>JAQSUU010000496.1:20000000-25000000 GCA_038087645.1 Saccharum hybrid cultivar R570
AAATAGAAGGAGTAATAAGCATGCGTTGAAGATTATTTTTTTCTTTTTAGAGAGAGAGAAAGAGTAGGAATTGAGGATTAGAAAAATGAAAAGAAAAAGAAACCACATGCTACACGTGGGCCTTCTTGGCCCGTATAATTTGGTGGCAAACCCATCCGCACGCCCAGTATGCATGGGGGTTCCTTGTCTTTTTTTTTTTGAGTCCTTCCAATCCTCATTTGTGTTGGCCCGCTCCAACCCAGAGCCCAAAAACTCCACAACACAGATCTGCGCCGTTAACACCACATCCCACGGCCACTAGCACCAGCTCGGGCAATAAAGAGGTCTCATTCCGACTCCGCCGTCGCATTTCCTAGGGTTTAGCACCTTCGCACAGCCGCGCAGCGAGCTCGCCGCCGCCATCTTTCGTCCGCTCCTGCGCGCGAAAGAACCCTAGGCACCGAGCAAGATGGTAAGATTCCGGAAGCCTTTGCGTTCTACACTATGTCATCTAGTTGTTTCCATCGATTTTTGTCATTGTATTGTCCGTTCCCTGTTATGATTACCTGTTTGAGTTCTTGGTTTTTCGTTTGTTTAGTGTTTATTAGGTCACGCGTTTGGCTTATATTTGCCTTGTAGACAGAGGTCCATTCAGATTGGATCTATATATGTTTGATGTATCATGTCCAGTTTGATATGTAGACCAGATTGCTTCCTGTGTTTTAGTGCATCTCCATAGATCTTATGATGAGATGGCGATAATTTTCTCTTTTAATCTATTTATTTTTCTAATTTAGTTGAATTATACTACGGGTCCAGCAGTGATTAGTCTAGGTGTGAAGTGTGATCGGACTCTGTTACCGGAATTTCTGTCGTTTTTTAATCATGATGGAGCTGTAGAGGAACAAAATGGTAGGGTAAGCTTTTGTTTTACAAAATATAATTTCAGGGTATGAAACAAAATATAATTTGACTGTCAATTTCAGGGTATGAAACAAAATATAATTTGACTGTCAATTTCAGGTACAGAATAAATTAAATGACTTCCAACCTCCCTTACTGGACCAATGTATGTTTGAAACTAATGTTATGTTTTATTGCCAACATAAGGTTTTTAGGGCCAACGAATTGGGTGTTTGGTCAGTCCACTATTATCAGCCAATTCTGTTGTGGAGTATTAGGAATTGTTTTTTTCCTGTCAAAACCACTTCTCATGGAGCGCTGCGGTTATCCTATGCTATATTATGCTTTTTCTTTGGCCATTACGTCCCAAGATATTTAAGGAGTTAAGACAATTTTGTCTCTGTTTAGTGAGATCCATATTTTGCAATTTTTTGTTTATGCATATAATCAGTGTTAGCTATATTCAACATCATCTTATGGCTAGTAACGTTTTATTAATTTTCCTGATGTTAACACTTAACAGGCGAGGGGTTTGAAGAAACATCTGAAGAGGCTCAATGCTCCGAAGCATTGGATGCTTGACAAGCTTGGTGGAGCATTTGTATGTTTGTCTTAAACTTGTAATATGATGTTCAATTACTTACCAGATACTGGCTCATCTATGCTCATTCGTGTTTATCTGTTGAGCAGGCACCCAAGCCTTCATCTGGTCCCCACAAAGCCAGGGAGTGCTTGCCTTTGATCCTCATCCTCAGGAACAGGTTGAAGTATGCTCTGACCTACCGTGAAGTCATTTCAATCTTGATGCAGCGACATGTTATGGTTGATGGAAAGGTCAGGACGGATAAGACATATCCATCTGGATTCATGGGTAGGTTGCATGCCAGATGTGATTTTGGGTGTATGTCTATTGTCATGGCTATTGCAAGTTACATATTAAATTATTGTTTACCCGAATCCTGCAGATGTTGTGTCAATTCCGAAGACGGGGGAGAATTTCCGCCTTCTCTATGATACCAAGGGACGCTTCCGTCTCCACAGTATCAGGGATGATGAGGCCAAGGTAATCACAAGTTCTAATGGAAGTGTTTTTTTTCATGGTTTTGTGCTGCCACTGCACTGCTTTTCTGTACCCAGTGTTTCAAAGGCGTCGCCTAGGCATCCAGGGGTACCCAACTCGCCTTGGGAAACAGTGGCGCCTTGTTGCCTAGGCGCCGCCTAGGCGTCCAGGCGGACCAGCACTCGCCTGGATGCCTAGTCGCCTTTTAAACACTGTCTGTACCTATGAAATGATGTGATTATTTTGTTTCTTTAACCAACTAATTGTGGTAAGACGTCCGATTTGTATGTATTTTCATCTGTGCAAGGTTGTTATCTGAAATTAATAGCTTCCCTGAAGCATATGGTTGTGTAATGGAGCAAATATGGTGCCCCTTTGTGCCAATGTAGTTTCTCCATGTTTGTTCTTATTTTGATTCCTGAAATCTTATTTTTCCTTGTCTGTTTCAAAATTTCCTTAATGTTATCTAATGAGAACTGTTGTGCAGTTCAAGATGTGCAAGGTGCGGTCTGTGCAATTTGGGCAGAAGGGCATCCCTTTCCTGAACACCTATGATGGGCGCACAATCCGCTACCCAGACCCCCTCATCAAGGCCAACGACACCATCAAGATCGACCTGGAGACCAACAAAATTGTTGACTTCATCAAGTTTGATGTTGGGAATGTCGTGATGGTGACTGGTGGTAGGAACACTGGGCGTGTTGGGGTGATAAAGAGCAGGGAGAAGCACAAGGGCAGCTTTGAGACCATCCACGTTGAGGATTCCCTGGGCCACCAGTTTGCCACCCGCATGGGCAACGTGTTCACCATTGGCAAGGACAAGAAACCGTGGGTGTCTCTTCCCAAGGGCAAGGGTATCAAGCTTAGCATCATTGAGGAGGCAAGGAAGCGCAATGCTGAGGCTGCTGCTGAGGCTTGATTCTCGCAACTTAGGCTACAGATAAACCATTGCTATAAGCATTCGATTCATAGGTGCAGACATGAGACTGATGGGACACAAGTGTTATCATGGAGCTGTTTTGAACACTGAAGCTGCTGGTTGACATTTCTTCTTGTTTTTTTTTACGATTTTGATACTATATTTATCATGTGTTTTCGTTTATTGAGCAAATGAGACATTACAAGTTTGCGACCTTTGTTCACTTGTGATGATGCTATTCTACTTGTTCTGCTCCTTGAAGCTCCTCCAACTATGTTAGGTTTAGGGCTACAGGTGGCTTGTTTATCTGCTACATGCTATACGTGTTTGTGTTTCAGATGATGATAGCAGTGGTGCAGAGCTTTAGTGGACACCTTGATATCTTTGAAACGACGAGCTCTAGTTTGGACTAGCAGATTCTTTTTGAAACTGAATAATTTCCAGCTACATTTTTTCATCTTCAACATTAGCATGTTGACCACACGATAGGCGACTGTAGTTATGTGCCATTCTGCCCCCAGTTGGATGCTGTCATCAAGCCAACACAAAGCAAAGTGATGCATAAAAGCTTCACCAAAGTTTTGGGACGCAACAATCCACAGGCTCCCAGCATATATAATGCAATATGCAAATAGATCATCTCGAGGAGGGGAGGGGGAGGGAGGATGGCATCCATCTATTCCATAACAATTATACATATGGTGAGCGACAACGGAAATGCAGGGTAGTGTGATGCTTTACTGAGGCTTCTCATAACTGTTCTGATCCCTGAACTCAGCTATCTTGCTTCTGATCATCTCTGCCACATGAGGCTGAACAAACATGTGTGTGGGATCAAGCATGTGCACGATGAACCTCTCTGATGCAGGCATCGAAGCATTCAGATTAACAATGAACTGTGCCATTGGTACATCACTGAGAAAAAGAAAAGAAGGAATAACATGAGTGTGTATTATAAAGAACTTTAGTAGGACAAAAATAAAAACAACAAAGATGGATCAGCTTTTCTCGGGAGCATACCAGGAGATGAACAACCCCTTGATAGCATTCACCATCTTGTCTGTGCTCTGGAAAAATATTTATATTTCTTTTAGCTTTTGTCAACAGCCAACCCGAACCAACAGGCATATATATACACACAATGCATATAGGATGGTGTTTAATGACAACATAGCGGTGATCCTAGAAACATGGTTAAAATAAGGATGATGAAGATTGAAGAACCATGTGCCTTAAAAGATGGTCTGCACACTAGGAGATGCTGATGATGAGCTCTGATATACAAAATGACCAACATCTAAACCAACAATACCTACCGCAGGTCTGAAAAAGATACAAGAAAATGGTTATTTTTCAAATATAAAACTGAAACCATATTAATATAGAATTGTCCATTGCTATTTATCTTATTCATTTTGACACCAGCATGTAACTTTGAGCAATTAGGAACAAACAGTTTAAACATGGAGCCACAATGGAAAAAGGGCATTTTCTGTTGTTTCATTGCTATATCTGTGTGAACTACTAGCATGCATCACAAGTCTACATTCAGTATGGTGCATGTAAGATGTCATAGAAACCCAAGCCGTAAAAGTGTTCAAATCTTGGGGTGAATACTGAATAGAGAGGGCACTTATTTTACTTGATGCGTTAGCACCAGGAGGGAGAATCAACAAGGTCAAGAACAGAGTTGTGTTGGGTTATCTGACACTTAACTGAAGCTTTGCACACGGGGCCGTGGCCCCTCCAACACTTAACTGCATTGTCGAACATCTTAGCTGAATTGTTGAACATCACAGGAAATTCAGAGTGAAATCATAGTACACTGTGCAAGGTGGGCAAGATACCGTTGGGCATGGAATTTCAATTAAACAGCCAACATGACTGCTCACAGAAGCAGGTAACTAGCTCTATCTCCCAGAACAAACAATTCTTCGAAAATTTTTTTTGCATCTAGCTAGGGTTTCTTAGCTAGAAAATAAGCAACCGTAAGTTTGGATGGTTTACCAATCCAATCTGCCGGCCCTTTTTCGTCTTCTTTTGACGGTAGCTGCCTGCCCTTGTTCTCCTTCGGTAGAACCAGAATCAACAGAGGTCGCCTGGCAGGCTGGCGGCTGCCGTTCTTCGACGTCTGCCGGCGGCGTCGCGGCGACAGCCGACAGCAACCG
The DNA here is from genome assembly GCA_038087645.1 of Saccharum hybrid cultivar R570. Lineage (NCBI taxonomy): Eukaryota > Viridiplantae > Streptophyta > Magnoliopsida > Poales > Poaceae > Saccharum > Saccharum hybrid cultivar. Next base: position 20,005,030 of record JAQSUU010000496.1, read on the forward strand.
AAAGAGTGAGGCAAGCTGCGGCAGATGGGCTGGGCTGGGCTCTGAGTCAGGCCTCGGGCCAGATTTTGGGCCAATAGCAGCCCGGATATGCTGGGGCCGAAAGGTTTTTCTTTATCTTTTTTTTTTCTTCAATATATATATTTTGTTTCCACATTATTTTTTTAATCTGTACCTAATATTAAAGAGTGAAATATTTATTCAACCTACCTTTTATATTCTCAAAATGCTCCCACGCATGGTCCGTTATGTTTGGTGCCCCTCCTATCCATTGTGACCTGCACCTAGCCCCCGATTTTCCTCTCCCCTCGGCTCATCACCATCCAAATTCGTCTTCCAACTCGCTCAAGGTCAGGTGTCGTACACTGCTGCATGCCACCCCTTGACATGCACGACACAGGTTGGAGCTGCAAACCCGTGATCATATGAGAACTAAAGATTTTCAGGACCCTCGAAACATGCAGGAGGAGGACGACATTGGCCATGGGCGGATCCGTTATTCATTCGCTCGTTGTTTCTTCGTGCCGATTCCTTTTTGTTGTTTCTGCAAATCAAAACCTAATTATTTATTTTCCAGTTGACGTACCTATTGACTCAAAGTTATCCCACCAAATATCCAAGTTCAAGTCATATCCTTAGCAGCCATGTTCCCGTTCCCGAAACGGGAACGAGAACTTAGGGTATCATTTTATAACGTGGGAACGGGAACATTCATGTTTCCGGAACATAGATGTTCCCGCAATGTGGGCCATGTTCCCGTTCCCAGGCTGCTAAGGTCATATCTTGCTTCCAAACTCCTTTCCCACACAAATCAGAATATGCACGTCACAACATGTATCACTGTGGAAATCTAGTCCACGTGCATCTTTATTTTCTTTTAAAATTCCTAAAGGCAACACCTATCGTATATATCTATATCTATATCTATATATTTAATATTAGAATAGAGAAGAGATTAATTCGTCTGTTTTTTTACTTTCCACAAGGCCCTTGTGTATCTCACTCATGATATCTTCTTATGGTACATGCTCATCATATGAGTTAGAACCGTCGGCATTCGGGTGCCGAACGATAGTACAGAGTCCAAATCCAATACACTTTAGAACTCTTCAAGTGACCATGTAACAAGGTGTATGTTCTGTTGCAATGCATGGGCATGTTTGCTAGCACATATAAATGTATAATAAAGTATTCTCTAGTGCGAGTGAGCGAGTCATGAGTGCGAGACAATTCCCCAATCCCCAATCCTAAATCTCTGATCCTAGCCGACCGGGCATGACGTGGTGGCAGCATTGCCGGCGTCTCGGGCTCTTGGCGGCATGGGCGTGCAGCACGAGTGCGGCCTCTATGACTAGGCTGCCTACATGATGGCCCACGATGTGCAATGGTGACAAGGTTGGAGGCAGCAACTAAGCAGCAGCCCCACAAGCACAAGCAAGCAAGGCAATACCCAAGGTTGAAATCCTAGCTCCGCCACTGACATTGGTGAGGCAAGGAGGACTCTCAACAGGACGAACGCTTCCATCCATGACTTCTCGGTTTGACATGGACAAAGCCCATTGAACCATTAGGATCCCTTCACCTGAGCCTTCGACCTTGCCACACTGTGTTTCTAAGAAAGAGAGAGAAGAGAGAAGGAAACTAGAGAAGGGGAAGATGTGGAGCTTCCCACCATGTAGCTATGATGACATGCCATTTGCATTGGGAGTGGTGGATCTACCAACCTTGCTCGCCCCAACCTTAGCATCCATGGGCTAGCGCACAAGCAGGCGAAGTTCCCCTTTTGCGCATGAGCAGGCGTACTAGCGGTGGATCAGCAGTGGCGTCTCCCAGCTCCCCTAAGCGATAGCAACAAGACATATAGGCCAACATGCCCATATATTCTTCTTCTACTCTCTACTTATGATAGGAGTTATTGAAAGAGAGAGACTCAATCAGCGGTTGGATTTGTTTGTTGTGAAAGAAAGGTACTAGAACTATCTAGGAAAGAAGAGAATAGAGAAGGGGACTGAGTGAATGGATAAAGGCAATAGAGAAGAAAAATTAAATAAGTAGGCTTACGATGATAAGCGAGCCATATCTGCCAGCGGTTTGAAATGAAAAAATGGTATTTACTCATTGTTGGGCTTTCAACCTCGAATATCGCAGTAGAGAAGAAAAATTAAATAAGTAGGCTTACGATGATAAGCGAGCCCTATCCGCCAGCGGTGTGAAATGAAAAAAAATGGTATTTACTCATTGTTGGGCTTTCAACCTCGAATATCACTTTCCCCGAAGCCAGTTAACAAGTTTCTAACTAATGTATCGCAGATTGTCTTTCTTGTTCATGAGAGACTTCGCGATTAATAAACAAGGGAGAACCTTCAGAGCCCTTTGGTGATGTCTAAAGAGCAGAGCCGAAGGTGAAAAGATGAAGTCAACAACGAAGGGCCGAAGGTGATCGGGCCACCTCGCAGAGAAGTAAAGCCAAGGGTGAGCGAAACAAAGCCAGCATGGGTCAGGCCCATAAAGACTCATGCCGAAGACCCGTCTCATCCTGCGAAGCCTGATGGACGAAGTAGAAATGCTGGTCCGACTATTAATGACTAGACTGCCCTTCTGATTAGAAGGCCTGATTTTGATGTAATGGCAGATTCATTGGTAAAATGGGGATAGTAATAGGATTACCAAAGACTCCACCCCCTATAAATACTCCCTGACATGTACTTTTGTCAGACATGAAAATTTTATCCAATAGAGCTAAATCCACTCTCTGATGCTTGTGTGATTGTTTCACCAACACTAATATAACCGATAACAATTGTAGTTCTCAAATAAGAAAACCTGCCAATTTATATTGCCCCAATATTTCATTAATGATAAAAATATGAAGTCCAAACACACAACAGACAAATGAAAACTAACCACTAAAAACATAAAAGCTTACTCTGTAGTAATATCTATATCTATATCTATATCTATATCTATATCTATATCTATATCTATATCTATATCTATATCTATATCTATATCTATATCTATATCTATATCTTAATATTAAAGAGCAAAGAGTTTCTATCATCTTGTTCTTTTTTACTTTTCAAACTATCTTTGTGCCCTTCATGTGAGGGTCTGGTGCCTCAGCCTAGCTAAACCAGGTGTCATCCACCTGACCGACCCGCTTTAGCCTAAACCGACGCCAAGGATCCTTAGGAGAGTGCCATCTGCACCTCCTCTTCAGGATCTTTTACGGTTGAGTTACTCCACACAAACCATTTCATCAAGCCATTCGCACATCACAATCATTACACATTAAAGAGTTTAACTGTTTGCTGAAACATCATTGACCATATATAAAAGAAAATACATTAAAAATTGTCATCTTGCACATCTCATCTACATGTTCAATTAGTATCCCATGCTCCAACTAGGTTTTCTCTTGGTCACTTAATACTAACATCAGAGTAACTTGCATCTCACTTTTGATGTCCGTCTCGAGGTCTGCTACACTTTGACTTCATTGAGCTTGGCTCAATGGTCATTAAGCCGAATGTACCTACACAACAACTTATTGGCAGCACTAAGTACATTTCATACTCGCAGGGATTATACCAATATATATATATTTGGTGGATGCTGGGATTAATAGGCATTTTGTAACTTCACATAAAAAGCATGGCATTTATTAAAGAGATGACATGCTCATGATTCATACTTTGATTCTTATTAACAAGTACAATATTATTGACAAATAACAATGAGATCATCGTTAAGTGATCAAAATCATAATTCTTCTCATCATCAAGTTTCATCATCAACGCTACACTGAGTATAGAAGTAAGAATAATCGAATGGTTCTGTCTTGAAGGACTTCAGGCTTTCAAAAGGATCTCTACAGAGGTGTACAACTGTACCCACAAGGACACCAAGGACAAACCACCATACTCATGCCCAAATAAGGGTTGCCTCACGGTTCCGACCTTTCCTCACTGTGGCTCTCCAATCGACGAACAGTTTGACTAGGTACGAATGTAACAACATCTCGTCTACACCGTGTGACCCCTCGCACCGAATCCATGTGATAAGCGAGTCACCACCAAGTACTTGACTTACCACCCGCATTTGCGATATGTGGTCTGTACGGGTGGTTACTCAAACTCGCTATCCCATGGATGATCCTTAGCTACTCCATGAGCTACATCACTTGAGATCCGACACTCACAGTGACCTTACCCCTGGCTTGAGTAGAGATTACAAAATTGATCATCACTTCATTATCCCAAATTAAGGTTGGTCCTTAGTCACATTGAGTCATTTGAGTAAAGTTGACACCCTTTGCAACTTTTAAGTGATTAATTATCCCAGTGTAGATCTTACACGCGTGAGAGTGAGTACCCGCTCACACTTGACTTCTAATGAAGCTAGCCATCTAAGCTTTTAAGTGATCCGAACCCATTGGTTGAGTAGAGGCTATGATCATCTTATGTGAGTTGGTATAACTTAGCAAGACATGATTAAGTAGTTCATCATTTTAAATGATATGCCGACACATAATGAACAATAATAAGTATCCAAAGTAGGGTAGTAGTAGTGGTGCCTTCTAGTCATGAAGTTCCGATGACCAAGGGTGATCATGATGACACATAAATGTTCCTCACAACCTAGGTTAACCCGTGAGAAGACATTGGAAGAGTTGGAGATGAGCTCACTCGATTGAATTGAGAGATAAAGACCACATGAAAGTGATTCAAGATAGAGAGCTTTGATGAGTGATCTAACAGTCGATTAGTGTTGTACTAATTTATATCTAAACATGTGACAGGGTGGTTAGGTCCTAGGGTTAAGGGTTTAACATTTTAAACATTCAAAATATTCGACAAACGAGTCCGTAAACTTCCACGTACGATCGTGGAATTGTTTCCCAAACAATGTTTTCAAGATGGCTGGTCGAGCCTGGACGCCTAAGGACCGTCCAGTACGTCTAGGATGATTAATCGTCGTCCAGGACAATTAATCGACCTTGGACGAGTCTCCTGGTCGTCCTGGTCGTCCCCTACATATGGGGACTGATATATACCATATATACATATATTATATAGTTATATATACAATATACATTATACCATATACACACACACACACACACACACTAGTATACTACATTTTCTAGGCTCTACTGCTCTAGATAGATAGGTCAGGTGGGCACTTACCTGGGTGCTGCAGAGCCCTTTCTTGTGTTGTTGGCTGCTGTTGCCAAACTGAAATTACAGAAAAATAAAGCACATTAACAAAGGCAATCAGGTGAAGGGCAATGCAGTGATCAACAAAGCAATTTGACACACTAAAGCACATAATTCAAACCAGTCCAGAACTGCATAGTGCATAGTGGGCTAGTGGCACATTGCCACTACCACAGTGCATACTGCATAGTGCATACATCAAGTTCATTACATAAATAGGCAAAATGGCCAATGATTTAAAGAACTACTCAAGTAAATCAACATCAACACGAAAGGCTCCTCCATCTCCACGGGTGTCTTCATCCTCCTCCATTGGTACCACAGGATCAGGTGCAGGTTGACCTTCTTGCGCTTCATTTCTAGCATCAGCATCATGGTCACTATCATCTTCTTCCCCTCCAGATATATCTGGTGCTGCAGAAGCCCGCCTAGGACGCTTCTTGTTCCTAGTATAAATCTTCTAGACATTGGCTGCAGCACGGGCAACAGCAGCCCTAGGCAAGCTACGACCCCTTAGATTCTCAGATGCACCAATAACTTCATCCACAACAGCCCAAGACACCTCCTCAGATTTCTCATTCACCCATTCACTATCCCACTGAAACTCTTCTAGCAAGAGAGGGTTGCTCCTCTTTCCTTTGCAACCAAGTTCTCGAATTTTTTGAAACATGTTTGTCATCTTTTTGTTGTAACTGACATAAACTAGTTTGTTTAACCTCTTGTGCTCTCAGATGCACCAATAACTTCATCCACAACAGCCCAAGACACCTCCTCAGATTTCTCATTCACCCATTCACTATCCCACTGAAACTCTTCTAGCAAGAGAGGGTTGCTCCTCTTTCCTTTGCAACCAAGTTCTCGAATTTTTTGAAACATGTTTGTCATCTTTTTGTTGTAACTGACATAAACCAGTTTGTTTAATCTCTTGTGCTCTAATCTATTCCTCTTTTTGGTGTGGATCTGCAGAAAAAAATTAACATGAGAACATCACATTGATCTACAATTTGCAACAACACTAACACTCTAGCAATGATACTTACACTAGAGAATTCTGACCAGCTGCGCTCATAACCTGATGCTGAGCAGCAAAGGCTGATTATTTTCTTTGCTAAACATTGTAGTTCATATGCATGGATGCCATAGGAACACCACCACCGAACTAAAACACAATTAGACTGCAATCAGGACATGGAAACATAGAATCAACATAATAGAAGGAAAGAAAAATGTTCTAAACTTACTAGGGTTCTTTTTCTCTCTGTCCCTTATAGCTATAGGCATTGAGAAGCCTTCCCCTTCGGATGCTTCATAGTCATCAGCTTGCTCCGAAATCTTGGTTGACACATTGTCATCAGTCACCATTTTCCATAGAACTTGATTGAACATGCCTCTTAATCTTCCAGCTTGTCTCTTGTCTTTATCCCTTATGGCAAAGAACTTGTTTGGATTCAAAAAAGGGCTGCCCCATATAGCTTTTGCTCCATTTGGGTTTCCCACCTCTTATCATATAGCTCCATTACCTTGGCAAGTAAATTGGGTTTATCTTTTAGAGATTCTGTGATGGTCTGCTTTGCAACATCCATGGCTGCAGCCCAATCTGGCCCAACTCTGAGATGCAGCCCAATCTGGCTGGACGCCCACACACCCTGGACGGCCGATTAATCGCGATTGGACGACGATTAATCGGACGTCCAGTTTCCTGGACGGTCTAGACGAGTCGGAGGCCCTGGTCGGGTAGCTCCAACCGCCTAGGGCGATTAATCACGATTAATCGCGACTAATCGGACGTCTTGAAAACATTGTTCCCAAAGCTAACAAGTTTGGGTTGGGCTCTGAGTGAATTGACGAAACATTTCGATAAACTTGATGGACGATCCGTGGTGTCAACGGAATGTTGCACGGAATGATCCGTGGTGCTAGGACTTAGTTATTTTGGGTAAACTATGCTCATGGACGGTCCATGAATTTGACGAACGCTCCATGGTGAATCTGTGCTCTTGGGTTCTCTGGAAAAATCAATTTTAATTATTGACGGATGGTTCGTGGATCTCACAGATGATTCATGGATTCATCACTACTAAAGGCTAAGTGTTTGGCTATGATTTTTGGCTAAGTGCTGGTGTTGACAGATGATCCGTAAAATGTGATGGATGCTCCATGAATGCTTTGACAGAACCTATGTGTTTTGTTGTTCATGGTGTTCATGTGTGATTCAAACCTAGATTGTGGGTGATGTTTACCATGCATGTTCAAGGGTTCCTATGGTTGTTTAGTGACCTATTGGGCTTGTGATGGCTAGGTTTTGAGCTCTAGTTATCATGTGCATCATATTGATTTGTGAATCAATTTAATCATGAGAAAGAGAGTTTCATGGAATTGGGCATGGCAAGGCCACCAACATCAGACATGGAGTCTTGCTTAACCGCTTCCAAGTAAAAGAGAGGGATTTGGCCATTCATGAGGATTCTTGTAAAAATTCATAAAAATGCATTAGAGAGGAATTGGGGGAGATTCATGAGATGATTGAGCTAGCGATGATCTTGAGCTTACTCTTGAGATGATGGAGCAATTACCAAGATTCATACTTCATCCATGCATAGAGAAATCAAGGGTTAGGGTTTGAGAGAGGATCTCAAGAAAAGCAGAAGAGAGTTCTTGAGCTAACCATGGATGGATAAGGAGATGGACATGTTCATGGTGGTTAAGATGGTGCTGATCTTTCCTTGCTTTTCCTCTTTTCTTTCCAATCCTTTTCTTCTTCTCCTTTAGTTTCTTTCTATAGTTCATCCTTGTAGAGAGAGAGAGAGGGAGGGGATTGGAAATGGGAGAGTGAATGGATAGAGCTGGCTTTCCTCTGCTGAGGACATTCTCAATTTTGAGTTGACAAGTGGGGACAACTTGAGTGGGGTAGAGGATAGATCATTCCCAACTCAATTCTACCGAACTAGTGAATTGACAGATAATCCATCGATTTGGTCGGGACGTTCCATCAATTCTCTTACTCTAAGAAATTGACCTAGAGAAAGGTTTTTTTTGGCATAGGGGCCATTCTCCATGTCTTAGAGGTTGACAAACACTTTGTAAAAGATTAAAGACGTTGATTGGCATCCTTCTTGGAGTATCTTTGCGATGTTGATCATCTTTTGACATTTGTCAACTTTGGATTGACTCTGGTTGACTTGAGAGGATTGATTAAGTTGAATTGCAAATTTGGAGTCCTTGTCCTAGTAGGAAGCACTAGGAATCCTTCAAAGAGGATGATAAGGTGATCCTTGAGTGTTTGAGGGACTGTGCAAGGTCATCAAGGAAGTTCTAATAAAAGTTTTTAGTTGGAACGACTCAAGGTCATGACACTTTGTATCCATACGTGACCTATATTCATGATTCATGCTTATATGAGTTAGAACAAATCATGTCCAACCATGATACAAATTTTTAATACCTAGATGTATTAGGTTTCTTGTAACGTAACACATGAGCAACTTCTTTGTTTGGTATATGTTTGCTTCGTTAGTTGGTTTTCTTTTGTCCATCCACTCGGTATGTCAGCTTTGTTTTTTCTTGTTCTGACCCCCCGACTATCTTTAATTAGTCTCCTATACATCGTTTGGTTTTTCTTTCTCTGTCCATATCTAGTCCGTCCATAGTTATTTTTCTTCATCCAACATGGCAATACTCAAGCTAGGCGGAGCGCAGGATCACGGGGCTCTTTGAGGCAAACCTGCATGACTCGGTCCACTGCTACTTCTGGAAGGGACAATCGCTAGGAGCATCTATGGTGTGGTGTAGTTCGTACCATATGCATTCTACGTGCTGGGGCTTTGGTACATTGTGTGGCTGGTGAAGCATGGCATCTGTGACTTCTCATGAGCCATCCACATGTTCATGGTGCTCATGGTGTTGTGGCGCTGCCGAGATGCTAAGGCTAACGCCGAACTTCATCAAGAGCGGGGGACTCAAGTGGACGTTGTCTGGCGGGTAGCTGGAAAGGGATCTCTCCATCCCTGAGCTCCTAGTAGGGCCACTATGGCACCTTGATTGGCATGGGAATGGGTCCCCGCAGTGTAAGCTGAGGATGCTAAGCTTGCCGAAGCGTTCTTCCTAGAACCGCTGCTCGCCCACATTCACCGGACTGCTAGAGTCATGGCTGTCACCCACGCGAGCTCCCAATTCTACCGCTAGTCTAGTGCCACCTCCACCGCTAGCCCAAGCATATGCTACCCCCATGCACCACACACACTAGTGCGCTACACTACAATATGGAAGTTAATCACCATGAGAATTTGTCGGTGTCTAGAGGACCGGGGGTCTAAATAGAACGACTAGTAAATTTGTATTTGCGTGTCTAAGCCTTGATGGTGTGCAAAGCAGACACAAGGATGTATACTGGTTCGGGCATGAACGGTCCTACATCTAGTGGGTTTTGCTGCGGCTCATGTTGCCTTACACTGGAGTGCTCGTAGTAGGGGTTACAAGCTTTTGAGAGAGGGAGTGGATCCCAGGTCTCTTGTGAGGGGTGGTGCGTGTGATGTGTGGTTTCGATTGAGGTGGACTCTATCTGTTGCTGCTTGATCACCCCCTTTAGATGTGGCCCCTGCCTCCCCTTTTATAGCTTCTAAGGAGAGGGATTGGGTTATATTCGTGGTAAAGGGGTAAAAACAGGAAGAATGAAAGTGAAAAACAAAAAAGGTGGCTTTGGGCGTGGTCGTCTTCCTCCTTATTCGGTGGGAGCAGTTCCCCTGTAGCGTGGAGACGTACTAGGCGTTGATCTTTTTGCCTCTCCGTCTACCGGTGCTGTGTGCTGTGGCCATGGCTTGTCCTGTGCGCCTCTGTGCCGTTCAGGATGGGCGACATGGATGCCTAGATTTGCATAGAGAGGGGGTTAGGTGGTATAGTGATCGTTACCCCCATCGCTGTAGAGGTATGGATGTCATCGTGGTGGAATGACCGGGGTCACGTTGAGTCAGGGCGTGGTTCCCGTGCTCCTGTTGACTGTGCACGGTCACGTCCGTCCCATCGGCGGGAGCGGGCACCGCGGTTGTGGGGTCCCCGTGGCTCACCGTCTTGCCAGAGGGTTACACGTGTCCCTCGGGCGAGGCGGAAGTAAACCGAGGGGGGTCAGGTGCTTTGATTACGTCATGGGGGCTCAGGCGAGGCAGAGAAATGCCGCCCGAGGCGCCTATCTCGTCCGAGACCTTTTTGCAAGGCTCGGGTGGGATGGAGTTTGTCGTTCGTGCCTTGAGCGACTGACACACTCTCAATGCCTTTTGGCAAGTCGGTTTTGCAGGGGCCCCTATGGTGGGGCTTTAGCAATCGTGCAGGATGCCGCATTTTACCTTCTGTTGGGTACCCTGGGTATTTTGATACCCGATAGTAGCCCCCGAGCCTATGGAGGAGTGGAGCACTCCTTCAGAGGCTTGAGAACGTGCGACTGTAGGTAGTTTTTGACTTGTTTTTGTCTTAGAAGAGGACTGTCCGGTGGGTGCGTGTGAGCGCACCTGGTGGGTGTAGCCCCCGATGCCTTGGAGGGATGAGTTATTCCTTTAAGGGCTTTTAATTGAGCAAGTATGACATTTCTTGTATGACCGTGGGTCGGGTGGGGAGTCCCGGCGGCCTTGGCCTTGACCATTTGCTAGGTCGAGATGCGGGAGAAGCCCCTGAGCCCCCGCTTGTTGCAAGGGACTAACCGGATGGCCTCTCTGCTGTCTTATTGTTTCCCTTGCGCTCTTTAGCAGAACGAAGGGGTATGCGTGGGCCCTCATCATCCCATTTGGGCCTTATCATGGTTTATTTGATTTTGGGAAGACTATCCGGAGGGTGCGCACGAGCGCACCCACCGGGTGTAGCCCCCGAGGCCATGGAGGGATGAGTCATCCCTTCAAGGGCTTTAAATTGAGCGAGTGGGTCCGCCTGGGGAAGACGATGGGTCATACCGAGCAGTTGCTGTTGTGACGCTTCGTGTTGCGGCACGTGGGAAGGTGGGTGATTGGTGTTCAGTCAGTTATCTTCTCACATGATTCTGTTGTCACGATAAAATGGGGCGTATACCGTCTGCGAGAACGGTTCACCTTTTCGAGGTGTGGCATGAGACCAACACGACTCCCTTGGGAGACAAGCGGGGTAGTTGGTCGTATTGAATGCCTGGGAGCTGAGAGGCCTCCCCGGAGCCCTTTATAACCTAAGTCATGGTTCCCGACCCTGGCATCTCCCTTCCTCCATCCCTTCTCTCTGTTTTTCCTTACCACCTTAGCCATGGAGCACGGCGACTCGTCCAGGGGTTCCTGTGTGGGTACGCCGAGAGAAGGGGATGGGGTGCCCTCCTGCCGCCGTCGCCTTAACCCTAGCGTCGCCTCCACATCGAGGTACGGGCAGGCCCAAAACGCGGTGGCCTAGGGTGTTCCTACCCCGCTCTAGGAGGCCCAGGAAGAGTTAGCTACCGTCAAGGCGGTGGTGACTTCTTTGGAGGAGGAGGCGGCGCTCGCCCATTCACAGCGAACGGAATCCGACCGTCGGTGTGCGGGTGAGTGATCTTCTGTCTCTTCACTTTGTCTTTCGGTTGATATGATGTCTGATGTCTGACATTTGTTTTGAGCAGAGCTGCTCACAGAGGTGGAGTCCCTCCGTAGTGCTGCCGATGTCCTGGCAGACTTTGTGCGTGCTCCGACGGGGCGCCGGGAGGAGTGCCTCCTCAGCACGCGAGCACTGATCTGGACGGCAATCGAGCGTGGTGTCCGTCGAGGGGTGGCCATTGCGCTGACGATGTTCCAGGTGGCCACAGACGTGGAGCTTCAGGACGTCGAAGGCTTCCCGATGGGGGAGGGGTTGGGCGACTACGAGGACCTCCCCAAGGGCTACAAACCAGCGGCGAACGTCATTGCTGCCCTGGTCCCTGCGGACCAGGTCCTCAACGAGGACCTGTAGGCCTAGTTTAGGACTCCTTTCCCCTATAAATGTAAAATAGTTTATCTAAGAACTCAGTTTGCCCGATCGTTGCAGTGTTTGGTTTTCCCATTCCCATTATTTTGTCCTGCATTGATTGAGAATGGAGGTTTTCTTTGGGGAGGAACCAACTCGTGTGTGTGTGGCTCTCATGGTTTTTTACAGATTGATCGGACATTTGAGTGTAGCAATTTCCCGTGCCCTGAGGCGGGGTCAGATGCGTTCTTATCGAAGCCTCTGCCATTACCTAGGATCATAGGCACACCGGGATACTCAGGAGAGTTCGCTTAGGGGTCAGACATTTTTGTCCCTAGGTCCCATGCCCCGAGGAGGGGTCAGACTCTTTGGCTAAGTCTTAGAATCGTAAGTCCATCGGGATGCTCGGGAAAGTTCATTCGCAGGTTGGACGTTTCTGTCCCTGGGTCCTACGAAATCCTTACTGGCGCGTGGGCCCAGTTAAGTGGATTTGTTAGCATATCCCTCACGCATCTTTTTCGCAAAGAGGAGGGTTTGGGCAATGCCACGGCTTCCCTTGCTGGGTCGAGCCGTGGTGCCCGTTGAGTTGTAATCGGGTCGGTTCAAGTGAAGCCCCAGTTCTCGTTCGCGGGGATCTGAGGGAGGTAAGTGTTGGGCATTCTTAACGTCATTACCAAAAGTAGACTTAGTTTTCTAATTCTGATAACGGCGCCAAAAATGCCGAACCTATCCCTCATGCCACTTAAGCCAAGTTGTCATCCCCAGCATGACATGAGAGACGTGGTATTGAAATATGCAACTGCTCTTCTAAATAAATAATAAATAAGATCTGCAAGCGCACAGATTAATACCGATGTAGCATTTTAACCGGGAAGTATTCCAGGTATCGTTATTTATATTTTTACCACTGGGAAGGGATTACTAACATCAATGTTGATTATGGAATGGAATATAGGAATGAGTATCAATCATTGCATGTATAAGTGAGAGCATTCATCTATCTCTTGCATACAAGGGTAAGTGTCACATAAAATATGGATAAAGTATGAATGGTGACAAAGATAATTAATCTGATCAGCTAGCCACATATAATAATGATAAGCACCTCAACAGATATTCTAGCAAGTCATTAGCATGGTATTAGGACGAACTACAAGGATATTTCCTAAGTTATTCTTAACTATAAAGTCTAGCATATCATAGTTAGTGTAAGTACACTTGGCAATCATTGCGAGAAAGGACTACGCCCATGCATAGTGATATTATCAAGGAAGATGAGAAACATAGCAATCACTCCCCCGTAATAATGTTGCTCTGCCTGTCTTACACACGGGAGGGGGACTATATAAGAACCAACGAAGCTGTCACCATCGCGGACCACCCCACGATCCGGCATATAAGGTGCAATCGCAGATAAATATGGTCTAAGCACCACGCCTACATAATATTTATCATTTACCCATGGATCCGATGGATAAACGCTATACGATCCTAAACATGTATATAATTCCAATCTAACTAAGCCAAGCGTATAACTACGATAAACTAAGAACAATATAATTGCAAACAAAAACAAGTAGAGCAAAGTCATAATCAATATATTGAAATAGAACAAAGTTGTATTCATAATATTGAAGAACAAAGATGAACAATGAAGAACAGTAAAGGAATTACCAAGAATCCTCTTGACAGATCCGGAAACCAATCGAAGATTGACTCCTTCTAGTTCTAATCCTATGTAGCTATGCTATACTAGAGATCTAGTTGATGTGGTGGCTCTAGGGCTTGATCAGAGACTCTCCTCCTGAGATTAGGGTTTGAAGAATTGAGAATGAGGGAGTGCCTCCTCCAGGGGCCAGGGGTCCTGCTTATATAGCCCCCTCAAGTGAACATGGGCCGTCGGATCAAACCAACATTAATCGCACGGTTTTCCTTGATCCCTTAGGTCGGTGGAGCATAATCCGCGAGACGGAGCCTGATTGGTTCTCAGGCCAGGGCGGCCGCCCTAAGGGGCAGGGCGGGCGCCCTGCCTCCGGGCCCGTTCGGCCTCCCGTTCGATCTCGTGGCTTCTGGAGTCTTCTAGATGATAGAAAATCGGTGAACACATTATTATCTCTATGTAAACCCGACGTGTGGGCCTTTCCTCCGTATTTTCTGATAACCCCCTGCAGAAACAGACAAACACCAAAACTCATGGAATTCTGTCAGATAAAACCCTAAGTCTAGGTGTTGGTTGCATTTGGATCCTTTTCTTTATTTATTTGATAACTATATTTGGTACTTAAGGACCGTCAACAAACTCCCCCAAGCTTACCTCTTGCTCGTCCCTGAGCAAGGATAGACTCATTATGGATCAGAAGTTGCTGCAACACCTTTGAACGTTGACGGTACATATGCTTTCAAATAAGGTCTCATCCCTGAGTTAGAGTAAACTGTCAAGACTTAAAACTTACTCATTTTACCTTTCACCATGGGGCTTGCGACCGTCACTTGCATCTTGAGTGGTTAAAAGATAGAACGGTCTAGTCAAACGCCATGTCTCTTATTCTTGATCAGCTATAGCTCTGGAGTTTTTGCAAAATTTTCAAATAAAACTCAGAGATTCCTTGTATGACTTTCTCGGGTCTCTCTTTTGTGGTATTTCTGGATCCTTACCAAGGCAGTAATGGTATATGCCTTCTCTCTCAAAGTATGTGGTATTTATGGTATAAGGCGTAGTGACATTGCCTTCTCTCTCACCCTACTCTAATAAGGCTTTGATATCTGGAGCTCATAGGTGGGAGATACAGTATACATACTCATAGAACATTTATTGCATAGTCAAACCATGGATCCAGAGAAACAAGTCAATAAGTCAAATCAAGATGTGCATGTGTGGTGAATGAGTGGTGTATGGTGATAACAAAAGTCTAATGCTCTTTTTGAGGAAATACATACCTTTCTTGCTTTTTAAAACTTTTGAGGGGAATGAGATGCTATATTTTTTTTTCTTTTCTTTTTCCTCTCAGGTGGGTATCTTGTACCCCTAATTCTACTGTCGGACACTTGTCCATTTTTACCTCTCGTCTCACTTTTTCTTTCTTCGAGGTTCCGAGCACTTGCTCCTTTTTATTTCCTCGTTTTTATATTTTTATTATTTTTTAGAGCAATCTCCCTCTTTTGAAAATATAGCAAGTGATAGTAGAAATGACTTGAGCATTAACTTCACAGGGAATAACAGGAATGAGATAATGTTTTTGGCTATTCTCTCCCAGGTCAGGAGTAGAATAATTTTGGGTGAATCTGGAGATGGAAATGAGTGGATATATGTGGATGCGTACTTCCGGAGTAGAAGCAGCATGTATGAGTGAACGTGCAAGTGAATCTTGATTTTAACCACATGACAAGTTCCTAAGGGTCTACACAGCTTGACCACACTCAATGCCCATAAGCAGCAAGTAGTAAAAGTGCGGCTCCTAATCTAACAAGCATGTATATATGGCTGTGGTAGGAATTTAAACTCTCATCATACAGAAACTCATCATGCAACATTTTAAAGATTTTCAAAGATAAAATTCTCTAGAATTCAAGCATCTCTAGGAACAGATAAACAGCAGCTCAACCTTCCCATATCATATCCGCTAACAACTTAGACTTCAGATCAAGTTCTCTTCCCACTAGTTCAGGTTTAGAGCCAGTTTTAAATTATAACAGTTATGTCTAAACTAGAGAGAGAACAAATTTGAAAATTAGGCAGAGCAACTATTCATCATATCCATGCTAGAGTTTTATTTTCAAGATTCAGTTTAGCATAGCTACTTTATTTATTTATTAAACTAAGCAAATATATATAAACACAAAATATTTATTTGGGTTTTCATGATTATGCATCTTTTTATTTTAATAAAGCATAGGTATAAATGTAGATAAAAATACTTATCGGGATAAATGAGGGTGCTCTCCCCCAAGCTGGATCTTGACGTAATTTCTTCTGATGTAGCTAGCAGGTGCAGAGGTGTATTTGAATGTCGGCAGCACCCTGACAACGATTAGGATGTCCTCCATCTGCTAGTCTTCCCGAATTCTGTGGAGCTCAAATAGACAACAAAGCTTCGTGGAACTTGATTAAGCGTTAGCATAAATATCTAGCCTTTATCATGTTTGAGCTTCCTTGATAAATGTCACTCTCTATTTTTATTTTCATTTTTATAGAACAGAAAAAATATATTATTATTATTATATTTTTGTTATGCCACCACAGTGAATGTACTTATGGGTTTTATGCCACTCGCATACTCACATGGGGCTTACTGTTTTCAACATTTTTTTAGACAGAATGAACATGATTAACTGAGCAATAATTAAAGGGAAAATGATAACTACCAAGTTTACCTCTTGGCACGGCGTTCGGTGTTTTTAAGTCCTCCGAACAGGACTTCTTTTCTTCTTAGTTGTCCTGGGATTTGGGTGGCGTAGACGGTGGTTCCGGCAGCGCCTCCTCTTCTTGTGTAACTGTCTTCACTTTCCATACCCGACTTGGTGCTTCGGTCTCCTGTTGTGTATCCTCGGGCCTTATGACCTCTCCTTCATAGTCTGCCCATACGTCCTTGATGGTTTGCCTCCTTTGGTTACGGTTACGTCGCCTTCTTCTTGTCCTGACCTGCTTAGAATCTTCAACTATATAGTTAGGGTCATTAAAGTAGCGGCGTATCTTCTCAGAGGGGAAATGCATATGGACTTCTCCGGTTCCAATGTAGATGATTGCTTTGACGGTGCCTAGGAACGGTCTTCCTAGGATGATGGGTGGCTCGTACTCGTCGTCTCCCATGTCAATGACCTGAAAGTCTGTATGGACAAAATGATCGTTAATTTTAACAGGGACATCGGTTACTATACCTTCGACCTTCTGGGATGTCTGATCTGCCATCTGAAGCTGAGTGTATATTGGTTTTAAGGGCATGGTCCCGTACAAGAGCTGATAGGTGACTGGGTCGTCCTTCTTGTTCAGGAACGGCGACTTGGGTCGTCGGTCTTGACCTCCTTGAACTGCAGTGACCATCTTAGCTGATTCGGTCCATCCTTGGTTGTTCTTGTTCTGCTTGTTCCTCCTGTTGGTCCTCTTCCTTGGTTCATGTTGGGGTTGCTCTGGGATTTGTGTAATCTTGTTCTTGAAGGAAAACGTCTTCTTCCTCCCCTTGATGTTGAAGTTGATCTTCGCAGCGCTGGCGTAGATGACAGCTCCCGAGGTGTTCAGGAATGGCCTTCCCAGAATAACTGGTGACCTCTCATCGGACCCGGTCTCTATCACCACGAAGTTAGCTGGAGCATACGAGGTACCAACTCGGACACACATGTTCTTTAATATTCCTTTAGGAAAACTTAGTGTCCGATCTGCAAGCTGCAAACACATAGTTGTTTCTGATAAAGGATATGTAAAGAATTTTTCATAGAGTACCCTGGGCATAATGTTGACGCTGGAGCCAAAGTCACAGAGTGCTTCTGGGAAGTCCACCATGCCGATGGAGATCGGGATGACGGGGCATCCTGGATCGCCTCTCTTGACTGGCAGAAGGTCATTATGTACTCCGACAGCGGGATTACTCCAATAGTTACCTGCATCAAACATGTTTACAAGATTTGCAGATTCTAATCCTTCCGGTTGTGATGGTATACCGGGGTTAGTAGCAGGAACAGCAGCAGCTATTTGATTTAACTGAGATTCAATCATTTTATTAAAGCTAATTTGGTTTTTGATGGCAGTAGAGAAATTATCCATTCTATTATTTATGTCTTCTAGTATTTTATCATTGGATGCCAATTTCTTAGACAAGTTATCCATTAGCTTTCCTTGATTAGACACTAACTCTCTCAGGGGTGGAAAATTATTATTGTTGTTGTAAGAGTTATTACCTTGATAATTATCTGAGTAGTTAGGCCTCTGTTGATTCCAACCTTGATTTTGTTGAGGACGGTTGTAGTTGTTGTTGTTGTTGATGTACCTTGCATCCTCAAGCATCTGAGGGCAGTGATTGCCTGAGTGTCCAGTGTCTCCACATTCCTCACAAGTCATGTGAGAGTCGTAGACGTTCATGACTTCTCTTTTGTCTCCAGCTTTGTCATCGAGCTTTTTCATGAGTAGGTCTAACTTTGCAGACAGCATGTCTACCTCCTTGAGCTAGTGCATACCTCCACCCTTCTTGCGTGTTTGAGTCCTCTCTTCGTTCCAACCTTGGTTGGACGCCATCTTCTCCACAAGGGCTATAGCTTGTGGTATGGTGAGTGATAGAAATGCGCCTCCAGCTGCAGCATCCATGGTCTCACGAGCACTAGTGATGAGCCCATGATAGAAAGTCTGCATAAGTAGCCAGCTCTCCATTCCATGATGGGGACATTCTAGGATGTAATCTTGAAAGCGCTCCCATGCTTCTGGAACGGATTCATCATGTTGTTGCTGAAAACTTGTAATCTTCCCACGGAGAGCATTGGTCTTGCCCATGGGAAAGAACTTAGCCAGAAAGTTCGTAGAGCAGAGTGCCCACGTAGTGTTCTTATCCTTTGTCGCGTAGAACCACTGCTTCGCTCTCCCCAATAGTGAGAATGGGAAAAGGTGAAGTAGTATGGCGTCTCTGGGAACATCTAATAAAGTGAATGTGCTGCAAATCTCTAGGAAGTGTTGGAGATGAGCACTTGCATCTTCGTGCGGCTTCCCACAAAACTGGTTGGCTTGTACCATGTTGACGAGCCCTGGCTTGAGCTCAAAGTTCTTGTTGATGGCCGCGGCAGGTCCAGTGCGGATGTTGTCCGTAGTGGGAGCTGAGAACTCACGGATCGTCTTGTTCGCCATGGCTGCGAACTCTGTTGATAAATTCCAGATGAAACTTCGGCGGTCTTCTGAATTGGATGAAGTGTTGCGTCGAAGTGTTGACTTCTTGAGCTTGGCTCTTGCCCCTCTGATTAATGCTTCGGGGTTGTCAACAAAATTTTCTGGAAGATGTCCTCTATTCATACATCACCCTGCAAAACAATAAGAATGGAAAAATACAGGGGTAAATCTGTATGGGAGAATTGATGATCTCAATCACTTAATGATGCGAATGATGACTCAAATTCCGTATTCATTCCTTGTTAGTAAATCAACCTTCCCCAGCAACGACGCCAAAAATGCTTGTTGGGCATTCTTAACGTCATTACCAAAAGTAGACTTAGTTTTCTAATTCTGATAACGGCGCCAAAAATGCCGAACCTATCCCTCATGCCACTTAAGCCAAGTTGTCATCCCCAGCATGACATGAGAGATGCGGTATTGAAATATGCAACTGCTCTTCTAAATAAATAATAAATAAGATCTGCAAGCGCACAGATTAATACCGATGTAGCATTTTAACCGGGAAGTATTCCAGGTATCGTTATTTATATTTTTACCACTGGGAAGGGATTACTAACATCAATGTTGATTATGGAATGGAATATAGGAATGAGTATTAATCATTGCATGTATAAGTGAGAGCATTCATCTATCTCTTGCATACAAGGGTAAGTGTCACATAAAATATGGATAAAGTATGAATGGTGACAAAGATAATTAATCTGATCAGCTAGCCACATATAATAATGATAAGCACCTCAACAGATATTCTAGCAAGTCATTAGCATGGTATTAGGACGAACTACAAGGATATTTCCTAAGTTATTCTTAACTATAAAGTCTAGCATATCATAGTTAGTGTAAGTACACTTGGCAATCATTGCGAGAAAGGACTACGCCCATGCATAGTGATATTATCAAGGAAGATGAGAAACATAGCAATCACTCCCCCGTAATAATGTTGCTCTGCCTGTCTTACACACGGGAGGGGGACTATATAAGAACCAACGAAGCTGTCACCATCGCGGACCACCCCACGATCCGGCATATAAGGTGCAATCGCAGATAAATATGGTCTAAGCACCACGCCTACACAATATTTATCATTTACCCATGGATCCGATGGATAAACGCTATACGATCCTAAACATGTATATAATTCCAATCTAACTAAGCCAAGCGTATAACTACGATAAACTAAGAACAATATAATTGCAAACAAAAACAAGTAGAGCAAAGTCATAATCAATATATTGAAATAGAACAAAGTTGTATTCATAATATTGAAGAACAAAGATGAACAATGAAGAACAGTAAAGGAATTACCAAGAATCCTCTTGACAGATCCGGAAACCAATCGAAGATTGACTCCTTCTAGTTCTAATCCTATGTAGCTATGCTATACTAGAGATCTAGTTGATGTGGTGGCTCTAGGGCTTGATCAGAGACTCTCCTCCTGAGATTAGGGTTTGAAGAATTGAGAATGAGGGAGTGCCTCCTCCAGGGGCCAGGGGTCCTGCTTATATAGCCCCCTCAAGTGAACGTGGGCCGTCGGATCAAACCGACATTAATCGCACGGTTTCCCTTGATCCCTTAGGTCGGTGGAGCATAATCCGCAAGAGGAGCCTGCTTGGCTCTCAGGCCAGGGCGGCCGCCCTAGGGGGCAGGGCGGGCGCCCTGCCTCCGGGCCCGTTGGGCCTCCCGTTCGATCTCGTGGCTTCTGGAGTCTTCTAGATGATAGAAAATCGGTGAACACGTTATTATCTCTATGTAAACCCGACGTGTGGGCCTTTCCTCCATATTTTCTGATAACCCCCTGCAGAAACAGATAAACACCAAAACTCATGGAATTCTATCAGATAAAACCCTAAGTCTTGGTGTTGGTTGCATTTGGATCCTTTTCTTTATTTATTTGATAACTATACTTGGTACTTAAGGACCGTCAACAGTAAGCTAGTGACCAGCCTCAAAATTTCCTAGCGGTTGGTTCGGGGAGTTCCTAGGGTCATTCGATCGTCCCCGAGGGCTCGTTGCCTTTTTCAGAAAAAACTCCCGAACCGTAAACTAGCTTGGACTTGAACATGGTTCGAGAAGGCCCATGACGCTCCACGCGTCCAGGTACTGGCCGCTCGTGTGCCCCTTCTCATACCATCCCTCACTCGGGTGGCTCGGAGCGGCTGTCGAAACCTTTGCGGGCTAGCCTTCGAACTCCATGCCATAACGGACCGTAAAGGGCGGAAACATATTACGTAATTATCGCTGATAATATAGCTCATGATTTAACGCGTAAATGATGAATAAATTGTAGCAGATAACGTGCAATGATTTCACAAATATGAAAACACTGTATTCAGACAGAATAATAGATCCTGGGCAGGGGGTGATGCGGTGATCTACCGATCATGGTGTGTCGACGCCGTGCGCAACCTCCACCCTTCGACGTTATGGCCATGTGAGCTAGTAGCCACCATCGTCGGAGTCGCCGTTGTCGAGGAGGTAGTCACAGATGCTGACGAAACGACGCAGAGCCCCCGGGTCGCCGAGCCCGGAGAAGTCGGCACCGGCCCAATTGCTGTCGTCCTCATCGGAGCCGGTACTAGAAGCTGTCTCGGTGGTCGCGAGTACTTCCGCGATAGCCTGCGCATGGTGAGTCCTTATATCTGTGGGAATCTCCCCCGCAGATGGATCAAAATGAATTGTGGTCGAAGACTGGCCACGGGCCCTCCTGTGGTCGTGTAGCTTACCGGGCTGCATCGTTTTGCCCTAGGAACCTCCTGGGCAGTCATTCTCGAGGGCCTACCCCACGTCCGTGCCTAGGCGAAGGTTGGATAGGGCTTCAGAGATGGCGTTGATGTCGACGAAAGAGGGAAGAAGGACCAGGTCGTAGTCCACTCCCGTGCAGATGAAATCTAGGTTGCCAAACCAAACATGGGAGCCTAGGGTGAAGCGGACGCGGGGGTTGGCCATCAAGACCTAGGAGATGGATCATGACGCGCAGAAGTTCCCCTACCTAGCGCGCCAACTGTCGGTGTCTAGAGGACAGGGGGTCTAAACAGAGCGACTAGTAAATTTTTATCTGCGCGTCTAGGCCTTGATGGTGTGCAAAGCAGACACAAGGATGTATACTGGTTTGGGTATGAATGGCCCTACGTCTAGTGGTTTTTGCTGTGGCTCGTGTTTCTTTGCACCAGAGTGCTCGTAGTAGGGATTACAAGCTTTTGAGAGAGGGAGCGGATCCCAGGTCTCTTGTGAGGGGTGGTGCATGGAAGCGTGATGTGTGGTTTCGATTGAGGTGGACTCTATCTGTTGCTTCTTGATCGCCCCCTTTAGACGTGGCCCCTGCCTCCCCTTTTATAGCTTCTAAGGGGAGGGCTCGGGTTACATTCGTGGTAAAGGGGTAAAAACAGGAAGAATGAAAGAGAAAAACAAAAAAGGTGGCTTCGGGCATGGCCGTCTTCCTCCTTATCCGGTGGGAGCAGTTCCCCTATAGCGTGGAGACATACAGGGTGTTGATCTTTTGGCCTCTCCGTCTGCTGGTGTTGCGTGCTGTGGCCATGCCTTGTCCTGTGTGCCTCTGTGCCGTTTAGGACGGGCAACATGGATGCCCGGATTTGCGTCGAGAGGGGGTTAGGTGGTATAGTGATCGTTACCCCATCGCTGTAGAGGTATGGATGTCATCATGGTGGAATGACCGGGGTCACGTTGAGTTAGGGCGTGGTTCCCGTGCTCCTATTGACTGTGCACGGTCACGTCCGTCCCACTGGCGGGAGCGGGCACCGCGGTTGGTGGGTCCCCGTGGCTCACCGTCTTACCAGAGGGTTACACATGTCCCTCGGGCGAGGTGGAAGTAAACCGAGGGGGGTCAGGCACTTTGATTACGTCATGGGGGCTCGGGCGAGGCAGAGAAATATCGCCCGAGGCGCCTATCTCGCCCGAGATCTTTCCGCAAGGCTCGAGTGGGATGGAGTTTGTCGTTCGTGCCTTGAGCGACTGACACACTGTCAATGCCTTTTGGCAAGTTGGTTTTGCTGGGGCCCCTATGGTGGGGCTTTAGCAATCATGCAGGGTGCCGTATTTTAGCGTTTGTTGGGTACCCTAGGTATTTTGATACCCGACAGAATTGGTGATTCATTAGTGAAAAATCATCCCATAAATTAACCTGCCATTAGCACATAATAACCTTCCATTAGCACATTAGCACACAAAAAATGTTCCATTAATTAACCTACCATTAGCACATAATAAAGGAACGACTGTGGCGGCGGCAGATCTCATGATGCAGTTCTGCTTGGTGTGGGGGAGGAAAAAGAGGAGAGAGAATGAGGATTCAAATGAATTGCTGAGAGGAATAGGCTTCTATTTATATTGGGCTTTGTAGAGTGATGGTGTAAGTGTGGTAGAGAGATGGAGGGACAGCTGGTGCCTCCCAACCAGCTCACACATGGACCATGGATGGGGCTTCGAATAACTATTCAAAGCACATGGCTCTAAGTAGTAGTTAAACGCGCCGACCAATCAAATCGCTTATACAACCCTAAATTTCTGAATATCACATCTTATGCACATATCTACCACCTGCAACCATAAAAAGTATGTGCTACCAGCAAAAAATTCTGAGCTCTATTTATTATGGAGTATAAATAGCGATCAATCCTAATTCACTTGTATTTCTCTCCACCCAGCAGAGCCCTCCCCTCAATGGTAGAGGTAATCCCCTCACCAACATCGTCATCCTCTGCCACGGAGCCCTCCTCGCTATGAGCAGTTCTTGGGCCAGATCTTCGTCAGGACACCTGCGATTTGTTGTCCTCGTGAAGGCATGGCTAGAGGTAGAGCCAATCTGAGCCGTATTGACCAAATATGCTCTTTCAAGCAGGCATAGGATGCATGGCGCGGGACTAGCAGTAGGAAGCACATAAATCCTGCATGGTAAGGCTATCTCTAGGTGGGACGCAGGGCATATGCAGCGTCTTCCGCACTTGGCCAGCATACCCGGTAGGGGCGAATCTACAATATGTTACTCGGGTCCGCTGACCCGACGATTTTTGTTAATGCTTTGTAGATTAAGGCTTTATTTAGTTCATGACCCTACTAAAACATCATATTACACCAGCTTTCTCTAATGATGACCCCGATATCTCTATTTTCTAGATTCACCACTGATACCCGGTACCCAGCCCTTTTGGTTTTTTGGGAACAAGCACTTTCGGTTGGTTTTTAATAAAAGGTATATTATGTGACATAACGCTACTAAATCCTTTCTCTTCATTAAGAATTTCACATTCTGTGTAGATTAATCACTCATGTCATGATTGTGTTATCTGATGTTCCAGTAGAAGTCAAACGGTGATACAAGGAGTTGCACCTTTTCTTATTCACATCTCCGTGTTATATATATTCATCTCAATTTTCATGGCAAGCAGTAGAAATGTTGTTCCCTCTCTGAGTACATCATTGTTGCTTTCCTTTGCTGCATCCTTTTAGTTACTACTAAAATGTTCAAGTTAAACAAAAAAATCTAGTATATTTATTTAGCAAATTTATTTTTATATATGCTCATAGTAGATGGTTGAAGATCAACAACACCCTTGATCACCCATGAGAGGATGATCACTAGGCTCCCTAGACCTATATCGATAGGAACAATAGGCCAAAGCAAAAGTGTCCTCACCACAAGTAGCCACATCTTCCCCTTGGCAGAGACATTATCGTCCCCAAATGGAAGTGATGACCTCCCTTCTCTGAAGCACAAGGTCCATGGCACAGTGGATCTTGAGTCAATGAAGGGATCAAATTTTTTTTGTGAATCATTATGTGATTGTAACAGATGAGAACTAATGTCACCTACATAATTTCATTTGCTTTTGTCAATGCATTGAAGCTTATATCTGTGGATTCAAGTATTTTGTCCTCATGGTCTATATGAACTCATGGTGTGAATTAATTGAAGTTTTCATCGATGAATGTTTAGTTCCTATTATGAACCTTTTTTTGAGTGGTTTGTGAGGCGACAAGAGAGAAATACAATTTGGATCATCAAATTCATGAGAGTTTTACTCATGTTATGGTTTAGCAATTTGTTGTATTTTATTGCTCGCTTCAAAATGATCTACAAAATCATTGGTTCTTACGGTTGCGAGTTAGTATTTATAGATTTCATGAACCACAGGCTTTACGGTTATGGGCTGGTTGACTAGGTGTATTATGATTTTATAGCTACGAGAGAGTTTTACTACTATGGGCTGAGTTTTTACGGTTACGAGAGTATGGAGGGGTGATGCATTGAATAACTATTCAACACATAGCACGTTCAATAGCGAACTTATCTAAATGAGTTATTAGATCTAAAATTAACCCAATTAACTGATGGCGCTGAAACAAAATACTACATGTGAGAGCAAGGGAATAGGGACACCCTGGGAGTATAAAGGATTTTCCATAAAAGTAAAGATTAAACTCATAGAAGATGTATCTTTTCCTTTAGATAGAGATAGAGAGAGATAGTTATTGAATCACACACTTGTTTCCTTAAACACAAGTAGAGAATAGAACAATAAATCTTGAGAATTGTACAAAGAAATAGGACCACTCAAACAAACAAGAAGAAGAATGAACATGAGCGATACATCGTATGTCTTTGATCGTTGACCATGAAGATAACGAGTACATCTCAAGATAAGGAGAACTAAAAATCCTAGGGTAGTGTTGTATGTGTTTAGCACTTGACCATGAAGCATACATTATATTGCATAGCATTCAAATAAATAATTAAAAATGTGCCAACATGAGATTTGTATTTTAACATGTACACTTAGATGTGGTTTAGAGCACGCCACTATGTCTTCATCTATGATAACCTAGTATTAATGTCTTCCAAATGTTACATTACTATCTCTCATTCTAGTGTATAGGCCAAGTAATGAGTTGTTATCCATGCAATTCCCAAGAGTTGCTGCTTTGACAACTTTTACATGACATTCATGTCGTGATTGTTTTTTGAGATGGCTGTCTAATGCAACAACATTAGTGCAATCTATATGATAGGCAATCAAATACATCATCATCGCACGAAGCACATCAAGGCTAATATTCACTTCATTGGCGAGAAAGTTACTCTCCGTGATGTTCATGTGCTTTATGTTCCATTAGTTCACCAGTTCACCAACATCATGATAGACTACATGTATAATTGTTTGTTGATTTTGGGTTCATCCTTTGCATCCGAGATCCTCTTAATGCGACTATGGGTGGGTATTTGGTGTATATGTATTGACTTGTGACACAAGCCGTATTGGCTATATATATGAAAGTCATGCAAGGCTAAGGATGTGTGGTATTTTGCTCTATCTCTCTACAGAAACAAAATGGTAAAAGGTTTTAAAAAGAATATACATTTCCTTTTTCAATGGACCATGAATAGTTTTATCACAAATTGTGGTTCTGCTATCTCTTTAAACAATGTCTCCATGTCTACAAGTTGCATTTGCTATCTACCTCCCATTGTTCTTGAGTGGTATCGCATGGTCCACACTCCATGGGAAACACAATTTCCCCTTTCATGTTGGGCTTGTAGATCATTATCTCCTTGGCTCCTCTCTCTCTCATCTCTTGCTTCCTCCCTCACCCAAACCCCTGGTGGTGTATAGGTGGACAACAAGAATGCAACTTCTTAGGTACCAATCATGCTACTATACTTTGGTGCTACCATACATATTAGCCAATCCCCCTTTTTTCCAATAATATTCTACACTCTCTCCTATGGTGTGATTTAGATCCATATCAGCGAAGAAATAAGGATGGAGGGGGGTGCATGATAGGGATGGTATTGCCTACATCTCTGTTTCCTACTAAAACATTCATAGAAGGATCTTCTGCAATCCATGTTTCCAAAAAAATTATGGAGTTACGAAAAAGTGTTCCAATTATTCCAACCAATGAATTTCTAGTAGATTTTTTAAATAAATGGTTTTTTAAAAAGTTCTCGAAGGGAGACATTTTTAAGAGCTATGGAATATTGTTTGAAAGGTTTTACTAGATAAGAATGGCCTAGATTAATTCTAAAAGTTGAAGAGGAAGAAAGAATGAATGGCCACTAGAGGAGATAGCTACATTCATTGCCATTGTGCTTTCACTAATTATCATTGTCCACACACATAGAGGGTCCCCGCATGAGTGTACCTTATTTTAAGTCATGTCAAAACACAATTTGGGGAGTAGAACTCATACATTGTCCAGGCTATTGTTTCAATTATTGTATGGGCACTGATGACTCCTTATATTTTGCATACAAGTTCACTCAAGAAAATGCTTAAAACTCCTATTACTATATTTTTTTTGTCTTCTTTATGATATTGTTTTCATACAGTATGCATGGTTCAAACAATACATACTATTTATTGTATAGTTTCATTGGTAGTTCAAGCATAACAATAGGTACACCATCTCTATCGAAACCATTTCCATCTCTATTGTGCTCCCCTCATTGCCAAGTATATATTCCTATATCTCATCGTTCTCCAAGTCTAAATAGTGCACAAACTTTATACCTTTACTTGACTCATTACGAGTACAAATTAACTTGTTTCTTGGAAATGATATTGGTCAAGATCTCTTCATTTCCATCAGCAGAGAAGGTTTCACCAACTTTAACTTGCTCTCTAAAACCAGATTTACTTGTGACATCATATCTAGAAGCTTCATCTTTAGTGATATGAATTCCATATTTAGCTGCTTCATCACTAGACAAAACATCAACATGTTGGGACTCATCATACAAGATACCAAGTTGAATGGATCTTTGCATTGCGGTGTACGCGTTGCTCACATATAAGCTTCTTGCTTGTTCATCTAACATGTCTTGATCCTACATGGAAGTGAAAAGGAGTGCTTAGAAAGCTCCCAAATATTACAAAATTAGATCATCTGATCATGAGAAAAAATGCAATCACATGCACCTTTTGTTTAATATAACAAAAAGTTATGTTGCTACATTATGGACTCACAGTTGTTATTCCCACTTGTTGAATGTCTGGACTGATAACGGATGTGTTAGGGCCTTTTTGACAACTCTTTGTAGATTTGGATGTTGAGCTTCGCTTTATGCACTTTGTTGCATCCAACAGTACATTCTTTTGTTTCCCTGATTCCATGCGTTTTCGATATTTCTGATGGAAAGATCAATTTCACAATTAGATTACTAGCTACTGAAACAAGAAACTTACATGGAAAATCACTATGTCTAAGAGTGTCAATGGAACTATATTCAGGTTGGAATTACCAGGCGTGTATTTGTTTTTATTACAATGATAAATGTGAAGGCATTTTTTTTGGAAAAAGTTCAAATTACTCCCCTAAAGTTTGGCCAATGTCCATATAACCCCCTAAACTAACATTTCGTTCATTTTACTCCCTCCAACTATGTCATTTGGTCCAATTTACCACTTAACAAGATTTATCTTTTTCTTTTGTTTCCATACATATAATTTAAGTTTTAATTTCAATTTTTTAGGTGATAGTGGACATCATAATTTATATTAAAAAGATACATCATATCAGTATTTCGATAGGTTATGACATTTAATAAAAAACACTAGAAATACAAAACTATATGAAACATAGTGATGAAAATTTGATAATGTATTTTTCAACATAAAATATGATGTCCTCTGTGACGACACAAAGATTGAAATTAAAACTAAACTTGTGTGTAGAGAAATAAGAAAAGACAAATCTTGTTATGGGTTAAACTAGACCAACTGAAATAGTTGAGGGGAGTAAATATAACCAAACATTAGTTTAGGAGGTTATCTAGACATTGCCCAAACTTGGAGGGAGTAATATATTTGAACCTTTTCATTTTCTTTATATACTTGCTATAGGCATACCTGCATGTGAGAAGCAATATGTTTGCGATTAACACCATTGATGTTCATGATAATCTCTATGTTTCTAGGACAAGCACCTGAAATATAAGACCAAAGAGTTTGTAACCATCTGAATTAATCTAAATAGAACTTTCTATGCGAAGAAATAAAGGGACAAGTTACAAGTAAGAAATTTGTTACCTTCGCCAAGTATTTCAAGTGCACGTAGGAACTTCCCATGCAGATATGGAGTCCAACAAATATAACCTTTATTTGTTTTATTATTATTATTATTATGTTTCTGGTGACTTGCTCCTTGTGTTTCTTCATTACCTATACACGTATACAAAATGTCGCATATCAATTGGACATCAAAACCATTGTATACCCACTAATCCAAACCACACCACTTCCTTTAATTTTACCAGGTGGTGTTGTCCAAATGTAACGGGACATGTTAACTATTTTTATGTTTTTATCTTTTTCTTCTTTTAATGTACTAATATAATACTACTAATATGGTAAAACATTGCTGGTGGTTTAAATATGTATGCTTTTGACTTAGATGAAATTGCAACAATTAAATTTTCTATCAACTAATGAAGTAAAAATATTAGTAACTTGCATTGGTTTGAACCTTGTAATAAATGCACGATATTGTCCATCCCTGGATTTTTGATATCAAGATGTTGCCAGATGTTATGTATGGTGTTGGCATCAACAGGCTTGTTCACTAGAAAACGTGCACCAAGCTCAACACATCTTCTCATTGTATCTAGTGTTGCCTCCTTTGACATCACTGGTTCAAATTTAGGACATGTTACTAGGTTCATCCAAAGAAATAGAAAATGACAAGCATATCAAAGAAATAAATGGGAATACACACATTAGAAAGAATTGGACATACAGTTAGGAATGAAATTGGCACTTACTAATCACTTGAATATCTTTATGAGCCTCTCTAACGATGTCAAGGAACTGAAAACCATGTATCTCTTCCATATGCAATGCTACAAAAGCGACATCAACCTCTTGTGCATGACCCTCAAGAAAATGAAGTGCTTCTATTGGACTTGTATATGCTGTTGCTGAAAAAGAGAGAAAAAAGGTTTATGCTGTATGTGGAAGGAAACTTCTATCCAAAAATAGTTTAGAATGAAAACAAATTAGGAACTTCACAAGTATACATTGCTATATGCCAAATCATTTATGTTAGAAAACTATGTTTCGCACATGTAGAAAAAGGCATATAACATTATTTTCTTATTAGGGATTTTCTTCCATGGTTTGTACATTTCCCAAACAGAATGGAAGGAACTTACCTTGAAAATTGACTTGACAAAGCATGGACCTTGTAGAATTAGCATGATGTTTATCTTGGTCAACAACGATGACACTGAGCCCATTAATAGGGCATAACTTCATTCTTTCATCCATGAGGTTTTGAAGTTATTAGGACCGAAGTACTTTAGGTATCTCACGAAGGATTAGAAGCACAGGGTATCTATTTATAACCAAACAATGTGTAACCAATGTTTCATGCCAAACCCCACCCCTCCTCTCTCCTTTTCTTTTTTAAAATACTATAGATGAAGATAAGTACGAGATACAATAATAAGTACAAAAAAGGGAAAAAAAACTTCCATACAAAGTTGAAATAAAACAAATTTGAGTCATGAGTAAATAACTCCAGCTTAGAGATATCATTGTAGATATGATGATGCAAAAACGGGTTCAGACTGCGCCATTTGGATGGTGTGCCGTCGTGCCTCATTGACTAATGAAAACGTATGCGTTTGTCACTATAGATTTTTAATCTCATCTACAAAATATCTTGCCTATGTTACTTCCATATTAGTCAACTATTTGTTTATTGTGTAAAAATTCACAAAAGATTGTTCTAATTGAATATATTTTTATATATAAAAAGTACTACCTCCGTCCCTAAAAGAATGTAACTATGGGTTGCGTGCCACGATAAGTGATTCATGTTTGACTAAGTTTCTAGTGAATGGTATTCACATTTATGGCTCTAAATTAATTTATTATGAAAATAAATTTCGTAATTAATCTAATGGTATTAATTTGATACTATAAATATTTATAATTTTTTATCTATAATTGGTCAAACTTGATATACTAAAACACGACACTGTTCTAGAATTGCATTCTTTTGGGGATGGAGGTAGTAAGTTTTATTGTACCATATTTTTGTGATGAGAATGATTTATGAGTTATGACGAATAAATAATTTATAACAGTTTTGCTTTTGCCTTTATATGATTTAGTTTTTACAAGAGTAAAGCATAAATGTTAGGTCAAAACTAGTTCCAAATTTTGATTTGGAGAAACTCGAGAAAGAAAAATTGTACACATGGAACACTATTAAATGTTGCTTTTTCGATGCATATCTGTTTGTTCCCATTCTTTGATACCGAGTCATCATAGTCCCTCCTACCGCTGCCTCTCCTCTCCCTCTCCCTCCTACCGCCGTGTTGTTACTAGAGCACCCATTTGCCTGACTCCTTCATCCATTTTATGCCTTGATCATCAGATTGCTCCCCCACTAGCAAATTAGGGTCTAGGGAGGGGACTGGCGCGATGGTGGAGAGCATAGTTAAGTAACATGGAGATGATAAACTGACCTAGAGGGGAGTCAGAGGCAACACGGACACAAGCTGTGGGAAGGCTCCATAGCTGGTGGTTAGGAGGAAGAAGGTGGGTTCAACAGTTCAGAAATTCATATAAGGTGAAACTCATGCTATTGTTCAATTCAAAATACATTGCATTTACGACATCAACACAGTCTAAAGGTGAAAGTTCAACCAGCAACAATCTCTATGACGATGCCATTTTTAAAGAAAGGTAATTACATATTTTGAACGTATTTTTCATGGTGAATGTAGTATGCATCTGTCAACAATTATCAAAGTTAAGAAAAAGTTTAATCTGTAAGATTCTTAGCTTAAAAGATATGCATTGAATCAAGGTAATCAACTGTGAAAAATTAGTTCCTTAAAAAAAGATACAAGCAGGACACAAGAGACTTTTGTGCTTTTGAACGAAGGTTGAAGTTTTTGGTTCAAGATGTATATGCCTGCAGATGTGTGGATGATGTGTGCAGAAGAACATAAATAATATATATTATGCTTCTGGATCTATCATATCCCAAACTAATAAGGCTATATCTTGCAGCCTTCACTAAAGATATAGATTCCCTAGATATAAAGTTTATTGGAATGTCATTTAATGCATCTTATTTGGGCTGTGACACAAGATATATCACTTCATTAAATCACCAAAAATTCAAATACTATACTATAGTCAAACTAATATATCTCACCTCCAATTAGGAATTGTCCTAAAACTTATATAATGACTCCTAATGAAAATGTGTTGCTGTCCCGCATGCATGTCACATGTAGACACACGATAGCAACACATGGATAGATCTTACATGATGGTCACATGTCCATGGCCCTTGTTTATTTTAGTGCCTTTTTCCTTTCATAGAAATTTATTAAATAAGTATTACATTGTAAATTATACTGATTTTGACTTACATCGCGTTCTTGTGGTCTATAAAAAAGGAACAATTTTAGGTAGGTTGGCGCCTACCAAAAAGAGAATAGGCTAGGCCA
This sequence comes from Saccharum hybrid cultivar R570, assembly GCA_038087645.1. Lineage (NCBI taxonomy): Eukaryota > Viridiplantae > Streptophyta > Magnoliopsida > Poales > Poaceae > Saccharum > Saccharum hybrid cultivar. The sequence continues at coordinate 20,037,509 of JAQSUU010000496.1, forward strand.
AATCATATCGATCCGCATCTACAACCTGTCATAAATCTCATAGTGAACAACTTTGATATGTAGTTGCGACAACCCAAAAGGAAAGGAAAAAAATGGAGAAATAAAAGAGGACATGTTATGAAAAGTTACCCAAGATCATAGCCTCATAGAGCCTAGTTGGACCCAGTCAGCTATCACAATGATTGCTTTTCTTAGTTCGTTAAGTCGTCATGTCATGGAGAATAAAGTAGAATTGTGCGCATGATGACAATGATTGAAGATTCCTTTATGTAAGGGACTGTGATGTGCCTAAGAGCGGAGGAGGGGGGTGGATTAGTCATTTTAAAAACTAATGGCCTATTTCTACTTATCACAACCTATGCAAGATTTCTATCTAAATGTGCATCTAGGTTTTGCTAAGTGTTGCTATCTCTACTGAAAAGAGTTATGCAACATAGTTCCAATCTTATTAGCTAACCTAGCAAACTGTAATACCCCGAGAATCAATGCCATAAATATGAAATTTTAATATTGATTAGAAATTTATAGGTTGACAGGCTTTTAAGGAGACCAAAATTTGACTTCTTGATCCGTTCCTCGGATGGATGAACGGAGAATACCGATGCGTAGAGCTCGTCAAATGCTTTTTATTTTACTACTCATGTGTTTTTATCAGAGTTCAGATCATGAAGTTTTGGATGTTGGAAGGTTTTAGAGAATAAAAATGTTAGTGTAGGTAATTACCGGTGCTACAGTGTCACGTACAGTAACATGTCCGGTTCCTTTTTGCCTTGGCCAAAGTTCTAGTTGGTTGCCATCGTGGGCCTTTTCTTTTTTCTTTTCTTTTTTTTCCCAAACCGAGATCTCGCTGCCCAAGAGTCCCGCCTCTCTCTGTTCTCGCATGGGAAAAAGGAGAGGACCGAAGGGAGAACGAGGGCTTGCCGCCACCGTCGACGTGCCGTTCTTGTCCAAAATTCCATCAGAACCACGATCCGATCGTAGCGACGAGGATAGCCGGAGGCTTGTCGTCGTTCTCATTGTGATTGACCTAGGTGAGATGCCAAATCCTAATCCCCTTCTCTGAAGCAAGTTTCATGGATCGAAGCATCTAACTAGGAGGGGTTATGTTGGAGTAATTCCGGAGTTTAATCTCGCTCACGTTCTGAAACCCCATCAGATTGTGCAGTCTCTGTTCAACGTCGTTTTAGGTCTTTTTAAGGGCCTTAATAATTTATACAGCTGTGGAAAAAGTTGTAGAGGACTTCGTCATCTTTCTTTTGACACCAAAATCACCCTCATAGCCTCTGTATTTTGGAAGATATGATCGTTTGAAGTAGACTGTTTTTCTGTGATGAGTTTTTCAACAGTTTTAGATCTAACCAGTTTTTGGTCACCGTAGTGGACGAATCTGAACTTGTGATCTAAAGAAAAGTTGTAGTATATTTCTTAAGATTTCCAGATTGTTTTATATCATGTGTTTTCGACGAGTATATCTCCAGTTATGTATTTTATAATCTTGCTGTCATGTTTTGACTGTGAAAAATGTTCAGTTAAATTAAGAGGATATTTATGCTATCTTGGAGACCTCTTATGCCAAATCTTATAATACCAAAGTTCTAGAAAATGGAATTTTCTATCATATGGTAGATTTTGAGAATTGTTGAATATATGGTTATTTGTCTATGAAAAAGAGAAGGGACAGTGCTTCTGTCACGATCGGTAGCGAGACGGTAGATGCTTAAACGGCAGGTTTCGGACGCCTTATTGTGTAATTTGTTGTTTGTTTTGTTTGTATGATGGTGTTGGTACTGAGGTTTGCTTGTGATTAGGTGGTGCACCTATGGATTGCGCTTAGCTCTCACCTTTGATCTTCGGTGAAGGCAAGTAAACGTGGCGTTGTGGTCCACAAGCTTTAGCTGTTTTGTTTGAATTGCCTCCACTAAGTTTGAGTTGCTCACAATAGCCACATAAATTGAATTGAGGTTATCTATGTACTTTGGAGTATGCTATATTCATAGCTTGTGGTAAAGCTCTTTAATGTATGAATCATGAAGTATATGAAGTGCATACATTGCAACATTCGCATTTTTGCACTCTTCTGTTGATATGCATTTGAAGAAACCATAGCCAAATTGGTGCTGTAAGTACCGGTATAGCAACACACATTGATGAGCATTGTGGTTGCAGCCCTCACTACCTCTTCTTGGGACGTGTGGGTAGAAGTGAAGTCATGCATTGCATCATTCACTCTTGCATGGCATTGCATCATTCGCATTTGCATTGCATTGCATCATTTGCATTTGCACTTTTAATATATTTATATTTCTATGAAGCAATTGTTGTACCTGCTATTATGTTATTTAAATTTGTTGTTTAATCAATTGTGATTTGAATAACTCAGTTAAGGCAGTTTGCTTGCTAAGGTTTTCCATAAACCTCACACGTTGTTTTCCCCCGCCAGGTGTTTGAGCTTGGAAGATGCATGCTTGGGACGGGAGTAGCAGCACGTGTGCACGTCACCTTTCAGTCATACATATCTTTGGGACACATGTGTTGTAATAATAATAATTTTAACCATGGTTTAGTTGGTTTGTCCCATATGCTTTTATGTTGGATCATGATTTGGTTGGCTGAGTTATGATAGACTGGTTGTAAATATTATTTATCATTAACCTTTATGATTATTATTGCTTCCGCTACTCTGTTGTTATGGTCTTTTATTGTGCTGAGTGTGGTAATTCTCCAGAAGATTTTGTTGTCTTTTCTTCTGGGGTGTTACATAAACAAAACTAGTAAGATAAGCACACAACCTAGGAAAGCACGTATAGTGCGGAAGCTACATTGAGATAGATAAGCAAACTCCAGTTGATGACAGTATTTTTCTTGAGGTATTGAGAAGTTCATGCCTCCCTCTAATCCTCTTTGGAGCCCCTCGTTAGGGTTACTTGCATATCACGATGGAAACCACTAAAGAATCTAGAGCACTCATCCATATTATCTTCATGTATATTACAATGTGCTAAACCAATAATGAGTCCTAATAATATTCCTCAACAGTATAGTATAGTTTTATCATAGGTCACATTGATAATATGGAGGAACAAATCTAGAATTCATCCGATGTTTAAGCATAGACCAAGTTTGAGGGATGTTGGTCAAACTAGATTTTCACGGTGCACACCTTGCTTCAATTTTGTGATCAAACAAATCTTCCCTATTAGCCAACATAGATCATTGCCAAGCAAACACCTCCGTCATTAGTTGGATGATTTGTGTAACACCCAAAATTTTGCATACTTTCAAATAGATGAAATTTGATTTATATATGTTTATTTGTGGGCATTTAACATAGGGAAATAATAATTTTTATGAATTTAAAATCAAATATAAGGTTAGACATATGTCGATGCATACATGCTGTTGCATATTTATTTATGTGGTGAGTGGTTTTGACAGAATTCAAAAAGGAGTTCAAAAATCTCTTGAAAATGAATTTACCAAATTGTTTCATAAAAGAAAAAAGAAATCCTTTATTTTCCCCCTCTTCCTTGGTTCTTGGCCTGCTGGCCCAACCAGCCCGCCACCCCCCTTGCTTTCCGCAGGCCCAAGTGGGCGCTGCCCCTCCTTTCCTTTGGCCCGGCCGAAGTTGGCCGCCGCCCCTCTTCTTGGGCCGGCCCACAGGCCAAGCCGCAGCGCGCGCTCCCGCCCTCCTCAGCCGCTGACGCGTGGGCCCGCCACCCCGCTGTCTCCTACCTCCCGCCGCAACGAGAGGAGCTTTCCTCTTTTGCCGCCGCCACCGAGAATCAAGCAACCCGCCCGATTCCTTCCAAATTTTAGCACGGGATCAACGCTATGTTCCACTATAAAGCTCGCCGCACACCCCACGGACCCCTTTTCCATCTTGTTTCACCAGTTTGAGCTCGCCATTCTGTCTGAAACCCTAGTTCGACCCTGAGCTCAGGTTCCCCATCTCCGATGTCTAGCCGCTAGATTTAGCTCATTGCCGGGCTCCGCTGCACGGTAGGGACTCCCCCTGCACCATTTTCCCATTTGTTTGGCCCTCGGGTGACTCACGGTTCATCACCGGACTTGCAGGGGTACAGCCGGCCGCCATTCTCGCCCGCACGTCGTCCTCGATCCACCTTTGTCTCCATTTTCTCCTCGGTGAGAACCGCCTTGACCTCCTCTTTCATTTTGTGCAAGTCCATTGTCAAATAGTGGCCTCTAAGGCCGCTTTCGCTTGCGCCGGCGAGCTCGGTCACCGCCGGTGATGGCGCGCTGCCGCGCACGCCGTCCTTTCTCCTTCTTCTAATCCAGACTGTCCGAATCCGATCCGACGACCCAGGATGGAGAATACCCCTTCAGGGGTAATTTTGTTAAAAAGCCCCTAGGGTTTCTTGAATCAAACCCATGGTCCTAAAGCGTAATTTGAGAATATGCTTTCCTATTTAGAAAACACATTTCTCATCGGTTTAAATACAAATGATGTTTCAAATGTTTTAGGGCTATGTTTCAAACTTTAAACGCTTGTAACTTGCTTGTTTTAACTCTGATTCGATCCGTTCAAGTTGTGTTAGGTTCGTAGCCAAATAATCTACATTTTATCATACTGTTAATCAGGTTCTACACTGTTAATTTTCATGTTTAGATTTAATTTATTAAAAACTTCAGAAAATCATGAATAATTCATATCTTTCACATTCTAGCTCCGATTTGCGTGATCTTCGCATCTGTGTGACCGTAGCGGCACGTAGATTCATTTTATAAACCTTTTATACTGATTTTTCTCAGTTGGTGTACTGTTCTAACCTATAGTCTTGTTTGAATGGTCATGGAATGCGTGTTGTTGATTGTGGATCGAGTAGACGGTGTTTGCTACACGGGTGACGAGATCTACTACTGTGATAATCCAGACCAGCAAGAGTTTTACGAGCAAGGCAAGTATAATATGGGATATTCCTTGTTGTCCTATTCATGAATTAATTGGACATATGCATGTGTCAATTTGGTGCAATGTAAGGACATCCTAGTTTTTTATTACCTTGTACCTTGTTACCGATGGGTTTACACTTGCATATGGGTAGTTGCTAGCGCCCAACTTAAATCCATTGGATCTAAATAATGATTAATAATTATATGCAACATACGTTAAAACTTGCTTATGAGAAACCTGACTAAGGGTGAGAGAGCTTTTGCTTATCATGATGCTCTTGGCCCTCCATAAGGACTTATTCATCGGCAAAAGTTGGGACTTACAGTACAACTCTGAGGGCCACATGGCTCTGGCTTTAGTAAAGTATGAAGACCTTTTCTAGCATGTTACAGGTTACCCGAAAGGGAGCAAAACGGGTCTGCCGACTTGTCACACCCCAAAATTTTCAATTTTGGGTTATGCTTAGAAAACACTAAATAAAATAAATGATTTCAATATTTGAATAAATTTATTAGATAAGTTAAGTTGCTGCTAATTTAAATATAGAAAATTTTGGTTTTTAACTTTTTCATATTAATTTGATAATGTGGTGTTTGTGTGATGCTTGTCTTTGGTGTTGGTGAGTGCTATTATTTTTAAAATACCATAGGACGACATTTGCTTCTCACCGGAAAACTTTTTGGCATTTTCTGGATTTAAAATTTCAATTTCCGTGAGCTTAATATTTTCTATTGATCTCTTCATCAATCTTTTCATGAGACCAAACCTATTTAGTTGAGTTCCTTATCTTTCCAAGAGTCTCCAGGATTTTTTCCTTGTTTTTTCTGAGCTCCGGGCTATTTTTCGCGGCTTAAAAGGTAATTCTAGATTTTCTGAAATTATTTTTATTCACGGAATTAAAATAATCCTGAAATTAAGAAATTTTGAAGAGTTTCCAAACCCTACAACTATATATATGCCGGCGTAGCCCTCGACGCCCTGTATTCAGAAGTACAACCCTTATCGCGAGCCGCCGCTCGTAGTTCCCTCCACCCCTCGCCGAAGTTCTTCATCTACAGCTTGCGTTCCGACGAGTTTTTTCGGCCAAACCGTCGTGTCCCAACGCCAGCCACCACCACCAAGAGGCAGCCCTCGTCGTTCTCTACACCGTGGTATACTCGTTTCCTCAAATTCGTGCTCGTTTCATCAATTTCCCATCCCTCCTTCTCCAACTCCGGCAAGCTCACCATGGACGGATCTTCTTCTTCGTTTTTCCAGCCATCTCGGCCCCAAGCCGCGCCTTCACTTGAACGTCGCACCTCGGCTCCTCTCCGCCAGCCGCGTGCTCTGACTCCAGGTTCCCCAGCGCACGGGCAGCAGCCCCCTCGCCCGCCGCTGGCAGCAGCTGCTACTGCATACGCCGCTGTCCACCGCGTGGGCAGCCACGAGCGCGCCCGGCCTACCTTGGGTCCGTGTGGGCCAGTGCCCAGCGCGCCGCCATGCCGGTCCTAGGCTGGAGCCTCTCCCTGCAACCGGAGCCCCATCCGAATTCCCTCCCTGCTGCTTCAAGGCCATGGCCACGTTCACGTGAGAAAGAAGCCCAAGGTATAAGATGAAGTATTTACAGTTTTGCCACCCAACGAGATTAGCCATAGTTTATTTGTTTTAAGTCCATTTTGCTCTGTTTCAGTTACGTTAATTTCATATCGACGTGCTCTACACAGTAGTGGCATTGTTTAGCATGTCATTTAGTTACGATTTTTTTTGATTGAAATACTAATATGATTAATAATAATTTAATAGCTTTTAATTAGAAAACGAATTAGGGTTGCGATGTTGTGCGTGTCAAGTCGTGATTGTGCCGATGTAAACTACGCATTAGTAATGATGTTTATCATGTCACGTTAGGTGTTTAAGAATTTAATCCTATTAATCTTATTAGTGTTTGTGCAATTAATTTGATTAATGATTATGAGTAAAGGTAACATAGGGTATATATTATGTTTTGCTTAGTTTAATCAAGATTCGTATAAGATCATCTTAGATGTGACTTGGTTAATGTTTATTTAAATAACTTTGATTTGCTAAAAGCAATATAGGTGTTACCCTTCAGTATTTTATACATAAAAATTAATATGATTAATTACTAACCTAAATGTATTTCTAAATTATAATGGGTTTAGTTTGAACACGATGCATATATCAAACTTGTTTAGATGCTCTCACCTGTGTTTTTATTTTGCAAAGTCAAAGTGTAACACCCTAAATTTTGCTATATTTTAAAATACGTGGAATTGACTTTTATATGCAATTATGTGAGCATTGAAATATAGGCAAATAATAATTTTGTGAAATTAAAATCAATTATAAGGCTAGACACAAGTTGTTGCATTCATGCCGGAGCATTGGTGTTTTTGTATTGATTGGTTTCATACTGAAACGCAAACTAAATTCAAATGCTTTTAAAACTTCGCTAGGAAATCCAAAAGTACTAATTGTTTTCTCTTTAAGAAATAATTATACATGGAAAATTGTCCTGGCCAAGATATGGTAAACCTGAGCAAACTATATACACGTATATATATACTTGATAGTTGGCAAGTGCGTGAATTTAGATTTGTGCAAGTATAGACTCCGTATATGGCTGCCGAACATATATATGTATATACATGGAAGAAGAAGCAATTAAATAAAGAAAAGGAAAAAATAATTTAGAAAACTCTCCCTCCCTTTCAACCCGAAGGCCCACGTTTCCTCTACCCTGATCTGCCCAGCGCCCAGCCCCACGTCTCAACTCTTGAGCCATCCATATAAATAACCAGAGCCATTGACGCAACCCGTTTCATATGTATGCACTACTGCTTTGCCCTAGCCGCCACCGCACTTGACCGATCTCGCCGAGCTGCAAGCCGCCGCCGCAGCCGTGCACGCCATCTAAAGCCCCACCGGTGTTCGCGATCCGCTGCCGATTTCCCCGTCAAGCTGACGCCCGCTCCGTCGAGCCGTACGTCATCGCCCGTCGAAGCCGTCGTAGCTGTTGGCACCGTACGTCACCTCTCCGCCATCCGTGACGCGCTGCCGAGCTCTGCTTCAAGGAAGCTGCTGCCGCTCAGTTGAGCCCCGTGATACCTCCGTGCCGTCTGTTGCCTTACCGTCACGGAGAACCTTTTGCCGCTCTTCGTGTCTAGGAAGGCCCGGATCCGCCATACCTGACGTACGTCATGCTGACTCTGTTAGCTCCATGCTCCGTTGTCGCAACGTACGTACATGCCTTCCCCGGCCGACGGTGCTTGTTCACTCATCTTCTTCTCAAACTGTTGTTGTTGTGATCTTAGAGACTCGACAGCTGCCTATCCTGCCAAGTTCGACCGCTGCCATCGATCTGCAAGTCACCTGGACCCTGGAGTCTTCGGCCGCTGCGGAACCACTGATGGAGGCGCACGACTGCGTGCATGAAATTCCAACTGCTGCCTTCTTCACGTCCTGCATGATCTTCACGTCCGGCCATGCAGGGCTATCAATGACACTGCCTGTTATTCGTAGTTGTTCGTTGGTGAGCATCTCCATGCCTTCCTCTCTGCATTGACTACTCTGGTGCATGCTGCTTTTGCATGTGTGATATACGTCTATATGCCTCATCTACATATACTTAATCATGCATCAGCTATTTCTTTATTCAAAATTCTACTCCGAGGTCAATGCGAGTTATCTTCTATCAATTCATCATATGTTTCTCAGAGCTCGCTAATCAAACTCCTATCAGTTTTGTTCTTTTTGCTTTTATTTCCTCCTTGCGTTTCTTTCCTACGTGAGGATATATAATAAAATCAATAGAAGGAAGCAATTATTTCCTTTCTCAACTGGACGTTGGCTTTCCTTGTGGTAGAGTTGTTTTCTTTCCTGGGCCGTCGCTGTCTCTAACGAATCTGTAAGTCGAGCACGGCAGGGACTCATCCATACTCATCTATAAATACCAAGGTTGTTCCATCGCATCTTCTTGAAAATTCTAGTCGAATTGATCGATACCCATTAAATATGCCGCCGTCGCTGCCGAGTTCTTCATCACCTGTGGTCCTGCGCCGCGCTACACCTCTAGCTCCCATGCGCCGCCACCTGCGCTTTGAATCTCACCGAGAGCAGAAAACGACCGCCGCCGCTTCACCACCATCCACGACCCGTTGCCGAGCTTCGCGTCGAGGTGAAGAAGTTCCCGGCGTTCCCATCGCACGCATGCATGAAACGCAGCTGCGTCGTCCAAGCAGCAGCCGTGGCATGCCGTGCATGGTGTGCCCTGCTCGTATCTCTCATGTGCCCTAGCTCAGCATCAGCCATCGCCGCCGGCCATGCCTACATGACGTCGATCTACCATCTGCTGTTGCCTTTGCCAAGCTGAAGCATGCAAGCCGTTATGCATGCCTGGAAAGCCATGTACGGTACATGCACCAACAGCACATATCCATCCTTCACGTTTTGCCTATAATCCATTCTATCTACCATATGGTCTTTTCTTTAAATAATTAGCTACGACTTTAAAACTCGGTAGTTTCACTATCCTAGGTCTGATTTAGTGGCGTTAGTTTTGGGTCGGCATAATTTAAACGTTAGAAGCGACCAGGTTAAAATTTCTTTTGAATTGTATAATTTAAAATACTAATGTCATCAATTTTTATGTGCAACTAGTATCTAATTAAAAAAAAGCCAGATAGGTATATGCTTCGCTGTTTTATATACAAACATTAATATGCTTTTTAAATTATAAGTTTACTTAGCTTAAACACGCACCATATACAGCTTGTTTAGATGCTTATACGTATACTTTTCTTTTGTAGAGATAAAGTTTAACTTGATTAAATTATATGGCATTGTTTATAAATAAAATATGACTTGTTTAACTTAGCTTTGAAAATAAAATGTGAAATTATGTAATCTGAATTAACATCCTTCATAAGGTTCTGCTAAATTAAAATTAATCAAGCTTGTATGTTTTTCTTTTCTTTTATAATATAAAACTCTCGTTAGTCGTTCCTTTTTAACGATAGTTTTGTTATCGGCGGTTCTTGCGTTTTTGTGACCGTAGCAGTTAGTTCTTTTTCAGTACGTTTGTTTTCTCTTGTGTGGTGTACTGCTCTTAGTTGTCTCTTTTTGTTTTCTTATATGTTTGTAGAGTGCTTGGTGTGCTATGATCTACGAGTAGAAGAATTATCGGTAAGCGTTGGAGACCAAAAGATCAGAATTTTGTAAACAAGTGAAAGGCAAGTATAGCATGGGATCTTCCTTGTTACCTATTCACATTAATGTCATAATAATCATATAGCATGTGTCTACTTTGTTACCCCTAAGGATATCCTAGCTTTTGTATCTTGTACCTTGACACCCGTGGGACATTGCATTGGGTAGTATTTATGCTAGTGCTCAAGATAAATAACCATGATCTGTAACTTGACTAATGGTATATGCAATAAACGTTTAAAAGATGCTTTATAGCAACATGGCTCAAGGGGGATAGAGCATGGGGTATTTTTGGTGCTCTAGTTTCTCTCCTTAAGGACTCATCTGTAAGCGAACATCCGGGACTTACAGTACAACTGTGAGGGCTATATGGCTCTGGCTTTAGTCAAGTATGAGGATTTTTTCTAGCTTGTTAGAGGTTACCCTTGTGGCGCAAATGGGGTAAAGCAGACTGTGGATCTCTGCGTGGTGTATCACACGGACTGAAATCTGAAACCTAGCGGCCCTAACTTGTTAGACGAACCTTTGAAAGACTTCATAGTGAACCCTGCCGACCTTCCTTGGAAGTGGGTCAAGAGATTAGCTACCTCGGGCGAAAGGGTAAATCACAACTCACAGTGAAAGTGTACAACCTCTGCAGAGTGTAAAACTGTTATAACAGCCGTGCTCACGGTCACGAGTGGCCTTGGACCCTTACAGAATAAATGATGAACACTGATGATAATGTTAATATTGATGATATTGATGCTCACTAATGGTTATTGTTTCTTGCTATACATTATTCTCGTTTACATGATCATGAGGTTATTTGGGCTTTTGGTAAACTTGTTGCTACTCAATTGCTAAAAGATGACTCACTAAAAGCTATCGCAGTAAACTTGTGTCAAACCTTTTGAGCCTCATGAACCCTGTGTTATACTTGTTGAGTTCGACATGGACTCACTCTTGCTATTTCCCACACCTCAGGATAGTGTCTGGAGTTTTTAGGCTTGTGATCAACCAGTCAGTTTGTTTCTGGAGTGAAGTCTACACCCGGTGTTCGAAGTTGCCTTCCGCTGTATTGCTCTCTAAGGTTATATCTTATACTATTGCATTATGTTTATTAAGCATTTGTCTCTTGATATTACACTTATCTGCGACTATATGTGAGATTTGACTTCTTTATTTCACATATGGTGTATGTCTGGTTTTGTCCTTAAAACCGGGTGTGACAGAGTGGTATCAGAGCAATGCTGACTGTAGGATGCAAACCTAGTTAGAAAACGGTCGTTTTAAGGTTTATAACCTGCTATAAAATCCTTGTTCTATAAACCTTGGTATTTTTTTTTCTATACTATATCCTTACCTTGTTATTCATCTCCACCTTGTTGCTTATATAAAAAAAATCTTATGCTCATCATTTTCCTTGGTTTGATATTCTTTTAGAATCTCATCTTACCACCTTCTTGCGTAATCAGAAGAAGAGCTTTAGGAATCTTTACCTTTAATATAAAGAAAATGATAGCATTGCAAGTTGAGTCAATGTTGAGTTGTGCTCCTATATTGCCTTGTTGGATTGTCATTACGCCTATGTTTGTTTTGGATCTTTGTAGTGATTGTAATGATCTTGTGGATTTGTCCACAGTTTCATTTAGTTTATAGGCCTAAGGTATAAGGATTAATGAAATAAATAGTCGGGTTGGTTTTGTTGTTTCTGCCTTATCCTGTCTTTTCGGAGCAGTCTGTCTTCTTCAGCTTATGCCTCTGCTCTTGGATGACCACAAATCATGGAATTTTTTTGGACAATAGTAGACTTCAACATGTTTCTCTGACCGTAAGAATCACCCTGATAGCTATTATGGTTTGGGAGTTATGAAAATCACAAGATGATGCAACTGCGCTGCCTGAACCCTGGAACAGTTTCTGTTGGGCACTGTGTTCGACTACCTTAACTACAGAATATGGGAAAGTGTTCTATACAAAAGTTGCAGAGGATTTCATAAGCTTTTCAACCATGTAAGGCATGTCATGATATGAATTTTGGAACTCGAGATGTAACTGTTGCAAGATGCCGCATCTGCGCTGTCAGACTTTCTGGAGAGATTTCATGTCTCACTCTGAAACCATATTTTAAAATCGGAATCTGGGGAGATGATCAATAACAAAGTTGTAGAGAATTTGATAAGCTTTCAAACGGTATAGGCCATAACTGCATCGGATTAACGGAATCGGAGTTAGAGCTGTTTTACTAAGCTGTTGTTCTTCATCTCGCGAGGAAATTTCAGATTACTTGTTTATAACCTTGCTTATGAGTTTTATTGGGATGTCAGCACGCCTTTATGCTAGTTAACTCATCTAGAAGGAGGTGCAAGCTACCCTTTTGAGTCCCCTAGTCCATCTCATCTTAAGGGGGGGTAGCCGAGTTAAAGAAGTTGCGCAAGTTGTTCAAACATTCCAGCGCTTCACTTGGAAGAATCGGTTATCCCCACGGTGGAGAAGTCACTATCGAGTGCAGACGACTTTTCTCAGGATTGATGACTAGTTGGATCGTTTACAAGGAGCCCGTGTATTCAATAGGATTGATCCTAGGTTCGAGCTTTCAGCACTTGGGAGTTCAATCTTCACCATACCCAGGACGAGTTGGCGGTGATGACATAGGAAGGAGATATTGGACATCTACAGTTGGTTCTACGGAGACTCAGAAAACCTCAATGTTACACCAAGCATGACGAGTAAGTTTTGACTGAGGGAAGTTCTCTTCTTGGTTAGTTTATCGCTAATGGTGGAATTATAGAGAACTCAAGAAGGTTGTGACGTGTTGAATTGGAACCCACCCAAGGATGCAGGTGTGACTCGGAGTTACCTTGGAGTAGTGAGATTCTATTAGAGGGTCATTGGAAGCCTTATAATCCTGGACATAAGAGTGACATCTATGTGGATCGTAAGAATCTAAAGGACATCTTCACAAAGTTGGTTTTGAGCTTGTGGCTCAACATCATTGGATTAATTTTTTTTGATGCAAATCATTGGATTAATATTGGTAAGGATTACGACTAGGAAGTGTGTAGCCTAGAAAACAAAAGTCGTTGCCGATGCCCTTAGCAAAGGAGAGTTATGCTAGAAGATTCGGACGACACCATGGACTAAGAGTTGTGTTTAAGAGTTGGGCAAATTAACCTGAGTATAGACTCCAATGTTGTGGATTTGGCAATATGGACTATTAAGGATAACCTAAAGTGATTCGTCAGAAAAGGATATATATTGGCACATGAAGAATAGATTAGGCTTTCCAGTTGGAGATTGTGCGTCTCAAGCTGGCCCTTAAGAGAAGTACTAGGAGTTACGATATGAAGGACAAGTTCGCAGTTTGAAACATTGGTTTATTTATGGTTCTTAATATGAAAAGAGAAGTGTCTTAATAAATAGGGCTACCTGAAGGTTTGTTCGGAGTCCCTATCAACATCTTGGAAATGGTTGAGCGAGTTACTTGGAGAAAGATTATTAAAGTGTGCAAAGTAAAGCGAAATCCCTATGAAGAGGATGGAACTACTCGAGGAAGAGAAGAAGATTCAATGGCGAAGTAGCCCTATCTCTTTGATCACCATCTTCCGAATCTCGAGGACGAGATTCATCTTAAGGGGGTAGAATTGTAACACCCTAAATTTTGCTATATTTTAAAATAGGTGGAATTGACTTTTATATGCAATTATGTGAGCATTGAAATATAGGCAAATAATAATTTTGTGAAATTAAAATCAATTATAAGGCTAGACACAAGTTGTTGCATTCATGCCGGAGCATTGGTGTTTTTGTATTGATTGGTTTCATACTGAAACGCAAACTAAATTCAAATGCTTTTAAAACTTCACTAGGAAATCCAGAAGTACTAATTGTTTTCTCTTTAAGAAATAATTATACATGGAAAATTGTCCTGGCCAAGATATGGTAAACCTGAGCAAACTATATACACGTATATATATACTTGATAGTTGGCAAGTGCGTGAATTTAGATTTGTGCAAGTATAGACTCCGTATATGGCTGCCGAACATATATATGTATATACATGGAAGAAGAAGCAATTAAATAAAGAAAAGGAAAAAAATAATTTAGAAAACTCTCTCTCCCTTTCAACCTAAAGGCCCACGTTTCCTCTACCCTGATCTGCCCAGCGCCCAGCCCCACGTCTCAACTCTTGAGCCATCCCTATAAATTACCAGAGCCATTGACGCAACCCGTTTCATATGTATGCACTACTGCTTTGCCCTAGCCGCCACCGCACTTGACCGATCTCGCCGAGCTGCAAGCCGCCGCCGCAGCCGTGCACGCCATCTAAAGCCCCACCGGTGTTCGCGATCCGCTGCCGATTTCCCCGTCAAGCTGACGCCCGCTCCGTCGAGCCGTACGTCATCGCCCGTCGAAGCCGTCGTAGCTGTTGGCACCGTACGTCACCTCTCCGCCATCCGTGACGCGCTGCCGAGCTCTGCTTCAAGGAAGCTGCTGCCGCTCAGTTGAGCCCCGTGATACCTCCGTGCCGTCTGTTGCCTTACCGTCACGGAGAACCTTTTGCCGCTCTTCGTGTCTAGGAAGGCCCGGATCCGCCATACCTGACGTACGTCATGCTGACTCTGTTAGCTCCATGCTCCGTTGTCGCAACGTACGTACATGCCTTCCCCGGCCGACGGTGCTTGTTCACTCATCTTCTTCTCAAACTGTTGTTGTTGTGATCTTAGAGACTCGACAGCTGCCTATCCTGCCAAGTTCGACCGCTGCCATCGATCTGCAAGTCACCTGGACCCTGGAGTCTTCGGCCGCTGCGGAACCACTGATGGAGGCGCACGACTGCGTGCATGAAATTCCAACTGCTGCCTTCTTCACGTCCTGCATGATCTTCACGTCCGGCCATGCAGGGCTATCAATGACACTGCCTGTTATTCGTAGTTGTTCGTTGGTGAGCATCTCCATGCCTTCCTCTCTGCATTGACTACTCTGGTGCATGCTGCTTTTGCATGTGTGATATACGTCTATATGCCTCATCTACATATACTTAATCATGCATCAGCTACTTCTTTATTCAAAATTCTACTCCGAGGTCAATGCGAGTTATCTTCTATCAATTCATCATATGTTTCTCAGAGCTCGCTAATCAAACTCCTATCAGTTTTGTTCTTTTTGCTTTTATTTCCTCCTTGCGTTTCTTTCCTACGTGAGGATATATAATAAAATCAATAGAAGGAAGCAATTATTTCCTTTCTCAACTGGACGTTGGCTTTCCTTGTGGTAGAGTTGTTTTCTTTCCTGGGCCGTCGCTGTCTCTAACGAATCTGTAAGTCGAGCACGGCAGGGACTCATCCATACTCATCTATAAATACCAAGGTTGTTCCATCGCATCTTCTTGAAAATTCTAGTCGAATTGATCGATACCCATTAAATATGCCGCCGTCGCTGCCGAGTTCTTCATCACCTGTGGTCCTGCGCCGCGCTACACCTCTAGCTCCCATGCGCCGCCACCTGCGCTTTGAATCTCACCGAGAGCAGAAAACGACCGCCGCCGCTTCACCACCATCCACGACCCGTTGCCGAGCTTCGCGTCGAGGTGAAGAAGTTCCCGGCGTTCCCATCGCACGCATGCATGAAACGCAGCTGCGTCGTCCAAGCAGCAGCCGTGGCATGCCGTGCATGGTGTGCCCTGCTCGTATCTCTCATGTGCCCTAGCTCAGCATCAGCCATCGCCGCCGGCCATGCCTACATGACGTCGATCTACCATCTGCTGTTGCCTTTGCCAAGCTGAAGCATGCAAGCCGTTATGCATGCCTGGAAAGCCATGTACGGTACATGCACCAACAGCACATATCCATCCTTCACGTTTTGCCTATAATCCATTCTATCTACCATATGGTCTTTTCTTTAAATAATTAGCTACGACTTTAAAACTCGGTAGTTTCACTATCCTAGGTCTGATTTAGTGGCGTTAGTTTTGGGTCGGCATAATTTAAACGTTAGAAGCGACCAGGTTAAAATTTCTTTTGAATTGTATAATTTAAAATACTAATGTCATCAATTTTTATGTGCAACTAGTATCTAATTAAAAAAAAGCCAGATAGGTATATGCTTCGCTGTTTTATATACAAACATTAATATGCTTTTTAAATTATAAGTTTACTTAGCTTAAACACGCACCATATACAGCTTGTTTAGATGCTTATACGTATACTTTTCTTTTGTAGAGATAAAGTTTAACTTGATTAAATTATATGGCATTGTTTATAAATAAAATATGACTTGTTTAACTTAGCTTTGAAAATAAAATGTGAAATTATGTAATCTGAATTAACATCCTTCATAAGGTTCTGCTAAATTAAAATTAATCAAGCTTGTATGTTTTTCTTTTCTTTTATAATATAAAACTCTCGTTAGTCGTTCCTTTTTAACGATAGTTTTGTTATCGGCGGTTCTTGCGTTTTTGTGACCGTAGCAGTTAGTTCTTTTTCAGTACGTTTGTTTTCTCTTGTGTGGTGTACTGCTCTTAGTTGTCTCTTTTTGTTTTCTTATATGTTTGTAGAGTGCTTGGTGTGCTATGATCTGCGAGTAGAAGAATTATCGGTAAGCGTTGGAGACCAAAAGATCAGAATTTTGTAAAGCAAGTGAAAGGCAAGTATAGCATGGGATTTTCCTTGTTACCTATTCACATTAATGTCATAATAATCATATAGCATGTGTCTACTTTGTTACCCCTAAGGATATCCTAGCTTTTGTATCTTGTACCTTGACACCCGTGGGACATTGCATTGGGTAGTATTTATGCTAGTGCTCAAGATAAATAACCATGATCTGTAACTTGACTAATGGTATATGCAGTAAACGTTTAAAAGATGCTTTATAGCAACATGGCTCAAGGGGGCTAGAGCATGGGGTATTTTTGGTGCTCTAGTTTCTCTCCTTAAGGACTCATCTGTAAGCGAACATCCGGGACTTACAGTACAACTGTGAGGGCTATATGGCTCTGGCTTTAGTTAAGTATGAGGATCTTTTCTAGCTTGTTAGAGGTTACCCTTGTGGCGCAAATGGGGTAAAGCAGACTGTGGATCCCTGCGTGGTGTATCACACGGACTGACTTCTGAAACCTAGCGGCCCTAACTTGTTAGACGAACCTTTGAAAGACTTCATAGTGAACCCTGCCAACCTTCCTTGGAAGTGGGTCAAGAGATTAGCTACCTCGGGCGAAAGGGTAAATCACGACTCACAGTGAAAGTGTACAACCTCTGCAGAGTGTAAAACTGTTATAACAGCCGTGCTCACGGTCACGAGTGGCCTTGGACCCTTACAGAATAAATGATGAACACTGATGATAATATTAATATTGATGATATTGATGCTCACTAATGGTTATTGTTTCTTGCTATACATTATTCTCGTTTACATGATCATGAGGTTATTTGGGCTTTTGGTAAACTTGTTGCTACTCAATTGCTAAAAGATGACTCACTAAAAGCTATCGCAGTAAACTTGTGTCAAACCTTTTGAGCCTCATGAACCCTGTGTTATACTTGTTGAGTTCGACATGGACTCACTCTTGCTATTTCCCACACCTCAGGATAGTGTCTGGAGTTTTTAGGCTTGTGATCAACCAGTCAGTTTGTTCCTGGAGTGAAGTCTACACCCGGTGTTCGAAGTTGCCTTCCGCTGTATTGCTCTCTAAGGTTATATCTTATACTATTGCATTATGTTTATTAAGCATTTGTCTCTTGATATTACACTTATCTGCGGCTATATGTGAGATTTGACTTCTTTATTTCACATATGGTGTATGTCTGGTTTTGTCCTTAAGACCGGGTGTGACACAAAGTTGACCTAATTAAATTTTATGACATTACTTATTATAAATAAAATATGACTAGCTTCATCCCAACTTTTGAATTAAATTGTGTTTTGACCAATCTAATATTCATAACTTTGACATGGTTTGCTCAATTAAAATGAAACAAGCAAATAGCATCGTGCATGCATGTCAATAATGCCAGCTAGCAAGCGCCAAGGATGATGAGTATGTCAGTTTAGCAACGTGATCTTCTATCTAAATGCGAAGGTTCCCCATGCCACATATTTATGTGTTTGATTAATATCTATGTAATTAGTTTTCCATGTAAAAGAAATTCAGGGTTTTCACATCGATCTTTTATAAACACTTATTAATTATGTTTTCATTAATTATGAATTGTGTAGTTTAAACCCTATTATATAACTTTGATTAGATGCTCTCATAAATCTTTTTTTTTGTAAAGTTAACTTGCTTGAATGGTACATCAATATTTATAAATAAAACATGATTAGTTTTAAATTAGTTTCTAAACTAAAATATGATTTGCGTAATCTGAATTAATATGCTTCACATGGTTTTTCTTAAATTAAGTATGTAGGCTTTTATTTTCTTTTATAATATAAATTTGCTGGTAGCTGTTTCTTTTAATCATAGCTCTATTCTCAGCATTTCTTGTGTTCTCGTGATCGTAGCCGGTAGCTCTCTTTTAGTACGTTGTTTTCTCTTATGTGGTGTATTGTTTTTAGTTGTCCCTATTTGTTTGCTTGTATGCCTGTTAGTGTGCTGGGTTGCTATGATCTATGAGTAGAAGAAAGACTATCCGTGAGCGCCAAAGATCCGAAGGTGAAGACCAGAAGCTGAGTGCCAGAAACTGCAAATGAAAGATTAAGTTGAGGCTTTTCAGAGCAAGTTGCTTTGGGCATAAAGCAAGTTCTAAGGCAACTATAACATTGGACCATCCTTGTTGTCCTATTCACAGAAAATATTATTCATATGCATGTGTCTTCCTTGACAACCATAGAGATTATAACGTAGTTATTGATATCTTGTTCCCTTGTGACCTATGGGTTATGCATTTGGGTAGCTATTGCTAGTGCTTAACTATGAACAATGATCTTGTAATTTGACTAATGGATTAAGCAACCAACCATTAAGATGATTTTATTACTGTTGAAAAGGGGGCTACAGCAAGGGGTTATATTGTTGCTCTGGTTTCTCTCCGTAAGGACTTACCTGTAAGTGATAACCGGGACATATAGTACAGCTGTGAGGGCTATATGGCTCTGGCTCTAGTTGTTCAAGAGACCTTTTCTAGCTTGTTAGTGGTTACCTTAATTGGCGTAAGAATGGCTTGACACGTTGGGTGTAGGACAACCTCTAGTCTATGAGTATAGCCGAGAAGGAATTGTGTCATTTGAAAAGGGAGGATCCTACATCTGCCTGCCGAGTGAATCTAATGGCCCTAACTTGTTAGACGAACTTTTGAATGGCTTTATATGGTTTTCGATGTTTTGGGCCTTGCAAACCCATGCATTTGGAAATCATGACTCACAGTGAAAGTGTACACCTCTGCGCAGAGTTAAAAACTGGTATACTAGCCGTGCCCACGGATACGGGCGGCCTTGGAACATTTACAGATAGATGATCACCATTGTTATATCATGCTTAATTACTGTTGATTATTATTATGCTCATGTTAATGCTATTCATTATCCTTGTTACAATTGATCATTGGTTCATTAATGGGAATTGGATTACTTTGATGCTACTCAATTGCTAATTATATGATGATTAAAAGCTAAACGCAGTCAAACAGTGTCTAGCCTTTTGTGCCTCATGAACCCTATGTTATACTTGTTGAGTTCGACATGGACTCACTCTTGCTATTTCCCCCCACACCTCAGTGTGTAGTAAGGTGCTACTTAGAAGAAGGATGAAGGTGTAATGGAGTATCTAGAAGTCTATCTGAAGTGCTTGACATATGGAGCCACCAGTCAGCCGTCCCTGAGAGGAATGGAGCCTGAAGTTTAGTCATCGTTCCGTGATACTCTGATGTAAGTGTTATTATAGCTATGTGTACATTAAATAAATAACATTAGTTTTGATACTTTTTTATTCTGACATATGTGTGGACTTCCTGGGCACACATAAGGCTGACCTGGTTTAGTTCTTTAAAACCAGGTGTGACACGACTCAGGTATAGTTTGGCTCCTGTCCCTATGTGTATAGGCTGCGTGTCATTGTGCCATTTGGGAAGGGGAGACCTATATCTGCTTGCCACCGAAACCTAGCGGCCCTAACATGTTAGACGAACTTTTGAAAAGCTTCATAGTGTACCCTGCCCACTCACTTTGGAAGTGTTAGGGGGCCGATCACCCCGGGCATATGGGAATCATGACTCACAGTGAAAGTGTACACCTCTGCGCAAAGTTTAAATAAACTGGTATACTAGCCGTGTCCACGGTCACGGGTGGCCCGGAAAACTCATGAAATAGATGAATTATTGCTGATGATAATGTAATGATGCTCATTAAATGATGATGATTCATATTGATTACTTATTCATGATACTACTGGGGTTATTTGGAGCCTAAGCATAATCATACTTAAATAATGACAGATGTAACTCATTAAAAGCAAACCGCAGTTAAACCAGTGTCTACCTTTTGAGCCTCATGAACCCCATATTAACTTGTTAAGTACGAGATGTACTTATGCTTGTTTATTTTTATTATTTGGATAAAAATCCCGGATGGGTACAGATGGCACCCGCGTCCGTTCCCCTCCATCGTTGACGTCGCGGGCCCGCGTGTTAGGGCTGCCTCCTTCCTCAAGCCGTCGGCCACGACGCTTTCCAAAATTCCACCGACCGAATCCGCGCCCCAAATCCCTTTCTTCCTTTCTTGGAACCGCCCCAGGGCTATATAAGCGGGGTGCCGCATCCCTCCGCATCCATCCTGCCCTCTGGAAGCTGCTGTGGTGCTCGAGAGACCGGTCACCGCGAGCGTGAGCCCTAGCCGCTGCCTCTCCGAGCCGTGCGCCTTCCTTGGTTTGTCCCCGGCTCCGATTTTGCTCTAGGTGAGCTCGCCATGTCCTGTACTTCCTCCCGGTGCTTTCCATTTGTTGAAAAATGCCTGAACACGAGGTATCACGTTTTCCGGCCATGGCGCCGCCGGGCGGCTCGCCGTCAGCGACTGAAACGCCGCCGTCGTCCTCATCTCTTGATCTGGACCGTCGGATCATGAATCTACGGCCGAAATTAGAAGTTACCGGTTCACTGGAAATTTTGTTAAAGAGACCCTGAACTTTTTATATATCAAACCTGCGGTCCAAGGCGTAATCTCGATTTACGTTTTCTTTTTCATAAAGCGTATTTTGATCGCGGTAACTTCAGAAATACGTTTTCACTTATTTACAGTTCTGCCATTATGATAATTCTTGCGTAGAATCTCCGTTTTAACTCCGATTTGACCCGTTCAAATTGCGTTAGGTTCGTATTTGTGAGCTCTACATGTTAGTAGTACTGTACAGTAGGTTTGTGACAATTTATTTTCGAGTATGGATTAAAGTAATTATTTTTCTATAGGAAATCTTCGTAAATTCAAAACTTCGTCGTTTTAGCTCCGTTTTTCGTGATCTTTGCGTCTGTGTGATCCTAGCGAGTTGTAGATTCGTTTTAAAGACTTTTTATCTTATTTTATTGCTGTTGGTGTACTGTTCTAATTATAGTCTTGTTTGTTTATGCATGATTGTTTCTGGATGAATGTTGTTGCTATTGTTGATCGAGTATAGACGATGAGCAATTCGTTGGGGATCAAGAGTCTTTCTACGAGCAAGATCTTCAGGACCAGTTTGAGCAAGGCAAGTATAGCATGGGATTATCCTTATTGTCCTATTCACAATAAACAAATAATATCATATGCATGTATTCCCTTGTTAAGGATGACTTAGTGTTGATCTTATACCTTGACACCTATTATATTGCATTGGGTAGTATTGCTCGTGCTTAACATGAACTGTGATCATGTAATTTGACTAATGGAATATGCAATAAACATTAAAAGATGATTTTGATTATTGTTTAAAGGGGACTAGAGTATGGGGTTACTTTTGATGCTCTAGTTACTCTCCTTAAGGACTTATCTGTAAGCGAACATCCGGGATTTACAGTGCAACTGTGAGGGCTATGTGGCTCTGGCTTTAGTCATATAGAAGGACCTTTTCTAGCTTGTTAGTGGTAACCTTTTTGGGGTAAGAATGGCTTGACGAATCGGGTATAGTGCGGCCTCTGTCCTTATGTGTGTAGGCTGCGTGTCATTGTGCCATTTGGAAGGGGGGCTCTACATCTGTTTGCCGAGTGAATCTAATGGACCTAACTTGTTAGACGAACCTTCGAAAGACTTCATAGTGTTTCCCTGCCTGCTCACCTTGGGAGTGTTTTGGGAGTAATTAACCCGGGCATATGGGCAACACGACTCACAGTGAAAGTGTACAACCTCTGCAGAGTGTAAAACTGTTATAACAGCCATGCTCACGGTCACGAGTGGCCTTGGACCCTTATGGAATAGTTGATCATTAATAATGAATATGTTTTTGCTATTTGTTAATCATTTCACATGGATCATATGTTTATTGTTTATATTGAGACATCTTGATGCCATTGATATGTTAAAATTATGCTAAATAAAAGCTACATGCTGATAAAGCAATGTCATGCCTTTGAGCCTCATGAACCCCATGTTACACTTGTTGAGTACGAGATGTACTTATGCTTGTTTATTTTTCTTACTTGGATAAAAATCCCAGATGGGTAACAGATGGTGCAAATAGTGACTACTACTCCTACTTCCCTGAAGATTACTAGACTTGCAGTCAACCAGTCAATGTGCCTGTGATTGGAGCTACCACGAGAGATTTATATTTTTACTTCCGCTATATTTGTGTAAAGACTATGTGTTAATAATCGTGATGTAACAACATTTGTGATGATACTTCCTTTATGATTTGTTAACTTATTTGTGATTGATCTCTGGGCACACATAAGAGTATGCATTCCATTTGGTCTTTAAATGGGTGCGACAAATTGGTATCAAAGCATTTGTTGACTGTAGGACGCAAGCCTAGCTAGAAATGGTCGATTCAGTATCTTCTTTTTCACTATTTTTATGCTTATTATCTTGCTCTTGTTATTTGATAAATTTTTATGCTTCTTATGTCTCATTCTATTACGAAATTTTGCCTCTATTCTAACTACATCTAAAAACTCTGTAGATGGTTCGTGGCCGCAAGACTGCCCGCATCACCACTGGAGGACACTACCAACCTCGTGCCTTGCTTGCACCTAAAGAGCCACAAGAGGAAGCACCCAAGGAACAGGAGCAGGCCCCTGAAGCACCAATCCAAGCACCAGCACCTCCCCAGGAAGAACCCGAGCCTGAAAAAGATCTAGAGATCATTGAGATTGAAGATGATGAAGAGGAGAAAGCTAATGGAGGAGAGCAACCCCCGTCTCCACCACATGATGAAGTTGCTGAGGATGTGCCACCTCCTCCAATGGGGTGGACTGTGAAGATCTACCACAAGGCTGGAGGAGACGCTGTCTCTCATCATCGACTTGTGGGAATGCTCTCTGCCTACTTCGCTGATTAGCACCCAGCTGTGGAGTACGTCTGCTAGGAGTATACACATCCGCTGGAGGACACTTACTGGAAGGAAAGAGCAAGTATTTTTCCCAAGGTTGAGGAAAAAGGGGCATACCAGCTGGACAGGATGTATTCTCACATGGGTCGTCGAGCTACCATGAAGGCTAGTATTGAAGATGCCGCCTTTGAAGCATGTATGGGCCTCCGTTACCTTCACTTTGACAGCATGAAGCATGATATTCATCGTTACTTCCCTCGTGCACACCCCGACCTTGGATGGGCTATGATGGATCCAGTGCAGTTAGAACCGCTTCCTCGGGTGATATGATGGAGAGGAAGCTGCAGTTAGAGGAGATGGTGAAGGCATAGGGGAAGACCATCAAGAGGTGTCAGGCAACAATTAATGAACTCCGAGCAAACCAAGGCATTACCAAGATTTATAAGACATTAGAGCATGAGCCACGTTCTTAGAAAATAGGAGTCCTTTATGTAATAAGAACGTTCTTAGTAACGTCAGTTGAGTCTTCGAGTCTGTCGTATGGTTTGAACTTTGGTGTGATAGTTGCTTTATTATTATGCTTATGTGTGAGTTGGATTTTTGTTATGAGTGTTGGGGCTTGTAGGCATGTCTACAAGTTCCATTTTTAAGAACAATAAGTTTAATAGTCAAGGGAATAATAGTTGGGTTTGGTATTGCCACATTTCTGTCCTTGCTGTTTTCTGGAGCAGTCTGTAATGTTTCTGCTATGGTTCAAAAACGGTTCGTGCAATATTTATGAAATTTTTATGAGAGAAACTAGACTTAAGCACCTATCAAATTCCACTGGAATCACCTTTTTATCTGATCTGGTTCGAGAGATATAACTGTCACAAGTTAAAGTTTCTGCACAGTCTGAAATCTGGAACAGTTTCTGTTGTGCCTTATTTTTCATTAACTTAACGATAGAATCTGATCTTGGGGTCTAAATAAAAGTTGTGGATAATTTCATAAGATTTCCAACCATATAAAGCACACTCTATTGGACTTCTGTAGCTCGAGATATGATTGATTTACTGAACTATCAATAATGATACTCGCCCGGAAAACTTTCATATCTCATTCTTTATCTTATAAGTGGTTGATAACATGGAAATCTCAAAGTTTGCATTTTTATGGATGGCAGATGGCCGGAAGAGGAAGAGGTAGGGGTCGTGGAGGTGTTCCTCCAAATCCACCACCACCACCGCCACCAACTATTGAACAACTATTGGCAGTGCAGACGTAGCTTATGCAACAACTGGTGCAGAACCAACAGAATCAGCCAGTTGCTGGGGCACAACCACGTGATAAGCGTGGTGAATTTTTGAAGGGTCGTCCCCCAGTGTTTACGTATGCCGCTGATCGATTGGAAGCCGATGATTGGCTTCGTGCCGTGGAAAAGCAGCTCAACATTGTTGTTGACACCATTTTTGGCACGTGTCAAAATGATCAGAGTGGGTTAATCAGCAGGAGGAAAGTTACTGTATACGGCGACAGAAGGGTGCCAATGAAAATCAGTTTGTAAGGATTGTTGCCGATCAATGGTGGTGACCGATGGGAAGGTAGACTTAGATTCGGAGGCGTTGTTGGTAAGATTGGAGATGTTATTGCCGATGCCAATAAAGGAAGATTTGAAGACTGCTGCCGATGATAACAGGTAGCGTGCCGATGGAGAAGAAGTCGATGAGAATTGCATCGTAATCGAGGTGGACAGGGAAATAGTTAGGTGTTGATTTCCTTTTCTATATTTGTTAGAGTATGATTCATGTAAGAGTCACGTGTTTCCTTAGATATGGACTCGGTGTCTTAGTCGTGTTTAGTTATGTTTCTTTAGATCAGGATATAAATATAGATTGAGGAGCAATGTAATAGATAGATCAATCAATATCAAACCAATTTTTACTCCTACTTGCATCTACTTACTTTTCGGCGACTTCGCCAATTTGCATAATTTTCTTTTTTATGAGTTCTCATCGATTCGGCGAGCTGCATCGCTTTAGTGCGACCTTCGGCGATCCTCGAGTTCCGCGTGAGTACCTCTTGGCCATGACTTCCGGGCGTATCGCTGTTGTCAGGACCAAAGTGCTCGTATTTTCATCCTTGTCAATTAACAGGTCAAATCGACTAGCACGCTTTGGATATCGATTCAGGTATTAGCCCTTTGTGTTTGCAGATCCACTTTTGCATCAACACATCTTTTGGCACGCCTAGTGGGACAGATCAGTACGATCAATATGTTCAATCCTAAGATTGATTCGGGGAACATCATCGCAGTATCAGAAGAAGATCTTAAGGAAGATCAAAAGCAGGATATGGAAAAGGCTATAGAAGAATACATGCAACTTTGCCTGAAATCATTCAGCATAAACAAGAGCGGACAAGTCATCCAGAAGCTAGATTTGTCGTTGCCTCGGCAGGTTACCTTTGACTCCAATCCTGGTAATCTTCAAGAGATGGTTAATTCTGCAGTAAATCATGCTTTGATTAATCACTCCAATGTGTTGTCCAATACTATTCATAATGTTGTGGTTCAAACTTTTAAAGAAGGACAAGTGTCACCACATTACGTTGCATTGTCAATACTCCATCGGCTCCCTCAGCCATTGTGGGTACAGAAGTTACTTCTCCTCCAGTATCGGGAGGTTTATCTAATATTTAATCTACACCGATACGATCAGATCCAGTACTTTCAGGAGGACGAGTTCAGCTTAATACAGATCTATCGGCATCAGCTATGTTAGGTCCTATGTCTCAGAATAGCCAGATTCCTGCTAATTGATGGGGATATGGTATGCCTCCGGAGTCATCTGCCTTCAATCCTGGGTTACCTCAAGTGTTTGACACAGCAGGAAAAGCTCCTATATCATCGACTGCTTCACCGATGGCTCAAGTGCCTCAATATGCCATATCAACTACTGTGCAACCAACTTCCGGAGGTTTCCAGATGCCTTTGGTTCAAACACCCAATACAAGTCCATCGGCAAGCTTACTGCCGATGCAGCAGAAGGCCCCTGCTATGAGTCAACCTGGAGTCCAGTTCATGCCTCAAGCTGGTTATACTAATTATCCAACAATGTCAGCAAATTACCAGCCATCGGTAAGTTTTGTACCAATGAGTTCTAATAATGGTTGGTCAGGACAGTTACCTGTTCAGCATATAGTTCAGTAAAATCAGTAGGTTGTAGGGATTTAGCAAGGTCATATGTAAGCTGGTTTTCAGAATCTAGCATCGGCAGCTCAGCCGATGAATCCTTTTCAGCAGGTTAATGGACCACAAGTAATGGCAAATATGCCGATTGCTGGAGATCATGGGCCACAGAGATACGTGGAGGGATATCAGCAAGCACCTCCTGTAGAAATTCAGCCAGTTCGTCAGCAGGAGGCTGATGCTTTTTGGGCTGATAAGATAACAGAAATTATGAGGGATCAGTTTGGGATAAAGCCCAAGGTCAATACTTATTCTTATCGAACTCCATACCCTCCACCATACGATTTAATTCCTCTCCCAAATCGGTACAAGGTACCAGATTTTACTAAATTTTCTAGGCAAGATGATACATCAACGATGGAACACATCAATCGCTTCATTATTCAATGTGGAGAGGCAGCTAGCAGAGATGAATTAAGAGTTTGATTATTTTCATCATCTTTGTCTAGATCAGCGTTCACATGGTTCATTTCATTACCACCAAATTCTATTATTACTTAGGCTGATCTAGAAAAATAATTTCATAAATATTTCTTTGCTGGAATCCATGAAAAGAAGCTTACCGATTTGGTAAAATTGAGACAGCGCAATGATGAATCGGTAGAAAGCTTTGTGCAAAGGCTATGAGATGTAAAAAATAAGTGCTACAGCCTGGTGCTGGATGATCGGCAGCTTGCCGATCTGGCTTTCCAAGGGTTATTGCCACATCTTAAGGACAGATATGCTTCTCAGGAGTTTGAAAGCCTGAGTCATCTTATACAAAGGATCTCTGATCAAGATACTATAAGTAGTCATGTATGTATGTATATGCTTGTTGCAAATGGTCTCTAGGTACACTTGATGAACCTTGATCATGCATTCATGCTTGATGTGTGACTAAGTGATACGTGAGAAATCTACACATAATGTAATGCACTTTAATCACTTTTAACTTGTTGTGGTATGTTGAACTAGTGTATGGTTCATGTAACTTATGTATCCACCTTTCATATATTGTTCCTGCATCTACCTCTCATCATGTTAATCAAGATCACTAAAATTTGGTAGCCTACAATAGTGCTCGGTCTATGTTAAGATGAGCACCAGTAGCCCTAGTACTTTTGTGATGCTAAGCCTAGTTGGTTCTTGATTAATGAATGCTTGCAGTAACTTAAGTTAACTTGTGAGTGAATGCTTTGGTGTTGCTTTGCTTTCATAGTGTAGTAGATTGTGTGATGTTTACTGCACACCCTATCCACCTTATCCAACCAGGTTTTGAGGCCCAAACCCGAGAAATCATCTGCCGGTGGTTTTGAGGCCCAAACTAGCAAGCTGTCCTCCAATGGTTTTGAGGCCCAAACCACCAAACTGTCCTCCGATGGTTTTGATGGCGAAACCACCAAACCCCACTGGAGAGGTGTATCCGCTACACCTCCTCCACTCTCTCGACATGTGTCACCATCGTCCTCGACCGCCCGATCACCAAGTCCCCCAGCGCCCCCGCTTGACTTGGTCAACTGCCATTTTGACTTGGTCAACATGGTCTACTCCTCTACATGTCCTCTTGGTTGTGATGTCCCCAAGTGTCAGCCACCATGGTTAGTCTTCTGGCCATCTTGGTTCCTCGGTCCAAGACTCACGTCCGTCCTTCACCGCTCCCAGTCGATCGGCACGGTACATCTCTACTTGACCTCCACCACATCTATCGACCATCTCCGAGCTCTACACCTGCACACCAACAAAGCCAAGAGACATGTTGCACATGCACTCATGCAATGGTTAGTCTCCAAACACAACCAAAGCCGATCATCTCTGACAATCACTCATCACAAACTCGATACACAAGGGTACATATCAACCTTGTGTTTGTATCCACAATATATGAACCTGAAACCCTTACTAGCATGTGTAGGTCATGATTATGCTTAGCCATGCTTGATGCTAGAATTCTGGTGATTTCCTATCACCTACGAGATATAGGGTGGCTACTTATACACGATTGCTATAATTTTGCTATCGTGAATCATGTGGATGTTGATAACCTGAGACCAAGCGGGATCCGGTGTTATTATGATTGTTATTGGTGCAGGCTTGCCCTAGTTTCCTTGATCCCACCTGTGTCGATTAAGGGTCGTGCTGGACCTTGGTTGAGATTGAATGTACCTTCACATAACGGTTAGATAACTCATTCTGATTGTGAAGCCATATACCTCGTTCGGGGTGAGTTATAATATACTGGAATGGTAGCATTTCTGGGAGGAGAGAATCATAGGAAGGGGACTAGTCCAACACCATATTTGGTACAACCTAGGCTTGGCAATTTATGTGAGGTCACAGGCCCATCAGGTATTTGCGACCTAGTCCAGACTCACTGTCGAATATAGCGAACGGTGCCCCACACGAGTGAGGTACAAGCTCGTATGAGCGTGTGATATGGATTTTTGACCAGTTGGTTGCAGTCGATTCGAATCGTCATTTCTCTAGGATAGTGAGAAAGTTACCTGAGCTCCAACATCGTAGTAAGTATATGAAACATGATGATTATTATTCGCAATATGGTTACTATTGTACTGCTTGTATTAAACAAGTGTGTGATACAGGTTAGCTGCAAACCTAGCACTAAATAGCTTTACTTAACCGGTTGCTAAAATTTTGATAGTAAGGATTTTTGTTGGTAAGCTTTTCGCTAAAGGTTTAAATATCAAGATCACTCCACAATAAAATCCTTGCATATCCTTGGAGTCATTTTATTTTATCTTATGTTGGGTAAGTCTAGCTGAGTATATTCGAGTACTCAGGTTTCTATTCCCAACTCATTGCAAGTGAAGCTTGGTGCTATGCTTGCTGTTTCAGCCCTGCTGAGGGTAGAGAATATGATGCCGGTGGGCTCATGTGATATTCTATCTATCTCATCTAGGCTTCTACTTGGAGGGCATCATTTAAGCTAGCAGTATATTTCGAACTTATGATATTGTAATCATTTCAAAGCTATGCCATTTTAACTTGTCAGTTTTGAAACTCAACTTGTTTTATTTATTTGTTAATTTGATTTGTAATATTATTTCTGCTATGAACTCTATGTATGTGATATGTATTTGCTCAGTCAACTACATCTTGGTTGTAATGTTGGTTTATAGAGGTCCTTCATGACACTAGAAGAACTATTGGGTTTATATGGGTTAAAGTGTGAGCGTGCCAAGGTCCTTAGCGATCGCCATCATACTTGAACTCTTTTAAATTGGATGGTTCTGCTACAGCCGACATCACAGCAAGATTAAGCAAATTACTATCATGTACGTATTTGAAAATAGAGTTTTGGTCTTCAAAAGTCTATTTTGACTAAATATTAAGCTTGTTCAAATATGAATTTTCAAAACTATGCTAGCGACAACCTCCATTAAGCCCTAGTTAAGGTTATACATTTGGTTATGTATGCTAACTCTAAAGATTATGTATGGCTGGGTTTACATTTTAGCACTTTTATTACTTGAAATTTAAATTTCCATGCAACATCGCACCTACGCTCTGATAAGAAGGTAAGTACACCCTAGATATCGAGCGGCACCGATAGAGTTGACCTATCACATGGCTTTGATAAGAATGGGTTATCGCACAGCGTCGATAAATGTGGGTTGCCACTTTCCCGCCCGTGATGAGGACAAGACACTTCCCTCAAGATGTGGCCTACTTGAGGTGCAGACGATATAGCAATATATGGGGTGCATAATTTTGTCATGCAAGAGTTCATGACCATGTACCTAGGGACATGTTTACCCAGGGTGTCCTGTAAGGTGATTTATACGGGAAGTGAATATGTTGCTCCTAGCATATGAAGCGTTGTCCATGTAGCATTAATCGCATGAGTGCCACTTCTATATTCGAGTGGTAATGTATGTTGGGTGGGGTGAGGCAATTTTCTGCAAGTACACTAACCATGAATGCGTAGTGTTGAATGTAGCTGACGGCTAGTTATATATAGTGAGAGTACATTTTATGCCCCTGGAACTAGAACGTAATTCTAGTAATGGCAATTTTGTGAGGACGTATAGGACGAGCATGCATCATGTCTGTCACTTTGTGCATTAATATGCTTCGCTTCTTCTAGTGCTAATGGGCCGGTCTGTTGGGATGAATTGTGGGCTAATGGGCTAGCCTACTTTGCTTCTAGTGCTAATGGGCTAGCCTGCTTTGCTTCTAGTGCTAATGGGCTAGCCTGCTGGGGGGAATTCTAGGCCACACGACCGCTTGGAGGAGTTCTGGAAGCCTTAACAAAAACCGCAACAACTCATGCAAATGCGTCCGCTTCTTTGGATCACTAAGATAACATCCCACGTTCGAGTCCTGAAATATTTTTTAAAATTCTTGCACCCGCCTACTAGAAGCAATTTGTGCTACACAAGTTAATTCCTACACGCGTAGAGTTTAGAGGCTCGGGCGCTGAGGCACTTAGGAGTTGTGCCACGTTAAATAAGTGGGTTAAATACATGGGAAAAAAGAAAAAAAGTGCACATGGGATCGAAATAAAATAATTTATGACACCAAACTTGTCATAGATTTGTGTTCATTGCAAATTGGTGTCTATGACATGAGAAATATTGCATGATATGGAATTTGACTACATTTAAGACATTCTTTTGACGTGCACTTACTTATGTCACTAAGTTGAAATGCCTCCACAACAAATGTCATAAACTGATCGATTTAGTGATATTTTTTTATTAGATTCATGCCATAGACTATAGACATTATAAAATGGCAAATCTCTTAGTGTGAGCATGTGTCATATCATCACGTGTAGCACAAGAAAACATGGAGTGTATTTGGGAGGGGTTGTCTAAGGTTGTATATATGGAGGAGGGAGTGTCTGTTGATCTATCTCCAGAACCCGAGGAGTCTAAACTACAACAGGATCAAGGCATCTAACCCTGTTCCTTGCTTATATTTAAAGATTATAATAGATGAGTCCTATGTTATGATATATATACATTAGGTATTTAGGTTTTGATTGAAACCAAATTGGTGCTTGGTGTACCTTGATGAGCTGTTTATCTATCCTTGCACCCAACTAGTATGTGTATGTCGATATGAGTTTTGTTTAGCCATGCTTAGTCTTTGATAGAAGTACTCCAGCGATGTTTTCATGGTTCGCATGGATTAGGCCTACTACTTTAATTATTACTTTTGGAAACATATAAGGATATGATGATACGATGGACTAAACTTGAGGCCAGACAGAATGTGTTGGCTTCACGTCAGGAATGGAATCTCGGTCGCATTAGCCCCCACTTGTGTTGCTTGAGCACCGTTCATTGTAGGCATGTGATGGTCATGTTTTGAATGCACTAATCACATGTTGATGACTGGGATCAGTAAACTACCTATGTACCCCATCTACCACAAAGTTTTGAAATGCTAACCGAACTCCATGTGTGATATGTCAGCAAGTGTACGCACTGGTTCCAAGCTAGGATTGCGATATCGCATTGGGACTACGCTCTTGGGTGTTGTAGTCCAGTTTAGGATTTGGTTGTCTAGGTGTTGGAAAGGTTGCCCATATGTGATGTTTTGATGTGCATATGTTGTGTGGTTATATTTGCCTAGCTTGATGTAAACTAATTTGAATTATCGCACCTCTTGAAAATGAGTACCACTTGATCCCTGCCCCACATAGTAGTAACAAATTGAACATGATGATGATTGTTGATACTTCTTAACGACTAGTGGAGGAATTCCACAAGTGCACAAAACTATCGCGTAGCACTTCGCTCGGTGAGTACCGAGTGTCGAATTTATATTTTCCCAAAGGAAGCCGGAAGGCTGATTTATATTTATTAGTTAGGATTGCTAAATGAAAGCCTAAATGTATCCTAAGTGGTTGAACGATAATGGCGTGGTTGTGAGTAAACTACTAAGTAAACTAACAAACAAGCTACACTAGAGGTAGGATAGCTAGGTGGGAGAGCAAGGAGTTTATCTTTCAGTAACAAATGGTAAACAAATGACTAGGAGAAATGCGCTAGTACTTCGGGGCACAACCCGCCTACCAACTAGGAGAGTTAAATAGACAAGGTCTACCACGAGCCCTATGATTTAATAACTAGACCTAACGTGGTGGAATACAGAGGATGAATAAGGCTATCACCACTTGCCAACTACTACAATCTATCTGGAGGCCTAGCCGTATCCACAGGTAATCTATAGCCTAAGCACCTCGCTTACTCTATAGGCTTACTACTTCAATCTGAGCTTTGATGAATGAGATCAAAGCACCCTAA
The DNA here is from genome assembly GCA_038087645.1 of Saccharum hybrid cultivar R570. Taxonomy (NCBI): domain Eukaryota; kingdom Viridiplantae; phylum Streptophyta; class Magnoliopsida; order Poales; family Poaceae; genus Saccharum; species Saccharum hybrid cultivar. Next base: position 20,070,548 of record JAQSUU010000496.1, read on the forward strand.
CCAGATGGTGGAACCGGTACTATAACCTATGCTACCAATGCCAAGTAACAAGCTCCTAAGCTCACTAATAATGAACAATAACGAACTAGAACTTGAACTAAGCAAAGCAATAATACTAAATAAAGTACTAAAAATAAAGTACTGAATAAAGTAAATGCAAAATGAAAGAATTACAAAGGACCTATACTAGACCTAGAAGACTCTTTAGGACTCCGAGAGAAGCTCCGCTCTTGCTCTACTCCATTACTAGACTACTTCTACTTCCAAGCTACTAAGCTAGAGAGCTTGGAGAAGCTTGGAGAGCTTGGAATTGAATGGGGGCACTTCTCCACCGAGCTCCGCACCTCCTTTTATAGAGTGGAGAGGCAGTGGGGGTATATGTAGGCAGCCAAGAAGGTGGTGGGGGTGCCTGTTGGTATTAATTAACGTATACAGAAATAATCCGCAAGCGCACAGAATTACCGTTGTAGCATTTCACCCGAAGTATTCAGGGTATCGTATTTTCCACAGGGAATGGAGGTAAATCTTCTATCTAGTTTGTCCAAGGACAACACAAGGATAGAATTGGTAGAGGGTAGAGAGGATTCCTATGGTTTTATAGTCTAAGGATAGATAAACTCTACTATTACTCACTTACTTCGGGCACCAGATCGCACCTGGTCTGCTAAGTGATGTCGACCTACAGCTCTACACCGTACCCGGACGTGGGGGATTACAAGGGACGAACAGGGCTGTCACCACCTGCCGCCTACCCCTCAACCGTGGGGTACGAGGCAACGAAGTTAGCCTCTAGCCTAGACACCACGTCCACTCTATTGACTACTACTCTAGCGTTGTACAAGGTGATCCGGATTTATCGGGAGCCCTCTACTAGAGTATCCGGGATGGGGACGGACGACGAACCCACAAACAAGAGTAAAGCTTAGCTAATCAAAAGACTTTCTACCATAAGAATGACGAACACTTACTTAGCTTAATGTATCCGTCGAGGTACTAAGCAAGTGGTCGCCGAAGTTCAAGTTTGGGGAGAATACCAACAAGTCTGGCACTTTCCCGAACTCTCCCTCACATCTCTCCATACTACTCAACTCAAACTAGCTATGGCCTAAGCCTTGGAGTGATGCTCTGTGTCTTGCTCTTGCTCCTTGAGGTGTTGTCAAATGAGGAGGAGGGCGCCTCCTTTTATAGGTGGAGAGGAGGGGGTTCCTTGGAAAATTGCCCATTCCCATATGGAAGGAGCAAACTGACATTTTTGCATTAAAGTAACCGCCATCCCCACCTGAATCGACCAAAGGGAGGCAGTGTGATGCGGCCCGTGAAGTTTGGGCCTGAAAGGGGCCACTAGGGGTGTGGCCGCACCCCTGCTGGGGCCAAATGCGATGACCCTCGGCCTGCGCTCTCCCTTGGGCTTCTAGATAACACCTGTAGTGGTGTTTCCGTCAATTGGGTTCACTAGGGGTGCGGCCGCACCCCTACTGAGGTCTTTGGGCCCCATCTTTCGTGGGTGACCTTCTATTGACTTTTTGAGTGAGCTTATGTCGGGGCTTTGTGGAGATGAGGTGATTTGATTTGGGTTTGTATTTGTTCTCCTCTCTTTTGAGCCCTATTTTGATTGGTTGTGGGCCTTGTCTCCCTTGGGCTCATGTCGGGTAAATATTTTTGCTAAGTTTCTTGTACACTTTAGGCTCATTTTATATGCAATCCCGACATGTCCTCTTGCAAATGAATAATCACCAAAACTCATGGAATTGATTAGTTTTAAACCCTATCGCTAAGTTTGGTGTTCGTTTAAATGGATTTTATATAAAGATTGGCGATTGAAAATATGAGTTAAGGACCGCCAACAGTGCCTTGGGCGCTGGGCGATGCCAAGGGCCATCGGTCGGCCCTCCATTCCACCGCCTTTCAATCCTACGGCGATGGTTGGCTCCCATAGGCGGTTGTGAAGTCGGCACATGATGAAATTTGGACAGTAAGGCAGTTTGGAAGTCGGTTGGAGGCTAACAAGTGTATGACGGTGGTCCCGGCGATCCAAGGCCACTCCATCCTAACCCTCGGACCAAACCGACTTAAGATCAACGCTTGAGAAGGCTTGGGGAGTTGCTCCCACAGATCGGAGATGTGACAGGGCCACTTGGCCATATATGTGGATAGAAAATTGGGCAAACAATAACGGATGAATTGGGATCAAATTGGGCACAACACAACACTGCATGTTTGTGTTTATTATTCTGACAAATTTTTTTTGTGTTTTTATTTCTATTTTTTATTTGCATATGCATTTCAATCCTACAAGAGTTAAATTTCAATCCATACAAATATAATTATGGTATCCATACAAATAAACCTAATGAAACATAATTAACTTGTATGCAAACATAATTAAAATATTCATACAAATAAACCTAATAAAAGTACATAACCGTTCGAATAAGCCTAATTAAACATAACAATACGAATAAACCTAATTAACACATGAATTCTACAAACCGGCCGCAGCCCTAGCCTGTCTCCACTGCTAGTAGTATATGTCTCAGATACAGTAACCACGGTCATTGTCTATGTAATGCAAGGTCCACACTAAAACACTCTCTCTTGCCTCACAACACCGAAGACATGGTATCCCATAGATGTAGCCTATTGAGTGACTATCGATGGCCTAGTTCTGCCTAAATCTCACGCAATACTAGATACCAGTTATCGTCCTCTGGCCCAGCACTTCCACGTAGTCCTAGGTGTACCCCAGTCACTTAATAGCTTGCTTGAGAATGGGCTACAGGTCACTTGCAGCATAGGTGTAATCATGGAGCAAATTCTGCAAGCGGACAAACAAAAATATCAGGAAGCGCTCATATAATAATAAAAATAAATAAACATTACTCTCATATCATACATGATGACGTACCACATCCATTTGGCTGAATGTCGCATACCTCTCGCTTACTCGCGGCACGTCCAGACATGTAAAGCTTCTATCTTCAAGGATGAGAAATCAGGCATACGGTAGCCAATTCGCTCAATTGCCTATAAAGAAAGTAGCACGGCATCGATCTGGGCGCCTGTCTTGGTCAGCATCTGTCATCCAATCTGCATGATGTCTTGGCACCCCTCATTATTGTACCTAATGGGGATGTCGAAGGCGAGACTACACATCCATAACTCGCTTCCTTCATCATTCACGACCACACTTGTTGTCGTCTCAAAGATGTCCCACACCCCGAGCAGCCATAGTGTTGATTCCAGCCACTTGACCAGTTTTAAAGTCTATGACATATGCAACAATCATATTATGAATGAATGTATATATAAAAAAAATTATATTAGCACGCAAAACTTAAAAATATTTTATACTATTGATGGGTCTGGGTGACGTGGAACGGCCCTATCTGGCGATGGCGCGAATGGAAGATCGCCATGGTGAAAACCTCCTTCTTGTGGCTGGGGAAGTTCGCCACCATTTATCATAACTAAACAAACTGAAAAACCGTCCCAATAAATATAGAACCCCCATATAAATATACCATGCAACAATATATATTAAAGAAACATATAAAAAATCAATTATCAACATATATATATGCATGCCAAGTAAACTTAAACATTTTGCACATAATTTTTTTAACGATTATTAACTCTCATCAAAAATAAAGTTGCTAACAAAGATTTAGAAAACTATAAATGTTTAAGGTTGTAGAAATGATGTATAAATAAAAATAAAATCCACCATTATTATTCCTAATCTAAAAAACCACATATTTCTATGCTTATTACTAAACCATGAAAGATTAGAAGATGAAGTTGCTAACCTTTAGAAGATTGAAGATGAAGCGGGCAGCCGAGAGCAAGAACTTGCTCCCCCAAGCAAGAACACGGATGAACACAAAGCAAAGCCCAAAGATTTGACCTGTATCACGGGCTGGGAGGACAGTGGAAGCGAGTACATATAGTGGGGACCTTTAGTCCCGGTTGGTGGAGCCTACAGGCACTAAAGAATCCACCTCTAGTCCTAGTTGGAGCCAAAACCCAGGATTAAAAGCTAGCGGGACCTTTGGTTCCGGTTGGTGGTTCCAACCGGGATTCAAAGGCTACCTTTAGTCCCGATTTGAACCACAGACCGAAACTAAAGGTCCCTGCTACAAAAGCTTGCTGCACTATCCGTTGGGCACGAGATTCTAGTTCCGGTTGGTGGTTCCAACTAGGACTAATTCTTTTATTAGTCTCAGGCCCAATCCCAACCGGGACTAAACCTAGAAAACCAAAAGTCTGTTCTCTACTAGTGTATGTACCGGACATGGATGACATTCTTAAGAAGACGGAGAAGGACAATACTAAGAAATGGTGACAAAAAAGAAGGGCAAGTCTAGTGATAAGCCGAAGCACCACATGGTCCTTCTAGGTAAAATATGGTTTATCAGAGACCGAATAGACGAGTATAATCAACTTGATGAGCCACCTCTTTTTGAGGTGGATGTTATTGTGTCTTACAGTGTGAAGGTGAGTAGGATCCCTATTTATACATCAATCACAACGTAGAGACACTTGTTAAAACTAATTATGCCATTTTGTATGAAGAACCATGGATATATTAGTTGAATTTAACATGAATTTGAATGAACGAAAACAATGCTACTATGACTTAATTCATGCTATTTGTATCAAATATGGATAAGATTTGATTAATTTTAATTTGCATGCACCATAAAAATTGGGTTGGCAAGACTACATTTGTGGAAAACATGGAAGATCTCCAGAAGGAGAGTGTCACACCTGTAACAAATGGGTAACCTAGATAATCAAAAAACTACATATTTGGTCATGGACGTACTATTAACAAAAAAAGGAGACACCTTGATCTGCAAAAGGGCTAGCCACAAATGTGTGGCACCAAAGAAAGGAATCCATCTTAGAATCTTCTCAAGGCTCCATTGTTCCAAATAGAGTTAAGGATGATCTAAGCAAAGGTCCTAGAAAACCGTGACCACCTGTCACACCCGGTTTTAAGGACAAAACCAGATATACACTATATGTGAAATAAAAAGATCAAATCTCACATATAGCTGCAGATAAGTGTAATATCAAGAGACAAATGCTTATTAAACATAATGCAAAAGTATAAGATATAACCTTAGAGAGCAACACAGCGGAAAGACAACTCCGAACACCGGGTGTAGCCTTTACTCCAGGAACAAATTGACTGGCTGATCACAAGCCTAACAATTCCAGAATCTAGCAATCTGGTACCCTTCCTAAGATGTGGGGGAAATAGCAAGGGTGAGTCCATGTCGAACTCAACAAGCATAACAAGGGGTTCATGAGGCTCAAGAGGCATGACATGGGATTAACTGCATGTAGCTTTTATTTGACAAAGTTTTAGCATATGAGTAGCATCAAGTTGTCGTTAATCAGAATAAACATATGATCAGGTAATATGAAGAATGAATAGCAAAAACATAAGCATATTACAGTTCAATAGTGATCATCTATTCCGTAAGGGTCCAAGGCCGCTCGTGACCATGAGCACGACTGATATACCAGTTTTACACTCTGCAGAGGTTGTACACTTTCACTGTGAGTCGTAATCCCCGTAAGCCCGAGGTTAGCAAGGCCTCAATAGATAGACATGTTTCACTATGAAGTCTTTCCAAGGTTCTTCTAACAAGTTAGGGCCGCTAGGTTTCGTGGCCTGCAAATGTAGAGCTCCCCTTCCGTATGGCACAATGATGCGCAGCCTATACACATAAGGACAGAAGCCGCACTACACCCAACTCGGAACACACCCCTTTTGCGCCAATGAAGGTAACCACTAACAAGCTAGAAAAGGTCCTCTTATATGACTAAAGCCAGAGCCATATAGCCCTCACAGCTGTACTGTAAGTCCCGGATGTTCGCTTACAGATAAGTCCTTATGGAGAAAAACTAGAGCACCAAAAGATAGCCTAATGCTCTAGCCCTCTTTAATTATGTTACTAAAAAGTTATCTTTTAATGTTATTGCATATTCCATTAGTCAAATTACAAGATCATAGTTTATGTTGAGCACTAGCAATAACTACCCAATGCAAAACCATAGGCGACAAGGTACAAGATCAATTTCTAAGGCATCCTTAACAAGGAGACACATGCACAGTGATTTAAGTGCTTTAAAAGTGATTAGGTAACAAGGATGATGTAAGGTCCAAATGGCTAGAGGGGGGTGAATAGCCTATTTAAAAATCTGCAAGCTTCACTAAACAACCACGTTAGTATAAAAGATGGCTAAGCTAATTCTAGCACTAGCTCAACTACACTATGCAAGCCACCTATACAATTCTAGTGAAGCAAGGCTATGATCTCTAAAACACACCAACAAGACTAAGTCACTAAGCTACTTACTCCTATGTGATAAAAGCTACACTAAGCAAACTACACTAGGACTAGTACAAGAACGTAAAGAGCAAGTGACTTGATTCTTATACCAACGATGTAGTGAAGTAATGCACTCGAAGAATCAATCACAATGATCAACCACAAGAGAAATCCTCGGCAAAGAGATGACACAATATTTTTACCGAGGTTCACTTGCTTCCCGGCAAGCTACTCCTCGTTGTGGCGATACACCCACTTGTCGGTTCGTGAGCTAATCGACTATCAAGAGTCGAGCCCTCGGCGGGCGCCGCACAACCGCACACAAGATGGGGATCCTCCAAGCCACGAGCTCTACTAGAGTATCCAATTTGCGAACTCCCGCGGGGAAGGATCAAGAACCCCTTACAACACTAGGTGAGGGCTCCAACAATCTCCAATTGCGAGCTCAATCACCTCCGCTGCTCCAAGCCGTCTACCGTGTCGGAAAACACGGAAGAGTAACAAGAAATCCGCAGCAACTCGAAGATCAAGTGCCTCTAGAATGCAACTCTCAAGCAATGCACTTGAATCTCACTCAATCTCACTCAAGATGTGCAACTATGCAAAGAGATGAGTGGAGGGGTTGTTCTCTAGCTCAAAGGATGTCTCTAGGTCTCAAAATGTGCAAGAGTTGCCCTCAAACCCCGGCCAACTTCTATTTATAGCGAAGGGGTACGCAGCTAGCCGTTAACGGACGACACAGTTCAAATCGCGCTGACCGGACACTCCGGTCAGGATGACCGGACGCGTCCGATCACTACAGGACAAGCGTGAACAGTGTACGTCAGAAGTAGCCGTTGCCCTGACCGGACGCGCTCAAATGTTTGACCGGACGCGACAGTGCCAGCGTCTGGTCGCGTTCTAGTAAGCTCCCATCGAGACCGGACGCGTCCGATCGCATGTGACCGGACACGCCAGCCGCGTCCGATCGGAGTCTAGTAACGGTCCACTCATGACCAGACGCGTCCGGTCGAACGTGACCGGACGCGCCACCGCGTCCGATCGCATCTGCCCTCCGTGCTGAACTCCTGGGTGCGTGACCGGACGCGCCGGTTCCGTGAGGGATCGGACGCGCCGGTCCGCAACCCTTCTCACACGCGCGTCTGTCTGTGGTTTGAACTGACCGGACGCGCCAGCCGCGTCCGGTCAATTCGACCACAACGTCCGGTCACTGTATTTTCAGTGATAATCAATTCAGACTTTCGCCACCTTTTCTCGCCTCCGGCGCAATAGAAAATAGACATTTCATTTCCTCGAAAACGCCTGAATCCTGTGCTCGCACGCTCGGCGGGAGGGAGAGCGAACCCCAAACCCCTTACTACCACTTAAACACCACCGCCTTTGCAAATGTGCCAACACCATCATGTGAAAAATACCATGTGCATGTGTGTTAGTATTTTCACAAACATTTTCAAGGCGTTATGTTAGCTCTCTACTAGATCCTAATGCATATGCTCAAGACATTGATCTAGTGGCACTTGATTCCCGAGCTAACCGTGATTGCCCCTCTTGATAGTCGGCTATGTATCCTAAATCCGGTCAATCACTTCTCTACTCATCTTAGACCAGCAAAAGAAGAACCCTATGGTTATACCTTTGCCTTGTGCTCTTAGATCCTTCGTTCTATGTCCATCTCCTCATGCTTGATCACCATGATCATTATTTCATGTCCATGCACCATTTCTTTATGATCTTGTGGCCACCACTCCTTGCCACATACACCTTCATCACATGTGTTGCTCATGCCTAACTCAAAACACTTAACACATGGCATTAGCAACTTGGTGTCATTAATTACCAAAACCAAACTTGGGCTTTCCATCTCTCCCTTTTTGGTAATTGATGACAACCATCACAAAGATATGAAATGAAATCAATTTTCAATTTTGATAGTATTAGCTCCCCCTACATATGTGCTTCCATGAGTTTGGTTCAATTTTGCACATATGTATGGATTTGAATTTTGGGAGAGTTACTACTATCAAATTGATGCTACGGTATATAGAATGGACCTTTGAAGCATGATACCAATTGGAGTTACCTTTATATACCATCCTTAGCATCGATGTAGCTAGACACCACTTGTAATACATCACTTGTAAAGATCACAAACACTAAAATACCCCGTGAGATCAACATTATAAGCAAAGGTGTCTAGATACCACTTGTAAAGCTACTCTCAACAAATCATCATTCAAGTTCTATTTCTAGCATACACCATACAAACATGAATGTGAATTTAAGCTTTGCAATGCAACAATACATCATATTAATGCACATACAAATGCAATAAATAATTCATGAGCTTGCTCCCCCTACTTGTGTGCTCAATTTTAATTGATCCCTTTCCAATGTCATAACTTTGATTTCTCTCCCCCTTACTATATATTTCTCCCTCTTTGCAATTTAACTTTTTATCTTTGTGACTTTTCTATCTTTGTGACTTTTCTCTCCCCCTTTGTCAACAATCACCAAAAAGGTGCCAATTTTAGTGAGAATTAAGTCAATCAACATGAGGGAGTCCAAATTATGGTTCAATCTAGATCACTTGCCTAGAATATGTAATTCGGTTTGATCCAAGGACAAGCTTCTTCACACCTCATAAAGTATAAGGGTTATCTTGACCATGTTGAATTACACATCATGAGCTCATTTTCTAGATTCAACACTAGGTTTGCAAGCTCACAAACATGTCATATGCTACCACTAGATCAAACAAAACAAAGAAGCAATAGTGGTACCATATATACATTAAACTCATTTGATTTTCATGAATGAGCCTATTTGATATGCAAATGTGTCTATATGTTCTAACCATGTCCTTAGCAAAGTATGAATGATATGCCAAACAACTTTACCTTGCTATGTCGGAGGAGAGGCATGTCAATTTTAGAATATGGGGATGCACTCATTTCAAGTTGGAGAAGTCAAGTATGTTCAATTCATTCTTCAACTTGTAAAACCTTTTCTCATCAAGTGGCTTTGTAAAGATATCGGCTAATTGATCTTCGGTGCCAATGCCTTGTATACAAATATCACCCTTTTGTTGATGGTCTCTTATGAAGTGATGCCTTATGTCAATGTGCTTCGTTCTTGAATGTTGAACCGGATTTTGAGTCATCTTGATAGCACTTTCATTGTCACAAAACAATGGCACATTCCTAAATTTGATTCCAAAGTCATTCAAAGTGGCTTTCATCCAAAGCAATTGTGCACAACAACTACCGGCACTAATGTATTCGGCCTCGGCGGTAGATAGTGCAACACTATTTTATTTCTTTGATGACCATGAAACAAGAGACCTTCCAAGCAATTGACAAGTGCCACTTATGCTCATTCTATCAATCTTGCATCCACCATAGTCGGAGTCCGAATATCCAATCAACTCAAAGTTTGACCCCTTGGGATACCATAGTCCAACATCATGAGTGCCCTTAAGATATCTCAATGTCCTCTTGGTTGCTTTCAAGTGACTTTCTCTAGGTGAAGCTTGATATCTTGCACACTTGCATACACTAAACATCACATCCGGCCTAGAAGCGGTGACATAGAGCAAACTTCCAATCATAGATCGGTATTGCTTTTGATCTACCATGTTACCACAAGCATCAATACCCAATTGATCATTTGTGCCTATTGGTGTAATTATTGGCTTAGCATCTTGCAATCCAAACTTCTTGATCATGTCCTTGATGTACTTCCCTTGACTTACAAAAGTGCCATTCTTCATTTGCTTGATTTGAAGTCCAAGAAAGTAACTAAGCTCTCCAATCATAGACATCTCAAACTCATTAGCCATCATATTTCCAAACTCTTCACAAAAGTCTTGATTTGTTGATCCAAAAATAATATCATCCACATAGATTTGCAACACAAACAAGTCATTTCCAAGCTTCTTGGTGAAGAGAGTGGTGTTAACCTTTCCCATCTTGAACCCTTTAGAGAGAAGAAAGTCCCTCAATCTCTCATACCATGCTCTAAGTGCTTGCTTCAAACCATACAATGCCTTCTTGAGCTTGTAAACATGGTTGGGCTTCTTGTCATCTTCAAAACCAGGAGGTTGCTCAACATAAACTTCTTCATTGATGTAACCATTGAGAAATGCACTTTTAACATCCATTTGATAGAGCTTGATGTTGTGTGCACAAGCATATGCTAATAAGATTCTAATTGCCTCCAATCTTGCAACCGGTGCATATGTCTCACCAAAGTCAAGACCTTCAACTTGAGTATATCCTTGTGCTACCAATCTTGCTTTGTTTCTCACAACTACACCATCTTGATCTTGCTTGTTTCTAAAGACCCACTTAGTACCAATCACATTGTAGTTTTTCGGCCTTTCAACAAGTTCCCAAACTTGATTCCTAGCAAAGTTGTTTAGTTCTTCATGCATGACATTTACCCAATCGGAATCCTTCAAAGCATCTTCTATCTTCTTCGGTTCTTCTAATGAGACAAATGAGTAATGCTCACAAAATGATGCTAGTCTTGATCTAGTTTGCACACCACTTTGAATTCCACCAATGATTATATCCAATGGATGATCTCTTGCAATATTAGTAGGTTGGAGTATTGGGAGTTGGTTGCTTCCACTAGCTTGACCTTGATCTTGCACTTCATCATGAGAACCACTAGACCTTGCTTGATTTGTATCAATTTGCACTTTGGTTGATCACATGAATATCATCATCATCAACTAGCCTTGGCCTAACATCACCAATGTCCATGTTCTTCATTGCATTTGACAATTGATCTCCTCTCACATCATCAAGGTTTTGAGATTCATTTTGAGATCCTTGGGTTTCATCAAACTCAACATCATGAACTTCTTCCAAGGTGCCATTTGTGAGATTCTAAACTCTATATGCTTTGCTTGTGGTAGAATAACCAAGTAAGAACCCTTCATCACATTTCTTTTCAAACTTGCTCAATCTAGTGCCTTTCTTGAGAATATAGCATTTGCAAACAAACACTCTAAAGTATGCAATGTTATGCTTTCTTCCATTCAATAGCTCATATGGAGTCTTCCCAAGCTTCCCATGGCAATAGAGACGGTTGCTACAATAGCAAGCCGTGTTGATGGCTTCACTCCAAAATGAATAACTCACATTGTATTCACTAAGCATTGATCTAGCCATGTCAATCAAAGTTCAATTCTTTCTTTCAACTACACCATTGGATTGAGGAGTGTATGTTGGTGAAAATTGATGTCCAATACCAAGATCATCACACAAATCTTCAATTCTTGTGTTCTTGAACTCACTACCATTGTCACTTCTAATCTTCTTGATGGTAGTCTCAAACTCATTTTGCACCCTCTTGACAAAAGACTTGAATAGATCATAAACATCACTCTAGTCATAGAGAAAGAACACCCAAGTGTATCTAGTGTAATCATCAACAATCACAAAACCATACTTGTTGCCACCAATGCTAGTGTATGTTGTTGGTCCAAACAAGTCCATGTGCAATAGCTCAAATACCTTTGATGTGCTCATTTCACTCTTATTAGGATGTGCATTTCCAACTTGTTTACCGGCTTGACAAGCACTACAAGGTTTATCCTTCTCAAAGGTGACATCCTTCAAGCCTCTAACTAAGTCATGCCTCAAAAGTTTGTTCAATTGTTTCATTCCAACATGACCAAGCCTTCTATGCCACAACCATCCCATACTAGATTTGCTAAGCAAGCATGATGTCAATTGTGTCTCACTATCATTGAAGTCAACCAAATATAAGCTACCATGTCTAAATCCTTTGAATATCAGATTTGATCTATCAACACTAATGACTTCAACATCATCACTACCAAATATGCACTTGAAGCCAAGATCACAAAGTTGTGCCACCGACAAAAGATTGAAATCCAAGCTCTCAACTAGCAATACATTAGATATGCTCATGTCATTTGAGATAGCAACTTTACCAAGCCCCTTGACCTTGCCTTTCTTGTTGTTGCCAAAAGTGATAGCATCAAAACCACCATTTTGACTTGTATCAATTGATTTGAACATATAAGAATCCCCGGTCATATGTTGAGTGCACCCACTATCAAGCACCCAATGCCTTCCTCTGGCTTTGTAATTGACCTACAAGACAAGATCAATTCTTTTTAGGTACCCAAACTTGTCTGGGTCCTCCAAGGTTAGTGACCAAGCTCTTTGGTACCCAAATGGCTTTCTTCTTTGAGCCCATCCATGGTGTACCAATGAACTTAGCATGAACACCATTTGTACCCTTAGTAAGTATATAGAAGAAATCAAACTTAATTGAGGATACATTAGCATTGGATTTCTTATTCATGCAATGTTGCACTAAGTGACCAACTTGCTTGCAACTTTTGCAATAGCTACCATTGTTCTTCACAAAACGAGTCTTGTGAGGAGCAAAAGCGGCCTTGCCTTTCTTGGGGTTATAGCCCAATCCCTCTTTGTAGAGAGAAGCTCTTTGGCTACCCAAGCACATAAGCAAGCGGTCCTCACCACCATAAGCTTTAGCTAAGGTGTGATTGAGCTCTTTTACCTCCTTCTTGAGATTTTCATTCTCAACTGTTAGTGTGGAGTCACAAGTGAAACCGTCACTACTAGATGAGGATGATGTAGATGAGCTACATGAAGGGTTAGTGGGAGCAACAACAATAGGCTTATGACAAGATTCATCAATTATATCACAAGATATGCCTATGTTGCAAGTTTTAGCTTTCTCAACATTAGTTGGCATGTTTTCACATTTTTCAACTAGAGAGGATTGAGTTTCTTCAAGCTTAGTGTGAGACTTTTGAAGCTTCTTATGGTCTACCTTTAGACTCTCATAAGATTCCCTAAGCTCATCAAGTTCTTTCATAAGGTTTTTCTTTTCCTTAAGCAAGCCCTTGCACTCCTTTCTAGATTCTTTAAAATGTTGAGTGCAATCTTCTAGCATAGTGATTAGTTCATCTTTAGTGAATTCTTCTTCATCACTATCACTATCACTAGCATTATCATGATCACTCTCATCATCGGATGATACCTTAGCGGCCTTAGCCATGAAGCACGATAGAGTGTCGAAGAGGGAAACCTTCTCTTGGATGGCAATGCTAGCATGTCCCTTCTTCTTGCTCTTGTTGTCATCCTCATCATCACTTGAGGAATCATCACTATCCCATGTAGCAACATGAGAATCATTCTTCTTTTTATAAGAGCTCTCCTTCTTTTCTTGCTTCTTCTTTTGCTTCTTCCTCTCCTTCTTGATAGCATCTTCATCATCACTATCATAAGGACACTTTGCAATGAGATGGTCCTTGCTATGGCATCTAAAACATCTCATGGTATGCTCATTCTTCTTGGATGAGTTCTTCCTTCTTCTTGCATGAAAGCCCTTCTTCTTCATAAATTTCCCAAATTGCTTGACAAAAAGAGCCATCTTCTCATCAATGTCATCACTATCACAAGAGCTTGAGTCTTCATCACTTGATGATTCAATCTTGGATTTGCCCTTGGATGTGGTGGCTTTGAATGCCACACTCTTCTTCTTCTCATCATCCTTCTTCTCGCTTTCCTTCTTCTTCTTTTTGACCAACTCCTCTTTCTCATCATCTTCTCTATATGAATCATCGGTCATCACTTCTTGGAATACTTGTTGAGGAGTTGAATCCTTCAATGTAGTCCTTACTAGCACGGTGATCAATGTATCAAATCTCTTGGGCAAGCTTCTCAAGAACTTCATAGAGAATTGGTTGTCCTTGACCTCCTCACCAAGTGCCTTGAGCTCATTCACAATGACTTGCAACCGATGAAACATTTCCGGTACACTCTCATCTTCTTGCATCTTGAAGCTAGAAAACTTTTCTTGCAAGATATATGCTTTAGCGGTCTTTGTGCCTTCGGTGCCCTCAAATGTTTCTTCTAGCTTGGCCCAAGTATCATGTGCAACTTCTATGTTCTTCACTTGCTCAAATGTCTTGTCATCTAATGCCTCATGAAGAGCACTAATGGCAATGTCATTGCATTGGAGCTTCTTCTCTTCCACCGGTGTAGGTGCTTCCGGATTAGCAACCTCAAATTTTGTTTCGGTGACCTTCCACACTTCTCTATTGATTGACTTGAGGTGTGCGGTCATCTTAACATTCCAATATGCATAATTTGTGCCATCAAAGTGAGGTGCCTTCTTGGTGTTGTTGATGTGCAAACTTAATTGAGCCATTTCTTCTTCACCGTAGGTTGTTAAGCCTCAAATAAACGGTGCCTCGGCTCCGATACCACTTGTAAGGTCCAAATGGCTAGAGGGGGGTGAATAGCCTATTTAAAAATCTACAAGCTTCACTAAACAACCACGTTAGTATAAAAGATGGCTAAGCTAATTCTAGCACTAGCTCAACTACACTATGCAAGCCACCTATACAATTCTAGTGAAGCAAGGCTATGATCTCTAAAACACACCAACAAGACTAAGTCACTAAGCTACTTACTCCTATGTGATAAAAGCTACACTAAGCAAACTACACTAGGACTAGTACAAGAACGTAAAGAGCAAGTGACTTGATTCTTATACCAACGATGTAGAGAAGTAATGCACTCGAAGAATCAATCACAATGATCAACCACAAGAGAAATCCTCGGCAAAGAGATGACACAAGATTTTTACCGAGGTTCACTTGCTTCCCGGCAAGCTACTCCTCGTTGTGGCGATACACCCACTTGTCGGTTCGCGAGCTAATCGACTATCAAGAGTCGAGCCCTCGGCGGGCGCCGCACAACCGCACACAAGATGGGGATCCTCCAAGCCACGAGCTCCACTAGAGTATCCAATTTACGAACTCCCGCGGGGAAGGATCAAGAACCCCTTACAACACTAGGTGAGGGCTCCAACAATCTCCAATTGCAAGCTCAATCACCTCCGCTGCTCCAAGCCGTCTACCATGTCGGGAAACACGGAAGAGTAACAAGAAATCCACAACAACTCAAAGATCAAGTGCCTCTAGAATGCAACTCTCAAGCAATGCACTTGAATCTCACTCAATCTCACTCAAGATGTGCAACTATGCAAAGAGATGAGTGGAGGGGTTGTTCTCTAGCTCAAAGGATGTCTTTAGGTCTCAAAATGTGCAAGAGTTGCCCTCAAACCCCGGCCAACTTCTATTTATAGCGAAGGGGTACGCAGCTAGCCGTTAACGGACGACACAGTTCAAATCGCGCTGACCGGACACTCCGGTCACTACAGGACAAGCGTGAACAGTGTGCGTCAGAAGTAGCCGTTGCCCTGACCAGACGCGCTCAAATGTTTGACCGGACGCGACAGTGCTAGCGTCCGGTCGCGTTCTAGTAAGCTCCCATCGAGACCGGACGCGTCCGATCGCATGTGACCGGACGTGCCAGCCGCGTCCGATCGGAGTCCAGTAACGGTCCACTCATGACCGGACGCGTCCGGTCGAACGTGACCGGACACGCCACCGCGTCCGATCGCATCTGCCCTCCGTGCTGAACTCCTGGGTGCGTGACCGGACGCGCCGGTTCCGCGAGGGATCGGACGCGCCAGTCCACAACCCTTCTCACACGCGCGTCTGTCTGTGGTTTGAACTGACCGGACGGCCAGCCGCGTCCGGTCAATTCGACCACAGCGTCCGGTCACTGTATTTTCAGTGATAATCAATTCAGACTTTCGCCACCTTTTCTCGCCTTCGGCGCAATAGAAAATAGGCATTTCATTTCCTCAAAAACGCCTGAATCCTGCGCTCGCACGCTCGGCGGGAGGGAGAGCGAACCCCAAACCCCTTACTACAGCTTAAACACCACCGCCTTCGCAAATGTGCCAACACCATCATGTGAAAAACACTATGTGCATTTGTGTTAGCATTTTCACAAACATTTTCAAGGCGTTATGTTAGCTCTCTACCAGATCCTAATGCATATGCTCAAGACATTGATCTAGTGGCACTTGATTCCCGAGCTAACCGTGATTGCCCCTCTTGATAGTCGGCTATGTATCCTAAATCCGGTCAATCACTTCTCTACTCATCTTAGACCGGCAAAAGAAGAACCCTATGGTTATACCTTTGCCTTGTGCTCTTAGATCCTTCGTTCTATGTCCATCTCCTCATGCTTGATCACCATGATCATTATTTCATGTCCATGCACCATTTCTTTATGATCTTGTGGCCACCACTCCTTGCCACATACACCTTCATCACATGTGTTGCTTATGCCTAACTCAAAACACTTAACACATGGCATTAGCAACTTGGTGTCATTAATTACCAAAACCAAACTTGGGCTTTCAGATGATCTCATGCTATACTTGTCTTAAACTTAGATCTTTCTTCAAGTCCAACTCTTCCGAATCTCCAATGAATTGCTTCTTGATCACCACGTAAATCTCACCGACTGAACTCGATCAACAGGTAACATCAGACAAGCATCCGAGCAATCATACACGAAGCAAATAATAGAACTAAATTAGAACAACACACCAATCATATAAAACAAGTGAAGAGGTTTGAAAACTAATCGACGAATTGCTATGAACACAAAGACGCGAGAAGCACGCTAATTGGAGCTACGGTGAAAAAGAAGCGACTAGCTACCGAGAATTTTATATATTATATTTAAGAAAAAGCCGATATACTTTGATTTATTTTAATTGAGCAAAACAATGTAAAGAGTTATTAAGACCAGATTAGTCAAAAGATAATTTAATTCAAAAGCCATGTTGAAGCTACTCATGTTTAGTTTGTAAACAATATCATATAATCTAATCAAGTTATACTTTATCATTGTAAAAGATATAAACATGTAAAAGCATTAAACCTAATTGTATATGACGTAAGCAAATTATAATTTAGAAATACATTTATGTTCGTTAGTAATTAATCACATTAACATTCATGTATTTAGCACTGAAGTATGAACATATATTGCTTTTATATTACAAAACTAGTTTCATGCAAATTAACCAAGTTAATATTAATATTTTAATTATAGACACATGTCATGAGATGGTTAAACATCACTGCTAGCATGTTGACACGAATCTAACACGATAAGAAACAACTAGATTAGAGTCAAAACGACTTGAGTATGTGTTATGTATTTCTATGGTATTTCTGGATTTGTTTTTTCTAAAAGAAAATGGCCACAAAGCATATCCATGTCATCGTGATGTCATCGTGATGCCATCAAGCTAACAAAATCATAACTGGGCATGCACGGTGCACTGAGATGACAGCGTAGACCCAAGCAAACTCACCTAGAGGGTTTTCACGTTCAGAGATATGAAACGTAGACGACGGATGGGAGGCTTGACTGGGCGGACGGCGACGTTCCTGCACCCATCAGCAGTGGAGTGTGAGCAGCACCGAGCGAGGCAGAGAGGCAGAAAAGCGCCTGCAGCTTCGTCATCTTGAAGCGAAAAGCGGCACGGGGTTCTTAGCAGCCGCGGAGCAGCAAACGGCGAGCACGTACGGCAGCGGCGGCTATCTAGGATTGTGGGGGAGCTGCAGCTCTGGACCCAAGGCGGCACGAGCTAGACTAGCAGTCGGACTGCTTCTCCACGGCGAGATCCAAGGCGACGGCAGGAAAGCGCTAAGGCTCACGGAGTCACTGTGGCATCTGTGGAAGGCGTCTACAGCGCCAGCGGCGTGTTTGCGAGCTCGGCGAGATCATGAGCTTGGGCGCAGGAGCTGCAACGGCAGAGGTGTGATCAGCGCTATAATGCCAGCAGAGATTGATGTGAAACCAAGAAAAACCTGTACGTGCAAACATGTGGGGGCAGATGTGCTATGTACATGTGCAGATTTGCATGTTCATCTGCACTTAGGCATGCATCGATCATGCATGGAGGCTTGCTCTGTGACGAGGACGTAGGCGGGGCTTGTTCGGACGATACTGGACCAGCAAAGGCACGGGGCGCTAACACTACAAAATGACCACCCCTTTAGCAACGCATATATGTGTTGCCAGAAGTCTATATAAGCGTTGCAAGGGTCTTTACCAACGCATTAATATACGTTGCTACATGTGGCGTTGCAAGGTTCTATTGCAACATATATTTTAGCGTTGGTAACATGAAGAATTATGTGTTGCTAACTTGTAACGCTTATATCAAAACAACAGCAACACTTACATGCGTTGGCATGCCAATTAGCGATCCCATAAATCTGGGTATTTATTTATTGTTTTCATGCCGATTAGTGATCCAAAAAAAATGGGTAGTTATTGTTTTCATACCCACGTGACTTTCAAAATTGTATAATGTAACACTCCAAATAGATATAATTCAACTAAAACAAGAAGTTCCATTCAGACATGCTCCAGACAATATATATCTAAAATTTGTATTGTATTATATTAAAAATGGAACTTCCATTACAGGGATTACATGGTCAAAACATGTCAGACAATATATATCTAAAATTTATGCCTAATTTGTCTTCCTGCGAATCATTCTGCACTGTCCATCATCCAAACTTTAGAAAAAATTGTTCTCAAATGCACTCTGAATCATTCTCCATACTACAGTGTAGCATGTCTTCGGAATCCAAAATGAGGAGCTGCATGAAAACACATTACATTCTCGTTACAAGCATTCAAGTATGTCAATGCTAGGGCACAACTATATCTGAAGTGACACTCAATACTTAAATGAAGAAATAAAATACTCTATCACATAAATGTGATCTGCACATAATTAAAGGTCTTGTGTCACTTAATTTATTTTCAAAAGATAAAAACCATTGAGACTGACATTACCTGATACTCTAATTTCTAGAAAGTATCCCAGTTGTGTAGATGAAAATTGAATTTCAGTACCTTGAGGAAATTCCCATAAGAATGACAGTGCACAAATGGATAGGTGATACATGGGCACCTGATGTGCAGACTAGAAAATAGAAATACCAGATTTGTATTGATCAAAGATATCATCCTGTAAAATTCATTATGGTAACTGGTGAACCACACATCTGCAAGCCATTTGGGAGTACTCAGTTATTGCCCGAACATTTATACAAGATAATCATATTCCAGTCCTGTAGAAGCACGTGGGAGACTGCATCTTCATAGTCAGCATACATATCTGTGTAGCCAAGGAAAGTGAGGTCCATAAGTAAATATTTCAACACATGGTGCACACCAAATAAGAATAATTGCAATGTCAAAATATTTTATGTAAATGCTACTTTGAAAGTAAGACAGAAGTCTGAACTCTGAAGGTTCCCGTGCTTAGTTTATTACATAAATACTTCAAAAAAAATGAGTCCTAAAGACATTACATATGCTAGAATTACTATCTTAAATAAATTGTACAAGATAATAGTTTTCAATAGCATGTCTTACGGTTCACTATATTCCTTGAGAATACACAGAGAAACAAACCCACAAAGAGTGAACTGTCAATAAAAAATTTAACTTACCATCTGTACTTCAGGAAAAAGTAGATGTGAAACAAAGAGTTAAATCCTCAATTTGATCCTTAGTCCAATCATTGATTTGTTCCTTATGCACAAGCTACTGATAATGCTCGAGGTAAGTAACTGATACTGCATAACAAGCTACTGTTACTGCTCAAGATAAGTACTGTAACTGATACTGCATAACAAGCTTCATATGTGCTTCTGCATAAAAAGGATAATGCTCGAGTTAAATAATAGATACAGCTCATGCAAAGAAGCAATATAATATGGAAGTTTCCTGTGAAAATACAGTAGGAATATAACTTCCATATTAAGAACTAATAAATCAATTTCAGTTTTTCTTATGTTAAGAACAATGTCAACAATCGGTGCTGCAAGAAAAAGGCATTTCAGTTTTATCATAATTAGAAGCTGTTGAGCTCTACTTTAATTAATCTGGACAATACAAATTGCACAATAAGATAAAACAGTACTGTCAAATTTCGTCCTTTTATGCAGATCCATTCTATTGCTTAATGCATTACATGGTTGGGACAGATCAACTACATCACTAGTACTGAAATTAATGTTAATAGAATAACAAGGAGAAAGGATTTCGAAAGAATGACAAGGGGAAAGATGTACGTGTAGATACTTCCCAATGTGGTTATTCAGATCTGGAATGTGTCAAATAAAATACAAAACTTCCCTGAAGAAAATAAAATTGGTCCACCAAAATGCATAGATCGATTCTAATGATCCTGGGAAGAGAGGAGAGATGGGGATCGTACCTCAGCAGGGATCGTGGTGCCAAGAGAGGGCATTCGTTGAAGGTGAATATTCATGGGAACGATGAGAACTGAAAGCAGCATCTTTCTTCAGATCCGGCAACCACCACCCATTTCCTCACCTCCACTTGATCTGAAGGAGAAGATGGATTGAGGCGCAGGGATCTCTTGGAACCTGGTTCGGTGGTTCCCATGGCAGGAAGATGGCAGTGTAGACGGAATGGAGAGGCCGGACTGCAGTCGCGAGATCCAGGGCATCGAGATAGTTGACGAGGACTTGTGTCCTGCAGTTCGCACCTGCAGCATGCCGAAGAGAAGTTGGGGGAAGCCGGGAGGGGCAAACCCTAAGTGCGGTCGTGCAGGGAGAACTAGAACAGGCCTTGTGCGGGATGACTCAGGATTCTTCTAATCTTATTAGACGAGGTGGGAAGGTGCGCAACGCATCCGGATTCCGTTCCAAACCATGCGTTGTAAAATGGGGATTGGTAGCGTAGTGTAAACTTTCAAAGCAACGTGAACAACTGCAATAGCTGGGCGACTTACGTGATGGCGAGTTCATCCAGGTAGAGTGATGATTGTTGCTCGTGATTGAGGCCAAGCGAGATGACGAGCTGGCCGACGGCAAGGCGGCATAGAGGCACGTAAAGTACGCGCAGGCGAGTCTGAATGGCAGCAGGGCTCTCGGCTAGGCATACTGCGGCGAGAAAAGGCCGGCGCTCGACATGGAATGCGATAGAAACAATCAGGAGAAGCAAACAAAGGAGAACATAAAGGAATTCAGAGAGATCAAGATGCACAGGGCGTTGCCCAACCTTCATGCAAACCCAGCGATGTTGCTCAAGAGTTTGGATGGCCGAGCGGCAGCAGACGAGAAGATCAGGGTGACGACGGATCGACGATGCTGATGCAAGGGCGTAGTCGAGACGTTGGAGACGACGTATAGCAGAGGTAGGAGGAAAAAATCTAATTTACTACTTGAGGAATTCCCAAACTAGGGCTCCCCTTATGATAGTTTTGATGTACTTTGCCTAAGGGATTGGTACAAATATATAGGGAGGAAAACTCTCTACCACATGTCAACTAGCGATACGGTACTAATTGATGTTGCACCCCCACCTCTACTAATGGACCTAATTAATTATCAAAGCCCATTAGTGTAACATCCCGGGTTTTCGGATAGCCAAAAATGCGAACTTTTTAAAAATTTTCCTGCTTACGTGTGAAACATGTAGTTTCTAGGTCAACCCGAGTCTAACCCACTAACAAAACGTTGCATCCATTTAGAATTGTTTGTAGGAGTGTGCCGGAGTTCTTAGTGGTTTAGGGTTTCATGTTGGAGTGCACAAATTCGTAGCAAGATCCTCTCGGATCCTTTCTAAATTCATCTCCAATCTCATGGCCCCCTTCTCAATTTCCCTTGGATTTTATCTCAACCTCTTTTGGATTTCATTTCAAATTCCCTTTATCATCCCCTTGAAATTCCATCTCAATTCTTGTCTTAGTTCTCTTTTAAATTTCATCTTAATCCCTCTTGGGAATTCCCTTCTTAATCCCCTTTCGAACTCATATCAAGTTCCTTGTTTCATAATTCCTAAATAGGAAACCTTTCTTCTTTATCTCATATCCAGCAGGCTACACGAACTAGCATACGTGTATTCTCCTATGCCCAAATGTCTGATGACGAGAAGCACATAGTACATTCATGTATGCTACTGTGCCTGCAGACAACGTACGAAGCCATACCCTCTATACATGCATGTATATATGTATATATATGTATATACGTACCATGCCCAAACCGCAACTATTCCGGCCAGCTAGCAGGTTGCACGAGCTGCGTACGTGCATGCTCCTGTGCAAGCGTATACGTGTCTGTGCATGTACGTACAAATGCCGCACCTTTGCTTGCACGCCCACCAGTCCAGCTCGTCCACCCCCACCCGCAGGCCTGCTGCCTCTTCCTTTCAGGCTGCTCGCCACCACCTGGCCCATCGCGAGCACAAGCAGCAGAACGCAGCCCAGCTCCATCCCCAGCTGCCCCAGTCACGCGCGTGGCACGCGCGCAAGGACTCGACGCCACCGCTCCACTCGACAGCGCAAATGGGAAGCCGCCGCCGCTTTCGTCTCGTGCATGCTCCTGTATGGACGCCGTCCCTGTGGGACCTGCGCGACAGCCATAATGGAAAAGAGGAGCTGCGGACGCCGTTCGTTTTTCCGTCGCTTTCCCAACATAATAGCGTCGTCTTCTTCCCTTCTACCTGCTCCGTCCCATGATTCCATCCAGTCAAAAGGAGGTCGCCGTTGCTTTTTCATCGGAGATGGCCAGCGCCCGTAAGAAGCCAAGCTGCCCCCTCGGATGCCCTCGCGTGAGTTGTGACGCCAGCACGGACCCGCCCCAGGCCGCGCCCCGCGCCGCGATCGCCGGGCGTGGTCACGCCGAACCACGCGGACACAGCCAGACGTGCTCCCCCTTCTCGAAGCTTCCCAGCGTGCCCACCGACCCCGTGTCTCTCCTCCACCTCTGGATGAGCGCCGCGTGGCTACAAGTACGCACGCTGAGGCCATCCACTGTCCACCCGCTCAGGAACCCTAGCCGGCCGCCCGTATAAGATGCCAAGCAGCCGCTCCTTTTTCCCCTGTTCCTTGCCGCAGCCGCCGCCATGCCTCTCCTCCCTTGCCGCTTCTCCTCCGCGCCGTGTAGGACCTAGCCACCACCAGCGCCAAGCCGAGGCCGCCGGCAGCCGCCCCTCCGAAGCCGTAGATTCTCCCGCTGGCCATGGTCTCGCTTTTTCGCGTCGCGCCACCGTGACGTCGTCCTCCACGGCCACGCCGAAGCGGAGCTCCGCCACCGCGTCGAACCTCCTTCACCGGTCGCGCCTGCTTCGCCTACCCCGAGCCCGTCCGCGACCACGACGCCGAGCACTCTCCACGCCTCGCCGTCCTTCGTCGAGGCCACGCTGTCCGTGGACCGCCCCGTCGGCAGCTGCCTCCACCGGGCCTCGTCGCGACGCGACCGCGGCCTCATCACCGACCGTCGCGGCGACCACCTCGACGCCGAGCCGCAACGTCGATCCTCCACCGACGCCGCGCTTCCCTCCGTGCCGCCGGCGTGCAGCTGAAGCCGACCACGACCACGCAGAGGCGCACCACCTCCACAACGTCGCCCATCTCCCTCTGCTCGGGTGAGCCCTGTACCCCAAAGCCCCCTGTTTTTCCTTCGACACCGGCTGCCATCTCTGACCCTCTCCCTCCCTGTGCTGCGTGGACGACCAACCTCTACGACTGGAACAACAAGCCGTCGCCTTGATGCCTGGCCGAACCCAGCCGCGAGCAGGGCAAGGCTGCGTCTTGACGGTCGTGGCCACTCCGCTGACCATCTCTGCACCAGCGCCACCGACCGTTTCGGCCACCGACGTCACCCCGATGCTGTACGCCGTCCATGACACCAAGTTGGGGACGCACCGTGCCCTGCTGCGATGCCTGCGCGCCGGACGCCATCACCGAGCCGCTGCTGCCTTGCTGCACCACGCTGGGGGCAGCAGCTGACGCCAAGGAAGCTGAACCAGGAGCGGCGCCGTCCTCAGCCCGTGCAGCCCCGACCCAGCACGCCTGCCTCATCGCCATTCCACAGCACCTCGCCGATGTCCCGCCGGTGAGCCACCATGGCCTAAAGCCCTCACCTTTTCTTCCTTCCTGTCGCGTTCCTGCCTGAGACCGACCTTCGCGCCGCAGACTTCACTGATGCCGGGAAGCCATGGCTTTGTTGTGCCATCCGACGAGCCGAACCTTGCTGTCGTCCTCGCGGACGTCGTTGCAGCGAGCTTCGTCCACCTCGCCTTCAGCCACCACAAGCAACAGCCAGCCGAGAGTGGCAGCAGCAAGCCAGCAGCCTTCCCCATCTACACCGCAAGGTCAAAACCCCCTCTAACCCTTGCCAGCGTCGTCCTCGACGCCGACAAAACATTCTTTTTATCGTTATTCATATCTATACACACATCTTTTATCATCATGCACTTGATACATGATCGTCTATCTATATCTATGAATATGTGCCTGTGCCGTGCCTTCGTGCCGGTCTATCTTTTGTACTGGAATTGTGCTACTCCGGCTGTCGGTTGTGTTGTGGTCCGTCGCGTGTTTGTGTTATTGCCTGTGGACCGAGCCTTCAAGCCGGTCGAGGGATCGTACCTCGTTCGAACGTTTTGGTCGTGGGTTCGTCCCACCGTGGCCGTGATGTCGAGCATAACTCGACCCCTCATTTTTAGTTGACTTCGTAGTGCCGTGTTCCTTGCCCCCTCCTACGTCTCTAGGATGTGGCCACCATGGGCTCGATATCAGTGCGCTTCCTACCCGCACACGACGAGCCCATCATGACCTAGTCTATAGAAGACAAACTAGGGGACAACTATCATGGAACTTAAGGAACCCAACTCGTGTGGGTATAGCTTGTGGGCCGCGAGTTCGCCTTGCCATGACCATCTGGCTCTACCCCTTTTTTTGCTCTATTGTTCTCTTTCGTTCTTTATTTCTCCCTGTCCACCTCGTATGCTTGTACCACTTTGACCATAGCGTTCCTTTGGACCTAGCGATGACAACCGCATTGCTACGGACCTTAGGGATAGCCTCGTGCTGATTTAGTTGCACGATCTTGGTGCCCTACGAGTGGGTTTGGATCGTGGGATCATGTTTCCTTTCTTCCAACCTTCGTCCGTTCTATGACGAGTTGGTCGAAAGAGTGCGGATTCCACTCCTCCTTCCGTTCTTCTTTTGTTCTCAATCCTGTCGATCCGATAATTGTGGATTAAGCCCTTCGCTTGTTTGGTGTTTGTTGCTCTCTTGATTCCATTCCTTCGATTCCCGTCGTTTGCTATGGCGTGTGGATCGAGGGAAGGGGAGTCCCGTGTTTCTTTTGTCCTTTGCTCTTCGTGCTCAAGCCCTCGTATGCTTGTACCTTAGTTGACCACAGCATTTCTACAGTTCTCGTGGTGACAACCGCACCGCCTCAGACCATAGAGATGTCTTAGTGCATTTAGTGCACCTAGGTCGTGGTACCCTACGGGTAGATTGAGTGTTCGTGTTCTTTTACGTGTCTCCTCTTTCGATGCCTCGTCCTTTGCCATGGCATGTGTATTGGAAGAAGTAGACCATGTCTGCTCTTCTCTTCCCCGTTCCACCCTCTCTTGGTTCTCGTCAAGTTATAGTGGCGTTCGGATTAAGAGAGAACGAGACTTCTCTTGCTTGTAACCTTTCGGTTCTCGTCGGTCTCCATGACGCTCGGATCGGAAGTCGCAAGCCGTGGTGTTTGCTTAGGATGAGCTAGGGCCTATGCCTTTTCCATTTAAGCCATACAGGTTGACACGATCGACCCGGGAAGTATTGGCTAGGCTAAGGCTTAAAGCTTGTACTCAGCAAAGGACCACCCCTGTTCTTTTGGCCAAGGATCGGATATCTACCGAGAGGGTCAAGTTGTCTTCTTGTGCTCTTTCAGTGTTGCCTCTTTTGAGTCTTGGTCTTTTCGAGAGTATTGATTGTTCTCTTGCCTTGTGTGACACTCTCGCGAGGTAACGTTGTTCGGACCGGAACCCGTTGGAGGAAAGGAAAGCCGAGGATAGTGGAACCTGTGGAGTGGAGCTGACCTGAGAGGTGGAGACTCATACCAATCGACTGCACCAACTAACAGAGACTTGTACCTCTACTACCTCGACATCGCAGGTGTCATGGCAGCACCTTATCTTTAGAGAATCCTATTAGGCATGCAACAATGTAGATGCTAGTGCTTTACTTTTTATGCAAATGAACTGTGATAGGATGCATGGTAGATTGCTTGTGAGCCATTACCTTGTCGCAACCTATTCCCCTGCACACCCGCTGTTAGGCTAGACGCTCGCTTACTATGTACTGCCTTACTCTTACTCACATTATATCTGTGATGTGATGCTGGTGAGTGAGAAGCGTAATGAGATAAGGCACGAGGTGCCGATAACCTGATAACAACCTGATAATGAACATGGGGAGATCTTGGCGTGCGTCTTGGGTGTGTGGTGAGGGTCGAGTCGACCGAGCAGGATCTACGACGAGTCATGAGGACAAGTCTTGCCGGGGGATGCTACCTGGGCATTTCCCATGAGAGAGGTACCTGTGGCGGGTACATGTGACAGGGAGAGGTCCCGGGGTGGAGTGTCTTCGTGGGACGAAGCCCCGGGATGGGAGGTGCTGTTTTAGCACGGGGCGCCGGATGTCCCGTCGAGCGGGGCATCGGTTCCCCCTTGTGAAGATATCCTGCTTAGTCACCCTAAGGACTGATATGTTTGTGGACCGGGTCTTAGGAATCCTTACATGCCCACTCGCTTCTATGGGGAGGAGACGGACGTTCGACTTGCTAGTACGGTGCCACTACTATTGGGAGGTTAGCGGATAGTGTAGGGAGGTACGGGCGTCGAGCGCTCACACCCTCCTAAGACAGCGTAGTACCCGAGGGGCCAAGTACTACGTCTCACAGTCTCAGCGTGCCGGTGTACGAGGTACTCCGACACGGCCCCAGTTCTGAGTGATAGGGTGGCATCGTGTCTAGTTGGAAGGCGGCCCGTTATCAGCCTAGACGACCCGGATCGTCGATGATGGTGATCTTGTGGGTAGTGTAAACCTCTGCAGAGTTTCTGGTTGATCGATCGATACATATGCCGACATGTCGGCTATGGACCTTTCCTAAGTACAGCTTCACTTGACTAGTGAGAGGAGTCCTTCTACCTTCCCTGGGTTTCAGTGTGTGATCCGGCCTTGGCCGTTGAGACATGGACGAGAGGGAGTCGTCCATGCCGATGAGAGAGTGAGATGAGATGTGGTGTGGTGTTGAGATGTGATGGGATGGGAGAACATGTGTAAGAGATGGGTTAAAACTTGATGAACTATTATTATATACTTATTAATGAACATGCATTATAGGAAACCCACAGCCAAATATTTTAGGATCGCCAGATCCCTTTTTCTCTTTTCCACTAAAGCTCATCGGTGCTGACCATGGCCTGCACACATCTGGCGGTGTGCAGTTTTCCTGACTTGCAGTAATAACGAAGTTAGAAGGATTAGGTGGTCTCGTTCCTACGCTCAAGTTTGGTTTTGGAGATGGAGTCTACGCCCGCTGTCTTTCTACGCCAACTCTGATGATTGCCGTGGAGGAGGAGCCTTCACCTGCTGACGCGCTACAACAACTCTGATGAAGACGCGTGAGTTTCCGCTAGATAACGATGTAATAGGTGTGTTAACAAGTGTTGTAAAACTTTGTAATTTGTAATTCTACGATGTATGACTGTGATATCATCTGATAGTTGATAATGTAATGGCTTGCCCTCGTGGACTATCACATTATAAATCGTATATGCGGATTTCCCCTTCGAGGAAAATCGAGATCGTTTCAATTAGTAAATAAATGAATGGGCAATTAGGATTATTGCACACGGGCTTTGGTGGAAAATGAGATATTTCCTATTTTTGGAATTAATTAATTTTGTGGATAAAATAATTCTAGAAAAGTCCAGAATTATTATTTAAGCCGCGAAAAATACTCCGAGAGCTCCAAAAATTTTGGAGAAATTTTCTAGACATATTATGGAACATGAGGAACCCAAATAAAGTATTTGGAGCTCAGGATAAGATAATTTGGAGCATCTAAGAATAAGATTATGCTCACAAACAAGTAGAAACAAGGTACATAAAAAGCCGGAAAAATTCCTAAGATTGTAGAGGTTGATTGACGGATGAGAAACAAAGAATTTGATTATAGAAAAATGATATATGTATATCGGAGAAGGAAAATCAACCTAAACGCATTTTGAAAGAACAACTTGACACAAATGCATCAGCATGTATGCACAACAATGTTGCTATATCCTAAGATGAATTTTAATTCAATGAAAATTTTGTTTTACTGTGTTTCATGAGCACAAAACATTCATAATTAAATTATTTTAGCTCTATTTTCAAAGAAGCAAATTTTAGGGTGTTACACCACCCTAGGTGGATACAAAGGATTAGTCTACACCCCATATAAGGACATATTCACTGGGGGCTTCAACACTTATCGGAGTCGAAAGAGAACCAAGGTAGCCCAAGAAGTAATAATGTATTGCATATTTAACGCATCAACGTTTTGGAATGACAAATGTCCCAACACTAGTAGGACACATGATACACTTAGCAACAATCCTGCGACCATTAGTTCCCTTGAAAAGCTAAGTAGCTGTCTCTCAATGCCCCATATTACGTGTGGGGGCCGGTCTATGGACATGAGTCTTTACCCCATGGATGGTATATCACACAAGGGTATCCATGCGAGCTACAAATAACACATATGAACCTCACAAATTAACAAGGTGACATATATGTTTGCAACAATTATACCGACACAACTGGGGACAATACACGACTGCTTCCTGATAAAGCTGGTCTTCGCCAATGCAAGGTCTCTATAGAACTACATACATAATTTTACATAATGAGATGCACCCATAGATAAAAGTGTATGTAAGTAATAAATCTTGCATAACATTCCACTTTTTATGCAAACACAAATTGATGGGGTTTTCACTTATTCTATTGATAGCACATAAACATGACATAATAGTACTTAACTTGTGCAGGAATAAATCAACATCATTTAGGATCGGAACAACTCATCGAATTCATCCTTGATCAAATTATCATTGAAAATGGTGAGTTCTTTGACCCTTTGATCAAACTAGTTCTTCCACCTTCAACGAGACAAGAAAATGGACGGTTTCCACTAGGGGTACCTAGAGTAACGCAAAGAAGCTTCGAACTCAACATTTTAATTATTTGGATCATTGGGGAGATGATGAACTATGGGTGATCTTATGTGTATATATGAAGTAGTTTGGATACAAGTGACATGTGTGTATTTGAATGTTACATCGTGTGTGTGTGTACAAAGTTGGGGTGTAAAAGATTCATGCCAACTTCAATTGTGTCTATCAACATTGCGTTAATTTAAAATTGAAAGTTGTATTTGAAGTTTGTGATCAATTTGGATGCACTTTAATTTTGAAATAACCTCAGGTATAAATGGAATGTGAAAGTTGACCTGGCTTGTGTTAGTAGTCGATGATGATACTCCAAGTATCACTTTTGGTTGGTAACACAAACTAAGAGTGTCTTCCAGTCCCGGCCTTTGCCATTGGTAGTCAGAGCATTTTAGGAGATATAGTTTGATAAATACCATCTTCTAAATTTGATTAAGAGAGGCGGGCTTCTTAAGATACTCATCTATGAAAATAAATGCCATTTTTAGAGGCAGAACCTTATGAACCCAACCTCTTGAAATGAGCTAGGCCTCACTACCCCAGATCTTCATATCACTGTCGGTTCAAAAACCCCCTTCACAACCGGATTTTGAACCGACAGTGGCATACTGACAGTGACGAAGGGGCTCATCACTACCGGTTATAAAAAAACTGACAGTGATGTGGTTTTCAGGAAATCAAAAAAACAGGCTGAAAAATAGAGAAATTTTTTTAATTATGGGAGAGGCCCCACTGGACAGTCACAAGTCACGTGATTTTTCATGTGAAAAACGCGCGCTTCGCGACCACCGGCACTCAAACCCCTGACCTCCTGCTTCGTGTCTTCAACCCCTAATCACTCCACTTACAAGTTGTTTGTGTCCAAATAAGATTTTTGTCCTAGTCATTTTATGTTCATCTGATTTTAAAATGAGTATTTGGGACCCTAAAGGAATTCGAATGAAAAAGTTGTCAACTACAAAGTTTTATAACTTTTCGAGATCTACAACTTTCATTTTGGTAGTTTCTCCATCCGAGATCGTTTACAAAATTTGAATTTAAAATTTGAGAAATTCAAAAATAGTTTTCCATGATAAGATGATTTCAAATCAAAAAGTTGTCAACTACAAAGTTTCATAACTTTTTGAGAACTACAATTTTTGTTTTTGCTGTTTGTCCATCCGAGGTCGTTTAAAAATTTTAAATTTCAAATTTTTAGAAATTCAAACGTAGCTTTCCTTGACAAAATGATTTCAAATAAAAAAGTTATCAACTACAAAGTTTCATAACTTTTTGGGATCTACAACTTTTATTTTGGTAATTTCTCCATCCAAGGTCGTTTACAAAATTTGAATTTCAAATTTTAGAAATTCAAACGTAGTTTTCCTGACAAGATGATTTCAAATCAAAAAGTTGTTAACTACAGAGTTTCATAACTTTCTGAAATCTACAACTTTTATTTTGGTCATTAGATCATTTATTCATCTGACATAGTTGTAGTAATATTATTCACAAATGTTACATATCCCTCTTATAGTTTATGAAACTATAAGAGAGATGTGAATTTTATGAACAATGTTACTACCACGTTATCAGTTGAAGAAATGACTAAAATAAAAGTTGTAGATATTGAAAAGTTCTACAACTTCTATGTTCATGACTTTTTTAGCTGAAATCATTTAGTGTTCCAAAATGAGCTTTGAAGTTACCATTTTTTGAAATTCAAATAAAAGATGGATAAAATAATAGCTGTAAGAACAATAGAGCATGATTTTAGAAATTTTTAGGAAAAAAATCATCAAATTTGAAGTTAGTCAGAGGGAGGAAGACTAGTTACAAGTTTTAGCCAAAGGTTAAAAAGAGAAATCAGAGTTCTTTAATAATTTTAAAATTTAATTTTAAATAGCATTTTAAAGTAGTAAATGATTTCAAATGAAAAAGTTGTCAACTACAAAGTTGCATAACTTTTTGAGATCTACAACTTTTGTTTTGGGCGTTTCTTCATCCGAGGCCGTTTGAAAAATTCAAATTTTAAATTTTAGAAATCAAACGTAATTTTCATTAGATAGATGATTTCAAATAAAAATATTTGGACATCCAAACTATCTCAAATTAAAAAAGTTTGAACTACAATGTTGTAGATCTCGTCGAGTACTACAACTTTGATATAAAGTTCGTCTTCATCGGACATCATATGAGAAACTTATGAAGTTTTCTTGCAGTATATCACTGTCGGTTAAAGCCACGAACCGACAGTGATAGTATCATTGTTGGTTTTTGGTTAAAACCCAATATCACTGCCGGTTCTTGGCTAAAACCGACAATGATATGAACCGACAGTGAAGATCCGAATATCAGTGTCGGTTGGTCCTATCACTGCCGGTTTTAGCTAAAAACCGGCAGTGGTGGGCTATCACTGTCGGTTTCTTAAACTTTGGCAATGATGAGGCTGGCAGTGATGTCCAATTCTGTAGTAGTGCCTAAGCCCATTAAATTCATAAACCCTAACCACCCATCATCAAAATTCACAAGTCCCTCAGTCGTTGCCCTCTCACATCCCTCTTGCTCTCATGCCACCCCACCTCTCCCCCGCCCTCTCTTACGGCTCCCATGCTCCCGTCTCCAGACGTCCATGCTCCCGGTGACCATGCTCCTGTCTCCAGACCGTGCTACCATCTCTGCCATTGTTGTGTTCCAGCTGGATCTCCGAGCGTGTAGGCCCGTCCCTCGTACATCAGGCCACAGACGAGGGTGTTGCACTCTTAGGTTGAAGTGTTGAACCCATCTTTATGCGGGGGTCAGCGGCATCTGAGCGACTATCATCTTCCTCACATGCTGATCCCCTCATCTCTTCTCTTCTCTCCATATATCCCTCTCTCCTGTCATAAGTGTGGCCCCCACTCTCTCTTCCTCTCTCTCAGATGTGCAGCCTCATGGTGGAGGCATCCATGAAACAGGAACAAGCAGTGCACACATGGACGATGTGGCGGCCTGTAGGGACTAGACCGTGGCGCTAGGTGGTTAGGGGTGGGCCAAGGAAGGGAGGAGCTTCATCCGGGACAACAACCACTGTGGTTCTTCTTCAAAGGAGGCAGCACAGGCGAGGGCTCCGTGGCGAGCGGAAAGGGCTGATTTTTTTTCACCTGCAGCCTCTAGCTAGAAACCTGGATTGACCATCTCTACAAATCGTTATTGCAGTAGTGAGTGAAGAGACCTCGGTAGCCATGGCAGCTTGCTTCTTCCCTCCCGGTTATTTAAGCGCACACCTGCATGCCTACAACTAGTTTCTTGTTTGTATTGGTTCTGGTTGTGAAGGGGTATTACTACTCCGGTTGTATTGTGATGGCAGCATTCTTAATAGTGTTAGTTTTTTTCTCTTTCTTTTTTACTTACATTATTTGCTTGTGCGAATAATTTTTTACTTGCCGCCTAATAACTCTACTAAATCTACAGCCATAACTACACTCCAACGTTTGTATGTGGGAGCCTATTGTAATCCAGCTGCTACGGAGGGCAAATCCATGTGATCACAGCCCAAACTTGGCGTCTACTACTCCTAGAAGAAACGGCAGCACGCAGGTCACCAGTGACCACAAATGACCAGCCTTCCTCTACGGCCTACCAAGTACCAACCTTCCCAGCAGCTTCGCGACGCCCGCAGCCCTCCGTGGCCAGCCGGGTCCCACGCATGGAAAGCGTGAGTGCCTTGGCCACCCTGTCAGTCTATCACCACGCACCCCCGCTCCTTTACCTCTCCTCGTGAAGCGTGGCACAGGCACAGCACAGGTGGTCCCCCGCTCTTGCTCTCCTCCGATCCCATTTCTCTCTCGCCCTCGCCGCTGTCGCTTTCGCTAGCTGCTCTCGCCCTCGCCTGCCATGGGCTCCGACTACGACGACGACGAATTCTCCGCAGAGTCTTTCCGTATCGTTCGCCGGCCTGCCATGGGCTCCGGCTCCGACACCTCCGACGACGACGAATTCTCCCCGGAGTCTTTCTGTATCGTTCGCCGCAAGAAGCCGCGACCAGACACAGACCAGCAAGCTGCGGCCGATGCCGTGTCCGTGTACGTGCCCACCATGGCCGCGCTGTCGCCGTTCCCACCTTCTAGTCCTAGGTCTGAATCTGGTGCCCGCCGGCCGCACTGCACAGTGGAGAGCATCTTCTCCAACTTCAAGAAACGCCGCGGAGCCCTCATCCGTGCCCTCACAGAAGGTAGTGAACGAGAATCGATCAGCCTCCTGTCCTATGTGCACATGTCTCGATTATATTCTTCTAGCTAGCTCATCCGATCCCTCTGCAATGTCGTGGATCTGGTTAGCAATGCAAGGTCATACTATCCGGTATGAGTATGGCCTGATACTAAGGATCGGACACCCATCGGTAGATCATGAGTATGGCCTGATATTTCCTTTGTCAATCCACTATCCGATCCGTTTTATTTTGTTAGTTCTTCTACCACTGCTTTGGTGCAGATGTACTGTTGCATCCAGGTACCGACAGTGCAGACTGCAACTTTTTTTTTCCCCGATCGAAGCTTCATCCACCAGTTCTTTCACAATTTCCAAGTTGGAATAGCTTGGATCTCTTTGAAAAGTTACCTCCTTGACCTTGTATTCTTCATGCTGCTTAAACCCTGAAAAGATGCTACCATCAGGCCCTATTACTGCTGAGGTATGCCAGCCAGCAGTAACACTAAAGACTTCATCATCTTGCTTGCTGAATCCAAATGGAAGATCACATCCATTTCTTTCACTCCCTTATTTAATTTTCAGCACACACAAGGCTTGCTATCCATGAGGATTCCTCCTCAGAAGTTTCCAGCGATGCTGTCCTTGCAGGAACATCAATGCCACTACCAACCTCATCTAGGTTTGCATGCATATTTTTGGCATATTGCCTTCGTGTGAGGAGGGTACAGTCGAAAAAATAGAAGCTCTGAAACTACTACTGTACATTCCTCACACGAATCAGAGCTTCTAGGATACTGTGTTACAGGCATTGCTCTTGATCATTGAGTTGTTTCCATTACTACTTACTAGCTTGTTCTCTCTGTTTTCTTTTCTATTACATGCATGTCTACCAAAAATTTGCATGCCCAGGTTCTAACTTTTCACTTCATCTCAATTATGTGAATATATAACCTCATGGCCTTTATTTTACGCACTTACACTAACGAAGTACGAATGTTTTAATACTCGCATTTAGCTGTTTTCCATCTTTGTCAGTTTCAAAAATGTTTTAATATTCACTATCTAACGGTAGCCTTGTGTGTGGGTATGCAGATGAGGAGGCGTTCTTTCAAAAATGTGATCCAGGTGAGTGCTTGGGGGATCAATATCAATTCTCTGGCGCATGAAATGAGGTGATCAAGTGAATAGGGCGTGTTCTTTTTATTGCATTATTATTATATTATTGTAGGTATGCAGCCCCTACACTTATATGGTGGCACAGACGGGAGCTGGGAGGTGAAACCACCTGCGTTGAAGCTCCAAGCACCGGCGCCGCCTGAGCCAACACCTGGCATCAACAAATGGAGGGACACGATGGAACGGCACAAGTGGCTGCAAAAAGTTGCTGTGCACTGCGATGCATGGCTCATGAAGATTTCTGGCTTCGCTACTTCATATATGACAGCTACAGAACGGTATTTGATTACTTCGCTAATTAATTAAACATGAATATATGACTTAGCTAGTGACATTGTTATCTGATGCATTATAAGGAGGTGATAATCAATTCATTAGATGAAATCTCCATACAGTTATAATTTTTAAAAACATCTATTGATTTTTATCTCATTGTCTAGCTGGTACTGCCTGTAGTCATAGACGTTTTGGTCTGCCTTTAAGCCAACCATTTCAAGCAGCGCTTACATTTTTCTCCATATTATATTGCTAGGTTCAGGTATTTGAAAAATGATATGAGTAGATTAATAAATTTTAAATGTAGTGTCACAAAAATATTTTTTAATATGTTAAAAATATTTTGTGGAGTACAGGCTCAATGCACATTATTCTAGGTAGAAATGGTTCCAGCACATGCATCTGTCCCTTGCTCATATATAGTTTGCTCTTAACGAGGTGAATTCCATATATCCTGTTAAACAGAAGCAATAGCAGGGGATGGCGAGCTGTAGTGTGCATCTATCAGTGTCCTAAAGGAGGGGTTTATCTGATGATAGTTTGTTATATGTTTTCCATGGCACACCTTTTGTATATTGTCATCTCTTTGGGGGCCCTCTCTTGTAGTTTCTTTACTTTCTATGAAATGGCATGCAACTCTCTTGTATGTTTGAGAAAAAATGTTAAACAGAATCATATATAGAAAATGGAATAATACTTGCTTTCTTACGCTATCTCTATAATGTTTAGCAGGACAGAAAACATTTTTTTCCACCTATGATAACATCATAACCCTTGTATACAGTTCTTTTTGTGAAATATAGAATTTATGAATAAGTATAACAACCAGGAAAATGTGTTTCAACTAGATTTTACTTATACATGTCAACATTTAACTACTCTTAGTACATGCTATCATTTTATCTCTTTCAACATCTACGCTGATGGAGCTCCTTCTGTCAGTGATAGGAAGGGTCTTTGTCTGATGGTAATTTGTTTTATGTTCTCCATGGCATCTCTGTTTTAGTGTGGTCATGTCCTTGGGACCCCTCTTGTAATTTCTTTATTATCTTCTTTAATGAAATGGTATGCAACTCTCTTTTGTGTTAAAAAAAAACTGATAAACAGAATCATGTATGGGAAACTGAACACTTGCTTCCTTACTATTTATATATATATATATATATATATATATATATATATATATATATATATATATATATATATATATATATATATATATATATATATATATATATATATATATATATATAATGTTTGCAATCATATAGTCATGTATAGTTTATCAGGATAGAAAACATCTTTCCACATTTGTGGTATCAAGGCTAATTGATTACATACAGTTATTTTAGTGAAATGTAAGAACTTATGGATAAGTATAACCAGGAACGTGTGTTGAAACTAGATTTTAATTTTCATGTTAGCATTAAACTGTTCTTCGTACATGATATCATTTTAGTTTTTCAACATCTGCATTGGAGCATGATATATTAATGCATTCTGTTTGCACTGATACACTTAATAATAATATGTTAATTATAAAACTGGGTAGCTTAATTGTGTAGATGGTTGGCTTTGCTTATAGAACAATGTTGCATGTTCACCTGCTATACAAATGATACTAGGACATAGTTCCATAGAAGATGGATTGTCTTAATATTAGATCTATATGATTTCTTCATATTTGAAAGGGATAATTGTTTTTTTATAACTCTTCTTGTCAACTTGCTGGCACTAATTATTAGCATATTTGTCTACAACGTTTATATACTGGAAAAAACTGTAACCAATTGTTGTATTGTTTCTTTCTAACTTATCACTTGGTTGTACACGTGTGCACTCATAGGGGGTTAGTATATGTGTACGTATATGCTGCACTCATAGGGGGTTAGTATATGTGTACGTGTATGCTGCGACAGTATAAACTATGTTTGCAAGAAAAACATCATTCAGCTTAAATTCTTATGCTCATCATAGTTAGGAAAAACTATATTAGAAAAACTACCGTTTTCTATAACGCCTATTACTGCCTTTGCATCTGGTAGTGTGTAATTGGCAATGATGGTGAGGGGCTATCATTGGCAGTGCTAGAACTAGCAGTGTCGAGCTTTTAAAAAACAAGAAAAAAGGAAAAAGTTCCAAAAATATCAACTAGATCTGCTCGCAGGTCTGTGCAAAGATCGCGCTCGCACCTGCGCCTAATCTGCTCACCACTACCACTGCTTTGCACAGGCAGCCTGTGCGCCTGAGAAGAGGAGCAGAGAGAGAGGGGGGGGGGGGAGGAAGCCACCACGCCAGTGCTCCCGCGCCGGGACCACCTACTCGTGAGGAGGAAGTGAACGGAGGGGAGGAGAGAGCTAGTGAGGATGTCATTACGCCCAAGTCGAAGGCCCGCGCGCCCATGTCGGGGCCACCTCCCCGTGAGGAGGAGGATAACTCTGAGGAGGATATCGTCACGCTCGTATCCCCATGCTAGGGTTACCACTTGCGAGGAGGAGGATGATACAGAGGGAAGGAGGAGGAGGAGGAGGAGGCCACCGGGGCTGCCCACCCGCAATAAGGAGAACAGAGGGGAGGAGGAGATTTGGGGAGGGAGATGGAGAGGAGGGGAGAGAGAAGATTCTGGGAAAGGGGTGGGGGAGAGAATGGGGGAG
The DNA here is from genome assembly GCA_038087645.1 of Saccharum hybrid cultivar R570. Lineage (NCBI taxonomy): Eukaryota > Viridiplantae > Streptophyta > Magnoliopsida > Poales > Poaceae > Saccharum > Saccharum hybrid cultivar. Next base: position 20,108,174 of record JAQSUU010000496.1, read on the forward strand.
AGAGGGGAGAGAGAATCAGATAGTGCTTATTGTGGAGTGTGCTATGCGGATGTTAGTGGGAGTCAATGGGATTGAAAAGATATTTCAGGTCTAGGATCAAATGATCACTGTCAGTTGGTAATATGACCCGGCAATGCCAACGCTTTCCTGCAAGTTGTATTACCAATCGACGGTGATAATTACCTATTACGCCGGTTAATTTTAGAATAAATCCGACGGTGATTGACCTATTGCTTATGAAATGACAGTGATACCCCTATTACTATCGGTTTAAAACTGTCCAACGGTGATGGGCTAACAGGGATTGTCTATTCTGTAGTAGTGTTGTTTGGTTCTTTTATTTGGATTGTTGTTATGCTTAACTTTTTATAGCTTATTGGACTATTCTCAACATCACTACATATTTAGTTAGAAACTATTCTGCCATATATTCTTCAAGAACTTTGATCTTTCATTGTTCAACTAAATGGTTGACCATGCTTTTATTTCAAGTTTGTGTATGTGAAACTCTGGCCATTGCCAATTCACTAATAAAAATATTTTTGTATTGTAGGGATCGGCTGTTCGCTATGATCATCGATCTGCCATCGGTCCAAGGAATATTACTGGCTAGCAACGACACGTACAGATGCATGTACCATGTGGAAGGAATGGTACATGTCTTGTATTCATAGTTGTGCAAATTAAGCTGTATGGTCTAATCAAACACAGACTAAGTTTGCTTTTTTTGTACTATATAAAAAGAGATCTAGTGGTCCAGAAGCCAATGCGGTAGTTGAGGAGGAGAAAGAGGAGGTACCTAGCTCTTCAGAGCTGTGCAAATTAAGTTGTTTAAGTTCAAATCTAACATGGTCTGACTTAATTTTTTCTTGTAAAAAGAGATCTAGTGGCCCAGATGAAGCCAACGAGGTGGTGGAGGAGGAACAGGAGGTATACCTTATCGAAGAGCAGGTATGGCTTGTGTTTGGAGCTATACAAAATAAGTTGTTTACATTCAAATTAAACACATATTGATTTTAATTTTTCTTATAAAAAGAGATCTAGTGGTCCCAGTGAAGCCAATGAAGTGCTGGAGGCGGAAGATGATGCTACAAGTGATGATAACAACTTTTGTGCTAGTTGCAATAGTTGCTACAAGGCAAATGCATTTTGGATTAGCTGCGACGAGTGTGGAAAATGGTACCATGGAAAATGTGTAAATATAACATCCAGTGAAGCAGAGCATAAGGAACACTATGAGTGTCCTGATTGTTACTATGAGAGGGTCGGTTGGTCATGACTACTAGACCCTATGGTATCAAATTTGTCCAAGAGATACTAGACAGATTGAGTTTGTATAAACTGTTTGACGAGATTTTGTACAAAATTTCTCTAGTTTGTATGTCTTTGTATGTGCTATATTGAGAAGCTAGAAGAAACTAAAAGATATAAGAAGCTAGCAAGTTGTATTGGCTTCTTGTCATGGTCTCATGTGTGCATGGTTGTTCACGTGTGGCAAAACGGAGCTACTACTGGCTATTAGCAGCTGTTGCATGAATGTGCTTATGACAGGCTAATTAACACAAGTATGTACACGTATGGCAGCATGCATGTATGCGTGTGCGCCCACGCGATATGTCCCTTCTCCAAATACGCATTGCCATGCACGGCTGATAACGTGAGCCATGCAAAAATAATATATAAAGAAGAAGCTAGCAAATGTATGAGCTTCTATGCCGGCTGCGGTGTACGCACGTACGTATACGCAGCAGGTTTGTGTGCCGGCTGAGCCCGCAGGTGGCCCGGGCCGACTCGGAGCATTCTAGAAGCCTTCGCCATCTACGAGCCTGTACCCTGTAGATATTCCGGCTGACAGGTGCAGTCCAACCTTCGGAGATCACCGGGCACAAATCGTCTGGATGGATGGATAACCTCGAGGGATATCTACAGAGCCTGGAATCTGGATAAGTTAGCCACCAGATCCTTTCAACCTGATCACGAAGCAACCAGCGACGCGCAAATATCGCTCCCGATAATGCTCCACAGCGGGCGTCCGGACGGACGAACGACGGACCCGACCCATGCCGCACGCAGCCTCCCGCATTCCACCTTATCCTTCAAGCGCCGCTTGTCAATTCGCTTCACCAAAAGAAAACAGTGCTGCTCCCATCTCCAGCGCCAGGCTGCACGTTGCAGGCAGCATGAGGCCGCTCACCACGACCTTCTCCGGCACCTTCCAGAGCCGCGGCGCCACATCCGCCCCCATCCCACGTTGTCCACAAGACAACGCCGCTTCCTTCTCTAGCACGAGGCTGCTCGCCACAGGAAGCATGAGGCCGCTCGCTGGGGCCTTCTCCGGCGCCCTCAAGCGTCACGGCGCTGCATCTGCCCATTGTATGCCACTGCCTGCGGTGCCATCTCCATCCGCCGACGCTATCTCCGTCACTAGTCTCCTCGCAGCCGGCCGCGCGGACGCCCCGAACCTCCCTGACTCCACCAAGCGCACGCCTCGATGCAGATCTGCGACACCGCTAGAGCCGCCACGTCGAGCCTCGTCCCCAGGCTTCCCATCACCGAACGTGGAGCCACCGCAGTTCCCCACCAGGGCCGTGGCCGCCGGCGACGATGTGTTTCAAAAGTTTCAAGTCTATGTTTCAGGTGTTTCAATTGTTTTAGACATTTGTTTCAAATGTTTCATCTGGATGTTTCAAAAGTCGTAGATCTTGATGTTACACATGTTGCAAGGCTACACACGCATGTTTCAAGTGTTTCATCTGTTTCAGACTTATGTTGCAAATGTTTTATCTCGATGTTTCAAAAGTAGATCGGGTGTTGCACATGTTGCAATGGCTATACACGCATATTTTAAATGCATGTTTCAACATATGTTTCACATCTGGATGTTTCAAAAGTAGATCGGGTGTTGCATCATGCCGGTGGCTGGCGAAGAACGGCCTACCGCAAAGCTTTGGCTCCTACCTCACGCCTTTCTCATGTAGTGCGCCTCGCCCTCTCCTCTTCTCTCCCTCCCCTCCCTTTCCCTTCCCTGCATCTCGCCATGGTAGTTCGAGCTCGACCTGATCTCCATATATACGAACGAGGGATGGGCGATGGACGTGGGACAAGGGAGCTGCATGCGTCGAGTGCAAGCGAGGGAGCTAGGGACGGATGCTGCCTCTGGAGCGGGATGGGCGTTGGGCGGAGGGGGCTGCGTAAGTCGTGGTTTTTTATTCAAGCGTACGTCGTGGTTGGGAAGGGGGTGTAGACGCGGACGAATGGGAGCCATGTCCGAATGCAGCTTAGGGACGAACGTCCGGACACGAGGCTTACCGATATCGCTCCAGCTTCAACAAACATGGGCAGCACATGTGCGGCGTCTCACAGCTGACAGCCCTAGGCCCTTGTCCTATAAAAGAAGACCTCTACTTCACAGGAGAGGCTAATCACGCCCGGCCGATCGGATGATGGAGAAAGGCAGGGCACCATCCATCCAGAGGCTCGGAGCCACTCCTGCACATGGCGCCATGGAGGAGATGGCCGCACGGCTGCGCTGTTGCCCAAGGAGCTATTCATCTACTATGCGCCATCGGCCGGAGAGCTGTGTTATGAGGAAGCCGAAAGTGCAACAAGGCAACCGCCACCACACGGTGGCCGCTTCCATGCAGCCATCTATCAAGCAAAGGAGGCAGCCCTAGCAGGCGCCGAAGACGCCTAGGAGGCAGTTGGCACAATTCCCATATATTTGGGAGCGCCGCACGTTAATGCCGCGTGCAGCCTCTGTGCATCCCTACCGGCAACACTACGAGGAGGAGATGGCCGCATGGAGGAGACGACTGCCATGTATGTACACACCGTCGGCCGACAGTCAACATTAGGAGGAGATAGAGGCAGGCTTTGCATCTGCATGGCGCCACATTCACACATCCCATCATCACCATGGCTATGCCAAAAGACGTAGGCTACGGCCACATGGAGACCGGACGCACATGACTATGTCCACACGGAGCCGAGATGTTGTCACCTTCATCTACACCAACATGTGAGAAGCGTGGGGGAGGCGGCACCACGACGAGCGTGTTGGTGCTGAGCCACGGACGATGACCTGACACCAGACCACTATGTCAATCTAGGGTCTGGGGACGACGACCCGAGGCACAGTCCAATGGACGAAAAGATGGTGTTATAGCACCCTGGTGAAAGCTCTATGTTTGGTGTTGGTAATTAGTTACAATGCCTAAGTGCTAATCACATGCTTGAGATTGTATGTAGCAAAGGGTGATTAGCACATAGCATGGTAAAGCATGATGATCAAGTGTGGATGTTGAAATACTTACCATGATGATGATGATGATGGAAGTACATGCAATCCTATGTTGATCAAGGCAAAGGTATATGCTAGGGTTCATGTTTTGGTAACCAAGACACCTAGTGGGTGTGGTTACATTGTAGGATAGATAGCCGTACTATAAAGAGGGGAATGGCGCGGCTATTGAACTCCTAAGTGCCTCTAGGTGTGCATTTCATAATCATATGCATTTGGATAGAACTAATAACGCATCGAAAAATGATTGTGAAAATGCCAACACACTCGCACATGACGATGATCACTTGGTGGTGTTAGCACATTTACGATGGCGATGGAGTTTGAGCAGTAGAGAGGGTTTGGGGTCCTCTCTCCCTCCCGCTGAGCTTGCGAGGCGGATTCAGGCGTTTTCGAGGAGTTGAAACGCCTATTTTCCTTTACGCTAATGTCGAGATTTGGAGGCGATGTCACATGGTGTTTCACGAGCTAAAACTTATGCTAAAGTGTTACACATACTTAGTCTAGCTCATAAGTGAAAGGGCGAAACAAGCAAAGCGAGAAAACGTTGCATAATTGTCAAATTATGGGCAACAAATGCTGCTGCCCTGAGCGTCAGACGCTACTGTGCAGCGTCTGTCGCCATACCCTAGTTAGGGTTTCTGGCGCTCGGGCGTCAGACGCGGGGACGTGACCGCGATAGACGCTGTGCATGGCACTGTTGCCGCGTCTGTCGTGTGTTGCAGCTCGGGTGATTTTAGCGCAGCAGCGAGCATGCGTCAGACGCGTCCCTCAATCCAGCATTGGACGCGTCTGTCGGCTGGGCTCACGTTTTGGGATTTTTGGACTGCGTCCGTCGCGTCATCCGACGTGTGGCCTCCAAGCGTCGGACGCGTCTGACGGTGGCATGGCTGCGTCTGTCGATCGCGACAGACGCGTCTGTAATTGCTCTGAGTTCAAACGGTCGAGACATGTGGCAACCTCTTGTGGCGTCAGACGCGGGCAGCGCGTCTATCGCTTGAGCGACAGACGCGTCTGTCGCCTTCGTGGGGAGAGCAATGACTCTTTTGAGTGAGCCACCTCTATAAATACTTATTGGCCGGCTCAAGGCTCATTTCTTGCACTCTTTGACATACTTGTGAGCACTTTGAGCTAAGCAACTCCCCTCCCACTCATCTCTCTTGCTTCTTTGCATATTCGAAGTGAGATTGAGTGATCCAAGTGTATTTGCATTGTGAGATTGCATTTTGTTGGCACTTGGTGGTTGATTTGCTGCGGGATTCTTATTTCTCTTGGTGGTTGCCGCCATCTAGACAGCTTAGAGCAGCTTGGAGGCGTTGGCAAGAGTTGGTGATTGTTCTTGGCCACCTCCGGTGATTGTGAGGGATTTGTGCCTACCTCGGCGAAGCGCCAAAGGTAACGTTAGTAAATTGCTCGTGTCATTGCAACCTCTTGCCATTTGGTAGATTCTTGTGGCGCCTTTTGAGAGGCTCGGTGTGTGACCGATTAGCCACCGAACCACGTGGTGAAGAGGGACACAACGGGGACTAGCGTGCCAGCAAGCACGTGAACCTCGGGATAAATCTTGTGTCATCACTTTCATATTGTGAATGATTGTTTCCGGTGTTCGGTTGTCTTGGTATTTATTGTTGATCATATTGGTTGGCTCAATACTTCGCCCCTCGGTGAAACCCTCCTAACTCAACTCCGCATTACCTTCTTAGTTATCTTTGCTAGCTAGATAGTTTTGCTAAAGTAGCTCTTTTGTGTAGCTTGCTAGTTTTAGTTGTAGTTTCCTTCTCGGTTTGAATTGTGCGGTTGAGTGCATATATATTAGAATTGTGAATTGGATAGGTGGCTTGCAAACACCCCGTAGGCTAAGCAAAACTCGCATCTCGCTATTTGTTATATTGATAAACTTGTTTAGCACACTTTGTAGAAAATTTTAATAGGCTATTCACCCCCCTCTAGCCATCAAGACCTTTCACTTGGCAAATTCTGGATGCTGAATTGTTTTGACGATTCCTATTGACCTCTGAAGAATTTTGACGTCAAACTAAAGCCATTGGTTAGCTTATCAAATTATCTTTCCAATCACATGTGGATCATTGAAAATAGAGTCCGTATGCAGCCTGAGCATTGATTTTATTGGAGACTAGTCCTTGATTCTAAGGTGGATTCGAAACTTGATTTGGGCCTCCGCCTTGGTGACTCGAACCGGATAATCTTCGAGCCTCCTTTTCATTTTGGACACACTTGCTGATCTCCTTGGCCTCCATCTCCAAGCATGGTAGTATGCATGGAGGTCATGCCGTCATCATCCTCCCCTTCTTGATGAAAAGTCATCCTCGGCATCGATTGTGTACTTGAAGTTGATCCTGCACATTAACGAGACTCAAACATAGGGATATGCTAAGTACTACTACTACTAGACGTAGGGCCCTGATAGCCAGAACCAAGATACATCATTGTGTCTTCTTTGTGTTCTTGAGTCCACCCGAGGCATCGGAGATGGATGCATGGACTATTCAAAGTAAATATGCAGTGGAATGCAAAAACTAAAAGATATCTTCTCGTCAAGTTTAAAGTTCATGAGTAGGACTATGTCACCTTTCTCGATCAAACTCACTATGACTCACGATGGAATTTGTGAGTAGTGCAACATCTATATTCATCACATGATATGTGATTTGAATTCTTGTGACGGCGACCTTTTCTCCAATCTACACATGGTTACAATAATATATATGTCTATACAAACCTGTGATATGGCAGGATTCTAGTGTTGATGGATCATAAAGTTCAAGCACCCTGGGATCTTCAATATTACTCTCTTCTTTTCTTTTCTTGTGGAATGTTGCCGGAAGGTCCAAACGGCGTCTGTTGTCCTATCTATTCCATAATTCAACAGAACAGGGGTAATCCTACTAAAACTAGTGGTATGTTAATAATAAAAATATTTACGCCAATTGTTTCCCATTTAACGGTGCCAGAAATATTTGTTGGTATTTGTTAATGCAAACTAAAAATAAGAGTTCTCACAAGCGCACATAATACCATTGTAGCATTTTACCGGGAGTATTCTAGGTATCATCATTTATATTTTACCATAGGAAAACAATGGGATAAAGATTATTAAATAACAAAGGAATATCTACTAATCAACATACTAGCATAGCTATAGCAGGGGTAAATGTAATGATAGGAATTATGAATAATGACAATCATGGGATAAACCATGCATATTAGATGAATAAACTTGATAACTTGGGAAAATAATGGGTGAGGTAGATTCCTATGATATCTATAGAGTTATAGAATTGCAGTGGCATATAAACTCTTTATAGCAAAAGATTAGCTCTACATTCATGCATAAGGGACATCTCTAAGGGAGGAGCATAGTAAATATACTTCTCCATCATGACATAGGTCCTGCTAGTCCTACAGACAGGGGTGGAATATAGAGGATCTATAGGCTTTCACCCATGCAAATCTACCATACCCGGAATGTAGGGTGCATCCGCAGGCAGTATCATGTATAAGCACCATGCTTACTCAAGGTCTGCTACTAAACCCATTCGAATAAAGCTAGGTCAAGCGCTCTGTGATCCTATACATAAACATAAAGGTAACTTCGACTACTTAAGCATATAACCAACGTAAACATAACCATGTAGATAAGAATATGAAACGTAAATATTGAAGTCTCATAAGATATGAAAGTCTAGATACAATGGCTTACCAAACCTCTAAGACTAGATTCGGAATCTGGACATGAGTCCAACTCAACCCTAACTCTTAGGTTACTAATCTACTACGTTGGAGAGTTCTAGACCTATTACTCCTAGTGTTTGTTGATCTAATTGAGATCAAACTGATCCTAAATGGATGCCTTTCTAGAGGGGTCCAGGGGTCCTTTTATAGGGGGCATCAGGCTCCTTGTGGGCCCATAAATCCATGGCACGACTTAGTCTCGTCCTTCCATCCAAACCGACTTAAATAAATAGTGGATATTTATCCATAAAGTCGGTTAAAGACAACTGACACTGATAGGTGGGGCCTAGGGAGGTCGACCGCCTATAGGTGGGGTTAGTCGACCCCACCATGGTCCCCTACCACATGGATCTCCTTCTTTGGCCCAGGAACTGTGGAGTAGAGCCTAGTAGAGTTGGTTTCGTTGCGGATGGATTAGATTTCTTCTGATAGTGTGGCCCACTTTGGCATGTTTTCTGTATAAACCCTCCTGCATTCACAAAATCACCAAAACTTATAAAAATACTTAGTTTAAACCACTAGACCTATGTTGGTGATTGATTTTTAGGATGATTATATGTCATATTGATAGTTTATAGTTGACGTTAACGACCGTCAACAGTCACCGCCTACCCCAGCTGACTAGTGTGCAAGGGGCATGGTCACACATGGGGGGGCCTGACCACGTCATCACCGGATCCGCATCCTACGCCATTGATATCGCTCCTCAAAGAAGATGGAAGGCTCACCCATCGCAACGGCGGCCCCGGCCACCCGGTCGCCACTTGGCCTAGCCGACGTGCATGCACGCAGGGTCACAGGGTCGGGCCTCACGTGTATGTTCGGATCTGCTAGATCCGTCTTCCAGTTGTGGCCTCGGCCACCCGGCCGCTGCCTGGCCTAGCCTGCATGCATACACGGGGGCGCGGGGACCTGACCAAGTCGTCACCAGATCCGCTAGATCCGATGACGCCCAACCTGCCTATAGAACCCAAAGGCGACACTACTACATAAATCTTTATGGAGATGGGCAAAAACGATTTATGGAGGCGGGCATTGCAGCCGCCTCCATTCAAAGGTCTCGGTTAATCAAACCCTACAAAGGTGATTGCTTTGCCCGCCTACGTAAATCAATCAGAAAAAACAAAAAGAAGAAAAATACATGGACAAGCCCGCTGGATCGGGGCGTCATAGTCGTCGTCGCCGCTGGATCCACTGCTAGGGGTGCTCCTAACTTGGATCTGCCACCGGGAGGTCCTTGCTGGAGGCCGCACCGGATACGTGCGAAGCCGACGCCGCTCGGGGTCACGCCACCACTCGCAAAGCTACCGCCGCACGCGGAGGAGAAGGCCGAATCCGGGAGGAGGAGGCCGGATTTGGGCCATGGCCGCCGCCATGGATCTAAGCACTGGCAAGGGAGAGAGGTTGCGCCATGCCACGCCATGGATCCGAGCGCCGCGAGGGAGAGAGGCTGCTCCACTGTGCCGCGCCCCGCCGGTGAAGCCGCATCACTGTGCCGTGTCCGCGAGGCCGAGCCACCGCCGCGCCGCGCTTGTGAAGCTGCCCTGCCATGCACGAGCCATCGTGCCCTCTACCAAGAGAAGTGACGCAAAGGAGAGAGTGAGAGAGGTGAGGGAGAGGATAGATGCGTGAGAGAGGGGAGGGGAAGGAGTCCTGGCCGCCTGGGAGACGCGACTGCGTGAGTGCATGACGAGGAGAGAAGTGAGGGACTGCGCGAGGGGGAGAGAAGTGAGGGACAAAACCCTAAGTGCTAGTTTTATACGTGACTACAGTAATGGGCCTTCTAAGCTTATTTGGGCCCCGGGCCAAATTTCTGAGGTGGTCAGGAAAGTAACCGCCTCCATAAATCGATTTATGGATGCGGGCATCTTAAAACGATGGCCTCTAAAAATGGACCATTTTTTGAGGTGGTTGTCTTAAGATGTCCACCTCCATAAATCGATTTACAGAGGTGGATATTTTTTTTGATCGCCTCCGTAAATCAATTTTATGAGGCGGGCAAACTTGACCGCCTCCGTAAATGAAAAACCGCGCCTCCGAAAATCGTCCGGCATTTTCCGAGGTGGTTGGATTTTGTTACCGCCTAGGTTAATGTTTGGGCACCGTCTTACAAAATCATTTGTGTAGTAGTGCGAGGAGGAGCAGTGATGAGAGGACCAACACGCGGTGGAGGAATCATCGAAATTCACAAGTCCTTCAGCTATTGCCCTCTCACATCCCTCTTACTCTAATGGCACCCCACCTCTCCCCAGCCCTCTCTCTCTTACGGCTCCCATGCCCCAGTCTGGCAGTCTCTAGACGCCCATGCTCTCAGTGACCATGCTACTGTATCCTAACCGTGCTACCATCTCTGCCACTGTTGTGCTCCAGCTAGATCTCCAAGCGTGTGGCAGTGACTCGTCCCTCGTCCGACCAGCCGCAGGCGAGGGTGTTGCACTCTTAGGATGAACCCATCTTTCGGCGTGTGGCAACAACATCTGAGCGCCTATCATCTTCCTCACATGCTGACTTTCCCACATCTTTTATCTCCATATATCCCTCTCTCCTCTCAGAACTGTGGCCCTCACTCTCTTCATCCTCTCCTAGATGTGCAGCCTCATGGTGGAGGCATCCATGAAGCAGGAACAAGCAGTGGACACGTAGACGATGCGGCGGCCTGTAGGGACTAGACCGTGGCGCTAGGGAAGAAAATTTGATGAAGACAGTATGCACGGGGTAGTTGTGCATACATATATCGGATGGCTGCTGCGTGGGTGCCCGTATGAATCTTACGGTAAGCCTACCCAATTCTAGAGCCACGCCTGATGCCTTTACCTGACCGCGTAGGAGCTGAGCTAAAGCAGGGGTGACCAATAGATCAACACAGGTGTCAATTCCTCTGGGTGGACGCGCGCGGCAGCTGATGGGAGTGTTTATGCACGGGAGGTTGTGTGCATACTGTCTCCACCCAATTTTCTTCCGGCACTAGGTGGTTATTAGGGGTGGGCCAAGTAAGGGATGTGCTTCGTCCGGGACAACAACCACTGTGGTTCTCCTTCGAAGGAGGCAGCACAGGAGAGGGCTCGAATTGAACATCTCTACAAATCTTTGTTGCAGTAGTGAGTGAAGACCTCGGTAGCCATGGCGACTTGCTTCTTCCCAACCGCCGGTTATTTAAGCGCACACCTGCATGCGTACAACTAGTTTATTGACTTATTGTATGTATTGATTGTGAAGGGGTATTACTACCCCGGCCGGTTGTATTGTGAAGGCACCTTTGTTGATAGTATAAGTTTTTTCTCTTTCTTTTTTACATTCTCTGCCTGTGCGAATAATTTTTTACTTGCCACCTAACTCTACTAAATTTACAGCCATAACTATACTCCAACGTTCGTATGTGGGAGCCTATTGTAATCTAGCTGCTACGAAAGGCAAATCCATGTGGTCACAGCTCAAAGTTGGCGTCTACTACTCCTAGAAGAAACGGCAGCAGGTCACCAGTGACCACAGACGACCAGCCTTCCTCCAACCTTCCCAGCAGCTTCGCGCCGCCCGCAGCCCTCCGCGGCCAGCCGGGTCCCACGCATGGAAAGCGTGAGTGCCTTGGCCACCCTGTCAGTCTATCACCACCCCCGCTCCGCTCCTTTGCTTCTCTCCTCGTGAAGCGTGGCACAGCACAGGTGGTCCCGACCGAGTTCCCAAATCTTCCTAGGGATCCGTCACACTCTCCACTTCCCCCGGCGGCGCGCGCGACACAGAAGGGAGGAAGGGAGCCAAACCTCGGAACCCCTCACAGTCTCCGGCCGCCTCTCTCTCTCGCTCAGTCACTCTCGCTCTCGGCCTCTCGCAGCCTGCCATGGACTCCGGCTCCAACACCTCCTCCGACGAATTCTGCCCAGAGCAGTTCCGTGTCGTTCGCCGGAGGCCTTGTCGACCAGACACAGATCAGCAAGGCGCGGCCGATGCCGTGTACGTGCCCACCCCCACCATGGCGGCGCTGTCGCCGCACCCACCTTCTAGCCGCGACCATGGCCCAGAGCCAGCCGCGACCAGGCACATATCAGGAAGGTGCGGATGCCGTGGACACGCCCATGGACATGGAGAGGAGGTCGCCAGACCCTCCTCCTAGGTCTGAATCTGGTGCCCTCCGGAGGCGCCAGCCGACCAGGTGCCGGGCTCTGACTCTAAGGCCGCCCTACACAGTGGAGAGTATCTTCGACAACTACAGCAAACGCCGCGGAGCCCTCATCCGTGCCCTCACCGAAGGTAGTATTGTAGTAAACGAGAATCAGCCTCCGACCTTTGTGCATATGTCTTTCTCGATTATATTCTTCTAGCTAGCTCATCACTCTGCAATGTCGTGTATCTGGTTAGCAAGGTCGTCATACTATGCGATCCGTTTTATTTTGTTAGTTCTACCACTGCTTTGGTGCAGATGTACTGTTGCGTCAAGGTACAGACATTGCAACAAGTGCAAAAAAAAAAATCCGATTGAACCTTCATCCACCAGTTCTTTCAAGCTGACAATTTCCAAGTTGGAAGCTTGGATCTCTGAGACAAGTTATCTCCTTGACCTTGTATTCTTCATGCTGCTTAAACCCTGAAAAGATGCTACCATCAGGCCCTATTACTGGTGAGGTATGCCAGCCAGCAGTAACACTAAAGCCTTCGTTCATCGTCTTGCTTGCTGAATCCAAATGGCAGATCACCATCCATTTCTTTCACTCCCTTATTTTGAGCACACACAAGGCTTGCTATCCATGAGGATACCTCCTCAGAAGTTTCCAGCGATGCTGTCCTTGCAGGAACATCAATGTCACTACAAACCTCATCTAGGTTTTCATGCATATTTTTGGCATATTCTGGTGGAGACAGTGCAAGTGCAATTGCCTTCGTGTGAGCAATGTACAGTAACAGTTTCAGAGCTTCTAGGATACGGTGTTACAGGCATTGCTCTTGACCATTGAGTTGTTCCCATTACTAGCTTGTTCTCTCTGTTTTTTTTCTTTTACATGCATGTCTACCAGAAATTTGCATGCCCAGGTTCTAAATTTTGACTTTATCTCAACAATTATGTGAATAACCCCCCATGGCCTTTATTTTACGCACTTATACTGACGAAGTACGAATGTTTTAATACTCATGCGTAGCTTTTTTCCTGCTTTGTCAAGTAAATATAGTCGTTTCATTAACTACTTCACATTTTGGGGGAAAATGATTTTCCAAAAAAGTGATAATAAATAACTTGGGAAACCAACAGCCGAATGATTGTTGAGAGATGAAGTCGGATCCAAAGACAAACCTTAATCCTCAATTCTCGTTACTTTTTAAAAGTTTATTAGGAACTTCTTTCTCACTATCTAACGGGAGCCTTGTGTGGGTATGCAGATGAGGAGGCATTCTTTCAAAAATGTGACCCAGGTGAGTGCTTGGGGAATCAATATCAATTCTCTGGCGTATGAAATGAGGTGATCAAGTGAACAAGACATTTTCTTTTTATTGTATTATTATTATATTATTGTAGGTATGCAGCCCCTACAATTATATGGCGGCACGGACGGGAGCTGGGAGGTGAAACCACCTGAGGTGGAGCTGCCAGCACCGGAACCTGAGCCAGCACCCGGCATCAACATAGTGAGGGACACAATGGAACGGCACAAGTGGCTGCAAGGAGTTGCTGTGCACTGCGATGCATGGCTTATGAAGATTGCTGGCTTTGCTGCTTCATATATGACAGCTATAGAACGGTATTTTATTACGTCGCTAATTAATTAAACATATATCTATGACTTAGCTAGTGACATTGTTATCTGATGCATTATGAGGAGGTGATAATCAATTCATTAGATGAAATCTCTAGACAGTTATAATTTTTAAAAACATCTATTGATTTTTATCTCATTGTCTAGCTAGTACTGCCTCTAGTCATAGACGTTTTGGTCTGTCTTTAAGCCAACCATTTCAAGCAACGCTTACATTTTTCTCTATATGTTAGGTTCAGGTATTTGAAAAATGCATGATATCAATAGATAAATAAATTTTAAATGTAGTGTCAGAAAAGTATTTTTTACTATGTTAAAAATATTTTATGGAGTACAGGCACAATGCACATTATTCCAGGTAGAAATGGTTCCAGCACATGCATCTGTCCCTTGCTCATATATAGTTTGCTCTTAATGAGGTGAATTCCATATATCCTGTTAAACAGAAGCGATAGCAGGGGATGGCAAGCTGTAGTTTGCATCTATCAGTGTCCTAAAGGAGGGGGTTATCTGATGATAGTTTGTTATATGTTTTCGATGGCGCACCTGTTGTATATTGTCATCTCTCTAGGGGCCCTCTCTTGTAGTTTCTTTACTTTCTATGAAATGACATGCAACTCTCTTGCATGCTTGAGAAAAAAATGTTAAACAAATCATACATAGAAAATGGAGTAATACTTGCTTTCTTATGATATCTCTATAATGTTTAGCAGGACAGAAAACATTTTTCCACCTGTGGCATCATCATGACCCATTGTATACAGTTCTTTTAGTGAAATATAGAATTTATGAATAATATAACCAGGAACATGTGTAGGAACTAGATTTTACTTTTCATGTTAGCATTTACTACTCTTAGTACTTGCTATCATTTTATCTCTTTCAACATCTACGCTGCAGTTCCTTCTGTCAGTGATAGGAGGGGTGTTTGCTTGATGGTAATTTGTTTTATGTTCTCCATGGCGTCTCTGTTGTAGTGTGGTCATGTCCTTGGGACCCCTCTTGTAATTTCTTTATATTCTTCTTTAATGAGAAGGTATGCAACCCTCCTGTGTGTTCAAAAAATAAATGATAAGCAAAATCGATCATGTATGGGAAACTGAACACTTGCTTCAATTCCTTACTATATTTTAGTAATGTTTGTAATCATATAGTCATGTATAGTTTATATCAAGATAGAAAACATTTTTCCACGCATGTGTGGTATCATGGCTAATTATATGCAGATATTTTAGTGAAGTGGAACTTATGGATAAGTATAACCTGGAACATGTGTTGAAACTAGATTTTACTTTTCATGTTAGCATTGAACTATTCTTGGTACATGATATCATTTTATCTTTTTCAACATCTGCATTGGAGCATGATATATTAATGCATTTAGTTTCCACTGATACACTTAATAATAATATGTTAATTATAAAACTGGGTAGCTTAATTGTGTTAGATAGTTGGCTTTGCTTATAGAACGATGTTGCATGTTCACCTACTATATAAATGATACTAAGGACATAGTTCCATAGAATATGGATTATGTCTTAATACTAGATCTATATGATTTCTTCATATTTAATTTGAAAGAGATAATTGTTTTTTATAACACTTCTTGTCAACCTGCTGAAACTACTTATTTGCATATTTGTCTACAACGTTTATATACTGGATAAAACTGTAACCACTTATTGTATTGTTTCTTTCTAATTGATCACTTGGTTGTACACGTGTGCGCTCATAGGGGTTAGTATATGTGTACGGGTATGCTGTGACAGTATAAATTATGTTTTGCAAGAAAAATATCATTCAGCTTAAATTCTTATATGCTCATCAAAGTTAGGAAAAACTATCACTAGTAGAAAAACTCCAATCACTACCGGTTTCTAAAGCATATTACTGCAATGGCCTTGGATTCGGTAGTATGTAATCGGCAATGATGGTGAAGGGCTATCATTGGCAGTGCTAGAATTGGCAGTGCCGACCTTTTAAAATATTCTAAAAATATCAACCAGATCTACCCGCTGCTCTATGCAAAGGCCACGCTCGCGCCTGATCTGCTCACCACTACCATTGCTTTGCACAGGCGGCCCGCACGCCCGAGAGGAGGAGGAGGAGGAAGAGAGAGAGAGAGATAGAGAGGAGGGGAGGAGACCGCTGGTGAGGATGTCACTGCTCCCGAGTCGACGACCCACGCGCCCATGCCGGGGCCACCTCCCCACGAGGAGGAGGAGACCTGGAGGATGTCGTCGTGCTCGTATCCCTGTGATAGGGTTATTACCGTCTGCGATGAGGAGGAGGAGGTGGTGGAGGAGGAGGCCATCGGGGCTGCCCACCCGCGATAAGGAGAACAGACGGAAGGAGGGGAGAGAGAGAGAGAGGAGATTCTAGGAAAGGAGTGGGGGAGAGAATGAGGGAGAGAGGGGAGAGAGAATCAGATAGTGTGGATTGTGGAGTGTGGTATGTGGACGGTAGTGGGAGTTAATGGGATTGAAAAGATATTTCATGTCTAGGATCAAATGATCACCGTCAGTTGGTAATATAACCCAGCAGTGCCAATGCTTCACTGCAAGTTTTATTACCAACCGACAGTGATAATTACCTATTACCACCAGTTAATTTTATAATCTGGCGGTGATTGGCCTATTGCTTATGAAATGACAGTGATACCCCTATCACTATTGGTTTAAAATTGTCCAACCGTGATGGGCTAACATGGATTGTCTATTCTGTAGTAGTGTTGTTTGGTTCTTTTGTTTGGATATTGTTATGCTTAATTTTTTCTAGCTTATTAGACTATTCTCAGCATCACTACACATTTAGTTAGAAAACTAAGTGGTTCTTTTGGAATTTGATATTTACATGGATATAAGAAACTATCCTGCTATATGATCTTCAAGAACTTTGATATTTCTTTGTTCAACTAAACGGTTGACCATGCTTTTATTTCAAGTTTGTGTATGTGAAACTCTGGCCATTGCCAATTCACTAACAAAAATATTTTTGTATTGTAGGGGTCGGTTGTTCGCTATGATCATCGATTTGCCAACAGTCCAAGAAATATGCATGTACCATGTAGAAGAAAAGGTATGTCTTGTACTCATAGTTGTGCAAATTTAGTTGTATGGTCTAATCTAACACAGTCCAAGTTTACTTTTTTATATGAAAAGAGATCTAGTGGTCCAGAAGCCAATGCAGTTGAGGAGGAAAAAGAGGAGGTACACTGCAAATTAAGTTGTTTAAGTTCAAATCTAACAAGGGCTGATATAATTTTTTCTTGTAAAAAGAGATCTAGTGGCCCAGTTGAAGCCAATGAGGTGGTGGAGGAGGAACAGGAGGTATACCTTATCGAAGAGCAGGTATGGCTGGTGTTTGGAGCTATACAATATAAGTTGTTTACATGCAAATTAAACACATATTGATTTTAATTTTTCTTATAAAAAGAGATCTAGTGGTCCCAGTGAAGCCAATGAAGTGCTGGAGGAGGAGGAAGATGATGCTACAAGTGATGATAACAACTTTTGTGCTAGTTGCAATAGTCGCTACAAGGCAAACACATTTTGGATTAGCTGTGACGAGTGTGGAAAATGGTACCATGGAAAATGTGTAAATATAACATCTAGTGAAGCAGAGCATAAGGAACACTATGAGTGTCCTGATTGCTACTATGAGAGGGTCGGTTGGTCATGACTACTAAGACCCTATGGTATCAAATTTGTTCAAGAGATACTAGACAAACTGAGTTTGTATGAACTCCACTATCTCATGATGGGATTTTTTTTAATTTGGCATCATTGTCTATTTTTCTAATTGTGTATGTTCTTGTACCTCTTCAGTAAAATTTGTTGCAACATGATCACTGATGATAACTTTAGTATGCACAAGTTTAGTATGTGAGATATCAGATATGACACCACCACTGTAACCATTATTAGAGTCAGTCAAAATTAGTTAATAATGGCAGACAAGGTTCAACATTTGTGTTAATTATAGATTTCTAGAGGCGATACTGTATGGCTGCCTCTGTTAATCCAAAAAAAACAAATAAAATCCAAGAAGCTCGTCGATGAGGCCCAATGAGCCCATCCATAGGGCATGCCGCCACCCAAATGTCCGTGCTACCATAGCCCACCAGTGTCATGAGCCTTGATGAATCTGCCTCGTTGCATTCCGATACGTCACGCCCCTGGCTAGATCTGCCCCCTAGTGCCCTTCCCATCGCTGATGATTGAACTGGTGTAGGAGGCCACCCCTAAGTTGGATATAGGGGCTCTGTCGCCATGTTCGATTTCAAGGCTTTGGAGCTAGTTCCGACCATTACATATATAGTAGAGAGAGCAAGAGAGCTGGGAGAGATACAAGAGGTCGCCATGTATCGTACATACACGAGAGCAAACTTTAGGAGCTATTTTATTTTACTCTTTTTTTTAACTCATAAAAGTGAGGTACCAAATAAGACCTCAGAGGATTGTACAACTGGTGCCCATGAAGGTCAAATAGTAGGAGAAAAGAGACTACTCCCTCTGTACCAAAATAATTATACATCTCTGCTTCCCGAGGTGTCAAACCTTTCTAAGTTTGATCAAATATAGATAAAAAAACTCATGATGTGTAGTAAGTACCGTTGGATTGATAATGGAATATTCTTAATAATTTTATTTAAAAATACACAAATATTAATATTATTTTCTATAATATTTGGTCAAATTTAAAAATATTTGACTTCTTGGGAATCAAGGTATCACTTATTTCGAGAGGGAGGGAGTAAAAGCAAATCCATGCAGCAGCAGCAGACGAAGAAAAAAAAGCGTTCACACAGGGAAACCGGAGAGCTGTGGTGGGATGTCCTGACCCAACGTTGCTGCATCTTTCCCGTGAGGCCGTCACAAACGAGACTCTACACACCCCAACCCAACACAACTTTTGCCTCAAAAAAATAAAAAAAAAAACAACAACACAACTTCCCCTGCCATTTCCTTCTACAGGAGTGGACGCGTCGGTCTTGCATCCGCTGCCTGCGCAGGCCTGCTGCTCGACGCTGCTGTGCTGGGCTGCTGGCGGCTAGCATGGACTCTCCCCCGCCCCTGCTCGCGAGCTCTCCACGCTCGGCGCTACCAGACCATCCTCAGCACGGCCAGGCCACGGGTTCTCCTCCGCCGCCCCTGCTCACCTGCAGCGCTCCATGCTCGCCTCTACCAGCCGAGCCGCTTCTGCGCGGCCAGGCCACGGGAGCGCTGGAGGCGCCTCCCCCTGCGCCCGCAGCGGCGGCGTTCTGCCCGCCATCGTACACCGCGGAGTGGATCTTCAGGGACTTCGCTTGCCGCCGCGCCGCCTTGATCCGCGCCCTCACCCAGGGTTCTGGGATTCAAATGACAAAAAAATTCGGACCTGACCGAAATGGGTGAATCTCGGAAATTTCGGAAATTTCGGACCGGGATTCAGTCGTTTTGACTGGTCAAACTATTCAGATTTAGCTAATATTTGATTGAATTTTGGCCAAAATTTGATAAAAAAAGCATGAAGATGAAATGAACTAATTATAGCTTGGTAAGTTTGCAATTCTATATTGAAATAAGAACTTGTAGACATGTTTGAACTCTAGACTTGACTGAAAAATCGAATTTAACTGAAATTTTTGGCTGTTTCGGACCTCACCGAAATGGGTGAATTTCACCGAAATTCGGTGATTTCGGGGCGAATCCCAGATCCATGCCCTCACCTCAGGTCTACAAGCACCCCTCGTCGTTCTTCCTATTATTGCCCCTCGTGGATCTATAAACCGAAGGAGTTCCTCGATCGGTCGATCCCCACAAGAGTGCTGATTTTTTTTCTTTTTCTTTTTCTGTCATTTAAACTTCGCTTTGGTTTGTTCACTCACGGTAAAGTGATGAACCTCATGGCCTTTTGTTTCTTTCATGCGTCATGCGTGCTGAACTGCTGATAGAAGAAGTATCAGCATTATAAAGCTGTTTTTACGCTTTACTTAAGGCATTACAATCTTGGTCATCTGTAATCTGCTTCTAAAAGACAACCTGGTGCGCTGAGGTTTATTTCCACATGAAGGGAAAAAAAGGAATTTCTCAACAAGATGAACAACACACTTGGATTATAAAAAACACAACTGGTCATTGTTTGTTTGACTGCATTTCTTGAACTTGACGCTTTCTTACAAGTTCAGAATGAAAATGTGAAATTCCTGTAATTCTCTGCAATTACTTCGTTGTGCTGGCTACCTGACTACCTCTGTTACTAGAACATTATGTGATTGTGCTATTCCATTTTTACTGCTGCTGCATACTTTGTGCTGTCATATGTAGACAATCTCATGTCAACGGTCAACCTATGTCCCAAATCTTAGCTGTGTCACTATCAAACATTCAAACTATAACCTTGTGTACTGTGCAGATGAGAAGGCGTTCTCTCGTAAGTGCAACAAAGGTGGGTGACTGTTTGTGGGACCAATCAGAAACCTCGCTCGAACTTTTCTTAATTCTCAAATGCTTGAGATCGTGTGGCCAAGTGAATGGGTTTTGTTTGGCTTCTAGGTACAGAGATCCTGTATCTGTATGGCAATAGTGATGTGAGTTGGGAGGTGCGGCCGCAGAAGTTGTTCATGCCGCTGGGGCAGCCTGAGCCAACGATGACCGGCATCAAACTAGTGAGGGGCAACATGAAACGCACAAAATGGCTCAGACACATCGCTATGCACTGTGACGCATGGCTCATTCATATCTCCTCATTCCTCTGTGCCAATTTGGAGACTAGATCAAGGTATTATCCTATTTCTTTTCATTATATGTGTACCCCAGTTCTAATAGTTTTGTTTTATGGATCACGTATGAGAACAATAAGCAGGTGAGAAGAGTTTTAGTGTGGACTAAAAGTTTCTGAAAACTCACCAAGAAATGTCATCTCTTTAGCTAGTACCCCACAAGCACTAACAATGTATCGTCAAGCATTATTGCCACGCTCTGTATGTGTTTCTTGAGTATGAAAGATTATGTTATACTTTGAGCATTATTACCATGCTCTCTGTGTGCATTTGTTTTCTTGAGTCTGAAAGATTATCTTATACTTTGAAGGATTAACTGTGCTTAGATACTGTCAAGAGATTTTAGTTTAAATTCAATACGTGGGATCACTATCAGAGAAGTGAAGACATTGAGGTTTAGCACAGAATGCACCTGCCTTCTGCTTTCTATAATTTGCACTTGAGTTTAAATGCACATGCGAAAAGGAGTATAATCCTTGATGCCTAAGATTCGTGTAAAACACTACAACCATTTTGTGGATCAAGTAGTACGTATTTACATGCAAAAGCACAAACTGGATTTTCTTCTCAGGATGATCTTACTAGTCATGTTCCATTATTACACAGTATGACAGTAAGCATATGCAAATTAGATTTCTACCTTTTTCACGTTGGCTTTTAGCTATCCTTAACACAAAAGAAATACTAACCAGATGCCTTATTCGCACGTGTGAATAGATTTGCTTGGGTGAAACAGTTTGCACTAATACTTTCATTTAGAGTAGGCTTTTTTGTGAGGACATAAAACCTTTAACATACTCTTGCTGTCTTGCAGCGAGTTTCACAATTAAATCTCCAAAGTTGACAAGTACTCTCTACCTGGGAACGAATTTAATGTCAATAGTAATGGTTGCTTAATATTGCAACTTTTCATACCTCTTGTCAAAATTCTTCTATTCTTCCCAAATCATCATACATTACCTAGTAAAAAAAACCTTTATAACAAAATGGAAACGTTGGCTTATTTGATATGATTATGTCCAAAACACCTTGTTTTTAGAAAGCTCGGTAATTAGTGATTCTTTTATGCTGCATTATCCACATGGATTATTGTCTCACTTTCAATTAGAAAAACCATTGACTATGTTCTTGGAACTGTTCTGTCAGATTTCAGTTATTAGTATTTTGCCCTGCATTGATGTCATTTTGTTTTTACGAAAGCTCTACCTGAAACCCTTTTTCAGAACCAATGATTGGATCATTTTTGTTTAGCAGGCAGCGTTTATCTGATAGGATCAACAGTCTGCCAACTGTTCTTGAAACATGCGTTGCTAGTGACACATATCGCCGCATATGCAGTCTAGAAAAAATGGTATGATGATATGTTTCTTTTTTGTATCAAAGGAATATGCTAATGTCCAATTTTCTTATGCAAAGAGTTATTGGTTGGTTGTTGAACAGAATGAGGATGAGGATGAAGGCTGTGGTCCTGAGCCAACCATCTGTGCAAGCTGTGGCAGCCGCTACCATGCAAATATGGATTTTGGATTTGTTGTGATGTGTGTGACCGTTGGTTTCATGGTAAATGTGTGAAGATAACAGCGGCTCAAGCGGAGCGAATAGAGCACTATGAATGCCCTGAGTGCTGCTCCAACAAGAAAGGGCATGGTTATAATGTGGACCCAATGCTTTCTGTTCTGTCTAAGCGATACTAGATATGCCCAAGTCGTATTACTAGTGCATTTGAACTCTTCTGGACTTCTGTGATGCTATATAGCTTTGTTGGGCTAGTTGATATTGTTTTGAACTTATGTGGTTGCTGCTTTAAGTTTGGACAGTTTTTATCTGCAGCCAGCATGCACTATATATAAGGCCAGTTGTGTACTAATCTGTTTTAGATATTGTACTAGACTTCTGGTCTCTATTTCTACTTCTATCGATCGATGTTCGTATTGGTTATTTGCTGTTACCTCAGTTCTGAATTATATAGGTTACTTTAGCTTTGTCCTAAATCAAAACTTCTATAAGTTTGACCAAATATGAATGTTGTTTGACAGCCCTATTGGATCCTTTCCAATTAACGAGGGAAATGTATCGTGGCTCCTTAAACTTCTCTTTCATTCCCGTCAAGGTTCATGAACTCCCAAAAGTGATTATTTGGGTCTTTCCAATTTTTCATGTGGTTCATTTTAAGTTCACTCTAAGTCTAATCATGAATATGAATTTATACTTTGAATGAACCAATTAGAAAGTATAAAACTCTACAATACATTTCACTCCAAATTAAATACCTACATGTTCTCTTAATCTCTTCACTATGATAAACTTAGGAGAGAGGACATCCAGTCTCTAATCTAAAAGATAAAATCATCAAGAGAATTGTTAGGTGGCGAGGCAAACTTTTATCCTATGTGGGGTAGAATTACTTTGATTAAGACTTGCCTTGCTTGTATCTATGTACTTAATGTCCTTTATTAAGTTTCTGAAATGGACCATTAAGCGTTTAACAGCCTGGCATCCTCAACACTAGACGACTAGACCTTTTGTTGTAGTTATTTTGCTTCTGATTGTAGCTGTTTAGCTTGATTTTTCATCTGATCTTTGTGCTTCCTTTTCGCCTTGCACCCTTAGGACATATATGCACAATTGATACATTTGATACACATAGTCCTTATGATAATGTTGTCACTTCAATTACCAAAATCACAATATATGGCTAGGAGAGGACAGATGTGTTGCATGCATATACGACATAAATGGGTACACAGTTTACATGAAAGACCCGGGCAACAAGCTAGAGCACCAACCAAAGCAAGATGCCTATATAGATGATGGCAATGACAATAATAAAAACAAGGTAACTAATTATGGTATCATAGAGGAGATACATGGGAGATCCACTATGGAATTTTGAAGGTTCCCCTATTTTGGTGCTAATTAGTTAAACTTATAGGGGGCAGGGTGCACATCGATGAGTATGGTATGAAAAATATGGACCTTACCAAAATTAGATTATAGGATGATCCGTTCGTGCTTGCTAAGGTTGTGACACAAGTTTCTATCACTAGTGCAGGACTGGGTAGCAGTCCCAGTTGGAAAATCCCCTCTAGTCTTGGTTGCCCAACCTGGACTGCCAATCTGGGACTAAAGGCCCACCCTTTAGTCCTGGGTCTGCTAACCGGGACTGAATGGGGGCCATTTAGTCCCGGTTTCTTATACCAACCAAGACTGAAGGGGCCTCCAGGCTGAGCCCGAGGGTGGACACGTCTAGTCCCAGTTGGTATAACGAACCGAGACTAAATATTACTCTTTTTGTTTTCTTTTTCTTTTCTTCTCTTTTGCTGTTTCTTTCCATTCAATTTGTTTTTGTTTCAAATAGTTTTCATACACGTATTATATGTTATACTATTGTATGTCATACATAAATAAGACCAAAACTAGTCAAGTAAGGGCTGCTATATTACAATAATTTAAAACAAGTCATTACAAACTAGATGTCCAACATTATTCCATACTAGATGTCCAAGTACACCCCAAAGTTCATGCAAACATAAGTAGCTACAAATGCCTTTGACTTTCTCGTATTCTCAACTCGGTGAAGTGTAGATCGCCGATGTGGTATCCACAAATGTCATTGATGTAATTCAAAGCATTAAATAGTGCACTCTCCCTTGCTTCAAAAGTACAAGCACAGAGTCTAATAACGACTGTTAGCGGTGGTTGAGAAGTCGGTGGGTCAAATGATCCCCTCTTAGTCTTAAGCAGCTTTTCCTGAAATCCTGCTGTAGTGCGTGGTGGCCGTTCATCAGCATATTTCCAATCATAACCCAATACATACATTGTTTGGTTTAGAATGGCTTCAAAGCTGCAACATGCGTAGGTTAAGTCATAGTCCTCAACCTGTAATTAAGTGTTGGTAGAAAAAATGGATATGAGAACCAAGGTTTCCAATAACAACAAATCTAGATACAAGCTATAAGTTCGACTTCGACTTACCACATCATTCCGGTTGTTTTGAGCCATCCTTGCATAAAAGCCCGCAATATCATGATAAGAGCCAGCATCCATAGCTTGTATCAACACAGAGGAATAAGTAGGCAGGGTGTACCCAATATCCACAAGCTTATTTACACGTGCTAGGACAACATATTTTTGTGCAACAGCCTTATCAGGTACCTTTACTCCCACCTCCAAGATTTATACAACACTTCTACCCCTCCTAGCGGTGATGGAAAAGACAACTCAACATTTGATGAATTGACTATTATCTACCTCAACGCTCTCAACATCCACAACCTCAACTCCAAAATTCGATAGTGTCTCTTTAAGCCAAATGATTGAGTCAATTGCCTATGGTACATTTAAGAAACACATATATACATATTAGAACAATATATTGTGTACAAGCGTAATTAAAATATATTGATTTATTGAAAACATATATCGTTGCTTACTATGCTAGGATGAATGAATGGTACATTTAGCAACACTGGATCGAATACATGAGTAATTGAATAGCCCTAACCTGGGACAATCAGTTCAGAGAGATGTCTAGCCATCTCTTCTAACTAAAGTTAATATATCAAAATTCATATCACTGGAGTCAATATATGAATTCATACACCAAAATTCATATATATCACTGATGTCAAAATTTTGCATATATCAAAATATTAGGCACTAAAGTCTATATATCAAAATTCATATAACTAGACCCTATATATACCAAATGCATATCATATATATACAATATATCACACTAAAGTCTATATATCAAAATAAATCATAAAGCAAATACAAGTCAAATTGAATAGAAATAGTTAGCCAATTAGCTTAAGTTAGGGGTGAGTGCTCGGTTTCACACAGCACGAAGGGATGAGAAGGGGTTGGCAACGAGTATTGCCACATGGCGATAGACGATTGAGGTCGAGGCTGAGGCCAGAGACGAAGGCACCGGCGGAGACGATGTTGAGGCCGGAGACGCGAATGTGCTAACCGGAGACAAGGAGGACGATGGAGCCGCCATGCACATCAGAGAGGAGGACGAGGGCGCCGCCACACGCGCATGCCATGAGGATGAGGTGGAGGGCGGCCGGATCAAGTTGAGGGCGAGGGAACCGCCGCGCGTGCCGGAGCCGAGGACGAGGGCGAGGCCGGCCGGCCACTGGAGGACGAGGACGAGGGTGCCGCCACGCACGCTGGGGAGACGAGGACGAAGGCCCACCGCACAAGCCGAAGAAGAGGGCACGCCGCGCACACCGGAGCCGAGAACGAGGGCGAGGCCAGCCGACCGCCAGAGGACGAGGACGAGGGCGCCACCACACGTGCCGGGGAGACGAGGATGAGGGCCCGCCGCGTGAGCCGGAGAAGAGGGCCACGCGCGCCGGAGCCGACGATGAGGGCGAGGCTGGCCAGCCGCTAGAGGACGAGGATGAGGCCGCCGCCGCGTGCACTGGGGAGACAAGGATGAGGGCCCGCCACACGAGCCAGAGAAGAGGGCGTGGTCGCACGGGCGCACGGCTGGGAGGACAGTGAAAGCGAGTATATATAGTGGGGACCTTTAGTCCTGGTTGGTGGAGCCTACCGGGACTAAAGGATCAACCTCTAGTCCTAGTTGGAGCCAAAACCCAGGATTAAAAGCCAGCAGGACCTTTGGTTCCGGTTGGTGGTTTCAGCTGGGATTGAAAGACTACCTTTAGTCCCGGTTTGAACCACAAACCGGGACAAAAGGTCCCTGCTAAAAAGCCTGCTGCACTATCCGTTGGGCAAGGGATTCTAGTCTCGGTTGGTGGTTCCAACTGGGACTAATTCTTTTATTAGTCTCGGGCCCAATCCCAACTGGGACTAAACCCAGAAAACCGAAAGTCTGTTCTCTACTAGTGTATGTACCGGACATGGATGACATTCTTAAGAAGACAGAGAAGGACAATACTAAGAAATGGAGGAGGGAGATGATGCTGACAAAAAAGAAGGGCAAGTCTAGTGATAAGCCGAAGCACCACATGGTCCTTCTAGGTAAAATATGGTTTATCAGAGACTGAATAGACGAGTATAATCAACTTGATGAGCCACCTCTTTTTGAGGTGGATGTTATTGTGTCTTACAGTGTGAAGGTGAGTAGGATCCCTATTTATACATCAATCACAACGTAGAGACACTTGTTAAAACTAAGTATGCCATTTTGTATGAAGAACCATGGACATATTAGTTGAATTTAACATGAATTTGAATGAACTAAAACAATGCTACTATGACTTAATTCATGTTATTTGTATCAAATATGGATAAGATTTGATTAACTTTAATTTGCATGCACCATAAAATTTGGGTTGGCAAGACTAAATTTGTGGAAAACATGGAAGATCTCCAGAGGGAGTGTCACACCTGTAACAAATGGGTAACCTAGATAATAAAAAAACTACATATTTGGTCATGGAGGTACTATTAACAAAAAAAGGAGACATCTTGATCTGCAAAAGGGCTAGACACAAATGTGTGGCACCAAAGATGAAGGAATCCATCTTAGAATCTTCTCAAGGCTCCATTGTTCCAAATAGAGTTAAGGATGATTTGAGGAAAGGTCCTAGAAAACCGTGACCACCCTAGGTGGATACAAAGGATTAGTCTACCATCCAATAAGTACATATTCACTGGGGGCTTCAACACTAATCGGAGTCGAAAGAGAACAAAGGTAGCCCAAGAAGTAATAATGTGTTGCATATTTAACGCATCAATGTTTTGGAATGACAAATGTCCCAACACCAGTAGGACACATGATACACTTAGCAACAATCCTGCGAACATTAGTTCCCTTGAAAAGCTAAGTAGCTATCTCTCAATGCCCATATTACGTGTGGGGGCCGGTCTATGGACATGAGTCTTTACCCCATGGATGGTATATCACGCAAGGGTATCCATGCGAGCTACAAATAATACATACGAACCTCACAAATTAACAAGGTGGCATATATGTTTGCAACAATTATACCGACACAACCGGGGACAATACACGACTGCTTCCTGATAAAGCTGGTCTTCGCCAATGCATGGTCTCTATAGAACTACATACATAATTTTACATAGTGAGATGCACCCATAGATAAAAGTGTATCTAAGTAATAAATCTTGCATAACATTCCACTTTCTATGCAAACACAAATTGATGGGGTTTTCACTTATTCTATTGATAGCACATAAACATGACATAATAGTACTTAACTTGCGCAGGAACAAATCAACATCATTTAGGATCGGAACAACTCATCGAATTCATCCTTGATCAAATTATCGTTGAAAATGGTGAGTTCTTGACCCTTTGATCAAACTAGTTCTTCCACCTTCAATAGGACAAGAAAATGGACGGTTTCCACTAGGGGTACCTAGAGTAGCGCAAAGAAGCTTCGAACTCAACATTTTAATTATTTGGATCATTGGGGAGATGATGAACTATGGATGATCTTATGTGTATATATGAAGTAGTTTGGGCACAAGTGACATGTGTATATTTGAATGTTACATCGTGTGTGTGTACAAAGTTAGGGTGTAAAAGATTCATGTCAACTTCAATTGTGTCTATCAACATTGCGTTAATTTAAAATTGAAAGTTGTATTTGAAGTTTGTGATTAATTTGGATGCACTTTAATTTTGAAATAACCTCAGTATAAATCGAATGTGAAAGCTGACCTGGCTTGTGTTAGTAGTCGATGATGATACTCCAAGTATCACTTTTGGTTGTAACACAAACTAAGAGTGTCTTCCAGTCCCGGCCAATGGCGGAGCTAGCCTTTGCCATTGGCAGTCAGAGCATTTTAGGAGATATAGTTTGATAAATACCATCTTCTAAATTTGATTAAGAGAGGCGGGCTTCTTAAGAGACTCATCTCTGAAAATAAATGTCATTTTTAGAGGCAGAACCTTATGAAGCCAACCTCTTGAAATGAGCTAGGCCTCACTGCCCCAGATCTTCACATCACTGTCGGTTCAAAAAACCCCTTCACTGCCGCATTTTGAACCGCCAGTGGCATACTGGCAGTGATGAAGGGGGCTCATCACTACCGGTTATAAAAAAACCGATAGTGATGTGGTTTTCAGGAAATCCAAAAAACAGGCTGAAAAATAGGGAATTTTTTTTATTATGGGAGAGGCCCCACTGGACCGTCACAGGCACACGATTTTTCGTGTGAAAAATGCGCACTTCGCGACCACCGACGCTCGAACCCCTGACCTGCAGCTTCGTGTCTTCAACCCCTAACCACTCCACTTCCAAGCTGTTTGTGTCCAAATGAGATTTTTGTTCTAGCCATTTTATATTCATCTGATTTTAAAATGAGTATTTGGGACCCTAAAGGAATTCAAATGAAAAAGTTGTCAACTACACAGTTTTATAACTTTTTCAGATCTACGACTTCTATTTTGGTAGTTTTTTCATCCGAGGTCGTTTACAAAATTTGAATTTAAAATTTTAGAAATTTAAACGTAGTTTTTCATGACAAGATGATTTTAAATCAAAAAGTTGTCAACTACAAAGTTTCATAACTTTTTAACATCTACAGCTTTTGTTTTTGTTGTTTGTCCATCCGAAGTCGTTTAAAAATTTCAAATTTCAAATTTTTGAAAATTCAAACGTAGCTTTCTATGACAAAATGATTTCAAATAAAAAAGTTATCAACTATAAAGTTTCATAACATTTTGGGATCTACAACTTTTATTTTTGTAGTTTCTCCATCCGAGGTCATTTACAAAATTTGAATTTCAAATTTGAGAAATTCAAACGTAGTTTTCCTTGACAAGATGATTTCAAATCAAAAAGTTGTCAACTACAGAGTTTCATAACTTTTCGAAATCTTCAACTTTTATTTTGGTCATTTGATCATTTATTCATCTGACATAGTTGTAGTAACATTATTCACAGATGTTACATATCCCTCTTATAGTTTATGAAACTATAAGAGAGATGTAAATTTTATGAACAATATTACTACCACTTTATCGGCTAAAGAAATGACTAAAATAAAAGTTGTAGATCTTGATAAGTTCTATAACTTCTATGTTCATGACTTTTGTAGCTGAAATCATTTAGTGTTCCAAAATGACATTTGAAGTTGCCATTTTTGAAATTCAAAATTCAAATAGATAAAACACAGTCACATGAAAAGATGGATAAAATAATAGCTGTAAGGACAATAGAGCATGATTTAAGAAATGTTTAGAAAAAAATCATCAAATTTGAAGGTAGTCTGAGGGCAAAAGACTCGTTACAAGTTTTAGCCAGAGATTAAAAAGAGAAATCAGAGTTCTACAATAATTTTAAAATTTAATTTCAAATAGTATTTTGAGGTAGTAAATGATTTCAAATGAAAAAGTTGTCAACTATAAAGTTGCATAACTTTTCAAGATCTACAACTTTTGTTTTAGGCATTTCTCCATTCGAGGTCATTTGAAAAATTCAAATTTTAAATTTTAGAAATCAAACGTAATTTTCGTTAGATAGATGATTTCAAATGAAAATATTTGGTCATCCAAACGATCTTAAATTAAAAAAGTTTGAACTATAACATTGTAGATCTCGTCGAGTACTACAACTTTAATATAAAATTCATCTTCATCAGATATCATATGAGAAACTTATGAAGTTTTCTTGCAGCATATCACTGTCGGTTCAAGCCACAGACGACAGTGATAGTATCAGTGTCGGTTCTTAGCTAAAACCCAATATCACTGCCGATTCTTAGCTAAAACCGACAGTGATATGAACCGACAGTGAAGACCCGAATATCAGTGTTGGTTGATCCTATCACTGCCGGTTTTAGCCAAAAACCGGCAGTGATGGGCTATCACTGTCGGTTTCTTAAAATCCGACAACGATGAGGTCGGCAGTGATGTCCAATTCTGTCACACCCATTTTTAAGGACAAAAATAGGATGCATAAAGTACTCATGTGCACCCCAGGACGTGATCGCACACATAAGTAGACAAATTACATAGTATCATCACAGTGCTTATTACATAGCGAATAAATATTTAAGACATAGTCTTGAACGATAAATAATAATAACTAATAGTAAATCTCCAGCGGAAACTCCACACAGGGACACGGTTGACTGGTTGACACCAAGACTAGTACTCATTACGATAATCTTCCTCATAATCTTCATCTGTTATGGTAGAAATAGCAAGGGTGAGTCCATGTCGAACTCAACAAATATAACACAGGGTTCATGAGGCTCAAAAGGCTAGACACTGTTTGACTGCGTTTAGCTTTTAGTCATCATATATTTAGCAATTGTGTAGCTTCAAGATGAACCAATTCCCAATAGTGAACAAATGATCAATTGTAATTAAGAATAATGAAAAACATTAACATGAGCATAATATCAACAATAAGTAAACATGATATAGCAATGGTGATCATCTATCTGTAAATGTTCCAAGGCCGCTCGTATCCGTGAGCACGGCTAGTATACCAGTTTTTAACTCTGCGCAGAGGTGTACACTTTCACTATAAGTTATGACTTCCAAATGCATGAGTTAGTTAGGCCCAAAACACCGGAAACCATATAAAGCCACTTAAAAGTTCGTCTAACAAGTTAGGGCCATTAGATTCACTCGGCAGGCAGATGTAGAACCCCCCTTCCCAGTGGCACAACAACCGCAGCCTATACACACTAGGCCAGGGGCTCACCCTACACCCAACGTGGCAAGCCTTTCTTACGCCATTTAAGGTAACCACTAACAAGCTAGAAAAGGTCTTTTAAGCAACTAAAGCCAGAGCCATATAGCCCTCACAGCTGTACTGCATGTCCCGGATGATCATGTACAGATAAGTCCTTATGGAGAGTAACCAGAGCATCAAAAATAATACACATGCTCTAGCCCCCTTTTAACAATAATTAAATCATCTTAATGGTTGCTTTCTTAATTCATTAATCAAATTACAAGACCATTGTTCATAGTTTGAGCACTAGCAATAACTACCCATATGCATTCCCATGGTTGACAAGGAATCAAGATAACAATCACTAAGTTATAATCTCTAAGGTTGTCAAGGTAAGCACATGCATATGTATGATAATTTCAATGAATAGGTAACAAGGATAGTCCTGTGTTATACTTGCCTTGATCAAAGCTCCCCAAATAACACTACTGACTTGGCTCAAAGTAATACTCCGAATCGTCCAGGTACTGCTCACCTTCTATACTCGATCATCAATCAACAACATACATGCATCCAATCAAACATACACGAAGCAAACAAAGAGATATAATTAGAACAGTACACCAACAGTAGCAAAACAGTAATAAAAGTTTATAAAACTCTTCTACACATTTCTACGATCACACAGACGCAAAGATCACCAAATTCAAAGTTAAAACGTGAAAGTTATGAATTTTCTAAGATTTCCTATAGATAAATAAATACTTAATTATAAACTCGAAAAATAAATTATCAAAATTAACTGTACAACTACACTAACATGTAGAGCTCGCAATTACGAACCTAACGCAACTTGAACGGATCAAATCGGAGTTAAAACAAAGTTTTTATGACCAAAACAATTCTAGTGGCAAAACTGTAATTTCCTGAAAACGTATTTTTGATTAAACCGGAAGAGAATACGCTTTCAACACGCGAAAACGCATTTTCAGAAATACGCTATGGACCGCGGGTTAATTACTAAAAAGTTAGTGGGCTCTTTACGAAATTTACCCGCAAAGGGGTAAGTTCTAATCTGGGCCGTTGATCTCGAATCGGATGGCTCGCAGTCATCTGCAGCGCTACAGTAAGAAAACCGGCCTTCATCCCCAAGTCCGGCCGGCGGCCCCCCATGACCGGTGGCTCCATCTCACCGGAGATGGCGGCTCTCCTCACCTAGACCACCGTTCGAGGCCGCGTTCGATCCTACCGAACGAGAAACTTCACGCGAACTCAACTACGCTAAAGAAAACCTACCACACTAACCACACACGGTGCACCGCAACAAAGGGCGGCGGCGCCATGGCCGCACCATCGGCGAGCTTCAAAACCTCAGAACCGCCTCCACCCAAAGAAATAGCCTAAAACGAACGAGGAGAAGATTACGATCTCACCAATGCAATGAAATCGGCTTCAAAAGCGCCCGAAAGCTTCACCCGCGCTCAACCGATCCCTTCAACCTTCTCAACCCTAAACCCTCAATTCCTTGCGGTAGAGTTCACGGTTTAGATGAAAAACGGAAACTAGAGGACCACGGTGTCCTATTTATAGCCTCATATCTTCGACTTTGGTTAGATTCGACCGGAAATCGTGGAACCGACCGTCATTGCCGTATGCGGTGTGGAGTCCGGAACGGACACGAGAGGTAGAAGAAGACCGACGTCCGGGCCCCACCTGTCAGCGATAGAAAGGAAGGAGGCGCGGCTTGGTGGACCGGCCGATTGGGCCACGGCGTTGCTGGGCTTGACCTCGGCCCATGCGGCACAGTGCACCCGAAGCAGGCCGCCGAGCGGGCCGTCGGTCAGCTGCTGAAGGTAAGTCTTCTTCTTTCTTTTCTTTTTCTTTTCTAATTTTACAAACACATTTTCAAATCAAATTTTCCTAAACCAAAGCAATTCAAATAAAACAAATATAACCACACCACAAAATAAAATAAATGCAACAGCATGAATACATCACCAAATAATTTTTTTTAAAAATCTTAATTTGCCATTAATTGTTATCTAATTTATTCAAAATTTCATTATCTCTAAAATTTGGGTGTTACAAATTCTGTAGTAGTGCCTAGGCCCATTAAATTCACAAACCCTAACCACCCATCATCAAAATTCACAAGTCCCTCAGTCGTTGCCCTCTCACATCCCTCTTGCTCTCATGGCACTCCACCTCTCCCCCGCCCTCTCTTACGGCTCCCATGCTCCCGTCTCCAGACGTCCATGCTCTCGGTGACCATGCTCCTGTCTCCAGACCGTGCTACCATCTCTACCATTGTTATGCTCCAGCTGGATCTCCGAGCGTGTAGGCCTGTCCCTCGTCCATCAGGCCACAGGCGAGGGTGTTGCACTCTTAGGTTGAAGTGTTGAACCCATCTTTCTACGGGGGGTAGCGGCATCTGAGCGACTATCATCTTCCTCACATGCTGATCCCCTCATCTCTTCTCTTCTCTCCATATACCCCTCTCTCCTATCATAAGTGTGGCCCCCACTCTCTCTTCCTCTCTCTCAGATGTGCAGCCTCATGGTGGAGGCATCCATGAAACAGGAACAAGCAGTGCACACGTGGACGATGCGGCGGCCTGTAGGGACTAGACCGTGGCGCTAGGTGGTTAGGAGTGGGCCAAGGAAGGGAGGAGCTTCATCCGGGACAACAACCACTGTGGTTCTTCTACAAAGGAGGCAGCAAAGGCGAGGGCTCCGTGGCGAGCGGAAGGGGCTGATTTTTTTTTCACCTGCAGCCTCTAGCTAGAAACCTGAATTGACCATTTCTACAAATCTTTATTGCAGTAGTGAGTGAAGAGACCTCGGTAGCCATGGCAGCTTGCTTCTTCCCTCCCGGTTATTTAAGCGCACACCTGCATGCCTACAACTATAGTTTCTTGTTTGTATTGGTTCTGGTTGTGAATGGGTATTACTACTCCGGTTGTATTGTGATGGCAGCATTCTTAATAGTGTTAGTTTTTTTCTCTTTCTTTTTTACTTACATTATTTGCTTGTGCGAATAATTCTTTACTTGCCGCCTAATAACTCTACTAAATTTACATCCATAACTATACTCCAACGTTTGTATGTGGGCCTTATGTAATCCAGCTGCTACGGAGGGCAAATCGGGACTATTGGTCAGCGCGCATGCGCTAGCAGCGTTCCCAACGCACGCGCATCGGAAGAGAAAGCAGCGCGTGCCCCGTGACGTCATGGTTTCCCAACGAGCGGAAGGCATGTGAGTGCATGTGGGTCGTGAAGCATTTTTCTTTCTTCCTTCTCGTGTCTAGTTTCAGCCCAGTTTTCTTTCTTCCTTCTCATGTCTAGTTTCCATACGTGTTAAATTGACCCAATTGTCATTTTATATTTCTCTTGTCTAGATTCAAGGTCCAGTATTTGAATTCTTCGAGCTTTTTATTTCTCTTTGGGATAGCGGGTACGTGGGAAATGAAACTGGCGGGGATGGTTTCACATCTATATGGATGCAAAATAGGTATATACAAAGTTAATATTATCTTATGCTCTATAAAATTTTCTACGAGCTTATTTGATTTTAAATTCAGGAACTTTATATTAGCATATTTAAAACTTTGTATTTTAAGCTTTAAAATTTTATAATTTCAAACTTAAATTTTAAATTCAGGAATTTTATACTAGCACATTTGAAACTTTCTACATTAAAAATTAAAACTTTGTAATTTCAAATTATATTTTTAAGATTTAGGAACTTTATACTAGCATATTTAAAATTTTGTATTCAGGTTTAAAACTTTATAATTTTAAACTTAAATTTTAAATTCAGGAACTTTATACTAGCACATTTAAAACTTTCTATTTTAAGATTTAGAACTCTGTAATTTTAAATTTTATTTTAATATTCAGGAACTTTATACTAGCATATTTAAAATTTTGTATTCAGCTTTAAAACTTTATAATTTTAAACTTAAATTTTAAATTCAGAAACTTTATACTAGCACGTTTTAACTTTTTACTTTAAGATTCAAAACTTTGTAATTTAAAATTTAGGAACTTTATATTAGCACATTTAAAACTTTGTATTTCGAGATTTGAAACTTTATAATTTCAAACTTTAATTTTAAATTCAAGAACATTATACTAGCATATTTAAAACTTTTCACTTTAAGATTTAAAACTTTGAACTATCACATTATAAAATTTGTACTGTTATGTTTAAAACTTTACACTCAAAATTTATAAAATTTTGAACTATGACATTACAGACTTTGTTAGGTTCAAAACTTTAAACTATCACATTATAAATTTTGTACTATTAGATTCAAAACTTTATACTCAAAATTTATAAACTTTGAACTATGACATTACAAACTTTGTACTGTTAGATTCAAAACTTTGAATTATCATATTATAAACTTTATACTGCTAGGTTCAAAACCGTACACTTAGAAGCTTCAAGAAGCACATTTCTAGACTTTGCACTTCTAAAATCATGCACTTTGTACTAGCACATTTAAAACTTTCTACTTTAAGATTTAAACTTTATAATTTTAAATTTTATTTTTAAAACTCATGAAGTTTATGCTAGCACATTTATAGCTTTGTATTTCAAACTTTAAAACTTCATAACTTTAAACTTTACTTTTTAAATTCAGGAATTAGCACATTCAAAACTTTTTTCGTTTAAGATTTAAAACTTTGTAATTTCAAATTTTATTTTTAAAATTCAAAAACTTTATACTAGTATATTGAAACTTTATACTGCAAGCTTTAAAACTTTAGGACTTTAAAACTCTACACCTAAATTTAGGAACTTTATACTAGCTCATTTCAAACTTTATACACCTAAAAAATGGAACTTTGTAATTTGAAACTTTGCACTCTAAGTTTTGGAAATTTGTACTATAACATTTAAAACTTTATACTCCCAGGCTCTAAACTTTATCGTCACGAAAATTATTTCGAAACCTATCCAAGGGCCGGTTTAGATCCGAAATTTTTGGCAAAATGACACTATAGCGCTTTTTGTTGTTATTTGACAAATATTATCCAATCATGGTCTAATTAGGCTTAAAAGATTCGTCTCGTCCATTTTGTCTAAACTGTGTAATTAGTTTTATTTTTTATTTATATTTAATGCTTCATGCATGTGTCCAAAGATTCGATATGACGGGAAATCTGAAAAATTTTGCAATATTTTCTGAGAACTAAACAGGGCCCAACATGGATCTACTTTTGTAGATCTCGTCATAATGAACGTAACGGTGCAAACGAAATTAAAAATAGATACTTGACAAGAAAGTTATCACATTTTAAAGTTTTGTGTACTACTTGCATATTTCGCATAAGTAGGATCTGACACATGTGTGCGCCTCTCTCCCCTCCCGCGCGTCCACCCTCCACGCTCAGTCACACGGAAAAAAGAAAGCAGACCCAAAAACAGAAAGTGCATATATACTGCTTGCGGATGTAAAAGGAAATGGAGCTAGAAATGAAAAGCATGCGTCGGCAGGGCGACCAACGCACGCGCACTGAATAATGTTTGGGAGGGCAAATCCATGTGATCACAGCCCAAACTTGGCGTCTACTACTCCTAGAAGAAACGACAGCACGCAGGTCACCAGTGACCACAAATGACCAGCCTTCCTCTACGGCCTACCAAGGAGAAAAATTCACCGGCAGTCTCTGAACTTGGCAGCTGGTGTCACTTAGGTTTCCGAACTTTGAACAGTGTATTTCTGGGTCTCTGAACTTGGCTTCAGGTGTCATCTAGGTCCCTGAACTTAGCTTTGGGTGTCACTAGGGCTGGACAAAAAGCTCGTTAAGCTGGCTCGGTGGCTCGGTACAAAAGTGCTCCGATTAGACTCATTTTTCTTTTAAAATAAAAATGACTTGATTTGGAACGGACTTTCAACTTCGGCTCGGCTCGTTAGGCTAGCTCGTTAGGCTCGTCATGAAGTTGGGTCTTAAACAATGCAGGAAATAATGATGAATAAGATTATACCAATTTCTAAAAAAGCTCGAAAAAACTACGGTTGGCTCGATATCCAGCCTTAGGTGTCACTTAGGTCCCCGAACTTTGAACAGTGTATTTTTGGGTCTCTGAACTTGGCTTCGGGTGTCATCTGGGTCCCTGAACTTGGCTTCGGGTGTCATTTAGGTCCCAATGCTGACATGGCGCGGTCCTACATGTGGGGCCCACATGTCAGTCGGTTATATTTCTATTTCGGGGGTATTGTAGCTACAATTTCTAAAATATTCCAAAAATTGTATCTTTTTCATATCACTACGAGAAAAAGTTTCTCTAGGCACGCTTTTATAGTAACGCACACTAAAAGCGTCTCTACATAGTCATGTAAAGATGCTTTTTAACACGATTTTATGAACGTGTCAACATAACACGATATTAGACACATTTTTAGTGTTAAAAGGCATCTAAAGACACATTTTATGGTGGTATTGTAAGCGTCTCAAAGTGACACGGTGGTAGACACGTTTTTAATCGTCAATAGATTCTAGACATGTTACAAAGCGTATCATAGAACGCTTCATAGACAATTGAAGATGTTTTTTTGATACAATACTAAAGTCGTCTCAAAATAACACAAAGATAGACACGCTTTAAACCGTTAGTATAATTTATACACGTTGCAAAGCGTATCAATAATCGTACATAGTCACGTAAACATGCTTCTTGATACGATATTGAAAACATCTCAAAGTGAAACGAAATTAAATGTGCCTTCATCATCCATCAGTAGCATGTAGAGACATTGTAAAAAATTTATTAACATCCATTACATATCTAAGTCCTCTCGTATATATTTTTTCTACAAATTTGTAGTTAGTAAATATTTGTACTTATGCTTTATATCGCAATAAAATTTAAGTTTTAAAATTTGAAAATAAGAATGATAAATTTTGCACTTATTACAAGGCATACTTGTTTCAGGTTACTTTTGTCTACGCAGGAGGGTGTGTGTTGCTCTTGTTCACGCAGGTGAAGGATGTGTTCCTGCAAGATGGATCGAGGAGCATGAGTTTCTGTAGCCTGCTAGAATGTTTTTTCTTTGTAATATGTTTTTTTAAGAAGTTTCATTTATATTTAGTGGTCTGAGTGATAATATTTTTGACAAACATAAATTCATTTATAAATTGTCATATGATTGAGAAATTGAGGCCAGTTATATGTAAAGTTTGCACAAAAGCAGCATGTATTTTTTTGCTTGAGTTGTTGCGTGAGCAAATTTGGGAATAGTTGAGCATGAGAAAATTTTGGAAAAAAAATATGGAAAAAACATGTGTTTTCTTTCATTTGATTCATTGAGTGAGAAAATTATGGAATTGTTGAGCATGAGAAAAATTTGGAAACAAATATAGAAAAAAAAATACAGACACTGAGGTTTCGACCTCCAAAATTCCGGGCAAAAAAAACGAAAACAGACTTCTGGGCAAAAAAAAATACAAAAAACAAGTCACAAGCTACGCAGCTGCCGGGGCTCGAACCCGCAAACTCGGGCACAAGCTTCCCTCCTCTAACCACTTCACCCAATACTCACTTATATCTATAATTGATTTTCTTTCCTCACGTATTATCCTAAACCGAGTTTGAATTGATTGTTTGAGGCCCTCAATGAATTCAAATAAAAAAGTTGTCAACTACAAAGTTGTATAACTTTTCGAAATTTACAACTTTCATTTTGGTAGTTTCTCCATCCGAGGTCGTTTACAAAATTTGAATTTGAAATTTGAGAAATTCAAACGTAGTTTTCCTTGATAAGATGATTTCAAATCAAAAAGTTGTCAACTACAAAGTTTCATAACTTTTTGGGATCTACAACTTTTATTTTGGTTGTTTCTCCATCCAAGGCCGTTTGAAAAATCCAAATTTCAAATTTGAGAAATTTAAATGTAGTTTTCCTTAACAAGATGACTTCAAATAAAAAATTTGTCAACTACAAAGTTTCATAACTTTTCGAGATCTATCACTTTTATTTTGATCATTTGATCATTTATTCATCCAATATAGTGGTAGTAACATTTTTCACAAACTTTACATATCCCTCTTATAGTTTATGAAACTATAAGAGAGATGTAAATTTTATGAATAATGTTACTACCACTTCATCGGACGAAGAACTGACCAAAATAAAAGTCGTAGATCTTGATGAGTTCTACAACTTTTATGTTCATAATTTTTTCAGCTGAAATCATTTAATGTTTCAAAATGACGTTTAAAGTAGTCATTTTTTGAAATTCAAAATTCAAAATAGATAAAACACAACCACATTAAAAGATGGATAAAATAATAGCTGTAAAAACACAATAAATTGGTAGAGCATGATTTTAAAAAAATTTAGAGAAAAAATCATCAAATTTGAAGTTAGTACGAGAGAGAAAGACTTGTTACAAGTTTTAGCCAGAGATTAAAAAGAAAAATTAGAGTTCTGCAACAATTTCAAAATTTAATTTCGAACAGCATTTTAAAGCACTAAATGATTTCAAATGAAAAAGTTGTAAACAACAAAGTTTGATAACTTTTCGAGATCTATAACTTTACTATTTTTTTGGAAATTATTTCAGTACAATCTGAATATTGTTGCAGATTAATACAAATTTGATGGTACTTCCATAGATGTTCGTTAACATATGTAAAAAATATTTTGAAAACATAAATCCAGCAAAAACATTCGGTGCATAGAAATAAAAAAAGTGCAAAGTCCAAAGTTCATATATATTCATTAACATATGTACAAGAAAATTTAGATTGGAATTTCGAATGAACATATTTTTTCTGCCACCAGAATTGAAAAAACTTACCGCGTAATAGAAGTGCTTTGCATTTTATTTTGGCGCCTAAACCACCCCCACGGCGCCTAAACCACCCCCACGCCGTCAGATTTACAGAAAAAGTGCATCTATTACCCTCCCCCTCCCCCTCACCCTCTCCGTCTTCCACATCTGAGTCCGCAGCACGTGGCACACCTGCACGCCCAATTCCTCGACGCCGACGCATCAACCGCCCGACGCTTGGCCGCTCCTCGGACGACACAGGCCATCCACCGATCGTCGATTCGCCCACATCTGCCACCAGTGAGCACACTTCACCCTTTCCTCTGCTCCCCTAGATGTCAAGAAATCCATGGACGGGTGGACCTCTCCCATCCCGGCCTTCGCCTGACCTCCACCTGCGGGCCTGTGCTGCTATGCGGCCTCGGTCATCTCATCTCGCTCGTCGCCTCACCTCGTCGTCGTGTGCCGTGTGCGTGACAAGATGAGTCCAGGCGGCTCCGGTTGCCATTTCGTGTTTCCGAGCGTTTTCTGAAGGCATCCTCCGTGCAACTCGATCTGTGGGATCAGGCTGCTGGTCGACCAGCAGGACGCCCTTGTGCCACAAGGTCCTGCCTGTAGTTGTTTCCTAACCTCATAGGCCTCTGGAATGATATGGAGATGCAAACCAGGAATTGACTTCTTAGATTTCGTAAAACTTTTGCTTGGATGAATCTCCTTTTAGTGGGCTTTATTATTATTGTGGACCGTTTTGCTGTTCGGAATAAACAGTAGGCAAATGTGTTTTTCCCTCCCTCCCTCCCAATTAGTTCATGTTGGCTTCATCGCCTACAGTAGTCCTATGCTATTCAACTCTGTCCATCCACGTTTCTGCTCTGGAAGTG
Source organism: Saccharum hybrid cultivar R570 (assembly GCA_038087645.1). Lineage (NCBI taxonomy): Eukaryota > Viridiplantae > Streptophyta > Magnoliopsida > Poales > Poaceae > Saccharum > Saccharum hybrid cultivar. The sequence continues at coordinate 20,149,032 of JAQSUU010000496.1, forward strand.
AGTATATTATTCTGACTTGCACGTGAACTGTTAATACAAGTGCCTATATCCTGAATTGCTAGGTTCAAGGGCTGTTGTGGGCATGACTTAATGCAGTTCCGGCTATTTTGTTCCCACGAAATTTTGGTGTTTCCTGTATAACCTGCACTCATTTTGTTTCACTGTTACATTACACTAGTCACTGCCCAGATAGCCAGATCATCTTATATGGCTCTATGACTACTCTTTAGTTGGTTGTCATTCTGTCAAAATCTATTGAGCCCATTATGTACATTACTAGAGTGATGTCAGCACTGTAAATTTATATTTATCCATCTCTCTTTTTCCTGTCATATTGGTTCATGTTCTTATGTATGGTTCTCATTGTGTTTTTAGCATAAATGATATTGTAAAAAATTAATCTACAAGTAATTATTTGGCTTCATGATTTCTCTGTTACATTCACCTTATTTGGCTCCGTGCAACATCTTATGAGTGTACTGTGTGATTTGCAATCAGCATTGAAACTTTCCTTTGGTTATCTGTTTGTTGAGCAGAAAACTAAAACTGCTCTTTTGCAGTAGAAATCATGGCAAGGGGACCTCGAAGATTAAGAAACTTGAACCTTGAAGCACAAGATGCGGGACAGGAGCAGCAGGAGCCTGATGATTTGGCAGACGATGAGATCGAGGAGAATTTACAAGGTCCTCCAGATGTTGACAATATATTAGCACGCATGCCAAACCGACGTGCAAGTCCAATCAAGATAATATGTAAGTTTGATATTTCTTTTGGTGACACATCTAAATACAATGTCAAATGATATAATTTCATACATGTAGGGCCGAATGGACAGGCGCGACAAGTTTTAGGAGATTTTGGAGTCCTAGACTTATCGAAACTACAAGGAGGAAAGGTAATTGTAGGGACCGATGAAAATGGTGTACCAAATGAAAGGTCAGCCTCTGTTCTTGGACAACACCTTGGGGATCTAGCACAGAAACCATCATTTGCCCCATTACACATTCCAAGATGGGACAATGATCTATTCAATAAACACAAGGAACAAATAATAGTGGACGTTGAGGTAAATGTAATAGATACAATGCTAGAAAAGTACACTATTGTTTGTTCCGATCATCAACTATTTACTTTTTCTTTGTTGTTGCTTGGCCCAGTACGCATGTAAGTTTTTTCTCTTATATTAACAAATTCTTTATGATTTTGTAATTTTCTAAAATTATACTACACATCCCTCTAAACACATGTCTCATTGTAGGTTAAACAACTTAAGAGTTCAACTCAAGCTGGTGGTATGTTTCATTCTTGCTATATTCGTTTGATTAGAATTCATATCTTTCAACTCAATCTCCTCTTATTTTGCAGCATGATGGAAACATGTAACTTGATGTGGATGGAAAGACAAGCTACAAGTTTCGGATAACTTGATGTGGATGGAAAGACAAGCAACAAGTTTCGGAGTGAACAATATAGATTTTAGATGTTAGCGAAAAATATAGATATTTGTAAGACATTGCCACTTTTCATATGCTTCTTTACGAATATGGTTTGTCTTTGAGAGTGCACTTTAATGAGTTATTAATTAGTATCTTATTTTGTAAATACATTGGATTTTTCAATGCAATACCTTCATGATTCACTTTCTCATTATCTAATCATACAAATTCATTTGTGTTTAAATTTGTAAAAGTCTCTTTATTTTTAGTAAGTAGGTCTCTTTATATGTGTATATTTTATATGATGTTATTAAACATTACTATATAATGCTTCTATATTAGTAGACACGAAATATAAATGTGTATAAAATTCTCTATATTTTTTTGCAACGCAAAAATGATGTTACTAAACAATGTATCTATATTGTTAAACACGTAATATAAATGTATCTACTCGAACGTCTCTACATTTCTTAGCACATAACCAAGCGTTGCTATATAACGTAACTACACAAATAGACATGTTATATAAAAGTATCTATAAAAGTGTATCAATATGCATAGGCATGCAATTAACGTCTCTACAAAACGTCTCTTTATTACCTTGACACGCTTAAGGAACTCATCTCTACAAGTCCTGACACGGTCCATGCGAAGACGCTTCTAACACGCTTTATAAAAACGTGTCTACAATCTTGTAGAGATGAAATAAAACATGTCTAACATATAAATAAAGCGTCACTACGGGAGGTATTTCTAGTAGTGTATGATCTCGGATGAAGATGATTTTTATATGAAAAATGTAGCTCTCGACGAGATCTACAACTTTCTAGTTTTGAGTTTTTTAATTTGAGATGATTAAAATGCTTAAAAAATTAAACAAATTTTCAGCAGTATATTAATCGCGTACAAGCGCTTGCTGCCTTAGAAAAATCATATCTTTTTTATATGCTGTCAAATGGAGATGATTTCGATATGAAAGTTGTAGCTCTCGATGAGATCTGCGACTTTCTAGTTTTGAGTTTTTTAATTTGAGGTCGCTAAAATGCTCAAAAAAATTAAACAAATTTTCAGGAATTAATATACCGTTGAAAATTTGTTGTAGATCTTGATAAGTTCTATAACTTCTATATTCATGACTTTTGTAGCTGAAATCATTTAGTGTTCCAAAATGACGTTTGAAGTTGTCATTTTTGAAATTCAAAATTCAAATAGATAAAACACAGTCACATGAAAAGATGGATAAAATAATAGCTGTAAGAATAATAGAGCATGATTTAAGAAATTTTTAGAAAAAATCATCAAATTTGAAGTTAGTCTGAGGGAAAAAGACTCGTTACAGGTTTTAGCCAGAGATTAAAAAAAGAAATCAGAGTTCTACAATAATTTTAAAATTTAATTTTAAATAGTATTTTGAGGTAGTAAATGATTTCAAATGAAAAAGTTGTCAACTATAAAGTTGCATAACTTTTCAAGATCTACAACTTTTGTTTTAGGCATTTCTCCATTCGAGGTTGTTTGAAAATTTCAAATTTTAAATTTTAGAAATTAAACGTAATTTTCGTTAGATAGATGATTTCAAATGAAAATATTTGGTCATCCAAACCGATCTTAAATTAAATTTTAGCCCAAACTTGGCGTCTACTACTCCTAGAAGAAACGGCAGCACGCAGGTCACCAGTGACCACAAATGAAATGACCAGCCTTCCTCTACGGCCTACCAAGTATCAACCTTCCCAGCAGCTTCGCGCCGCCCGCAGCCCTCCGCGGCCAGCCGGGTCCCACGCATGGAAAGCGTGAGTGCCTTGCCCACCCTGTCAGTCTATCACCACGCACCCCCGCTCCTTTACCTCTCCTCGTGAAGCGTGGCACAGGCACAGCACAGGTGGTCCCCCGCTCTTGCTCTCCTCCGATCCCATTTCTCTCTCGCCCTCGCCGCTGTCGCTCTCGCTAGCTGCTCTCGCCCTCGCCTGCCATGGGCTCCGACTACGACGACGACGAATTCTCCGCAGAGTCTTTCCGTATCGTTCGCCGGCCTGCCATGGGCTCCGGCTCCGACACCTCCGACGACGACGAATTCTCCCCGGAGTCTTTCTGTATCGTTCGCCGCAAGAAGCCGCGACCAGACACAGATCAGCAAGCTGCGGCCGATGCCGTGTCCGTGTACGTGCCCACCATGGCCGCGCTGTCGCCGTTCCCACCTTCTAGTCCTAGGTCTGAATCTGGTGCCCGCCGGAGGCGCCGGGCTCCGAGGCCGCACTGCACAGTGGAGAGCATCTTCTCCAACTTCAAGAAACGCCGCGGAGCCCTCATCCGTGCCCTCACAAAAGGTAGTGAACAAGAATCGATCAGCCTCCTGTCCTATGTGCATATGTCTCGATTATATTCTTCTAGCTAGCTCATCCGATCCCTATGCAATGTCGTGGATCTGGTTAGCAAGGTCATACTATCCGATCATGAGTATGGCCTGATACTAAGGATCGGACACCCATCGGTAGACCATGAGTATGGCCTGATATTTCCTTTGTCAATCCACTATCCGATCCGTTTTATTTTGTTAGTTCTTCTACCACTGCTTTGGTGCAGATGTACTGTTGCATCCAGGTACCGACAGTGCAAAGTGCAACTTTTTTTTTTTCCAGATCGAAGCTTCATCCACCAGTTCTTTCAGGCTGACAATTTCCAAGTTGGAAGAGCTTGGATCTCTTTGAAAAGTTACCTCCTTGACCTTGTATTCTTCATGCTGCTTAAACCCTGAAAAGATGCTACCATCAGGCCCTATTACTGCTGAGGTATGCCAGCCAGCAGTAACACTAAAGCCTTCATCATCTTGCTTGCCGAATCCAAATGGAAGATCACCATCCATTTCTTTCACTCCCTTATTTAATTTTCAGCACACACAAGGCTTGCTATCCATGAGGATTCCTCCTCAGAAGTTTCCAGCGATGCTGTCCTTGCAGGAACATCAATGCCACTACAAACCTCATCTATAGGTTTGCATGCATATTTTTGGCATATTCTGGTGGAGACAGTGCAAGAGCAATTGCCTTCGTGTGACAAGGGTATAGTAGTAGTTTCAGAGCTTTTATTTTTTCGTTCTCGAAAAAATAGAAGCTCGGAAACTACTACTGTACATTCCTCACACGAATCAGAGCTTCTAGGATACGGTGTTACAGGCATTGCTCTTGATCATTGAGTTGTTTCCATTACTACTTGCTAGCTTGTTCTCTCTGTTTTCTTTTCTTTTACATGCATGTCTACTAGAAATTTGCATGCCCAGGTTCTAACTTTTCACTTCATCTCAACAATTATGTGAATATATAACCTCATGGCCTTTATTTTACGCACTTACACTAACGAAGTACGAATGTTTTAATACTCGTGTGTAGCTGTTTTCCATCTTTGTCAGTTTCAAAAATGTTTTAATATTCACTATCTAATGGTAGCCTTGTGTGTGGGTATGCAGATGAGGAGGCGTTCTTTCAAAAATGTGATCCAGGTGAGTGCTTGGGGGATCAATATCAATTCTCTGGCGCATGAAATGAGGTGATCAAGTGAACAGGGCATGTTCTTTTTATTGCATTATTATTATATTATAGTAGGTATGCAGCCCCTACACTTATATGGTGGCACGGACGGGAGCTGGGAGGTGAAACCACCTGCGTTGAAGCTCCAAGCACCGGCGCCGCCTGAGCCAACACCTGGCATCAACATATGGAGGGACACGATGGAACGGCACAAGTGGCTGCAAAAAGTTGCTGTGCACTGCGATGCATGGCTCATGAAGATTTCTGGCTTCGCTACTTCATATATGACAGCTACAGAACGGTATTTGATTACTTCGCTAATTAATTAAACATGAATATATGACTTAGCTAGTGACATTGTTATCTGATGCATTATAAGGAGGTGATAATCAATTCATTAGATGAAATCTCCATACAGTTATAATTTTTAAAAACATCTATTGATTTTTATCTCATTGTCTAGCTAGTACTGCCTGTAGTCATAGACGTTTTGGTCTGCCTTTAAGCCAACCATTTCAAGCAGCGCTTACATTTTTCTCCATATTATATTGCTAGGTTCAGGTATTTGAAAAATGATATGAGTAGATTAATAAATTTTAAATGTAGTGTCACAAAAATATTTTTTAACATGTTAAAAATATTTTGTGGAGTACAGGCTCAATGCACATTATTCTAGGTAGAAATGGTTCCAGCACATGCATCTGTCCCTTTCTCATATATAGTTTGCTCTTAATGAGGTGAATTCCATATATCCTGTTAAACAGAAGCAATAGCAGGGGATGGCGAGCTGTAGTGTTCATCTATCAGTGTCCTAAAGGAGGGGTTTATCTGATGATAGTTTGTTATATGTTTTCCATGGCACACCTGTTGTATATTGTTATCTCTCTGGGGGGCCTCTCTTGTGGTTTCTTTACTTTCTATGAAATGGCATGCAACTCTCTTGTATGTTTGAGAAAAAATGTTAAACAGAATCATATATAGAAAATGGAATAATACTTCCTTTCTTATGCTATCTCTATAATGTTTAGCAGGACAGAAAACATTTTTCCACCTATGATAACATCATAACCCTTGTATACAGTTCTTTTGGTGAAATATAGAATTTATGAATAAGTATAACAACCAGGAAAATGTGTTTCAACTAGATTTTACTTATACATGTCAACATTTAACTACTCTTAGTACATGCTATCATTTTATCTCTTTCAACATCTACGCTGATGGAGCTCCTTCTGTCAGTAGGAAGGGTCTTTGTCTGATGGTAATTTGTTTTATGTTCTCCATGGCATCTCTGTTGTAGTGTGGTCATGTCCTTGGGACCCCTCTTGTAATTTCTTTATTATCTTCTTTAATGAAATGGTATGCAACTCTCTTTTGTGTTAAAAAAACTGATAAACAGAATCATGTATGGGAAACTGAAAACTTGCTTCCTGACTATTTCTATATATATATAATGTTTGCAATCATATAGTCATGTATAGTTCAGCAGGATAGAAAACATCTTTCCACATGTGTGGTATCAAGGCTAATTGATTATATACAGTTATTTTAGTGAAATGTAAGAACTTATGGATAAGTATAACCAGGAACATGTGTTGAAACTAGATTTTCATTTTCATGTTAGCATTAAACTGTTCTTCGTACATGATATCGTTTTAGTTTTTCAACATCTGCATTGGAGCATGATATATTAATGCATTCTGTTTGCACTGATACACTTAATAATAATATGTTAATTATAAAACTGGGTAGCTTAATTGTGTAGATAGTTGGCTTTGCTTATAGAACAATGTTGCATGTTCACCTGCTATACAAATGATACTAGGACATAGTTCCATAGAAGATGGATTGTTTTAATACTAGATCTATATGATTTCTTCATATTTGAAAGGGATAATTGTTTTTTATAACTCTTCTTGTCAACTTGCTGGCACTAATTATTAGCATATTTGTCTACAACGTTTATATACTGGAAAAAAAACTGTAACCAATTGTTGTATTGTTTCTTTCTAACTTATCACTTGGTTGTACACGTGTGCACTCATAGGGGGGGTTAATATATGTGTACGTGTATGCTGCACTCATAGGGGGTTAGTATATGTGTACGTGTATGCTGCGACAGCATAAACTATGTTTGCAAGAAAAACATCATTCAGCTTAAATTCTTATGCTCATCATATATAGTTAGGAAAAACTATATTAGAAAAACTACCGGTTTCTATAACGCCTATTACTGGCTTTGCATCTGGTAGTGTGTAATTGGCAATGATGGTGAGGGGCTATCATTGGCAGTGCTAGAACTGGCAGTGTCGAGCTTTTAAAAAACAAGAAAAAAGGAAAAGGTCCCAAAAATATCAACTAGATCTGCTCGCAGGTCTATGCAAAGGCCGCGCTCGCACCTGCGCCTAATCTGCTCACCACTACCGCTGCTTTGCACAGGCAGCCTGTATGCCTGAGAAGAGGAGCAGAGAGAGAGGGGGGGAGGAAGCCACCACGCCAGTGCTCCCGCGCCGGGGCCACCTACTCGTGAGGAGGAAGTGAACGGAGGGGAGGAGAGAGCTGGTGAGGATGTCATTGCGCCCGAGTCGAAGGTCCACACGCCCATGTCGGGGCCACCTCCTCGCGAGGAGGTGGATAACTCTGGGGAGGATATCGTCACGCTCGTATCCCCATGCTAGGGTTATCGCTTGCGAGGAGGAGGATGATACAGAGGGAAGGAGGAGGAGGAGGAGGCCACCGGGGCTGCCCACCCGCAATAAGGAGAACAGAGGGGAGGAGGAGATTTGGGGAGGGAGATGGGGAGGAGGGGAGAGAGAGAAGATTCTGGGAAAGGGGTGAGGGAGAGAATGGGGGAGAGAGAATCAGACAGTGCTTATTGTGGAGTGTGCTATGTGGACATTATTAGTGGGAGTCAATGGGATTGAAAAGATATTTCAGGTCTAGGATCAAATGATCACTGTCAGTTGGTAATATGACCCGGCAATGCCAACGCTTTCCTGCAAGTTGTATTACCAACCGACGGTGATAATTACCTATTACCACCGGTTAATTTTAGAATAAATCCGGCAGTGATTGACCTATTGCATATGAAATGACAGTGATACCCCTATTACTATCAGTTTAAAATTGTCCAACAGTGATGGGCTAACAGGGATTGTCTATTCTGTAGTAGTGTTGTTTGGTTCTTTTTATTTGGATTGTTGTTATGCTTAACTTTTTATAGCTTATTAGACTATTCTCAACATCACTACATATTTAGTTAGAAACTATTCTGCCATATATTCTTCAAGAACTTTGATCTTTCATTGTTCAACTAAATGGTTGACCATGCTTTTATTTCAAGTTTGTGTATGTGAAACTCTGGCCATTGCCAATTCACTAATAAAAATATTTTTGTATTGTAGGGATCAGCTGTTCGCTATGATCATCGATCTGCCATCGGTCCAAGGAATATTACTTGCTAGCAACGACACGTACAGATGCATGTACCATGTAGAAGGAAAGGTATGTCTTGTATTCATAGTTGTGCAAATTAAGCTGTATGGTCTAATCAAACACAGACTAAGTTTGCTTTTTTGTACTATATAAAAAGAGATCTAGTGGTCCAGAAGCCAATGCGGTAGTTGAGGAGGAGAAAGAGGAGGTACCTAGCTCTTCAGAGCTGTGCAAATTAAGTTGTTTAAGTTCAAATCTAATATGGGCTGACTTAATTTTTTCTTGTAAAAAGAGATCTAGTGGCCCAGATGAAGCCAATGAGGTGGTGGAGGAGGAACAGGAGGTATACCTTACAGAAGAGCAGGTATGGCTTGTGTTTGGAGCTATACAAAATAAGTTGTTTACATTCAAATTAAACACATATTGATTTTAATTTTTCTTATAAAAAGAGATCTAGTGGTCCTAGTGAAGCCAATGAAGTGCTCGAGGAGGAGGAAGATGATGCTACAAGTGATGATAACAACTTTTGTGCTAGTTGCAATAGTCGCTACAAGGCAAATGCATTTTGGATTAGCTGCGACGAGTGTGGAAAATGGTACCATGGAAAATGTGTAATTATAACATCTAGTGAAGCAGAGCATAAGGAACACTATGAGTGTCCTGATTGCTACTATGAGAGGGTCGGTTGGTCATGACTACTTAGACCCTATGGTATCAAATTTGTCCAAGAGATACTAGACAGACTGAGTTTGTATAAACTCTGTTTGACGAGATTTTGTAAAAAATTTCACTAGTTTGTATATGGCTTTGTATGTGCTATATTGAGAAGCTAGAAGAAACTAAAAGATATAAGAAGCTAGCAAGTTGTATTGGCTTCTTGTCATGGTCTCATGTGTGCATGGTTGTTCACGTGTGGCAAAACGGAGCTACTACTAGCTATTAGCAGCTGTTGCATGAATGTGCTTATGACAGGCTAATTAACACAAGTATGTACACGTATGGCAGCATGCATGTATGCGTGTGCGCCCACGCGATATGTCCCTTCTCCAAATACGCATTGACATGCACGGCTGATAACGTGAGCCATGCAAGAATAATAAAGAAGAAGCTAGCAAGTGCATGAGCTTCTATGCCGGCTGCGGTGTACGAACGTACGTATACAAAGCAGGTTTGTGTGCCGGCTGAGCCCGCAGGTGGCCCGGCCCAACTCGGAGCATTCTAGAAGCCTTCGCCATCTACGAACCTGTAGCCTGTAGATATTCCGGCTGACAGGTGGAGTCCAACCTTCGGAGATCAACGGGCACAAATCGTCTGGATGGATGGATAACCTCGAGGGATATCTACAGAGCCTGGAATCTGGATAAGTTAGCCACCAGATCCTTTCAACCTGATCACGAGCAACCAGCGACGCGCAAATATCGCTCTCGATAATGCTCCACAGCGGGCGTCCGTCCGGACGAACAATGGACCTGACCCACCCGACCCGTGCCGCACGCAGCCTCCCGCACTCCACCTTATCCTTCAAGTGCCGCTCGTCAGTTCGCTTCACCAAAAGAAAACAGTGCTGCTCCCATCTCCAGCGCCAGGCTGCTCGTTGCAGGCAGTATGAGGCCACTCACCGCGGCCTTCTCTGACGCCTTCTAGAGCCGCGGCGCCGCATCCGCCCTCGTCCCACGTTGTCCGCAAGACAACGCCGCTTCCTTCTCCAGTGCGAGGGTGCTCACCACGGGAAGCACGAGGCCACTCGCCGGGGCCTTCTCCGGTGCCCTCCAACGCCACGGCGCTGCATCCACCCGTTGTACGCCGCTGCCTATGGTGCCATCTCCATCCGCCGACGCTGTCTCCGCCACTAGTCGCCTCGCAGCCGGCCACGCGGACACCCCGAAGCTCCCCGACTCCACCAAGCGCATGCCTTGGTGCAAATCTGCGATGCCGCTAGAGCCGCCACGTCGAGCCTCGTCCCCAGGCTTCCCATCACCGTACGTGGAGCCACAGCAGTTCCCCACCAGAGCCGTGGTCACCGGCGACGATGTGTTTCAAAAGTTTCAGGTCTATATTTCAGGTGTTTTGGTTGTTTCAGACGTTTATTTCAAATGTTTCATCTGGATGTTTCAAAAGTAGATTTTGGTGTTACACATGTTGCAAGGCTACACATGCATGTTTCAAATGCATGTTTCAAGTGTTTCATCTGTTTCAAACCTATGTTGCAAATGTTTTATCTCGATGTTTCAAAAGTAGATCGGGTGCTGCACATGTTGCAATGGCTATACACGCATATTTCAAATGCATATTTCAACATATGTTTCATATCTGGATATTTCGAAAGTAGATTGGGTGTTGCATCATGCCAGTGGCTGGCGAAGAACGGCCTACCGCAAAGCTTTGGCTCCTACCTCATGCCTTCCTCGTGCAGTGGGCCTCGCCCTCTCCTCTTCTCTCCCTCTCCTCCCTTTCCCTTCCCTCCATCTCGGCATGGCAGTTTGAGCTCGACCTGATCTCCATACGGACGAGGGATGGCGATGGGTGTGGGACAAGGGAGCTGCATGCATCGGGTGCAAGCGAGGGAGCTAGGGACGGATGCTGCCTCCAGAGCAGGATGGGCGCTGGGCGGAGGGGGCTGCGTAAGTCACGTTTTTTATTCAAGCGTACGTCGTGGTTGGGAGTGGGGTGTAGACGCGGACGAACGGGAGCCGCGTCCGAATGCAGCCTAAGGACGAACGTCCGGACGCGAGGCTTACCGATATCGCTCCAGCTTCAACAAACACGGGCAGCATATGTGCGGCATCCCACAGCTGATAGCACTAGGCCCTTGTCCTATAAAAGAAGACCTCTACTTCACAGGAGAGGCTAATCACGCCCAGCCGATCGGATGATGGAGAAAGGCAGGGCGCCATCCATCTAGAGGCTCGGAGCTGCTCCTTCACATGGCGCCAAGGAGGAGATGGCCGCACGGCTGCGCTGCTGCCCAAGGAGCTATTCGTCTACTATGCGCCATTGACCGGAGAGCTGTGTTACGAGGAAGCCGAAAGTGCAACAAGGCAACCGCCACCACACGGTGGCCGCTTCCACGCAGCCATCTATCAAGCAAAGGAGGCAGCCCTAGCAGGCGCTGAAGACGCCTAGGAGGCAGTTGGCACAATTCCCATATATCTAGGAGCGCCGCACGTTAACGCCGCGTGCAGCCTCTGTGCATCCCTACCGGCAACACTACGAGGAGGAGGAGATGGCCGCACGGAGGAGATGACTGCCATGTATGTACGCGCCGTCGGCCGACGGTCAGCGTTAGGAGGAGACAGAGGCAGGCTTTGCATCTGCATGGCGCCACATGCACACATCCCATCATCACCATAGCTATGCCGAAAGACGTAGGCTACGGCCACATGGAGACCGGACGCACGCGACAGTGTCCACACGGAGTTGAGATTTCGTCACCTTCATCTACACCAACATGTGAGAAGCATGGGGGAGGTGGCACCGCGACGAGCATGTTGGCGCCGAGCCGCGGACGAGACCTGACGTCGGACCACTATGCCGATCTAGGGTCTAGGGATGATGACCTGAGGCACGGCCCAATGGACCAAAAGACGATGTTACAGCACCCTGGCAAATTCTGGATGCTGAATTATTTTGATGATTCCTATTGACCTCTGATGAATTTTGACGTCAAACTAAAGCCATTGGTTAGCTTATCAAATTATCTTTCTAATCACATGTGGATCGTTGAAAACAGAGTCTGTATGCGGCCTGAGCATTGATTTTACTCGAGGCTGGTCCTTGATTCTAAGGTGGATTCGAAACTTGATTTGGGCCTCCGCCTTGGTGACTCGAACCGGATAATCTTCGAGCCACCTTCTCATTTTGGACACACTTGCTGATCTCCTAGGCCTCCATCTCCAAGCATGGTAGTATGCATGGAGGTCATGCCGTCATCATCCTCCCCTTCTCAACGAAAAGTCATCCTCGGCGTCGATTGTGTACTTAAAGTTGATCCTGCACATTAACGAGACTCAAACATAGGGATATGCTAAGTACCTAGGGGAGAGGTTCTTGATTGAAGGACCCCCGACTAATCCCTCTAGGATTGCTCGAGGGCTATTCCCATCGGGTATGCTCGTGCGTAACCTTTGGCAAAGGATCGGGTGAAACCCGAGCACGCCCTTGGCCTCTGCTTAGGACTCTAGGGCTCATCAGAGCTCCAGGCTCCCGATCGATGGCAGCCCAGGCCTGATCCTTAGCTTCACTCTAGTTAGAGCCAAAGGCCAGGCAGGAACCCAGTGCCCAAAGTGCCTAGGGCTCGAGGGCTCCTCGATGCCGCCCCGGCCAACGGGCGTAGCACTGTCGCCCACTCATCTAACAAGGTCACGCACGCGGCATGACATAAGGAGACAAATCCCTTCACCAGCTCCGGGGGCTTGGGGGCTCCTAGGCCCACTTGTCAGCCCCGACCTCAAGTTGGACGCCTTCACCACCAAAGAATCCTCAAGAAGGCTCACCGGTGGAGGCCGGTCCAAGCCAACAACCCCTGACGATCATAGATTAGGGCAAAGTAGCCAAAGGGCGCCTGAGTCTCCTCTGACTCCATGACAACACCAAGGTCCATCCATGCCACAACGGCACCCTCTTGGACTCCGACGCACGTAGACCATAGACTCAACCCTCAAACCGCCTTATACCTAACCTACCTCAATTTATATGGGGAGGTCAGATCCTACGGAGGGGGGACAAAAATAGAACAGAACAGAGTCCTCCAGACCACTTCATGCTTTGCACCAAGAGCAAAGCAACCAAGAGAGGAGCGACCGAGTGCTCCTCCCCTCTGTCTTTCTTTCCCATCACCGGGGAAGCAACCTCACCATCGACGAGCCATAGGATAGCACCGAGTGATCCCCTTCCAAATCTCTTACACACTCTTGTTGTAACCCCCCGATTTGGGTGCTCTCGAATACAAAGAACTACTACTACTAGACGTAGGGCCCTGATAGCCAGAACCAAGATACATCACTGTGTCTTCTTTGTGTTCTTGAGTCCATCCGAGGCACTAGAGATGGATGCATGGATTATTCAAAGTAAACATGCAGTGGAATGCAAAAACTAAAAGATAACTACTCATCAAGTTTAAAATCCATGAGCAAGACTATGTCACCTTTCTCGATCAAACTCACTATGACTCACAATGGAAATTATGAGTAGTGCAACATCAATGTTCATCACATGAGATGTGATTTGAATTCTTGTGATGGTGACCTTTTCTCCAATCTACACATGGTTATAATAATAATTGTTGATGCAAAAGTGGATCTACAAACACAAAGGGCTAATACTCGAAATCGATATCCAAAGCGTGCTAGTCGATTTGACCTGTTAATCGATAAGGATGAAGATACAAGCACTTTGGTCCTGACAACAGCGATACGCCCGGAAGTCACGGCCAAGAGGTACTCACGCGGAACTTGAGGATCGTCGAAGATTGCACTGGAGCAATGCAACTCGCCGAATCGATGAGAACTCGTAAAAAGGAAAAAGTATGCAAGTTGACGAAGTCGCCGAAAAAGTAAATAGATGTGAATAAGAGTAAAAGCTGGTTTTTGATATTGATTGATTGGTTATTACAAGCATCCGAGCAATCATACACGAAGCAAACAATAGAACTAAATTAGAACAACACACCAGTCATATAAAACAAGTGAAGAGGTTTGAAAACTAATCGACGAATTGCTATGAACACAAAGACGCGAGAAGCACGCTAATTGGAGCTACGGTGAAAAAGAAGCGACTAGCTACCGAGAATTTTATATATTATATTTAAGAAAAAGCCAATATACTTTGATTTATTTTAATTGAGCAAAACAATGTAAAGAGTTATTAAGACCAGATTAGTCAAAAGATAATTTAATTCAAAAGCCATGTTGAAGCTACTCATGTTTAGTTTGTAAACAATATCATATAATCTAATCAAGTTATACTTTATCATTGTAAAAGATATAAACATGTAAAAGCATTTAACCTAATTGTATATGACGTAAGCAAATTATAATTTAGAAATACATTTATGTTCGTTAGTAATTAATCACATTAACATTCATGTATTTAGCACCAAAGTATGGACATATATTGCTTTTATATTACAAAACTAGTTTCATGCAAATTAACCAAGTTAATATTAATATTTTAATTATAGACACATGTCATGAGATGGTTAAACATCACTGCTAGCATGTTGACACGAATCTAACACGATAAGAAACAACTAGATCAGAGTCAAAATGACCTGAGCATGTGTTATGTATTTCTATAGTATTTCTGGATTTGTTTTTTCTAAAAGAAAATGGCCACAAAGCATATCCATGTCATCGTGACGTCATCATGATGCCATCAAGCTAGCAAAATCATAACTGGGCATGCACGGTGCACTGAGATGACAGCGTAGACCCAAGCAAACTCACCTAGAGGGTTTTCACGTTCAGAGATATGAAACGTAGACGACGGACGGGAGGCTTGACTGGGCGGACGGCGACGTTCCTGCACCCATCAGTGGTGGAGTGTGAGCAGCACCGAGCGAGGCAGAGGCAGAAAAGCGCCTGCAGCTTCGTCATCTTGAAGCGAAAAGCGGCACGGGGTTCTTAGCAGCCGCGGAGCAGCAAACGGCTTGCACGTACGGCAGCGGCGGCTATCTAGGATTGTGGAGGAGCTGCAGCTCTGGACGCGAGGCGGCACGAGCTAGACTAGCAGTCGGACTGCTTCTCCACGGCGAGATCCAAGGCGACGGCAGGAAAGCGCTAAGGCACACGGAGTCACTGTGGCATATGTGGAAGGCGTCTACAGCGCCAGCGGCGTGTTTGCGAGCTCAGCGAGATCACGAGCTTGGGCGTAGGAGCTGCAACGGCAAACCAAGAAAAACCTGTACGTGCAAACGTGTGGGGCAGATGTGCTATGTACATGTGCAGATTTGCATGTTCATCTGCACTTAGGCATGCATCGGCCATGCATGGAGGCTTGCTCTCTGACGAGGACGTAGGTGGGGCTTGTTCGGTCGATACTGGACCAGCAAAGGCACGGGGCGCTAAACTTTCAAAGCAAGGTGAACAACTGCAACAGCTGGGCGACTTACGTGATGGCGAGTTCATCCAGGTAGAGTGACGATTGCTGCTCGTGATTGAGGCCAAGCGAGACGACGAGCTGGCCGACGGCAAGGCGGCATAGAGGCACGTAAAGTAGGCGCAGGCGAGTATGAATGGCAGCAGGGCTCTCGGCTAGGCATACTGCGGCGAGAAAAGGCCGGCGCTCGACGTGAAATGCGACAGAAACAATCAGGAGAAGCAAACAAAGGAGAACATAAAGGAATTCAGAGAGATCAAGATGCACAGGGCGTTGCCCAACCTTCATGCAAACCCAGCGATGTTGCTCAAGAGTTTGGATGGCCGAGCGGTAGCAGACGAGGAGATCAGGGTGACGACGGATCGACGATGCTGATGCAAGGGCGTAGTCGAGATGTTGGAGACGACGTATAGCAGAGGTAGGAGGAAAAAAATCTAATTTACTACCTGAGGAATTCCCAAACTAGGTCTCCCCTTATGATAGTTTTGATGTGCTTTGCCTAAGGGATTGGTACAAATATATAGGGAGGAAAACTCCCTACTTCATGTCAACTAGCGATATGATACTAATTGATGTTGCACCCCACCTCTACTAATGGACCTAATTAATCATCAAAGCCCATTAGTAAATAAATGAATGGACAATTAGGATTATTGCACACGGACTTTGGTGGAAAATGAGATATTTCCTATTTTCGGAATTAATTAATTTGGTGGATAAAATAATTCTAGAAAAGTCCAGAATTATTATTTAAGCCGCGAAAAATACTCCAAGAGCTCCAAAAATTTTGGAGAAATTTTCTAGAGATATTATGGAACATGAGGAACCCAAATAAAGTATTTAGAGCTCAGGATAAGATAATTTGGAGCATCTAAGAATAAGATTATGCTCACAGACAAGTAGAAACAAGGTACATAAAAAGCCGGAAAAATTCCTAAGTTTGTAGAGGTTGATTGACGGATGAGAAACAAGGAATTTGATTATAGAAAAATGATAAATGTATATCGGAGAAGGAAAATCGACCTAAACGCATTTTGAAAGAACAACTTGAATTCATTCCACTTTCTATGCAAACACAAATTGATGGGGTTTTCACTTATTCTATTGATAGCACATAAACATGACATAATAGTACTTAACTTGTGCAGGAACAAATCAACATCATTTAGGATCGGAACAACTCATCGAATTCATCCTTGATCAAATTATCGTTGAAAATGGTGAGTTCTTTGACCCTTTGATCAAACTAGTTCTTCCACCTTCAACAGGACAAGAAAATGGACGGTTTCCACTAGGGGTACCTAGAGTAACGCAAAGAAGTTTCGAACTCAACATTTTAATTATTTGGATCATTGGGGAGATGATGAACTATGGATGATCTTATGTGTATATATGAAGTAGTTTGGATACAAGTGACATGTGTGTATTTGAATGTTACATCGTGTGTGTACTAAGTTGGGGTGTAAAAGATTCATGCCAACTTCAATTGTGTCTATCAACATTGCGTTAATTTAAAATTGAAAGTTGTATTTGAAGTTTGTGATCAATTTGGATGCACTTTAATTTTGAAATAACCTCAGGTATAAATGGAATGTGAAAGTTGACCTGGCTTGTGTTAGTAGTCGATGATGATACTCCAAGTATCACTTTTGGTTGGTAACACAAACTAAGAGTGTCTTCCAGTCCCGGCCAAGGGCGGAGCTAGCCTTTGCCATTGGTAGTCAGAGCATTTTAGGAGATATAGTTTGATAAATACTATCTTCTAAATTTGATTAAGAGAGGCGGGCTTCTTAAGATACTCATCTATGAAAATAAATGTCATTTTTAGAGGCAGAACCTTATGAACCCAACCTCTTGAAATGAGCTAGGCCTCACTACCCCAGATCTTTATATCACTGTCGGTTCAAAAACCCCCTTCACAACCGAATTTTGAACCGACAGTGGCATACTGGCAGTGACGAAGGGGCTCGTCACTACCGGTTATAAAAAAACTGACAGTGATGTGGTTTTCAGGAAATCCAAAAAACAGGCTGAAAAAATAGAGAAATTTTTTTTAATTATGGGAGAGGCCCCACTGGACAGTCACAAGTCACGTGATTTTTCATGTGAAAAACGCGCGCTTCGCGACCACCGGCACTCGAACCCCTGACCTCCTGCTTCGTGTCTTCAACCCCTAGTCACTCCACTTACAAGCTGTTTGTGTCCAAATAAGATTTTTGTTCTAGCCATTTTATGTTCATCTGATTTTGAAATGAGTATTTGGGACCCTAAAGGAATTCAAATGAAAAAGTTGTCAACTACAAATTTGTATAACTTTTTGAGATCTACAACTTTCATTTTGATAGTTTCTCCATCCGAGATCGTTTACAAAATTTGAATTTAAAATTTGAGAAATTCAAATATAGTTTTCCACGATAAGATGATTTCAAATCAAAAAGTTGTCAACTACAAAGTTTCATAACTTTTTGAGAACTACAATTTTTGTTTTTGCTGTTTGTCCATCCGAGGTCGTTTAAAAATTTTAAATTTCAAATTTTTAGAAATTCAAACGTAGCTTTCCTTGACAAAATGATTTCAAATAAAAAAGTTATCAACTACAAAGTTTCATAACTTTTTGGGATCTACAACTTTTATTTTGGTAATTTCTCCATCCAAGGTCGTTTACAAAATTTGAATTTCAAATTTTAGAAATTCAAACGTAGTTTTCCTTGACAAGATGATTTCAAATCAAAAAGTTGTTAACTACAGAGTTTCATAACTTTCTGAAATCTACAACTTTTATTTTGGTCATTTGATCATTTATTCATCTGATATAGTTGTAGTAATATTATTCACAAATGTTACATATCCCTCTTATAGTTTATGAAACTATAAGAGAGATGTGAATTTTATGAACAATGTTACTACCATGTTATTGGTTGAAGAAATGACTAAATTAAAAGTTGTAGATATTGAAAAGTTCTACAACTTCTATATTCATGACTTTTTTAGCTGAAATCATTTAGTGTTCCAAAATAACGTTTGAAGTTACCATTTTTTGAAATTCAAATAAAAGATGGATAAAATAATAGCTGTAAGAACAATAGAGCATGATTTTAGAAATTTTTAGGAAAAAATCATCAAATTTGAAGTTAGTCAGAGGGAGGAAGACTAGTTACAAGTTTTAGCCAAAGATTAAAAAGAGAAATCAGAGTTCTTTAATAATTTTAAAATTTAATTTTAAATAGCATTTTAAAGTAGTAAATGATTTCAAATGAAAAAATTGTCAACTACAAAGTTGCATAACTTTTTGAGATCTACAACTTTTGTTTTGGGCGTTTCTTCATCTGAGGCCGTTTGAAAAATTCAAATTTTAAATTTTAGAAATCAAACGTAATTTTCATTAGATAGATGATTTCAAATAAAAATATTTGGACATCCAAACTATCTCAAATTAAAAAAGTTTGAACTACAATGTTGTAGATCGTCGAGTACTAAAACTTTGATATAAAGTTCGTCTTCATCGGACATCATATGAGAAACTTATGAAGTTTTCTTGCAGCATATCACTGTCGGTTAATCACTGCCGGTTCTTGGCTAAAACCGACAGTGATATGAACCGACAGTGAAGATCCGAATATCAGTGTCGGTTGGTCCTATCATTGCCGGTTTTAGCTAAAAACCGGCAGTGGTAGGCTATCACTGTCGGTTTCTTAAACTTTGGTAGTGATGAGGCCGGCAGTGATGTCCAATTCTGTAGTAGTGCCTAGGCCCATTAAATTCATAAACCCTAACCACCCATCATCAAAATTCACAAGTCCCTCAGTCGTTGCCCTCTCACATCCCTCTTGCTCTCATGCCACCCCACCTCTCCCCCGCCCTCTCTTACGGCTCCCATGCTCCCGTCTCCAGACATCCATGCTCCCGGTGACCATGCTCCTGTCTCCAGACCGTGCTACCATCTCTGCCATTGTTGTGTTCCAGCTGGATCTCCGAGCGTGTAGGCCCGTCCCTCGTACATCAGGCCACAGACGAGGGTGTTGCACTCTTAGGTTGAAGTGTTGAACCCATCTTTATGCGGGGGTCTAGCGGCATCTGAGCGACTATCATCTTCCTCACATTATCATCTTCCTCACATGCTGATCCCCTCATCTCTTCTCTTCTCTCCATATATCCCTCTCCTGTCATAAGTGTGGCCCCCACTCTCTTCCTCTCTCTCAGATGTGCAGCCTCATGGTGGAGGCATCCATGAAACAGGAACAAGCAGTGCACACGTGGACGATGCGGCCTGTAGGGACTAGACCGTGGTGCTAGGTGGTTAGGGGTGGGCCAAGGAAGGGAGGAGCTTCATCCGGGACAACAACCACTGTGGTTCTTCTTCAAAGGAGGCAGCACAGGCGAGGGCTCCGTGGCGAGCGGAAGGGGCTGAGTTTTTTTCACCTGCAGCCTCTAGCTAGAAACCTGAATTGACCATCTCTACAAATCTTTATTGCAGTAGTGAGTGAAGAGACCTCGGTAGCCATGGCAGCTTGCTTCTTCCCTCCCGGTTATTTAAGCGCACACCTGCATGCCTACAACTAGTTTCTTGTTTGTATTGGTTCTGGTTGTGAAGGGGTATTACTACTCCGGTTGTATTGTGATGGCAGCATTCTTAATAGTGTTAGTTTTTTTCTCTTTCTTTTTTACTTACATTATTTGCTTATGCGAATAATTCTTTACTTGCCGCCTAATAACTCTACTAAATTTACAGCCATAACTATACTCCAACGTTTGTATGTGGGCCTTATGTAATCCAGCTGCTACGGAGGGCAAATCCATGTGATCACAGCCCAAACTTGGCGTCTACTACTCCTAGAAGAAACGGCAGCACGCAGGTCACCAGTGACCACAAATGAAATGACCAGCCTTCCGCTACGGCCTACCAAGTACCAACCTTCCCAGCAGCTTCGCGACGCCCGCAGCCCTCCGTGGCCAGCCGGGTCCCACGCATGGAAAGCGTGAGTGCCTTGGCCACCCTGTCAGTCTATCACCACGCACCCCCGCTCCTACCTCTCCTCGTGAAGCATGGAACAGGCACAGCACACCCCGCTCTTGCTCTCCTCCGATCCCATTTCTCTCTCGCCCTCGCCGCTGTCGCTTTCGCTAGCTGCTCTCGCCCTCGCCTGCCATGGGCTCCGACTACGACGACGACGAATTCTCCGCAGAGTCTTTCCGTATCGTTCGCCGGCCTGCCATGGGCTCCGGCTCCGACACCTCCGACGACGACGAATTCTCCCCGGAGTCTTTCTGTATCGTTCGCCGCAAGAAGCCGCGACCAGACACAGATCAGCAAGCTGCGGCCGATGCCGTGTCCGTGTACGTGCCCACCATGGCCGCGCTGTCGCCGTTCCCACCTTCTAGTCCTAGGTCTGAATCTGGTGCCCGCCGGAGGCGCCGGGCTCCGAGGCCGCACTGCACAGTGGAGAGCATCTTCTCCAACTTCAAGAAACGCCGCGGAGCCCTCATCCGTGCCCTCACAGAAGGTAGTGAACGAGAATCGATCAGCCTCCTGTCCTATGTGCACATGTCTCGATTATATTCTTCTAGCTAGCTCATCCGATCCCTCTGCAATGTCGTGGATCTGGTTAGCAATGCAAGGTCATACTATCCGATATGAGTATGGCCTGATACTAAGGATCGGACACCCATCGGTAGATCATGAGTATGGCCTGATATTTCCTTTGTCAATCCACTATCCGATCCGTTTTATTTTGTTAGTTCTTCTACCACTGCTTTGGTGCAGATGTACTGTTGCATCCAGGTACCGACAGTGCAGACTGCAACTTTTTTTTTGCCGATCGAAGCTTCATCCACCAGTTCTTTCAGGCTGACAATTTCCAAGTTGGAAGAGCTTGGATCTCTTTGAAAAGTTACCTCCTTGACCTTGTATTCTTCATGCTGCTTAAACCCTGAAAAGATGCTACCATCAGGCCCTATTACTGCTGAGGTATGCCAGCCAGCAGTAACACTAAAGCCTTCATCATCTTGCTTGCTGAATCCAAATGGAAGATCACATCCATTTCTTTCACTCCCTTATTTAATTTTCAGCACACACAAGGCTTGCTATCCTTGAGGATTCCTCCTCAGAAGTTTCCA
Organism: Saccharum hybrid cultivar R570; assembly: GCA_038087645.1. NCBI lineage: Eukaryota > Viridiplantae > Streptophyta > Magnoliopsida > Poales > Poaceae > Saccharum > Saccharum hybrid cultivar. The sequence goes on from JAQSUU010000496.1 coordinate 20,170,639, forward strand.
GCGATGCTCTCCTTGCAGGAACATCAATGCCACTACCAACCTCATCTAGGTTTGCATGCATATTTTTGGCATATTGCCTTCGTGTGAGGAGGGTACAGTCGAAAAAATAGAAGCTCTGAAACTACTACTGTACATTCCTCACACGAATCAGAGCTTCTAGGATACGGTGTTACAGGCATTGCTCTTGATCATTGAGTTGTTTCCATTACTACTTACTAGCTTGTTCTCTCTGTTTTCTTTTCTATTACATGCATGTCTACCAAAAATTTGCATGCCCAAGTTCTAACTTTTCACTTCATCTCAACAATTATGTGAATATATAACCTCATGGCCTTTATTTTACGCACTTACACTAACGAAGTACGAATGTTTTAATACTCGCGTGTAGCTGTTTTCCATCTTTGTCAGTTTCAAAAATGTTTTAATATTCACTATCTAACGGTAGCCTTGTGTGTGGGTATGCAGATGAGGAGGCGTTCTTTCAAAAATGTGATCCAGGTGAGTGCTTGGGGGATCAATATCAATTCTTTGGCGCATGAAATGAGGTGATCAAGTGAATAGGGCGTGTTCTTTTTATTGCATTATTATTATATTATTGTAGGTATGCAGCCCCTACACTTATATGGCGGCACAGACGGGAGCTGGGAGGTGAAACCACCTGCGTTGAAGCTCCAAGCACCGGCGCCGCCTGAGCCAACACCTGGCATCAACAAATGGAGGGACACGATGGAACGGCACAAGTGGCTGCAAAAAGTTGCTGTGCACTGCGATGCATGGCTCATGAAGATTTCTGGCTTCGCTACTTCATATATGACAGCTACAGAACGGTATTTGATTACTTCGCTAATTAATAAAACATGAATATATGACTTAGCTAGTGACATTGTTATCTGATGCATTATAAGGAGGTGATAATCAATTCATTAGATGAAATCTCCATACAGTTATAATTTTTAAAAACATCTATTGATTTTTATCTCATTGTCTAGCTAGTACTGCCTGTAGTCATAGACGTTTTGGTCTGCCTTTAAGCCAACCATTTCAAGCAGCGTTTCTCCATATTATATTGCTAGGTTCAGGTATTTGAAAAATGATATGAGTAGATTAATAAATTTTAAATGTAGTGTCACAAATTTTTTTTAATATGTTAAAAATATTTTGTGAGTACTGGCTCAATGCACATTATTCTAGGTAGAAATGGTTCCAGCACATGCATCTGTCCCTTGCTCATATATAGTTTGCTCTTAATGAGGTGAATTCCATATATCCTGTTAAACAGAAGCAATAGCAGGGGATGGCGAGCTGTAGTGTGCATCTATCAGTGTCCTAAAGGAGGGGTTTATCTGATGACAGTTTGTTATATGTTTTCCATGGCACACCTTTTGTATATTGTCATCTCTTTGGGGGCCCTCTCTTGTAGTTTCTTTACTTTCTATGAAATGGCATGCAACTCTCTTGTATGTTTGAGAAAAAATGTTAAACAGAATCATATATAGAAAATGGAATAATACTTGCTTTCTTACGCTATCTCTATAATGTTTAGCAGGACAGAAAACATTTTTCCACCTATGATAACATCATAACCCTTGTATACAGTTCTTTTAGTGAAATATAGAATTTATGAATAAGTATAACAACCAGGAAAATGTGTTTCAACTAGATTTTACTTATACATGTCAACATTTAACTACTCTTAGTGAAATGTAAGAACTTATGATTACATACAGTTATTTTAGTGAAATGTAAGAACTTATGGATAAGTATAACCAGGAACGTGTGTTGAAACTAGATTTTAATTTTCATGTTAGCATTAAACTGTTCTTCGTACATGATATCGTTTTAGTTTTTCAACATCTGCATTGGAGCATGATATATTAATGCATTCTGTTTGCACTGATACACTTAATAATAATATGTTAATTATAAAACTGGGTAGCTTAATTGTGTAGATAGTTGGCTTTGCTTATAGAACAATGTTGCATGTTCACCTGCTATACAAATGATACTAGGACATAGTTCCGTAGAAGATGGATTGTCTTAATATTAGATCTATATGATTACTTCATATTTGAAAGGGATAATTGTTTTTTATAACTCTTCTTGTCAACTTGCTGGCACTAATTATTAGCATATTTGTCTACAACGTTTATATACTGGAAAAAAAACTGTAACCAATTGTTGTATTGTTTCTTTCTAACTTATCATTTGGTTGTACAGTGTGCACTCATAGGGGGTTAGTATATGTATGCTGCACTCATAGGGGGTTAGTATATGTGTACGTGTATGCTGCGACAGTATAAACTATGTTTGCAAGAAAAACATCATTCAGCTTAAATTCTTATGCTCATCATAGTTAGGAAAAACTATATTAGAAAAACTACCGTTTTCTATAACGCCTATTACTGGCTTTGCATCTGGTAGTGTGTAATTGGCAATGATGGTGAGGGGCTATCATTGGCAGTGCTAGAACTAGCAGTGTCGAGCTTTTAAAAAACAAGAAAAAAGGAAAAGGTTCCAAAAATATCAACTAGATCTGCTCGCAGGTCTGTGCAAAGACCGCGCTCGCACCTGTGCCTAATCTGCTCACCACTACCGCTGCTTTGCACAGGCAGCCTGTGCGCCTGAGAAGAGGAGTAGAGAGAGAGAGGGGGGGGAGGAAGCCACCACGCCAGTGCTCCCGCGCCGGGCCCGCGAGGAGGAGGATAACTCCGGGGAGGATATCGTCACGCTCGTATCCCCATGCTAGGGTTACCGCTTGCGAGGAGGAGGATGATACAGAGGGAAGGAGGAGGAGGAGGAGGAGGAGGAGGAGGCCACCGGGGCTGCCCACCCGCAATAAGGAGAACAGAGGGGAGGAGGAGATTTGGGGAGGGAGATGGGGAGGAGGGGGGAGAGAGAAGATTCTGGGAAAGGGGTGGGGGAGAGAATGGGGGAGAGAGGGGAGAGAGAATCAGATAGTGCTTATTGTGGAGTGTGCTATGCGGATGTTAGTGGGAGTCAATGGGATTGAAAAGATATTTCAGGTCTAGGATCAAATGATCACTGTCAGTTGGTAATATGACCCGGCAATGCCAACGCTTTCCTGCAAGTTGTATTACCAACCGACGGTGATAATTACCTATTACGCCGGTTAATTTTAGAATAAATCCGACGGTGATTGACCTATTGCTTATGAAATGACCGTGATACCCCTATTACTATCGGTTTAAAATTGTCCAACGGTGATGGGCTAACAGGGATTGTCTATTCTGTAGTAGTGTTGTTTGGTTCTTTTATTTGGATTGTTGTTATGCTTAACTTTTTATAGCTTATTGGACTATTCTCAACATCACTACATATTTAGTTAGAAACTATTCTACCATATATTCTTCAAGAACTTTGATCTTTCATTGTTCAACTAAATGGTTGACCATGCTTTTATTTCAAGTTTGTGTATGTGAAACTCTGGCCATTGCCAATTCACTAATAAAAATATTTTTGTATTGTAGGGATCGGCTGTTCGCTATGATCATCGATCTGCCATCGGTCCAAGGAATATTACTGGCTAGCAACGACACGTACAGATGCATGTACCATGTAGAAGGAAAGGTACATGTCTTGTATTCATAGTTGTGCAAATTAAGTTGTATGGTCTAATCAAACACAGACTAAGTTTGCTTTTTTGTACTATATAAAAAGAGATCTAGTGGTCCAGAAGCCAATGCGGTAGTTGAGGAGGAGAAAGAGGAGGTACCTAGCTCTTCAGAGCTGTGCAAATTAAGTTGTTTAAGTTCAAATCTAACATGGGCTGACTTAATTTTTTCTTGTAAAAAGAGATCTAGTGGCCCAGATGAAGCCAATGAGGTGGTGGAGGAGGAACAGGAGGTATACCTTATCGAAGAGCAGGTATGGCTTGTGTTTGGAGCTATACAAAATAAGTTGTTTACATTCAAATTAAACACATATTGATTTTAATTTTTCTTATAAAAAGAGATCTAGTGGTCCCAGTGAAGCCAACGAAGTGCTGGAGGAGGAGGAAGATGATGCTACAAGTGATGATAACAACTTTTGTGCTAGTTGCAATAGTCGCTACAAGGCAAATGCATTTTGGATTAGCTGTGACGAGTGTGGAAAATGGTACCATGGAAAATGTGTAAATATAACATCTAGTGAAGCAGAGCATAAGGAACACTATGAGTGTCCTGATTGTTACTATGAGAGGGTCGGTTGGTCATGACTACTAGACCCTATGGTATCAAATTTGTCCAAGAGATACTAGACAGACTGAGTTTGTATAAACTCTGTTTGACGAGATTTTGTACAAAATTTCTCTAGTTTGTATGTCTTTGTATGTGCTATATTGAGAAGCTAGAAGAAACTAAAAGATATAAGAAGCTAGCAAGTTGTATTGGCTTCTTGTCATGGTCTCATGTGTGCATGGTTGTTCACGTGTGGCAAAACGGAGCTACTACTGGCTATTAGCAGCTGTTGCATGAATGTGCTTATGACAGGCTAATTAACACAAGTATGTACACGTATGGCAGCATGCATGTATGCGTGTGCGCCCACGCGATATGTCCCTTCTCCAAATACGCATTGACATGCACGGCTGATAACGTGAGCCATGCAAGAATAATAAAGAAGAAGCTAGCAAGTGTATGAGCTTCTATGCCGGCTGCGGTGTACGCACGTACGTATACGCAGCAGGTTTGTGTGCCGGCTGAGCCCGCAGGTGGCCCGGGCCAACTCGGAGCATTCTAGAAGCCTTCGCCATCTACGAGCCTGTACCCTGTAGATATTCCGGCTGACAGGTGGAGTCCAACCTTCGGAGATCAACGGGCACAAATCGTCTGGATGGATGGATAACCTCGAGGGATATCTACAGAGCCTGGAATCTGGATAAGTTAGCCACCAGATCCTTTCAACCTGATCACGAAGCAACCAGCTGACGCACAAATATCGCTCCCGATAATGCTCCACAGCGGGCGTCCGGATGGACGAACGACAGACCCGACCCGCACCGCACCCAGCCTCCCGCACTCCACCTTATCCTTCAAGCGCCGCTCGTTAGTTCACTTCACCAAAGAAAACAGTGCTGCTCCCATCTCCAGCGCCAGGCTGCTCGTTGCAGGCAGCATGAGGCCGCTCACCGCGGCCTTCTCCGGCGCCTTCCAGAGCCGCGGCGCCGCATAAAACTTAACTGCGGCGGGCGTTTTTGGTTAACCGAGGCGGGCATAGGCGTCCGCCGCGGTTGTAAGGTCACGGTTAATGGCGGCTTAACTGCGGCGGCCACCTATGCCCGCCATGGTGAATCAATTAACCAAGGCGGGCACATTAGGATGACCGCCATGGTTAATAGATTAACCGAGACGGGTACGTTATGATGACCGCCTCGGTTAATCATTTAAAAAACAAAAAAAAATCCACGAGCCCGCCGGCGAGCCTGTTCCGAGCCCACCGGTGAGCCCGTTCTCAGCCCAGTACCGGGCCTAGATCCGCTCACCACCACACGCGCGCCACCACTAGGGAGAGGGCGCAAACCCTAGATCCGCCAGCCAGAGGGGTGACCGGCCTAGATCCACCGCCAGGGCGCACGTCAGGCATGGATCCGCCGCCGGAGAGAGTGGCTGGCCTCGATCTGCCGCCGAAGAGGGCGGCCAGCCTAGATCCGCCGCCGGAGGGCCTACATCTGCTGTCGGAGAAGATGGTCAGCCTCGATCCGTCGCCGAAGAGGGAGGCCAGCCTAGATCCGCCGGATCCATGAGCCCCGAGGCCAGGCACCACCGGATCCGCCCTCGATCCGTCAAATCCGCCCTCTACTCCACCGGTTCTAGAAAAGGAGAGAGGGAAGAGTGAGGGAGATGAAGAGGGGAAGAGAGTGGGCAGAGAGAGGGTTTGTACCTTCAGTACCGCACCGGGAGGAGCACCGTGCCCGCGCCTGCAAGCTCGTGCCGGGAGGCCGCGCTACCGAGTAGGGAGGAGAGGGAGACGTCGCGAGGGAGAGAGAAGAGAGTGAGAGAGGGACTACGAGAGAGAGACGCAGGCTGGCTGTGGGAGACCGCGCGAGGGAGAGAAGGGAGAGGCCGCGTCTTGCTCATGACTGCGCGAGGTGGGAGAGGAGTGAGAGAGAAAACCTTAAGTGCTCGGTTATATATGAGCCTAATAGACTGATAGGTAATGGGCTTTCTAGGCTTGAGCCTTTTTTGAGGCAGGCCTTATAACGTGGCCGCCTCGGTTAATCAATTTACCGAGATGGGCACCTTAAGACGCCCGCCTCGAAAAATAACCTATTTTCTGAGGCGGGCGTCTTAAGGTGCCCACCTCGGTAAATCGATTAACCGAGGCGAGCAAAAGTATCCGCCTCGGTAAATAAAAATACCCGCCTCCATTTATCGTGGGCATTAACCGTGGCGGGTAAAATGGGAGCCCACCTTGGTTAAGTTTTGGGGTGTGTCTTACAAAATCATTTATGTAGTAGTGCCACATTGTCCGCAAGACAACGCCGCTTCCTTCTCTAGCGCGAGGCTGCTCGCCACAGGAGGCACGAGACCGCTCGCCGGGGCCTTCTCCGGCGCCCTCAAGTGCCACGGTGCTGCATCCGCCCGTTGTACGCCGCTGCCTGCGGTGCCATCTCCATCCACCGACGCTGTCTCCGCCACTAGTCGCCTCGCAGCCAGCTGTGCGGACGCCCCGAAGCTCCCCGACTCCACCGAGCGCACGCCTCGATGCAGATCTATGACGTCGCTAGAGCCACCACGTCGAGCCTCGTCCCCAGGCTTCCCATCAACGTATGTGGAGCCACCGCGGTTCCCCACTAGGGCCGTGGCCGCCAGCGATGATGTGTTTCAAAAGTTTTAAGTCTATGTTTCAGGTGTTTCAGTTGTTTCAGACGTTTGTTTCAAATGTTTCATCTGGATGTTTCAAAAGTAGATCTTGGTGTTACACATGTTGCAAGGCTACACATGCATGTTTCAAGTGTTTCATCTGTTTCAGACTTATGTTGCAAATGTTTTATCTCGATGTTTCAAAAGTAGATCGGGTGTTGCACATGTTGCAATGGCTATACACGCATATTTTAAATGCATGTTTCAACATATGTTTCACATCTGGATGTTTCGAAAGTAGATTGGGTGTTGCATCGTGCCAGTGGCTCGCAAAGAACAGCCTACTACAAAGCTTTGGCTCCTACCACACGCCTTCCTCGTGTAGTGTGCCTCGCCCTCTCCTCTTCTCTCCCTCCCCTCCCTTTCCCTTCCCTCCATCTCGCCATGGTAGTTCGAGCTCGACCTGATCTCCATACGGACGAGGGATGGGCGATGGGCGTGGGACAAGGGAGCTGCATGCGTCGAGCGCAAGCGAGGGAGCTAGGGACGGATGCTGCCTCTGGAGCAGGATAGGTGCTGGGCGGAGGGGGCTGCGTAAGTCATGTTTTTTTATTCAAGCGTACATCGTGGTTGGGAGCGGGCTGTAGACGCGGACAAATGGGAGCTGTGTCCGAATGCAGCCTAGGGACGAACGTCCGGACGCGAGGCTTACCGATATCGCTCTAGCTTCAACAAACACGGGTAGCACATGTGCGGCGTCCCACAGCTGACAGCCCTAGGCCCTTGTCCGATCAAATGATGGAGGAAGGCAGGGCGCCATCCATCCAGAGGCTCGGAGCCGCTCCTGCACATGGCGCCAAGGAGGAGATGGCCGCACGGCTGCGCTATTGCCCAAGGAACTATTCATCTACTATGCGCCATCGGCCGGAGAGATGTGTTACGAGGAAGCCGAAAGTGCAACAAGGCAACCACCACCACACGGTGGCCACTTCCACGCAGCCATCTATCAAGCAAAGGAGGCAGCCCTAGCAGGCGCCAAAGACGCCTAGAAGGCAGTTGGCACAATTCCCATATATCTGGGAGCGCCGCACATTAACACCGCGTGCAGCCTCTATGCATCCCTACCGGCGACACTACGAGGAGGAGGAGATGGCCACACGGAGGAGACGACTGCCATGTATGTATGCGTTGTCGGCCGACGGTCAGCGTTAGGAGGAGACAGAGGCAGGCTTTGCATCTGCATGGCACCACATGCACACATCCCATCATCACCATGGCTATGTCGAAAGACGTAGGATACGACCACATGGAGACCGGACGCACGTGGCTGTGTCCACACGGAGCCGAGATGTCGTCACCTTCATCTACACCAACATGTGAGAAGCGTGGGGGAGGTGGCACCGCGACGAGCGTGTTGGCGCCGAGCCACGGACAATGACCTGACACTGGACCACTATGCCGATCTAGGGTCTGGGGACAAAGACCCGAGGCACGGCCCAATGGACCAAAAGATGGTGTTACAACACCCTGGCAAATTCTGGATGCTAAATTGTTTTGACGATTCCTATTGACCTCTGAAGAATTTTGACGTCAAACTAAAGCCATTGGTTAGCTTATCAAATTATCTTTCCAATCACATGTGGATCATTGAAAATAGAGTCCGTATGCAGCCTGAGCATTGATTTTACTCGAGACTGGTCCTTGATTCTAAGGTGGATTCAAAACTTGATTTGGGCCTCCGCCTTGGTGACTCGAACCGGATAATCTTCGAGCCTCCTTCTCATTTTGGACACACTTGCTGATCTCCTTGGCCTACATCTCCAAGCATGGTAGTATGCATGGAGGTCATGCCGTCATCATCTTCCCCTTCTTGACGAAAAGTCATCCTCGGCGTCGATTGTGTACTTGAAGTTGATCCTGCACATTAACGAGACTCAAACATAGGGATATGCTAAGTACCTAGGGGAGAGGTTCCTGATCGAAGGACCCCCGACCGATCCCTCTAGGATCACTCGAGGGCTCGAGGGCTATACCCATTAGGTATGCTCGTGCGTAACCTCTGGCAAAGGATCGGGCGAAACCCGAGCACGCCCTTGGCCTCTGCTCAGGACTTTAGGGCTCATCGGAGCTCCAGGCTCCCGATCGATGACAGCCTAGGCCTGATCCTTAGCTTCACTCTAGTCAGAGCCAAAGGCCAGGCAGGAACCCAGCGCCCAGGGCTAGAGGGCTCCTCGATGCCACCCCGGCCAACAGGTGCAGCACTGTCGTCCACTCATCTGACAAGGTCATACACACGGCATGACATAAGGAGATAAATCCCTTCACCGGCTCCAGGGCTTGGGGCCTCCTAGGCCCACTCGTCAACCCCGCCCTCAAGTTTGACGCCTTCACCACCAAAGAAGCCTTGAGAAGGCTCACCGGTGGAGGCCGTTCCAAGCCAACAACCCCTGACGGTCATAGCATTAGGGCAGAGCAACCAAAGGGTGCCTGAGACTTCTCTGACTCCACGACAACACCAAGGTCCATCCATGCCACAACGGCACCCTCTTGGACTCTGACGCACGTAGACCATAGACTCAACCCTTGAACCGCCTTGTACCCGACCTACCTTAGTTTATAGGGGGAGGTCAGATCCTATGGAGTGGGGACCGAAATAGAACATAACAGAGTCCTCTAGACCACCTCGTGCTTTGCACCAAGAGCAAAGCAACCTAGAGAGGAGCGACCGAGTGCTCCTCCCCTTTGTCTTTCTTTCCCATCACCGAGGAGGCAACCTCACCATCGACGAGCCATAGGATAGCACCGAGTGATCTCCTTCCAAATCTCTTACACACTCTTGTTGTAACCCCCCGATTTGGGTGCTCTCGAATACAAAAAACTACTACTACTAGATGTAGGGCCCTGATAGCCAGAACCAAGATACATCACTGTGTCTTCTTTGTGTTCTTGAGTTCACCCGAGGAACCGGAGATGCATGCATGGATTATTCAAAGTAAATATGTAGTGGAATGCAAAAACTAAAAGATAACTACTCGTCAAGTTTAAAGTCCATGAGCAGGACTATGTCACCTTTCTCGATCAAACTCACTATGACTCATGATGGAATTTGTGAGTAGTGCAACATCTATGTTCATCACATGAGATGTGATTTGAATTCTTGCGATGGCGACCTTTTCTCCAATCTACACATGGTTATAATAATAATAATAATAATAATAATAATAATAATAATAATAATAATAATAATAATAATAATAATAATAATAATAATAATAATAATAATAATAATAATAATAATAATATGTCTATACAAACCTGTGATATGGTAGGATTCCGTGTTGATGGATCATGAAGTTCAAGCACCCTGGGATCTTTAATATTACTCGCTTCTTTTCTTTTCTCGTGGAATCTTGTCGGAAGGTCGAAACGGCATCTGTTGTCCTGTCTATTCCATAATTCAACAGAACAGGGGTAATTCTACTAAAACTAGTGGTATGTTAATAATAAAAATCTTTACACCAATTGTTTCCCATGCAACGGTGCCAGAAATGCTTGTTGGTACTTGTTAATGCAAACTAAAAATAAGAGTTCTCACAAGCGCACAGAATACCATTGTAGCATTTCACTAGGAGTATTCTAGGTATCGTCATTTATATTTTACCATAGGAAAACAATAGGATAAAGATTATTAAATAACAAAGGAATATCTACTAATCAACATACTAGCATAGCTATAGCAGGGGTAAATCTAATGATAGGAATTATAAATAATGACAATCAGAGGATAAACCATGCATATTAGATGAATAAACTTGATAACTTGGGAAAATAACAGGTGAGGTAGATTCCTATGATATCTATAGAGTTATAGAATTGCAGTGGCATATAAACTCTTTATAGCAAAAGATTAGCTCTACATTCATGCATAAGGGACATCTCTAAGGAGGAGCATAGTAAATATACTTCTCCATCATGATATAGGTACTGCTAGTCCTATAGACGGGGGTGGAATACAGAGGATCTACGAGGCTATCACACACACAAATCTACCATACTCAGAATGCAGGGTGCATCCGCAGGCTGTATCATGTATAAGCACCATGCTTACTCAAGGTCTGCTACTAAACCCATTCGAATAAAGATAGGTCAAGCGCTCTGTGATCCTATGCATAAACATAAAGGTAACTTTGACTACTTAAGCATATAACCAACGTAAACATAACCATGTAGATAAGAATATGAAACGTAAATATTGAAGTCTCATAAGATATGAAAGTGTAGATACAATGGCTTACCAAACCTCTAAGACTAGATTCGGAATCTTGACATGAGTCCAACTCAACCCTAACTCTCAGGTTACTAATCTACTACGTTGGAGAGTTCTAGATCTATTCCTCCTAGTGTTTATTGATCTGATTGAGATCGAACTGATCCTGAATGGATGCCTTTTTGGAGGGGTCCAGGGGTCCTTTTATAGGGGGCATCAGGCTCCTTGTGGGCCCATGAATCCGTGGCACGACTTAGTCTCGTCCTTCCATCCAAACTGACTTAAATAAATAGTGGAGATTTATCCATAAAGTCAGTTAAAGACAACTGACGCTGATAGGTGGGGCCCAGGGAGGTCGACCGCCTATAGGTAGGGTTAGCCGACCCCACCATGGTCCCCGTCCACATGGATCTCTTTCTTTGGCCCGGGAACTGTGGAGTAGAGCCTAGTAGAGTTGGTTTCGTTGTGGATGGATTAGATTCCTTCTGATAGTGTGGCCCACTTTGGCATGTTTTCTGTATAAACCCTCCTGCATTCACAAAATCACCAAAACTTATGAAAATACTTAGTTTAAACCACTAGACCTATGTTGGTGATTGATTTTTAGGATGATTATATGTCATATTGATAGTTTATAGTTGACGTTAACGACTGTCAACAATCGCCGCCTGCCCCAGCTGACTAGTGCGCAAGGGGGCACGGTCACACATGGGGGGCCTGACCAGGTCATCACTGGATCCGCATCCTACGCCTTTGATACCGCTCCTCAAAGAAGATGGAAGCCTCGCCCATCGCAGCGGCGGCCCCGGCCACTCGGTCGCCGCCTGGCCTAGCCGACGTGCATGCACGCAGGGTCACAGGGCCGGGCCTCACGTGTATGTTCAGATCTGCTAGATCCGTCTTCCAGTTGTGGCCTCGGCCACCCGGCCGCTGCCTGGCCTAGCCTGCGTGCATGCGCGGGGGCGCGGGGACCTGATCGAGTCGTCACCAGATCTGCTAGATCCGATGATGCCCAACCTGCCTATAGAACCCAAAGGCGACACTACTACATAAATCTTTATGGAGACGGGCAAAAACGATTTACAGAGGCGGGCATTGCAGCCGCCTCCATTCAAAGGTCTCGGTTTATCAAACCCTACAAAGGTGATTGCTTTGCCCGCCTACATAAATCAATTAGAAAAAACAAAAAAAAGAAAAATACATGGACAAGCCTGCCGAGCCCACCCACGGGCCCGCCGAGCCCATCCATGTGCTGCCACCGCTGCCGCCGCCCGCTGGATCGGGGCGTCATAGTCGTCATCGCCGCTGGATCCACTGCTAGGGGTGCTCCTAACTTGGATCCGCCGCTGGCAGGCCCTTGCTGGAGGCCGCACTGGATATGTGTGAAGCCGACACCGCTCGGGGTCACGCCACCACTCGCAAAGCTACCGCCGCACACGGAGGAGAAGGCCAAATCCGGGAGGAGGAGGCCGGATTTGGGCCACGGCCGCCGGATCCGCCCGCCGCCGCCATGGATCTAAGCACCAGCAAGGGAGAGAGGTCGCGCCATGCCACGCCATGGATCCGGGCGCCGCGAGGGAGAGAGGCTGCTCCACTGTGTCGCGCCCCGCCCGCAAAGCCGCATCACTGTGCCGTGTCCGCGAGGCCGAGCCACTGCCGTGCCACGCTTGTGAAGCTGCCCTGCCGTGCCGTGCACGATGCCCTCTACCAAAAGAAGTGACGCAAAGGAGAGAGTGAGAGAGGTGAGGGAGAGGATAGATGTATGAGAGAGGGGATGGGAGGGAGTCGTGGCCACCTGGGAGATGTGACTGCGCGAGTGCACGACGAGGAGAGAAGTGAGGGACTGCGCGAGGGGGAGAGAAGTGAGGGACAAAACCCTAAGTGCTAGTTTTATACATGACTACGGTAATAGGCCTTCTGAGCTTATTTGGGCCTCGAGCCAATTTTCCGAGGTGGTCAGGAAAATAACCGCCTCCGTAAATCAATTTATGGAGGCGGGTATCTTAAAACAACGACCTCTGAAAATGGACCATTTTTTGAGGCGGTTGTCTTAAGATGTCCGCCTCCATAAATCGATTTTCGGAGGCAGTTATTTTTTTGACCGCCTCCGTAAATCAATTTTACGATGTGGGCAAACTTGATCGCCTCCGTAAATGAAAAAGCCCGCCTCCGAAAATCGTCCAGCATTTTCCGAGGCGGTTGGATTTTGTTACCGCCTAGGTTAATGTTTGGGCACCGTCTTACAAAATCATTTGTGTAGTAGTGCGAGGAGGAGCAGTGATGAGAGGACCAGCACGCGGTGGAGGAATCATCAAAATTCACAAGTTTTTCAGCTATTGCCCTCTCACATGCATCCCTCTTACTCTCATGGCACCCCACCTCTCCCCAGCCCTCTCTCTCTTACGGCTCCCATGGTCCAGTCTCTAGACGTCCATATGCTCTCAGTGAACATGCTACTGTATCCTAACTGTGCTACCATCTCTGCCACTGTTGTGCTCCAGCTTAGATCTCCGAGCGTGTGGCGGTGGCCCGTCCCTCGTCTGACAAGCCGCAGGCGAGGGTGTTGCACTCTTAGGGTGAACCCATCTTTCGGCGTGTGGCAACGACATCTGAGCGCCTATCATCTGAGCCGCATGCTACTGTATCCATGAAGCAGGAACAAGCAGTGGACACGTGGACGATGCGGCGGCCTGTAGGGACTAGACCGTGGCGCTAGGGAAGAAAATTTGATGAAGACAGTATGCATGGGGTAGCTGTGCATACATGTATATCGGATGGCTGCTGCGTGGGTGCCCGTATGAATCTTACGGTAAGCCTACCCAATTCTAGAGCCACGCCTGATGCCTTGACCTGACCGCGTAGGAGCTGAGCTAAAGCAGGGGTGACCAATAGATCAACACAGGTGTCAATTCCTCTGGGTGGACGCGCGTGGCAGCTGATGGGAGTGTTTATGCACGGGAGGTTGTGTGCATACTGTCTCCACCCAATTTTCTTCCGGCACTAGGTGGTTATTAGGGGTGGGCCAAATAAAGGATGTGCTTCGTCCGGGACAACAACCACTGTGGTTCTCCTTCGAAGGAGGCAGCACAGGAGAGGGCTCGAATTGATCATCTCTACAAATCTTTGTTGCAGTAGTGAGTGAAGACCTCGGTAGCCATGGCGGCTTGCTTCTTCCCAACCGGTTATTTAAGCGCACACCTGCATGCGTACAACTAGTTTATTGACTTGTTGTATGTATTGATTGTGAAGGGGTATTACTCCCCCGGCCGGTTGTATTGTGAAGGCAGCTTTGTTGATAGTATCAGTTTTTTCTCTTTCTTTTTTACATTCTCTGCCTGTGCGAATAATTTTTTTACTTGCCACCTAACTCTACTAAATTTACAGCCATAACTATACTCCAACGTTCGTGTGTGGGAGCCTATTGTAATCCAGCTGCTACGGAAGGCAAATCCATGTGATCACAGCTCAAAGTTTCTACTACTCCTAGAAGAAACGGCAGCAGGTCACCAGTGACCACAGTCCACAGACGACCAGCCTTCCTCTACGGCCTACCAACCTTCCCAGCAGCTTCGCGCCGCCCGCAGCCCTCCGCGGCCAGCCGGGTCCCACGCATGGAAAGCGTGAGTGCCTTGCCCACCCTGTCAGTCTATCACCACCCCCGCTCCGCTCCTTTGCTTCTCTCCTCGTGAAGCGTGGCACAGCAGGTGGTCCCGACCGAGTCCCCCCGGCCAAATCCTCCTAGGGATCCGTCACACTCCACTTCTCTCCGGCGGCGCGCGCGACACAGAAGGGAGGAAGGGAGCCAAACCTCGGCACCCCCCTCACACTCTCCGCCTCTCTCTCTCGCTCAGTCGCTCTCGCTCTCGCAGCCTGCCATGGACTCCGGCTCCAACACCTCCTCCGACGAATTCTGCCCAGAGCAGTTCCGTGTCGTTCGCCGGAGGCCTTGTCGACCAAACACAGATCAGCAAGGCGCGGCCGATGCCGTGTACGTGCCCACCCCAACCATGGCGGCGCTGTCGCCGGACCCACCTTCTAGCCCTATGTCTGGCGATGCCCAGAGCCAGCCGCGACCAGGCACATATCAGGAAGGTGCCGATGCCGTGGACACGCCCATGGACATGGAGAGGAGGTCGCCAGACCCTCCTTCTAGGTCTGAATCTGGTGCCCTCCGGAGGCGCCAGCCGACCAGGTGCCGGGCTCTGACTCTAAGGCCGCCCTACACAGTGGAGAGCATCTTCGACAACTACAGCAAACGCCGCGGAGCCCTCATCCGTGCCCTCACCGAAGGTAGTATTGTAGTAAACGAGAATCAGCCTCCGACCTTTGTGCATATGTCTTTCTCGATTATATTCTTGTAGCTAGCTCACCACTCTGTAATGTCGTGGATCTGGTTAGCAAGGTCGTCATACTATGCGATCCGTTTTATTTTGTTAGTTCTACCACTGCTTTGGTGCAGATGTACTGTTGCGTCAAGGTACCGACAGCGCAATAAGTGCAAAAAAACAAAAACGATTGAACCTTCATCCACCAGTTCTTTCAAGCTGACAATTTCCAAGTTGGAAGCTTGGATCTCTGAGACAAGTTATCTCCTTGACCTTGTATTCTTCATGCTGCTTAAACCCTGAAAAGATGCTACCATCAGGCCCTATTACTGGTGAGGTATGCCAGCCAGCACCCAGCAGTAACACTAAAGCCTTCGTTCATCGTCTTGCTTGCTGAATCCAAATGGCAGATCACCATCCATTTCTTTCACTCCCTTATTTTGAGCACACACAAGGCTTGCTATCCATGAGGATACCTCCTCAGAAGTTTCCAGCGATGCTGTCCTTGCAGGAACATCAATGTCACTACAAACCTCATCTAGGTTTTCATGCATATTTTTGGCATATTCTGGTGGAGACAGTGCAAGTGCAATTGCCTTCGTGTGAGCAATGTACAGTAACAGTTTCAGAGCTTCTAGGATACTGTGTTACAGGCATTGCTCTTGACCATTGAGTTGTTCCCATTACTAGCTTGTTCTCTCTGTTTTTTTTTCTTTTGCATGCATGTCTACCAGAAATTTGCATTCCCAGGTTCTAAATTTTGACTTTATCTCAACAATTATGTGAATAACCCCCCATGGCCTTTATTTTACGCACTTATACTGACGAAGTACGAATGTTTTAATACTCACGCGTAGCTTTTTTCCTGCTTTGTCAAGTAAATATAGTCGTTTCATTAACTACTTCACATTTTGGGGGAAAATGATTTTCCAAAAAAGTGATAATAAATAACATGGGAAACCAACAGCCGAATGATTGTTGAGAGATGAAGTCGGATCCAAAGACAAACCTTAATCCTCAATTCTCGTTACTTTTTAAAAGTTTATTAGGAACTTCTTTCTCACTATCTAACGGGAGCCTTGTGTGGGTATGCAGATGAGGAGGCGTTCTTTCAAAAATGTGATCCAGGTGAGTGCTTGGGGAATCAATATCAATTCTCTGGCGTATGAAATGAGGTGATCAAGTGAACAGGACATTTTCTTTTTATTGTATTATTATTATATTATTGTAGGTATGCAGCCCCTACAATTATATGGCGGCACGGACGGGAGCTGGGAGGTGAAACCACCTGAGGTGGAGCTGCCAGCACCGGAACCTGAACCAGCACCCGGCATCAACATAGTGAGGGACACAATGGAACGGCACAAGTGGCTGCAAGGAGTTGCTGTGCACTGCGATGCATGGCTTATGAAGATTGCTGGCTTTGCTGCTTCATATATGACAGCTACAGAACGGTATTTTATTACGTCGCTAATTAATTAAACATATATCTATGACTTAGCTAGTGACATTGTTATCTGATGCATTATGAGGAGGTGATAATCAATTCATTAGATGAAATCTCTAGACAGTTATAATTTTTAAAAACATCTATTGATTTTTATCTCATTGTCTAGCTAGTACTGCCTCTAGTCATAGACATTTTGGTCTGTCTTTAAGCCAACCATTTCAAGCAACGCTTACATTTTTCTCTATATGTTAGGTTCAGGTATTTGAAAAATGCATGATATCAATAGATAAATAAATTTTAAATGTAGTGTCAGAAAAGTATTTTTTACTATGTTAAAAATATTTTATGGAGTACAAGCACAATGCACATTATTCCAGGTAGAAATGGTTCCAGCACATGCATCTGTCCCTTGCTCATATATAGTTTGCTCTTAATGAGGTGAATTTCATATATCCTGTTAAACAAAAGCAATAGCAGGGGATGGAGAGCTGTAGTGTGCATCTATCAGTGTCCTAAAGGAGGGGGTTATCTGATGATAGTTTGTTATATGTTTTCGATGGCGCACCTGTTGTATATTGTCATCTCTCTAGGAGGCCTCTCTTGTAGTTTCTTTACTTTCTATGAAATGACATGCAACTCTCTTGCATGCTTGAGAAAAAAATGTTAAACAAATCATACATAGAAAATGGAGTAATACTTGCTTTCTTATGATATCTCTATAATGTTTAGCAGGACAGAAAACATTTTTCCACCTGTGGCATCATCATGACCCATTTATACAGTTATTTTAGTGAAATATAGAATTTATGAATAATATAACCAGGAACATGTGTAGGAACTAGATTTTACTTTTCATGTTAGCATTTACTACTCTTAGTACATGCTATCATTTTATCTCTTTCAACATCTACGCTGCAGCTCCTTCTGTCAGTGATAGGAGGGGTGTTTGCTTGATGGTAATTTGTTTTATGTTCTCCATGGCGTCTCTGTTGTAGTGTGGTCATGTCCTTGGGACCCCTCTTGTAATTTCTTTATATTATTCTTTAATGAGAAGGTATGCAACCCTCTTGTGTGTTCAAAAAATAAATGATAAGCAAAATCGATCATGTATGGGAAACTGAACACTTGCTTCAATTCCTTACTATATTTTAGTAATGTTTGCAATCATATAGTCATGTATAGTTTATATCAAGATAGAAAACATTTTTCCACATGTGTGGTATCATGGCTAATTATATGCAGTTATTTTAGTGAAGTGGAACTTATGGATAAGTATAACCTGGAACATGTGTTGAAACTAGATTTTACTTTTCATGTTAGCATTGAACTATTCTTGGTACATGATATCATTTTATCTTTTTCAACATCTGCATCAGAGCATGATATATTAATGCATTCTGTTTCCACTGATACACTTAATAATAATATGTTAATTATAAAACTGGGTAGCTTAATTGTGTTAGATAGTTGGCTTTGCTTATAGAACGATGTTGCATGTTCACCTACTATATAAGTGATACTAAGGACATAGTTCCATAGAATATGGATTATGTCTTAATATTAGATCTATATGATTTCTTCATATTTAATTTGAAAGAGATAATTGTTTTTTATAACACTTCTTGTCAACCTGCTGAAACTACTTATTTGCATATTTGTCTACAACGTTTATATACTGGATAAAACTTTAACCACTTATTGTATTGTTTCTTTCTAATTGATCACTTGGTTGTACACGTGTGCGCTCATAGGGGTTAGTATATGTGTACGGTATGCTGTGATAGTATAAATTATGTTTTGCAAGAAAAATATCATTCAGCTTAAATTCTTATATGCTCATCAAAGTTAGGAAAAACTATCACTAGTAGAAAAACTCCAATAACTACCGGTTTCTAAAGCATATTACTGCAATGGCCTTGGATTCGGTAGTGTGTAATCGGCAATGATGGTGAAGGGCTATCATTGGCAGTGCTAGAATTGGCAGTGCCGACCTTTTAAAATATTCCAAAAATATCAACCAGATCTACCCGCTGCTCTATGCAAAGGCCACGCTCGCGCCTGATCTGCTCACCACTACCACTGCTTTGCACAGGCGGCCCGCACGCCCGAGAGGAGGAGGAGGAGGAGGAGGAGGAGGAGAGAGAGAGAGAGAGAGAGAGAGAGAGAGATAGAGAGAGGAGGGGAGGAGACCGCTGGTGAGGATGTCACTACTCCCGAGTCGACGACCCATGCGCCCATGCCGGGGCCACCTCCCCACGAGGAGGAGGAGACCTCCGGGGAGGATGTCATCGTGCTCGTATCCCTGTGATAGGGTTATTACCGTCTGCGATGAGGAGGAGGAGGAGGTGGTGGTGGAGGAGGCCATCGGGGCTGCCCACCCGCGATAAGGAGAACAGACGGAAGGAGGGGAGAGAGAGAGAGGAGATTCTGGGAAAGGAGTGGGGGAGAGAATGAGGGAGAGAGGGGAGAGAGAATCAGATAGTGTGGATTGTGGAGTGTGGTATGTGGACGGTAGTGGGAGTTAATGGGATTGAAAAGATATTTCATGTCTAGGATCAAATGATCACCGTCAGTTGGTAATATAACCCAGCAGTGTCAATGCTTCACTACAAGTTTTATTACGAACCGACAGTGATAATTACCTATTACCACCGGTTAATTTTATAATTTGGCGGTGATTGGCCTATTGCTTATGAAATGACAATGATACCCCTATCACTATCGGTTTAAAATTGTCCAACTGTGATGGGCTAACATGGATTGTCTATTCTGTAGTAGTGTTGTTTGGTTCTTTTGTTTGGATATTGTTATGCTTAATTTTTTCTAGCTTATTAGACTATTCTCAGCATCACTACACATTTAGTTAGAAAACTAAGTGGTTCTTTTGGAATTTGATATTTACATGGATATAAGAAACTATCCTGCTATATGCTCTTCAAGAACTTTGATATTTCTTTGTTCAACTAAACGGTTGACCATGCTTTTATTTCAAGTTTGTGTATGTGAAACTCTGGCCATTGCCAATTCACTAACAAAAATATTTTTGTATTGTAGGGGTCAGTTGTTCGCTATGATCATCGATTTGCCAACAGTCCAAGAAATATGCATGTACCATGTAGAAGAAAAGGTATATGTCTTGTACTCATAGTTGTGCAAATTTAGTTGTATGGTCTAATCTAACACAGTCCAAGTTTACTTTTTTATATGAAAAGAGATCTAGTGGTCCAGAAGCCAATGCAGTTGAGGAGGAAAAAGAGGAGGTACACTGCAAATTAAGTTGTTTAAGTTCAAATCTAACAAGGGCTGATTTAATTTTTTCTTGTAAAAAGAGATCTAGTGGCCCAGTTGAAGCCAATGAGGTGGTGGAGGAGGAACTGGAGGTATACTTTATAGAAGAGCAGGTATGGCTTGTGTTTGGAGCTATACAATATAAGTTGTTTACATGCAAATTAAACACATATTGATTTTAATTTTTCTTATAAAAAGATATCTAGTGGTCCTACTGAAGTCAATGAAGTGCTGGAGGAGGCGGAAGATGATGCTACAAATGATGATAACAACTTTTGTGCTAGTTGTGATAGTCGCTACAAGGCAAACACATTTTGGATTAGCTGCGACGAGTGTGGAAAATGGTACCATGGAAAATGTGTAAATATAACATCTAGTGAAGCAGAGCATAAGGAACACTATGAGTGTCCTGATTGCTACTATGAGAGGGTCGGTTGGTCATGACTACTAAGACCCTATGGTATCAAATTTGTTCAAGAGATACTAGACAGACTGAGTTTGTATGAACTCCACTATCTCATGGTGGGATTTTTTTAATTTGGCATCATTGTCTATTTTTCTAATTGTGTATGTTCTTGTACCTCTTCAGTAAAATTTGTTGCAACATGATCACTGATGATAACTGTAGTATGCACAAGTTTAGTATGTGAGATATCAGATATGACACCACCACTGTAACCATTATTAGAGTCAGTCAAAATTAGTTAACAATGGCAGACAAGGTTCAACATTTGTGTTAATTATAGATTTCTAGAGGCGATATTGTATGGCTGCCTCTGTTAATCCAAAAAAACAAATGAAATCTAGGAAGCTCGTCGATGAGGCCCAATGAGCCCATCCATAGGGCATGCCGCCGCCCAAATGTCCGCGCTACCATAGCCCACCAGGGTCATGAGCCTTGATGAATCTGCCTCGTTACATTCCGATACGTCACACCCCTGGCTAGATCTGCCCCCTAGTGCCCTTCCCATCGCTGATGATTGAACTAGTGTAGGAGGCCACCCCTAAGTTGGATATAGGGGCTCTGTCGCCGTGTTCGATTTCAAGGCTTTGGAGCTAGTTCCGACCATTACATATATAGTAGAGAGAGCGAGAGAGCTGGGAGAGATACAAGAGGTCGCCATGTATCGGACATACATGAGAGCAAACTTTAGGAGCTATTTTATTTTACTCTTTTTTTTAACTCATAAAGGTAAGGTATCAAATAAGACCTCAGAGGATTGTACAACTGGTGCCCATGAAGGTCAAATAGTAGGAGAAAAGAGACTACTCCCTCTGTACCAAAATAAATGCACATCTCTGCTTCCCGAGGTGTCAAACCTTTTTAAGTTTGACCAAATATAGATAAAAAAACTCATGATGTGTAGTAAGTACCGTTGGATTGATAATGGAATATTCTTAATAATTTTATTTAAAAATACACAAATATTAATATTATTTTCTATAATACTTGATCAAATTTAAAAAAGGAAAAGTCTAATTGACCCCCCAACTATAGGAGGTGGTCTACTTTACCCCCTGAACTATGAAATGGTCTAATTTACCCCCTAAACTTTGCAAAACCGGCCAAATCAACCCCTCGAGCGGTTTTGGTGGTGGTTTTGATACAGTGTCAGCGGTTTTGCTACAGTATCAGCGGTTTTGTCTTTTTCTTTTTTATTTATTTCGTCTGAATCTTTGAAAAATCATAGTAAATTACAGAAAAATCATAAAATAGAAAATCTAATTTTGTTGGACTCCATATGAGTAGATCTACACAGTGAATATATAATATAATATGCTTTAGTATAAAGTTTTTGTTGTATGAATTATTCAAATTAATTACAGAAAAAAATAGATCAAAATTTACAGCAAAAACTTTGTACTAAAGCATACTATATTATATATTCACTGTATAGATCTACTCATGTGGAGTCCAACAAAATTTGGATTTTTCATTTTATGATTTTTCTATGAGTTACTATGATTTTTTAAAGATTCAGACGAAATAAATAAAAAAGAAAAAGATAAAACCGCTGTTACTGTAGCAAAACTGCTGACACTGCCGCCCAAAACCGATCGAGGGGGTGATTTGATCGGTTTTGCAAAGTTTATGAGGTAAATTAGACTATTTCATAGTTCGGGGGTAAAGTAGACCACCCTATAGTTAGGGGCAAGTAGACTTTTTCCATATAAAAAACGTTTGACTTGTTGCGAAGCAAGGTATGCACTTGTTTTGAGAGGTACAGCAGCAGCAGACGAACAAAAAAACGTTCACACGGGGAAACCGGAGAGGTGTGGGATGTCCTGACCCAACGTTGCTGCATCTTTCCCGTGAGGCCGTCACAAACGAGACTCTACAGTCTACACACCCCAACCCAACACAACTTCCCCTGCCATTTCCTTCTACAGGAGTGGACGCGTCGGTCTTGCATCCGCTGCCTGCGCAGGCCTGCTGCTCGACGCTGCTGTGCTGGGCTGCTGGCGGCTAGCATGGACTCTCCCCCGCCCCTGCTCGCGAGCTCTCCAGGCTCGGCGCTACCAGACCATCCTCAGCACGGCCAGGCCACGGGTTCTCCTCCGCCGCCCCTGCTCACCAGCGCTCCATGCTCGCCGCTACCAGCCGAGCCGCTCCTGCGCGGCCAGGCCACGGGAGGGCCCATGGAGGCGCCTCCCCCTGCGCCCGCGGCGGCGGCGTTCTGCCCGCCATCGTACACCGCGGAGTGGATCTTCAGGGACTTCGCTTGCCGCCGCGCCGCCTTGATCCGCGCCCTCACCTCAGGTCTACAAGCACCCCTCGTCGTTCTTCCTATTCTTGCCCCTCGTGGATCTATAAACCGAAGGAGTTCCTCGATCGGTCGATCCCCACAAGAGTGCTGATTTTTTTCTTTTTCTTTTTCTGTCATTTAAACTTCGCTTTGGTTTGTTCACTCACGGTAAAGTGATGAACCTCATGGCCTTTTGTTTCTTTCATGCGTCATGCGTGCTGATAGAACAAGTATCAGCATTATAAAGTTGTTTTTACGCTTTACTTAAGGCATTACAATCTTGGTCATCTGTAATCTGCTTCTAAAAGACTGCAACCTGGTGCGCTGAGGTTTATTTCTACATGAAGGAAAAAAAAAAGGAATTTCTCAACAAGATGAACAACACAGTTGGATTATAAAAAACACAACTGGTCATTGTTTGTTTGACTGCATTTCTCGAACTTGACGCTTTCTTACAAGTTCAGAATGAAAATGTGAAATTCCTGTAATTCTCTGCAATTACTTCGTTGTGCTGGCTACCTGACTACCTCTGTTATTAGAACATTATGTGATTGTGCTATTCCATTTTTACTGCTGCTCCATACTTTGTGCTGTCATATGTAGACAATCTCATGTCAACCCTATGTCCCAAATCTTAGCTGTGTCACTATCAAACATTCAAACTATAACCTTGTGTACTGTGCAGATGAGAAGGCGTTCTCTCGTAAGTGCAACAAAGGTGGGTGACTGTTTTGGGACCAATCAGAAACCTCGCTCGAACTTTTCTTAATTCTCAAATGCTTGAGATCGTGTGGCCAAGTGAATGGGTTTTGTTTGGCTTCTAGGTACAGAGACCCTGTATCTGTATGGCAATAGTGATGTGAGTTGGGAGGTGCGGCCGCAGAAGTTGTTCATGCCGCTGGGGCAGCCTGAGCCAACGATGACCGGCATCAAACTAGTGAGGGGCAACATGAAACGCACAAAATGGCTCAGACACATCGCTATGCACTGTGACGCATGGCTCATTCATATCTCCTCATTCCTCGGTGCCAATTTGGAGACTAGATCAAGGTATTATCCTATTTCTTTTCATTATATGTGTACCCCAGTTCTAATAGTTTTGTTTTATGGATCACGTATGAGAACAATAAGCAGGTGAGAAGAGTTTTAGTGTGGACTAAAAGTTTCTGAAAACTCACCAAGAAATGTCATCTCTTTAGCTAGTACCCCACAAGCACTAACAATGTATCGTCAAGCATTATTGCCACGCTCTGTATGTGTTTCTTGAGTATGAAAGATTATGTTATACTTTGAGCATTATTACCATGCTCTCTGTGTGCATTTGTTTTCTTGAGTCTGAAAGATTATCTTATACTTTGAAGGATTAACTGTGCTTAGATACTGTCAAGAGATTTTAGTTTAAATTCAATACGTGGGATCACTATCAGAGAAGTGAAGACATTGAGGTTTAGCACAGAATGCACCTGCCTTCTGCTTTCTCATAATTTGCACTTGAGTTTAAATGCACATGCGAAAAGGAGTATAATCCTTGATGCCTAAGATTCGTGTAAAACACTACAACCATTTTGTGGATCAAGTAGTATTTACATGCAAAAGCACAAACTGGATTTTCTTCTCAGGATGATCTTACTAGTCATGTTCCATTATTACACAGTATGACAGTAAGCATATGCAAATTAGATTTCTACCTTTTTCACGTTGGCTTTTAGCTATCCTTAACACAAAAAAAATACTAACCAGATGCCTTATTCACACGTGTGAATAGATTTGCTTGGGTGAAACAGTTTGCACTAATACTTTCATTTAGAGTAGGCTTTTTTTGTGAGGACATAAAACCTTTAACATACTCTTGCTGTCTTGCAGCGAGTTTCACAATTAAATCTCCAAAGTTGACAAGTACTCTCTATCTGGGAACGAATTCAATGTCAATAGTAATGGTTGCTTAATATTGCAACTTTTCATACCTCTTGTCAAAATTCTTCTATTCTTCCCAAATCATCATACATTACCTAGTAAAAAAAACCTTTATAACAAAATGGAAACGTTGGCTTATTTGATATGATTATGTCCAAAACACCTTGTTTTGAGAAAGCTCGGTAATTAGTGATTCTTTTATGCTGCATCATCCACATGGATTATTGTCTCACTTTCAATTAGAAAACCCATTGACTATGTTCTTGAAACTGTTCTGTCAGATTTCAGTTATTAGTATTTTGCCCTGCATTGATGTCATTTTGTTTTTACGAAAGCTCTACCTGAAACCCTTTTTCAGAACCAATGATTGGATCATTTTTGTTTAGCAGGCAGCGTTTATCTGATAGGATCAACAGTCTGCCAACTGTTCTTGAAACATTCGTTGCTAGTGACACATATCGCCGCATATGCAGTCTAGAAAAAATGGTATGATGATATGTTTCTTTTTTGTATCAAAGGAATATGCTAATGTCCAATTTTCTTATGCAAAGAGTTATTGGTTGGTTGTTGAACAGAATGAGGATGAGGATGAAGGCTGTGGTACTGAGCCAACCATCTGTGCAAGCTGTGGCAGCCGCTACCATGCAAATGGATTTTGGATTTGTTGTGATGTGTGTGACCGTTGGTTTCATGGTAAATGTGTGAAGATAACAGCGGCTCAAGCGGAGCGAATAGAGCACTATGAATGCCCTGAGTGCTGCTCCAACAAGAAAGGGCATGGTTATAATGTGGACCCAATGCTTTCTGTTCTGTCTAAGCGATACTAGATATGCCCAAGTCGTATTACTAGTGCATTTGAACTCTTCTGGACTTCTGTGATGCTATATAGCTTTGTTGGGCTAGTTGATATTGTTTTGAACTTATGTGGTTGTTGCTTTAAGTTTGGACAGTTTTTATCTGCAGCCAGCATGCACTATAAGGCCAGTTGTGTACTAATCCGTTTTAGATATTGTACTAGACTTCTGGTCTCTATTTCTACTTCTATCGATCGATGTTCGTATTGGTTATTTGCTGTTACCTCAATTCTGAATTATATTGGTTACTTTAGCTTTGTCCTAAATCAAAACTTCTATAAGTTTGACCAAATATGAACGTTGTTTGACAGCCTTATTGGATCCTTTCCAATTAACGAGGGAAATGTATCGTGGCTCCTTAAACTCATGAGGAGGGAGACGTTAGCCTCGATGGGCAAGTGGTGGCCAAGAATGATACTTTTCGGTATTTAGGGTTGATGCTACAAAAGGACGGAGACATTGAGGAAGATGTTAGGCATAGAATATCAGCCGGCTGGTTGAAATGGCGTCAAGCTTCTGGCGTCCTCTGTGACAAAAGGGTGCCTCAGAAGCTGAAAGGTAAGTTCTATAGGACGGCGATTCGTCTAGCGATGTTATACGGTGCTGAGTGTTGGCCTATAAAAAGGCGACATGTCCAGCAATTGAGTGTAGCAGAGATGCGTATGTTGCGTTGGTGTTGTGGGCACACAATGAGGGATAGAGTCCGGAACGACGATATTCGGGATAGGGTTAGGGTGGCACCAATTGAGGAGAAATTGATTCAACATCGGTTGAGATGGTTTGGACATGTCCAACGGAGGCCTCCTGAGGCGCCGGTGCGTAGTGGAGTTCTAAAGCGGGCCGATAATGTAAAGAGCGGCAGAGGTCGACCTAAACTAACTTGGGACGAGTCCGTTAAGAGAGATCTTAAGGAGTGGAATATCTCTAATGATTTAGCTATGGATAGGAGCGCTTGGAGATTGGCAATCAACGTGCCGGAATCGTGACCTCTTTTGTCTCCCTTTATGTCCTTTTTTGTGTCTCCCTGTTTCTCGTCTCTTTTGGGTTTCATCTCTAGCCTACCCCAACTTGCTTGGGACAAAAGGCTATGTTGTTGTTGTTGCTGCTAGGTTCATGAACTCCCAAAAGTGATTATTTGGGTCTTTCCAATTTTTCATGTGGTTCATTTTAAGTTCACTCTAAGTCTAATCATGGATATGAATTTATACTTCGAATGAACCAATTAGAAAGTATAAAACTCTACAATACATTTCACTCCAAATAAAATACCTAGATGTTCTCTTAATCTCTTCACTATGATAAACTTAGTAGAGAGGACATCCAGTCTCTAATCTAAAAGATAAAAGCATCAAGAGAATTGTTAGGTGGCGAGGCAAACTTTTATCCTATGTGGGGTAGAATTACTTTGATTAAGACTTGCCTTGCTTGTATCTATGTACTTAATGTCCTTTATTAAGTTTCTGAAATGGACCATTAAGCGTTTAACAGCCTGGCATCCTCAACACTAGACTGTATTTTCCCTATTAATTCTAAAAAGATTTAGATAAAATATATTACCATCAACAAGTTCAATAAATACACTATAAGGATATTTCATAAAGAATTTAACAAACACTCATTGATTGTTGTAGACATTGGTGCGTTTGTTTATATATTTGACCAAAACTAGAAAAGTTTTATTAGTAATTTGGAAGAGAGTTCATTTATATGATTTCATTCTATTATTTCATAGACATTTAATTACATGGCTCATCTAGAGTTGGAAACCAAGACAAGAGCGTTTCATTATCTACGTGAAACTCAATTCTTCTCTCTTTATAAAAACATTGGCATGTCATCGGAAATGCTTATGTGGCAACTGCAGTGGCGCAAGCTTGCTGGATGGTGCGCGCACGCCCGCTCGCCATGCTCGCCGTCGGCTGAGGGACAGGAGACTCTGCCGGATCCAGGGAGGGTGCCGCCGACCGGGGTAGGGGAGGGTCAGTGGCTTGCTTGATCTCACTGAGGTGTGGGAGAGGGCCACCGGATCCGCGAGCGTTGGGCGCTCCCGGTGGGTGAGGACGCCGGGTGGGGAAGGAGGCCGCCAGGGTAGGGGTGCGCGCCGCTGCCGACCAGGGAGGCAGCCATGG
Source organism: Saccharum hybrid cultivar R570 (assembly GCA_038087645.1). Taxonomy (NCBI): domain Eukaryota; kingdom Viridiplantae; phylum Streptophyta; class Magnoliopsida; order Poales; family Poaceae; genus Saccharum; species Saccharum hybrid cultivar. The sequence continues at coordinate 20,198,416 of JAQSUU010000496.1, forward strand.
CCACGCGCCGGGGTAGGCGCGGGGCGCGAGCGTGGAAGGGTGGAGGAACGAGGGACTGGATGCGGGAGTGAGCGAGTAAGGCGTCTGTCCATTCCGGATGTCTTAATTGGAGCATTATCGAAATTATTTCTATAGAACTTAAGATTTCTATAGTACTCCCTCCGTTCTAAATTACAAGATATTTTAGCTTTTCTACATAACAAAAGCTGAGTCAAAGCATTTTATAATTTGGAATGGAGTGACTAGCTGTTAACAAGGAGAAGAACCCTTATTTCTATAGTAACTTAAAATTTGTTCAATATAATGATGGATCAATTTTTATTGGTAGAACAATTTTGTCCTTGGATGCAACATTTTTTCTTGGTTAATGGACCATCTTGATATAGAGGTTGCATCTTGACAGATGCAAAATATGAGGGTGATGGTGATGAACACATGTTCTCTTTGAGCTAGGTTCCTTCTACCATGGGTATTTTTCCTCGAATATCAACAACTGAATTGAGTGTCAGTTTAGCTTTATGCCGTCGATATCAATGTTCGCTTTTTTAAGTCAGGTGCTCGGTGACGATAAACGGAACAATTTTATACACCGATAGGCGGGAGGGGTAGTAAGAGCAACTTCAGCAGGGCCCCTACTTGAGTCCTCGTAGCTAAATATGGAGCTAAAAAAACCTGCTCCAGCAGGGCTCCTACTTAGAGCAACTCCAGCATGGCTCCTATTTGAGCACCCATAGCTAAATATGGGGGCTTGGGTAAAAAATCCAACTTCAACAGGACCCTTACTACGGACCTCAAATTTGTGTGGGTACTCAAATCCTCCCACCAGACCCAAATTCCTGTTGGCCCATAGCTCGGCCCCCATCCTGTAGCGCCGTATAAAAGCCCAAGCGCAGCCGCGCACCGCCTCCACGTGAACGCGAACACGGTCGCTCCTTTGGCGAGCGTGCCCATCCTTCCCTCCGGCGAGCGTGCCCCCTCCCCTCTAGCGAGCAACCGCGCAGAGGACGAGCTCCCAGTGTGACAACGAGCTCTGACAGCGCCCTCCCCTCTGGTCGTGTGGCAGCGAACTCCCGCGGCACCCTCCCCTTCGGCCACGCAGTAGCGAGCTCCGGCTGGCCTTCTATTGGTATTTCTTAACGCATACAGAAATAATCCATAAGCGCACGGAATTACTGTTGTAATATTTTACCCAGAAGTATTCAAGATATCGTATTTTTCACAAGGAACGGAGATACTCTTCTAGCTAGTTCGTCCAAGGACAACACAAGGGTAGAGTTTGTAAAGGTTGAGATGGATTCCTATGGTTATAGGGTCTATGGGTAGATAAATTTTACTTTTACTTGCTTACTTCGGGCACCGGGTTGCAACTGGTCTGCTAGTCGATTCCGGCCTGTAGCCGGCGTCGAACCCGGATGTGGGGGAATACGAGGGACAGACAGGGTTGTCACCACCTGCTGCCTACCCCTCAACCGTAGGGAACGAGGCAAATGAAGGTAGCCTCTAGCCTAGACACCACGTCTATGCTATCGACTACTACTCCAGCGTCGATCAGGGTTATCCGTCTTCATCAGGGCCCTCTACTAGAGTATCCGCTACGAGAGCGGACGACGAACCCGCAAACAAGTAAGAGTATAGCTTAACTAATCAAAGACTTTATAACCAAAAGAACCATGAACACTCACTTAGCGGGAAAATCCATTGGAATACAAGTGCTCGTCGAGGTACGAGATGGGAAGACACCAACAAGCCCAGCGCTTCCCCGAACTCTTCCTCACATCTCTCCCTTACAACTCTAGCTAGCTACTAGGGCCTAAGCCCTTTGGAGTGTTGCTCTAACTCAAGCGAGGTGTGCTCTTTGCCTTGTGTGTTGTGTGTCTTGTAGAGGGGGTACCCCTCTATTTATACAAAGTCTTGAGGGGGTGATGAAGCTAATTCTAGCGCAAAACTTAGTCTCCACCGCCTCAGCATGGTTCCATGCGACCGCCACTCGAAGGAGGGGACGAGCAGCGCCAGGAAGGGAGTGGGCGCCCCCTGGGAGCGGCCGCCCCTTGACTGGCTCCAATGGCCACTGACTTAGCACGGTGGGCTCTAGGCTGGACGTAGAGTGTGTCCCAGTGTTGTTTTGCCTGGCTAGAGTTGAGTTGGTGGCGTCTTTGTTATTTCTTTGCGCAAATGAACGTCGAAAATGCCTTTTCAGTGAATTTCTTTATGTACTCATGTTTGTAACCTGCAAAATGTGTTTGCACCAAAACTCATGGAGAGTGTGAGTTGAAAACTCCTAGTTCTATGTTTTGATGTTCACTTTTGTATATTTTATGTAAATATTAGCGGTAAGATTATGAGTTAAGCATCGCCAACACCCTCCGTGTGGGCACACGGGAGCAGCCCCGTCCTTCCATCGCACGGGTGCGCTATGCCGATACATGAGCGGCCCCAACCTTGACTCCGATGTGGTTCGGAGGAGGCCCTGCAGCACGGCGGCGAGGCCATCTGGAGGCCTCAGCAGCGTGGCACGGAGGAGGCCCCGAGGCCTCGGCAGCGTGGCACAGAGGCCTCGTGCACCCTCTTTCTCGTACGGCTAGATCTGGGAGGAAGAAGAAAGAGACTAACGAGTGGGTCCCGTCTGTCATTCTCTACCAAAATAGATTTGGGGGCATGTTGACGGTCAATAACTACTAAAATATACCGTCAACCAAGCATAGAAATGGACATAATTCAATATCAAACGTAGAGATAAGGTTTACACTAATAGAATTCCATAGGTTTTGGTGAAACTGTGTTTCTACAGGGGGTTATCAGGAAATACGCAAGGATGGACTCACATGTCGGATTAAAATTGATATTTATCTGCGGCACCGACTTAGGAAGACTCTAGAAGACACGAGAAGACGCGTGGAAGAAGGCAGGACCCACCTAGCGGAGGGGGCGGGCAGCCACCTGTGGGCCTGGTCGGCCGACCGTGGGACCCACAGGTCAGCCTCTCCCTTCTTATATCGGTTCTCCGCCACCTTAGGGTTTGCATCTACGCCATTGTTTCAAGTCGGTTTAATCCAATGACTCCGGTGCATTCTATGGGGCTATATAAGCAAAGCCTCCACCCCCTGGCATCTAATTTCAATTCATAAGTCTCAAGCCTGATCAAATCATCAGAGCCAGCAACCCTAGTCTCCTTAGAGCTCCACCATTATTTATAGCATAGCTACATAGGCTAGATCTAGAGGGAGGCAAGCTTCATCTTGGATTCCGGATCTGTCTACGAACGCGGCTTGGTAAAGCCCTTGTAACCTCTCTTTTGTATCTTTCTGTTTATATTCTGCTAGATACAATTGATATGACTTTGCTCTATATTATATTTGCAATTATATTGTTCTTTATATACTTTGATTATATGTCTAGCATAGTTAGATTGTCTTTATATTTAAACATAGGATCACAAAGCTCTTGCCCTTTGATATCATGGGTGGGTGGTCAACATTGTGTAAGCATGGTGCTTAGACGTTGTTTACCTGCGAAAACACCCTATATTCCAGGCTTAGTGGTAGATCGCGAAGTAGCATTAGAATGCAAATGTGACACTTTCATTGAGTCCTTTGTAGTCCACTCCTCGAATATAGACCAAGTTGGACCCAGTTGCCAAGGTAGATTTTATGCTATGTTCATAAACTACCTTATTAGTAATGTCCCTTATGTGTAGATATAATGCCTTCTTGCTATGATTGCTAGACATCATTGCACTAATCATGGTATACATTGACATGTAGTTAAGAATAACTTAGGAATATTTCTCTATACCTACCTAATCCATGCTAATGCTTAGATTGGAAATGCTCTAAGGTTGATTACTATTTATGACTTATCATATGCTTATCATTATTATTTTATCTTGTGACTTACCCCTGTTATGAGTAGATAGATTGAGTATAGTTGACTCTCTCCATCATTTATACATACAAGTGATATATTCCTTTATCCTTCCCTTCCTAGTGGTATAAATATAAATTGACAACCTGGTAATACTCTAGGTAAAATGCTACAATGGTATATTCATCTGTGCGCTTGCGGATACATTTACTTTATCATATACATCTTTATAATTATTTTAGTCACATGAAATGATAGAAAGGCCATTAAACACTTTTACCTTCCAACGCCGGGGATGACAACCTGGTATAATAAAGCTTAGGTGATTAATATGTGACTATCCAAAACAAGTGTCGAGTTAATAAATACCAACAGGGCAAAATTTTGGGGCTACTGTTGGAGTTGAAGCAAAAAATTGAACCAACAAAAATAGGGTGGAGCATTCAAATCAAAAGTAGGGGCCCTGATTTAGGTGCTCCTGCTAGAGTTGCTCTTAGGTCCCAAAATTTGGCCGGGCTCCCAAATCCTCCACTCAACTGTTGGGTCACCCCTCGGCCCCCATCCTGCCTTGCGTGCTCCCTCCCTTCCTTCGACCCTTGCATTGTGGCCGTTTGTTCCCTGCGCGCGTACAAAACTGGCGGCCTCCTTCCATCATAGCGAGCACGACGAGCACGGACATGATGCTCTGACGGACGCGCTGCGAGCACAGGAGAGCGATGAGATCATGAGCCTACTGCCCTGCCTCACCATGTGGGAGATGCCAGTGCCCTGCCTCATCGTGCGGGAGATGCTCTGACGGACGCTGTTGACGGTAGTTATCGTTCATCATAAATCATCAACATAACTTGAAGAAATGCATAAAATGGATCACCAATAGAAACTTAGGGGTTTTAACTGACAATGTTCCATAAATTTTGGTGATTCTATGTTTTCAGCAGGGGTATCCTAAAAAACAGAAAAAGGAGGATTAAAACGTCAAAAAGAACCAACAAAGGCTTAGAGTTTAAACTAATGAATTCCACAAGTTTTGGTGCTCTCATTTGTCTTGCAGGATGCTTAATTTTTCACAAAATAAAACTATCTCAAATGATGAATTAGAGTTCACTATTGCGAAGAGCTCATCGAGATAATCAAAATGGATATATTACTTGCTATATTTGGAGTTTGGAATGAAAAGAAATCAATCTGCGACGAAACCTGAGTGGGAAGGTTCTAAAGGACTTTAGGAGACTCTCCACTGAAGAGGACCCTGAGACCATGACATGTGGGGCTGGGCGGCCCACCTGCAAGCCAGCCGACCTCTGGCTGTGGCCCTTGCCTGTCAGCTTCTGGAATGTTCCTCTAACCGCCTTGTTGACATTTCTTACATCACTATATACTAAGTTGTCATCTCTAGCATGATGCTCAAAACGCTGGTAATTATAACTACACTTGAAAACTCTAAATAATATTAAACATAAGTATCCGTAAGCGCACAGATAAATCACCTATTGTAGCATTCTACCCAGAGTATTTCGAGTATCATTATTTATTTTAATCCCAAAGAAAGGACCGTGAGGCAAATGTTTATATGACTAAATGTGCAGACCTATGATATACCAACCACTCTTATGCTTTAGCAGGGGTAAGTCAAGTAAAAGATAAATAAATGATAATGAATGTAGCATGATAATGGTATTCCAGAGATAGAAAACAAAGACTCACTAAAAGAAGTATGACTAATCTCAAGATTCGGTTAGAGTAAAAAAATTCCTAGGTTATTCCTAAATACTAAGTCTTGCTGCTCATTCTAGCATGTATATCTTGATCTATTAGTAAAACTGAATCAAAGCAAAATTATAAAGAATATCTACTAGGGAGAATTGGAAATAGGGTCTTCTTCTCCTTTGAGACCGGGCTCTACCATGTCATCTATATACCAGGGATGGACTACAAAGAACTCAACCAAGCTGCCACCTTAGCGATCTACCACATGTCCCGGCACATAGTCGACATTCGCAGGGAATTTCATATCTAAGCACCACGCTTACATAATCAAAGTTACCTAACTCTCACGCGAACTAAATTAGGTACTCTACGAACATATGTAAATGCAAATCATCAAATAATACTATCTAATATATAACTAGAGCAAACTAAGAACATAATAAAGAGGAACATATTATTAAAATAGAATAAAGTCTTAAATGAGATACAAAGGCAAATTACCAATCTCCAGATGAACAGATCTGGAATCCTAAGCAATCGCCCAACTCTACTTGAATCTTGTTAGAAAGTCTATACTAAGAAATTGAAGAACTAGAGCTCTCTCTATCTAATCTCTAGAAACCCTAATATTTAGACTACTCTTGACTTATGATCAGGTGCTTCAGGAGGGTTAGGGCCTGTATTTATAGTCTTGAGAAAGAACCGTCAGCCCTTGGATCAAACCGACTTTACGTATGGCGGAGATGCATCCTAAGAGGTGGTGGAGGAATACTCTAGAAGGGCGTGGAAGAATCCCACAGGGGGCCAGGCGGCATGGTGGTGGGGCCAGCCGGCCCCACCTGGCAGCTGCTGGTCCTCCACTTTGGTCCCGTGTCTGCTGGTGTCTTCTGGAGTCTTCTGGTACATATTTCGTCGCAATTAAGTTTCGTGCCTTTTTGACAATTCAATCCTAATTTTTATTCTTTCTGGAATATCCCTGCTGAAAATAATAATTCACCAAAACTCATGGAAATTGTCAATAATAACCCCTAAGTTTGTATTGGTGACCATTTCTATACACAATGTTGACGGTTTATGATGGATGATAACTACCGTCACCACGCCTCCTAGGATGCATCTATGCCGTTCTTCAACTCGGTGTGATCCGAGGGCTCACGTTGCACCCTCTGGCCTATATAACCAGGCCCTAGCCCCCCTCCCTGAGGCATAAGTTATTTGAGAAGATAGAAACCCTAATCATCCTCAGAGCTCCTCTAGTTTTTAGGGCATAACTAGTTAGGCTAGGTCTAGAGGGAGGCAAGTAGTCTTCGCTTGGATTCCTGATCGTGTCAAGAGCTTGGTTCGGTATAATTCTTGTACCCCTCTCATCTTTGTATCTCCATTATTTTTATATGCTTTGGTATAATTGTATGACATTAGTATTCATCTTATTCATGTTCTTGGTTGTAATGTTCATCGTCTACTTTGATTATATACTTAGTATAGTTAGTTCATCATTATGTTTATGCATAAGTTCATATAGCATTCACCGCAAAGTACACCTGGTGGATGGTAGAGATCATGTAAGCATGGCACTTATATGTGATTTACCTACGATTATACTCTATATTTCAGGCCATGTGGTAGATCGCGGATGTGACACTCCCGTTGAGTCATTTGTAGTCCACTCCCCGAGTATAGGCCATAGAAGTCTTAATTCAAGCCTCTAGGTGTTCCGACTAGTAGGGCCAGGTTACGAAGGGGAGAGAGGTTTCTGTACTCAGACTTCCCTAAGTAATGCCCCTTATATGTAGATACGATGATGATCTTAGCCATGATTACTAGGTGTAATTGCACTAATCAACGTATGCTTTGACTTGTAATTAAGGATGACTTAGGAATTATTCCTATTCTAACTTGACCATGCTAATGCCATAGATAAGAGTGCTCTGAGTGATTTATCATTAACCAATACTTATGATACACATATTTTATCTTATGACTTACCTCTGTTGTGAGTAGGATTGTGGTTTTGGTTTATTTTTCCATCAATAGTATAAGTAAGGATGAAAACGGTCGGAAACGGTCGAAAACGGACTTACGATATAGAAAAACGAAAACGGTCGGTTCGGAATATTTCTACATTTAGCAATTAAAGAGTACAAAAAATGGTTGAAAATGGTTGTGAAACCAATTGAAACTGACAATTTTTCATGTTAAAAAACGGTTCATAATATAGAAAACGAAAACGGTCAATTCGGAATATTTCTGTTCCGTTTTCATCCCTAAGTATAAGTAATCAATATATGTCCTTGCCAGACCTTTCCAGTGGTAAAATTATAAATTCGACACCCTAGAATACTCTTGGGTAAAATGCTACAATGGTATAATTATCTCTGCGCTTACGGATACCTTTTCATTCATATCTTTACATATTCTTCCTAGTCACATAAAATGATAAATATCTGTTTAGTATTATTTTTGTAGTAGTGCTAGATAGTACCAACAAACATTTATGGCACCACCATCACTGGGGATGACAACCTAGTTTAGAAATGCTAGAAGTGTAGGTAACTAATAGGTGACTACTAAAACAAGTGTCAAGTTAATAAATACCAACAAACGCGGATGGATCTGCCGACGTGTGGCCCGCTGCCCTGCCTCGCCGTGCGAGAGATGCACCGCCGCGCGAGCCTGTCCCACCATGCAAATGCTGCTCTGCCATGGGCGCACTGCTCCGCCGCGTAGGAGCTGCTCCGCCATGCGGGCCTGCCCCGTCGCGCTGGCCTGCCCCGCTGTGCGTTGCGGACGCTACTTTGCCGATTTGAGCCGATTTGCTCTACATATGCAGACCTGCTGGAGATGAGTCTAAGAAATATTTGAGTCATGGGGCCTTCATTTGGGGGCGTTGTTGGGGTCGAAGCAAAATTTTAGGCACCCAAAAGTAGGGGAGCACCAAAAAAAAAGTAAGGGCCGGCCCTGATTTGGGTGTCTCTGCTGGAGTTGCTCAGTGGCCATCCCATAGCCCAACTCAGTATCTCACGTAGACCTGCACCCTCATGACCTTACTTCAATTCCTCATCTACTGAGCCTCTAGCTGCCTTCTTTGTTCCTCCAAACCCTAACCCTATCCCAACAGCTCCATGCTTGGGTGCTTGGCAGAGACGCATTAGTGGTGGCGTGTCAACTGTCAACAAGTGCATTAACGAGCTCATCGACAGCCAGGTGGTGCATTCGGTCGAGCCTCAAGCCTTGGCAGCAACTCGACGATGATGCTTTTTGAGCATGGGAAGCAGGTGACAACTTTACATCACGGTAATTCATACATTTACCGAGGCAGACAAGTTACCCACCACCGTTAATAAAATAAAAAAACGATGAGCCCAAACGCGAGCTCATCCAGGGCCCAGCGTTGAGCCCATCCACCGCTGCCCTCGCCGTGCCCGCGCAGCCGCCAGGGTACGGCCCATGCCGCCATGCACATGGAGCCTCGATCCATTGTCGTGGACCTAGATCCGCTGCCGTGGACCCAGATCCGCCGCCGGAGAGGCTGCCACACTTGGGGGTAAGGCAGGGGCGCCGTCACGCCGGATCCACCGCTTGTGGTAAGGAAGTGTGCTGGATCCATGGGGGAAGGATCCAAGGAGCCTCGCGGTGCTCGGTGGTGAGGAAGGGCGCCGCATCTGAGGATGCTTACCGCGTGCACTCAGGAGTGAGGAAGGACACCGCCGCCGTGGCTGCTTTGCCCGCGCGCATGCGCCGCAGTGGCCGCTCCGCCCGCACGCTCCGCCTCCACCCGCGCTCGTTTGCTGCCTCTGCCCGCCTGCCTCTGCCGCCACCATCCAGAGAGAGAGTTGAGAGTGAAGCTGAAAGTCCTATGTTTGGTGTTGGTAATTAGTGACAATGCCTAAGTACTAATCCTATGCCTAAGTTGTATGTAGCATATGAGGATTAGTACATTCCAAGGTTGGTGGCAAGATGGACATGGTGATCATGATGGCCACACTTGGATTTGGACGCAACCCTACGTGATCAAGGCAAAGGTGTATACTTAAGGGTTGTATTTTAGTAACCAAGACACCTAGTGGGTGTGGTTACATTATAGGATAGATAGCCGTACTATAAAGAGGGGAATGACGCGACTATTGAACTCCTAAGTGCCTCTAGGTGTGCATTTCATAATCATATGCATTTGGATAGAACTAATAACGCCTCAAAAAATGATTGTGAAAATGCTAACACACTCGCACATGACGTGATCACTTGGTGGTGTTAGCACATTTGCGAAGGCGATGGAGTTTGAGCGGTAGAGAGGGTTTGGGGTCCTCTCTCCCTCCCGCCGAGCTTGCGAGGCGGGATTCAGGTGTTTTCGAGGAGTTGAAATGACTATTTTCCACTATGCCAGAAGTCGGAGAAGGAACAGAGGTCACAGAGGTGACCGGACGCTGGACCGGACGCGGTCTCTGTTTGACCGGACGCGTCCGATCAGCGTTCAGCGTCTGCGCGAGTTTTAGTTTGTTGATCAGACGCGCGGACGCGTCCGGTCGATCAGGGAGCTTATTGGACTCCAACCGGACGCTGGCACTGTGGCGTCCGGTCAGTTCTCCAGCGCGTCCGGTCGCTGTTTCGTTGTGCGCTGCTCAGGCATGACCGGCGCGTCCGGTCCGTCACGGGACCAGCGCGTCCGGTCGAGCTTCGCGCGTCCGGTCGCTGCGAGCAGCGCGTCCGGTCAGTGCTTCGCGAATGTAGCCGTTGTGTGATTGGCGCGTCCGGTCCACGCGACCAGCGTGTCCGGTCAGCGCGACTGCGGGTGTTTTAAGTTCCTAACGGCTATATTCGAAGGGGTACGTCTATAAATACTCATTGGCCGGCTCAAGGCTCCCTCTCTTGGACATTTGACATACTTGTGAGCACTTTGAGCTAAGCAACTCCCCTCCCACTCATCTCTCTTGCTTCTTTGCATATTTGAAGTGAGATTGAGTGATCCAAGTGCATTTGCATTGTGAGATTGCATCTAGTTGGCACTTGGTGGTTGATTTGCTGCAGGATTCTTGTTTCTCTTGGTGGTTGCCGCCACCTAGACGGCTTGGAGCAGCTTGGAGGCGTTGGCAAGAGTTGGTGATTGTTCTTGGCCACCTCCGGTGATTGTGAGGGGTTTGTGCCTACCTCGGCGAAGCGCCAAAGGCAACATTAGTAAATTGCTCGTGTCATTGCAACATTTTACCATTTGGTAGGTTCTTGTGGCGCCTTTTGAGAGGCTCGGTGTGAGACCGATTAGCCACCGAACCACGTGGTGAAGAGGGACACAATGGGGACTAGCGTGCCGGCAAGCACGTGAACCTCAGGATAAATCTTCGTGTCATCACTTTCATATTGTGATTGATTGATCCTGGTGTTCGGTTGTCTTGGTATTCATTGTTGATCATATTGGTTGGCTCAATACTTCGCCCCTCGGTGAAACTCTCCTAACTCAACTCCGCATTACTTTCTTAGTTATCTTTGCTAGCTAGTTAGCTTTGCTAGAGTAGCTCTTTTGTGTAGCTTGCTAGTTGTAGTTGTAGTTACCTTCTCGGTTTGACTTGTGCGGTTGAGTGCCAATATACTAGAATTGTGAATTGGATAGGTGGCTTGCAAACACCCCGTAGGCTAAGCAAAACTCGCATCTCACTATTTGTTGTATTGATAAACTTGTTTAGCTTGTCTTTGTAGAAAATTTTAAAAGGCTATTCACCCCCCTCTAGCCATAAAGACCTTTCAAGTGGTATCAGAGCCATGGTCACCGTTTGCAAGGCTTAACAACCTCGGTGCAAGATGGCTCAAGTTATGTTCAACCATATTAATGGCAAGCCTCCATTCTTTGATGGCGTCTCTTCCTTTGATCATTGGAAAAGGAAGATGAAGCAATATCTAGGCAATATACATGAGAAGGTTTGGGATGTGACCAAAGAAGGATACATCATTCTTGATGAAGAAAATCTCACTCTAAATGACCGCATCAATAAACAATGCAACACGGCGGCACTTGACACAATCTATTGTGCCATTGATGACAAAGTATTTGAGCAAATCAAAGATCTTGAAAAGGCAAATGAGCTTTGGATAAGGCTTGAAGAAACATATGAAGGCACTTCAACGGTAAAAAGTGCCAAGCTATATATGCTCAAGGACAAGTTCTCCACTTTCAAGATGAAGGATGATGAATCCATCCCGGAGATGTTCTATAGGCTCCAAGTCATTGTCAATGACCTCAAGGGGCTTGGAGAGAAGGTTGAGGACAAGGACTTCTCACACAAGTTCTTGATGTGCTTACCCAAGAAGTTTGCCACCTTGAGAAGAATGATCTTAAGAGAGGGATTGGAAAAGGTCAAACCAACCGATGTGCTTGGAGATATAATGACCGATGCCCAATACAATGATGATAAAGATGAGGTAGAAGAGAAGAAGGAGACCAAGGTCAAGCAAGAGAAGCCCATTGCATTCAAGGCTTCATCTTCTAAGGGCAAGAGCAAGGTGGAGAGTGATGATGATGATCCATTCGATGATGAGACCATGGCCCTCCTAGTGCACGAGATGGGGAGGTTCATGAAGAAGAAAGGATATGGGGCAAGGAAGAGAAGGGACTTCATGAAGGCAAAGGAGGTGCTTTGCTACAATTGTAATAGCCCCGATCATGTAGTGGCAAAGTGCCCCTATGAAGACAAAAGATATCATGATGGGGAGTTGAAGTTGAAGAAGAACAAGAAGGACAAAAAGGAGAAGAAAGAGAAGAAGAGCTTCACTATCAACAAGAAGAAGAAGGGTGGTGGTTATGTGGTCACTTGGGATAGTGACAACTCCGATAGTGATGATGATGAAAGCTCTAGTGATGATGAGAGGACCACTCGGCGAGCCATTGCAAGCATCGCCCTCTCCAACAAGTCATCCATCTTCGACACTACATCGACATGCCTTATGGCCAAGCCTACTAAGGTAAAATATGATGATAGTGATGATGATTCTTGTGCTAGTGATGGTTGTAGGAGTGATGATGAGGAGGATGAGGACTACTCCAAGGATGATCTATTGGGCATAATAGATCAAATGAGCAAGGGCTACAAGAGGACAACCAAGAAATACAAAATATTGGAACAAGAGCTCATTGCCAAGGGCAATGAAAATGATGCCTTGATGGAGGAGCTTGTTGCTCTCAAAAAGAGTAAGGAGTGCAAAGGAATTGAACAAGAGCTCAAAGCTCTTAGGAAATCCTTTGATGAGCTAGAGGCCTCTCGTGAGTGTCTAAAGGAAGACCACGAGGACCTTGAAGTTGCTCACACTAGGCTTAAGGAAGCCCACTCCACTCTACTTGAGCTCATCAAGGAAAAGGACCTCAAGTTGGAGAAGTTCATGAAGGAAGCTAAGGAAGAGCAAGTGATTGTCACTTGTGATATTGGACTAACATGTGATATTATTAATGATTCTTTATTTGTTGGTCCTACTAATGCTTCATGTAGCTCATCATCATCCACCACAACCAACTCTACCTCTACTACTAGTGATGCATCACTTGTGGTTGAGAATGAGACTCTCAAGAGAGAGGTGGATGATCTCACCTGCGCATTGGGCAATGCCTATGGTGGGGATGTCCGCTTGCTAAAATGCTTGGGTAGCCAAAGGTTCTCTCTTAACAAAGAGGGTTTGGGCTATACTCCCAAGAAGGGCAAGGCGGCCTTTGCTACTCCAAAGCCTCGCTTTGTGAAGAGCAATGGTCATTATTGCAATAGATGCAAGCAAGTTGGACATCTAGAGATTAATTGTAATAAAATGAACAAGAACAACAACAAGTTTCATGCTAAAATGGATTACATTCCTTTTGATTCTTGTTATGTTCTTACCAAGGGTGAGAAGGGTGTGTGCGCTAAGTTTGTTGGTACACCAATTGTGGGTCCAAAGATGAAGGCCATTTGGGTACCAAAGAGCTTAGTTACTAACCTCCAAGGACCCAAGCAAGTATGGGTACCTAAGAAACATTAATTTATTTTGTAGGTAAATTACAAGGCCGGAGGAAGGCATTGGGTGCTTGATAGTGGGTGCTCTCAACATATGACCGGTGATTCAAGAATGTTCAACTCTCTCAAATCAAATGATAGTGGCATTGATAGTATCACATTTGGTGACAATAGCAAGGGTGATGTGAAGGCTCTTGGAAGGATTGCAATCTCAAATGATCATAGCATTTCCAATGTGCTCTTAGTTGAAAAGTTGAACTTCAATCTTCTCTCAGTTGCTCAATTGTGTGATCTTGGTTTCAAGTGCATATTTGGTGTTGATGATGTGGAGATAGTTAGTGTTGATGGCTCCAATTTGATCTTCAAGGGCTTTAGATATGAGAATCTATACTTGGTTGATTTCAATGCTAGTGACACTCAACTCTCAACATGCTTGCTCACCAAATCAAGTATGGGTTGGTTATGGCATAGAAGACTTGGTCATGTTGGCATGAAGCAATTGAACAAGTTAGTGAAGCATGACTTAGTTAGAGGCTTGAAGAATGTCACATTTGAGAAAGATAAGCTATGTAGTGCATGTCAAGCCGGAAAACAAGTGGGCAACACTCATCCATTGAAGAGCATTATGAGTACTTCCAAGACATTTGAGTTATTGCACATGGATCTATTTGGGCCAACTACATACACAAGCATTGGTGGCAACAAATATGGCTTTGTGATTGTGGATGATTTCACTAGATACACATGGGTATTCTTTCTTGTGGACAAGAGTGATGTATTTGACATATTCAAGAAGTTCATCAAGAGGGTACAAAATGAGTTTGAGACCACAATCAAGAAAGTAAGAAGTGACAATGGAAGTGAGTTTAGAAACACAAGAGTTGATGAGCTATGTGAGGAGCTTGGAATCAAGCATCAATTTTCGGCCAAGTATACACCTCAATCTGATGGCCTAGTTGAGAGGAAGAATAGAACCTTAATTGATATGGCAAGATCAATGTTGAATGAGTATAATGTGAGTCACTCTTTTTGGGCCGAAGCAATCAATACGGCTTGCTTCTATAGCAACCGCCTCTATTGCCACAAGTTCCTAGATAAGACACCATATGAGATTTTAAATGGAAGAAAGCCCAACATTGCATACTTTCGGGTATTTGGTTTCAAATGCTACATCTTGAAGAAGGGCACTAGATTGAGCAAGTTTGAGAAGAAATGTGATGAAGGATTCTTGCTTGGTTACTCCACTACTAGCAAAGCTTATAGAGTTTGGAATTTGGCTAGTGGTTTACTTGAGGAAGTTCATGATGTTGAGTTTGATGAAACAAATGGCTTTCAAGATAAGGAAAATAACTTGGATGATGTGAGAGGAACTCAATTGACTAATGCTATGAAAGAAATGGATATTGGTGATATTAGGCCAAAGCAAGTGATTGATGTGGATGACAACAAAGATCAAGTGCTCCAAAGTCCAATTACACAAGCTAGTGGGTCTCTAATGCAAAATCAAGCTAGTACATCATCTCAAGTGCAACAAGATCAACAAGTGGCTAGTTCATTATCTCCAACTCATGATCAACATCAACATCCAAGAAATCAAGTGCAAGTGCTTCAACCAACCAACATTGCTAGAGACCATCCATTAGATTCTATCATTGGTGACATACAAAGGGGAGTTAAAACTAGATCAAGATTGACATCATTTTGTGCTCACTCTTCTTTTGTGTCAATGGAAGAACCCAAGGACATTGATAAAGCATTGAGAGATCCGGATTGGGTAAATGCAATGCATGAAGAGCTCAACAACTTCAAGAGAAACGAAGTATGGGAACTAGTTGAGAGGCCTAAGGATCACAATGTCATTGGAACAAGATGGGTCTTTCGCAATAAGCAAGATCAAGATGGAATAGTAGTAAGGAACAAAGCAAGACTAGTGGCTCAAGGTTACACACAAATAGAGGGTCTTGACTTTGGTGAAACTTATGCCCCGGTTGCAAGATTGGAAGCAATTAGGATCTTACTTGCCTATGCTTGTGCTCATAATATCAAGCTATATCAAATGGATGTGAAGAGTGCATTTCTCAACGGGTACATTCAAGAGGAGGTGTATGTGGAGCAACCTCCCGGTTTTGAAGATGACAAGAAACCCAATCATGTCTACAAATTGAGAAAAGCTTTGTATGGATTGAAGCAAGCACCTAGAGCATGGTATGAAAGATTGAGGGACTTCTTGCTATCCAAAGAATTTGTCATGGGCAAAGTGGATACTACTCTCTTCACCAAGAAGATTGGGAAAGACTTGTTTGTATTGCAAATATATGTTGATGATATCATATTCGGTTCAACCAATCAAGATTATTGTGATGAGTTTGGAAAAATGATGGCAAAGGAATTTGAAATGTCAATGATCGGTGAACTTAGTTTCTTTCTTGGACTTCAAATCAAACAAATGAAGGAAGGAACATTTGTGAGCCAAACCAAGTACATCAAAGATATGCTCAAGAAGTTTGGCATGGAAGATTCAAAGGGCATTACAACTCCAATGGGCACTAGTGGAAGCTTGGATAGTGACAAGAGTGGCAACATGGTGGATCAAAAGCTTTATAGATCAATGATTGGTAGCCTACTCTATGTGACGGCATCAAGGCCCGATGTGATGTTTAGTGTATGCATGTGTGCAAGATTTCAAGCCTCACCAAGAGAAAGTCATTTGAAGGCAACAAAGAGAATATTGAGGTATTTGAAGCATACACAAGATGTTGGATTATGGTATCCCAAAGGTGCAAGCTTTGAGCTAGTTGGATATTCAGATTCCGACTATGCCGGTGACAAAGTGGAGAGAAAGAGCACTTCTGGGACTTGTCAATTGTTGGGAAGATCACTTGTCTGATGGTCATCCAAGAAGCAAAATAGTATTGCACTATCTACCGCCGAAGCCGAATACATCGCCGCGGGTAGTTTGTTGTGCACAAATCTTATGGATGAAGGCAACATTGAAGGATTTTGGAATCAATTTCAAGAATATACCATTACTATGTGATAATGAAAGTGCCGTGAACCTAACCAACAATCCGGTTCAACATCAAAGAACAAAGCATATTGATGTTCGTCATCATTTCATTAGAGATCATCAACAAAAAGGTGACATTGCTATTGAGAGTGTGGGCACCGAAGATCAACTAGCCGATCTATTCACCAAGCCACTTGATGAGAAGAGATTTCACAAGCTAAAGAATGAGTTGAACATACTTGACTTCTCCAACATGAGTTGATGCACCTCCATGATATGACGTGCCTCTCCTTCGAGCCCCAAGGTACAATTGGTTGACATGTCATACATTCTATACTAAGGACTTGTTTAGTGCATCTAGTCATAATTTACATGTTCTAGGCTCATTCATGAAAATCAAATGACTTTGAAGTTTATATGGTGCCACTATTGTTTCCATGACTTGTATGATCTAGTGGTAGCATATAACTTGTTTAAGTAGCTTGTGATCCTAAGTGTTTAATCTAGATCACTTGTCTAAATATTTGCTTCAACATGGTGCATGATAACCCTTCTAGTGAGGTGTGAAGAAGCTTGCCCTTGGATCAAACCGAAGCATTTTATTTATGCAAGCAATCTAGGTTAAATCACAAACTTGATCCTCACCCCATAATTCAACATGATATTCTATCTAAAATTGGTCCCTTGTGGTCATTGGTGCCAAAGGGGGAGAAAATGTTGTTCACAAAGATAGAATCTAAAGGGGAAGAATACCTAAAGGGGAGAATTGATAAAAGAAAGGGATCAACTAAAATTTTGAGCACACAAGTAGGGGGAGCAAGCTCTTAAACATGAATGTTGCATTTCTTTGTGCACCTCATATGTATGATGCATAGTTATGCATTTCTTTTTCTCTGATACTTTGCTTGTGTGATGTTTTGCTAGTATACAATTGAATGGTGTATTGAAGTACTAGCATGAATAGGAAATAGTTAGATTTTTCTTGCTTCATGTTTTCCAAAGTGGTACTAGAGCCTTGCTTATAATGTTGATCTCACGAGGTTTCTAGTTATGTTTGTGCTTTTCCAAGTGGTATCTAACTACACAAGGTGCTAAGATGGTGTTTATCGCTACTCCGATGGTATCACGCTTCAAAGGTCTATAATCTAAAACACTTAGCACCTATTGGTAGTCAATGCTCCTAATCTTTCCTATCTAACATGTATGCTTCCAAAATCCAAACATATAGCATACATGTAGGGGGAGCCATTGCTATCAATTTGAATTCATGATCACTTGTCCATACTTCTTACACATGGTAATATACTTGGACAATGTGACATGGGTTCAATAAAAATTTTATCATAATATCTTTATGAAAGGGTTGTCACCAATTACCAACAAGGGGGAGATTGAAAGTCCAATGTTTGGTGTTGGTAATTAGTGACAATGCCTAAGTACTAATCCTATGCCTAAGTTGTATGTAGCATATGAGGATTAGTACATTCTAAGGTTGGTGGCAAGATGGACATGGTGATCATGATGGCCACACTTGGATTTGGACGCAACCCTACGTGATCAAGGCAAAGGTATATGCTTAAGGGTTGTATTTTAGTAACCAAGACACCTAGTGGGTGTGGTTACATTATAGGATAGATAGCCGTACTATAAAGAGGGGAATGACGCGGCTATTGAACTCCTAAGTGCCTCTAGGTGTGCATTTCATAATCATATGCATTTGGATAGAACTAATAACGCCTTGAAAAATGATTGTGAAAATGCTAACACACTCGCACATGACGTGATTACTTGGTGGTGTTAGCACATTTGCGAAGGCGGTGGAGTTTGAGTGGTAGAGAGGGTTTGGGGTCCTCGGCGGGATTCAGGCGTTTTCGAGGAGTTGAAATGACTATTTTCCACTACGCCGGAAGTCGGAGAAGGAACTCCGGTCACAGAGGTGACCGGACGCTGGACCAGACGCGGTCTCTGTTTGACCGGACGCGTCCGGTCAGCGTTCAGCATCTGCGCGAGTTTTAGTTTGTTGATCGGACGCGTCCGGTCGATCAGGGAGCTTACTGGACTCCAACCGGACGCTGGTACTGTGGCGTCCGGTCAGTTCTCCAGCGCGTCCGGTCGCTGTTTCGTTATGCGCTACTCAGGCATGACCGGCGCGTCCGGTCCGTCACGGGACCAGCGCGTCCGGTCGAGCTTCGCGCGTCCGGTCGCTGCGAGCAGCGCGTCCGGTCGGTGCTTCGCGAATGTAGCCGTTGTGTGATTGGCGCGTCCGGTCCACGCGACCAGCGCGTCCGGTCAGCGCGACTGCGGGTGTTTCAAGTTCCTAACGGCTATATTCGAAGGGGTACGTCTATAAATACTCGTTGGCCGGCTCAAGGCTCCCTCTCTTGGACATTTGACATACTTGTGAGCACTTTGAGCTAAGCAACTCCCCTCCCACTCATCTCTCTTGCTTCTTTGCATATTCGAAGTGAGATTGAGTGATCCAAGTGCATTTGCATTGTGAGATTGCATCTAGTTGGCACTTGGTGGTTGATTTGCTGCGGGATTCTTGTTTCTCTTGGTGGTTGCCGCCACCTAGACGGCTTGGAGCAGCTTGGAGGCGTTGGCAAGAGTTGGTGATTGTTCTTGGCCACCTCCGGTGATTGTGAGGGGTTTGTGCCTACCTCGGCGAAGCGCCAAAGGCAACATTAGTAAATTGCTCGTGTCATTGCAACATTTTGCCATTTGGTAGGTTCTTGTGGCGCCTTTTGAGAGGCTGGGTGTGAGACCGATTAGCCACCGAACCACGTGGTGAAGAGGGACACAACGGGGACTAGCGTGCCGGCAAGCACGTGAACCTCGGGATAAATCTTCGTGTCATCACTTTCATATTGTGATTGATTGATCCCGATGTTCGGTTGTCTTGGTATTCATTGTTGATCATATTGGTTGGCTCAATACTTCGCCCCTCGGTGAAACTCTCCTAACTCAACTCCGCATTACTTTCTTAGTTATCTTTGCTAGCTAGTTAGCTTTGCTAGAGTAGCTCTTTTGTGTAGCTTGCTAGTTGTAGTTGTAGTTGTAGTTACCTTCTCGGTTTGACTTCTGCGGTTGAGTGCTAATATACTAGAATTGTGAATTGGATAGGTGGCTTGCAAACACCCCATAGGCTAAGCAAAACTCGCATCTCGCTATTTGTTGTATTGATAAACTTGTTTACCTTGTCTTTGTAGAAAATTTTAAAAGGCTATTCACCCCCCTCTAGCCATCAAGACCTTTCAGAAGCCTCTAGATGCGCCGCATAGAGAGAGAGAGAGAGGTGTGATTAGGTAAAGCCTCACAAACCCTAAGCTCTGCTTATATACAGGCACATAAGTAACGGGCCTCCTAGGCTTCGGGCCTTAGAGGCCCACCTCCGAAAATGGCCTGATTTTGAGGCCCGCCTCGGTTAATAGATTTTAGGAGGCGGTTATTTTTTAACAGCCTCCGTAAATCGATTTTGCGAGGCGGTTGATTGTGACCACCTCGGTTAATAAAATGCCTACCTCGGTTAATGCCAGGCATTAACCGAGACGGTTAAAATTCCCGCCCACCTCCGAGGCCCATTCCCAAACACCTCACATAAGTTTTTCTATAGTAGTGATATACCATGTGTTTGGTTTGAGGGTGGACTGGGATGTCCTGGATTCAACCCAGAGATTCGAGGGGATGAGCTCAACCCACATGGTCGTCGTTCTACTCCATCTCGTAGGGTCGACTCAAGATGGCAACGGGGATATCCCCGTGGGGTTTTGCCTGAACGTTCTGATCCCCGACAATGAAAAAAATGCCCCACTCCCCGTCCCCGTCACCGCTCTCAGGGACCAGATTTCCCCATCCCTGTCCCTGATAGGAGATTACACACCTAACGAGGTCCCCATCCCCGATAATCCCCCGTGGTGTTGCCCTTCACGTCTCCCTTAAACACCTCCTTAGTGGCTCTGCCGTAGTTGGGTCCACCCTAGAGCAGAGCGGCGCCCACAACCCACGAGCGCCGCCGCCACCACGGCGTCGTTGGTGCCTAGCCGTTGGAACACACCTAGACCATCGCTTGGGCTTGGTGGACTAGTGGAGGCAGAGGACAGAGGGGGACAGGAGGAGCTCAGACTTTGGAGTTTCGGACTTCGGAGTTCGGAGCGGACTTCAGAGGGATACGGGTGTTGGCTAGTTCGGTCCCCTAAGGGAGGGATATGGGAGGAGTGGAGGAGGACCGGTGGAGGCGGCGGCTCGAGCGCTCGGCTGGAAGCCTGGGAGCAGTAGTGGATCCCTAGGGTTACAAGTGCTCTTTCTTTTATATGATTTATTTGGGCTCTAGAAACTGGGCCAGTTTCGTTTGTTGGGCCAGGCTAAAGGATGTTTGACATGCATTGCTTCCAATTGGGGCCCCGACGGGGAACGGGGACGGGGAAGCCTAGAACGTTTGGATCCCCGCTTCACCTGACGGGGGAGCCTTTTTGCCCGTGAAGCACCCCACGGGGATCAAGACCTTCCCATTCTCATCCCCTAATGGATGAAATCCCCATCGGGGATTGGGGATCGGGGCCCCGTTGCCATCTTGAGGGTCGACTAGCCGGCACGTGCACTCGGGGAGGTGGCGGCAGGCGCTGGTGAGCTCGGGATGGTAGCGGTCAGCCGTGCGCGAGGCTGCCTGGGGCGCAGAGGCCAGATGCGCGGGTTGGGCACTGTCCACCGAGCAGGGCAGCATGGGGCGGGGCGCTATTAGCTGGAGCAGGGAAGCGTGGCGACCAGATGCATGGTGCGAGCTAAGCTCTCCGACCATGGCGGCGCAGGGCGAGCTCCAACCCTAGCCATGGCGCGGGGCGAGCTCCGGCCCATGACCATGGTGGCGCGGGATGAGTTCCAGACCATGGCGGCGAGGGGCAGCGCATGCTCGGCTAGACGGGGGGAGCGGTGGCGCATGCTCAGCTTTGGTTGAGAAGGCCTGAGCAAGAAGATAACGTGGGGGAAAAATAAAATAAAGAGGATGACAGGCAGACCCTACTAATAGCTACTGTTAATGGTGTGAAAGTATCCATTCCATCCTTCTCCATCCTTCCAACCAAACAAAAAATTGAGTTCAACCCAACCCATTAACCAAACACGAGAGCGGTTTAACCCAACCCAAGCTACATTGTCCCAAAACCAGACACATTGATAGGTAATAAAAGAAGTTCTTAATGGTGAACCATCAACAACGACACGAAGGTCTGATAGTGTGTGGGGAGGTGGTGGTGTCATGGAAATTATTGACGAGCGAAGGCGACAGTCGTGGGACGTGCTTCTCCTACCCTTGAGGACACTGGCTGAAACAAGCTCTGAGGCCATTTGACCGTTTGTGTTGTCTTCTCACTACTACAGAATCCATTTTTAGAGGCATCTCTAGCAAAATATGCCTCTAACAAAGGATTTTTAGCATTCCGACATCTAGAATAGATTTTTAGAGGTAGTTAGCAAGCCAAGCATTTTTAGAGGTTGCTAGGCTTTCGAATTGCCTCTAAACTAGAGGCATTTCAAGAGGCGGTTGGCTATTTGGCCAACCTAATTAAAAATAGGTGCGGTACATTAGCTTTTCCAAATCAAGTTGTATGAAGACAAACTTTATATCAAAGTTGTAGTACTAAAAGAGATCTACAACATTATAGTTGACTACTTTTCCATTTGAATTTTTTCATGATTTTGAATTCAATATTTTTAGTACTTGAAGGGATATGCAACTTTATAGTTGTCTATTTTTTCATTTGAAGTCATTTAGTGCCTAAAAATTCTGTTTTTAGTTTACAAATTTTGAAATTCATTTTTTCAAATTTTGGACGTAGCTCAGATGGATTAATGATCTAAACCAAAGTTATAGTATTCCAAGGGATATGCAACTTTGTAGTTCAACTTTTTATTTAAAATCATTTAGAACCCAAAGTTATTTTAAGATTAATGATTTTGAAATTCATGTTTTTTTTGAATTATTCAAATGACATCATATGGAAAAAAGACTCAAACCAAATTTGTAGTGGATCTAATCTTTCCAATTTAAATTTTTTTCATTTTAATTTGTTTCAGATCTCAAATATGTTTTATAGTATTCACTAAAATAAATACAAAAGAAAAAAGAAATGTATCCGTCACTAAATTACAAGTAACTTTGACACGCACTGGTAAAGAAGCAATAGCGAGGGCTAGAGTCTGTATTTCGCGTGAAATTAACTGAGGGCTTGTTTAGTTGGTAAAAAAGGTTGGTTCGGCTACTGTAGCACTTTTCATTTTATTTGGTAATTTGTGTCTGATCATAGACTAATTAGGCTCAAAAGATTTGTCTCGTGATTTACAATGAAACTGTGTAATTAGTTTTTTCTTTCGTCTACATTTAGTACTCCATGCATGTGCCGTAAGATTTGATGTGACAGGTACTGTAGCACTTTTTGGGTTCACTTTTTTAAACTAAACAGGCTCTGAACAAGTCACAGGAAGTGTATGAAAAGAGCGTAGATTAATGCCAAACTGGATGCGGCAGCAGAGGGTCCAGCTCGTTTGATTATACTGGAAGATACTCCGCGTGTTGCTGCGTAGATAGCGAAAAAATAAAAATAAAAATAAAAATAAAAATAAGTAGATATGATATGGTTAACTTGTATTAAGAGGTTAAAAGTTAGTGACATGACATGTCTATTAGTAAAAGATGATGTGAATAGTTAGTGGAACATGATGTAAATGTTTTGTATGTTGAGATAGAACTTGAGATGACATGGGTAGCTTGCATTATGAGATTGGAAGTTAGTGGCATGATATGGCTACTAGTGAAAGATGATATAGATGCCTTGCATGTTAAAAAAAAATTTGAGATGACGTTGATAACTTGTATTAAGAGGTTGAAAGTTACTGAAAAAAAATTAAACGCCAATCTGCTGCCACGTGCGGCGGCAGATAACATCAACCGCATGTGCTCATCTTGTTCGTGCGGCGGTTAACAAGGAAAAGAAAGAGCCGAGCTCCTGTGCATCCGTAGCTGCCGCAAAACGTGGTCAGCTGACGTCAGATGCTGTGGGTGGACACGTGTTGCGCATCGAAGGTGTGTTTGCATTGCCGGCTGTGTGCATCCAGTATGCACTTGATTTTGTTCCAAGCTAGTGATATAACATGGTTATTAGTAGAAGATGTTGTGGATGTCTTGTATGTTGACGTAGAACTTGAGATGTCGTAGATAACTTGCATTAAGAGGTTAAAAATTAGTGGTATGACATAGCTATTAGTGAAAAATGATGTAGATGTCTTGTATGTTAAGATAGAATATGCAGTGGTGATTTATAAGAGTGACGTGAACAAACAACCACACCACTTAACCAATGCGTAGCTTAGCACACGAATCACGTGAAAACGACTGGCATACAAACCGAATCCTTGGTAACTGTCAGTGTCAGCATATCTAGTACTCTATCGGAGCAAGCAAATATTTCATTACATCTGCGCCCTGCAACTGCAAGGTGCAAGCCAAGGACCCCGCACGCCAATGGCCGCCTCGGAGACCAATAAGCAACGGCGCCACCACTTCATGCTAGTGCACGGGATGTGCCACGGCGCGTGGTGCTGGTACAAGGCGGCCACGGCGCTGCGTCGCGCCGGCCACCGCGCCACGGCGCTCGACATGGCTGGCTGCGGCGCGCACCCAGCGTGTCTCGCCGATGTGCGCACCTTCGAGGAGTACTCACGCCCGCTTCTCGACGCAATAGCTGCGCTGCCGGCCGGGGAGCAGGTCGTGCTCGTCGCACACAGCCACGGTGGGTACAGCGTCGCGCTCGCTGTCGAGAGGTTCCCGGACAAGGTCGCCGCTACGGTGTTCGTGGCCGCGTCCATGCCGGCCCTCGGACGTCCTATGGCTGCCACCAGTGACGAGGTATGTGATCATTAATTGTTTCCTATTGCGCTTCAACGCGAATATTCAATGGTTTAGTATAGTGTACCATTCTGTATAGTGTAGTATAGGTATATATACCGTATAGCGATGGCAACTGCTATTTATTTGATTTTTTTTTGCGACGTATTTATTTAATTATTATATTATTCTTTGACACTATTCTCAGTTATTAGCATTTGTTGGGCCGGACTTTTTCCTGCTCAAACAAGAGAATCCCGAGATCAAGGGCAAGCCATTTATCTTTGGGCCAACTTTATGGCCCAAAGGCTTTACCAACTGAGCACCGGAGGTAACACCTTAATTAATGTTTCTGCTGTTTGGAACATATACTATATGAGCACCTTAATGTTTCTCAATTTCCTCAAAAAAACTTAATGTTTCTAAAAAAAGAGCACCTTAATTAATAGATATAATAATGGACATAATCTCCACCTGTAACCTTGCTGCTGCTGTTTTACCTTTTCTTGAACCATAAATAAAAGGGGATAAAAACCCTTCTCTTTTTGTAGGACTTCACTCTGGGTCTGATGCTTATCAAGCCGGCGAACGCGTTCACCACAGGCAACCCAGATGAGGTGGTGATGAGGGACGAGAAGCTGCTCACGGAGGACGGGTACGGCTCGGCAAGGCGCGTGTTCGTCGTGGTGGAAGACGACCATGGCATCCCAGCGGAGTTCCAGCGCCGCATGGTGGCGCAGAGCCCCGGCGTCGGGGTGAGGGAGATCACCGGAGCTGACCACATGGCTATGCTCTCGCGGCCAGTGGAGCTGGTTCAGCTCCTCATCAGAATTGCGGACCAATCGCAAGATTGACACATAAATCAGACATCGTGCTTTGCTGGCGTAGTGGCATTGTGTTCACCAAAATGCCCATGGAGAAAACTTTATATGTAGTACAATTTCCGGATTTGCTTCTGTCTGTATGTACATGAACAGACGTGATTTTGGCCTCTGCAGCTGCACGTTCTTGTGGCTAAGTTACAAAAATTTTGACCATTGGTGTTGTTCTGGCATACATGGCCAATAATAGCTTGTATGATGAACTGACAGGAAGGTCCCGAAGATTTACCATGGCTTTACTTATCAATACATCAATAATCCTGCATTAATTCCATATTGCACGACATGCATCAATCGGTGAACATGAAGTAAACAACCACAGCACTCGTCATTGTTCATCTTCTCAAGCGGCTAATTAAGCAGCTTCCACCGGCTGCTCCGCATGCTTGTGGACGTCGCACCCACACACGCCGCTGCGTAAGGTGTACTAGGCGGCAAGCACTGTGGCGGCCGCGCAGCCGAGTATGCCGCCGCCGCGGCAGCCAAGTACGCCATCGTCGGACTCGGCTCGCCTGCCTGCACCGGCGGGGGTCCCCCCTCGGTCCGGGCGGCAAGGTGGTCAGGGTGGACGACCCCGCCGAGCTTGTAAGAGAGGTTAAGCACGCCCCGGGGCTTGCTTGAGCCGATCCTGCGGACCGGGAAGCAGGCGACCGTGGCGTCCGTGGGCGTGTCCCCGGCCCCAGCAAGGACGTCGGGGAGCGGGAGGAGCACCTCGCCGACGTCGCGGTCGCCCCCGAGCGCGCGCTCCGTGCGCAGCAGGACGCGGACGGCGCCGCTCCCGGTGCCCGACGCCGGGACGGTGAGGAGGACGGTGGCGTTCCAGGTGGGGTCGCGGCCGCCGGCGCGGTCGGTGGGGATGCGATGCCGCGACCGCGGGTCGCCGGCTAGGTAGGCCACCGCGTAGACCTCCATCTTGGAGACGAGGTTGACGGCACGGAGGTCCCTCGCGGAGACCAGCGTCAGCTCCAGCGTTCTACACGCCATGGCCAGAGACTCAGAGTCGCCTACACGGCTACACACCTCCGCTCTCCACTGCTCCCCTCGATGAACTCCTTGCCGTGCTGCCTTCGCACCTCGGTTTGCCCACATTTATACAGGTAGCCGTGAAGACTTCTGGACGAACTATATGAGGCTGTGGCAATGTCATGTCGCCGATCCATGGTCGGTTTCACCTTCACAAACTCACTCGTGCATCGTAAAATGTTGTTAATATTTGCCAAAGGCGCGGCTGCAAATGGAAAGAACACGGGTATTTTACCTCAGTAAATTTTTTACTGCGGTTTCAGGGCTTCATTTAGAGCTTTTGTCAACAGCATCATTTGACCGTTTGGTAGTGCGCGACCTCGTTGCAGCGTAGCCAGTGCTTTTGGCTCCGACAAGGCACAGCGGAATCCACATCTGCTTTGATAATCGATTTTCTTTCTCGTTGGTTTGGCCACGTCACTATGGAAGCCTCTAGTATAGTACACGATAGATTTTACAAAAATATAAGACGGCACAGAATGTGTTCTGCATGCTGATCAAGGTTCTAGGACTTTTTTGGGAAAATTTTGGGAGCCCACTGAAATAGACAAAATTTAGAAAATTCAGACCGGTATCCACTATAATTTAAATGAAATTTGAGTAGATCTAAACAAAAAAAACGCAAACAGTCAAACATGGCCGTGGGTAACGCTAGACGAAAAAACTCAAAGCTCATTAGCTCGCTCGGCTCGGCTCGTTATGATAACGAGCCACTCACGAGCTAGACGAGCCACGCTTTTAGGAAAAAAAACAGCATAACTTATATTATTTTTATATTACTTCTTGTCTTGCACTTTATAATTAGTTGATGACGGGTCTAAACCATATAAACTTAAAATTATTATGACTTTATCATTTTGTTTTTAACAGATGCATGGATACTCATGGATGCATCGGGTGTGTGGTTTTCGTTCAATTCCTAGCCTAGCTAGATTTTTGAACTAGACTATAGACTTAGCCAGGTCGGCACAAGCCAATGGTCACTTATTTGGTTAGAGTGATTGCTTAAGGCTGGCTAAGTTTTACTGTGTTTGGTCAGTTGGTTTTGCTTGAATTGAATCACCTTCTCTCTGAGCCGGTAAAGTTACCTCCTTCGAACATGTGTGGTGCATGGCCCTCTGCAGCTCTGGTAGATCGAACAGCACTGCACGCCGGCGGTGGTGGCGCAGCCCAGTGGCGGCGTGTCGGCACAGTGCAACCCCGGCGTGGACGGCAACCTCGAACGACGACCCGGCGCAGACAGTGACTTCGGCGTGGACGGCGCGTGGCCAGTGCTGCGCCCCCGGCCGTCGCAAGCGCGGACGGCTCGATCTATGTCGTCGTTCTCGCGCGGCCTCGCCTTCCTCTTCCACTGCTGGCCCTGCAGCCTCACGCAGTTCTCCCGCACAGATTAGCACCCCTTCAAGCAGATCACGCAGCGTCCAGTTGCAGATTTAGGCACAGATTAGCACGACACAGATCAAGCAGTTCACGCAGCCTCAAGCAGAAACGCCCACACGGCCACACATGCTAATCTTCACCTCCTCTCCCTATGCGCAATGTGGCAATGTCCTTCAGCCATCGAATCATGCACGACGCACGCACCAAAGCCGTGACCGGTCGATGGACCTCTGGCGGGGAGTTGGAGCATGGGACCTCCGGACTCCGGTGGCGAGTTGGAGCAGGGGACCTCCAGCGGGGAGGACGAGCACGGAACCTCTGGCGACGAGCAGCGCGGGGCATGCGGAGCCGCCGGGACGAGCAGCATCGGGGGCATGCGGGGCCGCCGGAATGAGGAGTGCGGGCAAGCAGCGGCAAGTACGGCGGTGGAAGAAGCCGAGCGGAGGAGAGAGCGACGGATCTGTGCGGTTACCAGACTTCGGACGGGGCTTAGCCAAAGCCTGGCCACCGAAAGGCTAGGGCTTCAAAGTGGATTAGGCCTTGTTTAGATCCTAAATTTGGGATCCAAATTTTGCATAGTAAATGTCCTGTCAGTAGCAATTTTGTTTTTATTTGGTAATAATTGTTCAAATATTGATTAATTAGGTTTAAAATATTCATCTCGTAAAGTATAATAAAACTGTGCAATTAGTTTTTGATTTCATCTACATTTAGTACTCCATATATATGCCGACATTTTAATGTGATGGGAAATCTTCTTTTTGCATAGTGAAATTTGGGGGTGAATTTGGGTAGCTGGACTGGCTTCCGACGGTTTACAGGCTACCAAAAAGTTAGAAGTTGACTTTTTACACCCAACCAAACAGACCTATTATGTATGAATGTATGATATGAAATATGGACTATGGAGATATGGTGCAATGCTATAGTATATTAATATATTATTATACATGTATATATATTAGCACAAGTTAATTTATTATTCGATTTAAGACCGTTGGATATGTTGCTTTTATATTCTTACTATCTTTAAGCTTTATATTATGTTTTGTGTACTTTTTCATATCTGCTTCGCGAGCTTAACGAGCCAACTTGAGCTCGTAAACCAGTCAAGTTGGCTTTCCGGCTCGTTAAGATAACGAGCCGAGCTGAGCTAGCTCGCTATCTTAACGATCCAGAATGAGCCAAGAGCCTTAGCCATTTGCATGGAGGGGCTGTGTCGGTACCAACAGTACGGGGGTACCCACAACCAACGATAATATAAAAAACAAAACGATTAAATCACAGCAAAAGGCAGCCCGCCTCGACCGCGTACCGGGTCCGTCTCGTACGAGGCCAGCTCGACGGAGTGCCTCGACCGCACTCCAACTCCGACTCGTACGAGGCACCCCGACGGGAATGTCTCGACCACGCCCCGTCCTGTACAACAAGGTACCTCGACTACGCTCCGACTCGTACGAGGCTCGTTCGGCCACCGGCAAAACTCCGACTCGTATGACCCCGGGTCGGAGCGATCGACCCCCTCTGTCCACCTACCCTAAGACAAAAGTTAGAGCATTTAATGCAATTACCTGCTACCATCTACCGACATGGCTACAACCGTGATCGACGTGGGAGTAACGCCGGTGTCAGTCCTCACTATTTTACCGCCCATCCCGTGATGGGAGGTGAAACCTGTCACTGTGCACACCTTACCATGCACTGTTTATCACCAATCACCCTCGAGGGAGGATACGACAAGGCCCGTATTCCGCGATCTCGGAGATTCGGCCTTATCCGTCTGGCCTCGACCCGGCCTCGACGTCCAGCACTGGTCGACAGGAAAGAAAGGCCGACGTGGCACAGGGTTCCGGGTCATTTCACCATCCCATCCCCGACGTCACCATGGTGTCCAGGGATGGCCGGCCATTCCTGGAGCACGCCGCTACAGTCACCTCTACAGGGATCGACAACATATCACCTCAAGACACCCCGGCGTCCAGGCCTCCTCTTACTCTATAAAAGGGCCGGCCAGGGCTCTACAAGGTGACGACGGGCAAGACACAAGTCCAAAGTCAAGTGCCAGCAAGCAAAGGCATACAATTCAGAGATCAACATCTCAAGCAATCACCCTTGTACTCTTTTTTCTCTCCTTGAGACTTGGGCTCGGCGCCCTCTCTCACAAGCTTGTAACCCCTACGCAAGCACCTCGGTGCAAGGAAATACAAAACTCTCCTCCCCCCGCTGGACGTAGGGCCTCCTTATGTCCGAACCAGGATAAACCCCCTGTATGTTCTCCTTGCATTACCATCCAGGTTAGGGACACGTAGCACTCACTCGTCGGTTTAGGACCCCCACGTGACCGAACACCGACAGTTGGCGCACCAGGTAGGGGCAGCTGCGTGCCAACATTGTTTTCCCGCCATTTTTCCTGGATGACTGACCCCGAACGTCCTCTCCCATTGGCCACGGTGATCTGGTTCGGGAGTTTGGAGTTCATGTCGCTTGGCCACGGCTACGATATGGTCCTTCTCCCGCCCAGGCACCCGATTGACGAGGATTACGAGCTCTCCCAGCCAGGGGGAGCACTTCGCCGTTCTCAGGCGCGAGCCGCCAGACGACGACGAGCCCGGCGCAACCGTCGTCTTCACCTCATGGAGTGCGGTGGGACTCCCCGATCCGGCGCCTCTCAGCCAGACACCAACCCAGATTTTCTCATTGAGGGTCTGTGTAGGATGAGCTTGGCTGAGGGTAAGATGCCAACGGAGAATCCCGCCGCTCCCCCGTCCGGTGGGACACCACCACTACCCGGTCCAACCACTCCGGCGCTAATGACGATATCTCCATCAACATTCCCGTTTGGGCTAGATACGGTTGCCCGGGCATACGCTTCCTCTGTAAGCACTAGTATGAGCGCTTACGAGGAACTCCCCGGGTACCATCTACACTCCACTCTGGACCTTGTTGCATCCACGCCGACTTCTGAGTATCTGGACTCTACGGAGACCCCAGAAACAGAGCCATGTGCGACTGCTTCTCAACGTTGCAACCCCAGAGATGATTTGCAACGACCTCACATTCCTCCATCATACTACTACTTTGGCGCTCCTGACTCCGACTCTGCTGACGACACCTACGATCCGACCCACGAGTGCTTCAACATCGACGGGGCGAGCACGTCGGATTCAGAGGACGAGGAGCCAGTTGAAGGAAGGAACACGCCACCTCATGTCGAGCTCCCTGCCGAGCGAGATGAGGCTCAATTCCTTACGGACCAGGGAATGCAGCTAGAGCAAATTCGTGAGTTGCAGGAGACGCTCGACGAGGAACGAGAAAACCTGCGCCTACTCCAGCAAACCCTCGAGCATGAGTGTGCGGCACACGCACATGGCGGGAGAGCTCACGAGAGAGCTCGTGATGTCAATCGTCGCATCGACGAGGATCGGGCGATCGACCCCCCCGGTTTTTGCTCGAGCCAGCCAGAACATTGTCGCCGCCGCCATACTCCTCTGCAACATGCCCGAGCCGTTGAACCCCGATGCCCGTCGGGCTCGAGATGAAATCCGAGAACTCCTCGAGACCGCTGCTATGCAGCAGGCCGAGAGCTCTGCCTCGAGGGGACGCGAACCAGCCTCGGAGCGGCTCGTTGAGCCCTCTCGATAGGAGAGAGAGGCCTCGGTTCATCCCGAGCCTGCCCGACGAAACCGGGCGGCGCCTGTCCCTGAGCACATCACCAACGACCATGAACCTCGAGACACCTGTGGCAACATCGTCGAGCGCCGCACGTGAAAACACGGTGACGGTGTGGCTCGAGGTTACCATGTACACAGAGGCGGGCACTACGATAGCTCAGAAGATCGAAGCCCGTCGCCCGAGCCACCGGGACCCAGGGTCTTTAGCAAGGCCATACCAGAAATGATACTCCCGGCGCGGTTCCGCCCTCCCACGACTCTCACCAAGTATAACGGCGAGACCAAACCCAAACTTTGGCTCGTTGATTTCCGCTTGGCGTGTCAGCTGGGCGGGGCCACCAACGATCGAGTCATCATTCGACAACTCCCCCTGTTTCTATCCGACACCGCTCGAGCCTGGGTCGAGGATCTTCCGCCTCGGCAGATCCACGACTGGGACGATCTCGTGAAGGTGTTCAAGGGAAACTTCAAGGGGACCTACATGCGCCCCGGCAACTCATGGGACCTCCGGAGTTGTAAGCAGAAGCCGGGTGAATCTCTCCGGGACTACATCTGGCGTTTCTGCAGGCAACGCACCGAGCTCCCCAACGTCACCGACTCCGACGTAATCATGGCCTTCCTCTTTGGAACCACCTACAAAGAGTTGGTCCGAGAGTTGGGCCGTAACACCCCACTCACTGCCAACAGATTGATGGACATCATCACCAACTTTGCCACCGGTGAGGAGGCAGTTGGCGCTATCTTTGGCGGTGACCAGGACAAAGGGAAGCAGAAGGTCGACGATCCCGCGGGCTCCAGCTGGGGCTCTAAGAGGAACAACTGGAAAAAGAAGAAGAACCAGCAGGGCAAGCTCGAGGCCCCGGTCAACGAGCTTGTTGCTGCCACTGAACGCAAGAAACCTTGAGGGCCCCCCGGCGGGGGCATCTTCGACAAAATGCTCAAAGAGCCGTGCCCCTACCACAAGGGGCCCACGAACCATAACCTTGAGGACTGTCACATGCTCCGTAGGTACTTTGAAGGCGTAGGCATCAAGAAGGACGACAAGAAGGAAGACCCCAAGGGCGACGACAAGGATGGGGGGTTCCCTGAGATCCACGACTGCTTCATGATCTACGGAGGACCCTCGACCCTCCTCTCGACATGTCAGCGCAAACGAGAGCGGCGTGAGGTTTTCTCCGTATAGCCGGTGATCCCCCACTTCCTTAACTGGTCTGAGGTGGCCATCACTTTCAACCGTGATGACCATCCCGACTACGTCCCCAATCCAAGGGTCTACCCGCTTGGCATTGATCCCATCATCGCCAACACGCGCCTCACCAAGGTACTCATGGACGGCGGAAGCAGCCTCAAAATCATCTACGCTCAGACCCTCGACCTCCTGGGGATCGAGAGGACGCGCCTCCAACCCAGTATCGGGGGCTTCCATGGAGTAGTGCCAGGGAAACGGGCAGAACCTGTTGGCCGGGTCGATCTGCCTGTCTGCTTTGGCACCCCTTCCAACTTCAGAAAGGAGACCCTCACTTTCGAAGTGGTCGGATTTCACAGAACGTACCATGCCATCCTTGGGCGCCCATGCTATGCCAGGTTCATGGCGGTCCCGAACTACACCTACCTCAAGCTCAAGATGCCAGGCCCAAACGGTGTCATAACCATTGGGCCCTCATATGAACACGCCTACGAGTGCGACATCGAATGCGTCGAGCACGGGGGAGCCGTTTTGGAGTCGGCGACCTTGGCGGCAGACCTCGATGGTCTAGTCAACGAGATCCCTGACCCCAAACGCCATGCCGGCAGCTTCGAGCCTGCGGAGGACGTCAAGCTCGTGCCTCTCGACCCCGCCGATCCCAAGGGAAAGGCGTTAAGCATCAGCGCCACCCTCGATCCTAAATAGGAAGCAGTGCTCGTCGACTTTCTCCGTGCAAACATCAACATCTTTGCGTGGAGTCCCTCGGATATGCCGGGCATACCCAGGGAAGTCGCCGAGCACGCCTTGGAGATCAGCGCCGGCTCCAAACCGGTGAAGCAACGCTTGCGCCGCTTCGACGAGGAGAAGCGCAAAGTCATCGGTGAGGAGATACACAAATTGCTGGAGGCCAGGTTCATCAAGGAGGTTCATCATCCCGAGTGGCTAGCTAATCCTGTATTAGTTAAGAAAAAGAGTGGGAAGTGGAGGATGTGTGTAGACTACACTAGTTTAAATAAAGCATGTCTGAAAGTTCCTTTTCCTTTACCACGTATTGATCAAATCGTTGATTCCACTGCGGGATGTGAAACTCTCTCATTCCTAGATGCATACTCCGGCTACCACCAGATCAAAATGAAAGAGTCCGACCAGCTCGTGACTTCATTCATTACCCCATTCGGCATGTATTGCTATGTTACTATGCCTTTCGGTCTTCGGAACGCAGGGTCTATGTACCAGCGATGCATGCAACACATTTTTGGGGAACACATCGGGCCAACCGTCGAGGCTTACGTCAATGACATCGTAGTCAAAACCAAACAAGCCGATGATTTGGTAAATGACCTCGACGTTGCGTTCAAATGCCTCCGAGCAAAGAATATCAAGCTCAATCCTGAGAAATGCATTTTTGGCGTTCCTCGAGGTATGCTTTTGGGGTTCATCGTGTCTAAGTGTGGCATCGAGGCCAACCTAGAAAAGATCACTGCGATAACCAAAATGGGCCCCATCCGAGATCTAAAGGGCGTACAGAGGGTCACGGGCTGCTTGGCGACACTCAGTCGTTTCATTTCGCGCCTCGGCGAAAAAGCACTCCCTCTGTATCACCTCCTGAAGAAGTCGGAGCACTTTTCATGGACCCTCGAGGCCAAAGAAGCTCTTGCAAAACTCAAAGCTACGCTCTCTAATTCACCGATCCTCATCCCACCGACCCTAGGAGAACCGCTCCTACTTTATGTCACCGCGATAGCACAAGTAGTCAGCGCAGTCTTGGTTGTCGAGAGGGCTGAGGAAGCACATACCTTGCTCGTCCAGAGGCCGGTCTACTTCATTAGCGAGGTGCTCTCAGAAACCAAGGTACGATACCCACAAATCCAGAAGCTGCTATATGCTATCGTCTTGACACGGCGCAAACTCCGTCACTACTTTGAGGGCCACCCGGTGACTATGGTTTCTTCTTTCCCCCTAGGAGAGATAGCCCAGAACCAGGAAGCCTCGGGTAGAATCGCCAAATGGGCCATCGAGCTCATGGGCGAGACCCTCTCTTATGCGCCATGCAAAGCTATTAAATCACAGGTGTTAGTAGATTTCCTGGCAGAGTGGACCGACACTCAACTCCCCCCGGTACAGCTCCAAGCTGAACTGTGGACCATGTACTTCGACGGGTCATTGATGAAAATGGGAGGAGGCGCGAGTTTGCTCTTCATCTTGCCCCTCGGAGTTCACATGCGTTATGTCATCCGGCTTCATTTTCTTGCGTCGAATAACGTCACCGAATACGAGGCGCTCATCACGGGTCTGAGAATTGCCATCAAACTCGGGGTCCGACACCTTGACGTTCGAGGAGACTCCCAGCTCGTGATCGACCAGGTCATGAAGAACTCAAGCTGCCGTGATCCTAAGATGGAAGCCTACTGCGAAGAAGTGCGGCGCCTTGAGAACAAGTTTTACGGCCTCAAGCTCAACCACATCGCACGCAGGTATAATGAGGCCGCCAACGAACTAGCGAAAATCACGTCCAATCGAACTATGGTTCCACCCGACGTTTTCGCAAAAGATCTCCAGCAACCATCCATCGACCTCGGGTCGGACGGAGGGATAGACGGGCCGTCACTCGACCCTCCACCCATGGCAGAAGCCCCCTCGACTAGGGCTGAAGCCATGCAGGTGGAAGGCTCGACCCCACCATTTGACCCCAAGCCTGACTGGCGCGTTTCGTACCTCGACCATCTCATCCGAGGGGACCTCCCCTCGGATAGGACCGAGGCTCGACGGATCGCTCGCCGAGCCAAAACCTTTGTGATCTTTGGCGACAGTAGGGAGCTGTACCACCACAGCCCTACTGGCGTCCTCCAACGCTACATCACGAATGAGGAAGGCAGAGACCTGCTCAACGATCTACACTCAGGGGCTTGTGGTCGTCACGCAGCGCCTCGAACCCTTGTCGGAAATTTCTGACAAGGTTTCTATTGGCCGACCACGGTCTCCGACGCTGTCAAGCTAGTACGCTCCTGCAAAGGTTGCCAGTACTATGCGAGACAGACCCATCTTCCAGCTCATGCCCTGCAAACCATTCCCATCGCATGGCCCTTTGTCGTTTGGGTGCTCGACCTTGTCGGACCCTTGAAAAGGACCACTGGCGGTTTCACCCACTTGCTCGTTGCCATTGACAAATTTTCCAAGTGGATCGAGGCCCGTCCTATCACCAGCATCAGGTACGAGCAAGTTGTGCTCTTCTTCACCAACATTTTCCACCGCTTTGGGGTTCCCAACTGTATCATCACCGACAATGGCACCTAGCTTACTGGTAAAAAGTTTCTGGATTTCTGCGACAACCAACACATCCGTGTGCTCTGGTCGGCCGCTGCTCATCCAAAAACAAATGGCGAAGTGGAACGTGCCAACGACATGGTCCTACAAGGCCTGAAACCTAGAATCTTTGACAAGCTAAACAAACATGGCAAGAGATGGGCTGCCGAGCTTCCCTCGGTCCTGTGGAGCCTAAGAACAACGCCGAGTCAAGCCACGGGGTTCACTCCATTCTTCTTAGTCTATGGGTATGAGGCTGTTGACGATCCTTAAGTATCAAATTTAATTGTCAACTAAACATGGAAAAGGATCAATATGCACTAGACATCTAGAATTAGGGTTTTATCTGACAGAATTCCACGAGTTTTGGTGTTTGTCTATTTCTGTAGGGGGTTATCAGAAAATACGGAGAGAAGGCCCACACGTCGGGTTTACATAGAGATATTAACATGTGCGCTAATTTTCTATCATCTAGAAGACTCCAGAAGACACGTGAACGAACGGGAGGCCAAACGGGGCCCAGCCCAGGGCGCCCGCCCTAGGGTTTGGGGCGGCCGCCCTACTCCCGTGGCCAATCAGCGTCAACTTCGCGGATTATGCTCCACCGACCTAAAGGATCAAGGAAAACCGTGCGATTAATGTCGGTTTGATCCGACGACCCACGATCATTTGAGGGGGCTATATAAGCAGGGCCTCTCCACCCCAGGGGGGGAGAAATCATTATCAGAGGAAGCCATCAAGTTTAGGGTTTAGAAACTCTCTCTCCCGCAGAGAATTAGATTTAGCTACTCCTAATTCTTTCAAGTTTTATATGATTGATTAGATAGAATTAGAGAAGTAGGGCCTAGCGCTCTGGATTTCGGATCTTCGTCAATAAAGATTGGTATTATTTCATATCTTTCTCTACGACTTTATTCTAATTGCATTATGTCTTTATTTATTATGTTCCTAGTTTGCTCTAGTTCTATAAGTGATATAGTTATGATTGATGATGAGTTCATGCATGAGTTTGCAAAGCGCTTAGCTCTTTTCACGTGGGAGTTAAGTGGTAGATCACATGTAGGCGTGGTGCTTAGATGTTATTTACCTGCAAATGTATCCTATTGGCCGGGTCGTGTGGTAGTTCGCGATGGTGACAGCTTCGTTGATTCTTATATAGTCCACCCTCCGTTGATAGGACAGGCAGAATTTGTATTGCGGAGTAAGTCTTGCTATGTTCTGATTTACTTTAGCAATGTTCCTTATACATGAATGAAGAGTCTTTTGTGCTATATATGATCTTGTAGATGCTTAGAGTAGATTATGACTTAGTAAATAGTAGATACTTAGAATCCATTCTCTTGCTAGTCCGACGTCACCTTACATTTATGTGGAGTAGTCTATTTCTAATCGCTGTGTTATTTACCCATGAGCTTATATTTCAATATCTTTATTATTATGGCTTACCCCCTGCCAAAGCAAGTGACTGTGTGACGAGTTTCTCAGTAGTAATCATGTTCTTGCAAGTTTATCTCTAGTCTAAGCCTTGATAGATTTTACCCCTGTTTTCGCTTTCGCCGTTCTCTTAAGCAAAATTATAAATAACGATACCTGGAATACTTATCCTGGTGAAATGCTACAATGAGGTATTTTATCTGTGCGCTTGCGGATAGAATAGATTATTTTCTAGAGAGCCTTTATGTTTATAAATACCTTAGTACGTTCTAGCACCATGCTAGGGATGACAACCTAGTATTCAAGTGGTGTTAGCTAGTGTCAACAAGCATTTCTGGCGCCGTTGCTGGGGAACGGTAAGGAAAGTCAGGAAGTCGGTCAAGGTTATTCAAATAAAATTTTAGACTAGACTATTGAGAAATAATTGCATAATAGCTACTATATAAATGAGAAATCATAGCAAGGCACCTCTGCTTTGGCAGGTTCACCCTGTTGTTTTCCTATGTTTATATTTTTTACAGGGTATATCAGGATTGACTTTGGTGAATTAAATTCTTCATCATCAGAACCAAAGCAATCAAGGAAGAAGAAGCTAGCTACCAATTGTTGAAGTGATGGCACAGAAGACCTTACAGGAATTTTCTGCCCCAAGTCTTGAGAACATTCTTACTGGTCCAAGATTTGAAGTAGAAGAAGGAGTACCTGAGTTCAAGCTCAAGTCAAACCTCATCAACTTGGTGCAAGCTACACAATTCAATGGGAAGGCACACGAAGATGCTAGTGCACATTTGCAGAACTTCTTGGAGATTGGAAGCACAATTAGCATCAACGGAGTTGACAAAGACGTCATACTACTTCGCCTCTTTCTATTTTCACTAGAAGGGAAGGCGAGGAAGTGGTTCTACACCAATCAAGCAAACATCAAAAATTGGACGAACCTGTCAGATGCCTTTCTATCAAAGTTTTTCCCTATAGGCAAAACAGCTGCCTTAAGAGGAAATATTGTCAGTTTCCAACAGCAGAAGACAGAAACCATTCCAGAAGCATGGGAGCGTTTTCAAGGATACATATCAGATTGTCCTCACCATGGAATGGCCAAATGGTTACTTATGCAGACCTTTTATCATGGATTAACCCAAAAGTCTCATGAGTGCCTAGATGCATCTACTGAAGGATCATTCTTGGAGTTTACAATTAGAAAAGCAGAGACACTTTTGGATAAGATAGCAGAAAACCAAAGCTGGTTCCAAGACAAGACTCAACATTGTCATCAAACTGAAGAAATACCAGAAGAAGTAAAAGCACTATCAACTAAGATGGAAGATTTGCTCCATTGGATTGACCAGAGGGCTAAGTTCAAAGAAGATCAAAGGGCTATAGAGACAGTATACAAATATCAAACCACCTCAAGTCAACCCAATAGCAAAGGTATGAATTCAGGTAATATTCTCAAACAACCTTCATTAAAGGAGATAATTGCTCAACAAACTAAAACTAATGATGAAGTCAAACAAAGGCTAGATACAAATGAATCATTTTTAAAAGATATACACAATAAAATGGATTTTCTATTAACTGCCTTTGATGAGCAAAACACTCTTAATAAGAGGGTAGAGCTTAAGCTAGCTGCTGTCTTGCCTGTTGCCACTAACCTTGAGCAGGTAAAGAACATAACTACTAGAGGAGGGAGATCTACCAGAGATCCCCCACACCCAAGAGAGAAGCAAAAAACACCAGCTCCAGTGCAACCAGCAATGATAGAAGAAGAGAGACCAGTTGAAGCAGAAGATCTGCTACAACCATCAAGAACTGGAGAAATGAAGAAAGATTTTCACGACACCAACTATTTGCCATTTCCCAGAAGAAACAGAGGACTACAGTCGGATGAGCAGTTTGGTAAGTTTGTAGAGGTCATTCAAAAGTTATATGTCAACATACCTATACTTGATGCCATACAGGTACCCACATATGCGAAGTACATTAGAGATATTCTTAACAAAAAGAGGCCACTGCCCACCACTGAGGTAATCAAGCTGACAGAAGAATGTAGTGCGGCCATCCTCAACCAACCACTAAGGAAGAAGAAAGATCCAGGATGTCCTACCATTGATTGCTCAATCGGAGACCAGCACTTTAACAATGCACTTTGTGATCTCGGAGCAAGTGTCAGTGTGATGCCAGCATCAGTCTACAAGAAGCTTGAACACACAACCCTAGAACCAACATCAATGTGCCTACAACTAGCAGATCAATCAGTTCGACACCCGATGGGCATCGCAGAAAATATCCCAGTCAGAATAAGAGATTTCCTTGTGCCAGTAGACTTCGTGGTACTGGACATGAACCCCGACTCAAAAGTGTCCATCATCCTTGGAAGGCCATTTCTGAGCACCGCCAATGCCCACATTGATGTCAGTAAGGGAGAAATCAAGTTCAGCATAAACGGACAAGAAGAACACTTCACATTCAAGCCCAGACCAGAGAGAGACTCTACAGTGGAGGAGGTTCACGAAGAGAAACCACTAGAGACACCATCTCCAGAGGAAGGCAATTCAGAAGTTTAAAAAGATTTGGAGGTCCAGCTTGGGGGACCTAAAATTCCCAAACCCTCGCCGGAAGGTAATTCGGTATTTATCCACATCATTTAATTTTTTGCATAATTAATTCTTGCATTAGTCATACTCATCCATAGCATTATTATAAAAATCAAAAGTCCCATATAAATAATATTTGTGGTGTGTAAAAACCCATAATTATTAATTATTGTGGAGGCACAAAAATATTTTTCCATGATCATTTTTTAGTTTCAATTCTCATAATTTTTCCTGCATTATATTTATTTATAGCAATCTTCTAGAAGCATGACCCACATCCTTTGGTCCCATATGTCATACACTACACCTTACATACACCATATCACATAATTTCACCCACCAACTCATCTCCACTCAACCAGATAACTTCCACCGACCAACCACCACCTATGCAGCATTATTTGGCGTAGGAGTGAAGCATGTGAGGGAGTGGGAAAGTTTCAGCCACAGAGGGCACTCAAGTGGGTCGCCCTGCCCCCAGCTCCAACTATAAAAGGCCACCTCTCTACCTCATTCTCATCCCACACACATTCCAGAAAACATATGCAAGCTTGAGCTCTCGACTTTCAGAAGAAGTGATCTAGTGGGAGAGTGAGAAGGAGAGTGGAAAGGGAAAGAAAGAGTGGAAGAGAGTTTGGAAAATTTTTGAGATAGAGAGTGAGATCACCTAGTAATTAGTGTTCCCACTGTCCCAAGCGGAAGTAAAAGTTGTTTAGGGGGAAGTGCTGCTAAAATTTATAATTCTCTCGGACGACTAACTCCTGAACGACTGACTTCTCGGACAGCTAACCACTAACATATTTTTCTCACATATTTCCACGAGTTTCTGTTTGTCCCTA
Source organism: Saccharum hybrid cultivar R570 (assembly GCA_038087645.1). Classification (NCBI taxonomy): domain Eukaryota; kingdom Viridiplantae; phylum Streptophyta; class Magnoliopsida; order Poales; family Poaceae; genus Saccharum; species Saccharum hybrid cultivar. The sequence continues at coordinate 20,239,142 of JAQSUU010000496.1, forward strand.
TTATTCTGCAGGATGTTTAAGAAAGTAAAGAGCGCGGCCAAGTCTCTCAGGAGTGGTATGAGGAGTTCGTCTCGACTCTCCTCACGCCAGTCGGAGATGAGTGTCGATCCGGCACCTCCGCAAGCTCCATCGTCTTCGTCGGGTGCACCAAACAAGGTCCTACTCAAGACAGGAGACCTTGGGCTCAGGAATCGCAGGGAGAAGGAGATTCTCTAGCAGTTGAAAAACAAGACATTCATTCACACTCCCACCATCGATTTCGCCTTACACCAAGAGACAGGTATGGCTGCTGAATTTGACTTAATTTTTCAAATGATAGGATGGACGGATTTTTGGAATATCACTGAGCATGATTCCTGTCTCCTTACTATTGAATTTCTTTGCACGTTATAATATTGTGAGGGGGGAATTTCTTTTCGGATGTTCAAGTAGGACATTATGCTGTCCTGGAGAGAGCTGAGTAATCACCTCGGTTTTCCTCCACGGAGCATTCTGGACCTTGACTCCGGCTTGCCCAATTTTGAGAAACATTAGTTTTGGAGAGAAATCTCTAGGGACGAACTCTTTTACCAACCCCGAACCAGCGACATGGAGCATCCTACACTCCGGATGTTCCACAAATGGCTCGGGTACAATTTTTTCTTTCGTGATGACTTGAGAAAGGTGTGTGTGGGAGATCTACAACTCATTTATGCCGCCATAAACAAAATCCAAGTTTCACCCGTTACTCTTTTAGATGCCCATTGGCTTGGCACACCTACTCTTCAGGGACCTGTCGGGTGTACTTCACTCATAACTCGTTTAGCCATTAGCCTTAAGTTGTTAGAAAATTCATCGTTAGAATTCATTGAGGAACCTAGATTTTATCACGGCTACGACACTTTTAGATACGCACGGATGTTAAAAAGGGAAGCGGGGATAATGTACATGCTGTATGACAACAACACCAAGGTTCAGTTACCTAACCCAGACCTTGGCATATATTCTGTTCGAAATTATTTGATTGAGACTGCAGCACCGGTGAACCGGAGAGCTCCACAGCGCGCGGCATCCGCACGGATGGCCACCCATCAGGAACATACATGGCAAGGAGCTGATCCCGGGCCAGAAGAGGCAGCACATCTGCACTATAATGATTACAACCCCAGAGTTCTTCGGGACCCATGGGCGCGACACGTCCAGCCAGAAGAACCACCACAAGAGACATGGCCGGAGGGACAATATCACCAGTGGGAGAACCCGCCTTTTATAAGAAGGTACTCCACTGACCCATATGGAGCTTCAGGGTCTAGGCCCCAGCCCCAGTTTGATACAGGAAGATACTCCGACGCCTCCTACGCCTTCTCGGGGGACTACTACCAAGAGACTGCCGCCTTCTACACCCGCACCGACAACACTCTCCTCGACATCCGCACTACGCAAAGCAGAGCACAGAAGACTCCTGGAGGAGCAACAAAAATGGAACTAGGAGGAAGCCACTAGAGTGCAAGCAATAAGGGAAGACACCACAACCTTGAACAACAACGTCACGACCATGCTGCGCTACTTCAACATTGAGTGAAGAGAGCCACGACAACAACCAGTTTGGGGGAGTTCCTCCCCAGTTACCGAGTGAGTTTTAATTGTTTTTCCTATTTACTTTTTAGTTTTTCTTTTTCTGTTTTAGATATTTATATCTTAAAAAAAACTTAGAAAACCCAATAAATATTTTCTTTCTTAATTTACTGCATTCCTAAAAAATGAAAACCAAATAAAAAGAGTGTGTAGATAAGTGTGCTTTATTTTCCTGTTTAGTTCAATCTCTAGACATAAATGAAGAAAATCCAAAAATATGTATGATGGAAATGATGAACAGTTGCTCTGTTTACTTACCTTCAAGTGCCTAGCTTTTATATTAGAGTTCTCCCAAGACTAGCTAAAATCTGAAATTTACTATCTGTGGGAACATGAGCCTAAAACTAAAGTCCAGGTAAAAGATAAGACATGATATAAAGTTTGAGCTGCTGTTTATCTTGTTCTTACAACACTAAGTCCTGGAAATTTATTTTGAAAAAAAAACCTGCAAATCACATGATGAGTTCCTAGCATAACATTCTTACCACAGCCATACTTGCTATAATTACTGTATCTTTCGAGTTTCATTGAGCTGTGTAGATCCTTAGGAGCTTTTCATGTGGTTAAATCAAGATATTCACTTGCACACATCTATTACACCAATCATTAAAAATCTGTTAAAAATATTGTTATCACTCACTGTCCCAAAGTATTGTTATTCTCTCTCTCCTAAAAGATCAAATGCAGAAAGAGACATGGGCTATGCAAAAATATACGAGGAAATAAAAAGGGGCAAGTGCCCAGAACCTCGAAAAAGAAAAGAAAAAGAGTGAGACGAGAGGTAAAAATGGACAAGTGTCCGACAGTAGAATTAGGGGTACAAAGATACCCACCTGAGCGGAAAAAATGGACAAGTGTCCGACAGTAGAATTAGGGGTATTTACTACCCACCTGAAAAAAAAGAAAAAAGAGATAGCCCATGTTCTCTCCCAATAAAAGATCAAGAGAGGAGGAGAGATAGCAATATGAGGAACAGTGAGCGATAAGTTTTATCATCACCATCACTATTATTTACTCCACCACACATGCACATCTTGATTTAATTGTATGTTGAGTTCCTTTGGATCCGCAGTTCGATTAAACATATGTATGGGCTGTTGAAGTGAATCATGTCTAGGAACTCTGAGCTTAATTTTGAAAACTTATGCAAAACTCCAGAACAAAGGTGAGGTATAGACAGGAGGAATAGTGCTTGGCTTAATTATTTTGTCTTTCAATTACCTAAGGCTTAAGTACAGGTGCTAATCCCCAAGACACTTCACTCTAATCTGGGAGAATTTTATATGAAAGCATGTGTGCCTGTCAGGAAAGAAAACATCAAAGCAACTCCTGATCCATCTGAGTTTTAGTTGTTTGCTCAGGGACGAGCAAAGGGTAAGCTTGGGAGAGTTTGTTGACGATCCTTAAGTATCAAATTTAATTGTCAACCAAACATGGAAAAGGATCAATATGCACTAGACATCTAGAATTAGGGTTTTATCTGATAGAATTCCACGAGTTTTGGTGTTTGTCTATTTCTGCAGGGGGCTATAAGAAAATACGGAGAGAAGGCCCATACGTCGGGTTTACATAGAGATATTAACATGTGCGCTAATTTTCTATCATCTAGAAGACTCCAGAAGACACGTGAACGAACGGGAGGCCGAACGGGGCCCAGCCCAGGGCGCTCGCCCTAGGGTTTGGGGCGGCCGCCCTACTCCCGTGGCCAATCAGCGTCAACTTCGCGGATTATGCTCCACCGACCTAAAGGATCAAGGAAAACCGTGCGATTAATGTCGGTTTGATCCGACGGCCCACGATCATTTGAGGGGGCTATATAAGCAGGGCCTCTCCACCCCAGGGGGGAGAAATCATTATCAGAGGAAGCCATCAAGTTTAGGGTTTAGAAACTCTCTCTCCCGCAGAGAATTAGATTTAGCTACTCCCAATTCTTTCAAGTTTTATAGGATTGATTAGATAGAATTAGAGAAGTAGGGCCTAGCGCTCTGGATTTCGGATCTTCGTCAATGAAGATTGGTATTATTTCATATCTTTCTCTACGACTTTATTCTAATTGCATTATGTCTTTATTTATTATGTTCCTAGTTTGCTCTAGTTCTATAAGTGATATAGTTATGATTGATGATGAGTTCATGCATGAGTTTGCAAAGCGCTTAGCTCTTTTCACGTGGGAGTTAAGTGGTAGATCACATGTAGGCGTGGTGCTTAGATGTTATTTACCTACAAATGTATCCTATTGGCCGGGTCGTGTGGTAGTTCGCGATGGTGACAGCTTCGTTGATTCTTATATAGTCCACCCTCCGTTGATAGGACAGGCAGAATTTGTATTGCGGAGTAAGTCTTGCTATGTTCTGATTTACTTTAGCAATGTTCCTTATACATGAATGAAGAGTCTTTTGTGCTATATATGATCTTGTAGATGCTTAGAGTAGATTATGACTTAGTAAATAGTAGATACTTAGAATCCATTCTCTTGCTAGTCCGACGTCACCTTACATTTATATGGAGTAGTCTATTTCTAATCGCTGTGTTATTTACCCATGAGCTTATATTTCAATATCTTTATTATTATGGCTTACCCCCTGCCAAAGCAAGTGACTATGTGACGAGTTTCTCAGTAGTAATCATGTTCTTGCAAGTTTATCTCTAGTCTAAGCCTTGATAGATTTTACCCCTGTTTTCGCTTTCGCCGTTCTCTTAAGCAAAATTATAAATAACGATACCTGGAATACTTATCCTGGTGAAATGCTACAATGAGGTATTTTATCTGTGCGCTTGCGGATAGAATAGATTATTTTCTAGAGAACCTTTATGTTTATAAATACCTTAGTACGCTCTAGCACCATGCTAGGGATGACAACCTAGTATTCAAGTGGTGTTAGCTAGTGTCAACAGAGGCTATGCTCCCAACTGATATAGAATATGGATCCCCGCGGTTGAAGTCCTACAATGAAAGAAATAATGACGCCACAAGAGAGGTCGCCCTCGACCAGCTCGAGGAAGCCTGAGATGTGGCTCTATTACATTCTGCCAGGTACCAGCAAAGTCTCCGATGCTATCACGACAGACACATCCGTAGGCGCGACCTCAACGTCGGTGACCTGGTGCACCTACAAGCTATCCAATGAGAAGGGCAAAATCCTCGCCAATGCTTGGAACATTGAACAGCTACGTCGCTTTTTCCCTTAAAAAAGCCTCGAGGCTCTGTAAATTCTTTTCAATCTCACTAATAAAGAATATAGCAGTGTTCAAAGTTTTGTTTTACAAATAACCAGGAAGGATCGACTCTGTTCTCCCAGAATCGACCCTCCCTCGGGGGCTACAAGGGGGGAACCCCCGGTCCCCAAAAAAACTTGTACTCTTTTTCAAAAAGAAAACTGCCACTTAAGTCGACAACGCTGTGGGAGCGCCCTGTGGCTTAGAGGGACTTTGGAGCCACGAGATCACTTACGCCCCTGAGGATACGGTACCTCCACTCACCCCTCACACCTAGGGGCACGACCGCACGCTAAGTAGACCTAATGACGGTTCATAACTTTGAAAAAGAATACATCCCCAGTCGCTTAAATTAGGTTCTTACACGATCTGCGAGGCCGCGAGAGCACCCTAAAGCTCGAGGGCAGTCGAGCCGCGAGATCACTTACGCCTCCGAGGCTACGGTACCTCCACTCGCTCCCTTACGCTGAGGGGCGCGACCGTGTGCTAAGTAAATCATGCAGAAACATGGTTCAAGCGATAAAGGGAAGAAGAACTCGAATAAAACTTAAACAAACAGTGCAGGTTTACACTTCGAGTGATTCATGGCCTCCGAGGCCACCACAACCAAAGTTCAAAATACTAACTTATTACATGGGCCTCTGCGCCCAGATTTGGCTCACAGGCCCTCATCATCATCAGGCGGAACCACCTCGGCTTCAAAAAGTTTGGCCAAGCGACTTTCGGGCTCCTCAGCGGCTCCAATCAGGTCCAGGCAGGCGTCCTCATTCTCCTCGTCCGTCCGGTCTGGGTCGGTGATGAAGCCATCAGCAACAAGCTCCATGTCGTACACGAACCCGGACCGAACGACGGCCAGCGCTCTCTTCACGCCGTGGTGAAGGCCGCCTCGTATCCTTTCTCGAACAAGACGGCCCAGCGCCACCATCCGGCAGACAAAGGAGTTCCCCAGGGCGTCCTCCTCAGCATCGGCATCGGGCTCAACCCCCAGGCCGTCACACACGGAGGAAATCGCGCCATGGAGCAACAGAGTCCACTGGGCCTCGGCCTCGAAGAGGCTCTGGAAGGAGTTGGCCGCCGCCTGGGCTACCCGCTGCTCCCTCTCCAACTCTGGAACACAAGTGTCTAGTCAGCGCAAATATGGGACCTCAACGCCAAGGCCATAGTACAACAAAAAACTCACCCTCGGAGTGGGTCTGCCAGCCCACGACCTCGTCACGAAGTCCCCCGCACGTCCTCTCGAGCGCTTGGAGAGCGCCATCCCTGTCACGAATGTCTGCCCTTAACGTCTCGATCTCCTCGCGGGCGTTCGAGAGAGCCTCATCCCTCTCCTGAACGGCTCCACTCAGCGTGGCAACCTCGTCCTTCAGGGCCCCGAAGAAAGCGCTCACTTCCCCGATCTGGACATTGAGGGTGTCGCGATGTCTGCTGACAAGGGCGACGTCCTCCTCGAGCTCTTTCACCCGTGCTGACAGGGGCATGAGATCCTCGCGGGCTTGGGCCGCCTCCTCCCGGGCCTTGGTCACGTCTTCATGCGCCACGGCCTCGGCTGCCCGAGCCTGTACCGCCTCCTCTTTGACCGCTGCGTAGGCGACACGGAGCTCGGCCGCCTCGGCACTCTGACGAGAAAGCCGCTGGTTGGCTTCCTCGACTAGATCCTGTTGCCGAGCAAGCGCCGCCCACACGCCGCTCTCATTACGGATGCAGAGTGACTTGCGGCGGGAGCGCTCCTTAAGCTCCTGACCAGGGTTCGAAAACCAAAGAGGTTAGAACCAAAGAAAGGGGGCAAAAGGACAACAAAAGGATAGCAAAAAAGAACCATTAAACCGAACTTACCTCGATGGCGTCCAGCATGCCTCGCGACACGGCCTCCGACGCCACACGAAGCGATCGTTCCGTGTGTCACCGGATACCCTCGAGGTACTGCCAATGGTGCACCTCGTCTCCATCATTCAGGGCAAAGACTGGCTCCACGCCAGGGTTGGAGGCGTCCCTGAACTCAAGGGACGCTCCCCCAGCGCGGTAGCTCTTCCTCCGCCCGTACCAGAGCCAGCGCGGCAAGGTCCGGCCACCCGGACGGCGGTCCAACCGGGGCGCCCTCCGGCGCTGCGGAAGGCCTGGCCTGACCCGTAGCTCCGGGCCCCTTGACCGCCGCAAAGGGACTGGCCAGGTCCATGGCCTCGACCTCCTCGATGCCCACCACATGTTTCCCCTTGTCGATGGGGGAGTCATCGAGGGTGAGGTCGACCATGGCCGGGGTCGACCCTTGCGCTAGGGCTGGCCCCTCGGTCGCTGGCACCTCCTCTAGGACCACGGGCGGGGGCACGACAGCCCCACCCTCCACCTCAGCCGCCGGCTCCGCCGGCGGGTCCTGCTGCGGCTGCAGCTCCCCCGACAGCGCCGCCTCCTGTCCCACCTCTAGCGGGACCTCCACCATCACCTCGTCCACATCCGCCCGCCCCCGCATCGCGGGCGGATGCCTCGGCCGCTGTGGCCTCGACAGAGGCCTCGGCGGTCGACGTCTTCCCCAGCTCCGCCCCGCCCGTGCTGGGCGCCGCCACTTCTGACGGCCCCGACCCCTGTGCGGCAGGGTCGGAACCGGCGACCGCCTGAGCGCCCGCTTCAGCCTAGGCCACCGCCTCCTGCTGCTTCAGGCGCTCCTTCACGGCCTGAAGTCTTTCGACCCAGGCGAGGTCGTCCGCCGCCGTCCGATTAATGACGGCGGCACTCGCCTAGAGTGACTTCACGGGGGTCGGCCCCGCCAGCTCCGCCTTGCACTTAAGCCTGTGAAGTATGAGAATACATTAAAAATGGGATCGATAAGTAACGAAAGACGGGGCATGAAAGCTTACCCAGAAAGGGGCAGTAGGGGCCTCGACCCCGGCCGGTCGGAAACTCCTGATGCCGCCTGCGGCGGCCTCACCGCCGGCCCCCCTGCGGGCCGGGTGCTCCTCGGGGCCCTGGTTGGGGGGCCGCCTTGGGTCCTCTGCGCCTCCGAGGCCAGCTGGCCTCGGGTCCTCACGCCCGCAGGCGGCGCCCCCGATGACGACGCCGGCGCCGCCGTCCCAACCGCCGGTTGAGCCCGCGGGGCCTGGACTTGCGGGGGCAGCACCGTCGACCCCTCCTGTGGGGTCCGGGACGGGGCGGCCCCTCCCGTCAAGGGGCCCGCCTCTTCGCCTGCCTCTTCCTCCATCCCCTCCTCTTCCACGACGGTCATGGGGACTAACCCCGACGCCTGGGAGGACGAACCCCCGACGGGCTCCAGATAGGGGCGCACATCGGGAAGGTCCGCCAGCCCGATCGCGACATCGTACCGCGACAGGGCGTCGTCGTCCCCGTCGCTATCGTCGTCATCGTCGTTCTCCCCCGAGACCGTCTCGGAGGGGGACTCCTCGAGGGGAAGCCCCTCGAGGCTCTACTGACGCCGGCGCTTCATCAGCTCCTCCCGCTCCTTAGCCTTGCGGATCTAGCGCTTCTTGGCAGCGTCCTTCTTCTTCTTCTTTTGGGACGCCTGCTGGCGTCGCACCTCCAGAGCCGGCTGGTCCTCTGGGAGCGGTGGCCGTGTCTCTAAGGGTGGGCATTCGGGTTACCCGAAAAATTCGGGTCGGGTAATTCGGGTAGTTGGAAATTCGGGTATTAAAAATTGTTACCTGATTTTTGCCCCGAAAAAGTATTACCCGAAATTTTGGGTACCCGATAATTCAGGTTCGGGTTCGGGTTTTACCCGATATACCCAAAATTGACAAAACCAACTATTTTGGAAGAATTCAAGTACCATTTTAAAGCAATAAACAATAGGCATATAAATCACATCATGTCTTCATATCAATTACCAACAAATCAATTATCAAGTTAGCATAAATCTACATTAATTCATACCAAATAATATATTTATATGACATTGAAATACTTCATGTCTTCATATTAGGAATAGAAGAGCAAATATTTGAGATATTTCGGGTAATTTGGGTAGTTCGGGTACCGGGAAACATTACCCGAATTACCCAAACTAATTTCGGGTTTTTACAATCACTATCCAAAATTGTGATCGGGTATTTCGGGTTCGGGTACATCGGGTCTGGGTTCGGGTAATTCGGGTTCGGGAATTGGGTATCGGGTATTTTGCCCACCCTTACGTGTCTCCCTCACCGCCAACAAATCCTACGCATCGACCTTGACTAAATCGAAAGAATCCAAAAATAGACGAAATAAACAAATATGCTAAGCGATAGCACTTACCAGAGGCTCGAACCCCTGGGTGGGCCGCATCGGCACTTTGTCGACGTCCTCTGGCTTGAAGTTCCCCACCATCCGGTGCGCTCGCCGGAGGACCTCCTCGAGGGTGAGGGACTCGTGCGACATCCTACTCCCCTCCAGTAACGCTTCCGGTGTCATCTGGTCGAGCCGTAGTCGACGCTAGGACAACGGCATCACCCTCCGCCGGTGGAATGCCGTGGCCACCGCTGCCGCCGTCAACCCTCGAAGGTGAAGTTGTTGCAACGCGGCCAGCAGCGGGTCCAGTCGCGGCTTCTCGGCCTCCGCGACGCCGTGCGACCAGTTCTCCTCTCAGGCGAGCAGCACCCGGCTGGTATACCCCGGCAGCTGACTCTCGTCGTTGCACCACCTCACCCCCAACGCCGTCGTGCCAGCCGCTGTTCGAGGAGATGAGCTGGGCCAGAATGTATTGGTCGCTGCGACCAGACCTCACCTGCAGGACGCAGCTCCCCGCCCACACCACGCGCCTCGACCCTCGCTCCCCTGCCTTCTTGGAGAAGAGCTCCGCCCTGAAGAGATGGAGCCACAGATTCCACTGTGGCTCCATCCCCAGGTAGCCCTCACAAACCACCACGAAGATGGCGGCCTGCGCGATGGCGTTGGGGGCGAGGTGGTGCAGCTCCACCTTGTAGTAGTGGAGAAGCGCATGCATGAAGGCGGTCGCCGGCACGCCGAACCCCCGCTCGTGGAAGTAGATGAAGCTAACCATGTATCCTTCAGGGGGTGCTGGCTCCCGGTGGTCGGGCGGCGGCGCAATCCACTCCGGCTGCGACCGGCTTGTCTTCGGCCGTAGCAATCCGTCGTCGACCAGCTCCTCCAGCCTCCTCTCCGTCACCGAGGAGGCAGCCCAGTCGTCGGCTGGGAGAAGCTAACCCTTGCCTGCCATTGACGCCAGGAAGCTACGCGGACAAAGGGGGAGCGACGGCGGCGGCACTGGATGAGGGCAGAAGGGCGCAAGGGGCACGGAGAGCGATCTAGGGTAAGGAAGGCAAGAATGCAAAGGGCCTGTGGGGGGAAACGGACCCCCAGACCTTGCTCTTATAGCCCCAACGGAAGCCCAACGGCCGCGTGAGAAGGTAGGAGCGGTTTTTGCATTTAATGCCTTTACCTAACCGTTTCCTCAAAACTCGCATGAATGGGCACGTGGCCGCTATCCACGTCATAACCGTACACAACGTCGCCCACTACCGCACCGATCTCGCCTCCCCGCCTAAAAAGGCGCGCCCGGGTAACGGGCGGGGCAGGGATCCACGGACGGATATTCCCAGATACCTGGGAAACGGGCTTCGAGCCCGGTATGAGTCTCGAGGGAGCGGAAGCTGGCCCTCGACTAGGGTTCGACAGCTGCCCTCGAGCAACAGAGTTAGGGACGACCAGGGATGCACTCGTACATGGCAAGGGCTCGAGCCACGCTCTCGAGGTACCCCAAGACGTATTCGAGGCTGTAGGAGAAGGTCGACGTAGGAATCCCCTCGAGGGAGGCACCGAGCCCTCGAATCCCGTCGCAGGGAATCGAGATCCACATGACCGCTCCTTGGCATTCTTGAGAGCGCCTCTGGGCCGCTAGCCGACTCCTATCGAACGGAGCACGGGCTCACACTCGAATTCCCCCGCTAGTAGCTCGCCGGAGATCGTCGGAACTCACCCAAACAGGGGTAGTACAGCGTTCCCCACCCCTCCTCCTTCCTAAAGGAGGAGCGTGAGGGTCGAATGATAAAAGACGGCCGAGACTCTGATCGACCCCATGCGTATGGGGCTCGAGGGCTCAACCGCAATGAACCAAACCTTGAAAGACATGAATTACATGGCAGATCAAAGCCATTCCCCAGTAAAACACATAAAAGACTTCGGAGGAGTCCCAACACTCCACCGAGGCCTCGGGGGCACCACCCGGCGGGTGCGCTCACGCGCCCCCACCGGAAGAAACCACAACACTACGACTCCAGTTCATTAACTGACAAGCCTCTGAGAGAGTGATCACACACTCACCCAAAGGCTCGGGGGCTACTGTCGGTACCAACAGTATGGGGGTACCCACAACCAATGATAATATAAAAAATAAAATGATTAAACCACAGCAAAAGGCAGCCCGCCTCGACCGCGTACCGGGTCCGTCTCGTACGAGGCCAGCTCGACGGAGTGCCTCGACCGCACTCCAACTCTGACTCGTACGAGGCACCACCGACGGGAATGTCTCGACCGCGCCCCGTCCCGTACAACAAGGTACCTCGACTGCGCTCCGACTCGCACGAGGCTCATTCGGCCACCGGCAAAACTTCGACTCGTATGACCCCAGGTCAGAGCGATCGACCCCCTCTGTCCACCTACTCTGAGACAAAAGTTAGAGCATTTAATGCGATTACCTGCTACCATCTACCGACATGGCTACAACCGTGATCGATGTGGGAGCAATGCTGGTGTCAGTCCTCACCATTTTACCGCCCATCCCGTGATGGGAGGTGAAACCTGTCACTGTGCACACCTTACCATGCACTGTTTATCACCAATCACCCTCGAGGGAGGATACGACAAGGCCCGTATTCCGCGATCTCAGAGATTCGGCCTTATCCGTCCGGCCTCGACCCGCCCTCGACGTCCAGCACTGGTCGACAGGAAAGAAAAGCCGACGTGGCACAGGGTTTCGGGTCATTTCACCGTCCCATCCCCGACGTCACCATGGTGTCCAGGGATGGCCGGCCATTCCTGGAGCACGCCGCTACAGTCACCTCTATAGGGATCGACAACATATCACCTCAAGACACCCCGGCATCCAGGCCTCCTCTTACCCTATAAAAGGGCCGGCCAGGGCTCTACAAGGGGACGACAGGCAAGACACAAGTCCAAAGTCAAGTGCCAGCAAGCAAAGGCATACAATTCAGAGATCAACATCTCAAGCAATCACCCTTGTACTCTTTTTTCTCTCCTTGAGTCTTGGGCTCGGCGCCCTCTCTCACAAGCTTGTAACCCCTACGCAAGCACCTCGGTGCAAGGAAATACAAAACTCTCCTCCCCCCGCTGGACATAGGGCCTCCTTCTACCCGAACCAGGATAAACCCCCTGTATGTTCTCCTTGCATCACCATCCAGGTTAGGGACACGTAGCACTCACTCGTCGGTTTAGGACCCCCACGGGACCGAACACCGACAGGCTGCATGTGGTGCCAACGTGGAACACGCAGAAGATGGGGTGGGAAGCGACGACTCAGTAGTCGCAGCAGGGGTTGCAGATGGCACCGACGACATGGCAGGGTTCGTGAAGGACTGACAGCATAGCAGAGGACGTCGACGTGCGGCCATGGCATGGGGCATGGTGTCGTGGAGCATCCATGGCGTGACCTCAGACGTCAGGAAGCAACCACGGCTCTCGCGGTGGTTGTAGGAGCTAGTGCGGCGGCAAAGGAGTGGAGACGGCACCTCTGGCCGCGGGGAGAAGCGGAGCAAGTGCTAGCTAGGACAGTGATGAAGTTCTTCAGCGTTATATTGATGGAGGAAAGTTTGTCGGCTCTTTGTCGAACCATAAAATGGGCTAAAAATTTGAATTGGGCCGAAATATTTTAGCCAGTTTAGTTATTATCTCGGGCTGGACCTAAATATATGAATTTCAGTCTATTCGTACCGAATCCTAAAACCCTGCTGTGAATTTCATTGTATCCAATAATATAAAAAAATATCTACGTGAAGATAATTAGATGAACAATGAAGTTCTGTGACATTCCGTTGATCACTTGATTGCTTATTTACCTCACTGATAGAGCCATCCAATTCTCCATTATACTAACTATGGTCACTGCTCACCTGAACAGTTGTTTAGCCCATTTAAACAGCGTGTAAACGGTACACGGTGGCACGCTGTTTCCATTAATTTAATCATCAGTTTAGCTCGTTTAATTGGCTATTTAGCTTGTTTAATTGACCGTTTAGCCCATTTAATGGTCCGTTTAGCCCGAGTAATGGCTAAACAGTAGGTGACCTACTCTTTAACGTTTAGGGTTCAGGAAAACATGTAGAAACATCATCATGTTCGGGTATGAACCCAAAATGCCGTTTTGGTCCTCGTTGACGATAACCATGGTTATCACCATTGGTTGAAATGGTGATAAGCGGTTTTAACCATCGGCTAGGCATTTGACCGGTGGTGATGACAACTAAATCACCACTGTTTGTGGCTTGATTCGATGGTATGGCCCTATGATCGTTGTCGGATCGAGGCTTGATCCAATGATGATGTCCCACTACTACAGATTGAGATACCACTATCGCCACTTTCACTGTTATAGCGATAGAAGCGATGGTGTGATACTTCCACCATCGGTTGGACCGATAGCGAGGCCTCTTAAGGAAGGAAACCGGTAGGTGAGACTTCTACCACCGACGGGTTAACAATAGATGCAACAGTGGTATTGAGATTGCATTTTCTCCATCACATGAAAAGCCGAAACGACTAGGATAGGTGTTATGCCCGTCGGCCCTACATGACCATTTGGTGTACCGGCAGTAGTAAATTCAGCGTGAGTTATTTTCCAACTACCCACAACACAGTTGTATCACCATTACTCTGTATATACTTCCACTCTCCATTTTCAAGGTTGGCACATTGTTCCTCTCTCCCAATTTATGTGAACAATTGTATGCCTCACGCCGTGCCACCGCCACCTCTGGCACAGTCGGTGCATTGTTTCTCTCGCAATTTGTGTGAACCATTGCACGCCTCGCATCGTGCCACCGCCAGATCCATAGGCAAGGGTATGCTTTTGCACTTCACTGATAGATCTTTGTCGGATTTATTTCCTCTTTAGATCTCGTTAGCACACTGACGATCATAGGCTCTTCGAAATGGAGGAGGTCCCCAAATAGAGGAATGCAGTGGCTAGCCTCACAGACGATCTCCTTCTGACATTCTCCGCTGCCTCCCGAGCCACTCCTTGTGCTGCTGCAAATGTGTGTGTCGCTCCTGGCACTACTACAGATTGATATATCGTTGTCGCCACTTTCACTGCCATAGTGATAGAAGCGACAGTGTGATAGTTCCACCGTCGGTTGGAACAACAGCGAGGCCTCCTAGGAATCAAACCAACAGTTTAGACCTCTACCACCGATGGGTTAACGATACATGCGACAGTGGTATTGGGGTTGCATTTGCTCCATCGCATGAAAAGTTGGGCCGACTGGGATACACATTTTGTCCACTAGCCCTAAACTAGCGTTTAGTCAACCGACAATAAATTCAGCGTGAGTGTTGAATTTCCTCAACTTCCAAGGCCATCAAATCACCATTACTTCCGCTGTCTGAAGCCTAAGAGCTACGTACCCACTGCTCTACATATACTTCAAGCCCGGTGCTAAAATGACCCCTCTCCTTCATTCATCATCCCCTTCTCTTTCAATCTACAAAGAAAGGACAACCCCATCAAGTTTCCAAGCAGCACATCGTCTAGCTAGGACGAATTGCCTTCCCACCACTCCTCCAAGGAGGACGTCTCCTCCTCCGACTGCATGTTGTCTGATTATAGTCCTCCATGGAGCTCCGAGAAGAAGGACCCGAAGGAAAAAGAGGAGGAAGAGGATGAGGACGACACCGACGCCGACAATGACTCTAACGGCTCCAACTCTGACTTCGACTCGCCTCCTCCCAAGCGAGCGAGCATATTTAGATTAAGTAGTTTATAGTTAGTATAAGTAGTTTGAATAGTTTAGGTTAGTTATTATCCTTTCATACGAGTACAATCATATACTCGCCCAAATTGTATCTATATGTTAGATATATATAATGAATCCATGAAAAAAATTCTATTCGCGCATATTGGATCTCTTTAATGCCACCTTTTTATATGAAATGCAAAGCAACTTCTTTTCAATACTACTTCCAAAATGCCAGTGCACGGATTTGATCTCTCGATGAATGTTTTTTGTTTTTCTGTATATATATATGAATGAATGAAAAAAAACTATCATGTATGGTTGCGGTTGTTTCTAGGAGAATCTAAAAGCAGTTTAACCGCTGACAATCACCGTATTATAGCGTTGGATTAGAGTGGCAATGGTCAGCTTAACACGGACACTATTTAACTTATCCCGTGCCGTCCGTTCTCGCTGCTGATCAATCTAGACCGTCCATTTAGCAATAGACCTAGACGCGCCCGGCCCGTTCCCAACTCCCTTGGGCCCTGTCGGCGCCTTGGCGGTGGTTTGACCAACTAAAAAACCCCAATATGAATCCATTAGTTCTCTCCACCCGTCGTTGCTTCATCTTTATTTTCTCCACCCGTTGCTTCATCTTCATTTTGACTCATCCTATACATGCCCTGCCTTGAGCACCTTGCATTATCATCGTGGACAACACCCTGTGAGGGTTAGATGGATTCGGTCACCCCCTATTTGCGTTTGGTTCCAATTGGTTTTGGGTTCAGTATCAGTTTTTTTATATTAGGAAATTCTTCATTACAACAGATGTCCTACTTTGGAAGAAGCCATTTCAATGTGAGCAAGTTTTGGCGGCTGGGGGTGGCACCAGGACCTTAGATGATGTTGTTTGCTGCTTGGGGATGGAGCATTCATCCGGACCGACTGTTGATTATTGAAGCCATTGTTTGTCACTTTCTTGGACCACAAATTTGACAAGAATTGTTCAAGACCCTATTTATGGAGAGATTTTTGTGCTTTGTAGGACTAGACAGGAAGTAGTCATACTCTATAGATACAATGTGTTCGTGGACGGAGATGCTGTCATCTTTGCTATGGTTCACTACCTCTGGCTTTCGGGACCGCGTCAACCAATTGAGTACCTTAGCAATTGCCTACCCATCCGACATTAAGTCTTAGAATTTGTAAAACTTTTATGTTAATGAAGTTTATATGTACTGATAAAATCTCTAGATTAGTATGTATTAGTACTACATAATTGTTGAACTATTACTTCGATTGAAATGTTAATTGAATCAGTTGGTCTTGATTGTGATCCATGTGTAAACCTCTGAAAGCCCTAGTTTGGTTTTGGATAATTAATGAAACCCTAGGACAAACCTTTGATCTAAGTGTGTGAACTAGATAAGGTAGTCCAATCCAAGTGGTGGAGCTAGACGATGGTCATGGTGAAGGTGATGGCCACAAAAGAGATGATCAAGTGCTCCAACTTGGAAAAGAAGAAAGAGAAAAACAAAAACCAAGGAGATGAAGGTAAACGTATCAAATAGGTTTTTGTTTTGGCACTCAAGACACCATAGAGGGTGTGAGTGTGTTTAGGATCGATAGTCGTACTATAAAGAGGGGAAATCTTTGGCTAAGTAGTTATGCAGTGCCACTAGGTGACATGACTCTTGCATATGCATTAGAGACCTAGTGTGCTAACAATTGACCCTTATAAAATGCTTTGAAAAATGCTAATACATGCGTATATGAGTTGTACACATTGTGGTTAGCAACTTGGAAGCAAGGGTGAAGTGTTTGAGGTGTTGGAATAAGAAAAAGGAGATGAGGAAGCGAATCGGACCCAGGTGTCCTAGGGGGTCTAGAGCCTAGCTGGGGCTAGTCCTGATGCAAACCCTAACACCGAGGGCCACAGTGGGTGCTCCAGACCCTGCCTGGCATGGGTTCTAGACCATCTCCCGCGGGTCTAGTTGTTTCGCGCAGAGGAAGCCCAGAGCAGCGACGCGAGGCGTGTGTTCCGGACCCAGGTGCACGGTGAGTCTGGACTCAGGCATGTGGGTCTGGCTATGGCGCGAGCAAGCGAGAAGGTGACATGGCGCGCGGAGGCATTCCGGACCCACACTGTGCGTGGTCCAAAAGCCAGGAACGGATCGGGTCCGGAGGCAATTTGCCCTCTCTGGACCTCTCTGGACCCTTCTAGACCCAGAGCGCGCGTGGATCTGGTTGTGCTGTTGTGGGTCCAGTCCAAAGGTGACTCAAAGGAGTAGTTGGCGTTGATTAGAGACCATTGAGATCCGACGCATGAGATTCAAAGCACGGATAGGTGGCGCGAATCCAAGAACCGGACCCACTATAGACGGTAGTTAACAACCATCATGAACCATCAATATAACTTGTATAAGGGCATAAAAATGATCACCAACATAGGTTTAGGGGTTTAAACTAACAAATTCCACAAGTTTTGGTAAATCTATGTTTTCAACGGGGTTTATCCAGAAAACCATCAAGGTGGACCTATATGTCACAATTAATTGCACTTATCCATAACGAGACGGACACTAGAAGGATCTAGAAGACACCACACCATGGTAGAGGGTAAGCCACTGCCATATGGGGCTAGCCAGCCCCACCTATAGGCCGGCCGGCCCTTGGGGCCCACCAGTCAGCCCCACGTTGCAATGTCGGTTCTCCACTGCCTTAGGGTTTGCATCTACGTCATTCTTTCAAGTCAGTTTGATCCGAGGGCTCAGGATTGATGCTCTCCCCTATATATACCTGCCTCTACCACCCCCCTGGTAGAATCAAGAGAAGAAACCCTGATCAAGTCATTTGAGAAATCAAAAACCATAATCATTCTTAGAGCTCCACCATATTCTAGGGCATAGCTAGCTAGGCTATATCTAGAGAAAGGCAAGCTTCGCTTGGATTCCTGACCTTATCAAGAGCGTGGCTTGGTAATAGCCCCACGTATCCTCATTTGTATCTTTCATTATTCATATATTTGCTACAATTGATTCGACATTGTTCTTAATCTTATTCATATTCCTAGTTATCATGGTCATCGTCTACTTTGATTATATGCTTAGTATAGCTAGATTATCATCATGTTCAAGCATAAGTTTGTATAGCGTTCGCTCTAATGTACACGCGGTGAGTGGTCGACATTGTGTAAGCGTGGTGCTTATACGTTGTTTATCTACGGATGCACCCTACATTTGAGACTATGTAGTAGATCACGGATGTGACACTCCCGTGGAGTCCTTTGTAGTCCACTCCCCGAATATAGGTTTGTAGGATCTAGTTACAAAGGAAGACATGCTCTATTCTTAATCTTCCTTAGTAATATCCCTTATGTGTAGATACGAAGTTGATTTTAGCCATGACTACTAGGTGTAATTGCACTAATCAACATATGCTTTGACTTGTAATTAAGAATGACTTAGGAATTATTTCTCTAATATCTACTTAGTCATGCTAATGACATAGAAAGGAGTACTCTGAGTGATTAATGATCAGTTATCGCTTATCATTCATATACATTTATCTCTTGGCTTACCCCAGTTGTGAGTAGAACATTGATTATGGTTTATTTCTCCATCAAAAGTATAGGTTGTCAATATATTCTATCCACCAGTCCTTCCCTGTGGTAAAAATATAAATAACGATATCTAGAATACTCCTAAGTGAAATGCTACAATGGTAAATTATCTGTGCGCTTGCAGATCCCTTCATAGTTATATATATTTATATTCTTTCTAGTCACATAAAATACTTTAGTACTTCTTAGTCTGATTCTAGAAGTTGCACTAGGAAGTACCAGCAAGCATTTATGGCACCATAGCTAGGGATGACAACTTAGCAAAAGTGATGTTAAGAAATATCAACAAACATTAGGTGGCTACTTAAACAAGTGACAAGTTAACAAATACCAACACCCACCCTGTAGATGGTCCGGACCTTGGGTCTAGTCCTAGGGTCTGGTCGGCACTGAGTGACTAATGGCTAGTGGAGGTCTTAGACCTCTATAAATAGAACTTGGGCACCTTGGGCTCACTCCCTTGGATAATTTCACCTGTGATACATCCTTGTGAGCCTAAGCAAACATCACCCACTCATCTCCATCATTGATTCATCATCATAGTGAGATTGGGAGTGATTCCTAGTGCATTTGCTTGAGTGATTGCATCTAGTGGCACTTGGGGATCGTTGTGGCTGTGGATTTCTTGCTACTCTTGGTGGTTGTCGCCACGCTTGGAGCAACGAAGGATCATCGGCACGAGTTGGTGATTGTTCATGGCCGTCTCCTAGTGATTGTGAGCGATCTTGTGCCTTCCCAGCGGAGTGCCGAAAGGTAACTCTAGTGGATTGCTCATGTCATTGAGTTACCTCACTTGTGGGTAGGTTCTTGCAGCACCATTTGTTGGCTAGGTTTGTGACACCTATTAGCCGCTGAACCACAAAGTATTGGTCGACACAACAGGGACTAGCGTGCCAACAAGCATGTGAACCTCAGGAGAAAAATCTTGGTGTCCATTGTGATTGGAATTCTCTCGCTGATTGTATTGGCATTCATATTGATTGGTTCATTCCTCGACATGGCGGTATAATCACCCTACTCTCTCCCTTACTTTCTTGCAAACTAGTTGTGTAGTAAGCTCTTTAGTGTAACTAGTTTTGAGAGCTTGATTGCTAGTTTAGTTTCACCTAGTGGAGCTCTTTAGTGTAGTTTGTTTGAGAGCTCTTAGTGAGTAGCAACCTAGCCTTGTTGTGTGTCTAGTGACCATAGCAACTAGAATTGTTTGGATAGGTGGCTTGCAACCCTTGTAGAGCTAGAGCAAAATTGCATTACACCATTTAGTGTACTAACCTCTTGCTCTTGTGATTTTGTAAAGAATTTTTATAGGCTATTAACCCTCTCTAGCCATTTAGGACCTTTCAACCTCTATGTAAACAGAGAAGATCCAAAATAGGCCTTCTTCTATAGGCGGATAGTACCCTGAACCGTCGGTGACACAATATTTCATCTTGGTGGGAGTGCGAGGGTTTTCAAGGACGTTTTGGCGCCTTGGAGGGAGGAAAAAGCATAGGTAAAAGACCAGGCTAACCTCTTTACTTAGAGTGTGCAACACTTTGAACCCTGACTGGTCCATGGCTGCATCTAGCTCCAACTCCTCCTAGTGGTCAGCACCATCCTAGGGCACCATCGTGAGAAAAACACTGGCTTCTAGTAGAGGAGGCTACAATTGGAAGGGGCCACCCATCCCATGTCGTGTTGAGAACCACCTCTACACATACCAGCCACAACTTTTGTGTCACTACGGCTTGAAGACACCTCGGTGGATTTCGTGGAGTGCTGGAAACCTAGGACATCGGTACCATAGATGCTGCAGGGCAAATAATGTAACTCGATTTCTTTCTTGTTCATTCTATTTTCGCAACGCAAATGCTAAAATCTCATTGTACTTATGGTAATTTGGTTTTTTCATAGTCCGACTTAGATTGCGGGTTTTATGAGTGGTATGAACCCCCATGTGGAAAATATCTAAAGACTTTGATTTTGGATTTACATAACAATATTTGGGAGCTGAAGGCGGTGGCCAATGTTAGAACAAATGAAGAACAGCTACAGGAGGTGAAAGAGATTATGTCACAGATTGAAGAATTGGCCAGGGTTCCAACGAAGGTGATGGAAGATTTCTTACCTTTGAGAAAGAAATGTACTTTATGTTCTTCTTTCACCTATTTTGTACTTACCTTAGTTCTTGGCATGTCCACTGGAAAGTTGCTTAGTTCATCACCATAGTAGATTCAAGTATCAATTTATGTATAAGATTGAAATCTGTCACTTTTGTACAACTATTGTTGAGCTAAACGCAAGGTGATTAACCAGGTGTTCAATTTATTGAACTGTAAATGCTAGAACATCCAAGTATCAATTGATGCGTTGGAGACATCCTACTTCCCTAGACACTGGGCCCTGGTACAGGGGCAACCAATTTATTGAACTGTATATACAGTCTCCTACGGTCCTACCACACCTTCCTCCCATCCATTCCTCACTCTGCTCCCATGCTCTGCTTCACCCTGCTAGTGTCAGATGAAAGGCATCCTCTCTCATGCTCACTGCTCCTTCACCTCAAACCTCGTCGGCACACAAATCTTTAGCGTGTCGTCCCTGCTTCTCTGCTCCATTCGGATCTAAGGTAACTACACTGGGTCTGCTTCTTCACTGGATTCTATATTCCTTTGTATTGCTCTCTCGTGCTCTCAGCTCCTCCATATCCAACCTAGCTATAGTACTTTTCTTAGATCTACAAATGAAAATGCATCTTCTCGTTCTGGAGTTTGTGGCCTTTTATCTCTGTGGAATGCAGCTTGTGAGCCTTATTGTCCTTAGTATTAGTTCACCAACTCTGTGCTTTGTGAACAAAGTCGATGAGCTAAATGAAAGTGTACCAATGGATGTGGACATGGTTGTAGTGGTCAAGGCTCGGGATGACATGAAGATTGACAACAATCTCATGGGGGTCGACAATGACCTATAGGATCTTATGGAGATTCACAATGATCCCATGGAGATCGATGAGGATCTACATGGAGAATGATTAATTATGCAACCAATGATGTACATATGAAGGCCTTTTAACTTTTGCATAGTGTTGGCCTAATTAGTATCTGTATTTTAGCTTTCGGCATGCTTGTTTGCTTGGAAGTGTCGACCTACTTATTTGTTATGAATGTATAGAACTCAAGTTGGATTCCTTTCAATCCGATAGTACTGGCATTGTGCTTTCCTTATGTTTCTAAGAGCAACTCCAACAGAGTGGATAAATGTATTCGTGAAGCCATTTATAGCTATTGTGCTCCAAAGAAGCATTCTAATAGCTTGTCTATATTGTTTTCCATTTTTCCTAGCTGGGTATCCCACCATTCTCGCTGGCCATATTTTCCTAGCGAGTCTTGCTTGCTATTTGTGTTTTCTAGTTTAGCTAGGCTATTGTAAAACTCTATATTTTAGATGGACTTTCTATTTTACATAATGGCTAAATCTCATAATTTAGCATCTAATTTTACCAAGTCTATTAGAGTTGCTCTAAGTGCGCAGTTTGGCTTTCATTTAATGTAAATCTGTGTGCCTTATTATTCATCATCGAACTCAAGTTAGCTTCCTTGCAATCTGAGTATTGAAATTGTGCTTTTCTTAGTTTTATAAGTGTGCAGTTTCGCTTCGTTTCAATGCCATACGTTAAAATTGTGTGCCTTACTATTCATCACTGTATCATAAGGAGGTCTCTAGGTGGTACTAGGAACCAACCGTCGGTGATGGTACTGTGCATTCACTGCCGCTTAGCTATCAAATTTACAATCCTGCGTTTGAACCCTCCTGCGTGGAACTGATGAAAGTTTGATTCCCACGTGTTGTAAAAGTTACGCAGAGAGCAAGCAACCTATACCCCAACATCCCCTAGCCCTGCCACCCCCAGTCTCCCCCCCACACATAGCTTTTCTTGTCCTCATTGCTATCATTTGTCATCACCACTCCTGCTCATCACCACTACTCAGCTCTTGCTCCGTACCGGTGCACATCATCGGCTTCCCCGCATAGATCTACCAGTGAACGAGCTGCTACTGTCACTGGTGTTGCCACTCATGCTCACTGGTGCCAGATCTATAGGCAAGTGTAATAAGGCCTTACTTGCACCGCCGTCCCTTCTCGAAACTCATCTCCTTACTAATGTTTATTGATGCAATTCCACGGCAGGGAGGCCTCATCTCTTCGGCTGGTGGTGTCCTTCCAGATGAAGGAGTCCCCCAACATGAGGAAGGTAGTGTATAGCCTCTCAGACAATGTGTTTGTCGACATCTTCCGCTACATCCCTGCCTAGTCCTTGTGCTGCTGCAAGTGTGTCTGTCACTCCTAGAAGCACTTCATCTCTGACTTCTATCACCATAAGCAGCTTTCACAAACTATCGTTGGCTTCTTCTATAACAGCTGGTGGAAGGGCAATCACCACTTCACCAGTATCACCGGTGAACAACCCTCCTTGTCCTTCTTGCCCTTCCTCCTTCAAAAAGTACTAGTCTTAGATTATTGCAGCGGCCTTGTCCTTTGCTGGTGTGCTGGGCCTGATGGATTACATCGCTATGTTGTCTGCAATCCAGTGACCCACAAATGGCATGTACTGGTGCATAGCATCTGTTTTGTTGATCAGGCTCGCTTAGGTTTTGACCCAACATCCTTGCACTTTCATGTGATTGAATTTGTTGAGGTGGAGGGTGCGTGCGTAGGTGTGTAGATCTACTCATCTAAAACTGTAGCATGGATCTTTAAGGAATCTGAATGGGGCTGGGGTGTCGTACTATGGTCAAAATCGAGAAGTTTTTTCTTAATGATCTTATGCAATGCTTGGGTACTCTGTGATAGTTGCTGTGGATATGGAGGGAAAGACATGGAGAAAAATTTGTAAACCACATGGTGCTGAAATGTCCATCCATCAACCTTAGGGTCACCTATGTTTGTGTTGTGCTGATTTTCATAATATGTCTTAGATTTTAGTGTGGATACTTGAAGACTATGGTACTGATAACTGGAGATTGAAGCATATTGTGGATATGGAGGAACTATTTAGACACATGACTATTAAAGTTGGTTCTGAGATTTGTGATGCAGAATACAGAATGATTACAGTTCACCTAGAATGGAATTTCATTTTCCTTGTTGGGAAAGATAGAACACTTATTGCATATGACATGGACTGCAGAAAGGTTCATGCCATCCATGCTAGTGTCATCTGCTTTTGTAGATCTAGCGGGCGTTTCTATCTGAATAAGCCTTGATATCTTCCATATGTTCCCTTGTTCATGGAGTCATTAGCAGAGCAATAAAGGTGCATTTGTTGTATTTCTTTGTCACAACAGTCTTTGTTCAGGTAGAGAGTTATTTTCTTTCTATGTATGTATAGGTCAATTTTGGCATGTTAACTAAAGGAATGGTATGTTCAATATTATTAATTCGGCTGCTTTGTTCAGGTTGTGCATCAGAGATGAAGAAGAGGGGTTCCATGGTGCATTGGCTACCAATCTAGAGGATGCACTAATTATATTGATTTTGCCTTGCAAGCAGGAGTGCCACATAGATGGAGCATAGCTTTCGTTATGTAAGTCTGTATAGATCAGTACCTTTAGTATGCTCTATGTACCACTTGTGTTAGGACATTAGTTGAGAAAGATGTTATGGTAGCATTCATTATTATTGTAAAAAGTACTCTTGTTTGTGAACACAATTTCTAGATGCAGTGATTATATATATGTATGCTTTGTGTTCATGAAGCTATTAAGGGCCTAGCTGAATTAGTAACTATTGTAAAACTGGATGAAATTTTGTCACCGTCAGATGTAAGCGTCGTTCATTGTTTTCTTATCACCACCACCGGTGGTGATGCAAATGTCCAACACCATCGCTATACGTATGATGCAGCAGGGATCAAATGTATACCACAACCAAATCATTTAGTAACTTGAAACCGACTAAACAATCATCAAAGGCTGATTGTGGTGCAAGGCGATGGTGACCATGACTTTTGTACTGCTGGTTCATATGCTAAAACGACATTGGTGTTAACCTCTACATAGACATCTCGACCGTCGAAGGGACAATGAACCCACACCGCAGACAGTCGGGTCAAAGTACAAGGCAACGGTGTTGGTGACCACTGTTGACGGTCCTTAAGTACCAAATATAGTTATCAAATAAATAAAGAAAAGGATCCAAATGCAACCAACACCTAGACTTAGGGTTTTATCTGACAGAATTCCACGAGTTTTGGTGTTTGTCTGTTTCTGCAGGGGGTTATCAGAAAATACGGAGGAAAGGCCCACACGTCGGGTTTACATAGAGATAATAACGTGTTCACCGATTTTCTATCATCTAGAAGACTCTAGAAGCCACGAGATCGAACGGGAGGCCGAATGGGCCCGGAGGCAGGGCGCCCGCCCTGCTCCCTACGGCGCCTGCCCTGGCCTGAGAGCCAATCAGGCTCCGTCTCGCGGATTATGCTCCACCGACCTAAGGGATCAAGGAAAACCGTGCGATTAATGTCGGTTTGATCCGACGGCCCACGTTCACTTGAGGGGGCTATATAAGCAGGACCCTGGCCCCTGGAGGAGGCACTCCCTCATTCTCATTCTTCAAACCCTAATCTTAGGAGGAGAGTCTCTGATCAAGCCCTAGAGCCACCACATCAACTAGATCTCTAGTATAGCATAGCTACATAGGATTAGAACTAGAAGGAGTCAATCTTCGATTGGTTTCCGGATCTGTCAAGAGGATTCTTAGTAATTCCTTTACTGTTCTTCATTGTTCATCTTTGTTCTTCAATATTATGAATACAACTTTGTTCTATTTCAATATATTGATTATGACTATGCTCTACTTGTTTATGTTTGCGATTATATTGTTCTTAGTTTATCGTAGTTATACGCTTGGCTTAGTTAGATTGGAATTATATACATGTTTAGGATCGTATAGCGTTCCAGAAGCATGGGAGCGCTTTCAAGATTACATCCTAGAATGTCCCCATCATGGAATGGAAAGCTGGCTACTTATGCAGACTTTCTATCATGGGCTCATCACTAGTGCTCGTGAGACCATGGATGCTGCAGCTAGAGGCGTATTTCTATCACTCACCATACCACAAGCTACAGCCCTTGTGGAGAAGATGGCGTCCAACCAAGGTTGGAACGAAGAGAGGACTCAAACACGCAAGAAGGGTGGAGGTATGCACCAGCTCAAGGAGGTAGACATGCTGTCTGCAAAGCTAGACCTACTCATGAAAAAGCTCGATGACAAAGCTGGAGACAAAAGAGAAGTCATGAACGTCTACGACTCTCACATGACTCGTGAGGATTGTGGAGATACTGGACACTCAGGCAATCACTGCCCTGAGATGCTTGAGAATGCAAGGTACATCAACAACAACAACTACTACAACCGTCCTCAACAAAATCAAGGTTGGAATCAACAGAGGCCTAACTACTCAGGTAACTACTCAGGTAATTATCAAGGTAATAACTCTTACAACAACAATAATAATTTTCCACCCCTGAGAGAGTTAGTGTCTAATCAAGGAAAGCTAATGGATAACTTGTCTAAGAAATTGGCATCCAATGATAAAATACTAGAAAACATAAATAATAGAATGGATAATTTCTCTACTGCCATCAAAAACCAAATTAGCTTTAATAAAATGATTGAATCTCAGTTAAATCAAATAGCTGCTGCTGTTCCTGCTACTAACCCCGGTATACCATCACAACCGGAAGGATTAGAATCTGCAAATCTTGTAGACATGTTTGATGCAGGTAACTATTGGAGTAATCCCGCTGTCGGAGTACATAATGACCTTCTGCCAGTCAAGAGAGGCGATCCAGGACGCCCCGTCATCCCGATCTCCATCGGCATGGTGGACTTCCCAGAAGCACTCTGCGACTTTGGCTCCAGCGTCAACATTATGCCTAGGGTACTCTATGAAAAATTCTTTACATATCCTTTATCAGAAACAACTATGTGTTTGCAGCTTGCAGATCAGACACTAAGCTTTCCTAAAGGAATATTAAAGAACATGTGTGTCCGAGTTGTTACCTCGTATGCTCCAGCTGACTTCGTGGTGATAGAGACTGGGTCCGATGAGAGGTCACCAGTTATTCTGGGAAGGCCATTCCTGAACACCTCGGGAGCTGTCATCTACGCCAGCGCTGCGAAGATCAACTTCAACATCAAGGGGAGGAAGGAGACGTTTTCCTTCAAGAACAAGATTACACAAATCCCAGAGCAACCCCAACATGAACCAAGGAAGAGGACCAACAGGAGGAACAAGCAGAACAAGAACAACCAAGGATGGACCGAATCAGCTAAGATGGTCACTGCAGTTCAAGGAGGTCAAGATGGTCGACTCAAGTCACCCTTCCTGAACAAGAAGGACGGCCCAGGTATGCCAAGCATTGAGTGCTCAATCAATGGATACTCCTTTCAGAAGGCGCTCTGCGACACTGGATCAGGCGTCAACATAATGGCCACAGTCACCTATCAGCTCTTGTACGGAACCATGCCCTTAAAACCAACATACACTCAGCTCCAGATGGCAGATCAGACATCCCGAAAGGTCGAAGGTATAGTAACCGATGTCCCTGTTAAAATTAACGATCATTTTTGTCCATATAGACTTTCAGGTCATTGACATGGGAGACGACGAGTATGATCCACCCATCATCCTAGGAAGACCGTTCCTAGGCACCGTCAAAGCAATCATCTACATTGGAACCGGAGAAGTCCATATGCATTTCTCCTCTGAGAAGGTACGCCGTTACTTTAATGACCCTAACTATATAGTTGAAGATTCTAAGCAGGTCAGGACAAGAAGAAGGCGACGTAACTGTAACCAAAGGAGGAAAACCATCAAGGACGTATGGGCAGACTATGAAGGAGAGGTCATAAGGCCCGAGGATACACAACAGGAGACCGAAGCACCAAGTTGGGTATGGAAGGCGAAGACAGTTACACAAGTAGAGGAGGCGCTGCCGGAACCACCGTCTACGCCACCCAAATTCCAGGACAACTAAGAAGAAAAGAAGTCCTGTTCGGAGGACTTAAAAACACCGAACGCCGTGCCAAGAGGTAAACTTTGTAATTATCATTTTCCCTTTAATTATTGCTCAATTAATCATGTTCATTCTGTCTAAAAAAATGTGCTGAAAACAGTAAGCCCCATGTGAGTATGCGAGTGGCATAAAACCCATAAGTACATTCACTGTGGTGGCATAAAAAAAATAATAATAATATATTTTTTCTGTTCTATAAAAATGAAAATAAAAATAGAGAGTGACATTTATCAAGGAAGCTCAAACATGATAAAGGCTAGATATTTATGCTAACGCTTAATCAAGTTCCACGAAGCTTTGTTGTCTATTTGAGCTCCACAGAATTCAGGAAGACTAGCAGATGGAGGACATCCTAATCGTTGTCAGAGTGCTGCCGACATTCAAATACACCTCTGCACCTGCTAGCTACATCAGAAGAAATTACGTCAAGATCCAGCTTGGGGGAGAGCACCCCCATTTATCCCGATAAGTATTTTTATCTACATTTATACCTATGCTTTATTAAAATAAAAAGATGCATAATCATGAAAACCCAAATAAATATTTTGTGTTTATATATATTTGCTTAGTTTAATAAATAAATAAAGTAGCTATGCTAAACTGAATCTTAAAAATAAAACTCTAGCATGGATATGATGAATAGTTACTCTGCCTAATTTTTAAATTTGTTCTCTCTCTAGTTTAGACATAACTGTTATAATTTAAAACTGGCTCTAAACCTGAACTAGTGGGAAGAGAACTTGATCTGAAGTCTAAGTTGTTAGCGGATATAATATGGGAAGGTTGAGCTGCTGTTTATCTGTTCCTAGAGATGCTAGAATTCTAGAGAATTTTATCTTTGAAAATCTTTAAAATGTTGCATGATGAGTTCCTGTATGATGAGAGTTTAAATTCCTACCACAGCCATATATACATGCTTGTTAGATTAAGAGCCGCACTTTTACTACTTACTGCTTATGGGCATTGAGTGTGGTCAAGCTGTGTAGACCCTTAGGAACTTGTCATGTGGTTAAAATCAAGATTCACTTGCACGTTCACTCATACATGCTGCTTCTACTCCGGAAGTATGCATCCACATATATCCACTCATTTCCATCTCCAGATTCACCCAAAATTATTCTACTCCTGACCCGGGAGAGAATAGCCAAAAACATTATCCCATTCCTGTTATTCCCTGTGAAGTTAATGCTCAAGTCATTTCTACTACCACTTGCTATATTTTCAAAAAGAGGGAGATTGCTCTAAAAAATATAAATACGAGGAAATAAAAAGGAGCAAGTGCTCGAAACCTCGAAGAAAGAAAAAGTGAGATGAGAGGTAAAAATGGACAAGTGTCCGACAGTAGAATTAGGGGTACAAGATACCCACCTGAGAGAAAAAAAAGAGAAAAGAAAATAGAGCATCTCATTCCCCTCAAAAGTTTTAAAAAGCAAGAAAGGTATGTATTCCCTCAAAAAGAGCATTAGACTTTTGTTATCACCATACACCACTCATTCACCACACATGCACATCTTGATTTGACTTATTGACTTGTTTCTCTGGATCTATGGTTTGACTATGCAATAAATGTTCTATGAGTATGTATACTGTATCTCCCACCTATGAGCTCCAGATATCAAAGCCTTAATAGAGTAGGGTGAGAGAGAAGGCAATGTCACTACGCCTTATACCATAAATACCACATACTTTGAGAGAGAAGGCATATACCATTACTGCCTTGGTAAGGATCTAGAAATACCACAAAAGAGAGACCCGAGAAAGTCATACAAGGAATCTCTGAGTTTTATTTGAAAAATTTGCAAAAACTCCAGAGCTATAGCTGATCAAGAATAAGAGACATGGCATTTGACTAGACTGTTCTATCTTTTAACCACTCAAGATGCAGGTGACGGTTGCAAGCCCCATGGTGAAAGGTAAAATGAGTAAGTTTTAAGTCTTGACAGTTTACTCTAACTCAGGGATGAGACCTTATTTGAAAGCATATGTACCGTCAACGTTCAAAGGCGTTGCAGCAACTTCTGATCCATAATGAGTCTATCCTTGCTCAGGGACGAGCAAGAGGTAAGCTTGGGGTAGTTTGTTGACGGTCCTTAAGTACCAAATATAGTTATCAAATAAATAAAGAAAAGGATCCAAATGCAACCAACACCTAGACTTAGGGTTTTATCTGACAGAATTCTACGAGTTTTGGTGTTTGTCTGTTTCTGCAGGGGGTTATCAGAAAATACGGAGAAAAGGCCCACACGTCGGGTTTACATAGAGATAATAACGTGTTCACCGATTTTCTATCATCTAGAAGACTCCAGAAGCCATGAGATCGAACGGGAGGCCGAACGGGCCCGAAGGCAGGGCGCCCGCCCTGCTCCCTAGGGCGCCCGCCCTGGCCTGAGAGCCAATCAGGCTCCGTCTCGCGGATTATGCTCCACCGACCTAAGGGATCAAGGAAAACCGTGCGATTAATGTCGGTTTGATCCGACGGCCCATGTTCACTTGAGGGGGCTATATAAGCAGGACCCCTGGCCCCTGGAGGAGGCACTCCCTCATTCTCATTCTTCAAACCCTAATCTCAGGAGGAGAGTCTCTGATCAAGCCCTAGAGCCACCACATCAACTAGATCTCTAGTATAGCATAGCTACATAGGATTAGAACTAGAAGGAGTCAATCTTCGATTGGTTTCCGGATCTGTCAAGAGGATTCTTGGTAATTCCTTTACTGTTCTTCATTGTTCATCTTTGTTCTTCAATATTATGAATACAACTTTGTTCTATTTCAATATATTGATTATGACTATGCTCTACTTGTTTATGTTTGCGATTATATTGTTCTTAGTTTATCGTAGTTATACGCTTGGCTTAGTTAGATTGGAATTATATACATGTTTAGGATCATATAGCGTTTATCCATCGGATCCATGGGTAAATGATAAATATTGTGTAGGCGTGATGCTTAGACCATATTTATCTGCAATTGCACCCTATATGCCGGATCGTGGGGTGGTCCGCGATGGTGACAGCTTCGTTGGTTCTTATATAGTCCCCCTCCCGTGTGTAAGGCAGGCAGAGCAACATTATTACGGGGGAGTGATTGCTATGTTTCTCATCTTCCTTGATAATATCACTATGCATGGGCGTAGTCCTTTTTCGCAATGATTGCCAAGTGTACTTGCACTAACTATGATATGCTAGACTTTATAGTTAAGAATAACTTAGGAAATATCCCTGTAGTTCGTCCTAATACCATGCTAATGACTTGCTAGAATATCTGTTGAGGTGCTTATCATTATTATATGTGGCTAGCTGATCAGATTAATTATCTTTGTCACCATTCATACTTTATCTATATTTTATGTGACACTTACCCCTGTATGCAAGAGATAGATGAATGCTCTCACTTATACATGCAATGATTGATACTCATTCCTATATTCCATTCCATAATTAACATTGATGTTAGTAATCCCTTCCCAGTGGTAAAAATATAAATAACGATACCTGGAATACTTCCCGGTTAAAATGCTACATCAGTATTAATCTGTGCGCTTGCAGATCTTATTTATTATTTATTTAGAAGAGCAGTTGCATATTTCAATACCGCGTCTCTCATGTCATGCTGGGGATGACAACTTGGCTTAAGTGGCATGAGGGATAGGTTCGGCATTTTTGGCGCCGTTATCAGAATTAGAAAACTAAATCTACTTTTGGTAATGACGTTAAGAATGCCCAACAACCACTACACAGACGGTTGATGTGCCCACACGATGATTTTGATAGCCTTGACACATGCGGATAATTTTCCAATGCGACTGTGTTAGTGTATACCCACAGCCGGGTCAAGCTCCAATGCGATGGAAGTAAGGACATTATCACGGACAGATGATAAGCCAAAACGGCAGTGTAGTGTACACCACAGTCAGTCTCAGATGACGACGGTGATGGCTATGACTATCACTATCGACAGCTTACTGCCGTGGCCAAAATTGGACTGCAATGGGGGTTATGACGTGGTTGTGAAAGGTTTGAGTGTAGTAGTGTGGAAGCGCCTCATCTCTGACAATCGTAATGTGTTACCCTAGACTGTGGTCAGCTTCTTCTATGACACCAAGAATGGCAAGCAAATCTTCACCAGCGTCACCAGTGAACGCCCTAACTTGTCCTTCTTGCCCTTCCTCATTGACAATGTAGCTGTCTCAGATTGTTGCAATGGCCTCATCCTATGCTGGTGCCTTGGGGCTACTGCTCATACCACTATGTCATCTGCAATCCGACAACCTAGAAGTTTAAGGTACTGCCGCCTAGCATCCATAAAGTTTGTGAGGCTCGCTTGGGGTGCGATCCGACAGCCTCCTCGTACTTTCATGTGATTCAATATGTGGAGGACGAGGGTGAGTGCGCAGGTGCGGAGATCTACTCATCTGAAACTACAGCATGGATCTATAAGCAATCTGAATGGGGCCAGCGTACTGATGTGACATGTTTTAGATCAGCAAGTGTGTTTCTTAACGGTTTTCTGCACATTATGGGGTATTCAAAGGGGTACTCTTAGATACTTGTTGTGGATATTCTGGGAAACACATAGAGGAGAATTCATAGGCCTAGTGGAGCTCAACCCTCCATCCATCAAGCTCAGGGTCACTTGTGTGTATGTACTGTTGGTGGTCGCAATAAGTCCTAGCTTTCAATCTAGATCCTTGAAGACTATGGTACTAATGAATGGACATTGAAGCATATTGTCAGCACGCTGAATGTGTTTGGAAAGATTGATATTCAATTTGGTTTCCTGGATTGTGAAAGCGATTGCAGTTCACCTAGAATGGGAAATTTGATTTTCTTTGTTGGGAAAGAAAGAACCATCATCACATCTTTAAAGACTTAAACCGTGTCACGGTAACCAAAAAATATTGTGCCACGTCATCATGATGTCATCTAAGAAATCTGAACCGTTGGATGTCTTCTGACAAATCTAAACCGTTAGATGATAATCGCATGAATGATACTAGTAGCAGCCAGTCTCTTTTGGGCTTCTAACAGTACAGCACTCTAGAAAGGTATAGATAAGTAAGAAATTACATATACTACTCTATGACCAGCGCTTCATCATCTTCTTAAAAATAATGTCAGGAGGACTCTAGAAAACTATAGAGAAGTACATGGACAGCAGAAAAGTTCATGTCATCCCTGCCCTTGTCATTTGGTATGGTAGATGTAGGGTCATGATAGAGGACATGAGCAGATGTTGGTGGTCCATAATGCCTAAAAATAACTGCTAACTCCTACACAAAATCCTCCCATATAAACCCTAAACTTAGTATTATGGTTATAACTAATAAATTCCATGAGTTTTGGTGATAGTTCATTTGCAGGAGGATATATCGGGAAAACAAAGAAAAAGTACTCAAAGTGTGTTTTCAGACAAAGCATAAAGCAGAATCAAACAAAGAACTAAGGGAAAGGCCCACCTACCCAGACCAAATCTAGGCCAAACCCACATAGATGCAGTCCAGGCCCAGCATGCAACCACCATGCGGAAGGCGGTTGCGGGGAGGCAGCACCTGTGTGCGGTCGTACCCAGGGTGCGAGCGACCCTAGTGCATCACCTTCCCTCCCCCTTCCACGTGGCATCTCCTGGTGGCTCCTCCAAGATGGCTGCATGCGAATATTCCTCCAAACTGACCATTCCACTCCTATAAATAGATGGGGATGCCTCCCTCATTCCACACACCTACACTTGAGCTCCATTCTTCATCTATATTTAGTAGTAGTGTCCCTTTAGGTGCATGACACCTAGTTGCAATAGAAAATAGGAAGAGAGGAGAGGAACAGGGCAGAGGATGAACCGGGTTTGTTGGAGCCTCCTCTACCTTGTACCTCTATGGAGTCAACTCGTCTTGAGTAGCCTCTAGTTTAACTTTTGGTAATTCCAAGGTTTCTATTTGACAAAGTTCATTGCTTACCTTACTTACTTACTTACTTACGGGATCTCTGCTCGACCGAGTGCTCTAGTCTTAAGATCTAGACTAGAGTAGTAATCGTTAGCGTAGACGTGGTGTCTAGGCTAGTGTTTACCTGAGTTTGTGCCCAAACCCATGGATAGTTGTGGTAGCCCTAGAGGTAACAGCTCTGACTAGGCCTTTGTAATCCACCACCTTCGGTTTGGTGATTTCAAAGAGCTTTTGGCGGCCTGACCTCGGTCACCTCGTCCCAGTCTTTTCGAGGATCAGAAAGGAACCGCTGCTCCGAAGTGAGTTTAGTAAGCCTAAACCTTAGTTATCTAGTTTGTCTTGGAAGAACCTTAGAAAATCCCTCTCTACCCACAAAAACACTTTATCCTTGGACGACCTTGATCTTTTCTAGTACACTTCATGTTCCCCATGGAAATCGATACTTAGGAATACTCCCGGGTGAAAGCTACAATGTATCCGTGCACTTGCGGATTTATCTGTTTGCGTTAACTAATACCAACAGTAGACCATACTATCTTCTTTTATGTCCCTTATTCTTGGAGTCATTAGGAGACCAGTAAATTAAGTTGCATTTGATATATCTCTCTGTGATGACATGTATAAATGCACCAATGTTGTTCGATTGTCTATGGACATGTTAATTTCCTCTAGGATGGATGTTGTCATTATTGTAGCTAAACTAGTATGTCATCTTTGTTGTCTTTGCAAATTGGATTATTTCTCTAGCACGAAGAGTACGGTGGTGTGATAGCTCCCATCGCTGTTTCATACGGTGATTCAATGTTAGTTTTACATAGCCTAGAGGCCTGCGTCCTCTCAGACAGAAGGAAGAAGTTAAGAAGGACCACGAGACAATGAAGAAGGAAGAAGCACTATAGTAGAATACTTATATTGAGTTTTAAAGTCCTTTTTTTTATAAATGATTTCTAATGTTATGGGTGCATGGGGAATGCTGATGAGTACGGTGGTGTGACAGCTCCCATCGCTGTTTCATACAGTGATTCAGCGTTAGTTTTACACAGCCTAGAGGCCCGAGTCCTCAGGTAGGAGGAAGAAGTTAAGAAGGATCGCGAGACAATAAAGAAGGAACAAGCACTGTACTTGAATACTTATATTGAATTAGTTTCCAATTCACTCTCGCAACAGAAAATCAAAAGCTAACTAATTCACACTTGCATGTAAAGAGTGAATTAGTTTCTTATTCTAGTTGTCTTTTCAAACAAAACAATTTCATGGTGAAGCCTATAGTCCTTGCTGCAAAACAAAGTCATTTCTTTCCATCCTTTTCGAACGCCACAGTCGCTGCCTACACACAGAAGATAGCCTCACACCTGTGCCGGCGGCGGCGGCCATTTGGTGCGCCACCACGTCGTTTCGTGGATCACATTAGCAACCGCCTGGTGGCATAGCCAACACCCCTTGTTGTTTAGTTGCCTACTCATTGGTCCGCCGTCTACGCCCGTCGCTATCGCCCATGATTCTTCCTCGCCCTCGACCCGTCTTATGTACCACCTCACAGTGTCATCGTTGTCGGCATCGCCATTGTGCCTATAGAGGAATATGGCGACCAGATAGGCCACCATATTGTGCCCGCCATCGGCGACGTGGGCCAGGTCGTCGAGGCATGGCCGAGGGCAGTGGTTTTCCACTAACATAGTTTGTATCCCGGTGAGGAAGCAAGTCTCCGGGTTGCCGACTTGTGTCAGCCTAGCAAGGAGGGTGAAGTAGTTGATGCGGTTGTTCGACGACCTCGCCCCGTGTCTACACAAATCTAGTGTCATGCATCGACCGACGGTGGGGTCACCGTAGATGCAGAGCATGGATGAGCACGTCGCCCATAGGTTGTGGAGGTCATCCATGGGCTGCTCTGATGTCGCAGAGAGGTGGCTGACGATCTCATATTGCACCTCGGTAGGGAGTGCCATCAGCGATGTGGGGGTGCCGTCTCGCCGCCATGATTGCCATCGCGGATAGAAGTACGGCATGTGGACGGCGACGAGCTAGAGGGCTGGAGAGGCGTAGCGGTGTGATGTACGTTTATTGAGGAGGGGTTTTTTTGAGAATTTGATTGAGGGAGAGTTGATGTGACGAACTTGTTTCCCGGTTATTTAAAGAGTATCATTCGGCCATGTAGTGCATTGTGCCACTTGATCTAGGATGTTGGACGCGATCTCGACGGCATAGCCCACAACATCGCTGTTGGGTACGGCATGTTCTTACCTATGAATCACACTCCTAATTGATGACCATTGTGGTGGTTGCTTTTCCAATATTTTTGAATGCTTTGGGTATGCTGGCAGGCCAAGTGACATGAAATACCTGCCTTAGGAGTTCAATGCTGCCATGCGAATGGTCGCCATTGAATGAACGTGTTGGGTACACTGCGAGGCGAGGTGATGGGAAACATGCGCCTAGGGAGTTCGACGTTGCCATGCGAATGGTCGCCATTGCTTCATATAAGAAGACGGTGCGGTGTGTTGTTTTATCCACTCTAAACTTAGCAAAATTTTGCAGTTGATCTTTCTCTTTCTTTCTTCCACTTCCTCCGCAAGGATGGTAGGCCACAGTGACTCCGAGAGCGACAACTCATATTCAGATGACACTGAATTCAAAGAGGAGAGCAAGATCCTACTCGGCCTCTCCAATGGAGGCGTGAGGTTGTGTGGTCGTGGCGAGGGCACCTTTGTGTGTCCTTTTTGCCACGTCAAGAAAGCGCCATCATTGAGTCTTCGTGAGTTGTTGCAGCATGCAAATGGGAACTCTCGTAGAGGCAAGGGGATCTCTGGGCCAAAGCATAGTGCATTGGCCAAGTATATCCTGAACAACGATGCCATGGCCTGCGATCGCGAGCTTGGTGGAGTTGGGGACTATGGCTGCAAGGAGGCAGCGAAGGCTCGCAGGGACCAGCGCCACGCGACCACTAGGGCCAACAAGGAAGCACACAAGGAGAAGGTATTGAAGAAATAACTTTGTATGATGATGTTTTTTGTGATCAACCTTCTTTTAGTTTTTAAGTTACGTAGTTCCTGTCACTAATTAAAACTATTTTAATTAACATAGTGGATCGAGCGCCTCCTGGGAAAGGACCCCGAGCACCTTAGATTTCACGACCGTATGACATGTCAGTCGTTAGGTGATATTCATAACATGAAATCACCACCGCTGGCAGCCTTCACCACCACTTCTAGATGGTTAGGATGGCACTGCTATCATCAATTTCTAAGCCCACCCAAGTCTCTCACGCGTATTTATAAAGTTTCACTCAAATTTGCATTCCCGCGGCTCCTACTTTAGCTTACAAAGACCACTTCCCCACCCTGTCTGCTCCTCCTCAGTGCTACTATTCCCCATCACCGTCACTCACCACCGATAATCTAGTGCTCCGCGCCACGGCACCGGTACGCCTCACCAGCCCGCACAATCCACCACTGACCAAGGAGGTACTCACCGTCGTTCCCACTCAGCTCACTGCTGCAAGATCCAAATGCAAGGGTAATGCTTTCGCACTTCCCTTATCCATGTTTCTTGGATTTTTGTTCCCCTCTTCACTCATGTAAGTAGGAAGCAAGCTTCCATATGATTAGTGCGTCTGCCACTCTAGCAGATCCTTATCAAGATGGAGGAGGTCCCCAATAAGAGGAACGGAGTGGGCATCCACACAGACCATGTCTTGGTCCTCATCCTTTGCTGCCTCACTGTCCGCTCCTTGTGCAACTACAAGTATGTCTGCTGCTCCTAGAACCACCTCATCTCAAACGCCGAGTACCGTAAGGAGCTGCCCTAGATTGTTGCTAGATTCTTCTATCGCACCTAGAAAGGCAAACACCACTTTGCCAGCATCACCGATGAACACCCCTCCTTATCCTTCTTGCCTTTCCCCATTTAGGATGTCGTCGTCTCAGATTGCTGCAGCGGCCTCATCCTCTGCGGTGTTTTGGGTGTTGTTATGTTGTTTGCAATCTAGCGACTAACAAATGGTTGCTACTACCGGATAACCTCCATTCTTGTGGCGAGGCTCACTTGGGGTTTGATCTAACAATCTCCTCACACTTCCATGTGTTTGAATATGGAAAGATGAGGGAGGGTGAGTCCTTAGGTGTGAGCATCTACGCATCTAAGAGTCCAATTTGGATCTTTAAAGAATCTGAATGGGGTGACAGTATTATAGTATCCACATATGCGAAAAGTGTGTTTTTTAATAGTTTTATGCACGGGCTCGAGTTCTCCCAAATTGTTGTTGTTGATATGGACGGAAAGACATGGGCAAAAATACAAAAGCCACGTGGTGATGCAATTTCCATCCATGAAGCCCAAGTCAGTTGTGTTTATGTACTGCTAATATTTACACTATGACTCAGCTTTCAATCCGAATCCTTGAAAACTATTGTAGTAATAAATGGACATTAAAGCATATGGTGACCACACTGGAGATATTTGATCATAACAATATTGAATTTGGTTGAGGTTTGTGATGCACAGTAGAGAGTGATTATAGTTCACCTTGAATGAAATTTGATTTTCCTTGTTGGGGAGGACAGAACACTGCTTGCATATGACATGAACCATAGAAAAGTTCATGTCATCCCTACATGAGTCATCCGCTGTCCTAGACCTACCTGGAGTCTATGTATCAATGGACCTCACTATGTATCCATGGAGTTATTAGCAGAGCAGTAAAGGTGCATTTGTTGTATTTTGTTTGTTCAGGTAGGTAGTTGTTTTGATTCTATATATAGGCCAATTTGGGCTTGGTAACTAAAGAAATGGTGTGTTGAATATCATTAATTCTGCTGCTTTGTGTAGGTGGAGTCTTAGTGATTTTGAACAAATTTCTTACATTGGCTAAGGGATGAAGAAGAGGGGTTCCATGGTGCATTGGCTACCAATCCGAAGGATGCACTAATTATATTCATTTTTGCCTAGCAAGCAGCCACATAGGAGGGGCACAGCTATGTCATTTCGTTATGTAAGTCTATAGAGATCAATACCTTTAGTTTGCAATCTATGTACCGGTTGTGTTAGGACATCAGTTGAGAAAGATGTTATGGTAAGCATCCATTGTTATTGTAATAACATGGTTTATAGATGTAATGATTACATTTGTATGCTTTGTGTTTAGTAATCTATTAAGGGCTATTTATTATTTTGTTATCACCACTGTTGTTGGTGGTGCAAACGTCCAACACTGTCGCTATGCGGCAGGGATCAAAAGTGTATCACCGCCGAATTGTTTAGTTACCCGACACCGACTAAACGATCATCAAACGTGGATTGTGGTGCAAGGCAACGGTGACCATGACCTTTGTACTGATGGTTCGTACGCTGAAGCGACAGTGATGTTTACCTCTATAGACGTCTCGTTCGTCGAAGCGACAGTCAACCTGCACCGCAGACAGTCGGGTCGAAGTACAAGGTGACGGTCTGGTCACTACTACACAGGCCGTTAATGTGCCCACAAGACGGTGATGATAGTCTCCACATAGGCGGATCATTTGCCAATGCGACGGTGTTAGTGTATACCCATACAACCGGGTGATGCTCCAATGCGATGGAAGTAATTAAAAACCTTATCACGGATGGATCATAAGCCAATACGGTGGTATACTGTACACCATAGTCGGTCTTAGATGCCGACGGTGATGGCTATGATCATCACTGTTGATAGCTTACTGCCGAGGTCGAAATTGGACTGCGATGGGGGATACGACGTAGCTGTGAAAGGTCTGAATGTAGTAGTGTCCCTATCTCATTGTCATTGATTGACATGTGATCCGACGGTAATGGCCAACAGATCACCATCAAACATTACCACAATAATGTTTTTTTAGAGATGGCCAAAACAGTTTAACGTCAATGTTAATCATAATTTCCAAAGGTGGGTTGTATATGGCTGCCTTTGTTAATCAAATAAAAAACAAAAAACCCACTATGACATCCAACTGGACCCGAGTCTTGATCTGGGCCACGCTTCGTCAATCCGCCCGCCCCCGTTGATCCGCTCGACGCCACTGTCGAGCACACGCTGCCACCGTCGATCTCCATGCCACCACCGAGTCTACACAACTGTTGCAACCATCCTCACATGTGGTCCGCCAAGTCTGCACAGCCACCACCGTACTGCTGCCACCATCCTCACCGTGTCCTGTGTGAATATGCAAGAGTAACAGAGGTTGAGAGAGAGAGAGTACAAGAGGGAAGGAGAGGGAGAGGGAGCAGGATCTTACCGACAATCTCACCGTCGTCACGGTCTCACATCTGGGCACGACCATCGGTGGAGGTGACCTCGACCTGCTGCCTCCTTGCAGAACTGCATGAGTGTCATTTTGCTCTCAGGCGCCCCCATGCGCTCCGGGTCTCGGACGTGCTTGGGCGCCGCCCTAGCCGCCGTCTCTGAGGAGAGGGAGAGGGAGAGGAAGGGAGAGAGAGAGGTGGGGCGGCGCTAGTTTCATTGATAGCTAAATTCAAGTATGTAATAGCTAACAGAAGTACCTTTCTTTTGTATTAGGAGGCATACATCATTTTGAATATTTTTTTTAGAAAAGGGAATATATTAAAAATACTCCAGCTCCTATAGGAGGCATACATCATTTTCAATATACAAGTTATGATTGAATCACTGTATAGGCATATGTGTAATTATATATATTTTCACTTGATCACTTCATATTTGTTTTGTCATTTGTCGTCCCATAAATTTTCTTGA
The DNA here is from genome assembly GCA_038087645.1 of Saccharum hybrid cultivar R570. NCBI lineage: Eukaryota > Viridiplantae > Streptophyta > Magnoliopsida > Poales > Poaceae > Saccharum > Saccharum hybrid cultivar. The sequence continues at coordinate 20,279,205 of JAQSUU010000496.1, forward strand.
CACTCGGTGCCTTGGAGGGTCGTTCCTTTAACATATGTCTTGATCCTGGCTCCGCTCCTATAAAGTGCATATCTAGCCCCAAATTAATTCTATATTTATATCGCCAACAAGCTCCGATCCTCACTTGTAAATCCATTCTTATTATAAACCTTGGAGGTAGAAATTGTGACAAAGCCTCACTTCGACCACAATTAATCTACTTTTCAGGCGACCAAAACATGCAATCCACAAACTATGCCGGGCCTTCTTGTGCCGCGTGTGCATGCCTATTGCGTGTCGTTAATGTATAAGTCCGACTTGGAAGGGCATATGTCCCTAGACCTCAAGGTCGGCTCGGGTTTGTGGTGAATTGCCGAAATGGTGATGTATATTGTTAATTAAATCATACATACCCCAAATGATATCGTAGAACGATCTTTTGGGACAACAGTTGCCCACTACTTGTTCAAAAATGTTGTATGCGTGTCGTTAATGTATAAGTCCGACTTGGAAGGGCAACCTATTGAACGCAGTTGGGAGAACGACGCTCACGCGTGTGACACTGTCAGCCATACCGGTGCACGTGTCCATTACGTGCTGCCTTTCGCCGTGGGCCATTAGCCAGGTAGACAAGCGTCGACATCCATTTCTATGGGCAGGCACAGACAAAGTTGTCGGCGGCAAATGCAAGATCTCCTGGCCCGTGGTGTGCTCCCCCAAATGCTTTGGAGGCTTGGGCATCCCGGACCTCAGGGTCATCGGTTTTGCGCTGCGGCTACGCTAGGAGTGGCAGAAAAGATTGCCCGGCGCGCCGCCTTGGATGAGGCTGCCTTCCAGGCCTGAAAAAATGATGATCACCATGTTCTCAGTTCCGTGCGCGTCGAGCTGGGGGATGGTTCCTCGGCCTGCTTCTGGACCGATGCCTGGTTGCCGGAAGGACAAATCAAGACCTTCGTGCCACACCTGTTCCGGGCCGTTGGCAAGCGATTCCACAAGGTGACAGTCAAGGACACGCTCTTCCAACGTCGGTGGGTGAGACATATCACTGGGGCTCGCACTATGCCGGTGATCTACGTGTACGTTGTCCTTTGGGAGAAGCTAGAGTCTGTCGTGCTCAGGCCACATGTCGGCGACCGCTTTGTCTGGAAGTGGATGCCTGATGGTGTTTACTCGGCTCCATCAGCTTATTCTTCCTTTTTCCTCGGCATGTCTTCCCTGCTTGGAGCGAAGGAACTTTGGAAAGCATTGGTGACACCAAAGGTTAAATTCTTCTTCTAGCTTGCGTTGCACGCACGTATTTGGACGGCACACCGCAGGATGAGGCACGGCCTGCAGGACTCCGCCGAATGCGCGCTCTGTGGTCAGGAGGATCTGTGGTTCCGATTGCTACGGCCGGGGGGGCTGGGAACCGCTGCTGCCCTCTCTGGGTTCTAGGCTATCGGCTTGGTGAATGAACTCCAGGTCCCTGCTTCCTACAAACCTAAGGAGGAGCTTCAACTCCATGTTGCTGCTTGTCTCCTGGCAGGTTTGGAAAGAACGCAACGCCAGGGTCTTCAACAGGACAGCCTGTTCGGTCGAGCAAACAGGAGGCCAATGAGTGGGTCGCCGCCGGCTTCACAGCGATTTGCGAGTTCCTTATTGTACTAACTAGGGCTTCCAAAATGTAGCCTCCTAAGACTGCCTGTGGATTTGGTGTGTCGGTAAACTTCTCTATCCTGGTACCTCACTCGGATAGCGCATATTGTTTATGTGCTTCTCCTTCTTAATGAAATACACATGAAGTCGTGTTCTAGAAAAAAAAAGTTAATGTATAAGTGAATAGTTTATCTTTTTTATCATTTAACTCTCAATATGGTGCCAAAGATAGAGTTCTCGAATTCAAATATCAGCATGTGTGATTAAATTGGCTTTGATCCATCGGGACGTCCCGAACTTAAATAAATTGATTCGGAAAACAAAGGCCCCACTAAAAATAAAAATTTTTATGATACCTTCGAAGGGCAGTTATCTTAACAGAAGATAACTTAGCAAAACATAATTGGCAAGGCAGTGAGAAGTGTTGCTTTTGTCATAACAATGAAACAATTAAGCAACTTTTCTTCGAATGCCGATTTACATGGGTAATTTGGGGTTGCATACAAGTTGCGCCCAATCTCTCCTAGCCTCGAGTATTCCTCATCTCTTTGGGAGTTGGCTTCGAGGTTTTCAAAAGGATCTCAAACCTATAATTATGTTGGGTGCAGCAGCTAGTTGTTAGTCAATTTGGTTATGTAGAAATGATTTAGTTTTTGAGGAAAAAACTTGTTTACTCTCCCTTGTGGTAGTTTTTTCAGTAATCCATTGGCTATGCTACGTACATGGGTTATCCTCCAAAAGCCCTTCGTACGGGCTTTAGTGTTAAAGGCATTGTAACAATTGAAACAAGTGGCTACGACTTTTTTCTCCCAGGCACATGGGTGGTGATCTAGTCTTAGAATTGATGGCCATTAGAGTGTCGGGCTTTCTTCGTTTTGGCTTTGTGTTTAGGTAGAAGCCAGAAGTGAATTCACTTGTATCTTCTCGATGTAACGACGGTAGATTAATAAAATCCTTCCTTTATAAAAAAAAGTGTGATTAAATAAAATAATTGCGGTCTACCTCCTATTTTAGGTTTGTGATCTGAGTAAAAACTTGCATCAAGCTAGATTCAACTGATTGATAAATACAACTCAACATATGCTTGTCTACTATACGATGAATGTTGGATTGGCGCCGGTTTGACGCCGACGTCATCTTTGTTTGCCGCAATAACTACCGTCTCTGTCCCAAAATCCGTCTTAAAAAAGACTTATCATTAAAATAATAAAGAACACTGGATAGATTAACGTGGAATTCAATGATGATACAATACTCTTATTTATTAGACGATTTCTTACACACATAACGGACTCGTGAAGTTATATATAGTTAAGTACCCCCTCCATGTTGGTAAAAGAAGTCGTTTTGGACAGCAACACGGTCTTCAAAGCATAACTTTGACCTCTTATTTTTATAAAAAATATTTATCTAAAAGTGATATTTTTATACTTTTATGAAAGTATTTTTCAAGACAAATCTATTCATGTGATTTTCATAGTTTGAAACTCAATAAATTAAAAGTTATTCTTGATTTAGATTCCCAATATTTGACTCAAATCTTGTCCAAAACGACTTCTTTTACCAACATGGAGGGAGTACATATTTTGAAGCATGTCCACAGGACACAACGCGAAGTATTGTGGAATAAATTTTAAACATAGAATCATAAGGTTTTATACGAACATTTATTTACTCTAATACTTTTTTTTTTGCTATACGTCTCTCCCTATATGTTTGCATAATTCACCATTTTGATTTCGGTAATACTGGGAAGTGGACATCCGTCTGCCTGGATGCCGCTCGCTCCACTCCACTCCACGCACTTCAATGCTTCATGGCCTCTCAAAAAAAACAACGCCACTCGCCTTCTCCATCACATGGGCGCCCGCCGCGGCCTTCTCTAGTGCGATGGCGCTGCACTTGGCCCCTTCACGCGCCGCTCTGCGCGCCCACGCCGGGACACCATCTAGTGTCGTGCCCCTATCCACCTCGCCCGTCACGGAAGGCGAGTCGAGGGAGGCCTGCACTTGCACATGAACCTACGCCCCAATCCACCTAGCTCGCGCCGTCGGCAGGAAGGGGAGCCCTATGTCACTGCAGTGTTCCCTATCAAGTAGGTCGTGGCCGCGCGGCGACGCTGTGTTTTCAGGCGTTTTTAGACATATTGCAAGTCTATATTTCAAGTGTTTCAGTTGTTTTAGATGTATGTTTCGAGTGTTTCGTATGAATGTTGCGAAAGTACATCAGGATATTGCATATGTTGCAATGGTTGTACACGTATGTTACAAGTGTCTGTCCCCAGTGTTTCATTTCTGTTTTTCAGACGTATGTTGTAAGTATTTATCTGGATGTTCCATATGTTTTACATATATGTTGCAAGTATTTTATCTGGATGTTACGTTTGTATGCAATGGTTTTAAAGTATTTTCGAGTGTTTTTGCAAGCGCTTCAAATGCATGTTTGAAGTGTTTCATCTGTCTTCTTTTATATGTTGCAAGCATTGCATCTGAATATTTTAAAAGTATATCGATGTTATGCGCATGGTCTGATGACGCGGGTAACGCTCGAGGCGGCGCGGACCTGCTGCTCAGGTCCGACGCTACTAGGCACTCGCATAGCTCGCTTTCTGCGTGGGCACCATCTCTGACGCTGCCACTCGCATCGCTTGCTTGCTGCGTGAGCACCATCTAACGCTAGCGTCTCTGACGCTGCCACTCGCATCGCTTGCTTGCTGCGTGAGCACCATCTAACGCTAGCGTCTCGGATCGGGCGCTGGCGCTGGCAAGTCCGTTTTGGATTACTTCTTGAAGTGGTCGAAAAATTTACGTATAATCAGTCACGTTCTCAGAGCATAGTTTATTTTTCATATTTATTTGTTGATAACCCCACCCATCTAAAATGTAATACTCGTTCTAAATTTTAAGATAAAGTTTTTTAGATACATTTCTTTTACTATATCAAGATATAGAGTTTATCTAAATACATATCTAGAAAAATTAAAATATTTTATAATTTGGAATCATATCAAGAAAATTCAAAATATTTTACGATTAGGAACGAAGGAGAGTATAGCATTAATAAAAATAGTTGCATTTATCATATCAAAATAAATGTGATTAGATTATATTTTCATAATAAATCTAATAATTTTTTATACTGTTCTATAAATTTAGTCATATTTAGGAGACTCAAAATCTAAAAGTGTGTTCTTTTTAGAATTTGTTTGAGGTATTATTGCTATTTTGCATTCGTAGTAACCGAGAGATTTAACTATATGTACACAAATAAAGCCACTCGCATGTACTGTATATACTTTTATGAAGAAAAACGATGTAGCAAGCACAACATAAACAGTACACGGACCAAGTTACACACGTACGAACTCACACCACACTAAAAGTGGAAACTGTCCCTGTCACACGAGCGGTCGTGATTAAGGATATAGGGACACTTATTCATGGCCGGGTTCATCTTATTATCAACGGAACACCGTGACAGTAATTAAGTACGGCTTTCACACGCCGGACGATTAGTGCTGTCCGGGCAGCTTCTCCTTGATCTTGTCCATGATGCCTTTCTTCTCGCCGGTGCCCTCGGTACCGTAGGTTCCGCCGGTGTGTCCCTGCTGCCCGTAGGCGCCGCCGGTCGCCGTGGCGTGCTGGTTGTCCTTGTGGCCTCCGGGCAGCTTCTCCTTGATCTTCTCCTTGATTCCCTTCTTCCTCCTTCCGCCCATGCCGTCGTCCTCAGACTTTCACAAAACCATATTATAAGATTTAGCACCATGAAGCAGCGTATATAGAATAGAAAAAGAAAAATATCCAAGTAATTACCGAGCTGGAGCTGGAGCTACCGGAGCGATGCAGGATGCCGCCGGTCTTGTGCTCCTCCCTCGCTGGCTGGAACTGCCCGCCACCCATGCCAGCGCCGCCGTGCTGGCCCATGCCGCCGGTTCCGGTGGTGCCGTGCTCGACGCCGCCAACTGGATTGCCGTACTGGTCGACACGGCCCGTGGTGCCGTAGCCGTGCTGCCCCTGCTGACCGTACTCCATGTCGTGCGGTTTGGTGGTTTCTCTCAGCAAGATTCTCCCTAAGCTAAGCTAGAGCTCTGCGTGCTCGTCGTGTTTCCGCTGTGGCTCACCGGTGATGAAGCAGGTGAAGGCCGACGCCGCGATTTATAGGCGGCAGGCGGCAAAAGGATTAGGATCTGGGCGCCACGGTAGGGGGGTACGTGGGCATGCATGAGTGGATTGGGAAGCCTGGGAGGGAACAGCAGGTACACGTCGTACGCGGGCGGGACGTATGCAGGGCACTGGTCGGCTGGTGCGTCGGTGGCGCCACGTCTCGGTTCTTCTGGAAGGATGGGTATGCGCGCAAGTGCAATTGGCTGACCGGCGCTCATCCATCATTCATTGCAGGCCGTCGGTCAGGATGAATCTAGGCTCAGTACACCCTACATCACGTAGGCTACACGTAGGCGCAGCAGAAAAGTACAGAGGCTAGTTCTTTTGTAAAAAGAAAAAAGAAAAAATACAGAGGCTCGTAGAACCGCAACGATATGCACATTAAGCATCTCCAGCAAATGACCTCTTATCCTTAATTTAAATAGTGAAGGCTAAAACTCTAATTCCAACATAGCACTTACTAGACCTCCTAAATTTATTGTCCTTCCATTTTCCTCCTTGCACCATCTATTTTTACCAGAAAGACACGCCGCGCCACCCTTTTGTTGGCTTGTGTAAACACTGAAACCTGTATATTATGTTCTATGCTCTTAGTTAATCTACTTTGAGTGTCTAACTTAGATTCTAATTGTAATTAAGTAGTATTGTTATGTTGTCAATAGATTGATAAAGGAGAAATAGTCCTCTCTGGTTCTCGAGTACTTCTTTTGCTGCAGTTGCCTGCTTGTGAGTTTTCTGGAGGCTCAACATATATGATTTTGAAACATGGGTTCTTCATCTTCGCATACTTTCTAATACATCTTGTATACCTGTTGAACCTGACATGTTTCAGATTACATGCATGCAAGTTCTGAGTTTCAGATTATGGCATGGCAAAGTTGAAACAGAACCTCAGAATTTGACTGATACATCTAACATAAAAGAATGTCATATTGTCCTTGACACTGAACGAAAGCTATAGGTTATTGCAGCTTATGAATTTCCAAGCAATGCATTGCTCTTTGGAAAACAAAATGTGCATTACAGTTGGAACTGGCAACTTTTCAATGTATATAGAAAAACAACAACAGATAAAGCAATTCAGAGGTTTAGATGAAACAAATGTTTCACAGCAGAAGTGCATACCAGATAACCGAGGTTACCAACGAAGCTACGTTACCAAAATCAAATTCAGTTGGAATCTGAGGAATGGGAAAGTAGCATTGCTACTTACTGGAGAACGGAGAGATAAACTAGAGTACCTTAAGGATCAATATCTTTGTATCCATCGGATCGAATGAATAAGACAGATGTACTTTTGAATAAAATAGAGAAAGATCACTCACGATGACTCATTGAAATTGCAAGTGAACCAGAGATGGTATTGCTTATTTTTATGAGCCATTAGTTTGTCATAACAATCAAAGTTACAATGATTGTAACACCCTAAAATTTGCTTCTCTTGAAATAGAGCTAAAATGATTTAATTTTATATTTTTGTGCTCATGAAAACATAGGAAAAAAATTTCATTAAATTAAAATTTACCTTAAGGTAGAAACATGTTTGTTGCATTCATGCCGGTTGCACCCTGTGTTTATATGTGCAAAATATATATTTTTTAAAATACGTTTAGGAGACGAATATCTATCTCTTGGAATTTTTCAGCTTCTTTCTAGAATTTAATTCCTACCTCCTTAACCTTAATCTTTATGTTCCAAGTTCCCAACAATCTTTTCTTGAGCTCCAAATATTTTTTCTGAGTTCCTCATCTTTCAATTTATCCCCAAGATTTTTCCAGAGATTTTTCTAAGCTTCGGAGCATTTTCATGATATAAATGGTAATTCTAGACTTTTTAGAATTATTTTTATTTCATGATATTAATTAATTTCGAAATTAGAAAAAAAATTGTGCCCAATTTTCCACCGACCCTCAAAGGCCCATGCCTTTATTTAGTAATGGGCTTAATGATTATTTAGGCCTATTAGTAGAGATAGATGGTGCAACATCAATTAGTACCATATTACTAGTTGATGTGAATGTAGGGAGTTTTCCTTCTTATATATATATGTACCAATCCCTTTGAGCAAAGCACCTCAAAACTATCGTAAAGGGAGCCTCTAGTTTAGAAATCGCTAGGTAGTAAACTCAATTTTCTCCTATCTCTACTACTACGCCATCTCCAAAGGGCACCAACGTGCCGATTTCTACACCACGACAACTCACATAGTCACATCGCCGATTTGCTACTGGAGAAGCTGTTCACGAGAAACCTGATCTCGTCACCCTATACGTCAACCACGGCCGGCCGGTCATCCTCACTGCTTCTCGGCCGTCACTAAGCGCCCCACGCAACACTCTCGTTCCATCTATCTCCTACGTTTCTCCGGCAAGCGTCCCTGGCCGCCGCTTCTGTCCAACAGCCAAGTTACGCTATGTATTCGCATGCCCCTGTACATCAGTACATGCCAACCATGTTCTATACTGCATACACAAGCAAGCACGCCACCATCTCACCTATTGCAAGTGTCGTTCCCCATGCAAACATGTGTACCTTTATATTTTGGCTAAGCTCTTGATGTCGTGCACCGTGCGTGGCTGTGCCCTGCTCCAATTAGCTGTTCCGATTAGCTTGATGACATCACATGACATCACGTATATGTTTTGTGGCTGTTTTTCTTCACAAAAATAAATCCATAAATACAATAAAAATACACATGTACAACCCATCACCGTGAGTGCATGATTTTCTTTCTGTGCACCTCTTCCTTTCTAATCAATCACTGTTCCTTCTGTTAAAAAAATGTCAAGCACCTCTGTTAGGCCTATGTATGTGCGAGCACAATGCAGAGTTCGTTCCTCTCTCTAAGCTCCATTAAGCATCATGCCTCTCTATACAAAATTCCAACACCGTCCTACGTACAGCTTTAATGCTGCACCATATCGCTGTCTTATCTCTGTTTAAGCCGTTCAAGTTACGTTAAATTCATAGTGACATAATCTACGTGATAGAAACATTGTTTAACATGTTCCGTGTTTTTGAATAAAATATTCATGTGATGATTTATACGCAATGAGTTTTCTAATTAAAGTTAACTTATGATTTCCACTTTGATCTTTTTTAAATAAAATAAGATTAGTTTTACCATGTTTTCTAATTTATAAATAAATGGTTTAACTCAATTTAGATAATTCTCTAAAACATTTTATACATCATTTAGTATAATTAAAATATAGTTTTCTTTTCTCCTATAAAACGAATTTTACGGTAGTCGCTCCTTTTTCACCATAGCTCCGATTAGTGTGCTTTTCGCGTCTGTGTGTTCGTAGCAACGTGTAGAACGCCTTCAAAACCTTTTTACTTGTTGTTTCATATGTTTGGTGTACTATTCTAATTTAGTTCTATTGCTTGCTTCGTGTATGATTGCATGGATGCTTGTGTGGTGCTTTATAATCATGTCCAGTCAGTGAGATTTATGTGGTGATCAAGAAGCAGTTCTTTGGAGGTTACAAATCTACAGAAAGAAGGATCTCAATTTAAGGCAAGTATAGCATAAGATCTCCTTGTTGTCCTATTAACTTTAATTACATGACATTATATTGCATGTGTTTATCCTTGAATGGCCAACAGGGACTTCCTAGTTTTGATCTGTTTTCTAATTTATAAATAAATGGTTTAACTCAATTTAGATAATTCTCTAAAACATTTTATACATCATTTAGTATAATTAAAATATAGTTTTCTTTTCTCCTATAAAACGAATTTTACGGTAGTCGCTCCTTTTTCACCATAGCTCCGATTAGTGTGCTTTTCGCGTCTGTGTGTTCGTAGCAACGTGTAGAACGCCTTCAAAACCTTTTTACTTGTTGTTTCATATGTTTGGTGTACTGTTCTAATTTAGTTCTATTGCTTGCTTCGTGTATGATTGCATGGATGCTTGTGTGGTGCTTTATAATCATGTCCAGTCAGTGAGATTTATGTGGTGATCAAGAAGCAGTTCTTTGGAGGTTACAAATCTATAGAAAGAAGGATCTCAATTTAAGGCAAGTATAGCATAAGATCTCCTTGTTGTCCTATTAACTTTAATTACATGACATTATATTGTATGTGTTTATCCTTGAATGGCCAATAGGGACTTCCTAGTTTTGATCTATACCTTGTCACCTATGGGATTTTGCATTGGGTAGCTTTTGCTAGCGCTGAACATAAACTATGATCTTATAATGTGATTAATGGAATATGCAACAACCCTAAAAGATGATCTTTTATTCATAGTTAAAAGAGGTCTAGAGCATGGGGTTATATTTTGGTGCTCTAGTTTCTCTCCATAAGGACTCATCTGTGGACGAACATCCGGGATTGACAGTACAACTGTGATGGCTATATGGCTCTGGCTCTAGTTGTTTGGAAGATATTTTCTAGCTTGTTAGAGGTTACCCGAAAGGGTGCAAAAGGGGTGTTTCTCGGGATGGATGTAGTGCAGCTTCTGTCCTTATGAGTATAGGCTGCGGTTATGTGTCATAGGAAGGAGGGCTCTACATTTGTATGTTACAGAAACCTAGCGGCCCTAACTTGTTAGACGAACTTTTAAATGGCTTTATATAATTTCCGATGTTTTGGGGAGTCACGAACCCATGCATTTGGAAGTCATGACTCACTGTGAAAGTGTACACCTCTGTGCAGAGTTTAACAAACTGGTATATATAAGTTATTCTGTAGCCACTTTGAGTTACGATAATTGCTACGCTAATTTACGAGATTATAGTAACTCCTTACTATGTGATTTACTATAACATTATGGTAAATATCCCCATGTGTTATAGTAATTCAACTATCGTAAATATATACTGACATTATCGTAAATTAGTATATAAAATTATCGTAAATAGAGGTGGCTACAAAATAACTTATTTTATAGCTAGCTATATAGTATACTCTCCCTATATATCATTGTCCTCAGCTACAATGATCAGAATAACAACCTGCATTTTTTTATGAAACAACTACTGCAATCAACAAGCATATTGTGTCATTATGCTATCCTCTGCTCGTAGCAAACCTTTGGACTAGAAATAGCATTAGACATGATGATATTATAGCCATTGTTAGAAGTTTCCAACTGCATCTGTGATTTATCCTTTGAGGGTGTATTTGTACTAAATAAGTCATTAGAAATGAACCAATATGATGTACATGTAAAAACATCCACTTATGTGGTGGAAGGATGCTTAAAAAGAAATGATATTGATATTTTGGATCTTATGGACCACACATCCTGTGGCTGTTGTACAGCTGTATGAGAAATTGATTGAACTGTGATGGGAATTTACTGGAAAGGGTTATGTGTGGATGGATTATATGAACGAGTGTGCCGGCTTACATGTTGTTTAGTTTCAGAGTTCTTTCTTTCTTATGCAGGAAACACGAAAATAGTAATGTCTCTTACTGAAATAAGGTTGATTTGTTAGATGCGCTAGTGTGCCACTGATCTCGTCGAATCTGCCACTGTTCAGAACCAAGGCTTTGTGAAGGTTCCACTCATGGCGACTGCCGGAGAGCAGATCTGTTGCAGAGGTAGGAGTTCTACCTTACTTGTTTGATTCCATATGTATCTTTTGACTCTCTCCTTTCGTTTGTTAAAAAAAATTCCTTTCCCTCGAATCTGGAGGCACTGGGCTTTTGTTGCGTGCTAGGATTTCTTGCTTCAGTTAGTTAGCCATCGAGGATGTCATGTTAAAAATAACATGGGTGTTGTTCTGTTCATCCCACCGGTTTGGTGTCCTCTCGTTTCAGTAAATATGTATTTTTTAAAACAAAAAAAAGGCCTCAGTCCTAATGTTATATTGTACCCAGAGAAGACTTCACAGTTCGTGATTTTTGGTGTACAGACATGCGATGGCATTAGGTTGCATTCACAGCTGATTTAGAGAAAAATCATCCTGATTGCAGTATCTTCTCTACCTGTTACTACCCTTCTGCTGTGATGGATGGACAAGTCAATTTGTTGTGCAGCTCTTCATGATAAATAAGAATGAAGTTGTGAAAAAAAACAAAGTTTATTTTTTAACATTATGTTCCTACAAAAGTAGAATGAGACTGTCTTCCATTCAATCTCTTAGGCATGCCCAATTTAAAATTTCACAAGAACTACACTACTGAAAATTTATGCAGTCAAGTATATGTTCATTGCAGGGCATGCATGCAACCTACTCCCTCCGTCCCAAAAAAGTGTCGTTTTAGAATTTTAGACATCTTGTTTGACCATCCGTCTTATTCAAATTTTTTATATAAATATTATTTATTTTGTTATGACTTATTTTATCATTAGAGATACTTTGATAATGATTTATTTATTTTATAATTTGTACAAATTTTTTGAATAAGATGAACGGTCAAACACGATGTCTAAAAGTCAAAAACGTCACTTTTTTTGGGACGGAGGGAGTACTCTGCTACTTGTTGTTTCTTGTGATTGTGAAGAAATTTTTTTATTTATATGAAAAATGGGAGTAATGTATGACATGATCACAAATTTAGTTTTTTTTATGGTCCATACTAATTAGATGCAATACACAACAGCATGCAAAGTACTCCTTAGTTCGAAAAAGAATGCAACCCTTGCTTTACCTTTAAGTCAAGTAGTCATCTTAAGTTCGACTATATTTATAAAAAAAACTATGTGTATTAATATCATTAGAAAATATGGTCCATACTAATTAGGTGCAATACACAACAGCATGTAAAGTACTCCTCAATTCCAAAAAAGAATGCAACTCTTGCTTTACCTTTAAATCAAGTAGTCATCTTAAGTTTGACTATGTTTACAAAAAAAAAAGTACGTGTAGACGTACTTTCGTGGTATGCCCATTTTGTATAGTAAATGTTTTTAAAAGATATTTTGTATACTAAATGTTGGTACTCTTTCTATGAACTTGGTCAAAAACTCAAGATTGTTTGATTTAAGGTAAAAATATAATTGCATTCGGAGGCAGTGGCTTTTATTTATGTTCGATTCTGTCTTAGTGCTGCATAGACACACCAGCATGTCACAATGACTTTCGTTCTAATCAAGCTAGCATATACTGTATATTTGATTTGCTGATGAGTGGCGACCCATGGCCAACACTCAAAAAAAAAGTCATGTCGTCATCACACTCCGTGGCTGGCGATCCTGAGGAGGAGGTCGACCAGCTCCTGAGGCCTGGACAGCATGGCCATGTGGTCGGCTCCGCCAGCGGTCATCGCCTCCACTTCGACGCCGGGGCTCTGCGCGATCATGCGGCGCTGGAACTCCGCCGGGAGGCCGAGGTCGTCCTCCACCACGACGAACACGCGCCTCGCCGACCCGTACCCCGCCTCCGTCAGCAGCTTCTCGTCCTGCATCAGCGCGTCCTCGTTGAACCGGTTCGCCGGCCGGATCAGCGACAAGGCCAGCGTCAAGTCCTGAAGCCAGCCAAGTCAACAATAGTAGCTGCATGATTAATTCATCATTACCACCATTATATTGTGGCTTTGTATCATTAAAGCTACACGTTTTCATTTGAAGTTGCAAAATCCTTCTTCTCTACCATCGCTACGGAAAGCTTTCATTTTTCTTTCTTTTTTTCTTCATGAAGCATGCCGTTTTCTTTGACATGATATATACTACGTACTACATGATAATAACGCATAGGCGGAAGAGCAAGATTAGGGTGCTATATATCACCTCTGGTGGACTTAGTTGATACAGCCTCTGGGCCGTGAACTTGGGCCCGAAGATGATAGGGCGTCCAGGAATGTTAGGGTTCTCTTGGTGCAGCTCCTTGGTGTCTAGGAAGAAGTCCGGCTCTGCTCCAACGAACTTGAGAAACTGGCAACAGCATAATAGGGGAAAGAAGAATTGTGATACAGGATTGTTAACCCGTAAGTACCAATAGGCAGGCATTATAAAGAGAGAAAAAAATGCAGAGGAAACAAAAATGTCAGACGGAATGGTCGATCAGTATGTGAGCCGCACACACGCCTGCAATGATCAAGGAATACGTAGCTATTCCATGAATTTGTGCTTGCGCTGTCCTAAATCTTACAGTAGTAATGATCAAGGAATATAGTAGGTATGGCCGTCCCGTCCAGCCCCTAGCTACTAGTGTCTACAGTATTCAGAGTCGTGGCTGTGAGGTCAGTAGCGTGCAGCTTTCCGCTCGCAGCATGCACGTCCGTGCATGTTGGATCGATCAATGCCACGTACAGTACGTACTGTACTCTACGACGAGTCGCGACTCACGATCGATTGTGATCCTGTAGTGATCAGAATGGATCAAGTGTCCAAATCAACCATAGTATATACTCCTATGCATATACGCCGGCCGGCCAGCTGTACGTTGATGAACGCCATCGACCGGTAGTCAACTATACGATTGGCCAACGCGACACGCTGCTGCTGCTTGCGTAGGTGATGAGTTACTACCTACTACCACTCATCGTTGTCCTCCGCCCGGGCCGGCTCATCGGGGCTACTACTGGCACTGCCTACTGCAAATAAAGTCGACTTCAACAAAGTCCAGGCACCCACCGTCACTATTTCGCTGCATGGCTAATGACTCCAGCTGCTGCGCAACAACACGTAAACAAAAACGTAAAATACACACACACATTTTGGTACTACTCAAGACAGACAGAGATAGAGAGAACCACATATATTTTTTATAGATAACTAAAAAGAAACATAGGAATTCCAAGAAACGTATTAGATGCGATGCGAAGTGTGTGTGCTGCCTGATTAATTAATCAAAAACAAAACAAACCAACCACTAAATCAAGGATTTTGAATAGTCAGCATAAATAATTTTATTTCAGGCCACAGATATTCCTGAAAGGTCTGTTTTAGCCATTTACCAGATCAATCAGTTGCTTAATTAAAACCCTTATTCATTCATATATACAAATTAGGCAGTGTCAACAACCTAGTTATGATGGTTTTATTTTAAAAATTTTCTAGAATATGCAAAAGGCTTACGTATCATTGTATTAGGATTGAGAAATAGTTTGGTTACACGACGCGCCACGCAATGGCGCACTAGGAGGGCAGATGTTTTTGCAAAGAGCTTATCCCCACCTAGCAAACTTTTAACAAGGTGATTACTCGCACATTAGATAACCTAGTTTCACCACCCCGGCACCTATCCATTGGTGGGATGGATTCGACTTATCGTGAATTTTGCTAATTTCACGTCCGTGTCATTAAAAATATGGTGCATGAAGCATGAAAAGAGAATAAATATATAGGTGAATCTGCTAATTCTTGCTAGCATCTTTGAGCTGCACTAGTGAAATCTCACCGAAACAATACAGATGCTAACCTATATCTCTTATAAAGCTAATTCTCACTACATGTTCTCGTCCTATTTTCTAGCACTACTTTTCAGCGAAGAAACAGTGTTTTCCTCTCACAGCAAATCAGCATCAGCATCAGCAGCAAGTCAAATTTCAGTGAAACAAACAGGGCCTAGACATGTCGTGACACTAACTTTCAACCTTTCAATGTCACTAACTTTCAACCTTTCAATGCAAACTATTCACACCATTCTCTATTAATAATCATGTCATGACATTAACTTCCAACCTTTCAATGCCAGTGACTTCCAACCTTTCAATGCAAGCTATCCATGCCATCCTCTACTAATAGTCATGTTCTTTCAATGCAAGCTATCCACGTCATCCTCCACTAATAGTCATATCATGTCACTAACTTTCAACCTTTCAGTGGAAGCTATCCACATCATTTCAAGTTCTATCTCAACATGCAAGAGATGAACATCTTCCACTAATAGCCATGCCATGGCACTAACTTCTAATCTCTTAATGCAAGCTATCCACGTTATCTCAAGTTCTACCTTAATATGCAAGATATCCATATCATATTCTGCTAACTATCCACATCATCTTTCACTAATAGACATGTTATGCCACTAACTTTCAACCTCTTATTAATGCAAGTTACCGAGGTCATCTCTACTTAATTTCATTTTTTATTTTCGCAATCTCCGTAGGCATGTTATGCCACTAAGGGTGTGTTCAGTTGGTGAAAAGTAGGTGAAAAGTTACTGTAGCACCTTTCGTTGTTATTTGGCAAAATTTGTCCGGCCATGGACTAACTAGGCTCAAAAGATTCGTCTCGACATTTACAGACAAACTATGCAATTACTCCCTCCGTTCACAAATAATCGCACGTTTGGGATTTAAATTTTTTCCAGAAATAAGCGAACACTTTCAGATACGCCAACAGACAGCAGCGGAGCGCAGTGTGTACTTGCCAGGCGTGTGAACCAGCTTTGCAGGAGGACCAAAAATATTAAAAAAACAGAAACCGACGGAAGGCTGCCTAGACGCTCTCGTCCACTCACCGTTCATGGCTGGAGGCGGCAGGATGGCCCCTGGAGACGTCGCTGGCATGAAGCGATTCTCAGCCAAGCTTTTCCCACCCCGCTCTGGATTTGAGCTATGGCCGTTGGGGGCGGCACAGGCGGGTCGTCGACGCCAATGAGCGACGTGGAGGACCGACTCATCACGGAAGTCGCTATCCCGGCGGGTCCTGGGCCAATTTTGTTTGCCTGTGCCCATCTTATCGGGTTGCGTTGCGTCCCTGGCCCGTGCCGTGCACAGTTAAAACGCTGCGGCCGGACCCGGACGTCCGTGCGCGCGCGGTGAATCACGCCTCGCTCTCGCGCGACAGCGATAGGCTCGCCGATCCATGGAGAAGGCGACGTGGGGAGGGAAGGACGAGCGGCAGGTGGCTGGAGACTTGCGGCTGGCGGCGGAGTTAGGGCGCGCGTGCGTTCGTCGTGTGAGTACGGGAGAAGGAGAAACGACGGAATCGATGGATGAGATTAAGCAGAAGGGCAATACGGTCAATACGTGAAAATACATGTATTGGAGATGAGGAATATGATTAAAAGTATGAAAATGTCATGGAAAACAAAGTGTTAATGTTTCGGATGTCATTTTAGCGAAGCCAACATTAGAAATCCTATTTTAACAAAGTCACATGTTTGGGAGTCCTATAATAGCAATTTTCTCGACCGCTGGTGCGGTGGGCAAGGGCTGCTGCGCTGGTGAGGTGGAGCCGAGGTGGCGGCAGCGAGCGGCCGAGGTCGCCCCCTGGCTGCAGTGTCGCGTGTTGGGCGAGCTCGACCGAGGCGGCGGCGGCTTGCGTTCCGCTCACACTGTGTGTCGGATGTCTCGTGAAGGTGAAGATGCGAGATATTTTACAGGGGTAGAACCGTCATTTTACCCTCATCTTGGTTTGTGTGCCAGCTTCCAGACGTGCGATTATTTGTGGACGGAGGGAGTAGTTATCTTTTTTACCTACATTTAATGTTTCATGCATGCGTCCAAAGATTTAATATGATGGGTGGAAGAGAAAATATTTTGAGTTTACATGGAAAGTGAACACACCCTAACTTTCACAGAGTATCTTCCGCTTAAAAAGAAAAGAGTTCCAGCAAGCCCTGGTCCATATATGCCAGTGAACCAACAAATATGCATGGTCGAAACTTCCCCTCCAGACTCAGGGTGAGGTGTTAAAGTTTAACAAATATTGTAGCATTTTCGTCTTATTTGATAAAAAGTTTCTAATTTTGGATTAATTAGGCTTAATAGATTCGTCTCGTAAATTATTTCTAATCTGTATCGATATGTATGTAATTAGTCTACATTTAATACTCTATGCATTTACCACAACATTGATATAATGGGAGTTAAACTTTAACATTCATTAACCAGGGCCTCAGGTTACCTAGCTACGACCGTCCAAGTTTTGTTTTGCTACTGCTGCAAAAGCTTCTATCGACCAGATTCGCGGCGTGCATGTGCATCCAGGCCAGGGCGATACAACAATTTACTGCTGCGCATATTATTTACCCTCGCAATCATCACGCGTGCAGCAGTAGCGCCGATGTATATATACGTACGTACCTCGTCGGTGGTCGCGGCGGCCATGGAGCGGCCGACGGCCGGCATGGAGGCGGCCACGAACACGGTCGCGGCGACCTTGTCCGGGAACCTCTCGGCGGCGAGCGCGACGCTGCAGCCCCCGTGGCTGTGCCCCACGAGCACGGCGCGCTCGCCCGGCGGCAGCGCCGCCACCGCGTCCAGCAGCGGGCGCGAGTACTCTTCGAAGCTACGCACCTCGTCCACGCGCGCCGGGTGCGCGCCGCAGCCTGCCATGTCCGGCGCCGTCACGCGGTGGCCCGCGCGGCGCAGCGCCGTGGCCGCCTTGTACCAGCACCACGCGCCGTGGCACAGCCCGTGCACCAGCACGAAGTGGTGCTGCGGATGGGGCTCCTCCTGGTTGCAACGCCCGTTGGTCTCCATGGCCTTCGATCCGGTAGTTTGGTCGCGCCTTACAGCTCTGTGTACTTGCACAATGTATAGAAGTGCCCCGCCCACCCCTATGGCTATATATCTATATCTATATCTATATCTATATCTATATCTATACTTAATAATAATAATAATAATAATAATAATAATAATAATAATAATAATAATAATAATAATAATAATAATAATAATAATAATAAGGTAAAATTTTATGCTCTTTTTTTTCTATCCAATTGTTTAGTCTGTCTCCCTTTAACTACCGGACGATAGAGAGTTTTTTCTATGTAAACTCATATATATAACCCGTGTTCATACAAGAATCACAATCTAAATAGGAATCCTTCGTTCCCACAAAGAATATGTTTTCCAATTCGGCGCTGCTAGCGCCCGGACGTTCGGATCCGGACGAGCCGCAGAAGGCCCCGCTTCCACCCCTGCAACACGCAACAGAAGATGATAAAAAAACTGCAACCCCGCACCGTCCCCACGCACGCGGGGAGAGCGGATCGAACCCATCCCGCCCCCCGGACACATGGGGATCCGGCCCCCTCCCCTCTCCAAAACTTGTCAGCCCCTAACCAACCTTCGCTCAAGTAGCTACTGCAACAGACAAGGACCTGCCTGCTGCACCAAAGCATGACACCTACTAAAACAACTTCCAAACACCAATTGAAACATGCAGAAACTAAAGCTTGAAACTGACACACGAAGCCTGCTGCACCAAAAACATAAAACTACTACAACAACACCCCAAACACCTACTGCAACAGCGAGCGACAGCTACTTCACCATGCCGTTCAAACAAAAAAATTGAAACAAAATCTCAAACACACTCCAATATCTGTTGAAACACAACTGCAACAATAAAAACAACCATTACAACAAGGCGAAGAGGAGGGGGAGGAGGAGGGAGGAAAGCTCATACATGTCCCGATCTGCTTCTCCAACATCCAAATAGTTCTATTGAAACGTACCTTTCGATCAACTGAAACAAGAGAAACATGCTACAGAAACAGGGGAAGGGAAAAACGTCGCCGGATCTGCATCACACCCCATGGATCCACCACGAGGGGCACCGCTGCTCCATGGATCCGCCACCGGGGGAGGCCCCCATGCCGCCGTCGAGGTGGGGGAGGCGCCAGGGTGGAGAATGCCACCGCGCAGCTGCCGTCGAGGTGGAGGAGGACGCTCCAGGGTGGAGGAGACCACCACGTCGCTGGATCTGCGCCTCCCCCCATAGATCCACCACGGGGAGGGCAGAGCTCCATGGATCCACCACGCGCTGCCCTCCCTCGGTCGCATGGAGGACGCGGGAGCAAGGAGGAAAGGAAGGGGGAGGGAGGGGAGGGAGGAGGGAGAGGGAGGAGGCGCAGCTTGCCGGCGAGTGCTCCTCCCCGCTGACGTCGCGGCCGACTCCAGTGCCATGGAGCCGAGCAGAAGAGCGGGCGCGCAATTGTGAGCAGGGCGGAGTGAGCAAAAGGAGAAGTCATGGCGCGCTCAGAATGAAGACGGGTGAGCGGATAAGGATGGGGAGGGAGGGCGGGCTCGGTCAAGTCGGCTCGCACGGGTCGAGTCCGTCCGGATGCGTCCGGACGTATGATACATACCATTACCGTTTCTAATTTATCGCTTTTTCTATTCTTTTTCAATCTGCGGTTTGTCCTTTTTATTTTTCAGACTACTACTCATGTTCTTCCCTTTTTCTGTCTCGGTGTTGTTTAGTTTCGTGTTATTTTCCTGCTCTAGACTACTACCTTCCTGTTCGTATTTTCCTTCTTTTTTTGGTTTTTTCGCTTCTTTGTTTTTATTTGTTTGTATTTATTTACACACGTGAGTTTTCCCACGTCCGTCCGCCCGTTGTTCCCGGCCCTTTTTTTTGTTTTCTTTTCCTGAAGTATGCCCTTCTTTCTTTTATAAACGTCAAAAATAGAAAAAAAAACAATAACAAATATTTCCCTATTAAATTATTGATATAGTTTTAATTAGGAACAAAATTTATTTTTGTACTTTTATTGGAAAAAAACGTGTTTTCTAGAAGCGTTATCACGAGAGATAATTGTTGCAAAAGGAACCGGCTCCGGATATCTCTTAGGCCTTAACAAATTTTAGGCATTTAATTTCTTTTATGTGCATCACGAAATTGTACTTTAGCTTATTGCATTTGGTCATGAATAAGAGAGTCAAAAACATGATTCTTTTATAAGCAAACAAACATTAAAAAAAACTCAGACCGTGGGGGATAGCATATATGCGCCCCTCAGGCATTGCGCTTAAGGCAGAGGACTTCTTGCTTGTAATAGATTCATCCCGAATAAAAGCACGATAGTTTTTTATCCCGTTACAATGCACGGGCATATTTGCTAGTAGTACTAATATATCTCCTCCGATCACAAACAAATAAGAAATGTCATTTGTCGGTTTTTTTAGGTTTGGTTGTATGCATTAGTCTTTATGTTTTGTTGATCATATAGGCTCCCATGCCGAGGTTTGGACATACAATCACAAACATTAGCTAGTACATATGCCAGATTTGGTCATATTAAGCAATGCAAATTTGCAGAAACTGATGAGGAACACAAAAATAAAATATTCTTATCTCCCACATCTCTACTATAAACATTATGTTTAATATATATAGTGACCACATTTAACACAATGTAAGTACCCAAATACAATCTTACTAACGTTTAATAACCTGCTTTGAGTTGTGTTGCATATGGTCTAATACAGTCTCCGGCTAATGCAAGTAACTAATTATTGCACCCTATGAAATTAAAACTATCACTCCCAACTTTAATATTAATGTCAATTACTTTATATGTTTGAATTTGGATATTTAAAATAATATGAGAACCCCCAACTGGGCCGTATTGACCATGTTTGATTGTAATCAAGATAAACTAACATTATTACTCCTTAGTAATGATCAAGTACCTACTACAGATCTGATATTCACTGCCGGCTTCATCACTATCGGTTTTTAAGAAACCGGCAATGATAGTGCCTCCGGCACATCACTGCCAGTTTTCTGACATATCCGACAGTGATAAGATCAACCGACACTGATATTAGGTCATCACTGTCAGTTTATAGCTAAAACCGACACTGATACTATCACTGTCGGTTCTAACCAAGAACCGACACTGATATTGGGTCATCACACCGACATGATGTAGCACAAGAAAACTTTCATAACTTTCTCATATAATGTCCGATGAAGATGAACTTTATATCAAAGTTGTAGTACTCGACGAGATCTACAACTTTGTAGTTCAAACTTTTTTATTTGAGATCGTTTGAGTGTCCAAATATACACCACAAGAGTTTGTAGAGTTAATACCAAAGGAGTCTATATGCTCTATAGTCATAAGTGAGTGTGTAGTGGTAGTTAAGGATCTCGGATTGAGAAGTGACCAAAATAAAAGTTATAGATATTGAAAAGTTATGCAATTTTGTAGTTTACAAGTTTCTTATTTGAAGTCATTGTCACTCTATTTGATTCGCAAGATTTTATATATTAATACCAACTAAAGGCATATGTTCCATGCATAGTCATAAGCGAGTGTATAGTAATATTTGAGAATATTGGATAGAGAAGCAACCAAAACAATATAGATCTCGAAAAGTTATGCAACTTTGTAGTTGACAACTTTTTCATTTGAAACCATTATCTATCGAAAATTACGTTTGATTTCTCAAATTTAAAATTCGAATTTTTTCAAACGACCTCGGATGGAGAAACACCTAAAACAAAAGTTGTAGATCTCAAAAAGTTGTGCAACTTTGTAGTTGACAACTTTTAAATTTGAAATCATTTATCCAATGAAAATTACGGTTGAATTTTCTCACATTTGAAATTCAAATTCTCCAAATGACCTCGGATGGAGAAATGGCCAAAACCAAAGTTGTAGATCTTAATAAGTTTTAAAACTTTGTAGTTGACAACTTTTTCATTTGAAATTGTTTAGGGTCCCAAATACTCATTTCAAAATCAGATGAACATAAATGGCTAGGACGAATATCTCATTCGGACACAAGCACCTCAATGGTGGAGTGGCTAGGGGCAAAAGACATGAAGCAGGAGGTCCAGGGTTTGAGCGCTAGTGGCCACGAAGAGTGCGTTTTCTGTCCAGTGGGGTCTCTCCTGGTATAAAAAAAATTCCCCAAATTTTTCAGCCCATTTTTATCATCAGGGTCGGTTTTTAGAAACCAGCAGGGATGTCAACCCCCATCACTGCCTGTATGCCATTGTCGGTTCAAAATCCGGCAGTAAAGGAGGGTTTTGAACTGACAGTGATGTGAAGAACTGGGGTAGTGAGTGCATCTATCTGCTTGAAATTATCTTTTTTGGACATTCATTTTGTTTTTTGTATCATGTATTATCAATAAAGGTAGACCATTTATCTTATATATGGACAATTTGATCTACATTCATTACACTAATGCAAACCCCACTGCTACAATCAGGCCACATTTCTAATAATTCATTAGGGCACTCCCAATGCATACACCACCATAGTTTCTATGACCATTTGTTACCCCTCTGTTTATTGAATTTTGCTGATGTGGCACTGTTTTTATTAAAAAAAGAGTCAATTTGTTTGTAGGATAGACACGGCATCTACGATTCGAGCCATGATGAAGAAACGACGCACATCCGCGTTCCATTGAGCTCTCAGATCTCGTGCGCCTTCCTCCCCATCACCGCCGCCATCCACTCCTGTGCGCGCCCCCGACACTACTCCCGCGGAACTCGCACGGCTGCTGATGACTGCAAGAAGCTCGCGCGCACAGCCGGTAGCAGGGAGCTTAGGCACCACCTCCTGCCACCGAGCTCGCGCGCCAATGTCTCCCTCCCCGCTCTTGGCTCTGGCATGTTCGCCTACGTCTCCCCTGCTCCGCAGCTCCGCATCTACCCGGCCAATCCACCGAGCCCACGTATCTCCCTCGCTGAGCCAGCACGTTTCCCCTATCCTCGCCTCGCTGCGCACGGGTTCATTGCGCAGAGGATCCTGGTATGGGAGAGAAGATAATTGGTTGATTTTCATCTGGACTTAGAAAAAACTACAATGAGAAAAGTGATTTCTCGATACAATGTCCTTGATTATAGAAACTACCTATACTTTCTGCATTGTGAATGCCCTTACACCGTCTAATACAAAACCTACACTACAACCTATCATGATTTTATTGTTTGTCTTCCATTAATCCTCCTATATAATACGAAACCAAAAAATGCAGAAAGGCACGAGTGTTGTTATAAAAACAAGGTACCTCCACTTAGGCTATGTTTACATCGCAAAAAAAATTGGGTCTGCCCAAAAACCTGACATGTCACAATTTTTGCCAAAAACCTGATCCCAAAACTTTTTAGGTTTGTTGTTTAGTTGGCAAAAAATTTTGGGAGCAATAGCAGTAGATGGCAGATTTACCCTTATTTAATGCTCATTTGGGCAGCATTCATCGTGTCTCATGCAACATGCAAACACATGCAAGCACCAGCTCTCTCACGCAAACACATGCATGTTGTTGCTGCAAACATATGCATGCTGTTGTCTGTCATGCAACAGTATGGCATTTTGCATCCATATCACAATCACACAACAGTTTTAATCAATAATTATTCATGTATAATTGACCCATAAAAAGTTCTCAAACATACACAACAACCACAAAACCATTACAGTACATATCAATGTCCTCAAACACATAAAACTTTCAAGAACGGTTTACCAAAGCAAGCACAATCGAATCACGAAATGCATTCATCAAATCAGATTCATCATCAACTTCATCGGGCTCAGACTGATTGGCATACGTTTGTGGCGGCACGTAGTTCTCATCACGGTCACACCTAGCAAAGTGTATATCCCCTATGCCACTTATCCTAATGAAATTATGTAGAGCACAACATGCAACTATGATTTGGCTTTTTTATGAGGTGTATAAGGAGGGATCCTCTGCAACATCCGCCACTTCATTTTCAAAACTTCAAATGACCTTTCAATGATATTCCTAAGAGATGAATGTGCATAATTGAAGGTCTCCTCTTTACCTTATGGTTCTCGGACGTCTCGATACTCCTGCAGATGATATTGGGTTCCCTTGTAAGGAGCAAGGTAACCTAGCCGGTTAGGGTACCCGGAATCACTAGGTAATATTTTCCTACAGCAGCAAAGAATATTTCAGGAACAAGTAGTTCAACAACAAGGAAAAAATACAGTGTCAGATAGCTGTGTATCTACAGGTGGCTGTGGAAAGACATGGTTGTATGTTGTTGTTGCATCATTGAAGACTCTCATGTCATGTACAGAACCAAGTCAGCCAGCAAGAACAAATGTAAACCTCATGTCGAAGTCACAGACAGCCATGACATTTTGTGTAGTCATGCCCTTGTGGCACAAGTGCTGCACAAACTAATCATTTGGCACCACGCAAGGTACATGAGTCCCATCTATAGCCCCTATGCAGTCCTTGAAGTAGGGATAAAACCTATTATTTCTCGGTCTATGATGCATTGTTGTGAATTGTGGGTCTACAGGTTTAATGATGTCAGCAGTAAGCTTCACCACACACTTCAAAATTTTGTTAAACATGGTGGAGACAGTCCCAAGTGACCTCTCAAATCTGTCCTTAGCTTACCTAATAGATTGTGGGGCCCCAACCATCCAAAGAAACATCCCTAGAGCCTCAACCGAGGTGGACTTAGTACTACATTTCAGGCCATATGATTGTACCAAAAGATCATGCAGTCTATGGAACATACTTGGGCTCATTCTAAACATGCTATAACAGGCCTTTCTATCCCCAAGCTTCCTCTCTACCCATTCCAAACCAGTTATGGCAGGTTGCCTATACTCAGCACTAGTTAAATGCTTGTCAATGTGAAGGGCATACTGGTACATACTGTAGGTGAAAGCATCATCGTCCAGCAACTTAGCCATCATCTCTTCGAAACCATCATCCCAAGGGTCTTCCCAACAGCTTGTTGCTACTGATACAACATCATCCTGTCAAAACAAACGAGGAGTCAACTTAGTCATGAATCATAGTACAAATCAATGTCATGCATCACTACCTTCAGTGACATATGCCAGTCACTCTCACCCATGCATCACATAGTTCAAATCGCAACCATACTTGAAGTTCACCAAACTTTACTACATGTAAGTTGTTCAAATAACACCCATCACAAACATAGTTCAAACACACATTCAGACACCACAGACTAAGTTGAAATGACATAATTCAAAAAGACACCATTACTACATGAACTTCAATTGATAGACGAAATAAGATAAGATGGTCTAGTTGTTGACCCGGGCAGCTTCCTAGATAATGAGCATCCTTTCATCAGGTCGTTGGCAATGAAGAAGTCCATAGAACTTTCATTGTGGATGATCTTGTACAACACCTTGAACAATGCTAGGGTGGCTGTAGTTATACCCATCTCCTTTGCCATCTGGGTGACCAGTTCGACCTTCTTGCTAAGGGCCGAACGTGCATCCTAGATGTCTTGCTTCCTCTGCTGAAACATGCTCTCCATCAGGCAGATCTTTTGCACGGCAATTTCATTGTGTTCCCTCATATTGTTGTCCATGGACCTCACTGCTGGGCTCTTCGACCTTTTGTTGGGGCTGGAGGCAGTGATGCTCGTGCTGCTGGCCCTCTTGGTGCCAATGCTAAGTGGGGTCAGCTGGTCCTCCTGCTCATCTGCTGCCTCTTCATCAGAGCATTCACCGTCCAAGTCAATAGGACAGCTTTCACTAGCAACAAAGGAGGTGGACCCATCAACTGCAACTCTAGTAAACATTTGGTCCATTTGATCTAAGTAATCAGGCAATCCTTTCCTAAACTTCTTCCAATCATAGTGCCCCTACAAAATGAAATCAGTTGTTATGCAGTGTTTTACTTATTAAGTGGTGAACACCAGAAAAGACAGATAAACCATTTACCTTGGTATTTGCATCCCACCATTCATCAGTGGCCACAACAGTTCCATCCTCCGTACGGCCTAAGCCAGAGCCGAAGCGGAGCTTGTTACAGAATCCCCATTGCAACTTCAGCTGCCTTAGCCTACCAGCAAACTGCTCCCTGTCATGAAGCAAACCAGAGGCAGCATGGTACCTATTTATGAGGTCCTTCCACCCAGTCTTGTTCATGACACCCTGTATACAGTTGCCAGTGGCAATTTGATGGCACCATAGTCACAGAACGTGCGAGTGTCTTAGGTGACCAATTTGCCTTGTGTTTCCTAACATAAACAATGCATAACAACACCACGAATTATGAAAAAAATGCAACAAGTTTCTGGGCACTTTTATCTTTTTTTACCAATGGCATACATTTAGTTCATGGTTATGGAAACCTCTATATATAAAGATAACAACCGGCGGAAACATGTAATGAAGCACACATATCTACTAAAAAAGCAAGCAACATAGCATATCCAGTAGGAAACAGCAGATAAAACCGGGACTCGCACGGCTTGGGTGTAGTCGTCTGGATCGAAGTTGTCAGCTGCAATGGCTGGCCCCGGACCGCGTACACGCGGACTGTGGCCCTTGGGACGGCCAGGCGCCTGATGCACATGGTCGTGGACGAGACAGGGGAGGGCTGAAGGCTCCTCCACTGGCCGCAGACCTTGCGCGACCTCCCGTGCCTGCTCCTCCGCCGACGCTACGAGCCGGCCGGAAGCCGAGGTTGCGACCAACGCTGCGGGAAGGCACGCGAACGGGAGGGGGATCCATTGGGGTGACCTCATTGTCTCCCCGAATGTAGCCCATGTAGGTCTGCATTTCCGGCCACTCCTCGCCGTCGTTGAGGTCCAGCGACTCCAACCCCAGCCGGGGGGAGGGGGGTTGAGGCTGCTCGAACCTGCCGCGTCGGGGAAGAGGCCGCTCCCACCGGCAGTGCACCAAGGATTTGGTTGTGCCAGGAAATCCCTGGTGCGCACGTCGTTTCTGGACCTGGCGTGCTTGCTGTCGTTCCCGCCGTCGTTGCCATCGTAGCTGCCGTTGTTGTAGTCATCGCCGTCGCAGGTGTCCATGGCCGGAGGAGGCAAGGAGGACCTAGATCCGGACCCGATGGCACAGATCTAGCGGAGGAGGGGGTGGATCTGTGCGGTGCCGGAGGTGAGGAGGGCGTGCGGCGGTGGGAGGGAGGGCGAGCGGAGCAGCGGCCTAGGGTTGGAGAGTGGAACGAGAGCGAGACTGCGGGAATGGATACGGGTGGAGGCGCAAGGTGGGTGCGCTGAGGGGTATACGGCGTCCAGGACTCCATGGTGAACAGTAGCAGGCCAACCACCCAAAAAATTTTGCCTACATGGAGGCCTGTTTAGTTCCCAAAATCCAAAAAAGTTGCCAAACCCAAAAATTTTTTGGCCTAACCCCAAAAATTTTAGAAACTAAACCAGGCCTTATGTTGACTAATAAAGTGCTCGGCTTCTCTTTAAAAGCAACTGTGCTGCAGCAGCTGCTGCCAAATTTCTCTCACAATTTACTGTGCAAAAAGCAGCAGCTGGCTGTAAAAGAGCTTAAGCGAACAGGTGTGAATCCTCTTCCTTTAAATCGATATTGTTCATCCTTGCCATGATATATTTATATAAATAAATTAATAAATAGGGTGAGAGTAAAAACTTTCAGCAGTGTGAATCCGACTGATGAAAGCATAATACGATCAGAAAGAACGGTCTCGTTCCTTGTACACAGTTGTAACACAAGTTTTGGTAGAGACAGCAACAGCAAGCCTGCTTGATGGTACTTTAGGGACGCCCTGTCATGTTTTCCTTTCGCTTTCACATGACACACCACTTGTCACTTTTTTTTACAAGAAAACATTATATTATCAGCAGCAGATAGCTGCAAGTATGGATACATCGTTGAAGCCTACAGAAGTGAGACTTTGAAGGACATTACAATGAGTTGTATGACTCTCAGAGTTACAGATGAAACTGCTATAATCCTGAGCTGAGAGTAGAATTCTAGCCTGTCTTGCTAAGGTGTCAGCAGTCATGTTTAGTCTTCTGTCGATTTTGAAGATCTGAGCCTGCATATCTGCTGTGGTGTTGATGTAGGTCTGGGTAAAGAATTTTATTCTCCAGTCTGGCGGGTGGCCAGTGTCTTGGCATCTGAAGTGGTGAACCAATTGTTCACAATCTGATAAGAAGCTGACTTCTGTGAAATGTAATGTGGAGCAGATGGTGCCTGCAAGTGCTAGAGCTGCTGCCTCGGCCATGAGCACGGAGGAACAGTTCTGAAGCTTGGCTTTAATATATATGGATTGAGTAACCTGGTCCTGGAAGTGAAGGATGAAAACGCCAAGCCCCGCCTGGGTGGTTCCTGCATAAGTATTATCTGCTTCTGTGGAAGCATCAATGTAGCACCTGGTACCTTGGAGGCAGGCTAGTGTATCTATGGTATAGTTGTTCACCTGCTGGGGGTTGTAGGATATGTTAGTTGCTGGATTCGCACTCTTGGTAGTAGCTGAATCCTTACTCTCATCGAGAGAGGATGACACTAGGAGTTGGAGCAATTTTCTGATTTATTTCTCACACAAACTCATACAATGTCATGCCAACCTGAGGGGTTGGAGATACATATTTATAGGGCTGCTAGCCAGCCAAGCATATGCTAAGATGCTAGTCTAAGATGTTGTCCTAGATACTAGTCAAGATGCTGTCCTAAGATGCCGATGCTGTCCTAAGATGCTTGTCCTAAGATGCTGTCCTAAGATGCTAACTGCTGTCCTAAAAGCAGTCAAGGATGCTATTACAAGGACACAAGGACTATGTGTTGCAGTCCCACAAAGACCAGCCACACACGGACTTATTTCTGTCATTCTCCCCCTAAGTCTTGTGTGGCGCCGTCTGGGGAACTCGGACCATCCCAATCCTGGTGCAAAGCTCCTGGAACTTCACTCGCCCAAGGGACTTGGTGAGAAGGTCTGCTAGCTGATCCTGGGTGTTGATGTAGCCGGCCTTGATGCTCCCCTCGTCCAAGCAGCTCCGAATGAAGTGGTACTTGATGCGGATGTGCTTGCTGCGCTCATGGAAGACGGGGTTCTTTGCTAAGGCCAAGGCAGACTTGTTGTCCACCCTGAACTCCACCGCTTCAATGTCTCTGCCGAGGAGATCACCAAGCAGTCGAGCGAGCCAGAGCGCCTGAGTCGAAGCGGTGGAAGCCGCTATGTACTCAGCCTCGCAGCTGGACAGGGCCACCACCTGCTGCTTGACCGACTGCCAGCTAACGAGGCACTTGCCGAGGAAGAAGAGGACCCCGCTTGTGCTCTTGCTGGTGTCGATGTCGCCAGCGTGGTCACTGTCGTTGTACCCGACGAAGTGTGTCGCGCCAGGACACCTCGGGTAGTAGAGACCGTGGTCGAGAGTCCCCGCAACGTAGCGGATGATCCTCTTCACAGCCTGCTGGTGCTCCGTTGTCGGTCGTTGCATGAACCGACTAACGTAGCCGACGGAGAATGCCAAGTTCGGCCGTGTGTGGGCGAGGTAGCGAAGGCTCCCCACAAGACGCCGGTACTGTGTAGCGTCCACCTCCTCCGTCGTGCTGTCGCGGCTCAGCTTCAGCCTCTCTCCATCGGAGTGAGGGCTGGGTTGCGGTCGGTGAGCCCAGCTAGCTCAACGATGCGCTTGGCGTAGGCGGTCTGTCGAAGCGTGATCCCGGAGTCATCCTGGTGCACCTCGATTCCCAGGTAGAAGGAGAGAGACCCCAGATCACTCATCTGGAAGGTGGCCTTCATCTCTTCCTTGAAAGCCGCCACCTCCGCCTCCTTGGTGCCGGTGATCACCAAGTCGTCGACGTAGACACCCACCAGCAGGGCCTTTCCTCCGTTGCCCCACCGGTAAATGGCCGCCTCGTGCGGGCTTTGCTCGAAGCCCATCCCCTTCAGCGTGGAATCCAGCTTGGCATTCCACGCCCTCGGTGCCTGCCGCAAGCCATAGAGGGCCTTGCGCAGGTGAAGCATCTTGCCCTCCTTGCCGGGAATCGCAAATCCCGGCGGCTGATGCACGTAGACCTCCTCCTTCAAGTCGCCGTTAAGGAACGCCGACTTGACATCCATGTGATGGACACGCCAGCCCTCCTGGGCAACTAGCGCAAGGAGGAGTCGCACGGACTCCATCCGTGCAACGGGCGCGAAGGCGTCGTCGAAGTCGATTCCTTCTTGCTGGACGAAGCCACACGCCACCAGACGCGCCTTGTGCTTGATCACCTCTCCGGTCTCGTCCTTCTTGAGCTTGAAGACCCACTTGAGAGAGATGGCGTGGTGGCCGGCTAGAAGATCGGCCAGCTCCCACGTCTTGTTCCGCTCGACGGCGTCCATCTCCATCTGCATCGCGGCACGCCATGCCGCGTCCCTCTCCGCCTCGGCGAAGGAACGAGGCTCGCCATCGTCCTGTGCGAGGTGCAGCTCCGCTCAAAGTCGTGCTGTGCCAGTCCAGGGACCGGCTGCTCGCCGAGGAGGTTGTCCACGGTACGGTAGCGCAGAGGCTCGCCGCCGTGGTAGGCGTCGATGCGATCCTCGTCATTGGACAGCGGAGTGGCGAACTCCACTATGCGCGGCTCGTCGTGGGCCGAAGCTGCCGGTGCCGAGCATGAAGAGGTAGGGTCCGATGTAGGAGAACGAGGCATGGCCGGCGATGCTGGTGGTGGACTCGCCGGAGCCTGTGGACTTACCGGAGCTGGTGGTGGTGGTGGTGAAGGACTCGCCGGAGGTGGTGGCGAACGAGGTGGTGGGGTAGGCGAGCTCGGTGAGGACGAGCTGCTAGCTCCCCCCGCCTCCTTGACGTGGACGTAGTCGACGACGAAATCACTGGTCGTCGGAGTCGAGTCGTCATCCACCATCTTGCCCCACGTCCAGCTTCGCCCCTCGTCGAACGCGACGTCACGCGTGATGCGCACGCGCCGTGTCGCAGGGTCGAGGACGCGATAGGCCTTGGCGCCCTCCGCGTAGCCGATGAAGACCCCTGGCGTGCTCCGGTCGTCGAGCTTGCCGACGTGGTTGAGCTCCTTGACGAAGGCCAGGCAGCCGAAGATGCGAAGGTGGCTCACTTGAACAGGACAAACCATTTTTACTGCAAAAAATACGAGATGCTACTCTCTGGAGCAATTACACCCAGAACTATATTACAATCCTGTCTCAGCAGAGAAAAAAAATATTAAAATTCTCAACGGAAAGAAGGCTTAACTCAACGAGCCAGTGCCTTTCAGTCTGAACGGAGACGAGAATATGTAAACAAGCAATCGGACTCATCGTGTAATAATGGAATGGAAAGGAAACCTCTTCATTAGCATAGCAGCACGAGCTTTTACATCACTTCCTCGTTACAATGGCAATGCTCAAGCAGGAACCCAAACAACACTCAGATAGGCAGCAGATAGTGCCATCATCATTTGTTGTTAGGTCAGCCCCACAAGGAAAAATGTATCAGACGCTACAAACATTTATAGTTACAAGGCGCCTAAAGAATGATAAAGTTTATAGGGCTAGCCTAGTTTTTCCCAGGCCACCAAAAAATGAATTTTGCAACATCTGAACAATAACTACAGCCATTAGCTAAAATTATGACAAAATTGTTTTCTTCCTTTTCTTGTATAATATATACACACAGGTATCGAGAAAAAGGGAAGGAATTAACTAAAAAGCTGGCCTATATATACACCTAACATTGGAGTTAGACAATCCTCATTCAAACTCCGCAAATTTGTAAAGTATTAGACACTGTTGAGTCCTGAAGCACCTCCAAAACTGAAATCAACAAGTCTTGCGTCAACAATCAACCACCAAAGAAAATTAGAGCGACAAGCCGACAAAGGATTCCTTTACAAACAGCCAAACTAAAATGAGCTCTTGTTTGCGCCATTGTTCCTCACATTTATCTTATGGTTGGTGACTACAATTTGGGCAGCTCGTTCAAAGTAAGCAAGATATAACGCAATGTGCCAAAAAACAAATATGAAAAAGGAAAGTTTAGACTAAGTACTTCAGTTTATGAGTTCTTTTTCTCGAAGACGCATGAGAGGGATAAGAGCACAGGCACACATGCACGTACACAGAGGAAACTAGATTACATTCGCTCGCGCCTTTGGTTATATACACCAACCTTGACCAAACTCAACGAAACCTATTCTGACAGAAAGACCTCAGCCCCAGCCAAACCCCAAAGATGCATTTCCTCCTTAGCGAGCAAAAGCACTGTTGGAGTATGAGAGTATTAGGCCCATGAGGCCCGTGTATGCTTATCTATATAGCTACCCTTCTAGGGTTAGCCCAAATCAATAGAGACACAACTTCTATCAAGCACTCTAGCTAAACTGGGGAGAACGCCATCAAAGGCGCATCGACCAAACCCGTAAGATGCATTTCCTCTACAGTTCATGAGTCATGACACTAATCTCTGTATCCATATCCATATATCTTATAAAAGCAACCCCCACTAGCTTTCGATCTCAACATGCAAATTATCCACGTCGTCCTCCCACTAACTTTCAATATCTTCATGAAAGCTATTCATGTCATCCCCTACTAAGTACTAAAACTATCCACATCATCCACAACCAAGTACAAAAGTTATCCACGTCATCTCCCACTAAGTGCAATTACTTTAAATCTATCATAATACTAGGCATCCACATCATGACATAGATTCGTTTTACTGCTCCATCATCTTATAATTCGATCTAATATTCTATTAGGCACTTTATTGGATTCTTCCACTAGCTTTCCCATTAAAAAAAACTCGACCTACGGGGGTAGGACGGCCCCTAGGCATTGCATTAACAAGAAGACCTCACTCAGGTCGAGAAAACCCCTCAACCCTGCCCCACCCATACACAACGGCACCATAGCCCACGTGAGAACGACCACGACCGGGGCCGGACCTTAGACATGTGCTTTGGTGTGGGATAGACGAGTTTTTTTTTTTAATCCCATCCTGAAAATTCGCTCCCACGGGAGGAGTACTCGAGCCACCTAACCAACTCAGCTAAAGGCCCTTTCACACTAGCTTGCCCATTAACCAGAACCAATACAAGAACATGCAGGTCCAGCACATACATGTAACAGTTAACAGCTTTATTTCTAAAGTCTCGATGCAACGTGCAGGGTATCCTTCTATTTTATTAAGACTTACATTACACTAGCCTTTAAAGGCGGCTTAAACAAATTTTAACCAGTGAATTGATCAATTGAACACAGCACCATGGAATGCCATTAAAATTTCATGTGCCCTATTCTCACATAATCTTTCATGGAAAGGAACTTTATCCTCATCCTTCACCACCTAATTTACTTCACTCATATCTAGAACAAAACACCAACTGGGTGCTTGCAAACCTTACTAATGCAGAGTGCACGACTGAAACAAAGCAAAAGTGATAAACACTGTAAACAAGCAAATGGTGGAGTCTTGCCTGTCAGAACCTTCTCCGCAAGGCCAATAGAAGGTGTGGAGACTTTAGGACAAGAGTGCTGACCTAAGCTTACACTGGCGCCCTGGAAAGAAAACTGAGACTGTTCCCTCGAACTGCATTCAAGGAATGCAAATCTGTTAGAAATGGAATTAATCTGAAAGGAGACTACATCTAGGAAAGGATATTTGCTTAGTGCATGATATTAGGGCTACACAAATATTCTGTAGAAAAACATTTCTGACATTTCATGTCAAGAAACAAACACAAAATGAGAAAGTCACTTGAGAGATTAGGACTGTGTAAAAACAGGGCAATATTCCAAAGAACATAATATAACTGCGCAAATATTTCTTACCGCTATGGCAGATGTATATTAGATTCCCATTGAGGACTTGGATTTGATCACTCACAAGATACTGAAACCGAGAATGTTGGATTTAGCAATTAACATTTGCAGGCTAATTCTTTGTAAGAATCCCCTTTGCCAGTTTGACACTAATCAAAACCATCATCTACAAGAAATACTTCCGGGCAACAAAAGTAGCAATATGACTTGGTAAGGAAACCCATTTTGGCAGTTTGGCGCTGGTCAAAATTGATCACCCACAAGATAATACTTCCATGCAACCAAGAGAAGGCAATGTGAATCCTTTCCGCTCACAACCGATTACTCTCCAAACTTGTTTACTTCTACATCCAGATTGGAGGAGGTACCAATGTATAGCAAAAATGCCAAAGCAACCTTGGCATCATAAATCTCTATTCAGAGAGACCTATACTTGTTAGATTATTTACCACTTTCATGGTTGATAGACTCCAACGAATGACGAATCAGTTGCAGCAATCCCTTGACATTATGAAAACTGAAATCAAGTACTTCCCTTACAAGAGCAACTCCATCCACCTGATTCTTTCCAATACCAGAAAGATAAGCTGAAAATGAAGTTTGCGATTTTCTGGTTCCCTCAAATGCATTATTTATGTCCTCTGCCTGTAAAAAGAAAAGAACATTCAGAAACTAGAATACTTACTCACAGGTCACAATATGAAGATACATTTAGCTCTGTTGTGTGCACCATTTCATGAAAATGTGAAATCATAACAAGCTTGCGATACAGAAACAAGGGCCATTGATTGTAGATTATCCATTGAGGAATAAATACCTAGTGAACACCTGAATGAACGAATGAATATCCAACAAACAGATTGAAGATTTTACTAACATGGTACAGCAGAAATTGATAGCTAGAGCAGTATTTTGATGTCACTTTCTTGTGACTGAGGGCAACACTTTATAAATCTGAACCAGACTTGCATCACTAATAGGTGGGGGCCATCTGAAGGTGGGGAAGTATTAGAAGCGCAAACAAAAACTACAAAAGAGAGGCCAATTATGCTCCATGTTTGAGGAAGTTTGCTGCCCAAACTAGGTTAAAATTCCATGGTCTTATTACCCTAACCTCTAATATATTGGAAAAGGGCAGCAAGTGCCTCCACAGATGACAAACAGGACATGCAGAACTGTGTATGCAAACAATTGCATAGGTGAACTATCTAAAAAGAGGCGGCCCATTGATCTATATGTGAGTAAAGTAAAAAAAAAAGGCCTGCTGATATTCACAATGTATGGAGCATATTTCAATAACAAGATGATTGTTCATCTATCACTGTCATGTAACTTCCATAATTACACATCAGAAGAAGCTTCTGCAAGGCGATTTATATACGAGAGAGAAAGTTGCGGATAGTTTTCATTTTAACTGTTTGCACAGACAAATCCTAGTGGTAGAACTGAAAATGACATCAGGAACTTACATAAGAAAGCAATCCCATCAAGTGATGATTGTTCCGAGATATGGGGTTGCTAGAAATCTGAGGAGAGTATACACCCCTTGCAGAAACAGCCATAGCAACTGTGCTCTGGTTATTCAAATTATCGATGTCTGAAGCAGAAGATGATGGAGACTCCGCTAGAAAAAGAAAAGGAGAATTTTTAAAATCAGAATTTTAATCAAGATAAACTTAATTGCATTGATGCCACCCTAAATAAAATGAAGGTTTGCATTGTTTCATGCATCTGAAAGGTAGATTAGGCATCTACCTCTCTGAGCAAGAGATGCATTGAAAATTTGATGCAAGATTTACCAAATCTGTGTAAGGTTGAAATGCTAGAATAATTAGAGAACTTCTTTTACTTCATCACAATGCTAAGCTGTAAACTAGTGATTAGTGAAGTGCAAAAATATTACTTCTCAAGCCAAGATCTTGAAAGAAACAATGCTACTTCATATACTACAAATCAGATCCTTCAGAATTGCAGCATCCCATCATTCTAAATCCAGCTTGGTTTGAGAATGGGTCTGACCCATTACAGACGAAAAGGATAATAAGATCAATCAATAAAAACAATTGGATATTCTCATAATGCAAACCCATCCTAAAGGACATTCCTCAAACAAAATAGGCTGTAATGACTTTATAGGCTTGCTACATTCAAATTCAGATACATGAGCCAAAGCATGTGTGAAAACAAAAACCTGGAGCGACCATCAAGGATGCTGCCTGCAATGCATGCCTATCTTTAATTACACCAGGACTTTTAAAGAAAGCAGCCTTCATATATGCCACTTCCACACATTTATATGCCAAAGCAGCATTTGCCATTTTCTTGAGTCGCTCAAATTCATGAGCGCAGAATCTGTTGAATACAACAAAGCCAACAGGAAGAGATTAGTTAATCATGCAACGCAAGTACCAAATGACAAGGCACATTAGAGTCTTTATTATGTAACTCAAAGTATGAAATATCATCAACAAAGGCTTACAAAGGATGAAAGTTCTGACATACTGAAGTCTATAACCACATAAACAAGCATCTATTCTTTTAGAGACCAACCAGGAGGAACTAGGAAACTTTTCATTAATAAGAAAGAAGCACCTAACATGCATCCACACCATCAAACAACTAACCTAGGCTCTCTTTATAGAGAATCATCATTTATAAAATGGTCATTAACCAATATAATAAATTTTCCTTGCAAGAATAAAAAATTGCTGTTGAAACTTGGTCTAATAGACACAAATATCATAAATAAAAGAATCATAAATCAACTGTTGTCTAGATCTCATCTCAAAGAAATAAAACCAGAAGGATGTTCATACCCACAGAGGTTTCCTGTTTCAGAATACAGTTTCATAGCTTGTACAGAATCCCCTTGTTTGGAGCTATCAACATTTGGAGCCTCACACAGCGAAGCAACATGGAGAAATTTCAGACCCGCTTCAAAGCACATGCTTGTACTCTCAAAGTCATCCCCTTTTTCCTGCAACAAGAGAGGATTTGAATGGGAACAACAGTAAAAATATAAGAAATGTTTTGCGCAAACGAACCTTAAGACGTTTAGACAAGTGCTTCAAATCTCGAGCTTCCTTCAGTAGAACAGATGCGCTTGTTAGATTTGAAGCATCACCATTAAGAGTTACTTGCTTCCTAGTTTCCAAATTTTCGATAACAGCCTTTTCTATTTGCTTTGCCTTGTAAGAGGCATCACCATTTGATGCATTGTTTAAGGATGGCTGCTGCTTGCTTCCTTTGACTGCAGATGGATTCGTTTTCTGGTCCTTATGTGGTATATACCCTTTATCAGGCTTAATATTCCCATAAGTCAAGTTTGCATGGTCACCTTGGTTTGAACCGAAATGGGGCGGTGTTTTCCCATTCTGACAACCTGTTGGTTGCTTGTGACCATGGTTGTCATGTGATGAAAGGACATCTGGATTGACTTTATGTTCAGGATTCAACTGGACATTTCTAATACCGAGTCCAGAACCTTTGTTTATAAGGCATGCATTCATCATGTCTTGTTTATCTTTCAGCAAGTCCCTATCCTTCTGAACATGATGACCCACGTCTCCGTTAAAGCAACCAGAAATACGAGCCTTAGCTTTATCACAATCAAACCCAAGATCATAGTTTCTGTTGGAGCATGAAGAACCCTTCTTCCCTGACTCCTGAGACTGCACATTTTCTGTAACTGTCCATGAAGAGCTTCTATGTCGACCTAAAGGATTCTTATCAGAAGATCTCAAGGGTGAGGAAGAAACTGACTCTACAGGGGAGGCCCTCGTTTCCTGGAAATCAGCTTTATACTTGTGGGAGTTAGACATCTTGGATGAACTCGAAGTTGCAGCTGTTGATGTTTGTGCATGACCAATCTTCCTCTTTGTGGTGCCTTCTGAGAGTGATGGATGCTGGAAATGGGTATTTTCCTGAAGTTGCTCACTTAAACACTCTTTGTCAGTAGATATACTATCATCAACTCCAGTAACTGTGCCTCTAGAATCGGTAGCTGTCCTATCTGTCTTTGACAACTTCAGTTCCGGCCTGGTTTTTATCTTCACAGCATTAGTTTCACTAATATTTTGTTTTGTAATACCATCTGTGTCAGTATTGCTACAGCGTGGGTTCAGATCATGCTGGTTTGACTGCCTTTGTTTCAATTTTCTCTTCTTAATGGATGATGAGTCTCGAGGGCCAGAGTTCTCTGTATCTGATGTTTTAATGACCACATCTGAGAAACCTTTATCTTCACCATGAGAATGATTACCTGATGAAGATAAACCATACTTTCCCATGCCAGGAGAAATACCACTGCGCTTCTGAATGTTTTTCAGAGTCTCACTGGCAGGACTACATTTGCTTATTTCAAACTCAGAGGGCTGATGCTTCATCACAGGGCCATTGGATTCTTTCTTCATTTTCTTTGATGCCCTCAGGTTATCATGATCAACCCCTACACTGCTTCTCATTCGATGTGACTGATCTTTTCCAATAATTTCTCCTGCAGAAATATGAACCATTAGAATCAAAACAACAGAAAGGTATTAGTAAACTTCAACAAAACTATAGGTGGCGCACCTTTATCTGATGATTCCACTAGCTTCCTTTTTTCCTTCAGTTTAGGGAAGTTTCTACTTGAAGGAGCATAAAGCTTCTTTGAGGGCTTTGACATACCAGCTGAGTCCAAAGTATTTGCCACATTGGCTCCATCGAGGGAACCTTTCAGCTTCCCCAGTGAACTGATGGACTGTATATTTCCCTGAAAAGTTGGAGCAATAGCTGCGCCTATGCCTGACATAGCATTATCATGACCACCATCCTTAATGTTATTTTCAGGTGCAGGAACCATATAAAGTGCCCGAAGGGCTGTTGTGGTCTCGTCTTCAGTTATTTTGCAGCTATTCATTCCAGGCCTACAATAAGTTGCAAATACCAAAATAAGCACACTTATAAACCAAATAAAGCATTTAACAATACTTGCAATATGAACAAAGTGGATGAACTTACAGCCAACTCTGCATGCTACACAGCCATTTTTTGGGAAGTATATCTGGATTCATCCCATAGGGTAAAAGGCGCCAATTCTCACACTTGTCACAGCACACCCATTGTTCATTTATTAAAATGGGTTCCGGAGAAGGCAGGGTTGCGGATGATTCCATAGTCCCATTCCTATATACTAATGGCAAAGGATCTGATTTCTCATCAAACATGGCAGAGATATTGGGGTCACAGTCATTTCCAACATCTGACTTGTTACCAATCTCCCCAGATGAGATGGTCTTTTTCTCAAGCCTCACACTCTTATCTGTTGGATATGAATTAGCCAAATCAATTCTATGGTCTAAAGCATAATCCTCATCTTCACCATAAGATTTTCTGTCGATGTTGTCATTCAATTGTTTCTTTGTCTTGAACTTGAGCTTCTTCCCAGACAGGGCAGCTTGCGGAGAGGAAACTTTCTTCTTCTTCCCTTTCATCATCCTTAAAGAATTTCTATCAACATTTCCTACCATGACAGCCATGGAATCTGCACTAAAAGGGCCTCTATTTTCCTTGCTTTTGTACTGAGATGGTTCATCTTCCATATGCAATACTTTTCCTCTGTCCCTCACCAGTGACGAAGTTTTGTTGGGAATGTTTTGCAACTGACTTGAACTGGCACAAGGTTGATCATTGTACTCATCAGAATCACATTTGTTTTTACAAGAAAATCCATGATCAAGCGAAGGCTCTTCCTTACTGTTTTTGTTCTTGTCACTAATGTGTCCTTTTGATGGACCATTTTTCGATCCCTTCATTTTATCTGAAACCCCTCCTGTAAATTTCACTGAGTCCTCGACTGAATGTTCTATCTTTACAATTGTAGGTAAGAAGTTTGAACCAGTATCATCTAAAACATCCTGTAAAGGCTTAGTTCCCTTATTCACAGCAGGTGGTTTGTTAACTCTGGATTTTGAACTCTTGAAATTGGGAGTACTGTCTTTCTTTCCATTAGACTTGATTTCCTTGGTACACCTATCTTTGTTATCCAGAGTAGCAGAGGTTGTATGGCCCAAGTCTCCGTGCAATTCTACTTTGACTTGAAATTCAGGTGCTTCTTGTTTTACCATCACTTTAGGCTTTTGTCTCAATTCTAGAACATTTCCAGTGAGGGGTGAGAGCAAGTGTCCTCCAGGAATAAAATGGCAGGTCATTATCTGTTCAAACAACACAATGCATTAACTCTTAAAAAATCAATCGTACAAGGCTTTACCACAATAACACGGACAGGGTAAAACTTAACCTCAAATATGGTACGTGGAGATTCATCAGGCAAAACTTCGGGCACCAGAGCCCCAGCAGTCTCATCTAGGTTGTCTTCTGTAGATGATGAAGGGGAAATGTCTAGGCCCAGGCCACTATATATAGCAGCAGTATTTCTTGGCAAACTTTTATTGCTATTCACCTTGATACGTATTTTCGGTGCTTTCTGCTCAGAACCATTGACTGCTCTGTTTAACATCTGTTGAGAAGTATTGCCATCATTCTCATTGGATATTCGACAGTAGTCATTTTTCCTGCTGCTGTCTAATTCGGTCTTAACAAAATGGTTCTTTTGCGCATTCTGGAAGCACATTGTAATAATGTCACATGTAGGCAGCAATCCTAGTAAGTCAATATATGTAAAATTTTGTAAAGTGTACCTCTGTTGGCAGATATGGTGATCTAGAGGCACTGCCATGGTTTTTTGGATCTGCAGTGTTCATATATTGAGGAAAGCCCAAAGGGGAACGTGGGTATGTTGGCAAGAACGAACCATGGCATCCATACATCGAACCTATATGTAGTGTGAACGATTTTTCACATAAACCAATACAACATCAATAACTCTAAAGAGCAAACAGGTTGGCAATTTTTACTCCTCTTACCCAAATTTGTATGAGTTATTTCACCTTCAAATTTCTTGCGTAAATGACCCAACACATTTTGAATTCTTTCATCCTGTAAATAATACAACATGCTTTAGTCTTTTAGTGCAAGGAACATAGTTATAAGTAAAAGTTTAAAGGCTGAACATCCAGAAGGATGAAACTGTACTATGAGAGTGTATACTAAAAAGATAACGCGTGTATGTAAAAGGACAAAGCAGTTTCTTGAAGTATAGACAGGTATGGAGCAACAAAGTTAAATGCACTATCAATCGAAGCAGTGAAGCATAAGCCTAGAAGGAATAATTCATCCCTCAAAATACCCATTATCACTTACATAATTATTGAGGTAACCCCAGAAGTATCATATAACAAATATATTAAATCCCTTGAATCCAAACAAACCTGTATGAGTTACCTCCCCACGTAACTTAGATGTACAATCAACTCCCTCACTCTTAAGAACTGAAAGCTGGACTCAAAATCCACTTGTGAACTGTAAACTGTTGACTACATGGTATTTTTAACCCAAAACACTTCACTTGGACACAGGAACATGAAGCAGCACAATAAAGTAAGAAATGTCAATGTACCAATAGTTATCAATGATGAATCAAATTCCAAAATAAGAATGAACATACCATATAATATTGCACTCCAAATGAAAAATTATTAATCTTTGTACACCATAATAGTAGTGCTTGGATAGACATATGGAAATTAGAAATCAACAACCATTACAACTTTTTTGTATCACTATTTTGTTTTATTGCAATAGTTTTCTTTCTTTGTTCCTCTTTGGTTTACATGGATCTTGTCTCGTTGGGTTTCAATTAGCCTGACCCAACTAGCTTGAACTAGTGACTCTTTGTTGTAGTAGTGTCCCCCACACAAATCCTATTGAGCTAAAAAGCTAGAAAGTCCTACATCAGTCAAAAAGAAAAAGAAAAATGAGTTGAAAATATGAATAAATAAATTCCAAAGAAAAAAATCAGAGTATAAGAGAAAAATTGTGTCTATACGTTGCCTCTAGGCACTGATCTCGACAGCAGAAATTGATTTGTGTCCAACCAATAAATTGTAAAGTACAAGGGCCTACCAAAATACATGGTTATTTTTCCTTCAGCATATACAACTTTCAACTAATACTATCAGTTCATTGGTCCCCACATCATGGAATAAAAATTCATACAGTTTACGATTAGAAAAATAAAATAGCAAACTACTTCAAGTTTTAGTCAAATATCCCCCATTAGTCATACAGAACTATGTAACTAAGGCGATTATGGTATCATTAAAGTTAACATAGTTATAGGGGTATATTTTGGAGCATGAGCTCCATATGCATACATCAAATAATCGAAAAACTAGTGGATGGGCATGTGTCCCAGTGGTGAAGGCTCCACAGGAGGAGCCGGACGGCGGGGGTTCGATCCCCCGTCCCGCACCTGGCCTCCGGTCAAGGCTGCACCAAATGGTGCTTTCCAAATAAAAACTACAAAAGAAACTTCTTTTTGGAATTAGCAGACAAGAACAGGGAAACTGAAAACTTTTTGCTCTACTAAAAACTTAATTGCACATTGCTTCTATTGCCCACTTAGGAATGTGGATAATGATCTACGAAATCTGATATCACAAGGTCAAATGTAATCCCCCACCCAAAAAAAAAGTATAGGTATGCACAATAAGTCTTGTCCTTGTTAACAATAACACCAACTAGGAAGTTGATCACTCCGCCCTGTTCATACATATCCATGATAACATGGCAGAGTTTTCACCAAGCAGGCCAGGTAACGGAAAACCAGCCAAAAGCAAATGAAACTGAAAATGTGCACGTGAACCAACCGTAAAAACCATACTACTGCCAATCACCAGCTAACTTGTCCCAGTGACCTGCTAAATCTAGCACTGAAACTCAGAAGGCTGCTTAATTCACCCAAGAGGTACCAGAATCGCTGTAAACTAGTACTACTACTAAGGGATTGCAGAAGTAGTAACTACGAACTAGTCTTGCATTCTCATGCCGGCTCCGATACATTGCCAGGTAACGCTAACAGGTTAGCCAAATCCGAATCCCCCCACAGAGGTAACTGGCAGAATCGTAAACCCCACCTTCACACAGCATTTATGTTAGATTGAAAAAAAACAATCATGCATTCATGACAATCAGTGATAAACTCAAAATACACTGCAAAATCAACAAAAACAAATGAAACTGAAGATGTGCACTTGAACCAACCGTACAAACCAAACTACTGCCAATCACCAGCTAACTAGTCCCAGCGACCTGCTAAATCTAGCCCTGAAATTAAGAAGGCTTCGTAATTAACCCAAGGGGTACAATAAATCGCTGTAAACTAGTACTACTACTCAAGGATTGCAGAAGTAACTACGAACTAGTCTTGCATTGTCACGTCAGCTCCAATACATTGCCAGGTAAAGCTAACAGGTTAGCCAAATCCGAACCCTCCCTTCACACAGCATTTATGTCAGATTGAAAAAACAATCACGCATTCATGCCAATCAGTGATGACCTCAAATACACTGCAGAATCGACCTAAATCTCTGCAGCATTGCTACCAAGTACTTATATATCACAATATAAGCGTAACGCAAAAGAAAACAAAAAAACAATCGCAACGCTGCGACAATTAATAATAACCACCTCGACACGAGAATGCATTCGCATACCGCCATCTGATCAGCCATTCATTCATCCAATACAATCCCCCCACACACGGAACAAAAAAAAATAATAGAAGAGGAAGGGAGCAGAGAACGTTCTTACGATGTAGGCGAGCGCGTCGGGAACAACCAGCTCGCGGCCGCCGGAGGCCGCCTCGCCTTCCTCCAGCTCGAGCTCGCCCTCCTCGTACCCCATCTCCCCGCGCCGCCCCAGCATGGCGGCGGCGGGGCCACCCCCGCCGATCGCCGACGCGTCGCGCCGCGCCGCGCCGCCGAGATCGCGGGCTAGGGTATTTCACGTTGTCCTTTTTTATATTTTTTTTTAATTCTCTTGTCTTATTTGTTTTTTTTTCTGCGCTCGCTCGTCGCCTTCGCCGGGGAGGAGAGCAGAGGAGGGCAGGAGAGGGAGGACGGACGGTGAAAGTGAAATAGTATACTACTACTAGTTTCCTTGCGGGAGAAAATATAGAAAATAGGACGCGAAATATTAAATCGAGACCCGTGCGGGGATTCTCAGGTAGGGACTTGTTTAGTTTGCAAATTTTTTTAACATGATGAATAGTACCACTTTTATTTTATATGACAAATATTATCTAATCGTGGACTAATTAGGTTTAAAAGATTCATCTTGTGATTTCTAACTAAACTGTATAATTAATTATTTTTTACCTACATTTAATACTCTATACAAACAGTTAAAAATTGATGTGATAGAGAGAGTGAAAAAATTCTTAATTTTTGCTGTATCTAAACAAGGCCCGGGTGTTGTTGGTGCTGGCGGAGATGGAGATGAACGGACGCGATTGGATGGGCGTC
This sequence comes from Saccharum hybrid cultivar R570, assembly GCA_038087645.1. NCBI lineage: Eukaryota > Viridiplantae > Streptophyta > Magnoliopsida > Poales > Poaceae > Saccharum > Saccharum hybrid cultivar. The sequence continues at coordinate 20,323,498 of JAQSUU010000496.1, forward strand.
GGACGGCGGAGCCGCGGAGGTGAGGCGCGGAGCGAGAGGGAGAATTTGTTGTTTTGCTTGGGCCTAGTAGTACGTGGCACGAGAGCACGACGTTTGTGCAGCGCAGCCGGCAGGGACAGCCACGCGCCGACCGCGGACGGCGACGAGTGCACCACCGGTTCCAGTTTCACGCGATCCTGGAGCGGCCAGACTTGTCCTATGCTATCACGGTCACGGATGCTCGACGGGACAGGAGCTGATCGGACCGACGCGGAATTTGCCATGTGACCAACCTTAACCGGACCTTTGCTCTGCTCGCCATGTGACCAACCTTAACCGGACCTTTGCTCTGCTCGCAGCCTGTTTGTTTCGCTGGTTTATTGTACCTGAAAGTATTATTCGCTGGTTTGTTGTGAGAGAAAAACATTACTGGATGGCTGCTGATTCCGCTAAATAGGTCAAACGAACAGGGTGTTGGTCTTTTCACGAATCGGATAAATCGCTTGGCTCTGTTCATATTTGACCGGATTATTACAAGAATTGATGATTATAAAAAGAATGATATTCTTTAACCACTGAACTATCATCAAAGTTCATTTTCGACTAAGAACCGAGCTAGTGCTCGAGTAGCTAGCGTAGCCAGGTGTGCTTATTGCTGGAGCGAGTTCGATTCTCAGAATTAGACTCGCCTTTTACTGGGACTTACTCTCAGCATATAGTAGTTTGCAGTGTCTCTCATGTGGAGCCATGGATGTTCTCGGTTCTCTCTACAATGAGCGGTCTTCTATCTATGTATAGTTGTAGGTCTAGTTATGGGATGTGCGTGAGTAGCGTGGATGTGTCTGTTCATGTATAACATATGCTACAGCTATACATAGATGAGATGCTTCAAAAGCACAAGTTTATTTTCGACTACCAAATCCAAAAACCAACCTACTTGATGTACATAATATCTTTCCTCTTTTAACTAAAATGTAGAATTGCTACATAAATTTAGAAAGAAATATAGAAACGGAAATCTTTGACACTCAAGTACCAAAATTTGATCGGTTTTCTTTAGCATGGGCAACAAATGGTAATAGAAATCATTAGGTCTTTCATGCTCGTTGTCCTCGGCTAAGGCCAATGCAGCGTGCGGCTCACCATAGGGTCCTCATGCTCCTCGTCCTTGGTTGTGGTCTACCAATGCATATCGCGTCCTAAATCATTGCCTCCATCTTTTCTATCTAGCATACCTCGGTGAAGTCCACTAGGAGGTGGTGACGATACGGTGTGCAAGAGCAAGATAGAAAAGAGAGAAGGAAGAAAGAGAAAAGAGACAAGTGAGCTCACTGCCACAGCCCACATGTTATCCATACCAGTGAAAACGCCTTCAAATCTGTCAGATGGTTAAATGTAGAACGCTTTTGATAGTTTGACGGTCATAAATTTCTGATTTTTTAGTTTGATGGTCAGAATCTAACTCCACCTTTTCTAAAACGAAAATCATAGAATCCCCTGATATCGTCCAAACAGTGGTTTCCAACCCACATATTCTAAGAATCCCATAATCCAATAAAAATAAAATTAGATAGTAGGAAATATTGGAATAAACGAACTTATGTTTTGAGCTAAAGTCGAGTTGTGAGAACTAAAAGATATCCTTTTTTACTGATTTGTATGATGTGTGGTTTAACAAGTTATAGCAATAATAATTTTTATGTATATATAGAGCCCAAGGTTCACATCAGCGGAAATCAATTTATATGTTCTAACACTACTAAATTTCTCCTTCTGTACTTATATGACTACTAAATTATCACCTAAAAATATTGACTATGTCTTATTTAATCCTTGTGGCTAGATTTAACTTGTTGAAATCCAACGGTAGTTCGCAATTAGAATAAGAGGCGTCGCCACTCGTGGAGATAGACTTTCAGCCTTCTTTAGTGTCTCGTTCTACACTTTCCATAAAAGCCTTGAAAGTTACACAAATATTGCAAACAACTCCAATTTTAATCTACAACATGTCTAAGCATCCTTTTGCACCTATATAGTACTCAAAAGGATGAGCAAATGGTGACATTGGGAGTTTAATATTATATGACAATAGTGCTTAGGCATGTTCATGGTTTGGTTTCAAACTGCTCAAATCTCTAAATCAATCCAAACCAAACCGCGAAAGCATATTTTAAGCGGGTTTGGGTTGGCCCTACTACAAACCCATTGAACATGTCGTCACCAGTAGACGACGTGGGCACGCGGAGTCCCCAATAAAATCCTCATCTTCCTATAAAAATTGGCACATAATAGTATCCCCACATAGATGAATAGAAGTTTGGCTCCCGTATCTTCTGCCAAGAAGCATGTTCGAGGAACTATGGAAGCTGTAGAGCCGTATTAGGAGCAACAATAACACTACTTCGGATACTACGCGTATGTGCTTTTTAGTAACAAAAGAAATATCCTTTGCACAGAGAGATCTACTTTATTATAAGGTTCACACCACAATATGTCAATAACCCGACCAAGTTTATAGTCTAACTCGTAACTCAATTTCAAAATAAAGACCATCTAAATGACACGAATAAATACTTAACCGCATCTTCAACTTGCAGCATGCTGCCAACATCATCTGATAGGTAAAGAAAATAGCTTCAGAATAAAGAAAGAGGATAAAAAATAACTTCTATACCTAATATTAAAGAGTGTTTTTTCCGTCTCTCGGTCATCCTTTGTTGGTATGAGGTCGCTTCTTACTTTAAGTTTGAGTTGCAAGACATTTGTTGGTTTTGCATCATTCATGTCATGGCCTAGCCGCCAAGCCATCCGAGTCTGTACGCATCACAGCTATCATACTTGCTTGTGACTTCTTCAATTTTTCTTAAACTAACAACAGATGCACACTATAACCACTCATTTATGTTGAGTCAATCTCTCTTGAATTTCTCATACGAGATTAATCCCTTATTACACTAGCATTTATTTTGAGCCTTAGAATTTATTTGATTTAAGGTTAGATTGGTTAGTCTAATTAAATCAAATAAAAATAGCTAGCTCATTACATTGGCATGAGCACAGCGTAACAATACATCTCATTGCAACGTAAAGAAAGAGAAAGAGGAAAGGAAAACAAAAAAAATGAAAAACATGTACTTAAAAGAGCCTACCTTCAACACCATCAAGTAGGAAAAGACAACGACTTGAAAAATAAACAAGGAGCATAAATAAAGGGGGAAACACATGAAACCAAAAATAATTAGAAAATAAAGAAAGAAGGAAAGGGGAAACTTAAAATATGAAAAAATAGGCAAAAGAAAATGTCTCCAACACCATTAATAGAAAAATGAAAATAATGTGAAAAATAAACATGCACTAAAAATGAAAATACAGGAAAAAGAAAATAACTTTAAAATAAACAAAGAGAAAGGAGGGAATCTAGGAAATAGAAAACTTAAAAATAAACATGCATAACATAAAAATAAACATGCACTAAAAATGAAAAATATAGAAAAAAAATAACTTAAAAATATACAAAGAGGAAGGAGGGAATCCAAGAAATAGAAAACATAAAAAATAAACATGCAAAATAAAAAATATAGGAAAAAGAAAATAACTTAAAAATAAACAAAGAGAAATAGAAAACATAAAAAGAGCAAAGAATAGAAAACATTAAAAAAAGAGCAAAAGAACAGAGAATAGAAAACATTAAAAAAAGAGCAAAAGAGCAAAGAATAGCAAGGAGGGAATCCAGGAAATAGAGAAATAGAAAACATAAAAAAGAGCAAAGAATAGAAACATTAAAAAAAGAGTAAAAGAGCAAAGAATAGAAAACATTAAAAAAAAGGAGCAAAAAAAGCAAAAGCACGCTAGAGGGAGGGCTTGAACCTCCGACCTTGTGGTTAACAGCCACACGCTCTAACCAACTGAGCTACTCCAGCTATTGCACTTGCGATATTTAAGTATCCTATAAGTATTATTTAGACCACAGACCAAACTAACACCGTAATGAACTATTGAAAAAAGGTGATGTTTAGTGTCCTCAGGATCGCAGTCAATATGCCTGCCGCCTGCTGACATTGCAATGAACAAAAAGAAAATGTGCTGTATAGCAGTATGATGAAAGAAAAAGATCATTTCCAAACAAGCAATGAATCCGAGTCGAAATACTGCATTCTCTAAATATGAACCTTTCAAGCCATGAAATAAAGAGAAATAGACTGATCATTTAGAACAGTTTACACAACTCCCGATAAGCAGATTGTGCTCAAATGTAACAAAAAAATGGCAACAGCTGCACCCAGCCATGGCACCCTATTATTTCAAGTACTGTTGCTAGAAGACACGAGGGGTATATTATTTCCATTTATCAAAAGTAGTGCTGCCAAGATTTCTCTCAAGGGTCCAATTTCTTCGCCAATTATCCACTGCTCTTTTCACTGTGGCCCTGGCCTCCAAGATCTCTGCGTCTGTGAATTTGTGCTCCACAATCCCTATTGGACCCGGCTGGAGAACGTGGATTACAGTTTCAACATCTTGCTCCACCTGCCTGAGAGAAAGCATCAAGCAAGAAAATGAAAACAAAACCCCATTTCATTTCCAATGAAATTATGGACACACAGAAATGAAGTATCTATCATATTGCATAACATACCTGATAAGTTGGGGTAGCCTTTGAGGCAACAGTCTCAGGAAAGACATCAAGCTATTCTGTATAACTCGGAAGAAGAAGATTACCCAACTCTGATGAACAAGCAGAAAATAATATGACACAGTTTCTCATTCATAGTGTAACATAACAGTATTTCTTTTTCAGAAACGAGAGGAGTTCCCTAATGTAGCTACTGAATAAACTGAATTTTGGCTGTTGATTTATCTATCCGACCTATGACGATTTCCTAATCGAGACACACACTGTATTCTGAAAAGAAGCAGATAAGCTGATTAGAGAACAACTGATTACTCTTAGCCACAGCGATCAGAGGTTAGTACTTCTTAGGAAAGTCCACTGGAGCCAATAAAGTCGTAACTTAGTAGTTCTGGTTCTGAACAACGTCTGTGTTCACTGGCTTCAGATCAAACTACCAATGAACTCCCTGAGGAATTTGTTTGTTTCCCTAATTTCATGACGAGGGATTAATCAACATGGACCTTGTCATGTGGGGCCACCAGTACACTTGCCGGGGCCGTACCAGGGACGCGCGATGTGCGCAAGGAGCACCGTAGGCGCATGGTGACCGCGTCCAGTGCTGCATGGTGACCACTCCAGCGCTGGTGACCGTGTCCAGCGAGGGGGTTGAGTGGCAGGAAAAGGTCCAGCGTTGCATGGTGACCACGTCCAGCCGGGGGATTAGTGGCAGCAAAAGGCTGTCCTCAATTTGGGCTGCATGGTGACTGCGTCCAGCCGGGGGGTTAGTGGCAGCAAAAGGCTGTCCTCAATTTGAGGAGCCTTTCCATCTTAGTTGACTAGGAGGCTGAGCGCCTATTTATCTCTTGTATTCGGAACATTTGAGAATTAAGCAACAACAGTTATTTCCCAATCTCCCTCTTTGTCTCTCAATCTCACCCCCTTCACTATTGGGCGTTCAGGGGAACAACCCCACGCCGTTATCAACCGAGACTATGAGCTACATAGTCGAGAGCCAGCTACTCTGAATCCCGACGCCCTTGACAACTTGGTGACCCCACATGACATCTCTCCCCCCCTCGACGAGCAGCTCGTGCTCGAGACGAAGACACCTTCATTGAGCGTCATCCTGCCTTCCAGCTTGAGGACGAGCTGCTCGTCGAGGGGGAAGAGATGTCATGTGGGGCCACCAGTACACTCGTCAGGGCCGCAACAGGGACGCACAACGTGCGCAGGGAGCGCCGTAGGCGCTTTGTGATCATCGTGACCGCGTCCAGCGCTGCATGGTGACCACTCCAGCCCTGGTGACTGCATCCAGCGAGGGGGTGAGTGGCAGGAAAAGGTCCAGCGCTGCATGGTAACGGGTCACGCTGGGGGATTAATGGCAGCAAAAGGCTGCATGCTAACCGCGTCTAGGAGGCTGAGCGCCTATTTATCTCTGGTATTCGGAACATTTGAGAACTAAGCAACAGCAGTTATTTCTCAATCTCCCTCTTTCTCTCTCAATCTCACCCCCCCTTCACCATTGGGCATTCAGGGGAATAACCCCACGCCATTATCAACTGAGACTACGAGCTACGTAGTCAAGGGCCAGCTACTCTGAATCCCGACGCCTTTGACAACCTCAAGGCTTGAGGGGTCAGCTTCAGTCTGACCCCAAATTTCTTCCCTTTTTCTCTGACTACTTAAAAAGCAGGTATTGCATTCTACATACTGAAATCGGATCCCTTATCCACATGCCCATCACAGCGTCCCGTTCCCCCGTCTGTTGACTTGTGGTCCTGGTTCCCTTCATCCCACGTCGCCGCCTGCCCTCACTCACTAACCGAAAGATGATTTTGTGACCTACTCATATGCTAACAGAATACATGGATGTTGATAAATCATTTGCATATATATATATATATATATATATATATATATATATATATATATATATATATATATATATATATATATATATATATATATATATATATATATATATATATATATATATATATATATATATATATATTGAGAGGTGATAGCTTTAAGGTTAGTTCCTCATCATATTATCTGCAGCCATTTTACAGTTTAGAAAGGGTTCAAATCATGTCTTCTTAGTTAAAAAAATAATGTCTTCTTGAATCTTGATATAAGGTTCTATGGACAACCACCAAATAGGCACTGAAATATTGTTGAGCTGTCCCTTTCAACCACAAAGCAATGACTATGTTTGTGACACCAACAGTGTGTTTACCTTACCCAGCTGTATCTTGTATTAGATTAGCACGCTTTTAAACTTAAGAGGGGGGGGGGGGGGGGGGGGGGGGGTGTTACCCTTCCACACAAAAATAAATAATATTTTCTCTTTGCTGCATAAATTCTTAAATGCTGAAATTTTATCTCACCATCAGCGAAATAACAGTATTCGTGGGTGGCTGACATGCAAGCTACATCTGATACTACTACTAAACGTATATGGTCAATCTTGATAATTGTGAGCTGTTTGTTAGTTCCTAATTTTGCACGTGAGGTGGAAGTATTTGGCCCTCTCGGAACAGGGCCATGTGACTCATGCACCATTATATCCATGTAAGCATCTTCCTAGCCTATTCTATTTTAGATTTGTACTTGGAATATATTCACTTATGTTCCTTGGGTGGTATATTCAAGAACCAAGAATAAAGTTCACGTCTTTTGAAGTGTGTTGTTCCTGACTCTCCTAGCAATGGAGGCAGTGGCTTTCGTTGGCTGAGTTTTGCTACAAACTTGTCATACCACACTTCTCTTGGTTGCTCTCCCTTTAAAGCATATTATGGTTATTAACCTCTTATGGAATTCCACCTGAACTACCTGCTGACTTGGCCCTTTAGTCACTGATGTGTTGCAGACAAGAGCAGCCTACACTGAATTACTCAAGCAGCATCTAGCAACAGCTCAAAACCATATGAAAGTCAAGGCTGACAAGCACAGAGTGGAAAGGAGTTTTCAGGTGGGGGACAAGATGCACTTGAAACTCCAACCATATACCCAAGCTTCTGAGGTGAATCAACCATTTCCCAAGTTCTCTCTCAAATTCTTTGGCCCTTATACTATATTGGAGAAGATCGGATCAGTAGTAGGGAAGGAGCTAGAGAATGTACAAAGGGGGGAGCCAGCTAGTAATCAGCTTCTAAATAGAAGGGACCAAATACTAATCGTCAACTAATTTAACTTGCAAATAAATATATACACAAGGGTTTAGATGAAGTATGAGGGGGGCCATGGATCCCCCTAGTCCCCCTACTGTCTACGTCCCTGGTCAATAGCATATCGTCTTGATCTTACTCCCGAAGCTCAAGTGCACAATGCCTTTCATGTGTCCCAGCACAAACAGGTTATTCCAGATTACACTCCAGCTCTTCCTGACATGTTCAAGTCAGTCGATTTGAGCAGTGTGTATCTGCATCCAGAGACTGTCCTTGATCGGCATTTGGTAAAGAAAGGTAACACTCCTGTTCCACAAGTTCTTGTGAAATGGAATCATTTTCCACCTGATGCAGCAACCTGGGAAGATTTCTACAGTATGCAAGCGTTTTCCAACTTCAGTTGCTTGGGGACAAGCAACATCTGCAGGCGGGGAAGGTGCCACTTATGCTGTCACTCTGGCCTGACGAAACTGAATGGCTTTCTTTAGACGCAGCTGTGCAAGCATTGGACAAGGCGCGAAGCTACAGATTACAGCGAGTTGAGACTTGAGAGCTAGCGTGTATGGGGCCCAGAGGGCAGTGTAACATGTGGGCTTTATAGCCACAACTTGTAACAGCTAAAGCTAAGCAAATTTCAGACTGAATAAGTTAAACATGGAACTGAGGAACCTTTCCTCATTCCTCCTATCCATCTCGCGATCTCTTATGTAATCCGCATGTCGGTGGCGATTTGCTCCGTCCATGGGTCATTACAGTTACTGAGTTACATACCTGAACGCCACCGTCCATGGGTCATTACAGTTACTGATTTACATGCCTGGATCAGGAACCCAATTTTGCTTTCAGATACATAGGTGAAATTGACATTCGACGGGCTCCAAATAGAGGACTTGTAAAAGCTATGCCCAACTTCAAAGTGATTTTTCACGTACTCTATTTTACAAAGTCCACGCTGATGCTTATGTATCTTTGAAGGCAGGGGTGGACCCAGTATAGATGTACACCCGATAATTTTTTTGCCAAAAAATGATGAAGTTAACAGGCATAATACATGTCTACGCTTGTAATTAGATCAGATCTGAATATAATAGCAGCTTACATTAGGGTTTGGGTGATCGGTTTCACACAGCAGGAAGGGAAGAGAAGAGGTTAGCATACCTGATACCTGTTGGGTGCTCGTCGCTGGCGAAGGGCACGGCGAAAACCTGGCGAAGGTCAGCTGGCGTAGGGCGGCAGCGGCGCTCGCCGAGTCGTCGCCCAGAGAGAGGGGGAGGGGGAGAGGGAGAGGGAGAGGGAGAGGGAGAGCGCGAGCGCGCGGGGCTAACCGCGAACGGGAGAAGGGAACGCAGGGGTGAAGTGAACGCAGCAGATGGATTGTCAAGGCCACGGGTAGACCGGCCGTAGCTTTAAATGTAGTTATTATTATCCAAATTATCTAATCCCTCGAAAGTTTCTCAAAAAAACGATAATGGTTTGATCAGGACGTCTGATCGGCAGGACGGTTGCGCTTGTGGACCGCGCCACCAGTCCAATAACCCAATTGGATTATTTTTCTGTCTACTCGCCTTTAACCGTAGCCTGTTAAGGCTCTCCACAACGGCATCGTAAAATCGTGCTCCACAGCGACCGCGTAATCCGCCGTGCCCTGAGGCCAGCCGCCGCCCCATCGCGCCCCCTGGCCGGTCCGCAACTGCCCCTGCCGAGTCTATGCCAAAGGCTGCGGTGTCCCCTGGTCAGTCCACCGATGACGCGAAGCACCATCTCCGGGCTCGAAGAAATGGAGGGCAGCTCCGCTCCAGCCACCACCCCATCGCGGCCCTTGGCCGGTCCGCAGTTGTGCCCTGCCCGGCCCACTCTAAGGTTGTGGCGTCCCTTGTTCAGTCTGTCGACGATGAAAAGCTCCATCGCCAGGCTCGAAGAAATGGAGGGTAGCTCCGCTCCGGCCGCCGCACTCGACGGCTATCGCGCTACCGACGAGCTCTACACTGATGAACTTCACACGCCAAGCCTCCATTTCTTCCAAGAAACAAAGATGTTACACTGAAAGCGCATGTTGAAAGCGTACATTTCAAATATTTCAAAGGTATGTTGCAATTGTTTCATAAGGATGTTGCAATGGTTTGTACATGTATGTTGCAAGCGTCTGTTCCCAATGTTTCATCTGTTTTTCATATGTACGTTGCAAGTGTGTTTATCTGGATGTTGCATATGTTTCACACATATGTTGCAAATGTTTTATCTAGATGTTGCGTATGTTTTGCTATGAATTTCAAATGTTTTTTTGCAAGGGTTTCATCGGTCTTCTTTTTGTATGTTGCAAGTGTTTGCATCTGGAAGTTTCAAAAGTTGATATGGTGTTACACATGTTGCTATGACTATACATATATGTTTCAAGTGTTTCATCTGTGTTCAGACGTATGTTGCACGTGTTTCATTTGGATGTTTTAAAAGTAGATCTCGACGAAGCACATGCTGCTACTGCTAGTGTGCCGTCGTAGGTCACCGTGTCATCGTGGGTCATCGCACGCGCCTGCTGCGGGTGGTGGTGATGCTGCGTGCATGCGAGCGCGTGAAACGAAGTAGGCTCGGGGTGGTCCCTGCGCATGCGTGGGCCTGCACGGCCTCTAGAGCGGGATGGGTGCGTCAGATGCGGGCGAGGGAGCACCTTCTGGGGTGCTATTCCGACGCTAGCGCCCTGGATCTGACATCCGGGCGCTAGCAAGTCTGAAAAATCTACTCCCTCAAAATAAATGATGTTTTAGATTTGTCTTAAGTCAAATTATTTCAAGTTTGATCAAATTTTATATTAAAAGTACTAATGTTTATGATATCAAATAAGTATTGTAAGATTTATCATAAAATATATTTTCATATTCTACTTATTCGGTGTTATAAATATTAATATTCTTTTTCTATAAATCTGGTCAAACTTGATATGATTTTTTAACAAAAAATAATAATAAAAAACTTGAAATGGTTTTACTAACGACAAATCGAAAATATCACTTATTTTGAGACGAATGAAATAATAAAATATCATCATCATTTGTAAATTGCATTACAAACTTAAATGCTCTCAAGTACACACAAACACTTGCTCATATGAACATACAAACGAACACACCTTATTTATGAGCACCTCCAAAAAAACCGCCAAATCAAAAGATTGATAAAGTTATTATAAATATCTTGTTGTTGATGGATATGTCAATTATCACTCAAACTATAATGTTGTTAAATCACCTATTATGGTATGGATACTTAAATTGACATATGAATGAGGCTCCAACTCTGAAATAAGTGTGGATATGAAAAGATATTAAATATTATGCACATTCGTATAGAATAAAACACGTCTCTAAAACATGTTATAGAGTACATATTTTTTATTAGGTTGAAACAGGTATGGATACTTATTGATGCAAATTATTTTTAGAAACTTATATTTAAGAAGAATATTTCTATGCACTTCTATTTTTATTGATTGAAATATTCATTATAACTTTAGATGAACAATGTTTGTCCAAATGTGTTATATACTCGTATTTCATCTTTACATGTACATTGTATGCTGATTTCGTTCCCGACAACATTAATAAGTGAATTGATACATCATCCAAACCAAGTAGATATCGGAATGTGGATTCGAATTCAAACTTATTGTCTTGTATTCACATTCAAGAACATCTGAACCCGTCAATTCAGATTAAAATATGAAAAAGTAATGCTATCTGAATTTGTGCGATCGGCTTCCACTCTGATACTAGCATTCATAAACTTAGATTTGCATGATGAATAAGATAGTAGTTCTATTATTTTGTTTCTTCTCATTTGACTTTTGAGTTAAGGCCATGGATTATTCAGTTCTTGTACTAATTTAAAACAAAAATAAAAAAATATAATTAGAAACTTTGTAATCTTTTTCAGATGAGCAACATTATAATCTAGTCCATGAAGTGTTCAACATAGATGTTTCATGCATTTTTATTTTGATTAATGAGATCAATTTTAAATATTCATCTTTTGGTCTGATTTAAGTCTAAGGATTACTGAGTTTTTGGATTAATTTTGAAAAAAAAAAGATATAGTGCACCGAGCATAAATTTCTCACCTTTTATTTGATTAATATTTTATTTTTTATTGGAGTTTTCTAGTCTAAGACAATGGATATAAATAGGCATTTCCACGTGCAGATATAACCATCAGCAGGAAAAACTTGGCACAAGTTAGCCCTTTCAGAGATTAAAACACCGAAGGCCAAGAACAATCTGCAAATACATTTAAGGGCAGTGAACAATCTAAAAAAATTACATACAATTCTTCTCCCATGCAACGAAAAGAAGAAAAAGAGAGATACATACAGCTCAATTTCTTCTCACTCCTACCAAACTATATCAACCATGACAAGCTTAAAAAATAACCATACATGGCATTTCACAGCAATGCAGAGCCTGGACAGCTTGGCAGAAACAACAGCTGTTGTTAGGCTCTTACACGCAATCATCATGTCATCAAATAGCAGACATGAAATCAGTCCCACGTCGCTTCATGACGTGAACAATTGGCTCCCGAGTGTGACAATGGCTGTTCCGTCGCCCATGAATGTTGTCATGGACATCTCCGTCTCCAGAATCCGGTCTAATTCGGTCGCAACAATCCTCATCCTTGGTCGGCGTCTCGATGATGGGTTCAAGCATTGGAAGGCCAGGCCAACAAGCTCCTTCATACCTTCTGCAGTGAAGTTGCCGGCTAATCTTGGGTCAATCAGTTCATTTGAACTGAAATGCGCTTCCATCTTTCGATCATTCGATGTGACAAGAAAAATGTTTTTTCAGTGGGCAGTTAGTAAAAGAAATATTCTTATGCACGAGAAACTGCAGCACATTTTTCAAATTGTTATTTTCCTCTGAAGTTATGTCTCAACTAAGGTAGAATTAATCGTATCAACTATCAAACATCAATAAAGGACTTTCAGTATTCAATAATACATCCTAATAAGAATTATGTGATCCTACAACATGACTCATACTTGTCATGCCTAACAATTATGAAAACAGTTTATGTTCTAGCTGTTTTCAAGTTTTGAAAATCTGTGGCCTGACTTCACAGTTAGATACACTAAACACCACAGTTTCCATTTTGTCAATGCACACAGATAAGACGGTCATAGGCAAAAAGGTGGTAGGAGCTTTTCATGGTTCCTTGACATATTAGAGAATGATATTTTGCTGGCAGAACTCCATAACTTTCCTTTCTAGATAACTTACAGCTACATGTCAGTGGAAATTACCCAGTGGGCCAGATATTCTCTGGAATCTGTAGGCATCAAGGAAGCCGCTTCCCTGCCAGTAATTAGCTCCAAAAGGAAAACTCCAAAGCTGTACACATCGCTGCTTTCAGAGAACTGAGTCATCGATTGTACCCTACATATAAGCATGCAGAATGGGTTGTAAATTATTATCACAGGATGAGCAAAGAAAATCATCCACAACTGCAGAGTTTTAAGATTCAATAACATTGCAAACCCATGATACTAAAATATTAAAAATTACCATTTTCACAGAAAACTCAACTGGACATGTTATTGCAAAGTGACCTACATACTTGTTTGATATAAATGTGATAACTGGACTTACTCTGGATCTTGGTAAATACTGTTACTAAACCCATGTGATGGGCCAGCGTCGTCAGATCCTCTAATTAACCTAACAAGTCCAGCATCAGCCACCTTTGCAATGAAATTTTCATCAACCAGCACATTGTTTGTCTTGAAGTCTTTGTGTATCAAAGGAGGATCAAGACTGTGTAGATGATTCAAACCTGCAACAGCATTTTCACTCACACTAAGTTTTGCTCGAGCCAGTGGCCCACAAGGCCACAAAGAGGGCAAATCTCAAAGTTTTTTTTTTACCTTTAGCTGCTCCAATGGCTATTGAGAGCCTTTGTTTGAACTCAAGCCGTGTTGCGGAGCCTTTCCTGGTATCTGGTAGATTGTATGAAGCCTCAGAGGTAATAAAGCAAGAAAGGCTACAATCTTTTTTCCTAACAAAATGTAAACATTACCATACAGATGGCCACAGACACTGCCATTGGGCAGGTACTCATACACCAGCATTTGTAGACCCCCTTCTTGACAGTAACCAATGAGAGTTACGATGTTTCGGTGACGAATCTCTGACAACCACCTAACCTGCATTTTGCAAGGGACGACACTACTGAGAATCAATTTCTAGGCAAAAACAAATGCATTTATATTACTTGTCCTTGGCTAATTTATGGCATTTATTAGACTAGATAGAAAACAACAATGGTTGACAGAGAAAGATCTTCATAACTTCATAACTTATCACTTGGCTAGAAGTGTTCCCTGTCCGCCCTAAATAAGATGCAAATTAACTACAGACAAGTGCCGAATCCAAATAACACAACGCATCCAGAACTTCCGAGTCAGGTCAAAGAAAATGCCAAAACATGAAAACTGTTAACACTTGACACAGATGCCAAAACAATTGTGGCAAATGCAATTCAGAAACTAAGCAAGTATGACAGTGCAGTTGAACCATTCAGCATTGTGTAATAATCCCAAAATAAAATCTCCAATGCAGAACAACGCCCCTGGAATCATATTTTGACCTGACATTGTTACCTCATCAGCAAACACCTGCGTTGCTGCCCCCACGCGCCTCTTGATCGCGACAATAGTGCCATCAAGAAGCAGGCCCATGTACACCAATCCGAAGCTCCCCGCGCCGACGATGTTCGCGTCGCTGAAGTTCTTGGTGGCCTGCACCAGGTCCTCCAGCGAGAATTGCCTCGCAACCTGATGCTCCGGCTCCGGTGCCAACGAGCTCCTGCCCCCCTTTCCCCACTCCACTGACGCATTGCGTTAGCAGTTAGCACGGTGAAGGGGAAAAAAAAAACTGATGTCCACAAAGGAGGAGTTAGCCATCCATCTGCAACTCACCTAACGTTGAGGGGTCGGAGGAGCCGGTGTCGGAGTTGCGGTTACGCCGCGCCCTCCGCCGCGCAGCGCACCAGAGCGCGAGCAGCACGGCCGCCGCCGCGAGCAAGGTGGCGCCACCGGCGGCAATGCCGACTACAAGGGCGATCGGCAATGACATCCGGGTGCGCGTGACATCGAATCTGCAAAAGACAAAAAGGGTTAGCTGCAACGCGCTTTTGGGAATGGTGAAGCAACCCTCCAAAGCAAATATCTGGCATCAAAAGCCACCCTTTTTGAATCCGACTAACCACCCTTTGACCTACCCCTAAATCAGTGAGTGCTGTGGCCTCCGGCATTCATCAATGCAGGGCAGGGCAGGGCAGGGCAGCGCAGCAGTCGTCTCCCAAATCGGCGCCTCAATTCGGCAATGCAGCTAGGGACAGGACCCAGTCTTGTCTTGTTTTGGAGGGGATGGGGAATTGGCGACGGTGATCGATCAACGAGGGGAAGAGGAAGGCCCAACTCCAAGAGGAGGAGGAGGAGGAAGGGAGCAACAGCAGGCGAGACCGCGAGAGGGAGGGGATAGATGGAGGCTGTGGTGGTGCGCGGCGACTGCTGGTGCTGGCGCTGGTGTAGGGGCCTAGGGGGGCAGCCTCCCACTCCCACCCGGCCTCGGCTCGGCTCCCCCACATGGCAACTGGGGCGCCAAATTGCGGTGCTGCGGCGCTTTGTCAATGCGGCCGCTTGCGCCACGCCATGCCCAGTGCCATTCCCCATTCTTGCGCCATGGCCCCTGCGCTGCCCCCCACATCCATCACCCCATGTGTGCGCGCGTGTCGGGGGGCGTGTGCGCCTCAGCGCCGTAGGGGTAGGGCCGTGCGGGTTGGAGGGGGAGGGGTTGGTGGGGTGCCGTGCCGCCGCGCCCGTGTTCACCGTCCTCCGCTCCATCTCCATGTTCTGGCTGGTCGCCATGATCTTTGTAATTCTACCTTTTAAGTACTAGGTTTCTAGCGTCATTACTATAAGTTCATACGTCTATAAAACATGCGTACATTTGATCATTGAATTCAACACATGCTCCGTGTTCGGATTGCATGAGAAATCCGCAAATCGTCGTTTCAATTCTCAATCAAAACTCAAAATACGGAAACAGAAAAGGAGAAAGAGAGGGGTTCTGGTGTCACGTTTCTGGTACAAGGAAAAGGAGAATCTTCTGGCTCCGAGGAAGGTCACCAGGCCAGGCCGTGTCTCTCTCCTTTCGCTTTCGCCGGGACACAACACGCAACACAAAACATTTACCACCATCGACAAGGCCCAGGCGCCAGGGGCTCCCCCCTCTTCCTCGTACACAGAATCCATGCCTCTGTAGTTTGATATACTCCCTCCTAATCAGTATTAGCTACAACTAAAATTACTTGGTTTGTATTTTGATCGCTATCTAATGACTACATACATCTTTAGCATTGGAATGTTAGATTTGTTAGCTAGAGCTCGACAAACATGCTAACAAATAGCCAGAACTTCACTGAATATATTTTTTATGATACATAATTACTATCATATATATCGTTGAATATATCTTCACAATAAATTTATTTAGAGATATAAATGTTACTGATATTTTTTTATAAATCTAGTCAAACTTATAAAAATTTGACTAGCACAAATCACAATTTGACACTTGTTATGGTACGGAGAGAGTATGTTTAAATAACATAGGAATAATTTTTAACTATCAATTAGTTCTTAGTATCATTTATATCAATTGATATTTGCCACAACTTTTAGCATTGTGTCCTACGTGTTATGAACTCACCTATATTGATTAACACTCCTAAGGAAAGCATTTTTAGAGGCGGCCATAAAGGTTTTATAGAGGCAGTTGCTCCATCTATCCTAGTTGAAAGACTCGTTTGAGTTTTGTTGATTGAATGATAACATTAGTAGACTAACATGTTTCATATGAGATGACAGGTTAGGCTTAGTCCACGAGTTTGTGATGAGCAACATGAAGGCAAATGGAGTGGAGATGGCAAGAACCATGCGGTGCAAAGGGCTCAACAAGTGAAGTTGAAGCTGATGGATGGATGAAGTGCAAAGGTTGAAAGCAAAGCAAGGCAAAGGTATAAATATAGGTTTTACAAGATCGCCGTTCTATAAAGAGGGTAGATCTCTATTGCTAAATGGTTATCTATGTGCCACTCTCGAGGTCTTTCTATGCATTGCATTTAGAGACAAAGTGGCGGTTTGAATCTAAAGTAAAAAACTTTTTAAAATATTTGAAAAATGCTAACCAAATGCTAAAGGTGATGGTTGTCTTCTGGGAAACCAATTTGGAGTTAGCAAGACTTGAAAAGGTTTTGAGATAGCTTTTCAGTAAGATGTAGTCTGCTCAGTACGTCTGACCACCCCTATGGGCAATATAATTGCGAGCTTGAGCGGATTGGTTTGATCGTCGCGCATGTGTTGTGCATGTGCCCCTTGGATTGGTTCATTTGTCAGACGGATTGAAGGGAAGTAGGTGCAGTCTAACCATGAGGCCTATGCACGGCCCAGCGGAGCTCTCCAGTGCAAGGTTTTTTCTTGCACCAGATCTTAGGGTTCTTTGCATGGCCTAGGATGCCTGTGGGTAGCGCGACTAGTCTGACCGACGCTCGACGTGGTTTGACCACCTGCCCTATGTAGACTGTGGGTGTACTTCAAATCGAACTATGGTGTGAAGAAAGATTATGCCAATGCTTGTGAAGCCAAAGGTTTTCCTTGAATAAGGAAGTCTTCGGCTACGTGCCCAAGATGGAAAAGGTTGGCATCACTCTCTTCACCAAAAGAATCGAAAAAGATTTGTTTGTTGCCAAACCTATGTTGATGATATCATATTTGGTTCGAGAAATCAAGATTTTTGTGAAGAGTTTGGAGAGATGATGACCCAAGAGTTTGAAATGTCTATGATTAGAGAGTTGAGTTTCTTCCTTGGATTGCAAATCAAACAACTTAGAGGAATCATTTTTGAAATTGTGTTTTGTAGAAATCAAGATTTTGAAATTGTATTTTGTAGAAAATTTTTATAGGCTATTCACCCTCCCTCTAGCCATCTAGATCCTTATACTTGGGCCTGATGCGGGAAATCCTAAACCTCCAAATCCATCCATGGCATATTTCTGCTTCCTCGCTACCAGGCTCCGAGGAATCATTGGAACCCTAATGCCGCTAGCGTCGCCCATGTGAGAGGAGCCACGAGTTTTCTTTTTTTTTTGTCGCAAATAGAGGAACGAGGACAAGAACCCACTAGGCACTGGAGGAATATGGGCGGTGGCAATTTTACCATGAATAACATGGACTTGAGAGGAACTTCTAATCCAACAGACGCGGGACCATCAGATCGAGGTGCCCTAAGCTATACAATCTTTGGCTCTGTCTCATCGGTACTTCCTCCGTCCCAAATTATAAGATATTTTGCTATTTCTAGATTCATAGCTTCTACTATGTATCTAGGCATAATATATATCTCGGTGCATAGCAAAAGCTATGAATCTAGAAAAGCCAAAATGTCTTATAATTTGGATCGGAGGAAGTATAAAACAACTTCGGCTAGTTACATGGCTTCAATGTTAAAGTTGTTTTTTACATGTTTGTTTGTTATAACCTTTTGTATAGTTGTTAAAAGACGGAGTTTCTGTAGAGCTAGATGGTGAAACTTTTATTTTTGGCTCCATCAATTCGATCTTTTCTGTTCACCGTAGCAAGAAGCTAGAACCAGACCAAAGCATACCAAATGCGAAGCCCAAAGCCGCGCGCATGAAGTGAAGAACAAAGACAGTGCTGTGCATGGAGGCCACCACCCCACAGCGCAAGTGGGTGGCTATGCTCTCACCCGCTGTACTCCTCGCTTTGGGTTGAGCTGTCGGGGTCCCCTGCTCCGCCGCGGGATCTCCTTCCACCGGCCAGGGAATTAATTTAATCCTAGATTCCTAGCACAGAAAAATGCCCCGACGACCGGCGCCCTTGCCTCTCTAATTTGCCGTGTCTGATGGCGAGGTATCATGTGTGTTGGGAGGAGAGATAGGAGTACTACGTGCAACAGGGTGAAAATGGTGAGGTGACGAACAGGGGTTGGGTTTCGGGGCTCCAAAAGCTCCTGTCCCCTGTAGCCGCAAAGCAAAGATCCCTTCCCGTGTAAAAAGGGCCTGTGCTACACAACACGCAACTGCTCGAGCTGGCCTGGCTTGCTACATACCTTCCTCTGATTACGAGTTTTTTTGTTACTACTTTCTCCCCCCTCTTTTTTTTAACTTTGCCACAAGTATGTTCTCTTGTGTACATGCTAGAAGTTATTGTCGGTGATAAGAGGAAGATGGTTGCAAGACAGTTTGGGCATCCATTTTAGATCAAATATATATATATATATATATAATACTAATATTTGTGATGTCAAATAAGTATAATTAGAGCATTATTCATAGTACTTATTTAGAATCATATATGTTGATATTATTTGTATAAACTTGATTAGAAAAAGTCTAGTTAACCCTTGTAACTGTTGGTGGTTGTCTATTTCAAATCCTCACATACAAAACTAGGTATTCTACCTTTAAAATCATCTAAATAATATGACGAAGTGGTTTTGAAAGCGGTTTCGCTGACATGGCATATTATTGTGTGCGTGCTAACATGATAGTGAGTCAAAAAAGTAAAAAAAAGTCCATGTAACCCTCTAACATATCATTGATTAACTACATAACTCCCTCAACTATAAATTGATAATATAGCCCTTAAAACATCTAATAATGTTTAAATGAAACTGTAACAGAACCGCCCAATTATACGAGATTAAGTAAGAAAATCATCCAACGGACGGACAATTTACCAAACTTAAGCCCGTATAACCCGGTAGTCCGTGAAATCTCGACGGATTTCAAACCATTTCGCATCACAGCCAAGATCGTAATAAGTTTAGCGATTACCTTCATAAGTTACACAGTAGTTTGCGGCACAAAATACATCGGAGTTTAAACATAGTTATTACAAACCAGTTTCGAATAAAGTAGCGGAAGCATTAGTTCAAAGCGCACACACACGCGCAACTTTCCAAAATAAAGTGCCAGCTCGCGATCATCTCCCACAAAAGCATCAGGCGAGGAGTAGTGAGTGACCATTGCCCATGGTCCTAGGCTTCGCCCATCGCAGGGTAGAGACAGTTGATACAATAACTATAGTACATCTGTCCATCTGCAACAAGTGGAAACAAAGCCCTGAGTACGAGAAGGTACTCAGCTAGACTTACCCGACAAAACCAAAACAAAAAGACTCCAAGGATCATGATAGGCTTTTTGGTGGGGTAGCTGACTCATTTGCAAAAAGAGCATTTTTAGCTTACCAAATCATTTACAAAAGTATGTCATCTTTTAAATCTTTATTCTCCTGTCAACTATGTTTGCACTTATGCTAAAGTAATCATGTAATTAAGCAAGCAAGGATTACCATTGATAATTAACAATAGTTACCATGTCATTTCCTCATAACTATCCAAGTGTTGCATCAATATTATTACGATGAAGTAACTCAAGTCAAGTGTTCACTATCCAGTGAACGATGGCGATTCGAATCGATTATTGACCAGCTGGTAATTTATTCCTCACACAAACCTCACTCACCCGCTAAAGTGAGGTATTGGTCACCGAGTCAACCATTCAGGTAAAGTCGCGAGCTTGCCAGGAACCACATGTACCCGGGGGCCGCCCGACTGCTCTTTGGCCTTATCATCGCGCCCCCGTTTCCTGCCACTACTGCTCCGGTACAGTGCGTTGCGGGCAATCCACTCGGCCCGAATAATCTCCCGGCTTCGCGGTCGAAAGGTACTTTATTCGGCCAGCTAAATGTGAGGCATGCGTTCAACATGACCCGAGGCCCGACATCGGACGGTCCTTAATCGACACAGATGGAAGACACTACAGTCCAGAACCCTGCAAGCTTCCGCCCGGTCTCATATTCATTTCCACACTTAGTTATTCTCACATGACATTTCTTTCACATAAAACCAGGTAATCCCCTATAGCTCGCGGATGACAGGCAATCACCCGACTTCTACCGGTCTAGGCAAGCTAAGCAAATATTGACCGTGGACACCAGGGTGACAAGGATCGGGTAAAACAAGGTGGAACAAGGTATAATGCAGCAACGTTTGCAAACAACTCCTAAACTTAATGCATCAGATTAAGTGAAATTAATAAATAATTCTTTGCAAACCGAGGGAGAAATGCTCCGGGGCTTGCCTCGCTCGAAGGTACTGGGACGATGGTCAGGGCACTCCGGAAGCTCTTCACCGGACTCCTCTTCTGCTTCTGCTGGCTCCGGCTCCGTCACTTCGAGCTGCTCCTCTGCGTCCTCGGGAACAACTGTCGGAACCACCTCCTGCGATCCTGTATGATGCAGAAGTATGAGTGCAACATGCATAGGTGCATTGCCGAGGTGACATGAGATGATGATGATGCGGAATGCATGCGATGTAATGAATGTATTACGTCATCGGATTATGTGGAACTTATGACTCTTCTACAAGGTAGTCTACGTCATCCAAGAACATGTACTCGGAAACTACCAACACTAGTTTCTACCATGCGAGAGTATTAGAAAATCAAGAGGCTTCAAAGATACACCAAAGTATAATTTTCCAACTAACTTTGCATTAAGAATAAATAGAAACCTTAATTAGCCCTATGGTTGAACAGCAACACATATTTTAGTAGCTCAGAAAAATCTTATAAAATTACAGTGGATTACTAATATCAAGAATAGCTTGACATAAAATTTTTACTGCATTTGGATAATTAGAACTTACTATACAAAAATAACAAACTATGGCCTCAATTAGATATTTAAAATACTTTACATTGTGAAAAGTATCAAACAACAGATTTAGGAATTTTTCTACTATCTACTACCTAAACAAACACTATGGAAAAATTATCACTTGCATGTTTTATTCAAATTTATTTAAATAACAAAAATAACAAATATTGGTAATAAAAGCATTTGAACTGCAACTACAAATTTTTATACAGAACACCCAAGCTATAAAATTTTCCTAGAAAGTACATGACACAAAAAGATTAATAAAACTGGAATCATATTTTTCTGACTTTTCTAGGATTTATTAAGTATTTATCAAGAAAATAGCCATTTCACTATTTAATTATAAACTCTACAGAAAAGTACATCAAATTTGACATGCAACAATTTTATATCATAGATCTGGTCCCAAAGAGTCCATAGAAATTTGTTTCATCAAATTTGGAGCTAAAATGAGCAAGTTACAAATTTTCTAAAGCATTTATACATTTTCTGAAAAATCAATTTCAAAAATCCTTTTTAACTCCAGCCGCTGAACTGCTAGGCGCACCCGGCGATCTACACACGCGCGCACACACAGAGACAGACAGGCGGGCCCGCGGGTCAACCGGGCCCCACGCGTCAGCCGCTCCGAGTCAAGGAGGGCGCTGACCGCGCGGATCTCGACGACGGCGAGGTCGCCGGCGACGAGGTCACCACCGTCGTGATCCCCAAGGCGAGGCGGTCCCGTTGAGACCATTGGCATGACCGGAGGAGCTCGAAATCGAGCTTGCCCCCGTCCATGGCGGCTCGGCGGCGCTGCTCACCGGCGGGAGCACCTCTCCGGCCATGGGGCGGCACGGGAGACGGTGTCCGAGCACCGGGAGGATGAGGCGAACAAGATGCTTGCGCGAGTGAGGGAAAAGAAGGGGCGGAGGTGGGGTTTCCACGGAGCGGAGAACCACGGTGAGCTCGGCCGGAACTCCGGCGAGCGATTGGCGTGGCTGTGGGGCTTACCGCGGGAGATGGAGGTGAGCACGGGTTGCGCCAGAGAGAGAGGAAGCTCGGGGCGAGATGGAGAGGTCTGCGGTGGACGGAGCTCGTCGGAACGCGCGCGTCCGGCGAGCGCGTGCGGTGGCGGGGGCGGAAAGCGGCAGCCGCGCGCGGTGAACAAGCAAGGAGGCAGAGCGGAGGGGGAGAGTAGCGAGGCGCTGCGGTGGGGGGTTAAGGAGTGGGCGCTCGCGCTGGTGGGGGCGACCGAGCGCCACCCGGCCGCTGTGGCCGGCATGCGGCCGCCACGCGGCGCGCTTGCTCTGCCGGAGCGCCAGCGCGCGCGGGCGCGGGCGGGACGGAGGAAGGAGAAGGCCGGTTGGGCCTGGGCCGAGGCGGGGCAGCGCGGGCGCGCGCGCGCGGTGATGCGGGCCGGTTCTGGCCATGGGCCGAACCGGTGGCGGCGGCCCGCGAGGGAAAAATTAAATTTTTGATTTTCGATTTTCAAATTTACATGTATTTCAAACTTCAAACCATGTTTTGAACAAGAAGAAAGCATTTTATGGATTTGGCCCAAAAATAAAAGTTGCTCAAAATTAAATTCTCTACAACTTTGATTAAGGGGCCATCTCAAAATTCTTGATAGATTTTAAATGACAAAATAAAAGCTAAAATAGGAGAAAATTTTGAATATTTTCATAATTACTTTTAAACAAGTTTTTGACAAATTTTGAGCTCCAAAATTTGAACTAGGGTTCCAAGTGATGTAAGAATTATGGTTGCAAGGCTTTTGATATAATGTGATTATCATATTATTATAGTCCATTAAATATAGCATGTTTAAGCTTTTATTTTAATCGAATTATACCATTATCATACATGATTATAATGATATGAATGCTATGCAATATGATTGCCATGCAAAAATGCATTGCGTAACACCGGAGTGTTACAGCCCTCCCCCCTTATAAAAATCTCGTCCCGAGATTTGGGTTACGAACCATTTATTATAAAAATCTTCGTAGGCGTTCTTTAAGTATTCACCCGTTTCCCAAGATGCATCCCCTTCATCGTGATGACTCCATTGTATCTTATACGTTTTCACCACACTGTTTCGAGTAGCCCTTTCCTTGGTATCCAAAACTCGAACTGGCTGCTCACGATACACCAGATCTGACTTCAGTTTTATGCCTCGAGGTTCAATCCTTTCCTCTGGAACGCGCAAACATTTCTTGAGATGTGATACATGAAAAACTGGGAATATAGCACCCATTGACTCTGGTAACTCCAATTTGTAAGCCACAGGACCCTTTCGTTCTAGGATTTGGTAAGGTCCCACAAATCTGGCGGCCAGCTTTCTGCGCACACCAAACCTTTTCTTTTTCATTGGCGTAACTTTTAGATAAACATAGTCACCAACTTCGAACACAAGCGGTCTCCTTCTCTTATCTGCATAACTTTTCTGACGTGACTGAGCTGCTCTCATATTCTGCTGAATGATATGAACTTTCCTTTCGGCTTCCTCTACGAAGTCAATACCATAATACCTTCTTTCTCCTGGCTCAATCCAGTTTAACGGTGTTCTACACTTTCGGCCATACAGAGCCTCAAAAGGTGCCATCTTGATACTCTCTTGATAGCTGTTATTGTATGAGAACTCTGCTAATGGTAACCATGACTCCCATGAACCTCTGGAAGACAACACACAAGCTCTTAACATATCTTTTAGAACAGCATTAACTCTCTCAGTCTGACCATCGGTTTGAGGATGATAGGCAGTGCTACGAATCAGACTAGTCCCCAAGCCTTTGTGCAAATGCTCCCAAAAGTGAGCAGTGAACTGTGACCCTCTGTCAGACACTATAGTCTTTGGTATGCGATGCAATCTCACAATCTCTGCAATATACTTCTCAGCATATTGAGGTGGTCTATATTCCGTTTTGACAGGCAGAAAGTGGGCTGTCTTAGTAAGACGATCCACAATTACCCAAATGGAATCGTGACCTTTTTGAGTAGTGGGTAGACCCGTGATAAAATCCATACTTATGTCATCCCACTTCCAACTTGGTACTGACAAAGGTTGTAACATTCCAGCAGGCTTCATATGAATTGCTTTTACTCTACAACATGTGTCACATCTGGCTACATACGCTGCGATTTCCTTCTTCATCTTGGTCCACCAATAACGAGGTCTTAGTTCTTGATACATTTTACTGCTGCCAGGATGAATAGACAACTTAGAGAGATGCGCTTCATCCATAATTTTATTCTTAAGCTCTCTATCCTTTGGAACAACAAGACGGTTGTCGAACCACAACACACCTTGCTCATCCACCCTGAAGTGTTTCGAGGGTTCTTCTTGAATCTTCTTTTTGATGTGGAATATCCCTTTGTCTGCTTTCTGACCTTCTATAATCTTACTCTCCAAGGAACAACTGACCTGAATACTATGTAGCACGGCAGGGTGCATTAGATCGAAATCATCTTCCAGTAAGGGTTGCATATTCAGACAATGTGACTTTCTACTCAAAGCATCAGCTACCACATTGGCTTTCCCAGGGTGATACTGTACATTCAAGTTGTAGTCTTTGATCAGCTCTAACCATCTCCGCTGTCTCATGTTCAATTCTGGTTGGGTGAAAATGTACTTGAGACTCTTATGATCGGTGAAAATGTTGCACACGTTACCCAGTAGATAGTGTCTCCAAATCTTTAAGGCATGCACTACAGCGGCAAGCTCAAGATCATGTGTCGGATAATTGATTTCATGTTTTCTCAACTGCCGGGAGGCATAAGCAATGACTCTCCCTTCTTGCATTAGCACACACCCTAGTCCTGTTTTTGATGCGTCACAGAACACATCAAAAGGTTTCTCGATGTCGGGTTGTGCAAGAACTGGAGCAGTGGTCAACAGTTTCCGCAAGGTATGGAAAGCTGTCTCACACTCCTCTGTCCACACAAACTTGTGATCTTTCTGTAACAGACTTGTCATTGGCTTGGCAATCTTCGAGAAGTCTGGGATAAAACGGCGATAGTAACCAGCTAAGCCTAGGAAACTCCTGACTTCTGACACTGTGGTTGGAGTCTTCCAATCCATAACCTCTTGCACTTTACTCGGATCTACCGAAACTCCATTCTCAGATAGGATATGACCGAGGAAAGGAACTTTCTTTAACCAAAATTCACATTTGCTGAACTTAGCATATAACTTATGATCTCTCAACCTGGTCAAGACAATTCTCAGATGCTCTTCATGATCTTTCTCGTTTTCGGAGTACACTAGAATGTCATCAATGAAGACAACTACAAACTTATCCAACTCCGGCATGAAAACCATATTCATCAGATACATAAAATATGCAGGAGCATTTGTTAGTCCAAATGACATAACAAGATACTCGTACAACCCGTATCTGGTAGAAAAGGCGGTTTTCGGAACATCTTGAGGTCTAATCTTTATCTGATGATATCCCGACCTTAAGTCTATCTTGGAGAACACTCTGGCTTTAGCTAACTGATCAAACAGAACATCAATATGAGGCAAGGGATATTTATTGTAACAGAACCGACCAAATTATAAGAGCACAAGTACGAAAACAAGCACCGAAGCGCTCAAATTTTCAAACTTGAGCCCATATAATCCCGGTAGTCAATCGAAATCACGAAGGATTTCAAACCAAACTGCTTACAACCAGGATCGCATCATTCAACATACACATCATACGTTACATTTCACAAGTAGTTCAGAAATAAGTTAACACCACGGAGTAGCAATTATTACAAACTGAGTTTGAAAGTAGCGGAAGTCTTACACACACTGAAGATACTTAAATACTGCCAGTTTGATTAGATCAACATCCCACAAAAGAACGAGGTAAGTACATAAAGATGATCATGCCCATGTGATCTAGTCCTCATCCCCAGCGGGGTGAAGGCAGGTCTTGCAGAAGCCTTGGTAAAGCATATCATCTGCAACAGGAGGGAATAAACCCTGAGTACTGGAATGTACTCAGCTAGACTTACCCGTCATAAACCAGAAATAAAGTAGACACCAAGGATTATGCAAGGCTTACACAAGAGGCTAGCTGACACCACATTTTGCATAAAGGCATAAGTAGCTGAAACTTTTATAACCTGTACTAGCAGTTATTTTTAGCATTTACCTGTCATCTATCTTAGCACCTGTACTAAACATGCACTTGATTATCATCAAACAATTATTCGTATTATTCCATAGCAGGTATAAATTGTGGCAACATTGTATCATTCACTTAACCATCTGTTCAATTAATGAGATCTACGTTGCCGCTGCTCAAGTCAAGTGCTCACTAACCGGGAGCGACGGCGATTCGAATCGAATTCCTATCCAGCTGGAGGGGTATTTCTAACACTCACCGAGACGCGCCTGGCGAGGGCTGCTCAGGTCATCTTTCGTACAGTTCAGGAATCGCGGGTCCGAATGATGTCGCGACCCCAAGGGCGACACTGTGCCAGGTGCTAGGGACTCTAACCCCCCCTTGGTCTCACGCCAATGTCCCCAAGCACATCCTTTCTCTCCTCCAAGAAGCAACCTACCATTCGATTCCCGGCCTGAACCATACTACTCGACTTCGCGGTCGGAACGACTTATCCGGCCAACTAAGTGTTAGACTGCGTTCAACATGACTCAAGGACGTACAGCGAATCGGTCCTTAAACGACTCAGACGGGCATGGCTCCACACCCAAGACGTGAAATGTCTTGCAGCTGTACCATCGAACTCCCGCCCGGTCTCAATTTCATTTTAAAGCATGGTTCCATCACGATAGCCATAAGCCACTCGCGACCCAGTCCTATCTCTCGCGGATGACCGGAAATCACCCGACTTCTACCGTACTAAGCAGGGCTAAGCATTGACACGTGCCTACACCTAATATAGGATTAGGGCGTAGTATCTGGACAAGGACAGGTGTAATGCAACAGTTGTTTTCATACAACTCCTACTACATAATGCAGTAAACAATTAAAAGTACTCAAGATATCTTTTATCAATAATGGGTTCAGCATGCACCGGGGCTTGCCTTTCAGGAAGGTGGAAGGCTGGTGATCTGGGCACTCCGGGAGGTCTTCAACGGCGTCTCCTTCGCCGCTGGGCTCTGTCTGCTCCTCTGGTTGATTCAGTACTTCCTCGGGGATCGTCTGCTCGAACTCGAGGAGAGTTACCCCCTCCGGTACACCTATTGCATGAGTGCATAATAAATCTCATGAATGCATAATGAAAGATGCAATATGCTCGGAATGAAATGCATTACGACAATTTAGCGCTCTATTCAAATCACTTCAAAAGAGTAGGTGCAAATTTCCTTTCCGGTAGAGGAGTACTCACCTAGTCTACTTAGCCTAAGATAAAGTTGCTCATCTTCAGTTAGAGCCCTAACTCCTAACAATTACAAAAGTAACTTGTCTTAGGATATCACACCATATCAATCAACAAGGCATCACAATAGAGCATACTGGACAGCAGCTACTTGTTTTTATCATAACTAAAGATTTACAATTCCAAAAGATATGATCTAGGACAATCTGGAAAGCCTAAGAAATATTCTACAATTCATTTTCAGACCTCAACCCCAAACTCCTAAGTTTTCCACATCAAACTTCACAAGTTCCAGAATCTGTCCTCTCAAAACAGAGAGCAGCAGATTCTGAACTGCCACTTAAAACAACAGTAACTCTCAAACTACTAAGCCAAATGTTCCCAAATTTTGACACAAGCTAGTTCATCAAGTTTACTGTGACTTTGGTATTTACAAGTTTCCCAGCAACAAATTTTATCAAAGGTCAAATTTAGAAATACTTCCAGCTGTCCAGAAAACCTAAAATTACAAAGGTTAAATTTTTGTTGATATGCCCAAAGTCTCCTAAAACCAAACTAATGTTACTAACAGATCACATTAGGTATAAAAACACCAGAAAGTAAGGTGGAATCAACTAGAATATTTATTTAACCCCATTTCTTAATTTACTTCATTATTTAGGTAGAATTTTAAACATATATGTAAACTACTCCTAAAATTCTACAAAAATTACAGGGGACTCTCTGACCTCTAAATAGACCACAGTAAAAATTTGAACAAGTTTTATTCACAGAAACTCCCTATACAAAATTCACAAGCCCAAAAGGCTGATTTTTGCATAAATCATAAATCACATTGAAAAGTATCAAACAACAGATTTCATATTTTTCTTAGACACTCTAGGGTACCAAGACATTCTCCAAAAATTTACAATAACATTGCACATGTAGAAAAATTATAAAAATTACTTCAATTATTTCCTAGAATAAAATGATAGCCTTATAACTTGAAAATTACTTAAGTACTGAGGCCCAAATTTTTACCATAGCTAGGACTAGCATAGAGTAACCTACCCACCAAATTTCATAATTTATGGAACTCTACAGCTCAAGCTATAAATTAAACAAATTTGTATACATTCCAAAACACATTTAAAGGATCTAATAAAATCTTACAGAATTTAAACATCTCAAGCCAGATCTATATTTTTATAAAATACTACACATCCAGTAGATTCTAACAAAATTTATTTCATGATTTTTGGATCCCTAAAACCCTAGATTCCTATTTTTCCAAGTATTACAAAAATCAGTATCAAAATAATAAAAATCCTTTTTTATTTCGGACAACTGGGCCGGCCCGGAAACGAAATCCGGCCCACACTCCCACACCCGCGCGCGCTCGGCCCACTCGGCTCTCCCGCCCGCGCGCGACGCTGACGGGTGGACCCCCGCGGTCAGCGACCGCAGGCAGGGGAGCCGGCACCCGGCGAGCTCCGGTGAGCTCGCGCTCGCCGGAGAAGAGCTCGCGCGGCCAACCGAGCACGGCCTCGTGATCTCCGTCACCCGGCGCATCGATTGGCACCCGTAGGACGGATGGGGATGGGGAGGAGAGGGCCTGCCGCCGTGCGTGGCGGCCGGTGACCTCCGGTGACGGCGCACCGTCGCCGGTGAAGACGGATAGGGCGGTTTGAGCTCGGTACGAGCTTCACCGAGGCACGGGGGTTCCATTTTGCAGGTAAGGGGGAATGGAGAAGGACCGAGGCACCCCGACCACGGCGAGGTCCCATGGCGGGCTCCGGCGACCCCTCGGAGGCGGAGAAGAAAGGAATGTGGCTCACCTAAGGTTCGGTCGCGGGTTTCGGTAGGTGCAGGGGGTGGAGGGTGTCGTGGCGGAGGAAATGGCAAGCGCAATCGGCCGGTGGTGTGGCGTAGCTCGCGCTCGGGCTCGTCGGAGAAGAAGGGGATGGCGGCTCGGTTTTCCCTTTTGCAAATGAGAAGGAAGGAGGGGGAGGAAGTGAATGGGGGAGGTGGGAGCGGCAGCAGGGGCGCCCTTCATGCGCTCGGCAGCTGGCCGCGTCGCCAGGTCGCGCGCGGCGCGTGGAGGACACGCGGCGGCGTTCTTCTGCCGCGACGCCACGTTCCGTTCACTGAAGTTTGAATCACGGTTTCAGTTCAGTCAAGCCGAGCCTGACAGAGCAACTTTGTCACTCATTATCTTCTAAACCGGTTCGAGTTAGGAGAAGATGATAACATCAAATTGGTAGGGCTTTGTGAGGTCAACAACTTTGTCAATTGGTGCTTAGGCTGGTTCGGCCTATATTTGAAACTACATGGCCTCAAAGTAGTGCTCAAAGAAACTGAAACCAAGTTTCAGTCAAAGGTGCCGACTGACAGGTCATTTTCATGGCCCAATATCTCTTGAACCATTGAGAACCAGGCTTGGGTGATATTGGCAAAGTTGTAGGGCTACATGTGATCTACAAATTTGTCAATATGAGTGAAGGCTAGTTTGGCTTGGTTTGCAAACTACAAGCTTCCAAAGTAGGCATCAGTGAAACTGTAAAGTCCAATTCCAGACTTAGAAAAATTCTAAGTCCTGGAATTACACTACTAGCTGACTTGTGGGCCACTTTTGAGCATGTTGTGGTCATTTTCATGAGATGGTCATATTGAGACTTTTGTTCCCCAAGAATTTCTTTACAACTTTGCTTAAGGGTGCTCTTCCATGCAAGATCTCTAAATTAGACTTTCTAATTGGTCAAACTAGAACCTTCTATGGTCAAATGGAAGTCAAACTTGTCATGGAGGGCAATTTTGTAATTTTGGTCAACATGAACCTTGATCCAAATGTTACTCTAAGTATAGCTAAGGTGTTGTAGGTCATGATTGATGACTTTACCTTTTTGTTACACCAACTAACAAGTACTTTATGAAATCAATCAAGCAAACCCTAAACAAACACATGAATTGCATTACATGAAATACTAAACATGGATTATGCATGTCATGCTTATGCAAATGCAATGCAATTAAGGACTAAACACTTGAGGTGTTACAGCCTTCCCCCCTTATAAAAATCTCGTCCCGAGATTTGGAAAGCGTACCATTTTTCATAGAACTCCTTATAACCATCCCGCAGATAATCTTCCCGTTCCCACGTAGCATCACTCTCACTACCCTGATTACTCCACATTACTTTGTACCACTTAACCACTTTACTTCTAGTTACTCGTTCCTGAGTATCGATTACTCGGACTGGTTTTTCTTCATAGGTTAAGTCGGATTCCAGCCTGATATCTCCTAACGGAACTTGTTCCTCAGGGACTCGAAGGCACTTTTTAAGCTGAGATACATGGAAAACATTGAATATGGCCCTCATCTCAGGAGGCAACTGGATTTTGTATGCAACAGCTCCACTCTTGCCTATGATCTGGAAAGGACCCACGTATCTTGGTGCAAGCTTCCGCTTAACGCCAAAACGTTGGACACTCTTCATTGGAGAAACTTTCAAATAAACGAAGTCTCCAACTTCAAATTCGAGTGGTTTTCTGCGACGATCAGCATAGCTTTTCTGTCTAGCTTGGGCTGCAGCCATATGTTTCTGGATAGTACGGACTTGTTCCTCGGCTTCCTGGACAAAATCAATGCCATAATACCTTCTCTCCCCAGCTTCTACCCAGTTTAGTGGAGTTCGGCACTTACGACCGTACAAAGCTTCGAATGGAGCCATCTTAATACTCTCTTGATAACTGTTATTGTACGAGAATTCAGCTAAAGGTAGCCATTTTTCCCAAGAACCCTTGGATGAAATGACGCATGCTCGCAACAGATCCTCCAAGATTTGGTTAACTCGTTCCGTCTGACCAGATGTCTGGGGGTGATAAGCAGAGCTTCTCACTAACTTGGTTCCCAGAAGGTGATGCAAATGCTCCCAAAAGCGAGCAGTGAACTGGGGACCCCGATCAGAAACGATTGTACGAGGTATCCCATGAAGCCGGACTATCTGATTGAAGTACAACTCAGCATAGTCAGTAGGACGATAGTCCACTCTCACGGGGATGAAATGAGCGGATTTGGTCAAACGGTCAACAATTACCCAGATAGAGTTATGATTTTTGACTGTGGGAGGAAGTCCGACAATGAAATCCATACTTATTTCTTCCCATTTCCAGCCTGGAATGGAAAGTGGCTGAAGCAACCCAGCTTTCATATGCACAGCTTTCACTCTGCAACAGGTGTCACATCTAGCAACATATGCAGCTATCTCTTTCCGCATCTTGGTCCACCAATAAAGTGGTTTCAAATCATAATACATCTTATTACTACCAGGATGGATGGACAACTTGGAAGAATGTGCTTCGGACAGGATCTGATCTCTAAGCTCTCGATCCTTAGGTACCACTAATCTATCCTTAAACCACAGCACACCCTCGTCATCTAACCTGAAATGCTTAGTTTCTTCCTCTTTCATCTTCCGTTTTATGTGAAATACACCCGGATCAGTCTTTTGGAGCTCAATGATTTTATTTCTGAGAGTACCACTGACAGTGATGTTGTACAAGACTGCCGGATGTAACAGGCGGGATCGGTGAAAATCAGTTTCAACTAAGGAATGGCAATGAGATTTACGGCTCAAAGCGTCCGCAACCACGTTTGCTTTGCCTGGGTGATAGTGTACTTGGAGATTATAATCTTTAATCAACTCAAGCCATCTTCTCTGACGCATATTTAGCTCGGGTTGGGTGAAGATGTATTTGAGGCTTTTGTGGTCTGTATAGATATTGCAGACATTGCCCAGCAGATAATGCCGCCACACTTTCAAAGCATGAACAACTGCGGCCAGTTCTAAGTCATGCGTTGGATAATTCACCTCATGTTTCCGAAGTTGCCGGGAAGTATAAGCAATTACTCGGCCTTCCTGCATCAGAACACCTCCCAAACCTATGCCTGAGGCATCACAGTAAACATCAAAAGGTTTCTCGATATCCGGTTGTGCCAAAACCGGAGCCGAGGTTAGGAGGGTTCGCAGTTGGTGAAAAGCCGCATCACACTCAGGAGTCCAGACAAACCTGGTGTCTTTTTGCAGCAACCGAGTCATGGGTTTGGCTATTTTTGAGAAATCCGGGATGAAGCGACGATAATAGCCAGCCAACCCAAGAAAACTCCGGACCTCATGAACCGAAGTAGGAGCCTTCCAATTCAATACTTCTTCTACCTTGGTGGGATCCACCATAATACCTCCATCGGACAATACATGCCCAAGAAAAGGTACTTCCCGAAGCCAGAATTCGCATTTACTGAACTTCGCATACAGTTTATGCTCACGCAATCTGCTGAGGACAATACGCAAGTGTTCCGCGTGGTCTTCCTCATTTTCAGAATACACTAAGATGTCATCAATGAACACCACCACAAACTTGTCCAATTCGGGCATAAACACCGAATTCATCAAGCACATGAAGTGCGCTGGGGCATTAGTCAGACCGAAGGACATGACAAGATACTCATAAAGGCCGTATCTCGTCGAAAAGGCTGTTTTTGGAACATCTTCAGGACGGATTTTAATCTGATGATACCCAGACCTTAGATCAATCTTGGAAAAGACTTTAGCTTTGGACAATTGATCGAACAAGATGTCGATACGTGGCAGAGGATACTTATTCTTGACAGTGACTGCATTCAGAGGTCTATAGTCCACGCACATCCGCAAGGTTTGATCCTTCTTCTTTACAAAGATAGCAGGGCAACCCCACGGAGATGAGCTAGGACGGATCAACCCCTTCTTCAGAAGTTCATTCAATTGTACCTTAAGCTCAGCTAACTCATTTGGAGGCATTCTATAGGGTCTCCTAGAGATGGGTGCGGTACCAGGCAGCAACTCGATTTTAAATTCCACATCCCGATCCGGAGGGAGTCCCGGCAAATCATCGGGAAAAACATCCGGAAACTCATCTACTACGGGAATTTCAGCCAACGCCTTTGCTTGCACAACATGAATTTTTCCCGACAATTCAACTTTTCTGGGAAGCTGAACTAGAAAACCCTTTTGATCGGTAGGATCTCTGAGCATAACTACCCGAGCAGATGTGTCAATGAGTACCCCATTCTGACTCATCCAATTCATTCCCAAGATAACATCTATGTCTAACCCCGGTAACACCAATAGAGCAAGCGAATAACTTCGCCCTTCTATCTCAAACTTAAGGTTCCCCACTACTTTGTTTGTGGAAATATTCCCACTTGCAGCACTAATACAATAACCCACACCTTCAACAGTATGCAACTTGTGTGCAAATTTGGATGCAAACTTAGGACTGATAAAGGAATGCGAAGCACCTGAATCAAAAAGTACCACTGCGGGGTGTTGGTCAACTAGGAACTTACCAGCCGTGACTACCTCACCAGATGGAATTTCTTCTATGCTGTTATAGTGAGCATGTCCCTGACGACCACCTTGATTGACATTTTTCTTAGGGTACGGACAGTTCCGGGCCCAATGACCTGGCTTGTTACAATTCCAGCAAGGCATATTGCTAGGAGGAACACTAGAACTACTCTGACCAGAAGTCCCTTTTGGCAGAGCGACAGTGTATGCCTTACGGAACCCAGTTTTCGCAGCCGTCTTTTTCTGTGGCGGACGGAACCTTGCATTCTGGGCAGGCGGACGTGGAGAAGACCTGGGGGCTGCTGAGGCCCTTGACTGAGAAGCACTTGCCTCAAGGGCCCTTTTCCGGCTCTTAGAAGCAGAATAAATAGTATTATTGTTCTCTTGTGTCAAAGCATCACTGATGAAATCATTGAAAGTGGTACACTTGCTAGTACCCATAGTCTTCATTAGCTTTGGGCCGAGGCCCCTTTTGAAACTAGCAATCTTTTTGGCATCAGTATCCACAAACTCCGTGGCGTACCTTGCCAAGTTGTTGAAGGTCTGCAAGTACTCAGTTAAGCTCTTGTTTCCTTGTGACAGCCTCATAAACTCTGTGTGCTTGATTGCCATCAGACCTGGAGGGATATAATTCCCCCGGAACGCCGCCTTAAACTGATCCCAAGCGATCGGGACATTAGCAGGGAGCGTGGAGCGATAGTGACTCCACCAGATGCCTGCCGGACCATGCAATTGATGGGAGGCATACTCCGTTTTCAGCTCATCAGTTAGGCGTAACAGACGAAACTTTTGCTCAATTGTGTTCAACCATTCATCAGCCTGCAGGGGCTCTTCCGCTTCCTTAAAAAGCGGGGGCTTTGTATCCAGGAAATCCTTGAAGTCACTGTATTGGTTTGGCTCCGGGCCCTGACGACCATGCCGAGCCTCACGATTGGCCATTTGGCGCAATGCGTCGGCCAACATCCGCTGCCCCTCAACTACTGTTTGCATTAACTCCGCCGGAGTGGGTGGTGGCGGAGGGGGCGGCTGGTCCTCCTCCTCATTTCCACGACCTCTACGAAGATTGTACGACATCTGCAAAATGCATAGCCAATGAGCACTGACGATGTGGGAAATTTGTAGATGAATTATTGCGAAATGTCAAACTGTCTTCAAGAATAAAATTCTCATAATAAATAAGGCACAATAATTCATCACAACCGCACAATCCATTCAAGCGCATCAATTGCCGAACTCGTACTTGGTAAACCATCAAGACGTTCTCCGATAAAGGCTCACTCACAGGGAGCACAACGGTTATCGGATCGTTTACGTTGCTATCTACGTGATTTTGACCTTTTTGCCCGGTATTTTGATTTGATCTCAAGGTTGTTAGTGACCGTGAAAGGCTACTTCAAACTGACCCCAAAGAGACTTCTCAATGGAAAGTTCTATGTTGGGTCAGGACTAGCCACCTCGATACCTGCGCGTGCCAAGCAGCACAACCTTATGTCGCGCGCCATAGGAGGCCCTCGGTTTCGTCGCGGCACCGAAGGGTGCTAATCGTGACACCATCACCGAACACAACACAATAAGACATCTCATTGAGATCGAGATTAACAGGTTCAAACTACATTTAGGAAACATATGGTTCAGGCTTACATCCCAACGTCAAATTATTACAAGGCCTCACTCCTTCACAGGGAGGCGCAAAAGACGATCCTAGCATTAAAGGTACGTGACGACTACTCTAAGCATCATCCTCCGAGTCCGTGTCAAGGATCTCCCCGCCGTCCTCATCACTGACAGGCTCTAGCTCTTCGTCTTCTTCTTCTTCTTCTGGCTCTTCCTCTGGTGCTTCCGCAGGTGGAGCATCTTGTGGTCCATCGACCTCCACTTCATCATCATCATCCTCTGCCATGAAGATTCCGGAACCCATCTCCTCATCAACATTGTTGTTCCTAGGTAGCAGAGGATTTAGTTGGTTGTTCAGGCGGTGCACTTCTTCATGAAGATTGTCATTGTATTCTTCAGCATTCTCCAACTGTTGTTCGAGCTCAAACTGACGAGCTCTCAGAACATTCTCCTCGTACCAGGCTTCATCCCTCTGTTCCATTACACGGACCAACATACGCTGACAGTTGCGGTTGGCCACGGTCAACCTTTGGACTGCAAGTGTTTCTTGATCTCGATCATGAATGACTTGCTCCAACTGTTGCCGTGCTGCATCCCTGGCAGCGGTCACCTCAGCCAGCTCAGCCCGTAACTGTTCCACCTCGGAGGGCTCAGGACGGGGCTCCCGTGGAGCTAACTGGTGGCGAGGGACCCTTCCACCCGTTGATTTACGGGCTGTCATCCGGGTACGAGCCATCTGTATCAACAAGATGTGACTTAAAGTGAGAATCATTTAGGGGATACGAAATTTATCTTTAGTCGGGACTATTAAAATTTTTAAGGAGGGAGTAAATGACATGTATGATATAATTAAACATGATGCATGCACGTTCCGTACGTCCTCTCACCTTAGTAGAAAACTAATATGCTAACGCTAAACGGTGGCATACATACGTTCTCTCATATAAGCGAAACTATCGGTCTACACGTTACGCTGTTAGTGTACCTGCAGAAAATTTCCATTGCAGCCCAACAATTCCCAAAATAACATACAAGAAAGCAGTAAACTAAATACTTTCCATATACACATCCCCGGATGTATATATTTCAGTATCAAAGCTACCCGATGGATAGATGCCCACAATTAAGTGCTTTTACATAATTACATGGTTTGAACATGTAAATATGCAAACCACCAAAACTACTCTCCCCTAGACCGCCGGTTGGACGATCATGCTCTCACAACTCACACTTACCAGAGCGTCGAGGTAATTGATCCATACATTACCACCCAAGTGGATGGCATCCATACAATATCACGCCGTATGGACGACGAAACAAAAACAAACAAGGCCCCAAGTTAGTCTTTATAATAAGCCACCTAAGAGTCCTTATTTGGGCTAAGGGATGTGATCACTGGCATAATTATAAAAATACTTTTTAAAGTTTAACCCTTTTCGCAAACAAATACTTTTGTTTTTAATTACTCGTAATGATGTGCTTAATGCTGAATTATGCTCCGGTACCAGCTGTAACAGAACCGACCAAATTATAAGAGCACAAGTACGAAAACAAGCACCGAAGCGCTCAAATTTTCAAACTTGAGCCCATATAATCCCGGTAGTCAATCGAAATCACGAAGGATTTCAAACCAAACTGCTTACAACCAGGATCGCATCATTCAACATACACATCATACGTTACATTTCACAAGTAGTTCAGAAATAAGTTAACACCACGGAGTAGCAATTATTACAAACTGAGTTTGAAAGTAGCGGAAGTCTTACACACACTGAAGATACTTAAATACTGCCAGTTTGATTAGATCAACATCCCACAAAAGAACGAGGTAAGTACATAAAGATGATCATGCCCATGTGATCTAGTCCTCATCCCCAGCGGGGTGAAGGCAGGTCTTGCAGAAGCCTTGGTAAAGCATATCATCTGCAACAGGAGGGAATAAACCCTGAGTACTGGAATGTACTCAGCTAGACTTACCCGTCATAAACCAGAAATAAAGTAGACACCAAGGATTATGCAAGGCTTACACAAGAGGCTAGCTGACACCACATTTTGCATAAAGGCATAAGTAGCTGAAACTTTTATAACCTGTACTAGCAGTTATTTTTAGCATTTACCTGTCATCTATCTTAGCACCTGTACTAAACATGCACTTGATTATCATCAAACAATTATTCGTATTATTCCATAGCAGGTATAAATTGTGGCAACATTGTATCATTCACTTAACCATCTGTTCAATTAATGAGATCTACGTTGCCGCTGCTCAAGTCAAGTGCTCACTAACCGGGAGCGACGGCGATTCGAATCGAATTCCTATCCAGCTGGAGGGGTATTTCTAACACTCACCGAGACGCGCCTGGCGAGGGCTGCTCAGGTCATCTTTCGTACAGTTCAGGAATCGCGGGTCCGAATGATGTCGCGACCCCAAGGGCGACACTCTGCCAGGTGCTAGGGACTCTAACCCCCCCTTGGTCTCACGCCAATGTCCCCAAGCACATCCTTTCTCTCCTCCAAGAAGCAACCTACCATTCGATTCCCGGCCTGAACCATACTACTCGACTTCGCGGTCGGAACGACTTATCCGGCCAACTAAGTGTTAGACTGCGTTCAACATGACTCAAGGACGTACAGCGAATCGGTCCTTAAACGACTCAGACGGGCATGGCTCCACACCCAAGACGTGAAATGTCTTGCAGCTGTACCATCGAACTCCCGCCCGGTCTCAATTTCATTTTAAAGCATGGTTCCATCACGATAGCCATAAGCCACTCGCGACCCAGTCCTATCTCTCGCGGATGACCGGAAATCACCCGACTTCTACCGTACTAAGCAGGGCTAAGCATTGACACGTGCCTACACCTAATATAGGATTAGGGCGTAGTATCTGGACAAGGACAGGTGTAATGCAACAGTTGTTTTCATACAACTCCTACTACATAATGCAGTAAACAATTAAAAGTACTCAAGATATCTTTTATCAATAATGGGTTCAGCATGCACCGGGGCTTGCCTTTCAGGAAGGTGGAAGGCTGGTGATCTGGGCACTCCGGGAGGTCTTCAACGGCGTCTCCTTCGCCGCTGGGCTCTGTCTGCTCCTCTGGTTGATTCAGTACTTCCTCGGGGATCGTCTGCTCGAACTCGAGGAGAGTTACCCCCTCCGGTACACCTATTGCATGAGTGCATAATAAATCTCATGAATGCATAATGAAAGATGCAATATGCTCGGAATGAAATGCATTACGACAATTTAGCGCTCTATTCAAATCACTTCAAAAGAGTAGGTGCAAATTTCCTTTCCGGTAGAGGAGTACTCACCTAGTCTACTTAGCCTAAGATAAAGTTGCTCATCTTCAGTTAGAGCCCTAACTCCTAACAATTACAAAAGTAACTTGTCTTAGGATATCACACCATATCAATCAACAAGGCATCACAATAGAGCATACTGGACAGCAGCTACTTGTTTTTATCATAACTAAAGATTTACAATTCCAAAAGATATGATCTAGGACAATCTGGAAAGCCTAAGAAATATTCTACAATTCATTTTCAGACCTCAACCCCAAACTCCTAAGTTTTCCACATCAAACTTCACAAGTTCCAGAATCTGTCCTCTCAAAACAGAGAGCAGCAGATTCTGAACTGCCACTTAAAACAACAGTAACTCTCAAACTACTAAGCCAAATGTTCCCAAATTTTGACACAAGCTAGTTCATCAAGTTTACTGTGACTTTGGTATTTACAAGTTTCCCAGCAACAAATTTTATCAAAGGTCAAATTTAGAAATACTTCCAGCTGTCCAGAAAACCTAAAATTACAAAGGTTAAATTTTTGTTGATATGCCCAAAGTCTCCTAAAACCAAACTAATGTTACTAACAGATCACATTAGGTATAAAAACACCAGAAAGTAAGGTGGAATCAACTAGAATATTTATTTAACCCCATTTCTTAATTTACTTCATTATTTAGGTAGAATTTTAAACATATATGTAAACTGCTCCTAAAATTCTACAAAAATTACAGGGGACTCTCTGACCTCTAAATAGACCACAGTAAAAATTTGAACAAGTTTTATTCACAGAAACTCCCTATACAAAATTCACAAGCCCAAAAGGCTGATTTTTGCATAAATCATAAATCACATTGAAAAGTATCAAACAACAGATTTCATATTTTTCTTAGACACTCTAGGGTACCAAGACATTCTCCAAAAATTTACAATAACATTGCACATGTAGAAAAATTATAAAAATTACTTCAATTATTTCCTAGAATAAAATGATAGCCTTATAACTTGAAAATTACTTAAGTACTGAGGCCCAAATTTTTACCATAGCTAGGACTAGCATAGAGTAACCTACCCACCAAATTTCATAATTTATGGAACTCTACAGCTCAAGCTATAAATTAAACAAATTTGTATACATTCCAAAACACATTTAAAGGATCTAATAAAATCTTACAGAATTTAAACATCTCAAGCCAGATCTATATTTTTATAAAATACTACACATCCAGTAGATTCTAACAAAATTTATTTCATGATTTTTGGATCCCTAAAACCCTAGATTCCTATTTTTCCAAGTATTACAAAAATCAGTATCAAAATAATAAAAATCCTTTTTTATTTCGGACAACTGGGCCGGCCCGGAAACGAAATCCGGCCCACACTCCCACACCCGCGCGCGCTCGGCCCACTCGGCTCTCCCGCCCGCGCGCGACGCTGACGGGTGGACCCCCGCGGTCAGCGACCGCAGGCAGGGGAGCCGGCACCCGGCGAGCTCCGGTGAGCTCGCGCTCGCCGGAGAAGAGCTCGCGCGGCCAACCGAGCACGGCCTCGTGATCTCCGTCACCCGGCGCATCGATTG
Organism: Saccharum hybrid cultivar R570; assembly: GCA_038087645.1. Lineage (NCBI taxonomy): Eukaryota > Viridiplantae > Streptophyta > Magnoliopsida > Poales > Poaceae > Saccharum > Saccharum hybrid cultivar. The sequence continues at coordinate 20,364,219 of JAQSUU010000496.1, forward strand.
GCACCCGTAGGACGGATGGGGATGGGGAGGAGAGGGCCTGCCGCCGTGCGTGGCGGCCGGTGACCTCCGGTGACGGCGCACCGTCGCCGGTGAAGACGGATAGGGCGGTTTGAGCTCGGTACGAGCTTCACCGAGGCACGGGGGTTCCATTTTGCAGGTAAGGGGGAATGGAGAAGGACCGAGGCACCCCGACCACGGCGAGGTCCCATGGCGGGCTCCGGCGACCCCTCGGAGGCGGAGAAGAAAGGAATGTGGCTCACCTAAGGTTCGGTCGCGGGTTTCGGTAGGTGCAGGGGGTGGAGGGTGTCGTGGCGGAGGAAATGGCAAGCGCAATCGGCCGGTGGTGTGGCGTAGCTCGCGCTCGGGCTCGTCGGAGAAGAAGGGGATGGCGGCTCGGTTTTCCCTTTTGCAAATGAGAAGGAAGGAGGGGGAGGAAGTGAATGGGGGAGGTGGGAGCGGCAGCAGGGGCGCCCTTCATGCGCTCGGCAGCTGGCCGCGTCGCCAGGTCGCGCGCGGCGCGTGGAGGACACGCGGCGGCGTTCTTCTGCCGCGACGCCACGTTCCGTTCACTGAAGTTTGAATCACGGTTTCAGTTCAGTCAAGCCGAGCCTGACAGAGCAACTTTGTCACTCATTATCTTCTAAACCGGTTCGAGTTAGGAGAAGATGATAACATCAAATTGGTAGGGCTTTGTGAGGTCAACAACTTTGTCAATTGGTGCTTAGGCTGGTTCGGCCTATATTTGAAACTACATGGCCTCAAAGTAGTGCTCAAAGAAACTGAAACCAAGTTTCAGTCAAAGGTGCCGACTGACAGGTCATTTTCATGGCCCAATATCTCTTGAACCATTGAGAACCAGGCTTGGGTGATATTGGCAAAGTTGTAGGGCTACATGTGATCTACAAATTTGTCAATATGAGTGAAGGCTAGTTTGGCTTGGTTTGCAAACTACAAGCTTCCAAAGTAGGCATCAGTGAAACTGTAAAGTCCAATTCCAGACTTAGAAAAATTCTAAGTCCTGGAATTACACTACTAGCTGACTTGTGGGCCACTTTTGAGCATGTTGTGGTCATTTTCATGAGATGGTCATATTGAGACTTTTGTTCCCCAAGAATTTCTTTACAACTTTGCTTAAGGGTGCTCTTCCATGCAAGATCTCTAAATTAGACTTTCTAATTGGTCAAACTAGAACCTTCTATGGTCAAATGGAAGTCAAACTTGTCATGGAGGGCAATTTTGTAATTTTGGTCAACATGAACCTTGATCCAAATGTTACTCTAAGTATAGCTAAGGTGTTGTAGGTCATGATTGATGACTTTACCTTTTTGTTACACCAACTAACAAGTACTTTATGAAATCAATCAAGCAAACCCTAAACAAACACATGAATTGCATTACATGAAATACTAAACATGGATTATGCATGTCATGCTTATGCAAATGCAATGCAATTAAGGACTAAACACTTGAGGTGTTACATTTATTCTTGATGGTTACAGCATTAAGAGGTCGATAATCCACACACATCCTGAGAGTACCCTCTTTCTTTTTCTTTACAAACAAGGCAGGACATCCCCATTCAGACTTACTTGGGCGAATAAACCCCTTCTTTAATAACTCTTCCAACTGTTTCTTCAACTCGGCTAACTCATCCGGAGGCATCCGATAGGGTCTCCTCGAAATTGGAGCTGTCCCAGGGATCAACTCGATTCCAAACTCAACATCTCTATCTGGAGGAAGGCCAGGCAACTCGTCTGGAAACACATCCGGGAACTCACATACTACTGGGATCTGATGGATAGGAGCAACTTCCATGGCACAGGTCACACTCACAAGATCTGTTCTTTTAGGCAATGGTACCTGAAAAGTACCCTCTGCCTGGGGATCTTTAAGGGTAAGCATCCGACTGCTTGTATCTATGACTGCTTCCCAGTCTTTCATCCAGTTCATTCCTATTATTACATCCAAAACTAGTCCAGGCATAACTACCAGGTTCACCCGAAACTTCCGACTACCTAACTCAAGGGTTGCCCCTCTAACCATCTTATTGGTTAACACATCAGCTCCTGCTGAACTTATGCGATAACCATAACTCAATTCTGTGCATAGTTGTTCATGCTTCCGTGCAAATGCTTGACTCATAAAAGAATGCGAAGATCCAGAATCAAAAAGAACAACTGCAGGGTGATGGTTCACAAGAAACTTACCAGTAGTTACAGGCTCTCCCTCAGGAACTTCATCAATGGCGGTGTGGTGCACACGGGCATTGTAAGTCTGTTGCTTCTTTTTAGGCGGATAAGGGCAGAACTTTGAAAAGTGGCCTGGCTGACCACAGTTGTAGCAGGGCCCTTTCACTGTACCAGCAGACCCTATAGCTCCCTTGGAGTTGCTCTGTTCTGCAGCTGCGTTGGTCTTTGTTGGCGGCACTGCCATCTTGTACGGTTTCTGTGGCCCCTTGTAGTTCTGGGTTTTATGCTGCGGCGGCCTGAACCTCGCACCAGGTGCGGACGGACGATAAGATGAACGATTGGCAGGGACAACTCTGGACTGGGATGGTCCTGACTCGAACACTCTCTTGCGATTCTTGGATGCGGTGTAAGCGTTATTGTTCTTCTCTTGCTTCAAACAGTCACTGATAAAGTCGTTGAATCTGTTGCGGGTATTGGTACCCACATGCTTCATCATCTTCGGACTCAACCCTCTCTTGAAACTAGCAATCTTCTTTGCATCTGTGTCAACCATGTCTGGAGCATAGCGGCACAAGTTATTAAAGGCATGCAGATACTGTGTCACCGTCTTGGTACCCTGATTCAAGGCTAAAAACTCTCCAAGCTTCATCTCAACCAACCCTGGGGGAATATAAACTCCCTTAAAAGCTTTAGTGAAATCCCTCCAAGAGATCTGGGCATTAGGAGGAAAAGTACTGCGGTGATGCTTCCACCACATTCCTGCTGGTCCTTGTAACTGATGTGCAGCATACTCTACTTTCAGAACTTCTGTCATCCTTAACACACGGAACTTATCTTCCATAGTGTTAATCCATTCTTCGGCATCAAGTGGCTCTGCTGCTTCTTTGAAAATAGGTGGCCTAGTATCCATGAAATCCTTGAAACTGCTGTACTGGTTCACTCCCTGGCCACCACCTTGATTATTTCCTCTTTGAATATTTTCCGCGATGGTACGCAGAAAGTCTTCCATATTCCTCTGTGACTGTTCAGTACTGCGTTGACTTCCAAGAAACTGTGTGAAGAACATTTCTGCGGTAAGCGGCGGAGGAGGGGGCAAATGTGGTTCTGGACGTGGTTCCTGGTGGTTGACATTGTTGGCACCACTTCCACCAGCTCCTGCACCATTGCCACCAGTCTCAGCGGCTTCATACGTAGCACGACGAGTGTTGGCCATCTGCATATTTCAGCAACAAGCACAATTGAGTGAAGTTGTAAAAGTGTGTCCGAATGAACAATCATGCCATACTGAAATCATTGGAGAGAACAAGTCATACAAGGAAACAGTGGCGCAATCATTTCATTCCAATTAAACAACAGCACCAATTAAGTTACTTCAAATGCAACATCGCGTTCCATACAACCACGTTGCCAGCATACATACACTGGACTTTTATGCGTTCGGGTATCGCATACACAACCAAACTCCAAAGATCGTCAGTCTCAAGGTCGAACAGGATACATCATGATACATGGAAACCAAAAGAAGGCCATCGCGTCAAGCCTAGCTACTAACGTAGGACACTATTCTACTCCTCGGGGCCATCGTCGAGGTCGGAGGCGTCGCCATCGCTACCTTCAGCAGCGGCGTCGTCGTCGAGGTCCATCTGAGCGGCGTTCGGAGGAGCATACGGGCCCATCCCGTTGTAGAGGGCATGGAACTCTTCATGCAAGTTGGCATTGTACTCTTCTAGCTCCTCGACCCTCTGCCTCAGAAGGTCCCTCTCGTTCCAGGCTTCATTCCTTTCTTGTACTAGCTGCTCCAACAGGCGATCTGCATTCCTGTTGGCCTGAGTCAGCCTCTGTACCTGCTGCAAGGAACTCTCGCCTCTCTCGAGAGCTCGGTCCCGCTGCAAGCTCATATCAGCCAACTGCTCCTGCAAGCTAGCTATGGCACGTGCTTGCTTCTTCTTCTGTTTTCTCGCTTCAAGCCGATCATCACCACGTAGGCCAGTCAAGGTCCAATAGGTATTCTCCAGACCTTGGTATGCTCTGATGGCTGCATACATGGCACTCATGGTGTGGTTGTCGCTAGCCCGTCCTTCACTGGGGCCTCTAACCAGGGCACTTCCTTGCGGCTGTACCCAAACGGCATCGCGAGGATCATCTCTCGGGAAGGTACCGGCCAAAGCTGCTGCTAACTCATTGGGAAATCTGCTCATGATGTCTCGGATGACACGAAAAGCTGCGCCCTCTGCACCCTCGGCTGGAGTGCGTCCTTCGAACTCCAAATGCCAACCATCCCATTCTGGCGCATCACCAAGAGCAGGGACGGTGATCTCTACCACAGCAAGTCCATCTTCAGCTAGCTGGCTCTCGCTCCAAGAGTAAACTGGCTCTTGCCCCTCCGGGTACCCCACATCATGGAGCACTCTCCAAAGCAAGGTGGGCATACCAAACTCGCTTAGAAAAGTGTCCGCGTTGCGGTGCTCCCACGGGGCTAGCTGACGACGGGGTGCTCTTCCGCCAGTGGACTTGCGGGCAGTCTGCTTCGTGCGGGCCATCTGTAGCACAAGTTTTAATTACCCGGTGAGAACATATTTTAGTTGAGGTCACTTTTATCAAAATGGGATAATCCTTTTATAAGGGGAGGAATGCATGCCATGAATGGAATGCACAAACAATATGATGCATGCACGAGTCTTACGTTCTCACAAACTTATGAAATAAAAGCATCTAACGGTGAATTCGGTGGCATACAACGATCTCTCATATACGTAACTAATTCGGTCTACACGATACGCTGTTATGTACCTGCAGAAAACTCATTTCAGCCCATTCCCCATGAATGCATGAAAGCAGTAAATCTACCTACACGCTTTACACGAATCCCCGGATGCATGTACAACGGTAGTAACTACCCAAACACATCGTCCTATTGACGGCATCGCCTCAACGGACGGAACACCCACACATGCGACACTTTTATAAAAACATGTGTAAAACATGTAATTATCCAAGTATCATATAAGCACTTTTCCCTAGATCGGCAGTGTATCCGATCATGCTCTCACAACTCACACTTACCGAAGCGTAGAGGTAACTGATCCATACATTACCACTCAACTAAGTGGCACTCATACAATAGCACGCCGTATGAGCAACGAAAAAGAAATATGGTGCAGAACCCCAAGTTAGTACTTAAATAGCCACCTAGAGTCCTTAACTGGGCATACAGGATATGACCACTGGCACACTTTTTAGCTTCAAAATCACACCTTTTAAACAGGGTTTTGGTTTAAATACACTTATGAACAGTAATTACGCTAAACCATGCTCCGATGCCAGCTGTAACAGAACCGCCCAATTATACGAGATTAAGTAAGAAAATCATCCAACGGACGGACAATTTACCAAACTTAAGCCCGTATAACCCGGTAGTCCGTGAAATCTCGACGGATTTCAAACCATTTCGCATCACAGCCAAGATCGTAATAAGTTTAGCGATTACCTTCATAAGTTACACAGTAGTTTGCGGCACAAAATACATCGGAGTTTAAACATAGTTATTACAAACCAGTTTCGAATAAAGTAGCGGAAGCATTAGTTCAAAGCACACACACACACGCGCAACTTTCCAAAATAAAGTGCCAGCTCGCGATCATCTCCCACAAAAGCATCAGGCGAGGAGTAGTGAGTGACCATTGCCTATGGTCCTAGGCTTCGCCCATCGCAGGGTAGAGACAGTTGATACAATAACCATAGTACATCTGTCCATCTGCAACAAGTGGGAACAAAGCCCTGAGTACGAGAAGGTACTCAGCTAGACTTACCCGACAAAACCAAAACAAAAAGACTCCAAGGATCATGATAGGCTTTTTGGTGGGGTAGCTGACTCATTTGCAAAAAGAGCATTTTTAGCTTACCAAATCATTTACAAAAGTATGTCATCTTTTAAATCTTTATTCTCCTGTCAACTATGTTTGCACTTATGCTAAAGTAATCATGTAATTAAGCAAGCAAGGATTACCATTGATAATTAACAATAGTTACCATGTCATTTCCTCATAACTATCCAAGTGTTGCATCAATATTACTACGATGAAGTAACTCAAGTCAAGTGTTCACTATCCAGTGAACGATGGCGATTCGAATCGATTATTGACCAGCTGGTAATTTATTCCTCACACAAACCTCACTCACCCGCTAAAGTGAGGTATTGGTCACCGAGTCAACCATTCAGGTAAAGTCGCGAGCTTGCCAGGAACCACATGTACCCGGGGCCGCCCGACTGCTCTTTGGCCTTATCATCGCGCCCCCGTTTCCTGCCACTACTGCTCCGGTACAGTGCGTTGCGGGCAATCCACTCGGCCCGAATAATCTCCCGGCTTCGCGGTCGAAAGGTACTTTATTCGGCCAGCTAAATGTGAGGCATGCGTTCAACATGACCCGAGGCCCGACATCGGACGGTCCTTAATCGACACAGACGGAAGACACTACAGTCCAGAACCCTGCAAGCTTCCGCCCGGTCTCATATTCATTTCCACACTTAGTTATTCTCACATGACATTTCTTTCACATAAAACCAGGTAATCCCCTATAGCTCGCGGATGACAGGCAATCACCCGACTTCTACCGGTCTAGGCAAGCTAAGCAAATATTGACCGTGGACACCAGGGTGACAAGGATCGGGTAAAACAAGGTGGAACAAGGTATAATACAGCAACGTTTGCAAACAACTCCTAAACTTAATGCATCAGATTAAGTGAAATTAATAAATAATTCTTTGCAAACCGAGGGAGAAATGCTCCGGGGCTTGCCTCGCTCGAAGGTACTGGGACGATGGTCAGGGCACTCCGGAAGCTCTTCACCGGACTCCTCTTCTGCTTCTGCTGGCTCCGGCTCCGTCACTTCGAGCTGCTCCTCTGCGTCCTCGGGAACAACTGTCGGAACCACCTCCTGCGATCCTGTATGATGCAGAAGTATGAGTGCAACATGCATAGGTGCATTGCCGAGGTGACATGAGATGATGATGATGCGGAATGCATGCGATGTAATAAATGTATTACGTCATCGGATTATGTGGAACTTATGACTCTTCTACAAGGTAGTCTACGTCATCCAAGAACATGTACTCGGAAACTACCAACACTAGTTTCTACCATGCGAGAGTATTAGAAAATCAAGAGGCTTCAAAGATACACCAAAGTATAATTTTCCAACTAACTTTGCATTAAGAATAAATAGAAACCTTAATTAGCCCTATGGTTGAACAGCAACACACATTTTAGTAGCTCAGAAAAATCTTATAAAATTACAGTGGATTACTAATATCAAGAATAGCTTGACATAAAATTTTTACTGCATTTGGATAATTAGAACTTACTATACAAAAATAACAAACTATGGCCTCAATTAGATATTTAAAATACTTTACATTGTGAAAAGTATCAAACAACAGATTTAGGAATTTTTCTACTATCTACTACCTAAACAAACACTATGGAAAAATTATCACTTGCATGTTTTATTCAAATTTATTTAAATAACAAAAATAACAAATATTGGTAATAAAAGCATTTGAACTGCAACTACAAATTTTTATACAGAACACCCAAGCTATAAAATTTTCCTAGAAAGTACATGACACAAAAAGATTAATAAAACTGGAATCATATTTTTCTGACTTTTCTAGGATTTATTAAGTATTTATCAAGAAAATAGCCATTTCACTATTTAATTATAAACTCTACAGAAAAGTACATCAAATTTGACATGCAACAATTTTATATCATAGATCTGGTCCCAAAGAGTCCATAGAAATTTGTTTCATCAAATTTGGAGCTAAAATGAGCAAGTTACAAATTTTCTAAAGCATTTATACATTTTCTGAAAAATCAATTTCAAAAATCCTTTTTAACTCCAGCCGCTGAACTGCTAGGCGCACCCGGCGATCTACACACGCGCGCACACACAGAGACAGACAGGCGGGCCCGCGGGTCAACCGGGCCCCACGCGTCAGCCGCTCCGAGTCAAGGAGGGCGCTGACCGCGCGGATCTCGACGACGGCGAGGTCGCCGGCGACGAGGTCACCACCGTCGTGATCCCCAAGGCGAGGCGGTCCCGTTGAGACCATTGGCATGACCGGAGGAGCTCGAAATCGAGCTTGTCCCCGTCCATGGCGGCTCGGCGGCGCTGCTCACCGGCGGGAGCACCTCTCCGGCCATGGGGCGGCACGGGAGACGGTGTCCGAGCACCGGGAGGATGAGGCGAACAAGATGCTTGCGCGAGTGAGGGAAAAGAAGGGGCGGAGGTGGGGTTTCCACGGAGCGGAGAACCACGGTGAGCTCGGCCGGAACTCCGGCGAGCGATTGGCGTGGCTGTGGGGCTTACCGCGGGAGATGGAGGTGAGCACGGGTTGCGCCAGAGAGAGAGGAAGCTCGGGGCGAGATGGAGAGGTCTGCGGTGGACGGAGCTCGTCGGAACGCGCGCGTCCGGCGAGCGCGTGCGGTGGCGGGGGCGGAAAGCGGCAGCCGCGCGCGGTGAACAAGCAAGGAGGCAGAGCGGAGGGGGAGAGTAGCGAGGCGCTGCGGTGGGGGGTTAAGGAGTGGGCGCTCGCGCTGGTGGGGGCGACCGAGCGCCACCCGGCCGCTGTGGCCGGCATGCGGCCGCCACGCGGCGCGCTTGCTCTGCCGGAGCGCCAGCGCGCGCGGGCGCGGGCGGGACGGAGGAAGGAGAAGGCCGGCTGGGCCTGGGCCGAGGCGGGGCAGCGCGGGCGCGCGCGCGCGGTGATGCGGGCCGGTTCTGGCCATGGGCCGAACCGGTGGCGGCGGCCCGCGAGGGAAAAATTAAATTTTTGATTTTTGATTTTCAAATTTACATGTATTTCAAACTTCAAACCATGTTTTGAACAAGAAGAAAGCATTTTATGGATTTGGCCCAAAAATAAAAGTTGCTCAAAATTAAATTCTCTACAACTTTGATTAAGGGGCCATCTCAAAATTCTTGATAGATTTTAAATGACAAAATAAAAGCTAAAATAGGAGAAAATTTTGAATATTTTTCATAATTACTTTTAAACAAGTTTTTGACAAATTTTGAGCTCCAAAATTTGAACTAGGGTTCCAAGTGATGTAAGAATTATGGTTGCAAGGCTTTTGATATAATGTGATTATCATATTATTATAGTCCATTAAATATAGCATGTTTAAGCTTTTATTTTAATCGAATTATACCATTATCATACATGATTATAATGATATGAATGCTATGCAATATGATTGCCATGCAAAAATGCATTGCGTAACACCGGAGTGTTACAGAAACCCCCTCACCCCCAATGGTTTTCTAAGGCTGTTTGACACCGTATCCCATCACATTGGCTTCAGTACCCATGCTTGTATGCAGACCCATCTTTTCCTTTCTATTCTCTATCTACTCTTTGGCTTGTCCCACTGGCTGACGAGCTTCACACGACCTCTTGTCTTTTGCTCGACCTCTTAGCACTCCTTGATGGCATTAAGCTCATGCACAGAGCTTGCGCTTCGTCATCTGGCCCCTCCCACATCCTCCATAGGTGAGGGGTGAAATAGACAACCACCGATAGTTAAGGGTGTTAAGTAGACTTTTCTTTCCAAACTTATTAATTAGTCAAACTTTGAATATTTTGATTTAGAATGATCTGGAGTTATATTCTTTTTGGGACGGAGGGTGGAGATATGCTTAAATTGTACTAACATAAATGGCGGTAATTTGATAAGAAGTTCTACTTTCTTATTGGTATTGTTATACTATTGCTGGTAGTGGTAGTTTCTTTTTTTCCCTAGCAAAGCAGGTTACTGAAGAGGGGGAACATAAGAAATAGGGAAGCAACTCCTGAGTCTTGCAGTACTGCAGAGGGAGCTCACCCAAATTTGGCTTAGGCTGAAATATTGTCAGAGAAAAACACTATTCCATGACTGAAAAGTAGTTCAAGCGAACATGGCGGGTATCTTCAACAATGCATGCTCGACAACTAAAATATAGCCACTTGATACGTCGGTTTGCTAGAGTTATAATTACATGTTTTCATAAGTTCTTTTTTATTATATATATATGTCGGCACACAGCACGCTTGTTGGATCGAATAGTCAAACATATCCATTTCATCACATGAAGCATAGTGCCCTAGTGCGTATATAATTCAGGCAGCAATATGCAATGGGGGTCCTGGAGTGCAGCATGCAAGCTGGTATGGCCAAGGAAGCCGCCAACAACAGGGTAGCAAAGGGGCCACTTCACCGGTCCACCCTCAAGATCCAAATCTGCATCAGTTAAAAACAATGCTCACACACTCATGCAGCTGACATAAAAAATTGCAAATAAAAGCACGATTAAGCACTCTAACCTGACGTCACTTAAGATATTGCAGTAAGGGTTCCTGAGTGATTCGACAAAAAAGGAAGAAAAAGAAGAAAGAAAGAAATAAAGAAACATCGGCCTAGAGGTAATGTACTGTGCATATATTTAATTAAAAAAACGAGTACTTGTACCAAGTCGAGGATTTAGACCTAAATGGATATGGAGTACATATGTTCCACCACACAAGGAACTTGCTATGCTCATTCTGCTATGTATCTTTTTCTTGAACAAGAAGAATACTAGCAATCTCAGTTCATTTCATACTAGTTTTCATGAAAATGGTCAATGAGAATGCCTTCACTGAGTGCAGTTTTCATTATTAAGCAAAACTGGTTCTGATCAAATCAACTCATAAAACTGAAGACAACCAAAGTAATACCTGGCCTTAAACCGCAATTTAGAAGATGAATAATCTATTGAAACATTCAGTTTTTTTTTAATCCAAAGTGCATATCACTTTTTTTTTTCTTTTTTTGCGAAAGAAAGTGCATATCACTTTAGTCGTGACCCTGCGACGTGTTTCAGAAAAAAAAAAACCCGAAGAGGAGGGTTGTATACAATCTCTAATTCTCTATGAAGAGAGATCGACAGCCCTAAGGTGCCAAGTTGACCAAACCAGAAGCCAAAGTTGGGAGCAAGATTAAAACAGTGGGAGGCCACATGCATGATGCTGTCATGGAGATGAGAATCCAATGGCATTGCCCCTGCAGAAACACTATCATAATGGGCCAAACTTCCAGCCTGTTTGCATCCAAGACTGCAGGGAGAGGATCTATATGTAGGCATGGCATTATTACTAATAAGAAGATCTGGACATCAGATATTTTTGTGACCTAGGTAGCTCAAGATGCTGCTTCTTAAAGTAGAACCAGAATTCTATCCAAATTAGAGACTGCATCCAGAGAGCGCATATGATTGCATTTGATGTGTAGATGTCTAGGAGATGAAACATTCACTAGAGCTTGCTCTTCTCCCTGACCCATTTACAAATAGTACTAATAATCTGAAAGTAGTGTTGTACCGCATAAATGGTTGCTCATATGATTAACATCATGTCCCATGTATATCAAAACTGTAGTAGTCACTCTGTTCCAACATCTAAGGTGGTTTAGTTTTATCCTAAGTTAGAACTTCTAACTTTGACAAAGTTTTATAGAAAAATGCATCAAAATCTAACATTAAATCCACCATGAAATATGTATTAGTAGTGCAATTAGCAAATATGTGTCATCAGATTCATCATGGGTATATTTTTTATATCATAACTATTTAGTGTCATAAATGTTGACACTCTTTTCTATAAATTTGACAAAAATTAGATAGCTTAAATAAAGACAGCTAACTTTTCAGATAGAGGCAGTATCTTCCAACTTCCAAGTGCATAGGAGTATCTTGTACTGGTGACTTCAGATATTCAAATGCTTAATGTGCTTATATGATTAAATATCAAAAGCGACACTGATAATAAAAGTGTAAAGTGCATTAGCATTGATTGCAAATTATGAGCGGAAAGTGTGCAGCCCTGGTGATGCATTAGCATCATTGGTGGCAAATTATTTGCTGAAAACAAGAAGCACTTAAGGATCTAGTAAAAACTAAAATCAGCATTGAATGCTGGAGGCCCCATCCAGCAAATCGATAAGAAGGAGGGGAGAAAACAAAGACAAAAGGCAGAGATGAATGAAGAAACATATGATGAACAGGTGTTGAGTTGTAATGGTCAGGAATCCAACAAAAGGTGAGTTGCTGAGCAGTCTGGGAATCCTATGCCATGTTTCCCAAAAAAATTTAAGATTCCCCGTCACATCGAATGTTTAACACATGTATGGAGCATTAAATATAGATAAAAAAACTAATTACATAGTTTGGTAAAAAACCACGAGACGAATCTTTTAAGCCTAATTAGTCTATGATTGGACACTAATTGATAAATATAAATGAAAGTACTACAGTAGGCAAAGCCAAAAGTTTTCACGAACTAAACACACCCCTAGCCATATTTACTTTTCCCTGTAATGGCAGGGCCAGGGGCTGAGGGGGGCCATTCATCACCATAGACGGCATGTTTTGTGCTTGTGCAGTTGTGCCACTGCTTGATGCCACACAGCTTCATCGGCCGGCCCCCTGGTCCTGCAATGCAAGGCTGCAACTGCAAGCATCTCAGGCAGGTGCAGTGCAGCCTCTTGGGCCTTGCCCCCCTCACCAAACTTTCATATCATACCAACCAATGCCATATGATGTGAGATCTGAAGATTTTCCCTGTAATGGCAGGGCCAGGGGCTGAGGGGGGCCATTCATCACCATAGACGGCATGTTTTGTGCTTGTGCAGTTGTGCCACTGCTTGATGCCACACAGCTTCATCGGCCGGCCCCCTGGTCCTGCAATGCAAGGCTGCAACTGCAAGCATCTCAGGCAGGTGCAGTGCAGCCTCTTGGGCCTTGCCCCCCTCACCAAACTTTCATATCATACCAACCAATGCCATATGATGTGAGATCTGAAGAAACATTCCATTCTGAACTGAAAGATGTAAGAAACGAAACCAAAATCAGGGGGTGTTTAGGTGCTCCCTAAAATTTTTTCACCCTATCATATCGGATGTTTGACACATGTATGGAGTATTAAATATAGACAAAGAAAATAACTAATTACACAGATTGCGATAAATTTGCGAGATGAATTTTTTGAGTCTAATTAATCCATGATTTGACAATGTTGTGCTATAATAAACATGTGCTAATGACGGATTATATAGGCTTAATAAATTCGTTCCGCGGTTTCCAGACGAGTTATGTAATTAGTTTTTTATTAGTATCCGAACACCTCTTTCATCATTCATTGAAACATCTGATGTGACATTAAAAAAAATTTCACCCCAGAAACTAAACACCCCCTCAGAAGAGATTCGAACTTGAAAGATTGTACAGTACTCCCTCTGTCCCGTTTTTATTGTCGTTATGGCAGTCCTATCAAGTGTTTACGCTCACAGCCCTCTTGGTACACCTGGACAGACCCAGTGTCTAGGTTTCAAAAATCTTCCCTGCACCTAGTTACAAGTTCCAACAACAATTAAAGAGGGACGGAGGGAGTAATAATGATAAAAAGAGAGCCGTTTGTTTCTTTCTGCGACTGCGATTCTGTTCCCTGTTCTCTACAGCTGGAGCATCCAATGATCCAATTCTTCATGGGAGTCCCAGTTACTGTGGGGAACACTACATTACGTAGTACATCACCGCTGATTAATCCACAGTTACTGCTACTGACATTGACTCAGAGCACTGCTTGACTGCGAGTGTGCGCTGCGGCTGCAGCTGCTGGGGTCAAGCCAGCCAGTGGCATGCAGACAGCTAGGGCATCGTTTAGATTGGAAAAAATTTCAACCCGATAAATAGTATCATTTTCGTCTTATTTGACAAATATTGTCCAATCGTGAACCAACTAAGTTCAAAAGATTCATTTCGTGATTTCCAACTAAACTGTGTAATTAGTTATTTTTTTACCTATATTTACTACTTCATGCATGGGTCCAAAGATTTATGTGATGAAGAGAGTAAAAAAATTTCAACTTTTTAGGTGTATCTAAACGAGGCCTAAGTATGTGTACCCGTTCCTGTCCTGCCGCAGCGGCTGCGCTGGGCCTGGGTTGGGTCAGTGCCACTGTGCCAGCGCTCATGCCGTCTGTTCTGTTCACGCGCGCAGCTGGAGGCCGCAGCTCGTCACTGAGCATGTGCGCGCGGCAGCCGATGGTTTCGGTGTCGCATGTAAACGCCCGCCCGGCCGGCACTCAGTTGTTGTACACGAGCCCGAGCCAGGCAGCCAGCAGTCTGCACGCACAGGATGCGTAGCACACAGATCCAGTGAACTGTGAACCACAATTGAATGATATGATACTAGGAGCCTGTTGGTTGAGCACCAATCTTTGCCATGCCAATTTCAAGGCAAGCTAAAACATGGGTGTACCAATATTAGGGCAAGCCAATATCTTGGCAAGGTAACTGTAACACCCCGGGTGTTATAGTGCTAATTAATCTGCTATGTCATCATAACGCATTGCAAAGCATCCATGATTAGGTCAACCTTGTTATGCATCAACTAAAACAAGTTTACTTATCTAGATTGGATGTGCTTCTCAGTGGTGTGCTCCGAATCCAAAAACCCTAATTTCGAATGCCACCGCAAATACTTAGTCCATGCCCTGCGTAATTTGAGGTGTGCGCCTGTGTTGCACACTAGTGCCAAGTGTAGGGTATGAGCTCAAGTACAACACCTAAAATGAAGCTCCAAGTTTGAGTTTGAGTTGGAGTCCCAAAACTTGTCACGGGTTTTCCGATTCAAATTCAAATTCAAATTTGGGGAAAAATGTAAAAGAATTTCAAAAGCTAAATTCGTCAACCAAGAGTGGCATTTGGTCAACCATGTCATTTTGGTCCAAATGATGCCCTTGGGTGAGGTTTTGATCACTAAGTAATCACAAATCAAAGTAGCAACAAATTCCAATTGAAAATTCCTCCGAAAACCCTGTTTTACCCCTTTTGAAATAATTCAAAATCTAAGCAAAATTTGGGAAAAAGTTCAAAACCAAGTTTGTAGAACTTTTCAAGGGCTACAACTTTGGTGTTTTGAGTTTTCAAAGTTTTAGTGTAAAATGTGGAGCAATTTTGAAAATAAACAAATTTCAGATTTAATTCATTTTTGTCCCCAAACTAAGATTTCAAAATGGAGGCAGAATTTGAAAATGTTTTGAACAGAAAAGTTGTAGGTATTGTCAAGATGTACAACTTTGGTGTTTGGAGATTTTGAAGTTTCAATATGAAATCAAAAGTAATTTCTAAATTACCAAATCCCAAAAATTTGTCCCCTTTTGAATTTAAACTCAAATTTCAAAATCCAGTGAGAATTTGAAAAGTGTTCAATACAAAACTTTTAGAGCTTGAAATTCTGAAGATTTCATAGATTGGAAGTTTTTCAAGTTGTTACATGAATTTGAGAGTAATTTAAGAAAACAGTTTGAAAATTCAAAAATTTGGGGGGGTGCTACAGTGCCGCGCCAATGGCGGCCGGCCGCCGCGCGGTATGGGCGCCGGCGAGCCGCCGTGGCCGCCCAGACAATTCACGCGTGGTCGGGAACGCCAGCGCGACGGCGGGAGCAGTCCAGCTCTGTAGCAACGACCAGCTTCTATAAATACATCGAGTTCACAGTGACGATTTCCGTTTTCACCATTTTCGCCATCGCCGCCACCGCAGCTCCGCCGCTCGCCGCTGCCGCCGTCGAGCCATCTTCGGCCACGCCAACCGCACCACTAGCTCCGCCTCATCCTCGCGCATCTCGTGAACCACCCGAGCGACCCTAACTCCGCCTGGATCACCGCAGCCACCGTCTCCCGTGCCCGACTCCGGTCGGAGCACCGCCACTGTCGCTTCCTGTGGCCAGGCCACTCCGGCTCCTCTCCGTCCTCCCCGAGACCGTCATCGTCACCGCTGTGAGCTCCTGATCGTTTTCCTCGCACTAATTTAACCGCTACCGCGTTGTATCGTCGAGTCGTCGGGCACCGTGGCCGTCGAGCCGCCACCGTCGTCGGTGAGCTGTCACCGGAGCTCGAGCCATGGTGCTTTCTAGCAAAATGGAATCGTGGGGAGATGTAGATGATGATGGTAGGGTCAGTTTGTCGACCGAAGCTCCGGTCACCAGCCAGCCACCGCGGGAGAGCGAGCGAGCACGCGGGAGTGAGCGAGGGGCGGGAGGTTGGCGATGACATACGGGGCCAAGCTGTCAGCGAGCGCGAGGGAGAGAGCGAGCGGGCTGGGCCGCGGCACGTTGCTGGGCCGCGAGCGCGAGCGCGGGCGCGCGCGAACGGACCGCTCGGCTGGGCCGGACCGGAGGGAAGGAGGGGATCGGCCCGGTTCGGTTTTGTTTTTGTTTTTCTTTTTTAAATAAATGAATAGTGCAGCTATTTGTTTAATTCATTAAAAATTGTGTAGAGTTCCAAAATTCATGAAAATTTTTGTGTGAGTCTCTCAATATGTAAACTATCTAGGAAAAATGTTAAACCCCTAATTTTTATTATTTTGTGTAGTAGAATTAATTGGTTCCAATAAAGATTAAATGCAACTTCCAGGAATTTTAATAATTAAATTATTAATCCAAAAATTATGAAATTTATTATGACACTGTTATAAATCATTCTTAATCCATAGAAAAAGTTTGAACTTGTTTAGATAAAGTTTGATCAACTTATAATTATGCCCTAATTATTTAAATAGTAAATAAATGTTAATTTGAGAACTTTAAGTGTTGTGTGCCCTTTTGATTGAGTGATGTCCTTAGGTCACTACTCTTTGGTGATCTTTGGCACCTTAATACCATGTTTGAACTCGTTAGTAACTTGCTTAGGGTTAAAAGCTGGTATCGCTGGAATTGTCGCCGCTAGTTAGTAGGTTTTCTGTTTGCGACTGTACCGTGAAGGGAAGTTGTACTCAAGTCGTAACTCGTGGCATGTTATCATCAAGCATCATGTTTATCATCGAGCATCATGTTAAAGCATGTTATGTACTCGTGTAGTTTCCGCTTTCGAAGAAGTCGAAGTCACCGAGCAAGCTTTCGGAGAAGAGCGATCGTCGGTGGGTTCCGGACCAGACGTTGGAGTCCTCGAGTCTGAGTCGATCGTCGTGTCAGAGCAAGGCAAGCCCCGGTGCATTTAAACCCTACCTTGAGTTTTACAAATGTTTTATTATTTATATTATGGTTTATTGCATTAAGTAATTAGGAGTTGAGTGATAACCTAATTGTTGCATTATCATCCTTGATTATTGCGATATCAACCTTGATACCTGTTTTACTGAAAATGCGTAGTATGGTTTGCTATGCTTAGAAGTTAAGCTTTTAAATGAAATGTTTACTCGGCCATGACGACATACTTAATGAATATTGAAAGACGGGAATGAACTTGAAAGATCGGGCGGGTGGTTTGGCCACTACTAACATACATTGAGAAAGGAGTCTCAATGTAGCGTTTTCGCCTTGTCAGTTAAGGACCGTCCGTTGTATGGTCTGCTTGTGTTTCGAGACTTTGCAACTAGCCTCATGCCTTGGTAAGCCCAAAATGTTGGTGATTCCATTTCGAGAACGTCTAACCTCGCACTGGGAGTGGAGAGATGGCGAGAGTAGCGTGTACCCTCGGGGCTAGAATCGAACCGGGTTCGAGGAGTACTGTACTCTCGGGTGGCGATGGACACGTTCTGGTTTTGGGAGATCTAAATGAGGGTTGATATATGTAAGATTTGGTTCTACATATGTCGTGAGGTTAGGGATCCCCAGCTGGGTATAATCGGTTCGAATCGTCGTTTGCTCCTCGGTTATGGAGACTCGATCACCTGTCCTGCATCGTAGTTAAGAACTGGAATGGAAAGAAAGAATGAGAAGTGTTTTGATGATAATTACTTTGATCTAGATTAGGATCACCTAGATTTGGTTAATGAACCATCAATGGTAAAAGTAAAATGTTGAAGATAAGAACTTACCTTAGTAAGCTTTTTTGTTAAAGAAAATTTGATTCTAGATTACCCGTACCTTGATTCCCTAAAGCTAGCATGCCCTTGGAGTCTTTGTCTTAGTCGGGTAAGTCTTGTTGAGTACTCTCGTACTCAGGGTTTGTTGAACCCCTTGTTGCAGGTGCGGTTTATGAACAAGTCTGCTTCGAGCCTCGTTGCATGACCGTCGTGGTTGAAGAAAGTGACGACGAGTAGACTGTGTGGCCTTTGGGCAAGGCATCTCGTTTGTATGATGTAATAAAGTTACTATCGATACTTCTCTACTACTGGTTTATAATAATGTTACATAAGGTTTGAAGTTTGAAAACTGGTTTGTAACCCTAAGTTATTGTAAGACTTCCGCTACTTTACTCTGTTGAATATTTTGAATAAACTGTTGTAATATTGCAATACTCCTGTGATTGGATCCTGTTCGGAGGAAAGCAGGCCTTTTAAGTTATGGTGAACATAAGTACGGCTGTCGGAGGTCATTATGGCAATGACGGGTACTTGTGGGCCATCATAATTAGGAGGTTCTGTGACAGTAACAAATGTTGGTTATTAGCTTGCTACCAGGGAGAGAGGAAAATATTGTCTTGCCAAAATTTTGAAAGAAATTGCCAATGTCGTGGCACCAAACCAATTGCATGCCAAATCTTTGGAACTTGCCCATGTTTTAGCTTGGCAAAAATTGGCTTGCAACCAATCAGGCCCTATGTAGTACAAAACTTATCCCTAACCTGGGGCGTGGCACTGTAAACCGTGGAGGCTTAGCCATGAGGGCACCACCAATAGAGGCTAACACTCTTGGTAGTTTTACTCTCTCTGTCACAAAAAGATATAATCGAGTTTGAATTTTGTCCCACAGAACATGTAATCCTAGCTACATCTACATGGGTCCCTTGTAACAGTTCATCGCACACACATTGCCATCGAAGTTTCTCGTCCACAAAAGCCACCGAAAAAAAATCGGCCGCAACATCTACTCTCGTCCACAAAAGCCACCGCAAAAAAGGAAACAATAAAATCGGTCGCAACATCTATTCCCAAAATCCCATCGTTCGCTCCACAGATTCCACTTGCTCCATCTGTGTGGAGGCCAGCGACGCATGGATCCAGCCGATGCGTGGCCCCTCACGGCAGCTGCGACGATGGAGGCAGCGGAGAAGGGCAGGGAAGCCGGCGGCGTCTGGATTTAGGCCGCTACGTCGACTGGCGCCGCGGCTGCAATGATGCAGGCCGACAACATATGTAAGGGCGACAGACGCGCGGATTCGTGGGGTGCCGGCGACGTAGAGGCGCGAACACGGATTCCTGCATGGAGGTGTTCCCAGAGGTGCCATAACATGGAGCGGCGGCGCTTGGAGCTGTAGGCCAACGTCGCTGCACGAGCCGAGCGGTCCTTGTGGTCGAGGCGCAACCGACTTTGGGTGATGCAACAGTGAGTGTAGTCGTGGCCTTGTGGGGAAGGCTGCGCCGCCGTCGGGTTCTCGGATCAGAAGAAACTAGAAAGTGCTAGCGGGAAGGAAGGGCTAGGTTGATTTTTTCTTTTACAGATGCTGGGGTAATTAGGTAATTTCACATCTTGCATTGGTTTACGTGCATAAACCTAGAAATACATTTCTTTATAGGACGGAGAGAGTAGTACAAATAGAGTGATCACATAGATAAAAAAATGTTAAAACTACTATTCACACAATGCAAATTATCCCTACTTATGGTTTGTACACATACTTTTTCCTTTTATCGTGCATCATCTTTATTTTCTCTCCCTCTTCTTTTTTAACATGGATCACTTTTCTCTTCCCAAACATACGTAGTTTCTGCAAGTCACTGTAACCAATGTAGAACACCTACTTTTTTTTATCTGATCCTGCTTGGCATTGGGGCTAAGTAAAAAGCAGCGTTGGACAAGGCATGATACACGCAAACTGCACACCGGATCTTCAGCTCAAGCGTCGGAGAAGGCCTGATACACGCAAACTGCACACCGGATCTTCAGCTCAAGGCAAGACAAGTAGGGCTTGGCAAAACACATCTCGTTCTCCTGTGAAGTGACAAGTTACCGAAGCATTCACGGATCATACAGCAGCTGAGCAGCCTGGAGCGAGTTCTGAATGACTGAATCCGAGCAGCGCTAATACCAATCCATAAGCTGCAATTGGTCCACGACAATAAGCTGCAAAAAGTATTCCAGCCAAAATGCATGACCATTCATCGCATGTAAGGGCCCGTTTGGTTTCAATGTGTTAAAGTTTAACTTCCATTACATTAATGTTCCCTCAAATGCATAGAGTACTAAAAATCAAAACATAATGGCTCTCACGGCAGGCAAGCAAACAAGCAGGGCAGTCCATATTATGATGACAAGCATGGGGCATAAAACTGCTGAGACTTAAACAGGACAGCAAAATAATAGTAAATATTTAGTTGCACAATTGATATTAACCATTATTACAAACCGAGGTGCAGAATCAGGGATATCATCTGACTAGTCACTAATCAATCCCTTCCAAGCTGATGAACTTAACAAGAGAGAAACTTGCAGCAGAAAAAAAAAAAGATGGCGAAAAGCAAGTTCATGAGGGGCAATACAAGAACGAGAGCTCCAGAATTCGTCCATCTTCATTATTCTCTGAGTGTACAGACGGATGCATTGCTGGATACTTGAGAAACTAACACGGTGAGCTTAGAACAGATTAAAGTACACGATGGTGTCCTTCGCCATCACCAGCAAAAGCAGCTTGAAGTATATCAAAGCCCACTTTCTGGTGATATCATGGTGCACGTAGTCCAGGAGAATCTCCTTGTGGAACATGTATACTTGATGGAACACCGCGCCGACCAGAAGAGAGGTACTTATGCTGTTCTTGGAGACAAGAAGCAGAGCTGGGATCATGTAAAAGGTGACTTGGGTTAATATCTCTGATCGCCTTACTTTAGAACTCTCACTTGTCAGGGGACTACTTCTAGGTTTAGCGATAGCTGCTTCTAGCGGGCTGAACGCCACAACCTTTGGTGTGGCTTCCTCACTTGACTTGTATGTCTCAGAGATCTGTCATATTTCCAAACATCATCAAATTCATGAACATTTAGTACAGGGTGACAGAATATGTGACAAATCAAGCACTAAGTCTTGCTGGTGACAAACCTGTGACTTCTGCACCTGGGATCCATTGGATGCTAGAGAGGAAAACCAACGAGGTAAAACTTGTGCTCCACTGAGGTGAGATGTTGGTTCATATCCCAGAACCTGTTGCGCATATACATGCCAGAATACATATTAGAGCACTATAGACTTTCATTCTTCTGAATGATATGAAATATAATATAATGGAAACCAGAAGCCCAACTCCTTTCAAACCTTAAACAACTTTTAAAAAAGTCACAAGTTTCCATTACTCTGTGAAACAATCGAAGCAACCGGTTTTTTTAGTTTAGAGAGCATGGATGGATACAAGGGTACACACATATAATGCAAAAGGGTACACAACAAATCAAAACATGTAAAATGGACAAAGATAGAATAACTATTGGTTTGTATCAAATGATACGAATTGGGTACTGTGAAAATACAAGCTATCTAGAGTACTGGTGTGTTCTAACTGAAGTATAAGACTTTTCAAAACTTTGACTATCAATATCTTTTAAAATCTGCAAATTGGAAACATGACAATCATATATCACAATTCTATTTGGTCCTATAAATATCACAGTAAATTAGTGGTTAATGTGGTGTTTTTGTTTTGGTGACAATGCAACTGTCTAAAACAAGTGTTTGCGATCATTTATCAGTAGCAGAAAGATCAGCAGCTTTGCAAAGATGTGACGCTCTGAAATTATTTGAAGCCATCAATAATCTATATTCTGTTCTATAACAGTTTGGAAAGATAAAATCATTAAATGATTTAAGACATTAGTTATAGCATTGTTATCCTTGACACTTGATACTAGTTAGACGGTTACCCCATGAGTAGCGCTTAAGCTTTACTAATGTCATCTAGACAGTCTAATCGCACATCACCATACCATCTAGAAGTTAGACTTAAGACCTAACAAACCTTTACAGTGAAAAGCATATATAGGCCATTTCATGAGACAATACACTTGCAGTTGTGGAAGAGATGCTAGGGGCACAGGGCACCACAAAATAATCAGTTTTTTTCTCTTAAATTTTGGATATCAGGCAACCACTAAATGAAATACCCTATTAATAGTAAATCACATCTTAGCAGGTGGCAGTCACAAGGTGAAGGCTGAACAGTGAATACTAGTACCAATGCAAACTAGCGTACATTGGCATTCATATCAATAAGAGGAACTTTATATATCTACTTGCCATTTCAATTTTTCATCGGAACTAATCATTATAAGCTCAGAATGTTGATGCCCAAACATCATGATACATGTTCCACAGAAAGCCATATCGTCCTCCAAGAATGTCAACTACTGACTGCATTCTGCCAATTAGTTTAGGCAATAGAAATTTGCAAAGATTTTGCCATCAAAATAGATAATAATAAATATCCTATTAACCTCTAATGTGTATTGAGCTAATGTGCAGACTTCAGCATTATTTATATAGCAGCTAGAGCTACACAATAGAAGAATATGGACAATCATCCACACTAAAACATTATTGATGGAGTGAATGTGCTTAAAGTGAGGACAACTCTATGACCACCAGACATCAATTGGGATTGGCCTTCTTGTTAACCATGATAAACCGGCTGAAAAACACTGTTGGCTGATTTGTTGTCAGAGAAAAATATTGTTCCGGCTGAAAAAACAAGCTGAAAAGTACGAATTATAAGCTGAATGAACAGGGCCACTGTCCCCACTCTAAGAAACAGCTTTGGCGTCATGATTCCTAAATATGTGACTGTCACAGCTTCCATAGTACGAAACTGTATTATTGTTCTTCATCAAAGAAATGACACCAAGTAGGAGCACTATCGTCTCATGTTAAGTCAATGTTTTGATAATATCTAAGCTAAAAAATGACATATATATGTACCATACCCATTTCTCAAATAATCGACTCATCGTCTCCAACGTGACTTTCCCAAAGATAAATACCGATATAACAAAACCCACAATAAATCTTATCAAGAACTACACAGATGCAGTTCTCTCAGTTGTTAATGGAGGGACACACGAGACTGGCAAATGGTATTAGACCAATTCAACCAGTCTTTCTCTTCCACGGCAATGTGCTTCTCTCCTTACACTTGTTCCTTCAGTCTCGCCATGTCCATGGATTCAGATTGCAGACACTACAGAACTGTCAGAACTACATAAGCATACTATATATTTTGGTAACCACCACGGAGATACTAAACGAGAGCACTCTCCACCTCTGATACCAAAGCAAAGCAGACGCGAATCGGACGACGGGGTTGCCTTAGGAAAGCCTACGAGCCAGATCATCAATCAGACGGCGCAGATCGGACCAAGCGCGCAGGCACACGAATCACTAAATAATCGCATCACAATCACCCATTCCGATCTGCAAGTATGAAGTATATAGCACAAGCAAGGAGGGATCGGGTACACGAACGAACCTTGCCGAGCCCATGGGGCGACGGGGCGGACGGGTAGCGGGGCAGGGACGAGAGCGCGCGGGCTCCGGCGATCGGCGGCGCTGCGTCGGCGGCGGTGCGGGTGAGGGCGGCGGCGAGGTTGAGGGCCTTGGATCGGGCCAGGATCCGCGACGCCATGGCGATGGGTTGGGGTTCCTTGTGTTGGAGAGAAGCGGCGGTGGGTAGGAAAGTGGGAAGAAACAGGAGCACGCCCACGCCGCACGCGCACGGCACAAGATCGTTCGTGGAATGGGCGGGCCTGACCCGGCTCGGCCCATCTTGGTATGACCCCGTGCTTTGGGCTCCACTGTCTCCGGGGGCCCAAGATGTACTCTAATATATTTATATTATTATTATAGTTTATCTTATCTTATACTCTTATATAAAACAAAACCTTATTAAAGAGTCTATCTCATTCCACAGCGTTCCATGTCATCGCTTAGTCCATCTGATAATCGACCTCCTCCTCCGTATTGCCACCCAGCCAGCTTTTCAACAGATGATGATAAAGAAAGAAAAGAAAAGAAACCATAGCAATTACTCATGCATCCACCCACCGCCCTCCCAGTTATAGTTTTCCAAACGGGCCGCACGGCACTACACGGCACTACATGGCACTGGACACGACACTAGCAGGCACGACACTAACAGGCACGCGTGCCAACCGTGTCGTGCCGTGTAGGGCTGTCGTGCCCAACTTCAAGCACGGGCATGACACTAAGGACGATACCTAGTGCCGTGCCGTGCTAATGGGCACGCGAGCACGGTAGTGTAGTGTAGTGCCGTGCCCAGGCACTAAGACCACACAAACATTCCAAAAACTCAGAATTCAATGAACTTTTCAGATATATCATCAAATCAAAGCAATAATATGTCAAAACAGAGAATAAAGGCATATCACAAAAGACACAAACATAGCAAAAGGAAGGAGTTGTGCAATGGCTGCCTCATTAAAAACCTGTCTAGGTAAAACTCACCCTTGTGAGAAATCCTAGACAGGAAAAAAGAGTGCAGCCAGCCCTATAAGATTAATTGTTCATTACATCAACATCCAAGGTCCAAAGCATCTAGAGTTTTAAGATTACAGAACCATTACATAAATGAAATGACTAATCAAGATAAAGGTCTTCATAGGCAGCCTCCAGGTCCTTGTCCTCCACCATATGCTATAGCCTTGATTTAGCAGCTTCCCAATCCTTGATGCATGCCAGCGCCTCCACAGTCTCAGGCTTCAACCTTCGCCGCCGTTTTTCAATGATCCTGCCAGTGGTGCTGAAAGTAGCTTCTGAAGAGATGGTAGAAACAGGCATACTGAAAACATCTTTAGCTAGGGTAGAAAGAGCAGAATAAGTTAGTTTATGATGATGCCACCAATGCAAGAGGTTGAAGTCATCATGTAATTGACTGACAATGTCACAATCCAAGTAGGATGTGAGTTCAGAACCAGTGTTAGATGAAGCAGTTGCTGCATGAAGCAAGGCAGTAGCAGGAATACTCCTGGACATATCAAGATTAGGAGGAAGGACTTCATCATCATCATCATCATATATATCAGCCCAAGCTGTTCTTTTCTTACCAGATAGGCTTGGAGGGGCAGTCCTTTTCTCCCTAACAGAACCATATAGATCATCATATTTATGATATAGTTTGAAAAGAAGGGTTCTAGTTTCAGTTAACTTATTGGTATAATCAACATCAGTAAGCAAATGTAACTTCCTAAGCACTTTATTGAAACCTTTAATTTTAGCTCTAGGATCCAAGATAAATGCAATGCAATACAGATGAGGTATGGTTCTCCAGTATTTATTGTACTTATCAATCATAGGTTGCACGACACCTCTAATATGTTCATCATTTTGATACTTATGCAGGTGTATAGCAATCTTAACAATATGATGAACCATAAGTGGAACAGTAGGATAGTACACACCAGACAAAGCAACTGTTGAGTCATAAAACAGTTCAAGGAATGCCAGTATTTTAGTTGCCATAGCCCAATGATCATGAGTCAAAAGAAAGGGAGCATTTCTACCTCTAGGATAATTAGACTCAATGAAAGTATGCAAAATTTTCTTGTGGGGCATCAAATGTTTAAGCATCAGATATGTAGAGTTCTACCTGACATCCATGTCCAATCCAAAACTTCTAGGTCTAACAGAAGAAGCCATGCAATAACTTTTATATGCAGCAATTCTTTGGTTAGAAGCATTAAGCCATGATATTGCAGTTCTAAAAGCATCAAGCATAGGAGTAATAAGAACAAGAGCCTCCTTCACTATCAGGTTTATGATATGACAAGCACAACGTTGATGTAAAAACAGATCAACACCCAAGTACTCCTTAAGTATAGGTTTCAGTGCATCAATGGCTTTTGTATTAGCAGAAGCATTGTCCAAAGTTACAGAAAAAACTTTGTTCTGTATACCATAATCATTAAGCACAACATTAACACGATCAACAATGTTCTCAGCATTATGTGACACATCAATAAGCCTTAAACCAAGCACCCTTTTTTCAAGTTGCCAATCAACATTAATATAATGAGCCACAACAGACAAGTAATCTTGTTTAGCATTTCCAGACCAGATATCAGAAGTAATAGCAACAGAAGAAATGGCACTACTCTTCATAGTTTCTATCAGAGCATCACGCTTATCATTGAAGTACTTAAGTAGATCTCTACCAGTAGTTTGCTTAGAAACAACTTTAAATCTAGGGTTATGTGCAATGCGTATGTATTCTTCCCATGCCTCAGTTTCCCCAAGATGAAGAGGAAGGTCTAGCCTAGCAAGCAAACTAACAAGCTGAACACGAGCTACCTCAGAAGAATAATCCCAATTACGAGCAGTACCATCTTTAGTGAAAGTAATGTGGGACTGAGTCAGGCGAGACTTCTCCTTCTTCTTCTCACAAACCTCCATATGATGGAGGAGGTGGCCAGTCCCAAATTTAGAATATCCAGTGTATTCTTTACGGCAGTGAAGACAATGAGCACCATACCTGACATCCTTACCATTTACCTTCTTGAAGAGCTTCTCAAAATCCTCCTAGCATGGTGAGGTAGAAGGACGTTTAGGCCTGCTGCTGGAGGCGTCAGTAGCATCGGCGTCGCCATGAGGAAGGGGATCATCGCCCTGGATTGGGGCCACATCATCGTCGACGGGATGTGGGTGAGCAGCAGAACCCTCAAAGAGCTCCTCGGAAGAACGACGACCGAAGAGCTCCTCGGCATCCCCAACGAGATCATCCTCGTCGTCTCCAGTCAACCCGCAGAGCCGCATCTCCTTGTTTCTGGTCATGGTTAAACCGATCTCATCCTCGTCCGCCTCCGGTCCCTCAACGCCAAGGCCTACCGAACGACATAACCACAGAGAAGATTAAGACCGTGAAGAAACCAAGAAGTGAAGAAGATCATGGAGGACCAGATCTAGGGTTACGGCTCACCTCGCTTGACCAAGCACCAAAGACAACGGCGACGACGACATTGCCAAGATCCGGCACCCTGGTACCTCGATGCATCAGAGCGGAGCCCCAAAGCTGCCGGAGTTCGGCAACGGTGATGTCGATGACGGAGACGAGAGAGAGAGAGGATGAGGGGAGATGGACGAGCCTACAGTCACATCGACTTGTAGGAAGGAAGAAGAGGGGTGGGGGATGCCGATCCGTGTGCCCGTGAGCCACCGCGGCCCTCTGCTTCTCACCACGACGGGAAGAAGGAGAATCTAGGGTTTCAGCGCAGGGAGCCGGGGAGGAGGAGGCGCCGCATCGAGAGCGAGAGGAGGAGGCAGGGGGTGGGGGGAAATGACCTAGGGTTTCGAAGGTCGCCGCGGCACCGGTTTATATAGGCCTCGCCCCTGCACCGTGCCGACCCCGTGCCGGCCGTTGGAGCGGGCCGTGCCCGGGCCGTGCCACCGTGCTGGCATCGCGGCCTAAGCACGGGCACGGTGCCGGGCCGTGCTTGGCACGCGCACGATGGAGGCCGGGCTGGGCCATTTTCGTATCGGGCTTTTTCATATCGGGCCCGTGCCAGCCTGCTTAATTCGGCCTGTTTGGAAAACTATACTCCCAGTCTCTCCCCTAGCCCCTACCTTTGTTGCACTCTCCCTCCTCTCCCCTTGCCCCTACCTCTTCCCCTTCTCCACATCCATCCACGCCTGCAGCTGACTCGATGCCTTCGCCACTCCATAAATGGCTGGATGGCCAGTTCCCTAGCGGCAAATGGAAGGGACCAACAGGGGTGTCGCCTCTCCTGATCTCTACTGCAAAAAATTATTCGATCTATGGATGCCCACTAGTGAACTAAATCCCTAGGTCATAGGGACTCAATTTTATATTTGTTGTTCATTGAGATTGTGATTTATGAACTCATGGTGTGTAGCAAAACCAACGGTAGAAGGATCGCACATCTCATATTTTGTATGAGCGTGGTGGCAACTGTTGGTAACACGGTGGGCTGCGTGCATGCATAGCTTGCGCAGTCGGCAGTTCCATGGCGCCCAACAGGAAGTATGCATCCGGCTCCATGACAAGTTCGCAACTTGCAAGATCGCAAGGTGCCAAGATCACTACACCAGGTATGGTCATTTTAAATTTCACTTTGTAGTTGATTGAATATTTTGTTTGCAGTAATAGGATCAATCGTCGAAGTTAGAAGCTAGAGAGCTGAACGTCTAAACCTGAACAGGCAATGTTGCTAATGCAGTAATAATGCCATGTTGCTAATGCCGACCCTGACTTTGCCTTTATTTTTTTTATTTTGATGGATAATCATGAAACATATAAAGAAGACAATTGAATCTTTTTTACGAAACACCAAGAGATCAAGGACAAAATGACTCTGATACAATTTAGACACGTAGAGTACCATTCAATCACGTAAGTTCCTTTGTTTTTTTTTCGTGACCACGACTTCACGCGTATTTCATTAAGAAGAAGAGCCGAAAGAATGACTTACACGACGCGATGGGAGAACCCATAGCGCAGCACACGAACCACAAAGACAGTGGTTAAGAACAAATTACATGAAAGAAAGAAACATGGGAGGGAGAGGGCCCTCCACCGCAACCTACACGACTAGACCTGCAAGAAAAATACAAGGCAAAGGACTGCCAGTAAGGGAGATGAAGCCATGGTGGCAAAGTATCCACCGAGAAGAGACGGGAACGGCGGCGAAGCATCCGCCCAAGCAACACGACGGCAAAGCATCCGCCAGGGCCAACGTGGTAAAGCATCCACGGGCAAGGGGCATCACACGCACGGTGGAGCCCAAGCGACAATGGCGGCAAAACATCCGCTAGGGCCAACACAGCAAAGCATCCACGGGCAGGGGGCATCACACGCATGACGGAGCCCAAGCGACAATGGCGGCAAAGCATCTACCAGGGCCAACGCGACAAAGCATCCGCGAGCAGGGGGCATCACGCGCACGACAGAGCCCAAGCGACGACTGTAGCAACACCAAACATCCGAACTAGGCAGACCAAAGCAAAGATAAAACCAAAGCACACGCAGGCACAACACAGCTAGCAACAACTCTGGCGTGAGACGGCCGGCCGTAGGCCCCACCCACGGACACGACCGCGGCCGCGAACCGCTGGCAGGTGTGGGCAATGCTTCAGCGAGAGCAACGGGAGATGTGCTGCAGTAGTGCTCCGACGATGCCTTCAGGAAGGATCATGACATCGTTGGAAGCACAAGAGAAGATCTTTCGACCCCAGTCTGCTCCGATGAACATGAACTTCGACGGCGCCTTCAGGAAGGCAGATGACGCGGCTACGCCACTGCCGACAGCCTAGAGGATCCAGGCAGGGTTTTCACCCAGTTATTGTACGTCGAATGGAGCAGTCTACCTGCTGCACCCGCGGCTACTGCACCAACGAACCCACGGACCGGCCAGGGCTGCAGGCATTCAGTGTGACGCCGCCCTAGGCAGGCGGACCCACCCCCGGCGCGTTGGCAAGAAGATCCGGCGCCAAAACCCCAGACCGCCCAAGAGACGACGGCGTGGACCGCAGCCCCGCACCTGTGATCACCCGAAGCCGACGCAAGCAAGGCGCGCAGCGTTGAAGCGGCGGTGCTTGGCGAGGATGGCGAGCATGGAGTGGCGCATGTGCCATCGTGGCACGTACCCGGGCTGCGTCGCGGCCCACCGAAAAGCGGCCTGAGCGGCGGCGCAGCTGTTACGGAGGCGCGACATCGTGGCCACAACGAGTGGCACGGACGCCTCAGCGCCACACCCGTCGAGGGCCCACGCAACGTCCGCAGCACTGGTGCCAGCAGCCTCGGCAGCCGCCACGATAGCGTCCACCCCATGGGTGCATCAGGCGTTAGCTACAAGAAGTAGTGGTTTGGGAGCGCTGCAACCCTGAGGCACGAGCCGCTCCCGACGGGCCGCCCCCGAAGCATAGCTCCCGGGCCGTAGCTATAGATCCAAAGATGGGGAGGTTGGATCCGGCCCCGGGTGGCCCGGATCTGGCCCGCCGGCCGGCCGGCTCGCCGAAGAAGGTCAAGGAAGGCAGGCGGGTGGAGGGATGGAGAGGGGGTAGCGGGAGAAGGGGGAGACCGCAACGGTGACCTTTTTTCAGGCCATTGCTAGCCGCCGCCGCCACAAGCTAGAGGGCGGCGGCCGCGGCCGAAGAAGGGGAGGAAGGGGCGGCCCTGGGGCGGCGCAGGTAAAGATGGCAGCGGGGCTGGTTCGGGGTGGATATCCACGGGTTTCGGGTCTAGCGGTTTCGTGTTCGAGTTTGATTTTTCGCCCACAGTTTTTGGGTTTGTATACCCAAAACTTATCGGGTTTCACCCGCGGATACCCAATGGATATCTGAAATATAACATTTTGAATAAAACTCAAATGTTTTTATTAATAATTTGTTTATGTAAGCTATTAAATTTGTTCTAAGTTGATTCATGAAATTGTATGTTGTTTATCGCCTCTTGTTTATACATTTGAATATGTAATATATGTCATATATATGTTGCTAAAAATTCTTTACTTATTATTTTTCTTATTGCTTATAGTGGGCGGTTTCGGGTTTCGGTTAACCATTCGGGTTTCGGGTATCCACCGGGTTTAGTTTCGGGTTTGGATTATCACCCGAAATGGTGTTCGGGTGGTTTCGGGTTTTGAGTTCGGATTTCGGGTTCGGGTCCGCGAAGACTCCACCCTATCTGAATCCACCCCGTTGCCATCCTGAGGTGCCGGTGAGCGCCCCCCAAGTCACCCTTGGGACGCTCGGGGGCGAATAGGTATGCTAATACTACTTTCAAATCTAGTCATGTACAACAACACCTATATCTCTTATCTCCTATACCTATATAGGAGATCTCTGTTAGCATATTTTGCTGGCTTCTCATGAAACCACGTCAGCATCAACCCACACCAAAGGAACACCATCCGTCAGCTTTATCTCTTTCCCCGTAGGAACACAACAGCTCTTGGCCTCTCCCTCTTCGGCTTTATTTTTTTAATCCCTCTTCGGCTTTCTTGATTCCGTCTGAAATGTATTACTGGTGAAACGGCAGGCATCAAGGAGTTGCATCGGCAGGTTTGCAGTCATTCACGAATCCCATGACCCCTCTGTAACACCTCAGGTGTTTAGCTCCATAACTGCATTGCATGGCTTAAGCATGGACATTCATCATCTCATTATGTTTACTTTGCTTGCAACAAAATTTGGTGTTTTAGGGTTTGAATTGTTTTCAATCTTGTGACCCTAGGAATTTTGTGTAGCTAAAGGGTAGAGTGGCTAATTAGATCCTATAACACCTTAATCTCACTTAGGGTAACTCATGGAGCAAGGTTCATGTTGACCAAAATTTCCAAAATACCCTCCAAGGTGTTGTTGACCAACATTTGACCCTAGAATGCTTTAGTTTGACCAATTAAAAAGTCTAGGTTAGAGACCTTGCATGGAGGAGCAACCTTAATCAAAGTTGTAGAGAATTTCCTAGGGAACAAAAGTCTCAATATGGTCATCTCATGAAAATGATCAGAACATGCTCAAAAATGGCCCACAAGTCGGCTAAGGGGTTGCCCAACACTTGGAAATTTTCTAAGTGTGGAAACCTGATTTCAGTTTCAATGTACCTCACTTTGACGCCTTATACCTCACAAACTATGCTGAACTAGACCAAGCTCCAATTGACGAAGTTGTAGCCCTCATGTAGCTCTACAACTTTGATATTAGCATCTACCACTAACTCGAAATGGATTAGGAGTTAATCAGTGTCAAACTTGCTCTGTCAGTCGCTAATTGGAGGCTTCGTTTCAGTCGGTCAGAGCAGTGTGGCCGACCGGCCACAGACCGACGCTGACGCGTGGCCGTGCGGTGGCAGCCGTATGCCGGCCACGGCCCCACCGGTCAGCCCACGACGCGCTCAAAGGCGCCACGAAGCTGACGCTCCACCCACCTCACTCCCTCCCTTCCCTTCTCCACCCCTCTGCGTGCGCTGAGCGGAAACGTGGCCGCCGCCATTGCCGCGAGCTCCGCCATCGCCGCGCGCACTCGTCACAGCACCACAGCCCACCAAATCACGTCCCTCACTCCGCCACACTGCCCTGCACCTCCTCGACCAACCTGTGGCTTCAATCGAGCCTGAGGTGAGCCGCATTGCCACCTCCGCCCGTCCCAAATGCCACCGGAGCTCCGCCGTGTTTAGGGTCACCGTGGCCAGCACCACACCGTAGTCCTCTGCCTTCCCTCGCTCACGTCCCCTCCTTCCTATCACACGTAGATGCTCGGGTGAAGACGCTACCGCCATCCTCGGTCCGGTCGGGCCGGAACACGGTCGCGCACTGCCGCGCCATGGCTGCCGGCCAGGTGTTCACACGGTCAAGCAACTCCGCTCCATCCCCATCTAATTGTGTAGCCTCGGGAAGTCCGCTAGGGTTCCAGGGAGCTGGTGCACCCCTCGGCTGGCCGTCTAGCGGCCAGAGCTCACCGGCGTGCCGCCAGGCGTCACTGTCGTCCGCCCTCACCGTCGGCATGGGTGCCCCGGTGTGGTAGTTTTGGGGAAAAGGGTTGGCCTCGGTGCGGTTTGGTCTGGGGAAGCCAGCGGTGTGCTCGGGTTGGACGGAGGAGCCGCCGGCGGCGAGAAATCGCTCGCCGGAGCTCTCGGCTCGCCGCTCCTCTGTCCCTCTGCCGCTGACAGAGAGGGCCTGCCTGGCAGTCGCGCGCGCGCGGGCGGGAGCCGTAGCAGGCCGCGCGCGGGAGCGGGCCGCGCCGCGCGATTTGGGCCGCGTCGGCTTTGCAGGCCGGCCCGGTAGCCGGGTTTTGGAATTAGTTTTTGTTTTCCTTTTTATATTTGCCACAGATTTTAGATAAGATTTAGGAAATGTATATCTAGGGTTTTACTTGCTCAAAAATTATGAGGTAAATTTTGTTAAGCTCTGCATGATGTGTAGTATTTTAGAAAAATATAAATTTGATATGTGATGTTTAGTTTCTGGGAGATTTAAATAGGTCTTTGAAATGTGTTTTAAAATGAAGGCAAATTTGTTAAATGGATAACTTGAGTTGTAGTGTTCCAAAAATTATGAAATTTGGTGGGTAGGTTAATTTATACA
The DNA here is from genome assembly GCA_038087645.1 of Saccharum hybrid cultivar R570. Taxonomy (NCBI): domain Eukaryota; kingdom Viridiplantae; phylum Streptophyta; class Magnoliopsida; order Poales; family Poaceae; genus Saccharum; species Saccharum hybrid cultivar. The sequence continues at coordinate 20,397,456 of JAQSUU010000496.1, forward strand.
TGTATGAGCTCTGGTAAAAATTTGGGCACAAGTGCTTGAGTACTTTTTAAGTTATAATGCTATCATGTTGTTTTAGGGAATACTTGAATGAATTTTAGTAATTTTTCTACATGTGAAATGTTCATATAAATTTTTGGAGAGTGTCCTGGTACCCTAAAGTGTCTAAGAAAAATATGAAATCTGTTGTTTGATATGTTTCAATGTGATTTGTTAATTATATAAAAATCAGCCTTTTTGGCTTGTGAATTTTGTGTAGGGAGTTTCTGTGAATAACTTTAGTTCAAATTTTTACAGTAGCCTATTTTTGGGTCAGAGAGTCTCCTGTAATTTTTGTAGAATTTTATGAGCAGTTTACATATATGATTAAAATTCCACTTAATTAATTAAGTAAATTAAGAAAGGGGTGTAAATAAATATTCTAGGTGGACAAACCTTACTTTCTGGTGTTTTTGTGACCTATGTGAACTTTTGGTAACATTAGTTTGGTCTTAGAGGAAGTTTGCCACATAAATAAATAATTAATCTTCCCAATTTTAGGTTTTCTGGACAGCTGGTAGCATCCTTGTGGTTGACCATTAATAAGAGTGTTTGTTGGAAAACTTGTGAATACCAAAGTTGTAGTAAACTTGTTGAACTAGCTTGTGTCAAAATTTGGGGGCATTTGGATTAGTAGTTTAGGAGTTATTGCTGTTTTAAGTGACAGTCCAGAATTGACTGCTCTCTGTTTAGAGAGGACAGATTTCTGGAACTTGGGAAATTCGACCTGGAAAACTTAGGAATTAAGGGTTGAGGTCTAAAAATTATTTGTAGGGCATTTTATAAGCTTTCCAGTTTGTCTTGGATCATGCCTTTTGGAGTGGGAATCTCCAGTTATGATAGAAACATTTAGCTGCTGTCCAGAATGTCTTGCTGTAATATTTTGTGTTTGGATGTGGTAACCTAAGTAATGTTACTTTTGTGATTGTTAGGTGTTAGGGCCTTAACAGAAGAGGAACAGCTATACCTTAGGTTGAGTAGATTAGGTGAGTACTTCTCTACCGGAGAGGAAATTTGCATTTAATAATTGAAGTGATCTGAATAGAGCTTTAAGAGTGATGTAATGCATTTCATTCCGAGCATGTTGCATCTTTCATTATGCATCCATGAAATTTATTATGCACTCATGCAATAGGTGTTCCGGAGGGGATAACTCTCCTCGAGTTCGAGCAAGCGATCCCGGAGGAACTCCAGGAGCAGTCGAAGGAGCCAGAGGAACCAGCCGGCGAAGAAGTTCCCGTAGAAGATCTGCCTGAGTGTCCTGACCACCGGCCGTCTACCTTTCTAAAAGGCAAGCCCCGGTGCATGCTGAACCTATTGTTTTATAAATCAATCTTGAGTACTTTCATTTGTTTACTGCATTAAGTTGTAGGAGTTGTATGAAAACACTTACTGCATTATACCTGTCCTTGTCCAGATATCGTACTTAATCCTATATTAGGTTTAGGCACGTGTCAATGCTTAGCCCTGCTTAGTCCGGTAGAAGTCGGGTGATTTCCGGTCATCCGCGAGATGTAGGATTGGGTCACGAGTGGCTTTATGGCTATCGTGGATGGAACCATGCCTTAAAATGAAATTGAGACCGGGCGGGAGTTTGATAGTACAGCCACAAGACACTTCACGTCTTGGGTGTGGAGCTATGCCCGTCTGAGTCATTTAAGGACCGATTCGCTGTACGTCCTTGAGTCATGTTGAACGCAGTCTAACACTTAGTTGGCCGGATAAGTCGTTCCGACCGCAAAGCCGAGTAATGTGGTTCAGGCCGGAAATCGAATGGTAGGTTGCTTCTTGAAGGAGAGAAATGATGTGCTTGGGGACATTGGCGTGAGACCAAGGGGGGTTAGAGTCCCTATCACCTGGCAGAGTGTCACCCTTGGGGTCGCGACATCATTCGGACCCACGATTTCTGAACCATACGAAAGGTGGCTTGTGCGACCCTGGCAGGGGCCTGCTCGGTGAGCATTAGAAATACCCCTCCAGCTGGATAGGAATTCGATTCGAATCGCCGTCGCTCCCGGTTAGTGAGCACTTGACTTGAGCAGCGGTAACGTAGATCTCATTAATTGAACAGATGGTTAAGTGAATGATACAATGTTGCCACAATTTTATACCTGCTATGGATATAATGTTAATAAATGTTTGATTATAATCAAGTGCATGATTAGTACAGGTGCTAAGATAGATGACAGGTAAATGTTAAAAGTAACTGCTAGTACAGGTTATAAGAGTTTCAATTACTTATGCCTTTCTGCAAAAGGTGATGTCAGCTAGCCTCTTGTGTAAGCCTTGCATAATCCTTGGTGTCATCTTATTTCTTGTTTTCGACGGGTAAGTCTAGCTGAGTATATTCCAGTACTCAGGGTTTATTCTCTCCTGTTGCAGATGATATGCTTTATCAAGGCTTCTGCAAGACTTGTCTCCACCCTGCGGGTGACGAAGACTAGATCACTTGGGCGTGATCATCTTTTATGTACTTCCCTAATGCTTTTGTGGGATGTTGATGAGTAAGACTGGCAGTAGTATTTAAACAACTGGTGTGTGTTAAGCTTCCGCTATTTTATGAACTTGGTTTGTAATAATTTGCGACTCCGTGTGTGTAAGCGTATTTCGGAACTACTTGTGAAATGTACGTATGATGTGTATGTTGAATGATGCGATCTTGGTTGTAAGCAAGTTGGTTTGAAATCCTTTGTGGTTTCGATTGACTACCGGGATTATATGGGCTCAAGTTTGAAAATTTGAGTGCTTCGGTGCTTGTTTTTGTACTCGTGCTCTTATAATTTGGTCGGTTCTGTTACAGCTGGCATCGGAGCATAATTCAACATTAAACACATCGTACAAGTATTTAAAAATAAAAGTATTTGTTTATGAAAAGGGTTAAAACTCTAAAAATTATTTTTATAGGTATGCCAGTGATCACATCCCTTAGCCCAAATATGGACTCTTAGGTGGCTTATTATAAAGACTAACTTGGGGGCCTTGTTGTTTTTGTTTCGTCGTCCATACGGCGTGATATTGTATGGATGCCATCCACTTAGGTGGTAATGTATGGATCAATTGCCTCGACGCTCTGGTAAGTGTGAGTTGTGAGAGCATGATCGTCCAACCGGCGATCTAGGGGAGAGTAGCTTTGGTGACTTGCATGCTTACATGTTTTAAATCATGTAATTATGTAAGCACTTAATTGTGGGAATTTATAAATCGGGTAGCTTTGATACTGAAGTATATACATCAGGGGATGTGTATATGGAAAGTATTTAGTTTACTGCTTTCTTGTGTGTTTACATTGGAAAACTGTTGGGCTGAAATGAGATTTTCTGCAGGTACACTAACAGCGTAACGAGTAGACCGATAGTTTCGCTTATATGAGAGAACGTATGTATGCCACCGCCTAGCGTTAGTACTATAGGTTTCTACTAAGGTGAGAGGGCGTACGGAACGTGCATGCATCATGTTTAATTATATCATACATGTCATTTTACTCCCTCCTTAAAAATATCAATAGTCCCGACTAAATTAAATTTCGTATCCCCTAAATTATCCTTACTTTAAGTCGTATCTTATTGACACAGATGGCACGCACTAAGAGGACAGCTTGCAAGTCAACCGGAGGCAGGGCCCCTCGCCACTAGCTAGCTCCACGTGAGCCCCGCCCCGAGCCCACTAAGGTGGAAAGGCTGAGGGCTGAGTTGGCCGAGGTGACTGCTGCTAGGAATACAGCGCGTCAGCAACTGGAGCAAGTGATCCATGACCGGGATCAGGAAACACTTGCGGTCCAGAGGTTGACAGTGGCCAATCATAACTGTCAACGCATGCTGGTCCATGTCATGAACCAGAGGGATGAAGCCTGGCACGAGGAGAACATCCTGAGAGCTCGTCAGGTGGAGCTCGAGCAACAATTGGAGAATGCAGAAGAATACAATGACAATCTTCATGAGGAAGTGCACCGCCTGAACAACCAGCTCAATCCTTTGTTGCCTCGGGACAATAACGCAGATGAGGAGATGGGTTTGGGAATCTTCATGGCTGAAGATGATGATGAAGTGGAGGTCAACGGGCCACCGGATGCCCCACCAGAAGAAGAACCAGAAGATGAAGATGAGGAGTTAGAGCCTGCTAGCGACGAGGATGGTAGGGATATCCTTGACACCGACTCCGAGGACGATGTTTAGAGTAGTCATCACGTAGCTACGATGTTAGGATCATCTTTTGTGCCCTTCCTGTGTTGGAGTGAGGCTTTGTAATAACTTGGCTTTTGGGATGTAAGGTCGAACCCTATGTTTCCTATATGTTTAGTTTGAACCTGTTAATTTCGATCACAAATGGATGTCTTATTGTGTTGCGTTCGATGATGGTGTCACGATTAGCACCCTTCGGTGCCGCGACGAAACCGAGGGCCTCCTGTGGCGCGCGACATAAGGCTGTGCTGCTTGGCACGCGTTGGTATCGAGGTGGCTAGTCATGATCCACCATGGAACTCTACCGTTGAGAAGTCTTTTTGTTGTCACTTTGAAGTAGCCTTTCTCATTCGATTAGAAATTTTGGGATCGAATCCGAGTAACCATATGGAAGATTAAAAGTCATGTAGATATTAAAGTAAATGGTTCAGTCACTGCTGTGCTCCCTGTGAGTGAGCCTTTTATCAAAATACATCTTGTTGGATGCCCACGCATGATTGCGTCAATTGATGCACTGGAATGGATTGTGCGGTTGTGATGAATTATTGTGCCTTGATTCTTTGCAAAGTCATTTTCATGAAGTCAGTTTGACCTATTTACAATAATTCATCTACAAATTTCCCACATCATCAGTGCTCATTGGCTATGCATTTTGCAGATGTCGTACAACCTCCGTCGGGGTCGTGGCAATGAGGATGAGGAACAGCCACCCCCTCCGCCACCACCTACCCCGGCTGAGCTGATGCAGACCGTGGTAGAAGGGCAGCGCATGCTGGCAGATGCTATGCGCCAGCTTGCCAACCGGGAGGCTTGTCACGGCCGCCAGGGCCCGGAACCCAATCAATATAGTGATTTCAAGGACTTTCTTGACACTAAGCCCCCGCTCTTTAAGGAGGCGGAGGAACCGCTGCAAGCCGACGAGTGGTTGAACACTATTGAGCAGAAGTTTCGTCTGCTTCGCTTGACTGATGAGCTAAAGACGGAATATGCTTCTCATCAACTGCATGGTCCAGCGGGTATTTGGTGGAGTCACTACCGTTCCACTTTGCCTGCGAATGTCTCGATTGCGTGGGACCAGTTCAAAGCAGCATTCCGTGGGAACTATATTCCTCCAGGTCTTATGGCTATCAAGCACACAGAATTCATGAGGCTGTCGCAGGATAATAAAAGTTTGACTGAATATCTGCAATCTTTCAACAATCTGGCAAGGTATGCAACCGAGTTTGTGGATACCGATGCTAAGAAAATTGCTAGCTTTAAAAGGGGCCTTGGCCCAAAACTGATGAAGACCATGGGCACTAGCAAGTGTACTACCTTCAATGATTTTATCAGTGATGCTTTGACTTAGGAAAACAATAATGCTATTTATTCTGCCTCTAAGAGCCGTAAAAGGGCCATTGAGGCGAGTGCTTCGCAGTCTCGGACTCCAGCTGCACCGAGGGCTTCTCCTCACCCACCTGCCTGAATACCAAGTTCCGTCCACCGCAGAAGAAGCCTGCTGCTAAAACTAGGTTTCGCAAGGCATATACCGTCGCTCTGTCAAAGGGTAATTCTGGTCAGAGCAGCTCCAGTGTTCCTCCCAGCAACATGCCTTGCTAGAACTGCAACAAGCCAGGCCATTGGTCCAGGAACTGTCCTTATCCTAAGAAGAATGTCAATCAAGGTGGCCGTCAGGGGCATGCTCATTATAACAGTATTGAGGAAATCCCATCTGGTGAGGTTGTCACCGCTGGTAAGTTTCTAGTTGACCAACATCCTGCAGTGGTACTATTTGATTCAGGTGCTTCGCATTCCTTTATCAGTCCTAAGTTTGCATCAAAGTTTGCACACAAATTACATACTGTTGAAGGTGGGGGTTATTGCATTAGTGCGGCAAGTGGGAATATTTCCACAAATAAAGTAGTGGGGAATCTAGAGTTTGAAATAGAGGGGCGAAAGTACTCGCTGGCCTTAGTGGTTTTGCCTGGATTAGGCATAGATGTTATTTTGAGCATGAATTGGATGAGTCAGAATGGGGTACTCATTGATACATCCACCCCGGTAGTTATGCTCAGAGATCCTACAGATCAAAAGGGTTTTCTAGTGCAACTTCCTAGAAAAATTGAATTGTCTGGTGAAGTTCATGCTGTGCAAGCATAGGCGTTAGCTGAAATTCCCATAGTGAATGAGTTTTCGGACGTTTTTCCCGATGATTTGCCGGGACTCCCTCCGGATCGGGATGTGGAATTTAAAATCGAGTTGTTACCTGGCACGGCACCCATCTCTAGGAGACCTTATAGGATGCCTCCGAATGAGCTAGCTGAACTTAAGGTGCAGTTGAATGAACTTTTGAAGAAGGGGTTGATTCGTCCTAGTTCGTCTCCGTGGGGATGCCCTGCTATCTTTGTGAAGAAGAAAGACCAGTCATTGTGGATGTGTGTAGATTATAGGCCTCTGAATGCAGTCACTGTAAAAAATAAGTACCCTCTGCCACGCATCGATATCTTGTTCGATCAGTTGTCTAAAGCTAAAGTCTTTTCTAAGATTGATCTGAGGTCTGGTTACCATCAGATTAAAATCCGTCCTGAAGATATTCCAAAAATAGCTTTCTCGACAAGATACGGTCTTTATGAGTATCTTGTTATGTCTTTCGGCCTGACGAATGCCCCCGCACACTTCATGTGCTTAATGAATTCGGTGTTTATGCCCAAATTAGACAAGTTCGTGGTGGTGTTTATTGATGACATCTTGATATATTCTGAAAATGAGGAAGAACAAGCCGAACACCTGCGTATTGTCCTCACCCGACTGCATGAACATCAACTGTATGCGAAGTTCAGTAAGTGTGAATTCTGGCTTCGTGAAGTACCTTTCCTTGGGCATGTGTTGTCCGATGGGGGAATTATGGTGGATCCCACCAAGGTACAGGAAGTATTGAATTGGAGGGCTCCTACTTCGGTTCATGAGGTCCGGAGTTTTCTTGGGTTGGCTGGCTATTATCGTCGCTTCATCCCGGATTTCTCAAAAATAGCCAAACCCATGACTCGGTTGCTGCAAAAAGACACCAGGTTTGTCTGGACTCCTAAGTGTGATGCGGCTTTTCACCAACTGCGAACTCTCCTAACCTCGGCTCCGGTTTTGGCACAACCGGATATCGAGAAACCATTTGATGTTTATTGTGATGCCTCAGGCATAGGTCTGGGAGGTGTGTTGATGCAGGAAGGCCGAGTAATTGCATATACCTCTCGACAACTTCGAAAACATGAGGTGAATTATCCAACGCATGACTTAGAACTGGCTGCAGTTGTTCATGCTTTGAAAGTATGGCGGCATTATCTGTTGGGCAATGTCTGCAATATCTACACGGATCACAAAAGCCTCAAATACATCTTCACCCAACCCGAGTTAAATATGCGTCAAAGAAGATGGCTCGAGTTGATTAAGGATTATAATCTTCAAGTGCACTATCATCCTGGCAAGGCAAATGTGGTTGCAGATGCTTTAAGCCGTACGTCTCATTGCCATTCCTTAGTTGAAACTGATTTTCATCGATCTCGCCTCCTACATCCAGCAGTCTTGTACAACATCACTGTCAGTTGTACTCTCAAAAGCAGAATTATTGAGCTCCAAAAGACTGATCCTGGTGTATTCCACATCAAGCGTAAGATGAAAGAGGAAGAAACTAAGCATTTCTGGGTAGATGAAGAAGGTGTGCTGTGGTTTAAGGATAGGTTAGTGGTACCCAAGGACCGAGAGCTTAGAGATCAGATCCTATCCGAAGCACATTCTTCCAAGTTGTCCATCCATCCTGGTAGCAATAAGATGTATTATGATTTGAAGCCACTTTATTGGTGGACCAAGATGCGGAAAGAGATAGCTACATATGTTGCTAGGTGTGACACCTGCTGTAGAGTTAAAGCTGTGCACATGAAAGCTGGGTTACTTCAACCACTTTCTATCCTAGGTTGGAAATGGGAAGAGATAAGTATGGATTTCATCGTCGGACTTCCTCCTACTGTCAAAAATCATAACTCCATCTAGGTAATTGTGGATCGCTTAACCAAATCAGCTCACTTCATTCCTATTAGAGTGGACTATCGTCCCACTGACTATGCTGAGTTGTACTTCAATCAGATCATCCGGCTCCATGGGGTACCTCGTACTATCGTTTCTGTCCGTGGTCCCCAGTTCACTGCTCGCTTTTGGGAGCACTTGCATCACCTTCTGGGAACCAAGTTAGTGAGAAGCTTTGCTTATCACCCCCAGACATCAGGTCAGACGGAACGAGTTAACCAAATCTTGGAAGATCTGTTGTGGGCATGTGTAATTTCATCCAAGGGTTCTTGGGAAAAATGGTTGCCTCTAGCCGAGTTTTCGTACAATAATAGTTACCAAGAGAGTATTAAGATGGCCCCGTTCGAAGCCTTGTACGGTCGTAAGTGTAGAACTCCACTAAATTGGGTAGAAGCTGGTGAAAGAAGGTATTATGGTATTGATTTTATCTAGGAAGCTGAGGAACAAGTCCGTACCATCCAAAAACACATGGCTGCAGCCCAAGCTAGACAGAAAAGTTATGCTGATCGTCGTAGAAAGCCACTCGAGTTTGAAGTTGGAGACTTCGTTTATTTGAAAGTTTCTCCAATGAAGAGTGTACAACGTTTTGGTGTCAAGCGAAAACTTGCACCGAGATACGTGGGTCCTTTCCAGATCATAGGCAAGAGTGGAGCTGTTGCATACAAGATCCAGTTACCTCCTGAAATGAGTGCCATATTCAATGTTTTCCATGTATCTCAGCTCAAGAAGTGTCTTCGAGTTCCTGAGAAAAGAGTTCCGTTAGGAGATATCAGACTTGAATCTGATTTAACTTATGAAGAAAAGCCAGTCCGGGTGATCGATACTCAAGAACGAGTAACTAGAAGCTGAGTGGTTAAGTGGTATAAAGTGATGTGGAGTAATCAGGGTAGTGAAAGTGACGCTACGTGGGAACGGGAGGACTATTTGCGGGATGGTTATAAGGAATTCTATCAAAAATGGTACGCTTTCCAAATCTCGGGATGAGATTTTTATAAGGGGGAGGGCTGTAACACCTCAGGTGTTTAGCTCCATAACTGCATTGCATGGCATAAGCATGGACATTCATCATCTCATTATGTTAAATTTGCTTGCAACAAAATTTGGTATTTTAGGGTTTGAATTGTTTTCAATCTTGTGACCCTAGGAATTTTGTGTAGCTAAAGGGTAGAGTGGCTAATTAGATCCTATAACACCTTAATCTCACTTAGGGTAACTCATGGAGCAAGGTTCAGGTTGACCAAAATTTCCAAAATACCCTCCAAGGTGTTGTTGACCAACATTTGACCCTAGAATGCTTTAGTTTGACCAATTAAAAAGTCTAGCTTAGAGACCTTGCATGGAGGAGCAACCTTAATCAAAGTTGTAAATAATTTCCTAGGGAACAAAAGTCTCAATATGGTCATCTCATGAAAATGAACAGAACATGCTAAAAAATGGCCCACAAGTCGGCTAAGGGGTTGCCCAACACTTGGAAATTTTCTAAGTCTGGAAACATGATTTCAGTTTCAATGTACCTCACTTTGACGCCTTATACCTCACAAACTATGCTGAACTAGACCAAGCTCCAATTGACGAAGTTGTAGCCCTCATGTAGCTCTACAACTTTGATATTAGCATCTACAACTAACTCGAAATGGATTAGGAGTTAATCAGTGTCAAACTTGCTCTGTCAGTCGCTAATCGGAGGTTTCGTTTCAGTCGGTCAGGGCAGCGTGGCCGACCGGCCACAGACCGACGCCGACGCGTGGCCGCGCGGTGGCAGCCGTACGCCGGGCACGGCCCCACCGGTCAGCCCACGGCGCGCTCAAAGGCGCCACGAAGCCGACGCTCCACCCACCTCACTCCCTCCCTTCCCTTCTCCACCCCTCTGCGTGCGCCGGGCGGAAACGAGGCCGCCGCCATTGCCGCGAGCTCCGCCATCGCCGCGCACACTCGTCACAGCACCACAGCCCACCAAATCGCGTCCCTCACTCTGCCACACTGCCCTGCACCTCCTCGACCAACCTGTGGCTTCAATCGAGCCTGAGGTGAGCCGCATTGCCACCTCCGCCCGTCCCAAATGCCACCGGAGCTCCGCCGTGTTTAGGGTCACCGTGGCCAGCACCACACCGTAGTCCTCCGCCTTCCCTCGCTCACGTCCCCTCCTTCCTATCACACGTAGATGCTCGGGTGAAGACGCTACCGCCATCCTCGGTCCGGTCGGGCCGGAACACGGCCGCGCACTGCCGCGCCATGGCTGCCGGCCAGGTGTTCACGCGGTCAAGCAACTCCGCTCCATCCCCATCTAATTGCGTAGCCTCGGGAAGTCCGCTAGGGTTCCAGGGAGCTGGTGCACCCCTCGGCTGGCCGTCTAGCGGCCAGAGCTCGCCAGCGTGCCGCCAGGCGTCACTGTCGTCCGCCCTCACCGTCGGCATGGGTGCTCCGGTGCGGTAGTTTTGGGGAAAAGGGTTGGCCTCGGTGCGGTTTGGTCTTGGGAAGCCAGCGGTGTGCTCGGGTTGGACGGAGGAGCCGCCGGCGGCGAGAAATCGCTCGCCGGAGCTCTCGGCTCGCCGCTCCTCTGTCCCTCTGCCGCTGACAGAGAGGGCCCGCCTGGCAGTCGCGCGCGCGCGGGCGGGAGCCGTAGCAGGCCGCGCGCGGGAGTGGGCCGCGCCGCGCGATTTGGGCCGCGTCGGCTTTGCAGGCCGGCCCGGTAGCAGGGTTTTGGAATTAGTTTTTGTTTTCCTTTTTATATTTGCCACAGATTTTAGATAAGATTTAGGAAATGTATATCTAGGGTTTTACATGCTCAAAAATTATGAGGTAAATTTTGTTAAGCTCTGCATGATGTGTAGTATTTTAGAAAAATATAAATTTGATATGTGATGTTTAGTTTCTAGGAGATTTAAATAGGTCTTTGAAATGTGTTTTAAAATGAAGGCAAATTTGTTAAATGGATAACTTGAGTTGTAGTGTTCCAAAAATTATGAAATTTGGTGGGTAGGTTAATTTATACATGTATGAGCTCTGGTAAAAATTTGGGCACTAGTGCTTGAGTACTTTTCAAGTTATAATGCTATCATGTTGTTTTAGGGAATACTTGAATGAATTTTAGTAATTTTTATGCATGTGCAATGTTTATATAAATTTTTGGAGAGTGTCCTGGTACCCTAAAGTGTCTAAGAAAAATATGAAATCTGTTGTTTGATACTTTTCAATGTGATTTGTTAATTATACAAAAATCAGCCTTTTTGGCTTGTGAATTTTGTGTAGGGAGTTTCTCTAAATAACTTTAGTTCAAATTTTTACAGTAGCCTCTTTTTAGGTCAGAGAGTCTTTTGTAATTTTTGTAGAATTTTATGAGCAGTTTACATATATGATTAAAATTCCACTTAATTAATTAAGTAAATTAAGAAAGGGGTGTAAATAAATATTCTAGGTGGACACACCTTACTTTCTGGTGTTTTTGTGACCTATGTGAACTTTTGGTAACATTAGTTTGGTCTTAGAGGAAGTTTGCCACATAAATAAATAATTAATCTTCCCAATTTTAGGTTTTCTGGACAGCTGGTAGCATCCTTGTGGTTGACCATTAATAAGAGTGTTTGCTGGAAAACTTGTGAATACCAAAGTTGTAGTAAAATTATTGAACTAGCTTGTGTCAAAATTTGGGGGCATTTGGATTAGTAGTTTAGGAGTTATTGCTGTTTTAAGTGACAGTCCAGAATTGGCTGCTCTCTGTTTAGAGAGGACAGATTTCTGGAACTTGGGAAATTCGACCTAGAAAACTTAGGAATTAAGGGTTGAGGTCTGAAAATATTTGTAGGGCACTTTATAAGCTTTCCAGTTTGTCTTGGATCATGCCTTTTGGAGTTGGGAATCTCCAGTTATGATAGAAACATTTAGCTGCTGTCCAAAATGTCTTGCTGTGATATTTTGTGTTTGGATGTGGTAACCTAAGTAATGTTACTTTTGTGATTATTAGGTGTTAGGGACTTAACAGAAGAGGAACAGCTATACCTTAGGTTGAGTAGATTAGGTGAGTACTTCTCTACCAGAGAGAAAATTTGCACTTAATAATTGAAGTGATTTGAATAGAGCTTTAAGAGTGATGTAATGCATTTCATTCCGAGCATGTTGCATCTTTCATTATGCATCCATGAAATTTATTATGCACTCATGCAATAGGTGTTCCGGAGGGGATAACTCTCCTCGAGTTCGAGCAAGCGATCCCGGAGGAACTCCAGGAGCAGTCGGAGGAGCCAGAGGACCCAGCCGGCGGAGAAGTTCCCGCAGAAGATCTGCCTGAGTGTCCTGACCACCGGCCGTCTACCTTTCTAAAAGGCAAGCTCCGGTGCATGTTGAACCTATTGTTTTATAAATCAATCTTGAGTACTTTCATTTGTTTACTGCATTAAGTTGTAGGAGTTGTATGAAAGCACTTGCTGCATTATACCTGTCCTTGTCCAGATATCATACTTAATCCTATATTAGGTCTAGGCACGTGTCAATGCTTAGCCCTGCTTAGTCCGGTAGAAGTCGGGTGATTTCCGGTCATCCGTGAGATGTAGGATTGGGTCACTGAAAGGTCTTGATGGCTAGAGGGGGGTGAATAGCCTTTTAAAAATTTCTACAAAGACAAGCTAAACAAGTTTATCAATACAACAAATAGCGAGATGCGAGTTTTGCTTAGCCTACGGGGAGTTTGCAAGCCACCTATCCAATTCATAATTCTAGTATAATGGCACTCAACCGCACAAGACAAACTGAGACGGTAACTACAACTACAACTAGCAAGCTACTCAAAAGAGCTACTCTAGCAAAGCTAACTAGCTAGCAAAGATAACTAAGAAAGTAATGCGGAGTTGAGTTAGGAGAGTTTCACCGAGGGGCGAAGTATTGAGCCAACCAATATGATCAACAATGAATAACAAGACAACCGAACACCGGGATCAATCAATCACAATATGAAAGTGATGACACGAAGATTTATCCCGAGGTTCACGTGCTTGCCGGCACGCTAGTCCCCGTTGTGTCCCTCTTCACCACGTGGTTCGGTTGCTAATCGGTCTCACACCGAGCCTCTCAAAAGGCGCCACAAGAACCTACCAAAAGGCAAAAGGTTGCAATGACACGAGCAATTTACTAACGTTGCCTTTGGCGCTTCGCCGAGGTAGGCACAAACCCCTCACAATCACCGGAGGTGGCCAAGAACAATCACCAACTCTTGCCAACGCCTCCAAGCTGCTCCAAGCCGTCTAGGTGGCGGCAACCACCAAGAGAAACAAGAATCCCGCAGCAAATCAACTACCAAGTGCCAACTAGATGCAATCTCACAATGCAAATGCACTTGGATCACTCAATCTCACTTCGAATATGCAAAGAAGCAAGAGAGATGAGTGGGAGGGAAGTTGCTTAGCTCAAAGTGCTCACAAGTATGTCAAATGTCCAAGAGAGAGAGCCTTGAGCCGGCCAACGAGTATTTATAGACGTACCCCTTCGAATATAGCCGTTACTCACTTGAAACAGCCGAAGTCGCGCTGACCGGACGCGCTGGTCAAACTGACCGGACGCGCCGGTCGCACAACGGCTACACGTGAAGCACCGACCGGATGCGTTGGTCGCAACGACCGGACGCGCTGGGTTCGACCGGACGCGCTGGTCCCGTACCGGACCGGACGCGCTGGTCAAGCCAGAGCAGCACACAACGAAACAGCGACCGGACGCGCTGGAGAACTGACCGGACGCCACAGTGCCAGCGTCCGGTTGGAGTCCAGTAAGCTCCCTGATCGACCGGACGCGTCCGGTCGATAGTGACCGGACGCACCGCACGTCCGATCGTCAAACTAAAACTCGCGCAGACGCTGAACGCTGACCGGACGCGTCCGGTCACACAGAGACCGCGTCCGGTCCAGCGTCCGGTCACCACTGTGACCTCCGTTCGCCTCCGTTTCTTTTCCGACTTCCGGCGTAGTGGAAAATAGTCGTTTCAACTCCTCGAAAACGCCTGAATCCCGCCTCGCAAGCTCGACGAGAGGGAGAGAGGACCCCCAAACCCTCTCTACCGCTCAAACTCCACCGCCTTCGCAAACGTGCTAACACCACCAAGTGATCTCGTCATGTGTGAGTGTGTTAGCATTTTCACAATCATTTTTCGAGGCGTTATTAGTTCTATCCAAATGCATATGATTATGAAATGCACACCTAGAGGCACTTAGGAGTTCAATAGCCGCGTCATTCCCCTCTTTATAGTACGGCTATCTATCCTATAATGTAACCACACCCACTAGGTGTCTTGGTTACTAAAACACAACCCTTAAGCATATACCTTTGCCTTGATCACGTAGGGTTGCGTCCAAATCCAAGTGTGGCCATCATGATCACCATGTCCATCTTGCCACCAACCTTGGAATGTACTAATCCTCATATGCTACATACAACTTAGGCATAGGATTAGTACTTAGGCATTGTCACTAATTACCAACACCAAACATAGGACTTTCAATCTCCCCCTTGTTGGTAATTGGTGACAACCCTTTCACAAAGATATTATGATAAAATTTTGATTGAACCCATGTCACATTGTCCAAGTATATTACCATGTGTAAGAATTATGGACATGTGATCATGAATTCAAATTGATAGCAATGGCTCCCCCTACATGTATGCTATATGTTTGGATTTAGGAAGCATACACGCTTAGATAGGAAAAATATAGGAGCATTGACTATCAATAGGTGCTAAGTGTTTTAGATTATAGACCTTTGAAGCGTGATACCATCGGAGTAGCGATAAACACCATCTTAGCACCTTGTGTAGTTAGAACCACTTGGAAAAACACAAACAAAACTAGAAACCTCGTGAGATCAACATTATAAGCAAGGCTCTAGTACCACTTTGAAAAACATGAAGCAAGAAAAATCTAACTACTTCCTATTCATGCTAGTACCTCAATATACCACTCAAATCATACTAGCAAGTCACCACACAAGCAAAGTATCGGAGAAAAAGAAATGCATAACTATGCATCATACATATGAAGTGCACATGGAAATGCAACAAACATGTTTAAGAGCTTGCTCCCCCTACTTGTGTGCTCAAAATTTTAGTTGATCCCCTTCTTTTATCAATTCTCCCCTTTAGGTTTTCTCCCCCTTTAGAATCTATCTTTGTGAACAACATTTTCTCCCCCTTTGGCACCAATGACCACAAGGGACCAATTTTAGATAGAATATCATGTCATGTTATGGGGTCAGGATCAAGTTTGTGATTCAACCTAGATTGCTTGCATGAATAAAATGCTTCGGTTTGATCCAAGGGCAAGCTTCTTCACACCTCACTAGAAGGGTTATCATGCACCATGTTGAAGCAAATATTTAGACAAGTGATCTAGATTAAACACTTAGGATCACAAGCTACTTAAACAAGTTATATGCTACCACTAGATCATACAAGTCATGGAAACAATAGTGGCACCATATAAACTTCAAATTCATTTGATTTTCATGAATGAGCCTAGAACATAAGAAATCATGACTGGATGCACTAAACATGTCCTTAGTATAGAATGTATGACATGTCAACCAATTGTACCTTGGGGCTCGAAGGAGAGGCATGTCATATATGGGGTGCATCAACTCATGTTGGAGAAGTCAATTATGTTCAACTCATTCTTTAGCTTGTGAAATCTCTTCTCATCAAGTGGCTTGGTGAATAGATCGGCTAGTTGATCTTCGGTGCCCACACTCTCAATAGCAATGTCACCCTTTTGTTGATGATCTCTAATGAAATGATGACGAACATCAATATGCTTTGTTCTTTGATGTTGAACCGGATTGTTGGTTAGCTTCACGGCACTTTCATTGTCACATAGCAATGGCACATTCTTAAAGTTGATTCCAAAATCCTTCAATGTTGCCTTCATCCACAAGATTTGTGCACAACAACTACCCGCGGCGATGTATTCGGCTTCGGCGGTAGATAGTGCAATACTATTTTGCTTCTTGGATGACCATGAGACAAGTGATCTTCCCAACAATTGACAAGTCCCGGAAGTGCTCTTTCTCTCTACTTTGTCACCGGCATAGTCGGAATCCGAATATCCAACTAGCTCAAAGCTTGCACCTTTGGGATACCATAATCCAACATCTTGTGTATGCTTCAAATACCTCAATATTCTCTTTGTTGCCTTCAAATGACTTTCTCTTGGTGAGGCTTGAAATCTTGCACACATGCATACACTAAACATCACATCGGGTCTTGATGCCGTCACATAGAGTAGGCTACCAATCATTGATCTATAAAGCTTTTGATCTACCATGTTGCCACTCTTGTCACTATCCAAACTTCCACTAGTGCCCATTGGGGTTGTAATGCCCTTTGCATCTTCCATGCCAAACTTCTTGAGCATATCTTTGATGTACTTGGTTTGACTCACAAATGTTCCTTCCTTCATTTGTTTGATTTGAAGTCCAAGAAAGAAACTAAGTTCACCGATCATTGACATTTCAAATTCCTTTGCCATCATTTTCCTAAACTCATCACAATAATCTTGATTGGTTGAACCGAAGATGATATCATCAACATATATTTGCAATACAAACAAGTCTTTCCCAATCTTCTTAGTGAAGAGAGTAGTATCCACTTTGCCCATGACAAATCCTTTAGTTAGCAAGAAGTCCCTCAATCTTTCATACCATGCTCTAGGTGCTTGCTTCAATCCATACAAAGCTTTTCTCAATTTATAGACATGATTGGGTTTCTTGTCATCTTCAAAACCGGGAGGTTGCTCCACATACACCTCCTCTTGAATGTACCCATTGAGAAATGCACTTTTCACATCCATTTGATATAGCTTGATATTGTGAGCACAAGCATAGGCAAGTAAGATCCTAATTGCTTCCAATCTTGCAACCGGGGCATATGTTTCACCAAAGTCAAGACCCTCTATTTGTGTGTAACCTTGAGCCACTAGTCTTGCTTTGTTCCTTACTACTATCCCATCTTAATCTTGCTTGTTGCGAAAAACCCATCTTGTTCCAATGACATTATGATCCTTAGGCCTCTCAACTAGTTCCCATACTTCATTTCTCTTGAAGTTGTTGAGCTCTTCATGCATTGCATTTACCCAATCCGGATCTCTCAATGCTTTATCAATGTCCTTGGGTTCTTCCATTGACACAAAAGAAGAGTGAGCACAAAATGACACCAATCTTGATCTAGTTTGAACTCCCCTTTGTATGTCACCAATGATGGAATCTAATGGATGGTCTCTAGCAATGTTGGTTGGTTGAAGCACTTGCACTTGATTGCTTGGATGTTGATGTTGATCATGAGTTGGAGATGATGAACTAGCCACTTATTGATCTTGTTGCACTTGAGATGATGTACTAGCTTGATTTTGCATTAGAGACCCACTAGCTTGTGTAATTGGACTTTGGAGCACTTGATCTTTGTTGTCATCCACATCAATCACTTGCTTTGGCCTAATATCACCAATATCCATTTCTTTCATAGCATTGGTCAATTGAGTTCCTCTCACATCATCCAAGTTATTTTCCTCATCTTGAGAGCCATTTGTTTCATCAAACTCAACATCATGAACTTCCTCAAGTAAACCACTAGCCAAATTCCAAACTCTATAAGCTTTGCTAGTAGTGGAGTAACCAAGTAAGAATCCTTCATCACATTTCTTTTCAAACTTGCTCAATCTAGTGCCTTTCTTCAAGATGTAACATTTGCAACCAAAAACCCGAAAGTATGCAATGTTGGGCTTTCTTCCATTCAAGATCTCATATGGTGTCTTCTCTAGAAACTTGTGGCAATAGAGGCGGTTGCTATAGAAGCAAGCCGTGTTGATTGCTTCGGCCCAAAAGGAATGGCTCACATTATACTCATTCAACATTGATCTTGCCATATCAATCAAGCTTCTATTCTTCCTCTCAACTAAGCCATTAGATTGAGGTGTATACTTGGCCGAAAATTGATGCTTGATTCCAAGCTCATCACATAGTTCATCAACTCTTGTGTTTCTAAACTCACTTCCATTGTCACTTCTCACTTTCTTGATTGTGGTCTCAAACTCATTTTGTACCCTCTTGATGAACTTCTTGAATATGTCAAATACATCACTCTTGTCCACAAGAAAGAATACCCATGTGTATCTAGTGAAATCATCCACAATCACAAAGCCATACTTGTTGCCACCAATGCTTGTGTATGTAGTTGGCCCAAATAAATCCATGTGCAACAACTCAAATGCCTTGGAAGTACTCATAATGCTCTTCAATGGATGAGTGTTGCCTACTTGCTTTCCGGCTTGACATGCACTACATAGCTTGTCTTTCTCAAATGTGACATCCTTCAAGCCTCTAACTAAGTCATGCTTCACTAGCTTGTTCAATTGCTTCATGCCACATGACCAAGTCTTCTATGCCATAACCAACCCATACTTGATTTTGTGAGCAAGCATGTTGAAAGTTGAGTGTCACTAGCATTGAAATCAACCAAGTATAGATTTTCATATCTAAAACCCTTGAAGATCAAATTGGAGCCATCAACACTAACTATCTCCACATCATCAACACCAAATATGCACTTAAAACCTAGATCACACAATTGAGCAACCGAGAGAAGATTGAAGTTCAACTTTTCAACTAGGAGCACATTGGAAATGCTATGATCATTTGAGATTGCGATCCTTCCAAGAGCCTTCACATCACCCTTGCTATTGTCACCAAATGTGATGCTATCAATGCCACTATCATTTGATTTGAGAGAGTTGAACATTCTTGAATCACCGGTCATATGTTGAGAGCACCCACTATCAAGCACCCAATGCCTTCCTCCGGCCTTGTAATTTACCTACAAAATAAATTAATGTTTCTTAGGTACCCACACTTGTTTGGGTCCTTGGAGGTTAGTAACTAAGCTCTTTGGTACCCAAATGGCCTTCTTCTTTGGACCCACAATTGGTGTACCAACAAACCTAGCATGCACACCTTTTCTCACCCTTGGTAAGCACATAACAAGAATCAAAAGGAATGTAATCCATTTTAGCATGAA
Source organism: Saccharum hybrid cultivar R570 (assembly GCA_038087645.1). Taxonomy (NCBI): domain Eukaryota; kingdom Viridiplantae; phylum Streptophyta; class Magnoliopsida; order Poales; family Poaceae; genus Saccharum; species Saccharum hybrid cultivar. The sequence goes on from JAQSUU010000496.1 coordinate 20,416,763, forward strand.
ACTTGTTGTTGTTCTTGTTCATTTTATTACAATTAATCTCTAGATGCCCAACTTGCTTGCATCTATTGCAATAACGACCATTGCTTTTCACAAAGCGAGACTTTGGAGTAGCAAAGGCCGCCTTGCCCTTCTTGGGAGTATAGCCCAAACCCTCTTTGTTAAGAGAGAACCTTTGGCTACCCAAGCATTTTAGCAAGCGGGCCTCCCTACCATAGGCATTGCCTAATGCGTGGGTGAGATCATTGTTGATATTTGGTAACGCAATTAGGAAATGATCCGCAAGCGCACGGATATCGGTGAGCACTTCACCCGGGATGTTATCCAGAGTATCGTATTTATTTTTTTACCACTAGGAGAAAGCGTGCATCTGACTAACCAAATCTATTACTACTAACCTTTAGGCTACAACCACTGTGATTTGATGTGAGCGATGTATAGAGAAGACTGCAACTGCACTCTCGTTCTAACCTTGGTAAGGATGATCTACTGCTCTATTGGGGAGGCTCACGGAATCTAGACACCTCAAAGGATGTTCGACCCGCACCTATAAGCCCTATCGATCCTGCTAACGGGATATGGAATACAAAGGTAGCTACGGAAATGTCACGTTCCTCGCTACTACCACGGTCCGGCTAGACAGGGGATATCTATGAGTATCCTAGCCCAAACACCTCATTTACGCTAGAGATGATTACTCTAAACTCTACGCGAAGAGATTAAAGTAAACTCATAAACCAAAGAACAATAAAACAAAGAACTTACTAGAATTTAGAAGTCGAAATACTGAAGAATCCTAGGAGCAAGCCTCGGGTTAGGAGAACTTGATCCTGCAGGTACAACCTCGAAGTAGTCACCGACAGGCCGGGCTTCCTTCGATCTATACCTCCACTCTATCTCTCTCAATCTAGAAGAACTAAGTCTAATCTCACATTGGATGCTAAGCCCTAATGAGGTGGGAACCCTAAGGGAACCTCTCTCTCTGAATCCTCTCTGGAAAATATGAAAATAATGGACTTGGATTCTCTTCTCCAGGGGCCAGGGGTCCTGCTTATATAGTCCCTTCAAGTGAACTTGGGCCGTCGGATCAAACCGACATTAATCGCACGGTTTTCCTTGACCCTTTAGGTCGGTGGGGCATAATCCGCGAGACTCATCCTGATTGGTTGCAGACCTAGGGCGGGCGCCCCAGGGTCCAGGGCGGGCGCCCTGGTCCCGGGCCCGTTCGGCCTCCCGTTCGATCCCGTGGCTTCTGGAGTCTTCTAGATGATAGAAAATCGGTGAACACGTTAATATCTCTATGTAATTCCGACGTGTGGGTCTTTCCTTTGTATTTCCTGATAACCCCCTGCAGAAACAGATAAACAACAAAACTCGTGGAATTCTGTCAGATCAAACCCTAATTCTAGGTGTTGCTTGCATATAGGTCCTTTTTCTTATTTATTGGATAATTAAAATTGATACTTAAGAACCATCAACAAACACGCCCATACTTAGGCTTTTACTCGTCCTCAAGAAAAGGATGGTTCAGAAAAATAACTGGGGTTGAAACATTGTAAAGCATTCTTTTTATACCTGCAGGGTGTTGTGAATGTCCACTGTGCACTGTAGTCAGGGAAATATATGGTTGAAGTAGAGATCCTTTCTTCTTCTCAACCCTGTCACTTGGAGTTTTTTATATATTTTTGAATAGAAAACTTAGCATACCTTTATCCTCATAGGGGCTCTCAGATCACTCATTTATCTTTTGTATATCTCACTGAGGCTGTTTTAATTTGTAGAAATTCTCAAGCATACTTACTTTGCATATATTGCCTGGGTCAAAACGGGATCCGAGGAGAGGAATGCCATACTCTTAGATCAAAGACTTTGAAAATTAAAACTTGTCAACTCTTACTGGCATATTGCTTATTAGAGGGACCATGGGCTATCATTTTCTTTTTACCTTATATATTTTTATCATCTCATTTTTTTTTCAGGTGGATACTGAGGTACCCCTAATTCTACTTCCGGACACTTGTCCATTTTTCTACGAGGTTGTCGAGCACTTGCTCCTTTTTATTTCCTCGAAATATATTTTTGCATAGCCCATGCCTCTAATGCAATAATACTTCGGAAGAGTGAATCTTTCTGAATAAAAATGTCTTGATCTTGGGAGCATGATAAATCTCTTAACAAGGGTCTAACTCATTTTGCACAAACTTAATACAAAGCAAATTAATATTTTTAGGTTTATCAGGCATATAAAATATTGAGGATGGTAGCTATATTTTTGAAGTTTTTGAAAAGAAAATCTCCAAGCGACAAAGATTTCAAGAATAAGATACTCATATTCTACCATCTCACATTCCACAATGACTTGAGTAACACATGGTTTTTAAAATGATTTTCAATAAATGCAGGTTTTCAGAAATATCACAGAGTGAGATTGATCATGATTAAAAATATTTTTGTCTTTTTAAATTATCATGTTAGGAATAATATTCTACACAGCCCAATATGTATTTGTATATATGTAAATAAAGCGTGCAGAGTATGTACCTGAATCGTAGAGTGGTGCAATCGAAGTGCATTTACCATGTCAGGGGGATTCCCCCATACTTGTTTCCTGCTTTCTTGCATAAAAATAAAGTAGAGATACACGAGGCATAATAATAATAATCTTTATTTGTCTTGAGGCATTTATTACACTGACTAATGAAGCGAACTAATCTAAACTGAATTTAATCGAATCTAATTGAATCTAATGATGAAGATTAAGACACACTGCCTCAAGGTCTAATCTAGATAGCTCAGTGTTGCTCTAAATCCCTGATCCAAGCAAGGGCATCAGAAAGGTCACGTTTAAGCGCGAGCACAGTAGTGTTCAGGTTGGAGACCTGCCTACTAAGGGAGCTAACTGTGGACTGAAGTTCCATAATATGTCTATTTGCTGTCCTGATGTCCTCATCCACATCTGCTATGGTCCTGCGGCGCTTCGGTGGTGTCTCAAATGAATTGAGAGCGTGCTTAGGAGCTTCCTTTGGTGGGATGAAGCGAACTTTTGCTGTCCTAACTCCTTCGAAGCGGGGCCTCTCCTTCTCCGTAGTGTAGTGGACGCTGCTGATCTCGCCGCTCCGGTTGGTCTTGACGCCTACAACCCGCTCAGTGGGTTTAGGTGGCAGGATTTTCGTGCCGGCTGGTACCTTGATGATGGCTTCTTGCTTGGACGACGGTCCCTTGAGAAGAAGGGGCTGCGGTGGTGCAGTAAGAACTGGTTGGGCGTAGTAGGATGAGATTGAGCTGCGCTGGTTTGATGGTGGGGCTGCTAGCTATCGCTCTGTGTTGGCCGGGACGTAGGCGTCGGGGTCATCCTTGGGCTTGCGGTTGAGGTCGTAAGGGACGATCTCCCAGTTGCGGTGGGTCTTGTCGGCCATTGGAGAAGCAAAGAACTAGACAAGCTCTAATTGAGGAGGAGAGAAGGATTAAATGAATTGGTGTTGAAAGCTGACGTCAGGGGTCTGTTTATATAGGGGTCAAAAAGTGCCTCTAGGGTTTCCATAGATCCATCCCGCTGCCGGGCGTGCGTAACAACCCATTCGCGGAATTTTCTGGATAACCATAGATGAGGAAAGCACGTCGGAAGAGGCCGGGGCCGAGGGGACACCAGGGCAGGGTGCCCGCCCTCATCCTCAGGGCGCCCGCCCTGGGGCTGCCTCCTCTGCGGGCCCGCTTGCTCGAGCGTGTTTCTAGAAGTATTTTTATCCCGAAAAATATATACGTGGCCCAAAAATGTCAGATTAAAAAGGTCGGGCTTTAATTCTCCATCGGAAGGTAAAAATGGATCACGTCTATTTCTTCTAATTCTTTATTGGGTTCTAAAAATAATTTAAGACGTTGACCATTTACCTTGAATAACGTACCTTCGTCGTTTTGAAGTGTAATAGCTCCGTGTGATGATGAATTGACTACCTTGTATGGTCCTTCCCATTTACTCCGGAGTTTTCCATGCCCGAAAAGCTTCACCCTGGAATTAAAAAGTAATACCTTATCTCTGGGTGAGAACTCCTTCTTCTTGTTCGCTCCTGGTGGTACATACCCTGAAACCATAAAATTAACAATATCTGCATACCAGGGGTTAGACCTGTTGATTCCATAGAGCATGTCGTCCCGGAGTGAATCATTAATGGGTGTTTCCTGTGGATCCTTAAAGTGATTCTAGACAAGTGATCAGCAACAGAATTTTCTACTCCCTTTTTATCTTTTATTTCTAAGTCAAATTCTTAGAGTAACAAGATCCATCTAATTAGGCGAGGTTTAGCATCTTTTTTAGTGAGCAAATATTTTAGTGCAGCATGATCAGTGTAAACAATTATTTTAGCTCCTACTAAGTAAGATCTAAATTTATCAATGGCAAAGACAACAGCCAGAAGCTCTTTTTCAGTGGTTGCATAATTAAGTTGAGCTCCTGTCAAAGTTTTACTGGCGTAAGCAATTGCATGATGCTTCTTGTCTTTTGTTTGCCCCAAAACTGCCCCCACAGCATAATCACTAGCATCACACATAATTTCAAAAGGCAACGACCAATCAGGGGGTTGAATGATTGGTGCAGAGATGAGTGCATTCTTTAATAATTCAAAAGCTTTTAAACATGCATCATCAAATTCGAAAGGAGCATCCTTGGCTAGCAAAAGAGTGAGTGGTCTAGCAATAAATGAAAAATCTTTTATGAATCTACGATAAAAACCAGCATGGCCAAGAAAGCTTCGAATTCCTTTTATATTCACAGGTGGAGGTAGTTGTTCTATTACTTCAATTTTAGCTTTATCTACCTCAATACCTCTTTTAGACACTAGGTGTCCTAGCACTATTCCTTCTCTAACCATAAAATGACATTTTTCCCAGTTAAGGACTAAGTGCTTTTCTTTGCATCTTTGCAAAACCTTGTCTAAGTTTTCAAGACAATTATCAAAAGTTTTTCCATAAACAGAAAAATCATCCATGAAAACTTCCATAATCTCTTCAATCATATCAGAAAATATAGACATCATGCATCTTTTAAAAGAAGCTGGTGCATTACATAGCCCAAAAGACATTCTACGATAAGCATAAGTTCCGTATGGACAGGTAAAAGTGGTTTTGCTTTGATCATCAGGATGGATCGGGATCTGGTGGTACCCTGAATATCCATCTAAGAAACAGAAGAACGAATGGTTCGCTAACCGCTCTAACATCTCATCTATAAAAGGTAAAGGAAAGTGATCCTTTTTCGTGGCTTTATTCAGTTTTCTATAGTCAATGCACATCCGCCACCCTGTGACGGTGCGTTGCGGAATTAGCTCGTTCTTCTCATTTGTAACAACAGTCATGCCTCCCTTTTTAGGCACAACTTGAACAGGGCTCACCCACTCACTATACGGCACAGGATATATAATCCCTGCATGCAGCAACTTTATAACTTCCTTTTTAACTACTTCTCTCATCGCGTTGTTGAGTCTACGTTGGGGTTCCCGAGAAGGTGAAACAGAAGGATCTATCGGAATGCGATGGGTGCAAATCATAGGACTGATTCCTGTAAGATCTTGGAGTGAGTAGCCAAAAACTGAGTGATGTTTTTCTAAAACGGTCATTAATCGCAGAGTTTGTTCCTGAGTGAGTTTATTACTAATGATCACAGGAAACTCTGGATTATTGTTTAGGAAAGCATAGATAAGACCGGGTGGTAAAGTTTTAAGCTCTATAGGAGGTCTGGGTGTTTCTGCAAACTCATCTAAAGGTTCAGGTTCAGAAGGTTCAGCTTCCTCTTCTATGAAGAAAGGGGCTTCTTCTTCTAAGTCTGATTCATTTAAAAGCTCTAGAGACGCAGCTTTTACCTCTTCCATAGGATCAGGCAAAAGAGATGACTCGATCTTATTATTCAAGGAGTGAGAAATTGTCATAGGGAATTTAAAATCCTTTCCAAAAGAAATGTGTAGCTTTCCAGTTTGACCTTCATAAAGGAGTCTTCTAAATGGTTGTCCTATCAACAGGTCGAAGTCCCATGTATCAAAGATATAAAAGTTCAAATGAATCATGGAGCCTTCTACCATAAAGGGTAGGACATTCACAATTCCAAGACTGGGGACCAATCGTCCCGAAGATTCCTTCATGAACTTTGTTGTGGGGGTTAAAATTAATTTTCCAAATAATTTAAGTGCAAAAGCTTCAGACATGATATTGATCCCCACAACAGGATTATAGAGAGCATCAAATTGATCAGAATCATAAGCACAGCGTATAGTGATAGGAGGTGTATCCAAACGGATCACTTCAGAGGAAAGCTCTGACTCCTCCAACCATTCGCTACTCATGACTGAGATAAGCTCTCTCAATTGATATTCACTTGGTAAACAAATGCTATAATGGCCGCTTTGGGGTTTGTCTATAGAATGGTAGTTTGAAATGTTTCCAAAATCGGCAAAAAGATCGGATTCTATATCCAGCATGAAATCAGGTGGTGGAATTTCTTCCTTTTGTGGCTCAAAACTTGGGATAGCTGAAGTAGGTGAAGAATTCGGCAGAGTGTCTACTTCGGCTTCGTAGGTTTCATCATGGAGGGTATTATCCATCTCAGCTTCTAGGATTCTATCTAGGATCGCTCTAGCTTCATCAGTAGGGATACGAAAGAAAGAACCTCTAGACATTGTATGTAGCATTTGTTTATGATCTTTCTGAAGACCTCGAAAGAAATGAAAAAGGAGAATAGGGTCTTCAATATTGAGTTTTGGACCAGATTCTAAAAGATCAGAAAAACGTTTCCAGGATTTTCCCAAAGTTTCATTTTCTTTTTGTTTAAAAGATAGAACTTCGAGTCTAAGGTCGGTGATACGATCGAGGGAATAAAAATCTAAACAGAAGTTGGCTCGTAAGACTCCCCATTCACCTTGTTGTTGACTTACCTTCTGACTATACCATCGTCTAGCTTCTCCTCTTAAGGAAAAAGGAAAAAGCTTCCAACGTAAAGTCTTATCAGAAATGCCTTCAATGCGAAGACAATCGCATGTTTGCTCAAAATCTCTAATATGAAGGTAAGGATTTTCGTCTTCCTTTCCCGAAAAGGATAGGTTCTCAATCATGGCAATTAACCTAGAACTTAACCTATACTGGGATGTTTGGATAGGCTGTGATGACTCCCATGGTAAAAGGTCAGTTTCCGAAGGTGTTGCAAATTGATAGATTGATTTAGAATCTTGGTTCTCCATAAGGTAAGAATAAAGAAAAGATAAGGAATAAAAAGATAAAGAAAGATAAAAGTATAGGTACAAGCTAGTAGTAAGATTCAAGGTTATCTCAGCAAACCGTCTTTCTCCCCGGCAACGGCGCCAGAAATGCTTGTTGATATTTGGTAACGCAATTAGGAAATGATCCGCAAGCGCACGGATATCGGTGAGCACTTCACCCGGGATGTTATCCAGAGTATCGTATTTATTTTTTTACCACTAGGAGAAAGCGTGCATCTGACTAACCAAATCTATTACTACTAACCTTTAGGCTACAACCACTGTGATTTGATGTGAGCGATGTATAGAGAAGACTGCAACTGCACTCTCGTTCTAACCTTGGTAAGGATGATCTACTGCTCTATTGGGGAGGCTCACGGAATCTAGACACCTCAAAGGATGTTCGACCCGCACCTATAAGCCCAATCGATCCTGCTAACGGAATATGGAATACAAAGGTAGCTACGGAAATGTCACGTTCCTCGCTACTACCACGGTCCGGCTAGACAGGGGATATCTATGAGTATCCTAGCCCAAACACCTCATTTACGCTAGAGATGATTACTCTAAACTCTACGCGAAGAGATTAAAGTAAACTCATAAACCAAAGAACAATAAAACAAAGAACTTACTAGAATTTAGAAGTTGAAATACTGAAGAATCCTAGGAGCAAGCCTCGGGTTAGGAGAACTTGATCCTGCAGGTACAACCTCGAAGTAGTCACCGACAGGCCAGGCTTCCTTCGATCTATACCTCCACTCTATCTCTCTCAATCTAGAAGAACTAAGTCTAATCTCACATTGGATGCTAAGCCCTAATGAGGTGGGAACCCTAAGGGAACCTCTCTCTCTGAATCCTCTCTGGAAAATATGAAAATAATGGACTTGGATTCTCTTCTCCAGGGGCCAGGGGTCCTGCTTATATAGTCCCTTCAAGTGAACTTGGGCCGTCGGATCAAACCGACATTAATCGCACGGTTTTCCTTGACCCTTTAGGTCGGTGGGGCATAATCCGCGAGACTCATCCTGATTGGTTGCAGACCTAGGGCGGGCGCCCCAGGGTCCAGGGCGGGCGCCCTGGTCCCGGGCCCGTTCGGCCTCCCGTTCGATCCCGTGGCTTCTGGAGTCTTCTAGATGATAGAAAAGCGGTGAACACGTTAATATCTCTATGTAATTCCGACGTGTGGGCCTTTCCTTTGTATTTCCTGATAACCCCCTGCAGAAACAGATAAACAACAAAACTCGTGGAATTCTGTCAGATCAAACCCTAATTCTAGGTGTTGCTTGCATATAGGTCCTTTTCCTTATTTATTGGATAATTAAAATTGATACTTAAGAACCGTCAACAATCATCCACCTCTCTCTTGAGAGTCTCGTTCTCAACCACAAGCGATGCATCACTAGTAGTAGAGGTAGAGTTGGTTGTGGTGGATGATGATGAGCTACATGAAGCATTAGTAGGACCAACAAATAAAGAATCATCAATAATATCACATGTTAGTCCAATATCACAAGTGACAATCACTTGCTCCTCCTTAGCTTCCTTCATGAGCTTCTCCAACTTGAGGTCCTTCTCCTTGATGAGCTCAAGTAGAGAGGAGTGGGCTTCCTTAAGCCTAGTGTGAGCAACTTCAAGGTCCTCGTGGTCTTCCTTTAGACACTCACGAGAGGCCTCTAGCTCATCAAAGGATTTCCTAAGAGCTTTGAGCTCTTGTTCAATTCCTTTGCACTCCTTAATCTTTTTGAGAGCAACAAGCTCTTCCATCAAGGCATCATTTTCATTGCTCTTGGCAATGAGCTCTTGCTCTAAGATTTTGCACTTCTTGGTTGTCCTCTTGTAGCCCTTGCTCATTTGATCTATTATGCCCAATAGATCATCCTTGGAGTAGTCCTCATCCTCCTCATCATCACTCCTACAACCATCACTAGCACAAGAATCATCATCACTATCATCATATTTTACCTTGGTAGGCTTGGCCATAAGGCATGTCGATGTAGTGTCGAAGATGGATGGCTTGTTGGAGAGGGCGATGCTTACAATGGCTCGCCGAGTGGTCCTCTCATCATCACTAGAGCTATCATCATCACTATTGGAGTTATCACTATCCCAAGTGACCACATAGCCACCACCCTTCTTCTTCTTGTTGATAGTGAAGCTCTTCTTCTCTTTCTTCTTCTTCTTGTCCTTCTTGTTCTTCTTCAACTTCAACTCCCCATCATGATATCTTTTGTCTTCATAGGGACACTTTGCCACTACATGATCGGGGCTATTGCAATTGTAGCAAAGTATCTCCTTTGTCTTCATGAAGTCCCTTCTCTTTCTTGCACCATATCCTTTCTTCTTCATGAACCTCCCCATCTTGTGCACTAGGAGGGCCATGGTCTCATCATCGAATAGATCATCATCATCGCTCTCCACCTTGCTCTTGCCCTTAGAAGATGAAGCCTTGAATGCAATGGGCTTCTCTTGCTTGACCTTGATCTCCTTCTTCTCATCTTCATCTTCATCATCATCATATTGAGCATCGGTCATGACATCTCCAAGCACTTGGTTTGGAGTCACCTTGTCCAAACCCTCTCTTTGGATCATCTTCCTCAAGATAGCAAACTTCTTAGGTAAGTTCATCAAGAACTTATGTGAGAAGTCCTTGTCCTTGACATCTTCTCCTAGGCTCTTGAGATCATTGACAATAACTTGTAGCCTATAGAACATCTCTGGTATGGACTCATCATCCTTCATCTTGAAGCTTGCAAACTTATCCTTGAGCATATAGAGCTTGGCACTCTTTACCGTTGAAGTGCCCTCATATGTTTCCTCTAATCTTGTCCACACTTCACTTGCCATCTCAAGATCCTTGATTTGCTCAAAGACCTTTGCATCAATTCCATTGTAGAGAGTGTTGAGAGCCATAGTGTTGCATTGGTTGTTGATGCGGTCATTGTTGGTGAGGTTGTCGGGATCAATGATAGCATAATCATGATGTGTCACCTCCCAAACCTTCTCATTGATAGAGCCAAGATATTGCTTCATCTTTCTTTTCCAATGATCAAAAGATGAGACACCATCAAAGAATGGAGGCTTGCCCCCGACTGGTTGAACACAACTTGAGCCATCTTACACCGAGGTTGTTAAGCCTTACAAACGGTGTGTAACGTCCCGCCTCCTCGAGGCCGGGTCCGCTTACATCTAGCCGCTTTCTAGGACATAGACTGCCCTCACAGACCAGCACAAGTCTTTTCTGCGCACTTTGTCCTCACTCGTGTGCACCCGGGAAGAACTTCCCGGTCGGTCACCCATCGCTCCAGGCCAAGCACGCTTAACTTTAGAGTTCTTTCGAGATGGGCTTCCGGAAAAGAAGTTACAACTTGTTGGTATGAGTATCCTATCAATCCTGTTAAGCCCTGGGCCGAGATGTTACATCCTCACCCCCTTAAGAGACCGACGTCCTCGTCGGTCAATCCCAGGCCAGGAACATCCCCTCTTGGCCACGTCCGTGTGTCCAGTGCCAGCGCATGTGCCATGCTGTGTGACCACTCTGGGTCCACACCAGCCATGCGCACCATGCCTGCGCAACTGCGACACACGCGCCCGTGAAACCGCGAGAGTCGGCTCTGATACCATTCTGTAACGTCCCGCCTCCTCGAGACCGGGTCCGCTTACATCTAGCCGCTTTCTAGGACATAGACTGCCCTCACAGACCAGCACAAGTCTTTTCTGCGCACTTTGTCCTCACTCGTGTGCACCCGGGAAGAACTTCCCGGTCGGTCACCCATCGCTCCAGGCCAAGCATGCTTAACTTTAGAGTTCTTTCGAGATGGGCTTCCGGAAAAGAAGTTGCAACTTGTTGGTATGAGTATCCTATTAATCCTGTTAAGCCCTGGGCCGAGATGTTACATCTGTAACAGAACCGACCAAATTATAAGAGCACAAGTACGAAAACAAGCACCGAAGCGCTCAAATTTTCAAACTTGAGCCCATATAATCCCGGTAGTCAATCGAAATCACGAAGGATTTCAAACCAAACTGCTTACAACTAGGATCGCATCATTCAACATACACATCGTACGTTACATTTCATAAGTAGTTCCGAAATAAGTTCACACCACGGAGTAGCAAATATTACAAACCAAGTTTGAAAGTAGCGGAAGCATAACACACACATTAGTTACTTAATTACTGCCAGTCTGGATGATCGACACCCCGCAAAAGCATGAGAAAAGTACATAAAGACGATCACGCCCTTGTGATCTAGTCATCATCACCCGCAGGGTGGAGACACGTCTTGCAGAATCCCTGATAAAGCATGTCATCTGCAACAGGAGGGAATAAACCCTGAGTACTGGAATGTACTCAGCTAGACTTACCCGTCATAAACCAGAAATAATAAGACACCAAGGATTATGCAAGGCTTACACAAGAGGCTAGCTGACACCACATTTTGCATAAAGGCATAAGTAGTTGAAACTCTTATAACCTGTACTAGCAGTTATTTTTAGCATTTACCTGTCATCTATCTTAGCACCTGTACTAAACATACACTTGATTATCATCAAACAATTATTCTTATTATTTCCATAGCAGGTATAAATTGTGGCAACATTGTATCATTCACTTAACCATCTGTTCGATTAATGAGATCTACGTTGCCGCTGCTCAAGTCAAGTGCTCACTAACCGGGAGCGACGGCGATTCGAATCGAATTCCTATCCAGCTGGAGGGGTATTTCTAACACTCACCGCGCAGGCCCCTGCCAGGGTCGCACAAGCCACCTTTCATATGATTCAGGAATCGCGGGTCCGAATGATGTCGCGACCCCAAGGGCGACACTCTGCCAGGTGATAGGGACTCTAACCCCCCCTTGGTCTCACGCCAATGTCCCCAAGCACATCCTTTCTCTCCTCCAAGAAGCAACCTACCATTTGATTCCCGGCCTGAATCACATTACTCGGCTTCGCGGTCGGAACGACTTATCCGGCCAACTAAGTGTTAGACTGCGTTCAACATGACTCAAGGACGTACAGCGAATCGGTCCTTAAACGACTCAGACGGGCATGGCTCCACACCCAAGACGTGAAGTGTCTTGCGGCTGTACCATCGAACTCCCGCCCGGTCTCAATTTCATTTTAAAGCATGGTTCCATCACGATAGCCATAAGCCAATCGTGACCCAGTCCTATATCTCGCGGATGACCGGAAATCACCCGACTTCTACCGTACTAAGCAGGGCTAAGCATTGACACGTGCCTAAACCTAATATAGGATTTAAGTACGATATCTGGACAAGGACAGGTACAATGCAGCAAGTGTTTTCATATAACTCCTAGAACTTAATGTAATAAACAATTAAAAGTACTCAAGATATATTTATAAACGATGGGTTCAGCATGCACCGGGGCTTGCCTTTGAGAAAAGTGGAAGGTCTGTGGTCCGGGCACTCGGGTAGATCTTCAGCGGCGTCTCCTTCGCCGACTGGTTCTGTCGGTTCCTCCGGTTGGCTCTGCACCTCCTCCGGTATCGCTTGTTCGAATTCGAGGAGTGTCACCCCCTCCGGAACACCTATTGCATGAGTGCATAATAAATCTCATGAATGCATAGTGAAAGATGCAGTATGCTCGGAATGGATGCATTACAACAATTTAAAAGCTCTATTCAAATCACTTCAAAAGAGTAGGTGCAAATTTCCTCTTCGGTAGAGAAGTACTCACCTAATCTACTTAACCTAAGATAAAGTTGCTCTTCTTCAGTTAAAGCCCTAACACCTAACAATTACAAGAGTAGCATTTCTTAGGATATCACACCACAACAAATCAGCAAAATACCACAGTAAAACATCCTGGACAGCAGCTACTTGTTTTTATCATAACTAGAGATTTCCAAATCCAAAAGATGTGATCTAAGACAATCTGGAAAGCCTAAGAAATGCACTACAATTCATTTTCAGACCTCAAACCCAAACTCTTAAGTTTTCCATGTCAAATTTCACAAGTTCCAGAATCTGTCCTCTCAAAACAGAGAGTAGCAGATTCTGAACTGCCACTTTAAACAACAGTAACTCTCAAACTACTAAGCCAAATGCTCCCAAATTTTGACACAAGCTAGTTTATCAAGTTTACTCCAACTTTGGTATTTACAAGTTTTCCAGCAACCATTTTTATCAAAGGCCAAACTTAGAAATACTACCAGCTGTTCAGAAAACCTAAAATTACAAAGGTTAAATATTTATTGATGTGGCCAAAGTCCCCTAAAACCAAACTAATGTTACCAAAAGTTCACATGAGGTACAAAAACACCAGAAAGTAGGGTGTGACTACCTAGAACATTTATTTATACTCATTTCTTAATTTACTTAATTAATTAGGTGAAATTTTAAACCTTTGTGTAAACTGCTCCTAAAATTCTACAAAAATTACAGGGGGCTCTCTGACCCAAAAAGAGACCACTGTAAAAATTTGAACAAATGTTATTCACAGAAACTCCCTATACAAAATTCACAAGTCCAAAAGGCTGATTTTTGTATAATTAATACATCATATTGAAAAGTATCAAACAACAGATTTCATATTTTTCTTAGATACTATAGGGTACCAAGACATTCTCCAAAAAGTTAAAAGAACATTGCACATGTAGAAAAATTACTAAAATTCATTCAATTATTTCCTAGAATAACAAGATAGCCTTATATCTTAAAATTTACTTAAGCACTGATGCCCAAATTTTTACCAGAGCTAGGGCAAGTATAGAGTAACCTACCCACCAAATTTCATGATTTAAGGAACACTACAACTCAAGTTATAAATTTAACAAATTTGCATGCATTCCAAAACACATTTAAAGGATCTATTAAATTCTTACAGAATTTAAACATCACATACCAGATTTATATTTTTCTAAAATACTACACATCATGTAGATCCTAACAAAATTTATCTCATGATTTTTGGGTCAGTAAAACCCTAGATCTACATTTTTCAAACTTCTCCAAAAATCTGTGACAAAAATGATTAAATGAAATATATTTCAAACGAACTGGGCCGGCCCGGGAAAGCGCGGCCCACGACACACGCGCGCGCGGCCCGCTCGGCATCCCGCCCGCGCGCGGCACTGACGTGCGGGCCCCCGAGGTCAGCGACCGGAAGCAGGGGCGCGGCGGCAGTGAGCTCCGGCGAGCGATTACTCGCCGCCGGTGGCCCCTCCAACCGATCCACCTTCACGGTCATCTTACTCAAACCAACCCGCATCAAGGCCACCACTTTTCCCTAAATTAGATGCACCCCAGAACCCCGACCGACGGCGATGGCGGACGGCCGAGGTGCCTGACGGTACGCCGGCGAGTCCCGGCCATCGCACGTCCTACCTAATGGCGCACCACCATCCTGGACTACTAGAGGACCTACCGAGACCACCATCACCGACGGAGACGGAGCGGAACCGATGGACCGCGTGAGCACGTGGCCGGCGGCCATGGCGCGGCCGTGCGCGGTGGCGTTCCGGCCCGGTTAGCTCGATGCTGTCGGTAACGTCATAACCCTAGCATCTACACGTGACAGGGAGGGGGAAACGCGGGTGATGGAAGGCGGAGAACTACTGAGTAAGGCTGGCCACGGCGACCCGGACATGGCAGAGCTCCGGTGAGCTTTCGGGAGCGGCGGAAAAGGCAATGCGGCTCACCTCGAGCTCAATCAACACCACCAGTAGGTTGGGGAGGTACAGGGCGATGAGGCGGAGGGCTGGACGTGGTTGCAGAGCGGTGGTGAGTGCGCGAGCTCGGAGGTGGCTACGGCGGCAAATGGCGTCCCGGTTTTCGTCTCGGTGAGCACGGCCAGAGCGGGAGGGAGGAAGAAGAGACTGAGCGCGCGCGAGGGGGGGTGAAGGTGGCCACTCGGGTTTCAATTTGCGTCTGAGCTCGCGACGTGGAGGGAGTTGCAGCACCTGGTCGACACGCGGCGACGCCCTTCTGCCCGAGCGCCACGACGCGCGGCCGGTGTCCGAGCTCACTGACTGAATGGACGCTGCAACGTGAGACCGTGGTCGACTGTCAGAGCAATTTCGACACTGATTAATTTCCAATACAGCTTGAACCGGTCCAAGTTGACAATATCAAGTTTGTAGAGCTATGTTAGGGCAACAAGTTTGTTAATTAGTGTTTGGGCTGGTTCGGCCTATATTTGAAACTACATGGCCCCAAAGTGGTGCTCGGTGAAACTGAAACCGGTTTTCAGTTAATGATGCCGACTGAAAGCCTAATTTCATGACACGATATCTCTTGAACCATTGAGAACCAGGCTTGGGTGATGTTGACAATGTTGTAGAGCTATATGAGGACTACAGGTTTGTCAATATGGGTGAAGGCTGATTTGGCCTGGTTTGCAAACTACAAGCTCCTAAAGTAGGTCTCAGTAAAACTGGAGGGTCAAATTTCAGACTTAGAAAAATTCTAAGTATTGAGGCCACTCCTCTAGCTGACTTGTGGGCCACTTTTGAGCATGTTATGGTTAATTTCATGAGATGGTCATATTGAGACTTTTGTTCCCCATAAAATTCTTTACAACTTTGCTTAAGGGTGCTCTTCCATGCAAGGTCTCTAAGTTAGACTTTTTAATTGGTCAAACTAGAACCTCCTAGGGTCAAATGGTGGCCAAACCTCTCTTGGAGGGCATTTTTGTAATTTTGATCAACATGAACCTTGCTCCAAATGTTACCCTAAGTATAATTAAGGTGTTGTAGGACATGATTGGCTACTTTACCTTTTTGTTACACCAACTATCAAATACCCCATGATATAAACCAACAAAAACTCCTAGAACAATCATATGTGCTGCATTACATAAAATAATAAACATGAATGATGCATGCTTATGCTTATGCAAATGCAATGCAATTATGGACTAAACACTTGAGGTGTTACAACCACGGCTCCGATACCACTTGAAAGGTCTTGATGGCTAGAGGGGGGTGAATAGCCTTTTAAAAATTTCTACAAAGACAAGCTAAACAAGTTTAACAATACAACAAATAGCGAGATGCGAGTTCTGCTTAGCCTACGGGGAGTTTGCAAGCCACCTATCCAATTCACAATTCTAGTATAATGGCACTCAACCGCACAAGACAAACTGAGACGGTAACTACAACTACAACTAGCAAGCTACTCAAAAGAGCTACTCTAGCAAAGCTAACTAGCTAGCAAAGATAACTAAGAAAGTAATGCGGAGTTGAGTTAGGAGAGTTTCACCGAGGGGCGAAGTATTGAGCCAACCAATATGATCAACAATGAATACCAAGACAACCGAACACCGGGATCAATCAATCACAATATGAAAGTGATGACACGAAGATTTATCCCGAGGTTCACGTGCTTGCCGGCACGCTAGTCCCCGTTGTGTCCCTCTTCACCACGTGGTTCGGTGGCTAATCGGTCTCACACCGAGCCTCTCAAAAGGCGCCACAAGAACCTACCAAAAGACAAAAGGTTGCAATGACACGAGCAATTTACTAACGTTGCCTTTGGCGCTTCGCCGAGGTAGGCACAAACCCCTCACAATCACCGGAGGTGGCCAAGAACAATCACCAACTCTTGCCAACGCCTCCAAGCTGCTCCAAGCCATCTAGGTGGCGGCAACCACCAAGAGAAACAAGAATCCCGCAGCAAATCAACTACCAAGTGCCAACTAGATGCAATCTCACAATGCAAATGCACTTGGATCACTCAATCTCACTTCGAATATGCAAAGAAGCAAGAGAGATGAGTGGGAGGGAAGTTGCTTAGCTCAAAGTGCTCACAAGTATGTCAAATGTCCAAGAGAGAGAGCCTTGAGCCGGCCAACGAGTATTTATAGACGTACCCCTTCGAATATAGCCGTTACTCACTTGAAACAGCCGAAGTCGCGCTGACCGGACGCGCTGGTCAAACTGACCGGACGCGCCGGTCGCACAACGGCTACACGTGAAGCACCGACCGGATGCGCTGGTCGCAACGACCGGACGCGCTGGGCTCGACCGGACGCGCTGGTCCCGTACCGGACCGGACGCGCTGGTCAAGCCAGAGCAGCACACAACGAAACAGCGACCGGACGCGCTGGAGAACTGACCGGACGCCACAGTGTCAGCGTCCGGTTAGAGTCCAGTAAGCTCCCTGATCGACCGGACGCGTCCGGTCGATAGTGACCGGACGCACCGCGCGTCCGATCGTCAAACTAAAACTCACGCAGACGCTGAACGCTGACCGGACGCGTTCGGTCACACAGAGACCGCGTCCGGTCCAGCGTCCGGTCACCACTGTGACCTCCGTTCGCCTCCGTTTCTTTTCTGACTTCTGGCGTAGTGGAAAATAGTCGTTTCAACTCCTCGAAAACGCTTGAATCCCGCCTCGCAAGCTCGGCGAGAGGGAGAGAGGACCCCCAAACCCTCTCTACCGCTCAAACTCCACCGCCTTCGCAAACGTGCTAACACCACCAAGTGATCTCGTCATGTGTGAGTGTGTTAGCATTTTCACAATCATTTTTCGAGGCGTTATTAGTTCTATCCAAATGCATATGATTATGAAATGCACACCTAGAGGCACTTAGGAGTTCAATAGCCGCGTCATTCCCCTCTTTATAGTACGGCTATCTATCCTATAATGTAACCACACCCACTAGGTGTCTTGGTTACTAAAACACAACCCTTAAGCATATACCTTTGCCTTGATCACGTAGGGTTGCGTCCAAATCCAAGTGTGGCCATCATGATCACCATGTCCATCTTGCCACCAACCTTGGAATGTACTAATCCTCATATGCTACATACAACTTAGGCATAGGATAAGTACTTAGGCATTGTCACTAATTACCAACACCAAACATAGGACTTTCAGTCACGAGTGGCTTTATGGCTATCGTGGATGGAACCATGCCTTAAAATGAAATTGAGACCGGGCGGGAGTTCGATAGTACAGCCGCAAGACACTTTACGTCTTGGGTGTGGAGCTATGCCCGTCTGAGTCATTTAAGGACCGATTCGCTGTACGTCCTTGAGTCATGTTGAACGCAGTCTAACACTTAGTTGGCCGGATAAGTCGTTCCGACCGCGAAGCCGAGTAATGTGGTTCAGGCCGGGAATCGAATGGTAGGTTGCTTCTTGGAGGAGAGAAAGGATGTGCTTGGGGACATTGGCGTGAGACCAAGGGGGGTTAGAGTCCCTATCACCTGGTAGAGTGTCGCCCTTGGGGTCGCGGCATCATTTGGACCCGTGATTCCTGAACCATACGAAAGGTGGCTTGTGCGACCCTGGCAGGGGCCTGCACGGTGAGCGTTAGAAATACCCCTCCAGCTGGATAGGAATTCGATTCGAATCGCCGTCGCTCCCGGTTAGTGAGCACTTGACTTGAGCAGCGGTAACGTAGATCTCATTAATTGAACAGATGGTTAAGTGAATGATACAATGTTGCCACAATTTTATACCTGCTATGGATATAATGTTAATAAATGTTTGATTATAATCAAGTGCATGATTAGTACAGGTGCTAAGATAGATGACAGGTAAATGTTAAAAGTAACTGCTAGTACAAGTTATAAGAGTTTCAATTACTTATGCCTTTCTGCAAAAGGTGATGTCAGCTAGCCTCTTGTGTAAGCCTTGCATAATCCTTGGTGTCATCTTATTTCTGGTTTTTGACGGGTAAGTCTAGCTAAGTATATTCCAGTACTCAGGGTTTATTCCCTCCTATTGCAGATGATATGCTTTATCAAGGCTTCTGCAAAACTTGTCTCCACCCTACGGGTGACGAAGACTAGATCACTAGGGCGTGATCATCTTTTATGTACTTCCCTAATGCTTTTGCGGGATGTTGATGAGTAAGACTGGCAGTAGTATTTAAACAACTAGTGTGTGTTAAGCTTCCGCTATTTTATGAACTTGGTTTGTAATAATTTGCGACTCCGTGTGTGTAAGCGTATTTCAGAACTACTTGTGAAATGTACGTATGATGTGTGTGTTGAATGATGCGATCTTGGTTGTAAGCAAGTTGGTTTGAAATGTACGTATCATTTTAGAGATTGAGAATTTGACAAAGAAGGTTGTTAACTTGACACATGATGGAATTAGACCAAGGCCTACCAGGAGAGACACATCTGTCAACAAGAGGGATGGAAAGATAGGAGGTGAAGCTGCTTCCTTCTTTCAGCAATGCAGGCTCGCTGATGAACAGATGTTATCTAAATATGTATCATCTATTTCATGGCTAGCATGTGTAACACAGGTCTATTCCATACGACCATACCTCATAAGAGCTAAAAGTACATACGTGATTAGTCACACAAGAAGTCTAATATGATGGGGGTCATCAATTTGTCACTCAATGAATCCTTTTATAAGTTGTGTTATAGAAATTTCCGCGACAACGCGTGGGGTATCATCTAGTTCTCCAAAATTACAAAAGTCATCCAAAATTACAAAAGTCATCAATATTGCATGGCTTTTTAATTTGTGTTGCTCTTTCTGGTGCTCAGCCCTCGGTGCAATTCATTTTTTTTCTCAAATACCCGCAGCAACGTGTGGGAAATCTTATAGGATTATATACTAGCATGTCGGTGTGTTTTCTAAAAAAACAGTCTGAACCTGGTACATCTAAAGAGTTTATCTCATTCCACCACGCTCCATGTCACTGCTTAATATAGTCCATCTGATCATCCACCACCTCCTCCGTACTCCTATCCAACCGGCTTTTCAATAGATGGTGGCAAAAAAATCATAGCAATTACTCATCCACCTGTTGCCCTCCCCATCTCTCCCCTAGCCCCTACCTCTGTTGCCCTCTCTCTTCTCTCCCCTTGCCCCAACCTCTTTCCCTTCTCCGCATCCACCCACGCCTATAACCGACTCAACGTCTTCGCTGCTCCATAAATGGCTGGATGGCCAGTTCCCCAACGGCAGATAGAACGAGGCAGGTGGCTCAGGTTCAGCCTCCCGCTCAGACCCAGCCATGGTGGCTATACTTGAGAGGCTGATCCAGGCTCAAGAGAGGCAGGAGGTTCAGCTACAGAGACAGACTCAGGACAATGCAGCTGCATTCACATAGATTCAGGCTCACCAGGACGAGTTTCAGAGACAGTAGCTAGAGATTCAGAGGCAGCAGACAGCTACCCAGTGGCAGTACCTTGAGCTCTTGCGACACCTAGTCACTGTTGGGGTTCCTCCACCTCTGTCCCTACAGACTCTAGCTTTACAGCCCGGTGGGCTTCAGAGTCAGGGACCGCAGCTGAGCTTGCAGTTTGCCTCTCCTCAGCAGCAGGTGCCTCAGTCGTTTGTGTCCCCCAGCTACACTCCTATTCAGATAGGGTTCACACCGACAGCCCAGCACAGACCTCACCTTCTGACTGGCACTCCCCTTTCTACAGACTTGAGTGCTTCTTACAGTGAGTTGACCGGTCAGCTGACACCTACTCAGACCACAGCCTTGACTACTACTTCAGAGGTGTCAGCTTCAGAGACAATGGCTCCTCTTGTGAAAGGGATCGGTACTACAGAGACAGTTCCTTCGTCAGTCGCTTCGACTGATCCTCCGACGACTGGTACCCTTCAGGCTCAGGTGACAGAGATAGTGGCTCTCGTGGCTACTACTTCCACAGTTCTACCTCCTGAGCCACAGGGTCAGGCCGCTGCTACAACTACTGCTTCAGAGTCACAGCTGACCGACCTGCCTACTGAGCAGACCTAGACTGCTTCACCTCCACGAGCAGCTACAGAGGGTCAGCGAGAGAGCTCAGAGTCAGAGGAGGACACTTCTCGGTTTTTGCTCACTCCACG
This sequence comes from Saccharum hybrid cultivar R570, assembly GCA_038087645.1. Classification (NCBI taxonomy): domain Eukaryota; kingdom Viridiplantae; phylum Streptophyta; class Magnoliopsida; order Poales; family Poaceae; genus Saccharum; species Saccharum hybrid cultivar. Next base: position 20,437,776 of record JAQSUU010000496.1, read on the forward strand.
TTCCTCAGCACTTGACTTGACTGCTTCCGTTCCACCTACTGACCCTTAGCTTTTGGTTCTTGACGCCAAAGGGGGAGAGGGAGCGAGTATGTAGACTTAGGGGGAGCGTGTGAGATGGTTTCATTCTTTTGTGTGTGACACTTCATATGCATTCACGTCTACTTTCTTGCATTGCTTTTGTATGATATGTGTGAGTATGACTTCGGTGACATGTGTGCTCTCCACTTTGATTTATTCTATGTCATGTCACTTGCTTATGCTCATTTGCTTTGCTTCCGCGTTTACTCCGATTCAAATGAGCTTTACTTTTTGTACTTATGCTTATTTCATTCTTATGAGTACATGTCTTTTGGCTTGGAGCACATAAGCAATCCTTGCCCTTTTGTTCTTATTGCAATTGCTTATGTGAACCAAGCATGTTGAAAACCTCACTCTCTTTCACATACTCGAGGTGTTGTTATCAATCACCAAAAAGGGGGAGATTGTAAGCATCTAGGCCCCTAGTTGGGTTTCGATGATTGATGACGACGGAAATTACTATGACTAACGTGTGTTTTGCAGAAACTTTGATAAGATTAGGTCATGGTAATGGTGATTGTTTGGGCAATATGGTTTTTATGCCCCTATCGATGAAAATCGTTTCAGTTTTCAAAGGATTGGCGACAAGGTTAAGGACGAACTAGTTCTAAGTGCCATTTGGTGTTGGAGAGGCACTTAGAGTAGTTTAGAACTTTGTTTTTCCTTTGGCCATACTATAAAGGGGGGCATGAGCGGGTAGCTTGATCTAGGTGAGACTAATGGTTTAGGCGTGGTGCACACTTATCAAACTTAGCACTAGGTAGCTCAGGTGAAGCCTAAAGATCATTTGGAAGAAACTTGGTTCAAGTTGCGTTGCGATCCGGAGTGTTTTAAGCCATGTTTGCTTGACCGGACGCGGTCTCTTTCTTGACTGGACGCGTCCGGTTAGCGTAGTGGACAGTAGCAGAAGCAACATCACAACCAGACGTTGTGGCTTGGCTGACCGGACGCGTAGGTGGTGCGGCCTACAGTTAGAGGAGCTAGGGTCTTTGACCGGACACTGAGCCTGTCTGACCGGACGCCACTGTGGCCGAGTCCGGTCAAGTATAGAAAGGGTCCAGAGAGAAAAATTAGCGACCGAACACGTCCGGTCAGTACAGATCGGACTCTGAGGCGCGTCCGATCAGACTCAGAAGTTTGAACTGGAAATAGCCATTAGCCACTGACCGGACGCGTCCGGTCACAGCGACCGGCGCGTTCAGTCAATACGAAAAATGCTGAGTTGGCACATAACAGTTGGATTTGTGTGAGGGGTGTATAAATACTTCTTCCACTTGTCCATTTGAGGTCTCTTGCTCATTTGTTCAGCTGAGAAACACCTTTCAAGTGCAAGGGAGTGCAAGAGCCTAGTGATGAGATTATGATTTGAGAATCCAAGATTAAGGACCTCATTAGTGCTTAGGAAGTAGCAAGTGTGCATCCACCCCATCTCATTAGGCTTGCTATGGTCAAGTGAGAGTTCTTGCTTGTTACTCTTGGTGATCGCCATCACCTAGACGACTCGGTGGTGTTTGGGAGTTTGGTGATCATCCGGCGGAGCTTGTGGATAACCCAACTCATCTTGTGAGCGGCTTTGGATGATTCACCGCGATGGAGTGTCGAAGAATCAGCCAGTAGAGAGCACTTGATCCTTGTGCGGATCAAGGGGGAGCTACACCCTTGCGCGGGTGCTCCAACGAGGACTAGTGGGGAGTGGCGACTCTCCGATACCTCAAGAAAATATCATCGTGTTCCTTGTCCTTTACTTTCGAGCAGTTTAATTTCAAGCACTTCATTTATTGCATTTTACTTCCTAGAATTGCCATGCTAGATTAAGACTTGGAATCTAGGGTGCAAAACTTTTATCCGGTTAAAACACTAAGAACGCTTAGGCACCGAGGGGTGAACATGGGCTAGTAGGTTTTAATTCTTGCAATAAATTTTAGAGAAACCCAATTCATCCCCTCTCATGGACATCTTGATCCTTTCAGTAAGTTTAGTTTTGTTAATTTAGCATTAATGATGACACGATCATTGCGACTAACATTTGTTTTGTAGAGACACTATAAATTAGGTGAAAGGTTCTAAATGGCTAGAGGGGTGTGAATAGCCTATAAAAATTTTCTACAAACACACTAGAGTAAGTGGTTAGTACACTAAATGGCGTAATGCAATTTTGCTCTAGCTCTACAAGGGTTGTAAGCCACATACCCAACAATTCTAGTTGTTATGATCACTAAGCACTTAACAAACTAAGTCGCTACTCACTAAGCTAGTGTGTTCTCAAAGACTAACTAAAGAGCCTGTCGATGAAACGTGGTCAGCAGTCCATCAAGGGGTATGCCTGTGATGGTGATTTGTCGGTAGACAGGTGCACAAGACACGAACCGGATGGTAACATGACACAAGACACAAGATTTATACAGGTTCAGGCCGTCAGCATGACGTAAAACCCTACATCCTGTGCTCTGTTATTTTGTATTGATTGAGGATTAGATAGGTTGTGTCCTCTAAGGGACCCCTGCCTCTCCTTATATACTCTGGAGGAGGAGGATTACAAGTAAAGTATTCCATCTAGTACTATTATAATATCTAGTATAGCCTATAATCTTGCGATGTATGTCTTGATCTTACGGGCCAGGCCACCTCAGACGGTGCGGCCCATCTATCATCTTGTGGTACCGGGGGTTTATACCCCCACAGCTAGTTCCTGAGCGCCATGTATTCTGATGCGACAAACATCATCTTAACCTTCTCCGAACAGTGAGGCTTGAGTTCTTGACGTCTTCGACCAGTCAAAGCGGCATCCGAGCAGTTGTTGCAAGCGTTGTTACCGGAGAAGTAGGTTGTCCGAAGAATGTATGGTGCTCTTGACAAAACAAAAAGATTTCTCCTTCCTGGGAAGTGTGCCCACTTGGATTTCTGTGAAGAAATGTAAGTCTTGAAGCGTAGCGTCTTTGATCATCAGAGATGTAGGGGTCGAAAAACAAGCATATTCAACGCAAGGTGAAGTGTGCCCACTTAGTCCCCGAGCTTGGTAGTAGGTGACGTAGGCACGTGGTGCCAGGGTCTAAAAGAATAGAGCCCAAAGTCTTTAAAAACTCAATAGTAAGATGCACTGGCAGGTGCATCGTACCGATATAGTCCCCGAGCTTGCTGGAAGGCGAAGTATAATCCTTGTAGCAAGGTCTAAGAAAATAATGACCTCTCAACTGTATGTGAGTCAAATTTCACATGTAGCTGAGGAAATCAGGCCTCAAGCTGTGGGCCTCAAGCTGTGGTCGGAGAGTGGTCGAAGCAGTCCCTGAGCACAGCGTGAGATGCAGTCGATGAATCCCCGAGCACTGGTCGGGTGGTCGAAGGCACAGTCCCCGAGCGTTGGTCGGGTGGTCGAGGAGTATAACGTGCTCGGTGGTCTGAGACAAGATATGTTTGCCAAACCAGTCCCCGAGCACGGCTGGAGGCGCGGTTCGAGCGGTGAGAGCTCAGTGACGAGCAGCGAGAGCTCAGCGAGGAGCGACGAGAGCTCGGCGCGAGCAGCGAGAGCTCGGCGAGGAGCGACGAGAGCTCAGCGAAAGATTAGTGAGAGCTCGACGAGGAGCGGCGAGAGCTCAATGAGAGGTCGGCGATAAGCGACGAGAGCTCGGCGACGAGCGGGGAGAGCTCGGCGAGAGCTTGGTGAGAGGTCGGCGAGGAGCGGCGAGAGCTCGGCGACGAGTGGCGAGAGCTCAGTGACGAGCGACGAGAGCTCAGTGAGAGGTCGGCGAGAGCTCAGTGAGAGGTCAGCGATAAGCGACGAGAGCTCGGCGACGAGCTCGGTGAAGATCCTGCAATATAAATATGTGGAGCGGTAGTACGTGATGTAGGAATATATGAACTCCAGAGAGAATCAGTAATGATGAAATAGTATATGACGCTCGGCAATCAGTTGCAAATGAGCGTGATGTGATAAAGCAACCGGTGCTTTGTAAACATCAGTGTTGATGTGAGGTTTGTGTTTACACTTAGCATAAACTGCCCGACCAGTTAGTATGTAGCTGAGTTTTCAGCCCTAGCTTGCCCGCGTTACGCTGAGCGCGGAGCCCGTGTGCGTGTGGATGGCGTCACTAAGGAGCCGCTACCGACCACCCGTAACGCAGAGGGCAGACGCTCGTGCACGTGTGGGGAGAAGCCGGAGACAGGGCCGTCTCTAGAGACATCGAGCGTGAACGTGACTGGTCAGGGATTTGCGTTAAGCATAGATGTATGTCATCTTGGTGTACATGGACAAACGTTATTTGAAGAATAATCATGACGATGACGTTGTGAAGAAACGTCGTAGTGAAAACATGACGAGGACATTGTGAAGAAACGTCGTAGCAAAAATTGTATTAAATATAAATATGGGAAGTCTACTTAGCTTTAGTCGAGACGTTGTCTGGTTGGTCGTGATGAAATTGTCTGGCCCTCGAGCTTTTCGATCCATCATGACGACGGCGTCACAGTTGTCGTAGCGCCTTTCCTTGCGGCGATTTTTATTGCGACGTGGCAGGTGGTCGGGGCAAGAGGTCGTGGTCGTAGCCGGAGCATGTTGGAACTGCTCTCCTGCCGCTGAAGCCGCCGAGTCCGTCGTTGTCGAGTTAATTCTAGATATTAATCCTAGCGGGCTCTAGGGCAATGTTAGCGAAGTAGATCGTGAACGAGGGAGATGAGTCGTTACATGCAAAATAAATCAATCTGTATTAGATATTCGAAGAAAAGACTAATCCAATCAACAACGTAGAACGACTCACCCGATTTTTAGTAGAGAATTAACGAAAAATTCCCATCTGGCTCGCCTAGGAGTCTGTACACACACCCCCTACCTGGCGCGTCACTGTCGACGAAATGTGGTCGGCAGTCCATCGATGGGTATGCCCGTTGAAAGGATCAAGATGCCCAAGAGGGGGAGTGAATTGGGCTTTTCTAAAAATTAATTGTAAGAATTAAATCCTACAAGCCAAAGTTCACCCCTAGTGCCTACTTGTGTTCCTTGTGATTCTAGCGGTAAAAGTTTTGCACCCTAAGTTCCAATCATAGTCTAGCATGGCAATTCTAGGAAAGTAAACCAAGCAATGAAAGTAATACGAGAAAGTAAATGCTTGAAAGTAAGGGTAAGGAACACGGCGATGTTTTCCCGAGGTATCGGAGAGTCGCCACTCCCCACTAGTCCTCATTGGAGCACCCGTGCAAGGGTGTAGCTCCCCCTTGATCCGCGCAAGGATCAAGTGCTGTCTACGGGCTGATTCTTCGACACTCCATCGCGGTGAATCGCCCAAAACCGCTCACAAGATGAGTTGGGTCATCCACAAGCTCCGCTGTATGATCACCAAACTCCCAATCACCACCAAGCCGTCTAGGTGATGGCGATCACCAAGAGTAACAAGCTAGAACTCTCACTTGACCACAACGAGCCTAATGAGAAGATGGATGCACACTTGCTACTTCCTAGTCACTAATGAGGGATTCTCAAATATTGATTCTCAAATCACTACCCTCACTAGGGCTCTTGCACTCCCTTGCACTTCAAAGGTGTTTCTCAGCTGAACAAATGAGCAAGAGACCTCTAAAAGAGGTGGAGGGGATGTATTTATACACCCCATAGTCAAATCCAACCGTTACCTGCCAACTTAGCAAAATACGCACTGACCGAACGTGCCGGTCAACATGACTGGACGCGTCGGTCGAACGTAACGGTCGAAATTCTAAACAACACTACTGAGTGACCGGATGCACCGATCAGGGGTGACCGGACGCGTTCGATCATGCAAGGTGCTTACTGTACTTTGACCTGACGCTCAACCGCGTCCGATCAGTAATGACCGGACGCGTCAGGTCAGCAAAGTACCTTACTGGAACGTGACCAGATGCGTCCGATCACTTCCCAGTCGCGTCCGATTAGTTGTTTTACCCTCTGAGACACGTGTCAGCATGATCACCGCGTCTGGTCCTCGCAAGGACCGCATCCGGTCAACCATGCTGAAATGCAGTAACTGTTTAGTACTGACCGGACGCGTCCGGTCAAGACAGAGACCGCGTCCAGTCAAGGGAAAACGTCTCTAACGACTCTGAAACGCGACGCAACTTGAACCAAGTTGCTTCCAACTGAACTTTGAGCTTTTCTTGAGCTACCTAGTGCTAAGTTTGATAAGTGTGCACCACACCTAAACAAAAGACTCACCTAGGTCAAGCTACCCGCTCATGCCCCCCTTTATAGTACGACCAAAGGAAAAAGGTGAAGATCCTAACGACTATTCCGAATGTTACTCAACACCTTGACATTTGGAACTAACCGTCCTTGATCTTGTCGTTGATCCTTTGAAAGCCGAAATGATTTCCATCAAGGGACATGAACACCATAGTGCCCAAAGCAGTTATCAACCCCATGACCTAACTTACCAAAGTTTCTGCAAAACACACGTTAGTCATGGTAATAATGTATTGTCATCAATTGCCGAAACCAACTCTTGGGGCCTAGATGCTTTCAATCTCCCCCTTTTTGGTGATTGATGACAACACTTAGATTCAGAAGATATAAGAGTTGAGGTTTTCGAACATGCTTGGTTCACATAAGCAATAAGCAATAAGCACAAGGGGTTAGAAATTTCTTATGTGCTCCAAGCCAACAAGGTGTACTCATAAGATAAAACATGAAGCGTTAGTACACATAAAACATAGCTCATATGAAATCAGAGTAAGGCACGGAAGCACAACCTTATGAGCTAGAACCAATTAAGTGACATGATATAAAATAGTGACAAGATAGACCACATAAGACTCAAGTATCTCATTAAGCACACATGTCACAAAATGCAAGTGCAGGAAATTAAACATGATGCATGAATGTAGCAGAATGAGCACACAAAGAAAAACGAAAGACCCTCTATCAAAACTCTCCCTAAATCTACTCTCTCTCCCCCTTTGGCATCAAACGCCAAAAACAAAACTAAGGATTCGACGGGGGAACAGAAGCAGTCATGTCGGGTGCCGAGGAGCGTGGAGTGATCATGAGCTATGAAGTATCCTCCTCAGACTCTGAGCTATCAGGCTGACCCTCTGTAGAAGCACATGGCTGTGAAGCAGTCTGGGTGTGAAGAACAGGAGCAGGTACTAATGAAGATGTAGCAACGAGCAGAGCTGTCTCTATCACCTGAGCCTGAAGAGTGCCAACTGCCGGAGGATCTGTCGAGGCAATGGACGACGGTATTGTCTCTGTAGTGCCAGTCCCTATCACTGGAGGAGCCACTGTCGCTGAAGCTGACAACCCTGAAGAAGTCATAAGAGTGGTGTGCGAGGGCGTCGGCTGACCAGTCAACTCGCTGTAGGAGGCACTCAAGTCAGCAAAAGGAGTGCCTGTCAGAAGGTGAGGTCTGGGCTGATCTGATGGAGTAAACCCCGTCTGAATAGGAGTGTAGCTTGGGGACTGAAAGGTCTGGGGAACCTATTGCTGGGGAGAGGTGAACTGAAAGCTCGGCTATCCGTGACTCTGAGGTCCACTGGACTGTAGTGCTAGAGTCAGGACAGACGCTGGAGGAGGAACCCCAACTATGACTAGTTGATGCAGGAGCTCAAGGTACTGCTGCTGGTTTGCTGCCTCTTTGCATCTCGAACTGCTGCCTCTGAAGCTCAAGCTGCTGCCTCTAGAACTCGTCCTGACGAGCCTAAATCTAAGCAAATGCAGCTGCTGTGTCCTGAGCCTGTCGCTGCATCTGAAGCTCCTGCCTCTCCTAGGCCTGGGTCAGCCTCTCAAGTATAGCCACCATGGCTGGGTCTGAGTGGGAGGCTGAGCCAGAACCACCGTCCTCATGGTCGTGAGACCGAGGAGAGCGGTACCAGGGGATAGGCTGGTAGTCCTCGTCTGTGCTGTCGGAGGCATCATCCTCAACTGGATCAGCAGGCTGAGCATCAAGATCTGTAAGCTCGGCCTCAGCAAGACCCTGAACGATCTCGTCCTGCTCAGCTGCTGTCTCTGGGACCTCTGGTCTCTCACGCTGTCCTGGCCTGGGTGCCTGCTCTCTGGTAACAGAAGCCCACAACTGACGAATGTCATACTCTGGAAAAGCAGTAGTGGTATCTGATATCTGAGCTCGAATCTCTGGAGGCAGCTCACACGCAGATATGATAATGAAGCATATCCAGTGCGCATATGGTAGCTGACGGTGTCCCTTGAATCCCTCTACCAAGGTATCCTCCATCTCACATAGCATCAGATCCCAGATATCGAACGATGTCTGTGAAATGAGGTGATGCACCACCCATAGCTGCATACGAGTGAGTCCCTCTCGTCTCACAATAGCATCCAATACTCTAGCGAGGGGTGTCAAGCTAGCAGGTGTACGTCTGGACCCCTCGCCAAACGGCTCACGGAAGCAGGGTCGGATCATATCTGTAGGTGGCACTGAACCTCTGTGAGGGCGCCTAGGTGGAGCAGTCTGACCGAAGCACAGCTGGTGAATCTTAGTCTCTGAAGCAGGGAGTCTGAGAATCTCCCGTACCCTAGTGCTGTAGAGTCTGCGGTCACGGCCTCGGAATGCAAAGTGTATGAACTCATGTGTCGGGTCAATCCAAAGTGAAGAATAAAACTCTCTGACCCAAGTGCCACAGTAGGCTCCAGTCAATCCCAGAAAATCTGACAAGCCTGGAAGAAATGACAAGTGTGGACAGAGCTGCTCACCAACCACCTCAACTAAAGCCTCAAGTCGACAGACTCTCTGAGGTCTGAAAGCAATCCCGCTGTCAACGTAAGCTCTGTAGAAATCCTCGTGCAGAGGTGTGTCGAATCCCTCTGACGCTCGGGGATCCCGCTAAGGTGGGAACCACCGACCAACCTCGACGAACCGCAGGGCTTGCACCTGGCGTGATGTAGCTCCCCTCAAGTCAAAGTGCTCGACTGGGGGGTGACCTCGAGCCCTGGGAGGTGGACGACCTCCACGACGCTGGCCCTTTGGCCTAGGGGTCACCTGAGCTCGCGTACGTCCTGAGCGACGACGCAGTGGAGTCTGAACTGTTTGCTCCTCTGTCACCTCTAGATCCTCTGTGGGCTGATCAACAGGTATATCCTCTGTCTTCTCGGTGGTCTCAGTACCGAGCTGTCGACCTTCAAGATGAAAGCGACGCTCGCTAATGTGAATTCCACTACTCCTGCCACCCCTCTCTGCCATCTCTGCTGCATCTGCAACTGCCTGAGCTATCTCTGTCTCTGTGAGTGTTCTCTTCCTCTTCTTGGCGGAGGTCTTCTTGCGCTTGCCACGGGCAACCTCTGTCGGTCTAGGAGGACTCCCGTCCCTATCACTAGGTGCACCACCAGCATTCTTGCAACGAGCCATACTGACCAACCGCTGATAAAACCCTGAAAGATGGTGAACTTACACTCGAGAGGCTTGGCCTCAATCCGTATCCGCAGGCTTGGCCTCGGATTCAACACTGACCAACTGCCACACAGAGCACCGACAGGACTTACAGTAAAGATAGAATAGATGGATCTACTGTAAGCAACATATATTATCTAATAGGTAAGTGAGATCCTAATGAAAGCAAGCATATGAGATAAGATCTGAATAGAATGCGATAGCTACCTCCAATCGGTGAGAATCCGGTGAAAGGATGAGAGACCTTGACGCGCGAGAGTTCCCCGGAAGCGCCAGATGAGCGTTGATTTGCCGAGACAAGCGATAAAGAGTTAGAATTTTAACGGAAAGTTACGGCATACCCTAGAACAAGATCAAGGTAACGTGAAGGAACCTTGCGAAGAAGACGTCGCGTGGAGAAACTTTGACGAAGAGCGGCCGAAGCGAAGTCACGCGAGACCTAGGGTTAGGGCAGACGTGAGGAGCTCGCGAGGAGGACGATGTGGCGCTTGACTGCTGCGGAGAGGTGCGTGACGCGTGGTGATGGCGGTGCACGGCAGTGGCAGCAGGAGCAGGAGCGCGGAGCAGGGGCACGGCATGGCCACAGCGGAGCAGGGGCACGGCGGGACTGCGGTGCTAGGGCTCGGCGGCGCCCGAGGCGAAGGCTGTGCGGCGGCGCGGCGAACGATGGAGCAGCGAGGGACAGGCGAGCTCAGCAGCGCACGGCCCGGCGGAGGAGTGCACGGCGAGGAGGAGGTGCAGCAGATGCCCGGTGGCGCGGCGAGACGGCGAGAAGAAGCTAGGGCAAACGGTGGCGGCTGTGACGGCGGATGAAACGGAAACAGAGAAAAACGAGATCGGGACGAACGGTTATATGAGGGCTCAGATGCGCTTTCAACGCACTGACCGGACGCGGTGGTCGCCTGACCGGACACGGTGGAGCAGCATCCGGTCAGAGTCCAGTAAGCTCATGGAGCGACCGGACGCATCCGGTTAGGGCTGACCGAATGCGGACAGAGTCCGGTCGGAGGTCATCCGGGAAACTCATCGCGCATGTCCGGACGTGGTGGTGGGGTCCGAGACCGGACGCAGTGGTCACAACAACACGTCCGGTCGAGCGTCCGGTCATAGGTCCAAGAGAAAATCTTCGGGATGACCAGATGCGCTGGTGGTCACCGGGACCGGACACAGTGGTCAAGTAGCATCGCGTCCGGTTCAGCGTCTGGTCCAGCGTCCGGTCGCTGTTAAACGCCTTTCTTCAAACCGATCTTCGACGCGACTTCTCCCAATCAAGTTCCAATTCAAAGAGACTCAAATAAACACCAATTGGAACCTGATATGAGTGACCTCACTCAAACCCTCAAGTTTTTCAAAATATTTTGCCTTAGGCTAGTATTGTTTTTAGGAAAATAAGCAATAAACACCCGAGGAGCAACATATGGCCATGCAATAGAGTTTATGAACCCTTGGGAGCGTCAAATGCTCTCTCTATTCATGGACGAACATAGAGGTTGCTCAAAGCCAAACTAAAAAGAAACGACAAAGCAACAACCATGCATATGAAATGCAAAACAAGTAAGAAAGACTAGGTTGCTTGTCAAGTTTGATCCACGGTTAGGCTTCTTCACTCCTCCAAAGGAGGGTTATCGTAACCATGTTAGACAAGTCCTAGATGCATTGCAGAGAATTAAACATGACATATGATACAATGTAATGCAAGGGACAACACAAGCTCATTTTTTAAAGTTACTAGAGTCAAGCACATTTAGTTCACTTCTCAACCTACAAAAGGTAGCCTCATCCAAAGGTTTAGTGAAGATATCCGCTAATTGGTTTTCACTTCCTACACCTTCTAGTGATATATCATTTTTAGCAACATGATCTCTTAGAAAGTGGTGGCGGATATCAATGTGCTTGGTGCGTGAGTGTTGTACCGGATTATTAGCAATTTTAACGGCACTTTCATTGTCACATAAAAGTGGCACCTTTTCAAGAACAACTCCATAGTCTAGGAGAGTTTGTTTTATGTATAAGATTTATGCACAACAAGCCCCCGCGGCAATGTATTCCGCCTCGGCGATGGACAAAGCCACACTATTTTGCTTCTTAGATGACCAAGATACTAAAGACCTCCCAAGCAAGTGGCACCCTCTGGATGTGCTTTTTCTATCAATTTTGCAACCGGCATAATCCAAATCGGAATAGCCAACTAGTTGGAATCTAGCTCCTTTGGGATACCAAAGACCAATGCTTGGGGTGTGCTTAAGATATCTTAAAATTCTTTTTATGGCACTTAGGTGAGGTTCTTTAGGGCATGCTTGAAAAGCGAGCACACATGCACACACTAAACATGATATCGGGCCTAGATGCGGTAAGGTACAATAAGCTACCAATCATAGAACGGTAGAGAGTTTGATCAACCGGTTTACCTCCCTCATCTAGGTCGAGATGTCCATTAGATGGCATTGGGGTCTTGATTGGCTTGCATTCTTCCATCTTGAATCTCTTGAGAAGATCCTTGGTACATTTTTCTTGAGAGATGAAAATCCCTTCTCTCATTTGCTTGACTTGAAAACCAAGGAAGAATGTGAGTTCACCAATCATAGACATCTCGAACTCCTTCGACATCAATCCACTAAATTCCTTGGAATAATCTTCATTTGTTGATCCGAAGATAATATCATCAACATAGACTTGACAAATGAAGATCTCCCCATTAAGCTTATTGGTGAATAGTGTGGTGTCGACCTTCCCAATAGTGAAGCCCTTCTCAATGAGAAAGTCCCGGAGGCGCTCATACCACGCTCTAGGGGCTTGCTTGAGCTCATATAGCACCTTGGGCAACCTATAAATATGATTAGGATATCTAGGGTCTTCAAACCCAGGAGGTTGATCAACATAGACTAGTTCATTTATGAAGCCATTTAAAAATGCACTTTTCACATCCATTTGATATAGTTTCATATCATGATGTGATGCATATGCAAGAAGGATATGTATGGCTTCACGTCTTGCAACGGGTGCAAAGGTCTCTCCAAAATCAAGACCTTCAACTTGAGAGAACCCCTTTGCAACTAGTCTTGCCTTGTTCCTCACTACTATGCCTTGGTCATCTTGTTTGTTGCGGAACACCCACTTGGTTTCAATGACTCTTACACCTTTTGGATGCTCTTCAAGTGTCCAAACTTGATTGCGGGTGAAGTTGTTTAATTCTTCATGCATAGCATTCACCCAATCCGGATCTTGAAGAGCTTCTTCTACATTTTTAGGTTCAAGATAAGAGGCAAAAGAGTGATGTTCAACAAAAGAAGCAAGCTTTTGAGATCGAGTCATTACACCCTTTGTAGGACTCCCTATGATGAGATCTTGTGGATGTGCTTGAAGTAGAGGTGAGTTTCTTCTATCAACCACTTAGGGAGATGGTTGAGGAGCATCAACATCTTGAGCTTGTGCCTCAGCTTGTTCATGAGAGACATGAGTGTCTTCATTTTCAACTCTCTCATTCTTATCATCATCTTGAGGCACATGTGATGAAGATGGTGGATTGACAATTTGTACATTGTCTTCATCATCTTTTGGCTTGATGTCTCCCACCGGCATGTTCTTCATTGCCTCCCTCAATGGTTCATCACCTACATCATCACAATTTTCAATTGCTCCTTGGGAGCCGTTAGATTCATCAAATTCAACATCATATGTTTCTTCAACCAAACCGGTGGCATGGTTAAATACTCCATATGCTTTGGACTTTGATGAGTAACCAACAAGAAAACCAATATCACAACGTCTTTGAAACTTCCCTAGGTGTTGACGCTTCTTGTAGATGTAGCATTTGCAACCAAACACCAGGAAGAATGAGACGTCCGGCTTTTTACCATTAAGCAACTCATAGGGGGTCTTGCCAAGGAACTTTTGTAGGAAGAGGTGATTTGAAGCATAGCATGCGGTGTTGATTGTCTTGGCCCACAATTTCTCCAGTGTGTTGTACTCATCTAGCATTGTTCTTGCAAGGGTGATCAAAGTCCAGTTCTTTCTCTCAACTACACCATTTTGTTGAGGAGTGTAGGTTGATGAAACTTCATGCTTGATTCCAATCTCATCACAATAAGCTTCAATGTTTGTGTTGTCAAACTCTTTGCCATTATCACTTCTAATCTTCTTTATCTTGACTTCAAATTCATTTTGAGCTCTCTTTGCAAACTTTTTGAAGAAATTTGCCACTTCGGATTTGTCATGAAGGAAGAAAGTCCAAGTGTATCTTGAGTAGTCATCCACAATCACAAGACAATAGAGATTTCCACCCAAGCTCTTGTAAGTTGTAGGACCAAACAAATCCATGTGTAGAAGTTCTAGTACTCTTGATGTTGACATGTAAGCTTTGGTTGGATGAGTATTTGCAACTTGTTTGCCGGCTTGACATGCACTACAAGGTTTGTCCTTCTCAAACTTTACATCATTCAAACCCCTCACTAATTCCTTCTTCAATAGCTTGTTGAGAGTGTTCATTCCAACATGAGCAAGCCTCCTATGCCAAAGCCACCCAAGTGAAGTTTTGGTGAACAAGCATGTCATCAAGTTTGCATCTTCGGAGGTGAAGTCAACAAGATAAAGATTGTTGTATCTAAAGCCTTTGAATATCATTTGCTTGTCATTTATCTTTGAAACTACCACTTCATTTGGTGTGAACAAGCATTGGTAGCCAAGGTCACAAATTTGCCCAACGGATAGCAAGTTGAAACTCAATAAAGCAACATAGAGCACATTTGAGAGAGAGTGATCATTTGATATTGCAATCTTGCCTATACCCTTGACTTTGCTCTTTGAATTATCTCCAAATGTGATCTTCTCTTGACATACCCCATTCTCTTCAAGTGAGGTGAACATACGAGGATCACTGGTCATATGTTGAGTGCAACCACTATCAATAACCCAATGAGATCCACCGGTCTTGTAGTTCACTTACACACAAGAGATCAAGCTTTTTTGTTTAGGAACCCAAACTTGAGGGGGACTCTTGACTTTCTCAACTAGTGACTTGGCAACCCATATTTTCTTAGGCCTATTCTTATTTGGGGACCCAAGAACATAACTTTCATCTTTCCACTTGAATCTTTTCTAAGCATGTAATGAGCATTGAAGGCAAAGGGTCTAGCATGCTTGGGCAAGGGTTGTGGTGGTGGAGTTTTGCACTCATGAGCAAAATAGCCCTCTTGTCCACACTCAACACATCTCTTTGGCTTGGGCTTTGACTTGCTTTGTTGTTGTTGAGTTTTAGCCTTCTTCTCTTGATTTGCCAAATAACCAATACCACTTCTATCCATCTTTATGACGGTGTTCATGAGTAGCTCACTTTGCAAATATTGGTCTCTTGTGAACTTGCTTAGGTCGGTCTTGAGATGCTCTTTCTCTTGCTTGAGCTTTTTGTTCTCTTCAATAAGTGACTCATTTGATGTTTGTTTTTCAAGAGCCATCAACCCTTTTAGCTTCTTGTTCTCACTTGTAAGCATCTCATTCTCACTCTTGAGCTTGGCATAATCATCATAGTTGTTGGACTCAACCACACTCTTGCCTTTGCCACTAGAGCCTTGCTCAATGCTTTCAATGATCAAGTCATCACATGATGTAGCTATATCAATCTTAACAACTTGGTTAGTGGCATCATGTGTCTCAAGAGAAAGCTCATTAGCAACAACAGGACTATCATAATTGATTTTCAATGTAGTGTATTTGTCTTTTAGTGAGTTGTGCCTAGTGTTGAGCTCATCATGCTTCTTCTCAAGTTTATCATGTTCATCTCTAAGCTCTTTGTTAGAAGTTTTGAGCTCCTTGAGAGTAGAAGACATAATTTCATTTTGATCTTTGAGCTCATCACTAGTCTTTTGTGCATTCTCTAGCTTAGATGAGAGTGAGTCATTTTCATTTTGGAGCTCATCATTTTCATTTCTAGTTCTTCTTATGACTTTAGAGTATTTGTTCAACAATTTTACAAGTTCATCATAAGAAGGTGCATCATATTCATCATCGCTATCACTATCATCATCATCACTATCATTGTTTTGTACCTTTCGTTCACCCTTGGCCATAAGGCATAGGTGAGTAGTGGACAATGATGGTGAAGATGGCGGTGAAGGTGGTGATGAAGATGTCGGTGAAGATGATGGCCCAATCACAAATGCAGCAACCTTCTCTTTCTCATCATCGCTCTCATCACCGGAGGACTCATATGATGATTCAATGTCGGTGAGCCAATCACCAATAATGTAGGCTTTGCCTCCCTTCTTCTTCTTGTAGAACTCTTTCCTCTTGCCATCATTCTTCTTGTATGGCTTGTTCTTCTTCTTCTCATCTTCTTCATCACTTGAATCATTTTTATTGCCCTTGTTCTTGTTCTTGTACTTGTCTTTTGGAGGCTTAGGGCATTGATGAGCTAAGTGGCCAAGTTCACCACAATTGTAGCAATCCATCTCGGATATGGGCTTCCTTTTGCTACTAGTGAAGAACTTCTTATTCTTGCCGTCGAACTTGATGCCACTCTTGTTGAGCTTCTTTAGCATCTTGGTGGTCTTCCTCACCATGAGTGCATGTGATGCATCATCAATATCACTTTCACTTGAGCTTTCTTGCACCATCATGGCTTGGCCCTTCTTTTTCTTCTTGTCATGGCTAGCTTTGAAGGCCAAGTCCTTCTTCTTGGAAGATGATGAGCCCTCTTCCGGAGTGATATGCATATACATCTCATGTGCATTGATCTTTCCCAATACTTGTGTCGGTGTTGCGGTGGAGAGATCACTTTGATGAAGCACGGTGACAATGTGACCATACTTCTCAACGGGAAGAACGCTCAAGATCCTCCTCGCAACATCCGATTGACTCATTTGGGTGAGCCCAAGAGCATTGAGATCCTCTACAAGAACATTCAATCAAGTGTACATGTCATTTGCACTTTCTTTAGGAAGCATCTCAAAAGAATTAATTTTCTTTAAAGCAATGTGATAGCGTTCCTCACGCTCACTCTTAGTTCCATCATGGAGAGCACAAAGGTTTCCCACAATTCATGAGCGTTTTTTGCATTACGCACACGATTGAAGATATCCTTGCCTAGGCCCCGATAGAGTGCATTTTTGGCCTTTGCATTCCACCGGTCGTACTTCTCCTCGTCACCACTTGGGTTGGCGGGATCCTTGATAGCGGGAAGCCCTTGGGTGATGGCTCTAAGACACCCAACATCTATGGCTTCGAGGTACGCCTCCATGCGGATTTTCTAATATGGAAAATCATCTCTCTCAAAGGTGGGAGGTGGTCCTTCCCCGTTAGACATCTTGCTCTAGGCGGAGAAGCCTAATTTAGGAGCAACTCGGCTCTGATACCAATTGAAAGGATCAAGATGCCCAAGAGGGGGGGTGAATTGGGCTTTTCTAAAAATTAATTGCAAGAATTAAATCCTACAAGCCAAAGTTCACCCCTAGTGCCTACTTGTGTTCCTTATGATTCTACCGATAAAAGTTTTGCACCCTAAGTTCCAATCCTAGTCTAGCATGGCAATTCTAGGAAAGTAAACCAAGCAATGAAAGTAATACGAGAAAGCAAATGCTTGAAAGTAAGGGTAAGGAACACGGCGATGTTTTCCCGAGGTATCGGAGAGTCACCACTCCCCACTAGTCCTCGTTGGAGCACCCGCGCAAGGGTGTGGCTCCCCCTTGATCCGCGCAAGGATCAAGTGCTGTCTACGGACTGATTCTTCGACACTCCGTCACGGTGAATCACCCAAAACCGCTCATAAGATGAGTTGGGTCATCTACAAGCTCCGCCGGATGATCACTAAACTCCCAATCACCACCAAGCCGTCTAGGTGATGGCGATCACCAAGAGTAACAAGCTAGAACTCTCACATGACCACAATGAGCCTAATGAGAAGATGGATGCACACTTGCTACTCCCTAGTCACTAATGAGGGATTCTCAAACTTTGATTCTCAAATCACTACCCTCACTAGGGCTCGTGCACTCCCTTACACTTCAAAGGTGTTTCTCAGCTGAACAAATGAGCAAGAGACCTCTAAAAGAGGTGGAGGGGATGTATTTATACACCCCACAGTCAAATCCAACCGTTACCTGCTAACTCAGCAAAATACACACTGACCGGACACGCCGGTCAACATAACGGTCGAAATTCTGAACAACACTGCTGAGTGACCGGACACACCGATCAGGGGTGACCGGACGCGTCCGATCGTGCAAGGTGCTTACTATACTTTGACCTGACGCTCGACCGCGTCCGATCAGTGATGACCGGACGCGTCAGGTCAGCAAAGTACCTTACTGGAACGTGACCGGATGCGTTCGATCACTTCCCAGTCGCGTCCGATTAGTTGTTTTACCCTCTGAGACACGTGTCAGCATGATCACCGCGTCCGGTCCTCGCAAGGACCGTGTTCGGTCAACCGTGCTGAAACATAGTAACTATTTAGTACTGACCGGACGCGTCCGGTCAAGATAGAGACCGCGTCCGGTCAAGACAGAGACCGCGTCCGGTCAAGGGAAAACGTCTCTAACGACTCCAAAACACGACGCAACTTGAACCAAGTTGCTTCCAACTGAACTTTGAGCTTTTCTTAAGCTACCTAGTGCTAAGTTTTACAAGTGTGCACCACACCTAAACAAAAGACTCACCTAGGTCAAGCTACCCGCTCATGCCCCCCTTTATAGTACGACCAAAGGAAAAAGACGAAGATCCTAACGACTATTCCGAATGTAACTCAACACCTTGACATTCAGAACTAACCATCCTTGATCTTGTCGTTGATCCTTTGAAAGCCGAAACGATTTCCATCAAGGGACATGAACACCATAGTGCCCAAAGCAGTTATCAACCCCATGACCTAACTTACCAAAGTTTCTGTAAAACACACGTTAGTCATGGTAATAATATATTATCATCAATTGCCGAAACCAACTCTCAGGGCCTAGATGCTTTCACCCGTGATGGTGATTTGTCGGTAGACAGGTGCACAAAGACACGAACCGGATGGTAACAGGACACAAGACACAAGATTTATACAGGTTCAGGCCATCAGCATGACGTAAAACCCTACATTCCGTGCTCTGTTATTTTGTATTGATTGATGATTAGATAGGTTGTGTCCTCTAAGGAACCCCTGCCTCTCCTTATATACTCTGGAGGAGGAGGATTATAAGTAAAGTATTCCATCTGGTACTATTACAATATCTAGTATAGCCTATAATCTTGTGATGTACGTCTTGATCTTACGGGCCGGGCCACCTCAAACGGTGTGGCCCATGTATCATCTTGTAGTACCGGGGGTTTATACCCCCACAGAGCCACACTAGCCAAACTAACAAGCTCTCAAAGACTAACTACACTAAAGAGCTTGACAACTAATTTGCAAAAAATATAAAGGAGTGAGTAGGGTGATTATACCGCCGTGTTGAGGAGTGAACCAAACACAAGATGAATACCAATTCAATCACCGGGAGAATACTAAAGGGCAAGAGAAGCAATTTTTCTCTCGAAGTTCACGTGCTTGCTCGCACACTAGTCCCCATTGTGTCGACCAACACTTGGTGGTTCAGCAGCTAAGAGGTGTTTCACGAACCTCGTCCACATAATTGGAGACCGCAAGAACCTACCCACAAGTGAGGTAACTCAATGACACGAGCAATCCACTAGAGTTACCTTTCGGCTCTCCGCTGGGAAAGGTACAAGACCCCTCACAATCACCGGAGCCGGCCACAAACAATCACCAACACATGTTGAAGCTCCTCCGCTGCTCCAAGCTGTTAAGGTGGTGGCAACCACCAAGAGTAACAAGAAATTCACAGCCACAACGATCCCCAAGTGCCACTAGATGCAATCACTCAAGCAAATGTACTTGGAATTACTTCCAATCTCACTATGATGAAGAATCAATGATGGAGATGAGTGGAAGGTATTTGCTTAGACTCACAAGGATGTCAAGTATGTCAAAGTGCCAAGAGAGTGAGTCCCAAGCCGGTACCTTCCTATTTATAGAGCCCAAGACTCAGAGAGCCGTTGGGGGCTTGCGGGCTGACTGGACGCACCTCAGCATCCAGTCGGCCATCGTCCGATCGTCCTCAGCCATCCATGTGGCGCCCCTTCGAAAGCAGCGCACGATCGAGAACTATTCACTCATGCAGACAAACGATGACCGGACGCATCGCTCGTGCCACTTGACGCGCCACTGAGCCGAGTCCGATCGATTCCAGTAAGGTTCCAGGGCGCGAAAAACAGGACCGGACACGTCAGGTCCAGGGTGACCTGACGCGCCCCTGCATCCGATCGTCGTCCTCGACGTTCTTCTCTGCGCGCTTGCGACACCGACGTCACCGTATGTCACCACGACCTAACACACCAGCGTCGCGTCCGGTCGCGTCCTCCTTTCTACGTCCGATCGCCGCCTCGCTCCACGCCGCCTTTGGAACAGCATGACCAGATGCACTTTGCTACGTCAGGTGCAGCGTCCGGTCAATGCTGCGCCACTGCTCGAGAGCCAGGGTTTAGGACCGGACGCGTAGGTCCGCTGTGTCCGATCAACACCTATCGCCTCCTTTTCTTTTTCTAAGTCCACAACCATTTTGCCCTTGCTTCCCAATTGCTAACCACAAAGTGTAGAACTTGCGTGCATGTGTGTTAGAATTTTTTAAAGCATTTTACAAGGGTTAGAAGTTAGCACACTAGGTTCCTAAATGCAATGCAGGAACAATGTCACCTAGTGGCACTCGATAAACCGTTTAGCCAAAGATTTCTCCTCTTTACAGTACGACTATTGATCTAAAGTGCACTTACACCCTCTATAGTGTCTTAAGTGCCAAAACAAAAACCTATGAAATACCTTTACCTTGATCAACTCGGTTTTTATTTTTCTCTTTATTCTTTTCAAAGTTAGAGCTTGATCAACATTATTTCATGTCCACCTTTAACACTATGGACCTCATCTTGCTCTAACACTTGGATTGCACCAACCTAACTCATGACAAAGGTCAGTGCTAGGTTTCATCAATTATCCAAAACCAAATTAGGGCTTTCATTAGGTCACAATGATGATTGATTATTGGGCATCTTGTGCTCGTCCCCGCGGGAGATTGCGAAGAGCAACTCTGGTGGAATGTTCGAGGCTAGTTGGATCGTTCTTTGTTCACTAGTAGGGATGCGAATATACATGACAAATGACTTTCATCACTGTAGAAGCGATATTCATCCTAAAGAATATTTTTGTGATGAATTAGTGATGAAAATCTATTTGAAAAAATCCAAGCATCATATTTGTTCCGTTGCGACGAACCCGAGCTATTGGTCGGTCCGTGACAAAAAGAAATGGCTTAGGATTTGGGAGGGCGTAAGAGATGATGGAAAGGAAAGGCCGTTAAGGAGAGGATTCAAGAGGGACAAGAAAAGCACGAGGGCCCTGCATGTCGTCAGTGCCAAATCCAATATTGTATATTGGTGTGCTCGCCATGAGACACGATCAATGCTGTGTTTATCATTATCATCGTGGGTGCCAAATCCAATCTTGAGGTCGTTGATGACGAGCAACAAGGATGTTGGCTTTCTGTTGTAGCAACGTCTCAGCACACGTCTATCAGTGTGCAGCTAATGAATCACGTCGAGTTATCTGGCATACGTAGCAGCAAGGAGCTTGGCGTTGATTTACGCGTCTCGGCGGAAACATACAGAACAGTGTGTAGCGTGTAGCAAGGTGCGTATGCGTTGCATGCTTCTCTCTCGGCTCCTTAGACCAAGCAATACGCATGCATGGTTAAGACATAGGACTCTTTTTATGTCTATATTACTAAACTAATAATGATAATTGAGATAGGACAACGACAATAGTTTATAAATATCTAATGTAATAGAGAAAGTGATGCACCAGCCTATGAAGAAGTGTCCTTCAATATTACACATAGAGCCCTTCAATATTACATATAGATACTTATAGTCGGGGAGTAATGTTAATTGAAGATCCAGTAAAAAGTGATAGTTGTCAAAGATTTTGTTGTTCAGGTATCTCTAATAGTCCTTTTTAGAGCTAGCTGAATTATTTTTTAATTATTAAATAATGCAAAACTAAGATAGTCTCGCACATGTTTACGACGTAGCTCTCACAACATGATATTTACTATTTAGGACTACTTGCGGCAGCCTTTCTCCTCTATATTTATTCATTTAGGGCCCGTTTGGATCTTTGAAATTGAATTCATTTTAATATTTATTTTTAGCCATAGATTAATTAAGCTAATATTGTTGTATATGAATATATTTGTATATTATTGTAGGCTATACGGAAGAGATACTTATGTGCTGAATTTTTACCATAGAGAGAGTTGAAGAGCGCGTTATTAGTTGCAAAGTAGAAACATAGCATATTGATCTATAGAATCAATTTCTCTCTTTCACCCTATGGATTTGAAATAGGTTTATATATGAATTTTGGAAAGTTATGGAATGCCAAATTTGAAGCCAAATAGTCTAATTATTAACTAGACTCCAACCCCTAAAGTGAAAGGATCTAAACGGACCCTTAGGCCTTGTTCGGATGCGCGCGTATTCATTTCAATCCACATATGTTGAGGTGGATTGCAGTGGAATTGAACTCAATTCCATTCCAATCCACTCCAACATATGTAGATTGAAGTAAATACACATGCATCAAACAAGCTCTTAGAGTTTTTTAAAACCCTATCAGCTTAGAGCTAAGCTTAGCTCATATCGTTGAAGACGTCCTTAGAGAATTTAGTCTAATATGTAATAGTGTTATCTTTAAAATTTTATGTAAAAAAGAGTACTATTTAAGAAAATTCGCACGGGAGGACGTGGACTGAATTCCGCAAAGGCTCTCTCCTCCTTGCTCTGTCTGGAGCTGACTTTTGCCTGAGGACTTGGAGTCTTGGACGCCTTCGCTGTCCTTGCGTCCGCTCCCGCTCCCCGCCGACCCGCCGCTCCCAAATCCCATCCAAATTCCTCCGCGTCTTTCAAAGATCGGATTTTGGGAGGGGCACCGTCCCCAGATCGGGGAGATCCCCGTTCCGTCTGGTGGGTCGGCCTCCGCTGCTCGCTTCTTGGCTCTTTTCCCCTCTCGCAAGGGCGGCTCTTGGATGGGCTGCCTGCCGTGCTTCGGGTCGGCTGGTGAGGGGGCGGCCAAGAAGGGCGGTGCGCGGAAGGACGGTTCGTCGAATTGTCGCGTCACCCGGGTCGAATCAGGTGCGCGGTTCCTGGGAAAAAGCTGGATCTTGGATGCGTTTGTGGTGGGAAATGGTCCGTAATTTCTTCTGACGTGCCCGGCTGTTGTGCGCAAAACTGGGATTTGGGTGGATAGTATTAGCGAATGAGCAAGCTCACTGTTGTGGCTGTCCTTAAACTGCTTATGTTATCGGATTTAGGTATGATAGAGCTGAAGTTAATCTCTCATATTTCGTTTAGCAAATGGCATTTAGTATTTGTGGAATTAGTATTTATGTTGGGCTATATGATGAAGTGATTTTTGTTTACCTTGTTCGAGGAGTTTTAGGGGTGTTTGGGACTGTTCTACAACAACAACAACATAGCCTTTTGTCCCAAGCAGGTTGTGGTAGGCTCCACGCACTCTACAACAACAAACAACAACAACATAGTCTTTTGTCCCAAGCAAGTTGGGGGAGGCTAGAGATGAAACCCAAAAGAGACGATAAACAGGGAGACACATAAAGGGACATAAATGACACAAGACAGAAATAGGTCACGGTTCAGGCACGTTGATTGCCAGTCTCCAAGCGCTCCTGTCCATAGCTAAATCCTTAGAGATATTCCACTTCTTAAGGTCTCTCTTAACGGACTCGTCCTAAGTTAGTTTAGGTTGACCTCTACCACTCTTTACATTATCGGCCCGCTTTAGAACCCCACTACGCACCGGCGCCTCAGGAGGCCTCCGTTGAACATGTCCAAACCATCTCAACCGATGTTGAATCAATTTCTCCTCGATTGGTGCCACCCTAACCCTATCCCGAATATCGTCGTTCCGGACTCTATCCCTCCTTGTGTGCCCACAACATCAACGCAACATACGCATCTCTGCTACACAATTGCTGGACATGTCGTCTTTTGGTAGGCTCCACGCACTCTGCTCGAGAAAAAAATGTGGAGTTGTGAGAGCACCTAAAGAGGTGCTCCACCAACTCCATGTTTTTTTTTCGGAGTTAGTGAAGTAGAGTTCGTGGAGTAGTCCCAAACACGCCCGAGAAGACATCCATTAGAGTTCTGTGCACCCTTTGTTCATGAAGTAGCAAGTTGTGTGCATCCTTTGTTCATAATAAAGTGGCTGGGATAATTACCCCTTAAACTAAAAAAGGACCATGAGCATTGCCTTGGAAGTACTAGAGTAGTAGAGCTTAGGCTCGTCAAAGATATGTTCTTTTATAGATAAGAAGTGACAAATATTTGTTGAGTAAATTTCATTGTTCATCTCTCCCCATCTAAATTAGTTATTACATGGCATGCCGTTTTAGTTCATTTTAGAAAGTTTTGGTCAACCCAGTGACCCCAACAAGTGGACCTTGCATCCCTAACTCCATATCCTTGTCTTAACTGTGAAGACCGAAGCCAGATTTATTTTAAGTCAGCTTGTTTCTTGTTTTATAAAACACGCACGAACGTACTCTGTGAACAATGGTGTGGGTTGGTATGTTGTATGTTTATCTTCTCCTATTAAATGCAACGATACACAACTCTCCTGTGTGTTCACAGAAAAAGAAAAAAAAGTTGGACTCATGACTAAACTACCACTAATTTCGGCCCCCTTCCACAAACTACCACTCTTTTCCTCCTGCATTATCCTGACCACCTGAGCCAACTCGTCAGCGTCACATAGTGCAAAACATAGTAAAACAAAGTAGTGGTAAAATGTGACAATGACGAGTGGGCCCAGGTGCTGAGGATACTGTAGGAGGCATAGGTTTATGAGAAGTGCCCAAAGTAGTGTGGTTCTATGGAATGTGGAAGTTTTGGAAAATTTTCTCTAATTTGTTTGATGATGATTATTGAGCACCCAGCCCCTAGATTTCACCCTGCACTCTATGATCATGTGATATTGATTAGCATCAGTAGCTTCAGTTTTACTTATTTTCTTTGTTTGTTATGTATTTCACCAGTAGATTTAAGTTTCCCTTTATTTATCACTTAATCCTTCCGGTTTCAAATTTCAGTTGTTTTAGGATTTTAGGTGGTCAAATTTCTTTAACTTGGCCCATCAATACATGTGCATTTCTTTAACATATGATTGATTTTATTAGATTTTTTTAGACCAAAGGCATTTAGCTCTGCTTATATTGAAAGCATCACAGAAGTTTTGCTGGGGATACCAGCTTACAAGAACGTGCAAAGCTGAAGGGTCGAGATGGCAGACTAGAGGGGGGTGAATAGTCCTTTCTAAAAATAATCGCGTTGGCAAACCGAAACAAATGCGGAATTAAAACTATCGGTCTAGCCAAGACTAAACCCCTCTATCTAAGTTCACAAGCACTTCACAAAGATTCTAATTATGTAACTAAGGTGCTTTTCTTAGCAAGAGCTCTCCTAAACAATTATAGAGTAAGGTCGCACAAACCTATACACTAGTACTTTAGCAATGCTGGGGAGCTCCTAAACAATTCTAGTAAGCAAAAACACAAAGCCACCTATGCTCACTAGCAATGCTCAATAGCAAGGCAACTAATGCCAAACTAAAAAAAAAGGACAGACCCAGTGCCAGAGGCTCCCACACGAGTGGGGTCTAGGGAAGGGAATAACCGAAGCAAAGTCTTACCCCCGCAGAAATTTTGCAGAGAGACGGCTTTGAACCCAGGACCTGGTGACTCGGCGAGCTAGCACTCACCAACTGCACCAGGCCTGCCCTTCCAACTAATGCCAAACTAGAGAGCGCAAATTACTTAGATACACAAACTAAGCAATATGACTAACAAGGTTACACAAACCAAATTAGCCACGCAACGGGAGCTACTTCTATACTACACAAGCAAGAAGGTAACTAGCAAACTACACAAGCAAACTAGTTACAAGAGCAATGACACAAGCACAAGTATATGAATGTAAATACAAGCTTGTGAATCGAAAGCAAACCACCGAGAAGATGTACACAATGTTGACACGGCGGTTTTTCACCGAGGTTCACTTGGTTGCCACCAAGCTAGTCCCCGTTGTGGCGATACACCCACTTGATGGATCACGAGCTAATTGACTATCAAGAGTCAAATCCTCAGCGGGTGCCGTACATCCACTCTCAAGATGGGGATCCTCCAAGCCACGAGCTTTACTAGAGTTGCTCTTCGCGTTCCCTGCGAGGTGAGCACAATCCCCCTCACAAATCCTCCTCCGGAGCCACGCACAATCTCCACGCGTGCTTCAACGGAGTTGCAAGCCACCAAGCCGTCTAGGAGGTGGCAACCTCCAAGAGTAACAAGCACCACCGGCTTGCAACTCGATCACCTAGTGCCACTTGATGTAATTCTCACGATGCAACGCACTAGAATCGCTCTCTCACTCGATCGGATGATCACTATCAAGCTCAAGTGAGTTAGAGGGCTCCCAAGCACACCAACACAAGGCACCAAGGCCTAAGGGTGCTCAGCTGCCGGCTATGGCCGGCCACAACATCTATTTATAGCTCTACAACGAAATAGAGCCGTTGGAAACCCACTGGGCGTTTTTCGGGGGCGATAGACGCTGCACAGTAGCGTCTGTCGCCAAGCCGACAGACGCCGCATAGTAGCGTCCGTCGCTCCTACGCGTGCCACGTGTCCCAGCAACCGAAATCCAACGGTCGACTTCCTCAGCAACAGACACGTCTGATGCTTCGCGGGCGCGCGTCTGTCGCACCGACAGACGCGGTCCAGTACGCTCCGCTTCGCGCTCGAACGCGACAGACGCGTCTGTCGCTGCCACTGCGCGCTCGCCCGAACGCGACAGACGCGTCCGTCGCCTCAGTGACAGACGTGGCTCGGCGTCCGTCGAAGCCGAGGCTCGCAGCGCTGCACACGCCACTCGCGACAGACGCTGACGTCAGCGTCTGTCGCTCGAGCATGGCCGCGTTCGACACACGCACCATCACCGAGCAGCACTGCGCTGCTAGGGTAAGTCGACAGACGCACGGCCCGGCGTCTGTCGCCCAGTGAGCCAGCGTTTGTCGCCTATATTTCAAGCGAAACTCCACCTTTACTTTTCCACTTGTTCCACCCTTTCACATATGAGCTATCCCAAGTATGTGTAACACTAAAGTACATGTTTTAGCTCAAGAAACTCATCCGTGACTACGCCTCCACTTCTCAATATCGGCGTAAAGGAAAATAGTCATTTCAACTCCTCGAAAACGTCTGAATCCCGCCTCGCAAGCTCGGTGGGAGGGAGAGAGGAACCCAAACCCCTCTCTACCGCTCAAACACTACCGCCTTCGCAAATGTGCCAACATCAACAAGTGATCACCACCTTGTGCACGTGTGTTAGCATTTCACAAATATTTTCTCCTAAGGGGTTAGGCACTCAACTTGCCTCATCACTCGATCCTAGCACGTATGCAAAGTTAGATCGCTCAAGTGGCACTAGATGACCAATATGCAAACAAGTTTGCTCCTCTTAATAGTACGACCATCTATCCTAAACCCGGTCATCAACTTCTCTACACACCTATGACCGGTGAAATAGAAATGCCCTAGGTTATACCTTTGCCTTGCGCATTCCACTCCATCTCTTCAGACGTTGATGCAACACATGCACCAACCATATCACAAATGATATGATCCACTTCATATCATCATGTGACCTTGGTCTATCGATCTTGACCTCACTTGCTCTTCACCATTGCGTCGGTCCATCGGCGCCAAGTCTTGCTCAAGCTTCACCGCTTCACGGTCTATCGCTCCAAAGCCTCCGACTTGCCCTTCACACTTGCAATCGGTCCGTCGAGCCAAGCCTCATCTTGATCTTTGCCACCTTAGTCACATGACTCCACGTCATGTCTCATATGCAATGAGCTCCTTCATGACACCATTACCTGTGGACTAATCCCTGTGTATTTCACATTAAACACAATTAGTCCACCTAAGGTTGTCACTCAATTACCAAAACCAAACAAGGACCTTTCAAAAGCCCAGTTAAAACTTACCTCCACTTAAAGACCGCCTCCACCTAAAAGCCAACACCAAGCCCTACTGTTATGGCAAGTGAACAGTACCGCGTGAGCAGTAACACATCAGATCAGATTAGATTGATTAGGATTAGTTAGGAAAGAGATAAGTTAGGGAAGGGATAAGATAGATTGTTCGGTTAGGATATTACTTAGGGGTCAAGTACGTTGTCTCTATAAAAGGGACCATCATGTATCAGTTAGAGGCAAGCAAGAAGAAACCCTAAGATAGTCCCCGAGGAAGGGCGGCTATCCGGGGTCTCTCTGCTAATCCATCTACTGTAGCCCATTTCATAACACCTACCCAACCAGAGAAACACTAACAGAAACAGGTAGTCGCTACAACGAAAAACAAACAGAAAAGGAGGAAACCACAGCAAGAGAGCAATCCTGAACAGCAAAACGAGAACAAGAAACAGCTAAGCCACAGCTGCTTTGCCTTTGGCCTCCCTTTTCTTCATGTCTTTTGGCCACCAGACCTTCATCATATCTGTTTGACACCATATTCCTGTCTAGGCACATTTCACCATCTTGAAAGTCCTTCCTTCATCTTCAACATGAATTCCTCCATCTTGTCCCTGTCTTCCTTCTTCGCCAGCGTCTGCCACTGGTTTAGAAAGCCAAGAGATTTGTAAGCCACTTGTTTAGGAAATTTAAGGATTTTTTTTTTGGAGAAAACTAGATCATTTCTTGTTTTCCACAACGCACAACCCACACCCTACTATCACCCACGAGGACTTGTTCCTATCCCCACCACCTCTGTTCAGGCACAGCTCCTGGAATTTATCAATGGATGATGGTATTTTCGGCCAGCCCAAGCTGTTTCTCACCCAGCACCAGGTCACCATCGCTATAAGGCATCTGAACAGCAGATGGCCCACTTGATTTTACTAGATAACATATAACTTCCACTATTTCGAATGATATATTACCACAAAACTGCAAACCAAAGTGTCACATTGGAGACTGTATCACTTTCCTAAATGACTTACATTTGGAATCTGATGGAGTACTGTGTTTTTAAATTAAAGTCCATATCAGTGTGATGGTCAAAGTTTGCTCTGAGAGGCTAGATATTCACACTTGAATCAGGTGAAAAACAAAATATGTACACTGTTGCATTATTTGGTGGGCTCGGACACTATTGTACATCAGTGGGATATGGCGATGTGCATATTAGAATTGTTATAGTTTGTTAATTGCATAACTAATACATGCATATTTTCAGTTATATATATTAGACCTTGATAAGACATAAAAATCTACTGTATATTTGCGAGTATGGAACATGGATGACAATATTATTTTACACCAGGAGGTGCCTTATCAGCACAGGTGGCACCTTACTCTGGTTCCTATTCTAGTAAGGCTGCATACAATTCATTCTTCTTTGGGTCCATCAAGTTTGCGCCCTGGAGGAGAATTTGGAGATCCTGGGCACCCCTGAGGTGTAAAATTTTCTTGTGGCTTGCTGTCAAAAAGCAGTCCTGGATGGCTAATCAATTGTCCAAATATAGTTTAACACATCCTGCTGCTTGCTTATTGTGTGACCAAGTTGAAGAGACCATCCAGCATATTTTAGTTTCTTGTATTTTCACTCGGCAGGTCTGGACCTTGGTATTACAGAACTACAGAAGTTTGAACTTGCGGCACTAGAACCTGGTTCTGATGTAACATGTTTCCCCAGCTGGTGGTGTGGTGCTATCAAGAAGATACCTAAGGACATGAGGAAAGGATTTAACACTTTAGTCATCCTGGTAGCTTGGGAAATATGGAAGCATCAAAATGCATGTGTGTTAGGCTGTTAGCTCAAAGGCGCAAATGGTTTTACAGGCGGTGAGTACTGAGAGAAACCTTTGGTGCTTTGCAGGAGCTTCTGCTCTCCAGGAGCTGCTCCTTTGGTTGCTTCCCCCGGATTAGGTTTGAGTTTTCCTGGTCGTTTGTATTTTTTCATGGTCTGTATTTGTTTTAGGTGTGGTTGTGTGAGTTGGGAGTTTCAGGGTGTTTCTGGGAGAAGGCTCCATGCCCTCTCCCTTGGTGTTCTTTCTTCCATCTTAATGAAATGACACGCAGCTCCTGCAGCGTTCGAGAAAAAAAATTACTGTAAGGTATCTCTACCTAATAATATCAAAGCAATAAGGTTTCTTCTTCCGTTGCTTCTAGAAGCCTTCTTGAACTGTTCACATCAACAGCCATGTTGTTCCCTGTCTTTCCGTTATCATCCATGGCAGCTTGGAACTAAAGTTGTTTCCGTGCAAAGCTTAGAAACTATCCTTTGTATGCCTTCTATGATTCTATCGAGTAAGAATCAAAATACAAACCATATTCTATCAATGCTTACTGGTCGAACAGTCCATGTACCCAACGGCAAACCTCTTTCACACACATGCATGCAGACGCGGCCGGCGTGTTCCAGCCCAACACACCATGTTATTAGGGCATTTTTTACAAAAGATGCTGCTATGGCGTTTTTTCGAAAGAAGAGATCTGCGAGGGGAAAGGATCAAAGTAAGCTGTGCTGCGTGCTTGAGCACATGAGTCTCTTAGTTACGTTATTAGGGCTGGGAGTGCTGGTTGAGGTTAAAGTGTGCTGGACAAGGAAGATGTGGCCCAACTTGACTTTTTTATTCATTTTATTGTCTTTTTTCCCCTTTTTCCTTTAAAACATGTAATTTATGTATGTGTCGGATTAGTCAAATAAAGATGTGGTTCACCAAAGGCTGGGTCATTGGCCCCATAAACTTGGGTTGGGTTTGCATACCATGTCCTAAAGTATCATCCAATGATATATTCTATTTTCTAAATATTGACCGTAAGATCGGTTGAGATGGTTTGGACATGTCCAACGGAGGCCTCCTGAGGCGCCGGTGCGTAGTGGAGTTCTAAAGCGGGCCGATAATGTAAAGAGCGGTAGAGGTCGACCTAAGCTAACTTGGGACGAGTCCGTTAAGAGAGATCTTAAGGAGTGGAATATCTCCAAGGATTTAGCTATGGATAGGAGCGCTTGGAGATTGGCAATCAACGTGCCGGAACCGTGACCTCTTTTTGTCTCACTTTATGTCCTTTTTTGTGTCTCCCTGTTTCTTGTCTCTTTTGGGTTTCATCTCTAGCCTACCCCAACTTGCTTGGGACAAAAGGCTATGTTGTTGTTGTTGTTGTTGTTGACCGTAAGATCGTTACTCGTAGCAATGCATGAGCATGTTTGCTAGTAAAGATAAGTGTTAATTGTTAAGTGCTCTAGCATCAACTTATTCTGAAATACTTGATGTATGACATTCTGAAATACTTGATGTATGACCTGTCTTATTGCACTGATTTTCTTTTAGTTTTCATTTACTACTTTAACTTCGCATATTTGGCTGTAGTTCAACTTGTTTATGTTGAATCCTTTAACCCGGATGCGACCTAACTCTAGACTAACTTCTGCTTTAGATAAATCAAAAGCACAGGGTGGACCAGACTCTAAGAAGGATGCAGTCATCCTGAGGGATGGGAACAATCAACATATTGCAGCACACACTTTCGCTTTTCGTGAACTTGCAGCTGCCACTAAGAACTTCAGACAAGATTGCTTATTGGGCGAGGGAGGTTTTGGTCGTGTTTATAAAGGACGTTTGGAGAATGGGCAGGTTTGTGATTCAAAATGCTTTGATGCTTCTGAATTCCATTTTCTTATATTGACCCCCTCGTATTTTACGATATGGTTGACATATAGGTGAGAATACCTTTTCTTCAGTGTAACTCTTAACCAAACTACACCATGCAGGTTGTTGCAGTGAAGCAACTTGATCGCAATGGCCTTCAAGGAAACAGGGAGTTTCTGGTTGAGGTTCTAATGCTTAGTCTGTTGCACCATGACAACCTAGTCAACCTAATTGGATACTGTGCTGATGGGGACCAACGTCTTCTTGTATACGAGTTTATGCCATTGGGATCACTTGAGGATCATTTGCATGGTTAGTTTGCTATAATTATCAACATTTATTACTAAGACACACTTATCTTGAAAGAGTTCTATTAAATAGCATCAATCAACAGGTCTTCTTTGAGAAATCTAAATGGACCTAGGCATAATCGCATCACTTAGTGGCAGTTCTAATATCCATCATTCTACATTTGAGATGCTTTATTTTGTGGAGAAGGAGAATGGGCATGTATCCATGTTATTTCTTATTGAACGTTCAGTACTTGGAATTTTGCAGTTTTAGAGTTTCTTTAGGTCACCATCCAGGAATGAAAAACGTTTTTTTTTTCATTTCCCTTTAATTAGGACTCGTGGGAACTCTTAATTTTTTCTTGAAAAAGATATTCACACATTTATTCTTCTGAGAGAATATGTCAAGGGGAAATCATAGATTGATTAATTGGGGAGCAAGGCTACAAAATATATAGGCAAGGATGCTGTAGGAGGAAACAGAACTAATCTACGGTAATCCTTGCCTAATACAACTTGTAATCCATCAGGGAAGATCGTGCAGGGCCTGCAAGGCTGGCAACAGATCACACCCGTGAGGCCAATAGGCCTGGGCGACTAGGCCTATAGAGGATAGATTAACAGCCCAATCTATAGTCTAACAATTCTCATATGTCAAAATTTTCCTGAATAAAATTTAATTATATAATTAACTTTTATGTTAGATATTCCACCTGAAAAGGAACCTCTGGACTGGAATACACGAATGAAGATTGCTGCTGGTGCCGCCAAGGGCTTAGAGTACTTGCATGATAAGGCAAGTCCTCCTGTTATTTACAGGGATTTCAAGTCCTCAAACATTCTACTTGGTGAAGGGTTTCATCCGAAGCTATCAGACTTTGGCCTTGCCAAACTTGGCCCTGTTGGTGACAAGACTCATGTTTCAACACGTGTTATGGGAACTTATGGCTACTGTGCTCCAGAGTATGCAATGACAGGGCAGCTTACAGTTAAATCTGATGTATATAGTTTTGGTGTTGTGTTCCTTGAACTGATTACTGGCCGCAAAGCAATTGACAACACAAAACCCCACGGAGAGCAAAACCTAGTTGCATGGGTATGTTTGTTTTGTCTACTTAATTTTCTTCATAAAATTAATCATTTGCCTTCAGTTTACCAATGAAAAGGTCACATAGCCATTGCATTTCTTGAGATAAAGTGAATACAATTATATAATAGTGCATCTAATAAAAAATACAGCAAGATTTTGTCAAAAGAATTACTATAGGATTAAACTGTTTTCCTATCTTGAACAATAAGACAGTTCCAAGAAACAGAAACAGAATGGGTCAGTGCAGCTTGTTTAGTCAGCAGAACAAATGCCCAACCAAGGAGTTCGGAGGAAGCCACATAGATTGTTGCAGTCAAGCAAATCAGTTGCTTTGAGCTACTCTGCTATGGTTTTCCCTTTCACTATTGTTTGATTGTTCTATTTTTTTAACCCCTTTTCATGTGATCAGTATTTATGGTGCTGGAATTCTATCTTGTGCTACTTCGTAAACCATTTCCTTTTCTTTTTTCATTCCTTGAACACTATCTCCAAATTCTAAAGCATGATACCATTGCTATACTTGATCATTTTTTTTCTGAAATGGTATAGACTGCTTGTGGCATCAGTAGTTCCTCCATAAAAGTATTCAGTTGGTGCGATATCATGCCTGGAATTAGTTATGCCAAAAAATGTCTTGTGCATATTCTTAGGCTGCTTAGTCTTGTATAAACATTACTAAGGATATATGTTCTGAATTATAAGTTTGGATACCTGGTTTATGGTCGATTTTTTTTTTTTTTGCAGGCTCGTCCTCTATTCAAGGACCGCAGAAAATTTCCTAAAATGGCTGATCCATTACTTCAGGGCCGCTTCCCCATGAGGGGACTGTATCAAGCTTTAGCTGTTGCTGCAATGTGTTTGCAAGAGCAGGCTGCTACTCGCCCCTTTATAGGTGACGTGGTCACTGCTCTGTCATACCTAGCTTCTCAGACATATGATCCAAAGGCGCCTGTTCAACATAATCGGAGTAATTCATCTACTCCGAGGGTTAGCCGAGGTGGTGGGAGCAATGACCAACGCCGTCTCCGCTCACCGAATCACCATTCTCCAGATTTGAGAAGGGAAGCCACCGCAGCATCAAAATACGAAGCTGAGGTTAGCAGGACAAACTCTGGTAGTGGTTCTGGTCGCCGGTCTGGCTTGGATGATGTGGATATGTCAGGTTCACAATTGGGTAGTCCTGCTCATGCAGGAAGGAAGAGGGGATCTCCTAGGACTGCTGAAAGCCAGCGTGCTATAGCAGAGGCCAAAATATGTGGGGAAAAATCAAGAGGGAGAAAGTGACCAAACTCTCAGAGCAGCATTGAACGTATGAGCTGAATGCTGAAGCAGAAGGTTCATCCACTCATCATTCAGAAAAAAATGATGAGTTCCTTGTTAGCACCAAACAGGACATCTAGGTCCTTTGGTCTTTGTGAATAGAGCTTCCCCTTTTCCCTTCACCGGCTATTGCCGCTGCTTCGTAACTTCTCCATACAAATATCACTGCCACCACAATCACCATCAAAACTCCCATTCCTGGCGTCTATTCCTCGTGAATGTGATCATCAATTCATCTTGCTTATGAGCCTTTGTCATCACAGTGTATAACAACATTCGGTTCAAAATGTTGAGGTAAGGCAAAAATCTGCACTGGGGAGCACAGGATCTCACCCAGTGGGTATCTTCTGTTGCTGTTGCATGATGGGTGTCAGCAGTCACACCATTGTCGAGGGATGTGATGTTCTTTTCTTGAATGGTTTGTACCCGGGGTTACAGCAGTCCACCTGTGTTTGATACATCTGTCTTGTGACATTTTTGTGTTGAGTTGTCAGAACACATCCTTTATGCTCTCTGTACCAGAAAACTGTCGTGCCCCTTTCATCATATCTTATGCATGCTGTTTTGAAAACTGGTTTTTCCTCCTTTGTTTTTGGTGCACCAGACTTTCATTCATTAGATTCATTGCATCAGAACTGGGTAGCAATCATGACTGGTGATATATCCATTCACTTCCAATGATCTTGTCTAGAGGATACTTGCCTCTATGGGTTTGTGTTGGTTAAACTTTTCTAAGTTTGACTAAGTTTGTAGAAAATATTAGCATTATTTGTATCTTCAAATAAATTTATTATGAAAATATATTCAATGATTCATCTAATGATACTAATTATGCATAATAAATATTAATACTATTTTCTTCCATATATTTGGTTAAAGTTGATGATTTTTTTTATTTCTCAAGAAGTGAAATGACACTCTTTATGGGGCGGATGGAGTATGTAAGAAAAATTTTAGTACATGTTTATTTCACATTGCAAAAAGCATAAAATGTCTAGGGATGAAAGCAGATCGGATACCGCTAGATTTATACAAATATATAAATACCTAAATATATTTCTTAGACTCAAATTCAGGCATGGATATGTGTCGAATATGTATTTGAAATGATAGTTTTTTGGTCAATGAATACTAATAATTGAATTAATGAGCTACATAACCGTGAACCGTCCAACTTTGATTTTTTTTTTGAAGGAGATTACCTCTACTTATAGATATATTGAAAGCCGTGAGTCTGGAAACTGGGAAACCAGTGTGCAAAGCTAGAGTTTGAAGGATAACATTCTATACTATTAAAAGCAGACCAAATCTCGTCAATGTCGGAAAGCAGGATATTCCTAGGTTTGAACAGCTTCGTCCAACACAGCATGCTGTTGATGACAGCTTGCATCCGTTGAAGCCTGTGTTTTTTATTACTTGGGCTAACCCTAGAGGGGTAGCAATATATGTCATACATGGGTCTCATGGGCCTAATACTCATACTCCAACAACCCTCTGCAGTATGAACTACCCGTCGCAGTGGAGTTACAGACTGGACAAGAATGAAAAGAGAAAAGAAGCCCACACACATAGCCCTCCACAGACTCAACTAGCCACTGGTGATGTTGAGGCTGGAACGAAACTCGGTGAAGGTCGAGGACGGGAGGCCCTTGGTCAAGATGTCGGCAAACTGGGAGGTGGTCGGGACGTGGAGGACCCGAACATCGCCGATGGCGACTCGATCACGGACGAAGTGTAGGTCAATCTCCACATGCTTGGTCCGTTGGTGCTGAACAGGGTTGGTGGAGAGGTAGACCGCACTGACGTTGTTGCAGTAGACGAGTGTGCTCCGAGAGAGAGGGCTATGAGCTCGGCGAGGAGCTGCCTGAGCCAGGAAGCCTCCGCCACGCCGTTAGCGACAGCACGGTACTCCGCCTCGGCACTGGAGCAGGAGACCACCGGCTGGCGCTTGGACGATCAGGACACCAGGTTGCAGCCCAGAAAGACCGCGTAGCCGGAGGTAGAGCGCCGAGTGTCCGGATACCCGACCCAGTCTGCGTCAGTGTAGACGACGAGCTCGGTGGAGGAGGACCGGTGAAGGAGCGAGCCGTAGTCGATAGTGCCGCGGAGGTAGCGGAGGAGGCGCTTGAGAGCGATGAGATGGGGCTCCCGAGGATCATGCATGTGGAGGCATATCTGCTGGACTGCATAGGTGATGTCAGGCCTGGTGAAAGTAAGGTACTGAAGTGCACCTACAAGACTCCGGTAAGCCGTGGGGTCTGCCACTGGGTTGCCCTCGGCCTCTGACAGCTTGCCCTGTGCGTCAACCGGAGTGGAGCAGGGCTTGTAGTCAGTCATCCCAGCTCGCTCCAGGATATCAAGAGTGTAATGCCGTTGGTGAAGAAGAAGCCCGGTGGGTCGAGACTCAGCAGTGACCCCGAGGAAGTGGTGGAGTACCCCGAGATCCTTCACAGGAAACTCCTGCTGGAGAGAGCTGATGATCCGACGGAGGAGTGACGGGCTGGAGGCTGTGAGGACAATATCATCAACATAGAGCAGTAGGTATGCAGTCTCAGCTCCATGGTGATAGATAAACAGTGATGTATCTGACTTGGCCTCCACAAACCCCAGTGTCAACAGAAAAGTAGCAAACCAAGAGTGCCACGCCCGAGGAGCCTGCTTGAGGCCGTAGAGAGACTTGTTGAGCCGGCAGACCATGTCAGGACGAGAAGAGTCAACAAACCCCGCCGGCTGGCTGCAGTAGACTGTCTCAGTAAGAGTCCCGTGCAGAAAGGCATTCTTGACGTCTAGCTGATGCACGGGCCAGGAGCGAGCGAGAGCCAGTGAGAGCACCGTGCGGATGGTGGCCGGCTTGACCACTAGGCTGAAAGTCTCATCGTAGTCAACTCCAAGGCGTTGAGTGAAACCCCGGAGCACCCAGTGAGCCTTGTACCGCTCAAGGGTACCATCAGCCCACCGCTTGTGGGTCCAGATCCACTTGCCGGTGATGACGTTGGAGCTGGGCGGATGAGGCACCAGATCCCATGTCTGGTTGGCGAGGAGAGCCGTGTACTCCTCTTCCATCGCGCGGCGCCAGTGGGGGTCCGACAAGGCATCGCGAACGGAAGAGGGTACAGGAGAGACCTGCGTGTCATCGGGCATCACCGTGAGAGCCCGGGACCGCAGGGTACCAACAGCGTGCCGCGTCACCATAGGGTGAACATGTCGCGGGTGTCGGTGAAGGAGCGGAGGGTGGTACACCTGCGGCACGACGTGGCCGGCCGGTGGCCGCGGCGGTGGTGTAGGCGTCCCCGGCGGAGAAGAGGCCACCGGCGGCGTAGGCGACGTTGGGGAAGAAGAGGCCACCTGTGGTGGCTGAGGTAGCGGAGCTGCCCGTGCACGGCGCTGGTAGACGTGCACCGGCTGGGTGAAACGTCCGACCGCGTCGGGGCCGCCTGCGCGTGGGGCCGCGTCCGCACCGGGGCCGCCCGCGCCTGGGGCCGCACGGCGCTGGTAGACGTGCACCGGCAGGGCGAAGCGCGCAGGAGGCGCAGAACAATGTTTTCCTAAACGCTAAACGGTAAACAGTCAGTCACCCTTCGTTTAGCGTTTAGACCGTTTAAATGGTGTTTAAACGGAGTTAAACGGCCTAAACGGTTTTGTACAATAACAATAAAATATACATATTTATGTAGGTAAAAATAAAATTTACTAGAACCCATACATATTTACACATGTAAAAATCAAATATTCTACCAAATAATCTTGTTGGAAGAAATCTAAACCCTACAACACTTCATATAATTATAATGTTAATTAGTTTCATGTTGATTGTGATAGACGTAGTCCTTTAATTCACTTAATTATGAATTAAATGGTTGTTTAGCTCATTTAATCACGTTTAATCTGATTTTGTTTAGACCGTTTAGACGGGATTGAACGGTTTAAACAGGTTTAAACGGCCCAACTGTTTAATTCACCGTTTAGGGCCTAAACAACACGGCTGACTTCTGTTTACCGTTTAAACGGTGTTTAAACGGACTAAACGGCCGTTTAGGCGAACAATGTGCAGAAGTCGACGACCCCGGACCCGTGTCATCGGAGGGTGACGCTGCTGGACCCGGGCAGGGCACAGGGCCAGGGGCGTCACTGGTGGGCGGCGAGCTGGGGCACGGGCCTGGCGAAGGGCACAGTGGAGCAGTACCTGCAGGAGGAAACGGCAACAATGGCTGGACCACCGTGTCAGTGGGAAACAGAGAGGAGAGGTCAGGGTCAGGTGGTGGTGTGGTGGCGGTGGAGAAGGGGAATACAGACTTATCAAACACCACATGGCGAGAGATGAGGACCCGACGGGAGGTGAGGTCATAGCACCGGTAACCCTTGTGATCCGGGGAATACCCGAGAAAGACACACAGAGTCAAACGCGGAGCCAGCTTGTGGGGAGCGGTGGCGGTGGTGTTAGGGTAACACGCACACCCGAAGACACGAAGGTGGTCATACCGAGGAGGTGTACCGAAGAGAGCGTGGTGTGGTGTAGGAGCTGGGCAGGCAACGAAAGGTAGGCGGTTAAGGAGGTAGGTGGAGGTGTGCAGGCTCTCTGCCCAGAAGTGGACGGGAAGTGATGCCTGCAGCAGAAGAGTACGTATGATGTCGTTCGTGGTGCGAATCATGCGCTCAACCTTGCCGTTCTGGGAGGAGGTGTACGAGCAAGACATTCACAACTGTACACTGTGAGAGAGGAAGAAAGCACGGGAGGTGGAGTTATCGAATTCACGACCATTGTCACACTGGACGGCCTTGATGGTAAGGCCGAACTGAGTAGACACCCAGGCGAAAAAGTGGAGAAGAGTGGAAAAAGCATCAGACTTGGCACGCAAGGGAAAAGTCCACGAATAATGAGAGAACTCATCGACCACCACAATATAGTATTTGTAGCCAGAAATGCTGATGACAGGAGAAGTCCATAAGTCGCAGTGAACAAGATCAAACACACGAGTGGCATGTGAAGAAGAAGAAGGAAAAGGAAGACGAACATGACGGCCCAGCTGGCACGCATGACACAAGTGCTCATCATGAGGCCGAGGGCACCGAACGTCAGAAATCCGACTGAGCTGCATCAGAGCATCACGACCAGGATGGCCGAGACGGCGGTGCCAAGTGGTGGAGGAAGGTGTGGCGGCGAAAGCAGCGGACAAAATAGGAGGCGAGGAAGAGGAGGCAGAGGCCGGAAAACGAAGGGTGTAAAGGGGCCCGTGCTGTCGCAACGGAGAAGAGGACGCCGGGAAGCCAAGTCCTTCACAGTAAGACTAGAAGAGTCAAACTCAACGGAACAGGAGTTGTCAGTGGTAAACCGGTGAATAGAAAGGAGGTTGTGAACCATAGAAGGTGCAACAAGAACGCTGGGAAGACGAAAGGAGCCATGAGTGCCGGCGGCACCCACGGACGTGACAGGAAGACAGGAGCCATTGGCGACCATGATGGACGAAGGATGAGAAGAAGAAGGAGGGTGAACGGAGGAGAGTATCCCAGGGTCGGGAGTGGTGTGGTACGTGGCTCCCGAGTCGGCGATCCAGTCTAGCCCGACAAGGGGTGTCGGTGCCAGGGTGCTGAAAGAGCTGGCCAAGGCTGCCGGGTCCCAACCGACAGGCCCGAGCGAACGAGCACCTGCGAGCATGGTCGGCGGGCGAGTCGCACCACCGGGAGCCGGACTGTACCCCCGCCACGGCCCGCCCAACCCCCGCTCGGCTCAGAGGGAGGAGAACCAAGAGGAGACGACGGTGGAGACGACGGCGGCGACGGAGTAGTAGGAAGGGCAGACGAGCAAGACGAGTACCCCGGCCCGACGTCGAGTGAGGTTGGGAGGACGAGGAGCTGCTCCGCCGTGGCAAACTGGAGAGCCAGTGTGTCAGCCGCATGGCGCTCACGCTCCCAAGCGAGGGCGGCCGCACGAACACGTTCTTGGCCTGTCGCGGCAGCAGTTCGGGCAGTGGCGAGGGTGGCGGCGAGTGCGGAGTCAGGACCCGCACGAAACCGGCCCTGGCCGGCTGCGGCAGCGAGTGCGACGGCGGGGTCCGGCGAGACGAGGGAACCCGCAGCGTGGAGGAGGGAAGGGTCCCACACAGGAAGCGGGGCGTGGAGGATGAAAGGGGCTGGCACTGCGCCGGGACGGCCCGCGCCATGGGCACCCGCACCGGTGCCTGGGGCCACGGCAGGAGCGGCAGCCGCGCCTAGTGCCACACAGAGGGGTGCGCCCGCAGGAGCTGCGCCCGCGCTAGGGGCGGCTGCGCCGGCGGTGCACAGGGGGCTGCGTCCGCACCGGGGGGTTGCGCCAGCTCCTGGGCCCGTGCCAGGGCCAGTCACGCCGGGGGCGGCTGCGCTAGGAGCTGCGCCTGCACTGGGAGGCGCTCTAGGGGCCGCTGCGCCGGGGCCGCCCACGCCTGCGCCGGGGCCCGCACCGGGACGGCCCGCGCCGGGGAGGGGAGGCGCGTCCGCGGCCAGGGGAGGGGACCCCGCGCCCGCCGCCATGGGGAGAGGAGCAGCGGCGGCGGCGCTGAAGACGACGAGATCACTGGACGTGAGGCCGAGGGACGGGACCCGGCCAGGAAGACCCCGATCTAGCTCGGCACCTTCGACTCGGCCGAGGCCGCGGCCCGCGCCTACGCCGCCGCCGCCAGGACCATCCGCGGCGCCGCCGCGCGGACCAACTTCCCCTCCGCCTGTGGTGTAGGAGCTAGGCAGGGAGGAGAGCGCGTGGAGGAGGAGGGGGGATGCCGCGGGCGAGGCCGCTGCCGGTCCCGTTCCCGGTCCCGACGGCGCCGGGGAACGCGAGGCCGGAGGTGAAGTACCGCGGGGTGAGGCGGTGGCCGTCGGGGTGGTACGCGGCCGAGATCCAGGACCCGGCCAGGAAGACCTGGCGCGCGCCTCCATCAGACCCGTGAGGGGGGAAAGGGTGAAGGGGGTGGGAGGAGGGGGAGAACGGCCTGCCATGGCCGGCAGCGGCGGCGGTGGCGGCTGGGAGGGAGGATCCTAGGCTGATACCATGTTGAAGCCTGTGTTTCTGTATTACTTAGGCTAACCCTAGAGGGGTAGCAATATATGTCATACATGGGCCTCATGGGCCTAATACTCATACTCCAACAGCATCTTTCCTTGATCCTCTTTCAACAGCACCATCCACTTCTGTAGAAAAGATATACTGAAGAACAACACTTCAGAAGGAGATTTAGGCAACAACTCAATCTCCCTTTATTTGTTACGAGAATTCCAAAGAGCCCAAGTCAATCCTGCAAATACAAATATAACAGAAATGGTTTGGGACATTGCATTTGTCAAACAACCAGCTCCCTCAAAAGTCCACTCTTGAGATTGGGAAAAAGTCCCAGCGAGAATATCACACATACAGTCCCCCCATATGTATCGTGCAAGGTGGCAAGAAAAAAAAACATATGGTCAATTGTTTCCAGCTTGTCACAAAAGAAGGCATTTGACATTGCCTTTCCAGCCCCTGTGCTAGGACAGAAGCCTCAGGCAGCTTATGATGTTGCATTTTCCAAAGATTTTTTCTTTCACTTTCAAGGGCAATTTGCATTTCTAAATATGCTCAGTTCCTTTGTACAGACATTCCACGAGTCCGAAAGCGGTAGAGAGATTTAGTAGTAAATTCTTTAGACTTATCTAGCCCCCAGGAAACTCTGTCCTCTTCATCAGAGAGGGAGATTTTGTCCAAGAGATTAAGAAGATCCTCCCAGAGAGACATATCTCCATTGCTAAAACTTCTCCTAAAACTGATTTGCCATTCTCCTGCCACATGAACATTCAACCACCATGACTATGGGATTATCACAGATTTTCTGACTTTGAGTATTCGGATTCAGGTCCAGTATGACTTTGAGTATACAATTTCTAATACTGAACGAGGAATATTGAATATCTAGGTTCGGCCGTGGACGAGTGAGCGGAAAATATCCGTTGCATTTTCATCTCTAATAAATTCACATATGAAGTTGCGTATTTCTAAAAGAAATTTTATTTCCTTCCTTCTGCAGAAATGTATCGATAGTGTGTGTCGTATGTTCCTCATGGATGTCACTCACAAACCTTCAGAATGGAGTACATTATTATAGGGCCATCCCATGAATTTGGATTTTGATTATTATATGAATTTTGATTTTTGATGGGAGGAACTCCCTAGGTGACATTTTTAATCTGGTAAGGTAGACGACTATACACATGTGTGCCTAGACAAACTAGTTAAAACCAGTTTCTCATGGAGGTACCCACAAACTTGTTAGTGAGAGCACCAAACATATTCCTACAAGAGTTTAGTGATCTCAAACCAAGCAGATTGGCTAGACGAGAGTTATAGTAGGATGATCTGTAACCAACGCACCCCTCAAAGCAAACATTCTGCTATTTTGTGCGATTGCCACAGAAGGCATCATGAAAGCATATCACAGACAATCTGTTTCTGCAAGACCAAAACAATATTCCGTGTAAGAAAAGCTTGATTTTACTGCAACATCATATACAGATAAGCAGATGCTAAGGTTTGGAAAGTTGAGAACTAACATTATAGACATATATGTACATACATCCTATGAGAACTAAAGTACGCTATAGAACTGCTATAGAATGAAGATTGCTGCCAGTATTTTTTTACGTGGCCCAACAGAACTATCGCCAAGGTCATTCATCCTAATATATGCCCTTCGAGTTCATCACAGAGGACCATACAACAAAATTATTCATGCCATAGTTTTTCATTGTGCACTGTATAGTTCATTCACTGATAAGCCAGGCTGTTTCGACAAGATTATATTGCCATCAGGATCCATCTTATACTGCTGTGGCAGGGTTCTATTGTCCGTAATGATTCTGCAATGTCCCCATGACTCGGCATGCATGCTGATGCCAAGATAGTGCATATGGTCATGCACGCTGTTTCCACTCACAGACCTAGAAAGCAGAAAACATGATGTTAAGAGGGGCGTCAGTATGATAGAATTAATAAACCACAGAAAAAGTTTGGATGAGTGTGAGAGGGACCTGCTACAAGTTGGGTCTTCTCCAGAATCATCACAAATTTCCTCAATCGAATATATGATGAGGCTTCCTAGGCCAACATTATGAATCCATACCTAGAAGAATGATATAGTTGGGATGTGCCATAAAATCGTTGACACTATTAAATCGTAGCTAATTTTCATCATGTATCTTAAGAAAACATCAGCACAATACTAAATCAAGTTGCTAGCAAAGGTAAAAGGGAAGGATGCTAAACACATACCTCTCGTGGGAAATGGTGGTATGTCTTTTGTGGAAAGTAGTGATAGTATGGGGGTAAATGAGGTACAATATCATGTTCATTGGTCACTCGAATTGCATTCGGCAAGTATCTTTTGAAATTAGAAGCAAATATAGCATTGCCAATCCGAGGTTGCCCAAATGTCATGAGTGTCACATCCTTGAACCCAAGATTAACCTACAAGAACATAATTTGGGTTTTCATAGGGCATAAAATGAAATGTGAGGAAGGAAAAAAAAAGCCTTAGTCCACCAAAAACCAAGCATTTATGTCCATGCTGAAAAGGTATCGTATCACATATACAGAATGTGTAAAACCATCTGGGAGAACATATAGTTACATACATCTCTAGTCTTAGGACATGAAGTTTGCCATAAGATAAGATCTATGCTCAAACC
Organism: Saccharum hybrid cultivar R570; assembly: GCA_038087645.1. Taxonomy (NCBI): domain Eukaryota; kingdom Viridiplantae; phylum Streptophyta; class Magnoliopsida; order Poales; family Poaceae; genus Saccharum; species Saccharum hybrid cultivar. Next base: position 20,481,407 of record JAQSUU010000496.1, read on the forward strand.
AATGTTCTTAATTTCATCTGGTATTTGTATTGGTAGGGTTCTCAAGAAATATTAGCAATAGTCATCCCCATAAAATGTAAAAAGTGTTTGATCTAATAATTTTGAAATTAAGTGGCTCCCATTGTTTTCTCATATAATATACCAGACAGAATGCAAACTATGCAAGGTAATGTAATAGTGAACAGTCATAACCAATACCCGAAGAATAGCAAAAATAGTTTCATCCATAATATTTTAATAGGAACTCCTTTGATAACAAACATAAGTTCACTCTAGGTTTTATTCACTGTCAACATTTTTAGCTTTAGCTAGCAAATACCTGTGTGTGTATTATAAATACAGTTTTCATAACGAATCTAGTAATGGACAATTAATATAAAATTTTAGATATTGATGGCCAATGTCAAAAAGTTTGACTTGGGACAAACCTAGATGAATTTGTGATAAGAGGAGGTACTAAAGTTGAGAAACAAAAACATCCTCCCTCATTCAATGTGGCCAACTTCTAAGCATAGAAAAAAGACTTTCACGGGCAAATTTTGTTACTCACAACAAGATCAAGAGCGCAAAATGAAGCCATAGCTCCTCCCATGGAATGTCCTGTGACCATGATGGGAACATCACCATACAGTTCCCTAGTACTTTTAATACCTCTGACAACTCCATCACGCATTGTTGTGTTATGGTAAGCAGAATAAAATCCACTGTGAACCTATAAGTAAGAAGACCAACATTTATAGTGTCCGCAATCCACATGAGTGGAGTTTCATCATAATTACAAAGACCATGCTCACCTTAGCTTCAGGCATGCCTGGGTAGTCGAGATCAAGTTGTTTCCAGAATAAGTCTTCTATCCAGTTCTGAATGCTGAAAAATTAGAGGAATAAAAGTTTTGCAGAAGAATAACATGCACATAGTTTTGTATCCATATCTGCCTGGCTTGATTGTTAATTTGAAATGCCACACATTTTATGACCTATGACATCCAGAAGATTGGATAGCAAACTTTTCCAAATCAGAATTTCAAGGGCAACATTTTAAAAGTAAGAAAAAGTGGTAAGAGATATAATAGCTGCCTGAACACAATCCAACATATGCATCAGAACTTTTACCTGTTTTCTTGAGTGCCCCTGAAAACAACTATAACTGCATTCATGTCTCTGGCAAATCCAACATATGCCTGACTTATCATAAACACAATCATCAACATAAGCAAAAGCCTATTACTAGGTAAAAAGAAAATGATTGAGGTGGCAGTGGCAGAAGTAGTAACCTGTAAGCAATTTTTCACATCAACAATCAGCTCTATCACCTCGAACCCCTGAGCTACCAAATAAATTTAATGAATATTCCACACCAAGCCAAATGTGAATTTGAATAACATTGGTAAAATCATAGAATGTTTTACGATAATGACAAATATAAAAATACCTCTGTTAAGTCACAACATCTTTCACACGTCCATGTAAACAGTTGGGTCAGGTCAGCAGTATAGACCTGCACAAAAGCACCAAGTTCAACTCCACAGAGAATGCACACTAGAAACGGAGGTATTCACCAATAACATAATCCAACGTGGATGTGGAAGATGACAGCATCAAGAAGGTCAGATGAGCTCACAGCAGAAGTATATTCAGCAAGTGTCCGGGCGAGCGCTGGGTCATATATGGGCGCATGTTTGGTCTTCAGTTCTGAATCGAAAAGGAAGGGGGGTAAAATGAGAATACGATGAGATGCGCAAGACACGACAAGGAGGAAGCAGACTAGTTTGACTGCGAATTCTTGGAGGTTATGCCGGTTGCCGACACATTGTGTATGTATGCACGAGCATCTTCAAGAGACAGAACCTTCCGTTTCACAAACAGCATGGATGTTCAAAGCATATAAGTACTGCTAATCTTCTAGCGCTAAACAATACCCTAAGCTAAACACATCACTGATCGGCCACATTCCCCACGCAATCTGGGGAAAATTAACCGGCAGGCAGAGTCCGCTTGAAACATTCTAGGGAACGGTGGGGGAAACCAAATCAAAAGACAGATTTTTTCCTTTTCGGGGGCGAGAAACTGGAGGACCAAAGAAGGGCCAACAACCTACCTCTCCCGGAGCAAAGCACCAGCAGCCACATGAAAACGGCTGCCGCGACCCACCTCCGCTGCTCCATGGCCTGGAGCCGAAGCGCAAGAACCGGAGCGAAACCGCCCCACAAGCTGCGAGGAGGAAGACCAAAATCCTGCCCGAATTTGGCAAGAAAACAAGGGAATCCGTCTCACCGGAGACAGGACCGGCGAAATTTGTACGGGAAGGAATTGGCCCAACCTGGCGAGGGATCAATGATTGGGAGTTGGGTGCCCGCCGAAGGATTCGAGTTTGAGATGTATAGGGCAAGTAAAGAGAAGGGAATATACAGAAGAGAAGAGAGAGAAAAGATAGCAGCGAGGGGAGTTATGGGATTTATGTATAATCGTGGGGTTATATCTGGAAAAAGACGACCCATCCTTCGGGGATTTAGACGCTTGAACGTATTTCGCCTTGGGGCTGGATAGTGATTGGGCTCGGCCTTTAATAAAGGAGGAAAAAGCTCTTTAGAAAAAAGTCTAAGAGCATGTTTGCAAAACATGCCAAGTTAAAGATTTAGTAAACCATGATTTTAGCTATTATTTAGTTTGTTATAAAATTTATTAATTTCTCACATTTAACTTTAGATGTATGGTAAATTTTTTGCCCAAGTTTTCTTTGCCAAATCTTTGGCTACAAACTAAGTAGGCCCTAATTTCCCTTGACCGTCGTGATTCTTATTTTGCTCTCTTAACTACAAACTAATTTTTTATACCTTTTAACTTTTAAAACCGTCTGTTTTTTTTACCTCAGATGGTTTTGTGATGTGGCGTCACATCAATCAGAGGAGATAAATAAGACTAGGGGATAAATCGACTAAGAATATTTAAAATAAATAAAAAAATTTATAACAAAAAATTTCAATAAAGTATATTCTAATTCTAATAAACAAAAACATCCATCCAAGATACAAAAACTACGGTCAGGTGCCTAGAAATTTTTTTTGTGGTAGTTGCTAATAAACAGGTGCCTAGAAAAATTTTTGTACAATGAGCATATCCTCTCTTAGCGGACTTTGTACAAGGCGACAACTCACACACGAGACAACCTAGTTTCGCCACCTGACATCTATCCATTGGTCTGCCATGTACCTGATATACGTGAGGCATAACTGTAGAGGAGGCTTGGCGAAAGCACCTTCCATAGTTCCTAGGTCACTACAACGAACAGAGAGATATTTGCCACAAGATCAACTTGCATAACGAATTTTAGATGAAGTTCAGGTTGTATTGGCCCCTCAAACGCAGCCCTTGAGAAATAACTTTCTTTGTACAATCAACTGGTCTAATAAAAACTCATCTTTAGACAATGGAACTGAAGTGTTTTTATTATTTACAGCAGATCTTCATCTCTGGTGTGTGTTTTGCTACGCCCTGTTTGCTTATAAGCCGTACTTTTGCAGCCAATAAACAGTATTTTCTCTCAAAACAAATCAGCGAACAGTACTTTCAGCCATGACTTTTCAGCCAAGCGAACAGGCCTCCGTTGGAGTGAACATGCGCCAGCGCTGTGCTGCACCAGTATCACATCACATGATGGATGTCTAATTTCCTGAGGCCTGCGTGGCACTCTCTCTTGATCATCAGCATATATAAACTGCGTCATTGACGAACCCAGGGAGGAAGACAGACTGATGCATGAACCGAGGGTCTGATGCATGAACTCTGACAGCCTGTTCGCTTGAGATTATCAGTTAGATCAGCCAGCCATTCAGCAGTATTTTTCTCTCACAAAAAACCAGCTAGATCAGCCAGATTTCAGCTCAAGTGAACAAGCTATCCATCGAGCCCAGGCGCAAAGCAGAAGACAAGACACATGCACGTGGCACAACTGCGCATAGTTTCTTTTCTTTCCTTTTCTTTTTTGAGTGAAACAAATGCGCATAGGTGTGCTAGTTTCCTAGTCATACATACTTAATGGGCCTCAGCGCATCAGAACTAGGCTCGGCCCGTGCTTCACAGCAAAACTAGGCCGAATGAGGTTATAAATTGGGGCTGCTACAAAAATTTATTTACTTTTGCTAAAAAAAGAAATTTATTTACAACAATACTCTCTCCATTTCAAATTATAAGTCATTCCAAATTGTAAAGATTTATGACCTCAAATAGATATACTATAAAAATAAGAATATAATTATACTTATTTGGTGTCATAAATGCTATTATTTTATTATATAAATTTGGTTAAACTTTAGATGCTTTGATTCTCTAAAAAAGTTATAATGACTTATAATTTAGAACGGAGGGAGTACACCTCTATAAAACACACACGCACACGACACATTCATTCAGGAGAGAAAAAGTTCAATTTACCTCCCTTAACTATCACAGTCATCTGATTTTTTCCTGACCTATAAAATTAGTTTTTTAACCTCCCTCAACTTTTAAAAAACCGTTCACTTTTACAACCTGAGCGGTTTGATGATGTGGCGCCACATCGCAGAAGGTAAATCGGACTAAGTGAAAGTTCAAGGAGGTAAATCGGACAGAAATATCTTTATAAAATATCTAATTTTTTTAAAAATTAAAGTACCAAATATATTTTACAGAAAAATAATATAATTAAAGATCCTAAAACTGGTTTAACCCTAGAAAATTCATAAAAAGATGTTTTAGGTTGGAAATTTATGAAACTAGTTTTAGATTTTTTTAAAAAAAATCATGCTCTATGTTATGGTGCCTAAGTTGAAATATCTTGTTCATGTCACTTGATTCTATCGGTATAAATATCATGACCCGTGTGATACCATCTAGATTTTCATACCACATTACGCTCTATAATTCATTGCACTAGAACTTAATTAAATTTAATAGTTTGTAAAACTTAATTAAATATATTAAACAAAAGGGTGCATTCATGTATCCATATGTGTGGCCGGGAGCATGCGGCCACGCAGACTAACACATATACTTTGAAAAATTATCTAGAGCAGGGAGCCAGTGCCCACTACGGTCCTAACAATGCTTCACTGCGCTTCTATGTAGTTCAGATGATCGATATCAACAAATTCACTACAAGAAATCCTCTAATTCGTGACAGATTCTCCGTGATGAATTTTGAGATCGTCACTATCATTGCACTATCAGCAGCAATGCCGTGATCGAACCTAGTGGATATCCAGCCCATGGCCCGACACCAGCTCGTATATATAAACCAGCCCCAAAACCTAATCCCAGCCCCGCTCCCTCCTGTCACCAGTCTCACACGCCCATCCCACCCCGACCGGTGGCCTCCACTCCCATCCGGCGGCGCCCCCATCCATCCCAGTGGCTGGCCTTCCACACCACGATGACGGCGCGCCCGCCATCCAAGATGCCGCATGGCAGAGGGCCGTGGGGTCTCGGCCCCAAGTGGTGGGGTGGCCGGAGAGGTTGCCGCAGCCGCCCCACTGGAGCGCGCACTGCCGTCCCCTAGAGCACCGACGGTGGGTGCATGACGGGGCTGCCTCGCGCAACGACGGCGACGGTCCCTCCCCTTCGTCCAATGGCGGCGTCCCTCCCCATCCATGATGTCCCTGCCCAACCCCACCAATGGCTGTGACGGTGGGCACCCTCGCGGATCTGCACCAGCCCACTGGCGACGGCGATCTTTCCTCTCCCAACCGTGACGGCAGCGCCCCCGGTCGTCGCTCTAACCCATGCCCTCGTCGAGTCGTCGTTGAGGCCGGCCGATAAAGGAGGTGCGTGCGACATCTGGGCATAGGCTGCTGATGAAGCGGTTGCCGACGCCAAGGTGAGTCAGATCCACGACGAATCAAAGGTTGTTTCTGCATCTGGCCCCTCAGCCCCTCTCTCACACATAGTATCCATCTATGCAAGGAGGATCCCGCTACGGGGGCTAAGCAGCCCAAATCCATCGTGGATATCCCAGATCCACGCTATGAGGCACGCTTGTTGCAGATTTGTTTGTTGCAAGGAGGATCCACACTACGGGGGCTCAGGATCTGTGCAAGGAGAAAGAGGTGTATAGCACAGAGGCTAATTTGCACCTATAGCATACTACTGTCCTGTACAACAGAAGAAATACTAGTAGTATTTTTTTTGCGACTTAGAAATACTAGCAGTCTATGTGAATCTTTATTTGCACCTAATAGCATAATACTGTTTGTTGCTCATCATATTCTGTGATAATTAACAGTGAATTTAAGAGCAGTATTATATATGTATGTTCAGTCATTCATTCAGTCATACAAAAATAGAAACAACATTATAGTACCCCAGGTAGTAGATAATATGTACAACCGTTCAGATCGAGGCAAAGTGGAATACATCTCCTAGGACTTGATTTCCAATTTTCATTGCTATAGCAATCAGTAGTACATATATAGATAGTTCATTGTCAGTAGTACAACTCTAATTCTTGGACTTGTTAGTTCGGTGGAGAGAGAAAGGTGAAGGTGCCACTGTCTAATTCAGTAGTACATATATAGATAGTTCATTGTCAGTATTACAACTCTACTTCAGTAGTAGATATATATAGATAGTTAATTGTCAGTAGTACTATAGAAGGACTGTGGTACTTGTTAGAGCATGTCCTTCCATGGATACTTGATGCAAATTTCAGTGCTAATTTCTGTGCATGAATAAGTAGTCTCGCTCATATTGCCTGATGCATACAGTAGCTACTTTCAGCAATCATTTTCTGATGCAAACAACAGTAACAGTGACCATCCAGTATTGTCATACTATCAATCATAATTATTTTTTGCTTGCTTTACTCACATATGCCATGGATACTTTGTGGTATTTTCAGTGCTAATTTCTGTGCACAAACAACCAGTGCTAATTTGAGCACAAATTGATGAACCTGATGACCAAATATTAATGCCTTGATCATTCGTGTTGCGTGATGCATCCAGGTGCTAGCCACGGCTCGCTGCCTCTAGGATCAGATGGCTGCACACATCCAGGGGGCTCCAGGTGATGCATCTTTTTTACATTCATTTCATATCAGACTTGGTTGTGGTACAGTAGTGAACTTCTTTTAGATAATTGCTGTGGCTGTTTAAAAATATCAAGTTCTTACTGCAGCCAATGGGGCAGAGTGTTGATTGATAGTTTGTATTAGTGCAGCAGTTCTGTGGCACCTGTGGCTACTTGTTTCTTTACTTTTTGTATCTGCTGAATATATATCTACTTGTGTGAGCCTACAATTTCATTAACTACAACAGAACAACAGCAGTTCTAATTTTTGTACCTTAAAACTTTCAACCTTTGTCTTATTTTCTTTTCTCGAGTAAGTTAGCAGTCTACTTGTAGCAGTCATTCTATCCAGCTACTTATTTTCTTTTTTCTTTTGTTTATATGCAGGTTGCAGCTTTGCAACAAACAAGACAAGTGAGGGACATGGTAGCTTGGTCCTTCCTGACTGATTTTTTTTTGCGAGGTGCAGTTCTACTTTGTGAGTTTGTGTTGAAAATTAGGATGAGACTAGAAGAGATGGTGATTTTGATACCACTGATGACATCAATACCCTTCGTCCTTTGCTTTTTAATGAAGGAGGTCATTCCTTAACCGTAGTTACCTTCAAAATGATTCACATACCTGCATACTGATTCTTTCTGGCTATATTGTTTATTAGTTATGACTTAACACAGAATAGAGTACTATAATATTCTGCTCATAAAGCAAACTATCACAGCTAGGCAGCCACCACTCTGTTAAAATGAACAATAGAACAGAAGTTGCAGAACTGACCTGAATCTTGCTTTCATAAGGATGTGTATTTTTTAGCTACAATTAGCACATCTGGGTAGTTAGCATACTTACTGTATTTACGAGGGAACAAAAGTCAATAACTAGCTATAACTCTATTCATTGTTTACTTGTGAAACATTTGATAGTTTTGTTCTAAAATTTCTGTTTACTGTAACAATGAAGGAAACTGAGCCTGCGGGTGACCTTTGGACATTCAGACATGTGAAAATGAGCCTGCGGGTGACCTTCGAGCATTCAGACATGTTTACAGATCTCATATATCTTCCTGTATGTGATGGTTCATGTGTTGGAACCTGCATGTGATAGTTCATGTGTTGGAAATGATTGAAGATTGTTGCAGATGTCTTATATAGGTAGTGCTATTAGGTGTAGGTGTTTTAGGGCCTGTTTGGTTTGGGTGTTAAAGTTTAACAAATACTGTAGCACTTTCGTCTTATTTGACAAAAAGTTTCCAATCTTGGACTAATTAGGCTTAATAGATTAATTTCGTAAATTACTCCTAATCTGTGTCGACATGCATGCAATTAGTCTACATTTAGTACTCCATGCATTTGAGGGAACATTGATGTGATGGGAGTTAAACTTTAACTCCTGGAAACCAAACATGCCCTTACATAGGAAGTTGTGTTGATAGAATATAATATACTTTAGTTTTGGTCATTACTGGAAAGTGACGATGTGTAATTATGTATTTGCTATGTTAATTTAATATATTGACATGGTCTTTAATATGGTGTTAAATGGGCTAAAACCACAATGTAAATGGGTTGAAAATAGATTAAATGGGCTAAAGCCAGATTGTAAATGGGCTGAGAACAGACTAAAAAATGGCCATCTTTGATATTGGCTTGTTAATAAATGGGCCAGGATGGTGATGTCATCACCCACGTCATCATCCTTATCATCATCCACATCATCATCCATGTAAGCATTCATAGTGATGTGGCAACTCATCCGTGACGGTTATTTTTCGTCACAAAAAATGGACTTGGGCTGGGCTAACTAGGCTTCGGGCTCGACGGTGACGGTTTAAGATCGTCACTGATTTCGTTAATCTGTGACGGTTTTCGACAAATCATCACGGAGGTCAATCCATGATGCTCAATCCACGACGATCTCTGAAACCGTCATAGATGCTGCATAGTGACGGTTTTTTGGTGATCTGTGACGGAAATTTTTCGTCATGGATTAGCAGGGTTCTTGTAGTGATTATAGTAGATGCGAGAGCTTCTACTAGAAAAAAAAAAGCAACAAAATGTGTACACCAAGATTCAAACAGTTTCAAGCTAACCATAACATAGAGCATGGTTTTAAAAAAATGGGAATCAAATTTCATAATTTTTCGAGCTAAAATAATTTTCTATGAATTTTCAAGATTAAACTAGGTTTTGACTTTTTAATTGCAATATCTTGTCATATAAAAATATATTTGAATTTTTATTTTAACTATTTTTAGATATTTTTAATTATCTAAAAATAATTCATAGAAACTAGGTTTTACGTTAAACTAGTTTTTTTTTAAAAAATCTAGTCAAAATACCTCTTTGAACTTCAACTTAGTCGGATTTACCCCCTCTAATGTGGCACCACATCAGCAAAACCACTATTGAAATCGTCAGGTGCAAAAGTAAACAGTTTTCAAAAGTTGAAGGGGTTAAAAACTGGTTTTATAGATTAGAGAGGAAAATCGAACGGCTGTGATAATTAAGGGGGATAAATTAGAATTCTTTTTTTGGGATGAGACAATTTTTTTCCCAAAAATTCAGGATAAGACAAGCAATGGAGACATGATGTCCATCGAGAATTTGAGATGATGGCAATTATGCACACGCACAGACCTTTACACCACGTGAAGGAATGGAATTGACACGTTAGTAGTAACATTTTTCCCCCCGAAAACTCAACAAGAGAATTGCTGAGTAAATAAATCTATTAGAGAGTATAAAGAATATCGGAAAAAGGGGGCAGACAGAACTAGCAGTAACTCTTTGTAAACGATGAACCATCTATGTGAATCAATAAAGTTTGCCAGAGGTTTCAAAAAAAAACTCATTTTGAACGAATTCGCAGAAAAAAAACTCCTTTTCAAAGTGTGATGGTGTGCACTTTTGCGGACATGCACCCATTTCGAAACCTAGCTTGCTGTTTAAGGACTCCTCACACGAGTGATTAGATGTGTTACAAGAGACAAGAGAGGACGGGAGCACCCTCTGGATGACATTGGCTTAGTCTTTAGCTTATGAATACACATACCAGCTAATGCAGCATGCTATTATAGGTTAGTGCGCGGTAGCAAGAAATATTCTTGGTCTAAAATATGGATCTATATGGCAACCGATTCTATGAAGATTTTTGTTCTATCAATCATCTCCTGTTGGCATTGCTAATTTTGTATTTACAATTCCCATACTCTCATCTCATCACCGCATTGTTGCCGATCTCATCTGATTTTGTGTAGGATGACTACGAAATCCCTTGTAAATTGCCACAATCATGTAACAGGTAGGCTGTAGGCAGGTGGAATGCAGCTACTTATATGTAAGACACAAGTACTTATATGTAAGACACAAGGTATGTAGTACATATATGCTGTGCTGCTCACCTGGAGAAGAAGAAAATGGAATGCCCCAAAGTTAACCTTCATCAACCAGTCCTCGATGACTGCTGCAAGCTAAGCAACTAGAGCAACAAGAAATGCAAACTCGTTTACCTCGGTCGACATGGTATTCTGTCAAATTTCTTAGTGCAATGAGCCTAAAGTGTATTGGCACACTCAGATCAGCACAAGCATTCATCACACTTGCACAGCGAATTGGTCTGTCTCCCTCCCAGTCCCAGTATAACGAAGCTCTCTGAATAAGTCTAGTGCCCTATCAGAACGCTCTACGTGCACACCACCAATGCGGTGCCTGTAACCAATTAACCATATGCAAGAATCTCTTGCTTAGGAGTCCAAAGGAAGCATCTGAGGCTGTCATTAACTAATAGTGATTTTGAATACAGACACGAATCAGTGCATAGCTCGTCGTCTGACTATAACATGGACATGGCTATCATTAACCAAGCATGTTGATCCGTTCCTCTGTTGTTTGCATACATCTTTTGAACTCCGTGCAAGCTCAGAGCAAGCCTTGACTTGAGCACCGCCCTGACCGGTGCATTGGCCACGAATGCAGTCCGCGCTCACCAAGCCAGTGCGTGTGCGGCCCGAAACGCTGTAAGGTCCTAGATGGCTAGAGGGGGGGTGAATAGCCTATAAAAATTCTATAAATATCACTAAGCAAACTTGTTAGAATAACAAACGGCATAAAACGAGTTTTGCTTAGCCAAAGGTTGTGATGCAAGCCTCATATCCACAAGTCTAGTAGATTATGATCTCTAGTTCACACAAGAGCTATGTCACTAAGTAAACACTAGTGAGCAAGCTAACAACACTACTAGCAAAGCTACCACTAGAGCTACACAAGATAATCTAGTAAAAGTAAGTGCAAGAGAGAGGATTGTGATTTTTATACCAACGGTGGAGTGAAGATGTTGCCAATCACCAAGATGATATACAATCAATCAATATTGACAACAACACAATATGAAGACAAGCTACATCACCGGTTGTGTCGACCAACACTTAGAAGGTTCCCCGGTGTGACCCTCAAGTCACTTGCCCCTCAAGGCACGCCCCGCAAGGCACCGCAAGACACCACTCTCAAGTGAGGTAACTCAATGACACGCGCATTCCACTAGAGTTGCTTTTGGCGTCCCGCCGAGGAAAGCACAAGAACCTCTCACAATCAACCGGAGGTGGCCAAGAACAATCACCTTCTCTTGCCAACGCCTCCAACAATCTCCAAGCCGGCTAGGAGCGGTACTCTCCAAGAGTAACAAGAAATCCACCGGCTAAACCACCCACAAGTGCCACTAGATGCCCTCAAGCTATGCAATGCACTTTGGGATCACTCAATCTCACTTTTGATTTGCAATCAAGCAAGAGAGATGAGTGGGAGGAGTTGCTTTAGCTCAAAGGATGCACAAGAGTGTTAGAAATGCCAAGAGACCTCCCCAAGGGCCGGCCAACGAGTATTTATAAGCATCCCATACAAATAGAGCCGTTGCCACTCGACTGAGCGTTTTTTCGGGACGACCGGACGCGCCGGTCGAAACTGACCGGACGCGCTCAACCGCGTCCGGTCGCCCTGCGCCGTCCACGTGTCCACCGAATTTCAACTGTGACTGCCAGATCCTCCAACGGTCACTGCGCGCCAACGGTCAAACGCGACGACCGGACGCGCCGCTCAAACAACCGGACGCGCCGATCGCACAGTGCCGCGCACCCGCGACGCAACGACCGGACGCGCCCCACGCAACGACCGGACGCGACAGTGCCAGCGTCCGATCGGAGTCCAGTAAGCTCCCTCGACGACCGGATGCGTCCGATCGTGTGTGACCGGACGCGCACCGCGTCCGATCGACCTTGCGAACTGTAGTTCCCTCAGGGCGCCTGACCGGACGCGCCGGTCCCGCGAGTGACTGGACGCGCCGGTTGCAAACCCTAGCCCGCGCGCCTGACTGCTGCGCTGTACTGACCGGACGCGTCCGGTCACACCGTGACCGCGTCCGGTGCAGCGTCCGATCACCTCTGTGACCTCCGTTCGCCTCCGTTTCTTTTCCGACTTCCGGCGTAGTGGAAAATAGGCATTTCATTTCCCCGAAATCGCCTGAATCCCGCGCTCGCAAGCTCGGCGGGAGGGAGAGAGGAACCCAAACCCCTTTCTACCCGCAAACCACGGCGCGACCAACGCCACCTTTGCAAATGTGCCAACACCATCAAGTGTACATCTCCATGTGCTTGTGTGTTAGTTTTTTCCCAATCATTTTCAAAGGTTTTCCAGTTAGCTCACTAGGCCCTACATGCAATGCACTTCATGAATTCACCTAGTGGCGCCCGTGCGTCGAATAACCGATAAGACTTCCCCTCTTAATAGTTCGGCTATCGACCCTAAACCACTCACACCCTCTATGGTGTCTTGAGTGTAAAACAAAATGGCCCTATGGTTATACCTTTGCCTTGAGCCCATTTTGTTTCTCCAAATGATATGATCCACTTCACATCATCACATGACCGTCTCGATCCATCGACCTTGACTTCACTTGCTCTTCACGGTTGCATCGGTCCGTCGGCGCCAAGTCTTGCTCAAGCTTCACCATCGCATGATCCTTTGCTTCGAAGCCTCGACTTGCCCTTCACCTTCACAACCGGTCCATCGAGCCAAGCCTCATCTTGGTCTTCACCATTTTGGTCATATGAGTCAATGTCATGTCTCATATTCAATGACCACCTTTATCTAAATCATCCACTTAGATACAAAGGTTAGTCCTAGGTTTCATCAATTAGCCAAAACCAAACTAGGGACTTTCAGGGTACAATGTTGAATTTTGGCGAGATGTTTAGTGAAACCCACATAGTAGCTAACACTCGCAGTTGGAGTTTTATTGTGGAAAAGCTCCAAAGAAACAGTTTTAGTATCATCAGTGATGCAAAGTTACAGTATAGCATGATATAAGGCTGCGGGACAGGCAAAATAATTAAGGAACTTGTACCCGGAATTGATAATGGTTGTCAACAGCAATAACCATTTAAGTAGTTTGCTCCTATGACAACGGGTCAAGTGTGCTGCCAAACACATTGACATTAAAGTTATACGTTGTAAAGGAGAAAGTCTGGAATCACATTAAAAGTATTGAACATAAAATTAATAAGAAAGTGCTTGCGGATCCGCTTACCAAAGGCTTACCACCCAGTGTGTTCAGAGAACACACAGTCGACATGGGTTTATGGTATAGCCTATGTTTTCCGGACAATAAAGGGCCAAAAAGTTAAAGAATCTGTTTCAGAACATATATGTGTATTGTAGTTGTTAAATCTATCGGCGATTGACCGTGACGATGAAGCATGCTCTATGCACTAATCTGTGATGGAATGGTAAAAGAAACAAGTATGTAAAGTTTAAGTCTAAAGTTTAAATGATAAGTTGAGATCAAGGGGGAGAATGTAAGAATAGATCTCAACCGAATTGGCCCAACGGTCAACTCGGACCCCTTGACCACGCCCTGATGGGGGTGTTTAGCCACACAAGGCTGGTGGGCCCTCGTCGCGCAGGCTACATATAGAAGGTGGGGCCATGGCTCACTTCACGAGGGTCGACGCCACAGTACACCCCACCGTCCAACCCTACCGATCAGGGTGGCACTGCCAGCGACGAGAAGACCTACCGGTGCCGCCACTGCCTCCTCACCACCGACGCCAGGCGAGTTCCTCCAACCAGGGTGATCGGTAACATCGTCTTTCTCCATCTCCTATCTCTTTCTCCCCTCTCGGTTAGTTCTATGATGTTCCACTGGTTTATCCCAAATGCAAAGTATTGTACCCGCTAGATTTACACCATACATGATCCCTAAAAGTCTTACACGATCCACATCCACCCAAAGTCGATCGTCGTTCATCCACCAGCAGCTGCATCTCGGCGACATGGCTTCCAGCGACGATACCCGCTCCACCAACAATAAGGTTTCCATCGCCCTCCTGCGCCGCGTCCGTGCAGGAGACCACGTCCACTTTGTCCATCACGTCGACGTCTGCGCCGCCGTCCTAGAGATTCTTGTCGCCGACCTGGAGCCGGTGCCAGGCACCGGTCTCGACGACGACGGCTACAGCAGCATCTGGTACTTCTACTGCTCCAAGAAATACAAGAACACCCGAGGCGACACCAGCGGGCACAGGCAGCGCGCGGTCACCGGCGGCGGCGGCACGGGCTGGCACTCGGAGATAAGCCACAAGGGCGTCCAGGGATCAGGTGGCGGCACGTTCTGCACCTTTTCTTACGGCCTCAAGAAGAAGGGCTCTGCTAAATCGTTCGACGGGATGGGATGGTGCATGGTGGAGTATGACTTCGCCGCCGCCGACAAGCAACAAGACGAAGCCGCCGCCGCCGCCGCCGGCAACAGCAACTACGTACTGTGCAAGGTCTATCGCACGCCTCACCCTCACCCGAAACGGAACTCGTCGTCGACGTCGTCCTCCAGCGAGAACGCCTCGTCCAAGCAGACGGCCAAGAAGAGGAAGGCCGGCGGCGGTGACCACCCCGAGGCGCCACCAGCCAAGTTGATCCAGCAGCAAGAGCCGCAGGTGCACCAGGAAACCGCCTGCTATCAGCCACAAGGCGTGGAGTCGGAGCACGGCGGCAACTTCTACTTCAATATCGAAGACTTCAATTTCTACGTCGACGAGAGCTTGCTGCGATACGAGCCGGAGCATGACGGCCAGTTCATCCAGCTACCGTGTGGTCCGGTGTTGGCCGCCGAAGCCTGCACTGTCGGAGATATGCTCGGCCCGAAGACTGCCATGCAGCGAGGCGCAGAGTCGGAGCACGAGCGCGGCGACAAAGACTTGAACATGGAAGGGTTTACCGTGGAGTGGTTATTGCGAGGTGAGCAGCCAATCGTCGAGCCGCCGCCGGGGCATGGCGGCTAGTTCATCCAGATGCCGTTTGGTCTGGTGGTGCCCGTGGTGTCAGAAGCCACCGTCGAGGATATGCTCGGCCCGGAGACAATGTACGGTTACGGCCAGTGGAGCGGCGGCATGACAACAGCAGTATATATACCACGGAGCAGCTACGCGCCGACGAGTTCGTCGTCATACGCTGGATGCAGCAGCCTTCTTCAAGGATCTAATCCCCTCCGGCTTCCATATCTAATGTGTTGACAGCGCTACAACTGGCTGCTGTGTGTGTTCTGGTTGTGGTTAAAGCTGCAAGCAAGTTTTTGTGCATCAAAGTGTAGCTTTCCCTAGCCGTGGAGGTTGATTTACCATGTACGGGGTATTTTTCTCGAACGTGCATCGTTCACGGTTTTCATTAAGCAGATAGTTCAAACGAAAGTACAAACACCAGCCCTGGTAATCCGCTGATTACCAAAGCACCACAGCCCCATGGCAGCACGCGATTGTGATTACAAAGTACTAAAGAAGCGACAGAAAGGAGCAACGGAGACTACAGCAAAGCCAGCAGCGACAACAGGTGCCTGTACCCCGCAAGGCCGCAAGACACCATTCCTCAGCCTCGCCCATGATGGAAGCAGCAAGCCCAGCCGCGCCAGTGGCAGCTCCATGAAAAGTGCGTGAACCATGTATGGGGTATGCATCAGACGGTGACAAATTCGTTTGCTTTTCCCTGCTTGTTATGAGATAGAAGTATAACTGATGATCTGTTTTTGCAATATAATTGCCTTCCTGCAGACTTTGCACTGAGTTGACAAATATGATTTTGAGTACAGATTAATCAGTGCCACTGACGCATCACGCATGCATGTAGATTCGTTTCCATTGCTTGAAATTCAGCGTTAGTCAATCAGCATGTGTTGTGTCACAGCGCTTGGCATGTCCAGAACGATCGACCTGACTGCTTGTGGTTGTCTTCTTCTGAGAGTTCAGATTATTCAGTCAACGTGTATTCTACCATTAGCGTTGTGACGACTGAAGATCATTCCTTCCCCTTCGTCCAGCTTGTGTCAGTCAATTTAGCTCCGCTCCTGTGAAAAATCTTGCTGTGATTCACTAGAGGTGCGTTTGGTTTGAGGACCAAATTGGATGGGATACGACGATCCGTGGATATTGGACAACTAATTAGACACTAATAAATATACACTAATACTATTTTTGTCATGATAATCACTAATTTAAAATAAAATATATTAATTAGCACCACCAAATATCCTAATTAGCACATGAAACATGCACTAATCAACACATTAGCACTTATCAAAACTAATCCTACTATCATAAGTTTTAAGTATTAAAATAACATACTAATAATTCTTAATTTATTTATTAATGACCAGATTTTTTCGGACCACGAAATCCAGCATCTGAGTGAAATATTCCCTATCTATTGATTTCCTTATCCTAGTAATCCATCCAACCAAACACACCTCATCCATAGATGTCCCATCTCATCCAATGAGATCCAAACAACAAAACACATCCTAACTTCATCGTAGAGATCATGCAAATATCCTATCCCTGTGCAAACGTGAAGGACCTGTTGGATTGGTAGGCAGCCATGCAATAGCGACCGTAGTACTGCAAAGCGAACACGCATGGTGTTGACGGTAGTTTTGGGACAGAGACAAAGGAACCGGCAGGGGCGGGTTTGCATAGTGCCTAAAACCGGACCAGACCCGTTTATTAGTTATTATTCCACATCTCCTAGATTTCAGTCGTTAGAAATCTTAGAGGCATTTTAGGCGTCAAGTTTCGGGGGAGAGGGGGTTGTCGTTGTCATCTTCCGTCGCCAGCAACCTTAGAGGAAAATCGCTGGGTAGCAAGCTGGCTAGACGGAGGAGGCGGAGCGGTGAGACATTGGTGGCGGCGGCCGCGGGCTATAAGGATGACGGTGGTTGGACTAAGGAGGGGGGGGGGGGGGGTGTTGTGGAGATGGCCCCGCGATGTGGGGTTAGTGAGGTAGGGGGCATTAGGGCCGAACATGACAATCGGGAGGCCGGCGTGGACGGAGGCGGCCAGTGTGGAAAGAGGTTGGCCGGCAGTAGGTGCGATGAGCAGTTGATCTACTAAAATAAAGCAACGTTGTTGCTGTAGACAAGAGGAAGAAGAAAGGGTGATGACCATAGGATCACGATTCAACGGGCATAAAACGTTTCGTGACTTTTGGAATTTTCTATTAGAATATACTTTTCATTCTATTTAAAAGTATATTCTAATAAACATAAAAATCTATTAGAAAATTCATAAAAATTTTGTTTTACCTCAAAAAAATTATGAAACTAGTTTTAGATTTTTTCCTAAAATCATGCTTTATCTTATGGTGCCTAACTTGAAATTGTTTAAATCTTTATAGACTCATTTGATACTTATTTACTAGTAGAAGCTCTCGTTATCTGTTATAATTAGTCGATGTTGATCATCCTACGTAGAAGCGCCGGTGGAGCATCGTCAATACAATATGTGCGATAGGTTGCATGTAGCTACGCAGGCTAATACAACTACTACGAAAATTTATCCAGAGCAAGGGACCAGTACCCACCCTGCCACACATATGTTGTCCTGACAACACTTCTACCTAGTCGAGCAATCAAACATCGACTAATTATAATAGATAACAAGAGCTACTAGCAAATAAGAACCAAAGTGAGTCCATAAAGATTCAAACAATTTCAAACTAGGCACCATAAGATAGAGCATGATTTTAGAAAAAAAATTTGAAACTAGTTTCATAATTTTTGGGGTAAAACATGAATTTTCTAATACTAAACCATAGGATTTTTAATCGCATTATTTTTCAATGTAAATATTTAGATAAATTTTATTTTTTCTTATGAATTGTATATATTTTAAAATATTTAAGTCTAATTTATCTCCATGAACTTTCAGCTTTGTCTGATTTATCCCTTTTGATGTGGGGTGTATCAGCAAACCACCCAGGTGCAAAAATAAACAATGTTAAAATTGGAGGGGAGGGGTGGTGTTTTAAAAAAAACAAGTCTTATAGTCCAGGGAGGAAAATCGGACCACCGCGATAGTTAATGGTGGTAAATTAGACTTTTTCCAAGTTCTTTCTACCTCCTGCTGTAGTCTGATCTTTTCTCCTCAAACTTCAAAATAGGCAAACCCATGGAAATACCCCTTTAGCAAAGAAAAATAGACGTGTTATTCAAAACCTCAATCATCCCCTCTCTCCCAAACATTTTACTCCCTGAACTTTAAAAATCATACAACTTACCTCCCTGTCCTAGTTTGGAGCGGTTTTGGAGGTGGTTTTGCCTTTTTAGTTAAAAGAATTGGCAAATACTTGATAAGGTCTTCAAATCAAAGAAAATATCTCTAAACTTTTAAAAATTCCCAACAAATTCTTAAGATACATTGTTATATGCAAATCCAAATAAAGTATTATAGCTTATTTAGATGGTTAAAAATAGAGTTAGCTCTAGAAAAATAAAAAATATCTAGAAAAAAATCTTAACACTAAACCCTGGGTCATTGACTGTGGGCCCTTTTAGGCACGGCCCGATGGCCCGGTGTACCGTGCCTTGCCCGTCAGCGTGCTAGGCCGTGTTTTTTGACGGCCCCATGCCAGGCGGTCTGTTTGCACATCTATACCCAAGCGTAATATATTATATAGTAGCAAAGAGGGAACTGCTAAGCAGCGCGGTGAAGATCTCGTGAAGCCCAACGTCTGAAAAAAGCGAAGACAAGGAACACCACGATAACAGCCTCGCAGACCAAGGCATTTCACAGCAATACAATGAAGGCTCGTCCTCAACTTGACACGTGGCTTATTATAGTTTCTCTTTGCCAACGGAGATCCATTTATACTTATCATATTAGTAAGATTAAGCTTTTTAGAAACCACATCACCTAATATGCAAGGTACCTATGCGTGGCACCTCTAATATATTTAATAAATCGCTTTCTCTGTGCCCAATCCCATTTCTCTATATATATATATATCTGTTCTCTCGCGTACTCGCTCGGTGCTTGGACGCTAGGGCGTGGTGCGCGAGGCTCGGGCTAGCACGGTGAGGCCTAGATCTATGCTGGTGAGGTCAAGTGATGCAACCCCCTCTTCTCCCACGATTCGACAACGATGGAGTAAGGTCAATGGTGAGTCTATCTCCTCTTCTCGGTCTCTTTTTGTGATAGATCTGGTGCACCACTAGCAACGATGAGTTTGGGGGCGATGGTTTTGATGGTAGACCTCACAAAACACGTGAAGCAACCACGCTTCGCACCCAGCGCGTATCTTATTGATTTCTTCATTCATTATAGGATTGTCGAGATGATTTCTGTGTGGAGAAGCAATTTCTCTCTCTTCTGAATAACCCTCTCACATATCCGGCGCGTATCTTTGCAGAGTAGTTAATGTCATAGAAACTATGCTACTCAAAGCGTTGACTCTTAGAGTGCCCGCTGTGGCGAGAGATCTTTTGTTGCGCCAACCATATTAGTCAAGCAACCTATTTCTAACAATAAATACGAGATGTCTTATTGAATACAGGAAGGAATTGAACACTGAGGAATCAATCTATTACTACATTAAATGGAATGTCAATTAGTATTCAACTATTTACGATTTGCCTATATACGAATATCAAACCATCTATTCGCATTAATCCGCAAACTCTAGAATAGAAGTGTTATGATTGTACTTCTTCGCGTGAAGTTTTTCATCTACCAATATCATAAAACAAGGTATTTTATAAAATAGATGGCCCAGGTCCTATATAAATTGATTATTTTTTTGATAGAATAAATAAATTGATTATGGTTGAAAGCGTAATGCTAAAACTAATTACAGCAAAGTACACACCACTAACCATTCTCGCACAAAACTGCGGGCAACAGAAAACAAGGATAAACTCCAAAGGGGGGCCAAACTTGCCATTCCATGCTCAAATAGACCTTTTCTACGAAAATTACGGATCTACCCCTCCCTAGTCCCTATGCAGCAGTTGAGATGGCTTGCCCCAACAGCCAGGGGCAGATCCGTCACTTTTCTCGGCGCCCACGGAGTCCTCCGTCCCCCCTCCCAACAATGGCAACAACACCATGACCCACCACTCGGGCCCACCTGTCATGAACGTTGTCCTCCTACACCCAGTACGCCATATACTCTGTGGGCCCACCAACAATTTTCCCTCAAAAAAAAGGAGAAAAGAAAGAAAAATGGTTAAGAACGCTTGGAGCTCGAAGATGATGGTGTGAACGGCATGAACTACAAAAGTGGCCTAAAATGATCACGGATCCTTGGGGCCACAGCGCATTGCATGAGAGGTGTGAGTGGGCCTGAAATTCCTCCAGTCAACGGTCTGTGGCCCCTTTTACAGAAACGAATGCAACCGAAAACTTCATTTTTTGCCAATTCTAGCACTAGGAATTTGGCTACTGCCAACCCACAGCCCTCCAACAGCTCTGTCCATTACTTGTTGCCAAATTTAGGGCTGCATGCAAATTTGGCAGGCGGCGCTCTATCCCTGCAGACACCAGCGGGCAGACCTAGACCCAGAGGCCCAGAGCTGTGTATATAAACACCCCTGCACTGCACCTCTCCCGGAGTTCATAGAGCTAGCTCAGGGGGGAAGAAATCCTGTCCTCAGTCCTGATCTGGTGAGCAAGTTCATATCGCTAGATAGGTTGATTTGGAGATCCATCCCGTTTTGCATTTTGGTGGTCTTGGTCCTTGCAGAGCATGCAGTATCTCTGGGCTCTGCCCCCCTTCTTTACATCCTTTGTATATCGTTTGCATTGCAATAGATAGAGATTATATATACTCCAATGATCTGTTTAATTTCATTTTGCATCTCTGTTAACGAGTTTCATACTCTACACGCAGGAGAAACAAGGTATAGCTGGGCTTTGGATTTCTGTACCTGAGGAAGACCAGGGAGGAGCTGAGTCAGTTACCGCTGTTGGATCCAAAGGTATATATCATATATACTCAGCACACTCATGTATATATACATCTTCTTCCAGTTCTTTGGGTTATTATGAGGTAGAGATCGAAACAACAGGGTTTGCTCATATGTTTTGATATATATCTGCTTGTTGTTGTTTCCTGAAGCCTCAAATTGATCACCATGCAACACCTGTCTTAGTACTCCCCATGCATGTAGAAGCCCAACAGATGCATATAGATAGTCTGATGGTTGTGTATGTAATGGATCATGACTTTGTCTTTGGCAGGTTAAGAGAGCAAGGCACTTGTTTTGCTAGATCCACACTACTTGCAGCTTCTCGTGCATCTGTCCTCTTCTCAGGTACCTTACCTTAGCAATCCCTCCTGATACCCAAGGCTTATTAGTTTTCGGGCAGATGATGGCATCTGGTTATGCATATATGAAAGACATGTATATATGCTTTTGTTTATTAGTACATGGTGTGTAATATATACATATACTCTCCTTAATTTATGTATAGACGTTTCCATTTTTCCGGTTCATTGGCATATTATATATATGATATGTGGGATTGTTGTTTGTTCAACCCCTTCAATGACAGAAAGAGGAACAATAATATATTTAGTATTTAAACTATAGACACCAAGATGGGATCTAGCCAAGCCTGTGATAAATTGTTTTCCCTGTTGTGAATTTCTGTTCTTACAAATCTGAATTATTTCCATAGCATGGTACATTTTGTTGTTGTTTACTAAAGACGGGATCTAGCTAAAGCATTCGATCTTTTTTTTTGGTATTTATGTGATGGATATGGATGTCGTCTACATCGTCTATTTGAAGTATCTTCAATTTCTTGTTATTTGCAGCCATGTCTTTGGAGAATTCAAATAGCAAGGGCAAGGCTGTGGTCAAGGAGGAGGTCTGTCCGCTGACGCCAGTGGAGCAGAAACCCTTTGCGGTCATGTCTAATCAGGACGACAAAACTATGCTCAAGAAGGAGGTGGAGGAGGTCTCTCTGCCGATCCTGGAGACCGCAGCTCCTCATCATCACCAAACGCCGTCGAATGATGTCTCTGGCAGTGACGACAACAACGACGTCCTCGGGGGGACAAGCGGCGTCCAGCATGTGGGGTCGTCGTCGGCGTCGGCAGCCATCCAGTGGGGCGCAGTTGCTGCGCCAACGGTGATCCTTCCGGCATTCCAGCAACTTGACAGCAGCCGCATCCTCCTCATCAAAGAGGTGATGCAGCACTGCGTCACCGCGCTGGCCACGGGGGACGTCCTGGCGGCGAACACCGGCCTGGTGATCATGTCGACCCTCGCGTCCGCCGACGGCGACCCCTTGCAGCGCGTGGCGTTCGCCTTCGCCGAGGCGCTCGGACGGCGCGCGCTGCAGCAGATGCTGCCGGGCCTGTACCGTGGGCTACTGCAGCTCGACTTCCCACCGCAGCCCGCGGCAACCGGTTACACCGGCACCACCCGCCTCTGCTTCGACGCGCTGTGCCCGCTCCTCCGCGTCGCCGGGTCGGTCGCCAACCACGCGATCGTCACGGCGATGGAGGGCGAGGAGCACGTGCACGTCGTCGACCTTGGCGGCGCCAGCCCAAACCAGTGGCTCGAGCTGCTCCACCTCTTCGCCGTGCGTCCGGAGGGCAAGCCCTCCTCCCTGCGCCTAACCGTCGTCAGCGAGGAGGAAGGATTACTCTCCTGCACCGCTTGGCTGCTCCACCGCGAGGCCGCGCGCCTGCACATCACCTTCACCTTCAACCCAGTGCGGTCTCACATCGACCGGCTGTCCCCTCACGTTGTGGCGTCCTTCGGCGTGCATGGCGATGAGGCCTTGGCGATCACATCCACCCTGCAGCTCCACCGCCTGATCGCCGACGTGACCAGCGTTGACCTACCTGCCGCCGCCGATCATCAGCATCATGGCAAGAAAGGGAAGGGGAAGAAGCAGCCGAAGCATCAGATAACCATGGCGGACGCGCTCCTTCGCGTCCTCTGCGACCTGTCTCCGAAGCTGATGGTGCTGACGGAGCAGGAGGCCTACCACAACGGCGCCAGCCTCGGGGACCGCGTCCGCAACGCCTTCGACTACTACGCGGCTCTGTTCAACGACCTGGAGGCCGGCGGCGCGCCGGGCGAGTCGGCGGCCCGCGCGGCCGTGGAGCGGATGCTTCTCCGGCAGGAGATCATGGACATCATCGCCCGGGACGGCTCCTCGCGGCGGGAGCGTCACGAGAGCGTCATGGAGTGGGCGCAGAGGATGGGCATGGCTGGGTTCCGGCCCATGCATCAGCAGGTGAGGCGCTTCGACGCGTTCGCAGACCCGGGGCTGCTGGCGCTCCAGCTGTCGCTCCACGGCACGCTCAGGTACTGGGTAGCCCAGGACAACTCCTGCTTCATCATCTACGCCAACATGACCCCGATGTTCTCGGTGACGTCGTGGCGGCCGGCGACGACCACCGGCGAGTGATGCGGCAATCTATAACTGGTGCAGCAGCATTCGGCTTCTTCACTGCCTGATCATCACTGCTGTTTGCTGGGCTTGTTTACCGGTGGGTGATATCATCTGTGGACTGGTTGATTTCCGAGGTTCAGCGGCTGATTATTTAGCGGTTTAACTAGTACAGTAGACATTTTATTCCTGATTGATGTCAGCTGGGTCCTCTAGTTAATTATTTCCTTGTTGAGAGTTTGGAACAGAATTCAGAACTAGTTTTATTATCGTTTGATTTATTTTTCCGGTGTTGTCAATGATAATTTCGTTGCATGCATCATATCGGGCTTGTTATAGCAAATTAAATTCCGGATTGGAAAAGCTTTTTATGCAGACATTTTGTATGAAAGGCTGTTCACCTAAGTGGATAGCTTGGGTAAAGACTTTTATTTTGAGGTGTGTGATGGAAAATATTACTAAGGGCAGCTCCAGTGTGCGCGGAGCGAACCGAGCATGCAAGTGTCAGATGGTTCGATGTGTGCAGTGTGAGCATCGATTTCTAGGACCCGCCACTCACCGTGCAAGTGCCACGCGGAAGATTCTGCATCCCTCAGTTTGGTCTCTCTCTTCTCATGTGTGTACAACGCTGATTATTTTATGCTGGAGAGTTCGACTCGTCTGTGTGGTTCGCTTTCTACTCTGACAACGACGGTTCGCGTGCTCCAGTGTTCACGGTTCGCTTTTCTTCTCCCTCAGTTCGATTTCACCGGTACACTGGAGGTGCTCTAATGATGTCGGTTACTCTTTCCTAAAAAAAAGTTGTGACGAAAAAAAAAGCCTTGGATCAGGGAGTTCAACTTTCACCTCTCCTCTTTAACAGGATATTTAACTATTTGTCATCCTTATGGTTAGTACTCTTTCACCTGCCAATTTTTTTGCTTCTTAAAATTGCCACATTGAGTAGCAAACGTTGCTACATATTTGCCACTTTCAATTAGAGGTGGGACTTGGGCCGGCACGGCATGGCCCTCTCGTGCTTAGTGCCGCTTCGGGTCGTGCCCTCTAGGCACGGGAGACACGTCGGGCCGTGCCGATATGGCACGGTAAATCTTTTCTTCGGCCCAAGCATGGCCCATGGCACGCTGGCACGCCTTCGGGCCGTACCGGCCCGAGCACGGCCCTTAAAATATCTTTGCTAGTTTGCTTTTTTCACTCGTGATATGAAATATATATATATATATATATATATATATATATATATATATATATATATATATATATATATATCTTGTGTGTATTATTTTAATAAATGTTTAATGATTTTCATAATATATTCAAGAATTAGATAAGAGGTAGTATAGTAAATGTTAGAAAATTATATTGTATAATTGTAGAAGTGTCTACGTGCCATTTTCGTACCGTGCCGGCCTAAGCACGGCCCAAGATGCGGACCGGGCCATGTAGCCCGCCGTGCCGAGATTGTGGGCACGGCACGGCCCAAAATATTTCGTGCCGTGTCGTGCTTTGAGTCGTGCCAAAAGACCGTGCCATGACCCGCTCTCAAATGGCACGGCCCAAGTCCCAGCTCTACTTTCAATGATGTGGCAAGCCACCTCACCCCTCCAGCGTGTTCATTCCATGCAAAATGACTATTGTGTCGTGCCTCTTATAGTATCTAATTCAGCTCTCTTTGTTCCCAAGCGATTCAGTCCCAATTTTTCTTTCCTTCTTGTGGCGACCGAGACTTTGCAAGAATGGATCGAGGAATCTCACTAAAACCTCACCAGACCATGATGACAGATGGTCCTGTTTAGTTGGATTGTGAGGTGTGGAAAAGTTGTTAGCTGAGAGCTGCAGGAACCTAAAAGTCGTTTGGTTGTAGTAGCAATGAAACTGTAGGTTGTGTAAGAAATACTTGTAATGTCCCTAAAGGCATGAGGGACTGTCTATAAATTTGTTCCTAAATAATTATTTTGTTCACTGATTAACATATAAATGGCCATTTTAGAAAGGAAAAATTATTTTTTCTAAGTTTTTCATCCATCGGGTTACATGGTCCACATAAATAGAATGATAGCATTTTACAACAATATAGGGCTCATATAATGATGTCATCCATCAACATAATTATCCTGTTCTTGTACTAACCAAAGCATCAGCTATCCTACTATGAACGGTATTCATGGTATCCTCATTCTCCACATCTAGTTTCTCATTTCCTTGTGTTTGTGTCATACCACTTGTCTCTTCTAGCAAGTATTCCTCATTAACATCACATCTACACTACAAGAGATGTGAGGTTTTATGACCATTAATCTTTGTCATAATATATGGAATTTATGTCACATAACAGCACTTGTGACACTCGCATGACAAAAAAAGCTAGTATCACGAATCACGCGCCTTAAACCATGATGTGTCGTTTATATGTTCAAGTCATAAATCTATGACATTAGTTTTCATATCATAAAGTTTTATGACAACTTCTTTTACGTCGCTCTTATTACACCAGCCCATGTAGTAGGCAGGCTTATAACGGACTAAGCCCACTGTTGATGCTGATTTTTGGCCTGACTCTTGTTTGGTTCAACCCATTTCTCAATTGCATGAATGATTTTGGCCCAATCCAACTTGTTAGGCTGAGCCCACGCAATGTTTTTGGGCCAGCCCACATTTTTTATCTCTGGGCTATTTTAGATGAGCCCACACAAAACTATTTCGACTAACCCACACGGATTTATATTGGGCCAGGCCATACTGTTTTTTTCTATGCCTTATTTTTTTGGCTAGCTCAAACAAACCGGAACATTTACAAAATGAAAAATTACATATTCACATATGGATTCCAAATACATAAATCAAATATTATACATAGATCTTGCACTTCAAATAATATATCAGATCATTTAGTGCTAATTTGAGGACGAGAACATCACTAGAATAGTTCACATAAGGTTCTTACAAAGGCCAGAAAATAACAGTTATAAACTGGACCGGCACATAAGATATTGGACTCTATATCTTGCAAATTGTTGTCACAAATAAAATTATGCAACACTAGACAATTAAGAATGATACGCTTTTGAGTACAAGTTGAGAAAATTGTCATGCCATTCAAAATACACCACTTCTGCTTCAAGACTCAGAAAGACCGCTCAACCGCATTTCGAATGGATGAATGCAAGAAATTGAACACCTCCTATTTTGCTTGAGGAGGCCCAAAACGATACCGAAATTCTGGTTTATGGTACGTGTTGTTGACGGTCCTTAACACCTCATTTTAGACCATCAACTATGCCTAAATTGGTGATGTAAATGACATAAACCATAGTCATAGGGCTTATTTCTAAATATTTGCACAAGTTGTGATGATTATGTGAGTGTAGGAGCAAGAAGGCTACATACATGCAAAAACACTTCATCAAATCTCATTTTGACTGCACCATGTCGAAGAGCTCATCGAGATACATGAAATCGAGTTTTGGTTCACCTAATTCGGAGTCCGGATGAAAAGTTATGCCTTCCGGAAGATTGCAAGATGGGTCGGGCTGGACTTGGGCACAGGGGGGCGCCGGGCGGTGTGGATGGAGGCCGGCCAGCCTGGACTTGTGTCCAATGGCCACGAAACTTGGTCTAGGGCCTATACACTCACCCAAGAGCCCATGGGAAGCCTTGTTCATCACATTGGATCACATGGGGGTTTGGAAAAGCCTGAACAAAGTGGCCCAATCCAACATAAGCAAAGATGTGTCCATATCTAGAGGAAGGAAATTCTGATTTGCACCAAACTTCATACACATGCACTGGAGGACCGTAGATGAAGTGAACCAACTTAAGATCAACAGAAAAGGGCTCAAAGCCACTTCGGGCAGTGGCCCAAGGGCGCCGGCCGGCGGCCCATTTTCACCAAATCGTCTCATTTTTTGACACCATGCACACTAGCACAAGTGGATCAATGTGGTGTGTCCATTTATGGCCGTTCAAGGTCGGTTGCATCAAAGGGTGGAGAAGGATGATCACGTGGATCGCTAACTCATGCTATAAATAGGACCCCTCTTCCTCATTTGTAAATGCACCATCTCTTTCCATCACTCCAAGTGAGAGTAGTAGCTAGGCAAAGCTTTGTAGTTCTACTACTTAGAAGTAGAAGATAGGGAGAGAGTGAGGAGAAGCTTGGGGAGGAGCCGGGGCTGTTGGCTTCCTCTCCACTTGTGCTTTCGGCGGATGAAGCTCTTCTTTGAGTGAAGTCTGGCATCTTCTGTTGTAACTTTGCCCTTTTGCATTACTTAAGCATTATTTATATTATTGTGTTTATTGGTTTCACTGTTTGGTTAGAGTGCTCCGATCTTGTTCCACCGTACGTGGGATTAGAGTATTAACTTTGTAGATTAAGCATGGTGCTTAGGCTATAGCTTACCTGTGTTTACGGCTAGGCCTCCGGATAGATTGTGTTAGGCGGCAGTTGGTGATAGCCTTGTCCATCCTTTGTATTCCACCATGATAGGTCTAGTTATTAAATCGTAGGGCTCGTGGCAGATCTTATCTAGTTATCCCTCCTAGTTGCTAGGCGGGCTGTGCCCCGAAGTAAACACCGTGATATAGTCTTCTTTAGTCTTGCCTTAGTTCATAGAAACCACAGATATCCTCTCTACCTATTACTTTTACCCTTGGACACTCTTAGTTCTTACTAGTCCACTTCGTGTTCCCTGTGAAAATTCGATACCTTGAAATACTCCTGGGTGAAAGCTACATTGACATCCGTGCACTTGCAAATTTATCTGTTTGCCATATCCAGTTTCAACATGTGCTTCCTTAAAAAAAGTGCAAAATACCCTTTTTGGTTTAGATAACTAGAATCCACGAGATAATATTTTCCTATAACATATTAATCAGCAAATGCAACTGATAATATAAGTATTGCTATCTTAGTAACAAACCATGTATACGTTTAGGAGGCATGAGAAATGGAGAAAAAATTCTCAATACATGTTTGAGGATATGTGTTTCATGTGTAGAACCCGGTCAACCAGCAACGACAAAGATAAACCTCATGTCAAAATCACAAACGGCTAGCACATTCTAAGATGTATATACATGATGACATGTGTGGTTAATCACTTCCTCTGCTTGCACTACCACTAGAACTTGTGAACTGTCTATATATTGCTCCAATTGCACCTTTGAAGTATGGCCAAAAACGGTCCTCTTTCACCCTTTCATGCTCCATACAAAAAGTAGGATTTCTCGACTTAAAATTGTCCTTAGCTAATAACTTGTGCAAACACTTCAATGCTTCATGAAACTTGGTGTGAACTATTCATAGTGACCATGTCAAACAATTTTTAGGTTGTGAAAATTATTATGGTCCTCCAAGGTCCCAACCTGCTGTGAAAATTGTACTAGGAAGAAGTTGCTTTTTGTGTAGAACTTGAGAGGAAGGTGGTCCCTTTGGTTAACTTCTGGCTTTTTCAATAGACAAAGTAGGTTTGGAAGGCAAACCAAAGTGTTAGAGATATGGGCCCGGGCCTCACCGACCATATATCTAGGCCCATCAATGGAGGATGACCGAGGAGGAAGCCTACGAGGACTAGGTGCAACTACCAACTTGGAGATGATGATGTATCAAGGATATCTGTCGCCATCGCAACTATGGTAGGATATAATTGATTTGTCGTAATAGACTCAGAATCCAATCTGTAGCACCGATCAACCTCGTTGTAGCCCTACCCCTCTGCCTATATAAAGAGGGGTAAGGACTCCATGATCATCAAGTCCACCACAACACCATCTCCTCATTCCAATCTACCTCGTAGCTAGGAGTAATAGCCCCTGTAACCGAGCATACAAATACAAGAAGAAGTAGCAACTGGACGTACATCTTTTACTCGCTTCCTGGGGGCCCGAACCAGTATAAATCTTTGTGTCTCATGTGTGACCATCTAGATCAATCAACATGATCACGTTGCAAGGCATTGCTAGAGCTAAACAATCTAACAGTTGGCGCACTAGATAGGGGCCTTGCGCATTTAGATTAATATTGTGTTTCAGATGGGAATCATCATCAACATCGATGACACCGCAAAGAGGGTGCAACCAAGGGAGAAGATCACCTTTGTAGCCTTGACTTTATAACCGACCTGTTTGGGGACTTGCATCTGTGAGAACCCAAACTACCCGTGGAGAAGGAGCAGCCTCCCCCAATCTGTCCGTTCTTTGCCGGATTGGAGGAAGCTATGAATGTTGGGCCCTGCGCTCTCACCCAACATCTCAACCACTATGGATGCGACGTCTTCACCAAGCTCAACCGAGAGGGTGATCTCGAGGGCACGCTCTGACTCTGGGCAGATCCAAACTGGACCCCCAATCGGATCTACAATTGCCACCCGATCACTTCCTTTTCTGGCTTTCTGGCTAGGTTAAGGAAAGTGGTGGCAATTTACTCTAACTAGCTTCAACAAGCCTTGGTGGAACCTGCCATACCTCGCATAGAGGATCACCCCATCTGCGGTTCTCACTCTCCCGAATGTTTCAACAATCTGGTTACCCAGTTCGTCGGGATGGTCGCCAACGGCGATGAAGTATGGCCAACATGCCGAAAGATTGGGAACCTACAGAGGACGACAAGCCTATCCTAAATCTTGATCTCGATGAGTATGATCAGTTCCTCCTTGATAACCCAGAGCTAGGGGAGGAACTACCCGAATAGAAAGGCATTGAGTCCAAAGAGCAACCCGAGTGTTATATGAATCTACAAGACCCCAAGCCACCTCAGGAAGCACTCGAGAAGCTCGCGCTCGAAAGTGCCACTCCACCGTCAGGAGACATTACCGTCTTAGACGCCCTATACAAGACTAGCAACGAAGCGCGCCTACGCCTCCTTCACCAAAATGATGATCTCGAAGCGGAGAACAAACATCTCCACCAAAAGCTCAACCAGTCTCCTAACACTCAGCAAATTCAAGTCGAGCACACTCACCTGTGGGTGGCCAAAACTTGGCTAATCATCCCTACAGGACCATCAAGCTGCTTCAATCAGCTCCCCGGATCGAGCCAACGTCGCACCCGATAACTCAAAAATCGTGGTTCAGTTGGGATACTCCCGAAGCACATCATGGGCCTGTTCCGCGTGATTGCCGGCAATACCTTCCAGGGACCAGGGGCCGACCAATGGGAGGACCTAGAGCATATTGCCCCCAACCCGATCTACGGTCGACTAGGGAACGGGCAAGATGCTCGCTTGTTGAACAACGCATGGAAGTAGGAACGCGATACTCACGGCCTCGCTCAGTGTTCAACAGCTCCCAAGAAGCAGGCTCAGTCGCTGATCAGACCCGAGTATACCATCCCGAGAACGGCCTCAATCCCTCGCAAGAGACAAGCTTATCGAGATATGTTCAAAAGGATCATGAATAGCCCATGTCAGAATCAAGGCTTCGTCGTTACCCACCTTACCAAAGATTGCCTCGCTTACCACAAGCGTGTCGTTCTGGAGGCTGAAAAGTGAATAGATCAAGAAGGGTACTTGGGAGACCATGACGATGATCAAGGCCCTGATGCGATTGCTAGAAGCACAATGCTCATCTTTAGTGGCCCTCAAGCCTACCAGGATCAAAGGCTGCAGAAGCTAACTCACAAACGGATCTATGCGATCGCACCGATCGCCCCGCTATACCTACGTTGGTTAGAATGGCCAATTATTTACAATCGAACGGATCATCAGAACTAGGAGGTTGAGGCGGGCTGATTCCCTTTGGTGGTAACTGCGGTCATCGAGAACACTAGGCTGACGATGATCCTCATGGACGGAGGCAGTTGCATCAACATCCTTTACAAGGATGCCTTCGACAAGCTTAACGTGGACATAAGGAAGCTGCATGCATCGCAGTCCCCCTTCCATGGCATCGTCCCCATGTGGCATGTCATGCCCCTAGGTACGATAGATCTCTCGGCAACATTAGGCGACATGGTACACTACTGAAAGAAGACACTCTCCTTTGAAGTTGCCGACTTTCAGGGACCTTATAGCGCCATATTTGGGAGGCCATGTTACGCCAAGTTCATGGCAGTCCCAAACTACACCTACCTCAAATTGAAGACGCTGGGACTACATGGTGTAATCACGGTGTCATGAAACTTCCAGAGCACCTACCAATGTGAGAGGGACGCCACTGAGTACGCGGAGGCTAACAACTTGGACTCTGCAGCTCTGAGCTTCCCCTGCTCGAGGCTGGGGAAGAAGCTCTTCTCGACACCTTCAAGACAACAGCCTGCCGCCACCCTTGACCTATCATCCTCGACTCCCCCACTATCTCCAACCCCTATGGCCCTCATCATCGGATCCTGAGAAGGCAGCCAACAATCCATGGTTGTGTTGACCCTTTATTTTTTTTCCTAAATTTCGGTTATCATTTATATCTTGCAAAGAATATTTATTTGTTACATGAATAAATTGTGATCTCTTAAGTACCTTATGAAGAACCTCTCTGAGTTGCTTGGGGGCTAACCTTTGCAGCTGTTGTGTTCCTGTCTAGCACGTTCACATGTTATACTAACTTATCAACGTGCTCGGGGACTATAATGATAACCATACGTGTCGCCCACTCAATACTTTTCTCGATCGATCAATGTCTTGTAGGCCTTAAAATGGTATAAGTGACTTAACAAGACCTTGCATGGAATCGATCAAAGTGTTTCATTTTGGCCGAATAATCCCT
Organism: Saccharum hybrid cultivar R570; assembly: GCA_038087645.1. Taxonomy (NCBI): domain Eukaryota; kingdom Viridiplantae; phylum Streptophyta; class Magnoliopsida; order Poales; family Poaceae; genus Saccharum; species Saccharum hybrid cultivar. Next base: position 20,513,857 of record JAQSUU010000496.1, read on the forward strand.
AGGTTGTTGGTCCAAAGCTTAAGCCAACATAAAAAACTAAAGACACTAAAAGATAGAGCATATAAAATATGGTGCAACACATTACAAGATGGCCTCAAGTGCCGTCTGAATCCTCTGATGAATCAGGCATATTGCCCTGCACTATCACGGAGAGATCAACATCGCGAATGATGGCCTCGGAAGGTTCTATGGCCTGTTACTAAATTCGACTATATAGCAAGGGATCCGTGTCAACGGGTTTCCCTCTGATGGAGTCGATGTTCAGGTCAGTGTAGATTGTCTCGATGGTCACCAATGCCATGTGCGCGCTGATGGACCAACCGTACTGGGTAATCTCCTCTAGGCACCTTGGGATCCCCTTTAGCTAGGAAGCCACCTCTGCTGAAGAGGCGGGCTCTCCTAGCTGAGCATAGGCTGCCTGGCAGGCAGCGTGGCCAGCCACGACAACGCTCCTAAGCTCGTCCTTAAGGGAAGACACCCATGACATGTACTTCACCTCCATGGTCAAAAGCGTCCCTGCGTGCAGCCATTCATTTTTAGCATCCATGGCCTCTAGGTTTGCGTACTCAGACTTACACTTAGTAAGCTCATCCTTAAGGCATCTCGCCTTAGCCGACTCCGCTACGAATAGCTGACAGTTTGTCATCGGTGGGCCTAGGTGACCCCAGAGCCCTCGGCACTGCGAACAACTCGTGGTAAGCCAAATTCATATACACCAAGGCCATGACTGGCCAAGGATAACCAACATACCTGGCACTACCAATGCCTGCGCTCGGTGTTGCCTCTTCTTCTTCCTCTCGGGGGCTTCACCCCCTTGTTGGTGCCTTGCACCTCCTCATTTGCATGCCCGAACCCGATACACTATGACCGACACGACCTAGGCGGGGAGCAGGGATAATGGCACTCAACTCCTCTCAAAGTGTAGACATCTCGCCATTACTAGCGGATGTCTCTACACCATCGGTCCTTTGCTCCTGGACCTTGTCCAAAGGGGCCTGGAGTGGTACTTTCGACAATCCTGCAAAACGGAGCAAGTTAAACAAGGAAATCAAACGGGTTGTCAACTGATCACCGAACAACTGACACCTTACCAAGTTCTCGTCGTCTCTCGGCTTCAAGCTTAGGGGCTCCACTAATGATCTTTGCCTGTGAGCTAGGATTTCGGACCCAACACCTTATTGGTAACAACCAGCACCTGAAGCACAGTCATCGGCTCGATGGGCTCTCCCGACGGACTTACGACATTAGGAGAGTCGCACATCAGGGATGCACATTCCCTTAGGGGCTGGATCCACCTCTGAAAGAAGGCTGCTAGGCAAGCCTGACCAGTAACCTCTATCCTCTGGTGGTAATCCTGCAGATCACTCTTTAGTTCATCTGCTTCCTCCTGCTCGGACTTGGGAACTTCTTCCTTCTCTGCCACTGGCCGAGGAGGTGGGAGCTTGTGGGAAAAAGCCAAGGCCAAACAATCATAATCATAAAACCACTTCTTCGCCCAATTTGAGACATTAGAAGGGAGATCAATGTGAAAGAATGGAGATTTGTCGGCCACCTTGATCCAAAGACTGTCATCGACCTTTTAGGGTCAGGTGATGTACTTGCGCATCATGGTATCGGAGGAGATCTTGGACAAACCAGTGGATGGGCACCCTAAATCCATGGCGAAAGAAGTTGACGAAGACTACAATCTCACCAGAATCAGGGGTGGGCACAAACTGGCAAGGGCATATCGGTAACCCGAAAGCTCCATTGGTGCCAGGAATCCCCCAACCACAAGATTCTTGATGTCCTCCTCCATCACCGTCAACACCTCCCATAAAGAACTAGGATGGGACTCCGTCCCCCTTACTCTTTGAGCTCATATCATATTCACTTACTGAACTAATGGTTTTGGTTTTCTTGGCCAGGGTCTTTGTAACACCCCTGGGTGTTAAGCATGCATTATCATTTCAAAGCATAAGCATTCAACATCATTGCATGATTAGCATTATTTGAATTGTAGCTCTTTCAAATTAAATTTGAAAAACAAATAAATGGGAACCCTAAGTTTGATTTAAGTGTCAAAAAGTTGGTGTACTTTTGAGAAGTAGCAATTTTATATAATCTAGAATAAATCAACTTGATTATTGGAGCAAATTTTGAATTCAAGTTTTCCTCAAATTCTGTTTTAAAAATATTCTAAATAAATGAGTTTTTGATTTTAAAATTAGCTTTAAATCCCAAATTCAAAATCTATTGAGAATTTTGAAAAGTGCTCTACATGAAAGTTGTAGAGAATAAAATTTTGAACAACTTTCATTTTGGGCCAAAATTCTGAAAACCCCTTTTTCATCTCCAAATTTAAGTTTGAAACAAGGATTTAAATCTGGAATTATTTTTGGAAAAAGAAAAATCAGATTTCGCTTGCTGGGCCGCAGCCTCACTTCCCGGCCCATGGCCGAAGCCGGCCTGGCCCGCCTTGCGCCCCCGCCCACGCGCGCGCCCGCGCCAGCGCACGACGCGCTCAGGCCGCGGCCGCCGCTCGCCGCCTCTGGCGTACGGGTGGCGGGCCGTGGACCCCACCGGCCGCGCCACGCGCCATGTAACCGCGCCCGCCTCTCCCTCGCCATTCACGCCCTCCATTTCCGCCCTCTCGGCCTCGCGCGAGCAGCAGCCGCAGCCGCTCCCGCCTCCGCGCGCTCGCCGCCGCCGCCGCGAGCTTCCACCCCTCGTTCCACCGCCGGCCGGGCATCTCCGAGCAATTGCTCTCGCAGACGGCTTCGCCTCGTCCTTCTCTTCCCCGAACACGCCTCCTCGCTCCGTCTCCGCCCCGCGGTAAGCCGCCGCACCGCGCGCCCCGCCGCGGCGCCATTTCCGCCGCCGCGCGCTCACCCCGCCGTTCCGGCATATCCTCCCCACCTCGCTACTTGCTCACTGTCCCGGGGTGTCCGCCGCCCTCACCATGTTCCCGTGCGCCCAGCCGCTGGTGTCCGCACGGCCGGGACCAGCCGCTAGCCGCCGGCGGGCTTCACCGCCGCCGCGACGTCGCAGCCGCGCGGCCGCTCCCCGCGCGCCCCGCGCTCCGCCCCTCCGCCTGACTCGCTGGGCCGCCGGCTTGGGCCGAGCCACCAAGTCGGGCCGCCCCTTTTATTTTTTCCACGCGCGGCGCCCCAGCCGTTTTCGGCAGCGGGCCGGTTTGGCCGACTGGGCCGGCCCGTTCAGCAATTCCGAATTTTCCATTTTGAATTTCTATTTTTATTTAAGAAAAGAAAGTGCTCTAGAAAATGTTGTGCATAGTTTATGGCTCCAAAAATTATGAAATAAATTTTGAAATGTTCCTCTTGAATAGATCTACAGTTTAAAAATATCTTATGTTATTTTTGTGACACTTTACTGTGCAACTTTATTTAATTGTTATATATGCTGTTATCTTAGAAAAAGTGTAGTAAATAAAATAATAAAGGGCAAAATGTGATTCTTGTTACATTAGTCTTTATTAGTGATGTACTCCTACTTTTTAGGAAAAATGCTAGTGAAGCATGTTCTGTGGGAAATTTTTGAAGTGTAGTTCAAATGCTTTTAATTGATAATATTTGTTATTTTTAGTAGAGAGCAAAATTTGTATACAACATACATATGATAAATTTTGTAGTATGTTAGTTTACTGTTAGTAACCTAGGAAAAATGTGAAATCTGTTGTTTGATACTTTTTCTAGTATAAAATAATTTCATGCCCACTTTTAGGCTATAATTTGTTTATTTTGTACAGGCAGTTTTACATATTCAATTCTCATAAAAATTTAGTGGTAGGTTAGTTAGAGTAAGGGCACTCTACTGTAATTTTTGTAGATTTTTATCTACACCAGAGATAGGTGTTGCTGTGCAACCCTAGTTAAATAGGGAATAAATGATTATTCTTTATGAGAAATTAAGAATAATAAAATATGTTTGGTGTATCTTTGAAGCATCACTATGTCTTGCTGATGTTGTGGATAAGTTAGGTTGGTAAGGTTTGGTCATTTAGGGTCACTTGCTTGTGTAAGGTGTATGATAATTAGTGGAACCGCAATGTGCATGCTTTAGGGTACATGTTCTTGGATGACGTGGACTACCTTGTAGAAGATGAAGTTTTATCTTAACTGCTCATTCCATGTGCTCGTCTGCATCTCATGTCATCCCATCACTCCATCATAATCCGATGCATCATTCGCATGTACTTATGCACTTGCATCATACAGGATCGCAGGAGGAATCGCAGGCAGCAGTACCGGAGGAGCAGGCTTGGACGGACCAGCAAGAGCCCCAGGCACAGGAGGTGCCCGAGGAGGAAGAGCCAGGCAAGGAACTGCCGGAGTGCGTCGACCACCATCCTAGCTCGTTCGAAAGAGGCAAGCCCCGGAGCATTATAAGTCTCCTATTTTATAAAAGCTATTCTTTATTACCTAAATTATAATTATATATTGTTGCATTAAGTTATAGGAGTTGAGTAAAACCGTTGTTGCATTACTATCCTTGTCCACCAGATTACTGTTACCTTATTAGGTCAGGATCGAGTAAATTGCTTAGCCATGCTTAGATCGGTAGAAGTCGGGTGATTTCCTATCACCTGCGAGCTATAGGTGAATACCTGGCTATGGTTAGCAGTATTTGTGAATCTTGAAAAGTAACCAAGTGTTATGGATAAGCGGAGACCGGGCGGGGTCTTATAGGGTTTTGGACTATAGTGATTCCATCTGTGTCGATTAAGGACCGATCGTTGCTCGTCCCTCTTGTCATGTTGAACGCATGTCTGACATTTAGTTGGCCGAATAAAGTACCTTTCGACCGCGAAGCTAGTGACACTTTTCGAGCCGGGATAAACTCGGGTTGGCAGACTGGTGTTGAAGGGGGGTGTACGGGGACGTGAAGAGTGAGCCCAAGGTGCGTCCTGGCAGTCGGGCGGTCCCTGGGTAGTGCGATCCATGATTGTTATCCCGCGGCTTCTTGGAAAGTGTCATTGGTGATCTACGCGACCCTGACGGGGGAAGCATGGTTTGTGTGAGGAATAAATCTCCAGCTGGATAGGAATTCGATTCGAATCGCCGTCGCTCCCGGTTAGTGAGCACTTGACTCGAGCTACGGCATCGTAGTGTTAATGATGGAACACGGATGGTTAGGTGGTTAATGTTGGAAATGCTAAACCTGAGATGGTAACCTTTGATGTTAATGGTTAATCAAGTGATTGTTTTAGCAATAGGTGCTTACCTAGCTTGAATAGGTTATCCTAAAATCATGCTAAAAGTACTTATCTTCAGTTATTTATAATAACTTATGCTTTTCGCAAATGAGTCAAGCCAGTCCACTATATAAAGCCTTGCATGCTCCTTGGTGTCATGTTATTTCTGGTTTGTGACGGGTAAGTCTAACTGAGTACATTCTCGTACTCAGGGCGTTGTTCCCATTGTTGTTGCAGATGGTCAGATGTACTACGGGTACTGCTCCAACTGTCTGTATCCGGCGATGGGTGACAACTAGGACCTTGGGCAAGGGTCTTTCTGCTTGTCTTATCTACTGCTTTTGTGGACCATGACTATCTACTGGCACTATAACTGAACTAAGTGTGTGTGCGTAAAACTATTTGCTTTCGCTACTTTATGTTGAACTATGTTGTAATAACTTTTATTTCCGAACTCCGATGTATCCTACTTTTATGGTCAACTTTATGTATCGTGTGAACTGTGGCTGCTAAATCAGTACGATCCTGGTTGTATGTTGGTTGGTTTGAAATCCTTCGTGATTTCATGGAATCTCGAGTTATACGGGCTTAAGTTTGTTAAATTAACCGCCTCGGTGGAAGATTTTCTTACTTAATCTCGTATAATTACGTTGATCCGTTACAGTCTTTCTCAGCGCCATGACTGCGACTGCTAAGAGCAGGATCTAGATGTGATGACATCTGCTAGGTCAAGGTAAGCAGAGGAGTGAGCACTACTGCTTTTGTCAGCAGCAGCAAAGGGATGGACCATCTCCACCCTCGGCTAACCTATAAGGGCGGCTAATACTAGTCAAAAAACCCTTATGGACCTGGGCTTGAGGCCCAAAATTGCTAGTGAAACCCGGCAGACCAACATTTTTGGGCCCCACCAAAGCTCGGCATAGCCCACCAAAACAACAGGTGCAGTTGGTGATTCCCACTCGAAATCGTGAAAGCCGAACCCTACCATTTCTAGAGTGAGGGGTGTTGATATTCCTTAATGACTATTGGAGGATTCCGCAAGTGCACAGAACTATCATGTAGCACTTCGCTCAGTGAGTACTGAGTGTCGAATTTATATTTTTCCCACAGGAAGGCAAAAGGCTAGAATTTATATAGAACTAGGATTTGCTAGAGGAAAGCTTTAAGTTGATCCTAGGTAGGTGAATGATAGTGAAGGATGAGTATGAACTACCTAAACTAATTACTACTAACAAGCTAACCTAGAGATAGCTAGGTGGGACAGCGACCGATATATCTTTCTAGTAACCAAGGATAAACAAATAACTAGGAGAAATACGATAGTACTTCGGGACATAGCCCGTCTACCAACTAGGAGAGTTAAATAGACAAGGTCTGTCATGAGCTCTATGATTTAATAACTAGACCTATCATGGTGGAATACAGAGGATGGACAAGACTGTCACCACTTGCCACCTACCACAATCTATTCAGAGGCCTAGCCATATCCATAGGTAATCTATAGCCTAAGCACCACGCTTAATCTATAAACTTAATACTTCGATGCGAGCTCTGATAAAATGAGATCAAAGCACCCTAACTAGATGGTGGAACCGGTACTAACGAAACACTACTAATGATAAGATAGCATATGCTACTAATGCCAAATAACAAGCACCTAAGTTCACTAATGATGAACACTAATGACTAAGTACTTAAAGTAAAGCAAGCAATACTAGAATAAAGTACTAAAATAAATATTGAATAAAGTAATGCAAAAATGAAAGAATTACAAAGGAGCTATACTAGACCTAGAAGACTCTTTCAGACTCTGAGAGCAGCTCCGCTCTTGCTCTACTCCACTACTAGACTACTACTCCATAGCTAAAGCTAAGCTAGAAAGCTAAGAGAAGCTTGGAGAGCTTAGAAATGAATGGGGGCCTCTTTCCACCGAGCTCCACAACCACTATTTATAGTGTATAGTGAGAGGAGGGGTATCTATAGGCAGTAGGGAGATCGGTGGCCACCCTAGGGTGCCGGGCGGTGGCAGGGGGTGCCAGTCGGCCCTTGGATGCACCGCCTTTGCATCCAAGGGTGCTGGTTGCTCCTCCAAGGTGGTTGTGAAGACAAGACGTGGTGAAACTTGGCCAGTAAGTCAGTTGGTAAAGCTCCAAGTCTATGACAATGGGCCCATGGATCCATGGCCTCTACATTGTGACCAATGATTGAACCGACTTAGATCAACGCATCCAATTGGTTCTGGAGGATCTCCCACATATCGGTGACGTGGCAAAGTGCTAAGGTGGCACCTTGTGGGGCCAAGTGGTGCCTAGGTGGCATTAGGTGGCGCTGGCCTATGGGCCCAGGTGGCCCTGCCACATCCACTTGCTTCCTTGGTCCATGTTTGTCACCATTTTGGCTAAAATTTGTCATATTTCCTGCGTATAAATAATTCTACAAGCACAAGTGGAACTAAGTGAAATTTAAACATAATTCTTCACATGTGATGATGATTTACCTCACTTTGTCATTGTTGACAGTCCTTAATGTCAACTATAGACCATCAGCTAATGCCTGATTTGATATAAAAACTTATAGAGCATAGTTGTAGGGTTTGATTCTAATCAGTTCCATGAGTGTTGGTGTTCTCACTTGTTTTGCAGGATATTCAATATTTCACCATATAAAAGTATTCAAGTGATGAAACAGAGTGCACCATTGTGAAGAGCTCATTGAGACGATCGAAACAGACATAGGACTAGCTATATTTGAAGTTCTGGAGAGAAAGATATCACATCTTTGGTGGAATACAACTTACAAAGTCTAGAATATCCTAGAACTATCACCACCATAAGTTTTAGGGACTAAACTGATAGAATTCCATAGCTCTATGAATTATTATATTTCAGGGATTAAAACAAGATCTGGGATGAGGAGAAACCTATCACGATACGATTAATTGCGCAAACGGACTGAACCTTGGCATGGGAAGGATGTGGAAGACACTAGAAGACACCAGAACAAAGCAGGAGACGAGACGCCGCTGGGGGGCCGACCGACCCCACCCCTAGGCTGGCCGGCCTGTCAGAGATACCAATCACGTTCTCTTTCACACAACGCGTTCCAACCGAACTCTACTATGCATATCCACCATTGATCAATGTCGGTTTGATCCGAGGGTAGCGGTTCATCCATCTAGATTATATAGACCCCCTCCATATTCAATCAATCATAATCATAGCAAGAGGTGTCCCTCAAAAGGATAACCTTAGAGCTCCACCAAACCTAGGGCTTAGCTAGATAGAATAGAATTAGAGGAGGCAACCTTCGCTTGGATTCCGGATCGTGTTGCGAGGAGGCTCGGTAAAGCCTTGTACTTCTCTCTTGTATCAACATTATTGATCTATTTGTTCATCTAGTTCATCTAGTTCATCGTCTAGTTCATCGTGCTCTTAATCTAGTTCTTATTGTTCTTCTAGTTCTTATTCTAGTTGATCATATGGTTCTACTTGATATGACTTTATTCTTAATCGATTATATATTCTTAGTTATAATGATCATTTTCTACTTTGATTATATATCTAGCACAGTTAGATTATATTTATATCTAGCACAGTTAGATTATATTTATGTTCAAGCACATCTTTGTATAGCGCCCATTCTTGTGATCAGAGGGTGAGTGGTCGACATTGTGTAAGCGTGGTGCTTATATGTTGTTTACCTGCGGATGCACCCTATATTCCGGGACATCAAGTGGTAGATCGCGGGTGTGATATTCCTATTGAGTCCTTTGTAGTCCACTCCCCGAATATAGGCCTAGTAAGACCTGGTTTCATGGCTAGATTATGCTCTGTTCTTAATCCGCCTTAGAAATGTCTCATGTGTGAAGATATAATATAATTGATACAATGACTGCTAGATGTAATTACACTAATCAATGTATACTATGACTTATAATTAGAATAACTAGGAATTAGTCTCTAATCTCTTGTTCTAATCAACGCTAATGCTATAGGGTGGGAATGCTCTAGGACCTTTATAGGATGATCTTGAACTATTTATCTTATTATCTTTATCATATGATTGAATTCTTGTTCTAAATAAAGATAGTGATCTAGTTACTCTCTTATCACATGTGAGTGTAAAAGTTATAGCCTATATCCTTTATATTTCATGTCCATTCCCAGTGGTAAAGTATAAATAATGATACCTGGAACATTCCTGGGTGAAATGCTACAACGGGTGTATTTTTATCTGTGCGCTTGCGGATAACCTTTATTCTATATTTTATGTAAGTGTCATGATCATAAGTACAACCACATCTCTAGTGTCGTGTTAGGGATGACAACTTAACTTAAGCGATGCTAAGAGATGCCAATAGCCATGCTTTTGGGTGAAATGTTGATGGTCAAAACAGGGGTTAGTGACCGTCAAAAGGGGGATGTTCGGGGGGGTCGCCAGCCGATCCTAATACCTCTGGCCTCGAGGCTACGTAAATCATTCAAAACCTTATTTTAGCAGACGTGTGCCCCTCCAGGGGAAACCAGAAAACTGGTCAGCCCGTGGTTGCAACCAAAGTACGAGCTCCTAAAATCTAGAAAAAGAGTTTATGACATGGCCCAGCCGGTCAGGCTTTGTCCTGTTGCTTTCAGATAGCAGACGTTCACCTGTTCTACCCGTTATTAACTTGATAGAATAGCATACACCACAGCCCCAGAGGTTTACATGTGTTCGCTATTCGCCCAAGTAATCCTTGAGCCCTTGGGATTGCTGCCTTTCGGAGCCACAAATGACCGCACTTGGTTAGAGTAAAATTTTAGATCGAGTCACCTTGCATAACCCATAGTTACCCTAACTACCCAACGGGCCGGTAAGAGGGGCCCGTAAAAATGCAAGGTCGAATTCGACTGAACGAAAAATCTTCAAACCACCCGATCTGATTGGGACACAGGTAGTAGTTTCAAAATCAACAAAAGTCATTCTTTTTTGATTAATCTCTGGTCTATTTTTACATCACCCGGTTTTGCAATAACCAAAATATATCAGAAACTACTACAGTTATGATAAGTCTTCTAAGACAGGTTTGACTTTGCCACTCAAGTGATGGACATCTCATGAAGCGTAGAAGATGGATGAAGGCGCACTGCGAACCTCACCCTGTCTTTGACCTTCACAAGTACAGATGACTCTTGGAAGACGCTTTTGGGAGGCCCACCTCACGGTGCTTCCTCTAATATCCAAGAGGAGGAGGAGCCCCGTGAGGAGGGCGGCTTGTGCCATCTTCTGCGGCGTCGGGAGGAGCGAACATCATCGACTTGGCGGTGTCAAGCCTCCAAATCGATACACGAGAGCACCTAGGTCAAGATCTATGGGGAAAAGGGTTTCCCGACAATAGCAAGTTGCCTTTTTCCCTCCAGGATTCCCTACAGATAGTCTGACTCGGGGAGCTCCTGAGTGCCAACCACTAGTGAGCCCAGCCGCTGTGTCCTCAGCGACCCAGGCCACCAATGGTATTGTTTCTCCCCATCTTCATGAAACTTCCTCTAATACCCAAGGAGAACGGCCGCTGCCAGGCCACTGTGGAACCTGATCTTGAAAGCCTTCTCCCAGCATCGGTGCAACTACCAAAAATCGCTATGAACCATGGTGCACAACTAGAATCTCGACTCTCGCACTCTGTCTAAGGCTAAGGGATTTGGGGAAGAAAGGAGGAGTGAGACTCACTGGCCTACCTACCCCCTACTTAAATAAGCACCGTAAAGATGGTGGTGGGGGAGTGGGTGGCTAGCATTAAAAACGTGCTCAGGCTTTGGGGGATTCCATAGAGTAAAAGCATGAGAAACAGAATGGTTCAAGTTCCCAGGCACCACTATCCTTATCTTTTACTGGATTCAATGACGCACATGCAAGACGTTCAAATAGGTGTGAGACTTCCACCCGAAGGAATCCTAAAACTTGGGAAGGCAATACTGCCAGATAGTGCAACCCGCACAATCATCCCAATACTCGGGGCCTTTTGATTGTATTCAAGCATCTCGGTACCCGAGAAGTGTTCATCGGGACCTATGGTACCCAAAAGTTACAGGGACTTATAGCACTCGAAGGATGGTATAGCTCTATGAGCCCGTTATTAAATCCTGTGAGGGCTACTGTCAGACATATGGGCTCAGGGTACCCTCATTGACCATATATCTGGCCAATCAAAAGAGGATGACCGAGGAGGAAGCCTGCGAGGACTAGGCGCAACTACCAACTTGGAGATCACAACGTATCAAGGATATTCGTCGCCATCACGACTATGGTAGGATAGAATTGATTTGTTGTAATAGACTCATAATGCAATCTGTAGCACCGTTCACCCTCGTTGTAACCCTACCCCTCTGCCTATATAAAGAGGGGTAAAGACTTCACGATCATCAAGTCCACCACAACACCATCGCCTCATTCCAATCTACCTCGTAGCTAGGAGCAACAACCCTGTAATTGAGCATACAAATACAAGAAGAAGTAGCAACTAGATGTATGAATTTTACTCGCTTCCTAGGGGCCCGAACCAGTATAAATCTCTATGTCTCGTGTGCAACTATCTGGATCAATCTACGTGATCACATTGCAAGGCATTGCCGGAGCTAAACAATCCGACACAAAGGGACCCTAACTTAATGAGTGGTAGGTGGGTAGTTTTTTTGCAGGAGTCATCCCACAGCTGGTAGAAGCAGCTCCTTGTCTAGAAAGAAGATGAGTTTTATGTAGAACTTGAGAGGAAGCTAATCTATTTGATTGGCTTTTGATGTTTTCTAGTAGCCAAAGCCTATTTGGAAGCAAACCAAAGGGACCAGTAGCGAGCTTCAAGTCAAGGACACCACAGAGCACGAACACCAATAGCCAGCGGACGTCCAAGTGGCACTAGGATGTGGCTCTGGAGCTTAGCCTCACAGGCACCATGAGGTTTTGCATCTACGGGAACCGAACTGCAGTGCCACGTGCACGACCGCGCTGGGATCATCTACCAAATGTAGATCCCCGCCACCATGGTGTTCTCCAAGTTTTGCTCGCGCCAAGTAAGGATCTTACTATTGTAGTGTCCAAGTTCACCGCCATCGATAATATGCTCACCAAAGTGAGCACCAGTATCGCCCATTGCTTGTATATGCTCAGTTGCAAGTACTGCTTCGCTCTGAATGCTTGGCCGCATAGCATGTCAAGGTTGCACACCATGCCTGAGAGAGGGAGAGACGATGGGAGGTGGGGAATTAAATAAGGGTGGTTAAATTGTTTAGTACAAATTAATGTATAGGAACTTTTTGCTAATTTATTTACTTTGTTTTCATAGTATCTTGTCTTACTTGAAATTAGTAATTTGGTATAGGTTAGCATTCTATCAAGCATCAGCCTTCCTTTCCACTTTAATTAGCATATCTATTTGGTATAAGTGTTCGAAGAGAAGAGGGGGTGACGACCCAGTTTTGCCTCTGAGGCGCTTCGCCAATGGGGACATATTCTGCGAACACAAGGTTGATATGTGCCCTTGTAGTTTAGATTTGTGATGTGTGATCATCAATATGATTCTTGTCTTGGGTTGAGTTTGTGAACTAACCATGGTGTGAGTTGGGTTGTGCAATATGTCTCTTGGCTTGTGGTGCGCAGGTGTGGAGCTCGAAGGCAGTGGTCAATGGTGAGGTGAAGGTCAACTAGAGACGTGTCGTGCTGATGGACTGAGAGCGGTGAAGGATGGGCGTGAGCCTTGGACTAAGGGACTAGGAGGTCGGGTGACCAGCCACGATGGCTAACACTTGGGGACATCGACAAGTGCAAGTGTACATGGAAGAGTGATCGTGTTGACCGAGTAAAGATGGTGATCGAGGATAGAGGTGACTCATGTCAAGTTGTAGGAGACGCGTATGGAGTACACTACTCGCGAGCAGCTTGGTGGGTTGAGCCTCAAAACCACCGGGTGCACGGTTTTGAGGGTTTGTCCCCAAAACCGGGTGGAGGTTTCGAGGAGGAATGGGAGCGACACGTGGTGAAGTCATAGAGGTTGCGTTAAGGTAAAGCAAATCTATGAAGGAAGCGTGTCCATCCAATCAATAGAAAAAGAGTTGGACCAAAATGGCCTCGGGTCAATTGGTTCCCCTCAAATATCCAGGGGCAAATGGGGTACGTGTAACAGTGTCTAAATATGAGAGGGGATGCCCCCAATCCCTACACCTCTCTCATTTTTGTTTTTCATTTTTACCCAGGTTTTTCCTCCCCTTAGTATTCTTGAGAGAGGTCCACAACTAAAATTCATGGTTGTGTATTATGAGATTTTTGGAGTGAGAAAGGAGGCCCAAATCCTCTCCCTGTGTCCTCTGGGTTTCTTCGATTGTGCCTCTAATTTTTGTCTCAATGTGTTCTTGGTTTTTCCCTTTTTCGTTCTTGGCTACGATCTGATTTTTCTGGAGTTTGGGTCAGATTTCTTTGGGGTAGCTTCTCCGTTCATCGCTCGCATGGAGGATGAGCGCAGGGTGGTCCTAGCCATGCCCAATGGTAGCGCTACCAATGCCGAGCGCCTAAGCACTGTGTGTGCTCACCTGAGCGGCGCTCGCCGTGGGTCTCCGTGACCGCTCGCTCGTTTAGTAGCTCAGTACACTCGTTCTTCGTACGTATGTAGCTTCTCTCGGTTCTTGCTTTGGAGCTTCGCTGCTCGTCTTGTGGTGGCGCTAGGGGATTGGTTTAGTAGCACAACAGTGCTCCAGCGTCATGCGCCTTTGGTCGATTCTTCTGCAGTGCGTGCACTTTCTGTTTGCTGAATGAGCGCAGGAAGGCTACTCCTTGACCTGCAGCAAGTGCTTTGCAAGTTCCTGATTTGGTTTTCCAAATTGTTGAATTGTCACCTTCAAGCTATAGAGCCTAATTATTGCTTGCTCTTTAGTCTCATTAATGCATGAGTGATTTTTGGTGCTATGCTACTACCTGATTTTCCAAGTGAATTTTTGGTCCAAGCTGCTCAAATTTTTGGCTCGAACTTCCGGTACCTAATTCATGTACCATTTGTGCATTTGAGCTCTGATTTGCTTTTTGCGTTGGTCTTCCATTGATCCAACGAACCTATCTAGGTACTCTCATCACCAGTTGGCTTGTGTATTTTAGATTCGGGAACTCGCTTCTTCTCTATAGGAGTTGGGTATCTTATTTCTGTCCTTTGGATAGGGAAGTATGTCTTGATCTATGTGGTTGTTTGTGATGTCTCGCTGTGTTCTTAGGGAACATCACCCTATCATTTGGGTCGTGGACATCACGGTGTTTGACTCGTGTGTTTGACGGTGATTTTGGGATAGCGGCCAAAAGTTTTACGAGAAATTTGATGGCTCCCATTCACCCCCCTCTGGTTGCTGTTTTCGGTCCTTCAATTAAGGATCATTCCACCTTAATCGGTCCATGATCTACGAAGACAACATGGACTGCGGTTTTGGCAAGTTGCCATTCTTTGATGGAACAAATTACCCGTACTGGAAGATTCACATGTCTGCGTATCTTTAGAGCTTGGACTCACAGGAGTGGGAGATTTGTGAGGATGTTACTTACGTTGTGCTTGGTACTAGTATCACTCAGGATCAGATTGACCAACTCAATGCTAATAGCAGGGCGCGGAATGCTCTTTTCTCATATCTTCCACTTTCTGAGTTTGAGCAGGTATCTGATCTCACTACGGCTCGAGAGAACCGGGTGAAGCTTCAGAGCTATCACGAGGGGACCACTCAGGTCAAGACCAGACTCTTTGAGACGTACAAGTGTGAGTATGAGAACTTTGTCTAGTTGAATGGAGAGTATGTTGATGCTATGTTCTCTCGTTTCCAATCTATTGTGAATAAGATGTGGGCAAACAAGTCGCAGCTACCCCATGACGATCATGAGAGGGCTCTAAAGTTACTATACGTCCTAGATCAAAGGTTTTGGGATGTGAAGGCATCCGCAATCATTGAGTCACCTAACTACGATGCCCTCACCGTGGATGAGCTTTTCAGCAAGCTCAAGTCCACTGAGATCGACCACTAGACTCAAGCCAAGCTTGAGAATCTCTCTGCACTGACCATGGCTTTGGTCTCAGGTAATGGTGGTTCAAGTTCTTTGATTGACCCTTCACAAGCTTCTTTCACTTTGTCCTCTTTGATGTCTGTTACAGAGGAGCAGATGGAGGCACTTGGTGACGATGAGCTAACATTGGTCATCAGCCAGTTCTCGTGGTTTCACAACAACTGCTTGACCTACCGGTGCGGTGGTGGTCCGAAGGATGGATTATATGGCTATGGGGACCCCGACCACTTCGTCGCCCACTGCCCAAGAAGAACAAGCACTCCTCTAGCAAGCACAAGTTGAAGGGAGATTTCAATAAGGAGGCGATCAAGGAGTTTCTCAAGAAGGTGAAGGCTCACAAGCGCGCCATCCTCAACTGCCTCAATGACCTTGAGAAATACTCCATCAATAGCGATTCATCCACCTCTAGTGATAACGAGTCCAAGCACAAGATCAAGGACAAGTTGAGTGGACTCTACTTCCACGCCGACATCGCCAGGCAAGGCTTCTACACCATGGCACTTGGTGACGAGGTGGTGAGCGGCGACGGTGAGGAACACGACAATGACTCTGAATCTGAGGTATGTCTTTCCGTCGATGAGCTCTTTGCTGAGCATGAAAAGTTGAGTGCTGCCTTGATTAGTCAAGATAAGTTGCTTAAGCGTGCTGCTCGCGAGAGGAAAGAGTATAAGGACAAGCTAGAGATAGTGCTTAAGGAGCTTGAGGCTGCTAAGAAGTGTGCTATGGTATGTCTGATGAGGTTGAGTGCGATGAGTGTGCTATTCACATGTCTAACCTTGCTTCCTTGCAATCCAAGTATGCTTCTTTGCTTGATAAGAACAATGAGTTAAAGTCTAGGTCTAGCTTGTTGGGTGCGTGCAAATCCTACTCGGGCTTGCAATTTGAGCTAGCAAAGAAGGTTGCTAGGATCACTTTACTTGAGAAGGCCAGTTCAGATAGCACAGTTGCGAGTGTGCATGTTGTGAGAGCTTGGTGCTGGAGCTTGATTCCTACAGGCACGACAAGACAAGAACCGAGGAAGACAACACATACCTTTGGTGAGCTGGGTGTCCTGCAGTGAACCACAGTTAGGCATGATGATGAGCCAGTTTAGGAGGAGAACAGGTGCATGGGTGTAGGCTTTGCTATAGGTGGGAAGGGTGAAAATCTCTATGGCAAGTTGAAAGCCCAAGTTTGGTTTTGGTAATTAATGACACCAAGTTGCTAATGCCATGCGTTAAGTGTTTTGAGTTAGGCATAAGCAACACATGTGATGAAGGTGTATGTGGCAAGGAGTGGTGGCCACAAGATCACAAAGAAATGGTGCATGAACATGAAATGTCGATCATGGTGGAGATGCACATAATATGATGGACATAATGATCAAGTGGAGGAGAAGGATCTAAGAGCGCAAGGCAAAGGTATAACCATAGGGTTTTCCTTTTGCCGGTCTAAGTTGAGTAGAGAAGTGATTGACCGGGTTTAGGATACATAGCCGACTATCAAGAGGGGCAATCACGGTTAGCTCAGGGAATCAAGTGCCACTAGATCAATGTCTTGAGCATATGCATTAGGATCTAGTTGAGAGCTAACATAACGCCTTGAAAAATGTTTGTGAAATGCTAATACACATGCACATTGATGGTGTACACTTGGTGGTGTTAGCACATTTGCGAAGGTGGTGGTGTTTGAGCGGTAGTAAGGGGTTTGGGGTTCGCTCTCCCTCCCACCGAGCTTGCGAGCGCGGGATTCAGGCGTTTTCGAGGAAATGAAATGCCTATTTTCTATTGCGCCGGAGTCTAGAAAAGGTAGCGAAAGTCCAAATTATTTTTCACTGAAAAACGGCGATCGGACGCTGCACCGGACGCGGTCACGGTTTGACCGGACGCGTCCGGTCAGTTCAACGTGGCGCGGGCACTAGGGTTTGTGACCGGACGCTGGTCCGGCCTGACCAGCGTGTCCGGTCAGTTCACCTGTGTGTAGAAGGAGAGCGCGCGACCGGCGCGTCCGGTCCCTCATGGAACCGGAGCGTCCGGTCAGACGTCCAGAGGAGCAGAGTGCAGCGGAGTGCTGATCGGACGCGCGGCGCGTCCAGTCACGTGTGATCGGACGCGTCCGGTCTCGACGGGAGCTTACTGGAACGCGACCGGACGCTGGCACTGTCGCATCCGGTCAAACGTTTGAGCGCGTCCGGTCATGGCAACGGCTAGTTCTGACGCGCACTGTTCACGCTTGTCCTGTAGTGACCGGATGCGTCCGGTCACCCTGACCGGAGCGTCCGGTCAGCGTGATTTCAACTGTGTCGTCCGTAACGGCTAGCTGCGTACCCCTTCGCTATAAATAGAAGATGTCCGGGGTTTTAGGGTAACTCTTGCACATTTTGAGACCTAGAGACATCCTTTGAGCTAGAGAACAACCCCTCCACTCATCTCTTTGCTTGCTTGCACATCTTGAGTGAGATTGAGTGAGATTCAAGTGCATTGCTTGAGAGTTGCATTCTAGAGGCACTTGATCTTCGAGTTGCTGCGGATTTCTTGTTACTCTTCCGTGTTTCCCGACACGGTAGACGGCTTGGAGCAGCGGAGGTGATTGAGCTCGCAATTGGAGATTGTTGGAGCCCTCACCAAGTGTTGTAAGGGGTTCTTGATCCTTCCCCGCGGGAGTTCGCAAATTGGATACTCTAGTGGAGCTCGTGGCTTGGAGGATCCCCATCTTGTGTGCGGTTGTGCGGTGCCCTCCGAGGGCTCGACTCTTGATAGTTGATTAGCTCACGAACCGACAAGTGGGTGCATCGCCACAACGAGGAGTAGCTTGCCGAGAAGCAAGTGAACCTCGGTAAAAAATCTTGTGTCATCTCTTTGCCGAGGATTTCTCTTGTGATTGATCATTGTGATTGATTCTTCGATTGCATTACTTCTCTACATCGTTGGTATAAGAATCAAGTCACTTACTCTTTACTTTCTTGTACTAGTTCTAGTGTAGTTTGCTTAGCGTAGCTTTTATCACATACGAGTAAGTAGCTTAGTGACTTAGCCTTGTTGGTGTGTATTAGAGATCATAACCTTGCTTCACTAGAATTGTATAGGTGGCTTGCATAGTGTAGTTGAGCTAGTGCTAGTATTAGCTTAGCCATCTTTTATACTAACATGTTTGTTTAGTGAAGCTTGTAGAATTTTAAATAGGCTATTCACCCCCCTCTAGCCATTTGGACCTCACACAAGTTTAGAGAATACAGTGGCTTGAAACTAAGTGAGACACCTACTACTACTCCCAAATTGATCAAGATCACTCCACCTGAGTCCACTTTGCCTATTACCAAAGATGGAGTGTTTGAAGAACCTCCAAAAGTTCCACCTCAGAAATAAGTTTGGGTTCCAAAATCGAACTATCTCAAGAACTCACTTGACACTCTACCAAACATCTCTGAGGATCCCCTTCCTAAATAACTTCCACCATGAGTGAACCATACCCACAAGATAGTGAGCCAACCACATAGAGAGAGGTAAGATATCACTATGACTACTACCATAGGGATGGTCACCTTTCTGAGTTCTGCTTTAGGAGGGATGGTCATCTTGCTGAGTTCTACTTTAGGAGGAAGAGAGATGAGCGGTGAGAGTACGAGTTGAACAACCGGAACATGTATCGCCCGCCCCATGGCGTACATGTGCCGCTTGTTCAGAGGCATAGTGCTAGGCCTAGAGGTGCAATGCCTCAAGGTGCTAGGCCTCAGGTTGCGAGACCACGTGGTAGTCGTGCCTGACGGGGTTGTGGTCATGATCGAGATGATTTTGGACCCTATGGCGGTGGCTTTGGCTTTTACCCCCTAGCGGACCACGTTTTCTTCATGGTGACTGCTTTCCCCCTAGCTGACCATGTTTTTCCTTTCGTAGTGATCGCTTTACTTCTTGGCCTAGGATGAGTGATTTTTTAGCTGACCCTTTTTCTAAACAAATGGCCTAACACTGGTATACTTCATAGTTTACTAACCCAAGTGTTGAGTCATTTGCCTATCCTATGCCTTTCTATTGAGCAAGACAAAGGGCTGGAGAACATGTGGTTCATTGACTCTGGATGTTTGCGCCACATGACCGGAAGTCTCAAATGGTTCTCTAGCCTCAACCCCATGCAATGTAAGGAGTACATCACATTTGGAGATAACCAAAGGTAAGTTCAGTGCTTTGAGTTGGATTTCTACTTCTCTTTTTAGCTTAGGGAAGCTTAGGATCTTCTACCACCAGTTTTGATTTTTCTATTGTTGTCTAGCTTTGTTTTGATTTTTGTATCATATTGCATTGCATAGCATCATGTATAATAGATCATATTTGAGTTTCATGATTATTGCTGTTGGAATGAACTTATACTCTTTTTGGTATGTTCTATATGTATATGATGATGCTTGTGGCTTAGGCTCTCTTTGATCATGTGAATACATATTATGAGCTAAGCTGTTTTTTTAAATTGTGAACATGATTAACTATTGAAACTTGAAATTTGTTCACCACTAAGATTAGCAACTAGCATGTGTATGACTTGTTGAGATCCTTGCTGCTATAACTTATATATTAGGTTGCTATGTCTCTTACTTTGAGTCATTCGCTTGCTTGGACAACTTTGAGACTCTCATCTTGTGCTAAAATTTGAAAACCAAACTAAGTGATGGGAAAAGATCGAGATGGGTCTGTACTGTCCCACATCAAGGTATCGGGACGGCTTCCTATTACACTTAGGATCAAATGAGCCTTGTAGTGGATGACCGAAACCACTGTCTTAAGCTTCTGATTGTCTATGACATAGGCTTGGCACGGTTGAAAAGTTAGGCTGACAGTACCGATAACCTCTCGCACACACATATTTTGACTAATTCTTGTGTTAAGTTGCAAACTCTAATAAAATTAAAATTTAATGAAAACACAAGTCTTAGGTTCGTCTTTGACATGATGTGTGACCACTGGTTGTGGTAGTTAACCTTGTATACACTTGTTAGCACTTGGTTGATTTCTTGCCTATATTTCCCATGTGCTACTTTCAGTGGTGAACTTACTCTTGAATTGCTTAAAACTGCTCAAAAATGCTTAATTGTCATATTTCGTTTCACTTGATCAGTTTAAGCATTTGCTAACACTTGTATTTGTTGCTACACACATAACAACACCAGTTAGAGCATCTTTTCACTCTGATTGCTATACTCCTGAAGCTCCTACTTTTCTGCATCCCTTTGCATTCACATCATATTTTGAGGGGGAGTGGCAGCTTTCTACGGCTTGATGTGTGCATGTGTCAACAAGGGGTAGAGATAGATCACACAACTTCAAGGGGAGAGTTTATACATTAATCTTGTTGAGTGCATGCATTCATCTGTGAGATTGCATCAATTTAGGGGGAGTTGCATCTGAGTTGCTTTTGCTAGTGGTGTTGAGTCCATTGTGCCTCTTTCTGAGGGCTAGCTGTGTTTTACTTGGTTGCGTCGAGCCGTTGCCTATGTCGTTGGGGACCAAGTTTTGCAAGTTTTTGCTAACTTCAAATGACTTTGTTTTGGCTTTTGGTCATTTGGGTGAGTTCTCTGCCTCTTCTTCTATTTCTTTCTCTCAGTTGTTATATGTTGGTGTTGACAATGCACTCATCAAGAGGGGATTGCGAACACAAGGTTGATATGTGACCTTGTGGTTCGGATTTGTGATGTGTGATTGTCAACGTGATTCGCGTCTTGGGTTGAGTTTGTGAACTAACCATGGCGTGAGTTGGGTTGTGCAACATGTCTCTTGACTTTTGGTGCGCACAGTCGACGGCGAGGTGAAGGTCAAGTAAGAATGTGCCGTGCCGATAGATTAGGAACGATGAAGGACGGACATGAGGCTTGAAATGAGGGACCAGAAGGTCAGGTGACTAGCCGCGATGGCTGACACTTGGGGACATCGACAAGCACAAGTGTATATGGAGGAGTGACTGTGTTGACCGAGTCAAGACGGTGGTCGAGCAAGTCGAGCAGAGGCTCTGGAAGACAGTGGCCGGGCGGTCGAGGATAGAGGTGATACGCGTCGAGTTGCGGGTGACGCGTATGGAGTACGCTACTCATGAGCGGTTTGGTGGGTTGAGCCTCAAAATAACCAGGTGGATGGTTTCGCGGGTTTGTTCTCAAAACCCGGATAGAGGTTCCGAAGAGGAACGTGGGCGGCATGTGGCGAAATCACAGAGGTTGCATCAAGGCGAGGTAAATCTAAGAAGGAAGTGTGGCCGTCCGATCGACAGAAAAAGAATTTGACCAAAACACCCTCTAGTCAAGTGGTTCGGCTCAAAATATCCGGGGGCAAATGAGCTATGTGTAATAGCCTCTAAATAAGAGAGGGGGTTACCCCAATCCCTTCACCTCTCCCATTTTTGTTTTTCATTTTTACCTAGGTTTTCCCTCCCCTTAGTATTCTTAAGAGAGGTCCACAACTAAAATTCGTGGTTGTATATTCGAAGATTTTTGGAGTGGGAAAGGAGGCTCGAATCCTCCCTGTGTCCTCCGGGTTTCTTCGACTATGCTTGTGATTTTCGTCTCAATGTGTTATTGGTTTTTTCTCTTTTTGTTTTTGGCTATGATCTAATTTTTACAGAGCTTGTGCACCTCTGGTGATGTGGATCTTACTGCTCCAATGATTACTGCTAGCATTGTTGATGTTCCAACAATTACTGCATCTAATGGTGCTCCCGATACTCAAATTGCAGCATCTGATATTTGTGAAAGTAGTTGCATAACTTTTAATATTTCAGTGGACATGACAGAGGTTGATCTGATCTCGTTATCAGAGGAGACATGTCAAAATATATCAAAACCGAGGACGGCTTTGTTTAAAGGGGGAGCCCATAGCTCCTCAAGATGTTCATGGAGACATGTCTATCGATAATTCAAGTATAGCAGCTGGTAATTCTCTAATAACATCTGGTCTTCAATTTGGAGCTATTTATTTTGATGAGAAATATGGAAAAAATTTGGAGAAATTTACTAGCGCCGGCCTATCATCAAATATATTTTTTGGAGGTGCTTTATTGCTTGGTAAAGAGAAGAAAAGGGCAGCCAAGGAAACATGTCGATATGGAGACCATGCACGCGGAAATAAAGGGCAGTCCAATCTGAATACGTGAACTTTATTTGGTTAATTGATTAGCAAGGTGATTACCAATGTTGCCACATTATTTTAATATTTCCTATTGGCTGAAGTAGGAGCTAGCTAGTTTGTCAAATTTAGTCTCGTTCTGGTCTGGTCACATGTGTGCGCGTCGGACTTGTGCCTGAGTCCTGGAGTAAGTGGTTGGCCTGCGAGCCATATAACCTGGACGTTGTCCTTGTAATAGGGCAGATTGGATTTTATTCGTAGAGTTATTCCCGTCGAGCCGCCGCTCGTGAAACCCTAGTGGGTGTTGCCGGTCCTCGCGGATTTGTGTTGGTGTGTGATCGAGAATTTATTCTCGGGCTCGCATTGGTTCCTGTCGGAATCCCCTCTCTAGATCGCGCTCTAATTGGAGTTAGAGCACGGGTTGGAGAACTTCTACTGCTTGGATTGCATCTACGTTGAGTACTTGTAAGCCGAGTATATTATCCTTCAATTGATTTTGTTTATCTGCACGACTTGGATTTGCTTGTACAGATTGGTTGGAACCTACGATCAGTTTGTCTACGTGATATTTATTCAAGCTATCCAATACTTTATTCTGAATATTGTCTTGCATGAGGATTATCTGCCGTGCTATCCTGCTATTGCCTCACGTATATTGAGTTTGGTTCAAATATTATTGCCGACAGTTTGATCCAATCAAATTACTACTTCTACTGTGCTGCGCTTCTTAAATTAATCATAGCTATTCTCAGTTGACCGTGAGTGAAGTCATTATTGCTTGGATTTTGAGTGCCAAATTATCTGATAATTATTGCCGTTGATTTGTACCATGAAAGATTGGGAAAATTTTTAGACATCGTAGGCGTGTCCTCATTGAAAGCATCTAGGCCCCAAGGTTTGGTTTCGGTAATTAATGACAACGCTTTATTACCATGACTAACGTGTGTTTTGCAGAAACATTGGTAAGTTAGGTCATGGAGGTGATAACTGCTTTGAGCACTGTGGCTTCGTGTCCCTTGATGGAAATCGTTTCGGTTTTCAAAAGAGTGACGTCAAGATTAAGGACGGTTAGTTCCGGATGTCGAGGTGTTGAGACACATTCGGAATAGTCGTTAGGATCTTCGTTTTTCTCTTTTGGCCGTACTATAAAGGGGGGCATGAATGGGTAGCTTGACCTAGGCGAGTCCTATGTTTAGGTGTGGTGCACACTTGTTAAACTTGGCGCTAGGCAACCCTAGATTAGCTCAAAGTTCAGTTGGAAGCAACTTGGTTGAAGTTGCGTCGCGTTTCGGAAAGTTTCGGGCTGTTTTCTAGGCACCGGACGCGGTCTTCGGGACCACCGGACGCGTCCGGTGTGTACGCTAACCGCGCTAGGGTTTCGGCCTTGACCACCGGACGCGGTCCTCGCGAGGACCGGACGCGGTGGTCAGCGACCGACACGTGTCAACCAGGGAGAACGCCCGTCGGACGCGACCTGGACTTGATCGGTGCGTCCGGTGCGAGTCCAGTAAGGTCCAGAGAGGACCGGACGCGTCCGGTCTTCAGCCATCGGACGCGGCCTCGCGTCCGGTGTGAGTCCAGTAAGCACCCTTGCACGTCGGACGCGTCCGGTCACCCCTGACCGGCGCGTCCGGTGGTTCGTTTTCAAAATCGCGTTTTGACCGTTACGGGCGACCGGCGCGTCCGGTCTGTTGCACCGGCGCGTCCGGTGACCCCGTGTCAGAAAGTAACGGTTCGTTTTCTTTGAGGGGTGTATAAATACAACCCCTCCACCTCTTTTAGAGGTCTCTTGCTCATTCAAACATCTGAGAAAACCCTTTAGAGTGCAAGGGAGTGCAAGAGCTCTAGTGAGGATAGAGATTTGAGAATCAAAGTTTGAGATTCCTCACTAGTGATTAGAGAGTAGCAAGTGTGCATCCATCTCCTCATTTGGGCTCGTTGTGGTCAAGTGAGAGTTCTAGCTTGTTACTCTTGGTGATCGCCATCACCTAGACGGCTTGGTGGTGATTGGGAGTTTGGTGATCATCCGGCGGAGCTTGTGGATGACCCAACTCAAGTTGTGAGCGGTTTTGGGTGATTCGTCGCGACGGAGTGTCGAAGAATCAACCCGTAGAGAGCACTTGATCCTTGCGCGGATCAAGGGGGAGCGACACCCTTGCGCGGGTGCTCCAACGAGGACTAGTGGGGAGTGGCGACTCTCCGATACCTCGGAAAAACATCGCCGTGTTCCTTGCCCCTTTACATTCAAGCAATTACTTTCTCGTATTTACTTTCATTGCTTGTTTTACATTCCTAGAATTGCCATGCTAGACTAGGATTGGAAACTAGGGTGCAAAACTTCTTATCGGTAGACTCTCTAGGAACACAAGTAGGCACTAGGGGTGAATTCCGGCTTGTAGGATTTAATTCTTGCAATTAATTTTTAGAAAAGCCCAATTCACCCCCCCTCTTGGGCATCTTGATCCTTTCAATTGGTATCGGAGCCGTGTTGCTCCTAATTTAGGCTTTACCGCCTAGAGCAAGATGTCTAACGGGGAAGGACCACCTCCCACCTTTGAGGGGGATGATTTTCCATATTGGAAAATCCGCATGGAGGCGTATCTCGAAGTCATAGATGTCGGGTGCCTTAGAGCCGCAACCCAAGGGCTTCCCGCTATCAAGGATCCCGCAAACCCCACGGGTGACGAGGAGAAGTACGACCGGTGGAATGCAAAGGCCAAAAATGCACTCTACCGGGGCTTAGGCAAAGATATCTTCAATCGTGTGCATAATGCAAAGAACGCTCATGATTTGTGGCAAAATCTTTGTGCTCTCCATGAGGGAACTAAGAGTGAGCGTGAGGAACGCTATCATATTGCTTTAAAGAAGATTAATTCTTTTGAGATGCTTCCAAAAGAAAGTGCTAATGACATGTACACTCGCTTGAATGTTCTTGTAGAGGACCTCAATGCTCTTGGGCTCACTCAAATGAGTCAATCGGATGTTGCAAGGAGGATCTTGAGTGTGCTTCCCGTTGAGAAGTATGGTCACATTGTCACCGTGCTTCATCAAAGTGATCTCTCCACCGCAACTCCAACACAAGTATTGGGGAAGATCAATGCTCATGAGATGTACATGCACATCACTCCGGAAGAGGGCTCATCATCTTCCAAGAAGAAAGACTTGGCCTTCAAAGCTAGCCATGACAAGAAGAAGAAGAAGGGCCAAGCCATGATCGTGCAAGAAAGCTCAAGTGAAAGTGATATCGATGATGAATCACTTGCACTCATGGTGAGGAAGACCACCAAGATGCTAAAGAAGCTCAACAAGAGTGGCATCAAGTTCGATGGCAAGAAAAAGAAATTTTTCACAAGTAGCAAGAGAAAGCCCATCTCGGAGATGGATTGCTACAATTGTGGTGAACTTGGCCACCTAGCTCATCAATGCCCTAGACCACCAAAAGACAAGTTCAAGAACAAGAACAAGGGCAAGAAAAATGATTCAAGTGATGAAGAAGATGAGAAGAAGAAGAACAAGCCATACAAGAAGAAGGATGGCAAGAAGAAGGAGTTCTACAAGAAGAAGAAGGGTGGAAAGGCTTATATTGTTGGTGATTGGCTCACCGACATTGAATCATCTTGTGGCTCCTCCGAAGATGAGAGCGATGATGAGAAAGAGAAGGTTGCCGCATTTGTGATGGGGCCATCATCTTCACCGACATCTTCACCACCACCTTCACCGCCTTCTTCACCATCATCGTCCACTACTCACCTATGCCTTATGGCCAAGGGTGAACGAAAGGTACAAAACCATGATAGTGATGATGATGATAGTGATAGTGATGATGAATTTGATGCACCTTCTTATGATGAACTTGTAAAATTGCTAAACAAATACACTAAAATCATAAGAAGGACTAGAAGTGAAAATGATGATCTTCAAAATGAAAATGAATCACTCTCATCTAAGCTTGAAAATGCTCAAAAGACTAGTGGTGAGCTTAGAGATCAAAATGAAGTTATGTCTTCCACTCTCAAGGAGCTCAAAACCTCTAACAAAGAGCTTAAAGATCAACATGATAAACTTGAGAGGAAGCATGATGAGCTCATCACTAGACATAGCTCCCTAAAAGACAAATACACCACATTAAAAATTGACTATGATAGTCTTGTGGTTGCTAATGAACTTGCTCTTGAGACACATGATGCTACTAACAATGTTGTTAAGTGTGATATAGCTACATCATGTGATGATTTGATCATTGAAAGAATTGAGCAAGGTTCTAGTAGCAAAGGCAAGAGTGTGGTTGAGTCATGCAACCATGATGATTATGCCAAGATCAAGTGTGAGAATGAGAAGCTTGCAAATGAGAACAAGAAACTAAAAGGTTTGATGGCTCTTGAGAAGCAAACAACAAATGAGTCACTCATTGAAGAGAACAAGAAGCTCAAGCAAGAGAAAGAGCATCTCAAGACCGGTCTAAGCAAGTTCACAAGAGGCCAATATTTGCAAAGTGAGCTCCTCATGAACACCGTAATGAAGATGAATAGAAGTGGTATTGGGTACTTGGCAAATCAAGAGAAGAAAGCAAAAGCTCAACAACAAAGCAAGTCAAAGCCCAAGCCAAAGAGATGTGTTGAGTGTGGTCAAGAAGGTCACTTTGCTCATGAATGCAAAACTCCACCACCACAACCCTTGCCCAAGCATGCTAGACCCTTTGCCTTCAATGCTCATTACATGCTAAGAAAAGATTCAAATGGAAACATGAAAGTTATGTTTTTGGGTCCCCCAAACAAGAATAGGCCAAAGAAAATATGGGTTGCCAAGTCACTAGTTGAGAAAGTCAAGGGCCCCTCTCAAGTTTGGGTCCCTAAACAAAAAGCTTGATCTCTTGTGTGTAGGTGAACTACAAGACCGGTGGATCTCATTGGGTTATTGATAGTGGTTGCACTCAACATATGACCGGTGATCCTCGTATGTTCACCTCCATTGAAGAGAATGGGATATGTCAAAGAAGATCACATTTGGGGATAATTCAAAGAGCAAAGTCAAGGGTATAGGCAAGATTGCAATATCAAATGATCACTCACTCTCAAATGTGCTCTATGTTGCTTCATTGAGTTTCAATTTGTTATCCGTTGGGCAACTTTGTGATCTTGGCTTCCAATGCTTGTTCACACCAAATGAAGTTGAAGTTTCAAAGATAGATGACAAGCAAGTGATATTCAAAGGCTTTAGATACAACAATCTTTATCTTGTTGACTTCACCTCCGAAGATGCAAATTTGATGACATGTTTGTTCACCAAGACCTCACTTGGTTGGCTTTGGCATAGGAGGCTTGCACATGTTGGAATGAGCACTCTCAACAAACTATTGAAGAAAGAACTAGTAAGAGGGTTGAAGGATGTGAAGTTTGAAAAGGACAAACCTTGTAGTGCATGTCAAGCCGGCAAACAAGTTGCAAACACTCATCCCACCAAGGCTTTCATGTCAACCTCAAGAGTGCTAGAACTTCTACACATGGATTTGTTTGGGCCTACAACATACAAGAGCTTGGGTGGTAATCTCTATTGTCTTGTGATAGTGGATGACTACTCAAGATATACATGGACCTTTTTCCTTCATGACAAATCCGAAGTGGCAAGTTGCTTCAAGAAGTTTGCAAAGAGAGCTCAAAATGAATTTGAAGTCAAGATAAAGAAGATTAGAAGTGACAATGGCAAAGAGTTTGACAACACCAACATTGAAGCTTATTGTGATGAAATTGGAATCAAGCATGAAGTTTCTTCAACCTACACTCCTCAACAAAATGGTGTAGTTGAGAGAAAGAACCGGACCTTGATCACTCTTGCAAGAACAATGTTAGATGAGTACAATACTCCGGAAAAGTTTTAGGCCGAGGCAATCAACACCGCATGCTATGCTTCAAATCGCCTCTTCCTCCAAAAGTTTCTTGGCAAGACCCCCTATGAGTTGCTAAATGGGAAGAAGCCGGACGTCTCATTCTTCCGGGTGTTTGGTTGCAAATGCTACATCTACAAGAAACGTCAACACCTAGGGAAGTTTCAAAGACGTTGTGATATTGGTTTTCTTGTTGGTTACTCATCAAAGTCCAAAGCATATAGAGTATTTAACCATACCACCGGTTTGGTTGAAGAAACATATGATGTGGAATTTGATGAATCTAACGGCTCCCAAGGAGCAATTGAGAATTGTGATGATGTAGGTGATGAACCCTTGAGGGAGGCCATGAAGAACATGCCCGTGGGAGACATCAAGCCAAAAGATGATGAAGACGACGTGCAAATCATTGATCCACCATCTTCATCACGTGTGCCTCAAGATGATGACAAGAATGAGAGAGTTGAAAATGAAGATACTTATGTCTCTCATGAACAAGCCGAGGCACAAGCACAAGATGTTGATGCTCCCCATCCACCTCCTCAAGTGGTTGATAGAAGAAACTCACCTCTACTTCAAGCTCATCCACAAGAACTCATCATAGGGAGTCCCACAAAGGGAGTAATGACTCGATCTCAAAAGCTAGCTTCTTTTGTTGAACATCACTCTTTTGTCTCTTGTGTTGAACCTAAGAATGTAGAAGAAGCTCTTCAAGATCCGGATTGGGTGAATGCCATGCATGAAGAATTGAACAACTTCACCCGCAACCAAGTATGGACACTTGAAGAGCATCCTAAAGGTGCAAGAGTCATTGGAACCAAGTGGGTGTTCCGAAACAAGCAAGATGACCAAGGCATAGTAGTGAGGAACAAGGCAAGACTAGTTGCAAAGGGGTTCTCTCAAGTTGAAGGCCTTGATTTTGGAGAGACCTTTGCACCCGTTGCAAGACTTGAAGCCATTCGTATCCTCCTTGCATATGCATCACATCATGATATGAAATTATATCAAATGGATGTGAAAAGTGCATTCTTAAATAGCTTTATAAATGAACTAGTCTATGTCAATCAACCTCCCGGGTTTGAAGACCCTAGATATCCTAATCATGTTTATAGGTTGTCCAAGGCGCTATATGGGCTCAAACAAGCCCCTAGAGCGTGGTATGAGCGCCTCCGGGACTTCCTCATTGAGAAGGGCTTCACCATCGGGAAGGTCGACACCACACTATTCACCAAGAAGCTTAATGGGGAGATCTTCATTTGTCAAGTATATGTTGATGATATCATCTTCGGATCAACAAATGAAGATTATTGCAAGGAATTTGGTGAATTGATGTCGAAGGAGTTCGAGATGTCAATGATTGGTGAGCTCACATTCTTCCTTGGTTTTCAAGTCAAGCAAATGAGAGAAGGGATTTTCATCTCTCAAGAAAAGTATACCAAGGATCTTCTCAAAAGATTCAAGATGGAAGAATGCAAGCCAATCAAGACCCCAATGCCATCAAATGGACATCTCGACCTAGATGAGGGAGGTAAACCGGTTGATCAAACTCTCTACCGTTCTATGATTGGTAGCTTGTTGTACCTTACCGCATCTAGGCCCGATATCATGTTTAGTGTGTGCATGTGTGCCCGCTTTCAAGCGTGCCCTAAAGAACCTCACTTAAGTGCCGTAAAAAGAATCCTAAGATATCTTAAGCACACCCCAAGCATTGGTCTATGGTATCCCAAAGGAGCTAGATTCCAACTAGTTGGCTATTCCGACTCGGATTATGCCGGTTGCAAAATTGATAGAAAAAGCACATCCGGAGGGTGCCATTTGCTTGGGAGATCACTAGTATCTTGGTCATCTAAAAAGCAAAATAGTGTGGCTTTGTCCACCGCCGAGGCGGAATACATTGCCGCGGGGGCTTGTTGTGCACAAATCTTATATATGAAACAAACCCTCCTAGACTATGGAGTTGTTCTTGAAAAGGTGCCACTTTTATGTGACAATGAAAGTGCCGTTAAAATTGCTAACAATCCGGTACAACACTCTCGCACCAAGCACATTGATATCCGCCATCACTTTCTAAGAGATCACGTTGCTAAAAATGACATATCACTAGAAGGTGTACGAAGTGAAAATCAACTAGCGGATATCTTCACTAAACCTTTGGACGAGGCTACCTTTTGTAGGCTAAGAAGTGAACTTAATGTGCTTGATTCAAGTAACTTTAAAAAATGAGCGCGTGTTGTCCCTTGCATTGCATTGTATCATATGTCACGTTTACTTTATCGCAATGCATTTAGGGCTTGGCTAACACGGTTACGATAACCCTCCTTTGGAGGAGTGAAGAAGCCTAACCGTGGATCAAACTTGACAAGCAACCTAGCTTTACTTTCTTGTATTGCATTGCATATGCATGGTTGTTCGTTTGTCGTTTCTTTTCGGTTTAGCTTTGAGCAACCTCTGTGTTCGTCCATGAATAGAGAGAGCTTTTGACGCTCCTAAAGGTCCAAAAAACTCTATTGCATGGCCATACGTTGCTCCTCGGGTGTTTATTGCCTATTTTCGTAAAAATAATACTAGCCTAAGGCAAAATATTTTAAAAAATTTGAGGGTTTGAGTGAGGTCACTCATATCAGGTTCCAATTGGTGTTTATTTGTGTCTCTTTGAATTGGAACTTGATTGGGAGAAGTCGCGTCGAAGTTCGGAATGAAGAATGGCGAAGAACAGCGACCGGACGCTGCACCGGACGCAGTGTTGCTTCACCACCGCGTCCGGTCCCGGCGTCCACCAGCGCGTCCGGTCATCCAGAAGACAAAGTCCAGACCTAGGCACCGGACGCTGCACCGGACGCGCCTCTGACGACCACCGCGTCCGGTCCCGGCTACCACCACCGCGTCCGGTGCTCCGCGATGAATTCCCGAGCACTCAGCCATCGGACTCTGACCGCGTCCGGTCAGTCCACACCGGACGCGTCCGGTCACTCCAGGCGCTTACTGGAGTGTCACCGGACGCTGCACCACCGCGTCCGGTGATTTTGACCACCGCGTCCGGTGATGCCGTATCGAGCGGATCTCAGCCCTCATAAAACCGATTCGTTTTTTCTTTCTTTTCCTTCACCGCTCGACATCCGCCGCCGCCCGTACTGTCGCCGATTCGCCGCGCCATTGCTCTCGTCCCCCTCTCCGGCGAGCTCCTCTGCCGCCCCCTCCGCGCTCCAGCCACGCCACCGCGCCTCCTTGGCCGCACGCCTCCCTGCCCTCGCTTTTGCGCCCTCGCGAGGCTCCGTGCCTGCTGCTTGCTGCGCCCGCGCCGCCGCCGTACTTCGCCGCAAAACCACCTCGCCGCCGGCCACCTGCCACCACAGTGGTATCCCCCAGCGCCGCAGCTCACTCCCGTGCCAACTCGTGCCCTCGATTCCATCTTTCGGCCGGGATTTTTGCCTAGGGTTTTCCCCTAAACCCTAGCTTAGGGTTTGATAACCCTAACTCGAGGTAACGACTCGATCGTCTCGATTTCGCTTTTTCATTCAAGTCCTTTCAATTTTTCATCGTTAGGGCTTGTCGTTGACCATTACTCTCCATTGCTTATCTCGATTGGTCATTTCAGTGCTCGATCGCCGATCTCGGGGGTTCTCACGAACTAGGTCACCGCATCCCTTCACCGTCGTCTCGTCGATCCGAGGTAGCTTCGCGTCACGTTTCTCTTCGTATCTCACGTGCTTGCTATCTAGGGTTTCGCATCTTTAGATATATATGTGCTTATTGTATATCTCTCTATTCCATACGTGCAGCGAGTCAGTCGGTGTGTCGGGTCAGATCTGTTCGCTAAATCCGAGGCCAAGCCTGCGGATACGGATTGAGGCCAAGCCTCTCGAGTGTCAGTTCATCATCTCTCAGAGGTTTTCAGGCAGTCGGTCAGCATGGTGCGTTGCAAGAACGCCGGTGGTGCTCCTGGTGACGGGGACAACAGTCCTCCCCGTCGTGATGAGATTGCGCGTGGTAAGCGCATCAAGATTGCAGCCAGGAAGAAGAGGAGGACACTTTCAGATGCAGAGGTCGCTCAGGCCGTGGCAGACGCCGCAGAGCAGGCAGAGAGAGGTGGCAGACGCAGTGGCTTACACATAGGCGAGCGTCGCTTTCATCTTGAAGGTCGACAGCTCGGCACTGAGGCTACTGAGGGCACCGAGGCTACTGCACCTTCAGAGCAGATGTCAGTTGATCCACCCTCAGAGCAGACACAGGCTACAGAGACTACACCCGCTACTGAGTCTACCCAGGCCACTGAGGCTCCACAGGCCACTGAGGATACAGAGGAGCAGGCAGCTCATTCTCCACCACGTCGCCGCTCCACACGTGCCCGTACACAGGTGACACCCAGGCCAGAGGGCCAGCGTCGTGGAGCATGACCTCCTCCCAGAGTTAGAGGGTCACCCCCGGTCGAGCACTTAGACCTGAGGGGTGCTTCAGCACGTCAGGTGAAGAGCTTGAGATTTGTGGAGGTCAGCCGATGGTTTCCACCTGTCAGAGATCCCAGAGCTTCAGAGGGTTTCTATACCCCACTTCAGGAGGACTTCTACAGGGCCCTAGTTGACAGTGGCATTGCTTTCAGACCTCAGAGGGTATGTCGACTAGAGGCATTGATTGATGTTGTGGGAGAGCAGCTCCGTCCGCACCTGTCCTATCTGCCTGGCTTATCAGATCTTCTTGGATGGACAGGTGCTTACTGTGGCACATGGGTCAGGGAGTTCTATGCTTCACTGTGGATTGATCCTGCTCATGAGTTTATTCACTTCGCATTCAGAGGCCGCGATCACAGACTCTACAGCTCCAGAGCCCGAGAGATCCTCAGACTACCTGCTTCTGACACGAGGATCCATCAGTTATGCTATGGTCAGACTCCACCTCCCAGGCGCCCTCACGGCGGTTCAGTGCCACCCACCGACCTGGTTCGACCCTGCTTTCGCGAGCCTTTTGGTGAAGGGTCATGTCGTACGCCTGCCAGCCTGACGCCTCTTGCCCGAGTCTTGGATGCCATACTCAGACGCACTTTACTGCCCAGACTTGGCTACAGAGAGGGACTGACGAGGATGCAGCTTTGGGTTGTTCACCACCTCATGACACAGCGACAGTTTGATATCTGGGATCTTATCCTGAGTGAGATGGAGGACACCATTGCTGAGGGCTTCAAGGGTAACCGTCAGCTTCCCTATGCCCACTGGATTTGTTTCATCATCAGATCTGCTATCCAGATGCCACCAGAGATCAGGGCAGAGATTGCTAACACTACTACAGCATTTCCTGACTATGATATTCGACAGCTTTGGGCCTCTGTCACTAGAGATCAGGCCCCAGCGCCAGGACAGCGTGAGCGCCCAGATGTTCCTGAGACAGCAGCTGAGCAGGACGCCAGAGTTGACGAGCTTGCCGAGGCAGAGCTCGCAGACCTTGACACTCAGACTGCTGAGATACCTGAGGATGTTACTTCAGACAGCACTGATGAGGACTACCAGCCCATCCCCAGGTACCGGTCTCCTCGGTCTCACGACCACGAGGCCGGTGGATCTGGCTCAGCCTCCCGCTCAGACCCAGCCATGGTGGCTATCCTTGAGAGGTTGACCCAGGCTCAGGAGCAGCAGCAGCAGCAGATACAACGCCAGGCACAGGATACAGCTGCAGCACTAGCACAGATTCAGGCTCGCCAGGACGAGTTTCAGAGACAGCAGCTTGAGATCCAGAGGCAACAGGTTGAAATGCAGCGACAGAGTCAGCAGCAGTACATGGATCTTCTGCGGCATCTCATCACAGTTGGGGTTCCTCCGCCTGCATCTATCATGGCTCCGGCTTTGCATTCCAGCGGTCCATCGAGTCAGGGACAGCCGAGCTTTCAGTTTACATCTCCACAGCAGCAGGTTCCCCAGTCTTTTCAGTCCCCGAGCTTCACTCCTATACATACGGGGTTTACACCGTCAGACCAGCCTCGCCCGCATCTTCTGACAGGCACACCTATTGGTGATTTCAGTGCCACCTACAGCGAGCTGACTGGTCAGCCGACACCCTCGCACACTACTACGTTTCACACTTCGTCAGGGTTGTCAGCTTCCGAGGCAGTCGTTCCACCAGTGACAGGGACTGGGACTACAGAGACCCTCCCTTCTTCAGTTGCCTCGACAGATCCCCCAGCTACTGGCGCACTTCAGGCTCAGGTTACTCAGACAGATCCACTTGTTGCTACACAGTCAGTGCCTGTTCCTGCTCAGACCCAGACCGCTTCGCAGCCACGTGCTTCTTCAGAGGGTCAGCCAGATAGCTCAGACTCCGAGGGCGATTCACTTCACTTCGTGATCACTCCGCGCACCTCGGCACCCGACACGACTCCGTCTGTCCCCCCGTCAGATTAGATTAGCTTTTTGGCGCTTGATGCCAAAGGGGGAGAGAGAGTAGTTTCAGGGGGAGTTTGTTAGTGGGTTTTCGTTTTTCGTGTGCTACATTCATGCATATCATGTTTACTTTTCAGCACTGCATTCGTGTGACATTGTCGTCGAGTCGTAAACTTTGAGTCTTAATGTGTTATTCGTCTCAGTGATTAATATATGTCACCGTTTTAGCTATAGCTCTAAGGTTGTGCTTCCGTGCCTTACTCTGATTACTTATGAGCTATATCTTTATGTGTACTAACGCTTTTTGTCTTATCTTATGAAGTACACTCTTTTGGCTTGGAGCACATAAGCAATTCTTAACCTTGTATGCTTATTGTCTTTTGCTTATGTGAACCAAGCATGCTCGAAAACCTTCACTCTAATCCATTGAAACTTAGTGTTGTCATCAATCACCAAAAAGGGGGAGATTGAAAGCATCTAGGCCCCAAGGTTTGGTTTCGGTAATTAATGACAACGCTTTATTACCATGACTAACGTGTGTTTTGCAGAAACATTGGTAAGTTAGGTCATGGAGGTGATAACTGCTTTGAGCACTGTGGCTTCATGTCCCTTGATGGAAATCGTTTCGGTTTTCAAAAGAGTGACGTCAAGATTAAGGACGGTTAGTTCCGGATGTCGAGGTGTTGAGACACATTCGGAATAGTCGTTAGGATCTTCGTTTTTCTCTTTTGGCCGTACTATAAAGGGGGGCATGAATGGGTAGCTTGACCTAGGCGAGTCCTATGTTTAGGTGTGGTGCACACTTGTTAAACTTGGCGCTAGGCAACCCTAGATTAGCTCAAAGTTCAGTTGGAAGCAACTTGGTTGAAGTTGCGTCGCGTTTCGGAAAGTTTCGGGCTGTTTTCTAGGCACCGGACGCGGTCTTCGGGACCACCGGACGCGTCCGGTGTGTACGCTAACCGCGCTAGGGTTTCGGCCTTGACCACCGGACGTGGTCCTCGCGAGGACCGGACGCGGTGGTCAGCGACCGACACGTGTCAACCAGGGAGAACGCCCGTCGGACGCGACCTGGACTTGATCGGTGCGTTCGGTGCGAGTCCAGTAAGGTCCAGAGAGGACCGGACGCGTCCGGTCTTCAGCCATCGGACGCGGCCTCGCGTCCGGTGTGAGTCCAGTAAGCACCCTTGCACGTCGGACGCGTCCGGTCACCCCTGACCGGCGCGTCCGGTGGTTCGTTTTCAAAATCGCGTTTTGACCGTTACGGGCGACCGGCGCGTCCGGTCTGTTGCACCGGCGCATCCGGTGACCCCGTGTCAGAAAGTAACGGTTCGTTTTCTTTGAGGGGTGTATAAATACAACCCCTCCACCTCTTTTAGAGGTCTCTTGCTCATTCAAACATCTGAGAAAACCCTTTAGAGTGCAAGGGAGTGCAAGAGCTCTAGTGAGGATAGAGATTTGAGAATCAAAGTTTGAGATTCCTCACTAGTGATTAGAGAGTAGCAAGTGTGCATCCATCTCCTCATTTGGGCTCGTTGTGGTCAAGTGAGAGTTCTAGCTTGTTACTCTTGGTGATCGCCATCACCTAGACGGCTTGGTGGTGATTGGGAGTTTGGTGATCATCCGGCGGAGCTTGTGGATGACCCAACTCAAGTTGTGAGCGGTTTTGGGTGATTCGTCGCGACGGAGTGTCGAAGAATCAACCCGTAGAGAGCACTTGATCCTTGCACGGATCAAGGGGGAGCGACACCCTTGCGCGGGTGCTCCAACGAGGACTAGTGGGGAGTGGCGACTCTCCGATACCTCGGAAAAACATCGCCGTGTTCCTTGCCCCTTTACATTCAAGCAATTACTTTCTCGTATTTACTTTCATTGCTTGTTTTACATTCCTAGAATTGCCATGCTAGACTAGGATTGGAAACTAGGGTGCAAAACTTCTTATCGGTAGACTCTCTAGGAACACAAGTAGGCACTAGGGGTGAATTCCGGCTTGTAGGATTTAATTCTTGCAATTAATTTTTAGAAAAGCCCAATTCACCCCCCCTCTTGGGCATCTTGATCCTTTCACTCATCATCTGGTCGATTCTTCTGCAGTGCGTGCACTTTCTGTTTGCTGAACGAGCGCAGGCAGGCTACTCCTTGACCTGCAGCAAGTGCTTTGCATGTTCCTGATTTGATTTTCCAAATTGTTGAATTTTCACCTTCAAGCTACTGAGCTTAATTATTGCTTGCTCTTTTAGCTAGTCTCATTCATGTATGACTGATTTTTGGTGCTGTGCTGCTACCTGATTTTCCAAGTGAATTTTTGGTCCAAGCTGCTTGAATTTTCGGCTTGAATTTCCAGTACCTAATTCATGTACCGTTTTCGCTTTTTGCGTTGGTCTTCCATTAATCCAAGGAACCTATCTAAGTACTCTCGTCACCAGTTGGCTTGGGTATTTTAGATTCGGAAACTCGCTTCTCTATAGGAGTTGGGTATCTCATTTTTTGTCCTTTGGATCGGGAACTGTGTCTGGATCTGTATGATTGTTTGTGGTGTCTCGATGTGTTCTTAGGGAACATCCACCCAATCATTTGGATCGTGGACATCATGGTGTTTGACTCGCGTGTTTGGCGGTGATTTTGGAACAGCGGCCAAAAGTTTCGCGATTGATCTGACTTAATAGCGACTTAGATCTTCGATTATCCAAATTTAAACTTTCAAAAACCTTGGATCAGGAGGGGAAAAGGGTAGGGATACTCAGCTAGCGTTTTCACTTGGGACCAACAGCTAGGAAGCAAAGGGGGAAAGTCAATCTATCACCCCTTGTTGATCATTTCTCCACATGCCCATATCGTTCAAGCAACTGAGAAGGGCCATTGAGGAGAGAGTATGTAAGAGAAGAACTGTATAGGATAGAGAGGGGTGGCCAAGGGAGGCTGAACCGTGAGGGAAGGGGAAAAGGGGAAGAAGAAGAGTCATGGTTGATTACACTTGTGCCAACCCAAAGACCAAGGAGGTTTATGCATTCATGATCCAAATATCAAGAACATTGTTGTACTCAGTAAATGGCTTGGTAAACTCCACACAACTGATGGCACTTGGCAAAAGTTAAACCACACCGACAAATATCTAGGATAGAAGTCTTTGGCCTAATTAGAGTGAAAATTAGTGGATTCCACTTATCAATATTGTTGGGCATTCTTAACGTCACTACCAAAAGTAGACTTAGTTTTCTAATTCTGATAACGGCGCCAAAAATGCCAAACCTATCCCTCATGCCACTTAAGCCAAGTTGTCATCCCCAGCATGACATGAGAGACGCGGTATTGAAATATGCATTTGCTCATCAAGATAAATAATAAAAGGGATCTGCAAGCGCACATATTAATACCGATGTAGCATTTTAACCGGGAAGTATTCCAGGTATCGTTATTTATATTTTTACCACTGGGAAGGGATTTCTAAGTATCATGGTTGATAATGGAATGAGAATATGGAACTAAGTACACATCATTGCATGTATAACCGAGAGTATTTATCAATCTCTTTATACAGGTATAAATGTCACATTAAGTAAAGGTAAAGTGATAATGGTGACAAAGATAATTAATCTGATCAGCTAGCCACATATAATAATGATAAGCACCTCAACAGATATTCTAGCAAGTCATTAGCATGGAATTAGGATGAACTACAAAGATATTCCCTAAGTTATTATTAACTATAAAGTCTAGCATATCATAGTTAGTGCAATTATACTTGGCAATCATGGTGAGAAAAGACTATATCCATGCATAGTGAATATTAGCAAGGAAGATGAAGAACATAGCAATCACTCCCCTGTAATAGTGTTGCTCTGCCTGCCCTATACACGAGAGGGGGACTATATAAGAATCAACGAAGCTGTCACTATCGCGAACTACCCCACAATCCGGCATATAGGGTGCAATCGCAGATAAATACGGTATAGACACCACGTCTACACAATAATTATCATTCACCCACTGTACACATGGATAAACGCTATACGATCCTAGGCATGTATATAATTCCAATCTAACTAAGCCAAGCATATAACTATGATAAACTAAGAACAATATAATTGCAAATATAATCAAGTAGAGCAAAGTCATAATCAATATATTGAAATAGAACAAAGTCATATTCATAATATTGAAGAACAAAGATGAACAATTGAAGAACAAGAGAGGAATTACCAAGAATCCTCTTGACAGATCCGGGAACCAATCGAAGATTGACTCCTTCTAGTTCTAATCCTATGTAGCTATGCTAACTAGAGATCTAGTTGATGTGGTGGCTCTAGGGCTTGATCAGAGGCTCTCCTCCTAAATTAGGGTTTGAAGTATGAGACGAGGGCCTCTCCTCCAGGGGCAGGGGCCTTGCTTATATAGCCCTTCCGGATGAATCTGGGCCGTCTGATCAAACTGACATTGAACGGACAGTTTTCCTTGATCCTCTAGGTCGGTGGAGCATAATCCTCGAGGCGGAGCCTGATTGGCTGAGCCAGCAGGGCGGGCGCCCTAGGAACTAGGGCGGGCGCCCTGTCCCCGGCTCTGTTACGCCTCCCGTTCGTTCTCGTGGCTTCTGGACTCTTCTAGATGTAAGATAATTACGTGTTCGGTTAATATCCCGTCATTAATCCGACATGTGGGCCTTTCTTCCGTATTTCCTGATAACCCCCTGCAGAAATAGATAAACAGCAAAACTCGTGGAATTCTGTCAGATAAAACCCTAAGTCTAGGTGTTGGTTTCATTTGGATCCTTTTCTCTATTTATTTGATAGTTATAATTGATACTTAAGGACCGTCAACAAATATCCATGCCACTACAGTGCTACAAGACCTAAACATGCCACCATTGCACAAGTGCTCAATTGCTCCCCACCAAATTAACCTCTCTTGGTGTAGGGATCTCATAGGTCCCAAGTTAGCAACATGAAACCATCTGTTACCATACATCACTAATATAGAATTAAGACAAGAGTAAGCCACATATGTTTCATTGAAATTTAAACCTAAGTGGAGAGTTCTCCGTGAAATCACATTACTTAGCATTACTGCATGCAGACATACCTAATATCAACAAGTGAATATGGAAATTGAAAACCCCGCTGAAGATCAAAATCTTTCTCTAGTATCTATCTGGTATCTGCGCTAGGGAATAGTGTTGTTGAAAGAACATCTAGCCAAACATAATTGACAAGAGAGTCAAAAATATTGCTTTTGCCAAAAATATTAAACAATTAGGCACTTTTCACAAAAAAAAACAATTAGGCACAGTGCTAACATATGTAGTCTTGGGTCTATCTAAACCATAATGTGTCACATATGTCATGTGGTTTTTCATGCAAAATACACATGGTGTGTTCTCAAAGGTTCAAACCCATGACCTCTTGTCTTGCATGAGCCCTATTAACCATAATATCACATAGTTACTTGTGATAGATGCTATTCATTTGTAATAACTTCTACGAATTTTTTATTGAATATTTGGGGGCATATACAATCTAAAAATCAACTATAAAGTTTTAGATCTCGTCAAGTCCTACAACTTTAGTATGGATATATCTCCTTTCGAGGTCACTTGAAAAAATTCAAAACTTTCAATTTAAAACCAAGAACTTACATTCGTTGGGCCCCTAACGATCTCAGATAAAAAAAAGATTCCGCTGTAAAGTTCAAAACCTCGTTGGGTTCTACAATTTTGGTATAATTTTGTTTCTGACACAAGCGCTTGGCAACACCAACTTCCCCCTAGAAAACGATTTTGATCAGGGGTGGTCCGTTAGCTGTGTGTCCCTCAAATAGTATTTCTAGGGGCGGTCAAGTGGCATTCATCTATGAAAACAAACACCTCTAAAAGTTTTTTTTGTAGAAGTGAATCGACATACAATCATTGCACATGTATTTTGCATAGGTGCATATACCCATTTATGGACAAAGTAAACAGCATTACTGAAAACCCTCTGGTCTTGAGCCAACGCCTTTCAACTAATATTTGTATGCTAGGAGGTCTAAATACACGACAGTGTACAATACCTCACTTTGGTCACAGTAGCACTCCTGCAACAACACATACAGCACAAGTGCACACCAAATAAAGAAGTACACATGTATATATAGACGATCAGTAATAGCCTAAAGAAAACTAAGGACAAACCTTTTTATTAGGCTTGAATCCAATCTAGTGGACGGCATCAACCACACAAAAAGACATGCCCTAAAAACCACGGTCAACTAAGGGCCGGTTTGGCAAAGCACTTCCTGCTTCAGATTTTCTGTGAAGCTGATTCTCTGAGAGAAGTGATTCTCTGATTGAAATTGATTCTCTAGGATAAACTGTGTGTACAGTGACTTGTGCATGAAGTGAATCTAGAGAAACTATTTTTTTCAGCTCTCAGTCCCCTACTTCATTTCAGAGTAGGGCTGGGTAACGAGCCGGCTCGGCTCGACTTGGCTCGTTAAGGCTCACGAGCTAGACATAAAAAATACACA
This sequence comes from Saccharum hybrid cultivar R570, assembly GCA_038087645.1. Lineage (NCBI taxonomy): Eukaryota > Viridiplantae > Streptophyta > Magnoliopsida > Poales > Poaceae > Saccharum > Saccharum hybrid cultivar. Next base: position 20,554,927 of record JAQSUU010000496.1, read on the forward strand.
AAATATAATATATGTATTTATTTAGATCTTGATAATAGCAATAATACAATAGCAACCCGTCCATAAGCCTTAAATCAAGGTATAAAAATTAATATGTGCTAATATATATACAAGTATAATAATATGATACTATAGTACTCCATCACACATTCATACCATACATAATGCTTCCATAATAACCTATTATTGTTTATCCATACATCCATTTAAAATAAAGTGATAGAGTCATAGTAATCCTAAGTTTACGGGGGTCTAGGTCCAACAATCAATCAATTGTAGAGTGTAAGGCATTGTCATACAAAATTAATATAAGTTTAAGGCTAATATCTTTGGCTCGTTAGGCTCGTGAGCTAGCTCATTAACTATACGAGCTGAAATGTTGGCTCAGCTTGTTGAAAAATATAAACGAGCCGAGCCAAATCAAGCGAGCTAGCGAGCTACGAGCTTTTCGTCCACTATTTCAAATAATCACTTTATAAAACTAATAAAGAATCACTTCTCAGTAAAAAAACAACTACTTGACAGAACTTCTTATGGATTCAGCCTCGAAGCTACTCTAGAAGCTCTGCCAAACTGGGCTTAGTTTTTTTGGGTCCACATAGCAAGAAAAGAAATGGCAGTATGAATGAGCGTAAAATAAAATTCCTCATATCAACGGTTAGTGGGCCATCTGCAGATCCCCCCCCCCCCCCCCCCCCCCCCCCCCCCCCCCCCCGAAAACCGCCATCTGCAGAAATTAATACAGGCAAATCTGATACTCCTGCCAGGCTGCCAGCATATATAAACCAATTACGTGCTGCCAGTTTTAGCACTAGAAATTTTGGTGTGACTTTATATCTATCCCTCTCCAGCGCAGACCTAGAGCCCATGGGCCATGTATATAAACACCACCACCCCCGCGCCCCCATCACACATTCCGATCAGCTCAGACAGCCAAACCCTCCCAGCAGAGCCCCATGCATCTCGTGTGAGGTAAGCAACATCTTTTCATTTCTGACTTTCAGAGGGGGAACGTGTTTTTTCATCTCTGAATAATCTATTCAGATTGAATCGTTGAATAGAAGATATATAGAGATATATTCCTAGCCTTAGCTTCTTCGTTTAGATAGATAGCTAGAGAAGAGAGATCATACCTCTTGGTTTGTGAGGAAGAACCTGCAGTGTCAGTCATAGGCTGCACAAGATTTTCCTTTTGATTACTTTGATTAATTTCTTCATGGCTAGTTTGTATATGGCAGCCATCGCTATATAGCACATAGATCTCTCCATCTGTTTCCATTGTTCATCTCTGATTATTTTGTTCATCTCCCACGCACAGGAGAGGAAAACTAAAAAGAAGCAATATACGTCTTGGATCTTTAGTTTGGTACATCTTTGTAGAAGATCAGGGATCGGAGTGAAGGCAGGCACTACTTGAGGATCCAAAGGTACACCGAGACGACCAAGATCTATTGTCTATACTTATATGCATGCTCGTTCTTCCATTTCATTTCATGATAGGGTATCGATCTTATGCAGTCTGGTCGTTTAATTTCTCATATGTGTTATTATCTATTGTGTACGTACTTGAAATGCGATTTTTTCTGAGTTTATATATATTCTTCCTTCATAGGATGGTAAAGCAGGTTCTGTCGCTTGTTCGTTCTTTTCTAAACCCATGATAGCCATAACAGTTCTCTAGGTATACTGCTATTTCTCGAATACTGTGTAGGATTTCATTTTGCTTGGTTGTAGACACATGACATGAAATCCAGTAGGTATAGTTGTCTGTAGTAAGGTTCAGTCTCTAGCTCACGCGCTTAAGAAAAATACAGAAATTATATGTGTTTAGCAGGTCCGTCCTATCTTCAGGTACGAGCTTATAGTGGTATATCCGTATGAAGGGCTAGCTTTTCTCCACTATATCTAGGGCTTTGGGGGGGAGAGTAAGGCTTCCTCTTGTTTTCCCTATTTCCTGTTGTGAACTTGGATCATGATAAATTTGAATTCTTTCCACGGGATCACAAATTCGCAAGACCTGCGATTTATTGCTTTTACTGGAGCTCATTTGCAGTCGCATTCTCTCATTAAGTGAAGTAGCGTACATCTCCTTTGTTTACTTTAGTTTCTCATGATTTGTTTGTTTCACCCCATTTTGCAGTCACATCATGGCTTCGGGAAATCTGGATAACAAGGGCAAGGGCAAGGCTGTGCTGAATGATGACATCTCTGCGCCAATGGCAGTGGATGCTGTTCCTCTGATGGCGGCTGGCTCATCAGGAGGAGAGTCAGTGAGGTCGTCGGCTGAGGCTATTCCTCCGGCGGCAATGGCGGCGCCGGTGATCCATCCCGGATCCCGATCCCAGTCCCAGCAACTTGACAAGAGCCTCATCCTCCTCATCAAATGCGTCATGCAGCAATGCGTGAGGGCGATGGAGGCAGGGAACACCGAGGCGGCGAACAGTGCTCTGGTAGCCCTGTCGTCCGTCTCATCCCTCGACGGCGACCCCATCCAGCGCCTGACGTCCGCCTTCACCGAGGCGCTCGCACGGCGCGCGCTAGAGCCGCTGCAGGGCCTGTCCTGGTCGGTCCAGGAGCAGCTCCGCACTCCTCCGCCGCCGGCGTACGCCGGCGTGGCGCGCCAGTGGTTCCACTCGCTGAGCCCGCTCCTCCGCGCCGCCAGCTTGGCCGCCAACCACGCCATCGTCAAGGCGGTGGAGGGCGAGCAGGACGTGCACGTCGTCGACCTCGGCGGCGCCAACCCAAGGCAGTGGATCGAGCTGCTCCGCCTCCTCGCGGCGCGCCCCGGGGGTGCGCCTTCGTCGCTGCGGCTGACCATCGTCAGTGGCCACGCCTTCTTCCTGACCTGCGCCACCGAGGTGCTCACCGCGGAGGCCACGCGCCTGCACGTCCCCTTGGTGCTCAACCCGGTGGGAGCCCACATCGACAACTTCTCGGCCACCGTCATCGCGTCCCTCGGCGTGCAGCGCGGACAGGCCCTGGTGCTGTCGTCGACGCTGCAGCTCCACCGCCTGATCGCCGACGCGACCATCGTCAGGTACGCCGATCGGGAGCACGAGACGATGACTAGGGCGGACGCGCTCCTCCACGTGCTCCGCGACCTGTCCCCGAAGCTGCTGGTGCTGACGGAGCAGGAGGCCGACCACAACAACGACGGCGAGGGGCGGGGCGGGCTCTGGGACCGCATCAACAGCGCCTTCGACTACTACGCGGTCCTGTTCAATGACCTGGAGGTGTCCCGCGTGCCGCGCGAGTCGCTGGACCGCGCGGTCGTGGAGCGGCTGCATCTCCGGGAGGAGATCGTGGACATCGTCGCCCGTGACGGCGCGGCGCGGCGGGAGCGCCACGAGAAGATGCTGCGCTGGGTGCCGCGGATGGCAGCGGCTGGGTTCCAGCCCGCGCCGGTGACCATGGACGGGTTCAAGGAGACGATGAGGCTGGCAAACCGGCTGTCCGACGGCGACAGGCAAAAGCCGCTGCATCGGGTAACCGCTGTGAAGGGGTGCTTCTTCGTCCACTCGTGCTGGGCCGGCGCCCCTATGTTCTCAGTTTCGTTGTGGCAGCCGGCGCCCGGCGACGATCAGTGAACGAATGATGCGCCAGCCGCCACCGCCAACCCATGGATTTGGATTCTCCGCGCGCCATACCGCAGATCTTTAGCTTCGTCATGGACTCATGCATGGTTCTCTAGTTAATTTCGTTCCGTTTCATCTCCTTTGGTTTTGATCATCAGCTGAAACTTTAATTATTTGAACCAGTTGTGTTATACATGCTTATTTTATTTCTACTCCTGTCCTGTCTACTGGTTGTTGTCATTGTCAATTTTATTGCATGTATTAAATTAAAAATGGACTAGAGTTATTAGCATCGAAAGCTGGTGACTTGCGTGCGACCCCTTGGTTGGTGTTTTCCGAGTTGAGCTTCATGTTTGCATGTTTGAATGCTTTATTTCTGCAAAATATACATGCTTATACATTGCTGGAATGGCTGCACAGTAAGTAGACTCCAGATTGAAGTTTGTCGACATAACAACAACTGATTACTATATTTGGTCGTCGACATTTATATTTACACAGCATTTATGTTAGTTTCATATGTACTACATACTGTTACAAATAAAAAGTTTTCACAATGAAACCACAAGTCTAGATACTAGAAGAAAAAGGTCACAACGATGACACACGCACTATACGTACTATATACTAGTAGAGAAGAGAACCTCTCTCAACACAATCGGTTCCAAACTCGTGATACTGGTTTTAAAACTGGTAGCCATGTGTCAAATGCCAACTGCGAGTGATATGTGTTTAAAAATATCAGGACTAAAAACATCTTTATTAGTTTCACTCTCGTCTGTTGACACCAACTGATAGTGGTACTTTGGAGCGTCACTACTAGTTTTCCTCAACAACTGGTAGTGTTACCAAGAGAGCATCACACAACTGGTTGTTGCAACCAACGCGTTACAAATTTAAATTCATTATTTTCAAATTGGATTCAAATTTACAATACATACACTAAACATTGTAGTCCATAATTCATTCATGATACATTGTTATCCACTATTGGTTCCTTCTATGCACACTAGCTGTAATCAACCACTGCAAACACAAGTATAGTGTTGTGTATCCTCCAAGTCATCTATCGTCTTCATCCTCCATTGGACTAGCACTTGTGGACTACAATGCTCATGCCGCCAACCTCTCCTGCACCACCCTAGCACCATGCATGCCAACACTGGTGTCATCCTTATCGCCCTCCTCCTCCTCCTCCTTAAAGTAGAGGAAAAAGTCTACTTAACCCCCTCAACTATTTGTGGTTGTCTACTTCACCCACTCACCTATAATACCAGATATTCTACCCCTCAAACTATTGAAAACCGTCTAAATAACCCCCTGAGGTGGTTTTGAAAGTGGTTTTACTGAGTGGCACATAAAAAAGTCTATATAACCCCCTCACATATCAAGGATTGACTGCTTGACCCCCTCAACTATAAAATATGATATTGTAGCCCTTAAAACATCTAATAATATTCAAATGATGGTCACATAGGGTCGCTTGGACACCGTATCCCACCACACTAGCCTAAGCACACATGCTTGCACACAGGCCCATCGGTTGCCTCCTCTTTGAACTCTTTCTAGGCTTGTGCTACCGCCCGGTGAGCATCACCTTGTTTCCTACTCCACCTCATGCACTCCTCGATGACATAGAGCACATGCGGACGCTTGTGCCCTTTTTGTCATCTAGCTCTTCCCACTCTCACATCCTTGCACCCTCTCGTTTTTTCCTCCGATTACTACCTAAAAAATTTAAGGACAACCGGATAGAGGATGTGGGAGGGGCGGAATGACGACGATGTAGCATGGCATGCTTGAGCTCAATGCCATCGACGAGTGATGGGAGGTGAAGCAGGAGAGAAGATGGCCTACCTAAAAAGAGTAGGGAGGTGGAGGCAGCAAATGGCCTGTGTGCAAGCATGCATGTGTGTTTAGGCCAGTGTGGCGGGATACGGTGTCCAAACGATCCTAAAGACCATCCAATGACTCATTTGAACATTATTTGATGCTTTGCTGGCTATAATATCATGTTTTATAGTTGAGGGGGTCATGCAGTCAATCCTTAATATGCCAGGGGGTTATATAGACTTTTTAATATGCCATGTCAACAAAACCACTTTCAAAACCGCCTCAGGGGGTTATTTAGACAGTTTTCACTAGTTTGAGAGGTAGAATACATGGTTTTATAGGTGAGGGGGTAAAGTAGATAATCACCAATAGTTGAGGGGATTAAGTAGACTTTTTCCTTAAAGTAGACCAACACTTTGTTCTATAGTAGTAGCCCATACAATGTAATGTGGAAGGTCTCGTCTTCTTCCTCCTCTACATGAAATTTGATGAAGTGCCCTCCAGCAATTCCACATCCTCCACCTCCTACTCTGACAAAAACTCTTACTCTATTTGGATAAGGGAGGGACTAGGGTAGTACCTCTTTGAAGTCCATTTTGGTGTGAAGGAGGAATAATGTTCGCATTTGTGGTGGTGGCAGGACGGGAGGTTAGAGGATATATATATATATGGGGATTGGGGAATGCGATGGCTGGTGGGTTCCACAAGGCAATGGCGGGGATGGGGAATTGGGCTTTCTTTGCAGTGGATTGAGGCTTGATGGGAATGTATTGGGAGCCATGCACACTAGGCAAAGCATTTAATAAATTAATGGTGTTGTGTGGAAATTGTGCATGATACTAATCTAAACCATGATGGACAAGATTCCAAAGATAATTGTTTCCAAAGCATTCCTGTTTGCACATCTAAATTGATGGCTCACACAATTACTTTTAAATAAAACCAAGACAAATAGTCTATCTGTACCATGAAGGTTGTCTCAAACTATCAACGATAACCCAACCAGAAGAGATCCATGACATAATAAAATTTAATGGTTCTAAAAAAGTTATGACAAACAAGATATCTTAAAAGAGATTTTTTCTAAGCATGCAGTGGTGTTTGGTACTATGCGGCAAGAGTTTTTCTAGTATTCCAAATGTGGGTCAAAATAACTTCAGATTTATTGCATGAGCTAGTTATTGTGAAAGTAAGATACCGCTAGTTATTCTTTGTTTCATTAGTTTTACTTTATGTCACATTGATAATTTAATTGTATGCATCAACTACACTGGACTTTTGCACAAAATGAACGAGGATGGAAATAAGGCCATATGTGAAAGGAAATAGGGGGTCTCGATGTGACCCCCAAGAGGGGAGGAGGTGGATTGAATCGGACGAAAATAACTATGTATCAAGAAGTATACCTATATGTTTCTCGTGTCTCTATTTACCCACCCACAAAGAGATTTGCATCATGTAGCCAAGACTAAGGTACACTAGAAAAGATGGAGGTAGTTATAGCCCAAAACCAATGAACATTGGATGGTGATCACATGGGGTGCGACTAGCCATTGCTAACTGTTGCCAACTAATCCAATACCAAATCCTACATCACCAAATGATCTAGAAAGTACCCTCCTCCATTCAGTGGCTCCAACATCTTTGTCGCACTCTCTATTCCTTATTTTATGGTCTAGTGACCCTGTTTTTCCTTCACTTGAACCCCATCCAACCCCACCATATGATGTGGTGACCATTCTCCTCTTCATCGGGTGCTCTGGTGATCTTATGCGCTGTATTTTTTTATATTTGTCCTATTATATAGTGTTCTATTATAGTGGTCGGTTGAGCGCCATGCAGATCTTCATATTTAGATGATCTTTCAGTTAATGTCTTGGATTTTAATTTAGAACCTATAATAACTAGTTTAGATCGTGGGTGCTTATGTTGTGGTAAATGTGGGTTGATATACTTCTTTAAAAAAGCTGAAGTTTTTCCAAAATAAAAATAAATAGTAAGCTATAATGTATTTGTACATGTCCTCGTAGTGGGCCTTTTTGGGCTCCAATGGCCGTGTAAAATGGAAAGAACTTTCACTTTCAGCCCGTCCGTGAATCACGTGGCCGTGGAGTAGGATATGTAAATTAAATTCCGATTACACCATTAAATTCGTTTCAATAAATTCTTCAAAATTATATCTCACATGGATATATTTAGATAAAGTGACAAGTGAGCTCCACAGTGGATGGAGGATGATATAGAGGAGGGATGAGTGCGAGAAAATTATATATTTTGTGATGACTAAGATGAAATATTCTTTTGATGAATATAAAGGTTCACGAGTGCGAGTACTCTGAGCCGTGGAACGGCATATTTGTTAGGTGAAGGGAAGTGAGAGACAAGCTCAAGTTACCTACTTTAATTAAGCTTGAAAATTGCGATTTTAGCAGCTCCACAGTTAAAGCGTCGCGCTGGGTGGTACAGTACAGTAGCAGCCGCAAAAGGGAAATCGCGTGAAATGGAGCTCTCGCCGGCGGGGAGGTGGGCCGACCTCCCCGAGGACATCGCCCTAGCCGTCGCCTCCCGCCTCCAGGTCGGTGCCCTCTCTCTCTCACTCGCTCCCTGGAACATCCTACAGGGTTCTCTCGCTGACTCCGCTGGCTCCAACCGCGCACAGGAGGCCGACGTGTGCGCGCTCGGCGGCTGCTCGCGCTCCTGGCACAGTGCCTGCGACGCAGACTGCATCTGGGAGCGCCTCTTCCGCTGCCGCTGGCCTGCCGCCGCGGCGGAGGCGTCGGCGTCGTCGTCCCGTGTGCAGGTACGCAAAGAGGGGTAAAGTTAAGAAGTGCCTGCGGTAGCCATATTCTGATCTTGTGGTTATCCTAGTTCAATTTGACCAAAATTCGACCTTCTAGGCATATATCTCCGGGATTTCTTGTGTTAATGTATCATCCTGCCTTAGGCTGTTATTATGCTATAATTGGTAACTGGTACAGAGGAAATTTTGCATAACCTTGACCTGAGGTCAATGTTAATACGTTTTCTTTCTTGTACCATCAGAAAACTATTGTTCATTGCAATACACTTGATTTTTTTTTACTGAAAAGATGATGCTCACCCAATGATCTTAACAGAATGGACAATGGATGATTGTCAAATGTAATCTAACCTTTGGACTGTGCTAGTGGATTGCCCAAAATGTGAAATCTAGAATCGTTATATGGAATAATAACACGCATGTCCTGCAGCCTGCTATCATCGTGCTTTATTCTTCGCTTAACCCAGTGCCATGTTCCCTCGGACCTCATTGTTCATGATGTGCTGATTATAAATGTTACCATCTCTTTTTTCTTGTACCCCTTCATTTTATTATATGAAACCTTATTCATTTGTATTTGGTGGAATCACTGGTTCGGCTAGTTAATGTTAAGTCTTTTTTTTTCTCGAACACGTAAGATAGTTGCGTAGAGAGGACAGAGTGAGGTTCTGAGGGATTAAGTCCTCCAAAACACACACCCAAAGCTCGCACTTGCACTGACACACTACAGACAGAGAAAAGCTAGAAACGAAAAGGTCCTTCTCAACAATCAGGTAACCATCAATCTACCAATGTCAAGGGTATTATACTCCAGCAAACGACCTGACCAACAGCTCCTTAACGCTTTTGCTCCAACAGAGCACCATAAGATGCATTCACCTGTGGCAGCCTGCAGGCTGCAGCACAGCCATAACACTCGGACTTGTGCCATTAAAGACACGATCATTCCGATGTTAAGTCTTTATATTTGGTTCAAAAAATTACCTATTTAACTGATTCCATGAATAATCAATTTCTCTATTTGACCATAAATATATAATAATTCAGATGTAGTCCATTTTTAAAGCTCAACTTTTTGGTCAACACCTTTTTTTACTCTTCTTTAAAGCTTAACTTTCTCTAGCCCTCCATGTTTCCTCTCCTTCAGTTTCTGTGAGGTCTCTTAGAAAGGAAGAAGTAGAGTACTGACTGGTTCCATCTACTAGTCTATAACAGACTATCAGAGCCAAAGCTACTTGTCCGGAGAGGGAAAGACTGCCCCCACGGTATTGTTTGGAAAAAGAAACCCAGTCTTCAACCGACCGAGAAACCCTCGAACCAGCACTGAAATCCCACACGAGTTGAACCCAGGTGCTGGAGGTGCTACTCAGGAGTCACAACCACTAGGCTATGAACCCTTTCGCTAGCAGAACCGAAGTTATTGGACCAGAATTGTACCTGCCTGCCTACAGCAAATCTATGATTATCTTTAGGGGACATTTCTTGCATTTTTGAAGCATTACTTTGTTCTTTTTAGAGAGTGAGATATACAAGTTAAAAAATACGAGTTGACCCCAAAATAGAATATCTGATGTACCATTTCCCTTTGCAATTTTTTTTCACATATACATGCTCCCATGATACTGAACGAATGACTGATAAAGATTTCAACTTTTCTGCTAATTATGCTGCAGGGATGGAAAGCTCTCTACATCACCCAACACAGAAGAATGGCTGTTGCAATATCTAATGTGGTTAAATTTGTGGGAAGCAGCTTAAATAATGGGTCACTTGAATCCGAATACTATCTGAAAGCTATTGCTGATTTGACCTTGATACCTGATATAGGATTTCTCGATGTCCAGTTTTTCTTGTTTTCAAGGAATCATAGTGCGATAATAAACCTAATTGGACTGCACTACTCGATCGCAGCTTTGCATGTGCTGGTGAGTTATGTATTACTGATGATTCTATTATGACTGAACAGGTTTCGTGTCGAAAGAACTCAGCACTGCTTCTTTTCTAAATTGCTAAAGCAACTGTTTTTCATGCTTTACTTGTAACCATATTCTGGCAACCTCTATTTTATTTTGTTTTGAATAAATCTTTTTTATACCATAATGTGTAATATGTAGTCCTTACATATAGGCATGCCACTCTATTTTGTCATGCACATATGCCTGATCTCCTCTGTATCATCTACCCAAAATCAAAGTATGAAAATACTCGAAGTGAACATTAAGATAATATATGATTTTCAACATTTAAAGCTTTGGAAGCATGAGTTGTCAAATCATCTGAAGGTTTCTTTTGTGCTTTGACTGATATCAGATGTTTTGACTAGAATTATCTAAGCAAGCTTTTGGCTACTCATAAAATGTAGTTTTGACACACACTATCTTTTTTTTCAGCCAACTGAAGTCAGTAAAGTACTCCAAGCTCACCGTGTATCAGAAAGGATAGTTTGTGTGAACTCGTTCAAGCTTGGTAGGTGGTTCTATGGTTTCCGGTTGCCTGACGAATACGAGTCCCGCAAAATCTCACTAGGTGAGCTCACCATGGCTGAGGGAGCAGAGATTCTTGCCATTCTTAACCGTGGAGCTGTTCACGAGGTATTTCGTCTCCGGATCAGTTTGGTGAACGTAGATAAGTGATCTAAAGTACAAAAATGTACACACCATAAGTACTTGGATTGTTTTGCCCATTGTAAATATGTATAAACTTTGTCATATGATGCCCTCGGGCCTCTTCTTTGTTGTAAATGCAACCATGGGGATGGATCGAAGTATGGATCCATTTAAACTTTTGTTGCATCATAGTCTTTTATAAATAAATAATAAAGGCTTGTCATATGTAATTAGTCCCACACATTTTCACCGTTTCTGTGATAACCTCTGTTGAATGTTTTCCATCTTTTATTTTCCTTCATTAGTTCCTACTGTCTTCTGCAATAATGATATGTCATTTTCTGTAGCAATAGAATATACTCCCTCCATCTTTTTCTATTACATGTCGTATTAGCTTTGTTCTATGTCAAACATGTGTATCTTTGACCATTGATTTTAAACAAAATTATATAGGTTAATGTCATAAGATTTATGTTTTTAGATTCACTATGAGAAATATTTTCATAATTCATATGTTATGAAACTATAAGAATTATTTTTTAAATGGTTGGTCAAAGATAGTAATTTGACTTAAGACAATTCTAATGTGACAGTTGAAGTACAATGTGGGTATCTATTACCTATATGTTACAGTGGGTACGTGCAGGATACAAATTATGGCACCTCGTAGCAACATAGGATTAGTGTCGGGATGGAATGCAAATAACTGTTTTTTTTTAAAAAAAAAGATTGGAACATCTGATCAAAACAAATTATGATACCAAATATAGAGGATCAAAATTGGCAGATATGGGGCAGTCCGGGAACTGGACCATCGACATTCCCTAAACCAAAACGTCCGAAGATGAGCTCTATTGACAAAAGTGGACTTCGTCATTGCATGGCGCTCTTGGACACGATCAAAATGCATGGATCGTACAATTTTGCGTAGCTTAGATCCATCCAGCTTTTAAAAGTTTACATTGGTTTAGAGAAAATAGATCTCACTGTTACTGCAGAATGAGATTCATAGATTCTGCACGGAGCACTAAGAGTCTCGGGAGAAAAGAAAGAGAACCATGAATCGCAGAAAAGCATCAGGATCCCTCTTCTACTGGATAATGACAATATCGGAACGGTAATCACAAGATAATTAATTTGTTAAAGTTCTGAGAAGATCCTTTCATAAGAAAATAATATTATCTGCCAAAAAGTGGAGAATCTTTGAGTTAAACCACAGTGGTATTTTGATATTTTTGTAACCTTGGGCCTGTTTAGTTCCCATGCAAACCCAAAATATTTCCTCTTCCATCCATCACATCAAATATTTGGACACATGCATAGAGTATTAAATGTAGGTAAAAAAATAACTAATTGTATAGTTTGTCTATAAATATTGAGATGAATCTTTTGAGCCTAATTACTTCATGGTTAGATAATATTTGTCAAATAACAACGAAAAGTGCTACAGGAAGTTTTCACCCACCTCTCAGCAACTAAACACACCCCTTGTTTCTTTAGTGCTTCCCTCGTGGATGCCACTAGCCCATCCAGATTCACTGAAGATAGTGAAGATCCACCAAACAACGAGAGAAGGTCACAGAAGATCCACCTTGCCTAATTGCATTCTAACAGCATGAAGTGACAACAGTCCGGTCCACTGCTTTCTGATCAGATGTATATTCTCCTAAACAACTCTAATCTGATCAGATGAAAACACAAAGAATCAGAGAAGTGGAATGGAGGTCGTAAGAGAGAGTAGCAGGCAATGTAGCATGACACTTTTAACAATATATGTGGTATCTTCTTTCAGGCTACCAAAAGCTACGAATTCAGGGTAGAGGTGAAGCCTGATTCGCCAAAATATACGGATTACATGACTTGCAGTAGGATGGATATTACAGTTGAGTAGAAATTATTGGTGGATCAAAAGATGAGGAACCAATGCCTGGCCTGCTCTGCTCCCCCAAGAACCTGAACCTCCCCTGCACGGCTGCACGGCGGCACTGAAACCTGTTGGTTGGATTCAGAAGCACCTGCGATCCTCCCTGGCAGTGGGCAGTGGCAGAGCTCGGAGGCGTGAGCATTGAGCAGTCAGCAGCACGGGTAGACGGCGACGCAGCGCCTCCTGGGCGGCATGCAGAGAAGGATGAAGACGAGGGCGATGATGGCGGCGACCAGCAGCCCCAGGAGGTTGAACCCGGCCTCCTCCTCCGATTCGTTGCTGCAGCACATCTTGCCCATGCCGATGGATGGCTGGTTGGCTGTGGGCTGTGGACGATGCCGATGGGTGGATGGCTGGGTGGAAAGAAGAGCAAAGGGGGCTTGCTTCTTTGGTACTGGCTGGTATATAGTATAGTGCTCCTGTGTTATGATCCTTGGCTTTGAAGGCATTGCAGGGTAGGCAGTGGTTGGGGCATCGCTATCGCGTCCCCCTCCTATCAGTGATGGTGATGCCATCGTCCTCCCTTGGGCCTTGGCTATTCCACACACCTCACCTCCATCCTCCCAGTCCCAGGATGGATGCTCAGCACTGCGCGCTGCCAATCCCACGCACCCACCCACCGGCGGCGTTAGGGACTAGCTGTTAGGCAGATCAGATCAACTGCCGTGCTCGGCTCGGATACACAGCTCAGGACAGGAGTGTATATTATATATATTTTTTTTGAATAAAGAGTGTATATTATATTTGGCAAGTAGGCGAGGCCTTTTCTTCCGTCAGGATGGAATGTTCGGAGGTTCCGATCGACGGCGACGGCGATGGCGACGAAATGAAAACTTGGCTCAGCTCAACCTAGGACGTACTGCTGGTGTAACTAACCGCAAATTCAGTTATCTGTCAAACTGCATGTCCAGCACATGGGAATGAATGAATGAATGAGGCCTTGTTTAGATTGCAAATTTTTTCAACTTTAGCTACTGTACCATTTTCGTTTGTATTTAGCAATTAGTATTTAATCATGGACTAATTAGACTCAAAAGATTCGTCTCGTGATTTACTATCAAACTGTGCAATTAGTTATTTTTTTATCAACATTTAATGCTCTATGCATGCGTCCAAAAATTGATGTGATGGAGAGAGTGAAAAAACTTGGAATTTGGAGCGTATCTAAACGAGGGCCTTGTTTAGATATCAGGCCTTGTTTAGATTCTAAAGTTGGCCTCCCAAATTCACTATGCAGAATTCCTATTCCCGTCACATCAAAATGCCGGCACATATATGGAGTACTAAATATAGATGAAATCAAAAACTAATTACACAGTTTTGTTGTACTTTGCGAGACGAACATTTTAAGTCTAATTAATCAATATTTGGACAATTATTATCAAATAAAAACAAAATTGCTACAGTGTGACGGGACATTTACTATGCAAACTTTGCCTCCAAAGTTTACCATCTAAACAAGGCCTCAAATTCACCCCCAAATTCTACTATGCAAAAAGAAGATTCTCCATCACATCAAAATGTCGGCACATATATGGAGTACTAAATGTAGATGAAATCAAAAAACTAATTGCACAGTTTTGTTGTACTTTACGAGACGAATATTTTAAGCCTAATTAATCAATATTTGGACAATTATTACCAAATAAAAACAAAATTGTTACAATGTGACAGGACATTTACTATGTAAAATTTAGTTTCCACATTTGAAATCTAAACCAGGCCGAGGCCTGAGTCTCTGAAAGGTGAAAACACCCCTCCATTCAGTGGTGATATGATGACTAGCCCTTAGACTGATGGGTGATGGTGACGCTGAAAGCTGGAGTACTAGTACTCCGTACTACGCATAGCAAGCTGACATGGAGCCTGTTTAGTTGGGTCTACACCCAAAAGTGAACCCAAAAAGTGCTACAGTACCTGTCACATCAAATCTTGCGGCACATACATGGAGTACTAAATGTAGACGAAAGAAAAAACTAATTACACAGTTTAGTTGTAAATCACGAGACAAATCTTTTGAGCCTAATTAGTCTATGATTGAATATAAATTGCCAAATAAAAACGAAAAGTGTTACAGTAGCTGAACCCAAACTTTTTCACCAACTAAACAACCCCATGATGATATAATCTCCATGTTCCTGGCTCTGTGAAACCAACGCATAGCCAATCACCGGTGGCACACGAGTCAGTGACGCATGTTGCGTGTCGGCTAGATGGAGCTCTCCCATGTCCCACCTCTCGGGCTCTCGGGATGTTGCACGTTCTCTTTTTTTTCTTTTCTTTTCTTCTTTTGCATAGAATTGTGAGGCAAATGGCCATGAGCCTTCTTGTTTCGTTTTGATTTGACAAACGGGACAAACGACCCGGAACAGGAAGCTTCTCCTTACTTGTGTTCTGATCCAGCTTTCTGATCTGAGGCAGTTTGGGATCAGATCATCAGATCAGAGGGGTTCCTTTTTCCATGATCAGGGACAGAGGATCGGTTTGGAAAACTGGCTGGGTCCAACTGTGCATTATTAGTAGTACGTATTGTTTATTAGGATCGCTCCTGAGCTGCCATTATATTGTTGGAAGAGGATGAATGCTCTAGGAAATTTTAGCAAGTTTGAACTAGTATAGTAAATAAATGGGTGCTAAGGATTTTAGACCATGAACCTTCCTTTCCAAACAGGGACTTTTTCTAACCCGAGCTGGGGCATATATATTACTCCGTACTACTGTACTACAGTTTTTTTTGTCCTTCGTTTTGATTGTTTAGATCACCAAATTGGTGAGTGCAAAATTACTGTTTGGCATTGTAGTAATTTTGTTTTTATTTGATAATAATTGTCCAAACATTGATTAATTAGGCTCAAAATATTCGTCTCGTAAAGTACAACAAAACTGTGTAATTAGTTTTTGATTTTATCTACATTTAGTACTCCATACATGTGCCGGCATTTTGATGTGATGGGAAATCTTCTTTTTGCATAGTGAAATTTGGGGTGAATTTGGTGATCTAAACAAGGCCGCAGAAGGCAAATTTCTGTTCGGATTTGTAGCTGTAGACCACTTGCGCCTAACCTGCATGCTTGCAACAAACGCCACAGGCGCATGGCGGTGGACCGGTGGCAGCCGCCAAAAACATAAATAAACTAGGAATGTGCAATATTCGATTGACCCAAGCATAATATTGAAGTCTTACTTTGAGCCCGTATCATTGGAACCCTTCTCTGTGTACGGAGGGGGTTTTTTTTACAACATCTCTGTGTACGGAGTTAAAAGTTTGCGTGCTTCCTACTAGTACTTCTCAAAGCCTACAAAGGGCATGTTTAGTTTCTAAAATTTTGCAAATTTTTTTAAGATTTCCTATTACATCAAATTTTTAGACGTATGCATGAAGCATTAAATATAGATAAAAAAATAAAACTAATTATACAGTTTAGAAGAAATTCACGAGACGAATCTTTTAAGCCTAATTAGACTATGATTGGACACTAATTGTCAAATAACAACAAAAGTGCTACAGTACCATTTTTCAAAAAAAAATCACGAACTAAACAAGGCCAAACATAGAATGTACTACTACAAATCTACTACACAGGCTACAATGGGAGCCCCCATCGATTTCCGATTCCTACGAATTTCCTTTGAAGTTCCTTCAATCCAAACAGGCTTCTTTGTTTCTTTGGCTTGCGTAGGAACAAGGCATATCAAGAGCCAAATCATCATGGAAGATTATACATAACTATTCCTATGAATTTCCTATAGTCATCCAAACACCTACCTAAATAGTTTTCCTGTGTAGATGGATCCTATATTTTGCAATTGCATTCCTGTAAAGTTCCTATGTTTTCTATCCCTATGCTTTGCAATCCTGTGTTCCAAAGGGGCCTTAATTTGTCCTAAAAGTTACTGGTACTCCCTCTATGCTTGTTCATGGCCTCAGCACAAATCACAACGTTTATTCATCAAGGATCTCAATAGTTCAATCATTGCAATAGTTTCTAACTCCCCTCATCCCCTCATTTAATTAAATGGTTTGGTAGGAGAGGAAATGGTTCTACATGATATTTACGGGACCTTTGGATTGAAGGATTTCTAAAGGAATTTTGTAGGACTCAGTTTCTCTTGGAATTTTTTCCTATACTCCTCTTTGGTTCATAGGAAAGCAAAGGAAACTTTCCATAGGATTGCGTTCCTACTGCTCAATTCCATAGGAAACTGAACTAGAGGTTAGAGCTCTTGGAAAGAATTCTGGCAGGAAAACAAATGACTTGCGCGATGTTGCGGCTCTGTTGGCGCTATTTTTTTTTCAGCCTCGAAGCTTCAGAGGACTTGCTTTCCCACACACAAGTCCAAAAGCAACACGTACGGATCCTATCAAAAAAAAAAAAGAGTAGTGCTTTGGTGCTTTGAATGCAACTGCTAGCTTTGAATGCATGTTGGTCTCTACAAGATGCGAATGAGAAAGTTGCGTTTGTAAAAGCTGCTCGAACATGTATAGGATTCCTTTGATTTTACTATGGTGCTGCCAAAGGGCTTCACATTTATTTTCCTATGTTTTTGAACCCATTAGGATTGGGAAAGCCTAGCACATCAATTCCTATATTTTTCTTATCCCTATACGTTTCCTACCCTGTGATCTAAAGGGAGCCTTAAAGAGTTTTGTCTAGTCCGCATATGAGTGGAAAAAAAATATTATTCTGTAAAGGAGCTGCTTCTAATGTTTGCACCATCACATCTATATGTTGATGCCATGAACGATGTATAGATACTGATAGCGGTACTAGCAATGCCATCCATTGTCTCAATGCCTTGAACTATTAAAAGACAAAATAATTGAGAGGCGTCCTGACCTAAACACAGATTTATTACAGTATCTATTAAATCAGTCAAAGAAGATATGTCCTCGAACTAATACAGAATGCCTTGATGTTGCGATAGTAAATGAAATCAATCAATAATACTATTTGTATATAAATCTAGAAAATTATGCCACAAGTGCTCGATAAGGTCGGCTTGAAGCTGTGTGTGTCTTCTTGTCCTTGATCTTCTGAATAAATGCATCCAACTCAGGTGTATCATTGTGTGATGCAATCACCTTTTCTCCCACATCATCATATCTAAAATCTTTTTCATCAACTCCCTCGCCTTCAACAATCATCCCACACACATGTCGGCGCTCGAACAATGGCAAAGCGAGCTTGTAGAACCCCAAATGCTCGTTCGACATCCTTCCTACAAGCTTCTTATGCTTTTGCAAAATATTTCTTCTTATTACCCTGTGGCTCGGGTATGGTCTTAACGAATGTGGCCACGATGGATATATACCATCTGGTAGATAATAACCCATAGCACAATCATTCTCATTGATGCTATAATTTACCTGAGGCCCACCTTCAGCAAGCCTTGCAAATATAGATCTTTGAAGAACATTTATATCATTGTGCGAACCTGACATCCCAAAGAATGCATGCCAAATCCAAAGATCTTTAGAAGCAAAAGCTTCTATAATAATTGTAGGTTCCTTCTTATGTCCCTTATACATACCTTACCATAAAACAGGACAATTCTTTCAGGTCCACTGCATACAATCAATGGAACCAAGCGTACCAGGAAAACCTCTCATCTATCTCAAATAATCTGGCAGTATCATCCTCATTGGGCAACCTCAAGTATTCATGTTCAAATACCTGAACAACAGCTTTGACAAAATTTCTAAGACTTTCTAGAGCAGTACTCTCCCCAATACGGATGTAGTCATCCATAGCATCAGCTACTACTCCATAAGCTAACATCGGAAATGCCGCCACCACCTTATGCAAACAAGATAGTCCTAGAGGGTTTCGGCTTGCATTCCTCTTCTGCATGAAATAGTCGTCATACTCCTCAATGGCATTCATTATGCGTACGAACACATGATGCTGCATTCGAAACCTATGACGTCCAATAAAAAAATTATTCAGACCTCAATGCATGCACTAAACATATAAGTCAATAAAATATGAGAACATTAACCTGCGTTTGAATAGCTTGGTTCATACGTAGGATTATCTGAGAAATAATCTTCATACAGTATGCAGTGTCCCAACTGCCTATCACGAATTCACGATTCAAAACGCGATGTCCCTCTATGAACCACAATGGCATGCTGGATTGACAATGTCCGATACTACTATATGCGCTGCCGCAATATATAACTCATCGTCATCATCCGAAGACGACGACGATGATGAATCCGTCACCTCATTAACTACATCTTCAAACTCCGTTATGGACCTTTGATTAGGTTGCTCGAACACCTACACGATGATTAAAAAATAAGATGCCTGGTAATTATTCCCTATACATTATTGCAGTCTCAATCTACTCATTGATACGTGACCTAAATATCTCAAGCAAAGATGATACGTGATGACGAGTCAGAAAACTTACACGGTAGCAGCAGCCCGTCGCCAGCAAGAAGAGCGTCTCCTGGCGGTGGATCGCAGGGGCGGAGCCAAGGCCCGGGCACCTTGGGCCGCTGGCCGGGCTCCCCTGCCAACCTGCCACTGATATGTGAGGGCGTGAGTCTTTGACGGATGACGGTAGCCTTTGATCTGTTGTGCCTGCGCACGGTAGCCTGTTCGTTTCGCTAGTTTATTGTGGCTGAAAGTACTGTTCGCTAGTTTGTTGTGAGAGAAAAACACTGTTGAATGGCTGCTAATTCCGTTGATAAACTCAAACGAACAAGGGGTTGTTTAGTTGGTGAAAAAGTTTGGGTTCGGCTACTGTAGCACTTTTCGTTTTATTTAGCAATTTGTGTCCAATCATGGACTAATTAGGCTCAAAAGATTTGTCTCGTGATTTACAACTAAACTGCGTAATTAGTTTTTTCTTTCATCTACATTTAGTACTTCATGTATGTGTCGCAAGATTTGATGTGACAGGTACTATAGCACTTTTTAGTTCACTTTTTTAAACTAAACAGGCTCAAGGTGTCAAATTATCGCATCTCATTTACTACAGCTGCTGGCAGAGTGGCAGGTGAGCAGCATGTGGCAGGGCGCAGGAGCAATGTTGACCTTGGTGCCCAGAATACTAGCCTGATTTGATTATTTTATATATCTTTGTTTGATTTTAGCTTATCTTGTTATTATGCAATTGATATGTTCAGAAAAAATCTTTTCCATCACTAGCTCGTGCTCTTCTTTTATCTTTTATGTATTTGTGTCCGTAAATTGACGGTTTCAATTAATTTTGTTGTTATGTTTCATCATCAACAGTGTTTCATGTAGATCTATAGTGCTAGAAATCTTTTTTTTCTTGGTTATTTGTTACAAATCAGTTTTTATTTGCTCGTCGTTACCTAAATTAACACATACTCTACCTTCACACTAAGAAAAATTTAGGACGCAATCTTTATTTGATTTTGCATGCCAAAAAATTGTAGCTTGATCTAATATGTTACAGATTTATGTGTGTGGCTTGCCACTGTTAAGCATATGGCATATTGTTGTGCCCAGGCTCTCTAAAACTCTTGGTTCCGCCACTGGTGGATCGGAAGCTGGAACCTGGGCAGGACGTGTAGGTGACATCGCCGCCAGGATGCATAGGGATAGGAGTCTCCTATTCCTATTGACGCGAAGCCGCAGAGCTGCCAGGACGACGCCGTGGGATGAGTCCGTGTGTCCTATTCACACGCGAGGAACAAGTCTGAGCCTCCGAGTGGATGGAAATCAGCCGGTAGTTACGTGACATGTCATCTTTTTAATATAGCATATGAGAAATAGCAAGTCTCTTGTAGAACTCTTCTTTTTTGAGAAGTTTTGTATTTTACAAAATGGCTAAACTATAGGATTGAGCTACTAATTTTAGCATATCTGTTGGAGGTACTCAATCTCCACTAAAACAAAAACACCTAAATTTTTTCTTATAACATGCTCACAAAAGTTCGGATGTACTCCCTCCGTTCTAAAATATTTGTTGCTTTCGCTTCCCGATAAATAACTTTAAAAATATATATTAAAAAATATTAATATTTATAGTACATAATTAATATCATTAGAAATATCTTTAATTCTAGTTTTTAACAAATTTATTTAGGGATACAAATATTACACGTATTTTCTATAAATCGAGTCAAACGGGCGGCATGAAAACCGAAAACAACAAACATTTTGAAACGGAGGGAGTAGGAAACACTTCCTTCACCTGGACATGATATAGCAAAATTGTATTTAAAATGATGTGTCAATGGTCATTTTATACTGATTTTTTTCTTGAGCTGTAATTTTTTCTTAGTTTGTGTGTGCATAATATGTTGTGAAAAAATATAGTAACACGGAGGAAGTAATACTAAATAATATATTTATCAACAAAGAAGGGACGGAAGTGCCCGAACGTCCGGCCGCAGGACTCGTTCGGACAATGCTCCCGCACCTGCGCCTGCATCATATCCCACAACTCCGGGCCCCGCATCGCATTCCACGTCGAACGTAGCACTCACAACGACCCCCACCCCAACGCCAATGCCGAGGCGAGATAGAGGGAAGGGAAGGGAGGGGAGGGAGAGAAGAGGAGAAGGCGAGGCGTGTCGCGCGAGGTAGGAGCCGAAGCCTTGCCTAGGCCGCTGTCCGACAACCACCGGAGCCATTGCAACATGTGCAGCACCTGATCAATTTTTGAAACATTCAGATGAAACATTTGCAACGTACGTTTGTAGACAGATGAAACACTTGAAACATGCATCTTAAACACTTGCAAAAATACCTGAAAACTCATGAAATGTCATTCAAATATGCAACATTCTGATAAAACACTTGCAATATATGTGCGAAACATATGTAACATCCAAACAAACACACTTGCAACATACGTATAAAAAAACAAATAAAACATTTGGAACATAAACTTGCAACATACATGTATAGTCATTGCAACATGTGCAATATCTCGATCTACTTTTGCAACATCCAAATGAAACACGTGCAACATCCAGATAAAACATCTGAAACACTCAAAACATATACGCTTGCAACATGCGCTTTCAACGCAATGTGACCTTGCAGCCCGAAGGAATGGAGGCTCGATGTTGCGATCGGTGGCGGCGCATGGAGCTCGCCGGTGCGGTAGCGGCGCGAGAAACTAGCCAATGGGACCGCGTCGCGCAAAGCTCCTCTATCGGCCACGGGAATGACGGCGTTGGCAGCACCTCGACGCGGTGGGGGATGGGGCACAGAGCGCAGGGGCGAGGACGGGACACGGAGCGCAGGGCATGGACGGGGCACGGTGCAACGCGCGCGGAGCAGGATGGGGGCGTCGCGCGGTGGCGAGGCGGCTTTGGGCAGGCAGACATCGCGTCTCACCCCGACGAGCGCGAAGCGAGTCAAGGGAGTCGGAGATTTCTCGGATGTCATACTGTAGAAATAGAGGAGAGACAATAGATGGGATGGGGGTGCCGCGCGGTGGCGAGGCGGCTTTGGGCGGGCAGACGGCGCGTCTCACCCCAACGAGCGAAGCGAGTTGAGGGAGTCGGAGATTTCTCAGCTGTCGTAGTGTAGAAATGGAGGAGAGACAAATAGATGGAGCAGGCCGTCGTTGGCTGTTGGGCCGGTTGCTGTGTAGGCCCAGGTACGGGGCGTTCGGAAGAACGTGCTTGACGGTCCAAAGTAGGAGGGAGCCCAGGAAATATAGAGCCTGTTTAGTTGGTGAAAAGGCCTAAAAAAATTTGCACAGTAACTGTCACATCGAATCTTTGGACGCATGCATGGAGCATTAAATGTAGGTAAAAAAATAACTAATTACACAGTTTGTCTGTAAATGTCGAGATGAATCTTTTGAGCCTAGTTAGTCCATGATTAGATAAATTTTACCAAATAACAACGAAAAGTGCTACATAAACTTTACTCATATTTTTTCACAATCTAAACATGCCCATAGCTGAGGTCGCCATACCAGGACACGGGGGATTTGGCTGGCCCATGTGGGCATAGATAGCCCGATGAGCCGACCCAAGAACAATTTATGGGATGCCATGTGCGAGTTCTTCGATCACGACGCTGGGGCGTGAGGGAATGCAGTGCAAATGTGGACGCTGGGTAAGGCCGGCTTAGCTGCAGCCTGCAAAGCAAACGCGATGACGCAACAAGAATGTGAAGTACGTACTCCACAACACAGATGCACGGTTAGTTTGTACGCCACAGACGGCTTGGCTTCGCGAGAATGGATTGATCGATCGAGCACGTTAATATTGAGTCCACCCCACGTACAGCGAACGCATCCATGCATCAGATCAATACACACAGACAGACAATCCGCCCGAATTCAGCATTCAGCAATATGCATATGATCGATGCGCGCGTTGCACGTCTCGTCTAGCTCTTCGCGGCCTCCTTCTAATCTGTCAATTAGTTGGCGGGCGCTTCGCTCGCAACGGTGGCAGCGGTCTGTTCGTCGATGGTGATGGTCTTCTCCTCCGACGACGGCGGCGCTGGGACGACGGCCGCCTCCTCCGCCTTGTGCTCATCGACCGCCGGTTTGGCCTCCACGGGCTCCGTGGTGTTCTGCATCTGCCCAGCTGATTCCCCTGCAAAAATTAACCGCATTGCACAAGGAAAATTCTTATCGATCTGGTACGTGATTCTTGTGACAAGATTAGCTAATATAATATCAATAGATTGTATGTATGAGATTGTTAGGAGTATGTTTATAGATATATGTTAATAAATCGTACTCACCATCCTCATTTGTCGGAGCAGGCGACGTGGCCTTGTGCTCCTCCTCTTCGAGGTTTTTGCTCTCAACCGTCTTCTCCTCCCCGACGTCTTTGAGTTTGAGTTTGAGTGGTGCTAACTCCTTGGCCTGTTCCTCAACCTCGGGGGCGTCCTCCACAGGTGCCTCGTCGGCCATGGTGGATTCAGGAAGCAGATCCTCCTCCACCACCACTACCACCTTGTTGTCCTGCTCAGGTTCTGGTTCTGGCTCGGCCGCCGCGGCTTCGATCGCCACGGCGACGGCGGCAGGAGCCGCAGGAGCAGAAGCGACGTCGTCAGCGGCGACATCCTTATTAAGGACCACCACCACCTCCTCCTCTTTCTTGGCCTCCACGACGACGGTAGCGGCGGCGGCGGCGGGCTTCTCGAGGGACATCACCACGATGGCGTCTGCGGCCTTCGAGTCGACAGAGACAGGCTTCTCCTCGCGGGCGTCCGCCTTGGGCTCGCCGGCTACCGCCGCCGCATCCTTCACGACGTCCTTGACGGCAACGCCGGTGTTGCCGGACGACGACGACGACGACGTGGAGGAGGTGTGGCTTGCGCCGGTGGCGGTGGAGACGACGGAGGACTTCCTCCGGAGGAGCTTGCCGCCGCCGCCGGCGCTGCTGGTGTTGCCGGTGGCCACGGCCTCCTTGGAGCCACCGCAACCCATGGCCGGCCGGCGCTGGCGACGCCGACGCTGACGCGACGGAGGAAGAGAGCGAGAGAGAGATCGGTGGACAGGGAACGGACGGAGGAGAGGAATCGTCGCGTCGGGCGTGCTTGAAGGATCGGAGGCAAAGAGACGCCGCGGGGGCACGCCCGCTTTTATAGACAGGGACAGGGACAGGGACAAGGACACGACCCGCGACGTGCCCGCACGCAAGCAACGCGACTGCACGCTCGCATTCACATGCGTGGAAAAGCCAACGATCCTGACGAGTGGGCAAACGCATGTTTGGAGAGCCATGGATACGCGAGGTTGGCACTTGGCAAATTGTTGTTGTTGGTTGCCAACGCATCGTTCGTTGCATGGCGTGCCGCCCAGTTTTCTCCCTCAGATACTCCGTCTGCCGGCGAGCCGGCCGCCGGCCGCCGGAATGCAGTTTTTTTTTTTTTTTTGGTTTTGCCAGCGACTAACTCGTCGTTTGGTGGGCTTCATTTAGTCACCCGTGAACTTCATCGGCCGGCAACAGGCCAGCCGATTTTGGAGCTACATATTTAGACAACGCCAATCTGTAATGCCATAGTATAGTAGCATCATAGGGAAGATTTTATACTAGTAAACTACAACCATTCGGCACCTAATTGACAAGGTCCATAAATTCTTCATAGTTTCTGTTCGTTTTGTGACAAGAACAAGGGGAACCATGCAAGGAGAACATGAAGGATCAAGGAATGATCCCCTGCTTACTGGGCTTTCCAGGAGCCTCGAATGATTCCAACTCTTATCCCCTCGTGTCGGCTTCTTGCTCAGACAAACACCACTCTATAGCTCTATACGAAGTAAAAATTACGCTGCTCTATTTCTGTACACTCCAGTACGTATCACACAAGTCCTAAGATGTATGCAAGTTCATCTGACTAATGTGACAATCATGACGTGACAGTAGTTTCACTCTTGACAAAGTAACCCAGGTTCAAGCGGCTCCAAGAGAGATCAGCAATGGCCCAGGTGCTTCATCTAAAATTCACCGTCCTCATAGGGGCAGAAGGTAGCCGAGCGAAATGCCAACGACTGCCATGTAGATGACGAAAAGCAGGGGAAAACCGGTGCTGGACTGACTCCGTGCAGCGCCCACCCTTTTCAAGAACACCTATTTAAGAGAATCATTTATAATCAGTTAGAGATGAATGCTGGAAACAGTACACTTGCAAAGAAAACAGTTTACAAGTGATAAGCACAATAAAAGAAATCTAGATATGCATTTCAGACTCATGGTTGTGAACATTGATACGGTGATACTCCAAAAGCATACATAGTTAAGGATGCTTCTTTAGTTCTTTATTAAACAGTACGGGACACAGTTTGGAATTCAATAATATGGATACTTGGGAGCAAAGTGTTTAAAGTTGTAAATTAGAAAATTAACGAAATATTTAGCCTAATGCATGAAAAAAAAACTTATGGGTATCAGTCAACCCTGCAGTTGAGAGCCTATTAGTCTGGTCAGATGCTAGCCTTCACCATTCAATACATAGAACAAGATGTTAACATGCTAAGAGTAGCCATTATTTGGGATTGTAAATTGGGACCACTGTTCCAAGTTATTAGATGAGAGAAATGGAACTACAGGTTTAGTTGTTAAGAAGTTATTAGAACACCGTAAGTCGGCTAAGAACAAACAGAACAACATCCCAGCACGGTAAGTCGGCTCTCAGATATGGCAAGCTGGAAGACTAATGTAGACTTGCTACATATCTTGTGGATCTATGACAGAACTCTGCCCCCAGTTGATTGTCACGTAACTTCAAATGGGCATAGGGATGAAAAGCATGGCAGCCCTTTGCCAAATTCAAACATATGTGCATGGAAAGCTTATATTTGTTGTTTAACAGCTTCAGTTATCATGAAAATGGGCACAGAAGAAAGTTACTGCAAAATGGTTTATGATGGTCTTTATCAACACAATAAAATTTTACCATCTCTTTCTGCAATTTATCCCGCTCTTGGATGGTAGTTCTGTTTGCTTCCCTCAATTTTACAATCAAAGTTTTAGCCTACAAAAGAGGATGATGCAACAATGTAGCATTTCAGAAAAGGAACATCTTAAGATATTCAAAATTCAAATGACCAAACACAAATATTTGGCACTATATATTTCTTACCTCTTCAAGTTTTACTTCAAGATTGTTAAGTTTCATCTGTAAATTTTGAACATCTTTGGATACCTGCTAAAGGTGTAATAAATAGAATTAAACACATCCGAAGTTAAGAACTGATGATTGGTAACCAAGTGCCTGTATTTAATATTCATCGCCAAGACAAACTGACAAAATATAGTAATGGATTGTTAATAAGCTAAACAGACGTAGCAGAACATGAACAATACTTGAAAAATAAGCTTACCTGAGGTATATGAACATTATCAGCATTGGTAGATTCTTTATCACTTAACGATGGAACTTCACTTGGAGCAGGAGTATATTCCAGCGGTGGAGATTCTTTCAGATCTATACTTGCTTCTGTTGAAGAAAACTGAGTTTCTATAGAGGCAACAGAGGTTTCTTGCAAATTGGAAGCAGATTCTGACAAAGTAAATGAAGCTTGTTTGGGTGGGACTAGAAAATCTTGCAGGATAGTAGGGCATTCGTTTACAGGTGAGGAATTTTCATTGAAAGTAGCAGTTCCACTTAAAGAAGGAAAGCTTGCTTTCAGAGAATTACGAACTTCGTTCACCACATTAGGTGCTTCATTCACATTATCAAGTGTCTGCTCTGTCACAGGAACCCCAGCTGTTTCCTTGGCATGGGGAACTCCATTGATGAGCTGCTCTACTTGAGGCTCTGTTATGCTGATAGTGACAACTTTCAACTTCTTCTCCTCAATATATTGACCAGATTCTTTGGAGAACTACAATGAAGATTGAGTCAAAGTAAAATAGAGACAAAGATGCAAAGAAACATCACATAAGCTAAGCATAACTTGCTGCATATACTTACAAAAGCAGGAACAATGCCCTCATCAGCTGTACCAAACGGAACAACTGTGGTCTGCACAAGAAACTTGTCTTTTGATTGCAAATCAAGTGGAGCATTCTTTAGCGCTTGCATAGTAACTACATTTTATTTAAACAACAACATTAAATAAAATGACAAAAAAAGGAAGTAAATTGCACTCTGAAGAAAAACAAAATCCACCATGGCATCTAGGAAAAGATGCCATCTAGCTTCCACAATACTCTACTGCAATGAATTCTGAGTATGTCAAAGCACCAATTTCACCAGTAGCCAGTAAAGACAACGTCTACCTGTAAAATCACGTGATGCCAATGGAAGAATAACTCCTACATTTGGTCGAACACAATATTTTTTTGGATAAGTTGTTTTAACCTGTTACATATTCAAATATCCAAGTCAACAGAACAGAAATTGGTATAAATGCGAATACATTAAAACATTAGGCCTTAAATTGGTATCCAAAGAAAAAATAGATAGCATAGTGTGCATCAAATGATCATTGATCAAACATTTACCCTATAAAAACAGTATGAGAAAAATCTTAACTCCACAGCACAAAATAACCATAATACATAACATAAGATTGGAGACCAACCTTGAATGCGACATATTGATCTGACTTATTAACAAGATGGATACAACATGAACTCTGCTTCCTCACCTCAACTGATAACAAGTGAAAGTCAGATAAATATTCATTTACAGGTGGTAGAATAAATAACAATATGAAATTACGATCTTAGACTATAATAAAAACCCTAGTTAACATTCACTAACCTACAGATGGTAGAATCAATAACAATAGAAAATTATGATGACAGACTATATGATATCCTAGTTAACATTAACAAACCTCTGAAGAATAGCATGTTATTAATAAAAAAGGAAAGAATAGCATGTTAACAGAAAATTACTAAACAGTCATGAAAACTGGAGCTTATGACTTACTATGCTCAGTACAGATTCATTCAATTTACCAATCTAAGATACTGATTTTGGTATTATTCAAATCTTATGGAAACACATATGATATTCTTTGATCAAAAAATTTGCTTAGGCGGATAAGAGTAAATCAGCATGATTTGTCAGGAGCGGACCAAAATCATTTGACAGTATTTAGGTTATGAGTAGCTTCAGATCATACAAAGTGGCAAAACCAACCAACCAGGGTTACAGTACAGTTTTACTGTGACGGTTGGTCATTGTGACAATTTTCAACCTAGATAATTAAAAGCCCGTACTAATAGTATCACTGCAGATACCAGTACACAATAGCAAAAATGTTCAACATATGCAACCATAGCTGGAGATAACAGTTTCACTGTAACCAATAACCAACTCCTTCACTCTTATTTCTGTAAGCAAGGTTAATACGCGGCAATAGTAGATTGATTATGAGAGTACAGTGTACATGATTGTATAGGCAAGGATGCTCTAGGGTTTTTGCTTAAAGAAATGGCACCGACCAGGGAGATCCTTGCCTATGCAGCTATGCCTATTAGTAAAAACCAATCTAGCATGGGCCTATGGCTGGCGCATGGCCAATGGCCCAACCGGATTAGTCATCTAACAGTTTCATTGTCAATTCACTTTCGGCAACTCAGTATGTTGCCACAGTACATAACCAAAATTTACTCTAGAAACTCGATCTCCAGTTTAAACAGATTCCAATTATTCTATTTCTCAATTTTGGTCATAAGAACCCCCACAGTTCCTGTTCAGCTTCACAATGCATATGAAACTTTTTGTTTCTTTAGCTAAGCTCATCCAATTGTATTCCCATACAAGACTACCACCAGCCTTTTGCTCTAGTCCTAACTACCTGGCCACCTCAGTGAGTGGTGAGACAGGAAGTCCAAATAGGTTCCAGCTCTCACACTCGAAGCATAAGCATAAAGTGTTGGAGTGTGTATGTATTAGGCCCATGAGGCTAGGCTTCCCTGGAGCGCTACAAGGCTCGCTGAGTCCTTCGCGGCTTCACTCAGCGGCCCGGCAATGACTATGCTGAGACCTTCAGTCCCGTGGTGAAGCCAGCTACAGTCCGCACCGTCCTCTCCCTGGCTCTCGAGCGCTCCTGGCCTGTGCATCAGCTGGATGTCAAGAATGCCTTCCTCCATGGCACTCTGACTGAGACGGTCTACTGCAGTCAGCCGGCAGGTTTCGTGGATTCTTCCCGTCCGGACTTCGTCTGCCGACTCAACAAATCTCTCTACGGGCTCAAGCAGGCACCCCGGGCTTGGTACTCTCGATTCGCTACCTTCCTGCAGACTCTTGGGTTCACCGAGGCCAAGTCTGACACCTCCCTGTTCATATACCACTATGGGGGTGAGACTGCTTACCTGCTCCTCTATGTGGATGACATTGTTCTCACCGCCTCCAGCGAGTCTCTGCTCCACCGCATCATTGCCTCTCTGCAGAAGGAATTTGCTATGAAGGATCTTGGGGTGCTCCACCACTTCCTCGGCGTCACTGTTGAGCCCCGACCTTCAGGCCTGTTCCTCCACCAGCGGCAGATCACTTGTGACATTCTGGAGCGAGCAGGGATGACCGCCTGCCAGTCCTGCTCTACTCCGGTTGACACCTAGGGCAAGCTGTCAGAGGCTGGGGGTCCGATGCCTGGGCCAGCGGACTCCACCGCCTACCGGAGTCTTGCGGGCGCGCTCCAGTACCTCACCTTCACACGGCCGGACATCACTTATGCCGTCCAGCAGCTCTGCCTCTACATGCATGCTCCGCAGGAGCCCCACCTGGCTGCTATGAAGCGGCTTCTACGGTACCTCCGTGGCACACTTGGCTACGGGCTGCTCCTCGGCCGGTCCTCCACTGCCGAGCTGGTTGTCTACACCGACGCTGACTGGGCAGGATGCCCGGACACCCGCAGGTCCACCTCCAGCTACGCTGTCTTTCTCGGCGGCAACCTGGTCTCTTGGTCGTCCAAGCGCCAGCCGGTGGTTTCACGCTCCAGTGCCGAGGCGGAGTACCGTGCCGTGGCCAACGGCGTGGCCGAGGCCGCCTGGCTCCGCCAGCTCCTGGCTGAGCTTCACCGCCCACTCACCAGGAGCACGCTCGTCTACTGCGACAACGTCAGCGCGGTCTACCTCTCCACCAACCCTGTGCAGCACCAGAGGACCAAGCATGTGGAGATTGATCTACACTTCGTCCGCGACCGGGTGGCCATCGGCGACGTCCGAGTTCTTCACGTCCCGACCACCTCCCAGTTTGCGGACATCTTCACCAAAGGCCTCCCTTCCTCGACCTTCTCCGAGTTTCGCTCCAGCCTCAACGTCTCCAGTGGCTAATTGTGGCTGCGGGGGGTCCTGTGTGTGTTGTGCTCTTACTTGTTTTCTTTCTTGTTCAGCCTTGAACTCCGCTGCGCCGGTAGTTCAGACTGCGGGGGGGTGTTGGAGTGTGTATGTATTAGGCCCATGAGGCTAGGCCCATGTGGCCCATGTATAGTACCTATATAGCTACTCTTCTAGGGTTAGCCCAATCCAATATACAGACAAAACATTCTAGCATAAAGGATTGTTTGGGATGGTTTAATAGGAACCAGAGATCTAGAGTCTAGAATTCTCTACAGATATGAACACCAAAAAAATCATTCCACTGAAAATAAAGTTAATCAATTTCTTAGCCATGAATGCATAAATCAATTACGCAGAATATCTTATTGTCTTGCATGATCAAGACAC
This sequence comes from Saccharum hybrid cultivar R570, assembly GCA_038087645.1. Classification (NCBI taxonomy): domain Eukaryota; kingdom Viridiplantae; phylum Streptophyta; class Magnoliopsida; order Poales; family Poaceae; genus Saccharum; species Saccharum hybrid cultivar. Next base: position 20,585,756 of record JAQSUU010000496.1, read on the forward strand.
AATGAATAATACACCCCATCTGGCACAAAAGGAGAAAATAAACAAGTTTGCTCCATTACTACCACTGGTCCCAATTACCCTACAATATGTACAGTGTGATGAATACAGCAGTCTAGTAGAGTCCCTACTAGCCTCTTTCAACACACCTAACAGCATGTTCTGCTATTATTGTTCCCAATCACAAGAAAGTGGTGAATTTACATCAGATTAACCTACTTATCAAATGAACATATGTGACAAGCAGCACATGCCTGCCCATTAAAATACACAATTACTCGCAGCAAAAGAACGACCTATTCCAATATCACATCCAAGTATCCAACCACCAGCACTAAACCACAAGAAAGGATCCATTCTCTTAACTAGCAACTATACAAATTCTTGTATAGAAAAAAAAAGACTAGTAAGTCCAACGTAGGTACCATGTTAGAAAATGTTAATGCCCAATAATTCCCTAAATTTTGTATGTGTTCTCATGGGGATTGGGTTAGGACATGCTTAAATGGACCATGAACAATCAGTAACTCCCATGTTACACAAGTAAAAGTACAAACTGCAAAACAAAATTTCAAGTTAAAAAATTGTCTCATTCGCATGGTACAAACAATGCAAACTATATTTTGGCTCAAACCTCCAAAACAGCAGATGAAACATACTGTTCCAAATGTTTCCAAAAAAAACATACCGTTCCAACAACTACTGAAGAAATATGGATTCTATGATTCCTCAAACCTTTGAAAGGCAGATTTTAGTCTGTTACCAACCATGCATGGAACACCTTACCAGCATGTTTAATCCACTCTCAACGCAAGGTAATTTGTTTACATTGGATAAAAGTGTAGGATTTTGTTTTGTCAAATGCATGATCACTGACTCATAAGTGCCTTGCACAACCACAGGCACAACCTGCTTCTGTGTAGTATAACTACAGAAACAAGAGATCATAAAAAATATCAAATGTCGGGGAAATGCATATGCTCGGCTGACAACCGAACGGATGGCTCGTCTCTTTCCTCTCGACACGGGCGACCCGTGCGACGCGGGTGTCCCATGCGAAGCTGGTGCGCACCATGGCGTGGGGAACGCCGCTGCCACGGGAGCGAGCCCTACGCGCGAGCAGGGCAGGTTTGCGACGCGAGTCCAAGCTACAGGATTAGGCTTGTGCGCACAGTCGGGAGTCGTGTCGGCTCCAAGCTCCGCAGACGCGGTCCACGTCTCGACTCCTCCGCAGTCGCTGACCTCTGGGCCATGGCGGATTCCGGGAGACGAGGGGGTGCTCCAGCCTCCTTTTGAGGTCACGGGCCCTCACTCTTCTCTCTCCCCATCTCCCTCATCCCATTCTCCCATCTCGTCTAGAGAAAGCGGAAACCCTAGCGATTCCTTTCGAATCACGGCGGAAGGAGGCCAGGGCGCGGCTTCCGCACGAGGTATGTGATCACCTCGACGCAGATTTGAGTGCTCATCTCGTTCACTTGTGGAATCATAGCATTGAGGTTGGGGTTTGCGGGGAAATTTTTGTTCGGAGTTCGAATAAGCTGGAGTCTGGTTCACCGGAGGTAGCTCCCCTTCGTGGCGCTAATCCGGAGAACCTGCGGTGGTCCACTTTGGGTGGTGATACTCGATCGTTTTCGCAGGTCCTTCAGGCTCCTCTGCAGCCTGGGAAGAACATGGATCGGTGCCCGTATCCTCCGAATCGCTTCAATCAAGGGTTCGAGGGAAAACGGGGTGGTGTTTTTCGTACTGGATGGCAAGGACAGGGTAATCGGGGCTGGGTTCCGCGCGGTAGAGACAGAGGTGGCGGTAGATTTCAAGGCGGAGGTCGTGGCTATGGTGATAGAGACAACAGGAACCAATACCGTCAGAACGAGCAAGTGCCTCAGGAAGAACAGAAGGAGGAATCCAACCCCAATCAGAAGGCAGAGTCCACTTAAGTCAAAACCTCTGTGAACAACAACACATAGATTGTGGTGACTGATACTCAGAATGCTCAGGATGGGGATAACGGGGCACATGAAGCTCCTAGAGACTAGCTCGACAGACCTCAGTTCTGTCCCAGATGTGGAAAAGTGGGGCACATTGCTACTGTTTGTCCTAGCCCTGTGGTGTGCTCGAGGTGTCATAAGGAAGGGCATGTGGAGAGAGTTTGCTTAACTAAGATGCCCTAGGTGGTAACATGAAGAAAAAGTATCATTTGATTAAATGGAACAAGATTACTAAGCCTAAAAATAAGGGTGGGTTGGGCATTAAGAACTTCAGAAGAATGAATATCAACTTATTATGTAAATGGTGGTGGAAAGCTGAAAATGGTGATGGCATTTGGCAGGATATTATCATGAAGAAATATATGAAAAAAGGGATGATTGGTCTTTTGTCTAAAAATCCCACGAATTCCCCTGTGTGGAATGACCTATTAAAGGTTAGACATGTTTATTTGAAAGGGGGATCTATGGAGGTAGGAAATGGTAAATCTACCAGTTTTTGGCATGATAGATGGTGTGGTCTTGTCTCCTTAGCAGACAAGTTCCCTGAACATTATAAGATTAGTATTGAGCAAGATTGCTCGGTTGAATACATGAAATTGAAAAATTGGAGACCTTCTTTCAGGAGATGGCTGCATGAAGACCTTCAGTGTCAGTATAGAAGACTTCATGACATTGTGTTTCGGTATGGCATTAATTCTGATAAGGATCGTGCTAAATGGGATTGGGAAAAATCTGGTTTGTTTTCAGTTAAGTCAACTTACAAATACCTGTGTAGGCATGATTATGGGCCTAGTTTCAAGATGATCTGGAAAGCTAAAACTCCTTTGAAAATCAAGATTTTCATGTGGCTTGTTTCTCAAAACGTCATACTCACTAAAGACAATTTGATCAAATGTAAATGGAAGGGCAATAAGTCCTGTGCATTTTGTACTGAGAATGAAAATTGTCGCCACTTATTCTTTGAGTACCCAACGGCCAAATATGTTTGGAGCCTGTTGGCTTACTCTTTGGGGTCTGTCTGTAGACCAAATAGTATGGAACAATACTGGTTTTGGATTCATAAGATTCCCCCCCCAAGCCCCCAGTCTGCACGCAGTTGGGTTGGCTGCCATTATTTGGGTCATTTGGCGCACAAGAAATATGGTGTGCTTTGATAATAAAAGGGTGAAATCTCCTACTGAGATTGTCTGTTTGATCTGCTCTTTTTTGACATATTGGGCAGGTTTGCTCAAGGAGGGCCTGAAGGAACAAGTGATCCAGGGTGCTAAGGTGGTGAAATCAACGGCACTCTACTTCCACAAGCAAAATCTGCAGTCGCATACGCAGGAGGAGCATCAGTTGGTGCCATTCGCTGGATAGAAGCCCTAATCTGTTAGCGTTGCTGGCGTCCTTGTGATGTTAGGCGTTGCTAGCGTCCTTTTGATGTTAGGCTTAGCTCTTTTTCGAGCGTTTTTTGTACGTCTTGGTGTTGGGAAGGCGTTATCAAACTCTGGCAGTTAGTGTTGGTTGTTCAGGCATGTGTTCCCTTGGTGATCATATGTCTGGTTGGTTTTAGCTTCATATGTGTCGTTCAATGGTTCTGAACTATGACTTTGTAATTTCGTTGCCTTGGTAATGAAATTCGGTTTTACCGGTGTGGAAAAAAAACTACAGAAACAAACTCAGATCTGTCCTATTTTTACAAAGGTCCCTGGACAAAGCTACATGATACAGAACAAGTAAGGTTGTTTGTTAGCTCGCTCAATCTCTTTTGTCACTTAAAACAAACTGGCCTTGTTGCGCCTAACACCTCTCTCTGCATCCTTATGCATATAACACACTCAGCACTTGTGACATACCATGTTTTATACACTCTTTTTCCGCGTCATCACAAGTGGCAAGCAAACAATCGGGGAATCTAGAATGTCACAGCTGCAACCAATTCACCAAATGTGCATATACAGCAAGAAGATATGTCACATTCCCACACGCCAAACTTCAGGGCCATTGGCAGAAGGACAGCACAGGAACTAATACTCGCTGACACCCCAACCACTAAACCATAACCACCTATTAGCACTAGCACACTTGTTGACTGGAGAACAGATGGATCCGACTGAAAGTACAAATCGTGTGATGAAAGTGCTAATGCCACGGTCGGTCCTCAAATTTGTTGGCACAAACCTCCTCACGCAATCGCAAGTAATAAGATTATCTTGACTGTCGTACATCCTAAGGTGCAAATCGAAATCGAAGCATGGATAGTTAAACCCTGGCGCGAACACGCTGACCCACCCGTCCCGTCAATAACCCCCAATCTGACCCAAGCATTGCAGCATCATGAGAAATCAACCGAAAACTTACGCGCGGGCGGATAATCACAGACCCGCCCACGATCAGAGGCCAATGCATCAGGCAAATCAACCCGCCAGGTCAGGGATGGATCGTGGCGACTGAATCACTGAACTCGCCTCCCTCCATTGGGCTGAAGTGGAGGGGTCAGGGAACGAGAAGAAGGGCACGTACCGAGGAAGCGGAGCTCGCGGGGGTGGATCTCGACGAGCACGTCCTCGCTGCCCATCGCCGCCTCCCCGTCCCCGGCCGCGCTGGCTAGAGAGTAGAGAGGACGGACGCAGAGAGATCGAAGCAGCTGCTCTGCCTCTGCGTGCGGCCGCGTGTCGTGCCCCTCGGAGCGGAGAAAAGGGCGGACCGGGTGGAGAAAGACAGAGACTGGGCGCGGACGGGGATGCCACTGCCACTCCGCCTTCCACAACTCCTCCCAAGTCCCCCCGTCAGGCCGTCAGCCTCCCCGAGACGCCCGACTGTTTCGGCCGCCGGAATGCAGGCCAGTGCGAGTCCGGTCCTCGTCCGTTTCGAGAGCCTTTTTACCTGTGTGCCAAACCTTATGCCACTCGAAAGTTCAAACGGACCTGTGTGCCAGCATCCAACTTCACTTTTACCTGCAAGCCATTGTGTCAATTTGAGATAGTAACGGTGTCAAACAACAGTGGCAAAAGACATGGATGCCCTTAAGCCTGACATGTGCTGTGAACTTAGTGTTATCCTTGTGTGCCATCGAGGCCCAGCAAACTGATGCCGATGGTCAACAATTATTTTTGACCAACAATTCTGATGCATCGGCTCGTGTATAAAACAACAATTCTGACGCATGACCATCACCCATTTTGGCAATAATTATTACTAAAAAATGATGGATGCATGAATAAAACATTGTCCCAACAATTATTATTAAAAAACACAGCCAACAATTTATCAAACACATGACCAACATAACATCAACATTTAACATATAATAGCTAATGGTTCTCATCAGTTCACATGGCATCAACATGACACACAGGCAATGGTTCTCATCACACAACAGTTTACATGAACATGACATAAAAGCTAAGTTTGTTTGGCATAATAGCTAACTGTTCTTGGCAAAAGGGAGGAAACAACCATAACCACATGAGCAAAATGAGCAGCCAGCTGTTTTAGTTCACTTGCAGCTTCTTGCTTCTGGTATTAGAAGAAGGACGGGATGGGTTGAGCATCTTCCTGATCCCAATCCTTTTCTTCCGCCATGGGTGGCCTATCCTCTGAATCCACGCTCCAGCCCTCCACAGGCATGGTGGATTGCCTTCTTCTCTCCCCGCCGCCCTCCCTACAGCCACCAGTCGCCGGACCCGCTGCACCTAGGGTTTCGCGACCACCACGTGCAGGGAGGGAGGAAGAAACGGAGACGGTGGAGGCCGGGCGGGGGGAGTCACAGCCATGGCCGGTCGCCGGTGGTCGGCCGCCGGTCCTCTTCGGCCGCTACGCGGCGTCGGCGCGGCGCTCTCCCTCGGGCGGAGTCGCTCCGTGCGACGCGAGACAGAGGAGGAGCGGGAGCGGGGGTCGCGACGCGTAATGGAAGGGGAGCGGGGGTCGCGTAATGGAAGGGGAGCGGGGTTCGCGCTCTGGATACTGGAGGAGATGGGGAAAAAATTAAAAGGATCATTTTGGACAATTATCTAGGCGGGTCCCACACGTCAGGTACCTAAACGGACTAAATTTCACGGAACATGGACGGAATGGCACACGGGTAAAAGCGAAGATGGGCGATGGCACACAGGTCCGTTTGAACTTTCGAGTGGCACGAGGGTCTGGTGAAACTTTCATAATGGCACACAGGTAAAAGGCTCCCGTTTCGAGAAGCGAAAAGGGCTTCCACTAACCGTTGTGACTCACTGGAAGCCAAACCAAATGATGCCATTCATATATGGGCCTCTCTCGGGCTACGTTTATGGGCCCTGGGCCACCACTTGGGAGTCCATTCCTTTGGCTGGCCCGGCCTACGCCGACGGTCGGCGCCCATATATAAAGCCCCGAACCCTAGAGGCCAGGCTCCCATTAATCCAGAACCACCAGGTAGCCGTCACCTTGCGGTTCTGCGCCTCCAGTCCAGCTCTTGCTAAGGTATCGTTTCTTCTCGGCAAATCCTCCCTCGATCGACCTCTTCTCTTAGCTGCTTGATGCGATAGCGACTGGATCGAGGTTGTACTCTGTCGCCTCTCCGTGGCTGTAGTGATTCGGTCCTCTGTTTGCGATTAATCATAGCTACTGCTGTAGTTTTGCAGATTTTTGCTCTGTACCTTCTTTGTAGTTCATCTGCAGTAATAGATGCAGCCTCATCGTATGAGCAAATTTCGGATCTGGTATATAATAAAGTTGTTGTCCAATTTTGAATTCGTCTTGCTTGCTCAAAATTCTGTGCGCACAATTATTAGTTTGCTCTTTTATCTGTTCCAGGGCTGCTCTGTTCAATGTTTTTGTGCTGCTTTAGTTTTTCCCCTGCTGATGTGTATCAGGCTTTTTTAAGCTAATTGCTGCGGTTGCAACTTTAGATCTAGTTTCTGATCCCATCTGATAAACTCTTTTGTTAGTGGATTTGGTATTGTGTGTTGTTTACAAGTGTTTCTAACAATTGATTCATCTGGTGTAACAGTTTAAGCTTCACCTCCAGCCATGGGTAAGGAGAAGTCCCACATCAACATCGTGGTTATTGGCCACGTCGACTCTGGCAAGTCGACCACCACCGGCCACCTGATCTACAAGCTTGGAGGCATTGACAAGCGTGTGATCGAGAGGTTCGAGAAGGAGGCTGCTGAAATGAACAAGCGGTCCTTCAAGTACGCGTGGGTGCTCGACAAGCTCAAGGCTGAGCGTGAGAGAGGTATCACCATTGATATCGCTCTGTGGAAGTTTGAGACCACCAAGTACTACTGCACGGTCATTGATGCCCCTGGACACCGTGACTTCATCAAGAACATGATCACTGGTACCTCCCAGGCTGACTGTGCCGTCCTTATCATTGACTCCACCACTGGGGGTTTTGAGGCTGGTATCTCCAAGGATGGCCAGACCCGTGAGCATGCTCTCCTTGCTTTCACCCTTGGAGTGAAGCAGATGATTTGCTGCTGCAACAAGGTACAATCAGGAATTTCTGTTTCACTCCTATTCATTAGTTGAGACACACAGTATTAGACTATGTGAGCTGTATACAGAATTTGATGCTAGTATAATTGTATTGGTTATTCATGTCTAGTAGTTAATCTTCATTAGTTTGCTAGTCACATCTGTTGCAGAAAGATTCTCTCAATAACTTTGATATGAGTTTCTCATTCAATTGCTTCAGGTAATGTTTAGAGGTTATTGGAATACTTTTAGTGTGTTAATAACGTGTGCTTGGTTGTTGCAGCACTTAATTGTTTTCATATGATTGGTATGGTTACTTAATGTGCTGCTCTAACAGTTTAGTAGTTGGAAGCATTGACATATACCTGTTTGCTCTGTTTTCTTTGTATTTGTTATTACAACCTGGACTTGGTATTTTGGTTACATTTATGAATTATCATATATGATGATCTACCTACTTGTGTTTATTATTACTGTTGTGCTGGCACTGTAAACAAGTTTGTTCCAGAAATGAGTGTCATGTACCAGTTAATTAATTTTGATTTTGTTCTTGCATACATACATGTTGCTTGCTCTTCATGTGATCTGTTCCTTTAAGCTAATGATGATGTTGTATTCCAAACATATACTGTTTATCTGCTGTGGAGAATCAAACTAATGGTAATCATATGTTCCGTTGCTGTTTGTAATTTTAGATGGATGCGACCACTCCCAAGTACTCCAAGGCCCGTTATGATGAAATTGTGAAGGAAGTCTCATCCTACCTCAAGAAGGTTGGATACAACCCTGACAAGATTGCTTTCGTCCCAATCTCTGGTTTTGAGGGTGACAACATGATTGAGAGGTCCACCAACCTTGACTGGTACAAGGGCCCAACCCTGCTTGAGGCTCTTGACCAGATCACCGAGCCCAAGAGGCCCTCGGACAAGCCCCTGCGTCTGCCCCTTCAGGATGTGTATAAGATTGGTGGTATTGGAACTGTCCCGGTTGGTCGTGTGGAGACTGGTGTCATCAAGCCTGGGATGGTTGTCACCTTTGGTCCAACTGGCCTGACCACTGAGGTGAAGTCTGTTGAGATGCACCACGAGGCTCTCCAGGAGGCCCTTCCTGGTGACAATGTTGGCTTCAACGTGAAGAACGTCGCTGTGAAGGATCTGAAGCGTGGGTATGTGGCCTCCAACTCCAAGGATGACCCTGCCAAGGAGGCTGCCAGCTTCACCTCCCAGGTCATCATCATGAACCACCCTGGGCAGATCGGCAATGGCTATGCCCCAGTGCTGGACTGCCACACCTCCCACATTGCTGTCAAGTTTGCTGAGCTCATTACCAAGATCGACAGGCGGTCTGGCAAGGAGCTTGAGAAGGAGCCCAAGTTCCTGAAGAACGGTGACGCCGGTATGGTGAAGATGATTCCCACCAAGCCCATGGTGGTGGAGACCTTCTCTGAGTATCCTCCTCTGGGTCGTTTTGCTGTCCGTGACATGAGGCAGACGGTTGCTGTTGGAGTCATCAAGAGCGTGGAGAAGAAGGATCCTACAGGTGCCAAGGTGACCAAGGCTGCTGCCAAGAAGAAATGATGCCCCTGCCACTTTGTGGTCAACCCTGTGTCTTCTTTTGGGATACCTAGATGCTTTATTACCATGGCTTAAATTTTGTCAATGGCCGTTGCTGTGATCGTGTGAACTGTTAAGGTCTTACAGCAATGCGCCTTTTGGTTGTGGTTCTTGTCGTGTTTCATTATGTCTTCAGCAAAACTTGAATGCTCTTCGACTGATTTGAGCCCTTATTGATGATTTGGAATGCTGAGTCTTTAAAACTTTAAATTGCTCGAAGTATTAGCCTTGTTTTCTTATTGTTCCTCTGTTGATGTTGTTTTACGTTTTTGTTTCATTTAGCAATTTGGACTGACCCAAGTATTAGCTTCGATTGGCCACACACTGACGCTTGACGCAGCTGTTGAGCTTCTGCTCTTCTCTGTCTGTAAGTTCGTTCGGTAATCATAACATGTGTGTGCAGAAGGAACATGGCAACGCCCCTGGTAGCTGAAGTTTACTCATCCAATCCCGTTTCGATCGATCCTTTTGTTTTGAGACAATTGGATATTTCTATTTCCTATTAGCTGGTCTTTCCTTTGGATTTTTTGAAAATACAGTTATGGTCGGTCAGCACGTCTGCTGGCATTGCCCGCTTCAAATCACTGTAGAACGGTAGATTTTTTTTAAAAAAAAAAACTTTAGAACGGTAGAAGTTAATCAAACTGTTGCAGTTCCCTTCCCCTTCTTCACCTAGTAAAATAAGTTTCCTCCCTATTTCCATCGATCTTCACCTAGTAAAATACCCCCTCCATTCTAAATTATAAGGCATTTCAAGAATTTTGGAGAGTCAAAGCATTTTAAGTTTGACCAAAATTATAGAGAAAATTATAAAAATTTATAATATCAAATAGGTATACTATGAAAATATAATTAATGATGAATCTAATGATACTTAATTGGTGTCATAAATATTATTATCTTATCATATAAATTTAATTAAACTTGAGATCCTTTAACTCTCTAAGATTCTTGCAATGCCTTATAATTTAGAATGGAGGGAGTAAGTTTCCTCCCTATTTCCATCGATATGGTCACATCCGCCAGAGCATCTCCGAGAGAAGGCTAATAATACCCCAAACCGCATATTTGCGTGGTTACGTGAAAAAATGCTGGTCCAACAGGTCCCCAACCTTTCACCCAAGATTTGCTCGCTCCGAAAACAAGCCCGCGCCCCGCATATCTGCGAAAGGACGACGCCTCCCCCAATCTTTCTCCCGCACTTCTCCTCCCCTGCTCGCGGCCATTTTTCTAAGTGTTTGGTGCGATTTGTAGCTCCACCCGCCATCGAAGTAGCCTCTCATCTTCTTCCATCCAATTGCCAAAAGGTTGAGGATGGGGACAGCTAGGGATGCCGTGAGGCGCATGGCAGCGCCCAGATGCGGCGGCCCCTGTCCAGCGGCGTCCAGATGCAGCCGCCCTTGTCCGTCAATGCGCAGCTGCGGCAACCCGCGGCCGTCAACGCAGTGATGCAGCCACCCCCAAAAGGCGACGTGCAGATGCGGCCGCCCCTGTCCGTTGACGCGCAGCTGCGGCAACCCACGGCCGTCGACGCACTGATGCGGCCTCCCGCAAACGGCGATGTGCAGATGCGGCCACCCCGGTCCATCGCCACTTTCATGCGGCCGCCGTCCACCACCGCGCAGACGCGGCTGGCACAGTCCGCCAGTGGCCATATTCTCCAGGCGAGCAGATTTGGTGACACTGGATTCCCAGCAGATGGGGGTCTACGAGAACTCATTCCCTGCTGCATCCTTTGAAGATATAGCCAACAATGACATGTTTGTTAATGGTACGATGGAAACCAGTTTGCATTGCTACAAATGGTTCACTATACTTCCAATTCATGGTTGCAGTAAAGTAGATTTAGACATTTATGCGCTGATCTGATTAGTATAGAGAGTAGATGCTCAGATGTGTATTTGATTGTGGGTTTCAGGAATGTGTGTGCTACTGAAGTGTCTTGTCACCTGTACATCATGTGTTTTAGGAATTTATCTTTGGAATGGGTGATATTCTGATGAATCTAATATCTTCTCTGCAAGTGTTTCTGCAGAAAACCCTGAACTTTTCAGTAACTGAATGTCTGTTTGGGTATCAGCACATCGGTGGCACTATAATTTGCATAGTATCTGATACATTCAGTTTCCTGTAGTGGCTAGAGATAGCACAATTTGGCATGCCAGTGTCTAGTCTTCAGTAACTGAATTATGTTTGGTATCTGCTTGAGAGTTGCCATCACAACATTTGACTGCTTTAAAACGGATAGATGGCAAGAAGCAGGACAAGGACATGTTCAGGGACATAATTGAGTGATGACTGTCTTGGGGAATCTCTGATTCCCACATCACATTGAACTTATTTTCTTGCAAGTTGCCTCTTCTCTTGCTGATGGTGGTACTACTGCCTTCTCAGCCACCGTCATCATTTGTCTTTCCCTGTCCCTGTTCCTCTCCCTCTCTGGCTGCTTGGTTGATGCCTGCCTCTGTGTGGATGTGTGTGTGATATTCTGTGAACCAAGCTGGCTTAAGTGGAATCCGGAGAATGCATATGCAGATGCAAGGTTGGAACGAGCGGATGGAAAAAGTCAAGAGTCCAGGAGCTACGGAGGACGAACGGCCGGCCAGATGGAACAAGTCACACAGATCACTCTGGGCATTCGGTTAACCGAAACCGATCGGTTTGGTTGCTCGGTTCTTTATGAAATTTGGTTAGCATAAAACTAGGAACCGAGGAATTTCGGTCTCGGTTAGTTCGGTTCGGTTTCTGTTAGAACCGAACTAACCGAGGCATACGTTACAGCACCGAAACAGAAGGAAAAGGGGGGGGGGGGGGGGGAGGGGGGGATGAAAAGAAAAACACGGCGGCAGTAGCCCCTTCCTCCAGAATCTAGATCAGCGGAGGAGGACTCCAGGCAGGCGTGACGGTGGAGGGCTCATGCACGCAGGCGGTGAGCGGCGGCAGCTCGGCGCTCGGCCTCCAGTCCAGGCCCCACGGGGCACAGCCCTCGCTGGCAGTGAGTGGCAGCGACTCCGCGCCTCGGCCTCGAGGGCAGCACGCTAGTGGGGCCAGCCGCCGCCGCTCTTGCTTCGATTCGGAGATCGAAGGGAGGCACCATGGCTGCGCGCTCTGGGGGCCGCCCGCCACCGTCGCACTCGCCTGATGGGACCGCCGTGCCGCGCCCTCCTACACTCTGCTTGGGCCATCGGTGGAAGAGGAAGGGAGAGTGGATGCACCACAGCCACAGGTGCCTGGCGGCTGGGGAGAGGAAAAGGATGGGGGCGTGCATGGCGGCTGGGGAGAGAAAAGGATGGGGGCGGCTGTGTCTTAGGGTTTGAGGAGTGAAGAGGAACAATATATACCTATACCAACTAGTGGGTTGGGCTACAATGTTTCTTTGCTGGGCCTTTGTAAACTTCGGTTATTTTGGTTAACCAAGCCCAGGAACCGATTTAACCTAGCAAATTTCGGTCCTGAGAAGTGGGAACCGAATTGGGAACCGAAATTTTCGGTTTCGATTCTTTCAGTTTCGGTTCCGGTTCTTTTGATTAGGTTTTCGGTTCTTGGTTATTTTTGCCCAGGTTACACGTAGAGAGAAAAATCCAAATCTAACTAATTCTGTTCTAGCCCCGTCCTCATCCAACTAATTGGCGATGTGGCAAGTTAAAAATATTTTTGGGTGCAAAATATTGGGGAGCTGCTGTGGAGGAAACTAGTTATTAGGAAACAAATATTTGAGATTGCCCCCAATACAGAGTTTTGGGGGTTATATTTTTTGGGAACTCTTGGAGTTGCTCTAGAGGAGTCAAATGGTCTGAAACTGAGAACCAACCAGTTCATTTGCGTCCATTTCCTGCCTCCCTATTCAGGTTCATGATAAATCGTATTCTCCACGTACCCTACTTCTCTCCCGCTGGATTAGTTGATGGGCCCTTAGTTGATTTGACTCTTGCTGGTGTTGTACAATGCAACAATCGTCCAAACCGTCGACCAGTGGCTCACCTGCAATTCGCCTGTTACACCACGCCTTGGCCTCCATCAGACAAGAGCCTGTTACTTTTCACTTTGATTTCGTGCAGGGCACTGCCACTATCTAGCAACGCAGAATATAATCCAATGCTGATTAACAAAAGAATAGATACTTTAAAAAAAAGCCGGTATCTCCAGTCCAGGATCTTTGGTGTTTTTTTGACGTAAAGGATCTTTGGTGTTCGACACACTTTCTAATAAAGCCGGACGAATGTCTTTATCTAAAAATAGATACTCTAAAAAAATAGAATATGAGGCATGCTTTCTCATTATTTTCTTTTGCTATCATTCAGGGATGATGCTCTACAACCTTTTAATGCAACGGGAACACATAATTCTCTTCTCCTTCATCCCTTCTCAAGGAGAATTGATTACATATAGTAGATACGTCGATTCAAGTAGAAAATCACATCCACATGTAGAAAACTACAGCATCGACTCCACATGTAGATATGTTTTTGTTGTGTAACTATTTCTCCTCATAGAACTATACAACTAAGCAACTATTTATAGTCACCTTCAAATTACCGCAACAACGCGCGGGGTATGATCTACAAGCCATAACTAGCTGATGTGGCTTGTTATCCAACCCTAAACTTACCGTCTTGTACGCCCTAACAGGGTCCCTCTCGGATTAGAGTTTGGATGGTTCCTTTACTAGTTTACTCGTTCGTTGTCACGCAAGCATGATAGGTACCATTTGCTACCCAGAAAAACCGTCTAGTCCAATTCCTAAAACCAGCTAGACCAACTTTTGCAGGATCACGGCGTCTCAACCCGTTGGCAATCCAAGTGCTCTAGCACTCTGTGTCTGAACTGATCTATGTCAACACGTTTTTGGTAACTCCTAGTAGCTTAATCTCATTGTCCAAACCAAATGCTTAATTGATCTATCATCCTTGTCCATCACTACTTTTGCATCTAACCAAGAAGGCCAATCGTATTTGTTATTAATCACCTGTGATATTGCTTGCTTTTGTACCATGTGCTACTATTGCTATTGCCATTGTGAGGACCAACACTTGAAAGTTCATAGTATTTTGTTAACTTCCACAACACTCTCTATCTCGACATTGAAAGTTTGCAATATTTTGTTAACTTACTTACTTTCAGAGCACTATCTTGTGTGATTGTATCAATTTTGCACTAATAATTTAAATCTTGTTGATCAGAATTCATTCCCATATCTATAAACAAGAAAATAGAAAATAAAGATTGTTTCTCTTGTAAGATAGGCACCATAAAATATATAGCATGATTTTAGGGGAAAATTGAAATAGAAAATGGATAGTTGAACTATGATGTTCATTGAACGAACGTTTTCTAAACTAGTCGGGAACTTGATCTTAAGTGTTTGTTCTTCTTTCCCTTTTCTCATGATACTAGTTGTTCTACTAATTGCATAAAAAAGAAGTTGTTCTACAAATTACAACCATTTGAATTTATATTTTTAGGGATAGGGGGAAGAAGCGGGTAGAGGAATTGGTCGACTCATCAGGCTCATGACCTAAAGACTGCAGGTTCAAATCATGTCCCCGCTTAATCACATTAGATACTTGTATGAGTTCTAATCACTAGGGTCAAAGTACTTGACAAGCTCTAGGGGAATAATCTCTTTCACTTGTTTAATGTTTTTTCCTGAGCTAAAACAAAACGTATAAGGTAAATCTAGATTTTAGGATTTTTAGTTACATACTTTCTAGAAAAATGTAAATTGAGAGTTCCTTCTACAACACTTTTTTTAACTTTACAAACTACACTCACATCCTCTGTGTTTCGTATGTGACCTGGATTTATGAACCATACTCATATGAGTTATAACAAATCTCGTCTAGTGATGATGGATTCGGAGTCCGATTTCAATACGTATTTGATCACACCCTAAGTATCTCGTATGTGACGACCCGGACTCATGGTCCACTCTTATATGAGTTAGAACAATTCACATCTATCGATGATATAGAGTCTGATTCCTATATGTATTAGGTTCCGTTGTAATGTATACAAACACATTTGCTAGTAACATATAAAAAGAGCATATACTACTTCCTCCGTTCTAAATTATAAGACGTTTTGGCATTCCTAGATTTATGCCTTTTAATACGCATCTAGGCATATCATACATCTAGGTGTATAGCAAAAGTAATGAATTTAGAAAAGCTAAAACATCTTATAATTTAGAAGGAGGGAGTAGCAAATAAATATTAAAAATTATCATTAAAAGATTCAAATAATCCAAGCTAGGCACCATAACATAGCATGATTTTAAGAAAAGATTAAAAACTTGTTTTATATTTTTCCTAAGATAAATCAAAATTTCTAAAATTAGTTCAGATTTTAGGATTTTAATTATATATTTTCTAAAAATATGTTTGGATATCTTTTAGAAGAATTATTTGTATAACTTTTAAAACAAGTCTAATTGACCTCAAATATAATTCGATTTACCTTTCTCATTTCTAATATGGCATCCTCGTGTAAATTAGAACCGCTTTCAAAACCGTTAAAGAAAAAATTCAGATGGGTCTAAGGTGAAAAATCCGTTTTGATTTAGGGGTAAAGGTTGTTAAATTTAATTTTTCCACATGTCCAAACAATGTCATTCGGTCATTCATATATGGGCCTCTCTCGGGCTCCGCTTATGGCGATGACATTCGGCCTTGGGCTGCCTGGCCTGCGTCGACGCTCTTATATAAAGTACCAAACCCTAGAAGCCAGCTCCCCCTCCCCGACCTGCCGTCGTCTGCCACGGTTCTGCGCCTACGCTTTTGCCTCTGGCCTCCATCTCTTGCTAAGGTTTGACTTCATCTCGCCTTATCCTCGCTTGCTCGAACTCTGTTCTTGAGCTACTTGATGCGATAGTGAATGGATCGATGTTGTGTTGTACTCTGTCGCCTCCCCGTGCCTGTAGCGATTCGGTTGCGATAGTGAATGGATCGATGTTGTACTCTATCGCCTCCCCATGCCTATAGCACTTCGGTTGAGATAGTGAACGGATCAATGATGTACTATGTCGCCTCCCCGTGCGACCTTAGGGTTTGTGGGTTTTTTCCTTCATGATTCGCTGGTGCGACCTTAGGGTTTGTGGGTTTTGCCTTCATGATTCACTGATCTGATTTTTAAGGATAGTTTCTTCTGAATCCGATGAGTTACTTACATACTGCTGGATGATTTATTGCTTGTGCTTGTGGTCATGTGACCTGGTCTTAATTAACGGATCGAACTTTTTGACGTCTAGAGCAGCTGTAGTTTCTTTGTTTTGCAGATACCTTTGTACTGTATCTATCTTTGTAGTTCATGTGTTGCAACCTCATCTATGAGCAAATTTCTGATCTGGTTTACGAAGTTGCTTGAGACTCCAATTTTGAAGTCTTACTGGTTCAAAATTCTGTGCGCACACTTATTAGTTAGATCTTTTTATTTTTTCTAGGGTTGCTTTGTTTTTATATTATATTGTTTGCTCTGTTCAATGTTTTTAGTGTTGCTTTATTTTCCTCTATGCTTTATGTTTAAGCTAATTGCTGCGGTTGCAACTTTAGATCTAGTTTCTGATCCCATCTGATAAATTATTTTGTTAGTGGCTTTGGTATCGTGTGATGTTTACTTGTGTTTCTAATAATTGATTCATCTGCGCGCACATTTATTAGTTTGCTCTTTATTTTTTTCTAGAGCTGTTTTGTTTCTTATATTATATTGTCTGCTCTGGTTAATGTTTCTAGTGCTGCTTTATTTCCCCCTGGTGATGTGTATGAGGTTATTTTTAAGCTAATTGCTGTGGTTGCAACTTTAGATGTAGTTTCTGATCCCATTTGATAAATGCTTTAGTTAGTGGCTAGTATTGTGTTTCTAATCGTTGATTCATCTTGTGTAACAGTTTAAGCTTCACCTCCAGCCATGGGTAAGGAGAAGTCCCACATCAACATTATTGTGGTTATTGGCCACGTTGACTCTGGCAAGTCGACCACCACCGGCCACCTGATCTACAAGCTTGGAGGCATTGACAAGCGTGTGATCGAGATGTTCAAGGAGGAGGCCGCTGAAATGAACAAGCGGTCCTTCAAGTTCGCGTGGGTGCTCGACAAGCTCAAGGCTGAGCTTGAGAGAGGTATCACCATTGATATCGCTCTGTGAAAGTTTGAGACCACCAAGTACTACTGCACTGTCATTGTACGAAGGAGAAAGTCCAAATTACTCCTCTCAAGTTTGACATATGTCCATATTACTCCATAAACTTACATTTGGTTCAATTTACTCTCTCCAACTATTTCAGTTGGTCTAGTTTACCTTTTAACATGATTTGTTATTTTTGTTTTTTCACGTATTAGTTGCGTCTTAATATCAACTTTTGTGATATCATAGAGAACATCATAAGTTATGTTAGAAAAATATATCTTAACGTTTTGCTACTATTTTGATAGCTTAGGAAATTTAATAATAAATTAACATTAGAGATACAATATCGTATAAAACATAATGATGAAAAATTCATAGTGTATTATTCTAACACAAAATACAACGTCCTCTATCGCCTCACAAAATTTGAAACTAAAATATAATTTGTACATAGAGAAACAAAAAAGAAAAATCTCTTTAAAGTGTTGGTTGGACCAAGTTAAATAATTGGAGGGACTAAAGTGAACCAAATGTTATTTTGAGGGGTTATTTGGATATAGGCCAAGCTAGGAGGGAGTAATATGGACTTTTTCCTCGTATGAATGATGTATTAAGTTAGTCTCCAAATGCCATGGCTTGGCTTATAGCCAAGTTTATTGGCATCGCTCTTAAGCACAAAATTAAAGAATATCCTAAGAGCTGGCATACGGTATTAAATGAAGCCTTGTGGTCATATCGGATGTCGTGTCATGGTGCAACCAAGGTAAGACCTTATCAGTTGGTATATGGACACGACGCACTATTGCCTTGGGAGATTAAAACTGGCTCTAGGTGAATACATTCTCAAGATCAATTGACAGCCGATGACTATGATACCCTTATGAAAGATGAGTTGGAAGATGTGGCAGGTCATCGGTTAAAGGCTTTAGCTAGCATCGAAGAGAATAAGAAAAGGGTAGCCAGATGGTATGACAAGAAGGTGAAGATAAAGGAGTTTGTCGATGGGGATTTGGTTTAGAAGTTGATTTTACCGATTGGGACTAAAAGTTCAAAGTTTGGCAAATGGTCGCCTAATTGGGAGGGTCCATCTCGGATAAATCAATCTGTTCCTGGTAATGCATATATTCTCGAAACCCTCGAAGGGGTTGTGTTTCCCAGAGCATTAAATGGAAAATATTTAAAGAAATATTACCCTAGTATCTGAATAGATGCATAAAAGTATAATTGCCGATAACAATCCTATCGGCTAGAGTTAAACAAATCATCAATGTGTCATTGCCGATGCACTAGATGAGAATTACAGATTTAACAAAGATTGGATAGCCGATATTGCACGCAGGCGAATCTCATCGGCTTCCTTCAATTCTTTAGCGTCTTCATCGGCAACCCCCTCCACAGGCTTGAGTTTCTTTTTCAAGGCCAAGGTCTTGCGAGCTTGGACATCCCTTTCTTGCTGAAGGGCTTTGATGACGTCAGGAAGCTGGTCTTCTTCTTGCCTGGCGTGAGTTAGGGCTGTTTCAACTTCTTCCAGTTCAGCTAGAAGAGCTGCTCTTTTTGCCGATAGATCCAGGATCTTCTGCTTAAGATCAGCACCTAAGGTCTGCAAGTTGCTGATGCTTTTGTGCTTCTCATCGGCAGTTTGTTTTAGCTGCAGCATCTCTTCCTTGAGCTGGGCTTGAGCTGCTCTATCAGCGATACGGTGAGCAGCCCGTTGATATTGAAGTTGTTGGCTCTCTAGATGGACTGCTGGGAAGAGAGTTTCTTCAACATCGGCAGGAACTTCGCCACGGATTGTCTTGAAGATGGTTTTTGCAGGATCTGAATCGTTTACCAACTGAGCAGTATCTTGTTGTAACAGATTCAGAAGGGCTTCTAGCTTGGCATAAATTTCTGCCGATATCGTCCCTAGTGCTAGGGAAGAACTCGCTTCTTCTCCATCATCATCGGAGATGTCGATAGCAAAAGAAAACAAGCTATTGGGAGAATCTTGTTCCTATGAAGAGGAAAGGAAGTCAGAGATCCTACCTAAGGATAGATATGGATATTATAAATCGAATAGGTCAATCGGTTTACCTGCTTCAAGGCGATTTCTTGGGCCTGGCTGGAAGGAGCAGCTTGAAGGGGGCCATGTGAGGGATCGGCAGAGCTGGCCAATGGGATGTCTTCTACGACTTCATCAATAGTTGGCCCTTGGGGTATGATGGCCGATGATACATTTTGTGTAGAAGGATCAACTTGTTCGACTACATTGGTTGGCTGACTAACAGGTGTTGGAGCAGATGCAGGGACTGGCATAGATTTCTATCGTTTTTGCTGAGCCTCGGCATCGGTTAAAGCTTTACGCTTTACTTGGGTCTCAGCGATAGTTGGCTGGGGGGCATCAACACTTGTTGATCGTGGAGCTTGAGCGCCTGGTGTGTTTGCCGATGTGCCCATTTGCTGCTGCAAAACAAGTGTAAGATTGGATGTTTAACAGATAAAATGTAAAGTTGAAAGAATACCTCTGAAGGTTGACTGGAGGTAGTGGTGCTTGGTGCTGGAAGAGTTGTCGATGATGATCCAGCAGCGGCTCTTACACCCTGATGGTTACATGATTAATATAGTTTGTATTGGCATGAGTGAAAATAAACGAGGTTATTACCTTGAAAGCTTTAATTAGGCTTGATGCGGCGGCTAACGGAGTAGCCCTAGCTGTTGCTAGCTTTGATCTAGAGGTGACGGTCTTGGCACGGGTCCTCTGGAAAGTTAAAGCGGCTAAGGTGGGGGCGTTGTAGCCGATCACTGAAATTGGGGAGATAGGTTGGAGGTTGAAAGGTTTCCCACTCTTACTTATGGATGGAACTGGGTCATCGGCCTATCACAAGAAAGATTAGCTGCCGATATATGAAAAAGGAGAAATAAAAGAAAGTTAAAAGAAACTTACTGCATCATCAGGAATGGCGTAGTCGGGATCGATCATGTGCCGATATATATGGACGGATGTTGCGAATAATTGTTCCTTCCATTCTTGCCACCATTGCTTATATGATTCGGTAATAAAAGACGCTGGTGACCAGACGGAAAGATCAACGTTTGAGATATCGACATTGGGGGCGAGTCTCACTACCCTGCTCCACTCAGTTCCGCTGGTGATTGTTTCTCTGGGCTTGATCACATCGGCAAAGCACAGCTTGATTGGCAGTTGCCCAAAAGCCAGTTGACGGGATACTGCCGATGGATTGTAGAACTCATAGGTGGTATTAGAATTTTTCCCACTACCAAATGTGTTCACCGGGATTGCCCTGAGAGTGATGATGGCCATCATAAGCTCATTGTTTTGGTTCAGCTCGTCATCGACAAAGTTGAAGAGAAGGGAGAACTTGTTCTCTTCATCGATATAGGGTACCCAAGCCCTATGATCGCGAGGGTGACCATTGTAGAAGTTCTGGAAAAATCTGCCGATTTGATCTTCATTGGCCTCTGTTCCAGGGAGGACAATTATGGCTTCACCGAAGTTGAGAGGGGGGCGTGTTGCCGATTCCTCATCTCCAAGAACGTAATCTTCGATGATTTCTCGTGGGAATTCTTGGGCGAAGAAATCCCACTGTAGACGTTTATGCATATGGGCATTTAGCCACATATTGATAAACCACCATGGGCCTCCCAAATTGCCGATGGGTTCACCAAGCAAAAGCTTCTGGGATACTTGGTGGAGGAGGTGGTAGGTGGAGCTCAGAAGGTATCGACCGAGCGGGAACCTTACACCGTTGGCCAAGAGTTCGGCTGCAGAAAGGAAGGCGTTGGTTGGTCCTACCGATCGACCGCAGAAGATAAATTTCTCCAACCACATATTCAAGAATATGGCGTGTTCCCTCTGGTTAACAGTGCCAGTCCTTTAGTATTCCTGGTTGTATCCTGTCCAGCCGCCGATGTTGCGTGTGTTCACTCTATATTCGGCTCTCCTACCATAGATGGAAGCCTCATCGACAGTCGAGATGTCCAAGCCAGTGAGCATGTATACATCGGCAAGAGTAGGGGCGGATGGACCATGGCCAAATATGAAGGTGTTTGTTGTATCTGACCAGAAGTAAGCGGCGGCTATCATCATGGATTCATTCTTCTGCATATCGGCAATAGACAGCCTAATGCATTGGTCTATTTTCCGCTCTGCCCAGTACACCTGCATCGACATGTTAACCCTCAAATACCAATCTTTCCACCCTTTGGTGGGTTTGGACCAGGATCGGAATGTATCTTTCCACAGATTCAAAGAAAAATTTTGAGCTTTGAAGGAAATTCTGTTAGCTTCTGCGTTGATCAAATCAGTTGGATCTAGGTCGCCCATTGGACCTAGGCATTGGAGGTGTGGTTGGTCGGTTGGAATAACCAGTTTGTTGTGTAGTTCCTAAGTTCGGAGGATCAAAAGAATGAGGAAAAAGGGAAAAATTACTAACTATATGAATTCGCAAAGATCAAAAGAGTCAAGGTAAAAGTAACGGAAGTAGAACGAACCGTGGGGACGTTGAAGTTGACCGCCATTGCTCTGAGGAAGGTGAAGGCGCCGGTTGGGAACTTAAAGGTGATGCTGGAAGGAGTTCTTGTTGGTTGAGGTTACGCGGTTGTTCGTTGAGGTTGCCGCCGGAGAGAGAGAATGCCAAAGGTTGGAGTCTGAGGGTAGAAGATGAGCATTCCGGAGAAATCTATTTATAGGCTGCTTGGAGTAGGGGTATTCTGTACTTATCTCTATGCCACGCGCGTGTAGGTCGAGGTGGTTCAGATGGATATGGTAACTGTTCGCACGACAATCAAGGGATTGTACAGGAGATTTGATGGCAAGTGATCATGACTTGGAAAAGATCTCAGTACAAAATCTTTTGATTCTAAAATGATAGCGTTAATTATGTTAAGATCTTGCCGATGGATTGTTATTTCGGTATCTTAACCATAATTAGGGCAAGAGTAGTTGGGGATTGTGTGATATTTGCTGATATGTGTGAATCAGAACTAGATTTGATTAGATTCAGTAACGGATTATGTCATGCTTGGAGAATGGGTTGAGAAAAATAGGTAAAGGCAAATATTATCTGGAGTAAATTTCGGAGCATCAATGTTTTATACTCCGAAATTGGGGGGCATGTGTTGACACCGTTTTTTGGCACGTGTCAAGATAATCAGAGTGGGCTAATCGGCAGAAGAAAAGTTATTGTGTATATTGATAGCCGATAAAAGACAGCTTGTGAAGAAGGCTGCCGATGGATGGTGGCGGTGTATGGAGAAGCTAGGTTGGATTGGGGTGTTGCCGATAAGGTTAAGGGTATTATTGCCGATGTCGATAAAGGAGGTTTGAAGACTGCTGTTGATGAAATAGGAAGTGTGCCGATGAAAGAAGACTTGAAGGCTGCTACCGATGAAACAGGGAGTGTGCTGATGGAAAGGAGGTCGATGAGAATTTCATCGTAATTTAGGCGGACAAGGGAATAAGATAGGAATTAATTTTCTTTTCTATGTTTATTAGAGTCTGATTTGTATAAGAGTCATATGTTTCTTTAGATTTGGATTTAGTGTCCTAGTCGTATTTGGTTATGTTTCTGTAGATCAGGGTATAAATATAGAGTGAAGGGCAATGTAATGAGGAATCAATCAATATCAAAAATCAGCTTTTACTCTTATTTACATCTATTTACTTTCCGACGACTTCGTCAATTTGCATATTTTTTCCTTTTTTACGAGTTCTCATCGATTCGGCGAGTTGCATTGCTTCAGTGCAATCTTCGACGATCCTCGAGTTCCGCGTGAGTACCTCTTGGCCGTGACTTCCGGGCGTATCGCTGTCGTCAGGACCAAAGTGCTCGTATCTTCATCCTTGTCGATTAACAGGTCAAATCGACTGGCACGCTTTGGATATCGATTTCGGGTATTATCCCTTTGTGTTTGCAGATCCACTTTTGCATCAACAGAGCCATTGCAACATGTGCAGCACCTGATCAATTTTTGAAACATTCAGATGAAACATTTGCAATGTACGTTTGTAGACAGATGAAACATTTGAAACATGCATCTTAAACACTTGCAAAAATACCTGAAAACTCATGAAATGTCATTCAAATATGCAACATTCAGATAAAACACTTGCAATATATGTGCGAAACATATGTAACATCCAAACAAACACACTTGCAACATACGTATGAAAAAACAAATAAAACATTTAAAACATAAACTTGCAACATACATGTATAGTCATTGCAACATATGCAACATCTCGATCTACTTTTGCAACATCCAAATGAAACACATGCAACATCTAGATAAAACATCTTAAACACTCAAAGCATACGCTTGCAACATACGCTTTCAACGCAATGTGACCTTGCAGCTTTGAGGAATGGAGGCTCGTTGTTGCGGTCGGTGGCGGCGCATGGAGCTCGCTGGTGCGGTAGCGGCGCGAGAAACTAGCCAATGGGACAGCGTCGCGCAAAGCTCCTCTATCGGCCACGGGAACAACGACATTGGCCGCACCTCGGCGCGGTGGGGGACGGGGCACAGAGCGCAGGGGCGAGGACGGGACATGGAGCGCAGGGGCATGGATGGGGCACGGTGCAACGCGACGCAGGATGGGGGCGCCGCGCGGTGGCGAGGCGGCTTTGGGCAGGCAGACAGTGCGTCTCACCCCGACGAGCGAAGCGAGTCAGAGGGAGTCGGAGATTTCTCGGCTGTCATACTATAGAAGTAGAGGAGAGACAATAGATGGGATGGGGGCGCCGCGCGGTGGCGAGGCGGCAGTCGGAGATTTCTTGTCGTAGTGTAGAAATGGAGGAGAGACAATAGATGGGGCAGGCCATCGTTGGCTGTTGGGCCGGTTGCCGTGTAGGCCCAGGTACGGGGTGTTTGGAAGAACGTGCCTGGGCGGTCCGAAGTAGGAGGAAATATAGCTGAGGTCGGGGGATTTGGCTGGCTCATGTGGGCATAGATAGCCCAATGAGCCGACCCAAGAACAATTTATGGGATGCCATGTGCGACTTCTTCGATCACGACGCTGAGACAACACAGATGCACGTACTCCACAACACAGCTGCACGGTTAGTTTGTACGCCATAGACGGCTTGGCCTCGCGAGAATGGATTGATCGATCGAGCACATTAATATTGAGTCCACCCCACGTACAGCGAACGCATCCATGCATCAGATCAATACACACAGACAGACAACCCGCCCGAATTCAGCATTCAGCAATATGCATTTGATCGATGCGCGCGTTGCACGTCTCGTCTAGCTCTTCGCGGCCTCCTTCTAATCTGTCAATTAGTTGGCGGGCGCTTCGCTCGCAACGGTGGCAGCGGTCTGTTCGTCGGTGGTGATGGTCTTCTCCTCCGCCGACGGCGGCGCTGGGACGACGGCCGCCTCCTCCGCCTTGTGCTCATCGACCGCCGGTTTGGTCTCCACGGGCTCCGTGGTGTTCTGCATCTGCCCAGCTGATGCCCCTGCAAAAATGAACCGCATTGCACAAGGAAAATTCTTATCGATCTGGTCCGTAATTCTTGTGACAAGATTAGCTAATATAATATCAATAGATTGTATGTATGAGATTGTTAGGAGTATGTTTATAGATATATGTTAATAAATCGTACTCACCATCCTCATTTGTCACCTGCTACCACCGCCGCATCAAACTTGGTATCAAAAAAGTCAAACGTCTTATAATTTGGGATAGAGGGAGTAGTAAACAACAACCATTCGTCACCTAATTGACAAGGTCCATAAATTCTTCATAGTTTCTGTTCGTTTTGTGACAAGAACAAGGGGAACCATGCAAGGAGAACATGAAGGATCAAGGAATGATCCCCTGCTTACTGGGCTTTCCAGGAGCCTCGAATGATTCCAACTCTTATCCCCTCGTGTCGGCTTCTTGCTCAGACAAACACCACTCTATAGCTCTATACGAAGTAAAAATTACGCTGATCTATTTCTGTACACTCCAGTACGTATCACACAAGTCCTAAGATGTATGCAAGTTCATCTGACTAATGTGACAATCATGACGTGACAGTAGTTTCACTCTTGACAAAGTAACCCAGGTTCAAGCGGCTCCAAGAGAGACCAGCAATGGCCCAGGTGCTTCATCTAAAATTCACCGTCCTCATAGGGGCAGAAGGTAGCCGAGCGAAATGCCAACGACTGCCATGTAGATGACGAAAAGCAGGGGAAAACCGGTGCTGGACTGACTCCGTGCAGCGCCCGCCCTTTTCAAGAACACCTATTTAAGAGAATCATTTATAATCAGTTAGAGATGAATGCTGGAAACAGTACACTTGCAAAGAAAACAGTTTACAAGTGATAAGCACAATAAAAGAAATCTAGATATGCATTTCAGACTCATGGTTGTGAACATTGATACGGTGATACTCCAAAAGCATACATAGTTAAGGATGCTTCTTTAGTTCTTTATTAAACAGTACGGGACACAGTTTGGAATTCAATAATATGGATACTTGGGAGCAAAGTGTTTAAAGTTGTAAATTAGAAAATTAACGAAATATTTAGCCTAATGCATGAAAAAAAAAACTTATGGGTATCAGTCAACCCTGCAGTTGAGAGCCTATTAGTCTGGTCAGATGCTAGCCTTCACCATTCAATACATAGAACAAGATGTTAACATGCTAAGAGTAGCCATTATTTGGGATTGTAAATTGGGACCACTGTTCCAAGTTATTAGATGAGAGAAATGGAACTACAGGTTTAGTTGTTAAGAAGTTATTAGAACACCGTAAGTCGGCTAAGAACAAACAGAACAACATCCCAGCACGGTAAGTCGGCTCTCAGATATGGCAAGCTGGAAGACTAATGTAGACTTGCTACATATCTTGTGGATCTATGACAGAACTCTGCCCCCAGTTGATTGTCACGTAACTTCAAATGGGCATAGGGATGAAAAGCATGGCAGCCCTTTGCCAAATTCAAACATATGTGCATGGAAAGCTTATATTTGTTGTTTAACAGCTTCAGTTATCATGAAAATGGGCACAGAAGAAAGTTACTGCAAAATGGTTTATGATGGTCTTTATCAACACAATAAAATTTTACCATCTCTTTCTGCAATTTATCCCGCTCTTGGATGGTAGTTCTGTTTGCTTCCCTCAATTTTACAATCAAAGTTTTAGCCTACAAAAGAGGATGATGCAACAATGTAGCATTTCAGAAAAGGAACATCTTAAGATATTCAAAATTCAAATGACCAAACACAAATATTTGGCACTATATATTTCTTACCTCTTCAAGTTTTACTTCAAGATTGTTAAGTTTCATCTGTAAATTTTGAACATCTTTGGATACCTGCTAAAGGTGTAATAAATAGAATTAAACACATCAGAAGTTAAGAACTGATGATTGGTAACCAAGTGCCTGTATTTAATATTCATCGCCAAGACAAACTGACAAAATATAGTAATGGATTGTTAATAAGCTAAACAGATGTAGCAGAACATGAACAATACTTGAAAAATAAGCTTACCTGAGGTATATGAACATTATCAGCATTGGTAGATTCTTTATCACTTAACGATGGAACTTCACTTGGAGCTGGAGTATATTCCAGCGGTGGAGATTCTTTCAGATCTATACTTGCTTCTGTTGAAGAAAACTGAGTTTCTATAGAGGCAACAGAGGTTTCTTGCAAATTGGAAGCAGATTCTGACAAAGTAAATGAAGCTTGTTTGGGTGGGACTAGAAAATCTTGCAGGATAGTAGGGCATTCGTTTACAGGTGAGGAATTTTCATTGAAAGTAGCAGTTCCACTTAAAGAAGGAAAGCTTGCTTTCAGAGAATTACGAACTTCGTTCACCACATTAGGTGCTTCATTCACATTATCAAGTGTCTGCTCTGTCACAGGAACCCCAGCTGTTTCCTTGGCATGGGGAACTCCATTGATGAGCTGCTCTACTTGAGGCTCTGTTATGCTGATAGTGACAACTTTCAACTTCTTCTCCTCAATATATTGACCAGATTCTTTGGAGAACTACAATGAAGATTGAGTCAAAGTAAAATAGAGACAAAGATGCAAAGAAACATCACATAAGCTAAGCATAACTTGCTGCATATACTTACAAAAGCAGGAACAATGCCCTCATCAGCTGTACCAAACGGAACAACTGTGGTCTGCACAAGAAACTTGTCTTTTGATTGCAAATCAAGTGGAGCATTCTTTAGCGCTTGCATAGTAACTACATTTTATTTAAACAACAACATTAAATAAAATGACAAAAAAAAGGAAGTAAATTGCACTCTGAAGAAAAACAAAATCCACCATGGCATCTAGGAAAAGATGCCATCTAGCTTCCACAATACTCTACTGCAATGAATTCTGAGTATGTCAAAGCACCAATTTCACCAGTAGCCAGTAAAGACAACGTCTACCTGTAAAATCACGTGATGCCAATGGAAGAATAACTCCTACATTTGGTCGAACACAATATTTTTTTGGATAAGTTGTTTTAACCTGTTACATATTCAAATATCCAAGTCAACAGAACAGAAATTGGTATAAATGCGAATGCATTAAAACATTAGGCCTTAAATTGGTATCCAAAGAAAAAATAGATAGCATAGTGTGCATCAAATGATCATTGATCAAACATTTACCCTATAAAAACAGTATGAGAAAAATCTTAACTCCACAGCACAAAATAACCATAATACATAACATAAGATTGGAGACCAACCTTGAATGCGACATATTGATCTGACTTATTAACAAGATGGATACAACATGAACTCTGCTTCCTCACCTCAACTGATAACAAGTGAAAGTCAGATAAATATTCATTTACAGGTGGTAGAATAAATAACAATATGAAATTACGATCTTAGACTATAATAAAAACCCTAGTTAACATTCACTAACCTACAGATGGTAGAATCAATAACAATAGAAAATTATGATGACAGACTATATGATATCCTAGTTAACATTAACAAACCTCTGAAGAATAGCATGTTATTAATAAAAAAGGAAAGAATAGCATGTTAACAGAAAATTACTAAACAGTCATGAAAACTGGAGCTTATGACTTACTATGCTCAGTACAGATTCATTCAATTTACCAATCTAAGATACTGATTTTGGTATTATTCAAATCTTATGGAAACACGTATGATATTCTTTGATCAAAAAAATTGCTTAGGCGGATAAGAGTAAATCAGCATGATTTGTCAGGAGCAGACCAAAATCATTTGACATTATTTAGGTTATGAGTAGCTTCAGATCATACAAAGTGGCAAAACCAACCAACCAGGGTTACAGTACAGTTTTACTGTGACGGTTGGTCATTGTGACAATTTTCAACCTAGATAATTAAAAGCCCGTACTAATAGTATCACTACAGATACCAGTACACAATAGCAAAACTGTTCAACACATGCAACCATAGCTGGAGATAACAGTTTCACTGTAACCAATTAACCAACTCCTTCACTCCTATTTCTGTAAGCAAGGTTAATACGCGGCAATAGTAGATTGATTATGAGAGTACAGTGTACATGATTGTATAGGCAAGGATGCTCTAGGGTTTTTGCTTAAAGAAATGGCACCGACCAGGGAGATCCTTGCCTATGCAGCTATGCCTATTAGTAAAAACCAATCTAGCATGGGCCTATGGCTGGCGCATGGCCGATGGCCCAACCGGATTAGTCATCTAACAGTTTCATTGTCAATTCACTTTCGGCAACTCAGTATGTTGCCACAGTACATAACCAAAATTTACTCTAGAAACTCGATCTCCAGTTTAAACAGATTCCAACTATTCTATTTCTCAATTTTGGTCATAAGAACCCCCACAGTTCCTGTTCAGCTTCACAATGCATATGAAACTTTTTGTTTCTTTAGCTAAGCTCATCCAATTGTATTCCCATACAAGACTACCACCAGCCTTTTGCTCTAGTCCTAACTACCTGGCCACCTCAGTGAGTGGTGAGACAGGAAGTCCAAATAGGTTCCAGCTCTCACACTCGAAGCATAAGCATAAAGGATTGTTTGGGATGGTTTAATAGGAACCAGAGATCTAGAGTCTAGAATTCTCTACAGATATGAACACCAAAAAAATCATTCCACTGAAAATAAAGTTAATCAATTTCTTAGCCATGAATGCATAAATCAATTACGCAGAATATCTTATTGTCTTGCATGATCAATACACAATGAATAATACACCCCATCTGGCACAAAGGAGAAAATAAACAAGTTTGCTCCATTACTACCACTGGTCCCAATTACCCTACGATAAGTACAGTGTGATGAATACAGCAGTCTAGTAGAGTCCCTACTAGCCTCTTTCAACACACCTAACAGCATGTTCTGCTATTATTGTTCCCAATCACAAGAAAGTGGTGAATTTACATCAGATTAACCTACTTATCAAATGAACATATGTGACAAGCAGCACATGCCTGCCCATTAAAATACAAAATTACTCGCAGCAAAAGAACGACCTATTCCAATATCACATCCAAGTATCCAACCACCAGCACTAAACCACAAGAAAGGATCCATTCTCTTAACTAGCAACTATACAAATTCTTGTATAGAAAAAAAAGATTAGTAAGTCCAACGTAGGTACCATGTTAGAAAATGTTAATGCCCAATAATTCCCCAAATTTTGTATGTGTTCTCATGGGGATTGGGTTAGGACATGCTTAAATGGACCATGAACAATCAGTAACTCCCATGTTACTCAAGTAAAAGTACAAACTGCAAAACAAAATTTCAAGTTAAAAAATTGTCTCATTCGCATGGTACAAACAATGCAAACTATATTTTGGCTCAAACCTCCAAAACAGCAGATGAAACATACTGTACAAAATGTTTCCAAAAAAAAAACATACCGTTCCAACAACTACTGAAGAAATATGGATTCTATGATTCCTCAAACCTTTGAAAGGCAGATTTTAGTCTGTTACCAACCATGCATGGAACACCTTACCAGCATGTTTAATCCACTCTCAACGCAAGGTAATTTGTTTACATTGGATAAAAGTGTAGGATTTTGTTTTGTCAAATGCATGATCACTGACTCATAAGTGCCTTGCACAACCACAGGCACAATCTGCTTCTGTGTATGCTCGGCTGACAACCGAACGGATGGCTCGTCTCTTTCCTCTCGACACGGGCGACCCGTGCGATGCGGGTGTCCCAGGGAAGCGGCGGCGGAGCTACAGTACCCGCGCGCTACAGTGCCGCAGGTACTGTTCACGTCGGCGAGCGATAGAGGGGCAGGCAACTAGGGCTGTGAGATGCGCTGAGAACGCCGGCCGCAGGGCTTCGCCCCCGGCCGGCAAGAGAGAAGGTTTTTCCTTCTAATCTCTTGCTTGATTAGATTGATACATCTCCCCTCCTTATATAGAGAAGAGGTCTTACTTAATCCCTAAGCAAGCGACTAATTAACCCTAACGGGCTAAGGCCCAATAGGCCCTTGACTCTTCTAACACTACACTCCACCTGGACATGCAGCTCGTCCTCGAGCTGCAACTTAACGATGACTCTGCTAGACACAAACTTAACACCTAAAAACAAACCTTTTACATCTCGGCTTATTTTATTGACCTGAAATAGAGTGCGACTCTTTATTTTTGATTTTTGGAGATACGGCGGACACCCTCCTCGTAATGGACATGCACGTGTATAGCCACCTGGATCCCATGGAGCCCACCGGAACGAGAGGGGTGCACGGGTATAGCCACTAGGAATTAGTCGCGATAGCGACCAGCGGAGACGTCCTCGCGGCGGCCGGTGCCGGAGCACGGCAGCGCTAATTAAGGTCCGCCTATGGGTGGCCACACACCCGCGTCCCCAAACGCCGGCGTTGTAGACACCGAGTTCGCCACCCGAGGTGGCGATGCCACGCCCGATCTCCATGACGCAGTGGATGAGATCGGGGCCCTCCATGTGGAGAAGCGTAGCCTGGTGACGAAGCAAAGAAGCACGGGGCACATGCACCAGCTGCAACCCACGCATCTCCCGCGCCTGCCGTCGCGCCAGGAGTCCGCGTGCTGCAGCCTGTAACCGCACCACCGCCAGGACCGCCTCCCGCATCTTCTGGCGCATCTCCTGCAGCCGCTGCCGTGCTCGGAGACCGCGCGCAGCAGCCTGCAGCCGCACCACAGCCGACACTTGGTGAATAAGCATCGGCTGCGCTGCGATATCCTTTCGCTGCTTGATCTGTTGTGCGGTGTCTGCCTTCGCGCGGCGAAGCACCGCTTGGAGGAACTGCGACGGGGTGCGGGGCTGAATTAGCTGCAGATCGCACAGCCGCCGCACTCGCCGGCGCGCCAGGAGGCCACGCGCCGCCGCTTGCAGCCGCACCGCCGCCGACACCTGGCGCGCAAACGCCGCTTGACGGCTCTCCATGGCGGCCAACCATGCGTTGATGTCGGCCAGCGCCTTGGCGAGCTGATCCCACAGCGGCTCATCGAAACCTGGCATCTCTGATACCAGATTGTTATGGACGTCGTTGGGATTGAGAGGAGAGAGTCGAGGGAAGCGGCGGCGGAGCTACAATACCCGCGCGCTACAGTGCCGCGGGTACTGTTCACGTCAGCGAGAGGCAGAGGGGCAGGCGACTAGGGCTGTGAGATGCGCTGGGAACGCCGGCCGCGGGGCTTCGCCCAAGGCCGGCAAGAGAGAAGGTTTTTCCTTCTAATCTCTTGCTTGATTAGATTGATACATCTCCTCTCCTTATATAGAGAAGAGGTCTTACTTAATCCCTAAGCAAGCGACTAATTAACCCTAACATGCTAAGGCCCAATAGGCCCTTGACTCTTCTAACAATGTTCTGCTATTATTGTTCCCAATCACAAGAAAGTGGTGAATTTACATCAGATTAACCTACTTATCAAATGAACATATGTGACAAGCATGCCTGCCCATTAAAATACAAAATTACTCACAGCAAAAGAACGACCTATTCCAATACCACATCCAAGTATCCAACCACCAGCACTAAACCACAAGAAAGGATCCATTCTCTTAACTAGCAACTATACAAATTCTTGTATAGAAAAAAAAAGATTAGTAAGTCCAACGTAGGTACCATGTTAGAAAATGTTAATGCCCAATAATTCCCCAAATTTTGTATGTGTTCTCATGGGGATTGGGTTAGGACATGCTTAAATGGACCATGAACAATCAGTAACTCCCATGTTACACAAGTAAAAGTACAAACTGCAAAACAAAATTTCAAGTTAAAAAATTGTCTCATTCGCATGGTACAAACAATGCAAACTATATTTTGGCTCAAACCTCCAAAACAGCAGATGAAACATACTGTTCCAAATGTTTCCAAAAAAAACATACCGTTCCAACAACTACTGAAGAAATATGGATTCTATGATTCCTCAAACCTTTGAAAGGCAGATTTTAGTCTGTTACCAACCATGCATGGAACACCTTACCAGCATGTTTAATCCACTCTCAACGCAAGGTAATTTGTTTACATTGGATAAAAGTGTAGGATTTTGTTTTGTCAAATGCATGATCACTGACTCATAAGTGCCTTGCACAACCACAGGCACAATCTGCTTCTGTGTAGTATAACTACAGAAACAAGAGATCAAAAAAAATATCAAATGTCGGGGAAGTGCATATGCTCGGCTGACAACCGAACGGATGGCTCGTCTCTTTCCTCTCGACACGGGCGACCCGTGCGACGTGGGTGTCCCATGCGAAGCTCGTGCGCACCATGGCGTGGGGAACGCCGCTGCCACGGGAGCGAGCCCTACGCGCGAGCAGGGCAGGTTTGCGACGCGAGTCCAAGCTACAGGATTAGGCTTGTGCGCATAGTCGGGAGTCGTGTCGGCTCCGAGCTCCGTGGACGCGGTCCACGTCTCGACTCCTCCGCAGTCGCTGACCTCTGGGCCATGGCGGATTCTGGGAGACGAGGGGGTGCTCCAGCCTCCTTTTGAGGTCACGGGCCCTCACTCTTCTCTCTCCCCATCTCCCTCATCCCATTCTCCCATCTCGTCTAGAGAAAGCGGAAACCCTAGCGATTCCTTTCGAATCACGACGGAAGGAGGCCAGGGCGCGGCTTCCGCACGAGGTATGTGATCACCCCGACGCAGATTTGAGTGCCCATCTCGTTCACTTGTGGAATCATAGCATTGAGGTTGGGGTTTGCGGGGAAATTTTTGTTCGGAGTTCAAATAAGCTGGAGTCTGGTTCACCGGAGGTAGCTCCCCTTCGTGGCGCTAATCCGGCGAACCTGCGGTGGTCCACTTTGGGTGGTGATACTCGATCGTTTTCGCAGGTCCTTCAGGCTCCTCTGCAGCCTGGGAAGAACATGGATCGGTGCCCGTATCCTCCGAATCGCTTCAATCAAGGGTTCGAGGGAAAACAGGGTGGTGTTTTTCGTATTGGATGGCAAGGACAGGGTAATCGGGGCTAGGTTCTGCGCGGTAGAGACAGAGGTGGCGGTAGATTTCAAGGCGGAGGTCGTGGCTATGGTGATAGAGACAACAGGAACCAATACCGTCAGAACGAGCAAGTGCCTCAGGAAGAACAGAAGGAGGAATCCAACCCCAATCAGAAGGCAGAGTCCACTTAAGTCAAAACCTCTGTGAACAACAACACATAGATTGTGGTGACTGATACTCAGAATGCTCAGGATGGGGATAACGGGGCACATGAAGCTCCTAGAGACTAGCTCGACAGACCTCAGTTCTGTCCCAGATGTGGAAAAGTGGGACACATTGCTACTGTTTGTCCTAGCCCTGTGGTGTGCTCGAGGTGTCATAAGGAAGGGCATGTGGAGAGAGTTTGCTTAACTAAGATGCCCTAGGTGGTAACATGAAGAAAAAGTATCATTTGATTAAATGGAACAAGATCACTAAGCCTAAGAATAAGGGTGGGTTGGGCATTAAGAACTTCAGAAGAATGAATATCAGCTTATTATGTAAATGGTGGTGGAAAGCTGAAAATGGTGATGGCATTTGGCATGATATTATCATGAAGAAATATATGAAAAAAGGGATGATTGATCTTTTGTCTAAAAATCCCAAGAATTCCCCTGTGTGGAATGACCTATTAAAGGTTAGACATGTTTATTTGAAAGGGGGATCTATGGAGGTAGGAAATGGTAAATCTACTAGTTTTTGGCATGATAGATGGTGTGGTCTTGTCTCCTTAGCAGACAAGTTCCCTGAACTTTATAAGATTAGTATTGAGCAAGATTGCTCGGTTGAATACATGAAATTGAAAAATTGGAGACCTTCTTTCAGGAGATGGCTGCATGAAGACCTTCAGTGTCAGTATAGAAGACTTCATGACATTGTGTTTCGGTATGGCATTAATTCTGATAAGGATCGTGCTAAATGGGATTGGGAAAAATCTGGTTTGTTTTCAGTTAAGTCAACTTACAAATACCTGTGTAGGCATGATTATGGGCCTAGTTTCAAGATGATCTGGAAAGCTAAAACTCCTTTGAAAATCAAGATTTTCATGTGGCTTGTTTCTCAAAACGTCATACTCACTAAAGACAATTTGATCAAATGTAAATGGAAGGGCAATAAGTCATGTGCATTTTGTACTGAGAATGAAAATTGTCGCCACTTATTCTTTGAGTACCCAACGGCCAAATATGTTTGGAGCCTCTTGGCTTACTCTTTGGGGTCTGTCTGTAGACCAAATAGTATGGAACAATACTGGTTTTGGATTCATAAGATTCCCCCCCAAGCCCCCAATCTGCACGCAGTTGGGTTGGCTGCCATTATTTGGGTCATTTGGCGCATAAGAAATATGGTGTGCTTTGATAATAAAAGGGTGAAATCTCCTACTGAGATTGTCTGTTTGATCTGCTCTTTTTTGACATATTGGGCAGGTTTGCTCAAGGAGGGCCTGAAGGAACAAGTGATCCAGGGTGCTAAGGTGGTGAAATCAACGGCACTCTACTTCCACAAGCAAAATCTGCAGTCGCGTACACAGGAGGAGCATCAGTTGGTGCCATTCGCTGGATAGAAGCCCTAATCTGTTAGCGTTGTTGGCGTCCTTGTGATGTTAGGCGTTGCTGGCGTCCTTTTGATGTTAGGCTTAGCTCTTTTTCGAGCGTTTTTTGTACGTCTTGGTGTTGGGAAGGCGTTATCAAACTCTGGCAGTTAGTGTTGGTTGTTCAGGCATGTGTTCCCTTGGTGATCATATGTCTGGATGGTTTTAGCTTCATATGTGTCATTCAATGGTTCTGAACTATGACTTTGTAATTTCGTTGCCTTGGTAATGAAATTCGGTTTTACCGGTGTGGAAAAAAAAACTACAGAAACAAACTCAGATCTGTCCTATTTTTTACAAAGGTCCCTGGACAAAGCTACATGATACAGAACAAGTAAGGTTGTTTGTTAGCTCGCTCAATCTCTTTTGTCACTTAAAACAAACTGGCCTTGTTGCGCCTAACACCTCTCTCTGCATCCTTATGCATATAACATGCACTCAGCACTTGTGACATACCATGTTTTATACACTCTTTTCCGCGTCATCA
Source organism: Saccharum hybrid cultivar R570 (assembly GCA_038087645.1). NCBI lineage: Eukaryota > Viridiplantae > Streptophyta > Magnoliopsida > Poales > Poaceae > Saccharum > Saccharum hybrid cultivar. Next base: position 20,621,399 of record JAQSUU010000496.1, read on the forward strand.
CAAGTGGCAAGCAAACAATCGGGGAATCTAGAATGTCACAGCTGCAACCAATTCACCAAATGTGCATATACAGCAAGAAGATATGTCACATTCCCACACGCCAAACTTCAGGGCCATTGGCAGAAGGACAGCACAGGAACTAATACTCGCTGACACCCCAACCACTAAACCATAACCACCTATTAGCACTAGCACACTTGTTGACTGGAGAACAGATGGATCCGACTGAAAGTACAAATCGTGTGATGAAAGTGCTAATGCCACGGTCGGTCCTCAAATTTGTTGGCACAAACCTCCTCACGCAATCGCAAGTAATAAGATTATCTTGACTGTCGTACATCCTAAGGTGCAAATCGAAATCGAAGCATGGATAGTTAAACCCTGGCGCGAACACGCTGACCCACCCGTCCCGTCAATAACCCCCAATCTGACCCAAGCATTGCAGCATCATGAGAAATCAACCGAAAACTTACGCGCGGGCGGATAATCACAGACCCGCCCACGATCAGAGGCCAATGCATCAGGCAAATCAACCCGCCAGGTCAGGGATGGATCGTGGCGACTGAATCACTGAACTCGCCTCCCTCCATTGGGCTGAAGTGGAGGGGTCAGGGAACGAGAAGAAGGGCACGTACCGAGGAAGCGGAGCTCGCGGGGGTGGATCTCGACGAGCACGTCCTCGCTGCCCATCGCCGCCTCCCCGTCCCCGGCCGCGCTGGCTAGAGAGTAGAGAGGACGGACGCAGAGAGATCGAAGCAGCTGCTCTGCCTCTGCGTGCGGCCGCGTGTCGTGCCCCTCGGAGCGGAGAAAAGGGCGGACCGGGTGGAGAAAGACAGAGACTGGGCGCGGACGGGGATGCCACTCCGCCTTCCACAACTCCTCCCAAGTCCCACGTCAGGCCGTCAGCCTCCCCGAGACGGCCGACTGTTTCGGCCGCCGAAATGCAGGCTAGTGCGAGTCCGGTCCTCGTCCGTTTCGAGACCTGTGTGCCCTTTTGAAAGTTTCACCAGACCCTAGTGCCACTGGAAAGTTCAAACGGATCTGTGTGCCAGCGTTCAACTTCGCTTTTACCTGTAAGCCATTGTGTCAATTTGAGATAATAACGGTGTCAAACAACAGTGGCAAAAGACATGGATGCCCTTAAGCCTGACATATGTTGTGAACTTAGTGTTGTCCTTGTGTGCCATCGAGGCCCAACAAACTGATGCCGATGGTCAACAATTATTTTTGACCAATAATTTTGATGCATCGGCTCGTGTATAAAACAATAATTCCGATGCATGACCATCACCCATTTTGGCAATAATTATTACTAAAAAAATGATGGATGCATGAATAAAACATTCTCCCAACAATTATTATTAAAAAAACACAGCCAACAATTTATCAAACACATGACCAACATGACATCAACATTTAACATATAATAGCTAATGGTTCTCATCAGTTCACATGGCATCAACATGACACATAGGCAATGGTTCTCATCACACAACAGTTTACATGACACATGACCGCTAAGTTTGTTTGGCATAATAGCTAACTGTTCTTGGCAAAAGGGAGGAAACAACCATAACCACATGAGCAAAATGAAACAGCCAGTTGTTTTAGTTCACTTGCAGCTTCTTGCTTTTCTGGTATTAGAAGAAGGACTGGATGGGTTGAGTATCTTCCTGATCCCAATCCTTTTCCTCCGCCATGGGTGGCCTATCCTCTGAATCCAAGCGCCAGCCCCTCCACAGGCATGGTGGATTGCCTTCTTCTCTCCCCGCCGCCCTCCCTACAGCCACCAGCCGCCGGACCCCGCTGCACCTAGGGTTTCGCGGCCGCCACGTGCAGGGAGGGAGCGAGAAAGGGAGACGGTGGGGCCAGGCGGGGGGAGTCACAGCCATGCCCGGTCGCCGGTGGTCGGCCACCGGTCCTCTTCGGCCGCTCCGCGGCGTCGGTGCGACACTCTCCCTCGGGCGGAGTCGCTCCATGCGACGCGAGACAGAGGAGGAGCGGGAGCGGGGATCGCGACGCGTAACGGGAGGGGAGCGGAGGTCGCACTCTGGATACTGGAGGAGATGGGGGGAAATTAAAAGGATCATTTTGGACAATTGTCTAGGCGGGTCCCACACGTCAGGGTACCTAAACGGACTAAATTTCACGAAACATGGACGGAATGGCACACAGGTAAAAGCGAAGATGGGCGATGGCACACAGGTCCGTTTAAACTTTCGAGTGGCACGAGGGTCTGATGGAACTTTCATAATAGCACACAGGTAAAAGGCTCCCGTTTCGATAAGTGAAAAGGGCTTCCACTAACCGTTTTGCTCACCGGAAGCCAAACCAAATGATGCCATTCATATATGGGCCTCTCTCGGGCTACGTTTATGGGCCCTGGGCCACCACTTGGGAGTCCATTCCTTTGGCTGGCCCGGCCTACGCCGACGGTCGGCGCCCTTATATAAAGCCCCGAACCCTAGAGGCCAGGCTCCCATTAATCCAGAACCACCAGGTAGCCGTCACCTTGCGGTTCTGCGCCTCCAGTCCAGCTCTTGCTAAGGTATCGTTTCTTCTCGGCAAATCCTCCCTCGATCGACCTCTTCTCTTAGCTGCTTGATGCGATAGCGACTGGATCGAGGTTGTACTCTGTCGCCTCCCCGTGCCTGTAGTGATTCGGTCCTCAGTTTGCGATTAATGATAGCTACTGCGCCTCCACTCCCTTAGGGTTTTTGGATTTCGCTTGCTTTCGTGTTCGGATGACTTGATTCATACGGGATTCGATGAATTACTTACATAGCGTCGTTGGACGACTTACTGATTGTGCTCGTGGTTGTGTTACCTGGTCTTAATAAAGTGTCAGATCGATTTTTTTGAGGCGCAGAGCTGCTGTAGATTTGCAGGTTTTTGCTCTGTATATATTCTCTGTAGTTCATCAGCAGCAATAGATGCAACCTCATCGTATGAGCAGGATCTGATATATAAAGTTGTCCAATTTTGAATTCGTCTTACTGTGCTGTAGATTTGCAGATTTTTGCTCTGTATATATCTTCTCTGTCGTTCATCCGCAGCAATAGATGCAACCTCATCGTATGAGCAAATTTCGGATCTGGTTGTCCAATTTTGAGTTCGTCTTACTGTTTCAAAATTCTGTGCGCACACTTATTAGTTTGCTCTTTTTGTTTTTTATTAGGGCTGCTTATATTATATTGTTTGCTCTGTTTAATGTTTTTAGCTCTGCCTTATTTTCTCCCCCTGCTGATGTGTGTCAGGCTTTCATTAAGCTGATTACTGCGGTTGCAACTTTAGATCTAGTTTATGCTCCCATCTGATAAATTCTTTTGTTAGTGGCTTTGGTATTGTGTGATGTTTACTAGTGTTTCTAATAGTTGATTCATCTGGTGTAACAGTTTAAGCTTCACCTCCAGCCATGGGTAAGGAGAAGTCCCACATCAACATTGTGGTTATTGGCCACGTTGACTCTGGCAAGTCGACCACCACCGGCCACCTGATCTACAAACTTGGAGGCATTGACAAGCGTGTGATCGAGAGGTTCGAGAAGGAGGCCGCTGAAATGAACAAGCGGTCCTTCAAGTACGCGTGGGTGCTTGACAAGCTCAAGGCTGAGCGTGAGAGAGGTATCACCATTGATATCGCTCTGTGGAAGTTTGAGACCACCAAGTACTACTGCACTGTCATTGATGCCCCTGGACACCGTGACTTCATCAAGAACATGATCACTGGTACCTCCCAGGCTGACTGTGCTGTCCTTATCATTGACTCCACCACTGGTGGTTTTGAGGCTGGTATCTCCAAGGATGGCCAGACCCGTGAGCATGCTCTCCTTGCTTTCACCCTTGGAGTGAAGCAGATGATTTGCTGCTGCAACAAGGTACGATCAGGAATTTCTGTTTCACTCCTGTTCATTAGTTGAGACACACAGTATTAGACTATGTGAGCTGTATACAGAATTTGATGCTAGTAATTGTATTGGTTATTCATGTCTAGTAGTTAATTTTCATTAGTTTGCTAGTCACATCTGTTGCAGAAAGATTCTCTCAATAACTTTGATATGAGTTTCTCATTCAATTGCTTCAGGTAATGTTTAGAGGTTATTGGAATACTTTTAGTGTGTTAATAACGTGTGCTTGATTGTTGCAGCACTTAATTGTTTTCATATGATTGGTATGGTTACTTAATGTGCTGTTCCAACAGTTTAGTAGTTGGATGCATTGACATATACCTGTTTGCTCTGTTTTCTTTGTATTTGTTATTACAACCTGGACTTGGTATTTTGGTTACATTTATGAATTATGATATATGATGATCTACCTATTTATGTGTTTATTATTACTGCTGTGCTGGCACTATAAACAAGTTTATTCCAGAAATGAGTGTCATGTACCAGTTAATTAATTTTGATTATGTTCTTGCATACATACATGTTGCTTGCTCTTCATGTGATCTGTTCCTTTAAGCTAATGATGATGTTGTATTCCAAAATATACTGTTTATCTGCCATGGAGAATCAAACTAATGGTAATCATATGTTCTATTGCTGTTTGTAATTTTAGATGGATGCGACCACTCCCAAGTACTCTAAGGCCCGTTATGATGAGATTGTGAAGGAAGTCTCATCCTACCTCAAGAAGGTTGGATACAACCCTGACAAGATTGCTTTCGTCCCAATCTCTGGTTTTGAGGGTGACAACATGATTGAGAGGTCCACCAACCTTGACTGGTACAAGGGCCCAACCCTGCTTGAGGCTCTTGACCAGATCACCGAGCCCAAGAGGCCTTCGGACAAGCCCCTGCGTCTGCCCCTTCAGGATGTGTATAAGATTGGTGGTATTGGAACTGTCCCGGTTGGTCGTGTGGAGACTGGTGTCATCAAGCCTGGGATGGTTGTCACCTTTGGTCCAACTGGCCTGACCACTGAGGTGAAGTCTGTTGAGATGCATCACGAGGCTCTCCAGGAGGCCCTTCCTGGTGACAATGTTGGCTTCAACGTGAAGAACGTCGCTGTGAAGGATCTGAAGCGTGGGTATGTGGCCTCCAACTCCAAGGATGACCCTGCCAAGGAGGCTGCCAGCTTCACCTCCCAGGTCATCATCATGAACCACCCTGGGCAGATCGGCAACGGCTATGCCCCAGTGCTGGACTGCCACACCTCCCACATTGCTGTCAAGTTTGCTGAGCTCATTACCAAGATCGACAGGCGGTCTGGCAAGGAGCTTGAGAAGGAGCCCAAGTTCCTGAAGAACGGTGACGCCGGTATGGTGAAGATGATTCCCACCAAGCCCATGGTGGTGGAGACCTTCTCTGAGTATCCTCCTCTGGGTCGTTTTGCTGTCCGTGACATGAGGCAGACGGTTGCTGTTGGAGTCATCAAGAGCGTGGAGAAGAAGGATCCTACGGGTGCCAAGGTGACCAAGGCTGCTGCCAAGAAGAAATGATGCCCCTGCCACTTTGTTGTCAACCCTGTGTCTTCTTTTGGGATACCTAGATGCTTTATTACCATGGCTTAAATTTTGTCAATGGCCGTTGCTGTGATCGTGTGAACTGTTAAGGTCTTACAGCAATGCGCCTTTTGGTTGTGGTTCTTGTCCTGTTTCATTATGTCTTCAGCAAAACTTGAATGCTCTTCGACTGATTTGAGCCCTTATTGATGATATGGAATGCTGAGTCTTTAAAACTTTAAATTGCTCGAAGTATTAGCCTTGTTTTCTTATTGTTCCTCTGTTGATATTGTTTTACGTTTTTGTTTCATTTAGCAATTTGGACTGACCCAAGTATTAGCTTCGATTGGCCACACACTGACGCTTGACGCAGCTGTTGAGCTTCTGCTCTTCTCTGTCTGTAAGTTCGTTCGGTAATCATAACATGTGTGTGCAGAAGGAACATGGCAACGCCCCTGGTAGCTGAAGTTTACTCATCCAATCCCGTTTCGATCGATCCTTTTGTTTTGAGATAATTGGATATTTCTATTTCCTATTAGCTGGTCTTTCCTTTGGATTTTTTGAAAATACAGTTATGGTCGGTCAGCACGTCTGCTGGCATTGCCCGCTTCAAATCACCGTAGAACGGTAGATTTTTTTTAAAAAAAAAACTTTAGAACGGTAGAAGTTAATCAAACTGTTGCAGTTCCCCTTCCCCTTCTTCACCTAGTAAAATAAGTTTCCTCCCTATTTCCATCGATCTCCCTATTTCCATCGATCTTCACCTAGTAAAATAAGTTTCCTCCCTATTTCCATCGATATGTTCACATCCGCCAGAGCATCTCCAAGGGAAGGCTAATAATACCCCCAAACCGCATATTTGCGTGGTTACGTGAAAAAATGCTGGTCCAACAGGTCACCAACCGAGCCCAAGATTTGCTCGCTCCGAAAAAACAAGCCCGCGCCCCGCATATCTGCGAAAGGACGATGCCTCCCCAATCTTTCTCCCGTGCTTCTCCTCCCCTGCTCGCGGCCATTTTTCTAAGTGTTTGGTGCGATTTGTAGCTCCACCCGCCATCGAAGTAGCCTCTCATCTTCTTCCATCCAATTGCCAAAAGGTTGAGGATGGGGCCAGCTAGGGATGCCATGAGGCGCATGGCAGCGCCCAGATGCGGCGGCCCCTGTCCAGCGGCGTCCAGATGCAGCCGCCCTTGTCCGTCAATGCGCAGCTGCGGCAACCCGCAGCCGTCGACGCAGTGATGCAGCCACCCCCAAAAGGCGACGTGCAGATGCGGCCGCCCCTGTCCGTTGACGCGCCGCTGCGGCAACCCACGGCCGTCGACGCACTGATGCGGCCTCCCGCAAACGGCGATGTGCAGATGCGGCCACCCCGGTCCGTCGCCACTTTCATGCGGCCGCCGTCCACCACCGCGCAGACGCAGCTGGCACAGTCCGCCAGTGGCCATATTCTCCAGGCGAGCAGATTTGGTGACACTGTGGATTCCCAGCAGATGGGGGTCTACGAGAACTCATTCCCTGCTGCATCCTTTGAAGATACATAGCCAACAATGACATGTTTGTTAATGGTATGATGGAAACCAGTTTGCATTGCTACAAATGGCTCACTATACTTCCAATTCATGGTTGCAGTAAAGTAGATTTAGACATTTATGCGCTGATCTGATTAGTATAGAGAGTAGATGCTCAGATGTGTATTTGATTATTTGATTGTGGGTTTCAGGAATGTGTGTGCTACTGAGGTGTCTTATTACCTGTACATCATGTGTTTTAGGAATTTATCTTTGGAATGGGTGATATTCTGATGAATCTAATATCTTCTCTGCAAGTGTTTCTGCAGAAAACCCTGAACTTTTCAGTAACTGAATGTCTGTTTGGGTATCAGCATATCAGTGGCACTATAATTTGCATAGTATCTGATACATTCAGTTTCCTGTAGTGGCTAGAGATAGCACAATTTGGCATACCAGCGTCTAGTCTTCAGTAACTGAATTATGTTTGGTATCTGCTTGAGAGTTGCCATCACAACATTTGACTGCTTTAAAACGGATAGATGGCAAGAAGCAGGACAAGGACATGTTCAGGGACATAATTGAGTGATGACTGTCTTGGGGAATCTCTGATTCCCATATAAAAAAAGGACAGACCCAGTACAGGCTCTCACACGAGTGGGGTCTGGGGAAGGGAATAACCGAAGCAAAGTCTTACCCCTGCAGAAATTCTGCAGAGAGACGACTTCGAACCCAGGACCTGGTGACTCAGCGAGCTAGCACTCACCAACTGCACCTCTGATTCCCATATCACATTGAACTTATTTTCTTGCAAGTTGCCTCTTCTCTTGCTGATGGTGGTACTACTGCCTTCTCAGCCACCGTCATCATTTCTTTCCCTGTCCCTCTCCCTCTCCCTCTCTGGCTGCTTGGTTGATGCCTGCCTCTGTGTGGATGTGTGTGTGATATTCTGTGAACCAAGCTGGCTTAAGTGGGATCCGGAGAATGCATATGCAGATGCAAGGTTGGAACGAGCGGATGGAAAAAAAGTCAAGAGTCCAGGAGCTACGGAGGACGAACGGCCGGCCGGATGGAACAAGTCACGCAGTGACGCAGACAGAAAAATCTGAATCTAACTAATTCTGTTCTAGCCCCGTCCTCATCCAACTAATTGGCGATGTAGAAATATTTTTGGGTCCAAAATATTGGGGAGCTTCTGTGGAGGAAACTAGTTATTAGGAAACAAATATTTGAGAGAGCCCCTAATACAGAGTTTTGGGGGTTATATTTTTTGGGAACTCTTGGAGTTGCTCTAGAGGAGTCTTAAGTGGTCTGAAACTGAGAACCAACCAGTTCATTTGCGTCCATTTCCTGCCTCCCTATTCAGGTTCATGATAAATCGTATTCTCCACGTACCCTACTTCTCTCCCGCTGGATTAGTTGATGGGCCCTTAGTTGATTTGACTCTTGCTGGTGTTGTACAATGCAACAATCGTCCAAACCGTCGACCAGTGGCTCACCTGCAATTCGCCTGTTACACCACGCCTTGGCCTCCATCAGACAAGAGCCTGTTACTTTTCACTTTCATTTCGTGCAGGCCACTGCCACTATCTAGCAACGCAGAATATAATCCAATGCTGATTATCAAAAGAATAGATACTTTAAAAAAAAAGCCGGTATCTCCAGTCCAGGATCTTTGGTGTTCGATACACTTTCTAATAAAGCCGGACGAATGTCTTTAATCTGAAAATAGACACTCTTAAAAAATAGAATATGAGGCAGGAATGATACTCTAAAAAAAGCCGGTATCTCATTATTTTCTTTTGCTATCATTCAGGGATGATACTCTACAACCTTTTCATGCAACAGGAACACATAATTCTCTTCTCCTTCACCCCTTCTCATGGAGAATTGATTACATATAGTAGATACGTCGATTCAAGTAGAAAATTACATCCACGTGTAGAAAACTACAGCATCGACTCCACATGTAGATATGTTTTTGTTGTGTAACTATTTCTCCTCATAGAACTGTTCAACTAAGCAACTATTTATAGTCATCTTCGAATTACCGCAGCAATGCGTGGGGTATGATCTAGTTCATTTAACGAGCCGAGCTAGCTTATTATCCTAATGGGCTATAACAAGACAAGCCATAACTAGCCGATGTGGCTTGTTATCCAACCCTAAACTTACCGTCTTGTACGCCCTAACAGGGTCCCTCTCGGATTGGAGTTTGGATGGTTCCTTTACTAGTTTACCCGTTCGTTGTCACGCAAGCATAATAGGTACCATTTGCTAGTTTGCTCATAAACCTAACCATTCTCCACCACGTAAGCATGTTAGTCACTCTTTTTTCTAGACAAAACCCAGAAAAACCGTCCAGTCCAATTCCTAAAACCAGCTAGACCAACTTTTGCAGGATCACGGCGTCTCAACCTGTTGGTAATCCAAGTGCTCTAGCACTCTGTGTCTGGACTGATCTGTGTCAACACGTTTTTGGTAACTCCTAGTAGCTTAATCTCATTGTCCAAACCAAATGCTTAATTGATCTATCATCCTTGTCCATCACTACTTTTGCATCTAACCAAGAAGGCCAATCGTATTTGTTATTAATCACCTGTGATATTGCTTGCTTTTGTACCACGTGCTACTATTGCTATTGCCATTATGAGGACCAACACTTGAAAGTTCATAGTATTTTGTTAACTTCCACAACACTCTATCTCGACATTGAAAGTTTGCAATATTTTGTTAACTTACTTACTTTTCAGAGCACTATCTTGTGTGATTGTATCAATTTTGCACTAATAATTTAAATCTTGTTGATCAGAATTCATTCCCATATCTATAAACAAGAAAATAGAAAATAAAGATTGTTTCTCTTGTAAGATAGGCACCATAAAATATGTAGCATGATTTTAGGGGAAAATTGAAATAGAAAATGGATAGTTGAACTATGATGTTCATTGAACGAACGTTTTCTAAACTAGTCAGGAACTTGATCTTAAGTGTTTGTTGTTTATTCCCTTTTCTCATGAAACTAGTTGTCCTACTAATTGCATAAAAAGAAGTTGTTCTACTAATTACAACCATTTGAATTTATATTTTTAGGGATAGGGGGAAGAAGCGGGTAGAGGAATTGGTCGACTAATCAGGCTCATGACCTAAAGACTGCAGGTTCAAATCATGTCCCGGCCTAATCACATAGATACTTCTACGAGTTCTAATCACTAGGGTCAAAGTACTTGACAAGCTCTAGGGGAATAATCTCTTTCACTTGTTTTATGTTTTTCCTGAGCTAAAACGAAACGTATAAGGTAAATCTAGATTTTAGGATTTTTAGTTACATATTTTCTAGAAAAATGTAATTTGAGAGTTTCTTCTGCAACACTTTTTCTTTACTTTACAAACTACACTCACATCCTCTGTGTCTCGTATGTGACCTAGATTTATGAACCATACTCATATGAGTTATAACACATCTCGTCTAGTGATGATGGATTCGGAGTCTGATTTCAATATGTATTTGATCACACCCTACGTATCTCGTATGTGACGACCCGGACTCATGGTCCTCTCTTATATGAGTTAGAACAATTCACATCTATATAGAGTCCGATTCCTATATGTATTAGGTTCTGTTGTAATGTATAAGCACATTTGCTAGTAACATATAAAAAGAGCATATACTACTTCCTCCATTCTAAATTATAAGACGTTTTGGCATTCCTAGATTTATGACTTTTAATATGTATCTAGGCATAGCATACATCTAGGTGTATAGCAAAAGTAATGAATTTAGAAAAGCTAAAACATCTTACAATTTAGAAGGAGGGAGTAGCAAATAAATATTAAAAATTATTATTAAAAGATTCAAATAATCCAAGATAGGCACCATAACATAGCATGATTTTAAGAAAAGATTAAAAACTTGTTTTATATTTTTCCTGAGATAAAACAAAATTTCTAAAATTAGTTCAGATTTTAGGATTTTAATTATATATTTTCTAAAATATGTTTGGATATCTTTTAGAAGAATTCTTTGTATAACTTTTAAAACAAGTCTAATTGATCTCAAATATAATTCGATTTACCTTTCTCATTTCTAATATGACATCCTCGTGTAAATTAGAACCACTTTCAAAACCGTTAAAGAAAAAAATTCAGATGGGTCTAAGGTGAAAAATCCATTTTGATTTAGGGTAAAGGCTGGTAAATTCAATTTTTCCACGTGTCCAAACAATGCCATTCGGTCATTCATATGTGGGCCTCTCTCGGGCTCCGCTTATGGCCATGACATTCGGCCTTGGGCCGCCTGGCTTGCGTCGACGTTCTTATATAAAGTACCAAACCTTAGAAGCCAGCTCCCCCTCCCCGACCTGCCGTCGTCTGCCACGGTTCTGCACGTACGCTTTTGCCTCTGCCTCCATCTCTTGCTAAGGTTTGATTTCATCTTGCCTTATCCTCGCTTGCTCGAACTATGTTCTTGAGCTGCTTGATACGATAGTGAATGGATCGATGTTGCGTTGTACTCTGTCGCCTCCCCGTGCCTGTAGCATTTCGGTTGCTATAGTGAATGGATCGATGTTGTACTCTGTCGCCTCCCCGTGCCTATAGCGATTCGGTTGTGATAGTGAATGGATCAATGATGTACTCTGTTGCCTCCCCGTGCGACCTTAGGGTTTGTGGGTTTTTGCCTTCATGATTCGCTGATGCAACCTTAGGGTTTGTGGGGTTTTGCCTTCATGATTCATTGATCTGATTTTTAAGGATAGTTTCTTCTGAATCCGATGAGTTACTTACGTACTGCTGGATGATTTATTGATTGTGCTTGTGGTCGTGTGACCTGGTCTTAATTAAGTGTCGGATCGAACTTTTTGAGGTCTAGAGCAGCTGTAGTTTCTTTGTTTTGCAGATACCTTTGTACTGTATCTATCTTTGTAGTTCATGTGTTACAACCTTATCTATGAGCAAATTTTTGATCTGGTTTACGAAGTTTGCTTGAGACTCCAATTTTGAAGTCTTACTGGTTCAAAATTCTGTGCGCACACTTATTAGTTAGATCTTTTTATTTTTTCTAGGGCTGCTTTGTTTTTTATATTATATTGTTTGCTCTGTTCAATGTTTTTAGTGCTGCTTTATTTTCCTCCGTGCTTTATGTTTAAGCTAATTGCTGCGGTTGCAACTTTAGATCTAGTTTCCAATCCCATCTGATAAATTATTTTGTTAGTGGCTTTGGTATCGTGTGATGTTTACTTGTGTTTCTAATAATTGATTCATCTGTGCGCACACTTATTAGTTTGCTCCTTTTTTTTCTAGGGCTGCCTTGTTTCTTATATTATATTGTCTGCTCTGGTTAATGTTTCTAGTGCTGCTTTATTTCCCCCTGGTGATGTGTAAGAGGTTATTTTTAAGCTAATTGCTGTGGTTGCAACTTTAGATGTAGTTTCTGATCCCATTTGATAAATGCTTTAGTTAGTGGCTAGTATTGTGTTTCTAATCGTTGATTCATCTTGTGTAACAGTTTAAGCTTCACCTCCAGCCATGGGTAACGAGAAGTCCCACATCAACATTACTGTGGTTATTGGCCACGTCGACTCTGGCAAATCGACCACCACCGGCCACCTGATCTACAAGCTTGAGGCATTGACAAGCATGTGATCAAGAGGTTCGAGGAGGAGGCCGCTGAAATGAACAAGCGGTCCTTCAAGTTCACGTGGGTGCTCGACAAGCTCAAGGCTGTGCGTGAGAGAGGTATCACCATTGATATCACTATGTGAAAGTTTGAGACCACCAAGTACTACTGCACTGTCATTGTATGAAGGAAAAAATCCAAATTACCCCTCTCAAGTTTGGCATATGTCTATATTGTTCCATAAACTTATATTTGGTTCAATTTACTCTCTCCAACTATTTCAGTAGGTCTAGTTTACCTCTTAACATGATTTGTTATTTTTGTTTTTCCACATATTAGTTAAGTCTTAATATCAACTTTTGTGACATGATAGAGAACATCATAAGTTATGTTAGAAAAATATATCTTAACGTTTTGCTACTATTTTGATAGCTTAGGAAATTTAATAACAAATTAACATTAGAGATACAATATCGTATAAAACATAATGATGAAAAATTCATAGTGTATTATTCTAACACAAAATACAATGTCCTCTATGGCCTCACAAAATTTGAAACTTAAATATAATTTGTACATAGAGAAACAAAAAAGAAAAATCTCTTTAAAATGTTGGTCGGACCAAGTTAAATAGTTGGAGGGACTAAAGTGAACCAAATGTTACTTTGTGGGGTTATTTGGACGTAGGCCAAACTTGAAGGGAGTACTATAGACTTTTTCCTTGTTTGAATGATCTATTAAGTTAGTAGCCATGGATTGGCTTGTAGCCAAGTTTATTGGCATCGCTCTTAATGTAAAGCATGTAGCAAAGTTCAAATAATAATTTTTTTAGGGGAAGTTCAAATAATAAATAATGGCATTCATTCAGGGCACTCCCAATAAAGAATTAATGATGGTTTCTATCCCTATTAAATGAGATGCCACCTAAGCAAAATACTGACATGGCAGCCTAATTAATGAGGAAAGAGAAAAAAAATAGAGGAAACGGTTTCTTCTCTAGGAAACGACGTCGGCTCTTGAACCGAGGGACGAAGAAACTGCGATTTCCGTGTTGGGAGGAAACCACCCGTTTCTACTGCGTTGGGAGGAAACCACCCGTTTCTACAGGTGGGATCTACGACGGGTGCTCGCCGGCAACCGCACACACTCACCTGCGTCGCCGCGCGACCTCGCCCGGCCACTGCATGCACACCCGCCCCGTCCGCTGAAAGGTCCTACTATGGCTAGAGGGGGGTAAATTGCCTATTCAAAATCTATAAAATACTAGAGCAACTTGATTAGTAAGATAAAAGGCGATAAGCAAGATTTGCTCTAACTCTACAAGGGTTGTAAGCCGCCTACCCAACCAACACTAGATGCTATGATCACTATGACAACCAAAACCTAAGTCACTACAAGGTCTCAAAAACTAGCCACTCTAAAGAGCTCAACTAGGAGAAAAATTACACTAGAAAAGATAAGACAAGCTCTCAAAACTAATTACACTAAAGAGCTTGTTGCAACTAGTTTGCGGAAATGTAAATGAGAGGGATGTGGTCTTTATACCACCGCATCGAGAAATGAACCAATCACAATAAGATGAAGACCAATCACTGGGAGAAATCCAAAGAATCAATCACAATGGAGACACACGATTTCTCTCCCGAGGTTCACGTGCTTGCTGGCACGCTAGTTCCCGTTGTATCGACCAACACTTGGTGATTCGGCGGCTAAGAGATGTAGCACGAACCTCGCCCAACCCGTGGACACCGCAAGAACCTACCCATAAATGAGGTAGCTCAATGACACGCGTAATCCACTAGAGTTGCCTTTGGCGCTTGTAACACCCCTGGGTGTTAAGCATGCATTATCATTTCAAAACATAAGCATTCAACATCATTGCATGTTTAACATTGTTTGGATTTTAGCACTTTTCAAATTAACTTGAAAAACAAATAAATGGAAACCCTAAGTTTAAAATAAATGTTAAAAAGTTAGTGTACTTTTTAGAAGTAGCAATTTTAAATAATATAGAATAAATCAACTTGATTATTTGGAGCAAGATTTTGGATTCAAATCCTCCTCAAATTCTGTTTTTGAAAATTATTCTAAATAAATGAGTTTGATTTTTAAATTAGCTTTAAATCTCAAATTTAAAATCTATTGGGAATTTTGAAAAATGTTCTATATGAAAGTTGTAGAGAATAAAATTTTGAACAACTTTTGTTTTGGGACAATTTTCTGAAAACTTCGTTTTCATCCCCAAAATTTGAATTTCAAACAGAACATTTAAATCTGGAATTTATTTGAAAAAGAAAAACCGGAATTTCGTTGTTGGGCTCCGGCTTCGCTTCTTGGCCCACGGCCGAAGCCGGCCCAGCCCGCGCCGCGTCTTCCCCTCCCGCCCGCGCGCGCGAGCGCCCGCGCGCGACGCCGTGGCGTCGCGGCAGGGCTCGGCCGCCGCGTGGCCGTACGCCGGCGGCACCGCGCGACACGCGCCCCGGTGGCCCCCACGTCCCCCGCGCTGGCTCACCCCCTCCAAGCGCTCGCAAGCCCGGCTGCTCCCTTCATTCCCTCCCATTTCGCTTCCCTGCCACAGCCGCAGCGAGCCGCGGCCGCGCGCCATTGCCGCCGCCCTCGGAGCTCCCCCATCGTCGCGCCTCTCGGGATTTCGTCTCGCCGGAGTCTCCACCTCCCTTTGCCCTTCCTCGCCGCACCATCAATTCGTCAAAGCCGCAGGTAAGGAGGCCGAATTGGCCGCTTCCGCCTCCGCCCGCCATGGCGAAGCTCGTCGGAGCTCGGCTCCGCGCGAAGCGCAGTCACCGTGTCCCTCATTTCCCCTAGTTCTCGCTTGCTTAGGTTCGCCCGCTCCACCGCGTTGCGCTCGCACCCCTCACTGGCCTCGTCGTGGCCGGAGCCGGTGGTTTCCGGCGGTACAGCGCCGCCGCTCGCCGGTGACCCCCGCCATCCTCGCTAGAGCGCAGCGCTACCTTCGGTTTTCGCGTCATTGTGCTCGCCTCGCCTCGGGGATCCTCGGGGGGGTGACCTCGCCACCGGTAAGCTCGCCGCCGGCGAGAAAGGCGCCGGCAGCGCCGCCCCCTGCCCTTGGCTGACTGGCAGGTGGGGCCCGACTGACCGCGGGTCCCCCTTTTCAGCGCCTGTGTGCGGGTCCGGGGAAAACGAACGGGGTGCGCGTAGCATTTAAGGCCGGTTTTGAATTTCAGTTTTAAAGAAATGGATTTCCAGAAATTCTGAGAAAGCTTCCAAAAATTGTATCTCAATGTTTATAGCTCCAAAAATCATGAAACAAATTTTGAAATGTTCCTTATGATTAGATCTATAGTTTAAAAATATCCCCTGTTATTTTTATGACACTTTACTGTACATTTTTATTTAATTGTTATATATGCTGTTATCTTAGAAAAATTGTAGTAAATAAACTAATAAAGGGAAAAATGTAATTCTTGTTGCATTAATCTTCTTTAGTGATGTACTTTCTAGGAAAAATGCTAGTGAAGTATGTTCTGTGGGAAATTTTTGAAGTGTAGTTCAAATGCCTTCATTGGTTAATATTTGTTATTTTTAGTAGGAATCAATATTTGTATATAACATACTTATGATAATTTTTGTAGTATGTTAGTTTATTGTTGGTAACCTAAAAAAATGTGAAATCTGTTGTTTGATACTTTTCTTAGTATAAAACAATTTCATGCTCACATTTAAGCCATAACTTGTTTATTTTGTACAAGTAGTTTTACAGTTCCTTTTACCATGAAAATTTAGTGGTAGCTTAGTTAGAGTAAGAATACTCTACTGTAATTTTTGTAGGTTTTTATCTATACCAGAGATAGGTGTTGCAGTACAACCCTAGCTAAATAAGGAATAAATGATTATTCTTTATGAGAATTTAAGAGGAATAGAATGTGTTTGGTGTATCTTTGAAGCATCACTATGTATTGCTGATGTTGTGAATGAGTTAGGTTGGTAAGGTTTGGTTAGTTAGGGTTACTTGCTTGTGTCAGGTGTATGTTAGTTAGTGTAATCAAATTAAGTAAACCTTGGGGTACATGTTCTTGGATGACGTGGACTACCTTGTAGAAGATGAAGTTTTGCACTAACTGCTCATTCCATGTGCTCGTCTGCATCTCATGTCACTTCATCATTCCATCATAATCCGATGCATCATTCGCATGTACTTATGCACTTGCATCATACAGGATCGCAGGAGGAGTCGCAGGCAGCAGTACCGGAGGAGCAGGCTTGGACGGACCAGCAGGAGCCCCAGGCACAGGAGGTGCCCGAGGAGGAAGAGCCAAGCGAGGAGCTGCCAGAGTGCGTCGACCACCATCCTAGCTCGTTCGAAAGAGGCAAGCCCCGGAGCATTATAAGTCTCCTATTTTATAAAAGCTCTTCTTATTTACCTGAATTATAATTATATACTGTTGCATTAAGTTATAGGAGTTGAGTGAAACCGTTGTTGCATTACTATCCTTGTCCACCAGAATTACTGTTACCTTAGTAGGTCAGGATCGAGTAATTTGCTTAGCCATGCTTAGATCGGTAGAAGTCGGGTGATTTCCTGTCACCTGCGAGTATAGGCGAATATCTGGCTATGGTTAGCAGTATTTGTGAATCTTGATAAGTAACCAAGTGGTGATGAATAAGTGGAGACCAGGCGGAGTCTTATAGGGTTTTGGACTATAGTGATTCCGTCTGTGTCGATTAAGGACCGATCGTTGCTCGTCCCTCTTGTCATGTTGAACGCATGCCTCACATTTAGCTGGCCGAATAAAGTACCTTTCGACCGCGAAGCTAGCGACACTTTTCGAGCCGGGATAAACTCGGGTTGGTAGACTGGTGTTGAAGGGGGTGTACGGGGACGCGAAGAGTAAGCCCAAGGTGCGTCCTGGCAGTCGGGCGGTCCCTGGGTAGTGCGATCCATGATTGTTATCCCGCGGCTTCTTAGAAAGTGTCATTGGTGATCTACGCGACCCTGACGGGGGAAGCATGGTTTGTGTGAGGAATAAATCTCCAGCTGGATAGGAATTCGATTCGAATCGCCGTCGCTCCCGGTTAGTGAGCACTTGACTCGAGCTACGGCTTCGTAGTGTTAATGATGGAACACGGATGGTTATGTGGTTAACGTTGGAAATGATAAACCTGAGATGGTAACCTTTGATGCTAATGGTTAATCAAGTGATTGTTTTAGTAATAGGTGCTTACTTAGCATAAATAGGTTATCATAAAATGATGCTAAAAGTACTTATTTTAGTTATTCTTAAATAACTTATGCCTTTCGCAAATGAGTCAAGCCAGTACACTATATAAAGCCTTGCATGCTCCTTGGTGTCATGTTATTTCTGGTTTATGACGGGTAAGTCTAGCTGAGTACATTCTCGTACTCAGGGCGTTGTTCCCATTGTTGTTGCAGATGGTCAGATGTACTACGGGTACTGCTCCAACTGTCTGTATCCGGCGATGGGTGACAACTAGGACCTTGGGCAAAGGTCGTTCTGGTTATCTTATCTACTGCTTTTGTGGACTATGACTATCTACTGGCACTGTAATTGAACTAAGTGTGTGTGCGTAAAAACTATTCGCTTCCGCTACCTTATGTTGAACTATGTTGTAATAACCTTATTTCTGAACTCCGATGTATCCTACTTTTATGATCAACTGTGTGTGTCGTGTGAACTGTGGCTGCTAAATTAGTACGATCTTGGTTGTATGTTGGTTGGTTTGAAATCCTTCGTGATTTCACGGAATCTCGAGTTATACGGGCTTAAGTTTGTTAAATTAACCGCCTCGGTGGTAGATTTTCTTACTTAATCTCGTTTAATTACGTTGATCCGTTACAGCTGGTATCAGAGCATGGTTTAGCATGTTACTGTTCACATGAGTATTTAAAAACAAAACTGTGTCTTCAAATGAGCTTTTGAACTTAAAAGTGTGCCAGTGGTCATATCCTTTATGCCCGATAAGGACTCTAGGTGGCTTATTTAAGTACTAACTTGGGGGTTTGCATCATATTTAAAATTTCGTCGCTCATACGGCGTGCTATTGTATGAGTGCCATTCACTTGAGTGGTAATGTATGGATCAATTACCTCTACGCCTTGGTAAGTGAGAGTTGTGAGTGCATGGTCGGATACACTGCCGATCTAGGGGAGCGTTTAAGTGATTCCGAAGTACTCACGTGCCATGCGCATGTTTGTATGAGGGTATCATTGAAGGAGAAATTCCGTCTTGCAGTGACGATGCCGTCAATAGGACGATGATTCGGGTAGTGGTTACCGTTATACTCGTATCTGGGGATGCGTGTAGAGCGAGTAACTTACTTTACCGCTTTCTTGCATATTTTCATACTGTGAGGTTGGGCTGAAGTGATTTTCTGCAGGTACATAACAGCGCTTTCGAGTAGCACGTATTAGTTACGTTACAAGAGATCGTTGTATGCCACCGTCTATTCCGTTAGTAGTTATTAATTTCCTAAGTCTGTGAGGACGTACGGAACGTGCATGCATCATGTTATGCATTTCATTCATGGCATTGTTCCTCCCCTTATAAGTTGCTTATCTCATTTCGATAAAAATGCCAACTTAAAAATTTGTTCTCACCCCTGTAATAAAATTTTGCTACAGATGGCCCGTACCAAGCAGACAGCCCGCAAGTCCACCGGCAGAGCTCCCCGTCATCAGCTTGCTCCGCGCACTCGCCAGCGCCACACTTTTCTTGGAGAGTTTGGGATGCCTACGCTCTTGTGGAGAGTGCTCAGTTATGTAGGCTATCCTAATGGTATGGAGCCCCGCTACTTTTGGTTAAATGAGCGGTTGGGCGAAGGACTTTTGGTGACTGTGGAAGCAGTAGTTCATCCCCGAGGTGATGGTTCTGAGTGGACCGGTTGGCGTTTTGAGTCAACTGGCAGGACACCGGAAGAAGCCGCTGAGAGGGCAGCCTTTGGGATCCTGAGGGATATCATGGATCGCTTTCCTCAGGAGTTGGCAGCAGCTATAGTTGGAGTCTTTCCGAGGGGCAACCCCTCCACTGACTCGTGGCAGCAGGCAAGGGGCAGATCTTTGGAGATTAGCGCAGCAGAGGCACAAAACAGTGACAACCCTGCTATGAGTGCCATGTTCGCAGTGATGAGAGCCTTCGATGGAGTGGAAGGTAGTCTGAGACGTGTTTCTAGTGCTCTGGGTCAGGCTCGTGATGACCGCCGTCAGCTTCAGAGAGATCACAACGCCGAGATTGAGAGGCTCACTGCTGAGGTGGCCCAGTTGACTCGTCAGAGAGATCAGGCTACTCAGAGGACTGTGGTCTTTGAGGGAGATGTACGTGCACTGAGAGAGCAGCTTGAGCGACTGACCACCGCCCACAGGAATGCTGAGAGCATGTTGGCTCATGTGCTTCATCAGAGGAATGAAGCCTGGTCCGCAGAGAATGTGTTGAGAGCTAGACAGTTTGAGTTAGAGCAGCGGTTGGCCGATGCAGAAGAGTACAATGATAACTTGCATGAAGAGGTCCATAGGCTGAACAATCAGCTTAACCCTTATGACCTCCCTGGCGCAGCCGAGATGGATTTGGATGTAGACGAAGATCCTGCAGAGCCCGTGGCGCCAGCCGAGGAGCACGACGACGCTGCAGTTGGCGGCAACGCCAACGTCTCTGACCTAGACAGCGACCACGATGAGTAGGCTAGTAGTTGTTGCGCTAGCTACTAGGTCCCGCTTGCATGATCTTTTGCGTTGTTGGCACTTGAGCATGGAATAATGAGTAGAAAGACTAGAGCTTGATGTAATGTTGGAAAAGCTTGGATGTGTTTGTGATGATATCCGAACGTCAAAAGTCCAGTGTATGTATGCTGGCAACTTGGTTGTAATGGGCGCGATGTGTGTGCTTTAAGTAATATAATTAGTGATGTTGTGTTAATTGGAATGACTTATTGTGCCCCTGTTTTATTGTATGAATTTATTCTCTCCAGTGAATTCAGTTCGGCATAATTTTTCATTCGGTTGCAATTTCTACAACATCACCTAATAATTACTGTTGCTGAAACATGCAGATGCCGAACACTCGCCGTACCGTGTATGGTGCCGCCGAGGCTGGTGGCAGTGCAGCTGCTAATGATGACCGTGAGCCACCACCGCCTCCTCCACCCTATACGGCAGAACAGTTTTTCGCCCAATTCCTGGGAAGCCAACGCAACATGGAAAGTATGCAACAGAATATGGAAGCTGCGCTGCGCAGTATCGCAGATAATACCCGTCGGGGGATAAACCAGGGTGGCCACGAAGCAAACTAGTACAGCAGTTTTAAGGACTTCATGGATACTCGTCCACCGATCTTCAAGGAAGCCGCAGAACCTTTAGATGCAGAAGAATGGATTAATACGATGGAAGATAAGTTCCGTGTCCTGAGGATGACTGAAGTGTTGAAGACTGAGTACGCAGCTCATCAGCTTCAAGGACCGGCAGGAATGTGGTGGAAGCATCACCGCACCACTTTTGCTCCCCACGCCCATATCACTTGGAGGGAGTTCACCGATGCCTTCCGTGGAACATACATTCCACCAGGTCTGACCGAGATGAAGCTTGGGGAATTTCTGGCGTTAAATCAAGGCACGAAGACTGTGACTCAATATCTGCATGCATTCAATAACCTGAGCCGTTATGCCCCTGATATGGTGAATACTGATGCCAAGAAGATCGCTAGTTTCAAGAGAGGCCTGAGTCCCAAGATGATGAAACATGTGGGTACAAACATGAGGACTAATTTCAATGACTTCGTTAGTGACTGTCTGAAGCAAGAGAAGAACAACAATGTTTATGCCGCTTCCAAGACCCATAAGAGGGCTTTTGAGTCGGGTTCATCTCAGTCTAGGGCCCCAGTAAACAACCGCCCGGCCTATCGCTCGCCCGTCCCCGGTGCAAGGTTTAGGCACCGCAACGGAAGAATCAGAATGCTCAGCCATCCCAGAGAAACCAGAAGCCGTTCAAGATGGCATTGCCTCAAGCAAAGACAGGACAAGGCAGTTCATCGGAAACCGTGGCTCAAGTGAAGGGACCGTGCTTCAACTGCAACCAACCTGGGCACTTTGCAAAGTATTGTCCCTATCCTAAGAAACAGCAAACGCAGTATCAAGCTCGTGTGCACCACACCACTGTGGATGATATCCCTGAAGGAGAACCGGTGACAGCTGGTATGTTTTCTATTAACAATCATCTTGCAGTAGTCTTGTTTGATTCCGGATCATCTCATTCCTTTGTAAGTCAAGCATTTGTTAAAAGGCATGAGCAAAAGATAGTTGAATTGGAATGTGCATATAAAATTAGTTCAGCTGGGGCTGATCTGTTGACTAATCAGATAGTTCAGGGAGTAACCCTAAACATATCAAACCGGCAATATAAGCTTAATCTGATAGTCATGCCAGGGTTAGTTTTGGATGTGATCATGGGTATGAACTGGATGAATCGCATGAGAGTTGTAATTGATGTTGGAGGAAGGAGTATCTCTCTTAAGGAACCCAATGGGGAAGGCACCTTTCGGGTGGTCCTACCTAGGAGAGTAGACCTAGCTAGCACATCCTGTGCGGTCCAAACTACTCTGCTAGCCCAGATTCTAGTGGTCTGTGAGTTTCCAGATGTGTTTCCAGAGGAGTTACCTGGACTACCGCCAGACCGAGATGTCGAGTTTGCCATCGAGTTAATTCCAGGAACAGCACCGATCTCGAGAAGGCCTTATCGGATGCCTCCCAATGAGTTGGCAGAATTGAAGAAACAACTTCAGGACTTGTTAAAGAAAGGGTTGATTCATCCCAGCTCGTCCGAATGGGGATGCCCCGCTCTGTTTGTGAAAAAGAAGAAGGATAACTCCTTACGCATGTGCGTGGACTATCGGCCACTGAATGCAGTGACAATTAAAAACAAGTATCCTCTTCCTCGGATTGATATCTTGTTTGACCAATTGTCTAAAGCCAAAGTGTTCTCTAAGATAGATTTGAGATCAGGGTACCATCAGATAAAGATTAGGCCGCAAGATGTGCCTAAGACTGCATTCTCGACCAGGTATGGTTTGTACGAGTATCTCGTCATGTCTTTCGGACTGACAAATGCTCCTGCATACTTTATGTACCTGATGAATTCGGTTTTCATGCCCGAATTGGATAAGTTCGTGATAGTGTTCATTGATGACATACTGATATACTCAGAAAATGAGGAAGAACACGCAGAACACCTCCGGATAGTCTTGACTAGACTCAGAGAACATCGACTGTATGCTAAGTTCAGCAAGTGTGAGTTCTGGCTCAGGACAGTTCCTTTTCTCGGACATGTGTTGTCTGAAAATGGTATTTCTGTAGACCCTAGTAAAGTTCAAGAGGTTATGGACTGGAAGTCACCAACTTCAGTTCACGAAGTTCGCAGTTTCCTTGGTTTAGCCGGTTACTACCGTCGCTTCATACCAGAATTCTCGAAGATTGCCAAACCAATGACAAGCCTGTTACAGAAGGATCACAAGTTTGTATGGACAGAGGAGTGCGAAGCAGCTTTCTGTACTTTGCGGAAGTTGTTGACCACTGCTCCCGTTCTGGCCCAACCAGACATAGAAAAGCCTTTTGATGTATTCTGTGACGCATCCAAGAATGGGTTAGGATGTGTGCTGATGCAAAATGGAAGAGTCATTGCTTACGCATCACGACAGCTGAGGAAGCATGAATTTAACTATCCAACACATGATTTAGAGCTTGCAGCAGTGGTGCATGCTCTAAAGATTTGGAGGCACTACCTGTTGGGTAATGTGTGTAATATCTTCACGGATCATAAGAGTCTCAAATACATCTTTACCCAATCTGAGTTGAACATGCGACAGAGGAGATGGTTAGAGTTGATAAAGGACTACAATCTGAACGTGCACTATCACCCTGGAAAGGCTAATGTAGTAGCAGATGCACTAAGCAGAAAATCTCATGCTATTGAGGTGCAACCGTTGTTTGAAGAAGGGTTCCATTTGTTACATCCAGCTGTGTTGCATAATATTCAGATCAGTTGCACTCTGGAAAGCCAGATCATGGATGGTCAGAAAACAGATAAGGGAATCTTTCACATCAAAGAAAAGATAAAGAGAGAACCCACCAAACACTTTCGATTGGATGAACAAGGAGTGTTATGGTTTAAGGATCGACTGGTAGTACCTAAGGATAGAGAGCTCAAAAACAAGTTGATGGATGAGGCCCATCGTTCTAAGCTATCTATTCACCCCGGAAGTAGCAAGATGTACCAAGATTTACGACCCCGTTATTGGTGGACTAAGATGAAAAAGGAGATTGCAGCATACGTTGCTCGATGCGACATGTGTTGTAGAGTTAAAGCTCTTCACATGAGACCTGCAGGACTTCTACAACCTTTGTTGGTACCCGATTGGAAGTGGGATGATATAAGTATGGACTTTATCACTGGTCTCCCCACCACACAGAAAGGCCATGATTCTATTTGGGTAATAGTCGATCGCCTTACCAAGTCAGCTCACTTTCTGCCAGTCAAAACAAGTTTCCGACCGCCTCAATATGCAGAAAGTATATTGCTGAGATTGTCCGATTGCATGGAATACCAAAAACAATAGTGTCCGATCGAGGTTCACAGTTTACCGCTCACTTTTGGGAACATCTTCATCAAGGTTTGGGCACTAGTTTGATTCGTAGCACGGCTTACCACCCACAGACTGATGGGCAGACAGAAAGAGTTAATGCAGTACTGGAAGATATGCTTAGAGCTTGTGTGTTATCATCCAGAGGTTCATGGGAATCCTGGTTACCGTTGGCAGAATTTGCTTATAATAACAGTTACCAAGAGAGTATCAAGATGGCACCATTTGAAGCTTTGTATGGCCGGAAGTGCAGAACACCGTTAAATTGGGTAGAGCCCGGAGAAAGAAGGTTTTAGGAATTGATTTTGTAGATGAGGCAGAGAAGAAGGTCCGTGTTATTCAACAAAACATGCAAGCAGCGCAGTCTCATCAGAAAAGTTATGCGGATAAGAGAAGAAGACCATTGGAATTCCAAGTAGGTGACTATGTCTATTTAAAGGTTACCCCAATGAAGAAGAAACGGTTTGGAATCAAGAAGAAACTATCTGCTAGATATATAGGGCCATATCAGATCTTGGAGAAAAAGGGCCCCGTGGCATATAAGTTACAGTTACCAGAAGAGATGAATTCGATCTTTCCCGTCTTCCACGTATCCCAATTGAAGAAGTGTCTACGTGTTCCAGAGGAGAGAATACAACCTCAGGGTATTCGGATCAAGGCAGATTTGGAATATCGCGAGCAACCAGTCCGAGTCCTGGATACTAAGGACCGAGTCACTCGGAACAAAGTGGTCACCACCTATAAGGTTCAGTGGAGTCATCATGACGAGAGCGATGCTTCTTGGGAAACGGGAGAATATCTTCAAACTGCTTATAAAGATTTTTACGATAAATGGTTCGTAACTCAAATCTCGGGACGAGATTCTTATAAGGGGGGAGGGCTGTAACACCCCTGGGTGTTAAGCATGCATTATCATTTCAAAACATAAGCATTCAACATCATTGCATGTTTAACATTGTTTGGATTTTAGCACTTTTCAAATTAACTTGAAAAACAAATAAATGGAAACCCTAAGTTTAAAATAAATGTTAAAAAGTTAGTGTACTTTTTAGAAGTAGCAATTTTAAATAATATAGAATAAATCAACTTGATTATTTGGAGCAAGATTTTGGATTCAAATCCTCCTCAAATTCTGTTTTTGAAAGTTATTCTAAATAAATGAGTTTGATTTTTAAATTAGCTTTAAATCTCAAATTTAAAATCTATTGGGAATTTTGAAAAATGTTCTATATGAAAGTTGTAGAGAATAAAATTTTGAACAACTTTTGTTTTGGGACAATTTTCTGAAAACCTCGTTTTCATCCCCAAAATTTGAATTTCAAACAGAACATTTAAATCTGGAATTTATTTGAAAAAGAAAAACCGGAATTTCGTTGTTGGGCTCCGGCTTCGCTTCTTGGCCCACGGCCAAAGCCGGCCCAGCCCGCGCCGCGTCCTCCCCTCCCGCCCGCGCGCGCGAGCGCCCGCGCGCGACGCCGTGGCGTCGCGGCAGGGCTCGGCCGCCGCGTGGCCGTACGCCGGCGGCACCGCGCGACACGCGCCCCGGTGGCCCCACGTCCCCCGCGCTGGCTCACCCCCTCCAAGCGCTCGCAAGCCCGGCTGCTCCCTTCATTCCCTCCCATTTCGCTTCCCTGCCACAGCCGCAGCGAGCCGCGGCCGCGCGCCATTGCCGCCGCCCTCGGAGCTCCCCCATCGTCGCGCCTCTCGGGATTTCGTCTCGCCGGAGTCTCCACCTCCCTTTGCCCTTCTCGCCGCACCATCAATTCGTCAAAGCCGCAGGTAAGGAGGCCGAATTGGCCGCTTCCGCCTCCGCCCGCCATGTCGAAGCTCGCCGGAGCTCGGCTCCGCGCGAAGCGCAGTCACCGCGTCCCTCATTTCCCCTAGTTCTCGCTTGCTTAGGTTCGCCCGCTCCACCGCGTTGCGCTCGCACCCCTCACTGGCCTCGTCGTGGCCGGAGCCGGTGGTTTCCGGCGGTACAGCGCCGCCGCTCGCCGGTGACCCCCGCCATCCTCGCTAGAGCGCAGCGCTACCTTCGGTTTTCGCGTCATTGTGCTCGCCTCGCCTCGGGGATCCTCGGGGGGGTGACCTCGCCACCGGTAAGCTCGCCGCCGGCGAGAAAGGCGCCGGCAGCGCCGCCCCCTGCCCTTGGTTGACTGGCAGGTGGGGCCCGACTGACCGCGGGTCCCCCTTTTCAGCGCCTGTGTGCGGGTCCGGGGAAAACGAACGGGGTGCGCGTAGCATTTAAGGCCGGTTTTGAATTTCAGTTTTAAAGAAATGGATTTCCAGAAATTCTGAGAAAGCTTCCAAAAATTGTATCTCAATGTTTATAGCTCCAAAAATCATGAAACAAATTTTGAAATGTTCCTTATGATTAGATCTATAGTTTAAAAATATCCCCTGTTATTTTTATGACACTTTACTGTACATTTTTATTTAATTGTTATATATGCTGTTATCTTAGAAAAATTGTAGTAAATAAACTAATAAAGGGAAAAATGTAATTCTTGTTGCATTAATCTTCTTTAGTGATGTACTTTCTAGGAAAAATGCTAGTGAAGTATGTTCTGTGGGAAATTTTTGAAGTGTAGTTCAAATGCCTTCATTGGTTAATATTTGTTATTTTTAGTAGGAATCAATATTTGTATATAACATACTTATGATAATTTTTGTAGTATGTTAGTTTATTGTTGGTAACCTAAAAAAAATGTGAAATCTGTTGTTTGATACTTTTCTTAGTATAAAACAATTTCATGCTCACATTTAAGCCATAACTTGTTTATTTTGTACAAGTAGTTTTACAGTTCCTTTTACCATGAAAATTTAGTGGTAGCTTAGTTAGAGTAAGAATACTCTACTGTAATTTTTGTAGATTTTTATCTATACCAGAGATAGGTGTTGCAGTACAACCCTAGCTAAATAAGGAATAAATGATTATTCTTTATGAGAATTTAAGAGGAATAGAATGTGTTTGGTGTATCTTTGAAGCATCACTATGTATTGCTGATGTTGTGAATGAGTTAGGTTGGTAAGGTTTGGTTAGTTAGGGTTACTTGCTTGTGTCAGGTGTATGTTAGTTAGTGTAATCAAATTAAGTAAACCTTGGGGTACATGTTCTTGGATGACGTGGACTACCTTGTAGAAGATGAAGTTTTGCACTAACTGCTCATTCCATGTGCTCGTCTGCATCTCATGTCACTTCATCATTCCATCATAATCCGATGCATCATTCGCATGTACTTATGCACTTGCATCATACAGGATCGCAGGAGGAGTCGCAGGCAGCAGTACCGGAGGAGCAGGCTTGGACGGACCAGCAGGAGCCCCAGGCACAGGAGGTGCCCGAGGAGGAAGAGCCAAGCGAGGAGCTGCCAGAGTGCGTCGACCACCATCCTAGCTCGTTCGAAAGAGGCAAGCCCCGGAGCATTATAAGTCTCCTATTTTATAAAAGCTCTTCTTATTTACCTGAATTATAATTATATACTGTTGCATTAAGTTATAGGAGTTGAGTGAAACCGTTGTTGCATTACTATCCTTGTCCACCAGAATTACTGTTACCTTAGTAGGTCAGGATCGAGTAATTTGCTTAGCCATGCTTAGATCGGTAGAAGTCGGGTGATTTCCTGTCACCTG
Organism: Saccharum hybrid cultivar R570; assembly: GCA_038087645.1. Taxonomy (NCBI): domain Eukaryota; kingdom Viridiplantae; phylum Streptophyta; class Magnoliopsida; order Poales; family Poaceae; genus Saccharum; species Saccharum hybrid cultivar. The sequence goes on from JAQSUU010000496.1 coordinate 20,649,216, forward strand.
CGAGTATAGGCGAATATCTGGCTATGGTTAGCAGTATTTGTGAATCTTGATAAGTAACCAAGTGGTGATGAATAAGTGGAGACCAGGCGGAGTCTTATAGGGTTTTGGACTATAGTGATTCCGTCTGTGTCGATTAAGGACCGATCGTTGCTCGTCCCTCTTGTCATGTTGAACGCATGCCTCACATTTAGCTGGCCGAATAAAGTACCTTTCGACCGCGAAGCTAGCGACACTTTTCGAGCCGGGATAAACTCGGGTTGGTAGACTGGTGTTGAAGGGGGTGTACGGGGACGCGAAGAGTAAGCCCAAGGTGCGTCCTGGCAGTCGGGCGGTCCCTGGGTAGTGCGATCCATGATTGTTATCCCGCGGCTTCTTGGAAAGTGTCATTGGTGATCTACGCGACCCTGACGGGGGAAGCATGGTTTGTGTGAGGAATAAATCTCCAGCTGGATAGGAATTCGATTCGAATCGCCGTCGCTCCCGGTTAGTGAGCACTTGACTCGAGCTACGGCTTCGTAGTGTTAATGATGGAACACGGATGGTTATGTGGTTAACGTTGGAAATGATAAACCTGAGATGGTAACCTTTGATGCTAATGGTTAATCAAGTGATTGTTTTAGTAATAGGTGCTTACTTAGCATAAATAGGTTATCATAAAATGATGCTAAAAGTACTTATTTTAGTTATTCTTAAATAACTTATGCCTTTCGCAAATGAGTCAAGCCAGTACACTATATAAAGCCTTGCATGCTCCTTGGTGTCATGTTATTTCTGGTTTATGACGGGTAAGTCTAGCTGAGTATATTCTCGTACTCAGGGCGTTGTTCCCATTGTTGTTGCAGATGGTCAGATGTACTACGGGTACTGCTCCAACTGTCTGTATCCGGCGATGGGTGACAACTAGGACCTTGGGCAAAGGTCGTTCTGGTTATCTTATCTACTGCTTTTGTGGACTATGACTATCTACTGGCACTGTAATTGAACTAAGTGTGTGTGCGTAAAAACTATTCGCTTCCGCTACCTTATGTTGAACTATGTTGTAATAACCTTATTTCCGAACTCCGATGTATCCTACTTTTATGATCAACTGTGTGTGTCGTGTGAACTGTGGCTGCTAAATCAGTACGATCTTGGTTGTATGTTGGTTGGTTTGAAATCCTTCGTGATTTCACGGAATCTCGAGTTATACGGGCTTAAGTTTGTTAAATTAACCGCCTCGGTGGTAGATTTTCTTACTTAATCTCGTATAATTACGTTGATCCGTTACAGCGCTCCGCCGGGGAAGGCACAAGAGCCCCTCACAATCACCGGGAGGTGGCCAAAACAATCACCAACTCTTGCCACAACTCTTCCGCTGCTCCAAGCCGTCTAGGTGGCGGCAACCACCAAGAGTAACAAGAATCCCGCAGCTCAAACGATCCTCTAGTGCCACTAGATGCAATCACTCAACCAAATGCACTTGGAATCACTCAATCTCACTTTGAATTGGTAATCAAGCAATAGAGATGAGTGGGAGGAAGTATACTTAGCTCAAGAGGATGTCAAGATGATCAAAGAGTCAAGAGAGGTTCCCAAGAGCCGGCCACCAACTATTTATAAGCCCCCTAAACAAATAGAGCCGTTAGGGTCACGAAGGGGCTCACTGCAGGGTGACCGGACGCGCAGGTTCGGTTGACCAGACGCAGCCCCAGCGTCTGGTCGCTGCGTGACAAGTCAGTGGATGGGCGCCAATGTCCTCGTTCAAACCTCACCCATCCATCTTCAACGGTCAGCTGGAACAGCCCTTGCGCGATCAAGTGATGACCGGACGCACCGACGCACCGCACGTGATGCTGCGCCTTGCCGGGTCTGATCGATTCCAGAGAGGGTTCACCGTGCGAAAAACACGATCAGACGCGTCTGGTCGCAAGCGACCTGACGCGCCTAGCATCCGGTCAGTGCTTCATCGTTCTCTCTCTCATTCGCGATGCTGATGTCACCATGCGTCAGAGCCCGACGGACGCGGGCCCTGTGCGTCAGATTCGCTGTGTCCGTGCATCGGTAAAAGTGATCGGACTCGCCGGTCAGAGACCAGGTAGCGCCCGGTGCGAAGCCCTCGCCCTGAGCTTCTCAGCTCCGCGCCAACCAGCACTGACCGGACGCTAACATCAGTGTCTGGTCGTTCTCTGACCAGTGTTCGGTCAAGAAACACTATCGCGACTTCACACCTTCTCAACCCTTGCTTAAATATACTAACCACCAAGTGTATCACCTTGTGCACGTGTGTTAGCATATTTTCACAATCATTTTCAAGGGTTATGTTAGCACACACTAGGTCCTAATGCATATGCTCATATGAATTCACCTAGTGGCACTTGATAACCATTTTAACCGTGAAACTCCCCTCTTCATAGTACGACTATCGATCCTAAGTCACACCCTCTATGGTGTCTTGAGTGCAAAACAAAAACCTATTGATACCTTTGCTTTGATCAACTTGTTTTTATTTTTCTCTTTCTTCTTTTCAAGTTGAGCCCTTTGTCATCTTGTGGTCAACACCATTGTCACTATGGTCCTTCTCTAGGCTCCACTACTTGGCAAGTACCAACCTCATCTAATCTATACACTCAACATAGAGGTTAATACTAGGGTTTCATCAATTGTCCAAAACCAAACTAGGGACTTTCATCTGCCTGTGCTCGCTCGCCCAGGTGAAGGGTTGAGATGGTGGACTAGAGAGGGGTGAATAGTCCTTTTCTAAAACTTAATTGTGTTGGCTAACCGAAATAAGTGCGGAATTAAATCTATCAGTCTAGCCAAGACTACACCCCTCTATCTATAACTCTAGCACCTTACAAAAGATCCTAATCAAGCAAATAAGATGCCTTCCTAGCAAGAGCTCACCTAAACAATTCTATCTTGCAAGGTCACACAAACCTATGCAACTAGTACTTCAAGCACTAGGGAGCTCCTACACAATTCTAGTAAGCAAAAGCACAAAGCTCCTGCACTCACTAGCAATGCTTAATAACAAGGCAACCAATGCCAAATTAGAGAGCGCAAATTACTTAGCTACACAAACTAAGCAATGTGACTAACAAGGTTATACAAACCGAATTAGCCACGTAAAGGGGATACTTCTAGCTACACAAGTAAGAAGATATCTAGCTAGCTACACAAGCACAACTACATACAAGAGCAACAACACAAGCAAGGTATATATGAAGGTAAATACAAGCTTGTGTTGCACGAAGGCAAACCACTGAGAAGAGTAAACAATGTTGACATGGTGATTTTCTTCTGAGGTTCACTTGGTTGCCACCAAGCTACGTCCCCGTTGTGTCGACCAAAACTTCATGGTTCGGCGGCTAATCGGTATCCACAATTGAGCTCTCCCAAAGAGTGCCGCAAGAACCCACCATCAAGTCTGGTATCTGAATGACACGCTCTACTAGAGTTGCTCTTTTTGATCCCCGTGGGGTGAGCACAATCCCCCTCACAAAGCTTCTCCGGAGCCTCGCACAATCTTCTTGCGAGCTTCGACGGAGCCTCAAGTCACCAAGCTGTCTAGGAGGTGGCAACCTCCAAGAGTAACAGGCACCACCGGCTTGCAACACGAACACCTAGTGCCACTCGATCCAATCCTCATGATGCAATACACTAAAATCACACTCACTCGCAATCGATTCGCACTCTTGCAAGCACAAGTGAGTTAGAGGCTCTCCTAGCACTTGCCAAGTATGGAGACTAAGTCCCAAGGATGCCAAGCACCAGCCAAGGCCGGCCACCACAAGTATTTATAGTCCCACAAATGAATATAGCCGTTGGCCCCTTTATTGGGCGATTTTTGGGACGACTAGACGCGCCGGTCGAACTGACCAGATGCGCTATACCGCGTCCGATTACTCACAGCCATCCACATGTCATCCTGCGTTCAACGTCGTACGCGCGATCCCAACGGTCACTTGCACGCCAACGGTCAAGAGATCAACCGGACGTGCCACATGCACAGACCGGATGCGCATGATGGGGACGTGATTCCTGATCTTTCATCAGGCTCAAGATAAACAACGATTTGGTCGGAGAGCGACCCACCGATCTGGCTTCAAATCACAAAGATTGAACCCTATAACCTTAGCACCACGTCTTCTCTGGTTATCAACCGTGTCACAATCCGATTGACCTCGCCACGAAGGCTAATCCTATTGCGAATTGAAGAACACAAGCAAGAACAAGATAAAACACAACTCAATTGAAGTGACAATTGCGGATATATGATTAAGCACTCGAAGTTGGAGTCTCGCAAACCGATAACAACAACTGTTCAAAGACAGATTGATCTAAAGCAAAACCTAAACCCTAACATAGGTGGCGGCTACTAATTATAAAGCCTAAGGGGCATCCAAGGACCCCCTACTTACGTCGCTAAGAAGTCTTAACACGTTACAAGGGCCGAACGGCCCAAAGACAGCGACGCAGTGCCCTGACAGATTCTGGATGTCAACTTGTTTCGACGATTCCTGTTGACTCCAATGGAATTTGGGCCTCAAACCAAATCCATTGGTTAGATTATGAAATTATCTTTCCATCTATATGTGGATCATCGAAAACGGAGTCTAGATGCATCATGAGCGTCTATTTTACTACAGACTGGTCATGGAGCCAACTTGGCTTGGATGCCCTTGCTCGACTCCTAAGGTGGTGGCCAAGGAAGAGGACGTCTTTGGGCATCTCTTAGGTGTTCTCCATCTTCTTGGGGTGTGCTCCAACTTGGGTCTGGGTCCCAAGTGTGAATAACAAGCCCGCGACGACGCCGTAGCACCCGACAGAAATAGCGGCAGAATGTCTCGATGATTCAGAGGTCTTGCCAATGTGATATTGAGGTGGGACCAGATCTATTTGAAAGTTTATCCATCAAGTGCTCATTGACCTCGATCGCACTCTGGATGGATGATTTATGGCCTTTCTAATGAAGCACTATCGGGCTACCGACGAACCGAAAGTTCAACTTTGATGGACTTGCACTTTGAGACACATTTGTACCTACATTCAAATAACGACATGTATATGTGGAACCAAGTGAATTATACCTAAAATTACTATACAAATGTAGGAATGAGCGCACCTTATTATCAACAGTCATATCCGTTGGTGTCATGTCCTCATCAGCGCAGGTCACGCACATCCCTTGCGCGTGAAACCTCGACCGGACACGTACGCTTGACAAACCGGACGCCACAGTGTTAGCGTCCGGTCGTTTCCAGTAAGCACCCACACACGACCGAATGCGTCCGGTCGATCGTGACCGGACATGCCACCGTGTCCGATCGACCTCGCGTTCTGTAGACCCATTGGGTGCCTTACTAGACGCGCCGATCCCACGAACGACCGAACACACTGGTCGAACTGACCGCACTCGCGCCGCGCGCTGCTCTGCCACTAACCGGACGTGTCTGGTCAAATCGAGAATGCGTCCGGTCACAACCAGTGACCTCCGTTCACCTCTGTTTCTATCCACGACGACTTAGAGAAATTCTCCACCTTCGGCATAGTGAAAAATAGGCGTTTCACTTCCACAAAAAGCGCTGAATCCTGCCGAGCTTGCTCGGTGGGAGAGAGAGAGGGCCCAAACCCATCTCTACCGCTCAAACTCCACTGCCTTCGCAAATGTGTTAACACCACCAAGTGTACATCACCATGTGCATGTGTGTTAGCATTTTCACAATCATTTACGTCAAAGGAGCCATGACACTCGATTCTAGCAACGATGCAAAGTTAGATCACTCGAGTGACACTAGATAACTGATATGCAAATAAGTTTGCCCCTCTTGATAGTACGGTCATCTATCCTAAACCTGGTCATGCACTTCTCTACACAACCTTTGACCGGTGAAATGGAAATGCCCTTGGTTATACCTTTGCCTTGCGCATTCCACTCTATCTCCTCCGATGTTGATGCAACACATGCACTAACCATATCACAAATGATATGATCCACTTCATATCATCATGTGACCTTGTTGGTCCATCGATCTTGACCTCATTTGCTCTTCACCATTGCATCGGTCCATCGGTGCCAAGTCTTGCTCAAGCTTCACCACCCCACGGTCCATCGCTCCAAAGCCTCCGACTTGCCCTTCACACTTGCAACTGGTCCATCAAGCCAAGCCTCATCTTTGTAATAGAACCGACCAAATTATAAGAACGTAAGTACAAAAACAATCACCGAAGTGATCAAATTCCTATACTTAAGCTCCCATAATCTCGGTAGTCCGGAAATCTCGAAGGATTTCAACAACTTTTGACATACAAACCAAGATCGTAGTGATTCAACATAACACATCATTCGTTACAACATTTCACAAGTAGCATACAGATTACATCCATCGAAGTTCAAATAAAATATTACAAACCAAGTTCGTTTCGCGAAAGCAACATAGTTTAGTACATAACTTCATAGTTTCAAATACTTTGCTAGAGTAACGGTCATGTCCCACAAAAGCATCTTCAGGTACGAAAACTAGTAGAGACCGCGCCCAATGGTCTAGTCTTCATCCCCTGCCGGGAGAAGGCCATACTTGCAGCAACCAAAGTAGAGCTGGTCATCTGCAACAGGTGGGAGATAACCCTGAGTACGAGAAGGTACTCAGCTAGACTTACCCGTCAAAACTAGAAATAAAGGACACCAAGGATCATGCAGGGCTTATGAGGTGGGCAAGCTTGACACAATTGCATAAAAAAGCTTATGAATGTAGTGACCAATTTAAACTTAGCATCAAGTTTATCATCATTTACCTGTCCACTACATTAGCACCTGTACTAGAGCACTCACTTATTAGGAGCAAACAATATTAACCATAGCAGGTATAATAAGACTATCATCATCATATCATCATTCCTGAACCATCATGTTATTTAGTGTACCTACTTTGGAGATAAGCCCGTCAAGTTCTCACTAACTGGTGAGAGACGGCAATTCGAATCAAATTACAACTCAGCTGAGGGGGTATCCTAACTCTCACCCTAGCATACTTTGCAAGGGTAGCTGTGGGTCACCTTTGGTACAACTCAGGAACCAAGTTCGTGGGTTCGGTCAGCTCCAGCACTCTCAGGGATTACCCTTCTGCCAGGACGATTAGGACTTTTAAATTACCTGCCCTTAGACTCACGCCTATGGCTACCTTCCGAGGCGCACTTTATACTTGCCGACTCCCGGTCTGAGTTGAGCTACTCGGCTTCGTGGTCGGTCTCCAGACCTGGCCAACTAAGAGAGAGGCATGCGTTCAACATGAATAGGAAAGGCTCCATGATTTAGTCCTTAAACGACACAGACGGAGTCACTGCAAATTGGCAAGCCTCCGCCCAGTCTTTAGTTCAAATTAAGATAGGTTCTTTTCCACGATAGCAAATATAGCCAACCGTGCTACATGTATATTCCTATAGCTCGAAGGTGACAGGAAATCACCTGACTTCTACTGCATTTAGGCAGGGCTAAGCACTACATGAGCCTAAGCTACTTAGGATTCAGGGTATCAATATCTAGACAAGGATTGAATAACCAATGCAGTAAGTGTTTTCATCCAACACCTAAACTTAATGCAACAATATATAACAATAATACTTTAATTGCATTTTAGAAATTAGGAGGCTTAATATGCTCCAGGGCTCGTCTTTCATAAAGTTGCACGGGCGATGATCCGGGCACTCAATGGCGACCTCGTCTGGCACTTCTCCTGAGGGCTGCACCTCCTGAACCTCCGGTGTTGGCTGCTGCTGCTCTCCGCTCGGTTCCTCGAATTCCAGCAGTGTCACCCCTTCCGGTACACCTATTGCATGCATATGCACACAATAACTGTCATGGATGCATAAGAAATGATATGATGCTCATGATAAATGGATAACATTAAGTATTTAACATAACATCACCAGACACTCGTTGGCCGATTAAGAATAGCTCTATTCAAATCACTTTAACACATGTATCTAACTTAACTCGAAGAACAAGATCAACTTACCTAACTTGCATAACCTAAGATAAAGATGCTCATCTTCAGTTAAAGGCCTAACACCTAGGAACATTACCACAAACTTAGGAATAGTAAAGGCATACTTAAATTAAAAGTTCAGGTTTCAAATGAAAAAGAGCAGTTCCTTAATTCAATCACAACAGGAGTTCTACAAATTCCAATGACTTGCAAGAGGACATTCTGGAAAGCTTATAAAATTCTCTACAAATCATTTATAAACATCAAAGCATGATTCTTACGTTAACCAAGTCGGATTCATGTAAACACAGAATCTGTCCAGAAGTGGCAGGTTTACTAAATTAAATATTTAGTGATAATGCAAAAGCATAACTGGACCAAACCAAGTGTACCAACTTGTAGGGCATACTAGAGGAACATTAGAAAATATAGTGTCAACTTCTAAATAAATTATTTAATGTCCTTTTCTAATTTATTTAGTTAATTAGGTGATTAAAATAATATATAGTAAAACTATACAGAAAAATTTACAAAAATTATAGTAGCTATCTCATGCTTCATATAGACTACCATAAAAATTTCAAAGCAATTGGACAAGCAGAACTTGTTGCATCAAAAATAACAGATGGCATGTCTATTTCTACCATAAATAGGAAACCCTATTGAAAAGTATCAAACAACAGATTTCCAATTTTTCCTAGTATCATTCTAGCATAAGAAAAACACTCACCAAATTTTACCTTTACTAGATCTATAGAAAAATTATGAAAATTCACACAAGATCCATCCATGCAAACAAGCGAAATACATAACTCCTACATACAGTGTCCAAAGTGTATGAAAATTTAACTACAAGCTATTCATGATATAAGCAGTACACCATAAAAATTTCATGCCATTTGGAGCTTCACAGAAAAAGATATAATTACCCCTATTTCCCACAAGATTAAAAGAGATAATTAGTAACCCGATTTTTCATAACAAAAAATGGCACATATTATATTTTTAGTATAAACTAGACATTACTAGGAACTCAACAAATTGGAACTACATCATTTGGATATACCAATCAAGAGATATGCATTTTTGAATTTATGCACAAAACTATGAAAAAGAATAAAACAAAACAAAATTTGGAATCCTAACCACTACTGGGCCAGCCCGGAAGATTCCCACGGCCCGCGACGTGCGCGACCCGCACACGCCAACACGGCCCAAAATAACGACATGGCCCACTTATCCGCGTGGCCCGTGGTCGGCTCCCGCGCGTGCGTGGCTGCTAACACGCGGACCCCGCTAGTCAGAGAGAGAACATGGGAGGGGAGAAGAGCGACGGCGGTGGCTCGCCGCCGGTGGCTACTCTGATGAAACCGACCTCGCCATCGTGATCTCCATGTCACCCTGCACCCAGGCACCCCCTTTCCCCTAACTCTACTGCACTAGAGCTACCTCGCCGTCGTTTATGGCGGACGGTGGAGGGCGGCTCACATCGACGACCGCGAAATTTGACATCGTAACACGAACAAGCGGCTCTGTGTCTCTCCTCACATCCCGACAAGTCGAATGAGCTCACAGTTGGGTCAACCAAAGCACCGACGCGGTCTAGCCACCATGCATGGAGGCACGGTGGGGACCCCGACCTCAGACGCGGCGGTGTTCTACGCCATTGGGTCGATTTCACCCAGTAGCGTCTTTCGCACAGCTAGGTCTATCACTACGACACACGGGACATGACTCCAATCGAATGTCGAGCAAACAAGTGCAGCAAACACGGAGCTTGACTCTACGGTGGCCATGGCAGGCGCGCCCAATGCAGTGACTCATTCCGGCGAGCTCGGCACGGTAGCAACTAAAATGGCAGCTCCTACAATTTCTACCTGACTCAAGTAACACAAAACAACCAATGCGAAGCATAGAGAGACACGGCATTGCTCTGGCCACGGTGGACCGCAAGGTGAACGGAGCTCCGGGCACGGCGGTGGAGAAGAAGCAACCCGCTTTTCGCTCTACCTGGGACCCGGCCGACTCAACTAGTATGTGCAGCGCGTAGAGGAGGTAGTGGCGGAGATTTTGGCCGAGTCAATTTGGAAATGGTGCGGTGGTGGTGGAGCTGTGCGCGGTGGAGCTCTCGGCAGCGCGATGGCGGTGCGCTCGTCTTACTTGCGAGCGGGAGAAGGCATGGTGAGGCGAGAGAATGGAGGGAGTGAAGGGCAGCAGCAGCAGCATACTGGCAGCTTGAACTCGCCAGCGTGCTCGCGAGGGGGGCGAAGCTGGAGCATGGCGGCCACGCGGCGTCCCGGCCCTGCGCGCAGTCGGCCACGGCCGACGGTTTTCTGAAACCGAAGAAACCGATTCAGTTACTGGCATGACGACTGACAGCGCGTTTTCATCGCCTCATATCTCATAATCTAGGTCGATTCGGTGAGAGCCGTAGTTAGCAAAAAGGTAGAGCTATAGGTGTACAACAATATTGTCAATTGGAGCTTGGACTGATTTGGTCTGGATTGGGAGATACAAGGTCTCAAAGAGGGGCTCATGAAACTGTAAGTCAGTGCTTGACTTCAAACTTTTTCTAAGTATGAAAACAACATGGAAACCTGGCTTGTGGGCCCTGATTGAGAATGTTCCAGCCATTTTCATGAGATGGTCATATTGAGACTTTTGTTCCTTGATAAATTGGCTACAACTTTGGTAAAGGGTGCACATCCATGCAAGGTCTCTAGGTTGGACTTTTTAAACAGTCAAACAGAGTCGCTCTATAGGTCATCTCTAGGTCAAACCTTACCTAAAGGGCAATTTAGTCATTTTGGTCCACATGAACAGTGTTCCACCAATTACCCTAAGTGTAGTTAAGGTGTATTAGACCATTATTAACCACTCTACACAAGTGCTACCCTAACTTCTAAGTAACACATGCAATGAAATAAACAAAACACCCAAATTACTCGAATGTTGCAAACCCATGTTTCACATGTTTCATGACTTTGTTGAAGCTTGTCATATTACACTACCATGTTGCCATGTTTTAAGGTATGAGAAACTCATGTTGCACTAACTACCATTCACAAGCAATCAAGTATGAAACAAACAAAATTGAGAATGTTGCATATGCATGTTTCAGGAACAATGGCATGATGAGATAGATGATGCACATGTTTATGAAATGAAAATGCAATTTTGTGGAAGCCAAACACCTAGGGTGTTACAATCTTGATCTTCGCCACCTTGGTCACATGACTCTATGTCATGTCTCATATGCAATGAGCTCCTTCATGACATAATCACTTGCGGACATATTTCCTGTGTATCTCACATACACAATTAGTCCACCTAAGTTGTCACTCAATTACCAAAACCAAACAAAGACCTTTCACTGGGCCGTGCTTGCTGCCGCGCAGCCACCGTCCAGCCGTGCTCATCGTGCCGCCATTGCCCACGCAGCGCTCGCTACGCCACCATCCGTACAGGACGCGCCGTTGTCGCCCAGGCCGGTCGCGTCCGTACAGGCTGTGTAGACCGTGCCGCCGTCGCCTTGCCGTGCTCCGCTAGTGGTGAGGGAGAGCACAAGCTCATGCTGGTGACAGGGCCAAGCTCATGAACGACCAGGGAGGTGAGCTTTGCTACGGCCGATGGCTTGGCCCTTTGCCTCGCTGACGTCCAACGGCCTCCCCTCCTGCTACTCCTTCTCACTCGCTCTGCTTGTGTTTCTTCTCGAGGAAGAAGAGAAGATGTGCTACTCCTTCTCACCGTTAGGAGTCAGGACGAAGATGGAGTTCTCACCTGCTCTGCTTGTGCTTATTGAGGAAGAAGAGAAGATGTGCTACTCGGCTGCTCCTTTTCACCGTAGAAGATGGGTTTGGGAGAGTGAAAGAAGGGGAAAAAGGCAATATTTATTACGCGAGGACCTCATACATTGTGTAAGATAGTTTTTATTGTTTTTTTTGACGTGGCTATCGTGGAAACCGTGTCAAAACCATGGGGACTGCCCTGAGTCATTCATATACGGGCCTCTCTCTGGCTCCGTTTATGGGCCGCCCTAGGCCATCATTGGGGAGTCCATTAATGGGCTGGCCCGGCCTACGCCGTCGCCCTTATATATTGTCCCGAACCCTAGAGGCCACCATATTCTTCCCCGAGTCGCCGTCGTCTGCTCCTTGCTGCGGTTCTGCGCCTCCACAAAGCTTTGGCGTCTTATCTCTTGCAAGGTAGCGTTTCTTCTCGGGTTTTCATCCTCCCTCGCGCGACCTCTCTTCTTAGCTGCTTGATGCGATAGAGACTGGATCAAGGTTGTACTATGTCGCCTCCCCGTGTCTGTAATTGGTCCTCTGTTTGCGATTGATGATAGCTACTGCGCTTCAAGCCCCTTAGGGTTTTGAGGTTTTGCTTGCTCTCTTGTTTCGATGATCTGATTCTTTAGGACATTTTCTTACGGATCCGGTGAATTACTTACGTGTCGTCGTTGGACGACTTATTGATTGTGCTTGTGGTCTTGTTAAGTGGTCTTAATAAAGCGTCGGATCGAATTTTTTTTAGGTGTAGAGCTGCTGTAGTATCTCTATTGCAGATACTTCGCTTTTTATGTCTGTGCAGTTCATGTGCAGTAATACTTGCAACTTCATATTATGATCTGGTTTATACAGTTTCCAATTTTGAATTCGTTTTACTATATCTAAATTCTGTGCGCACGTGATAGCGAATGGATCGATGATGTACTCTGTCGCCTCCGCGTGCCTGTAGCGATTCGGTTGTGAGAGTGAACGGATCGATGATTTACTCTGTCGCCTCCCCGTGCCTGTAGACCTTAGGGTTGGGTTTTTGCCTATATTTCGCTGACCTGATTGTTAAGGATAGTTTCTTCTGATTGCGATGACTGCTGGATGACTTAATGATTGTGCTTGTGGGCGTGTTACCTGGTCTTAATAAAGTGTCGAATCGAACTTTTGATGTCTACTAGAGCTGCTGTAGTTTTTGTTTTGCAGATACTTTTTCACTGTATGTCTTTGTAGTTCATGTGCAGTAATAGTTGCAACCTCATAGTGTGAGCAAATTTCTGATCTTGTTTACGAAGTTGTTTGAGGTTCCAATTTAGAAGTCTTACTGTTCAAAATTCTGTTTGCACACTTATTAGTTTGCTCTTTTTTTTTTCTAGGGCTGCTTTGTTTCTTATATTATATTGTCTGCTCTGGTTAATGTTTCTAGTGCTGCTTTATTTCCCTGCTGGTGATGTGTATCAGGTTATTTTTAAGCTAATTGCCGCGGTTGCAACTTTAGATGTAGTTTCTGATCCCATTTGATAATTGCTTTAGTTAGTGGCTAGTATTGTGTTTCTAACAATTGATTCATCTAGTGTAACAGTTTAAGCTTCACCTCCAGCCATGGGTAAGGAGAAGTCCCACATCAACATCGTGGTTATTGGCCACGTCGACTCTGGCAAGTCGACCACCACCGGCCACCTGATCTACAAGCTTGGAGGCATTGACAAGCGTGTGATCGAGAGGTTCGAGAAGGAGGCCGCTGAAATGAACAAGCGGTCCTTCAAGTACGCGTGGGTGCTCGACAAGCTCAAGGCTGAGCGTGAGAGAGGTATCACCATTGATATCGCTCTGTGGAAGTTTGAGACCACCAAGTACTACTGCACGGTCATTGATGCCCCTGGACACCGTGACTTCATCAAGAACATGATCACTGGTACCTCCCAGGCTGACTGTGCCGTCCTTATCATTGACTCCACCACTGGTGGTTTTGAGGCTGGTATCTCCAAGGATGGCCAGACCCGTGAGCATGCCCTCCTTGCTTTCACCCTTGGAGTGAAGCAGATGATTTGCTGCTGCAACAAGGTATGCTATCACGAATTTCTGTTTCAGTCTTGTTCATTAGTTGAGACTATAATGTGTGATTCATGTGTAGAATACAACGCAAGTATAATAGTATATGGTTTACACAGAATGACATGTGCAGCAAGTGGCTAGGGCTTTTATTACATCACCTTATGTTTCCTACATGTTATGTTCACCTTCACTAATCTGCTAGTCTGATATGTTGCAAACATATTATGCTTGATAATAGTTCTCCTTCATTAATTTGCTTGTCTGATATGTTGCAAAACGATTTCTTGATAAATTTGGTACTTGTTTCCCATTCAACTGTTTTGAGTAATTGTTTGAGTTATTTGAAACTTGTTGCAGCATTTAACTGCCTTCTGTAGTTTCTTTGATGTGTTACAGTACCTTACTGAATGCATTTGTGATATATGATGATCTACCCATTTATATTTTGTTTGTCACTGCTGAGATATCACAGTAAAAGAATTCTGGAAGAAGTGCCATGTACCAGTTAATTTTGATTGATATCTTCTCGCATATGTACATTTTGCTTGCTGTTTATGTGATCTGTTCCTTTAAGCTAATGATGATGTTCTGTTCCAAGGTTTTCGAAAAAAAATGATGTTCTGTTCCAAGCATATACTGTTTAATAGCTGTGGAGAATCAAACTAACGGTAATCATATGTTCTGTTGCTGTTGCATTTTTAGATGGATGCGACCACTCCCAAGTACTCCAAGGCCCGTTATGATGAGATTGTGAAGGAAGTCTCATCCTACCTCAAGAAGGTTGGATACAACCCTGACAAGATTGCTTTCGTCCCAATCTCTGGTTTTGAGGGTGACAACATGATTGAGAGGTCCACCAACCTTGACTGGTACAAGGGCCCAACCCTGCTTGAGGCTCTTGACCAGATCACCGAGCCCAAGAGGCCTTCGGACAAGCCCCTGCGTCTGCCCCTTCAGGATGTGTACAAGATTGGTGGTATTGGAACTGTCCCGGTTGGTCGTGTGGAGACTGGTGTCATCAAGCCTGGGATGGTTGTCACCTTCGGTCCAACTGGCCTGACCACTGAGGTGAAGTCTGTTGAGATGCACCACGAGGCTCTGCAGGAGGCCCTTCCTGGTGACAATGTTGGCTTCAACGTGAAGAACGTCGCTGTGAAGGATCTCAAGCGTGGGTATGTGGCCTCCAACTCCAAGGATGACCCTGCCAAGGAGGCTGCCAGCTTCACCTCCCAGGTCATCATCATGAACCACCCTGGGCAGATCGGCAACGGCTATGCCCCAGTGCTGGACTGCCACACCTCCCACATTGCTGTCAAGTTTGCTGAGCTCATTACCAAGATCGACAGGCGGTCTGGCAAGGAGCTTGAGAAGGAGCCCAAGTTCCTGAAGAACGGTGACGCTGGTATGGTGAAGATGATTCCCACCAAGCCCATGGTGGTTGAGACCTTCTCTGAGTATCCTCCTCTGGGTCGTTTTGCTGTCCGCGACATGAGGCAGACCGTTGCTGTTGGAGTCATCAAGAGCGTGGAGAAGAAGGATCCGACTGGTGCCAAGGTGACCAAGGCTGCAGCAAAGAAGAAATGATGTGCCCTCATTAAACCTGTGGTGTTGCCAAGGTGTTTTTCATTATCATTGAAGTTTTGTACTCGGTCTTTGCTCTTATACTATGAACTGTTAAGATGTACTGGCTGTCTGCCCTGTGTCTGTTGTTTGGGTACTTACTGTCATTTCAGCTATGGTTGATTTGCATTGCATGATATCTCGATTGGGTTCTCATTTCTGAATCATTTCTGTCTTGATCTGAAAATGTAGCTGTTAAGTATTGTTTTAGTTGTGGGATTCCGGGAATGTTGAAGATGTGTCTTGAATTGTTTATATAATTCTATCTGAAGTTCTGTTTATCACATGATCATTATGAAGTCTCGATTGAGTTCTTGGCCTGAAAACACCAATTCTGCTACCGGAGTAGCAGTAACTGTAATATACTATCACATGATGAAGCTCAATTGAGTTCATGTCGTGAAACACCAGTTCTGCTGCTGGAGTAGAATAGCTTCAATGTATTCGTTCAAAAAAAAAAAGTAGCTGCAATATACTATTGCACACGACGTCAGCCTCCTGGTGGAGCCTCTGCCACTAGAGATCTCCACGGTGGGACGACGCCGGAGCCACAGTTGCATCGACGAGCCGCCCTGGGATGTTGGAAGCAGCCAGTGCCCACCAACCAACATGCGCCCGGATGGGAGCTCAACGCCCGTGGGCTCAAGGTGCTGGACAGGACGCCTGACCACACCGTGTCCTTTGTACCGGTTCATGAACGTGAACGTTGCTGCCTCCCCCTCTGCAAGAAACGCGAACCATTCAGCTTATTTACCCACCATGCTCAGCTCAACGACTGGATTGCGCACAACAGCTCGGCCGGCGAGGGACGCAGAGCTCGACGAGGGTGCCGGGGTAGGCATCTGAGAAGGAGACACCGCTTCCTACACCGATGAGTTAGGGTTGTACCTGCACGTGAGGATGGGTGGTAAGTCTCGGCTCAAGGTGTGCATTTTCTCGTTGGAATCACTTAGCGCCATCAGATGTGGAATGGATGCAGGAGACGATGGGAAAGTTACAGGATGATTTGTTCAAGCAAAGTCACTGAATCAAGATCCAGCCACACGCGGGCGTGAAGACGATTGTAGGGGCACCGCTGGACGTAGACGAGGAGGTATGATCTTGTTCCTTGTACTTCATCCTTAAATATGTCAATTTAAATTAATACAAATCAATTTAGAGTAGTCTTATAAAGTTAAAACTTTTGTAGCCTGATCGAATTTTGTAGAAAATGACCAACAATTGTAACATAATTAAGTATAGATCAACAATTGTAACATAAATAAGTACAGTTAGATATCAGTTAGAAATGCAGTAGATGTTAGTAGTCTTGTGTAAAATTAATTGAATTTAAAAAGGTTAGATTTATAATAACTCTAGAAGTTGATTTATTCTGAGAAACAAGGAATAGATTTACAGCTGTGTTTCGTGTCTTGGAATGGAACAGGTGACGTGGTATGGTACCTTTGTCTTGGAATGGAACACCTGCTCACAACAACGCAGCTTCATTATCCTCACCAAACATCTCGATTCTAGGCTATGGATGCATTGCTAGCCTGTACAGCTTCTGCTCACATAGGACAAACCAATGTATTATTTGTTTAGCTTTTGCTCACATGGAGCGAGTCGACGTATGGTGTGTTTGGTTTAAGAATAAATTTTTATTTTAAATGGAGTGATGTATCATAAGTTCAATCTAACAAACACTGTTTTTCTCTCACAACAAATCAGCGTAAACCAAATTTCGGTGAAACGAATGACCCTCCTCATAATAGTACCATTTATAGCTCGTGAGAAATGGAATACTCCCACATCCCTAAATAACTATCGTCGTTGGTGTGGGTGCCGCAAGTTTGACTCGATTTCTAGAAAATGTGTGTAATATTTGTATCTCTAAATAAATTTATTAAAAACTAGATTCAAAGATCTTTCTAATGATACTAACTATGTACCATAAATATTTATATTTTTTTAATATATATTTAGTCAAAATTATTTCTCGGGAAGCGAAAACGACAGATATTTAGGGACAGAGAGAGTAGTCATGAATCAACTCATTCTATTTCACAAATTAAATAAAAAAACTAGAGAGTGAGATGATGATGGACCACGTCATTTCACCAACGAAACACCCTATTATTGTTTGTATAACTTCTAGGTGGAAGCTAAATGAAAAATCGATTCTAATGGGATAAAATGGATCACACACGCTCCTGGTTTCGAGAACCAAATTATATGCATGTTCTATCTCTTAAACAAGGAATCCAAATAGATATATAGTATCTTCTTCTCCATCTATACTCACTCTGTCCCTAAATAAATAGATTGCTAAACACGGCAATGCCTGCGGCCGATAAAGAGATTCTATGACACAGAGAGACCATCCCCTCTCCCTCTGACAACCAATTGTACCCCTAGGGTTTTCATTCCTCTCAGCTATGGCGGCTATGTCGATGTCGAAAGTCCACATAATCTACCACGCTCTCATCGATCTAACATCGGGGACATCTCGTTCTCGTCGTTTTAGTGAGGGCAGGGCTGTCCGTGTTCTCTGCTACCCTGAGGATCGTGCTAGATGGCGGGAGTCCAAGGACATCTCAAAGGCAAGGCGCAGGAGGAAGAGAGGTTGGAACAGGAGATGAGTATCGAAGATCGGCTGCAAGGTTTGTTGCTTTGAGGTGAAGAGGAGGATGATCTTGACCTTTCGGGAGAGCTAGAGGGTCTGATCAAAGAGGTCCGATGGCCGGCACTTTTCAGTCACACCACTAAACCCTTTATCCATGCAGCTCTTTTTAATGCTATGCGCATAGCTTGGGCAGCGGCAAAGGAGATTACCTTCAAGGCCTTGGGCGCAAATCTCCTTTTGGTGCAATTTTAGTGCCTGGGAGATTGGACCAGGGTGAAGGAAGGGGTCCTTGGCTCTTTCGTGGAGCTCCAGTAGTCATGGAGGAATATGATAGATTCACCAATGTGAAGGAGTATAAGCTAAACAAATCCCAGTTTGGGTACTGTCGAGGTTATGACCTCGGATGTCTCAAGGCACCGAATAATTAGCAGGCCACGCGGCCCGCAATTCATCGGATTAACAATGGCCCAAATGACCAAGGCCCAGCTAGGACGAGCACGCCAAACCAACGCCCAGGCCAAGGTCGACCGTGACCCCTCCTCCTGCCTTAGCCACATGAAAGATGCGACCTCTCCCCCATCACGACCCTTGGGCGGGACAGGGAGAGGTCGAGCATAGCTCAATGTGCTTGCACTGACAAGAGCAGGCGCGCCGCACTGACCTCACAGGGACCGATGTGACAGCAGTAACGTCGGTCCGGTCAGACGCCATCCCTGTGCCCTGCCGCATCAACAAGACAACACCGCACAGTGTGGCAATGGGTACAAAACCCACCATCTAGATACGGACTGACAGGACCCGCATGCGACCCCACCTACTATGGGATAGGATCCATGACAAGGGTCTCGACCTAGAGACCTTCCTGGTTGGCGGAGTGCCCTGACCCCAACGATCGGGGTCGTGGCCCTCAGCCCCATGAGGCGACCAGGTGAACGATGACCCAGGGCGGCTACCTACTATGGGTACGACGGCCAAGGAAACCTGGAGATGACGGCGAAGACCACGACGGATGCCGCATTGCACAGGACAGCAGACGAACCATCACCGTGGCTAGAGTGCTGCCACGACCAGCATAGTAGCACCACGTCAGCCCCTTCCGCGACGTAGCCACAAGACCGTGACGAGAGCAACGCCTCGACGAACACCAGGAGACGGTGTAGCTTGCAAGCCAAGTTAGTTAGGACCTCCCTCAGGCTCTCAACCCCTCGGTCGGGGGAACCTCCTCTTTGTAACAAACCCTGGCCCCGAACTTTATATAATGGCAGTCAAGGCTCCCATCTCGGGACATTTCTCACATTCTCATTCTTCATCATCTACCACTCCATCCATCCACTTAGCAGTAGGGCTCCTGGAGCTTCTCTTCGGGCTGCCCCTCGTCTAGCATAGGTTCTACCACCTCTTTCTCCGTCTTGCACCCCCCCATTGTAAGAACTTCAGAGCATTCAAGCGAGGAACACACACTCGATCTTCTCTGAGACTGGACGTAGGGCTCCGGTATGAACCAGTATAAATCCTCGTGTCTATTGGATGCTACCATCGTCTTCCTAGAGCAGCGTGACAATTGTAAATATTTACTAGTCTAGTTTACAAAACACCAACAGTTGGCGTGTCGGTAGGGGACAGTCGCGCACTCTCGATTATTGAGAAGGAAGCGATGGCTCCTCGCACCACTGGTGGACTCGCTAGTGGAATGGCCCACGGTGGTCACATCCACCGTGAAAGCTACGGGTTCATCGGCGCCAATGGGCTAGCACCCACCCCCACCATAAGCCACAATCCAGACCTCCACCTTGGAAATCTGAGATCCGTGGCCCGCGGCGAACACACTCCTGGAATTGCCCTCGGGGGCAGCATCCCGGAGCTCATCTACCCAAAGGGGCCAGAACCCTCACTCGTCACAAGCCATGGCCAAGTTTCCTGTCTGAGAAACCAAAGGACCACGGCTCACGATGAACTCGCCCGAGGAATGGCTTTGATAGGCCACATCCTTCTAGGGAACCACACGGTCAACCACACCAAAGGGCTGGTGCCCGCATCCGCCCTTGGCTATGGCCCAGACCTCCACCTCGGGAATCTGGGTCCCGCAGCCTATGGCGGACACACTCCCAGAACTGCCCTCGGGGCTTGCATCCCGGAGTGCACCCGCGAAAGGGGCCCATTGCCCTTTCTCATTACTGGCCATAGCCGAGACTTCCACCCAGGAAGTCAGATTGCCATGACTCACGGCGGCCTCGCCCAAGGAACGGTCTGCGACGGCCACATCCTTTTAGGGAACCACGAGACCATCCGAACCAACGGGGCAACACCCATCGCCAGCATACGCCCAACTCAGACTCACCGCATAGCGAGACCAGACCCTATGGTAGATTTGCGCTCAAGGCAGTGTTTCTGCCACCAGCGGAATGTAGTGAGCCAGGGCGTGCACGAGCAACAAAGCCACCCGCCACCGCACGGCGACGTTACTAGTGATCAAGGGGTGAGCCGGTGAGATGTCACACAAGGTCTAGCCTAGGACCAGGATCTAATCCTACATAGCAGGCAAGCCATATGACACAACTCCGTGGGCTGCCACCTGTTGCACGGAAGCACGTGCATCCAAGGAAGTAGGTTGCCCAAGCGCGTCGTGACGAGCGGACCGAATTGCGCTGCGCTCGAAGCCAACTCCCGCAGCAACAGGTCATGATAGCCCCCTATTAGGAGCGACAACCACGCATGAAGACAAAAATGTAGTGACCACGGCGTCGTCCTGCAAGGAGGGCCCAGGCACCAGTATACACGAGCCCACCTGGCCGAAAGATACAACAGGCTGAACGCTGAGAAGCCATCCTCAGGGCTCGCAGGCCCAACAAGGATATTTAGCCGGCATGGACCAACCCAAGGCTACCCGAGGGGTCGACCCACACCAGCTACGACCACTCATAGCTATGGAGAAGCGACCTCATCAGCTCGTGGCCCGAAGATCATGGCAACTCCGTCACGAGCAGGTGCTCGGGGGCTTACTGCACCTCGAGCAACGACAATCAGTCCCATGACAGCTCCTAGCAGATCGGTTAGTTACATCCACTTTAACCTTAACCTCTCTGCCTAAACACGTCCACCTACACATGTAGGCTCACCCACAGCTTCGGAAACCCACAACTAACCCATGGAGCGAACCACGAAACAGTGTGCTCGAGCACCCCGTCCTAGAGCCGCTCAGATCCTCGAGTGAGCTGATCCAGCTTGCGCTAGTAGCCGAACGCGAGTCACTCACGGAGGCCGCACACAAGGGCACATACGTATGCCCCACGACGTAGCACTGCTTGTCACTGTCCTAGTGACTCCTTGCCCGAGCATCTTTTGATCACTCCCCACGCCATGACGAGCCGGTAACCCGTGTGCTGACCTCTCGCTTGGGGCGCCCTGACCAACCCAATGGACCAACTCCTAGGCAAGGCTAGGCGCCCACGCACGAGCCTGAGAGGAAATGGGAAACCCATTCGCTCAGGACCAGGGGAGCAAAAGGAAGAAGGACTCATGTCATCTCCTCGCCTTCTTCTCGCATCGTACCGGATCTGCGATCACCCTTCGCCTTTCTGTCGCTCTAACGGATCACGCACATTTTAGCCCCACAGGCCAGCCCCAGGTTAAGATATGCATTCATGGGCACAGATCTAGGGGAGGAAACACATTCCAATTCAAACGGAAAGTAAGTGAAAGAACGGCAGAATGACAAGCGAATACGCCAATCACACTTCATTCACATAAAACCCAAGCAAATTCCATACAAAAAGGACACACGCGCAACTCAGGACCCTTACACAAGGGTCATCACATACTGGAGGCCAGAACTAACACCGTATGACAGGCACTTTGTTCCCGCTCCACAAGCGGCGGCACCACTCACAGCAGAGGTGTCGCCACACAACCTCCCCAACGCGTGACTTGGGGCAACGCCGAGGACGGCGCCACCTCAGCGCGGACACCTACTCACATTGGACCCAGTGCTCAGGTAGTTTGGCCAATAGTAGGACAAGAAATTTTGAATGGTGATGTAGGCGGGGGTTTCCGAGGAATCCAAATAACCTCTGGTTTTTTTTTCAGATTTGGCGAGCATCCAGAATAACTAGTGAATTACAACTCTATTGTATCGCAATTGGTGCATTGATTTTTGCATCGTTAATGCTTTTTGCCGGCTGGTTCCATTATCATAAAGCCGCTCCCAAATTGGCCTGGTTCCGAGATGTAGAATCCATGTTGAATCACCACTTAGCGGGGTTATTAGGACTTGGGACCACAATACACCACCAGGCTACGTGTGACAGAGGACTACACGAAGCCAAGCTACCGAAACCAAACTAGGGCAAGGTTACGCACCACATGGGAGCAAGAAAAAGAAGACGCTCGCACAACCCGAAGGAAAACAAAGAAGGGCACAATGTTGCCGAACCTATCTTACCAACTTTTAGGTCAAAAAAATGGGGATGCACTAAGCTAAACCCCATGGGTCGATCCCTGGGCAGGGCTATGTGGCCACGACATTTGAACGACTAGACCAACAATGGTCACGGATAGATGGCAGCAGATGAAAGAATTGAATTTTGGGACACGAATTGAAAGAAACATCTTTACTTAAGAATTGTTTAAGAACCCTGGGCACACCTTAGGGCTCTCAATCATGACTGCGGATGACCTCCTCTACATCCATGGCAGCGACGATGGCGTTCGCGGCGGCGGTGAAATCGTTAACCAGCTCAGCCCGCTCTTCCAGCCTAACGCGCTCTGGGAACCCAGACACCACCCGATGGAGGTTCACCTCGATCCGTAGTTGCATGGCGACGAGGGCGATGCCAGCCCCTTGTCGTATCCCTGCCACCACTACCCATTCACGGTCCTCGGCCACGATGAATCCCCGGAGGCGAGCCGCCTCCTCCTCGTGGTGTGAAACCGCTAGCCGCTCCTCCAATGCTGGCAGCAAGACAACACGAAGATTAGCGACTCTAGACATCCATCCAAGAATCGAGATGAAGGAAACCCTTACCTGCGATGTGGGTCCGGGCAACGGCGATCGCCGCCTGTGCGGTGGCAAACTCACCCTTCAAGGCAGCGAGAGCGACCCTGGTGGCATCAAGGTCGAGCTCTAGCTGCCTCGCCTCGTGGACGGTGTGGCAGAACCTCCTAAATAATATGGCCCACATGTACTTGTTATTGTCTTAAAAGACTTCTAACCACCATACATGTGTACCACAATGCTTAAGAATTCTGTCGGGTGTCCTCGGGAAACCCGAATCATCCACATTTTTACAACTCACACATGATCAACAAAGGAGTAACTACAACATTACAATATTTATTACAAAACTTTACATCAGAGTGTGGAAGAATAACAATAGATTTACAAATCATGAATAAGTTAACTTTTTACAAACTTAACTTAACTAGCGGAAGTCGAGTAGAACTACAGAAGACAACTTAGGTAGAGCACCTAAGTTAGAAGAAGATAACCAGATCATATCGAACCCACCGACATGACCTGACTAGCAGCACTAGTTAGCACCTGCAACAGGGGTTAACAAACCCTGAGTACTCAATTGTACTCCGCAAGACTTATCCGACGAAAATAAAAGACTCCAAGGATATGCTGGCTTTAAGGGAAGTAGTGGAGCTAGAAAAAGAGGAGTTTTGCAGAAAAGCTTACTACAAGTGGATCCTTACTTTCAATGTTTTAGTCAAGTTTTAGCATCAATTTTAGTGAATATTATTATAGATAGATTTGCACATGTTCTATCTCAATCACTTGTGTCAAGCATCACATTTCATATCCATCTCTTTTCCATCTCATTTCCATAATCACCATATTCCATTGTTAACTACGATGTAGGTCAGGCGATCGAGTCTCCTTAACCGAGGAGCAGCGACGATTCGAATCGATTAAACCCAGCTGGGGATTCCTAACCACACGACATATGTAGGACTCTAACCGACATATATCAACCTTCACTCGGATCCTCCAACGCATGACTGGTCCAGCGCCACCCGAGAGTACAGCACACCTCCAATCCAGCCATTGGCTACGAGGGTACACACTACTCTCGCCATCTCTCCACTCCCCAAAACTTGATCTTTTTCAGAAATTGTGAAATTAATTTCAAATTTGTATTGAAACTCGAAAATTTTCCAAAATAGAAGTTGTTAAAAACTTTAAGCTCTACAACTTTGGTTTTTGAACCAAACTCAGATTTTGAATAGTTTTTTAAATTTGAAATCAAATTCAAATGGGAGCACTTTTAGGGTTTCAGAAAATTCAAAATTACTTTAAATTTTTAAATAAAATTTGAAAATCTATAAATACAAAAGTTGTTCAATTTTCAAAGCTCTACAACTTGCATTTTCTAGAATTCTGTAAATTCAAAATTACTTTGAATTTTATATTGAAACTTCAAAAACTCAAAATACCAAAGTTGTACATTTAATTAAGACCTACAACTTTGTTATTCAAAATATTTTCAAATTCTAACTCCATTTTGAATTTGGATAAGGGAAATGAAAAGGGGTCAAATTTGAGATTTGAATCTTTTCAAAATTACTTCAAATTTTACACTGAAACTTTGAAAACTCAAAACATCAAACTTGTAGCCCTTGAAAAGATCTACAAACTTGGTTTCACACTTTTTCCCAAATTTTGCTTAGATTTTGATTTATTCAAAAAGGGGTAAAACTAGGGTTTTGCTTTTCAGGGTTTTCAGAAAGATTTTAAATTGAAACTCTATTAATTGGTGATTATTTAGTGATCAAACCATCATCCAAGGGCATCATTGAGTCAAGCATCACATGTTTGACCAAATGCCACTCTTGGTTGACCAATTTGACTTTTAAAAAACTTTTAATAATTCCCCAAATTTGAATTCAAATTCAACTCGAAAAACTTGCGACAAGTTTTGGATTCCAAAATTTAAACTCAAACTTGAAGCTCCATTTTAAACATGTTTAACTTACAAATTATTATCAAACCTTGATCCCATATTATAACGCACATTTAACCCTACAACTTTTATTTAAACAAAACTTTAATTGTGTAAACCAATTCTCATATATAAATTCATAAAGAACCTAATGTATCAACATGCCATCATTTCATGGAATTAACTAAAATACTAGATTTGCAATATGTGAACATGACAAAGAAACATATGAAACATGTTATATGGCAACATTACATATGCAACATATGATATCGATTATTGCAATATGAATGCATTTATGGCATAATGCTTGATACTTATGCTTGATGATACATCATTAACACATTTTAATTATTTCTTAACATCATGGATGTTACAGGCGGCCACAAAAAACTACCGGTGAGCCTCATCCGCCTCACGAATGAGGCAGCGAAACTCTCGGCGATCGCCCAAAGATGGCGAAGACGAGCTAAACCCCGCCCCCAGCGGGGCTCTAGACAGAACGACGCCAGTAGCACCGATGACCCTTCCCGATGTGACATGAGAGATGGCCCTGAAGAAGACTCGCGATCAACTCAGGTTAATACTAAAACTCAAAAAATTGCTTAAATACTTACCCCTCTTCATGCAGCGGCAGATCACTAGCCTTAGGCAACCCCTCCTGCGGATGCTTGTCGTGATCCATCGACTCAGAGAGGAAGGGAAGCTGCGAGCACCCAAAAGCGAGAAGGAAGGAGGAGCAGGGCAAACACCGAAGAGTAGACGATTCCCTCTGCCGTACCAGTTCTCCTGATTTATAGCCACAGTAACCGACCACAGAGGATACCTCAAGCGTGCGCATTCACCTTCATTTACTAACCACCTTCTCATAGCGCAGGGGAGGCGGCCGGGCAAAAGGCTGAGCAGCGGATGACAACGCGGTAACATATCCCGAGTAAGCCTCCTACCTCGCATCCTCTTTCGATTTCTGTGCACGCACCTCGTGGCGCATGACTATCTATAAGAGGGCACCGCCAAGACGCGACGTGGCCAGGGGAGGTCGACAACCCCCAGGCTCACACGCCGAGCGACCCTCCGCATCCATGACCCTGCATCGTGCTTAGGAAACCTTCTCTTGGGCCAGTCCTTAGAAGGGCTTGAGGCCACAAAAGGGATAGGGGCAGGGAGGAGATGGGCCCCTGTGGCTCTAATCGGTGGTGTAGAGCCATACAACTACCTCTCCCTGTGTCCAAGTCGTCCGCTTTGAAGTCTCCCGGGTTGACCCCCTCTGAGGGGAGGCATCTTGCCCTTTGGCCACTGCCGAGGCGGTTGGGGACCAACGAGATTGACGGCCGATGATTTATGGAATTCTCATGTGAGGCACAACCGAACTCTATGTTGATTGGGGAGGATATCGGGTCCCGCTCGGACTACCCATAGACCCCCGACGAGGCGCACCACTCTGACCATGTGGTTATGGTGGACATGCCTCTCCCCGTGTGGGGCGAAACCAAACCCACTTGTAACAAGGCAACACGACTCCTTGGCGTCGGCAAGGACGCCAGGGAAAAAATGAAGTTGGGTCCTGTGACCCCGAAAGAAGTCGGGGCCAAACCACGACTAGCTCCTCCCTACGTCCCAGGTCCCAGACCTAAGACCTACTTCAAAGACTCATAAACCATCAGGGGTTCACGACCTCTCCAGGAGAGATTGACGAAGCAAAGAGCCGGGGTGACGCGCAATGCGAAGCTTTAAGTGTGATCACGGCTCGGTCACACAGAAGAAACAAAGGTCCAAGACCTACGAGCCGACGTACGACCACAAAAAGCCTCGTGGCCATACGAAAAAGAGGTCGGGGACATGGATCCTCGCATCAAACAATTTATCCAACTACCTTAGACAAAAGCACAGCCCCAAGGGCACACATCAGCCCAAAACTCAAGAAAAGCCTCTTCCCGCTTAGCACCCACTGAACGGGCGTGCCGCCCACAAGTTGCTAAGACCAAGCGTCACCACGGTGACGCTACAACAATATCTGGAGGGAAGCACCACGAGCGCGAGGGATGGCGAGGAACTCCTGGACAACCTCTGGATAGGGGCATGCGAGAGAGGTCGAGGTCATCGAGGCCAGAGACCACCGTCGGCCCGCTCCAGGAAATAGGAGGGAAGCGACAACGCACCCCCAAATTCCTGGAAACGTTGATCGTGGCCGCAGGGACCAGTGTTTCAGCGACCCCAAACCTAGAGGGTCTAGAGGCTGCTGGAACCACTAGGCCCAGAAAGAGGTCCGGTCACCTCTCTCATCCCTTTCGACTTGCAAATTCCCTTTTAACACCAGGCATTGGGGGGAGCAATCCCTAGGGGGCTGCATGACCAGAACCACATGGTTCACCTCGACAATTTCTCTCTTTTCCCTCAAACTCATGCCCCTCGAAGGGGCTGGGCAAGCGACTCACTGAAATGTTTATGGAATGACCAAACGCGAGGAAGGCCCCCCTATTTATAGGTCCGAGGGCGGACCAACGGCCTTAAAACCCTCGCGCCGCGTGGCAAACCATGGGAAATCATAGCCAATGTGAGATACCCACGCGAGGTCAGGAAAAATCAAGATCTCCCCAAAGGCAGGAATGACACAGCATCGATGAGAACGCTTGGCCCTGCTTGGATCACAAACCCCAGTACGCAGCCCACTGATGCAATGAGGCACGACGATCATGTACCACGATGAGAGGACATCCTGACAGGATAAATCGTAATGGCCACCCGCCACATTGAATGCATCAACCCGCAAGGGGTCGAGCAACGAAGCTCAAGCAGGGCCATGACTGTGAGCCCATGTTCCGCACAAGCACACATATCAGCGCTTTCACGATCTCTTCATGGTTGCAAAAATGCTCAGGGGCTACTATCGAGGTTATGACCCCGGAGTCTCTCAAGGCACCAAATAATTAGCAGGCCATGCGGCCCGCAATTCATCGGATTAACAATGGCCTGAACAACCAAGGCCCAGCTAGGACGAGCACGCCAAACCAATGCCCAGGCTAGGGTCGACCGTGACCCCTTCTCCTACCTTAGCCACATGGAAGATGCGACCTCTCACCCATCATGACCCCTGGGCGGGACAGGGAGAGGTCGAGCATAGCTCAGTGTGCTTGCTCTAACAAGAGCATGGGCGCCGCACTGACCTCACTAGGACCGGTGTGACAGCAGTCACGTCGATCCGGTTAGACACCATCCCTGTGCCACATCGCACCAACAAGACAACACCGCACAGTGTGGCAATGGGTACAAAACCCACCGTCTAGATATGGACCGACAGGACATGCGTACGACCCCGCCAACTATGAGATGAGATCCATGACAAGGGTCTCGACCTAGAGACCTTCTTGGCTGGCGGAGTGCCCCGACCCCAACGATCGGGGTCATGGCCCTCAGCCCCATGAGGCGACCAAGCGAACGATGACCCAAGGCGGTTACTGTAACACCCTAGGTGTTAGAAGGCTAATTAAAATCTTGATCATGCCATCATGACGCATAATCACCAAGTATAATGGCATACTTGCACTATATGTTTCAAATATAGCATCCATGTCTTTCATATGTTGCATTGTGGTGTTTCAAATGTTGTTTATAATATGTTTCACATGTTGCATGAAATAATGTCATTATTATTAATTAAGGTTCTTTGTGAATTCATAGAGTAAAAATTGCTTAATTTTTTTTAAAATAAACTTTCGAGTACAAAGTATGTTCTGTAATATAGAAACAAAGTTGTGTCATGTTTTCAAATTAAACCTGTTCAAATTTGTGCTCCAAATTTTAAGTCCAGCACTGGTTCTCTACACTTAGCATTTTTGGCTAAGTCCTTGCAAAACCAATTATGAAGTTCAATTTTTGGAGATTTGTTAAACCAATTTTTTTAAATAAAAGTTATGCAACTTTGATGATGTACTATTAGTTGGATTGTATGAACAATGTTTGGCCACTAATTAATTGCTCAAAGTAGTTAATCAATTCTGTTTTGTAACTCTGAATTTGAATTCAGTTTTCGGTTTCAAAGTTCCCTTGTTCCCCATCCTTGATCTCTCAATTCGGTGAGAATCTGAGTTTGAGGTTTAAAACAAAGTTGGAGTTTGCATAAAGATGGACAACTTTTCTTGGAGATCTTCGAGTTACCACAAGAAACCGGGAGAAAATGGAAGAGGAATAGGGAGTTTCAGACAGCTATAGTAACACCGGCAGCAACATGCTTGCACTGCTCACCGCCGGGCGCTGTCCATCGCATCTTTGCGGCGCTTCTCGCACGTGGACGCGTAGCCGTCCGCGTGGCCGTGCTCGAGTAGGCACTGGTGAAGCCGGTGATGTCGCCCTGCCTTTAAAAACCAAGCGTCGGCCGCCATCTCTCTCTTCCTCCCTTTTAGCACTGCCGCTAGGCCGCTCCGCTTGTCAGAAAAATTTGCCGCCGCTGAGGCGCCCCAGCTCAATTGCTTGCACACCTGGCATCGCCTACTCCTCGCGCACCTCCTTGACCCGCTTGCGCCATCTCTCGTCGTCGGGAGTGGCCGCACACACCGCTTTCATCGCGGCAGCGTCGCCATGGCCGCCGAGCTCAAGCTCAGCACGGCCAGACCATCTCTGGCTGTCTCTCTCCCTTATAGTGCTTGAGCCGTGTCCGCCCAATCCCCCTAGCGCTCTTGCGCATGCTGCGCTGGCCCGCCTCCGCCATTGCACCCCGCAGCGCCACTGCTGCCAGCCGCCGATCATTGTGCCCACCGCTGCGCGTGGCCGCGTCCTTGCGGACCATGGTAGGGCATGCCTCGGCCACCCGCGAGCGCGGCTAAGACCACTGCTACCCCTGCGAGCCGCCATCGCCATCGCAGGCCACCCATGGTGCCAAATCGGCCGCTGGCCAGTCGAACCTGCCTTCCTCTATTTCGTACAGCGAGAGGAAGGAGAAGGTAGAAATAGAAGCTTTTCTAGGGTTTCTGATGTAAATCTCGCGACTCATATGAATAGTGTTTTGTACTATGGGTTGATTCTAGAAAAAACTCAGGGGCCTTTATGCAAAACCACAAGCCTACGCGCTAGGCCGGCCTGTCCTCCCTGTGTGGGCTAGTCTACTCGTGCTATTGGCCCGAGTTGGGCCACTTTGAGCCCGAAGTCTTTTTCTTTTTTCTTAGTGTTTTATTAATTCTTAAATATGTGTTGATCTTTGTTATTTCATAACTAAGCATTGGTGCATGATAAAAATGTGAAAATTTGTGTGTAGCCTTGTTCTGATGTGCTCTATGCAAGAAAAATATGAAACCTTGAAAATAAATTTTTTAAGATGTTTAAAAATTAGCTCTTTTAATTAATAAATGCTTGTTCCATGATTTTTGTTGGCTAAAATAAATATCCTTTAGTTGCAAAACTTTCTGTGTAACTATTTTATGCTAAGATCAACCTACACAAAAAGTTTGGGATTAATTTGATGATGTTTAATGGGATTAATTTGATGATGTTTAGTTATATCCTTAATCATTGTGGCAGAACCGCCTAATCTAATATCCTCCCAAGGGTACTTGTCTCCCAGTAGACACTAAGTACCCAAGAGAGAGCACTAAACTATGCGATTTCGTCGAGCACACCACTAGGGAGAACTTAAAAATCCACATTTTTACATCAGGATCATAAATGATAGAGTAAAACTTACAACATCCTTACCATTTCTTACACCACTTTTAGTACAACATCAGAGTAATTCATTATTTGATCATAATAGTGGAATATAAAATGTTATCAGAGTTTCAGCAGAATTAAAATCATTTAATGCTAGATTAAACATTATCATGAAGAACATTTATAATGCATGAAATGATAATAGGTTTTAAGTTTTTCTTTTTAAAAAAACATTCTTGGTGGAAGTTTTAAATAAACTCTATGTCCTTACGTAAAGAAAACTCTCGCTGAGCCCACCAGGAGGTTTCCACACATAAGTGTTAGCTCCAAAAATGGTTGTCACCTGTAACAGGGGGAAATAAAACACTGAGTACTCAATTGTACTCAGCAAGACTTATCCGACAAGAGAAAATAAAAGACTCCCAGGTTATGCAAGGCTATTTGGCTTGTAGGTTTATTGTAACTGCAGGAAGCATTACTAAATGTGCATCCTTATAATCAACTTTTATTAGCAGTCATAATTAGTCACTTAACTAATCATTCTATGTAAGCATCTATGCTACTTTCAAGCAGGTGATAAGCAATCAGAACCATTTTACCATCCTTCCATGTTCCAGTTATTACTACGGTGCTAGACAGTAGCCAAGTCGTACCGTCACGTAGAAACGGCGATTTATGAATCAATGTGCCCAGCTGGATACTCTGAAAAACACACGCCTCATCTGCACCTCGGGCATAGACAAGACCAACCCGTTCCACTTCTGTCACGGGGTCTAGGTCCCTGTCCAAACTGGGACTCCAAGCCCCCAACACTGCAGACCCGGCCTCAGTGTGGTGCTTAGACCTCCAACCCAATAATTCACCTATTATAGTCGGTCTAGAAAGAGCCGGAACCAAGTATGTGCTCAGGATAATAAGTCTATGACTTGACTAAGGTCCAATGCAATGGACAGTTCTCAATCAACACAGGCGGGATAAATGCAACCAGAGCCCCGCTCTGTTGCCCAACCAAGTCCAAGTCCATCCAAGCCCACTCCCGCCCAGTCTCCAATTATTATACATGTTTATTCCATGTGATAATAACATGATAATAGTAAAAATAATATATTTCCTATCTCTCGCGAGTGACAGGTAATCACTCGACTTCTATCGGATTCCTATATCATAGCAAGCTACATGATCCTATCATACCAGTAAACCTTATATATATATATATTCATTTAACCCCTTTAAACTTAATGCACAAGCATAAAATAAAGTGCAGAATAATAGGGGTTATGCACCGGGGCTTGCCTAGGTATAATTTAACCAAGGTTAGCATTCCACCATGGTGACACGATCATCAAGGCACCATCTTTTCTGCTACCTTTGGGTGACACCATGATCTATCATCGCTCCTATTATGACATTTGTGGATGCAACGGAGAGATGTAAATAGACAATGATAATCGCAACTAGGAGAACATGACACGCTTTGCAAGCTAACAAGCTAACTCTAATGTACCAGGCAATGTACCCATGTTGTTAAATAAGACATTATTTTTTCAACAAGTATTTTAGTCATATGAACCCAAAGTGTTGCTTTATTCATTTTATCGATTTAATAGATATTCAAACTAGAGCTCATAAACTATCCTAACAAACCAATTATTTTGGAGCTACAAAAATTACAGAGGGTAGACAATAATATTAGGAGTTTACTATAAAATTTGCAGAGTTAACCCTATTACCATTTTCTTACAAAGATTCTCACAAGTTTTATATTTCCATAATATTAAGCATGTTAAAATATTTAAGGCAACTGGAAATATCTTAGAGCTATGCAAAACAAGTACACTAACCGCTAGATCATGATCTTAGGAAGCTAACAAAATTGGTTTCATAATTTTTGGACTTCTATACTATTTTATATTAATTTTACAAGTTTACTTCAGAAACTAATTAGAAAATGCTTAAGAAATGAAAAGGGCCAGCAGCCACCAATTCGGCCCAACGACACCATGTGAGGAGTGCGGGAGGGGTGGCATGGGTAGGGGAAGGCGGTGGCGGGGGCAGCTCGGCCGGGCGCAACCGGTGGCGGCGTGGCTACGCACACGGCGGCTACGGTAGGTGGCTGCACGGCGGCGGCAGCGCAGATGGCGGCTCCCGGCCTGGCTGACATGCCTTAGGCGGAAAAGAAGACGAGGCGGAGGTGGTGGTGGTGGTTAGGCGTGAGGAGTGCCGGAGGGACAGAAACGGTGGTGGTCGAGCTCGAGCCCGGCGGTGGCCATGTGTTGGCGCTCGCGTGCAGGAAGAAAAATCGAGGAAAAGGGAGAGCAGAGCGAGGGAAAGAGGGCTGGAGAGGCAGAGAGAGAGAGAGAGAGGGCGAGTGCGGGCAAGTGAGCTGGGCTAGCTAGGCGCTAGGAGAAGGAAAGGAGAGGGAGCAGCGGGGCGTGGGCAGCGCGTGGAAGCTCTGCGTCACCTCGACGGGACGCGGCCAACCACTAGCGGGGTCAGGCGCACACGCGGGTGTCGCGACGACCTTGGCCTAGTGCAGGCGCAGCGGGCGCGCCATGTTCGCGCGGCAGCGGCAATGGCAAGCAGCTGGCCAGCCCCGCTAGACCAAGGCTGGCCAACGTGGGTAGGAAGGCGGCCACAGCCGGCCAGACACGGTAGACAAGTGGCCAAGGAGGGCCAAGCCATGGTGAAACGGTGAAAGATAGTGAAGATAAACTGCCCCAAACATTTCAGTGCTAGGGAATGCGGGCAGTGCAGGGCACAGGGACGCTGACGTGTGCAGTGCATGCATATATATACCTCTCTATATATATTTTTATTTATTTAGCTCGCTATATATTTTATTTGTTTATTAAATTAGCCAACTAGCAAATATAGACACGTAAATACAACCATAGGAACAAAATATTAAGCACTATTTATTTACTTCGCTCAATACAATTCGTCAAAAATGGCACTTTTAAATATAAGCTCATATGTTTGCCGACTTAACGAAATGACTTATCTTAATCCCAGGTTTGATTTCCAAACTCCCAAGAAAACTAATCCACCATACTTCTTTTCCAAAATTAAAGTCGCCCTTTCATAATCATAACTTGCTCAAGTTATATTTTATTTTTGCTTAAAGAAATTGTTTTCCCGTGCCAAACGATTAAAAATATTTATTCTACTTTTCTAGGATTTTCATTCGCACGTTTATGCATTAAGTAACTAACTTACAATACTTATTTTGATTTTTCTCAGCCATGAAGATGAAGTCACATACTATCCATTTATCATTTCTTGTGAGTTTTAAATCCAAAATCCGAAGAACTCGTTTCGATAGTTTTCTTTAAGGCCTAATCTTGGTGTTACGCAAGCTTGTAACACCAGGGGTGTTACAGTCATATGCTTAGTTATTTAGTTAATAAATATTAAAATGATTAGCATAAATCATAATAAGACTTGGGTGTAATTTTGGAGTTGATTGTAGTCTATGAAACACATTCACCCGTGCTGTTTCATAGCAAAGTAATTATCATCTTGTTATGATCATAATCAATTTGAGCCAATAAACACTAAAAATGTTTTTAGCTAATTAAGCCTTTCTTTGGTAAATACATGTATGGGATCTTGATTGCTTCTTACATACAACCTCTTGGGTAAAATGATTAAGCTATGTATGTTTCTCCATGTCCAGGTCTTAATCATCTAAGGCATGTGTTGATGTAGCTTATAAAGTCTGGCTTATCTTTACATGGATGCATCATGTGTACCATGTATGTTTCATGAATCCCATGATTAGCTTTGATTAATGATAAGTATCCCTGTAATAGTAATTTATGATCATATAACTATTTTCTCTTGTGTGATCTTGTAGTGGGTCAAGTCATGCACTTGATTTTACTTGAGTGCTGTCTTGGTTGCATGAGCAGTTCTTGTTAAGTAGCTATTTCCATAATGAAAATGATGTTTTCTGTGGTTGTGCTATATAAAAGTTGTAGGTAACTTTCTGATCTTTGCTATCCTAAAATTTCATGATTTTAGGCCAATAGATTTGGGAGTTATGAATTTTACAAATTCCCTATCAAGTTTTACTTGTAGGCTGGATAGATTTGAAAGGTTGTGCTTTTTAGCTTAGTTAATTGTTGAATCATCTCAAGATGATAATAAGAAAGTTGTAGAAAATTTCTTAAGATTTCCATAAAGTCTAGGAACACCTTTATTGGATGCTTAGAACTCTAGTTATGATTAAAACAAGTTATTACTTTGACGCTATTTCCTAATTTTCTATACTTACCACTTATTGCTTATCTAGCTTTTACACTTTGTGGTAAATGATTGATGATCATGCTATGGTGTTTTATGAAACCTTGCCAATGTACTAAATATATCTAAAACTAATGTGCTTTAGGTAAATTAATCTTTGCCTTCTCTACCGGAGAAGAGATATGCACCTACTCAGTAAAAGATTTACTTTTGAGCAACAACTTGCCATCTTTATGTTGTTTATGCTACATTAGTCTCCTATGCTACTAAGACTGCATGAATTTATCATTGTTTCTGTATCATGACATCTCGATCATGGTTGATGTGGCTAGGTTTGGTGTTGCCCACATTAGCCCTAGTGCTTCCTATATGATGCTAAGCTTAATTAGTTCTCGGTAGAAGAATGTACAGTGTTGTCTTATTGCTATCTTAGTATGATAAGTTTGTGTGATGCTTAGTTGACACTTTATCTGTCTATGTTGTCTTGTTTGCAATTGCGTGGTGCTTTTGGTTTTGCTCTTTCTCATATTCATGTATTGCATCTTGCATATATCATTTAGGTACGTTAGATGCATGACGTAAAGGTGAAGGACGTGGTGTTGAAACCGATCAAAAGATGGTGTAATGGTGACCAAGTCCAGAAGATAAAGATGATGGTTGATCGTGTCCTGAAAATGAAGCTAACTAACTGATATTGTACTTCAAACCCAGGCAAGCCCTGGAGCATTCTAAGCCTCCTACCTCTCTTTTAAAATACACTTGAGTTTATATTTTGTATTATGCATTAAGTATAGGAGTTGAATTGAAACCCGTTGCTACATGTCTTACCTTGTCTACAATATATATACCTGTAACCTTACTAGTATGTATAAGTCGCTCTATGCTTAGCTATGCTTATATCGGTAGAAGTCAGGTGATTCCTGTCATCCACGAGATTTAGGTGGCTACTCGGACACGGTTGGCTATATTTGTTATCATGGAAAAGAACCATGTGATAATGGATAACTAGAGACCGGGCGGGATCCGGTGTTATTATGGTTGTTGTTGATGCCGGCTCGGTATGTATCCTTTGATCCCGTCTGTGTCATTTAAGGACCGCTTTGTTGTCAAACCTTGGTTGAGATTGAAGGTACCAAACACATAACAGGGGGCCTGAGTTATAGTTGACCGTGAAGCCAATTAGCTCATTCGAGATGAGTGTTTGGACCACTAGCATTGCTGGGAGGAGAGTATTGAAGGAAGAGGACTGATCCAAGACCATGTTTGCTACGGGCTTCGGGCTTCGGGCAATTCATGTGAGGATGTAGGACCATGAGTTTTGCGAAATGGTCTAGACTCACTGCCGAATAGAGTGAACGGTGACCCGTGTGAGCTAATGTGTGCGCGTACAGGTGTGTGTTTGGGATTGCCCAACTGGATGTAATCGATTCGAATCGCCGTCTCTCCCAGATAGTGAGAAACCCATACCTTGCTCTGGCAGTCGTAGTAACTAATGAAACATGATGGTTCTATTGATCATAATAATGGAATATGGTTACTAATGTGATGCTTTGTAATCAAATGATTGTTACAGGATAGATGCAAACTTAGTTATAATTAGCTTCACTGAACTCGATTCTAAAATTTGAAAGTAAGGATTACTTTAGTAAGCTCTTGTGCAAAGTATTGCTATCCAACTCACACCACCATATATGGCCTTACATATCCTTAGAGTCTTTTATTTTGTCTTTGTCGGGTAAGTATTGCCGAGTACAATTGAGTACTCAAGGTTTTATCTCACCCTGTTATAGGTAAAGTGCTCTGTCTACTGAAGGTGGTAACTAAGTGCCGGTTGGCTCCACTACTCTGTATATGCTTCTCATCTATACTTTTGTTGGAGGGTGTCAGCTGAGCTAGCAATATGATTCAAACTTATGATTTGGTAATCATTTCAAAGTTATGTTGTTTTAACCTATTGGATTTGAAACTGAACCTGTATTAATCACTTGTGAACCTATTATAATATTATTTCCGCTGTAAACTCTGTGTATGTGATATGTATTTGCTTAATCAAGTACGATCTTGGTTGTGAAGTTGATTTATCGAGGCCTTCATGGTACTCGACGGACTACCGGGTTTATATAAGTGACAATATGCGCGTGTCAATGTGTTTAACGAGGACAGTCATACTTGATCTTATATAAATTGGGTGGTTCTGTCACATCTACTAGCTACGGGTATGATGCCCCGGGAAACCTAGAGACGACGGCGAAGACCATGACAGATGTCGTGTTGTATAGGACAACTGACGAACCATCACCGTGGCTACAGTGCTGCCACAGCCAGCACAGTAGCACCATGTCAGCCCCTGCCGCGACGTAGCCACAAGACCGTGATGAGAGCCATGCCCCGATGAACACTAGGAGACGGCGTAGCTTGCAAGCCAAGTTAGTTAAGACCTCTCACAGGCTCTCAATCCCTTGGTCGGGGGAACCTCCTCTTTGTAACAAACCCTGGCCCTGAACTCTATATAAGGGCAGTCAGGGCTCCCATCTCAGGACATTTCTCACATTCTCATTCTTCATCATCAACCACTGCATCCATCCACTTAGCAGTAGGGCTCTTGGAGCTTCTCTTCGGGCTGCCCCTCATCTAGCATAGGTTCTACCACCTCTTTCTCCGTTCTTGCACCCCCCATTGTAAGAACTTCAGAGCATTCAAGTGAGGAACACGCACTTGATCTTCTCTGAGACTAGACGTAGGGCTCCGGCCTGAACTAGTATAAATCCTCATGTCTATTGGATGCTACCATTGTCTTTCTAGAGCAGTACGACAATCGCAAATATTTACTAGTCCGGTTTACAAAACACCAACAGGTACGCATTTAGGGCTTACCAGATGTCTCATGAAGAAGAAAGATCTGGCAGAGAAGGTGGCGAGGAAGGTCGGCGACCCACCGATTACAGTGATTGTTGATGAAGGCAGAATTAATCCTTCATCACATTTGAGAACTTGGGTGTTCCTGGAGCTTGATAAACATTTGATCAGGGTTGTCCCAATAACTACAAAGGAGAGCTGGAGGTATCTGGCCCAATACGAAAAGTTGCCAACCTTCTGTTTTGTGTGTGTGGTATAATGGGCCATAAGATGATTGAGTGTGGAGATGGAGTTCATGATTTATCTAAATGCCATTGGGGTGACTGGCTTCTGGTCAATTTTGGGGTCAGTACTATTGGGCCAGGTGCGAAAAGTGGTAATGGTGCCAAAGGTGGTATGTCAAATAGGGGCCGAGGAAGAGGAAGGGGAATGTCACGAAGTGATGCTGAAGAAGAGGATATGGAAATCTTTGAAGATGAAACACCCAATGCCAATCTGGTGCTGCATCCGGGGTCATCGACGGGGCTTCTTGAAAGCCCCGAGAAGATCCAAGAGAAGAAGAGGCAAAGGAAAGAGGGGCTGGAGAAGGTAAAGTGAAGCAAGTAGTGAAGCAACTTTCGATGTCGGCGTCCTCCCCTGAGGAGGTTCGCCAGGAACAATGAAACTCTTAGTATGGAACTATTGCGGGCTATCCTCGGCCTGGGCAGTTCGAGCGCTACTGGAGGCCTAGAGGCGAGTACAACCAGATGTGTTGTTTCTGTCTGAAACACATTTGGATAGGGCGAAGGTAGAAAAAAATAAGAAGGTGACCAGGATTCGACCGTATGATTGTTCATGAAAGTGACGACTGAAGTGGAGGTTTGTTGCTCATGTGGTGGGATGATACCAATGACCAAGTTCAAGGAGTAACCAAGAACTATATTGATGTCATCATTAATAGTGGAGTGAGCTAGAGATTTACGGGCGTGTACGATGAACCGGAATGGAACCAGAAAGTGACTTGCGCATCCCATGTCGCCTCATGGGAGATTTTAATGAAATTCTGTATAATATGGAAAAGGAAGGTGGTAGACCAAGAGCACAAAGACAAATGCAAGCTTTTCATGATGTGTTAATGGAATGCAACCTTAATGATGTGGGTTTTGTGGGTGATCGATTCACTTGGCGGAGAGGGCTTATTAGGGAAAGATTGGACAGGGCATTGGCCAACAACTAGTGGTCCGATATTTTTCCACAAGCCACGTTGATCAACAGTGAGATGACACGGTCTGATCACCGGCCGATAGTGATGGACATGAATTACCTCCCGGGGAGTCATGGAGGTAATGGTGTTGGGAAGAAGCAGTTTGAGGCGAGGTGGTTATAGGAGGATACGATGGAAGAGATTATTAAAACTGCATGGGCAAGAGCCGCTGCTCATGGCGAAGGTCCAAATCTTGTGGAGCGTGTTGCGGATGTTCATGAGGATTTGCATAAGTGGGACAAGGAGGTTCTAAAAAACTCATACAGTGAATCAAGGCTCTTGAGAAGGATCTAGAGAGGCTATGTAGAGGCCTGATGAATGAGACAAATATTGCAGAGCAGAAGGAAGTAATGATCCGCATAGAATTATTGCTTGAACAAGAGGAGATTCAATGGGTCTAGAGAGCAAGAGCTAATTGGCTAAAACATGGGGATAGGAACACTAGCCTTTACCACAATTATGCAACTAAACACAAGAAGAAGAATACTATCAAAGGACTAGCTGATCAAGATGGAGTGCTCCAGGAAGAAGGGGAAACAGTGCGCAACATTGTTCATAATTATTTTGTTAATTTGTTTACCTCCGAGATTGGCGACCATGACCTGACTATCTTATCTGATGTGAGCAGATGCATTTCTAAGGATAGGAATGCAGGTCTGTTGGCGCCTTTCTCATATGAGGAAGTCAAGAAAGCACTTTTTCAAATTAGGGATCTCAAGGCACCGGGGCCAGATGGATTGCACGCGGTGTTGTTTTTAAAAAGTTCTGGGAATTGTTGGGGATACTCTCGTATCTAAAGTTTTGGAGGCAGTGAACAACTGTATGATTATTGGTATTTATTAACTTGTCACTTATTTTAGTAGCCACTTACTAATTGCATACATCTCTTAGCATTACTTGTACTAGGTTGTTATTCCTAGTGATGGTACCAGAGATGTATGTTGGTTCTACTTAGTATTACTACTAAGCAATTCTTTATTATTTTTATGTGACTAATAAGAATATAAAGATAAAAAGAAATTTGCAAGCGCACAGATAATTATACTATTGTAGCACTTCATCCGAGAGTATTTCAGATATCATTATTTATATTTTACCACAAGAAAGGTGCAACATAGACATGTATTGATAACTTATAGTATTAATGGAGAAAAAATCACAACCAATATTCTACTCATAACAGGGGCAAGTCATAAGAAACTAGTAAACTCCAGAGTTCAGAATTTTTTTTTCGCGACCGGGTGAATCTTCGGCGACAGCTGACTGACCATGCATGGATTCTATTCATTCTCGATCGCACAAGCCAGATAAGCTGCGATTGCATGTGCCAAGAAACAAGACGATTGAGAAACTACAAATCTATAATACAGTGGAAAGTTTGTCTGGGGTGTGTTCAGTCGATGAAAAGTGGGTGAAAAGTTACTATAGCACTTTTCGTTTTTATTTGACAAATATTATTTAACCATGAAGTAACTAGGCTCAAAAGATTCGTCTCGCAAAAACCAAAAAAATTTAGCAATTAGTTATTTTTTTACCTATATTTAATACTCCATACATGCGTTTAAATATTTGATGTGATAGGTGGAAGACGAAATATTTTAAGTTTGCATGGGAAGTGAACACACCCCGAGCAATATCCGCATTGATTTGATTGCTCAGGTGCACGTTTAATTACCTGGAGAAATTGCATCTATAAAATCAAATGGTGCAGTAATTTATGTGCAGAAACTTTTCCATAACAGTAAACACATAGGATTTGCACGGTTTTAATTTAGGCAAGGCCTGCAGTAATAATTATTTTTTGTTACTAATAGTATAAATTTGTTAAGTAAATAATTCCATCCTGACATGTGAACGGTAAATTTGCATGTGATAATGAATGGATTCTCCAGTCTCCGATTATAATATTTTTTATTACTAATAGTATTATTTTGTTTAGTAAATAATTCCGTCCTTACATGTGAGCGGTAAATTTGGATGTGATAATCAAAGGGGCGTCAGGTCTCCGGTCAGAATATTTTTTATTACTAATTGTATCTTTTTGTTAAGTAAATAATTTCATCCTGACATGTGAGCGGTAAATTTTGCGTGTGGTAATTAACGGGTTGTCCGGTCTCTAGTTAGAATATGTCTTATTACTAATAGTATAAATTTGTTAAGTAAATAATTCCATGCTAACATGTGAGTGGTAAATTTGCATGTGATAATCAACGGGGATATTTTCATGTAAGACGACGTCGGTTAGTTACTAATAGTATCACTTTGTCCAGGAAATAATTCTATTCTATCCCGTAAGCTGTAAATTCCCATGTGCTAATCTCCAGGGCCTCCGATCACTGGTCGGGCTATTTTTTTTTATTACTAATAGTATCATTTTGTCCAGAAAATAATTTCATCCTGTCTCATGAACAGTAAATTCCCATGTGCTAATCACTGTGGCGTCCGGACACCGATCAGACTATTTTTTTATTATTAATAGTATAATTTTCGTCCTGTCCCGTGAGCGGTAAATTCCAATGTGCTAATCATCGTGGTGTCCAGACACGATCGGGCTATTTTTTATTACTAGTATCATTTTGTTCAGGGAATAATTCCGTACTATCTCGTGAGCGGTAAATTCCCATGTGCTAATCACCGTGGCGTTCGGACGCTAATTGAGTTATTTTTTATTATTGTTAGTATCATTTTGTCAAGGAAATAATTCCGTCCTTTCCCGTGAGCGGTGAATTAGCCATGTGCTAATCTCCGGGTCATCCGGTCACCGGTCGGGCTATTCTTTTATTACTAATAATATCATTTAGACGAGAAAATAATTCCATCGTATCCCTGAGCGGTAAATTACCGTTCAAGGTAAATTTTTATTACCGTTAGTATCATTTTGTCAAGGAAATAATTCCATTCTTTCCTGTGAACGGTGAATTAGCCATGTGCTAATCTTCGGGTCATCCGGTCATCGGTTGGGCTATTCTTTTATTACTAATAGTATCATTTAGACGAGAAAATAATTCCATCGTATCCCTGAGCAGTAAATTACCGTTCACGGCAAATTTTTATTACTAATAGTATCATTTTGTTTAGGAAATAATTTCGTCCTATCCCATGAACAGTAATTTACCGTTCACAGTAAATTTTTTATTACATTGTATTCAGATTAACCTTTCCAACAAAAAAAAGTGAACCGTAGCATCTGAAACTTTATTTTGAACGTCTTTGAATGTGTTGGTAAAGTAGTAAAAATTTTAGGAGATGCTCAAGTAGTAATTAATTGATTTTCATAAATGTGCTTAGTGATTTAAAATATTCAAACAATGTAGTAATTAGTCAGATTCA
Source organism: Saccharum hybrid cultivar R570 (assembly GCA_038087645.1). Classification (NCBI taxonomy): domain Eukaryota; kingdom Viridiplantae; phylum Streptophyta; class Magnoliopsida; order Poales; family Poaceae; genus Saccharum; species Saccharum hybrid cultivar. Next base: position 20,691,488 of record JAQSUU010000496.1, read on the forward strand.
TATAGACCACGAACAAACATCTTTGAATCCATGCAACTAGTTTTGATTGATTAAAATTTTGTACACAAAAAAATCCATCAGGGTTAATCCAATCTAGTGGTATGCTGGTAGCTGTTCATCTGTTCCCGAGGGGAGTTTCCCCAAATCGATCATCAAAACACGGTCTTGGGGCAATCTAGTGCAGAAATGTTGGACAAATTCATCAAAACTTTGTCAAAAGAAAATCTATTGAAATGCATCATACCTGGATCCACTCCCGTGCCGGTCTGGGAATCAGCAGGCATGTCATACCACAAAAACTCAATCAAACAAATAATGAAACGAAGCAACGGGAATAATGAGAGAAGTTTCAGAGCTTCGGCATTCAGATTCAGAAATGAGGGGGGAAAACACACCACGCTGAGAGCCAACAACACGGGCAGGTCGACACAGATCAACAGCCAGCACGGACAGCACAGATCAACAGCTGGGACGCTGGTTGCCTTGGGGAGCCCGTAGCTGAGGCCACCATCGACGCTGTGCGGGAGACGCTGCCGCTGAGGCCACTGTAACCGGAATGATACAGTAGACAAATACTGGATAATATTTAGGTGGAAACTCGGTCGAACGTCGGCTGATCAACGAGATCGCTGTCGCCGCCGCCGCCGCTGCCTTCAGGCACGGTCAGATAAGTCCGAGTTCAAAGCGTTCACGTCTCTCTCGTTCGTTTACATAGGGGAGCCACTTTGGGCTTGCCCTCGCTCATGGGCCGCACAGGGTCCCTAGTTGATCCATTCTAGGCCGAATGCCTTGTAGCTGGGCTTCTTCAGTCGACTCGGCTTGCTGGCTGCAATCTCCGGCTCCATCAGCTCCTTCCCGCCTTTCTCTGAAGGTCGACCTTCATCATCAGTAGCAACAGAGGAAATGGGGTCGCCGTCAGTGACATCCCTCCCTCCTTTAGAACCAGCTTGCCCCCAAGCTGGTGCTCGTGTGAACTGTTGACGTAGGGGTTCTTCATCTTCCTATGTTGACAGAGCTTCTGGAAGATATGACCATCGCACCAAGACTTGTGGAATCATGGTGTCATTATCTTGATGAAGACGGCGTCCCAAAATTTCTTGAGGTACCTGCATCTGGTTAGTGATGTCTGGTAATTCAGCACTTACGATGGTTGCTGGAGGGATAGCTTTCTTAAGTTGGGAAACATGGAACACCGGGTGAATGAGGCAGTCCGGCGGGAGCTGTAGTCTGTAAGCAGACTGACCAATTCTTTCCAGAATAGTGAATGGACCGAAGAATCTGAAGGCGAGCTTGTTTGATGATCGGGGAGCTAAGGAGGTCTGAACATATGGTTGTGCCTTCAAATAGACTGAATCACTAGGAGTAAATGATCTATGGGATCTATGCTTATGGGCCTAGGCCTTCATCTTGTTCTGAGCCCGAACTAAATGCTGACGGACTAGAGATTGCATAAGAGCTCTTTCTTGTAACCGGTCATTCAAATCATTGGAAGTACATGCTTGGGAGATATCAATGCCAAAATGGCGAGGTTCATGACCATAGAGTACCATAAAGGGGCTGTTGCCGAGGGATGAGTGATAGGATGTGTTGTACCAATATTCAGCCAGAGCTAACCACTGTGACCTTTTAGTTGGGCATGTATGAACAAAACATCTCAGGTAGGTTTCTAGACATTGGTTCACTCGTTCTGTTTGGCCATCTGTTTGTGGGTGGTAAGCGCTACTCATTCTCAAATCTGTACCCACTAATTTGAAAAGTTCCTGCCAGACATTACTAGTGAAGACCTTATCTCTATCTGAGATCATGACATTTGGCAGCCCATGTAGTTTAAAGATGTGGTCCAAATAAGTGATAGCAACTTGCAATGCAGTGAAAGGATGTGCAAGGGTCACAAAGTGAGCATACCTTGAAAATTTATCAACAACTACCAAAATGCAGTTATAGCCAGCAGATTTAGGTAACCCTTCTATGAAATCAAGAGTTACTGTATGCCAAACACTATCAGGAATAGGAAGAGGTGCTAACCGACCTGGGTAAGCAACTCTTTCATTGTTTGCTTGCTGACAAACAGTGCATTGGGCTACAAATTCTTGCACAGACTGCTTGAGTTTGAACCAGGCAAAAAGTTGTTTGATCCTCTTGTAGGTGACCTCAGAACCAGAATGGCCGCCTATAGCACTTGCATGAAGAGAAGTTAATATTTTGTGTTGGAGATTGGGTTGAGAACCGACCCATATTCTCTGTTTATACCTGATCAGCCCATCCTTGAGGGAGTACAGTCCCACTGGTGAAGAAATAGATAACTCTGACAACAATTTGGCAGCTTGTGGATCAATTGTGTAAGAATCTTGGATTTCTTGTAACCAGAGTGGTTTGACAATGGAGATTGCTGATATTTCATAAGAGGGTGCCTGAGTCACTCGAGACAATGCATCAGCTACTTTGTTGTCCACTCCCTTTTTGTAAATTATCTGATAAGACAACCCCATCAATTTGGTTAGAGCTTTATGCTGAATAGGGGTGGATAATCTTTGGTCATCCAAATGGATGATGCTTTTCTGATCAGTTAATATGGTGAAAGAGAATGACTGCAAATAGTGTCTCTAGTGATCAATTGACATGAGTATAGCCAAACACTCTTTTTCATAAGTTGAAAGTCCTTGTGCCTTGACTCCTAGTGCTTTACTGACATAAGCAATAGGGTGTCCTTGCTGCTGTAACACTGCCCTAATACCTTTAGATGATGCATCTGTCTCAATAGTGAAAGGTAGGGAGAAGTTAGGCAAGGCAAGCACAGGTGCTGAGATTAAAGCCTTTTTAAGGGCCTGAAATGCAGCTTCCATTTCTGAAGTCCAGACAAACAAATGACCCTTCTTCAAAAGATTTCTGAGAGGTTTGCAAATTAAGCCAAATTGTGGTACAAATCTCCTATAGTACCCCACCATGCCCAAAAAGCTTCTCAGATCCTTCACATTAAGTGGTTGAGGCCAATCCTTGATAGATTTTATCTTGCTAGGATCTTTAGCAACTCCTTGAGAGCTCACTATATGGCCTAAATAAGTGAGTTGTTGCTTGGCAAAAGAGCATTTGGACATCTTGATGTGAAAATGATTATGATGGAGTATGGTAAGCACCTCTGTGATGTGTTGTAGATGATCCTCCCAAGACTTGTTGTATATTAAAATGTCATCGATGAAGACAACTACACATTTTCTGAGCAAAGGTGCAAGAATAACATTCATTACAGACTAAAAGGTAGCAGGACCTCCTGTGACTCCATATGGCATAACTCTATATTCATAATGCCCACTATGAGTTTGAAAAGCAGTTTTAAATTCTTCTCCAGCTGCCATTCTTATCTGATGAAAACCAGAACATAGATTTAGAGAAGTGAACCAGGAAGCTCCTTGAAGTTCCCCCAACAGTTCTTCTATGATGGGTAAAGGATACTTGTTTTTCTGGGTCAGTGCATTGAGGCATCTATAATCAACGCATAGGCGCCAATCTCATGTTTTCTTTCTGACCAACGAGGCTGGGGAGGAATATGGACTAGTACTGACCTAATTCCATCCTTTCTCTAACATGTCAGTAATCTGTTTTTCAATTTCAGTCTTCTGTGCTGGATTGCAACTATAAGGCTGGAGACAGAAGGGCTGAGCTCCTTCCAACAGAGGGATAGTATGATCTCCGGGCCTTTGTGGTGGTAATGCTATTGGTGGGTTGAAGATAGACTGAAACTTGTCCAAGATGAGTTGGAGATCATGAGGTATATCTTGTTCTATAGACACAGTAGGCTCAGTAGCTTGAACTTGCACCAAATAGAGAATAGAATCAGTTTTATCAAGAGCCACCAATTGATTTTGACAAATAGGTGGTCCTAACTGAGTTTCAGGAGAGATGCCAAGTAATGTGACAGTCTGCTGTTCATGAGAAAATTTGAGCCATCTGTCTACCCAGTGTATCTGCATAGGGCTGTGCTGACTAAGCCAATCCATCCCTAGGATTATATCATAGCCCTTCAGTGGTATGATTTTGAAAGTGGAACAGAAGGTAATTCCCTTAGTACCCCAAGTCTGATGCTATATTTCATGTGTGCAAGCAATAAGTTCACCGTTTGCTACTTGAACTTTGACAGGATGTGCTAAAGAATGCCATGGCTTGATGGAAGAAGCCAATTGATCACAAATAAAACTGTGAGAGCTGCCTGAGTCAATAAGCATGAATACCTCCTTGCCTTGTAGATGACCTCTCAGTCTAATGGTTTTGAAGCCTTCTGTACCATGTAATGCTTGTATTGAGATAGCCATTAAGTCCTCGCCTGAGTCAGTATCGTCAGGCACTTGCTGGATGTCATCAGAATCAGTTACGCAACTCCAGATTTCTTCAAAGGCATGGAGAGAAATAGTGGTTAGACACTTATGGTTGGGTCCCCACTTTTCTCCACACTTGAAACATAGGCCTTTAGATCGTCTGAAGTTTTTTAGTGCTGATAATTTATCATCTCCAGATGTCTTGTTCTTGGCAGGTTCAAGTTGCTTCTTCTCTTCTATGATTTTTGGTTGACCCCAGGCTGGAGTATGTATGGCCTTGACATTGTCATTGGTGATCTTCTTAGAGTAAGAGCTTTCAAAGCATCTTGTTGGTTGGTCTTGAGTTGCTTCTTCCTGCAAAATTGCCAAGGAACTAGCAATATCGAGGTCCAGAGGTCGATGCATCATAACAACAGCTCTGACTTCTTTCTTTAAACCATCAATAAAATGATTTGTAATGACTGAAGGTGGAAAGGATTTGTCATGGGCAAGTAAGTGATGAACAATGTCGCTAAACTGTTCTACATAGTCAATGACAGTGGTGGTTTGCTTAATGTGAAAGAAGTGGCGAAGTAGGTGGTTGTGCTCGTCTTTGTCAAACCGATGACATACGGCGGTGACAAAGTTTCCCAGGTGAAGGTATTGATCGGATCCTGCAGGGTTTGGAACTAGAGAGCTGCAGAACCCGTGAGGCGCATGGAGGCTAACTTAACCCATAAACCCGGATCAGACTGATAAACGTCAAAGTAAGTCTCACACCGTTTAACCCACAACCGAGGATTGGATCCGTCAAACTTGTGGAACTCGACTTCAGGAAAAGGAGTAAGGGGTGTGTAAGGTGGGTAATGGAAGTATCGCCGATCACAGTGCCCCGAACCATCATATTGAAATAGAGTAGGAGCAGTTTTTGGGGAAGGTGTCGCACCTGTGATCGGGGCCGGTTCCAGGGCGATGGTGTACATCGCCCCGAAATCAGCACCCCGGTGAGTTGATCCCTTGTCGTGGTCTAAAGACCCAGATGCCGTCCGTGGCTGATGAAGCTCCAGATGGGCGGAGCTCGGTATCTTGACGCTCGGAGAGGCGAAGTGATCCTCCCGAATAGCTACGGTAAGCGGTGGCTGCGCGATGGTGACGCCTCCTGATGGTTCTTCGTCGGAGCGTTCCAGTGGTTGCGCCTGTGGTATATGAGACCCCAGGGCATGGTTGATGCGCTCACCAAGATCCAGCAAGGCGTGCTCCAGCTCATGGACGCGATGGTCGACTTCAGGCTTCCAGAGGAGTAAGTCCGCCTTCAGGGCTCACATCTCGGTCATCGAGGTCTTGAGCTCGTTGATTCCCTTTGAGTTTTCACAGAGGATAGCCAGGATTTGCCCCAGCTGTTCCTCGGTGTCGCCATGGCCATGTGTCGTTGGGTGAGGTAATGGTGGGATGCCAGAATCGCGATCTCACCACAAATCGACTCGCGTGCTTGGGAATTACAGAGAGATCGCCGGCGGAAGCAGCTCACTGCCGATCAGAGATCTCGATCCGACCCAAAGCGGTTGCAATTCGATTGATGGGATATAGAGATCGGGAGATTTGGGATCAAACCGAATTCGATACCAGATGTAACCGGAATGATACAGTAGACAAATACTAGATAGTATTTAGGTGGAAACTCGGTCGAACGCCGGCTGATCAACGAGATCGCCATCGCCGCCGCCGCCGCTGCCTTCAGGCATAGTCAGATACAAGTCCGAGTTCAAAGCGTTCACATCTCTCTCGTTCGTTTACATAGGGGAGTCGCTTCGGGCTTGCCCTCGCTCATGGGCCGCACAGGGTCCCAAGTTGATCCATTCTGGGCCGAATGCCCTATAGCTGGGCTTCTTCAGTCGACTCGGCTTGCTGGCTGCAATCTCCGGCTCCATTAGGTCCTTCCCGCCTTTCTCTGAAGGTCGACCTTCATCATCAGCAGCAACAGAGGAAATGGGGTCGCCGTCAATGACAGCCACCATCGATGCTGTTCCATGGGCCGCAGACCACGTCATTGCTGGCTATCACCGACCACGAACAAACGTATTGCAGGACTCATTCAGGCCATCCAGAGAGGGGTGCCTCCGTCACACCAGTGTGCCATCTGAGCAGCTCCACCAATACCGCTAGCAGCGACACCCACAACCACCAGTGCGCCATCTGAGCAGCCATAGAGGATTTGGAGGGAAGATGAACCAAAGAGCGAATCTAAATCAAACTTGATGAAAGTGACCATCGAGACCACCTGCTCCGACGAGATTGGAGCTCGCAGATGACTGGAGCCCTGTGCGACGCCATTGCCAGAGCCCACACGCTGCCTCTGCTGTCGATCGGGCGGCTCAGCCTATGCGGCACCATGTGCGCCTTGTTGCTCCTTGACCTTCACGGGTGCTCGTGTGCCATCGCCGGTAGGGGTCCAATTGGTGGGGGAGGTGCACGCCACCGCCAGGTGGCCGGGAGGCTGTGCGCCGTCTCCGCGATGGGGAGGGGTGCGTCCGGGGAGGAGATCGACAGCCATTGGGACAGGCAGAGGTGCGACCGCTGTGCAGAGAGCCGCCGCGACTGTGGCTGGAGCACAGAGGTGGAGGAAAATCGGTGGAGCTGAGACGACGGTGGGCGATGGCAACCCGGTAGCCTCCGGCGGGATTCGATGGATGAGGAATGGCGACCTACATCGTTTATGGGGTATCACGAGGCGGATGTGGAGGGCGTGGATTGTGGCGCAAATGGCCATGGTTAGTGCGGTTCGGGTTCTATTTGCGAAAGACGCTGGCGCGTTTAACGTTGGTGATTTAATATTATCTGTTAGAATTATTGGGGTCACATTAAATACGTCAGTTTTTTTCTGGGACAGTCGCCGGAGAGGGGCGGAGCTTCGCCGGGGCGCCGAGTGTGTGTGTGTGTATATATAGGGCTACAAATAGGTATTGGAAGCCCCATCCAGCCATCCCACCCATCCCCCAACGAAGCTGATGCGCGCACAGATGGGGGACCCAACCGATCGGATGCATAAAATCCTACGTCAGGCTACGCATAAAGGTTTTTATCACGACAATGCATAAAATCTAGTGGTTGCATGAAATAAAACCAATTCATTACCGCATAAAAACCTTTCCGCAAACTAGACGTTCCACCTAATAACAGCTGACACAGGCTGACACACGCTGACATAGGCTGACACATGTATGCATGCATGCATCCATTCTAATATCTTCTATTTTTTCACGATAATTCCTCAACGAAGCTTCCGATTCTAAAATAGTTTTCACCATTGAACTCCTGACATTTTTGTGCGTGATTCAAGATCCCCTGTGAATATTTTTTGAAAAAATTAAAATTCATAAATTTAAAATTTGAATCATGGCACATAATGGTCGATTGGATGCATAGAATCAATAGTCAAGATACGTAGAAAAGTTTTTGGCGCTGACGTTGCATAGAAATTAGTAGTTTGATGAATAAGAAATAATTTCGTTACCACGTAAAAACCTCTCCGCAATATAAACATTCCACCTGACACAATCATGATTACCTCCACCAACATTATGACACGTGATGACTGATTAGATGTATAGAATCACTGGTCAAGATGCGCAGAAAGGTTTTCGGCACCGACGTTGCATATAAATTAGTGGTTGGATGAATAATAATTAATTTTGTTACCATGTAAAAATATCTCTGCGAGATAGACACTCCACCTGACACAACAATAATTGTCGCCACCAACATCATGTGTTCCCACTATGGGGGTTGTGTAATTAACATGGGAACGAACAATGCACAGAACATAGAGGTTGTAATCGTAAAACATGTAGACGATCTCGTCTTCTCCAAAATTTGAAATTTGAATCAAGACATGTGATGACTGATTAGATGCATAAAATCAATGGTCAAGATGCACAAGAAAGTTTTTAGCATGATATTGTATAGAAATTAGTGGTTGGATGAAGGTTGGATGAACATAAATTAATTTTGTTACCGCCTAAAAACTTCTCCGCGAGATGGACATTCCATCTAACACAACCATGATTATCTCCGCCAATATCATGCGTCCCACTATGGGGATGTATAATTTACATGGAAATAATGCATAAAACCCTCACAAATAGGTACTAGGCTTTCGAAAATTGTAGGGAATGTTTATTTAATAGAGGAACAATGTATAGAAACCCAGGAGATGTTTATTTAATAGAGGAACAATTTATAAAAACCCACAACACCATGCTTCCCTCTAGGGGAATGTATAATTAATAGAGATACGGTGCATAGAAATATACAAAACACTATCCACTAGGTGTGGACTATCCATAATGGTCCCAACTCACACAACATGCATAGAAACCCAGTCAAGAAAATATTGAAACCCAGCTAAGGTTACATAGAAACCCATAGTTTTGCTCATCTCATCCAAGAATATAAACACAACATATGAAAAACTACGCCGCCGCTACAAGCCATGGAAGTCGCTCCAACAATGCATGTCAAAAGTGTTAACAATGCATAGAAGTGTGCTCCAACAATGTATACATACTTCTTTGGAATTTAAAATTTAAATTCAATTGGGGTGGAAACCTATGCAACTAAGTATAAATCACAGTTTCACCATGCATGTAAACCTATGTGAAAGCATCTAGGCCCCTAAAGTGGGTTTCGATGATTGATGACAACGGTTAAGTATCATGACTAACATGTGTTTTGTAGAAACAATAGAGTGTTAGGTCATGGTAATGGCAATCGTGGGCAATATGGTGATCATGCCCCTTATTGATGGAAATCATTTTCGGTTTTCAAAGGATGATCCACAAGGTTAAGGACGGTTAGTTCCGGACGTCGAGGAGTTGAGTTACGTTCGGAATAGTCGTTAGGACTTTTGTTTTTCCTCCTTTGGCCGTACTATTAAGGGGGGCATGGATGAGTAGCTTGACCTAGGTAAGTCTAGTGGTTAGGTGTGGTGCACACTTGTCAAACTTAGCACTAGGTGGCTCCAAGGTGGCCCTGAGATTGTTTGGAACAAAAGTCATTCAAGAAGCATTTGAATCGGAAGTCATTTCGGCCCTTAAACGGGCGATAGACGCTGAGGACGAAGGGCGACAGACGCTGATGTCAGCGTCTGTCATGTGGTTTCTTACTGCAGAAAAGCGTCAGACACGAGGATGAAAGGCGACAGACGCGCCCTACGCGCTTACGAGCAACAGACTCAGTAAGGGTTGAGCGTCAGACGTGTCTCGTGGTCAACAGACGCGGTCTAGAATGCTCTGAAGTTCTTCGATAGCGTCAGACACGTCTGTTGCTAGGGCGACAGACGCTGGCCAGCGTCTGTCGAGCCCTAATGGCTAGTGAACCGGTTTGATTCGATTACATGCGACAGACACGCTCCTCAGAGGCGTCAGACGCGTCCCTCCAGAGCGACAGACGCGTCTGTCGGTGGGTGTCATCACGTCTGTCGGTCATGAAAGTTGCTGATTTTGAAGATAACGGTTGGGGCAGTTGAGGGGGAGTATAAATACTTCCTCTACCCCTCCATTTGAGGCACTCTTGCTCATTTGATCAGCTGAGAAACTCCTTTCATGTGCAAGAAAGTGCAAGAGCCCTAATGAGATTTGAGTCGTGAGAATTCAAGTGTGAGAGTCCTCACTAGTGTCTAGAGAGTAGCAAGTGTGCATCCACCTTCTTATTAGGCTTGTTGTAGTCAAGTGAGAGTTCTTACTTGTTACTCTTGGTGATCGCCATCACCTAGACGGCTTGGTGGTGATCAAGAGCTTAGTGATCATCCGGCGGAGCTTGTGGATGACCCAACTCATCTTGTGAGCGGTTGTGGCCGATTCACTGCGACGGAGTGTCAAAGAATCAGCCCGTAGAGAGCACTTGATCCTCGCATGGATCAAGGGGGAGCTACACCCTTGCACGGGTGCTCCAACGAGGACTAGTGGGGAGTGGCGACTCTCCGATACCTCGGGAAAACATCGCTGTGTTCCTAACCCTTTACATTCAAGCAATTTACTTTCTCACATTACTCTTGTTGCTTGGTTTACTTTCCTAGAATTGCCATGCTAGACTAGGATTGGAACTTAGGGTGCAAAACTTTTATCGGTAGAATCACTAGGACCACTTGTAGGCACTAGGGGTGAATTATGGCTTAGTAGGTTTTCATTCTTGCAATAAAATTTAGAAAAGCCCAATTCACCCCCCCCTCTTAGACATCTTGATCATTTTAATTGGTATCGGAGCCGAGTTTCTCCTAAATTAGGCTTTACCGCCTAGAGCAAGATGTCTAATGGGGAAGGACCACCTCCCATCTTTGAGGGAGATGATTTTCCATATTGGAAAATCCGCATGGAGGCGTACCTCGAAGCCATAGATGTCAGGTGTCTTAAGAGCCGCCACCGAAGGGCTTCCGAAAGTCAAGGATCCCACTAACCCCGTTGGTGATGAGGAGAAGTATGACCGATGGAATGCAAAGGCAAGAAATGCACTCTACCGGGGTCTTGGCAAGGATATCTTCAATCGTGTGCGTAATGCAAAAAATGCTCATGAATTATGGGAAAACCTTTGTGCTCTCCATGAGGGAACTAAGAGTGAGCGTGAGGAACGCTACCATATTGCTTTAAAGAAGATTAATTCGTTTGAGATGCTTCCCAAAGAAAGTGCTAATGACATGTACACTCGCTTGAATGTTCTTGTAGAGGATCTTAATGCTCTCGGGCTCACTCAAATGAGTCCATCGGATGTTGCAAGGAGGATCTTGAGTGTTCTTCCCATTGAGAAGTATGGCCACATTATCACCGTGCTTCACAAAGTGATCTCTCCACCGCAACACTGACACAAGTATTGGGAAAGATCAATGCTCATGAGATGTACATGCATATCACTCCGGAAGAGGGTTCATCATCTTCCAAGAAGAAGGACTTGGCTTTCAAAGCTAGCCATGACAAGAAAAAGAAGAAGAGCCAAGCCATGATTGTGCATGAAATATCAAGTGAGAGTGACATTGATGATGCATCACTTGCTCTCATGGTGAAAAAGACCACCAAGATGCTAAAAAATTTAATAAGAGTGGCGTCAAGTTTGATGGGAAGAAGAAGTTCTTCACAAGTAGCAAAAGAAAGCCTATATCCGAAATGGATTGCTATAATTGTGGTGAACTTGATCATCTAGCTCATCAATGCCCTAAGCCTCCAAAAGACAAATACAAGAACAAGAACAAGGGCAGGAAAGATGAATCTAGTGATGAAGAAGATGAAAAGAAGAAGAACAAGACATACAAGAAGAAGGATGATAAGAAGAAACAATATCACAAAAAGAAGAAGGGAGGCAAAGCTTACATTGTTGGTGATTGGCTCACCGACATTGAGTCATCATGTGAGTCCTCCGGCGATGAGAGCGACGACGAGAAAGAGAAGGTCGCTGCATTTGTGATTGGGCCATCATTATCTTCATCAACATCTTCACCACCACCTTCACCGCCATCTTCACCATCATCATCCACTACTCACCTATGCCTAATGGCCAAGGGTGAACGAAAGGTACAAAATAATGAAAGTGATGATGATGATAGTGATAGTGATGATGAATTTGATGCACCTTCTTATGATGAACTTGTAAAATTGCTCAACAAATACTCTAAAGTCATAAAAAAGACTAGAAATGAAAATGATGAGCTTCAAAATGAAAATGAATCACTTTCATCAAAGCTTGAGATTGCACAAAAGACTAGTGATGAGCTTAAAGATCAAAATGAAATTGTGACTTCTACTCTCAAGGAGCTCAAAACCTTCAACAAAGAGCTTAGAGATGAACATGATAAACTTGAAAAGAAGCATGATGAGCTCAACACTAGGCACAACTTGCTAAAAGATAACTATACTTCATTGAAAATTAATTATGATAGTCTTGTTGTCGCTAATGAGCTTTCTCTTGAGACACATGATGCTACTAACCAAGTTGTTAAGATTGATATAGCCACATCATGTGATGACTTGATTATTGAGAGCATTGAGCAAGGCTCTAGTGGCAAAGGCAAGAAAGTGGTTGAGTCTGACAATTATGATGATTATGTCAAGCTCAAGAGTGAAAATGAAATGCTTAGAGATGAGAACAAGAAGCTAAAAGGGTTGATGGCTCTTGAAAAGCAAACATCAAATGAGTCACTCATTGAGAAGAACAAAAAGCTAAAGCAAGAGAAAGAGAAAGAGCATTTCAAGACTGGTTTGAGCAAGTTTACAAGAGGTTAATACTTGTAAAGTGAGCTACTCATAAACACCGTCATAAAGATGGATAGAAGTGGTATTGGTTACTTAGCAAATCAAGAGAAGAAGGCCAAAACTCAACAACAACAAAACAAATCAAAGACCAAGCCTAAGAGATGTGTTGAGTGTGGATAAGAGGGCCACTTTGCTCATGAGTGTGAAACTCCACCACCACAACCCTTGCCCAAGCAAGCTAGACCCTTTGCTTTCAATGCTCACTATATGCTAAGAAAATATTCTGGTGGAAAGATGAAAGTCATGTTCTTGGGTCCCCAAACAAGAATAGGCCTAAGAAAATTTGGGTTGCCAAGTCACTATTTAAGAAAGTCAAGGGTCCCTCTCAAGTTTGGGTCCCTAAACAAAAAGCTTGATCTCTTGTGTGTAGGTGAACTACAAGACCGGTGGATCTCATTGGGTTATTGATAGTGGTTGCACTGAACATATGACCGGTGATCCTCGTATGTTCACCTCCATTGAAGAGAATGGGATATGTCAAGAGAAGATCACATTTGGGGATAATTCAAAGAGCAAAGTCAAGGGTATAGGCAAGATTGCAATATCAAATGATCACTCTCTTTCAAATGTGCTCTATGTTGCTTCCTTGAGTTTCAATCTACTATCCGTTGGGCAACTTTGTGATCTTGGCTATCAATCTTCATTCACTCCAAATGAAGTGGTAGTATCAAAGATAGATGACAAGCAAGTGATCTTCAAAGGCTTTAGATACAACAATCTCTATCTTGTTGATTTCACCTCCGAAGATGCAAATTTGATGACATGAGTGTTCACCAAGACTTCACTTGGGTGGCTTTGGCATAGGAGGCTTGCTCATGTTGGAATGAACACTCTCAACAAGTTATTGAAGAAAGAGTTAGTGAGAGGCTTGAAGATGTCAAGTTTGAGAAGGACAAACCTTGTAGTGCATGCCAAGCCGGTAAACAAGTTGCAAATACTCATCCAACAAAATCTTACATGTCAACATCAAGAGTGTTAGAGCTTCTACACATGGATTTGTTTGGCCCTACAACTTACAAGAGCTTGGGTGGAAATCTCTATTGTCTTGTGATTGTTGATGACTACTCAAGATATACTTGGACGTTCTTTCTTCATGACAAATCCAAAGTGGCCACTTGTTTCAAGAAGTTTGCCAAGAGAGCTCAAAATGAATTTGAAGTCAAGATCAAGAAGATAAGAAGTGACAATGGTAAAGAATTTGACAACACAAGCATTGAAGCTTATTGTGATGAGATTGGGATCAAGCATGAAGTTTCATCAACCTATACTCCTCAACAAAATGGTGTAGTTGAGAGAAAGAACCAGACCTTGATCACTCTTGCAAGAACAATACTAGATGAGTACAACACACCAGAAAAATTGTGAGCCGAGGCAATTAACACTGCATGATATGCATCAAATCGCCTTTTCCTACAAAAGTTTCTTGGCAAGACCCCCTATGAGTTGCTAAATGGGAAGAAGCCGGACGTCTCATTCTTCCGGGTGTTTGGTTGCAAATGCTACATCTACAAGAAGCGGCAACACCTAGGGAAGTTCCAAAAACGTTGTGATATTGGTTTTCTTGTTGGCTACTCATCAAAGTCCAAAGCATATAGAATATTTAACCATGCCACTAGTTTGGTTGAAGAAACATATGATGTGGAATTTGATGAATCTAATGGCTCCCAAGGAGCAATTGAGAATTGTGATGATGTAGGTGATGAACCATTGAGGGAGGCAATGAAGAACATGCCGGTGGGAGACATCAAGCCTAAAGATGATGAAGACGATACTCAAATGATCAATCCATCATCTTCATCATATGTGCCTCAAGATTATGACAAAAATGAGAGAGTTGAAAATGAAGACACTCATGTCTCTCATGAACAAGCCGAGGCACAAGCTTAAGATGTTGATGCTCCCCAACCTCCTCCTCAAGTGGTTGATAGAAGACACTCACCTCTACTTCAAGCACATCCCAAGGTCTCATCATAGGGAGTCCTACAAAGGGTGTAATGACTCGATCTCAAAAGCTTGCTTCTTTTGTTGAACATCACTCTTTTGTCTCTTGTCTTGAGCCTAAGAATGTAGATGAAGCTCTTCAAGATCCAGATTGGGTAAATGCAATGCACGATGAATTGAACAACTTCACCTGCAATCAAGTTTGGACACTTGAGGAGCGTCCAAAAGGTGCAAGGGTCATTGGAACTAAGTGGGTGTTCCGCAACAAGCAAGATGACCAAGGCATAGTTGTGAGGAACAAGGCAAGACTAGTTGCAAAGGGGTTCTCTTAAGTCGAAGGCCTTGACTTTGGAGAGACCTTTGCACCCGTTGCAAGACTTGAAGCTATCCATATCTTTCTTGCATATGCATCGCATCATGAAATGAAATTATATCAAATGAATGTTAAAAGTGCATTCTTAAATGGCTTCATAAATGAACTAGTCTATATTGATCAACCTCCCGGGTTTGAAGACCCTAGATATCCTAATCATGTTTATAGGTTGTCCAAGGCGCTATATGGGCTCAAGCAAGCCCCTAGAGCGTGGTATGAGCGCCTTGGGGACTCCCTTATTGAGAAGGGCTTCACCATTGGGAAGATCGACACCACACTATTTACCAAGAAGCTTAATGATGAGATCTTCATTTTGTCAAGTTTATGTTGATGATATTATCTTCAGCTCAACAAATGAAGATTATTGCAAAGAATTTGGTGAATTGATGTCGAAAGAGTTCGAGATGTCTATGATTGGTGAACTTACATTCTTCCTTGGTTTTCAAGTCAAGAAAATGAGAGAAGGAATCTTCATCTCTCAAGAGAAGTATACCAAGGATCTTCTCAAGAGATTCAAGATGGATGATTGTAAGCCAATCAAGACCCCAATGCCATCCAATGGACATCTCGACCTAGATGAGGGATGTAAACCGGTTGATCAAACTCTCTACCGTTCTATGATTGGTAGCTTGTTGTATCTTACCGTATCTAGGCCTGATATCATGTTTAGTGTGTGCATGTGTGCCCGCTTTCAAGCTTGTCCTAAAGAACCTCACCTAAGTGCCGTGAAAAGAATATTAAGATATCTTAAACACACCCCAAGCATTGGTCTTTGGTATCCCAAAGGAGCTAGATTCCAACTAGTTGGCTATTCCAACTCGGATTATGCCAGTTGCAAAATTGATAGAAAAAGCACATCCGGAGGGTGCCATTTGCTTGGGAGGTCACTTGTATCTTGGTCATCTAAAAAGCAAAATAGTGTGGCTTTGTCCACCGCCGAGGCGGAATACATTGCCGCAGGGGCTTGTTATGCACAAATATTATATATGAAGCAAACCCTTCTAGACTATGGTGTTGTTCTTGATAAGGTGCCACTTTTATGTGATAATGAAAGTGCCATTAAAATTGCCAATAATCCGGTACAACACTCACGCACCAAGCACATTGATATCCGTCATCACTTTCTAAGGGATCATGTTGCTAAAAATGATATATCACTAGAAGGTGTAAGAAGTGAAAATCAATTGGCGGATATCTTCACTAAACCTTTGGATGAAGCTACCTTTTGTAGGTAGAGAAGCAAACTCAATGTGCTTGATTCAAGTAACTTTAAGAAATGAACTTGTGTTGTCTCTTGCATTGCATTGTAATATATGTCATGTTTAAATTTCCGTAATGCATCTAGGACTTGTCTAACACGATTACAATAACTCTTTTTGGAGGAGTGAAGAAGCCTAATTATGGATCAAACTTGACAAGCAACCTAGTTTTACTTTCTTGCTTTGCATTGCATATGCATGTTTGTTGTTTTGTCGTTTCTTTTCGGTTAAGCTTTGAGCAACCTCTGTGTTCGTCCATGAATGGAGAGAGCATTTGACGCTCCCAAGGGTTAACAAACTCTATTGCATGGCCATACGTTGCTCCTCGGGTGTTTATCTCTTATTTTCTTAAAAATAATACTAGCCTAAGGTGAAATAATTTAAAAAATTTGAGGGCTTGAGAGAGGTCACTCATATCAGGTTCCATTTGGTGTTTATTTGGTTCTTATTTGACTTGGAACCTGGTTGGGAGAAAGCGTCACGAAGAAAGTTGGTCGAAATGGTGTTTTCAGGGCGTCAGACGCTGCGACAGACGCTGGGTTTTTTTTGCGTCAGACGCGTCTATCACATGCAAATGAAGGAGTCTGCCGCGGGGAACCGACAGATGCTGCAACAGTGTCATCAGACGTGTCTGTCGCAAAATCATCATCACGTCTGTCGACCATGGAGATGATTTTGACTAGGAGCAACGGACGCTGACCAGCGTCAGATGCTAGTTCAACGGACGCGTCTGTCGAGTCTTTTGAGAAAAATGGTTTTCTGTGGAGCGTCTGTCATCATTGTGCTACGTCCGATGCCTACCATCATCGCGTCTGTCGCTTGGATCCAGAATGGCTTCGATCCAAAAATCCGTTCGATTTGTAGATCCACCACCACATCTCTCTCTGGTATCAGACGGCTTTTGTTCCTCCCGCGTTCTCAAAACGCCACCGCCTGACCTCGCCATCGCGTCCACCGTCGCTGCCTTGCTCCTCCTCAGCACCACCCCTTCCTTGTGCGCCTACACCGCCCTCACCACCAACCTACGCCGCGCTCACCACCGACTCCAGCGCCGCCACCACCAACTTCAGCGCCGCCACCGCAAAACCCTAGCGTCGCCTGAATCTGTCGCTATCCAGTACACCACCTCGCCTGATCTCGACGTCCTCAGCACCTTTTGTGACCCAGAGTCAAGTCCCAGGGTAACCCCTTCCCCCCTCTAGTTTCATGGCATTTTTGTTGATCAGGTGCTCGATGAAATGCCTCACCCATCATATTCCGTCGATCTCGCAGTTTCTTGCAGTGTAAAATCTTTTGTGTGTGGTGCCCTACATCGTCGACACTCGTCTCTAATTCTTTGCTCTTCCTCCTATCAAGGTAGAAAATGATTTGCTTCACTCATTTCTTACCTCAATTCTCTGCTTTCGATAGGATCTCGTAACCCTAGAAATTATAGTGCTTATTGTAAAACTCTCTATTCTATCTTGTGCAGCGAGTCGGCTCTCTGTGTTTGTGTGGTTTGGGCACCGTTGTCAGTGGCAGTTGAATCCGGGGCCAAGCCTGCAGATACGGATTGAGGCCAAGCCTCACAAGATGTCAGTACATCATCTCTCAGAGTGTTAGTTGTTTCTCCAGAGATTGACAGTCAGTTCTGACAGTGCCAGAGAGACAGGGGGAGTTTCACTTGTGAGTGTGATAGTGTTTTTCTGTTCTTGTCACCATGGCTAGGTGCAAGAATGTCGAAGGCTCTCCTCCTGGAGGTGACGGAGGTGACGGGGGTGATAATCCTCCCTATCTTACAGAGGTGGCTTGAGGAAAGCGTAAGCTTATCAGCACGAAGAAGCGCACTAGAAAAGATAGAGAGGCAGAGGAAGCCCTAGTAGTTGCCCGAGCGGCAGAAAGAGCAGAAAGTGGTGGTAGGGGTAGTGGTATCCTTATCGGTGAGTCTCGTACCTGAGTCCCGCTCTCTGGATGTGTACTTGGTACCAAGGCCACAGAGGCGACAGAGGACCAGCCTGAGGAACCAGCAGAGCAGGAGTAGCAGACACCACCCAGACGTCGTTCTGGACGCACCACGCGTTCTCAGATGACACCAGCAGCTCCTCTGGAGAGACTGAGACGCAGAGGTCATCCAGCTCATAGGTCTCAGGTCATTCACTACGACCTGCGGAAGGCTTCAGCTCGTCAGATTCAGACTTTTCGCAAAGTTCAGCTTCACGAGTGGTTCCCACTTCAGAGGCAGCCAGGAGTTGATCACTTCTACACAGCTCTCTAGGAGGATTTTCACATGGCGTATGTAAACGCCAACGTATCAGTCACAGCTCACAGAGTTATTCCACTTCAGAGTATAGCTGACTTGGTTGGAGAAGAAGTTCGCACATACCTTCAGACAGTGCCTGGCTTGACTAACCTAGTTCAGCGGAGTGGCTCGTATGTGTTGTCCTAGGTGAGAGAGTTCTTTGCTACACTTTGGATCCATCCAGATCACACTGGGATTTCCTTCAGCTTCTTGGGTGAGCAGCGAGAGATTTCCAGTGCTAGAGCTAGAGAGCTACTGCGAATTCCACTCCAGACTGTATGTCTCCATCAGCTATGCTATCCAGGAGTTGACCCCCCAAGCGCGCTCATGGCAGGATTGTGCCACCTGTCGACACTGTTAGGTGCTTGTTTGGCAGTGACTTCGGGGAGGGTTCTAGCAGGAGACCTGCTGACATGTTACCACTAGTTCGCTTGCTTGATGCTATCATCAGGCGGACGATCCTTCCTCGTCCGAACTTTAGGGACGGGACCACTCGACTGCAGCAGTGGCTCTTGTCACACCTTGTGAGGGGGATCGCATTTGATATATGGGACTTGATGCTATGTGAGCTGGAAGATACCATATATGAGAGCTTCAGTGCGAAGAGGCACATGAACTATGCCCATTGGATCTCTTTTCTTATCTACATGGGAGTTGAGCCTATGCCGGCAGCTAGTGTTCAGGAATGGAGCTCCACTACCTTCGAGTACCCTACCTACGACTTCTCACAACTTGTCCACACAGTCACAGCTACACCAGTGAGAGCAAGTCGTAGGCCAGTGGTTCCATAGACAGCTGCACAGCATGATGCTACCGTGCAGGGCCTAGCAGAGGCCTAGTTAGAGCATTTGGAGACTCAGGGAGCAGGGACGACACAGGTTGAGCTAGACTCAAACCCCACAAATAGCTCGGACGATGACTACCAGTCGTTGCCTACGTATCGTTCTTCTCGCCCGCACGATAGAGAGGCTAGCGGCTTAGGGTCAGCCACTGATCCCGCTCTGGTTTCCATTCTCTCTAGACTGACAAAGAACCAGGAGCGGGCAGAGCGACACCGTCAGCAGGACCGATAGGAGACTGCCATTGCTCTTGCACAGGTGCAGGCTCGCCAGGACAAGTTCCAGAGGCAGGTTCTTGAGCTATAGAGACAGCAACAGCAGAGCCAGTAGCAGTACTTAGGTTTGATCACCCAGTTGGTTCAGGTTGTAGGCATTCAGCTACCTCAGAGCCTTCTTCAGACGACTCCAGCGTCACAGCCCAGCGGGCTTCAGAGTCAGTCTCAGCTTGGCAGTCAGGCATAGTTGTTCAATTCTCCTATTCACTAGGTGCCTCAGTTGTTTGTATCCCTAGGATTCACTCCTATTCAGACAGGGTTCACACCTTTGACACAGTCACAGCTACTTATGCCCGATACTAGTCAGTTCCATGCCACTTATAGTCGGATCACCGGGCAGCCAATACCGACATACTCTACAGTAGACACCTTAGTGTCACACGTGTCAGCACCATAGCCAGCTCCAGTTCCAGCTTCAGCTCCTGAGGGAGTGACAGGGACAGGCACTACTGAGTCGATCCCATCATCTGTTGCTTCGATGGATCCACTTCTGGTCCCTGTCACACAGACCGAGCCCCTGGTGACCACTACTCAGATTCCTACTGCTTCAGGATCACAGGGATAGCCTATTGGTCCTCTACCCCCTCCACAGTTTGATACCGTGACAGCTGAGCAGACCCGGACCGCTTCACCTACACTTCTAGCTTCTGAGGGTCCGACAGGCTCCGCAGCTCAACCACAGCCTTCTCCTGAGAGCAGTCCAGATGATGCCCCAGATCAGTTTATTGTTGCTCACCGCACTCCTATGGTCGGCTCGTCCGCTTCTCCTTCCTCCGATTCGTAGTTTTTTGGTCCTTGATGCCAAAGGGGGAGAGAGAGTATGTAGATAGGGGGAGCTTTGTGAGAGGTTTTTTATTCTTGTGTGTGCGTGCTACTTTCATGCATCTTCATGCATCGTCATGTCTTTTTTTCGTACTTCTTGCATTATTGTGACTATGTGCTTGCGAGTTACTTTAGTGATATGTTGGTTATCTTGTCTCTATTATATCATGTCACTTGATTATTTCTAGCTCATAATTTCTTGCTTCCACGTTGTACTTCGATCTCTTATGAGCTATATCATTGTGTTCTAACATTTCATGTCTAATCTTATGAGTTTGTCATGTTGGCTTGGAGCACATAAGCAATCCTAATCTCTTGTTACCTTTGAAAGTTGCTTATGTGAAACAAGCATGTTCGAAAACCTCAAATCTTATCTTCATACTCAGGGGTTGTCATCAATCACCAAAAAGGGGGAGATTGAAAGCATCTAGGCCCCTAAAGTGGGTTTCGATGATTGATGACAATGGTTAAGTATCATGACTAACGTGTGTTTTGCAGAAACAATAGAGTGTTAGGTCATGGTAATGGCAATCGTGGGCAATATGGTGATCATGCCCCTTATCTATGGAAATCATTTTTGGTTTTCAAAGGATGATCGACAAGGTTAAGGACGGTTAGTTCCGGACGTCGAGGAGTTGAGTTACGTTCGAAATAGTCGTTAGGACTTTCGTTTTTCTCCTTTGGCTGTACTATTAAGGGGGGGCATGGATGAGTAGCTTGACCTAGGTAAGTCTAGTGGTTAGGTGTGGTGCACACTTGTCAAACTTAGCACTAGGTGGCTCCAAGGTGGCCCTGAGATTGTTTGGAACAAAAGTTGTTCAAGAAGCGTTTGAATCGGAAGTCGTTTCGGCCCTTAAACAGGCGATAGACGCTGAGGACGAAGGGCGACAGATGCTGACGTCAATGTCTGTTGCGTGGTTTCTTACTGCAGAAAAGCGTCAAACGCGAGGATGAAAGGCGACAGATGCGCCCTACGCGCTTACAAGCGACAGACGCAGTAAGGGTTGAGCGTCAGACGCGTCTGGTGGTCAACAGACGCGGTCCAGAATGCTCTGAAGTTCTTCGATAGCGTCAGACGCGTTCGTTGCTAGGGCGACAGACGCTGGCCAGCGTCTGTCGAGCCCTAATGGCTAGTGAACCGGTTTGATTCGATTACATGCGACAGACGCGCTCCTCAGAGGCGTCAGACGCGTCCCTCCAGAGCGACAGACGTGTCTGTCGGTGGGCGCCATCGCGTCTGTCGGTCACGAAAGTTGCTGATTTCGAAGATAACGGTTGGGGGAGTTGAGGGGGAGTATAAATACTTCCTCTACCCCTCCATTTGAGGCACTCTTGCTCATTTGATCTGCTGAGAAACTCCTTTCATGTGCAAGAAAGTGCAAGAGCCCTAGTGAGATTTGAGTCGTGAGAATTCAAGTGTGAGAGTCCTCACTAGTGTCTAGAGAGTAGCAAGTGTGCATCCACCCTTCTCATTAGGCTTGTTGTGGTCAAGTGAGAGTTCTTGCTTGTTACTCTTGGTGATCGCCATCACCTAGACGACTTGGTGGTGATCGAGAGCTTGGTGATCATCCGGTGGAGCTTGTGGATGACCCAACTCATCTTGTGAGCGGTTGTGGGTGATTCACCGCGACAGAGTGTCAAAGAATCAGCCCGTAGAGAGCACTTGATCCTTGCATGGATCAAGGGAGAGCTACACCCTTGCACAGGTGCTCCAATGAGGACTAGTGGGGAGTGGCGACTCTCTGATACCTCGGGAAAGCATTGCCGTGTTCCTAACCCTTTACATTCAAGCAATTTACTTTCTCGCATTACTCTTGTTGCTTGGTTTACTTTCCTAGAATTACCATGCTAGACTAGGATTGAAACTTATGGTGCAAAACTTTTATCGGTAGAATCACTAGGAACACTTGCAGGCACTAGGGGTGAATTATGGCTTAGTAGGTTTTAATTCTTGCAATAAAATTTAGAAAAGCCCAATTCACCCCCCCTTTTGGGCATCTTGATCCTTTCACTGTGCTTGCAAGCATAAAAACTATTATTTTTCTTTTGGATCAGCATCCCACCATCATGTGGTCTTGGCTGATGACGAGCTCATTGGTGAGGATGTTGAGCGCCTCTATGTTGATGGCGAGTGCGTACAGCTCTATCCTGAAGTCGGCTAGGCTGCCAGGTAGTGAACTAGCGGAACCCTGCAATCCACATCTAAGCAATTGAATCAATGCAAGCAAACACCAGGTAAATCAGAGAAAATTGAAGATGTAGTACCAACTTTTTAATTTGCATAGAAACTCACTAATGCTAGAACAGAAACTCATATTGATGCAAATACTTTCTATGCATCCAAAAAAATTCTGTACAAGCTACTAGCATCTCCAAATCCACATGTCAAGAGGAGCCCAGGAGCAAGCCTAGAAGGCTATAATGCTCCCCCTAAATCGTCAAGTGGGTGCATAGAAACATACATACAAGTTTTTTATCAGGTTCGAAAACACAGTTTCACCGTGCGTAGAAAACTATGCATGCAAGCAAAGTAACCAAAGGAGTAGGTACTTGACCAAGAGCAACTCTAGGTAAAATATCACACACATGAACTGGATACATAAAAACCTAACTCATCAATCATAGAATAAAAGATTAAGATTTTAATTTCATAGTAGACCACTAATGCAAGTATAGAAACCTACATTGATACAACTACTACAAATTGGAAGATGCAAGCATAGCAGACCACTAATGCAAGCATACAAATGGGTAGGAGTAAATAACTCACAAAATTGGTAACCAAACTCTTGGTCAGTACATCACGAAAAAAGTATCAGAGTTTCTTTGAAATTGGGCAAGCAGGATGTTGTGACAGTATGGCAGGTGCCGATAGGAACAAACATGGCACAACATGGCAGGTGCCAAAGCGAACAAACATGCTTCCATGTTCAGCTCAGTATGATATCCGATCCATTGCTTTCTAGTTTCTATAACTAGCATATAATGTTTCACAAAGAATAAAGAATTATCTTTGCAGCCATGAGTATTTCCAATATATAAGAAAAAAATAGTGATATACTGATGGCATAGTTAATCTGAAGCATTAGTTGAATAAAAACTGAAAAGAGACTAGCATATTATATAGCTCTGCAAAACAGGTAGTACTCATGTTCTATTTTGCAAGAAATACAATCACCTATGCATAAGTTATATAACAGAAAAAGGAGCACTAGAACACTGGATACTGACCTGGTCTTGCACGCTATTGATAATCTTCCACTTTGTCAGTGATGCATGTGGAGTGGATTCAGTGATACCACAAGTCATTCGGATAGAAGGTAGCCGATTAATCAAGTTGCACATCTTGTGTTCTTATTCACAAATAAAATAATAATAAATTTCTAATTATGCTCCTCAGCCAGCATACAACCAACATATCAAATGATCTTAGCAAACATGGATCTTTGTATCTCCTGCTGAGATTCAAATGCGGGAGGATCATATCGGACATCTGAGCAACTTGTGTGGAAACCTATGCATCTAAGCATACAAATCACCCAGCATCTTCGAAAATCACAGTGCCACCATGCATAGTGCCACCATGCATAGAAACCAATACACCTAAGCATACTGTCACACTTCAAAATTTCTGATTTTGGGTTATGCATAGAAAACACTAACTAAAATAAATATTTTAATATTTGGATAGAACTTGTCAACATTAGTTTAGATTTTCATATATTTTTATTAAAGAAAAATGGTGCTTTTCGATTATTTTGGAATTAACTTGACGGGCTTTGGTTGATGTGATGCTTGCTTGGTGTTTATGAGTGCAAACGGTTTACGAGTACGATAGAGCAACGTTTCTTTCTCTTTTGGAAATTTTTCTGATCCTTTTTGAATTAAGGTTCCATCTTCCGTGAACTTAATCTTTTTCCTTGATCTTTTCACCGATCTTTTCATGAGCTCAAACCTATTTAGTTGAGTGCCATATCCTTTCCAATGTCTCCAGGATTTTTCTGGTGATTTTTCTGGTGATTTTTCTGAACTCCGGGCTATTTTTCACGGCTTAAAAAGGTAATTCTAGATTTTCTAAAATTATTTTTACTCACGGAATTAAAATAATCCCAAAATAATAAAAATAGCTCGATTTTTCCTGACCTCGAACCCTAGACCTATATATATACCGGCGTAGCCCTCGACGCGCCGGTTTCAGAAGTACAACCCTTTTCGCGAGCCGCCACTCGTAGCCCCGCAGATCAAGTTTTGCATCTCGTTTCCAGCGAACTTTTCCGGCGAACGTTCAGCGAGCTTTTCCGGCCACGTTTCTCATCTCCGGCGAATTCTGCTTCTACCCCGAGGTTTATCTCGTCGTTCTCTACACCGTCACGTGTTTATTTTCACGAATCAGTGCACGTTTCATCGCATTCCGGAGGCAATATTATTTCCTCCGTATTTTGAATATATTGAGACGCGTTTTTATATTTTTCTTGCATCATGGGGCTTTTTGGTATTATTCTCCCCTGATATGATTGTTTGGATGGAGAGCTTTCATCAATTCTCTCCTTGAATGATAATTCTCTTTTGAGGGCCATATCCCTGTAAGAATTCACGGGATAAGAAATCAGGGAGTGAATTTATTTCTTCCTTTATATGTTCAATATCAAAGTCAAAGCATGATAATATTGCTTGCCATCTGGCAAATATCTGTTTGGAGACTAAATTCTCCACATCTTTTTGGAGAACATCTTTTGCAGCTTTGCAATATATTCTCAATAAGAATTTTTGATTGAGAAGTTCTCCTTGAAACTTTGAGACAACCTTTACGATTGCCAATATTTCTTTTTTGATAGTACAATAATTTTTCTGAGCGTCATTCTAGGTTCCCGAGGTGAACCTGACGAGCTGCTCTTTAGAATCCTTTCTTTGTTTTAGGATTCCTCCATAACCATAATCTGAGACATCTGTCTCAATAATTTTGAATGCATGATGATCTAATATGTATAAGCAAGGCAATCTTTTAACCTTGCTCTTGATCTGTTTCACTGCCTGAGTATGTTTTGTGGTCCAGGCAGGAGGATTTTTCTTTAACCTTTCGGTCAAAATCTTTCTATCTTTTGCTAATGCTTTATAGAAATCTGAAACATAATTCAAGCATCCCAAAAATCTTTGCAATTGTTTATTTTCTTTAATTTCATTAGGGAACTTATCAGCAAATTCTATCACCCAGGTAACAGGTAAAACTTGATCATGTTGTATCTTATAACCCAAAAATTATATGTTAGTTTGAAAAAGTTTCATTTTTCGTGCAGAAACCACAAGACCGTTTTGGATAATTACTTTGTGGAATATGTTTAAATGTTTCCAATGTTGATCAATATTTTGTGAGAAAATTAAGACATCATCTATGTAAACTATAATGAAAGAAGTATGTGGCAAGAAGATTTCATTCATGATTTTTTGAAATTCCGATGGAGCATTTTTTAAACCAAAAGGCATAGCATTCCATTCATAGTGACCAAATGAAGTGGTAAAAGCAGTTTTATACCTGTCCTCTTCCTTTATTTGAATTTGCCAAAATCTAGATTTCATATCAAATTTAGAATATACTTGAGATCCTTGAATTCTTCGGATCATGTCATGTTTATAAGGAATTGGATATCTTATCCATTGCAATATTTTATTAAGAGGTTTGTAGTTGATTACTAGTCTAGGAACACCTCTTTCTTTTTCAGCAGCATTTTCTACATAGAAGGTTGCACAGCTCCATGGTGAGGAGCTTTTTCTTATTAAGCCTTTCTTTAAGAGTTCATTGATCTCAGACTTGCAAATTTCTAAAAGTCTGCTATTCATTTGGATGGGCCTTGCCTTAGTGGGGATCTTATCTTCACTAAAGCCAGATATGTATGGGAGAGTTACAACATGCTTCTTGCTATGCCAAAAGGCAGAGGGAAGATCAGAGCATATCTCTTTGATGAATTTTTCTTCTAAGGCTTTTATTTTAATTTTAAAATTTGGATCCTCAAGGATTTTATCTATTCTTACTTTCTTGATTTCGATGACAACCTCATTAATGAGTTGTTCTTTGTGATGGATTTGTTATTTTAAACGATTCAAAAGAGTTTCTTCAGGTTGAGAAATGAACTTCAGTTCCACTTGTTTGCCTTTAATACTAAATTGAATGTTTTGCTCGGTCACAAGGAAAGGACGTATCAAAGATAGAAATAGAGTCCCTAGGATAACTCCTTGATTGAGGTTTTTGATTAATAAAAATGATGTTTTTAGGCATACCCCAGAAATGCAAACATGAACCTCAGGAATTTTGTGGCTAACTCGGAGTAGATTTCCATTAGCAGCATGGACTTTATTTGATGATCTTTCAAAATACCTGAAAGGAATGATTCCTTCTCTAATACAGTTCACATCAGCTCCCGAGTCTATCAAAGTTTTATATCTAAAGTTGAATCCGTCATGGAATTTGTATTGAATTTCAGCATACCATTTTTGCTTAAAATATCTTTCTATAGAGCTGACTGATTCCTCTTTCTAGGTTTCGATATTATCAGAATTTTGAAGATCAAGGATTTGTACATTTCTTTTGAGGTTTCTTAATTCTTCCTTAATATTATTGTACTCCTTTGAAAGATTATCTAGGTCTAGTTGCTTATTTTTCTTGTTTAGATCTTCAACCCTCTTGAAGACCTCATCTGCAGAACAAAACTGCTTTTTCTAAATTTCATTAACCAACTTATCTTTGTTGTTTTTTACTCTTGATAAAAATTTTTCAAGGATGATCTCCTTTTCTTTTGAGTTCTGCATAGTATTAAAGGTATCTAACAAGAATTGTTCCAAATAAGTGAGAACCAAGATGTTTTCGTCTATTTCTATTTTAGAGGTGCCTTTCCCATGATACCTTTGGTTCTTATCTGGATTTCTTTTAGTTTTAAAAGGGTTTTGGGAACTAAGCTGATAGCAAAAGTCTCCCTGATCCTTTATCCTATTAACATTTTGAATCTCGAGCTGCTCCTTAACCTTTAAATCATTACTTAACTCAGCTCTTTCCATTTGTTTCTTTTGGGTTACTTTCCCTATATCTGGTTTCTTATGGTTTATACTCCCTTCTCTTTCCTTTCTTAGCGAGTCTCTATCCTTTTTAGCAAATAGGGGAGGTAAGCCATATATATTTTTCTTTCCAAAGATCTTGATCAGGCTCTAAAAGGGTATATAGTTTTGATAGAAAAGAATCTTTATACCATCTAAGATCTGTCATGGTTTTGTATTTCCAATTAATCACATGTTTCCTAATCTTTTTATGGATATCTTGATAGTTTCCATCAAAATGGCAAATTCTATTGTAGAGCAGGGTAGAGATAGCATCTGGAATTGTTCCTAGAGGTTGTCCTTGGTCATTTATTAGGACAATTGGCCTTCCATTTTCATCTATCTTAACGGCCTCAATTATAGATTTTCTCTGGGTTTCACTTAGGTAGTGATCCCTCCAGCCCCTCAGTTGTCCTAAAAATCCTATGGCAATCATATGGGCTACTTCTTTTTCTTTATTTTCAATTGCTATGCAAGCATTTGCATACATAATCATTTGATGGCATATTGTAAATATTTGGTATTTTACAAACCCGTCAAGATTCCACTCAACGATCTCCTTGCTATTGAAGCATGTCATGTTAGCTATGTGAGGCAGTTCTTCAAATTGAAGATCTGCATAGGTTGGCCTGGGATAGTAATTTATCGTCATAGCTGTATGGGTGTTGATTTAAATGATCTAATTTTGTTTATTACATCTTCACTTTCTCTATTAGTAATCTGGTTAACGTTTTTATTGATCTTCAAGTTCCCAATTTGTTGGATAATTCATTGATTAGTTTCTCAAAAACAGAGGATCCCATGGCTTTTTGTTTTCCAAGTTTAAAGTTGGAAGAGATTATTTGTGGGACGAAAGGTGGAATAACTATTTGAGTATTGGGAATATCAGAATGAGAGGTGGATGGAAGGTTTACCTTGACTTCACTTTTGTTAGGCTTTGTCCCATCCATAAGAATGGCTTCTATGCGCTATGTTTGCTGGCCAAGGGCATGCAAAGATATGTTTGAAAAGTTTTGTTGTTCTACAAGGTGACCTATGTGTTCGACTTTTACAGGCTCAGCATAGGTGGTTTTGGATATGTTTTTGAGTGGACAGGCCTTAATGCTTTCTCCCTTAGTGTTTGCTTCTAACTGGATGGGCTCAAACAGTGGATGAATAGATTCTATCTGTTTGCCGCTGATAGTCCTCCAATCTTTAGAAACCTTTTTTATCATGGTTATCTTGTCATTGTCAGACTCATGTTCAATCTTATCCTTTTTGTCGAGAACCTGGTTTAAAGAATTCTTCAAAATGTCTGATCTGACTATTTTCATACCAATCAAAGAAGAATATGTTCTTCTTTTGCTCAATCATTTCTTTGTGCCAAACTTCTCTCATTTTGAACCTCAAAGGCCGATCTACATTTTTGAAATCTCTTTCTAGTGGCTTTATTTTTAGGAAGACCTATTTATTTTTGAAGAAGGTTTTTATTTATTTGGAACTCCTCTTCTTCTAAAGAGATGAAACAATCTGTTTGGCATTCAGGGTCATCAACTTCAATAACATTGGTTTCAAAATTAGAGATCAATGGCTCATAAGGATTATTTTGGTATGTGGTATGGATGACATTTTGAGACTTAGTTTTTATTTTATTTTCAGGGTTAGAGTAGAAGGCTTTATGCATAGAAGCGGTTTTCTCAAAGTAGTTGTATGATACATTAGACATATCCTTAACTGACCTGTTACTGCTACACGAAGCTACAGACCTATCAGAAGCACTAAGCGTCCTTACTAACCAAGACATCTTATACGAAGACAAAGGAGTTCAGATGGGTAGTTTCCAGTCCAACGGCAGGGTTAAACCTCACAATTAAGATCAACCTGTAGGGTAGATGGTTTCCAGTCCAACGGCAAGGTAAAACCTCACAATTAAGATCAACCTTTTCCTCCATTGGAGCGCCTAGTCCAACGCTTTACGCCGATAACAACGCCTATCTTTGGCTAAACAAGGCTAACGGGTCGAGGCAAGCTCTATCAGAGGAATGGGATCTCCACGACTTTGGCGTACCAACACGCTACGGGATCTCCGCGACTTCGGCCTACTACCACACCCTCATTGATTAGTATAATGATAAATCACTCAGAGTACTCCTATCTATGGTATTAGCATGATTAGAGAAATAAATCCTAAGTCATTCTAAATTACAAGTCAAAGCATATATTGATTAGTACAATTACACCTAGTAGTCATGGCTACGATCATCTTCATATCTATGCATAAGGGGTATTATTAAAGGAAGATTAAGAATAGAGCTTGCTCTATCTTCGTAACCGGACCGTACTTCTATGGCTTATATTCGGGGAGTGGACTACAAAGGACTCAACGGGAGTGTCACATCCACGATCTACCACATGACCCGGAATATAGAGTGTATTCGTAGGCAAATAGTATATAAGCACCACGCTTACATAATGCCAACCACTCACCTTGTGTACATTGGGATAAACGCTATACAATCTTATGCATAAATACAATGATAAACTAGCTATACTAAGTATATAATCAAAGTAGATGATGAACATTGCAACTAAGAATATGAATAAGATGAATACTGATATTGTCATAACAATTGTAGCAAGCATATAAAAGTAATGGAGATACAACGAGAGAGGGGTACAAAGATTATACCAAACCACGCTCTTGACAATGTCAGGAATCCAAGCGAAGCCTGCTTGCCTCCCTCTAGACCTAGCCTAACTTGCTATGCCCTAGAATATAGAGGAGCTCTGAGGATGATTAGGGTTTCTATCTTCTCAAATGACTTGATGCCTCAGGGGGCAGGGCTTGATTATATAGCCCTGAGCTTGCAACGTGAGCTCTTGGATCAAACCGACTTAAGGAACAACGGAGATACAACCTAGGAGGCGGTGGGAAACCGACATAGCAACGAGAGGCTGACAGGTGGCCCCTAGGGGCCGGGGCGGCCTGCAGGTGGGGTCGGCTGGCCCCACATGGCAGCGTCTCACCTCCCACTTCGGTGTGAAGTCCTCTTAAGTCTTCTAGAACCTTCCCATGCTGGTTTCATGGCGAAATTGCATAATTAACTCTAACATGTAGGTCCGTCTTGACGGTTTTCTGGTTAAACCCTGCAGAAATCATAGGTTCACCAAAACTCATGGAATTTGTTAGATTAAACCCTAAACCTTTGTTGGTGATCTCATTTGTGCCCCTATACATGTTTTATTCACGGTTTAATATGGTTGTTAACTACCGTCAACAAAGATTCTAGAGGGTTGGAACGATACAACAATTATATTGATTCCCAAGGTAAACAACCTGACCCTGGTTTCCCGATTTTGCTCGATTAGCTTGTGCAATGTAGTATACAAAGTTATCTTGAAAATGTTGGCCAACAGATTAAGAGTGATCTTACCCAACATTATCAGCAACCATCAAAGTGCCTTTGTGCCTGAGAGATTAATAACCGATAATATTCTTATAGCCTATGAAAGCATCCATAGGATTAAGAAGAAATGTGGCAAGAGAGGTTTGTGAGCTATAAAGCTAGATATGCATAAAGCCTATGATAGAGTTGAATGGGGCTTTCTCGAGAAGATTATGATTAAAATGGGTTTCCTTAGAAGATGGGTGCAATTAATTATGGCATGTGTTTCCTCAGTCAGATACAATGTCAGGTTTAATTCCATGGAGACCGATGTTTTTACTCCAATTTAGGGAATATGTCAAGGGGATCCCCTATCTCCTTATCTATTCCTGTTTGTAGCCGAGGGACTCTCAAGATTGTTGAAAGGTGCAGAGTTGAGGGGAGAAATAGAAGGTCTTCGAGTTTGCAGAGATGCTCCAGAGGTGTCCCACCTCTTGTTTCCATACGACTTGCTTTATTTTGATGCATGCAGATAAGAGGAACACGGACAACTTGAAAAGCATTCTTGATAGGTACTGTACTAATTCGGGCCAAAGGGTTAGTGAGGCAAAGTCAAGCATCTTTTTCAGTGAAAACACCTCTGTAGAAGACGAGCTGGAGGATGTCAATCTCTAAATATCATTACAGAATCTTTAAGTGAAATACTTGGGTCTCCCAGCAATGGTAGGGGCAGATCGCAGTGACTGCTTCCAATATTTAATTGACCAGTGCGAACCAAAACGAAGGGATGGAAGGAGAAGCTGCTAAGTATGGGGGGAAAGAAATTCTTATTAAGGCTATCGCTCAAGCTGTACCGGTCTATGCGATGATGGTTTTCAAAATCCCAAAGAACATTTGTAAAGGGATATTAGACACCATCTCACAGTTCTGGTGGGGCGATGAAGATGACCACGAAAGAGTTCATTGGAAGGCACAGTGGAAGCTTTGCATTCCTAAGAATAGAGGTGGAATGGGTTTTAGAGATTTGGAAAGTTTTAATCTTACACTCCTGGCTAAACAGGTCTAGAAATTATTAATTGAGCCAGACTTACTCTGGGCCAAAGTTTTAAGGGCTAAATATTACCCTGATGGAAAACTATTAGATGCTAAACCAAAGAGTGGCAGTTCATTTACTTGGCAAAGCATCCTATCAGGTTTGGATTGTTTTAAACGAGGATATATTTGGAGAGTGGGTAATGGATCCCAAATTAATATCTGGAACGACTGCTGG
Organism: Saccharum hybrid cultivar R570; assembly: GCA_038087645.1. NCBI lineage: Eukaryota > Viridiplantae > Streptophyta > Magnoliopsida > Poales > Poaceae > Saccharum > Saccharum hybrid cultivar. The sequence continues at coordinate 20,723,576 of JAQSUU010000496.1, forward strand.
ATTCCAGCAAGTCATAATCTAAAAGTCATGACACCAAGAGGACATAATTTGGTCACTACTGTGGAAGAATTGATCAATCCGGTTACAAGTAACTGGGATGAGAACCTGATCAGAGACCTGTTCTGGTCTGTTGACGCCCACCAGATACTATAGATACCTTTGGTAGCTGGTAGAGAAGACTTGGTTGCATGGCATTATAACAAGAATGGGTTTTTTCTGTCAGATCTGCTTATCATATACAATGGACACACAAATTCGGTGGCAAGCAATTGGTGTGGGAGATGTTGCAGTCTGGAGAATTCTGTGGAACCTGCAAGTTTCAAGTAAAATCAAAATATTCGGTTGGCGAGTTTTGCATGGAGCTATTCCATGTAAAGGGATACTAGCAAATCGGCACATTAAAAGTTCAAGTAGCTGCCCAGCATGTTATGATGGCTGTGAGGATATTAAACACTTGTTGTTCACTTGTACTCGTGCAAGGGAGATATGGAAATGGCTCGGCATTTGGAGGTCTAGCCCCCGCCGCTAGACCTCTGCCTTGCCGACCCTGCTGTCCTGGCCATGTCCCCGCGCGCCACAGCCGCACCTCCACACTCGCTGGCGCGAGCTCACCAGCCACGCGTTGTCTAGTCACGCCATCGCTGCTCGCCCCCGCGTGCTCTCCATGGCCACGCCACCGCCGCTCTACTTGGGGAAGCTGCTATTGCTGCCCTGGTAAACCCCCGCCCTCTTCTCCTGCTCTGCCGACGGAGTCTAGTGACAGGTGACAAACGGCCGAAGCTCCACCAGGATGTATGATGAGGGTGGCGGTGACCTGAAGAATGGTGCAGTGAGGAGAACGAAGCCGAGCTGTCTTCCGCACGCCGCCCCGCCGCATGCGCGAGCCTACCGCTCGCCCATTGCGCGACACCGGCAAAAGCATCGGTGCGGCGACGAGAAGTTGGAGTTGCCGGAGAAGAGGAAGTTAGACGGTTGATGTGGTGGTGGGACCCATATACTAATAGAATATATGATTTGGAACAAAGTGAAAAGGCCAACTGTTAAATGCCATGGGTTGGCTTATAGCCAAGTTTATTGGCATCGCTCTTAATGTAAAGCATGTAGCAAAGTTCAAATAATAATTTTTTAGGGGAAAGTTCAAATAATAAATAATGGCATTCATTCAAGGCACTCCTAATGGAAAATTAATGATGGTTTTTATTCGTATTAAATGAGATACCACCTAAACAAAATACTGACATGACAGCCTAATTAATGAGGAAAGAGAGAAAAAATAGAGGAAATCCAGGAAACGACGTCGGCTCTTGAATCGAGGGATGAAGAAACTGCGATTTCTGCGTTGGAAGGAAACAACCCATTTCTACAGGTGGGATCCGCGACGGGTGCTTGCCAGCCGCCGCGCGCGCTCACCTACGCCGCCGCGCAACCTCGCCCGGCCGCTGCACGCATGCACGCCCGCCAGCGCTCGCTCGCACAGGCCGCGCTAGCTGCCGCGCCGCCACCGTCCAGGCCGCGCTCGCCGTGCCGCCATTGCCCACGCAGCGCTCACTGTGCCAGGACGCGCCGTTGTCACCTAGGCCGGTCGTGTCCGTACAGGCTGCGTAGACCGCGCCGCCGTCGCCTTGCCGCGCTCCGCTAGTGGTGAGGGAGAGCACGAGCTCGTGACAGGGCCAAGCTCACAGATGACCAGGGAGGCGAGCTTTGCTGCCGTCTTTTTTGTTTTTTAGCCCCCTTTTCGAAAGATTTTCTCAAATACGCCCCTGACGGAAAGATTTCAGAAAATGGACCCAAGGCTTGGCGCCATCCACGCTGGCGCCAAGGTAACATAACTTGGCGCCGTTGATGTTGGCGCCAAGCCCCCATGCCACTTGGCCGACGACGCCGAGCTGGCGCTGACGTGGCAGCACCTTGGCGCCGTCACCATTGGCGTCAAGCTTGGCGCCATCGTTATTGGCGCCAAGCCTGGCGCCACAGTTCACGACGCCAAGACCCTGTTTTAAGTACCCAAATTTACCGTGAGATGGACATGTTGGAATTTGTTAAGTCTTGATATTTACTAAGGTTTAGACATATGTAAATTGGCTAAGTCTGAAATTTTACCATGAGATGGACATATGCAAATTTTACCATGACTTGGATATTTAAAATTTTGGCTAAGTCTTTAAATTTACCATGAGATTAAGTCTTTAAATTTTGCTAAGTCTGGAATTTACAAATTTTGGCTAAGTCTTTAAATAACCAAGTCATGGTAAAATTTGTATATGTCCATCACATGGTAAATTTGAAGACTTAAAATTTTACCATGACTTGGATATTGTAAAATGGCTTCATGTTATGGATTTGGATATTCAAAATTTTACTTGGGGCCAAAATTTAAAGCCAAAATTTGCATAAGCCCATTTCATGATAAAATTTGCATATGCCCATCAAAATTTTACCATGAGATGGACATATGAAAATTTATTTAAGTTTATAAATTTACCATGAGATGGGTCGTGTTGGAATTTGTTAAGTCTGAAATTTTACCATGACATTGACAAATTTGATGCTATCCCATGTTAGTTGATATTCTAACATATTCAGGCCGCAGCAAAAATCCTGACTACCTAATTTTACCGTGAGATGGACATACAAAGCTCTAAATTAACATGAGTTGGACTCTAATTTTTCTATGAGATGGACATATAAAATTTTGGCAAAGTCTTAATATTTACCATATGATGGGCAACGTAGAAATTGGCTAAGTCTTGAATTTTACTATCACTTGACTATGCTAGAATTTCACTAAGTCTGGATTTTTGCTATGATTTGAACATTGACAAATTTAAAATTTTATCATGACTTGAATATTGAAAAAGAGCTTCATGTTTTGGACTTGGATATTTAAAATTTTACCATGACTTGGACCTTAATTTTACTATAAGATGGAATTTTAAGTCACGTAAAAAGGGCTTCATGTTAAGTCATGGAATTAGGTCCAAGTCATGGTAAAATTTTAAATATCCAAGTCCAAAACATGAAGCCCTTTTTCAATATCCAAGTCATGGTAAAATTTTAAATTTGTCAATGTCCAAATCACAGTAAAAATCCAGACTTAGCCATATTTCCATCCACATCCCATAGTAAATTTAAAGACTTAGCCAAATAAATCTGGATTTTTGCTATGGCTTGGATATGTTAGAATACCAACTACCATGTGGTAGACATATGAAAAAATAGCTTTTTTTAACATGACTTAGACATTTACAAATTTAAAATTTTACCATGACTTGGATATTGAGAAATGTGACAAACTCTAGAGTTTTTATAGTGATTTTCTATTTGATCACTTAGAACAACCTTGAAATACTTAGGATAAAAAATGATATACATGGTAACAGATCTATGACGCCAGGCTTGGCGTCAATGACGATGGCGCCAAGCTTGGCGCCAATGGTGACGACGCCAAGGTGCTGCCACGTCAGCGCCAGCTCAGCGTCGTGCGCCAAGTGGCATAGGGGCTTGGCGCCAACGTTAACGGCGCCAAGCTGTGTTATCTTGGCGCCAGCGTGGATGGCGCCAAGCTTTGGGTCCATTTTCTGAAATCTTTCCGTCAGGGGCGTATTTGAGAAAATCTTTCGAAAAAAGGGCTAAAATATAAAAAAGACGGGCTTTGCTGCGGGCGGTGACCTGGCCCCTTGCCTCGCTGACATCCAGCGGCCTCCCCTCCTGCTACTCCTTCTTACCCGCTCTGCTTGTGTTTCTTCTCGAGGAAGAAGAGAGGATGTGCTACTCGGCTGCTCCTTTTCACCATAGAAGATGGATTTGGGAGAGTGAAAGAAAGGGGGAAAAGGCAATATTTACTTTTTTTTTATTTACTACGCGAGTACCTCATGCATTGTGTGAGTTTCTATAGTTGATATGTTGTTGACGTGGCTATCGTGAAGACCGTGTCAGTTTCTACCATTGGACTGCCCTCAGTCATTCATATACGGGCCTCTCTCTGGCTCCGTTTATGGGCCGCCCTAGGCCATCATTCGGGAGTCCATTAATGGGCTGGCCCGGCCTACGCCGTCGCCCTTATATAAAGTCCCGAACCCTAGAGGCCACCACATTCTTCCCCGAGTCGCCGTCGTCTGCTCCCTGCTGCGGTTCTGCGCCTCCAGAAAGCTTTGGCCTCTATCTCCTGCAAGGTAGCGTTTCTTCTCGGGTTTTCATCCTCCCTCGCGCGACCTCTCTTCTTTGCTGCTTGATGCGATAGAGACTGGATCAAGGTTGTACTATGTCGCCTCCCCGTGTCTGTAATTGGTCCTCTGTTTGCGATTGATGATAGCTACTGCGCTTCAAGCCCCTTAGGGTTTTGAGGTTTTGCTTGCTCTCTTGTTTCGATGATCTGATTCTTTAGGGCATTTTCTTACGGATCCGGTGAATTACTTACGTGCCGTCGTTGGACGACTTATTGATTGTGCTTGTGGTCTTGTTAAGTGGTCTTAATAAAGTGTCGGATCGAATTTTTTTAGGTGTAGAGCTGCTGTAGTATCTCTATTGCAGATACTTCGCTTTTCATGTCTTTGCAGTTCATGTGCAGTAATACTTGCAACCTCATAGTATGACCAAAGTTCTGATCTGGTTTATACAGTTTCCAATTTTGAATTCGTTTTACTATACGCGTGCCTGTAGCGATTCGGTTGTGAGAGTGAACGGATCGATGATGTACTCTGTCGCCTCCGTGTGCCTGTAGCGATTCGGTTGTGAGAGTGAACGGATCGATGATTTACTCTGTCGCCTCCCCGTGCCTGTAGACCTTAGGGTTGGGTTTTTGCCTTTATTTCGCTGACCTGATTGTTAAGGATAGTTTCTTCTGATTCCGATGAATTTGCTGGATAACTTAGTGATTGTGCTTGTGGTCCTGTTACCTGGTCTTAATAAAGCGTCGAATTGAACTTTTGAGGTCTAGAGCTGCTGTAGTTTTTCTTTTGCAGACACTGTATCTGTCTTTGTAGTTCATGTGCAGTAATAGTTGCAACCTCATAGTGTGAGCAAATTTCTGATCTTGTTTACGAAGTTGTTTGAGGTTCCAATTTAGAAGTATTACTGTTCAAAATTCTGTGCGCACACTTATTAGTTTGCTCTTTTTATTTTTTCAAGGGCTGCTTTGTGGCTTATATTATATTGTCTGCTCTGGTTAATGTTTCTAGTGCTGCTTTATTTCCCCCCTGGTGATGTGTATGAGGTTATTTTTAAGCTAATTGCTGCGGTTGCAACTTTAGATGTAGTTTCTGATCCCATTTGATAAATGCTTTAGTTAGTGGCTGGTATTGTGTTTCTAATCGTTGATTCATCTTGTGTAACAGTTTAAGCTTCACCTCCAGCCATGGGTAAGGAGAAGTCCCACATCAACATTGTGGTTATTGGCCACGTTGACTCTGGCAAGTCGACCACCACCGGCCACCTGATCTACAAGCTTGGAGGCATTGACAAGCGTGTGATCGAGAGGTTCGAGAAGGAGGCCGCTGAAATGAACAAGCGGTCCTTCAAGTACGCGTGGGTGCTCGACAAGCTCAAGGCTGAGCGTGAGAGAGGTATCACCATTGATATCGCTCTGTGGAAGTTTGAGACCACCAAGTACTACTGCACTGTCATTGATGCCCCTGGACATCGTGACTTCATCAAGAACATGATCACCGGTACCTCCCAGGCTGACTGTGCTGTCCTTATCATTGACTCCACCACTGGTGGTTTTGAGGCTGGTATCTCCAAGGATGGCCAGACCCGTGAGCATGCCCTCCTTGCTTTCACCCTTGGAGTCAAGCAGATGATTTGCTGCTGCAACAAGGTATGCTATCACGAATTTCTGTTTCACTCTTGTTCATTAGTTGAGACTATAATGTGTGATTCATGTATAGAATACAAAAAAAAGGGCAGACCCAGTGCCAGAGGCTCCCACACGAGTGGGGTCTGGGGAAGGGAATAACCGAAGCAAAGTCTTACCCCCGCACAAATTCTGCAGAGAGACGGCTTCGAACCCAGGACCTGGTGACTCGGCGAGCTAGCACTCACCAATTGCACCAGGCCTGCCCTTCATGTATAGAATACAACGCTAGTATAATAGTATATGGTTTACACAGAATGACATGTGCAGCAAGTGGCTAGGGCTTTTATTACATCACCGTATGTTTCCTACATGTTATGTTCACCTTCACTAATGTGCTAGTCTGATATGTTGCAAACATATTATGTTTGATAATAGTTCTCCTTCATTAATTTGCTTGTCTGATATGTTGCAAAACGATTTCTTGATAAATTTGGTACTTGTTTCCCATTCAACTGTTTTGAGTAATTGTTCGAGTTATTTGAAACTTGTTGCAGCATTTAACTGCCTTCTGTAGTTTCTTTGATTTGTTACAGTACCTGACTGAATACATTTGTGATAATATTTGGTTTGTCACTGCTGAGATGTCACAGTAAAAGAATTCTGGAAGAAGTGCCATGTACCAGTTAAATTTGATTGATATCTTCTCGCATATGTACATTTTGCTTGCTGTTTATGTGATCTGTTCCTTTAAGCTAATGATGATGTTCTGTTCCAAGGTTTTCGAAAAAAATGTTCTGTTCCAAACATATGCTGTTTAATAGCTGTGGAGAATCAAACTAACGGTAATCATATGTTCTGTTGCTGTTGTATTTTTAGATGGATGCGACCACTCCCAAGTACTCCAAGGCCCGTTATGATGAGATTGTGAAGGAAGTCTCATCCTACCTCAAGAAGGTTGGATACAACCCTGACAAGATTGCTTTCGTCCCAATCTCTGGTTTTGAGGGCGACAACATGATTGAGAGGTCCACCAACCTTGACTGGTATAAGGGCCCAACCCTGCTTGAGGCTCTTGACCAGATCACCGAGCCCAAGAGGCCTTCAGACAAGCCTCTGCGTCTGCCCCTCCAGGATGTGTACAAGATTGGTGGTATTGGAACTGTACCAGTTGGTCGTGTGGAGACTGGTGTCATCAAGCCTGGTATGGTTGTCACCTTCGGTCCAACTGGCCTGACTACTGAGGTGAAGTCTGTTGAGATGCACCACGAGGCTCTGCAGGAGGCCCTTCCTGGTGACAATGTTGGATTCAACGTGAAGAACGTCGCTGTGAAGGATCTCAAGCGTGGGTATGTGGCCTCCAACTCCAAGGATGACCCTGCCAAGGAGGCTGCCAGCTTCACCTCCCAGGTCATCATCATGAACCACCCTGGGCAGATCGGCAATGGCTATGCTCCAGTGCTGGACTGCCACACCTCCCACATCGCTGTCAAGTTTGCTGAGCTCATTACCAAGATTGACAGGCGGTCTGGCAAGGAGCTTGAGAAGGAGCCCAAGTTCCTGAAGAACGGTGACGCTGGTATGGTGAAGATGATTCCCACCAAGCCCATGGTGGTTGAGACCTTCTCTGAGTATCCTCCTCTGGGTCGTTTTGCTGTCCGCGACATGAGGCAGACCGTTGCTGTTGGAGTCATCAAGAGCGTGGAGAAGAAGGATCCGACTGGTGCCAAGGTGACCAAGGCTGCAGCAAAGAAGAAATGATGTGCCCACATTAATCCTGTGGTGTTGCCAAGGTGTTTTTCATTATCATTGAAGTTTTGTACTCGGTCATTGCTCTTATACTATGAACTGTTAAGATGTACTGGCTGTCTGCCCTGTGTCTGTTGTTTGGGTACTTACTGTCATTTCAGCTACGGTTGATTTGCATTGCATGATATCTCGATTGGGTTCTCATTTCTGAATCATTTTTGTCTTGATCTGAAAATGTAGCTGTTAAGTATTGTTTTAGTTGTGGGATTCCCGGAATGTTGAAGATGCGTCTTGAATTGTTTATATAATTCTATCTGAAGTTCTGTCTATCACATGATCATGATGAAGTCTTGATTGAGTTCTTGGCCTGAAAACACCAATTCTGCTACCGGAGTAGCAGTAACTGTAATATACTATCACATGATGAAGCTCGGTTGAGTTCATGTCGTGAAACACCAGTTCTGCTACTGGAGTAGAATAGCTTCAGTGTATTCGTTCAAAAAAAAAAGTAGCTGCAATATACTATCACATGATGAAGTCTCGTTCGAGATCGTTGCTGCTGGAGTACTTATTGCACACGACGCCAGCCTCCTGGTGGAGCCTCTGCCACTAGAGATCTCCACGGTGGGACGACGCCGGAGCCACAGTTGCATAGACGAGCCGCCCTGGGATGTTGGAAGCAGCCTGTGCCCACCAACATGCGCCCGGATGGGAGCTCAACGCCCGTGGGCTCAAGGTGCTGGACAGGACGCCTGACGACACTGTGTCCTTTGTACCGGTTCATGAATAACGTGAACGTTGCTGCCTCCCCCTCTGCAAGAAACGCGAACCATTCAGCTTATTTACCCACCATGCTCAGCTCAACGACTGGATTGCGCACAACAGCTCGGCCGGCGAGGGACGCAGAGCTCGACGAGGGCGCCGGGGTAGGCATCTGAGAAGGAGACACCGCTTCCTGCACCGATGAGTTAGGGTTGTACCTGCACGTGAGGATGGGTGGTAAGTCTCGGCTCAAGGTGTGCATTTTCTCGTTGGAATTACTTAGCGCCATCAGATGTGGAATGGACGCAGGAGATGATGGGAAAGTTACAGGATGATTTGTTCAAGCAAAGTCACTGAATCAAGATCCAGCCACACGCAGGCGTGAAGACGATTGTAGGGGCACCGCTGGTATGATCTTGTTCCTTGTACTTCATCCTTAAATATGTCAATTTAAATTAATACAAATCAATTTAGAGTAGTCTTATAAAGTTAAAACTTTTGTAGCCTGATCAAATTTTGTAGAAAAAGACCAACAATTGTAACATAATTAAGTATAGACCAACAATTGTAACATAAATAAGTACAGTTAGATATCAGTTAGAAATGCAGTAGATGTTAGTAGTCTTGTGTAAAATTAATTGAATTTAAAAAGGTTAGATTTATAATAAATATAGAAGTTGATTTATTCTGAGAAACAAGGAATAGATTTATAGCTGTGTTTCGTGTCTTGGAATGGAACAGGTGACGTGGTACCTTTGTCTTGGAATGGAACACCTGCTCACAACAACGCAGCTTCATTATCCTCACCAAACATCTCGATTCTAGGCTATGGATGCATTGCTAGCCTGTACAGCTTCTGCTCACATAGGACAAACCAATGTATTATTTGTTTAGCTTTTGCTCACATGGAGCGAGTCGACGTATGGTGTGTTTGGTTTAAGAATAATTTTTTATTTTAAATGGAGTGATGTATCATAAGTTCAATCTAACAAACAGTGTTTTCCTCTCACAACAAATCAGCATAAACCAAATTTTAGTGAAACGAATGACCCTCCTCATAATAGTACTGTTTATAGCTCGTGAGAAATGGAATACTCCTCCGTCCCTAAATAACTATCGTCGTTGGTGTGGGTGCCGCAAGTTTGACTCGATTTCTAGAAAATGTATGTAATATTTGTATCTCTAAATAAATTTATTAAAAACTAGTTTCAAAGATCTTTCTAATGATACTAATTATGTACCATAAATATTTATATTTTTTAATATATATTTAGTCAAAGTTGTTTCTCGAGAAGCGAAAACGACAGATATTTAGGGACAGAGAGAGTAGTCATGAATCAACTCATTCTATTTCACAAATTAAATAAAAAACTAGAGAGTGAGATGATGATGGACCACGTCATTTCACCAACCAAACACCCTATTATTGTTTGTATAACTTCTAGGTGGAAGCTAAATGAAAAATCGATTCTAATGGGATAAAATGGATCACACACGCTCCTGGTTTCGAGAACCAAATTATAATATATGCATGTTCTATCTCTTAAACAAGGAATCCAAATAGATATATAGTATCTTCTTCTCCATCTATACTCACTCTGTCCCTAAATAAATAGATTGCTAAACACGGCAATGCCTGCGGCCGATAAAGAGATTCTATGACAAAGAGAGACCGTCCCCTCTCCCTCTGACAACCAATTGTACCCCTAGGGTTTTCATTCCTCTCAGCTGTGGCGGCTATGTCGACGTCGAAAGTCCACATAATCTACCACGCTCTCATCGATCTAACATCGGGGACATCTCGTTCTCGTTGTTTCAGTGAGGGCAGGGGTGTCCGTGTTCTCTACTACCCTGAGGAACGTGCTAGATGGCGGGAGTCCAAGGACATCTCAAAGGCAAGGCGCAGGAGGAAGAGAGGTTGGAACAGGAGATGAGTATCGAAGATTGGCTGCAAGGTTTGTTGCTTTGAGGTAAAGAGGAGGATGATCTTGACCTCTCGGGAGAGCTAGAGGGTCTGATGGCCAGCACTTTTCAGTCACACCACTAAACCCTTTATCCATGTAGCTCTTTTTAATGCTATGCGCATAGCTTGGGCAACGGCAAAGGAGATTACCTTCAAGGCCTTGGGCGCAAATCTCCTTTTGGTGCAATTTTAGTGCCTGGGAGATTGGACCAGGGTGAAGGAAGGGGGTCCTTGGCTCTTTCGTGGAGCTCCAGTAGTCATGGAGGAATATGATAGATTCACCAATGTGAAGGAGTATAAGCTAAACAAATCCCAGTTTGGGTACTGTCGAGGTTATGACCCCGGATGTCTCAAGGCACCGAATAATTAGCAGGCCACGCGGCCCGCAATTCATCGGATTAACAATGGCCCAAACGACCAAGGCCCAGCTAGGACGAGCACACCAAACTAATGCCCAGGCCAAGGTCGACCGCGACCCCTCCTCCTGCCTTAACCACACGAAAGACGCGACCTCTCCCCCATCACGACCCCTAGGCGAGACAGGGAGAGGTCGAGCATAGCTCAATGTGCTTGCACTGACAAGAGCAGGCGCGCCGCACTGACCTCACAGGGACCGATGTGACAGCAGTAACGTCGGCCCAGTCAGACGCCATCCCTGTGCCCTGCCGCATCAACAAGACAACACCGCACAGTGTGGCAATGGGTACAAAACCCACCATCCAGATACGGACTGACAGGACACGCGTGCGACCCCACCTACTATGGGATAGGATCCATGACAAGGGTCTCGACCTAGAGACCTTCCTGGCTGGCAGAGTGCCCCGACCCCAACGATCGGGGTCGTGGCCCTCAGCCCCATGAGGCGACCAGGCAAACGATGACCCAGGGCGGCTACCTACTACGGGTACGACGCCCCGGGAAACCTGGAGATGACGGCGAAGACCACGATGGATGCCGCATTGCATAGGACAGCAGACGAACCATCACCGTGGCTAGAGTGCTGCCATGACCAGCATAGTAGCACCACGTCAACCCCTTCCGCGATGTAGCCACAAGACTGTGACGAGAGCCACGCCCCGACGAACACCAGGAGACGGCGTAGCTTGCAAGCCAAGTTAGTTAGGACCTCCCTCAGGCTCTCAACCCCTCGGTCGGGGGAACCTCCTCTTTGTAACAAACCCTGGCCCCAAACTCTATATAATGGCAGTCAGGGCTCGCATCTCGGGACATTTCTCACATTCTCATTCTTCATCATCTACCACTCCATCCATACACTTAGCAGGAGGGCTCCTGGAGCTTCTCTTCGGGCTGCCCCTCGTCTAGCATAGGTTCTACCACCTCTTTCTCCGTTCTTGCACCCCCATTGTAAGAACTTCAGAGCATTCAAGTGAGGAACATGCACTCGATCTTCTCTGAGACTGGACGTAGGGCTCCGGCATGAACTAGTATAAATCCTCGTGTCTATTGGATGCTACCATCGTCTTCCTAGAGCAGCGTGACAATTATAAATATTTACTAGTCTGGTTTACAAAACACCAACAGTTGGCGTGTCATGTAGGGGACAGTCGCGCACTCTCGATTGTTGAGAAGGAAGCGATGGCTCCTCGCACCACTGGTGGACTCGCTAGTGGAATGACCCGCGGTGGTCACATCCACCGTGAAAGCTACGGGTTCATTGGCGCCAATGGGCCAGCGCCCACCCCCACCATAAGCCACAATCTAGACCTCCACCTTGGAAATCTGAGATCCGTGGCCCGCGGCGGACACACTCCTGGAATTGCCCTCGGGGGCAGCATCCCGGAGCTCATCTACCCAAAGGGGCCAGAACCCTCGCTCGTCACAAGCCATGGCCAAGTTTCCCGTTCGAGAAACCAAAGGACCACGGCTCACGATGAACTCACCCGAGAATGGCTTCGATAGGCCACATCCTTCTAGGGAACCACATGGTCAACCACACCAAAGGGCTGGTGCCCGCATCCGCCCTTGGCTATGGCCCAGACCTCCACCTCGGGAATCTGGGTCCCGCAGCCTATGGCGGACACACTCCCAGAACTGCCCTCGGGGCTTGCATCCCGGAGTGCACCCACAAAAGGGGCCCAATGCCCTTTCTCATTACTGGCCATAGCCAAGACTTCCACTCGGGAAGCCAGATTGCAATGACTCACGGCGGCCTTGCCCAAGGAACGGTCCGCGACGGCCACATCCTTTTAGGGAACCACGAGACCATCCGAACCAACGGGGCAACACCCATCGCCAGCATACGCCCAACTCAGACTCACCGCATGGCGAGACCAGACCCTATGGTAGAGTCGCGCTCAAGGTAGTGTTTCTACCACCAGCAGAATGCAGTGAGCCAGGGTGTGCACGAGCAACGAAGCCACCCGCCACCGCGCGGTGACGTTACTTGTGATCAAGGGGCGAGCCGGTGAGATGTCACACAAGGTCTAGCCCGGGACCAGGATCTAATCCTACATAGCAGGCAAGCCGTATGACACAACTCCATGGGCTGCCACCTGTTGCACGGAAGCATGTGCATCCAAGGAAGTAGGCTCCCCAAGCGCGTCGCGACGAGCGGATGAAAGTCCTATGTTTGGTGTTGATAATTAGTGACAATGCCTAAGTACTAATCCTATGCCTAAGTTGTATGTATCATATGAGGATTAGTACATTCCAAGGTTGGTGGTAAGATGGACATGGTGATCATGATGGCCACACTTGGATTTGGATGCAACCCTACATGATCAAGGCAAAGGTATATGCTTAAGGGTTGTGTTTTAGTAACCAAGACACCTAGTGGGTGTGGTTACATTATAGGATAGATAGCCGTACTATAAAGAGGGAAATGACGCGGCTATTGAACTCCTAAGTGCCTCTAGGTGTGCATTTCATAATCATATGCATTTGGATAGAACTAATAATGCCTCGAAAAATGATTGTGAAATGCTAACACACTCGCACATGACGTGATCACTTGGTGGTGTTAGCACATTTGCGAAGGCGGTTGAGTTTGAGCGGTAGAGAGGGTTTGGGGTCCTCTCTCCCTCCCGCTGAGCTTGCGAGGCGGGATTCATGCGTTTTCGAGGAGTTGAAACGCCTATTTTCCACTACGCCGAAAGTCAGAAATCGAACGGAAGCGAACGGAGGTCACAGTGGTGACCGGACGCTGGACCGGACGCGGTCTCTGTTTGACCAGACGCGTCCGGTCAGTGTTTAGCGTCTGCGCGAGTTTCAGTTTGTTGATCGGACGCGCAGCGCGTCCGGTCACTGTCGACCGAACGCGTTCGGTCGTTGAGGGAGCTTACTGGACTCCAACCGGACGCTGGCACTGTGGCGTCCAGTCAGTTCCCCAGCGCGTCCGGTCGCTGTTTCGTTGTGCGCTGCTCCAGCTTGACCAGCGCGTCCGGTCAGTTACAGGACCAGCACGTCCGGTCGAGCCCAGCGCGTCCGGTCGTTGTGACCAGCGCGTCCGGTCGGTGCTTCGCGAGTAGCCGTTGTGCGATCGGCGCGTCCGGTCAGTTTGACCAGCGCGTCCGGTCAGCGCGACTTAGGCTGTTTCAAGTGAGTAACGGCTATATTCGAAGGGGTACGTCTATAAATACTCGTTGGCTGGCTCAAGGCTCTTACTCTTGGACATTTGACATACTTGTGAGCACTTTGAGCTAAGCAACTCCCCTCCCACTCATCTCTCTTGATTCTTTGCATATTCGAAGTGAGATTGAGTGATCCAAGTGCATTTGCATTGTGAGATTGCATCTAGTTGGCACTTGGTGGTTGATTTGTTGCGGGATTCTTGTTTCTCTTGGTGGTTGCCGCCACCTAGACGGCTTGGAGCAACTTAGAGGCGTTGGCAAGAGTTGGTGATTGTTCTTGGCCACCTCCGGTGATTGTGAGGGGTTTGTGCCTACCTCGGCGAAGCGTCAAAGGCAACATTAGTAAATTGCTCGTGTCATTACAACCTTTTGCCATTTGGTAGGTTCTTGTGGCGCCTTTTGAGAGGCTCGGTGAGAGACCGATTAGCCACCGAACCACGTGGTGAAGAGGGACACAACGGGGACTAGCGTGCCGGCAAGCACGTGAACCTCGGGATAAATCTTTGTGTCATCACTTTCATATTGTGATTGATTGATCCCGGTGTTCGGTTGTCTTGGTATTCATTGTTGATCATATTGGTTGGCTCAATATTTCGCCCCTCGGTGAAACTCTCCTAACTCAACTCCGCTTTACTTTCTTAGTTATCTTTGCTAGCTAGTTAGCTTTGCTAGAGTAGCTCTTTTGTGTAGCTTGCTAGTTGTAGTTGTAGTTACCTTCTCGGTTTGTCTTGTGTGGTTGAGTGCCATTATACTAGAATTGTGAATTAGATAGGTGGCTTGCAAACACCCCGTAGGCTAAGCAAAACTCATATCTCGTTATTTGTTGTATTGATAAACTTGTTTAGCTTGTCTTTGTAGAAATTTTAAAAGGCTATTCACCCCCCTCTAGCCATCAAGACCTTTCAAGTGGTATTAGAGCCGTGGTTACCATTTGCAAGGCTTAACAACCTCAGTGCAAGATGGCTCAAGTTATGTTCAATCATGTTAATGGCAAGCTTCCATTCTTTGATGGCATCTCTTCCTTTGATCATTGGAAAAGGAAGATGAAGCAATATCTAGGCAATATACATGAGAAGGTTTGGGATGTGACCAAAGAAGGATACATCATTCTTGATGAAGAAAATCTCACTCCAAATGACCGCATCAACAAACAATGCAACACGGCGGCACTTGACACAATCTACCGTGCCATTGATGATAAAGTATTTGAGCAAATCAAAGATCTTGAAAAGGCAAATGAGCTTTGGATAAGGCTTGAAGAAACATATAAAGGCACTTCAACGGTAAAAAGTGCCAAGCTATATATGCTCAAGGACAAGTTCTCCACTTTCAAGATGAAGGATGATGAATCCATCCCGGAGATGTTCTATAGGCTCCAAGTCATTGTCAATGATCTCAAGGGGCATGGAGAGAAGGTTGAGGACAAGGACTTCTCACACAAGTTCTTGATGTGCTTACCCAAGAAGTTTGCCACCTTGAGAAGAATGATCTTTAGAGAGGGATTGGACAAGGTCAAACCAACCGATGTGCTTGGAGATATAATGACCGATGCCCAATACAATGATGATGAAGATGAGGTAGAAGGGAAGAAGGAGACCAAGGTCAAGCGAGAGAAGCCCATTACATTCAAGGCTTCATCTTCTAAGGGCAAGAGCAAGGTGGAGAGTGATGATGATGATCCATTCGATGATGAGACCATGGCCCTCCTAGTGCACAAGATGGGGAGGTTCATGAAGAAGAAAGGATATGGGGCAAGGAAGAGAAGGGACTTCATGAAGGCAAAGGAGGTGCTATGCTACAATTGCAATAGCCCCGATCATGTAGTGGCAAAGTGCCCCTATGAAGACAAAAGATATCATGATGGAGAGTTAAAGTTGAAGAAGAACAAGAAGGATAAGAAGGAGAAGAAAGAGAAGAAGAGCTTCACTATCAACAAGAAGAAGAAGTGTGGTCGCTATGTGGTCACTTGGGATAGTGATAACTCCGATAGTGATGATGATGGCTCTAGTGATGATGAGAGGACCACTCGGCGAGCCATTGCAAGCATCGCCCTCTCCAACAAGCCATCCATCTTCGACACTACATCGACATGCCTTATGGCCAAGCCCACCAAGGTAAAATATGATGATAGTGATGATGATTCTTGTGCTAGTGATGGTTGTAGGAGTGATGATGAGGAGGATGAGGACTACTCCAAGTATGATCTATTGGGCATAATAGATCAAATGAGCAAAGGCTACAAGAGGACCACCAAGAAATACAAAATCTTGGAACATGAGCTCATTGCCAAGAGCAATGAAAATGATGCCTTGACGAAGGAGCTTGTTGCTCTCAAAAAGAGTAAGGAGTGCAAAGAAATTGAACAAGAGCTCAAAGCTCTTAGGAAATCCTTTGATGAGCTAGAGGCCTCTCGTGAGTGTCTAAAGGAAGACCACGAGGACCTTGAAGTTGCTCATACTAGGCTTAAGGAATCCCACTCCACTCTACTTGAGCTCATCAAGGAAAAGGACCTCAAGTTGGAGAAGTTCATGAAGGAAGCTAAGGAGGAGCAAGTGATTGTCACTTGTGATATTGGACTAACATGTGATATTATTGATGATTCTTTATTTGTTGGTCCTACTAATGCTTCATGTAGCTCATCATCATCCACCACAACCAACTCTACCTCTACTACTAGTGATTCATCACTTATGGTTGAGAATGAGACTCTCAAGAAAGAGGTGGATGATCTCACCCGCGCATTAGGCAATGCCTATGGTGGGGATGCCTGCTTGCTAAAATGCTTGGGTAGCCAAAGGTTCTCTCTTAACAAAGAGGGCTTAGGTTATACTTCCAAGAAGGGCAAGGCGGCCTTTGCTAATCCAAAGCCTCGCTTTGTGAAGAGCAATGGTCATTATTGCAATAGATGCAAGCAAGTTGGGCATCTAGAGATTAATTGTAATAAAATGAACAAGAACAACAACAAGTTTCATGCTAAAATGGATTACATTCCTTTTGATTCTTGTTATGTGCTTACCAAGGGTGAGAAAGGTGTGCATGCTAGGTTTGTTGGTACACCAATTGTGGGTCCAAAGAAGAAGGCCATTTGGGTACCAAAGAGCTTAGTTACTAACCTCCAAGGACCCAAACAAGTATGGGTACCTAAGAAATATTAATTTATTTTGTAGGTAAATTACAAGGCCGGAGGAAGGCATTGGGTGCTTGATAGTGGGTGCTCTCAACATATGACCGGTGATTCAAGAATGTTCAACTCTCTCAAATCAAATGATAGTGGCATTGATAGTATCACATTTGGTGACAATAGCAAGGGTGATGTGAAGGCTCTTGGAAGGATTGCAATCTCAAATGATCATAGCATTTCCAATGTGCTCCTAGTTGAAAAGTTGAATTTCAATCTTCTCTCGGTTGCTCAATTGTGTGATCTCGGTTTCAAGTGCATATTTGGTGTTGATGATGTGGAGATAGTTAGTGTTGATGGCTCCAATTTGATCTTCAAGGGTTTTAGATATGAGAATCTATAATTGGTTGATTTCAATGCTAGTGACACTCAACTTTCAACATGCTTGCTCACCAAATCAAGTATGGGTTGGTTATGGCATAGAAGACTTGGTCATGTTGGCATGAAGCAATTGAACAAGTTAGTGAAGCATGACTTAGTTAGAGGCTTGAAGGATGTCACATTTGAGAAAGATAAGCTATGTAGTGCATGTCAAGCCGGAAAGCAAGTAGGCAACACTCATCCATTGAAAAGCATTATGAGTACTTCCAAGGCATTTGAGTTGTTGCACATGGATCTATTTGGGCCAACTACATACACAAGCATTGGTGGCAACAAGTATGGTTTTGTGATTGTGGATTATTTCACTAGATACACATAGGTATTCTTTCTTGTGGACAAGAGTGATGTATTTGACACATTCAAGAAGTTCATCAAGAGAGTGCAAAATGAGTTTGAGACCACAATCAAGAAAGTGAGAAGTGACAATGGAAGTGAGTTTAGAAACACAAGAGTTGACGAGCTATGTGATGAGCTTGGAATCAAACATCAATTTTCGGCCAAATATACACCTCAATCAAATGGCCTAGTTGAGAGAAAGAATAGAACCTTAATTGATATGGCAAGATTAATGTTGAATGAGTATAATGTGAGTCATTTATTTTGGGCCGAAGCAATCAACACGGCTTGCTTCTATAGCAACCGTCTCTATTGCCACAAGTTCTTGGAGAAGACACCATATGAGATCTTAAATGGAAGAAAGCCCAACATTGCATACTTTCGGGTATTTGGTTGCAAATGCTACATCTTGAAGAAGGGCACTAGATTGAGCAAGTTGTGATGAAGGATTCTTATTTGGTTACTCCACTACTAGCAAAGCATATAGAGTTTGGAATTTGGCTAATGGTTTACTTGAGGAAGTTCATGATGTTGAGTTTGATGAAACAAATGGCTCTCAAGATGAGGAAAATAACTTGGATGATGTGAGAGGAACTCAATTGACCAATGCTATGAAAGAAATGGATATTGGTGACATTAGGCCAAAGCAAGTGATTGATGTAGATGACAATAAAGATCAAGTGCTCCAAAGTCCAATTACACAAGCTAGTGGGTCTCTAATGCAAAATCAAGCTAGTACATCATCTCAAGTGCAACAAGATCAACAAGTGGCTAGTTCATCATCTCCAACTCATGATCAACATCAACATCCAAGCAATCAAGTCCAAGTGCTTCAACCAACTAACATTGCAAGAGACCATCCATTGGATTCCATCATTGGTGACATACAAAGGGGAGTTCAAACTAGATCAAGATTGGCATCATTTTGTGCTCACTCTTCTTTTGTGTCAATGGAAGAACCCAAGGACATTGATAAAGCATTGAGAGATCCGGATTGGGTAAATGCAATGCATGAAGAGCTCAATAACTTCAAGAGAAATGAAGTATGGGAACTAGTTGAGAGGCCTAAAGATCACAATGTCATTGGAACAAGATGGGTCTTTCGCAACAAGCAAGATCAAGATGGAATAGTAGTAAGAAACAAAGCAAGACTAGTGGCTCAAGGTTATACACAAATAGAGGGTCTTGACTTTGGTGAAACTTATGCCCCGGTTGCAAGATTGGAAGCAATTAGGATCTTACTTGCCTATGCTTGTGCTCACAATATCAAGCTATATCAAATGGATGTGAAGAGTGTATTTCTCAATGGGTACATTCAAGAGGAGGTGTATGTGGAGCAACCTCCCAGTTTTGAAGATGACAAGAAACCCAATCATGTCTACAAATTGAGAAAAGCTTTGTATGGATTGAAGCAAGCACCTAGAGCATGGTATGAAAGATTGAGGGACTTTTTGCTAACCAAAGGATTTGTCATGGGCAAAGTGGATACTACTCTCTTCACCAAGAAGATTGGGAAAGACTTGTTTATATTGCAAATATATGTTGATGATATCATCTTCGGTTCAACCAATCAAGATTATTGTGATGAGTTTGGGAAAATGATGGCAAAGGAATTTGAAATGTCAATGATCGGTGAACTTAGTTTCTTTCTTGGACTTCAAATCAAACAAATGAAGGAAGGAACATTTGTGAGCCAAACCAAGTACATCAAAGATATGCTCAAGAAGTTTGGCATGGAAGATTCAAAGGGCATTACAACCCCAATGGGCACTAGTGGAAGTTTGGATAGTGACAAGAGTGGCAACATGGTGGATCAAAAGCTATATAGATCAATGATTGGTAGCCTACTCTATGTGACGGCATCAAGGCCCGACGTAATGTTTAGTGTATGTATGTGTGCAAGATTTCAAGCCTCACCAAGAGAAAGTCATTTGAAGGCAACAAAGAGAATATTGAGGTACTTAAAGCATACACAAGATGTTGGATTGTGGTATCCCAAAGGTGCAAGCTTTGAGCTAGTTGGATATTCAGATTCCGACTATGCCGGTGACAAAGTGGAGAGAAAGAGCACTTCCGGGACTTGTCAATTGTTGGGAAGATCACTTGTCTCATGGTCATCCAAGAAGCAAAATAGTATTGCACTATCTACCGCCGAAGCCGAATACATCACCGCGGGTAGTTGTTGTGCACAAATCTTGTGGATGAAGGCAACATTGAAGGATTTTGGAATCAATTTCAAGAATGTGCCATTGCTATGTGACAATGAAAGTGCCATGAAGCTAACCAACAATCCGGTTCAACATCAAAGAACAAAGCATATTGATGTTCGCCATCACTTCATTAGAGATCATCAACAAAAGGGTGACATTGCTATTGAGAGTGTGGGCATCGAAGATCAACTAGCCGATCTATTTACCAAGCCACTTGATGAGAAGAGATTTCACAAGCTAAAGAATGAGTTGAACATACTTGACTTCTCCAACATGAGTTGATGCACCCCAATGTTATGACATGCCTCTCCTTCGAGCCCCAAGGTACAATTGGTTGACATGTCATACATTCTATACTAAGGACTTGTTTAGTGCATCTAGTCATGATTTCTTATGTTGTAGGCTCATTCATGAAAATCAAATGAATTTGAAGTTTATATGGTGCCACTATTGTTTCCATGACTTGTATGATCTAGTGGTAGCATATAACTTGTTTAAGTAGCTTGTGATCCGAAGTGTTTAATCTAGAAAACTTGTCTAAATATTTGCTTCAACATGGTGCATGATAACCCTTCTAGTGAGGTGTGAAGAAGCTTGCCCTTGGTTCAAACTGAAGCATTTTATTTATGCAAGCAATCTAGGTTAAATCACAAACTTGATCCTCACCCCATATTTCAACATGATAATCTATCTAAAATTGATCCCTTGTGGTCATTGGTGCCAAAGGGGGAGAAAAAGTTGTTCACAAAGATAGATTCTAAAGGAGGAGAAAACCCTAAAGGGAAAATTGATAAAAGAAGGGGATCAACTAACAACTAAAATTTTGAGCACACAAGTAGGGGGAGCAAGCTCTTAAATATGAATGTTGCATTTCTATGCGCACTTCGTATGTATGATGCATAGTTATGCATTTCTTTTTCTCCGATACATTGCTTGTGTGGTGACTTGCTAGTACAATTTGAATGATGTATTGAAGTACTAGCATGAATAGGAAGTAGTTAGATTTTTCTTGCTTCATGTTTTCCAAAGTGGTACTAGAGCCTTGCTTATAATGTTGATCTCACGAGGTTTCTAGTTATGTTTGTGCTTTTTCAAGTGGTATCTAACTACACAAGGTGCTAAGATGGTGTTTATCGCTACTCCGATGGTATCACGCTTCAAAGGTCTATAATCTAAAACACTTAGCACCTATTGATAGTCAATGCTCCTATATTTTTCCTATCTAAGCATGTATGCTTCCTAAATCCAAACATATAGCATACATGTAGGGGGAGCCATTGCTATCAATTTGAATTCATGATCACATGTCCATAATTCTTACACATGGTAATATACTTGGACAATGTGACATGGGTTCAATAAAATTTTTATCATAATATCTTTGTGAAAGGGTTGTCACCAATTACCAACAAGGGGGAGATCGAAAGTCCTATGTTTGGTGTTGGTAATTAGTGACAATGCCTAAGTACTAATCCTATACCTAAGTTGTATGTAGCATATGAGGATTAGTACATTCCAAGGTTGGTGGTAAGATGGACATGGTGATCATGATGGCCACACTTGGATTTGGATGCAACCCTACGTGATCAAGGCAAAGGTATATGCTTAAGGGTTGTGTTTTAGTAACCAAGACACCTAGTGGATGTGGTTACATTATAGGATAGATAGCCGTACTATAAAGAGGGGAATGACGCGGCTATTGAACTCCTAAGTGCCTCTAGGTGTGCATTTCATAATCATATGCATTTGGATAGAACTAATAACGCCTTAAAAAATGATTGTGAAATGCTAACACACTCGCACATGACGTGATCACTTGGTGGTGTTAGCACATTTGCGAAGGCGGTTGAGTTTGAGCGGTAGAGAGGGTTTGGGGTCCTCTCTCCCTCCCGCTGAGCTTGCGAGGCGGGATTCAGGCGTTTTCGAGGAGTTGAAACGCCTATTTTCCACTACGCCGAAAGTCGGAAATCGAACGGAAGCGAACGGAGGTCACAGTGGTGACCGGTCGCTGGACCGGACGCGGTCTCTGTTTGACCGGACGCGTCCGGTCAGTGTTCAGCGTCTGCGCGAGTTTCAGTTTGTTGATCGGACGCGCAGCGCGTCCGGTCACTGTCGACCGGACGCGTCCGGTCGTTGAGGGAGCTTACTAGACTCCAACCGAACGCTGGCACTATGGCGTCCGGTCAGTTCCCCAGCGCGTCCGGTCGCTGTTTCATTGTGCGCTGCTCCGGCTTGACCAGCGCGTCCGGTCAGTTACGGGACCAGCACGTCCGGTCGAGCCCAGCGTGTCCGGTCGTTGCGACCAGCGCATCCGGTCGGTGCTTCGCGAGTAGCCGTTGTGCGATCGGCGCGTCCGGTCAGTTTGACCAGCGCGTCCGGTCAGCGCGACTTAGGCTGTTTCAAGTGAGTAACGGCTATATTCGAAGGGGTACGTCTATAAATACTCATTGGCTGGCTCAAGGCTCTTACTCTTGGACATTTGACATACTTGTGAGCACTTTGAGCTAAGCAACTCCCCTCCCACTCATCTCTCTTGCTTCTTTGCATATTCGAAGTGAGATTGAGTGATCCAAGTGCATTTACATTGTGAGATTGCATCTAGTTGGCACTTGGTGGTTGATTTGTTGCAGGATTCTTGTTTCTCTTGGTGGTTGCCGCCACCTAGATGGCTTGGAGCAGCTTAGAGGCGTTGGCAAGAGTTGGTGATTGTTCTTGGCCACCTCCGGTGATTGTGAGGGGTTTGTGCCTACCTCGGCGAAGCGCCAAAGGCAACATTAGTAAATTGCTCGTGTCATTGCAACCTTTTGCCATTTGGTAGGTTCTTGTGGCGCCTTTTGAGAGGCTCGGTGAGAGACCGATTAGCCACCGAACCACGTGGTGAAGAGGGACACAACGGGGACTAGCGTGCCGGCAAGCACGTGAACCTCAGGATAAATCTTCGTGTTATCACTTTCATATTGTGATTGATTGATCCCGGTGTTCAGTTGTCTTGGTATTCATTGTTGATCATATTGGTTGGCTCAATATTTCGCCCCTCGGTGAAACTCTCCTAACTCAACTCCGCTTTACTTTCTTAGTTATCTTTGCTAGCTAGTTAGCTTTGCTAGAGTAGCTCTTTTGTGTAGCTTGCTAGTTGTAGTTATAGTTACCTTCTCGGTTTGTCTTGTGCGGTTGAGTGCCATTATACTAGAATTGTGAATTAGATAGGTGGCTTGCAAACACCCCGTAGGCTAAGCAAAACTCGCATCTCGCTATTTGTTGTATTGATAAACTTGTTTAGCTTGTCTTTGTAGAAAATTTTAAAAGGCTATTCACCCCCCTCTAGCCATCAAGACCTTTCAGCGGGCCAAATCGCCCGGCTGAAAGATACAACAGGCCGGACGCCGAGAAGCCATCCTCAGGGCTCACAGGCCCAACAAGGATATCGAGCCAGCATGGACCAACCCAAGGCTACCCGAGGGGTCGAACCACACCAGCTACGACCACTCAGAGTTGTGGAGAAGCGACCTCATCAGCTCGCGGCCCGAAGATCATGGCAACTCTGTCACGAGCAAGTGCTCAGGGGCTCACTGCACCTCGAGCAACAGCAATCAGTCCCATGACAGCTCCTAGCAGATCGGTCAGTTACGTCCACTTTGACCTTAACCTCTCTGCCCAAACACGTCCACCTACACATGTAGGCTCGCCCACAGCTTTGGAAACCCGCAACTAACCCATGGAGCGAACCACGAAACAGTGTGCTCGAGCACCCCATCCTAGAGCCACTCAGATCCTCGAGTGACCTGATCCAGCTTGCGCTAGTAGCCGAACGCGAGTCACTCACGGAGGCCGCACACAAGGGCGCATATGTATGTCCCACGATGTAGCACTGCTTGTCACCATCCCAATGACCCCTTGCCCAAGCATCTTCCGATCACTCCCCACGCCATGACAAGCCGGTAACCCGTGTGCTGACCTCTCGCTTGGGGCGCCCTGGCCAACCCAACGGACCAACTCCTAGGCAAGGCTAGGCGCCCGCGCACGAGCCTGAGAGGAAACGGGAAACCCATTCACTCAGGACCAGGGGAGCAAAAGGAAGAAGGACTCATGTCATCTCCTCGCCTTCTTCCCGCATCGTACTGGATCTGCGATCACCCTTCGCCTTTCTGTCGCTCTAACGGATCATGCACATTTTAGCCCCACAGGCCAGCCCTAGGTTAAGATACGCATTCGCGGGCACAGATCTAGGGGAGGAAGCACATTCCAATTCAAACGGAAAGTAAGTGAAAGAACGGCAGAATGACAAGCGAATACGCCAATCACACTTCATTCACATAAAACCCAAGAAAATTCCATACAAAAAGGACACACGTGCAACTCAGGACCCTTACACAAGGGTCATCACATACTGGAGGCCCAGAACCGACACCATACGACAGGCACTTTGTTCCCGCTCCACAAGCGGTGGCACCACTCACAGCAGAGGTGTCGCCACACAACCTCCCCAACGCGTGACTTGGGGCAACGCCGAGGACGGCGCCGCCTCAGCGCGGACACCTCGACACCACAATACACCACCAGGCTACGTGTGACAGAGGACTACACGAAGCCAAGCTACCGAAACCAAACTAGGGCAAGGTTACGCACCGCATAGGAGCAAGAAAAAGAAGACGCTCGCGCAACCCGAAGGAAAACAAAGAAGGGCACAATGTTGCCGAACCTACCTTACCAACTTTTAGGTCAAAAAAATGGGGATGAACTGAGCTAAACCCCATGGGTCGATCCCTGGGCAGGGCTATGTGGCCACGACATTCGAACGACCAGACCAACAATGGTCACGGATAGATGGCAGCAGATGAAGGAATTGAATTTTGGGACACGAATTGAAAGAAACATCTTTACTTAAGAATTCTTTAAGAACCCCGGGCACACCTTAGGGCTCTCTATCATGACCGCGGATGACCTCATCTACATCCATGGCAGCGACGATGGCGTTCACAATGGCAGTGAAATCGTTAACCAGCTCAGCCCGCTCTTCCAGCCTAACGCGCTCTAGGAACCCAGACACCACCCGATGGAGGTTCACCTCAATTCGTAGTTGCATGGCAACGAGGGCGATGCCAGCCCCTTGTCGTATCCCTGCCACCACTGCCCATTCATGGTCCTCGGCCACGATGAACCCCTAGAGGTGAGCCGCCTCCTCCTCGTGGTGTGAAACCGCCAGCCGCTCCTCCAATGCTGGCAGCAAGACAACACGAAGATTAGCGACTCCAGACGTCCATCCATGCATCGAGATGAAGGAAACCCTTACCTGCGATGTGGGTCTGGGCAACAACGATCGCCGCCTGTGCAGTGGCAAACTCACCCTTCAAGGCAGCGAGAGAGACCCTGGTGGCATCAAGGTCGAGCTCTAGCTGCCTCGCCTCATGGGTGGCTGAAAGGATCAAGATGCCCAAGAGGGGGGTGAATTGGGCTTTTCTAAAAATTAATTGCAAGAATTAAATCCTACAAGCCGGAATTCACCCCTAGTGCCTACTTGTGTTCCTAGTGAGTCTACCGACAAAAGTTTTGCGCCCTAGTTTCCAATCCTAGTCTAACATGGCAATTCTAGGAAAGTAAATCAAGCAATGAAAGTAAATACGAGAATGTAAATGCTTGAATGTAAAGGGCAAGGAACACGGCCATGTTTTTCCGAGGTATCAGAGAGTCGCCACTCCCCACTAGTCCTCGTTGGAGCACCCGCGCAAGGGTGTCGCTCCCCCTTGATCCGCGCAAGGATCAAGTGCTCTCTACAGGTTGATTCTTCGACACTCCGTCGTGGTGAATCACCCACAACCGCTCACAACATGAGTTGGGTCATCCACAAGCTCCGCCGGATGATCACCAAACTCCCAATCACCACCAAGCCGTCTAGGTGATGGCGATCACCAAGAGTAACAAGCTAGAACTCTCACTTGACCACAACGAGCCCAAATGAGGAGATGGATGCACACTTGCTACTCTCTAATCACTAGTGAGGAAATCTCAAACTTTGATTCTCAAATCTCTATCCTCACTAGAGCTCTTGCACTCCCTTGCACTCTAAAGGGTTTTCTCAGATGTTTGAATGAGCAAGAGACCTCTAAAAGAGGTGGAGGGGATGTATTTATACACCCCTCAAAGAAAACGAACCGTTATGTTCTGACACGGGCTGACCGGATGCGCCGGTCGAACTGACCGGACGCGCCGGTCGCCCGTAACGGTCAAAACGCGAATTTCAACTGAATGAACGGACGCGCCGGTCAGGGGTGACCGGACGCGTCCGATCGTGCAAAGGAGCTTACTGGAAGAGCACCGGACGCGAGGCCGCGTCCGATCGTTGAAGACCGGATGCGTCCGGTCCTCTCTGGACCTTACTGGACTGTGACCGGACGCGCCGATCACAGCCAGGTTGCGTCCGACGGGCGTTTCCCTCAAGTGACACGTGTCAGCCACTAACCACCACGTCCGGTCCTCACGAGGACCGCGTCCGGTGGTCAAGGCCGAAACCCTAGCCGCGGTAAAGTGCTGACCGGACGCGTCCGGTGCTGCCGAAGACCGCGTCCGGTCAGTGGGAAACAACCCGAAACTTTCCGAAACGCGTCGCAACTTCAACCAAGTTGCTTCCAACTGAACTTTGAGCTATTCTAGGGTTGCCTAGCGCCAAGTTTAACAAGTGTGCACCACACCTAAACATAGGACTCACCTAGGTCAAGCTACCCGTTCATGCCCCCCTTTATAGTACGGCCCAAAAGAGAAAAACGAAGATCCTAACGACTATTCCGAATGTGTCTCAACACCTCGACATTCGGAACTAACCGTCCTTAATCTTGACGTCACTCTTTTGAAAACCGAAATGATTTCCATCAAGGGACACGAATACCATGGTGCCCAAAGCAGTTATAACCTCCATGACCTAACTTACCAACGTTTCTGCAAAACACACGTTAGTCATGGTAATAAAGCGTTGTCATCAATTGCCGAAACCAAACCTTGGGGCCTAGATGCTTTCAATCTCCCCCTTTTTGGTGATTGATGACAACACTAAGGTTCAAAAGATTAGAGTTGAGGTTTTCGAGCATGCTTGGTTCACATAAGCAAAAAGCAATAAGCACAGAGGGTTAGGAAATGCTTATGTGCCCCAAGCCAAAAGAGTGTACTTCATATGATAAGACAAAAAGCGTTAGTACACATAAAGATATAGCTCATAAGAAATCGGAGTAAGGCACGGAAGCACAACCTTAGAGCTATAACTAAAACGGTGACATATATTAAAACTGAGACGAGATAACACATTAAGACTCAAAGTTTACGACTCGACGACAATGTCACACGAATGCAATGCTGAAAAGTAAACATGATATGCATGAATGTAGCACACAAAGAACGAAAACCCTCTAACAAAACTCCCCCTGAAACTACTCTCTCTCCCCCTTTGGCATCAAGCGCCAAAAACTAATCTAAGGATCTGACGGGGGGGGCAGACGGAGTCGTGTCGGGTGCCGAGGTGCGCGGAGTAATCACGAAGTGAAGCGAATCGCCCTCGGAGTCTGAGCTATCTGGCTGACCCTCTGAAGAAGCACGTGGCTGTGAAGCGGTCTGGGTCTGAGCAGGAGCAGGTACTGACTGTGTAGCAACAAGTGGATCTGTCTGAGTGACCTGAGCCTGTAGTGAACCAATAGCTGGGGGATCTGTCGAGGCAATTGAAGAAGGGATGGTCTCTGTAGTCCCGGTCCCTGTCACTGGAGGAACGGCTGCCTCGGGAGCTGACAACCCTGACGAAGTGTGAAACGTAGTGGTGTGCGAGGGTGTCGGCTGACCAGTCAACTCGCTGTAGGAAGCACTGAAATCACCAATAGGTGTGCCTGTCAGAAGGTGCGGGCGAGGCTGGTCTGACGGTGTAAACCCCGTATGTATAGGAGTGAAGCTCAGGGACTGAAAAGACTGGGGAACCTGCTGCTGTGGAGATGTAAACTGGAAGCTCGGCTGTCCCTGACTCGACGGACCACTGGAATGCAAAGCCTGAGTCATGAAAGAAGCAGGCGGAGGAACCCCGACTGTGATAAGGTGGCGCAGGAGATCCATGTACTGCTGCTGACTCTGTCGCTGCATCTCAACCTGTTGCCTCTGGATCTCAAGCTGCTGTCTCTGAAACTCGTCCTGACGAGCCTGAATCTGTGCAAGTGCTGCAGCTGTATCCTGTGCCTGTCGCTGTATCTGCTGCTGCTGCTGCTCCTGAGCCTGGGTCAACCTCTCAAGAATAGCCACCATGGCTGGGTCTGAGCGGGAGGCTGAGCCAGAGCCACCGGCCTCGTGGTCGTGAGACCGAGGAGACCGGTACCTGGGGATGGGCTGGTAGTCCTCATCTGTGCTGTCTGAAGTGACATCCTCAGGTATGTCAGCAGTCTGAGCCTCAAGGTCCGCGAGCTCTGCCTCAGCAAGCTCGTCAACTCTGGCGTCCTGCTCAGCTGCTGTCTCAGGAACATCTGGGCGCTCACGCTGTCCTGGCGCTAGGGCCTGATCTCTAGTAACAGAGGCCCAAAGCTGACGAATATCATAATCAGGGAAAGCAGTAGTAGTGTTTGCTATCTCGGCCCTGATCTCTGGTGGCATCTGGATAGAAGATCTGATGATAAAGCAAATCCAGTGTGCATAGGGCAGCTGACGATTACCCTTGAAGCCCTCAGCAATGGTGTCCTCCATCTCACTAAGGATAAGATCCCAGATGTCAAACTGTCTCTGTGAGAGTAGGTGGTGAACAACCCAAAGCTGCATCCGTGTCAGTCCCTCTCTGTAGCCAAGTCTGGGAAGTAGAGTGCGTCTGAGAATAGCATCCAAGACCCTGGCAAGTGGCGTCAGGCTAGCAGGCGTACGACGTGACCCTTCACCAAAAGGCTCGCGAAAGCAGGGTCGAACCAGGTCGGTAGGTGGCACTGCACCGCCGTGAGGGCGTCTGGGAGGAGGAGTCTGTCCATAACATAGCTGATGGATCCTCATGTCAGAAGCTGGCAGTCTGAGGATCTCTCGGGCCCTGGAGCTGTAAAGCCTATGATCGCGGCCTCTGAATGCAAAGTGAATGAACTCATGGGCAGGATCAATCCACAGTGAAGCATAGAACTCTCTGACCCATGTGCCGCAGTATGCACCTGTCCGTCCAAGAAGATCTGACAAGCCGGGCATATAGGACAGGTGCGGACGGAGCTGCTCTCCCACAACATCAACCAATGTCTCAAGTCGACATACCCTCTGAGGTCTGAAAGCAATACCACTGTCAACTAAGGCCCTGTAGAAATCCTCCTGAAGTGGGGTATAGAAACCCTTTGAAGCTCTGGGATCTCTGACAGGTGGAAACCAACGGCTGACCTCCACGAACCTCAACCCCTGCACCTGACGTGCTGAAGCACCCCTTAGGTCAAAGTGCTCGACCGGGGGTGACCCTCTAGCTCTGGGAGGAGGACGTGCTCCACGACGCTGGCCCTCTGGCCTAGGTGTCACCTGAGTACGAGCACGTGTGGAGCGGCGACGTGGTGGAGACTGAGCTGGCTGCTCCTCTGTATCCTCTATGGCCTGTGGAGCCTCGGTAGCCTGTGTAGCCTCTGTAGCCTCTGTCGGCTCTGTGGGTGGATCTACTGACATCTGCTCGGAAGGTCCAGTAGCCTCGGTACCCTCAGTGGCCTCAGTGCCGAGCTGTCGACCTTCAAGGTGAAAGCGATGCTCGCCTATGTGTATGCCACTGTGTCTGCCACCTCTCTCTGCCTGCTCTGCAGCGTCTACCACGGCCTGAGCAACCTCTGCCTCTGAAGGCATCCTCTTCTTCTTTCTGGCCATCATCTTGATGCGCTTACCACGCGCAATGTCATCACGACGGGGAGGACTGTTGTCCCCGTCACCAGGAGCACCACCGGCGTTCTTGCAACGCACCATGCTGATCAACTAACTGAGAACCTCTGTGAGATGATGAACTGACACTCGAGAGGCTTGGCCTCAATCCGTATCCGCAGGCTTGGCCTCGGATTTAGCGAACAGAGCTGACACTGACACACCGACTGACTCGCTGCACATATGGAATAGAAAGATATACTATAAGCACATATATTACTAAAAGGTGCGAGGCCCTAGAGATAGCAAGCATATTAGATACGACGAGAAAACGTGACGCGAAGCTACCTCGGATCGACGAGACGACGGTGAGTAGAAGCGGTGACCTAGGTCGCGAGAACCCCCGAATACGACGATCGAGCACTAGAGAGCGGTTTAGGGCAAACCCTAGAAACCCTAGGTTAGGGTTTGGATGAAACCCTAGAAGGCTCGGGCACGGGTGGAGAAAGCGAGGCTAGGACTGCACGGGGGTGAAGTGGTGGCTGCTGTGAAGCCCACGGCGGTGGACGGCTCGCCGGCGGCGAGGAAGAAACGGCGGATGCGGCGGTGCGGCGATGGAGCGCAACTGCGGCAGCACGGGGCGCGGCTCGGGCGTGGGGTCGCGCGAGCAGGGGGCGAGCGGGCAAGGAAGACGCGGCGCAGCTGCGGTGAGGGCTCGCCGGCGGTGAGCGGGTCGGCGAGGACGCGGCGATTCGGCGACACGGCGAGCGGCGGCGGATTGTGTGCGGGTAAAGAGAAATAGATCGAGAACGAACGGTTTTATGAGGGGCTCAGATCCGCTCAACGCGTGATGACCGGACGCGGTGGTCGTTATGACCGGACGCGGTGGTGCAGCGTCCGGTCACACTCCAGTAAGCTCCTGGAGTGACCGGACGCGTCCGGTGTTGACTGACCGGACGCGGTCAGAGTCCGGTCGCTGAGAGCTCGGGAATTCATCGCGGATGACCGGACGCGGTGGTGGTGGCCGGGACCGGACGCGGTGGTCAACACAGGCGCGTCCGGTGCAGCGTCCGGTCACTAGGTCTGGAGTTGGTCCTCTGGATGACCGGACGCGCTGGTGGACGCCGGGACCGGACGCGGTGGAGAAGCATCACTGCGTCCGGTGCAGCGTCCGGTCCAGCGTCCGGTCGCTGTTCTTCGCCCTTCTTCGTTCCAAACTCCGACGCGACTTCTCCCAATCAAGTTCCAATTCAAAGAGACACAAATAAACACCTATTAGAACCTGATATGAGTGACCTCACTCAAACCCTCAAATTTTCAAAGTATTTTGCCTTAGGCTAGTATTATTTTTAGGAAAATAGGCAATAAACACCCGAGGAGCAACGTATGGTCATGCAATAGAGTTTTTGGACCTTTAGGAGCGTCAAAAAGCTCTCTCTATCCATGGACGAACACAGAGGTTGCTCAAAGCTAAACCGAAAAGAAACGACAAACAAACAACCATGCATATGCAATGCAATACACTTAAGTAAAGCTAGGTTGCTTGTCAAGTTTGATCCACGGTTAGGCTTCTTCACTCCTCCAAAGGAGGGTTATCGTAACCGTGTTAGCCAAGCCCTAAATGCATTGCGATAAAATAAATGTGACATATAATACAATGCAATGCAAGGGACAACACACGCTTATCTTTTAAAGTTACTTGAATCAAGCACATTAAGTTCACTTCTTAGCCTACAAAAGGTAGCCTCATCCAAAGGTTTAGTGAAGATATCCGCTAATTGATTTTCACTTCGTACACCTTCTAGTGATATGTCATTTTTAGCAACGTGATCTCTTAGAAAGTGATGGCAGATATCAATGCGCTTGGTGCGAGAGTGTTGTACCGGATTGTTAGCAATTTTAATGGCACTTTCATTATCACATAAAAGTGGCACCTTTTCAAGAACAATTCCATAGTCTAGGAGGGTTTGTTTCATATATAAGATTTGTGCACAACAAGCCCCCGCGGCAATGTATTCTGCCTCGGTGGTGGACAAAGCCACACTATTTTGCTTTTTAGATGACCAAGATACTAAGGATCTCCCAAGCAAATGGCACCCTCCGGATGTGCTCTTTCTATCAATTTTGCAACCGGCATAATCCGAATTGGAATAGCCAACTAGTTGGAATCTAGCTCCTTTGGGATACCAAAGACCAATGCTTGGGGAGTGCTTAAGATATCTTAGGATTCTTTTTACGGCACTTAAGTGAGG
Organism: Saccharum hybrid cultivar R570; assembly: GCA_038087645.1. Classification (NCBI taxonomy): domain Eukaryota; kingdom Viridiplantae; phylum Streptophyta; class Magnoliopsida; order Poales; family Poaceae; genus Saccharum; species Saccharum hybrid cultivar. The sequence goes on from JAQSUU010000496.1 coordinate 20,755,604, forward strand.
TTCTTTAGGGCACGCTTGAAAGCGAGCACACATGCACACACTAAACATGATATCGGGCCTAGATGCGGTAAGGTACAACAAGCTACCAATCATAGAACGGTAGAGAGTTTGATCAACCGGTTTACCTCCCTCATCTAGGTCGAGATGTCCATTTGATGGCATTGGGGTCTTGATTGGTTTGCATTCTTCCATCTTGAATCTTTTGAGAAGATCCTTGGTATACTTTTCTTGAGAGATGAAAATCCCTTCTCTCATTTGCTTGACTTGAAAACCAAGGAAGAATGTGAGCTCACCAATCATTGACATCTCGAACTCCTTCGACATCAATTCACCAAATTCCTTGCAATAATCTTCATTTGTTGACCCGAAGATGATATCATCAACATACACTTGACAAATGAAGATCTCCCCATTAAACTTCTTGGTGAATAGTGTGGTGTCGACCTTCCCAATGGTGAAGCCCTTCTCAATGAGGAAGTCTCGGAGGCGCTCATACCACGCTCTAGGGGCTTGCTTGAGCCCATATAGCGCCTTGGACAACCTATAAACATGATTAGGATATCTAGGGTCTTCAAACCCGGGAGGTTGATTGACATAGACTAGTTCATTTATAAAGCCATTTAAGAATGCACTTTTCACATCCATTTGATATAGTTTCATATCATGATGTGATGCATATGCAAGGAGGATACGAATGGCTTCAAGTCTTGCAACGGGTGCAAAGGTCTCTCCAAAATCAAGGCCTTCAACTTGAGAGAACCCTTTTGCAACTAGTCTTGCCTTGTTCCTCACTACTATGCCTTGGTCATCTTGCTTGTTTCGGAACACCCACTTGGTTCCAATGACTCTTGCACCTTTAGGATGCTCTTCAAGTGTCCATACTTGATTGCGGGTGAAGTTGTTCAATTCTTCATGCATGGCATTCACCCAATCCGGATCTTGAAGAGCTTCTTCTACATTCTTAGGTTCAACACAAGAGACAAAAGAGTGATGTTCAACAAAAGAAGCAAGCTTTTGAGATCGAGTCATCACTCCCTTAGTAGGACTCCCTATGATGAGTTCTTGTGGATGTGCTTGAAGTAGAGGTGAATTTCTTCTATCAACCCCTTGAGGAGGTGGAGGGGGAGCATCAACATCTTGAGCTTGTGCCTCGGCTTGTTCATGAGAGATATAGGTGTCTTCATTTTCAACTCTCATTCTTGTCATCATCTTGAGGCACCCGTGATGAAGATGGTGGATCAATGATTTGCACATCATCTTCATCATCTTTTGGCTTGATGTCTCCCACGGGCATGTTCTTCATGGCCTCCCTCAAGGGTTCATCACCTACATCATCACAATTCTCAATTGCTCCTTGGGAGCCGTTAGATTCATCAAATTCCACATCATATGTTTCTTTAACCAAACCGGTGGTATGGTTAAATACTCTATATGCTTTGGACTTTGATGAGTAACCAACAAGAAAACCAATATCACAACGTCTTTGAAACTTCCCTAGGTGTTGACGCTTCTTGTAGATGTAGCATTTGCAACCAAACACCCGGAAGAATGAGACGTCCGGCTTCTTCCCATTAAGCAACTCATAGGGGGTCTTGCCAAGAAACTTTTGGAGGAAGAGGCGATTTGAAGCATAGCATGCGGTGTTGATTGCCTCGGCCCAAAACTTTTCCGGAGTGTTGTACTCATCTAGCATTGTTCTTGCAAGGGTGATCAAAGTCCGGTTCTTTCTCTCAACTACACCATTTTGTTGAGGAGTGTAGGTTGAAGAGACCTCATGCTTGATTCCAATTTCATCACAATAAGCTTCAATGTTGGTGTTGTCAAACTCTTTGCCATTGTCACTTCTAATTTTCTTTATCTTGACTTCAAATTCATTTTGAGCTCTCTTTGCAAACTTCTTGAAGCAACTTGCCACTTCGGATTTATCATGAAGGAAGAAAGTCCATGTATACCTTGAGTAGTCATCCACTATCACAAGACAATAGAGATTACCACCCAAGCTCTTGTAAGTTGTAGGCCCAAACAAATCCATGTGTAGAAGTTCTAGCACTCTTGAGGTTGACATGAAAGCTTTGGTTGGATGAGTGTTTGCAACTTGTTTGCCCGCTTGACATGCACTACAAGGTTTGTCCTTTCCAAACTTCACATCCTTCAATCCTCTTACTAGTTCTTTCTTCAATAGCTTGTTGAGAGTGCTCATTCCAACATGTGCAAGCCTCCTATGCCAAAGCCAACCAAGTGAGGTCTTGGTGAACAAACATGTCATCAAATTTGCATCTTCGGAGGTGAAGTCAACAAGATAAAGATTGTTGTATCTAAAGCCTTTGAATATCACTTGCTTGTCATCTATCTTTGAAACTTTCACTTCATTTGGTGTGAACAAGCATTGGAAGCCAAGGTCACAAAGTTGCCCGACGGATAATAAGTTGAAACTCAATGAAGCAACATAGAGCACATTTGAGAGTGAGTGATCATTTGATATTGCAATCTTGCCTATACCCTTGACTTTGCTCTTTGAATTGTCCCCAAATGTGATCTTCTCTTGACATATCCCATTCTCTTCAATGGAGGTGAACATACGAGGATCACCGGTCATATGTTGAGTGCATCCACTATCAATAACCCAATGAGATCCACCGGTCTTGTAGTTCACCTACACACAAGAGATCAAGCTTTTTGTTTAGGGACCCAAACTTGAGAGGGGCCCTTGACTTTCTCAACTAGTGACTTGGCAACCCATATTTTCTTTGGCCTATTCTTGTTTGGGGGACCCAAGAACATGACTTTCATCTTTCCATTAGAATCTTTTCTTAGCATGTAATGAGCATTGAAGGCAAAGGGTCTAGCATGCTTGGGCAAGGGTTGTGGCGGTGGAGTTTTGCATTCATGAGCAAAGTGACCTTCTTGACCACACTCAACACATCTCTTTAGCTTGGGCTTTGATTTGCTTTGTTGTTGAGCTTTTGCCTTCTTCTCTTGATTTGCCAAGTACCCAATACCACTTCTATCCATCTTCATTACGGTGTTCATGAGGAGCTCACTTTGCAAATATTGGCCTCTTGTGAACTTGCTTAGACCGGTCTTGAGATGCTCTTTTTCTTGCTTGAGCTTCTTGTTCTCTTCAATGAGTGACTCATTTGTTGTTTGCTTCTCAAGAGCCATCAAACCTTTAAGCTTCTTGTTCTCATTTGCAAGCTTCTCATTCTCACACTTGATCTTGGCATAATCATCATAGTTGTTTGACTCAACCACACTCTTGCCTTTGCTACTAGAACCTTGCTCAATGCTTTCAATGATCAAATCATCACATGATGTAGCTATATCACACTTAACAACATTGTTAGTAGCATCATGTGTCTCAAGAGAAAGTTCATTAGCAACCACAGGACTATCATAGTCAATTTTTAATGTGGTGTATTTGTCTTTCAAGGAGTTATGTCTAGTGATGAGCTCATCATGCTTCTTCTCAAGTTTATCATGTTGATCTTTAAGCTCTTTGTTTGAGGTTTTGAGCTCCTTGAGAGTGGAAGACATAACTTCATTTTGATCTCTAAGCTCACCACTAGTCTTTTGAGCATTTTCAAGCTTTGATGAGAGTGATTCATTTTCATTTTGAAGCTCATCATTTTCATTTCTTGTCCTTCTTATGATTTTAGTGTATTTGTTTAGCAATTTTACAAGTTCATCATAAGAAGGTGCGTCATATTCATCATCACTATCACTATCATCATCATCATCATCATCATCACTATCATGGTTTTGTACCTTTCGTTCACCCTTGGCCATAAAGCATAGGTGAGTAGTGGACGATGATGGTGAAGAAGGCGGTGAAGGTGGTGGTGAAGATGTCGGTGAAGATGATGGCCCCATCACAAAAGCGGCAACCTTCTCTTTCTCATCATTGCTCTCATCTTCGGAGGAATCACAAGATGATTCAATGTCGGTGAGCCAATCACCAACAATGTATGCCTTTCCTCCCTTCTTCTTCTTCTTGTAGAACTCCTTCTTCTTGCCATCCTTCTTCTTGTATGGCTTGTTCTTCTTCTTCTCATCTTCTTCATCACTTGAATCATTTTTCTTGCCCTTGTTCTTGTACTTGAACTTGTCTTTTGGTGGTCTAGGGCATTGATGAGCTAGGTGGCCAAGTTCACCACAATTGTAGCAATCCATCTCCGAGATGGGCTTTCTCTTGCTACTTGTGAAAAATTTCTTTTTCTTGCCATCGAACTTGATGCCACTCTTGTTGAGCTTCTTTAGCATCTTGGTGGTCTTTCTCACCATGAGTGCAAGTGATTCATCATCGACATCACTTTCACTTGAGCTTTCTTGCACTATCATGGCTTGGCCCTTCTTCTTCTTCTTGTCATGGCTAGCTTTGAAGGCCAAGTCTTTCTTCTTGGAAGATGATGAGCCCTCTTCCGGAGTGATGTGCATGTACATCTCATGAGCATTGATCTTCCCCAATACTTGTGTCGGTGTTGCGGTGGAGAGATCACTTTGATGAAGCACGGTGACAATGTGACCATACTTCTCAACGGGAAGAACACTCAAGATCCTCCTTGCAACATCCGATTGGCTCATTTGAGTGAGCCCAAGAGCATTGAGGTCCTCTACAAGAACATTCAAGCGAGTGTACATGTCATTAGCACTTTCTTTGGGAAGCATCTTAAAAGAATTAATTTTCTTTAAAGCAATATGATAGCGTTCCTCACGCTCACTCTTAGTTCCCTCATGGAGAGCACAAAGATTTTCCCACAAATCATGAGCGTTCTTTGCATTACGCACACGATTGAAGATATCTTTGCCTAAGCCCCGGTAGAGTGCATTTTTGGCCTTTGCATTCCACCGGTCGTACTTCTCCTTGTCACCAATGGGGTTTGCGGGATCCTTGATAGCGGGAAGCCCTTGGGTTGAGGCTCTAAGGCACCCGACATCTATGGCTTCGAGATACGCCTCCATGCGGATTTTCCAATATGGAAAATCATCCTCCTCAAAGGTGGGAGGTGGTCCTTCCCCGTTAGACATCTTGCTCTAGGCGGTAAAGCCTAAATTAGGAGCAACACGGCTCCGATACCAATTGAAAGGATCAAGATGCCCAAGAGGGGGGGGGTGAATTGGGCTTTTCTAAAAATTAATTGCAAGAATTAAATCCTACAAGCCGGAATTCACCCCTAGTGCCTACTTGTGTTCCTAGTGAGTCTACCGACAAAAGTTTTGCACCCTAGTTTCCAATCCTAGTCTAGCATGGCAATTCTAGGAAAGTAAATCAAGCAATGAAAGTAAATACGAGAATGTAAATGCTTGAATGTAAAGGGCAAGGAACACGGCGATGTTTTTCCGAGGTATCGGAGAGTCGCCACTCCCCACTAGTCCTCGTTGGAGCACCCACGCAAGGGTGTCGCTCCCCCTTGATCCGCGCAAGGATCAAGTGCTCTCTACGGGTTGATTCTTCGACACTCCGTCGCGGTGAATCACCCACAACCGCTCATAACATGAGTTGGGTCATCCACAAGCTCCGCCGGATGATCACCAAACTCCCAATCACCACCAAGCCGTCTAGGTGATGGCGATCACCAAGAGTAACAAGCTAGAACTCTCACTTGACCACAACGAGCCCAAATGAGGAGATGGATGCACACTTGCTACTCTCTAATCACAAGTGAGGAAATCTCAAACTTTGATTCTCAAATCTCTATCCTCACTAGAGCTCTTGCACTCCCTTGCACTCTAAAGGGTTTTCTCAGATGTTTGAATGAGCAAGAGACCTCTAAAAGAGGTGGAGGGGATGTATTTATACACCCCTCAAAGAAAACGAACCGTTATGTTCTGACACGGGCTGACCGGACGCGCCGGTCGAACTGACCGGACGCGCCGGTCGCCCGTAACGGTCAAAACGCGAATTTCAACTGAATGACCGGACGCGCCGGTCAGGGGTGACCGGACGCGTCCGATCGTGCAAAGGAGCTTACTGGAAGAGCACCGGACGCGAGGCCGCGTCCGATCGTTGAAGACCGGACGCGTCCGGTCCTCTCTGGACCTTACTGGACTGTGACCGGACGCGCCGATCACAGCCAGGTTGCGTCCGACGGGCGTTTCCCTCAAGTGACACATGTCGGCCACTGACCACCGCGTCCGGTCCTCGCGAGGACCGCGTCCGGTGGTCAAGGCCGAAACCCTAGCCGCGGTAAAGTGCTGACCGGACGCGTCCGGTGCTGCCGAAGACCGCGTCCGGTCAGTGCGAAACAGCCCGAAACTTTCCGAAACGCGTCGCAACTTCAACCAAGTTGCTTCCAACTAAACTTTGAGCTATTCTAGGGTTGCCTAGCGCCAAGTTTAACAAGTGTGCACCACACCTAAACATAGGACTCGCCTAGGTCAAGCTACCCGTTCATGCCCCCCTTTATAGTACGGCCCAAAAGAGAAAAACGAAGATCCTAACGACTATTCCGAATGTGTCTCAACACCTCGACATTCGGAACTAACCGTCCTTAATCTTGACGTCACTCTTTTGAAAACCGAAACGATTTCCATCAAGGGACACGAATACCATGGTGCCCAAAGCAGTTATAACCTCCATGACCTAACTTACCAACGTTTCTGCAAAACACACGTTAGTCATGGTAATAAAGCGTTGTCATCAATTGCCGAAACCAAACCTTGGGGCCTAGATGCTTTCAGTGGCCATGAAAAACCATCGGTGAGCCTCATCCGCCTCGCGAATGAGGCGGCGAAACTCTCAGTGATCGCCCAGAGCTGAACCCCGCCCCCAGCGGGGCTCCAGACAAAACGATGCTAGTAGCACCGACGGCCCTTCCTGACGTGACGTGAGAGATGGCCCTGAAGAAGACTCACGGTCAACTGAGGTTAATACTAAAACTCAACAAATTTCTTAAATACTTACCCCTCTTCATGCAGCGGCGGATCACTAGCCTCAGGCAACCCCTCCTGTGGATGCTTGTCGTGATCCATCAACTCAGAGAGGAAGGGAAGCTGCGAGCACCCGAAAGTGAGAAGGAAGGAGCAGCAGGGCAAACACCGAAGAGCAGACGATTCCCTCCGTCGTACCAGTTCTCTTGATTTATAGCCACAGTAACCAGCCACAGAGGATACCTCAAGCGTGCGCATTCACCTTCATTTACTAACCACCTTCTCGTAGCGCAGGGGAGGCGACCGAGCAAAAGGCTGAGCAGCGGATGACAATGCGGTAACATATCCCGAGTAAGCCTCGTACCTCGCATCCTCTTTCGATTTCTATGCACGCGCCTCGTGGCGCACGACTATCTATAAGAGGGCACCGCCAAGACGCGATGTGGCCAGGGGAGGTCGACAGCCCCCAGGCTCACACGCCGAGCGACCCTCCGCATCCACGACCCCGCATCGTGCTTAGGAAACCTTCTCTTGGGCCAGTCCTTAGAAGGGCTTGAGGCCACAAAAGGGATAGGGGCAGGGAGGAGATGGGCCCCTATGGCTCTAATCGGTGGTGCAGAGCCATACAACTGCAGAGCCATACAACTACCTCTCCCTGTGTCCAAGTCGTCTGCTTAGAAGTCTCTCGGGTTGACCCCCTCTGAGGGGAGGCATCTTGCCCTCTGGCCACTGCCAAGGTGGTTGGGTACCAACGAGATTGACGGCCAATGATTTATGGAATTCTCACGTGAGGCACAGCCAAACTCTATGTCGATTGGGGAGGATATCGGGTCCCGCTCGGACTACCCATAGACCCCGACGAGGCGCACCGCTCCGACCACGTGGTTATGGTGGACATGCCTCTCCCCGTGTGGGGCGAAACCAAACCCACCTGTAACAAGGCAACACGACTCCTTGGCGTCGGCAAGGATGCCAGGGAAAAAATGAAGTTGGGTCCCCGTGACCCCGAAAGAAGTCAGGGCCAAACCACGACTAGCTCCTCCCTACGTCCCAGGTCCCAGACCTAAGACCTACTTCAAAGACTCATAAACCGTCAGGGGTCCACGACCTCTCCAGGAGAGATCGACGAAGCAAAGAGGCCGGGGTGACGCACAATGCGAAGCTTGAAGTGTGATCACGGCTCGGTCACATAGAAGAAACAAAGGTCCAAGACCTACGAGCCGACGTACGACCACAAAAAGCCTCGTGGCCGTATGAAAAAGAGGTCGGGGACATGGATCCTCGCATCAAACAATTTATCCAGCTACCTTAGACAAAAGCGCAGCCCTAAGGGCGCACAGCAGCCCAAAACTCAGGAAAAGCCTCTTCCCGCTTAGCACCCACTGAACGGGCGTGCCACCCACAGGTTGCTAAGACCAAGCGTCACCACGGTGACGCTACAACAAAATCCGGAGGGAAGCACCACGGGCGCGAGGGACGGCGAGGAACTCCTGGACAACCTCCGGATAGGGGCATGCGAGAGAGGTCAAGGTCATCGAGGCCAGAGACCACCGTTGGCCCGCTCCAGGAAATAGGAGGGAAGCGACAACGCACCCCCAAATTCCTAGAAACGCTGATCGTGGCCGCAGGGACCAGTGTTTCAGCGACCCCAAACCTAGAGGGTCTGGAGGCTGCTGGAACCACTAGGCCCAGAAAGCGGTCTGGTCACCTCTCTCGTCCCTTTCGACTTGCAAATTCCCTTTTAACACTAGGCATTGGGGGGAGCAATCCCCAGGGGGCTGCATGACCAGAACCACATGGTTCACCTTGACAATTTCTCTCTTTGCCCTCAAACTCACGCCCCTCGAAGGGGCTGGGCAAGCGACTCACTGAAATGTCTATGGAATGACCAAACAAGAGGAAGGCCCCCTATTTATAGGTCCGAGGGTGGACCCAACGGCCTTAAAACCCTCGCACCGCGTGGCAAACCATGGGAAATCATAGCCAATGTCAGATACCCGTGCGAGGTTAGGAAAAATCAAGATCTCCCCTAAGGCAGGAATGACACAACATCGATGAGAACGCTTGGCCCTGCCTGGATCACAAACCCCAGTAAGTAGTCCGCTGACGCAATGAGGCACGACGATCATGTACCATGACGAGAGGACATCCTGACAGGATAAATCGTAATGGACACCTGCCACATTGAATGCATCAACCCGCAAGGGGTCGAGCAACGAAGCTCAAGCAGGGCCATGACCATGAGCCCATGTTCCGTACAAGCACGCATATCAGCGCTTTCACGATCTCTTTGTGGTTGCAAAAATGCTCGGGGGCTACTGTCGAGGTTATGACCTTGGAGTCTCTCAAGGCACCAAATAATTAGCAGGTCACGCGGCCCGCAATTCATCAGATTAACAATGGCCTGAACAACCAAGGCCCAGCTAGGACGAGCACGCTAAAACAATGCCCAGGCTAGGGTCGATCGTGACCCCTTCTCCTACCTTAGCCACACGGAAGACGCGACCTCTCCCCCATCACAACCCCTAGGCAGGACAGGGAGAGGTCGAGCATAGCTCAGTGTGCTTGCTCTAACAAGAGCATGGGCGCCGCACTGACCTCACTAGGACCGGTGTGACAGCAGTCACGTCGATCCGGTTAGACACCATCCCTGTGCCACGTCGCACCAACAAGACAACACCGCACAATGTGGCAATGGGTACAAAACCGACCATCTAGATATGGACCGACAGGACACGCGTACGACCCCGCCAACTATGAGATGAGATCCATGACAAGGGTCTCGACCTAGAGACCTTCCTGGCTGGCGGAGTGCCCCGACCCCAACGATCGGGGTCATGGCCCTCAGCCCCACGAGGCGACCAGGCGAACGACGACCCAAGACGGTTACTGTAACACCCTAGGTGTTAGAAGGCTAATTAAAATCTTGATCATGCCATCTTGACGCATAATCACCAAGTATAATGGCATACATGCACTATATGGTTCAAATATAGCATCCATGTGTTTCATATGTTGCACTGTGGTGTTTCAAATGTTGTTTATAATATGTTTCACATGTTGCATGAAATAATGTCAATATTATTAATTAAGGTTCTTTGTGAATTCATAGAGTAAAAATTGCTTAAAATTTTTTTAAAATAAAATTTCGAGTACAAAGTATGTTCTGTAATATAGAAACAAAGTTGTGTCATGTTTTCAAATTAAACATGTTCAAATTTGTGCTCCAAATTTTAAGTCCAGCACTGATTCTCTACACTTAGCATTTTTGGCTAAGTCCTTGCAAAACCAATTATGAAGTTCAATTTTTGGAGATTTGTTAAACCAATTTTTTTAAAATAAAAGTTATGCAACTTTGATGATGTACTATTAGTTGGATTGTATGAACAATGTTTGGCCACTAATTAATTGCTCAAAGTAGTTAATCAATTCTGTTTTGTAACTCTGAATTTGAATTCAGTTTTCGGTTTCAAAGTTCCCTTGTTCCCCATCCTTAATCTCTCAATTCGGTGAGAATCTTAGTTTGAGGTTTAAAACAAAGTTGGAGTTTGCATAAAGATGGACAACTTTTCTTGGAGATCTTGGAGTTACCACAAGAAACCGGGAGAAAATGGAAGAGGAATAGGGAGTTTCAGACAACTACAGTAACACCGGCAGCAACATGCTTGCCCTGCTCAGTGCCGTGCGCTGTCCATCGCATCTTCGCGGCGCTTCTCGCACGTGGACTCGCAGCCGTCCACGTGGCCGTGGTCGACTAGGCACTAGCGAAGTCGGTGACGTCGCCCTGCCTTTAAAAACCAAGCGTCGGCCGCCGTCTCTCTCTTCCTCCCTTTTAGCACCGCCGCTAGGCCGCTCCGCTTGTCAGAAAAAATTGCCGCCACTGAGGCACCCCAGCTCAATTGTTTGCACACCTGGCATCGCCTACTCCTTGCGCACCTCCTTGACCCGCTTGCGCCATCTCTCGTCGTCGGGAGTGGCCGCACACGCCGCTTTCGTCGCGGCAGCGTCGCCATGGCCGCCGAGCTCAAGCTCAGCACGGCCAGGCCATCTCTGGCTGTCTCTCTCCCTTCTAGTGCTTGAGCCATGTCCGCCCGAGCCCCCTGGCGCTCTTGCGCATGCTGCGCTGGCCCGCCTCCGCCATTGCACCCCGCAGCGCCGCTGCTGCCAGCCGCCGATCGCTGTGCCCACCGCTGCGCGTGGCCGTGTCCTTGCGGACCATGGTAGGGCATGCCTCGGCCACCCACGAGCGCGGCTGAGACCACTGCTGCCCCTGCGAGCTGCCATCACCATCGCAGGCCACCCATGGTGCTAAATCGGCCGCCGGCCAGTCGAACCCTGCCTTCCTCTGTTTCGTATAGCGAGAGGAAGGAGAAGGTAGAAATAGAAGCTTTTCTAGGGTTTCCAATGTAAATCTTGTGACTCATATGAATAGTGTTTTGTACTATAGGTTGATTCTAGAAAAAAACTCAGGGGTCTTTATGCAAAACCACATGCCTGCGCGCTAGGCCGGCCTGTCCTCCCTGTGTGGGCTAGTTTGCTCGTGCTGTTGGCCCGAGTTGGGCCACTTTGAGCCCGAAGTCTTTTTCTTTTTTTCTTAGTGTTTTATTAATTCTTAAATATGTGTTGATCTTTGTTACTTCATAACTAAACATTGGTACTTGATAAAAATGTGAAAATTTGTGTGTAGACTTGTTATGATGTGCTCTATGCAAGAAAAATATGAAACCTTGAAAATAAATTGTTTTAAGATGTTTAAAAATTAGCTCTTTTAATTAATAAATGCTTGTTCCATGATTTTTGTTGGCTAAAATAAATATCCTTTAGTTGCAAAACTTTCTGTGTAACTATTTTATGCTAAGATCAACCTACACAAAAAGTTTGGAATTAATTTGATGATGTTTAGTGGGATTAATTTGATGATGTTTAGTTATATCCTTAATGATTGTGGCAGAACCGCCTAATCTAATGTCCTCCAAGGGTACTTGTCTCCCAGTAGACACTAAGTACCCAAGAGAGAGCACTAAACTATGCGATTCCGTCGAACACACCACAAGAGAGAACTAAAAAAAATCCACATTTTTACATCAGGATCATAAATGATAGAGTAAAACTTACAACATCCTTACCATTTCTTACATCACTTTTAGTACAACATCAGAGTAATTTATTTTTTGATCATAACGGTGGAATATAAAATGTTATCAGAGTTTCAGCAGAATAAAAATCATTTAATGCTAGATTAAACATTATCATGAAGAACATTTATAATGCATGAAATGATAACAGGTTTTAAGTTTTTCTTTTTTTTAAAAAAAAACATTCTTGGTGGAAGTTTTAAATAAACTCTATGTCCTTACGGAAATGAAACCCTCGCTGAGCCCACCAGGAGGTTGCCACACGTAAGTGTTAGCTCCAAAAATGGTTGTCACCTACAACAGGGGGAAATAAAACACTGAGTACTCAATTGTACTCAGCAAGACTTATCCGACAAGATAAAATAAAAGACTCCAAGGTTATGCAAGGCTATTTGGCTTGTAGATTTATTGTAACTGCAGGAAGAATTACTAAATGTGCATCCTTATAATCAACTTTTATTAGCAGTCATAATTAGTCACTTAACTAACCATTCTATGTAAGCATCTATACTACTTTCAAGCAGGTGGTAAGCAATCAGAACTATTTTATCATCCTTCCATGTTCCAGTTATTACTACGGTGCTAGATAGTAGCCAAGTCATACCGTCATGTAGAAACGGCGATTTGTGAATCAATGTGCCCAGCTGGATACCCAAAAAACACAAGTCTCATCTGCACCTCGGGCATAGATAAGACTAACCCGTTCCACTTCTGTCACGGGGTCTAGGTCCCTGTCCAAATTGGGACTCCAAGCCCCCAACATTGCAGGCCCGGTCTCAGTGTGGTGCTTAGACCTCCAACCCAATAATCCACCTATTATAGTCGGTCTAGAAAGAGTCGGAACCCATGACAAGAGAGTAACAAGTCTTTCCGCTTGCATAAGCAAGTATATGCTCGGGATAATAAGTCTATGACCTGACTAAGGTCCAATGCAATGGACGGTCCTCAATCGACATAGGCGGGATAAATGCAACCAGAGCCCCGCTCTGTTGCCCAACCAAATCCAAGTCCATCCAAGCCCACTTCCGCCTAGTCTCCAATTATTATACATATTTATTCCATGTGATAATAACATGATAATAGTAACAATAATATATTTCCTATCTCTCGCGAGTGACAGGTAATCACTCGACTTCTATCGGATTCCTATATCATAGAAAGCTACATGATCCTATCATACCAGTAAACCTCATGGGATAAGGATATATATATTCATTTAACCCCTTTAAACATAATGCACAAGCATAAAATAAAGTACAGAATAATATGGGTTATGCACCGGGGCTTGCCTGGGTATAATTTAACCAAAGTTAGCATTCCACCATGGTGACACGATCATCAAGGCACCATCTTTTCTGCTACCTTTGGGTGATACCACGATCCATCATCGCTCCTATTATGACATTTGTGGATGCAACGGAGAGAGGTAAATAGACAATGATAATCGCAACTAGGAGAACATGATACGCTTTGCAAGCTAACGAGCTAACTCTAACGTACCAGGCAATGTACCCATGTTGTTAAATAAGACATTATTTTTTCAACAAGTATTTTAGTCATGAACCCAAAGTGTTGCTTTATCCATTTATCGATTTAATAGATATAGAAAAAATGCCCGTGCATTGCAACGGGAGAAAATTGTATTTTTCTTATCACGATACATTCAGTCATGACCAATCCTAAGTGATGAGTTCGACCACTGCACACCAGAACATCGAAAAGTTTAAAGCAATCTCGTCGAGCTTGACACAAAGTGTCCCCTTTCATGAGCTTCTCCAATCTCCCTACACCGACTTGTATTGCCAAACTTGACTGATGGCAAGTGATGAGCCCGACCACCCACAAGTAACATAATACTGTTATCAAAGAATGGATCTCCACTTGACCAATTAAATAGCATCCTTTTTAATCATCATAGTGGTGATATCAATAGTTGTTTAATTAAAAACACTCAAACACATGCTTACTGAAAACCCAACCAAGCAAGTGACATACTAAAGGAAGCACTTCCTCTTGCTCATATCCAGAATGCTGTTAATGTTCACTACACTTAAGGTTTGAGGGCCACCAAAAGCCCTACTGATCAGATGCTTCAACCCATGAATTGTCTTTGGGATGTCACTACCGATAAGCAAGGCACTGTTTTGATTCTTGGCAACAACAGAGGATGTTGTTCTCACGCCTTTCACATTTTCAATCACCCGTGGTGTCTGCAGCAGCAAATTCATTTGTCACCTCATGATTACCAACATTATAACAAACTATCCGTTGAACATCTACCATAATTGAAGCAATTTCAAGCCATAACACTAACTACATATTGATACACCCAAACCAACTTTAGCATTCAGGCATGGCATCTACTGTATATGGATACATCAACCGGGTTAATAACATATTAAGGCGAATTTAAGAGTGGACAAGGGCAAAACACCTTTCCTCCATATCTGAGAAACAAATAAGATAGGTAGGTAGAAGGTAAAGCCCTTTGTGGAACCAAAAAAAGGAAAACTTACAGCCATGGACAGTGACGAGTATGAGAGACTGCATGAGCGGCAAATGTTCCCAAACGGGTTCCTGTCTTCGTCGCATACAGCTGGGACAATGATCAGTAGCAGGTTTCCAAGGTTTCCTGCATTTTTCAGTAGAGGTCATTATTGATTTCTGTTGTGCATATATGAAGGCTGAAGAGGAATGAAACATGAACTTCCACTGACACCTGCTGAGCAAGCTTGCAATTGTAGCTAACAAATTAGAAAGCTTGATATTCACATGTAACAGCAAGCTACATGAGGTAGTTAAAAACACCTGTTTAGATAGATACAGTAATCAGGTGGACATTGATCCATAATTTTTGGACATTAGCAGCACAGTCCAGTTTTCAGAAACTTAACAGACAGCAGCACATTCACAGTTTAGAAAATAGCAACAAATTCTCACTAAACTGAGAACTCAGAAACTTAACAGTCAGGATAACAGATTAACACATGGCCCAGATCAATTGCAGATTAACATATGGTCCAGCTAATAGGATGACAATTCAGAAACTTAACAAACAGCAGTTACACATGACATCATCATAAGCATCTTGTGTCGATAGGATCCTATCAGCTAGAAAGTTTAGTAGACAGCAAGCTTCATAGGCAGCAAGCTTAACAGTAATCTTAATAGGAAGCAAGCTTAACAGTAAACTTGATAGGATCCCAAACATAACCAAACCAGGGCTGCCCTAGAAGATCTACGCAAACAAAGGACCACAATTATTGAATATCCCATACATAGCCTCTTTAGATTGTTTAACATGTAAAGTTAGATCAACATACCTATTTAGATAGTTTCAGGAAAAAGGACCTTCCTAATTAATGGCTGGAATTGATCAACATACCTATTTAGATAGTTTTAACAAGTAAGATGGCAACTCAGAGAAATAGAATAGATCACTGTGCTGTCATGAAACAGCTGCAACTCAGAATACATGCATCACAGGTGTCTCATTAAAATACAATTCAGACATCACAGGTTTTAATACCTAATGATTTTGGATATTCATGCAGTCAATTTTGTTGGGATCTCAGCATTGACTTCCCTCCTCATCTCTGAACCAAGATTTGGAAGGAATTGATCTGAACAAACTGAAATTTGTAAACTCAAATGATCAATTGAAATTCCATAATGTTCTTGGCGAGTTACAGCTTCATTCCTATGGATGTGACCTTCAGTAATTCTTTAGCATCTAATAGACCTGAGCTGCTTATATTTGATCAATAAAGCTTGAAAATTAAATCCTAGCAGCCACAGCTCCTAACGAGACTTAGCCACAAAGTAGTATAGCGGCATGCCAGCATCAGAGTAGTTCAGTACGCCACATCCTTTGATGGTATGGTATTTGACCCTGCATTCATCCAATCATCCGAATTTTCTGTAGCTAGATTTTGATTAAACTGGACGGTAAACCAACCACGCTAGAATATGAATGACCCTGAAGGGTACAAGGTCACAAGCAACCATCAATCATCAAACTTGATCCTCGAAACCATGACCACATATTGTAACATTTAGAGGGAAGGCATTCAGAGATCTAGAGAAGAGATTCTGAGATACTTGACATACGTGAGGTCTCCATCAGCTTCTTCACTGCTTCTTGTTTCTCTGCAAAGAAACACACCACCATCAGTCTATCACAAAAAAAAGACCACCAAGAAGAAAACTGTCCTTGCAGGGAACAACAGAAGGGGTTTACCAACTATGTTAACTTTGGGACTAAAGGGCTCTGTTGAGATCTCCTCCCAGTGGCTCTTAAACCCTTCGATTATGACCTGTACAGATAGATGGCTAATAAGTCAACATGTTTTCATGAAAAAATTGCCACCAAATTGTGCCCAGGGCAGAACATCTTGCCTTTTTTATGTACGTTTTTAGGCCGGGACAGGCCACGCCACAATAAAAACCCTGCAAAAGAGCATGGCGAGTCAGTAACTACTAACAAGTAGAACCTCCACACACAAAAGCAGAAGTGGACCCAGTAACGGACATGGGCGTACACATGTACACACAGGGATATGAAGTAATCTTCAGAAATTACAAGAGAACAACTCGTTTCCGGTATACAAGAGCAAAAAGAAACTAATAATACTCAGCCGTACGGAATCAGAAAAGAGGAAGAAATAGCAACATCAAGAAGCAAACCTTGGTCTAGTTCACCTCGGCGAGGTTGGATTCCAATTTTTTTCCAATCCGAGCTCGTGTCTTTGTTCCATTGGTTTCCGATTCCGAATCGTTGGCGCTGCCATTAACAACGGCCACCACAGCGGCGCCGGCTTCTCGGAAGAACGCGGCAGCAGGGCACCGTGAGGAGATGGAGGTGGCGGCAGGGGCGCAGCTGCAGGCGAGACGGGCCAGCGGCTGCGTTGCGCGGTGGAGAGATGCATCGGCGGCGTGGGGAAAGAAGCGAGCTCGCCGCGGGGAGACGAGCGAGCGCGCCGACGTAGCCGCGGCACCGAGAGACGAGCGAGCAACGAAACCACTAGCGGCGGCGCGGATAGGGGAGCGTTTTTTTAGGTGGATGGATAGTAGCGACTCAACTTGGGCCTTGGCGAGCGGACGCGAATGAGTGGGCCGACGGTTGGGTTACAATGAATGTGGGCTAGGCTAGAATGGGCTGGACGAAAAAAAAGAGCCTGAAATTTTGCCTCTTTATTATTAGGTATAGATTCAAACTAGAGCTCATAAACTATCCTAACAAACCAATTATTTTGGAGCTACAAAAATAATAGAGGGCAGACAATAATATTAGGAGTTTACTGTAAAATTTGCAGAGTTAACCCTATTACCATTTTCTTACAAAGATTCTCACAATTTTATATTTCCATAATATTAAGCATGTTAAAATATTTAAGGCAACCTGGAAATACCTTAGAGCTATGCAAAACAAGTACACTAACCGCTAGATCATGATCTTAGGAAGCTAACAAAATTGGTTTCATAATTTTTAGACTTCTATACTATTTTATATTAATTTTACAAGTTTACTTCAGAAACTAATTAGAAAATGCTTAAGAAATGAAAAGGGCCAGCGGCCACCAATTCGGCCCAACGACACCATGTGGCCCGCGTGGGAGCGCGGTCGCACTTGGCACAGCGGGCCAGCCACGGCCTATGCCTAGGCGAGCTAGCCCAGCAGCAAACCGTGGCCCGCATGGCGTAGCCGCGCCAGCAGGCCGGCCCAATCATGCCCATTCCGAACGTGAGCCGCGCGTTTTGCAGAAAAGGCCCCTGGTTAAACCTAAACTAACCTGCAGTCCAAGTGTTACAATTCATATGAGTCTCGGGATTTACAATTCGAACCCTGGAAGAGTTTCTATTCTACTTTCCTCATCTTCTTCTGCTTCCCAGAGCAGAGCAGCGAGCAGGGGAGGCAGTGTGCCGACCGATTCCCGGTGGGATGGGGCTTGGCGGCGGCGAAGGACCGATCAGCGACCAAGGAGGGGCCAGGGGCCACCGGTGGGTGGGACAGCCTCGCTGGAGGTGGCCCGAAGCGGTCCAACCGCGGGCGCCGGCGGCCAAGGCGACGGCGGCAGGCGACAGCGGCGTTACGGGGCGCGGCAGGGCCAAGGGAGGAGTGCGGGAGGGGTGGTGTGGGTAGGGGAAGGCGGTGGTGGGGGCAGCTCGGCCGGGCGCAACCGGTGGCGGCGTGGCTACGCACACGGCAGTACGGTAGGTTGTTGCATGGCGGCGGCAGCGCAGATGGCGGCTCCCGGCCTGGCTGACATGCCTCAAGCAAAAAAGAAGGCGAGGCGGAGGTGGTGGTGGTGGTTAGGCATGAGGAGTGCCGGAGGGACGAAAACGGTGGTGGCTGGGCTCAAGCCCGGCGGTGGCCATGTTTGGCGCTCGCGTGTAGGAAGAAAAATCGAGGAAAAGGGATAGCAGAGCGAGGGAAAGAGGGCAGGAGAGGCTGAGAGAGAGAGGGCGAGTGCGAGCAAGTGAGTTGGGCTAGCTAGGCGCCAGGAGAAGGAAAGGAGAGGGAGCAGCGGGGCGTGGGCAGCGCGTGGAAGCTCTACGTCACCTCGATAGGACGCGGCCGACCACTAGCGGGGTCAGGCGCAAGCGCGGGTGTCGCGACGACCTTGGCCTAGTGCAGGCGCAGCGGGCGCGCCATGTTCGCGCGGCAGCAGCAATGGCAAGCAGCTGGCCAGCCCCGCTAGACCAAGGCAGGCCAACGTGGGTAGGCAGGCGGCCACAGCCGGCCAGACGCGGTAAACAAGTGGCCAAGGAGGGCCAAGCCATGGTGAAACGGTGAAAGGTAGTGAAGATAAACTGCCCCAAACATTTCAGTGCCAGGGAATGCGGGCAGTGCAGGGCACAGGGACGCTGACGTCTGCAGTGCATGCATGCGTATATATATACCTCTATATATATTTTTTTATTTATTTAGCTCGCTATATATTTTATTTGTTTATTAAATTAGCCAGCTAGCAAATATAGACACGTAAATACAACCATAGGAACAAAATATTAAGCACTATTTATTTACTTCGCTCAATATAATTCGTCAAAAATGGCACTTTTAAATATAAGCTCATATGTTTGCCAACTTAACGAATGACTTATCTTAATCCCAGGTTTGATTTCCAAACCCCCAAGAAAACTAATCCACCATACTTCTTTTCCAAAAGTAAAGTCGCCCTTTCATAATCATAACTTGCTCCAGTTATATTTTATTTTTGCTTAAAGAAATTGTTTTCCCGTGCCTAATGATTAAAACTATTTATTCTACTTTTCTAGCTAGGATTTTCATTCGCACGTTTATGCATTAAGTAACTAACTTACAATACTTATTTTGATTTTTCTCAGCCACGAAGATGAAGTCACATACTATCCATTTATCATTTCTTGTGAGTTTTAAATCCAAAATCCGAAGAACTCGTTTCGATAGTTTTCTTTAAGGCCTAATCTTGGTGCTACGCAAGCTTGTGACACCAGGGGTGTTACAGTGATATGCTTAGTTAATTAGTTAATAAATATTAAAATGATTAGAATAAATCATAATAAGACTTGGGTGTAATTTTGGAGTTGATTGTAGTCTTGAAACACATTCACCCGTGCTGTTTCATAGCAAAGTAATTATCATCTTGATATGATCATAATCAATTTGAGCCTATAAACACTAAAAATGTTTTTTAGTTAATTAAGCCTTTCTTTGGTAAATACATGTATGGGATCTTGATTGCTTCTTAGATACAACCTCTTGGGTAAAATGATTAAGCTATGTATGTTTCTCCATGTCCAGGTCTTAATCATCTACTACCTCTGTCCTAAAAAGAATGTAACCCTCGCTTCCCGAGGAGTCAAAGATTCTTAACTTTGACTAAATACAAATAAAAACATATTGATGCTTATGATGTGTAATAAGTATAATTAGATTAGTTATGAAATATAGTTTCATAATAAACTTAATTAGAGATTAAAATATAGATAATATCATCTATAAACTTGGTCAAATTTAAAGATTCTTTGACTCCTCAGGAACCGAGATTTACATGTTTTTTTAAACGGAGGGAGTAAGTAAATATGTCTTTTGTAATAACTATAAGGCATGCGTTGATGTAGCTTATAAAGTCTTGCTTATCTTTACATGGATGCATCATGTGTACCATGTATGTTTCATGAATCCCATGATTAGCTTTGATTAATGATAAGTAGCCCTGTAATAGTAATTTATGATCCATATAACTATTTTCTCTTGTGTGATCTTGTAGTGGGTCAAGTCATGCACTTGATTTTACTTGAGTGCTGTCTTGGTTGCATGAGCAGTTCTTGTTAAGTAGCTATTTCCATAATGAAAATGATGTTTTCTATGGTTGTGCTATATAAAAGTTGTAGGTAACTTGCTGATCTTTGCTATCCTAAAATTTCATGATTTTAGGCCAATAGATTTGGGAGTTATGAATTTTACAAATTCCCTATCAAGTTTTACTTGTAGGCTGGATAGATTTGAAAGGTTGTGCTTTTTAGCTTAGTTAATTGTTGAATCATCTCAAGATGATAATAAGAAAGTTGTAGACAATTTCTTAAGATTTCCATAAAGTCTAGGAACACCTTTATTGGATGCTTAGAACTCTAGTTATGATTAAAACAAGTGATTACTTTGACGCTATTTCCTAATTTTCTATACTTACCACTTATTGCTTATCTAGCTTTTACACTTTGTGGTAAATGATTGATGATCAAGCTATGGTGTTTTATGAAACCTTGCCAATGTACTAAATATATCTAAAACTAATGTGCTTTAGGTAAATTAATCTTTGCCTTCTCTACCGGAGAAGAGATATGCACCTACTCAGTAAAAGATTTACTTTTGAGCAACAACTTGCCATCTTTATGTTGTTTATGCTACATTAGTCTCCTTGCTACTAAGACTACATGAATGTATCATTGTTTCTGTATCATGACATCTCGATCATGGTTGATATGGCTAGGTTTGGTGTTGCCCACATCAGCCCTAGTGCTTCCTATATGATGCTAAGCTTAATTAGTTCTCGGTAGAAGAATGTACAGTGTTATCTTATTGCTATCTTAGTATGATAAGTTTGTGTGATGCTTAGTTGACACTTTATCTGTCCATGTTTTCTTGTTTGCAATTGCGTGGTGCTTTTGGTTTTGCTCTTTCTCATATTCATGTATTGCATCTTGCATATATCATTTAGGTACGTTAGATGCATGACGTAAAGGTGAAGGACGTGGTGTTGAAACCAATCAAAAGATGGTGTAATGGTGACCAAGTCCAGAAGATAAAGATGATGGTTGATCGTGTCCTAAAAATGAAGCTAACTAACTGATATTGTACTTCAAACCCAGGCAAGCCCTGGAGCATTCTAAGCCTCCTACCTCTCTTTTAAAATACACTTGAGTTTATATTTTGTATTGTGCATTAAGTATAGGAGTTGAATTGAAACCCGTTGCTACATGTCTTACCTTGTCTACAATATATATACCTGTAACCTTACTAGTATGTATAAGTCTCTCTATGCTTAGCTATGCTTATATCGGTAGAAGTCAGGTGATTCTTGTCATCCACGAGATTTAGGTGGCTACTCGGACACGGTTGGCTATATTTGCTATCATGGAAAAGAACCATGTGATAATGGATAACTAGAGACCGGGCGGGATCCGGTGTTATTATGGTTGTTGTTGATGCCAGCTCGGCATGTATTCTTTGATCCCGTCTGTGTCATTTAAGGACCGCTTTGTTGTCAAACCTTGGTTGAGATTGAAGGTACCAAACACATAACAGGGGGCCTGAGTTATAGTTGACCGTTGTTGACGGTCCTTAAGTACCAAATATAGTTATCAAATAAATAAAGAAAAGGATCCAAATGCAACCAACACCTAGACTTGGGGTTTTATCTGACAGAATTCCACGAGTTTTGGTGTTTGTCTGTTTCTGCAGGGGGTTATCAGAAAATACGGAGGAAAGGCCCACACGTCGGGTTTACATAGAGATAATAACGTGTTCACCGATTTTCTATCATCTAGAAGACTCCAGAAGCCACGAGAACGAACGGGAGGCCGAACGGGCCCGGAGGCAGGGCGCCCGCCCTGCTCCCTAGGGCGCCCGCCCTCGCCTGAGAGCCAATCAGGCTCCGTCTCGCGGATTATGCTCCACCGACCTAAGGGATCAAGGAAAACCGTGCGATTAATGTCGGTTTGATCCGACGGCCCACGTTCACTTGAGGGGGCTATATAAGCAGGACCCCTGGCCCCTGGAGGAGGCACTCCCTCATTCTCAATTCCTCAAACCCTAATCTCAGGAGGAGAGTCTCTGATCAAGCCCTAGAGCCAGCACATCAACTAGATCTCTAGTATAGCATAGCTACATAGGATTAGAACTAGAAGGAGTCAATCTTCGATTGGTTTCTGGATCTATCAAGAGGATTCTTGGTAATTCCTCTACTGTTCTTCATTGTTCATCTTTGTTCTTCAATATTATGAATACAACTTTGTTCTATTTCAATATATTGATTATGACTATGCTCTACTTGTTTATGTTTGCGATTATATTGTTCTTAGTTTATCGTAGTTATACGCTTGGCTTAGTTAGATTGGAATTATATACATGTTTAGGATCGTATAGCGTTTATCCATCGGATCCATGGGTAAATGATAAATATTGTGTAGGCGTGGTGCTTAGACCATATTTATCTGCGATTGCACCTTATATGCCGGATCGTGGGGTGGTCCGCGATGGTGACAGCTTCGTTGGTTCTTATATAGTCCCCCTCCCGTGTGTAAGGCAGGCAGAGCAACATTATTACGGGGGAGTGATTGCTATGTTTCTCATCTTCCTTGATAATATCACTATGCATGGGCGTAGTCCTTTCTCGCAATGATTGCCAAGTGTACTTGCACTAACTATGATATGCTAGACTTTATAGTTAAGAATAACTTAGGAAATATCCTTGTAGTTCGTCCTAATACCATGCTAATGACTTGCTAGAATATCTATTGAGGTGCTTATCATTATTATATGTGGCTAGCTGATCAGATTAATTATCTTTGTCACCATTCATACTTTATCTATATTTTATGTGACACTTACCCCTGTATGCAAGAGATAGATGAATGCTCTCACTTATACATGCAATGATTGATACTCATTCCTATATTCCATTCCATAATCAACATTGATGTTAGTAATCCCTTTCCAGTGGTAAAAATATAAATAACGATACCTGGAATACTTCCCGGTTAAAATGCTACATCGGTATTATCTGTGCGCTTGCAGATCTTATTTATTATTTATTTAGAAGAGCAGTTGCATATTTCAATACCGTGTCTCTCATGTCATGCTGGGGATGACAACTTGGCTTAAGTGGCATGAGGGATAGGTTCGGCATTTTTGGCGCCGTTATCAGAATTAGAAAACTAAGTCTACTTTTGGTAATGACGTTAAGAATGCCCAACAAGCATTTTTGGCGCCGTTGCCGGGGAAGGTTGATTTACTAACAAGGAATGAATACGGAATTTGAGTCATCATTCGCATCATTAAGTGATTGAGATCATCAATTCTCCCATACAGATTTACCCCTATATTTTTCCATTCTTATTGTTTTGCAGGGTGATGTATGAATAGAGGACATCTTCCAGAAAATTTTGTTGACAACCCCGAAGCATTAATCAG
Organism: Saccharum hybrid cultivar R570; assembly: GCA_038087645.1. Classification (NCBI taxonomy): domain Eukaryota; kingdom Viridiplantae; phylum Streptophyta; class Magnoliopsida; order Poales; family Poaceae; genus Saccharum; species Saccharum hybrid cultivar. The sequence goes on from JAQSUU010000496.1 coordinate 20,779,283, forward strand.
AGAGGCAAGAGCCAAGCTCAAGAAGTCAACACTTCAACGCAACACTTCATCCAATTCAGAAGACCACCGAAGTTTCATCCGGAATTTATCAATAGAGTTCGCAGCCATGGCGAACAAGACGATACGTGAGTTCTCAGCTCCCACTATGGACAACATCCGCACTGGACCTGCCGCGGCCATCGACAAGAACTTTGAGCTCAAGCCAGGGCTCATCAACATGGTACAAGCCAACCAGTTTTGTGGGAAGCCGCACGAAGATGCAAGTGCTCATCTCCAACACTTCCTAGAGATTTGCAGCACATTCACTTTATTAGATGTTCCCAGAGACGCCATACTACTTCGCCTTTTCCCATTCTCACTATTGGGGAGAGCGAAGCAGTGGTTCTACGCGACGAAGGATAAGAACACTGCGTGGGCACTCTGCTCTATGAACTTTCTGGCTAAGTTCTTTTCCATGGGCAAGACCAATGCTCTCCGTGGGAAGATTACAAGTTTTCAGCAACAACATGATGAATCCGTTCCAGAAGCATGGGAGCGCTTTCAAGATTACATCCTAGAATGTCCCCATCATGGAATGGAGAGCTGGCTACTTATGCAGACTTTCTATCATGGGCTCATCACTAGTGCTCGTGAGACCATGGATGCTGCAGCTGGAGGCGCATTTCTATCACTCACCATACCACAAGCTACAGCCCTTGTGGAGAAGATGACGTCCAACCAAGGTTGAAACGAAAAGAGGACTCAAACACGCAAGAAGGGTGGAGGTATGCACCAGCTCAAGGAGGTAGACATGCTGTCTGCAAAGTTAGACCTACTCATGAAAAAGCTCGATGACAAAGCTGGAGACAAAAGAGAAGTCATGAACGTCTACGACTCTCACATGACTTGTGAGGAATGTGGAGATACTGGACACTCAGGCAATCACTGCCCTGAGATGCTTGAGGATGCAAGGTACATCAACAACAACAACTACTACAACCGTCCTCAACAAAATCAAGGTTGGAATCAACAGAGGCCTAACTACTCAGGTAACTACTCAGGTAATTATCAAGGTAATAACTCTTACAACAACAATAATAATTTTCCACCCCTGAGAGAGTTAGTGTCTAATCAAGGAAAGCTAATGGATAACTTGTCTAAGAAATTGGCATCCAATGATAAAATACTAGAAAACATAAATAATAGAATGGATAATTTCTCTACTGCCATCAAAAACCAAATTAGCTTTAATAAAATGATTGAATCTCAGTTAAATCAAATAGTTGCTGCTGTTCCTACTACTAACCCCGGTATACCATCACAACCGGAAGGATTAGAATCTGCAAATCTTGTAGACATGTTTGATGCAGGTAACTATTGGAGTAATCCCGCTGTCGGAGTACATAATGACCTTTTGCCAGTCAAGAGAGGCGATCCAGGACGCCCCGTCATCCCGATCTCCATCGGCATGGTGGACTTCCCAGAAGCACTCTGTGACTTTGGCTCTAGCGTCAACATTATGCCCAGGGTACTCTATGAAAAATTCTTTACATATCCTTTATCAGAAACAACTATGTGTTTGCAGCTTGCAGATCGGACACTAAGCTTTCCTAAAGGAATATTAAAGAACATGTGTGTCCGAGTTGGTACCTCGTACGCTCCAGCTGATTTCGTGGTGATAGAGACTGGGTCCGATGAGAGGTCACCAGTTATTCTGGGAAGGCCATTCCTAAACACCTCGGGAGCTGTCATCTACGCCAGCGCTGCGAAGATCAACTTCAACATCAAGGGGAGGAAGGAGACGTTTTCCTTCAAGAACAAGATTACACAAATCCCAGAGCAACCCCAACATGAACCAAGGAAGAGGACCAACAGGAGGAACAAGCAGAACAAGAACAACCAAGGATGGACCGAATCAGCTAAGATGGTCACTGCAGTTCAAGGAGGTCAAGATGGTCGACTCAAGTCGCCCTTCCTGAACAAGAAGGACGACCCAGGTATGGCAAGCATTGAGTGCTCAATCAATGGATACTCCTTTCAGAAGGCGCTCTGCGACACTGGATCAGGCGTCAACATAATGGCCACAGTCACCTATCAGCTCTTGTACGGGACCATGCCCTTAAAACCAACATACACTCAGCTCTAGATGGCAGATCAGACATTCCGAAAGGTCAAAGGAATAGTAACCGATGTCCCTGTTAAAATTAACGATCATTTTGTCCATACAGACTTTCAGGTCATTGACATGGGAGACGACGAGTACGATCCATCCATCATCCTAGGAAGACCGTTCCTAGGCACCGTCAAAGCAATCATCTACATTGGAACCGGAGAAGTCCATATGCATTTCCCCTCTGAGAAGGTACGCCGCTACTTTAATGACCCTAACTATATAGTTGAAGATTCTAAGCAGGTCAGGACAAGAAGAAGGCGACGTAACCGTAACCAAAGGAGGCAAACCATCAAGGACGTATGGGTAGACTATGAAGGAGAGGTCATAAGGCCCGAGGATACACAACAGGAGACCGAAGCACCAAGTCGGGTATGGAAAGCGAAGACAGTTACACAAGAAGAGGAGGCGCTGTCGGAACCACCGTCTACGCCACCCAAATCCCAGGACAACTAAGAAGAAAAGAAGTCCTGTTCGGAGGACTTAAAAACACCGAACGCCGTGCCAAGAGGTAAACTTGGTAGTTATCATTTTCCCTTTAATTATTGCTCAGTTAATCATGTTCATTCTGTCTAAAAAAATGTGTTGAAAACAGTAAGCCCCATGTGAGTATGCGAGTGGCATAAAACCCATAAGTACATTCACTGTGGTGGCATAAAAAAATAATAATATATTTTTTCTGTTCTATAAAAATGAAAATAAAAATAGAAAGTGACATTTATCAAGGAAGCTCAAACATGATAAAGGCTAGATATTTATGCTAACGCTTAATCAAGTTCCACGAAGCTTTGTTGTCTATTTGAGCTCCACAGAATTCAGGAAGACTAGCAGATGGAGGACATCCTAATCATTGTCAGGGTACTGCCGACATTCAAATACACCTCTGCACCTGCTAGCTACATCACAAGAAATTACGTCAAGATCCAGCTTGGGGGAGAGCACCTCCATTTATCCCGATAAGGATTTTTATCTACAGTTATACCTATGCTTTATTAAAATAAAAAGATGCATAATCATGAAAACCCAAATAAATATTTTGTGTTTATATATATTTGCTTAGTTTAATAAATAAATAAAGTAGCTATGCTAAACTGAATCTTGAAAATAAAACTCTAGCATGGATATGATGAATAGTTGCTCTGCCTAATTTTCAAATTTGTTCTCTCTCTAGTTTAGACATAACTGTTATAATTTAAAAGTGGCTCTAAACCTGAACTAGTGGGAAGAGAACTTGATCTGAAGTCTAAGTTGTTAGCGGATATGATATGGGAAGGTTGAGCTGCTGTTTATCTGTTCCTAGAGATGCTAGAATTCTGGAGAATTTTATCTTTAAAAATCTTTAAAATATTGCATGATGAGTTCCTGTATGATGAGAGTTTAAATTCCTACCACAGCCATATATACATGCTTGTTAGATTAAGAGCCGCACTTTTACTACTTACTGCTTATGAGCATTGAGTGTGGTCAAGCTGTGTAGACCCTTAGGAACTTGTCATGTGGTTAAAATCAAGATTCACTTGCACGTTCACTCATACATGCTGCTTCTACTCCGGAAGTACGCATCCACATATATCCACTCATTTCCATCTCCAGATTCACCCAAAATTATTCTACTCCTGACCCGGGAGAGAATAGCCAAAAACATTATCCCATTCCTGTTATTCCCTGTGAAGTTAATGCTCAAGTCATTTCTACTACCACTTGCTATATTTTCAAAAGAGGGAGATTGCTCTAAAAAAACGAGGAAATAAAAAAGGAGCAAGTGCTCGAAACCCCGAAGAAAGAAAAAGTGAGACGAGAGGTAAAAATGGACAAGTGTCCGACAGTAGAATTAGGGGTACAAGATACCCACCTGAGAGAAAAAAAAAGAGAAAAAAAATAGAGCATCTCATTCCCCTCAAAAGTTTTAAAAAGCAAGAAAGGTATGTATTCCCTCAAAAAGAGCATTAGACTTTTGTTATCACCATCATCACCACACATGCACATCTTGATTTGACTTATTGACTTGTTTCTCTGGATCCATGGTTTGACTATGCAATAAATGTTCTATGAGTATGTATATTGTATCTCCCACCTATGAGCTCCAGATATCAAAGCCTTATTAGAGTAGGGTGAGAGAGAAGGCAATGTCACTACGCCTTATACCATAAATACCACATACTTTGAGAGAGAAGGCATATACCATTACAGCCTTGGTAAGGATCTAGAAATACCACAAAAGAGAGACCCGAGAAAGTCATACAAGGAATCTCTGAGTTTTATTTGAAAATTTTGCAAAAACTCCAGAGCTATAGCTGATCAAGAATAAGAGACATGGCGTTTGACTAGACCGTTCTATCTTTTAACCACTCAAGATGCAGGTGACGGTTGCAAGCCCCATGGTGAAAGGTAAAATGAGTAAGTTTTAAGTCTTGACAGTTTACTCTAACTCAGGGATGAGACCTTATTTGAAAGCATATGTACCGTCAACGTTCAAAGGCGTTGCAGCAACTTCTGATCCATAATGAGTCTATCCTTGCTCAGGGACGAGCAAGAGGTAAGCTTGGGGGAGTTTGTTGACGGTCCTTAAGTACCAAATATAGTTATCAAATAAATAAAGAAAAGGATCCAAATGCAACCAACACCTAGACTTAGGGTTTTATCTGACAGAATTCCACGAGTTTTGGTGTTTGTCTGTTTCTGCAGGGGGTTATCAGAAAATACGGAGGAAAGGCCCACACGTCGGGTTTACATAGAGATAATAACGTGTTCACCGATTTTCTATCATCTAGAAGACTCCAGAAGCCACGAGAACGAACGGGAGGCCGAACGGGCCCGGAGGCAGGGCGCCCGCCCTGCTCCCTAGGGCGCCCGCCCTCGCCTGAGAGCCAATCAGGCTCCGTCTCGCGGATTATGCTCCACCGACCTAAGGGATCAAGGAAAACCGTGCGATTAATGTCGGTTTGATCCGACGGCCCACGTTCACTTGAGGGGGCTATATAAGCAGGACCCCTGGCCCCTGGAGGAGGCACTCCCTCATTCTCAATTCCTCAAACCCTAATCTCAGGAGGAGAGTCTCTGATCAAGCCCTAGAGCCACCACATCAACTAGATCTCTAGTATAGCATAGCTACATAGGATTAGAACTAGAAGGAGTCAATCTTCGATTGGTTTTCGGATCTGTCAAGAGGATTCTTGGTAATTCATCTACTGTTCTTCATTGTTCATCTTTGTTCTTCAATATTATGAATACAACTTTGTTCTATTTCAATATATTGATTATGACTATGCTCTACTTGTTTATGTTTGCGATTATATTGTTCTTAGGTTATCGTAGTTATACGCTTGGCTTAGTTAGATTGGAATTATATACATGTTTAGGATCGTATAGCGTTTATCCATCGGATCCATGGGTAAATGATAAATATTGTGTAGGCGTGGTGCTTAGACCATATTTATCTGCGATTGCACCTTATATGCCGGATCGTGGGGTGGTCCGCGATGGTGACAGCTTCGTTGGTTCTTATATAGTCCCCCTCCCGTGTGTAAGGCAGGCAGAGCAACATTATTATGGGGGAGTGATTGCTATGTTTCTCATCTTCCTTGATAATATCACTATACATGGGCGTAGTCCTTTCTCGCAATGATTGCCAAGTGTACTTGCACTAACTATGATATGCTAGACTTTATAGTTAAGAATAACTTAGGAAATATCCTTGTAGTTCGTCCTAATACCATGCTAATGACTTGCTAGAATATCTGTTGAGGTGCTTATCATTATTATATGTGGCTAGCTGATCAGATTAATTATCTTTGTCATCATTCATACTTTATCTATATTTTATGTGACACTTACCCCTGTATGTAAGAGATAGATGAATGCTCTCACTTATACATGCAATGATTGATACTCATTCCTATATTCCATTCCATAATCAACATTGATGTTAGTAATCCCTTCCCAGTGGTAAAAATATAAATAACGATACCTGGAATACTTCCCGGTTAAAATGCTACATCAGTATTAATCTGTGCGCTTGCAGATCTTATTTATTATTTATTTAGAAGAGCAGTTGCATATTTCAATACCGCGTCTCTCATGTCATGCTAGGGATGACAACTTGGCTTAAGTGGCATGAGGGATAGGTTCGGCATTTTTGGCGCCGTTATCAGAATTAGAAAACTAAGTCTACTTTTGGTAATGACGTTAAGAATGCCCAACAACCGTGAAGCCAATTAGCTCATTCGAGATGAGTGTTTGGACCACTAGCATTGCTAGGACGAGAGTACTGAAGGAAGAGGACTGATCCAAGACCATGTTTGCTACGGGCTTCGGGCTTCGGACAATTCATGTGAGGATGTAGGACCATGAGTTTTACGAAATGGTCCAGACTCACTGCCGAATGGAGTGAACGGTGACCCGTGTGAGCTAATGTGTGCTCGTACAGGTGTGTGTTTGGGATTGCCCAACTAGATGTAATCAATTTGAATTGCCGTCTCTCCCAGATAGTGAGAAACCCATACCTTGCTCCGGTAGTCGTAGTAACTAATGAAACATGATGGTTCTATTGATCATGATAATGGAATATGGTTACTAATGTGATGCTTAGTAATCAAATGATTGTTACAGGATAGATGCAAACTTAGTTATAATTAGCTTCATTGAACTCGATGCTAAAATTTGAAAGTAAGGATTACTTTAATAAGCTCTTTTGCAAAGTATTGCTATCCAACTCACACCACCATATATGGCCTTACATATCCTTAGAGTCTTTTATTTTGTCTTTGTTGGGTAAGTATTGCTGAGTACAATTGAGTACTTAGGGTTTTATCTCACCCTATTGTAGGTAAAGTGCTCTGTCTGCTGAAGGTGGTAACTAAGTGCCAGTTGGCTCCGCTACTCTATATATGCTTCTCATCTATACTTTTGTTGGAGGGTGTCAGCTGAGCTAGCAATATGATTCAAACTTATGATTTGGTAATCATTTCAAAGTTATGTTGTTTTAACCTATTGGATTTGAAACTGAACTTGTATTAATCACTTGTGACCCTATTGTAATATTATTTCCGCTGTAAACTCTATGTATGTGATATGTATTTGCTTAATCAAGTACGATCTTGGTTGTGAAGTTGATTTATCGAGGCCTTCATGGTACTCGACGGACTACCGTGTTTATATAAGTGACGGTATGTGCGTGTCAATGTGTTTAACGAGGACAGTCATACTTGATCTTATATAAATTGGGTGGTTTTGTCACAGCTACCAGCTACGGGTATGACGCCTCGGGAAACCTAGAGACGACGACAAAGACCATGACAGATGTCGTGTTGTATAGGATAGCTGACGAACCATCACCGTGGCTACAGTGCTGCCACAGCCAGCACAGTAGCACCATGTCAGCCCCTGTTGCGATGTAGCCACAAGACCGTGATGAGAGCCATGCCCCGACGAACACCAGGAGACGGCGTAGCTTGCAAGCCAAGTTAGTTAAGACCTCTCACAGGCTCTCGACCTCTCGGTCGGGGGAACCTCCTCTTTGTAACAAACCCTAGCCCTAAACTCTATATAAGGGCAGTCAGGGCTCCCATCTCAGGACATTTCTCACATTCTCATTCTTCATCATCAACCACTCCATCCATCCACTTAGCAGTAGGGCTCCTGGAGCTTCTCTTCAGGCTGCCCCTCGTCTAGCATAGGTTCTACCACCTCTTTCTCCGTTCTTGCACCCCCCATTGTAAGAACTTTAGAGCATTCAAGCGAGGAATACGCACTCGATCTTCTCTGAGACTAGACGTAGGGCTCCGGCCTGAACTAGTATAAATCCTCATGTCTATTGGATGCTACCATCGTCTTTCTAGAGCAGTGCGACAATCACAAATATTTACTAGTCCGGTTTACAAAACACCAACAGGTACGCATTTAGGGCTTACCAGATGTCTCATGAAGAAGAAAGATCTGGCAGAGAAGGTGGCGAGGAAGGTCGGCAACCCACCGATTATAGTGATTGTTGATGAAGGCAGAAATAATCCTTCATCATATTTGAGAGCTTGGGTGTTCCTGGAGCTTGATAAACCTTTGATTAGGGTTGTCCCAATAACTACAAAGGAGAGCTGGAGGTATCTGGCCCAATATGAAAATTTGCCAATCTTCTGTTTTGTGTGTGGTATAATGGGCCATAAGATGACTGAGTGTGGAGATGGAGTTCATGATTTATCTAAATACCATTGGGGTGACTGGCTTCTGGTCAATTTCGAGGTCAGTACTATTGGGCCAGGTGCAAAACATGGTAATGGTGCCAAAGGTGGTATGTCAAATAGGGGCCGAGGAAGAGGAAGGGGAATGTCACGAAGTGATGCTGAAGAAGAGGATATGGAAATCTTTGAAGATGAAATGCCTAATGCCAATCTGGTGCTGCATCCGGGGTCATCGACGGGGCTTCTTGAAAGCCCTGAGAAGATCCAAGAGAAGAAGAGGCAAAGGAAAGAGGGGCTGGAGAAGGTACAGTGAAGCAAGTAGTGAAGCAACTTTCGATGTCGGCGTCCTCCCCTGAGGAGGTTCGCCAGGAACAATGAAACTCTTAGTATGGAACTATTGCGGGCTAGCCTCAGCTCAGGTAGTTCGAGTGCTACTGGAGGCCCAGAGGCGAGTACAACTAGATGTGTTGTTTCTGTTTGAAACACATTTGGATAGGGCAAAGGTAGAAAAAATAAGAAGGCGACCAAGGTTCAACCGTATGATTGTTCATGAAAGTGATGACTGAAGTGGAGGTTTGTTGCTCATGTGGTGGGATGATATCAATGTCCAAGTTCAAGGAGTAACCAAGAACTATATTGATGTCATCATTAATAGTGGAGTGAGCTAGATATTTACGGGCGTGTACGATGAACCGGAATGGAACCAAAAACATGTAACTTGGGATGTGTTGCGTGCAATCAAAAGTGACTTGCGCATCCCATGTCGCCTCATGGGAGATTTTAATGAAATTCTGTATAATATGGAAAAGGAAGGTGGCGGACCAAGAGCACAAAGACAAATGCAAGCTTTTCATGATGTGTTAATGGAATGCAACCTTAATGATGTGGGTTTTGTGGGTGATCGATTCACTTGGCGGAGAGGGCTTATTAGGGAAAGATTGGACAGGGCATTGACCAACAACTAGTGGTCCGATATTTTTCCACAAGCCACGTTGATCAACAGTGAGATGACACGGTCTGATCACCGGCCGATAGTGATGGACATGAATTACCTCCCGGGGAGTCATGGAGGTAATGGTGTTGGGAAGAAGCAGTTTGAGGCGAGGTGGTTATAGGAGGATACGATGGAAGAGATTATTAAAACTGCATGGGCAAGAGCCGGTGCTCATGGCGAAGGTCCAAAGCTTGTGGAGCGTGTTGCGGATGTTCATGAGGATTTGCATAAGTGGGACAAGGAGGTTCTAAAAAAACTCATACAGCAAATCAAGGCTCTTGAGAAGGATCTAGAGAGGCTATGTAGAGGCCTAATGAATGAGACAAATATTGCAGAGCAGAAGGAAGTAATGATCCGCATAGAATTATTGCTTGAACAAGAGGAGATTCACTGGGTCTAGAGAGCAAGAGCTAATTGGCTAAAACATGGGGATAGGAACACTAGCCTTTACCACAATTATGCAACTAAACACAAGAAGAAGAATACTATCAAAGGACTAGCTGATCAAGATGGAGTGCTCCAGGAAGAAGGGGAAACAGTGCACAACATTGTTCATAATTATTTTGTTAATTTGTTTACCTCCGAGGTTGGCGACCATGACCTGACTATCTTATCTGATGTGAGCAGATGCATTTCTAAGGATACGAATGCAGGTCTGTTGGCGCCTTTCTCATATAAGGAAGTCAAGAAAGCACTTTTTCAAATTGGGGATCTCAAGGCACCGGGGCCAGATGGATTGCACGCGGTGTTTTTTCAAAAGGTTCTGGGAATTGTTGGGGGATACTCTCGTGTCTAAAGTTTTGGAGGCAGTGAACAACTGTATGATTATTGATATTTATTAATTTGTCACTTATTTTAGTAGCCACTTACTAATTGCATACATCTCTTAGCATTACTTGTACTAGGTTGTTATTCCTAGTGATGGTACCAGATATGTATGTTGGTTCTACTTAGTATTACTACTAAGCAATTCTTTATTATTTTTATGTGACTAATAAGAATATAAAGATAAAAAGGAATTTGCAAGCGCACAGATAATTATACCATTATAGCACTTCACCCGAGAGTATTTCAGGTATCATTATTTATATTTTACCACAGGAAAGGTGCAACGTAGACATGTATTGATAACTTATAGTATTGATGGAGAAACAAATCACAACCACTCATAACAGGGGCAAGTCATAAGAATATTATATATATATACCCAGGGCTACAAATAGGTATTGGAAGCCCCATCCAGCCATCCCACCCATCCCCCAACGAAGCTGATGCGCGCACAGATGGGGGACCCCCTGGGGACCCAACCAATCGGACGCATAAAATCCTAGGTCAGGCTACGCAGAAAGGTTTTTATCGCGACAATGCATAAAATCTAGTGGTTGCATGAAATAAAACCAATTCGTTACCGCATAAAAACCTTTCCGCAAACTAGACGTTCCACCTAATAACAGCTGACACAGGCTGACACACGCTGACATAGGCTGACACATGTATGCATGCATGCATCCATTCTAATATCTTCTATTTTTTCATAATAATTCCTCAACGAAGCTTCCGATTCTAAAATAGTTTTCACCATTGAACTCCTGACATTTTTGTGCGTGATTCAAGATCCACTGTGAATATTTTTTTGAAAAAAATTAAAATTCATAAATTTGAAATTTGAATCATGGCACGTGATGGTCGATTGAATGCATAGAATCAATAGTCAAGATACGTAGAAAAGTTTTTGGCGCTGACGTTGCATAGAAATTAGTGGTTTGATGAATAAGAAATAATTTCGTTACCATGTAAAAACCTCTCCGCAATATGAACATTCCACCTGACAAATCATGATTACCACCACCAACATTATGACACGTGATGACTGATTAGATGTATAAAATCACTGGTCAAGATGCGCAGAAAGGATTTTGGCACCGATGTTGCATATAAATTAGTGGTTGGATGAATAAAAATTAATTTTGTTACCATGTAAAAATATCTTCGCGAGATAGACATTCCACCTGACACAACAATAATTGTCGCCACCAACATCATGTGTTCCCACTATGGGGGTTGTGTAATTAACATGGGAACAAACAATGCATAGAACATAGAGGTTGTAATCGTAAAACATGTAGACGATCTCGTCTTCTCCAAAATTTGAAATTTGAATCAAGACATGTGATGACTGATTGGATGCATAAAATCAATGGTCAAGATGCACAGGAAAGTTTTTAGCGCCGACATTGTATAGAAATTAGTGGTTGGATGAACATAAATTAATTTTGTTACCGCCTAAAAACTTCTCCGCGAGATGGACATTCCATCTAACACAACCGTGATTATCTCCGCCAACATCATGCGTCCCACTATGGGGATGTATAATTAACATGGAAATAATGCATAAAACCCTCACAAATAGGTACTATGCTTTCGAAAACTGTAGGGAATGTTTATTTAATATAGGAACAATGTATAAAAACCCACAACACCATGCTTCCCTCTAGGGGAATGTATAATTAATAGAGATACAGTGCATAGAAATATATAAAACACTGTCCACTAGGTGTAGACTATCCATAATGGTCCCAACTCACACAACATGCATGAAACCCAGTCAAGAAAATATTAAAACCCAGCTAAGGTTACATAGAAACCCATAGTTTTGCTCATCTCATCCAAGAATATAAACACAACATATGGAAAACTACGCCGTCGCTACAAGCCATGGAAGTCGCTCCAACAATGCATGTCAAAAGTGTTAACAATGCATAGAAGTGTGCTCCAACAATGTATACATACTTCTTTGGAATTTAAAATTTGAATTCAATTGGGGTGGAAACCTATGCAACTAAGTATAAATCACAGTTTCACCATGCATGTAAACCTATGCTTGCAAGCATAAAAACTATTATTTTTCCTTTGCATCAGCATCCCACCATCATGTGGTCTTGGCTGATGACGAGCTCATTGGTGAGGATGTTGAGCGTCTCTATGTCGATGGCGAGCGCGTACAGCTCTATCCTGAAGTCGGCTAGGCCGCCAGGTAGCGAGCCAGCGGAACCCTGCAATCCACATCTAAGCAATTGAATCAATGCAAGCAGACACCAGGTAAATCAGAGAAAATTGAAGATGTAGTACCAACTTTTTAATATGCATAGAAACTCACTAATGCTAGAACAGAAACTCATATTGATGCAAATACTTTCTATTCATCCAAAAAATTTATGTGCATCTAACAAAGTACAAGCTACTAGCACCTCCAAATCCACATGTTAAGAGGAGCCCAGGAGCAAGCCTAGAAGGGTAGAATGCTCCCCCTAAATCGCCAAGTGGGTGCATAGAAACACACATATAAGTTTTTTATCAGGTTCGAAAACACAGTTTCACCATGCGTAGAAAACTATGCATGCAAGCAAAGTAACCAAAGGAGTAGGTACTTGACCAAGAGCAACTCCTGGTAAAATATCACACACATGAACCGGATGCATAAAAACCTAACTCATCAATCATAGAATAAAAGATTAAGATTTTAATTTCATAGTAGACCACTAATGCAAGTATAGAAACCTACATTGATGCAACTACTACAAATTGGAAGATGCAAGCATAGCAAACCACTAATGCAAGCATACAAATGGTAGGAGTAAATAACTCACAAAATTGGTAACCAAACTCTTGGTCAGTACATCACGAAAAAAGTATCAGAGTTTCTTTGAAATTGGGCAAGCAGGATGTTGTGACAGTATGGCAGGTGCCGATAGGAACAAACATGGCACAGCATGGCAGGTGCCAAAGCGAACAAACATGCTTCCATGTTCAGCTCAGTATGGTATCCAATCCATTGCTTTCTAGTTTCAATAACTAGCATATAATGTTTCACAAAGAATAAAGAATGGAAAAAGTCTAGATCACCCCCTGAAGTATGGGGTGGTGTCTAATTTACCCCCTCAAGTATCAAACGGTCTAATTTAACCCCTGAACTTTCCAAAACCGTCTACTTTATCCCCTGAGGCAGTTTTGGACGGCGGTTTGCTACAATAACCATGGTTTTGCTACAGTAACCGAATCTTTAAAAATTATAGTAAATCACAGAAAAATTGTAAAATGGAAAAATCCAATTTTGTTGGACTCCATATGAGTAGATCTACACAATGAACATATAATATGGTGTGCTTTAGTACAAAGTTTTTGTTGTAGCTTTAAATTTATTAGAAAATCCTAATAAATTTAAAGCTATAGCAAAAACTTTGTACTAAAGCATACCATATTATATATTCATTGTGTAGATCTACTCACGTGGAGTCTAAGAAAATTGGATTTTCCATTTTATGATTTTTCTGTGATTTATTAGGATTTTTTAAAGATTCGGTTACTGTAGCAAAACCATGGTTACTGTAACAGAACCGTCCAAATTATAAGAGCACAAGTACAAAAACAATCACCGGAGTGATCAAATTCTCGCACTTGAGCCCATATAACTCCGGTAGTCCAATGAAATCACGAGGGATTTCAAACCAACCAACATACAAGCCAAGATCGTAGTGATTCAACATAACAAGTCACATGTTACAACCATTTCACAAGTAATTAAATATACATCGGAGTTCAACATAGTTATTACAACTTAAGTTCGAAAGTAGCGGAAGCAAAGTAATTTGAAACTAACAACACCCTTATTTCAAATACATGCCAGTACCAAGGTCGACTTCCAACAAAAGCATTAGAGAGAAGCTAACTCAGGAGGATCATGCCCGTGATCACACTCCGCCACTACGGCAGGAGCCAACCAACTCTTGCAGTAGCCATGATACATCACAACCTGCAACAAGTGGGGATAAAACCCTGAGTACGAGAAGGTACTCAGCTAGACTTACCCGTCATAAACCAGAAATAAAGTGACACCAAGGATCATGCAAGGCTGATATAAAGTGGGCTAGCTTGACAACATTTTGCATAAAAGCTTAATATGGATAAGTAGTCATTAATGCTTAAGCATCAAGTTAATTATCATTAACCTGTCATCTCTATTAGAACCTGTACTAGAGCACTCACTTTATTAGGAGCAAACAATATTAACCATAGCAGGTATAAATTGAGGCAACCTTTCCATCGTTATCCAATTAACCATCCGTTCAATTTAATGGAGTCTACGTTGCCGCTGCTCAAGTCAAGTGCTCACTAACCGGGAGCGACGGCGATTCGAATCGAATTCCTATCCAGCTGGAGGGGTATTTCTAACACTCACCGTGCAGACCCCTGCCAGGGTCGCACAGGCCACCTTTTCATATGATTCAGGAATCGCGGGTCCGAATGATGTCGCGACCCCAAGGGCGACACTCTGCCAGGTGATAGGGACTCTAACCCCCCCTTGGTCTCACGCCAATGTCCCCAAGCACATCCTTTCTCTCCTCCAAGAAGCAACCTACCATTCGATTCCCGGCCTGAACCATATTACTCGGCTTCGCGGTCGGAACGACTTATCCGGCCAACTAAGTGTTAGACTGCGTTCAACATGACTCAAGGACGTACAGCGAATCGGTCCTTAAACGACTCAGATGGGGATAGATCCACACCCAAGACCTCCATGCCTTGTTGCTTCACTATCGTCATCCCGCCCGGTCTCATTTCATTTTATTAACACATGGTTCTATTCCACGATAGCAATATAGCCAACCGTGCCAATATGAATATCCCTACATCTCGCAGGTGACAGGAAATCACCTGACTTCTACCGCTTAAAGCAGGGCTAAGCATCTACTCGATCCTAGTCTATGTAGGATTCATGGATTCATATATCTAGACAAGGAATGATATAATGCAGCAAGGTTTTCAACCAACTCCTACCACTTAATGCAACAATACTTACAACATATATATAATTAATTGCTTTGAAGATAGGAGGCTTATAATGCTCCGGGGCTTGCCTGGGGTCTGACTCAAGTTAGAGTATGTCAGATGAAGTCACTTGGCGAGCAACCTCCAATCTATCACTTGTCCAGTCTTTCTATCTTTGGGATAGATCCGCCAACACCAGCTTCTGGTTGGCTTCACATCACGTCCTCCACGTGGTTCAGCTAGCGTACCTAAATGCGGTGCAATAATGCATGTGTATGAATGCATAGAAGTGAAATAAACAAAGTAATCAGACAAGCATACCAAAGTTCGCATAAATGCCTAGAGCTAATTAACTCAATCCTTATTAGGGCATAACAAAGAAGATTGCAAGCACATCAATCAAGACACAAGTCTTATAAGATCTTAGGGTACCACCTAGGTATCATCAAACCCAAGCATGACAAAGTTAATCAAAGTACTAGAACTAGAAATTGCTACCTTCTGGACATCAGACCAACAGCTGAGTAATTTAATCATAACTGGAGATCTACAACTCCAAATGACTTGCAAGAAGACATTATGGAAAGCTTATAAAATTATCTAAATTTCATTTATAATCATCTAAACCTGATTCTAACATTTATCAGGTCAAAATACAGAAGGTACAGAATCTGTCCTGGAAGGACAGAGAGCAACCTAAATCTGAACCCAACTTTGAACAGCTGTAGTTTCTAAACCATATGGCCAAATGCCACCAAATTTTAACAGAGGCTAGATACATAAATTATCTACAACTTTTGTATAAACAAGTTTTACAACAAAGCACATTATCATGAAGAACTTTGCTAAGTTTCCAGATCTGTCCAGAAACCTCATTTGCAAGAAATAATTATTAACTTATGTTGCAAACATATAATTGGACAAAACCAACATTACCAACATATCACACATGACTAATGAACACCAGAAAACATAGTGTCCATTCCTAAATAAATTCTTTTAATGCATTTTCTTAATTTATTTAGATAATTAGGTGGAATTATGAACACCTATCAAAAGTGTACAATAAATTCTACCAAAATTACAGTGGCCTACATATGCTCCCAATAGTTTACTGTACAATTTTCAAACCATTTGGACATATATATCAACCTCTATGAAAAAGACAAATAGCTATTGCAATAATCATGTGAGAGCAAGTTAAACTTAACACTCAATATTTTCTGTGAATACAATGCCATATTATGAATCAATATGATAGAGAAACATCATACTAAGGTAATGGAACAACATTTTCTATTTTATCATTTATATATTATTTATAAGCTATTTATCAAGCTATAAACAAGTTAAATCAATAACTTGAGCATACAATAAGCAATGACCATGAAATTTATACCACAGTACATCCATAGCATGATAATCCTACCATAAAAATTTCACATTAATTGGAGCATCACAACTCAAGATATAAAAATAACAAGGAAAACAAGCATTTATTTTCCATTTAACAAGATCTAGGTAAAACATCCTGAAACCCAGAAACAACCTATAAGTTTTATATTTTTCTTAGACAATGCATATTACTAGAAGACCAACAAAATTAGAATCACTAATTTTGGACTTCTAAAACTCCAGATATTGATGAAAGCAAGTTAATCCATTTCCAAAACCACTTTTCACTAATGAATTTCTATAGCACAAACACATGCATGCATGGCACAACCGATTACCCTAACATGCAGAGCACTTCACAAGGATTCCAACAAAACAAATTGCACAATTTTCGGAGCCACCACATATGAGATATAGATTTTACAAAATAAAGGAAAATCTGTAAATTTGATGTGGTATTGCTCTTTTAGGTGGGGCCCACTCGTCATAGGGACATAACCCTTCTTCTACCTCCGAACAGCAAGCAGAGCAATGGAGAGAGCGGCTCGACCGTCCGGCGGGGCGGCTCTCCGGTGGCGGAGGAGCGGCGTTGAAGGGTGGCACGAGCACTGCTGTGCCATTTCGCACCCATGGATGGCTGAGGAGCGGCGTGAGGCGGTCCACAGTGGCTGGCCCACGAGCTCCGGCGGCGTGCTCACGGCGGCTCCGTCGGTGGAGCCTCTCGGCGGCGAACACGGCCGGGAAAAGGGGGCATCGGGGGCGGTGCGAGGAGGGCAAGGTGGCGCGGTGGTTTGATTCGATGGTAGTTACTTGGTGGTGGCCGGCCACGAGCTCGACTTGGCTCGGCAATGGCGGTGGCGCTCTCCCGCGGTGAGCTGAGCGAGCGAGAAGGCCGAGTGAGTGGAGAGGGATGGGGAGGGCACTCTGGTGCTTCTCCTCTTCGGCTCAGAGGCGCGGACACGCGGAGGAGCACGCGACAAGAGGAGGAAGCACGAGCTAGGCATGGCTGCCACGCGCTCTGGCACGTGTTGCCCGCACAAACATTTTCCCGAGCAGCTCGTGGGTTACGAAGTGGCCGGGTTGGAACACGTTTATGGGCTATTTCTGCTCGGATTTGGGCCATGCAGCAGGAAGCAAAGTTGTTGCCCTCAGGTTCTTCTCCAAGATCTATTAAGGATGTTTGGCTATTAGAGCATCGGATTAGTGGGTAATTAGACCTTAATTGGAGAGTGTCAGCACCTTGACAGCGATCACCAAGAATCCAAATTTGATGGGCAAACCAAGATCAAAATGATTTCAACTTTTTACATTCTCTTCACCAAGATGTAAACTCCATCTTTTATTTTGGGCCCCAAACATGTTTCTTACAAAATTTTGGAGAACGCGGAATGTCATCGTCGATGCCTATGGATTCTAGACTTAGCATATTTTCAAGTCTGAAAACTGTAAAACATTCAAACTTCAAGCCTCTGTTTGACAAACTTAAAAATAGATTTAGACCTAGGTCCTTAAACAAAGGTTGCAGGACATAAATTAAACTACATCTTTTATTTAAGGGTCATGGACTGGTTCTACTTGGTTAGGAAGATACAAGACTCCCAACTAGGGTACTTGAAACTGAAACACAGTTTTTGACTTAGCCAATTTCGTGGGGCTCCAAATCAGCACTTTATTGAATCTTGGGAGCTCTATTTGACTAAGTTAGAGGCTAAACTAGCTCTCGACCATTAAACAAAGTTTGTTCTACATAAGATGAACTACAACTTTTGTTTAAGGTCAAACCTCATAACTAGTACAGAAGTCAAACTTTCGCTTTGGTCAAAGTATCAACTCGGTAAGGCCGAAACTAGAGTTTTAGGCCAAACGGGGCATTTTCTTGACAATTGCTCAACATGAACCCTTCATGACTTTTGTTGTAGAGTTCATATAGAGTCATTTGGGTAAATTTGTAAAGCTTGGTTGATGATCTATAGTTCCATTAACTTAATGGGGCAAATTCCAATAGGAATGTAACTTATCATTTCATGTGACTTTTTGATTCCAAACATCATGAAACTTTTCCAGGGATCAATATAGATAGGTACCAAGGTGAGACACATGAAGATATGACAATAACACCGTCCAAGCATATATCTTTGAAAATGGCCTATATGTAAAGCAAAGGAGTAACATCCAAGTTTAAATTAGGCTCTTCTTCGTAGGTTGACCTTGACATTGTCATCTCCACTTAATCTATCATGTTTGAGCTCAAACCCACTGCTTAATTGGTGATAAACACCTGGGGTGTTACAGTTACTGTAGCAAACCGCCGTCCAAAACTGCCCCAGGGGGTAAAGTAGATGGTTTTGGAAAGTTCAGGGGGTAAATTAGACTGTTTCATACTTGAGGGGGTAAATTAGACACCACCCCATACTTCAGGGGGTGATCTAGACTTTTTCCAATAAAGAATTATCTTTGCAGCCATGAGTATTTCCAATATATAAGAAAAAAATAGTGATGTACTGATGGCATAGTTAATCTAAAGCATTAGTTGAATAAAAACTGAAAAGAGACTAGCATATTATATAGCTCTACAAAACAAGTAGTACTCATATTCTATTTTGCAAGAACTACAATCACCTATGCATAAGTTATATAACAGAAAAAGAAGCACTAGAACACTGGATACTGACCTGGTCTTGGATGCTATTGCTAATCTTCCACTTTGTCAGCGATGTATATGGAGTGGATTCAGTGATACCACAAGTCATTCGGATAGAAGGTAGCCGATTAATCAAGTTGCACATCTTGTGTTCTTATTTACAAATAAAATAATAATAAATCTCTAATTATGCTCCTCAGCCAGCATACAACCAACATATCAAATGATGTTAGCAAACGTGGAACTTTGTATCTCTTGCTGAGATTCAAATGCGGGAGGATCATATCGGACATCTGAGCAACTTGTGTGGAAACCTATGCATCTAAGCATACAAATTACCTAGCATCTTCGAAAATCACAGTTCCACCATGCATAGAAACCAATACACCTAAGCATATTGTCACACTCCAAAATTTCTGATTTTGGGTTATGCATAGAAAACACTAACTAAAACAAATATTTTAATATTTGGATAGAACTTGTCAACATTAGTTTAGATTTCCATATATTTTTATTAAAGAAAAATGGTGCTTTTTGATTATTTTGGAATTAACTTGACGGGCTTTGGTTGATGTGATGCTTGCTTGGTGTTTATGAGTGCAAACGGTTTATGAGTACGATAGAGCAACGTTTCTTTCTCTCTTGGAAATTTTTCTGATCCTTTTTAATTAAGGTTCCATCTTTTGTGAACTTAATCTTTTTCCTTTTTCACCGATCTTTTCATGAGCTCAAACCCATTTAGTTGAGTTCCATATCCTTTCCAATGTCTCCAGGATTTTTCTGGTGATTTTTCTGAACTCCGGGCTATTTTTCACGGCTTAAAAAGGTAATTCTAGATTTTCTAAAATTATTTTTACTCACGGAATTAAAATAATCCCAAAATAATAAAAATAGCTCGATTTTTCCTGACCTCGAACCCTAGACCTATATATATGCCGGCGTAGCCCTCGACGCACTGGTTTCAGAAGCACAACCCTTTTCGCGAGCCGCCACTCGTAGCCCCACAGATCTATCACCGAAGTTTTGCATCTCGTTTGCAGCAAACTTTTTCGGCGAACGTTCGACGAGCTTTTTCGACCACGTTTCTCATCTCCGGCGAATTCTGCTTCTACCCCGAGGTTCATCTCGTCGTTCTCTACACCGTCACATGTTTATTTTCACGAATCAGTGCACATTTCGTCGCATTCCAGAGGCAATATTATTTCCTCCGTATTTTGAATATATTGAGACGCGTTTTTATATTTTTCTTGCGTCATGGGGCTTTTTGGTATTATTCTCCCCTGATATGATTGTTTGGATGGAGAGCTTTCATCAGTTCTCTCCTTGAATGATAATTCTCTTTTGAGGGCCATATCCCTGTAAGAATTCACGGGATAAGAAATTAGGGAGTGAATTTATTTCTCCCTTTATATGTTCAATATCAAAGTCAAAGCATGATAATATTGCTTGCCATCTGGCAAATATCTGTTTGGAGACTAAATTCTCCACATCTTTTTGGAGAACATCTTTTGCAGCTTTGCAATCTATTTTCAATAAGAATTTTTGATTGAGAAGTTCTCCTTGAAACTTTGAGACAACCTTTACGATTGCCAATATCTCTTTTTTGATAGTAGAATAATTTTTCTGAGCGTCATTCTAGGTTCCCGAGGTGAACCTGGCGAGCTGCTCTTTAGAATCCTTTCTTTGTTTTAGGATTCCTCCATAACCATAATCTGAGGCATCTGTCTCAATAATTTTGAACGCGTGATGATCTAATATGTATAAGCAAGGCAATCTTTTAACCTTGCTCTTGATCTGTTTCAGTGCCTGAGTATGTTTTGTGGTCCAGGCAGGAGGATTTTTCTTTAACCTTTCGGTCAAAATCTTTCTATCTTTTGCTAATGCTTTATAGAAATCTGAAACATAATTCAAGCATCCAAAAATCTTTGCAATTGTTTATTTTCTTTAATTTCATCAGGGAACTTATCAGCAAATTCTATCACCCGGGTAACAGGTAAAACTTGATCATGTTGTATCTTATAACCCAAAAATTATATGTTAGTTTGAAAAAGTTTCATTTTTCGTGCAGAAACCACAAGACCATTTTGGATAATTACTTTGTGGAATATGTTTAAATGTTTCCAATGTTGATCAATATTTTGTGAGAAAATTAAGACATCATCTATGTAAACTATAATGAAAGAAGTATATGGCAAGAAGATTTCATTCATGATTTTTTGAAATTTCGATGGAGCATTTTTTAAACCAAAAGGCATAACATTCCATTCATAGTGACCAAATGGAGTGGTAAAAGCAGTTTTATACCTGTCCTCTTCCTTTATTTGAAATTGACAAAATCTAGATTTCATATCAAATTTAGAATATACTTGAGATCCTTGAATTCTTCGGATCAAGTCATGTTTATAAGGAATTGGATATCTTATCCATTGCAATATTTTGTTAAGAGGTTTGTAGTTGATTACTAGTCTAGGAACACCTCTTTCTTTTTCAGCAGCATTTTCTACATAGAAGGTTGCACAGCTCCATGGTGAGGAGCTTTTTCTTATCAAGCCTTTCTTTAAGAGTTCATTGATCTCAAACTTGCAAATTTCTAAAAGTCTTCTATTCATTTGGATGGGCATTGCCTTAGTGGGGATCTTATCTTCACTAAAGCCAGATATGTATGGGAGAGTTACAACATGCTTCTTACTATGCCAAAAGGCAGAGGGAAGATCAGAGCATATCTCTTTGATGAATTTTTCTTCTAAGGCTTTTGTTTTAATTTTAAAATTTGGATCCTCAAGGATTTTATCTATTCTTACTTTCTTGATTTCGATGGCAACCTCATTAATGAGTTGTTCTTTGTGATGGATTTGCTCTTTTAAACGATTCAAAAGAGTTTCTTCATGTTGAGAAATGAACTTCAGTTCCACTTGTTTGCCTTTAATACTAAATTGAATGTTTTGCTCGGTCACAAGGAAAGGACATATCAAAGATAGAAATAGAGTCCCTAGGATAACTCCTTGATTGAGGTTTTTGATTAATAAAAATGATGTTTTTAGGCATACCCCAGAAATGCAAACATGAACCTCAGGAATTTTGTGGCTAACTCGGAGTAGATTTCCATTAGCATCATGGACTTTATGCGATGATCTTTCAAAATACCTAAAAGGAATGATTCCTTCTCTAATACAGTTCACATCAGCTCCCGAGTCTATCAAAGTTTTATATCTAAAGTTGAATCCGTCATGGAATTTGTATTGAATTTCAGCATACCATTTTTGCTTAAAATATCTTTCTATAGAGCTGACCGATTCCTCTTTCTAGGTTTCGATATTATCAGAGTTGTGAAGATCAAGGATTTGTACATTTCTTTTGAGGTTTCTTAATTCTTCCTTAATATTATTATACTCCTTTGAAAGATTATCTAGGTCTAGTTGCTTATTTTTCTTGTTTAGATCTTCAACCCTCTTGAAGACCTCATCTGCAAAACAAAACTGCTTTTTTCTAAATTTCATTAACCAACTTATCATTGTTGTTTTTACTCTTGATAAAAATTTTTCAAGGATGATCTCCTTTTCTTTTGAGTTCTGCATAGTATTAAAGGTATCTAACAAGAATTGTTCCAAATCAGTGAGAACCAAGATGTTTTCATCTATTTCTATTTTAGAGGTGCCTTTCCCAAGATACCTTTGGTTCTTATCTGGATTTCTTTTAGTTTTAAAAGGGTTTTGGGAACTAAGTTGATAGCAAAAGTCTCCCTGATCCTTTATCCTATTAACATTTTGAATCTCGAGCTGCTCCTTAACCTTTAAATCATTACTTAACTCAGCTCTTTCCATTTGTTTCTTTTGGGTTACTTTCCCTATATCTGGTTTTTTATGGTTTATACTCCCTTCTCTTTCCTTTCTTAGCAAGTCTCTATCCTTTTCAGCAAATAGGGGAGGTAAGCCATATATATATTTTTCTTTCCAAAGATCTTGATCAGGCTCTAAAAGGGTATATAGTTTTGATAGAAAAGAATCTTTATACCATCTAAGATCTGTCATGGTTTTGTATTTCCAGTTAATCACATGTTTCCTAATCTTTTTATGGATATCTTGATAGTTTCCATCAAAATGGCAAATTCTATTGTAGAGCAGGGTAGAGATAACATCTGGAATTGTTCCTAGAGGTTGTCCTTGGTCATTTATTAGGACAATTGGTCTTCCATTTTCATCTATCTTAACGGCCTCAATTATAGATTTTCTCTGGGTTTCACTTAGGTAGTGATCCCTCCAGCCCCTCAGTTGTCCTAAAAATCCTATGGCAATCATATGGGCTACTTCTTTTTCTTTATTTTCATTTGCTATGCAAGCATTTGCATACATAATCATTTGATGGCATGTTGTAAATATTTGGTATTTTACAAACCCGTCAAGATTCCACTCAACGATCTCCTTGCTATTGAAGCATGTCATGTTAGCTATGTGAGGCAGTTCTTCAAATTGAAGATCTGCATATGTTGGCCTGGGATAGTAATTTATCGTCATAGTTGTATGGGTTGTTGATTTAAATGATCTAATTTTGTTTATTACATCTTCACTTTCTCTATTAGTAATCTGGTTAACGTTTTTATTGATCTTCAAGTTTCCCAATTTGTTGGATAATTCATTTATTAGTTTCTCAAAAACAGAGGATCCCATGCCTTTTTGTTTTCCAAGTTTAAAGTTGGAAGAGATTATTTGTGGGACGAAAGGTGGAATAACTATTTGAGTATTGGGAATATCAGAATGAGAGGTGGATGGAAGGTTTACCTTGACTTCACTTTTGTTAGGCTTTGTCCCATCCATAAGAATGGCTTCTATGCACTCTGTTTGCTGGCCAAGGGCATGTAAAGATATGTTTGAAAAGTTTTGTTGTTCTACAAGGTGACCTATGTGTTCGACTTTTACAGGCTCAGCATAGGTGGTTTTGGATATGTTTTTGAGTGGACATGCCTTAATGCTTTCTCCCTTGGTGTTTGCTTCTAACTAGATGGGCTCAAACAGTGGATGAATAGATTCTATCTGTTTGCCACTGATAGTCCTCCAATCTTTAGAAACCTTTTTTTATCATGGTTATCTTGTCATCATCAGACTCATGTTCAATCTTATCATTTTTGTTGAGAACCTGGTTTAAAGAATTCTTCAAAATGTCTGATCTGACTATTTTCATACCAATCAAAGAAGAATATGTTCTTCTTTTGCTCAATCATTTCTTTGTGCCAAACTTCTCTAATTTTGAACCTAAAAGGCCGATCTACATTTTTGAAATCTCTTTCTATTTTGGCTTTATTTTTAGGAGGACCTATTTCTTTTTGAAGAAGGTTTTTATCTATTTGGAACTCCTCTTCTTCTAAAGAGATGAAACAATCTGTTTGGCATTCAGGGTCATCAACTTCAATAACATTGGTTTCAAAATTAGAGATCAATGGCTCATAAGGATTATTTTGGTATGTGGTATGGATGACATTTTGAGACTTAGTTTTTATTTTATTTTCAGGGTTAGAGTAGAAGGCTTTATGCATAGAAGCGGTTTTCTCAAAGTAGTTGTATGATACATTAGACATATCCTTAACCGACCTATTACTGCTACACGAAGCTACAGACCTATCAGAAGCACTAAGCGTCCTTACTAACCAAGACATCTTATACGAAGACAAAGGAGTTCAGATGGGTAGTTTCTAGTCCAACGGCAGGGTTAAACCTCACAATTAGGATCAACCTGTAGGGTAGATGGTTTCTAGTCCAACGGCAAGGTAAAACCTCACAATTAAGATCAACCTTTTCCTCCATTGGAGTGCCTAGTCCAACGCTTTACGCCGATAACAACGCATATCTTTGGCTAAACAAGGCTAACGGGTCGAGGCAAGCTCTATCAGAGGAATGGGATCTCCGCGACTTTGGCGTACTAACACGCTACGGGATCTCCGCGACTTCGGCCTACTACCACACCCTCATTGATCAGTATAATGATAAATCACTCAGAGTACTCCTATCTATGGTATTAGCATGATTAGAGGAATAAATCCTAAGTCATTCTAAATTACAAGTCAAAGCATATATTGATTAGTACAATTACACCTAGTAGTCATGGCTATGATCATCTTCATATCTACGCATAAGGGGTATTATTAAAGGAAGATTAAGAATAGAGCTTGCTCTATCTTCGTAACCGGACCGTACTTCTATGGCTTATATTCGGGGAGTGGATTACAAAGGACTCAACGGGAGTGTCACATCCACGATGTACCACATGACCCGGAATATAGAGTGTATTCATAGACAAATAGTATATAAGCACCATGCTTACATAATGCCAACCACTCACCTTGTGTACATTGGGATAAGCGCTATACGATCTTATGCATAAATACAATGATAAACTAGCTATACTAAGTATATAATCAAAGTAGACGAGGAACATTGCAACTAAGAATATGAATAAGATGAATACTAATATTGTCATAACAATTGTAGCAAGCATATAAAAGTAATGGAGATACAACGAGAGAGGGGTACAAAGATTACACCAAACCACGCTCTTGACAATGTCAGGAATCCAAACGAAGCCTTCTTGCCTCCCTCTAGACCTAGCCTAACTAGCTATGCCCTAGAATATAGAGGAGCTCTGAGGATGATTAGGGTTTCTATCTTCTCAAATGACTTGATGCCTCAGGGGGCAAGGCTTGATTATATAGCCCTGAGCTTGCAACGTGAGCTCTTGGATCAAACCGACTTAAGGAACAACGGAGATACAACCTAGGAAGCGGTGGGAAACCGACATAGCAACGAGAGGCTGACAGGTGGCCCCTAGGGGCTAGGGCGGCCTGCAGGTGGGGTCGGCCGGCCCCACATGGCAGCGTCTCGCCTCCCACTTCGGTGTGAAGTCCTCTCAAGTCTTCTAGAACCTTCCCACGCTGGTTTCGTGGCGAAATTGCATAATTAACTCTAACATGTAGGTCCGTCTTGATGGTTTTCTGGTTAAACCCTGCAGAAATCATAGGTTCACCAAAACTCATGGAATTTGTTAGATTAAACCCTAAACCTTTATTGGTGATCTCATTTGTGCCCCTATACATGTTTTATTCACGGTTTAATATGGTTGTTAACTACCATCAACAAAGATTCTAGAGGGTTGGAACGATACAACAATTATATTGATTCCCAAGGTAAACAACCCGACCCTGGTTTCCCAATTTTGCTCGATTAGCTCGTGCAATGTAGTATACAAAGTTATCTTGAAAATGTTGGCCAACAGATTAAGAGTGATCTTACCCGATATTATCAGCAACCATCAAAGTGCCTTTGTGCCTAGGAGATTAATAACCGATAATATTCTTATAGCCTATGAAAGCATCCATAGGATTAAGAAGAAATGTGGCAAGAGAGGTTTGTGCGCTATAAAGCTAGGTATGCATAAAGCCTATGATAGAGTTGAACGGGGCTTTCTCGAGAAGATTATGATTAAAATGGGTTTCCTTGGAAGATGGGTGCAATTAATTATGGCCTATGTTTCCTCAGTCAGATACAATGTCAGGTTTAATTCCATGGAGACCGAT
Organism: Saccharum hybrid cultivar R570; assembly: GCA_038087645.1. Lineage (NCBI taxonomy): Eukaryota > Viridiplantae > Streptophyta > Magnoliopsida > Poales > Poaceae > Saccharum > Saccharum hybrid cultivar. Next base: position 20,806,022 of record JAQSUU010000496.1, read on the forward strand.
GTTTTTACTCCAATTTGGGGAATATGTCAAGGGGATCCCCTATCTCCTTATCTATTCCTGTTTGTAGCCGAGGGACTCTCAAGATTGTTGAAAGGTGCAGAGTTGAGGGGAGAAATAGAAGGTCTTCGAGTTTGAAGAGATGCTCCAGAGGTGTCCCACCTCCTGTTTCCATACGACTTGCTTTATTTTGATGCATGCAGATAAGAGGAACACGGACAACTTGAAAAGCATTCTTGATAGGTACTGTACTAATTCAGGCCAAAGGGTTAGTGAGGCAAAGTCAAGCATCTTTTTCAGTGAAAACACCTCTGTAGAAGACGAGCTGGAGGATGTCAATCTCTAAATATCATGACAGAATCTTTAAGTGATAAATAGTTGGGTCTCCTAGCAATGGTAGGGGCAGATCGCAGTGACTGCTTCCAATATTTAATTGACAAGTGCGAACCAAAACGAAGGGATGGAAGGAGAAGCTGCTAAGTATGGGGGGAAAGAAATTCTTATTAAGGTTATCGCTCAAGCTGTACCGGTTTATGCGATGATGGTTTTCAAAATCCCAAAGAACATTTGTAAAGGGATATCAGACACCATCTCACAGTTCTGGTGGGGCGATGAAGATGACCACGAAAGAGTTCATTGGAAGGCATGATGGAAGCTTTGCATTCCTAAGAATAGAGGTGGAATGGGTTTTAGAGATTTGGAAAGTTTTAATCTTACACTCCTGGCTAAACAAGTCTAGAGATTATTAATTGAGCCAGACTTACTCTGGGCCAAAGTTTTAAGGGCTAAATATTACCCTGATGGAAAACTATTAGATGCTAAACCAAAGAGTGGCAGCTCATTTACTTGGCAAAGCATCCTATTGGGTTTGGATTGTTTTAAACGAGGATATATTTGGAGAGTGGGTAATGGATCCCAAATTAATATCTGGAACGACTACTGGATTCCAGCAAGTCATAATCTAAAAGTCATGACACCAAGAGGACATAATTTGGTCACTACTGTGGAAGAATTGATCAATCCGGTTATAAGTAACTGGGATGAGAACCTGATCAGAGACCTGTTCTGGTCTGTTGACGCCCATCGGATACTATAGATACCTTTGGTAGCTGGTAGAGAAGATTTGGTTGCATGGCATTATAACAGGAATGGGTTTTTTCTGTCAGATCTGCTTATCATATACAATGGACACACAAATTCGGTGGCAATTTGGTGCAGGAGCAAGCAATTGGTGTGGGAGATGTTGCACTCTGGAGAATTCTGTGGAACCTGCAAGTTCCAAGTAAAATCAAAATATTCGGTTGGTGAGTTTTGCATGGAGCTATTCCATGTAAAGGGATACTAGCAAATCGGCACATTAAAAGTTCAAGTAGCTGCCCAGCATGTTATGATGGCTGCGAGGATATTAAACACTTGTTGTTCACTTGTACTCGTGCAAGGGAGATATGGAAATGGCTCGGCATTTGGAGGTCTAGCCCCCGCGCGCTAGACCTCTGCCTTGCCGGCCCCTGCTGTCCTGGCCATGTCCGCGCGCGCCACAGCCGCGCCTCCACGCTCGCTGGCGCGAGCTCACCAGCCACGTGCTGTCTAGTCACGCCACCGCTGCTCGCCCCCGCGTGCTCTCCATGGCCACGCCACTGCCGCTCTACTTGGGGAAGCTGTTGTTGCTGCCCTGGTAAACCCCCACCCTCTTCTCCTGCTCTGCCGACGGAGTCTAGTGACAGGTGATGAGCGGCCGAAGCTCCATCAGGATGTATGATGAGGGTGGCGGCGACCTGAAGAATGGTGCAGTGAGGAGAACGAAGCCGAGCTGTCTTCCGCACGCCGCCCCGCCGCATGCGCGAGCCTACCGCTCGCCCATTGCGCGACACCGGCAAAAGCATTGGTGCAGCGACGAGAAGTTGGAGTTGCTGGAGAAGAGGAAGTTAGACGGTTGATGTGGTGGTGGGACCCATATACTAATAGAATATACGATTTGGAACAAAGTGAAAAGGCCAACTGTTAAATGCCATGGCTTGGCTTATAGCCAAGTTTATTGGCATCGCTCTTAATGTAAAGCATGTAGCAAAGTTCAAATAATATTTTTTAGGGGAAAGTTTAAATAATAAATAATGGCATTCATTCAGGGCACTCCTAATGGAAAATTAATGATGGTTTTTATTCCTATTAAATGAGATACCACCTAAACAAAATACTGACATGACAGGCTAATTAATGAGGAAAGAGAGAAAAAATAGAGGAACTCCAGGAAACGACGTCGGCTCTTGAATCGAGGGATGAAGAAACTGCGATTTCTGTGTTGGAAGGAAACAACCCGTTTCTACAGGTGGGATCCACGACGGGTGCTTGCCGGCCGCCGCGCGCGCTCACCTGCGCCGCCGCGCAACCTCGCCCGGCCGCTGCACGCATGCACGCCCGCCAGCCCGCCAGCCCGCCTGCGCTCGCTCGCACAGGCCGCGCTAGCTGCCGCGCCGCCACCGTCCAGGCCGCGCTCGCCGTGCCGCCATTGCCCACGCAGCGCTCATTGTGCCACCGTCCGTACAGGACGCGCCGTTGTCACCCAGGCCGGTCGTGTCCGTACAGGCTACGTAGACCGCGCCGCCGTCGCCTTGCCGCGCTCCGCTAGTGGTGAGGGAGAGCACGAGCTCATGCTGGTGACAGGGCCAAGCTCACAGATGGCCAGGGAGGCGAGCTTTGCTGCGGGCGGTGGCCTAGCCCCTTGCCTCGCTGACGTCGAGCGGCCTCCCCTCCTGCTACTCCTTCTTACCCGCTCTGCTTGTGTTTCTTCTCGAGGAAGAAGAGAAGATGTGCTACTCCTCACCATCAGGAGTCGGGGCGAAGATGGAGTTCTCACCTGCTCTCTTGTGCTTATTGAGGAAGAAGAGAAGATGTGTTACTCGGCTGCTTCTTTTCACATAGAAGATGGATTTGGGAGAGTGAAAGAAAGGGGAAAAATGGCAATATTTACTTTTTTTTATTTACTACGCGAGTACCTCATGCATTGTGTGAGATAATTTATATACTCCCTCCGTCCCAAAATACATGTAAATCTCGTTTTACGAGGAGTCAACATAATCTTAAGTTTGACTAAGTTTTTAGAAGATACTATCTACATTTATATCTTCAATTAGGTTTATTATGAAAATATATTCTATAATTAATCTAATGATACTTATTACGTATCATGAACATTAATACTTTGTGATATATATTCAGTCAAAATTAAGAATATTTGACTTCTCGGGAAACGAGATTTACATGTTTTTTTGGGACGGAGGGAGTAGTTGATTTGTTGTTGACGTGGCTATTGTGAAAACCGTGTCAGTTTCTACCATTGGACTGCCCTCGGTCATTCATATACGGGCTTCTATCTGGCTCCGTTTATGGGCCGACCTAGGCCATCATTCGGGAGTCCATTAATGGGCTGGCCCGTCCTACGCCGTCGCCCTTATATAAAGTCCCGAACCCTAGAGGCCACCACATTCTTCCCCGAGTCGCCGTCGTCTGCTCCCTGCTGCGGTTCCGCGCCTCCAGAAAGCTTTGGCCTCTATCTCCTGCAAGGTAGCGTTTCTTCTCGGGTTTTCATCCTCCCTCGCGCGACCTCTCTTCTTAGCTGCTTGATGCGATAGAGACTGGATCAAGGTTGTACTATGTCGCCTCCCCGTGTCTGTAATTGGTCCTCTGTTTGCGATTGATGATAGCTACTGCGCTTCAAGCCCCTTAGGGTTTTGAGGTTTTGCTTGCTCTCTTGTTTCGATGATCTGATCCTTTAGGACATTATCTTACGGATCCGGTGAATTACTTACGCGCCGTCGTTGGACGACTTATTGATTGTGCTTGTGGTCTTGTTAAGTGGTCTTAATAAAGCGTCGGATCGAATTTTTTTTTAGGTGTAGAGCTGCTGTAGTATCTCTATTGCAGATACTTCGCTTTTTATGTCTTTGCAGTTCTTGTGCAGTAATACTTGCAACCTCATAGTATGACCAAAGTTCTGATCTGGTTTATACAGTTTCCAATTTTGAATTCGTTTTACTATATCTAAATTCTGTGCGCACGTGATAGCGAATGGATCGATGATGTACTCTGTCGCCTTCCCGTGCCTGTAGCGATTCGGTTGTGAGAGTGAACGGATCGATGATTTACTCTGTCGCCTCCCCGTGCCTGTAGACCTTAGGGTTGGGTTTTTGCCTATATTTCGCTGACCTGATTGTTAAGGATAGTTTCTTCTGATTGCGATGACTGCTGGATGACTTAATGATTGTGCTTGTGGGCGTGTTACCTGGTCTTAATAAAGTGTCGAATCGAACTTTTGAGGTCTAGAGCTGCTGCAGTTTTTGTTTTGCAGATACTTTTTCACTGTATCTGTCTTTGTAGTTCATGTGCAGTAATAGTTGCAACCTCATAGTGTGAGCAAATTTCTGATCTTGTTTACGAAGTTGTTTGAGGTTCCAATTTTGAAGTCTTACTGTTCAAAATTCTGTTTGCACACTTATTAGTTTGCTCTTTTTGTTTTTTCTAGGGCTGCTTTGTTTCTTATATTATATTGTCTGCTCTGGTTAATGTTTCTAGTGCTGCTTTATTTCCCTGCTGGTGATGTGTATCAGGTTATTTTTAAGCTAATTGCTGCGGTTGCAACTTTAGAAGTAGTTTCTGATCCCATTTGATAATTGCTTTAGTTAGTGGGTAGTATTGTGTTTCTAACAATTGATTCATCTAGTGTAACAGTTTAAGCTTCACCTCCAGCCATGGGTAAGGAGAAGTCCCACATCAACATCGTGGTTATTGGCCACGTCGACTCTGGCAAGTCGACCACCACCGGCCACCTGATCTACAAGCTTGGAGGCATTGACAAGCGTGTGATCGAGAGGTTCGAGAAGGAGGCTGCTGAAATGAACAAGCGGTCCTTCAAGTACGCGTGGGTGCTCGACAAGCTCAAGGCTGAGCGTGAGAGAGGTATCACCATTGATATCGCTCTGTGGAAGTTTGAGACCACCAAGTACTACTGCACGGTCATTGATGCCCCTGGACACCGTGACTTCATCAAGAACATGATCACTGGTACCTCCCAGGCTGACTGTGCCGTCCTTATCATTGACTCCACCACTGGTGGTTTTGAGGCTGGTATCTCCAAGGATGGCCAGACCCGTGAGCATGCCCTCCTTGCTTTCACCCTTGGAGTGAAGCAGATGATTTGCTGCTGCAACAAGGTATACAACAACAACAACAACAACAACATAGCCTTTTGTCCCAAGCAAGTTGGGGTAGCAACATAGCCTTGCTGCAACAAGGTATGCTATCACGAATTTCTGTTTCAATCTTGTTCATTAGTTGAGACTATAATGTGTGATTCATGTGTAGAATACAACGCTAGTATAATAGTATATGGTTTACACAGAATGACATGTGCAGCAAGTGGCTAGGGCTTTTATTACATCACCTTATGTTTCCTACATATTATGTTCACCTTCACTAATGTGCTAGTCTGATATGCTGCAAACATATTATGTTTGATAATAGTTCTCCTTCATTAATTTGCTTGTCTGATATGTTGCAAAACGATTTCTTGATAAATTTGGTACTTGTTTCCCATTCAACTGTTTTGAGTAATTGTTCGAGTTATTTGAAACTTGTTGCAGCATTTAACTGCCTTCTGTAGTTTCTTTGATTTGTTACAGTACTTTACTGAATACATTTGTGATATATGATGATCTACCCATTTATATTTGGTTTGTCACTGCTGAGATGTCACAGTAAAAGAATTCTGGAAGAAGTGCCATGTACCAGTTAATTTTGATTGATATCTTCTCGCATATGTACATTTTGCTTGCTGTTTATGTGATCTGTTCCTTTAAGCTAATGATGATGTTCTGTTCCAAGGTTTTCAAAAAAAATGATGTTCTGTTCCAAACATATACTGTTTAATAGCTGTGGAGAATCAAACTAACGGTAATCATATGTTCTGTTGCTGTTGTATTTTTAGATGGATGCGACCACTCCCAAGTACTCCAAGGCCCGTTATGATGAGATTGTGAAGGAAGTCTCATCCTACCTCAAGAAGGTTGGATACAACCCTGACAAGATTGCTTTCGTCCCAATCTCTGGTTTTGAGGGCGACAACATGATTGAGAGGTCCACCAACCTTGACTGGTACAAGGGCCCAACCCTGCTTGAGGCTCTTGACCAGATCACCGAGCCCAAGAGGCCTTCAGACAAGCCTCTGCGTCTGCCCCTCCAGGATGTGTACAAGATTGGTGGTATTGGAACTGTACCAGTTGGTCGTGTGGAGACTGGTGTCATCAAGCCTGGTATGGTTGTCACCTTCGGTCCAACTGGCCTGACTACTGAGGTGAAGTCTGTTGAGATGCACCACGAGGCTCTGCAGGAGGCCCTTCCTGGTGACAATGTTGGCTTCAACGTGAAGAACGTCGCTGTGAAGGATCTGAAGCGTGGGTATGTGGCCTCCAACTCCAAGGATGACCCTGCCAAGGAGGCTGCCAGCTTCACCTCCCAGGTCATCATCATGAACCACCCTGGGCAGATCGGCAACGGCTATGCCCCAGTGCTGGACTGCCACACCTCCCACATTGCTGTCAAGTTTGCTGAGCTCATTACCAAGATCGACAGGCGGTCTGGCAAGGAGCTTGAGAAGGAGCCCAAGTTCCTGAAGAACGGTGACGCCGGTATGGTGAAGATGATTCCCACCAAGCCCATGGTGGTTGAGACCTTCTCTGAGTATCCTCCTCTGGGTCGTTTTGCTGTCCGCGACATGAGGCAGACCGTTGCTGTTGGAGTCATCAAGAGCGTGGAGAAGAAGGATCCGACTGGTGCCAAGGTGACCAAGGCTGCAGCAAAGAAGAAATGATGTGCCCTCATTAATCCTGTGGTGTTGCCAAGGTCTTTTTCATTATCATTGAAGTTTTGTACTGGTCATTGCTCTTATACTGTGAACTGTTAAGATCTACTGGCTGTCTGCCCTGTGTCTGTTGTTTGGGTACTTACTGTCATTTCAGCTACGGTTGATTTGCATTGCATGATATCTCGATTGGGTTCTCATTTCTGAATCATTTTTGTCTTGATCTGAAAATGTAGCTGTTAAGTATTGTTTTAGTTGTGGGATTCCCGGAATGTTGAAGATGTGTCTTGAATTGTTTATATAATTCTATCTGAAGTTCTGTCTATCACATGATCATGATGATGTCTCGATTGAGTTCTTGGCCTGAAAACACCAATTCTGCTACCGGAGTAGCAGTAACTGTAATATACTATCACATGATGTAGCTCGATTGAGTTCATGTCGTGAAACACCAGTTCTGCTGCTGGAGTAGAATAGCTTCAATGTATTCGTTCAAAAAAAAAAGTAGCTGCAATATACTATTGCACACGACGTCAGCCTCCTGGTGGAGCCTCTGCCACTAGAGATCTCCACGGTGGGACGACGCCGGAGCCACAGTTGCATAGACGAGCCGCCCTGGGATGTTGGAAGCAGCCAGTGCCCACCAACCAACATGCGCCCGGATGGGAGCTCAACGCCCGTGGGCTCAAGGTGCTGGACAGGACGCCTGACCACACCGTGTCCTTTGTACCGGTTCATGAACGTGAACGTTGCTGCCTCCCCCTCTGCAAGAAACGCGAACCATTCAGCTTATTTACCCACCATGCTCAGCTCAACGACTGGATTGCGCACAACAGCTCGGCCGGTGAGGGACGCAGAGCTCGACGAGGGCGCCGGGGTAGGCATCTGAGAAGGAGACACCGCTTCCTGCACCGATGAGTTAGGGTTGCACCTGCACGTGAGGATGGGTGGTGAGTCTCGGCTCAAGGTGTGCATTTTCTCGTTGGAATCACTTAGCGCCATCAGATGTGGAATGGACGCAGGGGATGATGGGAAAGTTACAGGATGATTTGTTCAAGCAAAGTCACTGAATCAAGATCCAGCCACACGCGGGCGTGAAGACGATTGTAGGGGCACCGCTGGACGTAGACGAGGAGGTATGATCTTGTTCCTTGTACTTCATCCTTAAATATGTCAATTTAAATTAATACAAATCAATTTAGAGTAGTCTTATAAAGTTAAACTTTTGTAGCCTGATCGAATTTTGTAGAAAAAGACCAACAATTGTAACATAATTAAGTATAGACCAACAATTGTAACATAAATAAGTACAGTTAGATATCAGTTAGAAATGCAGTAGATGTTAGTAGTCTTGTGTAAAATTAATTGAATTTAAAAAGGTTAGATTTATAATAACTCTAGAAGTTGATTTATTCTGAGAAACAAGGAATAGATTTATAGCTGTGTTTCGTGTCTTGGAATGGAACAGGTGACGTGGTACCTTTGTCTTGGAATGGAACACCTGCTTACAACAACGCAGCTTCATTATCCTCACCAAACATCTCGATTCTAGGCTATGGATGCATTGCTAGCCTGTACAGCTTCTGCTCACATAGGACAAACCAATGTATTATTTGTTTAGCTTTTGCTCACATGGAGCGAGTCGATGTATGTTGTGTTTGGTTTAAGAATAAATTTTTATTCTAAATGGAGTGATGTATCATAAGTTCAATCCAACGAACAGTGTTTTTTCTCATAATAAATTAGCGTAAGTCAAATTTCAGTGAAACGAATGACCCTCCTCATAATAGTACTTTTTATAGCTCGTGAGGAATGGAATACTCTCCCGTCCCTAAATAACTGTTGTCGTTGGTGTGGGTGCCGCAAGTTTGACTCGATTTGTAGAAAATGTGTGTAATATTTGTATCTCTAAATAAATTTATTAAAAACTAGATTCAAAGATCTTTCTAATAATACTAATTATGTACCATAAATATTTATATTTTTTAATATATATTTAGTCAAAGTTGTTTCTCGGGAAGCGAAAATGACAGATATTTAGGGACAGAGAGAGTAGTCATGAATCAACTCATTCTATTCCACAAATTAAATAAAAAAACTAGAGAGTGAGATGATGATGGACCACGCCATTTCACCAACCAAACATCCTATTATTGGTCTGGAGGCCTGCTGGAACCACTGGGCCCGGAAAGCGGTCCGGTCACCTCTCTCGTCCCTTTCGACTTGCAAATTCCCTTCTAACACCAGGCATTGGGGGGAGCAATCCCCAGGGGGCTGCATGACTAGAACCACATGGTCCACCTCGACAATTTCTCTCTTTTCCCTCAAACTCACACCCCTCGAAGGGGCTGGGCAAGCGACTCACCGAAATGTCTACGGAATGACCAAATGAGAGGAAGGCCCCTATTTATAGGTCCGAGGGCAGACCCAACAGCCTTAAAACCCTCGCGCCGAGTGGCAAACCATGGGAAATCATAGCCAACGTCAGATACCCGCGCGAGGTCAGGAAAAATCAAGATCTCCCCAAAGACAGGAACGACACAGCGTCGATGAGAACGCTTGGCCCTGCCTGGATCACAAACCCCAGTACGCAGCCCACTGATGCAACGAGGCACGACGATCATGTACCATGACGACAAGACGTCCTGACAGGATAAATCGTAATGGCCACCCACCACATTGAATGCGTCTACCCGCAAGGGGTCGAGCAACGAAGCTGAAGCAGGTCACGACCGTGAGCCCATGTTTCGCACAAGCACGCATATCAGCGCTTTCATGATCTCTTCGTGGTCGCAAAAATGCTTGGGGGCTACTGTCGAGGTTATGACTCCGGGGTGTCTCAAGGCACCGAATAATTAGTAGGCCACGCGGCCCGCAATTCATCGGATTAACAATGGCCTGAACGACCAAGGCCCAACTAAGATGAGCACGCCAAACCAACGCCCATGCTAGGGTCGACCGTGACCCCTTCTCCTGCCTTAACCACACAGAAGACGCGACCTCTCCCCCATCACGACCCCTGGGAGGGACAGGGAGAGGTCGAGCGCAGCTCAGTGTGCTTGCTCTAACAAGAGCATGCGCGCTGCACTGACCTCACAAGGACCGGTGTGACAGCGGTCACGTCGGTCCAGTTAGACGCCATCTCTATGCCACGTCGCACCAACAAGACAACACCGCACAGTGTGGCAATGGGTACAAAACCCACCATCTAGATATGACCGACAGGACACGCGTACGATCCCACCTACTACGAGATGAGATCTATGACAAGGGTCTCGACCTAGAGACCTTCCTGGCTGGCGGAGTGCCCCGACCCAACGATCGGGGTCGTGGCCCTCAGCCCCACGAGGCAACAAGGCGAACGGCGACCCAAGGCAACTACCGTAACACCCTAGGTGTCAGAAGGCTAATTAAAATCTTGATCATGCCATCATGACGCATAATCACCAAGTATAATGGCATACATGCACTATATGTTTCAAATATAGCATCCATGTGTTTCATATGTTGCACTGTGGTGTTTCAAATGTTGTTTATAATATGTTTCACATGTTGCATGAAATAATGTCAATATTATTAATTAAGGTTCTTTGTGAATTCATAGAGTAAAAATTGCTGATTTTTTTTAAAAAATAAACTTTCTGAGTACAAAGTATGTTCTGTAATATAGAAACAAAGTTGTGTCATGTTTTCAAATTAAACATGTTCAAATTTGTGCTCCAAATTTTAAGTCCAGCACTAGTTCTCTACACTTAGCATTTTTGGCGAAGTCCTTGCAAAACCAATTATGAAGTTCAATTTTTGGAGATTTGTTAAACCAATTTTTTTAAATAAAAGTTGTGCAACTTTGGTACCATTTCAAAGTGTGAAGTTTGAACTTTGATGATGTACTATTAGTTGGATTGTATGATCAATGTTTGGCCACTAATTAATTTCTCAAAGTAGTTAATCAATTCTGTTTTGTAACTCTGAATTTGAATTCAGTTTTCGGTTTCAAAGTTCCCTTGTTCCCCATCCTTGATCTCTCAATCCGGTGAGAATTTGAGTTTGAGGTTTGAAACAAAGTTGGAGTTTGCATAAAGATGAACAACTTTTGTTCTTGGAGATCGTCGAGTTACCACAAGAAACCGGGAGAAAATGGAAGAGGAATAGGGAGTTTCAGACAGCTACAGTAACACCGGCAGCAACATGCTTGCCCTGCTCACCGCCGTGCGCTGTCCATCGCGTCTTCACGGCGCGTCTCGCGCGTGGACGCACAGCCTTCCGCGTGACCATGCTCAAGTAGGCGCTGGCGAAGCCGGTGACATCGCCCTGCCTTTAAAAAACAAGCGTTGGCCGCCGTCTCTCTCTTCCTCCCTTTTAGCACCACCGCTAGGCCGCTCCGCTTGTCAGAAAAATTTGCCGCCGTTGAGGCGCCCCAGCTCAATTGCTTGCACACCTGGCATTGCCTACTCCTCGCGCACCTCCTTGCCTACTCCTCGCCGTTGGGAGTGGCCGTGCGTGCCGCTTTCATCGCGGCCGCATCGCCATGGCCGCCGAGCTCAAGCTCAGCACGGCCAGGCCATCTCTGGCTATCTCTCTCCGTTCTAGTGCTTGAGCCGTATTCGCATGAGCCCCCTGGTGATCTTGCGCATGCTGCGCTAGCCCGCCTCCACCATCGCACCCCACAGCGCCACTGCTGCCAGCCGCCGATCGCTGTGCCCATCGCTGCGTGTGGCCGCGTCCTTGCACACCACGGTAGGGCATGCCTCGGCCACCCACGAGCGCGACCGAGACCACTGCTGCCCCTGCGAGCCGCCATCGCCGTCGCAGGCCACCCATTGTGCCAAATCGGCCGCCGGCCAGTCGAACCCTGCCTTCCTCTGTTTAGTACAGCGAGAGGAAGGAGAAGGTAGAAATAGAAGCTTTTCTAGGGTTTCCAATGTAAATCTCGTGACTCATATGAATAGTGTTTTGTACTGTGGGTTGATTCTAGAAAAAACTCAGGGGCCTTTATGCAAAACCATGCGCCTGCGCGCTAGGCCGGCCTGTCCTCCCTGTGTGGGTCGGTCTGCTCGCGCTATTGGCCCGAGTTGGGCCACTTTGAGCCCGAAGTCTTTTTCTTTTTTCTTAGTGTTTTATTAATTCTTAAATATGTGCTAATCTTTGTTATTTCATAACTAAACATTGGTGCATGGTAAAAATGTGAAAATTTGTGTGTAGCCTTATTATGATGTGCTCTATGCAAGAAAAATATGAAACCGTGAAAATAAATTGTTTTTAGATGTTTAAAAATTAGCTTTTTAATTAATAAATGCTTGTTCCATGATTTTTGTAGGCTAAAATAAATATCCTTTAGTTGCAAAACTTTCTGTGTAACTGTTTTATGGTAAGATCAATCTACACAAAAAGTTTGGGGATTAATTTGATGATGTTTAGTGGGATTAATTTGATGATGTTTAGTTATATCCTTAATCATTGTGGCAGAACCGCCTAATCTAATGCCCTCCAAGGGTACTTGTCTCCCACTAGACACTAAGTACTCAAGAGAGAGCACTAAACTATGTGATTCCGTCGAGCACACCACAAGAGAGAACTCAAAAATCCACATATTTACATTAGGATCATAAATGAGATAGTAAAGCTTACAACATCCTTGTCATTTCTTACACCACTTTTAGTATAACATCAGAGTAATTTATTATTTGATCATAACAACATAATATAAAATGTTATCAGAGTTTCAGCAGAATGAAAATCATTTAATGCTAGGTTAAACATTATCACGAAGAACATTTATAATGCATGAAATGATAACAGGTTATACGTGTTTCTTTTTTAAAAAATACATTCTTGGTGGAAGTTTTAAATAAACTCCATGTCCACATGTAAAGGAAATCCTCGCTAAGTCCACCAGGAGGTTTCCACACACAAGTGTTAGCTCCAAAAATATCTATCGCCTGCAACAGGGGAAATAAAACACTGAGTACTTAATTGTACTCAGCAAGACTTATCCGACAAGAGAAAATAAAAGACTCCAAGGTTATGCATGGCTATTTGGCTTGTGGGTTTATTGTAACTGCAGGAAGCATTACTAAATATGCATCCTTATAATCAACTTTTATTAGCTGTCATAATTAGTCCCTTAACTAACCATTCTATGTAAGAACTTATGCTACTTTCAAGCCGGTGGTAAGAAATCAGAACCATTTTACCATCCTTCCATGTTCCGGTTATTACTACGGTGCCAGATAGTAGCCAAGTCGTACCGTCATGTAGAAACGGTGATTCGTGAATTAATGTGCCCAGCTAGGTACCCAAAAAATACACGCTTCATCTGCACCCCGGGCACAGACAAGACTAACCTATTCCACTCTTGTCACGGGTCCAGGTCCCCGTTCAAACTGGGACTCCAAGTCCCCAACACTGCAGGCCCGCCCTTAGTGTGGTGCTTAGACCTCCAACCCAATAATCCACCTATTGCAGTCGGTGTGGAAAGAGACGGAACTCATGACAAGAGAGTAACAAGTCTTCCCGCTCCCATAAGCAAGTATATGCTCGAGATAATAAGTCTATGACCTGACTAAGGTCCAATGCAATGGACGGTCCTCAATTGACACAGGCGAGATAAATACAACCAGAGCCTTGCTCTGTTGCCCAACCAAGTCCAAATCCATCCAAGCCCAGTCCCTCCCGGTCTCCAATTATTATACATATTATATATATATATATATAGCAAGTGGGTTTCATTCAACCCCTTTAAACTTAATGCACAAGCATAAAATAAAGTGCAGAATAATAGGGGTTATGAACCGGGGCTTGCCTGGGTATGATTTAACCAAAGTTAGCATTCCACCATGGTGACATGATCATCAAGGCACCATCTTTTCTGCTACCTCTGGGTGACTCCACGATCCATCATCGCTCCTATTATGACATTCGTGGATGCAACGGAGAGACGTAAATAGACAATGATAATCGCAACTAGGAGAACACAACACGCTTTGCAAGCTAACGAGCTAACTCTAACGTACCAGACTATGTACCCATGTTGTTAAATAAGACCTTATTTTTCCAACAAGTATTTTAGTCATATGAACCCAAAGTGTTGCTTTATCCATTTTATCGATTTAATAGATATTCAAACTAGGGCTCATAAATTATCCTAACAAACCAATTATTTTGGAGCTACAAAAATTACAGAGGGCAGACAATAATATTAGGAGTTTACTGTAAAATTTTCAGAGTCAACCCTATTACCATTTTCTTACAAAGATTCTCACAAGTTTTACATTTTCATAATATTAAGCATGTTAAAATATTTAAGGCAACCTGAAAACATCTTAGAGCTATGCAAAACAAGTACACTAACAGCTAGATCATGATCTTAGGAAGCTAACAAAATTGGTTTCATAATTTTTGGACGTTTATACTATTTTATATTAATTTTACAAGTTTACTTCAGAAACTAATTAGAAAATGCTTAAGAAATGAAAAGGGCCAACGGCCACCAATTCGGCCCAACGACACCATGCGGCCCGCGTGGGAGCGCGATCGCACTCGGCACAACGGGCCGGCCACGGTCTACGCCCAGGCGAGCCAGCCCAGCAGCAAACCATGGCCCGTGCGGCATAGCCGCGCCAGCAGGCCGGCCCAATCAGGCCCGTTCCGAACGTGAGCCGCGCGTTTTGCAGAAAAGGCCCCCCAGTTAAACCTAAACTAACATGTAGTCCAAGTGCTACTATTCATATGAGTCTCGAGATTTGCAATTCGAACCCTGGAAGAGTTTCTATTCTGCTTTCCTCACATTCTTCTGCTTCCCAGAGCAGAGCACCGAGCGGGGGATGCGGTGCGCTGACCGATTCCCGGTGGGATGGGGCTTGGCGGCGGCGAAGGACTGATCAGCAACCAGGGAGGGGCCAGGGCACACTGGTGGGTGGCACAGCCTCACTGGAGGCGTCCTGATGTGGTCCAGCCGCGGGCGCCAGCGGCAGGCGACAGCAGCATTACGGGGCGCGACGGGGCCAAGGGAGGAGTGCGGGAGGGGTGGCGTGGGTGTTGGGCATTCTTAACGTCATTACCAAAAGTAGACTTAGTTTTCTAATTCTGATAACGGCGCCAAAAATACCGAACCTATCCCTCATGCCACTTAAGCCAAGTTGTCATCCCCAGCATGACATGAGAGACACGGTATTGAAATATGCAACTGCTCTTCTAAATAAATAATAAATAAGATCTGCAAGCGCACAGATTAATACCGATGTAGCATTTTAACCGGGAAGTATTCCAGGTATCATTATTTATATTTTTACCACTGGGAAGGGATTACTAACATCAATGTTTATTATGGAATGGAATATAGGAATGAGTATCAATCATTGCATGTATAAGTGAGAGCATTCATCTATCTTTTGCATACAGGGGTAAGTGTCACATAAAATATAGATAAAGTATGAATGGTGACAAAGATAATTAATCTGATCAGCTAGCCACATATAATAATGATAAGCACCTCAACAGATATTCTAGCAAGTCATTAGCATGGTATTAGGACGAACTACAAGGATATTTCCTAAGTTATTCTTAACTATAAAGTCTAGCATATCATAGTTAGTGCAAGTACACTTGGCAATCATTGCGAGAAAGGACTACGCCCATGCATAGTGATATTATCAAGGAAGATGAGAAACATAGCAATCACTCCCCCGTAATAATGTTGCTCTGCCTGCCTTACACACGGGAGGGGGACTATATAAGAACCAACGAAGCTGTCACCATCGCGGACCACCCCACGATCCGGCATATAAGGTGCAATCGCAGATAAATATGGTCTAAGCACCACGCCTACACAATATTTATCATTTACCCATGGATCCGATGGATAAACGCTATACGATCATAAACATGTATATAATTCCAATCTAACTAAGCCAAGCGTATAACTACGATAAACTAAGAACAATATAATCGCAAACATAAACAAGTAGAGCATAGTCATAATCAATATATTGAAATAGAACAAAGTTGTATTCATAATATTGAAGAACAATGATGAACAATGAAGAACAGTAGAGGAATTACCAAGAATCCTCTTGACAGATCCGAAAACCAATCGAAAATTGACTCCTTCTAGTTCTAATCCTATGTAGCTATGCTATACTAGAGATCTAGTTGATGTGATGGCTCTAGGGCTTGATCAGAGACTCTCCTCCTGAGATTAGGGTTTGAGGAATTGAGAATGAGGGAGTGCCTCCTCCAGGGGCCAGGGGTCCTGCTTATATAGCCCCCTCAAGTGAACGTGGGCCGTCGGATCAAACTGACATTAATCGCACGGTTTTCCTTGATCCCTTAGGTCGGTGGAGCATAATCCGCGAGACGGAGCCTGATTGGCTCTCAGGCCCGGGCGGGCGCCCTGCCTCCGGGCCCGTTCGGCCTCCCGTTCGATCTCGTGGCTTCTGGAGTCTTCTAGATGATAGAAAATCGGTGAACACGTTATTATCTCTATGTAAACCCGACGTGTGGGCCTTTCCTCCGTATTTTCTGATAACCCCCTACAGAAACAGACAAACACCAAAACTCGTGGAATTCTGTCAGATAAAACCCTAAGTCTAGGTGTTGGTTGCATTTGGATCCTTTTCTTTATTTATTTGATAACTATATTTGGTACTTAAGGACCGTCAACAAACTCCCCCAAGCTTACCTCTTGCTCGTCCCTAAACAAGGATAGACTCATTATGGATCAGAAGTTGCTGCAACGCCTTTGAACGTTGACGGTACATATGCTTTCAAATAAGGTCTCATCCCTGAGTTAGAGTAAACTGTCAAGACTTAAAACTTACTCATTTTACCTTTCACCATGGGGCTTGCAACCGTCACCTGCATCTGGAGTGGTTAAAAGATAGAACGGTCTAGTCAAATGCCATGTCTCTTATTCTTGATCAGCTATAGCTCTGGAGTTTTTGCAAATTTTTCAAATAAAACTCAGAGATTCCTTGTATGACTTTCTCGGGTCTCTCTTTTGTGGTATTTCTGGATCCTTACCAAGGCAGTAATGGTATATGCCTTCTCTCTCAAAGTATGTGGTATTTATGGTATAAGGCGTAGTGACATTGCCTTCTCTCTCACCCTACTCTAATAAGGCTTTGATATCTGGAGCTCATAGGTGGGAGATACAGTATACATACTCATAGAACATTTATTGCATAGTCAAACCATGGATCCAGAGAAACAAGTCAATAAGTCAAATCAAGATGTGCATGTGTGGTGAATGAGTGGTGTATGGTGATGATGGTGATAACAAAAGTCTAATGCTCTTTTTGAGGGAATACATACCTTTCTTGCTTTTTAAAACTTTTGAGGGGAATGAGATGCTCTATTTATTTTTTTTCTCTTTTTTTTCTCTCAGGTGGGTATCTTGTACCCCTAATTCTACTGTCGGACACTTGTCCATTTTTACCTCTCGTCTCACTTTTTCTTTCTTCGAGGTTCTGAGCACTTGCTCCTTTTTATTTCCTCGTATTTATATATATATATTTTTAGAGCAATCTCCCTCTTTTGAAAATATAGCAAGTGGTAGTAGAAATGACTTGAGCATTAACTTCACAGGGAATAACAGGAATGGGATAATGTTTTTGGCTATTCTCTCCCGGGTCAGGAGTAGAATAATTTTGGATGAATCTGGAGATGGAAATGAGTGGATATATGTGGATACGTACTTCCGGAGTAGAAGCAGCATGTATGAGTGAACGTGCAAGTGAATCTTGATTTTAACCACATGACAAGTTCCTAAGGGTCTACACAGCTTGACCACACTCAATGCCCATAAGCAGTAAGTAGTAAAAGTGCGGCTCTTAATCTAACAAGCATGTATATATGGCTGTGGTAGGAATTTAAACTCTCATCATACAGGAACTCATCATGCAACATTTTAAAGATTTTCAAAGATAAAATTCTCCAGAATTCTAGCATATCTAGGAACAGATAAACAGCAGCTCAACTTTCCCATATCATATCCGCTAACAACTTAGACTTCAGATCAAGTTCTCTTCCTGCTAGTTCAGGTTTAGAGCCAGTTTTAAATTATAACAGTTATGTCTAAACTAGAGAGAGAACAAATTTGAAAATTAGGCAGAGCAACTATTCATCATATCCATGCTAGAGTTTTATTTTCAAGATTCAGTTTAGCATAGCTACTTTATTTATTTATTAAACTAAGCAAATATATATATAAACACAAAATATTTATTTGGGTTTTCATGATTATGCATCTTTTTATTTTAATAAAGCATAGGTATAAATGTAGATAAAAATACTTATCGGGATAAATGGGGGTGCTCTCCCCCAAGCTGGATCTTGACGTAATTTCTTCTGATGTAGCTAGCAGGTGCAGAGGTGTATTTGAATGTCGGCAGCACCTGACAACGATTAGGATGTCCTCCATCTGCTAGTCTTCCTGAATTCTGTGGAGCTCAAATAGACAACAAAGCTTCGTGGAACTTGATTAAGCTAAGCGTTAGCCTTTATCATGTTTGAGCTTCCTTGATAAATGTCACTCTCTATTTTTATTTTCATTTTTATAGAACAGAAAAAATATATATTATTTATTTTTTTTATGCCACCACAGTGAATGTACTTATGGGTTTTATGCCACTCGCATACTCACATGGGGCTTACTGTTTTCAACATTTTTTTAGACAGAATGAACATGATTAACTGAGCAATAATTAAAGGGAAAATGATAACTACCAAGTTTACCTCTTGGCACGGCATTCGGTGTTTTTAAGTCCTCCGAACAGAACTTCTTTTCTTCTTAGTTGTCCTGGGATTTGGGTGGCGTAAACGGTGGTTCCGGCAGCGCCTCCTCTTCTTGTGTAACTGTCTTCACTTTCCATACCCGACTTGGTGCTTCGGTCTCCTGTTGTGTATCCTCGGGCCTTATGACCTCTCCTTCATAGTCTGCCCATACGTCCTTGATGGTTTGCCTCCTTTGGTTACGGTTACGTCGCCTTCTTCTTGTCCTGACCTGCTTAGAATCTTCAACTATATAGTTAGGGTCATTAAAGTAGCGGCGTACCTTCTCAGAGGGGAAATGCATATGGACTTCTCCGGTTCCAATGTAGATGATTGCTTTGACGGTGCCTAGGAACGTTCTTCCTAGGATGATGGGTGGATCGTACTCGTCGTCTCCCATGTCAATGACCTAAAAGTCTGTATGGACAAAATGATCGTTAATTTTAACAGGGACATCGGTTACTTGTCACACCCAAAATTTTCTATTTTGGGTTGTGCGGGAAAAACGCTAAATAAAATAAATTATTTCAATATCTGAATAAATTTATTAGATAAGTTAAGTTGTTGCTAATTAAATATAGAAAATTGTGGTTTTAAACTTTTTCATATTAATTTGATAATGTGGTGTTTGTGTGATGCTTGTCTTTGGTGTTGGTGAGTGCTATTTTTTTTAAAATACCATAGGATGACGTTTACTTCTCATCGGAATTTTTTTTGGCATTTTCTGGATTTAAATTTTCAATTTTCGTGAGCTTAATCTTTTTCCTTGATCTCTTCATCAATCTTTTCATGAGCTCCAAATACTTTATTTGGGTTCCTCATGTTCCATAATGTCTCTAGAAAATTCCCTCAAATTTTCGGAGTATTCGGAGTATTTTTCGCGGCTTAAATAATAATTCTGGACTTTTCTAGAATTATTTTATCCACGAAATTAATTAATTCCGAAAATAATAAATATCTCATTTTCCACCAAAGCTTGTGTGCAATAATCCTAAATGTCCATTCATTTATTTACTAATGGGCTTTAATAATTAATTAGGCCTATTAGTAAAGATGGAGGGTGTGCAACTTCAATTAGCACCATATCGCTAGTTGACGTAAAGGTGGAGAGTCTTCCTCCCTATATATATGTCCGGCCTGCCTGCTAGCCCTGTTTTCCAAGCCCTATGCCGCCGCCGCGGTTGTCGCCGCCGCTGTTGCCGCCGCCGCCGCTGTTGTCGCCGCCGCTATTGCCGCCGCCTCCGCCGATACCGCTCCGTCCACCCACCGCTACTTCTCTGCTTCGTCAACCGAGATGGCTTCCACCCCGTCGTGGCGACCCATCCCTCCGCGGCTGTCGCCCGGACCGTCGACTTGTCCTTCCTTCCTCATGGTCCGCAAGGTTGGTGTGTGCATGATGTCCGCGATGGGCGTGTCCTCGTCGGATGCAGCTTCCGGCGCTGCTTCCCCCGGCGCCTCCGCGAATACTGGGACATCGCGGTGTACGACCCCCTGTTCCAGCAATTCCTGCTGCTGCCTCCAATGACCGACGACCTACTCGCCTCCGTCGGCCTCCATAACAAAGACATGAACAATTCCGGCAGGGCCTCCTTGATCCCTTCTGGAGGCACGGAGGAGGAAACGTCGTTCAGCGTGATCTGCTGGATGTTTTCCAAGACAAGATTGGCGGTATTTATCTTCTCAACAAGCTCTGCTCACTGGGCTGCCGTTAAATCTATCAGTTGGGCTGATCTAGGCTTGCCTGAAGAAATTGACGACTGCCTAAATGGTCCAGGCCAATGCGTCTATGGTTGCTTCTACTGGAAAGTATACTGCAGAAACGAGTTGCTCAAGCTTGACATGGACACTAAGGAGTTCACCAAATATGACCTTCCTCCTGGTCATGACCAGAGAACTATCGTCATTGTGGAGTCAGGGGGAGGCAAGGTTGCGATGTTTACCATACTTCGTAGAGGGTCTGTGGAATATTACACCTTTATGCAAAATGGCGCTGCGCCGCCATCGGTCGGCCAGCAGGCCCCGCGCCCGAGTCCCTGCCCTGCTTGCAGCAGCAGCCCCGATGGCCATGAGCTCGTACGTACGGACATGCCAAAGACGGAGTAATTACAGTTTTACCGTTAGTTCATTAAATCTCCGTTGTTTATTCGTTTTAACTCCGTTTTATTTCGTTCTCGTTGCATTGGATCCGTGTCGATATAATCTACGTGCTAGCAGTGACGTTTAACCTGTCACATGACATATGTTTGTAATCAAAATATTAATTTGATTAATGTTAACTTATATGTTTACAATTATAATCTAACTAGTTTTATAACTTAAATTAATATAGATTTATTTGTTTGACATTTTACACAAAAGAATTAATATGATTAATTGTTAACTTAAATATGCTTTTAATTATACTTGCTTAGTTTTAATACATTGCATATGTGATGAACTCGTTTTGTTGCGTTAGTTTCATATCGCTTTGATCTACGTCCTAGCAGCGACGCTTATCATCTCACATGTTTATTTATTTATTTGTTATATAGTTAAATATTAATTTGATTAATTTTTATGTAATTAGTTTTCTAATCTATAAGCAATATAGGTGTTACACTATGCTATCTGATATATAGATGTTAAATATGATTAGTTTTAACTCAATTAATATTACTGGATGTTGATTATAATTTGTTTAGTTTAAATGTAAAGCATGAGATGGTTTGGTTAGTGCTTGTATATGTGTCAGATTATATAAATTATAAATATTTGATTAGAATAATTAGTGTTTATGTCATGCTCCTTTAAATTTAAAATAACATAGGTTCATGCGTCGGCATTTTCTTAAAATGTTAACTCGATTAATATTCACATTAATGCGTTTTTATTTATAAATTGTTTATTAGATGCAAATCATGGCCATTGAACTCTTGTTAGCATGATGACATCATCCCGACATCACCCACACCTTATTGCCGTTTTCCTTAAGAAAAACAAATCCCGAAATACGATAGAAATACGTATACACATACAATCTTGATTAGGCCATATCTTCTCCGTTTTGACTACGATTTGACCCGTTCAAATTGCGTTAGGTTTGTATTTGCAAGCTCTACATGTTGGTAGTATTGTACAGTAGGTTTGTGACAATTTATTTTCGAGTTTATATTAAAATAATTATTTATCTATAGGAAATCTTAGAAAATTCACAACTTTCACGTTTTAAATCCGAATTTCGTGATCTTTACGTCTGTGTGATCGTAGCAACGTGTAGAATAGTTTTGTAAGCTTTCCTAAATGTTTTTCTACTATTGGTGTACTGTTCTAATTGTATCTTTTGTTTGCTTTGTGTATGTTTGCTCGGAATGTTTGTATGTTGATGCTTGGTGATCGAATTTAGACGGTGAGCAGTACTACGACGATTAGGAGTATTATTTTGAGCCGGACCAGCAGTATCTATCGGAGAACTTGATCAAGACAAGTATAACATGGGACCATCCTTGTTACCTATTCACTGAAATTATCATACATATGCATGTGTCTTCCTTGACAACCATAGAGATTATAACATAGCTATTGATATCTTATTCCCTTGTCACCTATGGGTTATGCATTTGGGTAGCTATTGCTAGCGCTTAATTATGAACAATGATCTTGTAATTTGACTAATGGATTAAGCAACCAATCGTTAAGATGATTTTATTACTGTTGAAAAGGGGCTAGAGCAAGGGGTTATATTGTTGCTCTGGTTTCTCTCCGTAAGGACTTACCTGTAAGTGATAACCGGGATATACAGTACAGCTGTGAGGGCTATATGGCTCTGGCTTTAGTTGTTCAAGAGACCTTTTCTAGCTTGTTAGTGGTTACCTTAAATGGCGTAAGAATGGCTTGACACGTTGGGTGTAGTGCGAGCCCCTGGCCTAGTGTGTATAGGCTGCGGTTGTTGTGCCACTGGGAAGGGGGGTTCTACATCTGCCTGCCGAGTGAATCTAATGGCCCTAACTTGTTAGACGAACTTTTGAATGGCTTTATATGATTTCCGGTGTTTTGGGGAGTCGCGAACCCATGCATTTGGAAGTTATGACTCACAGTGAAAGTGTACACCTCTGCGCAGAGTTAAAAACTGGTATACTAGCCGTGCTCACGGATACGAGCGGCCTTGGGGATTCTTACAGAATAGTTGATCATAATTGTTATATCATGCTTAATTACTGTTGTTATTATTATGCTCATGTTAATGCTATTCATTATCCTTATTACAATTGATCATTGGTTCATTAATGGGAATTGGAATACCTTGATGCTACTCAATTGCTAAATTACATGATGAATAAAAGCTAAATGCAGTCAAACAGTGTCTAGCCTTTTTGAGCCTCATGAACCCCATGATATACTTGTTGAGTTCGACATGGACTCACTCTTGCTATTTCCCCCACACTCCAGTGTGTAGTAAAACGCTACTCGGAAGAAGGACAAAGGTGTAGTGGAGTTTTCAGAAGACTAGTAGAAGTGCTAGGCATATGTTACCCCCAGTCAGCCGTCCCTGAGAAGAATGGAGCCTGAAGTTTAGTCACCGTTCCGCGATACTCTGATGTAAGTGTTAATATAGCTATGTATACGTTATATAATAACATCGTTTCTGATACTTTTTCATTCTGACATATGTGTGGACTTCCTGGGCACACATATGATTAGCCTGGTTTTGTTCTTTAGAAAACTGGGTGTGACATTACTATACCTTCGACCTTTCGGGATGTCTGATCTGCCATCTGGAGCTGAGTGTATGTTGGTTTTAAGGGCATGGTCCCGTACAAGAGCTGATAGGTGACTGTGGCCATTATGTTGACGCCTGATCTAGTGTCGCAGAGCGCCTTCTGAAAGGAGTATCCATTGATTGAGCACTCAATGCTTGGCATACCTGGGTCGTCCTTCTTGTTCAGGAAGGGCGACTTGAGTCGACCATCTTGACCTCCTTGAACTGCAGTGACCATCTTAGCTGATTCGGTCCATCCTTGGTTGTTCTTGTTCTGCTTGTTCCTCCTGTTGGTCCTCTTCCTTGGTTCATGTTGGGATTGCTCTGTGATTTGTGTAATCTTGTTCTTGAAGGAAAACGTCTCCTTCCTCCCCTTGATGTTGAAGTTGATCTTTGCAGCGCTGGCATAGATGACAGCTCCCGAGGTGTTCAGGAATGGCCTTCCCAGAATAACTGGTGACCTCTCATCGGACCCGGTCTCTATCACCACGAAGTCAGCTGGAGCGTACGAGGTACCAACTCGGACACACATGTTCTTTAATATTCCTTTAGGAAAGCTTAGTGTCCGATCTGCAAGCTGCAAACACATAGTTGTTTCTGATAAAGGATATGTAAAGAATTTTTCATAGAGTACCCTGGGCATAATGTTGACGCTGGAGCCAAAGTCACAGAGTGCTTCTGGGAAGTCCACCATGCCAATGGAGATCGGGATGACGGGGCGTCCTGGATCGCCTCTCTTGACTGGCAGAAGGTCATTATGTACTCCGACAGCGGGATTACTCCAATAGTTACCTGCATCAAACATGTCTACAAGATTTGCAGATTCTAATCCTTCCGGTTGTGATGGTATACCAGGGTTAGTAGCAGGAACAGCAGCAACTATTTGATTTAACTGAGATTCAATCATTTTATTAAAGCTAATTTGGTTTTTGATGGCAGTAGAGAAATTATCCATTCTATTATTTATGTTTTCTAGTATTTTATCATTGGATGCCAATTTCTTAGACAAGTTATCCATTAGCTTTCCTTGATTAGACACTAACTCTCTCAGGGGTGGAAAATTATTATTGTTGTTGTAAGAGTTATTACCTTGATAATTACCTGAGTAGTTACCTGAGTAGTTAGGCCTCTGTTGATTCCAACCTTGATTTTGTTGAGGACGGTTGTAGTTGTTGTTGTTGTTGATGTACCTTGCATCCTCAAGCATCTCAGGGCAGTGATTGCCTGAGTGTCCAGTGTCTCCACATTCCTCACAAGTCATGTGAGAGTCGTAGACGTTCATGACTTCTCTTTTGTCTCCAGCTTTGTCATCGAGCTTTTTCATGAGTAGGTCTAACTTTGCAGACAGCATGTCTACCTCCTTGAGCTGGTGCATACCTCCACCCTTCTTGCGTGTTTGGATCCTCTCTTCGTTCCAACCTTGGTTGGACGCCATCTTCTCCACAAGGACTGTAGCTTGTGGTATGGTGAGTGATAGAAATGCGCCTCCAGCTGCAGCATCCATGGTCTCACGAGCACTAGTGATGAGCCCATGATAGAAAGTCTGCATAAGTAGCCAGCTCTCCATTCCATGATGGGGACATTCTAGGATGTAATCTTGAAAGCGCTCCCATGCTTCTGGAACGGATTCATCATGTTGTTGCTGAAAACTTGTAATCTTCCCACGGAGAGCATTGGTCTTGCCCATGGGAAAGAACTTAGCCAGAAAGTTTATAGAGCAGAGTGCCCACGTAGTGTTCTTATCCTTCGTCGCGTAGAACCACTGCTTCGCTCTCCCCAATAGTGAGAATGGGAAAAGGCGAAGTAGTTGTTGGGCATTCTTAACGTCACTACCAAAAGTAGACTTAGTTTTCTAATTCTGATAACGGCGCCAAAAATGCCAAACCTATCCCTCATACCACTTAAGCCAAGTTGTCATCCCCAGCATGACATGAGAAACGCGGTATTGAAATATGCATTTGCTCATCAAGATAAATAATAAAAGGGATCTGCAAGCGCACAGATTAATACCGATGTAGCATTTTAACCGGGAAGTATTCCAGGTATCGTTATTTATATTTTTACCACTGGGAAGGGATTTCTAAGTATCATGGTTGATAATGGAATGAGAATATGGAACTGAGTACACATCATTGCATGTATAACCGAGAGTATTTATCAATCTCTTTATACAGGTATAAATGTCACATTAAGTAAAGGTAAAGTGATAATGGTGACAAAGATAATTAATCTGATCAGCTAGCCACATATAATAATGATAAGCACCTCAATAGATATTCTAGCAAGTCATTAGCATGGAATTAGGATGAACTACAAAGATATTCCCTAAGTTATTATTAACTATAAAGTCTAGCATATCATAGTTAGTGCAATTATACTTGGCAATCATGGTGAGAAAAGACTATATCCATGCATAGTGAATATTAGCAAGGAAGATGAAGAACATAACAATCACTCGCCTGTAATAGTGTTGCTCTGCCTGCCCTATACACGAGAGGGGGACTATATAAGAATCAATGAAGCTGTCACTATCGCGAACTACCCCACAATCCGGCATATAGGGTGCAATCGCAGATAAATACGGTATAGACACCACGTCTACACAATAATTATCATTCACCCACTGTACACATGGATAAACGCTATACGATCCTAGGCATGTATATAATTCCAATCTAACTAAGCCAAGCATATAACTATGATAAACTAAGAACAATATAATTGCAAATATAATCAAGTAGAGCAAAGTCATAATCAATATATTAAAATAGAACAAAGTCATATTCATAATATTGAAGAACAATGATGAACAATTGAAGAACAATAGAGGAATTACCAAGAATCCTCTTGACAGATCCGGGAACCAATCGAAGATTGACTCCTTATAGTTCTAATCCTATGTAGCTATGTTAACTAGAGATCTAGTTGATGTGGTGGCTCTAGGGCTTGATCAGAGGCTCTCCTCCTAAATTAGGGTTTTAAGTATGAGACGAGGGCCTCTCCTCCAGGGGCAGGGGCCTTGCTTATATAGCCCTTTCGGATGAATCTGGGCCGTTGGATCAAACCGACATTGATCGTGCGGTTTTCCTTGATCCTCTAGGTCGGTGGAGCATAATCCTCGAGGCGGAGCCTGATTGGCTGAGCCAGCAGGGCGGGCGCCCTAGGGACTAGGGCGGGCGCCCTGTCCCCGGCTCTGTTACGCCTCCCGTTCGTTCTCGTGGCTTCTGGACTCTTCTAGATGTAAGATAATTACGTGTTCGGTTAATATCCCGTCATTAATCCGACATGTGGGCCTTTCTTCCGTATTTCCTGATAACCCCCTATAGAAATAGATAAACAGCAAAACTCGTGGAATTCTGTCAGATAAAACCCTAAGTCTAGGTGTTGGTTTCATTTGGATCCTTTTCTCTATTTATTTGATAGTTATAATTGATACTTAAGGACCGTCAACAAACTCCCCCAAGCTTACCTCTTGCTCGTCCCTGAGCAAGGAGAGACTCAGTAGTTGCTGAAATGCCTTTGAATTTTGATGGTACACATGCTTTCAAATAGAGTCTCATCTCTGAGTTAAAGTAAACTGTCAAGACTTAAAACTTACTCATTATACCTTTCACCATGGGGCTTGCAACCGTCACCTTTGTCTTGAGCGGTTAAAAGATAGAACAGTCTAGTCAAGCGCCATGTCTCTTATTCTTGATTAGCTATAGCTCTTGGAGTTTTTTGCAGATTTTCAAATAAAACTCAGAGATTCCTTGTATGACTCTCTCAGGTCTCTCTTTTGTGGTATTTCTGGATCCTCACCAAGGCAGTAATGATGTCTGCCTTCTCTCAAAGCAAAGTATGTAGTATTTGTGGTATAAGGCAGAGTGACATTGCCTTCTCTCTCATCCTATTCTAATAAGGCTTTTGATATCTGGAGCTCATCGGTGGGAGATAAAGTATACATACTTACAAGACATTTATTGCATAGTCAAACCATGGATCCAGAGAAACAAGCCAATAAGTCAAATCAAGATGTGCATGTGTGGCGAATAAATGGTGTATGGTGGTAGTGATGATAACAATGATGAAAGTCTAATTCTACTTTTGCTCTTTTTGAGGGGATACGTACCTTTCTTACTTTTAAAGCTCTTGAGGAGAATGAGGTGCTCTATATTTGCTTTTTTTTCTCTCAGGTGGGTATCTTGTACCCCTAATTCTACTGTCGGACACTTGTCCATTTTTACCTCTCTTCTCACACTTTTTCTTCTTTTTTTTCATCGAGGTTCCGAGCACTTGCTCCTTTTTATTTCCTCGTATCTTTTTCTTTTCGAGGTTCCGGGCACTTGCCCCTTTTTATTTCCTCGTATAGAGCACTCATCTCCTTAGAACAATATAGCAAGTGGTAGTAACCAAAATAGCTTGAGCATTTATTTCACAGGGGATAACAAGAATGGGAAAATATTTTTTAGCTATTCTCTCCCGGATTAGGAGTAGAATAATTTTATGTGGATCTGGAGATGAGAATGAGTGGATATATGTGGATGCGTACTTCCGGAGTAGAAGCAGCATGTATGAGTGATCGTGCAAGTGAATCTTGATTTTAACCGCATGACAAGCTCCTAAGGGTCTACACAGCTTGACTACACTCAATGCTCATAAGCAGTAAAAAGTAAAGGTATGGCTTAAAGTCTAGCAAGCATGTATGTATGGCTGTGGTAGGAACTTAAACTCTCATCATACAGGAACTCATCATGTAGCATTTTAAGATTTTCAAAGATAAAATTCTCCAGAATTCTAGCATCTCTAGGAATAGATAAACAGCAGCTCAACCTTCCCATATCATATCCGTTAACAACTTAGACTTTAGATCAAGTTCTCTTCCCACAAGTTCAGGTTTAGAGCAAGCTTTAAATGATAACAGTTATGTCTAAACTTAGAGAGAGGACTTCAAATTTGAAAGTTAGGCAAAGCAACTATTCATCATATCCATGCTAGAGTTTTATTATTATCTAGATTCAGTTTAGCATAGCCACTTTATTTATTTATTAAAACACACTAAGCAAAAGATATAGGTATATATATAAGCACAAAATCTTTATTTGGTTTTTTCATAGTTATGTATATTTTTATTTTTATAAGGTAGAAGTATATATAAATATAAAGATAAAGATAGAAATACTTAGCAAGATAATGGAGGTGCTCTCCCCCAAGCTGGATCTTGACATAATCTCTTCTGATGTAGCTAGCAGATGGCGGAGGTGTATTTGAAAGTCGGCAGCACCCTGACAGCGATTAGAATGTCCTCTGTCTGCTAGTCTCCTTGAATTCTGTGAAGCTCAAATAGACAACAAAGCTTTGTGGAACTGATTAAGTGTTAGCATAAATATCTAGCCTTTATCATGCTGAGCCTCCTTGATTTTTTTATGTTGTTTTTTTTCTCTTTTATAAAGCAGAAGAAAATATTTTTATGTATTTATTATATATATATATATTTTATGCCACCACAGTGAATGTACTTATGGGTTTTATGCCACTCGCATACTCACATGGGGCTTTAGGGTTTTAACATTTTTATTTTCTTTTTAAGATAGTATGAATATGATTAACTAAGCAAACTATTTAAGATAAAGTAAATAATTAAAAAGGAAAGGATAACTACCAAGTTACCTCTTGGCAAGGCGTTCGGTGTTTTTAAGTCCTCCGAACGGGACTCTTATTCGTTCAGTCGTCCTGGGACTTGGTGGATAGCGTAGTCGGTGTTTTCGGCAGCGCCTCTTCTTCATGTACAACTGTCTTTTCTTTCCATACCTGTCTCGGTGCTTTGGTCTCCTCAGGACAGTGTTGGTTGAGTGGTATGTCTTCAGATCTTACCACTTCTCCTTCATAATCTGCCCATCCGTCCTTGATGACCTGTTGCTTCTGATTGTGGTTACGCCGCCTTCTTCTTGTCCTGACCTGCTTGGATTCTTCAAATACATAGTTAGGGTCAGTAAAGTAAAGACGTACCTTCTCAGAGGGGAAGTGCATGTGGACTTCTCCAGTTCCAATGTAAATGATTGCTTTGACAGTACTAAGGAATGGTCTTCCAAGGATGATGGGTGGATCGTATTCATCTTCTCCCATGTCAATAACCTGAAAGTCTGTATGGACAAAGTGATCGTCTATCTTGACAGGGACGTCAGTTACTGTACCTTCGACCTGTCGGAATGTCTGATCTGCCATCTGGAGCTGAATATATGTTGGGTTTAAGGGCATGGTTCCGAACAGAAGTTCATAGGTGACCTTGGCCATTATGTTGACGCCCGACCCAGTGTCGCAAAGTGTCTTGTAGAAGTGGGACCCATTAATGGAGCAATAAATGCTTGGCATACCTGGGTCGTCCTTCTTAGGCAAGAACGGTGACTTGAGTTGGCGATCTTGACCTTTGTGCACGGCAGTGACCATCTTAGCTGTCTCGGTCCATACTTGCTTCTTGCTCTTGTTCCTCCTGTTGGTCCTCTTCCTTGGTTCATATTGGGGTTGCTCTGGGATTTGTGCGGTCTTGTTCTTGAAGGAAAACGTTTCCTTCCTCCCCTTGATGTAGAAACTGATCTTGGCAGCACTAGCGTAGATGACAGCTCCCGTGGTGTTCAGGAATGGTCTCCCTAGGATGACGGGAGCCCTCTCATCAGAACCGGTCTCTATCACTACGAAGTCTGCTGGAGCGTACGAGGAACCCACTCGGACACAGATGTTCTTCAATATTCCTCTCAGGAAACTCAGTGTCCTATCTGCAAGCTGCAAACACATGGTTGTTTCTAATAATGGTTGTGAAAAGAGTTTTTCATAGAGTACCCTGGGCATGATGTTGACGCTGGAGCCAAAGTCACAGAGTGCTTCTGGGAAGTCTCGCATGCCGATGGAGATCAGGATGACGGGGCGTCCTGGATCGCCTCTCTTGACCGGCAGACGGTCAGTACTTACTTCCACAATAGGGTTACTCCAGTAATCTCCTGCATCAAACATGTCTACAAGATTTGCAGATTCTAGTCCTTCCGGTTGTGATGGTATACCGGGGTTAGTAGCAGGAACAGCAGCAGCTATTTGATTCAACTAAGATTCAATCATTTTATTAAAGCTAATCTGGTTCTTGATGGCAGTAGAGAAATTATCCATTCTATTATTTATATTTTCTAGTATTTTATCATTAGATGCCAATTTCTTAGACAGGTTATCCATTAGCTTTCCTTGGTTGGATACTAACTCTCTCAAAGGTGGATAATTATTATTATTATTGAAAGAATTGTTACCTTGGTAATTACCTGAGTAGTTAGGCCTCTGTTGATTCCAACCTTGATTCTGCTGAGGACGGTTGTAGTAGTTGTTGTTGTTATTGTTGATGTAGTTCACGTCCTCCAGCAACTCAGGACAGTGATTGCCCGAGTGTCCAGTACCTCCACACTCCTCACAAGTCATGTGGGAGTCGTAGACGTGCATGACTTCTTTCTTTTCTCCAGCTCGATCATCGAGCTTCTTCATGAGTAGGTCTAGCTTGGCAGACAGCATGTCTACCTCCTTGAGCTGGTGCATACCTCCACCTCTCTTGCGTGTCTGAGTTCTTTCTTCATTCCAACCTTGGTTGGATGCCATCTTCTCCACAAGAGCTGTGGCTTGAGGTATGGTGAGTGATAGGAATGCTCCTCCAGCTGCAGCATCCATGGTTTCACGGGCACTGTTAATGAGCCCATGATAAAATGTCTGCATCAGTAGCCAGCTTTCCATTCCATGATGGGGACATTCTAGGATGTAGTCTTGGAAACGCTCCCATGCTTCTGGAACGGATTCATCATGTTGTTGCTGAAAACTTGTAATCTTCCCACGGAGAGCATTGGTCTTGCCCATGGGAAAGAATTTGGCCAGAAAGTTCGTGGAGCAGAGTGCCCACGTAGTGTTCTTCTCCTTTGTAGCGTAGAACCACTGCTTCGCTCTCCCCAACAGTGAGAATGGGAAAAGGCGAAGTAGTATGGCGTCTCTGGGGACTTCAGCCATGGTGAAAGTGCTGCAGATCTCCAGGAAGTGTTGAAGATGAGCACTAGCGTCTTCATGTGGCTTCCCACAGAACTGGTTGGCTTGCACCATGTTGATGAGCCCAGGCTTGAGCTCGAAGTTGCGGTCGATCTCCCCAGCAGGTCCAGTGCGGATGTTGTCCGTAGTGGGAGCTGAGAACTCGCGGATCAACTTGTTCGCCATGGCTTCGAATTCAGTCGACAAATTCCGGATGAAACTTCGGCGGTCTTCGGATTTGGATGAAGCTTTGTGCTGAAGTGTTGACGATGTCTTCTTGAGCTTGGCTCTTGTTCTTCTGAATAAGGCTTCGGGATCGTCAACAAAGTTGTCTGGAAGATGTCTTCTATTCATGCATCACCCTGCAATAAATAATCAAAATGGAAAATACAGGGGTAAAACTGTATAAGAGAATTGATAAGCTCGATCAGATTAGTGATGCAAATGATGACTCAAAGTTTCGTATTCATTCCTACTTAGTAATCAACCTTCCCCGGCAACGGCGCCAAAAATGCTTGTTGGGCATTCTTAATGTCACTACCAAAAGTAGACTTAGTTTTCTAATTCTGATAACGGCGCCAAAAATGCCAAACCTATCCCTCATGCCACTTAAGCCAAGTTGTCATCCCCAGCATGACATGAGAAACGCGGTATTGAAATATGCATTTGCTCATCAAGATAAATAATAAAAGGGATCTGCAAGCGCACAGATTAATACCGATGTAGCATTTTAACCGGGAAGTATTCCAGGTATCGTTATTTATATTTTTACCACTGGGAAGGGATTTCTAAGTATCATGGTTGATAATGGAATGAGAATATGGAACTGAGTACACATCATTGCATGTATAACCGAGAGTATTTATCAATCTCTTTATACAGGTATAAATGTCACATTAAGTAAAGGTAAAGTGATAACGGTGACAAAGATAATTAATCTGATCAGCTAGCCACATATAATAATGATAAGCACCTCAACAGATATTCTAGCAAGTCATTAGCATGGAATTAGGATGAACTACAAAGATATTCCCTAAGTTATTATTAACTATAAAGTCTAGCATATCATAGTTAGTGCAATTATACTTGGCAATTATGGTGAGAAAAGACTATATCCATGCATAGTGAATATTAGCAAGGAAGATGAAGAACATAGCAATCACTCCCCTGTAATAGTGTTGCTCTGCCTGCCCTATACACGAGAGGGGGACTATATAAGAATCAACGAAGCTGTCACTATCGCGAACTACCCCACAATCCGGCATATAGGGTGCAATCGCAGATAAATACGGTATAGACACCACGTCTACACAATAATTATCATTCACCCACTGTACACATGGATAAACGCTATACGATCCTAGGCATGTATATAATTCCAATCTAACTAAGCCAAGCATATAACTATGATAAACTAAGAACAATATAATTGCAAATATAATCAAGTAGAGCAAAGTCATAATCAATATATTAAAATAGAACAAAGTCATATTCATAATATTGAAGAACAATGATGAACAATTGAAGAACAATAGAGGAATTACCAAGAATCCTCTTGACAGATCCGGGAACCAATCGAAGATTGACTCCTTCTAGTTCTAATCCTATGTAGCTATGTTAACTAGAGATCTAGTTGATGTGGTGGCTCTAGGGCTTGATCAGAGGCTCTCCTCCTGAATTAGGGTTTTAAGTATGAGACGAGGGCCTCTCCTCCAGGGGTAGGGGCCTTGCTTATATAGCCCTTTCGGATGAATCTGGGCCGTTGGATCAAACCGACATTGATCGTGCGGTTTTCCTTGATCCTCTAGGTCGGTGGAGCATAATCCTCGAGGCGGAGCCTGATTGGCTGAGCCAGCAGGGTGGGCGCCCTAGGGACTAGGGCGGGCGCCCTGTCCCCGGCTCTGTTACGCCTCCCGTTCGTTCTCGTGGCTTCTGGACTCTTCTAGATGTAAGATAATTACGTGTTCGGTTAATATCCCGTCATTAATCCGACATGTGGGCCTTTCTTCCGTATTTCCTGATAACCCCCTGCAGAAATAGATAAATAGCAAAACTCGTGGAATTCTGTCAGATAAAACCCTAAGTCTAGGTGTTGGTTTCATTTGGATCCTTTTCTCTATTTATTTGATAGTTATAATTGATACTTAAGGACCGTCAACAGTAGTATGGCGTCTCTGGGAACATCTAATATAGTGAATGTGCTGCAAATCTCCAGGAAGTGTTGGAGATGAGCACTTGCATCTTCGTGCGGCTTCCCACAAAACTGGTTGGCTTGTACCATGTTGATGAGCCCTGGCTTGAGCTCAAAGTTCTTGTCGATGGCCGCGGCAGGTCCAGTGCGGATGTTGTCCGTAGTGGGAGCTGAGAACTCGCGGATCGTCTTGTTCGCCATGGCTGCGAACTCTGTTGACAAATTCCGGATGAAACTTCGGCGGTCTTCTGAATTGGATGAAGTGTTGCGTCGAAGTGTTGACTTCTTGAGCTTGGCTCTTGCCCCTCTGATTAATGCTTCGGGGTTGTCAACAAAATTTTCTGGAAGATGTCCTCTATTCATACATCACCCTGCAAAACAATAAGAATGGAAAAATACAGGGGTAAATCTGTATGGGAGAATTGATGATCTCAATCACTTAATGATGCGAATGATGACTCAAATTCCGTATTCATTCCTTGTTAGTAAATCAACCTTCCCCGGCAACGGCGCCAAAAATGCTTGTTGGGCATTCTTAACGTCATTACCAAAAGTAGACTTAGTTTTCTAATTCTGATAACGGCGCCAAAAATGCCGAACCTATCCCTCATGCCACTTAAGCCAAGTTGTCATCCCCAGCATGACATGAGAGATGCGGTATTGAAATATGCAACTGCTCTTCTAAATAAATAATAAATAAGATCTGCAAGCGCACAGATTAATACCGATGTAGCATTTTAACCGGGAAGTATTCCAGGTATCATTATTTATATTTTTACCACTGGGAAGGGATTACTAACATCAATGTTGATTATGGAATGGAATATAGGAATGAGTATCAATCATTGCATGTATAAGTGAGAGCATTCATCTATCTCTTGCATACGGGGGTAAGTGTCACATAAAATATAGATAAAGTATGAATGGTGACAAAGATAATTAATCTGATCAGCTAGCCACATATAATAATGATAAGCACCTCAACAGATATTCTAGCAAGTCATTAGCATGGTATTAGGACGAACTACAAGGATATTTCCTAAGTTATTCTTAACTATAAAGTCTAGCATATCATAGTTAGTGCAAGTACACTTGGCAATCATTGCGAGAAAAGACTACGCCCATGTATAGTGATATTATCAAGGAAGATGAGAAACATAGCAATCACTCCCCTGTAATAATGTTGCTCTGCCTGCCTTACACACGGGAGGGGGACTATATAAGAACCAACGAAGCTGTCACCATCGCGGACCACCCCACGATCCGGCATATAAGGTGCAATCGCAGATAAATATGGTCTAAGCACCACGCCTACACAATATTTATCATTTACCCATGGATCCGATGGATAAATGCTATACGATCCTAAACATGTATATAATTCCAATCTAACTAAGCCAAGCGTATAACTACGATAAACTAAGAACAATATAATCGCAAACATAAACAAGTAGAGCATAGTCATAATCAATATATTGAAATAGAACAAAGTTGTATTCATAATATTGAAGAACAATGATGAACAATGAAGAACAGTAAAGGAATTACCAAGAATCCTCTTGACAGATCCGGAAACCAATCGAAGATTGACTCCTTCTAGTTCTAATCCTATGTAGCTATGCTATACTAGAGATCTAGTTGATGTGGTGGCTCTAGGGCTTGATCAGAGACTCTCCTCCTGAGATTAGGGTTTGAGGAATTGAGAATGAGGGAGTGCCTCCTCCAGGGGCCAGGGGTCCTGCTTATATAGCCCCCTCAAGTGAACGTGGGCCGTCGGATCAAACCGACATTAATCGCACGGTTTTCCTTGATCCCTTAGGTCGGTGGAGCATAATCCGCGAGACGGAGCCTGATTGGCTCTCAGGCCAGGGCGGGCGCCCTAGGGAGCAGGGCGGGCGCCCTGCCTCCGGGCCTGTTCGGCCTCCCGTTCGATCTCGTGGCTTCTGGAGTCTTCTAGATGATAGAAAATCGGTGAACACGTTATTATCTCTATGTAAACCCGACATGTGGGCCTTTCCTCCGTATTTTCTGATAACCCCCTGCAGAAACAGACAAACACCAAAACTCGTGGAATTCTGTCAGATAAAACCCTAAGTCTAGGTGTTGGTTGCATTTGGATCCTTTTCTTTATTTATTTGATAACTATATTTGGTACTTAAGGACCGTCAACAATGCCCTCAAGCTATGCAATGCACTTTGGGATCACTCAATCTCACTTTTGATTTGCAATCAAGCAAGAGAGATGAGTGGGAGGAGATGCTTTAGCTCAAAGGATGCACAAGAGTGTTAGAAATGCCAAGCGACCTCCCCAAGGGCCGGCCAACGAGTATTTATAAGCATCCCATACAAATAGAGCCGTTGCCACTCCACTGACCGTTTTCTCAGGACGACCGGACGTGCCGGTCGAAACTGACCGGACGTGCTCAACCGCGTCCGATCACCATGCACCGTCCATGTGTCCAACCAGATTCAAATGCGACCACCAGATCTTTCGACTGTCACTACGCGCCAATGGTCAAACGCAATGACCGGACGCGCTGCTCAACCGACCGGACGCGCCGATCGCACAGCACTACACGCCCGCGAAACATCGACCGGACGCGCTCCAGAAAACGACCGGACGCGACAGAGCCAGCGTCTGGTTGGAGTCTAGTAAGCACCCTTCGTGACCGGACGCGTCCGATCACGTGTGACCAGATGCGCCACGCGTCCGCTCAGCCCTTCGCCATGCACTGTTCCTCTAGGTGCCCGACCGGACGCTCCGGTCCCGCGAGTGACCGGACACGCCGGTTGCAAACCCTAGCTCGCGCGCCTGACTACTGCGCTGTACTGACCGGACGCGTCCGGTCAAACCGTGACCGCGTCCGGTGCAGCGTCCGGTCACCTCTGTAACCTCCGTTCGCCTCCGTTTCCGACTTCCGGCGTAGTATAAAATAGGCATTTCATTTCCCGAAATCGCCTGAATCCCGTGCTCGCATGCTCGGCGGGAGGGAGAGAGGAACCCAAACCCCTCTCTACCCGCAAGCCATAGCGCAACCAATGACACCTTTGCAAATGTGCCAACACCATCAAGTGTACATCTCCATGTGCTTGTGTGTTAGCTTTTTCTCAATCATTTTCAAAGGTTTTCCAGTTAGCTCACTAGGCCCTACATGCAATGCACTTCATGAATTCACCTAGTGGCACCCGTGCGTCGAATAACCGATAAGACTTCCCCTCTTAATAGTTCGGCTATCGACCCTAAACCACTCACACCCTCTATGGTGTCTTGAGTGCAAAACAAAATGGCCCTATGGTTATACCTTTGCCTTGAGCCCATTTTGTTTCTACAAAAGATATGATCCACTTCATATCATCACATGACCGTCTCGATCCATCGACCTTGACTTCACTTGCTCTTCACCGTTGCATTGGTCCATCGGCGCCAAGTCTTGCTCAAGCTTCACCATTGCATGGTCCTTCGCTTCGAAGCCTCGACTTGCCCTTCACCTTCACAACTATTCCATCGAGCCAAGCCTCATCTTGGTCTTCACCATCTTGGTCACATGAGTCAATGTCATGACTCATATTCAATGACCACCTTTATCTAAATCATCTACTCAGATAAAAAGGTTAGTCCTAGGTTTCATCAATTAGCCAAAACCAAACTAGGGACTTTCAGAGAGGGCGAGTGCGAGCAAGTGAGCCAGGCTAGCTAGGCGCTAGGAGAAGGAAAGGAGAGGGAGCAGCAGGGCATGGGCAGCGCGTGGAAGCTCTTCGTCACCTCGACGGGACGCAGACGACCGCTAGCGGGGTTAGGCGCACGCGCGGGTGTTGCAGCGACCTTGGCCTAGTGCAGGCGCAGCGGGCGTGCCATGTTCGTGTGGCAGAGGCAGTGGTAGGCAGCTGGCCAGCCCCGCTAGACCGGAGCTGGCCAACGTGGGTAGGTAGGCGGCCATAGCCAGCCAGACGCGGTAAAGAGGTGGCCAAGGAGGGCCAAGCCACGGTGAAACGGTGAAAGACCATGAAGATAAACTGCCCCAAATATTTCAGTGCCAAGGCATGCAGGCAGTGCAGGGCACAGGGGCGCTGACGTGTGCAGTGTGTGCATGCGTATATTTTTATTTAGCTCGCTATATATTTTATTTGTTTATTAAATTAGCCAACTAGCAAATATAGATACGTAAATACAACCATAGGAACAAAATATTAAGCACTATTTATTTACTTCGCTCAATACAATTCGTCAAAAATGGTACTTTTAAATATAAGCTCATATGTTTGCCAACTTAACGAAATGACTTATCTTAATCCTAGGTTTGATTTTCAAACTCCCAAGAAAACTAATCCACCATATTTCTTTTCCAAAATTAAAGTCGCCCTTTCATAATCATAACTTGCTCCAGTTATATTTTATTTTTGCTTAAAGAAATTGTTTTCTCGTGACAAACGATTAAAACTATTTATTCTACTTTTCTAGCTAAGATTTTCATTCGCACGTTTACACAATAAGTAACTAACTTACAATACTTATTTTGATTTTTCTTAGCCACGAAGATGAAGTCACATATGATCCGTTTATCATTTCTTGTGAGTTTTAAATCCAAAATCCGAAGAACTCGTTTCGATAATTTTCTTTAAGGCCTAATCTTGGTGCTACGCAAGCTCGTAACACCAGGGGTGTTACAATCATATGCTTAGTTAATTAGTTAATAAATATTAAAATGATTAGTATAAATCATAATAAGACATGGGTGTAATTTTGGAGTTGATTGTAGTCTATGAAACGCATTCACCCGTGCTGTTTCATAGCAAAGTAATTACCATCTTGTTATGATCATAATCAACTTGAGCTAATAAACACTAAAAATGTTTTTAGTTAATTAAGCCTTTCTTTGGTAAATACATGTATGGGATTTTGATTGCTTCTTAGATACAACCTTATGGGTAAAATGATTAAGCTATGTATGTTTCTCCATGTCCAGGTCTTAATTATCTAAGTAAATATGTCTTTTGTAATAACTATAAGGCATGTGTTGATGTAGCTTATAAAGTCTTGCTTATCTTTATAGGGATGCATCATGTGTACCATGTATGTTTCATGAATCCCATCATTAGCTTTGATTAATGATAAGTAGATCTGTAATAGTAATTTATGATCCATATAACTATTTTCTCTTGTGTGATCTTGTAGTGGGTCAAGTCATGCACTTGATTTTACTTGAGTGTTGTCTTGGCTGCATGAGCAGTTCTTGTTAAGTAGTTGTTTCCATAATAAAAATGATGTTTTCTGTGGTTGTGCTATATAAAAGTTGTAGGTATTGCTGATATTTGCTATCCTAAAATTTCATGATTTTAGGCCAACAGATTTGAGAGTTATGAATTTTACAAATTCCCTATCAAGTTTTACTTGTAGGCTGATAGATTTGAAAGGCTGTGCTTTTCAGCTTAGTTAATTGTCGAATCATCTCAAGATGATAATAAGAAAGTTGTAGACAATTTCTTAAGATTTCCATAAAGTCTAGGAACACCTTTATTGGATGCTTAGAACTCCAGTTATGATTAAAACAAGTGACTACTTTGACGTTGTTTCATAATTTTCTATACTTACCACTTATTGCTTATCTAGCTTTTACACTTTGTGGTAAATGATTGATGATCATGCTATGGTGTTTTATGAAACCTTGCTGATGTACTAAATATATCTAAAACTAATGTGCTTTAGGTAAATTAATCTTTGCCTTCTCTACCGGAGAAGAGATATGCACCTACTCAGTAAAAGATTTACTTTTGAGCAACAACTTGCCATCTTTATATTGTTTATGCTACATTAGTCTCCTATGCTACTAAGACTGCAAGAATGTATCGTTGTTTCTGTATCATGACATCTCAATCATGGTTGATATGGCTAGGTTTGGTGTTGCCCACATCAGCCCTAGTGCTTCTTATATGATGCTAAGTTTAATTAGTTCTCAGTAGAAGAATGTACAGTGTTGTCTTATTGCTATCTTAGTATGATAAGTTTGTGTGATGCTTAGTTGACACTTTATCTATCTATGTTGTCTTGTTTGCAATTGCGTGGTGCTTTTGGTTTTGCGCTTTCTCATATTCATGTATTGCATCTTGCATATATCATTTTGGTACGTTAGATGCATGACGTAAAGGTGAAGGATGTGGTGTTGAAACCGATCAAAAGATGGTGTAATGGTGACCAAGTTCAGAAGATAAAGATGATGGTTGATCGTGTCCTAAAAATGAAGCTAACTAACTGATATTGTACTTCAAACCCAGGCAAGCCCTGGAGCATTCTAAGCCTCCTACCTTTCTTTCAAAATACACTTGAGTTTATATTTTGTATTGTGCATTAAGTATAGGAGTTGAATTGAAACCCATTACTACATGTCTTACCTTGTCTACAATATATATACCTGTAACCTTACTAGTATGTATAAGTCGCTCTATGCTTAGCTATGCTTATATCGGTAGAAGTCAGGTGATTCCTGTCATCCATGAGATTTAGGTGGCTACTCACTGTCACGCCCAAATTTTGAATACACAAAATTCGGAGGCAAACCATATGTATAAAACATATAGAACAAATTGTAAAGGAGAAGTATCATACTCAGTGCCTTATTACAATAGCGAACCATAGTTCATTACATAGATAAAAGCATCTCAAGTCTGGTAATCTAGTAAAATAAGCATAACACTCCAAGGGCGTCTCCAAGTCCACAAGATCTGGTCGACTGGTTGACAACAAACCTAGTTGTCCTCATAGAAGTCATCGTAATCATTTCCATCTGTACCCATCCGGGATTTTTATCCAACAATGAAAAATAAACAAGCATAAGTACATCTCGTACTTAACAAGATAATATGGGGTTCATGAGGCTCAAAAGGTTGACACTGGTTATACTGCGATTCGCTTTTTATGTATATGTACTCTTAGGATTAATTAAGTTCTGGTTATGCTTAAGCCCCAATTCCCACAGTAATATCATGAACAAGTAACACATTATCATTAATCATTTTCATTAACATCGTCATTAAAGATCCATATATTCCATCAGTTTTCCGGGCCACCCATAACCGCGGGCACGGCTGTTATAACAGTTTGTTAAAACTCTACGCAGAGGTGTACACTTTCACTGTGAGTCATGATTCCCATATGCCCAGGGCCCGTCGACCCCCTAACACTTCCAAGGTGAGTGGGCAGGGTACACTATAAAGCCTTTCAAAAGTTCATCTAACATGTTAGGGCCGTGAGGTTTCGGTGGCAAATAGATATAGGTTTCCCCTTCCCAAATGGCACAATGACACGCAGCCTATACACATAGGGACAGGACCCAAACTATACCCGAGTCGGCAGACCCCTCTTGCGCCCTTTCGGGTAACATCTA
Organism: Saccharum hybrid cultivar R570; assembly: GCA_038087645.1. NCBI lineage: Eukaryota > Viridiplantae > Streptophyta > Magnoliopsida > Poales > Poaceae > Saccharum > Saccharum hybrid cultivar. Next base: position 20,846,971 of record JAQSUU010000496.1, read on the forward strand.
ACATGCTAGAAAAGGTCTTCATACTTGACTAGAGCCAGAGCCATATGGCCCTCACAGTTGTACGGTAATTCCCAGCATTTGCCAATGAATAAGTCCTTATGGAGGGCCAAGAGCATCGTGATACACAATCCCTCTTACCCTAAGTTCATGTTTCTCAAAATCAAGTTTTAACAAATGTTGCATAAAATCATGATTCATTGTCCATATTCATTTTATTCAAGTGGAGCACTAGCTACTACCCATATGCAAGTGTAACCCATCGGTAACAAGGTACAAGATAATCAAATACTAGGGTATCCTATGTTGAGCAATTTGACCCATGCAAATGTCTAATTATGTAATGAATAGGACAACAAAGAATATCCCATATTATACTTGCCTTGCTCGTAGAACTCCTGCTGGTCTGGATTGTCACAGAAGAAGGTCTCGTCTCCCGCGTAGCAATTACCGTCTACTCGGAACCACAATCAACAACACGCATTCCAAGATCATTCATGCAAGACAAACAAGACTAGATTAGAACAGTACACCAACAGAGAGAAATAAATATAAAAGGTTTAAAACACTACTCTACGCGTTGCTACGATCACACAGATATAAAGTTCACTAAAAACGGAGTTGAAACGCGAAAGTTACGTATTTACCAGGATTTTTCTATAGATAATAATTAATATAAAACTAATCCGAGATTTAAATATTGCAAAACTACTGTATAACAGTACTAACATGTAAAGCTCATGAAAACGAACCTAACGGAATTTGAACGGGTCAAATCGGAGTTAAAATGAACATTTTATGGCCAAAACAAAAGCAGTGGCAAACTTGTAAATAACTGAAAGCGTATTTTTAGAATTTACCGAGACCAGTTACGTTTTCAAAAGAAGAAAGCGTATTCGGGAGACTACGCTTTGGACTGCGGGTCTTAATCAATAATTTCCGGGGGGCTCTTTAACAAAATTCACCCCCGAAGGGGTATCCCGCGATCTGGACCGTCGGATTAGATCCGAACGGCTCCGATCTAAAAGAGAGGGATGGGGGCGACTGTCGACCGGCCGACGGCGGCCACGCGGTGGCACGCCATCACCGGCGGCGACCAAGCTCGCGGACGCAAGCAAAAACGGCCCTAGAGGCCACCATTTGCCACCGGTTTAGCATGAGACGAAAGAGGAGGTCAAGGCGGTTCTCACCGAGGAGAAAGCGAAGGCGAAGGTGGACCGGGGACGGCGTGCGGGCGAGGATGGCGGCCGGCTTATCCCCTGCAAGTGAGGCGTCAACCAGTGAGTCACCCGAAGGTTCAAAGGATAAACAACCGGTGCGGGAACTTCCGTACCACGCGAAGGCGACCGACGGCGAGCTAAAACCGTCGGTGAGGCGTCGGAAGATGAGGACCCGAGCTCGGCAATGAGCTAGGGTTTTCCGGTGCGACTCCGAGCTCAAAACGGCAAGACGAGGTGAAATTGGAGTAGGGGCGGGATGCGGCTTGCTTTATAGCCCCGCGGGACACGCAAATCGGGAAGGAGTCGAGCCCAATCGCTCGATTACCGGCGGCGGGGGAAAAAGGAAAGCGCCCGGCTATCTCGGCGGGAGGTAGGAGACGGCTGACGCCGTGGCCCCACGCGGCAGTGACGGTAAGCGGAGGGCCCCGCGTGTCAGCGGCCGAGGCAAGGGGGGGGGAACGCGCGCGCTGGCCAGCGGGCCGGCCCAACGAGAGGGCGCGCGGCCGATGTTGAACGGGCCGAAAAAAAGAAGGGCAGCGCCACGCGGCCTGCAGAAGGGATAGGAGGAGAGATGGGCCAGTTGGGCCAGCGGGCCAAAACCGGGAGGGAAGAAAATGTCTCTTTTTTTTGAAATATTTTTTTTGTAAATTCATTTCCAATAGATTTTTGAACTTCTTTTTGAGTTGAGTAAAAACCAAACATCACATAATTAAATATGCATCAGCATGAATGCAACAACATGTAGCTAGCCTTAAATTTGATTTTATTTTCATAAAATTTTATTATTTCTCCTAGGTTAAATGCCCACAATTAAACATGAAATTCAAATTTCTTCTATTTTAAAATATGCAAAATTTTGGGTGTTACAATTCTACCCCCCTTAAAGATAATCTCGTCCTCGAGATTGGATGGTGCTTACTCAAACAGCTGGGGATATGCCTTTTTCAGATCCTCCTCTCCTTCCCAGGTGGCCTCTTCCTCCGTGTGCCTATTCCATTGTACCTTACACATTTTGATGGTCCGACTCCTTGTAACCCTTTCCGCTGTTTCCAAAATTTTTACGGGGTACTCATTATATGTTAGGTCTTCCTTAACAACTATTTCTTCTAGTGGTATTTGTTCTTCCGGTACACGCAGACACTTCTTTAACTGTGACACATGGAACACATCATGCACGCCAGATAGATTTTCAGGCAATTCTAGCTGGTAAGCCACTTCTCCACGCCTCTCGAGAATCTTGAAAGGGCCAATATACCTTGGTGATAACTTTCCTTTCATATTGAACCTTTTCACACCCTTCATGGGAGACACTTTCAAATACACATAATCTCCTACTTCGAAGGTCAATTCCCTCCTCCTAGTGTCAGCATAGCTCTTCTATCGAGACTGTGCTACTCTTAAGTTTTCTCTAATCTTTCGCACCTGCTTCTCAACATTTCTAAGAACATCAGGTCCAAACACCTGGGTCTCCCCGGTTTGATTCCAAAACAGTGGGGTTCTGCATTTACGTCCATACAGGGCCTCAAATGGTGCCATCTTGAGACTCTTCTGATAGCTATTGTTGTATGAGAACTCAGCATATGGCAAACTCTTATCCCAACTATTGCCATACTGCAGTGCACAAGCTCGCAGCATATCTTCTAGAATTTGGTTGATCCTTTCAGTTTGTCCGTCCGTCTGGGGGTGATAGGCTGAGCTGAAATTTAACTTAGTCCCCAAAGAGTCGTGTACCTTTTGCCAAAATTGCGATGTAAACTGCGTCCCTCTGTCAGATACGATCTTCTTTGGGACTCCATGTAGACTTACTATTCTTTCCATATACAACTCCGCTAATCTTGCACCCTTATAAGTGGTCTTAACGGGTAGGAAGTGAGCGACTTTTGTAAGTCTATCCACGATTACCCATATTGAATCATAACCTCTCTGAGTGCGAGGTAATCCAACAATGAAATCCATACCGACTTCTTCCCACTTCCATTCGGGTATTTTCATTGGTTGTAATAACCCGGCTGGTCTCTGATGCTCAGCTTTAACCCTCTGGCAGGTGTCACACAATGCCACATATTCCGCCACATCTCTCTTTAATCCATACCACCAATACCTCTCCTTAAGGTCCAAGTACATCTTGGTACTTCCGGGGTGTATGGAGTAAGCTGACTCTTGAGCCTCTTGCAGAATTGTTTCTCGGATAGCCTTTACTTCTGGCACACATATCCCTCTTCCAAACCATAGAGTGCCATTTTCATCTATCCTAAATCCTGGTGCTTTCCCAAGTGGTACTTTTGCGATAATCTCCCTAAGTTTCTCATCTTCTTGTTGACCTTTATGAATCTCCTGTTCCAAGGTAGGTGTCACTTCTATTCCCATTGCATTGGTGACTATGCCTAGATTCAACAATTTAAACTCCGCACACAATTCTTCCGATTTTGGCATTATCTGGATCTTGTTAGCATAACTCTTTCTGCTAAGAGCATCAGCTACCACATTGGCCTTACCAGGGTGGTAGTGCACTTCCAAGTCATAATCCTTAATTAGTTCCAACCACCGGCGTTGCCTCAGATTCAGATCGGATTGAGTGAAGATATACTTCAAACTCTTGTGATCTGTGTAGATGTCACTCTTGTGGCCAATCAGATAGTGTCTCCAAATCTTCAAGGCATGGACAACTGCTGCTAATTCCAAGTCATGAGTAGGATAGTTCAACTCATGTTTTCTCAATTGACGGGAAGCATAGGCCACCACTCGTCCTTCTTGCATAAGAACACATCCGAGTCCTTGACGAGACGCATCGCAATAGATGGAGAAACTCTTGCTCAAATCAGGCAAAATCAGTACAGGAGCCGTAGTTAACTTTTTCTTTAACTCCTCAAAGTTAGCCTGACACTTCTCAGACCATATGAACTTAGCATTCTTCTCCAGCAGGGCAGTCATGGGCTTGGCAAGCTTGGAAAACCCTTCAATAAACCTTCTATAATAACCAGCCAAACCCAAGAAACTACGGATTTCAAACACAGTGGTTGGTGGCTTCCAATTTAGCACATCCTTTACCTTGCTTGGGTCCACTGCTATTCCCCCATTGGAGACAATATGACCCAAAAATGATACTTCCCTCAACCAAAACTCACACTTGCTTCGCTTGGCATACAACTTGTGTTCTCTAAGCTTTTGTAGAACCAATCTTAGATGTTTAGCATGTTCCTCTTCATTCTTAGAGAATACGAGTATGTCATCAATGAACACCACTACGAACTTATCTAGATACTCCATGAATACTTTATTCATCAAATACATGAAATAGGCAGGTGCATTAGTCAACCCAAATGACATGACTGTGTATTCATACAACCCATACCTTGTGGTGAAAGCTGTCTTTGGAATGTCCGAACGTCTGATTTTTAACTGATGATAACCCGAACGAAGATCAATCTTTGAAAACACACATGCACCTCTCAGCTGATCAAATAGATCATCAATCCTAGGTAAAGGGTATTTGTTTTTGATGGTAACCTCATTCAGAGACCTATAGTCCACACACATCCGTTGCTTCTTAAGTTCTTCTAATTCATCAACCCCCATTCTATAAGGACGCTTAGCTATGGGTGCAGTTCTAGGTAACAAATCAATAATAAACTCGATGTCGCGATCGGGTGGCATTCCTGACAAGTCATCAGGGAATACATCCGGGAAATCATCCACAACACGTTCTGGCTGGTTGGCATCTTTGTTCAGTTGGTTCATGGTTGCGGTTGGTGGTGCTTGCACTGCCACTTCAACACTCATTCTGTCCCCTTTAGGAGTAGTCAGCACTACTACCTTCTCTTGACATTGAATTACTGCATTGTGTTGTTTCATCCAATCCATTCCCAAGATCACATCAATGCCAGCTGTCCTTAGCACAACGGGTTGAGCAGGGAAATCTACCCCCCTTAAAGCTATATTAGCAGAGGGACAACAGTAGGAAGCTGGTATAGTACCACCCGGTGAATTCACTATCATGGTATGCTTCATATCAACTAAAGGTATGCTATGATTCCTAACAAAAGCTTGAGAAATAAACGAATGCGAGGCTCCAGAATCAAAGAGAATGGTAGCGGGGATAGAGTTGACGCTGAACGTACCCAGCATAACTTCTGGTGCCTCTTGCGCAGTTTCCGCATTGACGTGGTTCACTCTAGAACCATTAGGTGCCACCTTCTGATTGCCATTCCTGAAAGCATTTGGTTGGTTGGGAAATTCTGGGCAATTATAAGACATGTGGCCTTCCTTGCCGCAGCGGAAACACTTTTTAACATCATTTGATCCCCCATTCTTCATGGAAGCATTGTTTGGTGGATATTGACGAGGTGCTTGATAACCCTTCTGTTGCGGTGGTCGCTGACCCACATTCTGTTGCTGAGAGTAATGAGGACGTTGGCCACCATTCGGTTGGGGGTACTGAGAGCGTTGCTGGTTCTGTCCTCTGTTCCACTGGTTAGGAGGCCCCTGGCTTCTTGGTGGGAAACTTGACTGTGGGTTAGGACGGAGACGGGTGTTACTCCCAGATGCTTGTCCTTGGAACCTTCTCTTTCTGGCTTCTATTTCTCTACGCTCATTGTCTATCACAATGGCGCGATTCACTAGTGTCTGATAGTCAGGGTATGTGGTGATCTTCAGCTGCAACCTAAGATCATCATTCAGACCCTTGAGAAAGTGTCGCTGCTTGTCTGCATCATTAGCCACCTCATTAGGTGCATAACGTGATAACTGAGTGAACCTATCACGATACTCACTCACAGCCATAGCCTTCTGCCTCAGGGATCTGAACTCTTCCCGCTTAATCTCCATCAGTCCATCTGGGATATGGTATGTTCTGAAATTCTGAGTAAATTCCATCCAAGTAATAGGAGCGGCATTTGCGGGGCGTCCAAACTTAAAGGAATCCCACCAATCTTGAGCTGCCCCCTGCAGTTGCCTCGAAGCATACAACACCTTCTCCATGTCGTTGCACTGTGCTATGTCCAGTTGCTTTTCCACCGTGCGCAACCAATCGTCAGCATCCAACGGATCAGTAGAGTGCGAAAACACCGGTGGATGTCCTTTCATAAATTCACCACGCTTGTCCCTAACATGGACAGGGGGTGGTCCTCCAACAGGCTCATTGTCCATCCGCTGCATCATTGCCTGCATTAGTTGAGCTTGCATCCCCATCAGCTGTTCCATGGTTACTACAGGTGGGTTGGGCGGATCCATGGCGACATTCCGGCCGCGGCCTCTACCCCTGCCACGTCCTCTGGCTGCCATCTGTTTTCCAAACAAATGATCATATTTAGGGTTTATCCAATCATAAATTACTTATAAATAATAGAAAGAAAGAATTGGGAAACTTCTGAGTGACAACCGGTGACAACAGATCAGTAAAACGAACATAATTTTAACTCCAGGCATCCGTTTAAGGTGTGCTATACATGGTTAGAAAGCTTAAGAAATTTCCTGCAACTTTGGTATTTAACACTTTTTCAGATTCGGTCATCATGTCAGCCGAAACAGGATATGATCCCAGACTGTCCCAGACTCTCTGTCAGCACAGCACCCTCAACATAAAACGGTTATAGCTCCCAGATCAGAACGGGTTTAAGGGTGATCTCAGATGCGTTGGAAAAGTGTCGAAGTATAGTTACTGCTGTAAAATTTTCACGATTTTTGGACTTACCAAAACCGAGATATTAAATAAAGAGCACAGGCTGTTCCAGAAAACAGCAACACTGGTGAAAGATAAAGCGAACCCCAAACTTTATTAAGCAACACTAAACCTTAAAACTTAGCTTAAGAGAATCACGGACAAGCCCATGAGTTCTCAGCATTCAAGGAAAAAGTTCAACTCAAGCAAGACCACAAAAACAACCCATCACACTCATCAAAGTTCATGATCCAAGCAACGACTCGACTCGTACGACGCGACTAACGACTTTTATTACATTAGGGCATAGCAAAACTAGGAGTCCTCATCATGCACGTCATAATCTTTATCCAGCTTCTTGTAGAGTGGAGGCTGCCCCAGTCGAGCTCTCAGCTTGTCGATCTCCTTCTGGTAACGCCTCGCGGCCTTGTGAACTCCATGTAGTTCCTTCTGGAGATCTTCATTCCCCACCTTTAGGGCAAGAGCATACCGCACTGTAGCGTCCAAGGTAGGAGAGCTGTGCTGAGGGTCTGTCACCACCCAATCTTTCTTCTGTGCATCGTAGCGGGGCAAGTACCTGAAGCGATCTGTCTCCATAGCCTCATATCGTAAGCCATGGTAGTACTCATAGGCCTCCCGAGCGGCGTCCTCCATACTGTCAAAAGCCTCCGCACGCTTGGAAGTATGCCCATGGACAGTGTTCACCACCCTGCCATTCTTGTCGTCCTTCCAGACGGTGATCGTCAGCTCCGTCTTCCAGTAAGTCGCCTCAGTTGGGTGAGTGTACTCCGCACAATAATACTGGATGCCGGTGTTCAGATCGGCGTAGTAGTCCTGAAGCATGTCGTTGAGCAGCCTGTGGTGGTATGCCGTGTGAGGGGCGTGCTTGTAGATGTAGGTGCGCATCCACCCTGGCCCCTCTTCAGGTTCTGCCTCTTCAGCGGGCGCCATCTCCTGCTCTCCTACGGCAGGAGCTGGGGGTGGTGAAACCGGAGCAGGCGCAGCTGGTGCTGGAGCAGGCGAAGCAGGGAGTGGTGGAGTCGGTGCAGCTGGTGTTGGAGCAGGTTCTTCATCAGCCTCCTCCATGGGTTCCTCTTCCATCATCATGGGCTCTTCTTCCACCATCATGGGCTCCTCTTCATCATCAGAGATGATGACAATCTCCGGGCCTGGCGCATCTTCAGGGAACAGGACACGGGGTGGAAGGCCAGCTCCAACGTTCTTGCGGGCAGACTGCCTGGTGCGCACCATCTACAAAATTTTATTTTTGGATGGGATTAGAATCAATAATTTCATAATAGAATAAAGCGAAAGGAGCATAAAGATTTTAATAAATATCAAGACTAAGGTAGTAAGCAAGAACAAGTAAAATAATAAGTAGTAAACGACCATTTCTACTGGGCTTGCGTCCTACAGTCGACACGAGCTTTGATACCAATTTGTCACGCCCAAATTTTGAATACACAAAATTCGGAGGCAAACCATATGTATAAAACATATAGAACAAATTGTAAAGGAGAAGTATCATACTCAGTGCCTTATTACAATAGCGAACCATAGTTCATTACATAGATAAAAGCATCTCAAGTCTGGTAATCTAGTAAAATAAGCATAACACTCCAAGGGCGTCTCCAAGTCCACAGGATCTGGTCGACTGGTTGACCACAAACCTAGTTGTCCTCATAGAAGTCATCGTAATCATTTCCATCTGTACCCATCCGGGATTTTTATCCAACAATGAAAAATAAACAAGCATAAGTACATCTCGTACTTAACAAGATAATATGGGGTTCATGAGGCTCAAAAGGTTGACACTGGTTATACTGCGATTCGCTTTTTATGTATATGTACTCTTAGGATTAATTAAGTTCTGGTTATGCTTAAGCCCCAATTCCCACAGTAATATCATGAACAAGTAACACATTATCATTAATCATTTTCATTAACATCGTCATTAAAGATCCATATATTCCATCAGTTTTCCGGGCCAACCATAACCGCGGGCACAGCTGTTATAACAGTTTGTTAAAACTCTGCGCAGAGGTGTACACTTTCACTGTGAGTCATGATTCCCATATGCCCAGGGCCCGTCGACCCCCTAACACTTCCAAGGTGAGTGGGCAGGGTACACTATAAAGCCTTTCAAAAGTTCGTCTAACATGTTAGGGCCGCGAGGTTTCGGTGGCAAATAGATATAGGTTTCCCCTTCCCAAATGGCACAATGACACGCAACCTATACACATAGGGACAGGAGCCAAACTATACCCGAGTCGGCAGACCCCTCTTGCGCCCTTTCGGGTAACCTCTAACATGCTAGAAAAGGTCTTCATACTTGACTAGAGCCAGAGCCATATGGCCCTCACAGTTGTACGGTAATTCCCAGCTTTTGCCAATGAATAAGTCCTTATGGAGGGCCAAGAGCATCGTGATACACAATCCCTCTTACCCTAAGTTCATGTTTCTCAAAATCAAGTTTTAACAAATGTTGCATAAAATCATGATTCATTGTCCATATTCATTTTATTCAAGTGGAGCACTAGCTACTACCCATATGCAAGTGTAACCCATCGGTAACAAGGTACAAGATAATCAAATACTAGGGTATCCTATGTTGAGCAATTTGACCCATGCAAATGTCTAATTATGTAATGAATAGGACAACAAAGAATATCCCATATTATACTTGCCTTGCTCGTAGAACTCCTGCTGGTCTGGATTGTCACAGAAGAAGGTCTCGTCTCCCGCGTAGCAATTACCGTCTACTCGGAACCACAATCAACAACACGCATTCCAAGATCATTCATGCAAGACAAACAAGACTAGATTAGAACAGTACACCAACAGAGAGAAATAAATATAAAAGGTTTAAAACACTACTCTACGCGTTGCTACGATCACACAGATATAAAGTTCACTAAAAACGGAGTTGAAACGCGAAAGTTACGTATTTACCAGGATTTTTCTATAGATAATAATTAATATAAAACTAATCCGAGATTTAAATATTGCAAAACTACTGTATAACAGTACTAACATGTAAAGCTCATGAAAACGAACCTAACGGAATTTGAACGGGTCAAATCGGAGTTAAAATGAACATTTTATGGCCAAAACAAAAGCAGTGGCAAACTTGTAAATAACTGAAAGCGTATTTTTAGAATTTACCGAGACCAGTTACGTTTTCAAAAGAAGAAAGCGTATTCGGGAGACTACGCTTTGGACTGCGGGTCTTAATCAATAATTTCCGGGGGGCTCTTTAACAAAATTCACCCCCGAAGGGGTATCCCGCGATCTGGACCGTCGGATTAGATCCGAACGGCTCCGATCTAAAAGAGAGGGATGGGGGCGGCTGTCGACCGGCCGACGGCGGCCACGCGGTGGCACGCCATCACCGGCGGCGACCAAGCTCGCGGACGCAAGCAAAAACGGCCCTAGAGGCCACCATTTGCCACCGGTTTAGCATGAGACGAAAGAGGAGGTCAAGGCGGTTCTCACCGAGGAGAAAGCGAAGGCGAAGGTGGACCGGGGACGGCGTGCGGGCGAGGATGGCGGCCGGCTTATCCCCTGCAAGTGAGGCGTCAACCAGTGAGTCACCCGAAGGTTCAAAGGATAAACAACCGGTGCGGGAACTTCCGTACCACGCGAAGGCGACCGACGGCGAGCTAAAACCGTCGGTGAGGCGTCGGAAGATGAGGACCCGAGCTCGGCAATGAGCTAGGGTTTTCCGGTGCGACTCTGAGCTCAAAACTGCGAGACGAGGTGAAATTGGAGTAGGGGCGGGATGCGGCTTGCTTTATAGCCCCGCGGGACACGCAAATCGGGAAGGAGTCGAGCCCAATCGCTCGATTACCGGCGGCGGGGGAAAAAGGAAAGCGCCCGGCTATCTCGGCGGGAGGTAGGAGACGACTGACGCCGTGGCCCCACGCGGCAGTGACGGTAAGCGGAGGGCCCCGCGTGTCAGCGGCCGAGGCGAGGGGGGGAAACGCGCGCGCTGGCCAGCGGGCCGGCCCAACGAGAGGGCGCGCGGCCGATGTTGAACGGGCCGAAAAAAAAGAAGGGCAGCGCCACGCGGCCTGCGGAAGGGATAGGAGGAGAGATGGGCCGGTTGGGCCAGCGGGCCAAAACTGGGAGGGAAGAAAATGTCTCTTTTTTTTTGAAATAATTTTTTTTGTAAATTCATTTCCAATAGATTTTTGAACTTCTTTTTGAGTTGAGTAAAAACCAAACATCACATAATTAAATATGCATCAGCATGAATGCAACAACATGTAGCTAGCCTTAAATTTGATTTTATTTTCATAAAATTTTATTATTTCTCCTAGGTTAAATGCCCACAATTAAACATGAAATTCAAATTTCTTCTATTTTAAAATATGCAAAATTTTGGGTGTTACACTCAGACACGGTTGGCTATATTTGCTATCGTGGAAAAGAACCATGTGATAATGGATAACTAGAGACCGGGCGGGATCTGGTGTTATTATGGTTGTTGTTGATGCCGACTCAGCATGTATTCTTTGATCCCGTCTGTGTCATTTAAGGACCGCTTTGTTGTCAAACCTTGGTTGAGATTGAAGGTACCAAACACATAACAGGGGCCTGAGTTATAGTTGACCGTGAAGCTGATTAGCTCATTCGAGATGAGTGTTTGGACCACTAGCATTGCTGGGAGGAGAGTATTGAAGGAAGGGGACTGGTCCAAGACCATGTTTGCTACGGGCTTCGGGCTTTGGGCAATTCATGTGAGGATGCAGGACCATGAGTTTTGCGAAATGGTCTATACTCACCGCCGAATGGAGTGAACGGTGACCCGTGTGAGCTAATGTGTGCTTGTACGGGTGTGTGTTTGGGATTGCCCAACTGGATGTAATCGATTCGAATCATCGTCTCTCCCAGATAGTGAGAAACTCATACCTTGCTCCAGCAGTCGTAGTAACTGATGAAACATGATGATTCTGTTGATCATGATAATGGAATATGGTTACTAATGTGATGCTTAGTAATCAAATGATTGTTACAGGATAGATACAAACTTAGTTATAATTATCTTCACTGAACTCGATGCTAAAATTTGAAAGTAAGGATTACTTTAGTAAGCTCTTTTGCAAATTATTGCTATCCAACTCACACCACCATATATGGCCTTACATATCCTTAGTCTTTTATTTTGTCTTTGTTGGGTAAGTATTGCTGAGTACAATTGAGTACTCAGGGTTTTATCCCACCCTGTTGTAGGTAAAGTGCTCTATCTGCTAAAGGTGGTAACTAAGTGCTGGTTAGCTCCGCTACTCTATATATGCTTCTCATCTATACTTTTGTTGTAGGGTGTCAGCTGAGCTAGCAATTGATTCAAACTTATGATTTGGTAATCATTTCAAATTTATGTTGTTTTAACCTATTGGATTTGAAACTAAACTTGTATTAATCACTTGTGACACTATTGTAATATTATTTCCGTGTATGTGATATGTATTTGCTTAATCAAGTATGATCTTGGTTGTGAAGTTGATTTATCGAGGCCTTTATGGTACTCGACGGACTACCGGGTTTATATAAGTGACGGTATGCGTGTGTCAACGTGTTTAACGAGGACAGTCATACTTGATCTTGTACAAATGGGGTGGTTCTGTCACAGCTACCAGCTATGGGTATGATGCCCCGAGAAACCTAGAGACGATGGTGAAGACCACGACAGATGCCCCATTGCATAGGACAGCTAACAAACCATCACCGTGGCTACAGTGCTGCCATGGCCAACACAGTAGCACCATGTCAGCCCCTGCCGTGACATAGCCATAAGACCGTGACGAGAGCCATGCACCGACGAACACCAGGAGACGACGTAGCTTGCAAGCCAAGTTAGTTAGGACCTTGTTGACATTAATTAACACAATCACTAAATAGCAATGGCGCTAAAAATGCATGGTAATAAATTAACATATCTCTAAATACTAGTTACCTTTTATATTTACCTGCTTCTTAGCATGGAACTAGGTTGTCATCCCTAGTGAAATAAGCTTAGAAGAATATAAGTGGCACTATGATTTTATATGACTAGGCAGAAATATAAATGATATAAAGATATGATCAATTAAGATTAAGAACATCTGCAAGTGGACAGATAATTATACCATTGTAGCATTTTACCTAGAGTATTACCAGGTTATCATTTATAATTTTACCACTAGGAAGGTCTAGCTAAACTTCTATCTAGAGTATTGATAAACTTTATATTCATAATAAAGAGAGTAAACCAATGTTATGCACTCTTACTCAATAACAGGGATAAGTCACATGATAAAAGATATATATATGATAAGTAATTATCAGTCACCATAAATAAATAAGTAGATACACTCCGAGCTCCCTAACTATTACTAATGACATAATCTAATCAGAATATTAGAGGAATAATTCCTAAGTATTCAAGTTACATGTCAAGCTACTACAATTAATAATCATCGTTAAGTAATACTACCATATGTCCCAACCACAATGGAGCCATGAACAGGAGAAGTTGAGTTCAGAAACCTCTGATATACAAATATATCCTTAACCAGACAATGTTGTTCTACCAATAATCCACTACATAGGGGGGAGGACTACAGAGGACTCAATGAGCCTATAAAAGTCGCACCCATGATCTACCACACGACCCTGAACAACTGGAGGCATCCACAGATATGCAAAGTATCTAAGCACCACGCTTACATAATGCATACCACTCATCTTATGGCCAAATAGACAAGCGCTATACGAACATGTGATCGAACTAAATAGCAACCTAACTAAACTAGAATTGAAGTATACAATGAACGATGCATTCAAGAACGTAATAAAGATGAAGAATAATGTTAACATTGCAATAATTGTGCAAAGATAGAATTACAATAAGAGTAGAGAACTAGAACATTACCAAAACTCCACGCTCGCCAACGATCGGGAATCCAAGCTAGGTTGACTCAGCTTGACTTCCTCTAGACCTGATCTAACTATGCTAAAGCTATGAATTAGAGGAACTCTGATGATCTAGGGTTTCTGGCTCCGGATGAACTGATCTTCAAATGACTTGATGCCTTTAGGGGGGTCTGCCCCTGTATTTATACCCTGGTGGGACACACGCGAGCCATTGGATCAAACTGACTTCACGTAGGGCTAGTATTGATCCTCAAGGTTGGTAGAAGAATACTCTAGAAGCTCATGGAAGGGGGGAGAAGGGGGTGGCCACCCCCTTGGTCGGTCGGCCCCACCTGGCAGACACTCGGCCTTCGCTTCGTTCCGGTGTCTTCTGGGGTCTTCTATAATATACTAGTATTTATCTCACGGTGAAATTCTAAAATTCTTTTAATAATTAGGTAACTCTCTTCACTTTTCTGCATAACTCCCTACAAACATTAAAATTCAACAAAGCTCGTGGAATTCGTCAGATAACACCCTGGTCATCTATGTTTTCATGTATTTTGACCATTCTCTCATGTTTATTTCACTATATATTGTTGACGTTAACGACCATCAACAGACCTCCCACAAGCTCTCGACCCCTCGGTCGGGGAACCTCCTTTTTGTAACAAACCCTGGCCCCGAACTCTATATAAGGGCAGTCAGGGCTCCCATCTCGGGACATTTCTCACATTCTTATTCTTCATCATCTACCACTCCATCCATCTACTTAGCAGTAGGGCTCCTAGAGCTTCTCTTTGGGCTGCCCCTCATCTAGCATAGGGTCTACCACCTCTTTCTCCATTCTTGCACCCCCCATTGTAAGAGCTTCAGAGCATTCAAGCGAGGAACACGCACTCGATCTTTCTTAGATTGGACGTAGGGCTCCGGCTCAAACCAGTATAAATCCTCATATCTATTGGATGCTACCATCATCTTTCTAGAGCAGCGTGACAATCGTAAATATTTACTAGTCTGGTTTACAAAAACACCAATAGGTACACATTTAGGGCTTACTAGATGTCTCATGAAGAAGATAGATCTGGCAGAGAAGGTGGCAAGGAAGGTCGACAACCCACCGATTACAGTGATTGTTGATGAAGGCAGAATTAATCATTCATCATATTTGAGAGCTTGGGTGTTCCTGGAGCTTGATAAACCTTTGATCAGGGTTGTCCCAATAACTACAAAGGAGAGCAGGAGGTATCTGGCCCAATATGAAAAGTTGCTAACCTTTTGTTTGGTGTGTGGTATAATGGGCCATAGGATGACTGAGTGTGGAGATGGAGTTCATGATTTATCTAAATGCCATTGAGGTGACTGGCTTCTAGTTAATTTTGGGGTCAGTACTATTGGACTAGGTGCGAAACGTGGTAATGGTGCCAGAGGTGGTATGTCAAATAGGGGCCGAGGAAGAGGAAGGGGAATGTCACGGAGTGATGCTGAAGAAGAGGATATGGAAATCTTTGAAGATGATACACCCAATGCCAATCTGGTGTTGCATCCGGGGTCATCGACGGGGCTTCTTGAAAGCCCCAAGAAGATCCAAGAGAAGAAGAGGCAAAGGAAAGAGGGGCTGGAGAAGGTATAGTGAAGCAAGTATTGAAGCAATTTTCGATGTCGGCATCCTCCCCTGAGGAGGTTTGCCAGGAACAATGAAACTCTTACTATGGAACTATTGCGGGCTAGCCTCGGCCCGAGCAGTTCAAGCGCTACTGGAGGTCCAGAGGCGAGTACAACCGGATGTGTTGTTTCTGTTTAAAACACATTTGGATAGGGCGAAGGTAGAAAAAATAAGAAGGTGACCGGGATTCGACCATATGATTGTTCATGAAAGTGACAACTGAAGTGGAGGTTTGTTGCTCATGTGGCGGGATGATATCAATGTCCAAGTTCAAGGAGTAACCAAGAACTATATTGATGTCATCATTAATAGTGGAGTGAGCTAGAGATTTACGGGCGTGTACGGTGAACCACAATGGAACCAGAAACATGTAACTTGGGATGCGTTGCGTGCAATCAAAGGTGACTTGCGCATCCCATGTCTCTTCATTGGAGATTTTATTGAAATTCTGTATAATATGGAAAAGGAAGGTGGTAGACCAAGAGCACAAAGACAAATGCAAGCTTTTCATGATGTGTTAATGGAATGCAACCTTAATGATGTGGGTTTTGTCTGTGATCAATTCACTTGGCAGAGAGGGCTTATTAGGGAAAGATTGGACAGGGCATTGGCCAACAACTAGTGGTCTGACATTTTTCCACAAGCCATGTTGATCAACAGTGAGATGACACGATCTGATCACCGGCCGATAGTGATGGACATGAATTACCTCCCAGGGAGTCATGGGGGTAATGGTGTTGGGAAGAAGCGGTTTGAGGCGAGGTGGTTACAGGAGGATACGGTGGAAGAGATTATTAAAACTGCATGGGCAAGAGCTGCTGCTCGTGGCGAAGGTCCAAAGCTTATGGAGCATGTTGCGGATGTTGATGAGGATTTGCATAAGTGGGACAATGAGGTTCTAAAAAAACTCATATAGTGAATCAAGGCTCTTGAGAAGGATCTAGAGAGGCTATGTAGAGGCCCGATGAATGAGACAAATATTGCAGAGCAGAAGGAAGTAATGATCCGCATAGAATTATTGCTTGAACAAGAGGAGATTCACTGGGTCTAGAGAGCAAGAGCTAATTGGCTAAAGCATGGGGATAGGAACACTAGCCTTTACCACAATTATGCAACTAAATGCAAGAAGAAGAATACTATCAAAGGACTAGCTGATCATGGAATGCTCTAGGAAGAAGGGGAAACAATGTGCAGCATTGTTCATAATTATTTTGTTAATTTGTTTACCTCCGAGGTTGGCGACCATGACCTGACTATCTTATCTGATGTGAGCAGATGCATTTCTAAGGATATTAATGCAGGTCTGTTGGCGTCTTTCTCATATGAGGAAGTCAAGAAAGCACTTTTTCAAATTGGGGATCTCAAGGCACCGGGGCCAGATGGATTGCACGCGGTGTTTTTTTCAAAAGGTTCTGGGAATTGTTGGGGATGCTCTCGTGTCTAACGTTTTGGAGGCAGTGAACAACTGTAAGATTGTTGGTATTTATTAACTTATCACTTGTTTTAGTAGCCACTTACTAATTACTTACATCTCTTAGCATTACTTGTACTAGATTGTTATTCCTAGTGATGGTACCAGAGATGTTTGTTGGTTCTACTTAGTATTACTACTAAGCAATTCTTTATTATTTTTATATGACTAATAAGAATATAAAGATAAAAAGGAATCTACAAGCGCACAGATAATTATATCATTGTAGCACTTCACCTGAGAGTATTCCAGGTATCATTATTTATATTTTACCACAGAGAAGATGCAGCATAGACATGTATTGATAACTTATAGTATTGATGGAGAAACAAATTACAACCAATATTCTACTCATAACAAGGGTAAGTCATAAGATAAGATATATATAGGGCTAGGCTATTGGGAGCCCAGGGCTACAAATAGGTATTGAAAGCCCCAACCAGCCATCCCACCCAGCCCCCAACGAAGCTGATGCGCGCACAGATGGGGGACCTCCTGGGGACCCAACCAATCGGACACATAAAATCTTAGGTCAGGCTA
This sequence comes from Saccharum hybrid cultivar R570, assembly GCA_038087645.1. Classification (NCBI taxonomy): domain Eukaryota; kingdom Viridiplantae; phylum Streptophyta; class Magnoliopsida; order Poales; family Poaceae; genus Saccharum; species Saccharum hybrid cultivar. The sequence goes on from JAQSUU010000496.1 coordinate 20,864,418, forward strand.
CGCAGAAAGATTTTTATCACGACAATGAATAAAATCTAGTGGTTGCACGAAATAAAACCAATTCGTTACCGCATAAAAACCTTTCCGCAAGCTAGACGTTCCACCTAACAACAGCTGACATAGGCTGACACGTGCTGACATAGGCTGACACATGTATGCACGCATGCATCCATTCTAATATCTTCCATTCTTTCGTGATAATTCCTCAACGAAGCTTCCGATTCTAAAATGGTTTTCACCATTGAACTCCTGATATTTTTGTGCACGATTCAAGATCCACTGTGAATATTTTTGAAAAAAATTAAAATTCATAAATTTGAAATTTGAATCATGGCACGTGATGGCCGATTGGATGCATAGAATCAATAGTCAAGATGCGTAGAAAAGTTTTTGGCGCTGACGTTGCATAGAAATTAGTGGTTTGATGAATAAGAAATAATTTCGTTATGGCGTAAAAACCTCTCCGCAATATGAACATTACACCTGACACAATCATGATTACCTCCACCAACATCATGACACGTGATGGCTGATTAGATGCATAGAATCACTAGTCAAGATGCGCATAAAGGTTTTTGGCACCGACGTTGCATATAAATTAGTGGTTGGATGAATAAAGATTAATTTTGTTACCATGTAAAAATATCTCTGCGAGATGGACATTCCACCTAACACAACAATGATTGCCACCACCAACATCATGTGTTCCCACTATGGGGGTTGTGTAATTAACATGGGAACGAACAATGCATAGAACGTAGAGGTTGTAATCGTAAAACATGTAGACGATCTCGTCTTCTTCAAAATTTGAAATTTGAATCAAGACATGTGATGACTAATTGGGTGCATAAAATCAATGGTCAAGATGCACAGGAAAGTTTTTAACGCCGACATTGTATAAAAATTAGTTGTTGGATGAATAGAAATTAATTTTGTTACCGCCTAAAAACTTCTCCGCGAGATGGACATTCCATCTGACGCAACCGTGATTATCTCCACCAACATCATGCGTCCCACTATGGGGATGTATAATTAACATGGAAATCATGCATAAAACCCTCACAAATAGGTACTAGGCTTTCGAAAACTATAGGGGATGTTTATTTAATAGAGAAACAATGTATAGAAACCCAGGAGATGTTTATTTAATAGAAGAACAATGTAAAGAAACCCACAACACCATGCTTCCCTCTAGGGGAATGTATAATTAATAGAGATACAGTGCATAGAAATATACAAAACACTATCCACTAGGTGTGGACTATCCATAATGGTCCCAACTCACACAACATGCATAGAAACCCAGTCAAGAAAATATTGAAACCTAGCTAAGGTTACATAGAAACTCATAGTTTTGCTCATCTCATCCAAGAATATAAACACAACATATGGAAAACTACGCCGTCGCCGCTGCAAGCCATGGAAGTCGCTCCAACAATGCATGTCAAAAGTGTTAACAATGCATAGAAGTGTGCTCCAACAATATATACATACTTCTTTGGAATTTAAAATTTGAATTCAATTGGAGTGGAAACCTATGCAACTAAGTATAAATCACAGTTTCACCATGCATGTAAACCTATGTTTGCAAGCATAAAAACTATTATTTTTCCTTTGGATCAGCATCCCACCATCATGTAGTCTTGGTTGATGACGAGCTCATTAGTGAGGATGTTGAGCGCCTCTATGTCGATGGCGAACACGTACAACTCTGTCCCGAAGTCGGCTAGGCCGCCAGGTAGCGAGCTAGTGGAACCCTACAATCCACATCTAAGCAATTGAATCAATGCAAGCAGACACCAGGTAAATCAGAGGAAATTAAAGATGTAGTACCAACTTTTTGATATGCATAGAAACTCACTAATGCTAGAACAGAAACTCACATTGATGCAAATACTTTCTATGCATCCAAAAAATTTATGTGCATCTAACAAAGTACAAGCTACTAGCATCTCCAAATCCACATGTCAAGAGAAGCCCAGGAGCAAGCCTAGAAGGCTAGAATGCTCCCCCTAAATCGCCAAGTGGGTGCATAGAAACATACATACAAGTTTTTTATCAGATTCGAAAACACAGTTTTCCATGCGTAGAAAACTATGCATGCAAGCAAAGTAACTAAAGGAGTAGGTACTTGACCAAGAGTAACTCCAGGTAAAATATCACACACATGAACTAGATGCATAAAAACCTAACTCATCAAGCATAGAATAAAAGATTAAGATTTTAATTTCATAGTAGACCACTAATGCAAGTATAGAAACCTACATTGATGCAATTACTACAAATTGGAAGATGCAAGCATAGCAGACCACTAATGCAAGCATACAAATGGGTAGGAGTAAATAACTCACAAAATTGGTAACCAAACTCTTGGTCAATACATCACAAAAAAAGTATCAGTGTTTCTTTGAAATTGGGCAAGCAGGATGTTGTGACAATATGGCAGGTGCCGATAGGAACAAACATGGCACAGCATGGCAGGTGCCAAAGCGAACAAACATGCTTCCATGTTCAGCTCAGTATGATATCCGATCCATTGCTTTCTAGTTCCTATAACTAGCATATAATGTTTCACAAAGAATAAAGAATTATCTTTGCAGCCATAAGTATTTCCAATATATAAGAAAAAAAATAGTGATGTACTGATGGCATAGTTAATCTGAAGCATTAGCTGAATAAAAACTGAAAAGAGACTAGCATATTATATAGCTCTGCAAAACAAGTAGTATTCATGTTCTATTTTGCAAGAAATACAATCACCTATGCATAAGTTATATAACAGAAAAAGGAGCACTAGAACACTGGATTCTGACCTGGTCTTGCACGCTATTGATAATCTTCCACTTTGTCAGCGATGCATGTGGAGTGGATTCGGTGATACCACAAGTCATTCGAATAGAAGGTAGCCGATTAATTAAGTTGCACATCTTGTGTTCTTATTCACAAATAAAAAAATAATAAATCTCTAATTATGCTCCTCAGCCAGCGTACAACCAACATATCAAATGATGTTAGCAAACGTGGATCTTTGTATCTCCTGCTGAGATTCAAATGCGGGAGGATCATATCGGACATCTGAGCAACTTGTGTGGAAACCTATGCACCTAAGCATACAAATCACCCAGCATCTTCGAAAATCACAGTTCCACCATGCATAATCACAGTTCCACCATGCATAGAAACCAATGCAACTAAGCATACTGTCACACCCTAAAATTTTTGATTTTGGGTTGTGCATAGAAAACACTAACTAAAATAAATATTTTAATATTTGGATAGAACTTGTCGACATTAGTTTAGATTTTCATATATTTTTATTAAAGAAAATGGTGCTTTTCGATTATTTTGGAATTAACTTGACGGGTTTTGGTTGATGTGATGCTTGCTTGGTGTTTATGAGTGCAAACGGTTTACGAGTACGATAGAGCGACGTTTCTTTCTCTTTTGGAAAATTTTCTGATCCTTTTTGAATTAAGATTCCATCTTTCGTGAACTTAATCTTTTTCCTTGAACTTTTGATCGATCTTTTCATGAGCTCAAACCCATTTAGTTGAGCTTATCCTTTCCAATGTCTCCAGGATTTTTCTGGTGATTTTTCTGAACTCCGGGCTATTTTTCACGGCTTAAAAAGGTAATTCTAGATTTTCTAGAATTATTTTTATTCGTGAAATTAAAATAATCCCGAAATAATAAAAATAGCTCGATTTTTTCTGACCTCGAACCCTGGACCTATATATATGCCGGCGTAGCCCTCGACGCGCTGGTTTCAGAAGTACAACCCTTTTCGCGACACGTTTCTCATCTCCGGTGAATTACGCTTCTACCCCGAGGTTCACCTCGTCGTTCTCTACACTGTCACGTGTTTATTTTCAGGAATCAGTGCACATTTCGTCGCATCCCTAACCTATTTTCCTCTTTTCCAGCGAGGAGCACCATGGCCGACCTAACCTTCATCTTCTCTAGCCACCTGCGACCCCCACTCGCGCCACCACCACGGAGGCGCGCCCGCGGGCCCAACCCGCGCCTGACCCCGTAGCCCCGCGCCGCCCCGTTTGCACCCTGCCCCTACCGCGAGCACGGTCGAGCGGGCAGGTGGTCATGCACGTGCGGCCATCCTTTTGCGCTGTGCGGGCCAACCGGCCCCACTCCGGTCCCGCGCGTGGGACACCACAGCCGCGTGTCACCACGTTGCCGACCTGTTGAGGCCCTGCCCTTCCCTCCATGCGAGCTGCAGTAGCAGACTCCAGTAGCCATGGAGGCCACGACGTTCTACAGCTCAAGGTACAAGATGATGGTATTTACCATTCTGCCACCACCGTAATTTAGCCGTCATTTAATCGTTTGATCTCCGATTCGAGTGATTCAAGTCGCGTTGAATTCGTGTCGACATGCTCTACGCAGTAGTGTTAACGTTTGTCATGTCTTATAATTACGAATTTATTGATTTAAATACATTTTGATTAATAATAATTTAATAGCTTTTAATTAGAAAACAAATTAGGGTTGCGATTCTGTGCGTGTCGAGTCGTGATTGTGCCGATGTAAACTATGCATTAGTAATGATGTTTATCCTGTCACGTTAGGTGTTTAAGAATTTAATCATATTAATCTTATTAGTGTTTGTGCAATCAATTTGATTAATGATTATGAGTAAAGGTAACATAGGTTATATATTATGTTTTGCTTAGTTTAATCAAGATTCGTATAAGGTCATCTTAGATGTGACTTGGTTAATGTTTATTTAAATAACTTTGATTTACTAAAAGCAATCTAGGTCTATACTTTCGGTCTTTTGTAGTAATTGTCAATGTGTTTAATTATATTAACATGAATACCTTTTCAACTATGACTTGCTTAGGTCAATCTCGAAACATGAAATAGTTTGTTTATAATAATGTTTAGCAAATATCTTTTAATGTTCAGAAGCAACTAGGGTTTATGACTCTGGTATTTCATAACGAATGTTAATAAGATTCATATCCACATAAATATTTTTTAAAAAATTACAAGATGTTTAGTTCAACATTGATTTGTAAATGTTTTCATTTAGCTTTTGCCACATGTTCCATGATTATCTAAATTATAAAATATTTACATGACTTAAAATACTATGATATATTTATAAATAAAATATGGCTAAGGTATAACGTTAGCTTTTATAATTCAACATAATTTGGTTAGTTCCACTTTAGTATATTTCTCCAAAAAGTCCAACACTTTAATTCACTAACTAAAACACATCAAGCATATAGTTTATCATTTCCGTTATATGGTAAACACATCAAGCATATAGCTCTGTCCTTAGTCGTTCCTGCGTTCTCGTAATTGTAGCAACAAGCCATGACGTTTAGTGCACTCTCCTTTAAAGTGTCTCTTTTGATTGGTGTATTGTTCTTAGTTGTTTGTTTATTTGTCCATTTGTGTTGCTTGGTTGCTGCGAGTAGAGGAAGCGTGGTTTGTTAGCAATGAAGACCAAGATGTGAGGATCAACAAGTACAACAGAAGCTGAAGATCAAAGACAAAGGTTGAAGAATTCTGAGTAGCTAACTCTGAGCAAGGCAAGTATAGCTTGGGACCTCCTTGATGACCTACTCATGTTACACATTAAATTTCATATGCATGTGTCCTTTGTCACCCATTTAAGGATTTCCTAGCAATTGATTACCGAATACCTTATCACCTTGAGATATATGTATATGGGTAGTATCTTTGCTAGTGCTGAATCTTTAACCATGATCTTGTAACTTGAATAATAGAATATGCAATAAACATTAAAGATTTAGCGATATGAATTAAAGGGTGAGATGAGCTCTAGTTTTGGCTGGATGTTCTTGACCCTCCGTAAGGACTTATCTGTAAGTGATCATCCGGGACTTACAGTACAGCTACGAGGGCTATATGGCTCTGACTCTAGTTATTTAAAAGACCTTTTATAGCCTGTTAGATTCACTCGGCCGCGAAGGAAGTGTGCCATTTGAAAAGGGGTTCCTACATTTGCCTGCCGAGTGAATCTAATGGCCCTAACTTGTTAGACGAACTTTAAAATGACTTTATATGGTTTCCGGTGTTTTTGGACTAGCTACCCCATGTATTTGGAAATAATGACTCACAATGAAAGTGTACACATCTGCGCATAGTTTAATAAACTGTTATACTAGTTGTGCCCACGGATACGGGCGGCCTTAGAATCCTTATGGAATAGATGATCATTGTTTAACTATGTGTTTATTATGTTGTTTATATGCTATTCATTATATCTTGTTCACTTGGTCATGTGGTTATGAGAATTGTTGCTACCTTGTGGCTATTAATTGCTAAACATGACGTACACATAAATGCAACCCGCAGTTTAACCAATGTCATCTATTTGAGCCTCATGAACCCGTTGCTATATTTGTTGAGTACGACATGTGCTCACCCTTGCTATTTCCCCGCACTCCAGCGTGTAGTAAGGTGCTGCTCAGAAGAAAGATAAAGGTAGTTGGAAAGAAGCAGAGACCGCAGTATGTTGCATGGTGTATACCTTTTGATATGTTGAACCAATGGGATTTTTTTGCTGGATGGAAAACAAGCTGTGTTATGTATCGTGGGACTGAAGGAATTGAAAAACAAAAAACTAGAGGATGTTCTTTAAATGATGGAGTGGTACAAAACTAACCCGGAGTTTGCCGTAGCATATGCGATCATCTTTGTCGGCCCACCTATCTGCATTTGTCAGCGTAGAAATATGTTGCTTTGAGAATAAAGCGGCCCTTGGCACAACCATTGTAACACCCTAAAATTTTGGAAAGATTTAAAAATAGGTAAATATGATTTTTATGTATTTTTGTGAGCATACAAACTTAGAAAAGTAATAATTTTTATTAATTTAAAATCAAATATAAGGGTAGAAACATGATTAAGCATTCATGCTGCTGCATTTGAATTTTTGTATTGAGTGGTTTGAACCAAATTCAAAAGAGAATTCAAAATCTTTTTGGAAAATGCTTTGAAAAATTGGAAAAGGAAAAAAAGGGGATTTTCTCTCCTCTTCGGTTTTGGCCCAGCTCAGCTCGCAACCCGGCAGTGCGCCGCTTCGGCCTGCACCCTGCGCGCGGCCCAGTTTCTCCCCCCCCCCCCGCGTCCCGCTTGGGTCGAGCCCAGCCAGCGGCCTGGACGCGCGAGGGCGCGCCTTCCTTTCCCTCTCCATCGCTGACACCGCGGACCCGCTTGTCAGGGTCGCGTCCTTCCTCAAGACATCGCCGGCGTCACTTTCCTTCCTTGCCGATGCCGAATCCCGCACCCAATCTTCCCCTTCCTTTCTTGGAACCGCTCCAGGGCTATATAAGCCGGATGCCGCACCCCTCCACTCCATCTTGCACCGAAGCAGAGGACCGACATCGTCCCAAGGAGGCCACGCTCGAGCCGTAGCCCTAGCCGCCCGCCTCTCCAAGCTGCACGTCTCCCTTGTTTCATCCTCGGCTCCGTTTTCGCGCGAGGTGAGTTCGCATTGGTGTGCTCTACCCACTGGTGTCTTTCTTTCGTGAGCTCATGCTCTATAGCGCTAGATAGCCATCTCCGGCCATGGCACCGCCGCGGGAACCGCCGTCGGGCCACTGTTCCGGCCGGAGCGCCGCTCGTTTTTCCCCGATCCGATCTGGGCCGTCCATTTTAAATCCAACGGCCAAAACTCATAGATACCCCTTCGTCTGTGAATTTTGTTAAAGAGCCCCTGTAATTTTTAGATATAGAACCTGCAGTCCAAGGCATATTCCTGAATTATGTTTTCTTTTTCGTAAAGCGTATTTTGATCGCGGTAACTTTAGAAATACATTTTCACTTATTTACAGTTTTGCCACTAGGTTAATTTATGCATAGAATCTCCGTTTTAACTCCGCTTTGACCCGTTCAAATTGCGTTAGGTTCGTATTTGTGAGCCCTACATGTTAGTACTACTGTACAGTAGGTTTGTAACATTTTATTTTCGAGTTTGAATTAAAGTAATTATTTTTCTATAGGAAATCTTAGTAAATTCATAACTTCGTCGTTTTAGCTCCGTTTTCGTGATCTTCGCGTCTGTGTAATCCTAGCAAGTTGTAGATTCGTTTTAAAGACTTTTTATCTTATTTTATTACTATTGATGTACTGTTCTAATTATAGTCTTGTTTGTTTATGTATGATTGTTTCTGGATGAATGTTGTTGCCATTGTTGATCGAGTATAGACGGTGAGTAATTCGTTGGAGACCAAGAGTTTTTCTACGAGCAAGATCTTCAGGACCAGTTTGAGCAAGGCAAGTATAGCATGGGATTATCCTTGTTGTCCTATTCATAATAAGCAAATAATATCATTATGCATATATTCCCTTGTTAAGGATGACTTAGTTTTGATCTTATACCACCTATTATATTGCATTGAGTAGCATCGCTAGTGCTTAACATGAACTATGATCATGCAATTTGATTAATGGAATATGCAATAAACATTAAAAGATGACTTTTGATTACTGTTTAAAGGGGCTAGAGCATGGGGTTATTTTTTGTGCTCAAGTTTCTCTCCTTAAGGACTTATCTATAAGCGAACATCCAGGATTTACAGTACAACTATGAGGGCTATATGGCTCTGGCTTTATTCATATAGAAGGACCTTTTCTAGCTTGTTAGTGGCAACCTTCTTGGCGTAAGAATGACTTGACGAATCGGGTATAGTGCGGCCTCTGTCCTTATGTGTATAGGCTGCGGGTCATGTGCCATTTGGAAGGGGGCTCTACATCTGTTTGCTGAGTGAATCTAATGGCCCTAACTTGTTAGACGAACCTTTAAAAGACTTCATAGTGTTTCCCTGCCTACTCACCTTGGAAGTGTTTTGGGAGTAATTAACCCGGGCATATGGGCAACATGACTCACAGTGAAAGTGTACAACCTCTGCGGAGTGTAAAACTGTTATAACAGCCGTGCTCATGGTCAAGAGTGGCCTTGGACCCTTATAGAATAGTTGATCATTAATAATGAATATGTTTTTTCTATTCGTTAATCATTTCACATGGATCATATGTTTATTGTTTACATTGAGACATCTTGATGCTATTGATATGTTAAAATTATGCCCAATAAAAGCTACATGCTGATAAACCAATGTCATGCCTTTGAGCCTCATGAACCCCATGTTACACTTGTTGAGTACGAGATGTACTTACGCTTGTTTATTTTTCTTACTTGGATAAAAATCCTGGATGGGTAACAGATGGTGCAAATAGTGACTACTACTCCTACTTCCCTTAAGATTACTAGACTTGCAGTCAACCAGTCAATGTGCCTGTGATTGGAGCTACCACGAGAGATTTATATTTTTACTTCGGCTACATTTATGTAAAGACTATGTGTTAATAATCGTGATGTAATAACATTTGTGATGATACTTCCTTTATAATTTGTTAACTTATGTGTGACTGATCTCTAGGCACACATAAGAGTATGCATTCCATTTGGTCTTTAAATGGGTGCGACAACCATCCGATGGTTATTGTCATTGAGTGGATGATCCAGGTTTTCGAGGTAGTAAATCTGCATGGATAAATGAGTTCTGGCACATGATGAACAATAAAAAAATACATCAAGTGTGGAGACAGAATGCATGATGAATTTTGCTTACTAATAGGAACGGAGACTGCCAGTCTTTCGCAGAGATTCTGAGATGATCTATCACAGCCTGTTGCTAATCAACCTTGCCAAAGTTTTGAAAATCCATAATTAACTGCAAGTCTGTGTTCGCAATGTCATATCCTGTCCCAGGAAACAATAACCTGTTGAAGATCACGAGGAAGAAGCATTTCATTGAGAGGTCATCGGTGTTTCCCTTGGCCACCTCTTCCAAAAGCCGAGTGACTGTGATTTTGTTTGTTGCAATTCCAAGCTGAGCCATAAGCTCTCTCTTCGCATTAGAAAGTTCCTTGCTTGACTTCTCAGGAATGCCCTCTGTGCCAGCTGGCACACCAAGCACAACATCAACAGCTGGCTTGTTGACAGGTAGTTCGATGTTGGGTGGCACACGTAGAACCATGCTGTTGGTATCCAGCCTGTCCAGCAAAAAAAAGAAATAGGTTCCTGCTCTCCACACAATCTATAGCAATTTCTAGAAATTTACCTCATCCAAGATCGCGAACCCTCTTCTTCTGAGGTTCTGAAAGTTTATTGATGGTATCGAGCGCATGTTTGGGAATGCAGTGGGAGTTAATCTTGGCTGGTAAACCATCATCGTCCTGTGGGAGTAAAATTATGTAAATGTGGACATAAAACTAGATAGCTATACATATGCTTGTGTGAAGCCATTTTAGCTCACCTCTTCCTGTATGGGTGGAAGCATAGATTTATTTGATTTAGGATCTTTGTGAGCAGGAACCTTCGTCCTTGGGCGTTTTATTGCCAGTTCAAAATCCTAGATGAAGTTGAAGTATGATCAAACGTACTCCCTCCGTATTGGATTTAGAAGTCGTTTTGGACAAGGTTTGGGTCAAACATTGGGAATATAAATCATCGATAACTTTTAAGTTGTTGAGTTTGAAAATGTAAAAATTATATGAATAGATTTGTCTTGAAAAATATTTTCATAAAAGTATACATATATCACTTTTCCATAAATATTTTTTATAAAAACAAGAGGTCAAAGTTGTGTTTTGGAGACCGTGTCGCTGTCCTAAACGACTTCTAAATCCGATACGGAGGGAGTATACAATCATTAGTAAAAGGGACATTGATAAAGCAGTAAATCTGAACTCACATCTTCTATGTTGTCTTGTGATGCAGGCGGCAGTGGTGAGCGTCTGGACGGACCAGAAAGTAGGTCTTCGTGCTGTGAGGTATGCAGTGTTCTCCTCTTTGGGGTTGCTGTAGATGAACACTGAGCCCCCTTCTATTGGGAATGATTTGGTATGGTGTTCTTCTGGTGGTGCCTTGAACCAACACACACATGAATTGAACCAGATGCATCATGAGTACCGTGTTCATTGATGCTCACTGACCTTGAGATGCCACCATTGTTATCAGTTGAACATGGAATTTGAATCTCAAAAAACTCCTAGCTGTTTGATATAGTAAACGTTGTAACACGTTCAGGAACATGATCAAGTTTTTGCTTCATCTTGCACCGAGGGTGGATCACACTGAAATAGAAGCAGATAAGGGTGAACTAAAGTCTATGAGAGGAAGTATAAACAGTTATGCCCAGCATCGCTTGAAATTAACCTATTTGTGCAGCTAAGGAATTATGATAATATCTTGAGTAAAAGAAAACTACCAAAGCATTGTGAGGATAAAGATTAGAGCAACAATAAACTATTACCTCACAGCCCTGCAGGTTAAGGCGATAGTACAGGTGCGAAATTTAATCACAAACATGAGACAATGATAAACTGCTATTGCTTTCGAGTGGATAAAATACTGAAAGACAAACCTCGCTGATCTAGCTAGGCGTAGGGCAATAATAAAATGCAATGATGATGATGGCTCGTCCCGAAAATTGAATGAGATTGGATGAAAGAATCTACAAGATATTGAGCTATAATGCAAAAAGGGTAATTAATTAATTTCATACACCAACAAGATGACTGCAGGGATATCGAATTTGGTACATCTATGGACACAGTTTGCATTTCGCCTCCCTCATCAGTAAAATTTAACCTACTTTGTAGCTAATCAGTAAATTATTAACTGAGGTAAATAAAATTACAAAAGCATCGTGCGGATAAATAACAGAGCAACAGAACATTGTACCTCTCAGGCGTGCAAATTAGGGTGAGAGTACATGTGTGGATTTTAATCCCAAACGTGAGACAAGAATAAACTGACATCGATTTCTAGTGGATAAAATGCTTTGGTGTCAGAACAGGTGTGAATTTTATTCCCAAACTAGAGAATAAATAAAATGCTTTGGTGTCAATGGCTCAGAGAAAATTGATACGAGATTGGTTCAAAGAATACCAACAAGATAATTAACTGTAATGCATATGGGGGTTAATTTAATTCCTACACCAATAAAAGGATTCCAGCGATACTCACCAAATGTGGATCTGTTCGATGTGGGGGTAGGTACGGTTGGGGGCGATTCCAGTCCCTGGTTCTTGAGTTGTTGGAAGGTGTTGTTGGGGACGACCCTCGGATCTTCTCTGAGAAGAGTAAATGGAGAGTATTTGAGACGAATGTGTGGTCTTCTCTGGCGAGCAGTGGCAGCAAAAGTTCCTATGTAGGAACGGGAGTAACGGGAAGCAGAGACGGAGAGGAGCGATGCTAACTAGTGCTGGTACGGCAGGGATTGGACGACCGTCGAGCCTGGATCACCGATGGGGTTCCAGAGAAGCCTGGAGCAGCGACAGGAGGGGCGGCGCTCCTGGATTCAATGAACGGCGAAGCTAGATGAAGAACGGTGGTGGAGCAAAACGGGCGGTGGCGCAGAGCAGAGACGACGGTGGGCGATGGCAGCCCGGAATCCTCCGGCGGCAATCAATGGAGTGCATGATTGGTGACGCAATACATGGTTTCTAGGGTTCTCGGGTGGAAGTTGGGGGCGAGGATTGGGGCAGTAATGAAGATGGTGAGCGGGACTGGGGATTCTCTCCGATTGAATTATTATTACGCGATAGATGCTAATAAGTAAATGTGTTGGTCAATATTGTCAAATCGTCATCGCCGGGGAGGGGCGGAGCTCCGCCGTAGCGCTGAACAGAAATAAAAGCCCAAGCTATATATATAGTATTGATCAGTATAACGATAAATCACTCAAAGTACTCCTATCTATGGTATTAGCATGATCAGCTAGAATATTAGAGGAATAAATCCTGTCATTCTAAATTATAAGTCAGAGCATACATTAATTAGTACAATTACACCTAGTAGTTATGGCTACGATCATCTTCATATCTACGCATAAGGGGTATTATTAAAGGAAGATTAAGAATAGAGCTTGCTCTACCTTCATAATCGGACCCTACTTCTATGGCTTATATTCGGGGAGTGGACTACAAAGGACTCAACAGGAGTGTCACATCCACAATCTACCACATGACCCAGAATATAGAGTGTATTCGTAGGCAAATAGTATATAAGCACCACGCTTACATAAAGCCAACCACTCACCCTGTGTACATTGGGATAAGCGCTATACGATCTTATGCATAAACACAATGATAAACTAGCTATACTAAGTATATAATCAAAGTAGACGATGAACATTGCAACTAAGAATATGAATAAGATGAATACTGATATTGTCATAACAATTGTAGCAAGCATATAAAAGTAATGGAGATACAACGAGAGAGGGGTACAAAGATTATACCAAACCACGCTCTTGACAATGTCAGAAATCCAAGCGAAGCCTGCTTGCCTCCCTCTAAACCTAGTCTAACTAGCTATGCCCTAGAATATAGAGGAGCTCTAAGGATAATTAAGGTTTCTGTCTTCTCAAATGACTTGATGCCTCAGGGGGCAGAGCTTGGTTATATAGCCCTGAGCTTGCAACGTGAGCCCTTGGATCAAACCGACTTAAGCAATAGAGATACAACCTAGGAGGCGGTGGAAAACTGACATAGCAACGAGATGCTGACAGATGGCCCCCAGGGGCCGGGCGGCCTGCAGGTGGGGTCGATCGGCCCCACATGGCAGCGTCTCGCCTCCCACTTCGGTGTGAAGTCCTCTCGAGTCTTCTAGAACCTTCCCACGCTGGTTTCGTGGTGAAATTGCATAATTAACTCTAACATGTAGGTCCGCCTTGATAGTTTTCTGGTTAAACCCTGCATAAATCATAGATTCACCAAAACTCATGGAATTTATTAGATTAAACCCTAAACCTTTGTTGGTGATCTCATTTGTGCCCCTATACATGTTTTATTGACAGTTTAATATGGTTGTTAACTACCATCAACAAAAATTCTAGAGGGTTAGAATGATACAACAATTATATTGATTCCTAAGGTAAACAACCCGACCCTGGTGTCGATGCGGGACCCACAGGGTTTCCCAACAATGTGACTATGAGTCGTGGGCCCTGGCCTGGCCCATGAACTAGAACTAGGAAAGGTGTAGCATCCACTACACCTGATCTGAGTAGAATAGGCCAGACTAGCCGGATTTCTATAGAAAGTAACTTCTGTATCTAGTTCAGGACACCTTCTTTGGATCCGACTAGGATTGTAACTACACCACAGCCGTCTCTACCGATATAAAGAGAGGTTGTGGGCACCCCTGTAACAAGAGACGATACAACACAATCAATCCAACGCAAAGGCTAATGCCGACTGGACGTAAGGTTATTACCCGATCATCAATCGAGGGTCCGAACCAGTATAAATCGACTATCTCTGCGTTCACCATCGAGTTCTAGCATGCACCGAAGCCCGAACAACTATCCCGGGTACTCCCGTGGTAGGCTATCGGTGGTCAAACACCGATAGCTGGCGCGCGGTTGGGGCTTTCGGTGTAATCGTGATCAAGAGCTCTACGGATTTCGATAATATAATCTTCCCGATGGGATCAATCTTCATCTTCGGATCATGGGTTTGCAAGGCAAACGATAAGGGCAACCTCCATGGACATCTCGTCGAAGCTCTGGAAGCCCACGAAGATCTCACTCTTTCGATGAAGCTTACCGAAGATCTCGAAAAGCTTACGGTGTTCGAATCAACTCGGGCCCCCAACAACGATCAATCCTGATCTGACATCCGAGTCAGATTCCTCCTTGGAGTCTTATCTGGGTTCTTTCAAAGACAAGCCAAGTCCTTTTCCAATTGGACTCTAGAACACAGCATCGACTCTACAAGAGATCAATTCGAATCAACTTCAAGTTTCTTCCAAGAAGTTGAGTTGCTTCCCAACCGGACTTAACAACATGACAAAGACGTATCAAGGTTTGCTCCAAAGTATGGCTGGTCGGGCGCAGAGGCTACATCTTACCGGGGCATAGGAAGGTCTTGTATTAACCATAACATCTAAGGATTGCCTAGTCCACTGACCGGGTACTTGTCCCTAGAACAACAATGCCCGACTAGTTGAAGAAGCTCTCACTCTACCCTACCAAGAAGGTAGTGCACTCCACGATGCCAACACTCCAACTAAAGTCATCAGCAACTACAGCAAGGCAAGCCTGGTGCCAGGCCGAGAAGCCTTCATGATTCGGTGACCACTACTGATGCTACCTATTGCACCCGATGTTAGATCTTCAGATGAATCAGAGTCAAACATATCGCCCAACGCCCCTGAATACGATGGCAAATCTGAGGGCCAAAGATGAGCTAGAGAAAGAAGAAACAAACTAAAGAAGGTCGCAGACGTCGTGCCAGGCAATGAAAAGAAGCACAGGACATGTACAAGATAGAACTAGCCGAGTACCACAAGAGGAAATCAGAAAAAGAAGCCGAAGAAAGGTGTGCAGCCAGAGTACACGAAGCTCCTTATGATAAAATACGGGAAGCACTAGAAGAACTCGAAGCAATCTCACATCCCAACGAGGAACAAGAATAACTCCGATAAGTTCTCCGAACAACAGCTCTGAGAGCGCATGGCGAAAGAACTCATTCCAGGCTTCCTGCTAGAACAGCATCACATGAACTAGACACGCAAAGTCAAAGGAGGTCCGCCTTCGAAAGACTAGGACCAAACAGGAGCCAGAATCAAGAAAAAAGAAGAGACAATGCCCAGAGTAATCAAGTCGAGCGTCTGAGAGAAGAAAGGAGCAGAGCATCTCACCACTCATCCCCACGATTCAATCCTAGGCTAAATAACAGCTGGCTGAAAGGAGTCGAGTCATGACATAGAGAAGTCGAAACGCAAGATAGGTTTCCCTGTTTTTCAAGGCGACTTGCTTCGGTACAGCTGCCTCACAAGTTCAAACCATCAAACCACTCCAAATACGATGGGAAAACTGAACCAAAACAGTGGCTCAGAATCTACTCACAATCAATCAAACTAGCCAGCGGAGATGACGATATCAAAGCATTATTCTTTCCTATGGCCCTAGAAAACATGCCCCTCCAATGGTTCGATAAATTGAATCTGGGAACAATCAAAGGTTGGGAGAACTTGCAAAGAGCTTTTTGCGAAAACTTCGTGGGCATCATTACACACCCCATCACACATATAGAACTAAAAGGGCTCAAGCAAAAGGGAGGCAAGAGCCTCAGAGATTATTATTTATGTTTTGGTGAATTACGTGCCTAGGTACATGACATCACTGAACGAGAAGTAATTGAAGCCTTCTCCCACGGAATCATGGCTAAATGGCAGTTTCAAGATTTTTGCAAAGAAAACCCAAGGAATAATGAAGAATTCAGACGCGTGGTAGAAAAAAATGATTATGGCTGAAGAAAAAATGAAAGAAAGGTTTCTAGACAGAAACAACCGAGAAAACAATAAAGACAACTCAAACCGGAGAAATTTTCCAAACATGGGTCATCCAGACAGGAAACGCGGACCAAACAACACCATCGCCATGGCTGACAAGTCAAAAAAGTTCTCAAGATTCAGGAGGTTCGAAGACATTGAGAATATGCACTGTATATGGCACCTGCAAGGAAACCACATGACGGGAGATTGCCGAATCTTCATTGATCAGCACGCAAGTAAAGGAAAAAATAAAGATAAGCAAGAGGATAACAAAAAGAAAGACGAAGACAACACAGAAGACAAAGGATTCTAGTAGCCAAAGGGGACAGTTGCAGTAATCTTTTCTAGAGTTCTAGGTTCCAGAAGCAAGCACCAAGACAAGCTGGCTCTCCGCAGTATCAAGGCAGCTGAACCAGCGGTCCCAAGGTACCTAAATTGGTCACAATATCCAATCCAGTTTTCAAGAGAAGATCAATTGACGAGCGTTGGAAATGCTGACCTATATCCACTAGTCCTAGATCCAACTATAGTGGGGATGATAGTAACCAAAGTTTTGATCGATGGGGGAGTTGGACTCAATGTCATATTTTCAGAAACGCTAAAGAAGATGGGGCTAGACCTTGCCAGGTTGATCACCCCAACAGGAATACCTTCTTTGGAATAGTACCCAGCAAAGCCGCCATGCCGCTCGGGCAAATCACTCTACCAGTTACGTTTAGAACACAAGCAAATTATCGAACCGAATTCATTCAATTCAAAGTTGCGGACTTTGAGACATCGTATCATGCCATCATTGGAAGACCAGCACTTGCAAAGTTCATGGCTATACCTTACTACCCATACCTCCTGCTCAAGAGGCCAGGACCTCACAGAATACTCTCCCTCCGGGGCAACCTGAAGTGCGCTTTCGATTGTGACATTCAAGCAATCCAAATCACAGTCAAAATACAAGCAACTGACGGCAGAGAAGAAATTACTACTGTAGCTGCACAAATGAACCCGGAAGAGCTAGAGATCCCAGCAAAGAAACCTTGCATCCTTGCATCACAAAAAGAAGCCGATGTAAAGAAAATTGACCTGGGTACTGGTGACCCTGAGAAGACAGCGACCATTAGTGCCCACCTCTCGGCTAAATAGGAACTCGCGCTCACCAACTTTCTTCAGGACAACAAAGATATCTTCGCTTGGAAGCTGGCGGACATGCTAGGTGTCCCAAGAGAGTTGGCTAAGCACAGAATCGATGTCAATGAAGGCTCCAAACCAATTAAGCAACGGTTGAGGAGATTCTCACCAGACAAAAAGAATCAATCAAGAAGGAGATTACAAAGTTAATGGCAGCCTGATTTATAAGAGAAATTCTTCATCCAGATTATCTTGCGAATCCCATTCTAGTACAAAAAAGAACACGGCAGAATGGCGCATGTGCGTCGACTACACGGATCTCAATAAACATTGCCCAAAGGACCCATTCGGATTACCATGAATTGATCAAATTGTCGATTCAACGGTAGGATCTGCCCTGCTATCTTTCCTTATTGCTATTCAGGATATCATTAGATTGCACTAAGAGAAGAAGATCAGAGTAAGACATCTTTCACCACTCCTTTCGGCGCCTATTGCTATAAAACCATGTCCTTTGGACTCAAGAACACCGACGCCATCTATCAAAGAGTTATTCAAACATGTCTTGGTGAACAAATTGGTGACAATGCGAAAGCTTATGTCAACGACGTAGTAGTAAAGACAAAGAACCCAGACATGCTAATTAAACCCAAATAAGTGTGTTTTCGGGGTACCATCAGGAAACTACTCAGATTCCTAGTTAGTAATTGGGGAATAGAAGCAAGCACTAAGCAAATTCGAGCCATAACAGAAATGGCACCCTTACGCAGTGTAAAAGATGTGCAAAAATTGATAGGAAGCATGACAGCCCTCAATCGCTTCATCTCACGACTTGACGAAAAAGGACTCCCTTTCTTCAAGCTACTAAAAAAGGCAGACAAGTCTGAGTGGACAGAGGAAGCCAAGGAGGCTTTTGAAAGCCTTAAAATGTACCTCACCTCATCACCCATACTTACGCCACCTAAGGAAAATGAAGACATGATGTTATACATATCGGCAACATCTACTGTGGTCAGTGCAACAATTATGGTGGAAAGAGAAGAAGGGCATGTATACAAAGTACAACGGCCGGTATACTACATCAGCGAGGTTCTGACAGATTCAAAAATACGGTAACCGCATGTATAGAAACTACTCTACGCCTTCCTAATCACTTCCTGCAAGCTACGACACTACTTTGAAAGCCACAAGATTACCGTAATAACAGATTTCCCTCTCAGAGACATCCTACGTAATAGAGATGCAATAGGATGCATATCAAAGTGGGCAGTTGAACTCAGAGCTCTAAATATCAATTTCTCTCAATGAAAGGCAATAAAATCACAAGCACTCACGGACTTCATGGCTGAATGGACAGAAATACAACAACCCGCACTAGATACCTTCCTTGATCATTGGAAGATGTACTTCGATGGATCACTCAAGTTAGGCGGGGCGAGTGTAGGTGTTCTTTTTATTTCTTCAGAAGGAAAAATAGCTTAAATGCGTACTCTAGATACTATGGCAAGCCACAAATAATGAAGTAGAATATGAAGCACACATCCATGGGCTAAGAATTGCGACTTCTCTCGGAATCAAGCGGTTACTTGTCTATAGCGGTTCAGCTGTGGTCATCGATCAAGTCAACAAAGACTGGGACTGTACCAAAAACAACATGGATGCCTATTGCGCTGAAGTACGAAGACTAGAGAAAAATTTCTAAGGACTAAAAATCCTACACATTCTACGAGACTCAAACATTGCAGCAGATGTCCTCGCCAAGCTAGGATCGGACAGAGCGAAGGTCCTGCCAGGGGTGTTTGTAGAGGAGTTGCCATCACCCTTCATAAAATAACTCGGTGGGATAACCTCTGAGCCACCAGCACCAACAAACCAGATCATGAACTCAAGACTTCATCGACTACATCAAAGAAAACAAACTACTAGCTAATAAGGAAGAGGCCACCAGGATAACCAGAAGAAGCAAGAATTACGTCCTTGTAGGCGACAACCTCTACAGAAGAGTCACATCATTAGGAGTACTTCTTAAATGTATCACAAGAGAAGAAGGAAAAGAAATCCTAGAAGAAATTCACTCAGGTTGTTGCGGCGACCACGCAGCCTCAAGAACTCTGGTGGGCAAAACCTTCCGCACTGGTTTCTATTGGCTGACAGCTTTAAAAGACGCAGAAGAACTAGTCAGACAGTGCAAAGGGTGCCAAATGTTCGCAAGGCAAGCTCACGAGCTAATTTGTATCCCTCCTGCCTGGCTGTTTGCATGCTGGGGGCTAGACCAAGTAGGACCACTCAAAAAGGCCAAAGGTGGTTTCGAGTACATCTTCGTTGCAATCGACAAATTCACCAAATGGATCGAGTACAAGCTGCTCGTAAAATACAGCGCAGCAAAAGCAGTCGAGTTCATCCAAGACATTATGTACCACTTCAGAATACCCAACCGCGCTATCATAGATTTAGGTTCCCCTTTTACAGCTATCGAATTTAGAAATTGAGCACAAGACTGTGGCACCAGTATAAATTATGCGTCAGTCGCACACCCTGAAGCCAATGGACAAGTAGAAAAAGCCAATGGACTTATACTAGCTGGATTGAAACCAAGATTATATGAAGAACTAGAAGACTATGGCTCCAAATGGATTGAAGAATTACCCAAAGTAGTATGGGGACTCTGCACTCAAGTAAGCAGAGCAACTGGATACTCACCTTTCTTTCTAGTGTATGGATCAGAAGCTGTGCTACCAGCAGATTTGATCTCGACATCCCAAAAAATAGAGCAATACAAGGAGGGAGAAGCAGAACACACACGAAGATTAGAACTTGATAGTACAGAAGAGGTCAGGGTAAACGCTGCCCTTCAATCAGTTCGATACCTCCAAGGTCTAAGGCGCCACTACAACAAAAGTACTAAACAATGCTCAGTACTAGTCAAAGACCTGGTACTACGAAGAATACAAAAAATTGACGGACGCCATAAACTACTCAGCCCATGGGAAGGTCTTTTTATTGTTACAAAAGTCTTTGGACCAGGCACATACAAGTTAATGACTGAAGATGGGGAAGAAGTAAGGAATACGTGGCATATCAGCCAGCTAAGAAGATTCTACGCTTGAAGAACTCAAGACAAAATCTATGTAACAACAAAGCTTGAGCAAAAGAGCAAAAGAGCTGAAAAGATGAGAGCAAAAGAGCAAAAGAGTTGTTTGCACAACTAGATGAGAGCAAAAGAGCTGAAAAGATGCTTGAGCTTGTAATCCCAAGTCTTTTCAGGCTTGGATGAGAGTAAGGCAGACAAGCTGACACTCGAACCTATCATGGGTTGTTTTCACAGCCTGGATGAGAGCCAAAGGTGCTCGCCCGATTCTGAGTTGTTTTCACAACTGGATGAGAGCAAAAGAGCTAAAAAGATGCTTAAGCTCGCAATCCTAAGTCTTTTCAGGCTTGGATGAGAGTAAGGCAGACAAGCTGACACTCAAACCTATCCTTGGTTGTTTTCACAGCTTGGATGGGAGCCAAAGGTGCTTGCCTGATCCCGAGTTGCTTTCACAACCGGATGAGAGCAAAAGAGCTGAAAAGATGTTTAAGCCCGCAATCCCAAGTCTTTTCAGGCTTGGATGATAGTAAGCCAGACAAGCTGACACTCGAACCTATCCTAGGCTATTTTCATGGCCCAGATGAGAGCCAGAGGTGCTCACCCTATCCTGGGTTGTTTTCACAACTAGATGAGAGCAAAAGAGCTAAAAATACGCTTGAGCTCGCAATTCACAAAAAAGAGCAAAAGAGTTGAAAATACACTTGAGCTCGTTTTATCTAGAACCATTCAGAAGTGGATGGAAATTAAGTCTATATAAGACTACAATGACCAAGAAAATATAAAAGAAGTCTGAGCCCACAAAGACTACTCCTGATATGAGCAGAGGCGCCGATGCTCACCAAGGTTCATGATCAACAAACAATACAGAAAGAAGTCACTAAAAGGAAGCTTTCTTACAAAACAACAAGGAGAAGGCCTAATTCTTAGAATCATCATCAGAAGAAGAAAAAGACACCTCTTTTAGAGCAGAGGAAATCTTTGACAACAGAGGACGGACTGCACCACAAAAAACTACTTGGATTTAAGGAAGAATAAAATATTTACACGACGAACAGAACTACTGGATACATCGACAACCTAACAAGACGAATCTATTACTGGATAGTCCACTCTTTGATCTCCTTTATGCCAACATCAAAGCGAGGGCTAATAGTAGCATGTCCAATCCACCATCAGATCCTCGATGGAGACCAGCTACCCACAGACTCGACGTTGTCATCTTCTACGGCAAGAACTTCCCAGTCGACTTCATCTTCGACAATGAGCGCTTCCCTGTCAACTTCGTCCTTGCTACCGCTACTAAGGACGATCAAATTCACCCCCATCAAGTCGGCATCAACAGGGGGAACGAAGATGGGATTGACCGCTGGATCCTCCTCCTCCTGCAAAGACAGAACCGGTTTCGATGTCCCGGCAGGCGGAGCCTCCTCCACCGCCAGAGCATCACAGCACCAAGAGCCAATAGTGCCGATGACGAAGATGCTGACGACGAAGAACCTTTGCTCGACGACACCGTCATAGCCATAGCTCTTGAAGGACGAGCGAGCGATGAGCGCGGTGCCTTTGGATGAACTTTTTCTTCACCCTTTTGGCTGTGGTAAAACTGAAAAGATAAGAGTGCTGAAACAATCGTAAAAGGGGCAGTTAAATAGGGCCAAGCCATCTCCTCAAGTAGTCTAACAGCCTCCTTAAGATAAAGACAGAATTAATTTCTCCTCCTAAAAGTAAGGGTAGAGTCAATCCCTTCACCAAAGCCAACATGGCGCTTCGGTTTCCAACATTCATTACGCAACGCAACCGGCGTGAAAGTGGTGCACTTTTTCATGCAAAGCAGCTCAATGGATAGAACAACTAAGTCCTTGTTACAAAGGAAAAGACAAAACACTTGGACAATTTTCAGGCTTGGATGAGAGTAAGGCTGACAAGCTGACACTCGAACCCATCCTGAGTTGTTTTCACGGCCCAGATGAGAGCCAGAGGTGCTCGCCCGATCCAGAGTTGTTTTCACAACCGGATGAGAACAAAAGAGCTGAAAAGATGCTTGAGCCTGCAATTTACAAACCAAGAGCAAAAGAGCTGAAAAGATGATTGAGCTCACCTTGTCCTAAGTCTTTTCAGGCTTAGATGAGAGTAAAAAGGCTGAAAAGCCAACACTCGACCTATCCTAGGTTGTTCTCACGACCTGGATGAGAGCCAGATAGCGTTCGCCCTATCCCGGAGTTGTTCCACAATGGACGAAACAACCCAACTGATCCAACACCGATGCTCGACAAGACCCACGAAGATATAAAACAAAGAGCAAGGCCAGTTAGAGACACACAACTCAAAGGAACTTGGATACGCCTACAAAGACTACGATTTATATCCATCACATACCTAAAGAATTCAAAAATCTGGGAAAACAACTCGGAAAGATTCACTCAAATGATTCAAGCAAGATAGTAAACATGTATTCAAAGAACCGGAATTCCTTTACAAAAGCACAATACAAAGTATATCTTTACAAAGAAGAGAGATGTGCCCAGATACTACAGAACCTAACTATCAGCTTCGTCATCAGAAGGCGGGAGATGAATATCAAGCTTCTCAGCAATGAAGTTGGCCAGGTCTTCAACCTCAGACTCTGCATTCTCGATGGACTCCATGTAGTTATCATCATCAGTGTCCTCCCTAAGTTTTTCTAGAGGAACCGATGGTGCAAGAACATGGATGTGAGCCAAAACATTCTTGACACACGCCCGGACCCCATCCTTCATAAAGATCTAAAGACGCTCAGGAATCAGAGGGATAAACTTGCCTCATGTCTTTCCATCATCTTGAGAAGTCTGAAGAAGCTTCGTAACAGTCTTGAAAGATTTCTACAAAGTTGCAAACCGTTGGTCAAATGTCGCCAGCTTCTTGGACAAATCCTCAATAGTTTTCATCCCCTGCACAAGATCCCGGTCAGCACTAAGCCTAATCAACTAAGCATGAGCGAGCTCTTCTTCGGCACGAGCCTTTACCTCTTTAGCCCTATTATGACTAGACTGAATCGATATCTTCATATCTTCAATATCAGTCAATAGCGTCTGCTTATCTTTTTGAAGGGCTAAACAAGACAATAAAAGAAAATCATGCAAAAAAGGAGCAAGAAATAAAGAAAATGATGGAACAAGGTATAAGAGAACTCAGAATACCATCACACTCTTTCTTCATGGCCTCCACCTTTTCCAAGATTTCCTGGACCACAGCATTCCTCCGCTCCTCCGCCTCGATCACCTAAGCACGGAGAGCTTTTTCCTCCCTCTGGTGCGTCTGACGCTCAATCTCCATCTCAGCCCGGCAGAGGTCTAGATCCGTCTTCAGAACACTAATTTTGGAGGTCAACTTTTTCTCGGTCTCAGTCGAGAAAAAGAAGTCGACATGGTCCTGAGAGAAAGACTGATCAAACAAGACGAAGAGAAAGAGAGACAAAGCGCAAGAGAACCAGCAAATAATAACTTAAGGAAAACTTACATGGAGTTTTTCTCCAAAAGAAGCAGCACCAACCGCCAGAATTCCTCAATCCATAGTCAGCTCCGACAAGCGACGAGTAGCGTCGAATTCCCGCAACACGTCGTCATCCAGACGCTGACTACTAGTACCAAGAGCAGTATGAGGAGAGACTGACTGATGCAAAGACAACAAGACCAAGGCCGCAACCTAGGTGGTAGAAGCCCCGGCTACCTCCTCAAACGGACTTGCCACCATGGTCACCACCATCTCCGGAGAAGGTGACTCTACAGTAGCATGTTCATCAGGGGCCATCGTCTCTCTCACAGCCGCCTCGCTGATAGTGCGTTCTGAGTCCTGAGACTCAGTACGTACGGTTGCACCACCGGAATGCGAAGAAACCGGTCGAGGGTTCAAAGAAGGCATGGGCGAAGACCTGCAAGATGATGAACAACCTCAACGATACAAGAAAAATAGAAAATAGAAGCAAACAACCTAACTATGATTCACTTACTTGGCCGACTTCTTCAAACTAAAACCCCAAGCCGAGATGAAGGTTTCAGCGAAGGCATGGTGGCAGAAAAGACATCATCACCACCCCGCGCCAGAGACGGCGTGATCGACAACTCAGCCCCAAGAGAACTCAGGCTCGACAACTGCTTGCTGCGAAAGGACAAGGACAAGTCAAAAGAAGCGATCAAGAATAATAGCAAGAAAACAAAAAATACAACGACAACTCACAGACGAGTGTTGAGGGTCACATCTTCCTCATCTTCCTCGCCCTCAAGCAACTCAACCACAGTACCATTTGAGAAAAGAGAAAGTACTCGGTTATACACGCAAACAGACAACAAGAAGATAAAACAAACTGATGTGCTCACCTAGGAGCATGCTACCTACAACTTGAGTACCTAGAAGAGTATCCGGTTGACGAGACTTCTTGGTGACAGACGCGCTGGCGGAAGCATTATCCACCCGTGCCCTCTTATTGATGGAACGAGGAGCTCGAGGAACTAGGCGTGAAACATATTCAACATATTGGACTGATTCATTGCAAGAAGCACCAGGAAGAACTGTGGATACTAGAGACTTACTAGCCAGAGCTGCTGTTGACGGTTCTTAAGTATCAATTTTAATTATCAAATAAATAAGAAAAAGGACCTATATGCAAGCAACACCTAGAATTAGGGTTTGATCTGACAGAATTCCACGAGTTTTGTTGTTTATCTGTTTCTGCAGGGGGTTATCAGGAAATACAAAGGAAAGGCCCACGCGTCGGAATTACATAGAGATATTAACGTGTTCACCGATTTTCTATCATCTAGAAGACTCCAGAAGCCACGGGATCGAACGGGAGGCCGAACGGGCCCGGGACCAGGGCGCCCGCCCTGGACCCTAGGGCGCCCGCCCTAGGTTTGCAACCAATCAGGATGAGTCTCGCGGATTATGCCCCCACCGACCTAAAGGATCAAGGAAAACCGTGCGATTAATGTCGGTTTGATCCGACGGCCCAGGTTCACTTGAAGGGACTATATAAGCAGGACCCCTGGCCCCTGGAGAGGAGAATCCAAGTCCATTATTTTTATAGTTTCCAGAGAGGATTCAAAGAGAGAGGTTCCCTTAGGGTTCCCACCTCATTAGGGCTTAGCATCCAATGTGAGATTAGACTTAGTTCTTCTAGATTGAGAGAGATAGAGTGGAGGTATAGATCGAAGAAAGCCCGGCCTGTCGGTGACTACTTCGAGGTTGTACCTGCGGGATCAAGTTCTCCTAACCCGAGGCTTGCTCCTAGGATTCTTCAGTATTTCGACTTCTAAATTCTAGTAAGTTCTTTGTTTTATTGTTCTTTGGTTTATGAGTTTACTTTAATCTCTTCGCGTAGAGTTTAGAGTAATCATCTCTAGCATAAACGTGGTGTTTGGGCTAGGATACTCATAGATATCCCCTGTCTAGCCGGACCGTGGTAGTAGCGAGGAACGTGACATTTCCGTAGCTACCTTTGTATTCCATATCCCGTTAGCAGGATCGATAGGGTTTATAGGTGCGGGTCGAACATCCTTTGAGGTGTCTAGATTCCGTGAGCCTCCCCAATAGAGCAGTAGATCATCCTTACCAAGGTTAGAACGAGAGTGCAGTTGTTGTCTTCTCTATACATCGCTCACATCAAATCACAGTGGTTGTAGCCTAAAGGTTAGTAGTAATAGATTTGGTTAGTCAGATGCACGCTTTCTCCTAGTGGTAAAAAAATAAATACGATACTCTGGATAACATCCCGAGTGAAGTGCTCACCGATATCCGTGCGCTTGCGGATCATTTCCTAATTGCGTTACCAAATATCAACAAGCATTTCTGGCGCCGTTGCCGGGGACAAAGACGGTTTGCTGAGATAACCTTGAATCTTACTACTAGCTTGTACCTATACTTTTATCTTTCTTTATCTTTTTATTCCTTATCTTTTCTTTATTCTTACCTTATGGAGAACCAAGATTCTAAATCAATCTATCAATTTGCAACACCTTCGGAAACTGACCTTTTACCATGGGAGTCATCACAGCCTATCCAAACATCCCAGTATAGGTTAAGTTCAAGGTTAATTGCCATGATTGAGAACCTATCCTTTTCGGGAAAGGAAGACGAAAATCCTTACCTTCATATTAGAGATTTTGAGCAAACATGCGATTGTCTTCGCATTGAAGGCATTTCTGATAAGACTTTACGTTGGAAGCTTTTTCCTTTTTCCTTAAGAGGAGAAGCTAGACGATGGTATAGTCAGAAGGTAAGTCAACAACGACGTGAATGGGGAGTCTTACGAGCCAACTTCTGTTTAGATTTTTATTCCCTCGATCGTATCGCCGACCTTAGACTCGAAGTTCTATCTTTTAAACAAAAAGAAAATGAAACTTTGGGAAAATCCTGGAAATGTTTTTCTGATCTTTTAGAATCTGGTCCAAAACTCAATATTGAAGACCCTATTCTCCTTTTTCATTTCTTTCGAGGTCTTCAGAAAGATCATAAACAAATGCTACATACAATGTCTAGAGGTTCTTTCTTTCGTATCCCTACTGATGAAGCTAGAGCGATCCTAGATAGAATCCTAGAAGCTGAGATGGATAATACCCTCCATGATGAAACCTACGAAGCCGAAGTAGACACTCTACCGAATTCTTCACCTACTTCAGCTATCCCAAGTTTTGAGCCACAAAAGGAAGAAATTCCACCACCTGATTTCATGCTGGATATAGAATCCGATCTTTTTGCCGATTTTTGAAAACATTTCAAACTACCATTCTATAGACAAACCCCAAAGTAGCCATTATAGCATTTGTTTACCAAGTGAATATCAATTGAGAGAGCTTATCTCAGTCATGAGTAGCGAATGGTTGGAGGAGTCAGAGCTTTCCTCTAAAGTGATCCGTTTGGATACACCTCCTATCACTATACGCTGTGCTTATGATTCTGATCAATTTGATGCTCTCTATAATCCTGTTGTGGGGATCAATATCATGTCTGAAGCTTTTGCACTTAAATTATTTGGAAAATTAATTTTAACCCCCACAACAAAGTTCATGAAGGAATCTTCGGGACGATTGGTCCCTAGTCTTGGAATTATGAATGTCCTACCCTTTATGGTAGAAGGCTCCATGATTCATTTGAACTTTTATATCTTTGATACATGGGACTTCGACCTGTTGATAGGACAACCATTTAGAAGACTCCTTTATGAAGGTCAAACTGGAAAGCTACACATTTCTTTTGGAAAGGATTTTAAATTCCCTATGACAATTTCTCACTCCTTGAATAATAAGATCGAGTCATCTCTTTTGCCTGATCCTATGGAAGAGGTAAAAGCTGTGTCTCTAGAGCTTTTAAATGAATCAGACTTAGAAGAAGAAGCCCCTTTCTTCATAGAAGAGGAAGCTGAACCTTCTGAACCTGAACCTTTAGATGAGTTTGCAGAAACACCCAGACCTCCTATAGAGCTTAAAACTTTACCACCTGATCTTATCTATGCTTTCCTAAACAATAATCCAGAGTTTCCTGTGATCATTAGTAATAAACTCACTCAGGAACAAACTCTGCGATTAATGACCGTTTTAGAAAAACATCACTCAGTCTTTGGCTACTCACTCCAAGATCTTACAGGAATCAGTCCTATGATTTGCACCCATCGCATTCCGACAGATCCTTCTGTTTCACCTTCTCGGGAACCCCAACGTAGACTCAACAACGCGATGAGAGAAGTAGTTAAAAAGGAAGTTATAAAGTTGCTGCATGCAGGGATTATATATCCTGTGCCGCATAGTGAGTGGGTGAGCCCTGTTCAAGTTGTGCTTAAAAAGGGAGGCATGACTGTTGTTACAAATGAGAAGAACGAGCTAATTCCGCAACGCACCGTCACAGGGTGGCGGATGTGCATTGACTATAGAAAACTGAATAAAGCCACGAAAAAGGATCACTTTCCTTTACCTTTTATAGATGAGATGTTAGAGCGGTTAGCGAACCATTCGTTCTTCTGTTTCTTAGATGGATATTCAGGGTACCACCAGATCCCGATCCATCCTGATGATCAAAGCAAAACCACTTTTACCTGTCCATACGGAACTTATGCTTATCGTAGAATGTCTTTTGGGCTATGTAATGCACCAGCTTCTTTTCAAAGATGCATGATGTCTATATTTTCTGATATGATTGAAGAGATTATGGAAGTTTTCATGGATGATTTTTCTGTTTATGGAAAAACTTTTGATAATTGTCTTGAAAACTTAGACAAGGTTTTGCAAAGATGCAAAGAAAAGCACTTAGTCCTTAACTGGGAAAAATGTCATTTTATGGTTAGGGAAGGAATAGTGCTAGGACACCTAGTGTCTGAAAGAGGTATTGAGGTAGATAAAGCTAAAATTGAAGTAATAGAACAACTACCTCCACCTGTGAATATAAAAGGAATTCGAAGCTTTCTTGGCCATGCTGGTTTTTATCGCAGATTCATAAAAGATTTTTCATTTATTGCTAGACCACTCACTCTTTTGCTAGCCAAGGATGCTCCTTTCGAATTTGATGATGCATGTTTAAAAGCTTTTGAATTATTAAAGAATGCACTCATCTCTGCACCAATCATTCAACCCCCTGATTGGTCGTTGCCTTTTGAAATTATGTGTGATGCTAGTGATTATGTTGTGGGGGCAGTTTTGGGGCAAACAAAAGACAAGAAGCATCATGCAATTGCTTACGCCAGTAAAACTTTGACAGGAGCTCAACTTAATTATGCAACCACTGAAAAAGAGCTTCTGGTTGTTGTCTTTGCCATTGATAAATTTAGATCTTACTTAGTAGGAGCTAAAATAATTGTTTACACTGATCATGCTGCATTAAAATATTTGCTCACTAAAAAAGATGCTAAACCTCGCCTAATTAGATGGATCTTGTTACTCCAAGAATTTGACTTAGAAATAAAAGATAAAAAGGGAGTAGAAAATTCTGTTGCTGATCACTTGTCTAGAATGCACTTTAAGGATCCACAGGAAACACCCATTAATGATTCACTCCGGGACGACATGCTCTATGGAATCAACAGGTCTGACCCCTGGTATGCAGATATTGTTAATTTTATGGTTTTAGGGTATGTACCACCAGGAGCGAACAAGAAGAAGCTTATTCAAGAAAGTCGTTCACACATATGGGATGAGCCATACCTCTTCCGAGTATGTGTTGATGGCTTACTCAGAAGGTGTGTGACCACTGAGGAAGGGTGGAAGATCATCGACAGATGCCATTCATCACCATACAGAGGTCATTATGGAGCATTCCGTACACATTCAAAGATCTGGCAATGTGGATTCTATTGGCCTACAATGTATGAAGACACAAGGCAATATATCAGAAGATGTGGGCCATGTCAAAGGCACGGAAACATAAATACAAGAGATGCTATGCCACTCACCAACAACCTTCAAATTGAGCTCTTTGATGTTTGGGGAATAGACTACATGGGTCCATTTCCTCCATCAAAGAAGTGTGAATTCATCTTGGTGGCAGTTGACTACGTCTCCAAGTGGGTAGAAGCACTACCTTGCAAGCGTGCCGACAATATTAATTCAAAGAGGATGTTTGAAGAGATTATATTTCCAAGATTTGGAGTCCCTAGGGTGGTGATAAGTGATGGGAGATCACACTTCATTGACAAACGCTTTGAGCATTATCTAGCAAAACATGGAATCCATCACAACGTTGCTACCCCATATCATCCTCAGACAAGTGGCCAAGCAGAGACTTCCAACAAGCAAATCAAGAACATTCTTCAGAAAACAGTAAATGAGATGGGAACAACATGGAAGGAAAAGTTACCCGATGCACTCTGGGCATACCGGACAGCATACAAGACCCCAATTGGAATGACCCCATACCAATTGGTGTACGGGAAGACTTGCCACTTGCCTGTTGAACTAGAGTTCAAAGCACACTGGGCCATAAGAAGATGGAATATGGACCTAGATGTTGCTGGAGATCATAGAAGAATGCAACTATCAGAATTGGAAGAATGGCGAGAGAAAGCATATCACAATTCAAAGATCTACAAAGAAAGAGTCAAAAGATGGCATGACAAGAGGATCAAGAAGAAGGAGTTCTCACCCGGAGATAAGGTATTACTTTTTAATTCCAGGGTGAAGCTTTTCGGGCATGGAAAACTCCGGAGTAAATGGGAAGGACCATACAAGGTAGTCAATTCATCATCCCACGGAGCTATTTCACTTCAAAACGACGAAGGTACGTTATTCAAGGTAAATGGTCAACGTCTTAAATTATTTTTAGAACCCAATAAAGAATTAGAAGAAATAGACGTGATCCATTTTTACTTTCCGATGGAGAATTAAAGCCCGACCTTTTTAATCTGACGTTTTTGGGCCACGTATATATTTTTCGGGATAAAAATACTTCTAGAAACACGCTCGAGCAAGCGGGCCCGCAGAGGAGGCAGGCCTAGGGCGGGCGCCCTGAGGATGAGGGCGGGCACCCTGCCCTGGTGTCCCCTCGGCCCCGGCCTCTTCCGACGTGCTTTCCTCATCTATGGTTATCCAGAAAATTCCGCGAATAGGTTGTTACGCACGCCCGGCGGCGGGATGGATCTATGGAAACCCTAGAGGCACTTTTTGACCCCTATATAAACAGACCCCTGACGTCAGCTTTCAACACCAATTCATTCAATCCTTCTCTCCTCCTCAATTAGAGCTTGTCTAGTTCCTTGCTTCTCCAATGGCCGACAAGACCCACCGCAACTGGGAGATCGTCCCTTACGACCTCAACCGTAAGCCTAAGGATGACCCCGACGCCTACGTCCCGGCCAACACAGAGCGACAGCTAGCAGCCCCACCATCAAACCAGCGTAGCTCAATCTCATCCTACTACGCCCAACCAGTTCTTACTGCACCACTGCAGCCCCTTCTTCTCAAGGGACCGTCGTCCAAGCAAGAAGCCATCGTCAAGGTACCAGCCGGCACGAAAATCCTGCCACCTAAACCCAATGAGCGGGTTGTAGGCGTCAAGACCAACCGGAGCGGCGAGATCAGCAGCGTCCACTACACTATGGAGAAGGAGAGGCCCCGCTTCGAAGGAGTTAGGACAGCAAAAGTTCGCTTCATCCCACCAAAGGAAGCTCCTAAGCACGCTCTCAATTCGTTTGAGACACCACCGAAGCGCCGCAGGACCATAGCAGATGTGGATGAGGACATCAGGACAGTAAATAGACATATTATAGAACTTCAGTCCACAGTTAGCTCCCTTAGTAGGCAGGTCTCCAACCTGAACACTACTATGCTCGCGCTTAAACATGACTTTTCTGATGCCCTTGCTAGGATCAGGGATTTAGAGCAACACTGAGCTATCTAGATTAGACCTTGAGGCAGTGTGTCTTAGTCTTCATCATTAGATTCAATTAGATTCAATTCAGTTTAGATTAGTTCGCTTCATTAGTCAGTGTAATAAATGCCTCAAGACAAATAAAGATTATTATTATTATTATGCCTCGTGTATCTCCATTTTATTTTTATGCAAGAAAGCAGGAAACAAGTATGGGGGAATCCCCCCGACATGGTAAATGCACTTCGATTGCACCACTCCACGATTCAGGTACATACTCTGCACGCTTTATTTACATATATACAAATACATATTGGGATGTGTAGAATATTGTTCCTAACATGATAATTTAAAAAAAACAAAAATATTTTTAATCATGATCAATCTCACTCTGTGATATTTCTGAAAACCTGCATTTATTGAAAATCATTTTAAAAACCATGTGTTACTCAAGTCATTGTGGAATTTGAGATGGTAGAATATGAGTATCTTATTCTTGAAATCTTTGTCGCTTGGAGATTTTCTTTTCAAAAACTTCAAAAATATAGCTACCATCCTCAATATTTTATATGCCTGGTAAAACTAAAAATATTAATTTGCTTTGTATTGAGTTTGTGCAAAACGAGTTAGACCCTTGTTGAGAGATTTATCATACTCCCAAGATCAAGACATTTTTATTCAGAAAGATTCACTCTTCCGAAGTATTATTGCATTAGAGGCATGGGCTATGCAAAAATATATTTCGAGGAAATAAAAAGGAGCAAGTGCTCGACAACCTCGCAGAAAAATGGACAAGTGTCCGGAAGTATAATTAGGGGTACCTCAGTATCCACCTGAAAAAAAATGAGATGATAAAAATATATATGGTAAAAAGAAAATGATAGCCCATGGTCCCTCTAATAAGCAATATGCCAGTAAGAGTTGACAAGTTTTAATTTTCAAAGTCTTTGATCTAAGAGTATGGCATTCCTCTCCTCGGATCCCGTTTTGACCCAGGCAATATATGCAAAGTAAGTATGCTTGAGAATTTCTACAAATTAAAACAGCCTCAGTGAGATATACAAAAGATAAATGAGTGATCTGAGAGCCCCTATGAGGATAAAGGTATGCTAAGTCTTCTATTCAAAAATATATAAAAACTCCAAGTGACAGGGTTGAGAAGAAGAAAGGATCTCTACTTCAATCATATATTTCCCTGACTACAGTGCACAGTGGACATTCACAACACCCTGCAGGTATAAAAAGAATGCTTTACAATGTTTCAACCCTAGTTATTTTTCTGAACCATCCTTTTCTCGAGGACGAGTAAAAGCCTAAGCATGGGGGTGTTTGTTGACGGTTCTTAAGTATCAATTTTAATTATCAAATAAATAAGAAAAAGGACCTATATGCAAGCAACACCTAGAATTAGGGTTTGATCTGACATAATTCCACGAGTTTTGTTGTTTATCTGTATCTGCAGGGGGTTATCAGGAAATACAAAGGAAAGGCCCACACGTCGGAATTACATAGAGATATTAATGTGTTCACCGATTTTCTATCATCTAGAAGACTCCAGAAGCCACGGGATCGAACGGGAGGCCGAACGGGCCCGGGACCAGGGCGCCCGCCCTAGACCTTGGGGTGCCTGCCCTAGGTTTGCAACCAATCAGGATGAGTCTCGCGGATTATGCCCCACCGACCTAAAGGATCAAGGAAAACCGTGCGATTAATGTCGGTTTGATCCGACGGCCCAGGTTCACTTGAAGGGACTATATAAGCAGGACCCCTAGCCCCTGGAGAGGAGAATCCAAGTCCATTATTTTCATAGTTTCCAGAGAGGATTCAAAGAGAGAGGTTCCCTTAGGGTTCCCACCTCATTAGGGCTTAGCATCCAATGTGAGATTAGACTTAGTTCTTCTAGATTGAGAGAGATAGAGTGGAGGTATAGATCGAAGGAAGCCCGGCCTGTCGGTGACTACTTCGAGGTTGTATCTGCGGGATCAAGTTCTCCTAACCCGAGGCTTGCTCCTAGGATTCTTCAGTATTTTGACTTCTAAATTCTAGTAAGTTCTTTGTTTTATTGTTCTTTGGTTTATGAGTTTACTTTAATCTCTTCGCGTAGAGTTTAGAGTAATCATCTCTAGCGTAAACGTGGTGTTTGGGCTAGGATACTCATAGATATCCCCTGTCTAGCCGGACCGTGGTAGTAGCGAGGAACGTGACATTTCCATAGCTATCTTTGTATTCCATATCCCGTTAGCAGGATCGATAGGGTTTATAGGTGCGGGTCGAACATCCTTTGAGGTGTCTAGATTCCGTGAGCCTCCCCAATAGAGCAGTAGATCATCCTTACCAAGGTTAGAACGAGAGTGCAGTTGCTGTCTTCTCTATACATCGCTCACATCAAATCACAGTGGTTGTAGCCTAAAGGTTAGTAGTAATAGATTTGGTTAGTCAGATGCACGCTTTCTCCTAGTGGTAAAAAAATAAATACGATACTCTGGATAACATCCCGGGTGAAGTGCTCACCGATATCCGTGCGCTTGCGGATCATTTCCTAATTGCGTTACCAAATATCAACAGCTGCTACGGCTAGACTTCCTCAAACCTCCTCACCAGCTAGGTTGTCATCAGTAGGAACCGGATCAACAAAGTTACACCCCAATTCATACAAGACGACCAAAGGAGAAGGAATAAGCAGAAAATTGAAGATAGAAAGTACCAACAATAAAAGATATATAAAGAAAAGTACTCGTGAAAAGTAAAACAACTCACAACAGGGGGGCGGATTATCTCCACAATATTCAGGAACTGCATGGGGGACAATGGTCACCCCCTTCAGAACCTTCCTCAGGCGCTCGAGTACCTCCTCTTCAGTCAACTCAAGGGCAGGAACCATCCAAGATGGGTCTTTAGCCCAAGAATACTCAAAGCCGAGATGCTCCCTCTCCTTCAGGGGTTGAACTCGGCGACGCATATAGCTAGCGATGATCGCAAAACCAGTCAAACCTTGCTGCTTCAGAGTCTGGATTCTCTCAAGAAGAGGCTTAATGGCCTGGAGCTCATGCTTGTCAAAGAGTTCTTCTCCCAACGATCATTGACCGAGGGACCAGAACCAGAATGAACAGTAAGGGGAGGAATCATGTTTGCAGCATAAAACCACTCGGAATGCCAATCCCGAACAGAATCAACAAGATCATAATCAAAGAAGAGGGCTTTCTTCCCCTGATGGAATTGGATGCTACAACCACCCAACAGAGAAGTACTATCACTTCAAGGATGTGGCTTCAAACGAAACAAAGAGATTAAAGGAACAATGCTAATGAAAGCTTCAAAGAGATGGATGAACACTGACAGATGAAGGACAACGTTCGAAGTAAGGTGGTTCAAAGAAATGTCGAAATAACGGAGAAAATGATGAAGAAAAGCAAAAGCAGGCAAGCAGAGGCTAGCTCGAACAAAAGAGATAAAAAGGATGATCTCACCGAGACCAGGAGTAGGAACCCGATGCTGGCCGGGGACCTTCCAATTACCAAAGTCCTTCTCTTGGATTAGGCCATCCTTGACCAGATCATGCAACTGATCCTCCATTATAGTCAGAACCGGCCAGAGCTTCTCTGCATCCCTCATGGTGACAAATTCCTGATTCTCGATGACCGAGAGCGATGCCTCCTCATCCACCAAGACCTCCTTCAACTTGCTTGATGACTTCTTCTTGCTCATACAATGGCAAGGATTTGAGGTCGGCGGCAAAAGTTCAACGGCGGCGGCAACAGCGGTGGTGGAACTCTGGAGGTTAGGATTTTTGCAAAGGCTAAATGCTAAATGGCAAGGACAGGGTAAGAAAGAAGAAGAAGAAGAAGAAGAAGGAGGAGGGCCCTTAAATAGATTTACAATGGTAAAAATGCAGCCCATCAGGCCCGCTTAACGCGGCGTGAAAACGGAACGGTCCATTTTCTGCCATAACTGACTTAGCCAAAACGACGGACGACACAACCTTTCACAACGATACAGTGCAATGGGCAGATTTTAGACTAATCCATTCACATTGCGCAATTACTGAATTGTTACAGATTGCACAACTCAGAAAGAACTCGTCATCCACAAGATTCACAGAAGACGTTACAGTACGCCTCCAAAGAACCCGGATACTTCAGAAACAACCTGGATCATACTCAAAAGCACTCAGACAACAAAAAAGGAGACAGCAACTAAGAAAGAAAGATTTTTTATTACAAATATCATCAAAGGACATAAGGTTACAGATCTTACAAGACCCAACAAACTCAGTACTACGACGAGCAAGGTAGCAACAAAGAGCCCAGGCAAAACTCAGCTTTGGAAACGACTACGTGCTCCCAGCCACAACACGGTAGAAGACAACCAACTCGGATACACTGTTTTCATCAAACGAAGGACGCAGTGCATCCAAGACGGATATCAGCAGCATAGCGGGATAACCCAGACCAGGCAAGGCTCATAGACATCAGTCTACCTAAGCCCGATGTTATCCTAGATCAGACGCTGATCTGCACCGGACAGTCGTAAGGCAGTGTGGAAGGATCAACTCGAAGCTACTGGATGATGGAACGCATCCCACATCACAAGACTTCTTTCACCTACCACCACGTACTACCTAGTACAATGCTGCCGCGAGATTAGTGAAACAACCCCGATTTCCACGAAGGGAAATCCACAGAGTCGATGTGTAATAAGACCATTGTAGATTATATTACCCAATTTCCAGTCGATAACACATCCATACAATGTTATTATCAGAGTACATATAGGGCGGAATACATAAATTATTACATCGCCCCATTGGCGGAAAATAAAAGCAGCAAACAACCAGAACAGCTTGAAGACTTGATCGCCAAACTCGAGCATAGGAACGAATCCCTCATCCGTCATTCTCCTCGGAGCTATACTCCACAGCAGAACCTGTGTGCCAAAATCTATCAGTACGATTTGTACTGGCCACTCCCACCCTATGAGCATTGCTTTGTGGAATTGGATGCACATGGTTGTAATCATGAGATACCTATAGGGCTAGGGTTTCCTATCATATCATGTGTATAATGTAGTTGATCAAGTTTTAACACCACTCCCACACCCATACCACCTCAAACCATTCCCAAAACCAGGTTTTGATCCTGGGATCGACAAACCACCACCATCGCACTTCATCCTATCTCCACCATACCATCGCTCATTCGACAGGCCAACTCCCTCTTGGCATTGTCTCAAGGCTCGTAGCCCCTGGCTACGTCCGAACACTCACTCACAGGGAAAGAAGAGAAGGACTCATCTCACTATCTAGTTTAAGCGAAACCCAGGAAAGGTCCATAGCCGATAAATCGGCGTATGTATCGATCGATCAACCATACACTCTGCAGAGGTTTTACTTAACCACAAGATCTGACTTCCTTGCTGACCGTCGTCAACTGGGCTGATTCCGGCCACTTGCTAGCCTAGGATATTGCCACCCTACCATTCAGCCCTGGTACACCCCAAATCTAGTCTGGAGTGGCTGAAACTGTGAGTCATGAGCCGGGTCCACGAGGTCTCCATGAAGTCTCGGGAGGGTGCGGGGGAGATCATCTGCACCCCGTACCTCCCTCACACTTTCCGCTATCAACCTAGCAGTAGTGGCAAAATCCTACCAAGTAGTTTGGCCGTCCCGCACCATATAGGGCGAGTGGTTTGTAAGGCTTCCCGGTGAATCTAAGTACTAGTAAGTCCTTAGGTATGACCAAGCCAGTATGTCTCCGTCAGGGTTTCCTTTTACCGTGCCACCACAGCACCTCCACCTTGGGCTCCTCCCATCACAGGTTCACGCCCAAGGCCATCCCATATGCCACTTACCCACCACAGGTACTCATTCTTGGGGTGTCCAGGTAGCACCCCACGGCAAGACTTGCCCCAGGCTTGTCCGATACACCAGCTTGGTCGACACAACCCTCACCCTCCACACACCCCAGTCACCCACGCAGCACTCCCCCCATAGTTTAGATATCATCAGTTTCCACCACGCATGCAAGTGTAGTAGAGTAATAAACAAAATATAATAGCAAGCGCATGACTAGCCTAACAGCTGGGTGAGCAGGGGTAAGGTTGCATCAAAGTAAGGATCATCAAGATAGCATACTACCATGCAAGTCCTACCACAGCGTGATCATAACAAGAATGTAGAGCACTAGCATTTCTATTTCAGCCATGCGTAATAGGTGCTACGAGATTGGGTGGGATGTGGCACCTTCGGTGTAGTCGTCTCCGTACTCCCCACAGTACTCACAATCCTCGTCAGACCGATTCTCCTCTGAGTCTGCAAATAAACGTATTATAGTCGCGTTAGCGACATCTATAGAATAGCACAAAGAAGCAATTAAAATTCAGAAGAACCAAATACACTCAAACATGGGTTCGTTGTGTAGAGCTTGATTTTAGATGAATTTTGGTCCTGGTTTCATATTTTTCTGAGGTCGTATGATTTAGTTATGAATTTCTGAAGATTAAATCTATTTCTAAAAATGAAAAAGGCTGAATTGTTCCTGGGCTGACACGTGTCGCGCTGTGGTTGGTCCACGTGGCTTGCTGAAGTCAGCCTGACGTCATCGCCCCGGCTCTGGGCTGACAGGTGGGGCCCTGCTGACGTCAGCATGACGTCATCATCGTCATCGTGGCTGACCAGTGGGGTCCTGCTGACGTCATCATGACGTCAGCATGACGTCATCAACGTCGCCGTGGCTGACAAGTGGGGCCAGAGTTCTTGAGTCACTGAAATGTGGGTCCAGGGGCGCTGATGTCAGCATCGTGACGTCAGCGTGACGTCACCCCCGGTTGTATTATCACCGACAGGTGGGTCCCGCATGACGTCATCATGACGTCAGGATGACGTCACCCACTGTCAAGTGGGTCCTGCGGCTATGTGTCACTGACATGTGGGCCTAGGTCAACGGTCAACATTTGACCGGTCAACGGTCAACACGGGTCGGGTCCAAACTGGGCCGGTTGGGCTCGGGTTGGACACGTGGCAAGCTGTGGTGCTGCCACGTCGTAGTCGTGGGCTTCTACTGGGCTTGGTCCACGAGCTCGGTTCACGGTGGACGCGAGCGCTGGTCCACGGTGAACCGCGTCTTCTTCTGGTGAACCGCGTCCACCCTTCTTCTCTCTCTGTGTGGTCCGCGTGCACCGAGTGCATGTGCGAGTGGCTGGCGAGGGGAAGCCTCTGCTTCCATCTCCGATGTGTCCCCGCCGGCACCGTGCTCGCCGGCGAGCTTCTGCAAGGGTCCAGGCGTCAAATTGAAGTGGGGGAAAGCCTTCTTACGTCATGGCGACAGCGACGGTGAGATCAAGGTGGCGGCCAGGGCTTCCTGTGGCGCTGGCCGCGGTGATCGGCGGCTTGAGCACCACCGGCGTGCGGGAAGGGCACGGACTGCGGCTTAGGCCGTTTTTGGTGGTGCACGTGAGCATCACGGTGTTCCAGCGGACTCGTTGGGCAGGTCGAGGGGACTTCTAGAGTCTCCGGTGGTCTTGGCCCCGGTGGAGTCGACGCGGTGGCAGCGGCGCTCCGGCCGTGGCGCGGTGTGACCTCCGTTTGACGTTCTAGTGATCCTCTCCTACTCTAATCTGTGCGCGACGTGTTCCGTGGTGTTGCGGAACCAACCAAGGTGGTTGCGCCATCTCTACCGTGGCGTAGGAAGCGCTGTGGCCGCGTCACAGCTGTGCTTGGATCCATGGCGAGCGTGTGCTCTCCGTGAACCATAACGGCGTGCTCGAGCTGTTGTGCTCGACGTTGCTCTCTTCCTTTCCTTTTGCCTCATGTTTCCGATCGGCTCGACACGGGGGCTGCGGTGGTCCTTCTAGGCTGCCGTTTTGGCCAACCGAAACAAGAGTTCGTGCTCCGGCGTGGTCCGTTCATGGAGGTCTAGGCGAACCCATGGGCTAAGAGGGGTCTCAGTGGCGTACGGCTCACCGTCGGTGT
Organism: Saccharum hybrid cultivar R570; assembly: GCA_038087645.1. Taxonomy (NCBI): domain Eukaryota; kingdom Viridiplantae; phylum Streptophyta; class Magnoliopsida; order Poales; family Poaceae; genus Saccharum; species Saccharum hybrid cultivar. The sequence continues at coordinate 20,904,264 of JAQSUU010000496.1, forward strand.
TGAGGGCGAGAGGATAGCGGTGCAGTGGCGGGTTGTGGCCGTGTAGCTCCGGAAGCCGTGCAGTGCCGACCCGCGACCGTGTTGGGGACGACAGCGTCGCCTTCGGCTCCGGTGACTCTGGTGGTGTTCCGACGGCGCCTTCCCCTGTTTTTCTCCTCTCCCCTCCTTCTTCCACCCTTGGTTCTCTTTCTCTTGGCTCGGATGTGCAGAGGGTAGCCACCCGGTGGTGGCGGGGCGTTGAGAGCTCGGGCACTAGGGTGATCGGGGCTAGGCCTTTATAGCCGAATGCCAAGCTCCCATGGTGGTGGCGATCGGTCGGTGGAGAAGCATGCGACGCATCCTACGGTGGCGTGAGGTTGCGTGGGCGCGGCGCAAGAGGGGGAACAAGGGCATGCCCCGGGCGTGACCCCTGGCCCGCCTCTGCCAATGCTGTCGGCCCCCGGTCGCGCGGTGGTTGAGCATGGCGTGGAGATGAAGAACAGGAGCCTGTCGTGCGGGGCCCACGTGACAGCGGCTGCAAGGAAAACGGAAATCGCGTGGGCGCGGGCAACGTGCGGCTGACACGAGGGGCCAAGCGGCAGCAGCAGCCAGCGGGGCTGGGCACGCGAGCGGAAGCGGTTGCCTGGGCCGGCTCGCTGGGCCGCGCGTGTGCGCGCTGGAGCTGGCCGCTTGAGCGGCGGCTTAGGCCGGATGGCTGGGCCGAGCAGCTGGCTAGGAGGCCTCCTCCTCCTTTTCCTTTTTATGTTTTTCATTTCATTTCCATTTGTTTGAATTCAAATTTGGTTTGAAATTTGAATTCCAAACCAGTGTAACTTATTCATTTGAGTTTAGGAAATTTGTATTCATACTAACAATAGTAATAATAATAATAGTGTTAGTTTTCTCCTTAAACATTTATTCTTTTGATTTGTTCTATAGTTACTTTATGGTTTATTACTTTAATGGTATTGTTAAGCATAACATAAAGCAAATGAAAATCCAAATCACAACTTGAGTTAAGTTGTTAGAAATTAAATAATCTTAATCCTCAAATGACCTGCCATGCTTATGTGTTGCCTAGGGTTGGAGTTAGACCTAATGCATCTCTTAGGTTGGATTTCTACACATGACACTCATCATCACATGGGATTTTTGAGAAAAATTTTTGGTAGTTGGTATTTTTGGTGTGTAGATTCTTGGGTTGTTACAGTCCTACCCCCTTAACAGAATCTCGTCCCCGAGATTAAAGCGGTATGTACCCTTCGAAGAGGTAAGGATAGTTTAGTCGGAGATCAGACTCTTTCTCCCAAGTTGCTTCTCTCTCCGTGTGATTGCTCCATTGGACTTTGCACATAGGAATGGTTCTGCTCCGGGTCTCTTTGGTATCCCTCCCCACAATGCGGATAGGATGTTCTTTGTACTCTAGTGTATCTTGAATGTCAAGTGTATCAGTCGGAATTACTTCGTCGGGCACCCTCAAACACTTTCGTAGCTGTGAGACATGGAACACGGGGTGTACACCTGCCAAATTCTCAGGTAGCTCAAGTTTGTAGGCGAGCTTTCCAATCCTCTTGCAAATCCTGTATGGGCCAACGAATCTAGGGGCAAGTTTCCCCTTTACATGGAATCTAACTGTTCCACGTAGCGGAGATACTTTGAGATAAACAAAATCTCCCACTGTGAACTCAAGTTTTCTTCTCCTTCTGTCAGCATAGCTCTTGTATCGACTTTGTGCAATTCTCAAATTCTCCTTTACCTGGGCAACTCCTTCTTCTGCGTCTTGAATCTTAGCGGACTCAAAGAACGATCTTTCACCTGGCTGAGACCACATCAAAGGTGTCTTGCAAGGCCTGCCATACAAAGCTTCAAACGGTGACATCTTGATACTGGCCTGGTAGCTGTTGTTGTACGAGAACTCCGCATATGGTAGGCATCTTTCCCAATCAGAGCCATAATTTAGTACACTAGCGCAGAGCATGTCTTCTAAGATCTGATTTACTCGTTCTGTCTATCCGTCTGTTTGTGGGTGATAAGCGGTACTAAAATCAAGTTTGGTTCCAATGGACTTGTGCAGGGCTTCCCAAAATCGGGACGCAAACTGAGGACCACGATCGGTTACAATACTTGAAGGAGCTCCATGTAACCTGAGGATATGCTCAATATATAGATCTGCTAATTTTTCTGCATTGGTCTTGGTTTTCACTGGTACAAAATGAGTGATCTTGGTCAAACGATCAACAATCACCCAGATGGAATCATTGCCTTTCTGTGAACGGGGTAATCCAACTATGAAGTCCATGGATATGCTTTCCCATTTCCACTCAGGAACGTCAAGAGGTTTTAGCAATCCTGCAGGCCTTTGATGTTCAGCCTTGACTCTATTACAGGTGTCACAACGTGCCACATGTCTCGCAATGTCTGTCTTCATACCTCTCCACCAAAAATGTTTCTTCAAGTCTAGATACATCTTTGAACCTCCAGGGTGAATACAATACTTAGAGTCATGGGCTTCTGATAGAATCTCCTTACGTAGGGCTGGATCAGATGGTACACAGATTCTATCCTTGAACCAGATGGTCTCTTGTTCATCCTCGTGGTGGTTGGTCTTGTAGCCTAGTTTCATCAGGCCACGGAGATACTCAATCTCCTCACAATTTTTCTGGGCTTAACGGATGTGATCTGTGAGATCATACTGTATGCGGAGCTCATTTAGCAAGCCATGTGGTAGTATCTCAATTTGGAAATCATCAATCTCTTCTTTGAGCTCAGGTGGTACGGATTCAGCGATCAAAGTGTGGCAGTAACTCTTGCGACTAAGAGCATCTGCGACTACGTTTGCTTTCCCTGGATGGTAGTGAATTTCTAAGTCGTAGTCCTTGATCAACTCTAGCCACCGGCGTTGCCTCATATTCAGATCCTCTTGAGTGAAAAAGTACTTCAGGCTCTTGTGGTCGGTGTAGATGTCACACTTGTTGCCTATCAAGTAGTGCCTCCAAATCTTTAGAGCATGAACAACTGCTGCTAGTTCAAGATCGTGTGTAGGGTATCTGTTTTCGTGCTCTTTCAACTGTCGAGAAGCATAAGCTATCACTCTTCCTTCTTGCATCAGTACACAACCAAGTCCTTGACGGGATGCATCACAATAGACCACAAAATCCTTGCTGATATCCGGCAATGCTAACACAGGAGTTGTGGTAAGCTTCAGTTTTAATGCTTGGAAGCTTTGTTCGCACTCGGACATCCATTCAAATTCCTTTGTCTTCCTCAAGAGGTTGGTCACTGGACGGGCTATTTTGGAGAAGTTTTCAATGAATCGGCGGTAATATCCCGCCAATCCCAAGAAACTTCTGACTCCCGTCACATTACGGGGTTGTCCCAATCTTTCACAGCCTCAATCTTAGCTGGATCCACTGCAACACCTTCTGCTGATAATACATGGCCTAGGAAGGCAACTTCCTGTAGCCAAAACTCACATTTGCTGAACTTTGCATAGAGTTGATGTTGGGCTAGCCTCTCAAGCACCGTTCTCAGATGATGCTCGTGTTCTTCAGCGGTGGATGAATAGACCAGGATGTCATCAATGAACACTACCATGAACTTATCTAGTTCATCCATGAAAACCTTATTCATCATGTTCATGAAGTATGCGGGTGCGTTTGTGAGTCCAAAGGATACCACGGTGAACTCAAACTGACCATACCTAGTCACAAAAGTTGTCTTCGGGATGTCACTTCCTCGAATCTTCATCTGATGATAGCCAGATCTGAGATCAATTTTGGAAAAATACTTGGCACCTCTGAGCTGATCAAGCAAATCATCAATCCTTGGCAGGGGATACTTGTTCTTGATGGTGACTGCGTTCAAGTTTCGGTAATCAATGCACATCCTCATCGAGCCATCTTTCTTCTTAACAAACAGAACAGGGGATCCCCAAGGTGAAGCACTGGGTCTGATATATCCCTTCGAGATGAGCTTGTCAAGCTGTTTCTTGAGTTCAGCTAGTTCATCGACTGACATGCGATAAGGTCTCTTGGCAATGGGTCCTGTTCCTGGCAAAAGATCGATGATGAACTCTACATCACGATCGGGTGGCATTCCCGGTAGTTCTTCAGGGAATACATCGGGATAGTCTCTGACCACAGGTACATCATGGACTGTTCTTTCCTCTTTTAGTGATTCGAAACTTGCTTTAAGGGCACATAGGATAGAGGTGGACCTTCCGATCTGGGGTTCACATCTAATGACTTGGCCTGATGGGTGGGTCACTTGGACATATCTAGGTGAACATGATATGATGCCCCGATGAATGGTTAACCAATCCATGCCTAAGATGACAACCAGGTTAGTGGTGGGTAGCAGGGTTAGGTCGGCTTTAAAGATAAGACCCTCGATGATAAGACTCACTCCCTTACAGATTTGGGTGCTTTTTAGGTCCCTCAAGGGTGAACTGGTGATGATAGGCTTTTCACGTGGGGTTACAGGCAGGTCATATTCTCGTGCAAACTTGGTTGATATGTATGAACAAGTTGCTCCAGAGTCAAAAAGAACTAATGCAGTATTGCCATTAACTAAAAACATACCGTACACGACGTCAGGGGCAGCCTGTGCTTCCTCGGCATCTAGATGGTTAAGACATCCACGGGTGGCAGATCCCTTGAATTGAGACTTCTGAGCGGCTGAGTTCTGAGGGCATTCAGCTGCCTTGTGACCCGGTTGGTTGCAAGCAAAACATGTGAAAGGTGCACCGCCTGTAGGGGTTGGCACGGGTGCCTTCCATTTCCCACTGCCTGGTGTGGAGCGGTTTTGTGCTGGGCGTTCATTCACAGAGCGGGAATGGTTGATACGGTCCTGGGTGTTGTAGTCCTATGCATAACGGTCTCTGGTGTAACGATCCGGAGCAGGGCGGGAGTATTTGGTAAAGTAGCCTCCATTTCCCCTACTCGATCCAGGGTTGTCATCCCTGTTGTGGCGAGAGCGTGCCCTGGATGGTGCATCTCTGCGGATCCTCTTGCGATCACGGCCACGGAGAGACTCTTCAGGCTTACGCTTCCTTTCCCTGTACTCCTCCCCTGCTTCATCACGATCCTTCTCAATCTGGATGCAGCGATCCACCAGAGCACGTAATGTGTTGCTCTCAATACCGCCAAACTTCAGTTTGATGTGCGGGTTGAGTCCCTTGCGGTAATAGTACAGCTTCTCCTTTTCAGAGTTCACCACATAGGAAGGTGCATAGCGCAGAAGGTTGGTGAAACGAGTGGTGTACTCGGTCACCCTGTCCCTTCCCATCTTGATGTTGCGAAACTCCTCAGCTTTGGCCTCCATGATTCCCTTGGGAATGTGATACTCAGTGAATGCTTCGGCAAACTCTTCCCATGAGATATTGGCAGGGTCCTCATGGGAGTCACTGAAGATGTCCCACCAGGCGCGTGCTGCTCCTGTGAGCTGGTGTGCGGTAGCTCCAACACACTCATCGTCGGTGAATGTAGTGAGGTCAAGCTTCTTCTCCATTTCCTTAAGCCAATCATCAGCTACCAGTGGATCAGAGTCGATGCCATCATAAGTAGGTGGCCTTAGCTTCAGGAATCCTTCTAGCTTCCTTTGGAAATCATTCTGCTGACCTCCCTAGCGATGGTTTGCTCCTTCAACAAGAGCTGCAAGAAGCTGGGTTTGTTGTGCCATCACTTCTGCCAGGTTCGGTGGTGGAGGTGGCGGAATGTTCTCCTCAACAGGTGGCGGGGTATTCTCCAAGTCAAAGGGTATCCCTCTACGTCCACGGCCACGGCCACGGCCACGGCCACGACCACGGTTGTTGTCTCCACGGCCCCGGTTGGGTTCGGCTGGTTCGAGGATGGGCACTTGTCCGTGGTTCATTAGGCGAGCAGATCGGCGGTTCGACATCTGTAACACGGTTCATAGGATTTTTAGTGCTTATGTCATAAATGATTATAATTCAATATGATTACATGATTTTTGGCGATTTAAGGAAAATCATTCATACTATCCAACACTCATTACAAAGAAGCGATAAGATCCATAAGATGCAATAAGATCCAAGAACATTCATTACATGGGTTTAACTGCATAGCATCATCTCCAGTAGCTACACTTGAAGACGTGCGAGAATCGTGCTACGCATAAAGTCTCATAAGGGGTACAACTCATGGAAACTACTGACATAACTCATGACCACGCAGGGTCACCTACTCCAACTCATACATTACAGCTGGGATACGACTGTCCTCGATCTCAATCTCCTTGTTTGACTTGTGGAGTCGGGACACGTACTTCAATGCCTCGGCGAGCTCCTCAGTAGCCTTGGCTCCAGGTAGGGTAGGACAGGCGTCTAGGTTGAGGCGAGTCAGGGCTAACTCAAACTCCTCTATCCTAGGCTTCGTCTTGCTGCGGATCTCCTTTGGTAGCCGATCCCACATACCCTTCATCTCCCGGAGACGCTTCCTGTCAGACTTTTTCCAGGCCTGCCAAGTCCTCTCACACTTGTCCTGTAGGTACTCGATCTGCCTGAGTGCCTCGATCAGGTGACCCTGGTTGCGAACGGCCTTCTTCCTGAACTCTTCTAGCTCCTTGGTCAAGGTCTTGTTCTGAGAGTGGATCTTCAACATATCAATCCCCTTGGACCTCTCTCTGTCTCCTCTACGGTTGAACTCGGCCTTCTTGTCATCCAGCTCTCTCTGCAACTCCAAGATCTTGCTGTCGAGGTAGCAGCTCCTATTGCCTAGGTCGGCGGCTTTGTCTTGCAGATCTGCGATCTCGGCTTTGTGGGCTTCTTCACGTCGATTGAGCTCGTCTTGTAGCTTGGCAAGCTCCCCTTGTAGACTAACTTGCACTCGTGCTTCCTCTGAGGCTCTCTCATGGTACTCCCACAGAAGTGCTCGGTCCTGACGTCGCTTCTGCTCAAGCTAGGTCAAGTACCTGTCCTGCTCTAGTAGGTGGATAGCTGAGACACGAAGGCATCTGTCTTCCTCTGCAAAGATAACTCTACCAGCTGCGAAACTCTGCTCACTGGGAGTAAGGCTGAGGTCGAGGGCCTGGGGAAGTAGATGAAACTCTGTTGCCTTCAGGTGCTCAAAGTGGTCCCTCATTACTCTGCGAAGGGCCTTGTGTGAGATAGCTTGCAGTCCCTCCTCAACTGTGTCCTCTATTGTCAACTCGGTGAAGGCTGGGACAGAGGATAAGGTAGTGCTAGCCGGGAATTCCGCTGAGGTGATAACTGGACCTTCGATTCCTCCGTCCTGTGCTGCTTTGCCCGTGCAGGTAACCTTGACAAACTCGTCAGGGACTCCCAACGTGACGAGAACTTGGCACAGGGTTTGTGCAAAACCCCCGAGCTCACGTAGGTCAACGGTAAGCTTGGCGTGGTCCAGGGGTAGCGGTCCTACGGGCGGCCATCCGACGTTCGTTGCCATCTGCATTTTTTAGGAAAACAGGTGTTAGCAGGTCATTAATAGCTAAGCCTTGCATAAAAAATGAATGCAGGGTTGGTATATAACCGAAAGAATAGATGTTCACGTCCTATTCTATCGTCCATTTCTAAGGGTTTCGTCCTAGGGTCAAGTATGGCTCTGATACCAACTGAAACAACCCCGATTTCTACGAAGGGAAATCCACAGAGTCGATGTGTAATAAGACCATTGTAGATCATATTACCCAATTTCCAGTCGATAACACATCCATACAACATTATTATCAGAGTACATATAGGGCGGAATACATAAATTATTACATCGCCTCATTGGCGGAAAATAAAAGCAGCAAACAACCAGAACAGCTTGAAGACTTGATCGCCAAACTCGAGCATAGGAACGAATCCCTCATCCGTCATTCTCCTCAGAGCTATACTCCACAGCAGAACCTGTGTGCCAAAATCTATCAGTACGATTTGTACTGGCCACTCCCACCCTATGAGCATTGCTTTGTGGAATTGGATGCACATGGTTGTAATCATGAGATACCTATAGGGCTAGGGTTTCCTATCATATCATGTGTATAATGTAGTTGATCAAGTTTTAACACCACTCCCACACCCATACCACCTCAAACCATTCCCAAAACCAGGTTTTGATCCTGGGATCGACAAACCACCACCATCGCACTTCATCCTATCTCCACCATACCATCGCTCATTCGACAGGCCAACTCCCTCTCGGCACGGTCTCAAGGCTCGTAGCCCCTGGCTATGTCCGAACACTCACTCCCAGAGAAAGAAGAGAAGGACTCATCTCACTATCTAGTTTAAGCGAAACCCAGGAAAGGTCCATAGCCGATAAATCGGCGTATGTATCGATCGATCAACCATACACTCTGCAGAGGTTTTACTTAACCACAAGATCTGACTTCCTTGCTGACCGTCGTCAACTGGGCTGATTCCGGCCACTTGCTAGCCTAGGATATTGCCACCCTACCATTCAGCCCAGGTACACCCCAAATCTAGTCTGGAGTGGCTGAAACTGTGAGTCATGAGCCGGGTCCACGAGGTCTCCATGAAGTCTCGGGAGGGTGTGGGGGAGATCATCTACACCCCGTACCTCCCTCACACTTTCCGCTATCAACCTAGCAGTAGTGCCAAAATCCTACCAAGTAGTTTGGTCGTCCCACACCATATAGGGCGAGTGGTTTGTAAGGCTTCCCGGTGAATCTGAGTACTAGTAAGTCCTTAGGTATGACCAAGCCAGTATGTCTCCGTCAGGGTTTCCTTTTACCGTGCCACCACAGCACCTCCACCTTGGGCTCCTCCCATCACAGGTTCACGCCCAAGGCCATCCCATATGCCACTTACCCACCACAGGTACTCATTCTTGGGGTGTCCAGGTAGCACCCCACGGCAAGACTTGCCCCAGGCTTGTCCGATACACCAGCTTGGTCGACACAACCCTCACCCTCCACACACCCCAGTCACCCACGCAGCACTCCCCCCATAGTTTAGATATCATCAGTTTCCACCACGCATGCAAGTGTAGTAGAGTAATAAACAAAATATAATAGCAAGCGCATGACTAGCCTAACAGCTGGGTGAGCAGGGGTAAGGTTGCATCAAAGTAAGGATCATCAAGATAGCATACTACCATGCAAGTCCTACCACAGCGTGATCATAACAAGAATGTAGAGCACTAGCATTTCTATTTCAGCCATGCGTAATAGGTGCTACGAGATTGGGTGGGATGTGGCACCTTCGGTGTAGTCGTCTCCGTACTCCTCACAGTACTCACAATCCTCGTCAGACCGATTCTCCTCTGAGTCTGCAAATAAACGTATTATAGTCGCGTTAGCGACATCTATAGAATAGCACAAAGAAGCAATTAAAATTTAGAAGAACCAAATACACTCAAACATGGGTTCGTTGTGTAGAGCTTGATTTTAGATGAATTTTGGTCCTGGTTTCATATTTTTCTGAGGTCGTATGATTTAGTTATGAATTTCTGAAGATTAAATCTATTTCTAAAAATGAAAAAGGCTGAATTATTCCTGGGCTGACACGTGTCGCGCTGTGGTTGGTCCACGTGGCTTGCTGAAGTCAGCCTGACGTCATCGCCCCGGCTCTGGGCTGACAGGTGGGGCCCTGCTGACGTCAGCATGACGTCATCATCGTCATCGTGGCTGACCAGTGGGGTCCTGCTGATGTCATCATGACGTCAGCATGACGTCATCAACGTCGTCGTGGCTGACAAGTGGGGCCAGAGTTCTTGAGTCACTGAAATGTGGGTCCAGGGGCGCTGATGTCAGCATCGTGACGTCAGCGTGACGTCACCTCCGATTGTATTATCACCGACAGGTGGGTCCCGCATGACGTCATCATGACGTCAGGATGACGTCACCCACTGTCAAGTGGGTCCTGCGGCTATGTGTCACTGACATGTGGGCCTAGGTCAACGGTCAACATTTGACCGGTCAACGGTCAACACGGGTTGGGTCCAAACTGGGCCGGTTGGGCTCGGGTTGGGCCGGTCTGGGCTGGGTCGGGTCGGACACGTGGCAAGCTGTGGTGCTGCCACGTCGTAGCCGTGGGCTTCTATTGGGCTTGGTCCACGAGCTCGGTTCACGGTGGACGCGAGCGCTGGTCCACGGTGAACCGCGTCTTCTTCTGGTGAACCGCGTCCACCCTTCTTCTCTCTCTCTTTGGTCCGCGTGCACCGAGTGCATGTGCGAGTGGCTGGCGAGGGGAAGCCTCTGCTTCCATCTCCGGCGTGTCCCCGCCGGCACCGTGCTCGCCGGCGAGCTTCCGTAAGGGTCCAGGCGTCAAATTGAAGTGGGGGAAAGCCTTCTTACGTCATGGCGACAGCGGCGGTGAGATCAAGGTGGCGGCCAGGGCTTCCCATGGCACTGGCCGTGGTGATCGGCGGCTTGAGCACCACCGGCGTGCGGGAAGGGCGCGGACTGCGGCTTAGGCCATTTTTGGTGGTGCGCGTGAGCATCACGGTGTTCCAGCGGACTCATTGGGCAGGTCGAGGGGACTTCTAGAGTCTTCGGTGGTCTTGGCCCCGGTGGAGTCGACGCGGTGGCGGCGGCGCTCCGGCCGTGGCGCGGTGTGACCTCCGTTTGACGTTCTAGTGATCCTCTCCTACTCTAATCGTGTGCGCGACATGTTCCGTGGTGTTGCGGAACCAACCAAGGTGGTTGCGCCATCTCTACCATGGCGTAGGAAGCGCTGTGGCTGCGTCACAGCTGTGCTTGGATCCATGGCGAGCGTGTGCTCTCCGTAAACCATAACGGCGTGCTCGAGCTGTTGTGCTCGACGTTGCTCTCTTCCTTTCCTTTTGCCTCATGTTTTCGATCTGCTCGACACGGGGGCTGCGGTGGTCCTTCTAGGCTGCCGTTTTGGCCAACCGAAACAAGAGTTCGTGCTCCGGCGCGGTCCGTTCATGGAGGTCTAGGCGAACCCATGGGCTAAGAGGGGTCTCAGCGGCGTACGGCTCACCGTCGGTGTTGAGGGCGAGAGGATAGCGGTGCAGTGGCGGGTTGTGGCCATGTAGCTCCGGAAGCCGTGCAGTGCCGACCCGCGACCGTGTTGGGGACGACAGCGTCGCCTTCGGCTCCGGAGAAAAATTTTTGGTAGTTGGTATTTTTGGTGTGTAGATTCTTGGGTTGTTGCAATTAGTCTGCCTCTAATCTCGATAACAAGACTCCTTCCACTTGCTACAAGACTTACAAGATAACTCACACCCGAGGGCTACTCTACTTCACAAACTATCATAATCATGGCTACAGAGGTCTCGGACTATACAACAAGGCAATTGATGAATAGAAGCGGCACACCAGGAGGGTATTTATAGGCTAAAGAACGGCGTACATAGACTAGGAGCACCAAAAGAACAAGCCTAACAAAAGGTCTCAGTGAAAAGACAGAAAGCAGTTAGAAGAAGACACGCGCGTGAAGGAACAGTATTCAAGGACAAGCATATTCGAAAAAATATACCAATACTATACACCTCGTGACTACAGAGAATTCAATTCAACTGTCAACCATCACCAACATCGGATATAAATCTGGCTACCTAAGAAGACAATAGAAGACCCTTTATCCAAGTTCTTAATGACTAAAAAGAACCCGGAAAGATGCTCTAGGGTTGTAGGGTACACATCCTGAGAAAAGATTTTCAGTTTTCTTTTCAACAACCAAGATTCAAGACCCTTCAACTTTTTGTTCCAAATAGCAAGAGGCTCGGGGGCTACACTCAGTGAGTGCGCTTTTTCTTTGAAAAATTGCACGTCACTTGGAAGACTTCTTTAAAACAGGACCACTTCAAGGTTTCACGTCGAAAGAACCCGAAACAAAGGAAGTCTTCGAGGTCACCCATAAAATGCTCGGGGCTTGTCAATGCGGGACCCACAGGGTTCCCAAACAATGTGACTACGAGTCGTGGGCCCTGGCTTAGCCTATGAACTGGAACTAGGAAAAGTGTAGCATCCACTATACCTAATCCGAGTAGAATAGGCCATACTAGTCGGATTCCTATGGAAAGTAACTTCTGTATCTAGATCAAGACACCTTCTTTAGATCCGACTGGGATTGTAACCGCACCATAGCCGTCTCTACCGATATAAAGAGAGGTTGTGGGCACCCCTGTAACAAGAGACGATACAACACAATCAATCCAACGCAAAGGCTAACGCCGACTGGACGTAGGGTTATTACCCGATCATCGATCAAGGACTCGAACCAATACAAATCGACTGTCTCTGCGTTCACCGTCGAGTTCTAGCACACACCGAAGCCTGAACAACTGTCCCCGGGTACCCTCGTAGCAGGCTATCGGTGGTCAAACACCGACACCTGGTTTCCCAATTTTGCTCGATTAGCTTGTGCAATGTAGTATACAAAGTTATCTTGAAAATGTTGGCTAACAGATTAAGAGTGATCTTACCCGACATTATCAACGACCTTCAAAGTGCCTTTGTGCCTAGGAGATTAATAACCGATAATATTCTTATAGCCTATGAAAGCATCCATAGGATTAAGAAGAAATGTGGCAAGAGAGGTTTGTGCGCTATAAATCTAGATATGCATAAAGCCAATGATAGAGTTGAACGGGGCTTTCTCGAGAAGATTATGATTAAAATGGGTTTCCTTAGAAGATGGGTGCAATTAATTATGGCCTGTGTTTCCTCAGTTAGATACAATGTTAGGTTTAATTCCATGGAGACTGATGTTTTTACTCCAATTCGGGGAATATGTCAAGGGGATCCCCTATCTCCTTACCTATTCCTATTTGTAGCCGAGGGACTCTCAAGATTGTTGAAAGGTGCAGAGTTGAGGGGAGAAATAGAAGGTCTTCAAGTTTGCAGAGATGCTCCAAAGGTGCCCCACCTCCTGTTTCCAAATGACTTGCTTTGTTTTGATGCATGCAGATAAGAGGAACAAGGACAACTTGAAAAGCATTCTTGATAGGTACTGTACTAATTCGGGCCAAAGGGTTAGTGAGGCAAAGCCAAGCATCTTTTTCAGTGAAAACATCTCTGTAGAAGACGAGCTGGAGGATGTCAATCTCTAAATATCATGACAGAATCTTTAAGTGATAAATACTTGGGTCTCCCAGCAATGGTAGGGGCAGATCGCAGTGACTGCTTCCAATATTTAATTAGCCGGTGCGAACCAAAACGAAGGGATGGAAGGAGAAGCTGCTAAGTATGGGGGGAAAGAAATTCTTATTAAGGCTATCGCTCAAGCTGTACTGGTCTATGCGATGATGGTTTTCAAAATCCCAAAGAACATTTGTAAAGGGATATTAGACACCATCTCACAGTTCCGGTGGGGCGATGAAGATGACCACAAAAGAGTTCATTGGAAGGCATGGTGGAAGCTTTGCATTCCTAAGAATAGAGGTGGAATGGGTTTTAGAGATTTGGAAAGTTTCAATCTTGCACTCCTGGCTAAACAGGTCTAGAGATTATTAATTGAGCCAGACTTACTCCGTGCCAAAGTTTTAAGGGCTAAATATTACCCTGATGGAAAACTATTAGATGCTAAACCAAAGAGTGGCAGTTCATTTACTTGGCAAAGAATCCTATCGGGTTTGGATTGTTTTAAACGAGGATATATTTGGAGAGTGGGTGATGGATCCCAAATTAATATATGGAACAACTGCTAGATTCTAGCAAGTCATAATCTAAAAGTCATGACACCAAGAGGACATAATTTGGTCACTACTATGGAAGAATTGATCAATCCGATTACAAGTAACTGGGATGAGAACCTGATCAGAGACTTGTTCTGGTCTGTTGACGCCCACCGGATACTACAGATACCTTTGGTAGCTGGTAGAGAAGACTTGGTTGCATGGCATTGTAACAAGAATGGGTTTTTCTGTCAGATATGCTTATCATATACAATGGACACACAAATTCGGTGGAAATTTGGTGCAGGAGCAAGCAACTGGTGTGGGAGATGTTGCAGTCTGGGGAATTCCGTGGAACCTGCAAGTTCCAAGTAAAATCAAAATATTCGGTTGGCGAGTTTTGCATGGAGCTATTCCATGTAAAGGGATACTAGCAAATCGGCACATTAAAAGTTCAAGTAGCTGCCCAGCATGGCATGATGGCTGCGAGGATATTAAATACTTGTTGTTCACTTGTACTCGTGCAAGGGAGATATGGCAATGGCTCGGCATTTGGAGGTCTAGCCCCGCCGCTAGACCTCTGCCTTGCCGGCCCTTGCTGTCCTGGCCATGTCCGTGTGCGCTACAGCCGCACCTCCACGCTCGCCGGCGCGAGCTCACCAGCCACGCGTTGTCTAGTCATGTCATCGCTGCTCGCCCCCACGTGCTCTCCGTGGCCACGCCACCGCCGCTCTACTTGGCGAAGCTGCTGCTGCCGCCCTGGTAAACCCTCGCCCTCTTCTCCTGCTCTGCCGACGAAGTCTAGTGACAAGTGATGAGCAGCCAAAGCTCCATCAGGATGTATGGTGAGGGTGGCGGCGACCTGAAGAATGGTGCGGTGAGGAGAACGAAGCTGAGCTGTCTTCCGCACGCCGCCCTGCCGCATGCGCGAGCCTACCGTCGCCCATTGCGTGACACCGGCAAAAGCATCGGTGCGGCGACGAGAAGTTGGAGCTGCTGGAGAAGAGGAAGTTAGACTGTTGATGTAGTGGTGGGACCCATATACTAATAGAATATACGATTTGGAACAAAGTGAAAAGGCCAACTGTTAAATGCCATGGCTTGGCTTATAGCCAAGTTTATTGGCATCGCTCTTAATGTAAAGCATGTAGCATAGTTCAAATAATAATTTTTTTAGGGGAAAATTCAAATAATAAATAATGGCATTCATTCAGGGCACTCTTAATAGAAAATTAATGATGGTTTCTATCCCTATTAAATGAGATACCACCTAAACAAATACTGGCATGGCAGCCTAATTAATGAGGAAAGAGAAAAAAATAGAGGAAACTGTTTCTTCTCCAGGAAACGACGTCGGCTCTTGAATCGAGGGATGAAGAAACTGTGATTTCTGCTTTGGGGAGAAAACCACCCGTTTCTACAGGTGGGATCCGCGACGGGTGCTTGCCGACCGCCGCGCGACCTCGCCCGGCTGTTGCACGCACGCACGCCCGCCAGCCCGCCTGCGCTCGCTCGCCCAGGCCGCGCTTGCTGCCGCGCCGCCACCGTCTAGGTCGCGCTCGCCGTGCCGCCATTGCCCACGCAACGCTCGCTGTGCCGCCGTCCGTACAGGACGCGCCATTGTCGCCCAGGCCGGTCGTGTCCGTACAGGCTGCGTAGACCGTGCCACCGTCGCCTTGCTGCGCTCCGCTAGTGGTGAGGGAGAGCACGAGCTCCTGCTGGTGACAGGGCCAAGCTCACAGATGACCAGGGAGGCGAGCTTTGCTGCGGGCGGTGGCCTGGCCCCTTGCCTCGCTGACGTCCAGCAGCCTCCCCTCCTGCTACTCCTTCTCACCCACTCTGCTTGTGTTTCTTCTCGAGAAAGAAGAGAAGATGCGCTACTCCTTCTCACCGTCAGGAATCAGGGCGAAGACAGAGTTCTCACCTGCTCTCTTGTGCTTATTGAGGAAGAAGAGAAGATGTGCTACTTGGCTGCTCCTTTTCAATGTAGAAGATAGATTTGGGAGAGTGAAAGAAAGGGAAAAAAAGGCAATATTTATTATGTGAGTACCACTTGCATTGTGTGAGATAGTTTCTATAGTTGATTTGTTGTTCACGTGGCTATAGTTTTAGCCTTGGACTGCCCTCAGTCATTCATATACGGGCCTCTCTCTGGCTGCGTTTATGGGCCGCCCTAGGCTTCGGGAGTCCATTAATGGGCTGGCCCGGCCTACGCCGTCGCCCTTATATAAAGTCCCGAACCCTAGAGGCCACCACATTCTTCCCCGAGTCGCCGTCGTCTGCTCCCTGCTGCGGTTCCGCGCCTCCAGAAAGCTTTGGCCTCTATCTCCTGCAAGGTAGCGTTTCTTCTCGGGTTTTCATCCTCCCTCGCGCGACCTCTCTTCTTAGCTGCTTGATGCGATAGAGACTGGATCAAGGTTGTACTATGTCGCCTCCCCGTGTCTGTAATTGGTCCTCTGTTTGCGATTGATGATAGCTACTGCGCTTCAAGCCCCTTAGGGTTTTGAGGTTTTGCTTGCTCTCTTGTTTCGATGATCTGATCCTTTAGGACATTATCTTACGGATCCGGTGAATTACTTACGCGCCGTCGTTGGACGACTTATTGATTGTGCTTGTGGTCTTGTTAAGTGGTCTTAATAAAGCGTCGGATCGAATTTTTTTTTAGGTGTAGAGCTGCTGTAGTATCTCTATTGCAGATACTTCGCTTTTTATGTCTTTGCAGTTCTTGTGCAGTAATACTTGCAACCTCATAGTATGACCAAAGTTCTGATCTGGTTTATACAGTTTCCAATTTTGAATTCGTTTTACTATATCTAAATTCTGTGCGCACGTGATAGCGAATGGATCGATGATGTACTCTGTCGCCTCCGCGTGCCTGTAGCGATTCGGTTGTGAGTGAACGGATCGATGATTTACTGTCGCCTCCCCGTGCCTGTAGACCTTAGGGTTGGGTTTTTGCCTTTATTTCTCTGACCTGATTGTTAAGGATAGTTTCTTCTGATTCCGATGAATCTGCTGGATAACTTAGTGATTGTGCTTGTGGTCCTGTTACCTGGTCTTAATAAAGTGTCGAATCGAACTTTTGAGGTATAGAGCTGCTGTAGTTTTTCTTTTGCAGACACTGTATCTGTCTTTGTAGTTCATGTGCAGTAATAGTTGCAACCTCATAGTGTGAGCAAATTTCTGATCTTGTTTACGAAGTTGTTTGAGGTTCCAATTTAGAAGTATTACTGTTCAAAATTCTGTGTGCACACTTATTAGTTTGCTCTTTTTATTTTTTCAAGGGCTGCTTTGTTTCTTATATTATATTGTCTGCTCTTATTAATGTTTCTAGTGCTGCTTTATTTCCCCCCTGGTGATGTGTATGAGGTTATTTTTAAGCTAATTGCTGCGGTTGCAACTTTAGATGTAGTTTCTGATCCCATTTGATAATTGCTTTAGTTAGTGGCTAGTATTGTGTTTCTAACAATTGATTCATCTAGTGTAACAGTTTAAGCTTCACCTCCAGCCATGGGTAAGGAGAAGTCCCACATCAACATCGTGGTTATTGGCCACGTCGACTCTGGCAAGTCAACCACCACCGGCCACCTGATCTACAAGCTTGGAGGCATTGACAAGCGTGTGATCGAGAGGTTCGAGAAGGAGGCCGCTGAAATGAACAAGCGGTCCTTCAAGTATGCGTGGGTGCTCGACAAGCTCAAGGCTGAGCGTGAGAGAGGTATCACCATTGATATCGCTCTGTGGAAGTTTGAGACCACCAAGTACTACTGCACGGTCATTGATGCCCCTGGACACCGTGACTTCATCAAGAACATGATCACTGGTACCTCCCAGGCTGACTGTGCCGTCCTTATCATTGACTCCACCACTGGTGGTTTTGAGGCTGGTATCTCCAAGGATGGCCAGACCCGTGAGCATGCCCTCCTTGCTTTCACCCTTGGAGTGAAGCAGATGATTTGCTGCTGCAACAAGGTATGCTATCACGAATTTCTGTTTCACTCGTGTTCATTAGTTGAGACTATAATGTGTGATTCATGTATAGAATACAACACTAGTATAATAGTATATGGTTTACACAGAATGACATGTGCAGCAAGTTGCTAGGGCTTTTATTACATATTTACTTCACCATATGTTTCCTACATGTTATGTTCACCTTCAGTAATGTGCTAGTCTGATATGTTGCAAACATATTATGTTTGATAATAGTTCTCCTTCATTAATTTGCTTGTCTGATATGTTGCAAAACGATTTCTTGATAAATTTGGTACTTGTTTCCCATTCAACTGTTTTGAGTTATTGTTCGAGTTATTTGAAACTTGTTGCAGCATTTAACTGCCTTCTGTAGTTTCTTTGATTTGTTAGAGTACCTTACTGAATACATTTGTGATATATGATGATCTACCCATTTATATTTGGTTTGTCACTGCTGAGATGTCACAGTAAAAGAATTCTGGAAGAAGTGCCATGTACCAGTTAATTTTGATTGATATCTTCTCGCATATGTACATTATGCTTCCTGTTTATGTGATCTGTTCCTTTAAGCTAATGATGATGTTTTGTTCCAAGGTTTTCAAAAAAAAATGTGTTCTGTTCCAAACATATAATGTTTAATAGCTGTGGAGAATCAAACTAACGGTAATCATATGTTCTGTTGCTGTTGTATTTTTAGATGGATGCGACCACTCCCAAGTACTCCAAGGCCCGTTATGATGAGATTGTGAAGGAAGTCTCATCCTACCTCAAGAAGGTTGGATACAACCCTGACAAGATTGCTTTTGTCCCAATCTCTGGTTTTGAGGGTGACAACATGATTGAGAGGTCCACCAACCTTGACTGGTACAAGGGCCCAACCCTGCTTGAGGCTCTTGACCAGATCACCGAGCCCAAGAGGCCTTCGGACAAGCCTCTGCGTCTGCCCCTCCAGGATGTGTACAAGATTGGTGGTATTGGAACTGTACCAGTTGGTCGTGTGGAGACTGGTGTCATCAAGCCTGGTATGGTTGTCACCTTCGGTCCAACTGGCCTGACTACTGAGGTGAAGTCTGTTGAGATGCACCACGAGGCTCTTCAGGAGGCCCTTCCTGGTGACAATGTTGGATTCAACGTGAAGAACGTCGCTGTGAAGGATCTCAAGCGTGGGTATGTGGCCTCCAACTCCAAGGATGACCCTGCCAAGGAGGCTGCCAGCTTCACCTCCCAGGTCATCATCATGAACCACCCTGGGCAGATCGGCAACGGCTATGCTCCAGTGCTGGACTGCCACACCTCCCACATCGCTGTCAAGTTTGCTGAGCTCATTACCAAGATCGACAGGCGGTCTGGCAAGGAGCTTGAGAAGGAGCCCAAGTTCCTGAAGAACGGTGATGCTGGTATGGTGAAGATGATTCCCACCAAGCCGATGGTGGTGGAGACATTCTCCGAGTATCCTCCCCTTGGTAGGTTTGCTGTCCGCGACATGAGGCAGACGGTTGCTGTTGGAGTCATCAAGAGTGTGGAGAAGAAGGACCCGACCGGCGCCAAGGTGACCAAGGCTGCTGCCAAGAAGAAATGATGCGACCTGTCATTAATCCTGCATCTGCTTTTGCAATACCTAGATGACTTATCACCATCATATAAGTTTTGTATGTGGTCGTGCCTGTTATTGTGTGAACTGTTAAGCTCTGCTGCGGCGTGGCCTGTTTGTGTTAGGGTAGCGTCAGCGTCGGGCTCTACTGTCGGTGTGCCTTGTGTCTGTCGTCTGGTACTATCAGTATCGGTAAAACTTGAATGCTCTCAGATATTTTCCTTTTGGGCGCCGCTAAATTGAAGTTTCGAAGGTCTACCAGTACTGTCTTAATGCAACTTGGGGCATGTTTAGATTGCAAATTTTTCTAACCTGATGAATAGTACCACTTTCGTCTTATTTGACAAATATTGTTCAATCGTGGACTAACTAGGCTTAAAAGATTCATCTCGTGATTTTTAATTAAACTATGTAATTAGTTATTTTTTTATCTACATTTAATACTCCATAAAGCAGTTAAAAATTGATGTGATGGAGAGAGTGAAAAAATTCTAACTTTTTGTTGCATCTAAACAAGGTCTTGTTGCTTGCCGCCTTGGTTTTGTCTGCTACGCCTGATTTGCGTAACAAGGCCTTGTTGCTTGCCGCCTTGGTTTTGTCTGCTACGCGTCTGCTACGCCTGATTTGCGTGTTCTGGTTATTTACAAAGTTTTGGAACAACTTTTGCACGTCAGATGTGTTTACTCCCTCCGTCCTAGGATATAAGGCGCAACCACCTCTGGTTCAAAGACCAATAACACATTTAATTCTCTCTCTCAGCACTAGAACTACTGCATTAATATCTGTGAGAGAACACGTCTTATATCATAGGACATAAATAAAAAATGGTTATACCTTATATCCTATGAGAGAGGGAGTATTACATAGCGTGAATTGCTTGAAGTTGCTGTAGCAGCGATATTGTAAATACGTCGCGATTATTGCTGCTGATACCTCGATACTGAGCCAGCGCGTGGACTTCTGACCCCGGAAAGTGACCCAGCCCAGGAGATCTCTGATGATGGAAGCCCTAACCGCGCGTGACGCGGTGCCACGAGATCTCTGATGATGGAGCGCTAAGCGCGTGCGACGCGGTGCGGATCTGTTGGAATACATGCGCTTTCTCGCGATCCGCAACACGCGCTCCGGGAACAAACCTAGAATATGCTGTCTAGCGTTGATGCGCTCCGGGAACAAACCTAGAATATGCTGTCTAGTGTTGATCAACATGGGCGGATCCATCACCGGGGCGGGGTGGGCTCGAGCCCCCGCTACCGCTGCTCGGGCCATAGAGCCCCTCCTAAGCCTCCGCTATAAATTTACACATATTCAAGCTTAGAATGAGAGATTATGGATGAAAGATTATGAGATAAGCCTCTCCTAACTTATTTTCTAGATCCGCCACTCTTGATCAACAGCTGTCTTTCTCCCAATCTGAAACGTACCCGTTCCGGGAACAAACCTAGAAAATGAAATGAAGCTCCGGCAAAAATCACATCGCATTAAAAACCCGGGAACAAACCTAGAAAATGAAATGAAGCTCTGGCAAAATCACATCACATTAAAAAAAAGAGAGAGATTCTTGTTAGTTTCAAGTAACTACAATTTTGCAATTAAAAAAAGAGATGTATAACCTGAAATTGCTGCAGTGCATCAAAGTTGCGTTTGCTACTGCTTGCGAGTTGCTGTTCAGCTGCTTCTTGTTGGCCTGCTGCACACGCCTGTAGTTCTGCTGCTTGCCTGCTTCTGCTTGCAGGTAGCACATCTACAGCATATGAGGTGCATCACTTCACTTTGTGTTATGACATTGGTATGTTGGCATAGCGTTCGGATAGTCTGTTTCATAGTTTTAGACTCTTATTACGAAAGGCATCATTTCAGGCTTGCATCTCACCACAGCATATGAGCTGGCTGCCCGCCTGGCCGCCTCAAAGCAGGTAGTATTGAGGATTTTATAATTATAATAAATCCCTTTTTGCAACTTTTAGTTTTATAGGTAAATTCTCACTAATGCTGTTGTGAAACGGCACCATTTTAAGAGATGATCTCACCCATTTACGAAGTTGTTAAGAAATTAGGGTTAGACAGCTTCAAAAAAAAAGAAATTAGGATTAGACAATTAACCATATCTCCAAAGGGATATATCCTTTGGCCACAATGGTGATGAATGGTTGCTTACTTTCCACTCAACACTGAGTTTGCTTATACTCTAAAGAATAAGGACTCGATATCGTCATCGGTAAGCACAATGGCAAGAATAATTTATCTTATTGCAACTTTCGTGATCTACTCAACATTTTGCACCACGTCGGTGGAGTTTGCATGGCCCCATTGGATAGTGACACATGTCTTTGAGCGCATCGAGCCTCATGGTCGCCTCGACGGTGCCCCTCGTCGTGGCTTTGGTCCCTTCGGTTACAAGCTCGCCACTCCAGGCCATGGTTGCCATGCAACGCCAACTCATGGCCACTGGATTCTGTCTCCGTGCATTCTTCTTTTGCATAGCCAACCAGTTGCTCCTCGTCTTGACGAGGACGACGTTGGCCCAAGCAACTCTGTGCCACACTGCCACCCACTAAGCAAGCGGCTACCAATCCTAGCAAGTAGCAACACATGCAACGTTAATTGCTCAAGTGACACTAGATGACCGATATGTAAACAAATTTGCCCCTGTTGGTAGTACGATCATCTATCCTAAACTCGGTCAAGCTCTTCTCTACTCAACAATCATCCATAGGCGTAGCCAGCCACACTACCTTTGATCATTGCCCATAGTATGAAGTTCCTCCATCGCTCTTCATTAAGCCACTTGATCATCAACACAAATCAACGCTTGGCTTGATCTCTGTTGAATGATGTTGAGCCTCTTCATGTCATTATATGGCTTTATTGGTAGCAACACACCTAGCAAAACATTAGTTACACATCTAGATATGTTGTTTTATTGCATAGATTTTGACTAGGTGAAAATTAGATGACATAATTTAAGAAGTAGATTTTAAGATACCTAATTCACCTCCCCCTCTTAGGTGTCACGATCTCTTCAGGACCCACAACACAAGTCGCAGGATTGGTGGACATCTAGGCAGCCCCACAGACAACAATTTTTTTTACTTTTCTTACGGTACGCCATGGTGGAAGAAGAAACATGAGGAGAGGGAGACAAAATATTTCTTTTACCTTTTGTAGTGCACTCTAACCTTGTGGTTGGCTATAAGAAACTTTTTTTCACAATATTTGTGGCCCATTCCAAAAATACAATCATTGTCTTATGGTCGTCTTTTTTTTAACATTGTGGTCGTAACTTTACAGCTGCAACAGAAATCAAATTGAGGCATTGTTTTGATTTAATATTCAAAGCGTCGAATTTAATGGCACACACTATGACAGTTCTAAGGATCCCGTAGATGTCTAAGCACGATTTTTTTGCACTATAGGGATTTGGTTAAGGACTAGCCTAGCATACTAGATATTCCTTCAGCCCGCTCCTACGCCCCCACCCCCAACCCCCAAAAGTGCAATTCTTCCATTTCTAAAAACTTAAACAAATCTCAAGCTGGTCCGCCGCCGCTTGAAGTTGTCACGGACCGCAACTCCGCCTCGACTCGATCTGGATGGGAGCGGCATGATGCCGCCTAGACAGCCAGAGAGCAAGGGAGGAAGAAGCACGGGAGGATAGGAGGGTTTTATTGAAGAGCTCGCCTTGTCAGATTGGAAGAGACCCCGCCGCTCACCATGGCTGTGAGCAGTCCGCCCACCTCCAAAACGATGGAGATGGGGAGAATAGAGGTCCTCAGAACACCCATGGAGGGACCTTATTCCACAAACTTTACAAGGAGGGGGAAGGGGAAGGGGGGACATGCCCACCTACTCTATCGCCGGCGAGCTCGCTGGGGAAGAGGTAGGGGGCCAGCAGCGGAACTCTCACTCGGAGGCTCTCTCACTCAGGGACTCTCGGGCCTAGTATAGTGTCGGGCTGGATCTCCACATAAAGAATGACTTTATTCTAGATTAACATTATGGTTGTCTTAAACTTTACAGCCGCAATGGAAATCAAATTGAGGCATTGCTTTGATTTAATATTCGAAGCATCAAATTTAATGGCACATACTATGACAGCTCTAAGGATCACGTAGGTATCTAAACACGTTTTTTGCATTATAGGGATTTGGTAAAGGACTAGCCTAGCCTACCAAATACTCCCTATGTCTGCTCCTACAGTCCTACCCCCACCCCACCCCCAAAAATGCAATTCTAGGCAGGGGGCCGACGGTGGAACTCTCACTTGGAGGCTCTCTCACTCAGGGACTCTCAGGCCTAGTACAGTACCGGGCTAGATCTCCACATAAAGAATGACTTTATTCTAGATTAACATTGTGGTTGTCTTAAACTTTACAGCCGCAGCAGAAATCAAATTAAGGCATTGCTTTGATTTAATATTCTAAGCGTCGAATTTAATGGCACACGCTATGACAGCTTTAAGGATCATGCAGATATCTAAGCACGTTTTTTTTTTGCACTATAGGGATTTGGTTAAGGACTAGCCTAGCCTACAAGATACTCCTTCAGCCCGCTCCTACCCCCACCCCACCCCCAAATGTGCAATTCTTCCATTTCTAAAAAAATTAAACAAATCCCAAGCTGGTCCACCGCTGCTTGAAGTTGTCACGGACCACACCTTTGCCTCAACTCGATTTGGATGGAAGTGGCGTGATGTCGCCCAAACAGCCGAGGAGCAAGGGAGGAAGAAGCACGGGAGGATAGGAGGGCTTTATTGAAGAGCTCACCTCGTCGGATTGAAAGAGACCCCCGTCGGTCACCATGGCCGTGAGCAGTTCGCCCACCTCCAAAACGATGGAGACGAGGAGGATAGAGGTCCTCGGAACACTCATGGAGGGGCCTTATTCCACTAACTTTATAAGGAGGGGAAAGGGGGACCAGCCCACCTACTTTGTCACCGGCGAGCTCGCCGGGGAAGAGGCAGAGGGCCGACGGTGGAACTCTCACTTAGAGGCTCTCTCATTCAGGGACTCTCGGGCCTAGTATAGTACCGGGTTCTCCACATAAAAAATGACTTTATTCTAGATTAACATTGTGGTTGTCTTAAACTTTACAGCCGCAACAGAAATCAAATTGAAGCATTACTTTGATTTAATATTCAAAACGTCAAATTTAATGGCGCACACTATGACAGCTCTTAGGATCACGTAGGTATCTAAACACGTTTTTTTATTATAGGGATTTGGTTAAGGAGTAGCCTATCCTACCAAATAATCCCTCTATCCGCTCCTACACCCCACCCCACTCCGAAAATGCAATTATTCCTTTTCTGAAAAATTAAACAAATTAAACTTTTGGCAACTAATCAAACCGTAACAATACTAGGAAGGTAAACCAGGCCTTGTTTAGTTTCTTTCCTAAAATTTTTTACCTCGTCACATCGGATATTTGGACATATGCATGAAGTATTAAATGTAGACGAAAAAATAGCTAATTACACAAATTGCGATAAATTTGCTAGACGAATTTTTTAAGACTAATTAGTCCATGATTTGACAATAAAGTGCTACAGTAACACGTGTACTAATAACGAATTAATTAGACTTTAATAAATTCGTCTCGCGGTTTTTAGACGAGTTATGTAATTAGTTTTTTTTATTAGTATCTGAACACTCCTTCTGATATCTCTAAGACATCCGATATGACATCTAAAATTTTTCACCCAGTAATTAAACTCAGTAGAAAACGCGTAGTAGGAATAACGAAAAGTTTCCGTGTACGACGCTCAATTTCATCCGAGTCAGATCAGAAAAGCCGAAAAGGAGAAAAAAAAATGTCCGTCTCAGGCGAACACCGAGTTTATCAGCAGAATCAGCAGCCATCCAACAGTATTTTTTTCTCACAACAAATCAACAAACAGTACTTTCAAATACAGTAAACCAGCGAAACGAACAGGATGGAACTCTGCTGGTGGGTTTTTTTTTCACCTATAAATATCCGCGACGCTGCAGGTCAAATCCAAATACTCCTGGCTGTTCAGTTAACCTATATCGCTTGGCGCCGTTGCATTTGCCTCAAATCTATTCGTAAGTGGAAACGTTGGAGGAGATCGATCGATCGGGATGGGAGGGTGCTTCTCCTTGGACGGCGACGTGCGCGGCGGCATGGAGGCCGTCGGCGGCGGCGGCGGCGTGAGGAGCCAGGGCGGTGCGGCGGCGGCGTCTGCCCAGCAGGGCGGGCCGAACGACGCGGTCGACTATTTCTTCCAGACGCGCGGCCTCCGCGGCCTCTACACGCCCCTCGAGGTAAACCAACGCGCGATCCGGATTGCGGTTTAGGTGTGGTGAATAGAGTTTTTGGGTTTGGGAGGGATTGGGATTTTGGTGGCTGTGCGGTTGCGCCTCGTTTCGAAATTAATTTTGGGATTTGGAATCAGGTTCCCCTCTCAAACTGTGGTCTCATGATTTCAGAAATCTACTGCTTAGTTCCTTCGCAAATGCGTTGGTTTAACTTCTGTGTGAGGTGGGGTTTGGGGTTTGTTAATGTGTCCCCATTCAGGTTTTTCGGTGCTCACTTTTAGTAGGCACCAAAACTGCTCGGACTCAAGCGGGCCACGCGTTTTCGTATGGCCATTTTGTTCTAACTTTGTTCTGGGAAATGCTCTGGACTCCAAATATGAAGAAATTGATCTCGTTGTACTGCAGTTGCGTGCCTCGATTAATGCGTCTTACGTTTTTGATCCAGCTCTACTTTGGCATGGATAGGCGGACTGCGAAAATGCATATGATTATATTATGAACTGCGATAGTGCACATTTTAAGTCTACAATTTTGGTTCCTCACGTTGATTGACGTCACATTGTGTCTGAAACAAGTGTAACGATTTTGTAAACTTTCATACTGGCGGCATAGGCTGGAATCCTTTTATTCCGTAATCTAAAAAATACTGGAGTCATTTTTCTGCAAGGGGATTAGGCGAGGTCAAATACATTTTAAGTGGAGTGGGTGCTGGAGAAGCTGGGTGGGGGGAGGAAAAGGTCTTTTGTTTTATGACACACACAACCACTATCATTTTAAATTTTTAATTTTGTTATGGTTTCTTTTTCTCTTATAAACAGTCTAAAATGTCCCAAACAATTTACTTTGCTATTTTCCACTCACATGAAGATATCTGGTCTCATGCATTACCTTTATTAATTCTACATTCATCATGCAAATCTTGTTACCACATCCCAGCTTCTCCATGATATTTGGATACAATATAACTTACAGCTATTTATGATTTGTGGGGTGGTTGGATTTAAGTGTTTCTTAGTGATCTTAATTGCCTTAGAAAGATGGTGTACTAACCTATGATTCTGTGCCACCAGTTAGGCCTACCTGGCACAGCTTACTTACATTTTCCTGAGTTAGCTGTGGATGTCAATCTGACGATCTCTTGTGCTGATGCCTGATATGTTATTTTATTCCTCTAATTGCAGCTGTCATTTTCAGCATCGAAGTTGCGGAATTTAGATGCCTTTTCAAAGGTGAAACCTAGCATTCTCAAGTACTTTAATCTTAATTAATATTTCCATCATGGTAGTAGTAGTACTTAGTACTTACCCAGTTCTCCAGAGGCATAATAGCATTACTTCAAAAAAAAAAAGTTACATCAAACCTTGGAATGGTTGTCTCTGACTTTTGTGTTGTTGAATATTCTTAGCTACAAATGATTGGTTATGCTGTGAAAAATGAGCAGATTATAAGTTAATGCTGTTTAAAATGGTCCTTGTAATATTAATTTCATATTGGTATGCCTGTATTTTACCAACAACCGTCACTTATCTTATGCCTTACTCACATAAGATTAATATATCACAGTGTATAATTACTGAAACTGGACATAGATTGCTTAAGTTTGCTTGGGTTACTTTGCATCTCTACTTTTTTCTTCCAAAGGTGATATATTGTATGTTTGCTCTAGAGTGATCCTATGCTAGTGGTCTACACTAACATAAAAGGAAAACTAGAGGAGATTGGCCGTACTGAAGTGATTTTAAATTCACTGGAGCCCTCATGGATCACAAAGGTTACAATGTCTTACCAATTTGAGATTGTGCAACCACTCATGTAAGTATCTTATGATGGAAATGTAGATATTACTTGCAGAAAACTCCTACTAACTGCTACTGTTTTTCAACTCATGGTAGATTCAGGATATATGATGTTGACACAAAGTACCACAACACTCCAGTGAAGGTATTAATATTGTACCCTTAATTCATTTTTCTGTGCCTCTTCTCAAATTCATTACTTGATGACGAGATATTGGTTTCAATCAGCCAACAATCCTTTCTTATTTGATTACAGTATTCTGTGTATGGCTACTAACCATTTATTCTATGTAAAGCACACGTCAGTGATTTGCTTCAAAGGAGATGGGTGATTAGCTGGCAGCAATTCTCTCAAGTTCTGTTTGTAGGGAAAAAAATAGCAAATACAAAATAGCTTAGAATAAAAGTTCCATTTTACCTCAACCACTTGTATGCATTAATTTTTGAAAAAAAAATCATCAT
Source organism: Saccharum hybrid cultivar R570 (assembly GCA_038087645.1). Lineage (NCBI taxonomy): Eukaryota > Viridiplantae > Streptophyta > Magnoliopsida > Poales > Poaceae > Saccharum > Saccharum hybrid cultivar. The sequence continues at coordinate 20,931,913 of JAQSUU010000496.1, forward strand.
GTAACAATGGGAAATGATTCCTGGCTCATATCAGAACTATAGATTTGCTTTGATTTATAGTCATTAATTTTCTATACAACTTACAAAATATGCATTTGTTGATCTATGCAGATGTTGAATTTGTCTCAGCAAGATTTTGTGGGGGAAGCATGCTGCAACTTATCAGAGGTTGTTACAACATCGATTAGATTGATGATTGCAAATACCTTGAATATTTGTTTTGGCATTTTCTGTATTACACAAACTTATCTAAATATTTGCAAATTTTAAGAGTGAAGGAAGAATGCATTGCCTGATTTGTTTTATTTTCCTTTCGCAGATTGTAACAAAATTTAACCATAGCCTGACATTGAATCTTCGGAGTGATTGTGGACATGGACTTCATGGAACAATCACAGTACATGCTGAAGAAAGTGACTCCTCTAGAATGGCAGTTGAGATGACTCTGCATTGCGTGAACTTGGAAAACAAAGATGTGTTCTCCAAAAGTGTATGGATAAATAAACTTCCTTCGCTAGAGTAATGTTATAAGCTGATAATTATAATTCTCATAAAGCTGATAATTATAATTCTCATAAGTGTTACTTGATATTAATTACACAGGATCCCTTCTTAAGAATATCTAAAGTGGTAGAGACTGCTGGTCCCATTCCTATCTGCAAAACGGAAGTAGTACCTGACAACTTGAACCCTATTTGGAGGCCAATCACTTTAACATCACAGCAGTATGGAAGCAAGGTAAGTAAATTTTACAGATATGATGGTATTTCTATTGTCATATCTTAGCACATGCATAACTCATTGTTGACCAACCTTTTCTTGTGCTATATTTCAGGATAACCCACTTCTAGTTGAGTGTTTTGATTTTAATTCCAGTGGTGACCATGTACTGATAGGGTATGTAAATGACTATTGAATTATTTCTTATCTTTTGCTGTCCATTCTAAGATGAGTTATGCCCTTGGTTATCTTATAACAGGGCCTTCCAGACAACTATTACTCAGCTTGAAAATCTATATACCTCAAAGTCTGGAGCAAATTTTTACAGCCACAAGGGACAAAGAAAGGTTTGAAACTTTGAATTTTTCCTATATGATGGGATATACTGAAGAAAAGAGTCACTTAAGCTAACTTCTCTTCATATGTCTAAACTGGTGTCAGATGAAAGGACAATTGTTTGTGGACAAGTTGCAGGAAACAGTCCAGCATACTTTCTTAGACTATATTTCCAGTGGATTTGAGCTCAATTTCATGGTGGCTGTAGATTTTACTGGTTAGCTTGATTTGTCAGCTGATGTTATAATATCTGTAACTCTGTATATATTTAAATTATGTGACTGATTTTTCTGTCTTTTCAGCTTCGAATGGAGACCCACGTGTACCACAGTCCTTGCACTACATTGACCCCTCTGGCAGACCTAATTCGTATCAACAGGTTAGGATCTGTTTTTTGCTGAATTTTTTTGGGCAATTAGCCAGCTAATTGGATTCAACACCAGGCAATACTTGGGGTTGGCGAAGTTCTTCAGTTTTATGACACTGATAGGCGATTTCCTGCATGGGGTTTTGGAGCAAGGGCTCAAGGTCATGTATCACATTGTTTTAACTTGAATACAGCTACAAATGACTGTGAGGTGAGCTTCATGTCTGCTGAGATATCTTTTGACCACTCTGAACATATTTCTGTGTTATATTCTATTCTCTACCTTCACAACCTTATATCGTAATACAGTATGTAGATTTGGATATAGTATGTTTGTTAGGCGCAGTTATGGGATTGCCAAATCATGTGGGGCCCTTGCAATTTTGCTGAATATGCGAACAAACTGGGCAACATATGAACTATACTACTGGCAGCATTCGCATTGCTTATATTGATGCTATCTTTATTTATTCACCTAATGATGGTGTTTAAATTTCCAGATCATCATTGATGTTAAGGTTTTATTTATGAACACAGGTGGTTGGAGTTGAAGGCATTATGTCAGCATACACCTCTTCTCTTTACAGTGTTTCCCTTGCTGGGCCGACTATGTTCGGGCCCGTGATCAACAAAGCTGCAGAAATTGCAAGCCAGTCCCTTCAATATTCAAACAATAAATATTTTGTCCTTCTCATTATCACGGTACGCAGTCAAATACTCAAATTTCTGCACATAACCTCTGTTGGTTCAAAATGTCATTTATCTGACCCTTTTTGCAGGATGGAGTTCTCACTGACATCCAAGAAACAAAAGATTGTATTGTAAGGGCATCAGACCTGCCATTGTCGATTCTCATTGTCGGCGTTGGAAACGCTGATTTCAAACAAATGGAGGTAAAGAGCTGACCTCAGAAATCCCTCTCTCGAGAAATACTGACGGTTTGGCTTTTTTAGATACATACTAGCTTTTGCTATGCACATAGATACACTATGTTTAGATACATAGTAAAAACAATGTATCTAGAAAAGGCAAAACTCTTATAATTTGAAACGGAGGGAGTAGAAAATAGTCTGAATATTTACCTGCCAGCTCTAACCCGAATGAACTGCATGCACATTTTCACTATGCTGTAAGCGAATTCCTTCCATACACAAAGGATTTGACACCTCACCATGTTTGCTAAATGAAGCTGAGCTGTTGCATGCTGTACCTGTCCATCTGAGCACTTGATAGTTTAGTCTGGCAGTTCATCGCAGCATAGCTTTGTACTTTTTTAATTGTACCTCTAGGTACTCTGCATTCGATGAATCTGCAGGCATGCTGTCACTTGCATCTGCCAGAAATTTTCTCCACTTATGTTATGATGATGTACTTTATTCTTGTCTGAAACTTAACAAAGGCTCTTAGATTGCAACGTTGTTCTGTGATGATCTTCTTCTCTGCTCCACTTAACAATTGTACATGACAGATCTTAGACGCAGACAACGGTAAGCGACTGGAAAGCTCTACTGGCAGGATCGCGACACGCGACATCGTCCAGTTTGTCCCCATGAGGGAAGTCCAAGGTGAGCAGCAGTCTGCATCATGCCAGCCCCAGCTGTCACACTTTAGAAACAGAACTGTTACCATCTCCAATACGATTTCATCACTGACGATTCTATGTCCTTGTGCACAGGTGGGGAGATCTCCGTCGTACAATCTCTTCTGGAGGAACTGCCCGGTCAGTTCCTGCACTACATGCGCACTCGGGGGATCAAGCCACAGCAGCAGCAGGCTCCGGGGCTTGCTTCAGCGCCCGTTTACCCGCCTCAGCAGTGAACAAAAGAAAACGTGCCGCGCTCTGAACGAGCTGGTCCTTTTTGCCTCAACTGTGGATTCCGCTAGCGTCCCATGGTAGCGTAGTACTCTTGTTCATACAGTCCCTCACTGGTTAGCTTTATCTTGGCCGCAGTTGGTGCATATCCAATGCCGTAGAATCTGGATCCAGCACAAGTCACTGCTTTCCTCTAGGTTAAGCGAGACGAAGTACATTCGCACTGCACATTCTGTCAAGCTTTCAGGTTGTCGTGAAACGTCATTATTATCCCCTGCTTCCATATTAAGTAGTATTTTATTACCTTTGGTGGTGGTTATGAGTTGACCGCAGCAAAGCTCCATCTCCATGATGGTCCAGGCGTCCAGCGGCTGGCTTCGAGGCATGTGGTGCTGGCCTGGAAGCCAGCCTAGAGCTCGTGGGCTCCTCACGATTACCGCTCTCTGCCTGGCATCTCTGTCTCTTCTTTCTTTTTTTGGGTCCTCTCGAACAACTCGAATTCGCTGGAGGGCGGCACCTTGTTGCCGGCGCGTCCGGCGTCCCGCGTCGCGTTCGTGTGCGCCGACTGAAATGAGCCGTCCGTTCTTAAGAGGAAATTATTTGTCAGTTTGTTATCTGCCGCCTTTTGAACTTATCTGAAAACCATTTTTTTTTCGTTACGAGACTGTTGTCCTTAGTTAAGTTACGGCGCTGTTCGCTTCGCATGAACTTTATAGGAGTGCGACAAGCGTTTTCGTAAATTAGAAAACATGTTTCTTTTTTATTGAGTTCTCCATAGTCCTCATTGGGAGGGGCTAACTCATTAGAAAACGTCGCGGGCCCCTCATTCTCTTAGTACACAGTTGGAGCCACGCAATAACCGTGTTGGTGTGATATCATAAGATTAAGCCCATCTATAACAAGAAAGTATGTAAACTTTACTAAACACTAGGTCTAAGCCAGCTATTCGGTAGTCTAAACTAGTGCTAATTTGTAGAAAGTAGAGCGACACATTATATTTATCTTAGCACATGTTCATCATAACTGTTGAGTACTGATTTACACTACTATATTGTGGTAAATGTATTAAAATAATCTAATAACATATTGTTATATTCATTATTTTATATTTTCTCCTGAATAATTCTGTTGGTCAAATTTGTTTATTGTCATCGCCACTGATTCTTGTCCAAGCAAATAGGAGGGGTCATCATACTATATCTCTATCTCTTCTCTGTACCTTAAAAAAAACTCTAAAGTAATCATCTATCCGGTGATACAAAAAACGTATACTATCCGGTCACAAAAACTAAAAAAAAAAAAAAACTGTACCAAATACGTACACTACCCGGCCACCGTGTGATCCGCGTGCACCACGCACCAACCTTGTTCCCTCACGCCTCGCATCCTGCCAGGACTCTTCTTTATTACCCAAACCAGAATTACTTTTAATTACCCAATGCATAGGATAGAGGACTCTTCACCACCTGTCTGGTTTAGAAAAACAAACGGAAGGAGTACAATCGTGAATGGCAGGACAGAGTCATTAAACGTGCATCCATGGCTAACGCAATTTTCAAATTAAGCAATATAATGATATGCAATATAATTATGGAAAAGAAAAAAGTAAAATAAAAAAATGATAAACTCCTTACGTAACAAAATAGATCAACTTCCTGAAAAATAAAAAATATGGTTTAAGTATGATAATTAGGGCAAGTATTTTCCTTCTGAATTTTGTTTCCATAGCAGATTGTATTTTCCTTCTCATCACAGACAAATAGTATGTCAGACTAAAAGTTCACCTTAGGATCCCGTAGTCGTAGGTAGAAAATAATTTACTCAAGTTCACTTTAGATAGTTTTGATGAACAAAGTTGTTACACTATGAACTAGATTATATTGATTTTACATGATCACATCAAAACTTGAATTACATTATAATTGAACATGAATCATAAGGACAGATCTAGCTACAAATGTAATGTTGTGAATATCTCGCTCAAAGTATTTTTTTTGGTAATATTACAATACACAGTCAAATTTAATCTATCATGGTAATTTTTAGTCCGTGCAACGCACCGGCATGATTCTAGTTACCTCATAAATCTATAGTATACCAAGCAAATCCCTGGCTAATATAATAGTAGTAAATATGTTTATACTCCCTCCATCCATTAAAACATGCAATTCTAGCACGGTATCACGTTTTAGTATCTTAAATTTGACCAATTATAGATAAAAAAGTATCTATGATATCAAATAAATATCATTAAATTAATTATGAAATATATTTTCATAATAAATTGATTTAGAGCCATAAATATGAATACTTTCACTATAAATTTGGTCAAACATGAACTACTTTTTATGATACGCAACCTATAGTTACATGTTTTTATGGACGGAGGAAGTATTAGATGGATCGGGAGCCAAATAGCATTACCACTTGTCAGCTCCGATCGCGACTAGCGAGAGGACTGAGAGGGAGAGTTCAAGTTTCTATGTAACGCGGCTTGTTGTCCCATGGTTAGGAAGCCACCACTTTCATGGTCACCATCACGGTAGGCCACACTAACGAACTGCCTTTCCTTTTCGAAAAATCCTATTCATACGTGAGCCCTTCTATATTATATCTAACTTTGAATAAAAGAAACTATCATACACACTAGTGCTACATCTGACTTAAAATTATGATGTGCATTTTTTTTTCAAATCACAGTGGAATCAAACACAGATACTAGTCACTTGCGTGTATTTACAGTGCCAATGCCCATATCTAAGCTAAAATATTCTTATTTGTGATTACCTTTCTTTTATCTCTTATATATGTGGGTATTTTCAATAATTGACTTCACACGTGTTATTTTCAATAAATACATTATGCCCAAGCTGAACTCAATTTATACCTAGCACTCTCATTACTGTATTTGCGATAACTTATGTTCGATCCTTTTAGTTAGTGAGTATTCCTGCGAATGACATGATAACTGATTTAGTGAGACCACTTGATTAGTAGATTGGACTTTAATTTAAAAAATGTATATTTAAAAAATTTAGAATTTTTTATAGACGAAGAGTAACTTAAATACAATACATTGTAACCGGTTGCACCTAAAAAGAATAACTAAAAAAATGTGATTTCTAGTGCAGAGGAGAGGCAATAAACGGAATCAGTCGAAACCACTCTAAATACCGTTTTGTATGCAGGCAACGAATTGAGAAGATTATCCGAGCGTTTCTAGTGAGAATCATTTCAGCAGGTCCCTATTTAACAATGATTTCAGTATTTCTCAACAGGACCAAAACATTCCGAGCTGTCAAATGAATTGGAGCATATGGTTTGGGGAACCAACTGATTCTAGATGGGGTGATGCATTAGAGTCAATTCGTCATATTTCTCATTTAGTACCAATTAGTTTGTGAGGAATGATAGGCATGTTCGACTGCGGCTGCAACCGTTTTTTCTATAGCAAACTGTGAGTTGAGAAAAGGCGGTTGCTGCAGCAGCTACCAGAACCGTTTTTACAAAAAGCGGTTGCAGCCACAGCCGAACAGATTAGATATAGCGATAGATCAACTCATTCTATCCCATCACATGAAAAAAAACTAAAGAGTGATATGTTGATGGACTTCTTCTGTCTACAAGCAAACACCCCACACACCCTTATACCTAAAGAAGATTGAGTTTTAACCGCGGAGACTCAAAATAGGGGTGTGTTCAGTTGGTGAAAAGTGGGTGAAAAGTTACTGTAGCACATTTCGTTGTTATTTGGTAAAAATTGTCCAACCATAGACTAAGGTTCAAAAGATTCGTCTCGACATTTACAGATAAATTATGCAATTAGTTATCTTTTTTACCTACATTTAATGTTCCATATATACGTTAAAGATTCGATGTGATGAATGGAAGAGAAAATATTTTGAGTTTGCACGAAAAGTGAACGCACTCTAGATTTAACGAGACAGTCATTCGTGCATGCCGCCAACGTCGAGACAATCCTGACAAGAGAAGCTGACAAAGATGAGAGAGAGCTAGGGGAAGGGGGCAATAAAACCGTTGAGACAGAAGGAGAAAGGAAATCACATGAAGCAAGCACACCGCACCAGCTTGTCTCCCGCACGCTCCGACTTCATCACGCTAATAAATCTAATTTTAATTCACCATTTATTTACTCGCTACTATTAGTCCCTCTCCCTCCTCCCTCCCGACTCCGTCTCCCTCCCCTCTTCCCAGGCTCCGCCGAGGCGACCAACCAACCCCGTCAACCCGAGCACTCCCACGCAAACCCTAGCCAGCCAGCTAGCTAGCCACCCCGGTCGGGTCCAATGGCGGAGGACGGCGGCGACAGGGACCACCAGCAGCAGCCGGCGGCCGCCGCGGCGTCAGGTGGCGCCGGGGTGGAGGGGCGCAGCAGGGAGAGCGTCAAGCTCTTCGTGGGGCAGGTGCCCAAGCAGATGTCGGAGGCCGAGCTCGCCGCCTTGTTCCGCGGCGTCGCCCTCGTCGACGAGGTCACCGTCATCCGCGACAGGGCCACCAGGGTCTCGCGAGGTCCGGATCCGTACGCCTCCCTCCCTCCTTCCGCCTCTTCGTTTTGCCGAATTCCTTCGCCCTCCCTCCCTGGCTGCAATGCGACGCGGTGCGACGCCCCGCGTGGGGCGGGTTTCGGGATCTGGGGCGGGCGTGGCTTCGCTTGGGACAGCTGGACAGGCGGGGGAGACGGAGGCGCGCTGCCTCCGCCCGTCCGTCCGCCTCTCGGGAGGGTTTCCTTGCTTTGGAGGGCTCGGCTTTGTGGGTGCTGAGCTTGTTCGGGGGCAATGCCGCTGACGCGGAGCTAGAGCTGCTGTTTTCCTGTTCGTGGGTGTTCCTGCGGGGCCGAAAAGCTAGAGGATCTCGTCATGCGCTGGGAATTTGGCTGATTTTCCAGCGATCCCTGTGCAATGGGTGACATGATGCGTTCACTTGGTGGCACCTCTTGTTCTCTGTGTGCGTTGCAGGGATGCATGCTGTGATGCGACCTCCATATGGTGGAGGAAAGCTTTCAACATCTTACAGTCGTTGATACGTTGGAAGTTGCTTTGTTTGCTTGGAAGACTGCTGGGACTTGAACTCTTTGGCTCTTTTTTGGTACCCAAAGCTGCCGTACGATGTTGTTGCTGTTTTGAGAAGTTTTAACTGCTGCCAGTACTTTGGATTTTGCTTCTTCTCATTTGTTTTTGATCTGTGATGCAAAGTTTTGTGTTGAATGCTTGAGATTTAGTTGGACCTGGGCTTTGATTTGAGCTGGTTGGTTTCAGTTGGCCCCCGAATATAGGCTGCCTGTGTTAGTACATACTAACTGATAACTGAAGATACTCTGCTTTGTGTATGATTTGGCTAAAATTTAGGGACAATAGAATCACACATATGTTTGCTGTTTTTGTCTATTTAAGAACTTCATTGGTTCAAAAATTTAGGCCCAGCCCAGCTTTATTAGAAAGCGATTTTTTTCCATTTCTCTTAGAAAATATTGTTTACATTAGGTTTTTGTTTCCTTTTCCTTTTCCTTTTGTTTAGTTCTTGTTGGACTGTAGCGTAAATATGTATCTACAGATGGGTAAGTCCTACCCTTTTTGTTCCTTAATTGAGGTTTGATTCAATTGTATTGGACCTTTGCAGGCTGCTGCTTCGTGATCTGCCCATCAAGGGAGGAGGCTGACAAGGCTGTGACTGCATACCACAACAAGCGCACACTACCTGGGGTATGTAACCCTGTTTGTATTTTTCCTGGAATCTTGGGTACAGTGTAGTAAGTACTAAGTAGTAACTGATACATGAGGGAGTCCATGATAAAAGCCCAATTTTTGGAATGTGGATGAAATGAAACGAATCTTGCCTTGTCAGTATAAGACAATAGTTTCAGATGATGGGTAAAATCTGAAATGTTTTAGATAGTTTCAAGCAGTCTCCATGTACAATTGCAATCAATCCTCAACAAATGTTTTTAATATTTCTAAAGCACTTAATATATTTTTTCAAATGTTTATTTCTCTGAGACTCTGACTAGCTTTAACATTTTATCTTTCCTATTTTTTCTCTGTTTTAAATTAGGCCTCAAGTCCATTGCAAGTAAAATATGCCGATGGGGAGTTGGAAAGATTGGGTATGAGGCTCTTCAAAATTGTATCATCATTTACAATGTATTTGCAGGTTGATTTTGGCAAGGTTTTTAGAATTTTCACTGACATGTGTTATACTGTTACTTCCAGAGCACAAGCTCTTTGTTGGGATGCTCCCAAAAAATGTAACAGATGCTGAAATGACGGATTTATTTTCAAAATATGGGAATATCAAGGATTTGCAGATTTTGAGAGGTTCTCAACAAACGAGCAAAGGTAAGTTATCTTGGTTCAGATTAGGAATGGAGCACACTTCTATCTTCTTCTTTCTAACTTGCTTATCAACTGTGGATGCTGCAGCTGGCTGTGCCTTTCTAAAATATGAAACAAAAGAGCAAGCTGTGGCTGCTATAGAAGCTCTAAATGGAACGCACAAAATAGAGGTTCGTAGAAATAAAGGGTTCCAAAAGAATCTTTTTTCTTAACGATGAAATTATTTCACTTCTCCTGAAAACATATCACATACCCCTACTACTTTTAACAGGATTATGTAGCTCAGTGATATATGAACTCAATATCATTGCATTTCAAAAGTTTCAAACAAAAGATGCTCAGTATGATTGCAATTTGCAAACAACACCTATCAGCCACACATTGGATGGTACTTCCAATTTACATATCATTGTGATGGTACTGAGCTATTTTCCACAACATTGTAGCACGAAATTCTGAAATCTCTGCTTTCATTAATTGAACATATTCTGATAGATTCATGTGAAGTAAAATCATTCAAACACAAGACTCCAGTTTTGAGAGTAGTTTCTTGCCATTATTTCTTAAATAGAAGATATTTCCTTTGTGACATTTTGTCTTATATTTGATGATATCAATGCATGTAATAAATCATTGATGCCTTGGCCTTGTATGATATTGATTACTTCAGTTCTTCTGAAATTTCATGACCAGTTACACAAATCTAACATGCCCTGGTCATTTTTGTTAGGGTTCAAGTGTTCCTTTGGTTGTCAAATGGGCTGACACTGAAAAGGAAAGGCAGGCTCGAAAAGCACAAAAAGCTCAATTCCAGTCTTCTAACATGTTGAATGCAAATGCTATGCAGCAGAATTCAGTGTTCGGAGCTTTACAGATGGGATATGTGCCGCAGTACAATGGATTTGGCTACCAGGTATATTATGATATAAAAAAATGAGGTTAGGTTAGGTGTTGGCGCACCATAGCAAACAGCTTGAGACAGCTCTGTGATAACCTTTCATGTTGTACTATCATGCTTGGTAGAAATGTGCTAGCAGTATTTAACCAAAAAAAACATAAGGAATGCTATAAAAACTTGATTACTTGGATTTTATAAAGTATGCATTGATCAATAAACTATGTGCAGCATGGCAATGATGTAGAATGCCACACTAACAGTATCTGTTAACTTGTTTTGCATTGTGGGTAATAATTGTACTTACATTGCTCTATGTAGCCACAAGGAACCTACGGGCTTATGCAATACCCTCCTCTATCTCCTGTGCAAAATCAAGCTGCCTTCCAGAATATGGTTCAGCCTGTTAATCAAGGAAGCTCAATCCGTGGAGCTAATTCTGAACTTTCCCCTAATTCAGTTCCTAGATCATTTAATTCTGCACAGTTGGGAAGCCCCTATTCGCCTTTGCCTGGTTTTCAGTATCCTGGAGTCTATCCTGGTGGTCCTATTAATCATCGACCCTTTTCAAATTCTCACAGTACAACCAAAGTTCAAAATTCAAATGCTAATTCGCCGTCTTCAAGTCCCAGCAGCAATCCTGGGCCTCAGATAGAGGGTTTGTTTCTATACTCACGAAATTAGTTTTTTATTATCTTTTAATTTAGTTTTGTTTCTAACAATAAGTCTCAAGTTTGTATTTAGAGGCATCATGTTCAAAGATTTCTCTTAAAAATGACTGTCATGTGTACAGGTCCTCCTGGAGCTAATTTGTTCATATATCACATTCCGCAAGAATTTGGTGACCATGATCTCGCAAATGCATTTCATAGTTTTGGTAGAGTACTGAGCGCTAAAGTTTTTGTAGACAAGGCAACTGGTGTTAGTAAATGCTTTGGTAATTGATTCTTCCTAGTTTCAATTTCGATGACAGGACATTTTAAACTTAGTTTGCTAACTTATTTTCCTGGATAGGTTTTGTAAGCTACGATTCTCCAGCTTCTGCACAAGCAGCCATTAGTGTGATGAATGGATACCAATTAGGTGGTAAAAAGTTGAAAGTACAACTCAAGAGAGACAACAGCAAGCACAGTAAACCTTTCTGACAAAGCGAATTCATTGTATGCTCACACGATCAGGAAAATCGGTACATATGTGTCACAATTGATCATTACATTGTTTCCTCTGGCCTCCCACCAATGTGTCGCCGGTGGTGGTGTTGTATCTTTGTTCAATTCACATTCTTGAAAACTGTCACATTGTGTATTTTCGTCGCAGCATAGTTGTAGCATTTGTACCATCAGATCTTGTACATCAGACATTAATTCATTCAATTGTTTTTTTGATTCTCATGAATCATTTTGTTGTAAATAATGTTTTAGGAATTTCCGGTATGACATGTTTCAGTGTCTGTATCATCCCTGACCTAATCTAACTGGTAGCCATAACTAAGTGGATAAGAAAAGAGCGACGTTGTTTTAGGAATAATGATCTGCTGTAGCATGCTAATTTCTTTTTTGGGCTTTTCTTATTACCGGATGTCTACTGACCCTTGTTAGAAATCTTGCTAAAAAATGGCATTTTGGTAACTGCATGGTTATTGTATTTGGTTTGGAGCCCTTCTGGTTAGGGCGTGGCTAGCGCCCGGATGTTTGGACGCGTGCGTCCACACGTCCGCGCAGCTTGTCCCTGCCCGCCTTTGCCCCGCCCCACGCGTGCAATTTGCCCGTCGGTTGCCCCTGACCCCTTCTCTCTCCGCGCGGGAAGCACTCAGGAGCCAGGATGAGCAGCTAAGGACAAGCACACCCCCAGCGTGCCCTGACCGTAGTGGCCTCGTCCACCGGCGCCTCGCGCACCTAGTCTGCTCACCCCGGCTTGCTCCCAGCTAAGGCTGGACGAAAAACTCGAAGCTCGTTAGCTCGCTCGGCTCGTGGCTAGCTCGGCTCGGCTCATTACCATAACGAGCCGAGCCGAGCCAAGATTTTAGCTCGCTATTGTAACACCCGGGTGTTATAGTGCTAATTAATCTGCCATGTCATCATAATGCATTGCTAATCATCCCTGTTAGGTTAACCTTGTTATGCATCAACTAAAACAAGTTTACTTATCTAGGTTGAATGTGTTTCTCAGTGGTGTGCTCCGAACCCGAAAACCCTAATTTCGAATGCCACCGCAAATACTTAGTCCATGCCCTGCGTAATTTGAGGTGTGCGACTGTGTTGCACACTAGTGTCAAGTGTAGGGTATGAGCTTAAGTACAACATCTAAAATGAAGTTCCAAATTTGAGTTTGAATTGGAGTCCCAAAACTTGTCACGAGTTTTTCGATTCGAATTCGAATTCAAATCTGGGGACAAATGTAAAATAATTTCAAAAGTAAATTGGTCAACCAAGAGTGGCATTTGGTCAACCATGTCATGTTGGTCCAAATGATGCCCTTGGGTGAGGTTTTGATCACTAAGTAATCACGAATCAAAGTAGCAACAAATTCCAATTTAAAATCCCTCCGAAAACCCTAAATTTCAAAACCCTGTTTTACCCCTTTTGAAATAATTCAAAATCTAAGCAAAATTTGGGAAAAAGTTCAAAACCAAGTTTGTAGAACTTTTCAAGGGCTACAACTTTGGTGTTTTGAGTTTTCAAAGTTTTAGTGTAAAATGTGGAGCAATTTTGAAAATAAACAAATTTCAAATTTAACTCATTTTTGTCCCCAAACTAAGATTTCAAAATGGAGGCAGAATTTGAAAAAGATTTGAACAGCAAAGTTGTAGGTCTGGTCAAGATATACAACTTTGATGTTTAGAGATTTTGAAGTTTCAATATAAAATCAAAAGTAATTTCTAAATTACCAAATCTGAAAAATGTGTCCCTTTTTGAATTTAAACTCAAATTTCAAAATCCAGTGAGAATTTGAAAAAGTGTTCAATATCAAACTTGTAGAGCTTGAAAATCTGAAGATTTCATACATTGGAAGATTTTCAAGTTGTTATACAAATTTGAAAGTAATTTGAAAAAGCAGTTTGAATTTCAGAGTTTGGGGGGAAGCTACAGTGCAGAGCCAATGACCGTCGGCCACCCCGCGGCATGGGCGCCGGCCGATGGCTGCCGTGGCTGCTTCCACGGCCTTCTCGCGCGCGCCAGGATCGCCAGCGCAACGACACAGCAGTGCTGCTCTGTAGCCGCGATCGCCTGCTATAAATATCGACGTTCACCGTGACTTTCTCCGTTTTCGCCACCGTCGCCACCGCAGCTCCGCCGCTCGCCGCTGCCGCCACCAAGCCGTCTCCGGCCACGCCAACCGCACCACTAGCTCCGCCTCGGCCTCGCGCATCTTGTGGACCGTTTGCGTTCACCGTTTTCGCACCCGAGCTCCCGCACCGCCTGTTCCGTGCTCGCCTCCGGCGACTGCCCGCCAACCCCGCCAACCCGAGCTCCCGATTTCGTTTTTGTTTTTCTTTTTCAAATAAATAAATAGTGTTATTATTTGTTTAATTCATTAAAAATTTTGTAGAGTTCCAAAATTCATGAAAATTTTTGTGTAAGCTTCTCAATATATAAATTATCTAGGAAAAATATTAAATCATGAATTTAAATAATTCGGGCAGTAGAATTAATTGGTTCCATTAAAGATTAAATGCAACTTCCAGGAATTTTAATAATTAATTTATTTATCCAAAAATTATGAAATTTATTAGGACACTGTTATAAATCATTCTTAACCCATAGAAAAAGTTTGAACTTGTTTAGATAAAGTTTGATCAACTTCTAATTATGCCCTAATTATTTAAATAGTAAATAAATATTAATTTGATAACTTTAAGAGTTGTGTGCCTTTTTATTGAGTGATGTCCTTAGGTCACTACCCTTTAGTGATCTCTGGCACCTTAATTTCATGATTGAGCTCGTTAGTAACTTGTTAGGTTAAAAGTTGGTATCGCTGGAAATCGTCGCTACTAGTTAGTAGGTTTTCTGTTTACTACTGTACCGTGAAGGGAAGTTATACTCAAATCGTAACCGTGGCATGTTATCATCAAGCATCATGTTTATCATCGAGCATCATGTTAAATCATGTTATGTATTCATATAGTCTCCGCTTTCGAGGAAGCCGAAGTCACCGAGCAGGTCTCCGGAGAAGAGCGATCATCGGTGGGTTCCGGACCAGACGGTGGAGTTCTCGAGTCTGAGTCAGTCATCGTGTCCGAGCAAGGCAAGCCCCGGTGCATTTAAACCCTACCTTGAGTTTTACAAATCTTTATTTATTATTATGGTTTACTGCATTAAGTAATTAGGAGTTGAGTGATAACCTAATTGCTGCATTATCATCCTTGATTATTGCGATATCAACCTTGATACCTGTTTTATAGAAAATGCGTAGAATGCTTCGCTATGCTTAGAAGTTAAGCTTTTAAATGAATGTTTACTCGGCCATGACGGCATCCTTAATGAATATTGAAATATGCGAATGAACTTGTAAGATCGAGCGGGTGGTTTGGCCACTGTTAACGTGCATTGGGAGAGGAGTCCCAATGTATTGTTTCCGCCTTATCAGTTAAGGACCGTACGTTGTTGGCCCTCGTGTCATGGAGTTTTTATTAGCACTAGCCATATACCCATGTCGGGTAAGCCTTACTTTGGTTAGTCCATTACGAGAACGTCTAACCTCGCACTGGGAGTGGAGAGATGGCGAGAGTAATGTGTACCCTCGGGGCTAGAATTGGGCCGGGTTCGAGGAGTACTGTGCTCTCGGGTGGCGATGGACACGTTCTGGTTTTGGGTTATTCGGGTAAGAGTTGATATATGCTAGATTCGGTTCTACATATGTCGTGTGGTTAGGAATCCCCAGCTGGGTAAATGAAGCGGTTCGAATCGTCGTTGCTCCACGAGAAAGGAGTCTTGGCCTTGCACCAACATCGTAGTTAAGAACTGGAATTGAAAGAAATAATGAGAAAAGTTTTGATGATAATTTCTTTGATCTAGATTAGGATCACCTAGATTTGGTTAATGAACCATCAATGGTAAAAGTAAAAATATTGAAGATAAGGACTTACCTTAGTAAGCTTTTCTGCAAAAGAAAATCTTGATTCTGATTTACCCGTACCTTGATTCCCTAAAGCTAGCATGCCCTTGGAGTCTTTGTTTTAGTCGGGTAAGTCTTGTTGAGTACCCTCGTACTCAGGGTTTGTTGAACCCCTTGTTGCAGGTGCGGTTCATGAACAAGTCTGCTTCGAGCCTTGTTGCATGACCGTCGTGGTTGAAGAAAGCGATGACGAGTAGACTGTTTGGCCTTTGAGCAAGGCATCTCGTTTAGGTGTTGTAATAAAGTTACTACCGATACTTCTCTACTAATGGTTTGTAATAATGTTACATAAGGTTTGAGATTTGAAAAACTGGTTTGTAACCTAAGTTATTGTAAGACTTCCGCTACTTTACTCTGTTGAATATTTTGAATAAACTGTTGTAATATTGCAATACTCCTGTGATTGGATCCTGTTTGGAGGAAAGCAGGCCTTTTAAGTTATGGTGAACATAAGTACGACTGTCAGAGGTCATTATGGCAATGACGTGTACTTGTGGGCCATCATAATTAGGAGGTTCTGTGACAGCTGGTACCAAAGCATAATCGCCGAGTTATTGTAGTATTACTTTGCAAAACTTCAAAATGATTTGGGTCAAACAAACTTAATACTGATATTTTGGTCCAAATTGCTTTTGCTTATCTTAATCTATTCTATAGTTTCCTTAGCTCATATTTGAAAGCTTCGTAGTGAAGTATCATGTATAGTGCCCTATGTTATAAAGATTGCATGTGTTATTTAAATCTTTCTGTTAGATCGTAAGAACGGTGCATGCATCATGTTTAATTAACCTGCTTAAGTTACCTTCCCTTTTAAAGTGGTTTGGGTTAAGTAAGGTTCAATCCTATTCATGCTAACCTTCAGATCCCCCTATCTGTTCTTATCGTCCTAATTCTATCTTGCTTTAGGATGACACGTGTGAAGATAACTCCTCGCAAGAAAACGGGTCCGCAAGGAGTGCCGCGTCACCAGTTGGCTGCCAGAGTTGATGGAGCAAGCAGTAGCCGTAATCCGAACCCGGATTCGGAATCAGAGGTTGCAAGGCTTACATCAGAAGTGGAGCGACTGAAGCGCAACATGCGTTTTTGGAAACAGTTCCAGAATGAGTCTCTGGAAAAGGAGACAGAAGCCAGAACTCGTGTTCGGGAGTTGGAGCTTTATGTGACACACCTGGAGCGGTACAACACAGTTCTGCATGAGGAAGTCCATAGGCTAAATGATCTGATGAATCCCAATCATCAGCCCCAGGCAGTAGAAGATGATGTTGGTGCCGTGATTGTTCCTGGTGGAGAGGACAATGAAGAGGATCCGGAAGAAGATGAACCCATGATGGAAAGTGGGGATGATGCAAGTCATGTCACTGGTGCAAGTGCTCCAGAGTTTAAGGATGGAGTGATCGTGATCAGTGATGATGAGGAGTGAAGGGTCGACATGGATGGCTGTGTAATATAGTAGTCTTTCCTGCTTTCTAAGAACCTTAGTGGGTAGTTTCTTGCTTGTGAGCAAGTTTGTAATGAAATAATGTAAGATAAGTTCGTATGTGTATACAAGTACTGTACTAACTGCTTTTTAATTCAATAAAGCGATGTAAATAAACATGGTTTGTGTACAACAGATGGACGGTACTGGAACTTCCCAGGAAGGGGACAATACTCCGAATCCCCCACCGTTTCCACCCACCTTGGCAGAAGCTATTGCCGCACTGGTTAATGCCACTACCCTGTTGGCTCAGAATCAGAATCAGAATCAGAATGGGAATCAGGGTTGTCGAGGCCGTAACAATGGAGGGGAAACCACTTATGTCGATTTCACCGATACCCGTCCACTAGTGTTCTCAAAGGCAGATGAGCCGCTAGAGGCGGATGACTGGCTCCGTACCATGGAGCAGAAGTTTGAACTTCTACAGTGCACGGAGCACCAGAAGCCTGTGTTTGTAGCACAGCAGCTTAGAGGTGCCGCAGGGGCGTGGTGGGAGAATCTGGTCGCCGCACGGCCTGCTGGCCACCGTGTCACTTGGCAGGAGTTTCATGAAGCCTTTAGAGCACATTATATCCCAGATGGTGTCATGGCCATGAAGCTAGAGGAGTTTCTCTCGCTGAAGCAAGGGAACCAGACAGTTCTGCAGTATGTGGGCAAATTCAATCATCTGTCCCAGTATGCAGCGGAATATGTGAACACCGATACGAAGAAGAAAAGTTGTTTCATGAGAGGTTTGAGTACCAGAATCCAGGAAGCATTAGTCACCTGCTATAATGCCACTTACCATGAGATAGTCAATGTGGCTATTGCGTCAGAAGAGAAGTCCCGACTGCACAAAGAGTCGAAGAAAAAGAAGCCAGTGTTTTCAAGCCCGTCTGGCGGCATTAAGAAGCGCCAGAAGTTTGTTTATCACCCTCAGAACCATTTCCGCCCAACTTATCGTCCACCGTAATACCAAGCTCAGCCACAGACGTTTTTCCGTCCTGCCGCAACCCCGCAATTTATACAACAGCCGAATGCCCCTGGTATTCGAAACCAGACTCTAGCCACACATAACTTTCCCTGCTACAACTGTGGAAAGCCAGGCCACTTTTCCAAGGACTGCCCATATCCAAGGCAGTACAATCCCAATTATCCCAGAGCTCCCGTACCACAATAGCAACAACCTCAGAGCAAGAATAATAATCTGAATGTTTAGAAGGGTAAGGGTGAGAAGAAGAAGACCGGACGTGTATTCTATACTCAAGCAAGTGCAATCCCAGAGGGAGAACCTGTTATGATGGGTATGTTCCCTGTTGCTAATCATCCAGCAGTACTGTTATTTGATTCAGGTGCATCGCATACATTCATAAATCGTACCTTTGTTGTTAAGCATGACATTCCAATTGTGGGAACACAAGAAGATTTCTTTATCCAGTCGCCCGAGGGACGACTGTGTACTAAGGAGATGGTATGTGATGTACCTATAGAGTTAGGTGGGCATATATTTTCTACCTCAATGATAATATTACAGAAACAGGATATAGATGTAATCCTGAGTATGAATTGGATGTACCAAAGAGGAGCCCTTATAGATGCATTGCACAGAACTATAAGGTTGAACCTGCCAGATAATAAATCTCATCTTCTTATCCAACTTCCTATCCCAAAGAGAACAGTTGAAAGGATATGTGCAACTTCAGTACAGGAGATTTGTGATATACCGGTAGTCTGTGAATTTTCAGATGTGTTTCTAGATGATCTACCAGGTCTGCCACCAGACAGAGATGTAGAGTTTGTAATTGAGTTAAAACTAGGTACTGCCCCAATATCCCGGAGAGCTTACAGAATGCCACCCAATGAATTGACAGAACTCAAGGATCAATTGCAAGAGTTACGTGATAAAGGTTTTATCAGACCCAGTTCCTCACCATGGGGATGTCCAGCTCTGTTTGTCAAGAAGAAAGATCAGACTTTAAGGATGTGTGTTGACTATCGACCGCTGAATGAAGTAACCATTAAGAACAAATATCCGTTGCCGCGCATTGATCTGCTCTTTGATCAGCTTGCGGGGGCAAAGGTATTTTCAAAGATCGATCTTCGATCAGGATACCATCAAATCAAGATTCGACCTGAAGATATCCCAAAGACTGCATTCACCACCAGATATGGACTGTATGAGTATCTAGTTATGTCTTTTGGTCTCACCAATGCACCGGCACATTTCATATATCTGATGAACTCAGTTTTCATGCCAGAGCTTGACAAAGTTTGTGGTTATATTTATTGATGATATTCTGGTATACTCCAAAAGTGAAGAAGAGCATGTTGAGCATCTCAGAGTTCTGACTCATCTGAGAGATCACCAACTGTATGCCAAGTTCAGTAAATGTGAGTTTTGGTTAAGAGAAGTGCAATTCTTAGGCCATGTGTTGTCAGCCGAAGGAGTAGCAGTGGATCCTGGCAAGGTGGAAGATATTCTGAATTGGAAACCACCAATCTCAGTTCATGAAGTCCGAAGTTTTCTGGGAATGGCGGGTTATTACCGTCGATTCATACCTGACTTTTCAAAGGTAGCCAAGCCAATCACCGAGTTATTGAAGAATCAAACTAAGTTCATATGGTCTCCAGAATGTGAAAAAGCTTTTAGAATTTTAAAGAAGTCATTGACAACTGCTCTAATTTTGGCACAGCCAGATATAGAAAAGCCATTTGATGTTTACTGTGATGCCTCGGGTATTGGCCTTGGTTGTGTATTGATGCAAGAAGGCAGAGTCATTGCTTATGCCTCGAGACAGTTGAAGCGCCATGAAGAACATTATCCGACACATGATCTTGAACTAGCAGCTGTGGTTCATGCATTGAAAATCTGGCGTCATTACTTGTTAGGTAATACTTGCCACATGTATACAGATCACAAGAGCTTAAAGTATATCTTTACTCAGTCAGAATTGAATATGAGGCAAAGAAGGTGGCTTGAGTTGATAAAGGATTATGATTTGGAAGTACTCTATCACCCTGGAAAAGCAAATGTTGTTGCTGATGCACTCAGTAGAAAGAATCATTGCAATTGTATGACTGTGAAGCCAATGGATTACAGTTTGTGTTATGAATTGGAAAGGTTAAATATTGAAATAGTTCAACAAGGTCAGTTGACTAATGTCACAGTAGAATAAACAATCAAAGATCAAATTGTATTTGCTCAGAGAAAGAATTCCGAAATAGCTCATATCAAAGAAAAAGTTAGAACTGGTCAACAGACAGATTTCAGTATTGATGATGCAGATGTGTTATGGTTTAAGAACCGGCTAGTGGTCCCAAAGGTTCCAGAGTTACGTCGGCTCATTCTTGATGAAGCACATAGTACAAGGTTTTCTATTCATCCAGGGAGTAATAAGATGTATCAAGATTTGAAACAGAGATTCTGGTGGACCAAAATGAAAATTGAGATCGTCAAGTATGTTGCCCGATGTGATACTTGTCGTAAAGTGAAAGTTGAACATTTGAAGCCGGTAGGAATGTTACAACCCTTGCCCATTCCATCCTGGAAATGGGAAGATATTAGTATGGATTTCATTACTGGGTTACCCAAGACCTCAAGAGGCTTTGATTCAATTTGGGTCATTGTGGACCGTTTGACTAAGTCAGCTCACTTTGTACCTGTGAAGGTTGACTATAGAGCATCTAGATATGCAGAAATATATGTTGCTCGGATTATGAGTTTACATGGAATACCCAAAACAATTGTTACTGACAGGGGTACTCAGTTTGTTTCGCAATTTTGGAGACAGTTTCAAAAGTCATTAGGTACTAAACTTCTTTACAGCACAGCCTATCATCCACAAACTGGGGGACAGACTGAAAGAGTAAATCAAATTTTGGAAGATATGTTAAGATCTTATGCTCTCACCTATCAAGATCAATGGGATGAATGTTTACCGTTAGCAGAATTCTCATACAACAATAGTTATCAAGAGAGTATCAAAATGGCACTGTTTGAAGCATTGTATGGCCGCAAGTGTAGAACTCCGTTGAACTGGTCAGAACCAGGAGAAAGATGGTTTTATGGAGTTGATCTGGTGAAGAAAACGGAAGAAAAGGTTAGGCAGATACAGAAGAATTTAAAAGTTGCTCAGTCTCGACAGAAGAGTTATGCAGATAAAAGGCGTAGACCCTTGATGTTTAAAGTGGGAGATTATGTTTATCTGAAAGTGTCACCCATGAAGGGAGTTAATAGATTTGGAGTCAAGGGCAAGCTCGCACCACGTTATATTGGTCCTTTTCAAATCATTGAAAAATGTGGGAAGGTGGCATATAGATTAAAGCTGCCCGAACAACTGTCAGCCGTGCACAATGTATTTCATGTATCACAAATGAAAAAGTGTCTGCAAGTGCCTGATCAAGTTGTTGATGTGGAGGGGGTTGAACTTGAGCCTGATTTGACATATTCTGAATATCCTGTTCGAGTTTTGGATCGAAAGGATGGTGTTACCCGAAGTAGAACAATTAAATGGTACAAGATACAATGGGATCAACATTCTAAAGAGGAAGCCACCTGGGAATCGGAGGATTACCTGTTGGAGAATTTCCCGGAGTTCTTTGCTTCTATCTAGGTTGCAATTTCTTCTTTAAACTGTAACCTATCCTTTTAAAATCTTTGTAATGCAGAAAACCCCTACCTGTTTTGTAGACAAGTCTTGGACGTGTTGGCTTGACACGTTTTCTTTTCCATTACTTAACTCAAGGCTTTAAATCTCGGGACGAGATTTCTTTAAGGGGGAAGGGCTGTAACACCCGGGTGTTATAGTGCTAATTAATCTGCCATGTCATCATAATGCATTGCTAATCATCCCTGTTAGGTTAACCTTGTTATTCATCAACTAAAACAAGTTTACTTATCTAGGTTGAATGTGTTTCTCAGTGGTGTGCTCCGAACCCAAAAACCCTAACTTCGAATGCCACCGCAAATACTTAGTCCATGCCCTACGTAATTTGAGGTGTGCGACTGTGTTGCACACTAGTGTCAAGTGTAGGGTATGAGCTTAAGTACAACATCTAAAATGAAGTTCCAAATTTGAGTTTGAATTGGAGTCCCAAAACTTGTCACGAGTTTTTCGATTCGAATTCGAATTCAAATCTGGGGAGAAATGTAAAAGAATTTCAAAAGTAAATTGGTCAACCAAGAGTGGCATTTGGTCAACCATGTCTTGTTGGTCTAAATGATGCCCTTGGGTGAGGTTTTGATCACTAAGTAATCACGAATCAAAGTAGCAACAAATTCCAATTTAAAATCCCTCCGAAAACCCTAAATTTCAAAACCCTGTTTTACCCCTTTTGAAATAATTCAAAATCTAAGCAAAATTTGGGAAAAAGTTCAAAACTAAGTTTGTAGAACTTTTCAAGGGCTACAACTTTGGTGTTTTGAGTTTTCAAAGTTTTAGTGTAAAATGTGGAGCAATTTTGAAAATAAACAAATTTCAAATTTAACTCATTTTTGTCCCCAAACTAAGATTTCAAAATGGAGGCAGAATTTGAAAAAGATTTGAACAGCAAAGTTGTAGGTCTGGTCAAGATATACAACTTTGATGTTTAGAGATTTTGAAGTTTCAATATAAAATCAAAAGTAATTTCTAAATTACCAAATCTGAAAAATGTGTCCCTTTTTGAATTTAAACTCAAATTTCAAAATCCAGTGAGAATTTGAAAAAGTGTTCAATATCAAACTTGTAGAGCTTGAAAATCTGAAGATTTCATACATTGGAAGATTTTCAAGTTGTTATACAAATTTGAAAGTAATTTGAAAAATCAGTTTGAATTTCGGAGTTTGGGGGAAGCTACAGTGCAGAGCCAATGACCGTCGGCCACCGCGCGGCATGGGCCCCAGCCGATCGCCGCCGTGGCTGCTTCCACGGCCTTCTCACGCGCGCCAGGATCGCCAGCGCAACGACACAGCAGTGCTGCTCTGTAGCCGCGATCGCCTGCTATAAATATTGACGTTCACCGTGACTTTCTCCGTTTTCGCCACCGTCGCCACCGCAGCTCCGCCGCTCGCCGCTGCCGCCACCAAGCCGTCTCCAGCCATGCCAACCGCACCACTAGCTCCGCCTCGGCCTCGCGCATCTTGTGGACCGTTTGCGTTCACCGTTTTCACACCCGAGCTCCCGCACCGCCTGTTCCCGTGCTCGCCTCTGGCGACTGCCCGCCAACCTCGCCTTCCTGTGGCCAGACCACTCCAGCCGCTCCCCGTCGCCACCGAGAGCTTCACTGCAACCGCGGTGAGCCGCTGATGCTTCCCGACCTTTCAGTTTAACCTCTACCGCTTTGTAGTCGCCGGCGTGCTGTTCCTGTGCCCACCGTGCCGCCATCGCCGTCGCTCGCTAGTTGCTAGAGCTCGAGCCAGGACGTTTAGTGGTAAAACGGAGTCGTGAGGTGATGTAGAAGGTGTTGGTCAGCTCGGTTTGTCGACCGGGGCACCGGTCGTCGGCCGGCCACCGTGGGAGAGAGCGCGGGCACGCGGGAGAGAACGGGCGAGCGGGAGGAAGGAGATGACGAGTGGGACCACGCTGTCAGCGAGAGAGAGAGGGAGGCAGACGCGCGCGGGCGGAGGCAGGCCGGTGCTGGGCTGGGCCGCTTGCTGGGCCGAGTGCGCGTGCGGGCGCGGGCGCCGTACGTGGGCCGTCTGGCTGGGCCGGACCGCGGGAGAAAAAAAAGAATCGGCCCGATTTCGTTTTTGTTTTTCTTTTTCTTTTTCAAATAAATAAATAGTGTTATTATTTGTTTAATTCATTAAAAATTTTGTAGAGTTCCAAAATTCATGAAAATTTTTGTGTAAGCTTCTCAATAGATAAACTATCTAGGAAAAATATTAAATCATGAATTTAAATACTATGGGCAGTAGAATTAATTGGTTCCATTAAAGATTAAATGCAACTTCCAGGAATTTTAATAATTAATTTATTTATCCAAAAATTATGAAATTTATTAGGACACTATTATAAATCATTCTTAACCCATAGAAAAAGTTTGAACTTGTTTAGATAAAGTTTGATCAACTTCTAATTATGCCCTAATTATTTAAATAGTAAATAAATATTAATTGGAGAACTTTAAGTGTTGTGTGCCTTTTTATTGAGTGATGTCCTTAGGTCACTACCCTTTGGTGATCTCTGGCACCTTAATTTCATGATTGAGCTCGTTAGTAACTTGTTAGGTTAAAAGTTGGTATCGCTGGAAATCGTCGCTACTAGTTAGTAGGTTTTCTGTTTACTACTGTACCATGAAGGAAAGTTGTACTCAAATCGTAACCGTGGCATGTTATCATCAAGCATCATGTTTATCATCGAGCATCATGTTAAAGCATGTTATGTATTCGTGTAGTCTCCGCTTTCGAGGAAGCCGAAGTCACCGAGCAGGTCTCCGGAGAAGAGCGATCATCGGTGGGTTTCGGACCAGACGGTGGAGTTCTCGAGTCTGAGTCAGTCGTCGTGTCCGAGCAAGGCAAGCCCCGGTGCATTTAAACCCTACCTTGAGTTTTACAAATCTTTATTTATTATTATGGTTTACTGTATTAAGTAATTAGGAGTTGAGTGATAACCTAATTGCTGCATTATCATCCTTGATTATTGCGATATCAACCTTGATACCTGTTTTATAGAAAATGCGTAGAATGCTTCGCTATGCTTAGAAGTTAAGCTTTTAAATGAATGTTTACTCGGCCATGACGACATCCTTAATGAATATTGAAATATGCGAATGAACTTGTAAGATCGGGCGGGTGGTTTGGTCACTGTTAACGTGCATTGGGAGAGGAGTCCCAATGTATTGTTTCCGCCTTATCAGTTAAGGACCGTACGTTGTTGGCCCTCGCGTCATGGAGTTTTTATTAGTACTAGCCATATACCCATGTCGGGTAAGCCTTACTTTAGTTAGTCCATTACGAGAACGTCTAACCTCGCACTGGGAGTGGAGAGATGGCGAGAGTAATGTGTACCCTCGGGGCTAGAATTGGGCCGGGTTCGAGGAGTACTGTGCTCTCAGGTGGTGATGGACACGTTCTGGTTTTGGGTTATTCGGGTAAGAGTTGATATATGCTAGATTCGGTTCTACATATGTCGTGTGGTTAGGTATCCCCAGCTGGGTAAATGAAGCGGTTCGAATCGTCATTGCTCCACGAGAAAGGAGTCTTGGCCTTGCACCAACATCGTAGTTAAGAACTGGAATTAAAAGAAAGAATGAGAAAAGTTTTGATGATAATTTCTTTGATCTAGATTAGGATCACCTAGATTTGGTTAATGAACCATCAATGGTAAAAGTAAAAATATTGAAGATAAGGACTTACCTTAGTAAGCTTTTCTGCAAAAGAAAATTTGATTCTTGTTTGCCCGTACCTTGATTCCCTAAAGCTAGCATGCCCTTGGAGTCTTTGTCTTAGTCGGGTAAGTCTTATTGAGTACCCTCGTACTCAGGGTTTGTTGAACCCCTTGTTGCAGGTGCGGTTCATGAACAAGTCTGCTTCGAGCCTTGTTGCATGACCGTCGTGGTTGAAGAAAGCGACGACGAGTAGACTGTTTGGCCTTTGGGCAAGGCATCTCGTTTGGGTGTTGTAATAAAGTTACTACCGATACTTCTCTACTAATGGTTTGTAATAATGTTACATAAGGTTTGAGATTTGAAAAACTGGTTTGTAACATAAGTTATTGTAAGACTTCCGCTACTTTACTCTGTTAAATATTTTGAATAAATTGTTGTAATATTGCAATACTCCTGTGATTGGATCCTATTCGGAGGAAAGCAGGCCTTTTAAGTTATGGTGAACATAAGTACGACTGTCAGAGGTCATTATGGCAATGACGTGTACTTGTGGGCCATCATAATTAGGAGGTTCTGTGACAGTTATCTATAACGAGCCAACTCGAGCTAGCTCGCGAGCGGCTCGCGAGCCAAACGAGCCATAGTTTTAGGGAAAAGTCATCATAACTTATATTATGTTTGTATTACTTCATGTCTTGCACTCTGCAAATGGTTGATATGTTAGCTCATACGAATATTTTATTTAATTTAAAGCTATTGGATATATTATTTTTGTATTATTACTATTTTTAAGCTTTTGATAAATGCAAATATTAAATTTTGTATATTTTTTATAACTGGCTCGCGAGCCTAACGAGCCAGCCCGAGCTTTTAACGAGCCGAGCCGAGCTGGCTTTCTGGCTCGTTAAGATAATGAGCCGAGCCGAGCTAGCTCGTTATCCTAACGAGCCATAATGAGCCGAGCCGAGCCGGCTCGTTATCCAGCCTTACTCCCAGCCATACAACATAAAATATTTGCAACATGAAAAACATTTAAATGCAACATACGTTTGAAAGTAGATAAAATATTTGAAACACGCACTTGTAACATGTGTGTGAAACATACGAAACATCTAGATTTGTAACTTTCAATATGAAACTCCTTACTGCAACATAATACTGAAACAACTAAAATATTTGGAACATAATGTTGCAATATATGTGTGAAATATATGCAACATCTAGATAAAAAAAAGATTGCAACAGACGTTGAGAAACAGATGAAACATTTTGAACAAACGCTTGCAATATGCCTCTGAAACACTTGCAACATATGTAAGATGTGCAACATCCCTCGATCTACTTTTGCAACATCAAGATGAAATAATTGTAATATACATCTGAAACGTGGGTGCCCTCGGCTCGGTCGAGGAAGACCAAAGGCGCCATGGCACGTGTGCCCAAGCGTCCATGGGCCATGGCGGGGTCAGCAGCAATCCCAACGGCGATAGGCAACAGATGAACGGCGAGGGAGCGAGCGACAAAGGTGACTGCCATGGAGGTGAGCGGCGCAGGGAGCGAGGGCGCATGACGCGACTGGCAATTGGGGGAAGGGTACGGCGCAGTAGCCCAACGAGCGCGCGTTGGGGAAAGGGGCGGACGGATGAACAGCCACGCCGAGCAATGTAGGTGGCTGCCACGCAGGTGAGCGGCGTAAGGAGCGAGGGCGCGCTGGAGAAGGGGGCGCACAGATGAGCAGCCACGCTGCTTTAGGCCGGGCAAATAAGCACGAATGAGTGAGGTGTGGACTTAAGAGGGATAGGCGAATAAGCACAAGGGAATGGAATTTTTTTTGGGGCCCGCTCCTAGGGAGCAACGTCCGTGTCGGCGTTTGGTCCTGTGGGGGTCCTAAGCTAACGAGTGAGTGCTGCGTGTCCCTAATCTGGATGGTGATGCAAGGGGAATACACGGGGGTTTATCCTGGTTCAGGCAAAAGAAGGCCCTACGTCCAGCGGGGAGGGGAGAGTATTGTATTTCCTTGCACCGAGGTGCTTGCGTAGGGGTTACAAGCTGTGAGAGAGGGAACCGAGCACAAGTCTCAAAGGAAACGAAAGAGTACAAGGGTGATTGCTTGAGATGTTGATCCGTGGGTTGTGTGCCTTTGCTTGCCATCACTTGGCTTCTGCTTTTTTACTTTGCTTCGTGTCCCCTTGTAGAGCCCTGGCCTGCCCTTTTATAGGGTAAGAGGAGGCCGGAACGCCAGGGTGCCTTGAGATGAAGTTTTGTCGATCCCTATGGAGGTGGCTGTAGCGACGTGCCCCAGGAATGGCCGGCCATCCCTGGACACCGTGGCGACGTTGGGGACGAGACGGCGAAAAGACCCTGAGTCCTGTGCCACGTCGGCTTTCCTCCCCTGCTGACCGGTGGTGGGTCGAGGCCGGGTCGAGGCTAGGTCGAGGCTGGGCGGATAAGGCCGAATCCCCGAGATCGTGGGATACGGACCTTGTCGTATCCTCCCTCGAGGGTGATCAGTGGCAAAACAGTACGCGGTAGGGTGTGCATAGTGACAGGTTTTCATCTCTCATCCCGGGATGGGCAGTAAAAAGTGAGAACTGGCACCGGCATTGCTCCCACGTCGGACACGGCTGTAGCCATGACGGTAGAAGGTAGCAGGTAATCGTATTAAATGCTCTGACTTTTGTCTCAGAGTAGGTGGGTAAGATAGGTCGAGCGATTCGACCCGGGGTCGTGCGAGTCGGAGTCTGCCGATAGTCGAGACGCTTTACCGAACGGGCCTCGTACGAGTCGTGACGCGATCGAGGCGTCCCGTCGAGGATGCCTCGTGCGAGTCGGAGTCGGAGAGCGGTCGAAGCGTCCCGTCGAGCCAGCCTCGTGCGAGTCGGAACGCAGTCGAGGTACATCACCTGCTGTTTTTTTGGCTTTGCTGTGTTTGCGCATTAGCGTTCGTCTTAATCGTTGATTGTGGGTACCCCATACTGTTGGTACCGACGGTCCGGACGCAGAGTCACGGACGGTGCAGGAAGTATTTCCGTTCCAGTTAAGCCAGATTTGGCCAAAACTCGCAAAATATAACCTATATTGGTTTGAGACCATAATTTGCTATGCCCTGAAAAATATTCTGCTTCAAAAAATTCTGTGAACCAAAACTCAGCACCTCTATTGGTTTTGAGCTGTCTATACTGGATCCTCGTGTGGAGCC
The DNA here is from genome assembly GCA_038087645.1 of Saccharum hybrid cultivar R570. Classification (NCBI taxonomy): domain Eukaryota; kingdom Viridiplantae; phylum Streptophyta; class Magnoliopsida; order Poales; family Poaceae; genus Saccharum; species Saccharum hybrid cultivar. Next base: position 20,960,474 of record JAQSUU010000496.1, read on the forward strand.
AATGCAAAAACCTGAGATGAGCTGTCTATACTGAATCCTCGTGTGGAGCCAATGCAAAAACCTGAGACATGGTATACCGCAGGCAATTCTCAACTTTGCACGCCCTTGCGTAAAAACAGTATAAGCGTCTATACTGGATCCCATCATTTCTGTGTTTTGAGTACCGTTACACAGCAAACACCGGGCAAACACATGTGCAAACACACAAGGGCCTGCCGCGTCTGGCTTTGACCACTATACACACAGATGCATGCCCATCTGCTGCTTCATCCCCGACCCATATTCACACGCTCACCATGTATGTTACACAGCATCATCACCTGCAGCTAGGGTGTATTATTCTGCGCCTACTCCGAACGGCAATTATTCTGCCTGTTCTGGACTAGAATATATTTAGCTTAGAAGATGGCTCGCCCACGTCAAGGCAGACCCATCAACATATACATCAGGAGTGCGAGGGCCCAATGGCACGAGTGCCTTCGGGTGGCATATGCTGCAGTGGCAAAACAATAGATGGTCAGTGACACCGAGGATGTGTTAATTGCATAGTACAGATAACAATGTGAAAACTGAACAAGTTGCATCTGGCCAGGTGATCAGGTTAATGCAGTGAATGAAATAAAATGTCGAGAAACAAAATCAGTTTCGACGCCAAACATCCATATATGTAAGGTTTGATTAAGACTGGATTGCACTATTCTAGTCCCGTTCAATAAGTGACGTAGAAATTGCTGCTCATGGAGTTACTATAGTAAACAGTACAAAAAGTTCATAAGCCTTCAAAATTGGAATAGAGCTGCCACCCTACAATTCTCTTCTTCTTTTTTTTTAAAAAAGGAGGTTACCAACCCCACTCTCATTTAGTTTGGAATCTTAGCACCCGGAATCTTTACGAATGAGTACTGCTTTGAAATAACAGCACCTGTTAGAAGTGGAAATGTAAAATAAGGAATGACCAAGGGAGAAGCAACTCACATGAGTGAGGACCAGGAGCCACAGCTGGCATTTGAGCATGATGATGTCCATGAACGAGAGGTACTCCATGCAAATGGGGCTTCGCAAGTGCAGGGGAAGGAGTAGGAGCGCTATTGTCTCTCCTAGGATTATTAGGAGAGTGATGAACAAAAGGCGATGGGCTAATGGATGGTGGCGGCACGGCATGGGGTATGGTTGCAGGTGAAGCATAATGATGGTTACTAGCTACTGGCTCAGCAGCTGGGGCTACGGGAGCTTTATTCTTTGGCTTGGTGGTATATCCATATGGACAAGATGGGGATGGAAATCTATATTTGGGCTGTTCGATAGGAGAATGTACAGGAGCAGGAGATGGAGCAAAATGCTTCTTTTCCTCATGACTCTTGTTATGGTGGTGGTGGTCATGGTGATGATGGTGGTGGTGGTGGTGGTGGTGGTAGTGCTGAGGATGATCTTGATAAGGCATAGGTGCTGGACTAGGTGTGTCAGTACCACCCTCACTGTGCAAGGAATGTCTAAGATAAGACGAAAGGCTTATCTGCTTTACTCTGCCAAACACAGTGTGATTCAGTCCCAAGTTTCCTGACGATGAATTAGCAATTGTTTGGGCCAACTGCTTCATCCTTGGAAGGGATGGCTGGTGATTCCTAACTTCAAGAACAATGGAGGCCTGAACAATTGTTGGAGGAGCAACCGTCGAACCTTTTGAATTCGTCAATTTGATGTAGAGGTTCTGCAAAGTACAGGAAAGGACTACTCAGTTGAGTAAATATGAATAAAATATAATAGTGACATTGCCCTGGTATGGCCTTTGCAGAACCATCCCAAATTTTGTAATGTGCAACAAATAATAGTCATTACTAATAAGTCTTAAGGCAAGTAGTGGATGTGAAAACCAAAAAAAGAACAATGATCTTATTTCATTGTTCTCACTAATGCACTACAACACCACCTTGTAAGTTGTAATACATATAGCAATATCTTATTTCATTGTTCTTTTTTCAGTCACCAGCATAGTGGTGGCTATATGGATGCGCAGCACAAAAGCATCCTATCCAGCAATTATACGATAATAATTATTGGCATCCATTCTTTGTATTTAACCTAGCACACTCATTATTGCAGGAGTACAAAGTTAGACAACCATCTTACAGTCCATATAATCTATGCTTGCATGTTCTCCTGTGATTTTATATATGCACAAGTGCTCCCACATAGACCACAAATTCGCAGTGGTTTATATTATCAAGGGCACACCCGATTCACGATAGGTGTTTTATATTATCAAGGGCACACCCGATTCACAAAAGGACAAAATGAGACAAATTGTACTCCATCAATGCCCAGTTACTCATAAGTACAAGGAACATGCATGCTTGCTTATGACAATTGCATGCCCATCAGGTCATGAAATTGATTGTATGGTTCACGTAAGATCAGGAATCCAATAAAAACATGTAACAAGAAGCAAGCATTGAAACCATTAAGATACAGTCCTATAACAATTTTGGGAGCAAAAAAGACATACAATACCAATAATAATCCATGTTCGCTTGTCTTTAAAGCCGTACTTTTTCAGTGAAGGAACAGTGTTTTTCTCTCACCACAAATCAGCGAACGGTACTTTTCAGCTTGTCTTTTTAGCGAAGCGAACAGGGCTAAAAATGCTAAAACAAAAAAACTTAACAGATACTAACCTCATAGGGATTGAGACGTAGTCCAGACTTCATTTGGTCTTTCAACTCATTTGTTTTCTCCTGTACTTTGTAGATTGGGAAATTCAGAGTGAAGTTGAAAGATGCATAGGGTTTCTGAAGAAGGAATGCAGCCTGTGGAGGGATAATGGTAATTCCTCCAGGGAACTTAAACACCTCAAAATTTGAAGAGGTCCCAAATAGAGACTCTGTCAGGTGGAGTGTCGACTGCTCCACAACCAAGGACATAAAAGAAGACCTAAGAATGCTCAACCAAGTTGGTGATATCGTTGAGTGTACTGGATAAGGTACAATGGTGAAGATCACATAAGTCCAGTTCGATGCGCCTAATGGTTGTAGAAAATTTATGGTCACCTGTACAATAATTGGGGGATCACCATGATGGAAAATTGGACACACTGTGTGTGACAAGAAGAATATAAATAGTGTACTTCATTGTGCCTTACAGTTGAATTAGGAATGCCAACTTCCTCATAGATGTCGAATTCAAGCTTAGATGTACTTTCACTCAACTCAGAAACTGTCTTTTGTAGCATAAAGCTTGCCACAATATCAGCTGCAAAAAGAGCATGACTTCAACAGCGAAAAAAATGCTATCATTTGTCAACTGATGAAGCTACAAGATACGTGTTCTTCAGACAGGTACATCTGGTATCGATATGGATCTAATTTTAGAAGTTACATTCGAGAACAGAGATAGTTCTCTCTGTGGATTAGACACTCGTGTGGCCCTGATGCACAGTTGAACCTCTAAAAGTGCATAACAAAAATGTTATGATGTTGGCACAATGTGCATCTAAGCCATTGCAAAATTTCAAATCAAAACTCAATGTACACATCGAATAACAAAAATGTGAATTGAACATCTAAATAATAACAGATTGCTTATAAGAAGAGTAACGGTTGCCCATTACTATTCACAACTGTTTTATCTTTTTTTGTCACTAGGTGAGTTTCAATTTCAACTTTTGCAGAGGAATGATGCACATCATCACAATGTCATAAAATTTTGGTTGGATTTTTTTTAGAGATGCAATTGTGCATCAGGATCGCACGAGTGCATGAACCTCTGGGAGCACTACGTATGTTCTTGTCTGTTTTGCATATCGCAGGTGAAGCCCACACTAAAGGTGAAACTAGAATGATATCTTGCACCATGGAACTAGTAAATGCTTGAAAACAATTCATAGCTTTGTATACATGCGGAAGATTGAAGTGTTGTCGACATTGATGATTGTTAGTGGTCATCCAAGCCAAGCATCAAAACCACCACCCTGATTGATAGTTAATAGTTTGTCGGTGTGACTTAATGTAGGCGATGCACATCTTGCCGTGCAGAAGCAGGAAGGATTCTCAAGAATGTTGTATTACCTTGATGTAATAGTATTCTTTGAGTTTAATAAATCTCCCTTTATCGGAAAAATAAACATGTAATAAAATAGTAAATATCATCTTTCCTATTTTATGATCAAAGTGATTTTGATGGGTCCCATACATAGGGAAGCAGGTTTTGATTTCTCTGGATCATTGGTTCAACATAAATTCATCCAGATGAACCAATCCAGACTTCAAAGCAAGAAAATGGGATACAAATCATCTATGGTGCCCCATAAGTACCCATTGGGTACACTCATTTGCATCCTCGGTCTGTTTGGATCCAGGAAGCTAACAATTAGCCTATATTTTTAAATGCCAAATAGGAGGGTTAAACATGGGCCAATTTTCGGCTAATAAGAGCTAATGTTAGTGGTTAACCACTAGCCTATGTTATCACAAGATGGGTTAATTTTTAGCCCTGGGATCCAAACAGGGCCCTACTCACACAACATCCAATATCACAAATAAGAGTAAGGACCCTGTCGTTTGTTGACCCTGGGTCTTGGGTTCAATAGTTATAGACTGCAGGGACAATCTAATACAGAAAGATTACCAATATGATGTTTCTGAAACTGGTAATTTACTTTCATAAGGCAGTTCTATGTAGAATTTGCATATACTTACACCCTGAACTCATACTCCTCTAAGCATTAGTCACTCCCGAGAGTACATGCCACTTATCAAGTTATCATCGTCGGATTATCAGATGGATATGATTTTTGTCTTCCAAACCATTTTTTCAACTTGTAACATCACCATTTGAAGTGCTGTGCTACCCTATCAAGAAAGTACTTGTCAGTGTTTTCTAACATCACAATTCCACATGCAATAACTTGTCTATCGTGGCAAGTTTTGTCAAGACCTTCTGACATCACCATTAAACAAAGTATTGTGTTCTCTACCACGGCAACTTTTGTCGGGGCCTTCAAACATCACCATTCAACAAAGTATTGTGTTCTCTATCTCGGCAATTTTTGTCGGGTCTTCTAACACCACCATTCAATAGAAGTGTTACCTTTTCTATTTTGGAAGTTTTCGCCGAAGAATTGCGCGGCAAGTTTTGTTAGGATCTTGTGAGTCCAACATATCCAAAAGAAGATTTAAAGAAGTATACTATTTCCATCAGTGGCATGGACCAAGAAACTGATTTATTTTTCCCGAGCACACACGAAAAAATTGCTCCATTGAGTTCTAGTAGAGGAAAAAAGAAAGAGTAAAATGCATTAGAGGTCCATTAACCTGAGGAGGTGTCATCTAGGTCCATCAATTCTCAAACTGAATTTTTTGGATCCCTAAACTTTTTAAGTGCTTCACCAGAGATCCATACCCCGTCATTTATGTTTGTATTTTGCACAAACCTCCCTCTTTCTTTTTCTTTCACACGCTTACCTCTCTTCGTCTTCTGAGCGCATGGAAAAATTAAGCGTTCAGTTTGATGACATTTAAACCCTGAAGTTCCTTTTAGTTCACAACAGCCAACCGAAAGCCATACACCAGAAACACCACTAAGGCCACCTGAAAATAGAATGGGTGCCCCAACCCAAACTGGCAATCCGCGCAAGAATCTCCAAGCAGCACCATGTGAGGAAATGCTAACATGGTAAAACTGAATATGGAAACACAGCATGCATCCAGGGATATCCACTAGCTACAATCATAAGTTGGCCAAGCATTTCCTATCCTGTAAGCTACAGTATATATATCAAGAACAGCACTTGAACAGCTATACTGCACATAATCTAACAGCACACACCGAATCGAACCACGTGAATCCATTTGAGTTGGAAGCTGAAATATTGAGACAGCATCTAGCAGGCACGCACTAACTAATAACAGCGTATCTACGAAAGTGACAAAAGAGCACGGGAAGTGGCCAAGTTGCTCCCGAAAGGAAACAGGAGACACAACGCAACTGAAAAATTCGTCGAATTTGGTCAAGTTGCCATCTAAAGAAGCGAACTTTGCAGCTTCGCCAATCTGCAAGAACCACTGAGCTGAAAACTAATCAAGTCAATCGCTAAGTCACTGCTCGTGGAGTCCGTACGACGAAACAGATTTTAAAATTACGGCGGGAGATTGAAGCGAGGCGCGCGAGATCCCGCAATGCGGGCTGACCTGCGAACGCGGCGTCCGGATCCCGCGCCGCCGCGCGGCCGCCGCGCCCCACGAAGGGCGGCAGCAGGAAGAGCGCGGAGAGAGCCACAGCGGCGCCGAGCAGCAGCGCGGCCGCGCATTGCGGCCGCACGGCTCCGCAGCACCCACCGCTACACCGCCCTCCTCTTCCTCCTCCGCCGCTTCCCCCTGCCCCGCCCTCCGCCGGCGTTGGCTGCTCCCGCTGCTGCTGCCCCTCGCCCTCCTCCTTCCCCATGCCGCACCCGCACGCCCTCACGCGTCGCCGCCCGCAGCCATTGCGGCCACTCCGGTGAATGCTGAGCACAGGCTAGGGTTCTCGCGCTGGCGTTGCTGCTTCTGCTGCCGCTCGCCGCCGACGCGCACGGGTGGGAATGTGGGATGGTGAGATGGTCGAGTTGGGGCAGAGGGCGCTCGCGGCGCGGCTTGCGAGGACAAAGAAGTGTGTAGCGCACAGCGCGATGTCCGCTTCGCTCCGAGCCCGTGAGCAAACGTGTGTAACTAGTGTAGCGCGGCGTTGGTCGTTGGTGGTTTGAAACATACAGTACGTTTTTGTTGTGCTGGGTTTTAACTTTTAAATTTAGGAATTATTAATTTGCTATATACTTCCACCATACTGGTAATTCAAGTTGTTTTAGACAGCGACACGGTCTTCAAATCATAACTTTGATTTCTTATTTTTATAAAAATATTTATTGGAAAATGATATATGTATATTTTTATGAAAATACTTTTCAAAATAAATCTATTTATATAGTTTTCATATTTTTTAAACTTAATAACTTAAAAGTTATTCATGATTTATATTCCTAACGTTTGATCCAAGCCCTGTCCAAAACGACTTGAATTACTAGTATGGAGTATATTATTATCGTTAGATTTAACTGATCTGTATATCTATTAGATTTCCTCGAAAACCAACGGCGTGGATCTTTTTCTTTCTAGGTTTATCTCTTCCATCTTTCTCTCTCTCCACAAAGTCCTCTTTCTCTCGCCCGGCCACTCAGGCAAAGTCACTGCACCAAAGAAGAAAGTCGCTGCAAGAAGGACTATGCATATTGTGTTGACTGGGACTCTGATGCATCAAGTGATAGTGAAGATGAGAAGCAATCAAAGAAGCCTTCTATCCAGGGGCAAAGCCCACCAGTGGAGGAGAAACTGGGCTCCCTCCCCCTTGGTTGCAGCAAATTTTTAAGGCCCATTGTCTCTTGCGTGAACTTCCAGGCCCATGCTAGCACCAATACAGGTAATTGTTTGGCAGATTTCAATGAAGTAGCAATTACAGTAGCCCACTATATGTCTACTCGCTCAACTAACATGGGCCTCATGGCCCTGCTAGCGCGGCTCCTGCACTTCCCACCGCATGCTAATCCAATAATTGTGTCACTCTAGCACCTGTGTACTATTTATTAATACTAATCATTATTAGGCAAATATGCCCCACTACATTTTAGTTCACCCTCCAACAATGCTTCTATCTTTGACACTCCCTTATCCATGTCCAAGGGCCCTAAGATACAATATGATGAGAGTGATAGTGGGAGTGATAGTGAGGATGAGGAGCCCTCAATGGAGGAACTCATGGAGCTATTGCAAGAGGCTCATCCTCTCATGAACAAGAAGAGAGGAATTCAAGGAGTTGCGCAAGAGACACAAAGCTCTTGAGCAAACCTTTGAGGAGCATTTGGCTGCTTATTGATTGAGGCTCATGAGGGGTTCAAAGAAGCTCACTCCTCCATCCTTTCTCAAAGGAAGGAGCCTATTGAAATAGCAAGCTTAAGAGTGGCTTGCTATATCATTGACGAATCTTTCTATGCTCCTATTGTTGTTGCTCCTAACACCTCTTGTAGCACTAGCAAAAGCAACCCCTTTTGGTGATGGATTCACTTGTGATTCATCTCTCATTGTGGAAAATGAGGCACTCAAGAAGGAGGTGCTCACTCATGCACTAGGCAAGGCTTATGGCGGTGAGGCCCGCTTGCTAAAATGCTTGGAGTCAAAGGTTCACCCTTAACAAGGGTTTTGGCTATACTCCCAAGAAAAGTAAAGTGGCCCTTGTTACTCACAAAACACAATTTGTGAGGAGCAATGGTCGGTTTTGCAACAAGTGCAAGCAAGTTAGGCACTTAGAGCAACATTGCAACAACCATGCTAACACCATATCCTTAATTAAGTTTTATTCTTGCTTTTTACTTTTCAAGGGTACAAATATGTTTATGCTAAGTTTGTTCGTGCACCAATTGTGGGCTCAAAGAAAAAAGACATTTATATGCCAAAAAGCTTAGTCACTAATTTTAGAGGACCCAAATAAGTTTGAGTACCTAAAAAGAACTGATCTCCTTTTGTAGGAGAACTACAGGGTCAGATGAAGGCATTGGGTGCTTGATAATGGGTGCACTTAATATATGACCGGAGATCAAAGGATGTTCAACTCAATTGATTCAAGTGATAGTAATGAATTTGAGAGCATAATATTTGGTGATAATGGCAAAGGTAAGGTCAAAGGGGTAGGAAAGATTACAATATCAAACGACATGTCCATCTCAAAATTGTGTGTTTATGACTAGTTGCTTGTGAGCTGTTCTACCCTTTGTTCAGGCACTTTTGCTAGTGTTTCTGGTTGATACATTAGCTGCTTAGTCTGAAAGTCTCATGCGTGAGATCATTTCTCTAGTTAATCTCTTTTGTTGTCTTCTACTCCTAGAACTCTTGATGTATTTCCGTTCATCAGAAATGGAAATGGGGCATGTCCTCGATTCAAAAAAAACATCCATCTCAAAAGTGTGTGTTCATCTTGTATGGCATTTACCTTTCTAGATTAGCTACAAGCTAGTCGATTGGATTGGCTATAGGTTCTAAAACTCTTTTGGGCTGAGGGGTAGGTTAGAGCCCACTAAGAAAAATTTAAATGCACATGTTACTAGAGTAGTCTATGTTTTTTTCATTTCATTTGAAGATGAACCTATTAATTTTCCAGATAGTTTGTTCCAAAAATTTCCTTTACTACTAATTGTGTTAGACATAGACTCTTTATTTGGTATATCTTTGTTTTTTAATTAGCTTGGCAATTGATTGCCCTGAGCATGGTGACACCTTTTAGAATTCACGGTTCACCCTCTCCTACCTCAAAAAGTGAATTTTTGTGGGATGCCTATGCCTATGGAGCTCGATGAACATGAGTTCTAATCTTTTAGTTAGAACTCAAAAGTGTCATCTCATTTTTCTCTTGCAATTACCAAACGTTGACACGGCTGTGACCTATTACTAGCATCGCTTGAAGTGAGAGGGAAATTACGAGTGACCCAGGTGTGTTTGCTACCCTGTCCCTGGCTGGCATGGCCGACTGACCTGGCTGTGGCCATCTAAAGCCCGGCTCACACGGTACAACCCCGCTTGTTTGGTTCCATGTTCCTACTGAGCCAAGCCGGGTTGGGATTGTGTTTGATAGAGTGTATAGATGGATAGGATCACATTGCATCTAAAATATGGTGACCTTACCCCCATCTACCTCTTGTTGCCATTCCATCGAGCACCTGCTAGGCGGCGGCGACACCATGCGTCCATTCCCAGCTTGAGCACTGGCAGCACCTCTCCCGCCGCATACTCCCCTAGCCCATGACCGCCCATGGCCGGACACCGCCAAGCTCCATCGTGCTCCTGCCATTTAGAAACCCGCTCTGGGTACCTGAGGACGTGGACGACCAACAGCAGCAACATGCTCAGCCGACGCCCATGGGGTTGGTGAAAGCCCTAGTTTGATTTTGGATAATTGATGAATCATAGGACTAACCTTTAATCTAAGTGTGTGAATTAGATAAGGTAGTCTAATCCAAGTAGTGGAGCTAGATGATGGTCATGGTAAAGGTGATGGCCACAAAAGAGATAATCAAATACTTCACATTGAAAAAGAAGAAAGAGAAAAACAAAAATAGGCTCAAGGCAAAGGTATATCGATAGGAGCCATTTTTGGTTTGCACTCAAGACATCGTAGAGGGTTTGAGTGATTCAGGATCGATAGCTGCTGACATTTACTATTGCTATTACTAAACTAACAACACCAGTAAATGTATGGTAATGATTAACATGTCTTTAGCACACTAGTCACCTATCACATACCTACACTCCTAAGCTTGAACTAAGTTGTCATCCTTAGTTTTATAGCTAGAAATGTATATTGGTACTATATAAAGGAATATATCATTTTATGTGACTAGGAAGAAATAATAAGAATGAATATATGAATAAAACTGGTTCTGTAAACAGACAGATAATTATACCATTGTAGCATTTTACCTAGAGTATTACCAGGTTGTCGATTTATATTTATACCACTAGGAAGGTCTAGCTAAACAGGAAATCTATAGTATTGATAACTTTCTATATATATGATGAATGAGAGATAAAACCAATATCATACACTCTACTCATAATAGGGATAAGTCACATGATAAAGATATATATGATAAGTAATGATCAGTCATCATAATAATAAGATAATAGATTCACTCAGAGCACTCTAGCTACTACAATAACGTCGTAAGACCCGAATATTAGAGAGATAATTCCTAATGTAGTTCTTTAATCACAAGTCAATGAATATTCTAATTAGTGCAACTACATCTAACAATCATTATTAACATTACTACTATGTCATTATCCACACATAAAGAGCATCAACTAGAGAGGCTTTTAAGACGCAACGTCACTCTGGCGCGACCGCGCTCTACATAACCTATGTGCAGGGGATGGATTACAGAGGACTCAATGAAGCTATAATAGTCACCTTCGCGATCTACCACACGTCCCGGAACATCAGGGAGCACTCGCAGATATGCAATATATCTAAGCACCACGCCTACATAATGCAAATCATCTACCCTAGGTACCTTAGGATAAACACTATATGAGCATATGCATGAACTCAATAATAATAAAGTAACTATGCTAGACATATAATCAAAGTAAACAATGAATATTGCAATCAAGAATATAAACAAGATGAAGATTAATGTTGCCATAACACTGTAATAAACACACAATGATGAATAATACAATGAGAGAGGAGAGCACAAGAATAGTACCAATCTCCACGCTCTTGACAACGTCGGGAATCCAAGCTAGGTTGACCAACTTGACTCCCTCTAGATCTAGTCTAACTAGGCTATCGCTATAAACTAGAGGAACTCTGAGGAACTAGGGTTTCTGGCTCTGGATGGCTTGATCTCCAAATGACTTGATGGCTCCAGGGGGGTCAGGCTCCATATATATAGTCCGGTGGGATGCACGTGAACCCTTAGATCAAACCAACTTGACGTAGGGCTAAGATTGATCCTTAAGGTCGGTGGAGCAGGCTCACAGAAGATGACAGGTGGGGCCCACAACCAGGGGCCGGTCGGCCAGGGGGCCTAGTGCCGCCCGACCTCCTCCAGAAGCTTCTGGAGTCCCGCTTTCGCCTACTGCCTTCTCATGTCTTCTAGAATCTTCTAGCATATCTTTCGCGGTGGAATTCCGATAATCCGTTTGATAATTAGGTCCCTCTTGTCGGCTTTTCTGGAATAATCCCTGAAAAATAACAATTCACCAAAACTCATGAAATTTGTCAAATAAAACCCTAGACTTCTCTATTTCTATGTTTATTGATCATTTCTCGTGTTTATTGCGCTATAAAATGTTGACGCTATCCACCGTCAACAATAGCCGTACTATAAAGAGGAAAAATCTTTGGCTAAGCGGTTATCGAGTGCCACTAGATGACATGATTCTTGCATATGCATTTAGGAACCTAGCGTGCTAACCTTGACCCTTGTAAAATGCTAACACACGTGCATACAAGTTCTACGTTTTGTGGTTAACAAGTTGGAAGAAAGGGTGAAGCGGTTGAGGAGATAGAAAAAGAAAAGGAGGCGAAGGTAGAGGACCGGATGCTGGCTCTATCCTGACGGGACGCTACCCGGGTGGGTCCAGTCATGTATAGCTGACTTGGCCGAGGGCGCAGTGTAGCGATTGGACGCAGCGACCTGACGCTGGGGCTGCGTCTGATCACACACAGCAAAGAGCGTGGGGCTCGGGATCACGATCGGACGCTGGCGGGTTCACACGACCGGACGCGACGCTGATGTGTCAAGTCACAGCCGACGTATGCTGTCTCAGGTAGGGGCGCGAGGCCAGAGAAAATCATACACACTGGCGAGTTTGGTCATGTGCGAGCAGATGTGTCTGGTCATCAAAATCTCTCTCTAGATGCTTACTGGACTCGATCGGACGTGACGTTGTGGTGAGTCCAGTCATTTCTAACAGTGCGTCTGGTCACTAGTTTGTGCGAGCGCGCATGTGAAAGCTCTATGTTTGGTGTTGGTAATTAGTGACAATGCCTAAGTACTAATCACAAATGCTTAAGTGTGGTAGCAAAAGGTGATTGGTACAACTCCAAGTTGATGGCAAGGATACATGGTGATCATGATCATATGATGCCACAATTGGAGAAGAAATGGTGGATTGGTGCAACCCTATGGAGCTCAAGGCAAAGGTATTTTGCTAGGGTTTGCTTTTGGTGATCAAGACACCTAGTGGGTGTGATCACGTTTAGGTTTAGTAGCCGTACTATAAAGAGGGGAATTGTCGTATCAATTCTAGTCCTACATGTGCCTCTAGGTGACATTTCATTAAGCATATGCATTTGGATAGAGCTAATAATGCCTCGAAAAAATGATTGTGAAAATGCTAATACACTCGCACATGACTTGATCACTTGGTGGTGTTAGCACATTTGCAATGGCGATGGTGTTTGAGCGGTAGAGAGGGTTTAGGGTCCTCTCTCCCTCTCGCCGAGCTTGCGAGGCGGGATTTATGCATTTTCGAGGAATTGAAATGCCTATTTTCCTTTACGCCGATGTTGAGATTTGGAGGCGTAGTCACGTGGTGTTTCTCGAGCTAAAACATGTGCTAAAGTGATACACATACTTAGAATAGCTCATACATGAAAGGGTGAAACAAGTGGAGCAAGAAAAGATGGAAATTTGCTTGAGTTACACGCGACAGACGCTGGCACTAGGGGCAACAGACGCTGGCTCTGGCGTCTGTCGGGCAACCCTAGCTTTGGTATGGTTTGGACGCGCGCGTCAGACGCATGGATGCTCAAGCGATGGACGCTGACATCAGCGTCTATCGTTCAGTTCACGAGATCGGCTTCGGTGCACAGGAGCGACGTACGCTGAGCCGCGTCTGTCGTAGCTCCGCGCGGTTTCAACCCTTTCTAGACCGCGTCTGACGGTGCGACAGACGCCCGGGCGCATGAGCGTAGGACGCATCTGTCGGTTGGACCTCGACCATTGAAATTTGAAGCTCATGGACACATGGCACACGGAGGTGTGACGGACGCTGGACGCTGCGTCTGTCGTATGAGCGACAGACGCGTCCGTCGGTCACATAGTGAGCTCAACGGCTCTTTTCGAAGGGGTACGTTTATAAATACTTGGTGGCCGGCTCTTGGCTCCAACTCTTGGACATTTGACATTCTTGTGAGCACATTGAGATGAGCGAAAGCATCCCGTCTCATCCCAACTCATATCCTTTGCATTCGATTGTGATTCTTGAGTGAGATTGAGTGATTCAAGTGCATCGATCATTGATTTGCATCTAGAGGCACTTGGGGGATTGATTTGCTGCGGTTTTTCTTGTTACTCTTGGTGGTTGCCGCCAGCTAGACGACTTGGAGAAGCTTGGAGGCGTGGCAAGTGTTGGTGATTGTTCTTGGCCACCTCCCGTGATCTTGTGAGGGGTTTGCACCTTCCCCGGCATTGTGCCGCAAGGTAGCATTAGTATATTGCTCGTGTCATTGCAACTCCTAGCCATTTGGTAGGTTCTTATGGCGCCTTTTGAGAGGCTCGGTGTGTGATCGATTAGCCACCGAACCACGTGGTTGAGGGGGACACAATGGGGACTAGCGTGTCGGCAAGCACGTGAACCTCGGGATAAATCTTTGTGTCATCACTTCTACATTGTGATTGATTGATCCCGGTGTTCGGTTATCTTGAAATTCATTGATCATCATTCTTGGTTGGCTCAATTCATCGCCCCTCGGTGAAACTCCTCTAACTCACACTTGCATTACTTTCATAGTTGTATCTTGCTAGTTTGTTTAGTGTAGCTAGAGTAGCTCTTTGCTTTGGTAGCTTGCTAGCTCTAGTTGTTTTTCTTCTTGCGGGTTGACTTGTGCGGTTGAGTGAAATATATTAGAATTGTCTTTTTGGATAGGTGGCTTGCAACACCCTTTAGGCTAAGCAAAACCTGCATCACGCTATTTGTTATATTGATAAACTTGTTTAGCATACTTTGTAGGAATTTTTAATAGGCTATTCACCCCCCTCTAGCCATCAAGACCTTTCAGCGTGGGTGGCAATGGTCAAATTTGAATGGAGGCGACGTGGCAGGCACAGAGTGGCTCGGGGGTGCGACCGGACTTAGCCGATCGGACGCAGGGCAGCGTTCGGTCAACGCGTCTGGTGCCCCTTCGATAGCCCAATGGCTCTTTGAGCTAAGGGGCTCTATAAATAGATTGTGGCCGGCTTAGGGCTGTCCCTCTTGCACATTTTCACCTGTGATACATCCTTGTAAGCCTAAGCAAACACCTCCCACTCATCTCCTACATTGATTCATCATCGTAGTGAGATTGAGAGTGATTCCAAGTGCATTTGCTTGAGTAATTATATCTAGTGGCACTTAGGTATCGTTGTGGCTGCGGATTTCTTGTTTTTCTTAGTGGTTGTCGCCACCTAGATAGCTTGGAGCAACGAAGGAGCTTCGGCATGAGTTGGAGATTGTTCGTGGCTATCTCCTGGTGATTGTGAGGGGTCTTGTTGTGCCTTCCCGGTGGAGTGCCAAAGGCAACTCTAGTAAATTGCTCGTATCATTGAGTTACCTTACTTGTGGGTAGGTTCTTGCAGCGCCATTTGTTGGCTAGGTGTGAGAAACCTATTAGCCACCGAACCACCAAGTGTTGGTCGACACAACAGGGACTAGCGTGCTGGTAAGCACGTGAACCTCAGGAGAAAAATCATGTGTCATCTTGTGATTGGCTTTCTCCCGATGATTGAGTTGGTATTCATCTTGTGATTGGTTCATTCCTCTACAAGGCGGTATAATCACCCTACTCACTCCCTCACTTTCTTGCAAACTAGTTGTGTAGCAAGCTCTTTAGTGTAGCTAGATTTGAGAGCTTGCTTGCTAGCTTAGTTTCACCTAGTGGAGCTTTTTAGTGTAGCCTTGTTGAGAGCTCTTAGTGAGTAGCGACTTAGCCTCTTGTGTGCCTAAAGATTATAGCAACTAGAATTGTTGGGTAGGTGGCTTGCAACCCTTATAGAGCAAGAGCAAATTACATTTCGCCGTTTAGTGTACTAACAAATTGCTCTAGTGATCTTATAAATTTTTAAATAGGCTATTCATCCTCCCTCTAGCCATATTAGGACCTTCAGTTGGTAACGGTGCTGGCGTAGGGGCATGAGGAGCAGAACCTCCTGGCCCTGGCCTCCGCCAGTCACCGTGGGAGGAGGCCAGCTTCCCCAGTGACATGAGGAAAGGAGGAGCGCCCCCTAAGAGCCCGCAACTCTCGCTCATGCGCCTCACCGCGCCGCCGCCTAGCCCCCGCGCTAGACAAAATGGTGGGCAAGAAGAAGAAGGGGGTACTAAGACCGCGGCGGTGGGAACGGGAACGGGAATGGGAACGGCGGCACCAGCACGCGAGCCACTCCGCCTGGTGATGAAGGGAGCAGTGGGTGAGAGTCATGGCATCTGGGTGCGTCTAGTGCTTGCCGTCGTGGCCATGGCCGGGCAAGTGCTTGCCGACGATCGTCATGGCCGGGCTGGTGAAGAGGAAGAAGGACGCCTGGTCGCGTAACTCCTCGTGGCGGCGGCGGCGTCCGAGTGAGAGAGACGGCAGGTGAGGGGCCAGGAGGTTACCCAACGCTCACCATCGAGCACCCGCTGGCTCCATCCAGATAGGCCATGAAAAAACAAAGGATTGTTTCATTCCCTGGATCCCATGCGAGACGGACTCTGAGGCTGGGCCAGGTACACCAAACACGCACATTGTAGCCCACGGGGGCAGCCGGGCCGTCGGGACGGGGTATCAAACACGCTCGTAGTGTCTGTGGGCTATCGGGATGAAGCTACGGCCCATAGCCCATGGACCATGGGCCATGGTGATGGACGGAAACATGGACGGAGGATGAGCCGCTGAGCCCATGACGGGCTGACGGATGGTCACATTAAACCAGGCCCGAGATTGGAGAAATGGCGTCGATGTGGCTCATCGATAGCTCGAGGAGAGACCGAAAGCCTGACTGATGGTTGCGTGGAGTAGGCACAGACACAGGACAGGGACGTATTATTCAAGTCTTGTTTAGTTCCTCCCCCAAAACTTTACACCCTATCACATCGGATGTTTGAACACAAGCATGGAGTATTAAATGTAGACTAAAAAATAACTAATTGCACAGATTACGTGTATTTTGCGTGATGAATTTTTTGAGCCTAATTAGTCCGTGATTAGACAATGTCATGCTACAGTAAACATGTGCTAATGATGGATTAATTAGTCTTAATAAATTCATCTCACAGTTTACAGGCGAGTTCTGTAATTAGTTTTTTTTATTAGTATCGAACATCTCTACTATAATGGATCAATCAAAACTATACTAGGTCCCCCTTAGAAAAACGTCCCCCGCTAAGAGCATCCAACCATTATGCACCTGAAAAATACACACAACAAATCATCTATATTAAAATCGAGGGCTAAAAAACACCCTGAAAGCATCTAGGCCCCAAGGTTTGGTTTCGGCAATTAATGACAACACTTTATTACCATGACTAACGTGTGTTTTGCAGAAACATTGGTAAGTTAGGTCATGGAAGTGATAACTGCTTTGGGCACTATGGTATTCGTGTCCCTTGATGGAAATCGTTTCGGTTTTCAAAAGAGTGACGTCAAGATTAAGGACGGTTAGTTCCGGATGTCGAGGTGTTGAGACACATTCGGAATAGTCGTTAGGATCTTCGTTTTTCTCTTTTGGCCGTACTATAAAGGGGGGCATGAATGGGTAGCTTGACCTAGGCGAGTCCTATGTTTAGGTGTGGTGCACACTTGTTAAACTTGGCGCTAGGCAACCCTAGAATAGCTCAAAGTTCAGTTGGAAGCAACTTGGTTGAAGTTGCGACGCGTTTCGGAAAGTTTCGGGCTGTTTTCCAGTGACCGGACGCGGTCTTCGGCAGCACCGGACGCGTCCGGTCAGTACGTTACCGCGGCTAGGGTTCGGCCCTGACCACCGGACGCGGTCCTCGCGAGGACCGGACGCCGTGGTCAGCGACCGACACGTGTCACCTGGGGAGAACGCCCATCGGACGCGACCTGGACGTGATCGGCGCGTCCGGTCACAGTCCAGTAAGGTCCAGAGAGGACCTGACGCGTCCGGTCATCAACCATCGGACGCGGCCTCGCGTCCGGTGTGAGTACAGTAAGGTCCCTTGCACGATCGGACGCGTCCGGTCACCCCTGACCGGCGCGTCCGGTGGTTCTGTTCAAAATCGGGTTTTGACCGTTACGGGCGACCGACGCGTCCGGTCAGTTCGACCGGCGCGTCCGGTCAGCCCGTGTCAGAAAGTAACGGTTCGTTTTCTTTGAGGGGTGTATAAATACAACCCCTCCACCTCTTTTAGAGGTCTCTTGCTCATTCAAACATCTGAGAAAACCCTTTAGAGTGCAAGGGAGTGCAAGAGCTCTAGTGAGGATAGAGATTTGAGAATCAAAGTTTGAGAATTCCTCACTAGTGATTAGAGAGTAGCAAGTGTGCATCCATCTCCTCATTTGGGCTTGTTGTGGTCAAGTGAGAGTTCTAGCTTGTTACTCTTGGTGATCGCCATCACCTAGACGGCTTGGTGGTGATTGGGAGTTTGGTGATAATCCGGCGGAGCTTGTGGATGACCCAACTCATGTTGTGAGCGGTTTTGGGTGATTCGCCGCGACGGAGTGTCGAAAAATCAACCCGTAGAGAGCACTTGATCCTTGCGCGGATCAAGGGGGAGCGACACCCTTGCGCGGGTGCTCCAACGAGGACTAGTGGGGAGTGGCGACTCTCCGATACCTCGGAAAAACATCGCCGTGTTCCTTGCCCCTTTACATTCAAGCAATTACATTCTCGTATTTACTTTCATTGCTTGATTTACATTCCTAGAATTGCCATGCTAGACTAGGATTGGAAACTAGGGTGCAAAACTTTTTATCGGTAGACTCTCTAGGAACACAAGTAGGCACTAGGGGTGAATTCTGGCTTATAGGATTTAATTCTTGCAATTATTTTTTAGAAAAGCCCAATTCACCCCCCCTCTTGGGCATCTTGATCCTTTCAATTGGTATCAGAGCCGTGTTGCTTCTAATTTAGGCTTTACCGCCTAGAGCAAGATGTCTAACGGGGAAGGACCACCTCCCACCTTTGAGGGGGATGATTTTCCATATTGGAAAATCCACATGGAGGCGTATCTCGAAGCCATAGATGTCAGGTGCCTTAGAGCCGCAACCCAAGGGCTTCCCGCTATCAAGGATCCCGCAAACCCCATTGGTGACGAGGAGAAGTACGACCGGTGGAATGCAAAGGCAAAAAATGCACTCTACCGGGGCTTAGGCAAAGATATCTTCAATCGTGTGCGTAATGCAAAGAACGCTCATGATTTGTGGCAAAATCTTTGTGCTCTCCATGAGGGAACTAAGAGTGAGCGTGAGGAACGCTATCATATTGCTTTAAAGAAAATTAATTCTTTTGAGATGCTTCCCAAAGAAAGTGCTAATGACATGTACACTCGCTTGAATGTTCTTGTAGAGGACCTCAATGCTCTTGGGCTCACTCAAATGAGCCAATCGGATGTTGCAAGGAGGATCTTGAGTGTTCTTCCCGTTGAGAAGTATGGTCACATTGTCACCGTGCTTCATCAAAGTGATCTCTCCACCGCAACACCGACACAAGTATTAGGGAAGATCAATGCTCATGAGATGTACATGCACATCACTCCGGAAGAGGGCTCATCATCTTCCAAGAAGAAAGACTTGGCCTTCAAAGCTAGCCATGACAAGAAGAAGAAGAAGGACCAAGCCATGATCGTGCAAGAAAGCTCAAGTGAAAGTGATGTCGATGATGAATCACTTGCACTCATGGTGAGGAAGACCACCAAGATGCTAAAGAAGCTCAACAAGAGTGGCATCAAGTTCGACGGCAAGAAAAAGAAATTTTTCACAAGTAGCAAGAGAAAGCCCATCTCGGAGATGGATTGCTACAATTGTGGTGAACTTGGCCACCTAGCTCATCAATGCCCTAGACCACCAAAAGACAAGTTCAAATACAAGAACAAGGGCAAGAAAAATGATTCAAGCGATGAAGAAGATGAGAAGAAGAAGAACAAGCCATACAAGAAGAAGGATGGCAAGAAGAAGGAGTTCTACAAGAAGAAGAAGGGTGGAAAGGCATATATTGTTGGTGATTGGCTCACTGACATTGAATCATCTTGTGACTCCTCCGAAGATGAGAGCGATGATGAGAAAGAGAAGGTTGCCGCATTTGTGATGGGGCCATCATCTTCACCGACATCTTCACCACCACCTTCACCGTCTTTTTCACCATCATCGTCCACTACTCACCTATGCCTTATGGCCAAGGGTGAACGAAAGGTACAAAACCATGATAGTGATGATGATGATGATAGTGATAGTGATGATGAATTTGATGCACCTTCTTATGATGAACTTGTAAAATTGCTAAACAAATACACTAAAATCATAAGAAGGACTAGAAGTGAAAATGATGATCTTCAAAATGAAAATGAATCACTCTCATCTAAGCTTGAAAATGCTCAAAAGACTAGTGGTGAGCTTAGAGATCAAAATGAAATTATGTCTTCTACTCTCAAAGAGCTCAAAACCTCTAATAAAGAGCTTAAAGATCAACATGATAAACTTGAGAAGAAGCATGATGAGCTCATCACTAGACATAGCTCTCTAAAAGACAAATACAAATTGACTATGATAGTCTTGTGGTTGCTAATGAACTTGCTCTTGAGACACATGATGCTACTAACCATGTTGTTAAGTGTGATATAGCTACATCATGTGATGACTTGATCATTGAAAGCATTGAGCAAGGTTCTAGTAGCAAAGGCAAGAGTGTGGTTGAGTCAAGCAACCATGATGATTATGCCAAGATCAAGTGTGAGAATGAGAAGCTTACAAATGAGAACAAGAAGCTTAAAGGTTTGATGGCTCTTGAGAAGCAAACAACAAATGAGTCACTCATTGAAGAGAACAAGAAGCTAAAGCAAGAAAAAGAGCATCTCAAGACCGGTCTAAGCAAGTTCACAAGAGGTCAATATTTGCAAAGTGAGCTCCTCATGAACACCGTAATGAAGATGGATAGAAGTGGTATTGGGTACTTGGCAAATCAAGAGAAGAAGGCAAAAGCTCAACATCAAAGCAAGTCAAAGCCCAAGCCAAAGAGATGTGTTGAGTGTGGTCAAGAAGGTCACTTTGCTCATGAATGCAAAACTCCACCACCACAACCCTTGCCCAAGCATGCTAGACCCTTTGCCTTCAATGCTCATTACATGCTAAGAAAAGATTCAAATGGAAAGATGAAAGTCATGTTTTTGGGTCCCCCAAACAAGAATAGGCCAAAGAAAATATGGGTTGCCAAGTCACTAGTTGAGAAAGTCAAGGGCCCCTCTCAAGTTTGGGTCCCTAAACAAAAAGCTTGATCTCTTGTGTGTAGGTGAACTACAAGACCGGTGGATCTCATTGGGTTATTGATAGTGGTTGCACTCAACATATGACCGGTGATCCTCGTATGTTCACCTCCATTGAAGAGAATGGGATATGCCAAGAGAAGATCACATTTGGGGATAATTCAAAGAGCAAAGTCAAGGGTATAGGCAAGATTGCAATATCAAATGATCACTCACTCTCCAATGTGCTCTATGTTGCTTCATTGAGTTTCAACTTATTATCCGTCGGGCAACTTTGTGACCTTGGCTTCCAATGCTTGTTCACACCAAATGAAGTTGAAGTTTCAAAGATAGATGACAAGCAAGTGATATTCAAAGGCTTTAGATACAACAATCTTTATCTTGTTGACTTCACCTCCGAAGATGCAAATTTGATGACATGTTTGTTCACCAAGACCTCACTTGGTTGGCTTTGGCATAGGAGGCTTGCTCATGTTGGAATGAACACTCTCAACAAGCTATTGAAGAAAGAGTTAGTGAGAGGATTGAAGGATGTAAAGTTTGAAAAGGACAAACCTTGTAGTGCATGTCAAGCGGGCAAACAAGTTGCAAACACTCATCCAACCAAGGCTTTCATGTCAACCTCAAGAGTGCTAGAACTTCTACACATGGATTTGTTTGGGCCTACAACATACAAGAGCTTGGGTGGTAATCTCTATTGTCTTGTGATAGTGGATGACTACTCAAGATATACATGGACTTTCTTCCTTCATGACAAATCCGAAGTGGCAAGTTGCTTCAAGAAGTTTGCAAAGAGAGCTCAAAATGAATTCGAAGTCAAGATAAAGAAGATTAGAAGTGACAATGGCAAAGAGTTTGACAACACCAACATTGAAGCTTATTGTGATGAAATTGGAATCAAGCATGAGGTTTCTTCAACCTACACTCCTCAACAAAATGGTGTAGTTGAGAAAAAGAACCGGACTTTGATCACCCTTGCAAGAACAATGTTAGATGAGTACAACACTCCGGAAAAGTTTTGGGCCGAGGCAATCAACACCGCATGCTATGCTTCAAATCGCCTCTTCCTCCAAAAGTTTCTTGGCAAGACCCCCTATGAGTTGCTTAATGGGAAGAAGCCGGACGTCTCATTCTTCCGGGTGTTTGGTTGCAAATGCTACATCTACAAGAAGCGTCAACACCTAGGGAAGTTTCAAAGACGTTGTGATATTGGTTTTCTTGTTGGTTACTCATCAAAGTCCAAAGCATATAGAGTATTTAACCATGCCACCGGTTTGGTTGAAGAAACATATGATGTGGAATTTGATGAATCTAACGGCTCCCAAGGAGCAATTGAGAATTGTGATGATGTAGGTGATGAACCCTTGAGGGAGGCCATGAAGAACATGCCCGTGGGAGACATCAAGCCAAAAGATGATGAAGACGATGTGCAAATCATTGATCCACCATCTTCATCACGAGTGCCTCAAGATGATGACAAGAATGAGAGAGTTGAAAATGAAGATACTTATGTCTCTCATGAACAAGCCGAGGCACAAGCTCAAGATGTTGATGCTCCACATCCACCTCCTCAAGTGGTTGATAGAAGAAATTCACCTCTACTTCAAGCTCATCCACAAGAACTCATCATAGGGAGTCCTACTAAGGGAGTAATGACTCGATCTCAAAAGCTAGCTTCTTTTGTTGAACATCACTCTTTTGTCTCTTGTGTTGAACCTAAAAATGTAGAAGAAGCTCTTCAAGATCCGGATTGGGTGAATGCCATGCATGAAGAATTGAACAACTTCACCCGCAACCAAGTATGGACACTTGAAGAGCATCCTAAAGGTGCAAGAGTCATTGGAACCAAGTGGGTGTTCCGAAACAAGCAAGATGACCAAGGCATAGTAGTGAGGAACAAGGCAAGACTAGTTGCAAAGGGGTTCTCTCAAGTTGAAGGCCTTGATTTTGGAGAGACCTTTGCACCCGTTGCAAGACTTGAAGCCATTCGCATCCTCCTTGCATATGCATCGCATCATGATATGAAACTATATCAAATGGATGTGAAAAGTGCATTCTTAAATGGCTTTATAAATGAACTAGTCTATGTCAATCAACCTCCCGGTTTTGAAGACCCTAGATATCCTAATCATGTTTATAGGTTGTCCAAGGCGCTATATGGGCTCAAGCAAGCCCCTAGAGCGTGGTATGAGCGCCTCCGGGACTTCCTCATTGAGAAGGGCTTCACCATCGGGAAGGTCGACACCACACTATTCACCAAGAAACTTAATGGGGAGATCTTCATTTGTCAAGTATATGTTGATGATATCATCTTCGGGTCAACAAATGAAGATTATTGCAAAGAATTTGGTGAATTGATGTCGAAGGAGTTCGAGATGTCAATGATTGGTGAGCTCACATTCTTCCTTGGTTTTCAAGTCAAGCAAATGAGAGAAGGGATTTTCATCTCTCAAGAAAAGTATACCAAGGATCTTCTCAAAAGATTCAAGATGGAAGAATGCAAACCAATCAAGACCCCAATGCCATCAAATGGACATCTCGACCTAGATGAGGGAGGTAAACCGGTTGATCAAACTCTCTATCGTTCTATGATTGGTAGCTTGTTGTACCTTACCGCATCTAGGCCCGATATCATGTTTAGTGTGTGCATGTGTGCTCGCTTTCAAGCGTGCCCTAAAGAACCTCACTTAAGTGCCGTAAAAAGAATCCTAAGATATCTTAAGCACACCCCAAGCATTGGTCTTTGGTATCCCAAAGGAGCTAGATTCCAACTAGTTGGCTATTCCGATTCGGATTATGCTGGTTGCAAAATTGATAGAAAAAGCACGTCTGGAGGGTGCCATTTGCTTGGGAGATCCTTAGTATCTTGGTCATCTAAAAAGCAAAATAGTGTGGCTTTGTCCACCGCCGAGGCGGAATACATTGCCGCGGGGGCTTGTTGTGCATAAATCTTATATATGAAACAAACCCTCCTAGACTATGGAATTGTTCTTGAAAAGGTGCCACTTTTATGTGACAATGAACGTGCCGTTAAAATTGCTAACAATCCGGTACAACACTCTCGCACCAAGCACATTGATATCCGCCATCACTTTCTAAGAGATCACGTTGCTAAAAATGACATATCACTAGAAGGTGTACGAAGTGAAAATCAATTAGCGGATATCTTCACTAAACCTTTGGATGAGGCTACCTTTTGTAGGCTAAGAAGTGAACTTAATGTGCTTGATTCAAGTAACTTTAAAAGATGAGCGCGTGTTGTCCCTTGCATTGCATTGTATTGTATTATGTGTCATGTTTATTTTATCACAATGCATTTAGGGCTTGGCTAACACGGTTACGATAACCCTCCTTCGGAGGAGTGAAGAAGCCTAACCGTGGATCAAACTTGACAAGCAACCTAGCTTTACTTTCTCGTATTGCATTGCATATGCATGGTTGTTTGTTTGTCGTTTCTTTTCGGTTTAGCTTTGAACAACCTCTGTGTTCGTCCCTGGATAGAGAGAGCATTTGACGCTCCTAAAGGTCCAAAAACTCTATTGCATGGCCATACGTTGCTCCTCGGGTGTTTATTGCCTATTTTCGTAAAAATAATACTAGCCCAAGGCAAAATATTTTTGAAAAATTTGAGGGTTTGAGTGAGGTCACTCATATCAGGTTCCAATTGGTGTTTATTTGTGTCTCTTTGAATTGGAACTTGATTGGGAGAAGTCGCGTCGAAGTTCAGAACGAAGAATGGCGAAGAACAGCGACCGGACGCTGGACCGGACGCTGCACCGGACGCAGTGATGCTTCACCACCGCGTCCGGTCCCGGCGTCCACCAGCGCGTCCGGTCATCCAGAAGACCCAGTCCAGACCTAGTCACCGGACGCTGCACCGGACGCGCCTCTGACGACCACCGCGTCCGGTCCCGGCTACCACCACCGCGTCCGGTGCTCCGCGATGAATTCCCGAGCTCCCAGCGACCGGACTCTGACCGCGTCCGGTCAGTCCACACCGGACGCGTCCGGTCACTCCAGGCGCTTACTGGAGTGTGACCGGACGCTGCACCACCGTGTCCGGTCATAACGACCACCGCGTCCGGTCATCGCGCGTCGAGCGGATCTGAGCCCCTCATAAAACCGGTTCGTTCTCGTTTTTTTCTTATCCGTACGCCAATCCGCCGCCGCAACTCGCCGATTCGCCAACTCGCCGTCCTCCGCCGCATCCTCGCCGTCCCATTCGCCGCCGACGTCTCCTCTGCCAGGCCCCTGCCGCGCCGCGCCCTGCTCGCCCCCTGCTCGCGCGCAGCCGTGCCCGCTGCCCGCTGCCGCGCGCCACTGTCTGCGCCACCGCCGCCGCGCCCGCGCGTTCAACCTCGCTGCCGGTGAGCCATCCACCGCCGAGGGCCGCACCAGCCGTGCTGCAGCACCTCCATCCGTGCCCTAGCTCCTCATCCTCCGTCCTCGGCCGGCCAATCTAGGGTTGCCCTAACCCTAGCTTAGGGTTTCCTCGAAACCCTAGTTTTTCAGGTGACGACTCGCTCGATTCTTCGATTCAAGTCGCGTCAATTCCGTTGTTAGGGCTAACCTTGACCGATTTCATCCATTGATTATCTCGCTCGGTCGTTTCAGAGCTCGATCATCGATCTCGGGGGTTCTCGCGACCTAGGTCACCGCTTCCTCTCACCGTCGTCTCGTCGATCCAAGGTAGCTTCGCGTCACGTTTTCTCGTCGTATCTAATATGCTTGCTATCTCTAGGGCTTCGCACCTTTTAGTAATATATGTGCTTATGGTATATCTTTCTATTCCATACGTGCATCGAGTCAGTCGGTGTGTCAGGGTCAGATCTGTTCGCTAAATCCGAGGCCAAGCCTGCGGATACGGATTGAGGCCAAGCCTCTCGAGTGTCAGTTCATCATCTCACAGAGGTTTTCAGGCAGTCGATCAGCATGGTGCGTTGCAAGAACACCGGTGGTGCTCCTGGTGACGGGGACAACAGTCCTCCCCGCCGTGATGAGATTGCGCGTGGTAAGCGCGTCAAGATGGCAGCCAGGAAGAAGAGGAGGACGCTTTCAGAGGCAGAGGTTGCTCAGGCCGTGGTAGACGCTGCAGAGCAGGCAGAGAGAGGTGGCAGACGCAGTGGCATACACATAGGCGAGCGTCGCTTTCACCTTGAAGGTCGACAGCTCGGCACTGAGGCCACTGAGGGTTCTGAGGATACTAGAGCTACAGAGCAGATGTCAGTAGATCCACCCACAGAGTCGACAGAGGCTACAGAGGCTACACAGGCTACCGAGGCTCCACAGGCTACTGAGGATACAGAGGAGCAGGCAGCTCAGTCTCCACCACGTCGCCGCTCCACACGTGCGCGTACTCAGGTGACACCTAGGCCAGAGGGCCAGCGTCGTGGAGCACGACCTCCTCCCAGGGTTAGAGGTTCACCTCCGGTCGAGCGTTTTGACCTGAGGGCTGCTACAGCACGTCAGGTGCAGAGTTTGAGGTTTGTGGAGGTCAGCCGTTGGTTTCCACCAGTCAGAGATCACAGAGCTTCAGAGGGTTTCTACACCCCACTTCAGGAGGACTTCTACAGGGCCCTAGTTGACAGTGGTATTGCATTCAGACCTCAGAGGGTATGTCGACTTGAGGCATTGGTTGATGTTGTGGGAGAGCAGCTCCGTCCGCACCTGTCCTATATGCCTGGCTTATCAGATCTTCTTGGACGGACAGGTGCATACTGCGGCACATGGGTCAGGGAGTTCTATGCTTGACTTTGGATTGATCCTGCCCATGAGTTCATTCACTTTGCTTTCAGAGGCCGCGATCATAGACTGTACAGCTCCAGAGCTCGAGAGATCCTCAGACTTCCAGCTTCTGACACGAGGATCCATCAGTTATGCTATGGACAGACTCCACCTCCCAGACGCCCTCACGGCGGTTCAGTGCCACCTACCGACCTGGTTCGACCCTGCTTTCGCGAGCCTTTTGGCGAAGGGTCACGCCGTACGCCTACTAGTCTGACGCCTCTTGCCAGGGTCTTGGATGCTATTCTCAGACGCACTTTACTTCCTAGACTCGGCTACAGAGAGGGACTGACACGTATGCAGCTTTGGGTTGTTCACCACCTCCTTTCACAGCGACAATTTGACATCTGGGATCTTATCCTTAGTGAGATGGAGGACACCATTGCTGAGGGCTTCATGGGTAACCGTCAGCTTCCCTATGCACACTGGATTTGTTTTATCATCAGATCTTCTATCCAGATGCCACCAGAGATTAGGGCGGAGATAGCTAACACTACTACAGCTTTCCCTGATTACGATATTCGTTAGCTTTGGGCCTCTGTTACTAGAGATCAGGCCCCAGCGCCAGGACAGCGTGAGCGCCCAGACGTTCCTGAGACAGCAGCTGAGCAGGACGCCAGAGTTGACGAGCTTGCCGAGGCAGAGCTCGCGGACCTTGAGGCTCAGACTGCTGACATACCTGAGGATGTCACTTCAGACAGCACAGATGAGGACTACCAGCCTATCCCCAGGTACCGGTCTCCTCGGTCTCACGACCACGAGGCCGGTGGATCTGGCTCAGCCTCCCGCTCAGACCCAGCCATGGTGGCTATTCTTGAGAGGTTGACCCAGGCTCAGGAGCAGCAGCAGCAGCAGATTCAGCGACAGGCACAGGATACAGCTGCAGCACTTGCACAGATTCAGGCTCGTCAGGACGAGTTTCAGAGACAGCAGCTTGAGATCCAGAGGCAACAGGTTGAGATGCAGCGACAGAGTCAGCAGCAGTACATGGATCTCCTGCGCCACCTTATCACAGTTGGGGTTCCTCCGCCTGCATCTGTCATGACTCAGGCTTTGCATTCCAGTGGTCCGTCGAGTCAGGGACAGCCGAGCTTCCAGTTTACATCTCCACAGCAGCAGGTTCCCCAGTCCTTTCAGTCCCCGAGCTTCACTCCTATACATACGGGGTTTACACCATCGGACCAGCCTCGCCCGCACCTTCTGACAGGCACACCTATTGGTGATTTCAGTGCCACCTACAGCGAGTTGACTGGTCAGCCGACACCCTCGTACACTACTACGTTTCACACTTCGTCAGGGTTGTCAGCTCCCGAGGCAGTCGTTCCTCCAGTGACAGGGACTAGGACTACAGAGACCATCCCTTCTTCAGTTGCCTCGACAGATCCCCCAGCTACTGGTGCACTTCAGGCTCAGGTTACTCAGACAGATCCACTTGTTGCTACACAGTCAGTACCTGCTCCTGCTCAGACCCAGATCGCTTCGCAGCCACGTGCTTCTTCAGAGGGTCAGCCAGATAGCTCAGACTTCGAGGGCGATTCGCTTCACTTCGTGATTACTCCGCGCACCTCGGCACCCGACACGACTCCGTCTGTCCCCCCGTCAGATCATTAGATTAGTTTTTTGGCGCTTGATGCCAAAGAGGGAGAGAGAGTAGTTTCAGGGGGAGTTTGTTAGTGGGTTTTCGTTCTTTGTGTGCTACATTCATGCATATCATGTTTACTTTTCAGCATTGCATTCGTGTGACATTGTCGTCGAGTCGTAAACTTTGAGTCTTAATGTGTTATCCGTCTCAGTGATTAATATATGTCACCGTTTTAGCTATAGCTCTAAGGTTGTGCTTCCGTGCCTTACTCCGATTACTTATGAGCTATATCTTTATGTGTACTAACGCTTTTTGTCTTATCTTATGAAGTACACTCTTTTGGCTTGGAGCATATAAGCAATTCCTAACCTTTTATGCTTATTGTCTTTTGCTTATGTGAACCAAGCATGCTCGAAAACCTTCACTCTAATCCTTTGAAACTTAGTGTTGTCATCAATCACCAAAAAGGGGGAGATTGAAAGCATCTAGGCCCCAAGGTTTGGTTTCGGCAATTAATGACAACACTTTATTACCATGACTAACGTGTGTTTTGCAGAAACATTGGTAAGTTAGGTCATGGAAGTGATAACTGCTTTGGGCACTATGGTATTCATGTCCCTTGATGGAAATCGTTTCGGTTTTCAAAAGAGTGACGTCAAGATTAAGGACGGTTAGTTCCGGATGTCGAGGTGTTGAGACACATTCGGAATAGTCATTAGGATCTTCGTTTTTCTCTTTTGGCCGTACTATAAAGGGGGGCATGAATGGATAGCTTGACCTAGGCGAGTTCTATGTTTAGGTGTGGTGCACACTTGTTAAACTTGGCTCTAGGCAACCCTAGAATAGCTCAAAGTTCAGTTGGAAGCAACTTGGTTGAAGTTGCGACGCGTTTCGGAAAGTTTCGGGCTGTTTTCCAGTGACCGGACGCGGTCTTCGGCAGCACCGGACGCGTCCGGTCACTACGTTACCGCGGCTAGGGTTCGGCCCTGACCACCGGACGCGGTCCTCGCGAGGACCGGACGCCGTGGTCAGCGACCGACACGTGTCACCTGGGGAGAACGCCCGTCGGACGCGACCTGGACGTGATCGGCGCGTCCGGTCACAGTCCAGTAAGGTCTAGAGAGGACCAGACGCGTCCGGTCATCAACCATCGGACGCGGCCTCGCGTCCGGTGCGAGTACAGTAAGGTCCCTTGCACGATCGGACGCGTCCGGTCACCCCTGACCGGCGCGTCCGGTGGTTCTGTTCAAAATCGGGTTTTGACCGTTACGGGCGACCGGCGCGTCCGGTCAGTTCGACCGGCGCGTCCGGTCAGCCCGTGTCAGAAAGTAACGGTTCGTTTTCTTTGAGGGGTGTATAAATACAACCCCTCCACCTCTTTTAGAGGTCTCTTGCTCATTCAAACATCTGAGAAAACCCTTTAGAGTGCAAGGGAGTGCAAGAGCTCTAGTGAGGATAGAGATTTGAGAATCAAAGTTTGAGAATTCCTCACTAGTGATTAGAGAGTAGCAAGTGTGCATCCATCTCCTCATTTGGGCTCGTTGTGGTCAAGTGAGAGTTCTAGCTTATTACTCTTGGTGATCGCCATCACCTAGACGGCTTGGTGGTGATTGGGAGTTTGGTGATCATCCGGCGGAGCTTGTGGATGACCCAACTCATGTTGTGAGCGGTTTTGGGTGATTCGCCGCGACGGAGTGTCGAAGAATCAACCCGTAGAGAGCACTTGATCCTTGTGCGGATCAAGGGGGAGCGACACCCTTGCGCGGGTGCTCCAACGAGGACTAGTGGGGAGTGGCGACTCTCCGATACCTCGGAAAAACATCGCCGTGTTCCTTGCCCCTTTACATTCAAGCAATTACATTCTCGTATTTACTTTCATTGCTTGATTTACATTCCTAGAATTGCCATGCTAGACTAGGATTGGAAACTAGGGTGCAAAACTTTTTATCGGTAGACTCTCTAGGAACACAAGTAGGCACTAGGGGTGAATTCCGGCTTATAGGATTTAATTCTTGCAATTATTTTTTAGAAAAGCCCAATTCACCCCCCCCTCTTGGGCATCTTGATCCTTTCACACCCAAATCCAATCCGATGGCCAACGTTTGATGTTTGATGCCAGGCTTCAAACGCCGCACCTCACCCCGCGTGGCCTTCGTGGCTCCGTCCCACGCACGCGTGGCTTCAAACGTGCTTGGACGCACACACCGTCGCAAGCAGGGATGGAAGGCTGCAATCATGAAATAATAAAAAGGAAACGCACCATCAGGATGTGTGCACCCGTTGATCACGCCGGCCGGCCGCCTCCTCCCGGAGCCGCCAGACCAAGGCGGCCCTAGCCCTGTAGTCGTTCACGGCGTGCTTGTTGACGGTAGATAAGTGTCAACAAGAATTCAAATTCCACAAAAGAGACATTGAAGAACCCAGGGTGCCTGAACATTCATGATTCATCAACACAAGAACCCTGCCATCTCACAGGTTTGTGAATACACATATATATTATTCTAACCATGTGTAGATTGGAGAAAAGGTCGTCGTCACAAGAATTTAAATTACATCTCAAGTGACAGACATAAATGTTGCACCACTCACAAATTCCATCTTGCGAGTTATGGTAAGTATGATCAAGAAAGGTGAGATAGTCTTGCTCATTGACTTTAAACTTGATGAGTAGTTCTCTCTTTAATTTTTGCATTTCATTGCATGTTTACTTTTAACAATCCATGCATCCACTCTATTTAGTTTAATATGTTTTCTCATTCACTGCATGTTTAGTCCCTTGCATGCATCCATATCGTTTGCATCTAAAAAGAAAAAGAAATCCTCACCATGATCATGCTTTGACATCTCAATTTGAGTAAATCTCTATAATGCTTTCATGCTACCTTTATCTGCTATAGTATGCTTTGGTTTGGAAGTACTACCTATACTTCTAGAGGCTTTTAAATTAAGCGTGGTGCTTAGGTTAAATGGCCTTCCTTAATTAAATTAGACATGGAATCTAGTTTGGTTATTGAACTAAAAATTACTAGTGTATACAATGGTTATTTTGTTGGACTAACCCCTGCAGAAAATTCACAAATACAATTTGGGTAAGTCAAGGGATGAACTCACATCAGGGATAAAGCAAGGCATATGTTGAACTCCAACAACTTCATGCAAAAGACACGGCTCATTCATCATCCATGGAAGAACTGTAAGTATCGAATATCACTCCCTTTGTCTTTTACTACAAGTTACCTTTGCCTTCAACCATGATAGAGTGCCATGAAATAAAAAATGTAAAATAAAATAAATAAAACCTATGCTAAGAGTCACTCAAAAGCTATCTTTTTATTAGCATAGATGTAATTCAAATAAATTGTGGACACTAACCCCTACATTAAATTTATTGCAATCCTTCGGGTATGTGTCCACTAACATTTTACAAGAAAGAAAGAATTTATGATGTGCCTTCTCATAGTTTGGCATGAACCTGCCAAAGCACCACTTCAGTAATAGAATAAAGGAGACGAGTGCCGTACAACAGGATCAACATTAATAGCACTCACTCAAAGGAAGAAGATAAACAAAGAGACATGTCATGAGCAATGTTGAAGATATCCTAGCATTGAGTCTTCCAAAAACTCAGGCTAGGATGTCGATGAGAAGCAAAGTACAACTCACCTCAAATTAGCAAATTTGAGGCCTGCTCTCATTATCTTTGAAGACACCATCTTGCATCTCAGTAGAAGGACAAGAATGATGATACCATTATAAGCATGGCATGCATCCTTGTGTCAACAAAACATCAATCAAGGGTTAACTGCTGGCTAAGTTATAAAAGACCATAAACAACTACGATTGCAAGATGATGTCCTCAAAGCCATTGGAGATAAAGCCTACATGCAAATACCGATGAAGTTCCTTTCTCGACCATCAAGACGGATGTCGTATCATTAATTGAATAATTCTTCGCCATGCCGCTAGAAGACCATCAAGGGGAACTCAAGTCTGCATCTCCAATGAACACCAATTCATTGACCAAGACTTAACAAAAATCAACAATAGGTGATGAAGAAAGAAGAGCATGCAACTATCTGCATCATCATCTCCTGGATCGGATAATCCAAAGAAAAGTTGAATGCAAGGGAGAAGTCTTGCTCAACGGACCTAAAATCATGAGCCCTCACCGACAGGAAGAACAATGTCTGAGGACGTGGAGTTACAACACATTCTGAGGGATGCTTCAACATTCAGACTTGACTTCAAGGTGTCGAGCGACAACAAGGTTCAAGCTTGGGGGAGGAAGGCCGATGACTCCTCTAAAGATGATCCAATAATGCTCTTCCTCCTCTCAAGATCCCGTCGCTCTGACACGCTGAGAAGAAATAATGAGCGGAGCAAAAGGTCTGAACACAATTCAAAAAGAAAAAAGAGGAAGGAGAAAGAATGAGTCTTTAGAAGACAAGATGCTTATGAACAAGTGAATTGAGGAAGGCAAGCTTCAAGCAGAAGGAAAGGACCACCAAAAGACATCTACCCTACATCACATGGTGTCATCATGCCCCAGTGATAAAGGTAACATCTTAAGGTAAGTGGTCATTATTTAAAAAGCTTTACCTTGACTCTGGTATACATACAAAGAAAGGAACAAACATGTTTGAGTTACAACTTGATTGATTCAACCTGACTAAATCAACATGTCTTGTTTCTTAAGCTTGTTCATAACACCACTCTCTAGATGTCATATGCATAATTAAAAGAGCTAAATGTTGCAACTTTGGGAGATGATTGTCTTAATCCTAAAAAGTTTGATACACTTTGACAATCCTTTTATTGGTTAAGCAATTTCACTCTTTTTATCAAAAGTGTTTGAATGCTACATTCATGCTCATCCTTCTGATCTTGCCACCCATAAAATAAACAATATCTTATCATGGTCAATGTGTCTAAGGTTAAAATGAATAAGGTTTTGGTTCTGTTGGTGATTTTCTACCAATAGGACCGATGTACTTGATCTCTACCTTATCTTTGCAAGTAGGACACACTTTGAGCAAAATTTAGGGGAATTGTTGATTTCCCAAATCCTACAAGTGAACGTTCTGAACCTGCAACATGCACACTGAGCAAGATGCTGCCAGCTTCTACTATTAATGCTTCACTTCGAATTGCTGGACGAGCAAAGAACATGGGTGACAACATCCTCGAAACCACCATCTGAAGAGGTGCTGTCATTAATATCTCCATCATTGGGGTTAGATGATGCATCTAAGGAGTGAACATGTCGAGAAGTCTTGTTTGGAGGACTTAAATCACCGAACCCTCGCCAGAGAGGTAAACTTAGTAGTTATCCATATTTTCCTTTTCAATATTGTATTAATTATTTTTCCTTTAGCATATTTACTTTTCTATATTCACATAATCAATTCTTGCTGCATATTTACTTTATTACACCTATATTAAAAAAGAAAATAAAAATGTTATTGTATTGCATCCTAAAAATGCTAAGCCCCACATGGATAATTGTGTGGCGTGTAACAACCTATAGGGATAATCACTGTGGTGGCATAAAAATAAAAATAAAAATAAAAATAAATACGCATTCATCTTGTTGCATTTTCTCTTGCTTCATATAAAATATAAAAATACAAAAATATTGAGAAAGAGATCCTGTTGAAATTCTGCTTGAAAGAATAATCATGAAGCTCTAGGCAACCAAGACTTAGGTGGTTAATCACTACGCCTAATCAGTTCCACAAGTTTTGTTGTCTATTTGAGCTCCACAGGATTTAAAGGATCAAGAAGAGCTGACAAGTAAGTGGAGGTAATATCCACTTTTAGAGCATTACTTCAGTAGTCATCAACATCAATTAATGCATCACTAGAGGAAGAACGTCTCCACTGCCAGTCTGCTACCCTGCAAGATCGAACGACTATGTCAACATGCAGCTTGGGGGAGAGCTACCCCCATGTATCTAGCTAAGTATCTCTTTTCCCTTTTTACAATTTTAAAATTAATTTGGCTTTGCTAAGCACCTAAATAAATAAAAAGATGCATAATCCTAAAACTAAATAAAGATTTCCTTTCATAGCTATAGTCTTGTGCTATCTTTAAGTT
Source organism: Saccharum hybrid cultivar R570 (assembly GCA_038087645.1). Lineage (NCBI taxonomy): Eukaryota > Viridiplantae > Streptophyta > Magnoliopsida > Poales > Poaceae > Saccharum > Saccharum hybrid cultivar. Next base: position 20,994,909 of record JAQSUU010000496.1, read on the forward strand.
TGGAATAAAATAAAAGGTGAGAGTGTACAAAGGTTTGTCTGCTAAAAATGAAAACCTAGAATAAACTCTTATATGGAAAAGATGAATAGTTGCTCTGCCATAATTCCTTTTAAGTACCTAGTTTTCAACCTTGAATTCTCTCAAGTTTTGGATACATTGGTTTTGATTTAATATTTGCTCTAAACCTGAACTCGTGGGTAGCGAATGCTTGATCTAAGTCTAGGTAGTTGATGGATATGATATGGGAAGGTTTGAGCTGTCGTTTATCTTGTTCCTAGAGATACTAGAGTTCTAGAGAATTTATCTTTTGAAAATTAAAATTACTGCATGATGAGTTCCTGTATGACGAGAGCTTAAATTCCTACCACAGCCATATATACATGCTTGTTAGACTAGGAAAACTTCCACTGATATTTACTGCTTGTGAGCGTTGAGTATGGTCAAGCTGTGTTGACCCTTAGGAATTGGTCATGCGGTTAAAATCAAGATCACGTACACTCCACCCTTATATGCCGCTTCTACTCTGGAAGTACGCATCCACATATTTTCCATCTAGATCCACCCCAAAATTGTTCTACTCCTACACTGGGAGTGAGCATCAAAATATGTTTCCCATTCATTTCAACCTCTGCTATTCAATAAAGCTCCAAATATTTCTGTTGCTACCTCCCATCAATTTATCCAAAAAGAGGCTTGGGTGCTCTGAAAGAAAAAAAATAAAAGAAAGAGGACAAATGTCCCAATAAAAAAAACTACTGTCTCAGGAACCCTAGGTTCTCCTCAAAGTCTTCAAGTTCAAAAGAGAGGTATGTGTTTCTTCAAGGAGCAAAAGTAGAATTAGGCTTTCACCATTGCCATCATATATCCCCTTTCGTAACCACTTCTACCTATTTATACATCCACCATATTCATACCCCCACTATATTCCACCATACATCCACCACATACATAGGTCGACACACATGCACATCTTGATTTGATTGTATGACTCGTTTATCTGGATCCGTGGTTTGACTTTATAATATATGTTTGCAAGTATGTATATCTCCCCACCTATGAGCTCCACATAAGCCTATTAGTTATAGGGTGAGAGAGAGAAGGCACAATGCTACTATGCCTAATGCCAAAAATACCACATATCTTGAGAGAAGAGAGAAGGCATATACCATTAATGCCTTGGTGAGAATCTAGAAATACCACAAAGGAGAGACTTGAGAGGGTCATACATAGGAATATCTGAGTTTTATTTGAAAATCTTGCAAAAAACTCTAGAATAATAGTAGATCGAAGAGCTTGAAACATGGCGCTTGACTTGACCGTTCTGTCTTTCAACTGCTCAAGACCCAAGTGACGGTCATAAGCCCCATGGTAGAAGGTAATATGAGTAAGTCTATAATCAGAATAATTCATTCTAATTCGGAGGAGAGTTCTTGTTTGAATGCATGTGTACTTTTGAGGCGTGAAAGCATCGTAGCAACTCAGTAATCTATCTTTGCTCAGGGACGAGCAAAAGGTAAGCTTGGGGGAGTTGTTGATGGTAGATAAGTATCATTTTTAACCATCAACATAGCATGAAAAAGGACCTAAATATAAATATCATCTAGCTATAGGGGTTACACTGATAGAATTTCATGAGTTTTGATGAATATCTATTTCTACAGGGGGTTATCAGGAAATAACCAAAGAAGGCCCACATGTAAGATTTACATAGAGAGAAAGACCTCATGCACAAGAATACTCTAGAAGACTCCAGAAGACACCAGACCAGACCGGAGGTCGGATGGCCACGTAGGCAGGGCGCCCTCCCTGTCCATGTGGGCACCCGCCCACCTACGTGGACCAATCAGGTCCAGTCTCGCGGATCCTGCCCCCACCACCTTTGAGGATAAATCTACACCATGTATCAAGGTCGGTTTGATCTGACGGCCGTGGTGCATTTGAGGAGGCTATATAAGCAAGGCCCCTGGCCCTGGGAGAAACCCTAATTCATTGATCAATTCATTCAGTTGATTGAGAGGTGTCCCTTGAAAGGATAACCTCTCCTTCATACATCAGGAGGATTAGGTCTAGACTCTTCAATGTAGTAGCTAGAGAGAGGGGGTCGAGTTGGGCTCTTGCTCAAGGTTCCGGATCTAGTCTTGGAGGCTTGGTAAAGCCTTGTATCTTCACTTCAACATTCTGTAAGACTTATACTTATTCTCTTATTTACATGGCTATGCTTACTTTGAATATATCTTGCTAGTTGAGTTTATCAATGTTTTTGTGTGCTAGTTCATAGAGCGCTTAGCCTTCTAGTTTGTCGACTAGGCTAGGTAGCCGAGCTTCTATAAGCGTGGTGCTTACAAGATGCTCTGCCTGTGAATACACCCTGTTCCCTGGTTGTATGGTAGTTACGGGAGGTGACAGCCCCGTCCATATCAAATCGAGCAGGTTCTTAAATTTCTTAAATTGTAGGACCGTAGTCACGTTAATAGAGGTATCCTTTGTGGTACTCTTTCCTGTCTAGTGGCGTCCCGAAGTGCACAAGAGTAAGGTAATTCTTAACATAGTTGGGTTTACTTTAACCATGTGATAAGAGTATCATAGGAATCTACCTCACCCGTTGACCTCCCAAGTTAACTAGCTTATCCTTGATGACCTATCCCCTGTGTGTCTTATTGCATAACTCCTATTATTACTTTTATCCCTTGCTCTAGCTGTGCTGGTAAGTTGGTTAGTAGTCTTTCCATTGCTATCCATTAAGTCTTTACTTCATTGTTTCCCTGTGGTAAAATATAAATAACGATACCTGGAATACTCCTGGTAAAATGCTACAATGGTTATTCTGTGCGCTTGCGGAATCCTTCATATTTTATTTGCACTTAATAAATACCATCAGTGCTCTCTAGATTGTTGTGCTCGTGGAGTCATGGCCTCTGATCCGCACCCAGCCCCGCGACGCCTCTGCAACGAGCTCCACCATAGCCACGCCCATTGCCGTCTCGCCGAGGCCCGCATGGTGATCCGATCGGGCCTGCACTTGGGGATGTCATCTCCGATTCAAGCAAGGTGAAGGGGGATCGGTTTGTTGCCCAGCATCCTCCTTCTCACCCAACCAGGTGAATTCCGCATTCTGCATCACCCATGCCCACCTTTTAATTTCTCTAGGAACACTAGCTAGGTCATCGCATCGTTCATTGTCTGAGACTCTGAGGCGTGGTTGCGGTGGGTTTATTTGTTGATTATTATTAAGGGAATACAATTGATTCTTCGAGGTCTTTCCTTCCTTCTCCTGAGTTCATGTGTTGATTTCGGCTACGGGCCTGATTGGCTTGTTTCATGAAGGATTCCAGTTTTAGAACTGGAGCATGACCATGCGGTTGCTTTTGCAGGACGTGTGCCAACCAGGTCAGGACATCTTGGATCTTAGGTTTGAGCATTATTATCATTTTTTTATTATGAATCCTGCTCACAACAATTGAACTGTGGTCTGTTCCGTGAGTCATGACAACTGAGAAGTGAGAAGTCACTCGCGTGAATCAGATGAAGAGTTTTAAGATCAGACAAGTTTTCGAACTAGGGCACTTCTCTACTAATTATTCCCAGAATCAAGTGTGTCGGTTGCATATGGCTTCGGCCAAACAAATCTTTGATTTGTTCACTAAATATAAGATTGCAGTGTCTCTCTAAGTAAACCTTGATGGTATAAGTCTTTGGATAAGGGCACACTACTAATGTACAGTTGTAACTCTGTTAGCTTCTAGCATTAGTATTGAACTGCACTTATAAATTTTCCATTAGTAAGCCTTGTTGTGCATGATCTCTGTGCTCCTTTAGAGTTTTTCTTAAACGAGACGTGCTAAACACATATTCCCCTCATAATTCACACATCGATTTTGATGTCCCTTTTTCAGTTTTGGCAACACGACATACTTGAATATTTCCGTGACTTTCATTCTGATGCTCAAGGCCGAGTGCGTCCACATGCTACTCCCTCTATGTTACTTTACAAAGATCCATCCATGAGCTAATACAATAGATACCGACTCATTTTTGAAATGCAGTGCTTGTAGCAACATTTATAATGGATGTTTTATGTGGTACTGACAAATTGAGATGTGATCTCTTCTTGAACATAGTATTGGTCAGTGTTGGTGTTGTAGTTTCATTTTATGGCGAGATCCACTTTAATGCTTCATTGTTAAAGCTTTGAAAATGCATAGTTATTATAATTTCAAGATGTTAGCTAGATTTAGTCATTGTGATACATTATCATTAACTCTGTGGTTTTCTGTATTCCAAAAAAAACTATACAGTTACACTTGGGTTCATTGTGCTGATGTCGTAAAGTGAATGAATATTGCTGGTATTTTTTTTAGCGTATATGATTCTAGAAATCTGGACAGGTTGCCCTGAATAATATATTTGATGAACATGTTCCTTGACAAAGGCTTCACTATGAAATTTCATATGTGCAGTATAGATGATTGCTAAGACTTTCTAGCTACTTTCGTAACCTATATAGTTGTATTTGGAAAAACTTTTGTAGTATAACTGGTTTGCCATTGTTGCTGGAGCCTTAAAGCAATGCACAATTTTTTTAATCATGCTAAAGCTTGTGTACTAAATACGGTGAAAAACAAGCATGTTAGATGATGATACTAAAATCAATGAAGAAAGTTTTTTTGTTCTTCATGGACTATAATAACGAAGCTGAAAATATAGGTAAGGTTCTGAGTGACCAACTGATCATCCACTAATTAAATTGGTGGTCTCGATGTTAGGGGATCTTGGTTTTAATTAGAACACAACTGAAAAGTCGCTAAGTGATGTCAAAATTTGCAGTGCCGCCAGAAGAACTGTATACAACACAATTAGCGAAGCTCCAAGAAATGGGTTTCTTTGACACATAATGTAACACCCTAAATTTTGAAGAGAAGAAAAATAGGAAAATGTGATTTTTTATATTTATTTTTGTGAAGCATGCAACTTTAGAATAAGAATAATTTTATAAATTTAAAATCAAATATAAGGGTAGAAACATGATTGAGCATTCATGCTGCTGCATTTGGAGTTTTGTATTGAGTGGTTTAAATCAAATTCAAATTTGATTTGAAAATCATTTGAAAAATGAATTTGAAAAAAAATTGGAAAAGATTTCTTATTTTCTCTCTGCTCTCAGGCCGGCTTTCCTCACGGCCCAACAAGCGCGGCCCGTTCCTTCCCTCCCTCCCGGCCGGTCTCCTTCTTCTTGGGCCGAGCCCGAGCCGCGGCCGCCGGCCTAGAACGCGCGAGCGCTTTCCTTCTCCCGTTCCAGTCGCTGACGATGCGGGCCCACGCGTCAGTCGCGTCCCCTTCCCCAAGTCGCCGGCCTCGGTGCTTTCCATGTTCACCGATCCGAATCCACCGTCGAATCCCTCCCTTTCCTTTCTTGGAGACACCTCCGGACTATAAAAACGGAACCGTCGCCCCTCCCCGCTCCACATCCAACCCTAAATCGCAGCTACATCGCCTCGGGGTGGCTACACCCGAAGCACCGCCTCCACCGTCCGCCCCTTCGAGCCGTGCGAGCTCATTGCTTCATCTCCGGCCACGATTTTGCCCTAGGTATGATCGCGTTGAAGTTATCTACCTACCGGTACCCTTGCTTCACGATTTCGTGCACTGTGGCGCGAGATAGGCCACTCCGGCCATGGCGCCGCCGTGGGAGGTCGCCGTCGGGACCAAACCCGGCCGGAGCGCCGCCGGCTCATCCTCCGATCCCATCCGAGCCGTTCGCTTTAGATCCGACGGTCTAGATTTGTAGATAACGGTTCGGCTGGTAATCTTGCAAAAGAGACCCTGGGGTTTTCAAATATATAACCCGCAATCCAAAGCGTAAACCGGGAAAATACGTTTTGATTAAATAAAAACGTAATTCGTTTCGGAAAAAGAAAAATACGCTTTCTCATATTTACAGTTTTGCCACTCAGTTTGTTTTAGTCGTAGAATCTTCGTTTTAACTCCGATTTGATCCATTCAAATTGCGTTAGATTCATATTTGCGAGCTCTATCTAATGATACAACTGTACAGTAGGTTTGGATTAATTTATTTTCGAGTTTCAATTAAAGTATTTATTTTTCTATAGGAAATCTTTGGAAATTCATAACTTTGTCGTTTTAGCTCCGTTTTTCGTGATCTTCGCGTCTGTGTGATCCTAGCGAGTTGTAGATTCGTTTTAAAGACTTTTTATCTTATTTTCTTACTGTTGGTGTATTGTTCTAATTATAGCCTTGTTTGTCTATGCATGATTGCCTCTGGATGTGTGTTGTTGATAATGGTTGATCGAGTATAGACGGTGAGCAATTCGTTGGAGATCAAGAGCCTTACTACGAGCAAGATCTTCAGGACCAGTTTGAGCAAGGCAAGTATAGCATGGGATTGTCCTTGTTGTCCTATTCACCTTATGCAATTAATATCATTATGCATTTATTCCTTGTTAAGGATGACTTAGCGATTGATCCTATACCTTGGTACCCATTATGATGCATTGATTAGTATGGCTAGTGCTTAAACATGGACTATGATCATGTAAATTGATTAGAGGAATATGCAATAAACATTAAAATATGATTTTGATTATTGTTTAAAGGGGATTAGAGCATGTGTGTTACTTTTGATGCTCTAATTGCTCTCCATAAGGACTCATCTATAAGCGACAATCCGGGATTTACAGTACAACTATGGGGGCTATATGGCTCTGGCTTTAGTCATATAGAAGGACCTTTTCTAGCTTGTTAGAGGTAACCTTTTTGGCGTAAGAATGGCTTGACGAATCGGGTATAGTGCGGCCTCTGTCCTTATGTGTATAGGCTGCGGGTTATTGTGCCATTTGGAAGGGGGGCTCTACATCTGTTTGCCGAGTGAATCTAATGGCCCTAACTTGTTAGACGAACCTTCGAAAGACTTCATAGTGTTTACCCTGCCTGCTCACCTTGGTAGTGTTTTGGGAGTAATTAACCCGGACATTTGGGTAACACGACTCACAGTGAAAGTGTACAACCTCTGCAGAGTGTAGAACTGTTATAACAGCCGTGCTCACGGTCACGAGTGGCCTTGGACCCTTATGGAATAGTTGAATAATTGTTTATGTTTATGTTTTTGCTATTCATTAATCATTTCACATGGATCATATGTTTATTGTTTACATTGAGACCTTTTGATGCTATTGATATGCTAAAATCATGTTAACTAAAAGCTACATGCTGATAAACCCATGATATGCCTTTTTGAGCCTCATGAACCCCATGTTACACTTGTTGAGTACGAGATGTACTTACGCTTGTTTATTTTTCTTATTTGGATAAAAATCCCGGATGGGTAACAGATGGAGGTAATAGCGACTACTACGTCTACTTCCCTAAGGATTACTAGTCTTGCTGTCAACCAGTCAATGTACCTGTGACTGGAGCTACCACGAGAGATTTTTATTTATACTTCCGCTACATTTATGTTAAGACTAAGTGTTTAAATATCGTGATGTAATAACATTTGCCATGATACTTCTGTTATAATTTGTGAACTTATGTGTGATTGATCTCTGGGCGCACATAAGGGTAAGCATTCCATTTGGTCGATAAATGGGTATGACACATAAGAGAACATCCAAGCCTTGGCCGCTACCGCTGAAAATGTTCATGCTGCAGTGGAGCGACTTCCTGGAAACATGGGCCAGAATATGATGATGATCATAACTGTACTCTGATTTGTAGTTGGCATTGTGAGATCATGTCTAGTTCATTGGTTTTACACCTGAGACTGAGAGGCGACATCTAGATTCTATGTTTAAGGATGAATAAAGAGTGTACCGGCTGAACTTTCCGTATACATGTGGTCCAGTGCCATGGTTAAAATTGTTGTTGTCGTTACTTGGGTTGTTGCACATATTGATCGTTTGCAATCTTATGTGTAATGTACATGGACAATGTCTTCTCTACAAATGGGTGGGGGGGAGAGAATATGCAGTGCAAACCATGACAACTCAATAAAAAACAGTATTTCAGTTGCTTAAATATGAGATGCATCCATATCCCACATGTGTCTTTTATTTCAATAGTTAAGATTCCCTCTAAAAATATGAGAATAATAAATTCAGTGATTTTTGTCATTTTATATGAATTTTTATAAAACGAGATTGAATTCTAACTTTTGCGACAAAAGTATATCTATGCTTTTTGAACATGGATCGCTTCAATTATTTTGGAGCCTTGAAAATATGCTTTTGATTGAATCTTAATGAAGTACTTCAAATTTGATAGAATTAACATTAGATTTAATATGACCTGCAGTGTTAGCTCGGACAAATATACTGGTCTACATCCCGAACTAAACAAGGCTATTCTCGGCTCGTCAGTCGTCACGCTCACGTACCTGCGTCTCGTGAGTTGGGAAGCGGAATATCTTGGGAGCCGCCGGCGTGGGACGCCGAAAGGCCAAAAAGTTCGGCGAGCGGACCTCAGCTGGAAGTCCCGTCCAGCTACGTTACTCTGCGCCGCGTCCGCGTCCGCGTGCTGGTATTTGATGCCTTCTACCAGCGGGTCATGTGTCGGCACGCTTGTCCGGCCCTGGGAGGAGACACCTGGCTCGGACCGGTGCTTCTTCTGGAACTAGCCGAAAAGCCCTGGACTAGCTGGCTCCCTCGTACTCGCTCGCACACTGTAATAAGTGCTACGCTGCTGCGCGCACATGGCAGGTCCACCCAGAAGGAAGCATTCACTTTTTTTCGGGGGGAAATATATAACAGAGGAAGCATTTACTTGGAGGCTAAGGCGGTGTTTAGTTTCTGGGGTGAAAAATTTTGAGATATTATATCGGATGTTTTATGGGATGTCGAAAAGGGTGTTTGGATACTAATAAAAAACTAATTATATAACTTGTCTGAAAACCATGAGACAAATTTATTAAGCATAATTAATCCATCATTAGCACATGTTTATTGTAGCACAATATTGTCAAATCATAAATTAATTAGGCTTAAAAAATTCGTCTCGCAAATTTGTCACAATCTATGTAATTAGTTATTTTTTCATCTACATTTAATATTTCATGCATGTGTCAAACATTCGATGTGACGGGATGAAAAATTTTTAGGAGGAACTAAACACCCCCTAACTACTCAATCCGGAGGAAGGTCTTTGATATTGCTTCCTTCTTCTATCGAAAGTATATGTACTCCTAAGTACCAACACATTCTACAACTTGACTTTTTGACTTACAATGTATATGAAAATATACTATTATCTTATATATACACAGAGTTATATGATATAGTAGTATTGACTTTGAGCTTAATACTCGTATCAATAAAATCATGTAAGTTTTATTGTAACAGAATTACATTATGCATATCTGTATTTTAAATAGATTATGAGGTTTGACTCTTTACATGCATGCACTATCTTATATTAAACAAAATGAAGAGAGAGTACATATCGACGTTCTATAGACTAATGTGGATTTTTATAGCACTACAAGAGAAAAAAAAGCTATCCAACATTTATGGGAAACAAACCCTTTATATATAAAATTTTAAAGCTATAATTTATTATTTTATGACGGCAATGTCATATTAAGCATGTCAAATATAAAACACAATCTTAATAGAATATTTTCTCTGTTGCAAACCACATAAATATTTACTTATAAATACATACTAACTCTAATTTCATAATATCCATGCATTGATACAGTTAATATATCGAGTTTTGTGACTTTCTTGGTGGATCCATAAAAATTTGTAGTTCTAATCTCTGATTGAAGTCAGCAAAAAGTTAGTTGTCGACGTGTCAAAGTACTACTCTATCCATTGATGATTATGATGGAAACCTCTCTCGATTTTTGGCGTAAGAATGGCTTGACGAATCGGGTATAGTGCGGCCTCTGTCCTTATGTGTATAGGCTGCGGGTTATTGTGCCATTTGGAAGGGGGGCTCTACATCTGTTTGCCGAGTGAATCTAATGGCCCTAACTTGTTAGACGAACCTTCGAAAGACTTCATAGTGTTTACCCTGCCTGCTCACCTTGGTAGTATTTTGGGAGTAATTAACCCGGACATTTGGGTAACACGACTCACAGTGAAAGTGTACAACCTCTGCAGAGTGTAAAACTGTTATAACAGCCGTGCTCACGGTCACGAGTGGCCTTGGACCCTTATGGAATAGTTGAATAATTGTTTATGTTTATGTTTTTGCTATTCATTAATCATTTCACATGGATCATATGTTTATTGTTTACATTGAGACCTTTTGATGCTATTGATATGCTAAAATCATGTTAACTAAAAGCTACATGCTGATAAACCCATGATATGCCTTTTTGAGCCTCATGAACCCCATGTTACACTTGTTGAGTACGAGATGTACTTACGCTTGTTTATTTTTCTTATTTGGATAAAAATCCCGGATGGGTAACAGATGGAGGTAATAGCGACTACTACGCCTACTTCCCTGAGGATTACTAGTCTTGCTGTCAACCAGTCAATGTACCTGTGACTGGAGCTACCACGAGAGATTTTTATTTATACTTCCGCTACATTTGTGTTAAGACTAAGTGTTTAAATATCGTGATGTAATAACATTTGCCATGATACTTCTGTTATAATTTGTGAACTTATGTGTGATTGATCTCTGGGCGCACATAAGGGTAAGCATTCCATTTGGTCGATAAATGGGTGTGACAAATTGGTATCAGAGCTCTTGTTGACTGTAGGACGCAAGCCTAGCTAGCAATGGTCGATTTAGTGTCATCTTTACACTATTTTTATGCTCACTATCTTGCTCTTGTTATTTGATAAATTTTTATGCTTCTTATGTCTCATTCTATTACGAAATTTTGCCTCTATTCTAACTTCATCTAAAAATTCTGTAGATGACCCGTGACCGTAAGACTGCCCGCATCAGCTTTGGAGGATACTACCCACCTCGTGCCCTGCTTACAACTGAAGAGCCACAAGAGCCAGAACCTCAGGAACAGGAGAAGACCCCTGTAGCACCAGCCCAAGCACCAGCACCTCCCCAGGAAGAAATTGAGCCTGAAGAAGATCCAGAAATCGTCGAGATTGAAGATGGTGAGGAGGAAGCTAATGGAGGAGTACAACCCCCGTCTCCACCTGTAAGGTCCTAGATGGCTAGAGGGGGGGTGAATAGCCTATTAAAAATTCTACAAGAACCACTAAGCAAACTTGTTAGAATAACAAACGGCGTAAAGCGAGTTTTGCTTAGCCAAAGGTTGTGATGCAAGCCTCCTATCCACAAGTCTAGTAGATTAAGATCTCTAGTTCACACAAGAGCTATGTCACTAAGGTTACACTAGAGAACAAGCTAACACTACTAGCAAAGCTACTACTAGAGCAACACAAGATAAAACTAGTGAATGTAAATGCAAGAGAGAGGATTGTGATTATTATACCGACGGTGAAGTGAAGATGTTGCCAATCACCAAGATGATATACAATCAATCAATATTGACAACAACACAAAATGAAGACCAATCACCGGGAGACAAGAGACACAATATTTGTTCACCCGGTGTTCACTTGTGCACCGACAAGCTACGTCACCGGTTGTGTCGACCAACACCTAGATGGTTTCCCGGTGTGACCCTCAAGTCACTTGCCCCTCAAGGCACGCCCCGCAAGGCACCGCAAGACACCACTCTCAAGTGAGGTAACTCAATGACACGCGGATTCCACTAGAGTTTCTTTTGGCGTCCCGCCGAGGAAAGCACAAGAACCTCTCACAAACAACCGGAGGTGGCCAAGAACAATCACCTTTTCTTGCCAACGCCTCCAACAATCTCCAAGCCGGCTAGGAGCGGTACCCTCCAAGAGTAACAAGAAATCCACCGGCTAAACTACCCACAAGTGCCACTAGATGCTCTCAAGCTATGCAATGCACTTTGGGATCACTCAATCTCACTTTTGATTTGCAATCAAGCAAGGGAGATGAGTGGGAGGAGTTGTTCTAGCTCAAAGGATGCACAAGTATGTTAGAAATGCCAAGAGACCTCCCCAAGGGCCGGCCAACAAGTATTTATAAGCATCCCATCCAAATAGAGCCGTTACAACTCCACTCACGTTTTTCGCGGGACCACCGGACGCACCGGTCGTAACTGACCGGACGCGCTCAACCGCGTCCGGTGTCCCCTGATTTCAAATTCGTCCGTTAGATCCTCCAACGGTCACTGCGCGCCAACGGTCAAACGAGCGACTGGACGCGCTGTTGCGAACCACCGGACGCGCCGGTGCGCACAGCACCCGCGCCCGCGAAGACAAGACCGGACGCGCTCCTCGCAACCACCGGACGCCACAGTACCCGCGTCCGGTGCGAGTCCAGTAAGCTCCCTGGACCACCGGACGCGTCCGATGGTGTGTGACCGGACGCGCACAGCGTCCGACGTCCTCGGTTCCCTCAGGGCGCATGACCGGACGCGCCGGTCCCGTGGGTCACCGGACGCGCCGGTGCCAAACCCTAGCCCGCGCGCCTGACCCGACGCTGCACTGACCGGACGCGCCGGTCGAAACTGACCGCGTCCGGTGCAGCGTCCGGTGCAGCGTCCGGTGCACCTCTGTGACCTCCGTTCGCCTCCGTTTCTTTTCCGACTTTCGGCGTAATGGAAAATAGGCATTTCATTTCCCCGAAATCGCCTGAAGAACCCAAACCCCTCTCTACCCGCAAACGACAGCGCGACCAACGCCACCTTTGCAAATGTGCCAACACCATCAAGTGTACATCTCCATGTGCTTGTGTGTTAGCTTTTTCTCAATCATTTTCAAAGGTTTTCCAGTTAGCTCACTAGGCCCTACATGCAATGCACTTCATGAATTCACCTAGTGGCACCCATGTGTCGAATAACCGATAAGACTTCCCCTCTTAATAGTTCGGCTATCGATCCTAAACCACTCACACCCTCTATGGTGTCTTGAGTGTAAAACAAAATGGCCCTATGGTTATACCTTTGCCTTGAGCCCATTTTGTTTCTCCAAAGGATATGATCCACTTCATATCATCACATGACCGTCTCGATCCATCGACCTTGACTTCACTTGCTCTTTACCGTTGCATTGGTCCGTCGGCGCCAAGTCTTGCTCAAGCTTCACCATCGCATGGTCCTTCGCTTCGAAGCCTCGACTTGCCCTTCACCTTCACAACCGGTCCATCGAGCCAAGCCTCATCTTGGTCTTCATCATCTTGGTCATATGAGTCAATGTCATGTCTCATATTCAATGACCACCTTTATCTAAATCATCCACTTAGATACAAAGGTTAGTCCTAGGTTTCATCAATTAGCCAAAACCAAACTAGGGACTTTCACCACCACATGAAGCTCCTGAAGATATGCCACCTCCTCCAATGGGGTGGACTGTGAGGATCTACCACAGGAATGGAGGGGATGCTGTCTCTCATATTCGCCTAGTGGGGATGCTCACTGCTTACTTCGCTGATTGGCATCCAACCGTGGAGTACGTCTGCTGGGAGTACACTCATCCACTGGAGAACACGTACTGGAAGGCAAGGGCAAGCATCTTTGCACACAAGCAAGACAAGGGGGCATATCAGCTGGACAGGATGTTCTCTCACGTGGGACATCGAGCTACTATAGAGGATAGCATTGAAGATGCTGCTTTTGAAGCATGTATGGGTCTCCGCTATCTTCGCTTTAACCTTATGAAGCATGACATTCATCGCTTCCTTCCTCGTGCACACCCCGAGCTTGGATGGGCTATGACAGATCCAGTGCAGCTAGAGCCACTACCTCGGGTGATAGTGAACTTTGTCTATGATATGATGGACAGGAAGCTGCAACTAGAAGAGATGGTGAGGGCACAAGGGAAGACTATCAAGAGGTGCCAAGCAACCATTGATGAGCTACGAGCAAACCAAGGCATGCCCAAGATCTACGAGACGTTAGAGCATGAGCCACTTCCTTAGGAAGTAGGAGTCCTTTATGTAATAAGAACGTTCTTAGTAACGTCAGTTGAGTCAGTCGAGTCTGTCGTGTGGTTTGAACCTTGGTGTGCTAGTTGCTTTATTATTATGCTTATGTGTGAGTTGGATCTTTGTTTGAGTGTCTGGACTTGTAGGCATGTCTACAAGTTCCATTCTTAAGAATAATAAGTTTATTAGTCAAGGAATAATAGTTGGGTTTGATATTATCTCGTTTCTGTCCTTGCTGTTTTCTGGAGCAGTCTCTAATGTTTCTGCTATAGTTTAAAAACGGTTCGTGCAACATTTATGAAATTTTTATGAGAGAAACTAGACTCAAGCATCTTTCAAATGTCACTGGAATCACCTTTTTATCTAATCTGGTTCGAGAGATATAATTTTCACAAGTTAAAGTTTCTGCACAGTCTGGAATCTGGAACAGTTTCTGTTACGCCTTATTTTTCATAGACTTAACGACAGAATCTGGTCTTGAGGTCTGAATAGAAATTGTGGATAATTTCATAAGCTTTCCAACCATATAAAGCACGCCTCTTTTAGACTTCTGTAGCCCGAGATATGATTGAAATACTAAACTGTCAATATTGCTACTCGTCCAGAAAACTTTCAGATCTCATTCTTAATCTTATAAGTGGTTGATAACCTGGATTTCTTAAAGTTTGCATGTTTATGGGTGGCAGATGGCCGGAAGAGGAAGAGACAGAGGTCGTGGAAACATTCCCCCAAATCCACCACCACCACCGCCACCAACTATCGAGCAGCTGCTGGCAGTACAGACGCAGTTGATGCAACAACTGGTGCAGAATCAGCAGAATCAGCCAGTTGCTGGGGCTCAACCACGTGATAAGCGTGGTGAATTTTTGAAGGGTCGTCCCCCAGTGTTCACACATGCTGCTGATCCTTTGGAGGCCGATGATTGGCTTCGTGCTGTGGAGAAACAACTCACCATTGCACAATGTGATGACCGACAGAAGGTGTTGTTCGCTTCTGGGCAACTTCAGGGAGAAGCTCAGGATTGGTGGGAATCATATGAGTATGGTCGTCCTGCCAATGCTCCTGCAGTCACCTGGCAGGAGTTTAGAGAGAACTTCAGGGCTTACCATATACCTGAAGGAATGATAGAATTGAAGGCGGAGGAATTCAGGAACCTGACCCAAGGGTCAATGACTGTAGCTGAGTACCGTGACAAGTTTGCTCAATTGTCACGATATGCTCCACATGAGGTGGCCAATGACAATGATAAGCAGCGCCGCTTCTTGAAGGGATTATATGATGGACTACAGTTGCAGTTGATGTCCAATACCTATCCTAACTTTCAGACGTTTGTGAACCGCGCTATCGTGGTAGATAACAAGCGCAAAGAAATGGATGCAAAGAGGAAGAGGTTACAGGGACAAGCCTCCAATAGCAACACCCGTCCACGTACTGGCTTTCAACAGAATACTCAGCAGAGGCCTCCTTCTGGACAGTGGAATCGTGGTTAGGCCCCATTCCGTGGACAGTTCCCTCAACGTCCCCCATTTCAGCCACAGAGTAGCAACCAACGTCCACCACAGCAGAATGGGAATCAAGTGCAGTGTCAGGGTCCTTCCAACAACACTCCTACAAAGACCAGTGCTCCCAATACTCCCAACAGGTGTTTCCGTTGTGGAAAAGAAGGTCACTTGTCCTACAATTGCCCGGAGAAGCCTAACCAGCAGACTCCCCAGAGACAGAGCAGCCACCAGAAGCCCGCACTTAACTCGGGAAGGGTGAATCACTTGTCCCAGGAAACTGCAGTGGAGGAGCCAGAAGTTATGCTTGGTACGTTCGATGTCCACTCTACTCCCGCCACTGTTCTTTTTGATTCTGGAGCATCACATTCTTTCATATCACAATCATTTGTTAGAATACATAGAATCCATTTGTGTGCCATGAAAAACCCTATCTTAGTAAACTCACCTGGTGGAAGCATGCCAGCATCTTATCGCTGTCTTCCAATTAGTCTCAACTTAAGGGGGGTAGAGTTTACAGTTAGCCCTATAGTATTGAGAACAGCGGGGATTGATCTTATATTGGGAATGGATTGGATGATGCAACAACAAGCAGAGATTCAGTGTAAGGATAAATCAGTTGTGCTGACAACACCAAAGGGTGATAGAATCAGGGTTGAAGTAAAAGTGCAAAAACAAGAGACCGCTACAGTGAACCAGCTCAATGATGGTGCCAACCAGGAGGATCCAGTTGTGGAGGAGTTCCCAGATGTGTTTCCGGAGGAATTGCCAGGTATGCCACCAGACCGTGACATTGAATTTATTATTGAATTATTACCTGGAACTGCACCTATAGCTAAGCGTCCATATAGAATGGGAGTAAATGAATTAGAAGAACTTAAGAAACAAATTAAGGAGTTACAGGATAAGGGTTTTATTCGTCCTAGTTCTTCACCATGGGGTGCACCAGTGATTTTTGTGGATAAGAAAGATGGAACTCAGAGGATATGTGTAGATTATCGGTCTCTTAATGAGGTTACTATTAAGAACAAGTACCCATTGCCTAGAATTGATGACCTGTTTGATCAGTTGAGAGGAGCTTGTGTATTCTCCAAGATTGATCTTCGCTCTGGATATCATCAATTGAAGATTCGTGCTAGGGATATACCCAAGACAGCATTTACCACACGGTATGGGTTATATGAGTATACAGTGATGTCCTTTGGTTTGACTAATGCTCCTGCATACTTCATGTATTTAATGAATAAGGTGTTTATGGAATATCTGGACAAGTTTGTAGTGGTATTCATTGATGATATACTAGTGTTTTCCAAGACAGAGGAGGAACATGCTGAACATTTGAGGTTGGTCTTGCAGAAGCTCAGAGAACACCAACTATATGCAAAAAGGAGTAAATGTGAGTTTTGGCTGAAGGAAGTTTCTTTTCTGGGTCACATTGTTTCAAATGGAGGAATATCAGTAGATCCTGGCAATGTGAAAGATGTATTGAACTGGAAACCACCTATCAATGCAAGTGAGATCCGTAGCTTCTTGGGATTGGCTGGTTATTATAGGAGATTTATAGAGGAATTTTCCAAGCTTGCAAAACCAATGACTGCATTGTTGGAGAAGAATGCCAAGTTTGTGTGGTCCGAGAAGTGTCAGGCTAATTTTGAGGAGTTAAAGAAAAGATTGACTACTGCACCCGTCTTAGTTTTGCCAGATCTGAATAAACCTTTCTCTATCTATTGTGATGCATCTCGATTGGGATTGGGATGTGTTCTGATGCAAGAAGGTAGAGTTGTGGCATATGCATCGAGGCAGTTAAGGAAGCATGAGTTAAATTACCCTACTCATGATTTGGAATTAGCTGCAGTAGTTCATGCATTAAAGATATGGAGACATTATTTGATTGGACACAAGAGTGATATATACACTGATCACAAGAGTCTAAGGTATATCTTCACTCAAACGGATTTGAACTTGAGGCAGCGTAGATGGTTGGAGTTGATAAAAGACTATGATCTAGAGGTGCATTATCATCCTGGAAAGGCCAACGTTGTTGCTGATGCTCTTAGTAGGAAAAGTTATGCAAATGAAATACAAGTAATGCCTATGCCAAAGGAATTGTGTGCTGAGTGCAAGCATCTGAACTTAGGATTTACTACTAATGCAGTGGAACTAGTATTAGAGCCTACCCTGGAGCAAGAAATCCGTAAAGGTCAGCAGAAGGATGAAAAGTTGAGAGAGATAGCTGAAAACATAGCGAACGGAAAATCTCCAGGATTTCGTAAGGATGAAAATGGTACGCTATGGTTTGGGAAAAGGCTGTGTGTGCCCGAAGATAAGGATATCCGAATGGCAATTCTGCGTGAAGCTCATGAGTCAGCTTATTCCATACATCCGGGGAGTACTAAGATGTACTTAGATCTGAAAGGGAAATATTGGTGGTATGGTTTAAAGAGAGACGTAGCTGAGTATGTTGCCTTGTGTGACACTTGTCAAAGGGTGAAAGCAGAACATCAGAGACCTGCAGGATTGTCACAACCTATGCAGATACCCGAGTGGAAATGGGAAGAGGTTGGTATGGACTTTATAGTTGGGTTGCCACGGACTCAAAGAGGATATGATTCAATTTGGGTGATAGTGGATCGTCTGACTAAGGTTGCTCATTTTCTGCCTGTGAAGACTACATATAGCAGTGTGAAACTGGCAGAGTTGTATATGGAAAGAATAGTGAGTCTACATGGAGTTCCTAAGAAGATTGTGTCTGATCGAGGTACTCAGTTTACATCTCATTATTGGCAAAAGATACATGAATCATTGGGGACCAAACTAAATTTTAGTACAGCTTATCATCCCCAGACAGATGGTCAAACCGAGAGAATTAATCAGATATTGGAAGATATGTTGAGAGCTTGTGCTCTACAATATGGTACTAGCTGGGATAAGAGTTTGCCATACGCAGAGTTCTCTTATAACAATAGTTATCAGAAGAGTCTTCAAATGGCACCGTTTGAGGCTCTGTATGGACGAAAGTGTAGGACCCCGTTGTTCTGGAATCAGACAGGGGAGAGTCAAGTGTTTGGGCCTGATGTATTAAAGGATGCAGAAAAGAAAGTGAGAATGATTAGAGATAATCTAAAAATAGCACAGTCCAGACAGAAAAGTTATGCTGATACTCGCAGAAGAGAGTTGACTTTTGAGGTAGGAGATTATGTCTACTTGAAAGTGTCACCCATGAGAAGTGTGAAGAGATTTAACATGAAGGGTAAATTGGAACCAAGATATATTGGACCTTTCAAGATTATAGAGAGACGTGGTGAAGTGGCATATCAATTGGAATTACCCGAGAGTCTGGCAGGTGTACATGATGTGTTCCATGTGTCCCAATTGAAGAAATGTTTACGAGTACCAGAAGAACAGATTCCGATAGAGGAACTCACTGTTAAGGAGGATCTTACATATGAGGAGTTTCCGGTTAAAATTTTGGAGACTGCGGACAGAATCACAAGAAGTAGAACAATCAAAATGTGTAAAGTACAGTGGAATCGGTATACCGCAGAAGAGGCTACTTGGGAACGAGAAGAGGATCTGAGAAAAACCTACCCGCAACTGTTTGAGTAAGCACCGGTCGAATCTCGGGACGAGATTCATTTTAAGGGGGGTAGAATTGTAACACCCTAAATTTTGAAGAGAAGAAAAATAGGAAAATGTGATTTTTTATATTTATTTTTGTGAAGCATGCAACTTTAGAATAAGAATAATTTTATAAATTTAAAATCAAATATAAGGGTAGAAACATGATTGAGCATTCATGCTGCTGCATTTGGAGTTTTGTATTGAGTGGTTTAAATCAAATTCAAATTTGATTTGAAAATCATTTGAAAAATGAATTTGAAAAAAAATTGGAAAAGATTTCTTATTTTCTCTCTGCTCTCAGGCCGGCTTTCCTCACGGCCCAACAAGCGCGGCCCGTTCCTTCCCTCCCTCCCGGCCGGTCTCCTTCTTCTTGGGCCGAGCCCGAGCCGCGGCCGCCGGCCCAGAACGCGCGAGCGCTTTCCTTCTCCCGTTCCAGTCGCTGACGATGCGGGCCCACGCGTCAGTCGTGTCCCCTTCCCCAAGTCGCCGGCCTCGGTGCTTTCCATGTTCACCGATCCGAATCCACCGTCGAATCCCTCCCTTTCCTTTCTTGGAGACACCTCCGGACTATAAAAACGGAACCGTCGCCCCTCCCCGCTCCACATCCAACCCTAAATCGCAGCTACATCGCCTCGGGGTGGCTACACCCGAAGCACCGCCTCCACCGTCCGCCCCTTCGAGCCGTGCGAGCTCATTGCTTCATCTCCGGCCACGATTTTGCCCTAGGTATGATCGCGTTGAAGTTATCTACCTACCGGTACCCTTGCTTCACGATTTCGTGCACTGTGGCGCGAGATAGGCCACTCCGGCCATGGCGCCGCCGTGGGAGGTCGCCGTCGGGACCAAACCCGGCCGGAGCGCCGCCGGCTCATCCTCCGATCCCATCCGAGCCGTTCGCTTTAGATCCGACGGTCTAGATTTGTAGATAACGGTTCGGCTGGTAATCTTGCAAAAGAGACCCTGGGGTTTTCAAATATATAACCCGCAATCCAAAGCGTAAACCGGGAAAATACGTTTTGATTAAATAAAAACGTAATTCGTTTCGGAAAAAGAAAATACGCTTTCTCATATTTACAGTTTTGCCACTCAGTTTGTTTTAGTCGTAGAATCTTCGTTTTAACTCCGATTTGATCCATTCAAATTGCGTTAGATTCATATTTGCGAGCTCTATCTAATGATACAACTGTACAGTAGGTTTGGATTAATTTATTTTCGAGTTTCAATTAAAGTATTTATTTTTCTATAGGAAATCTTTGGAAATTCATAACTTTGTCGTTTTAGCTCCGTTTTTCGTGATCTTCGCGTCTGTGTGACCCTAGCGAGTTGTAGATTCGTTTTAAAGACTTTTTATCTTATTTTCTTACTGTTGGTGTATTGTTCTAATTATAGCCTTGTTTGTCTATGCATGATTGCCTCTGGATGTGTGTTGTTGATAATGGTTGATCGAGTATAGACGGTGAGCAATTCGTTGGAGATCAAGAGCCTTACTACGAGCAAGATCTTCAGGACCAGTTTGAGCAAGGCAAGTATAGCATGGGATTGTCCTTGTTGTCCTATTCACCTTATGCAATTAATATCATTATGCATTTATTCCTTGTTAAGGATGACTTAGCGATTGATCCTATACCTTGGTACCCATTATGATGCATTGATTAGTATGGCTAGTGCTTAAACATGGACTATGATCATGTAAATTGATTAGAGGAATATGCAATAAACATTAAAATATGATTTTGATTATTGTTTAAAGGGGATTAGAGCATGTGTGTTACTTTTGATGCTCTAATTGCTCTCCATAAGGACTCATCTATAAGCGACAATCCGGGATTTACAGTACAACTGTGGGGGCTATATGGCTCTGGCTTTAGTCATATAGAAGGACCTTTTCTAGCTTGTTAGATGTAACCTTTTTGGCGTAAGAATGGCTTGACGAATCAGGTATAGTGCGGCCTCTGTCCTTATGTGTATAGGCTGCGGGTTATTGTGCCATTTGGAAGTGGGGCTCTACATCTGTTTGCCGAGTGAATCTAATGGCCCTAACTTGTTAGACGAACCTTCGAAAGACTTCATAGTGTTTACCCTGCCTGCTCACCTTGGTAGTGTTTTGGGAGTAATTAACCCGGACATTTGGGTAACACGACTCACAGTGAAAGTGTACAACCTCTGCAGAGTGTAGAACTGTTATAACAGCCGTGCTCACGGTCACGAGTGGCCTTGGACCCTTATGGAATAGTTGAATAATTGTTTATGTTTATGTTTTTGCTATTCATTAATCATTTCACATGGATCATATGTTTATTGTTTACATTGAGACCTTTTGATGCTATTGATATGCTAAAATCATGTTAACTAAAAGCTACATGCTGATAAACCCATGATATGCCTTTTTGAGCCTCATGAACCCCATGTTACACTTGTTGAGTACGAGATGTACTTACGCTTGTTTATTTTTCTTATTTGGATAAAAATCCCGGATGGGTAACAGATGGAGGTAATAGCGACTACTACGTCTACTTCCCTGAGGATTACTAGTCTTGCTGTCAACCAGTCAATGTACCTGTGACTGGAGCTACCACGAGAGATTTTTATTTATACTTCCGCTACATTTATGTTAAGACTAAGTGTTTAAATATCGTGATGTAATAACATTTGCCATGATACTTCTGTTATAATTTGTGAACTTATGTGTGATTGATCTCTGGGCGCACATAAGGGTAAGCATTCCATTTGGTCGATAAATGGGTATGACACATAAGAGAACATCCAAGCCTTGGCCGCTACCGCTGGAAATGTTCATGCTGCAGTGGAGCGACTTCCTGGAAACATGGGCCAGAATATGATGATGATCATAACTGTACTCTGATTTGTAGTTGGCATTGTGAGATCATGTCTAGTTCATTGGTTTTACACCTGAGACTGAGAGGCGACATCTAGATTCTATGTTTAAGGATGAATAAAGAGTGTACCGGCTGAACTTTCCGTATACATGTGGTCCAGTGCCATGGTTAAAATTGTTGTTGTCGTTACTTAGGTTGTTGCACATATTGATCGTTTGCAATCTTATGTGTAATGTACATGGACAATGTCTTCTCTACAAATGGGTGGGGGGAGAGAATATGCAGTGCAAACCATGACAACTCAATAAAAAACAGTATTTCAGTTGCTCAAATATGAGATGCATCCATATCCCACATGTGTCTTTTATTTCAATAGTTAAGATTCCCTCTAAAAATATGAGAATAATAAATTCAGTGATTTTTGTCATTTTATATGAATTTTTATAAAACGAGATTGAATTCTAACTTTTGCGACAAAAGTATATCTATGCTTTTTGAACATGGATCGCTTCAATTATTTTGGAGCCTTGAAAATATGCTTTTGATTGAATCTTAATGAAGTACTTCAAATTTGATAGAATTAACATTAGATTTAATATGACCTGCAGTGTTAGCTCGGACAAATATACTGGTCTACATCCCGAACTAAACAAGGCTATTCTCGGCTCGTCAGTCGTCACGCTCACGTACCTGCGTCTCGTGAGTTGGGAAGCGGAATATCTTGGGAGCCGCCGGCGTGGGACGCCGAAAGGCCAAAAAGTTCGGCGAGCGGACCTCAGCTGGAAGTCCCGTCCAGCTACGTTACTCTGCGCCGCGTCCGCGTCCGCGTGCTGGTATTTGATGCCTTCTACCAGCGGGTCATGTGTCGGCACGCTTGTCCGGCCCTGGGAGGAGACACCTGGCTCGGACCGGTGCTTCTTCTGGAACTAGCCGAAAAGCCCTGGACTAGCTGGCTCCCTCGTACTCGCTCGCACACTGTAATAAGTGCTACGCTGCTGCGCGCACATGGCAGGTCCACCCAGAAGGAAGCATTCACTTTTTTTCGGGGGGAAATATATAACAGAGGAAGCATTTACTTGGAGGCTAAGGTGGTGTTTAGTTTCTGGGGTGAAAAATTTTGAGATATTATATCGGATGTTTTATGGGATGTCGAAAAGGGTGTTTGGATACTAATAAAAAACTAATTATATAACTTGTCTGAAAACCATGAGACAAATTTATTAAGCCTAATTAATCCATCATTAGCACATGTTTATTGTAGCACAATATTGTCAAATCATAGATTAATTAGGCTTAAAAAATTCGTCTCGCAAATTTGTCACAATCTATGTAATTAGTTATTTTTTCATCTACATTTAATACTTCATGCATGTGTCAAACATTCGATGTGACGGGATAAAAAATTTTTAGGAGGAACTAAACACCCCCTAACTACTCAATCCGGAGGAAGGTCTTTGATATTGCTTCCTTCTTCTATCGAAAGTATATATACTCCTAAGTACCAACACATTCTACAACTTGACTTTTTGACTTACAATGTATATGAAAATATACTATTATCTTATATATACACAGAGTTATATGATATAGTAGTATTGACTTTGAGCTTAATACTCGTATCAATAAAATCATGTAAGTTTTATTGTAACAGAATTACATTATGCATATCTGTATTTTAAATAGATTATGAGGTTTGACTCTTTACATGCATGCACTATCTTATATTAAACAAAATGAAGAGAGAGTACATATCGACGTTCTATAGACTAATGTGGATTTTTATAGCACTACAAGAGAAAAAAGCTATCCAACATTTATGGGAAACAAACCCTTTATATATAAAATTTTAAAGCTATAATTTATTATTTTATGACGGCAATGTCATATTAAGCATGTCAAATATAAAACACAATCTTAATAGAATATTTTCTCTGTTGCAAACCACATAAATATTTACTTATAAATACATACTAACTCTAATTTCATAATATCCATGCATTGATACAGTTAATATATCGAGTTTTGTGACTTTCTTGGTGGATCCATAAAAATTTGTAGTTCTAATCTCTGATTGAAGTCAGCAAAAAGTTAGTTGTCGACGTGTCAAAGTACTACTCTATCATTGATGATTATGATGGAAACCTCTCTCGATTTTCCATATAGCCTTCATTGGGGATTGCACTAGTACATGTATACAGTTTGGAGACACATTTACTTAAAACAGACATGACAACAAACTACTCAAGGTTTTTAGTCACGGTTTGGATAGTTGGACCATCGGCTGAAACAAATTATAATAAGATAACTTTTGTTCCTTATCAAAATTGCATTAACGACTTGGTGGTAGAAATCTCTATTTCTTATAATGAAGTAGTCAAGGTTCAAAGGCCTATATTTACTATATGTTTTTGTATTTGTGGAAAAAAGTTAAAAAAACATAAGAAATTAGAATGGGAAGGTGGTGGATGCCGATGACACAGGTGGAAGTGGACCAACGTTAGCCATTGCCAAAGATTGCACTGGTGTATGCATATAGCTTGAGACATATCTATTTATTACACTATACTAGACAACAAACTAGTTGGACCAGACTATATGGAACAAATTTGTTAACTCTGGACGGGGATACACTGATACATATATACTAGACTATATGGAACAACAAAGTGATTAAGTTTTAGTTTATGGTTTGATTATTTGGACTTCGCTGAACAAGGGTATAGCAAGATAAGTTTTACTTCTACTAATCAAACAAGATAAGTTTTGTTACTAATTAAAATTTTGTCAATTACTACTTGGTGATAGAAATATATCTTTTTCTCAAAGAAGATTTCAAGGGTTCAAATGCTCTAAATATTATATTTATCATTTGCTTTGACATTTTTATAGAAAAATCAGTAAAAAACCGCTCGCACGAATAGAATTGGACGAGGGGGCATTATTAACTAAAAAAAAGAACAGAAACATGGGAGGCAAATAAAAAACCGAACGTGTGAATAGAAAAATCAAGACTAGAGGGTATTAACCACTTTTGTTTAATACCACCTTATATCCTAAATTATAGGTCGATTTGGGTTTTTTAGGTACATAGCTTTTGCCATACACCTAAATATACGATATGTCTAAATATATAGTACAAATTGTATATTAAAAAAGCCAAAACAACCTATAAATTAGAACGGAGTGAGTATTTACTTACTCCGTAAGAGGAAAGGAACACATGCTCCCTCTCTCTCAAAATAAGTTTTCATTTCGCATGTTGATTAGTCAACTAATAACTTTTACTAGGTTTATAGAAAATAGCATCAACATTTATATCTACAAATAGATTTACTATAAAAATATATAACATGATTAATCTAATAATATTTATCTCATATCGCAAGTATTAGTGTTTTTTAGGCCCTGTTTAGTTCCTAAAAAGATCCAAAAATTTTTGCACAATACCCGTCACAACGAATCTTTAGACGCATGCATGGAGCATTAAATATAGGTAAAAAAATAACTAATTGTATAGTTTGTCTGTAAATGTCGAGACGAATCTTTTAAGCCTAGTTAGTCCATGGTTGGACAAATTTTACCAAATAACAACGAAAGTGCTACATGAATTTTTCTTAAAAAATTTTGGGATCTAAACAAGGCCTTAGTGTATATTTTGTTAAAGTTAACATTATTTTACTCCAAATGCTAGATGGAAATTTGGGAGTACTGATGTCTGATTTCGATCAGACGCGCTCCTACTACGCGCACCGCGCTGTGTACGCAGCACGTGGACGCGAAGCCGTCCCGAAAGTTTCCTACGCCGGTTCGCAAGAGTTCGCAAAATCACAACCATCACGGCCTCCGCTTCCCCGTTCATCCCATTCCCATATAAGCCTCCGCCACCCACAGAGCCACGCGTCGGACGGAACGCAGAGGGATAGAGGAGGCGAGGCGAGGCGATCTCTGCGGGTTTGCTCGCTCCATCGGTAGCCCTAGGCCGCCGCCGGGCGCCCGCGCGGTGCTCACGCCGCCAACCCGCTCAGGTGCGACGCGTTCGATGCCTTCACGTAGTAGTCGCCGTAATTTTGTTGGTTGTTCGGTGGTTCTCCATATCGATCGGGATTGGTGGCTGTAATTTTCCTTTTATATGTGTTTTCCTGATGATGCTGCGCGGGATTGGGAAGGCCCGCTCGATCTCAGTTCTCCACGCCGCAAAGCAGTTACGCGCGCGAGGACGCGCTAGTCCGCCGGATCTCGCAGGACGCCGCATGCCCGCATCCCGTGCAGATTGCTGTGCCTGACTAGTCCTCGCAAGATTTCTGGACCTGCATGGGTTGTTTTGTCTTGATCTAACCTTTTGTTCTGAAATACGCATGTGGTTGCTCTTGATGATGAAGAAATATGTGTAATATACTGTATCGTGATGCAGAGTGCTCTGCTCTTTTCAGTTTTTTTTAATAATATCTGTTTATCTAGATTACTTATAGTATGTCTGGATTACGTTGCTGGCTTAGTGAAACAGAAAAACCCTGGAAATGTTAGTTCGTTAGGTTATATGTTAAAAAAATTTGATAGGGTGGAAACCCCGGCCATAAGATGGCTTAATGCTGTGCACACGGGGATTCGAACTGTGGTTGCTAGCTCAACTCTAACACGAGCTAGCCAACCAGGCAAGAGCCCGCTTGCATTAGGTTATATGTTAGGATGGGTGTTTAATTTAAGATATGCACTTTGGCTTTTTCAATTAAAGAAGTGTCCTTCTAAAATCTCCTGGTTCGAGTGTATGTTCGACGAAGCTTGCTAGCCTCTTTGGCGCCTGCCTAATTGGCTGCAAAACTTTCATGTAATGTAATTTAAGTTAGGTTTACTTGGGCCGTGTTGGCTTCCATCCTTCCATGGTAATCTATGGATTACTTGGGGATGTTGTAACCAGTCAAACTCTTCTTTTGCTTAATGAAATACGTGTCACAAGGACACCTCTCGAAAAAAAACATCTCCTGGTTGCTTATTTCTTTATGTGAACACCAAAGCAGTGTCATCATGTTCTCCAATTTGCAGAAAAGTGTGCTTAGTACTTTCGTATACATATAAAGCTCTTTGGTTTCACATTATAATATGTTCTTTCTAATAAACCTATAATATGAAGTGCACTTGTGGTTCAATCTGCAACTGGCTCTAAGATTTTACTCTTATGCTTGGTGTAGAATTTAATTTGACAGATTATGATTGTTTTCTCTATTGAAATAAAATTTTCTTCGTTTTATTTTATTTCTGTTTTCACATAGAGCAAACCCTAAAAATGAATCAAAGCAAATGTGTTAAGCGTATAGTATGTAAAATATTCATAAATCAAGATTTTAAATTAGTCATTAATCTGTATCTTCTCTGTTGGGAATTTCTCGATTGTTGCTTTGTTCGCGGCATTGACGAGTGCACAATTCTTGACTGAGTTTTCCTTCAATTTCTCTGTTCTTGGCTTTTCCAACTTACTAACTCATTTTAGCAAATTGCAGCCTTGCATATGTTATGGGGTAGTTTGTCATTGTTTAATCAGTTTTAACTTGTATTTCCACCTACATATTGCATGATTGCATCAGCTGTCACATTGTTAATTATGTTTTCTTTAGGACGCCCGCCTGGAGTTAAAGTCGAAAGTATGCTATGTTTTGTTCTTCAAACTTGCACGAATGTTTTTCATCTAGAAAAAGGCCCCGTATTGTCTATGCTGATTAACTTGTTATTTTTTCTTCGAAATTGGTCGGGTAATAGTCATTTTAGTGCCACTTTAACTATTGACTTGCTGTAATTTTTTTCTGACTTTGCTTACTGCCTCATAGGTGAAGGCTGATCCTTAAGCACTTCAAGATGGGCGAGGTACACGAAGCTGACAAGAACATTGAGATCTGGAGGGTCAAGAAGTTAATCAAGGCACTTGATGCTGCGAGGGGCAATGGCACTAGCATGATTTCTCTCATCATGCCACCTCGTGATCAGATTTCACGCGTCACTAAGATGCTGGGTGATGAGTATGGAACTGCCTCAAACATCAAGAGCAGAGTCAACAGACAGTCTGTGTTGGCTGCCATAACCTCGGCTCAACAGAGGTTGAAGCTTTACAGTCGAGTTCCCCCCAATGGTTTGGTGCTCTATACTGGTACCATTGTCACCGATGATGGCAAAGAGAAGAAGGTTACCTTTGACTTTGAGCCATTTAGACCCATTAATGCTTCCCTGTATCTCTGTGACAACAAGTTTCACACCGAGGCACTGAATGAGCTTCTGGCATCTGATGACAAATTTGGTTTCATAATCATGGATGGCAATGGAACACTGTATGGCACGCTGAGCGGAAACAGCAGGGAGGTTCTGTATAAGTTCACTGTTGATCTCCCAAAGAAGCATGGGCGAGGAGGGCAATCTGCAGTCCGCTTTGCCCGCCTGCGCATGGAGAGGCGACACAATTACCTGCGCAAGGTTGCTGAGCTTGCGACACAGTACTTCATCAATCCTGCCACCAACCAGCCAAACATCGTTGGGCTTATTCTTGCCGGTTCTGCTGACTTCAAGAATGAACTGGGTAAATCTGAGATGTTTGATCCACGTCTTCAGGCCAAAGTAGTCAAGATGATTGACGTGTCTTATGGTGGGGACAGCGGCTTCAACCAAGCCATCGAGATGTCCGCCGAGGTTCTTTCTGATGTTAAGTTTGTCCAAGAAAAGAAGCTGATCGGGAAGTACTTTGAGGAGATAAGCCAAGACACAGGGAAGTATGTCCTTGGTGTCCAGGACACCATGACAGCACTGGAAATGGGCGCGGTAGATATCCTGATTGTGTGGGAAAACCTTGATGTCAGGCGTTATGAGCTCAAGAACAGTGTCACAGGAGACACAGTTGTGAAGTACCTGAACCCCACTCAGGAGGCTGATCAGAGCAACTTTACTGACGAGGCAACATCTGGAGATCTGGAGGTCATTGACAACACGCAGCTGCTGGATTGGTTTGCTGAGAACTACCACCAGTTTGGCTGCACGCTTGAGTTTGTCACCAACAAGTCCCAGGAAGGTTCTCAGTTCTGCAGGGGATTTGGCGGGATCGGTGGGATCCTCCGCTACCCAGCCGATGTCAGTGCCTACCAGGATGGTGACTTGTCTGATGGGGAGTATGATGAAGACTTCGAATAGCAATCAACCCAAACCCAAATGAATCCGGTCCGGGAGGAGCCTGTGCTGGCCCGGGCCATGCCGGGACGGAACCCTGAAACTTCCAAAAGATCGGTGCAAGGAAACCATGGTCAGTAGTGTTGCCGATGGAGCAGAATTTAAGTTTTTCTTGTTGATGCTGAAACTGGGTTTTCATTTGTTGCTCTGACTGACACTTTTATTTCCAGGTGGAGGATCTGTAGGGAAGGAGGTTTGAGCAACTTCGAATATATATATGAAGCTTGTGTGAAGCGTGGTGACGTTGGTTCTTTGGAGACTGTCTTGCTCTGTTGATCCGAGCTTGCAGTATGGTGATGCTACTAGGAATCAGCCATGGACGGTGCCTTCTGTTGGTCAGGAGAGCTTAAGTAATATACGTAATCAACTAGCATCCTATTAGTATTGAGTCGGTGCCAGTAGTGTGGTGAATAAAGTACCTGTGAGACAGGCGGTCGTTGGCCTAGTCGTTATGGTTGGTTTGAGCGGCTGCGTTGCCGATGCAGCTGTCTCTTTTGTTAGGTCGTGGTGTGCTTGCACTCTAGTCCTGTGTTCTACATTTCCGGTCTGCGTTGCATGTACGCTTTATGACGTGCGTGATATCTATGAAGTGAACCTGCCTTAGTTATTTGCTGATTGTGCCCATGTCTGTTGACCTGTTATTTCGCATACTCCGTGGTCTCTTATACGAGAGTAGTATGCAAGAAGTTTCAAAAGAGAGAGAGAGAGAGAGAGTAGTATGCAAGACAGAAGAGTCGTCTTTGTGATATTCTTGTTCAGGGCAGTTTTACTCCACATAACCTGCTGGTCTTCCATGGCATGTCTACGCGAACTTTCCATATATGGTTTCTATATATTATTAAAAAAACGGGGGTGGTAACCATAAAATTTTCTTTGAACTTGCTTGTTTTACTACGATGATGAAGTTCTGTGACCGACGGCGAAAGTTTCCCCTTGTCAGTCATCAGTCTCTTCAGATTTTTGTAACACCACACCAACCCAGGCCTTGTTTAGATCGAAGATGTTAGAAAAATTTGGAACTGTAGCATTTCGTTTGTATTTGACAATTATTGTTCAATTATGGACTAACTAGGTTCAAAAGATTCGTCTCGTGATTTATAACTAAACTGTGCAATTAGTTATTTTTTTATCTATATTTACTACTTTATGCATGCGTGTAAAGATTGATGTGATGGAGAGAGTGAAAAAATTCTAACTTAGGCCCCGAGTTGAGGAAAGGTTGACAAGACATTGGCGGGCCCGAAGTGCCAAGGGTGCTACAAATTTCAGGCGGCCCACGTGAACTACGGGCCCATTCATGTCCACTTACATGCAATTCTAAGACTGTCCGCAGTGCATACGTAATTTGCACCCGGTATAGCATTTAGAGGGGAAAAAGTTCTGCAGCGGCGCACGACATGTGATCTGCTATGGCCTCGCGTCCGCCATATATAACGAAATCGTGTACCCTGCGGCTGACCCCACCACGCGCCAGAATCTTTGCATGCGCTGAGAGCCGGCCGTCCGCGGGTGTGAGAGAGGAGAGGGAGAGGTGCATGCAGCGCGGGCCCCATTTCATTTTCAAACAAAAAATGTTATATCTCACAAACCAAAAACTCAAATTAAATTCCGATTACACCGTTGAATTCGTTTCAATAAATCCTACAAAACAAGATCTCATATGGATATATTTAGATAAAATTTATAGATGATGACAAGAAGATAATGGGTGTGGAAAAACGTGTATAGAGGAGAGAATCTTGATAACTATGAGGTATAGAGAAGGAAAATAGAGGACGATGAGTGTGGTCAGTCTGAGGTATAGCCGGCCGGCAAGCTCTTCAACGGCCTCCGTAGTTCGTACTCGCTGTTGGGCCCTCTCGGTACAACTGAAGCATATGCTGGATGCTGGATGACTTTCTTTCTGCAACTCCTGCCGACACTATCCCTATATTTAGCACAGAAATACTCGTCTTTTCTTTTCTTTTTTTTAAATAAACGAAGCAAATTTTACTCTGACCTTCCTATATTCCTATAACGCGTTACGCGTACACCCTACCATCATTGCTCGTGTCCTTTCTACCTGTGGACATTCATTCTATCACGTTACTAATACTAATTTTGTGATTCTTTTCATTCACTAGTACAATGCCCGTACTAACACCACGGCTTTATTTCAGGTTTGCACATAAAAACAACCAAACGGCTATATTTTTCTTGTAAAGGGGGAGAATGATGTTTGATCATGCTGAACCAGTCAACATTGTTATTCAAACATTAAGATTCTTAGAGAAAGTGAGAAATCATATATCTACTAAGAATCATGAGTAGATGGGAAATGCATACAAATGTACTACAAGTAAGAAGACTACTTATACTCTTATACTACCTTGCTTCTTATATTTCATCGGACACGGGACACATGAAGATATCGATGGATAGGCAACCGTCCTTTTTTTGAAAAAATGATAGGCAGCCGTCCTTACCACGCTTTATTTGAGCTGTCAGCATATACATGGGTGCCATATACATCTTTGTTGAATGATATTATAAAAGCTTAGACATAATAATAGAAAACTTAGGAATTATTTGTTTGCGACTGCAAATGTAGATTCCCTGCTGGCAAAGAAAAGAAAAAAAATGGAAACGGCAGCAAGCTACACTTATCTTGATTCTTGACAGAAAGTGATGGTTGAACTTCCACAGTTTCAATGTTGTGAGCATATACATCTAGACCAGAGTTTTCTATAGATGAAACTGCCTCCATGTCACCACGAAAACCTGAAGTGACACTCTACCAAAGTGTTTATTACCGACAGAGATCATACCCCCAACTTGCAACTGCCATGGCTGTCTTCAGAGGCTCCAGGGCATCCGGTGGGGGAGGCTTCTTGCTGGTTTTCACAGTGCAGAATCGACACCTCTGGGTTCAGGTGTCACCGAGGAGCATGATCATCGCAGTCACAAATGGCATCCCCTTCCCCGAGTCTCCAAATGTCCCATGGCTATAGCCTCAGTTGGATTATGCGCTTTTCCGATGTCTTGGCAGAGCGCAACCAGACTCACCTGGGTTGGAGCAATGTGGATAGCAATAACCGCAAGAATTGCCGAGGAGATGGCATGGCGATGGAAGAAGTAAGTAGAAAACAAGAAAAGTGTGGTGCTCGAATTAGATTGACACGCCAACACGAAGAAAGAGAGATACAGAGACGTGTTTATTAAATTTTATATAAAGAGCAAAATATAATTTCTCCCCGTTGCATCGCACGGGCAAATTTTTACTTAAAAAAACGGCTAAAACCGAACCTGAATAATGCCAATCAAGGTGGTCACAAGTTTTCCTGAAGATTTTGGAAAGAGAGTGTAGACGCCTTGTTTTTCTAAAAGGAAAAATATCTATCTTGGATACCTACAGAGGAATAAGTAACTTTGATCTCAGTAGCTTCTTCGGAAATGTCAGAATATGTCACAGTAGGTGCGATAATTCTTCACTAAAAATATGTCACACATCTCCGAGGAGGAAATCGACAGATTGGACTGATTCATTAACAGATGTGTATGCAAACACTCCGTTAACTTTATCATAAGATGGTGGTGGTGGTGGTGGTGGCATATAATTTTCAGCTGCTGGAGTCGTGTGTGCTTCGATTTTTTGGAGCTCAGGC
Organism: Saccharum hybrid cultivar R570; assembly: GCA_038087645.1. Lineage (NCBI taxonomy): Eukaryota > Viridiplantae > Streptophyta > Magnoliopsida > Poales > Poaceae > Saccharum > Saccharum hybrid cultivar. Next base: position 21,027,663 of record JAQSUU010000496.1, read on the forward strand.
ACCATCCATCAATCAGAACATAATCGTCAAATGGATATACAAAAGATTTTGTATGCTTCAGAAGTTCAGAGTGCAGAAAAATCCCTCGAACAGAGCAGTCTAATATATAAATATCCTCAAATAATTAAGCTGATAGCGTACATACTTCTTCGAACTGGTCAAGTATCTCCAGAACTCTGATGGTAAGCTCTCTCAGCCTCAACCTTAAAGCCAAAATAAGAATGATTACTAAACCTAAAAGAGACAAAAAAAAAAGAGGGGGAAAGTAAGATAAATATTACTGTTTTATGTTAGAATATAGAATCAAGTTTCATCTTTGCAAGGAACTTTGTATAAGCTAATAAAGATGCTCACCTGTGCTTCAGCTTCTTGCCTCATTCTGTCATATCTCTGGGCCAGATGTCTGGCATCCTCTACAGGTGCGCCCAGTACAAATTATGAGAAACAAAATTATGCTTCAATTAGTATCAGTAGATATTTACAAAATTTCTATGTTTATGTACAATACAATTATATATGGCTTAAAAATCAAGATATTAATTAACAACTGCAAACAACAAAGAAAATCAGCAGATTAAGGAAAATCTATGTTAAGTGTCAAAAGAAATAATTTCAATCTTGCAATTTCATTATGATTTAGTATGCAGGGTAAAGAAAATACAGCATTAGGAACACAGAGCTGTGTGCCAAATGCTTTCAACATGTGGCCATGCTCCCGTGCTAACGCCACGTCTTTACTTCAGGAATCCACATGAAAATCATGCAAAACAAGAATCCGAAATTACATATAAATTGTTAATCAAATAAAAAATTGACAGAATTACATAGCCCTTGCACCAGACGTTGTTAGGACTTATTAGTGTAGCACTATATATGATCACAATATTTAAGTAATTCACATGTGTACACCCTGGCCCATGTGCAATTTTCGAGCACCTAAATAAAACAACTTAAAAGCTATATGTCGACTTACGAACAGAGTTAGTAGTAGCTGCCTGGAGATCCCAGTTAGTAGTAGCTTCCAACAGCGGGTGTGCAAGCAGCCCCTCGAGCTGCAACAAAGGCCTGGCTGCTGCACAGCACTTGCATGAGCGTAGCGGATGGAGCCGGTGGAGATGACGAGCTCCTGTACACGGCCGGCACTGCCTGAGGACCCCATCATTGGCAGGGCCTGGTCGTTGGGGGTTGAGGACGCAGACAAGTTTGCGGAGGAAGAGGCAGCTCGTGGCAAGGACACAGCAGTCGGCCGCCAGCGCCTGATCCACGGCTAGCAGCGCCAGATCTGCAGCCGCCGGTGCCAATCCTGGCCTCCAGCGCCTTGAATCAGAGATGGAAGGGTGTCATGGCGGTCGCCGTAGGCCTGTGTTTAATAAGAAATAGAGCGACATTTAGGGATCTGGAGAAGTAGCACGCAAGCGTCATTCCCTGTGATGATCGGGCGGTGAGGCCGCCTCCGCGTCCGTCGCTCGCTCCACTACCGCCGCCTCCACATCCGGGGTTTGCGCTGCTGCTGCCGCCTCCTCCGCGTCCGCCCGAGCCGCTGCCGCGTCCGGGGCTCGCTCTGCCGCCGACGCCGCCGACGCCGCTTACGTGTCTGGGGCTCCCACTACTGCCGCCGCTTCCATGTCGGGGCCGCAGCCGCCGCCGCGCTCAGTGCCCCCAGCCACGGAGCCCACGGTGCTCGCCGATGCAGGCGGTGTTCCCTGGCGTTTCTTTTTCTTTCTTTTCTTTTTCAATCGGTGATTGCAGCCTTCGAACCCTGTTCGCCGAGCACGTAGCGTTGAGTCGTGGGCATTTGAAGCAACGGAGGGCGCGGGGAGTGAGGTGGGTGAGAAGCCTCGCATCACACTTCATCACACTTCTTCTATCAGCCATCGGATCTGGTTTAGTTGTTTATTAGCCTTTGATTTTAACAGAGACAAGATCCTGTGTGTATTTTTCTGAGTACATAATGGTTGGCGGCTCTCAGCGGGGGACGTTTTTCTTGGGGGATCTAGTATAATTTTGATTGGTGCATTATAGTATAGATATAAGCGCCCCCTCCGTTCTACCCTTTTTTGAATGGAGGGAGTAATATAATATAACTAAAGAAACGACGTTTTCCTTTTGTTCACCAAACACAACTTGTCCTATTGATTTCGTTATACAGGTCGGTCTTCTGCATTTTATTCAGGTATGCATGCATGTTGCGCCCACTAAAACCAAGAGCAGTCTCTTCTATTTGAGTAGTGGAGTACAAAATTATCCCCAGCATGCTACGTACCCCCTCCCCACACACACAAAAGCGTGGAATGGGCAAGAAATGAATCAAATAGCATTGACCAAATTCACTGTTATAGGGTGCCATATTTATACGGGATACAAATTACTCGATTACTATAACTCTTTAGAGAGTAATTTAGTTTTTTATCCTTTAGGGCTCAGCTACCCTTTGCTGGACACGGTCGCTTGCATTTTCTCGCGGATGTAGTTCGCACCCAAAGCAGAGACCTTCGGACAGAATCTAAGCGTCCTTGAGAGGGCGCACCTTCATGAGTAGCTTTGGGGATGAGCACCATCGCCATGCATAGTCACCTTCACCATGGCCTTCCTATGGGGGACCGAAGGTAGGGTGAACTCATCTCACCCCGACCACAACACATGATGGTATGGGCGAGGGGGTGGCTCCCCGAAGGTACTGTCCCCAAGAGACAGCACTCTAGCGTAGAACCGACATATAGATCCACAACTCATAATTATAAGGGGTGGTTCCTAAACTATTATGTGATTCTCAGCTAAGTCCCTAAACTTCGTTTAAAACCTCAGTCTAGGTCCCAAGCAGTCCCTTTAATTATGATCCATTCATCATCGCACTACTTGTGGAATGGGGTTATGATATAGATGGCCAACGGGCCAGCCCGGCACGGGTCCAGGCCAGCACGGCCTGTGGGGTGTCGTGCCTGCACGGGCCGTCGTGCCTGCACGAGCCGCCGTGCCTACTGGGCTGTGCCTCTTAGTGCCTCAGGCCTGGCCTTCAGCCCAGGCATGGCCCTATGGGCCATTTTTCGTGCCATGCCAGCCCACAGCCCGCCACCCTTACAACATCACAGTATACTCCTCTCATCCAGCAATTAAAGAATTTCACAGTTTCATTCACAGTTTCACAGTTCCATCAGCGCCTAAGTCCAAATGAAAGCCATCAGGCAACAACAACAGAGATATCAGATATACATTCACAGAATCACAGATTCAAAGTGCCTAAGTCAAAAAAACTCAAAACTTCCAAATCCAGCCAAACCAACAAAAATATGATTAATGAGTTGTTTTTTGCAATGTTGCCTCATTTAAAACCTTTCTAGGTAAAACTTACCCTTGTGAGAAACTCTAGAAAGAAAAAAGAATACAGCCAGCTCATAATTAAGTCTTAGTGTCTTACAAAACATAGTGGCATAATTCAAAGGGCCACCCAAAAGTACATTGAGTCCACAGATCACTCACCCACTCTCTCACAGCAAAAGATCAACTCACCCATTTCACTCTCAGCTCACTAAGTACCAGAAGCATCACCAGTCTCGCCGCCGCCGCTTCTTTCTTCTTCATCAAGGTACATATTCTTGAATGCCTCCTCAAGCTCTAGGCTGTCAACATCATGTTGTTCCCTTCTTGCTCCTAGCTCCGTATCCTTTATGCAGGTTAGCATCTTCACATTCTCTACCAACCAGCGCCGTCGCCGCTCTTCCAGTATCCTGCCTGTCAAACTGAAACAAGACTCGGAAGAGACAATAGATATAGAAACCGATATGATATCTCTAGCCATTATAGACAGGATTGGATAGGTTAGCTTGTGGTCACACCACCAGAGAAGCAAGTCAAAATTATCCTCATAAACAGTGACACAGTCACTGTCTAAGTAAGCTGAGAGCTCACAAACAGCAGAGGTAGATGAAAGATGAGGTGACAGAGACAGGGGGAGGACCAATAGCACCTGATCCTGATCCACCACGGCCTCCAAAGATCCTTCTCTATGCCTGCTTTTTCTTACCTGTATGAACTGATAGCTGTGCAACCCTTTAAGATCTAGCTGCACCAAACTTGTTCTCATATTTGTTAAATAGTTTGTACAATTCAGTTTTGATATCAGCATAGTATGAATTGTATTGAGAACCAGTGTATTCACCAAGTAATTGTAGCACATTAAAGAATCCACTCATCTTAGCTCTAGGATCAAGAATGAATGCATATGAATATAGCAGTGGTATGTTCTCCCAATATTTAAGGAATTTAAGCTTCATAGGAGCAACAACAGCTCTAAAATTTTGATCTCTTTCATATGCATGCAAATGAGAAGCAATCTTTAGGATATGGTGCAAAATAAGTGGACTTGTGGGATAATAAACACCAGACAGAACAACAGTAGAGTCATAGAAGAGTTCTAGGAAATCCATTATTTTTTCAGCAACATACAAATGATTTTTAGTCAATAATTCTGAACCATAATAAGAATTAATAAACACAGAGAAGTCATTCTTGTATGGAATCAAGTGTTTAAGCATTAGGTAAGTAGAATTCCATCTAACATCCATATCCAAGCCAAACTTTCTAGATCTAACACCCTTAGCATTATAATATTCTTTGAACAATGTAATTCTTTGATTAGAGGAATTTAAGAAGTTAATTACAGTTCTAAAATCTTCTATATAAGGTTTCAACATCTTCAATCCAGATTTCATAATAAGATTAATGATATGACAGGCACAACGTTGATGCACAAGACAATACTTACGCTTATTAGAATCAGAAGGTGTAGGTGCTGGATCAGAACCCAAGTAACCAGCAAACATAGGTGTCAAAGTCTCCATAGCCTTAGCATTAGAAGAAGTATTGTCTAGAGTAATAGCAAAAATTTTATCAATCATACCAAACTCCTCAACCACACCAGTAATCCTTTCAGCAATATTTTCACTAGAATGTTTAACCTCAATCAGCCTAAAACCAATAATCCTTTTCTGTAACACCCAATCAGCATTCACGTAATGAGCAACAACACTAATATAGTCCTCTTTAGCATTAACAGACCAAATGTCTGAACTTAAAGCAACAAAAGAAGCAGCAGACAACATAGAATTTTTAAGCACATCACGTCATTCAACAAACAGTTTACCAAGATATCTAGTGGTGGTCTGTCTAGAAACCTTAACAAACATCGGGTTATGAGCACGAGTAATGTAATCCTCCTAGGCCTGTGTCTCACCTATGCCTAATGGAAAGTCTAGCCTAGCAATCAACCGACACAACTCAGTACGAGCAATAGCAGGATCATACACCTAGTTATGCAAACCATCAGGATTCAGAGCAAGCCTAGACTGGACCCTATGAGCATGATCATTCTTTTTCCTACAAGATTTCTGGTGCCTAAGCAAATGACCAGTGCCAGCAGCAGATCTAGCAGACAATCTACTATTACACATTTTACAGATAGCAGCAATTCGAACAGAGTTACCATTCACAGTCTCACACATCTTGTCAAAATCAACCCAGACACTAGATTTGCGCTTACCAACAGATGAGGTACCATGTGTGCTGGTGGAGCTAGTCCCTGTCGCCATCGCGGCCCCTCCACCATCGTCACCAGCATTGACATCGATCAGAACAGAGCTGTCACCAACATCGATACCGAGCAACGCAGCAGCGTCCTCACGGATGTCGTCGTTGTCCTCGGGGACCAGCCCGGCCACGATGAGGTCGTCGTTGCCGGTGAGGGGATAGTCATCTGCCTTTTCCATGGCGACCTCGACCGTGGACGGCCGATCTCCAGCACCGTTCCTCAACGGTGCGCGGCGTCGCCTAGCCCAGTCTATGCCAGAGGAGGAAGACGCGGCATCAGCGACCGACCTGCGCAGAGGGGACAAGAGAGTGAGAAAGAGAAATAGAGGCAGTGGCACAGTCGCACGGATCTAGGGTTAGGGTTCGTGTTCGTGGAGTACCTGCGCAACCGGAGCCCGATGCCGGAGATGAAGAGGGAGGGCCACCGAGAGGATAGACACCGATTAGAAATGATAGCGAGCGGCGGAGGGACTGGGAGGGAACACGAACTCACATAGTCGGGAAGGAGGACGAGATGAGAGAAAGGAAGAAGGGAGGAGACAGGCTGACATGGGGGAGCGACGGCAGGTGAATCGAGATCACCGGAGTCGAGGACGGCGATGAGAGCTCCGATTCACCACTGGTGGTGGTGGTGGTCAGTGGATGCGATGGGCGTCAGGCGTCGGGCGAGACCGAGAGAGTGAGCAAAGAGTAGCACGGTGCGAGTGGGGGTTAGGGTTAGGGTATGGGTGGGGGGAGGACGGGAGGGAGCCACTCCCCTTATATACGACCGGAGGGGGAGGGGAGTGGGCTGGGGCGCTGGGCCGCCTAGCCGTTGGGAGGCAGGTGTAACGGATCAACACGATTATATGAGATTAAATAAGAAAAATCTTCCGCCGAGGCAGATAATTTACCAAACTTAAGCCTGTAAAACCTGAGATTCCGTGAAATCACGAAGGATTTCAAACCAACCAACATACAAACCAAGATCGTACTAGTTTAGCAATCACCGTCACATGTTACATAAAGTTTGCAACGATAGTTGAATACATCGGAGTTCAGAACATAAAGTTATTACAACCCAAGTTCAAATTGACATAGCGGAAGCAAAAAGTTTTAAAACCACAAACACATTTAGTTCAGATACAGTGCCAGTAAGTAGCCATCTCCCACAAAATCATTAGATGAGAAATACGGAGTGACCATTGCCCTTGGTCCTAGTTGTCGCCCATCGCCGGATACAGGCAGTTAATGCAATAGCCGTAGTACATTTGACCATCTGCAACAACAATGGGAACAACGCCCTGAGTACGAGAAGGTACTCAGCTAGACTTATCCGTCTTAAACCAGAAATAAGCGACACCAAGGAGCATGCAAGGCTTTCTTTAGTGGGGTTAGCTGACTCATTTGTGAAAAGCACAAGCTACTATGAAGATACTATTTTAAGTACTTTGCATCATCTTTATTATGACCTATTCAATTAGGTAAGCACCTATACTATAGCAATCACTTGATTAACCAATACATCCAGTTACCAATTTAGATTTAGCATTTCCAATACCATCCAATAACCATCAATGTTCCACCATAAATACTACGATGTTGTAGCTCAAGTCAAGTGCTCACTATCCAGGAGCGATGGCGATTCGAATCGATTCCTAACCAGCTGGTGATTTATTCCTCATATAAACCACACTCACCGATCAAGTGAGCTACAGATCACCAATGACAAGATTCTGGTAAACGTCGTGGGATAAACTGGGGCCGCAGTACCCAGGGACCGCCCGACTGCCAGGACGCACCTTGGGCTCACTCTTCACGTCCCTGTCATACTCCCTTTAGCACCAGTACGCGCATCCGTGTAGGTCCCGGCCCGAATTATGTCACTAGCTTCGCGGTCGAAAGGCATTTTATTCGGCCAGCTAAATGTTAGGCATGCATTCAACATGACAAGAGGGACGAGCAACGATCGGTCCTTAATCGACACAGATGGAAAACTAACCGCACCCCAGAACCCTGTCTGGTTGCTTCCAATTTTTCCGCCCGGTCTCCAATTCTCCATCAACACATGGTTAATTCCAGGATATCATGCTTTTCATAGCTAAATTCTTTCAGTAACCACCTATCCATGTAGGTGACCGGAAATCACCGATCGCTACGGGTCTAAGCAAGGCTAAGCAATTATTCGATCCTGACCTAACAAGGTAAACAAGTAACCGGGTGGGCAAGGATAGTAATAAATGCAACAACGGTTTCACTCAACTCCTATAACTTAATGCAACAATATATAACTCATATATAAAGAATTGCTTTATAAAGTAGGAAATTTAGAATGCTCCAGGGCTTGCCTTTTTCAAACGAACTAGGCTGGTGATCTACGCACTCGGACAAGTCCTCTCCTTGCTCCTCTTCCTCGGGTACCTCCTATGCCTGGAGATCTTGCGGATCTGCTCCGGTCTGCTCTTCCGGCACTGCTACTGGCGACTTCTCCTACGATCCTATATGATGTAATTGCATAAGTAAACATGCAAACAGTGCATCGGATGCGGAGAAATACCATGATCATGATGACATGATAAGCAGATGAGCACATTGAAACTTATAGAATAGATTAGAGACAACAAGCTTTCTACAGGGTAGTCAACACCATCCAAGATTAATCATTGCAATGCATGTCATCTATTCTTACACTAGCTAGCATATAACCCTAACGTACGTGCTACTACACTTTGTTTAACACAACCGCGTTAACTTAACAATTAACACTAGCAGGGTAGTTGGGTGCTTCAAAGATACACCAAACTCTCATTAACACACTAATTACTCAAAAAGAATAACATTTTATCTTCTATTTAAACTAGGGTTACACAACAACATCTATTTCTGGTGCCTAGAAAAATCTACAAACATTACAGTAGCATAGTCCTACTCCAAATAGCATACCATAAAAATTTCATGGGATTTGGATAAGTAACATAGCCTACACAAAAATGACAAGCTCTAGCATAAAAATGAGCATGAAAATACTTTGGACTATGAAAAGTACCAGACAACAGATTTACTATTTTTCCCATGCTCTATACAGTACACAATCACTGCACAAAAATTATCACATGCATGTGTTATACAATTTTTGCTCTCTATCAAAAATAACAAAAATCATCAATTAAAGACACTTGAACTACACATCACAATTTTTCTACAGAACTTGCATGACATACATTTTTCCTAGAAAGTACATTACACAAGAAGAGTAACAAACTTGGAATCATATTTTTCTGAGCTTTCTACAATTTATTACACATTTCCTAAGAAAACAGCAATTATAAGAATTAAATAAAACCCTATACAAAAGTATTTCAAATTTGACATGCAATAATTTTAAACTTTAGATCTAGTCCTAAGAAGTCTACCAAAATTTGTTTCACAATTTTTGGAGCCATAAATCTCAAAATAAGAATTTTAGAAGCATTTTATCATTTTCTGGAAATCTATTTTCAAAATCCTTTAACTTAACCGGCCAGAAAATGCTACGCACACCCGGCTGCCTTTCCCCCAACCCACACCGAGGCGCTGCCACTGGGCCCCAGGGTCAACGGGTTCCCACCCGTCAGTCGCATCGAGGCTCGGCCGGTGCTGACCGCCGGGATCTCACCGACGGCGAGGTCCCCGGTGGAACGGCCACCACCGATGGCTTCCTCGTCGCGAGGTGAGCACAGCGGGCTAGAATATGGTGGCGAGGGAGCTCAAGAAGGGGCCCGCCGCCGGCAATGGCGGACGGTGGCGCATGCATGGCGGCGGTGGCGCCATCTCCGGCCACAGCGGAGCGGCTCTGCGGTGTCAAACCAAGCATGGAAAGGCAATAAGGGGAGAAGAAACGGGGCAGGAAGGAGCCAGCCACAGCGAGCAATGCTCAACGGCCATGGCGGCGGCGGAGAAGGGCGCGACCGAATTGGCCCTCACCTGAGCACGAACTACGAAGACAGTTCGTGTCCGGAAAAACAGAGGGCGAGGTGGAGCTGTTGGCGTGGCGGATCGAAGCGAGATAGAGTAGCGAGGCCGGAACGGCGGCGACAATGGCGCGGCGGCTACTGTGGCGAGCGCGGCCGTGGTTGTGCGTGGGCGAGGCGAGAGAGAGACTGAGGCGAAATGGTGAGGATGGCGAGGGCAGCCGCTCGGGTTGGCCGTCTTGGAGGCGTGGCGCGGCCGTGGGGGCCACGGTGTGCCACCGGGCGGCCAGCGTCGGCGATGCACAGCCACGCGGCGGTGAGCCCCTACCGCTGGTCGGGCGCGGCGCGCGCGGGCGCGTGGGGGAGCGAGCGGGACGCGGGAGAGGCCGGGCCGGCTTGCACTGATGGGCCCAAAACGGGGCGGCGGCCCGGTAAGCCAGGGAAAAGCTTTTCTTTTTTCCATTTTTAAATTCCAGAATTTCTAAACAGCCCAAAATTCAAATTTTGGAGGAGAAAAAGACATTTTCGAAAGTTGACCCCAAAACAAAAGTTGTTCAAAATTTAATTCTCTACAACTTTGATTTAGGGCGCTCTTTGAAATTCCAAACAGATTTTGAATTAGGGATTCAAAGTCCATTTTTCAAATAAAACCCCCTTTTTTCTAGAATATTTTTAAAAGCAAAATTTGAGAAAATTTTGAATACAAGAGTTGCTCCAAAAATCATGCTAAATAATTCTAGATGATTTAAAATTATAGCCAAACATGTTTTACTAACCTAGCAAGCATAATTAGGGCAAAAGTAAAACTAACAAGCATATGCAACATGCATGTTTCAAAATGATGTTTCACATGTTTCAAATCAACTTTACACTTACATTGCATGTGATTATGAATGCATTTGATGCTAATGCTCATGATTTGATATGCTAATGCAATGCTTAACACCTAGGTTGTTATAGCAGGCCGGCTGGCCGGGCCGCCACCGGGCCTACCGTTGGGGAGCGGGCCGTGCTAGCCCAGGCCTGCTGGTCACCGTGTCGGGCCGTGCTTAGGCCGGGTAAAAAAACCGGGCCTCGTGTCAGGCCAACAGGTTCGAGCTGCATGGCCATTTGTAGGTTATGAGCCTTTGCACATTCTTGACCTCGTTGTGTCTGCTTCTCATCGACTTGGCAGGGGTGCTTGCATTTTTCTGGATTTATTTCAGGATTTAACGGCGCCATGCTTTCAGTGGTAGGCGACGTCCCTGACGACAGCGAGGCGTCTGTGGTGACTTCGTGAATTTTGAGATTTGCCGGTTCAGTCATTTGGAGGTGCTGATAGGGATAGGGTTTGCATATGTGTATTCATAGGGTTAAGTGTGTGTGCGTGTTGTGAGCGTCGACGTCCCCGTCTACAGCGAGGCGCCTGTGATTACTTCGTAAATCTTGAGATCTGCTGGCTCAGTTCTTCGGAGGTGCTGTAGGGGTATGATTTACGTACGTGTGGGGTTAAGTGTTTGCATGTTGTAGGTGTCTACGTTGTACTGTGTAATTGTAAAAAAAACATATTAATGCCATCGGCAATTAAGGTTGGACGGGGGCTGGACACTATTGTCAGGTGTTGCATAACAACCTCGATCCAGTTGGCCAACGTGGTCTTATTAGAGGCAGTTTGGCCCCGTTCGGCTGTGCTGATAAGCTGGCTGAAAAACACTGTTGGTTGATTTGTTACGAGAGAAAAATACTATTTCAGCTGAAAAAATAAGCTAAAAAAGACGGATTATAAGCCGAATGAACATGCCTTTCAAAAAAAGAAAAACATGATGTCAGAGGCGTTGCGTAACGGCCTCAATGCACCTCGTAGCCATAGCATGGCAACCGGTGGAGCGGAATATGCCGAGCACATCCGTTCATCGACAGAGTAGACAAGTGGTTGCTTTGGACCAACACCGCATGTGGATAAACATCTTTATTGGAAAATAAAGTCATAGTGCATACATCTTTTATATGGTCTCTTAATCTATCTTAAACCTTAAGCATAACCTTTATTTCTCGAAGAAGGCCGGGAGGACGTTGTATGCACAAAGTACCACGATTTACCGCACAAACATGTTATTAGTAGGTTTCTTAGTCTGTCACCTTTATGTTTAGCAACATATATACTTAGAAAAAAAAGCTAGTGGTAAAAGATGTGTAGCAGAGACGATCATATCGATATTTCGATGAGAATAGAAAATAAAAGAAAGATTAATACTTTGTTGTATGCTTTGGGATGCGTGCAAAATTTTGGGAGGAGTACCGGAGCCTTAATAATTTAGTAATTAGCACATTATAGAACAATACTCCGTCTATCCAGGAAAGAATCAATTTCTATATCAAAAATTTATCTCCAAAAAAATCGATTTCTGGAGGTGAATGGTTCACTTATCCACATTAATCTCTCTCGTAGTCTGGGTTGCATTTAACACAACTTCTCTCTCTTGCGCTGCTATTGGATACTCTAAACAACACTACTTAATTAGGTTTCTCGGTAACTAGAGAGCTATTAAGGTTCAGCAGTTTAATGAGGGGCAGTATGGTCTTTTATCTTCTTCGCTAATCTGTCCTAAAATTGCTCGGAATTCATTTTTTTCAGGGACAGAGAGAATATTTTGCTAAATTAGAGTCTGGAAAAAGCTAGAAAACTCTGATGACAAGCATCCATAGGGGTTTGAATTTTCAAATGAAGGAACACTGTAATTCTGCAAAAGTTGAATCCTCCTGCATGAAATTTAAGCTCCACAACAAGGATTTTACCATTTTTACGTATGTATCAAACAGATTTGGCGCATGTACCATTGGAGGTCCGCTCACCTGAGCAGTCGTATGATGATCGTTGGGAAAATTAACATGTAAGCTCTAAATTTGAAGATACTATCTCTGTTCCAAAATATATCTATTTATCTAAGTTCAAACTTAAATTTGTCTAAATTTGTAATTTTTGAAACAAAATTTGTAAAAAAGTATAGCATCTACTGCACCAAATAAGTATGCTTCATAATTGATCTAATGATACTATAATTTGGTTCCTAATATTGATATTTCCTTCTATAACTTTGGTCAAACCTAACACAAACCTAGAACTAGATATATTATGGATGGAGGGACGGATTATTTTTAATACTGAACAGAGCATCATGTAGAGTCTATATATTATGAACTCAGTAATTTTTCTTAAATGCATAGAGAACAACATTATATGTATATTTAAAGGTAAGACAATGCAGCAATGGATTTCTTTTTGCCTCAAATTGTTCAATAATGAGTCTGTTTAGTTCCTCCCCCAACCCAAAAAAGTTTGTGCAGTACCCGTCACATCGAATCTTTGGACGCATGCATGGAACATTAAATGTAGATAAAAAAATAACTAATTGCACAGTTTGTCTGTAAATGTCGAAATGAATCTTTTGAGCCTAGTTAGTCTATAATTGGATAAATTTTGTCAAATAAAACAAAAATGCTACAGTAGCCGAACCCAAACTTTTTCACCAACTAAACAATCCCAATACTGTAAAGCAGCTGCAAGACATATGCGACAAAAGGAGTGTAGCCAAACTGCCAAACTGACATCCACTAATAATGGCAATGGTGGCCCGTGGCCCCATCTCCACTGATCTTGTAGTAGTGTGTAGTGTAGGGGACTCCTGCTGGGGCTGGGTGCCGAGCCTCCTGCAATCGACAGCGCAGACCATTACAGCGAAGGAACAACCCCTGAAAGCATGTAGATGCAGATCAATGTCACCTTTGTCGCCTGTTTAATTCCCGAAAATTTTTGGAAAACGCTACCGTAGCAATTTCGTTGTTATTTAACAAATATTATCCAATCATGAACTAACTGGGCTTAAAAGATTCGTCTCGTGAATTTCATCTAAACTATATAATTAGTTTTATTTTTTATCTATATTTAATGCTTCATGCATGTGTCAAAGATTCGATGTGACAGAGAATCTGAAAAATTTTGCAAAATTTTTTGGCAACTAAACCGGACCTGAAATGCAAGTGTGACGCATGTCACGGATTAGGGAATCCAATCTCCTGTCCCCTGAAGTCAACCAACCAAACGAGTGCTGGCCTCCTTTAAAGAGATGGAGGCATCCCCATCTATTATATATTTTTTTTCTTTTTGAAGAAAGAACCATACAGATCTGGATACATATTTATTCCATACTATTTCCATTACCCATTACAATTAACCTCATCCCAGAATTGTATAGCTCAAACTTTTATTTTGGCAATACCTTTGCATTATGTAATTCTGGCGTAAGAAAGCATATGTAAATCTTTACCCTCTTAATGAAAAATGTGTCTACGCACAGTGTATGTAAATTCCTCAACATACTAGTATATAGTTTTACTGATTTTTTAAATATATATACAATGATAGAATGAAACTAATGGTTGCTGTTAGGTTTTCCTGAACATGCCAATAATGTCCAAAGTTGCAATTAGCTGTTGATCCCTACATGCAAATAGTGACAGCTCTAACAAAAATAGTAGGTGACCTTTCAGTAGCCTTGGGTTTAATTGCTTTCTTTCTGAGATGGTAGATCGTTCCACCAGTTGTTTGTCTTTCTTACTTAGATTTCAGTTGTTTGTCTGTCTGCTCCTTTGGTCATTGTAAAAAATAATTTCTCCTTAATAAAATAGTGCTAGGCATATTAATTCTCTGTCAGCGTGGAGAGCAGCAATGGAAATAGGATTGTCCACGATAGTTGATAAGTGAAGGACCAAAAAAATGATAAAGCAAGTCCTTCCCTTTGAAATGAAGAAAGTGCCGATCTATTTCATAGAAAAACATTTCCATAAAAATACCTTTCGTTTTCCTGAAAAAGATAATAGTATCTTCGACAGCCCCCTACATTTGCTGTCAAGATAGAGCAGAAAAGGAAAGCCCACTACACGAAGTCATTCCTTGATAATGATAGATATAGGTAGCTCCGGTTCCAATTATAGATCGATCACCCACAAATTTGCGTGCACGCTTTAAGGATGCAGATGAAAAGACTTTGGTGACCTTGAATTCTTCCCAGTTTAGAAAAGAAGACGTTTCATTCATTCATGAGAGAGATATCATTCATTTAGCAAACTATAGTTAGCATGGCCCTATGCAATGTTCTTTGTGATTTTGGTGATGAGTGAAAACCTGATTATACGACAAGAGCAAGCCAAGAAGAGAAATCTCGGTGCAAAACATCACCGGATAATCCAATTAAGAAAGAAGAGTCCACCACATCATACGGTGATGATCAGAGAGTGGAGAGTGAAGAGAAGCGTAGTGCACAGAAGCACCGGACGATATGCTAAAGAAGGCCACTGAATCATACAATGAAAAACAAAGGCTTGCAGACCAGGTTGGATGGAGCCACCGGACGATATGGTGAAGGAGAAATACCACCACCAAATCATCCGGTGATGTCGGACCTAGTGATAGTGGCTCGAGAGCCAACTGCCAGCAATGATCAGATGCCTCGCGGGGTGATCCGATCATGTGCATTTGTGTCTCACCAGATCATTCGATGAGGGCTGTGTTTACAGCCAGTGGACATAATGACTAGTAGAGTGTTTGGGACTATTTTCTAGGAATCTCCTTGGCCCGCTATTCAAAGGGTGTTGGAGTACCTTTTTTTCGACGAAAGAAGAATTATATTATATGATAGCTGGGTACATCAACACATTACAAGCACTCTGGATTACAAAATAGTACCCACGCTGTGAATAGCACAACTCAAAACCTAACCTGTTAAATGCTTTGCAGTATGGATGACCGCACAGGCAAACACTTGGCAAATGGCCTGAGAACAAATGTCCAACGAACAACGGCCAACATTTCTGTAGGCAGAATTGAGGAACTTCTTCTTTCTAGTGTCTTCCTTCTTCTTCTTTCTGTCACCGAAAAGTGAGGAAGACTGATCTGAAAATTATTCTCTCTAGTCCTTCATCGTGGCCAGATCTAACCACAACAAAACGGAGAAAAGACCGGAGAAAATTATTCTATGACGGCGACATCATCTCCGCCTTGATGCCGTCGTCCGGAAACCAAAGTCTCCATGTCGTCATGTCGATGAAGATGCTGGCGCCGATGTTGTCGCCCTCATCTTCAACGGAGCCGCCATGGAGAAGACGATTCCACCCTTCTCCTTCACCGTCGACAGAAATGAGGAGAAGGAGGAGATAAAACTCCAGTACCAAGTAATTTAGCATGGAGAGATGCTAACCCTAATGACTCGATCTACTGGGAAAAACTTATTAAAAACAATGAATCCCCACTCCCTTCAGCCCCCGGCGAGATGCCGGAGGAGAAGGGAGGGGGACCAGCGGTGGTGGACGACGGGGGCGGCTGCTGCAGCGACGGCGGCGCTAGGACTGTTGATGACCAGACTTTCTCGTAAACTGACCGTGTTGGAGTACCTTGTGCAAGTGAAGAACACTCCATTCACTATATGAGAAATAAGTGATTAGCATGTGCTTAGTGTTCATCTTAGTGAGTGGTTAGGCCTTGGCTTGAGGGAGCAAGTGAGTTGAGCTCAGTGCCCTTGTAATCTTGGTGTACCACACCCTAAAATTTGCTTTTTTAGAAATAGAGCTAAATTGATTTAATTTTGCATTTATGTGCTCATGAAAACATAGCAAAATAATATTTTTCATTGAATTAAAATTCATCATAGGGAGTAGACACATTTGTGATGCATTCATGCCACTGCATAAGATTTATTTGAGTGAGTGATTTTGATCAAAACTCAAAATGATTTCATTTGCTTTTGAAAGATTTTGAAAAGGCTTTGAAATAAAAGGAAAAAAATAAAAACAAAAACATCTCCCTCTCTCCTTTCTTGCCCGAGCGGCCCAGCCTTCCCCTCTCTCCCTCTTGGCTCTGGCCCGAGCCCAGCTAGCCCACCCGGCTCCCTCACTCCCTCCTCGGCCCATCCCTCCCTCTTCCCTTTCCCCACTGGCCCGCTTGCCCTCCCTCCTTTCTTCTCTTGGGCCGGCCCAGTCAGAGCTGAGCGCAGGCACCGCTCCCCTTCTCCCTCTGTCTGACTGCCATCTTAGCCCCGCGCCCCGTTATGCTGCCATATCGAGCTGCCTGTCAGCCAGCGTCCCCTATACCTCTAGACGTCCCTGAGCTGGACTCTGCTGGGGCGATTTCCTTCGCTGAGCGCCCGAATCCTCCGGGATTTGGGGTGCCGCCCACGCCTACGCCCCTATAAAGAGAAGCTAGCAGGTGTCGCGCCGCCCCCATCCCCAAACCCTAGCGCAGACGCCATGCCCGAGCTTACAGCGCCGCCCAAGCCCTAGCCGCCGCTGTCGACGCTCGGTTCGCCGCTGCGCTGCTTCGTCGACCCGCCGTGCCGCCTGACTTGTTTCGGACGGAGGTAAGGAAGCCTCAGGTGCAACCCTTTCTCTCCCTCTCGCTCTCTGCGTTGCGTATGTGCTCGCCGTCGTAGCCGAGCCACCAAATCGAGCCCGAGCTCGCCTCTGTGCCGTCGTAGCCGCCTCCGATCCCCCTAATCGAGTTTGCCACTCCCTCCTCTCCCTCCCCGTGCTTTCCCCGTTGCCGATGATGCCGATTGACGTTCGCCGGCGAGGTCCGATCGCCGTCGGCCATGGTGCCACCGCCTGGAAGCAACATGCCGACGACCCATCTCCTTCCCTTCTATCGTAGTCACCCAGATCTAGATCGACGGCCCACAACCATACATAATCCTTCGACTGTTGTTTTGCTAAAGAGACCTTGGAGATTCTATAAATTCCACCAGCAGTCCCTGGCCTGTTTTAAAATCTGATTTTGGATTTGTTTTAATTCGAAAATCAAATCCATATATTTACAAAATTGCCACTATCTTCTTTAGGTCATAACTTCTACGTTTTAGCTCCGATTTAACCCGTTCAAGTTGCGTTAAATTCGTAACGACGTGATTTATGCACTAGTAACAATGTTTACCATGTCACTAGCTCTGGAATTTCACGATTTAAATACTAACTTGATTAATGTTTATGCAACAAGATTTATAAATAAAATATAAATTAGCTTATCATGGTTTTTTAATAAAAAATACAATTTGACTTAAAATGATTTAAATATTTCTCTGGAATATCTTATACATGTTATACCTATGATTAAAATAAATGAAGCCGGTAGTTTTCTTTTCTCATATAAAGTGAATCCTACGGTAGTCGTTTCTCTTTCACCGTAGCTCTGATTAGCGTGCTTGTCACGTATGTGTGTTCGTAACAATGCATAGATTAGTTTTCAAACCTCTTTATTGTTGGTGTACTGTTTTAATTTAGTTCTATTGTTTACTTCATGTATGATTGCATGGATGCTTGTGTGATGCTTTATAATCATGTCCAGTCAGTGAGATTTATGTGGTGATCAAGAAGCAGTTCTTTGGAGGTTTCGAATCTACAGAAGAAAGATCTCAGTTTAAGACAAGTATAGCATGAGATCATCCTTATTGTCCTATACACCTTTAATCATTTAATTCATACTGCATGTGTCCACCTTGACTACCACTAAGGATTTTCTAGTATTTTGTTACCTTGTACTTTGATTCCTATGGGTTATGCATTTAGATAGTATGATGCTTGCGCTCAATTGAAGACCATGATCTTGTAACTTGACTAATGGTATATGCAATAAACACCTAAAGATGTTTTTAGCAACTTGGAAAAGGGGGTTAGAGCATTATTTTTATGGTGCTTTAGATTCCTCTCCTTAAGGACTTATCTGTAAGCGAATATTTAGGACTTACAGTACAATCATGAGAGCTACATGGCTCTGGCTTTAGTTAAATATAAGGACATTTTCTAGCTTGTTAGTGGTTACCGAAAGGCGTTAAGGAAAGCCTTGGTTCAAGAATGACTTCTTCTCTCTCATAGTGTATATAGCCTGTGTAGAGTGTGCCACTTGTTAGAGGGCCTCCATTCGCCTAGCTCTTTCTTTGGCAGTCACTAATTTGTTAGGGAGAGTCTTTTGGAAGACTTCATAGTGAATTCTACCGACCTTCCTTGAAAGTGGGTCAAGAGATTAGCTACCTCAGGCGAAAGGGTAAATCACAGTCATGGTGAAAGTGTACAACCTCTGCAGAGTGTAAAATTGGTATATCAGCCGTGCTCACGGTCACGAGCGGCCTTAGACCCTTACAGAATAAATAATGAACACTGATGATAATATTAATACCGATGATATTGATGCTCACTAATGATTATTGTTTCTTGCTATATATTATTCTCGTTTACATGATCATGAGGTTATTTGGGTTTATGGTAAACTTGTTACTACTCAATTTGCTAAAAAATGAACTCCCTGAAAGCTATCGCAGTAAACCCGTGCAAACCTTTTGAGCTTTATAACCCCATGTTATATTTGTTGAGTACGACATGTGCTCACTCTTGCTATTTTAACTACATCAGTTAGGCTTGTGATCAACCAGTCAGTTGTCCCTGTGGATTTGGAGCCTTCACCTGAAGAACAGAGTGTCTTTCCATTGTCTACTATTTAAGGTGATATCATTTGTATTAAGTACGCTATATATTAAGCATTATCTATTGATATTACCACTATTTGTAGTCATATGTGTGATTTGATTTCTTAGGCTCATATATGGTGTATATCTGGTTTGTTCTTAAAATCAGGTGCTACATCTTGGTGTACCAGAACACTTGGAAGCTTGGTGCCCCTCGAGTGATATCGACGACTGTCCAAGTTTAGTGTGAAGCGACTACAGTTTGGTATGCGAATCACGAGAAGACTCCTTTGTTGGTGAGAAACTCTGAAGTCGGCAACACCTTGATTGCTGGGGAAGACAAACAAGTGGTGAGTCTAAATGTCTAGCGACACTTGTCATGGTTGGTGGAGCCTTTGTGGCAAGCCAAACACAGTGACAGGAGAAAGGCTTGGTGATCGAAAGCGTACCTTGGTGGTGCCCTAATGTAGGTTAAGGGTTTTGTTTTGGCAACCGATAATAGGAGATACATCTCCACATCATGACCCTTAGCGACGTAAAAATGTACTTACTGCATTTATGTTTCCATATGTGCTTTATTTGTGTGGCTTTACCTTTCTTAGAATAACTTAGGCTAATTAATAGGATTGGTTTTTAGGTCACAAAAGTGTTTGAGTTTCAGTAAGCAGAGAACACTAGATAAATTTTTAAGTGCGCATTTTGCTTGCTTTTTTTTAAAGTCTTTTATCTGGGTACAGTTGTAGTATCTGTTCATACACACGCACGCCCACTCTACACACGCACACCACCACATACACCATACGTGTACAAACAGACCAACAACTACACACAGATTTAAGACTGCGTCCTTCTTGATATCACCGGAATCCTCCAACTCCGTGGCGACGGGTGCGTCGCGTTCCCCTTTGGCACCATGCGTGAGAGGCAGAGGCCTGGAAACAATCCAGGTGGAGACTTTCATAATTTGGGAATAAATCTCGGTGAGACACCCGAGTCCAATCTCGGGGATCGAACTCGGGCGGGTAGCGCTCCCACCGGAGCACGCTACCAACTGGGCTATGAGCCCGTTCTCTTGTTTTAGTTTATTTAGTCTAGTTTCTATTAGAGCCCTAGGTTAATTTTTCTAAAGATCAATTCAACTCTCTTCGTAGTCTATTCAATCCTTTTACAAAGCCATAAGAGGAAGGGGAAAAAATGCCTAGAAAATTTTCGCTTCAAAACTAAATAGTGGCACTTTTTTTTAGTTTGCAAAACCATGCCTAGCTACAAGATGAATAAGGCAAGTCATATGGTAATTGCACTGAAAATGATGTTGGCAGAAGATTTGTTAGATGGATTATAATCAGATTTATTCACCGGGGCGTTGTGCACCACAGGTCGAAAGCTCTTCAAGTTTTATCAAGAGAAAAAAGTACTCCCTCCATTCCAAATTATAAGTCGTTCTGACTTTTCTAAGTAAATAGCTTTTGTTACGCAACTAGATGTACATTGTCTAGATAATATAGTAAAAGCTATATATCTAGAAAAGCTAGAACGACTTATAATTTGGAATGGATGGAGTAACTACTTTGCTTGTTGCCTCTTCTCTCTCTTTTTTCTTTCTTTCTTCTTTTTTTTGAAAGGCCTCTGGTCTTTGTTTACTATATTATCATGCAAAAGCTCCTTGGTCACCACAAAGGAAAAGAATCCATAGGCATTCCCTACCCATAGGATTGAGCTAAGAACAAAATGTTGAAAAGGAAATTTCTCTTAGCGATGTATCTATTTCTAGAATTGGCTAGACAAAATGATTCTTACCGACATGTATGTACGTTCTGCTGTTGGAGAAAAGACTTGTATGTTCTGCAAAAAATGCATGCACTGTCCAAACAAGCATCCTGATGGAAACTTTATCAGATATGGTCAAGAGAATGTTTGCCACTTACAAGTCCAAAGGAACAAATATAGCACTTCTATCAGCTGATCCTGCTGAAGAGTAACATGGAATTCTGCACATGAAATCGAATTTGAAGCATCAAGTGGGTCTGCTAGACAGAAATCAGGTCTGCTACGTGATATCTGTTTCGTTACCACCGTCTCGCTCCAACATACACAGGTAACAGGTTAAAAAATCTATCTCTGTCACTGCACGATCCTTGCAATGTCACTGTTCTCCTGGTCATGGTGTAGTGAATGATATGAGCCATGATAGACCGAGTCTAGTGAATGGACTGCCTCTTTTTTTCCTCCTGCCACCATTCATTTACCAAGCATGTTTTGCCACGCTTCAAACAGAATCAACGAACCAAAACATTGTAGAAAGTAATATTTGCAGCAGTGCAATATGTCTGCATCCATATTTTGCAGCCAAACCTGTTCTCTTACTGATCCTAGTCAACCAAACAGTTCCCAAGTCTGGCTTGACGACACCACCTCTTACAGCAGTCCACATGCGAACCCTCCAAGTGCCCCTTTAAATATCCATCCATCCCTCACTCTCCATTCCCATCCCTCCTTACACTAAACCACCCTATCCTATTCATCTTTCTCCTCAAAACTTAACTGCTGAACTAGTTTGGTTGTTGAACTGTAGATGAGCCATGAAACCATCAGTTCTGCAGTACCTGAAGTTTTTCGTTTTATTTGCCTTTGGTGTAGTCACCACCTCCCACGCAACTGACCAAGATGTGCTCGCGACCCTCAATAAACTACCCCTCGATGGCCATTTCAGCTTCCATGATGTGTCTACTGCTGCCTGGGACTTTGGCGGTCTCTCTAGTTTCATGCCAGCTGCTGTGCTTCATCCAGGCTCAGTAGATGACATTGCCACTACGGTCAGGCATGTTTTCTTGGGGGGAGAGCACTCCATGCTCACCGTGGCGGCCCGTGGGCATGGACACTCACTCCGAGGGCAGTGCCAGGCAGCTGGAGGGATTGTCATTAAAATGGAGTCCCTCCCTAATGCCAGAATGCAGGTACACGCTGGTGCATCGCCCTATGTTGATGCCTCAGGAGGAGAACTCTGGATAAATGTCCTGCATGAGACATTGAAGTATGGTCTGGCGCCAAAGTCATGGACTGATTACCTCCACCTGACAGTTGGAGGCACGTTGTCGAATGCAGGGGTCAGTGGTCAGACGTTCCGACATGGCCCACAAATCAGCAATGTAAACGAGCTGGAGATTGTGACAGGTATCAGACATATATACCTTGATAATCATGATGAAATGGAAGTTCTCTGAGAAGCAGAATATCATGGGTTCTTATCCGACTTGTATATCATGACTGCTAAATGCAGGAAAAGGAGACATCATCACTTGCTCACCGGAGCAGAACTCTGATCTCTTCCATGCTGCTCTTGGTGGCCTAGGTCAGTTCGGTATCATCACTAGGGCCAGGATTGTGCTCGAGCCTGCTCCAAAAATGGTACAGAAAACAAGAGAATCATTTAACTTCAGCAACTTTTAACAGCTACATGCTAATCATTTGAATATGCAACAGGTGAGGTGGATTAGAGTTCTCTACTCAGACTTCACAAGCTTTGCAGAGGATCAGGAGATGCTTATTTCAGCAGAGAGGACCTTCGATTACATAGAGGGCTTCGTCATCATCAACAGGACAGGAATCCTGAACAACTGGAGATCATCGTTTAGCCCACAGGATCCAGTGTGGACAAGCCAGTTCGAATCAGATGGAAGAGTGATCTTCTGCCTCGAGATGACCAAGAACTACAACCCTGAGGAGGCAGACAACATGGAACAGGTGAGCAGCTAGCTCACATACCCTTGAATATAGTTACGACTTGTGACTAATATCAAATCAAATCAAATCAATTTGAGAGTGGTCGAAATACGTGTATACATGTCTGCAGGAGGTCAATAACCTACTGTATCAACTTAGACATATGCCTCCATCCCTATTCCACACAGATGTTACCTACATCGAGTTCCTGGATAGGGTGCACTCCTCTGAGGTGAAACTGAGAGCTAAGGGGATGTGGGAGGTCCCACACCCATGGCTAAATCTCATGGTTCCAAAAAGTTCGATCCACACATTTGCAAGGGAGATCTTTGGGAAAATCCCGAAAGACAGCAACAGTGGTCCCATATTGCTCTACCCAGTAAACAAATTCAGGTAATTAAATTAATATGTGAAACCAGAAACCTCATGGTGGTGCACCTTCCATAGTTTGATTGATAACTGACTATTTTCATTTCATGCAGATGGGACAATAGAACATCAGTAGTCACACCAGATGAGGAAGTTTTCTACCTAGTGGGATTCCTATCCTCAGTGCCATCTTCATCAGGCCCCCACGCCATCGAACATGCATTGAACCTCAACAACCAGATAATAGAATTCTCTGGCAAGGCAGGTATTAGGGTGAAGCAATATCTGCCCAACTACAACACTGAACAGGAGTGGAAGGCCCACTTTGAGGCAAGGTGGGAGACATTTCAACGAAGGAAAAATGCCTATGACCCATTGGCCATCCTAGCCCCAGGACAAGGAATATTTCAAAAGGCATCACCGCCCTTGTCCCTATGACTGTATCTACTGTAGTTTCTGTGGAGCATATGTTAGTATAGAATATAGGTAAAATTTATCATGCAATCCATGTAGCATAATGAACACAACGTACAATTAATGTACTAAGTTGTTGAGATGAACCGGTGATGTGCCAGGAGAACTATTAGCAAGAAAATAGAGAAGAAATACCTTTTAGTCATCTTTGATGCTCTCTGGAAGCAAGCATTTGATGATTATATCAGCTCATCCAGGGGCAAAGCCTGGGCCCATGCTAGGCGTGTTGCAGCAGCATGGATACTCACAATTTATCTCACGTAAATATATGCAAGGTTTTAGGCCCAAACCGTTATAATTTTGTCCAAATTCAGCTAGCACAGTACCTGTCCTGGCGCAGCCCTGTGTGGAAGCCATTTCTGGCTCCATCTGTGCAAGGAAGAATGGGCATTAACGAGCCGGACACACATGCTGAGTACTGGTCATGCTAAAGTATTGCTTAGTGTTTGTCCAAATCAATCTAGACATTACACCTTAACAGATATTATCATCAACATTAGAATGTGAGCCTTGCAAGCTTTAGCACACCTACGTAAGCTAGAAACACTAACAAGACGGATTATCATCAAAAAGTGTGAGAACACATCTGACACAAACATCCACCTCATGCAAATCTAGAATCATTCGTACCTTATGTTATTACAAATGTAAATTATTAAACAGAAAAGGGAATAAAATTACCCAATCAATTTGACAATCCACAATAACTAATTTTTCTACAGAATGGATTGCTTAATAATGGGTTGTTTTCACTAAGGATCCACCAAACAATATTATTCCAGAAAAAATGGGAATGCATTTTATTTTAGACTTTCCCAACCCTTTTGTCCTACCATTCGAACAAAACTTCCTGCAAAATCCTAAGCCATGTGCTTCTATTATCTTCTGTTTCCAGATAATATGCCATAGTCACTATAGAAATTATATTCAGATCAAGAAAAGATCTGTTGTACTTAAAAATAGAATAATATCAATTAATCATCTGACTAAGCGTACTTTTAAATTCATGCTTGCTTTGATCACATTGTATAGAAGGCTAGAAGCTTAACCCTGGTATGTATGTGAACACTCTGTGGAGACTGGAGAAATGGCTTCATAGTGATTGATAATGCAAATCATCAGAAGGGAAAATGGTACTAACAGGGTGCTCTGGATTTTTTCTGACAACTTAGTTCTTGCCTTCAGCATTCCAATATAGATACCAGAAGGGGTGCATCAAGTATGTAACATTAACAATATATTAAATCTCAACTTTGCAGACAAACTCTGTAATTAAGAACCAAAACAGAAACAGCATTTCATTTTTATTCTTTACTATGCACTACAGTGTATCATAACGGAAATAGTAGTGCTTCACTGCTTCCTGAACATGACATCAATTGGCCGAAATCAGTCCTTGTCAAGAAACCTAAAATTGATTGTGTACCAAAGGGTAGCCCGGGGCCATAACTACTATTGGTGATTGACAACATTCAACTGGCCAATGGGGAAGGTCTGATTCACCTTATCCTTTCCTGCAGCAGCTAAAAGGGATAATAAACATATAGAGAAATACTGTGATCACGCGTGCTGATGGCTATATGTCATGAATGGTTTTTGAAATGCGTTCGATCATGGCTTATCTAGACAGATGAAGTCACAAAAAAGTAGTCTGTCATACAAGTGCCCTGCAGTGTGTCTGTATGACTGTATGATATAACTCCATGGAAAACAATCATTGTACCCACTTAGGCATCGATAAAAATGTCGAAGTCTTGCACTAGCCTTAGTGATTATAAAGCAATTGTTGTGGGCTGCCATTTGGATAATAGTTGCCAAAAAAAAGCACATGGAAAACTGCAGATGTACTACCTGACATTCAGAACCTAAGAAATAGTGGTCAAGTAAGATCATGTAAGGGAAATGTCACCAATGTAAATGGGAGTAGTTAAAACTCAGCAATGCACTAAGTCTGGACTGCTGTTGGCATTGGAGACACTGCACACACGGCGAGCTCGCTCTGGTGTGTCCAGCGAGTAAGTCCAATGTACCATACCCGTCTACCATGTCATCCTCCAACTGTTGTTAGCATATATGGCAGCATAGGCATGATGTAGTCTTCTGAAGGATTGTGTCATCTTTGGCTCGACTACTGCTTGGCTGCAAGGGAGATGCACGGCTGTGGAGCTACCACCTAGCGGCTAGCGCTGTACATCACTACATAACCGATGCCAGCTGATTTGCTCAGCCCCGAATCCAAAAATATAGGACCCCATGTTTGTGTGGCCAAGAAATGAATTTCAGGTGGTGGGGAGCAACAACCCCCTACCACGCTCACGCGCATTAAACTCAGAAATAAGATATGTTGTCAATCTAAACAAATGTGTGTATCTTTGAAGCAATGCAAGATATTTAAAACTCCAGGATCAGAACTGAAAATCTTTCTTATTAATTGTGGTTTGTGGACTAACACTAAACCAGTCAATGGAGCACCGATAGGCTGAACTGGATGTAGCTGACCACAGTTCCAATCCCCTCCGCGTAGTTTTGCGGGTTTGCGCTTCAACCTAGCCTGCAAGCTAAGCCGACCACACGCACACAACTATCGTCCATTGACGCGAAACGCGCGGCACAATTTTCCTGACCCCCGCGTGTTCACCTGAGGAAGAGGAACCCCTCACTACGACAAGCATCGCGCAGAACCGAGGCGTACGATCGTGCGCCGCGGAAGGGAGGATGGCGGAGGGAAGCTCACCTGGTGTTCGACGAAACACCACCGCGCTGGCGGCTGAGGCGGCGGCGGCAGCTCGGCGTCAGGTTTCAGAGGCCTGGTTTAGTTAAAAAAAATTCATTTTCTACAGTAAAAGAACATGTTTGGACAGATGGAGTACTAAATGAAGACAAAAAAAAAACTAATTGTACAGTTCTCGGAAAAATCGCGAGACGAATCTTTTAAGCCTAATTAGCCTATGAAAAGCTTTAAGACACATATGTGTTAATGACGGATTAATTAGTATCATTAGATTCGTTTCGCGATTTCCTGATGTGTAATTTGTTTTTTTATTAATATCCGAAAACCTCTCCCAACATTCTTCTGACGCATCTGATGTAACATTTTTCTAAAAACTTTTCGCGAACTAAACAGGCCCAAATTGAAAAAAAAAAGCTGCAAGGCCGACCCAGGCTGCTGCACTTTCTTATCTCTGCATGGCTGCCTCTCGGCCGCGGCCTGCACTAAAAAAACGATTCACAAGGCCTGGCGCCCGGACGTCCAGACGGGCCGCATTCACGTCCCGCCAACGCCAGCGCTCACGTCTGCGTCCCCGTGCCCACCCCGCGCCCGCATGGGGGAAATCCACGTGGGTTGACCCACGGTTGCGCCCTAGCAGTAGCGACAGGCAGCTACGGTAGGCCGTTGTACTTTTGAAACATTTAGATGAAATATTTGCAGCATAATTCTAAAACAGATGAAACACTTGAAACATACACTTGAAACATGTGTGTATAAGCATAGCAACATATGCAACATCCAGATCTACGTTTGCAACATCCAGACGAAACACTTGCAACATAACTATGAAACACTTGAAATATACGCTTGAAACATACGGGTAGAGCCATAACAACATATGCAATATCCAGATGAAACACATAAAACATACGACTGAAACACTTGAAACATAGGATTGCAACATTCGTACATTATTATTGCAACATATACAACATTGCAGATTTATTTTTGTAACATCCAGATAAAACACTTGAAACATAAGTCTAAAATAGCTGAAACACTTAAAACATAGCGTCGCCGGCGACCACGGCCTACCCAGTGGGGACCTGCAGTAGCTAGCAAGCTCAAGTCTCAGGGGCGTCAAGAGCTGCTTAGCGTATACCTAGGCGTAGGCGCACGCCTCCCCTTCCTGCCGCGGTATCTTCGGCTGGCCGTGGTGCACGCCATGGCTGCGAGGGCGCGAGGTGGATCGGGGCGCGGCACGGAGCGCGGAGTATTGTTCTAGTGAACTCACTTTGATTTATTATTTGATCTCCCTTGAGTATACTCGATGGGTACCTGATACCCTCCGGGTACCCATCGGACGTGGGCATGGGTACAAAATCTTAGCCACGGGTATACTCGTGGGTGGGTAAAAGCTAGAGTCGCGGGTTTACTCGTGGGTGGGTAAATGCTTTGCCTGCACCTTACTCGTACCCGCTGCCATCCCTAGGACTGATCAACAATTTTCCGTGGGAGATCAGGTCTTGCTTCACTTATAGGCCTACATACAATCCTCAGTGGCAAATCGCCCATTTCCCAAACTAGCTTACAAGTTCTATGGTCCTTATAAGATCGTGGAGAAGGTGGGCGCCGTGGCATATCGTTTGAACTTCCTGCACCCAGTCTTCCACACTTCTCAGTTGAAGTCATTTCACTCCGGTGTATTCTACACTTCCAATGCTCATTGATTTGCAGGCAACAACAGCCGTACCCAAGGAGATCCTGGAGCGTCAGCCCGTCAAAAAGGAGAACACTACAACTCCTCAGGTATACTTGTTTCCTGGACAGGTCTGCCGTCGACTTATGTAACCTAGGAAGACTACAACGTCGTCGAGCAAACCTAGGCCTTGTTTAGTTCCCCTCAAAATTCCAAGTTTTTTCACTCTTTCTCCATCACATCAATTTTTAGCCGCTTGCATGGAGTATTAAATGTAGGTAAAAAAATAACTAATTACACAGTTTAGTTGGAAATCACGAGATGAATCTTTTGAGCCTAGTTGGTCCATGATTGGATAATATTTGTCAAATAAGACGAAAGTGATACTATTCATCGGTTTGAAATTTTTTTCAATCTAAACAAGGCCCTAGGAAGACTACAACGTCGTCAAGCACAGATACCCTGATGCGCCTGCTTGGGGACAAGCAGTATCTTCGGCGGAGCGAGCTGTCACAACCCAGCAGTGAAGGCGTAAAGAGGAGTTTTCCAAGGCAAAAGTCATAACGCTAGAGAGTGTGTAATCTTAAGTGTATGACGTGTGGGTCTTTCCGGGCATTTGGCCATACTCCATAGGCCTTATATTCTGAACTGTTGCTTGACATTATTATTATTACTCCGTATTAAGTAAATCATGTGAGACAGAGACAGTCCTCTGCTCCGTTGGCCGAATCCGGCGATCCTCTTGTTGTGCTCTCGTCGACAGCGTCCACCGGCGGCCAAGGGTGTTACAGTCCAGCGTGTGCTCCACATGGCACAACCACTGAGTTCCCGACAGGAAGCGGCGAACCTGTTGCGCGGTGGGGTGCCATAGTGCCTCGACGGTTGGACCAACTGTGCTGTCGGCGAACCTCGGCAACCGCCTCCGCCTCCCAGGCGACGTGTCCTACGGATTCCACCTCTATGCCCGGCCAATGACGGAGGAAACCAAGGCCTGGATCGACAAGAGGGCCTTGTACGCCTCGTCGTGTACGTCTCCTTCCGGAGTCTTGCCGATCCTATAGCTCCTCAGATGGGCGAGGTGGCTAAGGGGTTGTACTCGTACAACAATGGCAAGGACTTGCATATTGGTTGTCAGAGGGACTCATTGGAGCAGCAGACTTTAGATGCTTGTGACACGTCGTGGGTAGAACTCGACCATCGAAGCACCAAGCACTGGCGTGCTGATGGTAGCAAAATGCATTGAGGACGTTTGCTGAGTCAGTGCGACGTTGCACCTCGACACAGAACGTGTAGTGAGAAAAGAGGTAGAATGGCGTAAGGCAGCTCATGGAATGAGAAATTAGCGAAGAATACATGAAGAAAATGCTAGAGTGAAGATTGCAAATCGGACAACAGACATCGTGAAGCAAGTCAGCAAAATCCGATTGAATGTATATTTATTATGGCCGCACATAAACATGTCGAGAAATAGAACTTGTACCTCTGATTGGGAATTCATATCATAGCTGTGACGCCTAATATAGTACACTACTATTCTCTCATCCGTAGTTTGTCATTACTTAGCTCAATTGTTTTTCTTTAGATATTGCCTCTATAAAATGCTCCATCGCCAGTTCTATAAAGGTCATGTTACTTTTAAGCAAAGTTCAGCAGCATCAATTTTGCATCAAATGGTGCAATGCAAACGGTTCATCATATTATAGTGTTCTACAAAAATATGCTACAAATAATAGCGAAACGCTTTTCAACCTAGCATTGTGATCAGGAATGCCTTCAGTCCACAAAAAGAATCTAAATAGGGAAGCTCCAATGGGCCAAAACTACCATCAATACAGGACCAATGTATTAGAATTTGTGTACATGTTTACTACCGCGTCCACCCTCTAAATCCTAGTGTTACTAATGCACAACTGTTACACAAACTTGCAAGTGGGCAGTGGAACACTGTTTCCTGGTTTACGAGCAAGGCTGCACTGTCCTGTTCGATATTTGTTTTGGTTTGCAGTCAATCAGGCGCTCGGAGCTGAACTGGGTATCTTGAATTGCTTCTTTACATAATGTGATGCCTCTGAATCATTTCTGTGACACAGGACCCTAAGGAGAGTTTTGGAGTCCGCTCCAAATTTGCTTTTGCCCCCTTGAGTAACTTCTCGTAGGTCATCAATAAGCACACGGGTCTGCAGATATATGATGAACAATAACATGTGATGCTATATAGATAGCTATGTATCATTATATATTAAGAAAACGGGGAAAGAACCCCTACAAACACACCCACTCACACCACAGAGAGCCAGACTACTCCTAGTGACTGCTACTAGGCACAAGGGCAAGGAGAAATGAAATGACCCTAGCCTGGTCAAATCCCCAAAAAATATGATTCCTCTCTAGCGAGCGGCAAGGCCTCAGCTAGGCAAAAAGAGCTCACTTGAGTGAGAATACTGGGCCAGTGGGCCCTAAGGGATTTTAGGTCGCTAGTATGAAGTTACAATGAACCACTAGCTACTAGCACCCAGCCCAAGTTCCGTTCGGTATATCTGGTTGGTGATGGATGGTTGTGGCTAGTGGTAGGTTTCACTCTCCACCTTTGGAGGATATTCTTGTGGACTGAACTTTATATGCATGTATATGTAACAAGATCAGATCATATATAAAGAATGTTGCTTCAAGATATTACATTTGTGTTAGAAGAGTCAAGGGCCTATTGGGCCTTAGCCTGTTAAGGTTAATTAGTCGCTTGCTTAGGGACCAAGTATGTAACACCCAAATTTTAGAGATAACAAAATTGGAATAATATAGATAATAAATAATGGCCAAATTAAAATAATAATAAAATATGTTGGTGTTGCATTCATGCTGTTGCACTTAATTTATTTTGTGGTGTGCATTTATTTTGTTTTGCTTTGATTTAGAAAATTTCTATTTGAAATAAGTTTTGGAAAATAAATAAAAAAAAAGAAAAGCTTACCTGCTTACCTGATAGGCTCGGCGGCCCAGCGACCGACAGCCCAAGTCCTTCCCCTGCTGTTTTGCTCGCGTCGGTGGTTCGGCCCAATAGCCGCGCGGCCTGATCCAGTCGGCCCAAGCCGTAGCCGCGCCTTCCCTCCCCTCTCTGAGTCACCGACGGGTGGGACCCGATCGTCAGTCGCGTTCTCTTCTTCAAGCTCGTGACCGAGCCGGACACAACGAAGCCGACATCGAATTCTTGCCGTGCTAGCTAGGGAATCTTACCGATTTCGGTTTTGAGGCTATAAATAGGAAGAGGGGACCTTCTATTTTCCGTTTTTCACCTAAAACGTGATCGCTACCACAAGTAATCGGAGGTTTAGGGTTTAGGAGGTCGACGGTTTCGGTTGGTCGTCGGTGGGGCTTGTGGGACGGTGCGAGCTCCTTTTCTTCGTGTTGGTGAGATCGCTATCTCCTCCTCTTTCTTCTCGTGCTTTTCTTTTATGATGTGAAGCATCGAATCGGGGTTTTTGGTGAGCTGGGAAGCATCGGCAATGGTGCCGCCGCCCTCCCCTTGCCTCGTTCCTTCCTCGGGCCGTCGTAGCTCTCTTAAACTTGCTTAGATATGTTCTCTGTGATCTCCTCTCTCGATTGGGGTTGGAATCGGAGCGAAACGCGGTTGGAATCGTGAGAGCCGAAGCTCTCCGGCGAGCCGAGGGTGCTGGCCGTGGAGGCCGCCGGCCGGATTGGGAGAAGATGACCGACTCCCTCTTCATGTCTCTCTCTGATGAATGGTAGCCGTCCATTTGACGATCTACGCATGAGATTAGATGATACCTCTTCGCGAGCAGTTTTGTTAAAGAGCCCCTGCATTTTCTGGGAATCAACCCGCGGTCCCAAGGCGTAAAGCTGAAATTACGTTTTTGTATTTTGAAAGCGTATTTTCTTTCGGGTTATTCAAAAATACGTTTTCAGCAATTTACAGTTTTGCCACTAGGATTGTTTTAGTCATAAAATCTTCGTTTTAACTCCGATTTGATCCGTTCAAATTGCGTTAGGTTCGTATTTGCGAACTCTACATGTTAGTGTAGTTTTACAGTTAGTTTTGATAATTTATTTTTCGAGTTTATAATTAAGTATTTATTTATCTATAGGAAATCTTAGAAAATTCATAACTTTCACGTTTTAACTCCGATTTTGGTGATCTTTGCGTCTGTGTGATCGTAGAAACGTGTAGAAGAGTTTTATAAACTTTTATTACTGTTTTGTTACTGTTGGTGTACTGTTCTAATTATATCTATTTGTTTGCTTCGTGTATGTTTGATTGGATGCATGTATGTTGTTGATTGATGATCGAGTATAGAAGGTGAGCAGTACTTGGACGATTCGGAGTATTACTTTGAGCCAAATCAGCAGTACTGTTTGGAGAGCTTTGATCAAGGCAAGTATAACACAGGACTATCCTTGTTACCTATTCATTGAATTATCATACTTATGCATGTGCTTACCTTGGCAACCTTAGAGATTTTAACTTAGCGATTGATATCTTGATTCCTTATCACCTATGGGATTATGCATTTGGGTAGCTTGGCTAGTGCTTGATTTATGAACATTGATCTTGTAATTTGACTAATGAATGGTGCAATCAACCATTAAGATGATTTAATTCCTGCTACAAGGGGACTGGAGCACTGTGTTGTTTGTTTGTTGCTCTAGTTACTCTCCATAAAGACTTATCTGTAAGCATTAACCGGGATTGACAGTACAACTGTGAGGGCTATATGGCTCTGGCTTTAGTTGTTCAAGAGACCTTTTCTAGCTTGTTAGTGGTTACCTTAAATGGCGTAAGAATGGCTTGCCACGTTGGGTGTAGTGCGAGCCCCTGGCCTAGTGTGTATAGGCTGCGGTTGTTGTGCCATAGGGAAGGGGGGTTCTACATCTGCCTGCCGAGTAAATCTAATGGCCCTAACTTGTTAGACGAACTTTTGAGTGGCTTTATATGGTTCTCCGGTGTTTGGGTTTGATCTCCCCACACATTTGGAAATCATGACTCACAGTGAAAGTGTACACCTCTGCGCAGAGTTTAATAAACTGGTATACTAGCCGTGCTCACGGATACGAGCGGCCTTGGGTATTCTTACAGAATAAATGATCACCATTGATATATCATGCTTAATACTGATGTTGTTATTATTATACCATGTTAATGCTATTTCATTATTCTTATTACAATTGATCATTTGTTCATTAACGGGAATTGGAATACCTTGATGCTACTCAACTGCTAAATTAATGATGACTAAAAGCTAAAAGCAGTCAAACAGTGTCTAGCCTTTTGTGCCACATGAACCCTGTGTTATATTTGTTGAGTTCGACATGGACTCACTCTTGCTATTTCCACCATAACAGATGAAGATTATGATGAGGATTATCGTAATGAGTACTAGGTTTGGTGTCAACCAGTCAACTGTGTCCCTGTGTGGAGTTTCCGCTAGAGATTATTATTAGATATTATTATTTATCGTTCAAGACTATGTGATAAATATTTATTCGCTATGTAATAAGCACTGTGATGATACTATGTAATTTGTCTGCTTATGTGTGCGATCATGACCTGGGGCGCACATGAGTACTTTATGCATCCTATTTTTGTCCTTCAAAATGGGTGTGACAGATTGGTATCAGAGCCGTGTTGACTGTAGGACGCAAGCCTAGTTAGAATGGTCGTTGATAGCATCCATACTTCACTTAATTTATGCTTCCTCTTTTCACCTTGTTAATTATTAAAGTTTTATGCTTCCTCTACTTTATTCTATTGCGAAAATACATTGATTCTATCTAATCTATGTCGCTTTCAATGTATTTGTTTACTACCATGGTCTACGCTCGGACAAGACGCTAAAGGGTGCACTTCGGCACTTTCCTTGTTTCTTGCATGACAAGGGTATTTGGACCGTGCCACTTGCTGATGATTCCTCCTTGACTTTACAAGCTACGGTGGCATTAGCTCGTGAATTGGCTCTTCATGAGGTGGACCTGAAGGATGAGTTGCTGAAGGAAAAAGAACTTAAGGAGCAAGCTTATAGAGAAATTGACCAATTAAGGGCGGAGTTAGGTCGTCCTAAGATTTATGAGAAGCTTAATTAGGAAATAGGAAAAACCCCTATGTAATAAGAACGATAGTAGTTGCGAGTTAATTTTAAGTTTGGATGGTTTTAAGAGTCAGTTTGTGGTGTGAACAATTGTGTGATTGATGGATTGTTAATATGATAATGTGTGATTTGGATCTTTGTAATGTGTGCTGGAGTTTTGTAGACATGCCTACAAGTTCCATGGTTAAGAATATTAAGTTTGATCAATATATATTAGTTGAATATGAGGTTAACTTAGTTCTGTCCTTTGCTGATTTCTGGATCAGTCTGGGATGTTTTAGAAATAACTTAAAATCCGTTCATGGAAAATTTAAGAAATTTTACTGGGAATAATTAGACTTCTATATCTTTCCAATCCCACAAGAATCACCTTAATATCTATTATGAGTTAAGAGATATACCTGTTTCAAGTTGGAGTTACTGCACAGTCTGGAATTCGGGAACAGTTTCTGTTAAGTTCAGTTTTTGACCAATTTATTGACAGAATCAGAAAAAGTGTTGTGAATACGAGTTGTAGGTGATTTTATAAGCTTTCCAACCATGTAAAGATCATCTGATTTGGACGTCTGTAGCTCGAGATATGACAGTTTTACTGAGTTGCTGAAATTGGAGTTTGCCCAGTAAATCAGATTTTGTTTATCTATTGTATACATCATCTCGGATTGTACTGAATTTCATCTTCTGTGTTTTGGAAACAGATGTCAGGCAGAGGTCGTGGCAGAGGTCGTGGGGGTGTTAATCCACCCGTTACTATGGAGGAACTCATGCAAACCCAGAATCAGCTGATGCAGATGTTTATGCAGCATATGCAGAACAATCCCCCTGTTGGAGGACCACCACCTGTTCAAGTAAGGGATAAGCGTGGAGAATTTTTGAAGGGACGCCCTCCAGTGTTTTCTCATGCTGCTGATCCTTTAGAAGCAGATGGTTGGGTGAGGGCAGTGGAGAAACAGCTAAACATAGCCCAATGCAATGATATGGAGAAGGTGTTGTATGCATCTGATCAGTTACAAGGGACAGCTCAGACTTGGTGGGAGTCGTACCAGGCTGCACGCCCTGACAATGCTCCTCCTATCACTTGGAATGAGTTTGTTAGAGATTTTCGAGCTCGTCATATTCCTGAAGGTATAATTGAGCTGAAGCAGGAAGAATTCAGGAACCTTAGGATGGGACAGATGAGCATGAGTGAATATCATGACAGGTTCACCCAGTTGGCTCGCTATGCTCCCAATGAAGTTAGGGAAGATGCAGACAGGCAGCGTCTTTTCTTGAAGGGAATTTATTATGATCTTCGCTTGCAACTGAAGGGGAATAGCTATGCTAGTTTTCAAGAGCTGGTGAACAAAGCTATTGTGCTTGATAATGAGCGTAGGGAGATGGACAGAAAAAGGAAGATGAAGGTGCAAGGCTCAGGAAGCAACAACCGCCAACGCACAAATTCTCAGCATGGCTTTCATCAGAAGTTTCAGGGATCGGTTAGTCAGTGGAATCGCAATTCGAATCAGAGGTGGTCCCAAAATTGGCAAAACAATCAGTCGCAGCAGCGTTCATCATATCCACAGCGTCAACAGTATCAGCAGACTGGACAACAGACTCCTCGCACTGGAAATCCCAATGTTACCCCCATGAAGAATAGTACTCCCAGCACTCCTATTAGATGCTTTGTCTGTGGTAAAGAGGGCCATTTATCTTATAATTGTCCTGAGAAGCAGAACCAACAGACTCCTCAGAGCCAGAAGAGCAACCAGAGGCAATCGGATACTGGAAGGGTGAATCACGTGTCTTCTGATACAGCTCATGATGCACCAGAAGTTATGATTGGTACGTTCAATGTACATTCCACTCCCGCAACTGTTCTTTTTGACTCTGAAGCATCTCATACATTCATATCCAATATTTTTGTTAAAATGCATAGTATACCCATGCTAGCTATGAAAGAACCTCTCTTAGTAAATTCACCTGGAGGTACCATGCAAACCAGTAATCGTTGTCTTCCAATTAGTATGGTATTAAGGGGGGTAGAGTTTAAGATAACTCCTCTAGTGTTGCGAACATCTGGGATTGATGTGATATTGGGTATGGACTGGATGAAGCAAAATCAGACAGAGATTCAGTGTCAGCAGAAAGTGGTAGTTGTGACTGCGCCTAATGGAGATAAAATCAATGTGGATGTAGCAATGCAGAAGCAACCAACCGCGGTGGTGAATCAGATTGAAGATACTATTAAGGAGAATTCAGTGATTGAGGAATTTCCGGATGTCTTCCCTGATGAATTGCCAGGTATGCCACCTGACCGAGACATTGAATTTCTTATTGAATTGTTACCTGGAACTGCACCTATAGCCAAACGACCATATAGGATGGGAGTAGATGAATTAGAAGAACTTAAGAAACAAATTAAAGAATTACAAGAAAAAGGTTTTATTCGACCTAGTTCATCACCTTGGGGAGCACCAGTTATTTTTGTTGATAAGAAAGATGGTGGTCAGAGGATGTGTGTTGATTATCGGTCGCTAAATGAAGTAACTATCAAGAATAAGTATCCTTTGCCCCGGATTGATGACTTGTTTGATCAGTTAAGAGGTGCTTGTGTGTTTTCTAAGATTGATTTACGTTCTGGATATCATCAGTTGAAGATTCGTGCCTCTGACATTCCAAAGACAGCTTTTACTACAAGGTATGGATTGTATGAGTATACTGTTATGTCGTTTGGATTGACCAATGCACCTGCATACTTTATGTACATGATGAATAAGGTGTTCATGGAATATTTGGATAAGTTTATGGTAGTGTTTATTGATGATATACTGGTATTTTCCAAGACAGAGGTAGAGCATGCTGAACATTTGAGGTTGGTATTGCAGAAGCTTAGAGAGCATAAACTGTATGCGAAGCGAAGTAAATGTGAGTTCTGGTTGAAGGAAGTTTCTTTTCTTGGTCATATTGTTTCTAATGGAGGTATATCAGTGGATCCAGGCAAGGTGAAGGATGTATTGAATTGGAAACCACCTACTGATGTTAGTGAGATTCGCAGTTTCTTGGGTTTAGCTGGATATTACAGACGATTCATTGAAGGGTTTTCTAAACTTGCTAAATCTATGACATCTCTGTTAGAAAAGAATGCTAAATTTGTGTGGTCTGATAAATGTCAAGCTAGTTTCGAGGAGTTGAAGAAGAGGTTGACTACAGCGCCTGTTTTGGTTTTACCAGATCTGAGTAAGAAGTTTTCTATTTATTGTGATGCTTCTCGTCAAGGTTTGGGATGTGTTCTTATGCAAGAAGGCAGAGTTGTGGCTTATGCATCTAGACAGTTGAGAAAGCATGAGTTGAATTATCCTACACATGATTTGGAGTTAGCAGCTGTTGTTCATGCATTAAAGATTTGGAGACATTATTTGATTGGACATAAGAGTGATATATACACTGATCATAAGAGTTTGAAGTACATTTTCACTCAGTCAGATCTGAATTTGAGGCAACGCAGATGGTTAGAGTTGATTAAGGATTATGATATTGAGATACACTATCATCCTGGTAAGGCTAATGTAGTAGCTGATGCTCTTAGTAGGAAGAATTATGTCAATGAGATGCAAATGTCGTCTATATCAAGTGAATTGTGTGCTGAATTTGAACACCTGAACTTGGGAATTGTTACCAATGCAATGGAGTTGGTGATAGAACCTACACTAGAGCAAGAGATATACAAGGGTCAGTTGAAGGATGAGAAACTGAAGAAGATAGCGGAAGACATAGTCATTGGTAAGTCACCAGGTTTCCGAATTGATGATAATGGAACTCTTTGGTTTGGAAAAAGGTTGTGTGTACCTGAGGATCAGGCTATTCGGCAAGCAATTCTTCGTGAAGCTCATGAATCAGCTTATTCTATTCATCCTGGTAGTACTAAGATGTATCTGGATCTCAAACAGAAGTATTGGTGGGTTGGATTAAAGCGTGATGTGGCTGAGTATGTAGCAGTATGTGACACATGTCAGAGGATAAAAGCTGAGCATCAGAGACCTGCAGAATTATTGCAACCAATGAAGATTCCTGAGTGGAAGTGGGAAGAAGTTGGTATGGACTTTATAGTGGGGTTACCTCGTACTCAGAAAGGTTATGACTCTATTTGGGTGATAGTAGATCGGTTAACTAAAGTTGCTCATTTTATACCGGTTAGAACTACCTACCAAGGACCAAAATTGGCAGAGTTGTATATGGAGAAGATAGTGTGTTTGCATGGAGTTCCGAAGAAGATTGTATCTGATCGAGGTTCGCAATTTACATCACATTTTTGGAAGGTTGTACATGAATCTTTGGGGACAAAGCTGAATTTTAGTACAGCATATCATCCACAGACAGATGGACAGACTGAAAGAACCAACCAGGTACTGGAAGATATGTTGAGAGCTTGTGCATTGCAATATGGAACTAGTTGGGATAAGAGTTTGCCTTATGCAGAGTTCTCTTACAACAACAGTTATCAACAGAGTCTTAAGATGGCACCGTTTGAAGCTTTGTATGGACGTAAGTGTAGAACTCCATTGTTTTGGGATCAGACAGGTGAATCTCAGGTGTTTGGTACAGATGTTCTTAGAAACGCAGAAGATCAAGTACGAGTGATTCGTGAGAATTTGAGAGTGGCACAGTCTCGTCAGAAGAGTTATGCTGATAATAGGAGAAGAGATCTAGTTTTTGAAGTAGGTGATTATGTTTATTTGAAGGTGTCACCTATGAGAAGTGTGAAGAGATTTAACATGAAAGGTAAACTAGCACCAAGGTATGTTGGACCATTTAAAGTTATTGCTAGACGTGGGGAAGTTGCTTACCAATTAGAGTTGCCTGAGAATTTATCTGGGGTGCATGATGTGTTTCATGTTTCACAACTTAAGAAGTGTTTGCGGGTGCCTGAGGAGCAGATACCTTTGGAAGAGTTGACTGTTAAGGAGGATCTTACTTATGAAGAGTTTCCAATTAAGATTTTAGAGACTGCTGAGAGGGTTACTCGAAGTCGGATTATTAAGATGTGCAAAGTACAGTGGAATCGATATTCAGAGGCAGAGGCAACTTGGGAAAGAGAGGATGAATTGAGGAAATCATATCCGCAGTTGTTTGAATAAGCAGTCCAATCTCGAGGACGAGATTCTTTTAAGGGGGGTAGAATTTGTAACACCCAAATTTTAGAGATAACAAAATTGGAATAATATAGATAATAAATAATGGCCAAATTAAAATAATAATAAAATATGTTGGTGTTGCATTCATGCTGTTGCACTTAATTTATTTTGTGGTGTGCATTTATTTTGTTTTGCTTTGATTTAGAAAATTTCTATTTGAAATAAGTTTTGGAAAATAAATAAAAAAAAAAGAAAAGCTTACCTGCTTACCTGATAGGCTCGGCGGCCCAGCGTCCGACAGCCCAAGTCCTTCCCCTGCTGTTTTGCTCGCGTCGGTGGTTCGGCCCAATAGCCGCGCGGCCTGATCCAGTCGGCCCAAGCCGTAGCCGCGCCTTCCCTCCCCTCTCTGAGTCACCGACGGGTGGGACCCGATCGTCAGTCGCGTTCTCTTCTTCAAGCTCGTGACCGAGCCGGACACAACGAAGCCGACATCGAATTCTTGCCGTGCTAGCTAGGGAATCTTACCGATTTCGGTTTTGAGGCTATAAATAGGAAGAGGGGACCTTCTATTTTCCGTTTTTCACCTAAAACGTGATCGCTACCACAAGTAATCGGAGGTTTAGGGTTTAGGAGGTCGACGGTTTCGGTTGGTCGTCGGTGGGGCTTGTGGGACGGTGCGAGCTCCTTTTCTTCGTGTTGGTGAGATCGCTATCTCCTCCTCTTTCTTCTCGTGCTTTTCTTTTATGATGTGAAGCATCGAATCGGGGTTTTTGGTGAGCTGGGAAGCATCGGCAATGGTGCCGCCGTCCTCCCCTTGCCTCGTTCCTTCCTCGGGCCGTCGTAGCTCTCTTAAACTTGCTTAGATATGTTCTCTGTGATCTCCTCTCTCGATTGGGGTTGGAATCGGAGCGAAACGCGGTTGGAATCGTGAGAGCCGAAGCTCTCCGGCGAGCCGAGGGTGCCGGCCATGGAGGCCGCCGGCCGGATTGGGAGAAGATGACCGACTCCCTCTTCATGTCTCTCTCTGATGAATGGTAGCCGTCCATTTGACGATCTACGCATGAGATTAGATGATACCTCTTCGCGAGCAGTTTTGTTAAAGAGCCCCTGCATTTTCTGGGAATCAACCCGCGGTCCCAAGGCGTAAAGCTGAAATTACGTTTTTGTATTTTGAAAGCGTATTTTCTTTCGGGTTATTCAAAAATACGTTTTCAGCAATTTACAGTTTTGCCACTAGGATTGTTTTAGTCATAAAATCTTCGTTTTAACTCCGATTTGATCCGTTCAAATTGCGTTAGGTTCGTATTTGCGAACTCTACATGTTAGTGTAGTTTTACAGTTAGTTTTGATAATTTATTTTTCGAGTTTATAATTAAGTATTTATTTATCTATAGGAAATCTTAGAAAATTCATAACTTTCACGTTTTAACTCCGATTTTGGTGATCTTTGCGTCTGTGTGATCGTAGAAACGTGTAGAAGAGTTTTATAAACTTTTATTACTGTTTTGTTACTGTTGGTGTACTGTTCTAATTATATCTATTTGTTTGCTTCGTGTATGTTTGATTGGATGCATGTATGTTGTTGATTGATGATCGAGTATAGAAGGTGAGCAGTACTTGGACGATTCGGAGTATTACTTTGAGCCAAATCAGCAGTACTGTTTGGAGAGCTTTGATCAAGGCAAGTATAACACAGGACTATCCTTGTTACCTATTCATTGAATTATCATACTTATGCATGTGCTTACCTTGGCAACCTTAGAGATTTTAACTTAGCGATTGATATCTTGATTCCTTATCACCTATGGGATTATGCATTTGGGTAGCTTGGCTAGTGCTTGATTTATGAACATTGATCTTGTAATTTGACTAATGAATGGTGCAATCAACCATTAAGATGATTTAATTCCTGCTACAAGGGGACTGGAGCACTGTGTTGTTTGTTTGTTGCTCTAGTTACTCTCCATAAAGACTTATCTGTAAGCATTAACCGGGATTGACAGTACAACTGTGAGGGCTATATGGCTCTGGCTTTAGTTGTTCAAGAGACCTTTTCTAGCTTGTTAGTGGTTACCTTAAATGGCGTAAGAATGGCTTGCCACGTTGGGTGTAGTGCGAGCCCCTGGCCTAGTGTGTATAGGCTGCAGTTGTTGTGCCACAGGGAAGGGGGTTCTACATCTGCCTGCCGAGTAAATCTAATGGCCCTAACTTGTTAGACGAACTTTTGAGTGGCTTTATATGGTTCTCCGGTGTTTGGGTTTGATCTCCCCACACATTTGGAAATCATGACTCACAGTGAAAGTGTACACCTCTGCGCAGAGTTTAATAAACTGGTATACTAGCCGTGCTCACGGATACGAGCGGCCTTGGGTATTCTTACAGAATAAATGATCACCATTGATATATCATGCTTAATACTGATGTTGTTATTATTATACCATGTTAATGCTATTTCATTATTCTTATTACAATTGATCATTTGTTCATTAACGGGAATTGGAATACCTTGATGCTACTCAACTGCTAAATTAATGATGACTAAAAGCTAAAAGCAGTCAAACAGTGTCTAGCCTTTTGTGCCACATGAACCCTGTGTTATATTTGTTGAGTTCGACATGGACTCACTCTTGCTATTTCCACCATAACAGATGAAGATTATGATGAGGATTATCGTAATGAGTACTAGGTTTGGTGTCAACCAGTCAACCGTGTCCCTGTGTGGAGTTTCCGCTGGAGATTATTATTAGATATTATTATTTATCGTTCAAGACTATGTGATAAATATTTATTCGCTATGTAATAAGCACTGTGATGATACTATGTAATTTGTCTGCTTATGTGTGCGATCATGACCTGGGGCGCACATGAGTACTTTATGCATCCTATTTTTGTCCTTAAAAATGGGTGTGACAAAGTAAGACCTCTTCTCTGTATAATAAGAGATGTATCAATCTAGAATCAAACGAGAATTAAGAAGGAAAACCCTTCCCTCTTGCCCGGCCATGGGCGAACGCCCCGCGGCCGGCTCTCTCTTGCCCTCGCAGCCCTAGCCGCTGCCGTGAACAGTACCCGCTGGTACTGTAGCACGCCCATCGCCCCCCCCCGACTCTCTCCTCTCAATCCTAGCAGCACATAACAATTTGTGACCAGGACATTTCCATCTCAGTTTTCTGGGTTGGGATAATTCCATCTCTTTGTTGTTTAGTTGTGCGGATCGGGTCATCCCTGTTTTGTGTTTGGTTTGAGGGATTGAGAGGAATGGGATGGATGTCTATTTCACACCATTAGCAACTGAGGTGAGATGATTAATGAAGTGATTGATGTAGAACAGGTGCAAACTGAATACTACTAATAACTTAATATGAAGCTAAAACATTGAAAGTAAGGATCCACTATTAGTAAGCTTTTCTGCAAAAGTTATTCTTACTTCAGACTTTCCCTTAAGCCTTCGTACCCTTGGAGTCTTTTCTTTTAGTCGGGTAAGTCTTCTTGAGTACCCTCAAGTACTCAGGGTTTGTTAACCCTTGTTGCAGGTTCTGACTTATGTTGCTAATCTAGGTCATGTCGATGGGCTCGATATGATGTGGCTGTCTCTTCTACCTTAGGTGCTTTACTTAAGTTGCTTCTATAGTTCTACTCACCTTTTTGAACTTAAATTAAGTTTTGACTTGAACATGTTTTATAATCTAATGCTGTAAGTTTTCCGCACTCCAACGTAAGTTATTTTGGTAACAAATGTTGTAATGTTGTGATATCTCCATTGTTGATCCTGTATGAGTTGTAAAAAGTGGATGACTCGGGGTTCCCCGAGGACACCCGACAGACTACCGGAATTATCTGGTTTTTGTGTGCAGCAGTCAGAGGTCTTTAAGACAATGACAGGTGCACGTGGGCGTTGTTTATGGGGTCCATGTGCCAGTCTCCCTATGCCTTATCTTCTCCCTGGGCATGTGGCCCAGAATGAGCTTGGCAAGGCCACCGAGACAGACAAGGCGGCTAGCTCCCACCAGCAATATTGGGAGAGGCAAGCAGGCATCAGCAGGACGAAGAGCACCAGGGGTTGGTGGAAAGAAGAGCACAGAGGGTGGTTGCGGGGACACCTCTTCGCACCAGAGAGTCAACAAAAAGGAAAAAAAATACATCAGAGAGGGCCCGTGGCCATCTGCCTCCAAGCCACAGGGCTGTGAAATTGGCTTGCCCGTGGCCCCTGCATGGCAGTGCGTCTATGCCTGCTGAGGCCGGCCCTTGTTGACTGTGATGTGAGGAGGGATACGGTGGCATGGGGCGAGGGCCACTGCGAGGCATGCGGGCAGCACGAGGGGAGAGGTGAGCTCGGCGCTGCCCAGTTCCAATGCGAGGGGTGAGAGGACTAGCAAGAAACAAGGGGAGACAGCATGAGCAAGGGACGAGTTCGGTCTGCCATTTCTTTAGGGACGAGGTAGTTCCGGATATGAGGGAATATTCCCTAGTCGAACTGTCCAGTCCTCCGGTGTCTCTGAACCAACAGTAGGATGAGGTGAGATATCCCACCTTGTCCCTGTCCTGCCCCCAAACCAAAACCTTAAGTTCTACACTAGATTAGCATAGATATTAGGAATTGTCATTTTCTAAAAGCTATGGCAACACATGAGCACCTGATTAATGAGAACATAATCCAAACTTTACCTCTTGCTTGATCAGATTTATTAC
The DNA here is from genome assembly GCA_038087645.1 of Saccharum hybrid cultivar R570. Lineage (NCBI taxonomy): Eukaryota > Viridiplantae > Streptophyta > Magnoliopsida > Poales > Poaceae > Saccharum > Saccharum hybrid cultivar. The sequence continues at coordinate 21,071,527 of JAQSUU010000496.1, forward strand.
AGGACGTACACGCGAGACCAAGTTTTCAACAGTTCCCCGAGGCAGTCCATCTCCACCAGAAATAAAAAATTCCTACAGCAAGTACATGAATATTTAGATCACAGTTAATTGTTTGGTCAATAAAGCAGGAAAAACAGTGTCCAATCCTGTCAAGGCATGATACTCCATTCCAAATTATATGCCATTTTAAGTTTGTACAAGTCAAACAACTCAAATTTTGACAAAGTTTTTAGAAAAAAAATATATTGGCATGTATTAATTCAAATAAATACACTATCAAAACATATATTGGATCAAAATTTGAATGAAACTAATTGGATGCCATAGGTGTTGTATTCCAATTTAGAAAACTTCATCCAACCATATATATGCTCCGGTTGCAGCATATGTGATCATCATGTAGCTCAAAGCGGTGAAATGAACTTCGAATACATACACTGATGTAAACATGAAACAAGCACACTCAAGTTGACTTCAATTAATATTCATAGATCTTTTCGAGAGCTACAACTTTCATATAAATTTCATCTCCATCCAATTCTGTATGAAAAAAACATTATTTTTCTAAGGTGACACCCCAGTATGTGATTAATATGTTGCTGGAAGTTTGTATTGATTATTTAAACAACTTAACGACTTTAAATGAAAAAACACGAAACTATAATGTTGTAGATCTTGTCGAGACCTACAATTTTCTACAAATTTGATACCCATCCAACCTCGTATGATAAATATATACCCATCCAACCTCGTATGATAAATATATGATTTTTCTAATGTGACAATCCCTTGTATGTGCTTAATATGTTGTTGAAGTTTGTAACAAATGGAAAACTCAAAATTAGGAAGTTGTAGACCTCATCTAGTGTTACATTTTTTGTAAAAAAAAAGTCTCCAGCCGACGGCTTATGAAAAAGATATGATTTTCTAAGGTTTAGCCTAGCCATGCTAGTCCAGGTGGCATGGCAAGCTTTCCATGTGGAATATGCGCCGATAGACCCCTCCCACGACTCCAGCGTGGCACACCTTGCTGTACCAATGCATGTGACGCAGAAAATGATTTGGTACGCCACGTAAATTGGTACAGCCAAAAGAGTTATAAATAAAAACAAAAAGTGGGTGGGGTTATTTTTAAAATATAATTTAAAAAGGGTTAAAAATACAAAAAAAAATCCGATAAACAGCCATCTAGCATAAAATGGAACCGCTATTCTGATGCCCCTTAAGAAAATAAATAAAATACAGCAAAGCAGGCAATATAATTCTGTAAATGATATAACCTTCAGGGTTTCAAGATCTTCCTCCAAAAAAGCTGCATCATTTGGAGAGAAGACACGTGTAGAACCTCCATCCAGTATTACACGAAGTAAGCCATCCTACCAATCAAGAGAGCTTTAAGAACATAGTCCAGAATGTTATGAAATCCCATCCTAAAAGTAGTAGCTAAAGTGATTACCAGGGATGCTTGCAGAAGCCCTGTAACCACACGATCCCTCAGTTGTTCCACAATGACATCACAAAGTTGATTAAGGACCTGAAAATGAGCTGTAGCATAAATAAGGAGCACCATAGTTCAAGAGAAACTAATGTGCCTCCAGGTTTTTAATGTAACAGCTTATGCTTGCACTTTGGTCTGAATGCCAGAAAGAACTCAGAGTAACAAAATCGTGTTATTGTTCCTCTTTAACAACAGAATGAGAAACAGACAAATATGGACACATCATTGCATGTTCACAGTTAAATATGATCTTCACCAAGCTTAGGGATGCACATGTCAGTATCCATAAATTGTTCAGGTCAAACACAAACATGATGTGTCCAGTTTGAAAGAAAAAAACACGGAGAAAATGAATTCCTTGAAAAGCAAGTCCATATTATTATGTAAAGTACCAAATCAAGCACTTCTGTTATGGTGTCCAATCGAGCTTGAGCAACACCGTTTCTGTATAAATTCTCAATAAATGGCTGCTGCAGGTCCCAGAATATAACCTTTGTCCCTATGGAAGAAAAGAAAAGGTTCAAATATTAATAGCACTAAGCTTCTAACGAAACATTGCCTCTATATATTTCCTTACCAGTAAATTCACACAGACGGTCAATAGCAGTATTGATTTCTTTTCTACTGCCATCAAATTGATTTTTCTGATTATGGACGGCAATCTTTGACTTTTCACTTGTTGTTCGTCCTGGCAAATAAATTAAAATCATATATATGATTGGCTTTAATCTACAAGGACTGGACTAGGAAGATCAAGTAATTTTGGGAAGTTACCTATCACAAGATAAATTGTATGAAACTAGTAGAAAGAGAACTTACTGATGTTAGTGTTTTCACTTTTCTTCCGAGCCCACCTCTCATTAATGCTGTCCTCCAACTTACTCAACTGGCTGATACCATACTGCATAAAAAAATGCTTCTGATTAGAAAGCTCTAACGAAGACGAGACTTAGGCCCTGTTTGGTGCTACTCCGAGGGGCTCCGGCTTTGGCTCCCAAAGCCTGTGCAACACTGTTTGTACTGTAGCACACTGTGGCAGGGAGAAAAAATGTCTCTGGCTCCAGCAAAATAGAACTGGGAAAGGGAGGAGCTGCATGTTTGGGGCCCCTCCTGGCTCTGCTACAATGCTGCTGCAGGGAAGGAACCGAAGCTGGGAGGACCGGAGGAGCCCCTCGAAACAGGGCCTTAATACAATAAACAGGGAAAGCATTTGAAAGACAAAAGGATGCTGTGTGATCCATTGATGTAAATCCTGGCAAAAGCACAACACTATAGACACCATGATGGAATATAAGGTTTCAGAACACTGAACTGTAGACAGTTTAATCTAAATTACTGATATTAAACTAGGATATTACAGACTAATATAAGAACGTGCACCATCTTTGAGACCTGTTTTGGTCTGATCAATGGCTACATGGATGCTCTTTATCAGACTTAGGCCTGATTTGGTTGCTTGCGTGCCGAGAAGATGTGTGAACGGTAGGACTGTCGCTCAAACTCTTGTAAACAGAACCTAGGTAAGGGAAATTCAAGGTGGACTCTCCTTGGAAGGCTTGATGCAGTATGTTCAAATTTTGCACTCTTTAGAAGAGGTGGCCCTGAAGATGAGGATCAACTCTCTTGGCAGCATGACGGAAGTGGTGTTTTCTCTTCTAAATCCACTTACAAGGCATTCTTCTTTCGTGCTATAGCCTTTGAGCCTTGGAAGTGACTCTGCAAATCTTGGTCGCCATCCAAGCGCAAGGTATTATTTGGCTTGCACTTAAAAACAAGTGCTGGACTGCTGACAGACTAGCTAAAAGGGGTCTCCCTCATCCAGAGAAATGTGTGCTGTGTGATCAAGAGGAGACAGTGCAACATATATTCTCACTAATTGTGTCTTTGCTCGGCAATTGTGATACAGCTTACTGGCCCCTGTTGGTTTGGATCACACTGTGCCTAGACGCAGTGATAACTGCTTTGCTGACTGGAGGAGCAAACCCAATGTGAAGGTTCATAAAGCTCAAAGAAAATGGTTCGACAGTGCTGTGATCTTGGGTTCGACAGTGCTCCTCCTTTGCCAGCTGCCCAGTTGTTCTTTAAAGAGGAGTTGCAGCATTGGTGTTTCGCTGGTGCCCGAAAGCTCCAGATGTTATTTTCTTGTCGGGGGCAGGGTATTGGTTGGGCTTTTTTTTATGGTTGGGTCATGCTACTGTTTTAGTGCAGGTGTTTAACTTATATATTTTTTTCTTGCAACCACTTCTTAGTTCCTAGAGGTGGTAACACGGTTGCCTTGTGCGAGGTTTCTTCCCCTTTATCTCTCTTTAATACTTTAATATAAAGATACGCAGAAAAAAAATCTTTGAAGCCTGCAACAGAAATTTACACGACTGTGTCTGCAGTCCCAGTGCCGACCACTCCAAAATGCTCAGGAACTAATTATAAATAATCATGAGCTATGGCAATAAGAAACTCACATATAGACTGTTGAGCCGTACACACAGCTTCGGCATTGTAAGCTGAGTAATTTCACTAGCTTTCCTCTCATCAAATGTTCTAACTTCTTGGACCTCCTTTTTTACAAAAGCCTTGATTCCAAGCTCCTTTTTATATCGAGTAAGAACAGGAACAGGCGGAGCTAAATCTTCTTTATCAACTGCAAGCAGACAAAAGCCATTGTCACTTGATAGCTAGACAAATGAAGATATTTTAATTAGAAAAAGAACTAGCAAAATGAGATGGATATTTCTCTATTTTTATACAAAAGTAGGTGTCTATACTTGTATAGTATACATTATTGAGCAGACATGCACAAGAAAATATCTGCCTTAGATATCAAAAGCTCTAAAGAAAAGAACATGATCGTGCAAACCTAGGGGTGCAGTAACAAGCTGTGTATAAACTTGGAATGCCTTGTCAAGACCACGGCATAGATTATTTAATTCTCCGTCTCGCATAGGAACCTTAAATGCAAAAAATTGATCTGCAGTCTGCAATAGTTTGTGAAGAATCAGCATTTGGCTCTTTAGAGATCAGTGGGAAGCAGATTATAAACAGCTCAGTTAAATCACCAAAAAAATTGATACAGCAGTTGAGTTATATGTAGTATGCTGTATCACAAGAATTAAAGCTAGGAAGGAAAGAGCATGGAGAAATATTCATGGAGTGTAGGTACAGCAACTATAACAAATAACAAACTCATCACTTTCCCATGTTAATTACTGGTAGTCATGTTGTGCCTAAAAAATACAGTAAAGCCACTAGTAACACCTATAAATTTGGTTGGAGCACTCGGCAACAATTCGCTTGGTGACACTATCTTGATGTCCTCGGTAGAATTTAAATGTTAATTTACATGACATGTGTAATGTGTTCCCCTTTCTTAATGAAATGACCAATTTGCATCATTGCATAACATGTGTGAAAGGACCACTGATAAAATCAGTAGACAGTAAGTAGTAAAAAGAAGTAAATAAGGAAACATATAGAATGGTGATCAAAGATGATTTCATATATCTCTAACACACAAATGTATCTTCATGTACATTACATACAACCCAAATTTTATGGCTCGCCTTTAGAGATACAAATGACTTTTTGATACTTTTCTGTCACATTTTTAACCACTCATATTTGAGTTCAATATTTGTTTATTTATTTCTTTATTTTTAGGATGACAAGCTGAGCTTTGGGTTGCCATAGCACAGTAAAGCCATGCTACAGTAGCAGCAGCAGTCCTCCATAGAATTTTTAGTTGCTTAGCCCTTAATGTATATAATTTGCTAGGGACATGTAAATCAGATTTGTTAGATCTTGTCAAATAACCGGCTCTATAAATAGGAGACCAGACACTGTTGTTGCACTAATGGACCAACTACAGAGCCACACTGGCACAAAGCCAATCATGAAAGACAACATTACTACTCCCTCCATTCCAAATTTTAAGTCATTTTAGGTTTTCAAGATACATAGCTTTTACTATGTATCTAAGCATTATATCTAGGTGCATAGCAAAAACTATGTAGGAGTATCTAGAAAATCCAAACAACTTACAGTTTGGAATGGAGTATTATTTTGTTGGGTAATAACGAAAACATATAACAGCAGGCAAGGATGCAAGAAAACTTTGTAACGCCCTCAAAGCAAAAAAAAAAGGAAAAGACAAATTACTAGACTATACGTAGGTGCTCCAAGGAGTTAAAACGCAAAAACTCTCATCACCTACACTACTAACGTCATGGCAGCGGAACACATACAGAGTTTATTATTAATGATTGTAAGTCATAATTAAACAACAACAACTATTTGTGTGCAGGAGGACGCACGTCCTGGACATCGGGTCCATCAGATTGGATCATCAAGATTAGTTCTAATGACAGGCTTCTAATGGCAGACTTCTTCGTTTCTTCCTCCTTCCTCCTTGCCTAACCTTCTTCCTTGGCCCTCTGCTTCGCATCTCTCTCAACGCCGCTGTGATCACATCTGTGGCCCCTGCAAGGTTATGGATTGGGGTTAGGGGTTGGGGATTTTTGGGACCTCTGGCTGTAGAGGGATACCCTGGGAGGTTACCGTCCTGTGGTGCTGGTGGCTGGTGGGCGGGATGGCGAGGCAGCAGGGTGCCGCCAGCCACTGGTGGTGGACAGTGGTTGGGCAAGGAAGGAGGTGGAGGCGTCATGATTGGAGCAGTTAGTATCAGCTGTGGTGGAGGGCAGAAGCTCCGGGAGGGGCAGGGAGGAGGTGGGGGAGCAGGGATCCATGGCGTGCTGGGTGGAGGTCAATGGAGGAGTTGGCTCTGTATGGGTGAGGAAGACAGACGGCTGAAGCGCCTCCATTATCCTCTGTTACTTCGTTCTGGTGAGGAGCTACACAAGGACGGTCATGATCTCAAGGATGTGCGTCCTCCTGGGCACTGTTTCTGCTTTTGATTAAGCAATTATATTCTTTCATTCAAATCAACATTTTAACAACACGGCATTGCAAACATAACATCAAAACAAATTACAAAGTGCAAATAAAATAATTCTGAGATTACACCGTGAAAGAAAAACTTCATTTTTAATCCAAACAACTTTTAGCATGAATGAAATTTCAAAATAATGAGGAACAAAAGAAGCACCTCTTCTATGATTCTATAGACTTCTACAATAGAATTCCCATGGCGTTGTTGAGGGGATATAGGGTCCCAAACCTGTGGAGTATAAAAATTAGAATAGAGAAGATAGGAACATAGAAACCGATAATTGTAGTTTACAGGTATTAACTAATGTTACAAAGCAAAAATAAGCCAGCAAAGAACTGAGAAGGAAATGCAAGCAGTGGTCAAAATTGTTATTGGATCCTTACACAAACTCACAGGTAGAAAACTATAATTATATATATTCAAAAATAGAACTAGACCAAGTAACAGTTTCAATATATTCCAGAAATGCATCCTTCAATTCAGTAAAATTCCATGAATAGTAGCAGCTTCAGATATCACAAATATATAGTCACTATTTAAAAACATAAAGCTCAAGTAAACATTATATAAAATTTGTCACTAAGAACATATGTTTTTATTTTCTTGAACTAAAGGTCGAACCATCAAACTAACAAATATGCTGAAAACTTCTAAGGATATAAAGAACTTGGATACTTCATTTCAAATCCCATGGTGAATGGTCGTACTAGTAATAACAATTAGTGTTGGAGTATGTATTTAGGCCCATGAGGCTAAGGCCCATGTGGCCCATGTATGGAACCTATATTGCTACCCTTCTAGGGTTAGCCCTAATCAATAGAATCACTTTTCCCCAAACATGGTATCCAGCCTTCCTTTTCTCTCCTGAGCCGCCGCCGGCCACCCCTGCACCCGCCGGCCTCCTCTGCCGCCAGGGGGCCATGGTCGGCCACCCTCCACCTTCCCCTTCCTACTTCTCCATGTTCCCTCCCCTCTCCTCCCCTTCCTGGGCCGATCTCCTTCGTTCTCCCCCTCCTGCTCTCCCTCAGACGGACTGGGGTGGAGCCGCCGCTCTGCCTGGCGCGCCCGGGGCCGCTGCTCTGCCTGGGGCGCCCGGCGCCGGTGCTCTGCCTGGTGCGGCCACTGGAGCCGCCCTCCTTCCTGCTGCTGGTCGCCCCTCTCTTCCTCTGCCCGCTTCTCTCCAGGCACCTGCACCCGCTCTCCCTCTGCCCGCCATTGGCACTGCTCCAGGGGGCCGGTTCTCCCCTGCCCTCTCTCCTACCTTCAGCGCCCCTCTTCTTCACCCCGCCGCTGCCCTCACAGCAGCCGCCACTGCTGAGGGTGCCGCAGGGGGCTGCTCCTCTATTACCGCTCCTGCGGTCGGGGGAAGCGGGGGGGATCCTGCTGCCGCCGTGGCTACAGGAGGCGCTGAGGAGGGGGGGCTGCTGCTGCTGCCCTGACAGAGCGCCCCGCCGACGCCGTCCACCTTCCCGGCGCCGGGCTGGACGCCGGCAACCTCTTTCCTGCCGGTGCCCAGACCTTCCCGGCCCCGACACCACCACTGCTTTCCCAGATCTACGCCGGCCGTAACGCCTCATCTCTCGCCGCTGCCCTCGCTGCCGCACGTGCCTCTACCGCGGAGGGGCAGGCCCGGGTGCGGGCGGCCGCCCTCGTGTGGGAGCACGAGCGCGAAGCGGCCGATGCCCTGGCTCGCCAGATCGCCGAGGCGGAGCGGCTCCTCACCTCACCTGTGGGCCAGGACGCTGGGGCCAACTCCTCTGCCTCCCCGGGTCGCCGCGTGTCTCACACCGCCGTCCTCTGGCACGACCCGGCCGACCCGCTCGTGGCTCAGCTGCACTACCAGGCGGGGGGGGGGGGGGGTCCAGAACATTCGCCTGCTCGTTCCGGTCGTCCTCGAGCCGGAGTCGCCCTCGTACGCCTGCTGGCGGGACCTGGTCCTCCTCACTCTTCGCCACTACGCCCTCGACGACCACGTCCTCGTCGACACCTTGGTCGCCGTCCAGACGCCATCGTGGCTCCGTCTCGACAGCATCGTTCTCTCCTGGATCTTGGGGACGATCTCTCTGGACCTCCACGACCTCGTCCGCACCTCTCCGGACGCGCGCCGGGCATGGCTTGCCCTTGAGGGCCAGTTCCTGGGCAACGCTGAGGCCCGGGCGCTGCGTCTCGACGCGAGCTTCCGCACCTTCGTCCAGGGTGACCTCTCCGTCGGCGAGTTCTGCCGTCGGATGAAGGGCATGGCTGACTCCCTGGGGGATCTCGAGTGGCCCGTCGAGGATCGCATCTTGGTCCTCAACGTCCTCCGGGGGCTCAGCGACCGCTACGCCCACCTCAGGACGTGGATCACCCGCCAGAGACCCTTCCCCACCTTCCTGGAGGTCCGTGACGATCTCGTCATGGAGGAGCTCACGTAGGGCCTCCAGCCGGGCTCTACCACTTCCTCGTCCTCCTCGACGGCCCTGACTGCTACTTCGCCGCGTCCTCCTGCTCCACCGCCTGGCACCGGCGCCTCGGCCATCCTGGACGTGATGCCCTAATACAGCTCAGTCGTAGCTCCGGTCTTCCATGTACTCGAGCTCATGATGAGCAACTGTGTCATGTGTGCCAATTGGGCCGACATGTTCGTCTTCCTTTTTCTAGTTCTACTTCCCATGCGGCCCGCATTTTTGATCTTGTACATTGCGACCTATGGACATCTCCTATTATGAGTATTTCTGGTTATAAGTACTACCTTGTGGTTGTTGATGATTTTTCACATTATTCGTGGACTTTTCCTCTCCGTGCGAAGTCTGATACGCTTACCACACTCCTCCACTTCTTTACTTGGGTGTCCACACAGTTCGGCCTCACTATCAAGGCCGTCCAGTGTGACAATGGTCGCGAGTTTGATAACTTCACCGCCCGAGATTTCTTCCTCTCTCACGGTGTTCAGCTCCGCATGTCTTGTCCATACACCTCCTCGCAGAATGGCAAGGCAGAACAGATGATTCGTACCACAAACGACACCGTGTGTACCCTTCTCTTTCAGGCCTCTCTTCCCGCTCGCTTCTGGGCTGAGGGCCTGCACACCTCCACCTACCTTCTTAACCACCTTCCTTCTGCGGCCTGCCCCGCTCCCACTCCTCACCATGCTCTCTTCGGTACCCCGCCGCGGTACGATCACCTCCGCGTGTTTGGGTGTGCGTGTTACCCTAACACCGCTGTCACTTCTTCTCACAAGCTGGACCCTCGCTCCACGCTCTGTGTCTTCCTCGGGTACTCCGCGGATCACAAAGGGTACCGGTGCTATGACCTTACCTCCCGACGTGTTCTCATCTCGCGCCATGTGGTATTCGATGAGTCCGTCTTTCCCTTTTCCAGCACTACCACACCTCCGGTACCTGACCCACCCTCTCTGTTTTCCCCTGACCTGGTGGTCCAGCCACCTTTTTCGTGGTCTCCTGCAAGTACCGCTTCGCCGCGCTCCACGCCGACTACCGGTCCCGGATCCCCTGCGGGTCCGGGCCCATCGTCCTCTGGCGCGGCCCCGTCTTCTCTAGTTGGTGCAGACCCGGGGCCTTCGTCCCCCGCTTCTGCCCCGGGGGGGTCGTGCCGGTCGCCGACGCCGGATCCCGTCCCGGTACCTGCCCCGGCACCTCCGTCGAGATTCGCCGCGCCGGTACGGGTGTACTAGCGCAGGCCGCGGCCGCAGCCGCTCGTGGTCCCTTCTCCACTAGGGACGCCGACACCACCGCCGCAGTCCCCGTCGGCTCGTGGTGCCCCGCCGGTCTACCACCCGCCGCTGCTTCACCGACACCTGCGGAATGTTCACCCGATGGTGACCAGACACGCGGCTGGCACACTGCCGCCTCGTGTCCTCGAGGCTTCGACTGGCGACGCGGTGGTCTCTCCAGTACCCTCTTCCGTCCGCGACGCCCTGTTGGACCCTCACTGGCGCCGCGCGATGGAAGAGTACGCCGCACTACTCGCCAACCAGACGTGGGAGTTGGTGCCCCGACGGCCGGGCGCCAATGTCGTCACCGACAAGTGGATTTAGACCCACAAGCGCCGGACCGACGGCTCTCTCGAGCGCTACAAGGCTCGGTGGGTCCTCCAGGGTTTCACTCAGCGCCCTGGCGTCGACTACGATGAGACCTTCAGCCCGGTAGTCAAGCCGGCCACCGTCCGTACCGTGCTATCGCAGGCGCTGGCTCGGTCTTGGCCCGTCCATCAGCTGGACGTCAAGAACGCCTTCCTCCACGGCCTTCTCACCGAGACGGTGTACTGCAGTCAGCCGGCGGGGTTCGTCGACACCACCCGTCCTGACATGGTTTGCCGGCTCAACAGGTCCCTCTACGGCCTCAAGCAGGCACCTCGGGCGTGGAACCACCGGTTCGCCGCTTTCTTGCTGACCCTGGGGTTCATGGAGGCCAAGTCCGATACGTCTCTGTTCGTCTACCACCATGGAGCCGACACTGCCTACTTGCTGCTCTATGTTGATGACATTGTCCTCACCGCCTCCAGTGAGCCACTTCTCCGCCGGATCATCACCGCTCTTCAGCAGGAGTTCGCGATGAAGGATCTGGGTGAGCTCCACCACTTCCTCGGTGTCACTGTTGAGCACCGTCCTACCGGGCTCCTACTTCACCAGCGACAGTACACTCGGGACATCCTGGAGCGGGCTGGGATGACTTACTGCAACCCCTGCTCTACTCCGGTCGACACTCAGGGCAAGCTGTCTGAGGCTGAGGGACCACCGGTGGCTGATCCCACTGCGTACAGGAGTCTCGCCGGGGCCCTTCAGTACCTCACTTTCACCCGGCCGGACATCACCTATGCAGTTCAGCAGGTCTGCCTCCATATGCATGACCCCCGAGAGCCTCACCTCACGGCTCTCAAGCGCCTCCTCCGCTACCTCCGGGGCACGCTCGACTACGGCCTCCTCCTCCACCGGGCTTCCTCCACCGACCTCACCGTTTACACCGACGCTGACTGGGCCGGGTGCCCGGATACTCGCCGCTCCACCTCCGGCTACGCCGTCTTTCTGGGCGGCAACCTGGTGTCTTGGTCGTCCAAGTGCCAGCCGGTGGTCTCCCGGTCCAGTGCCGAGGCAGAGTACCGTGCCGTTGCAAACGGCGTGGCGGAGGCCGCCTGGCTCAGGCAGCTGCTTGCGGAGTTGCACACTCCGCCCTCCCGGAGCACACTGATCTACTGCGACAACGTCAGTGCGGTCTACCTCTCCACCAACCCCATCCAGCACCAGCGGACGAAGCATGTGGAGATCGACCTCCACTTTGTCCGTGATCGGGTGGCCATGGGCGAGGTGTCAAGGGCCTGAGTATCGAGGGTAGGAGGCCCTCGGCTACGTAGATCGTAGCCTTGGTCCGTCTTCTCCGGTGAGGTTTTGCCCCTCTTCCGAAGGCTTGAGTACGTAGGGAGAGGAGAGAGTTTACGATAGCTTTCTTGATTGATTTCTTGGCAACAGCCGGATACAAGGCTTAATAGCCTGTTATGCGAAACAGAAGGAAACTATCTCCTATAATTAAGGATCTCCTCTAATATCCCAACTAATTCTCTTTCCTATCTTAGCCACTATTTCCCTTTCCTTCCCCCTGAAGATCGGGCGTGGCCCTGCCTGCTGCACGCTCAGCCGCGCGCCTCTGGTCCCTCGCGCGTCTACGGCGCGTATAGGGGAGGCCCCACATGACATCTCTCCCCCCCTCGACCTGCAGCTCGTCCTCGAGCTGAAAAGAGGGATGCTTGGCGATGAACTCCTCCCAATCTTCCCATGTAGCAGCCGACGCTGGTTGTCCCTTCCAGCGTACCAGCACCTGTTGGACGCCCCGGGCGAGGCGTGAACGAACCACGCGCTCTGGCTCGGGTACCACTGCACCGTGCAGCAGCTCAGGTAGCGCTGGAGTGGAGGTTGGTGGCGTGCCCACCCATTTCTTCAGGAGCCCCACATGGAACACATCATGTATCTTGGCTTGGGGTGGGAGGGCCAGCCGAACAGCAGCTTCGTTGATGACTTCAGTGACCTGATAGGGCCCAAAGAACCTGGGCTGCATCTTCCCCTTCGGCGCCAAGGACATAGAAGCTACTGGCCGGTTGCGGAGGCGCAGCAGAACCCAGTCCCCGACGGCATAGGTCACAGCACGGTGTTTGTTGTCGTAGAACCGCTTCTGGATGGACTGAGCTTGCTCCAGACGATGGCGTACATCTTCCAGGAAGGCCTCGCGCTCAGCCATCGTCTTGGCCACTGCTGCCACCCGGGTGTCACCCTCCTCATAAGAACGGATGGACGGGGGGTGCCTGCCATATACCACCCTGAACGGGGTGTCCCGGAGCGAGGACTGGTACGCCGTGTTGTACATGTATTCTGCCCAAGGCAGCCACCGCAGCCAGTCCCGTGGACGATCGCCGGTGATACAACGGAGGTACATGGCGATCACCTTGTTGGCTGCCTCCGCCTGGCCATCCGACTGTGGGTGGAAAGCCGACGTCATATGAAGCTTGGCGCCCATGAGCCTCATCAGTTCTTGCCAGAACGCTAAAGTGAACACAGCATCGCGGTCCGAGACAATGGACTGTGGCATGCCATGAAGACGCACAATGTCGGAGAAGAAGGCCTGTGCCACAGTTTCAGCGGAGTATGGGTGCGCCAATGGTATGAAATGCGCATACTTGCTGAAACGGTCCACCACCGTCAAGATGACCGATTTGCCGCGAACCTTCGGAAGAGCTTCGATGAAGTCGAGGCCGATGTCCGTCCATACAGCCGTCGGGATCGGCAGCGGCAGCAGCAACCCAGCCGGCAGGAGATGCTCAGACTTGTTGCGCTGGCACGTGGAGCATGCCCGCACAAAGTCCTGCACCACGCGGCGCATATCGGGGAAGTGGACGTCCCGGCGAAGGCGATGAAGAGTGCGCTGTACCCCTTCGTGGCCGTCCTCATGGACCGCGGCCAGCAGCTCGCGCAGCAGTGGAGACGACGGCGGAACGTAGATGCGGCCGCCGTAAGTGAGCAGGCCGTCCGTGATGGCCCAGGGAGCAGCTCGCGAGCCGGCGATGACCTCCTCCTTCAGGGCCACAGCCCCCGGGTGGGTGGCCTGCTCCTGGCGCAGCCGGTCGATGTAGTCGAAGCGGGGTGCTGATATGGCGAGCACCGTGCCCTCCGGCGTGTCGCGGCGAGACAGGGCGTCTGCCACCGCGTTCTGGGCGCCCGGCTTGTACTCGACGCCGAAGTCAAAGCCCAACAGCTTGCCCACCCAGTGATGTTGGGGGATGGTCGCCAGCCGCTGATCGAGAAGGAACTTCAAACTGTAATGATCCGTGCGGACTGTGAACCGGCGCCCCCACAGGTACGGCCGCCAGTGGCGTACTGCATGGACCAGACCGATGAGCTCGCGTTCATAGGCGGCGAGGGAGCGATGACGAGGCGCCACCGGCCTGCTGAAGTAGGCGATGGGGTGGTTCGCTTGCAGCAGCACGGCGCCAAATCCGTGCGTCGAGGCATCGCACTCCACGATGAACGGCTTGGAGAAGTCCGGGAGCGCGAGCACCGGCGCCGACGTGACAGCGGCCTTGAGTGCCTGGAACGCCGTCGTGGCCTCGTCCGTCCAGGAGAAGCCCTCCTTCTTGAGCAGCGCCGTCAGAGGAGCTGCGATGACGCCGTAGTCGTGGACGAACTTGCGGTAGTAGCCCGCCAGCCCCAAGAAACCTCTGACCGCGCGCACCGACCGGGGCTGTGGCCAGTCCCTGACCGCCTCCACCTTGGCTGGGTCCATTGCCACACCCGCAGCGGAGATCACATGGCCCAGGTACGCCACGGACGTCACTGCGAACGCGCACTTGGACTGCTTGACGAAGAGTTGTTGCTGCTGCAGTACCGAGAGCACCGCGCGTACATGGCGTAGATGGTCGGCCCAAGAGGAACTGTAGATCAGAATGTCGTCAAAAAACACAAGTACAAACCGCCGGAGAAAGGGCCGCAGCACATCGTTCATGAGTGCCTGGAACGTGGCCGGCGCGTTGCAGAGGCCGAAGGGCATGACGAGGAACTCGTAGAGGCCATCATGTGTGCGAAAAGCCGTCTTGTGGATGTCCTCCGGCCTCATGCGCACCTGATGATAACCCGACCGCAGATCCAACTTGGTGAAGAAGCGAGCGCCATTGAGCTCGTCCAGAAGCTCGTCGACGACTGGGATCGGAAAGGCGTCCTTGATGGTGAGCGCGTTCAGCGCCCTGTAGTCGACGCAGAACCTCCAGGAGCCGTCCGGCTTCTTGATGAGGATGACCGGCGATGAGAACGCCGAGTCGCTCCGGCGGACGATGCCCTGGTCCATCATCTCCCTGCATTGCCGCTCCAGCTCATCCTTGTGGGCTGCTGGGTACCGGTACGGGCGCACTGCCACCGGCGTGGCGCCTGGCTGTAGCGTGATGGCGTGGTCGCGGGTGCGCTGCGGTGGTAGTCCTGTTGGTGCAGCGAAGACGGCGCTGAACGCGTCCAGGAGGCCATCGAGGAGGGAGCTGTCTCCCGCGGTCGCTGTGAGGCGCGGTGCGCGCACCTTGGCCACATCCGTCCAGCAGATCGCCCGGCCGTGCCAAGTGAACGACATGGTCCGGGCAGTGAAGTCCCACACGATCGGCCCCAAGGTACTGAGCCACTGCGTGCCCAAAACCAAGTCATAGCCGGCGAGAGGCATGACATAGAGGTCCACCAGGAAGCGTTCGCCCGCGATGGAGATCGGGGCTTGCCGGATAACGCCGGGGCAGCGGATGCGCTCCCCGTTCGCCACGGTTGCCGTCAGACGTGGACGGTGCTGCACTGCCAGCCCGGTGCGGCGCGCTGCTTCTTCGCCAATGAAATTGTGGGTGGATCCTGTGTCCAGAAGAGCCACCAGTGAGACCGCGCCCACTTCGACCGGCACCTGCATAGTGTCACAGACCGGTACACCTGCCACGGCCTGCAAGGAAAAGACAGGAGCCTCGGCTTCCTGATTAGCAACTGCAGCGGCCGCCGCCTCCTCATCCGTGAGCGTAACGCCGTCGACGAAGAAAATGCGGCGACAGACCCTATTATGGCCCCGTGTGTACTTCTCATCGCAGTTGTAGCAGAGGCCGAGGCGGCGACGTTCGGCTTGTTCTTCTGTAGACAGCCGCTTGATCGGAGGACCCGCTGGACGAGCAGGCGCTGCGCCGATGGCTGGAGCAGGAAGCGCCGGCCGAACCGGAGGGGCCGGGAGCGCCAGGGGCAGCGGCCCGGGACCTGGCTGGGCGCGTGGACCTCCCCTGCCTGGCTGAACTGCTGGGGCAGCCGCTAGCCGTTCCTGCTCCATGACCTCCACCTCGCGCGCCAGGCTCATGGCAACCGCGAGCGTTTGGGGATTGTGGAGGCGGACTTGGTTGCTGAGCGGAGGAAGCAGCCCACCGGTGAACATCTGCACCCGCTGCGTCTCTTCCAGGAGCCCCGCGCGTGGGAGGAGCGCCTGAAACCGGTCCTGGTACTCCTCGACCGAGCCCGTGCGCCGACACTGCGAGAGCTCGAACAACGGCGCGGAACGCAACGGCGGTCCGTAGCGGAGGTTGATCAGGTCTTTGAAACGGCGCCACGACGGCACCCCTTCATCTTGCTGCACCTGCATATACCAAAGTTGGGCATTGTCCTCCAAATTGTAGGAGGCCATCCACACCTTCTCCTCCTCCATTATCCGCTGTTGGTGGAAGTAGGACTCGCAGCGATTGATGAATACGAGAGGATCAGACTTGCCATCATACCGGGGGAAATCCAGTTTCTGAAACCGGGGAGGCCGATCGGTGTGATGCTGGCCGTCGTGTCCAGTTCCCGGCGCGGAGGCACCCGAGGATGACTCCTTCTCCTTCTTCAGCGCGTCGATATCGGACTGGAGGGAGCCGATCTTGCCCGTGAGGCCCTCGATCATCTTGGCGAGGTCGGCGATCGTCGGCTCAGCCATGTCAGTGGCGCGGGATTCCACGGAGGTGGGTGATGGAGGTTGGGCAGTGGAGGCGATGGTGGCTGGGGGGTCGGCGGCTGCAGCAGAAGAACCGGCCGATGAACTGGAGATGGCGGATCGACGTGACCGTGATACCAGGTTGTCAAGGGCCTGAGTATCGAGGGTAGGAGGCCCTCGGCTACGTAGATCGTAGCCTTGGTCCGTCTTCTCCGGTGAGGTTTTGCCCCTCTTCCGAAGGCTTGAGTACGTAGGGAGAGGAGAGAGTTTACGATAGCTTTCTTGATTGATTTCTTGGCAACAGCCGGATACAAGGCTTAATAGCCTGTTATGCGAAACAGAAGGAAACTATCTCCTATAATTAAGGATCTCCTCTAATATCCCAACTAATTCTCTTTCCTATCTTAGCCACTATTTCCCTTTCCTTCCCCCTGAAGATCGGGCGTGGCCCTGCCTGCTGCACGCTCAGCCGCGCGCCTCTGGTCCCTCGTGCGTCTGCGGCGCGTATAGGGGAGGCCCCACATGACACGAGGTGCGGGTCCTTCATGTTCCGACGACCTCCCAGTTCGCGGACATCTTCACCAAAGGCCTCCCGTCCTCGACCTTCGCCGAGTTTCGCTCCAGCCTCAACATCACCGGTGGCTAGTTGCGTCTGTGGGGGGTTGTGTGTGTTCTTTCTTGTTCAGCCTTGAACTCCGCTACGCCGGTAGTTCAGACTGCGGGGGGTGTTGGAGTATGTATTTAGGCCCATGAGGCTAAGGCCCATGTGGCCCATGTATGGAACCTATATTGCTACCCTTCTAGGGTTAGCCCTAATCAATAGAATCACTTTTCCCCAAACAATTAGGACAGAAATTATATATAAACAAAATAGTCACAAATGTGTGTTACCTCTTGGTCAGCAGCCCTTTTAACCCAAGTTTCAATTCTCTCAAGTTGCCCGTTCACCCAGCGTAAAACTAATGTACCAGATTTACTTTCAATCTAAGAAAATGAAAGCAGAGAATTAGGATAAACAAAACTACACCAACAATGCACTTAAATACATAACACATTATCTATCTTTCACTGTGCAGCACACATTGGTTGATAAAATGGCAAAAAAATGTAAGGTAAACACATGGATTGCTTTGCACTTATCTAAGTTTTAATACTACATGAAGGTTAAGCTGAGCCTACCCCAACTTGCTTGGGACAAAAGGCTATGTTGTTGTTGTTGTTGTATGAAGGTTAAGCTGACCTGATATGGAGCTAGCTTATTTCTGCACATGCTATCCAAACCATCGTCTCCAGTAATGGAGGCAATCACAGACATTATGTATTGCTCCAAAGCATCAGCTGCCGGAAATACAGAAACCACGTCCTCTGTAAGATGCTCAGAATGCTCAAGGAATGGTCTCTGGCAAAACGATTCTATGTAAGCATGCAGAATCACGAAGTTACAAAGTCAAATTCATTAAAAGATATGCTGGATATAACCTACCAATTTATTTCCATAAAGTTTATGGATCAGAGAAGCAGAAACAACTGCTGCCTGTGGATGCCATTTTGTCAAAACAGGTGTAAAAATGGTTGTATCTTTCTTCAGAAGTTTCTTTGTCTCCTCAGCTAGAGACGCTAAAACATGTTCATGTGTAGCATCCGCTTTGAACTCTACAGAATGGGCCATCTGAAAGGAAAAGAGTAGAATGTTTCATCAACCAATGAAATGGTAGCATATTTTTCTTACAAGAAGAAATGATATGATGGTAACGTATCATCAAAAGGAACACAAGTATGTGCCAGTTCTTTATTGTGCTATCTGATCTGAATTTTAACGATGATGTCCAATTCAGGTTTAGACACAGGGAAGTGATCCGCAGAAATGTTTAGACACAAAGGCACCACTACAGATCCTTTATAAATTATAACCACATGGCCAGAAGTATCCACAGGAATGTTTAGGCAAAGGTACAAAAACAACCATCCAGACCATACATCTCATATCAGGCTTCGATGTCCTCTACCATACAAAAAAAGAAAGCTTAGCTCTGCTGCCCACCTCAGGCATTCTTCCCTTTTTGTTTCTTCTTGTATAGAATTGTTGGTGCTCTTTTTGTTTAATAAAAAGTTTACAGTGGGGGCCTCCCCTGCTGTATTTTCTGCTCAAAAAAAAAGAACAATCATCTAAACATCCAGCTGAGAAGAATCTAGTCCACACTGGGAATAATGCAATATGATGTTTCCCTAAGAGTCATGGTTGTCAAACAGATAGAAATGAAATATGAAAAAGCAATGTACAGGTGCAATGACCACTGACAACTGATAAAGATTCAAGGTTTCACATATGAGAACATAAATGTGTCATCGATAACCATCTCATGGTAAAATGGGGGTAAATCAAAGATAGGAAATTTAGTCCATATGAATTAGAACTACACTACCAATGGAATAATGGCTGCTGCACAAATGTCACCTTCAAGAAAGCACTTTTGACTGAAGAACTGATGTAACGGTCAATCTGATCTCTGTCAGGAGACTCCAGTGCCTGATGCACAAAAGCAAATGGGTGCCCAAAATCAGAATTTTCGAAACGTGCAAACAGTGAAAAGTTCTGCTCTTTATACTCTGCAGTGATTGTATTCAAATAGAACAAGAAATTGTTACCGTTAAAGTGAGATGGCAACAACAGTGGTCAGAAACAAAAGTAAAGTAAAAGCACCTTGTCGTTTTCTTCATAAAGGATCCGCCTTGTAAGCATTGCCACTGTCACAACATCAGCCATCAAGCTGGGGCCCTGTAAATATAAAGGAAGTCTGAATGTGCAGAAAATAATGATCTCTTGTTGCAAGCAAATGGGAGTAAAAAGGTTCAGTGCGGTATATATAATATAATGTATGAAATGCGTATAGTAGCATATGCCAGATACTGAAATCTGAATAATAGCAACATGCATCCATGGATAAAATGGTGGATCAAGAGAAAAACATGTGGTAAATCTTATGCATAGGAAGTGAAAATGAAACATATAAGAGGCCAAAATGAGATAGAGATGAAGATGACAATGTTCATAAGAGATTTCAGAAATAAATTTATTGATCGGACTAAAAAGGTAATGCAATTTCATTTAACTTAGCTAAATAACGATGGCCAACCTTATGCACATGTGTGTTGTGGATTAGGTTCAAAATAACAAATGAACAAAAGATTACATGAGTGGGACACATTACAAAAATAATCTTCAGTGAAAAGGGTATTGTAAATATTGCTACATAAAGTAAATAACAACAACAACAACAACAACATAGCCTTTTGTCCCAAGCAAGTTGGGGTAGGCTAGAGATGAAACCCAAAAGAGACGAGAAAACAGGGAGACACATAAAGGGACAAAAATGGCACGAGAAAAAAAGAGGTCACGGTTCAGGCACGTTGATAAAAAAATCAAACATTTGTCGAAACAAAGGGATTAGCTTCCAAATAGCAAAGGGTATATTTTCCATAGAATAACTGCCTATGCATACAGTGTAGCACAAGACCAAACCAGGAGGTTGGAAAACAAACCTCAGAGAAATGTAGGTGATAGTCGTTTAGTTTCTTGTCCACCCATTTCTGAATTGGAGACAGGAAAGACTGGAAAAATGTGAAGTCTTGATAGCTACCCTCAGCATCAACAGAACTACGCAGGCTTTTCAAGTGTAATCTTTCCTGCGGACCACGCTGTTCTTTCAAAGGTATCTTCCTCAAATGGTCAATCACAACTTTCAGTAGTCCTTGTTCGCCTGTAAGAACAAACTGAGTTGTGGAACCTACGTCAATTATCATACTCTTTTTTTCCTTGAACATGCAGGAGATTATCACTCTTATGGAGGCAACTTATTTGAACCAGTAGCACAGTGCAGAATAGGACTTTGTAGAACATCTAGCCTCCAGTGAACTATTGCATATGAAAGAGACTTTATTTGCCTCAGGAGACAAAAATAAGTGTGGTTAAGAGTTTTAGATTTGATTCTACACTCGTAGATTTCCTACTTCATGATAGGTTTAACTGGCCAAGGCCATTGGGATTTTGTGCAAAGGGATAGTTGTCAGATTTAATGAACATATATATATATATATATACACAAAACTTGAACCCCTATCCTGACCAACCTCCTCCCTGCTTTTGACAGATGCGGAACTTTTAAGCAAAAGCCCAAGATGCTAAAATAGGCTCAATTCAGTAAGCAGTTCACGGACAATAATCAGCACTGAAGAAACACACTGGTTGCTGTTGTAAAGATATTTGGGGGCAACACAGAAAAAAAAAGACGGAATTTCCACAAATTTAGCCTTAATTTTACTTCATCATGGATTCACCTGCCGAAATAATACCCATGCATAGCATGTATCATGAACAGTCTCTGTGATTCCTAGTATCCGCCAAGTTGACTTCAAGAGTTCAAGGATTTCCTCCGCCTCCTGGTGGATTAAAGAAAAAATGTAAAAGAAACATCATGGCTAATGGTGAAATTAGCTAGTGGAAAACTGCAATCATGGATTTGAGATAGTGACCTCTGTAAGTTTTCCCTCATCCAAGATGTCAAAAACACTGCCAAGCATCTTCTCATACAATGCTACATTCAGATGATATCCATCAGCCCAGTGACAAACCTCACCAGTAAGATCACCCCGGGCAGGCCTTTCAGATAGGGAAGTGGCAACTTCTCTCAGTGATCTTAAGCATTCTGTGCGTTGAACCTCCGCAGCAGATGGTGGCAAAGACTAGTGAAAAATACACAAAGGATAATCCTCAATTAGTGGAGATTTCGTGCAAGGGTTATAAGAGGTCAAGCATAATAGTTTTGTTGTGTATGAATAAAACCTCGGATTCTTCAATCTTTCTAAAAAGGCTCCTTAGCTCATTGACTTTTCGACCTAACTCCCCAAATCCAACAACTGGATGGTTTATGAGGCCTTCCTCCAGCATGTTTAACTGAACCCCAAGAAACACAGATGAAGGATATAATTTTATGAAATGAGGATATGGTTCAAGGTCATTTAAAAAATAACTAACCAAAGCAATGCTAACCTGTCTCTTCTGCCAACGAAGGTATGCTTTCATGTCAGAAAATTCAGCTCTGGATATACAGCATAATAGTTCCAATGGAATCAAAAGATTGTCCATCCGTTTTCCAACTTTGCCAACCATAGCATTGAGTAATCCTTGCCTAGTTCGAATATCCATGGACTCTGTTATCTATCCAAAAAAAAGGGGGATGCAGTCAGCAAATGTAAAATGAGCATATTTAAATGCTTTATGAAACCTGGAATTACCAAGATACAACCTAGGGAACTGTAGACTTCCAAGTGGCAGGTGCCAACTACCAAAAATTAGCTATTCACTTAATAATTTTGAATAGCAAGTCAGTCACTAGATTCGATTAGACAAATAGCAGTTCCACTATATTCAACAATTTTCCTAAAAAATTCTGGCAATCTACACAGGAAACAGGTGCTTATATCCTTTGATTTAAGGTCCAAAAATCCCTTAAGAAATTTTCTTCATCAAAATGAGTTAGTATCACAGAAATGTCATCTAATCGCATCAAAAGCTTGCATTTAAAACGCTAATGGCAATAATGGCATTTCAGACTACAAAGCTCTTCATGAAGTCTTGTGTAATACTCAAAAGAAATTTAGAAGGTAGAAGCATACAAATGTAGAAATATAATAAAAATTGAGTGGATTAATAAGTTAAGAAAAGTGGCATGCTAATCTAGTCATCAGGAAAAAAAAAAGTTAGGACATCAAACCTCAAGTTGAGCTCGCATGGTTTCAAGCAAACCAACTAAACCAGGTTGTCGTTGAGTGCTGGTATCCACACTTTCACTCTTACTACGACCGAGTTTCCTCATTAATCTGTGCCTCTTCTCTTTTTTCTTTTCTTTCTGAGGAACTATAAGACCCCTAAATGTACCAAAATAGACTAGGTTATATTGTGCCCTAGGAAGACTTGTTATCTTTTAATGGAAAAAACTGTGTGGATGTAAAGAGATGCACAGGCCTACCCTGAAGCACCAGCAGCAGCAACAAGGATCTCATATGCTGTCTCACGAAGATCATCATCTGTGATACCTGAAAAAGTAGCGTAGCTGCCAATAACTTTCAAGCTCAAAGTTGCACAAGGTTCAAGAAGTAACAGATGACTAATGGCCTAGTTATCCCAATCATTACTTCATTAGAGTGAAATATTTCAGGCAATTAAAAAACAAAACTAAAGAGGAGGGAGGTCTAGTGTGCAGCTGGAGCCAGGGAGCTCAGCTCCCTGTCTGTGGCTTAGTTTAGGCCAGGTTTTGTTTATCGGATAATTTTATATTTTCCCATGGTGCATTAGTCGTACTGTTAATCATTGTGGAGGGTGCTATAGCCCTCTCATTACTATTTTTTCTTCATCTTTTTATTATTGATTGAAATGATATGCAGCTCTCCTGCACTGCACATTCAAGAGAAAAAAAATAGCACACGACTAGTCTGATACGACGAAATTACCAAAATATACCCAAATGGAAACAGAAGAGATGGATGATCATCAAAAGGCATAGCACTTTATCTGTATCTGTTATTGAACGTGTAATTTCAGGATAGTTGTTCATCAATTCATAACTCGTACCTGTTTCAAATAGTGGTAACCGCAACGATAGATCACTGGCATCAGTTTGATGTCTTCTAGAAGCCCTTCGACTATCAAATTCATCTTCATCATCCTCAAAGTCTTCAATGTCATCTATAGTTAATTCCTTCTCAGTCGGAGAATCAAATGATTGTGATTTTGTCAAGTTGGTAGCTGCGACTGGTGATGACACAATAACTGGTGCTGGTTCCACATCCGGTGGTGGAATCACAACTGGTGATGGTGCAGTGGCTGGGATAGGTGGTGGTTCTCTTGTTGGAGCTGGACCTGAATATTCTGGTTTTGTAAGCAAATAGAACTCCTCTACAGCTCCAGTGTTATTCTGGCCAAAGAAATAATAGTACTTAGGTACATGGATATGGTAATGGATAAAATGTATGCTCTGAGAATTTTTTATATCAAAATAAGGGAGACAGAAGTATCTAGATGTTCAAATGAGATGTGATACAAAAGAACTAACTCAAACGAAAACCAACAAAAGGACTTTTCAGCAAGACAAAAAGATTTATAAGAACACAAAATATAAACCAACTCACCACATATGGATAATCAAGGCTATCATGAAAAAGGCGGATGGCATCTCCAAGGTCAAGAGGTTCACCTACATTTTTTAAGTGTTTCAGAATCGATGCAAGAACAAACAAAAAAAGGAACTCCGATAAAGCTATACTTCACCTTTCTTAGCACAGTTGAGGACATAATCAACACTGACTTGATCTATATCTACATCATCCAAAGAGATTGCACCAGGTGGCATTACAACTTTCTTGATCAAGTTGCCAGAAAGAATGTAGTTGAGTAATACTTGACGGTCACGGCGATAACGTTGCAGCAGCTCAACAACATTTTCTCTGGTTAATTTGAAACATAAAACGGTCACTATGCAATTAAATGTAACATCTTTAGGAAATATGGTTTCTTCTGCAGCAATTCTTACTCATCCATATTATATATATGCTAGGGCGGCAGCACTCTAGTTTTAAAACCCTGATCGAGGTGCTACCGAATTCCTCACAATCAGCATAGCTGGAATAGCAAAAAACATTATATACCAATAAATCAAATAAAAAACAACATATAGCATGGTAATAGGAGATGTTCGATAAGCAGTTGCAAAAGTAACTTGCACTCTTGATTAAATATGCATTGTTGTGTACAGAAAATAGTCAGTGAACTGCAATTCTCATCTAGTGGTAGATGTTCGTGTGCGAACAAATTGAGGTAATCCATATGGAATCTCACGCAGAAAAATTCATGACTAGCAAATAAGAATCCTTCCTGAACAGTCAGACATTCAACATTTATGACTTGGCAACAGACAAAGCACTGACCATAGCTCCCAGGACACTCCTGATCCAACCAAATTAGCGAGTAAAGTAAAACCAGACAGCCAACCACGCAACTCGTGCCAAAATGAGAGGAAACACACAATGCCAAACAAATCCCGCCCCTTATTTGACTGTCACACGCTAATTAAACCCCAAATTGCCAACTCACACGCCATCCAGCGCTCCATTCCTGCCAGACCCACGCGCACCCGAAATCAAGCGATGGACGCCGAAGCAACGAGCCCACTGCTACCGGTGGTCCAAACCGCAGCAGCTCTACCCGTCCGCTTCCCCAGGACGCACCCACCACTACAGGGCAGCGCCAGCGGCCAGCGCGCCTCCAAATGGGATCTGGATGGAGAGGCTAGAAGACGAGGGGGTTGCGTACCTGCGCGGAGCCGAGATCTAGCGGATCGGGGAGCGGGTGGAGTTCGATGAGGGGTGGGGGCAGGTTACAGACGCGTGCTCGCCGGTGGGTACCAGACTGTTCGCCGGAGAGGCATGGAAAATTGGAAAGGAAGAGAACGCGAGAGCGAGACGCGAGCAGGAGCAGGGTGAGCAGTGCAGCAGCCAAGTACCGGCTATAGTCGGACCGAGACTCCTCTGACGTGCCAAACCCAAATGTGTCACGTGTGGGGTGGAAAAATAAAAAACAGGGTCTTA
Organism: Saccharum hybrid cultivar R570; assembly: GCA_038087645.1. NCBI lineage: Eukaryota > Viridiplantae > Streptophyta > Magnoliopsida > Poales > Poaceae > Saccharum > Saccharum hybrid cultivar. The sequence continues at coordinate 21,096,557 of JAQSUU010000496.1, forward strand.
GACTATCTCCAACCGTCATTACCTAAACACTAGACCCATTCTGGTATTTGGGTCATGCACAGGATATGGGTCACGCACCCAAAATCTTCGTTCTCCGACAGCTCAGGCAAAAGAAGAACCCCCGAGCGGACAGTTTGTTTGGCGGGCCAGCGCTGAAATTTCCGCGGGAGACGGAGAGTATTGTGCGAGCGGGGTGCTGTACCGTGGCTTCGCTTGATAGCGGGGTTATTTTGCCGCCCTGGCTGCGTGAAGGGCTCGAGGTGCCAGCGACGTAGCCGCCGTTGCCGCGGGCTTGTTCAATCAAACGTCCGTACAAGGCTAGCGTTGGACAACATAGTCAATTAGAACACAGGTAATCTGATTTTCTGGCAATTTGCTTGTTGGATGTCACATTTTCTTTTAGGGCTTGTGCATTTTGCCCAAATCCGAGTGGATTGGAGAGGATCGAAGAGATAGGGGATCAAATCCCTCTCAATCCCCTCCAATCCCTCTCAAGCCCATGATTTTTGCCTAATTTGTCCCTAAATCGACTTGTCTTTAGACCTCGACTGCGGTTGTTTGGCCATGGCTTGGAGTTACGTGAAAATGTCAATGTTTGGGACAGCCGCCGCATACTCAAACGACGATGAGATCATAGCCGCCGTGGCCGTCCTCACCCAGACGCCACAAAAACGCCCTTGGGGAGGTTCGGTCCCAGGCCACAAGACTTACAAGCGTGATCGACTTGCAGCAGACTGGCAGCTGAATCAAGACTACTTCGTTGAACGTCCACTTTACAATGAGGAGCATTTCAGGAGGTACAATTTTTGGTCAAGTTTCCATTTCCATGACCCATTGAATTATTTTGCTAAAAAACTATAATTTTTGTCCTCAGGTTTCGCATGAGACGGGAATTGTTCCTTCGGATAGTGGATGAGGTCACAGCCAAGAATAGGTTCTTCCAACAGAGGAGAAATGCTGCTGGGCAGTTAGGATTCTCTGCTCTCCACAAGTGCACGGTGGCTCTGAAGATGCTAGCATATGGAGGCCCAGCGGATGAGTTGGATGATCATTTGAAAATGGGAGAGAGTACTGTCCTGGAGACCTTGAAGGAATTTGTTACGACTGTGATCAAGGTGTTTGGCAAAGAATTTCTTCGTCCTCCTAGAAGTGAGGAGATAGAGCACATATTAAGCGTCAATTTGGCCAGAGGTTTCCCAGGAATGATAGGCAGCATCGATTGTATGCACTAGGAATGGTCTAGCTGCCCAACAGGTTGGCAAGGCATGTATAGAGGGCATAAAGGCAAGCCAACTCTAATACTTGAGGCAGTGGCAACAGAGGATCTTAGGATTTGGCATGCTTACTTTGGTTTACCAGGGTCTCACAATGACATTAATGTTTTGCATCGTTCCCATGTTTTTGATGATTTGGCTAATGGGAGGGCACCCTCTGTTGAGTTCCATGTCAACGACAACATCTATTCCCTTGGATACTACCTAGCAGATGGCATTTATCCCGATTGGGCTACACTAGTGAAAAGCATTCCAATGCCAATTAGCAACAAGCAACAGGTTTTTTCAGAGTGGCAGGAGTCATGTAGAAAGGATGTGGAGAGAGCTTTTGGTGTCCTACAGGCTAAGTGGAAAATCTTGCATAGGCCAGCTCGTTTATGGAATCAAAAAGTACTTAATTCCATCATGCGTGCTTGTGTCATACTTCACAACATGGTAGTTGAAGATGAGCGCGGGGTTCAGCTACCTAATGTCCACCCATCAGAATGGCCTGGAGTGGCTGACCCACCAATTAACCAGCACCGCCTCACAGCCAGCCAAAAAGATTACAGAAAAAGCACCACTTCAACATCATTTCAACAGTACAGATAGGCAAAATCAAATTGCCTAGACACAGCAGTTTACAACATTACAGATAATACATCAGTTCAACAGATAATAAAAAAGTAGCACACAATACATTTATTCAAAGAGAAGCCAGAAATCGGTCTTCAGTATACCCACAAGGCTGAACAAAGTACAGTGCCAGGTAACTGATTTCTCCTGCAAACGCTGGAGGACTTCAACAGTCGTACTAGATGATGATGTCTCTGTGAAGCTCTTTGATCTACGCCTCTTCGCACTATCCCTGCCCTCAGGCCGTGATGTGTCTATATTCTCATTCCCAGATTCTGCATGGCCAGCCACAGTACGACCTTGAGTTGGAGATGACATTCCATCAAGTGATGTAGAGTTGTTTAGCTCAAGAAACTTATTGTTCCATTTGGCCTCATTGCAAAGTTTTTTCCAGCAATGCATGATGGTAAAAGGTTCTGTTCTCTCGTACATTTTTACAGCATCATCTATCTGCAGATATGAATATAAATTAAACCGGTTATAGAAAATAAACATATGAAAATTAGAGAGATGGAGGGCAACATGAATGAATGTATACCCGATCCTGCTCATTTTTTCCGCTCTCATTCTGCCTATCAATAGCTTCTTTGTACCCACAGAACTTGTTCATCGCTTTTTGAATAACTGTCCACCTATGCTGAACCGCAATTTGGCTACGGTTGGACCCTTCAGGCTTATGCTCATTGAAATAATCATGCATCCCCTTGTAATAACCACCTGAAGTCTGATTCACACCTGCATGTTATGCCACCATGTTATTTGGGCATCAAAGGGTCAAAGATTTCTTAAAAGACGTTGCAAACTGTTACCAGTAATAGGGTCTTTGCTAATATTCAGAAATGCCGAACACACCACCAAGTCCTCATTTTTGCTGAATGCAGCTCCTCTCCTCGCCACGTTTTTCTTCTTTTGCGGCCCTTTGTGGTTTCAATGATGGAGGGTCCTCAGAGCCATGGTTGTTGTCAATGGAGAAGCCCTAACTAGGTTGCCCATTCATAGGTGGGCATGACATTTGGGAGGAGCCATGCATGTTGAACTAGTGATGAAAAGAAAACTGTTAATCATCGATGTATTGATATGTAAATAGAACAAACCATCAGATGTATGGCTGCAATAAACCTGGGGGTTTGGAGGAACATCCAAAGAATGCAAAGCGGCAGAATAACCAAAAGCCCACTGATCTGCCCCATAGATTTCTTCAGATTCGCCAGGGCGACCACTTGAGCCACTGAAAATGTTATCCATTGTCCTAATACAACAGAGATACAATTAAACATGGCACAAAGTATACATGAATGGACTACAAAATTTTGATGAAACAATGAGAACATGCATTTGACACAGACTACGTGGCCTGGCAAACAGTAAATACAAAGTAATAAAATTCAACAAAAACAACAATACATTACTTGCTAATTAAACCTTACATGAATGTCATCCTCTTTATTGTTTCAATTGTTATATAAGTACACCAATAACACCAAAAAGATAGACATATATAGCAAGAACAGCATTAAGCTGAACCTACTCATTGCTGGAAAAAACATGCTAATATGACCTTACCCATATCACTATTCGCATGAATAATAAGCACAAACATGGATACAAATTTTCTTAGGCACCCAATCAAACATGACTGCAGCAGTCTCACTAAACATGGTGAAGAGAGGTAAATGTGCCAAATCATCCCTGCTACATTTAAGTGGCAAATGTGTGTTTTACAATAATAGAAAAAAAGGTCACTGCACAGCAGTACCTTGAGGCAATTACAGCTCACTAGTCACCACCACAGCAACACCCTGACCTTAGCAGCATATCATCTTAACAGCAGAGTCAAATTGAACAAACTTCAGTGCATACTACTATATACTGTAAAGTAATGATATTGCCAGCCACACAACCACATAGACATATAATCAAGTGAATTTGACACAGTACCATACTTTATGCCACATATTTGCATGAATCAACACCTAACGAATAAATGAAGAGAGCTAATTTGCAGCTATTAGTTGCAGCTTTCCGCTTATATATATAGCAGTATAAAAGACAAGTCCAGCAACGATTTTGGAGCTAATGAACAAATACTGCCCTACATTGATTGATTGCAATTAGAGTATTAGACAGCTCCTGAGGTTCTGTTTTGCTCTGATCACCGTTCTTTCCAAGTTCATTGAAATAGCCTAACTTAATAAATGGTAATCTACCATACAAACAAAATCTATTTTTTGTTTGGCCTGAAAAAAATAAGAGACAGTAACTGAATAATGTTTCGATTATTCAAGCTTGGACCTCATGCAGAGACAGAGATACCGTGGTGGTGGCATTGGCATTGCATTGCTTACCAGGAAGTTGTGGTAGACGAAAGCCCTGGGCTCCCACGAGATGACCTCGGTCCACTGCACGATGCGCTCGCAGCAGCCCCTCCCTGCTCGCAAACAACCAACAGCAACAACGATCATTATCAGAAGCGGATCGAGCCAAATCTGAACGAGCGACAGAAGGTGGGGGAGGGAATGCGGGGGCAGGAACGAAACCAGCTCCTGTCCGTGTAGAAGCTGGCTGGCCGGCAGCAGCCGAAGCGTAGAGCGGGCAAGCGGCAGCAGCTGCGCCGCCGGGGAGGGGATGCGCCGTCGCGGGGCGGGCTGGCCAGTGCTCCGCGGCGGCCGACGCGAGCGCGTAATGGCGGCGAGCGGCGAGCCTGGAGTACGCGGTGGCGGGGCAGAGGGATCCATACCTGCGAAGCCTAGCTCAATGCAGATCTCGCCGACAGCGACTCGCCGGGTGCGCTTTCCTCTCCCGCGAAACGGTTGTACGAGCGACGCGGCGCTGATTTGGGTCGAGGAGAGAGACGGAGGAGAGCGGACGCATATTTGGGTTCCCTCTAGACACTGACGCAAATTGGGTCGCTAGTTTGGGTACTCTGTTGGACCATGATTTTTTCTTCTAAACCAAAGTGAACTACGCATTTTTAGGTTTGGGTTCCCTGATAGGTACGCCGTTGGAGTCAGTCTTACACCAAACCCGCAGTCCGGGGCAACTCCCCATTCGGTCGTTCCCGGCTTCCCGCGGAGAAATTTCACAGCAGCCATCGGGCGGCGCTGGGTGGCCGGGAGGGGAGGGGGAGGGGGAGGGCGGTGGAGGGGCGGAGGGGCCTTCCCGGCGGTGGAGGGCCAGCGGATGGGCGCGCACAGGCGGCCACTCGTCCGTCCGGCGGCTGTTCGATTAGGTAGAGTCTTACCTGTGTACTATTATAAAAAAAGATGGCTCTCTCGTAAGCAATTAAAAAATTCGGACACATCCATATGTCTAACATGTGGACCCAGCTAGTAAAGAAGTCCAAAATACTCTCCTCTCTCTCCATGCCTTATCTTCTCCTTCACCGAACGAGAACAGAGAACCACGGTAAGAGCCCAGCGCGAACGAGGTATGGTGCGGCCGCTGAGCGTGGCCCATGCGAGAGCAAGAACCGGCGACGCCACCGCCACCGCCGAGCGAGGGCCAAAGGGCCTGCGTGAGCGAGGCCAGAAGTGGTGGCCGTAGCCGAGCGCGGCCCACGCAAGGGCATGCCGGCGCGTCCCAAGCACAGGCGAGGGAGCAAGGCTAGGCTGCCTGCGTCGTGCGGCTAGACTCGGGAATGGGGAGGAGTGGCCATGTGAGCCCGTACACCGACGACGCCGCCGCCCACACAACCGCCGGCTCCGCTCTCTCTTCCTTACCACTCTCGTGCGCAGTGCGCGGAGCAGCAGCCATGGCCGCAGGGCTGAGCTTTGGCCGCCGTGGCTCAGGCCGCCATGGCATGCGGGCTCAGGCCTTCGAGCACGCCCGCGACGCTGACGACGGAGACGATGCTTCCTGCCCGGTGCGGCGCCATGGCGAGCGTCGCATGCTTCATCCCGAGCGCGGTGCCCACGGGCTTCATCTGCGGCATCCTCAAAGGGACGCCTGCCTCCATCCGCTGATCATGAACGACACGGCGCCAGGCCTCGTGCTGCTGTTGGAGCTCATCGTCCCGTGGCCGGCTCCTAGTTGTGCAGCCTTCCTCCTGCTCTGCGTTTTCCTCGGCGTCGCGCTCTCGGTGAAGGCGTTGCCCGTGCTTGCCTGCATCTGCTCGGACTCCTCGTTGGCATGTCGTTCGGGGGGCGGGCCCAAGGGCACCCTGCTCGCCTTGGTCTACATCCTCGCGTCGGGGACCGTCTTTGGCGTTGTCATGGTCTGCGCCCTGCTCGCAGGCGTGGTATAAGCGGGCGCTCGCAGCGCAGCGCCGTACCTACAGCAGCAGCTCCTCATCCCGCTCGGGATTCGCGGTGCAGCGAAGACCTTGCGGCAACCCGACGAAGACTGCGGCCGGGGTCACTGACAGCTTGCGCCGTGCACATACACCTTGACGAATGACGACCGGATGGTCTCCCTTGAGAAGGCGAACACCTGTTCCCAGTTGTTAGCCAGTGATTTTCTGAACAAAATGACTTAACTGAAGCCGGAGACGTACATCGGCATAAATAGAGAAGATGTCTCTCATCCGGGTAAAAATATTACCCGGGATAAAGCTGAGACAACTGAAAAGTTATCGTGATAATTTTAAAGTAACAGCAATCTGATTCGGGCAACTAATATTTGTTATACTATTAAGTACCAGGAACCATTGATTACACAAACTTTAAAATTGGAAAAAAAATAACTAGCACCTAGAATATAACTTTAGGCGTAGAATCTGCGTAGCTGGTCAATGTGTCAGGTGTTCTTGACCGGATTACCATTTTCAGTCATTAACTCAAACGACCCTGGTCATGTGACTTTGGAGATGATGAAAGGACCCTTCCATGGGCTGAGCAATTTGTGTAGGCCATCTGTCTTCTGTATAAGTCGCAAGACGAGATCACCGACTTGGAAAGTGCGCGGCTGAACACTTTTGTTGCAGTGACACCGCAAACCCTGAAGATATCGAGCAGATTGCAGGGTAGCATTAACTCGGACTTCTTCCAAGCCATCTAACTCAAGGCTCCGTGTATGTTTAGCTTTGCCTTCATCGTACTGCTCTATCCTTAGAGACGTCCAGATCAAATCAGCTGGTAACACAGCTTCAGAACCATATACTAGAAAGAAAGGTGAGTACCCTGCAGATGAGCTATGGAAGTGTAGTCGATGCTTATGCCACAATTCTGCGCCCAACTCTTGAACTCGATGGCCGTAAAAGAAGAGCCTAGATCAGTGATTACTTGATTAGGCATACCAAAGTGGTGCATGATGTCCTGAATAAACTCGACGGCCTTGGCTACACTGTACTTGACGAGTGGTTTGTACCCAATCCACTTGGTAAACTTGTCAATGGATACGTAGATGTACTCAAAACCACCTTTAGCTCTCTTGAGAGGTCCCACTTGATCCAATCCCCAGTATAAAAAAGGCCACGCCAGTGGAATACAGATGAGATTATGCGCCGGGACGTGAGTTTGTCTTGCTAACATCTGACAGCCTTTGCAATGCCTAACAAGGTCTTCAGCATCTTTCAGAGCAGTTGACCAATAGAACCCAGATCGGAAAGTTTTCTCGACTAAAGTCCTGAACGTGGCGTGATTACCGCAACAACCGGAGTGAATTTCATCGAGTAGCTCCTTGCCTTCTTCTGCGGTGATACACTTTAGCAAGACGCCGGAGGACACACCTCGTTGATAGAGCTGATTGCCGACTAAAACATAGTTCTTGCTTCTCCGGATGATTTGGGTGGCTTCTCCCTTGTATGCTGGCAACTTGTGCTCTTTGATGTAATCGATGAAAACTTGAGTCTAGAATGGAACAATGGCCAATACATGAGCACTAGGTGTGGGAGTATCAGAGGTGACATGTTTAGGTTGCTTGATGGATGGTGAAGTCAACTCCTCAACGAATATGCCAGGTGGCACCTGTGTCCTGTCTGATCCGAGTTTCGCCAGAATGTCTGCGACGATGTTTAAGTCGTGCACTACATGAAGTATCTCCAGACCTTTAAAATACTTCTCTAGCTTGCGTACCTCTCTACAATAGGCATCCATGGTTTCTTCGGTGCAGTCCCAATCTTTGTTGACTTGATTAATGACCACAGCCGAATCCCCATAAACGAGTAGGCGCTTAATACCGAGTGAAACTGCTACTTGGAGACCATGGATGAGGGCTTTGTACTCTGCTTCATTATTGGTGGCTGGCCAGAGAATTTAGAGAACATATTTGAGCTGCTTTCCGTCTGGAGAAATAAGGAGGACACCAGCACCTGCTCCACTTAGCTTGAGGGATCCGTCGAAATACATCTTCCAATGGTCGAGTATAGTGTCGTTCGTAGGCTGCTGAATTTCTATCCACTCAGCTATAAAGTCAGCAAGTGCTTGCGACTTAATAGCCTTACGTGGGGGTGAACTCAATGTTAAGAGCCCTAAGTTCGACTGCCCATTTGGATATACGTCCTGTAGCATCACGGTTGTGTAGGATGTCACCGAGTGAGAAATCGGTAACCACCATAATCTTATGTTCATCAAAATAATGTCTGAGCTTGCAGGAGGTGATCAGGATAGCGCAAAGTAGCTTCTGCACATGTGGGTACCGGATTTTGGAATCTGACAGAACCTCGCTGACATAGTAGACTGACCGCTGTACTTTGAATACATGGCCTTCTTCCTCTCTTTCAACGATGATCGCCGTAATGACACTGTAGTTGTTGCTGCAATGTAGAGTAACATATCTTCTTTCTTTATAGGTGGAGCAAGGACGGGTGAAGATGTGAGATAGGCCTTGAGCTTCTCGAACGCATCGTTAGCCTCATCAGTCCACTCAAATTTACCTAACTTCTTCAAAAGTTTGAAGAAGGGGAGTCCTTTTTCTCCAAACCGTGAGATGAATCTGTTGAGAGCAGCCATACACCCTATCAACTTCTGGACATCCTTAACGCAACGAGGAGGACCCATCTCGGTAATTGCGCGGATTTGCTTTGTGCTAGCCTCGATCCCACGATGGCTGACTAAGAATCCGAGGAGCTGTCCAGAAAGTACACTGAAGACGCACTTGTTTGGGTTGAGCTTCCACTGCCACTTCCGTAGGTTTTTGAAAGTCTCTTTTGAGTCATCAATCAGTGTAGCTGAATCTCGGGTCTTGACCACCACATCATTAACATAGGCCTCCGCATTATGACTGATCTATTCATTTAGACAAGCTTGAATTGCACACTGATATGTAGCACCAGCGTTCTTGAGTCCAAATGACATGGTCGTGCAGTAGTAGGCACCAAACGGAGTGATAAAAGATGTTTTGCTTTGGTCTTTTATGTGGAGCGCAATCGGATGATACCCTGAGTAGCAATCTAGAAAAGACAGAAGGGTGCGATGTTTGTTGAGATCCATGTAGCTGACACACATGCACCACTCGTTCGAGTCCTTCTTCCGTACCAACATAGGGTTGACAAGCCAATCGGGATGTAGAATCTCCCGGATAAACCTGGCTCCCAAAAACTTCGTGATTTCCTTCTTGATGGGTGCTTTCTTATCAGGCGCGAAACGACACAGTCATTGATTAACAGGTTTGGAACCTTCATTCAAATCAATTCTGTGCTCAACCAACTTTCTCGGGACACCTGGCATGTTGGCCGGATTCCAAGCGAAGGTATCGTTGTTGTCCCAGAGAAAGTTAGTGAGCGCGAATTCCTATTCCTTAGGACGGTGAGCACTGATGGTCGCCATCTTGGAGGGATCACCCGTGCCGAGATCAATCTTCATAACATCCGCCTCCTTAGGCGGGAAAAGGATGGTGGGCTTTTTAGCCGGTAACTCTAAATCTTCCGGGTTGGCTTGGCTGGCTAAAGTAGCAATCTCCTCCCTTTCTAAATCTGCCTGAACCTTGGATGAAATCCTGATAGCTTGAGCATCGTAATCATAGGAACGCTTCAGGTTGCCTCGAAGTGAGAGAATACCATTGGGACCCGGCATCTTGAACAAAAGATATGAGTAATGCGAGACTGCCATAAACTTAGCCAGTGCCGGTCTCCCGAAGATAGTGTGATAGGATGATTCAAGTCGGTCACTTCAAATTTGATGAACTCAGTACGATAATTGTCTAGGGTTCCGAAGGTGACTGGGAGCGTAATCTGGCCGAGAGGCATAGTCGCTTTGTCAGGTACTATTCTGTAGAAGGGTACATCCGTAGGAGTAAGTAAGCCGGCAAAGTTGAGACCAATCTTCCTCAATGTGTCAGCAAAGATGATGTTAAGCCCTGCTCCTCCATCGATCAAGACCTTTGTGACAGTCATGCCTGCGATAGTTGGATCTAGAACCAATGGGAAGTGCCCCGCATTATCAACATTAGTCCACTGATCCTTACGTGAGAATTGGATTGGCTACTCAGACCAGTTGAGGTACTTAGGGGGTAGCGGGTTCAGTTGTCGTGATACTCCGTAGGGCGAGTTTTTCTTGCTGCTTGCTCTTAGAACTTGGGACTCCAACAAAGATTACATTGACAACGCCCTTAGATTTCTGAAACCCCTTGTCTCCTTGTCCTCCTGGTCCTTGTTATTGTCGTCTTCCTTACCCTTGCCCTTGGCTGAGTCACTCTTCCGAGTATAATTCTTGAAGTTCCGGCATTCGCCTGCCGTATGCGATGAATTTGGATGCCATGGACATGGTAGATTCTTCAGGTCTTCAAACTGCCTAGGTTTGCTAGATTTTTTTGACTTGTCAGCAGAGGCGACCACATTGTCGAGTCTGCACTTCCGGTTCTGCTACCCACCTTGGTTGCCCCTGTTGTCATAATTTTTCGGTTATCACGCCCGTCACCGAATCTTTCCTGGGTTCTTTCTTTTGCAGAGATCATCTTCTGGACCGTGCGTTAAAACTATTCGTTGGTCAGTGGGTTCTCTCTGTAGAAGTCCTGAAACTACCATTTGACTCTTATCCCCATGGAGAAATCATCGATGACTTCTCGTTCGATGATATCATGAACCTAGGAGCGAAGTTCTCCAAAGCGTCGATAGTATTCCTGGAAGCTTTTGTCTTTCTTCTGAGTGCATCCTCTAAACTCCACCCAGGTGGCCAGACGAGTGAGAATACCTGCGAAGTTGCTACAAAAAGCTTTTTGCAAATCATCCCAGCACTTAATTGACCCGGATCTCAATTTATCAAACCACTAGAGAGGTACCGCCTCGAGCGCCATGGGAAAGAATAAGGTCTTGATGTCGTCGTCGTCGCTGACTAGCTCAATCGACTGGGAATAGATGTGAAGCCATTGATTCGCCTCTGTCTTGCCATCATACTTAGAATGATTAGAAGGCTTGAACTTGTAGGGCAACCAGACGGATAGAAGGCGTCTTGCAAAGCAAGGAAACCTGTCGGGAACTTTGACTTCCCTGTACTCGAACTCAGCCCCGCCTTCATCTCTGTCGTTCTGTCGAGGTGGGTTATGGGGAGCCGGGTGAACCGGTGGTCTGCCACACGCGTCCCCATCTCGTCCTTCCTGGGCGCCTCGGTTCCCTCGATTATCTCGATTGTCTCGGTTGTCTATTCTGTGCTGGGTTTGATCCAATTCTATCATAAACAGAAACTCGCTAACTGTGCCCCTAACTTCCTGCTTGAGAGGGATGATGGCTCACAGATGGGTTCCTTTCTTGCAATTGAAGAGCAGTGGACTGCAATATGGCCTGCAACTGCTCTTGCTCGGGGGTTGGGTTCTGAATAGCCTCATATTCTTTGGCCAGAGTATAGACATTCGCATATGGAGTGTTATATACTTTATGACCTCTGACAAACATGAATTCTAACTCAAGATTTCAGGATGAACTGGCTATCCGATCTTTCATGCTTGCGGCGCTCGCGACGGCACCTTTTGTCCTCACGGCATTGGTGATCTTCAGCTTCCCGGGCTAGGCGTTGGCGATCATATTCGACCATCCGGGTTTGGTAACCAGCCTGAGCCTGACATCGACATTCAGCCCAGATGCGGCGACCCGCCCTCTACTTGTTCTTTTTTCTCGCGGTCTTCTCGGCTTCTGTCTCGTTTGGATCTCCGAGTGCATCGGGGGAGATAGCAGAGGGACCCTCGTCATCCGAGTTGATATCAGGTGGAGTTGGAGCACGGAGTGGTGAGCGGCCTCGTACCATAAATACCTCTTGGGCGTGCGCGGAAACCTAGTTGGTAGCAGACTCCGCCGTGCCAGAGCTTTCAAGGATTTCTGTGGAGCCATGGTCATCGCCTGGGAGAGAGTCTCTATCTTGGAAGGGTAAAATCTCTGCCATGGCTATCACCCGGGATGAATCCGGGTAATAGTCGTCTGGACGGGATCTAGGTCAGTGAATGATGAAACCTTGCGGAGTAATTGACAACACAAGGCCCCTCTGAGCTCCTATCAGGGGATCTCTTGTGCCAGGTTGATCTGGCCTTGAAGCAAATCTTAATAAATGAAAGTTGTATTGCAGAGTCCTATGGATAAGGACCCGACTCTTCAGGTGTGGAACCCGGATTGGACTCCGGGTTGATTCCTTCTGGCATAGTTGGGCCGGAGTCAAATTCCTTAAGGACCTCCAAGATCCGAGTCGAATCGAAAATCGAAAGTCGAGAGAATTTCTCAGCGAGTTGATCCATCATGATTGCGGGGGCGACAAGGGCATGCTGAGTTGTCGGGATCTCCGTGAGCCGACTTTGAAGCTTGCCGTCATCGTCAACCACGCAGATCCAGGATCCTAAGACGAAGGTTGGACCCGCCGGGAAGATCATGTTATCGAAATCCATCGAGCTCTGGAGCGTGAATTCGCCGAAAGCCCCTACCTGGCACACCAACTGTCGGTGTTTGATGACCGGCAACTCATCACGGGATTACCCGGGACGATTGTTTGTAGGGCCGACAAACCTGGAAACTCGACAGTAATGCAAGGGACAAGCGGTTATACTGGTTCAGGCCCTCGTGATTAAGTAAAAGCCTTACATCCTGTCGGCGTTAGCCTTTGTGTTCGTTTATTATGTATGATTGTCTGTACAAGTGGTACCCCTAACCTCTCTTTATATATGGAGAGAAGGCTGATGTGCAATTCTAGTCCTAGTCGGATACAATTGAGGAGTTCTAGATCTATTATAGAGTCTAACTTTCCTAATATTCCGACTAGGTCGGTCTTTATAGCTTGAAGTCCACGCCACCCTGGTCCGTATCATTCGATCTTGATCGTGGATCCAGGATGGGCCCTTGGAAAGAAGTCGACCTGATACAGAACTCTATAGGTCCAGTATCGACAAAGATGGCATTAAGCTTACACTTGAGATGATGGAGCAACTAAAAATCTTCATCTTGCATACATGCATCGAGAATCAAGGGTTAGGTTTTGAGAGATGATTTCAAGAAAATGAAAAAGGGATTTCTTGAGCTCACCTACATATGGAGATGGAGATGATGAGGATCTCCACCTCCTTCTTGAGATGGTGATGCATGAGCACTCCTTGATCTTCTTTTTTCTTCTTTTCTTTCTCTTGTTTATCTCGTTCTTCACTTGAGGAGAGAGGGAGGGAGAGTGGGGAATGAATGAGTGAGTGGGAGTGAGCTAGTTCTGCTGGCTTGGCTCTCCAATTCATGCTGACAGGTGGGTCCAAGGGGGAGAGGAAGATGGCTCATCCAAGTTGAATCTGTTGAATACATGATCGAGCGAACGGTTGGAGGGACCACTGATTTTGAAAATTTTGTTTTAGGGAGAGGGGGTTGACCTAGTGGCCTTCACCTTCAACCAAGGGGTTGACCTAAGTCATTGGAGAACTAGCGAACACCTTGGAAATGATATCTTAGATTATCTTTGCCAGAACTAGCGAATATCTTGGGAATAATATCTCGGAGAATCTTTATTAGATCAACTAAGGAGTTAACCCTACTTGACTTGGTTAATTAGAGAGAACCGATAAGGTTGGATAACGAAATTGGAGTCCCTGTCTAGTAGAGAACTACACTGGTCCTCCATGAAGGTAATGAGACAGTTCTTCGTCAAGAAGAGCTCGTGCAGGGTCATCAAGCAACTTGAGATAAGTTGGTTCAAGGGGGTTCGATTCGAGTTCTAGGGAGTCTCATAAAAATAAGTTGGGAAAAGAATAAAATAACCAATAGACGTGATTCATACTTTTTAAGGTTCGTGAACTGATGGGTTAAGAAAGTTTCTGCACTGTCTCTATGACACAAAAATTAAAGCTGATGTAAAACAGCTAAAGTGATGTTTGATTCACCTCTGACAATGTTAAAGCAAATGGAACAGATACCGAGAAACAGCGGGAGGAGAATCAACGACTTTGTTCCTTGTTTGGTTGGCCATCTCACGTTACTGGATGCGAGTGTTACCGTTGACGATCCGGCGTGATTAGCTCACTGAAGGCTTCGATCTATTCTCCTGGTATCCATTTGCATCGTGCATCAAACAAATAAAAAGTACTAACACAATCTAATAACACTGTGACGAGATCGCCAAAAAAAAAAAATCAACCAATCAAACAGCTCCTTAAAGATGTTAGCTGTGTTGCTGAGAATACTCTTGCAGTAGAACCCAGAATCGGCTTGAATTGCAAATGGAATGAGCGAAATAGGCTCGAGTTTCGCTCGGGACGACTCCACGAGCTCTCTCGTGCGCCGCCCGCCGACAACTGCCAGTAGGATCACTTCTGCATGGCAAAAACAGGTCGGAACTCTTTGAAATTTGAATGTGCGACACACCCACCCGTATTCGAACTCAAAAATCGGCATCTACGACTACGAAGGCATTCCCCAACCCAAGGCCTGGTTTAATCTCAAATTTCAACCCCAAATTCCACTATGCAAAAAGAAAATTTCCATCACATCAAAATGCCGGCACATGCATGAAGTACTAAATATAGATAAAATTAAAAACTAATTGTACAATTTTATTGTACTTTGTGAGACGAACATTTTGAACATAATTAATCAAAGTTTAGATAATTTTTACCAAATACAAACAAATTAGTACAATGCGCATTTAATACCAAATTCCGCATCTAAACACGGCCTACGAATTCCGAAATCGGCCAACCAACCAAGCCGCCCGAGTGCCCGTGTAGAAGCAACCTCGGGTCCCCTCGAATCAATCGATCACAGTTCACACGCGCCCCGCCCCATTCGGCCATTCCCAGCCTTCCAGAGCCCGCCGCCGCCGCCGGCCGCTGCTCCGCCGACGCGGGGGATGCCACCGGCGGTAGGGCCCGCCTCGCCGCGCCAAAACCCTAGCGGCTCCGAGCTCCCCGCCGCCGCCACCGCGGCTTCCATGGCGAACCCGGGCCTAGGGCTTGGCCTCGCGCCACCGGGCCCCGAGCCCTCCGCCGGAGCGCCGCCGTCTTCACGCCGCGCGCCGCGCTTGGCCAAGCGGCGCCACGCGCCCGCCTCCTCCCGCTCCCGCGCGCCGCAGGCCTCAGCCGGAACATGGAACCCGTTTGGCGGCGGCGGCGGTACGGATGGACAGACCGGAGGCTTTGTGTTTGGTGCTGCTTCGGCAGTGAGCCAGCAGCCTTCGGAGCCAGCAGTGGCGGTAGCTTCACCCACTGAGGCGCCCTTCGTGTTTGCGAGCGTGAGGGAGAGCCTGCCTCGGTTTGACGAGGGATTGTCTGCTTCATCAAAGCTCCCTGATAAGATGGAGAAGCTGAACCTGCGCACATCGGGTGAGGTTGGCAATGGTCTCGGTCAGGGTAGGGATCGGAAGGATGGAAGTTCGGCATTTGGTGTTGATATATCTGGTTTGTTTCCTAACAAGGAAGCTAATGTGCTCCAGGAGAAGCTTACACAGTTGAATTTAGGCCACAGAGAAACCTTGCAAAGTGAGAAGAAGGATAGTGCTAATGGTGTGCCACAAGCATTTGTGTTTGGAGGTAATGGAGCTGGGAGTTTTGCTGACTGTAAGAACACAGCTGGCCCTGGTGCACATTCAGATGATCCTAGTTCAGTTCATGGCACTGATGCAAAAGCTGTGGCTGGGAAGTCAATGCAGTTCGATATAGGCAGTCAAGCACCTTCCAGGGTTGGGGGGATTGATCGTACTAATGGAGCACCAGAAGCTTTCACGTTTCGAAGTACCACAGTAAGTGGTCATGTGGATAATATAAATAATGTCGACTCTGGTGCCAATACCAGCTCGTCCACTGTTGCTAAAGGTGTGGGTGATGTAGATGTGCTTCCAGAAGCGATAACACGGTTGAGTATAGGAAGTGACATGCCCTTGCATGAGACGAAAAGTGGTTATCAACCCAAAGTGTTTACATTTGGAAGCGAAGGAGTCCCAGGCGCTGTTTTTGGGAAGGAAACCGGCAGCACATCAGATAGGAGCAGTGAATTTTTCTCTGCAAATAGCAATACTTCTAGTTCAAGCAGTGATTTTTTCTCTACAGCAAATAGCAACGCTTCTAATTCAGCTAATGGCACTTACTGTTTCCCTCCAGAGAAGACATCAGATTTGAATGCAGGAGACGGAGTCATGTCGCAGAGCTTGGAAAGTGATAATTCTAATTGTCCACCGCAGACCTTTTTATTTGAAAGAAATGAAACCCGAAGCTCAGTTTCGCACTCTGCAAGCATAGCCATGGATGACGGTGGCAATTTTGTCAATGATGAAAATTCTGACACCTGTAGTTCAGCTCGTGGTACAGTGGAGTGTGCAGGTGCTCTCCCAGAGAAGATGACAAAGTTAAATATAGGATGCGGAGTTCCATATCATAGAAGGAAAGATGAAACTGCTACTGAACCACCAGAAGTATTTGTATTTGGATGTAATGTTTCTAGCTTTTCTTCTGCCCAGACTGCAAGTAAATCGAATGATCCCACGACTCCTGATTTTTGTTTTCAAAGCAAACCAGAGGCAACTTCAGGATATGGAGCTGTTCCCCAAACCAAAGTTCAGGAGTCATACCCATTTACAAATTTGAATAATTCATGTAGTTCCTCTACTTTTGTGAATGCAGTTCCTGCTTTCAGTTTTGGGGCAATGAATGCAGAAACAGAAACTGCTCCAGATGACCATTTTTCTGTCAAACAGGATTTGCCTGGGTATTCCAGAGAGACCTTATTTGGTTTAGACAGTATAAAATCTGCATACAAGGACAAAAGGGAAGCACATAAAGGTAAAATGAAAAATAAAAGGCCAACTAGGCTAAAGCAACATGCTCAGCTCCATCAGGTTGTTTCTAAGGAAGCTTGTACCAATGGAGAAGCATCAGATTTAGCAGGTGACTATTCACCAATGGATTGTTCGCCGTATCCTGCAGAAGCTGAACATGTGCCAACAGAGGCATATGTGGCTTCGGATCAGCCTGTTCACATAAGTGATAGTGTTATCTCGAACTTGAACATCAGTTGTGCTGAAGATGATGTAGTTTCTGCAACCGAGAACTTGGTTATTGATGCAGACCTACCGATGTTTGGAGATCAAGGTAGAGGACTGAAACTAGATGCATCTGAGAGCAATTTTGGTAGCAGCTTTTCTAGTTTTGAAGGAGATCGAAGTAATGCATCACAACATTCTTTCACTAATATTGGGCAAGACTGTAATGAGAATACCTACAGAACTCCCCATGATTTTGTTGAGGCTGCTGCTTTTCAACCAAGCTCATCAAATTTCAGTGGGCTGAACTTTAGATTCGGTGTGTCATCCTCTCCACAAATCTCTGCGGCAGCACAAAGACGTAACACAAGAAGGAAGTTAAGAAGAAAGGGCAGTCTGGCATCGAAACCTTCTACTATCGACTCTTTTGAACAGCCAAAATCTTCACAAGATACTAAGGGCATGCGGTTTTTCGGTGAAACAAGTAAAAATGAAGAGACAGTAAAAAAGCAATCATCAAGTGATTCTTCTACTTCTGCGGCCTTGGAGACCTGTGAAACCTGGCGTACTAGGTTTGTGTGAACATGTTTAATGCTATCTTAATATCTCATTTTTCATGACTTGTATATAATTTTGTATTAACTCATGTGATTACGCACAATTTCATATAACATAGCCTGTTGTTTCATTTGTTCCAGTGGAAATAAAGCCTATGCAAATGGGCACTTTGCTACTGCAGAGGATTATTATACCCGTGGAATAAACTCTGTTACCCACTATGGCGTTTCTGGACATTGTTCCCGTGCATTGATGCTGTGTTACAGCAACCGTGCAGCTACAAGAATGTCACTTGGCATGATGCAGGAGGCGCTTCAGGATTGTTTGACTGCTACATCAATTGACCCCACCTTTCTTAAAGCTAAAGTTAGAGCTGCCAAGTAAGACTTTTTTATCCTCAATTCAACCTTTTCTTCTATTTGTTAAATATGTATTGGTATTCTTTTAAACATGTAAGTATGGTGAGTTCAGTGACTGCAAGCGTAGTACGTCTAAGAACATTCTGTTATGTTCCCACTGGTGGAGTGTACTGCTTTTATATGTAACACGCCATGATAGCTTATCAATGTTTTCAACCATATGCTTAGTTGCGAAATCATAGGTACATTGTTTCAGCAACATTGTGCTTTGATATTTCAGCTTGAATATAACCATGTTATATTTGAAATGGACAAAAATGTATTCTACTGGGAATATGTTTACTTGTGTTATATTTGAGGACTTGGCAGAGATTATTGACTCTGCAGCTTCAGTTGCACATATTTTCTCTTTCTTTATTGTTTTATTGCATCCTTAAATGTCTATTAGGTTGATTTTTTATCGTCTTTAATTGCAGTTGCCAGCTTGCATTGGGCGATCTTGAAGATGCATCAAGGAGTTACATGTCCTGTTTGAACAGTAACACTGGGAGCTCTGACCTTAAAATATTCGCTGAGGCTTCTGATGGTTTGGAAAGGGTCAAGGTATCTTGTCCTTTTTTTGCTAGGGCTGACCTTAAATGCATCTGTTCACTATATCTAACTTTTACATTCCATATTTTGTACATATTTAAATTGATATTTCTATGTTCTAAAATTAATAAATTATAGTATGTATGTATCTGTTTCTGGATATAAACACATTACCTATTTATTTAGTTCCCAAGATTATTCACTATTTTTGAAAAATACTAATGCTCCACAGAACCACATGTGTAAGCTTTTGCCTTCCTTGGTGTATAAGGACTGGTTAGCAGAACACTTGGTGCTATCTGAAGAAGATGGTCGAGATTAGCTCGGAACTATAATTTGGCACAATCAAGCATGGAAAACTCTGAATTAGGTTATGAAAAGAATGACTAAAAATTTAAACTGGTGTGCTCAACGATGTGTACTCTTTATTAGTAATGATGCAAGGAGACCTAGTTTATCTGTGTCTTTAACACCTTCAGGTACTATTGCGATGTAGGTTAATTATTCCTCAATTGGTTATTGACTATCTATTGATTCGCAATATAACATTTTGAGTTGCCAAAGTGATGATATCCCTTTGCATCTGATCATCAGAATTCAGAATGCAAATTTGATGGAAGTACTGAACTGTTTGGGTGAAATACATGTATTGATTTGATTCTTTCACGGCACTTTATTATACCCCTCGACATAGAAAGGATCAGTTCTCAGTTGACCAACCCTTTACGTCATAATAATTGATGGCAACACACACTTTTTGCATTGTTAATTCTTGTGTTATCTTTCTTGTTTGCACACCTCTCTTGTAGGCAGCTCAGTTTGATATCTGTTTCCTCATGCCAAGACTAGTATGATAAGTTTAAATCAGGAAAAAGTAGGTATACTGATGGTTCTGTAACCTGAAGTTATTTTAATATAACTGTCTTTGTTCTTGTAAAAAAAATTGACCTGCGGGGGAAAGACTGCCCCCACGGGCACTAGAAGCTTCTCGTGCATAGGCCGAGAAACACCCCGATGGCCAGCTGCCCTCGACATGCCACCTTGTGCCTCTGAGTGCTCAGGACGCATGCCTGTGGCCATGTGCATCTCGCTGAAAGCGGCTCAGGAGGTTATTTGTATTACTTAGGACCACAACCGACGAGGGATGTTTTTTTAACCCATGCATGGTTGAATTCACTCCCACAAGGACACCTAGCACCTGGGGTTATACTTGATCAGGCTAACCCGTCAGGTAGCAGGCCTGTTCGCTATCTTTGCACCTGTAGTTGCCTTGTACGGGCATACTAGAAAGCTATTACTTCTGTAACAGGCTCCACAATGCTCATTGCAGTTGGACAAATTAAATATTTTGCATTACGCTTTAGCAACGGAGTTCACTCCACAATCCACAAAATCCAAGAATACCATTCTACAGACTAAGGCATATGTTATCATGTAGCCTTGAGTTCTCAATAGTGTCTAACAAAATCATTTGGGTTTTGTTATTCATTTGTTTTAAGATGCTGTGCAATGCGTAAAGCTGACTTAGGAGCATGATTGAGATTGAATTTTTCAGCATAATCAAATTATCTTTGTATGCATGGTTGCATTTGTTGTAAATTATTCAGAAACATGATACAGATACTTGTTTGTGTGACCACATTAGTGCAGCGGCACTTTGATTTCCCATTACTTTGCATTCAATTTGACCTGGATGTTTTTAGAAACATCCTAATGGGATTCCCATAATTTCTATACACTTTTTTTTTTCAAACTAGAAACTTTTGCTGTGATCTATGGGCTCAGCAAAGCTGCCCATTTTTTCCACTAGACAACTTATGAGTTATCCTGTACCTTGCCTATATTTATTTCTCTTGGTTTGGAGGTATGTATATCTAGTATAAACCAATATTTAGGTGCAATCAAGCGGATTGGTTTGATTCAGGCACAAAATGCACACAGATTCTTCTTTAAAAGTAACTTTCAAGTTCCATATTTTAGATTTAGTTTGTGCTAGCATTATTTGAATTTTCACCGGCATTTTATTCCTAAAAGGGTGGTACGGATGCAAAGTTTTCCATGGAGCATGGGCCCAAATTAAAATTGTTTCCTGATTTTGTTCTGCTGGCTTCCATGATTGCACCTAGCTATTAGTTTGTGCTTTAACACTTCATATAATCTATTCTTGGTTATATTTAGATATGTGTTCTGTTTCTTTATTATTTCCTTGGTCTCTCTATTTCATTTAAGGTTGATTTTTCTCCACAAAGGAGGTTTATCATTCTACCACACTCATGTGCTTTTATTACTTCTGCAGAGAGTGACCGATTGGGTATCCCAGTGCAAGGAACTTCTTGAGAAAAGAACATCTCCTGAAGCAACAAAAGCCTTAGAATTGATCTCCAACGCATTGCACATATGTCCACATTCGGACAGCCTCAAGGAGATGAAAGCAGATGCATTGCTGATGGTCTGTATTTCTTTCTCTTTTGGCTCATTCCATGAATTATTAAGAGCGCCTATACTTCAATGAATTACAAGAGCGTCTATACTAACTAATGTTCAGGGAATGTCCTTTTTTTGTCATAATATTTATTTCTTGCTGCTAATGTCATCGCTGCACTGAACAGCTACGAAGATATGAAGAAGTGATTCAACTATGTCAGGAGTCTGTAAATCCAACTGAAGGAAGTTCATTTTTATTTAAAGACAATGGAGAACCAAAGAATTCCAGAGTCTCTGAACAGACACAGTTCTCTGGAAGGTATTGGCGGCCCTACCTCATTTGCAAGTCTTATTTCCTTTCAGGCAAGCTTGATGAGGCTCTTGAATTGTTAAAGAAACATGAGCAAGTCACACCTGTCAAAGAAAGGTAAATTTGTCATGTTTTTTGAATTTCCTTTGTTTTGGCAGTTCATGCTGGTCTAGTGAATTGTGATGTCTGACTTCTGAATGGTGCAACTCACAGTGACGTGAGCACATATCAAGAAAAATTCTCATCATTGTCAGCGACTATAAAAGAACTACTTTCCCTTAAGGTATGCTTTAAAATCTCTCTTGTTGCATCTTTGGTCCTCTGAGTAGCAGTGGCAGAAATTTGGTGATGTGTTTTTATCATATCTAATACTTCCCATTTTATGTAATTATATGCTATTATTTGCTCTCCTTTTGATGTCCATGTGTATTCCAACATTTATCTTCTCATGGAGATTAAGAACTAGCATGTGGTAGATCTAAAAATACCCTAGCATATGACATCTCTTTGTGGGACATGTTGCATAAGTTTCTAGTGATGATATGAGCCAGTGATGTGCGTGTTTGTGTACTCTTTTTAATGTGATGATGTGCAGCTCTCCCACAAATTCGAGGAAAGAAATAGTTTCCAAACGATTGTTCTCTTTAAATGTACTATAATGTCCCAAGTTACCTTGACTGTTTAGTTTGGCTCTAAAAATGGGAACATGCTGAGCTTTTATGCTGCTTTTCTTCTTTTGAGCATAGGGTGTACTGGTGTTAGAAAGTGCACGCTGCTTAATAAAAACAGAAAAATTGATATAGCTAAATATCCATCTATTCTTAATGTTTAGTACAAAATCACAGAATAAGCCTGAAATTAGATGAGCTTGAAAATTGAGATTTGCTACTCCATCTAGTTGCATTCAGGATTTTCATCTCCTTTTTTGCTGACATGTGACTACATGATTCGCAAATCCATGATGCATGGTTAGCAAACCCTAATGGTTTAATCTTCGTGGCAGCAAAATATCAATTCCCCTTTTGATTTTCATTTATATGGATGACAGAACTAGCATCACTTATCTGTTATTACCTTCTAATCATTAGGCTGCTGGAAATGAATCATTTCAAGCTGGTAGATATTCAGATGCTGTCAAACAGTATTCAGCAGCTTTGGCATGCAATAGTGAATCACGCCCATTTTCAGCTGTATGTTTTTGCAATCGCGCAGCTGCGTATCAAGCACTTGGTCAAGTTACTGATGCAATAGCAGATTGTTCACTTGCCATGGTTCTTGATACAAATTATCCCAAGGTATACTGCTGCAGCTCTTTATTTTGTATAATAAGCATTTCATTTTGAAATGATCCATTTCCCAACGCTGAGACATGCAAACTGTTTTAACCTTTAAGCCTTACATGGTTATTTTCAGACCTTATGTCATGTACCTATTTCAGGCAATTTCAAGACGAGCCACCTTATATGAGATGATAAGGGATTATGGCCAAGCTGCTAATGATGTAAGGAAGCTAATCTCTCTTCTTGAAAAGAAAGTCAATGTGTCTGGAATATCACCAAAAGCTTTCAACAAGCACAAAGATCTCAAGCAAGCACATGCAAGGCTTTCATCCATAGAGGATGAAGCAAAAAACGATACCCTCCTGAATTTGTATTTAATCTTGTAAGTTTTCCAAATTGGTTTTACCTTTTTTGTTCCTTCTGTGTGATTTTCTTGCCTCAGTTTGTGCCTGGTTAACCTGAATGTTTGTATTCCTTGAAAGCAGTTACTGCTTATCCCTGCATTTAATTTTTTCCTTTCGTTATAAATTTTACTGACCCAGACAATACAAATAGCATAGCTTATTATATGGATACTAGTACAAAATACACTTTACTTAGTAGCTCTTTAAGGAGCTACGCTCTTCCATATGTGTGTTGCAATAACATTGGTTTCACAATAAATGTAATGAATCTGGCAGAAATATATCATTATTTGGAACCGTTTTGAGTGCTTTAAATACGATATTCTGAGATAACAACATAGAATATCTTGAGTTTGCAGCAATTGCAACTCTTTCTTTTCAGTATAAGAGTGGTGCTTTTTTTCGCGAACAACGCAAAAGAATTTCATTAAGAAGAGAGAGAAGTTCAGAGAGACAAGAGTCTACTCCTACAACAAGGGAGAGAAACTCCCAAACCCACACTCACACCTCAGTACACTAAAACACCACTCCTATCTCTGTGCCTAGCTGAAGAAGCATCTGCTTTAGAGCAGAGGCTCCCGCCATGCACCAAAGAACACCCTCATTAGTTACAGCTTGAAGCACCAACTGGACACCTGGAGTAGCTCCTTCAAACACACAAGCATTGCGATGCTTCCAAATTTCCCAAGCAACCAAGATAATTAAATAATTCAGCCCTTTCCTCATCTTTTTATCAAACCCCTTGATTGCTTGGCACCACTATTTGGAAAAACGAGTCACATCAGTCCGAGGAGCAGGAGGCCTAGCCTATTGAGGACCAGACTCCAGACCTGTCTAATGAACACACAGGTAACCAGGATATGTTGAATTGACTCCTCTTGATCATAGAAGGGGCAAGCCGACGGGTGAGGTAAACCGCGTTTGGCCAGACGGTCTGTTATCCAACACTGGTTGATGGCTAACCAAATGAAAAATTTGCATTTTAGAGGAATCCAACTCTTCCAAATTCTTTGCCAGGGAGAAAATTTGATGGTTCCCAGAAAAAAGGCAGCATATGCTGACATGCTGGAGTAGGAACTGGATTGTGTGGACTTCCAGCGACTGCAGAATCAGCCCATCCACAAAGTCCCAAACCTACAACCAGGACTTGAACTGATAGAACATCTCTTATGTCTGCAACCCAACCACGATTGACAAAGGCCTGTGCATGTTAGAAGAGTCAAGGGCCTATTGGGCCTTAGCCCGTTAGGGTTAATTAGTTGCTTGCTTAGGGGTCAAGTAATACCTCTTCTCTATATAAAGAGAGGAGATGTATCAATCTAGAATCGAGCAAGAGATTAGAAGGAAAAAACCTTCTCTCTTGCCGGCCGTGGGCGAAGCCCCGCGGCCGGCGTTCCCAGCGCTCCTCACAGCCCTAGCTGCCGGCCCTCTGCCTCTCCCACGTGAACAGTACCCACGGTACTGTAGCGCCACCGTTCCTCTCTCACATGAACAGTACCGCGGGAACTGTAGCGCGCGGGTACTGTAGCTCCGCTGCCGCTTTCCTCGACCCTCTCCTCTCAACCCTAGCACCACATAACAGTGCAACTGTCCTAGTCTTTACTACCCTCTTTGGAACCGAATTATACAGGTTGGGTGCAATCCCAGCCAGGGTCCTTCCTTGTAGCCAACGATCTTTCCAGAACTTTATAGATTCTCCGCTGCCCAAAATATAATCAACAGCTACGTCAAAAAGGGCTCTGGCAATTTGCCGCACTTGAATAGGTAATCCTACCCAAGGTCGTGAATGATCAGTTTTTTATGCCCACAACCATCTAATTCGTAGAGCCTAGCTCAAAGACTCAAGGTTATGAATGCCCAGGCCACCATACTGCAATGGACATTGGACTTTCTTCCAAGAAACCAGACAATACCACCGTTGGCCTGCTCCTGACCTTTCCACAGAAACCCTCTTGGCCTCTTGTCAATTGCTTTAATCACCCATTTTGGCAAGTCTAAAGCAATTGATTGGTGCTAGCATAATAATTTTCTACTAATAAAGTTGCTTAGTGATGGGGAAACATTGGTAATTGCATTTTTTTTGAGATGCAGTGGTAATTGCACTAGTTGCTTAGAACTTCATTTAGTATCTCAGAAATGTTTGAGAGAATTATTGTGTTGTGAGATAGTCAGGCCATAATACAGTGAAAAATATTATTTCATTTATATTCCACTCTTAAATTCTGATGAATTATCCTGACATGAGGCAGATTCTATTTTGCTGGTATTATGTGGAGATAAACTTAATTACTAATTATCCTTTTCTATATCAGGGGAGTGGAGCCATCCTGCTCTACAGAAGATATTAAGAAGGCATACCGGAAAGCTGCATTGAGACATCATCCAGACAAGGTCCATACTGCTTTTGATGATTATTATTTATTGATTCTATACATTAAACCTTGCTTTTAACAATGCTGTGACCTGCAGGCTGCTCAATTATTAGTAAGGAATGAGAATACTGAAGATGGATTTTGGAGGGATATTGTCAAGGAAGTCTATGCAGATGCAGATCATCTGTTCAAAACAATTGGGGAGGCATATAATGTTCTTTCTGACCCGGGCAAGGTAATCATAACCGACTACCAGTAAGATTTGCATAGTCTTGAATTAATTATATGCACGGTTGGAGAATATTGAGAGTTTGAGAAAAATAACTTAAGTCCATTTTATCAAGTCACAATTGCTGTGTAAACATTCTGCTGGAAATAATAGGAGTAAAGGATAAATCAGTCGACCCTTGCAGGATCTCTCATTGCTACTGGGGACATAGACTAGCAATAGCAAAAAAGTGTAGAATACATACCGGCAGCAACAGTTCTTTTGATTTTAAGAACTTTGTGTACTTGAATCCATGACCTTAGTTACCACAAATTGTGCTTTACAGCTCCACTATCACTTGGTTTTCCTGTCTACAAAAGATTTATCATCCATGGTTATTTGAGACTTTACTTTTGTTACTTATCACGTATTGATGACAATTCAAACTTATTATAGTCTCAATATCAGTCTTATGCTGTTTGCTTTGTTTTCATCGCTTCCTAGATAAATGAATTTTGTTTCGATCCCTGTCCTGTTTGGATTTTGCAGCGTCAAGAGTACAACTTTGAAGAGGATCTAAGAAATGCTAGGAGAGTATCTAGTTCAAGGAGCATGCATAGGTCACCTGAACAGAACTACAGCAACAGAGGCTTTAATCCACGCCAGTGGCAGTCAAGCAGAGCATCACGTTCACGTTGGTACAGCAATTCAGACGATTATTACTGGTAAAGAAGCCACTACATATGGATTGGTCATGTGGTGGGAAACAACTTTTGCATCTGTTGCATGTGGAGCAAAGGCCTCCTTGCACCAAGATGAAAGGCACCTGCCTTCCTGGGGTTTTTAGGTGCCGGTGCTAACGCACCAGCCTCACAGTCGCAGCTTTCCTGTCTGTTTGCTGTGTTCCTTTTCCAGAGGATGGAAACATTAGGATTGATCAACTGGGGATCTGGGATGATTGCTTGACACTGGTAGTGTTTGTGACTTGACTAGCACAGCAAATATGCGGGATTAGGAAGTGTGTACAGAATATTGTCTTTTGTTGGCCTGGTGATTTCTGAACACTGACTGCTTGGGAGTGGCCGGCATGATGGTATCTGCTCTGAAGTCTGAACACTGAGAACAACATCGAAGGTTAGAAACATGGATAAAGATGTCGATTTCTCCAATATCTACAGGTACTCTTTTGCTGAATGCATGGCTACTGTTTGGCACGGGCAGTTTACAGCAGATTAGCTGAAAGAAAAGAGACGTGCTCTTCTGTTTGGCTTGTGCAGTTTTGTTCTGTTGTTTCCTTTTTATCCAAAAATGATGTAGCGCTGCAAACAGAGTGGGTACATATTGTAACTGGCTAACTGCCCAATGTTGAAATCTCGAATTATTTATTTATTCTTTGTTACTAGAGTTGTTAGCTCAATGTTGGGAGTATTTTAAGGAGATCAAAGTTCCTTCGTATAAAAATGAGTCTCGGGTTGTGGTGACATAGGCTAAGTGCAGGTTCTGTCATGTTGCTTATGATGAAATATTTGGAACGACTTAAACCCTTAGGGTCTAGGATCTATGCCTGGAACTATTCTGAGCTGGAATGATTGACTAATTTGTATAACAATTCATCAGCTGGATCGGTTCCTAGCTCCATTCCTGGATAACCGAATGACCTCTTAGGCTGTTGCTTAAGTTCTTTTTTACGGGAACGGGAGCCAGGCAGGAGTGCCCTCCTAATTATTTTTCATTCATAAAAGGGATATATATACATTTTCGAAGGCCTTAGGCCCAAACAAAAGAAGACAGGAGACCAATTAAGAGACTGTCTCTAGCCAAATCAATGGAAGTCCCTTTATTTAGGCTTAGCCTTGATACAAACCAAGGTAAGCCCCACTTTCTATCGAGTGAGAGAGAGGTGACCATTGTCGAAGATGATATTCTTGTGATGTTTCCAAATGATCGAGCAGGGCAAGTTCCAAACATGTATAGAGAGGTGAGAGGCCCAGCACGATTGACTGAAATGGCATTCAAAGAAAAGATGCATAAGAGACTAGCTGTTGAGTTGCACAGAACACAATTGTGTAGTCATCCATGAGTTTATTTTTTCTCTTGAGAAAACTTCTGGTATTTAGTGTCTCTTAAAAGGAATCAGAAGAACCTGTGTTTGCCAAGGACACTCTTAACTCCAAATCCACTTGAAGAGAGGTGAAGCCGGCAATGTACCTTTTAGTTGCAGGTTCTTTTAGAGTTCAAGGAGCCAGATCCCAAGCTCTACCTTGGAGAATAGTTTGAACCCTAGTCAATTGATCAGATCTTGTGAGGGAGTGGCAGAAAGAAGTTTCTATTCAGAGGACTATCCAAAAAAATCTCTCACTGAGCAATTTGGTTTTCAAGGGCCTGTTTGGAACACGGGAAATCTTTCATATTCCTGCGTTTTTTCTGTGAAATTGAACTAATTTTTGTGAAATTCCTACGCGATTCCTGTGAAATTCCTGTGTTCCAAACAGGCCCTAACAAAAGATAATCGATGAGGGGAGCAAATTTGTAGAGGACCAGTGTTCCAAAGACCCTTCCAGAACATCGGGGACTCGCCCTTATATGGTGAATAGCAGGCTAAGAGTATCAAGGCGTCAGCTTGGAGAGTAACCCTGGAAGAAGGGCATCTCCTTTCTCAGAGCCCTTTCTGGCTTCATCACATTACCCATGTGCTTCGATTCGCTGTTTCTAGATTAAATGAAGGTCTGCACTTACCACCAGTGGCCAAGTTTGTGTCTTCTTTATTACTTAGTTCTCCTGCTTTGTTAACTATTTTGATTTAGCTAGAAAGTAGAAATCTGAATCTCATGGAGCCTTTTACTTGTGAGCCATTATAAAAGAATCGTAATTCCTTCGGCGCCACTAAAATAGTTTGGCGGACTTCAGCGACACTGTTCCAAACTTTTTTGCCCTACATGCCATTTCCGTCAGATTTGGCTCTAGTGGTGTTAAACTGCAGGTGTGAAAAGTCAAAAATACCCTTAGGTCTAAACATGCCATTATTTTTTTGAGCATCTTAATGACTTGAAATGAAAAAAACTCAAAACTAGAAAGTTGTAGATCTCGTCGAGATTTATAAAAATATCTTCATTTAATTTCATAAAAAAGATATAATTTTTCTAAGACATATTAATCATATCAAATCATATCCTTTTTGTACGGCCACTAGGATTAGTTCAACCTCTGCTACATATAAATATAGTGATATTGAGTACCTCCTTAATTGTCTTGGTTCAACTTGCCTCTAGACACTAGAGCAAGCAGAGCAACAACTTAATGGTTTTGGGTTAGGCCCCCTTTGGTAGAGCTCCCACCGGTTTCAGCTTCTCTAACGCACGCATTGTTCATAGGAGCTATTTTTCTTTCTCCTCTCTCATTTTCTCACAGAGCCAATTTTTTTTGGCTCCACCGGCTCACTGGCTCTGTGAGAGGAGAGAAGAGAGAGAAAAGGAGCTCATGTGACAGTGAGTGTCAGAAAAACTGGAGCCGGTGGGAGCTCTACCAAAGAGGCCTTAGTTTCATCGCTCTGCTCCATGGTTTTAGTTACTCTCTTTAGTTATGTTATTGTTTGATTTTTTTGCTACAATACATGTGTCTTTTGAGCCATTTATATATGGGTTATACTTATACTTAATGCTATTCTTTGCTTTTTTGTGAACATAATGCTATTCTTCCCTAAAAGCAGTGTTTTAGCAAAATGAATCTCGTCCTGTTTGTACTGTAACCTTACTGATTTATTAAATTAATTGTGTGTACCAGCATACAAATCGTCTACAAAATTATATAGAGAAGTGCTATTTTTAACGCATGCTCCTTCGATTATGTTGGATTGCTTAATTACCTGCACCCATTATACAAACCTTGCATCTGTTGAATTATAAATTAAATTTGTTCGTACGAACCATGCATGTCTTCAAAATTAGATATATGGTGTTATATGATCTTCAGTTCCTGCTTCGCTCTCATGGAACTATAGTGATATATACTCCTTTGGCTTTGCAACTTTCACATTTGGGGGTTAGTCCAAAGAAGAGAATGCAGTTGAGGTACTACGCTGTTTGCTTGACGATTGTGATATGCGGAATCCTATATGTCTATATGTAGCTGGTAGTAATCAGATAAAGAGGACAACCCCGGTCAACTTTTGGCCTAGCTTCGCCTGGTCCACGCCGCTGCTTAGGGCATGTACAACGGGTCTCTTCTGCCCGTCTCTGTGTCGCTATTTTTGCAGAAAACACCATGTTGAAGCTTGGAGATGGAGGCTGCGTCGTCTCGTGAGACGACGGGAAGGGCGCCCGTGCTCCGAGGCATAGAAGGTGGTTCCAACACCGTTGTATGACTCACCTCACTGACTCAACGGCGCACAGATCCCGTGCACGCGTGGGAAGTTGTCACGCCAAATTCCTTCCGGTTATCCCTATTTCTCCGACAAAGAAGCCTTGCTGTTCAGCTCGAATCCTCCACCCTTCGTTCTTCTACGCGGGGCATTCATATACAAAATGGTGTTTATGATTGATCTTGGCTACATGCAAAACATTAAACAATTTGTAGACGACCTTATGTCTGTGGGTTGTATGATATGTCTTTCTCTAGCTGTTTGTATGTCAGATTCGATGCACTTACAGACGACCCTTGTCTCCGGGTTGTACATGCCCTTAAGGGATTAGCTTGACTCGGAATATGAAGGGATCAGATTAAGCATGATCCATGGAGTTTCAACTTTTAGCTAGTATTAGGATGGAAGGGGAGAAGAAGTGTTGTGCATGGGTGATTAAAGATGTTGAACAGATATTAATGCTACGTGAGACGATCATATGTTTGTAAGAGCGTCCGTAGTTTGGGTGGGGGGAGGGGTTCTATCCCGGTTCCGTTTCTTATGGAGTCAGCTCCATACATTATGCGTCTAGTTCTACAGAGGAACCGCTCCCATGCATAGAACCCGCTCCTATCTTTTTTCTCTCCTGCTTTTACCCACTCCCATGCATGAAGATGAGAGAAGTTGGGCTGCCAAGTACTGTGAGTCCCATTTATAGATTCAGCCCCTGGTTCGAATCATTTTAATAAATGATGTCACATCTTCGTATAGAAAGGGGGTGGTTCTATACATTACAAATGCCCTAAGCAGGCCATCAGGAGGGAGCCCAACAGACCGCGACGTCGATTCGTGCACCTTGGATGCGTCGCCGAGCTTTCCTTTTGTGGATGTGATTTGTGAGGGGAGCTTCAGTTTTGCAACCAGAGGGAGATTGTTTACTAAATAGTATTGGTAACATTTGGCTTCACAAAATTGCAGGGTCTCCTATTTAGGTATGGTAGATTTTTTTTATAACGTACATGTTTTTGTGCTTGGCCCACAAGTCTAACGTATGCATGAAGTATTAAATGTAGGTAAAAAAATTCTAAAAATTTTACAAGATTCTCCATCACATCAATCTTTAGACGCATGCATGGAGTATTAAATGTAGGTAAAAAAATAACTAATTACATAGTTTGTCTGTAAATGTCGAGACGAATCTTTTGAGCCTAGTTACTCCATGATTGGATAAATTTTACCAAATAACAACAAAAAGTGCTACAGAAACTTTACACCAACTTTTACACTATCTAAACACTACCTAGAACGACCAGATTCTTAGCCTCTCCGACGACGATCCCAACATGAATCGGAATGTTGTCCGACCCTGTATCGGAGAGGGAAGCCGCGTGATCCATATCCAACACCGCAAACCGCATCGGACTCCATGCCAGCCGTCATGCACCCCCACCGCCCTCCCTCTGCCTATATATATATATATATATATATATATATATATATATATATATATATATATATATATATATATATAGTATGCTCTATAGCTAGCTACAGTTATTTTGTAGCCACCTCTGTTTACGATAATTCTATATACTAATTTACGACAATGTCAGTATATATTTACACATGGGATATTTATCATAATGTTATAGTAAATCACATAGTAAGGAGTTACTATAATCTCGTAAATTAGCATAGCAATTATCGTAACTCAAAGTGGCTACAGAATAAGTTATTTTGTAGCCAGCTGTAGGGTAATTTACTATAATCTCGTAAATTAGCATAGCAATTATCTCGTGTATATATATACACACACGCAGCAAGAGAGCAAAGCGCTCGACGGCCTACGTCTTCTCTCACGGCTTCCTCCGGTCAGCCTCGCAGTCTCGCACACGCGGGCAGTTCGATCGGAGCTTGCGCGTCTCGTCGTCGTCGCCTCGTCGGTCGATCGACCAATCGACTGATCTCGATGGCAGCGCTCTGCTGGGCTGAAAACGGTAGCAGCAAGGCCGGCGCCCACGACGTGCAGGTGGCGCGCCCGTGGTGCTGCCGGCGCTCGGTGGCGCCATGGGAGAAGGACTTCTGCGAGTCCTGCGGGGTGCCGTGGCGGAAGGTGACGGACCGGTGGGCCGGGCTCAACGCCGAGGGCCCGGACGGCCGCGTCGCGCGCTGGGACGACTCGGGCGCCGTCGAGGCGCTGCTGGCAGCCAGGAAGCGCTACTGGGCGGAGATCAACGGCGGGCTGAAAGTCGCCGTCCCGCCGCTGCCGAACCCAGACATGTACATCGACGTGATCGTCGAGGATGACGACGGAGTAGCGCGACCTGAGGTGGAGGCGTCGGTGCGAGACATGGAGCGCGCGCGAGAGGAGAGCGCCCGGCTGCACGCCGCCAAGCTACGGAACGACTTCGTGCCGCGGTGCCCACGGGCTGGGACGTGTGATGTACTACGTACTTGCATTGGTGCAAATCGCAAGATGCCTCCCTGGAGGACGCATGAACGATGGAAAACGTGTTGCAGCATGTACATGCTCAACATGTTCTATCTTCACTGTCGAATACTGCTTGACTAGCTCTGTGTGCCTCTATCGGTAGCTACTGTAGCCAGGGTTACGTTGTTCGAGAACCAAACGGGCTCGTGTATATATGTATGTATACTCGCTCTCATCAGTTCTTGATTTATTTGGCCGATGGGTCGATCCAATGCCTGTGTGATCCATGGAACTTCATGTATATATATTGCGCTAGTCTGTATATATACGGCCGTAGTTCCTACTATATACACTACTGGAGCCGGCGGCTTTGCCGAGGGGCCAGGCTCTCGGCAAAGCCTCTCAGACCCTCAGCAAAAGCTTTGCCGAGCGCAACTCTCGGTAAAGCGGCATCGGCAAAAATCCGATCGGCAAAGCCTTCTTTGCCGAGAGCCAGCGTGGCTCTCGACAACGAAAAGGCGCCGTTAACGGGCCCGCAACGTTTGCCTTCTTTGCCGAGAGCCCATCTGGCTAGCTCTCGGCAAAGAGTTTTCCTTTTTTTTGAAAA
This sequence comes from Saccharum hybrid cultivar R570, assembly GCA_038087645.1. Taxonomy (NCBI): domain Eukaryota; kingdom Viridiplantae; phylum Streptophyta; class Magnoliopsida; order Poales; family Poaceae; genus Saccharum; species Saccharum hybrid cultivar. The sequence goes on from JAQSUU010000496.1 coordinate 21,129,622, forward strand.
ACTCTTTGCCGAGAGCCAGTCTGGCCATGCTCTCGGCAAATATTTTCTTTTTTTTTAAAAAAATCACTGCCGAGAGTCTTGCCGGCCTGGCTCTTGGCAAAATATATATTTTTTTAAAAAAACTCTTTGCCGAGAGCCAGTTTGGCCAGGCCCTCGGCAAAGCCTATCCTTTGCCGAGTGCAACCCTCGGCAAAGTGGAAAATTTTGCTTTTTTTCTTCTAATTTTCCATTTCATTACACATATAAAACACATTCATCACATATAAATCACATTCATCACGTATAACACATATATCACATGTACATATCACATTCATCACATATATGTCACGTTCACATACACCACGCATATAGCACATTAATCACAATATTTGAACCAAACGAAAGTTAACCATCACAAGTTATCATCGAAACATAATAAGTTTTCAATCTAAAGTTCACAATCTACTAGAGACGACACTCTAAACACACTCATGGCCAACCTTGCCCTGGCCACCCCGGAGAAGCAGTCCCGCCTTGACCCCCGGGCGTGTTCCATCCAGGCGCTTGCGGGTTGTTCGAACCCGCCGACGGAGGCTGCAAAAATTAGATGTCTATGTCAGACAAGCAAATGCAGAAACAAAACATTGATGAATCGATACTCACAGGAGTAGCATCCGCGTTCTGAGACGGCGGTGGAGGAGCCATGAGCGTCGCGGGCACCTGCATGCCCTGGGAGGCCATGAACGCCATGAGATCTTGCATCTGCTTAGCTTGGGCCTCCAACCGGGCCTCCATCTGGGACCGCATCTGAGTCGTCCTATTAGGAGAGGCCATTTTAATGTGTCTCATAATTATTCACTGCATCAGGTAGGAAACTAGATTAATGCATGCTTATTTTTTTAAAGATAGTTCAACTGTGGTATGCTTGTCTTGTATATGTACTTGATAACACAGCCCGTGTAATCATGGAGTATTTCAGTTCATTTGCCAAGGTTTCTTTTGGTAGTTCTATAATGGTTGAGTAGGAGTGTTTTGGCTTTAAAAGTAATTATTTTTGAGACAATGGATAGGACTCTGGGCTGCAAAACAGTAAAGGTTTCCGTTTTAGAAAGGCCTAAGCTGGATGCTTGCAACAGATGTATGTTTCTCCAAAAAGGGTTGGAGGAAAGTAGATATCCTTTTGAATTGGTCATCATACTTTTGTCACTATGCCCTGTCATTCTTGTGTATGTGTCATATTTCTAGATTTTCTTTTATAAACATTATTTGCAGGTTTTAGAAGATTTACGCACTATTTGGAACTGGGTACTGACAGAAAAGTTGCATATCAACCCAAGAGACAGAGGTCTATATTCTGCAATTCTTGTTCTTGGGGAGACATTTGACAACCGAGGTATTTCTCCCTTCATACAATAGAATTTTAGGGTGCAAGGTGGGCTCACCCATTTATGAAGTACATCTATATGTCTTCTCATGATAGATCACTTTCTTGGGTTCGTGTGAGACCTGATATCACTTGCCACTCCATAGAATACTGTCCTGTGTGATGCTATTGCTTAGTGAATTGCTTTACTAGACATCTACTACATGTTAATTTAAGAGAGTTAACAACAGATGAAGAAAAATGCAGACACCATCATTATTTATGTGCCTAGGATGGGCTCATTGATCTTTTTATCATCTGATTCGGTTTGTGTTACATGGTGTGTTATGTTTGTATTTGAATGTTTCTTAAGCAAATGTGGTATTGGTTTTCTTTGAGTTCAACATCCTAGCAACCTTTTCTCCCAGTCGACATGATTGTCATGTGTTAACCACATAACATAGTTTCTTAGCACTACAGTTTGGATAAACATGTAGTTCTCAAATAGATTCTTTCCTGAAGCACATATTCACATACTATGTGGTTGTCGTCTGATTTGATTTGTTGGCTTTGCAATATCTGTGGACATGATCTTTTGTCAGGTGGTACATTTTTATTTGTGTCATGATGGTGTATCCTACATTATCCTTTGTCCAGTTTGTGAATCTTCATCCTATTGTTGTTTGTCATCACTCATCAATTTGTCTGATCTCCTTTTCTAATGATTTAAATTTAAATGTCCATCATCCATGTAGTTAAGGAACATTTAAATTGTTAAATTCATAATTAGTCACAGCTCACAGCCGTTCAATGTCTCTATCATATGTTTGCTTTTCTTTTCTGTTTTTATTACTTTGTCCACTGTCTTATACTGCAAAGTGTATGTTATGTTTCATAAGGCTGATTCTGTTTTCTGGTGAAGAAAGTTAATTTACTCAATCACCAACACAGAAACCATGATGAAACAAATATGGTTTCAAAAATTATGGTATTTGGTTAGCATTAACATGGTCCACTCAAAGCAGAAGTTCTACATCCATTTTCCAGGATTTGTTGTACATCGTCCCCACGGCTGTGATGCACAAACTACACCTATGGTTGAAACTTGCAGATTTTGGATTGGCCGTGCACAACGAGCACAAGGGAAGGGAAGGGAAGGGTATACCTTTGCCAGTGAGCGGACAGTGACGGTTGTGGGGACGACACGAGGTGGGCGCAAAACTGGTCCGCGGCGAGCTCCTCCTCCCTCCTCCACCGGATCTTGGATGGCCAGGGCGAGCTCCTCCTCCCCCTCTTCTTCCACCTCCTACTCTCCTTCTCCTCCACCTACTCCCCCTCTCGGCCTCCTCTCCAACCGGCTGGGCGGGCGGTGGAGCGGCGGCACAGTGGCGCGGGGCCGGTTGCACAGCCGCGGCGTGGCTGGGCGGGGGACGGCCAGGGGCCGCGGCCCGCTCGGGCGGGGGCGGGGGCGTGGTCGGGCCGGGGCGAGGACGCGGCCGGGCGGTGGCGCGGGGGCGGGGGCGGGGGCGGGGGCGGGGGCGCGGTCGGGCGGCGGCGGCTCGGGTGAGGGCGCGTCCGGTCGGGCAGGGCAGAGGGGCGCGTGTGTGCGTGTGAGGGGTGAGGGGCGGGTTTTTTTAAATGTATGAACCACTTTGCCGAGAGCTAGATCAGGCGGCTCTCGGCAAAGAGTTTTTCTTTTTTTTAAATTTTATTTGCCGAGAGCCCCAACCCAGGCTCTCGGCAAATAGGCTCTTTGCCGAGAGCTTTAGGAGGCTCTCGGCAAAATATATATATACTTTTTGGATTTTTGCTCCTAATTTTTTCCTGCAGCCTTGATATAGTACTAGGAGGTCATGTTTGAAATTTGGTGTATTTTCCATTCATCTTGCTATATTTTGTGCATTTTCTTTATTTTCTTTATTTTTTCCGCAAGACGCATATTTGAACTGCAGGTGCATGAAATAATGAATCTCAGTGATTCAAAAAATGATATTCATGCTTCCGAGGGTATTTCAACACCGTATCTAGGGACAGACGCAGAAACTCGACCATCTCGTGCACGAGACATGGCGACCAAATTGTGTAGGATTTGATTTAAAATTATATAAAATGCGAACAGAGTCGGAAAATCATGAAAATAGACGGGAGGCCTTGACAGGATACGTAGAGTTTATGGAAATAATTTGGGAATGTTTGAAGCAAGTTGTGACATAACATGGTTGAAACCCTGAGATCTCCGCATGTAATATCTTGTTATCACATGTGGAGATCTCAGGGTTTCAACCATCTTGCGGCACAACTTGCTTCAAACATTTTCAAAAAAAATTTATAGCTTCTACATGCGATGTCAAGGCCTTCCGTCCATTTTTATGATTTTCCGACTCCGTTCGCATTTTATATATTTTTAAATCAAATCTCACGCAACTTGGTCGCCATGTCGCGTGCACGAGATGGTGGAGTTTTCGCGTATATCCCTGGATATGGCGTCGAAATACCCTCGGAAGAATGAATATCATTTATTGAATCTCTGAGATTCATTATTTCATGCACCTGCAGTTCAAATGTGCGTCTTGTGGAAAAAAAATCAAGAAAGTAAAAAAAAATACACGAAATATAGCAAGAGGGATGGAAAATACACCAAATTTCAAATCTTGGCTTCTAGTACTGTAGCAAGGCTGCACAAAAAATTTGGGAGAAAAAATCCAAAAAAAATTTGCCGAGAGCCTTGGCTGATGCTCTCGGCAAAGAAAAATATTTTGCCGAGAGCCTAACAGCAGGCTCTCGGCAAAGATGACGGCGTAAGTGGGCCGTTTGTGGGGTTGAGGCTTTGCCGAGGTTCTTTTTTTTACCGAGAATCGAGCTCTCGGCAAAGCTTGCTTTGCCGAGAGCCAATCTTTGCTGAGCGCCCGATATTTGACTCTCGGCAAAGCTCCTGTGTCCGGTAGTGATAGGACACACCTCTCTGAATAAGAAGTTGCAGGAAGTGAGTTTAGAAGGTGGGAACTGGGAAGTTTGGTCTGGATCCATACCTAGGTTCGAGTCATGTTCAACTTGAATTTGGGTGTCTATAGTTTCTTCTTAGTGAAAAATAGCCTATTTCCTCCCTAGTTGGTCATATTTTTTCTGATTAATACATTCAACTCAAATTTGGGTGTCTATTTTTCTTCTTAATGAAAAATCGCTTCATTCTTCTTAGGTTGGTCAAAAATTTTCTTTTCTGATTAATAAGGTGCGCAATTGCCTGAAAATGGAGATGATATTTCAGCAAACATGGATCGATTGATTCTACCTTAGATTCGACTCGCATGTGGGATTGGCATCCCAATATGGCCTAAATTCATGAGGTATTATTCCCCTTCTTATTTTGGTTAGATTCAAGCACTATTTTTAGTTTTTTTCTTTTGTTCTTGTTTCAACATCAATTGAGTTGAAGACCTAAAAAAATGGCAACTCTTTTTTTTATTGTCTCTTGTTCTTTTAGTACAAGGTGCACACAAACTTATTGCCAACCTTTGTATGAGGCCCTTTTTCTCATCATGCACACATGCTATTAATGTCATATGCTTGCATATTCTTGGAGCATCATAAGGGAGACCCTGCTCTAGCTAGTGTATCTCTGTTCCCTGACCTCGCGTCTTGCCACCGCATGACACTTTAGTGTCTCAAGCCCACCATGAAAATACTAGATCCTTGTCATTGCTTATTTAGTAAAAAATAATTGTTCATTTATACATCCATCCATCCATCTACACTGTTTAATTCATGAATATAAACCCTAATCTCTCCATCATTCAAACCTAATCCATCTTTTCATTCATCCATCATATATCCATCATCCATCTATACATATACATCCATATATGCATCCATAGGTTGAATGGAAAATAAATCAACTTACGGAGGAAGAGGAGTATGACACATGTGCTGCCGCCAGCGTGGGTGGGTGGGAGTCAAGATGGCAACGGGTACGTACCCGACGGGTAGTGCCCACCCGTACCCGTACCCGCGCCCGCAAAATTTTACCCGTCGGGTTACCCGTACCAGCATGCGGGTAAAAAAATAGTTCCATACCCGTACCCGCCAGGTAATTCTCACCCGACGGGTAACCCGTACCCGATAGCATACCCGAAAATTATCTAAAAATATCAAATAGTCACATGCAAAAATAAATCATTCTAAGTTTCCAACAAGTTACAAACATGCTAACAAACATTATTAGCATCATTACAACAAAGGCAATCTACTAGAAATATAGTGGATGTCCCAATAGACCAAATTCATGACTTATATGCGCTAAAATAACTGAGGTTGACTAGTTATTTTTGCAGGTATGTCTCACCCGCGGGTATGCGGGTATGGGTAGTATACACCCGCACCCGTACCCGCCATACCCGATGGGTATAGGATTTTGTCCAATAACGTACCCACGGGTAGAAAATTCATCCTATACCCGCCTCTTTATCGGGTAATACCCGTCGGGTACTCGGGTTTCGGGTACCCATTGCCATCTCTAGGTGGGAGTGAGGGAGGAGGAGAAGCATGCAAACGGTGGGTAGAAGCCGTTGTGGGCTGGAGGAAGAAACTGCTGATCTTGAGGTTGTTGGCTCCATTATGTGCGTATCAATTTGTGTCCACCTCATACCCAATGGATACTGAACTAGCCAACTTATCGTGGTAATTTTTGTTTTAGTGGCACCAAGTAGTAAAGGGCAATTGGCTTTCTTGGGCACACTGCCATGTGCTCCACACCCATTTCCAATAACAATACCATGACCATGAGCACCAACTATGACCACGCATAGCGGCATTAGCAAAGGATTACTGTCCACTGCTGTCTGCTGTAGTTCTCCTAAAATATCTCCAAACACATAAGCCTTCAATTCAGCATACATCTCACTCAGAGAGGTGAGGTCAATTGGCCAAGCACATGATCATATAAAAGTCCAAGCCATTTAGGATATACGACACGATGTCCTGATCATCGATCAACTTACTAGCAGAGGCGATCTCATCTCTATTGGTCTTCAGCTTGGAAAAGTAGACATTTGCCATGCTGCCTTTTCTGGAGACTGTCGAGTTTCATCCTCAGGTTCATAACTTCAGCACAAGAGTGAACTTAGAACATAGTCTACATCACTGCCCAAACTACAACTGATTATGGCAACATACGTAGGGACTTGTGTCAGCATGTCTTTTTGGTGATAGAGTTGAGCAGGTGCTAGGCAACTCAAGAATTGATGGTCCTTTTGCCAACCATGCATGCCTTATACACCAAATTGGTGATAAATTCCTTTTTTCACTAACACGCAGGAGAGCTGCGTATCATTATATTAAGAAGAAGAGAAAGGTTTGTAACCCATACACCAAATAGCCAAACACACACCAATAAAAAAATCATTCTTTCTTCTTCATGACCTTGATGGTCTTGAGAGGCACCTTGGCTGAGCTATCAAGTATACTCATGAAGTCATGAGATGAGCACCTAGAATTACTAGGAGGATTGGAGCCTTCCACAACACAAAGTTTTCCTTATCAATTTCTCAAGACCATAGGACCAAGAGCTAATGGCACTGATGATGTGGGATACTCCATGGGCAAGGTTGGTGTTGGAACATGTACCTAAGAGGAATGACTCTGATTACCATGAATAATTGTGTGAAACATGGTTGCCTATCTTGTCTCTCTATGCTTTGCTTGTCAATATATTGGCCAAATTAAACTACCCTAGGGTTCTAATGATTTGTTACCTTTTGTTGCACTTGGTTGGAGATAGGGGTGAAAGTGGTCGGGATAAATCCCGGCCCATCCCATACCGATTTCTACATTTAACTCGCTCGATTTCGTATTGATGATTTCGATTATTTTCGATTTTGCTGTTTTTGGTAAATATGAAAACATGACGAAAACAATATGGCAGTTTTTTTACTGTTTTCAATTTTCCATATTTATTAGGCTATCCCATTTTTATCCGCATAGGATATCCTGTTTTAGCCTTGTCCATGGTAGACTTGATGGTTGGCTTGCTGTGTTATGGACTCATAGTATTGCACTCTTATAGTCTTGTCATATCTTATGAACCTTACGATATGAATTAGTATTATTTATGTGTTGTTGCCATGCCAAATTGTTTAGGTTAGTATGTGAAGTTAGTTTTTAGTTCTATGTGTTGATATTCCTGTTTTGTCGTTCCATTCCCCGATCGTTACCGACACGTTTCCGATTGAATTGATCCATTTTTGATTTCCAGTGAATCCTGTTTTTGTTCCCGTTCTTGGCTTTCCCGATTTTGATTTCATTTCCATAATAAAATGTAAATCTGAAAACGGGGGAGGGTTTATCCAGATCAACACCGTTCATTTTTATCCCTAGTTGGAGCTAACTTTATCTATCTCAAAAACGTATATCTAGGTGCATCCAAGCACGACTCCCTTCAACATGGTTACATCCATGGTTTGCAATATCACAAAAACTTATGATAAGACCTTGTATTGACCAGATTGATCCTATAGTTCTTTGAGGGTGCATCAGCCCTTTGCCACCAATGTCATCAAATGATCCTTCACTCCCATCAGATGCACTCATATGATCATGTGAGTGTTGCATTGCACATTTCCTTGTGTTCATTGGCTAGTTTCCCAACAAAGTGCTTGGGTATCCCTCTCTCCATCCTCAAGTTGTCCATTGTGGAGTATCAAACATCTCATGGACATGGTGGTAGATTGTTTGCCTGCTTAGGCCCTTTGGGCTTTTATTGGCATTAGCTATGTGAACCTACTTATACTTCATGTGCATAGTGATGCTATACTTTATCTGAAGCAGTATTCCAAGGTTTATATCCATCATAGGGAATAAAAGAGAAGGTTAAGTGTAGCTAATCATAAACAACACCCTCTATTTATTGAAGCTCGAGATTATTGTTTGTTGTTGGTAGGTTGAAGATTGCACGTGTGAAAGGGCTGGTCGCAAGGGCTTAAGATTGAATGACGTCGGGTGGCACCGGGAAAGCTTGAGCCAAGGGATTACAAACAAGGTTTTCCTTGTGAACTAAGATAATAACATATTCTAATGCACATATATTGGAAAAAAGTAAAGAGCCAATTACTTGAATAGACCTTGACTATTTAAACTTTCCCCCCTCTATGGCAGCCCCTGAATTTCATGTCCATTGCAATGGATATTGCTATCTGCCGGCACTAGAAGTTGAAGCATGAGGAAGGAAAGACCAATGGGAGAGGAAAACTAAGGCGAAACTTCTGCTAGTTTCTAGTATCCAAACAAAATTTTATCTAATGCAACTTATTAGACTAATCACCTAAAAACTAGTTTTCCTAAACCCCCTTGTAAAAACTAGTTTTACTTTAACACTGGCTTTAACTTTGGTGACCCAAACAAACGGTAAAGGTTAGTCCCAAATCTGTCTACAGTGATTCCAACCAAGATAAGAAACACTAGAATAATGCATAATGGTCTCGCCAACAGAGCTTGGGTCAAATAACGACTGAGGTGCTATTTGTTTTAGCTGTGGGAACGATAATTGTAATGCAATGAGTAAACGGCAAGATCTGTTACCATGCAACAAAAAGTGAGATTTGTTTGGCTGGCTATTTATTGCATGCGGGGAGCATGCTCATTGGGGAGAGGGACACACGATCTATGTAGGGGGAGTGGCAGCATTAGATAGTGCCCAGTGGGGAGGGGTAACCAAGTTGCATGGCCCGTATCGGTTCATGGTGCAATCGATTGCGGCTATGTCCAACCAAATGCCAGCCAATGTGATTATGGTCCAAAAGATCCAAACCAAACAACACCTTAAGTGTACAAGGGATCCTATAATACTTACACATCTAGGAGTTGGTCGGGGATTTTCCCTCACCGAGGAGTGAGGAACATAATAGGTTCTACCGTTCTAGTGGAAATGATCTGGTGATGCAAATTATTCTGCTTACTCTCTCCTCCATGGTTTTGCTATGAACCTGTTCTGTTGAAGGAATGTTGGAAAGGGGGCCCAACAAATGTAGCTTGTTCATTTGGTGGTGCTTCACAACCGGGTCTAAACTTCAGAAAGGTTGTAGAGGTGTGGCCTTTTGAACTATGTGACGTGTGCATTCTGTTTGCAGCTACCAGAACTGCCCAACCACATGTTGATTACTTGTGTTCACCAAGAAAACATGGTTCAAAGTCCTCTAGAGGTTCAGTTATTGTGGCGGCTAAAACACCTCCCACCGAAGACACTTTAGTCGCACTGCATGGTGGCTAACTTTGCATAGCTAGACAAATCCAACATAATAAGGAGATAGAAAGACATTTGATTGGTAGTTCTTCTAATCAATTGGAGTTTGTGGAATGCAATAATGCTCTGATTTTCAGAGGGTAGGCTATGCAATCCTATAGGTGTTGGCGGCAAGAATCATGACGAAAGCAATGCATTGGCACATGGTAGGTGGTGGTAGCAGCCTTGCCCAATGGTGTACAATAGCTAGCTGGACAACCGCTCTTAGTTTTCCATGCATGTTTTCATTTCATTTAGTGTTCCTTCTTGCCTTTGTGTTCTTTGTAGTTGTTGAAGCTTGGGTTGGTTGGGTCATTAGCATTTGATGTAATGATCTAGTACTGATATTTCTAGTAGCATTTGCACACTCTCAAAAAATAAAAGCATCAAAGAGGCTGATGCAATTAATATCTGGACTGGAACAAACTATCATGTTTCTATGAGTAAGTAGTACATATTTCGAGGATCCTTGCATGCAATAGCCCGTTGATCAAGCTGGATGTATCCGCATCATATATGCACTAATTAACACACAAAGATCAAATAGTACATTTGCAGTTCCATAACATTCATTCAATCAGCATTTGCACTATCTCATTGGGCTCATAGTTCATGGACACTATTCTCTGATAGTTACCTCTAATGATCCATTGTTAAACACTAGATATCAGTTGCACCACTGCATGTACATTTACATTAATGAGAAGAGAACATGTTCAACAAAATGGGACGATGCACAACAATACAAGAACTGATTTCTACTAGGTACAACATTTGGATGGACAGATGCACATTTTACCTTAGCAGGAGATAATTTAAACTCATGTTAAGCTTAAACAGAATTTTGTCTAGTCGACGAATATGATGCTGCAAGGAGCGCAGCCCCAATCCCTGAACCCTCCTCCATTACTTTAAGACTAATTGTGGAGGCGATCTCATCCCCTACGATCTCATCCACTGCTTCGTTCAGATACTCCCTAAAGATAGAATAGCCTTGGTAAAGACCACCTTCAATTGCGACAACCGATCTCTTTGGCTCACCTCTTATCTTTCGAACAAAGGTGGTGCCACAAAGAGTTCCATCACGACCAATTTTTTGTAGTACTGCAACAATCCCAGCAGCTGCTAGACGGGCAGCTCTTCGGGTGACAATGTCACATATTCTAACAACAAGTCTTCGAGTCTTCAGTGGAGCATCTTGTATCTGTAAGGAGAATGATGTAGTTGATGAGATGATTGTCTGATTAAAGTATTACCATATTAAACTATAAACATTGTTTCATATGAGCCAAGTAGTAGTGACAACTAACCTTCAGATGTTCTTCGAGCACCCTACCAACTACTCTAAGATCTGGGGAATCATCCTCACGAATAGCAGCTAGAGAAGGTGTACTGGATGGCAAGAATAGAGAGATGTCAAGCCAATATCACAACAAAAGGATCAGAACAAAAGTAAAACAATGGAGCAAAGTGGAACGTATTGGGGAAGCTTATCTATAAAACAATGTATCAGATTTAGTGTAAAGATTAGGCATACCACATCGATTTTATATTTCAGTAGCAACTAGCAGTATGAAACTATTAACAAAGAAGAATCATATAGGAACAAATATAACTTTGTAAGATCACAATATAACTAGAAAAATACAAGTACCTGAATATGAAAGGGGTAGATAAGCAATTCACAGAAGAACCAAATAAATCTGATTCTTGAGCCATTCTTTGGAATACCGATCTTGCAATTTCCCCAAGATACACACCAGAGATCATTTTCTCAAAAGCCTATATATGCATCCAAGGTGCCAGTTTCAGATTCATTAACACAAGCCTCTTTAGCTTGATTTTCACAAACAATGCCACAATGAAAAAGCTTTAATAAATTCTTACTTGGTCATAATGATTGCGTTCCGCTTCACTGGAACATATGTCATAAGGAGTTAATGGTATTTGCGGAGACCGGAAACTACCCCATTCCACATTGACAACCTAATGAATAGAGCATATAAATTAATAGTATAAGCTACAATAATATTTTCACATTGAAAATTTATCAAATCAAATTAAAGAATACAAATAAAGAAGATAATACAAAACAATATTACCGTTAGGTCGGAATCGGTAAGAAGACCCCGATATTTTGCGATAGCAGCATTGCGTTCAATATAGGAAGCATTGGTACCAGCTCCTATAATCACTGCAGCAACTGTATCCTCATCATAATAGTGCCCCATGGCCAATGTACCCACAGCATTGTTCACCTATTTTGTAGTAGGAGATGAAGTTAAAGAAAATATGATGAGTATATTATTATATACTTTAGTGAGTAATAAATTCCGGCGACGGACTTGAAAATCAAATTTGCTACACTCAATCAAGAAACACATATTTATTCATTAATTACAAGATATAAGATTATAAAATTATGTCTGCAGTTCACAAAATCTGGAACTAAATGTCCATTTTTCTAGTATCATACAACATGCAAAGATCTAGATCCAACACTAGTATTTATTTGAGCATAGATACATAAGAATTGGTTGTAATATATATCTTTATTATTTAAAGGCAAGCCACAATCATATCCATGGAGACAACAATGAAAAACAATAATCTCATATCATTTTCGTCTGTTGCACACACCTAGAAAACAGTAGTACATATGTGTTTAAGCAGCAGTTATCAAAATATTTACATCACAGACGATTCTTATACATGAAAGATTATCTCATAGGATTTTTACATAGAACATATAATATTTCAATATGTTCCAAGAGATAAGAAGGCTAATTAAGATAGCACATGCATACAACAGAGATAAACGATGGAACCAATCAAGTAGGACTTTTTTTTATAAATGGAATTAATTTTCTGAATCTGAATACAACCTAACTCATGTAGCAGCAATATTTTAAATATCCGGATGTCATTTAGCCGAGGGCCCCTCACTAGCACAGAAAACTTATCTAAGGCGGTAAAAAATCAGACTAATAGCAAAGTTAAATGAGACTATAGCGGGCTATAGCCACTAAAAATTATACATGAAGCATCCTGCCTTAAATCACTATATCCAGAGATTAAAAACCTAGTTACACAGCATAAGTAGTTAGGAACATACCAATGCAGTGACCTGCAAATTTAGTCCATTCCTAACAAGGGCTTCATTCAAGCATTGAGCAACATCTTTTCCAACCTAGTATTGCAAAAAAGTTCAAAAAAGCTAGTGAGAAAAAGAAAATTATAATCTTAGCTGTAATCACAAAGGCAACCAAGCAATATTTCTTTTCTATGTGCTTCATCTATCGAGAAAGAAAGATTGAATTTAATCGTATAAGGCTACTAATAAGGTAGTCTAAGGATTGCATATCAAGTTATTATCAGCATGCAACAAGATATTATTAGCATATAATGTATATATACCAACAAGATATTATTAGCATGATACATGTCTAAATTTGACACATCATCTCATATAAAAGAAATATTCAGCTATTTGAATGGAAATTTTGATTCAAAACCCATAACAAAAAGAAGAATAATTGAAGGAACAACTTTGTAACTTACAGCCTCTTCAATTGAAAATTCCTTAGTCCACCTAATTAATGATCCTGAGGATATGGAAAGTTGTCTGACAGGGAATGAAAATGTAAAACCAAGTGCCCTTCCCTCATCGCCCCCACCCTCTCTTTCAATAAAGTTCTTTAATGCCAAGGCAATTAGATTGAATAAATCCTAAACAAATAGTTACATTAGTATTAGAAACAATATAGATCTTGTAAAGGAACTGAAATAAAATGATTTATAGTTACCTCGCTTGTACCCTTGGTCAAGTCTTGTGGAATAGATCGATGCTCAACTTTTTTATTGAGAACAATAGATCCTGAACCAAGCTCTAGTTTCATGACTCTAAAGCTTGTCCCCCCAAGATCAACAGAGTAATAGATGCCTTCCTCACTCCTGCCCATCACATGTATATATGAATAACTGTATCAGATCAACAAATCAAGCAACAAAAGATCCATATACTAAAAATCATGTCACATAAGACTCGATTAAGTTGCCAATTGGACATCTCAATTCAAAGAAAGTAGGCATTAACATAGAAATTCTATGCAGCTAATATAATGCAATATCCTGCTGCATCAAATTGCCTGAAATGTTTTAAGAGGCAAAACATGGTCACTATATATATATAGTGTCGACTCAGACATTGCCTTCAGAAAATTTTTTTGACCAATTTTATTGAAAGTTTCATAATTTTCATAGAAAATTAGTCCCACAACAATTGTGTCGTACTGCAAGATGAACCAACATGCAAGATGACAACCGACTCAAAAGATTGTTGTGTTATGGAGTTCTAGTCGGTCGTGAGCATCATATGCACCAATTTTTTTTCCAAGGATCATAAGCACCAAATGTTTGCTCATGGTCATGAATATATAGAGAAAAGAAAGAAATGCGGATAAATTGGTGCCAATAAAGAATGAACCAGGTTAAGATTGCATTCTCGCACGCAGAAACTTCGCAAATTAGCAATTGCAAACTCATTTCATTTGGCTAGAACCCTAGCATGAAGCCATGAACCCTCCCATGCATGAACACCACGAAAACACTGAAGCAGACCGAGGAGAAACAGAATGAACAAAGGGAAGCGCAGGCGTGGGCACGACCGTTACCCACTTACCCGTCGGGGAGCGCGTCGACGCAAGTGAGCAGCATGCGGACCTTGCTGGCGCCCTCGGACGCGAGCCCCGCGAACATCTCGACGGATAGGGAGTGGACGATCCGCTGCAGCCGCTTCGTGGGCGTGGCGCAATCCTCCTCGAACCCACGCACCACCGCCACGGCTTTGCTCCACCGACACCACGCCACCGCCCGCCTCGCCACTAGGGTCGTCGCCACCGCGCATGTCACCGCAGCCACGCAGCCCAAGGCCACGCTCAACCACTGCGCCTTCCCCATCGATCCCTATGTCCTATCCTGACCCGATCGCGCGCAGCGCCTCTTACTCTGGCCCGCCCCACCCGCGCGCTCGAGCGCCGGAAGGTGTTCTACGATATGCTGGTTGAACTAAGACTGCGATCGGAAGGAGCAGGGGAAGCGCGGCAGCGGCGAACGAGTGGCATGCAAATAAATAGGCGAGACGAGGAAAGGGACAGGGGGCGCGTGGATGCTGTGTAGTAGGCATGGAATCCCCTGCATTTATTTCCTTATATCTTCTCTTGTAGTCTAAGTTTTGCAGCACAATCAATACTTGCTTTCCATAGTTTGTCCTGCATAATCCTTAAATTTGGAAGCACTCTGCCCACCAGATACTCTACTCTGATTTTTGCATGTTTATTATTATTATTCTTTCATAGCTAGGCACAACATTAATTTCAACAATCTTTGGGAAGAAAAATGATTTACTATTTAATTATTAGTGATATAATTTAGTACTATATTAGTAGGAGGAGGAAGTTTTTTATTATGCAAATAAATGGTGCATATATCTTATAGTATCAGAGTTTTATAAAATATAGCACTACTTCTATAGCATTTAAAGCTATCAACTCTATCAGTTAGATCGATATAGATAGACTCTTATCGTAGTATAGTTTTATGAGATTTATTATAAACATTTTTAATGAAATATGATGACTCATTTGCATGACATCCATGATCCTTCCAAGTTCTTTTACCCCTCAGAAAAAGTTTTCCGCTGGACGACTCATAGGAGGTGAGAAGTACCCTGACTCCATCCGAAATAACATACTATTATTGGCCATATTAGGCAATATCTTCCTACACAAGTTTGATCAGGACATAGGGAGGATCTGGTACAAGCAAGAAATTTCACGTAGTGAAAATAAGATCGGTTCTATTAAGAATAGGTCATCGTACTAATGATTAAGAAAAGTATATGGAAAAGAAGCAAGCTTCAACTCTCCCCAAGACAACGGAGCCCTCATAGCGGGGAGGGTAAAGCGAGCATCCAACACAAAGTGACCTTAACCCTTTTTTGCGAGGATATGTGATGTTATAAATGTAATATTGTACCAACAACCAGGGTACATAATAATTTCCTTGTATCCATGCACAGGGATAGTTGTTTTTTAGCTATAGAATCCATGGCCAAACGAATTGAACATGGCAAGGGTCCTTTGGAACAAACATTATATGATCTGAATCTTATATATAGGAATTTTTTATGCATCCATTTGGAACAAAAGATTGGACTTCTAAAATTCCTATGAAATTCATTCGAAATATTAATGACTTGTTCCATAAGAATTTAGGAGGATTTCTAACATGAGGCTTTGTGTATTAGAAAATTATTTATGTCTTTCTTTCTCTTTTGATTTCTTGTGTTTTTTTATGTTTCTCCATTCAATAAGTCACTTATGCAATGTTTCATATACTTTTTGTCTCTTGGAATTTAAGTTGCAAGGACGCTCTAATAATGTGTTTTTTACATTACTATGTTTTGAGAATCATGTGTTTAAAGGAGGTCTTAAATTAGTTGTTTTACAACTCATGCAACGACACTTAGGTTGTGTTTGGTTCAATTTCTTGAGAATGCTTCTATTGCTAAAAAGCATAACGTCAATCAAACGAGTAGAACCTAAACTTGCTTTTCCAGAAGCAGCTGCTTTCCCATAGTACAATTTTTATATCACCTTGGACCCTACTTTTGGCTTACAACTTTTAGTTTTTCCTAATGGATGGAAATAGAGATGTTTTATAGGTATCTCAAGGGAGATAAGGAGGTAGGTTTTATAGTTGTTTCAACCAAACAACTTACAAATTTTTAACATCACATAGCTCACAAGAACTTTTCTACGGCTCACAGCTCGTAGCAACTTCTCCAAAGCTCACAACAGGTTCTCTACAGCTCATAGTTGAACCAAACACACACTTAACACTGCTTATGCTTTTCTCAAAATTCAAGACTACAGATGATTGAAGAGAAGTCCTATTTCACATGACCTATATTATTTGTAGCTTTTGTTTTTTAAGCCACCTCCCTTCCCAAACACTAGACTCCTTCAAGGCTTCTCTAGTAACCACCTATCTAATTGAACGTGAAATGAGCTTCTAGAGGTTGATTGTTCTTGATCTCTTTTTTACCGTTTCTATTTGTTTGCCCTTCTCCCTCCATTACTCTATGACACAGAACTTGTCATGCTATCACTAACAAACACCCCATCCCATGAATCGTGATTGATCAATCCACTAATGACGACTTTGAGTGCCCCTTCATAGGCGGCCGTTGAGTTCACCTTTACCACCCACCAATGAGATTCTCAAAATCGCCCCTTCCTCTGCCTTCAACATCCACTTCGCTAGATTCCCGGCACCTCCAAAGTGCCCCTTCGCCATCGAGATTCCCCTGCACCACTCAAGCTCTTCTGTGCTACTAAGATTCCCTCTACCATTGAAGATCCCCTCCATCAAGATTCCCTCCTCCACCCAAGCATCCCTCTGTTATCAAGATTTCCCTCCACTGGCCAAGCTTCCTAGCGCCATTGAGCTTACATCCACGAAGCACAAAACCATGTCCAATGCAGTCTCCATGGTGGCACCGAGACTAGTGGAGTATGGCCTCACTTCATGGTGTGACAATGAGGTTGAGCTCTCCCCTCTTGATGACTTATGGGTTCCACAGGAGAGCACCCATAGAAAACACTATAAAAGCGTAGTCACCAAATATATAGCTTTTCATCTAAAGTTCTCGAACACATAACTTCTATGGGTATACAACAAAATGTTTGTTCCAAAGATCACCTAAGCCATGCTAAACAGGGTTGACACCTGACGCGTCAAGTGCTCCAACCCAATATAAAAAGATTGTTGTTGGGTGCATAATAGTCACTACACCTCACATATGCTTAGATGTGCTCTTGGTTCTTAAAGTTACCTGCATCTATGAAAAAAGTTTCACATTGAAATGTAGAGCTCCTTGCATAATTCTTAACTTCGTGGTGTTGTATTTATTCTCTCTTTAAGAACCTATATAAGTTTCTTTGCATTATACATGTTCTTAGACTTTAATTTAGTCGTCCTTTTTAGATGAAAACCTTCCTTACAGGCTAATGATTTTGCTTCCTCCTCATCCATGCAATTGAAAGGAATTTACCAAGTTAGATGAAAATAGATGGTCACCTCTATATTCCTAGGCAATAATAATGCCTATCCAATTAGTCTGGTATCCTTAAAGAAAGCTACATTTTAAGTTCTGAACATATGCCAACCTTCTAGATACCTTGTCATAATGATCAATAACCATATTGTCAATTGCTTGATACCTAGGTTATAAAAACTTCTAACCGAGAAAGTTCAAGTTTTCTCATGATACCATGCAATAAGATCAACATGTCCAAGCATTGGCAAATTGACATTTGCAATCTAATGCACATCTAGCATGTAGAATACATCCATAATCTATGTATGGTATTCCAATCAATGTGATATGAAACCCACCTATCCATATGTTTCATACCAATAAGAAACAAGGAGGATGTTTCTCTTCAAATCCAATTATTGCACCAAATCCATCGATCATCCTCCACCTGCCAAATCACATTGTTTCAAGGTTGTCCCTTGAAACACAACATCAATAATCTTCATATTTCCTATAAATAGAATATTATTAAAATATTCATGACCTTCAGTTAGCTTTCATAATCCCTGCACAAGTTAAATAGTTCATGGATGGTTAACTAACCTCCATATGGAACAAGATACTAGAGCTCGATTGAAGACACGAAGGTCTAGAAACCCTATTACATGTCTATTATTGCATATTTGCATCTTAACATTTTTCACATGCATCTCACTGACATCTTTCTCGTGCACCCTATTCTACTTGCTACCAATATTTCATTATATTTCTCATCAACTTTTTCACAAAGACTAGATAATTTTTTTAAATACATACACTATGTTGGTATAGTGCTTGGCATACTAACTTATTATTGAGTTAATTAGCCTTCACCCCAGCCACTAGACATATGTTTTTCACTCCAATCATTAAGCATCTTCAATTAGTTGAAATGTTTGTCTTTTCTGTGGCCATTAAGGGTTTCCAATAAGACTAACTCGAGCTTCAAAGACTTCTTTTGGATATGTAAAACTCTCCAAATATCTTTCTTTAACTCTAGTCTTACTATACATCAAGGAAATATATACCACTTTTTCAGCACTCATTAGTTCACCCAAACAAGCTTCAAAATCATCATGAAAGCCATGAATATTCCATTCTTGTGACAAATATTTTTAAGAAATGGAGACTATCATACTAGGAGTGCTTTTCTAAATACTTTTGGACCATGCATTTCATCACTTCACCTATGAAAATCAATTTTGAGAAACAATCTACAAGGAAAAGTTAGCAACAACAATAGATAGAGTGTTACTGAGTGCATTTGATCCTAAGACATGACTCTCCTAATGTAGATAGATTGTATTCGTCAACCACATGAGAAGTCAAGCCATACTACTTTTCTTCATTAGCACCCATTTTTCAGTTGAAGGTTGAAATAACTACCTTTCTATATTCAAATTATACTCATCGATTTCCTAATTATGACACATGTACTTTGAAATAATAATACAATTATGAAACCAAATGATTTAGTTTTCAATTATATACTTCTAAATATTAAAACATGAACATATAAAATGTTATACCATAAACAACTAAAATATTAGTAATGAGTAAAACTCTTCTTTTTTTACGAAGAACAGCAAGAAAAGTTCATGATCCAAGCGAAAGTGTCATCCTTAATGTATTACTAGTAGATAAGCATGTGCGCCACGCACGTGTTTGTACACGAAATCTCCACTCAAAATGGAAAATATAACAATAAAAATTAGAGAAGCCAATTTCTATATTCCTATATCGTATAAAAGTGTTCTTGATCCAGACCGACAACATATACAACAACAATTCAATTAGTATCAAAATTCAAATTCCTTTGCTAGTTCTACCTATAATTTTTTTGCTTCTACAAACAATCGCTTCTATACTTCTACCAACAATAGCTCATTACATTTTACAAAGAAACATAGAGCATAAATCTAAGTTATTAATTTCATTAAATAAGACTAAATATTCAAACCCTAGAGTTGTGGGATGGAAAACTAATAAGCTTGCACACTAGTCCAGATGATGCATAAAGAGGTATCAGTTATCAGCAAACCCTTGATCTCCACATCATGATCACTGATGGATCTATCTATTGTCCTTGTTTGCTATTAGTCTTGTGAATATCATTTGTATCTACAATACATGTACGTGCAACACTCACGTGGCTATAAAAATCACATAAAAATCATGGGACTAAAGTTACATATATGCAGGAATAAATAAATATTTATTTTTCCCTTTCCATTGGAGATTTTGTCTATAGTGCAACTCATTAACGAGGTAATTGTAACACCCTAAAATTTTGAAAGGAATAAAATAGGAGAAATATGATTTTTATATATTTTTGTGAGCATGCAAATTTAGAATGATAATAATTTTTATAAATTTAAAATCAAATATAAGGGTAGAAACATGATTGAGCATTCATGCTGCTACATTTGAAATTTTGTATTGAGTGGTTTAAATCAAATTCAAAATGGATTTGAAAATCTTTTGAAAAATGGCTTGGAAAAATTGGAAAAGAAAAAGAAAAGGGATTTTCTTCTGTTTTCGGTTTTCGGCCCGCTTCCTTCCGCAGCCCGTCGCCTCGGCCTGCAAGCGGCGGCCCGCTTCTCTTCTCCCGCGCCCCGCTCCCGCTCTTGGGCCGAGCCCAGCCAGCGGCCGCCGGCCCAGCTCCACCTCGCGCACGCGCGCTGCTCTTCCTCCCGCTCCCTAGTCGCTGACGTGCCGGCCCCACTGGTCAGCGACACGTTCCCCTTTCCATCTTCTTCCTCCAGAGCTTACCAAAACCGGACGCCGCCGCCTTCCTCTTCTCCATCGGATACGGGAGATCAAATCCATCACCAAATCCTCCCCCTTTCCTAACCCGGTGCATTCTTGGGCTATAAAAGCCGAGCCGCACCCTCGCCGATCCCATCTCGGCCGTTTTGAAGCAGTTGTAGGTCTCGGGGGGTGTCACCGTGAGCTCGAGCTCCACCGCCGCCATCCTGAGCTAACCACCGCCCTCAGCCCGTCCTCCAGTCTTCTTTTCGCGCAGGGTAAGATCGCCGTGGGCCGCTCTTTCTCCCGGTGTTTTCGGTTTGTCAAACGGTGGTCGGTAAGGCCGTTTCCTCAAGCTCCGGCGAGCTTGGGCCATGTCCGGCAATGGCGCCGCCGTCGGGCTCCTGTAGCCGCCGACCGTTTCCTTTCTCACTTCTCCGATTAGATCTAGGCCGTTCGTTTTGAATCCAACGATCAAAAATAGAAGATACCCGTTCGGCTGTAATATTTGCTAAAGAAACCCTGTAAAATTTAAGTTATAAACCCGCAGTCCAAAACGTAATAACCCGCGTTTGTTTTGATCTTTTGAAAGCGTATTTCATCTCAGTAATTGAAAAATACGTTTTCTGATATTTACAGTTTTGTCACTAATCTTGTTTTAGTCGTAGAATCTCCGTTTTAACTCCGATTTGACCCATTCAAATTGCGTTAGATTCATATTTGCGAGCTCTACATGATGATAGAACTGTACAGTAGGTTTGAGTTAATTAATTTTCGAGTTTATATTAAAGTATTTATTTTTCTATAGGAAATCTTCGTAAATTCATAACTTCATCGTTTTAGCTCTGTTTTTCGTGATCTTCGTGTCTGTGTGATCCTAGCGAGTTGTAGATTCGTTTTAAAGACTTTTTATATTATTTTCTTACTTATGGTGTACTGTTCTAATTATAGACTTGATTTTTTATGCATGATTGCCTCTGGATGTATGTTGTTGCTGTTGTTGATCGAGTATAGACGGTGAGCAATTCGTTGGGGATAAGAACCTTTCTACGAGCAAGATCTTCAGGACCAGTTTGAACAAGGCAAGTATAGCATGGGATTATCCTTTTCCTACTCACATTATGCAAACAGTATCATTATGCATCTATTTCCTTGTTAAGGATGACTTAGTGTTGATCTTATACCTTGATACCTATTATATTGCATTGAGTAGTATGGCTAGTGCTTAAACATGGACTATGATCATGTAAATTGATTAATGGAATATGCAACAAACATTAAAAGATAATTTTGATTAATGTCTAAAGGGGATTAGAGCATGGGTTACTTTTGATGCTCTAATTACTCTCCATAAGGACTCATTTATAAGTGAACATCCGGGATTTACAGTACAACTGTGGGGCTATATGGCTCTGGCTTTAGTCATATAGAAGGACCTTTTCTAGCTTGTTAGTGGTAACCTTTTTGACGTAAGAATGGCTTGACGAATCGGGTATAGTGCGGCCTCTGTCCTTATATGTATAGGTTGCGGGTTATTGTGCCATTTAGAAGGGGGCTCTACATCTGTTTGCCGAGTAAATCTAATGGCCCTAACTTGTTAGACAAACCTTTGAAAGACTTCATAGTGTTTCCCTGCCTGCTCACCTTGGTAGTGTTTTGGGAGTAATTAACCCGGGCATATGGGCAACGCGACTCATAGTGAAAGTGTACAACCTCTGCAGAGTGTAAAACTGTTATAACAGCCGTGCTCACGGTCACGAGTGGCCTTGGACCCTTATGGGATAATTATTAATGGTTATGTTTTTGGTATTCATCAATCATTTCACATGGATCATATGTTTATTGTTTACATTAAGATATCTTGATGCTATTGATATGCTAAAATTATGCTAACTAAAAGCTACATGCTGATAAACCAATGTTATGCCTTTGAGCCTCATGAACC
This sequence comes from Saccharum hybrid cultivar R570, assembly GCA_038087645.1. Classification (NCBI taxonomy): domain Eukaryota; kingdom Viridiplantae; phylum Streptophyta; class Magnoliopsida; order Poales; family Poaceae; genus Saccharum; species Saccharum hybrid cultivar. The sequence goes on from JAQSUU010000496.1 coordinate 21,152,069, forward strand.
CCATGTTACACTTGTTGAGTACGAGATGTACTTATGCTTTTTATTTTTTTTACTTGGATAAAAATCCCAGATGGGTAACAGATGGTGCTAATAGTGACTACTACGCCTACTTCCCTGAAGATTACTAGACTTGGAGTCAACCAGTCAATGTGCCTGTGATTGGAGCTACCACGAGAGTTTATTATTTTTACTTCCGCTACATTTGTGTTAAGACTATGTGTTAAATATCGTGATGTAATAACATTTGTGATGATACTTCCGTTATAATTTGTTAACTTATGTGTGATTGATCTCTGGGCACACATAAGAGTATGCATTCCATTTGGTCTTTAAATGGGTGTGACAGTAATATATATCTATATCTATTTGTATGTCTATCTCTCTATCATTCTCTCTCTTTCCATACATATATATAATTTTTTATGCATGCATTCATTTTAATTTAGCGTGAGCTCAAAATATAACTCATATAGAATTAACTAACCCATTCATTTTGTCATGTATTCACCTTGGCAAATACAATTATCTCACACTAAGCTATTTAACAAGATAAAATATGAAATATCACCTGACAGTGATCAATGATCCTTTCAAGTAATATTTGAACCATTTGGGATTCCATGGATCACATGATATCAAGTATCGCCTAATGAAAGCTTTCAAACAAAACACAAAGTTTGATGTAGAAGTCAAGCAAGATGATAAACATGAATCTTACCAACAACTAATATATGTGCAATCATATAAATGCAAGGTACTTTCAGTGATACATTTTAGCACAACTGACCAATCATAAGAAAGGTATGAAACTTGATGTATCCCAATGCATCTGTGTTATTTCAACTAAATTTATCATTCTTATGAAATCATAACGTCTCGTGTTACAAGAATTATTCCACTAAAGGTTGTAATGTTAAGAGATGTTATTTTTGCATAAATTCATTTTCTCTCATACCAAAGGAAGAGATGAATAAAAATTTGAATTCACCAGAAAATGTAGCAAGAGGTAGAAGGCGGCACCGATCAGGATGACGAGCTTTCTCGGCTAGAAATTTAGGAAAAATGACACATTTGGTGAATCTAGTGGAAATTTGATATTATCTTTTAAAAGTTTTCTTGTGAAGGGTTTATCTTTGGTGAGGTCAAATAGGGAATGGTAGACTTGCAGGTCCCTCCACTATAGACCCACACTTGCCATGGCTCAAACCTTCTCACAACCTCTCATAAACATATGCAAAACAAGAAAGAAGATGGAGAGCTGATGAACCTGCCTTCAAGTAGTTTCGATCATGCATTAATATGTTTGAGCTGTCCAATTGCCAAGCGTTCTAATCTACTCTCTTGTGTACCACATGATTATAAAGCTACCAGCACGAAATTATATGAGAGGTATCAAAACATTTAAGGTAAAATTTGAAAGTCTATAGGGCATCTAGGGTAGGTCATATGCATATCATCACCTATTCCTCACTAATTTATATCCCTACAAAAACACTATCACCCAGAAATAGGAGATCAAAACTAAATCCCACATGGGAGGCATGTGCCCAAAAAAGATATATTCAATGGCTTAATATATCAAAAAATCATCTGATGTATTTCTAAAAATTTGTCCCATTGCCAAGGACCAAATTAACTCCCACAGAAGCGCAGTGCCATCTTGAACTAGACACAAATATGACAACATCAATGTATGTAGTACCTGCGGTATGCAACAAACAATGTGATCATACCTTTTCGCGCATTAGTTTAAAAAATACTAAATTAAAGAGGCCATAGGGACTCATGGGCATGCAGTAGTGGTAGGAGAGATTGCTGAATACCAGTCAGGTGCACTAGTAGATTAAATGAATAGAAGAGAGGATAGGATGGTGCCTCTAACATGCAACAGTCTTCCGAGATGGAATACCAATTACAATGGTTTAAATAATTCACTAGAAGACTTGAAAGTAAGATTGAATCAAACAATGTAAGACACAAAGACTTCATAAACAAATACGGCCACACTGTTGCTTCATAACCTTATTACACAAAACCTTCAAAAGCTTAAGACTGCAACACCTTTTCTTCATGGTGGTGTTCGCACATGATGCCCTCTATCCATGAATGAGCGTAGCGTGGCACGGCGTTGATCGCATGTAGATGTGCCAATGAGCCAATGGTGGTACAGCTACCGTTATCGGGTGGTCATTGGTCCATATGGACGTGTCTACAGTGTCTATGAGCGGCAACACACAACCGTCATGGTCTAGACGGAGACGGTGCCATGTTCGTGAGATGGAGATGGCGATGGCAGTGAAGCAATGCAATATGCTCGCGGTTACATTTTTGTTTGCTATAAGGAGTGCAATAGGAAAGAAATCTAGCGGTACTAGATGATTAGTTCAAGGAGACGCGATAAGGAAAGGGTCACTTAGAGATTGCAATCATGATTAGAAATAAATCAATCATGACTACAAGGGACGGGTGACTAGGTATTCATGGGTGGGTCAAGAAAATCTAAGGTGGTCATCCAGCTTTGTTTTGTTCGACAAGAATGTGTAAGGTGTGTAGCAGTTACTGTAACATCTCTGGTTGGGCCAAAATCAGATTATTATGCACCTTCAGATTTTAAGATCTAAGTCATCCAAGTGTCCTAGGATAGGGTAGGTGAATAGTTTGTAGGTGAGAGTTATTTTTCAACTCTTTTGCTCTTTTATAGTATAGTATATCAGAATAAGTGGGGTTTGGTTGCCTAACTTTTCTTTGAAAGTTGCGTAATATATTTTCTCAAAATACTTTAAAATAACTAGAATAATGAAATAGAATTGGAAGACCTACTTTTGTGGTTGTGATTTGTCTCAATACCATGTTGTGTACATGTGTTATGTAGTGTAGACCATCCAATTTGATGGGTTCATATAGGAGTGGGTCGACTAAACTTTACATCACAATCCACAATCAATAGATGCTTTTGATGTGAAGTATTTGGGCTCTAAACAATATCAAATAAAAAACATGTGAACTACAAAGTTAAAAATTGTGTTGAGACATATAACTTTGGTACATACCATGTCAATTCCAAGGTTGTTTGAGAACTTCTTAAAAGAAATTTAATTTCAAATTCTAAGAACTTGAAATGAATATTTCGACCTCTAAATGATGTCAGATAAATTGTTGTCAACTAAAACGTTATAGATCGCATTAAGGGCTACAATTTTAGCATTAATTAACCATGTGAATACCTATGGTCATTTGAAAAAATTAATTAAAGAAAACATGAATTTCAAAATCCCGAGGACTTACAATGAATAATTAGTTATCTAAATGATCTTAGTAAAATATTGTCAACTACAAATTTGAGATCCCAATGAGATATACAACTTTGACATTGCCAATTTCAACATCTGAGGTTACTTGAAAGGTCAAACAGAATTTCAAAATATGAAAACTTAAAAGGAATATTTGAGCTTCTAAACAATTTAAGATAATAAATAAGTTGTTACTAAAAAGTTTTGGATCATATTAAAGGCTACAATTTTCGTATAGACCATGTCAATATTCAAGATCATTAAAAAATTGAAAATGTCAATTTCTTAATTAGTGTACTTAAGATGAATATTTGGGCTCTAAACAATCTCAAATAAAAAATTTGTAAAGTATAAATTATAATATCATTGAGATTGACAACTTTGGTATATACCAATATCAAATTCCAACGTTTTCTGAATTGATTTTTTAAATCTAAGAAATTAAAGTGAATATTTGGATCTGTAAACAATCTTAGTCGAAAAAGGTGTTAATTACAAAGTTGTAGACCACATTGAGAGCTATAACTTATGTATTATCTACGTCAATATCTTAGGTCATTTGAAAGCTTCAAAGAAATGAATTTCAAAATCTACGAACTTAAAGCGAATATTTGGGTCTCTAAATGATCTCGGATAAAAAGTTGTTAACTTTAAAGTTGTATATTGCTTTGAGAGCTATAACTTTGCTATAGACTATGTAAACATCCCAAAGATCAAATTTCAAAACCTAATAACTAAACACTTGAAACAAAAATTTGAGCCTTCAAAAAATCTCAAATAAAAATGTTGTCAACTACAAAGTTATATTTTGCGTCGGGCCCTATAATTTTGATACAGAATTTGACTCATCCAACTTTATATGAACAAAGTTATGATTTTTTTACAGAGATAGAGAAAGACCACCTAACATGTGCGGCCCACTACCATGTCAGCAAAATCGTCTGATGAAACCACTTTGAAATGGTTAAGGGAGTTTTGTTGTGTTTTAAAAGTAAAGGTGTGTATACGCTGTTTGGTATTGGAGTTCAATGTGTATTTTCAAATTTAGCTTTAGTTCAAGATGGCAAATTGGACAGACTCTGATATGTATGACACAACATGTATATCTATCTATTCCTACTATTATTAAAGAATAAAATATTTCGTTATGTATTCATAATCATAGTATTAAAGACTAATAGGTTTCTTTGTCCTCTATTGCTCACAACCATTTAATATGGATCCAACGGACTCAATCTCTCACGTGCATGTACATATTAGAGTAGCATATCCAAGTAGAGTTGGATACGAAGTGTTTTCACGGTCTCCCACTCTCTACCTTGCTCGTATAACAAGTTTAGGCGTGGTGTAGAGTCTGATTCTAAAACGAATTAAAATGCATGACATGATCAAATGGTAAATCTCTAAACCTCCCTCAGCACGTGTTTAGACACAGTTCAGTGTTTGATTTCTAAAGGAATTGAAGCACATGCATACAATTAGTGTACATTTAGTACTCCATGTATTTACTGTAACATTGATGAGATGGGAGTTAAACTTTAACGTTTGGAAAGGCCTCAATAGGACTCGCCCTCGTTGCTCAGCTTTTGTTTTCGTGAGTGAAGAAGCGCTGCACGTACTGTTTGCTCACCATCACTCCGTCATGATTGGCTTGCGTCCCGGCGTTTGGCGGTGGATGGCAACCAAGGAACCAACACCCGTCCCGCGCGGGCGCTTCTCCATTCGTCGAGCGCGGCCGACGGACGCGGACGCGCGCCGGTCGCATGGCCGGCCCCCCGGGGATGGGAACGCGCGCCAGGCCAGTGACCGCGTGCCCATCCGCGTCGTTGCGGTTGTGTCAAGGACGGACAGTGTCCTCGGCGTCACGGGTGGGAGAGTGTTGATGATGGTTTCCCCAGGCGGGGGGCAACGTTTGCACAGTAGTACAGTACGTACTCCTCCTAGTAATTTGTAGTCGGCCCACGCACGCAACTTGTGTGTCGAACCAACGGGGAAGGATTTGACGGATTGATTTGATCAGACGAGACCTCGCCACGTAAAGACTCGCGGATCGGCTCTCCAGTTTGGCCCCCGATTTGGGGAGCCCGAATTGCTACGGTGCCTGTTAAGCGTGCACTGTAGTAATTCATTTGTATTTGGTAAAAATTGTTTAAACTTTGACTAATTAGGCTCAAAATGTTCGTCTCGTAAATTATAATAAAACTGTGTAATTAATTTTTAATTTCATCTATATTTAATATTCCATGCATTTGTCGACATTTCGATGTGACGAAGAATTTTCTTTTTTATAGTAGAATTTAGAGAAAGAAGTTGGAAACTAAGCAAGGCCTTTGTACTTGGCAGGACAATCTAGCAGACGACGTACGCTGTCGCTGACTGCTCTCCCGCTCCGTCACGGCCGACCATCCGTTTGCGTGGCGCAGTCGCGCAACCAACACCCGTCCCGTCGGGCGTCGGCGTCCGTCCCCTGCATCTGCAGGCAGATCAGCCAGACTGGCAGAGCCGGGCACGGCACGCGCACGCTTGGTTCACCGATGGACGACGACCGCCGACGTGGCGCTGTCCGTCTGCCGATGGACCGGACGCCGCGCGCGCACGCAGCCCTGCGTTCTCTCGGCGCGGCAGCTCCTGTGTGCTGGGCCCCGAAAATGTTCCGTCAATTTCCTAGGCACCTAGCGCTGACACGGCAGCCGCCAGCCGATTTGACCCAATTTAGTTGATCTCGCTGGTTTTTTAAGATAAAAATATTGTTGAATGACTGGCTGATCTGACTGATAATCTCAAGCGAACAGGCTGCCAGTCGTTTCCTTCTTCGCCCCCTGTTACGGAGATCAGATTCAACTAGAGTTCCAGACCATCTCTCTAGGCCGTGGCTCCATAACTCCGGTTCCAATGGTGGTGCTTACCATGAATTCGAGATACAAAGCTACGCCTCTCTCATTGGTTCGATAATTATGTATGGACCCATATGGTTAATTCCTAGACAGAAGTCTATAGTTTATCCATGACGATAGTCTCCACTATATTATTTACCGTCTACGTGCTATTCGGTTTGGGGGAAAAAAATCGGTGAGACTATCCTCGTAAGACAGCCATAGACACCCTACCATAAATTTATGACAACGTATCCATGTGTAAGCATCCAACGCATGTGACTATTGTATAAATTTAGAAAGGCTTGATAGAAAAATTATTGCATCTAAACCGTCGAATCACTACACCACAGCCTTAGAACAACGTCTGACGGTCCGTCGTTATCAGCCCTTTTACCATTAGACCAAGTCAGCCGGTGTAAGCCCTGTTGGTAAAGAGTTATACCGACGAACTAACCTTTTACCGATAGGCAGTTCGATAGAGAAAGCTTTAATGACTGCTAGTGTGTTGCCATTTATGCCAATAGACCATGCAATGTTATACACATATTTACCAACGAGACGGTTAAAACTGATTAATTAAAGAACAAAATCCTATTTAGCATAATCATTACATATTAAATCTGAGTTTATGACTAATTGAAGATCCATCGTATCACATTCACCTTCACAAATTTAGTCCCCAAGTACATGGATCTCCATATGACATGCAGATAGGTGTCTTGCCTATTTGCACCAAGTCATAAAACACAATTACATACATGGCAGCATATCCAATTTGCACCAAGTCATAAAGCATACATGGGAGCACATCCAAGTATACTAGATTGTTTGCAATACACAGTCACTTTGACGGACTTAGCAACCAAAAGGAGATACATGGATCCAACAACACTGCTACTGGGATTTGGGGGCAATTTGATGGAGGGAGAGAGCGGGACTGTGTGGCGCACGGTTTGGCAAGGAGGGAATCTACGGTGATTGGAGTTTTAGTGGAGGCGGCGGCGCGGGAAGCAACGAGGGAAAGAGAGACCGATGGCGGCTAAGGGGAAATTTTTGGCCTCCTAGGTTCTGATGCCACACACTACTACAACATTTTTTTACTGAGGCAGGCAAAAATGATTAACCGAGGCGGTTTTTGCAACCGTCTTGGCGGAAAGGTCACGGTAAATGTGACAATTTTTCGAGGCGATTCCATGCCCGCCACGGTAAAATCGGATAAAAAAACAAAAACCAAAAAAGCCCAGATCCAGTCCTAATCGGGCCTGGATCTGGGCCTGGCTCTGCAGCCCCTACGCGCCGCCAGGGGAGCTGTGACCACCGCACTTTACGTCCGCGGGGAGGAGAAGGAGCGCTGCCATGGGGAGGCCAGATCCGGCCTCCATGCCGCTGCTGGAGCTGAAAGGGGAGGAGCGCCGCCGTGGGGAAAGGGCCGCCACGCCGGAGTGGAGGAGCCCGGATACAGCCTCCCCGCCACCGGATCTGGCCTCCCCACTCGTGTCGCCTGAGGGAGAGAGGGAGGGGAGAGGGCCGCCGCGCCGAGGGGAGGAGGGACGCTGCCACTGGAGGAGGATGGGGGCGGCCTTGCGCGCCCCGCTGGAGGAGGAGGAGGAGGAGGAGGAGGCAGCCACGCGCCCGCCTTGAAGGGGTGCCCTGCGCATGTCCTGGATCCGCCAGAGGAGGAGAAGGAGGAGGGGGCCAGGGACCGCACCGCCTCCAGGGAGTCGCGCCGCCACCGCCGTGTTAGAGAGAGATGAGGGAGGGAGGCGAGCGGCTGAGGAGGCTACGGAGAGAGCGGAGGGAGCGAGGGGAGGGAGGGAGCGCTCGTGACGGAGAGAGCAGAGTGAGCGATGCAGCTCGGGAGGGAGAGTAGTGAGGGAGCTGAGGGTGAAAACCTAAAGTCTGATATATATATATATATATAGGTGTGCTCGGAACTGGGCCTTTTGAGTTAGCGGACTGGGCCTGATTTATCGAGGCAGGCTTTAAATGTATTAACCGAGGCGGTTGCGTTAGGAAAACCGCCTAGGCGGTCGTATTAGGTTGCCCATCTCGTTAAATCAATTTTGCGAGGCGGTTGACTGTAACCGCCTCGGTTAATAAAAAATGATCGCCTCGGTTAATACCAGGCATTAACCGAGATGGTTTAAAAGCCCGCCCGCCTCCGAACCCAATTTCAAAACGCCTCGTAAAATCTTTTGTGTAGTAGAGACAAGTGGGCTGGGCCTTTGCGTGTGGGATGCCTAGGGCTCTACACCGACAGACCGTCCAACCCTATAGCTTGAAATACCGACAGACCGTCCAACGCTAATTACAAATAGGTATGCTGACAGACAGTCCATTGTTTAAGCTATAATTACCGTCAGATGGTTTGTCACACACTTTTACCGTCTGACTGCCTATTGATGTTTGACGGTGTATTGGTGTTTTGGTGTAGTGAATCCTGGAAGCCTATGAAATTCCAGATTCCACCACCGTGAGCTCACCTACCAAGCTCCCAAAGCTGATGCCCACAACCCCTGCTTTGTCTTCATCGTTAAAATCTGGCCATGGAAGCTGGTGAGAGTTGGAAGAAAAAAAAGGCTATGTACCAAATGGGTAGCTTTTCTGGCTCAAGCTTTTCCAAGAGGCAACTGCTGCGGTAAGTTGGTTGAAAAATTGACTTTTCCTTGCATTTCAATGTTGTAAACAGATGCAATAATACTTAGAGGGGCTTATCACTGTCGGTTTAAACAGAGCCAATAATACTTGGAGAGGCTTGTCATTGTCTGATTTATGTTAGGTCCCAGCACATCTGCCTTATCAGTATTGGTTCTAGGGTAACCTGCACAAATAGGAGATGCATTTGGTCGTGGGTTCACGCCTAGACAATAGTTACTCCTCCCTCCGTCCCTAAATAAATTAATTTCTAGAATCCAAGCAAGTCAAACTATCTTAAGTTTGACTAACTTTATAAGAAAGAATAACAACATCTATGACATAACGAGCACATTATGAAATATATTCTATGGTATATCTAATGAGATACTAATTTGATGTCTTAAATCTTGGCAGGTTTTTTTTCTAGAAATTCGGTCAAAGTTTAATAAGTTTGACTTAAGACAACTCTAGATCTATGGCCCTGTTCGGCAGGCTGTTTTTTGGCTTATAAGCCGGCTGTGGCTGATTTGCTGTGAGAGAAAAATACTGTTCCACGACTGATAAGCCGTGCTGATAAGCTCAGCCGAACAGGGGGTATTTATTCAGGGACAAAGGGAGTAAGGTGGAAGGTAATTATATCGAATATATATCATCCATAATCTTTGGGAGTTCATCTAATTTTGAAGATATTAAAGATAGTGCTTAATTAATTTGGTCGGCCCCATGAATGTAACCCTGTAGCTGCAGCCGGAGTTCTTGACTAGTACATAGACACACACACAGCATGCATGACAAGGACGCTGACAGAATCAGCAAATCATCCTCCGCCTAAACATATACAGTACTTAATAAAGAGAGGAACTTGCGGAAACAAACTGTTATTAATATATCGGTCTCAACACACAACTGGACTGACGAAGAAACATAATGGCCTCAACTTAACAACCCGCCCGGGGTCCATGCATTCGTCCCTTTCACAGCCGCTGAAACCGCAATGACACGCCAGAGAAAGTGCAAGACGGCAAAACCAAACCCACCCTTGTTTAGTTCCCTCAATTCTCCCCAAATTCTACTATACAAAAAGAAGATTTCCCGTCACATCAAAATATCGGCAAATGCATGGAGTACTAAATATTGATGAAATCAAAAACTAATTGCACAGTTTTGTTGTACTTTGTGAGACGAACATTTTAAGCCTAGTTAGTCAAACTTTGGATAATTTTTACCAAATACAAACGAAATGCTACAGGAATTCTGATACAGTATTTTTCTCCCCAATTCTCTAAACTAAACGAGGCCCCAAACGAACTGGCTTTATTACGAGCAACCAGCGACAGATCGAGCATCATCAGTTCAGCGGCCATTAGTCTGTCTGTCAATTTTCGTAACCGCCGAGGATTGCAACGGCGCACAGAAAGGTCTTCCAGCAGCTTTCGATCCCAAAAGTCAAGGAACGAACACAAGGTACGTACTAGTTTCAGTTGGGGTTGAGCAGCTGCTGCATGCATGCAGTTGCTTGCGGCAGGCAGCAGCCACGCCAACGTTTTCACGGCCGGCCGGCGGCCATGGATCGATCGCAACCAATTCGAGAAGCAGAATGTGTGGCGCGCGCGGCGTCCACCTCGGTCAGCAGTGCAACGACGTCTTTTGGTTTAGGTGAGCCTAAAACATCAGGAGGCTATTACAACCGGCTCCGGTAGGAACCATCATTTAAAACAACTAACGAATCCTGTCAAGATCATCATCTGGTAGCCTGGCTGAACTGAAAATTAAGGAGCGGTTTTGTTCAGTGTATAAGCGAATCCTGTCCACATGAAGAGTCGTATTCGTATGGTAGAAGCAGCACGTGCGTGCAAGTGGAATCTCATGGCAGCAGGAACCGTTCTGTTTGCACAAGAAGAGAAACCTTTCGGCGCAGGTGATGAGTCATCATCCTGGACGGGAGATGTATACATATCCACAAACGGATGGATGGATGGATGGATGACGCGGAGCACACGGCGTAGAGATGGAGCCCTATCTCATCTATCGCCGTACGAGTTCGAATGGACGGGATCGTCTGCCTGCCCGTCCGGCCGCTGTCGTCCGCTTGCGTCGCCGTCCGCCCGTCCGGCCGGCGCACGCGCGAGCGAGCTCTACCACGCGTGACGCGTCTGGCCTCAGAAGGCTCCACGTCGACGCCGAGCCATGCATGCAACGTTCAGCAACAGTGAAACTGTGCATAGTAGCTATAGCTTCTGATGAAGGAGTACGCGTACAGGTGAGAAAATTACATATTTCGAATTAATTAAACCGTATAGCTATACGGTACGTGATAATTAATGTACACCTGTATCTTTCTTATCCACCATCAACCTCTATATACTAGCTAGCTACGAAGGGAGATCATCAATTGACGACGATGTACCGTACGTATTTATACGGTACGAGAGCGTACGTCTCCGATCCCTTTCGATGTATACATATATAGAAATGCTATACTCACTCACTCACGGCGTACGCATCTGGGAGTAAGCATTGATTGGATACTCCCAGCGGTCGCAAAGCAAGCCCACATATACCGTACATATACATGCTATGCGTATACGTACTTACAGACATATACGGCGGTCCGTGTACGTACGTAACAAGGAGCTCTCCGATCCCAGCAGCAGCTAGCTTCAATTGATCATCGGTTAGAAGCTGATGGGGTAGACGCGCTGCATGTCTGGGTAGAAGAGCCCCCAGTTCTGCTCCACGCCGCTCTCCTTCTGGTTCTCGTTGAACATGGAGAAGAGGTACGTCTCGATGGCGCCCGGGTGGCGCGGCGTTCCCCGGCCGACGTGGTTGATGAGATTCTGGTTGTACACCCTGGCGTTCGCCGGCGTCGCCTGCACGCCGCCGCCCGACGGCCACCCGCTCTCCGACACGACCAGCGGCACGCCGGAGCCGCCGTTCCTGCCCATGGCGACGTAGAAGGCGTCGACGGTGGTGTCGAAGAGGTTCTGGTACCCGTAGGCGCCGTCCTGGACCACGGTGCCCGAGGACGTGAAGAGCGCGTAGCTCATGTCCATGGCGCTCGGGTTGTAGGCCCACGCCAGGTACGGGTAGATGTTGGCCATCAGCGGCGACCCGGTCCGGGCCAGGAACTCCAGCACGGGGCCCATGTACCCCTGCGCCTCCCCCGTGAACTGCGCCGCCGACGGCGGGCTGTACACGCCCAGGATGGCCTGCGACACCGACGTCGTCACCTTGATGTGGCCCAGCCCCGCCGCCGCCAGCGCCGCGTGCACGTTCTCCATGGCGGGCGCCAGGTTCTGCGCCGCGCCCCCGGCGACCTCGTTGCCCACGCACACGTAGCGGAAGGAGACGGAAGGGTACGCCTGGATGTTGTTGCGGACCCAGGAGGCCGCCGCGGCGGGGCTGCCGGCGATGTTGGACAGCACGTCGTTGGGCGCGCCCACCGTGACGCTGATGCCCGTGCCGCCCACGGCCTGGAGTGCCGCCTGGTCGGGCGCGTACAGACGCATCGCCGAGATGCCGTTCGACTTGTACATGCTCACCACCGTGCTCGCCGGCGGCAGGTTGTTGGCGCTCATGCCGTAGCACACCCCGATGGCCTCAACACCTGCACGCACAAGTACGTTCCGATAGTTCGTTAATAAAATGTAAATAAATCTTCTCGATAGTTATAATTTAAGAAATTAATTATGAATAATATCGTTCTTATTAATTAGTGGACCTTATTATTAATTAATTAATTAACCACGGTAAATTTATTATTTACTGTATTACCTTTATCGTCACAGGTAATAAAACTGAACAACAAGGAAGAAATGAAAGAAAGTTTGCAAATACTAGAACTGGACAACAAGCAGGTAGGCGAGCAGAGGCGGGGTATGTAGAAACACAACCGCAGCCTTTTGACCTGACGTTGGAAATCCGATCCACTGTGTTTCCTAGCCCTAGAGGAAAGTGACATTTAACTGAAAGTTTGTATCTATGCATGGACGCTCAGCTCAGGCATCTCCTAACATGTTTATTCCTTCTCTTTATTGCTGATGTTACGTGAAACCATTTTTTTTTATTCTTTTTACAGTGAGTCTCAGTTGGTGTCAAATGCACGCAGACACTGCCGAGGAATATTTTGCCAGTGTCTTGACCGGGTTGTCGCTGCGTGGAAGAAAGTACTCCAGGAGAGTAAGTGGATTAGCTCGTGGCGACCAAGCTAGACAGTAACCTTAAACAAGGGAATAAACTTTGACCTGTTGGTGAGTGAGTGCAACTTTTGAGTTCTTAGCTACCCGGTTCATCCCTCTGTTTGCATTGGTTCACATCCTAGTTCTACCTTAACTTTGACTTTGCAGAAAATATGCCGGAAAGCAGGTAACCTTACAATTGTTTTATCCTTTTGAAAAATGGTTAAAGATTTTTAACAGGCGTGCCAGTGCGGCACTATTAGTCAACCTAGGAAATGGATTAGGAATTGTATGCTTAGAGAGAGATGGAGAAGTAGAGGACCACATGACGATGCTAGAGAAAGAGAAAGAGAGAGAGGATTGGATGTGGGGACGGATATAGCTCTTGGTCCAACGTCCGCACCACGACCGTTGGATAGTCCACGTATGATCGATGTGGATCGCCAAAGCCGTTAGCTAGCTAGCCTAACTGGCCGGCCCGTGCGTGCCACCATGGGCTAACTGCCTAGCTAGCTCTCTCACACATACTTTATTTGTATTTGTATGTATATACATACGTACATATATACAAATTCTCTTTCGTTGAATTGGTAGAGCTTATATATGCCTCTGTCGAGAGAAAAGATTGATGTGCAGGTGTAGTACTGCAGCTGACAAATAAAAGAATCCTGATTAGACGACCAAGACTACTCATCTGCTCGTATAGCAACCTGCTTTATGATTTGCACCTGGTCGAACTAGCCCTATTCATGCATTAATCTATATCTATGTATCCATTAATAATAGTATAATTTAGTCTAATCCCCAATGCAAGTGAGTTTGATGAGTCGGTTGGTTGTGCTGTATGGATGCATGGCTAGCTAGCCGGACCAGGAACGCGAAAAAAAAGCTAGCCCGATCAGCAACACCATTAATTCGATGATCATCCCGCACCACCAGCCGTATAGTATAGTAGCTAGCTAATAAGCTAATCATCAAATTAAGCTTGAAGAATGGAGCAGCTGTGCCGTACGTACACACGGCAGCTGTATAGCAGAGACGCCGGCCGGTGCGGCATCATGCGTCGCCGCTGACGAAATGTCAAGTAGTGACGACGTGACCACGGCCGGCGAACCGACCGATGGAGTGGAGGAAGACGCAAATGAAAAGGATGGCCTGGCCAGCGATGGGTTAATTGGTTTGCTGCATCACTTGGTTGCTAGCAAGCAGTGCAGAGTGGTTGCACCGAATCCGTTCTCCTCTCATCAGGCCGGCCGGGCCGGGCATCTGAATCGAATCAGGCATCATCGGCGACCTAGCAATCAGAAAAGCTGCTTGCACGCATGCATGGCGAGACAGACTGCAAAGCCCTGGGGCGGCCCGGATTAACTTTGTGATTGATGGTTTAAGAAAGATGCATGCATGGTTAGGAGGCAAATAGTACTACTACTGCTAGCTAAAGTGACGTGAGCGTGCTCACCGAACAAATTAAAGGCAGACTTCATTTGCAAGCTTGTTGCATGCATGCCCCAGCAGAGAGCGGATGCACACAGTAACTTTACTAGCTTCCATATTTCGCCGTCAACTTTCTGCGCTTTAGCCTTTAGATACTAGCTAGCCGGCCAGCAACATCCTTTTCTAGGTGATTGATAAAGATATTAAATTCCCAGAGGAAGAGTATATATGATTAAGATATTGTTCCTATCCAACTTTCTTTTTCTTTGGGAAAAAAATTTACTGAGCTATATATAAGACACCTATATTTTCCCTCTCGGCTGGTAAAAAAACAAAGACATGCATGTTCCCCTAAATTCCACTTTGATGTCTACCTGCAGACCCGCTTCAGCATGCACGTGAAAGCAAGTTTTGCAAGCAAAGAAAAAAATATTAATGAATACCAGTCCATAAGCAAGCCGGCAGTCAAAATTTGGGCTCCTTGATTTTCTTACGAAAGTGACTGGCATCAAGAAAAAAATTACTACTGTTCCATTGATGCAGGAGTGATCCATGGGGAGTGAAGGAGACGCCGTTTACCCCTGTGTGACCTCTAGACAGAACAGATAGAAAAACGCAGAAAGAAAGAAAGCGACGGGCACCAGCAAATGGACCGGGCGGTTTTGACGGCTAAAGGGATCCTTGCATGACGTTGTTGATGAGAGAGGGATGTGTGTGTGCTTCTGCCTCGCTCCTATATTATCTATCTATTCACTCATGCCATATGGCAACGTAACTAATCTTTTAATCAAACCCCAGTCAATTTAATTACTATCTACTGCTTCCTCTGAGGAAGTCCTCTGCTACATATGAACAGTGCACAAACAAAAACTGCTACATACCCTACTTACTAGCTAATCATTTTTTTTCAAGATGCATGCATGCACGAGAGAGAGAGAGAGAGAGAGAGAGAGAGGTAATCACTTTGTGGGATGGATGCAAAGACCCCGAGGAGCAATGCCATGGCGAACATGGAGGCTACACCTTGCCTGCTTGCCATTCTCTCTCAACCTCTGTTGTGTCTTGAAGGCTGGCTAGTTAGCTAGCAGCAGAAGGCCGGCCAGCACTCTTTTTCGTGGCTATGCTAACACGTCTCTCCAAGCTAAGAAGACTCTTTCTTTCTCTCTGCTTGGCTTGTGCTGAATTGTGTTTCCTTGGCGATACAAGTGATGGCAGCAGGCCCCTTATATAGATGCCGAGGATCGGAGAGGCGGACAGGGTTCGGTCCAATCCACTTGAAAATCGCAAATGGCCCTCTACAGCAGCAGCCAACTTTAGTTTAGCCTATTCCTATTGACGAACCGTTTGCTGCTGGCGTCATGAGTCCCACAGTGTCTGGTAGCCAGAGGTTATCCGGTACACTAGGTTGTTGTGACTTGTGACTAGGGGGTTCATCATACCAAACTACTTTTGAAAAACGGGTTTAAATTTTCAGGAGCCATGATGTTCTTGAAAGGGAAGTTTTTTAGGTCAATTGTGAGGACGCGGCGCGCCGAATTCTCAATGTAGTTTGGTCGTTTGGCAAGTGTGCACGTCTTACTCAGGGAACATTCGGCACGTGTGTGTCGGGTTTTTTACGACAATTTTTCAAGTTTTATAAGTCGACACGACTTGACTATTTACCTAGATGACTTCTTTATGTGGGAATTCTAAGACTATGATGTAGCTGTTGCATAATAATCTTTTCGCATGAGGTCATCTAGCTAGATATTTTCTTACACAATCGCGATCAAATCCATTAAGGTAACCGCTGTCCTTGGGGCATCTACCTTTTGTTGTTCTCCTATATTTGTCAGTGAACAATAGCAAGTCGCCTTATCTTCAACTTCATTTATAGATTCCATAAATCTGTTGTCAGAAATTCATAGTTCAAATGATGACAAAACTAGTGTATTTGGTGTACCTAATTAACAATCTCTTATATATGAACCAAAGAATTACTTGCACCACTTTAATGAGATATTAGGTGCTCCATGGACTCCAATATGCCCATGTATACAACTTTTTTTCAGAAGACTAGTTCCACTAGAGTTGGTGCGTGGTTTATCAAAGGAAATTGATTGATTTGAATGTATCAGATATATAAAGAAAAATCATATTTTCTTTTCAAAAAAATTATTTAATAATAATCCTCTAAATATTTGTAGCCAGTGAGACAGAATAATACAACTTCTATCGGTATATCAGGCCGGTTATGATCCTGTTGGTATACCATATATTCTTCTTCTCGTATGCTACTTGCATCGCCTGAACAACGAACTGGCTTGCTCTACCATCCAATGGATAGGAAGGCACATGCTGTTGCTATCGGTGTGGAATCCCGTTATGCAACTGCTTTCTAGTATAACTACTGATGAAGAGATAAAATTAGGTGTACCAAATTGGTTCACACAACAAAAGCAGCTGCTATCTGATCCATATATACTCTTGTAGTACATGTATATATATGTGAGTGATTAATAAATTAATATTTGTGATAAACAGTTGGTTCAACTCCAGTAATGATCCCTGGCACAATTGACATACTAATACAGTATATGCAGAAGCTTCCTATATTACTCACTTTAATTTCAATCATTGAAAGTCGGGCTTATTACATATAGCAGCCTCTACCTTTTGACATGTCAATGCGAACTGGTCTAATGAAGGTTGGGACATGTGTTTTATACAGTTACACACTGATTAGAGTAAGTTAAATGGCGCCTAATGGAATTGAAGCCAAATCCAAAATTTCTTTGATTCGCAGACATCCTTTGAAGTCTCTACTCTCTCTCTCTCTGTATTCTCAAAAGACAAGTAGCAGCTTGTAGCCAAATTTGTCTATGGGTTGTTCGCAGCAGCTATTTTTTTTATACCCACTAGTTTTTGGCTCAAAAAGGTTCACATTTTTTTATTTGAATATGAACACTCATAGTTACTTGAGGGCTAATAATTATATATATTGGATAAACGGGATACATTATGGAGGCATGCATGGTAATTAATTAAATGGCATGTCAATTTGACGTGTCATTTCAATCTAGTTATTACTATGCAGACACTTTTTCGTAGATAGTTTATAAATATCACTTTTCGTTTATAAAACTACATCAATCAAGTTTAGAAAGAGACCTTATTGCTTTTTCATAGAAACGCTTTAGCTACAGGCACTAGCTTAAATCTCCAGGATCGAGATGCAACGACGACGACGACGACGATGGCATAGATGGCCTGCTAATGGGCGCGCAAATAGGATTCCTGGACAATAGACCCCTCTATCAGTCTGTTAATTGCGGATAGCTAGAATTGAACTACATGTCTGCCGATCCGGCTGTCATCTATGTATGCATTCATAGATATGATGTAACCAAGACACACACACATGTATCATGTATATGGTTTTTTGGTGGCCGCAGCAATTTCGTGGAGTTGGTTATCCAGCGCTTTTTTTTTCTTAGGCTATCCGCACTCATGGACCTCTATATTCATCCTCTATACGTCCTAGTCAGCAAGATTCTCTCCTCTATACTCAATTCTTCCGCACCCATCCATCCTCTATATCATCCTCTATCCACTCTATCCACTGTGGGACCCACTTGTCACTTTATCTAAATATATTCATGTGTGATCTAGTTTTGAGGGATTTATTGAGACGAATTTAATGGTGCAATCGAAATTTAATTTAGATTTTTGATTTGTGAGTTATAGCATTTTTTTCTTGGTTTAGCTAGTGGGGCCCGCCACTGCGCACTATAGAGTAAGTACAGTACTACTCTAAATATAGAGTGAGAGAAAAGATAGAGTATCGTTTTAGAGTACCTAGTGCAGCAGTTTTTACTCTATATTGATACTCTAAAGCTTTAGAGTATCGTTTAGAGTATCCCACTGCGGACAGTCTTATGTGGATACCAAGTCACCCCTTGTCCTATCCAGGGCAGCCGAGTCGGACGGAAGGAGGGTCCGGGCCACCTGGAAAGCTCCGCCCTATCCACAATTTTCTGCTTATGTGGACGCGGGAGAGCAACGTGTCCTGTCACCGTTGCGGCATATATAGGGCCTGTTTAGTTTGCTAAAAATTTTGTAAAATTTTCCAGATTTCCGTCATATTAAATCTTTGACACATGCATGAAGCATTAAATATAGATAAAAAATAAAATTAATTACACAGTTTAGACGAAATTCACGAGACGAATCTTTTAAGTCTAATTAGTCCATGATTAGATAATATTTGTCAAATAACAAAAAAAAAATTGCTACAGTATCATTTTTTAAAAATTTTCAGGAACTAAACAGGCCATAGTAGTAGTTGTGCGGTACTGTGGCTCCACCTGTTCCGCCTGATATGCGTGCGTGCGTGTCTGCCGCCTGCGCTTCCTGCGTCTTCGTGCACGCACGGCCGCCCGCATGTTGCCGGGCCCCTGCCCCTGCCTACGTGTTGGCTCCATCCGTAGAGCCAATGTCAATACAAGCAGGTCTCTTTCGTAGTGGCAGGAGAGAGGGCCATAAATAAATCGGCACATGCACTGTGGCGCCATTTTTCATTCCCAGGTTTTTGATTGGCTGACGATCATCCTACCGGGCCTCATAATAAGGTACTCCGATCCTTTTGTTCCTTTTTAAGTGTCACTATAGTATTCGTGTTGATCTTAAGTTAATTAGACTTGTAGAAAATATTAGCAATATTTGTATCTTTAATTAAATTTAGTAGAAAAATAGATTCAGAGATCTATCTAATGATACTAATTATATAACATAAATATTAATATTTTCTTTTATAAATTTGATCAAAGTTTGGAAAATATAGAAGGTCATTTATTTAAAAAAACAACAAGAAAGAACAGTAGATTTGCCCATTTAAATATATATATATATATCGCGCACTCGCTGTCTCTCCTTATTACATCTGAGCGCAACTGTGTTAATTGGGCAGCTCGGTTTGTCGATCTCAAGAAGCTAGAAAATTGGAAAGAAAAAAGGGTATATATTTACGAGGGGTCAGTAGAGCCTAGTATACTTGAAAGGCCGTCCTGAATATGTTTATCTTTATCTTGCTTATGTGGACGAAATGACATATCTTGTCCTGTCAGTAGATAGCTACACGCAGAGCGCGGGCGGCTACCGGCTAGTGACTGGTAACGATGGCTAAGCCGGCCTACTGGGAATCCCCCTCACGCTTTACTCTGGCGGCTCCGTGATCAAGTGGTTATCTTGTTGTTGTTGCCTGTTGGACTACATATACTGTGACGATTCTACAAAATATCAGCAATTTGCTGTACGTGCTTTTCGTTCCATGTCCTTTTGCTCTTGTTAGTCGTACTACGGTATACCAAGTCATTGTTCCTGACCTGCCGTTGTTTTATTTTACTCGGTTCAATGCATTTTCTCCTAGCATACTATATACATACAGAGGTAGATGGATGGGCAAGAGTCTCTGAACTGCAGAAAATAAAGGGAATTTATTATTTGCAACAAAAAAATAGATAAATAAAGCACTAAAAGAGTATAAAAATTAAGCGTAGGAGGGGCGCGCGGCCCCTTCTCCTTAATTAGAGCCACGAAAAATAAAATGCAAAGATGCCCACACACACCCCACACATTGTTCTTTTCCATTAAAGAAAATACGAGAGGCCCAAAAGCAAGACAGTACTCCTACGTAGCTACTCCCTCCATCCCAATTTATAAGGTATTTCAAGAATCTTGGAGAGTCAAAGGATCTCAAGTTTGATCAAATTTATATAATAAGATAATAATATTTATGACACCAATTAAGTATTATTAGATTCTTCATTAATTATGTTTTCATAATATACCTATTTAATGTTATAAATTTTTGTAATTTTCTCTATAATTTTGGTCAAACTTAAGATGCTTGGACTCTCCAAGATTCTTGGAATGTCTTATAACTTGGAATTGAGGGAGTAGCAGCAATGAATGAATGAAAAGAGAAAAGGAAAGAAAGTAATGAGGAAAAAAAATAAAGGAATCTAGTGGTGGAGGATAAAACAGAATGAAAGAATGAAAGAGTGTCACGGTTGAGGGCCTGTATTACATGATCAGACAGGGACCCACCACAGTTAGCTGATAAGTGCAGCAGTTAATAGCTAAGGCGTGGACGGGTCATCGACTACTCATCATCGGATCAACACGGATAATATATGGATAGACAAAACACAGCCGGCCGGCTATAGCTAAATCAGGGGCAGACAAGGCTCTTATCGATCGGACTGCAGATGAGGCCGGCCCGTGTGTCGATCGAGCTGAGCTTACGTGTTTCCACTTCCCAGAATCTTTGAACGCTACAGTAGCTAGTAAAATCTCCTACTCCTGTCGCACCAGTACTAGCGCACAGCAGAGAGTTCCAGGAATTCTTCTCGCCATCTCCATCTCCCATCGCTGCTGCTGCTGCTGCAGTGCTGCTGACCTGCTGCTTCCGATGTGTAATCTGCTGGCTAAGGACCGGGAGAGGATACGATCGGATAAGCCACAGAAACAACTTGAAGCCCCGGCTGGTTTGGGTAAGATAGAGTGAGATAAGATTTCCACGTCGACACCACTGCTTTTAGTTTTATTACCACACAAACAAATGAACTGGTATATCATCGTATATTGGTATATACTCCTAAGTATGTATCGTCACATTTATTATTACATAAAATAATCAAGCCTATATATGTATGCATGGTACGGTTCAGTAGCCATGCATGTGTATGCGCTGTGCAGGGCAGTGTAACAATGCAAGGGCGGCCATGTGGAACTGCATTTCCCCATGCTTCATGCATACCTCTCAGGGATGAAAACGGTACGGATATTTTCCGACCGTATTCGAGACCAAATCCGTTTAGAGGGGTTTTAATCCGTCCGTATCCGAGTCCGGATATTTAACATCCGATACCGTATTCGTATCCGAATATTTAAATCACATATTTATGATGTCGATATCCAATCGTATTCTATCCGGCATTTTTTATACTATCCGTATTCGAATCCGAATCCGGACATAAATATGAAAACAAATACGATATCAGTGATATCCGTCCTTATCCGATCCGTTTTCATCCCTAATACCTCTGCACACGCTGCCTGCTGCCTGCATGGCATCAAGATGCACGCTTGCATGCAGCATGCATATACAGTCTACTCCTATATATATATATATATATATATATATATATATATATATATATATATATATATATATATATATGGGAGCAAATTCCATGCAAGATCCTAATTTCTTGTGACTCACTGAAAAAGTTCGGCGAACTTCAGCGCCACTGCTCCAATTTTTTTTGCCCTCCATGCCACTGTCGTTAGATTGGACTCTAACGGTGTCAAACTGCAGGTGTGAAAAGTCGAAAATACCCTTAGATCTAAATATGACATTAAGTTTTTGAGCATCTTAACGACTTCAATTGAAAAAAAATTCAAAACTAGAAAGTTGTAGATCTCGTCGAGATCTATAATTTTCATATAAAAGTTATCTTCATTTAATTCTGTAAAAAAAGATATGATTTGATATGATTAAAATATCTTAGAAAAATTATCTTTTTGCAGTATTAAATGAAGATAATTTTTATATAAAAATTGTAAATCTTGATGAGATCTACAACTTTCTAGTTTTGAGTTTTTCCATTTGAAGTTGTTAAGATACTACAAAAATTAATGGTATATTTAGACCTAAGGGTATTTTCACTTTTCACACTTGCAGTTTGACACACGGCAGTGGCATGGAGGGCAAAAAAAAAATTGAAACAGTGACGCGGAAGTCTGCCGACTTTTTTCAATGACTGAGAGGGAATTGCGATCTTTTTTTTTTTATGGCTCATTCTGGGAGTACAGAGTACTTGGCATGGCTACCATGCAACAAGAGGTAGTATGTGTTACAGTAGGTAGCTAGCACACATGCTTACAGGTCGTATATACTGCTACGCATTATATACTCCTACGCATTGCATGCTGCATGGTCATCCGGATAAATGCTCCACATTCCGTCAGGAGTCAGAGGACAAAGTTAAATCGTTTTTAGTTATGTTTATCTATTGCTTGACGTAGACACGCTGTTGACGATGAGCAGCTGATGATCAGCTAGCATGCATGACCACGAGCTCGCGATCATCGTCGTCAGAATTGAACACGTAAATATTTGTCGCTTTCGCTTCTCGAGAAAAAACTTTGACAAAATATATATTAAAAAATATTAATATTTATGATACATAACTGGTATCATTGGAAAGATCTTTGAATCTAGTTTTTTAATAAATTTATTTAGAGATATAAATATTGTACGTATTTTCTACAAATTGAGTTAAACTTGTGGCAAAAAATAAAAAAACGACAAATAAATTGGAACGAAGGAGCACTTACAACGCCAAACGGATAAGATTTCCGTGTCACCTAGAGCGAGGAGCTAGCATACATGGTGCAGGTAGAGGTAGCTGTTAGCCGCTCAACATTAGAGTACAAAACTTAGTCCAACAAACTACGGCGTTATTCTATAATACATGCCAAACTTTGAAACCTTTTCTCCCTTGGAAAGAGAGGAAAATGTGTGAAAGGAACAGAGGATGAGTGTGGCAGAGTGCATGCACTTATGTGGCAGGCTCTTGAGCTTTGTTTTTTCAAACATGTAACATCAATATTACCTCATTCATCATGAACTTGCTTTCAAGACTCCACTTCTATTGATTAGTATGGGTACGACGACTAGTAGCAGTAGTAGTAGGTGTAAGTCTTGATCCTTGACGTGTGTTCGATCCATATCAAGTCAAATTTCGTGCCACATAAATAAACAAAATATATATAACAAAGGGAAATAAAAAAACACCTAATCGAACTGCTGCATTGCATTGGGAGATGATATAGGTTTCCAACTCTGTTGAATCACTCGTCAGCCTTATAGAGATGCATATATATACTTTAAAGTGAGAGTTGGTTGCGCATTTGGTTCTCGTTTACACACTTCCTTCCCTTTCATCCATATAAACCACTCAAATAAATAATATAATGTTATCTCCAAGATAAACAAAAATATTTTTTCTTCGCAAATTTTAATCTTATCCCGATGAACTAGCTAGCTCAGTCTTGCAAGTTGCTTTGTATACCTACTCATCGTCTCACTTCTCTTGGTCGCCACTATGGAAAATTAACTACAATCTTAATTAGTTTTGGGAGTGCATCCAACTTAGGTGCAAGTGGTCAATATGAGGCACAGTATATGGCGGGTTTCAAGGGGATATACTACCTAATGTACTTTTCAACTGCATTGAATTACTCGTCAACTTTATGTACATGCAATACTTTTAGACTTTAGGTTGTGTTTGGTTTGGGACGAGGTGAGACAAATCAGTTCTGTCTTCGTTTTCTAGGATGGTTTTTTTAAGATAATGGAAATCGTTTCTGCTTCAACCTCATCAGAAAAAAGGCACTAGTCCAAAATAAGAGATAGTTGCAGCCGCGAAACTCAGTCGCAATATCTCTAAAACCATTATGAAAATGAATTCTACATTATTGACCACCAATCCTAAAAAAAGTCCATGCATCCATGATATGATTTCATATCTGTGTTTGGTTATGGAGATGGGGTCATCCGTGTGTTCACATTGGTAGTACGATGGACAATGAGGGACGAATGAATGACGATTTTTAGTCCTTTAGTCACCGTCCGTGGGCCGCAGGTGTCATCCACACATAGCAAAGAGGGCCATGACAACCTTGGCCGGAGAAGGGAGGAGCTCATAGTTCCATTATTAGTTTTTAGCGACTTTTAATCTCATTTCAATAGACTTGTATCGCCATCTAGTATTGGAAGTTGCTTTACCTATGCGTCATCTCACTTCACTTCTCCTACTCGCCGCCGCCATATAACGCTTCAATGGACTTGTATCTCCATCTAGTATTGCAAGTCGCTTTACATAGGCGTCATCTCTCACTTCTCCTACTCGCCGCTGCCATATAATGCTTCAATGGACTTGTATCTCCATTTGGTATTGCAAGTCGCTTTACATAGGCATCATCTCTCACTTCTCTTACTCGCCGCTGCCATATAATGCTTCAATGTTATTGCAACAAGTCGCTTTACCTACTTGTCATCTCACTTCTCCTCGCCGCTGCCATATGTACAACACTTGAATGAACTTAATTATATCTCCATTTGGTATTGCAAGTCGCTTTACCTACTCGTCATCACACTTCTCCTACTCGCCGCTGGCATATAACGCTTCAATGAACTTGTATCTCTATCTGGTTTTGCAAGTCGCTTTACCTACTCGTCATCTCACTTCTCCTACTCACCGCTGCCATATAACACTGCAACTACTGGAGATGGGTGCAAGAGGGTGGGACGACCAAGATGTGGCGTATTGGATAATTTGTTGGTACTCCTTTCATTCGAAATTTTTAAGTCCTTTTGGCATTTTTAGATATAAAGGTTTTACTATGTGCCTAAATATAGTGCATGTTTAGGTACATAACAAAAGCCATGTACCTGAAAATTCAAAACAATTTACAATTTGAAACAGATGAAATAGGAAGAGATGAGCCTCGAAATGAGAGAAAAGCGACACGTACATATAAAATGAAGCCGTGCCATTGGATCTCAATGAAATACCCGGAATGTACGCGAATAATTTTGATTGTAAGAATTTTCTGTTCACTTGAAGTGAAATGTAAACCGCGATATTTGTGTGTAGCTACATGTATATGGGTGGATCAACCATCGTTTCGGGCGTTTCATCAGTCATCACTTGGATGGAGCTAGATAGCTAGGC
Organism: Saccharum hybrid cultivar R570; assembly: GCA_038087645.1. Classification (NCBI taxonomy): domain Eukaryota; kingdom Viridiplantae; phylum Streptophyta; class Magnoliopsida; order Poales; family Poaceae; genus Saccharum; species Saccharum hybrid cultivar. The sequence goes on from JAQSUU010000496.1 coordinate 21,177,268, forward strand.
CATCAACGGTTGCTTGGAGATGCATGCATATGTATCCGATCCGGCCGGTAGTATGTATGGACAAATTTGTGTCACGGGAGAGAGAAGGATGCAAAACCAGCCTTTCGGCTTGCTCACGTTACGTAACTTTTGTGCGTGTAAGTCAGCGACACACAGGTAGTAGCTAGTGGCACAGCCCAACTGGCGATCGATCGAGGTGGAGCTCCAAGTGTCGACCGAGAAGCGATCAGTCGCCCGCCCGTAACGTACTAGGTGTTTATTTGGTTATTAGTAGTACTTGGACTCAGCCTAATTGATGCAATGTTATGATGGCGATGTATTATGATAGTAATATGCAATGCAAGCATGCGTCCTAATCCAATCCGCGCGCTTGGCTTTGCTTGTCCCTTACGCCGCCCGTGCGCGCGCGCGCCTATGGCAGGCAGGTGATGACGAGACGAGCAGATAGCTAGCTAGAGCGCGCACGGCGCACGCATTGGCCTCTCTATCATCAGTAGCCATCAGGCAGGCCATGTCCAAGTCCAACTGCCCGCCCGCCCAACGACGAGCGCGACGATTCATCATATATCATGCTTGCTTGCTTATAGCTCGGACACGTCAGCATGTACTTAGCGTATATATAGTATTCTTGGAATTATTAGATAGACGGGTCGTTATGTTCGGTACGCTTCGATCCCGATCAGACGCCGCATTACGACATTGTGCGCGGAGTACTATTGGTAGTTTATTTATTTCTGCAACGCCGCCCGGGCGCGTGCGTAAGCCAGCCAGCAGCCAACCCGTTTTATTTGACAAAAAAAATGCAAGCGATACACGTTGCAGGAGGTGGTGGTGCTGTAGCGCACGCACGCTCGATGTGGGCGGCCTGGTCCAAACGCCTGATCGAGACTGCTGCGCTGTGCCGCGCGCCGGCTGGCATGGCGTTTGCTTGTGCGTGTCCGGCGCGCGCTTTCGGCGAGAGACCCGGCGGGCGGGCGCGCACGGCACTCTCGGGCTGACGTGCCGGGTGCCGGCCGCCGTTCCGTCGTCGCTGATCAGGGGATTATACCTGATCTCGTCACATCACATCAATGCAGGCGTTTGCTTGTGGGTGTCTTGCGCGCGGTGGCGTCCGGTCCGGTCCGTGGCCGCCCCGCCCGGCCGCCCGGTGCAGTGCATGTGCACGCGCGCGGCTGACCTGGGCCGGGCGCCCGCGCGTGCCGCCGGCGTGGTTCATGTGTTTTTGTCGGACATGTCACACGGCCCGCATTGTCGTCTCGCCAGCAGCAGGTTACTGCAGACCGGCCGGGGCGCCACAATTCGGCCGGCGTGGCACCTCAGCACGCACGCTTGGCAGCCACCTCGTGCATGCGTGCTACTGGACGAGACTCACGTTTACCTACCACTCCGATTACCGGCCCCTCGAACTGGAAGCTAATCTACTCGTATAGATTACCCAGTCGTCAGTCAACGGCACAGGGAATGAAGCAGCCCCAACCAACAGTCAAATTGATAGTCTCGTAAGAGCTGTCATGTATGCATATCCCGATCAGGTAAGTACGCAGCTGCAGGTAAACGAAAATTTAAAAAAGTACCCGACTGACTCAGTGACCTCATCTAGCTGAGGCCCCGTTTGGTTCATGAATTATTCAGTTTAACTCCCATCACATCAATGTTCCCTCAAATGCATGGAGTACTAAATGTAGACTAATTGTATGTATGTTGGTACAGATTAGGAGTAATTTACGAGACAAATTTATTAAGCCTAATTAGTCTAAAATTAGAATTTTTTTGTCAAATAAGACGAAAGTGCTATAGCGTTTGTTAAACTTTAACACCTCTAACTAAACAGGCCCTAGGGCCATGGAGTCCGTGCGGGATGGATTTTGATATGTAAACCAACGGTTTGTGTGCAGTCATTTTCGGTGCTGTTTCCATCTTAATTACATTACACTTCCGGATAGGAGGAGACACGCAACTTAGACACGTCGGCCCATCGCCTTACCTGTCACATGCTTTACTACCTTTTTATACTGTACAAGAAGAGCCAGCCCAACCAGTCACCTCGTCCGGCCGGTGAGCCGGCTGCTGCCTAGCTGGCCAGTACGAGTAGGACACTACTAGGATACGAGCACAGGACGGACAGTAGGACGACCAAGGGGCGGCTAGCTCATGTCATGCCTCATGGGGCCATGGCTGATGGTGTTGTGTGGAGGTGCAGCCACGCAACATTTTGCAAGTTGACCACTTGATCCTAACCCTACTGCTGCGTTGGTTCCAAATCCATTTGAATTCTTCTAACACGAGGACGAGGGGCACGAGGAGGCACGGAAGAAATAATAGAGGAAAGCTAGCGAGCACAGGAGCAGTTGTTGGCACAATCAGGCATGCATGCCAAATCGGGTTAGGCAACGCAATTATACTGGGATGGGACAAAACCTTCTCACCGCCGCCGCCGGCGGGCCTCGTCTCGTCATTCCAGACCCACCGCTCGTCGCCGCCGGCGGCTCACCGAACCTGTCTTTGCCTCGCCTGTGATAATGTACTATTATTGTTTCTTTTTTTTCTCAAAACAATGATGAGGCATGAACGCAGACTGAAAGATTGGATCCTTGAGCGAGGAACATCCGATCCCTGTGTCCATGGTGTGCCTCGTCTCATCACTATTATATTCAGCAGGATGTGGTGCCTCCCGCCGCCGCCGCCGGCGGCTCATCGATTATATATTGTCCAGTGCTGCCTCGCCCTACCTCGCCTCCTTTCCGTATACAGAAATATAAATATGATAAATAAATACTTGGTGCTTTTCCTCTGCTTTATAATCACGGGCTGCATATAATGGAGTTGGGTGGGCTTCACAGCCTCTATCGCGGAAGCAGCGTGCACTGGGCTGAGTCCATGAGTGGCCCAAAATGTAACCAACAGTACGGCAGGCTGCGGGGGAGAACTCCAGCTACACAAACATAATAAGGGCATTTCTAATAATCTTTCTAAGCAGTAAATTGCGCTCACCATACAACAACTATTTAAGTGGGTGCATGTTAGTCTAACATCTTGTAATTTGTCCAATTTAATATGGCAGCTATCTAAATGGGTGCATGTTGGTCCAACATCTTCTAATTTGTTTAATTTGATGCGAGAATTTGGCTCATTGGTGCATATATATACACGGTCCAAACATGGTAACAATGTGTCTTTGTACACTCTGAACTGCTGTCATCAGATATTATTTCTGAATTTTGCCAAAAATAAAATCTTATTTTAAATTTCTATTTTGAATTTGAGTATAGAAAAAGCCATACTATTAAATGGGAAACAAACCAGTAAGCTTAAGGGAACCAAGTGTTCAATACCTATATATCCTTCCAAACTTCCGCGAGAATCCACCAAACCTCCGTATTCTGCTAATCCACTTAAATGAGTTTAGGTTTTTATAGGTCTATTCACCTCTTCCTAGTAGACCTTTCTTGATCCTTTTGATGGTGCAACTGCTGCATCGTCTTCTTTTTATGTGTCTACTGGCCTTTCAACGGTGGCGGACACTTTTTCTTTTTCCCCTTCTTTTTTCATTTCTTTTTTTTCTTTCTTTTGTTCTTGGCTTGGTAAAAACCCATACAAGAACTCGGTTAGTTTGGTTATAACCGAAACTGAGTTTCGTCGATTCTTGTTTTTGAATAAACCTATCGGTCCCTGATTCTTATGTGATGGACAACCATCTATCAGCTTTAGTGAGCCACGAATGACCATAGGTAGGGGTGAAAACGGATGGAAACAATATTATAGTATAGAAGGAAAAATGGCCGGTTTGGTATTTCCACATTTATGAAATCAGTGACAACTTTTATATTTGGCCAAATTCAGAAATGATATCACATAGTAAACAATTCAAGCTGAGAGTGATGAATGAGATGAGCGTGTTAGGTTGTGTAGCTCTCGTTACAATACGTGGACCATATATGCACCAATGAGCCAAGTTCTTGCATCAAATTAAACAGATTAGAAGATGTTGGACCAATATGCACCCACCTAGATAGTTGCCGCATTAAAATTGAACAAGTTACAAAGATGTTGGACTAACATGCACCCACTTGGATAGTTGTTGTGTTGTGAGTGTAATTTACTCCTTTCTAAAACTTACTTTCTAAATCATCATTTAGAGACTTATGTGAATAAAAGTCACTTTGTATGTCTCTTCACTCTCCAACACATTTTCTATATGTTGTGCGCACTCTAGAGAGTCAGCCTCGCTCTTCATCGATCTTTGGTTAGCGAGAAATCCAGTATATGGGATGAATATATTTGGATATTCAATTAAAGAAACTATTGAAGGATGTTTTTTTCACCAAAATCCCTAAAAAGGCGTAGATATAAATCTACAGCAAAAACTTTGTACTCAAATATGCCAAATTGTGTATCTACTATATAGACTATAGACCTACTCATACAGAGTTCAAAACAACTGGATTTACCATTTTAGGATTTTTCTATAAATTACTAGGGATTTTCAAATTTCAGCCTATTTCCTACATAAAAGAAAAGATTAAACCAAAAATGAAAAACACTTTAGCGCTGGGGACCATGGATTTCTTCCAAATCAACCCACAGCCTAAGGATACTTTTTGTACTATGTGATAGTCATAGTATTTCCATATGGAAACCTAGAAAAACTTTTCTAATCGTTTTTCACCCTTCTTGTTCCTCACAGCAGAGTTGGGGATAGCTAGGGAAATCCTCGATTTCGACCAGCGTGGTTGATGGAGGCATGGGGCGACGAGGCACCCCCGCAGGTGGCCACAGTCGGGTTGTGATGGCCCCTGACCGCCTAGCCATGCACGGCGGCCGGTACCGCGCCTGCTGAGATGGCTCTGGGGTGGCTGGAGGCACCACGTCCGCGCGGGGCTGGGCCGGGCCGGGGTCATAGGGGCCGTTGGGGCCTCCACCCGTGCCAGAATGGCTGCGACCGGAGCGGCCGAGGCTGCCGCGCCTATACCCCGCTTGTGGTAGGGTGCGGCGCCCTGCAATCACGACGACGTTTGGCTCACTCGCGATGGTGGAACGAGGTGGACGCAAAGAGGAGCGGGTCGGAGCCACCTGCGGCCCTACAAGGTTCGCGATGGGCAAGGATGATGGCGAAGCTGGTAGTAGACCTGAGCCAACTCGCATTAGACGGTCTAGATCTTTGACTCGCCTGATCCAACAGTTAATGGTTAATGGGCGACGTGGCCCGATCCACTAGCCCATTTTTGGCTTGGATGCCACAACAACTTGGCGCGCAGCCCTTGGGTGGCGAATGAGGCGACCGCTAACTTGGATGCGAACCACATACCGATGGCCACGATGCAGGCCGCAAGTGGATCTGGGTGCCCTCCGAATCACAGGTGCAGGGACAGAGGTACCGACGCGAATAGATTTCGAGATAATTCCTTGTGAGCCACTGAATCTTAAGAAAATTCTCTATGGACCACTGACAAACTTCTTGTGTCATCCATGCCATCGAAACAATTTTTCTTCTTCTCTACGTGCCACTACCATTGGTTTTGTTACTATCAGTGCCGTTGTCCCTATGTACCGACCAGATTTTTACAAAAGTGACCATTTTATCCTCCGCGTTACCTATCTTCACTCTCTCTTCGTGCCTATATGCTCTTACATATGTGGTACCCACTTCCTCGCCACCTCCGACGCTCGCCGACAACCTTCAACACCATCCATAGCTCGCCCCACCATCAGCCGTGCGTGCGCCATCCCCTGCCCCCCTCGCCGATGCCAGCCAGCTCCGCCGCCGACTGAACATTCACCCCGCTGCCGGCGCCGCCTAGCTACACATCCGCGCAGGCCATCTCCGACGCTAGAAGCATGGTCACCGCGAGCGCCCCGCCTCGCCCCACCCTGTGGCCACCAGTACTACAGAAAAACTTATGCGAGGTATTTGGAAAATGGCCTCAGAGGCGGGCGGGCATTTGAACCACCTTAGTTAATGCTTGGGATTAACCAAGGCGGCCATTTTTTATTAACTGAGGTGGTTATAATCAACCGTCTCGCAAAATCAATTTATGGAGGCAATTACTAAAATCTATTAATGGAGGCGGGCCTTAAAAACACCTCTAATTTCAGAGGCAAACCTCCTAAATGGCCCACCTCAGAAAAAAGACCGAGGCCCAACAGGCCTAGGCGAGGCCCGATAGCCGGAAACGAGTATAAACAGAGGATTAGGGTTTCTCATTCACTCATCTCTCTCCCCACTCGTGTCGTGACTTCCCTAGCATGCCCTCCTCCCTCTCTCACGGTCACGACTCCCCCGAGTGTGCCCCCTCCCTCGGTGCCCCTCCCCGTGGGCCCCTTTTCTCTCCATCATCCTCTCCTTCTCCCTCGTGACCCTCGCACGACCTCCCTCACCTAGGCGCGGCGGCCTTCCCCTTCTTCCCCACTAGCAGCAAGGTGGAGACGGTGGCGGCCTTCCTCTTCTTCCCTACCAACAACAAGGTGGAGACGGCGATGGCCTTCCTCTTCTTCCCTACCGGCAACAAGGTAGAGACTGCGAGGTGGAGGCGGTGGATCTGGTGGGGAGCTGTGAGGTGGAGGCAGCGGATCTGGCAAGGAGCAGTGGGGTAGAGGTGGCAGCGACCTTCCCCTTCTCCCCACTGGCCTAGGTGGTGGTTGCGAGGTGGAGGCAGCGAATCCGGTGGGGAGATGCCCTGCGGTGACGGATGCGGTGGGGTAGAGCCCTCCGGCGGCGTAGCCGGCGGCGGATCTGGCGGGGAGGAGGGGTGGATCCGGTGGGGAGAAGTGCACCTGCGACGGATCTGGCGGCGTGGCTCTAGATCCGGTGTTGAGGAGAGGTGGCGGTGCGAGGCCTAAATCCAGGGCCAGTTAGGGCTATGCTGCGGGCTTTTTTTCTTTCTTTTTGTTTTTTTATTTGATTAACTGAGGTGGGCATTTGAACCGCCTCTGTTAAGGTTTGATTTACCGTGACCTTTTGACCGAGACGGATAGGATGCCCGCCTCTATTAATTTATTTTGCCCGCCTCCAATAAAATTCCTGTAGTAGTGCACGCTGGCCGTCCCCGCCCCACCCTTATGAGCGCGCCGCCCACGACTCACGATGGTTGTGCCCTGTCCCGTTGTTTGCGCGCAGCGCTGCACAGCCAAGCCACCTAAGCGCACATTCGCACCTTGCCCCGCCGCCGATGCCACCTAGCTACGCTTCCACGTGGGTCGTCTCCGATGCCGGAAGTGCGGTCACCGCGAGTGCCCCGCCCCCACCCCGTGGCCGCCGCGAGCGCCCTGTCCCCACCCTGTGGCCGAGCGGGCCATCGCTGGCCCACCCCCCTCGAGCGTGCCACCAACCACGCGCACATGGCCGCGTCCTACCCCGCCATCCACGCGTATGGCTGCACTGGCCAAAGCCGCCCACGCGCACATCTGCGCCGCCCCCCGCTGGTAGCACCGCGTCCGCCCCGCATCTGGTCAGCACTGGTCAAGTTCCAGGGAAGAAGAAGATCCTGACATGTGGGTGCAGTGCGTCGGTGAGACAAAGGGGAGGAGGTGTTTCCCTGAATACTCCATCCATCCAAAAAAAGTGATGTCCTGTTATTTGAAATTTGTCTTAGAAAAAATGATGTTCTGAGCTTCTGCATGCTTCCATGCAAAACATGTTAATTAGGCAAGTAAAGCATGAGACATTCTTTTTTAGGGGAGTCAAGTCCAACCAACCAAGGGTATTAGGGACATTTCTCGTCTCCACTAATCTATATGAAAAATCCTAGAATATCACTTTTTTTTGGACGGAGGAAGTATTTGTTAGACATGGTTGTGAACGAGGGAATACTGGTCCTTTTGTCCTCTACTTAACAAAGGTTTCATGGAGTTTGGATGGCAATGGCTCGTAGAGAACTGAAAAACTAAAACAATGGTTCAAATGTCACGGGGACTTTTTCGGTGGCGTGCAGAGAAATTTGGCAACATTCAGGGGGCACACAGAGAATTGACTCATAGATTTCTCTCACATACTCCCTCGTCTCTAAATATCTATTGTTTTCGCTTCCCGAGAAAAGTCTGACTAAATATATATAAATATTAATATTTATGGTACATAATTAATATTATTAGATAGATATTTGAATCTGGCTTTTTAATAATTTTATTTGATAATATAAATGTTGTACGTATTTTCTATGAATTAAGTCAAACTTTTAGTAAAAAACCAAGAACAACGGTTAATCCAGGACAAAGGGAGTACAATAGTAACTGAAAAACTAAAACAATGGTTCAAATGTCACGAGGACTTTTTCGGTGGCGTGCAGAGAAATTTGGCAACATTCAGGGGCACACAGAGAATTGACTCATAGATTTCTCTCACATACTCCCTCGTCTCTAAATATCTATTGTTTTCGCTTCCCGAGAAAAGTCTGACTAAATATATATAAATATTAATATTTATGGTACATAATTAATATTATTAGATAGATATTTGAATCTGGCTTTTTAATAATTTTATTTGATAATATAAATATTGTACGTATTTTCTATGAATTAAGTCAAACTTTTAGTAAAAAACCAAGAACAGCGGTTAATCCAGGACAAAGGGAGTACAACAGTATTTGTTTCTCTCGATCTGAAGGTCTATAGAAAAGGGTGTACGGCCTTGTTTGCCAAATTTACTGTAGCACACTGTAGTATTTTGTTTGTATTCAGTAATAATTGTTGAACTATTGACTAATTAGACTCAAAACGTTCGTCTCACAAAGTACAACCAAACTATGTAATTAGTTTTTGATTTCATCTACATTTAGTATGTATCGTAAGTTTAATGTGATGAGAAATCTTCTTTTTGCATAGTACCTGATTCAGGAGTCGGTAGTAAAGGGTTAGACTACCCGCAGTGGGTACTTTAAAACGATACTCTAAAGCTTTAGAGTATGAATATAGAGTAAAAACTGCTGCACTGGTACTCTAAAACGATACTCTATCATTTCTCTCACTCTATATTTAGAGTAGTACAGTACTTACTCTATACTCTATAGTGGCGGCCCCACTAGCTAAACAAAGGGAAAAAATGCTATAACTCATAAACCAAAAATCCAAATTAAATTTCGATTGCACCATTAAATTCGTCTCAATAAATCCTTCCAAACTAGATCACATATGGATATATTTCGATAAAGTGACAAGTAGGTCCCACAGTGGATAAAGTAGATAGAGGATGATATAGAGTATGGATGAGTGAGGAAGAATTGAGTATAGAGGAGAGAATCTTGCTGACTAGGACATATAGAGGATGAATATAAATGTCCATGAGTGCGGGTAGTGTTAGTATAGCTACTTGATCCAGTCCGCACAGGCAAAATGGACGGCTGCGAAAATAGGCACCGGGGCAAACGCCCGCACAATCGCATTTGCGGGACTAGTATAATGCCCGTGCTAACGCTACGGTGACATTTGGTAGTGCAAATGAAATAATGCAGCTGGCATGGCATCCCAAGGAACGCGATCTCCACGGTGTTGCCACTGCCACTGCCCATCTCGACCTCGTGTATGGCCGCGACGGTGAGCAACAGCGAATGCACCAGTTGCGCGAGGTGGAAGCCGAGACTCCGGGTTGTAGACCATGAAGCATGCATAGTCCTGGGTGGCATCTCCTCGACCGTAGAGTTGCTCTTGAACATCCAAAACCAGCTAACCCACCCAACCCAATCTTATGAAATCCATTTATATTGATTCATAACTTGGTGGGCAAAAAAACCTTCCAAATACGTATAAACTCGCCCAGCCCCAAAATTAAATAATAACCACCCTCAATGAAGGAGTGGGCTCTTTTCAGCATAACAAACCATCTACTACCTCGCGGCTTTCATAACTTCCAGCAAAAGGAAAACCACATTAAGCATTCAGATATATGAGCACTTTATGAATGAGGGCAAGGTTACAAGTGAAGCAGAAGCCTTTGCACAATCTATCAGGGTATATGGTACAAGAGAAACCATTCGAAGGTACAGAGTGAAAAGAACAACACTTTATGCACGCAGCTCATCTCCAAATCACCAAAATATGATCCTGCTGTGAGATCCAACATGAAGCAACTTTAGTTTGTCAAAGCTCCCAAACATGTCACTCTTGGCCCCTCAATTGTAGATGTGTCCCTGAAGAAATTCACTAATAATTTAAAGAAATATTACCAGATGATCAAGAGCTATCCATATTTTAGTAGCTTTAAATATATACAATTTCCATCAGTAACTAACCTCACTGACAAGTGAGTCACTATGCCCGTCAGGTAGCAAGTACTTGTTCAAAAGCTCTTGCATGAAGACAAAGACAACATGCTCATCTTGCTCATCCCTGGCACCTTCAATTGTTAAGGAAGAGGCTTCACGCGCGATGCATTTTTATTGTGAACTTCACTTACACATCAATTTTCGTTAACACATAAAACAAAATGCCACTGTTATACCCAGAATGTTCATTGCAAGGTGTCCTGCCTTAACTGGAAGATGCAACATGAAAAACAAAATAGGAAGAAAACATACCATGACCCTGTTGTGAGATCCAACATGAAGCACTGAATATTTGGGCCTTGGCACTGAAGGAAGGGTGTTCACAGCCGTTGTGCCGCAGAGAAGAACACACTTTCATTCTGCATGTTGCTGCTGCTATCTGAAACCTTGTTGTATCTCTGTCAAACCATGATCAAGATATCCACTACCAAACTGTTGTCTGCCTTCTTGCTAGAAACATGTGTCTGCTTGTGCTTGCGTCCTTAGGTTCATCTCAGACCGGGCCTCATCTGAATGTATTGTGGGCACCAGGTACTCTCCAGCCTTCTAAATTCCAAATGTTTAATAGATTTATTGGTGGTAACTAACAATTCATTTTTTGTGGAAAGATGCTATGGTAGAAGAAATAAAAACATACTTCATGAGCCTCATCTACATCAATGGCATACACTTTCAAAGTTGAAAGATCCTTCCTGATATGCTGAAAAGATAAAAACATCAAAATGAGGAAACGTATATGTGCATATATAGAGTGGAAGCATCCAGTAGTAACTAACTATACCATGTCTGCGTAAGGCTGTGCACCAGAAGCTCCTCTGCAGCTGACAAAACTTATATGTGTACCTAATCGGACATTGTACCTGAAAAGGTCGAGATTAACATGCACAGGGAAGTATCCAACATTTGTAAGGAGCTTTAGAGCAGCTGATGATGTAGTCGTGAATCCAATAGCTTTAAGAATCTGCGATTACATTAAAAACCAAACATCAAAGATGGAAAACTTAACAACCTTGCGACGAAAGCTCGGAGTGTGTTCTCAGCTCGGCGTCACCCCCGGCCAGGGCCACGCGCACCCCCAGCAACCGCTCTGGCCATGCCCCTGACCAGGTGGTGACCCGCCCCGCATCGCTCAAGGCCACAAAAAGATAAATATATTGCTCCATAATCCACAGAATGATAAATATATTGCTTTCATTATCAAAGCATTCTCCTATACCTGTATACATGGCAAACAGCACACCAAAAATTCTATGTTGAGCTAGATAACCAAAACCCTCAATTTGGTCCAACGATATATCAAAGTACCTACATTTTCATTTACTTGACATCATTGTCTTTGACTGTTACTTTTTGATTAATCGCCAGAGAAACTGCACAGATTTAGCAAAGTACTTTTTGATTACATGTCTACCATGCCACTTTTAAGCTACATAAACATATACTTCAAAAAAAATTGTTACTGGCCAAAAAACATTGATCAGTCAAAGTCAAGCAAACATTATCAAGCAAATGAAAATGGATGGGAGTATGCATAGAACTGATTCTCAAAAGCTGTCGCCCTACCTCCCTCTCCGAACTCCACACTCGACTTCTACTCTTTTGTATGAACAATGAAGAGGGTAAGATAATAGGGATAACTCAACCTCATGACATTAGAAATACTGAATCAGCCATCTTTGTAAGCCTTCATTGTGCAATTATGTCTTATGTTGTACATGGATTCTTGTGTGGGTAAGTAACTAAACTCAGGTCAATTAGAACTTAGGAGCGACTCCTATTGCTAATTCTAGTTGAACAGGGAAGTAGGAGGTCTCACTGTTGATAAATAAACAATATAACAATAACAACATTGAGATATTTGCATAGTACCTCAGTTTACAAATAAAAGGAATTCTGACATTTGCAACACAAGAATAGTATTTAGTATTTTTCTATCAGTCAAGTTGCACCCTGGCACTGGTACATATTGATCTTGAATGAAAAAAATCTCGACATTTAACCCATTAGATGGTGAAAAAAAAGAAGTGATTTCAGATATAAAAAAAATTGACAAAGAAAAGACGATACTTTAGTTGAACTCAATTCAACAAAGATTTTTGCATATTATCAAATTCTAGCACACGACTAAAACTGAAACCAGACAGTGACGCCTACGCAGAATCCAACTGGTGCACGTGCTCCATTGACGGCATGGCCGGCCTGTTGCCAGTTGCCACTCGCCAGTTGCTATAGGAAACCTCGTACAGATATCCAAATAGCTTGCATCAGGGATCAGGATCTCCGTTTTGCACAGCAGGAAGGCAAGAGAGGGGCCAGCATACCTGGTGTGGAGTTGTTTGTCTGACCTGATGTCCAAATTGAAAAGGGAACCACCTGGGCGCCTTCTGTTGGAGCTGAAGAAGCGATACACTTGGATGGGTAGGTATGCTTCCTCGTCGTTCAACTTGGATGGGATCACGAACGTGGTACCGAGACCGAGAGGGAGGATGGTTCACGCCGCCGAGTGAGTGGACTGCGGCGACAGCAGAACCACGAGCGGCAGTAGTGCGGTGGTCGTCGGCTGGGGTTGTCATGGCTACGGCGGGCGACGATTATCGTGGGTGTGCGAGGACGCGAGGTCGGCACGAAGCTTCCGCGTCCACCGGAGAAGAAGGATGTCGGCGCCGGTGTTGCACGCTGGTGATGTGACCCACGATCGGCGCAGCACGGGCAGCAGGGCTCCTCGGCATGGCGACAGGCGGGCCGAAGCAGCGGCGAGTTGATGGGTGCCCTTCTCGTCATTCCCTCTTGGTCTCCCAGATCCGAAAGGAGGCGCGGCAGGAGGCAGGCCAAAGCAGTGGCGAGTTGAATCGCGAGCGCGTTGAAGCCTGCAATCGATCTTGGCTTCAGTAAAGCATCGGAAAAATTATTGTTAGTTAGAATGGTCATTCTCTCTTGCTAGGAAATATACTAACATTTCTACTGCTGCCTTCAGTAAAGCCTTCTTAACGGACAGTTCCTCTACAACCAAACACAAACCAAGGGAAAGCCTTATGAAGTGAGTAGATTATCCATCCTCAACCTATTTTAAATTAACGTATTCAGAAATGAGCATTAATAACAGAGATGGAAAATTTGAATAAAAACAAAAACACAACCTGTACCAGAGAAAATCTAACACATTTTATTATTCACGGGTTTTAGGCATTTCATCTAATGGCTGGAGAGCATGCTCCCATCCGTGCAGGGTGTGCTTCTCTGCCGCATGCAACCAACTCCGGCAAGAAACGCTGCAACTCACCTGACAAAGAAGTCGATCCGTGGATGATGGAGCCGATGGGTCCCCGTTCAGGAGGTTGATGTGGCGGACCTCGTCCACATGCAGGAGCACGCGGAGGGGCAGACGTCGCCGATGCGAACAACTGCAACGCGGGGGCTAGGATGGGCGTAGTAGCACCTGGATCCAAAGGCGATGAGGCTAGGATGAGCGCATCCTCGATCCATTTACGAGTGCCGCGGCCTGGCCGCACAGCCTCCACCACGCGACCACCATCGTTTCCTCCGCCACTGCACATGCCTGGCTGGGAATTTGCGCCAGTGGAGGAACCCTAGCCGCGTGCCGTTTCCCCGCGACTCGCGACGGGAAGAGGAACAGGTCCGGCTCTGGCGTGGGGAGGCGGGGCATGGATGGTGGCCGAGGAGAAGGACCGACCGCTTGTGCGGGGCGGCGGCGGCGGCTCTGGGCTGGTATGGAGGTGAGTGGGGAGGACGGAAGGTTTTGAACTTTTTTTAATAATCGGTGATGGCTTGGATCGGTGTGTGAGGTCGCGGCGTGCGGCGTCTGGGGGAGCTGGCATGAGAAGGCGGGGTGAGAAGCCTGGCTTCACACATCCAATCCTGGCCATTGGGTTTGAGGTAGGTGTTTTATTAGCCCTTGATTTTAATGGAGACTAATTCCTGTGTGTATTTTGTTGGGTGCACAATGATTGAAGACTCTCAGCGGGGGGACTTTCTTAGGGTGGATCTAACATAATTTTGATTGGTGCATTATAGTATAGAATAGATGAGGCGCGTGTGAGCCACACCGCGCCAGGCTGCCCTCCCTCCGCCGCACAACCTCACCGACCTCTCCACTCTTAAGCCACATCCTCACCCCACCGTCTCCTCGCGTCCGCCACCTTGCTCTTGCTGTCTGGCCGTTGGAATGGCAGCGGCCACCTCGCCGGCAGCGTGCGCACGAGCGTCTGCGTCCGACCTCCGCACGGGCCGCCTCGACGTCCGCGCCGCCGCACTGCCGGCGGACGGGCGCGGCGGTGATGGCGCTGCCTCCTATAAGAAACTCGGTACGTCCGCCTCTCGCAGCTTTATGCGCATCCCTGGGAGGTTGCGGAATTAGTCGTTGAAATTTGTGATGCCTAGTGTACAATGCGGGGTCAATTGGACGAATTGAGAAAGGAGAGGGTAGCAAAATAGCTAATTTCATAGGTAAGCGAGGTAAGGCGGCCGCTCTGGCAGGAACCCCTTACATCCGGCTATAGAGCCCCGACTGGCGAAGTGGCGTTCCGAGCGGCCGCGCGGAGGTTGAAGATGACTTGCGTGCAGGGGAAACTTCGCGATAGGGGGAGTTGGGGGCGCCTATGGGCCGCAGGCCCACCAATTCGGTAGGCCCTTTTGGCAAGCAGAGCGCACCACCGTAGCCGGCAGCCAGCAGTCGTGCAGCGCACCTCAGTACCCACACTCGGCGGCGGCGCTCCAAGGCGGGTAGGCTCCGGCGCTCGGCGGCCACGGCTCGCCCTCGCCGGTCGCCGCGCCAGCGTACCAGCTCTGACGTCGTCCTCCTGATGCTTCCCCTCCCGGATCCCTCTGCGGCCCTCCCTCTCCTACGTGGTGGCTGTGTGGTGCGCGCCGCCGGCGGGCAGCGGCAGCCGGCCAGCAGCGGCTCCCCTCCGACTGCGCCCCACTCCCAGGCCCGCTGCGGTGCAGCCGCTGTACGCAGTTTAATAGTGCAAGTTTGTGTATGATAACGCAAGGGCAGCAAGGAAGGAAGTTGCTACTGATTGAGCTTGCTGTAACTGTAAGTCGAGCATATTTATTTTTGTTTGGCTTGTTTAGCAGATATCGAGCAGACATGAAGCAGTGTACCTGCAAATCGCAGCTACTTTTTCCCTTCTACTTGATGATTTTGATTGAAAACCCACAATTGCTAGTCCAGCAATCTTTCAAATTCTTGTTCCGAATGTTTTGCTGAATGCCAATTTAGTCGTGAACATGCTATTCTTGATATATATACATTTGAAGTTATTGTTGGTCCTAATTGCAACTCCAAAAACCATTGTTGTGTATCAAACTCCACCTCAGTTTGTCAATATTGGTTTTACGAATACAAGTTTAACACCTATTTTTGAATTACCGACTAAATTAGAATTGCTATATGATATAGCAATATAAATATGGTATACATTCATGGCTAAACCGAAATATCAGTGACATTTGGTAGATATAAGTGGTGGCCTGCCCTACCTGAATTTTTCGGCTGGGTCCGCCACTGGCTAATTTGGTTGGTCAAGAGATTGTCTGACAGGGTTCTTACTTGACCAAAAGTAGCTCTTGGCCACTTAACTCACAGACAATCCAAAAGTTTGATTTCGTGGCACAAAGTTTATTTGTTCATCTTCATCTGATTCCATGATAAATAGCAGTCTGAATATAGAACGCAAAATTGTCTTTTTGCATCAAAGTACAGTGGTTGGGAAACACTGCACTGAGCCAAGCTTAACAAAGTACTGTTCCTTGTATTTAAGCCCAAAAGCTCAAATTCCTAAATAAACTGTTTGCTTCTTATTTGAAGGTCTATACTCCTTGAAAAAGAGGATTGAAGATGCAGTTGTGCGGGTTGAAACAACCGCTTCCAGTGCTTTGGAGTTGGAGGAAGCACAGAGAATTAAACAGGAAGAAGTATTGCGGAAGCGTAACTTGTGGGATAATCCAGCTAAGTCGCATGAGACGCTCTCTGCTCTGGCAGATGCTATCAGGGTGGTCGACCATCTAAAAGATCTTCGCTTCAAGGTGCTTTCTATATAGTAATATGATTTCAACAAACAGTTTTGTTCTCAGGATTTCCAGAAACAAATATGCTTTTTATACTGTGATGCTTCATGCATGTGAACAGGCTTCAGAAGATAAGCTAAACCATGTGTACTCTGTCACTTCCCTTCACTAAAATATGCAAATATACAGTTTCGACTTTCTTTTTGTCTTTATTTTGCCCACAGAAACTACAATTTGAATTGGCACCTGTGTTTTCTGGCTGGTGACCATTAGATATACTGTGCAGGCTGAAGAGGCAAAGTTGATTAGTCAACTATCAGAGATGGATGCCATAAATGGTGAGCTATTTAAGCAAGCATACAAATCTTCAGTAGATGCTAGCGAGTATCTAGATCGCTACCAGATGTACAAGCTTCTTAAGGGTCCATATGACAAGGAGGGAGCGTGCATTATTGTTACTGCAGTATCTAATGGTGTTACTTCTGAGGTAAGTTAACTGTAGTTGCATTCTATATGTGTATGGCCAAAGGTAATGATAATAGAATAATAGTATAAGAAATAATGATGTAGCTTTAGTTAAAATTTCACCTTTCTATTTGAATAGATAACCTTACTGCCCTTTCTGCCTTTATGAATTTGTCGTTAACTAGTATTCTGCTCAAGTCCATGTTAAAATAAAGCTACTGAATGGTCAGTTAATTCATGAAATTTCTTTCAAATATGCTAATAGCCTATAGTGATTCATACTCTCATACTGCTAGATGGAAGTTGGTATTTTACTCTGAATGTGGTCATATCAACTTTTTGAAGTGTTGATATATACTGTTGAAATGGCTAACTATGATATTTTTTTTTACTCACAAAGATGTTGATATTTGTTCGCTGCAGCTGTGGGCAGAGAAGGTCTTTGGCATGTATACAAGTTGGGCACAGAAGCAAGGTTACAAGGTTGGATTGATTGAGAAGATATTTTCAACGAGTGGCCATATCCAATCTGCAGCAATGGAGATTGAATCAGAGTACATGTTTGGCACCCTTTCTGGAGAAAAAGGAATGCATCAAATGATATACTCGTCCCTTGAAAATTCTGACATTGATCAGGTGATTATGCTTTCTGTTGTAATTTGTTAATTTTTATCAGAATTCGTCAGGAATTGTTTAGTGCCAAGTTTAGATTAATATACATGACAAACTATACATGTAAATGTCATACAACAGTAAGCTGCTGCTGCTGCTCTACAAGATATATTAGCCAATAGATTGCTCAAGTCAAAGAAAGTAATGCTTGAGCCTCACATGTTCAGAGTTTAAGCTCATAAGTGTTGACTAATATGCATAGACCAACCGCACATAGAACTACTTTGGATAGAGTAGATTGTGAGGTAATGCTTTCTGATTTAGTATTTCAATGCTAAACCTCATACGTTACTTTTGATTCTATCATGATCTTTTTCCATATGCTGCTATGTGTATCAGAATGGCTAAACCGATATGTACCAAAGCTTGCAGGCCTTATCAGCTAGAGTCGACATAATTCCCCTGTTCTTGGATATACCAGTTGATCTTCACTTGGATGACGGTGATATAGAGACCTCTCCCTCACCTTCTGTACATAAGAAGCGAGACAGAAGAAACGGAGCTGCTGTTAGGGTTCAACACGTACCAAGTGGAGTCACTGCTGAAAGTTCTGGTACTGAACAAACATTGCTTACGCAAATGTGAACTGGTATGCTACTGTGATTGTGACTGGAATTTAACGATGCATCCTATCAACAGGTGAGAGAAGCTACTTTGCAAACAAGCTAAAAGCCACAAGTAGGTTGAAAGCAAAGCTCCTTCTAGTAGCTAGAGAATTGAGAGTATCGGACATAAAACTGATCAACAGACAAGCTATAGAGGATAAGTGCAACTCTGAAACACGAAGATACACATTTGGACCTCAGAAATTGGTCCATGATCTCAATACAGGTATCCAGTTATCAGATTTGAACTCAGTCCTGGAAGGCGACATCGAACCATTCATCAGAGGCCGTGTTACTTCCAGACAATTGTGAGGCACACAGCTCTCACCAACTGATTGATCTGTTCGCTCATTGTGATTCTGTACATTTATTTCCTTCCTTCTACAGATCACACCACATCATAAGATAACCTCTGTAAATATATCACATTTCAAGTCAAAAAGGTATACAAAACGTCAATTTCTTGCACTATCTTCATTCCAGTGGGACTCAAGATCACTCCTGATGCAAATTAATCAGCCTCATCCATTGTCAAGCTTGAACCTCTTTTGTTCTTGCACTATCTCCATTGTCATAGAAACCAAAGAAGAGTCAGTTCATGCAGATACACCATTGGAAAGCCGTAACATTTCATGTTTTTTATGTAACTAGTGGCCATGGTGCTGCACGTGGAGGAAAAAATTACATTTGTTAAGGAAATAACAACTTTTACAGTGATAAAAATAATTTGATGCAGCAACCATGTCAGTACAAGTAAGGATGAAAACGGAATGGAAATATCCCGAACCGACCGTTTTCGTTTTCTATATTATGATTCCATTTTTAAACATAAAAAATTATCAGTTTCAATTGGTTTCACAACCATTTTCTACCATTTTTTATATTCTTTAATTGCTAAAATGTAGAAATGTACCGAACTAACCGTTTTCGTTTTCTATTTCGTAAGTCCGTTTTCGACCGTTTCCGACCGTTTTCATCCTTAAGTACAAGAGACATAAGGTCAAGAAATAGATACTCAGAATGTACGCTATAGTAGCTGAACTACTGCTACTTAACTGTGATCATTCTTATTAGTTTACATTGTCATTAAGCACTTTGAATTACAAGTCATCAAACAGGAAACCATGGAGTAGAATTGAAACGGCTGATGGTGGAAATGAAGGCGTTATTTTATCATGTCTATGTAGCACCACCAATGACAAACATACAATGAAAGTGACAATTGATTCCTATTTGCAACCTTGATGGTTAGTGTGCTAAAAAAACTGACAATTGATTCTTATTTGCATGGTAATTGATCTTTGTTAATTGTTATAAAAATGAAAGGGCAGAAGGGGACTATATGTGTTATAGTAGTAATAGAGAGATCCAAACATGCCAAACTGTTATGAACAAAAATAACTCAAAACCTTGTTGGAACTGAAGCATACTCACCATGAAATTTTGAGACATGCTAAGACGATGCAGATGTGCTGTTATGTTTTCCTCTACTGAAAAAATAACCAGGCATTCAGTTTTGGGTTTTAAGACAGTTGTTCAAGTGGTAGTCTCAGACATGTGAGACGCACGTGTTAACGCAGAATGCTTAGTCCAATTTCAGCACATTGGAAATACAAAATGCTATCCAATTACAGCAAATGGAAATTTTCATACAAAAGTTAGATGGAAATATTTTTTCACATGAAATACAAGATGATAGTCCAAGTAGCAGTTTCAGAGTCATGAGATAGAGATGAAAAATAAAGAAACTGCAGCGATTTCAATCCTGTACCTCTGGTAGCGGTGAGGCCTTGACACGACCTGCAGAAACTGCAGTCCTGCACCTTCAATCAGGCAGCTGTCGCCGCTTCTAGCCAGTGGTGCTCCCAACGGGTGGAATTATAAGCCTGTTGCTGATTTTTTTGAGAGAAAAATACTGTTCCGACTAAAAAAACAAGTTGAATAAGATGGATTATAAGCCAGATGAACAGGGCCATCGGCTCGAAGTGTGCGTGGGGTGGGGGGTTGTGCAGGGGCGGCGTGGGGGCTGTGTTATGGTCCGGTCACTCGGACCGTAACCCCGCGCCGGTAGTTCCCGCCCACCGATAATTGGTTTCCTCCGCCTAACGTAACCCCGTCCCGCAGCGCCAATAATTTTTTTGCCGCCCCCACCGTAACCCAGCCCGGCGCTCGCAGCTTTTCACATAAAAAATAAAAAATTCGTGGCTACGACTTCTTCTCTTGCAGCCCACCTACCGTCTGTTTGGTTGTGGGATCAGTGGGTTGGAGTGGCTCCAACCCATGTTTTAGGGACGACTCCAACCCTTGATTTGTTTGGTTACGAGGATGGGTTCGATCCGTCTTCTGTTTGGTTGGAGGATTGAGATGGGGTCGGATCCATCCCATTTTCTGTTTGGTTGGATGGATTCGAACAGAACCTGCATATGGTCACCTTTGCACTGAAATGGTGAGGTTACCCTCCTCAATTTATGCAACACATAGCAATATTTGTGCTCAACACATAGCAATATTTCATATGCTTGCACCATGCATCAAAGATCAGCACACAAAATAATATAACAGGCACATATAAAAGTCTTGGCCATATTACAAATAAAAGTCTTAGGCCATATCCATAGGCACATTAGACACTAATATCAAGTCTGATGCTTGCACGATGCATCAAGTTCAAGCCTTACACAATATATAGCAAGTTGAAGGCTTCCACATAGCAAGACACAAGCTTACTTAGACCACAAATACAAAGTTCTATGTGGTACTAACAAAAGAACCATCCTATGACTACAACTTACCCTTACTGCCCAGGGTAGTTGTCAGCAATATGCTTTGCAACCCAATTGAATTTATGTTCAAAAGGCAAGGAGTTGAAAGCTCTAGCTATGTGAGGATGTTGGACCAAGTAGGAATGGTAGAAGGATAAGTGAATCGAATTGAAACTACCACTCATAGCCATCAAGTTGTCATACAAATCAGCCGGCACATCATTGTCAGGTTTCCCCGCTTCCTTTATCGCCTTGGCTAACTTGGTACTTCCCCATTTAATTGCAGCAACCAATGGATCTTGGTCAATCATGGCCCTCTTCTTGCCCTTGTCCCTCTTCTTAGGATTGGTGGCCTTGGTAGCCGATGAAGTTGCCGCATTGTTGTCTTCATTTGCATTCCTATCACTCTGTACCTCCATCCTCTGCACTTCATTGTCCCAGTCATCTGTACTGTCTTCCTGTGTACCTAGAGGCACACCCGAGTCCTTTGCAAACTTGCCTGTAGCCATGGTACTTCCAAATATTGTGTGCATCTCCTCAAAGTGTTTAATAGGCTTGTTTAGAAAATCAGCATCAGACTTGTGATCCTGCAATATATGTATAATTTTAGCAACTACTATTATATGACAACTAATAATTCAGCAACTATTATTAGATTATTATATGTGAGAACTAATAATTCAGCAAATACCTTAATATGATTGTTGTAGTGCTCATCATCAAGAGTTATAGTGAAGGTATCTTCATCCCAACCAGCAGCACTCAAACCACGAAGGTCACATATTTTACGAAACTTCTTTTGCCATGTCACTTGGTATCCTCATCGTTGTCACTTGGTATATTGAATTCATCACTCCCATCTTCAATCACCCAATTATGAATGATGCAGCAAGCAACAACAATATCAACTTGAGTTTCATAAGGAAAAAAAGGAGAGGCATCATCAAGTACTTTGAATCTTCTTTTTAGTGCTCCAAATGCTTGCTCTACTATGATTCTCAATGAGCAGTGCCTACGGTTGAACAATTCCTTCTCATTTTGGACCGGATTTCTCCCCCATTCATTCAAGTGGTATCGTACACCCCGAAAAGGGGGTAAAAATCCTGGTTTGGCTCCATATCCAGCATCAACTAGGTAATATTTACCTAACATATGATGCATAGTTAGGTTACATCTCAATGATCCATTAATTTTGATGAACAAATTTATGGACAAGACATAGGTTCTTGTATTACCTTGTGGCACACGAAGGCCACCCTCACGTGTTAAAGCATCACGTAAAACTAGTGCGTCATGTGCTGTCCCCTCCCATCCGGCCAACACATAGGTGAACTTTTGGTCAAAATCTACGGCTGCCAGTACATTTTGAGTACAATGCTTGTATCTACCACGAAAAGCATGCTGCATTTCCTTTGAAATAGTGGCTCTTATATGTGTACCATCAAGTGCTCCTATACAATCCTACGTTATGTTCAAAGAAGTCAAGATTAGGTCAATTAGGTTTGGCAAAAAAATAAACTTAGAATATGACATAAGGTTAAGCTTCACACCTTAAAGTATGGATACCACCTTGGGTCTCCTTCAATTTTAGCTGGAGTGTCCAATGAAGGGGGTCTAATATAATCATCTCGTAGCTCACCAATAGCATGAAGTACTTTGTTAAAATAACGACTGATCGTTTCTCCGGATCTACCAAAATTGGTTGCAATTACTCTATTCCTAACATTGTGCCCCACGGTATGCAAAAACATTGCCACTTGCTCCTCAACACACATATGAACGGTATCTTCAAGTAAACTACGATCTCTAAACAACTTACAAAACCTAAAGAAACGTGCTTTGTTCATTCTCAGCATGTTTACACAAGTTGTGTCATCCTTCCAGATTTTGTCATTGAGGTATTCCATTCTCTTCCTATCCCTTTCATATATTGGTGCATAAGTAATCCCTTCCCTTCTTGCAACTCGTTTTCTTTTCCTAGACCGAACAACAATTGCCATGACACACAACAACCAATGTGCAGCAGCAGCAAAAATAAATGCCTTGAGCCTGTTATTCATCTACATACAGCAGCACAATCAAGCACAGCAGCACAATCAATATAGATCAGGTAGGTAAAAAGCAAATATTCAGAAGCAGACCCCATCCAATTCCATATAAGAGGTAACATAGTCTAAAAATTCATGTAGTTTGGTTAAAGTTACTTACAATTTAAGTCTGAGCACAATATACTACTGAAAGACCATCCATAGTTTGTTTCTATTCATAGGAAAATGGTGCTCCTAACCATCTAGGCGTTGTACGCAAACGGCGGCCCCGCTGGCCGGTCAGCGGGCGGGGGGTTGAGGGGGGGACGCCCCCTCGCGGGTTTCAGGGCAGCGCCCTGAAACCTCTCGGCATTTCATCAATCGCATCAATGAAGTCGCTATGAAATCGCTATGAAAAAGTAACAACAACACAAGACTAAACCAGTACTCACCTGCAGGGATCTGGGGCAGAGGGCCGACCTGACGCCGGTCCGAGGCAGATGGCGGGGCGACGCAGAGGGCGGTGCGACCCTGGCGGAGATGCGGAGCCGGTCCGGGGCAGAGGGCGGCGCCGGTCCAGGGCAGAGGCCGGTGGGCGGGCGACTCCTCGGGCGGACCTGGAGGCGGGCGGGGCGGCTTCTCGGGCACGGCAGGGCGGCTCCTCGGGCGCGGCGGACCAGGCGGGGCTGGCGCGATGGCCAGGCCGGCGCTGGGCGAGGCCGGGGCTACGCGACCCTGGCGGAGATGCAGGGCTCGGCGCTAGGCGGCGGCGGTCTGATGGAGCAGTCGAGTGGAGGGGAGGTGAAGGGATAAGGTTTGGGGTTACTGCAGCGCATGTGAATTTCCCAACCCGAGCGGAGCGGCTCCGTCCGCCAGATTTCGACGGAGCAACCGAACCCGCATATTGAAGGAATATTCTCCTGAGGTCGAACCCAACCCATCCCAAACCTCCATCCAAACAACCAGAAAATGGGTCGAACCCATTCGGGTTGGCTCCAGCACTCCAACCAAACAGACGGCTAGTGAGCTGACCCATCCCACAAGCTGAGCGCCACATGTATGCTACGTGAATATGTTTAGGAGCACTTGGGCCGAGAATGGAGTGGTCCATGTGATGTTCTTTTAAATAATAAAATATAGAGCAAAACATAAGAAAAAAATATATAAACACATAATAGAGAAAAAAATTAAAAGAACATCACATGGATACTTTTCAAACATCATAAAATATATTATAGAACAACACATGTATACTAAGTGAACATCACTAATTACAATATTACATTATAGAACATCGCTAAATACATTATAGAACATCGCATATATATTACGTGAGCATTACTAAATACATCATAGAACATCACATGTATATTAAGTGAACATCATAAAAACATTATAGAACACCACATGTATACTACGTGAACATCACAAAATACATTATAGAACATCACATGTATGCTACGTGAACATCACAAAATACATTATAGAACACCACATGTAAACCACGTGAACATCAGAAAAATACATAATAGAACATCGCATATATAGTACATGAACATCAAAATATATCAAGAACACCACATGTATACCACATGGACATCACAAAAATACATCATAAAAATCTCATGGTGGACATCATAAAAACATCATAGAATACCACATGTATACTACGTGAACATCACAAAATACATTATAAAATATCACATGTATGCTACGTGAATATCACAAAATACATCATAGAACACCACATGTAAACCACGTAAACATTAGAAAAATACATAGTAGAACATCACATATATAGTACATAAACATCAAAATATATTAAGAACACCATATGTATACCACATGGACATCAAAAAAAATCTCGTGGTGGACTTGCATATTATTGCGTTCGGCCAATGATCATTCTCGGCCCAGGTGTAACACACGTACTGCCGTAGTGGCGTACATACTTGTGTACACGTATAGATGTGTAAACCACAGCTCAAGAGAAATATACGTGCGCATGGACTTGCTAGCTTTCATGAAAGAAGCTAATAAGACTAGCGTGTGGCTCTCAGCTCACGCATGGCCCACCTCGCCCAAGCCCCTCTCATAAATAAATATATAATAAAATATAGAACAAAGCATAAGAAAAAATATATAAACACATAATAGAGAAAAATTTAAAAGAACATCATACGGATACTTTTCAAACATCATAAAATATACTATATAACAACACATGTATACTAAGTGAACATCACTAATTATACTAAAGAACATCGCTAAATACATTAAAGAACATCACATATATATTATGTGAACATCACTAAATACATCATAGAACATCATATGTATATTAAGTGAACATCATAAAAACATCATAGAACATTACAAGTATACTACGCGAACACAATATATATATATATATATATATATATATATATATATATATATATATATATATATATATATATATATATATATATATATATATATATATATACACACACACACACACACATTAAGAGAACACTATAAAAATATATTATAGAACATCACATGTATCCATATGAACATCATATCATCTCATGAAATAAAAAAATAAAAAGTTAAACATGAAAATACAAAATAATTAATTAGAGTAAAATAGAAAAAGACAAATTTAAAACGTATAGAAAACATAAAGAAAAAGATAAAGGAAAATGGAAGAAAAAAGAATAAGACATAAAAATATAAAATACAATATAGCAAACAAAATAATTAATTATAGTAAAAACAAAAAAGAAATAAAAGAAAGATAAAAATACAAAATGAAAAAATAATAAAAATTACATAAAAACTGAAAATAAAAAATAAAAAATTGAAGCATGAAAAGAAAAAGAAATGATAGAAAAGAAAGAAAATAAAAAAAATATATAAAGAAAAGAGAGGAATAACGAAAATGAAAAAATCGAACTTTCTTTTTGAGGGAAAGAGAAAAAAAATCAAGAGGACGCATTAAACTGAGAACGGACATATAACAAGACCTTCGTCCCCTGTGTACACAAAAATCCTATTACGGTATTGGGTCATCGGAAGAAATCTGGTCCATAAAACAAACCAGCACGGTTAGGCGCGCTGCTGCCGTGCCCGGTAGAGAAATCATTTTAAATTTGCCTGAGCAAAAAAGAAAAAAAATGAACAGTGAATGCCGATGTCGTGTCATGAACATTGTTGGATATCATGTCATGAACAGTGCTGAACAGTCACATATACGCTGGCTGCCTTTAGAGTATTATAAGCGGCGAAGAGCCGGCGAGATCCGACGTGTGGGAGAGAGAAAGCAGGAGAGAGAAGAAAGCGGACGACCCGCGACGCGCCGTTAAAAAGCAGGCGAAATGACTGTAGCTGCTGCTCCCCCACTCCCGTCCTTCCACGTCGCAGCTAAGCACCACCACTCCTCGGCAGCTCGGGGCCTCGGGTGATCTGGAGCTTCTCGCAGCCGGCGAGCGGGCGTATCCAGTAGCCTTGCTCTAAAAAAAACTTGTGGTGGCGCATTATTCCGTGGACCGTCACTTCCGTCGTTGGACCGTCTGTACGCTTTCTCGCCCACGCGCGGGAACCGTCGGCACGAGCGCGTGGGAACCATCGGCGTGAGCCGAACGTTCGGATCCGAAGAATTCCGTGCGAAAGGGACCCACGCGAGGGGCCGCCTGATCTACAGCCTGGGGACAGCACTATCCTTGAGCAGCAGCGTGAGCCGGACTACTTCCAAGTGTCGGGACAGGCCCACATGCCTCCATTGATCAGTCCCTCCATGCAACAAGGTACAACAAAAGAAGAATATTCAGGCTGTGTTTAGATGCAAATTTTTTTTTGCAAAACGGCACTGTAGCTCTTTTCATTGTTATTTGACAAATATTATCCAATCATTGTCTAATTAGGCTTAAAAGATTCGTCTCGTCCATTTCGTCTAAAGTGTGTAATTAGTTTTATTTTTTATCTATATTTAATGTTTCATGCATGTATCCAAAGATTCGATGTGACGGGGAATCTGAAAAATTTTGCAAAATTTTCTGAAACTAAACAGGGCCTCAAACCAATGCCCACTAAAGCAAAACCACAGACACTTGGACCACGAGAGCAGAGAGACTCGCTTGTGTATCAGTCTGTAGAGCACAATGTTAAGATATCTTCCAAGTGCCGTTGCTTAAGAATGGGGTTTTTACAGTAAAGTCAATGTATAGCTTCCTAGTCAGTAACAGGATCAAAGTGTCACAATTAGTCTGGCGGCTTAAAATATCTTCAAAGATTAACATTTTTCTTTGGTTCTTTCAAAGAGGAGTTATTCTCACTAAAGATAACTTAGCAAAACATAACTGGAATGGAGATAGGTCATGCTATTTTTTGTAGCAATCCAGAAGCCATCCAGCATCTCTTTTTTGAGTGTACGTATGCCAAGTTTTTTTTGGAGGGAAGTCCATAGGGTACTGGGAATTAATCCACCTCTAATGTTTCACACTTATTTAATACCGGCTATGCTATGTTAATACTTTTAGATCGGTTTTACTGTTGGGCGCAACGGCTTTTTGTTGGTCAATCTGGCTAACAAGGCCAAACATAGTGTTTTTTTACGAGTGTAGACCGAAATCTCTCTTGCATGTTCCTTTTAGGGGACACATTGGCTCCGATTTGAGCCCAATTACAACAATGTAAGGTGTAAGAATCAGTATCATTGAGGCGTGCCGCAAGCTGGAAAATGCGGAATGCAACTCTTTGCTTCATTTAGTTGGCTTGTTTTTTTTTTTCTAGAATCGAGTTTTGAGTTATACTTGTCATAGACTCTTTTTAAGTGTTTCGTGTTTCGAGATGTAATAAGTTTGGTCCGATTCCTCTTGTTGAAGGATAAAGTCAGATTTTTCTTCCATTATCTAAAAAAAATCAATGCCCACTCACGATGCAGCTGAAGAGCAGCACAAAGAAGATGTTGCTCCACATCTCAAGTCAACTAACTTGACAACAACAATCAACAAAACATGTAGGTCAGCCAATTGGCAACGCCGAGTTGGATCGCAGCTACCAGAAAAGCAAGCCAATAAGCCATGTTTTAGCAAATACCTACAGCAAATTCAACTCACGAGGAGCCGGCCCAATCTAGGGATCAAAACTGCGGGGAGAAGATCTAGCAGAGGGCCCCTGTTTACTGCCACCACTGTGATCTCACTGCAGCAGCGGGCTCATGTTCGTGCTCGTGCTCGTCAGCAGGCTCGCCATGGGCCCTGCCTGGGACCTCCTCGCCCCGCCCTAGGGCCTGTTTGGTCGGAGGTCTGGATGATTTGACTGATAAAAAGTGTTACCTGGAAGTTGCTAGTAAAATTGATGATTTTTGCCTGACCAGACAAGTTGGATATTTGTTTGTTTGTTTGCTGCCTTGGAAGATTACTATGTCGGATAATACTAATATAAAAGAAAAGACATTACTATCAAATTAACTATGCATTATGTTATCCACATTTAGTAAATTTATTATTAAAATACTTTTTGTGAGGAAAAATATTTCTAATAATAAATATTTAACTAGGGTACTGCAGGCTGCAGCGGTGCTCCAACCTCACACGAATAAAAAATAAAATAAAAGAGGAATGCTGACAACTTATAATAGAAAAAAAAGAAAATGAGGATAATCACTTGTCAAATCAAAACTTGTTCGGAAATCACCTATACTTATCCTGTAGCCTACTAGAACAGTAGCAAGAGCGGTAGATGTGCGGTACTGTCGATTTTATATGGTATAAAATATAAACAAGATGACTAGCTTAGCATCATAATGAACATGCAAGCCAGGCAACTGAGCCAGGCGCTCGATTTTCGTCGCCTGGGAGCAACTGGATTGCCTGGACCAGGCAATGCAAGTCACCAGGGTCCGATCCAAACATGTCAAGCGCCGTGTAGAGGATTGACCCAATCACAAATGAAATCACCCAATCACAAGAGAGAATACCGATAGAGACCAATCACCTCGGAATCAAAGATGACACAATGATTTTTTTTACCGAGGTTCACTTGCTTGCCGGCAAACTAGTCCTCGTTGTGGCGATGCACTCACTTGGAGGTTCACGTGCTAATTGGCATCACACGCCAAACCCTCAATAGGATGCCGCACAACCAACACAAGAGAGGATCACATAAGCCACGCACATTCCACTAGAGTACCTTTTGGCTCTCCGCCGGGGAAAGGTCAAGAACCCCTCACAATCACCACGATCGGAGCCGAAGACAAGCACCTTCCTCCGCTCGACGATCCTCGCTGCTCCAAGCCGTCTAGGTGGCGGCAACCACCAAGAGTAACAAGCGAATCCCGCAACAAAACACAATCACCAAGTGCCTCTACATGCAATCACTCAAGCAATGCACTTGGATTCTCTCCCAATCACACAAAGATGAAGAATCTATGATGGAGATGAGTGAGAGAGGTTTGGCTATGCTCACAAGGTTGCTATGTCAATGCAAATGGCCAAGAGAGTGAGCAAGAGCCGGCCAACAAGCTTATATAGGAGCCCCCCACGAATAGAGCCATTGGGCTTACTGCACAGCACAAATCGGGGCGACCGGACGCGCCGGTCCGGCCTGACCGGACGCCCACAGCGTCCAGTCGCTCCACCGCGACCATCCTATGTGCGCCACATGTCATATTTTAAATCTCGTACGTTAGATCGTAACGATCACTTGAAACGATACAACGCTCAACATAGAACGACCGGACGCACCGCTCGGCACGACCTAACGCGATAGTAGAGTCTGGTCGCTCGCTCACGTGTTTAGCCACGCACCGTGGTCGACCAGAAGCGCCGGTCCCATGACTGACCGGACGCGCTGGTCAAATCGAGCCACACACCATGCGCCAAGTCCGGACGCGACAGTACTTCACAACGGACGCCACAGTGCCAGCGTCCGGTCGTTTCCAGTAAGCATCCACGTGCGACCGGACGCGTCAGGTGCACTACGACGGGACGCGCCACCGTGTCTGATCATAAGACCGAGACTACGCGCACACATGGAGCACTGACTGGACGCGTTCGGTCATTTAGAGACCGCGTCCGGTCACCCCAGTGACCTCCATTCGCCTCCGTTTCTTCACCTCCAGCGTAGTGGAAAATAGGTGTTTCACTTCCACAAAAGAGCCGAATCCCTTCTCACAAGCTCGGCGGGAGAGAGAGGAACCCAAACCCCTCTCTACTGCTTAGACTCCACCTCCTTTGCAAATGTGCCAACACCAACAAGTGTTCACCACCTTGTGCACGTGTGTTAGCATTTTCACAATTATTTTCTCAAAGGAGTTAGCACCACACTAGATCCTAGTGCATGCAATGAGTTAGAGTATCTAGTGGCACTTTGACAACCGCATTTCACAACGAGTTTCACCCCTCTTAATAGTACGGCTATCAATCCTAAATGTGATCACACTCGCTAAGTGTCTTGAGCACCAAAACAAAATGGCCCTATGGTTATCACCTTTGCCTTGAGTCTATTTTGCTTTTCCTTCATTTCCAAGTACAAAGCACCTTGATCACTTGAGCCATCATGATCATCACCTCTTGCTTCACCATGTGGAATTGTGCTACCTATCTCATTCACACTTGATCAAATAGGTTAGCATGTAGGGTTTCATCAATTCTCCAAAACCAAACTAGGACTTTCAGCGGGGTTGCCTGCCCGAAGGAAGGTCGCTATGGCAGGAGCTTGCTGTTGCCGGAGGGGGGAGGGGAAGAAGACGAGTGCCACAAAGCTCCGACAAACTCCCACCCGCGCCGTGGCGGGTGGGGGGACGAGGATGATGAGGAGGGCAGGGACGAGGACGATGGCGAGGAAGGGGGCAACAGAGGATGGGTGCGGGGAGGGATAAAGGGGCGAGGGAGTCGGGTGCGAGGTAGATAGCGCGTGACATGTCGCAGGTTAATGGCCTCCATTGAACTAAGATTCATCATTAAAAAACATATTCCAATAAAATTAGAACATTTATCACCTTGGTAGTGCATGTTACTAGATAGCCTATAGTGTTGGAAACAATTCAGATCAATTCAAGAGGGGTTCACTGTTGCTTGCTATAGTCTGAAGGTGAGACCTGGTTCCACATCCTGTGATGATTGATGACGACCCTGGTTCCACAACCAAGCATGGGGAAGGCAGGTTTATTACTCAGTTCCCTTCTAGGGCTGAGCTAGCGTTCAATTAATTATGGTGGAGCTGATGCGAAGGGCGTAGGAGTGACTGAAGGTACTAGGCTGCAGTTTGAAGAGTGGCAAGAAAAGGAGGAGGGGTTCTTATTTCCCAAGGTGTGGGTAAGGGTGAAGTGTATTAGTGAACCGCTTCGCGAGTTTCTCATTCTGTGGGCGGTGGGATCTCTTTTAGGCTCAACTCAAATGGTAGACATGGAGACAACAAGAGGAACAAGTTTGGACGCATCTTAGTTGCAATGCTTGGCCCTAGACTGACTCCGAGAGTCCTGGATGTGGTGATTGGGGATCACTATTTTGACTTGGAGTTCGAAGTTGAGAAGAGAGGTTTTGATGAAAATGGGGATGAGGTTGATGTTGAATGGGATGGTGGAGAGGGTGAGGGAGATGGGGAAGGCAAGAAGCATAGCCCTAACAGTGAGAGCGGATGGGAGGATGATCATGCAAAAATGGGTGATAGTAAGCGCCATGATGGGGATGGTAGGGAGGACAAGAGGAAGGAATCTCGGTCTAAGGATGATGCTCCAGTCAATGGACATGTCCTTAGCAAAGAAGATTTTGAGGAATTCCTTAGTTGGAAGGCTAGTAAAGTTATTGAGTCTGCTATGGATGTGGTTTTGAAGGAAGCAACTACTGTAGTGGTAGGAGAAGTTGAAGAAGCCTCTGATGGTGCAGCTGAAGACCATGGTTCGGATGGGGTTCTTTCTGTGGAGACATCGGGTGGAGGGGAAGAGATGGAAGCGGATGGGAGTACAGGTGTTACTTAGGTTGAGGAATTGGGAGAAGCTGCTGACGGAAGAGTTGATGTGAAGGAGAAGAAGAGCGGCTTGCTGGTGGCACAGGATGAGCTTGCTGATGCAAAGTTCCTAGGAGCTGCGCTGATCACTGAGGTAGTTCAGTCCCCCACTAGGGCAAGCCCAAGGCTGGCGGGTATGGCGGCAGAACATACACTAGTGCGGGTCAGACGCTTGGTGCAGTCCAAAAACCTAGAATTTAATAAAGGTAACAAAGTGTTAGCCCCTGACTGTGTTTTACCCCTTTCAAAAGTTGTAGATAACCTGCGGAACCTGGGTTTAGGGGTGGGCATTAATAGTGGGATTTCCTATGAGTTGAGCATTTAGAACTTAGTGCAGGAGGCTTTAGTTAGTGAGCCCTATTCGATTTTGAGAGAAGGAGAGGATGACTTGTTTGACAACGAATCAATTGATTATGATAGTTTTGAAAAGAAAGCTCTAGAATTTTTGTGTGGCGATTTAATGGAAGAAATCTTCGATGAGGACAGCTATCACCTAAGTAGTGACCTTAAGACTGTTCAGCGGAAGCCGGGCGCTAAGTCGTCAAGGAAGAGGGCTTCGAGAAAATTAAAGGTTTGGATCAATAAGATTAGTACGAGATGAGAGAGATTTTTTAGAATAACAGAGGTCTTTGTGACTTGGCTAAAACCAAATTTTTGAGCAATACGGCAAGAAAGCTGGGGCTAGATTTCATTGCTCTCTTGGAAACCGGCAAAAAAGATTTTACACAAGCAAAGCTAGATAGGTAGTGTGGAGGGAAAAATTGTGTGTGGCACTGGACTGAACCACATGGAAGATCAGGTGGTATGCTTCTAGGAGTAAACTTAGATGTTTGTGATGTTGGGAGTACTGAGGAGGGTGAGTTTTTTTTATTAAATTTCACCTTAGAAACAGAAGTGATGACTTTCACTGGTGTCTAGTGGCGGTTTATGGAGCAGCTCAGCCAGAATTTAAGGAGCAATTCTTAATAGAGTTGGTACACTACCTTTACTGGTTGGTGGCGATTTCAATATAATTAGAAACCCAAGTGAAAAAAGTAATGATAGGTACGACGATCGTTGGCCCTTTCTGTTTAATGTCATTATTGATGGTTTGAACTTAAGGGAAATAGAGATGTCAGGAAGAAAGTTCACCTGGGCTAACTCTAATAAGGTACCTACTTATGAGCAATTAGATAGGGTGTTGGCCAGCACAGAGTGGGAACAAAAATTTCCTCTAGTCACTGTTGATGCACTGAACAGGGAGATATCTGATCACACTCCCCTCCTTCTTAGCGCAGGCGAGAAAGTAAATGTAAGTAACAAGCCGGAGTTCAAATTTGAACTTAGCTGGTTACTTAAGAAAGACTTTTTTTGAAACGGTAGCGAAGATTTGGGGAAGTGTTGATAATGGGGCTACCCCAATGAGGAAGTGGCAGAGAAGATTAAAGTAGTTTTTGAGAGGCTGGGCAAAAAACAAAAATGGGAATTATAAAAAAGAAAAGGATGAGCTCTTCCGGCTGGCTGGGGAACTGGATCTGAAAGCAGAATCCTAGATTTTGAGCCAACGAGAGCTTGACCTGAAACAAAGTGTGAAGGAAAGAATTACACAGTTGCTTCGGGAAGAAGAAATCAAATGGTTCTAAAGAGCTAAAACTAAGCACCTGTTAGAGGGGGATAATAATACTAAATTCTTTCACACGGTGGCCAATGAAAAAAGAAGAAAAACAAGAATATTTGAACTTGAACAAGAAGGGAAAGTGATCAAAGGACAGGAAAACTTAAAGGTTTTCATAACAAAATATTATAAAGATTTGTTTGGGTCATCGCAGAGAAATAACTTCTCTCTAGATGAATCACAAATAAATGATATACCTCAGATTGCTGAAGAAGAAAATGAGTTGCTAACAGAAATGTTTACAGAGAAAGAAGTAAGGGATGCCATTTTCCAAATGAAACATAATAAGGCACCAGGACCTGACGGCTTCCCGGCAAAATTCTACCAAGTGTTTTGGTCTCTCATAAAAAATGACCTAATGGCCATGTTTAGAGAGTTCCATAGTGGTAATCTGCCCCTTTTTAATCTCAATTTTGGTACAATCACCCTAGTACCAAAACAAAAAAAGTCAAACAAGTCCAACAATATAGGCCCACTTGTATGCTCAATGTTAGCTTTAAGATCTTCACTAAGGTCTTGGCTAACAGGCTTACCACAGTGGCTGACAAGGTAGTGAGACACTCGCAGACTGCTTTTATGCCAGGCAGGAATATTCTGGAGGGAGTAATAATACTCCATGAAACAATTCACGAGCTGCATAAGAAGAAGAGGAAAGGGGTAATTTTAAAGTTGGATTTCGAAAAAGCCTATGACAAAGTAAATTGGACCTTTGTGCAACAAACACTAAGAATGAAGGGCTTCTCACCGGTGTGGTGTAAGTGGATTGAAGAGGTAGTAAGTCGAGGAAGTGTGGGAGTTAAAGTGAATGAAGAAATTGGCCAGAATTTTCAGACTAGAAAAGGATTTAGGCAGGGGATCCCCTCTCACCTATTTTGTTTAATCTAGTAGCTGATATGTTGGCCATCCTTGTGTCGAGAGCGAAGAACGGTGGACAATTTATGGGTTTGGTACCTAACTTGGTGGAGGACGGGCTGTCCATTCTGCAGTACGCAGATGACACAATATTGTTTGTGGAAGATGACTTAGAAGAGGCTAGAAACCTAAAGCTTGTACTAGTAGCTTTCGAAAAATTGTCAGGCTTAAAAATTAATTTCCACAAAAGTGAGATGTTTTGTTTTGGTGAGGCTAAATGCTGAGTAGAAAACTACAAGAGGATATTTGGGTGCCTTGAGGGAAGATTCCCCTTTAAATACTTAGGAATCCCAATGCATTATAGGAAGCTTTCTAACAGACATTGGAGTTC
This sequence comes from Saccharum hybrid cultivar R570, assembly GCA_038087645.1. NCBI lineage: Eukaryota > Viridiplantae > Streptophyta > Magnoliopsida > Poales > Poaceae > Saccharum > Saccharum hybrid cultivar. Next base: position 21,211,970 of record JAQSUU010000496.1, read on the forward strand.
AATAGAGGAGCGTTTCCAGAAAAAACTTAGTAGTTGGAAAGGGAAGCTTCTCTCCTCGGGAGGGAGACTAGTGTTGATCAATTCGGTCTTGTCAAACTTACCGATGTTCATGATGTCTTTCTTTATCATACCTAAAGGGGTAAGGAGAAGGCTGGATTATTATCGATCTAGGTTTTTCTGGCAGTGTGATGAACACAAGAAGAAGTATAGGCTTGCAAAGTGGAATATCCTCTGTAAGCCAAGGTGCATGGGGGACTAGGGATTTTGGACTTGGAAACACAGAATGAGTGTTTAATTAGTAAATGGTTGTTCCAACTTTTTTTTAATGAAGATGGTCTTTGGCAAGATGTACTTAAAAATAAATACGTCAAAGACAAGTGTCTATTCCAAATAGAAAAACGCCCGGGCGATTCACAATTTTGGGCAGGTCTGATGGAGGTGAAGGATCTGCTGGTACAACATGGAAAGTTCAAAGTCAACGACGGCCACCAAGCAAGATTTTGGGAGGATGTATGGATAGATAAACAACCACTAATGCGGTTGTTCCCTGATCTATATACGATTGTAAGGAAAAAAGGGGTGTCGGTAGCTAGCGTTCTAAGTTTGACGCCACTGAACAATTCGTTCAGGAGGGGAATAGCTGGGGACAGACTAAGATGCTCAAAAAAAAAAAGATGCTCAAAAAAAAGCTGGGGACAGACTAAATGAGTGGCTCAAACTAGTTTCTTTAGTTTTTTGGTAAAATTAAACAATGATAAGGATACCTTCATTTGGCAAATAAAAAGAAATGGTATTTTGCCCACACAGTCGTTGTATAGGGAGATTATGAAAAATGAGAGGATTTCAGGAAAAGAAGTGTTTTGGAAAGCAAAACTGCCTCTCAAAATTAAAGTCTTTCTTTGGTGTTTAAGAAGAGGGGTAATTTTAACAAAAGATAACTTAATTAAGAGAAGATGGAAAGGAGATCCGAGGTGTAGTTTTTGTGGACTATAGGAAAGTATCCAACATCTTTTCTTTGAGTGTCGAGTGGCTAGATTTGTTTGGAATACATTGTTCATCACCTTTAACTGTCAATCTCCAAAAAGCATTTCTCATATGTTTGGGTCTTGGATTAGGGGATTTACTCATGGGCTAAGGAATCAAATAATAATGGGAATAGCAGCCATGTGTTGGGCATTATGGTTGAATAGAAATGATGCGGTGTTCCAAAATTTAGTGACTAACTCTCATATGCAGGTACTCTTCAGGGGGACTTACTGGATCAAATAATGGTACTTGCTACCTAAAGAGGAAGAGGGAAGAAATTTAAAGGAAGGCTGCAGATACTTAGAAGGATTGGTGTTGCATTTCTTTAGGACCCGTGGGTGGAAGAACCAGAAGAGAATTGGGCTTTAGAGTCTGGGTTGTGTTGATTTTAGTTACGTCTTTGAACTTGATCTGGCAGCCTTATGGTTTCTGGTGTTTCTTTTGTAGCAGTATCAGCAAAGTCTGTTCCATTTTGTGGACCGGTAGCCTTCTGTTGTATGACTATTGGCAGTGTTGAGACAATCCGGTAACGGAAAACTAGGCTAAGTCCCTATCTTGTAATGTTAAGCCCTAAGCATTCACTTGTGAATGTGAAGGCTGGAATGATTTATTCCGTAATCTAAAAAAAATGCAAGGAGCACGATAGTATATATATGCATTGCTAGCCATTCAAGCTAAAAAATAGAGAAGAGGGAGAGGTATGGATTAACTAGAGAGTTCTTGAAATTAGGTTTTTGAATTTTGATTATAAGGTTCAAATTTTCAGGATGTTATGCACAGCTAGCCGTCAAGCCGTGAACCTCTCTTTACGAGGCAAGAAAACACACTTGCTATCCATTCCCGTACCTTATTCGTCACAACGAATTCCGTACGTGTTAGTAGCACATATAAGTCCATTCCAAGTTCAAACAAAGTAAATAAATAAATAAATGAGAGAAATCCCGGCCCTCGAGCCCTCCAAAAGAGAACAGGCTTTTTCTGAATTCGAAGTTCAAATGAAAACACAAAAAAAATCAAAGAAAATGATTGATCACACTTCACACGTCGTTGACCATGCGTGATGGTCTCTCGACGTATAAGAATCCTCATGGCGCATACTCATCTGAGAGTAGCATTCGACACTCCCAGCCCAGTGGTCGCGAAGCAATCCCTTTGTAGGATAGGGAGTACAATACATAATCGCCTGCTGGGACGCATACGGATACATACTTATTGACGTACGGATATAACGGTGGGTTAGAGTACGTGTGGACGTGGACGAGCTAGCTTCAGTTGAAGCTGATGGGGTAGACGCGTTGCATGTTGGGGTAGAAGAGCCCCCAGTTCTGCTCCACGCCGCTCTCCTTGAGGTTCTCGTTGAACATGGAGAAGAGGATCGTCTCGATGGCGCCCGGGTGGCGCGGGGTTCCCCGGCCGACGTGGTTGATCAGGTTCTGGTTGTAGAGGGCCGCATTCTCGGGCGACGCCGCGACGCCGCCAGCGGACGGCCACCCGCTCTCCGACACCACAAGGGTCACGCCGGAGCCGCCGTGGTTGCCCATCGCCACGTAGAAGGAGTCGACGGTGGCGTCGAAGAGGTTCTGGTACTCGTAGGCGCCGTCCTTGAGGACGGTGCCGGGCGCGGTGAAGAGCGCGTAGCTGACGTCCATGGCAGACGGGTTGGTGGCGTAGGTGAAGTAGGGGTACACGCTCGCCATGAGAGGCGCGCCGGTGCGCGCCAGGAAGTCGAGGACGGGGCCCATGAACCCCTGCGCCTCGTCGGTGAACTCGGCGGCGGAGGGCGGCTTGTACCCGCCGAGGATGGCCTGCGACACGGACGTGGTGACCTTGATGCCGTCCAGCCCGGCGGCGGCCAGCGCGGCGCGGACGTTCTCCATGGCCGGGACCAGGTTCTGCGCCGCGCCGCCGGCCACCTCGTTGCCCACGCAGACGCAGCGGAAGGAGACCTTCGGGTACGCCTGGATGTTGTTGCGGACCCACGACGCGGCCGCGGCCGGGCTGGCGGCGAGGCTGGACAGCACGTCATTGGGCGCGCCGACAACGACGCGGATGCCCGTGCCGCCCACGGCCTGGAGCGCCGCCTGGTCCGGCGCGTAGATCCGCATCAGCGAGATGCCGTTGTCCTTGTACATGCCGATCACGGTGCTCGCCGGCGGCAGGTTGTCGCCGCTCATGCCGTAGGACACCCCGATGGACTCCACCACGGCTGCACATACGTACGTATTCCTCCAGTCAAACTTATGAATTAATCACAGTAAAATTGTTAATGGAACAGGAAACTTGTGCATGAAACAAGAGAGGCAGCGAGCATCGCTGTCCGCTGTTTGTAACTGAAATTTCTGTCACTGCTCTAGTCCTCCCACTTCTTATCTCTACATCGAGAAGACATTAACTTCCCCATCTCTCTCTCTCTCTCAGTGTATCTATCCATCTATCTTTCTTTCTTTCAACAATCTATCTGCAATATAATCTTTGCAACAGTCGACGTTACAAGCAACTGATTATATTTTACTGTCAGCTGTTGCCGCCACATGCGAGAGGCCCAGAGAGAGGAAACGTCTGAACCGTTGAGTAATTCACCAATGACCGATATGGATGGCCACAGCCGTTAGCTAGAGCACGAATGAGGCTAACGGCAAATAGCTAGCATTTTTCTAATCATAGCTAAAAGGCCAACAACTAGCTAGCTCCCGCATGTTTATGGTCTTATTTGACAGGTTTTTTTTTTATTGTGGCTCTTTCACCGACTTAATCAAAAGCTTTACTGAACAAAGCACATGCGAGAACGGCTGTCGAAGCCAAAACCAAGGTAAAAATAGTGAAACCTAAGCCGCCGTTGTTTTGGCAAGAAGTTGAAGCCATGAAAAATGTGGTTTCTTCTAGCTTTATTGTTTTTTAAGAGGCGAAAACCCTGCCACAAAGGCACTAACATTACTTTAACATGACATAACTCCAGTAATGATCTTATTTTTGTATTTAAGTTACTGCCAAGAGTTTACATTCTCCAAAAAAAAATCTGGTTTCGTCTTTCTAGCTGCAAGCACAAACATACCCTGAAAACATACAGTAAGGAAAGGGGGAAAATATAGATACTTGGAGCGATGTTGGCAAAGACGCCGAGAAGCAATGCCGCCGTAGCCAACATGGAGGCTGCACTCTGCCTTGCCATTCTCTCTGTTCTCAGATCCTCCCCGTGCGTGTTCAAGAGGCTACTGTATCTTCTTGTGCCTGTGCTTACACGTCTCTCCAAAAACTCTGTGCTTGTAATTGCTTCATGAAACAAACCACTGCCAACAGCCATCTTATATAGAACTATAGATATCAGGGTCCAATATATCACTTGACCCAACGTCACAAGCACCGACAAGCTTTTCTTTTCGAATATCCAGCACCACCGACATTAGCTTACATCTCTTTCATTTTTTTCTGAAAATCTTTTTCGTTTTCTTTGTGGGCCTGAAGCCCTTTTTTTGAAAAAAAAAAGAAAACTACTCTTCATCGGCTCTTCAGGAATCGAATTGAAGCGTAGCTATTAGTTCCTCTCCAGTCATTTGGTCACATGCACTACAGGAAACTGGCCCTTTACCGAGTGCAAAACTCTTTGCCGAGTGCCAAATATCGGGCACTCGGCAAAGACCTGTTTTGCCCAGTGCAGCGCTTGGAAAAATAATGTATTCGGCAAAGAGGTCTTTGCCGAGTGTCAGACACTGGGCAAAGTTTCAATTTGCCTAGAGCCTGACACTCGGCAAAGTACGGCACTCGGCAAAGACACGCAGGGGCTAACAGTACGCAGCACCGTTTGCTTTGCCGAGTGCCAGCCGTTTGGCACTCGGCAAAATTATGACTTTGCCGAGTGCCAAGCCCAGGCACTCGGCAAACCCATGCCTTTGCCGAGTGCTAAACCCTAGCGCTCGGCAAAATAATTTTTTTTGTTTTTGGCCACCAATGTTTTTAGTAGATTTATATTTGTACCATGAACAACATGTTCAAATTTGGCACAATTTCATTGCTATTTGATATATTTCTTTAGTTTATTTCGTTTTGTTGCATTTTTTCGGAAAATGTAGGTTTGAACTGCGGGTGCATCGAATAATATATTTTATCCATTCCAAAAATGTTATTCTTGTTTTTTAGTGTCACTTTATGCTAAGTCTAGGAACTGTCTCCAAATTTCGATCAACGTGCTCACAGGGCAACGCCGCCAACTTGCATGCGAGTGGTTATTTAATTCTATAAAATTCAAACGAATCCCGAAAATCATGAAACTTGGCGAGATGTCGTGATATCACATGCGTATGCCGTGGTAAAAATTTAAAAAAGTTTCGAGCACGTTGTCACGGATGGTGCTCGCAAAAATGGCAAAAGATACAATCCTGACAAGATGGTACACCCATCGGATGGCGACGCCTGAACCTATTTCGATGGCATACATCGTGGTAAAGCTGGGGAGGCTCGGAATGTACGTATAGCGTTGGCAACAGATGGGTTCAACCCGTATGGAATGCTGGCGGCGTGTTCGTGATACCCCTGTTGGCCCGTGTTCGTGATACCCCTGAATCTCCCTCCCGGTGTCATCTTTCAACCCAAGAACGTATTCTTGTCGCTGATAATTCCTGGACACCCGGGGAACAATATGGGTGTGTTCATGGAGCCTGTGTTCGATGAATTGATCGATGCTTGGGAAAAGGGGTACTGACATACGATCGAGCTACAAAGAAGAACTTCACAATGCATGTGTGGTACCACTACTCCCTGCATAACTTCCTAGCGTATGGTATATTCTGCGCGTGGTGTGTTCACGGGAAGTTCCCATGCCCAGTATGCAAGGCAGCTATGAGGTTCACTTGGCTGAAGAGGGGTGGCAAGTTTTCTTCATTCGACCAACATCGTCAATTCCTCCCTCTTGACCATCCATTCAGACGAGACATCAAGAACTTCACGAAAGGTGTTGAAGTCACCGACCCAGCACCTCAGATGATGACCGGTGCCAAGATCCGTGCTGAGATAGAGGCTCTCAAAGTTGATAAAGAGAAAGGTGGTTTTATTGGATATGTCAGGACCACATGTGGACTCATAAATCGGGCTTGACTAGGTTTTTCTATTTCAATGACCTTCTTCTTCCACACAACATTGATGTAATGCACAAGAATATCGCCGAGGCACTTTGGGGAACACTCATGGACACAGAAAAGTCAAAGGACAATGTTAAGGCAAGACTGGACCTGGCAACACTGTGCGATAGACCAAAGCAAGTGATGAAGCCTCCCGCGCCTGGTAAGAAATGGAAAAGGACTCCGGTCGATTTTGTTTTGAAAAAAGGACCAAAGGAGGGAAGTACTGCAGTGGATTCAGTCGTTAATGTTCCCTGATGGGTATGCGGCGAATCTGAGGAGGGGAGTGAACTTGTCCACTTGCCGAGTCTTAGGGATGAAGAGTCATGACGTCCACATATGGATTGAGCGGCTCCTTCCTGCGATGACCCGGGGTTTTGTCCCTAAGCATGTGTGGTGCGTGCTGGCAGAGTTGAGCTATTTCTTCCACCAGCTTTGTGCCAAGGAGTTATCTCGGGCCGTGATTGATGACTTAGAGAAAGTGGCATCTGTGTTGCTATGCAAGATGGAGAAGATCTTCCCACCCGGCTTCTTCCTAGTGATGCAGCATCTGATTTTGCACTTGCCACACGAGGCACGAATGGGGGGCCGTGCAGGCCCATTGGTGCTATCTAATCGAGAGATGTCTAAAGGTTCTTCAAAAAAAGTGTAGAAATAAAGCTAGAATTGAGGCTTCCATGGCAGAGGCATTCATTCTGGAGGAGGTGTCAAACTTCACCACATCATACCATAAGGATAGCCTTCCCAGCGTGCACAATCCAATCTCTCGTTACAACGCCGACGAGAGCTCATCGAACCTCAGCCTTTTCAAAGGTCAACTTGGCAGGGCAAGCGCTTCGAGCACCAAGACCTTGCGGCATGATGAGTGGCGCACTATCATGCTGTATGTGTTGTTAAACCTTGACGAAGTGAACCCTTATGTGCAGTAAGTTCTCAATGAGCTTGTTACATACGCTATCACTATTGTCCATCTATCCAACCCCCTTGTCTCTTGCTTTTGCAGGGAATTTCTGAATACATACTGGACAGGGAATAGGGATCCTTCCCCTCAAGAACAAGATAGTCTTCTCAAAGATGGTGTGCCCAATTTTATTTCCTGGTTCGATACGAAGGTACCGTCCAATTTACCTCGTTTCATCTTTGACATCCCACTTTGCTCCTACGAGCGAGTAATGTAATGATATATCCGCCCTCACCTTGCAGGCCCGCACGGATGCGGAAATGGATGGAGAGTTGAAACAGGTTGCCAAAGGCTTCGCCTATAAGGTCAAGTCATTCACCGTGTATGATGTGAATGGCTATCGCTTCCACACAAGAAGCTACGAGCTCAGTCGGCCCAATCGAAAAACCACGAATACCGGAGTTCGTACGCCCGGCATCGATGACCGCGACTACTACGGCATAGTCGAAGAAATATACGAGCTCAACTTTGAGCTTCACGAAGGTCATAAGCCAATCGTATTCAAATGCCATTGGTTCGATCCTAATGTCATGAGAAGATCCCCTGAGATTGGACAAGTCGAAATTCGACAGGATTCCCTCTATCAAGGTGACGATGTCTATATTGTGGCTCAACAGGCCACGCAAGTTTATTATCTCCCATGGGCGTGCCAAAAAGACCCCAATCTTAAGGGTTGGTACCTTGTGCACTTGGTATCGCCGCATGGCAAAGTGCCTGTCCCAAACGATGAGGATTACAACTTTGACCCATACACATATACAGGAGAGTTCTATCAACCTGAGGGGCTAGAAGGCAGGTTCAACATAGACATGTTTTCGTTGATGGGCATGGAAGTAGACAATGACATTGATGAGGATGATGGAGATGAGGTGCAAAATGCCAAGGACTTAGCACTGCTTGAGCGATTACATTTAGGCGATGACAATGATGACAACGATGGAGATGAAGCGGACATGTTAGACAATATTGATAGTGACGACGACACTTATGATCCGGCCGCTGCCGATCGTGAAGATTATTTCTAATTCATGTAATACTATGTTATTATTATTTTCCAATTATGTTTCGTTCATTTTGCATCTCTATATTTGTATATATTGTGCTAATTGGTTTACTCTTTGTAATTGCAGGCAATCGACAAAATGCCGGGCGGAAGGCGGACCCAGAACGTCCACTCGGTCTACCAAAGGATGGCTCAGGACGAGGAGCCCTCGGCGGAGGCGTCGGTGGGGGCGTGTCTGGCCCGCCGCCCCCGCGGCCGTTCGAGGACGAGGGTGTAGTCGCCTGCCGTCACGCCACCCGAGGACGACCAGGCGGTGACCACTGGGGACGAGGATGACCAGCAGCAGCTGGCCCCCCAGACAGGAGGGGGTGACACTTCCTCTGGGGAGGCGGTGACAGCGGCGGGAGGGGGTTCCACTTCCTCTTCCTCAATGGGAGTGTACTTGCGCGGGCCCTTGTAGCTCCCGGCGCGGCCGATCCCATTTCATAGGCGCCCGGTGATTCATCCCCAGGGCGACAGGTAAGTAACCATTGATGTTTTCTCTACTTGTTCATATGATATGCTGAAAATTGAACTGGAGACTAACAATTCTTCTTAATGACTCCTGCAGCAATTGGGAGCTCGTGTACGGGGGCGATCATCGGCAGATGAATGGGATCCTGGGCCTCCTGATCCGGCAGCACTTCCCTGGCCTCGTCACCCATGCCTCGGGGATTTCACCGCCCTGGACGTGGGACCACTTCTGCTCCGCCGTGGACACCGTGTACGGCAACGTTGGGGCGCGGATCAAGCATGAGTTCTGGGTGAGTCTAATCACACTACATTGCTCAATACTACGCATTCATTGGACGTTCTTGGAATAATGAAAGGACGCACGATGTTTGTATGTAGGACTTCTTCACGTTGGAGCAGGGGCATGATGACGCCCGGGTTGTGCGGGTGCAGGACAAGGCCTGCAGGGGCCGAGTCACGGACCTGTACTACGAGGCGCGGCTCCGGTGCCACATCAACTACGAGGGCAACGTCCTTGGTCGAGTGATTAGGAAGCGCGATGCCAGGGCCATGACACTCACCAAGGAGCAGTACCTCTAGGTAAGTACGAAACATTAGTACTGACTCATTCCATGAAGAATAGGTAGGCTTTATTTCATGTTCTAACATGTCTAATACTTGATGGCATGCAGATGTGTCCTGATTGGTGCGCCAGGCACCGTGACTGTTGGGCAGCCATCGTGGACAGGTGGCTCTTAGATGAGTGGAGGGAGAGGCACGCCGCCCGTCGGGTGTGCCGCCGGCAGATGGGTGGGGCGCCGCACCACCAAGGCAACCGGAGCCTCAGCTCGTACGCCCAGGCCTGGGTACACTCTATGCACTTATTTATTTATTTATTCTAACGCTCAATTCTCATTACTTCTAATCATCTTTGTGTTTTCCTTGCAGACCCAGTCGCATGGTGGCCAAGAGTGCAACGAGTTCATGGCGTACGCCCTGGCACACAAGGGCAAGGCGACAGCCCCGGACACCACCTACAACCTGGAGGACGGGCCCGAGGCGTACACCAACGCGAGCGTCCACAGCAAGCTCACCGAGTACACCTCGGCGGCCCACGCGCGCCATGGGGAGGACTTCGACCCCGCCACCCAGCCCCTTGATACGGACCTCGTGTTGAGGCTCAGAGGAGGGGAGCAGCACGGCCGATACTGGATGGCGGACAGCACGGTCAACTCGACCTCTGTTCCCAACCTCGCCCAGATCCGAGCACAGAGCACGAGCTCCTCCGTCCCCATTCGACCTCGGCAGCCGAGTACACTACAGCAGATGACGGCACTCCAGGTTAGTGTTGTTTCATTCATCGTTCATTGCTTTAACACATGTACCTTGCCTTTGCATTGTTTAAACGTTGCGGGTTGAATATTGCAGGCCACCGTGGAGAGGTTGGAGGCCCAGCAAGAGGCACATCGACAGGAGGTGCCGGCTTTATAGGCTGAGAGGGAGGCAGAGAGGGTCCAGAGGGTGGCCGAGGCACAGAGGATGCAGGACATGGTCGCATTCATGGCGAGCATTCAGATCCCGGGTGTGGTGGTGCCCCAGTCACTGCTCGCTCCACTTGTGCCTCCTACTCCTCCTACTCTAGGCACTCTGGTGAGTATATATATATGGTTGTTGAAGTCCATTAGCTTGTGCGGCCCTCGTGCAAATACTAATGAATTCCATTCTCCTTTGTGCAGCCACAGTCGGCGGGTTCGAACCCGACTCCTCCTGGTGGCCCTTCTCCATAGCTCTGGTTGTCGGGTGACGCTACCTCACACCCCGGGTGGACAGGTCCACAGCACAGAGGTGCCCCTTCAGGCTCCAGGTGGGATCAGTGGCAGTAGTAGGTACTTGTGGACTTCGCTTATGGACTTGTGGCAGCACTTGATGGCTTATGGCCTTCGCTTTGCTTGTGAGACTTGTGTATGATGACGACTTGATGGATTATGGACTTGTGATGGATTATGGATGTTCGATGTGCATGTGATGGACTATATATATATGTTATGTGTGCTGTGTGACATCTTATATATATGTTATGTGTGTTTGTGGCAAATGAAAGCAAAAAACAAACAAAAAATAGCAATTTTTCCAGCTTTGCCGAGTGCCACACTCGGCAAAGAGGTCATGGCACTCGGCAAAGCTAGGAAAGTGCTACCAAAAGTGGCCACTTTCCCAGCTTTGCCGAGTGCCTTGGCCCTGGCACTCGGCAAAGAGGCCAATTTTGCCAAGTGCTAGGAGTAAGCACTCGGCAAAGCTTTGTTTTTAAAAAAATCTTTTCTTTGCCGAGTGCTCGTGTGTGGCACTCGGCAAAGAGGGCGACTTTGCCGAGTGCCAGGCCCAAGCACTTGGCAAAGTCTTTAAAAAAAAGTTCTTTGCCGAGTGCCGCTGACGTCAGCACTCGGCAAAGTCTCCGTCACTGCTGACGGCCGCCAATTTTTGCCAAGTGCTGACGTGGCACTCGGCGAAGACTTTGTCGAGTGCCCGATATTTGACACTCGGCAAAGAAATCTTCGCCGACTAAATCTTTGCCGAGAGCCATTTGCCGAGTGCGGCACTCGGCAAAGCCTTTGCCGAGTGCATCTAGGGCTTTGCCGAGTGCCCCGAGCACTCGGCAAAGCCGGCGCATCCAGTAGTGATGCTTTTGATGGGCTTAAACTTTGTTGCTTTTTAATTACCCGCTTGGTTGTAAGTACTTAAGCCTTTGGCTTGTTTTGTGGTTAATGCTCAGCTTTGTACCATTCCCGGATGATAGGAACTAGAATTTTGTTCCATTATCTAAATAAAACTATCTACCGTGGATATCTGGGCAAATAATATAGAACCTCTACATTAGGTTAAAACTATTCGACTGCCGTGTCCATCAGCATTATGATTCTTTAGAGACCCATAACACTGCAGACTGCACCCACATCCATTACAGCTTCTCGTATTTTTCTATCGTCACGTAGATCGGGTCCAATAAAGTTTGTTTAGACATGATATGATCAGATCAATAATGGTTTCTATTCAAAAGCCAACTTTCCCTGATCCTTTCCAGTTTTCACAGCACATACTAATTTTCTTAGTTTCACTTGGAACATCGGATGCTAAATATCGAATATCATTGAGATTATTAAGAGGTGCAACAAATTAAATTTGTCCATGATCTGCAATGCAAATAGATGAAAAAGATTCTACTTTACATGGAGTTAGTTCTTACTACTAATTTTATCAGAAATAAAAAAAAAACTTGGGAGGTAGTTCTATCGTTTGGTAGATCATGCATTCAGACACGTTGAATGGTAGTTAAAAGCTGATGAGCTTTGAGTAGAAATATTCCCTTTTGCTAAAATGTGGCCATCACAGTTAGAAAAGGACACCTAATCGCATTTGATTGAAATGCCGTAACTCACTGCTAGCTGATAACACAGTTGGAGATAAAGGGACAAAGGATCGCATTTGATTGGAATGCCATAGCTCACGGCTAGCTTGAAGCACAAGATCGAGCTGAGATGCGACATAGACTCCGCTGATGGAACCAAAGATTTTGTACTATATATTCCCGTTCCAATGAGTTCTGCTCTGGTGGTCCGCCCAATCCAGATCCAAAACAAAATTAATTATAATTAATCACCCTGGTGCTTTAAGATTCGTACAATTTTTTAAAAGCGACCGCTGGAGCAAAACTCAAGTAAAATATACCATTCTCATTTTTTTGGGTATACCATTATCATTTTTTTGAGGGGGCAATAAAACTCAAGTTTATAATCAGGTAGATAAAAAATACTAGCATGATTTACAATATGTAACAATGATTATTAGATGAGTCATGAAATATGTTTTTTATATAAATGTTGATAATATTTTGTATGTACCTAATCAAATTTAAAAAGGTTTAATTTAGTCTAAACCCAAATTCTAAAATAATATTATTTTAATAGAGAATATGTTACATAGAGTTGGTTATCCTGCGCCTATTGGTTGGATACCATGTCACCTTAATAAGTAGTACATCTCTATCTCGCTAAATTATTTGGACACAGTGACATACGACATCTCGGCTTGTCACACGATTGCTACCGGCTCTTAGTTGGTAGCATAACGTGCTGGAATTCTCTTGCACAATCTTTAGGTCTGGGGTGTTTGGATCCTTCAGAAAGTTTAGCTCGGGTCAAATGGGATTATTAGATGTCAATTAGGGAACTAAACATGAGCTAATTATAAAACTAATTGCATAAGCCGTGACTAATTCACGAGATGAATCTATTAAGCCTAATTAATCTATAATTAGCAAATTTTACTGTAGCATCACATGGGCAAATCATGAACTAATTAGGCTTAATTGATTCGTCTAATGAATTAGTCTTCATTTATACAATTAGTTTTAGAATTATTTTGTATTTAATACTCCTAATCTATTACACCTAAAAAGCCAAAGGAGGTTTCGTACACAAGCACCATCGTGTGCGCGCTCCTGCGCTTCTCTACTCTCCAAAAACAAATACACTACGGATACGGAAGAGGTCTCGTACACAAGCACCATCGTGTGCACGCTCCTGCGCTTCTCTTCTCTCAAAAAACAAAATACGCTACGGATACGGAGCGAGTCCGCGCGCGTTACGCCCGCGCCGTCGTCCCGCTGCAGAGCCTGTGCTACATACGCCCCCCACTCCCCTAAAAAAAACATACACCCCAAGTCTGCTTTACGCAATGAGATCGTTTGGCTGAAACGGAACCGAGGCTGTAAGTTGCATGCAAATAAAGTCCTGTTTGGTTTGCATATGTTAAAGTTTAACTCCCATCACATCAATGTTGCGGCAAATATATAGAGTACTAAATGTAGACTAATTGCATACATGTTGGCACAGATTATGAGTAATTTACGAGACGAATCTATTAAGCCTAATTAGTCTAAAATTAAAAACTTTTTGTCAAATAAGACGAAAGTGCTACAGTATTCGTTAAACTTTAACACCCAAACCAAACAGGCCCTAAGTGTATGCGCCGATTAAATACGAAAACACCTGCCATCCATGTCCGTGACAAAGCACCCTGGTGAGATCTCCTGGAGGCCTTGTTCGGCTATTGCGGTTTGGTTCCCGGTCTCACCGTTCTTGGCCATACCTGGAATGTGTTATGTGAGAATAATTCTCAACTGGAATGTTTCTTTATTAATTTACATAGGCTATGTTTACTTCCCATGCAAACCTAAAATATTTCCTCTTCCACCCATCACATCGAATTTTTGAACAAATGCATGGAGCATTAAACGTAGGTAAAAAAAATAACTAATTGCATAGTTTGTCTGTAAAGTTCGAGACGAATCTTTTGAGTCTAATTAATCTATGGTTGGACAAATTTTACCAAATAACAACGAAAAGTGCTACAGTAACTTTTCACCTAATTTTTTTCGACTAAACACACCCGCAGTGTTGGCCGTTCCACACCCGGAACGAGCTAACCGAACGACGCCTTATTCATGCCTTCCTTTTTTGCTTGGCATTTTCTACGCCTCCAGGGCCACGGCGGCGGCGAGGTCACTCCTGGCTGGCCATACCGGCCGTTCGATCCGATCGAGAGTATGTGAGTTCGTGATGTAATTCAGCAAGGACCTGATGGCAAGATAGAAAAAATGGAGGGTTTTAGGTGAAACAATTCAAAGAAATATAAACAAAATGAATAGTAAAAGTGGATCTCAAGATCTAAATAGACTTCAGGGTTCCCAATACAAAGTGTTTTGTTAGCTTGTTGTCTTTTTCCAAACAATGCACAAATTGACTGAAACTTATAATATATATATATAATCAAAAATCAAATCCAAAAATTATAATTCAAAATTTTCATGTTCCTTTCAACCAAAGAGTGTAACCGTGTCATTACGTGTGAAATATATCCTGAAAAGACAGTAAAAAAAATATATCCTGAAAAGCCTAAGGGCATGTACAACCAATTGACATTATGCTCCAAAGTCGGTCTAAAAAGCTTGAAAATTGTCAAGTCCAAAGTCAAAAATATAAATCCGTATGTACAGACCGAAAGAGGCTCAATGTCAGGGCCGTACTTGATCTGGAACAAAAGAATTGGCATGCACGTGAATTATTTCGAATACGATAAAAAAGCCTAAATGCATTTGGAAATAGTTATGGTTCCCAATGCAAAATCGTTTAATAGTTTTTTATTATTTTTTTAAAAATGATTAAATCCTTCGCAGTAGACGTGAACAAAAATCTTAGCCCCCCTGCAACGCACGGGTACATATCTAATTAGTATCAAACATTCGATGTGATACGGAATAAGTTTTAGTCCTGGTGATCCAAACACTAGCTTGGTGGAGCGTGATAAAAACGGTTATATCATGTAAGCGGTAAAACAACACCTAATGACGCTCTCTGTAGGTAAAGGTAATTAAACAAGATCCGCGAAGTACACACACGCGGTCGTTTTCCATTGTTCTTGTTATTACAGCACCACTTTTTGAGACACAATTTGCAGGACAATCAACTGGTCGATCGACAAGTGTCGTATCCACAACAGGAAAATGACTTAGCCGGTAGGATTGGTGATGGAACCACGCAACACAATGACATGTTATTCCAACGCGATGAAACGGAGAAGTGGTTAAACGAAACAAATCGGCCGGATTACGCGCTACACCAAATTCAGTCGGAAGAAATCACCATAGGGATTATGCCGCGTGGTACCATGAGCAGCCATCGTCTGTTTATTAGGTGGCGATCTGGCTCCGCACAATCAGACTTCAAATGTCATTTTTTTTCACATTTCCTACATCATCTCAGTCGCCTGAGATTGAGGATGACGCTCATGTGACGACGCCACGCCCCGTGCCTGCTCCCACGAGCCCCCGTGCCTGCTCCCACGAGCCCCTACGCTCGACCGGTGCGCCCGCGCCCGCGGCTAGGGTTCCGGCGAGACCTTGCCAGCGTCGGAGACGACGACCTCACCGGCGTCGGGTAAGGCCAGCGCCCTGTCTCTCTAGCCTCTCCCCCTCTTTCTTCTCTAAATTCGGCGGGCATAGAAGGGGGTTGGAGGGAGGCAGGCTGGCCAGGCAGTGGAGTCGGGGTGGGCGACTTCGGGACCCTGACGACAATGGAGGCGGGCGGGCCAGGTCAGGGCTGGAGAGTCACGGCCGTTTTCACCGGAGTTGGAGAAGAAAGTGACAGCGGGAGATGGGGAGGGGAAGAGGGAGGCCGCCGCGGGCGCGGTAGGGTCTTGCCGGAGCTCCACAGCCGCTGAGCTCCGGCAAGACCCTAGCACGCCGCTGCGGGGCAGTGGTCGGCGGCGGGGGCAACGTCAAAGCCGTTGTTGAAGACGGGAGGAAGAAGGAGTATAGTGATGGCCCTGAGATCCATCAGATGTTTATTGAATGGTGGAAATTCGTCGCCCGAAGGGAAGCTGATTTTCAGACGCAATGGACCATCATAGTTAGCCCTACATTTTTACCTTTTACTAGTAGCTTAATTGTACTAATAAGGTGTAACAAATTTTAAGCTGAAATAAACATGACCCACACTTAGTTAAGCATGTTGGATGTGATCTCGGCTAACCGAGTCCACTTGACACAAGGGTCTACATGTCAGTTCCAAATCATTAAGTTATTTACTGCGATCCGCGGCAACCTTAAGGATTATTTTAAGTCGGACCCAGTCCCACAGTGTATAATCGACTCGACGACTCTGGCGTGCTGCACCTCATCTCTCATCTTCATCTCCCATCTCGTCGTACAGAACAAGCTGGCAAAGGCGCAAAGCTGAGCAGAGGCTAGAGGGCATGGCCGCAGTCCCGCAGAGGCAAAGCACGCGGCAAGCAAAAGCAAACCTGCCTGCAACCCAAGCCATTGCGGCAAGGTGCCAAAGATACTGTACAGCATTGTGTACATCTTCTGATCTCCACTATGTTTAGTAGATTTGTTTATTCCTTTCACTGTTTGTCTGTTTCAGTGATCACAAACGGCTGTTAATTCTATGGTTGATTTCCTTTTCAATTTTTACCTTGAATTTAGGCATTTAGTATTTGACGATCAAGAATTCAAGATGAAGAGATCCAGAATGATCGATAGTTTTTTTAAGCCGAGATCAAGCTCTGGCAATGGCAACGGTGAAAACACTAATGCTATCAATAACAATGATCAGCATATAGAAGTACAACTGACTGATGAGCAAACTCCCAATCACGGTACTTCTGCTCCCTGCCCTGAGTACATTGCCATCACACTTGCTGATCTAACAAAGGGACTAGTGAGATTAGGTAAAAATTCTATTTATCCCATGGCCGATAGATTGCTAAGACTAGTCATAACTCTTTCAATATCAACAAGGACTACTGAGAGAGTCTTTTCAGCCGTGAAACTTGCCAAGACATGTACTATAACTAAAATGGGAGATGGCTTTTGCGGAGCTACATGATAGTTTATATTGAAAAGGAATTTACAGCCAAGATAAGTTCCAATGATATTATAAAATCTTATGATCTAGTTGGTAATCTTCGTGGTAAATTCAAAGTTAGTGGAGATGTTACTAGATGTATGCTACATTATTTTACCATATGTGCTATGATTGAATTTATACGACAATATATTGCATATGCTTAAATATACATGTGTTATGTGTATATTTAATTTTGCCGATAGACGGCACCCAGGGCCCATAAGGCCATTATGGCACCTTGGTGGGTCCCTGGCTCCGCCCCTGCACGCATGGAGACAGAACATTTTGAACATATATGTCGAGTCGATGGTTTGCTCAAACGTTGTAGATCATACATGGATCGGAGTACTGTACTCCGAGTACATGTTTTCTCAAAGAAAAACTATCCTTTATAACGTACGTACATGCATAGCACTTTACAAGGCGATCTCTCAGATCGATCGGCTGTTGACGATTACCCTAGCCAAAGCCAACCTAACTACAGTAGTGTACAACGAAGCAACACAGCTTGGAGAAGGAGAATTATCAAGCTTCATGCATGCATGAACACCACGAACCGCCTTGTCGATCAGTCATCAAGCGTCGACGTCCCAGCCGGTGGCCACCGGCACGTAGTCGTCCCGCAGCTTGGCCACCTGCAGCCTGCGGTTCTCCTCCCACGCGACCTCCATGTCGCGCAGCGCCGCCTCGTACTCCGCGTCCAACTCGGGGTCCACGTTGCCCTCGCCCTCGGGGATCAAGTCGCAGTACATGCCAGGGCCCGGCGGCGGCGTGACGTCGACCTTGAGGCCACCGTTGATATCCGCCCAGTAGCGCTTCTTGGCCGCGAGCAGTGCCTCCACGGCGCCCGAGTCGTCCCAGCGCGCGACGCTGCCCTCGGCGTCGGCGTTGAGCCCCACGTCCGGGTCGGTCACCTTCCTCCATGGCACCCCGCGGGACTCGCAGAAGTCCTTCTCCCACGGCGCCACCGAGCGCCGCACCGGCGGCGGGCGCGGCGGACGGCGGGCGCACCATGGGCGCGCCGGCGCCGTCATCAGGTACGTGTGGGTCTTACCGCTGTCCCAGCAGCTGAGCGCCGCCATCGTTATCGACTACTACTGATCAGACGCAGGCCGTCTAGCTAGTCGTCCTCTAGGGCTCCGACAGAACCGTGGACGATGCAAGAGGGTTTACGAACTGCGAGATGGATAGAGAAACGCGCTGGGGCAACAAGAAGTTGCTTGTATAGTTATGTTTATATAGACTTGGGGAACGACGGCACGCGAGAGGTGGTTGAGAGACTTTGTTCGCGCCATGCGTGGATCCGACGCGCGCAATTGTAGGAACGCGGTTTCTTCGGAAATTGAATACGAATCGGATTACAAGTCGTGGCTGTTAAGTTTCGGCGAGGCCGCATGAGTTTCAGTTCGTTGTAAAACGAAGAGATATCTGCCATGCCTTGGCAGCTGGCTCTAGCTGAGCCTGTGGGCTAGCACTAGGGATGAAAACAGTACGGATATTTTCCGACCATATTCGAGACCGAATCCGTTTAGAGGGGTTTTAATCTGTCCGTATCCGAGTCCGGATATTTAACATCCGATACCGTATTCGTATCCGAATATTTAAATCACATATTTATGATGTCGATATCTAATCGTATCCTATCCTAAATTTTTGATACTATCCGTATTCGAATCCGAATCCGGACATAAATATGAAAACAAATACGATATCAGTGATATCTGTCCGTATCCGATCCATTTTCATCCCTAGCTAGCACTACACAGCTCACTTCCTTACCCGTGCCTTGTTGGATCGGGACAGCTAGCGCCCGGACGTTCGGCGCTAGGACGTGTCCGAACACAGCTCCTAGCCTGTGATTTCACCTGTCCGATGAAACCCGCAACAGAAAAATGATTAGAGTGAGTGTGTATGTCGCCGCGTAACGGAACAGAGCGCACGTCACTCGCGGCGGCCCATCCCCACCGCGCTCTGTCCCTGCTGCGCCGTCATCCCCATCCATGCCCGTCTCTACCACGCATCATCCCTCTCGTGCCCTCGATGTCTTACACACATATGCAATATCTAGATCTACTTTTACAACCTCTAGATAAAACACTGCAATGACATACGTTTGAAATATATGAGACATTTAGAACATACACTTGAAACATACGTATATAGCCATTGCAACATATACAACATCCTGATCTACTTTTGCAACATCGATATAAAATACTTGCAACATACCTTTGAAACACACGAAACATTTGAAGCATATGTTTGCAACATACGCTTTCAACGCAACATCTCCTTGCTGCTTTGGCGAATGGAGACTCGTCGGTGCGTGGACAACGATGTAGAGCTCTCCAACAATACGGAGCTCGTGGCGGAGCACAGAGGGCAGTGTGGGGGCGGCACTGGCGGCGGTGACGACGCAAAGGGCAGCAGGTGAGCACGGCAGCAGTGGCACAAAGGATGGGTGTGGGCGCAGCAGCAACAACGACGACATAGAGGGCGGGTAAGGACGGCAGCAGTGGCGCAGAGGCCAGGTGGGGCGGGACAGGGCGGTAGCGATGCAAAGCCAGATGTGCGGCACACAAAGAGCGGGGAGCAGGGGCACGTGTATTTCGACGAATCGTCTGTCTGTCCGGACGTCAGGCAAGTAGCATTACCGCTGTCCGATCAGGGCCAGGACAGGCGAGGCCGTGTTGCCCATTTTTCCATCCATAAGCTGTATATGTACGTACAAGTGAATTGTTCAATGCATTTTCTCGGCCGCTTATACCTTTTGTTGAACAGTACATGCAATACGATATTAGAACTAAACAACTAGTACTAGTTTAGTTTTTGCAGTAATTGAGAACTTTTTTATCATTTTTTTTTGCGAATCTTAATAATTCAATTAGTTTGTAGTAGTCACTATTCCAATATTTTACTAGCAGAAATGTGTTTGTCCTATATACAGAATAAAGATGGATGGATTTTCCCTTATCCATCAGTCACCGCCCTAACACGACCGCATGCCCCCAACCAAGCCAACTCCCCCGCACCCCGTCTGCACATGACGCCGCGCGGCTTATCTCCTCCCCATCTCTCTCTCTCTCTCTCTCCAATGACAACCTCACCGGCGACCTCCTCCCCGTGCCCGCGCCCCACCGCCTCCCCACGCACGGCCATGGCAGATGCGGTGGTGGCGGATCCGTGCTAGGTAGGACTCCTCCTCCTCTCTCTCCTCCTCTCTGTTCTCTCCTCCTGCTCCTGAATCTGCTTTCTAGGGTTCTAGTGAGCTCTCCCCTTATCTTTCCGAACTTCAGCAGGTTTAGAAGGGGCCGACCGGGGGAGGAAGGCTGGCCAGGCGGTGGGAATGGCCAGCAGGTGGTTTAGGAGAGCTAGCGGCGGCAATGGCAACGGCCACCGGGCCAGGCCGGGGTGGGGAGCTCTGGCCATGGTGGTGGCGGCGGCCATGGTGGTGGTGGGGGGAAGGGGAAGAAGGTGGCGCCACGGGCGAGCTAGGGTTTCGCCGGAGCTTTGTGGCCGCGGCCACGTAGAGCTCTGACAAAACCCTAGCGCGCCGCGGCGGGGCGATGGGATGTGGCGGGGCGAGGACAAGGTGGAGGAGGGGCGCTTGAGAGGGAGAAGAAAGCACTGCATTCGCGCAGGGCAAGGACGAGCGTGAGAGTCACTTGGGTGCGGACGGTGAGAGGAAGAAGAAAACACTGTATTTTTTAGATTTTGATCCAACAATCCAGGATGATGACTGATGGTTAATCAAACCATCCTGAAACGGAGACATATACCCATATAATTTATGAGATGAAACGTTTCCCAATCAACTGAGAAAACTTATACAAACGTAGAGAATGCAGATAGTTTTCCCCTGTGGACTTAGGGAAGTGATGCTATTGTAAAGGAAATAATACTGTGTGTGCGCACGAGTGCGCTATATATACTCCTTTAATTGACACTACTTGAACGCCAAACGCTGGCCATTTATACATTTCAAGCCAATGACCATAAGGGTATCGTCTACAACATTACAAGCTCTGGATACATGAGAAATAATAGATATAGAGAACTCATATTTTTTTTCTTTTTTTTAAAAGCGTGTGCTGCACATGCTTCATTAAGAGAAGTTAGAGTACTAATACACTACCCAATGGGCTTGACGACGAGATGCCACAAGCCCTAACAACAATCACCAGCTCGAGCGGTCAAGCTTAGGGAGTTGTACTAAAAAAGAAAACTATTGTGCGACAAGGAGCAAGGCAGAAATGCTAAGCAGCAGCAGTGAAGAGCGGTGCCAGGCTCCAGAAACTAGCTGCTATCTAGGAGTCGCCCTCATCACGGATCTGGTGAGGGTGTTATTTTAGTGCTCAATCCATGTATCTAGTTACCTACTACTTTTTACTTTTCATTGTAAGGTAGTTTCTAGGTTCTTTGGCAACCAAGTTGATCACGGTGCCTTGGCAACCAAGTAGAATCAAATCATCTGCTTTTAGGCAGTTGGAATATGCTAGGTAGTAGGTGAGCCACTTGCTCATATATGCAGTGGCCACCATCTTGTATCCTAAGTAATCACCTGCACTTCAATTCAATCCAAGTGGCACTCTTGCCAAGCGGCACTCCGGCAGCCCAAAACCACTTGTGTTCTAGTTTATATTTGCAACAATTGGTACCAGAGCCTAGTTAGGAGAGAGCAGAGGCCATATTCACCTCCAGCGAGCGCGCCCTGAGAGCAGCAGCTGCCGCCGCCAACGCCGGTGGTGCGGTGGTGAACCCTCGCCTGGACGCCGATCGTGCTCAGCGCCTGGCCGCAGCATAGGCCGTCGCCGCGCAGGCGATCGAGGCGGCCAGGCAGGCAACAGCTAACACGGCCGTCGCGCTGCGTCAGGAGTTGGAGTGGCAGCCCCCGGAGCCATCGCGGAGCCCGGAGCGCCGTCGCAGGATCCCGTCGCCATCACCGGAGCGCCGTCGCGGACGCGGAGGTCGTCGTGGGTCGCCAACGGCCGTCCAGACGGTGTACAAGGACTCCAGTGCAGGGACGCTATGACCGATGCTGACGAAGACGAACTACCACGAGTGGAGTTCGCTGATGAAGGTGAAGATGCAGGTGCGCCAGCTATGGGACGCCATCAAGTTTGCTGACCTCTCGTACCACGACGACCGGCGCGCGCTGGAGGCCATCATCGCCGGAGTTCCACCGGAGATGGGAGCCCTGCTCGCGGACAAGGCGTCGGCCAAGGAGGCGTGGGACTCCATCGCCGTGGTGCGCATCGGCGTCGACCGCATTCGCTGTGCCACGGTGCAGCGACTGTGCAAGGAGTGGGAGAATCCCACCTTGCCTTCCATCCGGGGGAGCAGATCGAGGACTTTGCCCTTCGCTTGTCCGCGCTGAAGCAGCAGATGGCCCTCCACGGCGACAAGGACCTCGACGAGGAGTGGGCGGTGGAGAAGCTTCTTCGCGCCGTGCCAAAGAAGTACCCTAGCTCAAGATCACCATCGAGACTCTTCTCGACTTCCAGGACCTCACCATCGAGGAGGTGACCGGGAGACTGAAGACGGTGGACGATCTGGAGGAGTCTGTGTCCGAGCCTGTCTCCGTCGACGGGAAGCTAATGCTCACTGAGGAGCAGTGGCTCACGCAGTAGAAGAAGAAGGGAGGGAACGGCTCCGGCTCGACGAGCTCATCCAAGGAACCCTATCGCCAACCTCGTGGTGGGAGGAAGCAGAAGCCTAAGGGAGAGCGTGGCAACTGTGGCGGCGGCAGACAGGGAGAGAAGGCTGGTGGTCCTGGCAGTGAATGCAAGGCGAACCGCGTCAACACCTACCTCGACTGCCATCGCACCGGCCATTGGGCGAAGGACTGCCCCTAGCCTTGACGCGAGCGTGGAGGTGCGGCGCATCTCGCGGAGGCAGATGATGACGGGGCAACTCTGTTCCTCGCCCACGGCTTCCTGGAGTTGGAGGAGCACGTGATCTGCTCCAAGGACGATGCCGACCTCGGCCTCAATGAGCCTCAAGCCTGGACGTTTCTGAACATCGGCTCTGGTGAGGACAAGTTCGACAGCTGGTGCCTCAACAGCGCCGTCACCCACCACATGACCGGCCATCGTGAGCTCTTCTCTGACCTCGACACCACAGTTCGTGGCTTGGTGCAGTTCGGCGACGCGTCAAAGGTGGAGATCTAAGGCATCGGCTCCATCATGTTCCAAGCCAAGAATGGCGACCACCGAGTCCTCCACGTCGTCTACTTCATCCCGATGTTGCACAACTCCATCATGAGCTTGGGGCAACTCGATGAAGGTGGGTCCAAGGTGGAGATTGACCAAGGTGTGCTTCGTATCTAGGATCGTCGCGGATGTCTTCACGTCAAGGTGAACTGTGGGCCTAGTCACCTCTACGTCCTCCACCTCAAGACCGCACAGCCGATCTGCCTCGCCGCAAGGAAGGGTGACAACGCCTGGCGTTGGCATGAGCGGTTCGGCCACCTCCACTTTGAGGCGCTGCACCAGCTCAGCAAGGACTCCATGGTGCGTGGCATGCCGGTGATCAAGCACCCCGAGCAGGTCTGTGACACCTGTGTCATGACGAAGCAGCGCCGGCACCCCTTCCCGCAGCAGGCTCAGTACCGCACGCAGAAATAGATGGAGCTCATCCACAGCGACCTCTGCAGGCCCATGACACCAGCGACTCTAGGAGGTCGGCGCTACTTCCTACTGCTGGTCGACGACGTGTCCTGCTACATGTGGGCCGTCCTGCTACCGTCCAAGGATGCTACTGCCGACGCCATCCGGAAGGTCCAGGCTGAGGCATAGAAGGAGAGCAGCCACAAGCTTCAGGTCCTTCACACCGATAACGGTGGCGAATTCACCGTTGCTAAGTTCGCCGTCTACTGTGCCAACGAGGGAGTCAAGCGCCACTTCTCCATGCCTCATTCGCCCCAGCAGAATGGTGTGGTGGAACGCCGAAACCAAACCGTGGTGGCCATGGCCCGGGCGCTGCTAAGGTAGAGGAGGCTGCTGGCTAAGTATTGGGGGGAGGCGGTGATGACGGCAATGCATCTGCTCAATCGCTCACCGACAAGAATCTTACAGGGCAAGACCCCCTATGAGGCCTGGCACGGGCGCACGCTGGCAGTGAGCTATCTGAAGACTTTTGACTGTGTCGCCTACACCAAGGACTTGGGTCAGCTCCGCAAGTTGGATGACCGTGGCAAGCCTGGCGTCTTCATCGGCTACACGGAGGGAGCCAAGGCATACCGGATCCTCGACCCGATGACACAGCGGGTGAAGGTCAACCATGATGTCATCTTCGATGAGGGGCGCGGCTGAGACTAGTCCACTTCGGATGCTGGCAGCTCGGCCTCGGCAACGAGCGACTTCACCATCGAGTACTGGGAGCTCAGAGGAACCAGGAGAGCACAAGGTGCGTCTCCAGTGGTGCCGCGCTCACCATCACCGAATTCGGGGGGTGCTCGGACAGAGCTCGGAGGAGCTCGGACGGTGCTCGGAGATGGTTGGAGGAGCTCGGAAGAGCTTGGATAGAGCTTGGTAGCATTTGCCACTCCACCAGTGACATAATCGAGCTCATCAACGTCGCGACCAGCTGCTCGGACAGAGCTTGGAGGAGCTTGGAGGAGCTTGGAGGTGCTCGGACAGAGCTTGGCAGCATTTGCCACTCCACCAGCGACCCAACCGAGCTCGTCAACACCGCCACCAGCGTCTCCTATTGCCCCCACCGCTTCGTCTACCTCACCGACGGTTTCAGCCGAGCTTAGTGATCAAGTGGAGTTCGCCACTCCACTGGAGGATGATGAAGACAGACTTGATGCTTACTACAATGGTGAGCCACTGCGATACCACACGATGGCGAACATCTTCGGCAACCATTCTCCACCTTCGCCGTCTCAATGCCATCTCAATGAGCTGCACTTGACCCACGTCGGCGAACCTGCCAACTTCGTCGAGGCCAAGGATGATCCAGCATGGCGGGCGGCAACGGAGCAGGAGCTCAAGGCGGTGGAGCAGAACCGCACCTAGGAGCTGGTGCCGCTCCCTGCTAGTCACCGGCCCATTACCCTAAAATGGGTGTACAAGCTCAAGAAGGATGAGCTGGGTATGGTGATCAAGCACAAGGCAAGACTGGTGGCGTGCGGATTCGTTCAGCAAGAAGGGGTGGACTACGACAACGCCTTCGCTCCGGTGGTGCGTATGGAGTCAGTTAGGGTCCTCCTCGTGCTAGTAGCCTAGGAGGGCTGGCGCATCCACCACATGGATGTCAAATCGGCCTTCCTCAACGGCGACCTCATGGAGGAGGTGTACGTGTAGCAGCCACTAGGCTACGCCGTTACCAGAGAAGAAGGAAAGGTCTACCGCCTCCGCAAGGCTCTGTACGGTCTGCGTTAGGCTCCGTGCTCTTGGAATGCCAAGCTGGACGCCACACTGAAGGAGATGGGCTTTCAGCAAAGCACTCACGAGGCGGCAATGTACCAGCAGGGCAGTGGACGCTCTATCCTGCTAGTCGGCGTCTATGTCGACGACTTGATCATCACTAGCGCGGAAGAGCGAGAAGTAGAGGCGTTCAAGGCTCAGATGAAGAAGGCCGTCGACATGAGCGACCTCGGCCTCCTCAGCTTCTACCTCGGCGTCAAGGTGCATCAAGACTCCACCGGAATCACTCTTCGGCAGACTCACTACGCCAAGAGGATTCTGGAGCTTGGGGAAAAGGCTGGCTGCAACCCTGCCCATACTCCAATGGAGGAATGGCTGAGGCTTAGCAGGCACAACACGGCCACAGAGGTCGATCCCACTCACTACCGGTGCCTGATCGGCAGTTTGCGCTACCTGGTGCACACTCGCCCTGATCTGGCGTTAGCCATCGGCTTCGTCAGCCGGTTCATGGAGCGACCCACGGTGGAGCACCAAGGAGCTGTCAAGCGCATTCTTCGCTATGTCGCTGGCATGCTTGACTACAGTCTGCACTTCACCAAGGCACCAGGCAGTGCTCGCTTCATCGGCTACTGCAACAGCGACCTCGCCGGTGACATCGACACGAGCAAGAGCACGAGCGGAACACTGTTCTTCCTTGGCAATTGCTTGATCAGCTGGCAATCGATCAAGCAGAAGGTGGTGGCGCTCTCTAGCTATGAAGCAGAGTACATTACCACCTCTACTGCTGCAATCAAGCTCTGTGGCTCTCAAGGCTGCTAGCTGAACCCCTCGGCAGGCACATCGAGGTGGTGGAGCTAAAGGTGGACAGCAAGTCTGCCCTCACCCTGGCCAAGAATCCAGTCTTCCATGATAGGAGCAAGCACATCAGGATCAAGTACCACTTCATTCGCAGTTGTCTGGAAGATGGAAGCATCAAAGCCGAGTACATTTCCACTACTGATCAGCTTGCAGACATTCTTACCAAGTCTCTGGGCAAGACCAAGTTCAAGGAAATGAGAGGGAGAATCAGTCTGAAGCAGATCATCCCCAAGGCGCACAAGGCTAAGGGGGAGAACTAAGGGTGTTAGCCTAGTGCTGAACCCATGTATCTTAGTTACCTACTACTTTTTATTTTTCACTGTAAGATAGTTTCTAGGTTTCTTGGCAACCGATCATGGTGCCTTGGCAACCAAGTAGAATCAAAGCATATGCTTTTAGGTAGTTGGAATATGCTAGGTAGTAGGTGAGCCCTTGCTCATATATGCAGTGGCCACCATCTTGTATCCTAAGTAATCACCTGCACTTCAATTCAATCCAAGCGGCACTCTTGCCAAGCTGCCCTCCAACAGCCCAAAACCACTTGTGTTCTAGTTCATATTTGCAGCATCTAGGACAACAATTGGACCACGTCTTGCTGATGTTGTCGAACATCCTCCTGTTGCGCTCCTTCCAGACCTCCCATGAGACGGGAAGCACGAGGGAGTCAAAACCGCGTCTGAAGGTCTCTGGCACTTGCACTCGTGCCTGTTGCCACCAATCCACTAGGGAGGAGTTGGCATTCGGGCACAGGTGCTAGAAGCCGACATGTGCGAGCAAGCGGTGCTAGACCTCCCGGGTAAACACACAGGAGGTCAACAGATGGTCTATGGTCTCATCGTCCTGAGCACAAAGCGCGCAGTCTGCGTTTTGCTGGAGGTCGTGGCGCATCCGGCGCTCCACCGTCCACAGCCACCCATGCTGGGCCAACCAGAAGAAGAACTTGACTTTTGGTGGGGGTTGATGCACGCCAAACCTCCTTGGCGCCAAGCATTGTCGTCCTCCCCAGGAAGAACGCCCGGTAAGCTGAGGAGCTCGAGTATTCGCTGCGGCCGACCATTTCCAGACTAGATGATCCGGGATGTTTGGCTGTAGCTGGACGTCGCTGACCTTGCCCCAAAGGTGCAAGTACTCGATCAGTACCGCCATAGTTGGTGCACCAGTGATGTCCGTCGCCTATTGTTGGCTAGCAAGCACATCTCGCACGGAGCGGCCGTGCCTGTGGCTCCCAACAGCACTGAAGAGGTTCAGAGTGAAGTGGAAGATGGCCCCATCCAGTAGCCACGCGTCTGTCTAGAAGTGGGCAGTCGCGCCACACCCACCTGAACGGAGACCGAAGCTTGAAACATGTGATCGACGACGCGCTCCCGCTTGGAGGGCAGGTGCGCCCAAGGCGCATTGGGCTAGGTCCGCCGAAGCCACTCCCAATGCAGGCGCAGTGCGAAGCCGAGGAAACTGAGGTTGGGCCGTCCTAGACCGCCGAGGTCCCTAGGCGAGCACACGACGGGCCACGTGATCCGGCACTTCCCTCCGGCAACAGAGTCAGTGCCCGCCCAGAGGAACACACGTCTTCTCCTGTCAATTTCTCCGATGGCCCAAGGAGAAAGGGTGCAGCATATGGAAACGTGGACCGGGATTACCGAGAGGGTAGACTGCGTCAAAGTTGCTCTACCAGCATTCGTCAAGAGGCCCGCCTTCCAAGTAGGAATCCGAGCGGCCAGCGCGTCGACAAGGGCCTGCTCGTTGGCGCGGCATAACCTCGAGAGCGACAGAGGTGCCCCTAGATAAGTGGTGGGGAACTCCTGCAGACGGCAGGGGAAGACCTGCCACACGGCTGCAGCGTCGTCATCCGAGCAACAGATTGGGGTAATCACGCACTTGTCTAGGTTAGTGGCGAGTCCAGAAGCTCCGGCGAAGAGCTCTAGGATTTGGCAGATGCAGCTGAAGTCCAGGGCCGAGGGTGCAAGGAAGATGACCAGGTCGTCCGCGTAAATGGAGGTGCGGTATCCGATCGCGTTCCCAGGTAGCGGGGTAACCTGCGCGCGACGATCCACCTCGGCGATCAGCGCGTTCAGAACCTCCATGATGATGATAAACAGGAACAGCGGCAGCGGGTCACCCTGCCGGAGCCGCGAGCATGGCAGATGCGATGTCCAGGCCGACCGTTCGTCATCACTTTGGCGCTAGCCGTGGCCAGCATGGCAGAGACCTAGTCCCGCCATCGCGGCGGGAACCCAATGTGCTCAAGCACCTCAAGTAAGAAGGGTCAGGCCATCGTGTCGAAGGCCTTTGTGAGGTTGACCTTGAGTAGTATCGTGGGGCAACGATGGGCGTACAGCCAACAGCAGGCCTGCTGCACAGAGCGGAAGTTCTCATGAATTCTTCGTCCACGGATGAAGGCAGATTGGTTGATCTTGATCATCTTCGGCATCCGTGGGGCAAGGCGGAGCGCCAGGCCGTTGGCAAACAGCTTGCCGACGGAGTGAATCAGACTGATCGGCCTGTAGTCCTTGAGGCCCTCAGGCGCCTGGGTTTTGTGAATGAGGACCATGATCGCCTCGTTGAGGTGGTGGAAACTTCGGAAGTCCAAATCCCAAAGAGCGTGAAACACCCACACAACATCGGTCCGAAGACCTCCCAAGCTGCCTTGTAGAAGGCGCCACTGAATTCATCAGGGCCGGGTGCCCTGTTTTTTTCGCGAACAGGTTGGAACCTGTTTTTCATTAAGAGGACAGGAAAGTTTAAAAAAATTACACGACATCGACGAGTTCTTGTTGTTCCACATCCGCTGGCAAGACACTAGCGTATGGGACCAACCAAGAAACGTCGACAAGCTAGAGCAAGAGTCTAGCAAATCCAACAC
Organism: Saccharum hybrid cultivar R570; assembly: GCA_038087645.1. Taxonomy (NCBI): domain Eukaryota; kingdom Viridiplantae; phylum Streptophyta; class Magnoliopsida; order Poales; family Poaceae; genus Saccharum; species Saccharum hybrid cultivar. The sequence goes on from JAQSUU010000496.1 coordinate 21,241,118, forward strand.
ATACTAAGTACTATACGGGTCTATAATTTGCGACCGCGGGTACCACAAGGCAAAGCACTAGAATCGCTAGGTGCCCTGTCAGCCGGGGTCTCCCGAACGATCGTGGCCACCTCCTCGGCCGAGAAAGGGGAGATCTGATCTGTGAGGTCAAGCCGAGGCAGATCAAGCTGGGCTAGATCGATGCGGTGTGATCTGGAGAAGGCTGTGCCTAGCAGGTCATTGTAGTAGGGGAAAACAATGCCCGCCTTCACCTCCTCTTCAGTGAACGTCTGGCCATTGTAAGTGATGGCGAGGAGGTGGTTCTTCCGTCACCGGTGACAGGCCTGGAGGTGGAAGTACTTAGTACAGGCATCTCCTTCCTGTAGGTGCCTAGTCCGTGTGCGCTGCCTAGCCATAGATCGGGCGAGCGATGCAAGACTGAGAACGTTGGCCTTGAGTTCGCGGTGCAGCTCCAACTCGCCCTGCGACAGAGAACGTGTCTCCTGTGCGACGTCGAATTCATAGATGATCAGCCTGGCAGCAGCGAGTTGTAGTCGAATGTTGCCAACACAGGTGGCGCGCCAACTTCTCAGGGCCTTGGCCAAAGCGCGCAGCTTCTGGTCCAGGCATCTGCATGCGTCGACGTCAAAGTTCCCAGGGCCCCAAGCGGCATGAACGGTGTCCAGGAAGTCGTCGATCTTGGCTCAGTACAGGTCAAACCGGTACCTCGGTCTCGCCCATGGCTCAGAATTGAGCACAAGCAGCAGAGGCACATGGTCAGAGCAATCCGAGGAGAGGCAGCGAAGCTGATGCCTCGGGTACTGCTCGAGCCATTCGACCGTGGCGAAAGCCCTGTCTAAGCGTTCCAGCATCGGTTGGTCCCTACCATTGGATCAGGTGAAGAGGTGACCGGAGAGGTGGATGTCATCTAGCTGCAGATCGTCGATCACGCTACGAAAGCGACGCATGAGCCCTGGTGCAGCCTGTCAGTGTTCTTGTCACTGGCCAAGTAGATTAAGTTGAAGTCGCCACAGAGGAGCCAGAGCCCGGGGCAGCTGGCGCGTACGTCGCGAAGCTCCTCTAGAAAGTCTGCTTTATCAGCCCTCGTAGCAGGGCCGTACACGTTGGTAAGCCACCATGGCCCGCCGTGGCCTTCAAGAGGTGACAGCTTCGTGGTGACAGAAAAACGGCGTACGCAGGACGACGAGACACGCCAAAGGTCGCGGCGCCAAGAGGTCACAGCACCTCCGGCCACGCCAATCGCAGGGAGACAGGCGTAGTCGAAATTAGCCCCCATTAGATCAGTGTTCATGGATACAGAGAAGTTGGCGATCTTGGATTCCTGCAGACAAGCGATCGAAGCATGCTGCTGTTCGGCGATGTCCCTGACTACGTTGCGACGCGCATGGTTGTTCAAGCCCTGTGCGTTCCAGACGACTAGGTGGTTAGTGTTCATGGGGAAACAATGTTGCTATGACAACAGCGGTGCTCATTCTAGACTTGCCGCGGTCCGCGTCTAGCGGGCACCATGCATGGGGAAGAGCTCACGGATCAGCTCCCGCTTGGAGGAGGAGACGGAGCCGCCGAACGTTTCGTGGAACTTGGCGGAGATCGTGGCGTCCGGCGTGTCAGTCACTGCGTCATCGGGACGCCCAGCCCACTTGTTAAGCAGGACGCGGCGTGCCTGCTTCTCTGGCTGCGGGTCGCGGAACGCCGACTTGGCGGCCAGGCGAACACTGCGACGTGGGATTCAGTCGTCGTCGATGGCCCTGGCGACCCGGGCACGTGGCAGGGTACGGATCAGAGGCTCCTGCAGCGGCAGCTTCATGGAGTCGATGAAGGACGCGACCGAGGCCGCAGGAGAAGCACCTGCAGCAGGCACAGGGGCTGCAGGGGGGTCGGTAACAGGGACCGCAGAGGGTGAAGAGACAGCAACGTTCTGTTGGTCCTGGCTGGGCAGTTCGGTATCGGCCGGGACAACAGCAGGAGCCAGCGTCGGCGGAGCCTTGGCGCCCTGAGGATCCTGGCCGGGCGGAACGGGCGCCGAAAGCTTACATTTTGGCTTTGATCTTGGCCATCAGAGTTCCCATCATCATCGAACCTATCAATGCTGGGGTTACATGAAATTGATAGAGGCATGTCAGTGATTAAATAATCTGGCATAATGTAGCTTAATTAGTTATCTATCTTAATTTATCTGCTGATAGCCTGATACTTATTTTGAGTGAAAATGGCATCCTTATGATGAAAGCTACTGCATTTAGAGTGAAAAGACGAAAGCTTATCCTTTCTAGAGTATCGTTCCTTTGTGAGTGTGAATGCAAGTGACTACATAATTCATGTGGCATATTTGACCATAACACCATGGTACAATCTAACGTTATATCTAGTCTCTAAAACTGGAGATAAAATTAAACATTAAAAGTGATTATTTCATTCATCCACCACCTAAACCTAAACTGATACAAAAATACCTCACTGCCGGTTCTTGCAACCGGTGGTGGTCTGGTGGATAAGACATAAGAGACATCACTGCTAGTTTTGAACTAGCAATGGTAACGTTGTCGATTCTAAAGAGGCCATCACTGCTAGTTCTAGAAAAAAAAACGGCAGTGATACTACAAAAAAATAAAACAAAATGTGTATTCTTCAGAAATGAAACTGATGACATCAAGCATCAAACATAATGATATGGTTATGGCGCAGTGATATGTGCTTTTAGTGTAGTGCTATATATAAAACTGACATGGCACCCTTAAAAACCGTGAGATGGAACATGCCAGTGAAGTACTAGAGTAGTATGAACTCCGATCCATGAAGAGAAATTAAACTAAGTTATTTGGACAAGATTCAAAGGCTCCGCTGTCAGACGCACATTATAACAACAATAGGTTTGATTAGCGCAACATAATTAAACAATGACCATGGGATGCGGGAGCATCGGTGAATGGTGCACGTGGAAACTACGAATTCGGCGCACGAAATCAAATGCCCATGCATCCGCAGGAAAGTCGGGGTCTGCATCCGCAATAGGAAATGTTTACCGGCGTACATCTGGAGACGGTCAGACGACGGCGGCTAGCGCAAGCAAGCGGCCGTTGCGAGCTCAACGGGATGTGTCGGCGTGGTGTGCTGTAGCATTGTATTATTTAGCTGCAGTGGGTTTAAGTTTAATTCTGGTTGCAGATCAGGCGCATTTAATCAATCCTATTGACAGGTTGGCAGCATCAGGTCCAGATCCAGACGGTTGAGCCATCACTGCCGGTTGTTTTAACCAACCGGTTGTGTAGATTATATTATCACTGTCGGTTTTCTTTGAACCGGTAGTGATATACTTTTCATAATTTGCATTTTAATAATTATTTTATTTTCATTTCGAGGGGAGGTGGTGGGGTGGGAGGTCGGGGAGGTGGAGGTGGTTGCTATCGATCAATTTGATATCGATGTGAAGGTGGTTGTTGATCAGCGACAATACAAACCCATCAACATTTATATTACAAAAGTTTAAAAAAAAACTTTAAGTATCGAATTAAGAGTCGCATTACAATAGCCTATCAATGTGGTCTCTTTCGTACTGCGCCTTGTACTTCTTAGCCCTCGCAATGAAGAATGATCCTTTCTTGGTCAATATCTCGTCCATCACAAACCTTGCTATCTCCTCTTGAATTCCTCTCATCTCAAAATCTAGCAACTGGTTGTGATTGTTTGCTTTGCGCTGTAATTGAAGCAAGATGATATTGAGATGCACAAACGTAAGACAAAACAATAGAAATGGGATGCCTACGTACCATGTCATCTCCCTTATTTGTTTTTACGCCAAAGTATTTTAGTATTGCCCACATCACATAGAACCCGCATTCGTTGTTCCCCATCGGTTGATCTAGGGTCTTGAGATCCTCCATATACTTTACACTGAATGGGGCACTCCATTGCTTTTGCATCTTGCTATCGAGATTTTTCCAATTAGGTAATGCCTTCATTCTATGTTACATTGTAAATGAAGTGTGAAGACCGAGGACATTACAATATCCTATGTGATTAGAAAGTGTTGTGATATTGGGTTCACTTACTTATTCAGCACTTTGACTAGGGGGTCGATAAGAGAAAGTGGCTTTTTCTTTGAGTCCCACACCTCGATATGTGAATCTTGAAGATAGATATCTACGTGGATGAAATGGTTTCTGCAATCACAAAGTCCATGTTACTGAATGACATATCAAGAAAAGAAACACTAAAATAAGGGTCGAAAACACATACTCGCAGTTGTAGGGTAGGAGTATGTTTGTTTTGTTGTTTCTGAACATCCTTTCAAACTCAATCTTCAAACTTGTTGGTACATAGTCATCTTCACCAGGGGTGGTGCATGTTGTCTCATTTACAAATATGGGATCCAAGAAGTCTATATTGCTCAATTGCTTCTTTAGGCACTATTTTGCCATACACTTGCATAATAAACATATGATATATTCAAATGCAAATCACGTAGTTTATTATAACGTTGTGAGGGTAGGGTACTTACATAGACCATATCATCAAAATCTGCGTATCGAGCGAGCGCCGTTGGAAGAGCTGAAAGAGGTGTTCATAATAAATAATATGCACCGTTTCTTCAGGATGATTAAAAACCAGTCCGGGAGGGATGCAAACTTCAAAACCGACACAATCTCCGTTGGCAGTATCCAGGGAGTAATAATCATGCAACTGTCGCATGTATGTTGGCAAATCTCTATACTCTTGTTCGGTGGCGACCAAAGGATTGCCTCTTGAATACTTGTATGCGACCGTGGCTTTTTCAAAATCTCTCGTTCCGTAATACAACTCCGTGACCCTCTCCATGGATATGCCCATGTTGTTGGCCAAGTTCTGTATCTCTAGCAATTCTTTGGTGTGTATTTCTCTAGCTCTGATTTGATTACTCTCTTTGTTGTGTTGTCTTTCAAATTCGGTCTGTTGTCTCCACTTAGGTAGACTGGCTATTCGATTAAAGAAGGCAACGGCGGCTTTCTTGCTTGGAGGCTCCACAGTCGGGTCCTTCATCTTACTCGTAATGCTAACATCCACCTTCTTTTTACTTGTCTGGGGAGCATTACCAACCGAAACTGATGACCTCTTGTGTTGCGAGGTCGAACCTGATCGCACTTTGAATTTTGGCGGAGGAGGAGGTGTCTTCTCCTTTGGCTGTGGAGGAGGTGGAGGAGGAGTTTTCTCCTTTGACGGTGGAGGTGTCTTCTCTTTCGAGGCAGGAGAGGGAGAATGAGGATCTTGTAGAGGAGAGAAACCTCTTGGCGGCGACGAAGACGATGATTCACTGTCATCCTCATCATCCGAAGATGGCTGCTCATCCAGCTTGATGAAGCGTTTGTGCCAAGCCACATGAGTGCCCAAGTTGTGAACAAGACGCGGCCTATCTTCCTCCACTAGGAAATCAATGTGTATCTTATTGTACTTCTTATCCAAGATCTTATCAATGCTGACCCTGGCATACCCGGGTGGCATTGGCTTGCCATGAATGATGCCGCCTCCTCTTGGAAATGCTTGTCCGACTGCCACCTTATCTTTTGTCCACTGCTGACGGATGTACAACCTGACATTAATAGGTCCAGTGATGTTGTCCACCGGATGAGGAGCATTGACCTCTTCTTCGTCAAGCATAGGGGTCGAGCCGCAGCTACTGCGACCCTTGGGCACTGGGCTATTCAAAGTCAGGATAGGCTGCGGTTGTGTCGAACACATGGATTGCATAGCTGACATAACTCGTGCATCAACTTGAGCAGCTATCCGTGCTTCCATGCTATCTTCGATTTCCTTTCGAAACCTTTGGAGCTCTTCTTCTCTTTGCGTTCTAGCCCTCGCCCGGCTCCTATAGGATGAAGATTCACCTTCGAATGCTTTCACCCAAGGAACATTCCCGGCTCCTCTAGTGCGACCGGGGTGCTCCTTGTTTCCAAGTGCTTGTGTGAGCACGTCATTTTCTCTATCGGACTTGCGGTTACCTCTATTCACTTCCTCAGTTAAGGTTGAAATCCTCTGGAGGAGATTGCTGACGGGTTCACTACTGGCATTAAGGCTCCCTTCGTAGGAACCTACGGTGTCCCATATAGACCATCTTCTTGTTTTCTGGTAGATGTATAGCATCAGTCTCGTCCACGCACTCGACACACCCAGTGTATCCTTTTGTCTTCTCTCCAGACAAGCAACCTCGCCCTGGCAGGTCAGTGATTGTAGCGATAAGTATAGCCTTTATCGTGACATGTTCTTTTTTGTACTCATCCCAAACATCCTTCACACCCGTCTCCCACATCTGTAGTAGTTCATCGATCACTGGTTGTAGAAGCACATCGATATCATTACCAGGTTGTTTTGGCCCTTGGATTAGTAGTGGCATCTGGATGTATGACCGTTTCATACAAAGCCAGGGTGGAAGGTTGTATATACATAGCATCACTGGCCAAGTGCTATGATTGCTTCTAACCTGGTCAAATGGATTCATCCCATCTGTGCTCAAACCTATCCAAAGATGCCTTACCTCTCCACCGATGTTCTTATAGAACATAGTGTTGATAGTCCTCCAGTCCGACCCGTCGGCGGGGTACCTCAACATTGTATCTTTCTTACGCTCTTCGCCGTGCCAACGCAACAGTTTGGCTGACTTTGCATTTGCAAACAACCTATGCACTCGTGGAGCTATAGGAAAATACCATACGACCTTTATGGGCCCTCCTCTGGTCTTGCTTCCCTGATTTGACGGCCCTTGCTTGTATCGGGGAGCTTTACACTTGGGACACGCATCCAAGTCTTTGTATTTTTCTCCATGGTACAATATGCAATCGTTGGAACACGCGTGTATTTTCTCAACCTCGAGGCCGATTGGGCAAATCATTTGCTTGGCCAGGTAAGTCTTTTCTGGTAACTCGCTACCCTTCGGGAGCAGTTTATGTAGTATACCTAACAAGCTATCGAAGCATTTATCACTCAATCCATTCGTTGATTTGAACTCTAATAGCATGATGTTGGCTTCCAGTTTGCTTATTGGGCAGGTCGGATACAATGGTGTTTTTGCATCCTTTCTCATGATCTCCAGTTTTTTCAACTGTGTAGCACTAAGGAATCCGCCATGCACATCATGTAGAAACTGTGAAATGCCATCATTTTCCTCTGTGTCATCAACTAATGTATTCCTAAACACATTATCGTTGGTAGGCACAGGTACTGTGTAGCATTGGTAATCATCAATAGGCAGAAATGCGTTTAGGGATTCGCTAGGCATGGGCACATCATCATTGTTTTCTTGTGCAACATTTTGACCAACCTCCCCATGCAAAGTCCAAATCGTGTAGTCTCTCATGAACCCCCTGGTAATCAAGTGCAATCGTATATGCTCCACGTCGCCCTATTTTCTCGTATTCTTGCAATCTTTGCATGGACAGAATATAGGCTGTGAGTCCCCAGCATTGGCTCTAGCGAGCTTGATGAAATCATCGATGCCTGTCAAGTACCGTTGGTCTGTACATGACAGATCGTACATCCACCCTCGATCCATGTCTGCACAGGTAAAATGGGCCGGGCAGAGAAAACATAGGAAAGTTTTAATAAGAAACAATTATTGCACAATATTGAAGAACAATTATTCTACTCCATGCAACATAAAAATGGAGACACTAATTTAAAAAAAGACTAAATTTGGAGACATGATCATGAATAACAATGTAGCTCCAAACAATGCCCATATAAATTAAAAATCGTAGCCCCATAAAAAATAATTATTGCACAATATTGTAGAACAATTATTCTACTCCATGCCACATAAAAATAGAGACATTAATTTAAAAAAATACTAAAATTGGAGACATGATCATGAACAACAATGTAGCTCCAAACCAGTGGCAGATACAGGATGATAATCAAGGGGGGGCTAAAAACAATGGAGATGTTGATTTGCATGAAGATTTAATGATGATTTGAGATTTTTGCTACAGTGTTTCTAGTAGTAAATCAAGTCATTAGGGGGGCTGGAGCCCACCCAGCCCCCTGTAGATCCGCCACTACTGCTCCAAACAATGCATTGTTTGGTGACACATGGGTTAATTTGCTCATCAACATTGTAAAAGAATCTACTCTACTTCTAAGAACCAATTATAACATCACATACTAACAATGCATTATAGCCATCAATTAGAAAAGTGCTCTGTAGAAGAATGGAGAAATAAGAATGAGAATCAAGCATTATAGCCATCAAAACAAAGCTAATTAAGCAACAAAATCGAAAGAATGGAGGCTGGTTACTAACCTTAAAGCAAAAAGATCAAGCCATTCTTCCAAATTCAAGTGGTAGCTTCACGGATTTGGACGACCGCAACATTGGAGGGAGTGGCCCAAACGCGCGCCTCTGTTCTCGGGATAAAAGAGTGGAGGAAGAAGATGACGGCTACAATATTTTTGTGCTGTCAGGCTCATCACTGTCGGTTCTATCCTAGAACCGACAGTAATAGAATCAAATCACTGTCGGTTCTTGGCTTGAACCGGCAGTGATAAGTGGAGTTGTCATCACTGCCGGCGGGAGGCACAAATCGGCAGTGATAGTTGTCATCACTGCCGGTTCTCGCATCCTCCAATTATTTTCTGGTTGTCAGAGCCTAGAACCGGCAGTGAAGGGTCATCACTGCCGGTTGTCCTAATTTCGGCAGTGATGTGGTCGGCACTGATGACTGAATCTGTAGTAGTGTCATTCGGCATGGCTGTAAACAACTTCAGCTCCTTGCTACGATGATGTGTGAAGGAGCTAGAGCCGATAAAACTTAAAAATGGCTTTGTCGACGTCTAGTTTATTTTAAAACGAGTGATCAAAACAGCTCATAAGTACAGTGCAAGATCCAGAGCGAAAGCTGACCGGAGTTTTTCAAACGGGCGATAGTTTCTCCTGACCTCACTCCCGTCCGACTAACCAGCAGCGACCAATGTTAGCCAACACTACTGACACTGGCGTCTGTACCATAGTTTTAAATCTCCGGCTATAGCTGAAGATATAGCCGGCTATAACTGTTTGAGACTGGTCAAGCTACGAGCTATAGCCCGCTATATCCCGTTATATCTCTATTTAGCCTCCGCTATTGCTGTTTTAGAGGTCATCTGCTACGTACCCTTAGCCGGCGATTTAAAACCTTGTCTGTACCCATGCATGCGAGACACGTACTCGTCCCCTCCGTCTTCCTCTTCGTCGTCGCCCTTCTGCTGCCCTCGCCTGGGTGGCCACGGTCCAAGTTGTTCCCGTCTTGGCTGCCTCCTCCGGTCAACAGACGAGAGCGCGACAGCGCCGACGACGGCCACCCGCCGTGCGACTATTCAGACGGACGATGGGTGAGGGACGATGCTGCCGACGTGACGACGTACACGGAGGACTGCCGGTTCCTCGACCCCGGCTTCCGGTGCACACGGAACGGCCGCAGCGACTCGTCCTTCCGACACTGGCGCTGGCGACCCCATCGCTGCGACCTCCCTAAGTAGGTAGCCCCCGCCATACATGTCGACATCTTCTTCTTGTTGGATAGAAGTTCTTGTTATTACCTGATCGATGTCAATGGTTTAATCAAGTTGTTAATATATCAGGTTCAACGCGACGGATATGCTGGAGCGGAGCCGGAACGGCAGGATCGTGTTCGCCGGGGACTCGATCGGCCGGAACCAGTGGGAGTCCATGGTGTGCATGCTCGCCGCCGCCGTGCCAGCCACGGCCAGAGTGTACGAGCAGTCCGGGAAACCGATCAGCCGGCACAGGGGCTACCTCGCCATGGTGTTCGCCGACTACAACCTCTCCGTCGAGTACTACCGCGCGCCGATGATCGTGATGGTCGACCGCTTCCGGCCGGCAAACGCGACGACGACAACCAGCGGCGGCGTGCGGGGAGCCGTCCGCCTGGACGTGATGCCACGACACGCCGACCGGTGGGCCGGCGCCGACGTGCTCGTGCTCAACACCGGCCACTGGTGGAACCACCACAAAACCGTCAAGGCGTACGTATATATGACATTGTTATCTTGGGTGCTGATCAGACACTAATTTGGGGTTGTCGTGCGTGTGGCTTGTGATGAGCAGAGGAAAATATTTCATGGTTGGCGACCGCTTGAACAGAACCATGAACATCAAGAAAGCTTTTCGACTGTCTCTGCAAACGGTGAAAAATTGGGAACTGAGCAATGCCCGATTTTCCAAAAGCTATTTCTTCTTCAGGAGTTATTCTCCCTCGCATTATAGGTAAATACATAAGTGGTTTCGCTTGCATTGTGAACTGTGATAAATACACAGAACTACTGTGGCTAAACTTTCTAGTCGTAACCATGGTTTTCTCCACCTGAAAATGGCAGCAATGGCACCTGGGACATTGGCGGTACGTGCGCCGGCCAGCGAGATCCACTGATGACCACTAACGCCAACTTTGGTGACGAGTACTCATGGATGAACGCGATGATTGCGAAGATGACAGATGGTATCATGAGCCACGGAAGGAAGGCAAGGTTTCTGAACATCACTCACATGACGGAGCTCAGACCGGATGGCCACCCGTCAAGGCACCGGGAGCCGGGGACGCCGCCGGGCGCTCCGGAGGACTGCAGCCACTGGTGCCTCCCGGGTGTGCCGGACGTTTGGAATCAGGTCCTCTACGCACACCTCTTGTCCACAGGGTATGACAGACGCATGAAGGAGAGATAGTTAGTCGTATTGGTACGTCTAGATTAGTTGCACCGTCTTAGTATGGTTTCCTCAACTAAAATAGGCTCCTTATACTACTACAATTACTTAGTTTTATAATCATATATCTTTCACAATTTCCTCTTAATGAAAAACTTGCGTCCCTACGCATGTTCGCGGAAAAAATATATCTTTCACTATTAGTTCTCGGCTGGTATAGTATACGTTCTCTTTGCAAACTGCCCCAATATATATTTACATATCACAAAGTGTATCAGTAAAACATACAAAAAAAATCCTCACAAAAAACTACAGAAGAATTTATTATGATCGAATTATTTAATTAAGAGCAAAGTATATAATGCACCGATGTATTGGTATTTTAGATTAAAGTTTGCAGATTACGTGAATGTGCGCGTACTGCATGTATCTCAGCCGATTATTATGTTTCTTGTAGTTGAACTTATCCACTGGGTTTAAGTGAGCGGTTTAACATGGGTGTTTGCATTTTTCTTAGATTTATTCCATGGTTAAATGTTTTGATGGTACATGATGTGACTGTCGATAGTGATGGTTGAATGTTTTAATGGTAGGTGATGTAACCGTCGACAATGACGCTTCCATTTCCTTAGATTTATTCCATGGTTCAATGTTTTAAGGTAGGTGAGAACAATAACGCATGTCTTTGAAGGTGCTCATATGTGAGTATCCATGCATTCCGTGTAAAGACAGGGATATAGGATGTGAGTAGCACTAATTCAGGCACCATTTTTAGAGGTGGGCCTATATCAATGGTCTATGTTAATATGCTATTCAGTTTGTCTACCACTACAAATCGATTAACATAGGTGTCTTTGTTAATGGTTTCTAGAAAATCCCAAAAAACAAATAAATGCCTTTTAGAATTCAAACCCACTGAAACCAAACTTGCATTCTTATCAGGAGGTCAGACTCATGAGCTGCCTTTTCTAAAATAACAAGTACACTGCACAACAATGTTGAACATATACAGGTCGTCCACTCCAATCCGTTGGTTTTTTGGCCGTTGCTAGCCAAACGTTCGCTCGACACTGGTTGCCATTTTGCATGGTTGTTCCCATTTTGTAGATATATGTTTCAAAGCACTAAAATAGAATTTGCAAAGCACTGAAATAGTAGTTGCATTCTAACATGTCTCTGTTTTCTTTGTTAGTCATATCTTTGAAACAGGTAGGACTGCTAATTTAATTGACATAGAAGTTTATTTAATAATAAACTCGGTAAGCTTTTCCCTGTAGAAAAAAGCAACTAAACACATGAGCTGCTTACATTGTGTTCATCAAATGCATATTCCGTTATTGCTGATTTGCCTTACAAACTCAGGATGACTCTCTATGAATCGTTAGTCAGAAAAACTGAAGCCTACTTTATCAGTGTCTTCAAACAACATGTGTTCAAATGTAAAGCCTCTCTGAGCAAGTGACAATGTAGTACCATCACACAAATGCTATTTTGATAATCAAGTTTCCATGTGACTATTTTGATCAGTTCAACTCAAGTAGTCATTTTACTGGCAACCAGAAAATAGATATAAGAAGGACATGACTACCTAGACAAAATGTGAAATAGCAAAGTCCTTGGATTATGGAAACTTGAAATAAAATTAACTGCTATGAGAACAATGCTTGAGGTATGAAAATAATTACCTAGCTATCATAGCATACGTGTCGTAAAATTGAATTGATTTTTTTAAAAGAATTGTGACTTAATGTTGCTCTCTTCGCCTGAAATTCCAGTGTTCTTGAGCAGGATGCTACAGTGAAGCAATCATCGATTTTTATAGCATAGCTAGGCGTCAAAGTTATCCTTGGAATCATCAAAGGCTTGATAATGCTGCAGTTTTCTTGCATCGAGTAATCAGCTTTATCCAGTTTTTATAGCATAGCTAGGCGTCAAAGTTATCCTTGGAATCATCATTTTTTGATATTTTTATATGTGTGGTTGCACACTGGATTTTCTTTTATTTTTTCAGAGGTGAATTTGACTTAAAGTGAGTAGTAAATTCCTAGGTGTGTAAATCTGTTAAGATTTGTTGTAATCTGATACCTATTGATTTGAATGTGGCTCAAAATAGTACGTTGTTAAGCTGAGTAAAAATTCATTTGCCTATTGGTTTTGACCCACTATTTTTGTACTCTTATTACGCTGAAAATTTTGAGCCTCCCGTAGCGACGCACGGCCATTTGCTAGTACCGCTTATAGAGTGCAAACGAACTTGTGCTCTACAACATAACCTATCAGGGACGAATCTACATATGTACCTGTGGGTGCATATGCCGCCCCCTAAGCTGAGTAAAAATTCATTTGCCTATTGGTTTTGACCCACTATTTTTGTACTCTTGTTACGCTGAAAATTTTGAGCCTCCCGTAGCGACGCACTGCCATTTGCTAGTACCGCTTATAGAGTGCAAACGAACTTGTGCTCTACAACATAACCTATCAGGGACGAATCTACATATGTACCTGTGGGTGCATATGCCGCCCCCTCCCCCCCCCCCCCCCCAATACAAATTTAGTGATAAAGTCTAAAATTTTACTAATATGCATTGTCTATGGTCGAAGTCCATACACCCACAAGGAAGTTGCACCCTCTTTAATTTACTCTAGCTTCACGACTGTAATCGATATGCGCATCGACACCATCGATTGGAAGCTAGCACAATGTAATGGTAATTAAGATTTTTTTTGAAGGGACGGCAAAGCTTTGCCGTGATTTTTATTAGATGGAGAAAATAAAAATACAGGGTCGGCCTAGTTTTTTTAGTGGAAACCGGGTCCAAAAAACCCCACCAACTGGGAGAGTGCACCACTCATCCTGACCAACTTTTGGAAACAACATCCAAGCAACTAACGACTTTGCCCCACAACTTGCTCAACCTTGATCCAACTTGGTCGAAAGCCCGACCCAACTAGCAACTCAACTGCCCCAAACTAAACAAGAAAAACAAAGCATAGCAACTGCAATGGGGAGGAAAAGACTAACTGACAACTAGGAAAAAGGAAACACAACACAGAGATCACCAAAAACTAAGTAGAAACACCATCACCTCTGACCAAAAGCACCACCAGACTTAGAATCCCTGAAGTGAGGTAGAGAGTTAACAGGTTGAAAGGCAAGTTTGACCGGACTGTCCAAGAAAAAACTTCCAACTACTCCACCCTCATCGAGTTTTCTTCACCTTCTTGGGCTGCCCATGCTCGATTAAGGCCGTGAGTGCCTCCATGCTCTATTTGGTTAGCGGACGGTCCAAGTGCTGCGCTAAGCGATTAAACTCATCAGAGCTTGAGGCATCGGTTGAGGAAGGAGATGGATCTCCCAACTTTTTAGCAACCACATCTTGTGCTAGTTGCATTGAGTTCTTCCCTGGTGTTCTCTTTGCTTTCTCTGCTAATCTACAACTTTTTCATTGGCTATCTTGCATTGTCACTGTCTCAATTCTTGTGGGTGTTTGTGTTTGCTCAATCGTCTGATACTTTGATAAGTTTGGTGGCAATTGCAACAAAGGTACTGATACCGGTAAAGTGATATGGTCGATAAACTGGTCAATAGTCATGATATCTCCAGGTAGCTTCTCTACAATTGGAGTTCTAGTTAATGATTGTGTTTGCACAGCTTGCTCAGAGTCTTGTAGCCCGGTAGCCCTGTTGAGTAGAGGTGATGCCTCAACATGAACCTCTTGTGGAGTTGGTGAGGTCAGCACCATGTTGCCATCATCACTTTTGCGTGTCTCATGCTCCTCTTTGCTCTCGCTCTTTTTCCTATGCCTATACACCAACAATTCTTTAGTCACTTCTATCTTTTCATTTGTTGGTGGGTGAACTATGTGATCAGTAATCTCCTTTAGTGGTGGTGGGAACACTGTGTTGGAGTCGTTTAGCTGTACTTCTTCAGGTGCATCTCCTGTAGTGCCCTCATGTATGCTCAATGGAGACTTCTCTCTCTCAAACATGGTCACTTGGTCATCTTCCTTGGTTGATGTGGCACCCACTATTGGAGTAAACCATGCACAATTAGCCGCAACCTCTAGCATCCTTAGGATTCTGCTCTCAACCTGTACTGATGGTGATGATGTTGAACATGGGATGGCTATTAATGACACAGAGATATGTGACTCAAACAGCATAGGGTCACATGAGTAAATGCTCTGGCCAGGAGTAGAGGGGTTACCCAAGAAAAGGAAGCTGCTGTCATCGTAAAGTGTTGGTAACTCATCATTGCAAACCTTGAAGAGTGGAGTTACAAAGGTGACGTGCATGGTTATCTTCCTCCTGTTGTAGCCATAGTCGTTTCCATGAGCCAAAGCAGATAAGGCTTCCTTATGCAACCCAGTACACATAAAAGGGGGGGAGGAAGGACTAGAGCAACGAGGAGGGGACCCATGAAGATTGCCCCTGTGAAAGTCCCTAATTTGGTTTTGGCTAATTGATGAAACCTAAGTACTAATCACATGTGCTTGAGTGTTGATAGCAAAAGGTGATTGGTACACTCCTAAGTTATGGCAAGATGCATGTTGATCATGATGACTTGGTGCCATGCTTGGAGAAGAAGAGGAGATGGAGTGCAATCCTATGGAGCTCAAGGCAAAGGTATAGATAAGATTTGCTTTTGGTGATCAAGACACCATAGAGGGTGTGATCACACTTAGGATCGATAGCCGTACTATAAAGAGGGGAATTTCCGGAAATATTGATCACTTAAGTGCCACTAGATGAGGATTCATTTGCATTTGCATTTAGATCTAGTGGTGAGCTAACTTAACGCCTCGAAAATAATTGTGAAAATGCTAACACACATGCACATGGTGATGTACTCTTGGTGATGTTAGCACATTTGCGAAGGCGGTGGAGTTTGAGCGGTAGAGATGGGTTTGGGGCCCTCTCTCCCTCCCACCGAGCTTGCGAGTTCGACACTTTTTGTGGAAGTGAAACGCCTATTTTCCACTACGCCGGAGGCAGAGTTTATCTCTAAGTCATCATAGATAGAAACGGAGGCGAACGGAGGTCACTGGGGTGATCAGACGCTGAACCGGACGCGGTCTCGGCATGACCGGACGCGTCCGGTCAATTCTTCCCGCGTGCTGCGAACGCGCGCACCGGTGCGTCCGGTCACTCACGGGACTGGCGCGTCCGGTCAGGCGCCAGAGGGACAGCGAGCGCGAAGGGTCGATCGGACACGGTGGCGCGTCCGGTCGTGTGTGGGTGCTTACTGGAATCGACCGGACACTGGCACTGTGGCGTCCGGTCAATTCAAGCAGCGCGTTCGGTCGCTCTTGGCGGTTCCAGGCGGCGACGGCGGCGCCGGAGACCTGGGCGCGGCTGTCCTCCGACGGCGGCAGTGGTCCAACAGCGGCATGGCGGCGGCGGCTTGGCGATGTCTTCTGGCGGTGGTTCCTTGGAGCGAGACGAGCTGGAAGGTGGTGCGCGCACGGCGGTTCTCTCGAGGGAGACGAGCGTGGCAGGTGCGTTTTCTTTTTTTTATTAGACGGGCGGGGCCGCGTATTTAGCAGGACAGTTAATTACGGAGAGGGAAGACCGCCTGGGTGAAACATTTTCTTTTTTCCCAGGCGACAGGATTAGGGGAGGCAGGCCAATTAGTTTTGCAGTGACGATAACATTTGGTTCTTTTTAGTTGTAGAGATATAGTATATGGACAGATAGACGGGGCGAGGCACGAGCACAGTTGCATGGCGGTTGGCGCCATGCGTGTCCGACTCGGTGTCCCCCTCAGCTGGGCTTTTTCGAAATTGGTTCCGATTTCCTTGTTACACCAACATTCGAGTTAAGCGTCCCTCGGTTAGTCGGTTCTAACAATTTTGTTTAGGGCAGTTGGTTCTAACACATTTGTAGATAATGAGTAATACAAGAAAAGGATTTTTTGCAAAAAAAAAGGAGCTTTATTAACAGTTAAGTAAGCGCATCTCTAATTAATATAGTTTAAAAAAATAATGCAGATTTGTTGGGTTTCTCTAACCGTCTTCAAATTCTCGCTCTTATAAGATACAATGGAATTTTGCATTATGAATCTTGGACTATTTTCAAATCATCTCAACTATTTTTATTTTTTTTCTCTTATACATTTACATTGGGAACTCTGTCCTACTCCTTGTTCTTCCCGACATCCTTCCATCTCCACATTAACTGGTCGATACGTGCGTGTATATTTCCGCGCAATTGGATCCAATTTCCTAAGTGCAGAAACATTGGAGTTGAGATAAGGAGTTGTTGAAGAGCGATTTTTTTAATCTTATCAAAAAAAAAATCAAGATTGGAAGTGGGTTTTGGAAACTCTCAGAGATGCTCTAAAATGTCCTTACAAGAGTTTAAAAAAACATATCCTTACAAACGAGCACACTCATGAAACAAAGAAAGGTAAACTCGATTCCCTCTTAAACTAAAAGCTAAATGTGCAAGTTCGTGCGCAACTTTATTTTGCTCCCTACTAATCCTAGAGGCCTCCAGCCGATGAAGATGGCGACCTACATGAATAGCTTCCCGGATCAGAGGCCACGCCATGGAGCGATCTTGGCTTTGCACCTTGAGCTTCTCCACGCCGGCACTATTTAAGGATGAATTGGGCCTCAGGCCACCGAGATGCAAATGGGATGCCATCAAGACACCACATGCCCTCCACTTCTTCCGTGTCCCTGCAGTGAAAAATCGATCTCCATGAGAGGTTAGTAAAGGTTGCCCGTCACTATTCCTTACGACTACTACCACTGCAGCTTGCCCTGATAATAAAGGCCCCATTAAAATTAATTTTGTAGTAAGTACCACTCTGCAGAGGAATCCATCTCAAATGAATGTTTTCTTAAGTGTGTGTTTGCATTTCCTAAGGTTCTGAACCTGTTCTATTCGATCCCATCGGTTGTTGTCAGATAATGGATAGAGAGGACATGTATCGTGTCAAGAAGATAACAGAAGATTCAATGGATAATGTAAGAGACCAAGTTGAGAAGTGCTTTGGTCTTGTCCATTTGTGATGAATGATTGGTGCAAGAGTTGAGAGGTTTGAGGCTTTCCCTGTTGAGTTCATATCTATATGTGCTTGATTATGCTAATATCTAACTAGAAGTGTCGTGTTGAGTCGTATTGAGTTTGTCATGCAACATGTCTCCTGGCTTGTGAGTGTACATGTGTTGGGTATGCCAAGACAGTCGACGACGATGGAGAAGGCGAAGGGTTTGACTTGTTTGAGCCTCAAAACCGAGGAGTAGCAGATTGACAAACATGTGGTGGCATCTCAAAGCTTGCATTGAGGCGAAGCAATGTCGAGAAGGCATTGGGTCCGAATTCTGGTTTATGTTATCACCAGGCGGCAAACACTGAGGAAATTGCTCATTCTGAGGCGAGGGCTTGATGAAAGGTATGCCCTTTGTTTCTTTGATGCAGCCATTCGTAGGAGTTGCATAACCCAGCTTTAGCACCTAGGGAGATTCTCTAGTGACTGCCAGAGATGCATGTATTATTGCTTCCCATTGTCAAAATAGTTGCAATTTGGTTGAGGAGTATGTGGCTCTCAAAGTTAACCCGCTTGATCGTTTCGCGGCGTGGATTGAGTTTGAGATCAATGGGTACAAGCACTATAGTTTCTAATGACCAGGCATTTTTCAGATGACCAGGCCTTTGTTACATTCGTTGAATGCGGTGTCAAGGAATATTTGTGGCCCGTACACCATGAAAGAGGATAAGGCGAAGGTCTCGGTGCAAACACATAGTGGATACGTGTCCATATGTGTTAATGATGAGCGATTGTCAGGAGATAATTAAGCCTTGGTTTAGCGTTGGAGACTAACATTGGCGTGAGTGTGGTGCGTGGAACATGTCTCTTGTCTTGTGGTGTGCAGATGTGAAGTACCGAGATGGTCGACGACAATGGAGAAAGTCAAGCGAGTTCGTGCCGATGGACTAGCAACGATGAAGGACGGACATGGAGGCTTGGACCGTGGGACCAAGGGCCGGAGGACTAACCGTGGGTGGCTGACACTTTGTGGAAATCGATGAGCAAGTGTACATGTGGAGATGGCGTAGATCATGTTTACCAAGTCAAGATGTTGGTTGACCAAGTCAAGCAGAGGCGCGAGGACTTGGTGATCGGGCAGTCAAGGACAAGTGGTGACAACATCAAGATCGCGGAGGAAGCGCAACGGAAACGCGACTCCAGCTGGGTTTAGCGATTTTGTCCTCGAAACCGCAGGCGGATGGTTTGCCGGGTTTAGGCCTCAAAACCTAAGGTGCATCTTGGGGTGGCACGTGGCATCATTTGAGAGCTTGCGTTGAGGCAAAGCATCTTCGTGAAGGGATCATGGTCGTCCAATGCTCAGAACTCAATTTGGACCACTATGCCCCTAGGGTTAAGTGGTTTATGCAAAATATATAAGGGCAGGCTTGGAAATGTGTAAACTCTATAAATAAGAGGGGGCTACCCCAAGCCAGCCATCTCCTAGTTGTATCTTTCAGTCTCTAGGTGTAGATCCAAGACTAGCCAGAGTTGTTTTGCTGAGAGGAGATCCGCAGTCGAGAGTCTAAGTCTCTCTGTCTGTGTTTCCCAACAACATGAGTGGGTGGATGAAGGGTGGAGGCTAGTCCTTATGTAAAAACTTGATCTATTTGCAATAAGGAAGATCTTAGGTAACTCTATTACCTAAGATCAAAGATGCAAATAAGATTTAGCAGTATCGTCCCATATGTTTGTTAAATGTGGTCTTCAAAATTTTCACTAAAACTCTAATGTTGAGATTAGAAAGAGTTATGGGCAGAATTATTAAAAGTGCCAATCAGGGTTCATTAAAAGTAAAAATATCATGGATGGTGTCATGGCATTGCATGAGATTCTGCATGATACGAGAGTGAAAAAGAAGGATGGTCTAGTGCTAAAGCTGGATTTTAAAAAGGTGTATGACAAAATTAGCTGGAACTTCCTGTTTACTTGCATTGAACAGAGAGGTTTTGACCCTCAATGGTGTAGATGGATTAGAGCTATTGTTAGTTCTGGCACTAAGTGTTAGAATCAACAACACTCAGGGGCCCTACTTTTCTACTGGCAAGGGATTAGATGAGGGATCCTCTGTCTCCCTTTTTGTTTAACATAGCCGCTGATACGTTAGCAAAAATGATGATAAATGCACAGAAAAATAAGTTGATCACTGGCTTAGTGCCTGAGTATGTAGAGAATGGAGTAGCCATCTTGCAGTATACTGACGATACGATTATTTGCATTCAAGACAACAAGGATCAGGCTACTAACCTAAATTTTCTTCTGTATTTGTATGAATCCATGTTTAGGCTTAAAATTAACTTCAACAAGAGTGAAGCAATTATGGTTAGCCACGATATGAACAAAGCATCTGAGTATGTTGATGCTTTTAATTGTGATATTGGGCACTAGCCTTTAAAATATCTTGGTGTCCCTGTTTCAGGCTCAAGCTTCATGTTGCGGACTAGATCCCTTTAACTGATAAAATCCTTAAGAGACTTGATGGTTGGCAAGGCAGTTCTCTATCTATCGGAGGGAGAACTGTCCTTTTAAACTCTTGTCTCCGTAGTATGCCCACCTGTGCCATGTCCATGTATCTCTTTCCCCAAACCATAATTGAAAAAATAGATAAGGTTAGAAAAAGGTTTTTCTGGCAGGGTGTGGTACAAAGAAAATATCATCTAGTGAAGTGGAAAATCATCACCAAACCTAAAGAAAAAGGGGGGTTAGGTGTGAAAGATTTTAACAAGATGAATGTGAGTTTGTTGTGTAAGTGGTGGTGGAAACTTGAGCATGAAGGAGGAATTTCTTGTGTTCTTCAAGCAAGACATAAAGCTTCTAATTCCCCTGTGTTGAACGATTTGATCAAGATTAAAAACATTTACATTAAGGGGAGAATTTGAGGCTTGGGAATGGAAAGAATATTGATTTTTGGTATGATATATGGTGTGGACCTCTATACCTGAAGGATAGGTTCTCTGAATTGTTCAAGATTTGGTTTGATCAAGATTGTTCTGTGATGAAAATGTGTAACAGGAATTGGAGATTAAACTTTAGAAGATGGCTTTCTGAAAATCTACAGGAACAACTTAGAGACCTGCATAATATGGTCTTCAGATACAAAAACAACTCTCAAGCTGATGGAGTGATTTGGAGATGGGGAAGAATGGAATTTTTTGGTTAGCTCAGTATATAACCATCTGTTCAGAAATTGGAATGGGAATGATAATAAACAAATTTGGAAGGCCAAAATCCCTTTAAAAATCAAAATCTTCATGTGGTTGACATTGCAGAATGCTACTTTAACCAAATACAATCTTCTCATTAGCAAGTGGAAGGGTAGCCCCAGTTGTGTTTTCTGTCAGGAAGACGAATCTGTTCTACACTTATTTTTTGAATGCCCTGTGAGTAAATACATCTGGAGCATTTTAGCTTACATTTTTGGGGCAACAGTGAGACCTACTTCTTTTGTGCAATTTTGGGTTTGGATCAAGTCGTGCCTTCCAAGTGGCAGACAGGTTTATTTTGAGGGTCTTGCGGTTGTCTGTTGGGCCATATGGAGAACACAAAATAGTGTGTGCTTTGATGGAAAAAGAGTTAAGTGCCCAACTGAGATTATTTGTTTGATCTCTTCTACGTTCATATACTGGGCAGGACTTCAGAAGGAGGACATCTCGGTGCAACTGGAGCATGAGCTGGAGCTTTACAGAATATTGTGATGTTTTTCACTAGCAAAGGAGACCGGATGGGAATGGCAGTAGAATTGCAATTGTCTAATGACAATGAATGAAGACGTCTGAGTTCTGAAGCCAAAGTAGTACGCCTGAGGAAGATGGTGGAAAGTGTGGTTTTTTGTTACAGCCTGTAAACTGTTGGCGCCCTCTAGGCTTGTAATATGTGTAGTGGCACAATTCATTCTAATGCTTTTTAGTTAGTTCGGTAGTAGGTGAGAGTAAACGCTTGTGGGTGGTCCTTTTGCTGCCAGTTGGATGGAGCCCTGTGTGCTCTGTTCAATGTGGCCTCCTGCTAGGATTTCTTTAAGTTTCTGTTTGAACTGAACTCTTGTAATTTCGTTACTGTCGAGTAATGAAATTCGACCATGCCGTTGTGGAAAAAAAGTTTGGATTGCCTCTTGTTCCTTCTCTCTTCCCCTTCCTAGTGCCCAGTTTTGATGAAATCTCCAATTTCTTCGATCTGAGTTTTCTTGGTTGTTTTGGCTTGATCAACATGTTCTATGACCCCTAAGTAACATCTCAAGCCACTGGTTTTGGCGGATTGCACACGAGCATAAAGTTTTAGGTTTTAGCCAGTTTTGGAGAAAACCATAGTCTGACAGATGGTTTCTTAGATCTGAGTTGATTCTTTGAGAGTTTGGTGTAGATACATTGCAAACACCTTCACAAACTCATTTCTGTGGTGCCTAAAAAATTTCACAAAATTTGGATGTCATTTGGTTGAGTTTTGCCTTCAACTTTGTTTCAAGGTGATGTTTAGGCAAACTAGGCCATACCTACATAGGATCCCAACTAGGCCGGGTTTCCCTGGTGGGTACTACGCAACTCGGCCAGGCCAATTGTAAGGACCATGATGCCAGAGAGGGGGGTGAATTAGGCAACTTAAAAATCTACTTCTAAACTATGGCCTCTAATTCTAACCTAAGCAAAACATATGCAATAAATAAACTATCAAAATATGCAACTATGATTTTGCTAGGTGTGTTTCTATCTCTACCGCAAAAGAGTTATGCAACCTAGGTTCCAATCCTATCAACTAGCCTATCAACTAAGCTAGAAAAGGTAAAGCACACGACCAAGATTGCAATATAAACGGAAGCTAAAGATGAGGTACAGATGCAAACTCCCATCAATGACTCCGGTATTTTTACCGAGGTATCGAGAAGCATGCAAGATTTCCCCTAGTCCTAGTTGGAGTCCCCCGCAAGGACGAAGCTCCTAATTGGGTAACTCTGTGGATAACCTTGGGCCTTCCCCACGCGCAAGTGAGTCTCTGATGTGCCTTCCAGTAAGCCTCTCCTAGACCACTCCCCATCGTCTTCACTATCAAGCTTCCGGCCAAAATGCCATGGACCTTGTTCCCTTCGGTACGCGGTGGCGACCACACCACAAATGCAGTTGGTGTGGTCTCGCAAGACTTACAAGCCCCACCAAGTACAACAATGGTGTGTGCAAGCACCGAGTGGTAAGAGGTATGCAAACATCACTAAACACTAGGCCTAAACCTAGAGCAAGCGCATAAGCGGTGGTCTAATCAACCTAAGTATCTCACAAAATACCTACCCTAATCATTGAGTATTTCACTCAGCACTTTGGTGTCTAAAGCTCCTAGAGATGAACCTCAGCTCATACACAAGTTCCTTGAGCTCCCATCCCTTTGTTTTGGCCGGCCATGGGGTATTTATAAGCCCCAAACCAATAGGGCCGATGGTACCCTTTGGTGGGCAATTCTGCGCACCGTCGGACCCAACTACTAGGGACCGTCGAACCATACTGTAGTTGTCTGACACCCTAATGGTCATTGTGTCAGATAGAGTCATTAGCTGACTGTTGTCAATGCCGCTACGACTACCACGTGGGCCGTACCATTAGACTGGGCCGACGCTGCCCAGTCGGACTGGGTCTGACACCACTAAAAGCGCCCTAGTTTGGTTTTGAATAATTGATGAAACATATTGGACTAACCCTATGCTCTAAGTAACCCTATGTGCTAGAATGTTTAGTCTCTATTGATTTGGGCTAACCCTAGAAGGGTAGCTATATAGGTAACCATACATGGGCCACATGGGCCTTAGCCCCATGGGCCTAATACACATACTCCAACACCCCCCGCAGTCTGAACTACCGGTGCAGCGGAGTTCCAGGCTGAACAAGAAAGAACACACACAACCCCCCCCCCACAGACGCAACTAGCCGCCGGTGATGTTGAGGCTGGAGCAAAACTCGGCGAAGGTCGAGGACAGGAGGCCTTTGGTGAAGATGTACACGAACTGGGAGGTAGTCGGAACATGAAGGACCCACACCTCGCCCATGACCACCCGATCACGGACAAAGTGGAGGTCGATCTCCACATGCTTCGTCCGCTGGTGCTGGATGGGGTTGGTGGAGAGGAAGACCGTACTGACATTGTCACAGTAGATCAGTGTGCTTCGGGAGGGCGGAGTGTGCAGCTCAGCAAGAAGCTGCCGGAGCCAGGAGGCCTCAGCCACGCCGTTAGCGACAGCGCGGTACTCTGCCTCAGCACTGGACCGGGAGACCACCGGCTGGCGCTTGGACGACCAGGACACCAGGTTGCTGCCCAGGAAGACGGCGTAGCCGGAGGTGGAGCGGCGAGTGTCCGGGCACCCCGCCCAGTCAGCGTCGGTGTAGACGACGAGGTCGGTGGAGGAGGCCCGGTGGAGGAGAAGGTCGTAGTCGAGCGTGCCCCGGAGGTAGCGGAGGAGGCGCTTGAGAGCCGTGAGGTGAGGCTCCCGGGGATCATGCATATGAAGGCAGACCTGCTGAACTGCATAGGTGATGTCCGGCCGGGTGAAGGTGAGGTACTGAAGGGCCCCGGCGAGACTCCTGTAGGCAGTGGGGTCAGACACCGGGGGTCCCTCAACCTCGGACAGCTTGCCCTGAGTATCGACCGGAGTGGAGCAGGGATTGCAGTCAGTCATCCCAGCCCGCTCCAGGATGTCCCGAGTATACTACCGCTGGAGAAGAAGTAACCCGGCAGGACGGTGCTCAACAGTGACCCCGAGGAAATGGTGGAGCTCACCCAGATCCTTCATAGCAAACTCCTGCTGGAGAGCGGCGATGATCCGGTGGAGAAGTGGCTCACTGGAGGCTGTGAGGACAATGTCATCAACATAGAGTAACAAGTACGCAGTGTCAGCCCCATAGTGGTAGACGAATAGTGATGTATCAGACTTGGCCTCCACGAACCCCAGTGTCAGCAAGAAAGCAGCAAACCGGTGGTTCCACGCCCGAGGTGCCTGCTTGAGGCCGTAGAGAGACCTGTTGAGCCGGCAGACCATGTCAGGACGGGTGGAATCAATGAACCCCACCGGCTGACTGCAGTACACTGTCTCGGTGAGAAGGCCGTGCAGAAAAGCATTCTTAACATCCAGCTGATGGACAGGCCATGACCGAGCAAGCGCCAACGAGAGCACGGTACGGACGGTGGCCGGCTTGACCACCGGGCTGAAAGTCTCATCATAGTCGACTCCCGGGCGCTGAGTGAAACCCCGGAGGACCCATCGAGCCTTGTAGCGCTCGAGAGTGCCATCAGCCCGGCGTTTGTGGGTCCAGATCCACTTGCCGGTGACGACGTTGGAGCCTGGCGGCCGGGGCACCAACTCCCATGTCTGGTTGGCGAGTAGCGCGGCGTACTCCTCTTCCATCGCGCAGCGCCAGTGAGGATCCAACAGGGCGTCGCGGACGGAAGAGGGTACCGGGGAGACCACCGCGTCGCCGATCGAAACCGCAAGGGCACGAGGCGGCAGTGTGCCAGCCGCGTGCCATGTCACCATCGGGTGAACATGCCGCGGGTGTCGGTGAAGAAGCGGCGGGTGGTAGACCGGTGGTGCACCACAAGTCGGCGGGGACTGCGGCGGTGGTGTCGGTGTCCCTGGCGGAGAAGGGACCACGAGTGGCGGCGGCCACAGCCTGCGCAGGTACACCCGTACCGGCGCGGCGAACCTCGACGGAGGTGCCGGGGCAGGATCCGACGACGGCGACCGGCACGCCCCCCCCCCCCCCCCCCGGGGGCAGAAGCAAGGGACGAAGGCCCTGGGTCTGCACCAACCGGAGAGGGCTGGGCCGCGCTAGAGGACGACGGGCCCGGACCCACCGGGGAGCCGGGACAGGAGGCCGGCAAGGAGCTCGGCGAAGCGGTACCTGCAAGAGACCACAGAAAAGGTGGCTGGACCACCGTGTCAGCGGGAAAAAGGGAGGGAGGGTTAGGAACCGGAGGGGTGGTGGTGCTGGAGAAGGGAAAGACGGACTCATCGAACACCACATGGCGAGAGATGAGGACCCGTCGGGAGGTAAGGTCAAAGCACTGGTACCCCTTGTGATCCGGGGAGTACCCGAGGAAGACACACAGAGTGGAGCGGGGGTCCAGCTTATGGGAGGAAGTGGCAGCGGTGTTGGGGTAACACGCACACCCAAACACGCGGAAGTGATCGTACCGAGGAGGGGTACCGAAGAGGGCGTGGTGTGGCATGGGAGCGGGACAGGCAGCAGAAGGAAGATGGTTGAGGAGGTAGGTGGAGGTGTGCAGGCCCTCAGCCCAGAAGCGAGCAGGAAGAGAGGCCTGAAACAGAAGGGTGCACACGGTGTCGTTGGTGGTGCGAATCATCCGCTCAGCCTTGCCATTCTGCGAAGAGGTATATGGGCAAGACATGCGCAACTGAACACCGTGAGAGAGAAAGAATGCTCGGGAGGTGGAGTTATCAAACTCGCGACCATTGTCACACTGGACGGCCTTGATGGTGAGGCCGAACTGTGTAGACACCCAAGTAAAGAAGTGAAGGAGCGTGGGAAATGTATCAGACTTCGCACGGAGGGGAAAAGTCCACGAATAATGCGAAAAATCATCAACCACCATAAGATAGTACTTATAACCAGAAAGACTGATAACAGGAGATGTCCTTAGGTCGCAATGTACAAGATCAAAAATGTGGGCCGCATGGGAAGTAGAACTATGAAAAGGTAGACGAACATGTCGGTCCAATTGGCACGCATGACACAGTTGCTCATCAGGAGCCCGAGTACATGGAAGATCGGAACTACGACTGAGCTGCATCAGGGCATCACGTCCAGGATGGCCGAGGCGCCGGTGCCAAGTAGTAGAGGAAGTAGAAGCGGCGAAGGCAGCTGACAAAACGGACGACGGAGAAGATGAAGTAGCCGTCGGGAAGCGAAGGGTGTAAAGGGGCCCGGTGCTGTCACATCGGAGCAGAGGACGCCGGGAAGCCAAATCCTTTACAGTAAGACCAGAAGAGTCAAATTCCACAGAACAAGAATTGTCAGCTGTAAAATGACGAATAGAAAGAAGGTTGTGAACCATAGAAGGAGCAACAAGAACATCAGAAAGACAGAAGGAGCCATGAGCACCGGCGGTACCCACAGATGTGACTGAAAGACACGAACCATTGGAGACCATAATGGACAAAGGAAGAGAGGAAGAGGGAGAGTGGAGCGACGAAAGTATACCGGGGTCAGGAGTGGTGTGGTAGGTGGCTCCTGAATCAGCGATCCACTCAGGTCCGACCGGAGGTGTCAGGCCCATGGTGCTGAACGAGCGAGCCAGAGCCGCCTGGTCCTAGCCAGCGACCCCAGGTAGAGTCCCGGAGGGTGGAGCCCACGGTGTAGCCGGGAAGGCGTCGGGAGGAGGACCAGCCGGCGGAGCTTCGGTGAGCATGGCCACCGGTGGACGAGAGTCGGCCCCGGGGGCGTGGAAGGGCCACATGGAAATGCGCCCGGACCACGGGTTCTGGAAAGAAGGCCATGGTGCCCCCCCCAACGGTCCACCCGGTGCCGGAGGCTGGGTGTGACCACCCCGGCCGCCCCCGCGGCCCTCGCCTCGGCGACGACGACCGCCACGACCCCCCCACCCCCGCTCAGGCCGGAGGGAGGGGGGCCCAGGAGAGACGACGGCGGTGGAGCGGACGACCACGGTGTAGCAGACGGGCGCGGTGGAGTAGCAGCCAGAGCCGTCGAGGAGGACCCCGGAGAGGTGGCAGACCCCGGCTGGATGCCCTGAATGAGCTCCTCCATGACGAGGTCCTCACGGACCTAGAGGAAGGTGGGGAAGGGCCGCTGGCGGGTGATCCATGTCCTGAGGTGGGCGTAGCGGTCGCTGAGCCCGCGGAGGACGTTGAGAACCAAGATGCGATCCTCCACGGGCCAGCCGAGATCGCCAAGGGAGTCGGCCATGCCCTTCATCCGACGGCAGAACTCGCCAACGGAGAGGTCACCCTGGACGAAGGTCTGGAAGCTCACATCGAGACGCAGCGCCCGGGCCTCGGCGTTGCCTAGGAACTATCCCTCAAGGGCAAGCCACGCCCGCCGCGCGTCAGGGGTGTTGCGGACGAGGTCGTGGAGGTCCAGGGAGATCATCCCCAGGATCCAGGAGAGGACGATGATGTCGAGGCGGATCTAGGACAGTGTCTGGGCGGCGACCGAGGCGTCAACGAGGACGTGGTCGTCGAGGGCGTAGCGGCAGAGAGTGAGAAGCACCAGATCCTGCCAGCGGGCGTAGGAGGGCAACTCCGGCTCGAGGACGACCGGCACGAGGAGGTGGATGTTCTGGACCCCCCCTGGCCTGGTAGTGAAGCTGAGTCATGAGCGGGTCGGCCGGATCGTGCCAGAGGACGGCGGTGTGAGACAGGCGGCGGCCCGATGAGGCGGAAGAGGTGGTGCCAGCGTCTTGGGAGGCGGGAGGGGCGAGGAGCTGCTCCGCCTCGGCGATCTGGCGGGCCAGGGCATCAGCCACGTCGCGTTCACGCTCCCACAAGAGGGCGGCCGCGCGCACGCGGGCCTGCCCCTCCGCAACAGCAGCCCGTGCGGCGGCGAGGGAACCACCACCAGGCTCTGGGAGAGGAACAGCAGGGAGGGCCGCATCGCCGGACGGGAGCAGGGGTCCCAGGCCGGTGGCGGCCACAGCAGGGGCATCACCTGCGGCCGCGCCCTCAGGTCCCACGCCGGCACCGGGAGGGGTGGTGGTGCCGGCCGCGGTCAGGGCAGCCGTCGTGGACGCGGCTGCAGCGAGGGGCTCGACGCCCGGAAGGAGCTGGGCACCGGCGGAGGAGAGAGCAGGGGCGGCACCGAGGGCCAGCCCGCCCCCCGGCGGCTGGAGCAGAGGCAGCCCGCCCGCGCCAGGGAAGGCGGGCTGCGGTGCGGCCGTGGGTGTGACGCCGGGAGGGAGCGGACGGGCTGAGGCAGCCGCAGCCCAGGAGGGAGAAGAGAGAGGGGGGAACATGGAAATAGGTGGGGAAGGAGGAGGTGGCGGGCGGCCGGCCATGGCTGGCTGGCGACGGCGACAGCAGCCAAGGAGAGCCGCCGGCGGTGCCTATAGAGGAGAGGAAGGAACCCTAAGCTGATACCATGCTAGAATGTTTAGTCTCTATTGATTTGGGCTAACCCTAGAAGAGTAGCTATATAGGTAACCATACATGGGCCACATGGGCCTTAGCCCCATGGGCCTAATACACATACTCCAACACTATGCTCTAAGTGTGTAGAATGAGATAGGTTGGTCCAAGTCCATGGTGAAGCTAGATGGCACTCAAGTGATGGAGATGGCTACAAAATGATGATCAAGTACTCCAACTTGGAAAAGAAGAAAGAGAAAAATAAAATGGGTTCAAGGCAATGGTATAAGAGCTAGGGCCATTTTGTTTTGTTGGTCAAGACACAATAGAGTGTGTGATTAGATTTAAGATAGATAATCGTACTATGAAGAGGAGAGAATTCATGGTTGATGTGGTTATCAAGTGCCACTAGGTGATCTAACTCGTTACATGTGCATTTGGAACCTAGTCAGCTAACATATCCTTGAAAAATACTTTGAAAAATACTAACACACATGCACAAGTGCTTGGGACACTTTGATGTTGGCACTTGAGAGCAAGGGTGAAGAGATCGTGCTTGAAAGAGAAGTTTTAGGGGAGTCAAACCAGTTTCTGAGTGGGTTAGACCAGTCCGATGCCTCCCCTAACCGTGTGAACAGAGACAGAGAGCAAGGGTTTGCTCTTGGACTAGAATACGATCGGTCGAATCACTTCGGTCAGAATGGTCCGACCTGTGTTGAAAACGAGCTGAGCACGAGTGCGTTTGGGTCGGACCAGTTGAGTGCCCTAATCGGACTGAATAGGAACATTGTTCACTAGTCCTGGTGGCCAGCAGTGGGAGCACGCGAGGTGAAGACACGTGGCAGTGTGGCATAGGCATTGTAAAGATCAGACCAGTGGTAGTCCAACAGCCCTCAGTCGGACTAGGGTCTGACTCATTTTGACGTCTTGGGAGCTCTCGGTGTAGACTTTCGCAGGCATTGTACCACCGGTCTGACCGATCTGACTCATCTCTGTAGTAGTTCGACAGTGATGGCAAAAGCGCAGGCAAGGAGTCGTTGGAGTCCCAACGATCGACTTTGTTTAAAATGGACGCATGGTAGCAAGTGAGTGGGTGCGTGAGGGGTTGGACCAGACCCTAACTGGTTCGACGCCCTCGCCAAAGTGGACCTATGGTCGATCCTAAGGGGTAACGGCTAGTTGAAACCTTTGGGCTCTATTTAAGCCCCTTGGTCGGCTTGGGGTGCTTTTCTTGGCGCATTTCATCAATGATACACCTTAGTGAGCCTTGTGAAACACCTCTCACTCATCTCCTTTATCGATTCATAATCTTTGTGAGATTGGGAGAGCATCTAGTGGCACTTGTGATTGTGTGAGCTGTGGATTCTCTTATTACTCTTGGTGGTTGCCACCACCTAGACAGCTTGGAGCAGCGGGATCGTTGAGCAGAGGGTGGTGCTTGTCTCTGATCGTGGTGATTGTGAGGGGTTCTTGTGCCTATTCCCCATGGGAGATCACGAAAGGCAACTCTAGTGGATTGGTCGTGGCTTGTGGATCCTCTCTTGTGTTGGTTCTTACGGTGTCCAAGTGTTGGGCTAGGCATGTGATGCCTATTAGCGCGTGAGCCTCCAAGTGAGTGTATTGCCACAACGAGGACATAAGTTGCCAGCAAGCAACCGAACCTCGGAGATAAATCTTGTGTCAATTTGTCTCTTGGAATTCTCAATTAACACTTGTCTGGTTCTATATATCGCTCTATCGTCACTTGCATTTCAATTCCTAGCTTAATTGTGTAGAGCTTGCTTGCTTATCTTGTGTAGCTAGTTATATTTGTGTGGTTGTAATTAGTTGTAACTAGCTCACTAGTTGTTGTAGTTGCAACCTAGCTTAGTTGATTGTGTGATATTGACATAGAGATCATAATGACTAGTATTGTATAGGTGGGTAGCTAGTGGTAATTGTACAGCTAGAGCAATTTGCTTGTACCGCCATCTTTTTGTCTAACAAATTGGCTCTAGTGTCTTTGTAGAAATTTTTATTAGGCTATTCACCCCCCCTCTAGCTATTTAGGACCTTTCACTCACACTACCCTCTTGGGTTGCTTCTGTTTCTTTCCTAGAATCGTTGGACCGGTTGCAAAGTGGTTTGACGCCTTTGTTCATCAAGGTCTGAAGCTCACAGCCCCTCCCTGATGAACATTCGGAGCAACTAGTCCAACGCTTGTTCCCTCTGTGTTCTGACGCCCTCGACAGAGCGCTACTGTGCAAGGGTTTGCACCGTCAGACTTCAGGCAATGGTCCAACGCCCCTGCGTGACAGGGTCCGATGCCCCTGTAATCCATCTTTTGCCTTCATTTCTTCGCTCTTCTTTGCGTCCGGCTTGGTTCCATCCTTCGTGGATTGAACTTGCTTGATCTTTTAGGTCTTCCATGATGCTTCTAAGGTCTTACTTGAGGTGTTGATCATCAGATCACCATGTCGCCTCTGTCCAAGTCACATTTTCATCCTATTGGACTACAAAACAAACACTTGCAAGCATGTTAGTCCAACTTGCACTACACCACAGCCCCAAAATAGCGAGGTACCATCGGTCGGTATAGGTCGATATCGACGTTCCATCGGTAAGTATAGATATATGCCGACACTTACTTGAAGTCACTGAAAGTGGCGTCGGTATAGCCTAAGCTGAGCGACATGTTTTTAGCAACCGACAGTCTGATGCCTTAGGTGCTATAAATACCGACACATAGTTTGAGGCTATAAATACTTTTAGCAACTAACAGTCCAACGCGAATCGTTCACATAGAGACAAAATATATGCTGCTAATCAGTAGTACACAATGAATCCCAAATTATCAATTGTCAACGCACAAACATTGAATACAGTATACATTAACCATACATACAAGGACATTGATTAATATGAGCATGAAACATTGACATTGATTCATTCATATATAAGCTAGCCCAATATATGGCTGGTCAGATTCAACATCATACAAGTACAAAATACATTAGAAGCTCGCAGACATGAAGTTTGTGCATGGGCAAGCCATCAACATCCCTACCTCATGTAACCAAAAGTTATACATCCACCACTTGTAACCAAAAGCTTAGCTCACTAACACCTAAAGCTCACTGCTCAAATTTCACTAACAGTGAGCTCATAGTCTTATCTCTAATAGGTTCAAAACAAAACACAGCTTCGATGAGCACTTTTAACTTATCGACACCATTAGGTACACTGCCTAGGCCTTGCAAGATGGCTAAAATGCAATATGAATATACAATTAGCGACAACTTTTACCAAAGTTGGAGAGAGACAACCAATAAGATCAACTCCAAGAGGTTCTCTAAAATTAATAGCCAAATTTCCTAAAAAGAAAAGTTCAATGTCCCAAACCATTGTAAATGAAATAAATAAGTAAACTGACAGTACCTAACTCAAAGAAATATACAGATTTAGTATATGGGCTGGCACTGGAGGATAACATATAAGATGATGAATTAATCATAGCCTATACATGCTGATATAACTAATAAAATAACCATCTGTGTGTAAATACTAAGTATGCAGTGCTAGAAATACACATTTATGAGAGCACCATAACTAGCAGTTTCACAGGATCTATTATACCCTCGGTTTTTCAAATAGTGCAGCCTTGTACAGGAGGAACAATCATATGAACACACAAGCAGCAGTATATGTAACAAAGATCTTGCCTTGTACTGGAGGAAGAATCATATGATTCATATGAACACACGCAGCGAACAGCAGATCAAACACGTAGGCAGCAGCAGTACCAAACACGCAGGCAGCAGCAGATCAAACACATAGGTAGAAGCAGATCAAACACTAATAGAACCACAATACTGAACTTTACCTCAGCTTGCAATAAACAGATTCCATGTTTCTTTCCCCTTCTCCACACCTGAAAAATGAATAAAAATATCCTTCAAACTTTGATATGTGTCAGGTGCAAAGCTAGGAATAATGCTCATATACGCAGAATAATTAGTAGTTAATGATGTGACAAGTAACAGAACATGCTATAACTTGAAGTAGCTAGGCTCCAGGTATTGACAAGGAAACATGCATGGAAGGCTATGTTTGATTTAGCTGGAGGTTTTCTTACGTGAGTATGATCTACAAGCTATTTTATCTCTGAGCAAACTTGTTAATCTCTCATGCATAAAAAACTCTGGTGTTGCAGTAGTACTGTCTCTGCAAACATGCACAAGGGAAGTAAACTGTAGCAACTCAAAATTCTCCAACCCAAACATGTCTGCATCCATAATGTCAGTCACGGCTTTCACAAAGATCGTTGTTTGCCTATATCAAAAGCTACTGCCTAAGAAGCACATACCTAAATGGGCCGATGGTCCACTAATGGTCCATTTTCCTTACACCGACTTTCTGCTGTTCACTGCAACTTTGCTTCTGCAAGTTGTTCCGCTATGTTCTCTGAGTTGGTTTGGGTTCATCTAGTCACCAGTTGACTTGTGTGAACTTCATTTGGTGATTTCGGTTTTTTGAGTGCTTTGGGTTTTAATCGGGATATAAGCCAAGTCTCTCTTGCTTGGTGAAGAAATTTTGAATTGGCTCCCATTGACCCACCCACTTTCCCCCTCTGGTCGCTTGCTCAGTCCTTCACAAGGCACTTGGTGCGAAACAGCACCTAAACCAGGCGTTTGATGCCCTTGGGATTTCTTATGAGGATCGAGTTTTTAACACGAGTCCCAAGGAGGCAAAAAGTTTGATGCAAGACCGGAAGAGAAAAATGATGGCCACATGCTTGTGAAGCCTTTGTAGAGGTTTGTTCAAGCACGGGATGCATCTAAAGATGCCTTGCGAGTTGAGGCGGCTAGAATGGAGAAAAAGTGTCGAGTAGAACAATTATATAATGGTGAAAGAGTTGTCATGTAGTCCTAAATTTTAGCTTATATGGCCGTTGTTCATGAAACAGTTTTCTCTCAACACCCTCTCTCCTCCACGTCATCAAAAATTTTATATGGCGATATATGGGACGACCTCTCATAGAATTGACATAGCATTGTACCTACCCTTAATAGCATATCAAATATATATTGAAAGAGCATTTGTATATTGATAGGTAGCAGCCCTGGATTAGGCTCTACTCCCTCCATTCTAAATTATAAGACGTCTTGGCTTTTATAGATACATAATTTTTACTATGCACTTAGATATATACTAATCCAAAACGTCTTATAATTTAGAATGAAGGAAGTACTAGATTAGAGGAGATTATCCCTTCCAAGTATGTACATTCCCTATGTATATTTGTACTGCCCATGGCAATAGAGAATTTATTATTCCATTTTCTTTAACTACCTTCTTTCACATCCAACTACACCATTGTGGTGAAAACCCTTCATTCTCAGTGTTTGTGGAGAAAAAGCCATCTCTCCTTTTCAAAATCTAACTTTAAAAATGCATCGTTAAGCTTTTAACAACACATCTCATGTACTATTTTCATAGTAACTCCTATATATGCCTATAAGACAAGAAACCTGTTTGAATGTGCCTAATGATGATTAACAACCCCAGCAATACAATTGACCCCAACTTTAGTAAATATTTTAAAGTTAAGAGGCATATAGGTTTATAACTCTATATTGCTAGTTTCTCTTGGCAACATTGTTCATTGGTAGTAAAGTGATGATGCAAATATTAAGAGTAAGTGGAGGGATTGTCCCTTAATAAAATTGAGAAAATAAAGCCATCAATAACCCTTAGTGACCTCGCAAAAAAACTGATTGATTTATTTGCTCCAATTGGAATAATAACTCTTTTACCTCCTCTGCGAACGTTGCAATTAGCATTTATTTCATTTTGGAGTTCACTCAGGGGATGTCAGCCTTGAGATTCTATCATCGACAAGTGAACATATCAAGTGAAATTATAGTACTGATGTGGATTTTGAACACCAAAATTCCATACAAAAACACCTACGGAAATTGGAATAACTCCGCCTCAATGTTTTCCATTTAAACAGGTAATCGTTTTCACATGATGATAACTAGTTTGATACTACTTCAGACTTTGTAACTAGGGAGATAAGAAAATCTGTATACCTACAGAGAACCGGGAGAATAATTCATATCCTAACCAAAGGAAGAGATGTCTTATAAAAAGGACTTGAACTGTAGGCACATCATAGTGATACAATAAACTGAGGTGCCTCGAGGTCAAGTTCCTGTTTCATGACACAGCTCATGAACCAGTCACTGCTGAATGTTTTGATGCCACTTTTTGCTGCAACCAATGCAAGTTCTGCCTCCTCTTCACAGACCAAAAAGATTGTCTGGGACGGCTCATCTAACTCACTCAGTTTCTTTATGATCTGCCAAACATATAGACATGAATTTCGTTAAAAGAACATACAGACGTTAATAACTGAAACTCTAAAAGATAGTCTAGAATGAAGCGGTGTATTAATCATGCTTCTTACTAGAGAATTAAGCAAGCAAGAATGTTGCATGCCTCATGCAGTATTTGGTGATTAAACCCCGAATTCATATCAAGTCAATACATTTATTTATGGGTCATCTTTATGTCCAAGAATCATTTTCTCGTACTATTAAAAACACATGGCAGTCCACCCAAAAAAACACATGCCTGTTTGAACTACTATTAATAATAGCTCTTTAAGGGCGCCATAGCACAAATTCATGTCTCAGATATCAGGAATTGCATGGAGCAAGGTCTGGTCCTACTGGGTTAGTGTTTCAAGTTCACAAATCATCTGGAATTCTGGATAAGTTGTTGATTCGTAACACTCTTAAAAAGCCTATGCACGCATTTAAGATGCTACAATAGAACAAGCCAATACAATGTGGTTACCTTGCCTCCGGTAGACTTAATAATGGCTGAGAGAACATCAAAAGAGGGCTGGATGTGCTTTGACAGACAGAAAGTATAGCCAGCAAATAAGGTGTTAGGCCTTTCTTTAGCTCTCATAACTGCATCTCTAAGTTCAGACTTATATTGCATCCTATATTCTTCATCTTCCAGAACATATTGTGCTTCTCCTGCAAAACAGCAGAAAAGTCTAAGAGAAGACAAGGGTCCATTTTTTTTCCATTTTAAGAGCTAACGTTCTTTTACAAAAAATAACCAGGACATAGATATTTCGCTCCAACAGAAGCCCAGGGGCTACCGGGCTAACAAAGACCAGAAACTGCACCATTCATATTTTCTTCGATGTACAGACATTTGCAATGATATTTATCTGTATATTCAACTTTGAACTTACCTACAAACTGCCCTTCTCTGAAGCTTTCTTTTAGCCAGTTTGGGGAAATTATCCAAGCACTGCAAGGAGCATATGAATTTTTAAATTAGCTAAATAACCATAAAACAGGAAAACCACAATATATGAGGGTTAAAGCACTATATTTAATGCCCACCAGATCTCGGTCAATAACAAGATACCATATTTTGTTACAGGTTAAAACAAGCTGGTCATTTGGTTAACAAACGATAAGGATACGTACCCAGAGCTCAAAGCAATACAGAAATTCATAGTCCTGCGAGCTTTTCCTGTAACAACATGTGTGCATGAATGTCCATCGCAAGTAACAAACCCCCTAAGCGTTTCAACGACCTGGACCATAATGATTTGCTTATTATACTTCAGAGGCAGAAAATGGAAATGTGTTGTACTGATGAAAGAAGAAAACAATGTGGGCACGAGAAAAAAAATAAAAGGAATAGACATGCAAGTTTGTGTGATCACAAAAAAAAAGATTAATGAAAAAAATTATTGCCATGTAACAACTTCACAACTTCATGTAAGTCTAAATCTCATCTAATGACATAATTAAAAAAAAGGAAATACTACCTGTTGAAAGAGTATGCACTTTTTGTACCAGAGGATTGCAATTTATTTTACTGTGTCAGTGACCATATTCATTAAGCTTATTTGAGCATAATGTGAATTACATAAACATATCGTGTATAGTACCTTTGTAAGGCGTGCCTTCTTTTGTTCGTCTGCAATATTCATGAGCATAATTGTAGGGCTTCCCTTGGAATAGATAACGGCCTTGTCATCTCGAGACATTTTGCTTTCAAAATTACCTCCCATGCTAGGAATGTGATGTTCTTTAGGAATTAGATGCAGTGAATTTCCAGGGGAACTGCACAAATTATTGTCATGTGCACCAATTTGATTCATGTCTTGGCAATTCACACCATCATTGCTACATCTTATTCTTTTTGACTTTAGTGATGATGATGACATTTCATACATACGTTTCTTTGGCTCTTGCTCAGATAATGAACTTTCACCATAAGCATTGCAAACTTCATTTGTTATCACCTTTACAGTCTTTCTGACACGGCGTTTATATGTCTGGAGGACCATGTTCTCGGATGAGAGAACATTGGTTTCACCAGGAGACATACCTGCAAAGAACTTTGTAAAACAGTAGAAAACATAGGAAACTGAATTTGTTCGGAATGCACCAAAGTTACAGTGTTGAGTTGGCGTTTGTACCAAAGCCAGTAAGCTATTAAGGCTATGTATCGGTCTATTTTCGTTAATAATGATCAACAGTGATATACAAGATTATTATTGACTAAAATTCAACTTCACTCTCACAAGCAAATAAAAATTGATTCTCCATAAAAAATAAAAAAAATAAAAAAAACTTCCTTCAAGCAAATGCATCATCACGTTGGGTTACTCTAAAGAAGAGAACAAAAATATGAGTTCAGTACTCAAACTAGTATGTCCTAGTGTAGCAATGCATATAATGTACCTATTTTTCAAGCTTTGTGTGTTTTCTTGGATTGACTGACCACAGATAAATTTGGAAAAGAACAAAAGGGAAAAAGGATGCCCTGACTATGGTAGACCTAAAATTTTAGTATAAGAAGCTTGCAACATGTACCTTGCATCAGACTTAAATTTGCCATGACACAGGCTTCAGAAACAGCATATTTGTGATTCAAAAACCTAAAATGTTACTCCCTCCGTTTCAAATTATAAGTCGTTTTGACTTTTTTGGTACATCCATTTTGCTATGCATCGAGATGTAATAATATGTCTAGATACATAGCAAAATGGATGAACCAAAAAAGTCAAAGCGACTTATAATTTGGAACGGAGGGAGTACATGATAAGAAGTATGGAGTGTAGGCTTACTATCTGGTACTACAGTATGGAGTGATGTCTGGGGTTTCTCCCATGTTTGCATGATTGGCAATTGCTTCTTAAGGTGTGCAACCATAAGTGTTGATCCTCCAGGAAAGCATAATGCTCTCTTTATATCAGCCCTTACTGGAATCTTTCGAACCTTACCTTTAGTATCCACTTCTCCAACAGATACAAAACCCTGCAGTACATTCAAGGTACAAAACAAAGACACATCAGCACAACATACTGGTACTCAAGGAAACATGATAGTAGGAGCCTAACAGATTTTTTTATTTTTGGTTTTTTATCAGGAAGGGGCATACAATTTGTACAAATTCCAGACTGGTAGAATGCATGCACTAACATAACAAGTTAAGTATTTGTTTCCATCAGATTGCCATGTCACCCTGCCAGAATACCCTATGTCTGAAATGTAGCAAACATTCGATGCTTATTAATTGGAAAAGCTGGCTTTATTTCTCCTCTAAACCTCAATTTAACGCAAGCACTGAATTGCTAAGTAATACCATCTGCAGATCACATTAACTTTATGCACCTAAAGAAGTGGGGGGAAATGGTTTATCCAGTAACTCTTTTACTTGCCTGTTTTAGCCAAAAACCCTCAGAGACCTTATCTGCCCAGCAGAAAATGGATGTGACACCAACATTCTGAAGCCTCTGCGATAGTTCCTTATATAAGAGCTGGCCAATACCCTGAGTTGAACATCTCAACAACCAGTGTCAGCCATGAAATGTTTCGAGTAGAGATAGTGGATAACTGCATGCATTCAAAACAATATTCTGTTTCTTGCATAAATACCATAATTGTCAGTTTACACTGGTAATTCATCAAACAAATTGAGTTTTGCAGGAGGTTCATTTAAAGAGTCTGGAATCTCGATTTAAGATAATGTGCTAAATGATATTCAAGTAAAATTATTCTCCTTGGCATCCAACCATGTAAAGTAGATTTAATGAAATGAATTTAAAATTCAGAAGTAAAAGGAAAGCATCCATTACTGTCTGTATAAACATACAATACCCATACAAATTTTAAACAGAGGAAACAAATATGTGAAAA
This sequence comes from Saccharum hybrid cultivar R570, assembly GCA_038087645.1. Lineage (NCBI taxonomy): Eukaryota > Viridiplantae > Streptophyta > Magnoliopsida > Poales > Poaceae > Saccharum > Saccharum hybrid cultivar. Next base: position 21,280,111 of record JAQSUU010000496.1, read on the forward strand.
TATCAAGCTGTGCAGTGATGTGTTACAGTTCCTTGTAAGCAATACTGACCTTTAATAAAGAATCCAAAAAATATTTAATTAAACTTGCAAAGGGCACGTACCACACGTTGATAAGATGATCTCACAACTGCCAGAGGTATTTCAGCATACTGAGTGTCAGCTGGCACAATCTGATATGATACAGTAGCTATGACCTGCATGAAAGAGTAGTTGTGAAACTTGGCATGATAGTTTCAGTAAAAGCAACTAGTCAGAATATTTCATTTCTCTAACCATACTATCCATGGTATAGGTACACTTTGTTTATGAGGAGAATGATAGGAACCACTATTATGCGGTTGACTAGTTAAGCGCAAGCTTGAAGGAAACAACTACAATTGAGTCCTGTGCAATCAGAATTTGAAGAAACAGCTCTTCATCTTTTCTTCACATGCCCTTTTAGTCAGGCTTGTTGGCAGCACCTTGGTGTTCAGTGGAACCTTGTGATTGATTTCTTTCATATGTTGTTGCAAGTGAAGCAAGGGTTCTCACACCCTTTTTTCATGGAAGTCTTCATCATCAGTGCTTGGCAAATTTGGAAGCAACGGAACAACAACATTTTTAGTAGAGGCCAACCATCCTTCCTTGCTTGGAAAACATGTTTCGTTGATGAAGCTTGCCTAAAAGCTCACAGGATCTCTGAAAACAAGCGCGCTCCCTTCCTTTCTTGGATAGAGCGTTGTACATAGTTTGGTCTATCCTACCTCAGACTTCCTGTTTCATTTGTTGTTGCTTTTCTTTTTTATGCTGTTTCTGTTGTACAGTTGGTTCTTTTTGCTTTAATAAGATCCTAACAGTGGGTCCCCCTGCTGTTTTTCAGGTAAAAAAAACTAACTATCTTATAACAAGTTTCCAATAGAAACATACCAAAATTCAAAATCCATGGTAAAGTAACTAAATTAATTTATAGTTCTTCAAAGCTATTCACAGAAAGTTAGGTTGTTAACATTAAAAAATTAATGGTGTGCACTAGACATAAATTTACATGCAACAGAGGTCGTGCTAAAGTTAACAAAGAAGTAGTATAAAAGTAGGATAATTAAGACATTGTGAAAGGGAAGACGAATAGATAACGCCAATCAAATTTTAATGCATAAGATCAATTGATTTGTAGACTCCATCTATGTTTTCAAGCTGTTGAAGAATCCATGATTAACCGTCTAGTAATACATGGGCAATAACTGGACAGAATGGCTCGATTAGGGGCGCTAGTGAACAAACCCAAGCGACTAATCATCAACTAGTGCAACTAATCGTGGGTCACTATACAGATGACATGGTGTTGCCTCTCAGTTTCAAGCACAGAAACTCACTTGGGGGAGCAGGAATTATATGTTCAATTAAAAGTTTAAAACCATGTAAGTTAAGTAACCAACTCATCATTCACTGATGTCATTATCCTTGTAATCTCATGATATACAACTGTACAAGATGTATATGTTCTTAAACAATTTCATGCTGTACAGTATTTGATGCTACATCAGACTAGTTGATTGACTAGGCAACCAAGTGGACAAGTCAGTCATCTAGTCACTTGATGAACCAACTAAGGCTTAATAACGTTGGACTCAAAATATATGAACTCTCTGCTTGATTACAGCATGTTAATTTGTATCTCTTGGTTTAGTTTTTGGCAAATATATGTTTAATGAGATATGAGAAACTTTTATGTACTATATACTTAATAATACAATCAAATGGTCAGACAAAAAAGTCCTGAATAGTGTTTACACACAACGGAGTCAAATGGAACAGCATGTTGGTAAGATGGTAAAGATGTTTACCTCTTCATGCTGTGCCGCAGAGCTAGACATCAGAATTAGAGTCTTGTATTTCCTGGGCAACAGGAACATGAAATCAGGATATTAATTCTTTATACTCTCATAATCAAAATATGATAGTGCTGTCAAGGCAAAACTCCAGTGAAAACTATTTTATCAATACCATGAGTTATTCACAAGTGACATCCCAACATTATAGAAATTTAGATAAAGAAAGAAAGATAAGTTTGTACCCATTAGTTGTGCATTTTTCAAGAAACCCTGACTTTCTCCCGGTGTCTGCAGCATAGTCCATTGTAGGAAGCTCTTGCTTGTAAAGCATTAATACTTCCTGGAAATATCAAATAGGTATGAGCTATCATGCATTTGCAAGAAAAATGGTGAACTAGCCACTATAACTTGGCACGCATATCATGTGTAACAACTCATAGTCACAATTTTCACTTTTTCTGAATGCTATCGAACCAAGCAGACAAAAGGAATGTAATTCTGATAAGGTGTACAATCCTTTGCCGGAATCGTTAAAACAAACGTTACAAACTTGATTACCTGAAGCAAGGACTTGGTTTGGCTATCTGCATCGCTTGGATTGAGGAGGATGAACTGACAGCCCTCTACGATACAAAATTAGATGGCAGGAGCGAATAGAATCAGCACTGAGTCCAAATCAAAGATAACTGGACCGCAGACATCCCAGCAGTCACTCACCGACGCCATTCGAAGCGCTCCTCTGATCTGCAGAAACTGCACGAGCGTCGTGACACACCCCAAAAAGGCAGTGTGAGCGGAGGAGTAATAGTTTGCACGAAACTACGAGATCGAATAAAGTGCGCGCTCCTCATCCTCTAAGCAACGTACCAGAGACGACGGCCTTGGCGCCCCTGGGCCCGGAGATTGTCAGACCCTGCTCCGTCGTCTCGCACCGCAGTCCACTCCCGCGGATCTCCACCTTGCAGTTGCCTGCCCAAACAAGACGCATATGGGCTTCTAAGAAAACCCAAGCAAGGAGTTAGACGCGATCGGTCGTGGGCGGAGATCAAGCGCACCGATCGAGAAGGCGGGCGCTGCTGGCTCCGGCGCGGCCTTGGTCTTCCGCGGCCTCCCCATCTGATCTGGGAAGGAACCTGCTACGCCAGTCGCTGTCGAGGATGGATCGGGGTCTGCGGGATCTGGAGGAGCTAGGACGCCGCGGCTATAGGATGGGTCGTGGCGGCGGGTTGGATTAGATTGGAGTTCTTCGTGGGAACTGGGAACGAAATGTGAGGAGAATGTTGAAAATTGAAATGGAATTCGGGCGGAAATATTTGGGGTGGCGGGAAGAGGGAAAATCGAGAGGGCACACGCGCGCAGAGTGGATTTGTGGTTATGGAGGTCAGTCAAAGTCGCAAAAAAAAAAAAGGTCAGTCAATCTTTCCGAGCCTGGGATGACTACCGTACAGTATAATTTTGTTTATTTATTCCTACCGTACAGTATAATTTTTCATTCTTTTTTGCAAAACTAATTGTCCAAGTCAATAATTTTGCATAAACATACTCCTATCGCCAGATGAAACGGAGAGATTTAAATATCCATCAATCTTAGTTGATTGAATTTCTCTTTAGTGCATAGCATATCTTTAAAGAATCATATTTTTCATATAAACTTGGATACAGATAAAATTTTACATGGAATTTTAGAGCTCGGTGAGATACACAACTTTACAATTCAATACTAGTACATATATAAATCTTGTATTGATTATTTTGCCACTAGTATTCAATACATATACCAACCAATCTATGTAAGATTCTCAACCACCCAAAACCCCAAAAACTCTATGGATGTGATGTAGCTTCACAAGTTTGGTTACATTTTTGGGGGGTGGGTGAGACAAGCCAAGCTAAGAGCATCTCCAAGAGTTTGCCAAAATTCACTTGGCAAATATCGTGATTTGGCAACTCGCTAAAATATATGGCAAGTGAAAAAATAAATTCTCTCCAAGAATTTGCCATTTGGACTTGGTAAAATAAGAAGAGGTCCGTTAAGCGAACGAAGAGCCCCGTTAAGAAACGAAGAGCCCCGCTTAAATTTGCACGTGAAGCCGGATGCGCGCTCGCGCTCAGCGCGCAAATATGCGCGTGGAGAGGGGAGATTTGCCAAGTTGCTAAAATTTGCCAAGTTGGATGCCAAACTGTTGGAGCACAATTTTTTCTGTTTTGCCAAAAATAGATGGATGCCAAGTTGATTTGACAAACTCTTGGAGATGCTCTAAGAGTTTGCTTGGTTGTGTGGTAGTGGGGGTGGGGTGCATGTGCTCATGTGTTTGGTTTTATGATTCAGTAGAAGTGGTGTCACCTTGCATGGCAGTGGATAAGGTTACCGTAACAACCTGAGTTTTCGAGCAACTAAAAATGTGAGCTTTTTAAAATTTTTCCGGCAATTATGTGAAGCATGTAGCTACTAGGTCAAACCGAAGTCTAACCTACTAACAAATCATTGCATCCATTTAGAATTGTTTGTAAAAGTGTGTCGGTGCTCTCGAGTTTATTTTGTGTTTGAGTTTTGTTTGGAGTTTGGAGTGCCCAAATCCGTAGCAATTCCCCTCAAATTCTCCTTTAAATTTCCATCTCAAAATCCTTGAGTCATAAATGGAAAATCATTTTCCTTTCTCTTGGGCCGAACCCCACTTTTCCTCCCTCTTCCCACTTTCCCGCGGCCCACTCTCCTTCTCCCGCCGGCCTAGCTCGCCCCCTCCCCTTCTCCTTGCGCCTGGCCCAAACCGCCGCTAGCGCCTCGGCCTCCCTTTGGCCCAGCTGTGCCCTAGCCTAGCCTGCCTTGCGCTTGCACCCACGACGGCCCACGCACGTGCAGCTCGCGGCCCCCACAGGCCCGTCCATGACGTGAGCCTACTAGCCCAGGCTAACTCGCGCCCCTGACCTAACCCTAACACGCGCCCATGCTCCAGAGCCGCCGCCGTTCCATGCGCCTGCGTCGCACCCCCGGGCCTCGACATCCGTACCCTGAGCCCCGCATCTGTCGCCGCGTGTTCCACCCGTGGCATGGACGCCGAAAGATCATCAGAGCCACGGGAACCCTAGCCCGCGGCACCTATAAATGTCGAGTCGCCGTTGCTCCTCCTCTCCGTTCCCAGCAGCCGCCGCTCCTCTTCCTTCATCCCATACCGCTGCCGCGCTCTCTCCTCCGCCTCGCCCTCACTTCGGCCAGCAAAGCAACAGCTGGTCACCGCGTCGCCCCACCGCCTCCAGCTCGGCGTGCCACGCCCAGCCACCACGGCCTCGTCCCGAAGGCCGCATCCGCCTCTTCTTCCTTGCCGAGCTGCGACGCCCTCGCCGCGACCTGCACCGCCTCCTCTCCGCCCGCGAGTGCCTCTGTTACCCCGGCCACTTCTGCGACCCATCGTTGGCCTCTTCCTCCTTGCTGACCGATGCTGGAGCCGCACCACCACCTCGACGCTGGTACGCTCTGCCTCCACAGCATCTAAGGATGGCAACGGGTCGGGTTCGGATCGGGTGGAGTCTCCGTGCACCCAAAACCAAAACCCGAAGTCGAAACCCGAACCCGAACCGAACACCGATTCAGGTGGAAATCCATCACCAAAACCAAACCCACGGATAACCGAAACCCGAACGGATACCCGAAACCCGAATGGATACCCGAAACCGAACCTGAAAACCGTGGGTGTGAAATCATCCCCAAACCCAAACCCGCAGGACCCGAAACCCACAGATATCCACCCCGAACCCGATCTGCTGCCATCCTTAACATCATCCACCTCTTCTTCCTCACCGAATCCCCCCATCGTCGGTGAGCCACCGTGTCCAAGGCTGTGCCTTTCTCTCCTATCCGTCGATTTTGCCACTGTTCTCACCTGATGGCCGGCCATCGTGCCCGCACCTTCACTGCTGCAGGGAAGGTGCACCTCCACTCTTTTGCGAACACGGTGAGCCCTGCTCCGTCCTCACCGTCTAGCAGCGCCCCAGTGACCCAGCAGTCACCGTCGAGGACCTGAACCGCGCCCAGCAGCAGCCATGCTGGCGACCCGACACCTCACCATCAACACCGTCACCTTCCTCCACAGCCACCGGTGAGCCGTCGTGACCCTAAAGCCCCTGTTTTTCCTCTCCTTGTTGTTGTCCTCGCTGAGACCGGCTTTTGTGCCTTCGTCCTTTCACCGTCGTAGGGGAGCTGTGACCTTGCGGCGCCACTGCTTGGAGGCTGGACGTCGACGTCACCTTGCCGGACCCCTTCATCACCACCGGTGTAAGGTCCAAATGGCTAGAGGGGGTGAATAGCCTATTTAAAAAATCTACAAGCTTCACTAATCAACAATTGTTAGTATAAAAGATGGCTACGCTAATTCTAGCAATAGCTCAACTATACTAAGCAAGCCACCTATACAATTCTAGTGAACAATACTATGATCTCTAATTTACACCAACAAAGCTAAGTCACTAAGCTACTTACTCATATGTGATACAAACTACACTAAGCACACTAGACAAGATAAAGTGCTAGAATGAAAAAAAGGGGAGTGAATTGATTCTTATACCAACGGTGTAGAGATGAGATGTATCCAAAGAATCAACCATGCACAATCATTAAGAGAATCCTCGGCAAGAGATGACACAAGATTTTTTATCGAGGTTCACTTGCTTCCCGGCAAGCTACTCCTCGTTGTGGCGATGCACCCACTTGATGGATCACAAGCTAATTGACTATCAAGAGTCAAACCCTCAGTGGGTGCCGCATATCCACTCACAAGATGGAAATCCTCTAAGCTACGAGCTCCATTAGAGTAGCTAATTCGCGAACTCCCACGGGGAAGGCTCAAGAACCCCTCACAAACACTTGGTGAGGCTCGAAACAATCTTCAATCACGAGCTCAACACCACCGCTACTCCAAGCCGTCTAGGATGTCGGGAAACACCCAAGAGTAATAAGAAATCCGTAGCCAACTCAATGGATCAAGTGCTACTAGATGCAAATCACTAAGCAATGCACTTGAATCTCACTCAATCTCACTAGAGTATGCAACCAAGCAAGGAGATGAGTGAAGGGGAAGTTCTCTAGCTCAAAGTATGTCTCAAGTGTTCAAAGAGTCAAGAGAGAACTGCCAAAACCCGGCCACCATCTATTTATAGCGAAGGGGTAAGCAACTTGCTGTTATAAGACAACGCAGTGAAAATCGTGATGACCGAACGCACCGGTGAAAGCTCTATGTTTGGTGTTGGTAATTAGTGACAATGCCTAAGTACTAATCCTATGCCTAAGTTGTATGTAGCATATGAGGATTAGTACATTCCAAGGTTGGTGGCAAGATGGACATGGTGATCATGATGGCCACACTTGGATTTGGACGCAACCCTACGTGATCAAGGCAAAGGTATATGCTTAAGGGTTGTGTTTTAGTAACCAAGACACCTAGTGGGTGTGGTTACATTATAGGATAGATAGCCGTACTATAAAGAGGGGAATGACGCGGCTATTGAACTCCTAAGTGCCTCTAGGTGTGCATTTCATGTCATATGCATTTGAATAGAACTAATAACGCCTCGAAAAATGATTGTGAAAATGCTAACACACATGCACATGGTGGTGATCACTTGGTGATGTTAGCACGTTTGCGAAGGCGGTGGAGTTTGAGCGGTAGAGAGGATTTGGGGTCCTCTCTCCCTCCCGCCAAGCTTGCGAGGCGGGATTCAGGCGTTTTTGAGGGATTGAAACGCCTATTTTCCACTATGCCGGAAGTCAGAAATCAAACGGAAATCAAACGGAAGCGAACGGAGGTCACAGAGGTGACCGGACGCTGGACCGGACGCGGTCACTGTTTGACCGGACGCGTCCGGTCAGCGTTCAGCGTCTGTGCGTTTTTCAGTTGGTTGATCGGACGCGCAGCGCGTCCGGTCACAGTTGACCGGACACGTCCGGTCGTTCAGGGAGCTTACTGGACTCCAACCGGACGCGGGCACTGTGGCGTCCGGTCGGTTCACCAGCGCGTCCGGTCACTGTTTCGTTGTGCGCTGCTCTGGCTTGACCAGCGCGTCCGGTCAGTCACGGGACCGGTGCGTCCGGTCGTGACCAGCGCGTCCGGTCGTTGCGACCAGCACGTCCGGTCGGCGTTTCGAAAAAGAGCCGTTGCGCGATCGGCGCGTCCGGTCCGCGCGACCACCGCGTCCGGTCAGTGCAACTGCGGCTGTTTCAAGTTCCTAACGGCTATATTCGAAGGGGTACGTCTATATATACTCGTTGGCCGGCTCAAAGCTCCCACTCTTGGACATTTGACATACTTGTGAGCACTTTGAGCTAAGCAACTCCCCTCCCACTCATCTCTCTTGCTTGTTTGCATATTCGAAGTGAGATTGAGTGATCCAAGTGCATTTGCATTGTGAGATTGCATCTAGTTGGCACTTGGTGGTTGATTTGCTGCGGGATTCTTGTTTCTCTTGGTGGTTGCCGCCACCTAGACGGCTTGGAGCAGCTTGGAGGAGTTGGCAAGAGTTGGTGATTGTTCTTGGCCACCTCCGGTGATTGTGAGGGGTTTGTGCCTACCTCGGCGAAGCGCCAAAGGCAACAATAGTAAATTGCTCGTGTCATTGCAACCTTTTGCCATTTGGTAGGTTCTTGTGGTGCCTTTTTGAGAGGCTCGGTGTGTGACCGATTAGCCACCGAACCACGTGGTGAAGAGGGACACAACGGGGACTAGCGTGCCGGCAAGCACGTGAACCTCGGGATAAATCTTTGTGACATCATTCTTATTGTGATTGATCGATCCCGGTGGCTGTGTATTGTGGAATTCCTTTCTTGATCATATTGTTTGGTTGGCTCAATACTTCGCCCCTCGGTGATACCCTTCTAACTCTCTCTTGTATTAATTTCTTAGTTACTTTGCTAGAGTAGCTCTTTTGTGTAGCTTGCTAGTTGTAGTTTCCTTCTCGGTTTGACTTGTGCGGTTGAGTGCTAATATACTAGAATTGTGAATTGGATAGGTGGCTTACAAACACCCCATAGGCTAAGCAAAACCCGCATCTCGCTATTTGTTATATTGATAAACTTGTTTAGCTTGTCTTTGTAGAATTTTTTAAAAGGCTATTCACCCCCCCTCTAGCCATCAAGACCTTTCAACCGGTCAGGGTGACCAGACGAGTCCGGTCACTACAGGACAAACAGCAGCAGCGCGTGTCAGAGAGAGCCGTTGCCGTGACTGGACGCGCTACACCGGTTGACCGGACGCGCTGCACCCTGCGTCCGATCAGAGTCCAGAGAGCTCCTCGCGTGATCGGACACATCAGGTCGCACGTGACCGGACGCGCCACCGTGTCCGATCGGCACTGAGACACGCGCTGCCCACAGGGTGCGTGACCGGATGCTCCGGTTCCGCGAGGGACCGAACGCGCCAGTCCGCAACCTTCACGCGTGCGTCTCTGCCTGTGGTTTGAACTGACCAGACGCGTAGGTCCACCCTAGACCGCATCCGGTCCAGCGTCCGGTTGGAGTTTTTCAGAGAAAAACACTCTGGACTTTCGCCACATTTTCTCACCTCCGGTGCAATGGAAAATAGGCATTTCATTTCCTCGAAAACGCCTGAATCCCGCGCTTGCAAGCTCGGTGGGAGGGAGAGAGGACCCCAAACCCCTCTCTACCGCTCAAACTCCACCACCTTCGCAAATGTGCTAACACCAACAAGTGTACACCATCATGTGCATGTGTGTTAGCATTTTCACAATCATTTTTCAAGGCATTATGTTAGCCCTCTACTAGATCCTAATGCATATGCTCAAGATGATGACCTAGTAGCATTTGATTCACGAGCTAACTGTGATTGGCCCTCTTGATAGTCGGCTATCAATCCTAAACCCGGTCAATCACTTCTCTATTCATCTTAGACCGGCAAAAACAAACTCTATGATTATACCTTTGCCTTGATCACTTTGTTCCATGTCCATCTCCTCATGCTTGATCACTATGACCATCATTTCATGTGCATCTCCACCATGATCGTCATTTCATGTCCATGCACCATCATGCTCCTTGCTCCTTCATCACATGTGTTGGTATGCCTAACTCAATTCACTTGACACAATGGCATTAGCAACTTGGTGTCATTAATTACCAAAACCAAACTTGGGCTTTCAACCGGAGCCGTGTCCAGCAGTGGCAACCAGCCCTGGCAGCCTCCAGCTAGCTCCTGGCCAACTGCTGTCCAGCCGTAGCTAGCCACAGCCAGCCAGCAGCAGGCCGCAGCAAGTTGCAGCAAGCTGTAGCTCGCCAAAACATGTCGTTGCAGCCCTTCAACTCCAAGGTCAACCCTTTGAACCTAGTCGACGCTATTCTCGACATCGGCAAAACTCCTAATTTACATTTCTTTGCTCTTTCATACTTGATGATACATGAGCTATCTATACCGATTATCTATACTTGTTCATACACTTCATACATGATATCTATATCTATCCTATGCCTGTGTCATGCCTTCGCCGCCGGTCTATTTCTTTGTGCTATGGATGTTTGTGCTACTCCTCCGTCAGTTGTCGCGTTGTGGTTCTTTGTGTGTTTGTTTGTGGTCGTCTGTGTATCGTGCCTTCGAGCCGATTGGGAAGTGATGTGCTTGTTCGTTGCGATCACAAGTTCACCTCGCCATGGCCAAACGCTGAGCATGGTCCCTTCCTTCATGTCTTAGTTGACTCTATAGTGCTACGATCATTAGATCCTATCTTCGTCCCTAGGATGTGGCCATTGTCGACTCGATGTCGATATCGACATCGACGCGGTTCTTACTTGCACATTTCGAGCCCTTCGTGACCTAGTCTAGTGGGATATGAATTAGGGGACAACCTTCATGGAACCGTCGGAAGCCAACTCGTTTGGGTGAAGCTCATGGCCACGAGTTGCCTCACCATGACCATCAAGCTTTACCTCTTTTGCTCGCTTGTTTATCCTAACCACCTCGTATGCTTGTACCATGTTGACCATAGCGTTCCTTCGGATCTAGCAGTGACAATCGCATTGCTACGGACCTTAGGGATAGCCTTGTGCTGATTTAGTTGCATGGTTTTGGAGCCCTACGAGTGGGTTTGGATCGTGGGATCATGTCTTCGTTCTTCCAACCTTCGTCCATTCCATGACGAATTGGTCGAAAGAGTGCGGATTCCATTCTTCTCTGCTCTCTTGTTCTCAATCCTCGTCGATCTAGTTTGGTGTTTATTGCTCTCTTGATTCCACTCCTTCGATTCCCATTGTATGTTATGGAGAGTGGATCAAAGGAAGCTGAATCCTATGTCCCCCTCTTTTGGTTCTATCATGCTTAAGCCCTTGTATGCTTGTACCTATTTAAATGTAGCATTTATTTGGTTCTTGCGGTGATAACCGCACCGCTAAGAACCCTAGGGATGTATTAGTGCATTTAGTGCAACTAGATCGTGGTACCCTACAAGTAGTTGGGTACTCGTATTCTCTTGTGTGTCGCTCCTTTCGATGCCCCGTCTCTTGCCATGGCGTGTGGATTGGAAGAAGAGACCACCTTCCTTCTCTTCTCTCCCCCATTCCACCCTCTCTTGATTTTCATCAATTATAATGGTGTATGGATTGAGAGAGACTGGAACTGCTTCCTTTCCCCTTAGCTGCTCCTTTCGATTCTCGTCAATCTCCATGACGCCCGGATCAGAAGACCACGAGCCGTGGTGTTCGCTTAAGATGACCTAGGGTCTATGCCATTTTTATTGAAGCCGTACAGGTCGACACGATCGATTCGGGAAGTACTGGCTAGGCTAAGACATAAGCTTGTGCTTAGCAAACAACCATTTCTGTTTCTTTTGGCCCAGGGATCAGACATCCGCCGATAGAGCTAAATCGTTTTCCCTTTGGTGTTCTTTCGGTGTAGTTGTTCTTCTGTGTCTTGTTGCCTTTTTAGAGTATTGATTTCTTTATGTCTTGCTTGTCGCTCTATCGAGGTAGTTGCATCGAGGATAGCATTGATCGGGTTGGAACTCGTTGGAGGAAGGAAATGCGGACGGCAGCAAGACTTTGAGGAGATCAATTGCGAGTACACTAAAGATCTCAGAGACAACCAATCAATAGGTGTCGCATCCCACCCTAGCTGCTAGTGCTCTATTTTATGCAATGATCTGTGATAGGTTGCATGGTAGAATTGCTTGAGAAGATGTCTTGTTCGGTCACCCTAAGGACTTATACGTTCTGGACTGTAACACCCTAGGACCCTAAGGACTTACACGTTCTGGCTGTAACACCCTAGGTGTTAAGCATTGCATTAGCATCCCAAATCATGAGCATGAGCATCAATTGCATTCATAATCACATGTAAAGTAAGTGTAAAGTGAAATTGAAACATGTGAAACATCATTTTGAAATATGAATGCTGCATATGCTTGTTAGCTTTAAGTTTGCCTTAAATATGCTTGCTAGGTTAGTAAAACATGTTTGGCAATAACTTTAAATCATCTAGAATTATTTAGTATCATTTTTGGAGCAACTTTTGTGTTCAAAATTTCCCCAAATTTTGCTTTTTAAAAATATTCTAGAAATATGGGATTTTTTTATCTAAACTAAACTTTGAATCTCCATTTCAAAATCTGTTTGGAATTTTAAAGTGTGCCCTAAAGCAAAGTTATAGATAATTAAATTTTGAATAACTTTTGTTTTGGGGTCAACTTTTGAAAATGTCATTTTCAACTTCAAAATTTGAAATTTGAATGGTTTAGAAATTCTGGAATTTGAAAATAGAAAATAAAAGCATTTCTCGGGCTTAACGGGCCGCTGCCTCGCTTTCAGCCCAGCAGCCGAAGCAGCACAGCTCCGCGCGCTCGCGCCCCGCTCGGCCCGGCCTGCTCCAGCGGCCCAGTCGCGCGCCGCACGCCTTCCCGCTCCCTCGCGCGCGCGAGTCCCGACCGCGGCAGGCGAGCGACACCGCGTGGCAAACGCATGCCGGCGCCGTCCTCTGCGTGGACGCCGGTGGCCCCCGCGTGCCTGGCTCCACGGCAACCCGCCTGCGCCTCTACCTCCCCTCCATCCCTCACTCGCTCACCCTCTCGCTCGCTTTCAGAAAGCCGAACGGGAGCTGCGCTCACCCCGCTCGCCACCGCTTGCCGCCGACTCCGCCGCCGCGTTCCGACACCGGCGAGCTGCCATCGCCCGATTGCTCGCGCGTCACGCTCCACCACCTCCTCCTCTCCTCCGAACGGGCCACCTTGCTCCTTCCTCGCCTACGATAAGGCTCAATCGATCCCTTCCCGCACGCGCCACCGAGCCGGGTCACCGAGCTCGCGCTCCGCCCTCCGGTGCCCTCGCTCTCTCTCTCTATCCCCGTGAGCCGCTCTCCTGTGTTCGCCATCTACTCGCGAACACCGTCTGCACGCTCACTAGTCCGCTCTTGGCCGGGGTTGGCCGTTGGCCGCCGGCGACCACCACGCTGCCGTGACGTCGTGGGCGCCGGACGTCGTGGCCACGCCCCCCCTTCCCCCTCTGTTCTTTGGGCCGGCGTCCGTGGGCCAAAGCCCCGAGCCGGGCCAGCTTTTCCCCGCGCTGCCTGCTGAGGCCGAATTCGGCAGCGGGCCGGTGATTCCGTTGGGCAAGCCCATTAGTAAAAAGAAAAAAATGAATTCGTTTTTCTATTGTTATTTGAAAAGAAAAATGATTGGGAAAAATGTTGTGTACCCATTTTAGCTCCAAAAATTGTGAAACAAATTTTGTAGTGATCCTCATGAGTAGATCTACAGTATAAAAATATTGTATGATGATTTTGTGGTACTTTTCTGTGGAGATTTATTTAATCCTTATATTTGCTGATATCTTAGAAAATGTGTAATAAATCAAAGAAAACTCAGAAAAATATGATTCCAAGATGTTACTCTTCTTGTGTATTATACTTTCTAGGAAAAATATATGTCATGCATGTTCTGTGAGAAATTATTAATGTCTAGTTCAATGCTAAATAGGGCTGATTTTTGTTATTTTTGATAGAGAGCAAAAATTGTATAAAACATGCTTATGGTAATTTTTGTACAGTGATTGTTTGATGGGTATAACATAGGAAAAATGCTAAATCTGTTGTTTGATACCTTTCATAATGCAAAATATTTTCATGCTCATTTTTATACTAGAGCTTGTCATTTTTGTGTAGACTGTGTTACTTATCCAAATCCCATGAAATTTTAATGGTAAGCTATTTGGAGTAGGACTATGCTATTGTATTTTTTTGTAGATTTTTATAAGCACCAGAAATGCATGTTGCTGTTGTAACCATAGTTTAAATTGAATATCAAAGTAATATTGTTTATGTATAATTAGTTGGATAATAAAGCTTTGGTGTATCTTTGAAGCACCCAATCACTTGCTGGTATTTCTTGATAAGTTAGTGTAGTTGTGTTGATAAAGCATAGTAGCACTCTTGGTAGGGTTATATGCTAGCTAGTGTAAAAATAAATGAGAATTGTTAGCAGAGGTGAATACAGTAGATGACATGTTTCATAGTACATGTTCTTGGATAATGTTGACTACCTTGTAGAAAAGTTTGTCTTTTGTCTATACTATAAGCTTCAATGTGTTTATCTTCATATCATGCCATCATGATCATCATACCACTGCATCCGATGCACGGTTTACATATGCACTTACATCATACAGGATCACAGGAGGAGTTGCCAGTAGCAGTTCAGGAAGAGCAGACCGGGTCCGATCCACAAGAAGCTCAGGCACACGAGGTGTCCGAGGCAGACGAGTAAGAAGAGGATCTACCTGAGTGTGTGGACCACCAACCCAGTTCCTTCGAACGAGGCAAGCCCCGAAGAATTATAAGTCTCCTACTTTACAAAAGCAATTCCTTAGTTATTCTTATGAGTTATAAATTATGCATTAAGTATAGAAGTTGAGTGAAACCGTTGTTGCATATATTACCATCCTTTCCACATTATTACCTACGAAAGTTGGGTCGAATACTACTTAGCCCTGCTTAGACCGGTAGCGATCGGTGATTTTCGGTCACCTGAAATGATAGGTGGTTACTAGAATGTTTTAGCTATGAAATGGTTGATATCCGGGAAAATAACCATGTGTTGATGGATAACTGGAGACCGAACGAAAAAGTTGCAGGCAACCAGACAGGGTTCTGGGGTGCTAGTAGTTTTTTGTCTGTGTCGGTTAAGGACCGATCATTGCTCGTCCCTCTTGTCATGTTGAACGCATGCCTCACATTTAGCTGGCCGAATAAAGTACCTTTCGATCGCGAAGCTAGTGACACTTTTCGAGCCAGGGTAAACTCGGATTGGCAGACTGGTGACAAAGGGGTTGTACGGGGACGCGAAGAGTAAGCCCAAGGTGCGTCCTGGCAGTCAGGCTGTCCCTGGGTAGTGCGATCCATGATGGTTACCCCACAACGTTTACCTGGAAAGTGTTGTTGGTGATCAGTAGCTCACTTGATTGGTGAGTGTGGTTTGTGTGAGGAATAAATCACCAACTGGTTTGGAATCGATTTGAATCGTCATCGCTCCTGAATAGTGAGCACTTGACTTGAGTTACGGCATCGTAGTAATGATGATAGAACATTTATGGTTATATGGATGATGTTAGAAAATGCTAAATTCAAGTGGTAACTGGATGTTTTGGTTATTCAAGTGATTGCTATAGTGTAGGTGCTTACCTAGATGGATAAGTTATAATAAATCTGAGGCAAATTACTTAAAATGGTTTAGTTAGGATAACTCACGCTTTTCGCGAATGAGTCAGCTAGTCCACTAAAAGAAAGTCTTGCATAATCCTTGGTGTTACTTTATTTTGGTTTAAGACGGGTAAGTCTAGCTGAATACCTTCTCGTATTTAGGTCGTTGTTTCCATTGTTGTTGCAAATGGTCAGATGTACTACGGCTATTGCGTCAACTGTCTGTATCCGGCGATGGGTGACAACTAGGACCAAGGGCAATGGTCACTCCGTATGTCTTATCTCATGATTTTGTGGAATGTGACTATCTTCTGGCACTGTATTCGAATCAAGAGTGTGTGTTTGTGTTTTATGAAACTATTTGCTTCCGCTACTTTATTTTAAACTTGGTTTGTAATAACTTTTTGTTCTAAACTCCGATGTATTCAACTGTCATTGTGAACTTTATGTAATATGTGATTGTGGCTGCTAAACTTGTACGATCTTGGTTTGTATGTTGGTTGGTTTGAAATCCTTCATAGTTTCACGGACTACCGGGTTATACGGGCTTAAGTTTGTTAAATTGTCTGCCTCGACGGGTGATTTTCTTACTTAATTTTGTATAATTGGTCGGTTTTGTTACAGAACCTGTTCATAGGAATCCTTGCACCCCACTTGCTTCCATGGGAGGAAGACAGATGACCGACTAGCTAGGACGGTGCCACTACTACTGTTGACGGTCCTTAAGTACCAAATATAGTTATTAAATAAAGAAAGAAAAGGATCCAAATGCAACCAACACCTAGACTTAGGGTTTTATCTGACAGAATTCCACGAGTTTTGGTGTTTGTCTGTTTCTGCAGGGGGTTATCAGAAAATACGGAGGAAAGGCCCACACGTCGGGTTTACATAGAGATAATAACGTGTTCACCGATTTTCTATCATCTAGAAGACTCCAGAAGCCACGAGATCGAACGGGAGGCCGAACGGGCCCGGAGGCAGGGCGCCTGCCCTGCTCCCTAGGGCGCCCGCCCTCGTCTGAGAGCCAATCAGGCTCCGTCTCGCGGATTATGCTCCACCGACCTAAGGGATCAAGGAAAACCGTGCGATTAATGTCGGTTTGATCCGACGGCCCACGTTCACTTGAGGGGGCTATATAAGCAGGACCCCTGGCCCCTGGAGGAGGCACTCCCTCATTCTCAATTCTTCAAATCCTAATCTCAGGAGGAGAGTCTCTGATCAAGCCCTAGAGCCACCACATCAACTAGATCTCTAGTATAGCATAGCTACATAGGATTAGAACTAGGAGTCAATCTTCGATTGGTTTCCGGATCTGTCAAGAGAATTCTTGGTAATTCCTTTACTGTTCTTCATTGTTCATCTTTGTTCTTCAATATTATGAATATAACTTTGTTCTATTTCAATATATTGATTATGACTATGCTCTACTTGTTTATGTTTGCGATTATATTGTTCTTAGTTTATCGTAGTTATACGCTTGGCTTAGTTAGATTGGAATTATATACATGTTTAGGATCGTATAGCGTTTATCCATCGGATCCATGGGTAAATGATAAATATTGTGTAGGCGTGGTGCTTAGACTATATTTATCTACGATTGCACCTTATATGCCGGATCGTGGGGTGGTCCGCGATGGTGACAGCTTCGTTGGTTCTTATATAGTCCCCCTCCCGTGTGTAAGGCAGGCAGAGCAACATTATTACGGGAGAGTGATTGCTATGTTTCTCATCTTCCTTGATAATATCACTATGCATGGGCGTAGTCCTTTCTCGCAATGATTGCCAAGTGTACTTGCACTAACTATGATATGCTAGACTTTATAGTTAAGAATAACTTAGGAAATATCCTTGTAGTTCGTCCTAATACCATGCTAATGACTTGCTAGAATATCTGTTGAGGTGCTTATCATTATTATATGTGGCTAGCTGATCAGATTAATTATCTTTGTCACCATTCATACTTTATCTATATTTTATGTGACACTTACCCCTGTATGCAAGAGATAGATGAATGCTCTCACTTATACATGCAATGATTGATACTCATTCCTATATTCCATTCTATAATCAACATTGATGTTAGTAATCCCTTCCCAGTGGTAAAAATATAAATAACGATACCTGGAATACTTCCCGGTTAAAATGCTACATCGGTATTAATCTGTGCGCTTGCAGATCTTATTATTTATTTAGAAGAGCAGTTGCATATTTCAATACCGCGTCTCTCATGTCATGCTAGGGATGACAACTTGGCTTAAGTGGCATGAGGGATAGGTTCGGCATTTTTGGCGCCGTTATCAGAATTAGAAAACTAAGTCTACTTTTGGTAATGACGTTAAGAATGCCCAACAACTACTAAGTTGTTAGCGGATAGTGTAGGGAGGTATGAGCATGGGCCCACACCCTCCTAAGATAGTGTGGTGACCTCTAGGGGTCTGGTACTACGTCTCACAATCTCAGCATGCCGATGGATCCCGGGGTGGCCCAGGGCTGAGTGGTAGGGTGGCATCGTGCTAGTTGGAAGGCAGCCCGACATCAGCCTAGGTGGGTGAAAGGTCCAAAAGGCTAGAGGGGGGGTGAATAGCCTATTTAAAATTCTACAAGCTTCACTAAACAACCACGTTAGTATAAAAGATGGCTAAGCTAATTCTAGCACTAGCTCAACTACACTATGCAAGCCACCTATACAAAACTAGTGAAGCAAGGCTATGATCTCTAATACACACCAACAAGACTAAGTCACTAAGCTACTTACTCCTATGTGAAAAGGGCTACACTGAGCAAACTACACAAGGACTAGTACAAGAAAGTAAAGAGCAAGTGACTTGATTCTTATACCAACGATGTAGAGAAGTAATGCACGTGAAGAATCAATCACAATAATCAACCACAAGAGAAATCCTCGACAAGGAGATGACACAAGATTTTTATCGAGGTTCACTTGCTTCCCGGCAAGCTACTCCTCGTTGTGGCGATGCACCCACTTGTCGGTTCACGAGCTAATCGACTATCAAGAGTCGAGCCCTCGGCGGGCGCCGCACAACCGCACACAAGATGGGGATCCTCCAAGCCACGAAATCCACTAGAGTATCCAATTTGTGAACTCCCGCGGGGAAGGATCAAGAACCCCTTACAACACTTGGTGAGGGCTCCAACAATCTCCAATTGCGAGCTCAATCACCTCCGCTGCTCCAAGCCGTCTACCGTGTCGGGAAACACGGAAGAGTAACAAGAAATCCGCAGCAACTCGAAGATCAAGTGCCTCTAGAATGCAACTCTCAAGCAATGCACTTGAATCTCACTCAATCTCACTCAAGATGTGCAACTAAGCAAAGAGATGAGTGGAGGGGTTGTTCTCTAGCTCAAAGGATGTCTCTAGGTCTCAAAATGTGCAAGAGTTACCCTCAAACCCCGGACATCCTCTATTTATAACGAAGGGGTACGCAGCTAGCCGTTACCGGATGACACAGTTAAAATCGCGCTGACCGGACGCTCCGGTCAGGGTGACCGGACGCGTCCGGTCACTACACGACAAGCGTGAACAGTGCGCGTCAGAACTAGCCGTTGCTGTGACCGGACGCGCTCAACCGATTGACCGGACGCGACAGTGCCAGCGTCCGGTCGCGTTCCAGAAAGCTCCCGTCGAGACCGGACGCGTCTGATCGCACGTGACCGGACGCGCCGCGCGTCCGATCAACACTCTGCCCCTCTGGATGCCTGACCGGACGCTCCGGTTCCGTGAGGGACCGGACGCGCCGGTCGCGCGCTCTACTTCAACGCACAGGAGAACTGACCGGATGCGCTGGTCAGGCCAGACCAGCGTCCGGTCACAAACCCTAGTGCCCGTGCCACGTTGAACTGACCGGACGCGTCCGGTCAAACCGAGACCGCGTCCGGTGCAGCGTCCGGTCACCACAGTGACCGCCGTTCGCCTCCGTTTCTTTTCCGACTACCGGCGCAATAGAAAATAGGCATTTCATTTCCTCGAAAACGCCTGAATCCCGCGCTCGCACGCTCGGCGGGAGGGAGAGCGAACCCCAAACCCCTTACTACCGCTTAAACTCCACCGCCTTTGCAAATGTGCTAACACCACCAAGTGTACAACACCATGTGCATGTGTGTTAGCATTTCACAAACATTTTCCAAGGCGTTATGTTAGCTCTCAACTAGATCCTAATGCATATGCTCAAGATATTGATCTAGTGGCACTTGATTTCCGAGCTAACCGTGATTGCCCCTCTTGATAGTCGGCTATGTATCCTAAACCCGATCAATCACTTCTCTACTCATCTTAGACCGGTAAAAGGAAAACCCTATGGTTATACCTTTGCCTTGCGCTCCTAGATCCTTCTCTTCCACTTGATCATCATGTCCATCATATCATGTGCGTCTCCACCATGATCTTGCTCATCATTTCATGCACCAAATCATGTGGTCTTGTGGCCATCTCTCCATGCCATTTCCACCTCCATCACATGTTGCTTATGCCTAGCTTAATCACACTTGATACAATAGCATTAGCAACTTGATGTCATTAATTACCAAAACCAAACTTGGGCTTTCAGTGGGGCGCACCGCCAGTGATGGTGTACTTGTGGGTAGTGTAAACCTCTGCAGAGTGTCTGGTTGATCGATCGATACATATGCCGTCTTTTCAGCTATGGACCTTTCCTATGTTACCGCTTCACTTGACTAGAGAGAGGTGTCTTTTCTTCTTCTCCCCTGGGTTTGTTGGATTTCAGCTATTAGTCGATAAGGCAAGGTACAAGAGGGAGTCATCCTTGCCGCCTAGAGAGTGAGAGTGTGGTGAGATGTGTGTGATGGGATGGATGAAAGTGTGAATGAGATGGGTTAAAACTTGATGAACTATTATAAAAATATAGATGAACTTGCATAGGAAACCTATAGCCATATATAGGCCTTTTGCTCTACCCTTGCATTCCACTTACCACAAAGCAAACGCAAAGCATATGGTGGGAGCCAGTGGCTAGTACAAATCGTACTAATAATTGTTCAACAGGATTGGATGTCATCTATGATGATGACAACGAAGGTTAGAAGGATTAGATAGTCTCGTTCCTACGCTCAAGTTTGGTTGAGGAGATAAAGTCTATGCCCGCTGACATTTGATGCCTACTCTGATGATTGCCTGTGAAGGAGGAGCCTTCACCCGCCGACGTGCTACATCAACTCTGATGAAGATCTGTGTGCGTTTCCGCTAGAATAGCGATGTACTTAGGTGTGTTACCAAGTGTTGTAATGCCTTGAATCTTGTAATTCCATGATGTATGACTGTGATATCAGCTGAATAATGATAATGTGATAGCTTAGTCTTTCTAGGATTATCACATTATGATGTAATCTGTGGATTTTTCTTCGAGGAAATCGTGGATCATTTCAGTTACCTTGGCTTGGGTTGTGAATCGATGCAATGTGACTAAAAGCCCAAGTTTGGTTTTGGTAATTAATGACACCAAGTTGCTAATGCCATTGTGTCAAGTGAATTGAGTTAGGCATAGCAACACATGTGATGAAGGAGCAAAGAGCATGAAGGTGATGGCCATAAGATCACAAGTGCATGAAGATAAAGATGATGTGAACATGCACATAGGTGATGGACCAGGAATGAGATGATCAAGACAAAGGTATAATCATAGGATTCTCTTTTGCTGGTCTAAAGATGAGTAGAGAAGTGATTGACCAGGTTTAGGATTGGTAGCCGACTATCAAGAGGGGCAATCATGGTCATCTCATGAATCAAGTGCTACTAGGTCCATATTCTTGAGCATATGCATTTAGGATCTAGTGAGATGCTAACTCCTTGAAAAATATTTGAGAAAATGCTAACACACGAGCACAAGATGGTGAACACTTGGTGGTGTTAGCACATTTGTGAAGGAGATGGAGGTTGAGGGGTAGAGAGGGGTTTAGGTTCCTCTCCCTCCCGCCGAGCTTGCGAGGCGGGATTCAGCGCTTTTGTGGAAGTGAAACGTCTATTTTCCACTGCGCCGGAGGCAAAGAAACAAAGGCGAAAGGAAGTCACTGGGTGCGACCAGACGCGTAACCAGACGCGTGACCAGACGCGGTCTTGGCACGACCGGCGTGTCCGGTCAGTGGAAGCAGCTGTGCGCGGTGCGGGGTGCTAGGGCTTGCAATCGGCACGTCCGATCACTCGCGGGACCGGCGCGTCTGGTCACGCACCTAGGAGAGCAGCGCGGAGGGAAGTCTGATCGGACGCGGTGGCGCGTCCGGTCACATGCGACCGGACGCGTCCGGTCGACAAAGTCGCTCTTTGGAACCTCTCTGGACAGCAATTGGACGCTGGCACTGTCGCGTCCGGTCATGACGTGGAGCGCGTCCGGTCACACTTTACCTAAGAGCGTAACATTTCGTGACTGTTGGAAATCTAACGAGCGATATTCAAAAAGGGACACGTGGCAAGCATCGGCAAAGTCACGCTGGTGCGACCGGACGCTGGCTGCGTCCGATCGATCTGACCAGCGCGTCCGATCAACGCGCACAGAGCGGCATCTCGAGCCTAACGGCTCTATTCTTTGGGGATGATTTTAAATAGTTGTTTGACCGGTTTTGGGACCTCTCTCTTGACTCTTTGAACACTTGAGACATACTTTGAGCTAGAGAACTTTTTCCTCCACTCATCTCCTTGCTTGGTTGCATACTCTAGTAAGATTGAGTGAGATTCAAGTGCATTGCTTAGTGATTTGCATCTAGTGACACTTGATCTATTGAGTTGGCTGTGGATTTCTTGTTACTCTTGGGTGTTTCCCGACATCCTAGATGGCTTGGAGCAGCGGTGGTGTTGAGCTCGTGATTGGAGATTGTTTCGAGCCACACCAAGTGATTGTGAGGGGTTCTTGAGCCTTCCCCGTGGGAGTTCGTGAATTGGCTACTCTAGTGGAGCTCGTGGCTTGGAGGATCCCCATCTTGTGAGTGGATGTGCGGCACCCGCTGAGGGTTTGACTCTTGATAGTCAATTAGCTCGTGATCCATCAAGTGGGTACATCGCCACAACGAGTAGCTTGTCGGGAAGCAAGTGAACCTCGGTAAAAAAAATCTTGTGTCATCTCTTGGCGAGGATTCTCTTTGTGATTACGTGTGATTGATTCTTTAGATACATCTCATCTCTACACCATCGGTATAAGAATCAATTCACCCCCTTACATTCTTGCACTTTATCTTGTCCAGTGTGGTTAGAGTAGTTTACATCACATAGGAGTAAGTAGCTTAGTGACTTAGCTTCGTTTGTGTGAATTAGAGATTGTAGTCTTGTTCACTAGAATTGTATAGATGGTTCGCTTAGTATAGTTGAGCTAGTGCTAGAATTAGCGTCGCCATCTTTTATACTAACAATTGTTGTTTAGTGAAATTTGTAGAATTTTAAATAGGCTATTCACCCCCTCTCTAGCCATTTGGACCTTTCTGTGACCCCATGCTTTCAACTAGTACCAAGGAAATATGTAAGATGCCTATTGTTTCCAATGCTAGATTTTGAACTGGACCTTTGCTTCCTTTTAGTGTTCCATCACCGACGTCATTAACACCAGGGTCTTGCGAACCATAGGCAACCATGTAATTACCATTTCTGATTCCTTGCTTTGTATACCTAGGTTCATGACCCAACCTTGTAATTACTATTTCCTTCTAGATTGGATCCCAAATGTTCCTCATAGAAGATGTACATCACAATTATCGTTTGTCATTCTTGACCCAGTGCCTTACAGTTGCTTATGGGATTAAGATCATTGGAGTTTTGATTCTCGGTGGTGCATTGCTCAGCTATCGACGACCTATCCCTGTCGTGGGAGCATATCCTTGACCTTGTAGTTGTGTCGATCTCCTTGTTTATGTTGATGTGGTTGTTTGTCCTGTTTGTGTTTGCTGGTGTTCGTGGAATTTTCTTTTCTTCCTTGCTTTATATCTCTAGGTTCATGACCCAACCTTGTAACTATCATTCCTGGTTCCGCTAGCATATGTGGTAATGAACATTCAGATGGAGGTGTCATCCCTGCGGTGATCTCCAGACAAAAGATTAATCAAAGAGAATTGTTATATTTTAGGTGTTTGGATTTTTATGTAGCAATCTTATAAACAACATAATTAAAAGAACAATGTAGTCAGCTAGCAGTGCTTTTCTCTTACATCAAATCAGCACCAGCCACCTGCCACCTGCCAGCCAGCAATATTTTTCTCTCATAACAAATCAGCATCAGCCACTAGCCAGCCGAACAAATTCATATAATTAAAAGAACAACTCACAAGTCATACATATCTTTGGGACACATATGTAATAATAATAATAATAATAATAATAATAATAATAATAATAATAATAATAATAATAATAATAATAATAATATTGATCATGGTTTAGTTGGAAAGTCCGTTTTGCTTTTATGTGAGAGCTTGGACATGGTTTGTTTGAGTTATATTAGTGGTGTCTTTCTTCTCTGAGGTGTTATAGATATACCGCATCCCTGTGATGATCTCCACAAAAAGATTAATCAAAGAGAATTGTTTTTTTTTAGGTGTTTGGATTTTTACTTTTTTAGGCAGCAATCTTAAACAACATAATTAAAAGAACAACTCTCAAGAGATATATAATTTATAATTTTTTCTATAATCAAACAATGATAAAATTAAATATTGTCTGAGCAACTTGAAAAATCAGAGTGAAATATAGACGAGTTAATAAAAAAAAATCTGCATGACGGATATAAGTGAAAAGAACCCCCTTCGCTAGATCACCGCCGTTGCACCCTCTTCGAATCGCGACCGAGAAGACCTGGTCTTCAAGTACCTTGTTAATTTTATATGAAACTCAGAAATTATCTCCGCGGTCCAAGCCGGCTTCATGACTTTCTCTTTTTTTCGTGGCCAAACTGAATACAAATCCAAATTGCCGGGCATTCTATCGATGAGCAGATATGTGCATATAAAAAGGATGGTATACACAGCGTGAGACGCGCAGTCCCGACGCAGCAGACGATCGAGAAGGAACAGTACTTGGTAACGTGATTCGCTTTCCTTTTTTTTCATTCTCTCGGAGTAATAATAAATAAAATTATGAAAAAAAAATCTCAAGTCGATCGCGACGGAGGCCTACTAGCCTACTAGGGGCACTTGGGGCCTCCCCTCTTGGTCTTCCAGTTGTTGTAGCAGGGGCAGGTGTTCTTGTTGCCGTAGGTGCCCGCCGGGACGCACAGGCACGCCGCGCAGCACTTCCGGCAGAAGAAGAGGCACGGCTTCCGGTACGCCGTCGCCGAGCACCGCGCCGCGCACCGGCCGCCGCACTCTGTTGCAAACACGCACGCACGCAGCACGGCAACATCCTCAGTACTACTCCCTCCGTCCCAGAAAAAGTGTCGTTTTAGGTTTTTCAGACATCGTGTTTGACCGTTCGTCTTATTCAAAATTTTTTAATAAATATTATTTATTTTGTTATGACTTATTTTATCATTAGAGATACTTCAATAATGATTTATTTATTTTATAATTTGCACAAAATTTTTGAATAAGACGAACGGTCAAACACGATGTCTGAAAAACCTAAAACGACACTTTTTGTGGGACGGAGGGAGCAGTGCTCTATAGTATTCGTCAGACGACGAGCGATTCAGAGAGGTGTTTTTTCCCATTTAGTTACGTATACGGACCTTGGGGCTGGAGGCTGCCAGGGGTGACACCGTACTGCAGATAATTGAACATTACTATTAGCAAGGTAAAATCAAAGCCAGATTCATTGGATCAGTCAAGATGCTGTCATCAATCGTATCGGCTGTCGCCACCGTACGCGTTGTGTTGGTATGGTGGTACTCACCATTGGGAATGGGAATGCGTTGGGCTTGGCTGGCCGAGGAGCAGCGGAGGAGCCGGCCGGTGCCGGAGCTGGCACAGGTGACGGCACGAAATAAGCGGCCTGAATATATGAACGTACGGCAAAAAGAACTCACGGCATGAGCAAGAGCAACTGTGAATTAGTTAGTACTACTGATTGATGAGATGAGACCAAGAAATGTGCTCGACCTGGCCTCCTTGTTGGGAGAGAAGCGCGACCACCATTACCACGCAGCAGAGCAGCAGCGACCGTGGGCTCTTCCTCTTCATGGCTGATAGATGCTAGCTCTCGCCGCACTCTGAAGCCTGAACCTCGAGCAAGGTGGAGTGATGGAAGAAGTGAAAGAGGGCCAAGACTCAAGAGTGCAGGTGGTGAACCGGCCGGCCTTCAAAGCTATCTAGCTCCTGAACTACCACTTTCGATTCAACAATCAAGCTACCGTGTGTAGCTATATATGTGCTACTAGCTCTTTGCCCCTCAACCCCTGTTTGCCTTGTGAGGGAACATCAGCCAGCCGCATGCTATTCAACCTGCAGGCCAGGGGAGTGGAGGCCGAAGCAGCAGTTGGATCGGGACAAGCAAATGCTTGCCGTTTTGGTAGCTTTCTGGCGTCTGGGCGCGCCCCGCCCCGCCGACCATCCAGCCCAGGGGTCCAGCTAGGGGTATGTGGTGCGCAGCTGGCAGATGCGAACGGCGGTTAGGCTAGCCCGATCGAGCTTTTGGCACATCACGGCACGGGCGACGGACAAAACCAAATTCATTGGGTCCGTGGCCGGCCATGTGAGCAACCCGCCATGCGTCCATGCGACGGGTTAACATAACCCGAACGCCATGCCGTCTTCGCGCACGCTTGCAAAGTTGAAGGACCGAAGGCTACCTGTCGCATCGCCATGTGACACGGAGCGGAGGCAGGCAAAGCGAACAGGGCTCAGCGCTGAGGCACGCAACACGCATGCAGCGAACAGGGCAGGGAGCCAGGGACGACCGTCACTCGACCACCACGCGCTGGCCACTCGATCCATCAGCCGGCCGGCTGCTGGCCGTAGCGACGTGCGTGATCAGGTGATCTGCCCTCCCTGCACGCGGCAACAAATGAATCTTTCCATCTGCAGGGGTCGAGTGGAGTTGGGACTCGCGAGGCATCTTTCTCCCGCTCCCGTGAGCGCACACGCACATCCGTGACCTTTGTAGCATCTGCAATTCTGCATGCACTCCTGGGAATCCAACATCTTCCGCTCGGTTGCCGTACGTGTGGTCGTCATCGGTGTATTTATGTACGCTGCGTCGGACTCGGACCTTGTGCGGGCTTGGGACGCCGAACGTAGTCCTGACTCTAGTCAGGCTACCATCCAATCCAAGCATGGAGGGACTAAACCTGCCTCCACCGAGCTAATCCTCAGTTGTTTGATTGCTTATATTATCTAAGACTTGTTAGCAAATAATGTGTTTTAGTTGTCTGGTTTGCTTCACATCGAATCACCCCTTCTTTGAGCGGGTAAGTTTACCTCGTTCGAAGGTTTTCTTGAACAGGTGGTTGGCATGGGCGAAGCCCGATGGCAGGGTTCGCTACTCTTGCTACAGCCCGTCTATGAGCAGCGCCGCGTGCTCGGGTGGAGGTGCGGGCACCATACGAGGGGGGGTTCAAGGAGCGACGAGAGGTGAAGCAAGCATTAGCTCAAGCCTAGCCATGGAAAAATGAGCACCAGCCGTATTCCCAAGGCATACGGTATAGTTACAGGCACCAAAACAGACTATCTTGGCTTCGTGGAGCCAGACCAAGAGATGGGTACCAACCAAACAGGCCCGTAGTATAGTCTTGTGTATTGCACTGGATCTGGAACCATGGATAGTAGTTTGGATAGCCGCAATTCGAGAGTTTTGTGATATAATTAATCTATTTTAAATTAGAAAATATAGAGTTATTTGGATCTTATTTTGTGGAATGAGCCGATTCTAAATGGATGGTACATAAGATTTTTAGAAAAAGTGGTACTAGTTTTAAAATTTGTTAATTTAAAATAGAAGAGATGAAACCAGATTTTTATTGTTTTTAGAAAATATAGAAGACCACCATAGAAACCAGCCAAATGACTAAGTTTGTCTAGTTTCAATAGTTAAAGGATGTATGGTTTTAACAGTTAAAGGTCTATATATCCATTACCCGATTTCATAGTTTAGCAATTACCCCATTTCATAGTTTAGGGTGGACACCCCGTTCATAGTTTAGGGCGGACAGTACAGTTTCAACAGTTAGAGGATACCGTCCTTCACCGAAAAATGAACAGATGTGCAACATGGAGATTGAAAAATATACTTCACCCTTTCAAATTTACACATTAACAATGAAGCAGAAAGAAAGCCCAAATGGATCTCTGGATTAGTTTACTAATGAGGGTTTCCATGCACCGTGTGTACAATGTTATGAAGGTGTTCCACAGTTCACACACACATCACATGCATGGGGTCACGAGAACACAAAATCGTTTGGTACACGTTTTATTCCAACAGAATCAGAAAGATAAAGAAATGACTTCCTATCTACTGGGGCAAGCTACAGAAAACTGGTCCCGTGTCGCGTACAAGTTCTGGATGCAAACGCACGTTGAAATACGGAAAAAAAAGAAATCCTCTTATTTTGCTTGAGGATGCGAAGCGATGAAGTCAACCGCTGTCTTGATGGAGTCAATCTTCTCTGCTTCATTGTCAGGAATCTCAAAGGAAAATTCTTCCTCAAACGCCATCACGACCTCGACAGTGTCCAAGCTATCGAGTCCAAGGTCCTTCTGGAAATGGGCAGTAGGTGTCACCTGCGATTTGATGGAGAAACAAGAAACTGGTTACTGATGACGGCTCAATGCTATGAATTTATACTCATTGAACATTCTCTACCACTGGAAGTTCAATATCTAATATTGGACCTAGTTTGCAATACAAATTAGAGAAGTCATGCCACACACTGATGCCCATGGAACACAGAAGTAATGCAAACGCTAGTGCCCATTTTGTTAAGCCCTAGATTAGAGAACTTTATTACTGAAGAAATGCAGAAATGAATCAGAGCAAGCATACAGCATACAGTTTAAATTTGAAATACAACCAGGAGTCCAAGGTACTACAACAACAGATTGAAGGATGGGCAAATATCTTAGTTGCATATGACGGACATTAAGTATAAACTAGAGAACTGTTATACTGATCTTAAACAACAAAGCACAGAGAAACATTATTTAAGAAGGGTACTTATTTCATGAAACATAACACGAATAGATTTACCATTGACAAAAAAACAGCTGCTTCCTCCAATCACAAATATAAGTCCATATGGGTTTGTTTTTAGCTTTGATAACCAACAAGTAAAAGCTCCATTTGTGCGAACTAGGAATAAATTCTAGGGGGTTTGTCTAAATGTACTCCTATCAGATACTACTATTTGTTTATTTGCTTTTCTAACGGGTATTCTAAGACAACGTCTAACAAGAATAGAGGGTAAAATATTAAAGAAAAACATACAAACAAAACATATTGACAAGTTTTCACCCTTATTCTAAGACAACGTCTAACAAGAATAGAGGGTAAAATATTAAAGAAAAACATACAAACAAAACATATTGACAAGTTTTCACCCTTAATTGATTTGTAAATGGTTAGTTATATCAGGTCACACTAGCACTTGTACATCTATCAGGACGTTCCCATCAAATGGTTCACTGCAACATGCAGGAACAGACACTACAACAAAGTTGGATGTGATGCGAAAACAATGAAAGAAAAGATATTACTATAGTTATCATGTAAAACACTTTCACAACATATAACTCTTTCTATTTAAGATAACATATGTTTTATAGATATTTGCAGGCAAAGAGAAAAACACTGGAGACTTTGCCCATGCCCTACTAGACTTATGTTGTGATCGGAGGAAGTGACAACTGCTACACTACACTTGGTGATTATGCTATTAAAATTACCCAAGCATTATTAATAAGAAACTCAAGTTCCTATAGGGAAGACAAAAGCTTTAGAAGAAATCTAAGTGCAGATTTCACTGTTTCAAACTTTCAATCCCCACTTAACCGTTTCACAATTGTGCGAGATTCGGCCACAGTGATAATATGTTCACAGTTCACAAGCTCCGAATTGTTGAAAATAAAATAGGACAACAAAGCTAAAGAAGGTAGCCATATATTTCAAACTGAACTAGGAAAAAAAGCCAGACACAGCTCACAAGGTAGCAGACAAGACATGACATCTCAACAAGATGGAGAAATCGAATTGCTAGCTTGCCAGCTAGTACAACGAAGAGGCTTAAGGTTACAATGGCCCTGTTTGGTTCCAATTCTCCACCAGCTTCATATATATTGTAAAAAAGGTAAAAAACTGCTAAATGTTAGGTTTTTTGGTAGCTTTTTCATCAAGCGCTTCTCAAGACGAACAGGCAGAGCCGAGAAACAGGAAGCTGGGAGCGAGCGGCTTCCTCAGATCCCCCCTCCACTGACCTGCCTATGCGCCTGCGTCTCCTCTGCCCCCATGCTTGCTTACCGCGGCTCCTGTCTCCTCCTTTCGCCTTGGGCCAGAGAGCAGCATCCCTCCAGTTCCTCCAAGCGATGGGATGCGACTTCCCTTCCACCTCAGGCCGGTCAGCGGCAGACCTCTAGCCCTCCCCTGCCACACTAACCTCCGCCTTCCTCATCGCTCTTCGCTGAGCTCATCACAGCCCTCCGCTGATCTACCTTCGCGTACTTCGCCAGTCTCCACCATGCTCCCTCCGCCGGTTAATACCCCCTTCAAAATTGACTAGGCTGTCCAAATCCCCTCCAAAGATCCACATCCTGGTGGCTCTCCTCCCCCTCTCATGCACCCATCAGTGAGTATCTCCCCTCTGGCATGTATGCCACCATGTACCTCCTTGCCCCCTGCCTTCCCATCGCCGAGCACCTCTTTGCCACCGAGGGCTCGTGAGAAATCAGTTACTGGCACTGCCATATGGGTCTCGTGTGTCAGTGTCTAAGAAAAGCTGTAGACAAGCCAGGCTGCCAAACATCTACTTGGACTTCTTCGATATGCAGCTTGTGTGGGCAGCTAGCCAAAAGCTTGCTTTTCTAGAAGTAGCTTCTTCGGTAAAATGTTACAAACAGGGCCAATATCATGAAAATTAAGTAGCCCATGTATTGATGCAGACTTCGTGCACTATCCAATGTCACTGAGTACCAAATTAACCAGTAACAAAGGAATTTGATTGTTTCTGAATCAAACATTGACAACTATAACATTGAATCATAAGAGTACGGAACTCGTGTTGTCCTATACCCTTGTAAGCAAGGATTGCATCACCATTCTTCTCGATAAGGCTTCCACCACCAACTCAAAAACGAACTCATATATAGATCATTTGATTCCTCAACTAAAGCTTTACAATCGCTCACATATTTACGCCCAGCTCTTCGTGGAGAGCCTAAATCACTCCATAACACGAAACCAAACATTAGGACACGCACGCTCAAAACCCTAAACCATCCAGCACAGATCCGGATCCGAGAACCTAACAAAACGTACGGGCAGCCGCAGAAGCATCCGCCGAGAAGAGATAGATCCCGCTCACCTTTGAGGGTTCAACCTTCTGGAAGTTCTTCACGACGGAGAGGACGCGGTCGGCGACCTCGCCCTTGTCGAGGAAAGACCCTTCGTCTCCTCCGTCGTAGACGACAGGAGCTTCTGTGCCGCGGGGATGGTCCCTGCTGCCGCCACAGGGTGGGCCGCCGGCACGCGGAGATGGGCCAGGAGCGCTCTCCTCGCCGCCGCCATCGCCATATTTTACCCCTCGAACGAACGATCGATCCAAGGTGCGCGGTGGCGAGTGGGGAAGAGAGGGGCAACGTGGAGACTGGAGGCCTCCTGCTCGTCCAGGCAGGTACAAATCCTGTTCAGAATGAAATTGCGGCCCAGGTAGCCCATTTTCAAACAAATTCACGGACTCCTTTTTTTTTCTTTTTTACTTAATGGCATATGTTGAACGTCAACAATAAATCTCAACGAAAAATATTTGGGTATGCCATCAGAAGTTGAACGTTCAAGTAACGGGGCTTTCAAATATTCGAAGGATCGAGTATTTGGGTATGCCATCAGATGTTGAAACGGGGCTTTCAAATATTCGAAGGATCGAGTATAGAAGCGTGTGCAGGGCTGGATGGAGCAAACACTTTGATGGGAAGGAGGTTCTAACTAAGTTGGTAGCCGAAGCGGTACTGACATACTCCATGGCATATTTTCGATTGCCGACAGGTCTTTGTCATCACATCAATGGTTTGCTACGTAATTTCTGGTGGGGTAGCAAGGAAGACAAGCGTAAACCTTGTTGGGTCTTTTGAAAAATACTTGGGAGATTTGGGGTTTAGAGATATTTAACTTTTCAATTTGGCTATGTTAGCTCGACAGGTTTGGCACATTCTATAGGAACCTGAGTCGCTAAGGCGCTAAATTTTCTTTTCTTGATTTTTTTTCCAATACTGAATTTCGGCCTATGAATGTACAGCCCAACAAGTTGCATATATAAAAACATTAAAATTAGATATGGTCTGCACCTCCTCCTTGTCGGGCTGCATTTCGCCTAGCCTTCTTACTCCCTTGTGGACCTGCTTAGGTCACAAGCCGACAAAGCCGTCTGCGCCCCTTTCCCCCTTCATCGGTCCATTTGGCCCAATCGGCAGCTCGACTATCAATGGGCATCTAATCTGATTGGACGTTGGGGGTCACCCTGAGTGGTAAACAAACTAGAGTCGGCTACCTTCCCTTCAACCGTAACTTTTCTCCTCCCCTTCACCCATTTAGAGCGGCGGCGGTGGCGACTCCATCATGCTCACATCCTTGTGCACATCAGTAGAAGGGCGGGCGGGCAGGTGTCTGCGGCGACAATAGGGTGCTCACTCGCTCGTGCCCTCACGGGCGCAAGCCAGTGGCCGAGCCAGCTAAGTTCGTGGCGGTGGGGGTAGGGGCACTTGCCCCGCATGCACGTAAGCCAATGGCCTCCATCTGGGCTCATGGTGGCAGGAGGCGCCCGCAGTCATACTCACGCTCTTGCCCATCTGCGAGCCGACGGAGAAGTCCGGCGCCACCGAGATCCCCTTTGCTGGAGTTGCGTTCTGCGTTGGCTCGCATGCGGCTCCGCCGAGCAGTTTCTCGATGGTGCTATGGCGATTCGGCGTCGGCGCGCACACACCATGCGGCTACCCCGTGCACGTATCCTTCACACGATGGCGACCCTTGGCAGCAGCTATGGTGCCGTGAGGTGGCCAGCTGCTCGTTTGAATGCGGCGGACGTCAAACCACAGCGCCACACAAGTGATGATGAGCTTCAGGGGTGTCTGATGCCCTTATATTTAGGATTAGGGTTCCTTGATTTGGCGAGTTACTTGGGGAAATGTGGGAATTTATGGATCTAGGGTTTCTGATTTTGAAGTGTTTGGTGTTCTTTCATTCAATCCCCCTCTTTCTAGATGCTGGGAAACACCAATGAAACTATGTAGGAACTAATGTGCTTGATTCACAAGAACAACATGAACTAGGTATGAACAACTTGAACTAGTTGGTTCTAACTTGAGCTTAGGCTGGCTTCGATACCATTGTTAGATTTGTAGGATTGATAAGCTCTAGAATTAGGACACATGAACATGAACAAACTAGTGTTGTTCGTGCCTTCGTTGGACGAGTTAGCCATTTGCGGCTTGCTAGCGACCCATGTCTGCTCGGAGCAGGTGAAATGTAATACAAACTAGGCGTGGGAATCATTTCCAGTGCTGCAATAACTGCCTGATGTGTGTCCTGTTTTAGAGTTACTTTCACTGGCTTGAGATGGCTTGGGGTGCCTCTTCATTTATCTTGCTGCTGTGCATTGGGGATTTGGGGGGCTTCCTTTAGTCAATCTTGGTGGTTGCTACGAGTGTGTCCTTGCCTCTGATCAAGGCATAGGACGGCCCTCTCAATTGCACTGTTTGTTTCTTTAAAAGTGCAGCACAGTAGGTCTTTCTTACATTTGCACTTTCATATCCATTCACAACACACGGCTAGTTAGGATTTTTCACATCAATCCAACATGATTAACTGTTTATGCATACACATCAAAAGCCCATACTAGTTTTATTTTTTTGCTAGCAATGAAATCAAATATGGATACATCAGATTGAAAAGGATCGATCATATATCTCACTCTACACAGAAGTAATTAATGAAGAAAAACACCAACTATCTGCTTTCAACTCCTTAACACATACGTAATACATGTATGCAGATACAACACACTAGTACATGGTTCTCGCTTAATTGGACTCTATGCTTGTAGAGCATCAGGTCTGTCCTGTTCTAGTCGCAGCAGAGGTCACATAGCCAGCAGCAACACAGAGCGGCAATGCTGCAAAAAAACATCGAACCACACGCGCGCATTGGTTAATCAAGTAACACCTTTTGGGATTGCACTGGGCATTGGCAGATGAATTACATTACATCTGCAAGCAAAGTACTGATGACACTTACCATCCATCGATGAAACTAGTCTTTCGTCCCCGCGCTCTTGTTTGTCCGGCGCGCGGCGACGCCGCGCCTTGCTTCTCCGAATAGTCGTCGACAGCCGGGTAGCCTAATATATAACGGCGGGGCGAGCGAGATCAGCCAATAATAGAGCAAAGAACGAAGAGAGCATCTGAATTCTGAGCATGCATGCAGTGCTCGAAAGTGAAATGGAATTTAGAATATCACGGAGAACAGAATCGATCAGCGAAACCACAAAAGAGAAGAATCGGAGGTAGCAGTATAAAGTAAAGAAGACCATGCATGCATCGATCACCTAGTGGAGGCTGCAGGTTCTTGTGGCCGACGCCCTCCATTACTCTTCCACGTTCTTGTACAAATAATTCAGCTCTCTCTGTCTATTTTATCGTTTGATATATGAAGATCTATCTCTATAGCTCTTATTGCCTACTACTTGGTGAGTAGGAATGCGAGAGATCGCCGAGGCATATATATAGCCCGAACTAGGGGCGGATCTACAGGGGGGGCTGGGGGGGCTCCAGCCCCCCCTACAGCTGATGCATCAATAGAAAATGGGGAGGGTGAGGGAGAAGAATTGGTGGAGGAAAGAACAAAAATGGAGAGAAAGATTGAAAAAAGAAGAAACCAGCCCCCCCTGAGCCTCATAAAAGTTCTACCATTGGAGCTTAGGAAGGAGACGTTAGACACTAGACAGAGGTTGAAGACGAAGGTCGAGCCAGCCATAAAGTTCAGCCTCCCTAGGATTTTGCCCTGGATCCGCCACTGGCCCGAACGGCCGCGCAACGCGCATGCGCACACATGCAAATATTCGTTTCGGGTTTCTTTAAAGAAAACTTGCGAGAGACGCTGCACTTGTCGATCTGTCCGCGCTCGGCTTTGCCGGGCGTGGACCATTCTATCGCTGGACGAGTTGCATTGCATGCTCGCGCGCGGGTGGACACCTACCCTCGCCGCCGCGGTTTTTTTTTTTGAAACAATGAACCGAATCCAGCAGCCGCAGCCGCAGCCGCGGAAATTAAAGGTGTCCATATCGATCTCCATAGGACGACTGTCGGCACCGGCGCCTGGCTGCTGCAGCTGCAGTTACTGAGAAGCGAATTCATCGCCCCGGCCCGGCTAGCTCTGTTAAAAGTCGACGAATTAGATGCACGCCGCATTCTTGACAGTGGTAACTCAGTGCGGGCGTTCCGTTGGATGGCGGTTGGGCGTCGTCGGTGCTGAATTCTTTTTCCCGTCTTTTGCTGACGAGTGAAGCCAGAAACAGCGTGTCTTTGACACTTTGTAGGTCCAAAGGGATATGTTCTCCCGTCCCCGCCCCAGAGATGTAAGGCAAATGAAAGTGCAAGCGCAGGATCGGCGTGTACCATTCTTGTGGCTTGTTGCAGTGTGGTGTAATTAATTGAGATCTAGTTCTGTAAGTCTGAAATTGTTTTCTTTTTGTTAATAATCTTTGCTCATTACTCCCTTTGTAAAAAAATATTTGCATGTCTGGGAGGATAGTGCACATATCAATGCATTTGCGAAATTACGATATTGCCCCTAGAAAAAGCTCTGATATCCCCACACAGTTGTAACGGATTCTCTGGGCGCTGTTGGATTTTTTTTGTGAGAGAGAAGTTGATTTTTTTTATTTTATCTTGTTGGTTTGGTGATGGATTAGTGGGTGGCATAAGCACTGCTGTTGCATGTTGGATCTCGCAACACCTATATTAGACCTTTTATTTTGGGAAAAAATTTAAATCATAGAAGTGCAAATATTTCGGACGGGAGGGAGTAAATGCTTAAGTTTGGGCCGCTCCCTTTTATTGTGTGCTAAGGGCACACCTCCAATAGTTTGGCTTATAGGACACATCTAATAATTAGCTCTAAATTAGTACTCCTTTTGTTCCAAATTATAAGTCGCTTTGATTTTTTTTCTTCATCCATTTTGCTATGTAGGTATTATTATACCTAGTTGCATAGTAAAATTGATGTATTAAAAAAGTCAAAGTGACTTATAATTTGAGAAACTGAGTGAGTACTTCCTAAGTAGATACCATGCGAAAGGAGAAGGATGTTAGATTATTTTAACTCAAAGTGGCCCATGTCTTACTGTGATGGTTGCTACACTTAAAAGAATAAGAGTTATAGGTTGAAATACCCTTTCCTCTCTCTTCAAATAAAATTAGTATGCGCATTAAGACCCAAAGGTCAATTGCTAGCACATACCAAATAATGTGTGTTTAACTCTAAAGGATGAATTAGATTTTATATTCTATAAATGTTCAAGCTGTTCGGTTGATGGTTTTTGCGGCTGATAAGCCAGCTGATGTTATTTTGTTATGAGAGAAAAACACTGTACCACGACTGATAAACCGGGCTGATAAGTTCGAGCTAAAAACACCATACCATTCTCATCGCTGACCTGTTTGAAATCTGTTCCGCTGATGATTTCTACGGTTGATAAGCCGGCTGATGCTGTTTTGTTATGATAGAATAATACTGTACTATGGCTGATAAGTTTAAGTGAACAGGGCCACCCCTCGCTGAGGCTCCTCGCCACTCACATCCCACTATCGCTGTTGCCCTCGTCGGTAGCTGCTACTACGGGCTGCTGGATCGTCTACCTATGCCGCGAGCCCGCGAGCCCAAGGACGTGCTCGTGTCCATGTGGCATTTCGCGAACAGCGGAACAGGGTCTACGACAGGCTCTCGGTTGAGCTGAGCATGTTCTTCCACTTGTTTTGCCAGGGCGTCACCGTCTGCGGACTCGTCTGGAACCACTATCTTGAGTATTGGAACGAGAGCAAGGCGAGGCCGATAAGGAGTCTTCTTGAAGTACGAGGAGATGATGTCCGATCCTGTGGAGCAAGTGAAGAGGCTCGCTGAGTTCGTTCCTCGGCGCCCCGTTTACCAACGTCGAGGAGCGGTGTCGTCGACCAGGTGGTGAGTCTGTGCAGCTTTGAGCATTTAACTAGCCTGGAGGTCAACTCCACTGGGGTTGCCGATCAGATCGGTGGGTTTCCGATGGAGATTCTATGTATTTCAGGCGTGGGAAGGGGGAGACAAGGCGAACCACCTCAATGCTGAGATGGCACACCACCTGGACTCCATCGTCGAGGAGAAGCTCAAACGATAATGATGCCATCGGGACGTCCGGGCTTTCTCGACGGTATGGACGTGCCTACCCTCGCGCCTCGTGCCTCGTGCCAAAGGACAGGGCGGACACGCCTGCCCCCGCGTCTCGCGTCGCGCGCCTCGTGCCTCGCGTCGAGCCCCCTCGCCCGCGCCTCGTGCCTCTCGCCATGCCACGATCCATCCGCCTGTCGATCGTAGGTGACTTCGACCTCCGCGCCGACGTCGAGCTCTGTGTGAACGAGCCTGCATTGTGGTGCAGCAAGTAGATCAGCAAATGTTGCAACCGTATGTTTTATGTGTTTCAGATATATGTTGCATATGTTTCATCTGGATGTTCGTAAAAATAGATCTGGTGTTGCATATGTTGCAATGATTATACACGTATGTTGCAAGTGTATGTTTTAACTGTTTTAAACGTATGTTGCAAGTGTTTTATCTGAATGCTGCATATGTCGCAGTGGCTATACACGTATGTTGCAAGTGTATGTTTCACATGTTTCAGCTGTTTCAAAGGTATGTTGCAAATGTTTTATCTGAATGTTGCATATGTTGTAGTGATCATACACATATGTTGCAAGCATATGTTGTAAATATTTCATCTATTTTGGATGTATGTTGCAGCAAATGCTTTTTACGTTGCAAGTGTTTCATCAGCAGGCGTAGCAGGCGCGACTAGGGAGCGCAGGCAGAGGTGGTCCCCTCAGGCGTAGCGGTCCCGCATGCACAAAGCTAGGCGTGGAGCACAAAGCTAGGCGTTGAGCACAAAGCTGCATGCATGCTCGGCTACTCTCTCTTCTTATTCCAGCAGGATGCAGCCGATCAGCAGTAGCATCACGCGTCAGCAACAGCATGCGGGCAGCAAGAGTGCGTAGCCAGGTGTGGGCCCGTCGCTGCTGCTCATGATGGCAGTGGGCACAATAATTTCCCCCACAAGTGGTCAAATCAGGACCCAGTGGCAAAGGTACGGAGAAGGAGCATGCACAGGCGCTGCGCAGAAAAGCTGGACACAGGACGGGCAGCAGGCGCAGGGCATTTGGACGCGCTGTTGGCGCCGAACGTCTAGACGCTACACGTTCCCATAGGCTTGGGCATACACACGCTCCACTCAGATCGCCCTTGTTCTATTTCGTTGCAGTTTGGGTTTTAGTAAAATAATCTCTGTTTTCATTGCTTGGTCACCTTTGATTCATGCAACAAGTTTCATGTACCAATTCAGGATTTACCATAATAGTCTCCCTTTCATTGCTGGGTTACGGGGTGTTTAGTTGGGAGGTGAAAAGTTTTTGGGTGTTACATTGGATGTTTTATGAGATATCGGAAGATGTTTTTGATGCTAATTAAAAAACTAATTACATAACTTGCCTGGAAACCGCGAGACGAATTTATACTAAGCCTAATTAAACCATCATTAGCACATATATGTTACTGTAGCACTTAAGGCTAATCATAGACTAATTAGGCTTAAAAGATTCGTCTCGTGGTTTTCAACCAAACTGTGCAATTTTTTTCGTCTACATTTAGTACTCCATGCATGTGTCCAATGATTCGATGTGATGGGATAAACAAATTTTGGGTTGGAACTAAACACCCCCATGTTATTACCTTTGATTTATGTATTATTACGTGCCATGTACCAGTTTGGGTTTTAGCATAATATACCGTTTTGATTGCTTGTCCATATTATTACCTTTGATTATGTAACAAGTGTCATGTACTAGCGTGCATTTCTGAAACTTACTGCAAGGCTGCAATAATGAAGAGTTATCTTCATCGAATAGAACAACCAACGACTGATTCAACTCATTAGCTAGGTCACAACTACCAAAAGACGGATGCTGGTTGAGAACCGACAATCCAATTAGCGGGTAGGGGCCCTCACAGTAGATAAATAAATCTTCTCGTTTGATACATGGTGCAACAGAACGGCTTCTCTTAACGCTGCAAAGGCACTGATCAACGGCTGTTGCACCATAAGAGCAAAATCTACATGGCACTGAAGTTTGACATCTCTAATCTTTCGACGTTATGACCAGCAAGCCCAGTGCGCCAATCAGCAGGTACTGCAGCAAAGATAACATATTAGATCAGTAGACCTTCCAATCATAGTGATTACATTAATTAATGCTCAATTTGTGGACTCCTGGACGCTCCAGATTATCTAGAACACAAGCAATCAGTGCATTTGCCTAATTTACACAAGTATCAGAAGGATGGGTGAGTTTCATCCACATAAGAAAAATTCTCAGATCAATGGGACTATGCTCTTCATTGGGTTAATGTGGCTGTACTTAGACTCGATATTGGTTTGTCTGCCTCTTGTTTTGTCAGTGTTTCATTACAGAACAATCCAATCAATATTTTGACAAGCATAAGCATACCTTAATAAATGGTTTCTCAGTCATGATAATTGTAACCCAGCCAACATATGGAAGGTAGCTGTTGTCATTGGAGAACATAGGGTCAGTGGAACTATTTCCCAGTGGGCAAAAAGACAGATGCGTGCTATATAAGGTGAACTCACCCCACGGCACGTCCCATAATGTGATGTTGCTGGAGCCAAAGCTGCCCATGTGCATATAATAGTCGGTCATCCCCAAAGTTATTGTCACCTGAAATGGTGTTTGTAAGGTCAAGGAAACATTGCAATCACACCCACAGTACATCATACACATAGTGTTGGTTATTATCAGGATTACAAAGTACCATGTGGTAGTAATATTCAGGAAAAAAAAAGTAAATAGAAATACATTATAGTCATTCAAACTTAAAGTAGTATACCTTTGGTGAGGATGTCCACTTCTGCGGTGTCCTGACGTTCATGGACCTATACAGAGAGAGGAGTAAACTCAAAGTGAGCAGGAAAAAGAGTAGACATCTAATATGTAGTTTAACATGGCATCAATTGAAGTGAAGAACTCAAAATGTACCACCTTAATCACTCGGTGAACAATTGGAATTTCACGTCCCTACATAAATAGCAGCCAAATGAGCATTACTGAGATAACTCTATGAGCAAACATTACAGTGAGATTAAATAGAGCAAACAACTAAATTCACGATTCATCTAATAATTCATTCATGGATAAAGAGGACTCACATCGACATTGAAAACAACTATTTCTCCTGTGCGAATAGGATCTTTGCTCATATGCAAAAACAGAATATCACCCTGAAAACAAGACAATTAATCATTAAGGCATAACGGTGTGAAAGATACTGGTTACTGGCCCTTCAAAACCGTTCATACAACTAGGTCTGGAGTTAAAAATAAGTGGTCGATAAATAAACATACCATAACAGATCATCAACAAGTTATGGTACAAATTTTAAAAGGTTAATTTCAAAAAATTAACACATTACTGTCAATAATTACCACAAAGCTACCACTTCTGGTGCTCATTTCACATAACTATCAATACCTAAGGTTCCCTCCTAATAAACTTACCACCTTTGCCCCCAAAAATGGTTTGAGCACCTGGGCCTACTGGTCAGCATCACATAGTGCAACAGATTGGGCCCACTCTTTTCTGCACTATGTGATGCTGACGAGTGGGTCAAGGTTCTCGGGGCAAGGGGCACAATGTGGTAAGTTTGTGAGAAGGGAGCCCAAAGTTTTGGTAGTTTTATGAAACAGGCACTAGAAGTGGTTATTTTGTGATAACTGGGACAGGAATGTGACAGTTTTGTAAAATTTACTCATCTTGAAAGGAAAAATCTGGTAACAAGGACAATGAAACTATGCTGCCATTCAACGTATACACAAACTAGTAGAACCTTAGAGACAAGTGAGAAGTATCCATATAAAAACAGGAAATGTTCCTTTGTGCAGCAGTTTCTGAAACTCAAATCGGCCAGAGATAAAAGGAAAATTGTTTTGTTAAACAGTTACTATTGTCAACATCAAGCATGTAAATATCATAAAAGCATATAGCATCCAGGGTTATTTCCATGTTTTGTAGGGAGTAAACAAACCCTTTTAAATCCAGGCTCCATGCTACCAGAGAGAACCACTACAACTGGTGACTCACTCCCCGTGAAAACTATTAACCCCTTCCATATGATTAACGCAGAGGTAACAATCATACCTGCAAAGAGAAACATTCGAAAGTTAAAACCCTCCTCATGAGACTCATGTTGTACAGTCAAATATCAAACTGCAGGAAACTTCTTGCAAACTGATATACATACAACGCTAACCCTCTTGAATATCACAATTCTACAAACCTGAATTGCTATTAGCGACAACTAGCGTCTAGGGTAACCCACAAGAAACCTACAAGCTGTTCGGCTAATGGTTTTTGCGGTTGATAAGCGGCTGATGCTGTTTTGTTATGAGACAAAAGCACTGTACCATGACTGATAAGCTGGGCTAATAAGTTCAATTCTTCAGAGAGCATAAGCATCATAATTCACGCTCCAAATACTAATAAGAGAGATGAAGAAAAACCACAATCCAGTTCTCCAAGGCAGTCACACCCAATTCGACTACTGTTCTATTCTTCACATTCTCATGATTCTTAAGAGGAATAACTTAGGGCCAAAACCTACTGGAATCTAGAGAATCTGGAGAAGTCGCTTCCAACGATCTTACGGCCAAATCCCACTGGAAATCGTAAAAGGACTTGTCCCGCTCATTGAAATCGTACTAGACTCGCATGGAAACGACCTCACCACGAACCCAAGAACTACAGGGCTCCCGACGCACTGATCTGGCTGCCAAATACCTCGAGAAGAAAAAGCAATCAGAGGGAGAAGAGGAAGAGAGTGCGGCAGAGGGCGTCACCGAGGCTGATGATCTGCGTGAGCACTTGGCGGATCTGCATGGAGCGGATCGACTCCATCGTGTCGCCGACGAACCCCATCTCGCTCCCTCTCCCTCGGCTTCCCGGCGGCGAAATCACGAGTCACGAACAGGAAGGGAAGTGGAGGGAGAGGAAGCACAACGACAACGAGCCCGCGGCGTTCTTCACTCGTGTTTTTTTTCGGACAGGACCTCGCCGATCCTCGATATTGTGGTAGTAGCCTTCGCCACGTCAGCGGCGGGGTGCACGTCAGTAAATCTATTTTAGGGCGTCGGATGGGAATCTGGCGGCTCGAACCGTGACCGTGTTGGTCTACGCTGGGCCGGTTGGATTGGGCTCCGTTTTCCCTTTTCTTGATGAGATCAGAAGAGGACTGGGCTAGGTTTCAAAAAGAAAAAAAAAGAAGAGGACTGGGCTATAGCTGTTCTCCGTATCCAAGGATATGGGCCTTAAGATTCGGCCTATTTCCTTGTTGGATCTGGAGGCCCGTGTCAACATGGAAAATACCACTCTTTTATTTATTTTTTTTGCCTCCACTCAAAAGAAAAATAATTTTTTTCCTTTATTAGCATATCACTCTTCATCCTTGCCTCCTTGGTGAATCATTTTCCACTAACCCTCTTATAATGGAGGAAACACATTAAATATTCCTTGACATCCCTTTTTGAGGTCCAGTTATTTGACATTTTTCGATGTGAGGGTGTTGCAACACAATGAATAGCAATCCCTATCCTCGGGTCCAATTATAATTTTCGATATGAATATCTCATGTCTATATTCATTCATATTTATTCTACTCTATCCATCCTAAAGAGAATGCATTTCTAGAACTTTTTTTAGTCAAACTATTTTAAATTTAACTAAATTTATAAGAAATAGTAGTATCGACAGTTATAATTCTAAATAGGTATACTTAAAAATATATTTCATGAATAATCTAAAGATGTTTATTTGATAATGTCATAAATAGTAGTATAATTTGTAAAATTTGGTCAGATTATTTGACCTAGCACTGTAGTTGTATATATTTTAAATGGATTGAGTAGAAAGAAATGTCTAATTAAGTCTATTGCATAAAAGGACTTGCTTGGCAAGGGTTCTCTGCCAAACGGTCATTGAAGAAACAGCTTCGGCGAAGATGCCTAGAGGAGCTAGAGTCGTTCTACTAAGGAGGCGGAGCTGCGAAAATGTAGCTTTGGCTCCTCATCATAAATTTGGCATCAATTATAACAAAATTGTCGGTAGAGCCGGATTTTTTCCCAAATATTTTCCAAAATAGTTTCAGCTTCATCATAAAAGCTCCTCCACAAAAGTAACTAAAGTCAAAACCCTTTCGGTTTCGGAAGAAACCAGAGCCATGCCATACTGGAGCTAAATGAGATCGAAGCGGTACACAACTTGAGCTTCGCAGCAAACTAGTATCTCAGCCTGCAGCCCAGGGGCGGATCTGCAGCCCAGGCCTCTAGGGCCCAGGCCCTAGTCGTTGGGCCATTAACTCTACAGACTCTATGTAATTTTCAGCCCAAGAACAAAGGCCCAACGGCAAACCGAGTGGTCAGGCCTCACCCATCTGCTCGCAGCGCAGGCAGCAGGTCGCCTGTCCGTCTACCTCGGCACCTCGCAGTCTCGCACAGCACAGGAGGAGGCGCCGCACCGGCACCGAACAGCCGCACGGGCACGGGAGGAGGCACCGCACCACCCAGCCGGGAGCCGACCACCACTGCGCCGCACGCCTCCGGAGGTCGGAGGTGCCGTGCAGGCCGCAGTTGCCACACTCTGCCGGTGCCACATAGGCCGCATTGCCGCAGGGGGTCGCGCGCAGCCGCCCCTGCCGCTCCATGTCACTGGACCGGCGGCCCCCGCCCTCCAGCTCCAGGCCTCTGGCCCCCGCCCCTGGCGGCCTGTCGGGCGGACGTCTGCCTCTGCCCGACTGCCCCTGCCCCTGGTTAGTGTCATGTCTGTACTGAATTTCTTTTCATATTTCAGATTCATTATTTCAATTGGATTGGTTTGAAATTAGAAATATGAATGATAGATTTATAGAATCTCCACGATGAAAAGGTCAAGAAAGTTACAATCATATTTCACCCCTGCTCAGCTATGGTTGTGAATCTTTTAAAAAAAAATGGGTTCACTAATTGGAAGGATGGACCAAAATTATTTGACCTTTTCATTTATATTTTGATCTTATTTATATGCAGAGGTTGACGAGGACATGGAAAATGCAAATGTACCACCTCACTGGACACTAGGTATTGATTTTTCATCTCATTATGTGTATCATACAATATTCTTAGCTTCTTAGAGGCCCTGGTCATGAGCAAAAGCTGGATCCGCCACTGCTGCAGCCTGCATGCACCCAGCCTTTATATCATGTATTAATAACATTCATATAGATTTTCTGTTCCAGGGATCACACTAGAGAAACACGAGTAAATAAAGTACAATCAACACGCATTACATCATGAGCACAACCATCCTCCGAGCATCGAGATTAACCTCCTCTCGATCGACCAGACTCAACATAGATTAACTTGCTTGCTTGCCGGTGCACGGCCTTCTTCGATGAGCATGATTGAGTTAGCCATTAATCGCAGCAGAGCTCGCAGAGCCAGCAGCAGCAGAGCGCAGCGATGCTGATGGATGGAGATCCAGATCATTGACGGTCGCAGCAGCCACGTACATGCAAAAGCAAAGGGGGCAGGAAGCGCGTTAGCCAGCCAGCCAAGATTAATCGCACGATCGACAGAATGGAACTGAACGAGAACGACTGAAATTAAAAGCGAGGTCGTCGAACGCACCATCCCTCGATGAAGCTCCCCTCGCCGCGCTTGGTCGTCGTCGACGTCGCGCGGCGCCGCGGCCCGCAGCACCCCTTCTTCTTCTTCTTGCCGCCGTCCTGCTGCTCAGCGTCCAGCCTTGGGTAGCCTACATATATGTGTGTTGGTGATATATATATTCATTGAGCACAAATTGAAGCCATGCAATGACGACATGGCATGACCGTCTGAATACGACATGCATGCATATACTCGAAGAAGAACCCGGCCATGCCAGTGTATGTATTCTCAGTATCTGGTTCAGTTGAGAATTGAGATCCTCACCCGGGGGAGGCTGCTGCGAGCTGTTGGTGTTGC
Organism: Saccharum hybrid cultivar R570; assembly: GCA_038087645.1. NCBI lineage: Eukaryota > Viridiplantae > Streptophyta > Magnoliopsida > Poales > Poaceae > Saccharum > Saccharum hybrid cultivar. The sequence continues at coordinate 21,325,048 of JAQSUU010000496.1, forward strand.
TGTCCATCGGACGGCGACGATCTTATTATTAGCTGCTGCTGGCTTCCTGTGTTCTCGTACGTGTGGAAGCTTATTAGTAGCCAAAAGGTGTGTGTCAACTGTCAACCCAGATTGTAGCTAGATTGCATTGGTGAATGTGGTAGCCGGCCGGTGCAGCGACATGCCCAATATATAGGCATACCACGCACGTAACGAACGTAATAAAGTAGCACGTATGCTTTGCTGCTCCGAAATGACTTCTCCCATTTTAGTTTCTAGCTATAGCTCTTCCGTCGCCAGGTCAGTTCTAGACTATGTAGTACGTTCGTTCGGTCGTTCCAGAGGGTTAAAGGCCAAGAAGATGAAGGGAGTCGAACATCAACATAGCTTTTCCATGTGTTGAGGTGATGTGTTAACTAAAAAGGTGAGAGATTCGAATAAAAGGGATCAGCAGCTACGCAAATTTCAGCTTGCTTGCTTTTCTTTCTGTCTTTCCGACAATGTAAGAATAATCAACTCGGATGACGCATGAACTGAAAGGAGACAACACAAATTTTGGGAAATTCAAAGAACATTTCAAATAATAATAATAATAATAATAATAATAATAATAAAATCATAGTAATAATAATGATAATAATAGTAATAATAACAATAATAATAATGATAATAATAGTAATAATAACAGTAATAATAATAGTAGTAATAATAATAATGGTAATAATAATATAATATATATTAAATGAGCGTAATTACATATATTATTATCATGAAATATATTTTCATAATTCACCTTTTGAATATTGTCGATGTTTTCTTTGTGAATTTGGTTAAACTTAAGGTGACTTAGAGAATAAAGTTGGGACGACGGAGTACTAGTAGCTAGCTTGCATGTCAAGCGAAGAACCTAATAATTAATTAATAACCAGATATAAAGAAAGAGTAAATAAAGAGCCTTTCCGTTAGAATCAAATCAAGGACCACAAAATCTAAAGCTCCATTACGTAAAAGCCGCCTGTAGAAGATGTATGCCACATCAAATTTGTACTGATTTAGAGGGAGAGATGAGAGAAGAGAAGAGGATCTACACCATATTTGTGCTGATGACGTGGAGGAGAGAGAGGAGAGGAGAGAAAAGAAACGAGTTGGGAGAACATGGTGGGTTAGATATTAATAATATAGTGTGTATCACTACTAAAAAGGATTTTAGGAGACGACCACCATATTTTTCGATATGAGGGTGTTGCAACACAATGAATAGCAATCCTGTCCTCGGGGTCCAATTATAATTTTTGATACAAATGAATATCTCATGTCTATATTCATTCATATATATTCTACTCTCTCCGTACTAAAGAGAATGCATTTCTAGAACTTGTCTAACAATTTTAAGTTTAACTAAATTTATAAGAAACAGGATCAACAATTATAATTCTAAATACATATGCTTAAAAATATGCAAACTAGTATCTCAGCCTGGAGTCAGCACCCAGAGTCTGACCTCACAAACACAAAGCCTATATATATTATATATATCTCATATAGATTTTCTGTTCCAGGGATCACACCAGAGAAACACGAGTAATAAAGTACAACGCATTACATCATGAGCAACCATCCTACGTGCATCGAGATTAATCCCTTCACGATCGACCAAACTAAATATATAGATTAACTTGCTTGCTTGCCGGTGCACGGCGATCTTCGATGAGCACGAACCGAACCACCCCCATTTTGAATTAATCGCAGCAGAGCTCGCAGAGCCAGCAGCAGCAGAGCGCAGCGATGCTGATGGATGGAGATCCAGATCATTGACGGTCGCAGCAGCCACATATGCAAAAGCAAAGTAGGGGCAAACAAAATGGGAAGCGCGTTATAGCCAGCCAGCCAAGATTAATCGCAAGATCCAAAGAATGGAACTGAGCGCGACTGAAATTAAAAGAGAGGTCGTGGAACGCACCATCCCTCGATGAAGCTCCCCTCGCCGCGCTTGGCCGTCGTCGACGTCCCGCGGCGCCGCAGCCCGCAGCACCCCTTCTTCTTATTCTTCTTGCCGCCGCCCTGCTGCTCAGCGTCCAGCCTCGGGTAGCCTATATGTATCATGTATGTGTTGGTATATTAATCATTGATGAGGGTAAACTGAAGCCATGACGATACGGTATGACCGTATGAATAGGCGACATGCATGCATATATGCCAATATGCATATACTCGAAATCAAAGAGAAGAAGAACCGGCCGGCCAGTGTATCTATTTGTGTTCTCAGTATCTGGTTCAGTTGAGAATTGAGATCCTCACCCGGGGGAGGCTGCGAGCTGTTGGTGTTGCTGTCCATCGGGCGACGATCTTATTAGCTGCTGGCTTCTGTTAGTATACGTGTGGAAGCTTACTAGCCAAGCTGTGTGTCAACCAGATTGTAGCTAGCTAGATTGTATTGGTGAAGGCAACCGGTGCTGCGACATATGCCCAATATATATAGGCTTACCAGCGTAAAGGAACGTAAAGTAGCACGTATGCTTTGCTGCTCCGAAATTACTTCTTCCCTTACTTTTTAGTTTCTACGTACTAGCTACCTCTCTTCCATCCGTTATGTCAGTTCTGACTCGCACGTTCGTTGGGTCCTTCCGAGGTGTTGAAGGCCAGGATCGCAACAACTTAACTTTTGCTTGTGTTAGTTGAGGTGTTAACTGAAAAAAAAATAGAGAGATTCTTGTTCTGCATGCTTCATCAAATGAAAGGGATCAGCAGCTACACAAGTTTCAGCTTTATTACTTGCTTTTCTTTCTGTCTTTCCAACGATGTAACAATTGTCAACTCGGGCGATTGTTCTTCACTCAGTGCACGCATGAACTGAAAGGAGACCACAATTTTTGGACAGTTCAAAGAAAATTTCAAAAAAAAAAATCCGGTTTGTCCTTCCTTAGTCAAAATTATACTGAGTTTGACTAAGTTGATATTGATGCTTCTTTGTATAGATTTGGTCAAACTTAAGATAGTTTTATGACTTAGAATAAACTCCATTAGTAACAGGTGTGGACAAGAACCTTATAACCTATAAATAATAAAGAGGCTTTTCGATAGAATCAAACCTAAACCGCAAAACCTAAAGCTCCATCAGTTGCGGTTGTGGGCATGCATAGTGCAAGTACTATGGAGGAGAGAGGAGACGAGAAAGAAGAGCAAAGTCTTTTATTTACCTCAATTCTCATCAAAGTTCTGTGACATAGGGCATGCAAGCATATTATAGGAAACAAAAACTTTCAAAAAGCCAGCCACAAAAAAAAGCTTTCAAAAAGCCATTTCCAAAAGTCTACTTATGTCGAATCAATATAGATCGACGAAATCTCTTGCAACAACCATTATTATCGCCTATCGGCAAAGCTAGCCGTGGAAAACTGGAAACCCTGTAGCCTGCAGCGGAAACCTGGACGTGAGGACTGATCGAGCCCTGTCGCCTCGAATCTCTCGACGGCAAGGAAGCATTCAGTAGCATACGTATGGAGATGCTTTGATTCGTTCGTGCATGCAGATTGCAGAGCGTGCGCGCGCCGCATCGGCGCTGCGTAAGCCATCCCTTCCTTTTTGGTTTTTGCCTCCTGGCTAATTCAGCCGAAAGCCAACGCCGTGTGTCGGTATATATGGCCATGCAGCCCGAGGCCCGTTGGCCCGGCCCGAGGCCCGGTGTTTTGGCCCGGCCCAAGCACGGCACGGCCCGGTGACCAATGGGCCCGGGCTGGCACGGCCTGAGGGAGCAGGCCGTGCCTGGGCCGCACCCCAGGCACGCGGCCCGGCACGGGCACGGCCCGCTCCAGCGGCAGGCACGACGGCGGCCCGGCGCCCCAACAGCTCAATGCCGGCCCAGCGCCCCCAGCCCACGAAGCCGCCAGCAGCAGGCCAACCTCAAAGCCCACCACACCCCTCCCTTAACCCTAACTTCACTACACTACACCCCGGCCCCATCTCCCCAGCCGCCGCCGCACAGGCGCACACGGCACACTCACCTTCGCCTCTTCTTGGCGACTCGCGGCTTGCGTCGCATGCGCTCTCACCTTCGCCTCTTCCTGGCCGCTCGCGTCGCATGCAGATGCAGCGCATGCGCACCGCGCTCCTCCACTCGCGGCCACACCGCACTCCTCCACTCGCGCGACTCTAAAGCCGTGCCGTCTCGCGAGCTCGCGGCCGAGCGCGGACGCCCCTCCGGAGTCCGGCCTCCCCTCTCGGGCGCCGGCGCACCACCTCCTCGCCCCCCGCAAGCCGCAAGCCGCAAGCCGCAACGCCGTCGGCCACCTCCTCCTCGTCGCCTCGAGCAGCGGCGGCGGCGGCAGCGAGTGCGGCTGCCGACCGGCCGACCACCTCCTCCTCGGCTCCTCGACGACTCAGCAGCCTCCTTCACTCTCAGTCTCTCTCTTTCAGTGGGCTTCGGGCCGGCCCGGCCTGCAAAAATGGCCGTGCTCAGCGGGCCGGCACGGCACGGAAAATCGGCCCACAGGGCTGTGCCTGGGCCGAAGGCCAGGCACGAAGCACGGCCAGGCACGGCCCGTGAGGCACGACAGTCCATGACGGCCCGACCCCCACCGGGCCGTGCCGGCCCGATGGTGTGCCGTGCCGGGCCGGGCTGGCCCGTTGGACATCTATATGTGTCGGATACACGCATGCAGGCCAAGGAATCAGTTCCCCTGACGGGGCATGGTCGGTCCCGACGATGCTTTCTTCTTCTCCGCAGCAAACTTTCACACGACTTATCCCTCGATGATCGGGACCAAATTAAATGGTTCGGTCGATTTCTTTAGATCTAAGTATCGCTGCGTCAGCACGATCTGATGATAATGCGTCCCTGATTTGTTAATGTGTTTCCATCTACTATCTATACCTATACTCTGATCACAGATTAGAACTGAGAAACCTCCATCATATTAGCCAGAAAGAATCAAGCCGTCGATATTGGTGGAATCAAATAATCATAAAGGTTGAGATTTGGTGTGGTATCTGAAACATATTATAGCAAGTTTTAAATAACAGTAATATAGCTATTTTGCAATTTGCCTACCTGAAAAGATATAGTACTTGTACACCTGAGCAAAACAGCCGGTAATTATTGTAAGAGCATCTCCAAGGGACTTTGCAAATGAGGTTTGCATTTGTTGTTGTTTGCAAAGTTCCAAACCAAACTGCAAAGTCTAATAATAGGCTATCTTCAAGGGACTTTGCAAATGGACTTGGCAATTACTAAATTTGTGGCCCCAGGTGAGTCAATTTGTCGTTGTCCAGTCCAGGACGCCGGTGCCGCTGGTGATCGGCGTCAAGTCCAGGCCGCCGGTGCCGCTGGTGATTGCGCGTGAAGTTCTGGCCGCCGGTGCCGCTGGTGATTGCGCGTGAAGTCCTGGCCGCCGGTGCCGCTGTTGGTCGGGCGCCTAGTCCAGGCCGCCGGTGCCCTGGAGATCAGCCGGTCAGTCCTGGCCGCCGGTGCCGCTGGAGATCAGCCGGTCAGTCCAGGCAGCCGGTGCCCTACGAAGCACCATGTTCAACGACGACAAACACAGCAGGATCAATGATGAGCAGCAGCATTTTTAATTGACGACAAACACAGCAGCATCTGTAAAGTAGCTAGTCATTTCGATGATCGGACCATCAGTCAAAACAACAGCAGGCGAAGCCATCGCGCACCAGGTGAACGAACAAGGCGCAACGAAGGAAGGACCGCGCCCGCGTGGTGAAGGAACGGGGCGAGAGGAAGAACGACCGCGCGTTTGCCAAGTCGACCTGGCTTCTGCATAAATGCCAAACCCAACCTAAGAATTGCAAAGTTTCCCCAAATGCAAAACTAATATGCAAAACCATTGGAGCTATCTTTTTCAGGTTTTTGGCAAATTCTCAAATACAAACCTCTTTTGCAAAGTCCCTTGGAGATGCTCTAAGTGATATCAGAGGCGCGTACGGTGAAAGCACCAGGCCCGATCTTGGGTCCTCGATGAATGCGTGTTTCTCATTAGATGGAAAAGCCCCATCTATAGCACTTTACATAAATAGCCAGCTAACAACCTTTGGGAGATCACGCAGTATTCTTTACATGGACAATAATCAATCTAACTCCTATTCATGCGTCATCTATTCTAACGCATGATCTAGTTGTCGCTACGGGACCCACAAGGTTCCTCATTGGTACAAATACTAGCCGTGCACCCCGGTCTGGCCCACCCCCACCACCTGACAGAGGAGGCGTGGCAACGGACCTCCGAGTAGAATAGGCCGAACTAGCCGGTTTGCTAATAAAAAGTACCTTCCGTAATTAGATCAGAACGTCTTCTTTGGAATCCGACTAGGACTGTAATCGCACCATAGCCGTCTCTTCCTATATGAAGAGAGGCTATGGGCACCCCTGTAACACGATCATAACATTCAATCCAACGCAAAGGCTAACGCCGACCGGATATAAAGGCTATTACTTGATCACTAGGGTCCGAACCAGTATAAATCGACCGTCTCTTGCGTTAACCGTCGAGTTCAGCATACGCTGAAGTCCGAACAACTATCTCGGGTACCCTCGTGGCAGGCTATCGGTGGTAAAACATCGACAGCTGGCGCGCCAGGTAGGAGCTTTCGGCGGATTTGTACTCAAGACCTCGACAGACCTCTCTTCCCGATGGGATCAACCTTCATCTTCGGGTCCTAGATTTGCGAGGCGAACGATGATGGCAAGCTCCAAGGACGTCTCCTCAAAAATTCAGAGCACCATGAAGCCCACGCTGTCTCGGCGACTACGGCGGATCAACTCACCAAAAGGATTTCGTGGCTCACGATGTCTGATCCAACTCGGATCTCGCGGATGATGGACTCCGACTAAGACTCAGACTCCGCATATGGCTTAGAGTCTCATCCAAGTTTTTTATATGATGGTCCACGTCCTTTCCCGTTCGGACTACCCAACATGAGTACGTCTTATCAAGCACTACTCCATCCGAGTACTTTATACGATGGTCCAAGTCCTTTTCCGTTTGGACTCTGCAACATGGCTGCATCTTATTAAGCACTACTTCAAGATTCAGCTAGTTCCGTACGAAGGATACCCCTGAAAGGAGCTCAGGAAGGCCTTGTGCTAACCGTAACATCTCAAGATTACATCGTCCACTGGTCAGGTTCTATTTCTGAAGACGGCAACACCCGGCTAGTTGACGCAACGATCGTCCTACCCTACTAGGAAGGAGATTCAATCCATGACGCTGAAGTCTCCACTGAGATCCTCGACAACTCTGATAGTACAGAAGCAGGCACGAACGACGAAGAAATTCACACTCGAGAGGTGTTTATGGTTCATCGCTCCCGGTCACCATTAATCCTTCTAGAACAACCCGACGTCAGGTCGGTGGACGAATCCGAGTCCAATATATCACCCGACCCCCAGGGAGATGATAGCGAAGCCGAAAGCTAGAGACAAGTTAGAGAGAGGAAGAACAGGTTGAAGCAGGGACGCTGATGCCGAGCCAAACAACACAAGGAAATTTGGGCCAGATACGAGTCTGTCTAGCCGAGTAAAATAAGAGGAGATCAGAGTGAGAAGCTGAAGATAGGCGTGCGGCCGAAAAGACACACAACTCTTCATATGCCAAGATTCGAGAGTTAGTCAAAGAATATGAAGTTATTTCCCATCCCAACAAAGAACAAGAGCACCTTCGAGAAATCCTACGGTCAACAGCCTTGAGGATACAGGATGGAAGGACTCATTCGAAACAACCTGTTAGGACAGTTTCGCAGAGACGGGACAACCAAAGTTAGCGAAAATCCGCCTTTGATAGGCTAGGTCCAAATGGAAGCAGCAATAGAGGAAACAGGGGAGACCAGCACCGAAGTAATTGAATTGAGCAATCAAGGGACAACAGGAGCAGCCACCAATTCCTACGGCTCCTCGAAACCACCCTCATCGCGTCGACCGGCGGGAGGGCGGAGCTGAGTCGAAGTACAGGGAAGGTGGGGTACACGATAGGTTCCCTTGTTTTGCAAACCGGCTTCTTTCGGTACGACTACCTTACAAGTTCAAGCCTTCCAACCATACCAAGTATGATGGCAAGACCGAACCAAAGCAGTAGCTCAGGATCTATTCTCAATCAATCGAGCTAGCAGGCGGGGACGATGACATCAAAGCACTCTTCTTTCCCATGGCGCTAGAAGCTATGTCGCTCCAATGGTTTGACAAGCTAGGCCCCAAATCGATCAGGGCTAGGAGGATTTGCAGAGAGCTTTTTGTGAAAATTTTACAGGCATCATCACACACCCTATCACTCAAGCGGAATTAAAAGGACTTAAGCAGAAAAGTGGCGAAAGTCTCAAAGACTTTTACCGACGGTTTGGTGAACTGTGTGCTCAAGTACACAACATCACTGAACGAGAGGTCATTGAGGCTTTCTCCTATGGAATCATGGCTAAGTGACAATTCCATGATTTCTGCAAAGAGAACCCATGAAGCAATGAAGAATTCAAGCGCATGGTGGAGAAAATGATCACCGTGGAAGAAAAACCCGGGAAAGATTTCCATATCGAAACAACCGGGGCAACTTTGACAGACGAAACCATCAAAGCAACGAGCAGTAGGGCAAAAAGCGCAGACCCGACAACACCGAGGCCGTAGCAGACAAAGCCAAGAAGTTTTCCAAATCAAGAAAGTTTGAGGATCTCGAAAACATGCCCTGCATGTGGCACCCGGGCAGTAGTCACATGACCGGAGATTGTCGCTTCTTCATCGAACGATACACGAGAAAAAACAATAAAGGAGATAAGAAAGAAGACCATCAGAAAAAGGACGACGACAATCAGAGGGATATAGGATTTTAGAAATCCAAAGGGACAGTAGCAAAGATCTTCGCCAGAGTCTTGGGTTCTAGGAGTAAGCATCAAGATAAGCTGGCTCTACGAACCATCATGGCAGCAAAACTAGCTACTCTCTGATACCTCAATTGGTCGCAGTATTCGATTCAGTTCTCAAGAGAAGACCAATGGACTAGCGTAGGGAATGCTGGTCACTACCCACTGGTTCTGGATCCGACCATTGCTGGTATGACCGTCACAAAAGTCCTGATTAATGGAGGAGCGGGGCTCAACATTATATTTTCTGATACACTAAGGAAGATGGAGCTAGAATTTGCCGGGATGATTACTCCAACAAGCGTTCCTTTCTACAGAATAGTACCCCGCAAGGCCGCTATGCCACTTGGACAAATCGCTCTGCCGGTTACGTTTGGAACTCCTACAAACTACCACACCAAGTTCATCAAATTCGAAGTAGCAGACTTCGAATCATCATATCATACTATCCTTGGACGACCAGCGTTAGCCAAATTCATGGCAATACCACACTATCCATACCTATTGCTAAAGATGTCAGGGCCCAACGGTGTACTCTCTCTCCGAGGCGACTTGAAACATGCCTTTGATTGTGATGTGCAAGCAATCCAAATCACAACCAAAGCTCAAGCAGCCAACGGAAGAGAGGAAATCGCTACGGTCGCCGCAGAAATGAACCCAGAGGAACTAGAGATCCCGGCTAAGAAGCCCAGCATCCTTGCCCCACCAAAAGAGGCAGATATCAAGCAAATCGACTTGGGCACCAATGATCCCTTCAAGACGGCGACCATCAGCGCCCACCTCCCAGAAAAATAGGAACTTGCGCTCACCAACTTTCTCTGGGACAATAAAGATATCTTCGCTTGGAAGCCGGTCGACATGCCAGGTGTCCCGAGAGAGTTGGCTGAGCACAGAATTGATATCAATGAAGGCTCTAAGCCTGTGAAGCAACGACTATGACGTTTTTCACCTAACAAGAAAGCAGCAATCAAGAAGGAAATCGCAAAACTGATGGCGGCTGGGTTCATAACGAAAATCCTCCATCCCGACTGGCTGGCCAATCCAGTCTTGGTACAGAAGAAGAACACATCTGAATGACGCATGTGTGCCGTCTACATGGATCTTAATAGGCATTGCCCAAAGGACCCGTTTGGGCTACCACGCATTGACCAAATTGTTGATTCAATAGCAGGATCTGCCCTCTTATCCTTTCTTGGTTGTTACTCAGGTTATCATCAGATTGCATTACGAGAAGAAGATCAAAGCAAAACCTCTTTCATCACACCATTCGATGCCTACTGCTACAAAACCATGTCATTTGGACTGAAGAATGCTGGTGCTACTTATCAGAGGGCCATCCAAACATGCCTAGGCGAGCAGATTGGCGAGAACGTAGAAGCTTATGTTGATGATGTGGTAGTAAAGACAAAGGATTCAACTATGCTAATTCAAGACTTGAAGCAAACTTTTGAGAACCTAAAGAAGTGGAAATGGAAACTCAATCCAAACAAGTGTGTTTTCGGCATACCATCTAGACAACTACTCGATTTCTTAGTGAGTCATCGAGGAATTGAGGCCAGTACCAAACAAATCCGAGTGATAACAGAAATGGGTCCCCTACACTGTGTCAAGGATGTTCAAAAACTGTCTGGTTGCATGGTGGCCCTCAACCGTTTTATCTTGCGACTCGGTGAAAAAGGATTACCCTTTTTTAAACTCCTAAAGAAGACGGGTAAGTTCGAGTGGACAGAGGAAGCCAAGGATGCTTTTGAGAAGCTTAAGGCATACCTTATCACCTCACCTATTCTGACACCTCCAAAGAAGCATGAAGCTATGATGTTATACATTGCAGCAATTACCATGGTGGTCAGTGCAACGATTGTCGTAGAGAGAAAAGAAGAGGGACACGTGTACAAAGTACAACGACCTGTCTACTACATTAGCAAAGTACTGTCAGACTCAAAGGTTCGGTATCCACATATACAGAAACTACTCTACGTCCTCCTGATCACCTCCCGCAAACTTCGACACTACTTCGATGGTCACAAGATCATGGTGGTAACTGATTTCCACTCGGAGACATCCTACGCAACCGAGATGCAATTGGGCGCATATCGCTCTTAAAATCAAGCGACTACTCATCTATGGTGATTTAATAGTGCTTATCAACCAAGTCAACAAAGACTGGGATTGCACCAAAGATAACATGGATGCCTATTGCGCTGATGTAAGCAAGCTCGAGAAACATTTAAGGACTAGAAATTCTACATGTCTTGTGCGATTCAAATGCTGTAGCATACATCCTGGCCAAGCTTGGATTGGACAGGGCGAAGGTCCCACCTGGTGTGTTCATAGAGGAGATGTCAGCTCCCTCTATCAAACAACCCCATGAGATAACCCCTGAACTCCCAACACCTGGCACCCAAATATTGGTAATCGCACCATCATGGACTTAGATCTTCATTGATTACATCAAAGAAAATAAACTACCAGCAGATAAAGAGGAGGCCACCTGGATCATTTGAAGAAGCAAGAATTATGTCCTCGTGGGAGACAAACTCTATAGACGAGTCGCATCATCAGGAGTACTACTCAAATGCACATAACAGATGAAGGCAAAGAGATTCTAGAAGAAATCCACTCAGGATGTTGTGGTAACCATGCTGCCTCGAGAACTCTAGTAGGCAAAGCTTTTCGTTCTAGGTTTTACTGGCCGACAGCATTAAAAGATGCAGAAGAACTCATCAGGAAGTGTAAAGGCTGCCAAATGTTTGTAAGATAGACTCACGTCCTGGCACATAATCTTATCTGCATCCCACCCACTTGGCCTTTCTCGTGCTAGGGGCTGGACCAAGTAGGACCTCTTAAGAGAGCTAAGGGCAGTTTTGAGTACATTTTTGTGGCCATTGACAAGTTTACCAAATGGATCAAATACAAACCACTCATCAAGTACAGTGCAGCCAAGGCAGTTGAGTTCATCCAAGATATCATGCATCGCTTTGGGATGCCCAACCGAGTCATCACATATTTGGGCTCTTCGTTCATAGCTATCGAATTTAGAAGCTGAGCACAAGACTGCGGCATCAGCATCGACTATGCGTCAGTTGCCCACCCTCAGGCTAACGGACAAGTGGAAAGAGCTAATGGCCTCATACTAGCCGGACTAAAGCCCATGCTATACGAAGAATTGGAAGACTACAGTTCCAAGTGGATCGAATAATTGCCTAGAGTAGTAGGGGGCTATGAACTCAAGTCAGCAGAGCTACCGGATACTCATCCTTCTTCCTAGTATATGGATTAGAAGCAGTGTTGCTGGCAGATTTAATCTAGACATCACCAAGGATAGAGCAGTACGATGAAGGAGAAGCCGAACATACTCGAAAACTAGAACTGGATAGCACGGAAGAAGTCAGAGTCAATGCTACTCTACAATCCGCTCGCTATCTCCAAGGCTTGAGGCGCCACTACGACAAAAATACCCAACCCCGCACATTTCAAGTTGGAGACTTGGTACTTCATTGCATCCAGAAAACAGATGGATGCCACAAACTACTCAACCCTTGGGAAGGTCCTTTTATCGTTTCCAAAGTCACCCAGCTAGGCTCATTCGAGTTGATGACTAAAGACGGCATACCAGTCAGAAACTCATGGCATATTAGCCAACTACGAAGATTCTACGTCTAAAGGCACAAGACGGATTTTTTCGTCAAAAATATTATGTAATCAAGGTTTATGATCAATATAATAAAGATAATGTTCGTCGCCAACACTTGTCTTACAGAATCAAAATATTCTGAGTTGTTCCTAATTCGGATGAGAGTAAAAAGGCTACTAAGCCTACACTCACCCTATCCCGAGTTGTTCCCAACTTGGATAAGAGTAAAAGGGCTACTAAGCCTACACTCGCCCTATCCCAGGTTATTCAACCTGGATGAGAATAAACATACACTCGCCCTACCCCAGGTTATTCAGCCTAGATGAGAGTAAATATACACTCACCCTATCCCGAGTTATTCAACACAGATAAGAGTAAATAAACACTCACCCTATCCTGAGTTATTCAACCCGGATAAGAGTAAATATACACTCGTCCTATCCTGAGTTATTCAATCTGGATGAGAGTAGACTAACACTCGCCCTATCCCGGGTTATTCAACCCGGATGAGAGTAAATATACACTCGCCCTACCCGAAGTTATTCAACCCGGATGAGAGAAAAAGGCTACAAAGGCCAATGCTCGCCCTATTAGCGCACTAAGTCACAAACCCTCTACGACACTTAGCTAAAATTTGTTAAAATACGTGCCAAGCCCGATAAACAACAACTCGGAAAAGTTGCGTAAAATCGACTACTCACCATGCCTCAAGACTTTTTCCATTTGCTACAAGCTCTACAAAATTTCCAACCTACATCCGGAGGCTGCTCTACTTCACAAACCAACATATTCATGGCTATAGACTTCAAGCTCAATGCCAGGACTTCAATGATTTGCAACAACTCACCAAGAGGGTATTTATAGACCCAGAAGCGGTGCACATGGACCAAGTTCAACAACAGATTCAACCTAACAATCACCAGGAAAACGAGCAGAGCAGTGATAGAAAGTTATAAAGGCAAAGTGATCGCATGTGAAGACACAGTGCACATAGACAGCATATCCAGACGAATATTCCAACACTGTGCAACCCGTGACTACGCTGCATTTACCGCACAACGGCCACCTACCACCTACCTCTGACAGACATACAGACTACCTGAGAATACAACAAAAGGACCCTCTGTCCGAGTTCTTTCTACACAAAGAACCCGAATATAGGCTCGGGGGCTGCAGAGTATATATCCTCAGGAAGGATTTTTAAGTTTTTTAACCTAGATTTTTTAAGACCCTCCAACTTTTTGTTCCAAACAGCAAGAGGCTCAGGGGCTACACTCAGTGAGTGTACTTTTTCTTCGAAAAAGCACACATCACTCAAGGATTTTTTTCAGGAAAGACCACTTCAAGGTTTCTCTTCGAAAGAACCCGGACCAGGCTTGTTTCTCTAGGCAAGGCTTGAGGAAACAAGGAGGCTTTCGAGTTCAACCATGAAATGCTTGGGGGCTTATCGATACGGGACCCACATGATTTCTCATTGGTACAAATACTAGCAGTGGGCCCCGCCCTGGCCCACCGCCTGACAGAGGAGGCATGGCGACGGACAATGCTGACTCCGAGTAGAATAAGCCGAACTAGCCGGTTTCCTAATAAAAAATACCTTCTGTAATTAGATCAGGACACCTTCTTTGGAATCCAACTAGGACTGTAATCGCATCATAGCCGTCTCTCCCTATATAAAGAGAGGCTATGGGCACCCCTATAACATGATCATAACAATCAATCAAACGCAAAGGCTAACGCCGACTAGAAGTAAAGGCTATTACTCGATCACAGGGCCCGAATCAGTATAAATCGACTGTCTCTTACGTTAATCGTCGAGTTCAGCATACGCCGAAGTCTGAACAACTGTCCTAGGTACCCCCGTGGTAGGCTATCAGTGGTAAAACATCAACACTAGTCTACCGCATGATCTAACCATAACACACATGCACACACACATGATCTAGTTTAACGCAAGATGTGGTCATAACACACATGCACACACATGATCTAGTCTACCATGGTTGTTGCCGAATGTTAAGGTTATCCTTTAATACTCCCCCTCAATCACAACTTTACCAGGTTGATATTGTATTTAAAGTTCTCCAAGAGTCGACTTGATAGTGGCTTTGTAAAGCCATCTGCTACTTGATCACCTGAAGAGATAAATTCAATATCCAATAATTTTTGTGATACTCTTTCTCTGACGAAGTGATAATCAACTTCTATATGTTTAGTTCTAGCATGAAACACTGGATTAGCTGACAAATACTTCACTCTAATATTATCACACCATAATTTAGCTGCCCTCGAGCTGTTGATATGCAGTTCTTGAAGAAGAGTTTGAATCTACATCACCTCAACAGTTGCATCAGCTACAGCTTTGTACTTAGACTTAGTGCTGGATCTTGACACTGTGTGTTGCTTGCGAGCACTCCAGGATATAAGATTAGAACCCAGAAAAACTGCAAAGCCTCCTGTAGACCTCCTGTCATCTGTGCTACTTGCCCAGTCTACATCTGAAAAAGCACTCACCAGCGTGGAAGAAGACTTGTGAATCTTGAGACCCAGCTTGGTACATTATTTCAGGTATCTCAAAATTCTTTTCACAGCTGCCCAATGCACAGTAGTTGGAGCATGAAGGAACTGACACACCTTATTTACTGAATAGGCTATGTCAGGTCTAGTGAGTGTTAGATATTGTAATGCTCCAACAATACTTCTATAATGAGTAGCATCATTCGGGCCTAACAAGGACCCTTCATGCAACGACAATTTTTCACTTGTGCTTAGTGGAGCAGCTATAGGTTTGCAACAAACATGCCTACTTTCTTAAGATCAGAGGCATACTTATCTTGCATTAGGACAATACCATCACGTACCTTAGACACCTCAATGCCTAAGAAATAGTGAAGCTATCCAAGATCCTTCAGTGCAAACTCTTTTTGAAGATCCTAGAGCAGGGCATCAGTAGCCTTTCCTATGAAGTTGGCTACTATGATATCATCAACATACACAAGAACAAACATGGTTACATCTCCATTGTTGTAAAAGAATAGTGAAGTATCTGCTTTTGATGCATGAAAACCAAGTTAAAGGAGTTTTTTACTTAGCCAAGAGTACCAAGCTCTAGGTGCCTGCTTTAGTCCACATAATGCTTTATCGAGTTTGCAAACATTGCCTAGTTTGGAGGTGTCTTCAAAACCTGGTGGTTGTTGCATGTAAACTTCTTCAAGATGACCATGAAGAAATGCATTTTGTACATCAAGTTGGCGAAGGCTCCACCCTCGAGAGACGGCGATGGACAGAACAATACGAATAGTAGTAGCTTTAACAACAGGACTAAAAGTGTCTTCATAATCAATTCCATACCTCTGTTTGAACCCTTTCGCCACTAAGCGAGCTTTATATCTATCTAGACTCCCGTCTGCCTTACGCTTGATTTTGTAGACCCATTTGCACCCTATAACATTCCTTCCTTTTTGAGGTGGGACAAGATGCCAGGTCTTGTTATTCGTCAAGGCACTATATGGCTAGTGCATCGTTAACACTGCATGGTTCACCGGTTGACGTTAGAAAACTATATTTAACAATACCATCGGTGTATACATTTTCCTTTCGGATGCCATTATGTAGCCGAGTTCTTGGATGAGCTAGCATTTGTGGTTCTTGACTTGTAGTACCTGCTACAACTTCTGTGACCGGCACAGAAAGTCTAGGAGATGCAGGAGGTGTGGGTGGAGGTGTAGAAGATTTAGCAGACAACTGCGGTTGTTGCTCCCCACCACGCGGAGTGGACAACCTTGCATGCAAGTTGCTGCATGCGAGTTGCCACTGGTCTGCATGAGAGTTGCCGCATGGGAGTTGTTGCTGATTTGCATGGGAGTATGCATGAGTTGCCACCCGCCAGATCTACATGGGAGTTACCATCGGTGCCTGTTGACTGAAGCCGATCAACCTCATGTCCAGCGCCGATGCATGGCTATATATTTGCTATGTTCCCTGCGTTAATTGTTCCTGAATTTTCTTCAACAATTAAATCAGCAGGGTTAGCAGGAATATTAGCAAATTGATCACTGATATGTGTGCCCCCAGGATTTATCAAAGTTGGATGAAGGAGATTGTTTTTAGACCTAAGGCGTGCGCCTGCATTGGAGTGAAGTTCAGAAAAAGGGAAAACTTCTTCATCAAACATAACATCCCGAGATATATAAACACGCCCATAAGCTATATCGAGACACTTGAATCCCTTATGGAGGTGATTGTATCCTAGGAAAGCACAACGTTTGAATCGATATTCAAGTTTGTGAGAATTATATGGGCGCAAATTAGGCCAACAAGCACACCCGAAAACACGAAGAGTATCATAATCCGGTTTTTGTTGAAATAAGCGTTCTAGAGGGGTGGAGTTTTGGATAATAGGACTTGGAACACGATTTATCAAATAAGAAGCTGTGAGAAAGGCTTCGTCCCAAAATTTTAGGGGAATAGAAGCATGAGATAACAAGGACAAGCCTACTTCTACGATGTGGTGATGTTTTCGCTCTGCTGCCCCATTTTATTGATGTGCATGGGGACATGACACTAGATGGGTGATCCCTATTTTGGAGAAGAAGGAATTGAGTTTTTGATACTCTTCTCTCCAGTCGGTTTACATTGCAAGAATTTTTCGATCAAAGAGTCTCTCAACAAGAGCCTGAAATTCTTGAAATTTATGGAAAACTTCAGACTTATACTTCAAAAGATAGATCCAAGTGAATTTATTGTAATCATCAATAAAACTCACATACTGTTTTTTCTACCAACTGATTCTGGTGCAGGCCCCCAGACATCAGAGAACACAAGTTCTAAAGAAAAAGTAGACACACTTGAAGATCTTGAATAAGGCAACTGATGACTCTTAGCTTGCTGACATGCATCACAATCTGACCTACTAGATGATTCATCTAGGCAAGACAAATTATTGCTACGAATAACTTGTTTAACAATAGCTAAAGATGAATGACCTAAACGACAATGCCACTGTGACAAGGGAATCCTAGCAACACCACAAGCCTGCTTTATTGGATATGAAGGAAGAGGATAAAGCCCGTTGTGACATCTCCCTCTAAGAATTGTATTCTTCGTTGCCTGATCCTTGATCAAAAAGAAGTTTGGATGAAATTCCAGGAATGTAGAATTATCAAAAGCTAATTTATGAACAGAAACAAGATTCTTTGTTGCTTGGGGAACATAGAGAATATTTTTAAGATGAATATCATGATTTGGGGTACTGTTAGTATGACCAACATTACTAATATTCATACCTGCACCACTTGTTGTGTGGACCTGATCTCCTCCATTGTACTTGTTTCTCAAGGACAGCTTCTCCAGCTCACCTGTGATATGGCCGGTGGCGGTGTACCAATTAGTGTCAATGGTGTAGGAGTTCGTTGCAGCCGCTACTAGCTTTGCATCTGGCACGTAGTTCTCATCGAACCTGTGCCAGCATCGATCCGCCGTGTGCCCAAGATTGAAGCAGACTTGGCATAGAGGACATTCATCACCATCAGATGGCGGTGCACGATGGTTGTTGTTGTTGTTGTTGTTGTACCCACCGCGCTAGCCGCCCCTTTGTGATGCGTTGTTGAAGTTGCCGCGACCACATGCCGATGCATTGCCGTGACCACGGCCACGCTGATTGTTCTGGCCACCAAGTCCTCCTTGGTCGCGGCCTCCTCCTCTTACGAAGCCACCATGTCCTCGACTAGTGGCGTTCACCGATCTAGACCCGGGACTGCCTCCATAGGTCAGGTCCATGCGGGTTTCAAAGTTAAGAAGTTGTGAGTACAACTCCTCAACTGTGATGGGCTCAACCCTAGCAGTTAGGGCTGTGACCAGAGAAGTGTAGTCTTCTCCAAGTCTGGTGAGTATATACTCTAGCAGTTCTTCGTCATCAAGCCGTCGTTCGACTACAGCCATCTCGTCACCGAGTGCCTTCATCTTCACGAAGTACTCAGCAGCGGTGGAATTTCCCTTCTTGGTGTTGGCGAGAGCGATGTGAATGTTCACGGTGCGTGCACACATCTGAGATGCTTACATCTGCTCGATGGCCTTCCAGACCGCCGCCGCAGTCTCACATGTGGAGACTTGGATCTTCACCTCCTTGGTGAGTGATGACAGAAGAAAGCTTAGGACCTGTTGGTCCTTGGCTTCCCATTCCTCAAAGGCCGGATTCGACCTCTTCTCTTATTTTCCATCAACGGTGGCGACGAGTTCCTCTTCGGATGCTTTGGTGTCGCCGGTAATGTGCGCATGGAGACGAGCGCCGCGTATGGCTGAACGAACTTCGGCTTTCCACAACACATAATTCAGCTTTCCCAATTTCTCCGAGATAGCTTGGCCAGAGAAAATTGGTTGATGAGTTGGAGCTAGACATGGCGCTGGATTTGGTGGATTGGATTTTGTGGAGATTAGGCTCTGATTACCATGTAAGTGATATCAGAGGCGCAGATGATGGAAGCACGAGGCCCGACCTTGGGTCCTTGGTGATGAATGTGTGTTTCTCATTAGATGGAAAAGCCACTTTACATAAATAGCCAGCTAACAACCTTTGGGAGATCACGCAGTATTATCAATCTTACTCCTATTCATGCGTGATCTATTCTAACACATGATCTAGTCTACCGCATGATCTGGTTATAACACACATGCACACACACATGATCTAGTCTAACGCATGATGTGGTCATAACACACATGCACACGCATGATCTAGTCTACCATGGTTGTTGCCGAATGTTAAGGTTATCCTTTAACAATTATATTTGCCTTGGTAGAAATACAAGATTGCACATCACTTAAGATTTAAATAACAGTATATATCTATTCTGCAATTTGCCCAAAAAAACTATTATGCAAACTTACATAAAAAAGTTCTCCTTATGAAGTCGATGCTTATGAAAAGTATGTTGAAATGGACTAGCAATTTTTGTGCTACTCGTGAAGAAAATATTGAGATTTTCACAAAAAAGAAAGGTATATACTAATTAAGATGATAGATCGAGGAGCCTCAAGTTCTTTTTTAAACAAAAATCACAAGTCCAGTTGATAGAATAGGTTTGTACACATTGTCCCCTTTATTATTTTCTTATTTGATTACAAGAATTGCATATATATAGTTTTCTAATACTTATTAGCAATGAATTCTCACCCCCTCGTAGGCGTTACGGAGCCTGAAAGTACTGTTGACTGATTTGTTGTGAGAGAAAACACTGTACCATGGCTGATAAGCCAAGTTGATAAGTTCAAGCGAATAGGGTGACGGTCTCTACAACCTATTAATCAACTGTCATTGTGATCTCACTAAAATTGTCGATATAAAACACATGTTAGTCACAATAATTATGTTGTCATTAATCGTCAAAACCGAATTAATGCCGTAGATGCTTTCAATCGCCGAGGCAGCGACGAGGAGTTACGAACCAGCGGTAAAGGGAGTAATTAATGTAGTAGTGGAAGTCCCGCCGCTACTATATACTCCCTCCATCCCAAATTATAAGGCATTCCAAGAATCTTGAAGAGTCAAATGATCTCAAGTTTGACCAAATTTGTATAATAAGATAATAATATTTATGACACCAATTAAGTATCATTAGATTCTTCATTAATTATATTTTCATAGTATACCTATTTGATATTATAAATTTTTGTAATTTTCTCTATAATTTTAGTCAAACTTAAGATGCTTTGACTCTCCAAGATTTTTGGAATGCCTTATAATTTGGAATGGAGGGAGTATATAAATACCCCTCTCAACATTGTACGGGCCAACTGAAAAGTTAGCATGATCTTGTCTATCTACTTGTTATTAAATATTGGGCAAACCTTGTTCTGCACACTTAGTTATACTCATATCATGATTATCCTAACTTGACGATGACTGCTTGAAGGCACTTGATTTGTGAGACATTGTTCTCAAATGTTTATATTATATAAGACATAGGTGTTGTTTGGTTTAGCAGAAGGTAAGAGAACGGCAATGGAATTGATTCATGCCGCTACCTATTGCAGAGTTAATTACGTAACTTGTTTGGTTGCTGCTTTTAGTGGCGCGGAGCCAGAGAAGAGAGAAGCAGATGGGGAGACGCGGAGGGGAAGTCATGTACAGTAATCGGATAACGCTGAGGGAGGACCGGGAATGCAATTGCGCAGGCTGTACGGGCTCCGGCCCACTCAACCAAACAAGAAGCAACGCAAATTGATAGCACATAGCAGCGTGAATGGATAACGGGCTATAAAGCTCTAACCAAAAAGCACCTTAGATGCAATTGGTGCCACAATAGCAACATTGTCATTGAGTTGACAAAAAAAAGAACATTGTCATTGTAGCAGAACCTAAGTTGGACATCGTCGATAAGTAAGTACATAGTAGTTTACGCAAAAAAAAAGAAGTAAGTACATAGTAGAGAATAATACATATACCAAATCAATCTGAAACCGTTAAATTCAAAAAGGGAGTTATTAATTAAAACAGGCCATTACGTCAAAATACACAGCCTGTTCGTTTCGCTGGTTTATTGTGGCTGAAAGTACTATTCGCTGGTTTATTATGAGAGAAAAACACTGCTGGATGACTGCTGATTCTGCTGATAAGTCCAAACGATGACAATAGCTGGGAACACAGGTAGGTAAAACACAGAACACACGTGATAGTAGAAAAAGTTCGTCTAGTATGGAGGAACAGTTGCACACAAAACAAGAAGCGCAAACCACTACTGCTTACACACACTACCACAAAATCCGGATTACACTGCAATCCTAAAAGTATTAACTACTCCCTCCGTTTCAAATTACAAGTCGCTTTGATTTTTTTGGTTCATTCATTTTGATATGAATCTAGACATAATATTATATCTAACTAAAAAAAGTCAAAGCGGGTTATAATTTGAAACGGAGGGAGTATATATTTTACGCTCGACCACAAAGAAAGGTGTGGTTTCTGCGTGGTATATCTCCGTTCCCGTAGGTTGCTCAGTCGCAGCAGAGCTCGCAGAGCCAGCAGCAGCAGAGGGCAGCAATGCTGTGGAGACGAAGATCACAACACACGAACGGAAAGATCAGTATTGCTATTACATCAATCACAAATGCCATCTAAACTTGTGGAAAAAAAACACAGAGGATATGTTAAGCTGGATATGTTGAGATGGTCTAGCTAGATCTTTTAGACATGACAAGGCTACAGAAGCGTAGGCACGTACCATCCTTCGATAAAGCTGGGCTCCCCCCGCTTGCTGGACGTTGCGCGGCGACGAGACCCCTTCTTGTTGCCGCCTGCCGCGCCACCCTGCTCAGCCGGCCCCACCGTCGGGTAGCCTGATTAACCAACGAAGATTCGGATAAATTAGAACGACCAGTCAGCTGTTGACAAATTTGGACAAAGGATCAGGAACGGATGCATGGAGGAGAAGCTAAAAATCTGCGACAACCTGGAGGAGGCTGAGGGTTACTCCTGGCGTTGTTCTCCATTGATGGAAGGATGTACCTTGGGACCTTAGGCTAGCTACTAGCGACGGAAAATATGTGTACGTTCGACTTGTGGACAATTGTGGACAATATATCTGTTTATTATGATAGTAGTGAGCGAAATGGCCTCCTTAAATAGGCACGCGAGTGCCAAGCGACGGATCGAGCACGCAAGTCGACGAGGTTGGAAGAAGGAATATGATGACAGGAGGCGCCTGTACGTAGTTATCGTCTCAGCCATCTTCGTTCTAGGCTGACCAAGAATGGAATGCCGCCTGCAGTCTGCAGACATCGCAAGCCAACTCGATCTGTCGCCTAACACAGCGGAGCTTCTGGGACATGCCGCGTTAGCTGATAGATAGATACTCCTTGAGAATGTAATTCTCGTTTTTCGAAGAGTCAAACAATTTTAACATTGACTAAATTTATATAAAGAACTACTATCATTCATTCATGATATAAAATAGGTACCGTTAGATTAGCTATAGAATATATTCTCATAATAAATTTTGTTTGGAAACATAAATACTAATATTATTTACTATAAATTCAGTCAACTTGAGTTACTTTGACCAGCACATCCTATAATTGCATTCTTTCTTAAATGGAGAGAGTAAATAGATAGATAGATAGATTCATTGATTGATTGATTCCGATCGATCTGATTTAATTGGGAGTAGCTAGCATAGCAAGCTGGTGGTAATAGATCGAGATTCTGTTCCGTCGTCTTTAGAGATCGTGCTTGCATGTGGACACGCCACGACTCTGGAACGGTCGGTGCCGGATGGAGGCCATTGCTCGGCTGCCAAGCTCGTGCGTGCTTGTCGGCGTGCGTCGGCCGGTGTTCTGGTTTTCTTCCTATGGCGGCGGAAGTAGGCAGAGGTACTGTAAAATGGATCCGATGCGCGGCACTACGTACGCGTGCACCAGAACGGCAGAACGCAACTCGCTGGCGAGAGTCAGCGACGTTCTCGACCAACCTCTCTTCTCTACTTCTCTTTCTCCCGTACGTGCTCGGTACTCCTATAAGAATAGCCGCCTCCGGGTCGAGGAATAGATTCGATCTGGTCGACATGATGCAGCTACGTCGGTGGCGTAGTCTGCTTTGGCCCCCGTCTCCTTTCGTTGGCACTTGGTAGTTGCCGCCACGCTTTCATTCAACACTCATGTTCCCATTGTCGGCTGGCCACAAAGTTAAACGTCTACTGCTTTTCTACGTGCCACGATCTGCCTCCAGGCCGGTTCCGCGGATTAAGATATGCCCGGAAAGCCTTTGGGTTAAGCAAATCAGCATTCCGGTACATTTTTCCTATACAAAGGTCCCCTTGGCGCAGCTCCCGGCTCTGGCTCCCTCTACTGCGCTACTGTTCACGCCCTGTATGGGCACTATTTATCAGAGCCAGTTTTCTCTCCCTCGATTTCCTCTCTCACAGAGCCGTTCGGAGGGGGAGGAGCTGCCTTTTTGGGCTCCTCCGACTCTGGCTACAGTGCTGCTACAGCACAGGAGCTGGAGCAAGCGGGAGCCTGGCCATAGAGGTCCAGAGTGTGAACATGGTTCTTGCTTACACTATCAATCTATCATCTAATCTTGATATTCCAAATTACAAGCTTACCAAGAGCGGCCACACAACTACTATATTATTCAAGTGCATAAATATAATGAACTTTGGGACGTGCTGGCGGCCTGGCGCCCGAATGTCCGATAGGATAGGATTCCGTCGGACGCCCGTTTTCCACGCGCGCCTACACAGCCTGCCCCTCGTCCGCTAATTGGCCCTGCCTGCATGCATGCACATCGCGTCGTTGTCTCGACCGTAGGACTCGCTCGTAATCCGTCTCGTCCACCTTGATTCAACCCGCCCCCATCCGCGCACCCTGCCCCTATCTGTTCGCCCCGTTGTGCCCTCGACCGTTGGCCCCCAACGCGTCGCTCACCACGTCTGCCGACCATCGGCTCACCGCGCCCCATTCCCCGTCGCCCATGCCATACACTACAACAAATCCTCATATTAACAACCAAAACTTAGCGACCACTACCAATATGTGGTCGTCGGGTCCATCTCCCATCTGTTCCGTTGGTACCTCAAGGTGCCCGACGACCAAAATTTTCCCGGTCGTCATCGAGGACCCTTTGTGGTCGCTGCTCGATGTTTCAGCCATTGCCCATTGGTTCCTCCCTCACTCACCCCGCCACAGATCTATTCGACAACCAACTCCCGTGCCCACGTCCTCCTGACCGCACCTACCTTAGCCCGGTGCGGCGGCGCTCCTCCGTTGCCCTGATCAGTGATCACCGGCACCGTTGCAACCCCCTGCGCACCTCCTCCCCTCCCGTAAGCCCCCTCGAGCTCTCCAGGACGATCCGCCCACGCACCTCCCCAAACAGATGCGTGCGCACCCTCCAGTCCCGCCATCATGGCAGGGGAGGACGCCGGTTAGGGCAGCCCCATCGATGAACGGAGATGACGAGGCAACTGCAGCAGCACGGCCAGATCTTGACGACCCCTACCGTAAGCAGTCATCTTCCTCAATGGAATCCTCATCTGCATCTCGAGAAGCTTTCCCCTCTTCAATCCCACATTCTCTTGGTCTATCGTGATTCAGATGTGATTTGATTTGTGACCAATCCGCGAATACCAGGAATAGTTGCTAATTGCGATTTCAACCAGTGCTGTCCTCGCTGATTCTTCTAGATCGAAACTGCTCTGTTGTTACTCGTTACAGGGAGTTTAATGGGTCAGTGCGGCAACATAATTTTCTGTACTAAATTAGTTTTGTCTCTCGATATAATTTAGAGACAAATCTCCAAAGCCTATGATTATCATCAATTTGTTTTCCTCGTAGGAATCAAACTGCACTAGGAAGACTGTGATCCGGCCTATTTGCACTGCAGATTACATCACTAGTACATTATGAATTCTTAGTTTATTACAGAACCACGAATTGCTTGGTATTTTGTCGTGGTGCTGCTCTTAGATTATTATTATATTGGCAGTAACACAACAGTATTCCTCCACTAGTTTTTCTATATTAGTAGATGTTTATTTTACATTTCATGACTATATCTTCATATTCTATATTATGTCATGAATGCAGATAATTGTTTAACTGAGAATATTCGTGTTTTTTTTTGCAGGATCGTATTCATTAATCCATGAGGCCAATACGTTGAGCTCACGAGCACTGTTCATATCTACATGATGACGCTTATTCGTCTTGCAGATAAACCGTCCTTCCTGAAATTTGATTGCTTTACTTTTTTGGGTGTACTGTGGTGGTCTGAAATTGTCCATGTGCTCTGGATACAGTAGTATCAGTTCTGTAAAAGTAATCATTTTAGTTTCTTGCCTGTATGGATCATTGACAATAATTTATTTAAACTTAATGGTAATATATATTCATGAATCAACTATCTAATATTTTTGTTCGCAAAAAAAACTATCTAATATTTTAACTTCTAATTTCTTAATATTCAAGTGCCACTCCATTAAACTTTAACTAGGATAGATCTGCCATATGAACAAGCTCTCTTAACCATTGTATCAGTAACAACAAAATATGACTATTTGTTGCCATCTTACTGTAGGAGTATATATTTCAGTCTTTGTAGCGGTGAATGATATTAGATACCCATAAGTAATTAAGGACAGCTCAATTGGTTTCAGCATAGTTTAGCTCTGAATAATACAACATATTCTTTAATGGGTACTCAAGATATTTGTCTGAACCCTTCTGTTATCATGTTTCAGCTTCATCAAAGGGGATAAGTATCATAGATATCTTATCCTGCCTAATACTGTTTCGGTTAATAATTTTTCTTTTTACCATGAAGTAAAGGTTAGTTTCCAAATTTTATTCTTGCTTCAGATGATATCATAGAGTTCATGTTTTTTCATCCCTGGGTTTTGTAAGATAGGTTTAAGCAGTATTGCCGTTCATCATATTTGTGTGCTGCTTGGATGTCAAAGATCTCATAGATCTTGTCAGGCGCGTTGCTGATTACTGATTCATGGTATGATACTTGTTTTTTTTCTGATTTAAGTATTATAGCCTGTATGATCAATTTACCATGTAGTATGCTAAGCAATATGGTGGCTGTTGGTGACATGCACCGCAAAAATTTGGCATTTTGTTCCAAATTTTCATCTTAATTATTTTTTCTTCAGCAGGTTTGCTAATTGTTCTGATGGTATTAAAGCTATATTTACCTTAGTTTCGGTGGCACATTTTTTTAGCAGAGTTTCGGTGGCACATAAAGGTGCTTTTTAGGGAAGAGGAGCTGTGCTTAGTTTAGTGGAAAGTGGCTGCTACTGACTAATTACATGTCTTGGTAATTCTTTTAATAATGACTAATGGATATGGGTATACAGACATATAAGGTAACAAGTTCCATTGCTTTAGACCTTGCAATTTCACATAAGTTCATTTAGTTATAAACTGGTTATGATTCTGTTTGGGTCGTATATATGATTAACATTGAGTTACTGTAGGCTTCCGAAGGAACTTGTTGACAAGACCAAGCTGTCGAAGGATAGTGTGGCGGTGTGCCTCTAGTTGAAGATTAGTATTTTGTTATAGTAGTACAGGTGGTGTTCACAATCTGCCTTCAAGCATAGCATATTGCTGCTATTTTTTGTCATAGGAACTGTCCGTAAGTTAGGCACTGTTAGTTTCTTGGTTAGTTGATATATTTTCTCTTTTTTGCAAAGATACATCTTGATGTATTGACCATATGAATCAATAATATTTTCTTTCTGTTACAAGTTTATTAATTTTTTATCCTTCTGTTGTGGAAAATATGTCATATTTGGTGCTAGTGGTGGCTGGTTATAAATAAGTAGGCCATGTGAAAAAATATCACTATAAATCAATATAAATGTGGCCTAAAGTATTATTAATAAAATAAATGATGGAAATTGTGGTCGTTATTCCTAGAAATGTGGTCGTTGGTGCCTCATGGTAGATGGTGCAAAAACATTAACGATGGAAAATGTGGTTGTTATTACTTAAAATGTGGTCGTTATTAATCTAGTATCAACCACCACATATTATATGGTCGTTGAAAAGTTAACGACGGGAAATATTATGTGGTCGTTAACTATATTAACGACGGAGCTTTTAACGACCATGGACGACCACATTTTTGTGGTCGTTAATAACTTTTAGCGACCACATTTGAACCTTTAACGACCACATATCCTGTCGTTAATACCATATTTTCTTGTAGTGATACCACCATCACTCCCTCGCGCCCCCTGACTCTCCGAGCAGCATGAAACACGTGCAATATAAAATATTTGAGTGCAACATATGTCTGAAATAGATGAAACATCTGTAATATACATTTGCAACATATGTATGAAAACATATGCAACATCTAGATCAAAACGCTTGTAATATACGTCTGGAACAGATGAAATATTTTGAACAAACTCTTGCAACACGTTTCTAAAACACTTACAACATATGCAATATATGCAACATCCGCAATCTACCTTTGCAACATCCATATGAAACAACTACAACATACCTTTAAAACGTTTGAAACACTAGAAACATATATTTGCAACATAAGAAAGAGGGAGCGCCTGTGCCGCTCAATTCTGGCCGTCGGGTGGGAGCCAGCTATGCGCGAGCACTACTAGCATCCAGCACCAGCGGCACGCACAAGCACCAGCGCCACTAGCACCGGGCTTGGGTCAGCGGGGTGAGCGGCGTGCGCGACGGGAGGAAGAGGGCGGCGTGCGTGACGAGACGCGAGCTAGCGGCGGCGGATGGGGAACGCGGGAGCAGTGAGGGGAGTGCGCGTCCGCGTATAGGACGGGCAGCCGCAAGGCGCTGCGACAGGGGAGGAGGAAGCGGAAGGGATAAGGATGAGTGATTTTTTTAATAAACTCGTGAGCAGAGCGAGCGGCGGGGCAAAAGCGTAAGCTGAGACGGTGGGCCTGCGGGAGCGTCCGACGATTTGCTCGTGTCAGACGTAAGACATGTAGCATTACCGATGAACTTTATGTATAACGTGGTTTCTGCATTGAACAATGTCAATCTACTAGTGCTGCCAGATATCAGTGCTATTTGTTCTGTAAATGACATGCATATTTACGATTTAGGTACACTTACGTGCAAATGAGGTCCAACCTCAGAGGAAAAAATATGCGGGTTTTTAATAAAAAAAAATGTCATTACACAAATACGAGTTAAAGATAACTCGGACATGGATGGTTAGAATGTAAGATCATAGTATCTCCCACCTCCAATCAATGAAAGCTAGATTCACTTCCTACAATTTAGGTACACTAGAGGGAGTTGTTGGTAATTGGTATATTGTTCTTTTTAGCATGCCGACAAGGCAATGCAATGCATATTGCACACATTAAGCCACAGAAAAACATAGGTAGATGCTCGCACTGGTTTATTTTTTTTAGATAATGAGAAAAAATTCTGCCTTTGGACATTCTCTTTTGAAAAATGCATTAGAACACAACTTTTGATTGAGGGCCTGTTTAGTTTCCAAAATTGTGCAAAATTTTTCAAGATTTCCCGTCACATGGAATCTTTGGACGTATGCATGAAGTATTAAATATAGATAAAAAATAAAACTAATTACACAGTTTAGACGAAATTCACGACACGAATCTTTTAAACCTAATTAGACCATGATTTGACACTAATTACCAAATAACAACGCAAGTGCTACAGTATAATTTTTCAAAAAAATTCGCGAACTTTACAGAGGCCTGATTTGGACTTCGGACAGGCGACATCGGCATGGCCGTTCAGACACTTGCGCCCTCTGTGACCAGGCGGCAGAAACCGGTAATCACCTGCTATTGCAGTGCCCATTCAGTCGTCAGATTTGGTTCCACTGCCTGCAACCGCTTCGTTTGCATCCATCTGATGCCGCCGGCGGATGGTGAGCTTGCTTCCTGGTGGCTGTCTTCTCGGCTGCACCTTCCAGATACCACCAGGAAGGGCTTTGATGCGCTTTGGCTGCTCATCTCTTGGATGTTGTGGAAGGAGCGCAACGGACGAGTCTTTGATGGCAGAACGACGACATCCCAGACCTTGGCCCTCGCCATCCGCTCAGAGGGCAATCTCTGGCTACAAGCTGGTTTCAGGCCCTGTCGTGCTTCTTGGCTTTGGTCGGTGACTGATGCTTCCAGCAGCGTGTCGTCAGGTCGCTCGTTCAGTAAAAATGTAGACATCCGGCTGTAATCTCTCTCGTTGTTTGTGTTGGCGCGCCTGGCACCTCGCCACGGCAAGCCTTTATTTCGTTGTATTCCAAAACCTTCTGCTTAATGAAATACGTGTGGCGCACGTTCTTGAAAAAAACAATAAATAGTCACATGTCCCAACATGAGCGTAGACAAGGCATCCACTTTATTATATACACAAGAAAATCAATGAACAAAAAAGGAAGAATTATTTCAGTTGTTTTATGACGTCCTCCCACCAATTAGAGTGAGAGCCGAACCGAGCCTAAGCTGAATCATTTCCATGTGAAAAGATACTCCTTAACTCTCTATATTCTTCATAATTATTAGGAATAGAGATTTTGATGAAAAAAACCCTCTAACAGCTTACTTAATTGGTTATCCAAATATAACTACCTTCTATTCTAGATTTTTTTGCTAGCTAAAAATAGAAAATGAGTATGACTCTCTAGGGTGCAAACAAGATACAGAAAACGAGTGAAAAGATATATAAAGCGATTTTATATAAATGACTCTTCAAATGATAGTTTAGAGAGTGCATTGTAGTAAGACATAAAATCATCGAAGCCAGGACCAACAAAACAACACAATGCCAATATTACTGGCCTCATGACTAAGCAAAGGCCTCGTGACCAGAACTAGTTAGAGAGATAAATCGGATGGTTTCAAAAACTGAGGAATCTATAAATCTATTTTTTATTAAAAGAAAGTAAATCAGACTTTCGCAATAGTTCAGGTCATATGAACTTTTTCCTTCATTTACTTATCGGATGATGCAAAAGGCCGGAGCCTTCTTTTCCTTGTAAAAAAAAGTTGCCGATAATTAACTTGTAACATTAAGTTCGAAGACAAAAGGATCATAAAGACATACTGTCACAATATCACGGGTTTACTAGCTTTTATAAATTCTAGAATTATTAACAAAACTAGACATTGAAAAAAAAACTATCGCTATCCAATAAGTGAAATATAAGCAAATTAAATAAGCAAGGGGAGTAAACTTCGAGCAACAACCAACACTTTTATACATCTTTTAAGTGCAGGGTAATTCCTCTGTTCATTTCAAATACATCTGTGCGACTGTTCTTTCCCCGGTGCAAGAAATAAAGGCCTCGTTTAGTTCACAGAATAGGGGAGAAAAACACTGTATCAGAATTCCTGTAGCATTTCGTTTGTATTTGGTAAAAATTATCCAAATTTTGACTAACTAGGCTTAAAATGTTCGTCTCGCAAAATACAACAAAACTATGCAATTAGTTTTTTCATCAACATTTAGTACTCCATGCATTTGTCGACATTTTGATATGACGGAGAATCTTCTTTTTGCATAATGGAATTTGGGGGAGAATTGGGGGAACTGAACCAGACCAAAGAATGAAAAAGAACTGTTCAGAATAAATTATCCTAATCAAAATCCCAGGGGAGAAACTAGTAAACATCTGTTTCGCTGCATTCTCTCTCACACACTTCTGCAGCATAGTATAGTGCCCCGTTATCTCAACCTGTGGCCTGTGGATGGTTGAGCAGCAAGCTGCCCCTTCTACGTTATTCCTCCATCGCAAAATAAATAATTTTTTTAGAATTACTAAGGGTCTGTTTGGATTTTCTCTAAACTTCGGTTAAGATGGTTTGGACATGTCCAACGGAGGCCTCCTGAGGCGCCGGTGCGTAGTGAAGTTCTAAAGCGGGCCGATAATGTAAAGAGCGGTAGAGGTCGACCTAAACTAACGTGGGACGAGTCCGTTAAGAGAGATCTTAAAGAGTGGAATATCCCCAAGGATTTAGCTATGGATAGGAGCGCTTGGAGATTGGTAATCAACGTGCCTGAACCGTGACCCCTTTTTGTCTTGTGCCATTTTTGTCCCTATATGTGTCTCCCTGTTTCTCGTCTCTTTTGGGTTTCATCTCTAGCCTACCCCAACTTGCTTGGGACAAAAGGCTATGTTGTTGTTGTTGTTGTTTAGAGCTAAAGCTCCAAACAAATGTTCTAAAGTTAGCTCTAATTTTAGCCCACTTCACATTAGAGCTTTAGAGCTTAAAAGTGAGTTAAGTGCTCTAAAGCTTCTAGAGCTCTAAAATTTAGAGGAAATCCAAACAGACCCTAAGTCATTCAATCTAAAGCCTAACTGAATACAAATCAATTTTTAGAATTCCAAGTCATTCGATCTAAAGCATAGCTGAATATATAGATACAAAGCATGAATATTTATGACATCAAATTAATACCATTTAATATATTGTGAAATATAATAGTTTCATGATGCATTTATTTAAGGTCATAGACTTTGGTACTCTTCTATGAAGTTGGTTAAACTTAAAATAGTTTAACTTAGGACAAAAAGTTAATTTATTTTTTTGATGGAGTATATGACATTGTATTTAATAGCCGAAGCACGCGAGCATGTATACAGCATTCTAGGTGAACAATCATTCAATCAATAGTTAGCTAGTAGAAACTTTAAGTTCTTGCAAAAATCCAGACACAACTCTTGCAAGTTGCAACCAAGAGACTGATAAATTCAAGGGTACATATCATGTAACACATAAGCAAAACAAAAACAAATAATGTAACAAACACATCTCGACATTAGCTGCAACAGTACCTTCCATAAGGTTTATAGTACTACAGATGATCCCCGATTGGAATAACAGAAACAACACCTATCAACATATTGTTGAGAACCTAAACCTAATCAGCCATTAGTGAATATAGGATAACAAACAAATTAACTGCTATTCCTTATGAGAGAAACAACAAAACACTGTCAGTAAGACTACACCTTACTGGCTCACCCATGGCCTTCATAGACAAACAGTACAGCTCAAAAGCAAAATGATCCGAGCTAGTTTCTGAATAAACCTCTGAACGGCACCACCGTAACATATGCTTTCTCAAAAATGCACTACTCTCAACTGCAGAGAACGTGCAACAAAATATTATGTTTCACTGGAACATCCATCATGCCAAAAAGCTCTCCTTACGTTCTGTTCTGTCACTGATACAAACGGCAACCAAAGGTAGGATATAAGATGGCAGCTTCCCAGTTCCCACCCAAGTATAACTCAAACAATAGCCCAGAATTTCTTCCTGCAAAACAGAACTTGATCTGTCCCGCTTTCCTCATTTTCCAGCATGTGCACAGTAACATCCCAAAGGAACTTCGGTGCTAGATCGATGATTCTTGAGAGAGTGTGATTCTCATCTCTAATAATGACAAAACCCTGTATGTTCACAATTTGGCAGACGATGATGACCATTCTCTCTTAACTAAATTGCTGTAACGACTACATAAGCATATTTGGTACATTGTTTTTGAAAAAAAAAGGGACAGAAAATTATGCTACACAAGAAAGTTTCTGAATGGAGAAACAGGTAGCTTCTGCTTTATACTACATTTTGTCTACGAAAGGCCAATCATTGAGGGACGGGCTGACACTATTAAATTTCCATGGACAAATTGTTTCTTTTCACAATGAATTGGATGTATCTATAAGGTGCTTGTCATATTGTTTAATGGTTGGCATGTTCACTCATACAAAAACTACTTTGTAATGGAAAATACAAATACTGATTTGGCTCTTTGAAGATATAGGCATATAGCTAATTTATATATGTAATACATTTTTATTTCACAGAGGATACATGTAACTATGAAAAAGCCATACACCAAAGTATTTGATGACTACAACATGGCCTGGCTTAGGATTCTGTTGTGTTATGAACATGATACCAACTTTGCTATTGCAAAATTAAAAGCCATTTGTTATTGCAAATATAAGCAGAAATACATTCTTGAAAACATGGACATCAGTAAATAAGATATGCACTTTAGTATCTATAATAATAACTGTCCATAATCAACTAAAAGGCAATATCTACCTGGGGTCGAATGATGCGATCCATTTCTAACATGATATCCTCCAAGAGACAATCTTCCTTGCGACCTTCATAATGAGAAAAGACGTGGAAAGCATGCAACAAGTCATAGGATCTAGGATATGTTGAGAATGGCTCACACCTGCAACATAAATATAGAATGATTTCAGTTTCATCATAAACAAGCGAAAATTTATTCATTGATTTTGGAAGAAATACCAACCAGTCATGGTAAGAACCGAGTAACCCACGGTCGTAGATAATTGGTAATGTGTTCGTCATGGTATGGGGTACTATATTCATAATCCAGACAGGGTCACTGCTTAGTGCTGCAGCAAATCCGCCATAATTAGCATTCATGTCCATGACGTTTCGAATGCTAATCTTTTCAACACCAAGAAATGACCAATACTTGTGAACCTGGTTCTTCCAGAACTGGTTATTCTTCTCAAACCTCTCTGGTGCGACTCCTAAAAAATAAGTTCCAGAAAACCAGTTATATTCACAAACAGGCAATACAAATTTAAGCCAAGGGATCAAACTAGATTTACATCAAAGGTTTCAATCACTTCAGGTAAGCAAGTTTAAAAATCTTAAACACCTAAGACATTCTTTTGATTGAATTTGGAGGACATCATTCTTATTTCTTACACTCTTTATAGCACAGAATGGAACTTGACTCAAATTTGTAGCATCAAAACAGGTATTATATTTTTTTTCTTAGGAAATGGAAAAAATGGAGCTGACCTATCATCTCCAAACTCTTGAAATAAAATGATAGGCGATCAGATCTGGAAGGCAATTTCTGAATATTGGATTTGTCCTTGTTGAGCTTCACACAATTCATTAATGGAATTTTCCATGATGGTGAATCATTGTCATTGGATTCACAAATATTCAGTAGCTTCATATCAGCCTTTCTCTGCCGGCAGGATTCATCTTCAGGTTTAACCCAAATAGCTGTTTGAACATGCTTAGCAATAAGCTTCCAACACAATGTTGTTGTAATATTAACTAGCTTCTCCCAGATAACAGGAAAGTCTTTATCTTTTCTATAAGCCGGTGGAGCAGAGTATACAAAATATCCATTAGGTCGCAAAAGACGGTCTACCTCTTTGAGCAATATTCCATCTGGAAAACAAATCACGGGTGATCAATCAAATTTTGGATGATGTATCTAGAAAGTAGAATTTGTAAATAAAAGATTATCAGAAGAAGAAACTTCCTAAGGAAACTATTGACCATCAAAGAGTACAGATACTTAAGTTGAGAACAATTGAGTTTTAAACTTTTAATGAAGAGTATTTTTGGGTCAGTGGCTTAGGGAAAATTGAAACCATTTTTGGGTCAGTAGCTTAGGACAAACTGAAATGTGAATCTTACCATTTTCATGCCAATCAACACGACACCTTGAACAGTGAACCATTTCAAATGAACTTTCAGGATAAGGTAATTGTTTTGTGGCCAACACAGAGATCATTGCACCAATCCCACGTTCTAAAGCAAACTGGATTTGATTCTCATGGCCATCTTTTGGAGCAAATGACATGGTTTGAATGTCTAGGGGAAGAAGATAAGCAGAAAAGCTAGCAACACCACATCCAACATCCAAAACTTGAACTACTCCAGCAGAACGGAGATCACCAGTACTATTTGTTGTCATATTTCCTAGCCTGCATTGATCAATTACAAAAATTACATCAACAGAAAATCCTTTTACAAAATAAAAAGAAGGCAGTAGAACGAACCATATATAACTAATCGTTGCTCCAAGTTATGTCCCTTCACTGCACATACTCTTCGTTCCTAATTACTCAAGGGAATACTCCCAATAGGTTGTTCCCTCAAGAATATAGAATGCTAGATCAAAATTAATAACATTCAACATTTGGTACAAGCCTAAAAAGCATCACATCTGACAATCATCTAGACGAGGTAACAAGCATTGGATTGCAAATCATATGCATTAATGACCATGGGAGATAATAATGCTATTATACAACTATCTAGCTTAAACGCTACAATTTGGGATGTGAGTTAGGCAACAATTCTAGTTACCTCTCTATGTACTCTGATGCACCATGTTTGAAGTGAGTGCCACCTCCAGGAAACCACCAAAGCTTGCCCTTCTCATGCACCCAGTTCTGTCCTCCTTTGACCTCAGCAAGATGTGAATGGTTGACATTACTACCCCATACGTAGTCTCGGCTTGTTGGCCATCTTATCGGTATCTTGTAGTCATTTGGAGGGGGCACCAAACAGAACAATCGTTTCTCTCGTGGAGGACAAATACTCTCAAGATCCTCATGCCTAGATCTATCCAGGTTCTTCAAGCTTCTTACATAGGCTGCATCATGGCAGGGGACATACTCATTGTATTCCAAAGGACACACATCAACTCCATCATCTGGAACTGTGACTGGTTTCGCCCGGTACTTACGAGAAACTCTGTTTGTAAACACCGGAACATCTGTAACTGAAAAGCAAACAGATTTCACCAAATTGGCATGGAAACATAATGAAAAATACCATATATTAAGCTAGGAGGATGGGACAAGTCAACAGATGAGCACTCTAGTATCAACAAAAGTTGCTGCAACTACAAAGAGGAACAATATAAAACAAAATTTCAGACATAGCACCTACTTAAACGGGTCAAGGCCTAGTATTAGGCAAATTATGAGCTACTTAACATACTGGCCCGCACTCTATTATTAACCTAATTCTTTGTTGCTGGATGAAAGCAAGTCCCAAATCTCAATCAAACTATTCCCGCAAACTTCCGTCTACTGAAACAAGGTATAGAGAGCAATCCCCTAGAGCCAATCGCCTAACAAACACCCCTTTTTACTAACAATGCAGGAGCGTCAACAAGAAACCTGCAACCATAAACCGGAATCCGGCACAAAAATTTCAACCATAGCAAGGAACCATAAGCCGCTTCTTCTAAGAAGCCCCGACGAAGTGGACTGGGAAATGCCATCGGACGGCGGATCGCGACGGTGGCAAACGGTCGAGAAAGATGACGCTAGGCACCTTTGGCCCTGAAGGAATCGGGCGATCGGGGGCGCGAGGGGGGCAGTACGAGCGCCGGGGACGCGAAGGAGCCGAAGAGGGTGCCGGCGTAGAAGGAAGCGGCGACGAGGGCGACGCCCAGGAGCAGGAGCTGCACGGACCGCAGCTCCACAGCCGCCGACGCCGGCGACCACCACCGCCCCATCTCACTGCTGCTTCTGTCAGAATCTCGCTCTTCAACACTCCCGGTACATCTTTTTGCTTCAGATTGACGGTACGGATGCCTCTGACTTTTTTTATAATGTTTTTACTTTATTCAAAATATAATGACTTTTTTTAAGCCCATATGCAATTAGCACGAGGTACTTTTATGTAATGACATTTCTAAAAGAAAAGTCGAAGTTTAACTTGGATTTTAAAATTCCACAGCGAGAAGTTGTAGCTCCAAATTTAAGTTTAGAGGGAAAAAACGTGAACTTACAACTTTTAAACCTTGAGCACTTAAGTTCAAATTTTAACTCGGCGACCCCAAACTTTGTTGCTTGCACATTGCAACTTTTAACAACACTGCAAGAAGTAATTATTCACAAGTTTGAACCAACGAATGTTCATCAATAGTGATATTTTTATACTAAATAGAATGTTCATCAATAATATTTTTTGACTAAATAGATTTCGACGTGCTTCTGTTCACACCACTTATAGTCATGTTTTTGGGTTGTTGAGTGACTTAAACAGATTTTAACTTGAGTCCAAAATGTGGGATACGCTGATCGCATCTCGTATAAGTATATTGTAACAGTAAATTATTAGGAAAAATTTATTGTATGGTCCTTCGAACAACGAACTACAGTATTCCTCGCAAAAAATACGAACTTGGATGAACTTGATTACAGAAGTTCCTTTTGCCTTTTTAATCTCTACTTGCCGTCCACTTCCACGACTCTGATGTATTTGTAAAACGGCACCTTTTTCAGATATATTTCACGAATCAGAGTTCCAAAGATACAGAAACTAGCAGAACCACGAGACACTCTCTGTACGCTAACCGTTATTTTCAGAAACAAATACAATTCCTATTTCATGTGTATAGACTATGCGGAAGTTCATCCGACCCCTCAAAAAAAATCAATGCCTACAAGATGATACAAATGCAAGATTGAACCGGAGACATGTTAGGTGGTGGCCTGAGACAATGCAGATCCAATCTGAAGCATAAGAGGATACACCGGACTGAATTCCTTGTCTCCTCGAGACCTGACCCTCGTCTCGTAGTCGTCCAGGGTTGCTTTCACCCCCTTCCAGATCTGGTCCTCACCTTGTGAATCAAGCCACAGAGAGTACTGCAGAGGTGTGAGCTTGTTGCGCTGTAATGGCGACTGCAGCTCATCAGGCCCTCGAGAATACAGGTGGTGGAGGATCACGCTTGGTGGCAAGTCCTGAAGGAGCGGAGACTTCTCAAGCTGTGACGTTTCCAGGAACAGGACAGGTCGGAATGCCCGTAGTGCCCGGTATGGTGCCCCCAGCTGCTCCACTGGAAACAGGTTCTGACCAACAGCAAGCTCCAGCTCAGCCATGTCCCGTGCCATTCTCAACTTCCCTGCTTCTGAGAGTGGCCTGACAAGAGAAGCATGCCTTATAAAAAATATGAGGACCCTTGAGGCCATCCTTCTAACCATGATGGTACAGATGGTCTCTGAACGAGAGGATGATGAAGGCAACAGCTTCGATAAGAACTCGCTGCGGAAGTGGACAGCACATTTCTGAAGCTCTTCCATGTAAGCTGACGCATTGTTATCCATTGCTGCATCCATTCCATGACCTGAAAAGTCCTGCTCATGCATTTTCAGGATGCATGACTCGAGACGATCAAGCATCGCTTGGAACAGGGAAGTCACTGAATCACAAGCAACACCATAAACGACACCAAGGGAGGGTGAAAGGACTTCAGAAGCAACATTTGGGAGTGTTGACAAGACGCTAGAAATGCGCATGTGAACCTCCTGAAGGTGAAGACACAAAGCAAAATTTTTGAGTTGGGCTGCAGTTGCTGTGCCAGTAACTTGTCGAGCTTCAGGGCCAGTAGAGATCTAGATTTACGGAAAACATATGTTAGAAACTGAACATGGAAACTAAAGCAGTGTCTAGCAACCAATATATTTCAGATGGACCTTGACATATTGTACAAGCATGCAAGAAAGAATGGAGCAAAGGTAAAAGTTATTATCTATGCATGTGAAGTGGCTAGCTAGACAATTGAACAGTCAATAAGAAATTGGCAAAAAACCAAAAGAATGCATACAATCCATGTAAACTGTAATGATATGCTGCAATGATACAGGTATTTTACTTTACTGAAGGGTAAGCATAATGACCCAGCTTTTCCCCAGGTGAAGGGTGCAGGACAGAAAAAAAAAAGTACGAAGCCAAGTTGTGCACAAGACAATAGAGATGTGTACAGCAGAGTGCCATAACAATTGAACTGTATTTTGCCATGACTTGTACAAGCTAGATAACCATGATTTCTTTACTTCTGTAACCAATAGGTGACTAATCAGAATATAACACAAGCTTACGTACACCATATTGACTAACAGGTTTCACTCAGTGAAGTCCAAAAATCACTGAACTGAGCCAAATTTGCACAGTGTATTTTTGGCAATGTTCAAAAAAACGTCATTAAACGGCGTTTAATCTGGTTTAAACGCTGAACGTTGGCCCAACGTTGCGTTTAGGGGGTAAACGTCCGATAAAACGCTGCGCGCGATTAGGCGCTCGTTTAATCGCGCGGCAGAGATTAATCGGCGTGTAAGCGGTCAAAAAGCGCGTCTAGGCGGTGGAAAACGAGCGCGCAGCTCGCGAGCGGGGCAGCGTGCGGCGCGCGAGCGGGAAGAGGGCCAATCGCGCGCGCAGCACGCGGGAAAGGAGCGCGGGAGGCCAGGAAAGAAGCGCGGGAAATAGCAGGCGGGCCCGACGACGCATGAGCACAACGCGGGAGGCCAGGAAAGAAGCGCGGGATTTGTCGCACTCCAGTTCCGCCTCCGCCTACCTCCTGCCCCCCGCGGTCCTGCCTCCTGGTCACTCCGCGCCGCCGTTGGTAGGGCTGTAGGGGTCATCGCTGGGCTCCCCTTCTCCTTCGCGGGCGTAGAGGCCGCAGGCACAAGGGCTGTCGGCAACAGAGCCGGTGCAGGCACAGCCCCTCACCCGCAACAGAGGGCAGGCCGCCGGTGCAGGACTAGGAGTCGACAACAGCAACACAGAGGCCGGTGCAGGCACAGGCGCACAGCCCCTCGCTCGTTCTCTCTAGGTGCTCCCTCGGTCTCACCCCAATCCCCATCTTCCCATGTTCTGTGGCTTTGATTTCTGCATGTCAATCACTCAAATTGATGAATTGGATTGGGGATTTAGGGTTAAGAACTTAAGATTGAATGTGTACTGCTCCTTAGCCCTTAGGAATCAGGATGCATTGATCTGTTGGTCCTTACTATGCTACTCTTGTTCTTGGATTGGGATTAGGATGTCGACTTCTGAAGCTGCAGCTGCTGCTGGTACTGGAGCAGCGGCTCCAGAAGCCGCCGAGGTTGCCAACCACCTAAAGAGGAAATCTTCTGATATAGGCTGGGAGTGGGGGCGTCTCTGTGATCCCAATGACAAGAACAAAGTAAAGTGTCTTCTTTGTGGCCATGAGAGTGCAGGAATTAATCGCCTTAAGCAGCATCTTGCTCATAGGGGCACGTCTATTGCGAAGTGCCAAAAAGTTCCTGAGGAAGTTAAGCAAAAGTGCATTAAGAATCTTGATGAAATAGCAAAGAAGAAGAAAGGTAAGCAACAACATGATAAAGAGGTCAGGGAGAATGTGCAACTTGCAACAGGTGAAGAGGAAGTGACAGAAGTTGAGTCACTTGCTGGAAGCTCAAGTACACCTCGCAAGCTAGGACCCATGGACAGATTTACTCGTCCCATTGATCCCAAGTTAAGCAGTGTTGAAGCTAAGAGGCAACAGAACATAAATGAATCACTTTGGAAAGAAAGAACTCACCAAGTGCAGCAATATGTTGCTAAATGGGTGTATACACATGGTATGTTCTGTACTTAAGTAATTTACCAATCCTTATTGCTGCAGCCTTCATACTTATTCGAATCCATGCATTATTAGTTGCTGGAATTTTAATTTTCTGCACCATTCTATTTTGTAGCTATTCCATTCAATGCTTGTGATAATGATGAGTTCAAGGAAATGGTTGAAGCTATTGGTCAATTTGGTCCTGGTTTCCAACCTCCAACTCAGCATGATTATCGGGGTAGATTGTTGGATGAGGAGTATGCAAAAACCAAGAGCCTGCTACAAGACCGTGAAGATGAGAAGATTAAGCATGGCTGCTCCATTATGACTGATGCTTGGACAGATATGAAGAGAAGAAGTATTATGAACCTGTGCACAAATACTAGTGAGGGCACAACATTTATCAAGTCTATGGAGATGTCAGATGTGTCACACACTAGTGAAGTTATTTATGAGCTCGTTGACAAGGCAATTGAGGACGTAGGTGCTGAAAATGTAGTGCAAATTGTGACAGATAATGCCTCTAACAACATGGGAGCAAAGGCATTGCTGCACCTCAAGAGGCCAAACATATTTTGGACTTCTTGTGCAACTCATACCATCAATCTGATGCTGCAAGGTATTGGCAACCTTGCAAAATTCAAGAAGACAATTGATCTAGCAAAATCATTCACTATCTTTGTCTATGGTCACCACCGAACCTTGGCATGTTTGAGGTCCTTCACCTTGAAGAGAGAAATCATAAGGCCAGGGGTAACCAGATTTGCTACAGCCTATCTTACAATGCAAAGTATGATGGAAAAGAAGGATTGTCTAAGGAAGATGGTGGTTGACTCAAAGTGGTATGACTTACCTGAAGCGAAGACCAAAAAGGGCAAGGATGCTACAGCCACAGTGTTGAACATACAATTTTGGAGAAATGTGGCCCTTTGTTTGAAGGTCTTTGAGCCCTTGGTGAAAGTTCTTCGTTTGGTTGATGGGGATGTGAAGCCATCTATGGGTTTTGTGTATGGAGAACTTCTCAAGGCAAAGAAGGAGATCAAGGAGGCATTTGGAAATGTGGAAAAGAACTACAAAGAAGTGATGGCTATTGTTGACAAGAAGATGAAAGATAGGCTTGATTCTCCATTACATGTGGCTGCTTATATGCTGAATCCATACTACAGTTACAGCAATCCAGCAATCTTCAATGATCCAACTATAGTGGAAAAATTCATACATTGTGTGGAGACCTTTTACTGTGGAGATGATGACAAGGGTTATAGGGCTGTTAATGTGGACTTGGATATATTCCAGAAGAGACAAGGAAACTTCTCAAAGAAGCTGGCAAGGAGCTGCGAACGCTTCGAGTTCAACCCGGGTAAGCTTTTGCATCATTTCTGTCCAAATCTTTACTGCTGTCCAGATTTTTCTACAATCAATTTTGCACATGTTTGAGACATTTGACTTTATTTTTTAGCATCTTGGTGGAGGCTTTATGGAGGTGGAGCACCAGATTTGCAATATATGGCTATTAGAATCCTCTCACTGACCTCTAGCTCATCTGGATGTGAAAGGAATTGGAGCATCTTTGAACAGGTTTGTTTGTAGTCTCTACTGGTTGCTCTCTATTCCCAATTTAATGTACATGTGCTGATGTTGGAATTGTATTTTACTATTTTATAATGTGTAGCATCATACAAAGAGAAGGAATAGGCTGACAACAGAGCGCCTTAACTCTCTGGTATTCATACAATTCAATAATAAATTGATGTCCAAGGAGAAGATTAAAAGAAAGAGTAACTATGAAGTGCTCCTAAGTAGTGATGCTTTTGAAGCTCAAGGCTTTTTCTTTGAGGGAGGGGATGCTCATGCATTGGTTGTCTTTAGGGATGAGGAAGATGAGCTAGAACAAATGCCGGAGACAGGGATACCATGGAGTGTCCTTGGAGAAGCAATGGGAACTAATGAACAGCTTCAACCTCGAAGGAGTGCAAGAGTGGCTAGAGAGGTGGATGAAGAAGAGTGGGAATCTGATCCTGAAGATCCTGACTATCAAGATGATGACATTGCCTATGAGGATGATGAGGATGAAGAAGCAATTCTAAATTGCAATGCATTTGCGGAGTGAGGATTGAGGAGATTGCATGATGGCAGCAGCAGCAGGCTGCCAATTTATCTAAATATTAATGTCTACTTATCTTTAATTTGTGTGTGCTGTGTGGACCATAAGACCATTATTGTGTGTTGTACTGTACTGCCTACTGCTATCTTTAATTTGTGAGCTGTGACTGTTGTGTGCCAGGTTCTTGGCTGTGTGTATATTTTCTTGTGATATTTTGCCTTGTGCTGCTGCCTGCTGCCCTGTTGTTTGGAAGCTTGGCTGTACATGGAGTCATGTACAATATTGAGCAGAATTGATGCCTTGTGCTGCTGCCCTGTTGTTTGCTAGATCAATTTTGCCTTGTGCTGCTGCCCTCATAGATGAGTTTCTATTCTTTACCTATTATTTGATTTGTCTGTTTTCAGATTATTAACTTGTCTCTCTTTGATTGTTAGCTGCTGTTCAATGCAAGAAACCAAGGAGGAAAGGAACTGATGTCGAAAACAAGTGTACAGGTATGATCACTGTTATTACTTCAAGTTTAATCTACTGATTTTGCTCTCAGCATCACAAAAATAAAAATAAAAAACAAAAACGTTTAATCTCGTTTAAACTTCCTAAACTCTAAACTTTAGGCTAGCGCACGCCTAGCGTCTAACGTTTTTTAAAACATTGATTTTTGGCCTTAGAGAGTAAGCATGATTCATGAAACTAGTGTTATTGTGCTAGCAAAGGTTTTCAGAAGAACACAAAGGAAACAAGTGACTCAACATAATTAAAAGCACATAATTAGACAGATTTTAATGCGACAGATTATGTTTGGTTGCCAACTAATGTTGCCACACATTCTTGACCTGTTGAAAACTCATGGGCATTTGTTTGTTCTTGTATAGCTAACCTTCTTGCCACACTTTTGTGGCAACAAAAATAGACACCTAAGGTTAGGCAAAATTAGGCAAGAAATCAGAATCTATGACATTGGTCAGGCTTCAACTAATATTTGGTTACAATCAGGGAAGCTGGTCTGCCAAGAAGAGAAAAGCAGTAGTGGAATATGGTATACACAAGTTTCAAGTCATAATGTTACATCAGAACTTACTAGTTAAACCTACCGCAAGGACTACATTTACTCATAGCTAATGAAGAAAGCATACAAAAAATCCACAGAAAAAACGTATACAAATAGCTTGACTAGATCATTAAAGGTAGCAAGTGGATACCTGATATTCAGCTCTCTGTGCTAAAAGAAGCAAGGTCTTTCCAATTTCACGTAGAACAAGAACAAGCAAATGCCCATGAGTTCTCACTACTTCGATTTCCTCTTGTATGCGAGAAACTAATCTTGAGATCTGATCCTTTGAAGGTATAGTTCCACGGTTTGACATTGGAAATATGCTGTTGACATAATCAGATAATCGACTATGACACAGAGCCAAAAAGGCTGTCTGGAATATCTCAATGGCTGAAATCATATGAACTTTTCCTTCAGGAGTGAGAGCTGGAAGGGTGCCCTTTACATCAGTATCTCTTGAAATCCTCTCAAGAAGGTTTTCGACCATCGAAAACAGTCTTGGATACCCAAGAGTAAATATTTCCTTCACAAAGCTTGAAGCCGTAAAGGTAGACTTCATTTGACTTGCAAAGGCCTTGACAATTGCATCCCAAACTCTCTCTGTTATGAGAGGCTCACCCTCCTGCAGAAGATTTATTTTATTTTTGTTAAAACAACAGAAGCTTTTAGGGATGCCAGGCCTGTTTATATACAGGAGTAAGAAAGAAAATGACAATAG
The DNA here is from genome assembly GCA_038087645.1 of Saccharum hybrid cultivar R570. Taxonomy (NCBI): domain Eukaryota; kingdom Viridiplantae; phylum Streptophyta; class Magnoliopsida; order Poales; family Poaceae; genus Saccharum; species Saccharum hybrid cultivar. Next base: position 21,369,039 of record JAQSUU010000496.1, read on the forward strand.
TCTTATTGTCTGCAATTCTGTATGTAAAAAATCATACTTCATTGAAATTACAATTAAGGATGCCTGAAAAGACTGTTTGTATTCACTAGGTATAGGTACCAAGTGCACATTTCATTGATTCATTCTACACTAAGCACCTTGACCCAAGGGATTCACTAGCTTAGTTATAGTATCAACTTCCGGACAATAGTAACATCAGTGGGGGCAAAAGGTATGAACAATTGAAGCTGTACCCTTCAAATTTCAAGTTCATTTAACCAAACATATAGCCTAAAATATGTGATGTGTTTACTAGAGAAGATCTACTGGTGTTCTGGTACATCAACATGCTCATTCTGTACTGCCTACATTGTCATTTTGGATTGCTTCCATCGCCGTTATATGTTAACAATTTCACAAACTAACATCTGATTAACGACTTTATGTTATACTCACAGTTGCACCACTTTGTTAAGTTCCAATTTGCAACTTCAATTCATTTTCATCTGATCTAGTAAGTTCATGCATCGAACACTTACCTGCCAAACCTCCTCAAGGAAAAGCATTTGGGTGAATGGGACACGCTTCTTAGTAAGCACAGTCTGCAGCTGCCAAGCAGCGGTCACTGCCCGGTGGAGCTCCTCCATGCACTGCCTCATCCTATCCCATAGTGCCTCCGCAGCCTTCTTACTCCCACCAATCTGTGGCGTACCACTCCTCTGCACCCCTCCAGGGCCACCTCCAACTCCAGCCGTCATTGATATCGCCTTCATGTCCAGTGCAACAGCCACACTCTTTGCACCTGCTGCCTTGTGCTTCCCCACAAGCCCCTCCACTGCTGTCTTCAACTCCCCAAGATTGTAGTACACCTGCAGCCCGCACCACACGTCGTTCTGGTTGGACTCGGAGACACCGCGATCGATCACAGCGCTGGCCTCCGAGCGCAGCTTGGACGCGGCGGCATCCACCTTGCGCATTTCCTCGTCAACGGCATTGATCCCGGAGAGGTTCTTCTCCTCATAGAGGAGGCGGATCTCGCGGTAGAGCTCGGCCTGGCGCGCGAGGTCGGGAGCAGGGGAGGAGGCGAGGAGTCGGGAGGAGAGGCGCACTAAGCGGTGGGAGTGGAGGAGGAGGTCGGCTGTGGCAAGGAGGCTGGAAAGGGAAGCCGAGGAGTGAGCGAGATGAGAGCGCGGGGCCGAGAGGTGGGAGGAGAGGAGGGAGAGGTGGGAGGAGAGGAGGTTGAGGTGGGATGGGAGCGAGGAGAGCGACGCAGAGGCGGAGCGGAGAGAGAGGAGGTGGGAGAGCAGGAGCGGATGGCGGCGCAGCACCTCGACGCGGAGATGGCGCCGGAGAAGGCGGATGGCATCCTGCAGCTGCTCGGCGCGGGAGGCAGCGAGTCCTGAGGAAAGCGCGGCGGAGGAGAAGTCAGAGGGGGAGAAGGACGGGGACAGGAAGGCGGAGAGGACGGGGTCGGAGGCGAAGGCGTCCAGCGGGGAGGCGGGATCGTCGGAGGTGGGGGAGGGCGGCGAGGCGAAGGAGGCGGCTGTGAGGAGGTCCTTGGACGTCGGCGAGAGGAGGAGACGGGGAGTGGTGGGGGGCGGCGCTGCCATGGCGGCGGCGGCCGTCGGAGAGATGGGGTGGATCTGGAAGTGGAGGGAAGGGAGATCTAGCGGAGAGGGGGACTGGGAACGCAGTTGGCCTCGCTGTCGTTGCTCTGGTTTGGTTTTGTGTTTGGGGACGATCAACTGGTTAAGTGAGGATTAATCTAATTTTTTAAAAGAACTGTTTATTTGATTCCGTTAATCATTCTATTTGTAATCAAATTTAAAGAGAGAGGTATATACACACACCTATATAAGCTTACATTTATGATAATTTTTACTTGTCAAAGCTAACCACCCTAGGCCTTGTTTGGATGTATATAAATTCACTTCAATCAACATGAGTTATAGTGGATTAGAACTTAGTTTAATTCCACTCCAATTCACTTTAACATATGTGGATTGAGATAAATACAAGCGTATCCAAACAAGGACATATGTATTTACCTCAACCCATATATCCAACCTACATGTGTTGAGATAGATATATGTGCATCTAAACAAACCCTTACACAAACATGACTAAACACAAATTATACTCTTATAATAATATATAGGGGTTTTGGCATTCATGCCCTCATTTTGATCGGAAATTCTAATTTTGCTTTCATGCTTTAAACTTTGTGATTATCCCTGTCTTTTCAAATTGAACGAGTAGTTTGGCCTTATTTCGTGGAGTCTTGTTAACATTGTTAACTTTTGGATAAAAAGATAAATTTGCTCGTGTGATTATACCCCTGTTTTGTTAGAGATCTTTATGATATTACTTCTATTTCAAGATCAAAGTTTTTGATATATTGGGTAGGGATGTTGGCAACAAAATTAGGCAAAATTGTATGCATTCATTTTATTATCGTAAATCTGTGAAAAAATTTGTCAGATTCTACAAATTTTTGACAACATTTATGTCAAATCCATATACAAATACAATTTATTGTCACACAGCTTGCATGTGATCATGAAACCATACGGGATAATCATGAGATATCTGCCAACATAAAAGTCCAGGTGAACTTGTGTTGTAAAATTTAAAGTATGTATATCTTTGTAATAAACAAACTTGTGTGATCTATGTGAGTTTCTATGTGATGTGATCTTGGATGAAGACTTGCCAGTCAGCTAACATGGGTGGTGCTACTAGAGGACAGTTGGATTAGCTAGATTAAGTTGAGTGTGGACCAAGGGTGACAACTTCTAATTTAGTCGGTTAATTGGAGGGTCCTTGTAAACAATCCAAATGTGTTTTTATTGCAATGGTGATTCGCGAAATATCACGAGCTCTTTTTTTTGCCTTTGAATGAGGAGAGTGTTAGATATCTTTTATGCTCAATTAGATTATTCCACAAGTGCACAGAACATCGATGTAGCATTTCACTTAGGAGTATTCTGAGTATCGTATTTATATCCTCAGGAAAAACGTATAGCTAAGATAAGTGACTAATATAATTCCTAGTGATTAAACTATATGAAAGGTCCTAATATGGCTAGAGGGGGGTGAATAGCCTATTTAAAAATCTACAAGATCACTAGAATAATTTGATTAGTATGACAAATAGCAAAATATAAACTTGCTCTAGCTCTACAAGGGTTGCAAGCCACCTATCCAACAATTATAGTCGCTATGATCACTAGGCACACAAGAAGCCCAAACTTGCTACACTAAAGAGTTTCACTAGATGAACTTAAGCTACAAGGCAAGCTCTCAATTCTAGCTACACTAAAGAGCTTGCTACAACTAGTTTACGGAAAAGTAATGGAGTGAGCAAGATGATTATACCGCCGAGTAGAGGAGTGAACCAATCATAAGATAAATACCAATTCAATCACCAGGAGAATACTAATGGGCAAGAGACAGGCAATTTTTCTCCCGAGGTTCACGTGCTTGCCGGCACGCTAGTCCCCGTTATGTCGACCAACACTTGGTGGTTCGCTAGCTAAGAGGTGTTACATGAACCTCGTCCACACAATTGGATACCGTAAGAACCTACCCACAAGTAAGGTAACTCAATAACACGAGCAATTTATTAGAGCTACTTTACGACGCTTCACCAGAGAAGGTGCAAGACCCCTCACAATCACCGGAGCCGGCCACGAACAATCACCAACACGTGCCAAAACTCCTCAACTGCTCCAAGCAGTCTAGTGGCGGCAACCACCAAGAGTACCAAGAAATCCGCAGCCACAACGATCCCCAAGTGCCACTATATGTAATCACTCAAGCAAATACACTTGGAATCACTCCCAATCTCACTACGATGATGAATCAATGATGGAGATGAGTGTGAGGTGTTTGCCTAGGCTCACAGGGATGTCAAGTATGTCAAAGTGCCAAGAGAGACATCTCCAAGCCAGCCAAACACTATTTATAGATGGCCTCACGAAATAGAGCTGTTGGCTCTGCCACGAGTTGATCAGATGCTACCCTACGTTCGGTCGGGTGAGTCCGTTCACCCGATGGCTGCCACGTGTCCTCCATTTGAACTAGACCCGCCCGATCTCAACGGTCAAAAACTCGATCGCTTGCGTGTTAAAGATCGACCGGACGCGTCGCTTGCACCATCGTTTCCAGAGATGTTCCAAAGCGCGAAAACAGCGATCGGACGCATCCGACCTTAGCCGACCTGACGCGCACCTGTGTCCGGTCCGTACTGAGCTACTTCGCCCGTGCTTGCTGAGCTGACGTCACTGTATGTCACTGCCCACCTGACGCTGCCCCTGCGCGTCCGACCACATGAACTCGTCACCATTCAACAAGTGACCACATGCGCCAATCAAGCCAAAGCCAGCATTCGGTCGTTCTTCTCCACTCTCGGCCAGTCAGCGTTTACTCGCTAAAATTGGCTGGACGCACCGGGGTGGGGTGAGTCCGGTCACCTCGGCGCCAGCGTCCGTTCACAATGCAGCTCCTCCTTTTCTTTTTTCAAGTCCGCAACCACTTCACCCTTGCTACCAACTTGCTAACCAGTGTAGAACTTGTGTGCACGTGTGTTAGTATTTTCAAAGCATTTTACAAGGGTCAAAGTTAGCACACTAGGTTCCTAAATGCATATGCAAGAACAAGGCCACCTAGTGGCACTCGATAACCGTTTAGTCAAAGATTTTTTCTCTTTATAGTATGGCTAATGATCCTAAACGTGATTACACTCTCCATAGTGTCTTGATCACAAAAACAAAACCTATCATATACCTTTGCCTTGATCTCCTCGGTTTTGTTTTTCTCTTTCTTCTTTTCCAAGTTGGAGCTTGATCATCTTCATTCCATGTCCACCTTCATCACCATGAACCTTATCTCGCTCTATCACTTGGATTGGACCACCTTATCTAATTCACACACTTAGATCAAAGGTTAGTCCTAGGTTTCATCAATTATTCAAAACCAAACTAGGGCTTTCACTATAGACAATCTTCGACTTAAGACGGGGTAATGATAATGTTGAGTATAGTAAAGGGGTATGATCAAGTAGAGAAGACCAGATAAACGATGTAGCTAGTGGGAGGGAGACCATGGAGTGAGTATAAGAATCTTGAGATACTTCTAATTAAGCACAACTCTAGAGAGGGACTATGGTGATACAAATAAACCAAGAAATAATAAGGTAGGATGCAATAGCACTTTGGTGCACAGTCCTCCTTTAGCCGGCCTAAAAGATTAATTAACACGAATATACAACGAGCCCTATGATTTAATAACTAACTCTATCGTGGTGGAACACAGAGGATGGATAGGATTATCACCACGAGATCTTACTCAGCGGGCATGCGCTCGGAGGGGCAGCAACGCACGCTGCGGCGAGTTAGCTACACGAGCCCAACAAGTTGCCCCTGAGTCTTGGCCCATGGACTTTGGAGCCTGGTTCCCCTGTCAAGCTTCATCCCAAAGTCTATTTAGCTTTTGGAGTACTGTTTTTTTCTCTAGCTTATTTGTTTTTCTCTTTCAGGATAGCGTTTATGTGGGTAGTGAGCAGGTGAGGGATGATTTTACTTACATATAAGTAGAAGTAATTAGCTAGAACATAAAATGACAGAAATAAACTTTGAAAAAATAGTAGAGAAAATGTTTAATACATCATCATTGGTTGGAATAAAATGTTTCCCATTGAATGAACAAACTTTGAACTAAGACACTCAAAACTTTGTATGGCTGGCACCAAAACTTTCGCACTTCGGTCCTAAAAAATTTGTAAATAAAAAACTTTCAACATAAAATTTTTTCTATGAAGCCATAAAAAATAAACAAAAAGGTCCATAAAACAGACATTCAAAGTTATCATTGCACAAAAACTTATTGCACTGGGAACTGAGAGCTTACTACATTTGTATAGTTTGATCCAGGAAAAATACAACGGTGAATGATCAAAACACATCAGAAATGCAGATTTTAAAAGACTAACATCTATTTACACAACATGTTGAAAGTAAAAGACAACTCATCAACCTAAAGACGATCATTTTTAATTTGACGAAGAGAAACAATTGCGAATGGGCTCTTCTCACCATCATATGCAAAATTTTCATTTGCAAGTTCAGCAGAATAAGTTTGCGGCAGTTTTCCAATCACTTTTCTTCCCGATCAACTAGTGCATTGTCTTCATACTTCAAATTGACCTGCAGCCAGTAAGAGATAACAACATTGATAATTAATGTATGAGAATAAAAATAAAGAAATGACACTAGACAAGGATTAGAGATGCACGTAGTAATGATAGAAAGAGGAGCTAATGTAAGAAGAAAAGAGAAGGAAGAGAACAAACAATACAATTCTCCCAAATACTCTAGTCTCCCTCCGAGCCAACTTTGGCTGGCCATCTTACTGGAATGGTTATCCCCAAATAAACTAAGATTCATAACAGATATACTCTAGAGAATATGAGCCATGTCCAGATTAAAGAAACCTCGAAGGTCACAGGGCGTAAATCTTTTCTTTTTAAAAATGTACTAGAAGAAAATTGTCTTTATCCGTTTGCCATCTCAAAGAAGCAATAAGATGAAATTACATAAAAATCTATAGTATGCATTGTACTTAGCGATGCACTTAGAAATGTACCTGAACGTGTGCTTAGCACTGTTTGCCTAAACAGCCGTGTAACCCGTTTAAACACCGTGTGAACGCTACACAGTGGTACGCTGTTTCCGTTTAATCATTCGTTTAGCCCATTTAATTGGCCGTTTAGCCTGTTTAATGGACTGTTTAGCCCGAATAATGGCTAAACGGCAGGTGACCGACTGTTTACTGTTTAGCGTTTAGAAAAACATTGGTACTTAGAAATGGATAAAAGAAAATTAGAGTTAAATAATGGTAACAGATAAAACCAAGTTTTCCAAGGGTCCACAATGGATAACAAATAATGAGCAGCAACTGCAAGTAACATGCACTTGGAAAACACGTTCAGGTACATACAGCTTTGCAGGCTAATTTCCTGATTTGCTTCGTGTCTGTGAGCAGTCCAGCTTGAATAAATGCCTGAAAGATAAAGATACAATGGAGACTTGAGATCATCAGTATGCATGAGAACTAACAACTAAGCAAGGAGTTTTCACAAAGAACAAACATTGGTCACTTTGTTAGATATTTTTAAAATATGCTGAGCTAGGTAAGAGTAGGTGGGCATGTCTAGATAACAAGTCGGAAGGAGTAGTTACACACACCGTAGCTTGGCAGAAGTGACGCTCCATATCTTGAGGAAAATATTTTGTCTAAACATTCCGTGCAGCCATCCCAGGTACATCTGCTTCACTCTGCAATGCACTAAAGGACAAAGGCAAATAAACAGCATCACCGAAATAGGATAAAGCACATAAGGTGCCAGTAAAAGTTGGCTTTGTCAGTGTAAGAGAATTTCACAGAAACAGAAAAGTATTCTATTATCTATAAAAATAGCATTCTTTACAAAAAAAAAATCTGTAAACTCAAATCTATGTAGGTTTATGGATTAATGGCAGAATCTCCCTTCCATTGCTATTGCTTTTAATCAAGCCTGTTTAGAGGATCACCTGGAATTTACAATGAATGAGAATAATAGAGTAATAATAGTGAGCTGAAGCAAATCCTTGTTTATATAAAACAACTTCAGGTATTCCATGTTTATACAACATTTTCGATTAACACAATGAGACAAAGGCTTCCTATATGCGTGCTTGACCAAACTCAGGGAGGGGATGGTCGGTGGATAGGGAGGAGCATGTTGGCATCCTTCATGGTGTTGACACGGGCGGTGAAGGTCTCCATCCCAGGCTGGATATCGAGCTGGTTCGGCTCGTTATACAAACGAGCTAGAAGGCTGGCTCGGCTCGGCTCGTTAGCGAGCTCGATCTAGCTCATTTGGCTCACAAGCCAAAACTCAAAAATATTTTTTATTTTTATTTTTTTTAAATCGGATACATAAAGATTATAACCACAAAGCAACAACAAACACATCCCATGCATATTTAAGGTGAAATAAATAAAATACATATGAATTTTACAATGGAAAATATAAGTATGCTATCATCTATGAACATGATCATCAGTTGATCGATTCTAATGATCCATATATATGAAAACCATATGGATTAATTTAGCTCATTATGTCTCGCGAGCAGGACGAGCTAGCTCATTATAAAACGAGTCGAGCTCGAGCCGAGCCATTAACGAGCGAGTCGAGCGAGCTAGCGAGTTACGAGTTTTTCGTCCAGCCTTCTCCATCTCGTCCTGCCACATATAAATAGAAAAAAAAGATTTATTGAACTTTAGTTTTACATCAATCACTCGCAATAAAAATGCACGGGGAGGGCTGAAAACGAAAAGCGACAGAGGATAGCATATCGGCGTGGCGTCGACTTGGCGGCGTGTGTAGGGCGTCGCAGTCTAGGTTTCAAGGGGATTAGCAGCTGCTGTTCAGCAAAAGGCCGCGCGGGTGGAACTGTGCGTGCTTCAAACTTCCGCTGCCAAGCGCCCAAGTGAAAGGTCTTGATGGCTAGAGGGGGTGAATAGCCTTTTAAAATTTTCTACAAAGACAAGCTAAACAAGTTTATCAATACAACAAATAGCGAGATGCGAGTTTTGCTTAGCCTACGGGGTGTTTGCAAGCCACCTATCCAATTCACAATTCTAGTATAATGACACTCAACCGCACAAGTCAAACCGAGAAGGTCACTACAACTATAACTAGCAAGCTACACAAAAGAGCTACTCTAGCAAAGCTAACTAGCTAGCAAAGATAACTAAGAAAGTAATGCGGAGTTGAGTTAGGAGAGTTTCACCGAGGGGCGAAGTATTGAGCCAACCAATATGATCAACAATGAATACCAAGACAACCGAACACCGGGATCAATCAATCACAATATAAAAGTGATGACACGAAGATTTATCCCGAAGTTCACGTGCTTGCCGGCACGCTAGTCCCCGTTGTGTCCCTCTTCACCACGTGGTTCGGTGGCTAATCGGTCTCACACCGAGCCTCTCAAAAGGCGCCACAAGAACCTACCAAATGGCAAAAGGTTGCAATGACATGAGCAATTTACTAATGTTGCCTTTGGCGCTTCACCGAGGTAGGCACAAACCCCTCACAATCACCGGAGGTGGCCAAGAACAATCACCAACTCTTACCAACGCCTCCAAGCTGCTCCAAGCCGTCTAGGTGGCGTCAACCACCAAGAGAAACAAGAATCCCGTAGCAAATCAACCACCAAGTGCCAACTAGATGCTATCTCATAATGCAAATGCACTTGGATCACTCAATCTCACTTCGAATATGCAAAGAAGCAAGAGAGATGAGTGGGAGGGGAGTTGCTTAGCTCAAAGTGCTCACAAGTATGTCAAAATGTCCAAGAGAGAGAGCCTTGAGCCGGCCAACGAGTATTTATAGACGTACCCCTTCGAATATAGCCGTTAGAAACTTGAAACAGCAGCAGTCGCGCTGACCGGACGCGCTGGTCGCGCGGACCGGACACGCCAATCACAAAACGGCTATTTTGCGAAGCACCGACCGGACGCGCTGCACACAGCGACCGGACGCGCTGGGCTCGACCGGACGCGCTGGTCCCGTAACTGACCGGACGCGCTGGTCAAGCCTGAGCAGCGCACAACGAAACAGCGACCGGACGCGCTAGAGAACTGACCGGACGCCACAGTGCCCGCGTCCGGTTGGAGTCCAGTAAGCTCCCTCAACGACCGGACGCGTCCGGTTGACTGTGACCGGACGCGCCACCGCGTCCGATCAACAAACTGAAACACACGCAGATACTGAACGCTGACCGGACGCGTCCGGTCAAACAAAGACCGCGTCCGGTCACCACTGTGACCTCCGTTCGCTTCCGTTCGATTTCCGACTTTCGGCGTAGTGGAAAATAGTCGTTTTAACTCCTCGAAAACGCCTGAATCCCGCCTCGCAAGCTCGGTGGGAGGGAGAGAGGACCCAAACCCTCTCTACCGCTCAAACTCCAACGCCATCGCAAATGTGCTAACACCACCAAGTGATCACGTCATGTGCGAGTGTGTTAGCATTTTCACAATCATTTATCGAGGCGTTATTAGTTCTATCCAAATGCATATGATTATAAAATGCACACCTAGAGGCACTTAGGAGTTCAATAGCCGCGTCATTCCCCTCTTTATAGTACGGCTATCTATCCTATAATGTAACCACACCCACTAGGTGTCTTGGTTACTAAAACACAACCCTTAAGCATATACCTTTGTCTTGATCACGTAGGGTTGCATCCAAATCCAAGTGTGGCCATCATGATCACCATGTCCATCTTGCCACCAACCTTGGAATGTACTAATCCTCATATGCTACATACAACTTAGGCATAGGATTAGTACTTAGGCATTGTCACTAATTACCAACACCAAACATAGGACTTTCAATCTCCCCTTTGTTGGTAATTGGTGACAACCCTTTCACAAAGATATTATGATAAAATTTTGATTGAACCCATGTCACATTGTCCAAGTATATTACCATGTGTAAGAAGTATGGACAAGTGATCATGAATTCAAATTGATAGCAATGGCTCCCCCTACATGCATGCTATATGTTTGGATTTTGGAAGCATATATGTTAGATAGGAAAGATTAGGAGCATTGACTACTAATAGGTGCTAAGTGTTTTAGATTATAGACCTTTGAAGCGTGATACCATCGGAGTAGCGATAAACACCATCTTAGCACCTTGTGTAGTTGGATACCACTTGGAAAAGCACAAACATAACTAGAAACCTCATGAGATCAACATTATAAGCAAGGCTCTAGTACCACTCTGGAAAACATGAAGCAAGAAAAAACTAACTACTTTCTATTCATGCTAGTACCTCAATATACCATTCAAATTATACTAGCAAGTCACCACGCAAGCAATGTATCGAAGATAAAGAAATACAGAAATACATAACTATGCATCATACATATGAAGTGCACAAAGAAATGCAACATTCATGTTTAAGAGCTTGCTCCCCCTACTTGTGTGCTCAAAATTTTAGTTGATCCCCTTCTTTTATCAATTCTCCCCTTTAGGTTTTCTCCCCCTTTAGAATCTATCTTTGTGAACAACATTTTCTCCCCCTTTGGCACCAATGACCACAAGGGACCAATTTTAGATAGATTATCATATTTGAATTATGGGGTGAGGATCAAGTTTGTGATTCAACCTAGATTGCTTGCATAAATAAAATGCTTCGGTTTGATCCAAGGGCAAGCTTCTTCACACCTCACTAGAAGGGTTATCATGCACCATGTTGAAGCAAATATTTAGACAAGTGATCTAGATTTAACACTTGGGATCACAAGCTACTTAAACAAGTTATATGCTACCACTAGATCATACAAGTCATGGAAACAATAGTGGCACCATATAAACTTCAAAGTCATTTGATTTTCATGAATGAGTCTAGGACATAAGAAATCATGACTAGATGCACTAAACATGTCCTTAGTATAGAATGTATGACATGTCAACCAATTGTACCTTGGGGCTCGAAGGAGAGGCATGTCATAACATTGGGGTGCATCAACTCATGTTGGAGAAGTCAAGTATGTTCAACTCATTCTTTAGCTTGTGAAATCTCTTCTCATCAAGTGGCTTGGTGAATAGATCGGCTAGTTGATCTTCGGTGCCCACACTCTCAATAGCAATGTCACCCTTTTGTTGATGATCTCTAATAAAGTGATGATGAACATCAATATGCTTTATTCTTTGATGTTGAACCGGATTGTTGGTTAGCTTCACGACACTTTCATTGTCACATAGCAATGGCACATTTTTGAAAATTGATTCCAAAATCCTTCAATGTTGCCTTCATCCATAAGATTTGTGCACAACAACTACCCGCGGTGATGTATTCGGCTTCGGCGGTAGATAGTGCAATACTATTTTGCTTCTTGGATGACCATGAGACAAGTGATCTTTCCAACAATTGACAAGTCCCGGAAGTGCTCTTTCTCTCCACTTTGTCACCGGCATAGTCGGAATCCGAATATCCTACTAGCTCAAAGCTTGCACCTTTGGGATACCATAATCCAACATCTTGTGTATGCTTCAAATACCTCAATATTCTCTTTGTTGCCTTCAAATGACTTTCTCTCGGTGAGGCTTGAAATCTTGCACACATGCATACACTAAACATCACATCGGGCCTTGATGCCGTCACATAGAGTAGGCTACCAATCATTGATCTATAAAGCTTTTGATCCACCATGTTGCCACTCTTGTCACTATCCAAACTTCCACTAGTGCTCATTGGAGTAGTGATTCCTTTTGCATCTTCCATACCAAACTTCTTTAGCATAACCTTTATGTATTTGGTTTGGCTCACAAATGTTCCTTCATTTGCTTGATTTGAAGTCCAAGAAAGAAACTAAGTTCACCAATCATTGACATTTCAAATTCCTTTGCCATTATTTTCCCAAACTCATCACAATAATCTTGATTGGTTGAACCGAAGATGATATCATCAACATATATTTGCAACACAAACAAGTCTTTCCTAATCTTCTTGGTGAATAGAGTAGTATCCACTTTGCCCATGACAAATCCTTTGGATAGCAAGAAGTCCCTCAATCTTTCATACCATACTCTTGGTGCTTGCTTCAATCCATATAAAGCTTTCCTTAACTTGTACACATGGTTGGGTTTCTTGTCATCTTCAAAATCGGGAGGTTGCTCCACATACACCTCTTCTTGAATATACCGATTGAGAAATGCACTCTTCACATCCATTTGATATAACTTGATATTATGAGCACAAGCGTAGGCAAGTAAGATCCTAATCGCTTCCAATCTTGCAACCGGGGCATAAGTTTCTCCAAAGTCAAGACCCTCTATTTGTGTGTAACCTTGAGCCACTAGTCTTGCTTTGTTCCTTACTACTATCCCATCTTGATCTTGCTTGTTGCGAAAGACCCATCTTGTTTCAATGACATTGTGATCCTTAGGCCTCTCAACTAGTTCTCATACTTCATTTCTCTTGAAGTTGTTGAGCTCTTCATGCATTACATTTACCCAATCCGGATCTCTCAATGCTTTATCAATGTTCTTGGGTTCTTCCATTGACATAAAAAGAAGAGTGAGCACAAAATGATGCCAATCTTGATCTAGTTTGAACTCCCCTTTGTATGTCACCAATGATGGAATCCAATGGATGGTCTCTTGCAATGTTAGTTGGTTGAAGCACTTGGACTTGATTGCTTGGATGTTGATGTTGATCATAAGTTGGAGATGATGAACTAGCCACTTGTTGATCTTGTTGCACTTGAGATGATGTACTAGCTTGATTTTGCATTAGAGATCCACTAGCTTGTGTAATTGGACTTTGGAGCACTTGATCTTTGTTGTCATCCACATCAATCACTTGCTTTGGCCTAATATCACCAATATCCATTTCTTTCATAGCATTGGTCAATTGAGTTCCTCTCACATCATCCAAGTTTTTTTCCTCATCTTGAGAGCCATTTGTTTCATCAAACTCAACATCATGAACTTCCTCAAGTAAACCACTAGCCAAATTCCAAACTCTATAAGCTTTGCTAGTAGTGGAGTAACCAAGTAAGAATCCTTCATCACATTTCTTCTCAAACTTGCTCAATCTAGTGCCCTTCTTCAAGATGTAGCATTTGCAACCAAATACCCGAAAGTATGCAATATTGGGCTTTCTTCTATTTAAGATCTCATATGGTGTCTTCTCTAGGAACTTGTGGCAATAGAGATGTTGGGCATTCTTAACGTCACTACCAAAAGTAGACTTAGTTTTCTAATTCTGATAACGGCGCCAAAAATGCCAAACCTATCCCTCATGCCACTTAAGCCAAGTTGTCATCCCCAGCATGACATGAGAGACGCGGTACTGAAATATGCATTTGCTCATCAAGATAAATAATAAAAGAGATCTGCAAGCGCACAGATTAATACCGATGTAGCATTTTAACCGGGAAGTATTCCAGGTATCGTTATTTATATTTTTACCACTGGGAAGGGATTTCTAAGTATCATGGTTGATAATGGAATGAGAATATGGAACTGAGTACACATCATTGCATGTATAACCGAGAGTATTTATCAATCTCTTTATACAGGTATAAATGTCACATTAAGTAAAGGTAAAGTGATAATGGTGACAAAGATAATTAATCTGATCAGCTAGCCACATATAATAATGATAAGCACCTCAACAGATATTCTAGCAAGTCATTAGCATGGAATTAGGATGAACTACAAAGATATTCCCTAAGTTATTATTAACTATAAAGTCTAGCATATCATAGTTAGTGCAATTATACTTGGCAATCATGGAGAGAAAAGACTATATCCATGCATAGTGAATATTAGCAAGGAAGATGAAGAACATAGCAATCACTCCCCTGTAATAGTGTTGCTCTGCCTGCCCTATACACGAGAGGGGGACTATATAAGAATCAACGAAGCTGTCACTATCGCGAACTACCCCACAATCCGGCATATAGGGTGCAATCGCAGATAAATACGGTATAGACACCACGTCTACACAATAGTTATCATTCACCCACTGTACACATGGATAAACGCTATACGATCCTAGGCATGTATATAATTCCAATCTAACTAAGCCAAGCATATAACTATGATAAACTAAGAACAATATAATTGCAAATATAATCAAGTAGAGCAAAGTCATAACCAATATATTGAAATAGAACAAAGTCATATTCATAATATTGAAGAACAATGATGAACAATTGAAGAACAATAGAGGAATTACCAAGAATCCTCTTGACAGATCCGGGAACCAATCGAAGATTGACTCCTTCTAGTTCTAATCCTATGTAGCTATGCTAACTAGAGATCTAGTTGATGTGGTGGCTCTAGGGCTTGATCAGAGGCTCTCCTCCTAAATTAGGGTTTGAAGTATGAGACGAGGGCCTCTCCTCCAGGGGCAGGGGCCTTGCTTATATAGCCCTTTCGGATGAATCTAGGCCGTTGGATCAAACCGACATTGAACGGACGGTTTTCCTTGATCCTCTAGGTCGGTGGAGCATAATCCTCGAGGCGGAGCCTGATTGGCTCCGGGGCCAGGGCGGGCGCCCTAAGGACCAGGGCGGGCGCCCTGTGTCCGGCTCTGTTACGCCTCCCGTTCGTTCTCGTGGCTTCTGGACTCTTCTAGATGTAAGATAATTACGTGTTCGGTTAATATCCCGTCATTAATCTGACATGTGGGCCTTTCTTCCGTATTTCCTGATAACCCCCTGCAGAAATAGATAAACAGCAAAACTCGTGGAATTCTGTCAGATAAAACCCTAAGTCTAGGTGTTGGTTTCATTTGGATCCTTTTCTCTATTTATTTGATAGTTATAATTGATACTTAAGGACCGTCAACAAACTCCCCCAAGCTTACCTCTTGCTCGTCCCTGAGCAAGGAGAGACTCAGTAGTTGCTGAAATGCCTTTGAATTTTGATGGTACACATGCTTTCAAATAGAGTCTCATCTCTGAGTTAAAGTAAACTGTCAAGACTTAAAACTTACTCATTATACCTTTCACCATGGGGCTTGCAACCGTCACCTTTGTCTTGAGCGGTTAAAAGATAGAACAGTCTAGTCAAGCGCCATGTCTCTTATTCTTGATCAGCTATAGCTCTGGAGTTTTTTGCATATTTTTAAATAAAACTCAGAGATTCCTTGTATGACTCTCTCAGGTCTCTCTTTTGTGATATTTCTGGATCCTCACCAAGGCAGTAATGATGTCTGCCTTCTCTCAAAGCAAAGTATGTAGTATTTGTGGTATAAGGCAGAGTGACATTGCCTTCTCTCTCATCCTATTCTAATAAGGCTTTTTATATCTGGAGCTCATAGGTGGGAGATAAAGTACACATACTTACAAGACATTTATTGCATAGTCAAACCATGGATCCAGAGAAACAAGCCAATAAGTCAAATCAAGATGTGCATGTGTAGCGAATAAATGGTGTATGGTGGTAGTGATGATAACAATGATGAAAGTCTAATTCTACTTTTGCTCTTTTTGAGGGGATACGTACCTTTCTTGCTTTTAAAGCTCTTGAGGAGAATAAGATGCTCTATATTTTCTCTTTTTTTCTCTCAGGTGGGTATCTTGTACCCCTAATTCTACTGTCGGACACTTGTCCATTTTTACCTCTCTTCTCACACTTTTTCTCTTTTTTTTCATCGAGGTTCCGAGCACTTGCTCCTTTATATTTCCTCGTATCTTTTTCTTTTCGAGGTTCCGGGCACTTGCCCCGTTTTATTTTCTCGTATAGAGCACTCATCTCCTTAGAACAATATAGCAAGTGGTAGTAACCAAAATAGCTTGAGCATTTATTTCACAGGGGATAACAAGAATGGGAAAATATTTTTGGCTATTCTCTCCCGGATTAGGAGTAGAATAATTTTATGTGGATCTGGAGATGAGAATGAGTGGATATATGTGGATGCGTACTTCCGGAGTAGAAGCAGCATGTATGAGTGATCGTGCAAGTGAATCTTGATTTTAACCGCATGACAAGCTCCTAAGGGTCTACACAGCTTGACTACACTCAATGCTCATAAGCAGTAAAAAGTAAAGGTATGGCTTAAAGTCTAGCAAGCATGTATGTATGGCTGTGGTAGGAACTTAAACTCTCATCATACAGGAACTCATCATGTAGCATTTTAAGATTTTCAAAGATAAAATTCTCCAGAATTCTAGCATCTCTAGGAATAGATAAACAGCAGCTCAACCTTCCCATATCATATCCGTTAACAACTTAGACTTTAGATCAAGTTCTCTTCTCACAAGTTCAGGTTTAGAGCAAGCTTTAAATGATAATAGTTGTGTCTAAACTTAGAGAGAAAACTTCAAATTTGAAAATTAGGCAAAGCAACTATTCATCATATCTATGCTAGAGTTTTATTATTATCTAGATTCAGTTTAGCATAGCCACTTTATTTATTTATTAAAACACACTAAGCAAAAGATATAGGTATATATATAAGCACAAAATCTTTATTTGGTTTTTTTCATAGTTATGTATATTTTTATTTTTATAGGGTAGAAGTATATATAAATATAAAGATAAAGATAGAAATACTTAGCAAGATAATGGAGGTGCTCTCCCCCAAGCTGGATCTTGACATAATCTCTTCTGATGTAGCTAGCAGATGGCGGAGGTGTAGTTGAAAGTCGGCAGCACCCTGACAGCGATTAGAATGTCCTCCGTCTGCTAGTCTCCTTGAATTCTGCGGAGCTCAAATAGACAACAAAGCTTTGTGGAACTGATTAAGTGTTAGCATAAATATCTAGCCTTTATCATGCTGAGCCTCCTTGATTTTTTTATGTTTTTTTTATAAAGCAGAAGAAAATATTTATGTATTTATTATATATATATATTTTTTATGCCACCACAGTGAATGTACTTATGGGTTTTATGCCACTCGCATACTCACATGGGGCTTTAGGGTTTTTAACATTTTTATTTTCTTTTTAAGATAGTATGAATATAAATAACTAAGCAAACTATTTAAGATAAAGTAAATAATTAAAAAGGAAAGGATAACTACCAAGTTACCTCTTGGCAAGGCGTTCGATGTTTTTAAGTCCTCCGAACGGGACTCTTATTCGTTCAGTCGTCCTGGGACTTGGTGGATGGCGTAGTCGGTGGTTCCGGCGGCGCCTCCTCTTCATGTACAACTGTCTTTTCTTTCCATACCTGTCTCGGTGCTTTGGTCTCCTCAGGACAGTGTTGGTTGAGTGGTATGTCTTCAGATCTTACCACTTCTCCTTCATAATCTGCCCATCCGTCCTTGATGACCTGTTGCTTCTGATTGTGATTACGCCGCCTTCTTCTTGTCCTGACCTGCTTGGATTCTTCAAATACATAGTTAGGGTCAGTAAAGTAAAGACGTACCTTCTCAGAGGGGAAGTGCATGTAGACTTCTCCAGTTCCAATGTAAATGATTGCCTTGACAGTACTAAGGAATGGTCTTCCAAGGATGATGGGTGGATCGTATTCATCTTCTCCCATGTCAATAACCTGAAAGTCTGTATGGACAAAGTGATCGTCTATCTTGACAGGGACGTCAGTTACTGTACCTTCGACCTATCGGAATGTCTGATCTGCCATCTGGAGCTGAATATATGTTGGGTTTAAGGGCATGGTTCCGAACAGAAGTTCATAGGTGACCTTGGCCATTATGTTGACGCCCGACCCAGTGTCGCAAAGTGTCTTGTAGAAGTGGGACCCATTAATGGAGCAATAAATGCTTGGCATACCTGGGTCGTCCTTCTTAGGCAAGAACGGTGACTTGAGTTGGTGATCTTGACCTTTGTGCACGGCAGTGACCATCTTAGCTGTCTCGGTCCATACTTGCTTCTTGCTCTTGTTCCTCCTGTTGGTCCTCTTCCTTGGTTCATATTGGGGTTGCTCTGGGATTTGTGCGCTCTTGTTCTTAAAGGAAAACGTTTCCTTCCTCCCCTTGATGTAGAAACTGATCTTGGCAGCACTAGCATAGATGACAGCTCCCGTGGTGTTCAGGAATGGTCTCCCTAGGATGACGGGAGCCCTCTCATCAAAACCGGTCTCTATCACTACGAAGTCTGCTGGAGCATATGAGGAACCCACTCGGACACAGATGTTCTTCAATATTCCTCTCGGGAAACTCAGTGTCCTATCTGCAAGCTGCAAACACATGGTTGTTTCTAATAATGGTTGTGAAAAGAGTTTTTCATAGAGTACCCTGGGCATGATGTTGACGCTGGAGCCAAAGTCACAGAGTGCTTCTGGGAAGTCTCGCATGCCGATGGAGATCGGGATGACGGGGCGTCCTGGATCGCCTCTCTTGACCGGCAGACGGTCAGTACTTACTTCCACGATAGGGTTACTCCAGTAATCTCCTGCATCAAACATGTCTACAAGATTTGTAGATTCTAGTCCTTCCGGTTGCGATGGTATACCGGGGTTAGTAGCAGGAACAGCAGTAGCTATTTGATTCAACTGAGATTCAATCATTTTATTAAAGCTAATCTGGTTCTTGATGGCAGTAGAGAAATTATCCATTCTATTATTTATATTTTCTAGTATTTTATCATTAGATGCCAATTTCTTAGACATGTTATCCGTTAGCTTTCCTTGGTTGGACACTAACTCTATCAAAGGTGGATAATTATTATTATTATTGAAAGAATTGTTACCTTGGTAATTACCTGAGTAGTTAGGCCTCTGTTGATTCCAACCTTGATTCTGCTGAGGACGGTTGTAGTAGTAGTTGTTGTTGTTGATGTAGTTCACGTCCTCCAGCAACTCAGGACAGTGATTGCCCGAGTATCCAGTACCTCCACACTCCTCACAAGTCATGTGGGAGTTGTAGACGTGCATGACTTCTTTCTTTTCTCCAGCTCGATCATCGAGCTTCTTCATGAGTAGGTCTAGCTTGGCAGACAGCATGTCTACCTCCTTGAGCTGGTGCATACCTCCACCTCTCTTGCGTGTCTGAGTTCTTTCTTCATTCCAACCTTGGTTGGATGCCATCTTCTCCACAAGAGCTGTGGCTTGAGGTATGGTGAGTGATAGGAATGCTCCTCCAGCTGCAGCGTCCATGGTTTCACGGGCACTGTTAATGAGCCCATGATAAAATGTCTGCATCAGTAGCCAGCTTTCCATTCCATGATGGGGACATTCTAGGATGTAGTCTTGGAAACGCTCCCATGCTTCTGGAACGGATTCATCATGTTGTTGCTGAAAACTTGTAATCTTCCCACGGAGAGCATTGGTCTTGCCCATGGGAAAGAATTTAGCCAGAAAGTTCGTAGAGCAGAGTGCCCACGTAGTGTTCTTCTCCTTTGTAGCGTAGAACCACTGCTTCGCTCTCCCCAACAGTGAGAATGGGAAAAGGCGAAGTAGTATGGCGTCTCTGGGGACTTCAGCCATGGTGGAAGTGCTGCAGATCTCCAGGAAGTGTTGAAGATGAGCACTAGCGTCTTCATGTGGCTTCCCACAGAACTGGTTAGCTTGCACCATGTTGATGAGCCCAGGCTTGAGCTCGAAGTTGCGGTCGATCTCCCCAGCAGGTCCAGTGCGGATGTTGTCCGTAGTGGGAGCTGAGAACTCGCGGATCGACTTGTTCGCCATGGCTTCGAATTCAGTCGACAAATTCCGGATGAAACTTCGGCGGTCTTCGGATTTGGATGAAGCTTTGTGCTGAAGTGTTGACGATGTCTTCTTGAGCTTGGCTCTTGTTCTTCTGAATAAGGCTTCGGGATCGTCAACAAAGTTGTCTAAAAGATGTCTTCTATTCATGCATCACCCTGCAATAAATAATCAAAATGGAAAATACAGGGGCAAAACTGTATAAGAGAATTGATAAGCTCGATCAGATTAGTGATGCAAATGATGACTCAAAGTTCCATATTCATTCCTACTTAGTAATCAACCTTCCCCGGCAACGGTGCCAAAAATGCTTGTTGGGCATTCTTAACGTCACTACCAAAAGTAGACTTAGTTTTCTAATTCTGATAACGGCGCCAAAAATGCCAAACCTATTCCTCATGCCACTTAAGCCAAGTTGTCATCCCCAGCATGACATGAGAGACGCGGTACTGAAATATGCATTTGCTCATCAAGATAAATAATAAAAGGGATCTGCAAGCGCACAGATTAATACCGATGTAGCATTTTAACCGGGAAGTATTCCAGGTATCGTTATTTATATTTTTACCACTGGGAAGGGATTTCTAAGTATCATGGTTGATAATGGAATGAGAATATGGAACTGAGTACACATCATTGCATGTATAACCGAGAGTATTTATCAATCTCTTTATACAGGTATAAATGTCACATTAAGTAAAGGTAAAGTGATAATGGTGACAAAGATAATTAATCTGATCAGCTAGCCACATATAATAATGATAAGCACCTCAACAGATATTCTAGCAAGTCATTAGCATGGAATTAGGATGAACTACAAAGATATTCCCTAAGTTATTATTAACTATAAAGTCTAGCATATCATAGTTAGTGCAATTATACTTGGCAATCATGGAGAGAAAAGACTATATCCATGCATAGTGAATATTAGCAAGGAAGATGAAGAACATAGCAATCACTCCCCTGTAATAGTGTTGCTCTGCCTGCCCTATACACGAGAGGGGGACTATATAAGAATCAACGAAGCTGTCACTATCGCGAACTACCCCACAATCCGGCATATAGGGTGCAATCGCAGATAAATACGGTATAGACACCACGTCTACACAATAGTTATCATTCACCCACTGTACACATGGATAAACGCTATACGATCCTAGGCATGTATATAATTCCAATCTAACTAAGCCAAGCATATAACTATGATAAACTAAGAACAATATAATTACAAATATAATCAAGTAGAGCAAAGTCATAACCAATATATTGAAATAGAACAAAGTCATATTCATAATATTGAAGAACAATGATGAACAATTGAAAAACAATAGAGGAATTACCAAGAATCCTCTTGACAGATCCGGGAACCAATCGAAGATTGACTCCTTCTAGTTCTAATCCTATGTAGCTATGCTAACTAGAGATCTAGTTGATGTGGTGGCTCTAGGGCTTGATCAGAGGCTCTCCTCCTGAATTAGGGTTTGAAGTATGAGACGAGGGCCTCTCCTCCAGGGGCAGGGGCCTTGCTTATATAGCCCTTTCGGATGAATCTGGGCCGTTGGATCAAACCGACATTGAACGGACGGTTTTCCTTGATCCTCTAGGTCGGTGGAGCATAATCCTCGAGGCGGAGCCTGATTGGCTCCGGGGCCAGGGCGGGCGCCCTAAGGACCAGGGCGGGCGCCCTGTGTCCGGCTCCGTTACGCCTCCCGTTCGTTCTCGTGGCTTCTGGACTCTTCTAGATGTAAGATAATTACGTGTTCGGTTAATATCCCGTCATTAATCCGACATGTGGGCCTTTCTTCCGTATTTCCTGATAACCCCCTGCAGAAATAGATAAACAGCAAAACTCGTGGAATTCTGTCAGATAAAACCCTAAGTCTAGGTGTTGGTTTCATTTGGATCCTTTTCTCTATTTATTTGATAGTTATAATTGATACTTAAGGACCGTCAACAAGAGACGGTTGCTATAGAAGCAAGCCGTGTTGATTGCTTCGGCCCAAAAATAATGACTTACATTATACTCATTCAACATTGATCTTGCCATATCAATTAGGGTTCTATTCTTCCTCTCAACTAGGCCATTAGATTGAGGTGTATACTTGGCCAAAAATTGATGCTTGATTCCAAGCTCCTCACATAGGTCATCAACTCTTGTGTTTCTAAACTCACTTCCATTGTCACTTCTTACTTTCTTGATTGTGGTCTCAAACTCATTTTGCACTCTCTTGATGAACTTCTTGAATATGTCAAATACATCACTCTTGTCCCCAAGAAAGAATACCCATGTATATCTAGTGAAATCATCCACAATCACAAAGCCATACTTGTTGCCACCAATGCTTGTGTATGTAGTTGGCCCAAATAAATCCATATGCAACAACTCAAATGCCTTGGAAGTACTCATAATGCTTTTCAATGGATGAGTGTTGCCTACTTGCTTTCCGGCTTGATATGCACTACATAGCTTATCTTTCTCAAATATGACATCCTTCAGGCCTCTAACTAAGTCATGCTTCACTAACTTGTTGTTGATATTTGGTAACGCAATTAGGAAATAGGATCCGCAAGCGCACGGATATCGGTGAGCACTTCACCCGAGATGTTATCCTGGGTATCGTATTTATATTTTTACCTTTAGGAGAAAGAGTGCATCTGACTAACCAAATCTATTACTACTAACCTTTAGGCTACAACCACTATGATTCGATGTGAGTGATGTATAGAGAAGACTACAACCGCACTCTTCTTCTAACCTTGGTAAGGATGATCTACTGTTCTATTGGGGAGATTTACGGAATCTAGACACCACAAAGGATGTTCAACCCGCACCTATAAACCCTATCGATCCTGCTAACGGGATATGGAATACAAAGGTAACTCGGAATTGTCACGTTCCTCGCTACTACCACGGTCCGGCTAGACGAGGGGATATCTATGAGTATCCTAGCTTAAACACCACGTTTACGCTAGAGATGATTACTCTAAACTCTACGCGAAGAGATCAAAGTAAACTCATAAACCAAAGAACAATGAAACAAAGAACTTACTAGAATTTAGAAGTCGAAATACTGAATAATCCTGAGAACAAGCCTCGGGTTAGAAGAACTTGCTCCCGCAGGTACAACCTCGGAGTAGACACCGACAGGCCGGCTTCCTCCGATCTACACCTCCACTCTATCTCTCTCAATCTAGTAGAACTAATTCTACTTTCACATTGGATGCTAAGCCCTAAGAGGTGGGAACCCTAGAGACCCTAACTAGAGATATGCAACTGAATAATGAATTGGGGTCTTCTCCACCAGGGGTCAGGGGCCTTGCTTATATAGCCCTTTTGGATGAATCTGGACCGTCGGATCAAACCGACCTTCATCCTACGGTTTTCCTTGATCCTCGACCTGATTGGTCCCGGGGGCAGGGCGGGCGCCCTGTGTCCGGCCCCGTTACGGCTCCCGTTCGTTCCCGTGGCTTCTGGAATCTTCTAGATGTAAGATAATTACGTGTTCGGTTAATATCCCGTCATTAATCCGACATGTGGGCCTTTCTTCCATATTTCCTGATAACCCCCTGCAGAAATAGATAAACAGCAAAACTCGTGGAATTCTGTTAAATCAAACCCTAATTCTAGGTGTTGCTTGCATATAGGTCCTTTTCTTTATTTATTTGATGGTTATAATTGATATTTAAGAACCGTCAACAAACACCCCCATACTTAGGCTTTTACTCGTCCTCGAGAAAAGGTTGGTTAATAAAACATCTGGGGTTGAAACATTCTTTCATACCTGCAGGGTGTTGTAAAAATCCACTGTGCACTTATAGTCAGGGAAATATATGGTCAGAGTAAAAAGCCTTTCTTCTTAATCCCTATCACTTGGAGTTTTTATATATTTTTGAAAAGAAAAACTTAGCATACCTTTATCCTCATAGGTACCCTCAGAATCACTCATCTTTTATATTTCTCTCTGAGGCTGTTTTGATTTTGCAAAAATAATTCTTTAAGCATACATACCTTGCATTTATTGTATGGTCAAAACCGGATCCGAGGAGAAGAATGCCATACTCTTAGATCAAAGATTTTGAAAATTAAAAACTTGTCACTCTTACTGGCATATTGCTTATTAGAGGGACCATGGGCTATCATTTTCTTTCCATCATATTTTTATCATATCTTATTTTTTTTCATTTTGGGTGGATACCGAGGTACCCCTAATTCTACTGCCGGACACTTGTCCATTTTTTTCCACGAGGTTATCGAGCACTTGCTCCTTTTTATTTCCTCGATATATTCATAATTTTGCATAGCCCATGCCTCTAACGCAATAATACTTCAGAAGAGTGAATCTTTCTGAATAAAAATGTCTTGATCTTAGGAGTATGATAAATCTCTCAACAAGGGTCTAACTTGTTTTGAACAAACTCAATACAAAGCAGATAGCTTTAATTAATATTTTCATGTTTAGTAGACATATAAAACTTGAGGATGGTAGCTATAATTTTGAGATTTTTAAAATAAATTCTCCAAGCAATAAAGATACTAAGAATAAGGTACTCATACCCTTACCATCTCTTATTCCACAATGACTTTTAGCAACACAGGGTTTTGAAATAATTTTAATAATTGCAGGTTTCCAGGAAATATCACAGAGTGAGATTGATCATGATTATAAGCATTTTTATCCTTTTAATTTATCATGTTTAGAGAGATAAAATTCTGCACAAACTAAGGTGAGTGTGTAAGTGTGTAATAAAAGTGTGCAGAGTGTGTACCTGGTTCATGGAGTGGTGCGATCGAAGTGTGTGTGACATGTCAGGGAATCTCTCCCATACTTGTTTTCTGCTTTCTTGCACAAAAGTAAAGTAGAGACACACAAGACATACTAATAATAATCTTTATTAATCTTGAGGCATTTATTACAACCGAATAATAATAATAACCGAATATAATAGATCTAAACTGATTATAAGCGAACCTAATCGAATCTAATAATAACTAAGACATATATAGCCCCAAGATCTAATCTAGATAGCTCAGCGACGCTCACGCCTCCTAAGACTATGCTCTAACTCATCGATCCTCTTGTTGGCGTCGGGCTTTAATTTTTAATTGGAAGGTAAAAATTGATCACGTCTATTTCTTCTAATTCTTTATTGGGCTCTAAAAATAATTTAAGACGTTGACCATTTACCTTGAATAACGTACCTTCGTCATTTTGAAGTGTGATAGCTCCGTGAGATGATGAATGAATTACCTTGAATGGTCCTTCCCATTTGCTCCGGAGCTTTCCATGCCCGAAAAGCTTCACCCTGGAATTAAAAAGTAATACCTTATCTCCGGGTGAGAACTCCTTCTTCTTGATCCTCTTGTCATGCCATCTCTTGACTCTTTCTTTGTAGATCTTTGAATTGTGATATGCTTTCTCCCGCCATTCTTCTAACTCCGATAATTGCATTCTTCTATGTTTTCCGGCGATATCTAGGTCCATATGCCATCTTTTTATGGCCCAGTGTGCCTTGAACTCAAGTTCAATAGGTAGGTGACAGGTCTTTCCGTATACCAATTGGTATGGAGACATTCCAATTGGGGTCTTGTATGCTGTCCGGTAAGCCCAGAGTGCATCGGGTAACTTGTCCTTCCATGCCGTTCCCATCTCGTTCACCGTCTTCTGAAGAATGTTCTTGATTTGCTTGTTAGAAGTCTCTGCTTGGCCACTTGTCTGAGGATGATAGGGAGTAGCGACGTTGTGACGGATTCCATGTCTTGATAGATAGTGCTCGAAGCGCTTGTCAATGAAGTGTGATCCTCCATCACTTATCACTATCCTGGGGACTCCAAATCTTGGAAATATGATTTCCTCAAACATCCTCTTCGAACTGATATTGTCGGCATGTTTGCAAGGTAGTGCCTCTACCCACTTGGAGACGTAATCAACCGCCACCAAGATGAACTCACACTTCTTAGATGGGGGAAATGGACCCATATAGTCTATTCCCCAGACATCAAAGAGTTCAATCTGAAGGTTGTTGGTGAGTGGCATGGCATCCCTTGTATTTATGTTTC
Source organism: Saccharum hybrid cultivar R570 (assembly GCA_038087645.1). Taxonomy (NCBI): domain Eukaryota; kingdom Viridiplantae; phylum Streptophyta; class Magnoliopsida; order Poales; family Poaceae; genus Saccharum; species Saccharum hybrid cultivar. Next base: position 21,395,264 of record JAQSUU010000496.1, read on the forward strand.
CGTGCCTTTGACATGGCCCACATCTTCTGATATATTGCTTCGTGTCATCGTACATCGTAGGCCAGTAGAATCCACATTGCCAGATCTTTGAATGTGTACGGAATGCTCCATAGTGTCCTCCGTATGGTGATGAGTGACATCTGTCGATGATCTTCAATCCTTCCTCAGTGGTCACACATCTTCTAAGTAGGCCATCAGCGCATACTCGGAAGAGATATGGCTCATCCCATATATGTGAACGACTTTCCTGAATAAGCTTCTTCTTGTTTGTTCCGGGTGGTACATAACCTGAAACCATAAAATTAACAATATCTGCATACCAGGGGTCAGATCTGTTAATCCCGTAAAGCATGTCGTCCCAAAGTGAGTCATTAATGGGGGGTTCCTGTGAATTCTTAAAGTACATTCTAGACAAGTGATCAGCAACAGAATTTTCTACTCCCTTTTTATCTTTTATTTCTAAGTCAAATTCTTGGAGTAATAAAATCCATCTGATTAAGTGAGGTTTAGCATCTTTCTTAGTGAGCAAATATTTTAGTGCAGCATGATCAGTGTAAACAATTATCTTAGCTCCAACTAAATAAGATCTAAATTTATCAATGGCAAAAACAACAGTCAGAAGCTCTTTTTCAGTGGTTGCATAATTAAGTTGAGCTCCTGTCAAAGTTTTACTTGCATAAGCAATTGCATGATGCTTTTTATCTTTAGTTTGTCCTAAAACTGCCCCCACAGCATAATCACTAGCATCACACATAATTTCAAAAGGCAACGACCAATCAGCGGGTTGAATGATTGGTGCAGAGATGAGTGCTTGCTTTAATAAATTGAAAGAATTTAGACATGCATCATCAAATTCGAAAGGAGCATCCTTGGCTAGCAAAAGAGTAAGTGGTCTCGCAATAAATGAAAAGTCTTTTATAAATCTGCGATAAAAACCAGCATGGCCAAGAAAACTTCGAATTCCTTTTATATTCACAGGTAGAGGTAGTTGTTCAATTACTTCAATTTTAGCCCTATCTACCTCAATACCTCTTTCAGACACTAGGTGTCCTAGCACTATTCCTTCTCTAAACATAAAATGACATTTTTCCCAATTAAGGATTAAGTGCTTTTCTTCACATCTTTGCAAAACCTTATCTAAGTTCTCAAGACAACTATCAAAAGTTTTTCCATAAACTGAGAAATCATCCATGAAAACTTCCATAATCTCTTCAATCATATCAGAAAATATAGACATCATACATCTTTGAAAAGAAGCTGGTGCATTACATAACCCAAAAGACATTCTACGATAAGCATACGTTCCATATGGGCATGTAAAAGTGGTTTTGCTTTGATCATCAGGATGGATAGGGATCTGGTGATACCCTGAATATCCATCTAGAAAACAGAAAAACGAGTGTTTTGCTAACCGCTCAAGCATCTCATCTATAAAAGGCAAAGGAAAATGATCCTTTTTCGTGGCTTTATTAAGTTTTCTATAGTCTATGCACATCCGCCACCCAGTGACGGTGCGTTGCGGAATTAGCTCATTCTTATCATTAGTAACAACAGTCATGCCTCCCTTTTTAGGCACAACTTGAACAGGGCTTACCCACTCACTATGCGGCACAGGATATATAATCCTTGCATGCAGCAACTTTATAACTTCTTTTTTAACTACCTCTCTCATCGCGTTGTTAAGTCTACGTTGAGGCTCTCGAGAGGGTGTAACAGAAGGATCTGTCGGAATACGATGGGTACAAATCATAGGACTGATTCCTGTGAGATCTTGAAGTGAGTAGCCGAAAACAGAGTGGTGTTTTTCAAGAATGGTCATTAATCACAGAGTTTGCTCCTGAGTGAGTTTATTACTAACGATCACAGGAAACTCTGGATTATTGTTTAGAAAAGCATAGGTAAGACCGGGTGGTAAAGTTTTGAATTCTATGGGGGTCTAGGTGTTTCTGCAAACTCATCTAAGGGTTCAGGTTGGCTTCTTCTTCTAAGTCTGGATCATCTAAAAGTTCTAGAGATGCAGCCTTTACCTCCTCCATAGGATCAGGCAAAAGATATGGCTCGGTCTTATTATTCAAGGAGTGAGTTATTGTAATTGAAAGTTTAAAATCCTTTCCCAAAGAAATGTAGAGCTTTCCAGTTTGACCTTCATAAAGGAGTCTTCTAAAAGGTTGTCTAATCAGTAGGTCGAAACCCCATATATCAAAGATATAAAGGAGTCTTCTAAAGGAGTCTTCCAAGACTGGGGACTAATCGTCCCGAAGATTCCTTTATGACCTTTGTTGTGGGGGTTAAAACAAGTTTCCCAAATAAATTAAGTGCAAAAGCTTCGGACATAATATTGATCCCCGCAACAGGATTATAGAGAGCGTTAAATTGAACAGAATTATAAGCACAGCGTATAGTTATAGAAGGTGTGTCCACTCGGATCACTTCAGAGGAAAGCTCTGACTCCTCTAACCATTCGCTACTCATAACTGAGATAAGCTCTCTCAATTGACGTTCACTTGGTAAACAAATGCTAAATTGGCCGTTTTGGGGTCGGTCTATAGAATGGTAGTTTAAAATGTTTCCAAAATCGGCAAAGAGATCAGATTCTATGTCTAGCATGAAATCAGATGGTAGAATTTCTTCCTTTTGTGGCTCAGAACCTGAGATAGCTAAAGTAGATGAAAAATTTGGCAAAGTGTCTACTTCGGCTTCGTAGGTTTTATCATGGAAGGCATTATCCATCTCAGCTTCTAGGATTCTATTCAAGATCCCCTTAGCTTCATCAGTAGGGATACGAAAGAAAGAACCTCTAGCCATAGTATGCAGCATTTGTTTATTATCTTTCTGAAGACCTCGAAAAAAGTGAAATAAAAGAACAGTGTCTTCAAGCAAAAGTTTTGGACCAGATTCTAAAAGATCAGAAAAACGTTTCCAGGATTTCCCCAAAGTTTCATTATCTTTTTGTTTAAAAGATAGGACTTCGAGTCTAAGGTCACCAGTACGGTCAAGGGAATAAAAATCTAGACAAAAGTTGGCTCTTAAAACTCCCCATTCACCTTGCTGTTGACTTACCTTCTGACTATACCATCGTCTAGCTTCTCCTCTTAAAGAAAAAGGAAAAAGCTTCCAACGTAAAGTCTTATTAGAGATGCCATCAATGCGAAGACAATCGCATGTCTGCTCAAAATCTCTAATATGAAGGTAAGGGTTTTCGTCTTCCTTTCCCGAAAAAGATAAATTTTGAATCATCGCAATCAACCTTGAACTTAACTTATACTGGGATGTTTGGATAGGCTGTGATGACTCTCATGGTAAAAGGTCAGTTGCTGAAGGTGTTGCGGCATCAAAGATAGATATAGAACCTTGGTTTTTCATTTTTGGTAAAAAGAAAAAGAAAGAATGAAAAAGATAAGAAAATAAAAAGTATGAATACAAGCTAGTAGTAAGACTCAAGGTTATCTCAGCAAACCGTCTTTCTCCCCGGCAACGGCGCCAGAAATGCTTGTTGATATTTGATAACGCAATTAGGAAATAGGATCCGCAAGCGCACGGATATCGGTGAGCACTTCACCCGAGATGTTATCCTGGGTATCGTATTTATATTTTTACCTTTAGGAGAAAGAGTGCATCTGACTAACCAAATCTATTATTACTAACCTTTAGGCTACAACCACTATGATTCGATGTGAGTGATGTATAGAGAAGACTACAACCGCACTCTTCTTCTAACCTTGGTAAAGATGATCTACTGTTCTATTGGGGAGGTTTACGGAATCTAGACACCACAAAGGATGTTCAACCCGCACCTATAAACCCTATCGATCCTGCTAACGGGATATGGAATACAAAGGTAACTCGGAATTGTCACGTTCCTCGCTACTACCACGGTCCGGCTAGACGAGGGGATATCTATGAGTATCCTAGCTTAAACACCACGTTTACGCTAGAGATGATTACTCTAAACTCTACGCGAAGAGATCAAAGTAAACTCATAAACCAAAGAACAATAAAACAAAGAACTTACTAGAATTTAGAAGTCGAAATATTGAAGAATCCTGAGAACAAGCCTCGGGTTAGAAGAACTTGCTCCCGCAGGTACAACCTCGGAGTAGACACCGACAGGCCGGCTTCCTCCGATCTACACCTCCACTCTATCTCTCTCAATCTAGTAGAACTAATTCTACTTTCACATTGGATGCTAAGCCCTAAGAGGTGGGAACCCTAGAGGGAACCTCTCTCTCTAAACCCTAACTAGAGATATGCAACTGAATAATGAATTGGGGTCTTCTCCACCAGGGGTCAAGGGCCTTGCTTATATAGCCCTTTTGGATGAATCTGGACCGTCGGATCAAACCGACCTTTATCCTACGGTTTTCCTTGATCCTCAAAAGCGGTGGAGCATAATCCGCGAGACTCGACCTGATTAGTCCCGGGGGCAGGGCGGGCGCCCTAGGGCACAGGGCGGGCGCCCTGTGTCCGGCCCCGTTACGGCTCCCGTTCGTTCCCGTGGCTTCTGGAATCTTCTAGATGTAAGATAATTACGTGTTCGGTTAATATCCCGTCATTAATCCGACATGTGGGCCTTTCTTCCGTATTTCCTGATAACCCCCTGCAGAAATAGATAAACAGCAAAACTCGTGGAATTCTGTTAGATCAAACCCTAATTCTAGGTGTTGCTTGCATATAGGTCCTTTTCTTTATTTATTTGATGGTTATAATTGATACTTAAGAACCGTCAACACTTGTTCAATTGCTTCATGCCAACATGACCAAGTCTTCTATGCCATAACCAACCCATACTTGATTTGGTGAGCAAGCATGTTGAGAGTTGAGTGTCACTAGCATTGAAATCAACCAAGTATAGATTCTCATATCTAAAACCCTTGAAGATCAAATTGGAGCCATCAACACTAACTATCTCAACATCATCAACACCAAATATGCACTTGAAACCTAGATCACATAATTGAGCAACCGAGAGAAGATTGAAGTTAACTTTTCAACTAGGAGCACATTGGAAATGCTATGATCATTTGAGATTGCAATCCTTCCAAGAGCCTTCACATCACCCTTGCTATTGTCACCAAATGTGATACTATCAATGCCACTATTATTTGATTTGAGAGAGTTGAATATTCTTGAATCACCGGTCATATGTTGAGAGCACCCACTATCAAGCACCCAATGCCTTCCTCCGGCCTTGTAATTTATCTACAAAATAAATTAATGTTTCTTAGGTACCCATACTTGTTTGGGTCCTTGGAGGTTAGTAACTAAGCTCTTTGGTACCCAAATGACCTTCTTCTTTGGACCCACAATTGGTGTACCAACAAACCTAGCATGCACACCTTTCTCACCCTTGGTAAGCACATAACAAGAATCAAAAGGAATATAATCCATTTTAGCATGAAACTTGTTGTTCTTGTTCATTTTATTACAATTAATCTCTAGATGCCCAACTTGCTTGCATCTATTGCAATAACGACCATTGATCTTCATAAAGCGAGACTTTGGAGTAGCAAAGGCCGCCTTGCCCTTCTTGGAAGTATAGCCCAAACCCTCTTTGTTAAGAGAGAACCTTTGGCTACCCAAGCATTTTAGCAAGCGGGCATCCCCATCATAGGCATTGCCTAATGCGCGGGTGAGATCATCCACCTCTCTCTTGAGAGTCTCATTCTCAACCGCAAGTGATGAATCACTTTTAGTAGAGATAGAGTTGGTTGTGGTGGATAATGATGAGCTACATGAAGCATTAGTAGGACTAATAAATAAAGAATCATCAATAATATCACATGTTAGTCCAATATCACAAGTGACAATCACTTTCTCCTCCTTAGCTTCCTTCATGAACTTCTCCAACTTGAGGTCCTTTTCCTTGATAAGCTCAAGTAGAGTGGAGTGGGCTTCCTTAAGCCTAGTGTGAGCAACTTCAAGGTCCTCGTGGTCTTCCTTTAGACACTCACGAGAGGCCTCTAGTTCATCAAAGGATTTCCTAAGAGCTTTGAGCTCTTGTTCAATTCCTTTGCATTCCTTACTCTTTTTGAGAGCAACAAGCTCCTCCATCAAGGCATCATTTTCATTGCTCTTGGCAATGAGCTCTTGTTCCAAGATTTTATATTTTTTGGTTGTCCTCTTGTAGCCCTTGCTCATTTTATCTATTATGCCCAATAGATCATCCTTAGAGTAGTCCTCATCCTCCTCATCATCACTCCTACAACCATCACTAATACAAGAATCATCATCACTATCATCATATTTTACCTTGTTAGGCTTGGCCATAAGGCATGTCGATGTAGTGTCGAAGGTGGATGACTTGTTGGAGAGGGCGATGCTTGCAATGGCTCGCCGAGTGGTCCTCTCATCATCACTAGAGCTTTCATCATCATCACTATCGGAGTTGTCACTATCCCAAGTGACCACATAACCACCACCCTTCTTCTTCTTGTTGATAGTGAAGCTCTTCTTCTCTTTCTTCTCCTTCTTGTCCTTCTTGTTCTTCTTCAACTTCAACTCTTCATCATGATATCTTTTGTCTTCATAGGGGCACTTTACCACTATATGATCGGGGCTATTGCAATTGTAGCAAAGCACTTCCTTTGCCTTCATGAAGTCCCTTCTCTTCCTTGCCCCATATCCTTTCTTCTTCATGAACCTTCTCATCTTGTGCACTAGGAGGGCCATGGTCTCATCATCAAATGGATCATCATCATCACTCTCCACTTTGCTCTTGCCCTTAGAAGATGAAGCCTTGAATGCAATAGGCTTTTCTTGCTTGACCTTGGTCTCCTTCTTATCTTCTACCTCATCTTCATCATCATTGTATTGGGCATCGGTCATTATATCTCCAAACACATCGGTTGGTTTGACCTTGTCCAATCCCTCTCTAAAGATCATTCTTCTCAAGGTGGCAAACTTCTTGGGTAAGCACATCAAGAACTTGTGTGAGAAGTCCTTATCCTCAACCTTCTCTCCAAGCCCCTTGAGATCATTGACAATGACTTGAAACCTGTAGAACATCTCCGGGATGGATTCATCATCCTTCATCTTCAAAGTGGAGAACTTGTCCTTGAGCATATATAGCTTGGCACTTTTTACCGTTGAAGTGCCTTCATATGTTTCCTCAAGCCTTATCCAAAGCTCATTTGCCTTTTCAAGTTCTTTGATTTGCTCAAATACTTTGTCATCAATGGCACGATAGATTGTGTCAAGTGCCGCCGTGTTGCATTGTTTGTTGATGCGGTCATTCGGAGTGAGATTTTCTTCATCAAGAATCATGTATCCTTCTTTGGTCACATCCCAAACCTTCTCATGTATATTGTCTAGATATTGCTTCGTCTTCCTTTTCCAATGATCAAAGGAAGAGACGCCATCAAAGAATGGAGGCTTGCCATTAACATGATTGAACATAACTTGAGCCATCTTGCACCGAGGTTGTTAAGCTTTGCAAACGGTGACCACGGCTCTGATACCACTTGAAAGGTCTTGATGGCTAGAGGGGGGTGAATAGCCTTTTAAAATTTTCTACAAAGACAAGCTAAACAAGTTTATCAATACAACAAATAGCGAGATGCGAGTTTTGCTTAGCCTACGGGGTGTTTGCAAGCCACCTATCCAATTCATAATTCTAGTATAATGGCACTCAACCCCACAAGTCAAACCGAGAAGGTCACTACAACTATAACTAGCAAGCTACACAAAAGAGCTACTCTAGCAAAGCTAACTAGCTAGCAAAGATAACTAAGAAAGTAATGCGGAGTTGAGTTAGGAGAGTTTCACCGAGGGGCGAAGTATTGAGCCAACCAATATGATCAACAATGAATACCAAGACAATCGAACACCGGGATTAATCAATCACAATATGAAAGTGATGACACGAAGATTTATCCCGAGGTTCACGTGCTTGCCGGCACGCTAGTCCCCGTTGTGTCCCTCTTCACCACGTGGTTCGGTGGCTAATCGGTCTCACACCGAGCCTCTCAAAAGGCGCCACAAGAACCTACCAAATGGCAAAAGGTTGCAATGACATGAGCAATTTACTAATGTTGCCTTTGGCGCTTCACCGAGGTAGGCACAAACCCCTCACAATCACCGGAGGTGGCCAAGAACAATCACCAACTCTTACCAACGCCTCCAAGCTGCTCCAAGCCGTCTAGGTGGTGGCAACCACCAAGAGAAACAAGAATCCCGTAGCAAATCAACCACCAAGTGCCAACTAGATGCTATCTCACAATGCAAATGCACTTGGATCACTCAATCTCACTTCGAATCCGGTTGGAGTCCAGTAAGCTCCCTCAACGACCGGACGCGTCCGGTCGACTGTGACCGGACGCGCCACCGCATCCGATCAACAAACTGAAACACACGCAGATGCTGAACGCTGACCGGACGCGTCCGGTCAAACAGAGACCGCGTTCGGTCCAGCGTCCGGTCACCACTGTGACCTCCGTTCGCTTCCGTTCGATTTCCGACTTTCGGCGTAGTGGAAAATAGTCGTTTCAACTCCTCGAAAACGCCTGAATCCCGCCTCGCAAGCTCGGTGAGAGGGAGAGAGGACCCAAACCCTCTCTACCGCTCAAACTCCAACGCCATCGCAAATGTGCTAACACCACCAAGTGATCACGTCATGTGCGAGTGTGTTAGCATTTTCACAATCATTTATCGAGGCGTTATTAGTTCTATCCAAATGCATATGATTATAAAATGCACACCTAGAGGCACTTAGGAGTTCAATAGCCGCGTCATTCCCCTCTTTATAGTACGGCTATCTATCTTATAATGTAACCACACCCACTAGGTGTCTTGGTTACTAAAACACAACCCTTAAGCATATACCTTTGCCTTGATCACGTAGGGTTGCATCCAAATCCAAGTGTGGCCATCATGATCACCATGTCCATCTTGCCACCAACCTTGGAATGTACTAATCCTCATATGCTACATACAACTTAGGCATAGGATTAGTACTTAGGCATTGTCACTAATTACCAACACCAAACATAGGACTTTCACCAAGTCGCTGCTTCGTTAAGTAGTTGCCACCTCCTGAAACGTGAATAAAATCAATCGATGAGGTTGATCTTGGAGTTACTTGTGGGGAGCAGCAACTTTACATCATCTAGATTCTACCACCTACCCAACAAAAATTTACTGCCTCCTGCTCCCTTTCTCTGGATTTAGAATTCAAAGTGCTGCAACAAACTCAGAGTGTTCTCCTGGCTTCTGCTCATGGATAAGCTAAATACTACAAACATCCTTTGAAGAAAAAAACACAAATTGGAGAAAAATAACTACAAGTGTGTTCTATGCAGCAATAATGTTGAGGAAACTACTTATCACCTGTTTTTCAACTACCCCTTCGGCCAGGAATGTTGGCAGCACTTGGGAATCCACTAGAACCTTCAGAATGAATTCTTTCAAGTGATGATACAGTCAAAACAGCTAACACCAAAATCCCTTGTTTATGGAGACCTTCATCATTGTTGCTTGGCATATCTAGAAGCAGAGAAACAACTTCATTTTTATAGAGGCCGGCCTTCTTTCTCTTCTTGGAAAAACCTGTTCTGTGAAGAGGCCAAACTTCAAGCTTTTAGAATGAGAGATGACAAACACGCAGCTTTTCTCCTCTGTTTAGATCTTCTCTCTTAGACCTCTCTGGCTTTGGGCCGGCGGTTCCCTTCCTGCTGTGGGTACCTCAGCCCTCCAGCTGGCTGGTTTGTTGTATATTCTATCTCTTTGTACAGGTTTATATTTATTTTTAAATTAGATAAAATCCTAAAGTGGGGGCTTCCCTGCTGTATTTCCCGTTCAAGAAAAAGGCAGGGTGAATGCTGAATTATGTAGCCTTATACTATCCGAGCATGATCGCTGCAGGGGCATAGGCACAAAGGTGTTTCCACAAACACACGGAGGACGCACATGGAGTAAGGGGAATGGGAGAAAACAGATAGTTGAGAACTTGCAACACTGGTGGAGGTTGGAAGAAAGTACTTGTGCACGATGCAGTGTCATTCCATCTACAGGAGGTCCTCAGAGGATAGCGCACTGGTGCGCCTTGCAGCTACGTGCCATTGTTTGTGCCGCCAAACAACATCAGTAGGTTGCTATATTCGCCATTGAGTGTGTTATACATATCTTATAACTCTAGTCTAAGCACCATTTGAGTGAACTTTATTTTGAAATCGTGGAGAAATTTCAGTAATAATGCCATAGCTCAAGTAGATACGCGTCTATAATGCCATATAAATATCAAATAATCCCTCTGTCCAAGAATGATAAGCATATTTTTGACTATCCAAACAACGTTCTTTCAGTTCCTTGCCTTTTTTACATCAAGTCAAAGAATCCACATTGATAAAAGGAGAACACTATCCACATGACAAAACATCCTTTGCAATATTTTATTCTTATCAAGCTGAGGATAGAATCTGACTTACAACTTCATACATCTGGAGTTCCTGCAGTTGCAACACTTAATGGGAGTGTTGTCTTCCCTTCATAGAGTCTTGCCCGTGGTTTTGGTGGCTCTGGTTTCCTACATTACAAACAAGGTCTCAAAGCATAATTAAAACACGGAGCAAGATGCAAACTTCAAAGGGAAAACTTGAAATATTTGGATCTTCGACAGGGAGAATGCACTGAAACTTTCCTAGAAAAACTAGTTTAAGATCCATAAGTTCATCTAACGCCTGAGTGCCTACAGGGAAAAGAAAAGGTAATGTCAACCCATTTCCCTAGAAAAAAAATAGACCAATGGCAAAAAGTAGTTAAACTAAATATCCACACACAAAGAACTAAATAAAGGAGAGAAAAGGATAGTGTAAAATTTATTTCTATTATAAATGAAGAATATGTTAATAGCACTACAGTGCCAACTTATTATAATTGTAGAATATGTTAAAAGCATAAATAGAGCAGGAAAACTTTCATGACTTGGTGGAATGTGCTTTCCACTTAGGAGATCAAGCAATACAGTGCCAAAACTGTAAACCACACTCTTAGGACTTACTCTACCTGAGAACATATAACAGTTAAAAATGAAGAAAGAGACACATTGCCAAAATGTTTCATGGGATACTACTGCTTCTATGTGACACATTTACCTGTCTTAAGATACTCAGGAGGCATGAAGGCCAAATTAGTACTGTAGCTCTTTCCATCCCGGCTGTTCTTCATCAGACCAAAACATGACAGTCTTGGGTTACCATCCTACAAAATTGATCCACAGTAAAAACAAAAAAGGATCAAAGCTTTTGTATGAAAGGTATGAGAAGCAACTCATGCGAACAAGTAAAAACCTACCACATCAAAGACGACCCTGTATGCATGCAGGTCATGATTGAGTGCCCTCCCTTTGTTACTGCAGCACTCCAATGTCTGTGCCACATAAAGCGCAGCCCTCATCCTCATTGCCCAACTCAACGGATTTGTCTCCCCTGCCACATAACCACCATGAGGATAAAATGCAACTATCATCTTTTTTTAACACAGAGCAACTATCATATGTCAGATTGATAATCCACCTAATGATCGAAAATCCTAAATGCTAAAAGCTCCTGACAGCCGTATCCCTTCAAGAGTGGTCCATATATGAAAGGTCATAACAATTTGAATCGTCCCTAATAAGTACCATTTGTTGGAACCAACATTTGCAGGTTAGAATCAAGCTACAGATATCCTCTAGCATGGCCTAAAAACCAATGGCATGAATGACTAACATCCCTTACTGTTTCAGCACTCCCATAACTTAAATTAGTCAAGATAGAATTTGAGTCTAGACTCGAGAATTGTTTGATTCAAACGAGATCCAAATACTTAAAAGTTTGAACTTGCTGACAGTGAAGGCTGGCATCTGCTTCCTCCTTCAGCATGTACACCAAACCAAGGCTTTTGGCAATTAGCATGAGCAAGCAGAGATGCACACATTTACACAAGAAATATTGTATAGAAGTTATAATTGAATAAGCACCCAAAGTTTCAGATTCAACAAAAGTTTCAGCTCTCGGCTGTTACAGCAACATCACTGGTATGGTAAATGGTAGTAAACAAGATTAATCAATCTAATAATAGCCGTCAACACACATATATCAAGATCTTGCCGTCTTGGTAGTCAATGCAATAGGTAATTAAACATGTCAAGTCCTCCAATCAACTAAATGGAACTCGAAGAACTTTGCTCAAAATCTTTGTCAGTCACTCTTCAGTGGATAGAAAAGGAACCTCTAGTCACATGATCAGTAGCTCCGAACGTCGTGGCTACCGCACCACCAAGATGCCTCCCCCCGCGGCGGCAGAACGGGAGCAGAAGGCATACTGCACACGAAAGCAGGCGGCGGCAGAACGGGAGCAGAGGGCATACCGCACACGAACGCAGGCGGCTGCAGAACGGGAGCAGAGGGCATACCGCACACGAACGCAGGCGGCGGTAAAACGGGAGAAGAGGGCATACCGCACACGAACGTCGTGGTGTCATTGCTGCTATGGAAAGCAGAGGGCCAAGCATCCTGCCCGCAGAACACATCGCCGACGTCCCTGACATTTGTCCGGGAGCAGTTCTCCAGCGTAGGAAGAGCGCCGCAGGTCGTCGTGTAGCCCAAGTCGAACGACTTCTCTGGTTCAGGCCAAAATCTTGAAAAATCTGATGTATCGCCAATCTTCAACTTCGACGTTGTTGCCTCACCGTCTGTCTTGGACATCAGCGCAATGCAGTCTGATGTCGACTTCTCTGGTTCAGGCCAAAATCTTGAAAAAACTGATTTATCACCGATCTTCAACTGCGACGTTGTTGCCTCGCCGTCTGCCTTGGTCACCAGCGCAATGCAGTCTGATGTGTCACCGATCTTCCTCAGATTGGATGGCGTTGTAGACCTGACCTGTTCTTGCGACCTGACCGCTGAAGCTGGCGCAGAGGAATCGAAAAGCTGCCGCTTTGCCTTGACGTGGGGAGCAGAGGCCTCACCGACAGCCTTCCTCTTGCGCGCTGATGCAGAGTATGACGGTGTCGACGTGGATCCGTTGCTGCGGCGCGAATGGGTATGCGCCTTGTAGATGTTGCAAAGAACCAGCTGGGGCTCGCCGCCGTGGACGCGCTCGTGATCGGCTTCTTGGCCGTCGCTGAACTCCAACATGTACCACTCGGTCCTCTCGCTGCAGTTCTTCCCGATCTTGAGCTTGTAGGAGAAATACTGGCTGTGTCCGGCGCAATTGCCCTCGTCGTCGAGCACGCGGCGGGGGGCGCGCTCGGAGTGCCACGTGCCCACTCCACCGGCAACCTGTCGCGACTTGCGGCTGTCGGTGCTGCTCTTGGGCCTCACGTGGGTGAAGAAGAACCACGAGCTGCTCTCCCCTTTCTTCTCCGGAGCCGGATCGAAGAGCGTCGCGAGCAGGGCCGGGTCGGTGGTGTAGATGTCGGCGTCGTGGAAATGTGCCGCGGCGGTGGCAGGGAGGGGCTCGCCGGCGATCTTAAGACGGAGGAAGGAGAGGAGCTCCGACGGGGTGAAAGAGCAATGGCCCGGCGGAGGAGGCATGGTGGCTTAGGAGGCGGCGGAGGAGGCGAATCTGGCGCAAAAGGCGGCGGAGGAGGGAAGACGGTCGGGAGCCAGATTCAGTAACTTTATATAGCAAAGTCACGTTGTAACTTTCTGTCAATCTCCATCCTCCAGTTTGGATCCGACGGCTCCAATACTTTTGAGGCCCGGCCCTTGGTTTTTCAACCGATTTTCCAGCTGCAGCACAGCAGGACGCACAGACGACAGCTTTAGAGTCTCCTATCTCCTACAACTAAAAAGACTAAAAGTAAGACAATCATTTGGTGCGACAAAAGTTTCACCTCATCTTTGCACCGCCCTCTTGCGATAATAATGGAAAGTCTTGACCCTGATTTGCATGCGCTACAAACATGCAAAGTCTTGACCATGATTTGCATGCGCTCAAACACGGAAAGTCTTAGACCCTAATTGCCTCAAACAAGGAAAGCGATCACCCACGTCTCACGCTTAATCAAACCACACTCGGGCCACAAATATGAAAGTCTTGACTCAGATTTGCATGCGCTACAAACACGGAAGACCATCGTAGCTCGTCGCTGCACGATCGAGTGCGTCACTCGTCGCTGAACGATCAAGTGTGTCACTCGTCGCTGCACGATCGAGCACGTCTTCTTGGCAGAACTCAAGTGTGTCACTCATCGCTGCACAGAGACGATCGTCACGCGCCCCATGCCTCCCGCCCCTGCACGATCGAGCCGCCCCTACTTCTTCCTCGTCGTGTAGTGGAGAAGCAACAGCAATGGATCGTCCATCGTCTGTCTACTGGTGGATGCACCTGTGGCTACATCATCGATCGCCGCAAGGTCGCCGCAAGATCACCTCCCCGTGCGATCTTCCCTCCACGACCTGCTCCATTGTCCTGTCCGTGCGCCCACACCGTCATCCTCGTCGTGTGCCACACTGCTGCCTTCATGACGCCACACCATCGTCCTCGCCGTTCGCCCGCACTGTGTACCTAGAAACACCGCCGCCTCCATGATGCCCGCGCCGTAGTCCTCGCCGTTTGCCCGCGCCATGCACCCAAGCCGTCGCCCTCGGCTGCCACGCCACTGTCTCACGCCACCTGAGTCGTGCACCCAAGCCGTCGTCTTTGCATATGTAGACCGATCGACGTCACTCGTCCTCCATCACTCGCCGTTCATGATGTTATAACACCATAGTTCATGATGCTGCAGACGTTCTTGTTATATAGTTAATCATCTATTTGTTCGATATTGTGTGCCTGCACACTGGATGCTATCGTTTTTTTTAAGCATAGTTAGAGTATCTCCAACAGCTCACCAATAATCCATCCCCAATAAGGTAGTATTGGTGATCACCAATACTGCTTTTTTGGATTATTGGGGGAGATGCTCCAGCAGATCCCCAATACTGCACCCTAATATCAGCACATCCTGCTACATGGCCCATTTTGGTTTATGGCCCAACTGGCCTGCTAGACCAAGCAATCATCATCCACCGTCAGATCATGATCAACGGCTCACATCTCACTCACCAATCAAAACCCTAGCAGCCCATTTCACAGCCACGAGCCGCTCCTTTCCTATCGCCGGTCACAGCCACGACGATGCCGCTCCTCTCTCCTTCCCTGCTTCCTCGCTGCGCTCACCACCAGAAGGCCCGCGCCGCCGCTCGCCCACCGCCGTGGCCCTGCTCCTTCCCGCTGATGCGGCATCCACGGTGGCCATCTTCAGCTCCTCCTCCACCACCACCTCTCCCAGCGGCGTCGGGATGGAAGCGCTGCACATGGTCGTGGCCGCCACGGGGTACCTCTGCGCGAGAAGCACGCACACCCAGGACGACAACGGCGGTGGCGGTGGCAGCGGCCGCTCCTTGCCCCCGTCGCGGCCGCGAGCGACCTCTTCTTCCCCGGCGAGAGCCGGAACCTCATCTCCGTGACGCGACCTCCTCTTCCCCAGATCCGGTTCCAATCACACCATCTCTCATCAACTGCCAGCAGCCGGAGCTCATCGGAGAGGTAACTTTCTGAGCGAGCGCGGGAAGAAAAGTGAGGTAGTTGGGATGCGGGAGAGCTATTGGGGAAGATGCATCTTCCCCTCTATTTGGGGGGAGTTGGGCTGATTTTTGGTGATCACCAATTAATGGGGATGGGAAAGGGGAGCTGTTGGAGCATGTTTTTTGAGCAAACTTCCCCAATATGGTTGTTGGATTGGGGATAGGGGAGCTGTTGGAGATGCTCTTAGCCCTTTGTTTGTACCAATCTCGTTTCAAGTAGCTCGAGCCTTATTTATTTACTGATAGTCTCAATTCATGACCTTAGTGTACTTAGATACTTTACTGGTGAAATATATTAAATACTTTTCTCTTGTCTACTTTGTTTATGGCCACTGAATTTTTGGCTTGCTATTTTTTTTATTACACTGAATGGTATTCAGATGTTTGGCATTAGGTCATTGCACCTCCATACCTCGCTCGCTGAATTGGTGTCCCCCATAACAGCAACACCAAGCCAGATCAGAAGTCTATCTCTGCACTGCAAAATGTCTGTGGATTGATCTTTGTTTATTTTTGAACAATCTGGTATGAGCAGGCAAGAAAAAGAATGATGATTTCTCAATGAAGTTAAATCTTAAAAAAGAGGGAATGCAAGAACTTGCCCTGAATTGTTGCAAGGATGAAAGCTCAAGCAGGTTGCTACGCAGGTAGGGACCACTCCTCGGTAGAGTGGGCCTGGGCCGTGTATGCTGGGACTGGATGTTACACAGGGTAAAATATATATAGGGGTAGACAAGGATATAATTTATGCATCAACGGTTTCACTCAACTCCTACAACTCAATGCAACAAGATATAGAACTTATATAATTAATTGTTTTTATAAAATAGGAGACGTAGGATACTCCGGGCTTTTGCCTCTTTCGAAGGAACTAGGCTGGTGGTTCACGCACTTGGGTAGATCCTCTCTTTGCTCCTCGGCCTCGGGCACCTCCTGTGCCTAGATCTCCTGCGGATCTGCTCCCGCCTGCTCTTCTGGCACCACTACCAAAACTTTCTCCTGTGATCCAGTATGATGCATATGTCAGTGGTTATGAGAATGCAAGTGACAACCAATAATCATGATGCTTATGGATGGATGCAGATGAATGAACATGGTTAGTTACTTTCGACAAGTATGTGCAAGTCTCTTCTACCAGGTAGTCAATATCATCCAAGAACATGTACTATAAGCACATGTCATCTACTGCATTCTCTTCTACTACTGGTTACCATCATGCATCGCTAACCACCATATAACCACAAATACAGGTACTACTATACTAACACCACAATGGCTACCCTATCATGCCAAGTCATACCAGCAAGTCAAGTGCTTCAAAGATACACCAAATCACACTAAATACCCTAATCAAGCATAAAGCAATATTAAATTAACTAATATAAACCAAAGCTACAACTACCACATATACTTTCTAAACTCTTAAAATTCTAAGAAAAATATGGTAGCATGCTTGTGCTCAGTAGAGCCTATCATAAAATTTTCACAGCAAAAGCATACTTATTTTAGCCTACACAAAAATGACAAGCTATGATGGATAAATGAGCATGAAAATACTTTGTACTATAAAAAGTGTTAAACAACAGATTTCAGATTATGTTTAGCTTATTATTAGCATAAGGATAGCTCACAAAAATTTCCAACTCAATATCTCATGTAAATATTTTATTATGAATTTCCTAAGAATTAACCAATAATTGTACATAAATCAAATCTACCACTTCAACCACAGAACAGGGCATCACAAATAATTTTCACAGAAACTACATAGCAAAACAAAACAAGAACCATATTTTTCTGACCTATATTCTATTTACTATGCATTTTCCAAGAAATCAGCATTTTAATCATTTAAATAAAGCTATATATAAAAGTGTCACAAAATTGACATGCAACATTTTTAACATGTAGATCTGACAGCAAGGATCACAACAAAATTTGGTTCACATTTTTTGAGCAATATTTTTTGAGTTATGAATTAAACAAGCATTTAAATAAATCCTAAAAATTCATTTTCTTAAAAAATCCTACCCTAAAACGCTAGATCTACTCGGTGCAGTGCACCTAGAACCGCACACAGTGGCTGATAGTGGGACTCGAGGCCCCACATGTCATACACATGTGAGAGGGGAGATCACCAGCGGCAAGAGCTCGCCGACGGTGAGGTCTCCAGCCGCGGGGTGAGCACCACCATGCTCCCCGCAGCGAGACAAGTCGGGTGCGCTAGTTGGTTGAGTCGGGGGAGCTCTGGTACGGGCTCGCCGGCGGCGATGGCGGAGCGATGGCACTGCTCGATGGCAACTCACTGTTGCCCGCCATGCCAGGGTGCGCTGGTGCGTGCACGAGCTCCGCGGTGCAAAGGTGACTACGGTGCGCTAGATAGAAGAGAGAGAGGAGAGCGGAGGGGGCTCGCTGGTGTAGGCCGGTAGCTTGGCCATGGAGCGACGGCCACGACGGCCGATTCGGCCTCTTACCACAATGCTGGCGGCTGCGAGTGGGCGCACGGGGTGGAGGACATTGAGGCAGAGCAGGGTCGCGAGGAATCAGACGTGGGTGGAGTAGTGGCGGCGCTTTGTGACAGTGGAGCTCAACGACGAGCTCGCCCACTTGGTTGTTCAAAGTGGAGAAGAGGATATGGAGCGGAGTGGCGTGAGGCAGGGCGAGCGGGGTGCGGTTAAGGCGAGCGCACGTGTCGCGGGGCCACTGGAGTGCCACCCGTACGCCGTCGCCGGCGACCGGCGCCCACGCGGTGGCCGTGGCCTGACGCCAGTTGGCGCGGGCGTGCGCAAAGCATGGGAGGGGATGCGCGGAGGGGACGGGTCGGCTTGCCGAGCTAGGACAAAAGCGGGGCGGCGGCCCGTTTAGGAAAAGAAATTTATTTTTCTTTTTATCTTTACCATAACGGTCCCCAAATTCTATTTTTGAGCAAGAAAATTCATTTTTAGGACTTGGTGCAAAAATAGAAGTTGTTCCAAAATTTTTGTTCTACAATTTTGCCAAAAGAAGCAAGGTCAAAATCCAAATAGATTTTAAAATAGAGATTTAAAGTCAGTTTAAAACAAAGCCCTAATTTTGAAAGATTATTTTTAAAAGCATAATTTGAGAAAACTTTGAATATAAACTTGCTCCAAATTGCACCCTAATTATTTCTAAATTGTTTAAGTGATCGAACAGGTACACACAAAGTATAACAAGCATCTACATAGCATTAAATCTATTGAAACAACACATTGCAACATTCATGTTTCATTAGCATATTTCAAGTTATATTTCATGTGATGCTTATGAATGCATAATGATGATTAAGCTCATGATTTGCAAATGCTAATGCATGCTTAACACCGGGGTGTTACATCTATCTCTTTTAGTGTCTTAGTTTCTTAGTCTTTAGGTTTTGTTCCTAAGTCTACCCTGAGTCTGTATTAGTTGAGTTCAGATCTGCATATGAGAGATTGAGTGTCTTTGTCCGTGTTCCTTCAACTAAGAAAAGACCGGACATTGTAAGAACTAGATCTTGTACAAATGAGTCTGTTGGCTGATCTA
The DNA here is from genome assembly GCA_038087645.1 of Saccharum hybrid cultivar R570. Taxonomy (NCBI): domain Eukaryota; kingdom Viridiplantae; phylum Streptophyta; class Magnoliopsida; order Poales; family Poaceae; genus Saccharum; species Saccharum hybrid cultivar. The sequence continues at coordinate 21,414,355 of JAQSUU010000496.1, forward strand.
AACAAGATTTTTAAGGATAGTTACAATAAAGTAGGTTTTAAGGAAGTCGAGCACAAGCGAAGAAGTAGAACCCAATATTACTTAACTTATTAAATCCTAATTGTTGAGCAGCACAGGAGTCGCCTCACCCATCTCACCATCCTCTTTCTCTAAAAACCCCAAAGCATAGAGTACGAGCACAACCGATCCTCTTCCTAGTTTTAGCCATGGGCAGTAAGCGCGCCACCGCCACTGCCCATCGCTCCACGCCACCGCTGTATGCATACCTCCTCGACAGCAGTGAACACTACGAGGGCCACCAACCGTGTGGCCACTCCCACCAAGATGATGGTAGTACTCAAGGAGGATGGAGGCACTGAGGCGGTGCCGTCTCCAAGCCGCTCACCCTTGGCATTCTGTCAGCACTGGTGGCTCGTTTCGCTCCTCCTCGGCATCAACAACCCTAAAGTGTGAGCCATGACCAGTTGGTGGGCTGACGCTCGTGTTCGTAGTGAATCTAAGCAATACTAGTGTTGGTATTTCTTAACGAATGCAGAAGAATCTGCAAGCGTATAGAATTACCGTTGTAGCCTTCACCTAGAAGTATTCAGGGTATCGTATTTTCTACAGGGAATGGAGGTACTTTCTTCTAGCTAGTTTTTCCAAGGACAACCCAAGGGTAGAGATAGAAAGGGGGTAGAAATGGATTTCTATAGCTCTTAAGTCCTAAGAGTAGCGATACACTACTTCTACTTCTACTTGCTATGAGGTGCTCTTCTTGCTCTTGAGTGGTGTGTTTGGAGGGGGGAGACCCCTCCTTTTATAGGGAGAGTGAGGGGAATGATTCATGGAATATTCCCTCACTAATGCCCCTAAACCGTCCTACACTGCATTTAATGTACCGACGCCGCCTCGAACCAACCAAAGGGTGTCGGCATGGATCATTTGGCCAAGGTTGGGCCGGAGGCAAAGCACCAGTGATGCACCCGCGCCATGGGCGCGCCCACGCCCCCTGGCCCACTTTGAGTCCATCTTCGCGTGGTCGTTTCTCCCTTGGGCCTACGCCATGTCCCCGAGGTGTGTTGGCCCGAGTTAGATACGTGAGTGGGCTTTTCCCTCTTGCTTTGTGTAGGATGGATATGTGATTTGCGTGATTGCATATTCTTGCCATGTTTGTCATACACGTTACCCCCTAGGTGGGCCACCTTGGGTCTTGGGTAGCCTTCTATGGGCTTGTGACATTTTTGTTCTACTCTTTTGCTCATTCTTGGCCTTTTATATACATTTCCACGAATGCCCTCCTGTGAATGGTCAAATACCAAACCTCATGAAAATCATTAGTTATAAGCCCTAGTTCTAAGTTTTAGTGTTCATTTTTATGTGAATGTTGGCGGTTAAAAGTGTGAGTTAAGGACCGTCAACAACTAGTATCCAGGGTTCGGGTCGTAGATCGATCCACATTACCAAACAACCATTGGATCTGGCAAGGACGCGATGTAGACCATTCGATCAGGGTCATAGCGGGTCTATGGCCCATTAAGCCATAAACCCGTGCACTCACGAAAGCCGCACAATCTGTTCCCCATCTGCTCTTGTCGTGCTGCCATGAGCCCGTGACGTGCACCATGCCGCGCCCATCTCTCTCCTCCTACTGGCCTCCAATGTCCCCTTGAAAGGTCCTAATGGCTAGAGGGAGGTGAATAGCCTATAAAAATTTCTACAGCAACACTAAGCAAACCGGTTAGACAATAATGAGGCGAAGCGAATGTTGCTAGCCTACTAAAAATGCAAGCCACCTACCCCAATTCTAGTGACTGTGATCTCTATGCACACAAAGGGGATGTCACTACACTAAGTTAGTGAGCTCTCAAAGACTAACTAAAGAGCCTCACTAACCACTAGACCCGATACAAGCTTGCTCTCAAAACTAATTACACTAAAGAGCTTAGCTACACTAAGAATATAAATACAAGAGAGGTACTGATATTTATACCGACATGTCAAGGAGTGAGCCAATCACAAGATGGAGCCAATCAATCACAATGAATACCAATGAAATCCTCAGAACAAGATGACATAAGATTTTTTTACCGAGGTTCACTTGCTTGCCGGCAAGCTAGTCCTCGTTGTGGCGATACACTCACTTAGAGGTTCACACACTAATTGGCATCACACACAAAACCCTTAATAGGATGCCGCACAACTAACATAAGATGAGGATCACACAAGCCATGAGCAATCCATTAGAGTACCTTTTGGCTCTCCATCGGGGAAAGGTCAAGAACACCTCACAATCACCACGATCAGAGTCGGAGATAATCACCTTCTTTCGCTCGATGATTCTTGCCGCACCAAGCTGTCTAGGTGGCGGCAACCACCAAGAGTAACAAGTGAATCCCACAGCAAAAAAAATGAACACCAAGTGCCTCTAGATGCAAACACTCAAGCAATGCACTTGGATTCACTCTCAATCTCACAAAGATGATAAATCAATGATAGAGATGAGTGGGAGGGCCTTGGCTAAGCTCACAAGGTTGCTATGTCAATGTAAAATGGCCAAGAGAGTGAGCTTAAGTCAGCCAAGGGGCTTAAATAGAGAGCCCCCAAGAATAGAGCCGTTGGGCTCAACACCTCACTGGTTTCGGGTGACCGGACACGCCGGTTAAAGTGACCGGACGCGTGGCACCCCAACATCCGGTCGTAGATCACCATCCACGTGTCTTGGCTTCGAACTCCCACCATCAGATGCCAATGACTAGTAGCCATTCCCGCACATGTTGAGTGACGACCGGACGCCACGAAGGATGACCGAATGCACTGTCGCAGCGTCAGGTCAACAAAACCGCGCGCACTGCCAACGGATGACCGGACGCACCGATTAACTCGGCCTCCTAGCATCAGGTCATGTCCGGAGAGCTCCCAGAGCACCAAAACCATAACCTAACATGTCAGGTGCACGCGACCAGATGCACCACCGCGTCAAATCTTCACCGCGCTCATTCAGCCGCTTATGTCACCGTACGTCACCATCGGACAGACGCATGAAAGCTCTAGTTTGGTTTTGGTGAATTGGTGAAACCCTAGCTACTAACCTATGTGCTCTAAGTGTATGAGAGATAGGATGGTAGATATTCCAAGTGGTGAAGCAAATGGATGAAGATCATGGTGGTGATGGCCATGGTGATCAAGTGCTCGGCTTGGAAAAGAAGAAAGAGAAAACAAAAAGCTCAAGGCAAAGGTATAAGTGGTAGGACCTTTTTGGTTTGGTGATCGAGACACTTAGTGAGTATGATCACATTTAGGATTGATAGTCATACTATTAAGAGGGGTGAAACTCGTATCGAAATACGGTTATCAAAGTGCCACTATATGCTCTAACTCATTGCATTTGCATTTAGGATCTAGTGGAGTGCTAACACCCTTGAAAATGTTTGTGAAAATATGCTAACACATGTGCACAAGGTGATACTGTCGGGTACTAGTAAAATGGGGTACCCCATTTCACCGCAAAACCATCCACCAAGGCAAATATTATGGCCCACGGACCATTACAGCCGGTCCAGGCCTTACTCTGCTCAAAACTAAAGTCAAAGGACAAGCGCCCGAGCCCCCTAGCGCTCCTTCGCTTCGTCCGACCTCCCTCCATCTTGTCTGACCCCTGTGACATCATTCAGGCACCTGAGCCCTATGATGTCATCGAGGCGCTCGACCCCTTTGCACGGCTACTGCTTCGCTCGACCCCCCATTGTAACAAGCTGCCGCAGGTACGCACGGGCCCCTACCTTTTCCTGTTGAGGAACAGGAGCTCACCGCGTCGTGCTGGATCACCTGGGAACTTGTAACGCCTGATTCATGATCCGATCAAGGCTTCCATGGATTTTTCTCGCCCCCTACGGCAGTAACAGGGGGGAGCTACGCTACGCCGCACCCTATCATGTCCGTCTCAACGGGGCGGGGAGCAACGGCTGTCCAGGCCCCCCACCTTTTTGCCGGCGCAGTTTCAGGGCCATGAAATCTTCTTCATCATGACACCATGTCAGGGTATGCCTTCGCCGTGTCATCTACAGCCACGACACGCCGCCACCGCAACGATGACTGTGCGAACGCACGAACAGAGAGGAAAGCTAGCAATAGGGAGCACCTTAGGACCTTTTCTTTCTATTTTCATACATCTAGATACTATAACTTGACCCCTCCCTTTGCATACTATGAAAGGAGAGGGAGGGACCCTCAATAGAGGGGATAGATGAAAAAAACAACGCCCAGTAATGGCAATGTACTAAGCACACACCCGAAAACACTCAAACGCACCCACTCACAGAGACTTGGGAGCCATCCCTCTCTCGACCAGCTTGTATCCCCCTACTACAAGCACCCCGGTGCAGGGCAACACGAGCAGCAGTGAGCACTGGATGTAGGGACGTTTGGCCCGAACCGATATACATCTTGTGTCCGCCTTGCACAGCCATCAGAGGCTCTGACACACAGCATCGTTCACTTATCCCATCTCTAAACACCCTCCGGTTCTAGAACACCGATAGTTGGCACAGTAGGTAGGGGCCTCTGCATATCATGTTCTACACCATCAAGTCTCCGATGGCCAAAAACGATATCAACTTTGCTCCGGGATCCCACATCTGGTTTGGGAGCCTTGAGTTCGTCGTCATCGGGGAGGGCTACAACCTCGACCTCCTTCCACCGACCGGTGAGCCCGCCAGCTTCTCCGAGCCGGCGGCCAACCTACGACTCTGCTCTAACGAGTTGAAGGGCACATGGCCCGACAAGTTCAGCTACCCTAGCATACCACGAGTTGGCCAGCCCTGTCATGACAAAAAGGTTCATAAATCATCAACAAACATCTATCATCTCAATCTAGAGGTAGGAGAGGCATCAGAGGATCTACCCCAACAACTCATGCGCTCCATCGCCGATGTCCTGGCGTCGGCCGAAACAAGCTCCAACTCCAACTTCCTCGACTTCGACAACGACAATGACAATGACAACGAAGGCGGCACCAGCTTCACCAGGCTTCGAGAGATGCAACGCTTTTTGCGCATCAGCAACTACCTCGTTGATGATGAGCCATGCAAGGATGACTTCGTTGATCGCTTCAACGACTATGAGCTTTCATGGCCATAAAGGGAACAACTAAATCCCTAGACAGAAGTTGGTAAAACAATCGTCAAGCCCATCTCTCGTTGTTTTCATTATTAATACTGCTATTAAGCTACTCTTGCAATTTTCCTTTAAGTTGCTCTTCTATCCCATGCAATGATGTATGTATAAAGTCATCATATGCATCACGAACATACATGCATCATTTGCACACGGTCTAAATTTGGCTCTAGAGTTCGTAGGCTGGCCCTGCGAAGGGGTTTCGATAGTCGCTTAACCAATAGAGTGAGGGATGGAATGAGGAGTGGCACACTAGCGACCAGTATCCGGTTGCACCGAGCACCATATGGAACTCTTTGATACATGTTCGAGTCTTGATGAACACTGGTCTAGGGTATTTTATCAGAAAAAGGCAATGAGCCACCGGGGACGGTCGAACGACCCTAGTTACCCTATTGAACCAGTCATCAAGAGCCAGGGGTCGGTCATTAGCTACCTCCATCGGATCCCTAACGCATAGGAACCGGAGCCCCGCTCGAACTAAGAAACCCGTTAGCAACTCAAACGGGCATCATGTTTCGATCCTAGGCGAGAGAGATGATGTGCCGCTGTCCAACCTCTCCTTCTTTGCAGAAAAGAAGCGCGAGGGGAATGCATTGGGCCTCCTGACCAGATCGACGCACGGGCGAAGATTTTTTGAGGTCTAGATTCATACGCATAACTACTTTCTTATTTCAAAGGCCCATCAAGGCCCATGTGCAGGTACGACGTCTACCCGGGCCATCGCCCAGATTCAGGAGGTGCCCGAGGGCAAAAAAGTCCGGCTAACGGCTGTCCTTTCCATGTGTTAGCATTAAGGGGCACCGACCCTGTCTCAGGACGCGGTAGTGGCAGTGGTCACATCGACCCTAACATGCTACGCGCACCCGGGAGCGGTTCCTTCCTCGCAGGAAACCCCGCCACACTCACCGCCGGCGATGCTCCGGTAACATTTTATACTAACTGCATGCTAACTTAAAAATGTAAACAAAATATAAAACTAAACACCGATTAATTCATAAGAGGTCTGATACAAAAGGCATCGATGCGCCACAGGCAAAGCAAAAATATAAAGAAAATAAAAAACCCTAACGAGGGGGAGCCTCGCTAGCACCTCCGCGGCAGGAACATGGGCAACCATCGCCTCCCTCGCTGGGCCGTAGCGCGTAACCAGGTCCTCATGGTGGTGCAACTACTCTCCCATAGGGAAGCCGTTGACTCCGGTGAGGTCCGCCTCCACCGTCACCTTTGCCATGGCCAGGGCAACCCCAGCGCCACGACGAACACCACTCTCGATGGCGTCGAGGGCACGGCGGCGCGCGTTCTAGAGGCACTCCTCCAGGGCGCCCGGTGCAACTCCTAGGAAGTCGAGGAAAGCGTCCACTGCCGCGCAGAGACGCTCTAGCTCCGTTGTCGCCTCTGAGGAAAAAATCCCATTTCCATCAGACAAAAGCACAAAAGAAAACTACAAACAAGAAGGAGAATACGTACGAACGCCATGGCGATCGGCGTCCTCGAGCTGCTTGATGAGGGCGTTCGCCCTCTCCTTGACGTCCGCGGCCACGACATCCGCCAGCGCCCGCTCCTCTGCCTCCTTCACCACCGGCTCTGACGGGTCGGCCCAAGCCACAGCAGCAATGCGAAGAAGGCCACCGGCAGAAAGACCTTCGGTGTTTAGCACACGGCCGGACTCGGTGAAGGCCCGGTCATCAACGCGACGGTGCAACGCCACCGGAGGGCCGTCCACCTCCTCGGACGCCCAAGACCCTTCGTCGAGTCGCCACGCTCCGTCAAGGCTAAACTAAGTGGGAAAGGAAATAGAAAAGGGAAGGCAGGGATAGTGAAAGGGTCAAGCTTCGAGCCAGGTATAAATAGACCCCAAGCGACCGTTCGGTTCCACAGACTCCCAGGACGATCAATGTGGTCTCGATTCACGAACCACCACCCTATCCTCTCACCAGAACCATGACTCACGAACTGTCGCCCACTTCTTCCACCAACCGAGCCACGACGCGTCACAACCGCACTCAATCACCTCTGACAAAAACCGCAACTTCACCATTTCGCCTTTCTTTCCACATAACTGATCACCAGCGCGCCCATGGGCTGACTATGGGCCGCGAAAAAAAGGAAAACACCCTTCACCAAGACTCACCAAGAAAGGCCTCCCTTGGGCCCAACAGAACACACAAAAACAACACCAAGAGCCGGCGGACGGCGATTGGGACGACCCACATACTTCATGCCAAGTTTCGGAGGCCCACGAAGGAAATCAAAGGGCTTGGCATGAAGAACCGATGCGAAGAGAAGGGGTTTAGGGACGGACCCACCGCAACCAACCAACGGATAAGTGTTGATCAAGCATTTTAATAAGTAAATCACTCAGAGCACTCCTATCTATGGCAATAGTATGGTCAAGTTAGAATATTAGAGGAATAATTCCTAAGTCATCCTTAACTACAAGTCAGAGCATACGTTGATTAGTATAATTACACCTAGTAATCATGGCTAAGATCATCATTATATCCACACATAAGGGGTATTACTTAGGGAAGTTTGAGTACAGAAACCTCTCCTTTCCTTCGTAACCGGGCCCTACTTCCTTAACCTATACTCGGGGAGTGGACTATAAAGGACTCAACGGGAGTGTCACATCCGTGATCTACTGATCTCTACCACCCACTCATGATATCTTATTAGGGTGAATACTATACGAACTTATGCATAAATACAATGATAAACTAACTATACTAAGCATATAATCAAAGTAGACATGAACATTGCAACCAAGAACATGAATAAAATGAATACTATATTATCTTGATAATTGTACCAAAGCATATAAACATAATGGAGATACAACGAGAGAGGGGTATAAGAATTATACCGAACCAAGCTCTACACGATGTCGGGAATCCAAGCGAAGATCTACTTGCTTTCCTCTAGACCTAGCCTAACTAGCTATGCCCTAGAAACTAAAGGAGCTCTAAGAATATTAGGGTTTCTGGCTTTGGATGACTTGATCTCAAATGACTTGATGCCTTAGGGGGCTGGGGTCTCCTTATATAGCCAGATGGTCCAACGTGAGCCCTTGGATCAAACCGACTTGAAGAACGACGTAGATGCAGTCTAAGAAGGTGGTGGACGAATATTTCAGAAGCTGACAGACGGGGGCCACCACCGAGGACCGGGCTGACAGCCTCTCAGTCTCTGCCTCGAGGGGTTGCCTCCTGGAGTCCTCTGGAGTCTTCTAGAATAGTTTTTATCACGGTTAAGTTAATTTCTTTCTGACGTTTTGATCCCCCTTTTTAGTTTTCTGAATATACCCTGCAGAAAATACAGATTCACCAAAACTTATGGAAATTGTTAGTTTATATCCCTAAGTTTCTATTGGTGATCCATTTTAAGCATCTATTTAAGTTATGTTGACGGTTTAATATGGTAGATAACTACCGTCACAGTATCCCAAAGGAGCAAAGTTTGAGCTAATTAGATATTCTGATTCGGATTATGCAGGATGCAAAGTTGAGAGAAGAAGCACATCAGGCATATGTCAACTATTAGGAAGATCACTTGTTTTATGGTCATCAAAGAAGCAAAATAGTGTTGCATTGTCAACCGCCGAAGCTGAATATATAGCCGCCGGTAGTTGTTGTGCACAAATTCTTTGGATGAAGGCCACATTGAATGACTTTGGAATTAAGTTCAAGAATGTGCCATTGCTATGTGACAATGAGAGTGTAATCAAGCTCACCAACAATCCGGTTCAACATGCAAGAACAAAGCATATTGATGTCCGCCACCATTTCATTAGAGATCATCAACAAAAAGAGGACATTTGCATTGAGAGTGTGGGCATTGAAGATCAACTTGCTGATATATTCACTAAGACATTGGATGAGAAAATGTTTTACAAGCTAAGGAATGAGTTGAATATATTAGATTTCTCTAATATGTGTTAATGCAAGCTAAGGAATGCTTGATGGTATTTGTTAATGCACATAGAATAATTACTAAGAATGATTCGCAAGCATACGGATACCGATGTAGCACTTCACCCAGGAGTATTCTAGAGTATCATTATTTATATTTTACCACAGGAAAAATGTGTGAGAATAACTAAGTCTAAATTTAATCCCTGAGAAGCAACAAGGACGGAGAAGATAGGGCTATAGAGAAGATCACTAAGGTCTTCTAGTTCTAACCTTCGCAAGCTATGTTTATGATTGTTCCAATGGAGACGTTACTTAAGAAAAGACACCAGCATAGGATGTTTTCCTTAGTAACCAGGTCCTACTTCTCCTACAAACAGGAGGTGGACTATGGAAGATTCAACGAGGCTATAAAGTCACCCTCGTGAGCTACCACCGATCCGGAAGGTAGGGTGCATCTACAAGTAACCGAGTCTAAGCACCACGCTTACACTACAAATACTACTTTAATCAAGGAGCTACCAAGATTAAAGTACTCAAAAGACAAAAGAGTCACAAACTGGAAGAACAATAATAACAATGTTACTTGAATTAGAAGTTGAATACCAGAGAAATATCAGAAATAAGCTCCAATGAAACTTGATCCCGCAGGTACAAGCCGTAGAGGAGACAGGACAGGCCAGCAACTCCTCTAAACTCTTCTCTCACACTCTATATCTCTATTACTAAATAAGACTAGTCCTAATCTTTGGAAGACTATAAGATTAATCTTCTCTTGAATGCTTGGCTCTTGATGCTATCTAGGGTTTCTTGATGCTAGAGGAGGATTAGGGTTTCTGCCCAGGATGAGGATGCTCTAATCCAAGGGGTAGGGTCCAGCTTATATAGGCCGAAGCGATGCACCAAAGCCCTCGGATCAAACTGACTTCAATCAAGGGTAGAGATACAATCTTTAAGGCGGTGGAGAATCGACTTGCGGAGGTGGTGGCTGATAGGTGGGACCACAGGTCGGCTGACCTAGAGGTGGGGTCGGCTGACCTGGCTCTATGGCAGGTGGGCCCCATCTTCGGTGGTACGCCTTCTCGTGTTTTCTAGAATCTTCTCGACTTGGTTCCCTCGTAGAATATGTTTTTTAGTTCGACATGTGGGTCATCTTTAGCTCTTTTCCTGTTTGATCCCTGCAAAACACAGATTCACCAAAACTTATGGAATTCTATCAGTTTAACCCCTATTCTATGTTGGTGATTCCTTTTATGCAGTTCTTTCGAGTTAAATTGACGGTTCATGATGGTTGTTAACTACCATCAACAGCCGGTCAAAGTGACCAGACGCGCGGCACTCCAGCGTCCGGTCGTGGATCACCATCCACGTGTCCCGACTTCGAACTCCTGCAATCAGATGCCAACGGCTAGTAGCCGTTCCTGCGCGCGTTGAATGACGACCGGACGCACTGTCACAGCGTCAGGTCAACAGAACCACGTGCACTGTCAATGGATGACCGGACGCACTGATCAACTCGGCCTCCTAGCATCAGGTCATGTCTAGAGAGCTCCCGGGGCACCAAAACCACGACCTGACATGTTAGGTGCAAGCGACCGGATGCGCCACCACATCAGATCTTCACCGCGCTCATTCAGCCGCTTACGTCACCGTACGTCACCACCGAGCGGACATGGCCTCAGTGTGTCAGGTCACCTTGTTGCGCCCGCATCCGGTCACTTGACCGAGATGGCTCCATTTCTGGAAACCATGACCGGACGCACAGGCCAATCGAGGCCAGTGTCCGATCACTTCTAGTGATCTCTTTTCGTCTTTGTTTCTTCACCAACTTCTCCACCATTTCTCAAATGTGCCAGCCACCAAGTGTATCACCATGTGCACGTGTGTTAGCATATTTTCATAAACATTTTCAAGGGTGTTAGCTTTTCACTAGATCTAAATGCATATGCAATGAGTTAGAGCATCTAGTGGCACTTTGACAACCGCATTTCACGACGAGTTTTACCCCTCTTAATAGTACAGCTATGTGTCTTGATCACCAAACCAAAAGGCTCCTATCAAATTATACCTTTGTCTTGAGCTTTTTGTTTTTCTCTTTCTTCTTTTCAAAGCCCGAGCACTTGATCACCACGGACATCACCACCGTAATCTTCATCCATTTGCTCCATCACTTGAAATCTCTACTAACCTATCTCACATACGCTTAGAGCATATAGGTTAATAGCTAGATTTCATTAATTCGCCAAAACCAGGCTAACCAAGCTATAGCTCTCACCCCTAAAGATGGCAACGGGGACCCGATCCCTGATTCCCCGCGGGGAATCCTTCCATTAGGGGATGGGGATGGTGTAGAATTGATCCTCACGGGGATGAAATTGGTAGAATTGTTGTCCCCGTCGGGGATGGCGGGGACGGGGATGGTACCCTGGTCCCCGACCCCGATCCCCGCATCCTCGCCCCGTGAAGCAGAGCACCAGCAAATCGCAGTAGCCAGCCAAGCCAGGGGCGCAAGGCCCATGTAAAAAAGGCCCATTAGCCCCGAAGTATATATACGCGCTAACCCTAATTCTCACCCCCACACTCCACCGGTCCACCCCTATCCATCCAGAAATTCCAGATCCAGTATTCCAGTCCCTTCTCTCGCCGCTGCCTGGCTCTCTCCCTCCTTTTCCTGGGAGTCATGACCGCGCCGCGCTCAGCGATCCCATTCCCCAACGCCGCCGTCGCCTCCCACCAGGTTGGTTTGGTAGCCGTTGTCTCTCTCCGGAGTCCGGATCCGTCCACCACAATCTTTTTGCATGTATTTTTGTTGTTCCAGCCTCCGTCCGCTTGCAATTGAACGTCTCTGTACGTTTGTTTTTTTCACCTGTTGTTGCTGTCGTTTGATCCGTTCCGCCTACTCCAGAAGATTCGTCCTCCGGCAGCGGTCTCCAAGTGTTGAAATCACTAGGGTTCGATTTCATGCATGCTACCCATTTTATGCCTTTTATTTCATAATTTCTAACTGTTCAGCATGTGTAAATTGTTTCTCGTGATTTATGAATGATTGACTTTCTTGTATTTTTTTAATTGTGAGCATGTGCTATTTTTATTTATATTACAAGTTGCTCTTTGTAACTCTGTTTCATACAGTTCAGCAAGAAAAAAGTATGTGTTTGTGGCTACGCATGAAAATTTAAGTGATTTATACATCTACTGATTTAAATATGTACGCATTTATTTATGTATTGATTTAAGTATGCAAGCAATAGATTAACAAATATTGTTTACATATTTTATATAATATTGATTCATATGTGTTCCTTTGAAAAAAAAAACTGATTTATATAAGTACTGACTATTGATATGCCAATTATCTTTTAGGTTCACCCCAAATTCAAATCCTGGTACTGGGAGTAGCAGCCCTAAGAATCACAGGCTCAACCTGAGTCTGTCAATGATTCTGAGCCAATACAAATTGATGATGATGATCCTGAAGCTGAAGATACTGACTTTGGCACAAAAAGAAAATTGACTTCAGCTGTTTGGGATGATTTCAAGAAAGTCAAGGTCCGAGGTGTTGTGAAGGCTCAATGCCTTCACTGCCACAAGCAGCTAGGGGGAAATAGCAGGAACGGGACAACCCATCTCCATGACCATTTAAAAATATGCACATTGAAGAAGATCAAGCTGATGGGACAGAACAAGAGTCTTGCACAGTCTGCTTTGAGGTTTAGTTCTGAGGAAGGAGGGAAAGTATCTGTGGGGAATTACACATTTGATCCAGAAGTTGCTAGGAGAGAGCTTGCTGCCATGATTATACTACATGAGTATCCCTTATCTATGGTTGATCATACTGGTTTTCGAAGGTTTGTGAGTGCACTTCAGCCATTATTCAAGATGGTGACACGCAATACTATTAGGTAATTTTTATATTTGTTTTTGTGAGTTTACATGGTAATATTTCAGCTGACTAACATTCACATGGTTTTAGGAAGGACATAATGGATGTATATAAGGAAGAAAGAAAGAAGACCATAGAATACATGGTTGGATCTAAGTCAAGGGTGGCTATTACTACAGATATGTGGACATCTGACAACCAAAGGAGGGGGTACATGGCAAGCACAGCACATTTCATTGATGATTCATGGACACTTCGAAACATAATCATGAGGTACCTTGCTACTGTCATTTAAATTTGATTATTGGTGCTGTCATTTATATTTACATCATGTTGTTATGTGTATGTAGACCTTGTTGCTATCATTTAAATTTGATTGTTGCTGCTGCTATGTAGGTTCATATATGTGCCAGCTCCACACATGGCCGAAGTTATATGTGAAGAGCTCTATGAAGCATTGGTGGAGTGGAATTTGGATGAAAAGATCTCAACTTTGACGTTGGATAATTGCAGCTCAAATGACAAGGTAATCTCTGAACTTGTCAAGAAGATAGGAAAGTCAAAGTTGATGTTGGAGGGGAAACTATTGCATATGCGTTGTGCTGCCCATATTCTCAATTTGATTGTCAAGGATGGTTTAAAGGTTATAAAGAATTCAATTGCAAAAATTCGTGAAAGTGTTGCCTTTTGGACAGCCACACCTAAAAGAGTAGAGAAATTTGAAGAGATTGCTAAGCATGTCAAGGTCAAAACTGAACACAAATTAGGTCTTGACTGTAAAACTAGGTGGAATTCTACATACAAGATGCTTAGTATAGCTTTACCTTACAAGGCAGTTTTTAACCGTGCAACACGTGTTGAGAAACTATTTGATTGTGCTCCTAGTGAAGAAGAATGGGAATTTGCTAGGGAAGTGGCCGGTAGGCTCAAGTTGTTTAATGACATCACTGAAGTATTTTCTGAAACAAATTATGTGACTGCAAATATTCAACTCCTAAAAATTTGTGACGCTAAAGAGCAGATTAGACAGTGGGCTGTTTGTGGCAATCCTATTATAGAGCAAATGTTATTTGAAATGATAGAAAAGTTTGATAAGTATTGGAAGGAGATTCAAGGACCTATGGGCTTGGCCACTATTCTTGATCCTTGGTTTAAGACTAATTTCTTGGTTGAGTTTCTTGAGACCCTTACTAGTGAGTCACATTTAGAGTGTCTAGAGAAAGTTAGTGAGATGAAAAACTCCCTATATGAATTGATGAAGGATTATGAAGTGGAAGAGGATGAAGATAACACAGAATCAACAGCTCCTTCACTTGTAAATTCAGGTGTTCTATCTACAATTAGTGCACGAGTTGCTAGTAGGAGGCCAACAGCAGTCAGATTCAAATCTGAGCTAGATAGGTACTTGGATGATGAGTTGGTCCCAATCAACTCTGAAAATTTCAAGATTCTTGATTGGTGAAAGGTGGCTGGGACACGTTATCCTACACTGAGGAAGATTGCAAGAGATATTTATGCTATTCCAGTTACTAAGTTGCATCTGAATCTGCCTTTAGTACAAGTGGAAGGGTCCTTAGTGAGCATCGCAGCCGGCTCACTCCAGAGATATTGGAGGCCTTAATGTGTTCACAAGATTGGCTTCGAAACAAATACAAAGGTTTATAAGTTGTTCTAGTTATAAATCATCACTGCATCTTTCTATTATCATAATTGCTAATTCATGTCTTGCAATTGTTTGTTTGTAGGTGATAATGAAGAAAAAACCACCTTTTGGACTTGTCTTCAGGAGATACAAGATGGAATGGAGGTATTATTTGAAAATTGTTAATTGACAATGTATTGTAGCTATCTTTGTTGCCACAAAATTGAGGACTTATTTATCCATTGACTATTGTTGCTTGCTGTATGCAGGGACTTGCACTCCTGTGAGTTTGAAGCTAGAGCTGTTCTTTTGACAAGATTGAACTTCATGACGGCCAACTAGAGCTGGCCTACTATAATCTCTTTTGTGCTGCTGACCTGCTATGCAGCCTGTGCTTATCTTTTGTGCTGGACACCTGGACACATATGTTGTCATGTGTATGTGCCTGTGTGTATGCTTATGTGCTGGACACCTAGACTCCTGGAGTCCTAGACATCTATGTTGCTGGTAGATCTTTAGTTGCTGGTATGTACAATGTATGTGACTATGTGGCGGAGCATGACCTGGACGTCTGGACATAGTGTGTCTTGCTGGTAAACTGTGTTGCTAGATTGATTAGACTAATGAGTATCACATGATTTATGAATCTGTGATCTTTTATGAATCTATGAACCTTGCTACTAGATTTATATATGTGTGAATCTGTCAACCTTGCAAGATTTATGTCTGTGTATGTTGTTTTATACGGGGACGGGGATCACCGCGGGGACGAAATCCCCGCCAGGGATCGGAGATGGTGAAGGAAGGCTCTCCGTGGTTGTTCACGAGGACAGGGACGGGGAAAATCCCCCGCGTGGGGACGGGGATGGTGGCTTATCCCGCGACGGGGAATTTCCCGTTGCCATCTTTACTCACCCCTGCTCTTCCCTTCTGCTGGGGTGCCGAGGGTCGGTCCCAGGCCTCCGGTGGCGGTGCTATAGTTCTTTGAGCTTCTTAGCGAGTCCTCAGTCTCCTGCCACTGTCACTGCCGCCTCCATCGCGCCTGCTGACTCCTCTCTCACATGACAGAGGTGCAACGCAAGGAGGTCACCTCCTCCCAGGCTAGGAGGCCACATCGAGCTGCTAACCTGGAGGCGCGAGGCCAAAGCGACTCCCAGGCGTGGAGACTCAGCGGTCGTGTCGAACCCATCGCCGATGAGCGCTGCCATGTGCTCCCCCTGCCGTAGCATCACCCTTCGGCGCCTCTCATTTCCCGTTCCTCTCCCCTCATGCGCAGAGTGGAGGAGACGAAGCGCAGATGTGCGGGCGGCCATGGTAGTGGCATGGCGCTGATGATGGGCTGGAGCCGCGGATGCTCGAGGATGCCCCATAGTGTTCGATGAAATGCTCGTTCCGAACGCTGTGACCTTCCTGTTGTCTGGCAAGGGTGTCCGGTGGTATTTTAGCCTTTCCTTACATCTCTATTGTTCTGTTTGGTTTGGTCACTCATCATGTTAAATTTTACAGCTTTTCAAAGGAAACACTACCTGTGGGGTGTATTTAGGCCAAGACAAGATCAATGTGCTACAGTTACAGAGCCAATATATAATACAGTTGTGTCGCGCACATGAGAAAGAGAAGGAAGAACAGAATGCCTCAAACCAGCAAGATGAGGTGCAAGAAGTCCACTGGAAGTCGTCTGCTAAGATCATGCAACAAGCTGCAGCAACTAGAGGTATTCCAGGGTCCCCCCACATGGGCTTTCAACCTGAAGCTCTTGAAGAAAGACAACTGGGAGATGCATTGCGTCACACTCTGCACAGTGCGGAAGCTACAGCAGTTGCTATCCTGCTGCCGTAACAACTGAAGCTGCTGCTCTTGCTACCAATGCTGCCACCGGGCCTGCTGAAGCTACTGAAAATGGTACCAATGCTGCTACCATGCCTGGAAATCATGGGCGGAGCAACTCAATTGTTGGGGTTCCCTCTGGCAGGTTTTTCTATTTCGTTGCCGGACACACTCCAAAACTCGAGCAACTCATTCAAGAGATGCAGTGTGAAGGTTCGTTGGTAGTTGCTATCCGGGGGGGAGGCGATTGGTGCTGGTCTATGGCCAGGCAACATTGCCCCCACTAATATAAGCAGGGCATGAACTGCTCGCCCGAAAACAGCTGACCAGCCAAAAGATTTCATGTCAGCCTGAGCAGAAGGCTTCCTAGTTTCTGATGACAAGGTGATGCCTGGTTCAAGCTGTTTTCTGGTGAAGCACTAGCAGATGTGCTGACTTTTGCTGTGGAGTTAGGGGAATTAGTGGACTTGGCCCTTTATCAGCTTTTGTATGCTCCTGACGTGTTAGTGTTGCCCAGTCAGCTGCTTCAACAAGGATTTGTTCGGAGGACAGACTGCCTTGCTTTGCGACATGGATTCATTTGTATAAGTAAAGTTCTGATTCATGTCTAACCGCATGCTATCAGTTTAGACTGCTGAAAAATCATTTTATATGGTCGTTCTAGGTTAAAGTACATCCTAATGTCCTTAGAGGATGAAATCAATATAGTTGTTAGCATAGTAAGAAATGCAGATGATTACTTACTGCTTTACTCATTTGTATCATCAATTAATTTACTAGGTCTGCCCTTATGGGCTTCTGCTGTGTATGTCATTGCTCTTCAATGGCCATTGTGAATTATATTATTTTATTTTCTGACCATCATATTCTTGAAAATTAGTGTGAGCGTTCTCTGCTTTCAAATTGAACTATCAGATCACACATAAATTAGAACTCTCACTCCAAATGTTCAGCCACTTATATGTGATTTGGCAGGATATAGTTTCTAGAGCACATGGGTGGTCTGCAGAAACGATGCTCTAGTTTATTTTGATTTGGATTTTGCTTTGTCCAGGATGGCACAACTTATTCTGGCCTTCTATGATTCCCCTTGTAGTAAGTGCTTATAGTATTTGTGTATTATCCCTTTTGTGGTAAAGGTTTTGTTTGGCTGATGTTAAAGGCGCTTTCCTATCTGTAGGTAATTGGCTATAATTGCTATGATGGCTATTGAAATTAGTAATTATAGAGAGGCATGCAATTATTCAAGGCATGCCGGTGATAAAATGTGATAACCATCTGGTTCGGAAGCCTCGTCTGGTCCTCCATCTCATCCATTTCAGGTCAGTAAGGGCCCAGAAAGGTACCTTAGCAACTAGCATGTTAGCTTGAACACAAAGCATCCAGACAACCTAATGCATGGCACTTTGAACCTTGAGTTGGGTGCATTGATCGAATTATGAATTCTATCAACAATTATGATGAGATAAGCAGACAGTTATATTTCATTTGCTGTATAGTGATTTTTGCCTCCATTCTTCTGTATGTACTTGGGAAAATAAAATGAAGGTCGCAAGGCTGTTGAACATACTAATAGCCATTTGTTTAATCTTTTTCTGCAGAGTTCATTTGAAATTACATCTTTTGGGTTTGGGTAAGATTGGTTTCGAGGCTAGGAAACATCTTCTGTGGCAAATTTGTAGTCTGTGTGAAGACATTGCTATGACAAACATCTGTGCATTACTAATTTGGCCTGAGGTCCTGCTTGAGTGGCTACTTTGAACTTGTCGTGCAAGTGTCTGTTGTTTTTTTGATGCCTAAGTGTCTGTTGTTTTATTGTTTGGAAAAATTCTACTTATTAACCAATTTCGTTCTTTGTTTTACAGAGCTATTGTCCGATTTATGTGCAGCTATGTCACCCTTCCACTCTATGCCCTTGTATCTAAGGTGAAAACACATTCACATTGCTTGCTGATATTCGATCACAAGACAACCTTGTCACCAGAGTGATAAGTGGTATAACTGAATTATTATTTACTTCACTCCATAATAGAATTCAGAACTCAGGAGGGCTACCACACAACTCTGAGCTAGCATTGGCTTTGCCAAATGCATGTCGCTTGGAATACTAAAGTTGGAGAGGTTTGCTTTCCAGATGGTATCGCCCGATCACAAATGAAGAGAACAATTTTCCCAAGCAGACAACGAAGGCCCTGAAGAAATGGCACAAGGCCGTCGTGAAGAAGCAGCACCAGAAGGAACTATGAGAAAAGGAGATAAAAGGGTAGAAAGCTGCTGTCTGGCTAATGCAATCGCCTTAACAGGGATGCAATTAGAATACAATATGTCTCAAATTAGGACTAAATCTCAATCAGAAACCATGATGTTTAGTTGTGCAATACGCTTATAGTTGTGCAATACACGTTTGATTGATGATATAAAGTTTTCTTGAAAAATATTTGCGGGTAAGACATCTAACAACATATGGATATGAACCATCTATGTCTTGATTTTGACTTGGCTACCTAGAACAATACCAAACATTTTATTATTTTTTTTCTGACTTGTGTTGCAATACGCCGGTAAAATCCTTGTATTCTTAAAGACGAATCGGATTACTGCGATTAAAAATCAAGAATTGAACATCGTAGCGCTTGCAATCCGTTCAAATATTGCCCTCTCCAAATAGATTTCTCAGTCATAAACATAGGAAGAAATCTGTTTTTTATGTCTATATAATAGCAAGGACAAATCACGATTTATCCCACTGTAACTGCACAAGTCCACCGGGCGATGTAGCGGGCCCAGCTGCTCTTTACTCTAGAGGCGCCCGGGCCGTCCTGTTGGTACCCTCGTCCAGTGATTACTCCCGAGAAGTAGCCGTTGCGCCGCCGACCGTTAGCACAGAGCCCCCCGCGGAAAATGCGTCGCCCAATCGCTTTCGAACCCCTCTCCCCTTCCAGCTCGTTACGAGCTCCCTTTTTTGACCTTCACCAGCGCCACCTCCTCCCCCTTCCACGCGAGAGACGACGACGACGACCATGGTGGCGAGGAGCCCCAACGCCAAGCCGGACAGGCAGACGGCGGCAGCCCTCGCCGCGGCTGCCGCGCTCAACCCGGCACTCGTCAGGGAGACGCTCAAGAAGGTAGGGAGCGGACTGGAACGGATGCTCGATTCAATTCGTTCGATTTGGTTTTGCGGGGAAGTTGACGTGTTTCGGCGGGTGGGTTGGGTTGGGTTGGGTTGGGATGCGCAGGTTGACCGGTGCATGGCGCGGCTGCAGGAGCTGCAGTACACGGTGGCCGGCGGCGCCAAGGTCGTCTCCGGCGTCAGCCTCAGCCCGCGCAGCACGCGCGGGTACCTCCGCACCAGCCTCCGATGCAAGCAGGAGACCGTCAGGCAAGTGTTTTTGTTCTGCTCCAACTCCATGTCCGAATTCGTTCGATTCAATCCTAGATTCTTGGGAATTCTCTGTCTCTGACTCTGACTCTTGCCGCCGCAGGATGAGGGGCGGCGCGTCGGCGCAGAAGAGGTCCCCGAACAGCAAGTTCGGCGGCAGCGGTGGCGGAGAGGGCGCGCAGTGGCGGCGAATGTCGCTGCCAGCGATGCTGCTCGGCGAGACCGTGCTCGAGATCGTGCAGGCCAGCCAGTTCGCGCGGGACATCGTCACGGCGGCCGGCGCGGCGAATCGGGAGCCCCCGAGGACCCCGAAACCGGCTCCCAGGACCAGGAAGCCTGCGGCGGCGGCGGAGCAAACGCCCCTCCGCGCGCGGCGTGCCCGGGAGAAGCAGAGCCATCGGGGTGGGGCCGCGACGCGCTTCGCCGACGCCGCCACGCCGCCGTCGCGCGGCCGCGTGCGGTCCCGGATCCAGTTCAAGCCCGCGTCGCCGGTCGCCGTCGGCCGGCCGTCGGTGTCCGCCAACCGCGTCTCCCCGAAGAACCGGCCGTGGGCCAAGAAGACGGTGATGTTCCCGAACCCCGCGTTCCACGCCTCCACCTCCGCCGCCGCAAACACCGACGCGTGCGCGACGCCGTCGCCTTCCAAGAAGCAGAAGCGGTTCTACAAGACGCGGTCCCCGGTCGTAGTGGCGCGGCAGACGCCGCACAAGTTCCTGGTGAAGTCGCCGCCGAGCGCGCTGGGGTCCAAGCTCAGGATCCACGGGAAGGCCCTGCCGGCGGCGAAACCCGCCGCTGTGTCACCGCCGCCGCCCGTGAAGGTGCAGGCGTCACCTGCAAAAACCCGGCGCTGCTCGTTCTCGCCGTCAAGGTTAGCGACGAGGCTCGTGTCGCCGATCAAAGCGAGACTGTCGCTGAACAGGAGCCGGGACAGCGGCGTTGGTGTCGGCGGTGGCCCGATGAGCGGGCTGAAGCAGCGGCCAGGTGTTAGCTTGACGGTGCGGACGGTGTCGAGCAAGATATCATCGAGGTGATGATCTTTGTTTGTCTGTTCAGCGTCATGCGAAGACGAGATGGGGTACAGATTGCAGAGAAGAGAATTGAGTTGATCTTATTCAGAATAAGGTGTTCTCTGCTGGGGAAAGCTCCTGCCTTGGGGTGCTTGTACACACACATAACGGTTATCTGTAATTTTCGTTGATCCTTGGTGATAATACAGGGTGGTCTCCTCGACCGTATAATCGAAAGGCAATAGACTTTGAACTGCATTTGTTGTTCAGTCTGGACTTCAGGCGCAAAGTGAATATAGAGCGTTCACAAGATACTGCGCTTGCACTAGAGTCTTGGGATTTTTGCAAGCAGCAATTTTCAGAAGCTGCAATTCAGGTCCAAGCAGCCAACGGGACTAAACACGTTATTTGTAAGAGCAGTGCCGATGAGACTTGGACTTGTGGAAGCATGGGGCTCGTCCGGGAAAGGTCCAGCAGCAGCAGTCAGGCACTCAGGCTCTACAAGCACGAGGTGGTAAATATGATTTATGACACATACTAGTTTTGAAACTGTGTGGGATCCGAGTACTGATAATTCTCTTTTTTTTTTGACATATACGTTTATTTTTTGAAGAGGTAAAATTTCATTTAAAACTTAAATATAGAGTAGAGAGATGGGGCAAGTCTTGTTGAAAGTTTTTAGAGTCATTTGGATAGTACGGTTTCTCAAATACGTCTAAAGACTCATAAGAGAATAAGCCAGAGCTAGGAATCGAAATATGCCTCGCCTTCTTTGCGAGATTATCAACCACTCTATTTGTGCATCTGCTAATTTTGATGATAGAATGCATGTTCGTCATGATAGCTCTAAAGGCCGGTAGGACTGGCCGCAAAGACCAATGACCGCAAGTCTCATGATTTGATTACATAGGTAACATTGTTTGATTCCATTTGTTTCCGTTCAGCAGTAGTTCAACTCGAGTAGTCTAGCTTGGGCTCCTGCGTGCGTACGGAGGAGATCAGGAGAACTGGAGAAGTACACAGAAGACATCCGGGTTCGGAATGACAGATAAACAAGGGAAGAGCCGAATAGGGCAGCACTAGTTGCCCGTCCTTTTTGTTTTTTTAACCTTTTTTTTAAAGATTCTCACAAATACGCTTCTGACAGTAAAATTTTAAAAAATGAATCCTCCTCTTGGCGTCGTTGTCATTGGCGCCAAGATCAAACGTCTCGGTGCTAGTCTAATTGGCACCAAGCTCCTTGCCCATGTCGACGTCGACGTAGAGCTGACGGTGACGTGGCAGCCAGCTCGGCGCCAATTGTATTGGCGCCAGTAGCCGCTGTCTCAATTTGGCCACGGCCCAACTAGCAAATGTGGGAGCATTTTCCAGGAACATGAGAAAGAGGATTAAAACAATTTCTCCTGCACACAGAAAACAAAAAAAAACTATTCTAAGCACACAATCCAATAAAATACGACGGCATGAATGCATCAAACATGCTATGATCTCTATGATTGATTCAATTAATTTAGATCAGAGTGCATAGTTAACATATCCACAGTATATTAGAAATTGTGTCATGTGTTTACATTTGAACCTTCCACAGAGGGGGGGAAAATTACTTAAGGGATTGTTTGATGCCCGTGTATCCACCTCAATATATGTGTGTTGTGGTGGGTTGATATGAAATTAAGTAACTTTCACACCAAGGCACCCTAACACATATAGAAATAGATTGAGGTAAATACATGGGTATCTAAACAAGACCTAACAGTTACCATAGCGGAGCTTGCTGAATAAAAGGTAATCTGGTGTTCTGTAACTAAATGAGGCAACTAACAGCCATGTAGCGTATGAGGACATGTATGACCTCAATCAAGTAAACAAAAAGAGAGAGTAACATAGTTTTATGCTCAACGAACCAATGAGATACAGTCAGCGAACAGGAATAAGAGATGCATAATTGCATATAGTGGGTTATCTGAAGACAAAATCTAGTCAGCATGGAGGATTGGAGGGTCACTCAACGCCACAAAAAAAATCATTAGCCGCAGTGGATGCTCTAAAACGATACTCTAAAGCTTTAGAGTATGAATATAGAGTAAAAACTGCTGCACTGGGTATTCTAAAACGATACTCTATCCTTTCTCTCACTCTATATTTAGAGTAGTACGGTGCTTACTCTATACTCTATAGTGGCGGCTCCACTAGCTAAATAAAGAAAAAAAATGTTATAACTCACAAACCAAAACTCCAAATTAAATTTCGATTTCACCATTAAATTCGTCTCAATAAATCCTTCAAAACTAGATCACACATGGATATATTTATATAAAGTGACAAGTGGATCCCACAGTGGATAGAGTAGATAGAGGATGATATAGAGGATGGATGGGTGCGGGAGAATTGAGTATATAGAGGAGAGAATCTTGTTGACTAGAACGTATAGAGGATGAATATAGAGGTCTATGAGTGCAGGTAGTCTTAGCAAAGTTAGATTGAGACTACCTTTATATCATCAAGATTCTCTTCTCTACATCCAATTCTTCCGCACTCATCCATCCCCTATATCATCCTCTATCCACTGTGGGGCCCACTTGTTACTTTATCTAAATATATCCGTGTGAGATCTTGTTTTGAAGAATTTATTGAAACGAATTTAATTTGGTTAATTGGTTTGTGAGTTATAACGGTTTTTTTGGAATTTAAATAGTGAGGCCGCTGCATGCTCTCCTCTCCCTCTCTGGTGTCCCTCCGCGCACTGCAGCACGTGGCTGTGGTCCCACGCCCAATGTGTAAGGCAATGAAATCAATCATGTGTCCTAGATTCAGCCATGAATTTGATGCTACTAGCTCGAGCATGAAAATGCCATGTTCGGTTGGCTTAAAAGTCATAGCTGAAAGTACTGTTCGCTGATTTGTTATGAGAGAAAAACACTGTTCGTTGACTAAAAAAGTACGACTTATAAGCCAAGCGAACAGACCGGGATTCTATTCATTTTCTTGGAGTATCCTCAAGTCGACGTCCTCGTCATCGCACTGTCACCGCTCAGTTGTAATCCACTTTCTAAGCTATTTATTTAAGCAGAGTAATCCGTCAAACCTTGTGCAGAGTATATAATACACAAAATACACTAATTTGTGTTGTTGGCGGCGCGTCTTTGTCGAGATTTCAGTGTTTATTCCAACTTGACGAATTTCATTCGTTTTTTAGCCTTTGCTGGAGAAGGCAAGTTTGGGCTACAAGTACTGATAGTCCTTACTTAACTTAAACATGTCATCGTTAGAGTGATCATGTCCTTGTTACTTGTTAGAGTGTTGTTTTCATGAAAAGAACTTTGAGGAACACCCAAGAATCCAAGACGTTCCCATCCTTTCCCGTTTGTCACCCAAGAATAGTTGACAATAACCCTTGCTATACATCATCAGTGGAATAATTGACAAGAAACCTCGCTAGCCTTTGTTCTCTGAACTGAGTGTTGCTTCTAGAATTATAGATGCAAAAGATCTTCAAGGGCTGTTTGGTCTGGTTGGACCCCTTGTGCAGGTCGCGCATTTATCTTACGGCTCGTTCGGAGGGGTTCTTTCAGGTTAAAACTTGTATTACTGTAACGGAGCCTGCAGAACTGTCCACTTCCTAGTTTATTTTGACCTGCGTAGTTCATTTTGGCCAGACTGAGCCGTTTTGCTACAGTAAAATATATATAGTACTACCAACTAGCAAGAGTGTGATGCAGCATTTTCGAAACACCACCAAACAAGCCCTTATAGCCTATTACATGCAAAATCCAAGGGGTGAGATTGTTGTCCGGGTTAGGAAGCCCCTTTTTCGGCTCCAAACCACACAGCCCCTGTTTGTGGTATGAACGCACACATTTGTACCAAATTAAGAAAACCCGAAAAAGACTGCAATTTGAAGCCAAAACAATCCATTGAACATTCCATAATAGTAGTACAATGGATGCAGATTTTGCATTATACACAAAACAAATCGGGGCTTTTTATGTGGTGCTGGCCGTGTAATCTGGACCTACTAATATCCTCGCGATTGCAGTGTTATGTATATGTACATAAAATGAAACGAATCCAATTTCCAATTTGTGGGAGCAGAGCAGAGCAGAGGAGAGCAGGACAGAATCCTTCATCCTTCTTCTAGGCACCGATCCTGCCGAAGCCTCCGCCGCCGGCGGCCATCATGAGCTTGAACTCATCGAACGACACGAGCCCGTCGCCGTTGCGGTCGACGCCCTGGATCATGCGGCGGCACTGCGCGACGGTGGCGGCCTCCCCGAGCCCGCGGAGGACGCGCGCGAGCTCGGCGGGGGTGATGAGGCCGTTGCCGTCGGCGTCGAAGACGGAGAAGGCGTGGCGGAGGTCCTCCTCGACGGCGGCCGCGTCGGCGGAGGCCGAATCCATGAGCGCGGCGAACTCGGGCAGGCTGATGTAGCCGTCGCCGTCCGCGTCCGCCTCCTCCATCATCCGCGACACCTCGTCGTCGGTGGCCGCGTGCCCCACGCTCGCGAACAGCGCCGCCAGCTCCGAGCGCGAGATCTGCCCGTCGCCGTTCGCGTCGAACTTGCGGAACACGCGCTCCGTCTCGTCGTTCCCAGCCGGGACGGGCAGGCTACGCCGCGCCGACGACGACCTCCGAGCGAAAGGGGACGGGGACGGGGAGGGCGGCGCGGAGGAGAGGGGCGAGGACGAGCCTGCCCGGGCGCTGCCGGTGGCGCGCTTGCCGCTGCGGGAGCGGGAGAAGAAGGAGCGGACCTTGCCCATGGAATTGGAACTGGCGGTGGCGGGGTGGTTCCTCGACGCGAGCGGAAGGGAAGGTAAGGAAAGGAATTGATGTCGCTGGTGAGTGATTATCGGGTTGCCTGTTGCGGCGCCTTGAAGATTCGATGGACCTGGAGGAGGTACACTGCTGGTTGGTTGAAGGCCGGACGGGAGGAGCGCGGCATTTATAGGCCGGACGCGGTTACGGTGGGTGTTTCCGTTACGGGCTCGCTAGGCTAGACTGGATTCGAAGACGAAGGAAGGCGGGCGGTTACGCGTGGGCGGTGGGGAGGAGGCCGCTGGGAGCTGGCAGGCAGGCACCGCCAAACTTCCTGGAGCCAGGAGCAGCCAGCCAGGTCGAAGCCGCGCGCGGTTTGGGCTCGCTGGCTCTGCTGCGGTTTCTGCGCGTCTCTCGCGTCGGGTGAGGAGGAACGAGTCGTCGATCCCCGGACCCCAGCACACGGATAGGGGTTTTTTTTTTTTTGAGCTGAAGCACACGGATAGGGCTGCCAGGCGTGCCCAGAAGCGCGCGGGCAAGCACCTGATTTTGCGGCTGGGAGATTATGCGATCCAGCACCAGGATTGGACCCCAACTTGCCTCCACCCATGTTGTTTCAAAAAAACTTGCCTCCCACCCTCGACACGGGCATGATGAATATCTCGGATCTTTGTGTGGTTGAAAGTGAGAGGGGACAGGAGAATTTTCGTGGCTCCTGTACCGCTGGAGTGAAATGTACTGTATGATCATCCAGCCCATGTGTCGTGTAGTTGGATCGCTACGACCGTAGTAATGGCTGTACTGCTGTACAACATATAGGACATGTATTAAGAGCTCGTTTGGTACATATCTGCCTAACTAATGGAGCTTTTTTTTGGTTTAGAAGGAGCTCTACTGTGTAACTGAAACTATTTTAGATCCGATGCCCCGCCTCCGCATGGAGGTCGGCAATGCCTGGAGGAGGCAAGCCATCCTGCTCACCACCGCGCACGGCCATGCGCCATTGCCACGAGAGTGCCCAGTCACGGCGAGCCCATTTTTGGTGTCTGTGCTAGTGCCCAGTCCCGCTCTGTGTCGTCGCTCATAGAACTTAAGGGCAAAAGTGGATCCTGCCTTACTGGCAACACAGGGAGGTGGTGGGAACTCTTTTTTTCTAGCTCCACCATGTTGAAAGCCCAAGTTTGGTTTTGGTAATTAATGACACCAAGTTGCTAATGCCATGTGTTAAGTGTTTTGAGCTAGGCATAAGCAACACATGTGATGAAGGTATACGTGGCAAGGAGTGGTGGCCACAAGATCACAAAGAAATGGTGCATGGACATGAAATGACAATCATGGTGGAGATGCACATAAAATGAAGGACGTGATGATCAAGTGGAAGAGAAGGATCTAAGAGCGCAAGGCAAAGGTATAACCATAGGGTTTTTCTTTTGCCGGTCTAAGATGAGTAGAGAAGTGATTGACCGGGTTTAGGATACATAGCCGACTATCAAGAGGGGCAATCACGGTTAGCTCGGGAATCAAGTGCCACTAGATCAATGTCTTGAGCATATGCATTAGGATCTAGTTGAGAGCTAACATAACGCCTTGGAAAATGTTTGTGAAATGCTAACACACATGCACATGGTGATGTACACTTGGTGGTGTTAGCACATTTGCAAAGGCGGTGGTGTTTGAGCGGTAGTAAGGGGTTTGGGGTTCGCTCTCCCTCCCGCCGAGCTTGCGAGCGCGGGATTCAGGCGTTTTCAAGAAAATGAAATGCCTATTTTCTATTGCGTCGGAAGTCGGAAAAGAAACGGAGGCGAACGGCGGTCACTGTGTTGACCGGACGCTGCACCGGACGCGGTCTCGGTTTGACCGGACGCGTCCGGTCAGTACAACGCGGCGCGAGCACTAGGGTTTGTGACCGGACGCTGGTCTGGCCTGACCAGCGCGTCCGGTCAATTCACCTGTGCGCAGAAGTAGAGCGCGCGACCGGCGCGTCCGGTCCCTCACGGAACCGGAGCGTCCGGTCAGGCGTCCAGAGGGGCAGAGAGCAGCGGAGTGCCGATCGGACGCGCGGCGCGTCCGGTCACGTGTGATCGGACGCGTCCGGTCTCGATGGGAGCTTACTGGAACGCGACCGGACGCTGGCACTGTCGCGTCCGATCAAACGTTTGAGCGCGTCCGGTCACGACAACGGCTAGTTCTGACGCGCACTGTTTCTTGCTGTCGTGTAGTGACCGGAGCGTCCGGTCAGCACGATTTTCGCTGCGTCGTCCGTAACGGCTAGCTGCGTACCCCTTCGTTATAAATAGACGTTGGCCGGGGTTTGAGGGTAACTCTTGCACATTTTGAGACCTAGAGACATCCTTTGAGCTAGAGAACAACCCCTCCACTCATCTCTTTGCATAGTTGCACATCTTGAGTGAGATTGAGTGAGATTCAAGTGCATTGCTTGAGAGTTGCATTCTAGAGGCACTTGATCTTCGAGTTGCTGCGGATTTCTTGTTACTCTTCTGTGTTTCCCGACACGGTAGACGGCTTGGAGCAACGGAGGTGATTGAGCTTGCAATTGGAGATTGTTGGAGCCCTCACCAAGTGTTGTAAGGGGTTCTTGATCCTTCCCCGCGGGAGTTCGCGAATTGGATACTCTAGTGGAGCTCGTGGCTTGGAGGATCCCCATCTTGTGTGCGGTTGTGCGGTGCCCGCCGAGGGCTCGACTCTTGATAGTCGATTAGCTCGTGAACCGACAAGTGGGTGTATCGCCACAACGGGGAGTAGCTTGCCAGGAAGCAAGTGAACCTCGGGATAAATTCTTGTGTCATTCTCTTCCCGAGGATTTCTCTTGTGTGATTGATTGATTGATACTTCTCATCTCTACACGACGGTATAATCACTCGAAACTCTTCTCTCGTATTACATCTTGTATCTAGCTTGTTGTTGTTGTGTTTAGTGGATAGCCTTGTACTAGACTTGTGTAGGTGGCTTGCTTTATTAGTTAGAGCTAGTGCTTTTTGCTTCGCCACCTTTTGTACTAACTTATGGTTAAGTAATTCTTATAGAAGTTTTAATTAGGCTATTCACCCCCCCCCTCTAGCCTATTTGGACCTTACACATGTGCCAACGAGCTGTGAGACCATTTTCCCCGAATATACGCGAGAAGCAGTTGCGATTTCACCCTTTTCACCTTTTGGTACGTGAACTCGCAAAGTAGCTTCGGGAGCGGATGTAGAATCTGTACCAAATACGCCCTAAATCTTCTCTTTCGTGCCACTTTTCTTTTTTAGCAGTAATATAATTACTCACCCTCCATCCCATAAATAGTATCGTTATCGGTTCCTAAGAAATCAAATATTCATCATTGATTATATTTTTCTAATAAAATTATTTGGTATACAAATGTTGCTAATATTTTTCTAAAAAATTAGTCACAATTGAAATAGTTTGATTTGTACAAAATTTTAGATGACTTTCTTTTTGAGATGGCGGGAAGTAGTTCAATCAAAGGATGAAAGGATGAGTGATTGATAAATACTCATCCCTTAGTCCTAAAAAGATTGAAAGTCTCGATTTTCATGGAGTTAAATAATTCTACATTTAACTAAGTTTATAAAAAAGTAGTACCAATATTTATATGCTCAAATACATTTATTATTATGAAAAATATCCTTGGCAAGAAGATGTTTTACCGCTGAACTACGCTTGCTACGGCCTATATTTCATAGGGTATATCCACCTGGGTCGATCGTCTATGTCTGGGTCGACCGTTTCATTTTCTATTAGAGTTTTCTTTTTATTAATTGTCTATCAATCAATATTCTAATGGCAATAGAATTTCATAGTAATGAAAGAGAATAGTTAATAATTCGGAACGAAAATAGCATTTTAGTGTGTATAAAAATCCGATTTTTTTTCAAAAAAAGGGGCTTTCTTTTTATTTATTTTGTATCGGATTACTAAATACTAAACAAATTCAAGAAATGATTAGTCTAGTTATTCTTATTATATGCATATTAAATATTAATATATTTTATATGCTTTATTAAATTTGAAATTATTTAACTCCATGAAATGTGACATTTGGAAATTACTAGACTACCGGTCATTCAAAGAAAGTTGCCAAGCCGCTCCTGCCTGCCATCAGCATCCGCCCTGTGCTGTGCCCGGGACCCGTCCCAGGCAGCGGGATACGTGGCCGCCTGGGCGCGGCCCGCGATGGCGCGATCCATCAGGTTCGTCCCGTGGCGCCGTGAGGTCCCGCGCCGCGAGGAAGCAAGGAGGGTCAAGAGAGTCAGCTCGATCACGTGCTCGCGCGTCACTTTTTTTTTTTTTTGACTCCTCTGGTCTGGGTAGAGCGGTAGCATCAGTTCGTATACATGCACGTCTACTCAACGCATGCACACTACTCACACTACTCGTGTACAAATAAATCTACAACTACACACAGATCTGAAGACCGTATTTTTCTTGAGATCACCGAAATCCACTGATTTCGTAGGCGATGGGCACGTCACGATCCCATTGTGGCTTTACGCGTGAGAGACAGACGCTTAGAATTAGTCCAAGTGGAGACTATTACGGACACATACGCAAAGGATACAAGGGGGAAAACAGCCCCAACCGAGACATAGAAAGGCCCTAAAAAAACAAAAAAACTACAAGAAGGTCCCTAGGAGCCTCTCTGACCGCCGGAGACAGCACCACTCGCCAGATCCCGCCGCCAACCAAGTCACCGGAGGACAACGAACAGGGCCAACCTCCATCCACAGGCCTAGGAGAGCACCAACGCACACTGGCTTTGAGAGGAGCCGCGGAAGCATCCCGTAGCGAACCGGAAGAAGAACAAGGTGGACCATCGGCTGGGGACACACCCCGTGCAAACCTGGTCCAGATCTGGCTGTCCTGCCGGATGATGGGAAGAAGAGGAGCCAGATCACCATACCTGCTCGTCGCAAACCCAAGCGCCTCCCCAGGAGCATCCTTGCGTAGCATCGCCGTCCCCATTAGAACAAGACGGCCCAAAACTCCTGCACGCCGACCGATACAATCCGAAGCACAAGCTCCAGATCCGTACCGACACCACCTCACCGGCCTGCCGCCGGCACCAGAGCGAGTGACGGCGAGGTAGACAAAGACCAGGAGGATCTTATTCCACCATGGCAGCGCCTCCATCGAGCACGTGCTGCCAAGAAACCTAACCCTCATGCAGATCTCACCAGAGACGATGCTACTGATGTCATCGTCGTCGGAAAGCTGCACATCGCCGACGGGACAAAAGAGCTACTAGACCTAAAGCCTAAAGCTATACAGACCCTCCCGCCAAGGAGCCGGGCACTCCTCTCAACCCCGCCGCTGGCAAGGACGCCGGAGGAGAGGGGGCCGGCGGATCGTCGGAAGGAAGAGCGAGTCGCCCTCGAATCGCCTTTTTTCAGGAGTCAGGAGGCAGCTTGGACGCATTTGGACGACGTCCAGACACCCTCGCGCGTCACTTTTGGCGTTGAGCGCCGGAGCGCCCGTGCGCAGTCCCGGTCCGAGCTCGGGCGCACGACTGCACGAGGCCCTGCCCGCGTGGCCGTGGCCGTGGCGTCACTGCCGTGTCGGGTGTGCGTGAGCCGTGAGGGGTCGATGACGACTCGGCGTCATCCATGGCCCGTCGTCGCGTCGGACGGACCTGGGGAATCCAACCCGTGCGCGGCGAGGTGAGCCAGACCGCGGCCGTCCCGCTGTAGCATCGGAGTCGTGACCGGGTTGGTTGGTTGGTCACTTGTGGTCGACGGGGGCTGGTCGGCCCAAAGGATGATGGCGATTGGCGATTGTGCAGGACCGTACGTATGGTCCGCCGTCAATGTTTTTTGCGTCAAGCTGACAAACGCACGCTGTCACAGTTCATTACTCTTCTTTTTCCTCACCAAAGACCAACTTCGCCCTTGTTTAGATTGGAGAAAATTTCAACCTGATGAATAGTACCACTTTTGTCTTATTTGGCAAATATTGTCCAATCATGGACCAACTAGGCTCAAAAGATTTATCTCGTGATTTTCAACTAAACTGTGTAATTAGTTATTTTTTTACCTACATTTAATACTCCATGCAAGCGGTTAAAAATTAATGTGATGGAGAGAGAGTGAAAAACTTGGAATTTTGAGGTGAACTAAACAAGGGTTTCGTTTGAAATCGCACGCAAATGGCAACGTGCTATTCCAGTAATAAAAAAAAATCTCAACTGGAAGGTACGGTTCAAGCATCTATGGGCTTCCTAACACTTACCATCAGCAGGGCAGTAGTGTACATGCGCGTGGGTAGTGTACGTAAGTCCAATCTTTATTTAGACGCGATGAGTCTTTAAGATTAATTCCTGCAGACGTGGCACGTGCATTGATAGAGCACGTATGTATTTTTTTTACGAGGGAAGAGCGTAGTATATATGTAATATCGACGACTACGAGACGACTTTCCCACTGCTCATGCCTTCGTAGACGTCGACCTTGCAAGATGTGTATACTATGTGATGCCTGACACTTCGCATTGTAAAAACGTTCTCCTCATGTATGTAGGAGTACGGAGTGCCGTATATACGTACAGTAGTAGTGGTATGTACTCGTACAACTCTTACTTAGGCCTGGTTTAGATACCCAAATTCACCCCCAAATTTCACTATGCAAAAAGAAGATTTCACACCACATCAAAATGCCGGCACATACATGGAGTATTAAATGTAAATAAAATCAAAAACTAATTATACAGTTTTGTTGTACTTTGCGAGACGAACATTTTGAGCCTAATTAATCAATATTTAAACAATTATTATTAAATAAAAACAAAATTAAGTGCAGCACAGTGAATTTGAAATGCCCCGAATCAGGCGTCACAACAAGGCCTGAAGCGGCGGTGAGCCAAATGGAGCGTGACCAATCAATCATGCATCCTTGTCTTGTTCTGCCGCCTCTGCGTCGTTTTCTTTCTCACGATTTTTCATGAAGCGCTAGCAGAAGTAGGACTAGTGAAAAGGACACGTGGAGTTACCTCACCGCGACGTGCATCCTTGCGTCCATCCGATGGCGACACAGCGGTCTTTCCTCCCTCGCAAAAATCAGAACGTTCTAGACAGTTCCTGGGCTCACCGGTCAAATTGCGAGACTGTACTGCACCGTCGTCCTTGATTTTAATGGGTCGTCGCACATAGATTCCTTCCTGTCCGCTCCACGGCACGATTGCGAAACAGCAGCGAAGCTTCCCCAGAAGATTGGATGTACTCTACGTATTCGTTTTGGATGAGTATTGCCAAACCTGTGGACAGACGGTCCGTCCCTTAAAAAAAAAGAGTTATTCTTGCTCCTCGAAAAATCAATAATGTTCGAATTTGACCAAATATATTTAATAAAATATTAATATTTATGATATATAATTAATATTATTGGATTGATATTTAAATATATTTTTATGATAAACTTATTTGGAGATATAATTGTTGTACGTATTTTCTATAAATCTAGTTAAAGTTGAGAAAGTTTGACCAGCACACGACTCTTTTAAAGGGACGGAGAGATTACGTTCGGATGAATGATTCGGATGCAGGTGCAGCAACCCAACCCTTATTCCCTTTCTCGGCGGAGCATGGAATGTGCGTGACATCAATGATGGGGGTGATGCATACATACGGAGTGATGCCAATTCCTCTCTTTGCCATGTCGACTCAAGCGCTAGGTTAGTTTCTCGGCACGATTGATTTCTTACAAAGCACAAAACCACACAGCTCTAAAAAAGATAGTGTTGTTGCAACATGGACGGTGGACTGTATAACTCTATAATTCTCTAGATTGGTTTCTTAAGTAGGCACGATTTGATTCCTTCAAAT
Source organism: Saccharum hybrid cultivar R570 (assembly GCA_038087645.1). Lineage (NCBI taxonomy): Eukaryota > Viridiplantae > Streptophyta > Magnoliopsida > Poales > Poaceae > Saccharum > Saccharum hybrid cultivar. Next base: position 21,447,748 of record JAQSUU010000496.1, read on the forward strand.
CAATTGAACTTGTTGTCATATGGATCTGCCTGGTTTTTTTTTTGAGGGGAATATGGATCTGCCTGGTGATCGACAGGAGGCAATTTCCCAATAATTTGTTTCTCGGCCCAATCGTTTGATCAAGCCCAATACAGATTACTTCGGGTCTGACTGGCTTTCCATGTGAACTAGGCCCATTTAGCTTTCTGTTGTAATCATGAACTATGTGTGAATTGATTCTATATTCTCAAAAAAAAAGTGCAAATTGATCCTAACTGGCTTCATCCGTGTGATCTATCTTAGTTGGTTTGTTAGAGGGCATATATAGAGTTCCCTAAATCCCTTCCTAATCCTTGTTTTTAGTAAGATAAGAAAAAATCTCTCTCCAACAATTCCTAATCCATCCTCCTAATCTTTTAGAACTTAGAAAAAGTCACTCTGTTCCGCGTAAAGTTACGCGCTTTCGAGTCGCACTTATCTTCTCTCCTTGCGCGTGTTTGTCGGCCAATCTAAAGGTGGAATAGCGTGGAAAGAATAAAGAATAGGAAAGAGTTCTTGATGCAAATGTACAAGAGACAGAGAATATATAAAAGTGGTTAGGATAATTTAGAAATAGTATAGGATTCCTGATGTAAAATTGCCTGGTATATTTTAGGAGTGGATTATTAGAAACTCTTGGAGATGACCTTCTTTATTCCTTCTAATATTTTTAGGAGTTAAACTCCATGTTTTTTAGAAGAAAATATTGGGTACTCTTGGAGATGCTCTTAGCTAGTTGTGCTAATATGTGGGATAAGAGTGAGTAAGCCGAGCATCTCTAAGAGTTTCTTAAATTCCTTTCTAATCCTTAGTTTTTAGCAAGATAAAAAAACCCCTCTCCAATAACTCCTAATCCATCATACTAATTTTTTAGAACTTGCGAAAAGTTACCTGTTCCGCGTAAAGTTACGCACTTTTGAGTCGCGCGTATCTTCTCTCTTGCGCACGTTTGTCGGGCAATCTAAAGGTGGAAGGGCGTGGAAAGAATAAAGAGAAGGAAAAAGTATACAAATATACAAGAGAGAAAGAATATATAAAAGTGGTTAGGGTAATTTAAAAATAGTATAGGATTCCTGATGTAAAATTGTCTTCTATATTTTAGCAGTGAATTATTATAAACTCTTGGAGATAGACTTATTTATTTCTTCCAGTACTTTTTTAGGAGTTGTAAAATTTTATGTCTTTAGGAAGAAAATATTAGGTACTCTTGAAGATGCTCTTACATCCCACCGGTGTACATCTTGCAAATTTGTGTTATATCAATATTTGCAAAAATTACAAAAAATTATAACTTTTTGCTTGATGCTGACACCAAGAGAATTCACAAATCAAACCAGGGTAATTATTTGAAAATATGTGTTTAATACTTATATTGCTTCTCTCCATCTGCAACAATTCGTTTGTTCTTCATGGTTGGGAACAAGCAAGTTGAGTTGTCATTGTCTGCATGCACACCCCTGCCGGATTCTGTTTATGTCATTGGTTTTTTAGCACCATCTTACACCACTGCCAACCCATTTCGCTGAAATTTGGTTTATACTAATGCTTATACTGATTTGTTATGAGAGGAAAACATTGTTCGTTCGTTGAAAAGTACAGCTGAAGTAGTTCAAGCGAACAGGGCAGTCAGTTCCTATTGTAGGCCACTTTTTTTTCGAATTGGGTGGTGCATTGAACAGGTAAGAGAACTGCACTAGCTTGTTGGACCTTCATATAATCTCCGTATGAACTGCAAAGACTCAAGCCTTGCAATAGTGTTCCCTGCACTGCTAACAGTAACAACTCTTTTCTTGCCTTCGTGGGCGCCATACACATGATGAATTGCTATAATCACCCGGACCATATTCATGAATGGATCTATCTATAAAGTGAAAATAATTTCATTGATGAAGGCAAGTCACGCATCTCAGCTCATCTCCTCACTGAAATCAACAAACTCTTATGTCCATTCATCTGACCTGCTAGTCGTAGTAAACTAGTTAGTAGTTACCTTCAGAGTTGAGATCATGTAGTTAGTAGTTACCTTCAGAGTTGAGATCATCATAGACACATGATATTATTAGTTTATTACAACACCCGTAGAAGCTCCAGTAAACGGTTAAGGTGATTGCCACTTTCGATTTCATGGGATTGCATACATGATAAAGATAAATATATTTTCCTTTACAGACACCGTGAAATAGTCAATACTAGAAATGCTCGCGGCGTTGCCGCGTATGGCCAGTGTATGCACCGTTTGCAGCGCTTGATCCATATGAGTTGTTTTGTCGAGTATAGTAGAATTAGTATTTATTTCAGTAATACATGTTTGTTCTTAGAGCGCGGAGCCTGTATTGCATCGTCATAGTACTATAGTTGATGCAGACTTTATTTCATGCGTAGAGCAATAGTAATCGTGTGCAAGTAAATGTATGTTTTTTTAAGCAACATAGGTAAGACAAATTCGTCGCTTCGTTATTTTTGTATAGGTGTCATGGTCTCCAACTTGTTGTTGCACTTGGTATATATTTTGGAAACTTGTATTATTTAAGTAATATATTGTATTGGTTATCGCAATGGAACTATCACTTTTTTTGCTATATATATTATGAAGAGAGGAGCATGATTAGCCGAAAGCTTAATGTTATTGCGATATGAGAAGAATTTGATCTCGAATCGTGAAATTTGCAATACATAGACGTGACGGTATTTTCTTTAAGAAAGTATATATATTTTATGATCGTAAAGCCGGTAAAATCTTCAATCATTTTATTTTATGTGTGGTATGGTTAAGCTACTGTAAAAATTTCATAGCAATTTGAATCAAGAAACTAACTCTATTAATTATTTATTGGAAACTCTTGAGAAATCTAGATCCACATTAATATCAAAAAAGTTACATTAAAACATGTGATGTTATGTGTTTAAAGTGCTAGTTGTGTAGAGTTCAACAAACTTAGTTTGGTATTTTTTGAATTTTTATTTGTTTTATTATGTCCTTTATAATATTCCAACTGTTTTATATAAATAATAAATTCGAACGAAAATAGAAAAACGTCGTCGGGCCGAATTTGGCCCAGTAAGGCCCAGGTCCGCTATATACAGCCCGAGCGGGAGACAGGCCGACCCATTGAAAAGGCCTGGATTACGGGTTGATTTAGTTAAAGTTCGAGGGCTTTTTAACAAAAAAACCTGAGAGGTGGCATGGACTGCGGGTTGATTCGCTTGAGGTTCGAGGGCTTTTTTGCAAAAAAAAACCGGGGCTCGCACCTGGCCTAGATTGCGGGTTGATTTCGGTAAAGTTCGAGGGTTTTTTACAAAAAAAACCCTGAGAGGAGGCATGGATTGCGGGTTGATTCAATTGAAGTTTGAGGGTTTTTTTGAAATAGACCAGGGAAAGCATGATCTGGGCCGCTTATGAGACCGATCGAACGGCCGAGAAATACGAGTGACGTGGCCACGCTGGCTGGGCCTCTTTTGGTGCATGAATCGTATCAAGGAGATGTGTTGCAAATGTAATGTCTTTATGCATTGATGTAGCAGCGATCACTAAGCACAGACTGGAGCCCCAGAATTAGACCATCAAGCTACATGTGCACGGAAAATTGACATCCCAGGAGTAGTGAACGATCAATGGGTTACTTACATTGAACCACAAGAAACTGAGACAGCAGAGTCAAATAGTTTGGATCCAAATGGTCCAGCTTTCGTCTTTTCAACCCTTGAATCCTGATTTACTGTAAGCTCAAGCCTCATTGGTTTCTTGGTACCTGACCGTAGAAAGATGGAGAAGTTGAGGTGGAGTCCTCTCTTCTCACGCTCATAGATTCTCAAAATTGCATCTTGTCAAGCAGGAAACAGGTAAGTAAACCATGCGAGGGTCAAAGAAATGAAAAAAAAAGATTTGTTGTGCATATACAGTGAACATAATATTTCTCCTCCTTACAATTACAGCACAAAAAGATCTTTTACCTCATTGATAAACCGAGCGGAGATTCAATTCAATTATAATTCTAGCTTCGTAATGAAAAGGGGACGACTAGCGTCCGGACATCTAGCCCCAGCAGCGCGTCCGAACGCAACTTCCACCCACAAATCGTGATACGTGGGCTTGGGTTGGCAACGGAAGTGGTATCCATGCCCACCAACTTTCAGTCCAACGGAAACCTATTCCTGCCCGAGTAAGAGAAGGGGAGAGCGCACGCTCGCGTCCGCGCCGCCATCCCCCGGCATGGCCCCTCCACCGGCCTCTATCGCGCCCCCTCCGCAGTAGAAGGCAAAGGTGGGAGATGCAACACCCGATCTATTTTTAAACATCTAAATGCAACACCCGATCTATTTTTAAACATCCAAATGCAACACTTGCAACATACGTTTGAAGACAGATGAAACACCTAAAAAACACTTGAAAATCATTGTAAAACATATGCAACATCCAAATAAAATAGTTGCAACATATATGTAAAACATATGCAACATCCAAATAAACACTTGCAAACATACGCAATAATAAAACAGATGAAACAGAAGCTTGCAATATACGTGTACAACCATTGCAACATATGCAACATCCCGATCGACTTTTGCAACATTCATATGAAACAGCTGCAATATACCTATGAATCATCTGAAACACTTGAAACATAAGCTTGCAACATAACCCATCTTCTCCGTACGACACAACGCAGAGCAGAGGAACGGCGGGCTCCGGCCAGCTGCGATCGAGGATGGTGGCGTGGCCTTGCAGTGGCCAGCGACGGCCCCTCTCTTGGGCGCCTGGCATGGGAGCGACAGGGGACGAGGCAGGGCATGGCGCGGCGGAGAACGAGGCACGACATGGCACAACGGGGACAGAGGCGCCATGGGGGATGGGGCCGCCGCGGAAGATAGCGGCGGTGACGATCCGGAGTGGGACACAGCGCGGGATGGAGTCTCTACAGGGGATGCCAGCGGCAGCACCACGGAGTGGGCGCGGCGCGGCGCAGAATCAGACGCGCGAGAGAGAGGCGGAGTGGGACGAGCGTGGGATATTTTTTTTTAAGATAGAGCGCGTTCCGAACGACGGATGCAGTACGGACGTCCGCGGTGCATTATTTCGCACAAAAAAAATTCCTGCCTTGATTCTCCCCGCACGGCCGCGCTCCCGCAGTGAAGCAGCAGCCCCACTCCCGCCTTCCCCGCGCCACGCGGGCAACGGATAACAAACGCTCGGCTTGTCGCCTTCAGTGCCGTGCCGCCACTAATCGGTCAATCACCTCTTACCCCGCCGGCACCGGCCCCCAAAACGATGGCCGCGGCGGCGGGCGCGGCATCTTCCATCATCTCTTCCGCACCCCCGCGCCGCCTCCCCTTCCCTCCCGCCCACACACGCAAACCCCTCGCCGCGGCCGCCGCCCCCAAGGCCCTCACTCTGCCATCGCAGAAACTCCTCCGTCTGCCGTGCCCGCCCGCTCCATCCGCCCCCGCCTCGCCTCCGCCCGAGGGGGCCGAGAAGCCGGACCCCGTCAAGCTCGCTTTCGCCCGCGCCGCCGCATACAAGAAGGAGAGGGACAGCCCGAGCCCGGCGCCCGCGCCGGCCCCGCCTCCCACGCCGCCGCCCCCATCTCCACCACCGTCGCAGCTTCAGGCTGCGGTGGTCGAGCCCGGCAGTAAGGAGGCCTTCAAGCGGGCGTTGGAGTACAGAAACGGCAACGGGGCCGGAGCCGGAGCGGGCGCGGCTGGTGGTGGTGACTCCCCGCTGCTGGGAGGCTCGCCGGATTTTGGTGAGTTGATTAAATCCCACGAATTGATCCGAAGAATGGTTAGGATAGATGGTATCTGGTACTATGGACGGGAATGCTCTCATGTCCCTGTTTCAGTGATGTTATTGATGCTCATTACTACTTCAATAGCATTTCCAATAAAAAATGAATTGGATTTGGACCCAGGGCATGGACAATTGGAAATGATTTTAGTTGGTATTTTGATCCTGTTCATTAATGCCATATTTTTTTTATTTGTACTGTCCATGATTTTTTTTAGGTCAGAATGCCTTACTTAGTGAAGAAGTCTCGTTTGGCAAGAAAGGAGGGTACGAGTTTGATGAGAAGGATTTCTTGGGTCTCGACTTCTTTGAGAAAAAACGTTCTAAAGGTCTACCACCTGGGCTGGCTCCAGCCTTTGAGCCTTTACGAGATGACGATTTTCCTAAGGTGGAGATAATAGTTGGAGACCCTAGCAAATTCGAGAAGTCTCCTCGCCCAACAGAAATCCAACCGGTAGACGACCCGGAGTCAGAGGAAACATCTCAATCGACTACTAAACCAAATGAATCTGACAAGGTAGCACCCCCTTCAACTGTTATTGAGCCAGAAGAAGATGAAGATGTTTATAGACCCACGGTTAGATCATGGGGAATGTTTCCAAGGCCACAAAATATTTCAAAGGCGGTAAGACATAGTTGTAATATCTGAATGCTGTATTTGTATCTTTCTTTTACTTTCATTTCAAATACAAAAATAAAATAAAATAAAAAATCTAGCATGTGTGAGCTGAACTGTAATGTTGAATTATGATTGAAGAATAACAACATATCTTCTCTTAAACAAAAGACTACCAGGGTTAGTATGGTCATATTTGAATCCACTTTTGATCTTATGATCTCATTACTACCTTTAATGCAACAAGAATTGTCTTTTGATTGGAAATATCTGGCTGTGTAATATGACTTTTACTATCTCGAGAGTCGAGTTATGATCCTGATGTAATTTTTCTCCCTTAGATCCATCCTGTTACAATTTTCTACTTTATTTGTGGTAAATGTTGTCTTTGAATCTCCATACTGACTCTAGTTTGTAAACTCATTACTATGCTACTCATTGCCTCATTGGAAACAAGCTACTTATAAGTTTGGACATCAATAACCATAAACTTATTTCGGGAATTCGGATGGCAATCTGTCACTAAAACTAGTTTGAACTATCCGCGCCCTTTCCATGTTCTCAGTCATTTCATTTAATTAGTTACATGCTACATGGCTCATCAACCATTGTCCAAGAATCACTTTCAGGACCAGAAATAGGTATCCATTACTAGACTGGATTGACATAGATAGTCAGTCTTTCAAAGATTGCTAAGCAACACTTTACAGAACCACTTTTAAAATTGTCTCTCTTGCTATATAACATTTATCTTGTTTTGTTGATATGCTAAGAGATGACATCTGAAATAAGCTTAAAAATCATTCCATGATATCTTGCTTTTTTCCCCTTTCTTTGGTTTCAGGTTAGCTGATATTGATATACGGCATGTTTGTAAACTGTTGCCATTCTATGATATATGTCATTGATTCTTGTTGAAGCTTGATTACAGTGTGATATGCTTTGTGGTATTGCTGTGTTTCCCTGGTTCTGATTTGCCATTACCTTTCCTTCTAGTATGGCGGTGGAAGAAATATACGCCTTGGTGGAGAGACTTTAAGTGCAGAAGAAAAGGCAGCCAAGGATAAGCGCACCAAAGAGCTAGTAGCTGCATATAGGAATCGACAAAACATAGTAATCGATGCAAAGACAAAAGCAGAGTGCATCAAGGTACTGATTGAAACAGTACTCCACTTAAGTTGAAACTCCAGTCATTTAGCTCGACCTTTTTTTATCCCTTTAATGATTGCACTTTTATGGGACTTCTATGCCATGTATGGGAGAATCTTCAAATTTTATTTTATTCAATGTTTATACTGTACCAGTTATTTTGCGTGATAGCTTTACTTATTGTTCAGGACAATTTGTTCCTATTTCATTTTGTTTTGAATGTTTGACCTTGTTATCAACAAGACTCAACTTCTATTATGGCTATTGAACTGTGAGGGTACTGGTAGATCACTTGAACCTTTTATTGTTTTGTTACTTGACAACATGTCAACATCAATCATAGGAATGCATGCTATACATTGTTGGGAAGAATCAGTCAGAATCAACAGAGAGTGAATGTAAGCATAAGCTGAAAAGTAAATATAAATGGTTAAGTGCAGATCATCATAGACGAGAGTGCTATATTCTGAGCATACTAGAAAAACTGTATGTTTTTGTGATTATGTATGTGATCATTCCAGTATGATTTTACATCTGCACGCATATGAACTTTTAGATGTTTCATGTGCTTATATGCATTGGTTGCTCATGAACTTGGACACAATGAGAAGCAATTTCTTGTTAGCGTTGGAATGTTTTGCAAGAAGTGGGACTATTTCCTGAAAACAGAAGTGGGACACAATAAGAGGGCTATATTAGGTTATACTTGACATATAAGTAGTAAAATTAACTGATGTTTAGAAAAAAGGAAAGAGAATAAGAGCCTGTCGCCCACCTTGATTTACAGAATGTCCACCATTGTTTGCAAGATCATGTTTTTTCTTTACCACATTTAGGCTCCATTTGCAACTCATCAATAATTTCTGATTACCATGGAAATTGGACTGTTTTGGTGAAATTCCAGCATTTCAAACAGGCTGCGAGTTTTGAATTTGGTTGCCAGCATATATAAAGTTACTTGTGTAGTATATAAAATGTGTATTAAATGCCAGTGTCAGCTTAATTTACACTTACGCTCCCCTTCTGTTTGTTGAACCTTGTGGCCTTTTTCTGTGCCTAGTATTTTTGTAACATCTTGGACTTTTGCAGTTTTCATCTTTGCTTTAATGCACATATCTTTGGTATGTATTTGTAAAATTGTCATATGGAAGGCCTTGAGGGAAGGTGATGAGATGATGAATACTGGAAGGCTTAAACAAGCATTGTCTTATTATGAAAAAGTGATGGACGCTGTGGACTTTAAGGTATTACTATATTATTACACATACAAGAAAAGTTATTGAATCTATTGGGGTTGATGTATATAATATACCTGTGGTTGAATCATTAGTGAATTGTTGGTTTCTGGTGGGAATATGAACTTTCAACAAGGATGCTATGATGACCGAGGGGCTTGATCCTATATAAATGTCTCTATATTTTGTCCGGGTGAAACATTATGTAAACCTGGAGGCATTTTCTTAGGAACCTAGATGGTGATGAGATGGGTTTGAGCCAGCTGTGGTGTTTTTTTTCCTGGACTGTAACAGACCATAAAGGTCCTGAATGCAGTGCCGATAGACCGGGGTTTCCTCTGGAACTCTAGAAAAATGCATTTTTCAGTGGAATCCTTTTCTTGACGAGAAGTCTAGCACTTAACCGTTGAATCTTTAATTAGACATACTTTCATGCTGTTAGAATATTTCTTAATAAACATAGTAGGGATAAAAACTGCAGTCCCATGTGATAATTTATGAACTCTGTCTTCGGCAACTTCCTAAACTCAGGAAGCCCTATTCTCTATCACCCACCAACTCCTTTAGGAAGATCTGTTGAGCCACCTTTGGTTCTGTGATTCTCTGTCATGTTCGGGCGCACGTACACCAGGCGTCGCCGAGCCCGGGACGTGCGCCGTGCACAGGAGCGCGCCATACAGCAGGCACCAGTCACGCCAGGTGACGGGCCAGGCGCGGGCTCCACTAGTGGCTAGGTTTAGAAGAGATGCGTTTCTATTTTTAGTTTCCTATTTGGTGGAGATTTATTACTTTAAGTTAGTTTCCAAATTAGTTGGGCCAGAGGCCATATATATATATATATATATGTAACCGTACTACGAAGAGAATCAAGCAATTACAAACCAATCTTATTTCCTCTCTACTCTCCTAAGCCGGCAGCCTGGGGGAATAACCCGGTTGACGAAGATCATCGGCGTGGGGGCATAACCCTGCCGAGCTACCACGGATCGAGGCTACGAACTACGTAGTCGAGGTCCGCCGTCCCTGGGCACGAACGCCCTTGACAACCTGGTATCTCGAGTCCGACGATCCTCTTCATCCCACCCAGCCGCTCCCTCCACAGCCGCAACCACCCACCACCAGCCCACCTCGTCGCCATCCTCAGCTTCCTCGGCGACATCAGTCATGGGTGACATCACCCTCGCTGATATCATGCAGAAGTTGGAGTCCCTCACCACCGAGATGTCCACCATGCAGGCCGACGTGGCCGCCCTGAAGGACAAATCTTCCTCGTCGTCGACCAGCGGCGGCGGCGGCGGCGACCGAAACGGGGGTCCTCGCGATCTTGATCGCCCTCCCCGATTCCAGAAACTGGAATTCCCTCGCTACGACGGCAAAACCGATCCCCTCCTCTTCACCAACAAATGCGAGGCGTACTTCCGGCAACAACGCACCATGCCCGAGGAGCGGGTGTGGATGGCCGGCTTCAACATGGATGGCGTGGCCCAGCTGTGGTACGACCAGCTCCTGGAGGACGAGGGCACGCCGTCCTGGGGCCGTTTCAAGCATCTACTTCATCTGCGTTTTGGGCCGCCCCTACGTTCGGCGCCACTCTTTGAGCTGTCTGAGTGCCGCCGCACCGGCACGGTGGAGGAGTATTCAGATCGGTTCCAGGCCCTCCTACCGCGCGCAGGGCGTCTGGATGAGGATCAACGGGTGCAGCTCTACACCGGGGGTCTCCTTCCGCCGCTAAGTCACGCCGTCCGTATCCATCACCCGGAAACCCTAGCGGCGGCAATGAGTCTCGCGCGCCAGTGCGAGCTGATCGAGCTCGACCGGCTGCCACCACAGGCGAGCCGCTCCGCGCCGCGCGCACAGTTACCAGCTCCGGCTGCTCGGCCGGCTACATCAGCGCCGTCGATCCTGCCTACTCCAGCCGCACCTGCACCCACGGCAGCCGCGCTGCCCGTGCCCGCGCCGGCTGCTCTGCCAGTGCCGCGCGCCCCTGGGGCGCCCAGCCTGGCACGCCGCCTCTCCCCAGAGGAACAGGCGGAACGTCGCCGCCTCGGCTTGTGCTACAATTGCAATGAGCCCTACTCCAGGGGCCATAACCGGACCTGCCGCCGTCTCTTTCACATCGACGGCGTGGTGCTTGACGGTGAGGACGCAGCAGACGAGGAGGCCCCGGTGTTCTCGCTACATGCGGTTGCCGGCGTTGCCGTCAGCAGCACCATCCAGCTTCGGGTACACGTGGGCTCGGAGGTCTTCATCGCCCTCATCGACACCGGCTCTGCGCATAGCTTCATCGGGGAGGCCGCGGCCCAGCGCGCGGGGCTGCCCATTGAACCGCGCCCTCGTCTGACGGCTACCGTAGCAAACGGGGAGCGCGTTTCTTGTCCGGGCGTCCTCCGTCAGGCTCCGGTCGTCATCGACGGCCTGCAGTTCGGCGTCGACCTCTACATCATGCCCTTGGCAGGCTACGACGTCGTCCTCGGCACTAACTGGATGGCATCCTTGGGCGACATCGTCTGGAACATGGCGGCTGGCACCATGGCCTTCACGCACGCGGGCCAGGAGGTCTGTTGGCGCGGCATTGCTCCTCCATCGACGCCCCATCTTCATGCAGCCAACCCCGTCACCGAGCCCCTCCTCGACGAGCTGCTGGACTCCTTCGGGGACGTCTTCGCGGCACCAACCGGTCTGCCGCCGGCCCGGGGGCGGGCACACCGCATCACCCTCAAGCCCGGCTCGGGTCCGGTGGCAGTCCGGCCGTACCGCTACCCCGCCGCACACAAGGACGAGCTGGAGCAGCAGTGCGCGTCCATGATGGCGCAGGGCATCGTCCGGCGCAGTGACTCCGCGTTCTCCTCCCCGGTGCTCCTCGTCAAGAAGCCGGATGGATCGTGGCGCTTCTGCGTTGACTACCGCGAGCTGAACGCCATCACAGTGAAGGATGCGTACCCCATCCTAGTCGTCGATGAGCTGCTGGACGAGCTCCATGGTGCCCGTTTCTTCACCAAGCTCGACTTGCGCTCGGGGTACCACCAGGTGCAGATGTGGGCCGATGATGTCCACAAGACGGCGTTCCGCACCCACGACGGCTTATATGAGTTCCTCGTGATGCCGTTCGGGCTGTGCAACGCCCCAGCCACGTTCCAGGCCCTCATGAACGACGTGCTCCGCCCGTTTCTTCGTCGCTTCGTGCTCGTGTTTTTTGACGATATTTTGATCTACAGCAGGTCTTGGGCGGACCACCTTCGCCATCTTCGCGTCATCCTCAGTGAACTCCGGCGACACACCCTCTTCGTCAAGCGCTCCAAGTGCGCGTTCGGGGTCTCCTCCGTCGCCTATCTCGGCCATACGATCTCAGCGGAGGGCGTCGCCATGGACTCGACAAAAGTCCAGGCCATCGTCGACTGGCCGGTGCCGCGTTCGCCGCGGGCTGTACGCGGCTTCCTCGGCTTGGCGGGCTACTACCGCAAGTTCATCCACAACTACGGCTCCATCGCCGCGCCGCTCACCGCCCTCCTCAAGCGGGACGGTTTCGCCTGGTCCGACGAGGCCGCGGCGGCCTTCGCAGCACTTAAAACCGCCGTGACCACGGCGCCAGTGCTGGGCATGCCAGACTTCTCCAAGCCGTTCATCGTCGAGTGCGACGCGTCGTCACATGGGTTCGGGGCTGTTCTCATTCAAGACAGCCACCCGATCGCTTTCTACAGCCGGCCGGTGTCACCGCGGCACAGGGCGCTCGCCGCCTATGAGCGTGAGCTCATCGGGTTGGTTCAGGCGGTGCGCCATTGGCGGCCATATTTATGGGGGCGCCGCTTCGTCGTCCGGACCGACCACTACAGCTTAAAATACTTGCTGGACCAGCGCTTGGCCACCATCCCTCAACATCATTGGGTGGGCAAGCTGCTGGGCTTCGACTTCGCCGTGGAATACAAGCCCGGGGCGGCGAACTCCGTCGCGGACGCGCTCTCTAGGCGGGACACCGAGGAGGGGGAACTGCTGGCCTTGTCAGGACCACGTTTCGACTTCATTGATCGTCTCCGACAGAACCAGCTGACCGACCCAGCCCTGGTCACGCTACACGCCGAGATCGCCGCAGGAACCCGCCCGGTACCCTGGACGGTCGTCGACGGGATGGTGCTGTTCGAGGGTCGCCTGTACATCCCGCCCACCTCTCCGCTGCTTCCGGAGATCCTGCAGGCTGTCCATGCGGACGGTCACGAGGGCGTACAGCGCACCCTCCACCGACTTCGGCGCGATTTTCATTTTCCTAACATGAAACAGCTTGTGCAGGAACTAGTGCGCTCTTGTGGCGTCTGCCAGCGTTATAAGTCCGAACATCTACACCCAGCAGGCCTCTTGCTGCCGCTTCCTGTGCCCCAGGGTGTATGGACGGACATTGCGCTGGATTTTGTGGAGGCCTTGCCGCGCGTACGCGGGAAGTCAGTCATCCTCACGGTGGTGGATCGGCTGAGCAAGTATTGCCACTTCATCCCCTTGGCGCATCCGTACTCCGCCGAGTCCGTCACCCAAGCCTTCTTCGCCGAAGTCGTCCGCCTCCACGGGGTGCCCCAGTCTATGGTCTCCGACCGGGATACTGTCTTCACATCTCTGTTTTGGCAGGAGCTCATGCGGTTGATGGGTACCAAGCTTCACATGACGACGGCCTTCCACCCCCAGTCGGACGGCCAGTCCGAGTCGGCCAACCGCGTCATCATCATGTACTTGCGGTGCCTCACTGGAGACCGTCCGCGTCAGTGGCTTCGGTGGCTTCCTTGGGCGGAGTATTTGTTCAACACCGCCTTCCAGTCGTCGCTACGGGACACGCCGTTCCGTGTCGTCTACGGACGTGACCCGCCGTCGATCCGTTCTTATGAGCCGGGCGATACTAGGGTGCCGGCCGTCGCCAAGACCATGGAGGAGCGAGCGGAGTTCTTGGCCGACATCCGCTGTCGCTTGGAACAGGCTCAAGCCATCCAGAAGAAGTACTATGACCGTAATCACCGTCCGGTCACATACCAGGTCGGCGACTGGGCTCTTCTTCGCCTTCGACAGCGTACAGCTTCCTCGCTGCCCCAGGCCGCCGGTGGCAAGCTGAAACCCCGTTACTGCGGGCCGTACAGGGTGACCGAGCTCATCAACGACGTCGCCGTTCGGCTCGCCCTGCCAGCCGGCGCTCGCATCCACGATGTGTTCCACGTGGGGCTGTTGAAGAAGTTCCAGGGAGAACCGCCGACCGAGACGCCCCCGCTGCCACCTCTTCGTCATGGTGCCATCGACCCCGAGCCAGAGCGCGCCGTTCGTTACCGCGTCATGGCGGGTGTGCCACAGGCCCTCATCCAGTGGAAGGGTGCCTCCGCTGCGTCTGCCACATGGGAGGACACCGCGACATTCCGAGCCAAGTACCCCGCATTCCAGCTCGAGGACGAGCTGATTCTCGGCGGGGAGGGAGATGTCATGTTCGGGCGCACGTACACCAGGCGTCGCCGAGCCCGGGACGTGCGCCGTGCACAGGAGCGCGCCATACAGCAGGCACCAGTCACGCCAGGTGACGGGCCAGGCGCGGGCTCCACTAGTGGCTAGGTTTAGAAGAGATGCGTTTCTATTTTTAGTTTCCTATTTGGTGGAGATTTATTACTTTAAGTTAGTTTCCAAATTAGTTGGGCCAGAGGCCATATATATATATGTAACCGTACTACGAAGAGAATCAAGCAATTACAAACCAATCTTATTTCCTCTCTACTCTCCTAAGCCGGCAGCCTGGGGGAATAACCCGGTTGACGAAGATCATCGGCGTGGGGGCATAACCCTGCCGAGCTACCACGGATCGAGGCTACGAACTACGTAGTCGAGGTCCGCCGTCCCTGGGCACGAACGCCCTTGACATTCTCCTTTCAATTACTTTTCATTGTAGGAAAAAGTCTAATTGACCCCCCTAACTATAGGGCGTGGTCTAGTTTACCCCCCGAACTATGAAATGGTCTAATTTACCCCCTGAACTTTGCAAAACCGGCCAAATCACCCCCCGGGCGGTTTTGGGCGGTGGTTTTGCTACAGTGTCAGCGGTTTTGCTACAGTAACAGCGGTTTTGTCTTTTTCTTTTTATTTATTTCATCTGAATCTTTGAAAAATCATAGTAAATCACAGAAAAATCATAAAATGGAAAAATCCAATTTTGTTGGACTCCACATGAGTAGATCTACACAGTGAATATATAATATAGTATACTTTAGTACAAAGTTTTTGTTGTATGAATTATTCAAATTAATTACAGAAAAAAATAGATCAAAATTTACAGCAAAAACTTTGTACTAAAACATACTATATTATATATTCACTGTGTAGATCTACTCATGTGAAGTCCAAAAAAATTAGATTTTCCATTTTATGATTTTTCTGTGAGTTACTATGATTTTTCAAAGATTCAGACGAAATAAATAAAAAAAGAAAAAGACAAAACCGCCGTTACTGTAGCAAAACCGCTGACACTGTAGCAAACCACCGCCCAAAACCGCCCGAGGGGGTGATTTGGCCGGTTTTGCAAAGTTCAGGGAGTAAATTAGACCATTTCATAGTTCGGGGGGTAAACTAGACCACCCCCTATTGTTGAGAGGGTCAATTAGACTTTTTCCTTTCATTGTAGTACGGGAACAATATCATAGCAAATGAACTTAGCTTTACAGTACAGCAATCAACTAATTGCTTTGGATATGGAGCTCCCAATTTTGTAATATAGCTAAACAGTGAAACATGACCTGTTTGCTATGCTAAGATTCTGAAATATCAAAAGAATTCAACATTTACTACGCATCTATAGTGCAGCGATGTATAAACAGTATCTAATATAATGGTTGTCCTATTAGATGCTTCAGCTAATATGACGAATTTCAGCTCTTTTCTTTCTCATGTTATATGTGCCTTCTAGTTTGCATATGTTCATGCTTTGCCATTTTTGCTGTGCCCTTCTCAGTTTCCTACTATATATTTGTTTATTCATTAAGTCAAGTGCAGACTGAACTTCATGGAAAGGCTGCTCTGCAATGGTCCATCTGTCTCGATTCACTCTGCAGGTAGTCAGTATGCTCGTCAAGTTTTATCTTTTTCCTCCTTAGATGCAAATGTGTCCATATGGTTATTTCTAAGCAATGGATTGGTATGCAGTTTATGATATCCATACAGTATATTCTTTTAGCTAAATTGCAGTTTCATTGGGAGTAAGATCAGTACTGTTAGTCTGTGTCTGTTAAACTGGTCTGTTCCTAGTTTGGAATATTAACTTGGGGGGTTTGGCTATCTGAGATTTCCTCCATGTTTCATATATGTATATCATGAATGAATACCTTTCTTTTGCAGGTCCAAGGAAGCAATGAGCATGTATAGCAAACTTAAAAACCACCCGAATATTGAGATCAGAAAGAAAGCAAACATGTTTGTGTTCAGCTTTCAGGTGAGTGTCGGGACCTAAGCTATTCCTTTCTTGCTCAGGAAATAAGACTCCAAGCAGCCAGAGTGTGAGCTTAGACATGGAAAGCTGATATAACATCTTTGGAATATATTCTCATCCTCCCTTGGTAACTTGACTGACTGACTTCTTTCCCTTTTTCTCATGACCATCTGAAGGCAATGGAATTCATGAAGGTGAGCAGCATTCCAGTGCCCAAAAGCACAGGCTACGAGACGTACTTCACCAAATTTGGCAGCCAGAAGAATTACTACGCGAGCTTAGACGAGCCAGAGGCGGGGATCGGCCAGATCATCCCGTACATGATCTTTCTTGTTTCCCCGATATTTATAGTTGCTTTTGTTGCGCTGAGAAAATCCTTTCAGCTATGAACAGAAATCACGGACGAATCGCTGAGGTTTGAATACCATTACCATATAGGTGCATATGTAGCTTGGTAAATAGACGATTATTTTGGCAAAGCTTTTCTTTTTTTGTTTTTATATTCCTAAAGAGAAAAGAAAAAACCTTTTGTATAGCTGATGAGTATGCGGGCGTTCATTCACCTTTTGGTCGTTCTTCGAAAATCTATAGCTACCTTTTGCGACTGGCAGAAGCCCAAAAGCCTGCTTGGCGGCCCAAATTACGGGCATTCCGGTTCATTTCTGAGGTTGCTTGCTTTCCCTGGAGTTGGTGTGCTTTGCTGAAGTCTTAGGAGTACCATGTATGGTACAGCACGAGAGCAATTTTCTCACCAACTTGACATTCGACCTTAACTTTTTGTGAGACGTCCTCCTTGTTCGCTTATTCCTTATACATCTCCGTCTTGAACTTCGGCGGTTTGGTGGTCTACTACCACCCATCTACGCACGGCGGCGGGGCCAGAGACGTGCAGGACGCAGAAGTTGACGGCAAGGGCTCAGCATTTGCCCAAGTCTTAGCATCTGACCCCAGAAACTTACCGGGTCACTGGTCCAGATTTCACCGCGGCACGTGGATGACTGACTATTTATTTCAGAAGAAGCTCCCTCTCACCGTCTCACGAACACTGCACCAGGTTGCTTTTGCCATCGTACGCCTCACGCAACCCTTTTTCTTTGTCCGTGGGCCGTTGGCCGCCCGAAGATAGTCGCAGCCGCGATCTCTCGTTTTCCTCCGGGACCGCGTCCCTTTTCAGGTATGGAGCGTAAACGAGGCATAAATTAGCTGGTCCGTCCATGCGTAGTACTTATACCGGTACCAATTCGCCCCGCCGTCTTGGGTGGCAGTGCTGCCTTTTTCCTTTCCCTCGGCGATCGGCGTCGGCCCTCCAGAAACACGCGGCAGTGGCGGACCACCGCCGTGCGGGGTCATTCCCCCACCGACCAAACGCGGCAGTGGCGGACCACCGCCCCGGCCCCCGGCCCTCCAAGAACCGCTCGTTTTCTCCTTGCCATCGCTCGCCCCACGCCGGCCCGTGCTGACTCAGCGGCGGCAGGCAGCCAAAACAAGGCGGCGACTTGCCGTTGCCGTGTCCCAGCTAAGCATGAAAACGGTCGAAAACGGACTTACGAAATAGAAAACGAAAGCGGTTAGTTCGGTATATTTCTACATTTTAACAATTAAAGAATACAAAAAATGGTTGTGAAACCAATTAAACCTGACAATTTTTTATATTTAAAAACAGAATTATAATATAGAAAACGAAAACGGTCAATTCAGGATATTTCTGTTTTATTTTCATCCTTAGTCCCAGCATCATCGCCTTTCCACCCTCCCCTTCTCCGCCTCTCCTTTCTACCTTCCGCTGTCCGTCCTGCCCTGCCTTCACTTGTAAGAATGCCCGTACGTGCGTGTAGGTATGGTCGCATCGCATTTGCGTAGAGTATACTAGTCACACAGGCCTGGTTCGGTCAAAGATGTTGCAAATAAAGAGCACGACCGACCATGTGCTATGCGTGTAGGAGTAGCACTAAGGATGAAAACGGACGGAATCGAACGGAGATCTCCTCAACTGTTTTCTACTTTTACATTTGAATATGAAAATGAAAACGAAAGCGGACAAAACGAACACGAAAACGAACACGAACTTACGGAATATCGAGAATTTCGAAAACGAAACAATTCGAGCGGAATTATATCGAACACGGTCGGTATACGAGAATTCAATACGAACCGACCTACGGTGCATAACATTAAACAAGTTCATGGCCAAATACATAACAAGTTCGTGACTAACAAGTGCATGATCTAGTTCAAATTAACAAGTGCGTGACCCGTGGTCTTAAGTAGTACAACACACAATTAACAGAACATGAACATCTAGAGCTCATCAGCATCATCCATGATGTCAGGATCAGAGTTCCCCTGCTAGAAATTTGGTTCTAAACCGAATATAATATAGAAATGTAAGATCAGAGTTCCCCTGCTGGACCAAATTCGGTTCTAAACCGAATTTAAATTCGGTTCTAAACCGAATATAATGTAGAAATGTAGAAATCGAACGAACAAATGCCCAAACCGATTTCGTACTGAATTCCGAATTATGTACTCCATATTTCGTTTTCGAATTTAGTATCCGTTTTTGTCCGAAAAAACAAATTCGATCAGGTTAAATGTAGAAAATGATTACGGTTCTGTTCGGGATATTTCCGTATCGTTTTCATCCTTAAGTACGACGGGAGGCTCTTGTTGAGGGCAGCAGCTGGGGTGGCCTCAAAAGTCAGTGGGATTTGTAAGGACGGTGGACAAAGGCGACTGGTACGTGGGTGGGCGTCCCGCATCCCGTCCGTCGTCCGTCTCTTGGCTTCAAGGCACGCCGCGTGAGCCTGAAACCATGCATCGTCGCCCTAACTTTTTGTCCTTACGTTTCCGGTCCGTGGCCGTGCGTACCTGCTCCTCATCAGCCCTAGCTTGTTGTAGCTCGACTAGGGCGCGTACAAATAGTACTAGTAGCAGTTAACATAAAGTAGGTGTTCAAGAAGCAAGGTGTTTAATGTGCTTTCCCATCACATCAAGGGTTCATCTAGATGTGTTTCAGTTTAGAAGTTACTTTAGCGTGCCGCGTCATCCAACATTCCTGTAAGCGCTCACTTAATTAGACACTTAGGATGTGTTTAGTTTCGGAAATTTTTTGGAAAATGCTACTGTGGCAATTTTGTTGTTATTTGACAAATATTATCCAATCATAGACTAACTAGGCTTAAAAGATTCGTCTCGTGGATTTCGTCTAAACTGTGTAATTAGTTTTATTTTTTATCTATATTTAATGCTTCATGCATGTGTCTAAAGATTCGATGTGACGGGGAATCTGAAAAATTTTGCAAAATTTTTTGCAAACTAAACCAGCCCTTAGAAACAATGTAGCAAGAAAAACCAAAATGACTCCTAATTTGAAACAAAGGGATTAACAATCAGCGGCGAAGCAATACGGTGACTTATGGGTGCGGATGCACCCACACAAAGATAGAAAACCAATAACTATGATTGAAATTTTATCATGGTTATGACTCAAGTCCATGCATTTACACGTGGCAAGCACAACCCTTCGGTGGTGGAGTCAGAAACTTTTAGGAGACTGAGCAATTCTCAAGATGTAAAAATATTCACCTAAAAAAATAAAGTGTTCCTCTTTGATACAAAATAAAAGATCTCTTTCCACTTCGATGACGATCATGGAAAACACGTTTAAGCATATTTTAGGAGATCGATCAATTCTCAAGATGTTTAAGACTATTTTATGTATTTTGTTGCACGAGCACTTACGATTATGCATACAAGGGGCTCCATTTAATAAACAAACATAGCTTCTAGTGGCGGAGGGAGGGGACGGGGTAGGAGTCTGGATGAGCTAGTGCTACAGGGTTGTGGGACTCTTCTTCTCTGGCAGGCGAAATTGCAAGGATCCAGAGTTGTTTTTATCCTAGTCCTAGAGCTATAGTTCTCCATATTTCCGCACAGTATAACAAGAGCTATAGCTAATTGGACGGAGCCCCACTAAAAACACCCTTAGTAAGGAGCTTTAAAGATTCTTTGTTTCATTCGACTTTGCAAGGGCTACATAGTTTTGCAGCAGCTGCCGAACAAGGCCATCGATTCTATTTTCCTTTTTGTTTTCATAAAAACGGACAGAGTATTTGTGCTTCAAGTTTCATTTCTTGTTTGTGATTATTGGAATGCTATAACCACGTTTCACATTATACAATGTGTATAGTCAACAAAGCTTCATTTGAAAAAGAAAAGAAAAAGGGGAAGCACCACTAACGAACCCGGCTGAAGTATATAGCAGTAGTAGCCAGTGTTATTCCATCCGTCCAGAAAAGAATACAATTCTGACACAGTGTCATGGTTTAGTATCCTAAGTTCGATCTCAAAAAAAAATTATAGATTAAAAAGTATCAATACTTATGATATCAAATAAATATCATTAATTTAATTACGAAATGTATTTTCACAATAAATTATTTTGGAGCTGTAAATGTGAATAGTATTCACTAGAAATTTGATCAAGCGTGAACCACTTTTACTGGCACGCAACCCGTAGTTGCATTCTTTTCTGGACAGAGGGAGTATTTTATTTACAGTGAGTGCAGTAAAGTTGATTTCTGACGGTATTCTGCTTAGGAAAATACATCGGTGATTCAACATATTTCATATTATATCTAAATGTCAGAAATATTTTATATTTTTTCTATACATTTGGTCGTCAAATTTTAGATAGTTTGGCTAAAATCTAAACTAGAATGACATCCAATGAAGGTTCGGTAGACAAATTGGTCAAACTGAAGTGATAGTAAATGATATATTATAGAAATCTGTAGGTGCAGTGATTAGTCCAGGTCAGCAGGCATCACACTTCATGTTTAGATCCCAAATATCTCCCCAAATTCTACTATGCAAAAAGAAGATTCCCCATCACATCAAAATGCCGGCACATGCATGGAGTACTAAGGGCCTCTTTGGGAGGGCTCTCACTGGCTCCGGCTCTTCCACTGTAGCGACACTGTAGCGCGCAGGAGCCGGAGCCGGGGAGCCCAAAAAACGAGCTTCTCCGGCTCCGGTGGTGTCAGTGAGAGGAGAAAGGAGGAGAGAGAAAACCGGCTCCGTGCTACAGTGCTGCTACAGTGCCCGACGAGAGGAGCCGGAGCCGGTTGAAGCCGTGCCAAAGAGGCTCTAAATGTAGAAAAAATCAAAAACTAATTGCACAGTTTTGTTGTACTTTGCGAGACGAACATTTTAAGCATAATTAATCAATGTTTGGACAATTTTTACCAAATAAAAACAAAACGCTACAGTGCCGAACACTGTAGCTACAGTGTTTCGGCGACCCCAAATCAGGGGAACTAAACACGGCCTTGCCTTGGCCGTTGCAAAGGCAAAGCCGGTTTGCTGTTAACTGCAGACACTAGCCGTTAGAGTTGGACTCAGACATCATCTTTTTTTTCCTTTTTCTTTTTCTTTCGATGATGGGACTCAGACAGCACTAGCGGACAGAGCGGCGGAAATCACCGTCACTCGGGGTCTGTTTAGTTGCACACAAAATACCAAATTTTTCAAGATTTTCCGTCACATCGAATCTGTGTACGTATGCATGAAACATTAAATATAGATAAAAAATAAAACTAATTACACAGTTTAGATGAAATGGACGAGACGAATCTTTTAAGCCTAATTAGACCATGATTGAACAATATTTATCAAATAACAACGAAAACACTACAGTAGCGTTTTACCAAAAATTTTAGCATCCAAACTGTGCCTCGGTCACCACACCAGTGGGTAGGTCAGGACAACAACCGGCACAGAGGGCCAGGTGCGCACGGAGTCACCAATTCCCTGCAGGAAAAAAGGGCCCCAAGTGCACTGTGGCGCTGCTGTAGTAGGAGTATAGCCTGTCTGTCAGTCAGTCAGTCCTGTGGCCTCCGCTGCCGGTGGCGCCAGGAAACCAGCCGTGCGGTTGGTTTGAACCAACTAGCCGTTGCGCCTGGCGCCCCTGCCCGCTGCCAGGCGCCCAGGGGCTCGTTTAGATGCAGCCCAAATTGCAAAAAAAACTAACATTTGGAATTTGGAATCTAAACATCCCGGTGCAAAAAATTTCAGCCTGCACGGTGCAAATTTGGCCCGGCTGAAAGTCCCTAGTTTGGTTTTGGCTAATTGATGAAACCTAGGACTAACCTTTGTATCTAAGTGGATGATTTAGATAAAGGTGGTCATTGAATATGAGACATGACATTGACTCATGTGACCAAGATGATGAAGACCAAGATGAGGCTTGGCTCGATGGACTGGTTGTGAAGGTGAAGGGCTAGTCGAGGCTTCGAAGCGAAGGACCATGCGATGGTGAAGCTTGAGCAAGACTTGGCGCCGATGGACCGATGCAACGGTGAAGAGCAAGTGAAATCAAGGTCGATGGATCGAGACGGTCATGTGATGATATGAAGTGGATCATATCATTTGGAGAAACAAAATGGGCTCAAGGCAAAGGTATAACCATAGGGCCATTTTGTTTTACACTCAAGACACCATAGAGGGTGTGAGTGGTTTAGGATCGATAGCCGAACTATTAAGAGGGGAAGTCTTTTCGGTTATTCGACTCATGGGTGCCACTAGGTGAATTCATGAAGTGCATTGCATGTAGGGCCTAGTGAGCTAACTGGAAAACCTTTGAAAATGATTGAGAAAAAGCTAACACACAAGCACATGGAGATGTACACTTGTTGGTGTTGGCACATTTGCAAAGGTGGCGTTGGTCGCGCTGTGGTTTGCGGGTAGAGAGGGGTTTGGTTCCTTTCTCTCTCCCGCCGAGCGTGCGAGCGCGGGATTCAGGCGATTTCAGGGAAATGAAATGCCTATTTTCCATTGCGCCGGAAGTCGGAAAAGAAACGGAGGCGAACGCGGTCACAGAGGTGACCGGACGCTGCACCGGACGCTGCACCGGACGCGGTCAGTTTCGACCGGCGCGTCCGGTCAGTACAGCGTCGGAGTCTGGCGCGTGAGCTAGGGTTTGACACCGGCGCGTCCGGTGACCCACGGGACCGGCGCGTCCGGTCATGTGCCCTGAGGGAACCGAGGACGTCGGACGCGGTCCGCGTCCGGTCACACACCATCGGACGCGTCCGGTGGTCCAGGGAGCTTACTGGACTCCCACCGGACGCGGGTACTGTGGCGTCCGGTGGTTGCGAGGAGCGCGTCCGGTGATGTCTTCGCGCGCGCGGGTACTGTGCGCACCGGTGCGTCCGGTGGTTCGCAGCAGCGCGTCCGGTCGCTCGTTTGACCGTTGGCGCGCAGTGACCGTTGGAGGATCTAACGGACGAATTTGAAATTGGAGGACACGTGGACGTCGCAGGGACACCGGACGCGGTTAAGCGCGTCCGGTCAGTTACGACCGGCGCGTCCGGTGGTCCCGAAAAAAACGGACAAGTGGAGTGCAACGGCTCTATTTGGATGGGATGCTTATAAATACTTGTTGGCCGGCCCTTGGGGAGGTCTCTTGGCATTTCTAACATTCTTGTGCATCCTTTGAGCTAGAGCTACTCCTCCCACTCATCTCTCTTGCTTGATTGCAAATCAAAAGTGAGATTGAGTGATCCCAAAGTGCATTGCATAGCTTGAGGGCATCTAGTGGCACTTGTGGGTGGTTTAGCCGGTGGATTTCTTGTTACTCTTGGAGAGTACCGCTCCTAGCCGGCTTGGAGATTGTTGGAGGCGTTGGCAAGAGAAGGTGATTGTTCTTGGCCACCTCCGGTTGATTGTGAGAGGTTCTTGTGCTTTCCTCGGCGGGACGCCAAAAGCAACTCTAGTGGAATCCTCGTGTCATTGAGTTACCTCACTTGAGAGTGGTGTCTTGCGGTGCCTTGCGGGGCGTGCCTTGAGGGGCAAGTGACTTGAGGGTCACACCGAGGAACCATCTAAGTGTTGGTCGACACAACCGGTGACGTAGCTTGTCGGTGCACAAGTGAACACCGGGTGAACAAATATTGTGTCTCTTGTCTCCCGGTGATTGGTCTTCATATTGTGTTGTTGTCAATATTGTTTGATTGTATATCATCTTGGTGATTGGCAACATCTTCACTTCACCGTCGGTATAATAATCACAATCCTCTCTCTTGCATTTACATTCACTAGTTTATCTTGTGTAGCTCTAGTAGTAGCTTTGCTAGTTGTGTTAGCTTGTTCTCTAGTGTAACCTTAGTGACATAGCTCTTGTGTGAACTAGAGATCATAATCTACTAGACTTGTGGATAGGAGGCTTGCATCACAACCTTTGGCTAAGCAAAACTCGCTTTACGCCGTTTGTTATTCTAACAAGTTTGCTTAGTGGTATTTGTAGATTTTTTAATAGGCTATTCACCCCCCCTCTAGCCATCTAGGACCTTACAAGTGGTATCGGAGCCGTGGTCACCGTTTTAATCAAGGCTTAACATCCTTCGGTGTGAAAAATGGCTCAAATTGTGTTCAATCATGTTGGGGGCAAGCCACCGTTCTTTGATGGTGTTAGTTCTTTTGCTCATTGGAAGAGAAAAATGACAATGTACCTTGGCTCTATTCATGAGAGGGTATTACAAGTCACCGAGAATGATTTTGCTATCATTGATCCCGATCATCTCACCGATGAAGATAGAGCAAATAGAACATGCAATAGAATGGCTCTCAATACACTTTACAATGGTATTGACACAAAAGTATTTGAGGGCATCAAGGATTTAGATTTGGCAAATGAAGTATGGATAAGGTTGAGTGAAACATATGAGGGCACTAAGGTTGTGAAGAGTGCCAAGCTATATGGGCTCAAGAGTGAGTTTGAGAACTTCAAGAAAAAGGATGATGAAACAATCATTGAAATGTTTCATAGATTGCAAGTGATAGTCAATGATCTCAAGAGCTTAGGGCACAAGATTCAAGATCAAGATTTTTGTCACAAGTTCTTATTGAGCTTACCTAGAAGATTCAAGATGTTGATCATGATGTTGCAAAGAGATGGGCTTGAAGCAATGAAGCCTAATGATTTGCTTGGTGAAGTATTGACCTATGATAAATATGATCAAGATGTTGATGACAAGGAGAAGGTGGAAGATGAGAAGAAGAAGAAGACCGTGGCATTCAAAGCCACCTCCTCCAAGGGCAAAGCTACCATCATTGAAGAAGAAGAAGACAACAATGAAGATGGGGAATTTGAAATTGATGATGAGGCACTTGCTCTTGTAGTCAAGAAGATGGGTCACATGTTCATCAAGAGAAGAGGCTTTAAGAAGAGAAATGACAACTTCAAAAGAAATGAGCAACTAAGAAAGTGCTTCAATTGTGATAGCACCGAGCACCTTCAAGCGGAATGTCCTTATGATAAGAAGAAGACCAAAAGGGACAAGTTTGAGAAGAAGAAGAGAGAGGCCAAGATGACATTCAAGAAAGGCAAAAATGGTGCCTATGTGATCACTTGGGAAAGTGAAGATAATGAAGAAGAAGAAGAAGAAGAATCATCCAACAAGGCTTTTGCTTCCATTGCTATCAACAAGAAGCCATCATTATTTGATTCATCCTCTTCATGCTTCATGGCTAAAGAAGCTAAGGTATTATATGATGAGAGTGATGATGAAAGTGAAATGGAATATGCTCATGATAGTGATAATGATAATGATAATGAAAATGATGATGATGAACCAACTAAAGAACAACTATATGACTTGATGCAACAAACTAGAGACATAGCCATTGCCAAGGACAAAGAGTGTAAGAAGCTTTCAATGAAAGTAGCAATACTTGAGAAAGTCCTTAGTGAGCTTAAGACCACTCATGAGAGTCTAGTGGAAGACCATGAGGATCTTGATAAGGCCCATTCCAAGCTTGAAAAAGCTCACTCATTGCTACTTGAGCAACGAGCAAAGAAGGAGGTTGTTGTATCATGTGATATAGGTGTTACATGTGATATAATTGATGAATCCTTTAATGAACCTATCATCATGTCAAATACTAACCCTTCTTGTAGCTCTTCATCCACCACCACTAACTCTACCTCCACTACTAGTGACGGTTTCACTTGTGATGCCTCACTAATGGTTGAGAATGAGACTCTCAAGAGAGAGGTGGATGAGCTCACTCACGCCCTAGGCAAGGCCTATGGTGGTGAGGCCTGCTTGCTTAAGTGCTTGGGTAGCCAAAGGTTTTCTCTTAACAAAGAGGGATTGGGCTACACCCCCAAGAAAGGCAAGTCGGCCTTTGCAACTCCAAAGCCTAGCTTTGTGAAGGGCAATGGTCGGTTTTGCAATAGATGCAAGCAAGTTGGGCACCTAGAGCATAATTGCAATAAAAAGAACCAAAGCAAGAACCTTGTTAATGCTATACCTTTTGATTCTTGCTATGTGCTTACCAAGGGTGTGAAGGGTGTGCAAGCTAAGTTTGTTGGTACACCAATTGTGGGCCCAAAGAAGAAGGCTATTTGGGTACCAAAGAGCTTAGTTACTAACCTACAAGGACCCAAACAAAAGTGGGTACCTAAGCTTCATTAATTTGCTTGTAGGTCAATTACAAAGCCGGAGGAAGGCATTGGATTATTGATAGTGGGTGCACTCAACACATGACCGGTACATCAAGAATGTTTGACTCAATCAATGACAATGATAGTGGTGTTGATTCTATCACATTTGGCAATAACAAGAAAGGCAAGGTTATTGGCTTGGGCAAGATTGCAATATCAAATGACATGAGTATCTCCAATGTGTTGCTAGTTGAAAGCTTGGATTTCAATCTTCTATCCGTAGCACAAATATGTGATCTAGGCTACAAATGCATCTTTGGGGTTGATGATGTGGAAGTTATTAGTGTGGATGGTTCAAATGTGGCATTCAAGGGCTTTAGATATGAGAATCTCTACCTAGTTGACTTCAATGCTAGAGAAACTTCTTTGACAACTTGCTTAGTCTCCAAATCAAGCATGGGTTGGCTTTGGCATAGAAGGCTTGGTCATGTTGGCATGAAACAATTGAAGAAGCTTACAACTCACAATCTTGTCAATGGTTTGAAAGATGTTGAATTTGAGAAGAATAAGCTTTGTAGTGCATGTCAAGCCGGGAAGCAAGTTGGAAGCTCACATCCAAAGAAGAGTACAATGAGCACATGCAAAGCATTTGAGTTGATGCACATGGATCTATTTGGACCAACAACATATACAAGCATAGGCGGCAACAAGTATGGTTTTGTCATAGTGGATGACTTCACAAGATTCACATGGGTATTCTTTCTTAGTGACAAAAGTGAAGTGTTTGACACTTTCAAGACATTTCTCACTAGAGTTCACAATGAGTTTGAGATTAGAATCAAGAAAGTGAGAAGTGACAATGGAAGTGAGTTCAAGAATACAAGAATTGAAGAACTTTGTGATCATTATGGTATTGGACATCAATTCTCGGCCAAGTACACTCCACAATCAAATGGCCTAGTTGAGAGGAAGAATAGAACATTGCTTGATATGGCTAGATCAATGCTTCATGAGTACAATGTGAGTCAATCTTTTTGGGATGAAGCAATCAATACCGCTTGCTACTACATCAATAGACTATATTGTCATCCATTGCTAGAGAAGACCCCATATGAGCTACTTCATGGAAGAAAGCCCAATATTTCTTACTTTAGGGTGTTTGGTTGCAAATGCTATATCTTGAAGAAAGGCACTAGATTGGGGAAGTTTGACAAGAGATGTGATGAGGGGTTCCTACTTGGTTATTCAACTACAAGCAAAGCTTATAGAGTTTGGAACAACTCAAGTGGCATTCTAGAAGAAGTCCATGATGTGCAATTTGATGAAACCAATGGGTCACAAGATGAAGAAGAAAATCTAGATGATATTGGTGGAACTCTCTTAGTGGAAGCAATGAAGAACATGGACATTGGAGACATTAGAGCAAAGCAAGTAATTGATATTCAAGATGATGATAAAGATCAAGTGCTCAATTCACCATTCAAGCAAGTTAGTGACTCTCAAGTGCAAGATCAAGGAGCTAGTTCTTCTCATCAAGATACATCAAGTGATCAACCAAGCTCAAGTAATCAAGTGCAAGTACTCCAACCACAACATATTGCAAGAGATCACCCCATTGATAGTGTTATTGGTGATATTAGAAGTGGTGTGCAAACAAGATCAAGATTGGCTATGTTTTGTGAGCATGCATCATTTGTGTCAACCATAGAACCAAAGAAGATAGAAGAAGCTTTGAGGGATACCGATTGGATCATGGCTATGCAAGAAGAGCTTAATAATTTCACAAGAAATGATGTTTGGGAATTGGTAGAAAGGCCAAATAACTACAATGTGATCGGAACCAAGTGGGTGTTCAAAAACAAGCAAGATCATGATGGCATTGTAGTAAGAAACAAAGCAAGACTAGTTGCTCAAGGTTACACTCAAGTTGAAGGTCTTGACTATGATGAAACATATGCTCCCGTGGCAAGATTGGAGGCAATAAGGATTCTATTGGCTTATGCTTGTGCACACAACATCAAACTATATCAAATGGATGTCAAAAGTGCATTTCTCAATGGGATTATCAATGAGTTAGTCTTCGTTGAGCAACCGCCCGGATTTGAAGATGACAAGAAACCCAACCATGTGTACAAGTTGAAGAAGGCTTTATATGGCTTAAAACAAGCACCTAGAGCATGGTATGAGAGGCTAAGGGATTTCCTTCTCTCTAAGGGATTCAAGATGGGCAAGGTTGATACAACTCTATTCACCAAGAAGATTGGAAATGATCTATTCATAGTGCAAATATATGTTGATGACATCATCTTTGGATCAACCAATCAAGCTTATTGTGAAGAATTTGGTGCTATGATGGCCAAAGAGTTTGAAATGTCTATGATTGGTGAACTTAGCTACTTCCTTGGTCTCCAAGTAAAGCAATTGAAGAATGGAACATTTGTGAGTCAAGGGAAATACATAAGGGACATGTTGAAGAAGTTTGGAATGCAAGATGCAAAGCCAATCTCAACTCCAATGGGTACAAATGGCAATTTGGATAGTGATCTTGATGGCAATATGGTGAATCAAAAGGAATATCGGTCTTTGATTGGAAGTCTACTCTATGTCACCGCATCAAGGCCGGATGTCATGTTTAGTGTTTGCATGTGTGCTAGATATCAAGCCTCACCTAGAGAGAGTCATCTCACGGCCGCAAAGAGAATATTGAGGTACTTGAAGCAAACAAGAGATGTTGGACTATGGTATCCCAAGGGGTCAAAGTTTGAATTGATTGGATATTCGGACTCCGACTATGGGGGTTGCAAGATCAATAGAAAGAGCACAAGTGGCACATGTCAATTACTTGGAAGATCACTTGTGTCATGGTCCTCAAAGAAACAAAATAGTGTGGCAATCTCTACCGCCGAAGCCGAATATGTGAGTGCGGGGAGTTGTTGTGCACAATTGCTATGGATGAAATCAACTTTAAAGGATTATGGCCTCAACTTCAAGAATGTGCCATTGCTATGTGATAATGAGAGTGCAATCAAGATGATACAAAACCCGGTTCAACATGGAAGAACGAAGCATATTGACATAAGGCATCATTTCATTAGAGATCATCAACAAAAGGGAGATATTGCCGTTGAGAGTGTTGGCACCGATAATCAACTTGCCGATATTCTCACTAAGCCACTTGATGAAAAGAGGTTTTGCAAGCTAAGGAATGAATTGAACATTCTTGATTTCTCTAACATGTGTTGAATGCACTCCACCCACTTATTGACATGCCTCTCCTTCGACATTGCAAGGTAAAAGTTGATTGACATGTCATTCATCCTATGCTAAGGACTTGCTAGAGCATATAGACATAATAAGTGGTATGCATGAGCATTCATGATAAATCAAATGAATTTGATGGATATATGTTACCACTATTGCCTCTATGTTTGTTTTTGATCTAGTGGTGGCATATGACATGTTTGTGAGCTTGCAAACCTAGTGTTGAATCTAGAAGATTTGCTATAAGTGTTTAATTCAACATAGGCAAGATAACCCTTATTATGAGGTGTGAAGAAGCTTGTCTTTGGTTCAAATCGAATTAAATGTCTTTGGCAAGTGTTCTAGGTTGAACCAAAATTGATGAATTTTAACCTACTCCATCGAACATTTTTCTTCTCTCCACAATTTGATCCCATTTTTGGGTAAGTTGTTGACAAGGGGGGAGAGAAAAAGATGATTCAACATGATAAAGGGGTAAATAAAATTTTTGATGCACACAAGTAGGGGGAGCAAGCTCATAAACAAAGTTGTTGCATTTGTTTGTGCATTTTTCATATGACTTGCTCATTGCACATGTTTTTAAATTCAATATACATGCTTGTGTGGTGCAATGCTAGTATAGAACTTAGATGATGAAATGATCTACTAGTATGCATAGGAATAGTTTTACTTGTGGTATCTAGACTTACCTAAAGTTTTTACAAGTGGTCCAAGAACCTTTATATATAATGTTGATCTCACGGGGTTCTTGAGTTTTGATGGTTGTCTAGTTACTTCATGATGCTAAGGATGGTGTAAAAGGCAACTCCGATTGGTATCACGCTTCAAAGGTCCATTTCTTACACCTTAGCATCATTTTGGTAGAATTACTCTCCCAACACTTCTATCCATGCATATGTGCAAAGCTTTCAATCCAAACTCTATGCACATATGTAGGGGGAGCTAATGCTACCAAAACCGAGCTTGTGATAATTGTCCAAACTTTACTTATGAGCAAAATGATTGGACAAGTATGACAAGTTCAAAACTTTTATTATCAAAATCATCTTTGTGAGGGTTGTCATCAATTACCAAAAAGGGGGAGATTGAAAGTCCCTAGTTTGGTTTTGGCTAATTGATGAAACCTAGGACTAACCTTTGTATCTAAGTGGATGATTTAGATAAAGGTGGTCATTGAATATGAGACATGACATTGACTCATGTGACCAAGATGATGAAGACCAAGATGAGGCTTGGCTCGATGGACTGGTTGTGAAGGTGAAGGGCTAGTCGAGGCTTCGAAGCGAAGGACCATGCGATGGTGAAGCTTGAGCAAGACTTGGCGCCGATGGACCGATGCAACGGTGAAGAGCAAGTGAAATCAAGGTCGATGGATCGAGACGGTCATGTGATGATATGAAGTGGATCATATCATTTGGAGAAACAAAATGGGCTCAAGGCAAAGGTATAACCATAGGGCCATTTTGTTTTACACTCAAGACACCATAGAGGGTGTGAGTGGTTTAGGATCGATAGCCGAACTATTAAGAGGGGAAGTCTTTTCGGTTATTCGACTCATGGGTGCCACTAGGTGAATTCATGAAGTGCATTGCATGTAGGGCCTAGTGAGCTAACTGGAAAACCTTTGAAAATGATTGAGAAAAAGCTAACACACAAGCACATGGAGATGTACACTTGTTGGTGTTGGCACATTTGCAAAGGTGGCGTTGGTCGCGCTGTGGTTTGCGGGTAGAGAGGGGTTTGGTTCCTTTCTCTCTCCCGCCGAGCGTGCGAGCGCGGGATTCAGGCGATTTCAGGGAAATGAAATGCCTATTTTCCATTGCGCCGGAAGTCGGAAAAGAAACGGAGGCGAACGCGGTCACAGAGGTGACCGGACGCTGCACCGGACGCTGCACCGGACGCGGTCAGTTTCGACCGGCGCGTCCGGTCAGTACAGCGTCGGAGTCTGGCGCGTGAGCTAGGGTTTGACACCGGCGCGTCCGGTGACCCACGGGACCGGCGCGTCCGGTCATGTGCCCTGAGGGAACCGAGGACGTCGGACACGGTCCGCGTCCGGTCACACACCATCGGACGCGTCCGGTGGTCCAGGGAGCTTACTGGACTCCCACCGGACGCGGGTACTGTGGCGTCCGGTGGTTGCGAGGAGCGCGTCCGGTGATGTCTTCGCGCGCGCGGGTACTGTGCGCACCGGTGCGTCCGGTGGTTCGCAGCAGCGCGTCCGGTCGCTCGTTTGACCGTTGGCGCGCAGTGACCGTTGGAGGATCTAACGGACGAATTTGAAATTGGAGGACACGTGGACGTCGCAGGGACACCGGACGCGGTTAAGCGCGTCCGGTCAGTTACGACCGGCGCGTCCGGTGGTCCCGAAAAAAACGGACAAGTGGAGTGCAACGGCTCTATTTGGATGGGATGCTTATAAATACTTGTTGGCCGGCCCTTGGGGAGGTCTCTTGGCATTTCTAACATTCTTGTGCATCCTTTGAGCTAGAGCTACTCCTCCCACTCATCTCTCTTGCTTGATTGCAAATCAAAAGTGAGATTGAGTGATCCCAAAGTGCATTGCATAGCTTGAGGGCATCTAGTGGCACTTGTGGGTGGTTTAGCCGGTGGATTTCTTGTTACTCTTGGAGAGTACCGCTCCTAGCCGGCTTGGAGATTGTTGGAGGCGTTGGCAAGAGAAGGTGATTGTTCTTGGCCACCTCCGGTTGATTGTGAGAGGTTCTTGTGCTTTCCTCGGCGGAACGCCAAAAGCAACTCTAGTGGAATCCTCGTGTCATTGAGTTACCTCACTTGAGAGTGGTGTCTTGCGGTGCCTTGCGGGGCGTGCCTTGAGGGGCAAGTGACTTGAGGGTCACACCGAGGAACCATCTAAGTGTTGGTCGACACAACCGGTGACGTAGCTTGTCGGTGCACAAGTGAACACCGGGTGAACAAATATTGTGTCTCTTGTCTCCCGGTGATTGGTCTTCATATTGTGTTGTTGTCAATATTGTTTGATTGTATATCATCTTGGTGATTGGCAACATCTTCACTTCACCGTCGGTATAATAATCACAATCCTCTCTCTTGCATTTACATTCACTAGTTTATCTTGTGTAGCTCTAGTAGTAGCTTTGCTAGTTGTGTTAGCTTGTTCTCTAGTGTAACCTTAGTGACATAGCTCTTGTGTGAACTAGAGATCATAATCTACTAGACTTGTGGATAGGAGGCTTGCATCACAACCTTTGGCTAAGCAAAACTCGCTTTACGCCGTTTGTTATTCTAACAAGTTTGCTTAGTGGTATTTGTAGATTTTTTAATAGGCTATTCACCCCCCCTCTAGCCATCTAGGACCTTACACCGGCCCAATGATTACCTCGGCCTGCGTGCATCCCTATACCCTGACCCCGGCCCCGTCCGCGCGGTCCTCAGTCCTCACCCATCCATTGTCCGGCGTCTCCCTCTCCCTCCCCAAACCCTACGCCGCTCTCGGCCGCCGCCGCTCTCCACATCCGCCGTCGCCGCTGTCCGTCTCCCCCGCCGCCGGTGAGTCCGCCCCTCCAGCCCAGCCCGTCCCCGAGCCCCTCACCCTACGCCGCTGTCCTCCGCCGTCTCCCTCTCCCTCCCGAAACACAAACCGCTCTCGGCCGCCGCCGCTCTCCACTTCCGCCGCCGCCGCTGTCAGTCTCCCCCGCCGCCGGTGAGTCCGCCCCTCCAGCCCACCCCGTCCCCGAGCCCTCACCCTACGCCGCTGTCCTCCGCCGTCTCCCTCTCCCTCCCGAAACCCTAGGCCGATCTCGGCCCGCCGCCTGTCGCCATCTCCCCCGCCGCTCTCGGACTCCAGCTCCGCCGCTCACCCCTCCACCAGATCCAGCCCGGCCACGTCCAGATCGACCCTTCCTTTGTCCAGATCCCGTGTCCTCGACCTCGTCGTCGGTGATGGACGGGTACCACAGCGGCGCGAATGAAGACGGCTACCTCAACGACGCCTCCGGCTACGACGGCGACGAAACCAGGGACTTCCTGTCCCAGGCACCGACGTACGCCAGATCCGGGGGCCCCATCGGATTCCGCAACGACTCTGGCGACGTCTTCGGCTACGGCGTCGGCAGCAACGGGCCCTCCCTAAGCCACCTGGGGTTCAGTGACCTGGACCTGAACGCGACCCAATCGTGGCCGGACTTGGCTCGGTACCAGGAGATCCTCCAGTCGCCGGCGGAAGATGGCGGCAGCGGCAGCGCTCACGGCCCCCCTCCCGTGCGCGTGCCATCCCGCGCCGGCAGGGGTTCCCTCGGCCTACGACCTCCTCGCCGCCGCGTGCCTCCCCTGGGGCCTCATGGTGATGAGGCAGGCGGCTCGGCTGGCGGTTCCAGGAGGGCCGGTGTTCGTCGCAGCCTAGTCCAGCCCGCCGCCGCCGACGAGGACGTCCCTCCGACTAATGTCCCGGTACGTTATTACACTTTATACTCTTACAGCTCTCATCTTCTACCTTATTTTCGGTAAGTACTGTGATGTTGAGCTATGGAAAGGGCTGAATAATAGTTGGTTCACTGTTGAGCACTGCTAAGTATGGCCTACAATAAAATACTGTGATGTCTTAATAACATTCTTGTTACTTGCTAAGTATAGGTTTTAGATAGGATGTAGTATTTTTAGATAGGATGTAGTATTTTGGAATACTGCTGGAAAGAAATACTGCTGGAATAGGTCTAACAACATACTGCTCCAATATGTTTTGCATAGTAAATCTACAAACCATAATACCTTGCTAGGCTTGTGTGGCAGTGACTGGTGACGGTCATGATGACATGTGCCATTCTGTTTCCTTAGCTTATCATTTCAGTGACCGTGTGCGAATTTTGTTTGTATTGGTCTAAGGAAACTGCTAGTAATATAAATCTTGTTTTCTATCAAAGTTGATCTTGTTTAGTCTATTGATATATATGTATCAAAGTTTATATTTTTAAATATATCTATTAATATATTCAATGTTTAGTCTATTGATACTTATTGCACATCATAAATATTAGTACATTTAATATATATTCAATCAAAGTTGATCTTGTTTGACTTCTCACAAACAAGACTTACATGTATCTGCACCAAGTATCTGATATGACACAGATATGAGATTTTGACAAAATGTTTTTTGCGTACCTATACATTCAAATTCTACTATCATTCTGCTACTCCTGTTTCTTTATGCATTATTGTCCTGGACCCTATATACGTTATAATTTCCAGCATGACTGGTGTAAAACAGAGTGCCCTTTGTCTCTTTGTTAGCATTACACTTTGAATAGTTGCTCTACAAAATGTAGACAACACTTATGAAGTGGATTAGTACTTGTTGGTCAATTGCTTTTGCATCCAAATTGAACTACACAAATGTTCACCATTTGGTCAGCAAGCATTTGGTCAGCAAGCAGGAGCACAGTCTTCATATAAAACTGCCTAGCCTTTGGTTCGATCATCTGCTTGCTATGTAGTCCACTAATGATTGCTTGTAGGCAAACAACCTGTCATGCTTACAAATTCCTACATACCAGCATATCCAACAGAAAGCTGCAACTAACTCCATTGTTTACGTATGCCATGTGTTGTTGTTTCTTTATGCATCATTTCAGAATACCCTTAGCAGGGCCCAGTGGAGTCCTCAAAACACCAGGACTTTCTGTCAACTGTACGTTGACGAGATTGACAAGGGGAACTGCCCTAAGGGTCAGATGTCGAGTGGGGTTGGAAAAATCTGACAGAGGGTTACTTCAAAGCGACAGAATTAGTTCATGACAACATCATATTTGGGAGTAGGGTCCGCCAGCTAAAGAAGGAATGGAATGACCTACGGAAGCTCTATCACAAGGAGACAGGCTTGGGACGCAATGCAGATGGCTCCATAAGTGCTTCAGCTGAATGGTGGAGAACCAACGACAAGGTACAACCTAATTATGTTTTCTAATTATGTTGTGATTACCTATTTATTTGTTGTACTCATGTCTTCTAAACATGTTGTTTTGTAGGACAACAAGCTTAAGGGTCCACTGCCGGACTACATGGACCTTTTAGAGCGCATGTTCCTTGGCGTTGCAGTGACAGGGGAAACCGCTTATGCTCCTAGCCGCAGGAATGCACCAGTGCATGTGAGCAGTGATGACGACGAAGCCGTCCATACCCCTCAGAGCACTGGAAGCAAGAGAAGCTACAGCAGCCTCAGCACCCGCAGCATTGCTGCTAGTCCCAGCAAGAGGGGCAGGAGTCCAGCTGTGAGGATGAACGAAGGTGTCGGTGTTCGGACCCGAGGGGGTCCTAAACCAACGAGTAAAATGCTGCGTGTCCCTTTCCTAGATGGTGATGCAAGGAGAACACACGGGGGTTTATCCTGGTTCGGGCAAAAGAAGGCCCTACGTCCAGCGGGGGTGAGAGAGGTTTGTATTTCCTTGCACCGAGGTGCTTGTGTAGGGGTTACAAACTTGCGAGAGAGGGCGTCGAGCCCAAGTCTCAAAGGAGAAAAAGAAAGAGTACAAGATGATTGCTTGAGATGTGGATCTCAGTCTTGTATATGGCTAGTTGTTCGTCTGTTGTCGTCTTCGCTTCTCGTTTGCTTGCCCCTTGTGAAGCCCCGGCCTGCCTTTTTATAGGGCGAGAGGAGGCCAAGGCGACGGGAGCCTTGAAATGATGTTTTGTCGATCCCTGTCGAGGTGACTGTAGCGACGTGCCGTAGAAATGGGAGGCCATCCCTGGGCACGTGATGTCGTAGGAGACGAGGTGCTGAAATGACCCGGAGCGCCTTGCCATACCGTCCTTCCTTCCCTGTTGCGCTGTGTCGAGGGTCGAGGCCGGGTCGAGGTCGGGTCGAGGCCGAACGGATAAGTCCGAATCCCTGGAATTACGGCGTACGGGCTTCGTCGTATTCTCCCTCGAGGGTCACTAGTGATGCATAGTGTTAGGTATGGTGGGCACAGTGACGTTTTTCACATCCCATCACGGGATGGGCGGTAAAATAGTGAGGACTGACACTGGTATTGTTCCCACGTCTACCCAGACCGCGGCCATGCTGGTAGGTGGTAGTTGGTAGTTCGTATTAAATGCCATGACTTTTTGTCCCGTGGTAGGTGAGACAGAGGGGGTCGAGCGCCTCGACCCGGGCTCACGCGAGTCGGAGCGCTCCCGGGGGGGCGATCGAGCCTCGTGCGGGTCGGAGCGCGGTCGAGGCCTCCCGTCGAGGGGGCCTCGTACGAGTCGGAGACAGGACGCGGTCGAGGCATTCCATCGAGCCGGCCTCGTACGAGGCGGACCTGTCGCACGTTTTTAAGTGGGCTGTGTTTCGTCGTGGCTTAGCCGTTTTAACTTTTATTCTTCGTTAAATGTGGGTACCTCTATAGTATTGGTACCGACAGAAGGCATACACAACTTAACCGTGAGTCTGGACAACAGGACTGAAGCGCTGAAGGAGATTTGGCATGAGCGGAATCTAGCTGTAGAGAAGAAGAAGAATGACAAAATGGACACCATTGACCAAGTTATACAGCTGGCTAAAGAGGCAGGTGCAACAGAGGAAAATGAGAGGCAGTGGATTGGTGTCCTCATGATCACCCAAAACGAAGCTGCTATGAGAATGTTTATCAAGTCAGAAGCAAAAGGAAGGATGGCCATCATTAAGCACTATGCCGGGGTCGTTAACTAGACCCTCTTAATAATGCATTTGTCATGTGTTTGTATCCTAAACCTCGTGTACTAAGTCTGTGAATGCATGTTTGTTGAACTACGTCACTAATTTGTATGGTGTGTTCGGCAGCAACTAAGTGATTTGTGATGTTGGCTTGTGATGTCTGTATGTAGCCATACTTTATGTTTGTGCATTCTGTGTTGTTGGATTTGAGGTACTGCTGGCTTGTCTATTTTGATCCCTGGGAATTATAACTGATTTGTGTGCATTGTTTTCTGTCATGTGTGCAGGGTGCTGCTCAAACTGCTGCTCCGGTCTCTGCTGAGGATGACGATGACGATGATGATGAACAGTGGGAGGAGGACTTTTTTAGCTTATTCTTTGATGACATCGAAGAAGAAACTGCAATCGTATATGGTATGTCCCAGTATGCTATGCACATGCAAAAGTACTACAATAGGGCAGACTATAGAGTGCCAAAGATGACTGGGCAAGACTGGGTAGAACAAAAACTAGCAAATACAACTGCCTGTTACCACATGTTTAGAATGACCCCAGACATGTTCTATAGACTGCACAAGGTGTTGACTGAGGAGTATGGCCTCAAAGACACAAAAAAGTCCACCTCAATTGAGGCTTTAGGTATGTTCCTTTGGATGGTTGGTGCTCCACAATCATATAGGCAAGCTGATGACAGATTTGAGAGGTCACTAGGCACAGTGCATAACATGTTCTATAGAGTGCTGCCCTGTGTTGTTGCACTTGGGGATGATATCATTAAACCTGTGGACCCAGAATTCAGTATAATGCATCCTAGGGTGAGGAACCGACGGTTCTATCCTGAATTCAAGAGGTGCATATGAGCTATAGATGGCAGCCACTTCCCTGTTTTGGTGCCACAAGATAAGTTTGTGCATCACTTGTGTCGCAAGGGCATCACAACTCAGAATGTGATGGCTGCTTGCGACTTTGACATGATTTTTACATTTCTCCTTGCGGGAAGGCCGGGGTCTGCCCATGACACAAGAGTGTTCGAGGATGCAATGACAACATTCAAGGATGACTTCCCTCATCCACCTCAAGGTAGACAACGAGGGGGTAGTACATTTGACCTTTGTAATTGAAACATTTAACAATGACAGGAACTTGGTGGTGTAGGGATGTTTCACTTGGTGGATGCCGGCTACCCAAACCGTCCCGGGTACCTTGCTCCTTACAAGGGAACGAAGTACCATATTCAAGACTTTCAAAACGTCGGAGAACCTCGAGGTAAACAGGAGATATTCAATTATGCACACTCATCTCTTAGGAATATGATTGAAAGGGCCTTTGGCGTCTTGAAGATGAAGTGGCGCATATTGTTGAGTATCCCTGCCTATCCGCCTGAAACACAAACCCAGATTATAGTTGCTTGTGTTGCTTTGCATAACTTCATAAGGTTGAGTAGACAATTTGATGTGGACTTCCAGCACCTAGATCATCATGTTAACTTTGTGCCGGCTGAAGCCTATCTTCATCAGCCAGAAACAGAGTCTGCCCCTGATAGCGCAGATCGTGACCAGATGAATGCCTTTCGTGACAGCATTGCGAATAGGCTGTTTCATAGATATTGATACATGTGTATGTTTGACAACTTGTGAGTTGTAAGTGTTTCATTGCGGCTTGGACTTGTAATAATGTTGCTTGAGGACTGTAATATTTGAGGACTGTAATTGTTTAATTGCGGCTTGGACTTGTAATAATGTTACTTGAGGACTGTAAAATGATTTTCGGATTGTATTTATATTTAAATGTTGTAATAATTTTGAGTGCCCCTGCTTGGAGCAATGGAGGTCTTTATGGCTGGTAGCCCAAATTGCATGCATGTGCAGCCACGGAACCGCCTGGCAGCCAGCAGCCCTCTTAAAGCATGTACTAGTGCAAAATCTGTCTTTTAGTCCATTAATGCTTTGGAATGGTGAACAGTCGGCTGAAAAAATTTCAACCCCTTTGGATGTCTGATTTTGAACCACTTTGGCTGAAAAATTTTGGGTTCAAAAAACTTACAATCTAAACAAGGCCCAGGTCGCGTGCGCGCACTCATTTCCCTGGGGGCTGGGGCCTGGGCTGGACGCCCCCGATGATTCCCCGAGCAGTGCACGCGCCCCAGGAGCACCAACCGAGCGAAGCGAACCACCACCGCGTGGTCGCCCGTGGTGACTCGGCTCTGCCGCCCGCCCGGTTCCCCGATTTGCACGCACATTAAAAGCCTGTGAGAGCTCCCCCCCCTTGTCCCCGGTCGCGACGACGCCAACGGCTTTCCGGCCGCTCGGGCTTGGGTGCGTGCGCCACGGGAACACGCACGACGTGATGACGCGGTTTTTGGCGCGCCGGCCGGGGGCGCGGTGCAGTGCCGTGCCGCGATCCGTCCGCGCGTTGTCGCCTTCGCCCTTCGGGCCTCCTCTGCCCGCGGTGCACGCAGCACTCTGCTAGAGTAGAGTATAGGGGTGGTTGGTAGGTGGGTTGCCCCCAGCGAGTGTCGTTACCCGAAGGTAGCTACCGCTCCATCCGTGTGCTCGCTGTGACGCCCGGGATGTTGTGTTTGTACTGGTAAACAAACATATTTCCTACTGTACTCTCTCGTAGAAAAATTGCTCCATCGGTCCATCACTTGCAACAAGTGCTGTCCGAGTCCCGATCATCAAATCAAAAGAGAAAAAAAAGTGATGTGTATGAGTCCAGCTCCCCCGACCATTAATCTCCGTGGCAAAATTAAAGCGCGCCCTAAAAAGGATCCTAGGAGTGCCAAGTAAAGTGAATCTTAAACATCCTACGTACCCTGCATTAGCTCGGGGGCCTGGGCAACAAAATAAACTTCCGTTTGAACCATTTGCCCATTAGTAAAAAGCAAACGGTTCTTGGCTTGGTAGAGCATTATGGTTCTTTCTAGGGGAGCACATTGATCTCGCTAAATACTGGCCATTAGTTGCACAAAGGAGGAGTACGCTCCATCACATGTTAAAGTTTGGGAGTCATGGTGATGAATACCTTTATCGACCATGGGTTGGAGTTTAATAATAAAATGGAGTACGTATGTACTTGAAACTTTTGTCACGTCTTGTGTTTACACGATGGAATTTGGCATTTCATACTTTTCATATGGATTCATATATGTACAAGTTGTAATAATAACAACTAATGAGCGGCCTTTGTGCATCATTGGATGAGGGCACGGCAGGGCTAATGATTCTGTTCCGTCATCTTAATAAAAAAACACACTTTTTTTTGCATCTCTTGTCTTGAGCGTCATGAGCAATTAACCAAAATTGAAAATTCTAAAAATTAATCAAACTTGAGCATTTGTTCTCATGCAGGCTAGCTAGCTCTGTATGCCACGCAAGCGAACCACAGGTTTGCTCCAGCTCTAGACTTTGCATGTATATCAGTTAATGTTAGTTAGGGTTCGCGTGAAAAGGACGTTGCGCCATCAAGCATGCAATCGACGAGCACCCGTACCCAATATTCCCTCTCTATCTCGCGCTCGCGCATTTTATTTTCATTTTTTGCCAGGTCGAGTCCACACGCCACGACCACAAGATCCGCTGGACAGCTGAAGTGAGGTTCCAGAAATAATAAATATTTTGTCAATTGCCACTTGTCATATAAGGCTACTTACTGGAGATCGGATCGCTACACGTGCGCTGTGTGTGCATCACACCAGACGTCAGACGACGTGGCGCAGCCCAATCATGCGTTAGAGATCCGCCTTAAGAGACTTTTTGCCTGTCATTGTGTCTCTGATGATTGGCTCGTTCCGGATCATCAGATTAGGAAAATCATCATCAAACATGGAGTATCTCTGACCAGAAACAGCTGCTGCTGCTGATAAGCTTTTCCATTTTTTGTCAGAAGTTGTACCGTGCTGCTACACGGCTCAAAAACTGGCCAAAAATGCGACAGTACAGTTCATTGGGGCCTATTACCTCAAGGAAGACAAACAAAGGCAACACAAACTTTGTTTTTCAGTAATACAAGTGTTTAGTAGTCTACTACTCCATCCGTTATAAATTATGAGTCACTTTGGCTTTTTTGGTGCATCCATTTTTGCTATATGGATGTACCAAGAAAAAAAAGGTCAAATGACTTATAATTTGAAATG
This sequence comes from Saccharum hybrid cultivar R570, assembly GCA_038087645.1. Classification (NCBI taxonomy): domain Eukaryota; kingdom Viridiplantae; phylum Streptophyta; class Magnoliopsida; order Poales; family Poaceae; genus Saccharum; species Saccharum hybrid cultivar. Next base: position 21,489,471 of record JAQSUU010000496.1, read on the forward strand.
GGAGGAAGTACAGATGACTGAATTGCGTTACTCTGGCTTTCAGTCGTTTTTTCACCTGCAGCGGTACAGCCTTGTTCATTGCCGTTGTTTTGGCTTTCTACCGCAAAGTTTGCTTTCACCGAGAGGAAGCCAACTTTTTCTTCGGTGCTCGAGCTCCAGCATCAAACTCCGGTGGGCCACGCTGGCCAAGCACTTACAATTAATTAAAGACCAATAATCCCCACGAAAGCTGATTGCAAATCTGCATCAGTACTGCGGATATCAACGTCAGAATCTTATCTCGACGTCCCGTTTTAGCTTTTCTGGATCCTATGAGACGAAGAAACTTCATGAACAACCACAAATCCATGAGCAAGTACATTTTCCTTACATAAATATATAGAGTAGTAAAAACACAGCGTCAGTAAACTTTATTACAGTGTATTAACTGTGCTCTAACATTTATAAGATTTTTAAGGTGTTATAAAATTTCTCCTCTCAAAGTATTAAACTATTTCGTTGCCTTTATTTGTACTGTATAAAAAAACCATTTTGTTAAAATCTTTGATCGCATCTCTCTCAGCCGATCAGCATCAGGACATGGTTTTGCAGGACCATGAGGGTTGCTGTTGTTGCTTTTTACAGTTATGTTCTTTTTCTTTATTTTTTTTGTTAAAACTGGCTGATCTCTTATCTCGTCATTTCTTTGTTAGATATTTAATGGGCTTGGCCCATTTAATATTTAATAAAACTAATCAACTCTATAGTCCAAATAATACATGTTATATGGTTTAGTACTAAATGATAATTTGACTGAACATTGACTCGACTTATATGGTTGAACATTGGTTGATTATATTGAGAGATTGAGAAAAGGATAGCTGGATGCCACACGCGGGCGTGCCAGCGTCGGCCGGGCTAGGGCGTGGGTGGGGCGTGGGCGTGGCAGGCAGCGAGCGGAGACGGGACGGGAAAGGTTTTGCCACTCAGTCTCCATTAATACGGAAGTTGCTCAATTGATTGGAACTAAGTTGGTACCGATGACGGGAGTTTCTCCTAGTACCGCCTCCCTGTCCGCTGGCTTTTCCACTCCTCCCCAATCCGTCTTTTGCGTGCACACGAGATGGAAGAGTAGAGCCTCCAGAACGTCACCGCCCGTCGATTTCACCTGCTCGGGTGAAGGGCGGCCATCATGTGTTTTGGGGAGTGTCAGCAAGCGACACGACTACTCCCTTTCTCCTACCGGCGGCGCAAGATCTGCACGGCTTCCTTACGGCACTGCACCGAGCGGGACAACTACATCAACAAGGCACCATGTTTTATTCGGGTGCTACCGGCTCTGTCGCAGGGTATTTTCTTCATCATCCTCTTAAGTTTCTGATCAAAACCTTGCTGGTTAGCGTCATCTACATGATATACATGATGTTTTTGTCTACCTTGAACAAGCGCACAATTGATGTTACCAATACCATGATCATGTTATTTTTCTTGAAGTTGCCTAATTTTCTAACAATCCAAAACCGTGATAGGCAATTTTCATCTGTTGGCTTTGTGGGCATGCTGAAACCGACTCCTTTTGAGGGCACTCACTATAAGAGGTGGCGCCAGAAATGCATTCTGTGGTTGACCTCCATGAACTGTTTTTATGTGGTGGAAGAGAGAGCTGTTGGTCCGCAGACCTCTGAGGAGGAGCGTGCGTTCAAACACGCTGACACTACTTGCAAGGCTGCTCTGTTAAGCATTATAGGAGACTCCCTTGTTGATACATATGTGCAGCTTCCAATTGGAAAGACCATGCGGGATGCACTTGAGGCCCGTTATAGGGTTTCTAATGCCGGTTCTGAGTTGTACGTCATGGAGCAGTTCCATGACTATCAGATGGTTGAGGGCCGTCCGGTAGTCGAATAGGCTCATCAAATATAAGCACTGGTGAAGAAACTTGAGCTGTTTGGGTGTGTGCTTCCTGACAAGTTTGTGGCTGGATGTATCATTACAAAGCTGGCACAATCTTGAACTGATTTTTGCAACTTCCTTGAAACACAAGAGACAAGAGTTTGGTGTTGCCTAGTTCATTGGGACTTTAGATGTTGAGGACAAGGCAAGGGTAAAGGATGTCAAAGGCAAGAAGGTCGGTGAGGAGAATTCTAGCGCACATGTGGTGCAAAAAGAATCATCCCAAACCACAGAAAAAGAAATTTCAGCAAGAACTCAAGCAAAAGTCCACCACTTCTTTCAAGAAAAATAAGGAGGAGGAGAATTGTTTCACCTATAGCAAGACTGGGCACTATGCTAAAGAGTATCCTGATGCTAAGTGGAAGCCTCTGACACCGTTGAGACTAAGGCAGGAACACCTGGGTATGGTAATTTATTGCCTACTGTTTTTTAGTTTGTCATTCACCTGATTGGTGGGTTGATATCGGTGCAAATATTCATGTGTGTGTTGATGTTTTCCTTGTTTTCTTTTTATCAGGTCGGGCGGGCTTCCTCCTTGTTGATGGGGAACGGGGCGCGTGCGGCTGTTCGTGGTGTTGGTATGATCGATCTGAAGCTTACTTCGGAAAAGACCATGCAGCTCAAAAACGTGCATCATGTCCCCTCAATAAAGAAGAATTTGATTAGTGGTTCTATGTTGCGTCGAGATAGCTATAAACTAGTATTCGAGTCCAATAAATGCGTCGTTTCTAAATATGACACTTTTGTTGGTAAAGGCTATGAAAGCGGAGGCTTGTTCCGCTTGTCCTTGGTTGATACTTATTTTAAGTCTGTGAATAATGTGGTTAATAATGTTGAGACAAATGTTTGGCATTCGAGGTTATGTCATATTAATTTTGGTTGCATGTCTCGCTTAGTTGGTTTAAATTTAATTTCTAAATTTGATATGGTCAAAAGTTCTAAGTGTTATGTTTGTGTTAAAGCAAAACAACCTCGTAAGCCTCACAAGGCTGCTATGGCGAGGGAATTGGCACCACTTGAACTAATTCATTCCGATATTTGTGAGATGAATGGGGAATTGACCAGGGTGATAAGAGATACTTTATTACTTTTATAGATGATTGCACTCGATTTTGCTACGTGTATTTAATGAAAACTAAAGATAAAACATTGTATTATTTTAAAATCTATAAAGCTGAGGTAGAAAATCAACTTGAGAAGAAAATCAAACTTTTATAGTCCGATCGTGGGGGAGAATATTTCTCAAATGAATTTTGAGTTTTACGCGGTGCATGGAATAATTCATGAGAGGACGTCACCATACTCACCACAGTTCAATAGGATTGCTGAGAGAAAAAACCACACTTTAACTGATTTGGTTAACGCCATGTTAAAGATTGTGGGACTATCTAAGGAATGGTGGGGTAAGGTTATATTGACAGCGTGTCATGTCCTGAATAGGGTGCCCACAAAGAACAAAGAAATTACACCATTCGAGGAATGGGAGAAGAGATTAAATCTCTCTTACCTGCGAACTTAGGGTTGTTTGACAAAAGTGAATGTGCCAATAAACAAAAAGCGAAAGCTTGGACAAAAATTATAGATTCTGTTTTCCTTGGCTATGCTATTCACAGCATGGGTTATAGATTTTTAATAATATATTCTAGCACTCCTGAGATGACTGTTGATACAATCATGGAATCTAGAGATACAACATTCTTTAGAATGAATTTCTCATGAAGAATAATACACCTAACATATCTAGTCATGATTCTGTTTCTATCCCTGAATCTCATGAACCGATAGTACACGCTGATATTGAATCCCATGAAGAAATTCCTGAGGAAGATAATAATATACTCACTCGAAAGAGTAAGAGGTAGAAGGTTGCAAAATCATTTGGTAAAGACTTTATTTTATACCTCGTGGATGACACTCCCACAACTATTGTTGAGGCATATTCCTCTCTTGACGCTGACATGTGGAAGGAAGCTGTTCAAAATGATATGGATTATATCATGTCTAATGGGACTTGGGAAATGGTTGATCGTCTTTATGGATGTAAACCTGTGGGGTATAAATGGGTATTCAAAAAGAAGCTTAGGCCTGATAGTACTATTGAGAAGTACAAGGCAAGATTAGTGGCTAAAGGCTATACACAAAAGGAAGAAGAAGATTATTTCGATACTTACTCATCAGTTGCCAGATTGACGACCATTTGTGTGCTATTATACTTGGCTGCCTCACATGGTCTTCTTATTCATCAAATGGATGTTAAGATAACTTTTCTGAATGGAGAGCTTGAGAAAGAGATCTATATAGATTAGCCTGTTGGATTTATTGTAAAAGGTCAAGAGGGTAAGGTTTGTAAATTGTTGAAATCCTTGTATGGCCTAAAGCAAGCCCCTAAGAAGTGGCATGAGAAGTTTGATAAGATTTTAACATCAGCCGGCTTTGCAGTGAATGAAGCTGATAAATGTGTATATTATCGGTATGGTGGAGGTAATGGTGTCATTTTGTGCTTGTATGTGGATGATATTTTAATCTTTGGTAACAATGTTGAAGTGATTAAAGAAGTGAAAGATTTTCTATCTAATAATTTTGAGATGAAAGACTTGGGTAAGGCTGATGTTATTCTTAACATAAAGCTACTAAAAGAAGAAGAAAATGGTGGGGTAACTCTTGTGTAGTCTCACTATGTGGAAAAGGTACTAAGTTGCTTTAGGTATAGTGACTGTGCACCTGCTCCAACTCCTTATGACCCAAGTGTAATACTGAGGAAGAATCATATAATTTCAAGGGACCAATTGAGATATTCTCAAATAGTTGGTTCGCTTATGTATTTGGCTAGTGTCACGAGGCCTGATATCTCGTTTGCTGTGAGCAAACTAAACCGGTTTGGGTCAAATCCGGGAGATACTCACTAGAGTACTCTTGAGACAGTACTGCGCTATCTGAAAGGAACAATGAGTTATGGCATTCACTTTACCGGGTATCCGAGGGTATTGGAGGGTTATTATGATGCTAATTGGATTTCTGATTTTGATGAGCTGTACGCCATGAGCAGATATGTGTTCTTGCTTATAGGTGGTGCTGTTTCCTAAAAGTCTTGCAAGCGAACTATCTTAACAAAGTCTATAATGGAAGCAGAACTAATAGCATTGGATACCGCTGGCGCTGAAGCCGAGTGGCTTCGTGAACTCCTTATGGATTTACTGGTTGTGGAGAAGTCTATACCGGCTATTTCTATGAACTATGACAACCAAAATATGATAACAAAAGTGAACAGTTCTAGAGACAATATGAAGTCTACAAGGCATGTGAAAAGACGTCTAAAGTCTATCAGAAAACTGAGAAACTCTGGAGTAATTGCATTGGACTATGTCCATACATTAAAGAATCTGACAGATCAGTTTACTAAGGGTCTGTTATGTAATATGATAGAAGGTGCGTCGAGGGAGTTGGGCTTGAGACCCACCTGAAGTCATTCCATAGTGATAATCTGTCCTATGTGATCGGAGATCCCGTGAATTAGGATGGTGAAACAAGCTAATTGTTGAATGAGGCAGAGACTCTTTAGATTAAAAGTCTAATTCGTTTGGGATGCACCGTCTCTCCAGTACTGTAACGCAGGTTGATTAATTTCTTAATGTGATCTGAGTGGCTTGTCTAAGCAGGGATGTTGTCCTACAGGGCATCCTAGAAGGAACACACCTGTATGAGTTCGATTGCTAGTCACAATCTATGAGATGTGGGTTATCTTTAGACACTCATGAAAAGGCCAGGAAGTGTGACTTATATGCTTCAATTAGAAGGGATTCTCCTTGCAGTCTAGTATCAGTTAAGGGTTCTAGTGAAACCCATCTCTCACAAAACTGTCAATTCAAGGCTTAGTCTATTGTTCAGTTGTGGTTGGGTGTAGCTATTACTCTAGATGGATGTTTAACTTAATAGTCTCCATCGAAACACTGGTATATAAAAGGAATGTGATTATGAGGCCAATTTGCATCAAACCATAGAGTGTGGTGGGGATTGTTAGATATTTAGTGGGCTTGGCCCATTTAATATTTAATAAAACTAATAAACTCTATGGTCCGAATAATGCATGTTATATGGTTTAGTACCAAATGAAAATTTGACTGAACATTCACTCGACTTATATGGTTGAACCTTGGTTGATTATATTGAGAGGTTGAGAAAAGGGTAGCTATATGCCACATGCACGCGCGCGCTGCCGCGGGGCCGGGCCGAGGCCGAGGCCGAGGCCGTGGGAGGCAGGCAGGCAGGCGGTGAGCGGACAGACGGGAAAGGTTTTGCCACTCAGTCTCCATTAATACAGAAGTTACTCAATTGATTGGAAAACTGAGTTGGTCTTGATGATAGGAGTTTCTCCTAGTACTACCTCCCTGTCCGCTGGCTTTTCCACTCTTCCCCGATCCGTCTCCTGCGTGCACATGAGATGGAAGAGTAGAGCCTCCAGAACGTCTTCGTCCATCGATTTCACCTGTTCGGGTGAAGGACGGCCATCACGTTTTTGGTGAGTGTCAGCAAGCGACCCGACTACTCGCTTTCTCCTCCCGGCGGTGCAAGGTCTGCACGGCTTCCTTACAACATTGCACCGATGAAAGTCCTATGTTTGGTGTTGGTAATTAGTGACAATGCCTAAGTACTAATCCTATGCCTAAGTTGTATGTAGCATATGAGGATTAGTACATTCCAAGGTTGGTGGCAAGATGGACATGGTGATCATGATGGCCACACTTGGATTAGGACGCAACCCTACGTGATCAAGGCAAAGGTATATGCTTAAGGGTTGTGTTTTAGTAACCAAGACACCTAGTGGGTGTGGTTACATTATAGGATATATAGCCGTACTATAAAGAGGGGAATGACGCGGCTATTTAACTCCTAAGTGCCTCCAGGTGTGCATTTCATAATCATATGCATTTGGATAGGACTAATAACGCCTCGAAAAATGATTGTGAAAATGCTAACACACATGCACATGGTGATGATCACTTGGTGGTGTTAGCACGTTTGCGACGGCGTTGGAGTTTGAGCGGTAGAGAGGGTTTGGGGTCCTCTCTCCCTCCCGCCGAGCTTGCGAGGCGGGATTCAGGCGTTTTTGAGGAGTTGAAATGCCTATTTTCTACTACGCCGGAAGTCGGAAATCAAACGGAAATCAAACGGAAGCGAACGGAGGTCACAGAGGTGACCGGACGCTGGACCGGACGCGGTCACTGTTTGACCGGACGCGTCCGGTCAGTGTCCAGTGTCTGCGCGTTTTTCAGTTGTTTGATCGGACGCGAGGCACGTCCGGTCACAGGCGACCGGACGCGTCCGGTCGTCCAGGGAGCTTACTGGACTCCGACCGGACGCGGGCACTGTGGCGTCCGGTCAGTTCAACAGCGCGTCCGATCGCTGTTTCGTTGTGCGCGGCTCAGGGTTGACCGGCGCGTCCGGTCAGTCACGGGACCGGCGCGTCCGGTCGTGACCAGCGCGTCCGGTCGTTGCGACCAGCGCGTCCGGTCGGCGTTTCGAAAAAGAGCCGTTGCGTGACCGGCGCGTCCGGTCAGTTGGACCAGCGCGTCCGGTCAGCGCAACTGCTGCTGAATCAAGTTTCTAACGGCTATATTCGAAGGGGTACGTCTATAAATACTCGTTGGCCGGCTCAAGGCTCTCACTCTTGGACATTTGACATACTTGTGAGCACTTTGAGCTAAGCAACTCCCCTCCCACTCATCTCTCTTGCTTGTTTGCATATTCGAAGTGAGATTGAGTGATCCAAGTGCATTTGCATTGTGAGATTGCATCTAGTTGGCACTTGGTGGTTGATTTGCTGCGGGATTCTTGTTTCTCTTGGTGGTTGCCGCCACCTAGATGGCTTGGAGCAGCTTGGAGGCGTTGGCAAGAGTTGGTGATTGTTCTTGGCCACCTCCGGTGATTGTGAGGGGTTTGTGCCTACCTCGGCGGAGCGCCAAAGGCAACATTAGTGGATTGCTCGTGTCATTGCAACCTTTTGCCATTTGGTAGGTTCTTGTGGCGCCTTTTGAGAGGCTCGGTGTGAGACCGATTAGCCACCGAACCACGTGGTGAAGAGGGACACAACGGGGACTAGCGTGCCGGCAAGCACGTGAACCTCGGGATAAATCTTCGTGTCATCACTTTCATATTGTGATTGATTGATCCCGGTGTTCGGTTGTTTTGGTATTCATTGTTGATCATATTGGTTGGCTCAATTCTTCGCCCCTCGGTGAAACCCTCCTAACTCAACTCCGCATTACTTTCTTAGTTATCTTTGCTAGCTAGTTTGCTTTGCTAGAGTAGCTCTTTTGTGTAGCTTGCTAGTTGTAGTTGTAGTTACCTTCTCGGTTTAACTTGTGCGGTTGAGTGCCAATATACTAGAATTGTGAATTGGATAGGTGGCTTGCAAACACCCCGTAGGCTAAGCAAAACTCGCATCGCGCTATTTGTTGTTTTGATAAACTTGTTTAGCTTGTCATTGTAGAAAATTTTAAAAGGCTATTCACCCCCCCTCTAGCCATCAAGACCTTTCAACCGAGCGGGACGACTACATCAACAAGGCACCATGTTTCATTCGGGTGCTTCCGACACTGCCGCAGGGTATTTTCTTCATCATCCTCTTAAGTTTATGATCAAAACCTTGCTGGTTAGCGTCATCTAAATGATATACATGATGTTTTTGTCTACCTTGAACAAGCGCACAATTGATGTCACTAATATCATTATTATGCTATTTTTCTTGAAATTGCCTAATTTTCTAACATTTTTTTTGATGTAAATAACCTCTTCCAGCTCAAATGAAAAGGAAGAACACACCTGCCACTGTTTCTCAACAATACGAGGGACAGAAGCAGAAGATATAGGGACTATATTTTTTTTGGTAAGTTAAGGATAATAATTTCTGCCAAAATAAGTTTGATGTTAAGTTACCCACAACAAAGTCAATAGTTTCTTTTGTTAGGGAGAACTTTGATGTTAGGAACCTTGAGTGCCAAATAAGTTTGATAACTATGACATAAAAAAAACTAAGAGGTGGCTATGAAATGGTACTTAGCTGAGTTTATCCAATAGTTATGGAGCACACAATGAGAATTTGATGGTTAGAGAGAGCTGCGTTAGGGCAAGCTCAGCACCTTGCTGATCTTGATTACTCTTGAGTCATCAAATTAAAATCAATATGTATAAGATTAGAGATGTATACTTCCTCTATCCTAGATTGATAAGCATATTTTGATCAGAGAAAAATCAAACAAAATAGATATATGTTGTAATATGCTAAGGCCTTGTTTAGATTGAAGAAAATTTCAACCCGATGAATAGTACCACTTTCGTCTTATTTGGTAAATATTGTCCAATCATAGACCAACTAGGCTCAAAAGATTCATCTCGTGATTTCCAACTAAACTGTGTAATTAGTTATTTTTTTACCTACATTTAACACTCCATGCAAGCGGCTAAAAATTGATGTGATGGAGAGAGAGTGAAAAAACTTGGAATTTTGAGGCAAACTAAACAAGGCCTAAGAACTAATATCTCAGAGGCACTTTAAATACAAATTTACTACTCCTACAAGTTTCATGCCTTAAACTAATAAGAGTATATAATTTGAATAATTGTTTGTTAAAATTTGATTTTTTACTTTATTTTTTCCTGTATAAGACATGATTATAATTTTAGGATGGGGGAGGTGCTAAGTAAACCATTACTTCGAGCCACAAAATCCGTTCTCTTTCAACTTTCACCAGCAACTAATGAATGCAGCCTTGAAAAGGAAGCCATCCGGAGCCCCAGCAGGCCAGCACAGAAACGGTCCCAGAATGGCCGCCACAGAAGATGCACGCCCGTTGTCAAAATTATCAGGGCTTGTTTAGTTCCTTCGAGCTGAAAAATACACTATATAAAAAGAAGATTTTTCGTCATATCAAACTTACGATATATGTATGGAGTATTAAATGTAGATGAAATTAAAAACTAATTGTACAATTTAGTTATACTCTGCGAGACGAACGTTTTAAACCTAATTAGTCAACGATTGGATAATTATTACCCAATACAAACGAAAGCTACGTGATCACTGTAGTGAATTTCGAACTCCCAACTTTGGGACTAAACGAGGCCTCAGTGGACTTCCTCTCGAAGAAGTCTCAAAGATGACGGCCGCTTTGAGCCGCCCACCCACTGTCTTCGGCTCCCCGCATCCATCTTCCATACTTCCATTCCATCGCCTCCTCTTCTCAACCCATCGCCGTCCCTCACAAACCATCTTCCTCCTTTTCCTTGTGCTCTCCTAATCCCCTTCCCCCTTCTTTCCTCCTCCCGTCTCCCAACCTCCCTCAGTTCACATCACCTTTGCTTCCCTTTGCTTTGCTTTCGTGCCGCCCTCCAACGCAAGAAGCCAACAAGCACAAGCAAGCCTCCAGTTTCAACAAGACAAGACCGTCGCGAGAGAAACCGTTGATCCCAACAAGCCAAGGAGAAATCCGGCGGAGGATTAAACTGCGGGAAGCCAAGAAATCCAGCAAGTCACCGCCCCTGTTGCCGAAGAAGAAAGCAGCGGCCAGCCATGGTGCGGAGCAAAGAGCCGTCCAAGAAGAAGCAGCCCAAGGACCCGCTCCTGACGCCTCCGTCCAAGCCCAGGGGCGGTGGCTTCCTGGACGAGGGCCGTCCGTGGAACCGCGGCGGCGCGGCCATGTCCCCGGCGCCGGCGCCGGCGTCGGTGCCCAGCTACATGCGGGGCACCAGCAGCTCCGACGCCAAGGCCGGGCGCCGCGGGCGGCCTGCGGCGTCCGTGTCGGCGTCGGCGTCGCCCGCCAGGTGGAGGCCCGCGGCGTCGGTGTCAGCGTCCGCGTCGCCCGCGAGGCGGCGGCCGGCGGTGCGGGTGCTGATGACCAAGGGGAAAGTTTTGTTCGCGGAGGAGGCACCTGGCTCCGCCTCGGGCTCCGCCGGCCTGGGCCGCGCCACGTGCTCCTCGACCATGAAGGACACCAAGTTCCCCGACGCGCTCGACCTCGCACCGGGCGCCACCGACGCCGAGGGTCCAGCGGCGCTGCGGGTGTGCCCCTACACCTACTGCTCCCTCAACGGGCACGTCCATGCGCCGGCGGTGCCGCTCCGGAGCTTCCTCGCGTCGCGCCGCCGGCTCATCAAGACGCAGCAGAGCATGAAGCTCAAGGGCGTCTCGGCCTTCCGCAAGAAGTCCGAGGAGAAGGCCGGCGGCGGCAGTGGCGGTGGAGGTGCAAAGATCGCGCCTTTGATCGACGAGGAGGCGGTCGGCGACTTCTTCGTCGAGGTGTACGGCGGCCCGAGGGTGAGCTCGGACATGAGCTGCAGCGACATGTCTCTGGACGAGATGGATGCCACGGTGCGGAGGATGGAGTTCGTCGTGTTCGATCGGTGCGGCGCGGACGAGGACGGTGAGAAGGGGAAGGATCTCGCTGTTTGCGATGATGGTGAGCCTGAGCCTCGCCTGGTGTTGAAAGAGAAGCATGGTGCCTTCGGGGACAGCTTGTCGGACTGCAGTAGAGGGCACACCGGCAGCGATTTCGTCGAGGTGTTGCCATGGTTGAGGTACCACGGATACGAGTATGATGATAGCTTGGATGATGAGATCTTGGAAGAACAGAGAATTAGGGAGGATGGGGTTGTTGGAGCAGAGTTTTCTGCGGAGCAAGAAGAGGAACAAGGAACATCTGGTAGATCCTCTGATGAGTACAAAGAGGGTGCTGCTGAAGGACAGGAAGAGAACGATGAGGAAAACACATCGAATTTGGTCCGTGACCAAGAGATCCTTGCAGATCAAGGTGTTGCTTGCAGAGCGGAGGCATGTGAGGAGCTGGATGGAAGAGATGATGATGACAACATCCTGGAGGCACCTGTTGAACAAGGGACGGACGATATCTACAAATCTAAGATACCTGATCAAGAAGTAACAGCAAGGGCAGGTGCTACTCTGGAAGATGGCTTCAAAGAGGATATTTCATCCGACCAAGAGGCAAATGATGATGATGAAGATGAGTGCCATGCGGAATCTGATGGCGAATCAGAGGTCACTGAGGAGCAGGATCTGGAGGATCAACAGAGCATGCCAGAAGATGGCTGTGAAATGGAGATTTCTGAGGACACTATCTCTGGTGATGGATGCAAAGAGGATTTTTCTGAGGAAGTAACCTCCACGGCTGTGTTAGCAGGTGAAGTTTCTTACTTCAATTCAATTGATTGTCGAGATGTTGATATCAACAAAGTAGTAATCGATAACCTTAACCAAAATGATTGTACTGCAGACGATGTTTTTGAACAATATGACAATTCTGCGGATGATGTACCTGAACAAGATAGCAGCCCTGCTAATGCTCAAAAGGAATTGGGTAATCCAACAAGCAAAAATGAAGATGCTTTTGAAGAAACTGCTATTGTGCAACAAATCAATCAAGACAGCAATGCAGATACTCAAAAGGAATTGGAGATTATGACATCCATTTTGGAAGAATCTGGTATTACTCAACAAAGCAACCCTGATGATGATAAACTGGAACCAGAGGTTACTGTGTGCAAGTTGAAAGATGCTTCTGAAGAATCCAGTGCTTGCCCTGAAAGCAACCTACTTAATAATACAGAGTATGTTACAGATGATGCTGAAATGGGACAAGAAATTACCAGATGCAAGTTGGAAGATGCATCTAAAGAAACTGGAATTGATCAAGAAACCTTAGAAGATGATAGTTCCACATGTGTTATTGTTGATGACAGAAACAATTTGGATATCAATAACTGCAAATCAGAAGATGTTTCCAAAGAATCTGTTACCACTCTGGAAGCTGATCATAGTGATAACTCTGCAAATTTCAGTAATGATGTTCAAGGAACTGCAGAAGATCATAACTCATGTCTCATTGATGATGCTCAAAATGATATCCAAATCGCCGGATGCAAATCGGAAGACACTTGCAAAGAATTTGATACCATGAAAGAAACTGATCAGAGTGATAGTTCTGCAAATGTCAGATCTGATGCTGAAGAAACTGTAGAAGATGATGGCTCTGTGTGTGTCAGTGATGATGCTCAAAATGATTTGATGTTTTCCAAATGCAACTTGGAAGATGCTTCCAAAGAACCTTCTCCTGTTCAAGAAGCTGATCGGAGTGATAGTTCTGCAAATGTCAATGCTGATTCTGAAGAAACTGTAGAAGATGATGGTTCTGTGCGTGTCAGTGATGATGCTCAAAATGATTTGAAGTTTTCCAAGTGCAACTTGGAAGATGCTTCCAAAGAACCTTCTACTGTTCAAGAAGCTGATCAGAGTGTGAGTTCTGCAAATGTCAGTGCTGATGCTCAAAATGGATCTGAGCTTACCACAAGTGAGTTGGCAATCATTACCATCAGTAATGACAAGGAAAATGAATCCAAGCTTTTCACATGCAACTCAGAAGATGTTTTTGAAGAATCTATTATTGGTCAAGAAGCTGACCATGAGGATAGCTCTGTATATCTCAGTTATGGTGCTCAAAATGAATATGAAGTTACCACATGTCATTCAGAAGGTGCTCAAGTGGAATCAGATGTTATTCAAGAGGATGAGGATAAAACTGCAGGCGCTGAAAAGAAGTTGGAATCTACAGCATGTGAATCAGGTGGTGCTTCTTTAAAACCTGCTATGCATCAAGAGGCTTCTGGAGATATTAATACCACAGATGCAAGTAAATATGTTCATGTTACTGAAGAAACTAATCAATCATTCAATGTGCAAATGCCAGAAGAATTTACTGATGCAAAAGAACCTTCTATTGATGACATATGTGGTGCATTCAGCGGAATGAACCTCAAGGGGGATGTATATTTTGATCCTGCTGAGTCTTCCACATGTCCGAGGAACAAATTGATCATCTCCAGGAGGAGGAGAACACCGGAAGAGGAGGAATACTTGCGAGGTTTCAATCCACGGGCACCGAATTTTCTTCCTCTGGAATTGGATCCAGATGCAGAGAAGGTTGACCTCAAGCATCAAATGATGGATGAGCGAAAGAATGCTGAAGAATGGATGATTGATTATGCACTTAGGAGGGCACTGACAAACTTAGCTCCTGCTCGGAAGAAGAAAGTGGAGCTTCTTGTCCAGGCCTTCGAGACTGTCCTACCGCATGATGAGGATGATAAGAAAAACATCTCACCCTCAAGGCCTATCCAACCCTGCAACTGATAACATTAGAGGCAAGGATTTTTTTTCTTAGAAATGTTGTTCCTGGCATTAGTTCTGTCATACGAACAAATTTGTTTTACACTAACTCCTTTTGTTTTGTGAATCTTTTGCAGTTAGTGATTACACTAATGTTGATCTTGACGCGCAAGCTACTAACTCGGAGGTTACTGCAATATTAGTGCCAGTGATCTGCTCCAAGTTTGAATGAGAGAGCTACTTACTAGTTTGCTAGAGGTAACTAGAGAATAGAGATCTCTAGCTGAGTTGTGACAGAGGAGCTCACTCCTGCTCCACAAGGAAAGATAACTACTCATTACTGATCAAGGTATTCCTGTCCAGTTGCTGAATTGCAAAGAGAATGCTCCCGGCTTGAGTTATGTACTTTAAGTGTGTGTATACATGTCTCGTGTGCTAATGTTGTCTGATATTGTGCTGGTGGCTGTATGAGGCTTGGAAAATGTCAATGGTGATGAGGTCCATGTCTCCTTTGGCAAAGATCAATAAAACTCATCTTGAGTGCACAATTGTTGTTACTGAGGTTGTATCTGTGTCTCAATAGCACCCTATATACACATGTTTGCATTTGTAAATTGTAAAGCTGTAGCGAATCCTGAGTTTTCGTGAACACAGTCCAGTACCAGTTACTGAATCGTCTGAAGATCATCAGGTCGATGTGCCCGAATGTGAACACATCAACCGATCTGACGGTTGCAGCTTAGCTGTCTCAGTTGTAGAACAGTCCATGCCGGTGCTCACTGCTCTGTGTCACCCGAATGAGATATGCCCAAGTAGTCTCCATCTACATTGGCTCAAGAACAGATTGGCCCAAATCACGGGTCCCTAAGTCCTAACGGACGAGATCGACACGCAGACGGCAGCCGACCATGGGTCCTCCGATGTGACGCCACCCCAACAATCGGCATCCTCGACGTCGCTGTCTGGTGTAGCCTGATCTTCGTGTATCACATGAGTAGATATGCTTTCAATTCCATCAAAAAAAGATATGCTTTCAATTCCATGGAATTATTATTAAGTTGGTCGCTTTTCGAGGACTGTATGTGACATGTACAAGTCGTGTGAGTATCTTCCATCCGTATTCTGTTCTTCATTGCCAAATTTTCGACAAAATTTTCAGTGCAATTCGTGGTGCTTGGTCCTTTTTTTTGGCGAACAATGTAAATCGGTCCTTGTGTGTGAGCAGAAAATTCATGGCTTCTTTTTCATGTATTCCTTTAATGATGATTGCCTGTCTGATTGCTATGGTACACTGATGTCTGTCGAGTATTTCGGCTCTGATCACCAAGAAATTGTCACGATCCAGGTTTATTCTTGGGGCAGCATGAGAATCTCTCTCTTTCAATGTTAGTTCTTCAATGCAAGTAAACATGATGATCCTTCCATTGACTTGTGCCGAAAGCTGAAATTCAACAGTTTCGTTTACTTGTGCTCGCCACAGTTCCAAGGAAATTTACTTCTTTATTATATATTAAATTTTCCATTTAAATTTCAGGAGTAGGAACATTGACATCCACTTTACCTTCCAGTTGCCGAACCATGCTTCTCAGACTGAAGCACGAACTGGCAAAGTCAATGGAAGGATCATCGTGTTTACTTGCATTGAAGAACTAACATTGAAAGAGAGAGATTCTCATGCTGCCCAAGAAGAAACCTGGATCGTGACAATTTCTTGGTGATCAGAGCCGAAATACTCGACAGACATCAGTGTACCATAGCAATCAGACAGGCAATCATCATTAAAGGAATACATGAAAAAGAAGCCATGAATTTTCTGCTCACACACAAGGACCGATTTACATAGGAGGTATATGGAAAGCCCAAGATACAGTAACAGGAGTACAGGACTTGCAGTCTCTCACAAGTTTGCAGTAACTGTCCATGCCACAGAAACTGAGTTTTCATACAACACTATTTGCACCCTCTTAGCGTACATGACTTCATTTCATACAGGCTTTTGAAACCGAGCTACAAAACTTCGGAGTTCCCTTCAAGATTACAGTATAGCTGGATAGGCAGTAGCACTCAACGGTTTAACAACAGGGTAAACTATCTTTCAGACCTCTATGTTGCCAACTGTTCTCCTTGCCTAGTCATCTCTAAGGATCCCATGTCAAAACTTCATGTCCTGGAACCCAGTACCCACGCAACACCGACCCGAGATCTTTCCACAAGTTGTGTAGCCTTAACACAACCCACGGCTCTGTCTACCTCTGATGTCATCAGTTGCTCCTCCCATTAAAAAGAGTTGTCTCTTGTCGGCAATGAATGATGTTCTGAACAGCTGAAGTGCATTGTGCGCAGATATTTCTTGCAGAGAGTTGTGCAGCTCCTGTAGGTTCCCTCTGTACTGACTATCAGGAGTTCAGGACCCAACTTTTCTCTTCAACTGTCAAGGCGGGCTAGCACACTGTTCATAAACAGGAATAATGAGACAAATGCAAATGTCAGAACGATGAAGAGAATAGCCTTGCAGGCAATCTGCACCTAGAAGAATCATCGAGCTGTAGTTAGTGCCGGTATATCAGACATAGCAATTATCCAATTATTTTGTAATATTTTAATGATATATTTTGTTTTTTAGAATTTGCATTTTTATGATTTTGTAGTGGAGATAAAAAACATTGTTCTTATTATTTATTTGAATTTATTATAATACCCAGTGATGTTAGTATTTTTTAAGCTTTCAGGTTTATTTTGAACTTATTTGATTATTCTGGCGAAACTAAAATTTTCATTTAGTTAATAATTCAAACTTATAAATAATTTAGAAAAGGGTAAGAGGTTTGATTCACTTGATCGTCTTGGCCTGAAATTGTTTTCATCCACTTAGGCCTCTTGGTTAAACTATCCAAATAATTTGACATCTGGATATTGTCCGACGTATATCCGTATCCCACGGGCATCAGTGGTCACGTATCTGTATCCGATTTGGTTATCCATATCCATATTCGGTATCTGACAAAACACCCGGATATTTGAAATAAACTATCAGATTGGTCAAAGAAATATCTGTCCTATTTTTATCCCTACAAGCTACCATTCAGTTCTAGACTACCTGCATCAAGTACCAAGTTAGATCAGCCTAAAATCAGTCGTTGAATGAACCATTGCTTGCACAAAACACCCGAAATTTGCTGCCATCACTGCCCTGTGGGCTACCAAAATCAGAAACTCATATGAGTTGCCTTGATCAGCTAGTGCTTCATTTTCTTAATTACTTGAATTCATCTTTTGGCACTGCACAAGAAATCATATGACTGAATGCTAGCAATAGCAACTTACAAAAGTGAATTATCGATCCAGTGATCAGTGGAGGAACCTATCAAGCACATGTATGACAGTTACATCCTAAAATTTAATCTTTACATCTCAACCAACATATAATCAAAGAAAATGTGGCAAGCATGACTCACAACAGCGGCTTTGGTTCTAGCACTTCTGCACTTGGCTGGAGCATCCGAGGGCAGAGTCAGGAATGTGCACTCAATGGGCCTCTTCTCCCTGGAATTATACCACCGCCTTCTAACATGTTGGTCTGCAGTAGAATTACAGAGTATGATGGGGGCATTTCAAGTATTATATGGGAAACCAGAAAAGCACTGATACATAGATCTGGGCGCAACCCTGCCTAAGTCAACTACACAGGTACAGTTTGGAAATCAACAATTACAGGTTACATGATCCTGTCAAGGGCCAACCTAAACTTAGCAGTAATATGCAAAAAGAACTGAAGAGACTGGCACCTTCTTATGATCATGTGATCAGCATTGGTGAGCCAGAGCCAGGAGGCCAGGATTCAAGTTTTTCATTATGGCTGCACACCACCGAATCCTGATTTCAACAGCCTTGCAAAAACAGCTCACATAGTTTCTCTACAGAAAAAGAAAATAGACAATACATTCAGATAGCAGATCTGAACAGAAGTATGCAGCTGAATTGTAATTCGGCAATTTATGTGTGTATATCAACAAAAAAAAGTGATAATAGAAACTTATACCTGCAATATATTTCTATAATTTTTTTAAGTAAAATAAGGAATAAGGGATGTCATTTATAATGGCTATTGGAATATCTAAGCAGTTAACAGACTCCTACAAGTAGAATAATGCATTAAGAATTAAGGGACGAAAGCATATTGGCATAGAGTGCAATAAACATGGCACTGGGCCAGACGTCTGAAACTGAAACCATGCATGTGTATGTGCAAAGCAAGTAGCCTGCAAAAATTGACAGAAACTTGGCAACAATTTGTCACAAACTTAGAGAATTTTTTTTTGAACTCGCAAACTTAGAGAATTACATATATGTCAAAGCTGACCTCATAGTCATAGCATCATATATGTACACGGCAAGAGCTTCTGCAGTTCTGCCAGAATTACATATATGTCAAAGCTGACCTCATAGTCATAGCATCATATGTGTACACGGCAAGAGCTTCTGCAGTTCTGCCTCATGTACTAAACTTCTTGCCGTTCTGAATAAGGATAGAGGAAAACATATCAGATAATATGTAGAACAGATTGGGTTGAGAACTATGAAATGCAATAGTAAGTTGTGCCAAAATCTATCCTATGCAACATCAAATACGGAAGAAGAAACAATGTATATTATATAATTCATCAAAGAGAAGGCAGTGTGGGGGGTGTCGAAACCTTAGAGCGCAATAGCAGCAAGCTGCCGCCGTGACGTCGCCAAGCGCCCTCTCGCTGTCAAACGGACTGCCGAGCCATCGGTCTCCGCTGTCCAGCGGTATGGGGGTGTGCCGTGCCGGCCAGTAGCTCGCGACCGCGGTGGCAGCGCAGCAGCAGCTCGCGCCACGGCGGCCATCTTGGCGGCGACGCAGACCTCAGGCGGGTGCACGGCGGGCATGGCGTGCCGACGTGCCGGCCCGGCCTGAGCCTTATAGGCCGTGCCTGGGCCTTAGGAGCAGCCCATGGACGGGCACGGCACGGCCCAATGAGTCACCCATGCCGGGCCGGGATAGGCGGCCCAGTTGGCCATCTGTAGCTATAGCTCTCGTCCGTCGACCGGTGAACGGCGTGGGCGGCAGCGGATCATGCGCCTTCTTCTCTCTGCTTCTGTACTTAGTTCCAAATGTGAGATGCCCTATTGGTTTCCTCTACAGGTGGTTGCATTTGCGGTTGTGGAGCACTGAAGGTGAGCAGCGACAGCATGTGCACATCAAGTGTTTGTCGAAATTACAGACCCAAAAAACTGAATGGGCTATGTCAACGAGTACAGTGGTATGCTGCAGATCCTTGTTATCGTATCGATGTTTCAGCATAACAGTAATCAGTATCTGAAGAACCTAATGTGCCAATTGTAGTTTGAAGCATGTTTTCTTTGAGGCAATCACAAATTCAGAGCTCAACTGCAGTAACATTTTACCTGTTCATGTAGGGAATTACAAAAAAGGATATTTCTCAAAATACTGCTAGAAGTAGCAAGCTGGAAACAAAAAGCACCCTACACATGTGTCAGATTTTGACATCAGATTTTGATCGTGTTGTACAGGGCTAGAAATAGGATGATGTATTGTACAGGGCTTTTACATTTTCCTCTTATTTATGTATAGAATTCCTTCCTTCTCTGAGCAGGGGTTCCTATCCCACTATTGTATCTGAACATATTGTTGCTATCAAATAAATATGTGTTGATGTCACTCGAGAGCATGGATCGCAAATGAAAGATCACTTGTATGAATTTAAGGACAAAATACTTTAACATTTGATAATACATCACTGGAACGGTATACTTTCTTATTGATCAATAAGAAATCATTTGAAGGTTTTAAGTTGCAACCTAATAATATTTTTGTAGATGAGCTGAATGACAATGTAACTATTGCAGTAAGGAAACATGCGGAAATTGATTGATTCTAAGCACCTGGTTCTGTTGGTTGAGCAACATGATTTCTTCCAAAAAGAAAAGACTGGTGTGCAACGTAATTTTTCTTTCATATATGTGAAAATTCAGATAGTAGATATCCAAACAGGAACTATGTTTTGGACCTGCCAAGCATGAATCAGCATTCAAATATGATAGATGACTACTTCTGAAGCGGTGTGTTTGCATATATCCAGGAATTACCAAACTGCTAAGTTCTTTCTCCTTCTGTTCAGTATTGTGTTGACAATTTTATTTGGCTCACTACAATGGATTTTTAGATATTAATTAATATAGCATAGTCCATTTGTTATGTACGGCAATGTTTACAGAAGGAAGAATAGGCGTGGCTAGCTGTGTCCGATGCCGCCATCTTTAACTGACACCCTGGCCGCCCTCACTACGGCCATCCAGGGGATGCAACTACAGATCAGCGACATCTCCCTTCGTCTAGGGGCCGTCGAAGGACGTTTGCCTGCGCCCGGCCCGCTGCAGCTGCCGCACACCGCGCCGTTGCAACTGCCCCATGCGGCGCCGCTGCAGCTGCCATATGGCCTTCCTGGCTATGGTGGTCAACCAGCTTTACTGCCATCTGGCCTGCCCACCTCGGAGGTGCTGCCATCGCCGGTGGCTTCGTCAACTATGGCGGCGGGCTTCTCCGTGGCCGCGGGTTCCTCGGTGACCGCGGGATCCTCCAACGTGTTGGCCACCAGTGCGCCGCCACGAACGGGTCTGCCTATCCACCAGATTCCGTTCCCGTCATCTCCGTCTCCGGTGCCGTCAATCTCGTCTATTATGGACGGACCAACAGCAGCAGCGCCATTGATGCATGAGTCTCCGGCTCGCACCCATGTTCCACCACAGGACGGGGGCGCCGGCGTGCCGCGATTCCACAAGCTCTCGTTCCCGACATATGACGGCAAGGAGGACCCCTTGGGCTGGCTCAACAGGTGCGAGAGCTTCTTCTGTGGACAACTTACTCGAGAAGCCGACAAGACGTGGCTGGCCTCCTTCCACATGACCGGCTCAGCGCAACAGTGGTATGTCGTGTTGGAGCGCGACATAGGCATGCCATCATGGGATCAGTTCAAGCAGCTTTGCAATCAACGATTCGGGCCGGCGTTGTCCACTAACCATCTGTCAGATTTGGCTCATCTTCCGTTCACCTCCAATGTGGACGCCTACATGGAAGCATTCCAGGCACGGATGGCTCACGCTGGACGGCTGCAACCATTACAGCAGGTCCAACTTTTCACGGGCGGACTTCTGGAACACATCCGGGTAGATGTGGAATTGCACGAGCCACAGGACCTTCACCGTGCGATGAGGCTGGCCCGCGCCTATGAGCGACGCAATCCAGTCACAGCGTTGGCGCTGCCTGCCCCTCCTGGCCGCTAGCGCCGCTCCGGCCAGCCAACTCTACCCGCGACTCCTGCATCCTCCCAGGGTGCGAAGCCTGCTGCAGCAGCTCCAGCAAGACCATTCAAGTACCTCTCTCCGTCCGAGATGGCGGAGCGCCGTAAGCAGGGACTTTGTTATAATTGTGATGAGCCGTACGTGCAAGGCCATAAGTGTGCACGGCTGTTCTATCTCGAGGCCGCATACTACATCGTAGAGGAGCCGCCTGAGGATGGGGATGATCCTCCCGCGGCAGCAGCCGACGCTGCGTTCGACCCTGACAAGCCAATGATCTCTCTAGCGGCTATTGCCGGTGTACGCACCGAGGACACTATGCAAATCTATGTGCAACTGGGAAATCAGCAGTTCATGGCGTTACTCGATTCTGGCTCCACACATAACTTTGTGCGGACCGACGTCGCACGCCGCGTCGGGCTGCGTTCGTCACCATGCCCAGGCACAGGAGTCATTGTCGCCAATGGCGACAGGGTCGAGTGCAGCGGCTTGGCCCGTGACATTGGTGTCCGCATTGCCGATGAGTTCTTCAGTGTGGACTGCTATACGATTCCGCTGGACAAGTGGGACCTGATTCTCAGTGTTACTTTCCTTCGACAGTTGGGACCTATCTTATGGGATTTTGACGACCTGTGCATGGCCTTCACCAAGGAGGGCAGGCGTGTGTTTTGGCGCGGCATCGGATCTACACGGCATGACGTCCAGTCCACGCGCCTCCAGGCTATCAGTACCTCGGAGCCCGCCCTTCTTGACAAGCTGCTCAGCTCCTTTGAAGATGTGTTTGCAGCACCAACAGGCTTGCCGCCGGCGAGGGCCTGTGATCATCGGATTCATCTACTGCCCGACACCACGCCCGTGGCCGTGCGGCCATACCGTTATCCACAACTCCAGAAGGATGAGTTGGAGCTTCAGTGCGAGACGATGCTGGCGCAGGGAATTATACGCCCTAGTACAGCGGCGTTTTCAGCTCCCGTACTCTTGGTCAAGAAGCATGACAACACATGGCGTTTTTGTGTCGACTACAGGGCCTTGAACGAGCGCACCATTAAAGACAAGTTTCCAATTCCTGTGGTGGAGGAATTACTTGATGAGCTCCATGGTGCACGCTATTTCACTAAGTTGGACCTTCGTTCTGGGTATCATCAAGTGCGGGTCCATCCTGAGGATATTGAGAAGACAGCGTTCCGCACTCATCACGGTCATTTTGAGTTCCTGGTGATGCCGTTCGGCCTCACGAACGCGCCTGCAACGTTTCAAAGTTTGATGAACTCCGTATTGCGACCCTTCCTGCGCAAGTTTGTACTAGTCTTTTTCGATGATATCCTGATTTACAGTCCATCATGGTCGCAGCACCTGCAGTATCTCAACGCTGTCTTGACGGCCCTCCGACAGCATCATCTTCATGTCAAGCGCAGCAAGTGCGCGTTCGCGACTACGTCGGTGGCTTACCTAGGCCATGTCATTAATGGCGAGGGCGTCGCCATGGACGGCGACAAGGTGGAAGCCGTGGCCACTTGGCCGCAGCCGCGTTCAGCTCGCGGCCTCCGGGGCTTCCTTGGCCTCGCGGGGTATTATCGCCGCTTCATCCAAGGCTTCGGTGTCCTCGCAGCCCCGCTGACGACGCTGCTCAAGAAGGATGCGTTTGTTTGGTCCCCTGCGGCTATAGCGGCGTTTGATGCCCTGAAGCGGGCTCTCTCTACGGCGCTTGTTCTTCAGCTTCCCGACTTCGAGCAGCCCTTCTTGGTTGATTGTGACGCATCGGGAACAGGTTTTGGTGCGGTTCTTCATCAAGGGGCAGGCGCCATTGCTTTTTTCAGCAGGCCTTTTGCTCAACGCCATCTCAAATTGGCAGCTTATGAGCGTGAACTGATCGGTTTGGTACAAGCAGTCCGTCATTGGAGGCCATATCTTTGGGGGCGCCGTTTTACAGTTCGCACGGACCACTACGCCCTGAAGTTTCTGCTGGATCAGAGGCTCTCCACTGTTCCTCAACATCAGTGGGTCAGCAAATTATTTGGTTTTGATTTTGCAGTGGAATTTCGACCAGGGCGCCTCAACATTGTTGCGGATGCATTATCTCGGCGCTTGGAGGACGAGCAGTCGGTTAGCGCCCTCTCGGTGCCCACGTTCGACCTCTACGCCGACCTCCGCTATGAGCTGCAGGAGGACGCCCAGCTCCGTCAGCTGCGTGACACCATTGTGGAAGACCGGGGCGGACAATGGCGCGTTGTGGACGGCCTGATTCTCCATGGTCGGCGTGTTTACATTCCGGCGTCATCTACTGTGCTGCCCGCAGTGCTGCACTTGGCTCATACATCCGGCCATGAAGGGATTCAGCGGACTCTTCAGCGTCTCCGAGCTGATTTTGTCATCGACCACGACCGTCGGCTGGTTCGCGATTTTGTGCGTTCTTGTTCCACCTGTCAGAGGAATAAGACTGAAGCTCTCCATCCAGCCGGGTTGCTCCAGCCGCTGGAGGTTCCTGTCCGTGTGTGGGAGGACATCTCGCTCGACTTCGTTGAAGGGTTGCCCAAGGTCCATGGCAAGAGTGTAATCTTGACGGTGGTGGATCGTTTTTCGAAGTACGCCCACTTTATTGCCTTAAGCCACCCGTACACTGCCATCTCCGTGGCCAGGGCTTTCTTCGAGGGCATTGTGCGTCTCCATGGTTTCCCAAGCTCCATCGTCAGTGATCGTGATCCGGTGTTCACAGGACATGTTTGGTGTGATTTGTTCAAGCTTGCTGGCGTACAGCTCAAGATGAGTACTACATTTCACCCTCAAACCGATGGCCAGTCCGAGGCAGTCAATAAGATGATTGCCATGTATCTGCGTTGTCTCACTGGTGATCGTCCGCGTGCGTGGCTCGATTGGCTTCCATGGGCGGAGTATTGTTACAACACTGCTCATCACTCGTCGCTGCGCACGACCCCATTTCAGGTTGTTTATGGCCGGCCTCCTCCCGCTCTGGTGCCGTATACGGCGGGATCATCGCGTACTGATTCGGTGGATGTTCTTCTGCAAGATCGCGATGAGTTCATCGCCGACGTTCGGGAGCGTCTTCTTCAGGCACAGGCCTATGCCAAGAAATATTATGATGCTCATCACCGGCCCCTGGAGTTTGCGGTGGGGGACTGGGTATGGCTGCGGATTCTCCAACGACCAGCGCAGTCCTTACTTGTTGGTTCTCGAGGGAAGCTTAGTCCTCGGTTCGCTGGGCCTTTCCAGGTCCTGGAACGGATTGGTGAGGTGGCTTACAGGTTGCAGTTGCCGGCCGGTGCTCGTATCCATGATGTGTTCCATGTGGGCGTTCTTAAGCCCTTCAGAGGTGATTCGCCCCCGACGTCGCCGCCGGCTCTACCTCCTTTGCGCCACGGTCGTCTTCTGCTGGAGCCGGAGCGCGCCCTGCGTGCTCGTCGTTTCCGTGGTGCATGGCAAGTGCTCATCCGGTGGACCAACCTTCCAGATTCCGAGGCTACGTGGGAGCTGCTTGAAGACTTCCGTTCTCGCTTTCCCTCATTTCAGCTCGAGGACGAGCTGTTTGTTGAGGGAGGGAGAGATGTTATGTACGGCAATGTTTACAGAAGGAAGAATAGGCGTGGCTAGCTGTGTCCAGGAGTTAGTCGGCATGGCTAGCTGTGTCCAGGAGTTAGGTCCGGTTTGGGTCAGGTTAGGTTATGAGTCAGGAGTCGTATTGAGTCATATCGGGTTAGTTATGAGTTATCCTATTTGTTAGCAAAGGTTGTGAGGAGGATTTGTATAAGTATTGGACTCATTGCTTAATGAAAGACCAGCATGGGATTGAGTTATATTTATCTCCCTTGGGCGCCCAGCCCTGTCTTCTACCTAGCTACACGCCAACCCTAGCAGCTTGCCGAGCACGGCGCCTCCAGTTCGCCGGCGAGCTTTCAAGCCCAGACCCCCAGTCACTCACCGCTATAACCTGCGTTCCCTAGTCTCTACCACCATTCATACCCTAAAGAAAGGATTTTGTCCACATTAAGATATATACACAATATGCTTATCCTTTCTTCTATATGGGTCTGTCGGATTTGAACTTCACTGCTTTATTTATTTGCAAAAAACAGTTGTCATGCTTTCTCAGATTGATTGGTTACTGCAACACCAATAAGTTACAGAAGCCCCTGTTCAGAATCCCCTCAGCAGGGTTTGTGCAATAATATTAACATAGCACTCAACTCTTGTTAGCAACAAATGCTCGACAATCCACGGTGATGCCAGTGCATACCCTTTTCACCGCAGCTCACTTACTACTGTCGCTAAGGTTCTCACTCTGGTGGCATTATGATTATTCCGTGCAAAATCAACCAATCTGATAATCTAATCTATGTAACACTATTTAACCAATCAAGTTTTTGCATTGTTTCTCAATGAAAGTGAACTAGCTTCATATAGCTTAAAAAAATATTTCAGTGATCCTTAATTCATATATTTAAGCATTACATATGAATATTTTTGCTAACACCATCATCTTGATGGCATTTGTGATTATTCTAGAAAAGAGCAGAAGACTAGAAGGAAGATACAAGAAAACAAACCGAGGTATGTATTCATTTTAATATTCATCATTAGCAATTCCTATGAATTCAGGGATTGCAGCATGCTGTAAATATATCAACAAATTTGTGTTAGAGCTGAAATTATCAATCCATATTTGTATTCATTTATGTAAAACAAATATTCAAGCTAAAATTTCAACTGTAGTCACTTGAATTTTGTTGTGATCAATTGAATGCATGATGTTCGCCATCCTAGGTATTGATGATATAAGTCGAATGCACTTTTTAAAATATCTTATCCTCACATGGGTACCTCACTAATATGTGATTTCCAATTCTAAGCTTCCTTAGAAAACAGTCATTTAGTATTTGACTAATCATCAAATTTTTATAATATACCTAGCTTTGTACTTTGCTACAGAGCTTTTTCTAACAACTGAAAACTAAGACATGTAACGCATACAGATTATTACCTGAAAAATAATGCTTTCTCAACTAATCATCCTACAACTACCATTTTTACTCGTTGCTACCTTTTTAAGTTGAATGGGTTACAAGGCGCCCTATGGGTAAAATCAACTTCAAATTGGTTTTGTTCCACCTTTTGGTTTCTATAACATTCCTCATATTCTATGCTTAGCTCGATCACTATCTGTCCTTATTAAATAGGTTAATGTATCATATGCATAAAGCTGTCGTTACTGGGAAGTAATACTTGGTGGTTTCAATAGTACTGTACAAAGTGGATTCTGAACATTTGAATTCTTGCAGCCTGCATTGATTTCTTCAGAAGGCAATTTATGGCAGGGTGACCAGGGATGACAGGTTAGAACTGTATCTATGAAAGTGATCTATTTTATATATCTATATATAATATGTTCCAACCCCTTGTTTAGATGGCATCAAAATTCCAAGTTTTTTCACTCTCTCTCCATCACATCAATTTTTAACCGCTTGCATGGAGTATTAAATGTAGGTAAAAAAATAACTAATTACACAGTTTAGTTGTAAATCACGAGATGAATCTTTTGAGCCTAGTTGGTCCACGATTGGACAATATTTGTCAAATAAGACGAAAGTGGTACTGTTCATCGGGTTGAAATTTTTTCCCAATCTAAATAAGGGCCAAGTTTCAAGCTTTGCATTGGCCACTCTAACACGCACTGGGAACTGCATATCCATCACAAGGTTCAACTATCAGAAGGTGGCCAAACACTGGCCCAAATTCTATTTAGGGCGCGCCAAAGCCGCACTGTTTTCTAGTTATATATATATGCATCATCCTCTGAGGTAAAAGCGACCCCAACTTCTGGCACAACTACAGTTTGACTTTTATTGTTGTGCACCTGACAAATAAAAGTACAATAAAGCATAATTAACATATGTAAATACAGTTTGAATTTTATTGCAAGCTGACAGTTGCAGCAGGCCAACAGCCCAACAGCCAAGGAGGTAGCTCTGAACATTCACGCAACCTGACGCTGTCAATTATGGCTGAAGATTTCATTTGATAGCTACTCGTACTTGCTAGGGTCAGGCACTGATGGCGGGGAGCTGATGCTACAATCAAGGTGAAAGAATTCTTTTGTCGTTGGTCAATAAGACCGGCCAGGTGCAGGTACTGTCGCACGATTTACTTTTCCTTTTGCTTTCAGAAACATATCTTTAGAAAATTAAGCATCATCATTTCTATCTCATTCAAACATCGGTTGTGTTTAGTTCCTCCAAACTTTCTGAATTTGGCACTATGCAAAAAGAAGATTCTCCGTCACATCAAACTTGCGGTACATGCATGAAGTACTAAATGTAGACGAAATAAAAAACTAATTGCAAGTTTGGTTGTACTTTGCGAGACGAACGTTTTGAGCCTAATTAGTCAACGGTTGGACAATTATTACCAAATACAAACGAAATGCTATGGTTGTGCTACAGTAAATTTGGCACTCCCAACTTTAGGAACTAAATACAGCCATCATCAGATTTTCTGACATTTGAAGAGAGAGTGCACCTACAAAGCTTATAAAACCTTGCAGCTGTGGCCACGAAGCTAGCTACCTTGTCACAAACTAGGATAACTGGATAGAATCTAGAAGGAATTTGAGGTAGGCAGAAACGAATTCGGAATAGGATGAATGAATTTGGGGTAGGGTTCAACGGGGAAGACACCCGTGAAGTTTAGTTTGGGGATTTCTATTTCTCAATTCAATTGTTCTATTACAAGCCGTTGCGGCAGAGTTTATAGGAGACGCAGCGCCGACTTGGTCCATCTGGACCCACATGACAGTAACCGACTAAGAGTTGCTTCACCCGTCTTCTCCTGGCGTGGCCTGCTGGTCTGCCACAGCTGGCACGCCTGTTGTCGGACAAGGCACAGCGCGCCTTCCACGCCTGTTTACGCCGCCTCCTCCTCATATCTCTTGGCGTCATGACATACCCTCCCTATTGAGACGCAACTTGTCCCCAAGCTAGTGCTTCCGGAAACCTCCACCTCAAGTCTTGTTCATCCTCCATCGTCACCAGGGCTGCTGATTCATCGCCCCAACGAATTTTCACCTTCAGTGCTGATGCTCCAGCTTGTGGCATGAAAACCCGAGCCAAAACTTGTGTGGGCTGAATGATCATAGCAGGATCAGACTCAGTAGATGTAAGATCTGGTTCCACAAACTCTTGAGCAGGAATATGTTGCTTTAGTTGGGAAACATGCACAGCTGGATGAATATGAGCTGATGTTGGTAATTCCAGTTTGTAAGCCACCGAGCCAACCTTCTTCAATATCTTGAATGGCCCATAAAACTTGAATGCAAGCTTCTGACAAGGACGAGTGGCAACTGATGTTTGCACATGAGGTTGCAATTTCAAATACACCATATCTCCTTGAAACTGACGCTAAGATCTGCCTTTGTCAGCTTGAGACTTCATCCGAGTCTGTGCTCTAAGCAATTGCTGCTGAATCAATGCTGTGAGCAAGGATCGTTCTTTCAACCAGACTGCCAGATCAGGTACCACTGTATCCTGGGGATCTGTGATGCCCAACTGCCTCGGAGGATGTCCATAGAGTATCTCAAATGGTGTATGGCCCAATGATGACTGGAATGTTGTATTGTACCAGTACTTTGCTAGTGGCAGCCATTTGTGCCATTGTTTAGGACAGGTATGAACTGTGCATCTGAGAAAAGCTTCCAAACATTGGTTCAATCTCTCTGTTTGAGTTTGAGGGTGATATGATGAACTCATGAGCAGTTGGGTGTCTGACAATTTAAACAGATCTTGCCACAGAGCACTAGGGAAGATCTTGTCTCTATCAGAGATGATAGCTTGAGGTAGCCCATGCAATCTGTAAACTTGATTGAAATAGAGTTTGGCTACCTGTAAAGCTGTGAAGGGATGTGCTAAAGCCAGGAAATAGGCATATTTGGTAAATTTGTCAATCACCACTAATATGACATCATACCCTTCAGACTTAGGAAGCCCTTCCACAAAGTCAAGGCTTACTGTTGTCCAAGCTCTAACTGGAAGAGGCAAAGGTTGTAGCAACCCGGGCAATTTCACATGTTCCCCTTTAGCTTGCTGACAAATTTGACAAGACTGAATGAATTGAGCTACACTTTGCTTCATCTTTGGCCAAGCAAATAGACTCTTAATTATGTGGTAAGTAGCATGAATCCCAGAATGGCCCCCAATTCCACTAGCATGAAGGGCCTGCAAGATGTGATTCTGTGCAAGAATGTTCTGCCCAACCCAAATTCTCCCTTTGTATCTAATGATGCCATCCAGTAATGTATAATGACCATCAGCTGTTGAGCCAAAAGCTAATTCTGACAATAGTTGCTTAGCACTGTCATCCTCATAGTAGCCTTCCTGTAGCCTTTCCAACCATGTTGGTGTAGCTGTTGATATTGCCAATACAGAATTTGATGTTGGACATCGAGATAGGGCATCAGCAGCAGCATTGGTGATTCCCTTCTTATATTGTATCCTGAAGTTCAAATCCATGAGTTTCAACAGAGCCTTCTGCTGTAACTGAGTAGTTGCTTGATGTTCAGTAAGGTATGAGAGGCTCTTGTGGTCAGTCCTACTAATGAATTCCTTTCCCAGCAAATAGGACCTCCATTTCTTTACTGCCAACAGGATTGCCATACACTCCTTTTCATATGTTGACAATGCTTTGTTCTTTTGACACAATGCCTTGCTCGGATAGGAAATAGGGTGACCATCTTGCATTAGTACTGCACCTATCCCCACATCACTTGCATCAGTTTCAATCACAAAAGGCTTTTGGTATACCTCAAATGCCTCTTGGGTAGTTGGAGTCCATAAGAATGGGATTCCTTTTTTTAGTAACTGGGCAAGTGGTTTTGTAATCAAGCCATAATGTTTGATAAACCTTCTATAGTACCCAGTGAGCCCCAAAAATCCTCTGAGCTCTTTGACTGACTATGGAACAGGCCATGACTGAACAACTACTACTTTTGATTGTTCAGTTGCTACTCCCAACTCAGAGACAATATGACCCAAATATTCCAGCTCTTGTTTAGCAAATTCACACTTGGAAAGTTTCAGATAAAACTCATGCTTTTGCAAAATAGTGAATACTTACTGCAAAAGATCTATGTGTTCTTCCAATCTCTACAACTAAAACATTCAGATTCCGATCGTTCACAGGAGTGCGATGGCTCGCTCGCTCCAAAACTTCCGCGGCGCGCGCGCACAATCCCCGCGTGGTGGACCCGGATGTCTGAATCACTGTCCCGCTTGCTCGCTTCCCTAGGCACACGCCCGCACGCTCCCTCCCCTCGCGAGATGGGAGCCGGATTCAGTGACTTTACAGAGCAAAGTCACGATGTAACTTTGCCTCAATCTCTACCTTCCAACTAGCACCTAACAGCTGCAGGGACTTCCAGGTCCATCAGCCCACCCGGCGGCCAACACAAAGCGATTTCAAGCAGCAGCTCACTCTTAAGAATAAACTTGCAGACAACAAAATAATATTGCTGAAAACAACACAAATAGCTTTATACATTTTAGTTCACATCTATATTTGACTATTTGTACCTAATATTTTCCCTCGTGGATTTGTCATCCATTTTTTCTCGCGGATTTGTTTCGGTTAGTTTCCGGTTTTTTTCTCATCTAGTTCATGGAAACTTCGTTTTTTATTTATTTTATCCATCTGCCAAAATTTCTTCTCTATTCTAAAATTTCTTTTCTATTTTTGTTTTGTCTGGCCTTCTCCTAACTAACTCCGTGAACATAGAAACTATCTTTGCTCAACTGTCAACAGCCCTCGTATTTCTTGAGGTATATAACTATGAATTCTAATCCAAATAGATCTCTTCAATCTAAATAGGAAAATATAATTTAAGTGTATAAATCACTACTACGAAAATGATTTCTAGCAAGAGATATTTACGTGTATGGCCCTCAAAATATTACGTCTTCCTTTCATGGCCTGTTTTTTTTCCGAACTACCTGTAAGGACCAGAATGAAATTCTCTTATATATAGTCTTTCGTCCGTTTCTTGCACTTAGTGGTGTTAAGTCAAGGGTAAAATGATCATTTTACCCCTTGTGGGAAAAAAATAAAATGCAGAGTTTAGTTTGTCTTTTTTAGATTTAGAGTGATATTGCGCAAATAAGGTCGCACATAATCAGATACATTTATATGTGTGACCTTATCTGCGCAACATTACTCCAAATCTAAAAAAGACAAACTAAACTTTGCATTTTATTTTTTTAGCCATCGGTAAAATGGTCATTTTACCCTTGACTTAACACCGCTAAGTGCTAGAAACGGATGGAAGGCCATACAGGTAAGAGAATTTTGTTTCCGAGGTAAGTTCGAAAAAACAGGCCATAAAAGAAAGATGCATTATATTTAGGGCCATACAAGTAAATATCTCTTTTTGAATAGACACGGTTCAAATACATGGGAGATGGATCGACAGTTTGAGGTATGCTTGTTCTTATGTGATAAGTTCGGATAGTGATATTGTGTGACAGCGGTATGGCTCAGATCCAGATGCCCTCTGGCCTCCCCCGTCCCTTCTCCTGCTTCCATTTTTTCCGATTTGGATCTGGAGTGTGTGATTATGGTTGGCTGTTTGTTTTGTGAAGGATCCGCCCGTGAGGCAAGGGATGACTGGCAGACTTAGCCTGCTCGTCAACTGCATGCTCTGCCAGTAGGTTTTTCTCTTTTGAGGGATAGCACAAACCTATTCTCAGCATTGGAAAGAATGTGAATCATTTTCCATTAGTATCTAACTTACTTACATGTCTGTACATTTGGTATGTTTTTCTTAGTGTCAAAGTTACATACTTAGTAACACTTCTGATTTCTTGTTTTGGGTAATTGAAATATCAGACATCAGACATGCCTATGCAAGGAGAAGCTGAACCAGCATTCATGGTTTGTGGTACCATTTTCTTGAAGGCGATTGAGTGGGGCTTCTTTTTGGAAATTTGGAGAATAGAAATAAACTTCTGTTGGAGATTTCCTGTGATCCTCGAAACCCAAAACTCAAGCATGGTCGCATAGGCAGGTATGGATCTTGTTAACTGAACATGGCAAAATGCATCCTAGAATTATGGAGTGCATTACTCAGAGCAAAATGCGGCCTAGAATTATAGAATCTATAATAGATAGGCATTTTTTGCTTTCTGATGTTGTCATGAATTGTGATGGGAGAGAAAAGAGTTGCAAGAGAGGATTACAAGCTTCATCTAAACAGTTCTGTGTTGCTAGGTTCCTTTTAGGCTTAGCATCCTTTAGACAACGTCATAGTGTTGTAAACCAACTCAGACCAAAAAGTAAATTTCCCAATTGCTGTAAACTCCATAATCATTGGGGAGCCATATAAATTTTAGATGTAGTGATAAATTACAACCACTACAAATGTGAAATCTCAAATTTAGCTTGACATGGGTTTCAGATGTAGTAATAATTTTTTTGATGAATCATCATTTACATCTAATGATGGTGGATTCCTCTGCTCTCTTTGGCCATGCTTACACCTACATTTATCATTACATTGCATGAACAGGTGGCTTTTCTTGGTCCTGAACTACTCCCGATTGAGTCTCAAACAAACCAGCATGTAAGATATCATGCAGACCCGAGTTAGTAATACTCGCTTTCCACTGGTTCACACCAATTTCCATATATTATACTTTAGCTAATATTACCCAGTGAATCATTGAGATCCAGCTGATTGCAAATACATTTATCAGCACCTCCAGAACTGGGCATTCCATATTTATGCTTTACATTGATGTTACCCAAGGAATCAATGAGATCCAGTTGATTGCAAGATACATTTTATCAGCACCTCCAGAACTAGGCAACTATGAGAATGGTTTACATTACTACAAGAGAAAAATGGTTGTTCGAGACTAGGTTCTGCCTATCCTGATTTACCTCAATGGGAGTCAGCTTGAGCCTCCATGGGGAGTCCTCTTTGAAGCTAAGTTGTTGATTGCCTGTACTTACTACAAATTGTCGAAGAAGAAACTTACCTACTGAAAATACAGAGGGACAATGGCTTTGACCACCAGGTGGGAATGACATAGCCTCAGTAACAGAACATTTGGAATGTTCTTGGTTCTTGCCTTTACATGTACCCCTGTTTTGCAATGCCCATGTGTGGAGGTGATGTGAATGCCTAGACAAGCAAACATGGCTGTGCATGTTGAACATCAGTGAGGATTGAAGCATCAGTATAGCAGAAAGCTGGTGGCATGTTGGTACTTAGAATGGCACTACTATTGGGTGTTGGTGGTGATCTGTTTGGTGATGAGGAGGAAGAGATTGAATAGTTCTCATAGGCAATTTAGAAAGTAGCAAAATTGGTTGATGCATATATGTCGGCCATTGTATGGGTATTGTAACACATGTTAAATGTATAGCAGAATTTGAACTTGCTGCATCCTTTCAATTTTATTCGATTGTCCTTTTGTCCATACTTGCTTTGGACTTACTCCCTCCATCCCTTATTATCTGTCACCGTTGGTGTGCGTGCCACAAGTTTGACTCGATTTATAGAAAATACATGCAATATTTGTATCTCCAAATAAATTTATTAAAAAACTAGATTCAAATACCTTTTCAATGATACTAATTATGTTCCATAAATATTAATATTTTTTAATATATATTTAGTCAAAGTTGTTTCTTGAAAAGCGTAAACGATAGATATTTAGGGACAGAGGGAGTATGTATTTTAATGCAACTCAAATTGACATGATTAAACTCAAAATATCGTGACATTAGTTTTTTTCCCGTAGCAACGCACGGGCATGATCCTAGTGTAGATGAATATACCAAGATGTCATTTATAAAAACTAGTGAAAGGACCTAATTGGCCTAGAGGGGGGGGGGGTGAATAGGCCTTTTTACAAAACCTGAAACTCACAAACTCGAATTTGCGGAAGTTAAATACCAGACCGGAAGTTCCGGTGGTCTGGATCGGAAGTTCCGGTAAGGGGGACCAGAACTTCCGGTGCAGACCTTCAGAACTTCTGGTGCTCTAAATGAGCTACGAAATCAAAGTGAATCGAGTTGGGATTTCAGATCCAAGTGTTACCGCACCCTCCTAGAGGTTGTTGATGAGTATGTTGAACTCCTCAAGACTTGGCACCACACCAAACCGTAGATCGGGACCTCCCACCTAAGAAGTTGGGGGTAGAGAGGAAGAACAACAAGAACACAAGAACAAAGGGTAGTCGAAGCTACCACCACAACAAGACAAGCTATTTTTACCGAGGTTCGGCAATCCCCACTAAGGAGTTCCTACTTCCTCATTGTTGAGGTGACCACGAAGGTCCGACCACTAAGGTCTCCTCCCTCAAGCAACTACGAAGGCTAGCTTTACGAAGGCTAGCTTGAGATTTCCACTAAGTATCAAAGAGGGATACAAACACTTAGGGGTGCCCTCACAAATGAATCAATATGGGCAACCACGAAGAACACCTAGCCGGCTAGGTTCCAAGAACCCAAGAGAAACAAACACAAATCAAGCCGGCAAAACGAGGAATCCAAGTGCTCAAGTCGAAGATCGATGCTCCCGCTCTCAAATCTCACGTCCCTAGCTCAAACAATCGAGGATTGAAGCTTGGAGGCAAAGGAGGAGAGAGAGTGAGCGAGTCACTGCTTGGAGAGAGTTGGGAGAGCAGAAATGAATGTGCAAAGCTCTGGCAACGGTTAGAAATGAGGTGAGTAGCTTATATACTCGGGCTCGGATGAGCCACCGGAAGTTCTGGTGGAAGCCACTGGAACTTCCGGTCAAAAGACCGTTGGGCTTGTCAGTCAACTCGGGTTCACCGGAACTTCCGGTGCCAGGACCGGAACTTCCGGACAGAACCTGAAACAATTCTCTCGCACGCGAGCGCGCGCGCAAACTGCACCAACCGGAACTTCCGGTGCCTGACCGAAACTTCCGGTGAGTACCGGAACTTCCGGACGGAGACCGGAACAAAATACTGGCACGCGGACGCGCGCGGGCGCCAGCGACCGGAACTTCCGGTGCAGCTCACCGGAACTTCCGGTGTACGTCTTTCCAGCCTACTAAGCTTCGACAAGAGCACTTTTTATCCCCATTTTGCTAACTAGATTTGTATCCCTCTTGATAGTGCGGCGTTGCCTACGACTCAAATCAAAATAAACGGTGTTGAAGCCCTTGAGTCGAAGCGCCTTTTGTCCATCAAAATTTAGGGTGCTATAATTCACCAAATATTCTTTTCCAATTCCATCAATGGACTAACACCTGTAGATTACACTTGGTAAATATGTTAGTCCCTAATTTAATTGTCATTAGTTATCCAAAACCCACATCGGGGGCGAATGTACTTACAACTAGTACACCCTTTCTCAACAATGGTGCAAACAACTCATTCATAGCACACTAAAATGTAGCAGGTGCATTAGTGAGACCAAAGGGCATTACCTTAAAATCATAAAGTCCATGATGAGTTGTAAATGTTGTTTTCATCTCATCACCAACAGCAACTCTAATTTGATGATAACTAGATCTGCAATCCAGCTTAGAAAACCATTTAGCTCCATACAATTCATCCAATAATTCATCCACAATTAGCAGTGGATGTTTATCCTTTACTGTGATTGCATTCAATTATTTATAATCCACACAGAAACACCATGTTCCATCCTTCTTCTTCACTAAGAGGACTGGAGAGGCAAATGAACTAATGCTGTTCTGAATTATTCCTCTTTGCAACATATCCTAGACTTGTTTTTCTATTTCATTTTTCTGGTGAGGAGCATATCTCTAGGGTCTGACATTCACAGGTTGTGCCTCGGGTACTAAGGGTATCTTATGATCAAAACTCCTTGGTGGTGGTAGAGTTTGTGTTTCCTGAAATAGTTGCTGATATTGTTGCACCAGCTCCTGCACAACTAGTAATGGAACAGAACTTGGAGTAGTGATCTCAGTGGAATGAGTAACAGGGAAGATCAAACTATCATGGTCAGCCGCTGGTGATACAGCCTGAAGATGCACACATTGAGTTAGGCATGATTCTTGATGAGACCCTTCAGTTTATGGACTGAGACCTTTGCACACTTGGTGACAACAGGTCTGATGCCTTTTAGCTAGATTCTCTTCCCATTCAGAGGTAACTTCAGGAGTTTTTTCTTCCAATGTATCCACATGGGGCTATGGTCCTCAAGCCAATCTGCTCCAAGTATCATATCAAAGCCCTTGATTGGTAAAACTCTAGTATGATAAGCAAAAGAGTGTCCCTGAATGTACCACTGAAAGTTTGGCACATGCACAGCAGATTCCAGTGGGCTCCCATGAGCTATGGAGTACTTAATCTTTTCACAGGCTACTTGCTCACAATGCAACTGGGAGGCCAACTCATCACTAATGAAAGTAGTAGCACTCCCTGAATCTAGCAGGATCAATATCTCCTTTTTACCCACAAAGCCTTGAAATCTCAAAGTCTTCCTTCTTTTAGCCATTCCAGGAACTGACTCAAGTATAGGTGATGTACTGACAGCAAAAATAGGTTGCTCAGTGTCCCCCTTCTGAATCACTGACATCGGCTTCTTCAGGATCAGCACTGAGTTGGCACATTTCCATGAGTTCCTGAATGACATTGATGCTAATCTTATCAGGACACTTGTGGCCTTTACCCTGCCATTTCTCTCCACATGTAAAACAAAGACCATTAGCCTTTCTATAGGATTTCAGAGGCTCCCCACTTGTCCTCAAGAACTCTGGGTTCCCTGGCTTTGGCTCCTCCCTCTTATGATTCCCTTTGAACTTGTCAGGTACTACTGGATAACGTCCTTGCTTGGGCTCCCATTTTGTAGGCTTAGACTTCTGAGCAGCTAATTCCTCTTCCTGAATCAAGGCCAAGGAATAAGCTGTTTCCAGATTTGGTGGTCGATGCAAGGCAATTGGGGAATGAATCTCATCCTTCAGACCTCCAAGAAAATGGGTCACAGAATAGACATCGTCATATGAGTTGTTATACAACAGGAGATGATGTGCTAGTTGCTGGAACTGAATGAAATAATCCTGGACAGATCCAGATTGCTTCAATGCGTCCAACTGCTTCATCATGAGGGGGTACTGATCTCTATCAAAGTGACTGAAAACCGCCTCATACATAGCAGGCCAAGACTGAAAACGCCCACGCAACTCAGCAGATTGCAACCAAGTTGCCGCAGGACCCTCAAAATTGAGCGAAGCAAATCTTGTTTTGAGCATGTCACTGATGGAATAGACCTCAAAGTAAACCTCACATAGATCCTTCCACAACCGCGGGTTATCACCAGAAAACTTTGGGAAATCCATTTTAGGGGTTGGTGGATGGCGAGAAACATGAGACTGGTGGTTGGGATCAATCATCACCGTAGAGTTGGGTTCGAGGGGTATACCAATAACAGGTTGATACGGGTGAGGGCCAAGAAGCCTGGTGTCGATCGGCTCACCCAGCGTGGGTTTTGAAGATGATGCAGGAGAACGAGATCCCCTAGATGGAATCGCGTTGAGGCCGATCCGCGGAATCACCAGTGGAGGTTGGTGCAGTCCGTGCGGCAGCGGCGGCGGCGGCGGTGGCGGTGGCCGTGCCTCCAACTGCTGCACCCGACCCGCCGTCTCATTGGCCGTTTGAAGGAGAGCCCCCAGCAATGTGTCCGCCGATGT
The DNA here is from genome assembly GCA_038087645.1 of Saccharum hybrid cultivar R570. Taxonomy (NCBI): domain Eukaryota; kingdom Viridiplantae; phylum Streptophyta; class Magnoliopsida; order Poales; family Poaceae; genus Saccharum; species Saccharum hybrid cultivar. Next base: position 21,527,603 of record JAQSUU010000496.1, read on the forward strand.
CCGCCAAGACTCGAGGCCGGTCACCTTGTCGAGCAGTTGCTAGAGAAGCAACTCAATCCCCTGGTACTGCTTCGCGGAAGCTTCTGCGATCGTCACCATGAGAGCTTCAACCTTCGTCAACTTCTTTTTCGGCGCCAGAATGAATCCAACCGTGAGAAAAAATTTTTTTGGCCGAGAATCAGCCTGCTCTGAGTACCAATTGTCACGAACTAGGATAACTGGATAGAATCCAGAAGGAATTTGGGGTAGGGTTCAACGGGGAAGACACCCGTGAAGTTTAGTTTGGGGATTTCTGTTTCTCAATTCAATCGTTCTGTTACAAGCCGTTGCGGCAGAGTTTATAGGCAACGCAGCGCCGACCTGGTCCATCTGGACCCACATGACAGTAACCGACGAAGAGTTGCTTCACCCGTCTTCTGCTGGCACGCCTGTTGTCGGACAAGGCACAGTGCGCCTTCCACGCCTGTTTGCGCCGCCCCACATTCCACACTCCACTACAACACTTGGGACTCCAGCTCTCCGCCTCCGCATCCCACAATCCAATCTCGCCCAACTCTCGTCCTCGCTTCTCGCCGTGGTCGAGATGAGTCAGGTGCCGGTATGGAAGCGGTCTGCCGATGCAATAGTGATTATGAAGCTGGCCAATGACGTGACGAAGCTCGGGGAGATATACAAGGAGCTCAGGATGAAGACGCTCGACGTCGAGAGGGAGAAGGCCGCGGCGGGGCACGCTGGAGCCGGCCGCCGTGAATAGTGCCCTTTTCCTGTCCGTCATGCGCGTGCAACACTTTTGGTGAACGAACCCTGCCTATGCCCATGCCGATCTCGTCCTCTCCGTGACATGTTGCTGCCTAACCGTGTTCTTGCTTCTCCTTACCGGAATCAAAGTAGTGCCTGCAGCGTGCGTGTATTCTGTTTTTGAACCTGCTATCGGTATGGTATGCGTGTATTCTGTTGACTGTTGCGAACCTGCTGCTACGCCTGTGTTCTGCTGCAAATAAACCAGCAACGTAACAAGGTTGCTTGGCTTAGTCTGTTCTCTTGTTTTTGTGGAAAATGTAAGGTTTAGAGGGTGTTTTGATCCGGTCACTAAAGTTTAGGAGGTGTCACATGGAGGTGTTGCATGGGGTATTCGGATACTAATAAAAAAATAAATTACAGAATCCGTCAGTAATCTGTGAGACGAATTTATTAAGTCTAATTAATTTGTCATTAGCACATATTTACTGTAGCACAACATTGTCAAATCATAGATTAATTAGGCTTAAAAAATTCGTCTCGCAAAACAGTCTCAATCTGTGCATTTAGATTCGTAATTAGTATATATTTAAGAGATTTTTAAAATACTTGTGGAGAATTTCGACGGCTCACAACGACCGATCCGACGGCCAGAAAGGCCAAAGGCGATGGGAGGCGATGAGAGGGAGGCGATGGGAGGCGATTGCTATGTCTATGACCGGTGGGCCAAATGCGCTAAATCGCTTCTCATCGCCACCAAAACTGAGGGAGGAGGCGATGCCAAATAAAGGATGGCTAATTGCGTTTTTATAGTTTTTTTCTAATCAAAGGTATTAAGGTAACTTTATGTTTTGAGTACAATAATTAAGGCTATTACTATTGTTATTAGATGAATAAAAAAACAGCGACCGATCGTCGCTTGGAGCCGCCGCTGCCGCCTTCTAGGTTTCACATGCCGCTACTGCACGGAGCCGCCGCCGCCCAAGTTCGTCCGCGCGCCTGATGCTGCTCCTTCGGCGGCGTGCCGGGCAGCCCTGACCTGCACCCTGCGCCCGCTGCCCTTATCAGTCGCGTTCATGGTTCAGTTCGCCTTTTTCGCGGACGGACAAAGGTCCCCGGCTCGCCGGGCTCGCGGAAGCAGGCCACGAGGTCGTGGGCGGGCGGCCGCGCGCGGGCTCCGGGCCGGCGGCGGCTAGGGTTCCGACGGCGGTCACGCGCATCTGGAGGAGCTGCGCCATGCCTGGACGCCGCCGGGGCGCGCATCTGGAGGAGTCGCGTGGTGGTGGCGGCGGGGCGGGCGGGAGCGGTGGTGGCGGCGCAGGGCGGGCGGGCGTGGTGGTGGCGGCGCATTGGGGCGGCCCGGAAGTGGTGGCGCGTGGCAGTGCTGTGGTGGGGCGGCGCGAGGCGCGTGGCTGCGCAGCTCGGGCCCCGTCCCCGGCCACCGCTGCCTGCAGCTCCAGCACGTCCGCGCGGCCGCGGTCGCCGACGAGCCGAAGCTGAATGCATTACTTGCTATATGCCCTGTTCTACTCTTGCTGTGGTTGACATTTGCACCAAAATATGTAATAAGAAAATCCACATGAATGCATTACTTGCTATATGCCCTGTTCTAGAAAAAAAAGGTGTTTTGGCTAGCTGAACCTGCAACTGCAAATGCAGTTTTTTTCACCAATCTATCTTTTGCATCTTTACTCGATAACTATGTTATAACATACCAGTTAGTACAAACAGATCATTCGATTTGGCTATTTACGTTTCTCTAGACTAGAAGTAGTGAAGATTTTGATTTTATGACCACTAGCGTGATACTATGGAAGAGGGCCGTATTCACGTGCCAGGCAGTAACCGATTGGATCTGCTGCCTCCACGCAATTGCCGTGGAAGGGAGAATTGTGGAGACGCGAGGGCTGGCTGGCGGCGGCGGCGCAAGGCGGACGAGGGCAGGCTGGCGGCGACTATGGCGAGGACGAGGGCGAGAGAGACATCGGTGTTTCTTTTTTTTTTTGATCGGGGGAGGAGTCGGGCGAATGGGGAGGAGATGGGGATAAGTGGTATTTGTGCAATGACTAAAATGCCCTTTTTTTAATAAAATCAATAATTTGTGGAAGCGATGAGAAGCGATGACAAGTACTATAAAAGGACTCTATATTTAATACTTCGTGCATGTGTTGGATGATTGGACAGCGAATAAAGTTTAGGAGGTAAATCTAAACACCCCCTTAGTTGCTAATGAAATAAACAAGCGTGTTCAGTTATTTTTTTCTCAAATACGCAAAAGATTTGCATATCATTATAATTAAGAAGAGTTTAATCATACAAACGATGCGATTCTGACGAGTGCCTTTGGAGGTCTTACAGCCGTAGACTGGACCGTTCTAGCAAACAACTATAAGCTTCGATATTACATAAAAGGACAACCAAGCTAAGAGAAACGCTGCAACCTACGAAGCTGGGCACCTCCGCTGTTCGTTGCGTGATCCTACTCCGACGTCCAAAAAGAGTTTTCTACCTGTTCTGATGTTGTTCGCTGGAAATAACTCGTCCAGAGCTTCAACTTGGCTTGACGTCAAGTTTTCAGTGAAAATGGCGTCGTATGCTCCCTTGGACGCGGAAGAAACTAGTGCCAATCCTCTTCATGAGTAGTACCTCACCCCGTTCGAAGGTCGGTATGTGCGATAACGGCTGAGCAGCAATCCTCCTGCTCCTGATTGGCAGGGGGCGCTTTGCTACCTCCTTCTGCCTTGGAGGACTGGCGATCAATGACGACTTTCTCTTGCACCACACCTCCTCGGTTGTCAATTGTTTATTCTTCAATTTGCATTCGCATTAGCATTGTGCAAGATCTATCAGGTTTCGCTGCCTGCTATGGTGGTCGGTGTGTTGTGTGTGTACAAGTCGGGTCTATATTGTTCCTGCTGACGACGTGGCATAGTCGGCCTTCCTCCAGTGGAAAACTCCTCAAAACTGCACGCAGAAAACAGGTCAATTGCCGTCGCTGCCTATTCTTGGCCATACGGCTTCCCCAATCCCAACACAAACAAGGGAGAAAAACCAAAGCCGAAAGAGGGAAGAAACGGAAGAAAACCAAGAAATCGGCCAATCCCTGGCGCCCTGCACCTTCAATTCTCATCAGCTTGCCATGATCAGTTAGCGCTTCATTTTCTTAATTACGTGAATTCATCTTTTGTCGTAATGCAAGAAATCATATGACTGAATGCTAGCAATAGAAACTTACAAAACTGAATTGTCGATCCAGTGATCAGTGGAGTAATGATCAGTTAGCTAGACCTATCTAGCACATGTATCACAGTTACATCCTAAAATGTAATCTTTACATCTCAACCTACATATAGAAATCAAAGAAAAATGCGGCAAGAAGGGCTCGCAGCAGCAGCTTTGGTTCTACCACTTGGCTGGAGCATCCGAGGGCAGAGTCTGCTATCAGGAATGTGCACTCAATGGGGCCTCTTCTCCCTGGAATTATACCCAGTAAGATTACAGAGTATGATGGGGGCATTTCAAGTATATGGGAAACCAGAAATGCATTGATACATAGATCTGGGCGCAACCTTGCCTAAGTAAACTATGCAGGTACAGTTTGAAAATCAACAATTACAGGTTACATGATCCTGTCAAGTGCCAACCTAAACTTAGCAGTAATATGCTAAAGAACTGAATAGATTGGCACCTTCTTATGATCATGTGATCAGCATTGGTGAGCCAGAGCCAGGAGGCCAGGTGTTATGACCGGCATCCCTACAGGCGTCGCAGCCCCGCTAGTGGCTAGGAGGGGAGCCGGCCATCAAGGGGCTATGGCCCATATAATTGTCGCAATTATAGTATTTCTAGAGGGTTATTTTATAATTATCGTTATTAGAGAGACATATAAATATTTGTAAGACTCTATTTGGGAAATTAAGCAGAAACATATTATTGTTTCCGGCTTCCTCAGGGAGCCGGGAGAAACCCTAGCCGGGTAAAACCCTAGCCGCCTCTTTCCCTTCACGCACAGCCGCTGCAGCCACGGCGCCCTCGCGCCGTCCTCGCCCACGTCCAGCTGTCTCGCACCCGTACAACCTGTGTAGCAGCTCCGGTAGGAACCCTAGCCCTATCAACCTGGTATCAGCATTGCCAGGCACGATGACGACTGCTCCTCCGAGTTCCTCCATCCTGGCGACCACTTTGCCGCTGCCCGCTGCGTCGTTGGATTTGTCAGAGGCGTCCACCGCCTCTGCCCAGCCCCTGACGCTGGAATCACTGGGGGCCAAGGTGGATATGATCGCCAACGCGCTGGTCTCCATGCAGAAGGCGTGGGCCGGCCTGCTCCAGGCGCCTCCGCCGCCATCGTTCCCCGCACCACCACCGCCTCCGCCGCCGGTGCCCACGGCACCAATCCCGACTGGAGCCGGAGTTCCGCTCCATCTTTTGCAATGGCCGGCCTCGCCATCACCCCTGCCTGACTGGCTGCAGCCATCTGTGATGGTGTCGGCTCCGATCTACTCGATGGCCACGTCGCCCACCCCATCAGCCTACACGACGGTGGCAGCGACAGCGGTTTCCTCCCTGCCCCCCGCCAGCGGCACTCTCTTCGGGGGGTGGACGGCCCGCTGTTCTTCGGGGCGCCCTCTCCCTCGGGCGGCTAGCCGCAGGGGGGGCTTGACCCGGCCCTTGCTGCTGCCCTCGCGGGCGCCCAGGCGGGGCCCAAATTCTACAAATTGGAGTTTCCTACGTACGACGGCTCAGCCGACCCTCTGAATTGGTTGAACCAGTGCGAGCAGTTCTTCCGCGGCCAGCAGACGCTCGCATCTGCTCGCACATGGCTCGCGTCCTACCACCTTCGGGGTGTTGCCCAGACGTGGTACTACGCCCTGGAGCAAGACGAGGGCATGCCCCCTTGGGAGCGCTTCCGCGAGTTATGCTCGCTCCGCTTCGGGCCTCCTGTTCTGGGAACACGGTTGGCAGAGCTTGCCCGCCTTCCTTTTGGTTCTTCCGTTCAGGATTACTCGGAGCGTTACAACGCCGTCCTGTGCCATGCCCGCAACCTCTCCGCTCGCCAAAAGGCGGAGTTGTACGTGGGCGGGCTGCCGGACCAGCTCCGCAAGCAGGTTCAGCTCCGCGCACCGCCCGACCTCCAGTCCGCCATGTACTTGGCACGGGCGTTCGAGGAATGCGAACCACCACCTGCACCGCAGCCTCGCGGCACCTGACCGCCCCAGCGGTCAACTTGGACTCTGCAGCAGCGCACGCCGAGCGCGGGTCCTCCGACCCCGGCAGCGCCCACTTTTCGTCGGCTCTCTCCGGCCGAACAGCAGGAGCGCCGTCGCCAGGGGCTGTGCTTCAACTGTGACGAGCTCTACGTGCGTGGGCACGTGTGCAAGCGCCTCTTCTACCTGGAGGCCGACGACTACATCGACGAGGCTCCTGTGGAGACGGTCGCGGACACCCCTTCCAGCGAGTTGGCCGCCACGGAGATGGCTGCCGCTAACGCACTTGTGGTTTCCCTTCAGGCTGTTGCAGGTATTCGGGCCGCAAATTCCATGCTGCTGCCCGTCGTCATCAAGGGCGAACGCTTCCTGGCCCTCCTCGACACGGGCTCCACCCATAATTTCGTGTCGGGGGAGACCATGCGCCGCCTGGGGCTCGTTCCTGTGGGTGGGGACGTCTGCGGATCACGGTGGCCAATGGCGACCGCATGCCTTGTGAGGGCATCGCGCGCAACGTGCCCATTTGCATCTACGACGAGAACTTCACCATCACGTGTGTCGGCCTCAACTTGGGCGGATTTGACTTCATCACCGGCTTCGACTTCATCCGCACCCTGGGCCCCATACTATGGGACTGCGAGGCCCTCACCCTGTCGTTTTGGCGCGACGGCCGCCACGTCACCTGGCAGGGGGTGGCCGGGGCGGCTGCACCCTCTCCAGCCCCCTCGGCACAGCTGCTGACCGCGGCTGCCTCTGATCCACGGCAGCCGCTGCTAGACGTTCTACTCCAGCAGCACGCCGTCGTCTTCACCGAACCCACGGGACTTCCGCCGGCGCGATCGTACGACCACCGCATCCACTTGCTGCCGGGCACCGCACCGGTGGCGGTGCGCCCTTACCGCTACCCCCAGCTGCAGAAGGACGAGCTAGAGTGGCAGTGTGCGGCCATGCTTGCCCAAGGGATCATCAGGCCGAGCACTTCACCTTTCTCGGTGCCCGTCTTGCTGGTGCGCAAGGCGGACCAGTCGTGGCGCTTCTGCATTGACTACCGCGCCCTAAACGCCAAGACGTCCAAGGACAAGTTCCCGATTCCGATAGTCGATGAGCTCCTCGATGAGCTCCATGGAGCTCGCTTCTTCACAAAGCTGGACCTACGCTCCGGGTATCATCAGGTGCGGATGCACCCTAACGACATTGACAAGATGGCGTTCCGCACTCACCATGGCCACTTCGAGTTTCTGGTGATGCCTTTCGGGCTTTCTAATGCCCCGGCCACTTTCCAGGCCCTAATGAATGATGTGCTTCGCGACTACCTCCGGAGCACATCAACATCGTCCTCAGCGCCCTGCGGGCGCACCATCTCCACTTGAAGCGCTCCAAGTGCTCATTTGGGGCACCATCCGTGGCCTATCTTGGCCATGTCATCGCCGAGGGCGGTGTCGCCATGGAAGCCGACAAGGTTGCTACGGTGGCGGCGTGGCCTCTACCTCGCTCGGCCCGGGGCCTTCGCGGCTTCTTGGGCTTGGCGGGCTACTACAGGAAGTTCATCTGTGACTTTGGCATCATCGCGGCCCCGCTCACATGTCTCTTGCGGCGAGACGCATTCGTGTGGGACGACGACGCGACGACGGCTTTCGAGGAGCTCAAGCGTACCTTGACAACGGGGCCCGTGCTTCAGATGCCGGATTTCGACATGACTTTCGTGGTCGACTGCGACGCATCGGGCGTGGGGTTCGGCGCCGTCCTCCACCAGGGCGCAGGACCCCTCGCCTACTTCAGCAGGCCATTTGCAGCTCGCCACCTCAAGCTCGCCGCCTACGAACGCGAGCTCATCGGCTTGGTGCAAGCTGTGCGCCATTGGCGCCCGTATTTGTGGGGGCGCCCCTTCCTGGTTCGCACTGACCATTACAGTCTAAAATTTTTGCTTGATCAGCGTTTGTCTACCGTTCCACAACACCAATGGATCAGCAAACTTTTCGGCTTTGACTTCACGGTGGAATACCGCCCAGGCCGTCTCAATATCATGGCGGACGCTCTGTCACGCCGCGACAGTGAGGCAGTGGCGTCTGTACCTTCGCCGGTCGCGCTCGGGGCCGCGGTGGCCTTGTCCGGGCCCTCTTTCGCCCTCCTCGACGACATCCGGTGCGCTACGACCGAGGCGCCGGATGGCCAGCGGCTGCTGCAGCAGCTCCAGGCCGGGGAGCTCGTGGAGCCGTGGCGCCTGGACAGTGGCCTCCTCCTCCATGGGTCCCGCATCTTCATGCCGGACCACGAGGACCTCCGCCACCAGGTCCTCCTCCTGGCCCATGCCGGCAGCCATGAAGGGACCCAGAAGACGCTGCACCGCCTCCGTGCCGAGTTCTACATTCCGCGGGACACGGCACTGGTGCGGGATTTGGTGCGTTCCTGCACCACGTGCCAGTGCAACAAGACGGAGGTGTTGCAACCAGCGGGACTGCTGCAGCCCCTCGACGTGCCCTCCCAAGTTTGTGCGGACATCTCGATGGACTTCATCGAGGGGCTGCCCAAAGTCACCGGCAAGTCGGTCATCCTCACCGTCGTCGGCCGTTTCTCTAAGTACGTGCACTTCATCGCGCTCGGGCACCCCTACATGGCCGCGTCGGTCGCCTGCGCCTTATTCGATGGCATTGTACGGCTCCACGGGTTTCCACTCTCCATCGTCAGCGACCGGGACCCCGTGTTCACCGGCCATGTGTGGCGGGACCTCTTCCAGATGGCGGGCGTCAAGCTCCGCATGAGTACCGCCTTCCATCCCCAGACGGACGGCCAGTCGGAGGTGGTCAACAAGGTGATTGCCATGTATTTGCGCTGTGTTACAGGTGACCGGCCTCGTGCATGGGTGGATTGGCTGTCTTGGGCGAAGTATTGCTACAATACTTCTTTCCATACCGCCCTCCGCGCCACGCCCTTCGAGGTCATCTACGGCCGCCCCCGCCGCCCATCCTGCCGTACAAGCCGGTGACGGCTCGTACCGAGGCCGCCGACGCCATCCTCCACAGCCGCGACGAGATGCTCGCTGAGGTCTGTCAGCGGCTCCTTCAGGCCCAGCAGCTCTCCAAACGCTACTACGACGCCAACCACAGGGACGTGGAGTTCGAGGTGGGGTCGTGGGTCTGGCTGCGTCTCCTTCACCGCACCACGCAGCAGTCCCTCGACCCTCGCTCCAAGTGCATGTTGGGGCCGCGCTGGGCGGGACCGTTTCGCGTGCTTGAGCGCATCGGTCGCGTCGCCTACCGTCTCCAGCTGCCCAATGGCGCCCGCATCCACGATGTTTTCCATGTGGGCCTCCTGAAGCAGCACCGCGGAGATTCCCCCACTGCGGCCGGCGTCCTGCCTCCGGCTTTGGCTGGCCGGGTCCTGCCAGGCCCGGAACGCGCCCTGCAAGCTCAGCAGCGCCGGGGTGTTTGGAAGATTTTGATCAAGTGGCGCGGTCTGCCAGCAGATGATGCAACGTGGGAGTCACTCGAGGAGTTCCGCGCCGAGCACCCCGATTTCCAGCTCGAGGACGAGTTGTTTCTACAGGCGGGGAGAGATGTTATGACCGGCATCCCCTACAGGCGTCGCAGCCCCGCTAGTGGCTAGGAGGGGAGCCAGCCATCAAGGGGCTATGGCCCATATAATTGTCGCAATTATAGTATTTCTAGAGGGTTATTTTATAATTATCGTTATTAGAGAGACATATAAATATTTGTAAGACTCTATTTGGGAATTTAAGCAGAAACATATTATTGTTTCCGGCTTCCTCAGGGAGCCGGGAGAAACCCTAGCCGGGTAAAACCCTAACCGCCTCTTTCCCTTCACGCACAGCCGCTGCAGCCACGGCGCCCTCGCGCCGTCCTCGCCCACGTCCAGCCGTCTCGCACCCGTACAACCTGCGTAGCAGCTCCGGTAGGAACCCTAACCCTATCACCAGGATTCAAGTGTTTCATTATGGCTGCACACCGCCGAAACCTAATTTCAATAGCCTTGCAAAAAATAGCTCACATAGTTTTTCTCTCCAGAAAAAAAATACAACACATTCAGATAGCAGATCTGCAACAGGAAGTGCAACAATAGGGCACTAAAAAATTGACGTTTGAGTAAATATTATATTCATAAACTCAATTTTAAGTAGTATCATGTCATCTTTGATCAACCACTTGCAAAGACACAAATCAAAGCAATAACAAAAGGTACTATCCATTCAAGACAATTTTACAGAACTTCAATAATGTAAATGATATAGGATACACCTGTACCATTATAACATATGCAACAGGTTCAGCTCATTATCAGCTCTATAAACATGTCATCATCATTGAAACAATGAAAGACTTGAAAGTTTGTTTTTATAGAATTGACAATGATCATGTAACATAAGATTGCTCACAGCTTGGAACAAGCAAGAAAATGGGATTGCAGCAGCAAAGATTAGAACCCTTGGTTCTCAACATTACAGTATCACATAATAAGTTAGATTAAGAGTAGCAAAAAGTTCAACCCATATTTATCACTCCATTCAGATTTATGGTGCTTCAAGCAACACAAAAACCAGCATGTTCATGTGGATCGAGTGGCTATATAGCAGGGTTATCTTATATCTTCCACTTAAAGCATTGTCACACTCAAAATAAATTGGTCTTGCATAGTCTTTCAATTTTGTTTCTAGTGTAGACAGAAAATATTATAAAAATTGTCATTTTGTTCTTATATCTACGGAAAGGGGGAGTTACAGACATTGGCAAATACAACTTTTTTTTGTTTTTGCTATGACATTTGTCATTTGTATCAGAACGACCGAAACATCAACCAGTAGATTTTACTCACCTTATGTGGCTTTGATCCCAATCAGGTAAGAAGAGGAAGTTGAAACCTCCTGCAGAAAGATTATAATTAAATGAAAATATTTGATTCTAAATCATTTATTTTGCAGCACGTGTCGTAAGTGTTGGTGTTCTGGAATGCTTCAGTGAACACCAGACATATGCATCAATGAACTTTCTGACATAATCACAGGGTTGCATTCAGTAAATAAATGATGTATGTATGATCTTCAGTACATAGCTGAATGGTAATTCGGCAATTTATGTGTATATATAAAAAAAGTGATAATTGGTATATTCTTTAAGTAAAATAAGGAATAAGGGAAGTCATTTTTAACGGCTATTGGAATATTTGAGCAGTTAACAAATTACCACAAGTAACGCTGCCCCCTTCCAGCCTGGAGGCAGTTCGGTGGGGCGCTCCAAGGCTTGTCGCTGGGCGGACACTGACCCTGATGACTCTGATGCCGAAGGGCCACCGACCGTCTCTCCGACCCCCTACCTCGACGCCGTTCTTCGTGGGCTGCACCCAATGAGAATGTCGCCATGGCCTGCGCGAGACCGCTCCACTCCAGCTGTGGCGCATGGTGCAGCTGCCGTGGTAGGTGCTCACTTGACGGGCTGGCGCCATCGGCGTTCGTCCGGCGTGTCCGGCGGCCACGGGGCACCGACGCGGTTGGCTGCACGGGTGCCCGCGCATCATCATCGCCTTGGTCCTCCGTCCACGGGCTGTGATGGTGACAGGGTCATTGGGACGGGTGACGCACGACGCGGTGGTGCTCGTAGGCGGCGTCGTCATCGTCGGAGGGGTTTGCCGACCCACCCCGTGCATGTTGGCTGGGTCGCGAGCGGTGCTGCCGACCGCGTGCCGGTCCATCAGAGACTCGGCCCTCGAGTTCCCTCAGGCCAACGGCGCCGTTTCTCTGCTCCTGATGTGGATGGATGGCGCGAAGTGATGCCACGCGTGATGGAGGCCGGTCGCAGCAGCCAAAGGCCGGCTGTGGTACGATCACCGACCGTCGAGGCGCGTCCCCGAGGCCCTACACGGCAAGTGCTTCAATTGTCTCTCTTCCTCCCACCGTGTGGCAACCTGCAGACTACCGCCACGCTGTCTGCGTTGCTGATGTTTCCGACACATCGCGCACGACTGCAAGCGGCGGCGTTCCGTGGAGATCGCTGACACGGTGGGAGGCCGCACTGTGGCATCCAGCCCACGTGTTGACCCGGCTGGTCTTGGCATGCCGACCGTTGGTCATCTGGGGCACTTGCAGCATGGTGGCAGCTCGTCGTCGTCGTTCACTCCAAGACAGGATAGCCCTGGGAACCCCATGTCTGGTGAGTGCGGCGTGGTGAAAATGCCAGTATCACCGACCGTCGCTGTGCAGGGAGATGAAGTGCTGACACGAGTGGTGCACCTTGAGCCTGTGCTTGCGGTGGACCGTTGCTTGGAGGCTTCGTGTCGTGACTTCGATCCCATGCTGGACGAGGTGGAGGCATGTCTGACTATGAGGTCACCTTCGTGTCCTTTGTTCGATAATGCTGCACAACCATACTCGCAGGTGACTGTTACACCTGGGCCAATGACATCTGCGGTGTACGGTGGTGAGGTCTCGCCGTTGTCGGGTGATTTCGCCCCGCGTCGCTCCCCCTTGGGTAAGAAGCAGCCACGGATGCCACAGCCGGATTCGGAGGTTACGGAGCTGGAGTTGCTGAGGCGCAGCCGTGGATCATCGTTTGACGATGATGGCCACAACACTTAACCGTCGTCGACTGAGGCGTCCCTGTTGGCAGAATTGGAGGAGCGGCTATGCATCCTGCTCGAGACCCCGTTGCTTAGCAAACCAAGGCTGAGGAGGTCTAGGACACCTTCAATGGTGATGTCGGTGCATCGGAGTGGGAGGCTGGCTGCTAAGACCAAGGCCTCCAACCCGACTGGTACCAATTGAGTTCATGAAACTTGTCCATATCTCTTACACATGGTAAAAAGCTTGGGCAAGCAACATGGATTCAAATGAACTTTATCATAACATCTTTGTAAATGGGTTGTCATCAATTACCAAAAGGGGGAGATTGAAAGTCCATAGTTTAGTTTTGGCTAATTGATGAAACCTAAGTACTAATCACATGTGCTTGAGTGTTGATAGCAAAAGGTGATTGGTACACTCCTAAGTGATGGCAAGATGCATGTTGATCATGATGATTTGGTGCCATACTTGGAGAAGAAGAGGAGATGGAGTGCAATCCTATGGAGCTCAAGGCAAAGGTATATATAGGATTTACTTTTGGTGACCAAGACACCATAGAGGGTGTGATCACACTTAAGATCGATAGCCATACTATAAAGAGGGGAATTTGCGGGGCTATTGATCACTTAAGTGCCACTAGATGAGGATTCATTTGCATATGCATTTAGATCTAGTGGTGAGCTAACTTAACACCTCAAAAATGATTGTGAAAATGCTAACACATATGCACATGGTGATGTACACTTGGCGATGTTAGCACATTTACGAAGGGGGTGGAGTTTGAGCGGTCGAGATGGGTTCACTTTTTGTGAAAGTGAAACGCCTATTTTCCACTACGCCAGAGGCGGAGTTTATCTTTAAGTCATCGTGGATAGAAACGGAGGCGAACAGAGGTCACTGGGCTGACCGGACGCTGAACCAGATGCGGTCTCGGCATGACCGGACGCGTCCGATCAGTTCTTCCCGCGTGCTGTGAACGCGCGCACCGGCGCGTCCGGTCACTCGCGGGACCGGCGTGTCCGGTCAGGCACCAGAGGGACAGTGAACGCGAAGGGTCGATTGGACGCGGTGGCTCGTTCGGTCATGCTCGACCGGACGCATCCGGTCGTGAGTGGGTGCTTACTAGAATCAACCAGATGCTGGCACTGTGGCGTCCAATCAGTTCAAGCGGTGCGTCCGATCGCGGGGTCAAAAACGCGAATCGTGGTGACCGGACGCTGAGGCGCATTTGATCAATTTTGATCGGCGCGTCTGGTCACTCTAGTGCGTGAACGAATACATTTAAGTGACCGTTACGATCGAACGAACGAGATTCAAAGTGGGACACATGGCGTTCATCGGGAAGGCGCGCAGGCACGACCGGATGCTGTGACCATGTTCGGTCACAACGACCAGCGCGTCCGGTCAGTACGCAGGCAGCAACAACTTGTCCCTAACGGCTCTATTCTTTGGGGCTGCTTATAAATATGTGTTTGGCCAGTTTGGGGAGGACACTCTTGGACATTTTGACTTCCTAACATCCTCTTGAGTTGAGCATACTCCCTCCTACTCATCTCCCTTGCTTGATTGACAAATCAAAGTGAGTTTGAGTGATCTCAAGTGCATTTCCTTATGAGTTTGCATCTAGTTGGCACTTGGGTTAGCATTGGCTGCGGGATTCTTGTTACTCTTGGTTGTTGCCGCCACCTAGACAGCTTAGAGGCAGCGGAGGAGTTGTGGCAAGAGTGGTGCTTGTTCTTGGCCACTTCCCAGTGATTTGTGAGGGGTGTTGTGCCTTCCCCGGCGGAGCGCCAAAGGCAACTTTAGTAAATTGCTCATGTCATTGAGTTACCTCACTTGCGGTAGGTTCTTGCGGTGCTCTTGGAGAGCTAGGCTTTGGATTGCCAATTAGCCACCGAACCACGAAGTGGTGGTCGACACAACGGGGACGTAGCGTGCCGGCAAGCACGTGAACCTCGGGAGAAAATTTGTGTGTCACCTTTGTGATTGATTTCTTGGATTTCTCCTGGTGATTGGTCTACATATTGTTGTGATTGGTTCATTCCTCGATGTGGCAGTATAAAGATCACATACCTCTCTTTTACATTCTGCAAACTAGTTGTAACAAGCTCTTTAGTGTAATTAGTTTTGAGAGCTTGTTTTATCTTTGCTAGAGCTCTTTAGTGTAGCTAGCTTGTGAGAGCTCGCAGTGACTTAGCCTTTGTTTGTTATAGTGATCATAGTTACTAGAATTGTTGGATAGGTGGCTTGCAACCCTTGTAAAGCTAGAGCAAATTCGCATTTTCGCCATTTGTTATACTAACCTTTTGCTCTAGTGAGTTTGTAGAATTTTTAATAGGCTATTCACCCCTCTCTAGCCATATTAGGACCTTTCTAGTGGTATCGGAGTCGTGGTCACCGTTTATTGAAGGCTTAACAACCTCGGTGCACAAGATATGGCTCAAATTGTGTTCAACCATGTTGGGGGCAAACCACATTTCTTTGATGGTACTAGTTCCTTTGACTATTGGAAAAGAAAGATGAAAATGTTCTTGGTTCAATCAATGATAGAGTGTGGGAAGTGACCGAGCATGATTTTGTGATACTTGATCCCGCTAACCCCACCGACAATGAGGGAGCAAGCAAGCAATGCAATACAATGGCTCTCAACACCATTTACAATGGTATTGATGCAAAGGTGTTTGAGCAAGTCAAGGATCTTGAGAAGGCTAGTGAAGTGTGAACAAGATTAGGAGAAACATATGAGATCACTTCAACAGTAAAAAGTGCCAAGCTCTATATGATCAAGGACAATCCAACTTCAAGATGAAGGATGATAAGTCCATTCTGGAGATGTTCTATAGGCTCCAAGTCATCATCAATGATCTCAAGAGTCTCGGTGAAAAAGTGAAGGATGAAGATTTCTCACAAGTTCTTGATGTGCTTGCCAAAGAAGTTCAAGACATTGAGAACTATCATCTTTAGAGGAGGATTGACCAGTGTATCTCCCAATGAGGTACTTGGAGATGTCATGACCGATGCCCAATACAATGATAGTGAAAATGAAGATGAAGAGAAGAAAGACAAGAAAGACAAGAAAGAAAAGAGTGTGGCATTCAAGGCTTCTTCTTCATCATACAAGAGCTAGTCCAAGAAGGAAGCATCTAGTGAAGATGATGAGTTTGATGATGAGGCTATGGCTCTTCTAGTGCGCAAGATGGGCAAATTCATAAAGAAGAAAGGCTATGGTGCAAGAAAGAGAAGAGATCATATGAAGGAGCATGTGAGGCTATGCTTTGAGTGCAAAAGCCTAGATCACATTGCGGTGGATTGTCCTCACAAAAGAAATGATGATGAGAATGAGAAGAGGAAGAAAAAGGACAAGAAAGAAAACAAGGAAAAGATGATGACCTTCAAGAAGAAGAAGAAGGGAAGTGGCTATGTGGTCACTTGGGATAGTGATGGCTCTAATGATAGTGATGATGACAAGAGGTCAATCAAGAAAGCACTTGCAAGCATCGCCATCTACAACAAGCCTTCCCTCTTTGACACTCCTTGGACATGCCTTATGGCAAAGCCCACTAAGGTAAAATATGATGAAAGTGATGATGAATATGATAGTGATGCTTGTAGGAGTAATGATGAGGAGGACTATTCCAAGGAGGAGCTCATTGGCATATATGAGCAACTTAGCACCGGCTATGAAAAGAAGAGAAAGGAGTGCAAAGAATTACTCAAGAAGCTCAAAGCTCTTGAGAAATCCTTTGGGGAGCTTTAAGCATCTCATGAGTGTCTAAAGGAAGACCATGAGGAGCTTGGCCTTGCTCACACAAAGCTTGAAAAAGCTCACTCTTCTCTACTTGAGCGTGCCAAGGAGAAGGAGGCCATGGAGGAGCAAGTTATTACAACTTGTGATGTGGGACTAACTTGTGATATTATTGATGAATCTTTTTATAGTCCTATAATTGTTGCCTCCACTAACCCTTCCTGTAGCTCTTCATCCACCGCCACCAATTCTACCTCCACTACTAGTGATGGTGTCACTTGTGATGCTTCACTATTGGTTGAGAATGAGACTCTCAAGAGAGAGGTGGATGAGCTCACTCACGCCTTAGGCAAGGCCTATGGTGGTGAGGCCCGCTTGCTAAAGTGCTTGGGTAGCCAAAAAATTTTTCTCAACAAAGAGGGATTGGGCTACACCCCCAAGAAAGGCAAGGCGGCCTTTGCAACTCACAAGCCTAGTTTTATGAAAAGTAATGGTCAGTTTTGCAATAGATGCAAGCAAGTTGGGCACCTAGAGCATAATTGCAATAAAATAAACAAGAACAAGAAGAATGCTAATGTGAAATGTATTACTTTTGATTCTTGTTATGTTATTACCAAGGGTGAGAAAGGTGTGCGCGCTAAGTTCATTGGTACACCAATTGTGGGCCCAAAGAAGAAGGCTATTTGGGTGCCAAAGAGCTTAGTTACTAACCTCCAAGGACCCAAGCAAGTATGGGTACCTAAGAAACATTGATTTGTTTTGTAGGTCAATTACAAAGTCAGAGAGAGGCATTGGGTGCTTGATAGTGGGTGCACACAACATATGACCGGAGATTCCAAGATGTTTAATTCAATCAAACCCAATGATAGTGGCATCTCTAGTATCACATTTGGTGACAATAGCAAAGGTGATGTTAAGGGACTTGGAAGAATTGCAATCTCAAATGATCATAGCATTTCTAATGTGCTACTAGTTGAAAGCTTGAACTTCAATTTATTGTCGGTAGCTCAATTGTGTGATCTTGGTTTCAAGTGCATATTTGGTGTTGATGATGTTGAGATAGTGAGTGTAGATGGCTCAAATTTGATCTTCAAAGGCTTTAGACATGAGAATCTATACTTGGTTGATTTCAACACTAGTGAAGCTCAATTATCAACATGCTTACTTTCCAAATCAAGCATGGGTTGGCTATGGCATAGAAGACTTGGTCATGTTGGCATGAAGCGATTGAACAAGTTAGTGAAGCATGACTTGGTTAGAGGCTTGAAGGATGTCACATTTGAGAAGGACAAGTTATGTAGTGCATGTCAAGCCGGAAAGCAAGTGGGCAACAGTCATCCAAAGAAGAGCATCATGAGTACTTGCAAACCATTTGAGCTATTGCACATGAATCTATTTGGCCTGACAATATACACTAGCATTGGTGGCAATAAGTATGGATTTATGATTGTGGATGACTTCACTAGATATACTTGGGTTGCATTCCTTGTTGACAAAAGTGATGTGTATGATATATTCAAGTTATTCATCAAGAGAGTGCAAAATAAATTTGAGACCACCATCAAGAAAGTTAGAAGTGACAATGGTAGTGAATTCAAGAATGCAAGAGTTGATGATTTGGGAATCAAGCATCAATTCTCGGCCAAGTATACACCACAATCAAATGGGCTAGTTGAAAGAAAGAATAGAACCTTGATTGATATGGCAAGATCAATATTGAGTGAATACAATGTGAGTCACTCATTTTGGGCCGAAGCAATCAACACGACATGTTTCTATAGCAATAGGCTCTATTGTCATGCGTTTCTAGAGAAGACACCATATGAACTCTTGAATGGAAGAAAGCCTAACATTGCATATTTTAGAGTGTTTGGTTGCAAATGTTGTACTTGAAGAAGGGCACTAGATTGAGCAAGTTTGAAAAGAAATGTGATGAAGGCTTCTTGCTTGGTTACTCCACTACTAGCAAAGTTTATAGAGTTTGGAATTTAGCTAGTGGTTAATTTGAGGAGGTGCATGATGTTGAGTTTGATGAAACTAAGGGTTCCCAAGATGAAGAAGATAATTTGGATGATGTTAGAGGCACACAATTGTCCGAAGCAATGAAGAAGATGGACATTGGTGACATAAGGCCTAGAGAAGTGATAGAAATTGAAGATGACAAAGATCAAATGCTCTCTAGTCTAAATGTACAAGCTAGTGGTTCTCATACAAATGATCAAGCTAGTTCATCATCTCAAGTGCAAATTCAACCTCAAATGGCTAGCACACCATCTCAACCAAGTGCAAGCAATCAAGTGCAAATACTCCAACTAACCAACATTGCAAGAGATCATCCCCTAGATTCCATCATTAGTGATATTCAAAGAGGTGTTCAAACTAGATCAAGATTGGCATCATTTTGTGAGCATTTCTCATTTGTGTCATTTGAAGAACCAAAGAAGATTGAGGATGCATTGAAAGATTCCGATTGGGTAAATGCCATGCATGATGAACTCAACAACTTCAAGAGAAATCAAGTGTGGGAGTTAGTGGAAAGACCAAAGGAGCATAATGTTATTGGAACCAAATGGGTCTTCAAGAACAAGCAAGATCAAGATGGGATTGTAGTAAGGAACAAAGCAAGACTAGTGGCTCAAGGGTATACTCAAGTTGAGGGTCTTGACTTTAGAGAAACTTATGCCCCGATTGCTAGATTAGAAGCAATTAGGATCTTGATAGCCTATGCTTGTGCTCAAAATATCAAACTTTATCAAATGGATGTGAAGAGTGAATTTCTCAATGGATACATTCAATAGGAAGTCTATGTTGAGCAACCTCCCGGTTTTAAAGATTACAAGCAACCCAACCATGTGTACAAGCTAAGGAAGACATTGTATGGATTGAAACAAGCACTTAGAGCATGGTATGAGAGGCTAAGAGATTTCTTGCTCTCTAAAGGGTTCACTATGGGCAAGGTCGACACCACTCTCTTCACCAAGAAGATTGGAAATGACTTATTTGTGTTGCAAATCTATATTGATGACATCATTTTTGGTTCAACCAATCAAGATTTTTGTGATGAGTTTGAAAAGATGATGGCAAAAGAGTTTGAGATGTCCATGATTGGAGAACTTAGTTACTTCCTTGGACTTCAAATCAAGCAAATAAAGAATGGCACATTTGTGAGTCAAGGCAAGTACATAAAGGACATGCTCAAGAAGTTTGGCATGGAGGATGCAAAGGGCATTAGCACTCCAATGGGAACTAGTGGAGGATTAGATAGTGACATGAGTGGCAACATGGTGGATCAAAAGATGTATCGGTCTATGATTGGAAGTTTACTCTATGTGACCGCATCAAGGCTGGATGTGATGTTTAGTGTATGCATGTGTGCAATATTTCAAGCCTCACCGAGATAAAGTCACTTGAAGGCAACAAAGAGAATATTGAGGTACTTGAAGCATACACAAGATGTGGACTATGGTATCCCAAAGGTACTAAGTTTGAACTTGTTGGATATTCCGATTCCGATTATGTGGGATGCAAGTTGAGAGAAGAAGCACTTCGGGCACATGTCAACTATTGGGAAGATCACTTGTCTCATGGTCATCCAAGAAGCAAAATAGTGTTGCACTTTCAACCGCCAAAGCCGAATACATTGCCGCCGTTAGTTGTTGTGCACAACTCCTATAGATGAAGGCCACCTTGAGGGATTTTGGAATCAACTTCAAGCAAGTGCCTTTGCTATGTGACAACGAAAGTGCCGTGAAGCTCACTAACAATCCAGTTCAACATCAAAGAACAAAGCACATAGATGTGAGACACCACTTCATAAGAGATCATCAACAAAAGGGTGACATTTGCATTGTAAGTATTGGTACCGATGATCAACTTGCCGATATCTTCACCAAGCCACTTGATGAGAAGAGATTTTGCAAGCTAAGGAATGAATTGAACATATTGGACTCCTTAAATATGTGTTGATGCACCCTCGTTATATGACATGCCTCTCCTTCGAGCCCCAAGGTAAAAGTTGTGTGTCATGTCATTCATCCTTTGCTAAGGACTTGTTAAGTGCATCTAGTCATTCCTTGCATATCTAAGTTCATTCTTGCAAAGAAAATGAATTTGATGTTTATATGGTACCACTATTGTTTTTATGTTTCCATGATCTAGTGGTAGCATATGACATGTTTATGGGCTTGCAAACCTAGTGTTGGATCTAGAGAACAAGCTAAAAGTGTTTAACTCAACATGGTGCATGATAACCCTCCTAGAGAGGTGTGAAGAAGCTTTCCCTTGGATCAAACCAAGATAAATTACTATGGCAAGTAATCTAGATTGAAGCAAATTTGGTAAAATGATCCTCCCTTAATGGTTTCACACAACTTATAAGAACTAAAATTTAAGCTCACCTTTTATGGTCCTTGATGACAAAGGGGGAGAGATAATTCACAAAGATGTGTGGAACATGATAATAAAAGGAAAGGGATCAATTAAAATTTTGAGCACACAAGTAGGGGGAGCAAGCTCATAGACTTGCTTGATGCATTTGAATGTGCATTACATATGTTTGCTTGCATAGCACAAGTTTCGTTTCTCCAATACTTGCTTGTGTGGTGTATGCTAGTTGTAGGTTTGAATGATGAAATGAAGAACTAGCATGCATAGTTTGTTTTACAAGTGGTACTAGAGCCTTGCTTATAATATTGATCTCATGGGGTATCTAGTCTTTTGTAATTACAAGTGGTATCTAACAAGCAATGGTGCTAAGGATGGTATAAATTGGCAACTCCGATTGGTATCACGCTTCAAAGGTCCATTCTTTACACCTTAGCATCATTTGGTAGAAATTGACTCCTATATTTCCTATCTAAGCATACGTGCAAGCTCTCAAATCCAAACTCTTAGCACATATGTAGGGGGAGCAATTGGTACCAATTGAGTTCATGAAACTTGTCCATATCTCTTACACATGGTAAAAAGCTTGGGCAAGCAACATGGATTCAAATGAACTTTATCATAACATCTTTGTAAATGGGTTGTCATCAATTACCAAAAAGGAGGAGATTGAAAGTCCCTAGTTTAGTTTTGGCTAATTGATGAAACCTAAGTACTAATCACATGTGCTTGAGTGTTGATAGCAAAAGGTGATTGGTACACTCCTAAGTGATGGCAAGATGCATGTTGATCATGATGATTTGGTGCCATACTTGGAGAAGAAGAGGAGATGGAGTGCAATCCTATGGAGCTCAAGGCAAAGGTATAGATAGGATTTACTTTTGGTGACCAAGACACCATAGAGGGTGTGATCACACTTAGGATCGATAGCCATACTATAAAGAGGGGAATTTACGGGGCTATTGATCACTTAAGTGCCACTAGATGAGGATTCATTTGCATATGCATTTAGATCTAGTGGTGAGCTAACTTAACGCCTCAAAAATGATTGTGAAAATGCTAACACACATGCACATGGTGATGTACACTTGGTGATGTTAGCATATTTACGAGCGGGGTGGAGTTTGAGCGGTAGAGATGGGTTCACTTTTTGTGAAAGTGAAATGCCTATTTTCTACTACACCGGAGGCGGAGTTTATCTCTAAGTCATCCTGAATAGAAACGGAGGCGAACGGAGGTCACTGGGCTGACCGGACGCTGAACCGGATGTGGTCTCGGCATGACCGAACGCGTTACGTTGCACCGTCGTGGGTTCTCATGCCGCGACACCAGGGCCTCGTTTACATGGCAAAAAAATTTAGGAAAAAGTCTACTTCAACCCCCAACTATGGGGGGTGGACTACTTAACCCCCTCACCTGTGAAACGGTCCATTTTACCCCTTTGAACTTTCCAAAACCGGTCAAATTACCCCCAGACGGTTTTGAACGGCGGTATTTGCTACAATAACCGCGGGTTTGCTGCAGTTATAGAGGTTTTGTCTTTTTCTTTTTTGTTTATTTTGGCTGAATCTTTGAAAAATCATAGTAAATCACAGAAAATTCATAAAATCAAAAATCTAATTTTGTTGGACTCCACATGAGTAGATCTACACAGTGAACATATAATATGGTATGCTTTAGTACAAAGTTTTTGCTATAGATTTTAAATCTACAGCAAAAACTTAATCTACAGCAAAAACTTTGTACTAAAGCATACCATATTATATTTTCACTATGTAGATCTACTCATATGGAGCCCAACAAAATTAGATTTTTGATTTTATGAATTTTCTGTGATTTACTATAATTTTTCAAAGATTCAGTCGAAATAACAAAAAAAAGGAAAAGACAAAACCGATGTTACTGTAGCAAACACGTGGTTACTGTAGCAAATACCGCCATTCAAAACCACATGGGGGTAATTTGACTGGTTTTAGAAAATTCAAGGGATAGAATAGACCGTTTCATAGTTGAGGGGGTTAACTAGTCCACCCCATAGTTGGGGGGGGCGAAATATACTTTTTCCAAAAAATTTACCTGAAAAGCACGGTAGCACTTTCGTTTGTATTTGATAATTATTGTCCCACCATAGTTTAATTAGGCTCAAAAGATTCGTCTCCCAAATTACAGACAAACTGTACAATTAGTCATTTTTTATCTACATTTAATGTTTTATGCATGTGTGCAAAGATTCGATGTGATGTGAAATCTTGAAAAAAATTTAACTTTTCACCCGAACTAAGGCCTTGTTTAGTTCGCGAAATTTTTTAGAAAATGGTACTGTAGCACTTTTGTTGTTATTTGGCAATTAGTGTCCAATCATAGTCTAATTAGGCTTAAAAGATTTGTCTCGTAAATTTCGTCTAAACTGTGTATTTAGTTTTATTTTTTTATCTATATTTAATGCTTTATGCATATGTCCAAAGATTCGATGTGACGAAGAATCTTAAAAAATTTTGCAAAATTTTGGGAACTAAGGGTGGGTTTAGTTCGCGGAATTTTTTTGGCTTTGGCTACTGTGGCACTTTCGTTTGTGTTTGTCAATTAATGTCCAATCAGGGACTAATTAGGTTTAAAAGATTCGTCTCGTGGTTTTCTACCAAATTTAGTAATTAGTTTTTTTTATTTACATTTAATGCTCTATACATATATCCAAATATTCGATGCAATGAAAAATCTTGAAAATTTTTGGGAACTGACATGGCCTAAACAGGTGGAGGTCGATCGGTTTTATATTTTGCTTGCTCCGTTGCTCGTCTGGCTTTGCAGGGTTACGTTGAACATTCTCTGATGGAACCTGACGCTGACAAGCCTGCGATTAGGCTACCTGGTTGCTGCTCGTACTTGTCACGGTGATGGCATGGCTGTGAGTTGATGCCACAGTCACGGTGGAAGATCTTTTTTTTTTTTGATCGGGTGAAAGATCTTTTATGGTCAATAGACCTACCATGTGCAGCGTAGTGTAGCACGATTTCTTCCTTCCTCCTTTTGGGTGTTTAGTTCGTAAAAATTTTTGGTTTCGGGTACGGTAGCTTTTTTGTTTTATTTGTTAATTACTGTTTAATTATGGACTAATTAGCCTTAAAAGATTCGTCTCGCGATTTCACGGTGAACTGTGCAATTAGTTTTTTATTTCATCTACATTTAATGCTCCATGCATGTGCCGCAAGATTTGATGTGATGTTTTGAGGTGAAAATTTTTGGGAACTAAACACCCGCTTGCTTCCAGAGTCGTATCATTAGAAAACTGAACAGTTATTTATCGTTCAGATCGGTTTCAGCTCAAGGAAAGCTTGTTTGAGCGAACAAATATATAGCATTACTATGTTTTGATTAGGAGACGAAATAGGACGAGATAATACTGCCTGTTTCTAAGCACTGAGACTGAGGGATTAATTTATTCACTATTTTTATTTAACTAGTAAACATGTCCATTTATTGCAACGGTATATGCAGTTTGTTTCATAGTCAATTGGATGACTTATATCTCAAAGATTTATTCAATGACGATGTCCTCTATTTTAATTCATTTGAAATTGGACTTCACGGCATGTCTGCAAACGCACTCTTACTCACACGGACGTAGGTTGGCTTGGAATTAGACCGCTTTATAATCATGTCATTCATTCTTATTTATTTTGAAATTGAATAACGTGATGTACGTTGTTCTAACTCATATGAACATAAATCAGAGTCATCAGGGGATGTCTATACACTTTAGCTCGTACAGGCATGGAAGAGTGTAGGGTCAGCTAACGCCACATACTTTAATATTAGGTAGATAAGACATTGAACTTGAGTATAGTAGGTGTAAGATTATTGATTTGTTAATGTAACACCCTCGGTGTTACTGCATAAAACGACTCACTAAAGCATGTCATGAGCATCATGTGTATGTGTTGTTGCATGTGTTGAAGTGTGTAGAACAATTCTAGCAACTTAAGATAATTAATAGAAAATGTTAAATGAAAGTTGACGTATGAGTCGTGTTATACCACTTATGGTTCAAAATCGAATTTTCATGAACAAAAATGCTATAGAACATATGTATGGCATGTTAATAAAGTTGGAAGTACACATTTTGTAGATAGCAATGCAACTTTTGTTTTAGCAAAATAATAATGTTAGCTAATAGTTCTAATAGCTTGGAAATTGAACTTGGAATCCAAAGATCAGCCTAGACTTAGAATAATTTTCAACTCTGAGAATAGCATGACAATGCAATATCGTGAAATAAATGCTGTGAAATTTAGTTAGTAGTGATATCGTGTTTTAGTCTCTTTAGATAGCCCAATTTGCCCTCTTTGGCGTGGTGTCGTTGGTTTGGCTCCAATCCCGGTAGTTTAGCTTTTATCCACGCTTTAAAAATCGTGCACGACACATATCTCGGGTCGTCGGCCGGGGCGCGCGGTCACCACACACGGCTGCCCCGTGTTCCTACGTGCGGTCGTGCCCCGCACCGTGCTGCCGCCCTCTGGCTGGCCGAGGCCGGCTTGGCCTTGCTGGGACCTGGCTGCGGGTTGGACGCAGCTGGCCGCGGCACGTGCTGGGCTAGTTGTTGCTCGCTGCGTCGCTGTCGCTGCTCTACTGTTGAGCGGGCCTTTGCGCCCCGTCGACCTCGCTGTCGTCCGATTGCTGCTGACCCCCTCTCGTCTGCACGCGTGTGGGCTCGTCCCACCTACCACCGCCTTCACCTCGCGTCGCGTCCGTGCCCTGGCCCTAGCGTCGCTGCTGGCCGGCCGGCCGCTGCTCGCACACGCCACGCTACCCCATCGCCAATTGCGCACGTTTTGGTGTTGGCTCTAGCACGGGTCACGCCGACCGCGTTCTGCTAGGGCGAGGACAGACTGAGCCAGAGGTGACCCGAGCGCTGACTTATCTTTCCCTCTTCCCTTGGCGCCACGGCCGCCTGAGCCACTTCCTGTGGTTCGTCAGAGAGGGACCGCCAACGCCCAATTCACCTCGCCCTCGCCTTCGCAGTGAAGCCAGCCAGCCAACTGACCCCGCGCCACCTCAAGTTATGCCCCACCGAACTCCAATTTGGAGCTTTTCGCCCCGCCGTGCCATTAAGGCCGAGTCTGGCCGAAACTAACCGGTAGCCCCTAACCGTTCACATCGAACCAAATTGGGCGCACTAACAGCTTCGCCTCAACCTACTCTGCGCCCTGCGCTCGCCAGTCGTACCCCTGCCGCCTCGCCGGAGCGGCTGACGCAGTCATGTCCGTCGAGGTGCGCCACCGCACCATCCGGTCACGTGTGGCTAGCTCTTCCCCGCCACCCTTTCCTCCAGCCGTCACCTCGGCCAGGTACTTGGTAAGGTCCTGATGCTCACTAGCCAGTTAGTTAGGACCGTAGCTGCCTTAGGGCGCTGAAACGGCTACGCCACCGTCATAGACGACCGCGCATCGTGGCCACACGCTTCAGCGTGTCCCGCCGCCCCCGCACCGCCGTTTAGCGTAGTCGCGTATGGCTAGGGTGTTGTTCGGCCCGCTAGTTGGGCCAGCAACGTGCCCTGGGTGGCCGGTGTAGTCGCCCTGCTACCGCTCGCCACGCCGGTGCGTGCGGGGAGGCCAAGGACCTCACCGATGTGAGGAAGAGAAAATGCCGAGGGGCTTCGTGCATTAGTGCTAAGTGCGTGAATAGCGTGCATTGTGGCCGCGCTATTACCGGGTTTCTAGAGGGCTTTTTCTACAAATCGCCAGCACACGCACGGGCCTCCCTATCGTGGGCCGCCTCGCTGTGGGC
Organism: Saccharum hybrid cultivar R570; assembly: GCA_038087645.1. Lineage (NCBI taxonomy): Eukaryota > Viridiplantae > Streptophyta > Magnoliopsida > Poales > Poaceae > Saccharum > Saccharum hybrid cultivar. The sequence continues at coordinate 21,554,025 of JAQSUU010000496.1, forward strand.
CGCACCTGCGCGGGTCGCGCGATGGTGGGCTGTGGGAGGGAATCTGTTTCCTTTTTCTTAAAGGAAATAGAAATAGCTTTTCTATATCAATTCTGAACTAATTTTTTATGATTAATATCAATTCACATAGATGTCCAAAAATTGGGAAACCACTTTGGTTAAATTCCTAAATTCATGACCTACCTGATAGGGTAATTAGTTGATATATATCTGTGATGAGGTTGAGATCTATTAAATCGTTTGGAAATGCTTAATATTACTAGGATAATATTTGTATGAATTTTTGTGGCAAATTGGTAATAGCTTTAATCATGAAATTTTCACAGTAGCCTTGTTGTATTAGTACGTGCTCTCTGTAATTTTTGTAGCCCTAGAATAGATTGTTTTATATGATAGCTAAATATCCCTTAAAAACTAATGAGAATAAGAGCGTAATGTTGAGTTATAAAATGAAGCACATGTAAGATGAGTTAATATCGTGCTGGTTGAAGAGGATAGATAGTTCACTACCTTAGTCATTAGAGCTAGCTTAGTAGTTTAGCATGTGCACTTTTATTTTAAGAATTGTTGTTGCCAAATTACAAAGTCACTACATTCTCATCATCGCATGCATGTAGAGAACGATCTAGTGGAGTTCGTGACCGCCAGGAAGCAGGAGTACGATGAGGTGATCGAAGAGTACAAGGATGAGGTGCTCGTACAGGAGGAGTTTCCGGAGCCACCCGTGACTGACACCACTGACACTGCGTCTGCCCAAGGCAAGCCCCGGTACATAACCCGTATTTTCGAATAATCATGATATGTATAAATGTTGTGCATTTACGTTGTAGGAATTTTATGATACCCATATATATATATATACTAGTGTAGGACCGTGTAGCTGCTTTGCTTAGGTTTATCGATAGCATGAGTAACCTGCCGTTACTCACAGTAGGTGGTTATTATTATTATAACTCCCATGATAAAATGATGAAAAAGGAAATGGTGACCGGGCAGGGATATGATATGGGTATTGGTGGGTGTTGCAGGTTGTGTCCCGCGGCCACGGGGCATAGCTTGGTTGCACTGTTTTTTCCTGTCTGTGTCGATTAAGGACTGTCCGTTACATGGACCCTGGTCAAGTCACAGATTTATTATTCTGAGCACATACTTGCTTATGAGAGCGGGAAGGTTTGTTACTCTCTTGTCATGGGCTCCGGCTCTTTCCGAACCGACTGATTGGAGGCGGGGATGGGTGGAGGTCTAAGCACCACTTTGAGAACGGGCCTCAAGTGTGGGAGCTTGGAGTCTAAGTTTGGACGGGGACCTGGAACCCGTGACAGGAGTGGAACGGGTTAGTCTCGCTTGTGCCTGGGGTGCAAGCGAGGCGTGTGTTTTTCGGGGTATCTAGCTGGGCACATTGATTCACGAATCGCCGTTTCTACGTGACGGTACGACTTGACTACGGCCTAGCACCGTAGTAAGAACTAGAATAAGAACAATAGAAAAATAGTTCTGATTGCTCAACCCTTACTTAAAAATAGAACAAGTGCTTACATAGAATGTTTGAATAATGAAATAAACATGACTGCTAATAAACTAAGGAAATAAGGACTCACCCTTAAAATTGCTTTTCGCAAACCAGGAACCCACAAGCCATAAAACCTATCATATTCCTTAAGAGTCGAGAAATATATTCCCTAATCGGGTAAGTCTTGCGAGTACATTGTGTACTCAGGGTTTATTTTACCCTTGTTGCAGGTGCACCTTAAGAAGTTAGTCTTTGTGTGGAGGATTCTTCTGGTGGGCACAGACGGATCCTTGTACCTTATCGCTAGATATTTATTTTATTCCGCTGTTTATATTACCGCACTCTGAACTCTGGTATTGTAATAAAGAATTTCTGAGACTCCATGTTATATAAAATGGACTAAGTATTGTAAGCTTGTACTCATTATTGGATCTTGGATGTAAAATGTGGATTGTTTCGAGTTCTCCCGTTGGGTGTGCTCGACGGAATTGCTCGAGTTAGTTTCCTTTCAGGGTACTTAGTGTCTAGAGGAAGACAAGTACCTCCGGAAGTGAGTTATTTCGGACGGTTCTGCCACAGTTAAGTGCATTGAAATGTGTCCTACCTAACAGTACATAATACAAACGATTTTATTTGGATGATACTCAGGCAACCAAATACATGTATTTAGACTACTTGGTCCATATGAGTGAGACCTTTGTCAATAGGTTATAGTTATTGTTAGTGCCATAACCCATAATGTTGAAGTCTAGGGTCTGTAGAATGCATACACGTGGCAGGGCGCTTATGAGCGGTTGGTTGTTTTTATGCCACGGTGGAGGATGTGAAGGCGCTCTAGCCCGATATCGTCGCTCGCTCAAGTGTCCGATGCTTGAAGAGGAGTAATACGATGGGACGACTACCCAGGACGTTGGGCTGGGACGCTACAACCGAATCAGAAGTGTGACTTAGGGGCCGTTTGGTACAGTTCTGCTATGCTTGTGGAGCGGGTTTTTTTTGCTTCGGCTTCACGAGCAGCTTCACTGGTAGAGTTGAATCTGTTCACTGGTAGAGTTGAATCTGCTTTGATGAGACGTTTGGTAAAACAACTTCTCGTGATAGGTAAAAACAAGATAAAATATCTATAATGCCCTTGTTTTCTTCTTTTCCTTTTCCCTTTTTATTTATTCTCTAATTTCTCTTCCTTATGGCGTATCCTCTTTTTTCCCTTGTTATTCTCTGCTTTCTTCTTTCTTTTTTTATGGAGGTAAGAAAGCTCCTTATCACTTTCTGTCTGGGTTCCTCATGCTCCGCCCTAAGGCTTCGTTGTCCGATGACGACACGCCCCAACAGCCCCACCTCTACACCACCAGATCGCGCTCCTCTATGCTCCACCCTCTTGACCTCCCGAAGCTTCCTAGGCACGATGGCGCGCGTGACTTGGCAGTGGCACACCTCGTGCTTGTGCATCTGTGGCCCCCAGCCTCGTCACGCTTCCTCGGCACAACGGGGGCATGGCCTGCGGCGACACGCCTCATGCGGCCCCATGCCTCCTGCACCAGCGGCCCCGCAGCCACGCCTTGACACTTCGACTCCACCGGATCTGCCCCAATGGAGCACCGACGACGATCCACCCCGACAGCAACGCTTCGGCCCGCCTCCGCCTCGCCCATCGTCAAGAAAAAAATACTTGCTTTGCTTTGTATTAACGTGTGCCAATATGCTTTTCTTTTAGTGTTTGATTCGGGCAGATGCGATTGTAGGCGGATCACGGACAGGGACACAGACACCGCAGGGCGAGCGGTGCGACGGTGAGTCGGGACTCGAAGGAGAAGTGATCACATGGTTAGAGAAAACGTCGAATTGGACTTTCTATTTGGATTAGGATCAAGAGTTTTCACATTTGCGAAGTTAGTTAAGAAAGGGCAGACAAAAAAGTGGGCTGAAATTTTGGCTCTTTGTTATTAGATATAGATATGGATTAGGGTGATTAAGTTTAATGGGATGGATGGATTTGAACATCGTCACCTATATTTGCAGTGGGACCCACATGTTATCAGTATACCCCAATGGTTGGTCACTCGAGTACATCTCATAATAAATACACTTCTAATATTCAAAAATTGTTCCAAAATAAGTATTTAAAATAAGTATATATCTATCCGTAGGACCACGTATTTCTAGTACTATCTCCGTTCTAAAATAAGTGCACAACTCGCTTATTGAGTGGTCAAACTTTTCTAATTTTGACCAAATATATAAAAAATACTAATATTTATGATGTGTGAAAAATACTAATAGATTAGTTGTGGAATATATCTTTTAATAAACTTATTTGGAGATATAAATATTGATGTCGAACTTAAAAGGAGTTTGATTGCTCGATAAAAGTATTATTTTATATAAATTTAGTCAAAGTTAAAACAGTTTGACTTTAAAAAAACGAGAATTGTATTCTGTTGCGGACTGAGCGAGCAGTAAAATTGAACTACAGGATATCAAATCCTCGAGGACGAGAAGACTGCCTCCGATGGTGAGTGGCACAATTGTCTCAAAAATGGTGGCAAGAACGGTTCTGCCTTGCTTCATGGCTGCCTGTGCCTGCCGCCTGCCGGTGCATTTTTAGGAGGCGGTCGCATCCGGCGCATTGACGTCGCGATCACAGTCGGACAGGAGCCAGTGTCGTCGTGACGTGCGTGCATACCGCGCGCGGCAGTGCCAGTGCGACGTTACTCCTCCTGTAAGGCTGTAACATGAAATGATTGCACTGTTTACATGCCGGAATCGGTAACTTTCGAATCCACTGTGCTGCAATTTGTTTTTATTTGATAATAATTGTCCAAACATTGATTAATTAGACTCAAAATATTCATCTCACAAAGTATAACAAAATTGTGCAATTAGTTTTTGATTTCATCTATATTTAATACTTTATATATATATGTCGGTATTTTGATGTGATGGAGAATTTTTTTTTTATAATGGAATTTAGGGGGAATTCTGGAAAGGCCTTCGATAAGACGGTACGGAATGCATGAGAGCACAGCAATAGCACGGCAGCGAGCTCGCAAACGCAAACCCGCCTTGTGCAGACAATGGTGCTGATCAGCAGCGAAGGAAAATGGTTCTCAACACTCAATGAGAGCAATAACAATGTTAGAGAAAAGCAGTTCATAGACATTAGATTATTGTCTACCAGCTAGCTAGAACATTATAGAGGTGGACTATAGAGCAGTTCATAACTAAGGATATCCGTAGTCCTATGGACTGACCATAAGAAATAAACAAATAATTGTTCTCTCTGCTCACTCTCTCTCTCCCTTGCCTCCTCATATGGACTACTCACACGATATATATTGTGGCAACAACAATAATTATAGCCCACTAACACAAAAGATGTCCATATGGACTAACCAGTCCGTATACATTATGATTGCTAAACAAGGAAAAAGACCATGTTATCCCTGACTGGACATCAAAAATATCTCTGCAGTTGCCGAGAGCACTTGAGGATTCCAATACAATAAGATGTGTTGTTGGAGTATTCGAAAGATATTAAATGCTGTTGTACATAGATCAATACTCAAATTGGATGGAGATTGGGGAATTTGGGGCTATGATTTAATGCGACCGAGACTTTGAAGAGGAATAAATTGACATCCGCTCTAGAGATTAATTCTTTCGTAGACAAAATTTTGTTTAGGAATTGATTTTTTTAGGGACAAGGAATACTCGCTAGGGTAGGAGTGATGGCGGTAAGAATTTTGTGGACCATTTAGTGCTTTCTATCCATCTCTATAATCAAACACATGTATAATGTTCCGGTGAAGGAACCAAAGATCTCTCAACAATCTGATCAAATTTTACCATACTTTTCTGTCATGAGAGCATGAATCGAGTTAAAAAAAGTTTTATTTTATAATAAACTTATTAAACACAATGCCAGTCACATGGATGATTTTGGTAAAATTTGTCAAATTAACTTAGCAAGCCAAAAAACCAGCTACATGGACACGTAGGGCACGTTCGGTTCTGCAGCAATCGCTCGCCTCGCCTTGCTCAGCGAGGAACTTGTCGTGATCACGATTTTGTGTTTTGGCGAGTTGGTTTTTTGCTAGTAAGCTTTTGATTTGTTTTGGCTAGAGAGAAGTTTTGCTACACTTAGAGCATCTCCACCAGTCCCCCAATAAAACTCCCTCAATAACTTAGTATTGGGGTAGCCCAATATTTACTTTTTAGGTTATTGGGGGAGATGCTTTTGCAGTTCCCCAATATCTCATCCCAATATGTGATTTTTGCCCATATTGCAAATTCTGGACTATGTTGGAGCAAATTGACCCATAGATATTTTTCACGTTAAAATAAGTTGTTGATGTCTTGTTTGTCGCATACTTAAGACCAAAGATCGAAAATGCAATAACAGTTTGTTCAACAATAAGAAAATAAAATTAAACATACTCACACAAGGATATATCATAAACAAGATATAAAGAGAGATGACATGGCATTGTTTCCAAGTGCAGAATCACCAATGGGTGTGTCTGGCCAAAAGAACAGAGGATTGGGGGAGGTTGCAAGTGCCCCTTTATTTGAGGGGAGATGAGTGTTTTTTTGGTGGCCACCAAAAATTGGGGGAGGCATTGGGACACTGTTGGAGCATGAAAATTGATCTATCTCCCCCAATAATTCTGTTTTATGGGGACGATGGGTTGTATTGGGGATTTGTTGGAGATGCTCTTAGACCGGTAAGACAAGGCTTGATCCCATGGGCAAGTCCATGCAAACCTTGCTTAGATCCCGAACGCTTCAAATTTCCTCAGGTATACATAGATATACACATTTTAAATCTACTCCCCACTCTTTCAAAGATTGGAGATATAAATAAAGTCATGATAGCCGATCTCATGTATACATCTCTTCGTAATGTAGGGGCGGTGGGTATTTCCTGGTATTCCATGGAATACCCAAGATTTTGGTGACAAAAAAAATACTCTCTCTGTCCTAAATTATAACTCGCTTTGACTTTTTTTAGTATATTCACTTTGCTATCTATTTAGTGAAAGCGACTTATAATTTGAAACGGAGGGAGTATATTGAGTATTCTCCATAGTGTAAATGTATAATGGTATTCCCTGTGATTATCCAATCCAATTGGAATCAAAAGCCCACAAATCAGTTAGCACTGCTGCATCCAGAGCCGGAGGTGGCTGCATGCGCCGCGGCGACGGTCGGCGCTCGGCGGCAACGCCAGAGCGCTATGCGTTTGATGCAATTGGCATGGCATTGGGAGGGCACGATGAAACTTTTAAATTGGCTGGAAGGAATATATTATTTATATTTACATTGCAATTTTTTTTACATGGAATACCCTGCCGTAACATCTTGGCTCCACCACTGAGGCTGTGTATAGATGGCGAAAATTTTTGCAAAATGCTATCGTAGCACTTTTCGTTGTTATTTAGCAATCAGTGTCCAATCATGGACCAATTAGGCCTAAAAGATTCGTCTCGTGAATTACAGCTAAACTGTGTAATTAGTTTTATTTTTTTATCTATATTTAATGCTTCATGCATGTGTCAAAGATTCCATGTGACGGGAAATCTTGAAAAAATTTGTAAAATTTTCTGGAATTAAACTGGGCCTAAGGATTGTGCAACAAACACTTCGGATTAATTATTCTCTGATAAGTTCGTGAGGCCCTGTTCATTTCGCTGAAAAGTACTGTTCGCTGATTTATTGTGAGAGAAAAACACTATACCATAAGCCAGGCTGATAAGTAACAAAATCGTTAACTTTCTTTTTAAAAAAAATCTACTCCTACACTCCTTGATCTGAATTTAATGCATGCCACTTACATCACTGAAAATTACAGAGTATTCCAAGTCTCACCTAGAGGATTATGATCACTATTAAAAAAGTCATTTTCTCAAAAAAAGGTCAAATGTTTTCAACTTTAACTAAATATGTACAAGAGATTATTAATATTTATGATTCATAATATATATTTTTAGGTTAATTGTTAAATATATTTTAATAATAAAATTATTTAGAGATATAAATGTTGCTAATATTTCTTAGAAATATAGTCAAATTATATAAATTTGATATAAAACCCTGCAGACAGGTGTAGGCCTAGTCGTCTAGAGATGCTGGTCCTCTTGTACATGCATACATGTATGGCTGAAAGCGGACTGAATTTTTCCGTTACGAACCTTCCGTTTTTTCGCATTCGACTCGACCATTTTTGTAGTTTTTGGAAAAAAACTAGAAATGAGGAAAACGTTTTTCCATTTGTATTTTCAGAATTCCATATTTCCCTAGAATTTTACCAGAATTTTAGGCCCTGTTTCAACTAAAAAACAGTATTTTTCTGTCGTAACATAGCTGCATGTCTTTTCAGCTAGAACCGTAAGCCATCTGCCAAAGGGTACGTTTAGTTCGCGAAAATTTTGGACTTTGATTACTGTAGCACTTTCATTTGTATTTATTAATTAGTATCTAATTATGGACTAATTAGGCTCAAAAGATTTGTCTCGTGGTTTTCTATCAAACTGTGTAATTAGTTTTTTCGTCTATATTTAATGCTTCATGCATATGTCCAAACATTCGATGTGACGGGGAATTTTAAAAATTTTTGGGAACTAAGGCTGCATTTAGTTCGAAAAGAAAATTTTTAGGTGTCACATCGGATATGTCAGAAGATGTTGGGAGGGGTTTTCGGATACTAATAAAAAACAAATTACATAACTCGTCAGGAAACTGCGAGACGAATCTAATGATATTAATTAATCTGTCATTAACACATGTTGGTTTATGTAACACTTAAGGCTTTTTATGGACTAATTAGGCTTAAAAGATTCTTCTCGTGATTTTCCCGGAAACAATACAATTAGCTTTTTATCTATATTTAGTTCTGTGTACCTGTCCAAACGTTCGACGTGACTAGTGAAAGTAAAAAAAAAATTTAAACTAAACAGGCCTAAACATAGCTCCCATAGTACTTGCTCATCTCTCCCATAGTCACATCAAAATTTCTAAAACCGAGGCACGGCGGTAGTCCTCTCCCTCCACTCGGCCCACGCAGTGCTCTTCTTCCGGTGCTAGCAGAGTAGCTCAAGATGGCGATGGGTAACTATCCAACGGGGTAGTACCCACCCGTATCCGTACCCACACCCACAAAATTTTATCCGTCGGGTTATCCGTATCCACATGCAGGTAAAAAAATAGTTCCATATCCGTACCCGTCGGGTAATTCTCACCCGACGGGAAACCCGTACCCAATAGCATATCCAAAAATTATCTAAAAATATCAAATAGTCACATGTAAAAATAAATCATTCTAAGCTTCCAACAAGTTACAAACATGCTAACAAATATTATTAGCACTATTACAACAAAGGCAATCTACTAGAAATATAGTGGATGTCTCGATGGACCAAATTCATGACTTATATACGCTCAAATAACTGAGGTTGACTAGTTATTTTTTGGGTATGTCTTACCCGCGGGTATGCGGGTATGGGTAGTATACATCCGCACCTGTACCCGCCATACCCGATGGGTATATGATTTTGCCCAATAACATATTCACGGATAGAAAATTCATCCCATACCTATCTCTTTATCGGGTAATACCCGTCGGCTACTCAGATTTCGGGTACCGTTGCCAGAGTAGCAGTAGCCACGAACCTAGAACTAGGCTACCTCCGTCTCCTGCTCTCGTCCTCACTTCTCGGCGTTGTCAAATGGGCCAGATGCAGGCATGGAAGCGGCCCCTAGTAGAAAACCTTGCAGCTGTGGCTAGCTGCCTCTCCGTCTCCGCCTTCCCTTCCACAAACCACTCCGGCTCTCCGCATCCCACCATCCAATCCCCCAGCTCTCGTCCTTGCTAATCGCTGTGGTCGAGATGAGCCAGGTGCCAGCATGGAAGCCGTCTTTCGACCGATGGAGCCATGAGGAGACGGCCGTGCTCATCAAAGCATGGGCGCCACTGTACATTCGCTGCCGCAGGGGTACCAAGGACGCGTGGGTGCCGCTGCACATTCGCGGCCGCGCGCGCAGCTCCCGTGCCCTCGTCACCAAGGAATGGCGCGCCGTGGCGTTCGCGGTGAACACGTACCGCGGCATCACCGCCGGCCGCGACTCCTGTCGGACGCATGTTCAGTGCAAGGATCGCGTGAAAACCCTCAAGAGGCAATACGTGAAGGGGCAGGCCGGGCCATTCTTCAGCGATCTCCACGCTGTGTGGGCTGATGAAGTCGCGGGCCGCGGAGCCCCGGCGGGAGACGCTGGCGGTACTGCGGCAGGATACGCCGATAGCCGTACGGCGGCGGTCGGTGATTTTGGTCCGTCCGGCGATGAGCGCGGCATTGCGGTGGTCGACGCGCGTGCCAGTGCGGCGGTGGCGGCGGAGGGCTTTGTCCCGGCAGGGGACGCCAGGCGCGGTTCAGCGGTGGAGGCGCCTGATGGTGCGGTGGTTATCGAGGGCGCTGCGGCGGCCGGGGACGCAGGCGGCACTGCATCGGTGGCTGCGCGCGGCGGCGCCTTCGTCCACGAGGACTGCCGCGCTGCGGTGGTCGCCGTCAACTCGTGCCTCACCTCTGACGGCATGAACTCTGAGAGAACGCACAAGCACTGCAGGGGGCGCGTCAAGCCCCTCAGCTATATCTACGAGAAGAAGCATGACGCCGTGTTCGGTGCGGCTGTGGGCGAAGAACGCGGCGGTGCTTCCGTCGACGGGCATGGGGCTGCTGCAGAGGCCGCCCGCCGCCGTGCTACTTTTGTGCCGCCGCCGATCCCGAAGAGACCGAGAAGCGCCAAGCCGGCTGCGTCGTCTGCCAACATGGCGGTGGACGACGGGGAGGCGCGCGTCAGCGAGCCCGCGGAGGCCACTGTGGCGGACCTGTCGGCTCAAGCCCTGGCCGCGGGGTCCGTCGACGCAGTGGTGATGATGAACCTGGCGGAGAAATACAGGGAGCAGACGACCAAGCTGGCGGAGATCTACAAGGAGCTGAGGATGAAGATGCTCGACGTCGAGATGGAGAAGGCCGCGGCGGGGCACGCTGGAGCCGGTCGCCGTGCATAGTGCCCTTTCCCTGTGCGTCATGCGTATGCGACACTTTTGGTGAGCGAGCCCTGGCTGCCCGGCTCTGCGTGGCGTGGCTATTCCTCTCCCTGTCCATGCTGATCTCGTCTTCTCTGTGACATTGTTGCCTAACCGTGTTCTTGCTTCTCTTTACCAGGAATCAGGAATCAAAGTAGGGATCAAGAACTGCCTGCACTGCAGCGATCTAGGAGAAATCTTTTGTTCTGGAATGCTTGTATTCTGTTCGCGAACCTGCTACCGGTATGGTATGCGTGTATTTTGCGATACTGCTAACGCAATGCTTGTGTTCTGCTGAAAGTCACCAATGCAACCTCTGGTAACATGGTTGGCTTAGTCTGTTATCTTCTTTTGTGAAAAATGTAAGGTTTAGCTGCTAATGAAATAAACAAGCAATGTTCAGTTGTCAACTATTTGCTCTTCAATTTACTATCGCATTGTGCAAGTTCTGTGAGACTTCGCTGGTTTGCCTGCTATGGTGTGTGGTTGTTGCTGACAATGCGGCATATTCCGCCTTCCTCCAGCGGAAAACTCCTCAAAACTGCACGCAGAAAACAGATCAATTGCCGTCACTGCCTATTCTTGGCCATACGGCCGGCTTCCCCACATCCCAACAGAAACAAGGGAGAAAAACCAAAGACGAAACAGGGAAGAAACGGAAGAACACCAAGAAATCGGCGAATCCCTGACGCCCCCACCTTCAATTCTCATCTGGCTGCCCCGTTTGTTTGTCCAGCCAATTTGATCAGGGCGCCACACGGAACCCTGGTTCTTGATTAATCACGGGGTGTGTGGTCATGGCGGGTCACCCCTTTCTACTTCTCTTCCATGAGTTCAGGAGGTAGAGTGAGAGAGAACATGGAACGACAGGGGATGGAGGGCAACAATCTTCTGCATTTTCTTGATACCCCAAGCGCCCATTACAGAAGGTTGGTAGTTTTTTTCCCGTCTTCTTTCTGATTTTATTAATGCAATCTCGTACTCCATCTTTTGCATTTCTCCATCCGGGACATGCACTTTTCCAAGGAAATGGCAGTTTGATGGTTTGCTCCTCTTTGTCTTGAAGGACATGCGACGGATTTGAAGCCCAGCAAGGTGGCGATGATCATTCGGAGACATCAGGTTTGTCAATGTTCTTTTTTTTTTGGAGAAAGATTTGTGAATGTTCTGTGACATCTTCCTTTCCCGTTTTCACCTTTGTGAATTGTCTGTGACATCTTCTATAATATTTCATTGCTATTTGGATAGAGAAAAGGGAAGGAATTGATGTCATCAATCACAATTAAATTGGCAAAGAGAAATTAGACTAAATAAATAGCCTTATGTGATAAATGATGGGTAGGTGGAGCTGCTGGTACAATATCCTTTACGGAGTATTTGTTAACTGGCGATGTCTGATTTATGTGTTACCGCTGCAAATGACTACTGATCTCCAAATGATTTCTTTGTGATGGTTTTCAGATACCGATCCTGCTAATGCAAGGGAAATGTTGGAGTATTTGTTGAACCAACCAGCAAACAAATACTGCGCAGACTGTGGCAATCCAGATCCAAAATGGGCGTATGTGTGACATATTTCATTCACTCTGAATATTCAATCAATTTGGCTTATGCTTGCAAAACACTGATAGAGTTGCCTTTTGGCATAGGATAATTGTCCTCGGTCAGTTTTGTAAAGTCTCTTTAAAGGGGTCTGACATTATATTTATACAGCTTTACTGCTTTAGTACATAAATGACCAAACATGAAAATATGAACATTTGAGTTAGGCCCTGTTTAGTTCCACTTCATTTTGCCAAATTTTTTAAGATTCCCCGTCACATCGAATCTTTGGACGCATGCATGAAGCATTAAATATAGATAAAAAATAAAACTAATTATACAGTTTAGACGAAATGGACGAGACGAATCTTTTAAGTCTAATTAAATCATGATTGGACACTAATTGCCAAATAACAACGAAAAGCGCTACAGTGCCATTTTGCCAAAAATTTCGGATCTAAACCAGCCCTTAACCTAACTTAAGCATATGGGGTATATGTTTGGTCTGATTGTTTTAATCAGACATGCGGTTCTCACAAATAATTTTACTAAGATATAAATTTGGAGCACACATAAACTTCAATCTTATATTTCAGATGGTCCTCAAGATTTCGTTTACAATTAAACTGCTTTTGCACTTGTAGGGCCCTGCCTTTTGGCGCATTCATCTGCATTAAGTGCTCTGGAACTCATAGAAGTCTTGGTGTGCACATATCAAAGGTGGCCAATGAACTTTACTCTGTTTTTTTAGTTCCTATATGTTCTGCCATTTTTACCACAGATTGACTTATTCTAATTTCCTTTTCTATTGGACCTATTATATAATAAAGCAAGGCTCCAAAATTTAAACTTCTTTTAGAGAACATATAGCTTACTTTACCAATGAATGTGCATTGCAGTCACTCATTATTTCCCTTGTCAAAAGGATACACACTATGAATTACTGTGGAAAATGATTAATGCCCAATTTTTAATTGTAATGCTACTCTATGTTTACTGTTAAAGTTATAAGCCTGAGCATATTGTGTCCTTATATTGAACTAATTGACTATTCATTTTGAATGGAGTATAGGTGATTTCTGTGAATCTGGATGAGTGGACAGATGAAGAAGTCAACTGTTTAGCTGAATCAGGTGGAAATTCTGTTGTTAACACAAGATATGAAGCCTTTTTACCCGAAAACAAAAAGCCAAAACATGATTGCTCAACTGAGGAGCGTAATGATTTTATCAGGTACATGTTGAGGTAGTTGATTGTCAGTATTTGTGCTAATTGTATCTATTGATACTTTGTTTTTCTCCCTGTTTATATACATGCAGGAAAAAATACCAGTTTCAACAGTTTGTGTGTGATCCACAATTTTCGTGCCCTTTACCACTTAACAGAAAGCATGCACCGCCAGATAAAAATCACCAGCAGCATAATAGCAGCAAGTATGGTTTTGGCCATACTTTTAGAAATAGCTGGAGGAAAAAGGATTCATCAGATAACAAAGGCCTAAAGAAAATGGTGCGACCACCCCACTGATGCTAAATTTTCGGTAATGTGGCACTTGATATATCACATTTACATTAATTCTGTGTTTTCTGTTTTCAGTCGGATGTGGGAATGATAGAATTTGTTGGATTAATCAAGGTCAATATCGTAAAAGGCACAAATTTAGCTGTTCGTGATGTGATGTCGAGTGATCCGTATGTCATGATTAATCTAGGGCACCAGGTAAGCACATTTCTGTGGGTAGCTATGGCGGTTTAATTTTACAAAGATATTTGTTTCCTTATTCAAATGTTTTGGGACTTCCAGCTAACAGTCATATTTTTCAGTCCATGAAAACAAAGGTGATAAAGAACACCCTGAATCCTATCTGGAATGAAAGACTAATGCTTTCGATCCCCGACCCAATTCCACCTCTCAAGCTGGTATGCATTCATTTGTTTCTTACTTTTGAGTTGTTTATATATAATTAATCCCTGCTAAGCATCTCTCTCATTTCTCTATCTAGTGACTCAATTTTCCAAGTATTCACTTCAGATGAAATGTTTTCTTCAAACCCTTCACTGACCTACGTTGTGTTCTTTTAACCTGACTATAACAGCAAGTATTCGACAAGGACACATTCAGCTCCGATGACCGGATGGGGGAGGCCGAGGTGGACATCCGGCCACTGATTGCAGCAACGAAGGAGCACGAGAACTCGAGCATCACCGAACCGACAGAACTCTACAGATGGTCAGCCAGTGTAGACAGCAACGGCGTGCTCGCCAAGGACAGCGTCATCTCCGTTGCGAATGGCAAGGTCAAGCAGGAGATCACGCTGAAGCTCCAGAACGTCGAGCGCGGTGAGGTCGAGATCGAGATCGAGTGCGTGCCACTCAGCCAGTAGCAGTTTTCATTGTGAACAGGACTGGAAGCAAAAACAGGGAAGAGAATACAGAATGCTGGTTTGAACAGTGACACGGACGCTGGTTTGCAATGCTAAGAGAGACCTTTCACTTTACTTTTTGCTCCATGCCTGTAATTCGTGTGCATGTGTGTGAAATATGTTGTATACGGTAGATAGGCAAAGGGAAATTACCTACTTGTATTACTTTGATTTTAGGCATATGGTTGAACTATTTTCAGTAGATTTCCAGACCCCGGTTGTTAGCTGGTAGTACCAGGATGGTGAAAGGATCTGTATTCTACTGCCCATAGACAAAAGTTGGCTTGCTCCAGTGGGGAAGACGCCAATGGTGGCCGACAAGGCATTCAATCTTAAACGCAAGGGATCTCAGGGAATTGGCAAGGGTGGAAACCGAAACTATAGATTTTTGTAGGAAATCCGGTACGGACGTCACTAGGGACATGTTTGATATTGACGAACTAATTTCTAGTCATAAACTTTAGTTTTAGTCTGTCAATCGAGTAAATTTTACTTCAACTCTTAACTAAATTTTACTTCAACTCTTAACTAGTTATCAATTCACCACCTCGTTGAAGTACATTTTATCTAGATCCATTCATCCATCACATCTCCACATCAAATATGTGTGTTCGTTGAGGTATCAACCCCTTTGGTGATTTCATATCAGCATAGCTCTGCCTTTTGAAATTACAGGGAATGAAGCAAGGCATATCCATCTATCATTTATTATCCATCCTATGTTAACTAAAGCCTTGTTCAGTTCCCCTCAAAATTCTAAGTTTTTTCACTCTCTCTCCATCACATCAATTTGTAGCCGCTTGCATAGAGTATTAAATGTAGGTAAAAAAATAGCTAATTACACAGTTTAGTTGGAAATTACGAGATGAATCTTTTAAGCCTAGTTGGTCCACGATCGGACGATATTTGCCAAATAAGACGAAAGTGGTACTATTCATCGGGTTGTAATTTTTTTTCAATCTAAACATGGCCTAACTACTCCCTCCATCCCAAATTATAAGATATTCCAAGAATTTTGGAGAGTCAAAGGATTTCAAGTTTGACCAAATTTATATAATAAAATAATAATATTTATGACACCAATTAAGTATCATTAGATTCTTTATTAATTATATTTTCATAGTATACCTATTTGATGTTATAAATTTTTGTAATTTTCTCTATAATTTTGGTCAAACTTAAGATATTTTGACTTTCCAAGATTTTTGGAATGCCTTATAATTTGGAATGGAGGGAGTAATTAATTAATTAATTAATTAATTAATTCAAAACCCCAAAAATCAACGATAGTGCTGTGGCTAGGCGTTCGTTTCATCCGGACGCGCGTTGGTAGACACGTATGTTCCATATGTTGCAATGACTACACACGTATGTTTTAAGTGTATGTTCCATATGTTTCATCTGTTTTAGACGTATGTTGCAAATGTATGCTTCAAATGTTTCAACCGTTTTTTATACATGTTTCATGTGTTTCATAGAGATGTTGCAATGACTATACAAGTATATTTCAATAGTATACTACACATGTTGCAATGGTTGGACGGATGTTGCAGAGGAGATGAGATGTTAGGACAGGAGAAGGGGCGCGGCCGAGATAGAGCACGACGGAGGACGGGGGCGCGGCGGGGATGGCACCGTGGCGAGAGGAGGAGCGCGGTGCGACGGGGGAGGAGCGTGGCGTGGCAGGGGAAAGAGCGCGGCGGGCTTGACGCCGGTGGCACAACCGGGATGGAGATCGAGTCCCGGATGATCGGACGCGGTTACTAGCTCGGGATCAGTCGTGCGCGGCTGTACGCTATTCACTGGTGTGGGATATGATGCGAGCATGGGTGGCGTCCGATGCGAAGTAGTTGCAGGCGTCCGAGCTACGTCCGGACACGGGCCTGGGGTCGATCGTCCGGGCGCTAGTCATGCCCAATAATCAACGGCTCATGTTTATTTGAGATGTGTATCATAGCGTTGCCCCTAGCTGAATGAGAAAATTGACGTAGGCACGGACTATTATCAACTGCGGTTATTGCAAACACACCACACCAGGCACGACAAATAAAGTTCAGATACAATCACCTGCCGCCACACAAAAGCATACTGCATATAGTATATACACAGTAATAATACTACTAGTATACAACAAACGGTGATGAATCCTTGTGAGCCGGCCTGTGAGCTAGAGCTACTAGGCCGGACAGGCATCGCCGCCCGTGAGCTCCGTCCCGTCAGTCTCAGGGGTGGTCGCTGTCGGCGTGCTGCGGTACAGCGCGGTCATGAACGGCGTCGCCAGCACCGTCGTCGTAAGCGCCATGATCACGAAGATGGCGAACGTCGTGTCGTCCAGCACCTGCACTCGATCACCCGCATGTTGAAGGAACGCATGTTCTCCATTGATTAATAAGAACCAACGTGCAAAGTTTAAGTAGACCGCGCACCTTCCTCTCCTTGCCGATGTTGAGCACGATGAGCTCGATGAGCCCCTTGGCGCTCATGGCGACGCCGAGCGCGGCCGCCTCGCGCCTCGCCATGCCAGTCACGGTGGCCACCGCGAACGTGCCGCCGAACTTCCCCAGGAACGCGACGGCGACGACGAGGGCGACCATGCCCCACGCGGCCGCGCCGCGGACGGTGTCCACGTCGGTGTGCAGCCCGCTGGTGGTGAAGTAGAGCGGCAGCATGAGCCCGGACACCAGCGGCGCCACCTTCTCCCGCGCGCGCTCCGCGAGGCCACCTTCCCGGGGCACGGACAGCCCGAAGACGAAGGCGCCGAACACCGGGTGCACACCGATGGCGTCGGTCACCGCGCCGGCGAGGAGCGCGCAGGCCACGACGGCGCCGGGGGAGGCGGCCAGCGCGGCTGCCGCGCTGCGCTCGGGGCCCGCGCGGCGCGCCAGGCGCGACATGAGCGGGCGGAGCGCGCACAGCATGAGCGCCACGAAGGCCGCCCCCGACGCGAGGATGTAGACCGGGGCGAGCGGGGTGCCCCTGGGGCTGGGCCCGCCGCCGGAGACTGCGAGCGCGAGCGCAAGGAGCGCCCACGCGAAGACATCGTTCACCGCGGCCGCGGCCATGGCCGTCTCGCCGAACGGCGTGCCGAGGAGGCCGAGCTCCTTGAGGATGCACGCGAGCACGGGCAGCGCCGTCACCGAGAGCGCGGTGCCGAGGAACACGCAGAGCGGGAGGAAGGCCGCCGCATGGCGAGGAGCCGGCGGGAGGGCAAGTTCTAGCAGTGGAACGAGCCCCGGCGCGGCGAGGAACGGCGGCACGATGCCCGCCGCGGCGACGGCCACGCTGCACGGGCCCACGCGGCGCACGGCGCGGAAGTCGAGCTCGAGGCCGACCAGGAGCAGGAAGAGCAGCAGGCCGAGGCCCGACACGGTGTCGAGCGCCACGGTGCTCCATGGCGGGAAGATGACGCGGCGGAAGGCGCCCCATCGACCCAACGCCGACGGGCCCAGCAAGATGCCGCCCTGCACCAAGACGCGTCGTTGCCACGAATATAAGCAAGAACACTGATCAACACGAGCATGAGCATACTAGATCCTCCTATAATGGAAATGCGGCTGGGGACATGTGTGTGCTCAGTGAATGGTTCGAGATGTGGCCGTGTGGCTTATGAGCAGTTAGTTCTTCACTGCTTACGGATTTGTATCATTTTCAAAAGATTTCATGATATCCCAGCGCATAAACCATCGCTCCGTAAAACATTCGCACATATTTATATATCCATAAAAAATGATCATTAATATTGTGCTCTTTCCTTATAATCGAAAAAAATGATCATTTATATGCTTTTGGTCGGTGGTCGGATCATGCATGGTAACATACTGAACATATGATGTACAAATATAGCAAACCACAAAGCATGGGCGAGCCGATTTAATTTGAGTGGTTATGTTTGTAGACGTGTCATGGAGCAGCCTTAATTTGTAAAAATGTTTTAAAAAAACAAACACCAGCTGCTGTTTTTGTATCCGTTTTTGCTGTTGCATGCGAGTGAGATTTTAGTTAAAGATCATGCTAGTGAATTGATTATCTTCACTTCTCCAAAATAACATTACGCATATATAGAGGAATGAAACTATATATATACCAGAATCTCGGCGACAACTTTAGGTTGGCGCAGTGGCCGGAGCGCGAGGGCAAGGCCCTGCGTCACCGCGAGTATGACGGCGATCTGCATGGCGAGGAGCGGCAGCGCGAAGTCGAGAGGGTTCTCGCCCTGCCACACCCCGTCGGACGCCATCTTCACGTTCACGGTCGACGGCGACGAGCTGGACGCCACCATTTTGTCTTGCCTGATAATTAGTGCGTGTGGTTGCAGCCGAGATGTAGCTTTAGCTAGCTAGCTAGCCAATGACTTGAGCTGCTGGGCGTGCATGCATGAGACTGCTGATGGGCCTAGATCGATCGGGGTCCGAATTTATAGGCGCGCGCGCTGATGCAACCTGGCTGGGAGGCTTTGCACCTGACGATACGTTAGTGTTGATTGAAATCTCGGTGGTGCCCTTCTCCATCATTTTTTTGGGAAAAAAAAGGTTTGACAGATTTATACGTGGAGACGAATTAACTAATGACTTTCTGTGTCATGTATAGTAGTTTAGTGGGCGATATTGACGAATCTCTCGTGCCCCCCGGCCCCTCCTCTTACCCATACACATCTTTTTTTCCTTTTCTTTGAAAAACTAGCAGGACAGGACTACTGACATCTAATCTACTCCCTCTGTTCTAAAATAATAGAGGTTTGAGGATTATGCACGGATGCCAATATTGTAGCTAAAAGACCAAAGTGCCTCCTATGAGAAGAAGAGAGGTAGAGATAAAGATGTATTGGGAAAAAAGAAAATGTATTAGGAAAAGAGAAAGGTGCATCGGGATGCTATAAGGTCAAATATTTGTAATCCTACAAGGCTATCTATTTTGGGATGGTGGGAGTATGTGTAAAGTTAATTAACCAAGAAACGCCTCGAGCCCTCAACAGCGAGTTTACACTGGTACAAAAGGCGATCACATGATGTTACATAAGGATGGACTAAAGTCCTTTGCACCTGCGATTGTGAGCACCCAGTTCCTCGTCTCATATATATCTTTGATCTTTGAGAATAGCGACATAAGAGGCTACTCTTTCTGATTGAAAACCTATGTATCCCTATCATTCCACGGTTCCCAAATGGCAAGGATGATCATGGACCTTATACAAACAAGCAACCTTCCCCTCTCCTAGAAACACTTGATCGGTTCTTCACTTCAAGTTCTTGGACTTTAAGCTACCTTCACACCTTTATTAGAACAATGGCTATGGAGACATTTGATCATTAGTCATGTGTGGTGAACATATCTATGACATATCCATTCCAAAGGGAAGATCTTCAGATTTAAAAATTATTGGTTACAACATGAGCAGTTTCAACAAAGTATCCATCATGGCTGGTCAATCAACACCAACCAAACAGATAAAGCCAAAAATATTATTGCAAAGTTTAAAACCTTAAGAAGGCTGCTCAAAGGCTGGTAACTTAATTTATTTGGTCTCAATGCTAATATTGAAAATGTCAAGAACACCATATCATTCCCCGAAGTCATAGAGGAATTCAGAGACTTGAGTATCATTGAATGGAATTTCAAAGAGTGTCTTAAGTAGAAACTTATTTCCCAGCTTAATCAGCAAAGAGTCTATTAGAAGCAAAGGAGAAAAATCAATATATGGGAACGATCCCACCTTATAATCAATGGTTGTATCTGAAGGTGTCATATCCTCATCAAGAGCTATTGCAATTGAATGATAAAGCTCTCAATGTGATCAATGAAGCTCTTGATCCCAAGGTTTTCGAGTCAATCAAAGACTTGGAGATGGCACATCATGTATGGAAGAGGCTTGAGGACTCATATGAGGACACATTGGCTGTAAAAGAAGCCAAGTTATACATATTCAGAGACAAGTATGCCAAGTTCATGATGCTAGAAATGAGTGTGCTTTTTTTATAGGATATATATTCACTCCTCTAGCCATCTAGATCCTTTCACTATGGACAGGAGCAGAAGCAAATGATAGAAAACCTCTAAACGTTGCTTGGAAATGGTTTGTCTCCCAAAAACTAAGGTAGCATTTGGTTACCATGGATTCCAAGAATCCAGATTAAAAAATCCTATAATCCTGAATTCCATCCAAACAATTAAGGATTCACTACTACAGAATTTTTTTAGGAGACATTGAAAATGCAGGTCAGAGGCGGTTGGGCCGGCGGCCCGCCTCGGTTAATCGAGGCCGGCCTGCAGGCCCAGCAACTGCCTTGGTTAATAGGTTAACGGAGGCGGGCCACTTAACGCGACCGCCTCCGTTAATCCTCCATTAACCGAGGCTGTTCATGTACTGCAACCGCCTCTGTTAAATATTAATAGAGGCGGTTAGTATAAGCCAACCGCCTCCGTTAATAACTATTAACCGAGGCGGTTCCTTTATGTTGCCCGCCTCCGTTAAGTTTTAACCGCGGCGGTTGACATAACTACAACCGCCTCGGTTAATATACGATTAACCGAGGAGGTTGGGTTATATTGCCTGCCTCTGTTAAGTCTGTACCTATATAAGAGCAGCCACCCCTTCTACCTCCCCACAGCTTCTCCTCCATTTTTTAGGGTTTTGAGCTCAAAACCCTAAAAATGGCCATTTTAGAGGGGGGAGGTTTTACCCTTGGATTTGGTGAAGTTTGACACCGCAAGAGGTTGATTTCTTACCCTCTAACTCTCATCTTCTCTCTTTTACATGATTTAGGTGGTTTTTTCTCTAGATCTAGATTGAGGAGAGAGAAAACTAGATCTAGAGCTCATTAGACTTTATTCTCGCTGTGTGTGTGCAAGGTCGCAGCCATGGACAGGAAAGAGTGGATGTACAAGATACCGAGAGTCAGCAACGATATGGCTTTCCTGGTTCATGTGAAAAAGTTTGTTGCCGCTGCGAAAAACCATCGTCTGCGTCTGGGTCGGGAGCGCAGCATTTGTCCGTGCAACAGCTGCAAGAACAAGCTTCTCTAGGAAGATAACATGGTGCGATCTCACTTGATCCGGCATGGTTTCGTCAAGGATTACACCGTTTGGAAGTATCACGGCGAAGAAGCAGATCCGAGTGCCACCGGTGCATCCGGAGGAAACACGTCGACGGTGAATGATGGAGGCCAACAACCCTCAGCATCAACGGGCGGCGATAGTGTGAATCGTGATTACATCAACATTCAAGATCTTTTTGAAGAAATGGCACACGACAATGATGGTGGTGGTGGTGGTGGTGGTGAGCAGATTGATGTGTTGGGGCCCGAAGATGTGTAACTTTTTGAAAATATTGTTAACCGTATGGACCAGGACAACGTTTTGTGGGAATCCGAAGTGGCTGAAGAATTTCAAAAAGATGAAGCAGGCGGCGATTGATCCCCTGTATAAGGGTTGTCCGAAGCATTAGACTGCATTACGTTTTAACCTCCAGTTGTTAATGCTGAAGGCTCGCCATGGGTTCTCTGACATTGGCTTCAACGAACTACTACAACTACTAGCTGACACATACCCAGAGGGTAACAAGGTGCCCGCCAATACCTATCGAGCGAAGAAGATGATCCGGCACTTTTTTTGCTTAAGTTTTTTTTGCTGGTTCACTGGATATGTGCTTAAGTTTTTTTTGCTTCCTATGATGCCCATGATTTTTCTTATTGTTGTTTTTTACTCTTAGCAAAATGGTGGCTGCCCTGCTGCTCCTTGCTTGCTTGCTCACCCCTGCCATGTTTTGTGGCATCTGCTGCTTCTAGTCTCTCTACTCCTACTACTACTGCCTATACTCCTACTTCTGCCTATACTCATACTCCTCCTCCTCTCCTCCTCCTCCTCCTCCTCCTCCTCCTCCTCCTACTACTACTACTACTACTTACTACTGGTGGCTGGTGCTTACTATTCTGCCTACTTACTACTTACTCCTGCCTACTATTGTGGTTGCTAGCTTGTTCTCAAACTGCTTGTTCTCAAACTTTGTGGCATTTGCAATGATGAATTTTTTCAAAATCCTAAACAAAATGTGCTGAGGCAGTGGCATTTGCAATGATGTGAAACTTCTTATGTTGAGGTAGCGGCTATGATGATGAAATGTCCCTATACTTGTGAGCCGCTAAACTAGGATGGCTTGTATACCATATAGAAACAACCAGTTTAGAAGCGATGTGATTGCAATGGGGCAAATCTAAGCCAAATAATTTTGTACTTTTTTAAACTCTTTTGTACTTTTCTTAAATTCTTTTGTACCAACTACCATTGTACATGAAAGGAGGATGCAATCTTGTTTTCAGATGAATATAATCCATGATTCCTTTATATCTGTTTTGAGATGAATGTACATATCATTGTCTTCATAGAATTGAGAAATGTCCATGTATATAATGCTCTCTTATTCATAGTTTCCAATGGCATCCAAGCCTGCTGAAGAATGGCACGAATGAAGCTCGGGAATTAGTGATGAGGGAAGTAGAGATGAGGGAAGTGGTGATGAGGGAGGCTCATCGTCAACAAACGATAGCGACAAATCGTACGAGGAAGAGGTGATAACACCAAGGTAGAAGAGGAGAGGTCCAACGGAGGAAGAATTAGATCCGACCTATACGCTAGAAAAGACGGGGCCTTCAACACAAAATTCTTGCACCCCAAGACGGGATGATGACGGCCGCGTAAGTAAATAACTAGCACAATGTTAGCAGATGATGACAAGCTTTTAGCTTAAGTATGAAACTAATGCGAGTTCTTGTCCTCGATAGCTGCCGGTGGTGCCTATGTGTCTAGAGTACCCCCTGACAAAGAAGAGGAGGGACAAGCATCCGATCCCACCCCAAGCACTTCAACCAAAACGACCAGTGGCAAGAAGTCAGACCTGAAGAGGGGCCAACATGGGAGGCACCAGGTTCACAACAAGGTGCATGCGATATACAAGATAGGGCCACATGGAGAGCCCTTGGAACCAGAGACTATCAATGGCATTTTCAGCAACTAGTGCTCCTGTCTAGTTAGGGAGCACGTGCCGATCACATATATGAATTGGAAGAAAGTTCTAGAAGGCCTGAAGGATAAAGTGTGGCTAGACATGCTGAAGCGGTTCGTGTATCCACCGGACCAATACAATGAGGCACTGTGCAGAGGGGATGCCATGGTTATTGCAGGCAAAGCACTTCGCACCTTGAGGTACAAACTCAATAAGAACTACGTGAAGAAAGGGAAGACACCCTACGAAGACTACAACTTCATCAAGCAACATGTCTAGGAGGAGTTTGTTGAAAAAATAAGTACTGATGACGCAAAGGCCAAGGGCGAGAAGTACTCCCAGCTCGCAAAGAAGAACACGCTTCCCCACCACCTAGACAACACAGGGTACACCGGTAAGAGAAACAAGTGGTGGCAAGAGGAAAGGGGGGCAGCTGAGGCCGGGCTGGAGAATCTATTGGAAGGCATCGACGAGAGGGGCCATGACTTCTTCTATGGCCGTCGACCGAAGAAGCTAAAGGAGGGCAGGACCAAGTACAATGAGCCATAGACCGAGGAGGCGAAGAAGGCTTTGCTCGCAATCAAGGCGGCCAAGGAAGCGGTGAGTTCCAACCTCGCAGGGAGCACAATGAGCTGACCAAGGCGCTGGGAAACCCCGAGCATCATGGCCACGTCCGGGGCATGTCATGGAGGCAGAGCTAGAAGAATGTGGAGTCATAGCAATCCGACGCCGCCTCTTACCACACAAGGCAAAGATACAAGGAAGACATATTCCAGGCCGGCAAAGAAGCGGCGGTGAAGGAAATGATCATGGGGTCGATACAAGATGCTTTCATGAGCACCGACCCTAAGATGATGGAGCTGAGGACGTAGATGTTTCGCTAGGCTGGCGTGATGACACAGTAGGGTGAAGCCACCGTACAAGGGCAGACGGTGTCAGGTACCACACAACCCCAGAGGTACCCGGTTGATGAGATCATGGAGCCAACAAACGCCATGCTGCAGGTGCCCTGGGGCAGGACGAGGAAGAAGAAGGATGTGACGTATGGAATGGTACAGCCGCCCAACCCTGAAGCCAAGTACCACGATAGGTCCATCCCTCCTGAGTATGTCGTGGTGGAAGTGATGTGGACACACGATCACCACGATGACAATGAACTTGACTTTGCCAATGAAAAGGGAGACACGACCCTCGGTCGGGCTCTCGGCACGCGCATGCTGTGGAACAAGGCAGATATTGTCTTGGACATGCCAAAGCCGGCGTCAAAGTCCTCTGAGTCATTATCATCTCCCCCGGGTGGCCTAAGTAACGACGATGATGATGGCGGCGGCGATGGCAACAATAATGATGGTGGCCCCAGCAACACTCCTCCACGTAGCTCGTGTCCCGACATGAGCAACCGATAAGGAGATACAGGGGATGCACCTGGCCACCAAACACCACCTCCAAGCAAGGGCAAAGGAAAATGTCCACCGGCGCCGAAGAAGCCTGCAGAAGAAGAGGGGGACAAACCCGTCCACCTCACCACGGAGGAATGGGCGGCGTTCAACATAGCTGAAGAGCACAAGTACACAACAGCGTTCGAAAGGTATATATGCTAATGGCAACCGAACATAGTCAATAGATTATGTGTGTGTAAATCGATGATGCTAATATACTTTTTCATCCTCCTTGTCTCAATTATAGGGAGCGAACCCCGCCGTCAATTTGGCACCTTATGCCAGATTGCCCCAATAACTTTGAGAATGGCAAGTTCATGTTGCCATTGGACCAGCATGTCCAGGATGAGCCGTGGGAGGTTTGGAGGTTCCATCTCTGGTATATGCATGCGGCGAAGTTAGGCATGAAGGAATTCATTGTGAGGGTCCCCAAGGAGTACTTCCACTTAGAAGATAACGCTTATGTCTCCGTTGTCTTCCATGACATGCACAGGCTGCTGCGGCGCAAGGATCTCGACGTCGCCCAGATCACCCTTTTTCCATGTAAGTTATTACACCTCTGCATCGCCGTAGGCACGTTCATAATGATCAAACTAACAATGCCATGATGACGACTTGTGCTTGCAGGATGCAATCATATGTGTGCAAAGAACTATGGAAAGATATTATCTACCTATTTCCTATGCATATTACCCAGAGGGCCATCATTGGCCACGATGTACCGGACACGCATCCTAGTCTGGTGAACTTGGACAGGATGCAGCGAGTGCTTACTCAGGTTAAGATGCAAGGCAAGATCAAGTTTAGAAAGGGACAATATGTTCTCCAAGTCATGAAGAAGATCCGAGGAAATGGGTGTATCCTTGCCGCCCACCAATTCGGGTAAGTCAAAACAATACATGCAATAGCTATTGTGTTCACCACTTTTCATATTTCAAGATTTGAGATCCATATTGTTTCAATGGTGTAGCTTGGGCATCATGGGCCACTGGATTATATTTATGATCTATCCTTAGGATGGAAAGGCTGTCATATTCGACTCCTTGCGGACAACGGAGAGAGAATGGTACAAGGATTTCGAAGGCATTCTGTGATAGTAAGTGATGACACATCTTCTTGTTTGTACTCAAAGAACGTATCAAATTTGTTGTTGACACTAGTGGTTGGTATACAACGCTTACAGGAATTACGTGGAAGAGGGGAGTTATGATCAGAGGTCCGAGAGGCAGAAGAAGTATGGCACAAAACTGGCAATAAGGCGAGACTTCCCGGTACTACTACTAGCACTTACTCCTCATGCCCCTACTTCTACTACTACCGTAACAAGTACTACTACAACTCCTACTACTACTACCATACAACAACTACTACTACTACCCTACAACAACAACAACAACTACTACTACCCTACTCCTCCTCCTCCTACTACTACAACTACTACTACCCTACTACCATACTAGTACTAGCACTTACTCCTCCTCCTCCTACTACAACTACTACTACTACACTACAACTCCTACTACTACCCTACTACCCTACTAGTACTAGCACTTACTCCTCCTCCTACTACTACTACAACAACAACTACTACACTACAAATCCTACTACTAGCTACTACCTTACTACTACTACCCTACTTCTACTCCTACTACTAATACATTACTACTTCTGTACTCTATACCAGTCCTAATGATACCATGTGTTACATATATCATGCATGCAGTGCGCCAAGCAAAATGAAGGATCAGTCTTGTGTGGATACTATACTTGTGAGTACCTCAGAGCTTGCGGGAGATTCAGCAAGAGCTGGCGGCAGCTGAAGAAATCCCAAAGGTGGTGGGAGAGGGAAAAGATTGACCATAAGACCATCACTAGAACAGTAGGCGACATTTGTAAGTTTGTCACAGACGAATGTTGTCATGTTGGGGGAACTGTACGACCAGAGCGAGCTAGGGACAGAGGAGAAGTACGTGAATCTACGCCACTGGAGAAGCGACGCTCTCAACATGACTGACTACAAGTTGCCGGACATCTTCAAGTAGTTGCCCTTAACTTGTCATGTGAACATGTGATGTGATTTTGTTAACTTTGTGAACATTAATGTAGTGTGAAGAACTTAGTGTGTGACATGATGAATGGTGGAACATAAGGACAACGGCATATATATGGATGTAATATATATGTCTTTATCGTTCATACGCGTGTTTTCTGCTTTCTGTGTGTTTTGATCTGACCAAATTTGGTTTCAAATTCAAATTATTAAATGAATATAAATAATCTTTTTTTAAATCAGGAAATACTTAACGGAGGTGGCAAATAACAAAACCCGCCTCGGTTAAACGATTAACGGAGGCGGCTACCTAAAGTTAACCTCCTCCGATGTATATTTAAAGGAGGCGGTTACGGTTAGGGAAACCGCCACTGTTAATATACATTAACGGAGGCGGTTGCATTACAGTGCCCGCCTCGGTTAATATGTTAACAGTGGCGGTTGGCCAACCGCCTCCATAAAGGCCTGATTAACCATGACCTTTAACTGGAGGCGGTTGGCTTGCCCGCCTCCGTTAAGAGTTTTTGCCCGTCTCCATTAAAGTTATTGTACTAGTGATTCTAGTGGATTATAACATACATGCACGTAATCCACTAAAACACATCATATTTTTTTATCCAGATTCTTAAAATTGACTCGGATCCAAATGGGGCCTAAAGGAGGTATTGAGTCCTAAAACTAAAAATTCAGAATGAAGCTCTACAGCTAAAAAAAACTTACACAAATTCTTCAATAGCGAGGGTTGGGACTTGGGATACTGCTTTGCGTCATCATGGTATCCATGGTACGGAACCATTGATTTGGGACAAGGATTTTCATGGAAACTAATAACTAAAGTGATATTGTGAAAGGTACAAAAATGTTTTTGTAAGAATTCGAAATTCTAATAATATCGCTTATAGGTTAGAGTGTGTGCTTGCGCATTTATAGGGACGAGAGTATTTGTATATGTATGTGAGTGTCTACGTTGTTTTAAAAAAGAAATTATAATAATATCTCTAATATGCGGTTCGTCTAGATTCACATTAAGAGCATGTTTGGATGAGGTAGGGCTAGTTAGTTGAGCTAAAAATTAGTTTAAATTATTTAAGATTGGCTAGCTAGTTGACTAACAACTAATTGAATGCTTGCCTAAAAAGATAGCCCATTTATTAGCCCACTTGTTTGGATTCATTAGAGCTAATTTTACCTATTTTTTATCTAGATAGCTATTAGCTAATGTATCTAAACGGATCTAAGGATTGCAACAGTGCTACATACCTACATAACTTTTCCTTTCCCTTGTTCAATGATCCCTCCATCCGGGAATGAATGCAATCCCGCAGTCCGAGCATTGTCCGTAAAAGAATGCAAGTTTAGACTGCCAGAGCTAGCAACGTGAAAAGCGAGTAGCTTGCCTGTCGTCTGTGTCAGTGGACATTGCAGTGCATGCATGGTGTAGCTGAGATGCAAAACAATAAAATATTATGTTGTTGGGTGTTGGAGGCTGATATTTGCATGACTGCACACTGCAGTGGCAGCAAGCATCGATCACACTGGGTTGTCTCGTAGGGTCACATGCGTAATTTGTTCCCTTCCTTACGCATGCACATGAAAAGTTAAAATTTTTTCACTCTCTCCATCACATCAATTTTTGGATCCATGCATAAAGTAGTAAATGTAGGTAAAAATAATAACTAATTACACAGTTTAGTTGGAAATCACGAGATGAATCTTTTGAGCCTAGTTGGTCCACGATTGGACAATATTTGTCAAATAAGACGAAAGTAGTACTATTCATCGGTTTGAAATTTTTTCAGCATCTGAACGAGGCCTCAGTCTGGCCTCAGGATACTAGGATTGTATCTTTTTATCGAATGGAGGGAGTAATTGCTAGTACTTCCTACCAATATTAACCATGCATTACGCACATCTCTGAGAGTAAGAGAACGTTGACGCACATCCACAAAAATTGCAGGCGCAAATTAAACGTTGACGCACATCCACACAAATTGCAGGCAAATTGCAGGCGCAAATTAAACGTTGACACACATCCACACAAATTGCAGGCACAAATTAAACTGAATGATACACACATGCATGGCAGTAGCAGAGAATAGATATATAGGGCGTGGGTGTAAAACCTTTCAGATAGCTGAAGAGTGAAGACGAAAGTCAGAAACCTTTGGCATACTGTTCATACATAGAGGCAGTGTCAGCTCAGATGCTGGCGAATCATTTACACCCCCACTAACTAATGTCGTTAGCCCGAGGTTGGTGAGTGGCGACCCTACTAAAGTAGCTTTGATCGAGCCGCAAAACACCCGCGCCACAGCCACACAGGCAGCATGACATGTGGTAATAACTCAGCTAGCTCTCTCAAACGCTCTAGAACCCTAGCTAATCTTTACCCAGATCATGGTGGATACAATCTGAATGTTACATGTCTATTCCTGCACGTCAGTTCATCCTATTTAAGGCCTTGTTTAGATACGAGATTTCACCTCCAAATTCCACTATGCAAAAAGAATTCTTCGTCACATCAAAATACCGGCACATATTTGGAGTACTAAATATAGATGAAATAAAAACTAATTACACAATTTTGTTGTACTTTGCGAGACGAACATTTTAAGCCTAATTAATCAATGTTTGGACAATTATTACCAAATAAAAACAAAATTGCTACAGTGTTGCACAATATTTACTATGCAAAGTTGGTATCTAAACATGGCCTAATTTGTATGTATACGGCTGTGAATATTTTCGAGACAAATTAAAAATTATCCTATCCATAATCGATAAGTCGCTGCTGAAAAAGTGGACGCACAGCAGGAGATCCGCCATGTGCCGTCAACCACACTGGGTAGACGATGATGGCCGATGAGGCCTTGGTTGGAACGGCTTCATTGGCACAGCTGCTTAGTGCGCTCTGCCTGCAACTTCCTGACCGATGATTAGGGTTTTGTTTAATGCTATTGGTTTAAAAAGGCACGGCTAAAATTTGAATCTATCACGCTGATTGTTAATTATTGGAAAATATGCATGAAACGTGAGTAGAAAAGGTTGCCGCACTGATGCTTGCGTTGGGTTAGATGTCATGATGTGTTAGAGGGGTTCAGTGGTCTGACTTGTCATTGCTGGATTGGACAGATTCCATGTTTGTAGGGTGCCACCTCAGTCCGACTTGTCACATAGCTACTGGGTAATAAAGGGAATGGATGCGTGTAGATTCTAGAATTAAGGTCATTCTCAATGGGAGTTCCATTGAGTTTCATAGGTATTAAATATGCTGATATGACACTATATTTATGAAGAGAGAGGTGATAAAAGTTTTATAGGAGTAGAGATAGTTTCATGGGGATGAAACTTTTCAGCACTGTTTCCAACGTATGAGAGTATTGAAAACTGGGACATGAAATTAGCACTGAGACTGGCCGAAGGCTCTTCTTCCATACCCTAGCTCTTTTTTTTGCCTGTAAATGAAAACTCTAGATAAGGGCAACGCATGTTTCTTTTTTAAGATGGAATTGCTCCGATGTCACTAAGGGGCCATTTGGTAAAGCTCGGTCTCAGGCCACAACAACTTCAATAGTAGCTTCTCTGATGAAGCTGGTTTTTTTTTTTTTTGCTTCAGCTTCTCTAGTTAGAAAAATATTTGGTAAAAACAACTTCTTCTAGTTGTTGAAAATGGTGATTCTATTTTTTCCTTCTCCTTTCTTTCTCTCTCTTGTTTTCTTTTCTTCCTTCATTTTTTCTTCCTTACTTTATTCCTCTTCACTCTCCACCTTATATAATGCCCTCCACTTGTATGCCTGGGTCTGGGGAAATGGCCAGTACATCTCTTATCATGTACTGTCCTCAATAAGATCACCTTGGGGCACTAGCTAGTGATCCAAGGAAGCTATGGCCGTCAGCTATGGGATGGTGGTGGCTCAGAGAGCGATAAAACGATCGGGTGAGAAAGATCTTATCGGCGACGGTGGAAATGGCAAGTGCTGAAGTGAGAGGAAGGCATAGCAAAGGATGCAAATGACTTGAGAGGGCCTTGGAGGTGTGCACGGTTGGTCAGAGCTACGCTGCCGATCATCGCTGATTATGTGGCACACACAAACTCAAGCGAGCTCGGCGTGCCAGTTACATCCCAAGGCGAATCTAGGGGTTGTTTTCTTGCGATTTTATGTAATGCACCGTTTCAGTAATATTGTCCTCCAAAACTATTTAGGGATTATTTAGACGATTTACATAGTTCAAAAGTTAACTAGATGGCGAACCTCATTACTTAGGCGGGTTAAGTATGCTTATTTATTATTATTGATGTTGATGGATGGATGTCGTTCCACGATAAAAATAATGAAAACCAGAAAGTTTTGTAAATACAATACTATTTTATAGCGCATTTTAGTTGGTTATATTTTTTTTATGATGGAACCTACTCACATGTTTTAAGTCCTAGAGTTGACATGTATGCTCTTTATATTTTTTCTAAATTTATTCTGGAAAGGAACAGGATTGTTCTTTTAATAAGAGTCGACGTGTCTATATATTGAAAACGGGATGCTTGTACTGCTGGGTTTGTCAATCTCTAGATTTATTGGTTCACTCTTTTGGAAATTTTTATAGGGGTGATTATATGTGTAAATATGTTTATGTAAGTGTCTACGTATACTTTGTTTAAAATGAACCTAAAGGTAAAGTTCATTCAAAATATCT
Organism: Saccharum hybrid cultivar R570; assembly: GCA_038087645.1. NCBI lineage: Eukaryota > Viridiplantae > Streptophyta > Magnoliopsida > Poales > Poaceae > Saccharum > Saccharum hybrid cultivar. The sequence continues at coordinate 21,585,757 of JAQSUU010000496.1, forward strand.
AATGTCATAGCACGATAAAAATTGTTATTTATAAACTTTGGAGTTTGGACTGAGGGTCCTTAATGCAGGATTGTGGTAGGATTCATACAGGAATCTCATGAACTCCGTTAAAATTTACATGAAAAACATAGGAATCTATATCTATCCATCCATCTATCTATTCTATACTACAAAAGAGCAAAGGAATTGAAAAATACTCTTCACCCAATAGAGTTCTACCCACCTCATGTCTTACCTCTTAATGTGTTTTGAAGTTTTGATCTAACGATCCTAAAACTTCCACCCCGACATGACAGACGGGTCCGGTCGGAAACTAATCCATTTACATGGTGTTTGCCACTTCAACGTCTGGTTGCACCTTTATTTTTTTTCACCACCAATCATACCCACGCCCGGCTCGTTCCTAACCAGTAAGTCAATCACACCCATGTCTCCTTCCTAATCACGAATACCCACGTGTCCTTTTCCAACTCCATTATCCGCCCGCCTTATGTCCCTATGTGTCGTCGGCTGCTGGCGAAGCGAGGCATGCCAAGAAGAGAAAAGCCGAGCCACGGTCCGAGCATGCACCAGCTCTGCTCGACAAGCAAGGCGCAGCAACGCTTGCGACGTAGGATTCATATTTATTCATCCACTAACATATATTATGATATTTATTCTTTCGTAATTTTATCAACGGTTCCCGCAGCAACGCATGGGGCATTTTTCTAGTATAACTTTATGTTAGAAACATGCTCTAATCCTACATTCCAATTTGCATAGCAACTCTTGGAAGTTGGCTTTCAAATAAACAACAATTCAGTGCTACGATGGCAATCTCCATAAATAAAGAAATAAAGGTTGTTGGGAGTTGTCCTTTATTGTCTGCATCATGAATCACATGGTAGAAATTAAGGTGCAAGTTTCGTTGGATGCATGCCTCTGGCAAACCAATAGGACACATGTACTGATTCAGAACTACTCAAACAAAAATATGATGGATATTTTATGGGCTTGGCTCATATAATATTAATAAATCAAATAAACTCTATGGTCCGTAATAATGCATGTTTTATGGTTTAATATCATACGAGATTTTGACTGAACGTTGACTCGACTTATATGGTTGGATATTTATATGGTTGGATATTGTCTAACTATGTTGTTAAGATGTTGAGAACAACGGAATGCCACACGCGCGCAGACGAGCAGATGGACTCTCGTTTTCAATTGTCTCTTGATTACGGAAGTTACTTCCACTAGTCTTAATTGGCAAAGTGATGGCAAGAGTTACAGAAGTTTTAACTTCGTTGGAGTTGATAACGTGAGACATTTTTACATCCATGACATTGATGCATGGCGTGAGGCTCTTTTGGCCTCCATAACATGAGACTCCTTGCCTCCTGAGCCTTTTGAGGCCTGTCCTCCGCGTAGTATATATTCCGTACTCCTCCTTCAGTCATTTCTCTCTTGGTTACACCACACCTCCCGTAGCAGCAGTACTCCCCGTTCCATCTCCTGCGCGCACACGAGATGGAAGAGTAGAGCCTCCGGAACGCATCCGCTTCATCGAGTTCACCTGCTCGGGTGAAGGGCGGCCATAGCGTTTTTGGGGAGTGTCCGCAAGCGGCACGACTACTCGTTGTTCATCTTCACGGCATCCTTTCTGCACTGCACTGTTCGGGACGACTACACCAACAAGGCACCATGTTTCCATCGGGTGCATCCGGCTCTGCCATAGGGTATGATAGCGTGCTTCATCATTCTCTTATGTTTTTGATCAAAATCTTGCTGGTTAGCATGATCTACATAATGTTTCCATTACTGGTTAATATAATTCATATGATGCTCTTCTTGTTTATTTGGAATAAGCAATATGTTGATGTCATCATGATCATGCTTATGATGTTTCTGTTCTTTTCAAACAAGCACTTAATCACCACTGTTATGATTATGATCATGTCATTTTGTTGGATTAAATTAAACCTGAAATTACCTATATTTCTAACAAAATATGTTCTAGTCTACTTCTCAACAAAATGTGTGTTTGTGTTTCTCTTCCAAATTAAATCACCGAGAAACGGAGAAGTGGAGAACAGTAGTATTCCTTCATTTCTGAAATTGATTCTTGTGTTAGTCGGTGCTTCATATATATACGTACATACATACCATGTATAGTTCATGTCAATATTCCTTGGCTTGGCCTGTGTGTAGGCCTTGTTCGGCAATTGGCATATGTCATGGGACTTGAACAAGTACTCCAATTTCAAGTGACATCTCGATGGAGCTTGAATGCCTCGTGGTGATAGGGGCCATGAGCCTTTATGTCGACCTCTCTCATTAGGCTCGACATTAGCCTCAACAAATCATTGTTGCCTTTAGTATTAACCTGCTATGCATCCACCATCGATCCATCGATGACTTTCCTCCATTGCAATACGAATGCCTAGCATGGGCTCACACTCATGGCTTCCGCTCGTCAGTAAGAGATCTAGTTAAAAAATATTTGTGTTGTTGCTTAGATGTTCATGCTCATCCATGTGTTATTGCTCCTTCCTACATCTATAGCACAAGGTAGGATCAGACAAGCAATGGAGACAAGTATGCATTAAAGGGTAGAGCTAAAAATAACAATACATCTTTGTGGAACTTTCTAGAGAAATAGAGAGCACTAGTGCGCGCGCCCTCGCGCTCGTCGATGGGCACATGAAAGTTTTTGAAGGCGACCAGAATGTGTTGGACACAAATTGAGATATGAGTAATTATAGAGGTAAACATATGCTAAAATTGTATATTTATATATACACGCTGGTACATAGGTATATATTACATCCGGTTTTTGACATGAGGCTACTAATTTTTGTCTTTTGGAACAAAGCCTGAGCAGCGAAGAGAACAAAAATATACACGCGCTGACAGCATATGAAATTGAGGATGCAAAGAATAATCGAATACTAAGCAGGTGGAACATACAGGCGTTTATCGGACAACCAGAATCTTATCAAGATAGAGCAGCCAGCTAGTAATAGAACCTCCTTACTCGAATCCGTAGCAGAAACCTGTAAATGTTTTGAAATATCAGAAACCATGTTGTCCTAAAGTGCTCTGTAAGTAGTCAATGGCAACCGAAGAATAATCGAGTAGCAACACAATGGAGGTGGCTATAAATAGAGAAAACAACACAATGCCATTCATACGTAGGGAGATAGAAATTGAGTAAATCGTAGAAACGAAATTTGTAACTTGTCCACTTATATGACCATTTATAACCTGTCGACGTATATGAATTTCTAAGAATCCATGGTAGGTGCCAAAAATCATCAAACTAGAACAATATGTTCCTGACGGTTCCAAGTATTTGTAGGAATTTATCCATATATGTTTTAGGATTTGCTTTATCTGCGAATTAACCAAGAACATGAAATGGGCAGATTCCTTTTTGAGCTGTTTAATTTTCTCAGCAATGATCTGAACTCTAAGGTGTAGATCAGCATATGTCACAAGAAGGGGAGGTCACGTGTCACCCATACAATTCCTCTATTTTTACACTACAACTAATAGCTTGTAAAGAACATTTAGGTGATGTTTTTTGACAACTGAAACTGTGGGGGAGATCCCCACAGTGGTGGTCATTTTCATTAAATTTTAAAAGAAGGGTTCAGAACATACTTACATGGGAGAATTAACTAAAAGCATCTAACCATACACAGAAAGATGACCGAAGGTCCTCTTTTATTCTAACTAACTGGAGAAGACATTGACTTTTGAAATTGCTAAACCATCTATCAAAACTTGGTGCTTATCTCTGGAAAATCTTGTCGTTTCTCACCTTCCATAGTTCCCAAGATGCTGTAAGCACCACCTCTGTGAAGCACACATTTATGTGATGTTGTGGCTTCCTACACATTACATTACCTGTTAATAAATATAGGTCCACACTCATGCTCAGCCCATGTTCCAGGCCTACAGTTATATGCACCGTCAATATATGAAGTATTAGTCCATCAAGTTGAAAGAACTCTAAACATGTATAATTGTAAAAAAGAATTTTTCAGAACAAGGTTATGGCAGAGCGTACCAAAAAACATGCGCTTTCTCTAGCATTTATATCATTTAGATCTCGATCTTTGTTCTCCTCATGCTTTTCTTCATCCAAAGATTATTCTGTAGATGATCTATGTTCAAACAAACAATGCAGCCATCTTCAGCAATGTATTGACCATTTATAACTTGTCAATTTATACGAATTTGTAAGAACCCAGCATGGTAGGTGCTAAAAATCATAAAACTGGGACAATATGTTCCTGGCAGTTCCAAATATTTCTAGAAATTTACACATAATATGTTCCTGACAGTTCCAAAAGAATTGTAGAAATTTACACATAATATTCAGAAAATATTGAAATCACCAAGAAAAATCTAAAATTAAGTAGGAAATGAAGAGACACAATGTAGCATTATGGAGAGGTTCTTAAGTTTTTTTCTAAGATCATGGGAACAGAGTCCATTACCCTCTATTCGTTACCATTGGCCATGAACTGTGAAAATGGATAGCAATCCAAGCTATCGCGCATTTCCACAAAAAATATTTTCACACGCACATGTAAATAATGGCAAGAAGTTTCATGACAAGCTCCAGCACCGCACATCTACAGCACATTCAGAGATGAGGTCGTACCTAGAGACAATTAAAAATAGGTTGAGAGACCAACATGATGTAGCTGACACTGGAACACCATTCCAGTTTCCTTCCTGTACATAGCAGTGTGCTACTAATTTCCAAAATACTATGTTAGCAAATTTACATGACAAACATATTAAAATAAGGTGAACGGTATACCATTTACAACATAATAGTCCTTACAGCCAGCAAAGTTCAAATTGAGACTTTTGAGTTAGGGACCTATTTTATACAGTTTTTTAGCAAACACGTTAAAGCCTGAAAATGCAATCTATTAGATTAAATAGGAGCAAATTGAAATGCACTGGCAGACTAAAGAAAAAATTGTGCAAAGAGGGATTCTTAGCTACAACCTGCTTGGAAATTGCATACAATAGTTAAGATCCTGCATTATTACCTCTAAAGAATATGATAAAATATTAAAATGCAGTTCTCAGAGGTAAAATTCAGAAGGCAGCTAAGATAGCTACAATCTACAATGCAAATTGAGAACTGGCAAGATTAATTCATAGGAACTGTGACCGAACTACCTTTCCTTCCATGCTTGCCCCGTTATACATCTGCTGCTTGTCATGCACATTGGACGTTCTAGTGCAGGTGGCTGTCCTTGCCATCTACAAATTGTAGATTGATCAGACAACACATTACCTCAATCAAGAATCTAAAAAAACAATGTCCATCATCAAATTAGTTGCTGCTAGGTGGAGAGTATCATACCGTAGCTTGCTTGTACTTCAGGAATTGATTGGTAGAGGTAAAAAATAGAACAAAAGATTCAAGGTTATCATGGGCTGAGCTGTGATGGTTAATTTTATCTAATGTATGAGTGCCATGCTCGCAAAAAAAGTATGAGTGCCATGTAAAAAAAATTCATTTTCCCTATGGGAATGAGGTAAAAAATTTTAAACAACAACGTGAAACTCGGTGGCCTGCCATCCAGTCTGAGTTTCATACGATACTTTGGGGAACAGGAGAGGCTAAACTATTAGCTCCAAGCAAGTGATTTTTACATAACTTTCAGGGACAGAACTACAACAAAACGAAATAACTAATGTGGTCCACAGGTGGCCTTCATGTATTTGGTGAATATTAATGTTGGCTGCTTTGTGTGTATGCTTACTTGTAGATGGGAAAAATACTACCAAGAAGTGAAAGAAGAGAGAAAGATCTGTGAACACCCATGGCACTTGGCAGGTTTAGAGAGGAGCAAGTATGAGACTGGTCCAACAAGCACTGGGAATGTATCATTGCGAAGATGCATGAGGGGCAAAAAAAGGTCTGCAGGCATTATTTTTCATAAAACAAATCAGCGTGCCCTTCCTTTACAGGTTTTAAATCACCAACATATAAGAAAAAAGAGTATTGTAGGGGATCCTATCATATTGCTATTAAACTTACATACACAGCAGAATGTGTGAAGCTGCAATCGAACAGAGCGTGGGCGCTGGACAGACCCAAAGGGCGGCCCTATAAATGTTAGACACGATCCATTATAGAAGGAAATGCAACTATGAGACTCTAAACCCTGGAGTACTCCAGAAAGCACATGATGGAGTACCCAAAGGGGAAAGAAAAGAAAACACCTTCAACTGAATGGGATGGAAGGAACAGGCGCAGCACAGTAGAGGCAGATAGCCGATGTAATCCACCCTATCAATTACTATGAAAGAAACGGACTATCAATTAGCCTAAAACAAACAGACACACGATTTGGGGGAATTTTTCCACAAGAAACCAAGAAAAAATGTGAAAGCTTTTTTTGTCAAAGGAAGCTTGTTGGGGTTCTTTATTTTGTCCCTGTAATTTCTGGTAAACAAGGATGTGTTCAAAAAAAGAGAGCGGAGGCCAGCTTTAAGCCACACTTGCAATCGAGATCAATCATCGACTATAAACAGGACAGGACCAAGGATACATACACTTGCGTTTGAGATCAATCATCAACCACAAAGGATAGCTACACGAGCAATTGAGATCAATCATCAATTGTAAACAGTTCAGGACAAAGGAAATAACCATAGCTAGGAGGTAGGCTTCAAAACAAGCAAACTTACCTAAGCAGCAGAATATGTGAAGCGGCAATGGAATGGAGTCTCGGCGCTGAACCCATGCAGAAGATTACCCTATAAATTTGGAATCAATAGATTAAATAGCACATATGAACACATCTTAGGTTCTAAAATGTAGACAGAGTCAATAAGGTGACTCATAGAACACTCCCCATCAGTTGAATCATATATTCATATACTGGCAAAGGATCAAAAGCGTCCAATCTAAGAAATGAAAGCGGCATTAGTTGACAGACAAATAATTTCGTAGACAGCCAAAGCCACATTAGTATGCACAAAAAAAATTAACAGCCATGTAACAAAGGTTCTGAACATGTTGAATCTTATCCCAGAAGGATGCATGAATACACGAACCTCTTGTCGACTGGCCATGCTTGACAGAGCGTACCAAATTAGGAACCTGCAACAAACAAATCGAGGTACGTATAAAAAATACGAAGGCACAAAATCGAAATATAGCCATAGAGCACCTCATCTGGCTGCACATGGCACAAGGAGAGAGAGAAAGGAGCCGGGGCGGGTTCGGCGTGCCGGAGAGAGAGAGGAGTCGGGGGCGGGTTCGGCGCTGGGCACTCCCGACCTAGGGTTTGCTGTAGCACAAGAACGGACGCGGGCTAGAGAAGGATGCGGCGCCAGGGGGCAGCCACGCTGGCGGCCGGCCACCGGCAGGGCCCGGTCAAGCTGCGCTGTGACCGGGGACAGCCACCGCTGGCGGCGACACGCGGTGCCGCGGTAGAGGCCGGGGAGCGGTGGCACGGCCCGGCAGCGCGGTGAGGCGGCGGCGCTTCCGGCACGTGGGGAGGTGGAGGACGAGGACGAGGGCTGCCGCAGCCGCGCCGCGCCGGTGGCCGCCCTGGCCGCGTGTCGGGAGAGATCAGGAGAGGGAGGGAGCGGACGAGAGAGCGAGGAAGGGGAAGGAGAAGCAGAAGTTTAGGTAAGGGAAATCAGAAGCTGGGTATTATATTCATTTCGCTGGATTCTAAGAAGCCGTAGAAGGTAAATAAGAGCGCGAAAATTTTGAAGCCGGAGAGGACGATGGGAAGTTGATCTGAACGATAATCGGCTTCAAGAGATCTGGGCCATCAATTCGAAGATCCGATGGACGAAAAAATTACAGTGACGTGGCGGCTGCTTCCTTTCGAGGAGCTGACGCTCCTTTTACAGGGTTAATTAATAAAATAATACGTGAGCTAGAGTGTCATGTTTTATGATGAGAATAGACACTCTAGATCTAGATATTCTTGTATGGTAAGAAATATCTAAGAAATGGATAATGATTAAACAATATAGATTTTTTTTGCAACACCATAATGACCATGAGAAACTACTTGCTGGAGCAAGAAGACGCATTCAAGTCGATCTATTACGACCAGCGCGGTTTTTCGTATTTCATTTTCTTCAAAGGCACATGCACTAGGTTACTTACGGAATCTCAAAGAAAGAGTCGTCCAGGAGCACTTCGTTAGAGTTGCATGTGTTAAGCATATAGCTGAAGTTGTCCCGACAGAGTCATAGAGGTACATTCACAGGAAATTTTTTTTATTTTTCTGTCGGGCTCGGTTAACGCACAGAAAAATAACAGACCACCGACAGAAAAAAAACTTAACCATGCAGCAAATTGGATACAATAATTATATAAAAACAGTAGCAACAACATATTAAATATAGACTCTCCATACAGCAATTTCATCACAACATAATAGATAGCATACATATAAAGATCAAAATGTTTAGCACATTCATTAATAGCATCCAGGCTACATATAGATGATGTCCAAATGGTCCGACATCAATACATTCAAAACCATTACCATCTCATATCAACCGTTCTAAGTCTCAGCCAAGATGAGTAAAGTACCAGCACGTATTTCTGGCTTCCTGAGAAGTCAGTTGGGTTAAACTTTGACCAAAATTATATAAAAAATATTAACATTCCTGACATAAAATTAGTATCATTAGATTAGTCATAGAATATATTTTCATAATAAATTTATTTAGAGACATAAATATTAATATTATTTGCTATAAATTTGGTCAAACTTGAGCTACTTTGACCAGCAATAATCGCATAATTGCATTCTTTTCTGGACGGAGTATCAAATAATACGATAAAGCTATTACATCTGGACGACTCAGACACAATCATGAAAAACTAGAGGAAAAAAATATTATTGATACTGTTGATGCAAAAGTAAATCTGCAAACACAAAGGGCTAATACCCGAAGTCGATATCCAAAGCGTGCCAGTCGATTTGACCTGTTAATCGACAAGGACGAAGATACGAGCACTTTAGTCCTGACAACAGCGATACGCCCGGAAGTCACGGCCAAGAGGTACTCACGCGGAACTCAAGGATCAACGAAGATTGCACTTAGAGCAATGCAACTCGCCGAATTAATGAGAACTCGTAAAAAGGAAAAAAAATATGCAAATTGACGAAGTCGCCGAAAGTAGATGTAAATAAGAGTAAAAGCTGTTTTTTTGATGTATTGATTGATTCCTTATTACATTGCCCTTCACTCTATATTTATATCCTGATCTATAGAAACATAACCAAATACGACTAGGACACTAAATTCAAATCTAGGGAAAAAAACATGACTTTGATACAACTCAGACTCTACTAAACGTATACAAGGAAATTAACTCCTATTTTACTCCACAGTCCGCCTCAATCACGATGGTGTTCTCATCGACCTCCTTTTCAACGGCACAGTCCCTGTTCCAACGGCAGCAGCCTTCGAGCTCCTTCCATCGGTACATTCCCTGTTTCATCGGCTGCAGTCTTCCTACCTTCCTTCATCGGTACATCCCCTGTCTCATCGGCAGCAGTCTCCAAACCCTCTTTTATCGGCATCGGCAATAATACCCTTAACCTCATCGGCAACACTTCAAATTAAATCCATATGCTGCCACCACTCAAAAACAAACTTATTCTCCTTGGCTATCAATCTACACGGTAATATTTCCTCTGTTGATTAACCCTTCCTGATCATCTTGACACGTGCTAAAAACAATGTCAACACATGCCCCCCAATTTCGGAGTATAAGATACTGATGCTCCGAAATTTACTCCAGCTGATGCTTGCCATTGCCTATTTTTTAACCCATTCTCCAAGCATAACATGATTTGTTACTAGATTTAATCAAATCTAGATCTAATCCATGCATCTCAATAAATATCGCACATTTTCCAACCTTCTTTACCTTAATTACGGTTGAGATACCAAAATAACAATCCATCAGCAAGATCTTACCACAACGCATCATTTTTTAGAACCGAAAAATCCTGTATCGAGATATCCTTCAAGTCATGATTACTTGCCGTCAAATCTTCTGTACCATCCCTTGATTGTCGTGCGAACAGTTACCATATCCAACTGAACCACCTCGATCCATCCGCATACGGCATAGAGATAAGTCAAGAATACCCCTACCCCAAATGGCCTATAAATAGACTTCTCCGGGCTGCTCATCTTCTACCTTCAAACTCCATCCTTTGACATTCTCACTCCGGCGGCAACCCTAACCAACGACCGCGCATCCTCGACTCACCAGAGCCATCGTCATCTTCAAGTTCCCAGCTCGTGCCCTCATCCGTTCGAAGCAATGGCTGTTAACTTCGACGTCCCTGCGGTTCGTTCTTCCTCTTATTACTTTTACTTTAATCCTTTTGGCTCCCTGCAAGTTCTTACAGTCGATATTTTCCTTTCTCTTCCATTTTCTTGGTCCTCCAAACTCAGGAACTACGCAACACACTGGTGATTTCAACCCATCAACCTCCCCTCCATTGCCTAGGTCCAATGGGCGACCCAGATCCAATTGACCTGATTAATGCAGAGGCAAATCGTATTCCCTTCAAATCTCAAAATTTCTCTTTGAATCTGTGGAAAGACACGTTCCGTTCTTGGCCTAAACCCACCAAAGGGTGGAAAAACTGGTTCTTGAGGGTCAACAGATCAATGCAAGTGTTCTGGGCAGAACGGAAGATAGATCAGTGTATCAGGCTATCCATTGCCGATATACAAAAGAATGAATCCATGATGATAGCTGCCGCTCAATTTTGGTCAGACACCACCAACACCTTCATGTTTGGTCATGGCCCATGTGCCCCTACTATTGCCGATGTATATATGCTCACAGGCTTGGACATCTCAACTGTCGATGAAGGCCATATTTTTGGCAGAAAAGCTGAATACAGAGTAAATACACGCAACATCGGCGGCTGGACGGGATACATCCAAGAGTACCAAAAGACTGGTACCGTCAATCAAAGGGAACACGCCACATTCCTGAACATGTGGCTGGAGAAATTTATTTTCTGTGGCCGATCGGTAGGACCAACCAACGCTTTCCTCCCAGCAGCAGAACTCTTAGCCAACGGTGTCAGATTCCCACTTGGCCGATATCTCCTGAGCTCAACCTACCACCTTCTCCACCAAGTATCCCAGAAGCTTATACTTGGCGAACCCATCGGCAATCTGGGAGGCCCATGGTGGTTCATCAACATGTGGTTAAACGCTCACATGCACAAGCGTTTACAGTGGGATCTCTTTGCTCAGGAATTCCCACGAGAGATTCCCGAAGACTACGTCCTTGGAGACGATGAATCGGCAACACGCCCCCCTCTCAACTTCGGCGAAGCAATAATTGTCCTTCCCGGAACAGAAGCCAATGAGGACCAAATCGGCAGATTTTTTCAGACTTTCTATCATGGCCTCCCTCGTGACCTCAGGGCTTGGGTACCTTACATAGATGAGGATAACAAGTTCCCTCTCCTCTTCAATTTCGCCGATAGTGATCTGAACCAAGACAATGATCTTATGATGGCCATTATCACCCCCAGAGCAATCCCAGTCAACACATTTGGTAGCGGGAAAGCTTCTCATATTACTTATGAATTCTACAATCCATCGGTAGTATCTCGCCAGCTGGCCTTTGGGCAACTGCCAATCAAGCTATGCTATGCCGATGTGATTAAGCTCAGAGAAATCATTACCGCTGGAACTGAATGGAGTAGGATAGTAAGACTTGCTCCCGATGCCGATATCTCAAATGTCGATCTCTCCGCCTGGTCACCAGCATCTTTCATAACAGAGTCATATAAGCAATGGTGGCAAAAGTGGAAAGAACAACTATTTTCAACATCTGTTCACACATATCGGCATATGATCGATCCCGATTATGCCATTCCTGACAATGCAGTAAGTTCTTTTTAACTTCTGTCTCTTTCCTTCCTTTCATATGCATATTGGTAGCTAACCTTCCTTGAAACAGGCCAATGATCCAGTTCCACCAATAAGCAAAAGTGGAAAACCCTTCAACCTCCATCCAGCCTCTCCAGTCTCAGCAATCGGCTACAACGCCCCCACCTTAGAAGCCTTAACCTTCCAGAGGACTCGCGCCAAAACCATCACTTCCAGACCAAGACTGGGAACATCCAGGGCTTCTCCAAAGGCTGCTGCTTCAAGTCTAATCAAGGCTTTTAAGGTAATAACCTTGCTTACTCTGTTTTCTGCCGATACACTCTACATTAACATACAACTATCAGGGTGTGCAAGCTGCAGCTAGATCGTCATTGGCAACTTTACCAAGCACCACAACCTCTACCCCTCCTTCAGAGGCATTCTCTTATTTTTACATTTTTCTCTGTTAAATATCTAATCTTATACCCGTTTTTGCAGCAACAAACGGGCACATCGGCAAGCACGCCAAGCATGCAGGCTCCCCAACCAACAGATGTCGATGCCCCCCAGCCAATTGTTGTTGAAGCCCAAACAAAGCGTAAAGCTTTGACCGATGCTGAAACTCAACAAAAACGACAGAAATCTACACCAGCCCCTGCGTCTGCTCCAACACCTGTCAGTCAACCCACCGATGTAACTGAACAAGCTGCTCCTTCTGCACAAGATACATCATCGGCAATTATACCCCAAGGGCCGACTACCAATGTGATCATAGAAGATATACCATCGGCATCCTCTGCCGATCCTTCGTATGATCCTCTACAAGCCGCTCCCTCAAGCCAAGCTCAAGAAATCACCCTGAAGCAGGTAAATCAATTAATTGTTTGGTCTATAATATCTCCAGATATCACAGATAGTACTTCTAATTCTCTTTATTTCACAGGAACAAGATTCTCCTGATAGCTTATTCTCTTTTGCTATCGATGTCTCCGATGATGACAGAGAAGAGGCGAGTTCTTCCCTGGCATTGGGAACAATATCGTCAGACACCTATGGCAAGCTAGAAGCCCTCCTAAATCTGCTGCAGCAAGACACTGCCCAATTGGTGATCGACTCGGACCCTGCGAGGACTATCTTCAAAATGATCCGCGGCCAAGTCCCTGCCAATATTGAAGAAACCATCTTTCCAGCAGTTCATCTAGAGAGCAGACAACTTCAATATCAAAGGGCCGTTCATCGTATTGCTGACAGAGCAGCTCAGGCTCAACTTAAAGAAGAAATGTTGCAGCTGAAGCAAACTGCCGATGAGAAGCACAAGAATATCAACAACTTACAAGCCTCCAGTGCCGATCTTAGTGTAAGGTCCTAGATGGCTAGAGGGGGGGTGAATAGCCTATTAAAAGTTCTACAAGTACCACTAAGCAAACTTGTTAGAATAACAAACGGCGTAAAGCGAGTTTTGCTTAGCCAAAGGTTGTGATGCAAGCCTCCTATCCACAAGTCTAGTAGATTATAATCTCTAGTTCACACAAGAGCTATGTCACTAAAGTTACACTAGAGAACAAGCTAACACTACTAGCGAAGCTACTACTAGAGCTACACAAGATAAACTAGTGAAAGTATACGCAAGAGAGAGGATTGTGATTATTATACCGACGGTGAAGAGAAGATGTTGCCAATCACCAAGATGATATACAATCAATCAATATTGACAACAACACAATATGAAGACCAATCACCGGGAGACAAGAGACACAATATTTGTTCACCCGGTGTTCACTTGTGCACCGACAAGCTACGTCACCGGTTGTGTCGACCAACACTTAAATGGTTCCTCGGTGTGACCCTCAAGTCACTTGCCCCTCAAGGCACACCCCGCAAGGCACCGCAAGACACCAGTCTCAAGTGAGGTAACTCAATGACACGCGGATTCCACTAGAGTTGCTTTTGGCGTCCCGCCGAGGAAAGCACAAGAACCTCTCACAATCAAACCGGAGGTGGCCAAGAACAATCACCTTCTCTTGCCAACGCCTCCAACAATCTCCAAGCCGGCTAGGAGCGGTACTCTCCAAGAGTAACAAGAAATCCACCGGCTAAACCACCCACAAGTGCCACTAGATGCCCTCAAGCTATGCAATGCACTTTGGGATCACTCAATCTCACTTTTGATTTGCAATCAAGCAAGAGAGATGAGTGGGAGGAGTAGCTCTAGCTCAAAGGATGCACAAGAGTGTTAGAAATGCCAAGAGGCCTCCCCAAGGGCCGGCCAACAAGTATTTATAAGCATCCCATCCAAATAGAGCCGTTACAACTCAACTAACCGTTTTCTGCGGGACCACCGGACGCACCGGTCGTAACTGACCGGACGCGCTCAGCCGCGTCCGGTCGCCCTGCGACGTCCACGTGTCCTCCGATTTCAAAAACGTCCGTTAGATCCTCCAACGGTCACTGCGCGCCAACGGTCAAACGAGCGACCGGACGCGCTGCTGCGAACCACCGGACGCGCCGGTGCACACAGTACCCGCGCGCCCGAAGACAAGACCGGACGCGCTCCTCGCAACCACCGGACGCGACAGTGACCGCGTCCGGTCGGAGTCCAGTAAGCTCCTTAGACCACCGGACGCGTCCGATGGTGTGTGACCGGACGCGCACCGCGTCCGACGTCCTCGGTTCCCTCAGGGCGCATGACCGGACGCGCCGGTCCCGTGGGTCACCGGACGCGCCGGTGTCAAACCCTAGCTCGCGCGCCTGACGCCCGCGCTGCACTGACCGGACGCGCCGGTCCCGCGTGGATCGCGTCCGGTGCAGCGTCCGGTCACCTCTGTGACCGCGTTCGCCTCCGTTTCTTTTCCGACTTCCGGCGCAATGGAAAATAGGCATTTCATTTCCCCGAAATCGCCTGAATCCCGCGCTCGCACGCTCGGCGGGAAGGAGAGAGGAACCCAAACCCCTCTCTACCCGCACACCACAGCGCGACCAACGTCACCTTTGTAAATGTGCCAACACCATCAAGTGTACATCTCCATGTGCTTGTGTGTTAGCTTTTTCTCAATCATTTTCAAAGGTTTTCCAGTTAGCACACTAGGCCCTACATGCAATGCACTTCATGAATTCACCTAGTGGCACCCATGCGTCGAATAACCGATAAGACTTCCCCTCTTAATAGTTCGGCTATCGATCCTAAACCACTCACACCCTCTATGGTGTCTTGAGTGTAAAACAAAATGGCCCTATGGTTATACCTTTGCCTTGAGCCCATTTTGTTTCTCCAAATGATATGATCCACTTCATATCATCACATGACCGTCTCGATCCATCGACCTTGACTTCACTTGCTCTTCACCGTTGCATCGGTCCATCGGCGCCAAGTCTTGCTCAAGCTTCACCATCGCATGGTCCTTCGCTTCGAAGCCTCGACTAGCCCTTCACCTTCACAACCGGTCCATCGAGCCAAGCTTCATCTTGGTCTTCACCATCTTGGTCATATGAGTCAATGTCATGTCTCATATTCAATGACCACCTTTATCTAAATCATCCACTTAGATACAAAGGTTAGTCCTAGGTTTCATCAATTAGCCAAAACCAAACTAGGGACTTTCACTTAGGCAGAAAATCTTGGATCTATCGGCAAAGAAGGCAGCCCTGCTAGCTGAATTGGAAAAGGTTGAGACAGCTCTGACTCAAGCTAAACAAGAAGAAGACCAGCTTCCCGACGCCGTCAAGGCCCTTCAACAGGACCGAGATGCTCAAGCTCGCAAGGCCTTGGTCCTCAAAAAGAAACTCAAGCCTGTAGAGGGAAGTGCCGATGAAGACGCTAATGAATTGAAAGAAGCCGATGAAATTCGCCTGTGTGCGATATCAGCTATCCAGACTTTGTTAAATTAGCGCATCGGCAACAATTGATACTTTGTTTTAACTCCAGCCGATAGGATTGTTATCGGCAACTATACTCTTATGCGTCTATCCAGATACTAGGGTAATATTTCTTTAAATATTTTCCATTTAATGCTCTGGGAAATACAACTCCTTCGAGAGTTTCAAAAATATATGCATTACCAAGAACAGATTGATTTATCCGATATGGACCTTCCCAATTAGGTGACCATTTGTCAAACTTAGAACTTTTAGTCCCAATCGGTAAAATCAATTTCCAGACCAATTCACCATCGACAAATTCCTTTACCTTCACTTTCTTGCCATACCATCTAGCTACCCTTTTCTTATTCTCCTCGATGCTAACTAAAGCTTTTAACCGATGACCTGCTACATCTTCCAATTCATCTTTCATAAGAATATCATAATCATCGGCTGTCAGTTGATCCTGAAAGCGCATTCGCCTAGAACCAATTTTAATTTCCCAGGGTAATACTGCATCGTGTCCATACACCAATTGATAAGGTGTTACCTTGGTTGCACCATGACATGCCATCCGATATGACCATAAAGCTTCATTTAATATTGTATGTCACTTCTTAGGATACTCTTTAATCTTGCGCTTAATGAGTTTGATAATTCCTTTATTAGATGCTTCAGCCTGGCCATTAGCTTGGGCATAATACGGTGAAGAATTCAAAATTTTAATTCTCATACCTATAGCAAACTCATCAAATTCACCCGATGTAAACATAGTGCCCTGATCGGTAGTGATGGTTTGAGGGATGCCAAATCGGTAGACAATATGTTCCTTCACAAAATCAATCATATTAGCCGATGTCACCTTTTTTAAAGGAATTGCCTCGACCCACTTTGTGAAATAATCGGTAGCAACCAGAATAAACTTATGTCCTTTACTCGATGGTGGATAAATCTGACCGATGAGATCAATAGCCCAACCCCGAAACGGCCAAGGCTTAATTATGGGGTTCATAGCCGATGCGGGTGTCCTTAGAATATTGCCAAATTTTTGACATTCCTGACATCCTTTAAAATATTTAAAACAATCCTCAAGAATAGTCGGCCAATAATATCCATTTCTTCTTATCATCCATTTTATCTTAAAAGCTGACTGATGAACCCCACATACTCCCTCATGAATCTCACTCATTAGGCTTTTTGATTCATCTATGCTAACACACCTGAGTAAAACTCCATCTACAGTACGGTAATACAATTCATCATCGAGGAGTACATACTTGGTAGCTTGGAACCTTATACGTCTTTCAACCTTTTTAGATGGATTCTTTAAATAATCAATGATTTTCTTTCTCCAGTCATCGGTATCAACCACTGATATCAATGCTTCTTGAACAGATTGATATCCTGAAGCATGCTGAGCCAATCGGTTAGCCTCTTCATTATGCATCCGGGAAATATGCTCCAGATGAAAACTCCTAAACCCTTTTAACAATTCCAAACACTTTTCATGATATGAAATTAGAATTTCACTTCGACATTCATAAACCCCAATCAACTGATTTATAACTAGCATAGAATCACCAAAGACTTCAACAGCATCAGCCTGTACTTTTTTAAGCAATTCTAACCCTTTTATCAGAGCTTGGTACTCAGCTTGATTGTTTGTCGATGTAGCAACGATTGGCAATGAGAACTCATACTTCTTCCCCTGAGGGGAAATTAACACGATACCGATGCCTGCCCCTTCACCACAAGTAGACCCATCAAAGAAAAGTGTCCACGGAGCAACTTCCAGAGAATCTACCATGTTGCAATGCTGAGTAACAAAATCGGCCATAACCTGTCCTTTAACTGTCTTAGCCGATTCATAACGTAGGTCAAACTCTGATAACGCTAAAATCCATTTACCAATCCTACCATTCAATATCGGCATAGATAGCATATATTTGACCACATCATCTTTGCATATGACAGTACATTCAGCCGATAGTAAATAATGCCTCAGCTTAATACAAGAGAAGTATAAACATAAGCATAATTTCTCAATGGCTGAATACCTGGTTTCAGCATCTATTAACCGCCTGCTCAAATAATAGATAACACGCTCCTTCCCTTTAAATTCTTGAATAAGAGCTGAACCGATAACAGTATCTTCAGTTGATAAATACAATCTGAAAGGTTTTCCATGTTGGGGTGGAACTAACACTGGAGGATTTGTTAAATAACTCTTAATCTGATCTAAGGCTAATTGCTGTTCATCCCCCCATTTAAATTCCTGATCGGCTTTCAATTTCAATAATAGACTGAAAGCCTTGATCTTACCTGACAGATTGGATATGAATCTTCTGATGAAATTAATCTTACCGATCAAGGACTGTAATTCAGTTTTATCGGCAGGAGCAACAACCTTGTTGATTGCCTCAATAGATTTCCTACTAATTTCAATGCCCCGTTGATGCACCATAAAACCCAGGAATTGTCCTGCCGATACACCAAATGCACATTTATTGGGATTCATCTTTAATCCATGTTTTCTTATACACTCCAGTATCTTCCGTAGATCGGTTAGATGCTTTCTGATGTCTCCAGACTTAATCACTATGTCATCAATGTAGATTTCTACCAGCGTGCCGATATATTCATGGAAAATAAAGTTCATAGCTCTTTGATAAGTAGCACCGGCATTTTTCAAACCAAATGTCATAACTATCCACTCAAATAATTCCACATGACCTGGACATCTAAAAGTAGTCTTGGAAATATCTTCTTCAGCCATGAATATTTGGTTATAACCCGCATTACCATCCATGAAACTAATAATCTGATGCCCTGCTGCAGCATCAATCAACAAATCAGCAATCGGCATTGGGTAACCATCCATTGGTGTGGCCTTATTGAGATTCCTGAAATCAATACAAACACGGAGTTTCCCATTTTTCTTATATACAGGAACCACATTAGAAATCCACTCTGCATATCGACACTGCTGAATAAACTTTGCCTCAATTAATTTGGTTATTTCGACCTTAATATCAGGAAGTATATTAGGATTGCATCGGCGAGCTGGCTGCTGATGTGGCCGAAATCCAGATTTAATAGGCAACCGATGTTCGACTATAGATCGGTCTAATCCAGGCATTTCAGTATAATCCCAAGCAAAACAATCTTTATATTCCTTTAACAAATCAACTAGTTGCTGTTTACACTTGAAATTTAACTTAGAGCTAATAAAAGTGGGCCTTGGCCTATCACCTTCACCAATATCTACTTCTATTAAATCATCTGCCGATGTAAATCCTTGACCTAATTTTCCATCATCGGTAAATCTATCCATTAAAACTCTTCTTCAGAACCGACTGCTTGGATCGGTAGAATTTCGTAATCGGCAATCTTGAGGAACTCTTTTTCCCAGGCTTCTCCCGATATGCACTTGGTTCGCTCATAAGTGTCTGATTCTGCCGATGCGATGATATAAGAAGAGTCACCAGGAACAACTTCAATCTTATCTCCAATCCACTGTACCAGACATTGATGCATTGTAGAAGGAACACAACAATTAGCATGAATCCAATCCCTTCCCAAGAGCAGATTATATGCACCCTTGCCATTAATAACAAAGAAAGTTGTCGGTAAGGTTTTACTGCCGATGGTCAACTCAACACATACTGCCCCTTTAGCTGGTGATACATTGCCTTCAAAATCCTTTAGCATCATATCGGTCTTAGTTAAGTCTTGATCTCCCTTACCAAGCTTCCGATACATCACATAAGGCATAATATTAATTGCAGCTCCTCCATCAATAAGTATCTTAGATACAGACTGCCCATCAACTCTGCCTTTTACAAACAAAGCCTTGAGGTGTTGTCTCTCATCATCGGCAGGCTTCTAAAAAACAGCCATCATTGGATCTAGCGTTAATTGAGCTATTTGGTCAGAGGAAACAGCCTCTTCTTCGCTATCAGACAGAGCCAAAAATTCCATCGGCAACATAAACACCATATTGACATCTGCCGATGAACCTTTATTTTTGTGCCTTATCTGCCACTGCTGGTTACCAGATCTCTCATTGGAGGGACTTTCTTCTTGATATAAATCTTTTTGACGCTCTCGCTGCATTTTTCTCTTCTGTGTCTTTGTCAAACCCTCTGGACACCATTGAGGAAGCTTAGTTTTCCATACTGGCTGATAAGTCCTAATTGTCTCCACACGACGTATATTAGGATCCCTGTAAAATATTTCTTCATCAGGAACTCTTGCATTTGCCATCTCTTCAAGTTCCTCTTGGTTTCTTGGAAAATATGCAACGCATTTACCAAGCCTTTTATGCACACTAAGCGTGCCACCCAGCCGATCATGTACTGATGCTCTCCCTCTGATCGGCCCATTAATGAACAAACCTTGATTACCAGATTGAAACATTCTTACAGGATGATTGACTCCATAATAACCATTGCACTCTGGACAATCTTTGACAGTAGGTAACTTAATACCTTTCTCCCAACAATGAATAAAAAATAGACAATTCCAATGATCCTTATACCGATTCTACTCTTCTTGACGCATTTCCTCTTGTTGTCGTCGATACCGGTCCCTTCGCTGATGCCAGCCTTCTTGTTGTCTTCGATGAGTAATCACGATGCCAGATCGAGGAGGCCTCCCAGAACCGCCACTTTCCGTCAATAGCCCCTTGCCTTTTGCATCATCGGTAGTTATCCGATGTTGGGGATCTACTGATGCATTTTTTTCAGCAGCTTCCGATGTCAACACCTTAATTTTCCCTTCAGCATCCAACATATTTGCTGGAAAAGGATGTTGATCAATTTTCATCGGCTTTTAAATCTTGGAATTGCCAAATTTTATTCTGCCAGACTCAATAGCTAACTGCAATTGTTGTCTAAATACTTTACACTCATTGGTACTGTGTGAAGTTGCATTATGCCACTTGCAATACAGCATATGCTTCAACTCTTCTGCCGATGGGATCACATGATTAGGTGATAATTTAATCTGGCCCTCCTGAAGCAAAAGATCAAATATTTTATCGGCTTTGGTGACATCAAAAGTAAATTTTTCTGGCTCTTTGTGACCAAAGGGACAAGATATCAGCTTCTTATTCTTAACCCACTCTGCCAAACCGATAACTGGTTCATTATCTGAATCAGAATCTTCCGCCTCTTCAACAAATGAAACTTTCTTGTTCCAATTTCTTTTAGTTTCAAAAACCCTAGTGTCTTGATCAGAAATCCTTTGCACTAAATGACTTAGGCTCTCGAACTCCTGAGAAGCATATCTATCCTTAAGATGTGGTAACAATCCCTGAAAAGCTAAATCAGCAAGCTGCCGATCATCCAATACTAGGCTATAACATTTGTTCTTTACATCTCGTAGCCTTTGCACAAAGCCTTCTACCGATTCATCATTGCGCTGTTTCATCTTTACCAAATCGGTAAGCTTCTTTTTATGAATTCCAGCAAAGAAATACTTATGAAATTGCTTTTCCAGATCAGCCCAGGTGATAATAGAATTTGACGGTAGTGAAATAAACCATGTAAATGCTGATCCAGATAGAGATGATGAGAACAGACGAACTCTTAATTCATCTCTACAAGCTGCCTCTCCACATTGAATAATAAAACGATTAACATGCTCCATGGTTGATGTATCGTCTTGCCCAGAAAACTTAGTGAAGTCTGGCACCTTATAACGATTTGGGAGGGGAATTAAATCATATGCCGGAGGATACGAAGTCCGATAAGAATAGGTATTAACTTTGGGCTTGATCCCAAACTGATCCTTCATAATTTCTGCTATCTTATCGGCCCAAAAAGCATCAACATCTTGCTGACGATATTGTTGAATCTCAACTGGAGGTATCTGCTGATACCCTTCTGCATACCTTTGTGGTCCACGATCTCCAGCAATTGGCACATTTGCTACTATCTGTGGTCCATTAATCTGCTGAAAAGGGTTCATCGGCTGAGTTGCCGATGCTTGATTCTGAAAACCAGCATGCATGTGACCTTGATGAACACCTGTGGCTTGCTGATTTGGCTGAACTGTATGTTGAGTAGGAAACTGCCCTGACCAATTATTAGTATTCATCGGCACAAAGTTTGTCGATGGCTGGTAGCTTGTTGGCATTGCTGGATAATTACATCTAACTTGAGGCATAACCTGGACTCCAGGCTGACTGGCGATAGGAGCCTTCTGCTGCATCGGTAACAAATTTGCCGATGGATTTGAACTAGATGTTTGACCCAAAGACGCCTGAAAACCTCCTAGATTTGGTTGTACAGTAGTTGTAGTATATTGAGACGCTTGAGCTATCGGCAAACAAGCTGATGGCATAGGAGTTTTTCCCGCTGCATCAAACACTTGAGATAATCCGTGATTGAAAGCAGATGGCTCTGGAGGCATACCATATCCCCACCAATTAGCAGGAGTTTGATTATTCTGTCGTACAGGACCTGATAGAGCCGATGCTGATAGATCCGTACCAAGATGAACTCGTCCTGATAATGCTGAATCCGGACGCACTAGAGTAGACTGTACGTTAGATAATCCTGCTGATACTGAAGGAGAAGAAATCTCTATACCCGCAACGGCTGGGGGAGCCGATGGAGCAACAGCAGATGCTGCTTCTGGTTGATGATAAGCAGGCCCAACGTAACGAGGTGATGCTTGCCCTTCTTTGAAAGTTCGAATCACAGCATTATGAACAGTATTGGACAGCACATTGGAGTGATTAATTAAAGCATGATTCACCGCAGAATTAACCATCTCTTGAAGTTTACCCGGATTAGGATCAAAGGTAACCTGCCGAGGCAACGGCAAGTCCTGCTTCTGGATGACTTGTCCACTTTTGTTCAAGCTGAATGACTTCAAGCAAAGCTGTCTGTATTCTTCAATAGCCCTCTCCATAGCCTGCTTCTGATCGTCCTTAAGATCTTCTTCTGTTACTGCGATGATATTCCCAGCATCGATCTCATGATTAGGCATTTTGACTAGATCTGTTCCACCAGGCGTGCCAAAAGATGTGTTGATGTAAAAGTAAATCTGCAAACACAAAGGGCTAATACCCGAAGTCGATATCCAAAGCGTGCCAGTCGATTTGACCTGTTAATCGACAAGGACGAAGATACGAGCACTTTGGTCCTGACAACAGCGATACGCCCGGAAGTCACGGCCAAGAGGTACTCACGCGAAACTCAAGGATCAACGAAGATTGCACTTAGAGCAATACAACTCACCGAATCAATGAGAACTCGTAAAAAGAAAAAAAAATATGCAAATTGACGAAGTCGCCGAAAGTAGATGTAAATAAGAGTAAAAGCTGTTTTTTGATGTATTGATTGATTCCTTATTACATTGCCCTTCACTCTATATTTATATCCTGATCTATAGAAACATAACCAAATACGACTAGGACACTAAATTCAAATCTAGGGAAAAAAACATAACTTTGATACAACTCAGACTCTACTAAACGTATACAAGGAAATTAACTCCTATTTTACTCCACAGTCCGCCTCAATCACGATGGTGTTCTCATCGACCTCCTTTTCAACGGCACAGTCCATGTTCCAACGGCAGCAGCCTTCGAGCTCCTTCCATCGGTACATTCCCTGTTTCATCGGCTGCAGTCTTCATACCTTCCTTCATCGGTACATCCCCTGTCTCATCGGCAGCAGTCTCCAAACTCTCTTTCATCGGCATCGACAATAATACCCTTAACCTCATCGGCAACACTTCAAATTAAATCCATATGCTGCCACCACTCAAAAACAAACTTATTCTCCTTGGCTATCAATCTACACGGTAATCTTTCCTCTGTTGATTAACCCTTCCTGATCATCTTGACACGTGCTAAAAACGATGTCAACAGATACATATGCCATACATATATATATGTTGTCTAATATTCAAACAAGCATTTATACACCGGTCTTCCTTGCAAATTGACTCCTAGTATTGTTCTGTAAAAATATGTAGAAGGATAGATATTCCGTGCTCCTGATCATCTTGCTAGTTTGTCTTCAAGCCAAGAACACCCTTGTCCCTGGAGAACTAACTACATCATTCAAAATCTCTCCGAGAAATCAAGAGCATAAAGTATGTAAATGACATTCTAAATCAAGCTACTTATCAATTAGCATAGCAGTGTATAATGACAACTCCATAATTAGTAGTACTCGTTTCCATGTATCAATGGTGGTGTGCTGAGAAAAAAGGTGATCATCTAAAATCTACATAGTAAAAACAAAAGCAAGCAGCTGATCAAAGCAGAAGACAGAGAGGATAAGTATACAACAACAACAACAACAACATAGCCTTTTGTCCCAAGCAAGTTGGGGTAGGCTAGAGATGAAACCCAAAAGAGACGAGAACCAGGGGGACACAAAAAAGGACATAAAGTGAGACAAAAAGAGGTCACGGTTCCGGCACGTTGATTGCCAATCTCCAAGCGCTCCTATCCATAGCTAAATCCTTGGAGATATTCCACTCCTTAAGATCTCTCTTAACGGACTCGTCCCAAGTTAGTTTAGGTCGACCTCTACCGCTCTTTACATTATCGGCCCGCTTTAGAACTCCACTACGCACCGGCGCCTCAGGAGGCCTCCGTTGGACATGTCCAAACCATCTCAACCGATGTTGAATCAATTTCTCCTCAATTGGTGCCACCCCAACCCTATCCCGAATATCGTCGTTCCGGACTCTATCCCTCCTTGTGTGTCCACAACACCAACGCAACATACGCATCTCTGCTACACTCAATTGCTGGACATGTCGCCTTTTTGTAGGCCAACACTCAGCACCGTATAACATCGCCGGACGAAACGCCGTCCTATAGAACTTACCTTTCAGCTTCTGAGGCACCCTTTTGTCACAGAGGACGCCAGAAGCTTGACGCCATTTCAACCAGCCGGCTGAAATTCTATGCCTAACATCTTCATCAATGTCTCCGTCCTTTTGTAGCATCGACCCTAAATACCAAAAAGTATCCTTCTTGGCCACCACTTGCCCATCGAGGCTAACGTCTCCCTCCTCATGCCTAGTCGCGCTAAAATCGCACTTCATGTACTCGGTCTTAGTCCTACTAAGTCTGAACCCTTTCGACTCTAACGTGTGCCTCCATAGTTCTAACTTCCTATTAACCCCTGCCCTACTGTCGTCAACTAGCACCACATCATCAGCAAAGAGCATACACCAAGGGATACCATCTTGTATGTCCCTTGTGACCTCATCCATCACCAAAGCAAATAAATAAGGGCTCAAAGCTGACCCCTGATGCAGTCCTATTTTAATTGGAAAGTCACTGGTGTCGCCATCACATGTTCGGACAAACGTCACCACATCCCTGTACATATCCTTGATGAGGGTAACATACTTAGTTGGGACTTTGTGCTTTTCCAAGGCCCACCACATGACATTTCTCGGTACTTTGTCATATGCCTTCTCGAGGTCAATAAAGACCATGTGCAAGTCCTTCTTCTGCTCCCTATATCTCTCCATCAATTGTCGTAATAAAAAAAATCGCCTCCATGGTCGACCTACCAGGCATGAACCCAAACTGATTTTGGGTCACATGTGTCACTCTCCGTAGGCGATGCTCGATAACCCTCTCCCAGAGCTTCATCGTATGGCTCATCAACTTAATCCCACGGTAGTTAGTACAACTTTGAACATCTCCCTTGTTCTTGAAGATAGGTACTAATATACTTCTCCTCCATTCTTCAGGCATCTTGTTAGATCAAAAAATAAGGTTAAAAAGCTTAGTCAACCATACTATCGCTCTGGCGCCTAGATATCTCCACACCTCAATGGGGATACCATCAGGGCCCATCGCTTTACCTCCCTTCATCCTCTTCAAAGCCTCTCCGATCTCTGCCTCCTGAATTCTCCTCACAAAGCGTCTGTTGGTATCGTCAAATGAGTTGTCTAACTCAAGGGTAGGACCCTCATTCTCCCCATTAAACAGCTTGTCGAAGTACTCTCTCCATCTGTCCTTGATCTCCTCATCCTTCACCAGAAGTCGATCTGTCCCATCCTTGATGCATTTTATTTGGTTGATGTCCCTTGTCTTCCTCTCGCGGATTCTAGCCATCCTATAAATGTCCTTCTCCCCTTCCTTCGTGCCTAGCCGCTGATAAAGGCCATCATACGCCTGACCTTTTGCTACACTCACAGCTCGCTTTGCAGCCCTCTTCGCTATTTTATAGCCCTCGATGTTGGCTTCACTCTTGTCATGGTGGAGACGCTTGAAACACTCCTTCTTCTCCCTAATAGCCCTTTGCACCTCGTCATTCCACCACCATGTGTCTTTCGCTTCCCGTTTGCCTCCCCTACTCACGCCAAACACTTCCAAAGCCACCTTCCGGACACATGTTGCCATCTTTAGCCACATGTCGTCGGCATCTTCTCCTTCTTCCCAAGACCCCTCGTCTAGCATCCTCTCCTTAAACGTTTGCGCTACTTCCCCTCTAAGCTTCCACCACTTCGTTCTCGCAATCTTGGCCCGTTTGTCCCGGTGGACACGTACCCGAAAGCGAAAGTCCGCCACCACAAGCTTATGTTGAGGGACAACACACTCCCCAGGTAACACCTTACAATCAAAGCAAGCACGTCTATCCTCCCTCCTTGTAAGGATAAAGTCGATCTGGCTCGAGTGTTGTCCACTACGAAAGGTTACTAGATGAGATTCCCTCTTCCTAAAGAGGGTGTTCGCTATCAACAAGTCATAGGCCAGCGCGAAGTTCAAAACATCCTCCCCCTCTTGATTCCTACTACCATACCCGAACCCCCCGTGCACCCGTTCGAAACCTACATTAGTCGCACCAACATGGCCGTTAAGGTCTCCTCCTATAAAGAGTTTCTCGCTGATAGGCACGGTACTAACCATGCTATCAAGATCTTCCCAAAACTGAGTATAGCAAACCAAAATCATAAAGCTCCTACATTTACAGCAGGTGTGATTTTATGAAGTGATAAATGATAACACAGGTGAGGAGATAGACAGATTAATAGATAACACAAATATAGGACTAGCTGTTCTGTAAACAACTAACACATGTGATTGATTTGTTCTATGCGCTCAGGGAAAAACATTCCCAGCATGAGCAAAAGATTTGGAAATACTTAGCTTCTGCAGGAAAAAAAAATCAAAACAATTGTACAACTCATATGCACATCGTCCCTAACCAATCATCATTTTCTAAATCTTAAAGAAACCACAATCCATTATCAACCATTCCTCAACTGGAAATTGCAATTCTTTACATTCCCAGCACAGGACAAAAGATTGGGAAATACTTAAGCTTCTGCTGGGAAAAAAAAATAAAACAATTGTACAGCTCAGATGCACATTGTCCCTAACCAATCATCATTTTCTAATGTCATAAAGAAACCACAAACCATTATCAAACCTTCATCAACTAAAAGTTGCAATTCTTTACTGACACGCAAGGGTTTCATTTTGAGATATGTGCATTGCCAAATTGCCTATACTTTTTTCATTTTGATATATGATTAGTCGTTGAGAAAAAATCTGTAAATTTTTTTACCAAGTAATCATTTGTAACTTGGAGGAGCACAAGCAAGAAGTCATTACCTTTATTTGCAGCCTAGAGTCAGATATCTTCAGGTTTCCATATTAACCAAGCAGTAAACTTTCAGGCTGGAAGTACCATAAATTTAGATTCTGAAATAGAGTTCCCAATTGCAGAAAAAAAAACAGAAAGAAATTGAGCTCACCTTTAAATCCTGTTGCTTCAAACCCTAGCTATGACAATAACAAAGTGCATTAATTTGCCTCATCTTCTCTCATTCGACCATGGTTAACCTTTACAATGAACAACTCAAAAAGTTTACAATTAATGAAAATTAAGGTACTGGGTATAAAAGAAACTACATAAACTGGAATGTTAGTATGGTTCACTTTTTAGATTAATCACAGTGCTAGAACAGTAGTATGATGAATTGATGATTCACTTAAAATTATAAAAAAATAACAATACTAAAAGGAAAAACATTGACACCTGATTGCAGCATCTGTGCAAACGCAGTGAAGCACAGCAAGCAATCTCCTCTATATATCAGACTTGCCATGATGCTTCATAAATTGGGTGGACAAGGGGCGCACCGATGCTTAGGTTAAATATGATTGAAAATTTGTGTGTGCTATTTATATTAAAAAATCAAAGAGGTAAGTAAATTTCGCTAACTGGCAGAGCAAGCTCATGGCCTTGACGAGCTAAAGCTTGGACGGTCTAAGAGCCATGGCGGAGCTAATTGCTTCAAGAATCTAGCATTGTGGACTCAGCACAACAGGAAAAGAAAAATTAGCAACATGGAAGCAGCCATTTTCAGACTAGTCACAGCTTGCACACTGACATTCAGTTTTCAGCTTTGTTGATAGCAAGGGAAGCTGACCAATAAGTAGAAAACAGATAGTCACTAGCTAATCAGGTTAAGAAAAAACAACTATTTCAGAAAAAATTAAAACGATGATAATCAAGATAGAGAGCTGTTTCAGGCTAAACAAAAGCAGTCACAACAAAATTTCATCAACATAGAGAGCTCAGGCTAAGCAAAAAATTAAAGCGATCAACCTTCTATGTGCCTATACATATTGGACTGTAAATCACCCTCCACATATATTAGGCAATTATTGAAAGTGTGATAATTACTTCTATTATTAGGCAAATATAATTCTAAAAGTGTGATAGACCACATATCTATCAGACAATTACAGACAGGCAGTCATCTCTCTGTATCAGTCTCTATTCATGCACCACATCCAGACAAGAGAAATCACTGGCATTATTAGTATGATTCACTTTTTAGGTTTAGGACGGAACCCTTACGACAAAGCTACGTACAAGCAGTAAAAAGTCCTACAGTTCTCTTTTTAAAGAAAATGCAGGGCACGATGAATCCTACATTTGCAATGAACCAAAAATGGAATATACAAAAGGAATTAGCAAGACAAGCAGCATATTGAAAAGAACTAAAACCAACTAATTCCATAACCTGTAACCTATAGGCAAAATCATCGGGTATGTTGCTGGAGTACAGATCAGTAGCTTCACAAGCTCAGAAGTGATGGTGATTGCTCAGACTTTCCATCCCAAGCCAATGGGTGCCTGTGACTTCTACATACTTGATATAGGAAATTCATTTGTTCATAAATCATCCCATTCTATAAAAAATGCATGCATAGGGAATTTACAATTTATGTAAGACTACAGAATTGCAAGATGGAAGCTTATTGTGAA
This sequence comes from Saccharum hybrid cultivar R570, assembly GCA_038087645.1. Taxonomy (NCBI): domain Eukaryota; kingdom Viridiplantae; phylum Streptophyta; class Magnoliopsida; order Poales; family Poaceae; genus Saccharum; species Saccharum hybrid cultivar. The sequence continues at coordinate 21,614,799 of JAQSUU010000496.1, forward strand.
TAATCACAACATATACACATATTAAAATGGATGATTAAAATGAAGGAGGGAGCTGAATTTCAATCTCAAAAGTAAATAACAGAGAGTATCAACTAATTAAACCGTTAACAACAAATTATTTGGACAACGAACTAAAGGAACAACTGTGGCTTCAATTATTAATTAATGGTTTAGTTATTTGAGCTATTATACTGACATAGGAGTATACACAAGCAGAAACATTTTATATTAAAATTAATATGATCTGCCACACAACATAGTAAGATATGTGTTTATAAACCTCCATCTTATAGCCTTCAGATTTTGCCTCAGCAGCTAATCCAAAATTCAGTCAATCACTGTGTAGTTTTGTTGAAGGTAAGAAGAAACGAGTCTTAGTAAGATGAGAGCAATGCAATGCTTCATTGTTTACACTAAGAAAATTTAACAAAATGGAGCCTACAGTTTAATTTAAAATAATGGAGAACAAGTCCCAATATCCCTACATCTAGCATACATAGTTACCTAAAACACCATGCATTTTAGCCCCTTTTCAAAACAAATACAGATGTCCCACAGCCTTCATGTTGAACTGAATTTTATGTCCCAAGCAAATTTCTGAAAAGCGAATGTTCTCCCTCCTCTTTATCCATTCATGCATGAAAACAGGACTGTAGGTGGAGGAAATCATACTTATTAATGCGAGGATAACAAACAAACAATGCATAGTCCCAAAGCATCAAATATTAAGGATGCACAATCCTTCGGGTGTACTAAAAGATCCCTCTTATCTTAGAAGATGTAGTTAAATGACAGCTAAGATGATTTAAGCTACTTAAGAAGGTAGACATAATTTTACCACAAAGAAGAAAATAGAATCAACAGATGGAGAAGCCTCCAGAAACAGAAGTGGCCAACATCTCTGGCCCAACAAATTCAGCATGGGCAGGTTCATGGCCACTTTCACCTATGAACAAAACAGCACTAGAAACTGAAAAAACGATCTGCATAGTATGATAAAAATTCATCAAATACAAAACAGAGCAGATATGCAATATAACACCTAAATGAAACAATGCAAAATTAAGTGTTTGGTATAGGCATAGTTCCACTAGGCACTCGCCTAGGCGCGCCTAGGCGCGATTAATCGTGAGTCGGAGGGTGCCCGCCTCGCCTATGGGGGTAGGCGGACCCCAGGCGGCGGCAGCTCGGCGGCGGCGCCGGTGGGGGTGGAGCTTCGGACATGCGCGGACGGTGGCGAGAGCGGGCGTGCGCGGGCGCGAAGAGGAGACAGACGGAGAGGGAGAGGACCGGCGGCTGCGCTGGTGGGGGGTGGAGGAGCGTCCGCGCCGGCGGCTGCGCTGGTGGGGGGTGGAGGAGCGTCCGTGCGAGCGGACAGCGGCGAGCGCGGGCGGCGGCGGGCGCGCAGAGGAGAGAGAGATGCCGGAGAGGGAGAGGAACCGACGGCGGCGGCGGTGGATGCGGGAGAAGGCGACGGCGGCTGATGCGGGAGAACCGGAGAAGGCTGCGCGATGAGGACGGGCGAGTGCGGACTGCGGGTGCGGCTGCGGCTGGAACAGAGAGATGGATAGGGTTGGAGTCTGAGTGGGAGATGGGCTGGGCCCTTGCCTCTTGGGCCTTTTTATCTATCTAGGCTAGCCTTTCTATCTATCTAGACCCACTGTTCAGTTGTTTATTTTTTTCTTTAGAAGATAATACATGTATATTAGTATATACACAAAACGCCTAGAAAAACGCCTAGGAACGCCTAGGCGCGATTAATCCCGATTACTCCCTAGGCTAGGGGTCAGCGCCTAGATTCCGCCTGTCGCCTAGCGAAACTTTGGGTATAGGATTAGCAGTTTGTCCCGTCCATGTAAAACAAGGGAGTAGAATCAGTTTCTGTGGATAATTCTATGCAGACAAATAAAGAGGTGTACTTATATCTAGCATTTATTAATCCAAAAAATATGAACAATAGTGTCTCTCTCTCATAAGGTCCAACTCAATGTGGGTCTTATTTAATCAGAAGGGCTCATGTTGTTTTGTCACTGTACGCGCAACAATGATCGCTAAAAAAATTTAACCATGTGGAACTATTAAGTTGAACCAGTTATTTTCTAGTCTATCTTAATCTAACACTTTTACTCAAATTGCATAACTGAATCGACTTCAAAGTGAACTAAAATTAAAAAGACAAAAAAAAAAGGAGAATCAGAGAGCACCAAAAAAATACTCAATCAAGCCAGGGGCACGGAAAAAAGCATTTAGCAGTAGCGAGGCCCTACAAACCAACTCAATCAAGCCATCCGAGTGCCTAACAGGTGGTGGAGTCGCAGATCTGGGACTCCATTAGCAGTGATGAGATATGAAGCTCCATCACCGGCTCACCAGACGACGCACCATGAAAAGTAGAGGCTGTGGTGCGGCTGGAGAAAAGTTGTCGCAGCTCAAAGAGCTGTGTAGCAGGAGGTTCGATGAGGCGGCAACGGTGGCGCCCTATGACGACGGCGGCGGAGAGGTGCGAGATCCGGGGGCGGAGGCGGAGGCGGAGACGTGGGGAGCTGGGCTAGGGGCGGCGACGTGGGGAGCTGGCCTGCGGTCGGCGTCGGACGGGAGGAGCTGGGCTGTCGGCGGCGACGCGGAAGGGTACACGGTTCTGGGATGGTTGAAACTGAATGGAATGAATGAAATGAGACCTTGTGGAGCGGTGCCGGTAAAAGAAACGCTAAATGTGTTTGGCGCAGAAACATGGCTGCACCGGCATACTCTACCGAGGACGCTATCAGTCGGCAGATGCTAAATTCAGCGGCTACAGTGACATTTACAGGACGGTACGGCGGCCAGCGGCCAGCGCCGTGGAGGCAGCGCGGAGAGAGAAAGAATCTTCGCGGGTCCCACGGTTACTACTCGCTAAAAAATGCGATAACTCACAAACCAAAAAGCCAAATTAAATTCTGATTGCACCATTAAATTCGTTTCAATAAATTTTTCAAAATAAGATCTCACATGGATATATTTAGATAAAGTGACAAGTGGGCCCCATAGTGGATAGAGGATGATATAGAGGACGGATGAATGCGGGAAACTGTATATTTTGTGGTGACTAGGATAAAATATTCCTTTTAGAGGATGAATATAGAGGTCCATGAGTGCGGATAGTCTCAGTTTGGTAGTCTTGGGGGGTGTTTAGATGCAAAAAAAAATTAAATTTGGCTACTGTAGCACTTTTGTTTGTATTTGCAGAATAATTTAGCTCAAAAGATTCGTCTCGTGATTTACAACCAAACTGTGCAGTTAGTTATTTTTTTATCTATATTTAATATTCCATGCATATGTCTAAAAATTCGATGTGATGAAGAAAAAATATAAAAATTTGAAATTTGGAAGACATCTAACCTTTATCGGGCCCTTTTAAATCCGAAACAGCCAATAAATATGCCTGGAAATTCAAAACATTCAGGCCTTGTTTACTTACCTGACTCGGGGTGGCCGATTCGGCACAGTGCCACCCCGAGCACTGTAGCACTTTTGTTTTGTTGTGGTAATAATTGTCCAAATCTTGATTAATTAGGCTCAAAATGTTCGTCTCGCAAAGTACAATAAAACTGTGCAATTAGTTTTTGATTTCATCTACATTTAGTACTCCATATATGTGCCGGCATTTTGAAGTAATGGAAAATCTTCTTTTTACGTAATAGAATTTAGGGGTGAATTCTGGAATCTAAACAAGCCCTCAAAACCAGACATTTGCGGAGGCATGCCAAGACAGAAGTGTGTTGACCATGCTGGGGCTCACAAAAATAAAGAAAGGAAAAGCTACACGCAAGTGTGGGGTCAGCTCAGATCTCGAGAAGACGCTGTCCATCTAGATAAGCTGAGCGTGTGCTAGTATGAACAGAATTTTCGGTCTGGGAGCTATCCTCGTCCCGCTCGCTCTGCCGGTTCGCCGACGGCGTCCTCGCCGTGCACCTGCGCCGCCGCTTCCTGCCCCTCCTGGACGCCGCCGCCGCGACGGACGGCGGGGCCGTGGACCTGCAGGACGCGCTGCGCCGGTTTGGGTTCCGCACCATCTGCCATGTCGCGTTCGGCGTCAAGGGCTCGGACGGCGATGACGACCCCGCGACGCAGGAGGCGCTCTTCGCGGCGTTCGACACGGCCGTCGAGATCTCCTTCCGACGCGCGCTCACGCCGGCCACGTTCGTGCAGCGGCTCACCAAGCTCCTCGACGTTGGCAAGTCGCGCCGGCTCTGGGAGGTCATCCATGTCATCGACGCCTACGCCATGTCCGTCGTCGAATCCAAGGCGGCGCGTCACAGGAACGGCCTCGATGACGGGAGCGCGGACCTACTGTCGCGGTTCATGGCGGCCATGGACGACGACGGTGGCAGCTAGCTCGGCGCCATGTTCCCCACGCCAGCGGCCAAGCTCCGGTTCCTGCGGGACGTGGTCGTCACCTTCGTGCTCGCCGGGAAGGACACGACGTCCTCAGCGCTAACCTGGTTCTTCTAGCTCCTCGCCGCGAACCCACGGTGCGAGCGGCGCGCCCACGAGGAGGCCGCGTCATTATCATGCGATGACGACGGCGAGGTGAAGGGGATGCACTACCTGCACGCCGCCATCACCGAGGTGATGCGGCTGTACCCGCCGGTGCCGTTCAACGGCCGGGTCGCGGTGCGCGACGACGTGCTGCCGAGCGGCGCGGCGCTGCGAGCGGGCTGGTACGCCAACTACTCGGCATACGCAATGGGCCAGATGGAGAAGCTGTGGGGCAAGGACTGCTTGGAGTTCGTGCCGGAGCGGTGGCTCGGCGAGCGCGGCGAGTTCGTGCCGGTCGACGCCGCACGGTACCCGGTGTTCCACGCTGGCCCGCGGGTGTGCCTCGGGAAGGAGATGGCGTACGTGCAGATGAAGACGGTCGCCGCGGCCGTACTCCGCAGGTTTAGGGTGGACGTGGTGGCGCCGGTGGCTAACATGGAGGCTAACATGGAGGCGCCGCCGGCGCACGAGATGACGGCCGCGATGAAGATGAAAGGAGGGCTGTGGGTTCGGCTCAGGAGGCGGGAAGACTAGTAGTGAGTCGTGACAGACTATAGTGATGGTGGTGGTTCTTCATTGACACGTAAATTATTCGGAAAGACTACCTAAGAGTCATGGTCATCACACCACACAAAGGACAAGTATCATCGGATAATAATATCAAATATATATACTCCTCATTTCCTTAATCAGTTTTAGAAACAATGCAATTCTAGTCGTCAAGCCTCCTCATTTCCTCAGGAGGCGGGAAGACTAGTCGTGAGTCATGACAGACTATAGTGATTATTATGGTTGTTCATCGTTGGCACCTGAATTGTTCGGAAAGACTGCCCAAAAGTCATCACACCACACAAAAGACAAAGAGTCCCGTCTGATGTTTGAAATAGCCGGATACAGTCACTGCTATAGCTGGATTTAGCCTCTGAAAAACCTGATGCTAAGGTAATCCACATTTAGCGCTAAATTATTCTTGCCCCTACTAACTGGAAACCAGTTTAATCTAGGAAGTGTATGCAGTTATGAATATGAATCGCCGAAGAAAACGGTCCGAAAATACGAATTCGATCGGATTAAATGTAGAAAACGAGATCTACAACTTTCTAGTTTTTAGTTTTTTTTTCATTTGAGATCTTTAAGATATTCAAAAAATTAAATAAAGTTTTAACAGTACTAGTATATTGCCCGTGCTAACGCCACGGTGACATATAGAAAAAAAATAAATCATAAAAATAAAAATAAATGAACTGATAAAAGAAACAAAAATTCACAAACAAATGACATTAACATTGTGGTATCTATGGCCAAAATAAGTCTCATATCTTGGTGTTCTAGGCAACATCATCCACTAACTTTCCAATGCCCACGTCTACAACAACATTAGTATGAATTGATTGCAATACAAAATTGAATAGAAGCTATCATAGCTAGTTTTCTGTTGCAAACTTGCTTACATTCCAAATCTGGAAGGGTATACGTCAAAAGGTTTCCTCATCTCCAGCATCTTGCTCTTCAAACTTATATTTCCATAGGGTTGATTTTACATCTTCAAATGTTTTCTTAAGAATGCCCTGTAAGCAACCAAGAAATCAGTTATTATCATTGAACTTGAAGTTAAGACCTAGCCACCAGTGAGCACCAAATTCTCCGTTTGTTTCATAGAGATAGAGTTGAGGGTTTCACACAAACCTGAAGGTCAGCGCCATCAGAGGGTGCGATAACACCATACCAGGAAACACTACAGAAATTTCATCTGAGCCTGAATCTTCCCAAGAGTTCTCCTTCCTCTCACGAAAGTTGAGTTTCAGTATCTTTGTAGGATATATATACTCTGAAACAATCAAATTCATGGACTGCAAGTATTACCATTGAGGAAAAAAACTAAGGAAATATGCATATTTGCTAACGATTACAGAGCGACAACATATAGTCAATAAAAGTAGAAGGCATCTTCTGTTTGCACTACGCTGCATTAATGTAAATGAAACCAATTTAACAGGGAACAAAAATACTATCGTGGCAGTTTACACCCGCTACCTTGAGACTGAAACTATATTCTGTAATGTACTAAAATCTCACATGTTTGAAAAATATATTTGGAGTATTTTGTCACGTGAATAAATTATTGAAGTTTTTCACCACGAGCATGATATAGCAAACCTGAAAAAAAACGCCTGATTATTCTGAAAAATTATAAGAATGCCCGTGCTAATGCTACGGCAACATTCGGGTATATGCAAATTAGAACTGAAATATCATTATTGAAAAAATCTTGAACACTGGTAAATGTCATTGTTGGCTTGAAATTTCAGAGACCAACAAATCAAAAGAGTACTAACAGATTGGGGTACTGCCCTTCTGGTTCCTCTAGGTAGATTTTGTCGTTTAGATAATTCTGTAGATTGTTGACAGCCTCAGCTTGCATCTTGTTGCCTTGTTTTTTCAAAGCTGGTAAAAAGCACCGCGATATTATTACATCCAGGATTTTCATGAACTGTGATCCATATTTCCTGTGAAGTACAAAACCAGCAATCTGAAAGAGCATAAGAACCCCAACTAACCACATGGCACACAAACAGGAGGTCTTGAAGCAGATTCCTACCTTGAGGAAAGCGTGAAGGGTGCAGGCAGGTAGAGATTTGAGGATGACGTACACCTTTGATTTATGTCTGTAAATGAAGTTAGGGAGAGTTACCTTTCTGTCCTACTGCAATAGGCCAGTCTACTGCACAGAGGCTTATACAACAACAACAACAACATAGCCTTTTGTCCCAAGCAAGTTGGGGTAGGCTAGAGATGAAACCCAAAAGAGACGAGAAATAGGGAGACACATAAAGGGACATAAAGGGCACGAGACAAAAAGAGGTCACGGTTCAGGCACATTGATTGCCAATCTCCAAGCGCTCCTATCTATAGCTAAATCCTTAGAGATATTCCACTCCTTAAGATCTCTCTTAACGGACTCGTCCCAAGTTAGTTTAGGTCGACCTCTACCGCTCTTTACATTATCAGCCCGCTTTAGAACTCCACTACGCACCGGCGCCTCAGGAGGCCTCCGTTGGACATGTCCAAACCATCTCAACCGATGTTGAATAGAGGCTTATATCTTATGAAAATCCATCAATTCAGATAGATGAAGGTATAGAACAAGCACACAACAAGAAGTGCACACACCTGAATCATTGCCACATACAGTTTCACGACCTATTTTAGATAACTTTCAGTGCTCTCGAGTTGTCTATTTTCTTCCTGGTAACCTATCAGTCTGTAATAATCTCTATTTCGTGCTTGTGCCTACAAAATTACAGATATCATGAGAAAAAAAATCAAAGCTCAATAAATTTATATAAAACAGTGGGTGACAGTGTGTCATAGCTTGGTCCACAAATCTGCTGCACACAATTGTTAAAAGTGCATTAGAAATAATTCTGAGCATTGCTTATAATCTATTTGGGTGTTTTCTCATGGCATCCCATATAAGAGTCAGAAATAAACAAATATATTACAGAGTTCATACCATGCAGTCTTACATTTAAAGCATGCAGATGGTTTGGAACCGTGTATATGCAAATTCTGTAATTGACAACGCTGAGGATTTAACACAATAGACTAATCAGAAGTGACAACACTGAGGATTTAACACCATAGCTATTCCTTGGCAGCAAAATTGGTTCAATAAATTGTGATAAGGAGGAGTTAATGAATCCAACTGGGGAACAATTAGAAGTACTACACAGAACGACCAAGCACATTACAGCTATTAAACAGGATCTGAGGTTCTCACTTGAACCTTAGTGTCAGCTTCGTCCAGAATCCGTTCTTGTCCTCCCCGTTGTACAGCACGGCAGCCGCTTCTTCTGGGCCTCCTTGAGATCAGGTGTGACGGTCTCCCGTGCATACTTGAGCGGCCTGATGTCGATGAGCTGTGCATCAGGCTCCTCGAGCAGTCGCTGGTAGGCCTCCCTGGCGGACACGACGGTGTAGGGCTTGGAGCCACCGTCGCCGCCACCGAGAAGCTGCGCGAGGAGCAGCGGCCGCTTCCCTGGCGGACACGATGGCGTAGGGTTCTTGTTGACGAAGTCGACGAGCCCGTCAAGGCCGTGCAGTGCCTCCTCGTAGGAGAGCGATGCATCGAGTGCGCCGCTGGTGTCGACGCCCGAGTGCGCGAGGCTGAGCGTGCCGGAGGAGGTCCAATCCACATCTTCTGAGGATGGAGCACAATGAGTACCTCCCCACCCAGCAGGAGCGCGCAGAGGTGGCGTCGCGTGCGTCCCCGACGAGGGCGTCGCTGCGCCACGAGGGGAGGGCCGGCGAGCGTGGCTCCGCTCGACCTGGCGAGGTCCGTTGTTGCGTTTCCTGTGCCGGGGCTGCGAGGGGCAGCGGCGGGGAACCTAGCCGCCGGACAGGGAGACAAGATTTTTTTTATCCGGGAAAAAAAGATAACGGAGGAATCGAATGTTATGCGCGTGGGCGTGGGGGTCGGGGACGCGGGCGTGGGAGGAGGAGGAGGTTGATACACGCAATCTTGATCGTTGGATTTGACTGAGTAAAGAGAGATTGCTGAGATTAAATCTGGACACTTCATTTCGAAAAACATTATTTTTGTGGGTATATTTTTAGGGTGGATGTAGGGGTGGCTTCTCAGCAGGTGACGTTTGTTTGTGTGGATGTAGGAAAGAAAAAGTTGGTGCATTAGTAGGGTAGATACTAATCGCGTACAAGCGTTTATTACCTTAGAAAAATCATATCTTTCTTATACGGTGTCGAATGGAGAAACTTTTTAAGAAAGTTGCAGGACTTATTAATTATTATTCACTTGTTAATTGTTATGCACTTAGTCCTGGGAGTCAATGTTCTGTATTTATTTTTCGTATACCGCCCGTGTTCAACATAATTCCACTCGAATTAGTTCATTTTCGAAATTTTTTATATTCCGTAAGTTCATATTCGTTTTCGTGTCTGGCTTTACTACTTTCCCTTTCGTTTCGTATTCAAATGTAGAAATAGAAAACGATTAAGAGATTTTCCGACCGTTTTCATCCCTACGCAGCTCAAAGAGAGCAAAACCAGAGTGGCACCACAAAAAGTCAAAATGATGGAGTCACTCACAAAAAGTTAAAATGGTGAACTCACATGATATGCAAAATTAAGCAGGAGGAAGGTTATCAGAGTAGAAAATGATAGATGGTACTTGTGATGAACAAAACCACAGTTCAGCAGCTGAAATAGCACGACGGAAGACATTCCACCCTTAATGTGTTCAATATGACATCTTAGCCTAATGGGAAAAATATCTCATGACAAGCAAGCATAGTACTCCTTAGAGCAAAGGCAATGATGCAGCCGGCTAGCCGGCGAAATAGACTCCACCGTGGCTAGCATTTAATGCGGCAGGGAGCAGCAGTAGCTTTGCAGCAGCGCATGCAAGCAATAAGGAGCGAGCCCAGCAGGATAACAGCCAATGAGAGTGCAATTGGGCACATACCGCCCGTTTCAGGCTGACGTTTCGTAAAATGCCTGCTCCACACTCTCTCTCTTCTACTCTCTGCGCCAGCTAGAATTCAGCTGGCTTGTCGCCAACCATAATACTTGCTCTTATATGTTTTGCCTAAACCAGCATAACGTGGCACACCCTACTACTGTCTTCAGAACGCCATATCCCAAAAATATCTTAGCCTGATGGGAAAAAAATATCTCATGACAAGCAAGCATAGTCCGAAAATGTGAAAAGACAAGTTCAGCACTTCAGCAGCAACTTTGTCTGCATTAACTCATACAGGACAAAGAGCTTTACTGATGGCACTAGTAACCGAAAAGCCAAAGAGGTGAGTTGATTTGTGTCTGTTATCTTCTCTCACTGGTTAACAACCTGAATCATAAAGAAGAAATAATTATTAGCACAATTCCAACCGCCTAGGAATTGTTGACACTAGATATGGCAAACAGATAAATCCACAAGCGCAATGTAGTTTTCACCCGAGAGTATTTCAAGGTATCGTATTTCCACGGGGAATGTGAAGTGGACTAGTTAAGAACTAAGAGTATCCAAGGGTAAAAGTAATAGCTAGAGAGGATATCTGTGGTTTCTATGAACTAAGACGATAGTAAAGATGACTATATCACGGTTATTTATTTTGGGGCACAACCCGTCTAGCAACCACGAAGGGATAACTAGACAAGATCTGCCACGAGCCCTATGATTTAATAACTAGACCTATCATGGTGGAATACAAAGAATGGACATGGTTGTCACCACCTACCTACCACAATCTATCCGGAGGCCTAGCCGTAAACACAGGTAAGGTACACCCTAAGCACCGCGCTTAATCTATAAACTTACTACTCTAGTCCTACGTACGGTGGAACAAGATCAGACCACTCTAACCAAGCGGTGAAACCAATAAATACAATAATATAAATAATACTTAAGTAATGCAAAAGAGCAGAGTTACCACATAGAAGATGCCAGACTTCACTCGAAGAAGAGCTTTATCCGCTGAAGCACAAGTGGAGAGGATGCTGACAACCCCGGTCCTTCTCCAAGCTTCTCCTCACTCAGCGCCTACCTCAGAGAACCGGCAAGACGGAAGGGGAGCCGCAATGAAGGCGTCAGTGTGCTCTTTATCCTGTCGCCTGTGGACCGGCCTGGCGGCACCTCCCTTGATGCCTCCCATCACTGCCCCCACCATAAGCGTTACACTGGAACGCGGGCCCTTCTCCTACACGGGGCCACACGCGCAGTGTCTGAGTAGCGCGACGGGAGTGGTGGGCGACCTTCCAGAGGGAGGAAAGCGACGTCCACTTTTCACAATGGCGCCGCACGGCACGCCCGAACGCCGTGTCACACCGACCGTGGTCCCGCTGTACTGTCAAACCAATCCCAGATAGACAACGGCCACCGCCGTCAACCCATCGGACGTCAGCACAACAGGGAGCGCACGCACGGACCCGTGGGCCCGGCTTGTTGTAAGCCAATCACAGGCAGACAACAGCCGCTACCGTCAGCGCATTTGGAGGGCAGATGAATGTGGCGCCCATACCGTCAACGCGGATGGAGGCCAGCAGAACGGGGCGCGGGAGGCCATGCCGATGGGGCCCATAGACCAGGCCCCTGGCTCCACTACGCGAGAGGGACGAGACCAGCAGAACGGGGCTCGCCTGACTGTACCATCACGGCTCCCTGGTCAGCGCTAGCACCACCATCCGATGGGAATCCAACGACCAGTATTCGTTTCGATGATGTGGCCATGCTGAGGCTGGGCCGGCTCCTGGTGTTCTCTTGCTTTTAAATATGACTAGGAAATATGCCCGTGCGTTGCAACGGGAGAAAAAAACTACTAAACATGTGGTAACGAATAATATAAATGCTATATGTTTGTTAATTATGTTTTATCATTTTTATAAAATTTAAAAATAATTTATTTTTTTATTACTATGGCACTACGTGTTGTTCGGGAGCTCCGTATGGCACTCGATCTTGTTGTTTTGTGGATGGCGAGTAATACACACTCATTGGCGCTTCATGATTTGTTTCTATGTTTTTTTTGCATAATATGCTATATTCTTTGGTTTGGTGTTTGCCTCATTGGTTACATATACATGGATATTAGCTTGCGCATTTGATTTTTTTTAGTTACCAGAGAACGTGCTATGTTCGGCTTGAAAAGTATATTGATTTGATTTAAGACGGTTTGTGACTGTGAGCTATTGTTTCAATCGGCCTCGGCGACCCCGGTGTGATCATGTGTGTGGGTGTGGTGGCCCCGGCCATCTCACAGTAGGCGAGGGGCACGGGAGCGGCGGCTACAGGCAGTCCAGCGCTTGTGAGGTGCCCCGGCGGTCCTACCTCTACTCCACAAGATCTATAGAGATATAGGTATTTAGATAGATTGGATCTCCCATCTATTTTTTTAAGTCTGATTCAGTTTTCATAGTAGCCGTCCAATTTTTGAGCCTGAGACAACATACAGGTTGGTTGGACCCACTGGACTTGAAGGGGGTGGCCCTGATGACGATCTAGTGGTACACCGCCGTAAGCGCTGCTCCGGCGAATAGCCCCACCTAGAAGATCCACTGCCACAATCCAGTGCAAGCATTGCAATAATCGTCAGAAGATAATAATTTGATTAGTCTAATAGGCACCATCCGTGTATGTATACAGTTGATATCCAAACTTATGTGGTCGTGTCATCCATACGGGCTGTCGTAGATGATGGTGGCGCTGAGGCTCGCCCACGCGATGCCCTGGATGCCCATGGTGCCGCACTTGGAGGGGGGACTTGCTCACGCCCATCACCGTCGTCAGCACTGTCACGTAGAGGAAGAGGTACGTGGCCACGAACTCGGCGATGCCCGCACGGTAGAAGGAGTACGACGAGAGCTCCAATGCCTGAACAGCGTCGCTGGCGGGGGCTCGCTGTAGTCATGGCCCACGTCGTCTGCCGCCGTGCCAAGGAATTTGTATCCTGTTTTGTATCGGTGTCGGACTCAAGAAATTTTTCGTATTTGCCGAGACTGCTCCTCCTGTCCCTGTCGTACCTGATGGCCGAGACCGTTGCCTGGGCAGGCTTCCTGGCCGCCGCCGCCCTTGCTGCCTGGCTCGCCGCCGTCGCCTGGATTTTTTGCTAAAATTTCTGCACATAGTAGTGGCCGGCGTTGGAGCTTCGCCATGCATGGAGCCCTCGGGCTCGGTCACGTCATCAACAGCCGCTGCCAGCCCTTGAGCGATCGGTGCGGGTAGGCCTCGGGCGTCCATCGCGTCCAGGTATGGGGCGTCCATCGTGGCCAGGTCGTCTTGGACACGCACGGCCAGCCGCTTTGCAGTAGCTGCCTGGCCTTCGGCGGCCACAGCCAGGGGAAGCGAAGGGCCGGCCATGGCGTCGGGAGGCTGGTCCTCCATGGCCGTATGCGTTGGGGGGAGGGGGGCTAACTCTTACGTGAAATTATTAATTATTAGGGATAGAACTGGAATAGGGGTAAAACTGGAATAGAACCCGGAGTGGAAGAAAAAGAGGTGGAAGAAAAATTATGGCGGAAATTTTGTCTCTTATATAGATTGAACTATTTTCAGTAGATTTCCAGACCCCAGTTGTTAGCTGGTACTACCAGGATGGTGAAAAGATCTGTATTCTTCTGCCCATAGACAAAAGTTGGCTTGCTCTAGTGGGGAAGACGCCAATGGTGGCCGACAAGGCAGTCAATCTTCAACGCCAGGGATCTCAGGGAATTGGCAAGGGTGGAAGCCGAAACTATAGATTTTTTTTGTATGAAATACGATACGGACGTCACTAGGGACATGTTTGATATTGACGAACTAATTTCTAGTCATCTAAACTTTAGTTTTAGTCTATCAAACAGGTCGGCTAAATTTTACTTAAACTCTAACCAGTTATCAATTCACCACCTCGTTGAAGTACATTTTATCTAGATCGCATACATTCATCCATCACATCTCCACATCAAATATGTGTGTTCGTTGAGGTATCAACCCCTTGGTGATTTCTTATCAGCATAGCTCTGCCTTTTGAAATTACAGGGAATGAAGCAAGGCATATCTATCTATCATTTATTATCCATCCTATGTTAACTAACTAATTAATTAATTCAAAACCCCAAAAATCAAAATGCTGTGGGTAGGCATCCGTTTCGTTCGGACGCGCGCTGGTGGACCTCGATCCCCGAACGGCTCAACAAGCAACACTGCCATCCGCACGGAAATAAAAAAAGATCACCGCTCTCACCTTCTTCTCGAATCGCCATTGTTTTCCCATCTATTCTCGAACCAACTCTCCGCGCCCGTAAGCCGTGGCTTGCTCCACCGTGACCACACTGCCGCGCCCGCAATACAGCGGCGTGCTGCACCACGCCCGAGCGCCGCCGCCTGCTTTCTTATCTCACCACTCGCCGCCGAGTTCTTCGAGCCGACGTGGCATGGTCCACGACGACTGCTCCGGTGTGTTTTTCACCACGCCTAGCCGCTTGCCTGCCGCCCTCCCTCTTCACTGCACCCGAGCGCCGCTTGCTAGCTACTGTAGTTTTGCACCGGTAGGTCATGGCTGCCGGCGGCGCCATGTTTTGTTTTAAGGTGTGTTTCAGAAGTTGTTTCAAAGTGTTTCATCTGTATGTTGCTTATGTTGCAATAACTATATACATATGTTGCAAGTATATGTTTCAAGTGTTTCAGTTGTTTCATATGTATGTTTCACGCGTTTCATCTGTATGTTTCATGTGTTTTATCTTGATGTTGCAAAAGGATTTGATGTCGCACATGTTGCAATGGCTACACACGTATGTTTTAAGTGTATGTTCCACATGTTTCATCTGTTTTAGACGTATGTTGCAAATGTATGTTTCAAATGTTTCAGTTGTTTCAGACGCATGTTTCATGTGTTTCATCTAGATGTTGCAATAACTATACAAGTATATTTCAATAGCATACTGCAAATGTTACAACGGTCAGATGGATATTGCAGAGGAGATGAAACGTTATGACAGGGGAAGGGGCGCGGCCGAGACAATGCATGGTGGAGGATGGGGCGCGGCGGGGATGGCGTCGTGGCGAGGGGAGGAACGCGGCGCGGCAGGGGAGTGGAAGGAGCGCGGTGGGCTTAACGCCTGGGGCGCAACCGGGATGGGGATCGAGTCCCGGATGGTCGGACGCGGTCACTAGCTCGGGATTAGTCGTGCGCGGCTGTATGCTATTCGCTGGCGTGGGATCTAGGTAAGCGCGGGGGGGCGTCCGATGCGAACCGGTTGCAGGAGTCGAAGCTACGTCCGGACGCGGACCTGAGGTTGGACGTCCTGGCGCTAGCCCTGCCCAATAATGAACGACTCATGTTTATTTGAGATGTGTATCGTAGCATTGCCCATAGCTCAATGAGGAAGAGCCCGTTCGCTTCGCCGAAAAGCCATGGCTGAAAGTACTGTTCACTGATTTGTTGTAAGAGAAAAATATTGTCCCGGCTAAAAAAACAAGCTGAAAAATACGGATTATAAGACCAGCGATCAGGGCCAAAATTGACGTAGGCACTGACTATTATCAACTGCGGTTATTGCAAACACACCACACCAGGCACGACAAATGAAGTTCAGATTGTTACAATGCAATCACCTGCCGCCACACAAAGCAACTAGTATACAACAAACGGTGATGAATCCTTGTGAGCCGGCCTGTGAGCTAGAGCTACTAGGCCGGACAGGCATCGCCGCCCTTGAGCTCCGTCCCGTCAGTCTCAGGGGTGGTCGCTCTCGGCGTGCTGCGGTACAGCGCGGTCATGAACGGCGTCGCCAGCACCGTCGTCGTAAGCGCCATGATCACGAAGATGGCAAACGTCGTGTCGTCCAACACCTGCACTCGATCACCAGCATGTTGAAGGAACGCATGTTCTCGATTGATTAATAAGAACCAACGTGCAAAGTATAAGTAGCCGGCGCGTGTTGGCGCCGTGTGCCGGAATGGCTGCCACGACGGCGATCGGCAACGCGACGATGATCGCAGTCACCAGGAATGCGACGGTTTCTCTCAAGCTCTCACTCGCACAGGATCACGATGAGGACGCAAAACACACAGAGAATGCCCGCTGCCAAACGTTGCAGCTTCTTCGGATCTCATGGTTACCTTTTAACTGAGTGGTTACACGGCGTTGGAACGCCCGACTTCCCCGCCACGACCCGTTCACGCTGCGACGTGCCTGCCTAGCGCAGGAGCGGATTTTGTGCGCGTCGTGGCGGAGCTAAAGACTCGGTCTTGCCATGAACGCAGCATGACTCAGACCTGACCACTCTAGGACATGCAGCTAGCTAGGACAAAATGTAAACGTGCCATGTAATGCATCTAATCTATTTACATCATGAGATAACTGTGCACGGGATTGAGTCTAACATTTCACCCCCTAATCCCGTTGCACCTCATCAACTCCTAGCTGCTGACGAAGCTCCGAAAACCTGACTCGCCCAAGCGCCTTCGTCAGGATGTCTGCAAGCTGTTCATGAGTACTCACATGGTCGATGTCAACCTGTCCTTTCTCCACACAGTCACGGATGAAGTGATACCGTGTATCTATGTGTTTACTCCTATCATGGAGAACTGGGTTCTTGCTTAAAGCAATTGCCGATTTGTTGTCAACTAGCAGCTTCACAACTGGTGCCTTGATCCCCAAGAGTTCTCCAAGCAGTCTGCTAAGCCGAATGCCCTGACAGGCAGCATTTGTGCTTGCAATATATTCAGCTTCACAGGATGATAACGCCACAACTTTCTGCTTTTGAGATGACCATGTCACTAGGCTTGTTCCAAGCAGGAACACTGATCCACTGGTGCTTTTTCTATCATTAACATCTCCAGCTAGATCACTGTCGCTGAAACCAATCAGATTAGGCTCAGCTGTACCTTGCTTTCTGTAAATGCAACCATAATTCAATGTGCCTGCAATGTACCTTAGAATCTGCTTGACTGCTGACCAGTGACTACCTCTTGGGTTCTCCATATATCTACTGACAATGCCAACTGAGTAAGCAATGTCAGGCCTAGTGTTCACTAGGTACCTTAGGCTACCAATGATACTTCTGTACTTGGTTTTGTCAATAGGAAGAGACTCGTCATTCTTGCTCAATCTGAGTTTGTTCTCCATAGGGACATGACAAGAGTTACAACCTTTCATTCCTGCATTCTCAAGAATTTTTTCTGCATATGAGCCTTGACACAGAGTAGTCTCATTCTCCCTTTGATCAACCTGAATTCCCAAGTAATAAGTGAGCAGGCCAAGGTCACTCATACTGAAACTTTTCATCATTTCCATCTTGAACTCATTTATCACCACATTGTTTGGCCCTGTAATGATCAGATCATCTACATATACTCCCACAAGTAGAAAACCTTGTTTATTAGCTTTTCTGTAGACAGCATGTTCTAATGGATTCTTCTGAAAACCAAGTTTCAGTAACTCACTGTCCAACTTCTCATTCCAGGCTCTTGGGGCCTGTCGAAGTCCATACAATGCCTTGTTTAATCTGAGTACCTTTCCACTGCTGCCCTCAACAACAAATCCTGGAGGCATTTGAACATATACCTCCTCCCTCAAGTCACCATTTAGGAATGCCGATTTGACATCCATGTGATGCACCTTCCAGCCTTGCTGTGCAGCCAAAGCAATTAGCAGCCTTACTGTTTCAATCCTAGCCACTGGCGCAAATACTTGATCAAAATCCACCCCCTCACGCTGTGCATACCCTTTTGCCACTAACCGAGCTTTGTGCTTCACAATTCTCCCTTCGGGGTCCTTCTTGACTTTAAACACCCACTTTAGCCCGATTGCTTTGTGACCAGCAGGTAACACTGACAGAGACCATGTTTTGTTTGCTTGGATTGAATCCATCTCAGCTAGCATGGCCTGCCTCCAACACTCTTCAGTTAGTGCCTCATCAACATCTTTTGGCTCCTCTGCAGCAAGAAAACACACCCCACTGTACTCAAAATCAGTGAGAGGATCAGTTGTTTCATTTATGTTCTCAATAGTTCTGAATCTCATCTGTCTCCCTTCTGAATCAACTGACTCTCCTGAAGGTGGAGTGGAAAACTGAATATTCTGCCCAGCTGGACTGCCTGCAGGTGTTGACATGTTTGAGCCACCACTGGAGTTAGTGTTATTGTCCCAATTCATCTGTGGAGGTGATCCATGATCATTTGGCTCTGGATCAGCTGCTGCATTTTCTGCATTTTCTGAATTTTCAGGTTCTGTCGGTTTTCCGACAATAGAGAAATACTCCACATCAATCTCTGACGCCAATCCAGTTGACTGTTTTCCTTGCTCCCAGTCCCAACATTGATTCTCCTGGAATATGACATCTCTTGATATGTGAAGTTTCTTTGCTACAGGATCATAGACTCTATAGCCTTTTGTTCCTTTCTCGTAGCCCATTAACACCATAGGTGCTGATCTGTCAGACAGTTTATTCACACCAGGTCCTGTCTTCTTTACATGAACTAAGCTTCCAAATGTTCTCAAGTGATCAACTCTGGGTTTCTTATTATACCAAGCTTCATATGGAGTCCTACCCTGTAGGCTCTTGGTAGGGGCCCTATTCAGTAAGTACACTGCAGTAGTTACTGCCTCTCCCCAAAATTCTCCTGGCACCTTTTTACTCTTCAGAAGACAGCGAGCCATTTCAACCACAGTACGATTTCTCCTTTCAACAACACCGTTTTGTTGTGGTGTATAAGGTGTAGTGGTGAAATGTTTCAGGCCCTGTTCATCACAGAATTCCTTAAACTCAATTGAATTGAATTCACCACCCCTATCACTCCGAAATGCTCTCAGCTTGCTGCCCTTCTCATTTTCTGCAAGAGCCTTCACTTTCTTGAAGCATTTAAATGCCTCATCTTTGGTTGCCAGTAATTCAATCCACATGAACTGGCTATAATCATCTACAATGAGTAGAAAGTAGTTCTTACCACCTGGTGTTCTTGGTCTGATCTGGCCACACAGATCAGTGTGGAATAAATCCAATGGACTGTCTGCTCTGAATTTGGCCACCTGAGGAAATGACTTTCTTGACTGCTTACCAAGAGCACAACCATCACAGAATTCTTCTACCTTATTTATCAAGGGCATGCCATCCACCATTCTTTTTTCACCAAGCTCACGAAGAGCTCTGAAATTAAGATGGCCAAATCTTGCATGCCACATCCAAGCCACATCATCTGCTTTGGTCACTAAACACACTGGTGCTGCAAGATGAGTTCTCAACAGATACAAACGATTTCTGACTCTAGGTGCTCGAACTAGCAAAGCTTGTTCAGAATAAAAAACATTGCAGAAACCATCCTTAATCACAACAGTGCAACCACCTTCCTCTAGTTGACCCAAACTGATAATGTTACTTTCTAACTTAGGAATGTAATAAACCTCTGTGAGTACCTTGTGTCCCTTGGCTTTTGACTGTAGCATCACTGAGCCAATTCCCTCGATCTCGACGAGCGACCCGTCACCAAACCGAACAGTGCCTCGCACCGTCGTGTCTAGTGATGCCATTGCTTCTCGCCGTCCTGTCATGTGATTGCTGGCCCCCGTGTCGAGGACCCAGGCATCACGATCTTGATCACCTTCTGCTGGATGCACCTTTCTCTCATTCAGGTGCACGACTTGGCGCGCTGCACACCTCGCCACCGGCTCGGTATCGCGCGCAGTGACATGAACTGCGTTCACCATGGCCAGCAGAATCGCAGGATGATCAGCATCAACTTGAACATGGTGTGCCTCCTCCTTGCGCTCCTTCTTAGGCCTTTTGCAGTCTTCCTGCCAGTGCCCATAGAGACCGCAGTTTCTGCAGCGGCCTTTGCGCCTGGGCGTGCCCATGGACGTCAACTTGACGACGGGCTCCTTCTTGTCGCCGCGATCACCACCGCGTGCGCCACCGCCTGCGCCACCACCGCCCTTTTGCTTCCAGGGCTTCTTCCCGCTGCTGCCTGATGACGAGGACTCCGGCATCAGACGGTGCCGGTACTTGGCAACCCAGTCCTCCTCCGTGAGCATGAGGTTGCCGACCCGATCCGTCACGGCCTCGGCATCGAAACGGTCCTCCGCCATCTTGAGCCGCCCCACCAACTCCTCGATGGTGAGGGTCTTGAGATCGAGCAGTGTCTCGATCGATATTGCAATTTGCGCGTACCGTTGCGGTAGAACACGCAGCATCTTCTTCACCACCCGGGCGTCCTCCATGCTCTCGCCGGAGGTGCGCAGGTCCGCCGCCAGCGCGCCGATGCGCAGGGCGAACTCGTCCACCGTCTCGCCATCTTTGAATTTGATGTTCTCAAATTCCTTGAGCAGGCGCTGAGCGTTGGCCTCCTTGACGCGTTCCGCGCCCACCCTCATGCTCTTGATCGCCTCCCAGGCTTCTTTGACGGTTTTCTTCGCGCCGAGCATCGTCCACATCTCCTGTGGCACGGAACGCAGGATTCCGGCCATGGCCTGCCTGTCCCGCGCCCGCTTCATGCCCGCGCCGCCGGGATCGATGGTGTCCCAGATCTCGAGGGTCTCGAAGTTGCATTGAAGCAACATCGCCCACTCCGCGTAATTTGACCGGGTGAGCATTGGCCACATGAGGGAACCCTCACGAACCCGCTCCACGCCCGAATTGCTGCCGCCGGTGTCGCTCATCTCCTCCGCCTTCGGGCACCTCCGAGGGACGACGAACTTCTTCCTGGCCGGCTCTCGCGGTGGGCTGATCGAGCCGCTGTATTGCATACAACGCTCCGGTACCACGTGTTGGCGCCGTGTGCCGGAATGGCTGCCACGACGGCGATCGGCAACGCGACGATGATCGCAGTCACCAGGAATGCGACGGTTTCTCTCAAGCTCTCACTCGCACAGGATCACGATGAGGACGCAAAACACACAGAGAATGCCCGCTGCCAAACGTTGCAGCTTCTTCGGATCTCATGGTTACCTTTTAACTGAGTGGTTACACGGCGTTGGAACGCCCGACTTCCCCGCCACGACCCGTTCACGCTGCGACGTGCCTGCCTAGCGCAGGAGCGGATTTTGTGCGCGTCGTGGCGGAGCTAAAGACTCGGTCTTGCCATGAACGCAGCATGACTCAGACCTGACCACTCTAGGACATGCAGCTAGCTAGGACAAAATGTAAACGTGCCATGTAATGCATCTAATCTATTTACATCATGAGATAACTGTGCACGGGATTGAGTCTAACAGCGCGCACCTTCCTCTCCTTGCCGATGTTGAGCACGATGAGCTCGACGAGCCCCTTGGCGCTCATGGCGACGCCAAGCGCGGCCGCCTCGCGCCTCGGCATGCCGGTCACGGTGGCCACCACGAACGTGCCGCCGAACTTCCCGAGGAACGCGACGGCGACGACAAGCGCGGCCATGCCCCACGCGGCCGCGCCGCGGACGGCGTCCACGTCGGTGTGCAGCCCGCTGGTGGCGAAGTAGAGCGGCAGCATCAGCCCGGACACCAGCGGCGCCACCTTCTCCCGCGCGCGCTCCGCGAGGCCGCCGTCACGGGGCACGGACAGCCCGAAGACGAAGGCGCCGAACACCGGGTGCACGCCGATGGCGTCGGTCACCGCGCCGGCGAGCAGCGCGCAGGCCACGACGGCGCCGGGGGAGGAGGCCAGCGCGGCGGCCGCGCTGCGCTCGGGACCCGCGCGGCGCGCCAGGCGCGTCATGAGCGGGCGGAGCGCGCACAGCATGAGCGCCACGAAGGCCGCCCCCGACGCGAGGATGTAGACCGGAGCGAGCGGGGTGGCCCTGGGGCTGGGCCCGCCCCCGCCGCTGCTGCCGCCGGAGACGGCGAGCGCGAGCGCGAGGAGCGCCCACGCGAAGAGGTCGTTCACGGCGGCCGCGGCCATGGCCGTCTCGCCGAGCGGCGTGCCGAGGAGGCCGAGCTCCTTGAGGATGCATGCGAGCACGGGCAGCGCCGTCACCGAGAGCGCGGCGCCGAGGAACACGCAGAGCGGGAGGAAGGCTGGAGCCGGCGGCGGGACGATGGCGAGCTGCAGCAGTGGAACGAGCCCCGGCGCGGCGAGGAACGGCGGCACGATGCCCGCGGCGGCGACAGCCACGCTGCGCGGCCCCGCGCGGCGCACGGCGCGGAAGTCGAGCTCGAGGCCGACCAGGAGCAGGAAGAGCAGCAGGCCCAGGCCCGACACGGTGTCGAGCGCCGCGGTGCTCCATGGCGGGAAGATGACGCGGCGGAAGGCGCCCCATCGACCCAGCGCCGACGGGCCCAGCAAGATGCCGCCCTGCACCAGGACGTGTCGTTGACACCAATATAAGCAAGCACACAGATCATTTTTGTTGCCATGGTGACTCGTGATGCCATGCTCAGCTCAGCTCAACTCGAGAGGTCAACAGAATAATGCTAACATTAACAGGAGCTGCTGGCTTTTGACATGACCTGACTTGCCTGGTCTAGAAAATGATGAGTTGTTCTGGGCTTGGACCTAAATATTTGACGCCATAGTTTACGTGCCGGGCGAACTTTATTAAGTTTGATAAGATTTATATGAAACATTAGCAATATTTATATTTCTAAATAAATTTATTATAAAAATAAATAAAATGAGTTGTCTAATGATTCTAATTATGTACTATAATTATTAATATATTTTTGTATAAATTTAGTTAAAGTTGAGAATAACTGTTGACAAAAGATGGAGGGAGTATACTCTAGACTTTGGCGCGTCGGCGTATAATTTATTATATACGGACATATGGTCAACACGAGCATACTAGATCCTCCTGTAATGGAGGAGGAAAGCAAAAGCATGCAAATGCGGCTGGGGACAAGTGTGTGCTCAGTGAATGGTTCGAGATGTGCCCGTGTGGCTTATGAGCAGTTAGTTCTTCACTGCTTTTACAGATTTGTATCATTTTCAAAAGGTTTCATCATTTCCCAGCGCATAAATTAAACCATCAATCCATAAAAAAATTCGCGCCGATTTATTCCATAAAATGATCATTAATTGATATGATTTTGGTCGGATCATGCATGGTAACATACTGTATATATGATGTTATTACAAATATAGCAAACCACAAAGCATGGGCGAGTCGATTTGAGTGTGGTTATGTTTGTAGACGTGTCATCGAGCAGCCTTTGTAATAATGTTTAAAAAAAGCAAACACAGCTGTTGTGTTTGTATCCGTTTTTGCTGTTGCATGCGAGTGAGATTTTATTTAAAAATCATGCTAGTGAATTGATTATCTCCGGTGGTTCTCCAAAATAACACTACGCATATATAGAGAAATGAAATGAAATGAAACTGGAGTGTACCAGAATCTCGGCGACAACTTTAGGTTGGCGCAGTGGCCTGAGCGCGAGGGCAAGGCCCTGCGTGACCGCGAGTATGACGGCGATCTGCACGGCGAGGAGCGGCAGCGCGAAGTCGAGAGGGTTCTCGCCCTGCCACACCCCGTCGGACGCCATCTTCACGTTCACGGTCGACGACGACGAGGAGTTGGACGCCAGCATTTTGTCGGTCTGATAACTAGTGCTGTGTGGTTGCAGCTAGCCGAGATGCAGCTTTAGCTAGCTAGCCAATGACTTGAGCTGCTGGGCAGGCATGCATGATCGATACTACTGGGCCTAGATAGTTAGGGCTACGGATTTATAGGCGCGCGCGCTGATGCAACCTGGCTGGGAGGCTTTGCACCTGATGATACGTTTAGTGTTGAAATCTCGGTGGTGCCCTTCTCCATCGTTTTTGGGGGATAAAAAGGTTTGACAGATTATGTCATTATGTGGAGAAATGTGGATACGAATTAATGACTTCCTGCGTCTTTCCAGTTTAGTGGGCGATATTGAGGAATCTCTCTTGTCCCCCGTCCTCTTACCCATATACACATCTTTTTTGTCTTTTCATTGAAAAACTAACAGGACAGGAGATCTAATCTACTCCCTCTGCTTTTAAATAATAGAAAGTTTGGGATTGTGCACAGATACCAAGATTATAGCTAAAAAGATCAAAGTACACCCTATGAGAAGAAGAGAGGCAAAGATAAAGATATATTGGGAAAAGAGAAAGTGTATTAGAAAAATGAGAAAGATGCATTGAGATGCTATAAACAAGTATTTTCAGATACAATCGAATACTATAAGGCTATGTCATTTCCATTTAATCGCCCGTTTAATTAGCCGTGTAGCCTGTTGCATTTAATGGTCCGTTTTGCCTGAATAATGGCTAAACGGTAGGTGACCGACTGTTTACTGCCTAGTGTTTAGGATAACATTGTCAATGAACGAGTTTACACTAGTACAAATGGTAGTCACATGACGTTATATAAGGATGGACTAAAGTCCTTTGCACCTGCGATTGCGAGCACCCAATTCATCGTCTCATATATATCTTTGATCTTTGAGAATAGCGGCATAAGAGGCTACTCTTTCTGATTGATAACCTGTGTATCCCTATCATTCCACAGTTCCCAAATGGCAAGGATGATCATGGACCTTATACAAACAAGTAGCCTTCCCCTCTCCTAGAAACACTTGATCGGTTCTTCAAGTTGCTGGACTTTAAGCTACCTTGACACCTTTATTAGAACCATGGCTATGGAGACATTTGATCATTGGTCTTGTGTGGTGAACATATCTACATTCATTCCAAAGGGAAGATCTCTAGATTTAAAAATTATTGGTTAGAACATGAGCAGGTTTAGCAAATTATATATCCATCATGGCTTGTCAATCAACACGAACCAAACATATAAAGCCAAAAATATTATTGCAAAGTTTAAAACCTTAAGAAGGGTGCTCAAAAGCTAGCAACTTAATTTAGTTGGTCTCAATGCATGCTAATATTGAAAATGTTAAGAACACCATATCATTCCTTTTGGAAGTCATAGAGGAATTCAGAGAGTTGAGTATCATTGAATGAAATTTCAAAGAGTTTCTTAAGTAGAAACTTATTTCCCTGCTTAACCAACAAAGGATCTAGTAGAAGCAAAGGAGAAAACCAATATATAGGAACGAGCTCACCCTATAATCAATGGTTGTATCTGAAGGTGTCATGTCCTCATCAAGAGCTATTGCAATTGAATGATAAAGCTCTCAATGTGATCTATGAAGGTCTTGATCCCAAGGTTTTTGAGTCAAGCAAAGACTTGGAGATGGCACATCATGTATGGAAGAGGCTTGAGGATTCATAGGAGGACACATCGGCGGTAAAAGAAGCCAAGTTATACATCTTCAAGGACAAGTATGCCAAGTTCATGATGCTAGAAGATGAGAGTAAGCTTTTTATAGGCTATATATTCACTCCTTCTCTAGCCATCTATAGATCCTTTCACTATGGACAGGAGCAGAAGCAAATGATAGAAAACCTCTAAAAGTTGCTTGGAAATGGTTTGTCTCCCAAAAACTAAGGTAGCATGTGGTTACCATGGGATTACAAGAATCTGAATAAAAACAATCCTAGAATTCCATCCAACAAGGTAGGATTCTAGTGGATTTTAACAAACATGCATGTAATCCAATAAAATACATTATATTTTTTATTTAGATTCTTAAAATCTACTCGGATCCAAATAGGGCCTAAAGGAGCTCTTGGAGTCCTAAAACTAAAAATTCAGAATGAAGCTCTCTACAGCTAAAAAACTTACACAAATTCTTCAATAGCAAGGGTTGGGATGCTGCTTTACATCGTCATGGTATCCATGGTACGGAACCTTTGATTTGGGACAAGGTTTCTCATGGAAGTAATAACTAAAGTGAAATTGTGAAAGGTACAAAAATGTTTTTGTAATAATATCTATAATCTGCGTGTGTGCGCGTTTGTAGGGACAAGTATTCGTATATTTACATGTGTGTCTATGTTGTTTTAAAAAATATAATAATATCTATAATCTGCTGTTCATCTAGATTCACATTAAGAGCATGTTTGGATGAGGGAGGACTAGTTACTACTAGTTGAGCTAAAATTTTAAGGTTGGCTAGCTAGTTGATTAACAATTAGTCGAAGGCTTGGCTAAAAAGATAGCCCATCTATTAGCCCTCTTGTTGGGATGCACATGCACTAGAGCTAATTTTAGCAAATTTTTTTTTATCGGATGTCACCAAAGAGACAATGTTAGCTAATTTTTAGCTAGGTAGCAATTAGCTATATTGTATCAAACAGGCCTAAGGATTGCAACAGTGCAACATATACCTACATAACTTTTCCTTTCCCTTGTTGAATAATTGCTAGTACCATACCAATATAATAACCATGCATTATGCACATCTCTGAGAGTAAGACAACGTTGACGCAGAGCCACACAAATTGCAGGCACAAACTGAATGATACACACGTGTATGGCAGTAACAGCAGAGATATATAGGCGTGGCCGCGTGGGCGTATAACCTTTCAGATAGCTGAAGAGTGAAGACGAAAGTCAGAAACCTTTTTGCATACTGTTCATACATAGAGGCAGTGTCAGCTCAGATGCTGGCGAATCATCTTACACCCCCACTAACGAATGTCGTTTTAGCCCGAGATTGGTGAGTGGCGGCCCTACTAAAGTACTAGCTTTGATCGAGCCGCACGCAAAACATCCTCGCCACACAGGCAGCATGATGTGGTAATAACTCAGCTAGCTCTCTCAAACGTTCCAGAACCCTAGCTAATCTTTACCCGATCATGGTGGATACAAGTCTGAATGTTACATGTCTATTCCTGCACGTCAGTTGATCCTATATGTATGCATGTATCCGGCCGTTAATATTTTAGAGACAAATTAAAAATTGTCCTATCCATGAATTGATCCCTTCTTCTTCCATCGATTAGTCAATGCTGAAAAAGTGGACGCACAGCAGGAGATCCGCTATGTGCCGTCAACCACACTGGGTAGACTATGATGACTGATGAGGCCTTGGTTGGAACGGCCTCATTGGCACGGCTGCTTAGTGCGCTCTGCCTGCAACTTCCTGACCGCTGATTAGGGTTTTGTTTAATGCTATTGGTTTTAAAAGGCACGGCTAAAATTTTTTCCAGGAATCTAGCACGCTGATTGTTAATTATTGGAAAATATATATGCATGAAGCAAGAGTAGAAAAGGTTCCCGCACTGATGCTTGCGTTGGGTTAGATGTCATGCTGTGTTAGAGGGGTTCAGTGGTCTGACTTGTCATTGCTGGATTGGACAGACTCCATGTTTGTAGGGTGCCACCTCAGTCCGACTTGTCACATAGCTACTGGGTAAAGGGAATGGATGCGTGTAGATTCGGGAATTAGGCTCTTCTTCCATACTCTCTCTCTCATAAATGAAAACTAGATTAAGGACGACACAAGTTTCTTTTTTTAAGATGGAATTGTTCAGTGGTGGACCTACAGGGTATGCCGGGTGGTCCCCGGCATACCCTGGACCCAGGTGACAGTCACAGTATATAGGATATACTCCATGGTCTGCGCGCTCCGATTGGCTGTGGCTCCGTGCGCTAGGACGCTCGATGATTGGCCGACTCTTCGGAAACCGCCGCAGTCGCACATGCATGTCTCCGCTCGATTCGAGACTCCATCCATCAAGACGCGGACTCGCCGATGTTCAACAGACCCACAGGCCACAGGCGATCCCTAATTCACTATCGTCGATCATTGATTGATCTTGCTTCCTGCGAGCAGCGCCGCAGCGGCAGTGCGGCGTCGTCTCGAATCCCGTCTGTCTCGCGATGCCGGCTGCCGCCCCTGCCCCGCTATTCCCCTGCCGGCCTACTACCGATGGCCTGCCCCGCTGCACGCACGGGCAACACGGCGGGACGGCGGCAGTCTCCGTTGTCTGCGTTTTCTTTTCCACGCCGGCACCGAGAAGACGTGAAGTGCTCAAGTGCAATTGTGCAAATTGATCTCACGCACAGAGATATCAGGTTTGTAATTGTTGCCGTGAATCATCGGTTTTTTTCTCTAAAAGAACTTGTTCACGCCATGAAGACTTAAATCATTTACTTCTTTTCTAAAAAGAAAACTTGCATTCTTAATTACTTATGAATAATTATTTGTGTATTAGAAAGATTATCCATATCATTCATCGTTAGATTAGAGATTGTTTTACGGTTCGCCCAACATTAATATTAGAAGATAATATATCATGTGAGTTGTTATGATACAATTCTCTCATCGCTTTTTACATCGTGGTACCACCAATATACATATTCATTGAGCAAGATATTTTCTTCGAGGTGGATGAGGATAATATAATCGAGACATTAAGAAAGTGGCGGCAAAAATGTTGGATAAGTCATATGGTAAGTCACTTTTATGCCTTTATTTATGCTATAAACTATCAGTAATGGATTTGAACTATTTATATTGTAATTAGGTAAATTTAAATGTTACTCAGTGCCTATATAATGAATTACTCCCTCCGGTCCATTTTATCTGGCGCAATTTAGAATGACACGGTCTCCTAAATTACACTTTGACCATTCATTTGCTTTATATTATATTATTTATACTTATAACCTTATTATCATTAGATAGTATAATTCCTTACAAATCTAATCATATAAAGTTCGTATTGTAATAGTTAAAAATTATTAGCCTAATTATTGGTCAAAGTTTTTAAAGTTTGAATCTTGATATGCGTGTGCGCCAGATAAAATGGACCGGAGGGAGTATGTTGCTAATTTACAATTGTTCCCCGAATTGGTAAATGGTTTTTAATGATTTGGTAAATGGTTTTTATCGAATTGCATATGAAAATATTTGTGCGGCATACCCTACAATAAAATCCTAGGTCTGCCACTGGAATTGTTCCTATGTTACTAAGGGTCGTTTGGTAGAACTCCATCTCTAGCTAGCCACAACAGCTTCAGTAGTAGGTTCTTGTTGACGGTTCTTAAGTATCAATTATAACCATCAAATAAATAAAGAAAAGGACCTATATGCAAGCAACACCTAGAATTAGGGTTTGATCTAACAGAATTCTACGAGTTTTGCTGTTTATCTATTTCTGCAGGGGGTTATCAGGAAATACGGAAGAAAGGTCCACATGTCGGATTAATGACGGGATATTAACCGAACACGTAATTATCTTACATCTAGAAGATTCCAGAAGCCACGGGAACGAACGGGAGCCGTAACGGGCCAGGACACAGGGCGCCCGCCCTATGCCCTAGGGCGCCCGCCCTGCCCCCGGGACCAATCAGGTCGAGTCTCGCGGATTATGCTCCACTGCCTTTGAGGATCAAGGAAAACCGTAGGATGAAGGTCGGTTTGATCCGACGGTCCAGATTCATCCAAAAGGGCTATATAAGCAAGGCCCCTGACCCATGGTGGAGAAGACCCCAATTCATTATTCAGTTGCATATCTCTAGTTAGGGTTTAGAGAGAGAGGTTCCCTCTAGGGTTCCCACCTCTTAGGGCTTAGCATCCAATGTGAAAGTAGAATTAGTTCTACTAGATTGAGAGAGATAGAGTGGAGGTGTAGATCGGAGGAAGCCGGCCTGTCGGTGTCTACTCCGAGGTTGTACCTGCAGGAGCAAGTTCTTCTAACCCGAGGCTTGTTCTCAGGATTCTTCAGTAATTCGACTTCTAAATTCTAGTAAGTTCTTTGTTTTATTGTTCTTTGGTTTATGAGTTTACTTTGATCTCTTCGCGTAGAGTTTAGAGTAATCATCTCTAGCGTAAACGTGGTGTTTAAGCTAGGATACTCATAGATATCCCCTCGTCTAGCCGGACCGTGGTAGTAGCGAGGAACGTGACAATTCCGAGTTACCTTTGTATTCCATATCCCGTTAGCAAGATCGATAGGGTTTATAGGTGCGGGTTGAACATCCTTTGTGGTGTCTAGATTCCGTAAACCTCCCCAATAGAGCAGTAGATCATCCTTACCAAGGTTAGAAGAAGAGTGCGGTTGTAGTCTTCTCTATACATCACTCACATCGAATCATAGTGGTTGTAGCCTAAAGGTTAGTAGTAATAGATTTGGTTAGTTAGATGCACTCTTTCTCCTAAAGGTAAAAATATAAATACGATACCCAGGATAACATCTCGGGTGAAGTGCTCACCGATATCCGTGCGCTTGCGGATCCTATTTCCTAATTGCGTTACCAAATATCAACAAGCATTTCTGGCGCCGTTGCCGGGGAGAAAGACGGTTTGCTGAGATAACCTTGAGTCTTACTACCAGCTTGTATTCATACTTTTTATTTTCTTATCTTTTTCATTCTTTCTTTTTCTTTTTACCAAAAATGGAAAACCAAGGTTCTATATCTATCTTTGATGCCGCAACACCTTCAGCAACTGACCTTTTACCATGGGAGTCATCACAGCCTATCCAAACATCCCAGTATAAGTTAAGTTCAAGGTTGATTGCGATGATTCAAAATTTATCTTTTTCGGGAAAGGAAGACGAAAACCCTTACCTTCATATTAGAGATTTTGAGCAGACATGCGATTGTCTTCGCATTGATGGCATCTCTGATAAGACTTTACGTTGGAAGCTTTTTCCTTTTTCTTTAAGAGGAGAAGCTAGACGATGGTATAGTCAGAAGGTAAGTCAACAGCAAGGTGAATGGGGAGTTTTAAGAGCCAACTTTTGTCTAGATTTTTATTCCCTTGACCGTACTGGTGACCTTAGACTCGAAGTCCTATCTTTTAAACAAAAAAATAATGAAACTTTGGGGAAATCCTGGAAACGTTTTTCTGATCTTTTAGAATCTGGTCTAAAACTTTTGCTTGAAGACACTGTTCTTTTATTTCACTTTTTTCGAGGTCTTCAGAAAGATAATAAACAAATGCTGCATACTATGGCTAGAGGTTCTTTCTTTCGTATCTCTACTGATGAAGCTAAGGGGATCTTGAATAGAATCCTAGAAGCTGAGATGGATAATGCCCTCCATGATAAAACCTACGAAGCCGAAGTAGACACTCTGCCAAATTTTTCATCTACTTTAGCTATCCCAGGTTCTGAGCCACAAAAGGAAGAAATTCTACCATCTGATTTCATGCTAGA
The DNA here is from genome assembly GCA_038087645.1 of Saccharum hybrid cultivar R570. Taxonomy (NCBI): domain Eukaryota; kingdom Viridiplantae; phylum Streptophyta; class Magnoliopsida; order Poales; family Poaceae; genus Saccharum; species Saccharum hybrid cultivar. The sequence goes on from JAQSUU010000496.1 coordinate 21,645,759, forward strand.
CATAGAATCCGATCTCTTTGCCGATTTTGGAAACATTTCAAACTACCATTCTATAGACAAACCCCAAAGCGGCCATTATAGCATTTGTTTACCAAGTGAATATCAATTGAGAGAGCTTATCTCAGTCATGAGTAGCGAATGGTTGGAGGAGTCAGAGCTTTCCTCTGAAGTGATCCGTTTGGATACACCTCCTATCACTATACGCTGTGCTTATGATTCTGATCAATTTAACGCTCTCTATAATCCTGTTGTGGGGATCAATATTATGTCCGAAGCTTTTGCACTTAATTTATTTGGGAAACTTGTTTTAACCCCCACAACAAAGGTCATAAAGGAATCTTCGGGACGATTAGTCCCCAGTCTTGGAATTATTAATGTCCTACCCTTTATGGTAGAAGGCTCCATGGTTCATTTGAACTTTTATATCTTTGATATATGGGGTTTCGACCTACTGATTGGACAACCTTTTAGAAGACTCCTTTATGAAGGTCAAACTGGAAAGCTCCACATTTCGTTGGGAAAGGATTTTAAACTTCCAATTACAATTTCTCACTCCTTGAATAATAAGACCGAGCCATATCTTTTGCCTGATCCTATGGAGGAGGTAAAGGCTACATCTCTAGAACTTTTAGATGATCCAGACTTAGAAGAGGAAGCCCCCTTCTTCACTGAAGAAGAGGCCGAACCTTCTGAACCTGAACCCTTAGATGAGTTTGCAGAAACACCTAGACCCCCCATAGAACTCAAAACTTTACCACCCGGTCTTACCTATGCTTTCCTAAATAATAATCCAGAGTTTCCTATGATCGTTAGTAATAAACTCACTCAGGAGCAAACTCTGCGATTAATGACCATTCTTGAAAAATACCACTCTGTTTTCGGCTACTCACTTCAAGATCTCACAGGAATCAGTCCTATGATTTGTACCCATCGTATTCCGACAGATCCTTCTGTTACACCCTCTCGAGAGCCTCAACGCAGACTTAACAACGTGATGAGAGAGGTAGTTAAAAAAGAAGTTATAAAGTTGCTGCATGCAGGGATTATATATCCTGTGCCGCATAGTGAGTGGGTAAGCCCTGTTCAAGTTGTGCCTAAAAAGGGAGGCATGACTGTTGTTACTAATGATAAGAATGAGCTAATTCCGCAACTCACCGTCACTGGGTGGCGGATGTGCATAGACTATAGAAAACTTAATAAAGCCACGAAAAAGGATCATTTTCCTTTGCCTTTTATAGATGAGATGTTTGAGCGGTTAGCAAAACACTCGTTTTTCTGTTTTCTAGATGGATATTCAGGGTATCACCAGATCCCTATCCATCCTGATGATCAAAGCAAAACCACTTTTACATGCCCATATGGAACGTATGCTTATCGTAGAATGTCTTTTGGGTTATGTAATGCACCAGCTTCTTTTCAAAGATGTATGATGTCTATATTTTCTGATATGATTGAAGAGATTATGGAAGTTTTCATGGATGATTTCTCAGTTTATGGAAAAACTTTTGATAGTTGTCTTGAGAACTTAGATAAGGTTTTGCAAAGATGTGAAGAAAAGCACTTAATCCTTAATTGGGAAAAATGTCATTTTATGGTTAGAGAAGGAATAGTGCTAGGACACCTAGTGTCTGAAAGAGGTATTGAGGTAGATAGAGCTAAAATTGAAGTAATTGAACAACTACCTCCACCTGTGAATATAAAAGGAATTCGAAGTTTTCTTGGCCTTGCTGGTTTTTATCGCAGATTTATAAAAGACTTTTCATTTATTGCGAGACCACTTACTCTTTTGCTAGCCAAGGATGCTCCTTTCAAATTTGATGATGCATGTCTAAATTCTTTCAATTTATTAAAGCAAGCACTCATCTCTGCACCAATCATTCAACCCCCTGATTGGTCGTTGCCTTTTGAAATTATGTGTGATGCTAGTGATTATGCTGTGGGGGCAGTTTTGGGACAAACTAAAGATAAAAAGCATCATGCAATTGCTTATGCAAGTAAAACTTTGACAGGAGCTCAACTTAATTATGCAACCACTGAAAAAGAGCTTCTGGCTGTTGTTTTTGCCATTGATAAATTTAGATCTTATTTAGTTGGAGCTAAGATAATTGTTTACACTGATCATGCTGCACTAAAATATTTGCTCACTAAGAAAGATGCGAAACCCCGCTTAATCAGATGGATTTTATTACTCCAAGAATTTGACTTAGAAATAAAATATAAAAAGGGAGTAGAAAATTCTGTTGCTGATCACTTGTCTAGAATGTACTTTAAGAATTCACAGGAACCCCCCATTAATGACTCACTCCGGGACGGCATGCTTTACGGGATTAACAGATCTGACCCCTGGTATGCAGATATTGTTAATTTTATGGTTTCAGGTTATGTACCACCCGGAGCAAACAAGAAGAAGCTTATTCAGGAAAGTCGTTCACATATATGGGATGAGCCATATCTCTTCCGAGTATGCGCTGATGGCCTACTTAGAAGATGTGTGACCACTGAGGAAGGATTGAAGATCATCGACAGATGTCACTCATCACCATACGGAGGTCACTATGGAGCATTCCGTACACATTCAAAGATCTGGCAATGTGGATTCTACTGGCCTACGATGTACGATGACATGAAGCAATATATCAGAAGATGTGGGCCATGTCAAAGGCACGGAAACATAAATACAAGGGATGCCATGCCACTCACCAACAACCTTCAGATTGAACTCTTTGATGTCTGGGGAATAGACTACATGGGTCCATTTCCCCCATCAAAGAAGTGTGAGTTCATCTTGGTGGCGGTTGATTACGTCTCCAAGTGGGTAGAGGCACTACCTTGCAAGCATGCCGACAATATCAGTTCGAAGAGGATGTTTGAGGAAATCATATTTCCAAGATTTGGAGTCCCCAGGATAGTGATAAGTGATGGAGGATCACACTTCATTGACAAGCGCTTCGAGCACTATCTATCAAGACATGGAATCCGTCACAACGTCGCTACTCCCTATCATCCTCAGACAAGTGGCCAAGCAGAGACTTCTAACAAGCAAATCAAGAACATTCTTCAGAAGACGGTGAACGAGATGGGAACGGCATGGAAGGACAAGTTACCCGATGCACTCTGGGCTTACCGGACAACATACAAGACCCCAATTGGAATGTCTCCATACCAATTGGTATACGGAAAGACCTGTCACCTACCTATTGAACTTGAGTTCAAGGCACACTGGGCCATAAAAAGATGGAATATGGACCTAGATATTCGCCGGAAAACATAGAAGAATGCAATTATCGGAGTTAGAAGAATGGCGGGAGAAAGCATATCACAATTCAAAGATCTACAAAGAAAGAGTCAAGAGATGGCATGACAAGAGGATCAAGAAGAAGGAGTTCTCACCCGGAGATAAGGTATTACTTTTTAATTCCAGGGTGAAGCTTTTCGGGCATGGAAAGCTCCGGAGCAAATGGGAAGGACCATTCAAGGTAATTCATTCATCATCCCACGGAGCTATCACACTTCAAAATGACGAAGGTACGTTATTCAAGGTAAATGGTCAACGTCTTAAATTATTTTTAGAGCCCAATAAAGAATTAGAAGAAATAGACGTGATCAATTTTTACCTTCCAATTAAAAATTAAAGCCCGACGCTTTTAATTTGACGTTTTTGGGCCAAGTATATATTTTTCGGGATAAAAACACGGTGAGAAACACGCTCGAGAAAGCAGGCTTGTAGAGGAACCGGACACAGGGCGAGCGCCCTGAGGATGAGGGCGGGCACCCTGCCCCTGTCTCCCCTCGGCCCCAGACTTCTCCCACGCGATAACCTCGCCCGTTGCTATCTGGAAAATTCCGTCCTCGGTTTGTTTCGCAAACATGACGGCGGGAAGAATCCCGACCATGCACGAGAGCAGTTTTTACCCCCTATATAAACAGACCCCCAACGTCAGCTTTTAGCACCAATTCATTCAAGCCTTCTCTCCTTCCTCAAATCAGATCTTGCTTAGTTCCTAGCTGCTCCAATGGCCGAGAAGTTCCACGTCGATTGGGAAGTCGTCCCCTACGACCTCAACAAGAAGCCCAAGGAGGATCCCGACGCCTACGCTCTTATCCCGGCCAACACAGAGCGACAGCTAGAAGCCATGCCACCACGTCAACGCAGCTCTGCCCAATCCTACTTTGCTCGCCCAGTTCTTACCGCACCTACGCAGCCCCTATTGCTCGAAGGCTCGCCATCATCGTCGAAGGGGAAGGAGATCATCAAGGTACCAGCCGGAACAAAGATCCTGTCGCCAAAACCCAATGAGCGGATCATCGGAGTGAAGACCAACCGGAGCGGCAAGATCTCTAGTGTCCGCTATACCACGGAGGAGAGACCTTACTTCGAGGGTGTTAGGGCAGCTAAGGTCCGCTTCGTTCCTCCGAAGGAAGCACCCAAGCATGCTCTTAATGCTTTCGAGACACCTCCCAAGCGCCGCAGGACCATTGCAGATGTGGATGAGGAGCTACGGGTGATCAAGAACAGCATTATAGAAATTCAGAACTCCAATATCTCTATGGATCGGAGGACCTTCAACCATAACACTACGATCCTAAAGCTACGGGATGACCTTGCCGACGCCAACAAGAGGATCGATGAGTTAGAGCATAGTCTTAGGAGGCGTGAGCGTCGCTGAGCTATCTAGATTAGATCTTGGGGCTATATATGTCTTAGTTATTATTAGATTCGATTAGGTTCGCTTATAATTAGTTTAGATCTATTATATTCGGTTATTATTATTATTCGGTTGTAATAAATGCCTCAAGATTAATAAAGATTATTATTAGTATGTCTTGTGTGTCTCTACTTTACTTTTGTGCAAGAAAGCAGAAAACAAGTATGGGGGAGATTCCCTGACATGTCACACACACTTCGATCGCACCACTCCATGAACCAGGTACACACTCTGCACACTTTTATTACACACTTACACACTCACCTTAGTTTGTGCAGAATTTTATCTCTCTAAACATGATAAATTAAAAGGATAAAAATGCTTATAATCATAATCAATCTCACTCTGTGATATTTCCTGGAAACCTGCAATTATTAAAATTATTTCAAAACCCTGTGTTGCTAAAAGTTATTGTGGAATAAGAGATGGTAAGGGTATGAGTACCTTATTCTTAGTATATTTATTGCTTGGAGAATTTGTTTTAAAAATCTCAAAATTATAGCTACCATCCTCAAGTTTTATATGCCTGCTAAACATGAAAATATTAATTAAAGCTATCTGCTTTGTATTGAGTTTGTTCAAAACAAGTTAGACCCTTGTTGAGAGATTTATCATACTCCTAAGATCAAGACATTTTTATTCAGAAAGATTCACTCTTCCGAAGTATTATTGCGTTAGAGGCATGGGCTATGCAAAATTATGAATATGTCAAGGAAATAAAAAGGAGCAAGTGCTCGATAACCTTGTGGAAAAAAATGGACAAGTGTCCGGCAGTAGAATTAGGGGTACCTCGGTATCCACCCAAAATGAAAAAAAAGAGATATGATAAAAATATGATGGAAAGAAAATGATAGCCCATGGTCCCTCTAATAAGCAATATACCAGTAAGAGTGACAAGTTTTTAATTTTCAAAATCTTTGATCTAAGAGTATGGCATTCTTCTCCTCGGATCCGGTTTTGACCATACAATAAATGCAAGGTATGTATGCTTAAAGAATTATTTTTGCAAAATCAAAACAGCCTCAGAGAGAAATATAAAAGATAATGAGTGACTCTGAGAGCACCTATGAGGATAAAGGTATGCTAAGTTTTTCTTTTCAAAAATATGTAAAAACTCCAAGTGATAGGGATTAAGAAGAAGAAAGGCTCTTTACTCTGACCATATATTTCCCTGACTATAAGTGCACAGTGGATTTTTACAACACCCTGCAGGTATGAAAGAATGTTTCAACCCCAGATGTTTTATTAACCAACCTTTTCTCGAGGACGAGTAAAAGCCTAAGTATGGGGGTGTTTGTTGACGGTTCTTAAGTATCAATTATAACCATCAAATAAATAAAGAAAAGGACCTATATGCAAGCAACACCTAGAATTAGGGTTTGATCTAACAGAATTCCACGAGTTTTGCTGTTTATCTATTTCTGCAGGGGGTTATCAGGAAATACGGAAGAAAGGCCCACATGTCGGATTAATGACGGGATATTAACCGAACACATAATTATCTTACATCTAGAAGATTCCAGAAGCCACGGGAACGAACGGGAGCCGTAACGGGCCAGGACACAGGGCGCCCGCCCTGTGCCCTAGGGCGCCCGCCCTGCCCCCGGGACCAATCAGGTCGAGTCTCGCGGATTATGCTCCACCGCCTTTGAGGATCAAGGAAACCGTAGGATGAAGGTCGGTTTGATCCGACGGTCCAGATTCATCCAAAAGGGCTATATAAGCAAGGCCCCTGACCCCTGGTGGAGAAGACCCCAATTCATTATTCAGTTGCATATCTCTAGTTAGGGTTTAGAGAGAGAGGTTCCCTCTAGGGTTCCCACCTCTTAGGGCTTAGCATCCAATGTGAAAGTAGAATTAGTTCTACTAGATTGAGAGAGATAGAGTGGAGGTGTAGATCGGAGGAAGCCGGCCTGTCGGTGTCTACTCCGAGGTTGTACCTGCGGGAGCAAGTTCTTCTAACCCGAGGCTTGTTCTCAGGATTCTTCAGTAATTCGACTTCTAAATTCTAGTAAGTTCTTTGTTTTATTGTTCTTTGGTTTATGAGTTTACTTTGATCTCTTCGCGTAGAGTTTAGAGTAATCATCTCTAGCGTAAACGTGGTGTTTAAGCTAGGATACTCATAGATATCCCCTCGTCTAGCCGGACCGTGGTAGTAGCGAGGAACGTGACAATTCCGAGTTACCTTTGTATTCCATATCCCGTTAGCAGGATCGATAGGGTTTATAGGTGCGGGTTGAACATCCTTTGTGGTGTCTAGATTCCGTAAACCTCCCCAATAGAACAGTAGATCATCCTTACCAAGGTTAGAAGAAGAGTGCGGTTGTAGTCTTCTCTATACATCACTCACATCGAATCATAGTGGTTGTAGCCTAAAGGTTAGTAGTAATAGATTTGGTTAGTCAGATGCACTCTTTCTACTAAAGGTAAAAATATAAATACGATACCCAGGATAACATCTCGGGTGAAGTGCTCACCGATATCCGTGCGCTTGCGGATCCTATTTCCTAATTGCGTTACCAAATATCAACAGTTCTCTAATGAAAGCTGTTTTTCTTTTGCTTCAGCTTCTATAGTTAGAAAAATATTTGGTGTGAAAAATGGTTGCCATCGGGCAAAACAAGAAGTTTGCTGCTATATATTGGGCAATTTGGAAAGCCTGGAATAAAGCATGTTTTGAGGGCAAGTTGATTCAAAATCCTGTTGAAATCTTATGTCATGCGTGCGCTCTTATGCAGTTGTGGGCAGGTTTGTATGCCGGTGAAGAGAAGGAGGTTATGATCCATGGAGTTAGTGCTATGTTGAAGATCGCTATGGAGTTGCTCACTAAGCCAAGTAAGAGGACTTGAACTACCAAACTGATTTAGGAAGCGGACCTGGAAGGCGAAGATGATCAGGAGACCCCAAGTGAAGCCATAGAGGGCAATGTCTTTTCGTCATTGGTTGTCCTATGTCCCGTTTTGTATCTGGGTTAGCTTTTATTCGTAGCCAATGTTTTCTATTGGATGGTTATTACGCTCTAGCTCGTCCAAGCGTTTCTTTTGCTTTCTAAACAACCTAAACTATTATATTTCCGTTGGTATTGGAAATGAGATGGCCTCGATTCAAAAAAAGGAAAATATTTCGTAAAACAACTTCTCTTAGTTGTTGAAAATGGTGAAATATCTATACAATATCCTTCTTTTTTCCTTCTTCTTCCCTCTCTCTCTCTCTTCTTCCTTCATTTTTTCTTCCTTACTTTATTCTTCTTCACTCTCCACCTTATAGTGCCCTCCACCTACACGCCTGGAGTCTGGGGAAATGGCCAATACAACCCTTATCATGAACTATCCTCAATGAGATCACCTTGGGGGCACTAGCTAGTGATCCAAGGAATCTATGGCCATCAGTACAGGGTGGTGGTTTGTCCTATGTCCCGTTTTGTATCTGTGCTGTCTTTTATCTGTAGTCAATGTTTTCTATTAGATGGTTATTACACTTTAGCTCGTCTAAGTGTTTGTTTTGCTTTCTAAACAACCTAGTAATGGAAATAGAGATGGCCTCGATTCGTCAAAAAGAAAAATATTTCGTAAAGCAACTTCTCTTAGTTGTTGTAAATGGTGAAATATCTATATAATATCCTTCTGTTTTTTCCTTCTTCTTCTTCTTCCTCCTCCTCCTCCTCCTCCTCCTCCTCTTCTTCTTCTTCTTCTTCTTCTTCTTCTTCTTCTTCTTCTTCTTCTTCTTCTTCTTCTTCTTCTTCTTCTTCTTATCTCTCTTTCTTTTTCTTCCTTCATTTTTTCTTCCTTACTTTATTCCTCTTCACTCTCCACCTTATAGTGCCCTCCACCTACACACCTGGGGTCTAAGGAAATGGCCAATGCAACCCTTATCATGAAATGTCCTCAATGAGATCACCTTGGGGCCACTAGCTAGTGATCCAAGGAAGCTAATGGCCATCAGCTATGGGATGGTGGTGCCTCAAGCAGCGAGAAAACGATTGGGCGCGAAGGATCTTATTGGCGACGTTGGCAACAACAAGTGCTGAAGTGAGAGGGAGGCATAGTAGAGGAAGCAAATGTCATGAGAGGGCCTCGGAGGCATGCACAATTGGTCAGAGCAATGCTGCTGATCATCGCTAGCTATGTAGCACGCGCAAACACGAGCGAGCATGCACAACAAAGCGCTCGACATGCCAGTCACATCCGCGGTGAATCTAGGGGTTGTTTTCTTGTGATTTTATGTAATGCACCGTTTTTGTAATATTGTTCTCCAAAACTATATAGGGAATATTAGACGATTTACATACTTCAAATGTTAACTAGATGGCGAACTCATTGCTTTAGAGCGTTAAGTATACTTATTTATTATTGATGTTAATGAATGTATGTCATTCCATGCTCTGGTCACAATAATAAACTTATGTATTATTGTTTTAAGTAGGTCTCTATATTTATCCTCATCTTTGGATTCCATTAGCAGCAGATTCGCACAGTGTGTGTCCATCTATTGTTCTCTGTTTTAGACGTAATTAGAAGTCAAAGAAAAATATAAAGTTCATATAGGTGTTGTAGAGGGTCTTCAGATCTTCCCAGCGATGTAAGTAGGCCTCCATTGGGTTTAAGAAAAGAGTGTTATGCCTATTTAAATTTGAATGATCTTTCGGTCTTGAAATTCTGAGCGACACCCATTCAATTGTAGATGTACTAGAAAGTTGTAGTGCTTTTCACAACCTTTCTAGAATGTTAAAGTTCATCTTTATAGGGTTTAAGTAACTACAAATATAAAATGTTTAGTGAAGATGTTGCACAATGCCTGACAGATTGTTAGTTTGAACTTCTAACCAAGATTAGATCATCCAAATGATGTTTTGGAGGTCCCAATGACTTAGAGAGTTGTGGATAATGGACTTATCTATTCATATAGAAATCTTGGAATTTTTGGATAAAGGAAATAGGAGTTAGTACATTTTTAATTAGTACTTCTCTGTTATGTATTATTGTTTTAAGTAGGTCTCTATATTTATCCTCATCTTTGGATTCCATTAGCAGCAGATTCGCACAGTGTGTGTCCATCTATTGTTCTCTGTTTTAGACCTAATTAGAAGTCAAAGAAAAATATAAAGTTCATATAGGTGTTGTAGAGGGTCTTCAGATCTTCCCAGCGATGTAAGTAGGCCTCCATTGGGTTTAAGAAAAGAGTGTTATGCCTATTTAAATTTGAATGATCTTTCGGTCTTGAAATTCTGAGTGACACCCATTCAATTGTAGATGTACTAGAAAGTTGTAGTGCTTTTCACAACCTTTCTAGAATGTTAAAGTTCATCTTTATAGGGTTTAAGTAACTACAAATATAAAATGTTCAGTGAAGATGTTGCACAATGCCTGACAGATTGTTAGTTTGAACTTCTAACCAAGATTAGATCATCCAAATGATGTTTTGGAGGTCCCAATGACTTAGAGAGTTTTGGATAATGGACTTATCTATTCATATAGAAATCTTGGAATTTTTGGATAAAGGAAATAGGAGTTAGTACATTTTTAATTAGTACTTCTCTGTCAGTTCTAGACAATACGTTTTCAAGGACATTTTAGGACACCTTAATGATCTAATGGTATCTTCATATGCTAGTGAAGTTCTAGATATTTTCATGAAGTTTCTAGAATGGTATATTTTACCTCTTCTACTATTGTATTTTAGGAGATATAAAAAAGATAAGGATCAACACTGCTGTCTTCGACTGAAGTTTGTTCATAGTTGTTTAAATGACGAGGTTTGGGTGTAGGAGTGTTTTTCTTGTTGTTTGTATTCCCTTATGTGGTTGTGTTGGTGCTAAGTTTTGCTTGCTATTGGGTTGTGTGCCTCCGCATCTTGCTTAGCTCTTTTGCTTGATATCGGTGAAGGCAAGTAAACATAGCGATGTAGTCTACACGCTTTAACCTGGTTACTTGAATTGCCTATAATAAATTTAGTACCTCACACTAGCCAGTTAATCTGACATTAAATCTTATGTATTGCATTTTTCTATTTACACTCTCCTATTGATCTGCATTTGAAGAAACTGTAGCCGAATTGGTGAGGTAAGTACTGGTATAGCAACGCAGATTGACTGAGCAATGTGGTTGTAGCCCATACTTCCTTTGCTGGGATGTGTGCGTAGAAGTAAAGTCAAGCATTACATTGCATCTTGCATACTATTTATGAAGTATATTTTTCTTGAAGCAGCAGTTCCTTTTAATTAATGACTTGCTATGATATCCATTTTATGTCTTTGATATCTAAATTGATGTTTAATCAAAGTGTGATTTTAATGACATGGTTAAGTCATCCTCGTACATTTTTTCATCCGAGGTACTTGAGCTTGGAGGGCGTCTTGTGGAATGGGAGTAGCAGCACGTGTACACGTCTCATGTTATACATATTTTGGACACATGTGTTGTAGTAATAATGTTTATAATACTGAAGTCTTGTTTATCGTTTCTAGATACTATGATAATAATATTGTTCTTGTTGCATTTTTGCTTCTAATGTTTGTTTAGAAGTTGTAGCGTAGTGTGGTAATGCTCTAAAACCTATTTGTTGTGGTTATTGTTTTTCTAGGGTGTTACACATCTAACGGTGACAAGTATGCATTAAAGAGTAGAGCTAAAAATAACAATGCATCTTTGTGGAACTTTCTAGAGAATAGAGAGCATATATGAGCTAGATATTCTTTTATGGTAAAAAAATATCTAAGAGATGGTTATGATTAAAAAAATATAGAATTTTTTGTAGTACCATAATAACCACGTGAAACTATAAATATAGGTGTGCAAATATAGGTGTGCTTCATTCACGTCCATACCAAACTACCATAAATAATAATGAGTATTATGAGTAGCCAACTTGTTTGAGATTGTTGCTTGTGAATACTAAAATTTGCTAATTGTTGCTACTAATTTATTATAGTTTGAGATTGTTGCTAATTGCCATTACTAATTTATTACAATTGGAGGTTGTTGGTAATTGATCTTTGATTACTGTTAGCATTTGTAGTAGTTGTTTGGAAAGTTTATACTGATGTGCCTTTTTTTGAAAAGTTCAACATGCTCATCACTTTGAGAAGAGTGTGAATACAAAAGTTATTCAGACTAATGCCACTATAGCAAATCAAGTGGTTGTTCTGTTCAATAGCTAGCCATTGAACGTGAAAAGGTAATATGTGAACATGTACCTTATGAATTTTCATGGATAAGCGAGATCTTCTTTTCCTAATCTAGAGTGCACTTAATTTGTATAGAATGCATTAAGTGTTCTGATGATATTGAAGTTTGCATTATTATTAGAAGTATGGAATTTTCAAGCAGGTCTACCTCAATGCATATATTCTATAGACTTGTCACACATGTAAATAATTTATCTTGATAGAATAGTTCATTTATTTATTTATTTTAGGAAAGTTATGCCAATGGACATCGTACTCGACAATGTTGAAACTTATGCTTCGAAGATTGATGTTAATTTTCAGAAAGATGATAAAATAACATGATGGTATTCATTAACCTTAGTCTCTATAATCCTCAATTTACTTCATCAAAGAGCTCTCTTACTAGCAAATTGAATGTTGAATCTCACTTATGCTTATCTTGGAAGATGTATGTAATGCAAACATTTAAAATTCATTTATGCTTAAATAATATTTCTGTTCATGAGACTTATAATTTTGTTTTGTATGATTAAAGGTATTTTTGAATAATGGTTGATTTATCTATCGAGCCAGCTATAGGCCCACCAGCCATCACCAGGTTTGGATATGCAAGCTTCGTGCCAGCCAATCCATGACCCTCCCCGGCAAGTCGTAATCTTTTTCCTCTTCGAGGAAGAAGTGTCAAAGTCTATGATCTATGTATCTGTTCTGTTCTTTTAGTACCTTACAGTAGTGAATACCTAGTCTTGTTAGAAGGAGATTTTTGCTATTAGATACCCTCAAACCTTGTCAGTCAGGATTTGAGTTGCTTCTTTGTAGGCGGATACTGAACTCGCTCTCTGTAGGTATCATTGAAAATTGTAAATATCAAGAGGTTGTTAAATCAGGTAGAGAAGAATCAAGCAAATGGATATTGATTCTAATCGAGGGAGATTCAGCCACATAATTTGTTGAGTGTGATGTTACCATCATTTAATTCCTATGTGTTTTTAGAATATGTTAGTGTTTCTTGTAGAGACGTGGATTTTCTTATCACGAGCACAATTATTATGGCATATTATGGCTCAAGCGCAATCTGCCAAATGCTCTAACAACAGGCGTTGAAATATTTCAATACAAAAATCTTGTCGAAGGACTTGGACTTGATCTTGGAGTATATTACAGTAACACTCAATTTTAGCATATGACCACCTAATGCTGATGATGGATCGGGTTAGGGTTGTCCTATAAATTTTTGCATTAACTTTAAATTACATTTGTTGTTTTTATCTGATATTTGTACATATGAATATATGATATGATGGATCACATATTAAAGGACTTATAATCAGTTTCTATGCAAGATATTGGCCGTGTTTAATTAAGATTAATGATTTCTTATCTCACTATTACTCTAATGATAAAGGTACGCTACTATTTAATCAACTTTAGTTAATTGAAGTCTTGTGAAATTTATAGTTTTTATCTTTTGTTGTCCACAAGCAAGATTGCCTTTTTTAGGAAACAACTTATAGGGAAACATTCGATTTCTATTCACCACTAGTGTAAAATATTTGCATAGACAACAAATAGACAATTGTGCTCATGTGGATGATGTTAGAGCATCTCCACGAGGCTAGGTAAATCATTTTGTAAATGTACATATCGCTATTATTAGCAAAAATAGTCTCCAACAACCTCTCCATCTCATTATCTAAATATAGCCGTGAGCTATTCCTTGTTTTTCGCTCAGCATACAAAGCGAGCGAGGCTCGCTCGCCAAGTCCGCGTGAATCGCGGCAGCTAGGGCACATCATGACATACAACACTCCGAATGGCTTGAGGGCACAATTAGCCGCATGTGAGGTAGGATGCGTGGATGGATGTCAGAAGATAGAGAGGTTGTTGTGGACTTGTGGTGCCAACCAACAAATCCAGTTCATCTTTGTATACTTTATAATAAGCTCCGAACGGCTTGAGGGCACAACTTGCACCGTTGAGTTTGACAATTCCTAGATTTGTTGGTTTACTCTTTTGGAGACCCTTATTGGGGTGATTATGTGTGTAAATATGTTATGTAAGCATCTGCATATACATTGTTTAAAATGAACCTTTTAGAAGACATAAAATTCATTCATTCATTTATAACTTCTGGAGTTTAGACTAAGGGTGCTTTTGGTAGGCAGGATTGTTGCTTGATTCATACATATCTCATGAACTCTATTAAATTTTACATGTAAAATAAAAAATAGAAAAAACTGTATTTCTAGACAGGGTCTAAGGAAGTCATGGCGAATAAGCATTTGAAAGAAGTCCATCTTACCTCCCTCAATCGTTCGATTTTCCTCCCTAATCTACAAAACCAGTTCTTAACCTCCTCAACTTTGAATCCGTTCCATTTACACCCTGGTGGTTTTGATAGTTGTTTTGCTGATGTGACACCACATCAAAGAGGGTAAATGAAACTAAGTTCAAAGTTCAAGGAGGTAAATTAGACTAATTTTTTAAACAAAATATCTAAAAAATTATTTAAAAGATCAAAGAATATTCAAATATATTTTTACATGAAAAATAATTCAAGTAAAAATCCTAAACCTTGTTTATTCTTGAAAATTTATAGAAAATTTATTTTAGCTCAAAAAATTGCGAACTCGTTTTAGATTTTTCTAAAAAATCACATGCTCTATGTTTGATGCCTAGCTTGAAATTTTTATTTAAATATTGATGGACTCGTTTTGGTGCTTATTTGCTAGTAGAAGCTCTTGTATATATCTATTATAATTAGTCAATATTGATCATCCAAACTACATAGAATTGCTAGTAAAGCATCTTCAGGACCATAGTGGGACTGGTCCTCTACCCTAGATAAATTTTCAAAGTGGTTGTGTTAAACTGTGTGGCTGCATGCATCTGCATGCATGCAATCTTTGTTTAATATATTTAGTTAAGTTTTACAAACTATTAAATTTAATTAAGTTTTAGTGCAATGAATTATGTACCATAACGTGGCAGGAAAATCTAGATGGTAGCATATGGGTCATGATATTTGTACAAATAGAATCAAGTGACATGAACAAGATATTTCAAGCTAGACACCATAGCATAGAGCATGATCTTAGAAAAAGTCTAAAACTAGTTTCATAATATTCTAAGCTAAAACAAATTTTCTATGAATTTTCTAAGATTAAACCAGGTTTTAGGATTTTAATTTTATTATTTTTTCATGAAAAAATATATTAGCATATTTTTTTAAAACGTTTCTAGTCCGAATTACTCCTCAAACTTTCGACTTAGCTCTTCTGACATTGCGCCACATCATCAAAACTGCTCAGAATGTAAAAGTGAAGGTTTTTAAAAGTTGAGGGATTTAAAACCTGATTTTGTAGATAAGGAAAGAAAATCGGACAACCATGATAGTTGAAGGAGGTAAATTGTATTTTTTTTCTTCAAATTAAATCCATTCTAGTGTCCCCGGCCCATGGTGCCAGCCCAACTCTCCCTTCTCAAGTCTCAACTGAGTCGGCCCCTCTTATGCCAGGGTCAGTCGCCCAGGCTGTTAGTCTTCACAAAGTCAAGCAGGCTTTTCAATCTTCAGCTTCAGCAGCTGTTCCGAGACCGACGAATGCGATATTTTCCGTGCTCAGTCTCGGTGCAACTAGTACTTTGTAAAGTAATGCGACAGAGTTGACTGAGTTCCGGATTGAGATCCTCCGACCTCTGTGCGACAACAATGGAAGCCATCCACCTTGCCTACGTGCTCGTCTTCCTCCTGCCCTTCCTCCTCCTCCGTCTCCGGCGCCGCGGGCCTCCTCTAGCCAAGCGGGCAGCAACAACGACGGCCCACTGCCCGCACCCCAACCCGGTCCTGGGCAACACCCTCGCCTTCATCAGCAACCGCCGCCGCTTCTTCGACTGGTACACGGACCTGCTCCGCGCCGCTCCGTCCGGCGCCGCCATCGAGGCGTGGGGGCCTTTCGGCGCAGGCCACGCCGTCACCACCGCGAGCCCGGCCGACGTCGACCACCTCCTGCGCGCCGGCTTCGACGGGTACGCCAGGGGCGCGCTCTTCCGCGTCGCCACCGCCGAGCTCATCGGCGACGGGCTCTTCGCCGCCGACGGCCGCCTCTGGAGCCTGCAGCGGAAGCTGGCATCGCACGCCTTCTCGTCCCGATCGCTCCGCCGGTTCGCCGACGGCGTCCTCGCCGTGCACCTGCGCCGCCGCTTCCTGCCGCTCCTGGACGCCGCCGCCACGACGGACGGCGGGGCCGTGGACCTGCAGGACGCGCTGCGCCGGTTCGGGTTCCGCACAATCTGCCACGTCGCGTTCGGCGTAGAGGGCTCGGACGGCGACGACGACCCCGCGACGCAGGAGGCGCTCTTCGCGGCGTTCGACGCGGCCGTCGAGATCTCCTTCCGGCGCGCGCTCACGCCGGCCACGTTCGTGCGGCGGCTCACCAAGCTCCTCGACGTTGGCAAGTCGCGCCGGCTCCGGGAGGCCGTCCATGTCATCGACGCCTACGCCATGTCCGTCGTCGAATCGAAGGCGGCGCGTCACAGGAACGGCCTCGACGACGGGAGCGCGGACCTGCTGTCGCGGTTCATGGCGGCCATGGATGACGACGGCGGCAGCGAGCTCGCCGCCATGTTCCCCAGGCCAGCGGCCAAGCTCCGGTTCCTGCGGGACGTGGTCGTCACCTTCGTGCTCGCCGGGAAGGACACCACGTCGTCGGCGCTGACCTGGTTCTTCTGGCTCCTCGCCGCGAACCCACGGTGCGAGCGGCGCGCCCACGAGGAGGCCGCGTCATTATCGTGCGATGACGACGGCGAGGTGAAGGGGATGCACTACCTGCACGCCGCCATCACGGAGGCGATGCGGCTGTACCCGCCGGTGCCGTTCAACGGCCGGGTCGCGGTGCGCGACGACGTGCTGCCGAGCGGCGCGGCGCTGCGAGCGGGCTGGTACGCCAACTACTCAGCATACGCGATGGGCCGGATGGAGAAGCTGTGGGGCAAGGACTGCTTGGAGTTCGTGCCGGAGCGGTGGCTCGGCGAGCGCGGCGAGTTCGTGCCGGTCGACGCCGCGCGGTACCCGGTGTTCCACGCTGGCCCGCGGGTGTGCCTCGGGAAGGAGATGGCGTACGTGCAGATGAAGACGGTCGCCGCGGCCGTACTCCGCAGGTTTAGGGTGGACGTGGTGGCGCCGGTGGCTAACATGGAGGCGCCGCCGGCGTACGAGATGACGGCCACGATGAAGATGAAAGGAGGGCTGTGGGTTCGGCTCAGGAGGCGGGAAGACTAGTAGTGAGTCGTGAGAGACTATGGCCTGTTTAGTTGGGTAAGGAGGCCAAAAAAAATTTGTGCAGTACCCGTCATATCAAATCTTTGAACGTATGTATGGATTATTAAATGTAGGTAAAAAATAACTAATTGTATAGTTTGTCTATAAATATCGAAATGAATCTTTTAAGCCTAGTTAGTCCATAATTGAATAAATTTTATCAAATAACAATGAAAAGTGCTACAGAAATTTACCCAAAAATTTTCACCATCTAAACATGCCCTATAGTGATGGTGGTTGTTCTTCGTTGACAAGTAAATTGTTCGGAAAGTCTACCTAAGAGTCATGGTCATCACACCACACAAAGGACAAGTATCATCGGCTAATAATATCAAATATATATATACTCCTCATTTCCTCAATCAGTTTTAGAAACAATGCAATTCTAGTCGTCAAGCCTCCTCATATCCTCAGGTGGGAAGACTAGTCGTGAGTCGTGACAGACTATAGTGATTATGGTTGTTCTTCGTTGGCACGTGAATTGTTTGGAAAGGCTGCCTAAAAGTCATCACACCACACAAAAAACAGAGTCCCGTCTGGTGTTTGAAATAGCCGGATACAGTCACCGCTATAGCTGGATTTAGCCTCTGAAAAACCTGATGCTAAGATAATCCACATTTAGCGCTAAATGTTTCTTGCCGCTACTAGCTGGAAACCAGTTTAATCTAGGAAGTGTATGCAGTTATGAATATGAATCGCTGATGACAACGGTCTGAAAATACGAATTCGATCGGATTAAATGTAGAAAAGGAGATCTACAACTTTCTAATTTTTAGTTTTTCATTTGAGATCTTTAAGATGTTTAAAAAATTAAATAAAATTTCAGCAGTATATTAATCGCGTACGAGCGCTTATTGCCTTAGAAAAACCATATCTTTTTTGCATGGTGTTGAATGGAGAAACTTTTTAAGAAAGTTGTAGGACTTATTAATTATTGTTCACTTGTTAATTGTTATGCACTTAGTTCTACGAGTCAATATTCTGTATTGATTTTTCGTATACCGACCGTGTTTAACATAATTCCACTCGAATTAGTTCGTTTTCGAAATTTTCGATATTCCGTAAGTTCATGTTCGTTTTCGTATCCGGCTTTACCGCTTTCCCTTTCGTTTCGTATTTAAATGTAGAAGTAGAAGACGATTAAGAGATTTTCCGACCATTTTCATCCCTACGCAGCTCAAAGAGAGCAAAACCAGAGTGGCACCACAAAAAGTCAAAATGATGGACTCACTCACAAAAAGTTAAAATGATGAACTCACATGATACGCAAAATTAAGCAGGTGGAAGGTTATCAGAGTAGAAAATGATAGATGGTACTTGTGATGAACAAAACCACAGTTCAGCAGCTGAAATAGCACGACGGAAGACATTCCACCCTTAATGTGTTCAATATGACATCTTAGCCTGATGGGAAAAATATCTCATGACAAGCAAGCATAGTACTCCTTATATGTTTTGCCTGGAACCAGCATAACGTGGCACACCCTACTATAGTCTTCAGAATGCCATATCCGAAAAATATCTCATGACAAGCAAGCACAGTCCGAAAATGTGAAAAGACAAGTTCAGCACCTGCATTAACTCATACGGAGCAAAGAACTTTAGTGATGGCACTAGTAACCCAAAAACCAAAGAGGTGAACTGATTTGCGTCCGTTATCTTCTCTCACTGCTCAAGAACCTGAATCATAAAGAAGAAATAATTGTTAGCATAATTCCAACTGCCTAGGAATTGTTCACACTAGATATGGTAAACAGATAAATTCATAAGTGCAATGTAGTTTTCACCAGCGAGTATTCCAAGGTATCGTATTTCCACGGGAAATGCGAAGTGGACTAGTTAAGAATTAAGAGTGTCCAACGATAAAAGTAATAGTTAGAAAGGATATTTGTGGTTTCTATGAACTAAGGCAATAATAAAGATGACTATATCACGGTTATTTACTTTGGGGCACAACCCACCTAGCAACCAGGCAAGATCTGCCACGAGCCCTACGATTTAATAACTAGACCTATCGTAGTGGAATAGAGAGTATGGATAGGGCTATCAGCACCTGCCACCTACCACAATCTATCAGGAGGCCTAGCCGTAAACACAGGTAAGCTATAGCCTAAGCACCACGCTTAATCTATAAACTTACTACTCTAATCCTACGTACGGTGGAACAAGATCTGACCACTCTAACCCAGCGGTAAAACCAGTAAACACAATAATATAAATAATACTTAAGTAATGCAAAAGAGCAGAGTTACCACAGAGAAGATACCGGACTTCACTCGAAGAAGAGCTTCATCCGCCGAAGCACAAGTAGAGAGGATGCCGACAACCCCGGCCCTTCTCCAAGCTTCTCCTCACTCTCTCCCTATCTTCTACTTCTAAGTAGTAGAGCTACAGAGCTGGCCTAGCTACTACTCATCACTTGGAGAGATGGAATGAGATGGTGCATTTACAAATGAGGGAGATGGGTCCAATTTATAGCTTGAGGTGGTGTAGGGCTACTCCAGCGCCACGTCAGCGATCTGTGTGATCAACCTTCTCCACTCTTGGATGTAACCGACCTTAACCACCACAAATGGATGTACCACATTGCTCCACTTGTGCTAGTGTGCATGATGTCCAAAATTGAGCCGGTTTGGTGAAAGTGGGCCTCTGGACAGCGTGGCAAGGGCCGGCCGGCCCTTGATTTCACCGCCTTTCGATCATAGGGCCTTGGTTGGCTCCCATAGGCGGTTGTGAAATCAGCACATGTCAAATTTTTATAGGTAAAGTGGTTTGGAGGTTGGTTGGAGGTCTCCAATTCCATGACAGTGGACCCATGGATCCAATACCACTCCATCGTGACCATTGATGCAAACCGACTTAAATCAAAGCATGGGAGAGCTTTGTGGAGTAGCTCTCACGAATTGGTGACGTGGCCAGCGCCAAGGTGGCACTTGGGGGCCCGGGCGACACCCTTGTGGGGCCAGCCGGCGGGCCCAAGTGACCCCAAGGCCTCTTGCCACGTCCACTTGCCTCCGATGTGTGTATTTGTCATCATTTTGGCCAAAATTCCTGCATACAAATATATTTTCATGTACAAATGGAACTAGGTGAATTATAAAGCAAATCCTACACATGTGATGATGATTTACCTCACTTTTCTTAGCTTTTGGGTGAAATGTTGATGGTCAAAATGGGTGTCAGTGACCGTCAATAGGAATCAAACAGATTGGATTTTGACGATAAAATAACAGGTGTAATTGGTAAATAAGCCAAACTGGCTTGCAACATAAAATGGATCCCAGGTATATGGATGTTTAAAGTTCAGAAGTGCCCAACAGCGTTCACAGTATACTTTCATAGGTGTAGAGGTTTTTCTGGTAACTCATTTCATCAGCAGAAATTCATGCAAAGATAAGAGAATAAAACCATCTAAATAACTAAATTGATAAAATAGTCAAATCCCAGCACCATTGCCCTAATCAATTACAAAGATAAAAGAATTGAACTGTAACTCTTGTTAAAATTGAAGGAGTAATCGGTCATAACTTATGAATCATCAAATTGGTACGTAGATTCTTTACTTTTGTGTAAAGATCTTCAATTTCTCAGTTCCATCTCAAAATGGACATTGTTGAACTAAGTTTCTAAAAGAAGATCCAAAAGAAGGCAGACAAAACACAATAAATTATAAAATGGAAGGATTCACAATTATTTGTGGCTAACTATTATTAAACGCTAAGGTGGCAATACATTCTTCATTTATAATTAAATGACAGCAATTATTAAATACTAGATGACAATGCCTAACATATCAACACGTAATTCTGATACGTACAAAAAGTACAAAACTACCGTTGTAAACTATAAAACTCCTGAAAATACACAAGTATTACTATCTAGCATATTTCAGACACATGAAATGCATACATATCACATGGGAGTTGAAACTATGCTAGCAAACATATAAAGTTGGCAAGACTAAAACAGGTCTAAAAGATAGTTATCTATTCTAACAATTCTAAAAAATATAAAGTTTGGTTGCTTGTGTTTATTAAATATTGTGAAATTTGGTTAACTAAATTAGCATAAGCAAAGAGGCTCAGTTGTAGATTTAAACTAAATCTAGACCTCATCAAACTAAAATTTTTGAAACCATCTATTTAAGCAACAGAGCAAATAAACTAAAAACAGCAACTCCTTAGATTCAAGCAACAATCAAACAAATCTGCAGAGTCAAACCCTAGCCTAAAAGCTATTAGTAGTGAGCATAGAACTTTTTTTAAAAAAAACTAGAACTTATTTTTGTTTGGAAAACCCAAATCTATGGAACAAAACTGCTATGTAAAAACAAAGTATTAAACAGGTTCCTAAACATAAAACAAAAAGATTTAAAATATTTTGTTTGTTTAAAATATGACATAGCCTACCAAAGCCACTGCAATGTACATAACACATCAAATGTAGGATCATCAAGTGCCTCAAAAATACATTATATCATTAGATGACATATTCTAGTTTCGACAACTGACTCCTACTATACAAAGATCTGTAACCACATTTATGTAGCCAGTAGATCATAACCATCAGAAACAAGGGAATATGCTAGCGCCTTCCACTGCAGTCTACAATCACCTTACCCACCCAGAACACAAACACATAAAAAGTTGATCTTTATTTGATCAAGCAACTTTGCATAAACAAGTGACATGAACATGGAAGCCAAGGAATGTTTCAGCAAAAAGATCAACGAAGAACACAGGCATCAAGAACAAAGAGTTGCATAGATAGGTACCCATTCTTCTTGTTGTAGAGTTCTAAAGAATGTGAAGTTTCAATTATGGTATTCTTTTGTGTTAACACTCAGTTTAGTATCTAGACACACAAGGTATATATAACCCGTAAAAGGCTCAATTTATTGCACAAGTGAAAGTTACAACAAAGCCTGAAGTACACGAAACTCAAAATTTGTGAAGTTAAGTTGACAACGGAGAAATGAAATAACCAAAGCAGTTCCTTAAATTCACACATAATAACAATTATTACCAACAATTCAAAAGGAAATCAATGTGGAGTGTTGAATAATACTGCGATGTCCAACACAAACTTCAAATTTGGTACCTAAGTATATAGAACTTATTGAGAAATTAGTTTGTACCAAATATAGGTATGTACCACATCCTACAGCTACCGGAGGGAACACAATTTACCAAACTGATGACCATCAAGCTTTCTACAACTATGTGCTAATTTCCATGTTCTAAAATTTTGCAAGTAAGTGAGAGTAATAACTGTATAACAAATCTAAAAAGAAAAGGATATGTTCCCTCTACTTCTACAAGATGCTATGACAAAATATGCTTACATAAGAGCATACAGACAATCATAAAGAAGAATAATTAATGGAGCATTTGATCAAGCAAAACTTCTTATAAACAAAGGTATAGAAATCACCAGAAACTCAGTTTCTTAGAGCGAGGAACTCAGGCGGCCAGTCCAAGGTGTAGGCATAGATAGGGTCTCCATGCTCCTTGCTATCTTTTATCACCTAGCGCTCCAGCTTGCCGGTGTCTAGATGGAACGAGCAACGCCCATATCCCCATGTCCTAATGAACACCTTTCCGGTGCGAGCGTAGTCCATGTTGCTGAGCCAGGTGCAAAGCGTCCGCATCATGTTGTCCTTGGGGTAGCCCAGGTATGGTGAGCGAGCGGCGCCGAATGGGGCGCACAGTAGCAGCGAGGGCAGAGTGGCATTCGCGTTCAGGATAGGACGGAAGGAGTGGCAGCAGCAAGGCGATGTGGTGAAAAGAGGGAGCGGAAGGGATAAGAAGATTTTTTTCTTTTTTTTAAAAAAAATAGTTGGGGGCGAGGTTGAGTGGATGAGCAGTCGTTGGGCTACGTCATGGCCCACCATCAGCACCGTCCAGGCGGACGGATGCCCTATACACATAGCGTTGCAATTGCAAATCCCAGATGCCGGCGCTCAAGGAATGCAGGGAAACAGGATATACAGTGTGTATGAGAATAGGGAAAGACAAGGAAATCAGACGGGAGTTGACCAGCCCGAATCACAAAGCAAGTCCGGGTGGATGAGATCATATATGCGGCCACATTATTCCCACAACTGTCCATTAGGAATTTCTTCAGAGACACCACAACCCGGAATGGAGTCAATGGATCATCGAGTGAAAAATGCAATTTTTTTTTCCGCGAACGTGCGGTAATAAAGAAACTCTTGCACATCTTATTGGACCTGATTACTCATCAGCTGCAAATGTTACAGTCCCGCTCGACAACAGAGCAAAGTTCGCAGGTACGCAACGCATGGACACCACCACGAAGACGAAACAAAACACACCACACGCACAAGGGAAGGGAGGAAAAAAAATGAGGCCATCGAGCTCAGCAGACAGCAGGGCAGCAGCGCTCACACTGACGAATTGCCGGCGCCCACCAAGGAGAGCAGCGCGTCCCTATAGTGTCCGTGCGCCTTGGCCGCGATGGCGTCCTCCAGCTTGGCCCCGAACTGCTGGTGGTAAGCGGCTCTGATGTCGTCCATGTCGTGGTCCGACCGCGTCACCGCCACCCTCGTCAGGGCCTCCTTCGCGTGGTGGTCCGCGCCGTCCCTCAGCGCGCCCTCGATCACCTGGCTGAAGTACATGGCCGGCGCGGCGAGGCACAGCACGGTCTCCAGCAGGGTCTCCTCCTCCCTGCTCTGGCTCAGGTCCTCCTCCACGTGCCTGCCGTGCATCTCCTTGTAGTACTTGAAGGTCTCCACGAGGTGGGGCTTGCTCCTGGTGGTCAGGATCCGGACGACCTCCTTGTTCTCCACCAGCTTCTTCCCGGCGCCGCCGCCGGCAGCCGCGCTCTTCACGGCGGCGCCCAGCGCCTTGGCCTCCGCCTTCGCCACCTCCTCGTTCACCCGCGGGCCCTCGTACCGGTACGCGCTCACCAGCCCCACCAGCAGCTGCACGCATCATGCAAACATTGAGCTTTGTTGCCAGAGCATCATCATCAGAAGCGGCGGTGCTCAGTCAGTCATCAGTGCTCACGCTGCAGTAGGGCTTGTCCCTGGCGCGGTACGCGACGTCCTCCTCGAGGGAGTGGTGGAAGAGCGCCTGGTACGCGCGGCGCGCGCCCAGCAGCTCGTCGGCGGACCGCGTGCAGGCGACCTCCACGACGATGGCGGCCGGGTGCTGCTGGTGGAGGACGTGGTGCACCAGCCGCGCGTCGCGCTCCCACGGGTGCATCGCCCACAACACCATCAGGTTCTTGAACCGCGCGAACTCGGCGGCCAGGTGCAGCATGTACTCCTCCTCGCACCGGTCGATCTCGCCGTGGCTCGTGAAGAAGCCCGGAAAGCCCTTGCGGAACCCCGACCGCTTCTCGGGCTGCTTGCGCCACCGCGCCAGCGCCGACACCATCGTCGGCTCATCCACGCCGAGCCCGCCAAGGCCTTCAGTTTTGTTTGATTTGTCAGTGATCACACACAAATTCATTCTGAGCAACGACGGCGCGACAAAAGGAAAGGAAAGGATCATCCAAGTATTTTCACTTCAGTGATGCCAACCTGAGAAGGCCCTGGTGAGTTGCTGAACTTCGTCGCCCATTGCCTGAATCTGCAACAAAACCGGAGCAGAGGAGACGATGAGTGAGGAACAGAGAATTGCTGTGCGCTCTGGTTTGCTTCTCGAGTTCTTGTGGACGATCTTTATACTGCAACTGCAATGCGAACCGTGTGTTTTGGAAGACAATTATACAAGGGCAATGCTGGCAATTCAATATGTCTGCTTTGGCATACGTATATAATAATATCTCTGCAGCTAATTAATTATGAAAGGACCGTCAATAGTTTACACATGTGTAGGTATGTGCTTAAGCATTAATCTAGCTCTAGTGTGTCCCCGTTGAAATGGAAAGGGGCAGGAAAAAAAACTAATTAACTGCTCAAGGACTGATCGACGGGTTGGTGTGTGTCATGCATATCGTCGTGCAACACGGGAAAAAAGTCTACATCACCCCCTGAAGTATGGGGTGGTGTCTAATTTACCCCCTCAAGTATGAAACGGTCTAATTTACCCCCTGAATTTTCTAAAACCGTCCACTTTACCCCCTGGAGCAGTTTTGGACGGCGGTTTGCTACAGTAACCATGGTTTTGCTGCAGTAACCGAATCTTTAAAAAATCATAGTAAATCACAGAAAAATCGTAAAATAGAAAATCTAATTTTGTTGGACTCCACATGAGTAGATTTACACAATGAATATATAATATGGTGTACTTGAGTATAATTTTTTTGTTGTAGCCTTAAATTTATTGGAAAATCCTAATAAATTTAAAGCTATAGCAAAAATTTTGTACTAAAGCATACCATATTATATGTTCATTGTGTAGATCTACTCACGTGGAGTCTAACAAAATTGGATTTTTCATTTTACGATTTTTTTGTGATTTACTATGATTTTTTAAAGATTCGGTCACTGTAGCAAAACTATGGTTACTGTAGCAAACCGCCGTCCAAAACTGTCCCAAGGGGTAAAGTAGACGGTTTTGGAAAGTTCAGGGGGTAAATTAGACCGTTTCATACTTGAGGGGGTAAATTAGACACCACCCCATACTTCAGGGGGTGATGTAGACTTTTTGCTGCAACACGGGGAGCCGTTGGGAGGTGTGACTGTGCGAGATTAGGACTGCAATAATGCACAGACAGTATAGCTAATCTCCCTTGTTTATTACAGGCTCAGGAAGTCACCGACTCACAATCTTGCTGAATTCTTTAGGTTTAGCAAAGTTTTAGCACAAAAATTACTGCATTTATCTTGAAACGCTCCAGCTTGCCGCTTGGAATTATAAGGTTTGGTGTTTGCTACTCCATGATGATTTTAGTGCGCTGCCCCTATAAAATGTTTTATATCAACAAGATGTATAGTCCACCTAACATTTTCAGCTAAGTAATGCTAAGAGAATTCAATATTCGATAAAGTTAAATATAAGGTAAAGATAAGCAATAGCAAGAAGAAATGCGTTAAATGAAAAACTGTAGCAGATCTAAACCACATGAAAGGCCACATCTACTTACTCATGAATATGCAGGAGCACATCACATGAGCAGGCCAAATATGTCTCCAAATACAGTGAAATTGTACAAAACATTGGTGAGAAATATCTCTCACTTTCAGTTTTAGGTGCTCAGTCCCATCGTTATCATGGTCCATTGCATGCAATTGTTTTGATCCTTTTGTCGTCATTCAATTCGATTGGGAACATTAGGATATCTGATGCACTGGATAACTCTGCTTCCTATCTCATTTTGAATACAAATAAGGCTCCCCTTCTATGAAGAAACCGGAACTATTTAAAAAGGAAGGATATATATAAAAAGTTGGCTGATTTTAAAACTACTGGAGATTTTATATGGACTGAACCCTGACATATGAAATTATGATCCAAGTATTACTTTATTTTCATCAAAGAATGAGCAAAGGCTAATAAATTGCTAATGCAAGCAATACAGATAACCACAGTCCAGCTTGTCATCCTTATCATCGGCAACAGCTAGCATGGCACCAGCATTACGGCATTACTTATTGCCATCTAATCATGGTTGGTTTGCGTCGCGTTCACGTAGTTAGGACACCTCAAATACGATCACAGGATGTGTTATTTTGCAAACAAAATTGAGAAGAGCCACGAAACAGCTCCTGTTTATAGTGTCTGTGAGTGTGACAAGGTCAATGACCAGCAACAGCAACTCCATTGTACCTTGTGCGGTGCCTTCTTGTCTCTGGCTCATTGAAGCCAAATCATGCAGCAGAATTTTATGAACAAATCGCCATTCCATGTCAGCAATAGCCAAGCTGGCCTGAGCTACAAGATTTAGTTGAAACATATCAGGGGGGAAAAAATCATGTCCACAACTGATTTATGCGGTCTTGGTCGTTCACATTATTATTACTGACGTCTTCGAAAGCAAAGGTGTGAAAAGGGACACTCTTGTCAGAAGCTTCTGGCATGCTCATCAGAACTACAAAGACTATTTCGCCAACGTGAGAAACATGTCGCACTGTCATGGATAAGCAAGCACACAACTGGGGCCAACAATGTCTCCCCTTCAAATGATCAAATCGTGGACCAAATGAATTCATTAGCCTTCGAGGTTGAGTGGGCCACCTTCTCAAATCTCAATCATGGAGGAAGGCAATGTTCCGCACGATCTGTGACACGCGAACGAACAGATCACCACCAATAATTTCAGAAAAAAAAAACCCAGCTGTTGATATGCTTGCACAAGAAAACATTGGCCATTTGCCACATAGCTTGGCTTGTGCATTTTACTAATGACCGGTGGTGGTTGCCTAGTTGCTCGGTTATCGTTTAGCTGATGGGTCTGGCTGTGTGTTGGCGACCAAATTATTCAACTCTGTCTGCAACTTTTTGAGTTGAAAACCATTAGCTAGATGCTTGTGATCCGCAAGAACATTATATATTTTGAATATGGTGAGGAGATGGTCTATTGTCAACTCTAGCCTTTCTCTCACTCTATATTTAGAGTAGTACAGTGCTTACTCTATACTCTATAGTGATGAGCCCCACTAGCTAAATAAAGGAAAAAAATGCTATAACTCACAAACCAAAAATCCAAATTAAATTTCGATTGCACCATTAAATTCGTCTCAATAAATCCTTCAAAATTAGATCACACATGTATATATTTAAATAAAGTGATAAGTGAGTTTCACAGTGGATAGAGTGGATAGAGGATGGATGGGTGCGGGAGAATTAAGTATAGAGGAGAGAATCTTGCTGACTAGGACGTATAGAGGATGAATATAGAGGTCCATGAGTGCGGGTAGTCTAATAAACAAGTGTGTGCGTTTCACATGTAGAGCAAAAATTATGATGTGCCGAAGGAGCACTGGAGCAGTGGTGTGAAACGTGCAAGCCAGCGGACAGATGTTGGAAAGGTTCTTAATATTGATTGTTCTCAAGCCCATGATATTCCTTCTTGTATTCCAAAGCTAAAAGGTTAAATGCATATCTTTACACAATGAGCTTTCCTCTGCTTTTATTGAAATCCTCTTTTACTTTTTTCTAATAGAAGTCCCTTTAATTTTTTTTTATTTATGACAAAACCTTATGGGCTAAGCAACGATCTAGGTTTTCGAAGTTTTCACCATTTCCCTTTAGTTATTAGACATCATTTTCTGCATTCTTTCTCTGAGCAGACATAATTTGTAGGAGTACTAAAGAAACTCAACTTGAACAACACACCTTTTGCTCAATAGTAAGCAGACATAATTTGTAGGAGTACTAAAGAAACTCCACTTGAACAACACACCTTTTTGCTCGATAGTATGTGATACTAATTTTCAAAACATACACCATTGAGGCGCCTGTAGCTCAGTGGATAGAGCGTCTGTTTCCTAAGCAGAAGGCCGTAGGTTCGACCCCTACCTGGCGCGTTTTTATTTTTCCATTTTTTTTAAAAAAAATTGCTTTTGACTCAGTTCAAACGGCCAATGTTAAAATGCGTTTTCATATTTCTACATTTTTTTAAAAAATTGCTTTTGACACAGTTCAAACGGCCAATGTTAAAAAATTTGCTTTTGACTTAGTCCAAACGGCCAATGTTAAAATGCATTTATTTTTAAAATTTGTTGCTACTTTTAGTAAATTTTGATGCACTTCGTTTATTAGTTCAAACGGCCAATGTTGAAATGTGTTTTTTTTTAAAAAAAATTGTTGCTACTTTTATTAAATCTTGATGCAGCTCGCTTAGGTTTTAATTCTTTTTTGTGTTATAAAATTCTGACGTTGAAACAGTCATATGGTTGAAATTCTAATACAACTCGTTTATTTCTTCTTTTTTTTCTGCTTGCCTTATAAAATTCTGACGCAGTTCAAATAGCCAATGGTTGAAATTTTGATGCAGCTCGGGTTTTCTTGCTTGTGTTTATAAAATTCTGATGCAGTTCAAACAGCCAATGGCTTATGGAATATTATTCTAATATGGTTCGATAACCTTATAAACTTTGGGAGAATGGTGTTCTTGACCCTGCTATAAAGGCCAATTATAATTTTAATCTTATTTTTTAACTTTACGAGTTTATCCTCGGTTTTTTAATTTGAAGCTACCTTTCACCCTTGTTTTAGACCTTGTTAGACTAATGTTGAATAAATGAATTAAAGACAAAGAAAAAATAAAAAAGATGATACTTAGCCCTGACCATATTCTAATCGTCTCAAATTTCACTGATAGTTGATTAAGCATGTTAAACTTTGCTTAAATTTAAAATATATAAAATTTCAAACTTTGTTATAAAATTCTTTTAAAATGCTGTCTCAATATTTGATATCAGAATAGAGGTTGAATTCATAGAACACTCAAAAACATAGGTGCAAACTCACATGCGAAAACTAGCCTTTTTCAGTTGGACTTGCAATGTTAACTCCTCTAAATCAAATAGCGGTAAACCATGCGTTGGTTTTGAAAAAGTAGGGGCACTAAATGAGGGTCACAATTAGATTTCAAACACAGGAGTAAGAGCATCAGAGTCCCATAAAATTTTGATGCAGTTTGTTTTTTTTAATTTTGTGTGCGTTATAAAACTATGATGCAGTTCAAACAACCAACGGTTGGTGGATTATTATTCTAATATGGTTAAATAGGATTGAACAAGTGTGAATAACATGTCCTGCAACGACAAGCTTTATTATAGTTATTATTATAGGCATACATATTAGCAAAAATAATTACAGTAACTGCAAACCCCTAAAACATCCCTGGACTGGACTGACCTGTACCAGTACACAGCGAGCCCCCACTAACCAAGGCTGTCCATCTCAATTTGGATCACCTTCTCTTTTTTTTTTTGGCGAATGTCAATTTGGATCACATTAATTCCCGTAGTAGCAATTTAGCCTAAAAATGAACTGAAAAAGCATCATCGTCAACCACGTCAGGGAACACACCATGAAAAATTGGCAGAGCTCATGCTAGGTGGAGCTTTGGGGGTCTCCACTCTGTGACTCTAGGCGTGTGCCATGTGTTGCTGGTGCTGCTGCCTGGAGTGCATCCATAACATCCCTCCCCTCAACCTTCTCTTCCTCCACTTCTCCGACCCAGCTCTCCCAGGTGAAGCAGGAGCAGCACCTGCCTCCATGGCCTCCATCTCGGTGCCCAACCCGGTCCCTTCCGCCACCGAAGACGCCGAGAACATTAGGAAAGCAGTGCAAGGTATTTCGAGCTGTAACCACTGAATTGTGCAATGCTGAATCGTCTCCCTTGTTTTGTTGCTGTTTCGAGAAATTGGAATTGGAATGTTCTAGCCTTTGAGAATTGGGAGGTTACTGTTGGTTCCCTGATCAAGAACAGAGTTTCAGACATGGAAAATAATTCCTTTCTCATGGATTCAACTTGGGACAGGATGGGGCACGGACGAGAAGGCGCTGATCGAGATACTGGGCCACCGGACAGCGGCGCAGCGCGCGGAGATCGCCGTGGCATATGAGGGCCTCTACAACGAGTCCCTCCTCGACAGACTCCACTCCGAACTCTCCGGCGACTTCCGGGTAACTCTCCCATCCCACCACCACCAAGTTCCAAGGCGTCGATTCGATGGCTTGGCTTGGATTGCCGACCCGACCTGACAGTTTGTGCTTCCTCGCCGGCACGGCGGTGTGTCCCCTGGTCCTGGCAGAGCGCGATGATGCTGTGGACGGCGGACCCGGCGGCGCGTGACGCCAAGCTCGCCCACAAGGCCATGAAGAAGGGCGAGCGGTACGTGTTGGTGCTCATCGAGGTCGCCTGCGCGTCGACGCCGGACCACCTCGTCGCCGTCAGGAAGGCCTACCGCGACGCCTACTCCGCCTCCCTCGAGGAGGACGTCGCCGCGTGCCCGCTCTACAAGGACCCCCTCCTCAAGCAGGCGAGGCCGCCGGCTCCTGCCATCGTGTTCGTGTGCAGTCAGATCCTGACGTTTCTTGGCCGGCCGGCCAGTCGCTTACCACAGCCGGGTGTCTGTCTGTCTTGCAGTTCTTGGTGCGGCTGGTGAGCTCGTACCGCTACTCCGGCGAGCTCGTCGATGCCGAGCTGGCGAGGGCGGAGGCGGCGGAGCTGCACGACGCGGTGGTGGCCAGGAAGCAGCCGCTGCACGGCGACGTCGTGCGCATCGTCAGCTCCAGGAGCAAGCCGCAGCTGAAGGCGACGCTCGAGCGGTACAGGCAGGACCATGGCAAGGCCATCGACGAGGTGCTCGAGGAAGAACGCCGCAGTGACCAGCTCGCGGCGGTGCTCAAGACAGCGGTGTGGTGCTTGACGTCGCCGGAGAAGCACTTCGCGGAGGTAAACCATCATTCAGTTTAGTTCAGTAGCAACCTGTTCATTTCTGATGGCCTTCTTGTTGTTCCATTCCAGGTGATCCGGAGCTCCATCGTCGGGCTCGGTACGGACGAGGAGTCCCTGACGAGGGCCATCGTCTCGCGCGCCGAGATCGACATGAAGAAGGTGAAGGAGGAGTACAAGGCCAGGTACCGCAAGACGGTCACCAGCGACGTCAACGGCGACACGTCCGGATACTACAATGGCATCTTGCTCACTCTAGTCGGGCCTGAGTGAATCACCATGGATGGATGATGGATGGATCTATACATAGGTTGGAGAGATTGTTTGCTACTTGTAGCTTGCTTGTTCTTGTTTGATTGAACAAAATGCCTACAAAACTGCTGAGTGAAATTGTGATATTTGTGGTGATCCGTTTGGTGATAATAAAACGCCAGATCGATGGGAAAACCAATTAACAAAAGCTATGGTGTCTCAAGAGTATTATCATCCAAGCACTTTTTGTACACATAAAGGCTGTTGCGATTCGACTGTAATATCACGACCAAGGTAACAACAGAAGAGATGGAATTACAGACGGGACCTCTCCTAGTTCAAATGAGCTGAACCGATCTATTCGCCTCACTTCTTCCTGGCAAGAGCAGCTATTCCACCAACCAGAAGTCCCACGGCAGCTGTCGCGATTCCTATTCCAATCACACCATCTGCGAGTAGAAGAATTTGGTTTGGTTATCTAGATAACTTTAACTCTACACAGCACATGAACATGGCCCCGATAAGTACATTGAAGTGATGAAAGCATTTGGATTGCAAAGAATCCAATGCAAGTCAATTAGAACAAATGTGCCCAAGCACTGCTGATTTTATTATCTCACCTTTGGCAATTTTATCTTCTATTGCTTTCTTCAGAGACATGGCCTGCCTCCAGTCAGGTTGAATCTACAGGAAAGAAATCATGTAAGTTAGATATTAGAATATCAAGGCAACAATATCCTTGAGAAATTGGGAATTTAAAACCTTAAGGATTCAGTGGTCTTGCAAAATAAACACATCTTCTGACAAGAATCCTAAACAATTTCAGCTATGCTAGCTTCCAGACGACCACATACCCAGTGCACATTTAGGTTAGGAAAAGAAAACCAAATTAACTCCACAAAGGGTATTCCAAAGAAAAAGGAAAGAACCAACAGATAAACCACTTGTTTCTGGATACGTAGCACATGTAACATGTGAACATTGGCAGAGCAGAAACTATTACTTTCTTTCTGTTGTTCCAAAGCATAAATGCCGAATTGAGAAAAGATTCTATCATAGAAAAACATGGGGGTTTCGTGCAATAGTAGACAAGGGCAACAGCCTAACAGGTCATCAGCCTCCAAACAGTCATGAGCTTCAATTCATTATCTTAGGCTCTAGCTACAATTGAGATGGCGACGGGTCCAGGGAAGGAATTAAAAGAACACATCAGAGAACCTATTGAAGTCAACTGCTTCAGAACAGAACTGTATATAAGAACACAAAGTTGTTTAAAATACAGCTGTGATAATTGTTGGAGCAGTCGAACAGCTAAAACAGAAAGGTGTTACAATTAGGATGGCCCCAAGATAACTCACAATAGGATGGTAGCTAACCAGCTACTAATAATAAAAAAATATTGCCTGTTTAAGAATTACAAACTGATACTTCAGATGAAAAAAAACAGTTCAGTTAAAAAAAATGGATCAAAGGATTTTTTAGTGAAATTTAGTCATCATGATGTTGTATGGCAAAGAAATAGTTCCAGTTACAGTATCAATACAAAAATCGGTTGCCAATGCCACATGGGCTCAGCACAAACATACATGTTGGGTCAATTGCAGTTTACTAGTAGAAAGGAGCATAGAGTTTCGTTGCAGAGTAATAGCACAGAAAATGCATCATATCCTGACAACATTCCATTTTGGCTGTACAGATACTGATAGGATACCAAGAAATCATAAATCATATATAGCATTCTAGAAGCTAAATGATCCTGGACTCATACCTCCAAACAGCGATCTGCAAGTTGCCTGCTTTTTGAGTAGTCGCCAATCCTGTAGAGCCCAACTGCCAACAAGTACATCTTTTCCTTAGTCTCCAGAGGGCTGCCAGAATTATCCAAAGAAGCTGTACAACCAAATGGGCTGATCAAAACAGGTTCGAGAATAGCCTATGGCCAAAGGAAATATAAGCAACAAAATCTAATCATTTGGTTGCAAGAAGCAAGTGCTAGTTTGCGCAAAACAAGATATCAGACCTTGAAGCATGCTGATTCCACGGTTTACATCATCCGTCTGCTTGGAGTGCACAAGGGCCCATGATAACCTCATAAGGCTAGCATTCCTCTGTTCATCATTTTTAGCATCGGCAAGCTCTCTTTCAATGCCCTAAGGATAAACAAAACCACAAGTCCTCAGCTGAATTTTGAGTTTCCACATATTAGCAGAACCTCAAGAAACAGATACAATAGCAATAACATGAAGAGCAGTATAAAAACATATTCAGCGACATCAGCTAGCAACAAGATCAAAGCTGAAAGTTCGTGTTAGTAAACTATGCTAACAAAATTCTTGACCCAATCTATAACTCTTATAAAGCAAAACCCCACTAGCTATTTCTCTTGATATGCAAGGCGTCCACCTCAGCAGTCCACTATCATTTGCCACTAGCAATTTCTCTTGACATGCAAGGTATCCACCTCAGCAGTCCACTATCATTTGCAATTAAAATTCACTAGCACAAGAATTATGATATCCACGTCTGCGAGACACATCATCCACTATGGATACAATCTCCATGATTATGCTAATAAATCTATACATATATTATATCATGTTCCTGCATTACCAACACCATACATATACAACTCCTAATTCTTTTTAGTTAACATTCTAACCTATTTATATTCCTCCTTCATACCCGCGGCAATGCGCGGGGAATCCTCCTAGTTGTAGATATTGCAAAGATAGTCATCTATACTCTATTACTCTTCTCCAACCAAAATAAGCAGAAGGGCATTCAACTTGGTTACTCTATGCCACAGACACAGCATGACACATGACTGCAACAAGCCGCTCAAAATAAAATGCCAACATGATCAACACACAGCCATGGTGCTGAACGGGTAGGCTGCCAATGCTATGACCTAAACTGAAGTACTGAAACCCGTGCCTGCCACCCCTCTTTACCAAGCAATTCTAACAGGGCATCAGAAAGGACACATTACGGCAACAATTATGTGCTCGCATGCAAAAGTCAACCACGCCATTCGACCTCAATACAGCAACTGCTGGCGATGATCCCCATCTGACTCCTCCCATCCCCCTCTCCCTGTTATACCTAACCTCCGAATGCTTCAGTTGCAAGTACACGATTTAACCCTAGTCCCCACCGAGCTGGCGGGATACCGCAACAAAACCTCAAAATCTGCAAGGATTCAGACGGCGACGGAGGGGAAAGTTCCCAGAGCGCTTACGGCGATGAGGTCGCGGTCGCACCAGGGGATGTTGTCGCCTCCGGTGAAGAAATTGCCCACGGACTCGAAGAAGCGTTCCATCTTGGCCTCCATCGATCTGCTGCAGCGGGGGAGGGGGGTGGATCGGGATCCGAGGAGGTGGCAGAGCAGGGGAAGGCTATTCCAGGCTTCGTGTGCAGTGATGGGTATGGAACCGCAGAAGGGAAAGTGGGGTTCGAGAAGCGCTAGGTCGTCGCGCACGCCGCGAGGGGAAATGCGACGGTTGGACTGCTTCCGTGTCTTCAGCGCTAAGACTAGCCGCAGTGGCCAGTGGGATACTCTGAGTATGAATATAGAGTAAAAACTGTTGTACTAGGTACTCTAAAATGATACTTTATCCTTTCTTTCATTTTATATTTAGAGTAGTACAGTGCTTACTCTATAGTGTGCAGTGGCGGGCCCCACTAGCTAAACAAAGGAAAAAATGTTATAACTCACAAACCAAAAATTCAAATTAAATTTCGATTGCACCATTAAATTTGTCTCAATAAATCCTTCAAAACTAGATCACACATGGATATATTTAGATAAAGTGACAAGTGGGTCCCACAGTGGATAGAGTGGATAGATGATGATATAGAGGATGGATGGGTGCGGGAGAATTGAGTATAAAGGAGAGAATCTTGCTGACTAGGACATATAGAGGATAAATATAGAGGTGCATGAGTGCGGTAATAGAGGATAAATATAGAGGTCCATGAGTGCGGATAGCCTAAGAAAGAAGGTTAGAAGTAGCCCTGTTCATCGGTTTGCTTAACCCGTATACCGACCCGTACCCAATCCATATAAGACCGGACAACTATTTTTTATACGGGCTGGGTTGGTTTCCATCGGAAAGGGCTCTTGGCAGAGCAGTTCTACCTGGTCATGGGTTCAACCCACGTAACCCAGGCAACCCGAGCATGGCGGCGGGCACGCTGATGAGAAGCACGACGGCGGCCTAGGCGGCAGCCCGCAGCCTCGCTGTTCCGCACCCGAGTTAGCCGAGCTTCACCTGCACCACGACCAAGCCCTGCCACCGCCGCCATCGCCGTCACCGGGAGGGCACTGCGGCACCAGCACGTCATCTACGTACGCCGAACGGGCGATCGAGTCCATGAACATCCGCCACGCACACCTTTGCAACTCGTGTCCGCCATCGAACAGTAGGTGCAGGAGCTCTCACACTTTGGCGAGGAACACATGGGCAGCTTCGCTAGCCCGACATCGGGTGCCTGTGTGGGGAGCAGCGGCACGCGGCGACAGCACGTAGAAGTTAGAACCGGCGGCCGGTGACGGACCCCACAGCTAGAGAACGCGAGAATCCCGACGTGGAGCGCAGCGTGGTCGGTGGTTGATAGGCTCCATCCGGGCGACGATCTGCGCCCACGCAGGAGCAGGAGGCAGGGATGCCGCCGCGGCGGTAGGGGCGGCGCCGCGGCAGGGGAAGGTGCAGACCAGTTGCTGGAGGCCGACAGGGATGGAGAAGATGAAGCACACGAAGGTGAGCGCGTGGAAGGAGACAAGGTCGGACTCGGCGTGGTCCCCTTGGCACCGAGGTCGCCTGTGCGGTGACGCCGATGAGTGCCGTCGGAGGAGGACCACACCACGCCAGGTCAAGAAGCCGGCGAGGGTGAAGATGGAGTTCACACGTTTGCGATGCCGTACAGCGCGCTCCGGCTGGCAGCCTGCCACCGGCCATCGCCGCCAGCTGCAATATCGTCCTGCTTCGTGCGGGAACCAGTGGAAACCGCTTAAC
This sequence comes from Saccharum hybrid cultivar R570, assembly GCA_038087645.1. Taxonomy (NCBI): domain Eukaryota; kingdom Viridiplantae; phylum Streptophyta; class Magnoliopsida; order Poales; family Poaceae; genus Saccharum; species Saccharum hybrid cultivar. Next base: position 21,682,536 of record JAQSUU010000496.1, read on the forward strand.
CAACCCAACCCAGAGATTCGTGGAACCAGCTTTGAAGCCGTCGGAAACCAACCCAGGCCGCCCCGTTCGCTATACACACGGGTTGGTTCCAAAACTAACCGTAACCCGGAAAACCCGGACCATGAACAGGCTGAGTTAGAAGAGAGCAGAACGACGGCCGTCCTCTCTCTCTCCTCCTTTGAGGCCCATACCGCTGAGGACTGGCCCAATCAAATACTCACTCTGTTCCACATTATAGGGCATTTTGCATTTTCTATATATTATTTTTAGACATAATGCATACTAATACATATATATCTAGAATAGTTAAAATATATTATAATTTAAATGAAGAGAGTAGATGTTTTCTATGTTCCTTAATTAATGTGCCAAATAAGAAAAAATAATGTGGCATTGCAATTAAAGAAGAGAGATGATAAAATAGTTTCTTCGGTAAGAAACCATGTGTACACAGGAACAAGATATAAAAAGATGTGGTTGATAGGAGAGAGAAGACATGTGGATAAAAATTATTTTGTAAAAACTATTCATTTAGAATATAATTTTCATGTGTAGTGCTCGCATAATTTGACAAATGTAAAAATTACCTCATAGTTCCTAGATTAGGACTGCCATGAGAATATCTTCGCGTCTAGTGGCTCCATCCTCTTTGTCAGTTGTCACACCTTTCGGTCGACTAATACCTACTTTTGGAACAGACTGTGAGTACTGGGTATTGTGTTTGTTTGGTTACTAAATGGAATTTGTATTGCATATTCCGATAAGGGGACCTAGATTGAATGGAATCGTATGCCAGTTAAAAATTAGCCAAATTAGCCCCACTGTTTGCCCCTCCATGAATCCGCCCAAAGAATCCCAGAAGTACACACTAATATATAATCAGATGCACAGATGAAAGGGTGAAAATCTTGTAGATTGTTCAATCGGTTGCTACTGGTTTCCGCAAAAATTTAGCCTTGTCACATTAAATCTTTGATACCAATTAGGAGTATTAAATATAGGTTAATTACAAAATTAATTAAACAGATTGAGTCTAATTAGTCCATGATTTGACAGGGTAGTGCTACAGTAAACATTTGCTAATTATAGATTAAGTAAGGCTTAATAGATTTGTCTCACTAATTAGTCTACTCCTGTACAATTAATTTTATAATTATCTCCTGGATCAACACCACGTACTACTTCTGATGTATCTATAGCTCATGCGAGTGGTTGAAGAGAGTTTATTCGCCTTCGTGGCTTGGGAGAAGAAAAGGCAACAAAGCAAAAAGTGGAAGATGGGTGTGGGTCGCGAGAACATTGCCAGGTGTCACGAGCGAACAAAAAAGTTGCCAGGTGTGCCAGACTCATACACGGTGTGCAAAAAATGGTTTGAGAAGAAATACAAGACTTATACAAACTATACTGTAAAAAGTAGCATACATCCCAAAATAGCATTGACGGTTGCATGTGTAGGCGCATGTGCCCTCGAGGGCAAATTTTCCACCTCAGGAGGAGACACGGGAAACCTCGGGCACTAGCATGACAGCATGGTGATGCAAGAAGTGGAGTGTGGAGCTTGCTTGCTTGCGGTGCGGCCGTGCGGTCACCGGCGCGCGTAAAGTTCCACATGATTTTTAGGCACGGCATAGGATACCAGGATCAGGTGTCAATTTTCCCCTAAAAAAAAAGGATCAGGTGTCAATTTGACCATTAAACATGTCCAGATCGTGCTCAGTTTTGGAGCTTAGCTGCTAAGGTATGTTCTGTTCAGCTATGCGATGTGAAATAGCTGTCGTGAGCCATGTAAAAGCTATAAAGAACTATATACTGTGAAAAATGGTAATCTGTTCGGTTGGAACAACTATAAAATATACTCTCTCCGCCTATCTCATTTGGATTAGTTGTGAAAAACACTCTATTTTTACTCATTTGAAAAAGCAGAAAGCCAAAAACAGAAGTTAAGCTGGTGCCACGAATATTGTATTGCGTGAAAGCTGTGACTTCTAAAGTAATAATTTCAGATTTGATGTTCTGCATTTTTGCGGTTGAAGAACTTTCCAGGAGCATGTGACCGGAAGGGTCTGCGTCCAAATCTTCACTGGCATTGCTTGTTATGGTCTGATGACGTGGATGGGTGCCGCCATCGAAATCCATGTGGCCAGGCCAGCTGGCTGTATCCGTAGTCGCTGGCTGATCGCGAGGTTTCCCTGATCTCCTGTGCTTTCCTTGTGACGCGGAAAAATTGCCTCAAATCGATGCTTGCGCATTGGGCTGGCCGTGGTCCATGCCTGGACGGCTTTCCTGGCTAGCATGGGCATGGACATGGACGTGGAGCAACAAGGTGCGTTTGGTTGCTTGCCTCTGGCCCCTGGCTGTGTGGCTGGTGGCCCTGCCTGCCTTCGTGGCTGGTGGCCCTGCCTGCCTTCTTTCTATCTTTCCTGAACATGTGCTGATTCTTCTTTTCTGATGTTCTGCATTTTCCACCATCGACATGTAATAGCAAAGATTCACCGATTTTTTTTTCGAAACATTTCACCGACATTTGACTCGAATGGTGTGGAGGCTGCTTAACTTTTACGCCTACCCCGAGTGGAGTCCTGTAGGGCCAACTCCTCAGTTCGGCGAGCCAATGTCGGTCTGGGTCTCCCCACCTCTTGTAGTTCAGAATACAGGACTGAAGAAATCATTAGAAGATACCACCTCTTGTAGTTCAGAATACAGGACTGAAGAAATCATTAGAAGATACACATGATTCAGAGTACGGAGACAGGTTGCTGATTTGGTCATCTGGGGTTGGAAATCGCTCTCAACAAACAGTTGCATCGTAGAATATCAAGTTCTTGTAACTCTGCATATCTGCTCATGCCGTGCATTGCAATTTGCAAGTACGCACTAGTAATTCTCTGAAACTTTTTGTCTAGATTCATTCTCATAATCGTCCTTGGATCCTTTTGAGCTCCCAATTCAAATTCCAGAGTACACATCGCAGCAGCATCCAAGTGGTCAAGTGGGTGAGTGACTTCCCTACTACTAGTAGTACTTCACAAGCAATTCAACGCGTACGAAATGTTCACTTCATTGCAGTGGCCGTAAAGCTCTGACCTGTGAGCCCGCCCTCCATTGGCACCACACCTGCAAGCTGGAGCTGGTCCTGCCCTATCCATGGCATGCGTGCGGTCAAATGCTACCGGACACGGGCAGAGAGAGTGTCATTGAGAGTCTGCAAACAAAGTCGCAAACGGCTACTAGTATGAGACAAGGCGCCCGCCCATCATCGCTCAGTTCATTTGCTCCCAACCACGGCAAGTACATGTACAGATTACGGACGGGAAGCAATGGAAGAAGAAAGCAAGGAATCAAGAATCCGATGGAGCTCCACCGGTGGCGGCGGCGGCGGAACGAAAGTTTTCCTCTTTCATCATCATCATCTCAGTAAAAATTGTGTATCGCAATGTGTGTGGGGAGAATGCGGATGAGTAGCTAGCTGGCAGCCTGGCGCACCTAACCGAATCGGTCGTTGGGCCTGCTACGACGACTCGTAGGCAACGGCGGTGTCGGCGCCGGCGGGGAGGACGTCGGCGTGCGGGTTGCAGTCGGCGGAGAAGAAGTCGTTGTGCTCGAGGAGGGACCGCGCGCCGACGTCCTCCTTGCCGTTGGCGCTCGGGTTGGGCTCCAGCGAGCAGTCGCCGCCCGGGCACACGCAGCACCACGCCGGCGCTGCCGTGGCGGTGCCCGCGCTGGCGCCAGGCTCGGAACCATCGTCGACGCCGGCGGCAGCATCTCGATCGGCCGCCGCCGTCCTCTCCCGCCGGTTCCACCTCCTCCCGCCGGAGGCAGCGGCCTCCTGAACCACCGAGACGCCGCCGCCCCAGCAGGAGGGCAGCCCGCCCCGGATCGCCCTGGCCACCGCCTCGCGCCTCCCCTGCTGCTGCTTCTTGCGCCGCGCCTGCCTCTGCTGCCCTCGCCCATGCGCCTCCCCTTCCTCCTCCCCCGCTCCTCTGCCAGACGACGACGACGACGCGGCGGCCGCGCCGGGCTGCTGCCTCCCCCGGAGCGCGTCTCCACCACCCCGGCCCCCACCATTGGGCCGGCTCTCCCCGCCCGCATACATGCAACCGCCAGGAAACCGTCGGTGCGGCCGCCACCGACGACGGCTCCCTCCCCGGCCTTGCCGCGGTGGATCGATCGACGATCGATCAATCGGCCGATCACCAACCGCGGCTGGCTGCCCAATCCCGCGGCGCCGGCGATGGAAGCGCTGCTGGTTGCGATTGACGCGCGGGTGGTTTTGGTGGGGATTGGGGGTGGGGACGGACGCGGAGGCGGAGGCGATGGCGACAAGAGCAACGCACCAAATCCGATTGCGCTTGCGCTGCGCTATCCTTGGCACGGCGGCAGCTTCGCTTTCGCTGTCGCTCGCAAGTGTGCAGGGCGGGCGGAGGAGGCTGTGGAGGAAACCACTCGATTTGCCTCGTCAAGAATGATGCGGCTACGAAAGGTAATGGAGGAAGGTATATGCAACAGGAGAGAAAACAAAACGTAATCTTTTTTGGGGTTGGGGCCGATTAATTTAACCGCGGTTGTGATCTGGCGAGGTTCCATTTGGATTTGCGCGGCGGTGTCTAATACGCGACGCGACACGTTCCTAGTTGTGATCGAGATGACATTGGAACGTGATGTTTGGCAGGCTTCGCTGTAGTGTTTTTAAATGACTGCCAAGTGTAGTGTCTGCTCTTGGTTTCTTGGATGTGTCTGGGATTCACAGGCGACGGTCTAAAAAGTTAAGCTTGCTTTCTCGTGGTAAACAAAGAAGAGATGCTCCATTTCAATGGTTGCGTCGTTTGGCAGCCTTGGCTTTGCGAAGTGCTTCGGCTACCTGTAACATTTATATTGACCATGATTTTAGCAAGCACATACGTGTATAACTGTATATTACATGAAGAACCCTATATTTATCCCCATGATGCAGTATATCATCCGTGTTCACTTCACACCCCTGAACTTTGTTTTTTATTTTCTTGGAACCGACCATTGTTTGCCTTTACTCCATCCATCCATCAAAAAAAAACTGTACATCTCGTTTCTTAAAGATTCTCTTTTTTTCTCTAAATTTGACTAATTTTATAGAAAAGGTATCAACAATTATATCTCAACTAGTTTATTATGAAAATACATGCCATCATTAATCTATTGATTATTGTTATATGTCATATATTTTGTTATATATTTCATCAATTAAACTTCATCTTTTTACTCCTTGCCTCTAAGTTGGATGAGAAAAAAAAAATGATAAGCGTAGCATTGAATCTAGCGACTAGCTGAACACGGTCCTTAAGAATCCCAAATTTATCTGCTATGTCAGCCTAAGTAGAGAGAAAGAAAAAGAAAAAGGTTGCAGACAAATTAAGAATGACAGATGGGTCCAACATGATAAACTATTCATATTGTGCTTGGTTGTAGCCAAAGAAGAGAAGATGTTCGAGGTAGGTAGCTGTGCTTGTCATGGCTTTTTGTGTTGGTCTTGTACATGTTATTTATTTCTCTACTCACGATCCCTTTACTCAACCTTCAATTATTTGTTGTAGGGGAAGAGAGAAGACACAAAGAGACAGTGACAAAAGACCACGAGAGAGATTTACATACCATAATCTAATACTATCTCCATGTCCCTAATAAAGTCGTTTTTGGACATAGACACGGTCTCAAAAAAAAACTTTGACCACTATTTTTTGGTAAAAAATATTTATAGAATATAGTTAATATATACTTTTATAAAACTACATTTCGAGATGAATCTACATACACCACTTTCATATTTTCAAACTCAACTCAAAAGAATTTATTTGTAGTCAAAGTTCAAAATAATTGACTTAAGACAACCTCAAAACAACTTTCTTTAGATACATGGAGGGAGCATGCATCAGATGTACCATGATTTGTCCTCATCGGAAAAATCATCAATTGATCCTTAAGTTCGCATACAATACATATCATAATTGGTTTTTTGACGGAAACAGTAGGGGAATCCCCTACCTATTTTTTTTTTGCTTTTTCTATTAAAAGAAAGAATGGACTGTACAAGAGAACAAAGGTAAAAAAAAACAAATATAAAAGCAAATACAAGGCATCCAGGCCCAAAAGAAAAGGGACAAAGTCAGGTAGAGTAACTATCTCGCCACAAATTGAGGGATACTTGCCTACTTGCAAAAAGTTAAAAATCCCATCATCTGATCCTTGCGGTAAAAAATGGATCATCTAACCGGCAATGTCTTGGGATGTCATATAATTAGGACTTCCATGACTACTAGACTAATGGCTCCATAAACAACATAAGATAAATATATATTAAATTCTATCTAAATACGCTCTAGGTTATCTCATAATTCTATTCTACCTCTAAAATAGGGGAAACCTAAGTTTCAATCCTAATATTGACTCATCGTAAATCTAGGAAAGTAAAGGCATAGGTAAATTACAAACAAGTAAATCCAAAAAACATAAAGGAGAAACAGAAATCCATCTCAGTACGAGGGATCATTCCCATGTTTATGGTGGATCGAATTCTACCTGCAGTCTATGCTAAAGCACTCACTTAGGGTCACTCTCACGGTTAGCAACACTATTGTAGAATGTCTTGAGCCTTTGTATTTTGCCACTATCTGGCGATGGCAGTTTAAACCTCTCACCTCACCTCATTCAAATGATGGCAAATCTGTTGCGACTCAACCCAAAAAAAAACAAAAAAAAACAAAAATGTTACCTTAGTATGTTATATTCTTAAATTAATATATGCAGTACTCACACTACTTTGTTTGTTGGGCCAGCCCAGCCCAATAAATCATCTTATTAATAGTTTGTGTTTCATCAACTTTGTCAAGTCTTAATAGGACCGAGTTCTGGTGAAGGGGGATCCAACAATTTCATTTCGTGTCACAATTGGCTGGTGGACTTTATTGTTGAGATGGTTCACCAGGCACATCCACGCACCAAAGACCAAATACTCCGTCCAATTGCTGAATTCATGTTGATCATGCCCTTTACAGTGAGAGAGTAATCCTCGAGCCTTACTACACCAAAGCTCGATGAGTCAAGGTTGATCAACTTTTCATTGAAAGAACTGTGATTGATTACCGAAAATATATTCAGATTCCACATACCACGCCACGGGTTAACATCACTTTACTTACTCAACACCATCCCCCAAAAATAGCCAAAAACATTTAAAGTAAAGGAATACAAGATATTAATACAATAATTACATGAACCAAATAATTTAATCAACTAATAGCTCTCTTCATCTCCAAACAGAAGGCTGCATGCTGAAACACAGAGCTCTTCGCCGGAATCAAACTAATAACCCTTGTCCTTGAAGAGATCACACAGTCACAGGGTGGTCTTGGAGGCCCTCCTGACGAGCACAGCCCAGCACATGAGCCTGTAGAGCAGGAAGAACCCCAGCATGACCCCGACGTTGACCCACTTCATCCCCTCGTCGATGCCCCTGTCCCTGAGCACGTCGGCTCCGGTCCTCAAGCACACGCCGCCGGACATGGCGTTATTGTTTCCTCCCAGCCACGCCACGCACCTGCCCCTTGCGCTGCCCCCGTACTCGTTGATGAGCAGCAGGTCCAGCGGGTACCTGTACATGGACACGTAGTACATGAACGCCCAGTACCTCGGGATGCTGTCCTTGGGGATGAAGTAGCCGGAGAAGAGGAAGAAGACGCCCAGGAACACGCAGATGAGGGCATTCCCGAGCACGAAGTCCGGCGACACGGCGCTGAGGAAGAGCACGAGGGAGCTGGCCATCAGCACGATGAGCCAGACGGAGAGGACGAAGAAGGCGAAAGCGGCGAGCGGCGTGGCGCGGAGCCCCGCGAGCCAGTAGAGGGGCGCCGAGAAGAGCAGCGACACGGCGAGGAGGCACGGCGCGAAGACGAGCGCGTTGGCCACCACGTACGAGGAGAGGCGGTACGCGCGCCTGGAGGCCTCCCGCATCAGCACGCGGCGCTCGTGGAGGAGGATGGGCAGCGCCTCCACGGTTGACGAGAGCAGGAAGCTGAGGGTGAAGGCGAAGAGGCCCAGCCGGAGCGCCACGCCGTCGGGGCTGTCCGGGCTGAGCCGGAAGTAGACGCTGCCGAGGCCGAGGCCGCCCACCACGGCCTGCGCGGCGCGCGCCGCGAACAGCTCCCGCGTGCGGTACATGGTGCGCCAGCAGCGCACGGTCAGCGTCGCCGCCTCCGTGAAGCGGCTGCAGTAGCCCTGGTCGGGCACGTCGAGGCGTCGTCCACTGATCACAAGGCGGCTCACCTCATCCTCGTCGTCGGCATGGTGATCACCACCGTGCACGGCGATCCTGGAGCGGTCCTCCTCGAGCTGGCCGGTGACCTCCATGGCGAGCTCCACCGGGTTGAGCTGCATGGGGATCTTGTGGCCCAGCCGCGCCAGCGCGTCCTCCAGCGACTTGAGCGTCCCGAAGTGCGCGACGGCGCCGCGGGAGAGCAGAAGCAGCGAGGAGATGTAGTGCAGCATGCGGTAGCTGGGCTGGTGGATGCTAAGCACCACCACCTGGCGGCGCGCGCGGGACACGTCGTGCAGCAGCTGCAGCACGTCCAGGGCGGAGCGGCTGTCCAGCCCCGACGTGGGCTCGTCCAGCAGCAGCACCGGCGGGTCATGCACGATGTCCACCGCGATGGACACCCGCTTCCTCTCGCCTCCCGACACCCCGCGGGCGGCCGACAGCCCGCAGCCGTCGCCGCCGCCGACGTAGCTGTCGGCGACCTCGGACAGGCCGAGCTCCTGCATGAGCGCCTCCACGCGCTCGCGGCGCTCACCGGCGGTCGCGGCGGCGGGGAGCCTGAACCGGGCGGCGAAGAGGATGGTCTCGCGGACCGTGAGGAGCGGGAGCAGGTTGTCGTCCTGCGTGACGAAGCCGCAGAGCCGCCGCAGCTGCGCGCGGGAGGCGACCGCGTGGCCGTTGAGCGACACCGTGCCGGGCTTGGCGATCTCGGAGCCCGTGCCGCGGCCGGACAGGATGCGGAGCAGCGTCGACTTACCGGCGCCGCTGGGGCCCACGACAGCGAGGATGTTGGAGCTGGAGGCGGTGAAGGACACGGACTTGAGCAGGCCCGCCGCGCCGGCGGCATCGGGGGCCGGCGAAGCGGAGGAGGAGGAGGACAGGAACGACGGCAGGAGGTTGGCGGCGGCGCGGCGGCGAGGGGCGGGGCATGAGAGGTTGTTGACGGCGAAGGTGTAGTGGGGCGGGGACGGGTGGGAGAAGGAGGAGGAGGGCGAGGCCGAGCCTGGCGGCGACGAGGAGGACGTCGACGTCGACATGAGCAGCGCCGGGTCCAGCTCCGAAGACAGGTCCTGGTCCATGGCTATCTGTGCAGCCCTGAGCTGATGACGAGGAGTGGACGAGGATGGCGCGAAGCGGCTGAGCAGATATAGCTCGCTGATTTCGTCGTCTTCCATTTGCAAATCCGATCCCAGCTCGCTTACTTGAACGTGTTACGCACCCATGCACGCACGCTTCATCACGGCACGGCACACCACCACTAGCTAGCTTGCCATTGGCGGTTTTCTGGATCTTCAAGCTTTCCAGCATGCACGCAGAGCAGAGAAGCAGAGAGGGGAGCGCGCTCTGCTTAGCTTGTTGCCTTGTTTGGATGATCTGATCTGGGTGAGCAAATGGGAGAAGAAAGGCTGTGCGGGTCGGCCCAGGTGGGCACTTGTACCAAAAAGAGGAGCAGAGGCCCCCAGGCTGAAGAGGAATGCTTCGTTTTGGGTGAGGGCCGTTGTGACCCGCTAGCTACTGTGACCAAACGGTCTAACGGCCATTGCACAGCGTGTCGTGGCGGTTGCACCTAATATAACCGGCGCGCACGCTGGCTTGAACCAGTCGAACGCTGTCCGCGGGGCCTGCGTTTCGTGGCGTGTGGTTGGGGTCTTGTCTCGCTGTGCCGACCGACCACACGCGTACTTGGTGCTAGTTGTTAGCGCATGAACGTATGGCAGGCTCGCAGCCATTTGTGCAAAAGTCGCAAAGACGTTCCTTCTAGCGCTATACGAAATCCAAACCACTCGTGTCTCGTGTTTTTTTTGGGACAAACCAACGGAGTCGCCCTGGAGAGACCTCAGGACAAGTGCACAATGGTTGCCTTACCATAACTAGAACAGTTGATCCATTGCGTGCATGATATCAACACCCGAATAACTCTCGGTACACGAGGGGAAGCCGGTTATATTAGGTGCAGGATACCAACACCCTCAAACCCGCAGGAAATCAAAATCCATCAAAAGAGCAAAGAGAGGAAGACCGGAAAGAAAAAAACTCAAAACCAAGTCGTATGCGAATCAAAGACTCAGATCTCAGAGGAATGGTTTCTTTATTCTCTGAACCATCTAGGTCTAATTCTTTATAGAGAAAAGATTAAAACTCATACAGTGTATTAGTATCCCGCACTATGGATCTCAACAATAGAAACTAGAGATTGGGAAACCTAGAGACTTGACTCTAGAAATGAAAACTGAAGAGATAGATGGTTGGGGGCAGCCTCTACCATATTTGTAGAGATATTATATATTTCTAATAATGCCCTTAGATATTTTGTTGAACCAATTAACCCAAGGGGCATAATGGTCCAGTTTGAGATAGAAGCATCCGACGGCCACACACTCTTCATGACTTTACTTCGCCTCGACCCGAACATCGCGATGATGCCACGTGCTGCCCCCAGTTTCTGCCGGAACTCCAACCGGGTTTTGAGGCCCTAACCCAAAAACCGTCCAACCAGTGATTGTGAGGCCCAAACCACCAAACACGCCTGGAGAAGCGTATCTTCCACTCCTCCAATCTCTCGACACATGTCACTACCGTCCTCGACCACCCGATCACCAAGTCCTCCAGCGCATCTGCTTAACTTGGTCGACCACCATCTTGACTTGGTCAACAAAGTCAACTCCTCATGTGCTCTTGCTTATTGATGTCCCCAAGTGTCGGCCACTAGCCCACCACGATCAGTCTTCTGGCCATCTTGTTCCCTCGGTCCATGCCTCACGTCTATCCTTCACCACTCCCTGTCCATCAGCACGACACGTCTCAACTTTACCTTCTCCATGTCCGTCGATTGTCTCCGTGCTCCACACCTGCAGATCAATACACGCACTCACGCAATGTTTGCAATAGTGTCCATCAAAATGCATTCTTCAACACTAAATATGTGGTTTCCTTCTCATTCAAACACTATGCACCTTGTCCTGTCGGTGGGCAAGTTTTGTTCGTCTCTTGACGCTAAAGGTAAGAATACTACCAAAGGTAACAATGACACTAGTGAAGTGTTTCAACTAGAGCATCCACCTTTAGCGTCAAATGGAGGAACACACTTGCATACGAAAAAGTATAGGCGAGAGTGGTTGAGAGAGATAGGGGTTAAAATAAGATATTGTGAAAAGTGAACTAGAGTATATTTTTTACAAATTTTCTAGTTGGAGTAAGTATCCCGGGAGAAAAAGTATGCATGGCCAAAATGTGAGCAAATGTGTGCCACTATTTAATTTTCCTTTAGTTGTGGTTCGTGCTTAATGTGTTTGGTTGTGTTTGTTCCTTTAGGATTGTATAATTATATGAAACTATAGATGGGAAGTGTTGAGATCAAAGAAGGAGCCATGTGCAAAAATGTGGAAAAAACACTTCCACATGGAGAATATTAAGTTTGAAAAGGGTTCTATTTTAATTTCCCATCGATTTTGTCTTATTCATAATGTGTTTCTCTTCAGCTTTTATGTTACGAATACTATAATAGGTTGCAATAACATCTAGTGTTTAGGTCAAAGTCAACACATCAAGCATTAAAATTAGGAACACACATGGAGAAGAGTAAGTAGGAATTCGAGAATGATATGAAGAAAAATATATGTTAAAATAAAATAAAATAAAATATGTACTTTGCTGTTATGAAAATGAGCCTAAACTAGGTGCAAACAATATTCATCATTCAAACCTATGGGTGGGTCCCCATCACATTTGGCATTTATAAACTTCATTGTTTTTATTTGTGTTCGTGTTCTCAAAATGAACGGTAGAACTACTGCCAAAGAAACTAGACTTTGCATGTGTTTTATTAAGAGCATCCACCTTTAATGTTAGATAGTTGAATGCACATGAAGAAACAAAGGGTGAGAGGGTAATGGAAATGACTTGTAAGAAAGGACTTTTTAACTATAGTAAAATTAATAGTTAGTAAGTTCTGCAAGATTGAAGTGTATGGTGTCCATCGAAATGCATCCTTCAACACTAAATATGTGGTTCTCTTCACATTCGAGCATCGCCCACTGACGAGATCCTAACATATGGGTATGTTAAGCCTCGGGATCAATGATTCTTGTCCGAAGGGACCCTCCGACCGACCTCTCTAGGATCGCTCGGGGGCTCAGGGGCTATACCCATCGGGTACGCTCATGCGCACCCTCCAACGAAGAAACCTGACCAAGCCTGGGCATGGTGTGGCCCCCGCTGAGGGCTTGGGGGCTCACCCAGGCCTTAGGTTCCCAACTGACGACACGCTTGAGCTCAGGCCTTGGCTCCTGCCCGGCTTGCGACGCCAGCCAAGCCCTGGGCGCAAGAAGACAAGCCCCGAGCCGTCGAGGCTTGGTGGCTCCCAACGACGCGCTTTGGGTGTGGCCTTGCCAGCCACTTCCGCGACAGGGTCATGCACGGGGCATGAAACAAGAAGACAAGCTTCCCACGGCCTCTAGGGGTTGGGCGGCTCCTAGGCCTGCATGTCAGCCCCTGGAGCCGACCTCCTTCGCCACGAAGACTCCAAAAGGTCCACTTGGGGGGCCGGTCCAAGCCGACATAGCCTGACACACAGAGTGTCAGAACAGAGTAGCCGAACGACGCCCAAGGCTTCTTCGACTCCACGACACCGCCACGATCCACAGAGCGCCACTGCAAGACCCTCCTAGACTTCGGCGCATGTAGACCGAAGACTCATCTCCCAAACCGCCATGTACCCGACCTATCTTATTATATAAGGGATGCGATCGGATCTAAGAGGAGGGAGGAGAAGAGGAGAAGGAGAACCCGAGACATGCCATTCCTCGTTCTATCGGCTCTGGTTCAGCACCGAGAACAGAGCAACCCAGAGAGAGGGGCACGAGAGCTCATCCACCGCATCCCTTCGTCTTCCTCCTTTCCAATGAGGGAAAGACTCCACCGACTGCGAGGCAACCTTAGGATTAGCACCGAGCTAACCTCCTACCAAATCTCTCTTTACACTGTTGTAACCCCCCGATTTTAGGTGCTTTTAAGTATAAGGGTCATCAGCTGCTGGACATAGGGCATCGATTGGCTCGAACTAGGATAAACCGTTGCGTCCTCTTTGTGATTCTTGTGTTTTTGAGTCCACCCGAGCCACCGAAGACCCGTACTCTGACACCGACTAGAACAACTACACTTCCCGTGGTTCTGACCCCGCGACACCCACCTTGTCCTATCGGTGGGCAAGTGTGTTCGTCTCTTGACGCGAAAGGTAAGAATACTACCAAAGATAACAAAGACACTTGTGAAGTGTTTCAACTAGAACATCCACCTGTAGTGTCAAATAGAGGAACACAGTTGCATATGAAAAAGTATAGGCGAGGGTGGTAGAGAGAGGGTTAAAATTTGATATTGTAAAGAGTGAACTAGAATATATTTTTCCACAAATTTTCTAGTTGGAGTAAGTATCCTGGGAGAAGAAGTATGGATGGCCAAAATGTCAGCAAATGTGTGCCACTACTTTAATTTCCATTTTGTTGTGGTCCATTCTCAATGTGTTTGTTCCATTAGAGTTAAGGTACAAGTACTGTAATTGTATTAAACTACAGATGGGAAGTGTTAAGGTCAAAGAAGGAACACCATGTGCAAAGATGTGGAAAAAACACTTCCACAAGGAGAAGAGTAAGGTAGGAAAGGGTTCTATTTTAATTTCCTATCGATTTGTCTTATTAATAATATGTTTCTCTTTAGCTGTTATGTTATGAACACTGTAATAGGTGGCAACAACTGTGGATGGCGAAAAGTGACCGGGGTGGTCGTTCTTTGCCGCCGACACGAAGCAAGCTGAGAGAAACCACGTGGAGCAGATCCCGAGCTCTCTCCGGGCTTAAGGGGTGAGCGCCGGACTAGATGGTCATGACCGAGGGCATGCCAGTCAATTTGACCTTGCAATTGACAAGGAGAGAAAGTTGATCAGTAATTTAAGGTGGAACATGCCGGTGTTGTTCCAGACAGTTCCAAATTTATAACCAAGTGGCCAGCATGATAAGGCTAGCGACTAGAGAGTCGATATCTTGCATATTCATGATATAATGTAAACAAAATAAGCATATCGACAATTAAAATTTACTCAGTTGTATGAATCTAGCTTAGCCGATGATCATGAAAATATGCGAAAGATGTAAAGATAGGCATGTAAGCATATGTGTGAGAAACATACTAGCTTTTAAACCGGGATAAGTAAAAAGCGCGTAAACAGCCAATACATTCTCAATAAAGCAGGCTATCGGCTAAAACAGCCGATTCCAGTGATCGTGTCACACGACATATGATCACTCATCGATTGGGTGCAAGTAAATCTACAAACGACTAAACTTAATCTATTGTACCACCAACATGTCGAGTCATCTAATGCAGTATTAATGGAGGACCCTAGACCGGAGATCAGCAATCTATATATCTACTTATACCGCAAAGGAATCATGAAAGCATGTCATACGCGTTAAAGCTCAAGCCATCAGCTAAATAGCCGATGGGGACATAGCAGGTGGTTGATGCCATACTCTTCTTAGCAGATAGATCTACTAACCGTCAATATCAGATCTGACACATTATCAACAGGTCGAGTCATCTGATGTAGCAATGATAATAGAATCATACCGGATACTAGTGATCAATGGATCTACCTCCTAATGGAATATGACTTCAGACACCCACTATGTACAATCAAGGCTGAGATAGATTGGTCATTAAAATAGGATCTAACGTCAGGAATTGAATTCAACCATGATAATAATCATCAGAAGATAGATCAAAACAAATAGGACCAACGAATCTCAATCTAGATCGTACGATTGGTGATATTATGTTAAGCAGTAAACTATCTAACACAATATCAGTAACTTTGATTAGTACCAACGATTACAAGAGATCAGTTGATGAGATACAGGCCCGATCTTCTGAGAGGTAGCCGGTAAGTTCGATTTGTGAAGATCTCGACGTTGGCGATCCGGCTTCAAATCAAACATGATTTGAACCTTGCAACAGTTACACCACTGCTCCGTTGGTTATCAACCAAGCACAACTTGATTGACCTCACCAAGAAGGCTTTTCCTACAAGCGAATCGAAGAACACAAGCAAGAAGGTAAAACACGCAATCTAAAATTGCAAATATGAATGATGCGGATATCAATAGAGGGTTCAAGAACTCGGTTCCAAAGGACTAATCGACACAGTGGAGGAGATCAAGAACAGGGGTCCTGGATCACTGTAAAAGGATTTGTCACCACAGTTACAATGAACGATTCAGTTTCTCGATGGAAAACTAAACTCTAAACAAAACCCAATTGTCTAGCAGCGACGGCGGCTGTGTTTATAGTCTAAGACTCGACCTAGGGTTGAGGACGGCCAGGGGTTGGGCACCCACAACTTGGGCTTAAGGCCCGACACGATACATGGCCAAGTTGGCCCGAATAGGTGACGCAGCACCTTGCCGTGGTCACACAGAATGATCCACAGACATTCTGGAGCTGAGACTAGATCCAAAATGACGGCGTCGTTGTCCCCTTTCCAACGCATCCAAGAACGCCCTGTTTCAATGTCGTATGAGAGAGTTATGACCGAAACAGTGACAATGTGTCTGCTGAATCCGAGGGTGACGTGACAGTTGAGTTGGAGACGAATTGCTACTCGGGGAAGACCATAGCGTCAGTGTATCCAGCGTGGCGATGTCCTCATCATCCTCCCCTTCTTGAATTGGAGTCATCCTCGACTCCATCTTGGCAATGTCCTCATCATCCCCTCCTTCTAGAATTGGAGTCGTCCTCGACTTCATCCCATCATCAGCGAACTCCTGCAAAAGGTTAGTGACAGCAGGTAATGCACCAGACATAATAGGTTGACAAAACACAGTATAACATGGTGCATCAGGATTATCACATAACTCAGCAGTAGCAGAAGTTGTAGCAAGGAAAGTACCTTCTTTTAACTTAATCCTATTATTTTTAGCAATGTCAGTTGGATGTTTATTTTTAATCTCATTAGCATGTTTAATAATATCCATAGGAGACAAAGGCAGCAATGTAATTTTCTTATCCTTATGTATGATAGTGTATGTATTAGTTCTACCATGGTGTAAAACATCATTATCAAATTCCCATGGACGACCTAACAAAATGGAACAAGCTTGCATAGGGACAACATCAAAATCAGCAGTATCATGATAAGAACCTGTGAAAAAGCTAATGCGTGCTGATTTAGTTACCTTAGTCTTACCACTATTATTAAACCATTGAAGTTTATATGGATACGAATGTTGTCGTGTGGGCAAGCCAAGCTTCGCAACCAAATCTGAACTCACCAAGTTGTTACAACTCCCGCTATCAATGATAGTGAGAACACGACAACCCTGCACAATGAAATACATGTGGAACAAATTGTTTCGTTGGATCTTCATCTCTTCTTCATGTCCCACTCGTGTACTCAACACACGCTGCACAAGAAGGCTAGGGTAGTCCGCGGAAGCAGCCACAGAGTCAATGATGATGGCCTCCTTGTCTTGATCGCCCTCGGTGGAATCTGCATCAACGTTAGCAGCAAGGGCTAAATCATCTTCAACATCACTAGCACTTACATATCCATCCTCAGTAGCAATGAAAGCACGACGACTGGGGCAATCCTTCATGACATGTCCCATGCCTTTGCATCGGTGGCAAATGATTTTAGCGCTGGACGAGGAGGAGCTAGTAGAAGCACCCGGAGTGGCACCTTTCTTCTGCACATTAGACAATTGACTTACCCCGGAAGAAAATGGAGGTGTAGATGGTTGTGATGCAACAGGAATCTTGGGCGTATCCGGCTCTGAATGCTGCTGAAAATTTCTTCCATTATTAGACCTGAAAGGCTGGTGTTGTTTGCGTCCCTGTACTTCACGTTTTGCCTTAATAGCAAGATGATACAATTGGGAAAATTTGTGCCATTCTTTGTAATCAAGTATGTTATGTATATCATGGTTTAAACCACCAAAAAATCTAGCACTAGCATCATTATCATCTTCATTTATACCACAACGGGCTAAACCAATAAGCAATTCTTGATAGTAAGCTTCTACTCCTTTATCACCTTGTTTAAAGTTTATAGTTTCAAACGTAAATCACGTTGGTAATAAGGAGGAACAAAATGAGATTTCATACGTTGCTTTAAAGCATTCCAAGTTTGAGGCACATCAGCAGCGTTATTAGCATTGCAAAGATCACTCCACCAAAACAAAGCAAAATTAGTAAACTCACTAGTAGCAAGTCTAACTCTATGCTCAGCAGAAACATTATGAGAATCAAATTTTTGTTGAACAGCAAGCTCCCAATCTAAATAAGCCTCTGGATCAACATTACCAGCAAAAGGAGGAAGGCTAAATTTAATTTTAGCAAAAGGATCATTATTACCATAATTATTACCTCCCATACTGCGACAGTTGAAGTTGAGGCGGCGACGGGCATAACCAGCAGCATTCGCATCCGCATTGTCATCACCAAAATCATCCGCATCTTCATCAGCAGCACGATGAGGTGGAGGACGTTGCTTGAGTTGTTCAATGCGGGTGACCAGATTGTTCACATTGCGCATCAGCTCGGTCATAAGATTGCGTTGTTCAGTCATGAACGTTGTAAGCTCGCCCTTGGATATGCACTCATTGAAGTCCGTCGGAGATCCTGCCATGGTTAGAAGATAGAAAAAGACAACACCAAAGTATTATCCCTATCAACTAAAAGGAAACAAGTGGTGGTGGTGGTGGTGAAAGTGGAATGCAAAATCACAAGCGGCTTACCACCGTCTTGCCTATATTCTTACCAACGCCAAACAAGAGCAAAACCAACGTGGCGAAGCGATCTGTTGTTGAGCGTGGGTAACAGTTGCAAGATGAACCTGTACTGACAGAAGAATATATGGAGCTATGGGTAGGCACACAATATGACAACAAGGATTAGTAATTAACGAATGCAGATTAGCGATTGTTCAATCTGGATCCAAAGTACAAATCACAGGTGCTGGCTAAGACGTGTCGAGACGTAGCGCAACAAGGTGAAAACAAAGGACGATGGAAAGAACTCACAGAACAAGCAAATAACCCAGATTTTTTCTTTTTCCTGAATTTTTCCCTGATTTTTCCAAAAGGCACTAATATGAATCAATTTTTTTCACTATTTTTTTATATTTTTATCTGAACAAGGATCCAAAAAGATGCAACCACAAAAATTGGCACCTACAACTGAGGTGGGATGTGGTCTATAGAAATATAGCACGTTCTCTGAAAAGCGTGCAAAAGCTTTGATAATTTTTTTTCTTTATTTTCCTGAATTTTTTTGGCAATTTTGATGAAACCAAATAGGGCAAAGCAAAGTTTAGGTCGGCTCCAAATGGTGTCAAGAAGCTGCTGTAAAAATTTCAGATTTTTCTGATAAACGAGCGAAAAGTTATGCCTGTTTTACCGAAGGTATCTCAAGTTATGTTTTCCGGAAGGCACAACACGGCAGCGGCAGTTAGGGCAAAGCGTCCCTAAACTCCAACACCGATCACAAGATTGTCCTTGTGACTAACAGCATTAGGTATTCGCCTGATGATGTAAGGAGGGCTGCGATGCAGGCAAAATAAGAGTGACTGACAACCTATCTAGGGTTTGCGCGGCGGCAAGAAGTTACACAAGGCGGCTAGCGGGCAAGTCGAGTAATGTGGTGGTTTCGACTTGTTGTTTGGAAATGGTGGAGGGGATAGCGGCGGAAAACAAAAATCATAGCAACGTGCGATTGAACTACGACCACGAATACAATCCTAAACCAGCAACAAGACTTGACTACGGACACAAATTCAACAACGCGAATCTGAAACGAAATTACAAAGGCACAAAGGGTGATAGGACAATGGAAATTGAAATATTTTTGGGCTTTTTGTGGACTCTAGGTAATGAACAAATATGAATCTAAGGCAAACGAGAATATACCTCGCGGTAAACCTAAAATCTCCGATACCAATTGATAAGATACAGGCCCGATCTTCCGAGAGGTAGCTGGTAAGTTCGATTTGTGAAGATCTCGACGTTGGCGATCTGGCTTCAAATCAGACACGATTCGAACCCTGCAACCGTTACACCACTGCTCCGTTGGTTATCAACCAAGCACAACTTGATTGATCTCGCCAAGAAGGCTTTTCCTGCAAGCGAATCAAAGAACACAAGCAAGAAGGTAAAACACACAATCTGAAATTACAAATATGAATGATGTGAATATCAATAGAGGGTTCAAGAACTCGGTTCCAAAGGACTAATCGACACAGTGGAGGAGATCAAGAACAGGGGCCCTGGATCACTGTAAAAGGATTTGTCACCACAGTTACAATGAACGATTCAGTTTCTCGATGGAAAATTAAACTCTAAACAAAACCCAATTGTCTAGTAGTGGCGGCGGCTGTGTTTATAGTCTAAGACTCAACCTAGGGTTGAGGATGGCCAGGGGTTGGGCACCCACAACTTGGGCTTAAGGCCCGACACGATACATGGCCAAGTTGGTCCGAATAGGTGACACAGCACCTTGCCATGGTCACACAGAATGATCCACAGACCTTCTGGAGCTGAGACCAGATCTAAAACGATGGCATCGTCGTCCCCTTTCCAACTCATCCAAGAACGCCCTATTTCGATGTCGTATGAGAGAGTTATGACCGAAACAGTGAGACGTGTCTGCTGAATCCGAGGGTGACATGGCAGCTGAGTTGGAGACGAATTGTACTTGGGGAAGACCATAGCATCGGTGTGTCCAGCGTGGCGATGTCCTCATCATCAGTTATCTATTGCGGCCTTGTAAAATTTAATACGAATCGATAACTAACCTATATCATGATTTGTAAGAGATCAGTCGTCTGTTGCAGCCTTACAAATGACAATATAGATCGATAACTAACTTGTACCGTGACTTGCAAGAGATCAGTCATCTATTGCAGCCTTGCAAGTAACGATATAAGTTGTGACGGGTACTCACAAACAAGTCAGAGGTTAGTTATCCGATGCAGCCCTGCTTGCCCAAAGAACTCGCCGAAATCTACTCTACTCTTACCCCTAAGTGGTGGCCAGAGCCAAAAAAAGTGAAGGTACTGGATTTGTTTGATTGATATGAGATGTCTCTTACAATGGCCGGGGTTCAATATTTATACCCGAGGCTTGACTATGAGTCCTGGTCGAATAAGACCGGTCACAAACTTGGGCGAGAAGATAAAAACTTCCTAAATTACGATAACTTGGACCTCAATCTTTCCTTTCTATGAAGTCCGTCGTGTATTTTGCTTCATGCCTTGCTGATCCTGCTGACAGGGCCTACTCCCTTGGAATGATGACGTTTTCTTTATCCAGTTCTTGTCAATTGGGCCTATCTTTGGATCGATGACGTCAGCCTGACAGTGATCCGATAGACGATCCTAGTTGAATATTTCGGCTATCCTTTGACAGATTTAGACCTTGGGGTCCTTTCTTCTTGAACCAAATTTTGGTGTCAACACATGCCTCCTAATTTTGGGATGAAATGATTTTATTCCAAAATTCATCATGTCCATTGTTCGAGTTGCACATCCCTTCCAGCTGATCTCCTATTATATTCACACAAGATTTCTTCTATCATTACTGTATTAATGACGGGCTCCTTGGATCGGCTACTTTTCAAACTCGGTTCATCAATCGATCAACTGAAATCTTGGTCGATCAATCTCCAGAGTCTTCTTCCGAGTGTGTGTAAACTGTGGTGGATGACACTTCATGTCCGCGCCCGAACTTGAGCGAAACTGCAAAATGATCTAATGAATAAGACTCTCAAATCCACCGCCTCTGTAATTGTCATCTTTTCATCAATCCACGCGTAACTTCTTTGGTATCTGAGATGGCTTCCTGTCTTCCATGAATCAGATTTATTTTTCCTCGGCTCAAAAATATCTGTCAGCGACCCACTCTGGCTATAAATATATCCCCAAAGGATAGCTGAGGGATCATATTTGTTCTGTCCCTGCTCTCGTCATCATGCAACTTCTCCTTCCTTTGCTCTTAGATCCAAAAACCGCACTCAGGAGCATGGACCGTGGCAAGCGCGTCGCTGGTGAACTTTTAGAAGAGAGTCTCCCTCCCCACCAGTGCCTCCACTTTCAGGGGTAAGACTGGATTTGTTCTTGATCTCTTGTCTCCTTTTGCTGACCCATTTGATTTTGCAGTGCTGATCACCCTGGCGCCGTCCTTGACGCCCAATCGGTAGTGTAGGCGGCTTCCTCCTCTAACTCCACCGACTCCTATGACAGAGATGATGTACGGTGTTTCTGTAATGAGCAGAATGCGGCCATCAACTGTTATTTTGAGGCTACCAAGAAGAATGGGCAACTAGAGTTTGCCCTTGAAGCCTCTTAGGTCGCCTTTTCTGCTGTGGAGGCGAAGGCGAGCGTGATCCGAGCTCAATTGGCGGAGTTGGACGCCAGAGTCGCTAGTAAGTTCTTCATCGCCCTCGTTTTTCTGACGCTTCTTTGTCTTCAGCTCTGATGGCACTACTGGAAGCCCTCTAGGTTGCAGTGGGAGACGCCGCTGGTGCTTTGAATGCCTAGGGTGAGACTTTGGAGGTTCGCCTTCAAGACATCCCCGTGCATGTCAGGGAGGTGGCCCTCCATGGCGTCTACCGTGGTACCGTTGTCACCCTGGCGATAGCTTAGGTGCGCTCAGGGCTTGACCTTCGCTTGGCGGAGCCTGGCTTCCCGGAGGAGGAGAACCCGAACGATTATCAGGGCCTGGTGGACGACTTTGAGGGGGCTGGTGCCATTCTAGCTAACATAACCTCTATTGAGGAGTGAATAGCATCTTTCTCAGCCCTTAGTCTGTAACTAGGAGTTACATATGTGAATAATGAAATTTTCTTTTGCACCCGATCTTCTTGATTCGGTTCTGGATGTCTTTTCTTTTGCTGCCATTTACTTTTTCTTTGGTGATAATCTTCAAAACGACGACCAAAGTATCCATTAGAGAGCTTGAACCCAAGTGCTTCCATTTGATCTTAGGAACAGCTGATCAAGCTGAATCGGCTAATCCTCCTGAGGTCAGACTGTTCAGGGTTAAGTACGAACCTGAAACTGCATTGAATAGATCTCCCTTATACTATGGGGTCCAAAGCTTGAACGACGGTGCGGCTGTAGACCCAGCGTCATAAATGAAACCTGAGTGGTATTTGTAAGCTTTAATCCCCACGCACTGTAGTATTTGGTACAAACGTTTTTAGCTGATCTCCATCCTATATAAATTTCTGTTATTTAGCAATCGGCTCTCTTAGTAACTTTTAGACTTTAGAAATCTGCATCCAGCAACCATCTTTAGTTGATCTGCCGTTGGAGCCGATCTTGAGGTTTGGATGGCAACAAAGCTATAGTGAATGGGTCCCATAAAATTAGAAAAAATGGTAACTCCTTTCGCCCAACTGCCGCTTTCTCATTTGGTTACTCGTGGCCACCTCGATTTTTGGAACGGCCTCTCACCTCCCATTAACTACTCTTTACTTTAACACGGACTGATGGACCTACACCGCATCATCCTTTGTCATAGATACATCCCAAGGGGATGGTTGAGAGGTCACATCTGCATTTGCCTTCATCCTTGCTGCCGCACAATCTTTCTTTCCTCATCCTCATACCTTCAATAAACTCAACCTCGAAAAACAATGGCAGACGACAAATGCCCCACCGGCGATCTCCCAGAAGAGGATCTCCCCCCGCATCGGCGTCTTCACGTCCCTAGGTAGGTTTAATCGTGCTCCAAGGTATTTCATTCGAGTTCTAATCTGTATCTTTGTAGGACCATTTCTTGCAC
This sequence comes from Saccharum hybrid cultivar R570, assembly GCA_038087645.1. NCBI lineage: Eukaryota > Viridiplantae > Streptophyta > Magnoliopsida > Poales > Poaceae > Saccharum > Saccharum hybrid cultivar. Next base: position 21,705,648 of record JAQSUU010000496.1, read on the forward strand.
TGCCACCCGTAGTATGATGGTGAGATATGTGGCCCAGGGTGCTCAACCGGCAGCGTTCGCGTCCTCTTCCGGTGACTCTTCTGATTCATACAATGGAGATGACGCCCGTCTTTATCTTCATGGTCAGAATGAGGCGTTGGGTCACTGCTGGGAGGTGGCTCAAGAAACCAAGCGTCTGGAAGCCGCCCTGACCGCCTCCCAGACTTCCCTCACCACCGTGAAGGGGGAGAGCAGTGTTGCCTAGGCGTGCTTGGCTGAATCTGATGCCAGGGTTGCGGGTAAGATCTTCCGAAGAGACCCTATTCTTCTAGTACTCTGCTCTATCATGCCTTTCCAAATGATTCCTTCTTTCTCTTATCACAGCCCTGACGGAGGAATTGGAGGCCCTCCAGTTTGCGGCGAATAATGCCGCCAGGGCTCTGAACGCCCGAGGTGACTCGGTGGTGAGCCGCCTTCAGGACATCCCTGCATGCGCTTGGGAGATCACTCTCCATGGTGTCCGTCATGGCATGACAATCGCCCTAACGATTGCCTAGGTGAACTCTAGGTGTGACCTCTAATGGCATCAGCCCAGCTTCGCAAGCGGTGATGACCATCATGAGCTGGTGGAGGATTTCACCGGGCATGCTGACGCCGCGGCGAATGCTTCTTCAGCCAGAGAGATTGTGAACAAGGTCTACTCTGGCCAATAGTTTGTACCTAGGGATTCAACTATGAATAAAACAATTAACTTCCTCTATGTTGATCTCCCTATTTAGCTTTTCTGGTGAGATGTCTTGTGAAGACTACAACACATTCCTGAGTTTATTCTTTTTATTTTTGCACTATAGGCGATGCATGTCGCACCTGCTTTTCCTTTTTAGGCTAGATTAGGATTCCTTATTTTTGTTCTAAAGGTGACACTTTGCTAGTATCGGCTGTTAGATTCAGCAATTATTCAAACTTTGAACGTTATCTAATCACCAGAATCTAACTTCCATAATGAAGAATTATCTCTGAAATAGCCAATGATGATTCATATACCAAATTACTTATGAATTCCAGGGATCATTGGTTGTCAAGCTCTTTCAAAGTATTATGTAATTAAATCCAAATCTGACTCCTTGAAATAGAACTGCCATGTTCTTGATGAACTCAAAAAGTATTGTTTAGCTGATCTGCAATAACCAATAGGAGGAGTCGCTAAAATAAACTCTCAGAGCTGATTGCTTGGATCGGTTGTTGTCATTCATCATTGATCTTTATGACGTCTCCTTCCCAGATTCTTCTAAAGAAGCACTCACAATCTTCAAACTCCCAATATGCTGGGTTGGCTGTTGCCACACTCCACTCACAGTCGTGTCAGCCGGAACCACTTCAACGACATCTCCCTACCACTAAATAAGGCATTGGTGCATTGTTGAAGGGATGTAACAATTGGCGTGGATCAGTCACAACCCAAGAGCAGACTGTATGTTCCTTTTCCATCGATGATGAAGAAAGTAGCAGGCAGGGTCTTGCTTCTGGTCATCAATTCAACGCGAACTGCCCCTGAGTCTTAGACGCATTGCCACCAAAGTCTTTTAACATCATATCCATTTCAAGCAGATCTTGTGGGCCTTTCCTGAGCTTACGAAAAATGGTATAGGGCATCATATTGACAGTAGCACCTCCATCGACTAACATCTTGGTCATCGGCTTCCCATCGACAAATCCCTTCATGTACAAAGCTTTCAAGTGTCGATGCTGAGATGACTTATCAAACGTAGCTTGCTGGGGTTGGAGGACTAACTGAGCTATTGCTTCTCCCAATTCTTCTCCATCATACTCCTCCCCATTAGATTCTTCCTGTTCATACTTGGAGGGAGCTCTGAATTCTACGGGCAGGATGAAGACCATACCAATATTAGCCGATGGTTTACCCTTGTCGGCTATTTGCTTGACGCGCCATGCCCAATGTCTGCTATATTTCTGAGCTTCCAATTCTCTATTCCTTAAGCGCTAAACTCTTCTTTTCTGGCTTCTTGTTAGACCTCCTAGACACCATTGGCCCACTTGCCAAATGTACTCCTTTTTTCATCACGATCGGCCCAATTTTGATCATGAGCACGCTTGCCTAACCGATCATGAACACATTTATTTTTTATGTGCCGATCCATGCTATTAGATTGATAATTCAAACGCTTATAGATGGACCGACGGTTGGACTGAGATTGTCTGAATTCTGCATTGATTACTGCACTCTGGGCAGTTACGTCTTGTAAGCAATTTTAATCCTTTGTTCCAATAGTGCATGAAGAAAGGACAATTCCAATGTAGTTCAGCTTGTTCTCTTTCGTACCTTTCTTCTTCACTCCGACGCTCATATTCTTCTTCTTTAAGCCGATGCTAATAGTCCTTCTCCTTCTGGCATTGCCACTTGTTCAACAGATCCTGGAAGTGATCTGAGGACATAAAGCACCAGCTCTAGATGTCCCACCTTGTTCATATCGATTTTTTGCTGATCGCGTTGCTTCTTAGCTTCTTCATACTCTTCAGTCGTTATCTGAACCTTGGGATCGACTGACCCATCTTATTTGGCCTTAGCTGACGTTAAGACCTTTGTCTTTTCTTTAGCCAACTGGAACTCCACCATGTGCACCCCTAGAAAAGGATGTTTATCTATGTCCATTGTCGGTTTCTTAGCTAGCTCAAACTTGATTCTTCCTTGCTCAATGGCCTTCTGGACATGGAAGCGGAAGATTCTGTACTCATTGGTACTGTGGTTGGTTACATTGTGGAACTTGCAGTATTTCTTCGCTTTAAGTTCTTCAACCGAAGGAATCACATGGTTTGCAGGTAATCTCAACTGCTTCTTCTCTAGTAGCAAGTCGAAGATCCTGTTGGCTTTCTTAAGATCGAAGTCGTAGGTGTTCTCTGACTCCTTCACCCATGGACAAGATACAAGAGCCTTGCCCCATGTCCACTCAGCGATCGCAACTTCTGGATCATCTCAGTCAGAGTCTGCATCATAAGGATCAGTCATAGCAGCAATACCCTTTAAATATTTCTCTTTGCGTAGGGTCCAGTGCTGACTCTCAAAGCCAGACACTCTCTAAACTAAATGAGCCAAGCTTTTAAACTCCTGGCCATCAAATTTCTCTCTGATCAATGGAGACATCCCTTGAAGGACCAATTCAGCTAATTGGCCATCAGACAGATTCAATGAGTAGCAAAGGCTCCTTACTTCTTTGAATCTTTCGATGAACTTAGAGCCCGACTCATTGTTCCTCTACCTCATGCTAATCAAGTCTATAATCTTCTTCTCACCTGTCCCGCTGTAGAAATATGCATGGAACTTGTTCTCCAGATCGGCCCACCCAGTGATTGAGTTTGGTTCTAGTGATGAAAACCAACTGAAGGCCAGTCCAGACAGGGACAAGAGGAAGAATCTAACTCTGTGTGCCTTCTCAACAGATGCTTCTCCAAGCTAAACGATATAGCGGCTGATATGCTCCATGGTTGTTATCTCATCTACCTCGGTGAATTTGGAGAAGTCTGAAACTCTGTAGCATGCTAGGAGGTGCACAAGATCATACCAGGTCAGGTATGGGCGCTGGTAAGAGCCAACTTGTCCTTTAGGCTTCAAACCAAACTGGCTTTGCATCATAACAGTTATCTGATTGACAAACTCCTCAGCATCTGTTGGTATTTATTAACTTATCACTTATTTTAGTAGCCACCTAATAATTACCTACATCTCCTACCATTACTAGTACTAGGTTGTCATCCCTAGTGATGGTGCCAGAGATACTTGTTGGTCCTACATATCATTACTACTAAGTAGATATCTTATTATTTCATGTGACTAGAAAGAATATAAAGATATGAATGAAAGGATTCTGCAAGCGGATAGATAATTATGCCACTGTAGCACTTCACCCGAGAGTATTCCAGGTATCGTTATTTATATTTTACCACAGGGAAAGTGTAGAGTTTTTGACATATATTGATAACTTGTAACATTGATGGAGAAATAAACCACAACCAATCACTCTACTCATAACAGGGGTAAGTCACAAGATAATATATATATATATATATCCCTATAGCTGGCTACAAAATAACTTATTCTGTAGCCACTTTGAGTTACGATAATTGCTATGCTAATTTACGAGATTATAGTAACTCCTTACTATGTGATTTACTATAACATTATGGTAAATATCCCTATGTGTTATAGTAATTCAACTATCGTAAATATATGCTGACATTATCGTAAATTAGTATATAAAATTATTGTAAATAGAGGTGGCTACAAAATAACTTATTTTGTAGCTAGCTATAGAGTATACTCTCCCTATATATATATCACTCAGAACACTCCTATCTATAATATTAGCATGGTCAGGTAGAATATTAGAGGAATAATGCCTAAATCATTCTTAATTACAGGTTAAAACATGCGTTGATTAGTGCAATTACACCTAGTGTTATTTCTATGCATAAGGGGCATTACTTAGGGAAGTTTAAGAACAGAGCTTGCCCTTTCTTCATAACTGGGCCCTACTTCTATGACCTATATTCGGGGAGTGGACTACAAAGGACTCACGGTAGTGTCACACCTGCGATCTAACACATGACCCAGAATATAGAGTGTATTTGCAGGTAAATAGCATATAAGCACCACGCTTACATGCTCTATACCACCCACCCTGTGTACTTTGGAGTAAGCGCTATACGAACTTATGCATAAACATAACCAACTATACTAAGTATATAATCAAAGTAGACGATGAACATTGCAACCTTGAACATAAATAAGATGAATACTAATATTATCATAATAATTGTAGCAAACATATAAAAGTAATAGAGATACAATGAGAGAGGGATACAAAGATTATACTGAACCACGTTCTTGACAATATCGGGAATCCAAGCGAAGATCTGCTTGCCTCCCTCTAGACCTAGCCTAACTAGCTATGCCTTAGAAACTAGAGGAGCTCTGAGGATGATTAGGGTTTCTGTCTTCTCAAATGACTTAGGCCTCAGGGGGCTGGGGTCTGCTTATATAGCCTAGAGCTTGCAACATGAGCCCTTGGATCAAACCGACTTAAGAAATGACGTAGATGTAACCTAGGAATCGGTAGGAAACCGCCATAGCAATTGGGAGACTGGCGAAGGGGCCCACAGGCCGATCAGCCCCACATGTCACCCCTCGAGGTTTGTTTTGGTGGAGAGCCTCCTGGAGTCTTTCAGAACCTTCCCACGTAGGTTTTGCGGTAGAATTGCGTTATTACTTCTAACATGTATGTCACACCCATTTTTAAGGACAAAAATAGGATGCATAAAGTACTCATGTGCGCCCCAGGATATGATCGCACACATAAGTAGACAAATTACATAGTATCATCACAGTGCTTATTACATAGCGAATAAATATTTAAGACATAGTCTTGAACAATAGATAATAATAACTAATAATAATCTCCAGCGGAAACTCCACACAGGGACACGGTTGACTGGTTGACACCAAGACTAGTACTCATTATGATAATCTTCCTCACAATCTTCATCTGTTATGGTGGAAATAGCAAGGGTGAGTCCATGTCGAACTCAACAAATATAACACAAGGTTCATGAGGCTCAAAAGGCTAGACACTGTTTAACTGTGTTTAGCTTTTAATCATATAATTAGCAATTGTGTAGCATCAAGATAAACCACTTCCCATTAAAGAACCAATGATCATTTGTAATAATGATAATGAATAGCATTAACATGAGCATAATAATAATCAACAATAATTAAACATGATATAGCAATGGTGATCATCTATCTGTAAATGTTCCAAGGCCGCTCGTATCCGTGAGCACGGCTAGTATACCAGTTTTTAACTCTGCGCAGAGGTGTACACTTTCACTGTGAGTCATGATTTCCAATTGAGTGGGGAGATCAAGCCCAAACACCCGAAAACCATATAAAGCCACTCAAGAGTTCGTCTAACAAGTTAGGGCCATTAGATTCACTCGGCAGGCAGATGTAGAACCCCCCTTCCCTGTGGCACAACAACCGCAGCCTATACACACTAGGCCAGGGGCTCGCACTACACCCAACGTGGCAAGCCTTTCTTACGCCATTTAAGGTAACCACTAACAAGTTAGAAAAGGTCTCTTGAACAACTAGAGCCAGAGCCATATAGCCCTCACAGCTGTACTGTATGTCCCGGATGATCACGTACAGATAAGTCCTTATGGAGAGTAACCAGAGCATCAAAAATAATACACATGCTCTAGCCCCCTTTTAACAATAATTAAATTATCTTAATGGTTGATTGCTTGATCCATTAATCAAATTACAAGATCATTGTTCATAGTTTAAGCACTAGCAGTAGCTACCCATATGCATCCCCAAGGTTGACAAGGAATCAAGATAACAATCACTAAGTTATAATCTCTACGGTTGTCAAGGTAAGCACATGCATATGTATGACAATTCGATGTATAGGTAACAAGGATAGTCCTGTGTTATACTTGCCTTGATCAAAGCTCTCCAAGTGATACTGCTGACTTGGCTCAAAGTAATACTCCGAATCGTCCAGATACTGCTCACCTTCTATACTCGATCAACAATCAACAACATACATGCATCCAATCAAACATACACGAAGCAAACAAAGAGATATAATTAGAATAGTACACCAACAGTAGCAAAACAGTAATAAAAGTTTATAAAACTCTTCTACACATTTCTACGATCACACAGACGCAAAGATCACCAAATTCGGAGTTAAAACGTGAAAGTTATGAATTTTCTAAGATTTCCTATAGATAAATAAATACTTAATTATAAACTCGAAAAAATAAATTATCAAAACTAACTGTACAACTACACTAACATGTAGAGCTCGCAAATACAAACCTAACGCAACTTGAACGGATCAAATCGGAGTTAAAACGAAGTTTTTATGACCAAAACAGTTCTTGTGGCAAAACTGTAATTTCCTGAAAACGTATTTTTGAATAAACCAGAAGAAAATACGCTTTCAAAACGCGAAAACGCACTTTCTGAAATACGCCAAGGACCGCGGGTTGATTTCAAAAAAACCGAGGGTCTCTTTATAAAATATGCCATGCGAACCGGTATGTTCTAATCTTGATCGTTGATTCACGATCGGACGACCACTATTCGATCCAAGAGAAAAAAATAAAAACCCGGCCATCTCCTCCAATGCCGGCCGCCGGCCACCATTACCGCCCCACACCACCTCGCCGGAGACAGCCAAACTCGCGACTCAGATCGCCATTCGACCCACAAACTGTCCCAAACGAAAAAGAACCTTCTCCCGAACTCACCTAGGGTCTTGTCTTAGATCGAAAGAACTCGTCGGTGATGCTCTACCCGAATAGGCGGAAATCTTCCCCCCCGGTGAAATCCCGACGTGCAAGAATGAACTCTTGGAACAAAAAGGAAGAAAATAAAGCTACTACGAGCACTTCACCTCAAGACAAAAACACCCGCACGACGTTTGATGGCAAGGAGGCGGCTAGCGCCGAGCTCAACCGCGGCGGCCTTGACTTCAACCCGACGAGATCCAAACCCACCTTCCGACAACGAAGCTATAACCTAAGGCAACGCGTGAAAAGAAAAACGGAACGCGGGGGTCATCACAATCTTATAGGCATACACTGCTTGCGGTCCAAGGCATTGAAACAGAGGAAATCGAATCCCATCGGTGATTGAGTCCGCCTCGGCCACGAACCGGAGATGGAAGAGGATACTGACTGGTGGGGTCCCTACGTCAGCGAAACAAGGGAGGGAAAAACGCTGCCGCTGGCTCGGGCCGACTGAATGCTCGTCTGCTGGGCCAAGTCGCCGTGATGGGCCGCAGTGATATCGGGCCGGCCGAACGCCGCGGCCTGCCACGGCGCAAGCGCAGGAGAGGACTCAACAGCTGGGCCGCCGGGCCAATCAGGTAAGAAGGTAAGTTATTTTTTTCATTTTTTTTCTTTTCTTTGTTTACTTGTTTTCAAGAAATATCTCAAATAAATTTTCTAATCCAAAATAAAATAAAATAAATCCACACCACATAACAAAATAAATGCAACAGCATGAATGCAACACCAAATTTATTTTATTATTATTTTAATTTGCCATTATTTGTTATCCAATTTATTCAAAATTCATTATCTATAAAATTTGGGTGTTACAAATTCTACCCCCCTTAAAAGAATCTCGTCCTCGAGATTGGACTGCTTAATCAAACAACTGCGGATATGATTTCCTCAATTCATCCTCTCTTTCCCAAGTTGCTTCTGCCTCTGAATATCGATTCCACTACACTTTGCACATTTTAATAACCCGGCTTCGAGTAACTCTCTCAGCAGTTTCTAGAATCTTAATCGGAAACTCTTCATATGTAAGATCCTCCTTAACAGTCAATTCTTCTAAAGGTATATGCTCCTCAGGCACCCGCAAACACTTCGTAAGTTGTGAAACATGAAACACATCATGCACTCCAGATAAATTCTCAGGCAACTCTAATTGATAAGCAACTTCCCCACGTCTAGCAATAACTTTAAATGGTCCAACATACCTTGGTGCTAGTTTACCTTTCATGTTAAACCTCTTCACACTTCTCATAGGTGACACCTTCAAATAGACATAATCACCTACCTCAAAAGCTAGATCTCTTCTCCTATTATCAGCATAACTCTTCTGACGAGACTGTGCCACTCTCAAATTCTCACGAATCACTCGTACTTGATCTTCTGCGTTTCTAAGAACATCTGTACCAAACACTTGAGATTCACCTGTCTGATCCCAAAACAATGGAGTTCTACACTTACGTCCATACAAAGCTTCAAACGGTGCCATCTTAAGACTCTGTTGATAACTATTATTGTAAGAAAATTCTGCATAAGGCAAACTCTTATCCCAACTAGTTCCATATTGCAATGCACAAGCTCTCAACATATCCTCTAATACCTGGTTGGTCCTTTCAGTCTATCCATCTGTCTGTGGATGATATGCTGTGCTAAAATTCAATTTGGTTCCCAAAGATTCATGTACAGCTTTCTAAAAGTGTGACGTAAACTGCGTACCTCGATCAGACACAATCTTCTTTGGAACTCCATGCAAACAGACTATTCTTTCCATATACAAAGTAGCTAATTGTACTCCCGTGTAATTAGTCTTGACTGGTATAAAATGAGCAACTTTAGTCAATCTATCCACTATCACCCAAATAGAATCATAACCTCTCTGAGTACGCGGTAACCCCACTATAAAGTCCATACCAACTTTCTCCCACTTCCATTCAGAAATCTTCATTGGTTGCAACAATCCAGCAGGTCTCTGATGCTCTGCTTTCACCCTCTGACAAGTATCACACAATGCCACATACTCAGCCACATCTCGTTTTAATCCAACCCACCAATATTTCTGTTTAAGATCCAAATACATCTTAGTACTACCAGGATGAATAGAATAAGCTGACTCATGAGCTTCGCGAAGAATTGCCTGTCTAACAGTTTGATCCTCAGGTACACACAGCCTCTTTCCAAACCACAAAATTCTGTTATCATCCATCCGAAAGCCTGGTGACTTACCAATCACTATATCCTCCGCTATCTTCTTTAGTTTCTCATCCTTCAACTGACCCTTGTAAATTTCTTGCTCTAAAGTAGGCTCTATCACTAATTCCATTGTATTAGTAACAATTCCCAAATTCAAATATTCAAATTCAGCACATAACTCCCTAGTCATAGACAATGTTCTTATCTCAGTGGCATAACTTTTCCTACTAAGAGCATCAGCTACTACATTAGCCTTACCAGGATGATAATTTATCTCAATATCATAATCCTTAATCAACTCTAACCATCTGCGTTGCCTCAAATTCAGATCTGACTGAGTGAAAATATACTTCAAACTCTTATGATCAGTGTATATATCACTCTTATGTCCAATCAAATAATGTCTCCAAATTTTTAAAGCATGAACTACAGCTGCTAACTCTAAATCATGCGTAGGATAATTCAACTCATGCTTTCTCAACTGCCTAGATGCATAAGCCACAACTCTGCCTTCTTGCATAAGAACACATCCCAAACCTTGACGAGAAGCATCACAATAAATAGAAAACTTCTTACTCAAATCTGGCAAAACCAAAACAGGCGCTGTAGTCAACCTCTTCTTCAATTCCTCAAAACTAGCTTGACATTTATCAGACCACACAAACTTGGCATTCTTCTCTAACAGAGATGTCATAGGTTTAGCAAGTTTAGAAAACCCTTCAATGAACCGTCTATAATATCCAGCCAATCCTAAGAAACTGCGAATCTCACTAACATCAGTAGGTGGTTTCCAATTCAATACATCCTTTACCTTGCCTGGATCCACTGATATCCCTCCATTAGAGACAATATGACCAAGGAAAGAAACTTCCTTCAACCAAAACTCACATTTACTTCGCTTCGCATACAGTTTATGCTCTCTAAGCTTCTGCAGTACCAACCTCAAATGTTCAGCATGCTCTACCTCTGTCTTGGAAAATACCAGTATATCGTCAATAAACACTACCACAAACTTATCCAAATATTCCATGAACACCTTATTCATCATGTACATAAAGTATGCAGGTGCATTGGTCAATCCAAACGACATAACAGTATACTCATACAATCCATACCTTGTAGTAAAAGCTGTCTTTGGAATATCAGAGGCACGAATCTTCAACTGATGATAACCAGAACGTAAATCAATCTTAGAGAACACACAAGCACCTCTCAACTGATCAAACAAGTCATCAATCCTGGGCAAAGGGTACTTATTCTTGATAGTTACATCATTTAGTGACCAATAATCGACACACATCCTCTGACCACCATCTTTCTTATCAACAAAAATAACTGGTGCTCCCCAAGGTGATGAACTAGGTCGAATAAAACCTTTGTCTTGTAATTCTTTAATTTGTTTCTTAAGTTCTTCTAATTCATCTACTCCCATCCTATATGGTCGTTTGGCTATAGGTGCAGTTCCAGGAAGTAATTCAATAAGAAATTCAATATCTCGGTCAGGTGGCATACCTGGCAATTCATCAGGGAAGACATCCGGAAATTCCTCAATCACTGAATTCTCCTTAATAGTATCTTCAAGCTGATTCACCACAGCGGTTGGTTGCTTCTGCACTGCTACATCCACATTGATTTTATCTCCATTAGGTGCAGTCACAACTACCACTTTCTGCTGACATTGAATCTCTGCCTGATTTTGCTTCATCCAGTCCATACCCAATATCACATCAATACCAGATGTCCTCAACACTATAGGAGTTATCTTAAACTCTACCCCCCTTAATACCATACTAATTGGAAGACAACGATTACTGGTTTGCATGGTACCTCCAGGTGAATTTACTAAGAGAGGTTCTTTCATAGCTAGCATGGGTATACTATGCATTTTAACAAAAATATTGGATATGAATGTATGAGATGCTCCAGAGTCAAAAAGAACAGTTGCGGGAGTGGAATGTACATTGAACGTACCAATCATAACTTCCGGTGCATCATGAGCTGTATCAGAAGACACGTGATTCACCCTTCCAGTACTAGATTGCCTCTGGTTGCTCTTCTGGCTCTGAGGAGTCTGCTGGTTCTGCTTCTCAGGACAATTATAAGACATATGGCCCTCTTTACCATAGACAAAGCATCTAGTAGGCGTGCTGGGAGCACTATTCTTCATGGGGGTAACATTGGAATTTCCAGTGCGAGGAGTCTGTTGCCCAGTCTGCTGATACTGTTGACGCTGTGGATATGATGAACGCTGCTGCGACTGATTACTTTGCCAATTTTGGGACCACCTCTGATTCGGATTGCGATTCCACTGGCTAACCGGTCCCTGAAACTTCTGATGAAAACCATGCTGAGAATTTGTGCGTTGACGGTTGTTGCTTCCTGAGCTCTGTACCTTCATCTTCCTCTTTCTGTCCATCTCTCTACGCTCATTATCAAGCACAATAGCTTTGTTCACCAGCTCTTGAAAACTAGCATAGTTATTCCCCTTCAGTTGCAAGCGAAGATCATAATAAATTCCCTTCAAGAAAAGACGCTGCCTGTCTGCATCTTCCCTCACTTCATTAGGAGCATAGCGAGCCAACTGGGTGAACCTATCATGATATTCACTAACGCTCATCTGTCCCATCCTAAGGTTTCTGAATTCTTCCTGCTTCAGCTCAATTATACCTTCAGGAATATGACGAGCTCGAAAATCTCTAACAAACTCATTCCAAGTGATAGGAGGAGCATTGTCAGGGCGTGCAGCTTGATACGACTCCCACCAAGTCTGAGCTGTCCCCTGTAACTGACCAGATGCATATAACACCTTTTCCATATCATTGCATTGGGCTATGTTCAACTGTTTCTCAACGGCTCTCACCCAATCATCTGCCTCTAAAGGATCAGCAGCATGAGAAAACACCGGAGGGCGTCCCTTCAAAAATTCTCCACGCTTATCCCTCACTTGCACAGGCGGTGGTCCTCCCGCAGGGGGATTGTTCTGCATATGCTGCATAAACATCTGCATCATCTGATTCTGAGTTTGCATGAGTTCCTCCATAGTAATAGGTGGATTAGCACCTCCACGACCTCTGCCACGACCTCTACCTGACATCTGTTTCCAAAACACAGAAGATGAAATTCAGTACAATCCGAGATGACGTATTCAATAGATAAACAAAATCTGATTTTTCTGGGCGAATTTTAATTTCAGCAACTCAGTAAAACTGTCATATCTCGAGCTACAGACGTCCAATTCAGATGATCTTTACATGGCTGGAAAGCTTATAAAATTATCTACAACTTTTATTCACAACACTCTTTCTGATTCTGTCAATAAATTGGTCAAAAACTGAACTTAACCGAAACTGTTTCAGAATTCCAGACTGTGCAGTAACTCCAACTTGGAACAGATATATCTCTTAGCTCATAATAGATATTAAAGTGATTCTTGTGGGGTTAGAAAGATGTAGAAGTCTAATTATTCCCAGTAAAATTTCTTAAATTTCTCATGAACGGATTTTAAGTTATTTTAAAACATCCCAGACTGATCCAAAAATCAGCAAAGAACAGAACTAAGTTAACCTCATATTCAACTAATATATTTTGATCAAACTTAATATTCTTAACCATGGAACTTGTAGCCATCTCTACAAAACTCCAGCACACATTACAAAGATCCAAATCACATATTATCATAATAACAATCCATCAATCACACAATTGTTCACACCACAAACTGACTCTTAAAACAATCCAAACTTAAAATTAACTCGCAACTACTATCATTCTTATTACATAGGGGTTTTTCCTATTTCCTAATTAAGCTTCTCATAAATCTTGGGACGACCTAACTCCGCCCTTAATTGGTCAATCTCCTTATAAGCTTGCTCCTTAAGTTCTTTTTCCTTTAGCAACTCATCTTTCAAATCCACCTCATGGAGAGCCAATTCACGAGCTAATCCCACCGTAGCTTGTAAAGTCAAGGAGGAATCATCTGCAAGCGGCACGGTCCAAATACCCTTGTCATGTAGGAAACAAGGGAAATGCCGGAGTGCACCCTTTAACGTCTTGTCTGAGCGTAGACCATGGTAGTAAACAAATGCATTGAAAGCGACATCCTCCATGCTTGTCTCCACGGTTGCCCAGCTCACTCTGGTAATGAACTTTGACTCCACCTTAGGTTCCTTAGTGGTAGGATCCCTTTTCTTGACCCATAACTCTGTTTTCCAATAGGAATCCATCCATGGATGACTATACTCTACACTGCGATACTCCAAAGTAGCTTCCCAATCGTAGTAGTAGTTGTCCAAGGTTCTTGTCAACATGTCATGGAAGAAAGCATCAGCTTTAGGAACCATGATATAAAGCTTCGTGGTCCATCCCATAACTACATCCTCCATTGGTGTATCACCAACTCTTGATTCAGCATCAGAAGCTCTTGGTCACCATCTTCATAGGGCTCCTGAGGTTTGAAACGGGCAACATACTGTGCAGCTGACAGACGGGGATGAGGAGGCATCTACAAGATTTAGACATAGATTAGATAGAATCAATATATTTTCGCAATAGAATAAAGTAGAGGAAGCATAAAACTTTAGTAATTAACAAGGTGAAAAGAGGAAGCATGGATTAAGTGAAGTATGGATGCTATCAACGACCATTCTAACTAGGCTTGCGTCCTACAGTCAACACGGCTCTGATACCAATCTGTCACACCCATTTTTAAGGACAAAAATAGGATGCATAAAGTACTCATGTGCGCCCTAGGATATGATCGCACACATAAGTAGACAAATTACATAGTATCATCACAGTGCTTATTACATAGCGAATAAATATTTAAGACATAGTCTTGAACAATAGATAATAATAACTAATAATAATCTCCAGCGGAAACTCCACACAGGGACACGGTTGACTGGTTGACACCAAGACTAGTACTCATTATGATAATCTTCCTCACAATCTTCATCTGTTATGGTGGAAATAGCAAGGGTGAGTCCATGTCGAACTCAACAAATATAACACAAGGTTCATGAGGCTCAAAAGGCTAGACACTGTTTAACTGTGTTTAGCTTTTAATCATATAATTAGCAATTGTGTAGCATCAAGATAAACCACTTCCCATTAAAGAACCAATGATCATTTGTAATAATGATAATGAATAGCATTAACATGAGCATAATAATAATCAACAATAATTAAACATGATATAGCAATGGTGATCATCTATCTGTAAATGTTCCAAGGCCACTCGTATCCGTGAGCACGGCTAGTATACCAGTTTTTAACTCTGCACAGAGGTGTACACTTTCACTGTGAGTCATGATTTCCAATTGAGTGGGGAGATCAAGCCCAAACACCCAAAAACCATATAAAGCCACTCAAGAGTTCGTCTAACAAGTTAGGGCCATTAGATTCACTCGGCAGGCAGATGTAGAACCCCCCTTCCCTGTGGCACAACAACCGCAGCCTATACACACTAGGCCAGGGGCTCGCACTACACCCAACGTGGCAAGCCTTTCTTACGCCATTTAAGGTAACCACTAACAAGTTAGAAAAGGTCTCTTGAACAACTAGAGCCAGAGCCATATAGCCCTCACAGCTGTACTGTATGTCCCGGATGATCACGTACAGATAAGTCCTTATGGAGAGTAACCAGAGCATCAAAAATAATACACATGCTCTAGCCCCCTTTTAACAATAATTAAATTATCTTAATGGTTGATTGCTTGATCCATTAATCAAATTACAAGATCATTGTTCATAGTTTAAGCACTAGCAGTAGCTACCCATATGCATCCCCAAGGTTGACAAGGAATCAAGATAACAATCACTAAGTTATAATCTCTACGGTTGTCAAGGTAAGCACATGCATATGTATGACAATTCGATGTATAGGTAACAAGGATAGTCCTGTGTTATACTTGCCTTGATCAAAGCTCTCCAAGTGATACTGCTGACTTGGCTCAAAGTAATACTCCGAATCGTCCAGATACTGCTCACCTTCTATACTCGATCAACAATCAACAACATACATGCATCCAATCAAACATACACGAAGCAAACAAAGAGATATAATTAGAATAGTACACCAACAGTAGCAAAACAGTAATAAAAGTTTATAAAACTCTTCTACACATTTCTACGATCACACAGACGCAAAGATCACCAAATTCGGAGTTAAAACGTGAAAGTTATGAATTTTCTAAGATTTCCTATAGATAAATAAATACTTAATTATAAACTCGAAAAAATAAATTATCAAAACTAACTGTACAACTACACTAACATGTAGAGCTCGCAAATACAAACCTAACGCAACTTGAACGGATCAAATCGGAGTTAAAACGAAGTTTTTATGACCAAAACAGTTCTTGTGGCAAAACTGTAATTTCCTGAAAACGTATTTTTGAATAAACCGGAAGAAAATACGCTTTCAAAACGCGAAAACGCACTTTCTGAAATACGCCAAGGACCGCGGGTTGATTTCAAAAAAACCGAGGGTCTCTTTATAAAATATGCCATGCGAACCGGTATGTTCTAATCTTGATCGTTGATTCACGATCGGACGACCACTATTCGATCCAAGAGAAAAAAATAAAAACCCGGCCATCTCCTCCAATGCCGGCCGCCGGCCACCATTACCGCCCCACACCACCTCGCCGGAGACAGCCAAACTCACGACTCAGATCGCCATTCGACCCACAAACTGTCCCAAACGAAAAAGAACCTTCTCCCGAACTCACCTAGGGTCTTGTCTTAGATCGAAAGAACTCGTCGGTGATGCTCTACCCGAATAGGCGGAAATCTTCCCCCCCGGTGAAATCCCGACGTGCAAGAATGAACTCTTGGAACAAAAAGGAAGAAAATAAAGCTACTACGAGCACTTCACCTCAAGACAAAAACACCCGCACGACGTTTGATGGCAAGGAGGCGGCTAGCGCCGAGCTCAACCGCGGCGGCCTTGACTTCAACCCGACGAGATCCAAACCCACCTTCCGACAACGAAGCTATAACCTAAGGCAACGCGTGAAAAGAAAAACGGAACGCGGGGGTCATCACAATCTTATAGGCATACACTGCTTGCGGTCCAAGGCATTGAAACAGAGGAAATCGAATCCCATCGGTGATTGAGTCCGCCTCGGCCACGAACCGGAGATGGAAGAGGATACTGACTGGTGGGGTCCCTACGTCAGCGAAACAAGGGAGGGAAAAACGCTGCCGCTGGCTCGGGCCGACTGAATGCTCGTCTGCTGGGCCAAGTCGCCGTGATGGGCCGCAGTGATATCGGGCCGGCCGAACGCCGCGGCCTGCCACGGCGCAAGCGCAGGAGAGGACTCAACAGCTGGGCCGCCGGGCCAATCAGGTAAGAAGGTAAGTTATTTTTTTTATTTTTTTTCTTTTCTTTGTTTACTTGTTTTCAAGAAATATCTCAAATAAATTTTCTAATCCAAAATAAAATAAAATAAATCCACACCACATAACAAAATAAATGCAACAGCATGAATGCAACACCAAATTTATTTTATTATTATTTTAATTTGCCATTATTTGTTATCCAATTTATTCAAAATTCATTATCTATAAAATTTGGGTGTTACAATGTAGGTCCGCCTTGATGGTTTTCTGGATATACACTGCAAAAATTATAGATTCACCAAAACTTATAGAATTTATTAGTTTAAGTCCCTAGACCTATATTGGTGATCTCAATTATGCCCTTATACGTGTTATGTTGATGGTTTAATATAGTTGTTAACTACCGTCAACAAGCTCCCCCAAGCTTATCCTTCGCTAGTCCTTTAGCAAAGTTAAACTCAGCAAATTTAGATTAGGAGTTGTTTCTATGCTTTCACGCCTCAAAAGTACACATGCGTTCAAATAAAAATTCTCCTCCGGATTAGAATAAATCGATCTGACTTTCAAACTTACCCATATTACCTTCAACCATGGGGCTTCTTAGCCTTTATTTGGGTCTTGAGCAATTAAAAGACAGAACAATCAAGTCAAGCACTATGTCTCAAGTTCTTTGCTCAACTATTATTCTGGAGTTTTTGTAAGTTTTTAAAATAAAACTCAGAGTTTCCATTGTATGACACTCTCAAGTCTCTCAATATATGTGGTATTTGTGGATTCTCACCGAGGCAATGATGATGTTATGCCTTTCTCTTCCTATAACTAAGGCTTATAGCGGATGTAGCACTTGGTTTTAAGAGCAAAACCAGATACACACCATATGTGAGCCCAGGAAGTCAAATATCACATATAGCTACAAATAAGGGTAATATCAAAACTTAATGCTTAATATATAATGTACTTAGTACAAAAGAAAATAAACTTAGGCACAAACAGCGGATAGACAACTTCGATCTTCAGGTGAAGACTCCACTCCACAGGGACAACTGACTGGTTGATCACAAGCCTAACTCCTCCAAACTAGCAATCTGGTACCCATCTAGGATTTTTTCAAAGTATTGAAAAGTAAACCAAGCATAAGTACATGTCATACTCAGCAATATAACATGAGGTTTATGAGGCTCAAAATGGTTGACACTGGTTTAACTGTGATTAGCTTTTATGAGTCACAATTTTAAGCGATTAAGTAGCAACAAGTTTCACAAGCCCACATAAACACATGATCAGGTAAGCATGAATAATGAATAGCATAAACAATTAATCAATAGTGATCATCTATTTCATAAGGGTTCAAGGCCGCTCATGACCATGAGCACGGCTGATATATCAGTTTTATACTCTGCAGAGGTTGTACACTTTCACCATAAGCCATGATTTACTCTTTCATCTGAGGTGATCAGCCTCTTGACCCACTACCAAGGAAGGTCGGTGGGTTCACTATGAAGTCTTTTAAAAATTCGTCTAACAAGTTAGGGCCGCTAGGTTTCCAATTGGCAAGGGAATATAGAGCCTCCCTTTCGAAAGGCACACTCACGTAGTAGTACTCTTAGGAATAGAGGCCGCACTATACCCAGCTCGTCAAGCCCCTTTTGCGCTCTTTTGGAGAACCACTAATAAGCTAGAAAAGGTCCTCATACTTAGGGATGAAAACGGAACAGAAATATTCCGAATTGACCGTTTTCGTTTTCTATATTATGAACCGTTTTTTAACATGAAAAATTGTCAGTTTCAATTGGTTTCACAACCATTTTCAATCATTTTTTATACTCTTTAATTGCTAAATGTAGAAATATCCCGAACCGACCGTTTTCGTTTTTCTATATCGTAAGTCCGTTTTCGACCGTTTCCGACCGTTTTCATCCTTACTCATACTTGACTAAAGCCAGAGCCATATAGCACTCATGGTTGTACTGTAAGTCTCGGATGATCTCTTACGGATAAGTCCTTTAGGAGAGGAATCTAGAGCATCACAAAAACTATGCTCTAGCCCCCTTGTTCCTTGATGCTAAAAAGCATCTTTTAATGTTTATTGCATATTCCATTAGTCAAGTTACAAGATCACGATCTATGTTTAAGCGCTAGCATCATACTACCCAATTTAATAATCCCATATGTGTCAAGATACAAGTTCAAGTGCTAGAAAATCCTTACAGGAAACAAGGTAGATACATGCAGTATGAATTTAATGATTAAAAGTGAGTAGGTGTCAAGGATGATCCCATGCTATACTTGCCTTTTGCACTTGTCCAAACTTCCTCATACTTTGCTTGTGGTCATCACCTTCTGATCTTTAGCGCTCATAAACGGTTCTCATTCTACTCGTAGCAAGCACCACACATAGGCAAACGTACAAGCAACAAATAAAAGCAACTAAGAATAATACATCACACAAGATAAAACAATGTAATAAAAGATAGCTAGTTGCTACAGTCATAAGATCACAAGAAACGCCGAGAATGGAGCTATGGTTGAAAAGAAACGACTACCGAGAGTTTATATTATAAAAGTAAAGAAAAGCCTACATGCTTTATTTGTTTTAATTATAAGAAAACTCTATAAAATATATTAATTCAGATTAGTCAAACCATATTTTAATTTCAAAACTCGAGATAAAACTAGTCATATTTCATTTGTAAACATGTCTCGTATAATTAATTTAAATCATTCAAACTTCTCTTTGCAAAAGAAATAAACATGTGAGAGCACCTAGCCGGATTTAGTATATGCAACGTGTCTAAACTAAGCAAATTATAATTCAAAAATATATTTACACTAGCAATTAATCACGTTAGCATTTATATGTATAAAATATCGGAGTGTCATACCTATGTAGCTTTTAATTAAAAAACTAGCTGCATGCAGATTAATCATATTACTATTTTAGATTGTAAAATGCAGAGATATATGACAATAGAAAACGTCGTGGCTAAGACGTAGATTACGTCAGAACAAGCTTAACGCAAAAAGAAGCTACGGATATAGACACTGACCATGTTAGCTTGCTATCTATAAAGATTTGCAGGATTGCAGTGCTGGCAGCTCGAGTTGAAGGGCGCACACATCCTGAACTCAATCACGTCGCGTGCCCGGTTTTGTTGGAGATCATCACGCCTGCATGCTGTTTGCTGTCCTCCCTACTTTAATTATGTTGTAGACTTGCACGACCTAGTGAGCTGTGCAGATCATGTAGGGAAGGGAGGAAGGAGCGTGTATAATGGATTTCTCACCGACGGAGGCAAGACGTCCACGGGCAGCTTGACCATGTCCTTCTTGGAGATTGATGATGGCTCTGGATGAAACACGGACGGCGGCAGGTGAGGTAGCCGCAGCAGATGAAACTATGGTGACTACCAGGGCTTTGACTGGCGGCCGGTAGGACTCCGAGTCGGCAACGAACTCCGGTGCTGATTAGACGAGAACGCCGCGACGTGGCAGCTTGACGAAAAGCTCCGGGTTGCTCCAGCAAGGCTCTAGAGCGACGGACTCGAGCATGGCTTGTAACGGCGGTCGCGAAGAACACGAGCTTCGGCGGTGGCGCTAAGCACCAAGCGACGATCGATGTAACAGAACCGTCCAAATTATAAGAGCACAAGTACAAAAACAATCACCGAAGTGATCAAATTCTTGCACTTGAGCCCATATAACTCCGGTAGTCCAATAAAATCACAAGGGATTTCAAACTGTCACACCCATTTATCGACCAAATAGAATGCATACCCTTATGTGCGCCCAGAGATCAATCACACATAAGTTCACAAATTATAACGGAAGTATCATCACAAATGTTATTACATCACGATATTTAAACACATAGTCTTAACACAAATGTAGCGGAAGTAAAAATAATAAACTCTCGTGGTAGCTCCAGTCACAAGTACATTGACTGGTTGACAGCAAGACTAGTAATCCTCAGGGAAGTAGGCGTAGTAGTCACTATTACCTCCATCTGTTACCCATCCGGGATTTTTATCCAAGTAAGAAAAATAAACAAGCGTAAGTACATCTCGTACTCAACAAGTGTAACATGGGGTTCATGAGGCTCAAAAAGGCATAACATTGGTTTATCAGCATGTAGCTTTTAGTTAACATGATTTTAGCATAACAATAGCATCAAAATGTCTCAATGTAAACAATAAACATATGATCCATGTGAAATGATTAATGAATAGCAAAAACATAACCATAAACAATTATTCAACTATTCCATAAGGGTCCAAGGCCACTCGTGACCGTGAGCACGGCTATTATAACAATTTTACACTCTGCAGAGGTTGTACACTTTCACTGTGAGTCGTGTTACCCAAATGCCCGGGTTAATTACTCCCAAAACACTACCAAGGTGAGCAGGCAGGGTAAACACTATGAAGTCTTTCGAAGG
The DNA here is from genome assembly GCA_038087645.1 of Saccharum hybrid cultivar R570. Taxonomy (NCBI): domain Eukaryota; kingdom Viridiplantae; phylum Streptophyta; class Magnoliopsida; order Poales; family Poaceae; genus Saccharum; species Saccharum hybrid cultivar. The sequence continues at coordinate 21,726,964 of JAQSUU010000496.1, forward strand.
TTCGTCTAACAAGCTAGGGCCATTAGATTCACTCGGCAAATAGATGTAGAGCCCCCCTTCCAAATGGCACAATAACCCGCAGCCTATACACATAAGGACAGAGGCCGCACTATACCTGATTCGTCAAGCCGTTCTTACGCCAAAAAGGTTACCTCTAACAAGCTAGAAAAGGTCCTTCTATATGACTAAAGCCAGAGCCATATAGCCCCCACAGTTGTACTGTAAATCCCGGATAGCGCTTATAGATGAGTCCTTATGGAGAGCAATTAGAGCATCAAAAGTAACCCCCATGCTCTAATCCCCTTTAAACATTAATCAAAACCATCTTTTAATGTTTGTTGCATATTCCTCTAATCAATTTACATGATCATAGTCCATGTTTAAGCACTAGCCATACTACTCAATGCATCACAATAGGTACCAAGGTATAGGATCAATCACTAAGTCATCCTTAACAAGGAATAAATGCATAATGATATTAATTGCATAAGGTGAATAGGACAACAAGGATAATCCCATGCTATACTTGCCTTGCTCAAACTGGTCCTGAAGATCTTGCTCGTAGTAAGGCTCTTGATCTCCAACGAATTGCTCACCGTCTATACTCGATCAACCAATATCAACAACACACATCCAGAGGCAATCATGCATAGACAAACAAGACTATAATTAGAACAATACACCAACAGTAAGAAAATAAGATAAAAAGTCTTTAAAATGAATCTACAACTCGCTAGGTTCACACAGACGCGAAGATCACGAAAAACGGAGCTAAAACGACAAAGTTATGAATTTCCAAAGATTTCCTATAGAAAAATAAATACTTTAATAAAAAATCGAAAATAAATTAATCCAAACCTACTGTACAGTTGTATAGTTACATAGAGTTCGCAAATATGAATCTAACGAAATTTGAATGGATCAAATCGGAGTTAAAACGAAGATTCTACGACTAAAACAAATTGAGTGGCAAAACTATAAATATCAGAAAGCGTATTTTTCTTTTTTCGAAACAAATTACGTTTTCAATTAATCAAAACGTATTTTCTAGATTACGCTTTGGACCGCGGGTTCGAAAAGATAAAAACTCAGGGACTCTTTTACAAAATTACAACCGAACCGGTATCTTCTAATTTCGATCGTTAGATTCAAATCGGATGGTCCAGATTGGATCTGGGAAGACCCGGCGGCGCTCCGGCCGGACTCCGGCCGTCGGTGAGCTCCCGCGGCGGCGCCATCGTCGGAACATGCAAAAGCTTGACTCCGGGCACTATTCGACGAAGGGGAAACACCGGGAGGTAGCTCGGAGCACGGCGAACTCACCCCGGACAAGAACGAGGGCACGAGATGGACGAAGACGGCGGCGTGCTTGCGGTGGCGGACGGTGGAGGCGGTGGTGCTCACGGTGGCGGCGCTAGGCGGTTTTGGCTGCTCCAAAAGGGTGGGATGAGGGCGGTACGATGCGGGGGTCTCGTTTTTATAGCCCGAAGGCGTCGCAATTAAGGAAAGGAAAAAGATTGAGCCGCGGATTCGAATCGGAGAAGGAGGAAGGCGAGCTCGCGGTTGGAAAGAGCTGGAGGAAGAAGAAAGGAAAGGAAGAAGAGACGCTGACAGGTGGGTCCCACGTGTCGGCGACTCGGAGCGGGGAACGGCCGCGCTGCTGGCTTAGCGGGCCGCGGCTGCTGGGCTTGGGCTCGGCCTAGGAGGAGAAGGCGGGTGTGGGAGCAAGCAGGCTGTCGCGGTGGGCTGAGGCGCTGGGCTGCAGAAGTAAAGCGGCCCGAGAGCAGAAAGAGAAGAAAAATTCTTTTTCCAATTTTTCAAATTCATTTTTCAAATGATTTTCAAATCAAATTTGAATTTGATTTAAACCACTCAATACAAAATTCTAAATGCAGCAGCATGAATGCTCAATCATGTTTCTACCCTTATATTTGATTTTAAATTTATAAAAATTATTCTTATTCTAAATTTGCATGCTTCACAAAAATAAATATAAAAATCATATTTTTCCTATTTTTCTTCTTTTCAAATTTTTAGGGTGTTACAATTCTACCCCCTTAAAATGAATCTCGCCCCGAGATTCGACCGATGCTTACTCAAACAGTTGCGGGTAGGTTTTTCTTAGATCCTCTTCTCGTTCCCAAGTAGCCTCTTCTGCTGTGTACCGATTCCACTGTACTTTACACATTTTGATTGTTCTACTTCTTGTGACTCTGTCCGCAGTCTCCAAAATTTTAACCGGAAACTCTTCATATGTAAGATCCTCCTTAACAATGAGTTCCTCTAATGGAATCTGTTCCTCTGGTACTCGTAAACATTTCTTCAATTGAGACACATGGAACACATCATGTACACCTGCCAAACTTTCGGGTAATTCCAACTGATATGCCACTTCACCACGTCTCTCAATGATCTTAAAAGGTCCAATATATCTTGGTGCCAATTTACCCTTCATATTGAACCTCTTCACACTCCTCATGGGTGACACTTTCAAGTAGACATAATCCCCTACCTCAAAAGTCAACTCCCTTCTGCGAGTATCAGCATAGCTTTTTTGTCGGGACTGTGCTATTTTTAGATTATCTCTAATCATTCTCACTTTCTTTTCAGCATCCTTTAATACATCAGGCCCAAACACTTGACTCTCCCCTGTCTGATTCCAGAACAACGGGGTCCTACACTTTCGTCCATACAGAGCCTCAAACGGTGCCATTTGAAGACTCTTCTGATAACTATTATTATAAGAGAACTCTGCATAAGGCAAACTCTTATCCCAGCTAGTACCATATTGCAAAGCACAAGCTCTCAGCATATCTTCCAATATCTGATTAATTCTCTCTGTTTGACCATCTATCTGGGGTTGATAAGCTGTACTAAAATTCAGTTTGGTCCCCAATGATTCATGTATCTTTTGCCAATAATGAGATGTAAACTGAGTTCCTCGATCAGACACAATCTTCTTAGGAACTCCATGTAGACTCACTATTCTTTCCATATACAACTCTGCCAACTTCGCACTGCTATATGTAGTCTTCACAGGCAGAAAATGAGCAACCTTAGTCAGACGATCCACTATCACCCAAATTGAATCATATCCTCTTTGAGTCCGTGGCAACCCAACTATAAAGTCCATACCAACCTCTTCCCATTTCCACTCGGGTATCTGCATAGGCTGTAACAATCCTGTAGGTCTCTGATGTTCCGCTTTCACCCTTTGACAAGTGTCACACAAAGCAACATACTCAGCAACATCTCTCTTTAAACCATACCACCAATATTTCTCTTTCAGATCCAAGTACATCTTAGTACTCCCCGGATGTATGGAATAAGCTGACTCATGAGCTTCACGCAGAATTGCCATTCTGATATCCTTATCTTCGGGCACACACAGCCTTTTTCCAAACCACAGCGTACCATTATCATCCTTACAGAATCCTGGAGATTTACCTTTCGCTATGTTTTCAGCTATCTCTCTCAACTTTTCATCCTTCTGCTGACCTTTACGGATTTCTTGCTCCAAAGTAGGCTCTAATACTAATTCCACTGCATTGGTGGTAAATCCTAAGTTCAGATGCTTGCACTCGGCACACAATTCCTTTGGCATAGGCATCACTTGTATTTCATTTGCATAACTTTTCCTACTAAGAGCATCAGCAACAACGTTGGCCTTTCCTGGGTGATAATGCACCTCTAGATCATAGTCTTTTATCAACTCCAACCATCTACGCTGCCTCAAGTTCAGATCCGTTTGAGTGAAGATATAACTTAGACTCTTGTGATCAGTGTATATATCACTCTTGTGTCCAATCAAATAATGTCTCCATATCTTTAATGTATGAACTACTGCAGCTAATTCCAAATCATGAGTAGGGTAATTTAACTCATGCTTCCTCAACTGCCTCGATGCATATGCCACAACTCTACCTTCTTGCATCAGAACACATCCCAAACCCAATCGAGATGCATCACAATAGATAGAGAAAGGTTTATTTAGATCTGGCAAAACTAAGACGGGTGCAGTAGTCAATCTTTTCTTTAATTCCTCAAAATTAGCCTGACACTTCTCGGACCACACAAACTTGGCATTCTTCTCCAACAATGCAGTCATTAGTTTTGCAAGCTTTGAAAATCCCTCTATAAATCTCCTATAGTAACCAGCCAATCCCAAGAAGCTACGGATCTCACTCACATTGATGGGTGGTTTCCAGTTCAATACATCTTTCACCTTGCCAGGATCTACTGATATTCCTCCATTTGAAACAATGTGACCCAGAAAAGAAACTTCCTTCAGCCAAAACTCACATTTACTCCTTTTTGCATATAGTTGGTGTTCTCTGAGCTTCTGCAAGACCAACCTCAAATGTTCAGCATGTTCTTCCTCCGTCTTGGAAAATACTAGTATATCATCAATGAATACCACTACAAACTTGTCCAAATATTCCATGAACACCTTATTCATTAAATACATGAAGTATGCAGGAGCATTAGTCAAACCAAAGGACATCACTGTATACTCATAGAACCCATACCGTGTGGTAAAAGCTGTCTTGGGTATATCCCTGGCACGAATCTTCAATTGATGATATCCAGAGCGAAGATCAATCTTGGAGAATACACAAGCTCCTCTCAACTGATCAAACAGGTCATCAATTCTAGGCAATGGGTATTTGTTCTTAATAGTAACCTCATTAAGAGACCGATAATCTACACACATCCTCTGAGTTCCATCTTTCTTATCCACAAAAATCACTAGTGCTCCCCATGGTGAAGAACTAGGACGAATAAAACCCTTATCCTGCAACTCCTTAATTTGTTTCTTAAGTTCTTCTAATTCATTTACTCCCATTCTATATGGACGCTTAGCTATAGGTGCAGTTCCAGGTAATAATTCAATAATAAATTCAATGTCACGGTCTGGTGGCATACCTAGCAATTCCTCCGGAAACACATCTGGGAACTCCTCCACAACTGGATCTTCCTGGTTGGCACCATCATTGAGCTGGTTCACTGTAGCGGTCTCTTATTTCTGCACTTTTACTTCAACCTTGATTCTATCACCCTTTGGTGTTGTCAGTACAACTGATTTATCCTTACACTGAATCTCTGCTTGTTGTTGCATCATCCAATCCATTCCCAATATAAGATCAATCCCAGCTGTTCTCAATACTATAGGGCTAACTGTAAACTCTACCCCCCTTAAGTTGAGACTAATTGGAAGACAGCGATAAGATGCTGGCATGCTTCCACCAGGTGAGTTTACTAAGATAGGGTTCTTCATGGCACACAAATGGATTCTATGTATTCTAACAAATGATTGTGATATGAAAGAATGTGATGCTCCAGAATCAAAAAGAACAGTGGCGGGAGTAGAGTGGACATCGAACGTACCAAGCATAACTTCTGGCTCCTCCACTGTAGTTTCTTGGGACAAGTGATTCACCCTTCCCGAGTTAGGTGCGGGCTTCTGGTGGCTGCTCTATCTCTGAGGAGTCTGCTGGTTGGGCTTCTCCGGGCAATTGTAGGACAAGTGACCTTCTTTTCCACATCGGAAACACCTGTTGGGAGTATTGGGAGCACTGGTCTTCGTAGGAGTGTTGTTGGAAGGACCCTGACGCTGTGCTTGATTACCATTCTGCTGCGGAGGACGTTGGTTGCTATTCTGTGGCTGGAATGGGAGACGTTGCGGGAACTGTCCACGGAATGGGGCCTGACCACGATTCCACTGTCCAGAAGGAGGCCTCTGCTGATTATTCTGTTGAAAGCCAGTACGCGGACGGGTGTTGCTATTGGAGGCTTGTCCCTGTAACCTCTTCCTCTTTGCATCCATTTCCTTGCGCTTGTTATCCACCACGATAGCGCGGTTCACAAGCGTCTGAAAGTTAGGGTAGGTATTGGACATCAACTGCAACTGTAGTCCATCATATAATCCCTTCAAGAAGCGGCGCTGCTTATCATTGTCATTGGCCACCTCATGTGGAGCATATCGTGACAATTGAGCAAACTTGTCACGGTACTCAGCTACAGTCATTGACCCTTGGGTCAGGTTCCTGAATTCCTCCGCCTTCAACTCTATCATTCCTTCAGGTATATGGTAAGCCCTGAAGTTCTCTCTAAACTCCTGCCAGGTGACTGCAGGAGCATTGGCAGGACGACCATACTCATATGATTCCCACCAATCCTGAGCTTCTCCCTGAAGTTGCCCAGAAACGAACAACACCTTCTGTCGGTCATCACATTGTGCAATAGTGAGTTGTTTCTCTACAGCACGAAGCCAATCATCGGCCTCCAAAGGATCAGCAGCATGTGTGAACACTGGGGGACGACCCTTCAAAAATTCACCACGCTTATCACGTGGTTGAGCCCCAGCAACTGGCTAATTTTGCTGATTCTGCACTAGTTGTTGCATCAACTGCGTCTGTACTGCCAACAGTTGCTCGATAGTTGGTGGCGGTGGTGGTGGTGGATTTGAGGGAATGTTTCCACGACCCCTGCCTCTTCCTCTTCCGGCCATCTGCCACCCATAAACATGCAAACTTTAAGAATTCCAGGTTATCAACCACTTATAAGATTAAGAATGAGATCTGAAAGTTTTCTGGACGAGTAGCAATATTGACAGTTCAGTATTTCAATCATATCTCGAGCTACAGAAGTCCAAAAGAGGCGTGCTTTATATGGTTGGAAAGCTTATGAAATTATCCACAATTTCTATTCAGACCTCAAGATCAGATTCTGTCGTTAAGTCTATGAAAAATAAGGCGTAACAGAAACTGTTCCAAATTCCAAACTGTGCAGAAACTTTAACTTGTGAAAATTATATCTCTCGAACCAGATCAGATAAAAAGGTGATTCCAGTGGCATTTGAAAGATGCTTGGGTCTAGTTTCTGTCATAAAAATTTCATAAATGTTGCACGAACCGTTTTTAAACTATAGCATAAACATTGAAGACTGCTCCAGAAAACAGTAAGGACAGAAACGTGATAATATCAAACCCAACTATTATTCCTTGACTATTAAACTTATTATTCTTAAGAATAGAACTTGTAGACATGCCTACAAGTCCCGACACTCAAACAAAGATCCAACTCACACATAAGCATAATAATAAAGCAACTAGCACACCAAGGTTCAAACCACACGACAGACTCGACTGACTCAACTGACGTTACTAAGAACGTTCTTATTACATAAAGGACTTCTACTTCCTAAGGAAATGGCTCATGCTCTAATGTCTCATAAATCTTGGGCATGCCTTGGTTTGCTCGGAGCTCATCAATGGTTGCCTGGCACCTCTTGATAGTCTTCCCCTGTGCCTTCACCATCTCTTCTAGCTGCAGCTTCCTATCCATCATATCATAGACAAGGTTCACCATCACCCGAGGTAGTGTCTCTAGCTGCACTGGATCTGTCATAGCCCATCCAAGTTCGGGGTGTGCACGAGGAAAGAAACGATGGATGTCATGCTTCATAAGGTTAAAGCGAAGATAGCGGAGACCCATACATGCTTCAAAAGCAGCATCTTCAATGCTATCCTCTATAGTAGCTCGATGTCCCACGTGAGAGAACATCCTGTCCAGCTGATATGCCCCCTTGTCTTGCTTATGTGCAAAGATGCTTGCCCTTGCCTTCCAGTATGTGTCCTCCAGTGGATGAGTGTACTCCCAGCAGACGTACTCCACAGCTGGATGCCAATCAGCGAAGTAAGTAGTGAGCATCCCCACCAGGCGAAGATGAGAGACAGCATTCCCTTCATTCCTGTGGTAGATCCTCACAGTCCACCCCATTGGAGGAGGTGGCATATCTTCAGGAGCTTCATGTGGTGGAGGCGGGGGTTGTACTCCTCCATTAGCTTCCTCTTCATCATCTTCAATCTCGACGATTTCTGGATCTTCTTCAGGCTCAGGCTCTTCCTGGGGAGGTGCTGGTGCTTGGACTGGTGCTACAGGAGCCTGCTCCTGTTCCTGAGGTTCTGGCTCTTGTGGCTCTTCAGTTGCAAGCAGGGCACGAGGTGGGTAGTATCCTCCAGAGCTGATGCGGGCAGTCTTACGGTCACGGGCCATCTACAGAATTTTTAGATGAAGTTAGAATAGAGGCAAAATTTCGTAATAGAATGAGACATAAGAAGCATAAAAATTTATCAAATAACAAGAGCAAGATAGTGAGCATAAAAATAGTGTAAAGATGATACTAAATCAACCATTTCTAGCTAGGCTTGCGTCCTACAGTCAACAAAAGCTCTGATACCAATTTGTCACACCCATTTATCGACCAAATGGAATGCATACCCTTATGTGCGCCCAGAGATCAATCACACATAAGTTCACAAATTATAACAGAAGTATCATCACAAATGTTATTACATCACGATATTTAAACACATAGTCTTAACACAAATGTAGCGGAAGTAAAAATAATAAACTCTTGTGGTAGCTCCAGTCGTAGGTACATTGACTGGTTGACAGCAAGACTAGTAATCCTCAGGGAAGTAGGCGTAGTAGTCACTATTACCTCCATCTGTTACCCATCCGGGATTTTTATCCAAGTAAGAAAAATAAACAAGCGTAAGTACATCTCGTACTCAACAAGTGTAACATGGGGTTCATGAGGCTCAAAAAGGCATAACATTGGTTTATCAGCATGTAGCTTTTAGTTAACATGATTTTAGCATAACAATAGCATCAAAATGTCTCAATGTAAACAATAAACATATGATCCATGTGAAATGATTAATGAATAGCAAAAACATAACCATAAACAATTATTCAACTATTCCATAAGGGTCCAAGGCCACTCGTGACCGTGAGCACGGCTGTTATAACAGTTTTACACTCTGCAGAGGTTGTACACTTTCACTGTGAGTCGTGTTACCCAAATGCCCGGGTTAATTACTCCTAAAACACTACCAAGGTGAGCAGGCAGGGTAAACACTATGAAGTCTTTCGAAGGTTCGTCTAACAAGTTAGGGCCATTAGATTCACTCGGCAAACAGATATAGAGCCCCCCTTCCAAATGGCACAATAACCCGCAGCCTATACACATAAGGACAGAGGCCGCACTATACCCGATTCGTCAAGCCGTTCTTACGCCAAAAAGGTTACCTCTAACAAGCTAGAAAAGGTCCTTCTATATGACTAAAGCCAGAGCCATATAGCCCCCACAGTTGTACTGTAAATCCCGGATTGTCGCTTATAGATGAGTCCTTATGGAGAGCAATTAGAGCATCAAAAGTAACCCCCATACTCTAATCCCCTTTAAACATTAATCAAAACCATCTTTTAATGTTTGTTGCATATTCCTCTAATCAATTTACATGATCATAGTCCATGTTTAAGCACTAGCCATACTACTCAATGCATCACAATAGGTACCAAGGTATAGGATCAATCACTAAGTCATCCTTAACAAGGAATAAATGCATAATGATATTAATTGCATAAGGTGAATAGGACAACAAGGATAATCCCATGCTATACTTGCCTTGCTCAAACTGGTCCTGAAGATCTTGCTCGTAGTAAGGCTCTTGATCTCCAACGAATTGCTCACCGTCTATACTCGATCAACCAATATCAACAACACACATCCAGAGGCAATCATGCATAGACAAACAAGACTATAATTAGAACAATACACCAATAGTAAGAAAATAAGATAAAAAGTCTTTAAAACGAATCTACAACTCGCTAGGTTCACACAGACGCGAAGATCACGAAAAACGGAGCTAAAACGACAAAGTTATGAATTTCCAAAGATTTCCTATAGAAAAATAAATACTTTAATAAAAACTCAAAAATAAATTAATCCAAACCTACTGTACAGTTGTATAGTTACATAGAGTTCGCAAATATGAATCTAACAAAATTTGAATGGATCAAATCGGAGTTAAAACGAAGATTCTACGACTAAAACAAATTGAGTGGTAAAACTGTAAATATCAGAAAGCGTATTTTTCTTTTTCCGAAACAAATTACGTTTTCAATTAATCAAAACGTATTTTCTAGATTATGCTTTGGACCGCGGGTTCGAAAAGATAAAAACTCAGGGACTCTTTTACAAAATTACAACCGAACCGGTATCTTCTAATTTCGATCGTTAGATTCAAATCGGACGGTCCAGATTGGATCTGGGAAGACCCGGCGGCGCTCCGGCCGGACTCCGGCCGTCGGTGAGCTCCCGCGGCAGTGCCATCGTTGGAACATGCAAAAGCTTGACTCCGGGCACTATTTGACGAAGGGGAAACACCGGGAGGTAGCTCGGAGCACGGCGAACTCACCCCGGACAAGAACGAGGGCACGGGATGGACGAAGACAGCGGCGTGCTTGCGGTGGCGGACGGTGGAGGCGGTGGTGCTCACGGTGGCGGCGCTAGGCGGTTTTGGCTGCTCCAAAAGGGTGGGATGAGGGTGGTACGATGCGGGGGTCTCGTTTTTATAGCCCGAAGGCGTCGCAATTAAGGAAAGGAAAAAGATTGAGCCGCGGATTCGAATCGGAGAAGGAGGAAGGCGAGCTCGCGGTTGGAAAGAGCTGGAGGAAGAAGAAAGGAAAGGAAGAAGAGACGCTGACAGGTGGGTCCCACGTGTCGGCGACTCGGAGCGGGGAACGGCCACGCTGCTGGCTTAGCGGGCCGCGACTGCTGGGCTTGGGCTCGGCCCAGGAGGAGAAGGCAGGTGCGGGAGCAAGCAGGCCGTCGCGGTGGGCTGAGGCGCTGGGCTGCAGAAGTAAAGCGGCCCGAGAGCAGAAAGAGAAGAAAAATTCTTTTTCCAATTTTTCAAATGATTTTCAAATCAAATTTGAATTTAATTTAAACCACTCAATACAAAATTCTAAATGCAGCAGCATGAATGCTCAATCATGTTTCTACCCTTATATTTGATTTTAAATTTATAAAAATTATTCTTATTCTAAATTTGCATGCTTCACAAAAATAAATATAAAAATCATATTTTTCCTATTTTTCTTTTTTTCAAATTTTTAAGGTGTTACACAAACCAACCAACATACTAGCCAAGATCGTAGTGATTCAACATAACAAGTCACATGTTACAACCATTTCACAAGTAATTCAATATACATCGGAGTTCAACATAGTTATTACAACTTACATTGAAAAGTAGCGGAAGCAAAGTAATTTAAAAATAACATTAATCTTATTTCAAATACATGCCAGTACCACGGTCGACTTCCAACAAAAGCATTAGAGATAAGGTAAATAAGAAGGATCATGCCTAGGATCACATTCCGCCACTAAGACAGGAGCCAACCAACTCTTGCAGTCGCCATGATACATCACAACCTGCAACAAGTGGGGATAAAACCCTAAGTACGACAATGTACTCAGCTAGACTTACCCGTCATAAACCAGAAATAAAGTGACACCAAGGATCATGCAAGGCTGATATAAAGTGGGGCTAGCTTGACAACATTTTGCATAAAAGATTAATATAGATGATCAATCATTAATTCTTAAGCATCAAGTTAATTATCATTAACCTGTCATCTATATTAGCACTTGTACTAGAGCACTCACTTGATTAGGAGCAAACAATATTAACCATAGCAGGTATAAGTTGAGGCAACCTTTCCATCGTCATCCAATTAACCATGCGTTCAATTTAATGGAATCTACGTTGCCGCTGCTCAAGTCAAGTGCTCACTAACCGGGAGCGACGGCGATTTGAACCGAATTCCTATCCAGCTGGAGGAGTATTTCTAACACTCACCGAGTCATGCCTGGCGAGGCCTGCTCAGGTCACCTTTGGTACCGTTCAGAAAAGCGCGGGTTCGACTGATGCCGCATCCCCAAGGGCAACACTCTGCCAAGATGATAGGGACTCTAACCCCCCTTGGTCTTATGCCAATGTCCCTAAGCACATCCTTACTACCTCCAAGATGCGACCTACCATTCGATTCCTGACCTGAACTGTATTACTCGGATTCGCGGTCGGAACGACTTATCCGGCCAACTAAGTGTTAGACTGCGTTCAACATGACTCAAGGACGTACAGCGAATCGATCCTTAAACGACTCAGACGGGGATAGATCCACACCCAAGACCTCTATGCCTTGTTGCTTCACTATCGTCATCCCGCCCGGTCTTATTTCATTTTATTAACACATGGTTCTTTTTCACGATAGCAAATATAGCCAACCATGTTATATATGAATATCCCTACATCTCGTAGGTGACAGGAAATCACCTGACTTCTACCGCTTAAAGCAGGCCTAAGCATCTACTCGACCCTGTCTATGTAGGATTCAGGATTCATATATCTGGACAAGGAGTGATATTGATGCAGCAAGGTTTTCAACCAACTCCTACCACTTAATGCAACAATACTTATAACATATATAGAATTAATTGCTTTGAAGGTAGGAGGCTTATAATGCTCCGGGGCTTACCTGGGATCCGACTCAAGTTAGAGTATGTCAGGTGAAACCCGCTTGGCGAGCATCCTCCAATCTAGCACTTGTCCGATCCATCTATCTTCGGGATGGATCCACCAAATTCATCTTCGGGTTTAGCTTCACATCAGGTCCTTTACGTGCTTCAGCTAGCGTACCTAAATGAGGTGCAACAATACATATGTATGAAAGTATATAAGTGCAAAAAACAAAGCAATCATGCAAGCATACCAAACATAACACAAGATTTGCAAAGTCTTAGGTGTACTAACTTCATCACCAAGGACATGAATCACACTTAGCAACATACAAAGCAAGTCAAGATGAAGCAACAACGATAACTGGAATATGCCAATTTCTGGACTTGCAAACAGTAGCTTCATAAATTAATCATATCTGGAGTTTTATAAATCCAAATTACTTGTAAGAAGACATTATCGAAAGCTTATAAAATTATCTACATTTCATTTATAATCATCCTAGCATGATTCCAAAGTTAATCATGTCGAATTTACACAAACACAGAAACTGGTCTAACAAGACAGAGAGCAAGCAATTCTGTTGCCCAACTTTAAACAGCTATAACTCCTAAACCACATGGACAAATGCCACCAAATTTTAACAGCAGCTAGATACATAAATTATCTACAACTTTTGTATAAATAAGTTTCACAACAAAGCACATTATCATGAAGAACTTTGCTAAGTTCCCAGATCTGTCCAGAAACCTCATTTGCAAGAAATAATTATTAACTTATGTTGCAAACATATAATTGGACAAAACCAACTTTACCAACATGTCACACATGACTAATGAACACCAGAAAACATAGTGTCCATTACTAAATAAATTCTTTTAATGTATTTACTTAATTTATTTAGATAATTAGGTGAAATTATGAACACATATCAAAAGTGCACAATAAATTCTGCCAAAATTACAGTAGCCTACATATGCTCCCAATAGTCTACTATCCACATTTCAAGCCATTTGGACGTGTATATCAACCTTTATGAAAAAGAAAAATGGCTAATGCAATAAATCATGTGAGAGAAAGATACATTAATAACTCACTCATACAACACCCAAAATTCATGAAATTATTATCAGAAATCAAACATGACATGAGTATCATGCCACAAAAATTTCACTTCATTTAGAGCTCTAAATTTGTAGTTATGAAAATGACAAATACAACTAGCATTGAAAACCTAGTTGCATAAATCTATTTTTACAGCTAAAATATTAAACTAAAACATGACATATTATAGATTTACTGCATAGATAATTTCACAAGGATTCCATAAAGTCCTCATTTGCTATTTTACGAATTTTCTATGATTTACTATGAATTTTTAAAAATCAGCAAAAACTACCACAAATCAGTCCTTATGGCACTATTCATATGAGTCTATGACATTGTAGTTAGGCCCCTGCTTTTTTTCGAATTCTAACTCGAGGTCCCTGGTCGCGAATCAATACAGAGGAGGCGCTGGAGGTCGTTGGTTTCGGTCGTAGGGGGCTCGTCGGCGACGACGGGGTGGCGGCGAAGCAACAGGGGACCTGCGCGCTCCCGTGGGTAGTCATGGCTCGGCCGAAGGTGGCTCATGGCCACCTGGCCACGTGAGCGTGGTGGTTCAGGGGCTGCGGTCGCGACGGCAACGGCGAACTGCGGCGCTGGAGCTCGGAGTAGGGGCCGGCGACGGCGAGGGCTGGGGCGTCGGGCCTACCAGTGGCAGGGCGCGCCTACGGGTGGCCTCAGCCCGGCCAGATGTGGCCAGCGGACCGAGCTAGGCTGCTGGCATCGGTGACGCCTGCACGCGTGCGCGGTTGCAGCTACTGGCCCGGCCTGCCAACGGCGGCGAGAGGCGCGGCCGGCTGCAGCAGCACAGCGCAATGAGGAGTGCAGGAGGGTGCGTTGGAGTAGGAAGGAACGGCGCAGGAAGCTTTGCTTGGCCGACCATGGCAACAACGTCTATGCGGCGTGAGGCCACGGGCACAGAGCGAGAGACGGAGGAGGGAGCGAGAGAGAATGAGAGAGCGAGGAGGAAACAGGTGTCGGGTTTGGCCTCTCCAAACGACGAGCCGAGGACGAGGTGGCATGCATGCGAGCACGAATGGGAGCCATGTGGCGTCGGGCGCCTGTCTGTGGTCGGCCATGACCTCCTGTGCCCGGGAGCCATGTGGCGTCGGGCGCCTGTCTGTGGTCGGCCACGACCTCCTGTGCCCGATCCAAAATTTGCCATTGACAATACTACCCCAAACTTACAACTGAATCTCCATTTTCTCCCCTCTATAGCTCTTAAACCGATTTGTCATTTGATCAACCGATTACACCACTGCGTAGAGCTACATGTATACTACAACTTTGCTTAAGGGATCTCGGATTGATTCAGCTTGATTTAAGAGATAAAAGGCTGCAAAGTAGGCTACCTAAAACTGAATCCCGAGTTTCAGTTTCGGGTCGACTGAAACTCTCATCTTTCCCCTTCCCTATCTCCTTATCCAAGCAGCGAAAAACTAAGCCAATTGATCAGTGCTGTAGAGCTACCAAAGTGCTACAACGTTTCTCAAAGGTTAAGGGTCTAACTCGGCTTGGTTCTGGAGATAAAAAGCTCCAAAAGAGGGCTCATGAAACTGAATGAAGAATTCAGCTTAAGCAGCGACATTCGGAGGATTTTTGCTGTTTTTGAAGTCATTTTTGAATGTCCAAATGATCTCCAAATTTGCTGAGACTTGATTCATTGTTTCCAGCACAAAAGGTACTGCAACTCATGTTGAGGGATTCAACTGAGCTGTCATATGAATTTGGAAGATAAAATGCCGCAATTATAGCATCACGCTGCTGCTGATCGAGGACTTAGAAAATTTGGAGAGCTGAGAAAACAGCATCAGTTTCAAACTTGAATCCACTGTTTAAGCTACTTGGAAGCTGATTTGGCTCTTGGTCCAAAAACAAAGTTTGTAGCACTCAACTTAAACTACAACTTTCATTTAAGGTCAAACTCCAAAAAATGCATAGAACCTATAGTTCTACTTTGATCAAATAGGATCACGATAAAGCTTAAATTATCCTTTTTGATCCATTGGAGCATTTTCTTGGCATTTGCTCAACATGAACCTTTCATGACTTTTGTTGTAGAGTTCATCTAGAGTCATTTGGGCAAGTGCTATAATTCTATTCACTTAACGGTGCAATTCCAATAGGAATAGAACTTATCATTTCATGTAACTTTTTGATTCCAAACTTCATGAATCTTTTCTAGGGATCAATATAGATGGTTATTGATGTGAGACATGTGAAGATACTCTGATAACAACACCCAAGCATATATCTTTTAAATGGTCCTATATGTAAGCAAGGGTGCAATATCCAAGTTTAGGTTAGGGCTTATTTTCATAGGTTTGACCTTGCCATCGTCATCTCCACTTAATCTATCATGTTTGAGCTCAAACCCACTGCTTAGTGAGTGACAAACACCTGGTGTGTTACAATCGACTTGCAGCATCGGCATGGCAGGGACTGGAGATCGCAGGGGCCGGCTCTACAGAACCTAGGCGTCAGAGAGAAATAATCTCGACTCGATCTTGATGGCAGCGAGGAAACGGCAGCAGCGTCTATGATCTGCAGTCCGTCTAGGGCAGCTGGAGCTCGCTATTTATAGATGGACTCGTACGACGTGATGGACCTGGTGTCCTTGGCTTGCATGACACACAAAGATGGAAGATATATTAGGCCTTGTTTAGATCGAAGATGTTAGAAAAATTTGGAACTGTAGCATTTCGTTTGTATTTGACAAATATTGTTCAATCATGGGCTAACTAGGCTTAAAAGATTCATTTTGTGATTTACAACTAAACTGTGCAATTAGATATTTTTTTACTTACATTTAATGTTGCATGCATGCGTCCAAAGATTGATGTGATGGAGAGAGAGTGAAAAAATTTTAACTTTTGGAGGTGATCTAAACACCCCTTACTAGGATTGCTACGTGATAGAAGCATTGGCCTAGTTATTTGCTTGGTGGATTATGTCATCATTACGTCAAAGATCAATGACAAAGAGGATTGCGTGGACCTTCTTCCATCCATTAAAGAAAGAGCAAAAATGTTTGGCCAAAGGGGATTTAGGGTTAAGATTAATTATTTTCAGAGTTATTTAATTTTGTGTATACAAATAATTCCAGAAAAGTCTCGAATTGATATTTAAGCCACGAAAAATACTCCAAAGATTCCGAAAGTCCGGGGACAAATCCCATAGATATTTTGGAACATGAGAAACCCAAATAAAGTATTTGGAGCTCATGAAAATATATTTTGGAGTATCTCAAAATTAGATTATGCTCGCATAAAAGCCGGAAAAATTTCCAAGAAGTTTGTAGAGATTGATTGACGGATGAGGACCTCAAAGGAGTGATTTGGGTTACAAAGAAAAAAAATTTGAGAAGCTCCAAACAAAAGCTTAAACTGAGAATCTTGGAATTTAATTGCAGAAAAAGATAAAGGCATCTTGGAGAAGGAAGATCGACCTACTAAGCGCATTGTAAAGACTTTGCTCACCCTCAACACACAAGAAGCAACAAGAAAACATCACATCAAACAAAAGCCCCTCAAATTAATTTAGAAAAATTAGAAAACCAAACTTTTATGTATCTAAATTGGCAAAAACTTAAACTGACCTTGACAAGTTTTATACAAATATTTAAACCATTTATTTTATTTAGTGTTTTGTATTCACAACCCAAAATCAAAAATTTTAGGGTGTGACAGTGGAGCTCATAGGAGTGGAGATAGCATGAAAGAGCATACCTACAGTACATATGTTGTAAAGTCAAACCTCGGATCCAAAGAGAGTTGAGTTATACAATCAAATCAATTTGTGCATGTGTATGGATGTATGAGGGATATATATGGTGACTAACCTAATTTTACTATGCTCCTTAAAAACATATCTCTCTTTTAAAACTTAAAAACAACTTTGTAAGAAAACATGAGCTATCTTATTCATCTCTTTCTTCAGGCGGGCATTGGAGTACCCATTGTTTTAGATATCTCGGACACTTGGCCTTTTTTTCCAATACTTTCTTTTTTATGAATAACTTTTCATAGCCACATGCCTCTTTTCTGCAATAAAACTTTTGAGAGATAGCAACAAGAACATTGGAGCATTTATTTGAGGGATATCCTATAGGTTATATTTTTTGTGTTTACTCCCAGTGTAGGAGTAAAATATTTTTTTGGATGGATCTAGGTGGAAGGGCATATTTTTGCGCCAACCCCAATGTAGGAGTAGTGCATATGTGGGTGGTGTGTACGTGCTCTTGATTTTAAGAGCATGATAAACCTCTCATAAGGCATCAATAAAGCTTGACTAAACTCAATGCAAAAGCAAGCAACATGTATGAGTGGAAAGTTTCCTAGTCTAAGTATCATATATGGCTCTGGTAGGAATTTAAACTTTGTCATACAGGAGCTCATAATGAACAATTTTATATGTTTTCAAAAGATAAATCTCTAGAACTATAGTATCACTTGGAACAAGATAAATAGTAGCTCAGACCTTCTTATATCATATCTGTCAATTACCTAGACTTAGATCAAGTATATGCTATCCAAGAGTTTTAGGTTCAAAGTAAATTCTTATATCAAAACAGTTGTACCCAAAACTTGGAAGAATTCAAGGCTGAAAACTAGGTACTTGAAAGGAATTACATCAGAGCAACTATTGATCATGTCCATTGCAAGAGTTTACTCTAGACTCCATTACTTATTCAGCTCTTAAAAACAGAAAACTAGACAATACTCACTTTTCTCTGGACTCCTATGTCGCTTTGCTCAATGAGCGCCTGGTATGGTAATTATTAACTTGTCACTTTTACAGTAGCCACCTATGATTACCTACATCTCTAATATTAAACTAGGTTGTCATCCCTAGTGATGAAACTAGAAATATTTGTTGGTACTATCTAGCATTACTACAAAAATAACACTAAATAGAAATCTATTATTTCATGTGACTATAAAGAATCTAAAGATATGAATAAAAAGAATTCTATAAGCGGACAAATAATTATACCATTATAGCATTTTACCTAGAGTATTATCAGGTTGTCGATTTTTAATTTTACCATTGGGAAGGTTTGACTATGCATGTAGTATTGATAATTTATGATTATGTATGAGAGAATGAACCAATATCACATGCTCTACTCAAAACATGGGTAAGTCAGAAGATAAATATAGATATATATATGATAAGTACTGATCAATCATCATGATAAATAAATAAATTACTCAGAGCACTCTAACTATGACAATAGCATTAGTCTAATCAGAATATTAGAGGAATAATTCCTAAGTCATTCTATAACTACAAGTCAATGAATGCTTCAATTAGTGCAATTACATCTAGTAGTTATCGTTAATGTTACTATCGCATCCACACATAAGGAACATCAACTAGGGAGGATCGAAAACATAGTCCTCCCGTCCTTTGAGACTGGGTTCTACAAGTCCTACACACGGGAGATGGACTACATAGGATTCAACAGGCCTGTCACACTCGCGATCTACCACATGTCTCGGTGTGTAGGGGGCATTCGCAGATAAATAATATCTAAGCACCACGCTTACATAATGCCTACCACCCACCCATGGATCCTGCACATTAGGATGGACGCTATATGAATATATGCATGAACTTAATCATAAACTAACTATACTAGACATATAACCAAAGTAAACAATGAACATTGCAATAAAAAACATATGAAAGATGAAGATTAATGTTGACATAAACATTGTAGCAAGCACACAAAAACGGTAGAGAATACAATGAGAGAGGGGTACAAAGAATTATACCGAACCAGGCTCTTGCCAACGTCGGAAATCCAAGCTTGTAATCTTCTTGCCTCCCTCTAGACCTAATCTAACTAGCTAAAGCTCTAGAACTAGAGGAACTCTGAGGAATTAGGGTTTCTGGCTCTAGATGGCTTGATCTCCAAATGACTTGATGACTTGATGCCTTTAGAAGAGGCTGGGGTCTCCTTATATAGCCTAGCGGGTCCAATATGAGCCCTTGGATCAAACCGACTTGAGATACGGCTGAGATGCATCATAGGAGGCGGTGGAAGAATACTCTAGAAGCTCATGGAGGAATCCCCTAGGGGGCAGGGAGGCCTGCAGGTGGGGCCGGTCGGCCCCACTTTGTAGCCCCTCACCTCCTACTTTGTTCTGGTGTCTTCCCATGTCTTCTAGAGTCTTCTCGTGCATATGTCGTATTTTAATTTTGAATTTTCCTTTGACGAATAGGTCCCTCTTGGTGGTTTTCTGAAAGAATCCTGCAGAGAATAGACATTCATCAAAATTCATGGAATTTGTCAGTTGAAACCCTAGACCTATGTATATTCTCTCATTTGTATCATTTCTCATGTTTATTCAACTATAAATTGTTGATGTTATCCACCGTCAACAACAGGCATATTGGCAATTAACATTTACTCAGTTGTATGAATCTAGCTTAGCCGATGATCATGAAAACACGTGAAAGATGTAAAGATAGGCATGTAAGCATACATGTGAGAAACATACTAGCTTTTAAACATGATAAGTAAAAAGCGCATAAACAGCCAATATATTCTCAACAAAGCAAGCTATCGGCTAAAACATTCGATTCTAGTGATCGTGTCGCACGGCATACTATCACTCATCCACTGGGTGCAAGTAAATCTACCAACAACTAGACTTAATCTATTGTACCATCAATAGGTCGAGTCGTCTGATGCAGCATTGACGCTAGGACCCTAGACCAGAGACCAGCAATCTGTAGATCTACATATACCGCAAAGGAATCATGAAAGCATGTTGTACGCGTTAAAGCTCAAGCCATCGGCTAAATAGCCGATGGGGACATAGCGGGTGGCTGACGCCGTGCTCTTCTTAGTAGATAGATCTACTAACCGTCAATGTCTGATCTGACATGCTATCAACAGGTCGAGTTGTCTGATATAGCATTAATAATGGAATCATACTGGATACTGACGATCAATGGATCTACCATCTAATGGAACATGACTTCAAACACCCACTATGTGTGATCAAGGCTGAGATAGATTGGTCATTAAAACAAGATTTAACGTTAGAAATTGAATTCAACCATGATAGTAATTAGCAGACGATAGATCAAAATAGATAGAACCAACGAATCTCAATCTAGATCGTGCGATTGGTGATATTATGTTAAACAGTAAACTATCTAACACAATGTCAATAACTTTGATTAGCACCAACGTTTACTAGAGATCAGTTGTCTGTTACAGCCTTGTAAAAGTTGATATGAATCGATAACTAATCTTACCATGATTTGTAAGAGATCAGTCGTCTGTTACAGCCTTACAAATAATAATATAGATCGATAACTAACTTGTACCATGACTTGCAAGAGATCAATCATCTGTTGCAGCCTTGCAAGTAACAATATAAGTCATGACGGACACTCATAAACAATTTGAAGGTCAGGTCATTCGATGCAGCCCTGCTTGCCTAAAGAACTCGCCGAAATCTAATCTACTCCTACTCTTAAGGGGTGGCCAGAGCCAAAAAAAAGTAAAGGTACTAGATTTGTTTGATCGATGCGAGATGTCTCTTACAATGGCCAGGGTTCAATATTTATACCCGAGACTTGACTATGAGTCCTGGTCGAATAAGAACGGTCACAAACTTGGGCGAGAAGATAAAAACTTTCTAAATTACGATGACCTTAATCTTTCCCTTCTATGAAGCCCATCATGTCTTTTACTTCATGCCTTGCTGATCTTGCCGATAGGGCCTACTCCCTTGGAATGATGACACTTTCTTTATCTAGTTCTTGTCGATTGGACCTATCTTTGGACTGATGACGTCAGCCTGATGGCGATCTGATAGCCAATCCTTGCTGAATATTTCGGCTCTCCTTTGATGGATTTCGACCTCGGGGCCTTTCTTCTTGAACCAAAATTTGGTGTCAACAACAGCAACTAGTTAGTGTTCAGGTTAAAGACGACACACTAAGCATTAAAATGACGAACACACATGAAGAAGAGTAAGTGCGAGAATGATATGAAGAAAAATATCTATTAAATAAAATAAAATATGTACTTTGCTATTATGAAAATTAGCCTAAACTAGTTGTAAAACAACATTCATCATTCAAACCTTATAGGTGGTTCCCCATCACATTTGGCATTTATAAACTTCACCTTTTTTATTTGTGTTCGTGTTCTCAACATGAACGGTAGAAATACTGCCAAAGAAACTAGACTTGGCATGTGTTTCATTGAGAGCGTCTGTTGACGGTTGTTAATATCAATCATAAGCCGTCAACATATCCTACATATATACTTAATTCCATCACCAAACATAGGCATAGGGTTTTAAACTAATGAATTCCACAAGTTTTGGAGAATATATGAATGCAGGAGGATTTATCTAAAAAACAACCTTAGGACCACTGTCATACACTCCAAACAAGCAAACTGACGACAACAAGTGATTCAACTAGCGAAAACTACAAAAGGCAACTCAAGACGAAGTCCAGGACCCACCACACAAAGGGGAGGCCCACTTGCCAAAGTGGCAGGTGTTGACACCTCTAATGCCACCTAAGCTAGGTTGTCATCCCTAGCATGACACCAAAGGTCCTGGTACTAAAATATGCAAATGCTCCTCTGAAATAAATATGAAATCCTCAAGCGCATAGATAATACCGATGTAGCATTTTAACCGGGAGTAATCCAGGTATCGTTATTTATATTTTTACCACTAGGAAGGGATGCTAAGGATAATGAGTAATGAACATCACTGCATATACTAATGGAGAGCATAACCATGTCTTTATCTCTCTTCTCATATAGGGTAAGTGTCACAAGATAAATAATATATATGAATAATAATAAAGGATAACTGGTAAGCACACAGCCATATAATGATAAACATCTCAATAGACTACTCTAGATATATAACACTAGCATGGATTAGGACGAACTATAGGGATAAATCCTAGGTTATTCTAACTATAAAGTCAAAGCATACGATGATTAGTGCAATTACACTTGGCAATTATGGCAAGAAAAGGTTATATCTACGCATAGTGATATTACTAATGAAGATATGGAACATAGCCGTCACTTCCCTATAATAGTTGTGCTCTGCCTGCCCTATACTTGGGAGGTGGACTACAGAGGACTCAATAGGACTGTCATTCCCGCGATCTACCACACGATCCGGAATATAGGGTACAATCGCAGGTAAATACGGTATAGGCACCATGCCTACACAATGTTTACCACTTACCCATGATATCAATGAGCAAGCGCTATACGATCCTATACTTGAATATAAGTCTGATCGAACTATGCCAAGCATATAATCAAAGTAGACTAAGAACAATATAATTGAGAACATAATCAAATAGAGCAAAGTCATATCCAATATGATAGAATATACTAAAGTCATATTCATACAAATGATGAACTAGATGAATAATATAAGAACAAATACAAAAGTAGGAGAGAATTACCAAGTATTCTCTAGACAGATCCGGAAATCAAGCAATGCTTGGCTCCTTCTAGTTCTAATCCTATGTAGCTATGCTAAACTAGAGATCTAATTGAGATGGTGGCTCTAGGGTTTCTCTAAATGAGATGAATAATGAATTTCAGAACTAGGGTTTCTCCTGGGGCTATGGGCCTTGCTTATATAGCCTTCTAGGAAGCACCACAGCCCTTGGATCAAACCGACCTTGATGAATGATTATTATTGATCCTCAAAGGCGGTGGAGGCATGATCCGTGAGGTTGACCCTGATTGGCCACATAGGTGGGGCGGGCGCCCAGGCCTAGGGGCGGCCGCCCCTGTTGCCGACCTCTGGGCCCTCCCCTCCGAGGGAATATCTTCTCGAGTCTTCTAGAGTATTCTTTTTCATGGTATGGTCGGTTTCTCTCTATGTAAATTTGACATGTGGACCTCCCTTGGTTCTTTCCTGATAACCCCCTGCAGAAATAGATATTCACCAAAACTCATGGAATTCTGTCAGTATAACCCCTATATCTAGATAGTATTTGTATTTAGATCATTTCTCATGCTATGTTGACGGTTAAAAATGATACTTATCTACCGTCAATAAACTCCCCCAAGCTTACCTTTTGCTCGTCCCTGAGCAAAGATAGACTCAGTGATGGATCGAAAGTTGCTACAATACTTTCACGCCTTACAGGTACACATGCGTTCAAACAAGAACTCTCCTCTGGATTAGAGTGAACTATTCTAATAAAAAACTCACTCATATTACCTTCCACCATGGGGCTTGTAGCCGTCACTTGGGTCTTAAGTAGTTGAAAGACAGAACGGTCAAGTCAAGCGCCATGTTTCAAGCTCTTTGATCAACTATTATTCTGGAGTTTTGCAAGATTTTCAAAATAAAACTCTGAGATTCCTATGTATGACCCTTCCAAGTCTCTCCTTTGTGGTATTTCTGGATCCTCTCCAAGGCATTTATGGTGTATGCCTTTTCTCTCCTCTCAAAATGTGTGGTATTTTTGGTAGCATAGTAAGATTATGCCTTCTCTCTCACCCTACTTCTAAAAGGCTTATGTGGAGCTCATAGGGGGGAGACATCAAAACATATATTGCATAATCAAAACTATGGATCCAAAGGAACGTGTCATAAAGTCAAATCAAGATATGCATGTGTCTTGGGCTATATGGTAGATGGTGGTAAATGGTAAATTGAAGATGGAGTAGAAGTGGTTATAAGGGGTAAAGAGATGATAATGGTGAATACTTAGCTCCTTCGGGAAATTTTCTCATATATCTCTTAGAAAACTTGAAGAATTTGAGGAGAACTTGGGCTTCTAAATCTCTTTCTTTATTTCTGAGTGGGACATTTGTCCTCTTTCTTTCTTTTTTCTTTTCTTTTTTCTTTTCTTTTTTTAAATGAACACCCAAGCTTCTTTTGGAACACAATAACAAGAGGTAGCATAACTAGATATTTGGAGCTTTATTGGCTAGCAAGGGATAAAATGGATGATAGGAATTTTTTTGGGCAGTTCACTCCCAGTGTAAGAATAGAACCATTTTCTGGGTGGATCTAAATGAGATATATGTGGATTCATACTTCTAGGGTAGAAGTAGAATATATGGGTGGATATGAATGCGTACTTCCAGGGTAGAAGCAGCATGTATATGTAGAGTGTATAGGCGGATCTCGATTTTAACCGCATGACCAGTTCCTAATGATCGACACGGCCTGACCATACTCAATGCTCACAAATAATAAGTATAAATGTAAGGCTTCCTAATCTATAAGCATATATATGGCTGTGGTAGGAATTTAAACTCTCGTCATATAGGAACTCATCATGTAGCAAGTTAATTTTCAAAAGATAAATTCTCTAGAACTCTAGTATCTCTACGAACATGATAGACAACAGCTCAAAACCTTCCCATATCATATCTGTCAACTACCTAGACTTAGATCAAGCATTTGCTACCCACAAGTTTAGGTTTAGAGCAAATCTTAAATCAAAACCATTGTATCCAAAACTCGGGAGAGTTCAAGGCTGAAAACTAGGTACTTGAAAGGAATTACGGTAGAGCAACTATTCACCATTTCCATATAAGAGTTTATTCTAGGGGTTCACTTAGCAAGATGAAGCTTAGCACACTCTCCTATATTTATTTATCAAACTTAAAAATTATATAGAAAACATATATATATAAGAAAACATTTATTTGGGTTTCTATAGATTATGCATCTTTTTATTTTATTTCATATATCAAAGCAAAAATAAATAGGTAGATAAGAAAATACTTAGCTAGATACATGGGAGATGCTCTCCCCCAAGCTAAATATTAACATAGTCTTGCTTGATGAAACTGGTAGACAGTGAAGGTGTACTTCCCCTCATCGAAGTGCTTATGATGATGATTGTTGAGACAGCGCTCCGATAGGGAATAGATTGTCCTTCTGTCTGTTGATCCTTTAAATTCTATGAAGCTCAAAATAGATAACAAAGCTTGTGGAACTTGGTTAAGTGTTAGTAATAAACCTCTAAGCCTTGAGCGTCTAGAACCTCTTAACAGATGTATCTTACTAGCAGGATCTCTTGTACCATATTTTTATATTTTTATACTTTTATACAATGCAAGGAATAAAATGATGAATGCTTCTTTATTTTTATTTTTATGCCACCATAGCAAGTAGACTTATGGGTTTTATGCCACAAATTTATTTGCATGAGGCTTAGCAGTTTTATAATGCAATGCAAGGTATATTTATTTTCTTTTCTATGCAAAAATAAAGTGTAACTAAACATGTAATGAAGGAAAGTAAATATGATGTGGAAAATTAAATGCAAAACTAAAAAGAAATATTGATAACTACCAAGTTACCTCTTGGCGCGGCGTTCGGTGATTTGGGTCCTCCGAACAGAACCTCTTATTCACTCTAATCATTCTGGGGCACCTCGGATGGATCGAGTGGTGCCTCTGATTGTGTTGAATCTGACTTTGAATTAACCTTTACTTTCCATACATGTTTTGTTGGTGAGGTTGACTTTGAGGAATGAGTTGGTTGCACTATCTTCTCTTCTTTGTTCTCCACAGTGACTGATTCACTTTCTATTGGGGGTATAACTTCCTCCTCAATATAAATCTTTTCTTCGGGATATCGATCTTCATATCTTGATACTTCTCCTTGATAGTCAGCCCATCCATCCGTGGGATCTGATTTTTCTGGGTGCGGTTGCGACGGCTTCTTCTGGTTCTGTTCTTCTTGGGTTCTTCATCAACTATATAATTATTGTTGAAATAGCGACGTACCTTCTCTGAGGGAAATTGGTAATGTACTTCTCCTATTGTAAGGTAGATGATGGCCTTGGTGGTGCTTAGGAACGGTTTCCCTAGGATGATCGGTGGATCATACTCATCTTCGCCCATGTAGATGACTAGAAAGTCAGTTGGGATGAAGTGGTCATCAATTTGTACGGGGACGTTCTTTGCTATTCTGTCCACGAAGCGAAATGATTGGTCCGCCATCTGCAGTTGCGCATAGGTTGGGTCTAAAGGCATAGTACCATATAGATATTCATAAGTTACCTTGGCCATTATGTTGATGCCCGATCTAGTGTCACAGACAGCTTTCTGAAAGGAGCTTCTGTTGATTGTGCATTCAATGGTTGGGACACCTGGGTTGTCTCTCTTGAGCAGATATGGGGACTTGAGCTGATGATCATGCTCTCTGTGGACAGCAGTGATCATTCTCACTGACTCCATCTGTTGTGGCTTCCTATTCTTGTTCTTGTTCTTGTTCCTCCGATTGTTCTTCTTCTTTGACTCATAGGAATGTTGGGGGTGTGCAGGGAACTACAACACTCTGTCCTTGAACAAGAAGATCTCTCTCTTGCCTTCGATATTGAAACAAATCTTGGTAGTGTTGGCATACATGATAGCTCCAGCGGTGTTTAAGAACAGTCGTCCCAAAATGATGGACGACTTCTCATCACCACCTATCTCTATTACCACAAAGTCTGTAGGAATATACGAGCTGCCCACTCGTACATAGATGTCTTCTAGAATTCCCTTGGTGTAGCAAAGTGTCTGGTCTGCAAGCTGCAAGCACATGGTTGTGTACAATAAAGGATAATTAAACATTTTGTCATAGATTACCTTAGGCATGATGTTGACGCTTGCACCGAAGTCACATATAGCTTTGTTAAAGTTCACGCTTCCAATGGAAATCAGGATGACAGGTCTTCCTAGATCACCTTTCTTAGTCGGTAGAGTCTCGTCGTTCCATCCTTTGGAGATAGAGTCACTCCAATAACTTCCTGCATTAAATATGTCTACAAGATTTGTAGTTTCTAGATCTTTCGGTTGTCCCAGAGTTTTACCTTGGTTAGCAAGAACAACATTGGCAAGCTGTTGCAACTGAGACTCTAGCATCTTATTAAAACTAAGCTGATTCTTAATGGCAGTGGAAAAATTATCCATTCTATTATTAATTGTTTCTAGCGTTTTATCATTAGATGCTAATTTCTTAGACAGGCTATCCATTAACTTTCCTTGATTAAGCACTAACTCTCTCGGAGGTGGTTGATTAAAAGAATTATTACCTTGATAATTACCTGAGTAGTTAGGCCTCTGCTGCTGATTCCAACCTTGATTCTGTTGAGGACGGTAGTAGTTGCTATTGTTGTTGAGGTAATTCACATCCTCTTGTAGCTCTCGAAAATTGCTTCCTGAATGCCCAGTGTTTCCACACTCTTCACAAGTCATGCGAGAATCATGAATGTGCATGACTTCCTTCTTCTCTCTGGCTCTCTCATCGAGCCTCTTCATAAACAGGTCCATCTTGGCAGACAACATGTTTGCCTCCTTCAGCTGGTGCATACCTCCACCTCTCTTGTGGGTTTGAGTTCTTTCTTCGTTCCAACCTTGGTTGGACGCCATTTTCTCCATAAGAGTTGTGGCTTGATCGATTGTAAGTGATAAGAACGCTCCTCTAGCGGTAGCATCCATAAACTCACAGGTGCTATTAGTAAGCCCATGATAGAAGGTCTGCATAAGTAGCCAATTCTCCATTCTATGATGAGGACATTCTAGGATGCAGTCTTGAAAGCGCTCCCATGCTTCTGAGACTGACTCATCATGTTGCTGCTGAAAACTTGATATCTTCCCACAAAGAGCATTTGTCTTGCCCATGGGAAAGAACTTTGCTAGAAAATTGGTGGAACAGAGTGCCCACATAGTATTCTTTTCCTTATTTGCATAGAACCACTGCTTCGCTCTCCCCAAGAGTGAGAATGGAAGGAGGCAAAATAGTATGGCATCTCTGGGGACATCCTTGATGGTGAAAGTGTTGCAGATCTCCAGGAAGTGTTGGAGATGAGCACTAGCATCTTCATGTGCCTTCTCACAAAACTAGCTTGCTTGCACCATGTTGATCAATGCTGGCTTTAGCTCAAAGTTTTGCTCAATCTTCGTCGCAGGTCCAGTCTGAATGTTAGCTGTAGTTGGAGCTGAGAACTCGCAGAGTGACTTGTTCACCATAGCGTCGAACTCTGGTGTTAAGTTTTGAACTATGCTTGGTTTGCCTTCCGAATCAGAGAGTGGAGCTTCAAGCTGACATGCTGATGTTTCTGCTTGAACTCTCTTTAGCTTGGCTCTTGCTCTCTTGAATAGCAATTCTGGATTATTGATGAAGTTATCTAGATGACCAAACCTGCTCATACATTACCCTGTATATAATATATAAAATAGACAAAAGACAAGGGTAAGGCTGTATGAGTAGAGAAGGATGATGGTTTCTCGATCACATTAGTGGATGCAAGTGATGGCTCATTATCCTTTGGATAGCAATTCAACCTTCCCCGGCAACGGCGCCAAAAATGCTTGTTGACACCTCTAATGCCACCTAAGCTAGGTTGTCATCCCTAGCATGACACCAAAGGTGCTGGTACTAAAATATGCAAATGCTCCTCTAAAATAAATATGAAATCCGCAAAGCGCAGATAATACCGATGTAGCATTTTAACCGGGAGTAATCCAGGTATCATTATTTATATTTTTACCACTGGAAAGGGATGCTAAGGATAATGAGTAATGAACATGACTGCATATACTAATGGAGAGCATAACCATGTCTTTATCTCTCTTCTCATACAGGGTAAGTGTCACAAGATAAATAATATATATGAATAATAATAAAGGATAACTGGTAAGTACATAGCCATATAATGATAAACATCTCAATAGACTACTCTAGATATATAGCACTAGCATGGATTAGGACGAACTATAGGGATAAATCCTAGGTTATTCTAACTATAAAGTCAAAGCATACGATGATTAGTGCAATTACACTTGGCAATCATGGCAACAAAAGGTTATATCTATGCATAGTGATATTACTAAGAAAGATATGGAACATAGCCGTCACTTCACTGTAATAGTTGTGCTCTGCCTGCCCTATACTCGGGAGGTGGACTACAGAGGACTCAACAGGACTGTCACTCCCACGATCTACCACACAATTCGGAATATAGGGTACAATCGCAGGTAAATACGGTATAGGCACCACGCCTACACAATGTTTACCACTTACCCATGATATCAATGAGCAAGCGCTATACCATCCTATACTTGAATATAAGTCTGATCGAACTATGCCAAGCATATAATCAAAGTAGACTAAGAACAATATAATTGAGAACATAATCAAATAGAGCAAAGTCATATCCAATATGATAGAATAGACTAAAGTCATATTCATACAAATGATGAACTAGATGAATAATACAAGAACAAATACAAAAGTAGGAGAGAATTACCAAGTATTCTCCTGATAGATCCGGAAATCAAGCAATGCTTGGCTCCTTCTAGTTCTAATCCTATGTAGCTATGCTAAACTAGAGATCTAATTGAGATGGTGGCTCTAGGGCTTCTCTAAATGAGATGAATAATGAATTCTAGAATTATGGTTTCTCCTGGGGCTATGGGCCTTGCTTATATAGCCTTCTAGGAAGCACCACAGCCCTTGGATCAAACCGACCTTGATGAACGATTATTATTGATCCTCAAAGGCGGTGGAGGCATGATCCATGAGGTTGACCCTGATTGGCCACATAGGTGGGGCGGCCGCCCAGGCCTAGGGGCGGCCGCCCCTGTTGCCTGACCTCTGGGCCCTCCCCTCCGAGGGAATATCTTCTCGAGTCTTCTAGAGTATTCTTTTTCATGGTATGGTCGGTTTCTCTCTATGTAAATTTGACATGTGGACCTCCCTTGGTTCTTTCCTGATAACCCCCTGCAGAAATAGATATTCACCAAAACTCGTGGAATTCTGTCAGTATAACCCCTATATCTAGATAGTATTTGTATTTAGATCATTTCTCATGCTATGTTGACGGTTAAAAATGATACTTATCTACCGTCAATAGCAGGCCGGCCGACCCAGTGGGGAGGCCGACGAGCCCACTCCGGAGCCCATTCACTCTCCACCACCTCATGCATTTATGAGATATACATCGTTAATTTTAAGGCGGTTTTAAGTTGGTTTATCTAACGGTGATCGAGAGAGTTGATGCAGATCGATGATGTGGCAATGCCTTGCCCCCTACTCCATCTCCCCCATATAAGGATCCCTCTACCCCCTCCAGGAGGCTGTCATCCCATAGAGAGCCATCTCTCATTCAGATCATGATACACCACAAGAGAGAAATCTCCAGAAAGCTTTCAAGTTGTAGAAGTAGAATAGCTCTAGTTAAGAGTTTGGGAGAGTTGAGCCATGCTCAGGTTCTGGAGAAATCTTCTAAGGTCGGGTATATCTCTGTATCTCACCTTTGCAAGACTTATGCTTTAATATAGTTATCTTCTCTATTTACTTTTATGCCTTTCATGTGTATGGTTAATATAGTTATCATACCTTAGCATGGGATCTTCGCTCGTATCGAGTGCTTTAGTTATCATATGTGACTAGAGTAGCAATCCGTAGTATAGACATGGTGTCTAGACTATAGGTTACCTTAGATTGCGCTCAATCCTAC
Organism: Saccharum hybrid cultivar R570; assembly: GCA_038087645.1. Taxonomy (NCBI): domain Eukaryota; kingdom Viridiplantae; phylum Streptophyta; class Magnoliopsida; order Poales; family Poaceae; genus Saccharum; species Saccharum hybrid cultivar. The sequence goes on from JAQSUU010000496.1 coordinate 21,757,938, forward strand.
GGTTAGTTGTGGTAGCCCCAGGGGTGACAGCTCTATCAGGCTATTGTAATCCGCCATGTTAGGATTAGTGTTCGTAGAGCTTTAGGCAGCCTGTCACACCCATTTTTAAGGAACAAATGGAGTGCATACTCTTATGTGCGCCCAGAGATCAATCACACATAAGTTGACAAATATAAATAGTATCATCACAAATGTTTATTACATAACGAATAGAATCACAGAGTCTTCACATAAATAAGCGGAAACCTAATATAAATATAGTGGTAACTAGCTCCATAGCACAGGCACGTCAACTGGTTGACCACAAGTCTAGTAATCTTCAGGGAAGTAGTAGTAGTAGTCACTATTTGCACTTTCGGGGTTCCATCCTGTGGTGGGGGAATGCAAGGGTGAGCACAAAAGTACTCAACAAGTGTAACATGGGGTTCATGTAGCTCAAGTAGGCTAGACACTGGTTCAACTGCATGTAGCTTTTAGTTGATCATGTTTTAAGCAATTGAGTAGCATCGAAAAGGTAATAATCCCGAAATAAACAAATGATCATGTAAAGAGAATAATGAATAGCAAAGACAAGTAAATTAATAGTGATCTCTATTCCGTAAGGGTCCAAAGCCGCTCGTGTCCGTGAGCACGGCTGATATACTAGTTTTACACTCTGCAGAGGTTGTACACTTTCACTGTGAGTCGTGATCCCCAAAAGTCCGAGGTCATGACTCCCCATTGGACAATCAAGTTTCACTATGAAGTCTTTCCAAGGTTCGTCTAACAAGTTAGGGCCGCTAGGTTTCTGTGGCCTGCGAATGTAGAGCCCCCCTTCCATATGGCACAATAACACGCAGCCTATACTCATAGGGACAGGAGCCGCACTACACCCAACCCGGAACACACCCCTCTTGCGCCATAAAGGTAACCACTAACAAGCTAGAAAAGGTCCTCTTATATGACTAAAGCCAGAGCCATGTAGCCCTCACAGCTGTACTGTAAGTCCCGGATGTTCGCTTACAGATAAGTCCTTACGGAGAGGAATCTAGAGATAACTCTAGCCCCCTTGTTCCCTGTTGCTAAAAAGCATCTTTTAGAGTTATTGCATATATCATTAGTCAAATTACAAGATCATTGTTTATGTAAGCACTAGCCACTACCCAATGCCAATAACCATAGGATTCAAGGAACAAGATCAATACTACGGCATCCTTAACAAGGAGACACATGCAGCATGAATTAAGTGAATTAAAGTGAATAGGTAACAAGGATGATCCCATGCTATACTTGCCTTGATCTAGCTGATCCTGCTGATCCGACTCGTAAAAGTACTCTTGATCACCAACAAACTGATCACCGTCTATTTGCGATTAACATGTCAACAACAATCATCCAGGGGCAATCATGCAAAGCAAACAAAGCTATAATTAGAACAATACACCAACAGTAGTAAAATAAGATGAAAAGTTTTTAAAACAAATCTACATCGCTCTAGGATCACACAGACGCGAAGTTCACGCAAATCGGAGCTAAAACGGAAAAGTTATGATTTAAACAAGATTTACTTTACTAAAGTAATAGATTAAATCTAACCTCAAATTTAAAAAGTGTAAAACATACTGTACAGCAGTACTAATAGATAGAATATGAAATTATGAACCTAACGCAACTTGAACGGGTCAAATCGGAGTTAAAACGAAGATTTTATGACCTATTTAGATCTAGTGGCAATTCTGTAAATAGCTGAAAGCGTATTTTCAATTAAAACCGACGAAATTACGTTTTCCAATTACCAAAGCGTAAACCAGCGAGTACGCCATGGACCGCGGGTTTAGGAGTAAAGAATTATAAGGGCTCTTTTGCAAAAACGACAGCCGAAGGGGTATCAAGAGATGTAAGCCGTTGGATTAGATTTGGATGGCTGAGATCAGTCGAGGGAGAGGGAAGGGAAATCTCCCGGCCGGCACAGTGCCGAGCGCGGCGGCGGGTTTGACCGGCGGCGAGAGAACTCGCCGGAGTTCACGGCTAAGGCCCTAGAGACCATGATTTGGCTCGGGAAAAACACGGGAAGAACGAGAAGCTCGAACCGAACTCACCGGAGGGGAAAAACGGAGTCGGGGAGGACGATTTGACGACGGGCGGCTCCAATGGCGGGCGGCGGAGCACTGTGAACGGCGACAAGACAAGTTAGCCGTCTAGATTGAAAATTGGAGCAGGGGAAAGCCTCACGAGTTCATGCCGATGACAAAAAACCTCTAAGCACTTACGGAGACGACCAATTTAGCGATTTTGACGTCGATTCCCGAGCTTAGGCGGCGGCGGCCCGGTGGCAGGAGGTGAAGGCGAAGCTAGGGACCAAATTAGGGATGAAGGGAGGCGGTGGAGGCGGGCCGCTATTTATGAGACCGGCTGGCGTGCGGAGCAAGGCGGGGAAGAGGGCGTAGCCGCGTCGGTCTCCTCCAAGATGTCCGGCTCGAACACGAGCTGGAGGAAGAAGACGACCCGGAGCGGCTGACGTGCGGGCCCGGGACGTCAGCGAGACGAGCAGGAGGGGTGCGGCGGCATCTGCTGGCTGGGCCGGCCCGCCTTCGCGGCCCACGGCCAGGAGGGAAGGAAAGCGACTGGGCCGAAAAGAGGGAGGAAAGGGGCTGATTTAGGCCCGAACTGAGAAAGAGAATATCCTTTTCTTTTTTTTTTCCAATATTTCAAATACATTTTCAAATGATTTTTGAAATCATTTTCTTCTTGAAATAAAAACCAATCACACAAATAAAAATATGCATCGGCATGTATGCACAAACACTTATTTAATCCCTATATTTAATTTTATTTAAACAAAAATTATTATTTTGCTAGGTTAAAATGCTCACAAAATTGCGTAAGTAATTCAAATTCCCTATTTAAAAATATTCAAAAGTTTAGGGTATTACAATTCTACCCCCTTAAAAGAATCTCGTCCCGAGATTCGGACGATGCTCACTCAAACAACTGTGGGTATGCTTTTCTTAAATCCTCCTCTCTTTCCCACGTAGCCTCTGCTTCCGAATACCGACTCCACTGAACTTTACACATCTTTATAACTCGGCTTCGGGTAACTCTTTCCGCTGTCTCCAAAATTTTCACAGGATACTCCTCGTAAGTAAGATTTTCCTTAACAGTGAGTTCTTCCAACGGTATTTGTTCTTCCGGTACACGCAGACATTTCTTTAACTGTGACACATGAAACACATCATGCACCCCTGCTAAACTCTCAGGCAATTCCAACTGATAAGCCACTTCACCACGCCTCTCTAAGATCTTAAAAGGACCGACATACCTCGGTGCTAACTTTCCTTTCCGATTAAACCTTTTCACACCTCTCATAGGCGACACCTTCAGATAAACATAATCTCCTACTTCGAAAGTCAACTCTCTTCGTCGAGTATCGGCATAACTTTTCTGTCGCGACTGAGCTGCTTTCAAGTTATTTCGAATCATTCTTACGTGTTTCTCAGCATTCTTAAGCACATCTGGTCCAAATACTTGACTCTCTCCCGTCTGATTCCAAAACAATGGAGTTCTACACTTCCTACCATACAAAGCTTCAAAGGGTGCCATCTGTAAACTTTTCTGATAACTGTTATTATAGGAAAACTCTGCATACGGCAAACTCTTGTCCCAACTTGTACCATACTGCAAAGCACAAGCTCTTAACATATCCTCCAATATCTGGTTAATCCTTTCTGTTTGCCCATCCGTCTGAGGATGATATGCTGTGCTAAAATTTAGCTTAGTCCCTAATGACTCTTGTACTTTCTGCCAGTAATACGATGTAAACTGGGTACCTCGATCAGACACTATCTTCTTCGGAACTCCATGCAAACTTACTATTCTTTCCAAATACAACTCTGCCAACTTTGCACTGGAATACGTAGTTCTAACTGGTATAAAATGAGCAACTTTAGTCAAACGATCCACTATAACCCATATTGAATCAAAACCCCTCTGAGTGCGTGGTAATCCTACTATGAAGTCCATACCAACTTCTTCCCACTTCCACTCGGGTATCTGCATCGGTTGCAGCAATCCTGCAGGTCTTTGATGTTCAGCTTTAACCCTCTGACATGTGTCACATAGTGCAACATACTCTGCAACATCTCTTTTCAAACCGTGCCACCAATACTTTTCTCGTAAATCCATATACATCTTAGTACTTCCAGGATGAATAGAGTAAGCGGACTCATGAGCCTCCCGTAGGATTGCTCCTCTTATAGCTTTGTCCTCAGGCACACATAATCGTTTTCCAAACCATAGGGTTCCCTTGTCATCCAACCGGAATCCAGGGGCTTTACCTTTCGGTATATTCCCTACTATCTCCTTTATCTTGCCATCCGTCAACTGACCCTCGCGTATTTGTTGCTCTAACATAGGCTCTACTACTAATTCCACTGCATTAACGGCAATACCCAAGTTTAGATGCTCAATCTCAGCACATAACTCATCTGACATCGGCATTACTTGTACCTCGTTAGCATAGCTCTTCCTACTAAGGGCATCAGCAACCACATTAGCTTTACCCGGATGATAGTGTACCTCCAGATCATAATCCTTAATCAACTCTAACCATCGACGTTGTCTCAAGTTCAGATCTGATTGAGTGAAAATGTACTTCAAACTCTTATGATCAGTGTAAATATCACTTTTATGTCCAATCAAATAATGTCTCCATATTTTCAAGGCATGCACAACGGCTGCTAACTCCAAATCATGGGTAGGATAATTTAACTCATGCTTCCTCAACTGTCGAGATGCATATGCTACTACTTTGCCTTCCTGCATAAGCACACAACCAAGACCCAAACGAGATGCATCACAATAAATGGAGAAGCTCTTATTCAAATCTGGCAAAACTAACACCGGGGCTGTTGTCAATCGTTTCTTCAGCTCCTCAAAATTAACCTGACACTTATCAGACCACACAAATTTAGCATTCTTTTCCAGCAGCGCCGTCATTGGCTTGGCAAGCTTAGAAAACCCTTCAATGAATCTTCTATAATATCCAGCCAATCCCAAGAAACTACGAATTTCTCCCACATCAGTTGGCGGTTTCCAATTCAACACATCTTTTACCTTGCTAGGATCCACTGATATTCCACCATTAGAGACCACATGACCCAGAAAAGCAACTTCCTTTAACCAAAACTCGCATTTGCTACGCTTAGCATAGAGCTTATGCTCTCTGAGCTTCTGCAGGACCAACCTCAAATGTTCCACATGTTCTTCCTTAGTCTTAGAGTATACCAGGATATCATCGATGAACACTACTACAAACTTATCAAGATACTCCATAAATACCTTATTCATCAGGTACATAAAGTATGCAGGAGCATTAGTCAAACCAAAGGACATTACTGTATACTCATACAAACCATATCGGGTGGTGAATGCTGTCTTAGGTATATCCGTGGCACGAATCTTCAACTGATGATAGCCAGAGCGAAGGTCAATCTTGGAGAACACACAAGCACCTCTCAACTGATCAAACAAATCATCAATCCTGGGCAGTGGGTACTTATTCTTGATAGTTACCTCGTTGAGTGACCGATAATCAACACACATCCGTTGAGAACCATCCTTCTTATCCACAAAGATCACAGGAGCTCCCCATGGTGATGAGCTAGGACGAATAAAACCTTTCTCTTGCAATTCTTTTATTTGTTTCTTAAGTTCTTCTAATTCGTTAACCCCCATCCTATATGGACGCTTAGCTATAGGTGCAGTTCCAGGCAATAATTCAATAATAAACTCAATGTCGCGGTCGGGTGGCATACCTGGCAAGTCGTCGGGGAACACATCCGGAAATTCATCCACAACTGGATCTTCTTGATTAGCATTATCATCCAGTCGATTTACTGTAGCTGTCTGCGGCTTCTGCACTACAATCTCCACACTAATGCGATCTCCCTTCGGTGTTGTCAGGGCTACTGCCTTTTCCTTACACTGAATCACTGCCTGATTTTGCTTCATCCAGTCTAATCCCAGAATCAGATCAATCCCAGCTGTTCTCAACACTATAGGACTCACTTTGAACTCTACCCCCCTTAAATTTAAACTAATAGGGAGGCATTGATAGGAAGCTTGCATACTACCCCCAGGCGAGTTAACTAGTATAGGGTTTTTCATGGCACACAAAGGAATGCTATTTGTCTTAACAAATATTTGAGATATGAATGAATGCGAAGCTCCAGAATCAAAAAGAACAGTGGCAGGGATGGAGTGGACATCGAACGTACCGAGCATAACTTCAGGTTCCGACATTGCAGTCTCCTCCGACAAGTGAGTCACCTTCCCGTAGTAGGGTGGCTTCTGATTACTATTCTGCTTCTGAGGAGTTTGCTGGTTGGCCTTCTCAGGACAGTTATAAGACAAGTGACCCTCCTTTCCACAACGGAAGCACTTGGTTGGAGTATTAGGAGCACTAGTCTTTATTGGGGTGTTATTAGGGGTACTCTGTCGCTGATTCTGGTTCCCATTCTGCTATTGAGAGCGTTGATTGCCATTCTGCGACTGATAAGGAGGACGTTGCAGAAACTGATTACGTGGAGGAAGTTGACCACGATTCCATTGGTTGGGCGGATACCTCTGCTGAAAACCTTGTTCATAACCAGTACGTTGGCGAGTGTTATTCCCAGATATCTGTCCCTGAAGTCTCTTTCTTTTAGCATCCATCTCCTTGCGCTTATTATCCACCACAATAGCACGATTCACGAGAGTTTGATAATCTGGGTAAGCATTAGACATTAGCTGCAGCTGAAGACCATCATGCAGACCCTTCAGGAAAAGTCGCTGCTTATCAGCATCATTAGCCACCTCATTTGGCGCATAACGTGACAACTGAGCAAACTTGTCTCTATACTCTGCCACAGGCATAGATCCCTGTGTCAAATTGCGAAATTCTTCTGCCTTCAATGCTATCACCCCCTCTGGTATATGGTAGGACCTAAAACTCTCGGTAAATTCCTGCCAAGTAATAGCGGGAGCATTGGCAGGACGGCCATACTGATATGAATCCCACCAATCTTGAGCTGCTCCTTGAAGTTGTCCCGAAGCAAACAACACCTTCTGCTGATCATTACACTGAGCAATGTTGAGTTGCTTCTCTACTGCACGAAGCCAATCATCAGCTTCCAATGGATCTGAGGCATGTGTAAACACTGGGGGATGACCCTTCAAAAATTCCCCACGCTTATCTCGCGCAGGTGCTCCTCCAACTGGCTGATTTTGCTGATTGTTCACCAGGGCTTCCATTAGCTGTGTCTGTATGGCCAAAAGCTCATGAATAGTAGGTGTTGGTCCAACTCCACGACCACGGCCTCGACCTCGTCCTCTTCCAGACATCTGTTATCCAATATAGTATCAAATCTTAGAGATTACCACACAATAGACAATTCTAGAGATAGAGATTAGAATCTGAAAATTTTCTGGACGCATCCCGATTTCAGCTGTTCGGTAAAACAAACATATCTCGAGTTACAGATACCCAGTAGAGGTGTTCTTTACATGGTTGGAAAGCTTATGAAATTATCTAGAACTTTTATTTAACTCATACTTCCAGATTCTGTCACGAAGTTACCCAAAAACAGAACACAACAGAAACTGTTTCTGACTTCCAGACTGCATAGTAACTTCATCTTGTAACGATTATAACTCATGATCCAGAATAGATAAAAAGTTGATTCCAGAGGCATTGGAAAGGTACGTGGGTCTAGATTCTCTCATAAAAATTTCAGAATTTTTCGCTGATCAATTAATTTTAAGCATAAAAGGAAAGACAGATCGCTCCAGAAAAGACAGAACAGAGAGAAAAGTTAACCCAACTAAATTATTTATTTATCACACTAAAACTTAATATTGTATAACTTGGAACTTTTGTAGACAGGCCCACAAAGCTCCAGCACTCATTACATGGAAAATCCAACTCACACATAAGCACAATAATAACTCAACTAACCACACAAAGTTCACACGACACCACAAACTCAACTTAACTTGACACTACTCGAACTATCGTATTATTACATAAATGGTATTCCAACTCCTAAGTACGGGCTTGGTGTTCATGATGATCATAGATCGGTTCCATGCCTTGGTCAATCCTTAAGCCATCTATCACTTCTTGATACCTCTTGACGTCTTTTCCCAAAGCTTTAACCAGAGCTACCAACCGACGATTTGTCACCATCATGTCATGACCAAAGTCCACCATGACCCGAGGAACTAAATCCAAATTCCCAGGGTCAGTCATTACCCATCCATACTCCGGATCTCCACGAGGGAAATAGCAATATGGATCATCTTGCATAATCTCATAGCGAAGGTGACGAAGTCCCAAGCATGCTTCAAAGGCTGCATCTTCTATACCATCTTCTATAGTGGCACGGCGTCCGCTATGGGAAAAACACCGATCTAGCAAAAAGGTGCCCAACTCATTGTTCTTAACGAAGATGCGCACACTGCACTTCCAATAAGTAGTTTCCAGAGGGTGTTTATGCTCCCAGCAGACATACTCAATTGCAGGATCCCAATCTGTGAAGTAGGCATTAAGTATGTCACTCAGTCGGTGGTGTGACGGGGTGTCATGGCTTGATTTGTGATGGATCCTTGTAATCCAGCCCATAGGAAGGGATGGCACTCCAATTTCAGCAGAAGCATCTGGTGAAGGCGAAGGGGGCTGTCCTCCGTTGTTAGTAAGCTCAACATCTTCATCGTCACTCAAATAGATAACTTCCTCCTTAGGTTCAATTTCCTCCTGAGGCAAAGCTGGTTCTGGCGCCTGTTCTGGTGTTGATGGTGGGGTTGGTGTAGTGTCTTCTAATTCCTCCTGAAGCTCTTCGGGTTCCTCATGAAGCTCTTCGGGTTCCTCCTGAAGCTCTTCTGGTTTCACCAAGGAACGGGGTGGATAGTATCCTCCAGTGGTGATGCGGGCAGTCTTGCGGGCACGAGGCATCTACAGATTTTGGTCCAAGGATGAGTTGAAATTAGAGACAATATTTTCATAATAGAATGAGGCGAAAGAAGCATAATAATTTAGCAATTATCAAGGGTAAAGTAATAAGCATGAAACAAGTGAAGAAAAGAGAACTAAAACGACCATTACTAACTAGGCTTGCGTCCTACAGTCAACATAGCTCTGATACCAATCTGTCACACCCATTTTTAAGGAACAAATGGAGTGCATACTCTTATGTGCGCCCAGAGATCAATCACACATAAGTTGACAAATATAAATAGTATCATCACAAATGTTTATTACATAACGAATAGAATCACAGAGTCTTCACATAAATAAGCGGAAACCTAATATAAATATAGTGGTAACTAGCTCCATAGCACAGGCACGTCAACTGGTTGACCACAAGTCTAGTAATCTTCAGGGAAGTAGTAGTAGTAGTCACTATTTGCACTTTCGGGGTTCCATCCTGTGGTGGGGGAATGCAAGGGTGAGCACAAAAGTACTCAACAAGTGTAACATGGGGTTCATGTAGCTCAAGTAGGCTAGACACTGGTTCAACTGCATGTAGCTTTTAGTTGATCATGTTTTAAGCAATTGAGTAGCATCGAAAAGGTAATAATCCCGAAATAAACAAATGATCATGTAAAGAGAATAATGAATAGCAAAGACAAGTAAATTAATAGTGATCTCTATTCCGTAAGGGTCCAAAGCCGCTCGTGTCCGTGAGCACGGCTGATATACCAGTTTTACACTCTGCAGAGGTTGTACACTTTCACTGTGAGTCGTGATCCCCAAAAGTCCGAGGTCATGACTCCCCATTGGACAATCAAGTTTCACTATGAAGTCTTTCCAAGGTTCGTCTAACAAGTTAGGGCCGCTAGGTTTCTGTGGCCTGCGAATGTAGAGCCCCCCTTCCATATGGCACAATAACACGCAGCCTATACTCATAGGGACAGGAGCCGCACTACACCCAACCCGGAACACACCCCTCTTGCGCCATAAAGGTAACCACTAACAAGCTAGAAAAGGTCCTCTTATATGACTAAAGCCAGAGCCATGTAGCCCTCACAGCTGTACTGTAAGTCCCGGATGTTCGCTTACAGATAAGTCCTTACGGAGAGGAATCTAGAGATAACTCTAGCCCCCTTGTTCCCTGTTGCTAAAAAGCATCTTTTAGAGTTATTGCATATATCATTAGTCAAATTACAAGATCATTGTTTATGTAAGCACTAGCCACTACCCAATGCCAATAACCATAGGATTCAAGGAACAAGATCAATACTACGGCATCCTTAACAAGGAGACACATGCAGCATGAATTAAGTGAATTAAAGTGAATAGGTAACAAGGATGATCCCATGCTATACTTGCCTTGATCTAGCTGATCCTGCTGATCCGACTCGTAAAAGTACTCTTGATCACCAACAAACTGATCACCGTCTATTTGCGATTAACATGTCAACAACAATCATCCAGGGGCAATCATGCAAAGCAAACAAAGCTATAATTAGAACAATACACCAACAGTAGTAAAATAAGATGAAAAGTTTTTAAAACAAATCTACATCGCTCTAGGATCACACAGACGCGAAGTTCACGCAAATCGGAGCTAAAACGGAAAAGTTATGATTTAAACAAGATTTACTTTACTAAAGTAATAGATTAAATCTAACCTCAAATTTAAAAAGTGTAAAACCTACTGTACAGCAGTACTAATAGATAGAATATGAAATTATGAACCTAACGCAACTTGAACGGGTCAAATCGGAGTTAAAACGAAGATTTTATGACCTATTTAGATCTAGTGGCAATTCTGTAAATAGCTGAAAGCGTATTTTCAATTAAAACCGACGAAATTACGTTTTCCAATTACCAAAGCGTAAACCAGCGAGTACGCCATGGACCGCGGGTTTAGGAGTAAAGAATTATAAGGGCTCTTTTGCAAAAACAACAGCCGAAGGGGTATCAAGAGATGTAAGCCGTTGGATTAGATTTGGATGGCTGAGATCAGTCGAGGGAGAGGGAAGGGAAATCTCCCGGCCGGCACAGTGCCGAGCGCGGCGGCGGGTTTGACCGGCGGCGAGAGAACTCGCCGGAGTTCACGGCTAAGGCCCTAGAGACCATGATTTGGCTCGGGAAAAACACGGGAAGAACGAGAAGCTCGAACCGAACTCACCGGAGGGGAAAAACGGAGTCGGGGAGGACGATTTGACGACGGGCGGCTCCAATGGCGGGCGGCGGAGCACTGTGAATGGCGACAAGACAAGTTAGCCGTCTAGATTGAAAATTGGAGCAGGGGAAAGCCTCACGAGTTCATGCCGATGACGAAAAACCTCTAAGCACTTACGGAGACGACCAATTTAGCGATTTTGACGTCGATTCCCGAGCTTAGGCGGCGGCGGCCCGGTGGCAGGAGGTGAAGGCGAAGCTAGGGACCAAATTAGGGATGAAGGGAGGCGGTGGAGGCGGGCCGCTATTTATGAGACCGGCTGGCGTGCGGAGCAAGGCGGGGAAGAGGGCGTAGCCGCGTCGGTCTCCTCCAAGATGTCCGGCTCGAACACGAGCTGGAGGAAGAAGACGACCCGGAGCGGCTGACGTGCGGGCCCGGGACGTCAGCGAGACGAGCAGGAGGGGTGCGGCGGCATCTGCTGGCTGGGCCGGCCCGCCTTCGCGGCCCACGGCCAGGAGGGAAGGAAAGCGACTGGGCCGAAAAGAGGGAGGAAAGGGGCTGATTTCGGCCCGAACTGAGAAAGAGAATATCCTTTTCTTTTTTTTTCCAATATTTCAAATACATTTTCAAATGATTTTTGAAATCATTTTCTTCTTGAAATAAAAACCAATCACACAAATAAAAATATGCATCGGCATGTATGCACAAACACTTATTTAATCCCTATATTTAATTTTATTTAAACAAAAATTATTATTTTGCTAGGTTAAAATGCTCACAAAATTGCGTAAGTAATTCAAATTCCCTATTTAAAAATATTCAAAAGTTTAGGGTATTACACAGCCTTCCCCTAGCTACGCTTTGTCACCCCCTTAGAGAGTTGGAAAGGTACTGTTGCTCCAAAGTGTAATTGTGTATGATCGCTATATTTACCCATGATTTAGTTATACCCTATAGAATCGAAGTAATAGAAAAGTATTTAGAAACCTTGAATTCACCCACTGTCCTCTCAATTTAGCTAGACTGCTCATTTATGAAATTTTCTTATGTGTGTGTGTGTGTCATTATTCATAACTCTTATCATAAACAACACTTACCCCCACTTTAGTTTAGTTAGTATACTACCTAGTAGATACATGATGGTGAACTATCAACTTCTTTAACCATTGTTTCCCTGTGGATAAATATGATACTCTACAATACTCTCGGGTGAAACCTACAACGGTATCCATGTGGCTGCGGATTTATCTGTGTGCATTTAAAACATACCAACAACGTCCACCTTTAATGTTAGATAGTCGAATGCACATGAAGAAACAAAGGGTGAGAGGGTAATGGAAACGACTTGTAAGAAATGACTTTTTAACTATAATAAAAGTAATAGTTAGTAAGTTCTGCAAGATCAAAGTGTATGTGTCCATCAAAATACATCTTTCAACACTAAATATGTGATTCTCTTCTCATTCAAACACTGCACACCTTGTCTTGTCGGTGGGCAAGTGTGTTCATCTCTTTACTCTAAAGGGAAGAATACTACTGAAGGTAACAACGACACTTGTGAAGTGCTTCAACTGAAGCATCCTCCTTTAGTGTCAAATAGAGGAACACAGTTGCATAGGAAAATATGTAGGTGCGCCTAGGATCTAAATAGGTGGTTCTCTTCTCATTCGAATGGTACACACCTTGACCTTTTTTGTGGGTGAGTGTGTTCATCTCTTGATGCTTAAGGTAAGAATACTACAATATTTAACAACATCATTTGTGAAGTGTTTCAACTGGAGCATCCACCTTTAGCGTCAAATAGAGGAACATACTTGCATATGGAAAAGAGTAGGAGAGAGTGGAGGAGAGAGAGAGAGAGAGGGGAGATAGAGGATTAAAATATGATATTATGAAGAGTGAACTAAAATATAATTTTTACAAATTCACTAGTTGGACTAAGTGTCCCTTGAGAGGAAGTATGCATGGCACAAAAATCAAACGTGTACTCGCACATAGCTATTTTCCTGCTTTGTCAAGTAAATATAGTCATTTCAAAAATGTTTTAATATTCACTATCTAACCGAAGCCTTGTTTGTGGGTATGCAGATGAGGAGGCGTTCTTTCAAAATGTAATCCAGGTGAGTGCTTGTGGGATCAACATCAATTCTCCAGCGCGTGAAATGAGGTGATCAAGTGAAGATGACATTTTCTTTTTATTGTATTATTATTATATTATTGTAGGTATACGGCCCCTACACCTATATGCCGGCACGGACGGGAGCTCGGAGATGAAACCACCTACGTTGAAGCTGCGAGCACCGACGCCACCTAAGCCAACACCCGACATAACATATGGAGGGGCATGATGGAACGACACAAGTGGCTGTAAGAAGTTGCTATGCACCGCGATGCATGGCACATGAAGATTTATGGCTTCATTGCCTCATATATGACAGCTACAAAACATTAGTTTATTACTTCGCTACTTCATATATGTCTTATGAATAATGTGTTTCTCATTAGCTATTATGTTATGAACACTATAAAAGGTGGCAACAACATCTAGTAAGTGTTCAAGTTAAAGTCGGCACACCAAGCATTAAAATGAGGAACACACATGGAGAAGAGTAAGTGCGAGAATGATATGAACAAAAATATCTATTAAATAAAATAAAATATGTACTTTTCTGTTATGAAAATGAGCTTAAACTAGGTGTAAACAACATTCATCATTCAAACCTTATGGGTGGGTCCCCATTACATTTCACATTTATAAACTTCACCCTTTTTTTGTGTTCGTGTTCTCAACATGAATGGTAGAAATAATGCCAAAGAAACTAGACTTGGCATGTGTTTCATTAAGAGCATCCACCTTTAATGTTAGATAGTCGCACACGAAGAAACAAAGGGTGAGAGGGTAATGGAAATGACTTGTAAGAAAGGACTTTTTAACTATAGTAAAATTAATAGTTAGTAAGTTCTGCAAGATCAAAGTGTACAGTGTCCATCGAAATGCATCCTCCACCAGTAAATATGTGGTTCTCTTCACATTCAAACATCGCCCACCTTGTCCTATCGGTAGGCAAGTGTGTTCGTCTCTTGACGCGAAAGGTAAGGGTGCTACCAGAGAAAAACAATGACACTTGTGAAGCGTTTCACTAGAACATCCACCTTTAGCGTCAAATAGAGGAACACAAGTATAGGCGAGGGTGGTAGAGAGAGAGCGAGTTAAAATATGATATTATAAAGAGTAAACTAGAATATATTTCCCACAAATTTTCTAGTTGGAGTAAGTATCCCGAGAGAAGTATGCATGACCAAAATGTCAGCAAATGTGTGCCACTACTTTAATTTCCATTTTGTTGTGGTCCATGCTCAATGTGTTTGTTCCTTTAGAGTTAAGGTACAAGTACTGTAATTGTATGAAACTACAGATGTGAAGTGTTAAGATCAAAGAAGGAACACCATGTGCAAATATGTGGAAAAAACACTTCCACAAAAGGAGAAGAGTAAGTTACAAAAGGGTTTATTTTAATTTCCCATCAGTTTGTCTTATTAATAATGTGTTTCTCTTTAGCTGTTATGTTATGAACACTATAATTGGTGGCAACCGCATCTAGTAAGTGTTCAGGTTAAAGACAGCACACAAAGCATTAAAATGAGGAACACACATGGAGAAGAGTAAGTGCGAGAATGATATGAAGAAAAATAACTATAAAATAAAATAAAATAAAATAAAATATGTACTTTGCTGTTATGAAAATTAGCCTAAACTAGGTGTAAAACAACATTGATCAATCAAACCTTATGGGTGGGTCCCCATGGCATTTGGCATTTATAAACTTCACCCTTTTTATTTGTGTTCATTTCTCAACATGAATGGTAGCAATACTGCCAAAGAAACTAGACTTGGCATGTGTTTCCTTGAGAGCATCTAGAGCATCCACCTTTAAAGTTAGATAGTAGAAGGCACATGAAGAAATAAAGGGTGAGAGGGTAATGGAAATGACTTGCAATAAAGGACTTTTTAACTATAGTAAAATTAATAGTTAGTAAGTTCTGCAAGATCAAAGTGTATGGTGTCCATCGAAATGCATCTTTCCACACTAAATATGTGGTTTTGTTCTCATTCAAACTCTGCACACCTTATCTTGTCGGTGGGCAAGTGTGTTCATCTCTTTACTCTAAAGGGAAGAATACTACAAAAGGTAACAACGGCACTTGTGAAGTGTTTCAACTAGAGCATCCCCTCCTTTAGCGTCAAATAGAGGAACACAATTGCATACGAAAATGTGTAGGTGCGCATAGGTTCTAAATAGGTGGTTCTCTTCTCATTCGAACACTGCACACCTTGTCCTTTTAGGTGGGTGAGTGTGTTCGTCTCTTGACGCTAAAGGTAAGAATACTAAAATATTTATCAACATCATTTGTGAAATGTTTCAACATGGTCATCCACCTTTAGTGTCAAATAGAGGAACACACTTGCATATGGAAAAGAGTAGGAGAGAGTGGAGGGAAGAGAGAGGGGAGAGAGAGGATTAAAATATGATATTATGAAGAGTGAACTAAAATATACTTTTACAAATTCACTAGTTGGACTAAGTGTCCCTTGAGAGGAAGTATGCATGGCACAAAATGAAATGTGTATTCATGCGTAGCTGTTTTCTTGCTTTGTCAAGTAAATATAGTTGTTTCAAAAATGTTTTAATATTCGGGAGCCTTATTTGTGGGTATGTAGATGAGGAGGCGTTCTTTCAAAAATGTGATCCAGGTGAGTGTTTGGGGGATCAAAATCAATTCTCTGGCGCGTGAAATGAGGTGATCAAGTGAACATGATGTTTTCTTTTCATTGTATTATTATTATTATATTATTGTAGGTATGTGGCCCGTACACCTATATGGTGGCACGGATAGGAGTTGGGAGGTGAAACCACCTACGTTGAAGTTGTGAGCACCAACGCCGCCTGAGCCAACACACGGCATCAACATATGGAGGGACACGATGGAACGGCACAAGTGGCTGCAAGAGGTTGTCGTGCACTGCGATGCATGGCTCATGAAGATTTCTGGCTTCACTGCTTCATATATGGCAGCTACAGAACATTATTTTATTAATTTGCTACTTCATATATGTCTTATGAATAATATGTTTCTCATTAGCTATTATGTCATGAACACTATAAAAGGTGGCAACAACATCTAGTAAGTGTTCAGGTTAAAGGTGGCACACAAAACATTAAAATGAGGAACACACATGGAGAAGAGTAAGTGCGAGATTGATATGAAGAAAAATAACTATTAAATAAAATAAAATATGTACTTTGATGTTATGAAAATTAGCCTAAACTAGGTGTAAAACAACATTGATCATTCAAACCTTATGGGTGAGTCCCCATGACATTTGGCATTTATAAACTTCACCCTTTTTATTCGTGTTCGTTTCTCAACATGAATGGTAGAAATACTGGCAAAGAAACTAGACTTGGCATGTGTTTCATTGAGAGCATCTAGAGCATCCACCTTTAATGTTAGATAGTAGAATTCACATGAAGAAATAAAGGGTGAGAGGGTAATGGAAATGACTTGTAATAAAGGATTTTTTAACTATAGTAAAATTAATAGTTAGTAAGTTCAGCAAAATCAAAGTGTATAGTGTCCATCGAAATGCATCTTCAAACGCTAAATATGTGGTTCTCTTCTCATTCAAACACTGCACACCTTGTCTTGTCGGTGGGCAAGTGTGTTCATCTCTTTACTCTAAAGGGAAGAATACTACCGAAGGTAACAACAACACTTGTGAAGTGTTTCAACTGGAGCATCCTCTCCTTTAGCATCAAATAGAGGAACACAGTTGCATACGGAAATGTGTAGGTGCGCATAGGATCTAAATAGGTGGTTCTCTTCTCATTCGAACACTGCACACCTTGTCCTTTTTGGTGGGCGAGTGTGTTCGTCTCTTGATGCTAAAGGTAAGAATACTACAATATTTATCAACATCATTTGTGAAATGTTTCAACTGGAGCATCCACCTTTAGCGTCAAATAGAGGAACACACTTGCATATGGAAAAGAGTAGGAGAAAGTGGAGGGGAGAGAGGGGAGAGAGAGCATTAAAATATGATATTATGAAGAGTGAACTAAAATATACTTTTTACAAAGTCACTAGTTGGACTCAGTGTCCCTTGAGAGGAAGTATGCATGGCACAAAATCAAACGTGTACTCGCGTATAGCTGTTTTCCTGCTTTGCCAAGTAAATATAGTTGTTTCGAAAAAATTTAATACTCACCATCTAACAGGAGCCTTGTTTGTGGGTATGCAGATGAGGAGGCGTTCTTTCAAAAATGTGATCCAGGTGAGTGCTTGTGGGATCAACATCAATTCTCTAGCGCGTTAAATGAGGTGATCAAGTGAACATGACATTTTCTTTTTATTGTATTATTATTATTATATTGTTGTAGGTACGCAGCCCCTACACCTATATGGTGGCACGAACGGGAGCTGGGAGGTGAAACCACCTACGATGAAGCTGCGAGCACCAACACCGCCTGAGCAAACACCTGGCATCAACATATGGAGGGACACGATGGAACGGCACAAGTGGCTGCAAGAAATTGCTGTGCACTGCGATGCATGGCTCATGAACATTTCTAGCTTCACTGGTTCATATATCACAGCTACAGAACATTATTTTATTACTTCACTACTTTGTATATGTCTTATGAATAATGTGTTTCACATTAGCTATTATGTTATGAACACTAAAATAGGTGGCAACAACATCTAGTAAGTGTTCAGGTTAAAGTCGGCACACCAAGCATTAAAATGAGGAACACACATGGAGAAGAGTAAGTGCATGAATGATATGAACAAAAATATCAGTTAAATAAAATAAAATATGTACTTTGTTGTTATGCAAATGAGCCTAAACTAGGTGTAAACAACATTCATCATTCAAACCTTATGGGTGGGTCCCCATCACATTTAGCATTTGTAAACTTCACCCTTTTTATTTATGTTCGCGTTCTCAACATGAACGGTAGAAATACTGCCAAAGAAACTAGACTTGGCATGTGTTTCATTGAGAGCATCCACCTTTAATGTTAGATTGTAGAATGCACATGAAGAAACAGAGGGTGAGAGGGTAACAAAAATGAGTTGTAATAAAGGACATTTTAACTATAGTAAAACTAATAGCTAGTAAGTTCTGCGAGATCAAAGTGCATGGTGTCCCTCGAAATGCATCTTTCAACACTAAATATGTGGTTCTCTTCTCATTCAAACACTGCACACCTTGTCTTGTTGGTGGGCAAGTGTGTTCATCTCTTTGCTCTAAAGGGAAGAATACTACCGAAGGTAACAACGACACTTGTGAAGTGTTTCAACTGTAGCATCCTCCTTTAGCATCAAATAGAGGAACATAGTTGCATACGGAAATGTGTAGGTGGGCCTAGGATCTAAATAGGTGGTTCGCTTCTCATTCGAACACTACACACCTTGTCCTTTTCGGTGGGCGAGTGTGTTCGTCTCTTGATGCCTAAGGTAAGAATACTATAATATTTAACAACATCATTCGTGAAATGTTTCAACTGGAGCATCCACCTTTAGCGTCAAATAGAGGAACACACTTGCATATGGAAAGGAGTAGGAGAGAGTGGAGGGGAGAGAGAGAAGTGAGAGCATTAAAATATGATATTATGAAGAGTGAACTAAAATATACTTTTTACAAAGTCACTAGTTGGACTCAGTGTCCCTTGAGAGGAAATATGCATGGCACAAAATCAAACGTGTACTCGCGTATAGCTGTTTTCCTGCTTTGCCAAGTAAATATAGTTGTTTCAAAAAAATTTAATACTCACCATCTAACAGGAGCCTTGTTTGTGGGTATGCAGACGAGGAGGCGTTCTTTCAAAAATGTGATCCAGGTGAGTGCTTGTGGGATCAACATCAATTCTCTAGCGCGTTAAATGAGGTGATCAAGTGAACATGACATTTTCTTTTTATTGTATTATTATTATATTGTTGTAGGTACACAGCCCCTACACCTATATGGTGGCACGGACGGGAGCTGGGAGGTGAAACCACCTACGTTGAAGCAGCGAGCTCCAACACCGCCTGAGCAAACACCTGGCATCAACATATGGAGGGACACGATGGAACGGCACAAGTGGCTGCAAGAAATTGCTGTGCACTGCGATGCATGGCTCATGAACATTTCTGGCTTCACTGGTTCATATATCACAGCTACAGAACGTTATTTTATTACTTCACTACTTTGTATATGTCTTATGAATAATGTGTTTCACATTAGCTATTATGTTATGAACACTAAAATAGGTGGCAACAACATCTAGTAAGTGTTCAGGTTAAAGTCGGCACACCAAGCATTACAATGAGGAACACAC
Source organism: Saccharum hybrid cultivar R570 (assembly GCA_038087645.1). Taxonomy (NCBI): domain Eukaryota; kingdom Viridiplantae; phylum Streptophyta; class Magnoliopsida; order Poales; family Poaceae; genus Saccharum; species Saccharum hybrid cultivar. The sequence continues at coordinate 21,777,466 of JAQSUU010000496.1, forward strand.
ATGGAGAAGAGTAAGTGCATGAATGATATGAACAAAAATATCAGTTAAATAAAATAAAATATGTACTTTGTTGTTATGCAAATGAGCCTAAACTAGGTGTAAACAACATTCATCATTCAAACCTTATGGGTGGGTCCCCATCACATTTAGCATTTGTAAACTTCACCCTTTTTATTTATGTTCGCGTTCTCAACATGAACGGTAGAAATACTGCCAAAGAAACTAGACTTGGCATGTGTTTCATTGAGAGCATCCACCTTTAATGTTAGATTGTAGAATGCACATGAAGAAACAGAGGGTGAGAGGGTAACAAAAATGTGTTGTAATAAAGGACATTTTAACTATAGTAAAACTAATAGTTAGTAAGTTCTGCGATGTAACACCCGAAAAATTACTTATTTGGAAATAGAGCTAAAATTATTTAATTATGTATTTTTGTGCTCATAAAAACATAGGAAAATAAAAATTTTTGTTGAATTAAAATTTATCTTAGGATGTAGCAACATTGTTGTGCATACATGTTGATGCATTTGTGTTTTTGTATTGTTTGGTTTTGACCAAAGATTAAAATGAATTCAAGTTGTTCTTTCAAAATGCGTTTAGGTCGATTTTCCTTCTCTGATATAGATATATTATTTTTATACAATCAAATTCCTTGTTTCTCATCCGTCAATCAACCTCTACAAACTTCTCGGAAATTTTTCTGACTTTTTTTGTAGCTTGTTTCCACTTGTCTGTGAGCATAATCTAATTTTTAGATGCTCCAAAATTACCTTTTAGTGAGCTCCAAATACTTTATTTAGGTTCCTCATGTTCCATAATGTCTCTGGAAATTTTGCCCGAATTTTCGGAGCTTTCGGAGTATTTTTCGCGGCTTAAATAATAATTCTAGATTTTTTTGGAATTATTTTATCCATGAAAATAATTAATTCCGAAAATAATAAATCTCTCATTTTTTTCCAACGCTCAAAGCCCATGTGCAATAATCCTAATAAAACTCAAAGGCCCATACATTTATTTACTAATGGGCTTAAATGATTACTTAGGCCTATTAGCGGAGGTGGATGGCGCAACGTCAATTAGCACCATATCGCTAGTTGACATGGAGGTGGAGAGTTTTCCTCCCTATATATACGTACATACCCATGGGCAAAGCACACCAAAAACTACCGTAGAGGAGCCTCTAGTTTGGGAAATCTCTCATGTAGTAAATTATATTTTCTCCTCCTTCTCTTGTCGCCGTTCGACGAAGCCACCAGGCGTTCTACTCCAAGAAGAAGAAGAGGTATTTACTTGAATTCCACCGTCTAGATCACATTAAAAACCAGATTTTGATTTATTTTCAAAACTAGATATTTACAAAACTGCCACTATCTTGTTTAGGCCATATCTTCTACGTTTTAACTCCGATTTGACCCGTTCAAATTGCATTTGGTTCGTATTTGCGAGCTCTACATGTTGGTAGTACTGTACAGTAGGTTTGGAAAATTTAATTTTCGAGTTTATATTAAAGTAATTATTTATCTATAGGAAATCTTAGAAAATTCATAACTTTCACGTTTTAAATCCGAATTTCGTGATCTTTACGCCTGTGTGTTCGTAGCAATGCGTAGAAAATCTTTAAAACATTTTCACATATTGTTTCATATGTTTGGTTTACTGTTCTAATTATTATTTATCATTTGCTTCGTGTATGATTGCTCGATGTGTATGTGGTGATTTATTGATCAAGTCCAGTCGGTGAGATTTACGTGGAGATTCAAGAAGCTATTAATTGAAGATTTGGATCAGATAAGGGATCTCAATTTAAGGCAAGTATAGCATGGGATCATCCTTGTTTCCTATTCACCTTTAATATACTTAATTCATGTGCATGTGTCTACCTTGTTACCACTAAGGATATCCTAGTTTTTGTATCTTGTACCTTGACACCCATGGGACATTGCATTGGGTAGTATTTATGCTAGTGCTCAAGATAAATAACTATGATATGTAACTTGACTAATGATATATGCAATAAACGTTTAAATGATGCTTTAAAGCAATATGGCTCAAGAGGGCTAGAGCATATTTGGTTGTTTTTATGGTGCTCTAGTTTCTCTCCATAAGGACTTATCTGTAAGCGAACATCCAGGACTTACAGTACAACTGTGAGGGCTATATGGCTCTGGCTTTAGCTCAGTATGAGGACCTTTTCTAGCTTGTTAGAGGTTACCCTTGTGGCGCAAATGGGGTAAAGCAGACTGTGGATCCCTGCGTGGTGTATCACACGGACTGACTTCTGAAACCTAGCGACCCTAACTTGTTAGACGAACCTTTGAAAGGCTTCGTAGTGTTTCCCTGCCTGCTCACCTTGGAAGTGTTTTGGGAGTCGCGATCCCGGGCATATGGGTAATCATGACTCACAGTGAAAGTGTACAACCTCTGCAGAGTGTAAAACTGTTATAACAGCCGTGCTCACGGTCACGAGTGGCCTTGGACCCTTACAGAATAAATGATAACTTTGATGATATTGATGTTCACTAAGGATTATTGTTTCTTGCTATACATTATTCTTGTTTACATGATCATGAGGTTATTTGGGTTTATGGTAAACTTGTTGCTACTCAAATGTTAAAAAGTTGACTCACTAAAAGCTATTGCAGTAAACCCGTGTCAAACCTTTTGAGCCTCATGAACCCCATGATATATTTGCTGAGTTCGACATGGACTCACTCTTGCTATTTCCCACATCTCAGGAAGGGTACCAGACTGTTAGATTCTGAAATTGTTAGGCTTGTGATCAACTAGTTAGTTTGTTCCTGGAGTGAAGTCTACACCCGGTGTTCGGAGTTGTCTTTCCGCTGTGTTGCTCTTTAAGGTATATTTTATACCATTGTGTTATGTATATTAAGCATTTGTCTCTTGATATTACACTTATCTGTGGCTATATGTGAGATTTGACTTCTTTATTTCACATATAGTGTATGTCTGGTTTTGTCCTTAAAACCGGGTGTGACAGAGTGGTATCAGAGCAATGCTGACTGTAGGACGCAAGCCTCATTAGAAATCGGTCGTCTTAAGGTTTTAAAATTGCTATAACTTCCTTGGTCTATAAACCTTGATATTTCTTCTCCACTATATCCCCACCCTTGATATTCATCTTCTCCATGATGCTTGTTTTAAGCCTTTGATCTCATCTACACTCCTTGATTTGATATGCTTTTTAGAACCATTCCTCACCCCCTTCTTATGAAATCGAAAGAGGAGCTTTAGGATCTTTACCCTTGGTATGAAGAGAACGATAGTATCGCAAGTTGAGTCAATGATTGTTTTGTGCACCTTTATTGCTTGTTGAATTATAATTATGCTTTTGCTTGATTTGGAGCTTTGTAATGATTGCAATTGTCTTGTGGAGTATTACTACAATTTCATTTAGATATAGGATTAAGGCATAAGGATTAATGGATAGATATAGTTGGGTTTTGGTTATCTCTTGCTTTCTATATCTTGTCTTTCGGAGCAGCCTGTCTTTATCAACTTATATCTCTGTTCTTGAAAGACCAAAAATCATGAGAAAATTCTGGACAAGAGTAGACTTCAATATCTTTCTCTAAATGCAAGAACCACCTTCAAAGCTGTTTTGGTTTGGGAGATACAAAAATAACAAGGCAATGCATCTGTGCTGTCTGAAACCTGGAATAGATCCTGTTGTGCACTGTTTTCTACTAACCTAACTTCAGAATCTGAAAAAGTGTTCTATAAGGAAGTTGTAGAGAATTTTGTAAGCTTTCCAACGGTATAAGATACAACTTCATTGGATTTACGGAATAAAAGTTATAGCTGTTTTTCTGCACTGCTGTTTATCTACTCGCGAGGAATTTCAGATCACTTGTTCCTACTTATAGACATGAGTATCCTTGGGATATCAGAAGATCTTTATGATGGTTAATTCACTCGAAAGAAGATGCAAGCTATCCTTTGTTGTTCCCCTAGTTTATCTTTTCTTAAGGGGGGTAGCCAAGTTGAAGAAGATGCAAGATGGAGATTTCATACATTCTAGTTCTTCACTTGGAAGAATCGGTTAACCCCATGGTTGAGAAGTCAACATCAAGCACAAATATCGTCAACTCAAGATTGACAATTGTTGGATCGTCTACAAGGAGCTTGAGTAATCATCAAGATTGATCTACTTCGAGCTATCATCTGTTGAGAGTTCAACCGCCAACCAAGACAAGTTGGCATTCATGATGTATGTCATGTGAAGACTTAGAAGACCTCAATGTTAGACCAAGCATGGCTAGTAAGTTTGTTGATAGGGTATCTCTAATGGTGGAGTTAAGAAGAAGAGCTCCAGAAAGTAAATTATTTGGAATTCACCCAAAGAGGTAATTGTGGCATTTAAATTGTTTATAAGAGTAATGTCTACGTGGATCATGAGAATCTAAAGGACATCTTCGCTATGTTGGTTTTGAGATTGTGGTATCATCACCAGTTTGATCCTTATCAAGGTTATGACTTGCAAAAGTGTTCTCGCTTGGAGTAGTAAAAGTCGTTGTCGATGTCTTTAGTAATGGAGAGTTATGCTGAGAAGATTCGGACGACACCATGGACCAAGAGTTATTCGAAGTACCCGTCGATGCCTTGGAAATAGTTGAGCAAGCTACTCGGAGTAAGATGATCAAAGTATGTTGAAACATGGGAGTGACACTGAGAGGATGAGGCTTCTAGAATCAAGTGAAGAAGATCTATAGTCAAAGTTTTCATCTCTTCGATCACCGTCTTTTGAATCTCGGGACGAGATTCATCTTAAGGGGGTAGAATTGTAACACCCGAAAAATTACTTATTTGGAAATAGAGCTAAAATGATTTAATTATGTATTTTTGTGCTCATGAAAACATAGGAAAATAAAAATTTTTGTTGAATTAAAATTTATCTTAGGATGTAGCAACATTGTTGTGCATACATGTTGATGCATTTGTGTTTTTGTATTGTTTGGTTTTGACCAAAGATTAAAATGAATTCAAGTTGTTCTTTCAAAATGCGTTTAGGTCGATTTTCCTTCTCTGATATAGATATATTATTTTTATACAATCAAATTCCTTGTTTCTCATCTGTCAATCAACCTCTACAAACTTCTCGGGAATTTTTCTGACTTTTTCTGTAGCTTGTTTCCACTTGTCTGTGAGCATAATCTAATTTTTGGATGCTCCAAAATTACCTTTTAGTGAGCTCCAAATACTTTATTTAGGTTCCTCATGTTCCATAATGTCTCTGGGAATTTTTCCCGAATTTTCGGAGCTTTCGGAGTATTTTTCGCGGCTTAAATAATAATTCTGGATTTTTTTGGAATTATTTTATCCATGAAAATAATTAATTCCGAAAATAATAAATCTCTCATTTTTTTCCAACGCTCAAAGCCCATGTGCAATAATCCTAATAAAACTCAAAGGCCCATACATTTATTTACAAATGGGCTTAAATGATTACTTAGGCCTATTAGCGGAGGTGGATGGCGCAACGTCAATTAGCACCATATCGCTAGTTGACATGGAGGTGGAGAGTTTTCCTCCCTATATATACGTACCTACCCCATGGGCAAAGCACACCAAAAACTACCGTAGAGGAGCCCCTAGTTTGGGAAATCTCTCGTGTAGTAAATTATATTTTCTCCTCCTTCTCTTGTCGCCGTTCGACGAAGCCACTAGGCGTTCTACTCCAAGAAGAAGAAGATGTATTTACTTGAATTCCACCGTCTAGATCACATTAAAAACCAGATTTTGATTTATTTTTGAAACTAGATATTTACAAAACTGTCACTATCTTGTTTAGGCCATATCTTCTACGTTTTAACTCTGATTTGACCCGTTCAAATTGCGTTAGGTTCGTATTTGCGAGCTCTACATGTTGGTAGTACTGTACAGTAGGTTTGGAAAATTTAATTTTTGAGTTTATATTAAAGTAATTATTTATCTATAGGAAATCTTAGAAAATTCATAACTTTCACGTTTTAAATCCGAATTTCGTGATCTTTACGCCTGTGTGTTCGTAGCAATGCGTAGAAAATCTTTAAAACCTTTTCACATATTGTTTCATATGTTTGGTTTACTGTTCTAATTATTATTTATCGTTTGCTTCATGTATGATTGCTCGATGTGTGTGTGGTGATTTATTGATCAAGTCCAGTCGGTGAGATTTACATGGAGATTCAAGAAGCTATTAATTGAAGATTTGGATCAGATAAGGGATCTCAATTTAAGGCAAGTATAGCATGGGATCATCCTTGTTTCCTATTCACCTTTAATATACTTAATTCATGTGCATGTGTCTACCTTGTTACCACTAAGGATATCCTAGTTTTTGTATCTTGTACCTTGACACCCATGGGACATTGCATTGGGTAGTATTTATGCTAGTGCTCAAGATAAATAACTATGATCTGTAACTTGACTAATGATATATGCAATAAACGTTTAAATGATGCTTTAAAGCAATATGGCTCAAGAGGGCTAGAGCATATTTGGTTGTTTTTATGGTGCTCTAGTTTCTCTCCATAAGGACTTATCTGTAAGCGAACATCCGGGACTTACAGTACAACTGTGAGGGCTATATGGCTCTGGCTTTAGCTCAGTATGAGGACATTTTCTAGCTTATTAGAGGTTACCCTTGTGGCGCAAATGGGGTAAAGCAGACTGTGGATCCCTGCGTGGTGTATCACACGGACTGACTTCTGAAACCTAGCGGCCCTAACTTGTTAGACGAACCTTTGAAAGGCTTCGTAGTGTTTCCCTGCCTGCTCACCTTGGAAGTGTTTTGGGAGTCACGATCCCGGGCATATGGGTAATCATGACTCACAGTGAAAGTGTACAACCTCTGCAGAGTGTAAAACTGTTATAACAGCCATGCTCACGGTCACGAGTGGCCTTGGACCCTTACAGAATAAATGATAACTTTGATGATATTGATGTTCACTAAGGATTATTGTTTCTTGCTATACATTATTCTTGTTTACATGATCATGAGGTTATTTGGGTTTATGGTAAACTTGTTGCTACTCAAATGTTAAAAAGTTGACTCACTAAAAGCTATTGCAGTAAACCCGTGTCAAACCTTTTGAGCCTCATGAACCCCATGATATATTTGCTGAGTTCGACATGGACTCACTCTTGCTATTTCCCACATCTCAGGAAGGGTACCAGACTGTTAGATTCTGGAATTGTTAGGCTTGTGATCAACCAGTTAGTTTGTTCCTGGAGTGAAGTCTACACCTGGTGTTCGGAGTTGTCTTTCCGCTGTGTTGCTCTTTAAGGTATATTTTATACCATTGTGTTATGTATACTAAGCATTTGTCTCTTGATATTACACTTATCTGTGGCTATATGTGAGATTTGACTTCTTTATTTCACATATAGTGTATGTCTGGTTTTGTCCTTAAAACCGGGTGTGACATGCGAGATCAAAGTGCATGGTGTCCCTCGAAATGCATCTTTCAACACTAAATATGTGGTTCTCTTCTCATTCAAACACTGCACACCTTGTCTTGTTGGTGGGCAAGTGTGTTCATCTCTTTACTCTAAAGGGAAGAATACTACCGAAGGTAACAACGACACTTGTGAAGTGTTTCAACTGTAGCATCCTCCTTTAGCATCAAATAGAGGAACATAGTTGCATACGGAAATGTGTAGGTGGGCCTAGGATCTAAATAGGTGGTTCGCTTCTCATTCGAACACTGCACACCTTGTCCTTTTCGGTGGGCGAGTGTGTTCGTCTCTTGATGCCTAAGGTAAGAATACTATAATATTTAACAACATCATTTGTGAAATGTTTCAACTGGAGCATCCACCTTTAGCGTCAAATAGAGGAACACACTTGCATATGGAAAAGAGTAGGAGAAAGTGGAGGGGAGAGAGGGGAGAGAGAGCATTAAAATATGATATTATGAAGAGTGAACTAAAATATACTTTTTACAAAGTCACTAGTTGGACTCAGTGTCCCTTGAGAGGAAGTATGCATGGCACAAAATCAAACGTGTACTCGCGTATAGCTGTTTTCCTGCTTTGCCAAGTAAATATAGTTGTTTCAAAAAAATTTAATACTCACCATCTAACAGGAGCCTTGTTTGTGGGTATGCAGATGAGGAGGTGTTCTTTCAAAAATGTGATCCAGGTGAGTGCTTGTGGGATCAACATCAATTCTCTAGCGCGTTAAACGAGGTGATCAAGTGAACATGACATTTTCTTTTTATTGTATTATTATTATATTGTTGTAGGTACGCAGCCCCTACACCTATATGGTGGCACGAACGGGAGCTGGGAGGTGAAACCACCTACGTTGAAGCTGCGAGCACCAACACCGCCTGAGCAAACACCTGGCATCAACATATGGAGGGACACGATGGAATGGCACAATTGGCTGCAAGAAATTGCTGTGCACTGCGATGCATGGCTCATGAACATTTCTAGCTTCACTGGTTCATATATCACAGCTACAGAACGTTATTTTATTACTTCACTACTTTGTATATGTCTTATGAATAATGTGTTTCACATTAGCTATTATGTTATGAACACTAAAATAGGTGGCAACAACATCTAGTAAGTGTTCAGGTTAAAGTCGGCACACCAAGCATTAAAATGAGGAACACACATGGAGAAGAGTAAGTGCATGAATGATATGAACAAAAATATCAGTTAAATAAAATAAAATATGTACTTTGTTGTTATGCAAATGAGCCTAAACTAGGTGTAAACAACATTCATCATTCAAACCTTATGGGTGGGTCCCCATCACATTTAGCATTTGTAAACTTCACCCTTTTTATTTATGTTCGCGTTCTCAACATGAACGGTAGAAATACTGCCAAAGAAACTAGACTTGGCATGTGTTTCATTGAGAGCATCCACCTTTAATGTTAGATTGTAGAATGCACATGAAGAAACAAAGGGTGAGAGGGTAACAAAAATGAGTTGTAATAAAGGACATTTTAACTATAGTAAAACTAATAGTTAGTAAGTTCTGCGAGATCAAAGTGCATGGTGTCCCTCGAAATGCATCTTTCAACACTAAATATGTGGTTCTCTTCTCATTCAAACACTGCACACCTTGTCTTGTTGGTGGGCAAGTGTGTTCATCTCTTTACTCTAAAGGGAAGAATACTACCGAAGGTAACAACGACACTTGTGAAGTGTTTCAACTGTAGCATCCTCCTTTAGCATCAAATAGAGGAACATAGTTGCATACGGAAATGTGTAGGTGGGCCTAGGATTTAAATAGGTGGTTCGCTTCTCATTTGAACACTGCACACCTTGTCCTTTTCGGTGGGCAAGTGTGTTCGTCTCTTGATGTCTAAGGTAAGAATACTATAATATTCAACAACATCATTCGTGAAGTGTTTCAACTGGAGCATCGACCTTTAGCGTCAAATAGAGGAACACACTTGCATATGGAAAAGAGTAGGAGAGAGTGGAGGAGAGAGAGAAGTGAGAGAGGATTAAAATATGATATTATGAAGAGTGAACTAAAATATACTTTTTACAAATTCACTAGTTGGACTATGTGTCCCTTTGAGAGGAAGTATGCATGGCACAAAATCAAACGTGTACTTGTGCATAGTTGTTTTCCTTCTTTGTCAAGTAAATATAGTCATTTCAAAAATGTTTTAATATTCACCATCTAACAAGAGCCTTGTTTGTGGGTATGCAGATGAGGTGGCGTTCTTTCAAAAATGTGATCCAGGTGAGTGCTTGTGGGATCAACAACAATTCTCTTGTGTGTGAAATGAGGTGATCAAGTGGAGATGACATTTTCTTTTTATTGTATTATTATTATATTATTGTAGGTAAGAGGCCCCTACACCTATATGGTGGCACAGACGGGAGCTAGGAGGTGAAACCACCTAAGTTGAAGCTGTGAGCACCGACGCCGCCTGAGCCATCACCCGGCATCAACATATGGAGGGACACCATGGAATGGCACAAGTGGCTGCAAGAAGTTGCTGTGCACTGCGATGCATGGCTCATGAAGATTTTTGGCTTCACTGCTTCGGATATGACTGCTACAGAACATTTTTTATTACTTCGCTACTTCAGATATGTCTTATTAATAATGTGTTTCTCATTAGTTGTTATGTTATGAACACTATAACAGGAGGTAACAACATCTAGTAAGTGTTCAGGTTAAAGACAGCACACCAAGCACTAAAATGAGGAACACACATGGAGAAGAGTAAGTGCGAGAGTGATACGAACAAAACTAACTATAAAATAAAATAAAATAAAATAAAATATGTACTTTGCTGTCATGAAAATGAGCCTAAACTGGGTGTAAACAACATTCATCATTCAAACCTTATGGGTGGGTCCCCATCACATTTAGCATTTATAACCTTCACCCTTTTTTGTGTTCGTGTTATCAACATGAATGGAAAGAAACTAGATTTGGCATGTGTTTCATTAAGAGCGTCCACGTTTAATGTTAGATAGTCGAATGCACATGAAGAAACAAAGGGTGAGAGGGTAATGGAAACGACTTGTAAGAAAGGAGTTTTTAACTATAGTCAAATAAATAGTTAGTAAGTTCTGCCAGATCAAAGTGTATGGTGTCCATCGAAGTGCATCCTTCAACACTAAATATGTGGTTCTCTTCTCAATCAAAAACTGCACACCTTGTCTTGTCGGTGGGCAAGTGTGTTCATCTCTTTACTCTAAAGGGAAGAATACTACCGAAGGTAACAATGGCACTTGTGAAGTGTTTCAACTACAGCGTCCTCCTTTAGTGTCAAATAAAGGAACACAGTTGCATACAGTAGTGTGTAGGTGTGCCTAGGATCTAAATAGTTGGTCCTCTTCTCATTCGAACATTGCACATCTTGTCCTTTTTGGTGGGCGAGTGTGTTTGTCTCTTGATGCTAAAGTTTAAGAATACTACAGTATTTAACAACATCATTTGTGAAGTGTTTCAACTGGAGCATCCACCTTTAGCGTCAAATAGAGGAACACACTTGCATAGGTAAAATAGTAGGAGAGAGTGGAGGAGAGAGAGAGGGGAGAGAGGATCAAAATATGATATTATGAAGAGTGAACTAAAATAAACTTTTTATGAATTCACTAGTTCGACTAAGTGTCCCTTGAGAGGAAGTATGCATGGCACAAAATCAAACATGTACTCACGCATAGCTGTTTTCTTGCTTTGTCAAGTAAATATAGTCGTTTCAAAAATGTTTTGATATTCACTATCTAACGGGAGCCTTGTTTGTGGGTTGATCTGGAAGCATTCTTTCAAAAATGTGATCCGGGTGAGTGCTTGTGGGATCAACATCAATTCTTTAGCGCATGAAATGAGGTGATCAAGTGAACAAGACATTTTCTTTTTATTGTATTATTATTATATTATTGTAGGTATGCGGCCCCTACACCTATATGGTGGCACAGACGGGAGCTAGGAGGTGAAACCACCTAAGTTGAAGCTGCGAGCACCGACGCCGCCTGAGCCATCACCCGGCATCAACATATGGAGGGACACCATGGAATGGCACAAGTGGCTGCAAGAAGTTGCTGTGCACTGCGATGCATGGCTCATGAAGATTTTTGGCTTCACTGCTTCAGATATGACTGCTACAGAACATTTTTTATTACTTCGCTACTTCAGATATGTCTTATTAATAATGTGTTTCTCATTAGTTGTTATGTTATGAACACTATAACAGGAGGCAACAACATCTAGTAAGTGTTCAGGTTAAAGACAGCACACCAAGCACTAAAATGAGGAACACACATGGAGAAGAGTAAGTGCGAGAGTGATACGAACAAAACTAACTATAAAATAAAATAAAATAAAATACGTACTTTGCTGTTATGAAAATGAGCCTAAACTGGGTGTAAACAACATTCATCATTCAAACCTTATGGGTGGGTCCCCATCACATTTAGCATTTATAAACTTCACCCTTTTTTGTGTTCGTGTTATCAACATGAATGGAAAGAAACTAGATTTGGCATGTGTTTCATTAAGAGCGTCCACGTTTAATGTTAGATAGTCGAATGCACATGAAGAAACAAAGGGTGAGAGGGTAATGGAAACGACTTGTAAGAAAGGAGTTTTTAACTATAGTCAAATAAATAGTTAGTAAGTTCTGCCAGATCAAAGTGTATGGTGTCCATCGAAGTGCATCCTTCAACACTAAATATGTGGTTCTCTTCTCAATCAAAAACTGCACACCTTGTCTTGTCGGTGGGCAAGTGTGTTCATCTCTTTACTCTAAAGGGAAGAATACTACCGAAGGTAACAATGGCACTTGTGAAGTGTTTCAACTACAGCGTCCTCCTTTAGTGTCAAATAAAGGAACACAGTTGCATACAGTAGTGTGTAGGTGTGCCTAGGATCTAAATAGTTGGTCCTCTTCTCATTCGAACATTGCACATCTTGTCCTTTTTGGTGGGCGAGTGTGTTTGTCTCTTGATGCTAAAGTTTAAGAATACTACAGTATTTAACAACATCATTTGTGAAGTGTTTCAACTGGAGCATCCACCTTTAGCGTCAAATAGAGGAACACACTTGCATAGGTAAAATAGTAGGAGAGAGTGGAGGAGAGAGAGAGAGAGGGGAGAGAGGATCAAAATATGATATTATGAAGAGTGAACTAAAATAAACTTTTTATGAATTCACTAGTTCGACTAAGTGTCCCTTGAGAGGAAGTATGCATGGCACAAAATCAAACGTGTACTCACGCATAGCTGTTTTCTTGCTTTGTCAAGTAAATATAGTCGTTTCAAAAATGTTTTGATATTCACTATCTAACGGGAGCCTTGTTTGTGGGTTGATCTGGAAGCATTCTTTCAAAAATGTGATCCGGGTGAGTGCTTGTGGGATCAACATCAATTCTTTAGCGCATGAAATGAGGTGATCAAGTGAACAAGACATTTTCTTTTTATTGTATTATTATTATATTATTGTAGGTATGCGGCCCCTACACCTATATGGTGGCACAGACGGGAGCTAGGAGGTGAAACCACCTAAGTTGAAGCTGCGAGCACCGACGCCGCCTGAGCCATCACCCGGCATCAACATATGGAGGGACACCATGGAATGGCACAAGTGGCTGCAAGAAGTTGTTGTGCACTGCGATGCATGGCTCATGAAGATTTTTGGCTTCACTGCTTCGGATATGACTGCTACAGAACATTTTTTATTACTTCGCTACTTCAGATATGTCTTATTAATAATGTGTTTCTCATTAGTTGTTATGTTATGAACACTATAACAGGAGGCAACAACATCTAGTAAGTGTTCAGGTTAAAGACAGCACACCAAGCACTAAAATGAGGAACACACATGGAGAAGAGTAAGTGCGAGAGTGATACGAACAAAACTAACTATAAAATAAAATAAAATAAAATACGTACTTTGCTGTTATGAAAATGAGCCTAAACTGGGTGTAAACAACATTCATCATTCAAACCTTATGGGTGGGTCCCCATCACATTTAGCATTTATAAACTTCACCCTTTTTTGTGTTCGTGTTATCAACATGAATGGAAAGAAACTAGATTTGGCATGTGTTTCATTAAGAGCGTCCACGTTTAATGTTAGATAGTCGAATGCACATGAAGAAACAAAGGGTGAGAGGGTAATGGAAACGACTTGTAAGAAAGGAGTTTTTAACTATAGTCAAATAAATAGTTAGTAAGTTCTGCCAGATCAAAGTGTATGGTGTCCATCGAAGTGCATCCTTCAACACTAAATATGTGGTTCTCTTCTCAATCAAAAACTGCACACCTTGTCTTGTCGGTGGGCAAGTGTGTTCATCTCTTTACTCTAAAGGGAAGAATACTACCGAAGGTAACAATGGCACTTGTGAAGTGTTTCAACTACAGCGTCCTCCTTTAGTGTCAAATAAAGGAACACAGTTGCATACAGTAGTGTGTAGGTGTGCCTAGGATCTAAATAGTTGGTCCTCTTCTCATTCGAACATTGCACATCTTGTCCTTTTTGGTGGGCGAGTGTGTTTGTCTCTTGATGCTAAAGTTTAAGAATACTACAGTATTTAACAACATCATTTGTGAAGTGTTTCAACTGGAGCATCCACCTTTAGCGTCAAATAGAGGAACACACTTGCATAGGTAAAATAGTAGGAGAGAGTGGAGGAGAGAGAGAGAGAGGGGAGAGAGGATCAAAATATGATATTATGAAGAGTGAACTAAAATAAACTTTTTATGAATTCACTAGTTCGACTAAGTGTCCCTTGAGAGGAAGTATGCATGGCACAAAATCAAACGTGTACTCACGCATAGCTGTTTTCTTGCTTTGTCAAGTAAATATAGTCGTTTCAAAAATGTTTTGATATTCACTATCTAACGGGAGCCTTGTTTGTGGGTTGATCTGGAAGCATTCTTTCAAAAATGTGATCCGGGTGAGTGCTTGTGGGATCAACATCAATTCTTTAGCGCATGAAATGAGGTGATCAAGTGAACAAGACATTTTCTTTTTATTGTATTATTATTATATTATTGTAGGTATGCGGCCCCTACACCTATATGGTGGCACAGACGGGAGCTAGGAGGTGAAAGCACCTAAGTTGAAGCTGCGAGCACCGACGCCGCCTGAGCCATCACCCGGCATCAACATATGGAGGGACACCATGGAATGGCACAAGTGGCTGCAAGAAGTTGTTGTGCACTGCGATGCATGGCTCATGAAGATTTTTGGCTTCACTGCTTCGGATATGACTGCTGCAGAACATTTTTTATTACTTCGCTACTTCAGATATGTCTTATTAATAATGTGTTTCTCATTAGTTGTTATGTTATGAACACTATAACAGGAGGCAACAACATCTAGTAAGTGTTCAGGTTAAAGACAGCACACCAAGCACTAAAATGAGGAACACACATGGAGAAGAGTAAGTGCGAGAGTGATACGAACAAAACTAACTATAAAATAAAATAAAATAAAATAAAATAAAATATGTACTTTGCTGTTATGAAAATGAGCCTAAACTGGGTGTAAACAACATTCATTATTCAAACCTTATGGGTGGGTCCCCATCACATTTAGCATTTATAAACTTCACCCTTTTTTGTGTTCGTGTTATCAACATGAATGGAAAGAAACTAGATTTGGCATGTGTTTCATTAAGAGCGTCCACGTTTAATGTTAGATAGTCGAATGCACATGAAGAAACAAAGGGTGAGAGGGTAATGGAAACGACTTGTAAGAAAGGAGTTTTTAACTATAGTCAAATAAATAGTTAGTAAGTTCTGCCAGATCAAAGTGTATGGTGTCCATCGAAGTGCATCCTTCAACACTAAATATGTGGTTCTCTTCTCAATCAAAAACTGCACACCTTGTCTTGTCGGTGGGCAAGTGTGTTCATCTCTTTACTCTAAAGGGAAGAATACTACCGAAGGTAACAATGGCACTTGTGAAGTGTTTCAACTACAGCGTCCTCCTTTAGTGTCAAATAAAGGAACACAGTTGCATACAGTAGTGTGTAGGTGTGCCTAGGATCTAAATAGTTGGTCCTCTTCTCATTCGAACATTGCACATCTTGTCCTTTTTGGTGGGCGAGTGTGTTTGTCTCTTGATGCTAAAGTTTAAGAATACTACAGTATTTAACAACATCATTTGTGAAGTGTTTCAACTGGAGCATCCACCTTTAGCGTCAAATAGAGGAACACACTTGCATAGGTAAAATAGTAGGAGAGAGTGGAGGAGAGAGAGAGAGGGGAGAGAGGATCAAAATATGATATTATGAAGAGTGAACTAAAATAAACTTTTTATGAATTCACTAGTTCGACTAAGTGTCCCTTGAGAGGAAGTATGCATGGCACAAAATCAAACGTGTACTCACGCATAGCTGTTTTCTTGCTTTGTCAAGTAAATATAGTCGTTTCAAAAATGTTTTGATATTCACTATCTAATGGGAGCCTTGTTTGTGGGTTGATCTGGAAGCATTCTTTCAAAAATGTGATCCGGGTGAGTGCTTGTGGGATCAACATCAATTCTTTAGCGCATGAAATGAGGTGATCAAGTGAACAAGACATTTTCTTTTTATTGTATTATTATTATATTATTGTAGGTATGCGGCCCCTACACCTATATGGTGGCACAGACGGGAGCTAGGAGGTGAAACCACCTAAGTTGAAGCTGCGAGCACCGACGCCGCCTGAGCCATCACCCGACATCAACATATGGAGGGACACCATGGAATGGCACAAGTGGCTGCAAGAAGTTGCTGTGCACTGCGATGCATGGCTCATGAAGATTTTTGGCTTCACTGCTTCGGATATGACTGCTACAGAACATTTTTTATTACTTCGCTACTTCAGATATGTCTTATTAATAATGTGTTTCTCATTAGTTGTTATGTTATGAACACTATAACAGGAGGCAACAACATCTAGTAAGTGTTCAGGTTAAAGACAGCACACCAAGCACTAAAATGAGGAACACACATGGAGAAGAGTAAGTGCGAGAGTGATACGAACAAAACTAACTATAAAATAAAATAAAATAAAATATGTACTTTGCTGTTATGAAAATGAGCCTAAACTGGGTGTAAACAACATTCATCATTCAAACCTTATGGGTGGGTCCCCATCACATTTAGCATTTATAAACTTCACCCTTTTTTGTGTTCGCGTTATCAACATGAATGGAAAGAAACTAGATTTGGCATGTGTTTCATTAAGAGCATCCACGTTTAATGTTAGATAGTCGAATGCACATGAAGAAACAAAGGGTGAGAGGGTAATGGAAACGACTTGTAAGAAAGGAGTTTTTAACTATAGTCAAATAAATAGTTAGTAAGTTCTGCCAGATCAAAGTGTATGGTGTCCATCGAAGTGCATCCTTCAACACTAAATATGTGGTTCTCTTCTCAATCAAAAACTGCACACCTTGTCTTGTCGGTGGGCAAGTGTGTTCATCTCTTTACTCTAAAGGGAAGAATACTACCGAAGGTAACAATGGCACTTGTGAAGTGTTTCAACTACAGCGTCCTCCTTTAGTGTCAAATAAAGGAACACAGTTGCATACAGTAGTGTGTAGGTGTGCCTAGGATCTAAATAGTTGGTTCTCTTCTCATTCGAACATTGCACATCTTGTCCTTTTTGGTGGGCGAGTGTGTTTGTCTCTTGATGCTAAAGTTTAAGAATACTACAGTATTTAACAACATCATTTGTGAAGTGTTTCAACTGGAGCATCCACCTTTAGCGTCAAATAGAGGAACACACTTGCATAGGTAAAATATTAGGAGAGAGTGGAGGAGAGAGAGAGAGAGAGGGGAGAGAGGATCAAAATATGATATTATGAAGAGTGAACTAAAATAAACTTTTTATGAATTCACTAGTTCGACTAAGTGTCCCTTGAGAGGAAGTATGCATGGCACAAAATCAAACGTGTACTCACGCATAGCTGTTTTCTTGCTTTGTCAAGTAAATATAGTCGTTTCAAAAATGTTTTGATATTCACTATCTAACGGGAGCCTTGTTTGTGGGTTGATCTGGAAGCATTCTTTCAAAAATGTGATCCGGGTGAGGGCTTGTGGGATCAACATCAATTCTTTAGCGCATGAAATGAGGTGATCAAGTGAACAAGACATTTTCTTTTTATTGTATTATTATTATATTATTGTAGGTATGCGGCCCCTACACCTATATGGTGGCACAGACGGGAGCTAGGAGGTGAAACCACCTAAGTTGAAGCTGCGAGCACCGACGCCGCCTGAGCCATCACCCGGCATCAACATATGGAGGGACACCATGGAATGGCACAAGTGGCTGCAAGAAGTTGCTGTGCACTGCGATGCATGGCTCATGAAGATTTTTGGCTTCACTGCTTCGGATATGACTGCTACAGAACATTTTTTATTACTTCGCTACTTCAGATATGTCTTATTAATAATGTGTTTCTCATTAGTTGTTACGTTATGAACACTATAACAGGAGGCAACAACATCTAGTAAGTGTTCAGGTTAAAGACAGCACACCAAGCACTAAAATGAGGAACACACATGGAGAAGAGTAAGTGCGAGAGTGATACGAACAAAACTAACTATAAAATAAAATAAAATAAAATATGTACTTTGCTGTTATGAAAATGAGCCTAAACTGGGTGTAAACAACATTCATCATTCAAACCTTATGCGTGGGTCCCCATCACATTTAGCATTTATAAACTTCACCCTTTTTTGTGTTCGTGTTATCAACATGAATGGAAAGAAACTAGATTTGGCATGTGTTTCATTAAGAGCATCCACGTTTAATGTTAGATAGTCGAATGCACATGAAGAAACAAAGGGTGAGAGGGTAATGGAAACGACTTGTAAGAAAGGAGTTTTTAACTATAGTCAAATAAATAGTTAGTAAGTTCTGCCAGATCAAAGTGTATGGTGTCCATCAAAGTGCATCCTTCAACACTAAATATGTGGTTCTCTTCTCAATCAAAAACTGCACACCTTGTCTTGTCGGTGGGCAAGTGTGTTCATCTCTTTACTCTAAAGGGAAGAATACTACCGAAGGTAACAATGGCACTTGTGAAGTGTTTCAACTACAGCGTCCTCCTTTAGTGTCAAATAAAGGAACACAGTTGCATACAGTAGTGTGTAGGTGTGCCTAGGATCTAAATAGTTGGTTCTCTTCTCATTCGAACATTGCACATCTTGTCCTTTTTGGTGGGCGAGTGTGTTTGTCTCTTGATGCTAAAGTTTAAGAATACTACAGTATTTAACAACATCATTTGTGAAGTGTTTCAACTGGAGCATCCACCTTTAGCGTCAAATAGAGGAACACACTTGCATAGGTAAAATAGTAGGAGAGAGTGGAGGAGAGAGAGATAGGGGAGAGAGGATCAAAATATGATATTATGAAGAGTGAACTAAAATAAACTTTTTATGAATTCACTAGTTCGACTAAGTGTCCCTTGAGAGGAAGTATGCATGGCACAAAATCAAACGTGTACTCACGCATAGCTGTTTTCTTGCTTTGTCAAGTAAATATAGTCGTTTCAAAAATGTTTTGATATTCACTATCTAACGGGAGCCTTGTTTGTGGGTTGATCTGGAAGCATTCTTTCAAAAATGTGATCCGGGTGAGTGCTTGTGGGATCAACATCAATTCTTTAGCGCATGAAATGAGGTGATCAAGTGAACAAGACATTTTCTTTTTATTGTATTATTATTATATTATTGTAGGTATGCGGCCCCTACACCTATATGGTGGCACAGACGGGAGCTAGGAGGTGAAACCACCTAAGTTGAAGCTGCGAGCACCGACGCCGCCTGAGCCATCACCCGGCATCAACATATGGAGGGACACCATGGAATGGCACAAGTGGCTGCAAGAAGTTGCTGTGCACTGCGATGCATGGCTCATGAAGATTTTTGGCTTCACTGCTTCGGATATGACTGCTACAGAACATTTTTTATTACTTCGCTACTTCAGATATGTCTTATTAATAATGTGTTTCTCATTAGTTGTTATGTTATGAACACTATAACAGGAGGCAACAACATCTAGTAAGTGTTCAGGTTAAAGACAGCACACCAAGCACTAAAATGAGGAACACACATGGAGAAGAGTAAGTGCGAGAGTGATACGAACAAAACTAACTATAAAATAAAATAAACTAAAATATGTACTTTGCTGTTATGAAAATGAGCCTAAACTGGGTGTAAACAACATTCATCATTCAAACCTTATGGGTGGGTCCCCATCACATTTAGCATTTATAAACTTCACCCTTTTTTGTGTTCGTGTTATCAAAATGAATGGAAAGAAACTAGATTTGGCATGTGTTTCATTAAGAGCATCCACGTTTAATGTTAGATAGTCGAATGCACATGAAGAAACAAAGGGTGAGAGGGTAATGGAAACGACTTGTAAGAAAGGAGTTTTTAACTATAGTCAAATAAATAGTTAGTAAGTTCTGCTAGATCAAAGTGTATGGTGTCCATCGAAGTGCATCCTTCAACACTAAATATGTGGTTCTCTTCTCAATCAAAAACTGCACACCTTGTCTTGTCGGTGGGCAAGTGTGTTCATCTCTTTACTCTAAAGGGAAGAATACTACTGAAGGTAACAATGGCACTTGTGAAGTGTTTCAACTACAGCGTCCTCCTTTAGTGTCAAATAAAGGAACACAGTTGCATACAGTAGTGTGTAGGTGTGCCTAGGATCTAAATAGTTGGTTCTCTTCTCATTCGAACATTGCACATCTTGTCCTTTTTGGTGGGCGAGTGTGTTTGTCTCTTGATGCTAAAGTTTAAGAATACTACAGTATTTAACAACATCATTTGTGAAGTGTTTCAACTGGAGCATCCACCTTTAGCGTCAAATAGAGGAACACACTTGCATAGGTAAAATAGTAGGAGAGAGTGGAGGAGAGAGAGAGAGAGGGGAGAGAGGATCAAAATATGATATTATGAAGAGTGAACTAAAATAAACTTTTTATGAATTCACTAGTTCGACTAAGTGTCCCTTGAGAGGAAGTATGCATGGCACAAAATCAAACGTGTACTCACGCATAGCTGTTTTCTTGCTTTGTCAAGTAAATATAGTCGTTTCAAAAATGTTTTGATATTCACTATCTAACGGGAGCCTTGTTTGTGGGTTGATCTGGAATTATTCTTTCAAAAATGTGATCCGGGTGAGTGCTTGTGGGATCAACATCAATTCTTTAGCGCATGAAATGAGGTGATCAAGTGAACAAGACATTTTCTTTTTATTGTATTATTATTATATTATTGTAGGTATGCGGCCCCTACACCTATATGGTGGCACAGACGGGAGCTAGGAGGTGAAACCACCTAAGTTGAAGCTGCGAGCACCGACGCCGCCTGAGCCATCACCCGGCATCAACATATGGAGGGACACCATGGAATGGCACAAGTGGCTGCAAGAAGTTGCTGTGCACTGCGATGCATGGCTCATGAAGATTTTTGGCTTCACTGCTTCGGATATGACTGCTGCAGAACATTTTTTATTACTTCGCTACTTCAGATATGTCTTATTAATAATGTGTTTCTCATTAGTTGTTATGTTATGAACACTATAACAGGAGGCAACAACATCTAGTAAGTGTTCAGGTTAAAGACAGCACACCAAGCACTAAAATGAGGAACACACATGGAGAAGAGTAAGTGCGAG
Organism: Saccharum hybrid cultivar R570; assembly: GCA_038087645.1. NCBI lineage: Eukaryota > Viridiplantae > Streptophyta > Magnoliopsida > Poales > Poaceae > Saccharum > Saccharum hybrid cultivar. The sequence goes on from JAQSUU010000496.1 coordinate 21,798,589, forward strand.
AGTGATACGAACAAAACTAACTATAAAATAAAATAAAATAAAATATGTACTTTGCTGTTATGAAAATGAGCCTAAACTGGGTGTAAACAACATTCATCATTCAAACCTTATGGGTGGGTCCCCATCACATTTAGCATTTATAAACTTCACCCTTTTTTGTCTTCGTGTTATCAACATGAATGGAAAGAAACTAGATTTGGCATGTGTTTCATTAAGAGCATCCACGTTTAATGTTAGATAGTCGAATGCACATGAAGAAACAAAGGGTGAGAGGGTAATGGAAACGACTTGTAAGAAAGGAGTTTTTAACTATAGTCAAATAAATAGTTAGTAAGTTCTGCTAGATCAAAGTGTATGGTGTCCATCGAAGTGCATCCTTCAACACTAAATATGTGGTTCTCTTCTCAATCAAAAACTGCACACCTTGTCTTGTCGGTGGGCAAGTGTGTTCATCTCTTTACTCTAAAGTGAAGAATACTACCGAAGGTAACAATGGCACTTGTGAAGTGTTTCAACTACAGCGTCCTCCTTTAGTGTCAAATAAAGGAACACAGTTGCATACAGTAGTGTGTAGGTGTGCCTAGGATCTAAATAGTTGGTTCTCTTCTCATTTGAACATTGCACATCTTGTCCTTTTTGGTGGGCGAGTGTGTTTGTCTCTTGATGCTAAAGTTTAAGAATACTACAGTATTTAACAACATCATTTGTGAAGTGTTTCAACTGGAGCATCCACCTTTAGCGTCAAATAGAGGAACACACTTGCATAGGTAAAATAGTAGGAGAGAGTGGAGGAGAGAGAGAGAGGGGAGAGAGGATCAAAATATGATATTATGAAGAGTGAACTAAAATAAACTTTTTATGAATTCACTAGTTCGACTAAGTGTCCCTTGAGAGGAAGTATGCATGGCACAAAATCAAACGTGTACTCACGCATAGCTGTTTTCTTGCTTTGTCAAGTAAATATAGTCGTTTCAAAAATGTTTTGATATTCACTATCTAACGGGAGCCTTGTTTGTGGGTTGATCTGGAGGCATTCTTTCAAAAATGTGATCCGGGTGAGTGCTTGTGGGATCAACATCAATTCTTTAGCGCATGAAATGAGGTGATCAAGTGAACAAGACATTTTCTTTTTATTGTATTATTATTATATTATTGTAGGTATGCGGCCCCTACACCTATATGGTGGCACGGATGGGAGTTGGGAGGTGAAACCACCTATGTTGAAGCTGTGAGCACCAACACCGCTGTTGCCGGTCATTATCGACAAATTTATACCACCAACATAAGCCCAAAAAGGAGGAAAATACACATCAATAAACACATATACATATGCTTCTGACCAATTTCCACTTGTACCGGTAGAATTGATGTGAATGCAGAAACAGGCGCTGGAAACAAGTAAAACATAGAAAAGAAGGCGCTTACTAGAAAGCGTAAAGGGGACAAGAGGAGGAAGGAGCCCAACAAGAGCCAAACCTGGGCCAACCCACCTACCCACGTTGATCCAGACCCAAAGGAGAGGCAGCAGCGTGAAGCGGAGGCCAAGGGGGACACCCCAGGAGCGCACACACCCTGGGTGTAGCTGCGCCCCCTGGCGCCCCTTAGGCCCATCCTCCACATGCCGACAGTGATAAATGTGGAGGCTGGCGGTGCGAGGTGGATCTAGGGAATATTCCCTCCAACCGACCAGGCCAAGGCCCTATATAAGAGAGGGGAGGGGTGCCTCACTCTACACACACCACAACTTGGGAGCACACCTCACTCCACTCTCCACCTCCACTCTTTAGCTTAGATTAGGAGTAGAAATAGTAGAGGAGCAAGGCTTGAGCCACCAAGGAAGGCTTGTCTCCTTAGAAGAAAGGCTCTTGGGCATGAATAATACTACTATGTTTTCTTCCAAGTTCAAGCTTTCATATCTTTTATATAGTTGTGCTATAGAACTAGAGTATAGTTTTCATGTTATAATCTTGACATATGAACTAGCATATAGTTTGTGTGTGATGATCTTAGCATATTCATATGACATGATCTTAGCATATGAACTAGACTAAAGTTTCTATGCTAGGGTTTTGTCATATAAAACTTTATGCTTAAACTTTTGTACTATATGTCTATTGGGGTATAGAGCTGAGTACAAGTGGCAGTTCATCATACCTTTGGGTACGCCCAAGTTCTTTACCTATCGATCTGTAGGGTCGGGGACCGCGGGGGACTTGGGTGGTCACTATATACACAGGCGAGGTGCCCGGGTATATACGGGCGGGTGATTGCATTTCCCTTTCTAAGGTCGAGGGGTAGGCGGCAGGTGGTGATATCCCTGTCCATCCCTTGAACTCCCCCACGTTCATCTAGGGTGTAGGAGTCTAAATTGTCACATGAGGTTGCTGGCAGACCAGTACTCGGTGGCCTTCTGACCCATTCTCATGCATAGCTCTAAATCTTAATCATGTATATGTATGATCATCAACTGTTCTTGCATGTCTATATTAGACATGCCTGCTCCATTTGAGAACATTCTTTTATTCTTTGTTTTCCCTTTTATCCTTGAGGTTAGCCCGTGTGTGTGTCACACTATCTGATGCTTATCATGACTTACCCCTGTACTGAGTACTTGTCTATTATGCAGTCATATTATCTTGTCCATGTCCTTACTAGAAACTTATACACCATGCCTTCCTTTGGGAAAAATATAAATAACGATACCCTAAATACTTCCGAGTGAAATGCTACAACGATAGATCCGTGTGCTTGTGGATAACATCTGTAAACGTTAAGACCTATCGAGCGTTTCTAGCATTGTTACCATGGGTGGGTCTAAACCCCCATTCTTGGTAATGATGCTAAGAAATGCCAACAGCCGCCTGAGCCAACACCCGGCATCAACATATGGAGGGACACGATGGAACGGCACAAGTGGCTGCAAGAAGTTGTGCACTGTGATGCAAAGCTCATGAAGATTTCTGGCTTCACTGCTTCATATATGACAGCTACATAACGTTATTTTATTACTTTGCTACTTCATATATGTCGTATGAATAATGTGTTTCTCATTAGATGTTATGTTATGAACACTATAATAGGTGGTAGCAATATCTAGTAAGTGTTCATGTTAAAGTCGGCACACCAAGCATTAAAATGAGGAACACACATGGAGAAAAGTGCGAGAATGATATGAAGAAAAATATATATTAAATAAAATAAAATATGTACTTTGTTGTTATGAAAATGAGCCAAAACTAGGTGTAAACAACATTCATCATTCAAACCTTATAGGTGGGTCCCAATCACATTTAGCATTTATAAACTTCACCCTTTTTATTTGTGTTCGTGTTCTCAACATGAATGGTAGAAATACTGCCAAAGAAACTAGATTTGGCATGTGTTTCATTAAGAGCATCCACCTTTAATGTTACATAGTCGAATGCACATGAAGAAACAAAGGGTGAGAGGGTAATGGAAATGACTTGTAAGAAAGGACTTTTTAACTATAGTAAAATAAATAGTTAGTAAGTTTTGCAAGATCAAAGTGTATGGTGTCCATCGAAATGCATCCTTCGACAATAAATATGTGGTTCTCTTCACATTCAAACATTGCCCACCTTGTCCTATCGGTGGGCAAGTCTGTTTGTCTCTCGACGCGAAAGGAAAGAATAATATCAAAGATAACAAGGACACTTGTGAAGTGTTTCACTAGAACATCCACCTTTAGCGTCAAATAGATGAACATAGTTGCATATAGAAAAGTGTAGGCAAGGGTGGTAGAGAGAGAGGGTTAAAATATGATATTGTAAAGATTGAACTAGAATATATTTTTCCACAAATTTTCTAGTTAGATAAGTATCCCGGGAGAAGAAGTATGCATGACCAAAATGTCAGCAAATGTGTGCCACTACTTTAATTTCCATTTTGTTGTGATCCATGCTTAATGTGTTTGTTCCTATAGAGTTAAGGTACAAGTACTGTAATTGTTTGAACCTACAGACAAGAAGTGTTAAGACCAAAGAAGGAACACCAAGTGCAAAGATGTGAAAAAAACACTTCCACAAGGAGAAGAGTAAGTTAGAAAAGGGTTCTATTTTAATTTCCCACCGGTTTGTCTTATTAATAATGTGTTTCTCTTTAGCTGTTATGTTATGAACACTGTAATAGGTGGTAACAACATCTAGTAAGTGTTCAAGTTAAAGACGGCACACCAAGCATTAAAATGAGGAACACACATGGAGAAGAGTAAGGGTGAGAATGATATGAAGAAAAATAACTATAAAATAAAATAAAATATGTACTTTGCTGTTATGAAAATTAGCCTAAACTAGGTGTAAAACAACATTCATCTTTCAAAACTTGTGGGGGGTCCCCATCACATTGGCATTTACAAACTTCACCCTTTTTATTTGTGTTTGTGTTCTCAACATGAACGGTAGAAATACTACCGAAGATACTAGACTTGGCATGTGTTTCATTGAGAGCGTCCACCTTTAATGTTAGATAGTCGAATGCACATGAAGAAACAAAGGGTGAGATGGTAATGGAAATGATTTGTAAGAAAGGACTTTTTAACTATAGTAAAATTAATAGTTTGTAAGTTCTGCAAGATTAAAGTGTATGGTGACCATCGAAATGCATCTTTCAACACTAAATATGTGGTTCTCTTCTCATACAAATACTGCACACCTTGTCTTGTCGGTGGGCAAGTGTGTTCATCTCTTTACTCTAAAGGGAAGAATACTACCGAAGGTAACAACGGTACTTGTGAAGTGTTTCAACTAGAGCATCCTCTGCTTTAGCGTCAAATAGAGGAACACAATTGCATATGGAAATGTGTAGGTGCGCATAGGATCTAAATAGGTGGTTCTCTTCTCATTCGAACACTGCACACCTTGTCCTTTTCGGTGAGCGAGTGTGTTCATCTCTTGATGATAAAGGTAAGAATACTACAATATTTATCAACATCATTTGTGAAATGTTTCAACTAGGGCATCCACCTTTAGCGTCAAATAGAGGAACACACTTGCATATGAAAAAGAGTAGGAGAGAGTGGAGGGGAGAGACAAGATTAAAATATGATATTATGAAGAGTGAACTAAAATATACTTTTTACAAATTCACTAGTTGGACTAAGTGTCCCTTGAGAGGAAGTATGCACGGCACAAAATCAAACGTGTACTCGTGCGTAGCTGTTTTCTTGCTTTGTCAAGTAAATATAGTCATTTCAAAAATGTTTTAATATTCACTATCTAACAGGAGCCTTGTTTGTGGGTTTGCAGATGAGGAGGCATTCTTTCAAAAATGTTATCTAGGTGAGTGTTTGGGGGATCAACATCAATTCTCTAGCGCGTGAAATGAGGTGATCAAGTGAACATGATGTTTTCTTTTTATTGTATTATTATTATATTATTGTAGGTATGCGGCCATTACACCTATATGGCATCACGGACGGGAGCTGGGAGGTGAAACCACCTACATTGAAGCTACGAGCACCGATGCCGCCTGAGCCAACACACGGCATTAACATATGGAGGGACATGATGGAACGGCACAAGTGGCTGCAAGAAGTTGTTGTGCACTGCGATGCATGGCTCATGAAGATTTCTGGCTTCACTGCTTCATATATGGCAGCTATAGAACATTATTTTATTACTTCGCTACTTCATATATGTCTTATGAATAATGTGTTTCTCATTAGCTATTATGTTATTAACACTATAATAGGTGGCAACAACGTCTTGTAAGTGTTCAGGTTAAAGTCAACACACCAAGCATTAAAATGAGGAACACACAAGGAGAAGAGTAAGTGTTCACCCTTTTTATTTGTGTTCGTGTTCTCAACATGAACGGTTGAAATACTGCCAAAGAAACTAGATTTGGCAAGTGTTTCATTGAGAGCGTCCACCTTTAATGTTAGATAGTCGAATGCACATGATGAAACAAAGGGTGAGAGGGTAATGCAAATGACTTGTAAGAAAGGACTTTTTAACTATAGTAAAATTAATAGTTAGTAAGTTCTACAAGATCAAAGTGTACGGTGTCCATCGAAATGCATCTTTCAACGGTGGGCGAGTGTGTTTGTCTCTTGACGCTAAAGGTAAGAACCCTACCAAATGTAACAACGACATTTGTGAAGTGTTTCAACTGGAGCATCCACCTTTAGCGTCAAATAGAGGAACACACTTGCATACGAAAAAGAGTAGGCGAGAGTGGGGGAGAGAGAGGGGGGAGAGAGTGGATTAAAATATGATATTATGAAGGGTGAAATAAATTATACTTTTTACAAATTCACTAGTTGGACTAAGTGTCCCTTGAGAGGAAGTATGCATGGCCAAAATCAAACATGTCCTAGTACCAGTGTTCAACAAGGCGCTCGTCCATGCTCGTTTGGGCATGCCTCTAGGCTGGGTGAAGGGGTACCGCCTAGCGGGGGATAGCCGATACCCTATGTGATGCCAGCCTGTCGGCGACGGAAGGCATGCAAGGCAATGAATGTTAGACCTGTGTAGTAGTGTAACCTCCACTAGTAGCACCCACCGCCTGACTCTGCTCGACGCTCCTCCACCCAAACTCACCACCTCCGCCCAATGTCCTTTCCTTCGCCACCACCGTCAACATCATAGTCACCCGCATGCATCCCCGTCTTAGGTAGATTTGCATGCCTTCCATCACCGACAGGCTGGCATCGCATAGGGTACCGGTTATCCCCCACTAGGCGGTACCGCTTCACCCAGCGTATGCCTATGCTCACCTAGGTGCACCTAGGCTATAAATATGTGGTCCTCTTCTCATTCGAACACTGCAAACCTTGTCCTTTTTGGTAGGCGAGCGTGTTTGTCTCTTAACGCTAAAGGTAAGAATACTACCAAATTTAACAACATTTGTGAAGTGTTTCAACTAGAGCATCCACGTTTAGCGTCAAATAGAGGAACACACATGTATACAGAAAAAGAGTAGGCGAGAGTGGGGGAGAGTGGGGTTGTTTGATGGGCCATTGTACGTGTGTTTATGCTAAAGCCTAGGGTTGCCTAGGTGCATCTAGGATCTAAATAGGTAGTTCCCTTGTCATTCAAACACTGCACACCTTGTCCTTTTCAGTGGGCGAGTGTGTTTGTCTCTTGACGCTAAAGGTAAGAACACTACCAAATGTAACAACGACATTTGTGAAGTGTTTCAACTGGAGCATCCACCTTTAGCGTTGAACAGAGGAACACACTTGCATACGAAAAAGAGTAGGCGAGAGTGGGGGAGAGAGAGGGGGAGAGAGTGGATTAAAATATGATATTATGAAGGAGGAACTAAATTATAATTTTTATAGATTCACTTGTTGGACTAAGTGTCCCTTGAGAGGAAGTATGCATGGCCAAAATCAAATGTGCCCTAGTACCAGTGTTCAACAAGGCGCTCTTCCATGCTCGTTTGGGCATGCCTCTACGCTGGGTGAAGGGGTAGCGCCTAGCGTGGCATCTCATAGGGTACTGGCTATCCCCCGCTAGGCGGTATCCCTTCACCTAGCATAGAGTGTCATGTCTGGTTTTCCAAAGAAGACCAAGCACTCGTTATATGTGTGCCCAGGAAGTCCACATATACAACAACAGAATAGAGATATCAAAACAATGTTTATATAAAGCGGAATACTTACTATATTAACACTTACAACTATCAGAGTATCGCAAAACGGTGACTAAACTTCAGGCTCCATTCCTCTTAGGGACGACTAACTGGGGGCTCCGTATGCCAAGCACTTTGAAAAGACTTCTAGAAACTCCACTACACTTTCATCCTTCTTCTAAGCAACACCTCACTACACACTAGAGTGTAGGGAAATAGCAAGGGTGAGTCCATGTCGAACTCAACAAATATCCCACAATAAACATATGATCAATGTAAAGATGAATAATGAATAGCAAAAACACATTTATAGTCATTAGTGATCATCTATTCCGTAAGGGTCCAAGGCCACTCGTGACCGTGAGCACGGCTGTTATAACAGTTTTACACTCTGCAGAGGTTGTACACTTTCACTGTGAGTCATGATTTACCCTTTCGCCCGAGGTGATCAGTCTCTTGACCCACTATCAAGGAAGGTCGGCAGGGTTCACTATGAAGTCTTTCAAAGGTTCGTCTAATAAGTTAGGGCCATTAGATTCACTCGGCAAACAGATGTAGAGCCCCCCTTCTAAATGGCACAATGACGCGCAGCCTATACACATAAGGACAGAGGCCGCACTATACCCGATTCGTCAAGCCATTCTTACGCCATGAAGGTTACCACTAACAAGCTAGAAAAGGTCCTCATACTTGACTAAAGCCAGAGCTATATGGCCTTCACAGTTGTACTGTAAGTCCTAGATATTCGCTTACAGATGAGTCCTTATGGAGAGAAACTAGAGCACCAAGAAAAATAGAATCATGCTCTAGCCCTCTTTAAACAGTAATCAAAATATCATCTTTTAGTGTTGTTGCATATTCCATTAATCATATTACAAGATCATAGTTTATGTTCAGCGCTAGCAAAAGCTACCCAATGCAAAATCCCATAGGTGACAAGGTATAGATCAAAAACTAGGAAAATCCTTAATGGCAATTCAATACAGACACATGCAATATGATTTTATGTGATTAAAGTGAATAGAACAACAAGGAAATCCCATGTTATACTTGCCTTTTCCCAAAGTTAGCTGCTCAGAATCTCCAATTGCTATCTTCTGGTCTCAAGTCCTTTAGCTTCGACTGTCGGTCTTCAGCTCCTCGTCTTCAGTGCTAATTAACCAAACTTCTTCTACTCGCAGCAATCAAGTAGAACAAACAGACAATAAACAACTAAGAACAACACACCAAACAAACGAGACACTTTAAAAGAGAACGTACTAAACGATATGATATGATGCTATGATCACGAAAACAAAAGACCGATGAATAACAGAGCTACCATCAAAGAGGACACGCGACTATCAAGGAGTTTACAACAAATCAGAGAAGACAAACTATACGTTTGATTTATTTTAGTTAATGAATTAAGGTGATAGAACTTAGATAATGTTAAAGTTTATATATATAAACATAGGAGTATAAACCTATATTGTTTCTAATTTGATAAGCAGTGCAAAAAGAAATTAGTTAAAATTAATGTTTAAATTAAAATTTAGAACACATGTAGCATGTTAAACGTCGTCGACATACGTACAGTAGACTACGTCAATTCAGGCAAGACTAAAACGATTAAGATACGGAAGTTGAAGGCAATGACGGAGATATATGAGTACAGACTAAAAAGGCAGCCTAAGCAGCTCCAAGATGATATGATTTATGGTCATGAATGACAACAAATGACATCAGCACAACTTTTGATTAATTAAATAATAGATAGACAAGGTGATCTGTGAGCTGACGTTAATTAAACGTGCATAAACACTTGCTACTGATGTCAAGGTAATGGACATTTTAGAGAACTATCCTAAGTTGAATTAACCAATTTACATTAAATTATAAAAGATGAAGTTAACCTTATTCATATTTTATTTATAAATATTTATTTAGTGTTTAAGTCATTTAAACATTTATAAATTAGAAAGCATAAAGAAGGTGATAACAGCTAATCGAATCATTATATGTTTCTTGCATAAACTAAACAAGTTCTATTTAAGAAACACTTAAGTTCTTATTATTTATGATGGCATTTGATTATTTATAAAAGACAAATTATAAACCAAAGTTACTTTTAATTTGATAAGACAATAGATAAATATTAGTTAAATTAACTACATGCTTCATGTTTATCTAAACTAATTATGATTAAGAAACATTTAAGTTAATATTAATCAAGTTAACATTTATTTAAGAATGTTCTATGTATGAACCTAAGTCGCTTCTAATTTAAAAGAGCATGACATAAACATTAATCAAATAAACATAATTTAATTTGTAAACACATAACGTGACATGGTAAACAACGTTGGATGCGTCTCTTACGCCAGTATAGTCATGAAGTAACAAGAACGAAATTATACCCCTATGTTGCTTTTAGTTAGAATGCTGTTAAATAAATATTAATCAAATTGCATTTAAATAGATAGATTCATACTTGAGTGACATTACAAAAACTATCGCTACTGTATAGAGCGCGACGCTACGAAACTATCGCAACAAGAACGGATTTACAAAGCTAGATTGTTTTTAATCATAGAACTTATTGCATGTCAATTAAATTAATATTTAATTTATATATGACTAGCATGTAACACGTCTACGCCGATAGCACGTAGCTTCGGTTGGTATGATCGCAAAATCACAAGAATGAGTTACTACACTAGGTTGCTTTTAATTAAAAAATGCATTAAATAAATATTACATGTAAATCAATAAATTCATAATTGGGTGACACGATATACGTCAGCACTACTACGTAGAGCGCAACTATATGAAACTAACGCAACTGAAACGGAGCAAAACGAAATTAAAACGAAGAAACAATAAAGATATTACGAACCAGTGGCAGAACCGCAAATACTTCATCTTCTACCTCTATCCATCTGAAGGGCCTTGCCCTGGGGCGACATAAAAAGGAGGAGAAATATCTAATTTACTACACGAGTGATTTCCCAAATTAGGGGTTCCTCTTACGGTAGTTTTGGTGTGCTTTACCCATGGGGTAGGTACATACTTATAGGGAGGAAAACTCTCCACCTTCACATCAACTAGCAATATGGTACTAATTGATGTTGCACCGTCCACCTCTACTAATAGGCCTAAATAAATATTAAGGCCCATTAGTATATAAAGACATAGGCCTTTATGATTATTGCACATAGGCTTTAAGTGTTGGGAAAAAATGAGATATTTATTTATTTTTAGAATTAATTAATTTCATGGATAAAATAATTCTAGAAAAGTCTAAAATTATTATTTAAGCCACGAAAAATACTCCAAAAGCTCCAAAAATTTAGGGAAAATTCTCAGTGACATTATGAAACATGAGGAACCCAAATAAAGTATTTGGAGCTCATGAAAAGATATTTTGGAGCATCTAAAAATTAGATAACGCTCGTAGAAAAGCGTGAACTAGCTCCAGAAAAAGTCAGAACAATTCCCGAAGAGTTCACTAAGATTGATTGACACATGAGAAACTGAAAGGAATAATTTATGTTATAAAGAAAAGATTTTAGGAAACTCCCAACGAGAACTTTAGATGAGAAACAAGGAATAATGATTGCGGAAAAAGATAAAGATGTGCTGGAGAAGAAAGATCGATCCACTAAACGCATTTTGAAAGACTTTGTTCGCTCTTAACACACAAGAGTTAACGAGCAAACATCACATCAAACGATAGCCTGTCAAATTAGTTTAGAAAAATTTAAAGATTCTTATTATTTTTTTCATTTTTTATAACTAATTGATGCTATCATAAACTAAACTTAGGAAATTTTATCCAAATATTAAAATATTTTATTTTATTTAGTGTTTCCTATGCACAACCCAAAATTGGAAATTTTGGGGTGTGACATAGAGGCACGCCTAGATGAGCATGGAATAGCGCCTTGTTGAACACTAGTACTAGGACACGTTTGATTTTGGCCACGCGTACTTCCTCTCAAGGGACACTTACTCCAACTAGTGAATTTGTAAAAAGTATAGTTTTGGTGGACGAGTGTGTTTGTCTCTTGACACTAAAGGTAAGAACACTACTAAATGTAACAAAAACATTTGTGAATTGTTTCAACTAGAGCATCCACCTTTAGCGTCAAACAGAGGAACACACTTGCATACAGAAAAGAGTAGGCGAGAGTGGGGAAGAGAGAAGGGGGAGAGAGTGGATTAAAATATGATATTATGAAGGGTGAACTAAATTATACTTTTTACAAATTCACTAGTTGGACTAAGTGTCCCTTGAGAGGAAGTATGCATGGCCAAAATCAAACGTGTCCTAGTACCAGTGTTCAACAAGGCGCTCTTCCATGCTCGTCTGGGCGTGCCTCTACGCTGGGTGAAGGGGTACCACCTAGCGGGGGATAGCCGGTACCCTATGCGATGCCAGCCTGTTGGCGACGGAAGGCATGCAAATCTAATGTCCTTTTCTGTATCGGCTCCAACGTCATAGTCACCCACATGCGTCCCTGCCTTAGGTGGATTTGCGTGACTTCTGTTGCTGATGGGCTAGCGTCGCATATGGTACCGCCTATCTCCCGCTGGGCTGTACCTTTCCACCCAATGCAGAGATGCCGAGGTGAGCACGGAAGAGTGCCTTGTTGAACACTGGTACTTGGCCATGTTTGATTTTTGGCCATGCATACTTTCTCTCAAGGCACACCGCCCCTCTCTTCATAATATCATATTTTAATCCTCTCTCTCTCCCACTCTCTCCTACTTTTTTCCATATGCAAGTGTGTTCCTCTATTTCACACTAAAGGTGTATGCTACAGTTGAAACACTTCAGAAATGATGTTAAAAATATTGTAGTATTCTTACCTTTAACATCAAGAGACAAACATACTCGCCCACCGAAAAGGACAAGGTGTGCAGTGTTCGAATGAGAAGAGAACCACCTATGTAGATCCTCGACGCACCTACACGTCTCGACCACCACCGCCACCGGTTCCTGTCCCGTATCTCTCTCACTCTCTCTAATCTCCTCTAGTAGCGCCCGTCTTCTGACTCAGCTCGACGCTCCACCCCAACCGGCCACCTCCATCCAATGTCCTTTTCTCTATCAGCTCCAACGTCATAGTCACCCCCATGCATCCCTACCTTAGGTGGATTTGCGCGACTTCTATTACCGATGGGCTAGCATCACATGCGGTACCGCCTATCCCCCGCTAGGCTGTACCCCTCCACCCAACGCAGAGATGCCGAGGCGAGCACGGAAGTGTGCCTTGTTGAACATTGGTATTGGGCCATGTTCAATTTTTGGCCATGCATACTTCCTCTCAAGGAACACCGCCCTTATCTTCATAATATCATATTTTAATCCTCTCTCTCCCACTCTCTCTTACTCTTTTCCATATGCAAGTGTGTTCCTCTATTTCACACTAAAGGTGTATGCTACAGTTGAAACACTTCAGAAAATGATGTTAGAAGTATTGTAGTATTCTTACCTTTAGCATCAAGAGATGAACACACTCGCCCACCGAAAAGGACAAGGTGTGCAGTGTTCGAATGAGAAGAGAACCACCTATTTAGATCCTCGGCGCACCTACACATTTTTGTATGCAACTGTGTTCCTCTATTTGACGCTAAAGCTGGATGCTCTAGTTGACGTACTTCACAAGTGTGGTTGTTACCTTCGCTAGTATTCTTGCCTTTAGCGTAAAGAGATGAACACACTTTCCCACTGAGAAGACAAGGTGTGCAGTGTTTGAATGAGAATAGAACCACATATTTAGTGTTGAAAGATCATTTTGATGGACACCATACACTTTGATCTTGTATAACTTACTATTAATTTTACTATAGTTAAAAGTCCTTTCTTACAAGTCATTTCCATTACCCTCTCACCCTTTGTTTCATCATGTGCATTTGACAATCTAACATTAAAGGTGGACGCTCTGAATGAAACACTTGCCAGGTCTAGTTTCTTTGGCAGTATTTCAACCGTTCATGTTGAGAACACGAACACAAATAAAAAGGGCAAAGTTTATAAATGCCAAATCTGATGGGGACCCACCCATAAGGTTTGACTAATGAATGTTGTTTACACCTAGTTTAGGCTCATTTTCATAACAGAAAAGTACATGTTTTATTTTATTTACTCTCTCCCACTCTCCCCTACTCTTTTTCGTGTACAAGTGTGTTCCTCTGTTTGACGCTAAAGGTGGATGCTCTAGTTGAAACACTTCACAAATGTTGTTGTTACATTTGGTAGTGTACTTACCTTTAGCGTCAAGAGACAACCACACTCTCCCACTAAAAAGGACAAGGTGTGCAGTGCGGGTGCTACTAGAGGAGGTTACACTACTACATAGGTCTGACATTCATTGCCGGCTTCATCACTGTTGGCTTTTTGCTAAAACTCACAGTGATAGGACCAACCGACACTGATATTAGGTCATTACTGTCGGTTTATAGCTAAAACTAATACTGATACTATTACTGTCGGTTCTAGCCAAGAACTGACAGTGATATTGGGTCATCACTGCCAGTTTTTTGAACCGACAGTGATATAGTACAAGAAAACTTTCATAACTTTCTCATATGATGTCCGATGAAGATGAACTTTATATCAAAGTTTTAGTACTCGACGTGATCAACAACTTTATAATTCAAACTTTGATTTGAGATAATTTGGATGTCCAAATACACACCACAATATTTTGCAGAGTTAATACTAAAGGAGTTTGTATTCTCCATAGTCATAAGTGACTGTGCAGTGGTAGTTAAGGATCTCAGATGGAGAAGTGACCAAAACAAAAGTTGTAGATATTGAAAAGTTATGCAACCTTGTAGTTTACAAGTTTCTTATTTGAAGTTGTTATGATGTCACTCTATTTGATTCATAAGATTTCATATAAGTTAATACCAACTAAAGGCACATGTTCCATAGTCATAAGTGAGTGTGTAGTGGTATTTGAGAATCTTGGATGGAGAAGCAACCAAAACAAAAGTTATAGATCTCGAAAAGTTCTGCAACTTTGTAGTTGACAACTTTTAAATTTGAAACCATCTATCTAACAAAAATTACGTTTGATTTCTCAAATTTAAAATTTAAGTTTTTCAAACGACCTCAGATGGAGAAACACCCAAAACAAAAGTTGTAGATCTTCAAAAGTTGTGCAACTTTACAGTTGACAACTTTTAAATTTGAAATCATTTATCCAATGAAAATTACGGTTGAATTTTCTTACATTTGAAATTCAAATTCTTCAAATGACCTCGGATGGAGAAATAACCAAAACCAAAGTTGTATATTTTGAAGGGTTATAAAACTTTGTAGTTGACAACCTTTTGATTTAAAATCATTTAGGGTCCCAAATACTCATTTCAAAATTAGATAAACATAAAATGGCTAGGACGAATATCTCATTTGGACACAGGTATCTCACAAGTGGAGTGGTTAGGGGACAAACACACGAAGCACGAGGTCGAGGGTTCGAGTGCCGGTGGCTGTGCAGCACACGTTTTTTGTGAAAAATCGTATGGCTTGTGACACGCGACTGTGTGGCAGCCTAGTGGGGCCTCTCTCAGTATTAAAATATTTTTCCCTATTTTTTAGCCCATTTTTTTAGATTTTCCCCTATTTTTTAGCCCATTTTTAGATTTCCTAGAAACCACTTCAGTGTTGGTTTTTAGGAATCGACAGTGGTGTCAACCCCCTGTCACTACCGGTTTACCTATGTCAGTTCAAAATTAGGCAGTGAAGTGGGGTTTTGAACCGATAGTGATTTAAAGATATGGGCTAGTGTTAGAGAGAGAAAATCCAGTAGTGAAAGGGGGTTCTGAACTGACAGTGATTTGAAGATCTGAGGTAGTGTTAGAGAGAGATAATGAATAGGAACTAATGGCAGCGGTGGTTGAGATGGGACAGAGATCTAGTAGAGCACAGAGGAGACCTAGGGATATAAGGTGTTAGTGGGGTAGGAGCAATTTAGAATGGGCTTTGGGTAGTTTGATGGGCCTTTATCTTCGATGAGGTCCACTTGCCTCCTATCTTCCTTTTCTTTTTTAAACATTATGTGTGTATATGCTAACGCATGAGCTCGCCTAGGTGTGCCTAGGCTCTAAATAGGTGGTTCTCTTCTCATTCAAACACTGCACACCTTGTCTTTTTCGGTGGGCGAGTGTGTTCGTCTCTTGACGCTAAAGGTAAGAACACTACCAAATGTAACAACAACATTTTTGAAGTGATTCAACTGGAGCATCCACCTTTAGCGTCAAATAGAGGAACACACTTGCATACGGAAAAGAGTAGGCGAGAGTGGGGGAGAGAGAGGGAAGATAGAGGATTAAAATATGATATTATGAAGAGTGAACTAAAATATACTTTTACAAATTCACTAGTTGGACTAAGTGTCCCTTGAGAGGAAGTATGCAAGGCCAAATATCAAACATGAACCCAATACCAGTGTTCAACAAGGCGCTCTTTCATGCTCGTCTGGGCGTGCCTCTTCGCTGGGCCGAGGGGTACTACCTAGCGGGGGATAGGCGGTACTCTATGTGATGCCAACCCATTGGCGATAGAAGGTGCGCAAATCCACCTAAGGCACGAACACATGGGGGGTGACTTTGATGTTGGTGGTGGTGGCAGAGGAAGGGAGATTGGGCGAAGGTTGTCGGTGCGGGTGAAGGAGCATCGGGCGGAGTCGGGCGGTGGAGAGATAGATATGGGACAGGGACATGCGGCAGCAGTGGTCGAGATGGGATAGGGATCTAGTAGAGCATTGCGGAGACCTAGGTTTATAAGGTGTTAGTGGGGTGGGAGCACATCATATTTGGGCTTTGGGTTGTTTGATGGGCCTTTGTATGTGTTTATGTGCTAAAGCTAGGATCACTAAGGTGCACCTAGGATCTAAATAAGTGGTTCTCTTCTCATTCAAACACTGCACACCTTGTCCTTTTTGGTGGGCGAGTGTGCTCGTCTCTTGACGCTAAAGGTAAGAATACTACCAAATGTAACAATGATATTTGAGAAGTGTTTCAACTGGAGCATCCACCTTAGCGTCAAATAGAGGAACACACTTGCATACGAAAAAGAGTAGGCGAGAGTGGGGGAGAGAGAAGATTAAAATATGATATTATGAGGAGTGAACTAAAATATACTTTTTACAAATTGATTAGCTGGACAAAGTGTCCCTTAAGAGGAATTATGCATGGCCAAAAATCAAACGTGCAGTGGCAGTCGAGACAGGATAGAGATCTAGTAGAGCATAGAGGAGACCTAGGGACAAAAGGTGTGAGTGGGGTGGAAGCACTTCAGACTTGGGCTTTGGGTTGTTTGATGGCCTTTTTCTTCAATGATGTCCAATTGTCTCCTAGTTTCCTTTCCTTTTTTAAACATTAAGTGTGTATATGCTAACGCCAAGGCTCTCCTTGATGCGGCTAGGTTCTAAATAGGTGGTTCTCTTCTCCATCGAACACTACACATCTTGTCCTTTTCGGTGGGCGAGTGTGTTCATCTTTTGACGCTAAAGGTAAGAATACTACCAAATGTAACAACGACATTTGTGAAGTACTTCAATTGGAGCATCCACCTTTAGCGTCAAATAGAGGAACACACTTGCAAGAAAAAAAGTAGGTGAGAGTGGGGGAGAAAGAGGATTAAAATATGATATTATGCAGAGTGAACTAAAATATACTTTTTACAAATTGATTAGCTAGACAAAGTGTCCCTTGAGAAGAATTATGCATGGCCAAAAATCAAACATGTCCCAGTACTAGTGTTCAAAGGGCGCTCTTCTATGCTCGTCTAGGCGTGCCACTGCGCTGGGCAAAGGGGTACCACCTAGCGGGGGATAGGTGGTACCCTATGTGATCCTAGCCCATCAGCGACAGATGGCACGCAAATCTAAGGCACGGACGCATAGGGGGTGACTGACATTGGCAGTGGTGGCGGAGGAAAGAACATTGGGTGGAAGTGGCTGGTTGGGGTGGAGGAGCATCGAGCAGAGTTGGGCGATGGGCGCTACTCGAGGAGATTAGAGGGAGAGAAAGATACAGGACAGGAACCGACGGCAGTGGCAGTCGAGACAGGATAGAGATCTAGTAGAGCATAGAGGAGACCTAGGGACAAAAGGTGTGAGTGGGGTGGAAGCACTTCAGACTTGGGCTTTGGGTTGTTTGATGGCCTTTTTCTTCAATGATGTCCAATTGTCTCCTATTTTCCATTTCTTTTTTAAACATTATGTGTGTATATGCTAACACCAAGGCTCTCCTAGATGCGCCTAGGTTCTAAATAGGTGGTTCTTTCTCCTTCAAACACTAGACATCTTGTCCTTTTCAGTGGGCGAGTGTGTTCGTCTCTTGACGCTAAAGGTAAGAACACTACCAAATGTGACAACGACATTTGCGAAGTGTTTCAACTGAAGCATCCACCTTTAGAATCAAATAGAGGAACACACTTGCATATGAAAAAGAGTAGGCGAGAGTGGGAGAGAGAGAGGGGGAGAGAGAGGATTAAAATATGATATTATGAAGAGTGAACTAAAATATACTTTTTACGAATTCACTAGTTGGACTAAGTCCCCTGAGAGGAAATATGCATGGCCAAAAATCAAATGTGACCCAGTACAAATGTTCAACAAGGCGCTCTTCCTTGCTCGTCTGGGTGTGCCTCTTCGCTGGGCCGATGGGTACTGCCTAGCAGGGGATAGGTGGTACCCTATGTGATGCCAGCCCATCTGCGATAGAAGGTGCACAAATCCACCTAAGGCACGGACACATGGGGGTGACTTTGACATTGGTGGTGGTGTCAATGGAAGGGATAGTTGGTGAAGGTTGCCGGTGGAGGTGGAGGAGAGTCGGGCAGATTCGGTCAGTGGGGAGAGAGATACGGGATAGGAACCGGTGGTGGCGGTGGTCAAGATGGGATGGACATCTAGTAGAGCACAAAGGAGACTAAGGTATATAAGGAGCTAGTGGGGTGGGAGCTCTTCAGACTTAGGCTTTGGGTTGGTTGATGGGCCTTTGTATGTGTGTATATGCTTAAGCCTAGGGTCGCCTTGGTGCGTCTAGGATCTAAATAGGTGGTTCTCTTGACATTAAAACACTGCACACCTTGTCCTTTTCGGTGGGCAAGTGTGTTCGTCTCTTGATGCTAAAGGAAAGAATACTACCAAATGTAACAACGACATTTGTGAAGTGTTTCAATTGGAGCATCCACCTTTAGGGTCAAATAGAGGAACACAGTTGCATATAGAACAGAGTAGGCGAGCGTGGGGGAGAGAGGATTAAAATATGATATTATGAAGAATGAACTAAAATATACTTTTTACAAATTGAGTAGCTGGACAAAGTGTCCCTTGAGAAGAAGTATGCATGGCCAAAAACCAAATGTGTCCCAGTACTAGTGTTAAAAAAGGCACTCTTCCGTGCTCGTCTGGGCCTCTGCGCTGGGCTAAGTGGTAGCGCCTAGCGGGGGATAGGCGGTACCCCATGCGACGCCAGCCCGTCGGCGATTGATGGCGTGCCAATCCACCTAAGGCAAGGACACATGGGGGTAACTATGACGTTGGCGGTGGTGGAGGAAGGTACATCAGGCGCAGGTTGCCGATGGGGGTGGAGGAGCGTCGGGCAATGTCGGGTAGTGGGGAGAGAGATACGGGACAAGAACCAGCGGCGACGGCGGTCGAGATGGGATAGAGATCTAGCAGAGCATAGAGGAGACCTAGGTATATAAGGTGTTATTGGGGTGGGGGAGCACTTCAGACTTGGGCTTTGGGTTGTTTGATGGGCCCTTGTATGTGTTTATTTGCTAAAGCCTAGGCTCTCCTTGGTGCGCCAAGGATCTAAATAGGTGGTTCTCTTCTCAGTTGAACACTACACACCATGTCCTTTTCGGTGGGCGAGTGTGTTCATCTCTTGACGCTAAAGGTAAGAACACTACCAAATGTAACAACGACATTTGTGACGTGTTTCAACTGGAGCATCCACCTTTAGCGTCAAATAGAGGAACACACTTGCATATGGAAAAGTAGGCGATAGTGAGGGAGAGAGCGGATTATAATATGATATTATGAAGAGTGAACTAAAATATACTTTTTACAAATTGACTAGTTCGACTAAATGTCCCTTGAGAGGAAGTATGCATGGCCAAAAATCAAACGTGTCCTAGTACCAGTGTTCAACAAGGCGCTCTTTCGTTCTCGTCTAGGCGTGCCTCTGCATTAAGCGGAGGGGTACAACCTAGCTTGGGCTAGGCAGCACCCTATGCAATGCTAGCCCGACAGTGCTAGAAGGCGCGCAAATACACCTAAGGCATAGACGCATGGGGGTGACAATGACGTTTGTGATGGTGGGGACGTTTCCAGTGGGGGCGGAGGAGCATCGAGCAGAAAGTCAAGTGGCGAGGAGAGAGATACAGGATGGGAACCGGTGGCGGCGGCGGTCGAGATGGGATAGAGATGTAGTAGAGCACAGAGGAGAGCTTGGTATATAAGGTGTTAGTGGGGTGGGAACACATCAGACTTGGGCTTTGGGATGTTTGATGGGCCTTTGTATGTGTTTATATGCTAAAGCCTAGGCTCGCCTTGGTGCGCCTAAGATCTAAATAGGTGATTCTCTTCTCATTCAAAAACTGCACACCTTGTCCTTTTTCGGGGGAAAGTGTGTTCGTCTCTTGACGCTAAAGGTAAGAATACTACCAAATGTAACATCGACATTTGTGAAGTGTTTCAACTGGAGCATCCACCTTTAGTGTCAAATAGAGGAACACACTTGCATACGGAATATAGTAGGAGAGAGTAGCAGAGAGAGGGGATTAAAATATGATATTATGAAGAGTGAACTAAAATATACTTTTTACAAATTGATTAGCTGGACAAAGTGTCCCCTGAGAGGAAGTATGTATGGCCAAAACTCAAACGTGTCCCAGTACCAATGTTCAAAAAGGCGCTCTTTTGTGCCTGGGCATGCCTTTGTGCTGGGCGAAGGGGTACCGCCTAGCGCAGGATAGGCGGTACCCTATGCAATGCCTGGCCATCAGCGACATATGGCACGCAAATCTATCTAAGACACGGACTCAGGGGTCGACTATGACGTTGGCGGTGGTGGTGGAGGAAGGTATATTTTGCGGAGGTTGCTAGTGGGGTGGAGGAGCATCGGGCAGAGTCGGGAGGCGCGGAGAGAGATACGGGATAGGAACCAGCAGCAGCGGCGGTCGAGATGGGATAGAGATCTAGCATAGCATAGAGGAGACCTAGCTATATAAGGTGTTATTGGGGTGGGGGAGCATTTCAAACTTGGGCTTTGGGTTGTTTGATGGGCCTTTGTATGTGTTTATATGCTAAAGCCTAGGCTCTCCTAGGTATGCCGAGGATCTAAATAGGTGGTTCTCTTCTCAGTCGAACACTACGCATCATGTCCTTTTCGATGGGCGAGTGTTCGTCTCTTGACGCTAAAGGTAAGAATACTACCAAATGTAACAACGACATTTGTGACGTGTTTCAACTAGAGCATCCACCTTTAGCATCAAATTGAGGAACACACTTGCATACGGAAAAGAGTACGCAAGAGGGAGGGAGAGAGAGGATTAAAATATGACATTGTGAAGAGTGAACTAAAATATACTTTTTATAAATTGACTAGTTGGACTAAGTATCTCTTGAGAGGAAGTATGCATGACCAAAAATCAAACGTGTCCTAGTACCAGTATTCAAGAAGGCGCTCTTTCATGCTCATTTGGGCGCGCCTCTGCATTAGGCGGACGGGCACCGCCTAGCTTGGGATAGGAGGTACCCTTTGCGATGCCAACCCAATAGCAATAGAAGGCACGCAAATACAGCTAAGGCACAGACGCATGGGGGTGACTATGATGTTGGCGATGGTGGCGGAGGTTGCCGGTGGGGCTGGAGGAGCGTCGGGCAGAGAGTCAAGCGGTGGGGAGAGAGATAGAGGATAGGAACCGACGGTGGCGGCGATCAAGACAGAATAGAGATGTAGTAGAGCACAGAGAGAGCTAGGTATATAAGGTGTTAGTAGGGTGGGAGCACATCGGACATGGGCTTTCGGTTGTTTGATGGGCCTATGTATGTGTTTATATGCTAAAGCCTAGGCTCGTCTTTGTGCGCCAAAGATCTAAATAGGTGGTTCTCTTCTCATTCAAACACTGCACACCTTGTCCTTTTCGGTGGGCGAGTGTGTTCGTCTCTTGACGCTAAAGGTAAGAATACTACCAAATGTAACAATGACATTTGTGACGTGTTTCAACTGGAGCATCCACCTTCAGCGTCAAATAGAGGAACACACTTGCATACGGAAAAGAGTAGGCGACAATGAGGGAGAGAGAGGACTAAAATATGATATTATGAAGAGTGAACTAAAATATACTTTTTACAAATTGACTTGTTTGACTAAGTGTCCCTTGAGAGGAAGTAGGCATGGCCAAAAATCAAACGTGTCCTAGTACCTGTGTTCAAGAAGGCGCTCTTTCATGCTCGTCTGGGCGTGCCTCTACATTTGGCGGACGGGCACTGTCTAGCTTGGGATAGGAGGTACCCTTTGCGATGCCAACCCGACAGCAATAGAAGGTGTGCAAATACACCTAAGGCACAGACGCTTGGGGTGATTATGATGTTGGCGATGGTGGCAGAGGTTGCCGGAAGGGGGTCTAGGAGCGTCGGGCAGAGAGTCAAACAGTGGGGAGAGAGATAGAGGATAGGAACTGACGGTGGCGGCAATCGAGACAGGATAGAGATGTAGTAGAGCACAGAGAGAGCTAGGTATATAAGGTGTTAGTAGGGTGGGAGCACATCGGACATGGGCTTTCGGTTGTTTGATGGGCCTATGTATGTGTTTATATGCTAAAGCCTAGGCTCGTCTTTGTGCGCCTAAGATCTAAACAGGTGGTTCTCTTCTCATTCAAACACTGCACACCTTGTCCTTTTCGGTGGACGAGTGTGTTCGTCTCTTGACGCTAAAGGTAAGAATACTACCAAATGTAACAATGACATTTGTGATGTGTTTCAACTGGAGCATCCACCTTTAGCGTCAAATAGAGGAACACACTTGCATACGGAAAAGAGTAGGCGACAATGAGGGAGAGAGAGGATTAAAATATGATATTATGAAGAGTGAACTAAAATATACTTTTTACAAATTGACTAGTGCGACTAAGTGTCCCTTGAGAGGAAGTATGCATGGCCAAAAATCAAACGTGTCCCAGTACCAGTGTTCAACAAGGCGCTCTTCCATGCTCGTGTGGGCGTGCCTCTGCATTAGGCGGAGGGGTACCACCTAGCTTGGGATAGGTAATACCCCATGCAATGCCAGCCTGACCACGATAGAAGACATGCAAATACACCTAAGGCACGGGTGCATGGGGGTGACAATGATGTTGGCGATGGTGGCGGAGGTTGCCGGTGGGGGTGGAGGAGTGTCGGCCAGAGAGTCAAGCGGTGGGGAGAGAGATAGAGGATAGGAACCGGCGGCGGCGGCAGTAGAGACATGATAGAGATGTAGTAGAGCACAGAGAGAGCTAGGTATATAATGTGTTAGTAGGGTGCGAGCACATTGGACATGGGCTTTTGGTTGTTTGATGGGCCTATGTATGTGTTTATATGCTAAAGCCTAGGCTCGTCTTTGTGCGCCTAAGATCTAAATAGGTGGTTCTCTTCTCATTCAAACACTGCACACCTTGTCCTTTTCGGTGGGCGAGTGTGTTCGTCTCTTGACGCTAAAGGTAAGAATACTACCAAATGTAACAACGACATTTGTGACGTGTTTCAACTGGAGCATCCACCTTTAGCGTCAAATAGAGGAACACACTTGCATACGGAAAAGAGTAGGCAACAATGAGGGAGAGAGAGGATTAAAATATGATATTATGAAGGGTGAACTAAAATATACTTTTTACAAATTGACTAGTGCGACTAAGTGTCCCTTGAGAGGAAGTATGCATGGCCAAAAATCAAACGTGTCCCAGTACCAGTGTTCAACAAGGCGCTCTTCCATGCTCGTGTGGGCGTGCCTCTGCATTAGGCGGAGGGGTACCACCTAGCTTGGGATAGGTAATACCCCATGCAATGCCAGCCTGACCACGATAGAAGACATGCAAATACACCTAAGGCACGGGTGCATGGGGGTGACAATGATGTTGGCGATGGTGGCGGAGGTTGCCGGTGGGGGTGGAGGAGCGTCGGGCAGAGAGTCAAGCAGTGGGGAGAGAGATAGAGGATAGGAACCGACTGTGCCAGCGATCGAGACATGATAGAGATGTAGTTGAGCACAACGAGAGCTAGGTATATAAGGTGTTAGTAGGGTGGGAGCACATCGGACATGGGCTTTCGGTTGTTTGATGGGCCTATGTATGTGTTTATATGCTAAAGCCTAGGCTCGTCTTTGTGCGCCTAAGATCTAAACAGGTGGTTCTCTTCTCATTCAAACACTGCACACCTTGTCCTTTTTGGTGGGCAAGTGTGTTCGTCTCTTGATGCTAAAGGTAAGAATACTACCAAACGTAATAATGACATTTGTGATGTGTTTCAACTGGAGCATCCAACTTTAGCGTCAAATAGAGGAACACACTTGCATACGGAAAAGAGTAGGGGACAATGAGGGAGAGAGAGGATTAAAATATGATATTACGAAGAGTGAACTAAAATATACATTTTACAAATTGACTAGTTCGACTAAGTGTCCCTTGAGAGGAAGTATGCATGGCCAAAAATCAAACGTGTCCCAGTACCAGTGTTCAAGAAGGCGCTCTTTCATGCTCGTCTGGGCGTGCCTATGGATTAGGCGGAGGGGTACCACCTAGCTTGGGATAGGTAATACCCTATTCGATGCTAGCCCGACAGCGATAGAAGACATGCAAATACACCTAAGGCATGGGTGCGTGGGGGTGACAATGATGTTGGTGATGGTGGCGGAGGTTGCTAGTGGGGATGGAGGAGCATTGGGTAGGGAGTCAAGCAACGGGTAGAGAGATATAGGATAGCAACCGGCGGCGGCGGCGGTCGAGACATGATAGAGATGTAGTAGAGCACAGAGAGAGCTAGGTATATAAGGTTTTAGTAGGGTGGGAGCACATCGGACATGGGCTTTTGGTTGTTTGATGGGCCTATGTATGTGTTTATATGCTAAAGCCTAGGCTCGTCTTTGTGCGCCTAAGATCTAAACAGGTGGTTCTCTTCTCATTCAAACACTGCACACCTTGTCCTTTTCGGTGGGTGAGTGTGGTCGTCTCTTGACGCTAAAGGTAAGAATACTACCAAATGTAACAAAGGCATTTGTGACGTGTTTCAACTGGAGCATCCACCTTTAGCGTCAAATAGAGGAACACACTTGCATACGAAAAAGAGGAGGCGACAATGAGGGAGATAGAGGATTAAAATATGATATTATGAAGGGTGAACTAAAATATACTTTTTACAAATTGACTAGTTTGACTAAGTGTCCCTTGAGAGGAAGTATGCATGGCCAAAAATCAAACGTGTCCCAGTACCAGTGTTCAACAAGGCGCTCTTCCATGCTCGTGTGGGCGTGCCTCTGCATTAGGCGGAGGGGTACCACCTAGCTTGGGATAGGTAATACCCTATGCGATGCCAGCCCGACAGCGATAGAAGACATACAAATACACCTAAGGCATGGGTGCGTGGGGGTGACAATGATGTTGGCGATGGTGGCCGAGGTTGCCAGTGGGGATGGAGGAGCATTGGGCAGAGAGTCAAGCAACGGGTAGAGAGATATAGGATAGCAACCGGCGGCGGCGGCGGTCGAGACATGATAGAGTTGTAGTAGAGCACAGAGAGAGCTAGGTATATAAGGTGTTTGTAGGGTGGGAGCACATCGGACATGGGCTTTTGATTGTTTGATGGGCCTATGTATGTGTTTATATGCTAAAGCCTAGGCTCGTCTTTGTGCGCCTAAGATCTAAATAGGTGGTTCTCTTCTCATTCAAACACTACACACCTTGTCCTTTTCGGTGGGCGAGTGTGTTCGCCTCTTGACGCTAAAGGTAAGAATACTACCAAATGTTACAATGACATTTTTGACCTGTTTCAACTGGAGCATCCACCTTTAGCGTCAAATAGAGGAACACACTTGCATACGGAAAAGAGTAGGTGACAATGTGGGAGAGAGAGGATTAAAATATGATATTATGAAGAGTGAACTAAAATATACTTTTTACAAATTGACTAGTTCGACTAAGTGTCCCTTGAGAGGAAGTATGCATGGCCAAAAATCAAACGTGTCCCAGTACCAGTGTTCAAGAAGGCGCTCTTTCATGCTCATCTAGGCGTGCCTCTGCATTAGGCGGAGGGGCACCGCCTAGCTTGGGATAGGAGGTACCCTTTGCGATGCCAACCCGACAGCAATAGAAGGCGCGCAAATACACTTAAGGCACAGACGCATGGCTGGTGACTATGATGCTGGCGATGGTGGCGGAGGTTGCCGGTGGGGGTGGAGGAGTGTCGGGCAGAGAGTCAAGCGGTGGGGAGACAGATAGAGGATAGGAACCGGCGGCGGCGGCGGTAGAGACATGATAGAGATGTAGTAGAGCACAGAGAGAGCTAGGTATATAAGGTGTTTGTAGGGTGGGAGCACATCGGACATGGGCTTTTGGTTGTTTGATGGGCCTATGTATGTGTTTATATGCTAAACCCTAGGCTCGTCTTTGTGCGCCTAAGATCTAAATAGGTGGTTCTCTTCTCATTCAAACACTGCACACCTTGTCCTTTTCGGTGGGCGAGTGTGTTCGTCTCTTGCCGCTAAAGGTAAGAATACTACCAAATGTAACAATGACATTTGTGACGTGTTTCAACTGGAGCATCCACCTTTAGCATCAAATAGAGGAACACACTTGCATACGGAAAAGAGTAGGCAACAATGAGGGAGAGAGAGGATTAAAATATGATATTATGAAGAGTGAACTAAAATATACTTTTTACAAATTGACTAGTTCGACTAAGTGTCCCTTGAGAGGAAGTATGCATGGCCAAAAATCAAACGTGTCGCAGTACCAGTGTTCAAGAAGGCGCTCTTTCATGCTCGTCTAGGCGTGCCTATGGATTAGGCGGACGGGCACCGCCTAGCTTGGGATAGGAGGTACCCTTTGCGATGCCAACCCGACAGCAATAGAAGGCGCGCCAATACACTTGAGGCACAAACGCATGGGGGTGACTATGATGTTGGCGATGGTGGCGGAGGTTGTCGGTGGGTGTGGAGGAGTGTCGGGCAGAGAGTCAAGCGGTGGGGAGAGAGATAGAGGATAGGAACCGGCGGTGTCGGCGGTAGAGACATGATAGAGATATAGTAGAGCACAGAGAGAGCTAGGTATATAAGGTTTTAGTAGGGTGGGAGCACATCGGACATGGGCTTTTGGTTGTTTGATGGGCCTATGTATGTGTTTATATGCTAAAGCCTAGGCTCGTCTTTGTGCGCCTAAGATCTAAACAGGTGGTTCTCTTCTCATTCAAACACTGCACACCTTGTCCTTTTCGGTGGGCGAGTGTGTTCGTCTCTTGACGCTAAAGGTAAGAATACTACCAAATGTAACAATGACATTTGTGACGTGTTTCAACTGGAGCATCCACCTTTAGCATCGAATAGAGGAACAGACTTGCATATGGAAAAGAGTAGGCGACAATGAGGGAGAGAGAGGATTAAAATATGATATTATGAAGAGTGAACTAAAATATACTTTTTACAAATTGACTAGTTCGACTAAGTGTCCCTTGAGAGGAAGTATGCATGGCCAAAAATCAAACGTGTCCCAGTACCAGTGTTCAAGAAGGCGCTCTTTCATGCTCGTCTGGGCGTGCCTATGGATTAGGCGGACGGGCACCGCCTAGCTTGGGATAGGAGGTACCCTTTGCGATGCCAACCCGACAGCAATAGAAGGCGCGCCAATACACTTGAGGCACAAACGCATGGGGGTGACTATGATGTTGGCGATGGTGGCGGAGGATGCCAGTGGGTGTGGAGGAGTGTCGGGCAGAGAGTCAAGCGGTGGGGAGAGAGATAGAGGATAGGAACCGGCGGCGGCGGCGGTAGAGACATGATAGAGATGTAGTAGATCCCAGAGAGAGCTAGGTATATAAGGTTTTAGTAGGGTGGGAGCACATCGGACATGGGCTTTTGGTTGTTTGATGGGCCTATGTATGTGTTTATATGCTAAAGCCTAGGCTCGTCTTTGTGTGCCTAAGATCTAAACAGGTGGTTCTCTTCTCATTCAAACACTGCACACCTTGTCCCTTTTCGGTGGGCGAGTGTGTTCGTCTCTTGACGCTAAAGGTAAGAATACTACCAAATGTAACAATGACATTTGTGACGTGTTTCAACTTGATTATCCACCTTTAGCATCAAATAGAGGAACACACTTGCATATGGAAAAGAGTAGGCGACAATGAGGGAGATAGAGGATTAAAATATGATATTATGAAGAGTGAACTAAAATATACTTTTTACAAATTGACTAGTTCGACTAAGTGTCCCTTGAGAGGAAGTATGCATGGCCAAAAATCAAACGTGTCCCAGTACCAGTGTTCAAGAAGGCGCTCTTTCATGCTCGTCTGGGCGTGCCTCTGGATTAGGCGGACGGGCACCGCCTAGCTTGGGATAGGAGGTACCCTTTGCGATGCCAACCCGACAGCAATAGAAGGCGCGCCAATACACTTAAGGCACAGACACATGGGGGTGACTATGATGTTGGCGATGGTGGCGGAGGTTGCCGGTGGGGGTGGAGGAGTGTCGGCCAGAGAGTCAAGCGGTGGGGAGAGAGATAGAGGATAGGAACCGGCGGCGGCGGCAGTAGAGACATGATAGAGATGTAGTAGAGCACAGAGAGAGCTAGGTATATAATGTGTTAGTAGGGTGCGAGCACATTGGACATGGGCTTTTGGTTGTTTGATGGGCCTATGTATGTGTTTATATGCTAAAGCCTAGGCTCGTCTTTGTGCGCCTAAGATCTAAATAGGTGGTTCTCTTCTCATTCAAACACTGCACACCTTGTCCTTTTCGGTGGGCGAGTGTGTTCGTCTCTTGACGCTAAAGGTAAGAATACTACCAAATGTAACAACGACATTTGTGACGTGTTTCAACTGGAGCATCCACCTTTAGCGTCAAATAGAGGAACACACTTGCATACGGAAAAGAGTAGGCAACAATGAGGGAGAGAGAGGATTAAAATATGATATTATGAAGGGTGAACTAAAATATACTTTTTACAAATTGACTAGTTCGACTAAGTGTCCCTTGAGAGGAAGTATGCTTGGCCAAAAATCAAACATGTCCCAGTACCAGTGTTCAACAAGGCGCTCTTCCATGCTCGTGTGGGCGTGCCTCTGCATTAGGCGGAGGGGTACCACCTAGCTTGGGATAGGTAATACCCTATGCGATGCCAGCCCGACAGCGATAGAAGACATGCAAATACACCTAAGGCACGGGTGCATCGGGGTGACAATGATATTGGCGATGGTGGCGGAGGTTGCCGGTGGGGATGGAGGAGCATTGGGCAGAGAGTCAAGCAACGAGGAGAGAGATACAGGATAGGAACCGGTGGTGGCGGCGGTCAAGACATAATAGAGATGTAGTAGAGCACAGAGAGAGCTAGGTATATAAGGTGTTAGTAGGGTGGGAGCACATCGGGCATGGGCTTTTGGTTGTTTGATGGGCCTATGTATGTGTTTATATGCTAAAGCCTAGGCTCGTCTTTGTGCGCCTAATATCTAAATAGGTGGTTCTCTTCTCATTCAAACACTACACACCTTGTCCTTTTCGGTGGGCGAGTGTGTTCGTCTCTTGACGCTAAAGGTAAGAATACTACCAAATGTTACAATGACATTTGTAACGTGTTTCAACTGGAGCATCCACCTTTAGCGTCAAATAGAGGAACACACTTGCATACGGAAAAGAGTAGGTGACAATGAGGGAGAGAGAGGATTAAAATATGATATTATGAAGAGTGAACTAAAATATACTTTTTACAAATTGACTAGTTCGACTAAGTGTCCCTTGAGAGGAAGTAAGCATGGCCAAAAATCAAGCATGTTCCAGTACTAGTGTTCAAGAAGGCGCTCTTTCATGCTCGTCTGGGCGTGCCTCTGCATTAGGCGGACGGGCACCGCCTAGCTTGGGATAGGAGGTACCCTTTGCGATGCCAACCCGACAGCAATAGAAGGCGCGCAAATACACTTAAGGCACAGACGCATGGGGGTGACTATGATGTTGGCGATGGTGGCGGAGGTTGCCGGTGGGGGTGGAGGAGTGTCGGGCAAAGAGTCAAGCGGTGGGGAGAGAGATAGAGGATAGGAACCGGCGACGGCGGCGGTAGAGACATGATAGAGATGTAGTAGAGCACAGAGAGAGCTAGGTATATAAGGTGTTAGTAGGGTGGGAGCACATTGGACATGGGCTTTTGGTTGTTTGATGGGCCTATGTATGTGTTTATATGCTAAAGCCTAGGCTCATCTTTGTGCGCCTATGATCTAAACAGGTGGTTCTCTTCTCATTCAAACACTGCACACCTTGTCCTTTTCGGTGGGCGAGTGTGTTCGTCTCTTGACGCTAAAGGTAAGAATACTACCAAATGTAACAATGACATTTGTGACGTGTTTCAACTGGAGCATCCACCTTTAGCGTCAAATAGAGGAACACACTTGCATACAGAAAAGAGTAGGTGACAATGAGGGAGAGAGAGGATTAAAATATGATATTATGAAGGGTGAACTAAAATATACTTTTTACAAATTGACTAGTTCGACTAAGTGTCCCTTGAGAGGAAGTATGCATGGCCAAAAATCAAACGTGTCCCAGTACCAGTGTTCAACAAGGCACTCTTCCATGCTCATGTGGGCGTGCCTCTGCATTAGGCGGAGGGGTACCACCTAGCTTGGGATAGGTAATACCCTATGCGATGCCAGCCCGACAGCGATAGAAGACATGCAAATACACCTAAGGCACGGGTGCATGGGGGTGACAATGATATTGGCGATGGTGGTGGAGGTTGCCGGTGGGGATGGAGGAGCATTGGGCAGAGAGTCAAGCAACGAGGAGAGAGATACAGGATAGGAACCGGTGGTGGCGGTGGTGGAGACATGATAGAGATGTAGTAGAGCATAGAGAGAGCTAGGTATATAAGGTGTTAGTAGGGTGGGAGCACATCGGCCATGGGCTTTTGGTTGTTTGATGGGCCTATGTATGTGTTTATATGCTAAAGCCTAGGCTCGTCCTTGTGCGCCTAAGATCTAAATAGGTGGTTCTCTTCTCATTCAAACACTGCACACCTTGTCCTTTTCGGTGGGCGAGTGTGTTCGTCTCTTGACGCTAAAGGTAAGAATACTACCAAATGTAACAACAACATTTGTGACGTGTTTCAACTGGAGCATCCACCTTTAGCGTCAAATAGAGGAACACACTTGCATACGGAAAAGAGTAGGCGACAATGAGGGAGAGAGAGGATTAAAATATGATATTATGAAGAGTGAACTAAAATATACTTTTTACAAATTGACTAGTTCGACTAAGTGTCCCTTGAGAGGAAGTATGCATGGCCAAAAATCAAACATGTCCCAGTACCAGTGTTCAAGAAGGCGCTCTTTCATGCTCGTCTGGGCGTGCCTCTACATTAGGCGGAGGGGCACCGCCTAGCTTGGGATAGGAGGTACCCTTTGCGATGCCAACCCGACAGCAATAGAAGGCGCGCAAATACACTTAAGGCACAGATGCATGGGGGTGACTATGATGTTGGCGATGGTGGTGGAGAAAGTTACATTGGGCAGAGGTTGCCGTGGGGGTAGAGGAGCGTTGGGCAGGGTCAGGCGGTGGGGAGAGAGATACGAAACAGGAACCGGCGGCGGCGGTGGTCGAGGCGGGATTGTGGAAGTATGCATGGCCAAAAATCAAACGTGTCTCAGTACCAGTGTTCAAAAAGGCACTCTTCTATGCTCATCTTGGCATGCCTCTACGTTGAGCAGAGGGTACCGCCTAGTAGGGGATAGGCGGTACCCTATGCGATGCTAGCCTATCGGTGACATATGGCGCGCAAATCCACCTAAGGCACGGAAGCAGGGGGTGACTATGACGTTGGTGGCGGTGGCGGAGGAAGAACATTGGGCGGAGGTGGCTGGTTGCTGTGGAGGAGCATCGAGCAGAGTCAGGCAGTGGGTGCTATTAGAGGAGATTAGAGGGAGAGAGATATGGGACAAGAACCGGTGGTGGCGGTGGTCGAGATAGGATAGAGATCTAGTAGAGCACAGAGGAGACCTAGGGATAGAAGTTGTTAGTGGGGTGAGAGCACTTCAGACTTGGGCTTTGGGTTGTTTAATGGGCCTTTTTCTTCAATGAAGTCCAATTATCTCCTAATTTCTTTTTTTTAACATTATGTGTGTATATACTAACACCTAGGCTCCCCTAGATGTGCCTAAGTTCTAAATATGTGGTTCTCTTCTCATTCAAGCATTTCACATCTTGTCTTTTTTTGGTGGGCGAGTGTGTTCGTCTCTTGATGCTAAAGGAAAGAATACTACCAAATGTAACAACGACATTTGTGAAGTGTTTCAACTGGAGCATCCACCTTTAGCTTCAAATAGAGGAACACTTGCATATGGAAATGCGTAGGTGGGAGTTGGGGAGATAGAGGGGGAGAGAGGATTAAAATATGATACTATGAAGAGTGAACTAAAATATACTTTTTACAAATTTAGTAGTTGAACTAAGTGTCACTTGAGAGGAAGTATTCATGGCCAAAAATCAAATGTGCCCTAGTACCAGTGTTCAACAAGGCGCTCTTCTATGCTCATCTAGGCATGCCTCTGCGTTGGCTGGAGGGGTACCACCTAGCCGAGGATATGTGATACACTATGCAATTCTAGCCCGTCGATGATGAAAGGTGCACAAAGCCTTGTAAAGTGGGGATGCATGGTGGTGATTGTGACGTGGTGACGGTGGTGGATGAAGGTACATTGGGCAGAAGCGGCCGGTGTGGTTGGAGGAGCATCGGGTAGAGTCAAACAACGGAAAGAGAGAGATTCAGGATAGGAACCGGCGTCGGCGGCGGTCCAGGAACACAATTGCATATGGAAATGTGTTGGTGCGCTGAGGATCTAGATAGGTGGTTCTCTTTTCATTTGAACAATGCACACCTTATCCTTTTTGGTGGGCAAGTGTGTTCGTCTCTTGACGCTAAAGGTAAGAATATTACCAAATGTAACAATGACATTTGTGAAGTGTTTCAACTTGAGCATCCACCTTTAGCATCAAATAGAGGAACACACTTGCATACGAAAAAGAGTAGGCGAGAGTGAGACGAAGAAAGAGAGGATTAAAATATGATATTGTGAAGAGTGAATTGAAATATACTTTTTACAAACTCTCTAGTTGCACTTAGTGTCCCTCGAAAAGAAGTATGCGAGACCATAATTGAAACATGTCCCACTACTTTAATTTTTGTTCAATTTTTTCCCATGCTTAATGTGTTTGCTTGTGTTGGTTCCTTTATGATCAAGGTATATGTATTATAATTGTATGCAAATACACTTAGGAAGTCTTGTGATCAACACAGGAACACAAGTGTCAAAATGTGGAAGAAACTTGCACATAGGGAAGAGGTTAAGTTAGGAAAGGTTTCCCGACTTTGCTTTCCCATCCATTTTTCCTTATTCTTAATGTGTTGGGATGTGTTTGTTCTTTAGGTGTTATGTAATGAACACTATTATAGGTTGCAACAACTTTTAGTATGACTTCAAATCAAAATTATCACGCTAAGAATTAAGTGGGATACAGAGGATGATATGAAGAAAATGATTTTTAAACTAAATAAAGTAGTTTGTTTGTATTGTAGTTGAGCAATGGGATACAGAGGACGATATGAAGAAAATGATTTTTAAACTAAATAAAGTAGTTTGTTTGTGTTGTAGTTGAGCAAGCTAGGTGGCTAACAAAAAATGCGTGCTTCAAAACTCTAACAGTGGCGCTCCTTATCATTTTATCCTTGTAAACCTCACCTCATTGTCTACGTGTGAGTGTTTATGCATTCTAATATTTTAAGGAAGGGACATTGTCATAGAAAAATACTCATAATGTGTTTATTAAGTCATATATTTATATATTTGTAAGAGGAACATAATTGTGCATATAAATGGTTGAGATGGTAGACTGACATGGAGGAAATAACTTTTTAGTTGAAATAACAAGTGTAGGGGGTTCATCTCTCTTTTCTCTTTCTCATCTCTCCTCTCGCTCTATCTCTCAGTTGTGTCATCAAATGAGTGCCCATTCTTTTCTTCCTCATAATCATGCCCTACTTCCCCTCCATGTCTCTGCCTTGCCCTAAGCTAAAGGTGGTAATGGTCTACAAACCCAACCAAATTTGGCCCAAACTAATTATGTCTATCCCTCGAACCTACTCTACACCGCTCCATTTATCTCCCCACAAAAACTAATCTACACCAAACTGCAAGCATTATTAAGTCCAACCCAACCTAACCCAAGATCTAAATTCATGGTGCCAAACCAATTTAAGACTAGAAGAGCAAACAATAATTTGTTGCTTGTGCATGCTATGCTATGCATCTCCTGCTTCAAACACTGCTTCCCAATCTGCAAAAACTAAAATAAATTTGAAGGACCTACTGCCGGCAATGGATTGCAATGGCCACCCTATGCGATTGGGGTGGAGTTACCTTGTCAAAGGGCTCATGAGACGATGAGCTGTTGATGCACTCACTTCCAGCCATGTCGCCATCAATGGAGATGGCAGTGAAATGCTAGTTCAGCGCTTGCTCGCACTACAAAAAATCTTTCTTTTTATGACAAAATACCTCATGACGGGGACTGTTTTTGTCATATAATGTAACTTTATATGACGGAAATTATTGTGTCGTCACAAAGTTATGAGACCCAGAACTATTTGTGATGACATCCCTTACTTTGTCACATAAAGGTAACAAATTTTGTCACAAATTGTCACACACGGGAAGGAAGCTGACGGCTTTGTTTGTATGACGATATGACCTATCTCTATGTGACGGTTTCGCGATGTCACATTAAGTTACTTCAAAAAATGACCGTTCCCAACATTAATATACCGCCTGCAGGTGGACCCTACCCCTATGTGTTGACCACTCTCATTTTCCCCATCTCCCCGACCCGAACTGAAGTGGAGGGCGTCGAGCACGACGCTGGCGGCGGCAGTGCTAGCTGAGTAGAGGGCGGCGAGGGGAGGGCGGCATCTCGGCGAGCACGGCGGGGATCTGGGCGGAGGCTGGTCCCCCTCTCCCCAATCCACAGCGCGGCGGCCTCTGGAAGGTGCGGCTAGCGGCTGGCGGCCTTGGGAGGAGCACGGCGAGCGTCAGACAAGCTCTAGGCAGAGCCAGCTTCCCCTCTCCCCAAGTGACAGCGCAGTGGGCTGTGCCCCTCTCCCCAGGTGCTCATCCATGGCAGTGCCACCCTCTTCCCCCTCCCAGTCCCCTTGGATTTGCTGTGCAGTGGCACCCTCATCCCCCTCCCCGTCCCCCTTTGCTCATGTTCCCCAATTGATGTGTGTGTGAGGCCTAATCAATATACCTGCTCATGTGCCCCTTGCTATTGTTGCCACAAGCACTGAGCCGACTGGTGTCGATCTGGAGGCGCCAGTTGATTATGACACCGGGCTGCCATTGATAATTTGCCCGGATTGTAGGGATGTGAGGGTGTTTGCTGCCAATACCAAGTCTGGGTCTAACATTGGAAGGAGATATTTCAAGTGTCCTAGGAAGAATTTTAGTAATGTCAGTGAAGTTGTTGAATTTCCATTGCTTAATTTCATTCTTGTTTGCCCAAATTTCATTGCATTTTGGTTGTAATTTGGCTGCAGGGGACATGTATTAGGTTTTGGTTCGAGGAAGAATATGTGGTGTACCTTCATGATAAGGGACATCTACCGTCAGCTTCCTCGACCGTCGCAGCAGCTTCGACAACAGAAGTTCATGAGCTCGTGGGAAAAATTGATAGCTTAGAGCAAAATGTAAACATGGTGAAGGAAATGGTTGGCAAGAACAGGGAAGGCATGGGAAGCTGCATTTGTCTTGTGTGTGGATGTGTGAATGTAACACTATTCCTATTGTTGGCTATGTTCTTGGTTGTAGCTTTTGTGTTCAAGTAGGCAATGGTGATGCAGTAGGTGCCTTTGTGTTGAATCTGTAGTGATGAAGAACATGGTGTGTTGAACCTGGTGTCCTCTATGTATTTGCACATGTTATGAAATATGGGCCATTGTGGTCCTGGACATCTCTTGTGTACATTTCAGCTGTATGCTAGAAATAAAGATCCCTTTTACTTATGATGATTTACTTGTGTTGTCTGAAATTTGGCACAATGTATATATAACTTCCAGCCTATACATTTTGTGACAGATTCTATACATATATGACAGATTCTGGGCATTATATGACATTATCATGTGTCATGAAAACAAAGAAATCTAGACAGTATAACTTGCATTCTATGATTGAAATCTGGGAATTGTATTTGTCAAAAAAAATGAAATCTGGGAATTGTATATAAGGTCATACAATTTCATAATTCAGAAGCAAATGTAGTAGCATAATTCAAATACAACAAATATCAGAAATGCAAAGTTCAGTCATCATCACTGTCTTCTTCTGAAGTATTGCCTTCTTCTTCTGGACTATGGTACTCAAGATAGGTTTCATCTTCATCATCATCTCCGTCCTCTGCTACATCACCTTGAGGTGTATGTTTCTGCCGCCGGATGCTCTCGATGAGGTCTCTACTAATAGGGCTACCTGGTTCATTATCCATGTGCAACAAATCCAAATCAGGATGAATGTCTCCCACTACACCATCTCTAGTTGAAATATGCTCCTCTTGGTATGCCTCCTGATATCTCATCTGCATCTGTTCTTGAATTGGTTGGTTTGTGTCAGACTCTTTGACATCAAATATATGTCGGTGCCCAAATTCTTGTAGCACTCGCCAACATGGACCTAACTTTGTATCTTCCAAGAAAAATACTTGTGAAGCATCTGTGGCCATAATGAAAGGATCATTCTTATACCATCGGCCTTGGATGTTTATGCTCTTGAAGTAACCATCATCTTTCATCTGGTATGTCCTCCCCTCAAGATTGTACCAATTCACACCGTAATAAGATAACAGTTCTACGACCTTTGCTGTTCTTACTGTAACTCAACTCAATAATGTCTTTGATAGTCCCATAGAAGTCAATTGTGTCATCACCGTGAGTACCTGCACTTCTGATGGTGGAGTTTTGTGTCTTCCTGTGTTCGTCATGAGCCATAGTGTGGTATCGTTATCCCTGGTTGTTCCCGCTGCTTGGAGCTAGAGTGGGAGATGCTGCCCATTGCCTTTTCTACTCTTAGAGCATGAGCTTCTGCACCTTTGCCATGGCAGTATTGGGCAGCTCCTCTAGCACGAACACCATTGTTCGGGGCGCCATATACTGGGGCATCTGCTCAGTAAAATGCCATGACCTTCTCTGCACCCACACACTCCACTATAGCGCCCTCCTTGAGAGTGATGAAAGTGCATGCACAGTGTTTCACCCTGGTACTTGTAGAGCCTTAGGGCGGCGGTGCCTTGGGAAGTTGGGAGGAAGGCAAGAGTAGCAATGGGTCTGAGACCTTCATCTCAACACCAAAAAAGCTCAAACCCAACCAAATAAATACATTCTATGTGTTCATCCAAACCAACCCACACCATTTGACTTGTGAGCACATATTCTAGCAAGCCAGATTGGGCCAAAAGATTGGGCCAAAATTAAAACCAAACCATGAAATTTGGGTTTGGCCCAAACCATTAGCAGGTTTACCTATACTAGCGACAGTAGCTAGTGTCAGCCCTCATCTACCCCTAGAGGGATAGAGGAGAGGTTGACATTATGTGTGGTCCCTACATGTTGGTCCACATCAATGAACAGTCAGCATGTGACATTGCCACTTCAGTGCAAGGGTCCATTTGGACTTAGACACCCAGAGCTAAATTTTTTTTGTGAATTACACAAGTACAAATGCAAACGCTCAACACACACGCACACTCAACCCTATGAACACACGTACGCAAACCCTACCCCTATGAGCACCTCCAGAAGACTGTGTTGGCACATCTCGAGATTAATGAAGTCACCACAGATGCCTCTCTGTTGATGGGAACATCACCTATCACTGAAAGCGTAACGCTGTTAAATCTAGGAATAAATCTAGAAAAATACGAGCACCTGTGCCAAATCGAGGACTTGAACTGGGGTGGCAGGTTCCACCACAAGGAACCTAACCAACTGAGCTAGGCTCCATTCGCCACCCGGAGCTAAGTTTAGGGACATGAGAATGACACTTCCTAAGTTGGGAACTTAATGGCACCTTGAGACAAGTTTTGGGACCCAAATATGGCATTTCCTTAGTTGATTATCAGAATGACACCACTTGCCAAGTTCGTTCATGAATTTTACTCAATATTTCTTATGCATGGCTTCAACTTGATAGAAAAACATAATTAGGTGACATGGCATGCTATATAACATGATTAAAAACATTAGTTTTGGGTACAACTGTCAACTTTGTATAATGTAGAGAACTAACGATATAGGTGTGAAAAATTCTTCTACGGCCCTACTTGCCCCCATCAAAGTGCCCTTGGTGGCATACAACTCAACTGTAGCTCATTATTGATCTCATGTTTCCTAATTTACTAAGCACATTGCACAATAGTAAGTCTACAAAACATAAAAGAATTTGTTACTTCGTTTTGGTGACTGTCCTTCGAATGCCTTGACCTAGGCCGGTAGATTACTCCTTTATTCACTACCTCCTTAGTTCGTTGTCTCCTCGGTGTTGTGGTTCACTCTTCCTTAGCTCCACTCACCATGGCACACTACTCTACACTTGCATTGCAAGGAATGTTTTTGTGGACACCACCATAAAGGCAACAATTTTCTTTAGTTGTTCACCTATGCGTGAGGAAGTGAGACATTCATGGCATATTGTAATGGTTGATTGATTTGTGCATCTCACCCTTAACCATGCTTGACCTGATCACCATGAATACCAAAAGTGGGCATCAATGCCATGCCACCTTCGAAATGTCTAGGGGTAGGGCATACCTGACATCAGAGTGCATGTGACAGAGCTCAATAACAATTGTGTCAAGAAAAAGGTGGCATCAAAATGGATTAATCGTAACAGAACAAATTGTTACAACAATGCACGAAGCCATCATGGATGCATGAGAATGACTAAGCATTGTGCCATAGTAGTTCTAGTCAAAATTGCTTGTAGAAGACAACGACACACCGAACTATGCAAGCATTGTAATTTTGTATGTATTGGCCACTAAACCCACACAACACAAGGCAGTGGCATGGTTGAAATGGTCAAGAAATACAAACTCTCCATAACTATTTGCAACAAACATGGTAGCTTTGTGGCTGTTCTCAACCCACCCCACCTGCATCACTATAAACATGGTACCATAAGAAGTATTATTCCAAATGATCTAAAGTAATTTATTTGCAAACTATAAGATAGGTAGACACATTACCAGAGTCCAAATTTGTGAGTGATGGGCTCCCTACTTCTTTTCCTCCGGCATTGTCCTACCCAATGTTGTCAACATCGAGCTCAGGGGCATCTTAACCCATGCAAGGGACCTTGATGTGGTATGCTTGGTCTGTGAGGCACTCCTAGAGTCAGACTTTTCCTATGTTGTCTTCCATCATTGGGCCTGGTTCTCATGTTTGGATGACACTCACAGCATTATTGATCTCCTCATCAAAGAACCATAGACTAGAACTGCCAGGACCCCTGGCAAAGCGCTCTCGTGCTTACCACATTGGAATTTGACATCTAGGCTATTGCAACTTTTGAGTGAGAAGGATTCCCCCCACCTCAATTGTCGATTGCCACTAGTCATGGTCATTAAAGGTGGTGACGCTTATGAGCCATGTCTTATATTTTGCCGCATAGGGCCTCTATGACCAACCTTTGACTCATGGCGACAATCCTTGTACCCTAGTTCACCCTTAGTTGGGACCCTATTCGACCACCTATTGCCATGTGGCAGTCTCTATAGGGATGTTGGACCATGGGCTAGTCTCAATGTTCCATGCATCATCGTTGTTCTATGACTATTTGGGGGATATGTCTAACATTGATGGATTAATGACTACCACCACTTCATAAGCATCATATTTCTAATCAAGCTACTTGGGAGGCACCCTAGGAGACCTTTTGTCCCCTATGTTGTGGAGATACGCCAAAGTCGCTCGCACCACAATGTTGATTCTCTTGCTGTTATAGATACTAGAGCAATGCCCTCCAATCCTGCTCCATACATGGTCCCATATGCAAAATTGGGCCCCTAGGTATATCCTTCCCACCTTTCCTTGATGGCAGACGGTCATGCTCTTGGGCCAAATGTATCTATACTCATCACCCTGTGATGCATTTTCAATTTCCTCTTTTGGGACTTGGTGGTGTCCCCTGATGATTTGGAGACCCACATGGCCTCCTCTACTTAATATGGTATCCCATCCCTCGGTGATGGATGATCACTTCCTAGCAAAGGTTTGCAAAAATGGAGCAAGTGCAAAGTCACAAATGTCAAGACCAAATTTGTTGTTGCCAAGGAGGTTCTTCATCATATGGAAATTGCAAGAGGTTTGTGACCTCTCCCAAGGGGAAGAGTGGATGAGAAGGAAGCAGAAGCTTCATAGCCTAGGGTTATCTTCTCTTGAGTGCACCATAGCACATCTATGTTCTCGAGTGCTTTACATTTGTGAGGGTGATGCAAATACATCCTTCTTCCACTCGGTTGTTGATGAGTACCATCTGTGGTTCTTGTCCAGCACTGTTGTCCTTCAAGAGTTACTCCTGAGGTCACTTGCTCAAGGACATTGTAGCCACATCCCTTCTACCAATTCTATATAAACAAATTCCAAGATATTAGGGCATGTATGTTTCCCATGATAAAGTAGACAAATAGGGAAGCATTAGGGAACTAGAGGGACAAAAGGAAAGCAAACAAACCAATAAAACCAATTCTATAATGAGTGGGACTCTGAGCTCTCCAAAATTATCTAGTTTTAGCTAAACTCTATTAACTAATGGATTCGCTAAGCGAATTCCTGTCAGATATTGGATCTCCAATCCCCATCCCCGTACAGAGAAAACTTCCAAATCCCTGTCCTTGTCGCGACCATCAGGAAAGGGGATTTTCCTCTCAACATAATCCCCACTTCAATGATGAGGCCATGGAAGATTAGTGATGACAATTGTTAAGGAGGAGTATAGGGCTAAGATTCCTTTAGGGATTGCTTGGTTCTCACCGTTAAGGTATAATAGTCAATGGTATTAGTGTAATCCCCCAGTCTAGGGTTTCCCTCTTGTATCTCTCATGTACTTTATAAAGTTATCTTGAACGCTAAACCGTAAGCAGTTGGTCACCCATTGTTTAGCGTTTAGGACATTTAGACGGTGTTTAAACAGAGTTAAACGGCGTAACCAATTTTGTGTAGTAAGTAGTAACACTAGAATATACAATTTTTATGTATGCAAAAATCAAATATGTTAGAAAGTATATGTATTGCACATGTAAAAAGTAAGTATTCTATAAATAATTCTTGTTGGAAGAAAACTGAATCCCACTCCACCTTCTATGCTTACAATGTTAATTATCTGGATATGGTAGTTGTAATCCTCCTATTTACTAAATGGTAAATTAAATGGCCATTTACCTCATTTAATCACATTTAACTCGACTATGTTTAGACTGTTTAGATGGGTATAAACGGTCCAACAATTTAATTCACCGTTTAGGGCCTAAATGACATGGGCAACCTTCATTTATCGTTCAAACAGACTAAACGACCGTTTAGGTGAATAGAATATATATAGTCGCCATTGGGCCTCAATACAATCATCCAATTCAGCCTCCCTTATTCGTAAGGTGGTATCATAGGTCTAGGTTTTGTGAACCGGCCACTACCCTCTCCCTACTATGCTCCCCCTAAGAGAATCCATCGCCACTCCCAAGGGCAGCTTTGTAGATCTTTTTCATCCTGCAGCAGTGATCCATCTTCAGGACATTCACTCCCGTCGTAGTGGGACTGTCATGGGTTCGATTCCACAGTAGTGATTAGTGATCTGAACGTGGGTTGATGCATGTGATTTCGGTGGCATAAGCACTTAAGACATAAAGGGTTTATCCTGGTTCAAGCATATAATCCATACATCTAGCAGTGGTGTTCATCATGTTAGAATGCTTAATTGTGTTCTTACCAAAGAGAGAGAGAAAGAGGTGGTAGGAGAGCTCTACGTTGGTGATGTAGGGTTTGATCGCTTGATCTAGTATCCGATCCCTTCTACAGGAGCTCATGCCTAGCCTTATATACTGGAGGGCATTGGGAGTACAAGGAAACAAGGCTCTATGTAGTTCTTTGGGTTTTATGTCCTGATCTTAGGTTGGCGGTAGTGCCAGGCATTGTCCCTCATCGATGTAGTCAATAGAACTTAATCATCCCTGACACCCTCTGCTGGAGTTTAGAGGTGACCGTTAGAGCTAGAGTTGTCATTGTGTCATGCCCAAATCCGTCTTCCCCATGGTGTCTATCACGCGCTAAGGAAATAGCCTACATGCCAAAGGAAGCCTAGTGAGCCCAGGCGCGTCCTTATAGTGGTTGAGCACCCGTCCTTGTCGTGTTGCATCATGCCCTAGGTGTGACCCGACGCTGAGGCTAGCAGACATGGTCTCCCTAGGGTGAGGTGACAAGCGCCCTATGGCTCTGCCTGTGTGTCAAGTTCAGAGCATCTGTTAGATTTTGGTGGAATATTCATCATGTTGATCGGGGTGGGAAGCCTAGCTCGAGCAACGTGAGGGCCTCAGTGGCTCTCCTTGGTCGGTTGCAAGCTTCCAAGGTCGGGAACCCCGCGGGCCCAACCGAGCCCCTAGTTGCGGATGACTTGGTCACAGTATCCGCTTGGCTTGTCCTCCGGGCGCTAAGCCTTTCTTCAAAGTGGGCCGCTTTAGGCCCATTGGGCTTCTTTGATGATCCAGAGTGTGCGCATGAGCGCACATAATGGGTGTAGGCCTTGAGCCCCTGGCTGATTAGAAGAATCATTTAGGCGGTTAGTTGTATTTTCATGGCATTAATCCTAGTGTTTAGGTAACCCCTTGTTTGATATTCAATAGGGGACTCTGCCCTGTCATAGACGCCTGGCCGTGCACTGCCTCGATTCCGTGCCATCTATAGTTGTCATCCACACTGTCTGTGCCATCATCTACGATGCGATCGCCATTGGTCACCCTTCGTAGGCTGCCTAGTCATGGATTCGCCCGTCGCATGCTTCTCAACTCCTTGTGGTCGATGCACCAATTGTGGTATTCTCTGTCTACCATCTTCATCCATGCAGACGTGTAGGGCCGTTGTGAGTCTTCTCCACATAGAGGTCGGGCCTTCATCTGTCTGGTGCTATCACAAGTCCTCATCCGCACGCTCCA
Organism: Saccharum hybrid cultivar R570; assembly: GCA_038087645.1. Taxonomy (NCBI): domain Eukaryota; kingdom Viridiplantae; phylum Streptophyta; class Magnoliopsida; order Poales; family Poaceae; genus Saccharum; species Saccharum hybrid cultivar. The sequence goes on from JAQSUU010000496.1 coordinate 21,841,669, forward strand.
GCAGCCCGGTCATGCGTGGCGTCACTCTCTAGTGACCTAGCGGCCACTCGACCATCTACGTGGTCATCTTCACCCATCTGCATGCCCATCTGTTGCTCCCGTCAAGCAGAGGCAGCGAGTCTTTTCCTTCGAAAACACGAGATACATATCATCCCTTTCTCAAGTGTTTATTTCTCCTCTATAGTAGCTCTACAAGCCTGTGTGTACTGAGATTTGGGTATTTCACTCTCCCTATCATATTGTTCTAAAGCTGCAATTCATTCAAGAGGATAATAGTTCCATTTCGGAGTCTATTGTTGCTAGTGTGTTGAAGCCATACTTTCTAAATTTTGTTGCATATATTGCATTGAACCATCGGTGTCCATCCAAATCCAGTTCCACACTCCTACAATTTGTCAAAGCTATGCGTGTCGGCAAATTCTTCTTATTTGGTTAGTTGAATCATGTTGATTTTGCTAAACATCATCATCATTGATGTGACTCTACCCTCTTGATCTCTTTCATAGCCATTTTGCTACATGTCATGATCAATGGTCATTTATTTGTCATCATCACCATACTATCCTAATGGTGTCGTCTTGCAACAATAATCGATCTCTCTATTTTTTGTTTGGCTTGATTTGACACACCTCTATATTCTCATTGAGTTCAAAGTCTCCAAAGAGAGGTTCATAGTTGGAGTACTAATTGTGAAGACTTGAGGTATTTGCCGAAGCATGGGTTGTGAAGGCAGTATCCTCTTGTGGAGTTTATCGACATTGTTCAAAAGTTCCACACTTCGATGACATCTTCCTTTTTGGACATTGGATGTATTAGTATCTTTTTTAGACTATTGCATAGTAATAACTCTCTAAATGCAATGACATTGCATTTGTGAGGTGTAGTATAATAGTCAAGAGTATTAGTGTAATCTCTAAGTCTAGGGTTTTCCTCTTGTATCTCTCATGCACTCTATATATAGTCACCATTGGGCCTCGACACAATCACCCAATTCAGTCTGTCGTATTCGTAACACTTGCTTCTCTAGTACCTATCAAACCTCATGGATGCATGGTGCGAAGCCATACTGTGTACAACTCCCAATATGGAGCTTTAGTTCCCACCGTCCACCATTCATCGTTGATGGGCATTACCATTAGAGGTCATGGAAGTGCATGTGACAAACTTAAGCACATGCCGATGGCTTGTAGGCCACCAAAGATGTAGCATCCTCTAGCCTCAAAGGATGAGAAGGTGGAACGAAGAAGAGACAAATTTGTGAATGCTACCATACAAACTAATGGGTATAAGACAAGAGGGGCCTATGAGACCTCATAAGTCCATGCTTGTGCGGTGTATGTTGTTTTCTCACATGTTGGCAATGGACTACTAGCGGCTAGTGGAGTAGTTTTAATAGGATGTGGCAATTGGGGTTTACCTGTGATGGGGCAAAAGACCGAACATTACTTGATGGGCCTCGGCTCCACACCATTTTCAATTAGGTAATATATGCAAATTGGCCTACATATCATATAAACAAGGCCCACGAGGAAAATGGGGGATGGTACTGCTCCATCGATGAGGATAGATTTCCCTATTTGCATCCCTGTGGGAATAAAACTCCCCCTCCCCCATCCTCTAATAGGTGAATTCCCTGCAGGAAAATAGGAATTGGTCCATTGTCATCTCTAGTCCTACCGCACTTGTCTTCCTATAGTCCCTCCAAGTTGTGTTGGAGCTAGTTCCTAATGACAGCTATGATTTGTTTGCTGTGTCAAATTTAGACAGATACAGTAGAACTGAGTAATCAAACAATTTTAGTAATAGCTTTGTGGCGATGGCTCTAAGAAAGATTGCTCAATGTTCGAAGTATCTTATTATCGAAAGATAAGCAACTACAATGAAAAAAGAAGTTATGTTTTGCAAGTTAATCCTATAGCCTAGTTATATTTTTAAAACAAAAGGTTCTACTAATGTAGATTTTTTTAGCATCACATGATTGTGCCCATTAATAGCAAAATAAGTTTTCTTCAAGAAACTTGTATCAGGATTCAGGACTCACAGTATTCTGTCACAAGGAATCATTCTGGTCTATGGACACATTGTTTGACGTTAACCACTTCTCATTCCATGAGAACCATATTAGTACTGATCCATCCTGAGGAATTGACATATATGTATAACATGAGAGAAGATGCCAGACTAAAAAAATATGTGATGAGGAAAATGAGAATAGAGCTCACACCGTAAAGTCCAAGAACACAAAATTTTGGCTTCCTTCTATGCCCAAATTCCAATAGGTATGCCCCTTCCTTGAGAACAATGATAACCTATAGAAATACCATGTAACGGTGAAGATTTCATCTAGCAACAGTGGAATGTAAAGGTGCAAATTCATGGAATAAAGAATGTGTTTTGAGTAATATGATCACCCATATTTTCATATACCCTGGCTTTGTAGCTTGAACTCAAGTTATAAAGTGGGAAAAATAACAACATGCTCTCTAGATAGCACCGCAAAAAAAAAGAAGAAGAAGATTAGTGAAGACTTCTTTTCACACAAGGTTACCGATTTCTCAGAAGTTCCAGTGAAAATTCTCCTATTGCTTGTCCAGACAAATTTTGCAATAGAATATTCAGAACATTCTGGTTTTTGGAGCTGAAAAAAATTTGGTGTAAATACTACATAAGACGTTGGAATTACGAAGACGTTGGTTCTTTGGATTTATTAGAAGGGTCTCTGATCTTTCATTAGCATAAATTTTGGACAAAAATCTACATTAGTACTACGGACAAGATTACTTCTGAAGTTGCGGTAGGAAAACAAAACAAAGAAACAACAACATGATAGAATATGCAAGTAGTGTTTTCTAGTAACCATTACCCAACGTGACACTGCTAAAGCATAAACACCCAGGGGCTGAGCAATAACTGGTGCTAGGGGGATGTAGCACCGGTTTTGCATCTAAATCCGTTCCGGCTCATTGAGGAGCCATATTCCTGTGGTAGTACTAATCAATCCCACCACGCCAGTTCGTTCATGGAGCAGTCGCAAATCATCAGCGACTTGATGCATCGCTAGCTATTGAGTAGATCGATAGATTGGACACACGTAAATGTTGTTGCTTCCGCTCCTCTTCCTTTCTTACTCCAGATTCCTCTGTTGTTTCTTTTCCTATTTTTCTCTACCATATATTTATGATCCGTGCTTATATAAAGTTAGTTCCTTTTAAAAAAAACAAAGGATAATTAAAACTCAGGCTACACTTTTTCATATGCTGCTGAAAACCAGTACAACATATGATTTATTTAGAGGCTCAGCACTTAGCGTTTTGGGCTCTCCCAGCACCGGATTTTTTTCATAGCGTCTTCCTCCTCTCGACGTGCCGCTACAGCCCACCGCCCCACTGCGGCGCGGTAAGATCTCATCGGAGCTCTGCGGCCATAGATCTCCGGCAAGACCGTACCGCCCACGGCGACCTCTGTCTTCTCCTTCCCTTCTCTCGCCGCCACTATGGCCATAGACGCCCCGTCCCAACCTGGTCCATCTGCCTCCTAGGCTGTCGAAACCCTAACCATTGCCGTCTCGCCGTCCCCACCGCTAGCTGGCCGGCCTGCCTCTCCCAAACGAGCCCCATCTAAGCGCGCTGGACTTGGAGAAAAAGAGAGGGAGAGAAAGAGAAGAGAAAGATCGAGTGTTCCAACACTAAGTGTTGGATAGCATTCCTATTTATTTAAAGGATGAGGAAAAAATATGAATAGCAATTTCAGAGATAAGTAAAGAAACCTGTTGCAATGCACATGGCACGGTCAAAGATCTATATCCATAAGAAAAAGATAGGGCCGAATTCAAAATATAATCAATTCAGCACCAACTGTGTAGTCTAGCACCCCTTTCTAGCTTTTCGCCTCCGCCCGCTGTAACAGGAAAAAGAATTCAGTAGGAATGGTTCTCACCAAAATACGGTGTAGATGTGCAGCTGACTTGTGGACCATGGAGCATCTAATTTACTATATGTGCGGTTAAAATGATGCGGTGACCCATAGATCAGTCAAACAATCTGCACCACATCCTAATAGGGTGGTCCTCGGTTCTCACCCAATTTTTTTCCCAGTAACACCCCCGGACAAACAGGAAATAAATTTTACGAGTAGTTCCCCAGGTAAGCTGGTAGGGCGTCTTTAAATTGTAAGCTCCCTTTGGCTGGCGCAACTATGGCCATGTAGCCGGTCCAAGAAATAGTTATTAATCACCTAGCTTGCCAACCGAAACTGATATTCTTCTTTTCTTTTTTTTCTTTATTTTTTTTGTTCTACCAAGTACCAAATAGCAGCCTTTGCTCGGCAAGGCTAGAACCATTCTTGCTTAGGATATACTAACGCAACCCACTGTTGGCCACTCCTCTGAAAGCAGCTTTCACCCTACACACAGCCAGTGTTTGACAACACCAGACCAGTGATTCGACGATGCGGACCAGACTAGAGGAAAGCAGTCGGTAGTAAAGAATCCGATACTACTACAGTATCTCCGCGGAAAACAGAGCCAAGAAGCTACCAAATTCATGCCCCATGCCAACAGAATATACAATTCTACTGTTGTATCTCTAATTGCTGGGAACTAATAGAAGCCCTGATCGACACCACTAGCTAGAGCAGAGTTGACGAACACAAGCCCAACCACGACTACTAGAGCAGAATTCAGCCCCATAAAAAAACGAAAGGAACACGTTGTCGAGAGCATCCATCGATTTCACGGCCCCCAAAAACAAGGAGCTAAGGCAAGAAAAATAAACATAGGCTACGCCAAGAAGAATTCTAACAGTATTTCGATGAGGCAAAGAGGAGCGGGGACCGGGGATCTGGGCGCAAACCTGATCTACGTCGCTCTCCGCGGAGCCAGCAAGGCCGACATGGATCCCGCGATGCGTTCAGCATCTCCGCAGCAGCAGCCTTCGTCAACCCCACCACACCACCCAATGCGATGGCCGACCCCCGACAGTCGCCACTGCCCCCTGCCCAGCGCCGCACCCCCCGGGCCACGTCACGCCCGTGTCAACACTCGTCGTGGAATCGGCGACGACGAGAGGGCTAGGACATGGATCGGGATTCGGGAGTGCGGGATCCTAGCTCGAAGAAAAGAGGAGAGAGGTTTGGCGAGGCTTGAGAGTGCGAGAAGAGAGAGAGAGTAGCACAAGGAGGAGCGGGGGAGGGGAGGTCAGACGCTTTCTATCTCGTGGCCTTTTTAGCTATTATGGGAGTTTGTTGCTGCCTGCGTGCGTGGTGTGACTTTGTGCACTGCAGCACTTGTGGGGCTGTCTGCGGAAGAGCCGTTGATGGCAAGGCAAGCCTCTTTTGTACTTATCCATTTGATGATGTGGCTGTGAACTGTGGGCTGTGGTGGGCTGCCGTGCAACGGGGGCCGGCACCACGAGGAGAGATGGAGTACTGTCACTAAATCTTCACGAGAGATCTTTTAGATAAATATAAAATCCGGCCTCTATATACACATGAGATGCATATATAGCCAAAAGATATACGAGTTCTTTGACTCAAAGCCTTATACCCGAAGTAATCAGAAAAACAAGAAAGAGATGAGCTTAACAAGGACCAGAAAAACTAGAAAGACTAGCTGCCGAATTTCTTCTTCATCATTGCTTTCAACTTGCTTTGTCTTCACGTGAGATGGTGCCAAAGTACGTTGGTTAAGAGCAATGTTTAGCAACCCCGAGCCATTCATTTAATCAGGTTGCCGAAACAAGCCCCAAGCATTGGAAGTATGCTTAACAAAAGTACCTTTCCACGTCGTCGCATATTCTTAGAAGTGCTTTCGCTTTAATCCGATTTCTGGACGACCAAGCAGCTTCTTAGTTAGGGCTTTATAGATTTTTTATTTCATGTTATGTTTTTTGTCTACATATAAAAGAGAGATGAGGAGATGTGGAGAAAGAAAAATAGCTTTCTATGAAAAGCTAAACTGAAATAATATAATGTCTTATAATAACCGAGGATAAATTAAGCCGCGGCTGGTGGCTGAGCACGGTACGTGACTAAGTGAGTCCGCCAATGCAATAAAGAAATGAGTTTAGTCAGGTTTAGAGCTAGCAATTAATTACTAATTAGATAATTGAAGAAGTCATCTATTACCCTCTCTGTTCTAAAAAGTTATGATTTTGAGATAGTGTTAAATATAACGATCTTAAATTTGATCTAGTTTATTAAAAAAATATTAATATTTATCATATAAGTATCCTTAGATTTGTCATAAGATATATTTATTATATTATACATATTTGAAGTTATAAATGTTGATGCTCTTTTCAATAAGGGTGTGTTTAAATTGTAGCTCCCTTTGGCTAGCTCAACTATGGCCAAGTAGCCGGTCCAAGAAATAGCTCACAAAGGCGTTTTCTTTTACTCCCTCCATTCTAAATTATAAGTCGTTTTGACTTTTTTGCTACATTTATTTTGCTACGTATCTAGACATACGTTTTATCCAGATACATAGCAAAATAGATGTACCAAAAAAGTCAAAGCGACTTATAATTTAGAATAGAGAGAGTAGTTATTATCGCCTAGCTTGCCAACCGAAACTGATTTTTTTTTGTTCTATCAAGTACCAAATCGCAGCCTTTGCTCGGCAAGGCTAGAATCATTCTTGCTTAGGATATATGCAACCCACTGTTGGCCAGTCCTCTGAAAGCAGCTTTCACCCTACACAGCCAGTGTTTGAAATACCAGACCAGTAATTCGACGATGCGGACCAGACTAGAGGAAAGCATTCGCTACTACAGTCTCTCTGCCGAAAATAGAGCCAAGAAGCTACCAAATCCATGCCCCCATAACATGTCAGAGACCAAAAGGCCAACAGATTATACAGTTCAACTTTAATATCTCTACTAGGTAGCATGCCCGTGCGTTGCTACGGGATAGCTAATATTTTATACTAAAAACACATCGATCGCACGATAAGATAACAATACTGTAAAAATCAAATATGAACGTTAAAGTGACATTTAATCCAAAAAACAAAATTTGTGAAATTAACGGTCACGGAGAGCGCGGCGTCGTAGGCTCACGAAATCTAGACCTTTCTGTGATATGGCTAAGATAATATTTTATATCGATAGGAATAAATCTCTGATATCAATTTCTTTTGTGCGCCAATAAATCCACAAATAAGTTCCGCCGCATCTCCATACCATCATGCATATAGATTCAAGTATATATATAAATATTAGTGCCTGTCGCATGGGTAATACTGCGTGTCATGAAAAATCTCACAAAACCTTAAAACAAAGTATGGTATACTCACCATATAAATATGCGTGACTTTAGGACTATTCCACAAAGACATATAATGTAGAATAATGTATCAACTTGAGTGTTTGTGGCAAGATTCACCACCAGCAATATATAAAAATAATTAAATCATAGATATTATTATTGCAGCGAGTTAGATACCCATCTATGCCGGGAAGAATCATATTACACATTGCAATATCATCAATGTCCAATTAGACCTAAGACAACTCAAAATCTAGAAATATTGTGCCTTTGAAATAATGTGCCCACCAGATCTCATTATTGCCAAAAAAAAGTTAAATAGGTCGTTAATGGCTTCCAGTTGCTAATCGTCCAGAAGAAAAGGTGTTTATAAACCAATAGAATAACCATGGTCCTTTCATTCAGTAAAAGAACCATAGAGATTAAACAAAAACTATTTTTGATGAAAGCACAAATACATGAGTGGACAAAAAACAATAAGTAACTAATGCTCAAAATTCAGAGCTTCTGTTTTTATGCAAATCAGAGAGGACCTTAATTTTGGATTGAAACAATGTTTTACTATATGTGTTTTCTTGCAAAAATGAGGGGGGGAGGGGGAAGGGGGAGAGGGAGGCTGCTACCTTCTGATTCAGAGCATACAAATGCAGTCATACACTATTTTTGTGATAGATGGATGGAATCAACCAATGCACAACCATAGTAGTAGTTGCATGATCAGAAATTCAGAAAATGCATCATAAATAGTCAAGCTGTACTCTGGCTAATCTCACAAAATTACTAACTAAATCAGAAGTACCTTGAGAGGTATATTTCCGTTCCACTCGCAGTAATCGGCGTGAGCTCCTAGTAAGGATCAGGTGTAGTTTGCATCATCACCTGGGCGTAAACAAGGCCACACATTACTCAGCTGCATATGCAGTACAAATTCATCAATAGCAAATAGAATTAAAGAGAAAGCAAATAGTATCTTTCAAACTATGTTGAATTCATGTTTAAAGAATAGAACCAATTACTTCAAAACAATGATTATCTATACTATGATTTCATTGTTGAGCAACAGCCGACCTGACTACCTGAGGGCAGGCGGCGCGGCGAGGAGGAAGTAGAGGTGGCGAGGATCGTCGATCTATTGCTGCTCGATTGTACAGTGGGTGTGGGGTGCGCCACGATCGTCGATATGTTGCAGGCTCTGCGTACTGCAGGGCGAGGGCAGTGCTGGCGGCGCCAATGGTCCGCGGACTGCAGGGCGAGGGCGAGGGCTGAAAAAGATCTGATGTTCATTGATATTCCAATGACAGAAAGTTGGAGAAGCCATTGCTGCCAGGTTGCAAAGCTGTCGTATCCAAGACCATGGCTGCCAGTTTAGAAAGGACATTTCAAATTATGTCTTCTTGATATGAAAGCACTATGTACTATTAGCCAATATAAGCACTGAAATATTGTTTTAGCTGCCCCTGTTAGCAACCAAGCAATGATGACTGCTATGTTCGTGTGACAATTGTGCATTTCGCTTGCCAAGTAGTCAACACACCCATTTAACTGAATGGGAAAGCTCCTGCTTTTCCATTGAAAAATAAATGAATATTTCCTCAATGCTGCAGAGATTCTTAATTTCTAAATTTTAATATGAAAATTTGCCTTAGAACAGAACTCATGGATGGTTAACAATTAACTATCTTAACTGTTAGTTAACTGTTGGTTCCTAATTCTGCATTTCACATGGAAACACCAATATTGAATTAACCAAATTAACATGTTGCTTTTTAGTAGAAAACATGTGGCAAACAAAGGCTTGGAATGAAACTAATATGAGTTAGAGAGCTATTATCCATTTTCATGTGCTCTGTAATCACAACCACATGTGTGTTGTTCGGTCGTTGGTCTCGGTAATCTCTAGATTACTGTAGCTACCTTAGCATGTAACAAACTCTATTTCTGCTTAATAAAAAATATGCCACGGCACGATGGCGAAAAAATTGTGCTCTGTGTTTAAATGAACTGAGGTTGTATTTCAGATAAAACTTTAGGTAGTTTATTACTACTTGCAAGTGATATCAATTCTGCTAATTCAACAAAACTGACATCTACTGTGATGCAAGTGATAGCAAGATAGCCAATTTGTCGTGGTTGCTGGTCCAACTCTGAAGAAAACATCTAAGTATCCCTATCTGTCAAATCAGATCCATCCAGCCACAAATCCACAATGCTATGATGATATAAAACACATTATATTTAGTTTGCAATTGGGAATCGGATCATGTATTCTAAATAAAAGGCATTTAGTTTGCAAATGGGAATCCAACAAGGATATATTATCTGGAAGCGTGTTGCTCTCTTAGCCGAGACAAAAGTGAAAGAATTTCTTCTTCTCCTAAAAGAAAAACCATCAAACAACCAATTCATAAGGCGAGAAAAGAAACCAAGATGCTAAGACCTTGAGAGAACATAATCACTGTGTGGCTGTGTACCTGTGTCTGATCCGCTCGAAGAACTAAAATAGCTCAGAATAACACTCAGAGAGACTTCACAGTCTACTTTTCTGTTGGCCAGTATTTGAAGGTTCCAGCAGGGCCAACAAAATCCCTGTCCACTATGCATTGCAAACAGGACATGCAGTGGACACAACAGTTACTCTAAATTTTTACAGTTCAGGCAAAAGATTGTTCCAATATGATTAGTTTGTTTAAGGGTAAAGTATACAAGTAGAATGGTTCCCAACTACATAATAAGACATGAATATCAATTTAAACGTTGGATACAAATAGGCCAAACAATATGTTCACAAAAAAAAAAGATGTGAAAGAAAAGTCCAACGTGACAAGAGATGCATTTGATTCCTGAACTGAAGTACGAGAGCATCTAATTAAAGCAAATGCAGGGAGTAAGCCTTCAGAATAGGTACTTATGGTAAAACCCAGATCATGCAGTATGTACTTCTCAGTGCAGGCAAGTACGTACTTCTCAGCTAGGTACTTCTCTAATCTCTAGTAGTATTCCAATCAGAGTAGACATCTAAGTATTTCGCTAATCTGTAATAAATACTTCTCAGCCAGGTACTTCTCTAATCTCTAGAACGTACTTCGCTCTACTCAATTCACGCACAAATGCACATCATTGAAATCAGAAAAAAAAACAAAGTAAAACTCATTACTACATCCACTGCCAGGGATGTTTGCTTGTGCACGCACCAAACTTGAGGGATTGGCCAGCTTATCAATGCCCTGGCATGACATCGCCTTCTGCTTGGCATCGGCGGCCCTCGTGTGAGCACAAATTCCATAATGCCCGCCACAAACTACTCGTCCCTGCAAGGCTGCCAGCAAATCAGATCAAAACATTTAGGAAAAAAAATCGAAGAAAAGCACGACAAATTAACTCGACGCCGGAGCAGAGGGAAGCACCGCCGGAGGTGGGCACGAATAGTGCTGGGGGAGCGGGATAACTCACAGCTGCAGCACCTTGAGAAATTTGTCGTGCTCGGTATCGGTCCAGCTCTCGCGCGACTTGGTGATGGTGTAGGACTTCTGCACGCTCCGCGGCCCCTCATCGTTGTCGCTCCTAGGGGGCGGCACGGGCACAGGCATGGTGATGGGCGCCGCGGCGGCGGCCTCCCGCGCCTCCTCCTTGCCACCCACGACGCCGGCCGGGACCGACGAATCCCGCGGGTGTGGCGTCGTGCTCCCCCTTCCCCCGCAAGCATCGCACGAGGAAGCGAGCAGCGCTGTGATCAACTTGGTGCCGCGCGGCGTTGTTTCCTTCTGGGAGGATCCGTGATCAACGCCGCTGGGAATCGTGGTCGCAGGCGAGGGTGGCAGGGGGCACCCCGGTTGCACGAGGAAGGATCGGGGAAGTAATTGGAGGTGATTGACATGCGGTGATTGTGTTGCCTTTCCTTGTGCGGCGTGGACTCACACGGGAAACCACAGTCGCGCGGTGTGGATTCACGATCGCAGGGGGAGGCGGAACGAAGGAGCGGAGCGATGGATTGTCGCACCAAACCGTGATCTTACTTTCTTTCTTTTTAGTTGTAGGAGAATTGTTGGGAACTAACAGAAGCCCTGATCGACACCACTAGCTAGAGCAGAGTTGACGAACAGAAGCCCTACCACTACTACTAGAGCAGAATTCAGCGCCATAAAAAACGAAAGGGGAACACGTTGTCGAGAGCATCCATCGATTTCGTGACCCCACAAAACAAGGAGCTAAGGAAAGAAAAACTAGCATAGGCCGCGCCAGGAAGAATTCAACAGTATTTCGACAAGGCAAACCTGATCATGTCGCTCTCCGCGGAGCCGGCAAGACCGACATGGATCTCGCGATGCGTTCAGCATCTCCACGGCGGCAGCCTTCCTCATCCAAACCGCACCACCCAACGCAACAGCCGAACACCCCCCCCCCCCCCCCCCCACCCCCGTCACGCCTGTGTCAACCCTCGTCGCAAAATTGGCGACAGTGAGAGGGCTAAGACATGGATCAGGATTAAGGAGTGTGGGATCCTAGCTCGGAGAAGAGAGGAGAGGGGTTTGACGAGGCTTGAGAGTGCGAGGAGAGAGAGAGAGTAGCACGAGGAGGGGAGGCCAGGCGCTTTCTATCTCATGGCCTTTATTTGGCTGTTGCGGGAGTTTGTTGTTACCTGCGTGCGCGGTGTGACTTTGTGCATTGCAGTGCTTACGGGGCTTGGCTGTCTTTATGCAAGAAGCAAGCCTCTTCTGTACCCATCTAGTGGTGTGGCTGTGACCCGTGGGTTGTGGTGGGCTGCCGTGCAAGGCGGACCGGCGCCATGAGGAGAGTTGGAGTAGTATCACTAAATTTTCACGAGATCTTTTAGATAGATATAAAATCCGGCCTCTGCATACACATGAGGTACATATATAGCCAAAAGACACACGAGTTCTTTGATTCAAAGCCTTAAACCTGAAGGAACCGAAAAAAACGACAAGAAGAGAGCTTAACAAGGACTAGAAAAACTAGAAGACTAGCTGCCGAATTTCTTTTTCGTAATTGCTTTCAACTTGTTTTGTCTTCACGAGAGATGGTGCCAAAGTACGTTGGCTAAGAGCATGAGAGCATGTTTAGCAACTCGGAGCCGTTCATTTAATCAGGTTGCCGAAACAAGCCCCAAGGATTGGAAGCATGCTTAACAAAAGAGTACCTTTCCACGTCATCACATATTCTTAGAAGTGCTTTCGCTTTAGGCAGTGTTTGGTGCGGCTTCGGTTGGCTCCGGCTCAGCCTCCTTGCACACTGTATAACCCTGTATACTACTGTAGCAGCAGAAAAAAGGGCTCCGACTTCGACACAGACAAGGGAGGAGCCAAAGGAGCTGCACCTGAGAGGCTTCTCCCGGCTTTGCTACAGTTGCACTACGGTAGCAAAGCCGGAGCCTCTCGGAGCTATGCCAAACACAGCCTTAATCCGATTTCTAGACGACGAAGCAGCTTCTTAGTTAGGGCTTTCTAGGCTCTAATTATACACCTCAACTATCTTATAGATTTCGATTTCATGTTATGTTTTTTGTCTATCTACATATAAAAGAGGGAAAAAGTCTAGATCACCCCCTGAAGTATGGGGTGGTGTCTAATTTACCCCCTCAAATATGAAACGGTCTAATTTACCCCCTGAACTTTCCAAAACCGTCTACTTTACCCCCTGGAGCCGTTTTGGACGGCGGTTTGCTACAGTAACCATGGTTTGCTGCAGTAACCGAATCTTTAAAAAATCATAGTAAATCACAGAAAAATCGTAAAATGGAAAATCCAATTTTGTTGGACTCCACGTAAGTAGATCTACACAATAAACATATAATATGGTGTGCTTTAGTACAAAGTTTTTGCTGTAGCTTTAAATTTATTAGAAAATCCTAATAAATTTAAAGCTACAGCAAAAACTTTGTACTAAAGCACACCATATTATATGTTTATTGTGTAGATCTACTCACGTGGAGTCCAACAAAATTGAATTTTCCATTTTACGATTTTTCTGTGATTTAATATAATTTTTTAAAGATTCGGTTACTGTAGCAAAACCATGGTTACTGTAGCAAACCGCCGTCCAAAACAGCTCCAGGGGTTAAAGTAGACGGTTTTGGAAAATTCAGGGGGTAAATTAGACCGTTTCATACTTGAGGGGGTAAATTAGACACCACCCTATACTTCAGAGGGTAATCTAGACTTTTTCCTATAAAAGAGGGAGGAGATGTGGAGAAAGAAAATTAAAATAGCTTTCTATGAAAAGCTAAACTGTAATGTAATATAAGAGAACGTCTTGTTATAATAACCGAGGATAAATTAAGCCACGGATGGTGGCTGATAGGGGAGCACGGTACACGTGACTAAGTGAGTCCCCCAATGCAATAAAGAAATGAATTTAGTCAGGTTTAGAGCTAGCAAATAATTACTAATTAGATAATTGAAGACTATTACCCTCTCTGTTCTAAAAAGATATGATTTTGAGATAGTGTTAAATAATATAATCTTAAATTTGATCAAATTATTATAAAAACATTAATACTTATACTAGATATGTATCCTTAGATTTGTCATAAGATATATTTATTATATTATATACATATTTAAAGTTATAAATGTTGATGCTATTTTCAATAAACTTTATAGAAGTTAAGATAGTTTGACCAGACCATATCTACTATTGCATCTTTTTTAAAAAACAAATTAGGCATGAGAACTGCTGATTATATTAAAAATAAAAATTTTCTTCGGTCTATATGGTCTGTTGGAATGTACTGTGGATGATCTGACAATATGGAACATTGAGCTTCAAGAGCTTAATAATTCGTTTTTTTCTGAATGGAACATAATTCTCACTTGTTCCATATACTTACTATGTCGGTTCTAATTGAAGGTTGCCAACTTGCCATTCAACTGTACTAACTACAGAGTGAAAAGTATTTACATAAACCTCAATTTGTGATGAGATCTTGTAAAATCTAAAAATTAGCATATCTTCCTAAAACTCAAATGGCGTGCTACTTTTTTAGAAACATACAAGTCAGTAGGGTTTTAGCACTGATGATTGTTGTTAGATACGAATAACTGGTTTGGCATCTGACAATCTGAAAGTGATAACATGTTTAGAACCTCTATCTGTCTAAATAGAATTTGATAATAGTTTTATAATATGTCCCTTCCATGCATGTGGTTGTAGTTGATTCCATGAAAATCTAAGCTGCCACATTCCGTGAAATTACTGATACCTGATAGTGAATGAGATAAGTTGTAGATTCAATACTTGATATAAACTTTAAATTTAGAATCTATGACCGTGCATAATACTGGCATTTTAGAGTAAAGACATGCAGTTTCATTGACTGTGCAGTTGGTTTCCATTGACCATGCAATTCACCTAGCTTATAACTATACTAACCTTGTTGAAGTTATAAGAAACTATGTGTAACACCCTAAAAATTTGTCTCTTTTAAAATAGAGCTAAAATGATTTATTTGTAAATTTTTGTGCTCATAAAAACATAGGAAAATAAAAATTTTCATTACATTAAAATTTATATTAGGGTAGCAACTTGTTTGAGCATACATGCCTCTGCATTGGTTTTAATGTGTTGAGTGGTGTGATTTTGTTTTTATTTGATTTGGATTTAAAATATCTTTAAATGGTTTTGAAAACAAACAAATAAAAGAAAGAAAAAAAGAGAAAACTTACCTATGTTGCTGGCGGCCTGGAGGCCCGCCCGGACGGCCTGCTTCCCTTTCCTGCGCTGATGGGCCGATCCAGCCGAGGCCCGCCTTGCAGCTCTTTACCGCGCGTGTGTGGGCTGGCCCAGACGAGACCGCACGCTCCTCTTCATCTCTGGAGCCGCTGACGAACCGGGCCCGCCTGTCAGCCGCGTTTTCTTCTTCCTCCGGTCGTGACCGAGCCGGATATGAACACCGAATCCCACCACCGCCTAAACCGGGATTTCCTACCTGAACACGAGGTTGTGGTGCTATAAAAGTGAAGCTGTGGTTCCCCTCTTCCCTTTTTCCATCTAAAAACCGAGCCTAACCACGTGAAACCGAGCATAAGAGTTTGGGGAAATCTAGAAGGTTCGGTTGCTCGTCGTCGGAGCTTGCGGGTTGGTTTGAGCCCTTCTTCTTCGCTTGGGTGAGTTCGCCATCTTCTTCTCTCCCTCCCCGTGCTCTTCTTTTGGGTTGTGATGCTTTGAATCACGATTTTGAAGGTCTCCGGTGAGCCGGCAATGGCGCCGCCGCCCTTCCCAAGCCGCATCCCGTCCTCGATCCGTCGTAGCTTGCCTAAACCACGTAGATGTGTTCGCGTTGATCTTCTCGTTCGATTAGTGTTGGTTGCGGGGCGAATAGTGGTCGGGAACGGGGAAGCCGAAGTTCTCCGGCGAGTTTTGGGGGCCGGCCATGGCGGCCACCAGCCGGCGCCGGAGACGGTGACCGCGCCCTCTCTTTCTCTTTTAACTGAAACCGATATCAGTCGTCCGATCTTAGATCTAGGGTCGAGATTAGAAGATACGCTTTCGCGGGTAAAATTGTTAAAGAGCCCCTGTACTTTTACTTATTAGAATCCGCGGTCCTTGGCGTAATTCCCGAAGTACGTTTCTTTGTTTTGAAGACGTATTTCTTCTCGGTAAATCAAAAATACGTTTTCTGGTATTTACAGTTTTGCCACTAAATTTGTTTTGGTCATAAAATCTCCGTTTTAACTCTGGTTTGATCCATTCAAATTGCGTTAGGTTTGTATTTGCGAGCTTTACATGTTAGTGTAGCTGTACAGTAGGTTTGGAAATTTTAATTTTTGAGTTTATATTAAAGTAATTATTTATCTATAGAAAATCTTAGAAAATTCATAATTTTCACGTTTTAAATCCGAATTTCGTGATTTTTACGTCTGTGTGATCGTAGTAACGTGTAGAAGAGTTTTACAAACTTTTTATACTGTTAGTGCTACTGTTGGTTAGGTTTTCCACCTTTAAGATTCAAGATTAGATTTAATCTATTATTTTACTAAAGAAAATCTCGTTTAATTCATAACTTATTTGTTTTAATTCCGAATTATTCCGTTCAAATTGCAATGGATTTATAACAACATGAACTATGTATTAGTATTAATGTTTTCTTTATCAAAATCTCTAGAATTTCATAGTTTAGATCTAACTTGATTAATAACTGTGCAACTAGATTTATAAATAAAATATTATTGATTTCTCCTTTAGTTTTCTAAATTTAAATGTAATTTAGCCTAAGTCACTTTTGAATATCTATAAAAAGTATTTTATCCTATATATATGATTTTATATAGTTAAAACAAATGAGACCTATAATTTTCTGTTTTATACAACAAAATCTTTCAGTGTATGTATCTCTTTCACCGTAGTTCCGATTAGCGTGTTTTCCGCGTTTATGTGTTCGTAGCAATGCGTAGATCAGTTTTCAAACCTTTTTATTGATTGGTGTACTGTTCTAATTATTATTCATTGTTTGCTTCGTGTATGATTGCCCGATGCGTATGTGGTGATTTATTGATCAAGTCTAGTCGGTGAGATTTACGTGGAGATTCAAGAAGCTATTAATTGAAGATTTGGATCAGAGAAAGGATCTTGATTTAAGGCAAGTATAGCTTGGGTATTCTTTTTTGTGACCATGATCCTGTGACTTAATTAATGTTTAAGCAACAAACGATAAAAATGACTTTTTAGCAACTTGAGGATTTATCTATAAGAGAATCTCTGGGATTTACAGTACAACTATGAGGGCTATATGGCTCTGGCTTTAGCTTAGTATGAGGACCTTTTCTAGCTTGTTAGAGGTTACCCTTGTGTAAATGGGAAAAAGCAGACTGTGGATACCTGGGACTGGTTGTATCACACAGACTGACTTCTGAAACCTAGCGGCCCTAACCTGTTAGATGAACCTTTGAAAGGCTTCATAGTGAACCCTGCCGACCTTCCTTGGAAGTGGGTCAAGAGATTAGCTACCTCGGGCGAAAGGGTAAATCACGACTTACAGTAAAAGTGTACACCTCTGTGCAGAGTTTAATAAACTGGTATACTAGCCTTGCTCAAGGACACGAGCGGCCTTGCAATCCTTACATTTAAGATGATGACTTTTGAATTGCTAACATGCTCATTGTTTACCATTTTATGCTCTATATTATTTATGTTACATTGATCATGAGTTTATGGGATCTATACTACCTTGTTGCTATGCTTGCGGAGTTCGACATGGACTCACTCTTGCTATTTCCCACACCTCAGGAGAAGTTTAGACTTGTGATAAACCAGTCAGTTTGTTCCTGGAGTGAAGTCTACACCCGGTGTTTGGAGTTGTCTTTTCGCTGTGTTGCTCTCTAAGGTATATTTTATAATATTGAGTTATGTATATTAAGCATTTGTCTCTTGGTATTACACTTATCTGTGGCTATATGTGAGATTTGACTCCTTTATTTTACATATAGTGTATATCTGGTTTTGTTCTTAAAACTGGGTGTGACACTGTGGAATTTCGTTAGCAGGAGATGCATCTGACATACTAGACTAATAAAAACAAACCTGGTGTAAAAAAAACTAGTAGTGAGTGCTTACCAAAGAAAATCTTCTTTAAGTGAAAGGACTCCGGTGCCACCAAGAGAGGGGGTGAATAGGAGTTCGTGAAAAAAAGTTTGAAAAACTGTTACAGGACCGGATGTTCGGTAATTTCTGAATTACGGTCAGGACCTAAAATTTTGTTTGCGCCAGAACTAGTCTAGACGGGATGTCTGGTACTAGATAACGAATCCAGAGATATTTCACCTATTTAATTGATTCTACTTGTTATAAAAGGTTCATCAATTAGCTGATTACTCCAAAGATCTATAACCACAAACACAAAAATAAAGTACATTGGGACAACTCCCAAAAAAAGTCAACTTGCATAATAAGAACACAAAAATAAACCAGAAGACACGCAATATATTTACCGAAGTTTGGTTTCACCTCCGTGAATCCTACATCTCCCTTGAGGAGCTCCCAAGGGAGTCAGGTCTCTTTTAACCACTTTTCTCGCTTAATTCACTCTTGGCCTTCTTCCCTTGTGGGGGTGAAGTCAAAGCCTTCACAAACTTTTTTGTGACTTACCACAAGAGCTCGTCGGGCAAGACTGAAAGTTCTAGTCCTGAGCATGAAATTTTTACCACAGCTCAAGCATGCCATGATTAGCCCACCATAAAAATTTCACCATAATTGGACCAAAGAAACTACAGCTATGAATTAATTACAGAAAAAACATAGATCTAAAGCTACATCAAAACTTTATACCCTACTATATTATATGTTCACTGTGTAGATCTACTCACGTGAAGTCCGATGCAATTGGATATTACATTTAATAATTTTTTTGTGATTTAGTATGATTTTTCAAAGATTCAGCCAAAATAAACATAAACAAGAAAAACCACTGAGGAAAACAGCCATGGGTCACGTGTCCGGTTCTAGGAGATGAGAGAGGAGCTATTTCTTATTTTAGAGCTTTTTTTTTGAAACTTTGATTTTAGAGTTGAGGAAGAAAAGGCTGGCTTTCATGATATTTGAGGGAGTTTTTTTAAGTAAAATGGACTTTTTCTGGCAAACAATAGAGAGCACAGAATTGGGTTGGGCTTGCCTGATGTGTTAAACAGTCGGCCAAAAAAAAACAGTTCGCCGAAGCCCTGAGCGACAAAGATGGGAAACAATGGCGAACGGTAGCATGGGGATGGGCAGCCGGCGATTCAGAGTCAACTAGCAGGAACCCCGCGCATTGCCGCGGGCGGAAAAGAGCAAAGCTAAAAAAGCCAAGTTGCATGGCATAATTGCAAATGGGGACATTTAGACAAACAACAATCTGGCTGAAATAACAACAGTGATGTCCGAACGAACTTTATAAAGCAAGAGTGTTCATTACACAGTGCAATAGAGCCTATAAGTCGTCAACGAAATAGTTATTTCTGAAACCTGAGATCATTGGAAGGAGTGTCCTGGAAGCACACACCTAGACAGTGAGTGCCAGAGTAGGCTATGAAATTAAACATCGTAACCTGTACCACAAATATTTTTTGGCTATCTCTTATTAATAATTTCATTTGGCAAAAGCTAGCATGGGTCATTAAGTTTTAGATCTATATAATTAGAAGAGGTATAATAATCTGGATTCGACAAAAGACATTAAGGTATCAGATTCACAAGGAATCTCATTATATTAACCTTAACCTTGACTTTTGTATAAATCTGGATGGTGAGGATGTTTGCCAAGTGAAGTAAGACCATGTAGGTTCTGTATCTGCATAAGAAAATGAAGATAAGAATTTAGTATCGCTGTATATAGCTAATTCCCGTAAATTACAGAAGGCATATTAGGGTTTTTGTTATTGCATTGATAGTTATATGATTGGCATGTACCAAGTGAAGACTGTTTCAATAAAGCCAGAAAACAACTATCCTATGATAGAAATATTACTTATCGTACCAGATATTCAAGGGCAATCTAAAAGCAGACATTGTACTCTATGTTATTCAAAGTTGAGTTAACCTAGAACCACATAATTTTAGGCTAGCCGTATTTCATATTTTTGTTGCACAGAAAGGCATCAAGGTTGAGTAAACCTAGATTTGCAATTAGCAGTGATGAATTAAAATCGATAGCGTGCTCTAAGGCTGATGAATGCATTCTATGTTCTGCAGCTAAATACTGGAAAAATTACTGAGAATTTAAAACAATATATGGTGCATATTCTATCAGTCAATTTTCTAAAATTACTAGGAAAATATTGTACCTTCCACAGCAGGCGGCCAAATTTTTGGAATGCGCTTGTGCTGATGCCTTCTTTTCTGCAAAAAGAACGGCAATAAGCAATAAGTGTTAGATACTTAGAAACAATCCTTATACACAGATAAATGTTTTATTACAGTAGAGCGAAGCAAACCCAAAGGCAGTGATTGGTCTTTGCTTGGCAACCATTCAGCATAATGATTCAACAAAACAAAATGCAAGTTCATTTTCTTGTCTTGGATCAATTACTAAGGCCATTTATCATAATCTTGTGCATAGCACAAACCCTGGTATGACCTACATGCCGCGTCGTATATGAAGGTGATATAAGTCAGTTTTTTTCAGCAAGCCATCGTAATTAGGCCATAACTAATAGAGCCTGCTCTATGGAATCATTTGGATGGACCTAACTGGTGTACTAATTAACGGAAAACAGAACACAAACATCCAAAGGTATTTACCTGAGATAGAGGTCAAGGAAGAAGCAAATAAATATGTGGATGTGTTAATGACCTAGTAACATCGAACTTGTTCATTTGATAACAAAAAATGGTGTGAGGTGCAAAGGATCCATGAACTTGCACAATTGAAGCTTAATGTGAAGGGACCATGCCTGGGAAGCAAGCTGCAAGCCAACCTGAGGGAAACCTGCATAAACCTAAATGACACTGGTATTTGTATTTTTGGACAAACAAATAAAAAAAGATGTAGATTCAGTAAAAATGATAAACCAAAATTTTAATGTGGCCTTAAACTAAAATCCTAAAGTAAAAACACAAAGTATGGTTAACCTGAACTATGTGTTAACTTTATAAGTTCTAAAATTCTCTATAGGAAAATCACATATACTGATCTGAGATGAAGCGTTTATGGTAGAATCATATATCTGAATATACTGCTCTAAGATAGGCACTCAATCATAAATATACCAAGGGAAGCTCTAGAAAATACATGTTAATCTATGGCAGCAACCTCTACTGTAACTTCACAATTTTGTGGTTTCGATAGCACAGTGACCAAATGTCATGCTATCCTGCAGTAGCTATATGTAGGCTGACCCATATGAAGTTGCAACAATGAATATCATTTGAGTAAAAGGAGAGAAGCGCTGGAAAATAAATACTGGAAAAGCAAGTATAGGTGCCTTGTATTACCTGGTACATTCTAAAAGCAATTCACAGAAACAGCTCCATCCACTACTCCCTGATATTTTGAAAACAAAAGAAACGAAGGTTAATCTCAAGATCCGTCAGATAAGGCATAGTGGATGGAGGAAAGCCTTAAGATTTTTTTTATTGGAAAAAGGAGGAAACATGAACTGCACAGAGAGCCCAAAATCTATACAAAAAGCTTGGAAGGGAAGAACCAACAGGGCCAAAAAAACATACACTGGCTTCATCAACTACCTCTGCTAGCCACTGATTGATGACCACTTAGCACTTGTTGTTCCAGCCCGAATGATTCCATATGGATACCTGCATCGAGCATCGGAACTGATGTGGATCGGCAAGTGAATAAAAAAACAACAGAGAAAGTAGACAAAAATGCCAACAACCTCAAATATCAAGCAAAGAGGACTCGTGGCTGCAGTTGAACGAAAATTTCGGTCGATTGAAACTATACAAAGCAATAGCCATAAACTGAACTGGAATTAAATACGAAGAGAACGACCGATAGGCTGCCTAAGTGCCTAGCAAACCATTTTGTGAGCTGAAGTATATAATTCCTACACATTACAATTACCAGCTGCACAGGCGCAACTACAAAATCAAAATGGAATCAGTAAACCACAGGAGATAAACATGTGCATATTCCTGTTAGCTTAATTTTTTTTGTTGTAGAGTATGTTCCATATCTTTGTATAATGACGGAACTAATAGGACCCATATAAAATTGTATGTGCATAGTACAGAGGACCAAGCAATTTCAACGTAGATCACAATTAGATTTGAGAGGCCTAAGAAAAAAGTGAAAAAACAGAGAACCTGTACCTTTTCTATTATTATGACCTTCCGCACGCAAGTGCTCCTGATCAGCCGCTAGGGATGCAAGCAGGCGCGGGCTAACCTGCAAGCCTACGAGGCCCGCCCGCAAAAACAAGCTTAGCAGCTCCTGCGGGTTCCTGCTTTGGCCTTGTTTAGATATCCAAATTCACCCCTAAATTTCACTATACAAAAAGAAGATTCTCCATCACATCAAAATGTCGGCACATATATGGAATACTAAATGTAGATGAAATCAAAAACTAATTACACAGTTTTGTTGTACTTTGCGAGACGAATATTTTAAGCCTAATTAATCAATATTTGAACAATTATTATCAAATAAAAACAAAATTACTACAATGTGACGGGACATTTACTATGCAAAGTTTAGATCCTAAATTTGGGATCTAAACAAGGCCTTTCTATGACGCGGGCTCGTGCGGCCAAGTCTGCAATAACTGGTAGTCTTAAGCAGGCCACCTGCATCCGCCGTTAGCCCCTGCATTGCCCTGCAAGCATCCGCTAGTGCCCGTCAGGCCGTCACCGCATGGACTAAGCCGCCATCCACTCGTGCCTACTCTGCGATGACATCTGGCTCTCCCTCCGCATCCTCACCGACGTGGCATCGCAGGCTTGCAGGTTAGCTCGCGCCTGCTTGCATCCCTTCGGCGTGCTTCACCCTGGCCGTGTCCTACCTCGCCGCGCTTCACCCCAGCCGTGTCTTGCCTTGTCGCGTGGCTGCGCCTCTCGTCGTCCATGGCCATGTACTTGTTGGTCACCAGACGGCGGTTTATGCCGGCGGCGAGCTGCTGTGTGGCGAGGTGGATGAACAAGAAGAGAAATGAACTGGACACCGTGAATTTTGTGTTGCAAAGCGCAACGTTTTCTGATGCATATATTTGATATAAATAGGAGAAACAAACTGATCATGCCGCTCATGGCGCGCACGACGCGAGAGAGGTGCGCGTCCATCCCCACGCACGCACGACGTCCGGCCATGGCTGCATGTCTGACTATGTCTAACTACCTCTAATCCTAGCGCACGGCTGCATGTCTGACTATGTGTAACTACCTCTAATCCTGGCCCACGATCACCACAAGCCGGTGTCTGTGCGCATGCATAAAGGAGTGAACGAAAACATGCTTACTATCTATAGCACATAGGAGTATTCAACAATTCTCCTCCTACTCCTAGTGTGCCTGCTTTACATGAAGAACACCAAGTTTGGAGCGCAGTTCACAGAAGCGTTCACGCCCCAGTGCCTTGGTGCAGATGTCCGCCAGCTGCTCCACCGTCCCGATAGACTGAATTTGAACCCTATTCTCTTCTACACACTCACGAATGTAATGATATTTGACATCTATATGCTTACTTCGGTCGTGGAACACGGGATTCTTGCTGAGCGCGACGGCAGACTGGTTGTCGATCTTCAGCGAGAAGGTGCCCGCCTCTTCTCCCTTGAGCTCGGCCAGAAGACGGGCGAGCCAGACACCTTGGCACGCGGCAGTGGCCCCGGCAATGTACTCTGCCTCGCAGGATGACAAGGCCACGACGCGCTGCTTCTGTGATTGCCAGGTGATCACGTTCCCGCCGAGGAAGAAGACGACTCCGGTGGTGCTCTTGCAGGTGTCAATGTCACCGGCCAAGTCGCTGTCGCTGTAGCCGATGAGTTGAGCCCCTTGCTTCCTCTTGTAGCAGCAACCAAACTGCAATGTGCCTGCCACATACCTGAGTACCCTTTTGACGGCGACCAGATGCTCGGTGGTGGGCGCCTCCATGAATCGACTGACGTACCCCACCGAGTACGCAAGGTCAGGCCTAGAGTTCACCAGGTAGCGGAGTGAGCCCACGATGCTGCGGTACATGGTTGGATCGACCCGTGGAGCCGCACTCTGTCTGCTGAGTTTCAGGCGAGGCTCCATGGGCGTGTGGCTGGGGTTGCACCCAACCAGGCCAGCAGACTCCAGGATCTTTGCCGCGTATGCACTTTGGCACACTGTGATGCCGGCCTCGCTCTGAGTGACCTCCAGCCCCAGGTAGTAATGGAGGAGGCCGAGATCACTCATCTGAAACTTGGACTTCATCTCCTCCTTGAACGCGCTGATGTCGCTGTTGTTGCCGCCCGTGATCACCAGGTCATCGACATAGACCCCGACGACCAGGCGACGATTCCCGGAGCCGCGCAGGTACACGGCGTGCTCGGAGGTGCTCCTCTGGAAGCCCAGCTTGATCATGGAGGAATCAAGCTTGGCATACCAGGCACGGGGGGCTTGACGCAGTCCATAGAGTGCCTTCACCAGATGCAGCACCTTGTTCTCATGGCCGTGCAGCACGAACCCAGGAGGTTACTCGACGTAGACCTGTTCCTGGAGCACGCCGTTGAGGAACGCGGACTTGACGTCCATGTGGTGCACTGCCCAGCCTTGTGATGCGGCATGGGCCAGCAGCAACCGCACAGACTCAAGCCGCGCCACCGGCGCGAACACTTCGTCGAAGTCGATGCCTTGCTGCTGCACGTAGCCTTTGGCGACGAATCGAGCCTTGTGCTTCGTGATCACGCCCGTGGCGTCCTTCTTGGTCTTGTAGACCCACTTCAGGCCGATCGGCTTGACGCGCGGGGGAGGGTCGACGAGCTCCCACGTGCCACTCGCCTCGATGGATGTCATCTCGTCCAGCATAGCGTGGCGCCAGTGGTCGTGCTTGAGTGCTTCTCCAAGTGTCGTCGGCTCGGCGTCGCTTGCCAGCAAGAGGTGCTCCTCCAGGTTCCGGTCGACGAAGCCGGGTGGAGTGCACTGGCCCAGGATGTTGTCGACGCGCCGGAACCAGAGTGGCACCTCGTCATCGTGGTCTGCGTCCAGCTGCTCGCTGAGGCCAGACCCAGGCGGCGTGGCGTACTCGACGTCAGGAGGTGGATGAGCACTCATCGAGCCTGGTGCAGAGCCTGGTGCAGGTGGCGTGAACGGCGATGCGGGTGCGCCCGGTGAGGCTGGTGAGGCGGAGCGCGACGTAGCGGGAGCAGAGGTGGCGCCGAGCTCCCTCGTGCTGCTGGTGGTGATCACGGCTGGTTCCTCCGCCAAGGACTCCTCGATGCTGAAGTCGCCGGGGTCGACGTCGTGGTCGGGAGTCCATGTCCACTGCGCCGCCTCATCGAAGATGATGTCGCGGCTGATGTGGACGCGCCGTGTCAGAGGATCATACGCATGGTACGCCTTGGAGCCGGGCTCGTAGCCGACGAAGATCATGCGCCGGCTCCGGTCGGCCAGCTTCTTCTGGTTGGGCGCGGCCACCTTGACGTGGGCGATGCACCCGAACGTGCGGAGATGGTGCACCGCCGGCGTACTCCCGGTCCAGAGCTCGTACGGCGTCTTTCCATCGATCCCCTTGCATGAGGACCGGTTCTGGAGGTAGACGGCCGTCACCATGGCTTCCCCCCAGAACACACCCGGGAGTGCTTTGGCCTTCATGATGCTGCGCGCCGTGCCCACGACGGACTGGTTGCGCCGCTCCACGACGCCGTTCTGTTGGGGAGTGAACGGCGCCGTGAGCTCGCGGCGGACCCCCAGTTGAGTGCAGTAGTTGGTGAAGTCCGTTGCCGCGAATTCGCCCCCGCGATCGGTACGCAGAGCGAGCAGCTTCTTGCCGGACTTGCGTTCCGCCACGGCCTGGATGTTCTTGATGGCGGCGGCAGCAGCGTCCTTGCTCGGCAACAGGGCGATCCACATGTAACGTGAGTAATCATCAACTAACAGTAGAAAGTACCGGTTGCCGCTCGGAGTTGGAGGCGTGATGGGGCCGCAAAGATCACCGTGAAGAAGTTGCAGCGCCTCGGTGGAACGCCGGAGCGCCTTCTGTGGGAAGGGCGCCCGACGATGCTTGCCGGCGAGGCAAGCCTCGCAGACCTGCTCAACTTGCTTGAGCAGGGGAAGACCGCGCACCAGCCCGTCGCGCCCCATCTTCCGGAGCGCGGTGAAGTTGATGTGGCTGAATCGGGTGTGCCAGGTCCACGCTTCATCGTCGGCACGTGCCGCCAGGCACACCGGGCGCGCGATGGTGACCTCCAGCACGTACAGGCGCCCAGGGCTCCGAGGGATCCTCGCGAGAAGACGGCGCTCCTCGTCGCGGATGCGCATCGTGCCGTCCTCCACCAGGATCTGGTACCCTCCTTCATCAAGTTGCCCGACGGAGATGATGTTGGCGGTGAGGCGCGGTAGGAAGTACACACTGGAGAGCTTCTGGTGCTCCCCGTTCTTGCAGTTGAAGAGGATGGTGCCGTTGCCCTCGATCTGCGCGATGGAGCCGTCCCCGAACTTGACGGAGCCGCGGACGCCGGAGTCAAGGTGGGACAAGGTGGATCTAGACCCGCATATGTGATTTGAGGTGCCGGTGTCCAGGATCCATCTCCTCGGGTCCGGATCAGGTTCGCCGTCGAGCGCGGCGAAGACCTTGTGCTCGGTGAAGTGTACCTCGGAGGTCGTCGAGGAAGTGGGCGACGGCGGCGGCGTCTGGTCGGAGAAAGCCGGTGGTGGAGCAGTCGGCTTCTGGACCTCCTGGGCTGAAGCTAAGGCCATCATGAGTGTGCCTTGCTCCTCTTCTTGGGCCACGTGGGCCTGATGGGCCGGCTCCTCCTTCTTCTTGTTGCGGCAGTCACTGGCCCAGTGGCCTTTCTTGCCGCAGCGCGGGCAGGGGGAGTCCGGCGGCGGATGGGACTCGCCGGAGCCGCGTCCCCGTCCTCTGCCCCGGCCTCGGCCGCGACCACCGGAGCTGGAGCCGCCGCGGGAGAACTCCTTGTTCTTGTACTTCTCGATCCACTGCTCCTCCGTTAGGAGCAGCTGATCGCTTGCGTTCCGCGGCGGCGTCGGTTCGACGTCGTCGGCCGCCTTGAGCCGGCCGGTGATCTCTTCAATGGACAACTGGGAAAAATCAAGGAGTGTCTCGATTGATATTACCAGTTGCTTGTACCGCGAGCGTGCGACGCGCAGGTACTTGGCCACCACACGAGGCTCTGGCTCCGGGTCGCAGAGGGCCGCCATCCTCTGCGTGATGTTGGTGAGGCGGAGGGCGAACTCTTTGATGGCCTCACCGGCACGGAGCGTGATGCCCTCGTACTCCGCCCGGAGGGTTTGGGCGGTGGACCTCCGCACACGGTCGTCGCCGATGCAGAGTGTCTTGATGACCTCCCAGGCGTCGTGGGCGGTGTTCTTGGTGGCGAGAACGGGCACCATGTCCTCCGGCACCGCACTGCAGATGGCGTCGAGGGCACTCCGGTCTTCGTCGTACTCCGCGATGTCGGGGTACTCGACAGCTTCCCAGAGGTGACGGGCCTGCAGCCTCAGCTTCATGCGCAGTGACCATTGGTGATAGTTGCTGCGCGTCAGCTGCGGCCAGGTCCCGGAACCGCCTCCTTCGCGGACGATGCGCTCGACGACGATCTCCTGAGGCTGTCGGCCGCGTGACCGGCGCGGTGCCCGGGAACGACTTGGTGAGCGACGCGGTGAGCGACGCGCTGGTGAGCGTGACGGAGAGCGTGACGGAGAGCGGCGTGGCGTCTTGCTGCCGGAGCCCTCCGGCTTCTCCTTCTTCTCCGGGGTGCTGCTGCGGTGCGGCGGTGGTGCCATTTGCGGCGCTGCAGGTCCTCTCAATCTTCGGGCTCCGATGCCACTTGTTGGTCACCAGACGGCGGTTTACGCCGGCGGCGAGCTGCTGTGTGGCGAGGTGGATGAACAAGAAGAGAAATGAACTGGACACCGTGAATTTTGTGTTGCAAAGCGCAACGCTTTCTGATGCATATATTTGATATAAATAGGGGAAACAAACTGATCATGCCGCTCATGGCGCGCATGACGCGAGAGAGGTGTGCGTCCATCCCCACGCACGCACGACGTCCGGCCATGGCTGCATGTCTGACTATGTCTAACTACCTCTAATCCTGGCGCACGGCTGCATGTCTGACTATGTGTAACTACCTCTAATCCTGGCGCACGATCACCACAAGCCGGTGTCTGTGCGCATGCATAAAGGAGTGAACGAAAACATGCTTACTATCTATAGCACATAGGAGTATTCAACAGTACTTGGCCTCCTCGATGCCGCTGAGCCTGATGGGACGAGGTCAGGCGACGGCACGCCCTCACCGACGGGGACAAAGTTGTACTATGGTGGGTGGCGATGTGGCGTTCAGGGTCGGGATGAACAGGAACATACGCGAGGTTGTTTGGAGAATTTAAATTGGGAAATCAGTTTGGGGAACGTGTGTGCTACTGTTATACTTGGTGTGGCAGACCGGCATGCAGGCTCCTGCAGGCACCTGCAGGTCTCCTTGTTCATTACTGCAAAGCCTAGCAGGAGGTGGCAATTAGCAAAGCAGGAGCTGACGGGTCATGCAGAGCAAGCAGATTATGGAGGTAGGTGATGCGGTGGCGTGGTGGGCGCCTGCAGACAGGCCTGCTTGCATCCATATCAGCTGCTGACCGCCAATAGGGGAGAAGCTTCACCAACGCCCAGACCTGCAGCGGCAGAAGAAAAAAAACACAATGCACCGATTACACAGAGCCATCATCAAAGCTCCTGCTTCGTCTCCGTCGCTGTTAGGGAGGACGATGATAAAAAACTAGCACACCTACTGTTGCACACAGGTTTGGTAGCCAGAAGAACGAACCCGGCGTGGCAGCAGCAGATCCGACCGTGGAGTTATGGGCTAGCCTCCAACACGCAGGTAAGACAACAACATAATCCACCTAATCCACTGCGGTGGCAAAGAAAAGCACGAAGGAGAAAGGCTAGGGCAGGGGCACCCGTGGCATGGCAGGGTCAACGGCAACACGACGAGAGGAGAGGAGCGTCCGCACCGGCGAACTTCCGCTCTTGACGAGGGGCCTGTGCGTCGCGTTTGGGCCCGACTGGCTTCCCGCGTGGGTGCGTCGCCCGTGCTTGGGCGGCGGAGCCGCTAGGGCGGCCGCATCTGGCCCCGTAGGCACTGGGCGAGGAAGAGGAGCCGACGCGATTCGCCCACGCAGGCAAGCGGCCGCATCCACACGTGCTATCGGGGGAGAGGAAGCTTCGCCGGCTAGGGAGAGGAAGACGGAGGTGACGAAGCGGGGGGCGTAGGCAGAGGCAGCGCGGCGACGGCCGAGGAGAGGAAGAGAGAAGCGACTACGCGGGGTAGCAGGCGGAGGCAGCGAGGCGGGTGGAGGGGACAAGGACAGGGAGGAACGGCGACGATGAATCCAATAGCAATAGCAAGAAACGGCTAAGATGGGCACACTGTAGGTGGAACAGTGAATGAATAGTGGCAGAAAAACTAAAGATTTCATATGATATTCAAACAAGATTGTTTTAAATGATATTCACAAAAAAATTTAAATAAATAGATAATTTATTATAAATTTGTTTACAGATCATTTTTAAAAAAGTTGAATAAGTAACTTTTTCAAAACTGATTCTCAGCTTTGCTTCAGTTTCGTGAGCTTTAATTTTAGTGATTTGTAAGGACAGCAATCCTCAAATTTGGCACAACCTCAAGTCCTCGAACCAAATCTTATGCTTGAGGTTGGTGAACCAACATTTGAAAAAGAAAGGTATACTATATATACTAGCTAGTAAAGCAAACCATAGAGCCCTTTTAGTTGACACTTCTCTTTTAAGTAGTTGTATTTTGAGCCCGAGGACAATGGTGAATTTAGCTTTTTAATTATCGGGACGTCTAGCGCTAGGACGTCCGACGCCAAAAGCGCGTCCGGATGCCCCGCACCTGCTGCCCGTCCTGTGTCTAGCTTTCTAGCGCAGCATCTGCGCGTGCTCCTTCCCCGTGCCTCTGTTGCTTGATCCCGATTTGACCGTGCACGCTTGTGGGGGGAAATCATCACAACTGCTGCCATTAGAAGCAGCAATGACAGGCCACGCCTGGGCGCGCACTATTACTACCCACATGTTGTTGCTGACTAGCTGCATCCAGATAGAATAAGGAGAGAGAGAGCAACCAAGTATGGATACAGCTTCGTGCTCCACGCTTG
Source organism: Saccharum hybrid cultivar R570 (assembly GCA_038087645.1). Classification (NCBI taxonomy): domain Eukaryota; kingdom Viridiplantae; phylum Streptophyta; class Magnoliopsida; order Poales; family Poaceae; genus Saccharum; species Saccharum hybrid cultivar. The sequence continues at coordinate 21,871,690 of JAQSUU010000496.1, forward strand.
CTACCACGCCTATGGATACAGCTTTGTGCTCCGTGCCTGCTGTCGCACCCGCTTGGCTTTCCGCGCGCACGTGGGGACCACTGCGCCAGAGTGAACCACCTATACCTGCGCCCCCTAGCCGCGCCTACTGATGAAACACTTGCAACATAAAGCCTTTGCTGCAATAAACATCCGAAATAGATGAAACATTTACAACATACGCTTGTAACATATATGTATGAGCACTACATATGCAACATCCAAATAAAACACCTGCAACATACGTTTAAAATAGCTAAAACATTTGAAACACACACTTGCAACATACGTGTATAGCCAGTGCAACATATGCAACATCCAGATAAAACATTTGCAACATACGTTTAAAACAACTGAAACATTTGAAACATACACTTGCAATATACGTGTATAGTTATAGCAACATATGCAACACCAAATCTACTTTTATAACATCCAGATGAAACATATGCAATATAAATCTTGATGAGGACATGACACCAACGGATACGACCATTAATTATAAGGTGCGCTCGTTCCTACATTTGCATAGTAATTTTGGGTACAATTCACTTGATTCCACATGTACATGTCGTTATTTGAATGTAGGTACAAATGTGTCTCAAAGTGCAAGTCCATTAAAGTTGAACTTTCGATTCGTCGGCAGACCGATAGTGCTTCATTGGAAAGGCCACAACTCATCCATCCGGAGTGCGATCGAGGTCAATGAGCACTTGAATAAGCTTTCAAATAGATCAGGTCCCACCTCAATATCATATTGGCAAGGCCTCCAAATTATCGAGACATTCTGCCGCTATTTCTGTCGGGTGCTACGGCGTCGTCGCGAGCTTGTTATTCACACTTGGGACGCAGGCCCAAGTTGGAGCTCGCTCTAAGAAGATGGAGAACACCTAAGAGATGCCTTCTCCTTGGCCACCACCTTAGGAGTCATGCAAGGGCGTCTAAGCCAAGTTGGAGGCCCAATCCATATCAAGTTCAAGTTCATCTCGGGCTTCAGGACCAATCTGTAGTAAAATGGACGCCCAGGACGTATCCGGATTCCATTTTCGATGATCCACATATGGATAGAAAGATAATTTCATAAGCTAACCAATTGCTTTGGTTTGAGGCCTAAATTCTATTGGAGTCAACGGGAATCGTCGAAACAACTTGACGTTCAGAATCTGTTAGGGTGCTGTGTCGCCGTCTTTGGGCCGTTTGGCCCTGGTAACGTGTCGAAACTTCTTAGCAACGTGAGTAGGGGTCCTTGGATGCCCCTTAGCCTTTATAATCAGTAGCCGCCGCCTATGTTAGGGTTTGGGGTTTTGTTTTAGATCAATCTGTCTTTGAACGGTCGCCGTTATCGGTTTGCGAGACCCCAACTTCTAGTGCTCAATCATATATCCACAATTGTCATTTTATTTGAGCTGCATTTTATCGTGTTCTTGCTTATGTTCTTCGATTCGCAGCAGTGATTAGCATTCGTGGTGAGGTCAACCGGATTGTGACACGGTTGATAACTAGAGAAGACGTGGTGCTAAGGTTGCAGGGTTCGGGTCTTTGTGATCTGAAGCCGGATTGGTGTGTCGTTCTCCGACCAAATCGATAGTTATCTTGAACCTGATGGAAGATCGAGAATCACGTCCCCATCAAATCTGAAAAGCATAAAACATACGGTCGCAACCATGTGCTCATCTACTTGTTGCACCACAATAGAGGCTTGTTCACACGGAGCTCGACACAAGTGCAGAGCTCGAGGTCATCCACGGTCGACAGGTAGATGGATCGCAGCACGTCGAGAGGCGCGAGGCGCGGGCAAGGGTGCGCGACGCGAGGTGCGGGGTCAGGCACGTCCGTCCCGTCCTTTGGCATAAGGCCGTGCGACGCGAGGCGCGGAGGCAGGCGTGTCCGTCACGTCCAGAAAGGACGGATGTCCCGAAGATATCAATATCGTTTAGTTATTTGATTTATCTGTTATGTACTACCATAGCATTACCACATGCATTATACTAGTTTACGTTAGAGTAAGAAACCCATACATTAATTACAACTACTAACCAATTACACTACCTAGTCTTTCCAGAGACATCGAGAGGGCTGCCCACTACCCAGCAAAACACTAAAAAAGAGTAAATTGTTCAAAGGTTTCAGATCGAAACTGACCAAAGCAGCCCCCAGATTAGGAATCGGAACGGAGCGGCGCATGCATTCGACGACGTTCGTTCATGGGCTTGCATCGGGCGGCGGTGAGGACTGAGGCGTTTTGTTTCGTCGCCCGTCAAGCACGTCCGCTGATGAGATGAGCACACGAAACATGTGGTGGAATGGGTGCGCTGACCGTACAGGCTGCTAAACGCACGTGCTCACCAGAAGCAAGGACCACGGATCAAAAAAAGGCGCTGTCTCGTCCTTCGGGCAACGATAAATTCACATTTCACGAAAATTGACGGGGTCCAACTTGTCCAAGCGCTTGAAATTGCAGTGCCGTACTACGTACCAGTATGACAACGACACCTCTACGTACTCCGTACTCAGGTATCGACGGTCACTCCTGTGAAATACTGAAATTAAATACGCCTATAGGAGTATTTCAGAAAGTTGTAAATTTGCATCATAGGGACTGATCGCTGCAACGAACCTGGGTAAACAAGGATGTCGTCAACCGTCCACTGGTGAGGTCAAGTTTCTTCAGAAAGAAAAAAAAATGTTTGCTGATCTGTTCTTCTTCAGAAGATAGCTGAATAGCCTCCCTTTTAATGAACGAATGTGATGGATGGTCAGCACCGACATCTATAATGCTATAAACTATAGCAGGAGTGCTGATTAAGTATTGTTTGTATGACATAAGAAAATATGTCATCAGGAAGAAATAACATGGCAATCTTATTTCTGAAGCATGTCGGCTGGGCTGACTTGGTGCACACTGCACAAAGAGATCGATTCACCGGTTAAGGAAGCGCTTGACGGTTGACCTCTATTCAGTTACGTTGGATTGGGCAAAATATTTTATCAAGCTATGGCAAATTTTGGTTTGTCATGGACTTGTTTTAGTTTATTTGAGAATTGAGATTCAAAATTAAGTTACAGTGTGACATCTATCCAATCCCGCACCTGTCCCCGTTCTGCCTATACATTAGACTTTTCATGGGTCATCCGACCCACACTAGACCTGACCTATCCGAAGAAACCTTACTTGACATGATCTGCCAGTACATCGGATCAGATCCGCGGGCTATGATTTTCGACCTGCGGCCTAATTAACATAACTAGAAAAAACTGATCTAAAGTACGAAAACCTGAAAAAAATAGTCTATACGTCCAGGCTCGGATCGAAGATTTTGATCGGATCTTTCGAAGATTTTGACCAGATCTTTTTTTTCTGGCCTGACCCGAACGTGACCAGTTGATTAGGTCTACTATACATGTGTAACAGGAAACCTAATTGGCCTTTTGGTCAATAGACTTTCGCCTTTACAGAATTCCCTACTCATCAATATTTTGAATTAGATTTATAGACTAGATAAAATACATCTGGAAATTCAATGAAGTCGAGATCAACAAATATGGCTATGAAATAAATTATTTTGGACTTCTTTGAAATAAATTATCAACAAATATGATGGTGGCGGTGGTGGCCTCATGTCGAGGACTGCAGCAGACGATGACAGGAGCTCTTCCCCAGGTAAGCAGGGTTGAGGGCCACACGTAGGAGGGTTACGGCAATGGACTACAGCGTGAACGCGGTGGTCGGGAAGATGGCTAGGCTTTTTTATTTGAACCAGTAGGACCCACGTTAAGCCTAGTGTCACTGTTTTCAATATATCTAGATTTTGAAAACAGTGCAAAAGAGTTTCATCCCCATAAAACTCTCTCTACTCTCATGAAACTCTTATCATCTCTCTTCATTAATATGGTGTCATATCAACATAATTAATATCCATGAAACTCTGATAAAACCCCATTGAGACTGGCCTAACAGAGGTCGACCTTATAGAATGTGGGACCTATCTTAAGACTACTAAGGCCTAGAGCAAGTATAATAAGAGGCGGTTAAATGCTGAGGCGGATGAGAGAGGAGAGGAGAGAGAGCAAAAACGGGTTGTAAGCTTACAGCCAGCTCAGACATAAGAACCGAGAAACTTTGTGAGAGACAAGTGAGTCATGTATAAATAGTGAAGAGCTAACTACTATATAGGTGGGCTGAGAGAAGGCTAAAAATCCTTACAGCCAGCAGTCAGCTGTATTATTAGCCTTGCTCTTAAATATTCATGATGCCCTAATGGCGTTAGATGCCATGGGAGTGTTTTTTTGGTCGTGATTGGTAGGCAAATGGAGACGCTCCAAAATTTACTAGCTACTCCTATTCTAAATATACTTTGTTTTAGTTTTAGTTGATTTTCCTAAATTTGACTATTTTTTAAAAATGTGCTAACAGTGAGAATATCAAATTAGTCTCTCGTTGAATTGTAAATGTTACTATATTTCTTTGTAAACTTAGTTAAAGTTAGATAAGTTCGATTTAGGATGAAATTAAAATAATCTGCATTTTGGACAATGTAGTGCCATATTTTGAACTTTCCTATTTCGCTTCTATTAAATTTCAATTATTTAGTACCTACTACTTTTTTATTTTATTTAGACACCATATTTTATAGAAATTTCTACCTAAATTGTTGCTCTGTCCTAAAATAACATATACGATTCTAAGTCAATTAATTTCAAGTCTGACTTATTACAGTTGTTTGAGATCTGACAGCTGTTTTAAGTTTGACTTAACAAATGTTAGGAATACCATACTAGCTCTTGGTCAAACTTAAAATACGCATCCCACGACGGATACGTCATTAGTTTGAAAATATATAAAGGAGCTAACATTTATTAGCTACCAATACTCACCCATGACGGATACACCATTAATTTAGTGACAATATAAAGGAGCTAACATTTATTAGCTACCAAGTTACTCCCTCCATCAATGGATTTCGTTTGACCATTAAATTGATCTTTGACTGTAAATTCTTTTGGTAGTATTCTGTTAGGGCTTGTTTGTTCCCTGCTAAACTTCCTTATCACATCGGATGTTTGACACATGCATAGAGTATTAAATATAGACTAATTATAAAACTAAATGCACAGATTAAGACTAATTTGCGAGATAAATTTTTTAAGCCTAATAAGTCTATGATTTGACAATGTGGTGCTACAGTAAACATGTGCTAATGATGGTTTAATTAGATTTAATAAATTCGTCTCACGGATTATTAAGAACTTCTGTAATTTGTTTTATTATTACTATCCGAACACTCGAAGTGACATCCCTATGTGACACCCGATGTGACACAACTAAACTTCTCCGGATTCAAACACCCCTGCAAGAATGTTTTTAGACAGCGAAAGGTACACCTACCTATAATTTAATGGCACGCCTTCTAAAGATGAAAACTATAAATTAGGCTAGTTTTTGTGGGTGCTACATGAAAATATTTTGATGACGTGACATTAAATAAATGAGAAGAAAGACAAAACATATATCCAAGACTAGAACCTTGGCCATTATTATAGGTAATTGTTTGTTGTTCTCAAGAAACAACACCAAAATACTATACATATGCATTAGATGGTCATATGATACTTAGGTTGATATGACATGGCAACGTTGCAATGATATACTCCCTCGGTCTCCCCCCTAATAGCTCAACTGGATGGGTGAGAGATGTGGCAATACACCCAACCACCTAGGTTCAAGTCCCGTCTTGGACTGAATTTAGATGCTTATTTCTCTTCTTAATGAAAAACCACTTAGTTCCTCTTAGGTTGGATCTTATTTTTTATTTTGCCGGTTTCTCTTCACTTGCGGTAGTTTGCCCGCGGTGGTCGCAACGTCAGTTTAATATGTAATCTCAACTTTGTAAACCCAGTAGTTAGGGTTCCTCTGATCGACGTGTGCTGGCCCTCGCCTATGTGCGCGTTCAAGGATGTTTGTTTGTTTGTCTTCCAAAACTTTCTTTGAATGAAATACGGACACAATGCCCGATCGAGAAAAAAAAGATTCCTAGCATGAAAATTGTCTACAAGTAAATCAATCTCTAGAATGCTCAACGGTCCACTGGCCCATTTATTTTCCTCGAAGTTCTCTCATATTTACTGCACCCATCCCTTCTCCCTCTTAAATAAATAGATTCATAGCAAAAAAAAATGTCTACAAGTAAATCAATCTCTACAAGACTCAACGGTCCACTGACCTATTTATTTTTCTCGAAGTCAACTCATATTTACTGCACCCCCTCCCTTCTCCCTCTTTTCCACAGGTCCAGCCTTGAGTTTCTGCGATTAGATAGGTGTAGTAAATGCTATAATCACTGCACAACTTAATAAGTGACCAACTACGTCAATTAATGAAGGGTAGTATGGTCTTTTCTTTGTCACACTAATCTGTCGTAGACTTGCTACAAATATACTCCCTCCAAGTTGCTAATAGAAGTTATTTTGGACAACAACACTGTCTCAAAAGCACAGCTTTGACTTCTTAATTTTATAAAAATATTTATTGAAAAGTGATATATGTATATTTTTATGAAAGTATTTTGCAAGACAAATCTATTTATACGGTTTTCATATTTTTCCAAACTCAACAACTTAAAAGTTATTCATGATTTATATTTCCAATATTTGACTCGAGCCTTGTCCAGAAACGATTTCTTTTAGCAACCTGGGGGAAGTATTTATTCAAGGGGAAGTATGAGATAGAGCACTAGGAATAGCCTTACTAGGAAAGATATCATCAATTAATTATCACATCGAAAGTTTTGGCAACCCCTCCTTTTTCTTTATTTACATGGACATGTTCAAATAAATACACCATCAAGAGTTGATGAAGCTAGTTTAATCTTTGTGTATTTTTCTTAAGTCTAATCAAAATTAGAGAAGTTTGATTTCAAATAAAGTTAAGACGACCTATATAAATAAAGTAAGGGCAGCACTACACTATGCGCGTATGTGTAGAAATTTTCCCCCGCACACCTCCTTCTTTCTCGCCTCGCGCGCACCTTCTTCTTCCTCCTGCGCTCCCCTACCGCCTCCTCACCCTGCCCGGCTCTGACGACGTCGATGGCCCTCGACCACGACCAACCGGTTAAGGTGCGACCTGACCTTCTTTCTCCTCGTGCGCCCACCTCCTACCGCCGCACTTGCTGTGGTTTCGCCGGAGCTCCTTCTTCATGGGCCTGCCAGCCCAGCGCTGTCTCTGTACGAGCACTACTAAAAGTTTCCAGATGTTTGGCCCCAACTGGGCGTTGACGAACAAGCGTCCCACTATATAACAATTAATTAACTAAGGCCGACTGTTTCGATTTTGAACACCTATCGGTGGTCAACTCTCAAGCTAACACAAAGAAGGCCTTGTTTAGTTTCCCAAATTCATCCCCAAATTTTACTATGCAAAAAGAAGATTCCCCATCACATCAAAATGTCGGCATATATATAGAGTACTAAATGCAGATGAAATCAAAAACTAATTACACAGTTTTGTTGTACTTTGCGAGACGAACATTTTAAGCCTAATTAATCAATGTTTGGACAATTATTACCAAATAAAAACAAAATTGCTACAGTTCACAACAGTGATTTGGACAGTCCAGAATTTGACATCTAAACACGGCGGAAATCAAACACCAACCTCTGACCATTCCAAAGTCAGACCCTCTACGTGGTCAACCCTCCCCTATAAATGCAACTCCACACGACGCCTCCCCAGGCCATTCAACGCCCATTTACAATCCTTCACCTTCGCTTCGCAACTTCCAGAAGCTTCTGTCTAGGCTCCCTCCCTCGCCATGGGCAACGGCCTCTCCCCTTGTCTGTGCCCCGGCCGGGCTGCGCACGGCGAGGCGGCGCGGGTGGTGGTCTGGGGAGGGTCGGCGAGGATGGCCGACGAGCGGCGGTCCATCACCGCCGGGGACGTCACGGCGGAGCTCCCCGACCAGCACCTCGTCTGCGCCGGGGACTCCTTCTTCATCGGCCTTCCGGTCCCGGCGCTGTCTCCGTGCGAGCGGCTGGTGGCCGGGCGCACCTACTTCGTGCTCCCCGCGGCACGCTTCTCCTGCAGCCAGGCGCTCACCGCCGCGACGCTCGCCAAGCTCTCGCCGTCGTCCTCCGCCGCGAAGGTGCCCCTCGCCGGCGGCGCGGCGTCCCCGTTCGAGTATGTCACGGGCTCCGACGGCGCGCCGCTCATCAGGATCCTGCCCGAGTTCATCGAGAAGGTGATCACGTCGTGCGGCGGCGGCGGCAAGTGCGGCAAGTGCGGCGCGGCGGAGCAGCTGTGCAGCACGCCGGAGCTGAGGAAGCACTACATGCAGCTTGTGGGGGCGCGAGCGGAGAGGCCGTGGTCGCCGGGGCTTGAGACGATATCCGAGGCCGAGAAGAGGAGGAGGATGCCGTCGCCGGTGAGGCTGGTCGGGCTGGCAAAGGCTTCTTCAAGATAGCCCTTTTGCATGGATAGATTATTGACAAATGGGGATAGAGAATTTACCATTCTTATCCCGGTTTCGGCCATTCTTTGTACTTGCATATTGCTTACTCCTTTCTTAATGCAATGATATGCACTCTCGTGCATTTTCGATAAAAAAAGGGATAGAGAATTTACCCTAATTTTCGCTTGTTGAGATGCAAGAGGGAGAAGAAGCAATGTAGATAGATACAGAAATGAGAGGAGTAGGCACATTAGATTTAGTTTTAGTTCATCATTCTTTTCTTCTCTCCTTTAAACAGAGGATACTCCAAGTGGATTGAATCATGGGAATTATTGAATAAAATTGCAAATGTCATCCATTGCAAGTTTGCATTTGGGTTGCCCTACTAAGGGGTAAAGTGTCTAATATTGTAAGGCAGTTTCCACATGATCTTCAGAAGTGCAGATGTATATGAGCAATTGAGCATGCTTAACAACAAACTTTAATTAAGCTAGAATTGTTGCAAGGGTCCTTCAATTTTGTTGTGGTTGCAGTCACAATTTGGATAGGTCCTTTTCAATTTGTTGCGGTATACCTTTTAATTTGTTACAGCAGGCCTTTCAGTTGGTTTGAAGAATCTTTTTATTTGATCCATTAGTTTTAATATGCATTTATACTTGCTCTTTGGGCCTGAAAACTTCTAAGGTAGCGCCTCCAACGACGAGCATGATACCATTGGTGCCGTCGTCATCCATCTAGCTGGAGTAGGTTTTCACCTGGCACCATAACTCGTTTAGAAATTGAATCAAATTTTACATATTAGAAGTTTTACAAAGGTATCTTTGCATCCAGTAATTCGAATACAGAAACTGAAATGAAGATTTAATTTGTTTTTTCCTTCTGTGAGAAAGCGAATGCAATAGATCATACTCTGTCATGCTGGTGGACTATATATGCTACGTTTTAGTTTTATTGTAAGTCAAACTTTTCTAACTAAGTTTATTCAAAAATATATTAACATAATAACTAACTAAATCCTCTATCAAAACATGTTTTATGGTTGATTTAATGAAATAAATTTGATGCTATATATGGACTTTATAAAATTGATTAAAGTTAGATAAATTTGACTTCAAAAAAAAATTAAAGTGGACTACAGTTTAAAATAGGTGCAATAGCAATCTAGGCTCTTGTCCATATTGTTTCTCTGCTAAATATATAATTAATAGTACTTACAATCGTAGCTACTAACATTTTGTGGGGTTCAAATTTTTTCACGGCCACGTCTAAACATGTTTTTCATTAAGAGAGAAATAAGTAGCACAGTAAATATTGTGTATATCAAAAGAAACATAACAACTTAACATTTACAACGGACGGAATATATGAAATAATAAACGACTAAAATAAGTAGCTGAATGTGAGAATCAAACAGAAAACGGTTACTTCTACGCATTTATTTTCACAGTGTACTTATGATAAGCTTTTGGTGCAATCCAGTCCCTTGGCAAGAAACGGTGGTTAAATCTACGCAAATTGCAAATTTTTAACAAGCCATACAGGGCTCTCTCTTGGGCGAGGCCGGGGCCTCAAACCAAACAGATTCGAGATGCTAACATCATGGCTGCTAATATGCACAACTGCAGATACCAACATCAACATGCATGCATGGCTGTTACCAAAGCTCTTCCCACCTGATAAGCAATGGCATGGGTTGTTGACCTTGACCTGAGTGCGCACGCATCATCAAGTCAACCATTATCTAATCTCCCGATCAACTCAAATACTCAATCATGTGCTACGTACCACTCTTCTTATCTGTGTGAACCAGCTTTACAGGCAGGTAAGTATTAGGGTGTGTTCAGTTCCTTCAAAATTCCAAAAATTTTATAAGATTCCCCGTCACATCGAATCTTTGGACGCATTTATGGAGCATTAAATATAGGTAAAAAAATAACTAATTACACAGTTTAGTTGTAAATCACGAGACGAATCTTTAGAACCTACTTAGTCCATAATTAGACACTAATTGCCAAATATAAACGAAAGAGTTACTGTGCTTCCAAAAAAATTTTTACAAAGACAACTAAACACACCCTTACACCGTGTCAATCACAAACTCCGATGACCCACAGCCTCGCAGATAAAGATTAGCCACGCCTTTTTCAAAAGGAGCATCTCGAGTGGATCTCGCTCTCCCAGCGTGTGCTCGAGATTTCGCCCAACTGGTGGTATTATTGCGGCGACCACGGTGGATCGTCGGACTTGACCGGGAGTGCGCGGCCGGCGGGAACTGACCCTGGCAGCATAGCCAAAAGCCACTTTTTACCGGAGAAAATTATTAACCTGATGATGAATCAATAAAGGTCCGCGCAATTGTATTGACCTAACCTTGGACGCATGCCAAGATCGATTTGTGGACGGTGGTGGGTTGCTTATTATTATTACTGGTCAGATGTTGAATACAGAATACTGTAGTATGTAGTTGTCTTCAATCATCCTTTATACTATTACTAGTTGAGTGTCCGTGCGTTGTTACAGGTATACAAAATATTTCATGACATACCTGTGTGTTGCAATGAAAACAAATGAAAATAAGACCATAATAATTATAGTTTGCTATTTCTAGTCCATCATTATATCACGAGTGTTGTTAATTGAGCAACCACAATGAAACAAAGTTCACGGAAACAGTAGCAATCAACTTTAGCGAATAATAACCGTGTTTACTACGCCTCTGTATTCCATGTTTTTGCTTATGTCATGCTTAAGATATTCTTATGTGTGACTTGAAAAGTAAATTTGTGCTTACAATGTGAATTCATTCTATGTTGGCAATATGGAATTCACGTTCTGCTCACTTGCAGTTGTACAGGCAAATAAATTTGAATAAAATAATATAATGAAACATCCCATAAGCAAATAATGGTGAATACAATTTCAGCAAAAAAAATCATCACACAAAACTTAGTGTGACTCTAGAAAACACAAGCAGTCTAGCACTAAAAGATGAAAGATTAGAAACACGTCGGAGAGAGTAATAATTACATAATATTGGAAAACCTACAGTTCGGCATGTGTGTCTCTTGGTTGCCCTCTTTAGGTGAGTGCATTCGGCACCATCGCGAGGTTTGGATGCTCACTGATGTCCACCGCATGTGCGCCTGCCATTGTTTCCAAACGCTGCCGGCGTCCAAGAACAGGTGCCTGCCAGTTAGTGTGGGGTGACTGTAGAAGCTATCACCAGCGCATGCAGCAAAGGCAAGTTTGACAGCTCTCAGTCTCAGATGCTACTGGTTCTTATGCACCTTGGTCTGGTTATCTCAGAAGTTATCTGATCAAACAGATCAGGTGATCAGGAAGACATATTTTCATGGAATGACAACACCTCTTAACCATAAGATTGCAGGAATGTGAGAAGCTATCAGAAATATGTCAGATTGCAAGTAAAATACATACAACAGAAATTCTAAGATATTGGCCTGTTTAGTTCCCAAAATTTCACAAAATTTTTCAAGATTCCCCGTCACATCGAATCTTTGGACGCATGCATGAAGCATTAAATATAGATAAAAAAATAAAACTAATTAAACAGTTTAGACGAAATTCACGAGATGAATCTTTTAAGCCTAATTAGACCATGATTGGACACTAATTGCCAAATAACAACGAAAGTGCTACAGTACCATTTTCCAAAAAAATTCACGAACTAAACAAGGCCATAGATATAAACTGGATGTATTTTTAAAGTCCAGTTCTCCCATTGTACAAGTCAAAACAGAAATGCTTCTACTCCCTCTAGTTTCTATTTTTTGTTTCTGATAATGTGAAGGATTGCAAATGAAGGAAACAGCCAGTAAATCTAAATCATGTAACTAAGACAAACAAAAAAGGATGCAGGCAAATTAAGTTAATATACTGGCTTTTAAAAAGTTCGTGTTGCTGTTGTAGCCGATACAAAATTCAGTCATCAGGAAAAGCATAAATTGATGTTGTAATGATAAAGCAACATGTGTGCTACAATATATTATTCTAATGGCCTTGCTTTGCTTTTGTACCCCCACAAGAAGTTATAGCCTTGAATACACTCTTGAATGGTAGTAAAATACTCTAAAACATAGTCATCACATCTAAACAATCAAGTTGTTTCTGTATGTCCAGGTCCAGGATTACATTAGTTATCACGAAGCATAAAGAATTAGAATATAATTCAAGTTTTGAAAATTATAGTACAGATAAACTCACCTTGACCTTGACGTTGAGTAAATGCAAAACATACATCGTATGCTCATGCTAACCAAAGATTCATTTACACTTCAGCTATTCAAGGGCAGCATCTATTCACACGATATCAGACAACAGAGCAACTTGATGCCCTCTCAATGCAAGTGCTCAATGAGCTCTTTGGAGCTTGCCAGCTGCTAATTGTTCAAAAGAAGAGAATTCCTCGAAAGTGTTGGCTCCCATTCCCATTTCATCAACATTTGTGTCACAACACTTCAAAAGACATTCCATCCTTCATTGACCTTTTTATTTCAAGGATACAACACAAAGACACCTTGTGAGGCGATTTCCTGCATCTCCATGATGCCAAAGCCCACAAGATTGCATCAATCCGTGCTTGTGAGTGTTGTGAAATTTAGGAAGAGCTAAAGAAACACGAACTGCTATATGTAAATTAGGTGAAACAAATAAACTTTAATAATCTCAAGAAGCCAACAACAAGTATATTTAGGTGGTGAAGCACATAATATTTTATTTCAAGGTGACAAGAAAACGACATTGTATGAGCGTCTATTTGAAAGATTTGTCAGCCACATAGAGAAGTTCACAAAGGTGAGTTACTACATGATATATTCAGAGAAGGCATTTATGTAGGTTAGGTATAATCCTGTAGGTCCCTGCACCAAATGAAGGCACCAGGGGATATTCAGACTAATCAACTGTTTCTACTGGGGAGTAATATGGGTAACAGCTAGAACAAAAAACAAGTATGAGTGCAGTAGGAGTATCGGAGTGTCTGAGATTATATAGAGCTGAAAGGGAAGATTCATGGGCACAATACACACCATGGTGATTTGACCATTGTATCACAATTGATTAGTTGAACATGCACTCCAAATCTCTGATGGCTCATCTCAAGAATAGTTGGTTAGTCTACAGAGGCCAAAGCCAAACACACAGTACTCTTCATTCAAGAGTTATTGCAACATACAAAAAATCAACTGAAGATAAGATAATTTATTTACACATAGAAAGAAATAGACTATTTGTAACAACCAAAGCAAAACTTTTAACTGCGCCTCTGGAATGATGTTTGATCCTGAATCAAATGCTTTTCGGGGTTTTACCAGCTAGTGTGGAAACCCTCCTCTTTTGGTAAATATATTCATTTAATCAAAAGAAATATCTAGCCTTTCTCATGCCTAAAACCATAAGATTCTTAACTGAACTAAATTTGCACTGTGCAGTCCACACTTTCATTGAAATTGATAGTAATTAGCAAGTAAGCATTTTACCTGATACTTGTTGCAGACCGAAGCTGCATGAGAAAGGATGGGTTATACCCTGTCTCCAAATGTCTGCAAGCAAAATTCAGCATAGTTTGTCGAAGCATCCCTTCCTGAGCACAGTGCACAATTCAATCATACACGTGGTTTTATCAATGTTGAAGCATGTAATCTATGAGCCTATTGTAGTAATCCGCTATTTCTTGATTGACCTCACAGGTTCTGTCACACCCGGTTTTAAGGACAAAACCAGACATACACTATATGTGAAATAAAGGAGTCAAATCTCACATATAGCCACAGATAAGTGTAATATCAAGAGACAAATGCTTAATATACATAACACAATAGTATAAAATATACCTTAAAGAGCAACACAGCGGAAAGACAACTCCAAACACCGGGTGTAGACTTCACTCCAGGAACAAACTGACTGGTTGATCACAAGCCTAATAACTCCAGAGACTATCCTGAGGTGTGGGAGATAGCAAGAGTGAGTCCATGTCGAACTCGGCAAATATATCATGGGGTTCATGAGGCTCAAAAGGTTAGGCGCTGGTTTACTGCATTTAGCTTTTATTCATCATTTGCTTAGCAAATTGAGTAGCAACCAGATAACCAAATTCCCATTATAAACCAATGATCAATTGTAATAAGAATAATGAAATAGCAATTAACATAAGCATAATAATATCAACCATAATAAGCATGATGTAACAATGGTGAACATTTATTCTGTAAGAATCCCCAAGGCCGCCCGTGTCCGTGGGCACGGCTAGTATACTAGTTTTTAACTCTGCGCAGAGGTGTACACTTTCACTGTGAGTCATGACTTCCAAATGCATGGGTTAGCTAGGCCCAAAACACCGGAAATCATATAAAGCCATTTAAAAGTTCGTCTAACAAGTTAGGGCCGCTAAGGATTCTCAATTGGAAAGCATGAACCTCCCTCCAAGGGGCGACTTACAAAAGACTGCACCCACCTTGGTAGGCCAAGACCATACTAGACATGACCCCTCTTGCGCCTTTTGGTAACCACTAACAAGCTAGAAAATGTCTCTTAAACAATTAGAGCCAGAGCCATATAGCCCTCACAGCTGTACTGTCAATCCCGGTTATCACTTACAGATAAGTCCTTACGGAGAGAAACTAGAGCAACATAAAAACAACATAATGCTCTAGCACCCTTTAACAGTAATAGAGTCATCTTAATGGGTGATTGCACAATTCATTAGTCATGTTACAAGATCATGGTTTATTATTAAGCACTAGCAACAGCTACCCAATGCAAATCCCATAGGCAACAAGGATTCAGGGTATCAACAGCTAAGTTATAATGTCTACGGTTGTCAAGGAGGACACATGCATATGTATTATGATTATAGTGAATAGGATAACAAGGATGGTCCCATGCTATACTTGCCTTAGAACTTGCTTTATACCCAAAGCAACTTGCTTAGAGAATCCTCAAACTTCATCTTCCGTTCTGTAGCTTCTGATCTCCAACGCTCATAAACGGTTCTTGTTCTACTCATAGCAAGCACCACAGGTAGGCAAACATACAAGCAATAAAATAAAACAACTAAGAACAATACACCACGCATGATAAAACAACATACTAGAGTAGAGCTAGCTGCTACGGCCATGAGAACGCAAGAGACGTCGATAACGAAACTATTGTCAAAAAGGAAACAACTACCAAGTTTATACATTATAAAAGAAAAGAATGGATTACATACTTGGTCTACTTTTAACTAAACAAAACCAAGTGAAATGCATTAATTCATATTAGCCGCTATGCATTTTAATTTCATTACCAAGCTCGCTCTAGTCATGTCTTAATTAATTATAAATATTTCAATATTCTTTATAGGTCGATTATATAATTTAATTTGTATAACAAAATAACAAGTTAGAGCATCTAATGGCGTATAGCCTGTGTTTACACTAAGTACAATTAAAAACATATTTGAGTTAACCATTAATCAAATTAACATGTCATGCATAATCATCAAAATATAAATCTATATTGCTTTTAATTACGAAACAAGTTTCATGCAAATTAACCAAATTAATATTAATATTTTAATCATAGACACCTGTCATGAAATAGCTATATTAAACATCACTGCTAGCATATCGACAAGAATCCAACACAATAAGCTAAGTATGTGTGGTGTATTTTCTGAATTTGTTTTTAAAAGAAAATGGCCACAATACAAATCTGCGTCATCGTGATGTCCTGGTGATGCCATCAAGCAAGATAAATACTGGCACGCACGGTGTATTGAGACGACAGTGTAGTCCAAAGCAAACTCACCTAGCTATAGGGTTTTCACGTTCAAAGATATGAGACGTAGACGGTAGACGGGAGGCTTGACTGGGCGATCGGCTATGTTCCTGCACTCTACGTATAATTCGGCAAAGAGTCATGGATGACAGGGAGGCTCCCAACGACGGTCGCAGTGGCGGTAGATTACGTACAACGGCTGCAGGCAGACTGCAGCTTCTTCGACAAAGAGCTAGGCAGTGATTCGTGAACGGCGGAGAGGCTTCTGACGACGTGCATCACCAACGACTTCGAGTTATTTTCATCACCACTATCGGAATCAAAAGTACCTTTATAGTCTATTTCTATTTCAAATTCTGGCCAAGAAGTGCTAGCAGGAACTTTTCCTACAGCTGGCCGAACTGAATTTGAAGCAGCAGAAGAACTTATTATCTGGAGGCAATCATTTTTATGACCAGTACGCCAATGCAGTGCCTGTTGTTTCTCAGAACAGTATCTTGCTTTCTTGCAGCTACTGCATATTTTATCACCTTTCCAGGTACCACACCAGTGGCATACAGGAGCTCCTGGACACAGTGGTTTGTCAGAGCCATCGTGCTTTAGAGGCTGAGCTGAGTAGAAGGCGTTAGTCCGTGGCAATTGGCACCGGAAAACCTTCACGCTTCTACATGGATTCCCATGCTTGTGTTTCCATTGTTCATGTTGATCTCGAAGCAAGCACGCCATGGATGGGCACATGAACACGAACAACGTTCGGTGGAAGGCTGCTACAATATCTTCAATTGGTGCATATATCTGGAGGACGAACTGCAGAGGCTCGCCACAGAAACCGCAGCAGCTAGACTTTCCCGAAGGCAAGTTCACGGGGTCCAGCCCATGGTTCTGGGATTCGGTCCGAATGGGCCGAATTTCACCGAAATTCGCCCATTTCGGCCCAGCCCGAATAAATCCAAACCGGCCAAAATATTTCAGCCCGGTTCAAATTTGTAGCCCATTTTATAGTCCAGAAAGAAGCCCACAAGCAAACTCCATCAATCCAATGCTGAAACCTATCCATCGGTCCCTTATCCAGAGTTGGCTTCGTTGCCAGCGCCGCCGATAGCGCCATCTCGTCTGCATCGGCGCTCCCTCCCGCGGCCACCGTGAGAGCAGTGAGGTGCTTCCCGATGTCAGAGCTTGCACGTTGGATGCTCCTCGAGGTCGGCCCCATCTCATGGACGCTCCTCGACGACCGCTGTCGCACCATCGCTGCCATCTGCCGCAACTGCTGCCACCACAGCGTCGTCGCCGCCCTCCCTACCGCTGGTGCATTCCATGCCAGCCCCGTATGCACTCTCTCCTTGCCCACTACCATGTTTGACCATTTGGGAAAATTTTGTTCAAATTTGATCAAATTTCATTCAAATTTGTAGTGGATACCGGTCCGAATTTTCCGAATTTTCCGAAATTCGCCCAATTCGGTGGGCACCGAATTTTTTTGGATTTTGAATCCCAGAACCTTGTCCAGCCACGCCGGGGTGCCGCCGGCCTTGCTGGGGAACAAGTGGCGGAGGAGGAGGCCTGGGTGCTTCCGTTTGCTAAGGACACCAAGCGTCACTTCCACTTCTTCATCCTCATCGTCGTCGTCCTCGTAATCCACTGCAGCGGCAGAGGGGCCTGCTGGAGGGGCTGATGCGGGACCTCGGTCTCGTCGTCATCATCATCCAGGGAGGTGATACGGAGGCTGCTAAGCTTCTTGGCGCTGGACTCCATTATGGGCGGCGGCACGGACAGAAGCTAGGGCATAACGAACGGGCTTTACATTGATATATATAGGCTAGCAAATCATGGGCCTGGATGTGTTTTGCCAAGGGGTAGGTATGTATATATAGGGAGGAAAACTCTCCACCTCCATGTCAACTAGCGATATGGTGCTAATTGACGTTGCACTCTCCATCTTTACTAATAGACCTAATTAATTATTAAAGCCCATTAGTAAATAAATGAATGAGCATTTAGGATTATTGCACACAGGCTTTGGTGGAAAATGAGATATTTATTATTTTCGGAATTAATTAATTTCGTGGATAAAATAATTCTAGAAAAGTCCAGAATTATTATTTAAGCCGCGAAAAATACTCCGAAAACTCCGAAAATTCGAGGGAATTTTCTAGAGATATTATGGAACATGAGGAACCCAAATAAAGTATTTGGAGCTCATGATAATATAATTTGGAGCATCTAAAAATTAGATTATGCTCACAGAAATTGAAATTTTAAATCCAGAAAATGCCAAAAAAATTTCCGATGAGAAGCAAACGTCGTCCTATGGTATTTTGAAAAATAAAAGCACTCACCAACACCAAAGACAAGCATCACACAACCACCACATTATCAAATTAATATAAAAAATTTTAAAACCACAATTTTCTATATTTAAATTAACAACAACTTAACTTATCTAATAAATTTATTCAAATATTAAAATCATTTATTTTATTTAGTATTTTTCGTGCACAACCCAAAATTAAAATTTTGGGGTGTGACAGGTTCTATCTAAATTTTACAGAAAACTCCACATCAGAAACTCCTATGTTCTGCAACACATAGGGTTATTATTCAGCAAGTAATTGTCTGGCTAGGTTGGATTTTTTAGAAAAGTTTCTCAATGAAAAAACAATGATGCACAAGCCATAACGCAAAGTCACAGATCGATCAGCAGAAAATAATTATTGTATAAAAAGGCACGAGAAAAAAACATTGCAACAAGACTGAAGACCATATCATGATGCAGCACAGGGTGGGTCGGCTCAGGCTGGGTTGGTCCACGCACCTCTCTGGGGGAAATCCCCCTCCCCTGCACACCGTTCACCTGCCGCCGACGTCTCTGGCTCCATCGCCACCGGCACTTCTTCTGCCGATGTCTTGGGCAGGATTATGCAGTTATGCACTTGCTCTTTTGCAATCCAACATCTTACCTGAGGAAACTTTGCAGAGCATACAATGTAAGATGCAAAATTGAGAAGCTCGTCCAACCCCTCCCTCTTTCTTTCAGCATCAATCAAAATAGGGATTTTTCTTTGACCTGCCTGCGCTGGATTATTCCATAAACACAGGTTAGTCTCAGTAGGAGTGCAGAAAGGAGAAAACTATACATTAAAAGGCTTATGTGTGGCATTAATGCAACAGAAGTTGTAGGATGACAGCATGAACAATATAAAAATAACTTTCCTATTCAGAGCCATATCTCTGATTTATAAGCTATTTGCAATCACTACAGAAAGAGCAGAACTATATTTTGTTATTTCTCACCATCCTCCTGTACTGATTTGTTATTTCTCCATGCAAGCTCCTGCTCTCAGTAGATAAAATACACTTATATTTACTGAGGTCCTTACCAATAATTACGGCAGAAGCAATTGAATTGAAAAACTAAAGGCTGAGTAAAATAATCAGAAATTCATTATCTGAAAGCTGAATTAGTGGCATGAACTGACTTTCAGATCAGCACATGGATAAATGATACAAATATTTCCAACTTCACAAAGGTAGAAAGCTAAAAACACACAAAATACACCAAAGAGTATGATATTGATTACTGTGCTACAAATCGACACCGGCAAAATGCTAAGAAATTGAAATGTCCGCTTCATCCCGTCATCCTGCCGCACCAAGAGTGTGCAAAATTCACCAAGTGGCCATCATCTGTACTGTCTTCTGGACAGTGGACTCCCCCATGGCATGCATTAGTTATGGTTGAGTGGAGGGGTCAAAATAAAGGATTTTGCAAACCTTGAATTCTCCAAACGTGCCGAGTTGCTTGAGAATCTACTCCACGGAAGAGAGAACACCTAAAGAGCAGATTTACAGCAGAGCAGTAGGACCTATTGACCTAAAAAACGAACACAACATCATCATTCATAAATATGTACTCAATCTGATTAACTGCTATTATCACGGCTGGAATCCGATAGAGAAGACACTTGTCATGCATGCCATCTAGTTAGTGAAGAATCGCTTCAAAAGATTAAAAAAAAAGAAATAAACACCATTACTACTCCATCTCACAATTTATTGCCTCATTATCAGCATAAGCACAGGTGCTATATCATGCATGAAGCAAATGAAGTTTACTACTGCTTGGGTGCCAAATAACAGAAGGAGCAGCTATGGACAAAGGACAAAAGCCAAGAAAGACAGGAATATAGAGAGGAGTACATGGATCCCAAGCACTGAAAAGATCTATAAATTATTTACCCATACACCACTGAAAGCTTGTTGCAGCACACAACAAAGTCAAATAATCTTAAAGTGAGATCGTCTCAATTTGCATCAGATATAAATTCCATTTTAACTAACTGGAAAGGAAAATAATCACCACAACATAGGGACAAATAGAGTGTAGCTGATTTCTTAATGGTGAGGAATAGAATAGATTGTCAAAATTATGAGTGAGTAGCACGAGAGACTTCTCCTTCCAATTATTTACAAATGTCGCCCAAAATTAGGTCGCACAAAGTCAAAGAGATAATGCAACAACCTTCCTATAATAAATTAATTTTTTGTCCATTAGAACAGTTCTAGCAATGAACAAGATGACATTCTATAGTTATGTCAAGCTACTTTAGCCTGATACAAATTGGCCAAACAAATAGACATCTGTTTTTATGCACATCAGGCTAATAACTCCAGTGTTATGGAATTACCTATTCCAATTGGTGTCTCTAGTTGGAACGTATCATTTCTAATAAATTAATGACCCTACTTTTTCAAAGCAAATGTCAGTTACCTGCACAGAGATGCTACTCGCCTAGTATGCATCTCCCTCCTTTGCCATCCGATAGCTGCTGCTTCGTAGTCCAAGAGATGGCTCTGTCCACCGCGGATTCAAGACGTGGAGAGCTCAGAAAGGTGCGTGAGCAAGGGTAGGGAGCAAATCAAGGGTCTGGCATGGGCAACGGCGGCGTAGATCGGGGATGTACGAGGCAGCAGCACCGGTAGTGGATCCCGTCCGCGGCTGGCTGCAGATCGGGGTCGCCCAACCTGTCGGAACCAGCTCTAGCAGCAACAGCGGCACCGGACTCGGGGACGGTGAAGGTGGGGGGGGGGGGGGGGGGGGGGGGGGGGGGGTCCTCCTGGTCGTGGCGGCGGCGATGTTGGCGTGGGCTTCGGCGTGGCGCGCCCGTCGATGAAGAGGAGCAACTGGACGTCGTGAGGAACCGGTGGTGGCGGTGCCCTCGGCTGCGGTTGAGAGCGCTGAAAATGGCGTCGGCTACGGTCGGCGATGAGGTAGAGGCGCGTCAGGGTCCTCCTGCTGCCCCGGGCTGCGACGCTCGCAGCGGCGAGAAGGACCGTGGAGGCTGGGCGGAGCAGGTGCTTGGTGGCGGCGCAATGGAGCAGGGGCGGGGTGTGCGCGATGGGTCGGGGTGGCGTCGACGGCGGGGAAGGGTGCGGAGGCCGACGGGTCTGTGGTGTGGCCTCGTGGTTGGGTGGATTGTTGGGATGAGTCGTGGTGACGGAAGAAGACCTGGGACGGCTGTTTAGCGATCGGTGCGATCATGGAGAGGTGAAGCGATTATTACTAATCTGATGATAACATCCGGTTCTTTTTAGTTGCAGAGATATTATATTTTGTGATGCCTGTAATTGTGTTGTTCCAAGCCCGGTATGCAATGCAAGAGGAAGGAAAGAAGGGAGAAGAGCAGGAAAGAATAACACTATAGTAACACAACTCACATATATACTCCTACGGTGACAAACTAAAACTGTACTACCTCTGTAGTTCTGTTCCTTGTCATGCCTTGTCCTCGTCATCCAGCAAGAGAAACGAGCGAGCCTTAAGCATGTGTTTCAGGATGGGATGGACCTATTCCTGTTTTTTTTATCATCTTGGTTATATGTTTAGTTGAGGAGATAGGTACATTCTAATGTTTTTGGTTGGATGAATTTAGAGGGATGGCATGATATGGATTTTTAATGCCATTACCAAGAGTTATCAACAGGCTCCACTGCCATCCGTAGACCCCACATGTCATCCTATCATTTATTATTTTTTTATTGCTTGTCTTATCTTCTTTCTATTTTAAAGTCCTGTTGACACGAAGATCGGTCGCACACCAGCTAAGGCTAGATCATCCGGGTCATCACGGACCGAAGAACGCGGCGAGGATCACACTTATCTGGCGAAAGAACATAGAGGTTTGCGAGCAAATCACCAAAGGATAACCAATCGTGCTTGCGTGACGACGAATGGCCAGTTTCCGGACAAACTAGCACATGTGTCATCGATGCTCTCACCCGGAAGGGACCTCGTGGGGGCAAGAACAAGCCGGGTTGCCCTAGGTCGGCCAACAAGCCTAAGGCACCATCCTTAATCGTCGAATCAAGCGATGAACAACAACATGGAGATTGGAAGAGATTAGGGTAAAGAAAATAATATTAGATGTAAAAAAGAGATTGATTGTGTGTGTTGGGCACAAACCGGCCATGCACCTTATATTTATAAGCAGGGGTGGTCTTATCCCATGGGATCGAAAACCCTTGCAAAACACGTCAAAACATATATAAGATTCCACTTGGACCGTAAAAACTGGCTTGGTCGACCCAAACCGTCCTGGGCGGTTCCAAACTATCTTAGCCTGTTTTCCTGCAGGTCCAGCGTAGAAAACCTTCCGAAATTCATAATTAATTCTTCCAAACTCCAAATGAGGCGATCTATATATGTTTTCTATCAGCTTGATGAGAGAAACATAATGATGCAATCCATTCTTTCATTTGACAAAGACGGAAAATCCGGCCTAGCAGGTTTTGGGAACCGGCCAGGTCGGTTTTGGCTGGGTTAGCCCCCCAAAAAGCCATTTCCCTCATCCAGGCTCCAACTGATCCAAATATGTTTTTTGACCTTCTCGACAATAGAAACATGATGGCGGAGTCCATATACACTTTGGACAGTTTTGGTTGTCAACATATGTTCCCCTGTTTTTTAGTAAAGCTTGCGTACTAAAAAATATCTTCAAAGCCAAAATTGACCCATTGCTATCATCTCCTTCAGAATCTCAGCCATGCCTTCTATTTGCTGCCTTGAACTTATCCAGAGTAATGTCTTTAGTTTCTTCCATGAAATCTTTGCATAGGCATAAAATGATCAAATTATCCACCAGTTATAATTATTTCTGATCTTGATCTTGCAATTGGGCTCGGTACAGCCAACATCTAGTTCTTGTGTTCCTCTAGAACAAAATGTAATCACTAAATTTGGTCCCCAACAAGTCTGAATTAGCAACTTATTTGAATAGATTAATTGGATGGACTCCCAAAAAACATGGCTTGACAACAGGATGTATTAAAGTGCCAAGCTTGAAACGGACATCAACATCCTGAATTCAAGCATCTCAATGTGGCAAGCATTCGGTAGAAAGTCAATACAAATCACCATTGACCAGAATATATAGTTGCATGCCAATTGCCGAATACGTCTACCAACTTTAGCACTTGGATTACTTACATAACCCATAATGGGAGTTCTTTAATCATCCAAATCAACTCTGAGATTGGCTTATATTAGAATGAATACATTGGATAGGCTTATTAAGCATGATCTTGTGAATGGATTGAAAAATGACACCTTTGAGAAGAAAACGTTGTGTAGCTATTGTCAAGCCAGAAAGCATGTTGCAAATACTGTCTAGCAAGAGCATGATGTCAACTTCAAGGACATTGGAATTATTGCATATGGATGTCTTTGGACCAACAACTTATTTGAGCATTGGGGGAACAACAAGTATGGATTTGTAATAGTTGATAACTTCTCAAGATTTAATGGGTATTCTTTCTTAGTGACTAGAGAAAGTCCTCAACAAATTCAATTCATTTTATCAAGAGGGCCAAAAATGAGTTTGAATTTAATATAAAGAAGGTAAGAAGTGACAATTGTAGTGAGTTCAAGAATGCAAGACAATTGTAGTGAGTTCAAGAATGCAAGAGTTGATGAGCTTTGTGATAATTTGGGAATCAAGCATGAGTTCTTGGCCAAGTACACACCACAATCAAGTGGCCTAGTTGAGAGGAAGATTATGTCATTGATTGATATGGTTAGATTAATGCTAAGAGAATACAATGTGAGTGATAGCTTTTGGATCAGAGCAATCAACATGGTTTGTCATGCTAGCAATGGACTCTATTGTCACTGTATCTTGAAGAAAACCCTTATGAGTCGTTGATTGGAAGAAAGCCAAATATCTCATATTTTCGTCTTTGGTTGCAAGTTCCATATTTTGAAGAAGGGCACAAGATTGAGCAAATTTGAGAGGAAGTGTGATGAAGGTTCTTGTTTGGATATGCAACAAATAGCAAAGCTTATATAGTGTACAACAAGTCCTATGACATTGTAGAGGAGGTTCATGATGTGGAGTGTCACACCCAATTTAAAGGATAAAATGGGATGCATAATCTTATGTGCGCCCAGAGATTAGTCGCACACATAAACCAACAAATTGCATAAAGTATCATCACGAGTGTTTATTACATCACGAATATTATCACATAGTCTTTACACAGATATAGCGGAAAATAAAAGATAACTCTCTCGTGGAAGCTCCATAACATAGGGACGTCAACTGGTTGACCACAAGACTAGTAGTTCTCAGGAAAGTCGTCATTACCAAAGCAATTTGTTACCCATCTAGGATTTTTATCCCAGTAATGAAAATAAACAAGTGTAAGTACATATCGTACTCAACAAGTGTAACATGGGGTTCATGAGGCTCAAAAGGCATGACACAAGTTTGACTACCGTAGCTTTTAGTTGTCACAATTTTAGCATATGAGTAGTATCAAGTTGTCAAAATTCCCATAATAAACATATGATCAAGTAATATGAGTAATGAATAGCATAAACAAAATAGTCATTAGTGATCATCTATTCCATAAGGATCTAAGGCCGCTCGTGACCGTAAGCACGACTTATATACCAGTTTTACACTCTGCAGATGTTGTATACTTTCACCATGAGTCATGGTTCCCATATACCCGGGTCATGACTCCCTAAAACACTACCAAGGTGAGCGGGCAGGGTTCACTATGAAACCTTTTCAAGGTTCGTCTAACAAGTTAGGGCCACTAGGTTTCTATGCCCTGCAAACGTAGGGCTCCCCTTTTCGATGGCACATTCCACGCAGGCTATACACACAAGGACAAAGGCCACACTACACCCAACCTGAAACACACCCTTTTTGCGCCATATAGGTAACCACTAACAAGCTAGAAAAGGTCCTTTTATATTACTAAGGCCAGAGCCATGTAGCTCTCACAGTTGTACTGTAAGTCCTAAATGATCGTTTACAAATAGATCCTTAAGGAGAGAAACTAGAGCACCATAAATATAGCCAATACCCTAGCCCCCTTTATTAATGTTGCTAAAAAGTCATCTTTTAGTGTTTATTGCATAATCCATTAGTCAAATTACAAGATCACAGTTTATGTTGAGCACTAGCAATAGCTGCCCAATGCAATAATCCATAGGAGTCAAGGTATGAGATCAATTCTATGTAGTCTTTATCAAGGAGACACATGCATAATGATTTAAGTGCACTAAAGGTTATTAGGAAACAAGGATAGTCCCATGCTATACTTGCCTTGATCAAACTGCTCCTGCTGGTCCTGTTCGTAGAATTACTCTGGATCACCTACGAATTGCTCACCGTTTATACTCGATCAACACGGCAACAACAATCATCCAGAGACAATCATGCAAAGCAAATAAATCTATAATTAGAATAGTACACCAACAGTACATAATCAAGATGAAAAGTTTATAAAATGAATCTACGTTTCGCTATGGTCACACAGACGCAAAGATCACAAAAAATCAGAGCTATAACGAAGAAGATATGATTTTAACAAGATTTCCTTTAGTAAAATAATAGATTAAATCTAATCTCGAATTTCAAAAGTTAAAAACATGATTAACAGTAGCACAACATGTAGATTACATGATTATGAATCTAACGCAATTTGAACATATCAAATCGGAGTTAAAACGAAGATTTTATGGCTAAAACAAAATCAGTGACAAATCTGTAAATAAGGAAAACGTATTTTGAATCTAATCAGACGCAACTACGCTTTCAGAAAGAGAAAACGTATTCTGGGAATATGTCGTGGACCACGGGTTTACATCTAGAAAAGTGGAGGGGCTCTTTAGCAAAAGAGACAGCCGAAGGGGTATGGTGCGATTAGGGCCGTTGGATCAAATTTGGACGGTTCAGATTAGAAACTGGAGGAGGAAGAGAGAGACCGCCAGCAGGAACAGTGCTGCCGCACTGGTCGACCATGGCTGGCAGCAAGAGACATTGCCGATGCACATGGTTAGGGCCCTAGAGGACACGATTCGGCTCGGGATTAGTACGAAAAGAAAGAGGGGCTCGAGGCAAACTCACCTAGGTCGAAAACGAAGACAGGGATGGATCGAGGATGGCGTGCGGCTCGAAACAGCGGTGACAGACCTTCTGCAAGCGTCGGTGACGCGAAGTGAGCAACACAGAACGAGAAAAAGAAAGGGCTCGGTGACTTTGCAAACTCGTCGCGAAGCACGGCGAAAAGCTTACGGTGGCGGAGATGCGGTGAAACGACGAGACGAATTCAGCGGCGGCACTTTAGGGTTGCGGCGGCGCTGCTAGAGCTCGATTAGAGGCGGCAGCTCGCGATTAGTGCTAGATAGGAGGCGGCGGACGCTGGGCACGGTGATTCCCTTTGGAAGGAGCCCGACTCGTTGCTGACTCGAGGTAGAAGAAGGGCGCGTCGCTGACATGCGGGACCGACTCGTCAGCGTCACAGGAGAGAGGGGAGAGCGCCCATGCGGTCTTGCCAACCGAGCTAGGCCGGCCTGCTTGAGTGGGTCGTGGGAGAAGGAGCAGGCCTGCGGGTGAGAACAAGGCCGAGCAGGCCCTAAGAGAGGGATGGTGAGGGAGAAAAGAAATTCCTTTATCTTTTTCTTTTCTAACTTTCCAAAGCAAATTTTCAAATGAGTTTTGAATTGAGTTTTTAAACAAATCACACAATACGAAATATTATGCAGCAGCATGTATGCACAAACATGTAGCTAGACCTTATAATTATTTTTAGAGTAAAGTCCATCACCGGTCCCTAAACATGTACCGCTGTGTCATTCCGGTCCCTAAACTCGTAAATTGACCGTTGATGTCCTCAAACTTGTTCATCTGTGTCATCTCGGTCCCTAAACTTATTCGGCTATGTTATCCCGGTCCCTAAACTTAGAAATCACCCGTTTAGATCCTCAAACTTGTGCAGTTGTGTCATCCCGGTCCCTAAACTTGGTTTTAAGTCTCATCCGGGTCAAAACAGGGCGATCTAAAAACTCTATATCAAAAATTAATTCGTAGTTTTTTCATATGAGCTCGAATGAAGACAAACTTTATATCAAAATTATAGCCCTCGACGCGATCTACAACTTTGTAATTGAAAAGTTTTTGAATAAAAACTGTTTAAGGTCCCAAAATATTGTTGTAAGTTTATAAATTTTAAAATTTGAAATTTAAAATTATTAAACAATCTTAGGTACTAACATAGTCTATATGAAATTTATAGTTCTCAATATGATCTACAACTTTGTAGTTGAATTTTTTTATTTAAAGTCATTTAGTGTCCCAAAATTTAATTTTAAAATTTAAATTTCAAAATCTATTCACTTACAATAATATTTTGGGACCCTAAATAGTTTTAATTCAAAAAAATTTCAACTACAAAGTTGTAGATCGCGTCGAGGGCTACAATTTTGATATAAAGTTTGTCTTCATTCGAACTCATATGAAAAAGTTATGAATTAATTTTTGATATAGAGTTTTTAGATCGCCCTGTTTTGACCCAGATGAGACTCAAAACCAAGTTTAGTGACCGGGGTGACACAATTGAACAAGTTTGAGGACCTAAATGGGTGATTTCTAAGTTCAGGGACCGGGATGACACAACTGAACAAGTTTGAGGACCTAATCGGTCGATTTGCGAGTCTAGGGACCGGGATGACACAACCAAACAAGTTTAGGAAGTGGTGATGGACTTTACTCTTATTTTTAATTGAACAAAAGTTATTATTTCTCTAAGTTATAATGCTCACAAAATGCATAAATAAATCAAATTCATCTATTTTAAAATGATGCAAATTTTAGGGTGTTACATGGAGTGGGTTCATAAGTTGAGGATGACAACCTTGATGACGTTAGAGGTGTAAATTTGCAAGAGTCAATGAAGAAAAAGGCTATTGGTGATATTCAACCTAGAGTGGTTGAGGAAGAGGAAGATGATTCAATTAGAGTGATTGCTCCAACTTCAACCATCAATGATCCAGACATGCCTAGCGCAAGTGGTACTCACCATGAAGGTCAAGTTCAAGTGCTGGATCAAGTGCCAAGTCCAAGTCCCATTGTTCAACCATCAAGGTCACAGCCAACAAGCTCAAGTTTGATGCAGAGTGATCCCCACCTGAGACACTGATCATTTCCTACTTTCACACTATCTAAGACTTTGATTAAGAACAACTATGGTAATTGTCAAGGTGGTCCCCCATGGTTTGATACAGATGCAATGATGATGCTCGTTCTTTGTAGGCGTGCCAACATGGATCCCTGCTCTCCTAGCTAGCGTGCTAACAGGATCTGGCGGGAGTCTTGCCACCATTTTTATAGAGCTTTTTTTGTAGAAACCCATAGAGGAATGCCAAAATACATTTGGATCTTCTTTAGTAATATATCTCTCCTCAAGTCTTTTTACCTCTTGGCCGCATCCATTACTCTCCCCAAATCATAACACAAGAATCCTAGCCTACGCTTCTTGGCCAATTAACTATTCCTATCTCAATCTGCAAACCCCTTTCGGCTGAATCCTTGTGACCATAAAATCTTGAAATTTTCCCCTCAACATATGCCCACAGGTGCCCAGATCCCAAAAGAAAGCACCATGGTATACCTCTGCTAAAAAATCATCCTCATTGTCATCTACACTTACAAAACCACAACAAGAACACAATATTATTGTCCACTCTAAAACTGACTTGCTCTTAAAACCCCAAATCCTTCCAATTCCATGCCAAGTTTCCTAATTCTAGGCCACAAAAATCAAACCTTCCTACAATCTAAGCCCAAATCGATAAAACAAAGTATGCCTCTGTCAAACTCGAATACAAAAGCTAGTCCTTTATGAACTCAGCATACTCAGGCGGTGGATATTTCTTATGCCGCAGTCTCGAGGCCATCATTGTCATTGACCAGTGTGGCCACCTCCCACTTCTCTTGTCTCCGTCAACCTTTTCTCGCAATAGGACGTCATTGGCCGCTAATTAGCTACACCTCCAACGATCAACTCGTTCCGCTATATGAGAAAAGTGGAATGATAGAGAGGAAAGTAGAAAGGAGGAAACGTCGAGGCATGAGCCTCAGCTGTTGACATCGTTTTTGGCACGTGTCAAGATGATCAGGAAGGGCTAATCAACAGAGGAAAGATTACCGTGTAGATTGATTGCCAAGGAGAATAAGTTTGTTTTTGAGTGGTGGCAGCGTATGGATTTAATTTGAAGTGTTGCTGATGAGGTTAAGGGTATTATTGCCGATGCCGATGAAAGAGGGTTTGGAGACTGCTGCCGATGAGACAGGGAATGTACCGATGAAGGAGGGTATGAAGACTGCTGCCGATGAAATAGGGAATGTACCGATGGAAGGAACTCGAAGGCTGCTGCCGATGGAACAGGGATTGTGCCGTTGACGAGGAGGTCGATGAGAATACCATCATGATTGAGGCGGACTATGGAGTAAAATAAGAGTTAATTTCCTTGTTTACGTTTAGTAGGGTCTGAGTTGTATCAAAGTCATGTTTTTCCTTAGATTTGGATTTAATGTCCTAGTCGTATTTGGTTACGTTTCTATAGATCAGGATATAAATATAGAGTGAAGGGCAATGTAATAGGGGATCAATCAATACATCAAAAAACAGCTTTTACTCTTATTTACATCTACTTTCGGCGACTTCATCAATTTGCATATTTTTCCTTTTTACGAGTTCTCATCGATTCGGCGAGTTGCATTGCTCTAAGTGCAATCTTCGACGATCCTTGAGTTCCGCGTGAGTACCTCTTGGCCGTGACATCCGGGCGTATCGCTGTTGTCAGGACCAAAGTGCTCGTATCTTCATCCTTGTCGATTAACAGGTCAAATCGACTGGCACGCTTTGGATATCGACTTCGGGTATTAGCCCTTTGTGTTTGCAGATTTACTTTTACATCAACACATCTTTTGGCACGCTCGGTGGGACAGATCTAGTCAAGATGCCTAATCATGAGATCGATGCTGGGAATATCATTGCAGTAACAGAAGAAGATCTTAAGGACGATCAGAAGCAGGCTATGGAGAGGGCTATTGAAGAATACAGACAGCTTTGCTTGAAGTCATTCAGCTTGAACAAAAGTGGACAAGTCATCCAGAAGCAGGACTTGCCGTTGCCTCGGCAGGTTACCTTTGATCCTAATCCGGGTAAACTTCAAGAGATGGTTAATTCTGCGGTGAATCATGCTTTAATTAATCACTCCAATGTGATGTCCAATACTGTTCATAATGCTGTGATTCGAACTTTCAAAGAAGGGCAAGCGTCACCTCGTTACGTTGGACCTGCTTATCATCAACCAGAAGCAGCATCTGCTGTTGCTCCATCGGCTCCCCCAGCCGTTGCGGGTATAGAGATTTCTTCTCCTCCAGTATCAGCAGGTTTATCTAACGTACAGTCTACTCCGGTGCGTCTGGATTCAGCATTATCAGGACGAGTTCAGCTTGGTACAGATCTATCAGCATCGGCTCTATCAGGTCCTGTACCACAGAATAATCAAACTCCTGCTAATTGGTGGGGATATGGTATGCCTCCATAGTCATCTGCTTCCAATCACGGATTATTTCAAGTGTTTGATGCAGCGGGAAAAACTCCTATGCCATCGGCTGGTTTGCCGATAGCTCAAGCGCCTCAATATACTACAACTACTGTACAACCGAATCTAGGAGGTTTTCAGGCGTCTTTGGGTCAAACATCTAGTTCAAGTCCATCGGCAAATTTGTTACCGATGCAGCAGAAGGCTCCTATTGCCAGTCAACCTGGAGTCCAGGTTATGCCTCAAGTTGGATGTAATTATCCAGCAATGCCAACAAGCTACCAGCCATCGGCAAACTTTGTGCCGATGAATACTAATAATTGGTCAGGGCAGTTTCCCACTCAACATACAGTTCAGCCAAATCAGCAAGCCACAGGAGTTCATCAAGGTCACATGCATGCTGGTTTTCAGAATCAAGCATCGGCAGCTCAGCCGATGAACCCTTTTCAGCAGGTTAATGGACCACAGATAGTAGCAAATGTGCCAATTGCTGGAGATCGTGGGCCACAAAGGTATACAGAAGGGTATCAACAGATACCTCCAGCAGAGATTCAACCATATCGTCAACAAGATGTTGATGCTTTTTGGGCCGATAAAATAGCAGAAATTATGAGAGATCAGTTTGGGATCAAGCCCAAAGTTAATACCTATTCTTATCGGACTCCGTATCCTCCGGCATACGATTTAATTCCTCTCCCAGATCGTTACAAGGTGCCAGATTTCACTAAGTTTTCTGGGCAAGACGATACATCAACCATGGAGCATGTTAATCGTTTTATTATTCAATGTGGAGAGGCAGCTTGTAGAGATGAATTGAGAGTTCGTCTGTTCTCATCATCTCTATCTGGATCAGCATTTACATGGTTTATTTCACTACCGCCAAATTCTATTATCACCTGGGCTGATCTGGAAAAGCAATTTCATAAGTATTTCTTTGCTGGAGTTCATGAAAAGAAGCTTACCGATTTGATAAAGATGAAACAGCGCAATGATGAATCGGTAGAAGGCTTTGTGCAAAGGCTACGAGATGTAAAGAACAAATGTTATAGCCTAGTATTGGATGATCGGCAGCTTGCCGATTTAGCCTTTCAGGGATTGTTACCGCATCTTAAGGACAGATATGCTTCTCAGGAGTTCGAAAGCCTAAGTCATCTAGTGCAAAGGATTTCTGATCAAGACACTAGGGTTTTTGAACCTAAAAGAAATTGGAACAAGAAAGTTTCATTTGTTGAAGAGGCAGAAGATTCTGATTCAGATGATGAACCAGTTATCGGTTTGGCGGAGTGGGTTAAGAATAAGAAGCCGATATCTTGTCCCTTTGGTCACAAAGAGCCAGAAAAGTTTACTTTTGATGTCACCAAAGCCGATAAGATATTTGATCTTTTGCTTCAGGAGGGCCAGATTAAATTGTCACCTAATCATGTGATCCCATCGGCAGAAGAGTTGAAGCATATGCTGTATTGCAAGTGGCATAATGCAACTTCACACAGTACCAATGAGTGCAAAGTATTTAGACAACAATTGCAGTTAGCTATTGAGTCTGGCAGAATAAAATTTGGCAATTCCAAGATTCAAAAGCCGATGAAAATTGATCAACATTCTTTTTCCAGCAAATATGTTGGATACTGAAGGGAAAATTAAGGTGTTGACATCGGAAGCTGCTGAAAAGAATGCATCAGTAGACCCCCAACATTGGATAACTACCGATGATGCAAAAGGCAAGGGGCTATTGACGGAAAGTGGCGGTTCTAGGAGGCCTCCTCGATCTGGCATCGTGATCACTCATCGAAGACAACAAGAAGGCTGGCGTCAGCGAAGGGACTGGTATCGACGTCAACAAGAGGAAAGGCGTCAAGAAGAGTGGAATCGGCATAAGGATCATTGGAATTGTCCGTTTTTTATTCATTGTTGGGAGGAAGGTATTAAGTTACCTACTGTTGAGGATTGTCCAGAGTGCAATGGTTATTATGGAGTTAATCATCCTGTAAGAAGGTTTCAATCTGGTAATCAAGGTTTGCTCATTAATGAGCCGATCAGAGGGAGAGCATCAGTACATGATCGGCTGGGGGGCAGGCTCAGTGTACATGAAAGGCTTGGTAAACGCGTTGCATATTTTCCGAGAAACCAAGAGGAACTTGAAGAGATGGCAAATGCAAGAGTTCCTGATGAAGAAATATTTTACAGGGATCCTAATATACGTCGTGTGGAGACAACTAGGACTTATCAGCCAGTATGGAAAACTAAGCTTCCTCAATGGTGTCCAGAGGGTTTGACAAAGACACAGAAGAGAAAAATGCAGCGAGAGCGTCAAAAAGATTTATATCAAGAAGAAAGTCCCTCCAATGAGAGATCTGGTAACCAGCAGTGGCAGATAAGGCACAAAAATAAAGGTCCATCGGCGGATGTCAATATGGTGTTTATGTTGCCGATGGAATTTTTGGCTCTGTCTGATAGCGAAGAAGAGGCTGTTTCCTCTGACCAAGTAGCTCAATTAACGCTAGATCCAATGATGGTTGTTTTTGAGAAGCCTGCCGATGATGAGAGACAACACCTCAAATCTTTGTTTGTAAAAGGCAGAGTTGATGGGCAGCCTGTATCTAAGATACTTATTGATGGAGGAGCTGTAATTAATATTATGCCTTATGTAATGTATCGGAAGCTTGGTAAGGGAGATCAAGACTTAACTAAGACCGATATGATGCTAAAGGATTTTGAAGGCAATATATCACCAGCTAAAGGGGCAGTATGTGTTGAGTTGACCATTGGTAGTAAAACCTTACCGACAACTTTCTTTGTTATTAATGGCAAGGGTGCATATAATCTGCTCTTGGGAAGGGATTGGATTCATGCTAATTGCTGTGTTCCTTCTACAATGCATCAATGTCTGGTACAATGGATTGGAGATAAGATTGAAGTTGTTCCTGGTGACTCTTCTTATATCATCGCATCGGCAGAATCAGACACTTATGAATGAACCAAGTGCATATCGGGAGAAGCCTGGGAGAAAGAGTTCCTCAAGATTGCCGATTACGAAATTCTACCGATCCAAGCAGTCGGTTCTGAAGAAGAGTTTTAATGGATAGATTTGCCGATGATGGAAAATTACGTCAAGGATTTACATCGGCAGATGATTTAATAGAAGTAGATATTGGTGAAGGCGATAGGCCAAGGCCCACTTTTATTAGCTCTAAGTTAAATTCCAAGTGTAAACAGCAACTAGTTGATTTGTTAAAGGAATATAAAGATTGTTTTGCTTGGGATTATACTGAAATGCCTGGATTAGACCGATCTATAGTTGAACATCGGTTGCCTATTAAATCTGGATTTCGGCCACATCAGCAGCCGGCTCGCCGATGCAATCCTAATATACTTCCTGATATTAAGGCCGAAATAACCAAATTAATTGAGGCAAAGTTTATTCGGCAGTGTCGATATGCAGAGTGAATTTCTAATGTGGTTCCTGTATATAAGAAAAATGGGAAACTTCGTGTTTGTATTGATTTCAGGAATCTCAATAAGGCCACACCAATGGATGGTTACCCAATGCCGATTGCTGATTTGTTGATTGATGCTGCAGCAGGGCATCAGATTATTAGTTTCATGGATGGTAATGCGGGTTATAATCAAATATTCATGGCTGAAGAAGATATTTCCAAGACTACTTTTAGGTGTCCAGGTCATGTGGGATTATTTGAGTGGATAGTTATGACATTTGGTTTGAAAAATGCCGGTGCTACTTATCAAAGAGCTATGAACTTTATTTTCCATGAATATATCGGCACGTTGGTAGAAATCTACATTGATGACATAGTGATTAAGTCTGGAGACATCACAAAGCATCTAACCGATCTACGGAAGATATTGGAGTGCATAAGAAAACATGGGTTAAAGATGAATCCCAATAAATGTGCATTTGGTGTATCGGCAGGACAATTCTTGGGTTTCATGGTGCATCAGCGGGGCATTGAAATTAATAGAAAATCTATTGAGGCAATCAACAAGGTTGTTGCTCCTGCCGATAAAACTGAATTACAGTCCTTGATCGGTAAGATTATTTTCATCAGAAGGTTTATATCTAATCTGTCAGGTAAGATCAAGGCTTTCAGTCCATTATTAAAATTGAAAGCCGATCAGGAATTTAAATGGGGGGATGAACAGCAATTAGCCTTAGATCAGATTAAGAGTTATTTAACAAATCCTCCAGTGTTAGTTCCACCCCAGCATGGAAAACCTTTCAGATTGTATTTATCAACTGAAGATACTGTTATCGGTTCAGCTCTTATTCAAGAATTTGAAGGGAAGGAGCGTGTTATCTATTATTTGAGCAGGCGGTTAATAGATGCTGAAACCAGGTATTCGGCCATTGAGAAATTATGCTTATGCTTATACTTCTCTTGTATTAAGTTGAGGCATTATTTACTATCGGCTGAATGTACTGTCATATGCAAAGATGATGTGGTCAAATATATGCTATCTATGCCGATATTAAATGGTAGGATTGGTAAATGGATTTTAGCGTTATCAGAGTTTGACCTACGTTATGAATCGGCCAAGGCAGTTAAAGGACAGGTTATGGCCGATTTTGTTACTCAACATTGCAACACGATGGATTCTCTAGAAGTTGCTCCGTGAACACTTTTCTTTGATGGGTCTACTTGTGGTGAAGGGGCAGGCATCGGCATCGTATTAATTTCCCCTCAGGGGAAGAAGTATGAGTTCTCATTGCCGATCGTTGCTACATCGACAAACAATCAAGCTGAGTATCAAGCCCTGATAAAAGGGTTAGAATTGTTTAAAGAAGTACAGGCTGATGCTGTTGAAGTCTTTGATGATTCTATGCTAGTTATAAATCAGTTGATTGGGGGTTTATGAATGCCGCAGTGAAATTCTAATTTCATATCATGAAAAGTGTTTGGAATTGTTAAAAGGGTTTAGGAGTTTTCATCTGGAGCATATTTCCCGGATGCATAATGAAGAGGCTAACCGATTGGCTCAGCATGCTTCAGGATATCAACCTGTTCAAGAAGCATTGATATCAGTGGCTGATACCGATGACTAGAGAAGGGAAATCATTGATTATTTAAAGAATCCATCTAAAAAGGTTGAAAGACGTATAAGGTTCCAAGCGACCAAGTATGTACTCCTCGATGATGAATTGTATTACCGTACCATAGATGGAATTTTACTCAGGTGTGTTAGCATAGAGGAATTAAAAAGCTTGATGAGTGAAATTCATGAAGGAGTATGTGGGGCCCATCAGTCAGCTTTCAAGATGAAATGGATGATCAGAAGAAATGGATATTATTGGCCGATTATTCTTGAGGATTGTTTTAAATATTTTAAAGGATGTCAGGAATGTCAAAAATTTGGTAATATTCAAAGGGCACCCGCATCGGCTATGAACCCCATAATTAAGCCTTGGCCGTTTCGGGGTTAGGCTATTGATC
This sequence comes from Saccharum hybrid cultivar R570, assembly GCA_038087645.1. Lineage (NCBI taxonomy): Eukaryota > Viridiplantae > Streptophyta > Magnoliopsida > Poales > Poaceae > Saccharum > Saccharum hybrid cultivar. Next base: position 21,908,280 of record JAQSUU010000496.1, read on the forward strand.
TCATCGGTCAGATTTATCCACCATCGAGTAAAGGGCATAAGTTTATTCTGGTTGCTACCGATTACTTCACAAAGTGGGTTGAAGCAATTCCTTTAAAAAGGTGACATCGGCTAACATGGTTGATTTTGTGAAGGAGCATATTGTCTACCGATTTGGCATCCCTCAAACCATCACTACCGATCAGGGCACTATGTTTACATCGGGTGAATTTGATGAGTTTGCTATAAGTATGGGAATTAAAGTTTTGAATTCTTCACCATATTATGCCCAAACTAATGGTCAGGCTGAAGCATCTAATAAAGGAATTATCAAACTCATTAAGCGCAAGATTAAAGAGTATCCTAAAAAGTGGCATACAATATTAAATGAAGCTTTGTGGTCATATCGGATGGCATGTCATGGTGCAACCAAGGTATCACCTTATCAATTGGTGTATGGACACGATGCGGTATTACCTTGGGAGATTAAGATTGGCTCTAGGCGAATGCGCTTTCAGGATCAATTGACAGCCGATGATTATGATATTCTTATGAAAGATGAATTGGAAGATGTAGCAGGTCATCGGTTAAAAGCTTTAGTTAGCATCGAGGAGAATAAGAAAAGGGGTAGCTAGATGGTATGACAAGAAAGTGAAGGTAAAGGAATTTGTCGATGGTGAATTGGTCTGGAAGTTGATTTTACCGATTGGGACTAAAAGTTCTAAGTTTGGCAAATGGTCACCTAATTGGGAAGGTCCATATCGGATAAATCAATCTGTTCCTGGTAATGCGTATATTCTTGAAACTCTCGAAGGAGTTGTATTTCCCAGAGCATTAAATGGAAAATATTTAAAGAAATATTACCCTAGTATCTGGATAGACGCATAAGAGTATAGTTGCCGATAACAATCCTATCGGCTGGAGTTAAAACAAAGTATCAATTGTTGCCGATGCGCTAATTTAACAAAGTCTGGATAGCTGATATCGCACGCAGGCGAATTTCATCGGCTTCTTTCAATTTCTTAGCGTCTTCATCGGCACTTCCCTCTACAGGCTTGAGTTTTTTTTGAGGACCAAGGCCTTGCGAGCTTGAGCATCTCGTTCCTGTTGAAGGGCCTTGATGGCGTCGGGAAGCTGGTCTTTTTCTTGTTTAGCTTGAGTCAGAGCTGTCTCAACCTTTTCCAATTCAGCTAGCAGAGCTGCCTTCTTTGCCGATAGATCCAAGATTTTCTGCCTAAGATCGGCACTGGAGGCTTGCAAGTTGTTGATATTCTTGTGCTTCTTATCGGCAGTTTGCTTCAGCTGTAGCATTTCTTCTTTAAGTTGAGCCTGAGCTGCTCTGTCAGCAATACGATGAACGGCCCTTTGATATTGAAGTTGTCTGCTCTATAGATGGACTGCTGGAAAGATGGTTTCTTCAATATTGGCAGGGACTTGGCCGCGAATCGTTTTGAAGATAGTTCTCGCAGGGTCTGAGTCGATCACCAATTGGGCAGTGTCTTGCTGCAGCAGATTTAGGAGGGCTTCTAGCTTGCCATATGTGTCTGACGATATTGTTCCCAATGCCAGGGAAGAACTCGCCTCTTCTCCGTCATCATCGGAGACATCGATAGCAAAAGAGAATAAGCTATCGGGAGAATCTTGTTCCTGTGAAATAAAGAGAATTAGCAATCCTATCTGTGATATTTGGGGATATTATAAACCAAACAATTAATTGATTTACCTGCTTCAGGGCGATTTCTTGAGCTTGGCTTGAGGGAGCGGCTTGTAGAGGATCATACGAAGGATCGGCAGAGGATGCCGATGGTATGTCTTCTATGATCACATCGGTAGTCGGCCCTTGGGGTATAATTGCCGATGATGTATCTTGTGCAGAAGGAGCAGCTTGTTCAGTTACATCGGTGGGTTGACTGACGGGTGTTGGAGCAGACGCAGGGGCTGGTGTAGATTTCTGTCGTTTTTGTTGAGTTTCAGCATCGGTTAAAGCTTTACGCTTTGTTTGGGCTTCAACGACAATTGGCTGGGGGGCATCGACATCTGTTGGTTGGGGAGCCTGCATGCTTGGCGTGCTTGCCGATGTGCCCGTTTGTTGCTGCAAAAACGGGTATAAGATTGGATATTTAACAGAGAAAAGTGTAAAAATAAGAGAATACCTCTGAAGGAAGGGTAGAGGTCGTGGTGCTTGGTAAAGTTGCCGATGATGATCCAGCTGCAGCTTGCACACCCTGATAGGTGTGTGTTAATGTAGAGTGTATCGGCAGAAAACAGAGTAAGCAAGGTTATTACCTTAAAAGCCTTGATTAGGCTTGAAGCAGCAGCCTTTGGAGAAGCCTTGGATGTTCCCAATCTTGGTCTGGAAGTGATGGTTTTGGCGCGAGTCCTCTGGAAGGTTAAGGCTTCTAAGGTGGGGGCGTTGTAGCCGATTACTGAGACTGGAGAGGCTGGATGGAGGTTGAAGGGTTTTCCACTTTTGCTTATTGGTGGAACTGGATCATCGGCCTGTTCCAAGGAAGGTTAGCTACCGATATGCATATAAAAGGAAGGAAAGAGACAGAAGTTAAAAGGAACTTACTGCATTGTCAGGAATGGCATAATCGGGATCGATCATATGCCGATATGTGTGAACAGATGTTGAAAACAGCTGTTCTTTCCACTCTTGCCACCATTGCTTATATGACTCTGTTATGAAAGATGCTGGTGACCAGGCGGAGAGATCGACATTTGAGATATCGGCATCGGGAGCAAGTCTTACTATCCTGCTCCATTCAGTTCCAGCGGTAATGATTTCTCTGGGCTTAATCACATCGGCATAGCATAGCTTGATTGGCAGTTGCCCAAAGGCCAGCTGGCGAGATACTGCCGATGGATTGTAGAATTCATAAGTAATATGAGAAGCTTTCCCGCTACCAAATGTGTTGACTGGGATTTCTCTAGGGGTGATAATGGCCATCATAAGATCATTGTCTTGGTTCAGATCACTATCGGTGAAATTGAAGAGGAGAGGGAACTTGTTATCCTCATCTATGTAAGGTACCCAAGCCCTGAGGTCACGAGGGAGGCCATGGTAGAAAGTCTGAAAAAATCTGCCGATTTGGTCCTCATTGGCTTCTGTTCCGGGAAGGACAATTATTGCTTCGTCGAAGTTGAGAGGTGGGCGTGTTGCCGATTCATCGTCTCCAAGGACGTAGTCTTCGGGAATATTTCGTGGGAATTCCTGAGCAAAGAGATCCCACTGTAAACGCTTGTGCATGTGAGCGTTTAACCACATATTGATGAACCACCATGGGCCTCCCAGATTGCCGATGGGTTCGCCAAGTATAAGCTTCTGGGATACTTGGTGGAGAAGGTGGTAGGTTGAGCTCAGGAGATATCGGCCAAGTGGGAATCTGACACCGTTGGCTAAGAGTTCTGCTGCTGGGAGGAAAGCGTTGGTTGGTCCTACCGATCGGCCACAGAAAATAAACTTCTCCAGCCACATGTTCAGGAATGTGGCGTGTTCCCTTTGATTGACGGTATCAGTCTTTTGGTACTCTTGGATGTATCCCGTCCAGCCGCCGATGTTGCGTGTATTTACTCTGTATTCAGCTTTTCTGCCAAAAATATGGCCTTCATCGACAGTTGAGATGTCCAAGCCTGTGAGCATATATACATCGGCAAGAGTAGGGGCACATGGGCCATGACCAAACATGAAGGTATTGGTGGTGTCTGACCAAAATTGAGCAGCAGCTATCATCATAGATTCATTCTTTTGTATATCGGCAATGGATAGCCTGATACACTGATCTATCTTCCGTTCTGCCCAGAACACTTGCATTGATCTGTTGACCCTCAAGAACCAGTTTTTCCACCCTTTGGTGGGTTTGGGCCAAGAACGGAACGTGTCTTTCCACAGATTCAAAGAGAAATTTTGAGATTTGAAGGGAATACGATTTGCCTCTGCATTAATCAGGTCAGTTGGATCTGGGTCGCCCATTGGACCTAGGCAATGGAGGGGAGGTTGATGGGTTGGAATCACCAGTGTGTTGCGTAGTTCCTGAGTTTGGAGGACCAAGAAAATGGAAAAGAAAGGAAAATGTCGACTGTAAGAACTCGCAGGGAACCAAAAGGATTAAAGTAAAAGTAATAAGAGGAAGAACGAACCGCAGGGATGTCGAAGTTAACAGCCATTGCTTCGAACGGATGAGGGCACAAGCTGGGAACTTGAAGATGACGATGGCTCTGGTGAGTCAAGGATGTGCGGTTGTTGGTTAGGGTTGCCACCGGAGTGAGAATGCCAAAGGATGGAGTTTGAAGGTAGAAGATGAGCAGCCCAGAGAAATCTATTTATAGGCTATTTGGGGTTGGGGTATTCTTGACTTATCTCTATGCCGTATGCGGATGGATCGAGGTGGTTCAGTTGGATATGGTAACTGTTCGCACGACAATCAAGGGATGGTACAGAAGATTTGACGGCAAGTAATCATGACTTGAAGGATATCTCGATACAGGATTTTTCGGTTCTAAAAAATGATGCGTTGTGGTAAGATCTTGCTGATGGATTGTTATTTTGGTATCTCAACCGTAATTAAGGTAAAGAAGGTTGGAAAATGTGCGATATTTATTGAGATGCATGGATTAGATCTAGATTTGATTAAATCTAGTAACAAATCATGTTATGCTTGGAGAATGGGTTAAAAAATAGGCAATAGCAAGCATCAGTTGGAGTAAATTTCGGAGCATCAGCATCTTATACTCCGAAATTGGGGGGCATGTGTTGACATCGTTTTTGGCACGTGTCAAGATGATCAGGAAGGGCTAATCAACAGAGGAAAGATTACCGTGTAGATTGATTGCCAAGGAGAATAAGTTTGTTTTTGAGTGGTGGCAGCGTATGGATTTAATTTGAAGTGTTGCTGATGAGGTTAAGGGTATATTGCCGATGCCGATGAAAGAGGGTTTGGAGACTGCTGCCGATGAGACAGGGAATGTACCGATGAAGGAGGGTATGAAGACTGCTGCCGATGAAATAGGGAATGTACCGATGGAAGGAACTCGAAGGCTGCTGCCGATGGAACAGGGATTGTGCCGTTGACGAGGAGGTCGATGAGAATACCATCGTGATTGAGGCGGACTATGGAGTAAAATAGGAGTTAATTTCCTTGTTTACGTTTAGTAGGGTCTGAGTTGTATCAAAGTCATGTTTTTCCTTAGATTTGGATTTAATGTCCTAGTCGTATTTGGTTACGTTTCTATAGATCATGATATAAATATAGAGTGAAGGGCAATGTAATAGGGGATCAATCAATACATCAAAAAACAACTTTTACTCTTATTTACATCTACTTTCGGCGACTTCGTCAATTTGTATATTTTTCCTTTTTACGAGTTCTCATCGATTCGGCGAGTTGCATTGCTCTAAGTGCAATCTTCGACGATCCTTGAGTTCCGCGTGAGTACCTCTTGGCCGTGACATCCGGGCGTATCGCTGTTGTCAGGACCAAAGTGCTCGTATCTTCATCCTTGTCGATTAACAGGTCAAATCGACTGGCACGCTTTGGATATCGACTTCGGGTATTAGCCCTTTGTGTTTGCAGATTTACTTTTGCATCAACATCAGCAAACTAAGGGCACTCCCAATGCAGAAACCATCGTAGTTTCTATGGACATTAATTGTACTGTTACCTAAGCGTTTTGCTGATGTGGCAAGATAATTATTGAAGAGAGAGAGAAAAATCATTGAAACCGGGTCTAAATTAGAAACCATATCTACACGACAACTAAGATATGAAGGAATATGATTGGTAGGGAATGGAGAGAATATATGTAATTGGATAAAAAATTGTTCTGTAGAAACTATCCATTGGGACCATGGTTTCTATATGTAGTGTCTATAAAAATTAATAGGTATAGAAATTACATATAGTTTTTAGTATTAGGACTGCCCTAAAAGTGCTAGATCCAGTAGGGATCCTTGTTGGTATGCCAGCTAGGATAGTGGACATGATTTGCACCCGTTTAGATCAGTAATGGCACTTGTTACAAGTTATTGTACTTAAAAATAAATAAAAGAAATTCGAGACTTATGTGACATCTTGATGCAAGTTTAGAGCTCTCTCTGTCCCATCACATAATAAGTGCAAATATCACACTTTGAAAAATCTATCTCAAGTTTGACTAGATTTATAAAAATACTATGTGCTTCGTTTTAAATTATAAGTCGCTTCGACTTTTTTTAGTTTATCTATTTTTTTTATGTATCTAGATATTTTATTATATTTAGATGCATAGCAAAATGAATGTACCAAAAAAGTCAAAGTGACTTATAATTTGAAACGGAGGGATTATTATTTATATCTTTAAATCGGATTATCATGTGTGATGTGATTAATGTAATGATTGCTATTTGATATCATAAGCATAAGTATATTTTTATATATTTGGTTAAGTTTAAGAATTATTAAGAATTTATTGAAGTGCGAGTTTTATTTTGGGCCTGAGAGACTATTTTTTAAACTTAGGATTGATTGTAAGTGATATTTATTTATATTTATTTATTTTTGACAGAGGGAGTACGAAACGAGTTCCCTTTGCCTTGTGCCCTTTGTCACTCTTCGTCTGTAACGAGTTTCTCCCTTTCCTGCCGCACCACGCAATCACTGCGGCGGAGGAGACTGCCGGCGAGCACTTAGGCCTCTCCGTCCACCGCCTGCCTCGTTGTGGTTAGTTTCCCTCGCCTTCCCCTTGGCCCTTACCTCCCTGCCATATTCCTTCCCCCGATCCGTCAGTTCCACCAGCTGGAGGCGATCGCAATCTCAGATCCGACTAGCGACTCACCCAGCGCAATCTCCCGGCAGGCTCCCCGGTGACTCCCGCGATTGGTTACCTGCTGGCGCTGCCGCACACAGCTCGAGAGGAGTAGCGGCGCCACTGGTTGCGGGTTGGGCGTCAAGGATGAGCGGGAGGAAGAATGCGGGCAAGGTTTCCCCCTGGTTGCTCGTCCTCATCTCTTTAGGATGCTTCTTTGTGACCTACAACCTCCTGACGATGCACGGCCGGGGACGGGATGGGCCGCGCAAGTTCCTCGGCGGCGGCGAGGATCGCGACTCAACGGGCTCTGGTTCGGACCCCGCGAAGCGGTTCCACGTGGCGCTTACGGCGACGGACGCACTGTACAGTCAGTGGCAGTCGCGGATAATGCACTACTGGTACAAGGAGATGAGGGACCGACCTGGTTCCGACATGGGTGGCTTTACTAGGATCCTTCACTCGGGGAAGCCTGATGGATTGATGGATGAGATACCCACCATGGTGGTTGACCCCCTTCCTGAAGGAAAGGATAAGGTGAGGTTTTGGTTGTTCCTTTTGTGGTGTTTGTCTTCAGTTTATGATGATACCACCTTGTGCTTTTGCTGATACGATGATTTATCCAGGGATATATTGTGTTAAATAGGCCTTGGGCGTTTGTCCAGTGGCTCCAGAAAGCAAAGATCGTAGAAGAGTAAGTATATTTCCCTTTTTTCTCATTATGGTTGAAGGATTTGTATGTTCTCATAATGGAAATATTTGCAGGTATATACTAATGGCAGAGCCAGATCATGTCTTTGTGAAGCCTTTGCCAAACTTAGCGCATGGTGATGAACCAGCGGCATTTCCATTTTTCTACATCAAACCAACTGATAATGAGAAGATATTGAGGAAGTTTTTTCCAGAAGAAAAAGGGCCTGTTTCAAATATTGATCCTATTGGCAACTCTCCAGTTATAATCAAGAAGGTATGTAATTATCAATAGGACATTGATCTAGTTATGATGGTTGCCAAAATAGCATATGTGCCCATGACATTGTTCTTCTTGGTTTCTATTATTTTATTTGTTCTGCACATGTAGATACTGATTTTGTTTCAATGAAATCGATCAATGATGATCCAATCTGTTTACCTCTCATGTCAGTCTTGATTAACCTATTATGGATGCCTTCACAAACATCTTTAGGCTCAGCTTGAGAAGATTGCTCCAACCTGGATGAATGTTTCATTAAAAATGAAAGAGGATCAGGAGACAGACAAAGCATTCGGATGGGTCTTGGAAATGTCAGTATAAAATTCTTCTCTTCTTTTATTTATTCTCTTCAACATGTGATTCCTATTAATTTCTCTTTCCCTTTCATATATGCAGGTATGCATATGCTGTTGCTAGCGCACTGCACGGTGTGCGCCATAGCCTCCGTAAAGATTTTATGATTCAGGTGCTGAGAAGTCTTGTCACTAGATACAGATAGATCATCTCGTAGTGGGGTGATGGCAGTTTATTTCACTTAAGATGTGCTTGATGATGATTGCAGCCTCCTTGGGACCTGAAAACGGACAACACATTCATCATCCATTATACGTATGGATGCGATTATTCAATGAAGGTGATAATACTTCAACCTTAAGCATCTATTAAATATTCAACCATGCTGATGCTTTCTATTGCTCTTTAAAATATATCGATGTACATCAGAGAAAGATGATATGCTTATGCTATTTTTTGTGCTAACTCAGGGTCAGCTAACTTATGGGAAAATCGGTGAATGGCGTTTTGACAAAAGATCTTACCTTCAATCACCACCACCAAGAAATCTTTCACTGCCCCCTCCAGGAGTTCCTGAAAGTGTGGTATGTGCATAATATTTGTAATGTTGGGGATGCATGTTGTTCTTTTGCTTCTATAGATGATTGGCTTTTTCATGTTTATATTCTGAACTGCTTGTTGAATATATAAAAATTTGTCTCAGGTGTTGCACTAGGGCACATTAATTTGTCCTTGCTTATTTACCCCCATGCATACACACCCCCCAAAAAAAAACGTGCTCCATCAAGTATGTTGCAAAAAAGTGACTGAAATGTATTATATTGATATTTGTCCTTAGTGGTCTTATTTGTGTATGGCGTATGTTCTATATATTGTTGGAGATTCATTGTAAACTGTTGGTCACGTTTAGGCTAGGTTATCCATCTATCTCATGAAATTTACGTTGCCTCCTATTGTTTGCACCCTTGTGTTTGAGTTCATTTTTACTAAGCGCGAGAAAGGTCTGTTTTCATAGATATTGCTTTGTAGAATTTGAATGAACCAGAATCACATAATTTATATCTAAGATCATTTGTGATAATTTTGTTATCACCTGATGTTCTAACCTATTTTTGTTATGAATATTAGAAAACTATCGTTTGTTAGCTTAGGCTTTGTGATCATATTGGTATCTACAACTGATTGATCCTCAGTGATATGCATTTTCAATCATCAGTATATATTCATGCAATCATGCTATTGTAATATGAGTTCAGCACCAAAAGCTTTAGGATGATTACTATGCTTTATATTTTGGTCAGAAAGGGCAACATGTGTGCTCTTATTCTAATCAGTGTTTTTAAGGTGTCGCCTAGGCGACAAGGCGCTCGCAGGGAGTAAGGCATCCCCGATGCCTAGCCAAAAGTAGCGAGATATCCATGGGGACTGGAAGGAAAACGATAGGGAAAGGCCATGCAGCTGCCTCCTTGCTCATCCCCACCAAATCCGACGCCGCCTGGGTCATCTGCAACAGAGGCAGTGGTTGATCGAGACGGGGGATCTGAGGGAGCAGCAGCAAGAGGTAGGGAAGGAGCGGAGGGCAGGCTGAGCGCGTGCAGCCAAGAGCAGCGTCAGGGAGGGAGGGCGGCGCTGCACCTGTGTGAGCCATGAGGGAGGAGATGCCGTGGCGCTGCGCCTGTGTGAAGGAGAAGCAGAGAGCTCCTAGGCAGCGTGAAGGAGAAGCGAGAGTTCCCAGGCGGCGTGTGAGGTGACCTGAGAAGGGATAAGTACAAGAGGGCACTCATGGGCTGCCTAGTGGGCTGGGCCGAGCACTTCTCTTTATATTTGTCCTTTTCTGTTTTTTTTTCCTTTTTTCTCTTTTTCTTGCCTATTCCCTGCTGCTATTTTCCTAATTTTTAGGCTGGTAAGGTGTCGCCTTGCCTCACCTTATGGTCGCCTAGGCATCGCCTAGTCGATTCAAATGAGTGGTTCGCCATGTCTCACCTTGCCGCCTTAAAAACCATGAGTCTAGTACAATTGTGATGCATCTAACCAGACATGTTAAGAAGGGCAGACCCAGTGCCGGAGGCTCCCACGTGAGTGGGGTCTGGGAAAGGGATAAACCGAGGCAAGCCTTTCCCCCGCAAAATCTGCGGAGATGCTGCTTCGAACCCACAACCTGGTGACTCAGTGAGACAACTCTCACCACTGCACCAGGCCTGCCCTTCTAACCAGACATGTTAAGAACCAGACTGAAATCCCAATAAGTTTGAAAGTAGGTGCATACTGTTTTTTCTGCCTTACAAAAGGGAAAAATTGTCATACTCCTCTTTTCGTACATTAGATTCTCGGTGTATGTTTTGAAGGATGAGGGGAGTGCCTCGGCATAACCTTTGTAGAATTGCTTTGCTTGCCAAATCTTCAATTGTTGATTATTGCAATATATTAAAAATTCTGAAAGAGCAGGTCAACCCAGTTGTGCATATGTTAAATATATACCTCTTTGTTGGAGTATGTATTAGGCCCATGTGGCTAAGGCCCATGTGGCCCATGTATGGTCACTATATAGCTACCCTTCTAGGGTTAGCCTAAATCAATGGAAATTATTCCCTAACATGGTATCAGCAGCCTAGGGTTAGGTCTTCCTCTTCCCTCTCTCTCTGCTGCCCGCCGCCCCTCCCTGGAGGCGCCGCCGCCGGCCCCTGGCGCCATGGCCGGCGGTCCTCCCCCTCCTTCTCTCTATACCTATTTCCCACCCCTATCTTCTCCCTCCTGGGCTCAGGTACTGGCTGCACCTGCTCCTGCTGCTCTTCCCGCCGGGATTCCAGGCGGCGCTCCACCTCTGGGAGCCCTAGCCGCCGGCGCCACTTCCAGCCGCCCTTCCCCTCCTCCTGACGCGGGTGGCCACTCCTTCCCAGCCGCCTCCACAACCCCAGCGCCCCTGTGGCCGCCTCCACAACCCCCAGCCGCCTCCTGGCTGCTCCGCCCGCCCTGGAGGCCGTGGCCGCTGCCCCTGGCGCGGCTGCCGCCCTGGGGGCCGTGGCTGCTGCTCCGCCCGCCCTGGAGGCCGTGGCCGCTGCCCCTGGCGCGGCTGCCGCCCTGGGGGCCGTGGCTGCTGCTCCGCCCGCCCTGGGGGCCGCGGCCGCTGCTCCAGGCGCGGCTACCGCCCTGGGGGCCGTGGCCGCCCGGGCCCTCTCCTCTACCCCTGGCCTTGGCGCGGGTGGAGATGCTGTGGAGGGGGTCGCGGTTGCGGCCCTCCCTTCTTCCTCGGTGTCGCTGCCCGAAGGAGTCCAGCCGCACCTTCCTGCTGCTGCTCCTGGACATCCCCTTCCACCGCCTGCCGGCGTCACCGCAGCTGCTCTCGGCCTCGCCCCGGGTCCAGACTCCGCACTCGCTGCGGCTCTCGTCGCTGCTCGGGCCGCCGCCGCGGAGGGGCAGGCCCGGGTGCGCGCGGCCGCCCTCGTGTGGGAACGCGAGCGCGATGCGGCCGACGCCCTGGCCCGCCAGATCGCCGAGGCCGAGCAGCTCCTCACCTCTCTCGCGGGCCCGGACGCCGGAGCCACCTCCTTTGCCTCGCCGGGACGCCGCGTGTCACACACTGCCGTCCTCTGGCACGACCCGGCCGACCCGCTCGTGGCTCAGCTGCACTACCAGGCCGGGGGGGTCCAGAATATTCGCCTTCTCGTTCCGGTCGTCCTCGAGCCGGAGTCGCCCTCCTACGCCCGCTGGCGGGATCTGGTGCTTCTCACTCCGCTGCTACGCCCTCGACGACCACGTCCTCGTTGACGCCTCGGTCGCCGCCCAGACACCGTCGTGGTTCCGTCTTGACAGCATCGTCCTCTCCTGGATCCTGGGGACGATCTCTCTGGACCTCCACGACCTCGTCCGCACCTCCCCTGACGCACGCCGGGCGTGGCTTGCCCTTGAGGGACAGTTCCTGGGCAACGCCGAGGCCCGGGCTCTGCGCCTCGACGCGAGCTTCCGCACCTTCGTCCAGGGTGACCTCTCCGTCGGCGAGTTCTGCCGTCGGATGAAGGACATGGCGGACTCCCTGGGGGACCTCGAGTGGCCCGTGGAGGATCGCATCTTGGTCCTCAACGTCCTCCGCGGGCTCAGCGACCGCTACGCCCACCTCAGGACGTGGATCACCCGTCAGAGGCCCTTCCCCACCTTCCTGGAGGTCCGTGACGATCTCGTCATGGAGGAGCTCACACAGGGCATCCAGCCGGGATCCACCGCTTCTCCGGGGTCCTCGGCTTCCTCGACGGCTCTGGCTGCTACTCCGCCGTGTCCGTCTGCTCCACCACGGTCGTCCGCTCCGCCGCCACAGTCTCTCCTGGGTCCCCCTCCCTCCGGGCCGAGCGGAGGCGGGGGGTCGTGGCGGTCGTCGTCGCCGCGAAGGGGGTCGCGGGGGCGGCCGGGGTGGCCTCACCCAGGCTCCGGCACCGGGTGGGCCGCAGGGGGGGCACCATGGCCTTCCTTCCAGAACCCGTGGTCCGGGCGCATCTCCATGTGGCCCTACCACGCCCCCGGGATCGACACTCGTCCACCGGTGGCCATGCTCACCGGAGCTCCTCTTGCTGGTCCTCCACCCGGCGCCTTCCCTGCTACGCCGTGGGCTCCACCCTCCGGGACCCCACCGGGGGTCGCCGGCTGGGACCAGGCGGCCCTGGCTCGCTCGTTCAGCACCATGGGCCTGACACCTCCGGTCGGACCCGAGTGGATCGCTGATTCGGGAGCCACCTACCACACCACTCCTGACCCCGGTATATTTTCGTTGCTCGACTCTCCCTCTTCCTCTCTTCCTTCGTCCATTATGGTCACAAATGGTTCTTGTCTTCCAGTCACATTTGTGGGTACCGCCGGTGCTCATGGCTCCTTCCGTCTTCCTGATGTTCTTGTTGCTCCTTCTATGGTTCACAACCTTCTTTCTATTCGTCGTTTTACAGCTGACAATTCTTGTTCTGTGGAATTTGACTCTTCTGGTCTTACTGTAAAGGATTTGGCTTCCCGGCGTCCTTTGCTCCGATGTGACAGCACCGGGCCCCTTTACACCCTTCGCTTCCCGGCGGCTCCTTCGTCTTCTTCGCCGCCCGTTTTGTCAGCTGCCTTCGCCGCCTCTACTTCCTCTACTACTTGGCACCGGCGCCTCGGCCATCCTGGACGTGATGCCCTGATACAGCTCAGTCGTAGCTCCGATCTTCCATGTACTCGGGCTCCTGATGAGCAACTGTGTCATGCGTGCCAATTGGGCCGACATGTTCATCTTCCTTTTTCTAGTTCTACTTCCCATGCGGCCCGCATTTTTGATCTTGTACATTGCGACCTATGGACATCTCCTGTTCTAAGTATTTCTGGTTATAAGTACTATCTTGTGGTGGTTGATGATTTTTCGCATTATTCGTGGACTTTTCCCCTCCGTGCGAAGTCTGATACGTTTACCACGCTCCTTCACTTCTTCACTTGGGTGTCCACACAGTTCGGCCTCACCATCAAGGCCGTCCAGTGTGACAATGGTCGCGAGTTTGATAACTCCACCTCCCGAGCATTCTTTCTCTCTCACGGTGTTCAGTTGCGCATGTCTTGCCCATATACCTCCTCGCAGAATGGCAAGGCTGAGCGGATGATTCGCACCACCAACGACACCGTGCGCACCCTTCTGTTTCAGGCCTCTCTTCCTGCTCGCTTCTGGGCTGAGGGCCTGCACACCACCTACCTCCTCAACACGCCCTCTTCGGTACCCCTCCTCGGTACGATCACCTCCGCGTGTTTGGGTGTGCGTGTTACCCTAACACCGCTGCCACTTCTTTCCACAAAGCTGGACCCTCGCTCCACGCTCTGTGTCTTCCTCGGGTACTCCCCAGATCACAAGGGGTACCGGTGCTTTGATCTTACCTCCTGACGGGTCCTCATCTCTCGCCATGTGGTGTTCGATGAGTCCGTTTTTCCCTTCTCCAGCACCACCACCCCTCCGGTTCCTGACCCTCCCTCCCTTTTTCCCACTGACACGGTGGTCCAGCCACCTTTTCCGTGGTCTCCTGCAGGTACCGCTTCGCCGAGCTCCTTGCCGGCCTCCTGTCCAGGCTCCCCGGTGGGTCTGGCCCCGTCGTCCTCTGGCGCGTCCCTGCCCTTTCCGGTTGGCGCAGACCCGGGGCCTTCGTCCCCCGCTTCTGCCCCGGGGGGCTGTGCCGGTCGCTGCCCCGGCACCTCCGTCGAGGTTCGCCGCGCTGGTACGGGTGTACCAGCGCAGGCCGCGGCCGCCGCCGCTCGCGGTCCCTTCTCCGCCGGAGACACCGACACCACCACCGCAGTCCCCGCCGACTCGTGGTGCACCGCCGGTCTACCACCCGCCGCTTCACCGGCACCCGCGGCATGTTCACCCGATGGTGACACGGCACGCGGCTGGCACACTGCCGCCTCGTGCCCTTGCGGCTTCGACCGACGACACGGTGGTCTCCCCGGTACCCTCTTCCGTCCGCGACGCCCTGTTGGATCCTCACTGGCGCCGTGCGATGGAAGAGGAGTACGCCGCGCTACTCGCCAACCAGACGTGGGAGTTGGTGCCCCGGCCGCCAGGCTTAAATGTCGTCACCGGCAAGTGGATCTGGACCCACAAGCGTCGGGCTGATGGCACTCTCGAGCGCTACAAGGCTCGATGAGTCCTCCGGGGTTTCACTCAACGCCCGGGAGTCGACTACGATGAGACCTTCAGCCCGGTGGTAAGCCGGCCACCGTCCGTATCGTGCTCTCGCTGGCGCTTACTCGGTCATGGCCAGTCCATCAGCTGGACGTCAAGAATGCCTTCCTGCATGGCCTTCTCACCAAGACAGTATACTGCAGTCAGCCGGTGGGGTTCGTTGATTCCACCCGTCCTGACATGGTCTGCCGGCTCAACAGGTCTCTCTACGGCCTCAAGCAGGCACCTCGGGCGTGGAACCACCGGTTTGCTACTTTCTTGCTGACACTGGGGTTCGTGGAGGCCAAGTCTGATACATCACTGTTCGTCTACCACCATGGGGCTGACACTGCGTACTTGCTGCTCTATATTGATGACATTGTCCTCACAGCCTCCAGTGAGCCACTTCTCCGCCGGATCATTGCTGCTCTCCAGCAGGAGTTTGCGATGAAGGATCTGGGTGAGCTCCACCATTTCCTTGGGGTCACTGTTGAGCACCGTCCTGCCGGGTTACTTCTTCACCAGCGATAGTATACTCGGGATATCCTGGAGCGGGCTGGGATGACTGACTGCAATCCCTGCTCCACTCCGGTCGATACTCAGGGCAAGCTGTTTGAGGTTGAGGGACCCCCGGTGTCTGACCCCACTGCATACAGGAGTCTCGCCGGGGCCCTTCAGTACCTCACCTTCACCCGGCCGGACATCACCTATGCAGTTCAGCAGGTCTGCCTTCATATGCATGATCCCCGGGAGCCTCACCTCACGGCTCTCAAGCGCCTCCTCCGCTACCTCCGGGGCACGCTCGACTACGGCCTTCTCCTCCACCGGGCCTCCTCCACCGACCTCGTCGTCTAAACCAACGCTGACTGGGCGGGGTGCCCGGACACTCGCCGCTCCACCTTCGGCTATGCCGTCTTCCTGGGCGGCAACCTCGTGTCCTGGTCGTCCAAGCGCCAGCCGGTGGTCTCCCGGTCCAGTGCTGAGGTGGAGTACCGCGCTGTCGCTAACGGCGTGGCGGAGGCCTCCTGGCTCAGGCAGCTTCTTGCTGAGCTGCACACTTCGCCCTCCCGGAGCACACTGGTCTACTGCGACAATGTCAGTGCGGTATACCTCTCCACCAACCCCATCCAGCACCAGCGGACGAAGCATGTGGAGATCGACCTCCACTTTGTCCGTGATCGGGTGGCCATGGGCGAGGTGCGGGTCCTTCATGTTCCGACTACCTCCCAGTTCGCGGACATCTTCACCAAAGGCCTCCCGTCCTCGACCTTCGCCGAGTTTCGCTCCAGCCTCAACATCACCGGTGGCTAGTTGCGTCTGTGGGGGGGTCGCGTGTGTTCTTTCTTGTTTCAGCCTTGAACTCCGCTGCGCCAGTAGTTCAGACTGCGGGGGGGTGTTGGAGTATGTATTAGGCCCATGTGGCTAAGGCCCATGTGACCCATGTATGGTCACTATATAGCTACCCTTCTGGGGTTAGCCCAAATCAATGGAAATCATTCCCTAACACTCTTAAATTTGCCTTGTTATTCTTTTCTAGACTAGTATTATCCAACTGGGCCAATACACTGTTGAAATGTTGTTATTGTTTTTAATCATCCAGAGCTGCTGCCATTTTTGCTGGCAATCCATGCAGCAATGGAGTGGACACTTGAGGAAGCAAATGGCATCACAAGTTTATTGCAAATGCTAGGGTGAACTTACGGGATTTATGTTGAACAGTTTCAATTCAATCCTTATAATTGTTTCATACTTGCCTTAGCGTGTTTGAATCGATATAATTGAAAATCAGGATTTACCACTGTTTGCCTAAATGGTTGTTTAGCCCGTTTACACACCGTCTAAACGCTACTTGGTGGTACGCCATTTCCATTTAATTGAACGTTTCATGTTTAAATGGTTGTTTTGCCCATTTAAGTGGCCGTTTAGCCCGAATAATGGCTAAACGGCAAGTAACCAACTGTTTACCATTTAATATTTAGGGTAACATTGGGATTTTACTGACGAGGGCATCCTATATTTGTATTTTAATCTGAATTTCTTTTTCAGGTCACCCTTGTGAAGATGGTCAATGAGGCCACCGCAAACATTCCGGGGTGGGAGGACGAGAGATGATTTGATGATTTGGCTGAGTTGTAGTTTATTCCAGCACCCAGCTGGTATGGTTTTTGTTCGAAAACATGGAAGGATATCATTGATCAATAACAGAAGATCATTCAATTAATATCAGTATCTGAAGTGTAGCACTGTGGCCAAGTTTCTACAGTTTAACATAGGTTAGTGTCCGGGAAGAAAAAAAATATATCCACGTTGATCCAGGAGTTTGATCATTTTTGTATTGTAAAGCAGAAATATAGGCTTTTGGTTACTCTGGTTCATTTAGCTGTGTTGTGGAGCAGTGATGTAGTTTAGAATCCTCCAAACCATGCCTTGAGACTTGAGAGGTTGTTAGTAGTATTCATCTTGGGAAAATTTCTGCCAGGTACTGACAACATCCTGCTGAGTTCTGATTGCTGAGTACTATGAATGGAAACCACCAAATATTTCAGAAATAATCCAAATACTTGGACCTGCAGTTGCATACAGATAGGTGTAATATGGTTTACTTTTGAACCATGTTTTAGTTTGTGGTGTACCATTATTTTGCAATGCTCAAAATACAAATGTGTCTCAAGGTGAGCCTTTGCGTGCTTGGAGCACTACTCTTATTCATCAATGTGTGCCACAATTGTCTGATACACCGTAGAAAGTATTATTTCGCCTATCTTGATTATACTTTCTTAGCTGGAATTACAGTGTGTCTGGCGTGCGTCGCGGCGTAAGCGTGGCATGTGAGTTTTGTGTGCGTTGTCTTTGACCCCTTAATAAGAGTACATTACCAAATGTCGACTAACATCCTCAAAATATTAGAGGCCTAAGTGTTGATGCAAAAGTGAATCTGCAAACACAAAAGGCTAATACCCGAAATCGATATCCAAAGCGTGCCAGTCGATTTGACCTGTTAATCGACAAGGATGAAGATACGAGCACTTTGGTCCTGACAACAGCGATACGCCCGGAAGTCACGGCCAAGAGGTACTCACGCGGAACTCGAAGATCGACAAAGATTGCACTTAGAGTAATGCAACTCGCCGAATCGATGAGAACTCGTAAAAAAGGAAAAAATATGCAAGTTGACGAAGTCGCCGAAAAGTAGATGTAAATAAGAGTAAAAGCTATTTTTTGATGTATTGATTGATTTCTATTACATTGCCCTTCACTCTATATTTATACCCTGACCTATAGAAACATAATCGAATACGACTAGGACACTAAACCCAAGTCTAAGAAAAAGAACATGACTTTGACACAACTCAGACTCTACTAATCGTAAACAAGGAAATCAACTCCTATTTTATTCCATAATCCGCCTTAATCACGATGGTATTCTCATCGGCCTCCTTTTCACCAGCACAGCCCCTTTTCCATCGGCAGCAACCTTCGATCTCCTTCCATCGGTACATTCCCTGTTTCATCGGCTGCAGTCTTCACACCTTCCTTCATCGGTACATTCCCTTATCTTATCGGCAACAGTCTCCAAATCTTCCATCGGCATCGGTAATAACACCCTTGACCTCATCGGCAACATTCCTAATTAAATTCATACACTGTCACCGCTTAAAAACAAACTTATTCTCCTTGGCTATCAATTCACACGGCAATCTTTCCCTTGCTGATCAACCTTTCCTGATCATTTTGACACGTGCTAAAATCGGTGTCAACACATGCCCCCCAATTTCGGAGTATAAGATACTGATGCTCCGAAATTTACTCCAACTGATGCTTGCTATTATCTATTTCTTTGACCCATCATCCAAGCATAACATGATTTGTTACCAAATTCAATCAAATCTAGATCCAATCCATGTATCTCAATATATATTGCATTTTTTTCCAACCTTCTTTGCCTTAACTACTGTTGAGATACCAAAATAACAAACCATCAACAATATCTCACCGCAACGCATCATTTTTAGAACTGAAAAATCTTGTATCAAGATATCCTTTAAGTTATGATTACTTGCCATCAAATCTTCTGTACTATCCCTTGATTGTCGTGCGAACAGTTACCATATCCAACTGAACCACCTCGATCCATCCGCATACGGCATAGAGATAAGTCAAGAATACCCCTACTCCAAATAACCTATAAATAGATTCCTCCGGGCTGTTCATCTTCTACCTTCAAACTCCACCTTTTGGCATTCTCACCCCGGCGGCAACCCTAACCAACGACCGCGCGCCTTCAACTCATCAGAATCATTATCATCTTCAAGTTCCCAGCTCGTGCCCTCATCCTCCTGAAGCAATGGCTGTTAACTTCGACGTCCCTGCGGTTTGTTCTTCTTCTCATTACTTTTACTTTAATCCTTTCGGTCTCCTGCGAATTCTTACAGTCGACATTTTCTTTCTCTTTCATTTTCTTGGTCCTTCAAACCTAGGAACTCCGCAACACATTGGTGATTCCAACCCATCAAACTCCCCTTCACTGCTTAGGTCCGATGGGCAATCCAGACCCAACTGATTTGATTAATGCAGAAGCCAATCGTATTCCCTTCAAATCTCAGAATTTCTCTTTGAATCTGTGGAAAGATACATTCCGTTCTTGGCCTAAACCCACCAAAGGGTGGAAAAATTGGTTTCTGAGGGTCAACAGGTCAATGCAAGTGTTCTGGGCAGAGCGAAAAATAGATCAATGTATCAGGCTGTCCATTGCCGATATGCAGAAAAATGAATCTATGATGATAGCTGCTGCTCAATTTTGGTCTGACACCACCAACACCTTCATGTTCGGTCATGGCCCCTGTGCCCCTACCCTTGCCGATGTGTACATGCTCACGGGTCTAGATATTTCAACTATCGATGAAGGCCATATTTTCGGCAGAAAAGCTGAATACAGAATAACCACACGCAACATCGGCGGCTGGACAGGATATATCCAGGAATACCAGAAGACTGGTACTGTCAATCAGAGGGAGCATGCCACATTCCTGAACATGTGGCTAGAAAAGTTTATTTTCTGCGGACGATCGGTAGGACCAACCAATGCTTTCCTCCCAGCAGCAGAACTCTTGGCCAACGGTGTCAGATTTCCACTTGGCCGATATCTTCTGAGTTCAACCTACCATCTCCTCCACCAAGTATCCCAAAAGCTTATACTTGGCGAACCCATCGGCAATCTGGGAGGCCCATGGTGGTTTATTAATATGTGGTTGAACGCTCACATGCACAAGCGTTTACAATGGAATCTCTTTGCTCAGGAATTCCCACGAGAGATTCCCGAAGAATACGTCCTTAGGGATGATGAATCAGCAACACGCCCCCCTCTCAACTTCGGTGAAGCAATCATCGTCCTTCCCGGAACAGAAGCCAATGAGGATCAAATCGGCAGATTTTTTCACACTTTCTACCACGACCTCCCTCGTGATCTCAGGGCTTGGGTGCCTTATATTGACGAGGATAACAAGTTTCCCCTCCTCTTCAATTTTGCCGATAGTGATCTGAACCAAGATAATGATCTCATGATGGCCATCATCACCCCCAGAGCAATTCCAGTCAACACATTTGGCAGTGGGAAAGCCTCCCACATTACTTATGAATTTTACAATCCATCGGCAGTATCTCGCCAGCTGGCCTTTGGGCAACTGCCCATCAAACTGTGCTATGCCGATGTGATTAAACCCAGGGAAATCATCACCTCCGGAACTGAATGGAGCAGGATAGTAAGACTTGCTCCTGATGCCGATATTTCAAATGTCGATCTATCAGCCTGGTCACCAGCTTCTTTCATAACAGAATCATATAAGCAATGGTGGCAGGAGTGGAAAGAACAGCTATTCTCAACGTCTGTTCACACATATCGGCACCAGATTGACCCCGATTATGCTATTCCTGATAATGCAGTAAGTTCCTTTCAACTTTTGTCCCTTCCTTTTTCTTTTATTATGTGTATCGGTAACTAACCTTCCTTGAAACAGGCTGACGATCCAGTTCCACCAATAAGCAAAAGCGGAAAACCTTTCAATCTCCATCCAGCCTCTCCGATTTCAGCAATCGGTTACAACGCCCCTACCCTGGAAGCCTTGACCTTCCAAAGAGCTCGCACCAAAATTGGCACTTCTAGACCAAGATTGGGAACATCCAGGGCTTCTCCAAAGGCTGCTGCTTCAAGCCTGATCAAGGCTTTTAAGGTAACAATCTTGTTTACTATCTTCTCTGCCGATACACTTTATATTAACATACAACTATCAGGGTGTACAAGCTGCAGCTGGATCATCATCGGCAACTTTACCGAGCACCACAACTTCCACTCCTCCTTCAGAGGTATTCTTTCATTATTTTTTTTTCTATTTTTCTCCATTAAACATCCAATCTTATATCTGTTTTTGCAGCAACAAATGGATACATCGGTAAGCACACCGATCATACAAGCTCCTCAACCAACAGATGTTGATGCCCCCCAGCCAATTGTTGTTGAAGCACAACAAAAACGTAAAGCTTTGACCGATGCTGAGGCTCAACAGAAACGACAAAAACCTACACCAGCCCCTGCGTCTGCTCCAACACCCGTCGATCAGCCCTCTGAACAAACTGCTCCTGCCCAAGATACATCATCGGCGATTGTACCTCAAGGGCCGACTACCAATGTGGTCATAGAAGACATTCCATCGGCATCTTCTGCCGATCCTTCACAGGACCCTTTACAAGCCGCTCCTTCAAGCCAAGCTCAAGAAATCGCCTTGAAGCAGGTAAACCAGTCAATTACCTGGTTTATCATATCTTCAAAATATTATAAACAGGATTTCTAATTCTCTTTATCCCATAGGAACAAGACTCTCCCGATAGCTTATTTTCTTTTGCTATCGATGTTTCTGATGACGATGGAGAAGAAGCGAGCTCGTCCCTGGCGTTGGGAACAATATCATCAGACACATATGGCAAGCTGGAAACCCTCCTAAACCTGCTACAGTAAGAAACTGCCCAATTGGTAATCGACTCGGATCCTGCGAAGTCTATCTTCAAGGCAATCCGCGGCCAAGTCCCCTCCAATGTTGAAGAAATCATCTTTCCAGCAGTCCATCTGGAGAGCAGACAGCTTCAATATCAAAGGGCCGTTCATCGTATCGCTGACAGAGCAACCCAATCTCAACTTAAAGAAGAAATGCTACAGCTGAAGCAAACTGCCGATGAGAAGCACAAGAACATCAACAATTTGCAAGCCTCCAGTGCCGATATTAGACAGAAAATCTCAGATCTATCGGCAAAGAAAGCAGCCCTGCTAGCTGAACTAGAAAAGGTTGAGACAGCTCTGACTCAGGCCAAACAAGAAGAAGACCAGCTTCCCGACGCCATTAAAGCCCTTCAACAGGAACGGGATGCTCAAGCTCGCAAGGCCTTGGCCTTGAAAAAGAAAATCAAACCTGTGGAAGGAAATGCCGATGAAGATGCCAAGGAGCTAAAAGAAGCCGATGAAATTCGCCTGCGTGCGATATCAGCCATCCAGGCTTTGTTAAATTCGGCATAATTGATACTTTGTTTTAACTCCAGCCGATAGGATTGTTATCGGCAACCATACTTTTTATGCATCTATCCAAATACTAGGGTAATATTTCTTTAAATATTTTCCATTTAACGCTCTGGGAAATACTACTCCTTCGAGAGTTTCAAGAATATACGCATTACCAGGAACAGACTGATTTATCCGATATGGACCTTCCCAATTAGGGGACCATTTGCCAAACTTAGAATTTTTAGTCCCAATCGGTAAAATCAATTTCCAGACTAATTCACCATCGGCAAATTCCTTTACCTTCACTTTCTTGTCATACCACCTAGCTACTCTCTTCTTGTTTTCCTCGATGTTAACCAAAGCTTTTAACCGATGACCTGCTACGTCTTCCAACTCATCTTTCATAAGGATATCATAATCATTGGCTGTCAGTTGATCCTGAAAACGCATCCGCCTAGATCCAATCTTAATCTCCCAAGGTAATACTGCATCGTGTCCATACACCAATTGATAAGGTGATACCTTGGTTGCACCATGACATGCCATCCGATATGACCACAAAGCTTCATTTAATATTGTATGCCACTTTTTAGGATATTCTTTGATCTTGCGCTTAATAAGTTTGATAATCCCCTTATTAGATGCTTCAGCTTGGCCATTTGCTTGGGCATAATATGGTGAAGAATTCAAAACTTTAATTCGCATACTCAAAGCAAACTCATCAAATTCACCTGATGTAAACATAGTGCCCTGATCGGTAGTGATGGTTTGAGGGATGCCAAATCAGTAAACAATATGCTCCTTCACAAAATCAACCATGTTAGCCGATGTCACCTTTTTCAAAGGAATTGCTTCAACCCACTTCGTGAAATAATCGGTAGCAACCAGAATAAATTTATGCCCTTTACTCGATGGTGGATAAATTTGACCGATGAGATCAATAGCCCAACCCCTAAACGGCCATGGTTTAATTATAGGATTCATAGCCGATGCAGGTGCTCTTTGAATATTACCAAACTTTTGACATTCCTGACATCCTTTAAAATATTTAAAACAATCCTCAAGAATAGCTGGCCAATAATATCCATTTCTTCTGATCATCCACTTCATCTTGAATGCTGACTGATGAGCCCCACATACTCCTTCATGAATTTCACTCATCAGGCTTTTTGATTCCTCTATACTAACACACCTGAGTAAAACTCCATCTATGGTACGATAATATAATTCATCATCGAGGAGTACATACTTTGTCGCTTGGAATCTTACACGTCTTTCAACCTTTTTAGATGGATTCTTTAAATAATCAATGATTTCCCTTCTCCAGTCATCGGCATCAGCCACCAATGTCAATGCTTCTTGAACAGGTTGATATCCTGAAGCATGCTGAGCCAATCGGTTAGCCTCTTCATTATGCATTCGGGAAATATGCTCCAGATGAAAACTCCTAAACCCTTTTAACAATTCCAAACATTTTTCATGATACGAAATTAGGATTCCACTTCGACATTCATAAATCCCAATCAACTGATTTATAACTAGCATAGAATCACCAAAGACCTCAACAGCATCAGCCTGTATTTCTTTAAGCAATTCTAACCCTTTTATCAGTGCTTGGTATTCAGCTTGATTGTTTGTCGATGTAGCGACGATCAGCAATGAGAATTCATACTTCTTCCCCTGAGGAGAAATCAACACGATGCCGATGCCTGCCCCTTCACCACAAGTAGACCCATCAAAGAACAGTGTCTATGGAGCAACTTCCAAAGAATCTACCGTGTTGCAATGTTGAGTAACAAAATCGGCCATAACTTGTCCTTTAACTGCCTTAGCCGATTCATAACGTAGGTCAAATTCTGATAACGCTAAAATCCATTTACCAATCCTACCATTTAATATCGGCATATATAGCATATATTTGACCACATCATCTTTGCATACGACAGTACATTCAGCCGATAGTAAATAATGCCTTAACTTACTACAGGAGAAATATAAACATAAGCATAATTTCTCAATAGCCGAATACCTGGTTTCAGCATCTATTAATCGTCTGCTCAAATAATAGATAACACGCTCCTTTCCTTCAAATTCTTGAATAAGAGCTGAACCGATAACAGTATCTTCAGTTGATAAATATAATCTGAAAGGTTTTCCATGCTGGGGTGGAACTAACACTGGAGGATTTGTTAAATAACTCTTAATCTGATCTAAAGCCAACTGCTGTTCATACCCCCATTTAAACTCCTGATCGGCTTTCAATTTCAATAACGGACTGAAAGCCTTGATTTTGCCTGACAGATTAGATATAAACCTTCTGATGAAATTAATCTTACCGATCAAGGATTGCAATTCAGTCTTATCAGCAGGAGCAACAACCTTGTTGATTGCCTCAATAGATTTTCTACTAATTTCAATGCCCCTCTGATGCACCATAAAACCCAAGAATTGTCCTGCCGATACACCAAATGCACATTTATTGGGATTCATCTTTAATCCATGTTTTCTTGTGCACTCCAATATCTTTCGCAGATCGGTTAGATGCTTCGTGATATCTCCAGACTTGATCACTATATCATCAATGTAGATTTCCACCAATGTGCCGATATATTCATGGAAAATAAAGTTCATAGCTCTCTGATAAGTAGCACCGGCATTTTTCAAACCAAATGTCATAACTATCCACTCAAATAATCCCACATGACCTGGACATCTAAAAGCAGTTTTGGAAATATCTTCTTCAGCCATGAATATTTGGTTATAACCCGCATTTCCATCCATGAAACTAATAATCTGATGCCCTGCTGCAGCATCAATCAACAAATCGGCAATCGGCATCGGATAACCATCCATCGGTGTGGCCTTATTAAGATTCCTGAAATCAATACAAACACGGAGTTTTCCATTTTTCTTATATACAGGAACCACATTAGAAATCCACTCTGCATATCGACACTGCCGAATAAACTTTGCCTCAATTAACTTGGTTATTTCGGCCTTAATATCAGGGAGTATATTAGGATTGCATCGGCGAGCCGGCTGCTGATGTGGCCGAAATCCAGATTTAATCGGCAACCGATGTTCAACTATAGATCGGTCTAATCCAGGCATTTCAGTATAATCCCAAGCAAAACAATCTTTATATTCCTTTAACAAATCAACTAGTTGCTGTTTACACTTGGAATCTAATTTAGAGCTAATAGAAGTGGGCCTTGGCCTATCGCCTTCACCAATATCTACTTCTATTAAATCATCAGCCGATGTAAATCCTTGACCTAATTTTCCATCATCGGCAAATCTATCCATTAAAACTCTTCTTCAGAACCGACTGCTTGGATCGGTAGAATTTCATAATCAGCAATCTTGAGGAACTCTTTTTCCCAGGCTTCTCCCGATATGCACCTGGTTCGTTCATAAGTATTTGATTCTGCCGATGCAATGATATAAGAAGAGTCACCAGGAACAACTTCAATCTTATCTCCAATCCATTGTACCAGACATTGATGCATTGTAGAAGGAACACAACAATTAGCATGAATCCACTTCCCAAAAGTAAATTATATGCACCCTTGCCATTAATAACAAAGAAAGTTGTCGGCAAAGTTTTACTGCCGATGGTCAACTCAACACATACTGCCCATTTAGCTGGTGACACATGGCCTTCAAAATCTTTTAGCATCATATCGGTCTTAGTTAAGTCTTGATCCCCCTTACCAAGTTTCCGATACATCACATAAGGCATAATATTAATCGCAGCTCCTCCATCAATAAGTATCTTAGATACAGGCTGCCCATCAACTCTGCCTTTTACAAACAAAGCCTTGAGGTGTTGTCTCTCATCATCAGTGGGCTTCTCAAAAACAGCCATCATTGGATCTAACATTAATTGAGCTATCTGATCAGAGGAAACAGCCTCTTCTTCACTGTCAGACAAAGCCAAAAATTCCATCGGCAACATAAACACCATATTGACGTCTGCCGATGGACCTTTATCCTTGTGCCTTATCTGCCATTGCTGGTTACCAGATTTCTCATTGGAGGGACTTTCTTCTTGATATAAATCTTTTTGACGATCCCGCTGCATTTTCCTCTTCTGTGTCTTTGTCAAACCTTCTGGACACCATTGAGGAAGCTTAGTTTTCCAAACTGGCTGATAAGTTCTAGTTGTCTCCACACGACGTATATTAGGGTCCCTGTAAAATATTTCTTCATCAGGGACTCTTGCATTTGCCATCTCTTCGAGTTCCTCTTGGTTCCTTGGAAAATATGCAACGCGTTTACCAAGCCTTTCGTGCACACTAAGCCTGCCCCCCAGCCGATCATGTACTGATGCTCTCCTTCTGATCGGCTCATTAATGAACAAACCTTGATTACCAGATTGAAACTTTCTTGCAGGATAATTAACTCCATAATAGCCATTGCACTCTGGACAATTTTCAACAATAGGTAACTTAATACCTTCTTCCCAACAATGAATAAAAAATGGACAATTCCAATGATCCTTATGCCGATTCCACTCTTCTTGACGCCTTTCCTCTTGTTGTCGTCTATACCGGTCCCTTCGCTGACGCCATCCTTCGTGTTGTCTTTGATGGGTAATCACGATGCCAGATCGAAGAGGCCTCCCAGAACCGCCACTCTCCGTCAATAGCCCCTTGCCTTTTGCATCATCGGTAGTTATCCGATGTTGGGGATCTACTGATGCATTCTTTTCAGCAGCTTCCGACGTCAACACCTTAATTTTTCCTTCAGCATCCAACACATTTGCTGGAAAAGGATGTTGATCAATTTTCATTGGTTTTTGAATCTTGGAATTGCCAAATTTTATCCTGCCAGACTCAATAGCTAACTGTAATTGTTGTCTAAACACCTTGCACTCATTGGTACTGTGTGAAGTTGCATTGTGCCACTTGCAATACAGCATATGCTTCAACTCTTCTGCCGATGGGATCACATGATTGGGTGATAATTTAATCTGGCCCTCCTGAAGCAAAAGATCGAATATTTTATCGGCTTTGGTGACATCAAAAGTAAACTTTTCTGGCTCTTTGTGACCAAAGGGACAAGATATCGGCTTCTTATTCTTAACCCACTCTGCCAAACCGATAACTGGTTCATTATCTGAATCAGAATCTTCCGCTTCTTCAACAAATGAAACTTTCTTGTTCCAATTTCTCTTAGGTTCAAAAACCCTAGTATCTTGATCAGAAATCCTTTGTACTAAATGACTTAGGCTTTCGAACTCCTGAGAAGCATATCTGTCCTTAAGGTGTGGCAATAATCCCTGAAAGGCTAAATCGGCAAGCTGCCGATCATCCAATACCAGACTGTAACATTTATTCTTTACATCTCATAGCCTTTGTACAAAACCTTCTACCGATTCATCATTGCGCTGTTTCATCTTTACTAAATCGGTAAGCTTCTTTTCATGAATTCCAGCAAAGAAGTACTTATGAAATTGCTTTTCCAGATCAGCCCAAGTGATAATAGAATTTGGTGGTAGTGAAATAAACCACGTAAATGCTGATCCGGATAGAGATGACGAGAAAAGACGAACTCTCAATTCATCTCTACAAGCTGCCTCTCCACATTGAATAATAAAACGATTAACATGCTCCATGGTTGATGTATCGTCTTGCCCAGAGAATTTAGTGAAATCTGGCACTTTGTAACGATTTGGGAGAGGAATTAAATCATATGCTGGAGGATACGGAGTCCGATAAGAATAAGTATTAACTTTGGGCTTGATCCCAAATTGATCTCTCATAATTTCTGCTATCTTATCGGCCCAAAAAACATCGACATCTTGCTGACGATATGGTTGAATCTCTGCTGGAGGTATCTGTTGATATCCTTCTGCATACCTTTGTTGCCCACGATCTCCAGCAATTGGCATATTTGCTACTAACTGTGGTCCATTAATCTGCTGAAAAGGATTCATCGGCTGAGCTGCCGATGCTTGATTCTGAAAACCAGCATGCATGTGACCTTGATGAACTCCTGTGGCTTGCTGATTTGGCTGAACTGTATGTTGAGTAGGAAACTGCCCTGACCAATTATTAGTGTTCATCGGCACAAAGTTTGCCGATGGCTGGTAGCTTGTTGGCATTGCTGGATAATTACATCCAACTTGAGGCATAACCTGCTCTCCAGGTTGACTGATTATAGGAGCCTTCTGCTGCATCGGTAACAAACTTGCCGATGGACTTGAACCAGATGTTTGACCCAGAGACGCCTGAAAACCTCCCAGACTTGGTTGTGCAGTAGTTGTAATATATTGAGGCGCTTGGGCCATCGGCAAACCAGCCGATGGGATAGGAGTTTTTCCTGCTGCGTCAAACACTTGAGATAATCCGTTATTGACAGTAGATGGCTCCGGAGGCATACCTATCCCCACCAATTAGCAGGAGTTTGATTACTCTGTGGTATAGAACCTGATAAAGCTGATGCTGATAGATCTGTACCAAGCTGAACTCGTCCTGATAATGCTGAATCTGGACGAACAGGAGTAGACTGTGCATTAGATAATCCTGCTGATACTGGAGGAGAAGAAATCTCTATACCCGCAACGGCTGGAGGAGCCGATGGAGCAACAGCAGATGCTGCTTCTGGTTGATGATAAGCAGGCCCAACGTAATGATGTGACGCTTGCCCTTCTTTGAAAGTTTGAATCACAGCATTATGAACAGTATTGGACAGCACATTGGAGTGATTAATTAAAGCATGATTCACCGCAGAATTAACCATCTCTTGAAGTTTACCAGGATTAGGATCAAAGGTAACCTGCCGAGGCAACGGCAAGTCCTGCTTCTGGATGACTTGTCCACTTTTGTTCATGCTGAATGACTTCAAGTAAAGCTGTCTATATTCTTCAATAGCCCTCTCCATAGCCTGCTTCTGATCGTCTTTAAGATCTTCTTCTGTTACTGCGATGATATTCCCAGCATCGATCTCATGATTAGGCATCTTGACTAGATCTGTCCCACCAGGCGTGCCAAAAGATGTGTTGATGCAAAAGTGAATCTGCAAACACAAAGGGCTAATACCCGAAATCGATATCCAAAGCGTGCCAGTCGATTTGACCTGTTAATCGACAAGGATGAAGATACGAGCACTTTGGTCCTGACAACAGCGATACGCCCGGAAGTCACGGCCAAGAGGTACTCACGCGGAACTCGAAGATCGACAAAGATTGCACTTAGAGCAATGCAACTCGCCGAATCGATGAGAACTCGTAAAAAAGGAAAAAATATGCAAGTTGACGAAGTCGCCGAAAAGTAGATGTAAATAAGAGTAAAAGCTGTTTTTTAATGTATTGATTGATTTCTATTACATTGCCCTTCACTCTATATTTATACCCTGACCTATAGAAACATAATCGAATACGACTAGGACACTAAACCCAAGTCTAAGAAAAAGAACATGACTTTGACACAACTCAGACTCTACTAATCGTAAACAAGGAAATCAACTTCTATTTTATTCCATAATCCGCCTTAATCACGATGGTATTCTCATCGGCCTCCTTTTCACCAGCACAGCCCCTTTTCCATCGGCAGCAACCTTCGATCTCCTTCCATCGGTACATTCCCTGTTTCATCGGCTGCAGTCTTCACACCTTCCTTCATCGGTACATTCCCTTATCTTATCGGCAACAGTCTCCAAATCTTCCATCGGCATCGGTAATAACACCCTTGACCTCATCGGCAACATTCCTAATTAAATTCATACACTGTCACCGCTTAAAAACAAACTTATTCTCCTTGGCTATCAATTCACACGGCAATCTTTCCCTTGCTGATCAACCTTTCCTGATCATTTTGACACGTGCTAAAATCGGTGTCAACACTAAGGTACTTAAAAAATAATTTTGCTTGATTATACTTCTCCGATTTTTTATTTTTTAGCACCTTTTTTGAAAAATATTCACGTTCAAACCCTTGAGCGTTTTAATTTCGTTTTTGGACCTAAAGGTCGGCACCTTGATGCACGGCGCCGAGGTAACATGTCTCATCACCATGGATCATGGCGCCGAGGTTCGAGGCACGTGTAAACATGGCTGCCTGCGTGGGCACCGACGTGGCAGCCGGCTCGGTGTTGTGCATCTTGACGCCGAGCTCGGCGCCACGGATGGTGGCGCTGACCCAAGTCATCTGCAAAAGCTGATCTGACTTTTCTCTTCTCGATGGACGCTGCATGAGCTTGCGAATCAAGAGCTGCTCCTGCTGCTCTCTTTTCATTGCACGTGCTTTTTTTGCTGCCCTTAGAGCATCTCCAGCAGTACTACCTAAAACAGACTACCTATTTCTCTGTTTAGGTAGCCACCAATTCTCAGAGTACCTATTTTTTGCTGTTGTCTCCAGCAGTACTACCTAAAACAGACTACCTATTTCATTTCTCACAAATGCATGTTGCCCCTCTATAATCTTCATTTCTCCTCTACAATTTAACCAAAAGTATTTCAACCAAAAATAAAACACATAGTTCAAACATAATTAATTGGAACATAATAAAACAAAGATGAAAATAAAGCACATAGTTCAGACATAATAAATAGGATATAGGATCCTACAAAGTTCAAACATACTTAAATAAAGTACGATGACAACAATTGGAAATAAAGAAACAAAGCTCAAATAGATGGATCGCCACCAAGTCCATCATCTCCTACATTATGACTACCACCACTGGAACCACCAAGGCTTTGGGAGAACTCAGCCATCTTCTGTGACGTGATTTGAGCCCTCATTGCCAAGACATAATTCTTCTGATCTATATCTAAAGTGTTGACATCACAAAACATTATCTTTTGCTCTTGTTCCCACATCAACCGTTTCTCCTCAATAGATATCCCACGCTCCTGAATTGCCTTGGCCTCTTGCCACCTCAAATCCTTCATCTTCTTTTCCTCCTTCTCAACAAGCAATTCTTGAACCACATTCTTGTATGAACCATCATCTCCTCCCTTGTTCTTGAGCTGTTCCTTTGCACGCTTCCTTCCTATAGGTCTTTGTCCTTGTGACAGTTGAGATGAATCAGGAGTTTGTGGGCTCCCCATACCTTCGGCTTCATCAACAAGGATTGGACCGGAAGATGTGGCATTGCTAGTCTTTTGCTTCTTGGCACTGCTAGCCTTCTTCTTCTCCTTTGGATTCATTGACTGGAATTTGGCTGAGTTTCTCACTTTGAGCCAGCGATGAAGGAAAGGAAATCATTTCTTCTTTCCACCTGAGTAGGCGAGTTGTGCTTGCAACAACTACATTCATTATAAAAATCAATGGGTAAACAAGTATGAACACACACAAGACAGTTAATTTGTAGTAATTTATGCTAGAATCACGACTAGTTGTAAAGCCTCTCACAGTAGCAGGTTGTGTAAGTCTACAGTTGAATTCATATTCCAATTTCCAACTATATGCATAAGGAAAAAAAGGATAGAGTAAAAACATTGGTGCCTGCAGTTAATCCACAGAACATGAAGAACAGAACAGCTTACATGCTCTTGGTATGGTACTCCACTCGGGTGTCGACGCTCCACATCCTCAAACATTGCTTGAAATTTTATACATTCCCTTTGGATTGTGCCCCATCTATGCTCAAGCGAACATGCATTCCTATCGGACTCAAAGGTCTTGTTGGCATGGAAATGTTGGGTGATTCTTGACCAATATGCCTTGCCCGGCTGCTCATTGCCAGCAATTGGATCGGAGCTGACATTCTCCCAAGAAAGGCAAAGTTGGATATCTTCAACTTGCGTATAGTTGGTACTTCTCTTTTGGGTCTTCGATTGAGTGCATTGAACAGGTGTCGACTCAACATTAGTGGCATCCAGCATCAAATCTGTGTACGAGCCTTCGTAATTCATTGGAATCTAATTAAAAAAAGCCACAACGAAAATCACATGGTCAATTATACTAGTTAGTTTTGACTGCACAAATCACATGGTCAATTATACTGTAAATGTATTTATTTCGCAACAAAAATTCTGCAAATGTTTTTGGAATCATATATAATATCTTCTTGCAGAATTTTATTTCTCAAGTCTCACAGTACATACTGAACAAGGGAAAGATTATGTTTGCACTGAATTAAGCAAATCATCTCGTGCATTATTTATGTTAGTGAACAAGGAAATATGCAATCCTCCATATCCGAGATGACTAAACTAGCAGAACAGACGAAATTCCTAGTCAAAGTCTCACAGGATTACACGAGCTAGTTCATCGAAATAGAAGCAGAACTGCAGAAGGGGTCACCTTTCGAGCGTCAGATCCTTGCTCTGGAGGGAAAGAACGGGCGTCAGATCCCAGCGCCGGAGGAGGTGTCGTTGGCGCCGGAGGGAGCAGGGACACGGAGGGAGGCTTCACGGTGCCGGGAGGACGACCGGCGTGGCCTTCTTCTCCGTGAGGACTACGGGGAGGCGGCCCTCTAGATCCGGCGGAGGAGAGTGCGGGCTGAGTCGGAGAAAGGGCAGCGCCGGTGAGGAGCACGGGGCAGAGCCGGTGAGGTCATGGGGCGTCGCCGGCCATCTTCCCGGTGCTGGTGGAAGGGCACGGCGGCGGCCCAGCTCTTGGCGGCGGCGGAGGGAAGCGTCGGGCACGAGTGTGGGAAAGAGTCGGGCACACGCGAGTAGGGGAAACGACCGAACAGATTTTTAGCTAGCCATTTGTTGGGCCAATAGATGTAGGTAGTGGGATGAGAAATTTGTCGGGCCAATAAAAATAGGTAGTGGGATAGGTAGCATGTTGGAGTGCATTTTTTTGGCCCTCACTACCCAAATATAGGATAGATAGTGGGTTTAGGTAGCCTGCTGGAGATGCTCTTACACAAAGAAGTCTACCACAAAAGTTTCTTACACAAAGAAGTCTACCACAGAAGTTTCTCATAGTTTATTTTTGCTTAACAAGAGATAGGCATGCATAACTAGAATAGAAATAAATATACTAAAGTCTAAACAATTGATAAAAACATCTAAATTCATGGCTCAAAAATTTATACTTCTTCTGTCTCAAAATAGAAGTCGTTCTCGCTTTCTGACAAGTCAGATTTTTTAACTTTGACCAATTATATATAAAAATATTAATATTTATAATACATAATTAGTATCATTATAAGATCGTTGAATATACTTTCATAATAAAATTATTTGAAGATATAAATGTTGCACGCTAGTGGACAGCTTGCATAGAACATACCCTATTCGCTTGAACTTATCTGCACTACTCCCTTCGTCTAGAAAAGAATGTAATTATGAGAAATGTGCCGGTCAAACTAGCTCAACTTTGACCAAGTTTATAGAAAATAATATTAGCATTTATATCTTTAAATAAATTTATTATGAAAATATATTCTATGACTAATCCGATGATACTTATTTTGTTTCATGAGTGTTAGTATTTTTTTTTATAATTTCAGTCAACATTTGAATTGTTTGACTTGGGATGTGAGAATTGCATTGTTTTGTGGACGGAGGGAGTACTTCAGCCATAGAACAGTGTTTTTCTCTCACAACAAATTAGCATCAGCAACAGCCTTTTTTTAGCCAGCCGAACAGTGGAGTTTTGCTTAGTGGGTTTTAATTCGTAAGTTTCGGCAGTCGAGAGGAGCTCTCTATCCTCCGCGCTACTTATATTTATGGCTATTAGAAACTTATATTTATGATTATTAAAACTTATATTTATAATTTAAAACTATTAAAAACTTATATAATTTAAAACGATTGGGTCTGCTCGTCTGTATTTTTTTTTGTTCTAGGCGTGGCTGCAAAATACTGTAAAGGTACTGCACAGGAAACGTAGCCCAGCAGGCTGATTAAAACTTATATTCATGGTAATTTCAATATTATAATAAAGATATATGAAGGCCAAGATTAATTAACTTTAGTGGTTTGATTTATATATGTATTTTATGTCATAGTTGTTTGACCGAAATACCCAAACAACATGACATGCAGTTGCATCAGCTCACAAACAGATTGGAAATGAGAGAGAAGAAAAAAAAGAAAAGTTATTAAGATGGTGAAAGAAAAGTTATTAAGATGGTGTTTGGTTCCACGTCCTAAATTTTAGTCGCTGTCCCATCGGATGCTTGACACATGTATGGAGTATTAAATATAGACTATTTATGAAACTAAATGCACATATTGAGACTATTTTGCGAGATGAATTTTTTAAGTCTAATTAGTCCATGATTTGACAATGCAGTGCTACAGTAACATGTGCTAATGACGGATTAATTAGATTTAATAAATTTGTCTGGCGGATTACTGATAGATTTTATAAATTGTTTTTTATTAATATCTGAATACCCCATACAACATCCCCACGTGACACCTCTAAACTTCACTGGATTCAAACACCCTAAAAAAGCTACCTTGACTTTGGCGTTCATCAATTCCATGGTGACGCTTGCCTATATGGCTATACCCATACAGTGATACAGTGCACACTATGTCAGGTCTTTTCAACTCTACAGCTCGACATGCATTTGCACTGACACACGTAAGCAGAAGCGATGTGAATTTGCACTGCTCTTAGCAGCGTCGGAGGACACCCGACCTCAGCGTCAAGATCTGCGGCGTCGGGGTCAGCGCCTTGAATGCTGGCGTTGAGTTGTAGCTATGTCGACGCCACATCATTAGCCACACATTCTCTGGCCTCCTACCTCGGCATCATGGTCTAGGGCGCCATGGTCTAGGACGCCGAGACATGTTACCTTGGCGTCGTAAGTCACGGCGCCGAGAAAGGTGTCCAAATTTAGAATTTTTACGCTCAGGGGTCTAAATGTGAGATTTTAATGTAAAAAGGGCTAAATTGTGAAAAATCGGGCATTTCGGCATATTATTGAGTCATTCTTTCTTTTGAAAAAAAAATCATGCATGGCATATCATGTTCATATGCAAATGTTCTTGCACACAGGAATTTTTTTTGTTAAGCTAAAAGTTCCTAAAAATTCTAGTAGTGTTTTCATAAAGCCCAGAGTGTTCCATGTTTACCGATCATCATTATGAATGCATGTGCACATCTTTTTAGCTTCCTATTCTTTAGAAAAAGGAAAGAACAATTTCATTTATTATGGGCTGAAACGTTTGCAATTTTGGCCTATCTACTTTGCTTCTTTTCCTTCCAAGGCTGAAATGATTTCTTCTTGTTTAAGCCCACTCATGAAACAACCCCGATTTCCGCGAAGGGAAATCCACAGAGTCGATGTGTAATAAGACCGTTGTAGATCATATTACCCAAATTCCAGTCGATAACACATCCATACAACGTTATTATCAGAGTACATATAGAGCGGAAAACGTAAATTATTACATCGCCTCATTGGCGGAAATTAAAAGCAGCAAACATCCAGAACAGCTTGAAGATTGGATCGCCAAACTCGAGTGTAGGAACGAATCCCTCATCCGTCATTCTCTTCGGAGCTATACTCCTCAGCAGAACCTGTGTGCCAAAATTTATCAGTACGATTTGTACTGGCCACTCCCACCCTATGAGCATTGCTTTGTGGAATTGGATGCACATGGTTGTAATCATGAGATACCTATAGAGCTAGGGTTTCCTATCATATCAAGCGTATAATATAGTTGATCAAGTTTTAACACCACTCCCACACTCATACCACCTCAAACCATTCCCGAAACCAGGTTTTGATCCTGGGATCGATAAACCACCACCATCGCACTTCATCCCATCTCCACCATACCATCGCTCAGTCGACAGGCCAACTCCCTCTCGGCACTGTCTCAAGGCTCGTAGCCCCTGGCTACGTCCGAACACTCACTCCCGGGGAAAGAAGAGAAGGACCCATCTCACTATCTAGTTTAAGCGAAACCCAGGAAAGGTCCATAGCCGATAAATCGGCGTATGTATCGATCGATCAACCATACACTCTGCAGAGGTTTTACTTAACCACAAGATCTGCCTTCCTTGCTGACCGTCGTCAACTGGGCTGATTCCGGCCTCTTGCTAGCCTAGGATATTGCCACCCTACCATTCAGCCCTGGTACACCCCAAATCTAGTCTGGAGTGGCTGAAACTGTGAGTCATGAGCCAGGTCCACGAGGTCTCCATGAAGTCTCGGGAGGGTGTGAGGGAGATCATCTGCACCCCGTACCTCCCTCGCACTTTCCGCTATCAACCTAGCAGTAGTGGCAAAATCCTACCAAGTAGTTTGGCCGTCCCGCACCATATAGGGCGAGTGGTATGTAAGGCTTCCCGGTGAATCTGAGTACTAGTAAGTCCTTAAGTATGACCAAGCCAGTATGTCTTCGTCAGGGTTTCCTTTTACCGTGCCACCACAGCACCTCCACCTTGGGCTCCTCCCATCACAGGTTCACACCCAAGGCCATCCCATATGCCACTTACCCACCACAGGTACCCATTCTTGGGGTGTCCAGGTAGCACCCCACGGCAAGACTTGCCCCAGGCTCGTCATATACACCAACTTGGTCGACACAACCCTCACCCTCCACACACCCCAGTCACTCACGCAGCACTCTCCCCATAGTTTAGATATCATCAGTTTCCACCACGCATCAAAGTAGTGCAAGCTTAGTAGAGTGATAAACAAAATATAATAGCAAGCGCGTGACTAGCCTAACAGCTGGGTGAGCAGGGGTAAGGTTGCATCAAGGTAAAGATCATCAAGATAGCGTACTACCATGCAAGTCCTATCATAGTGTGTTCATAACAAAAATGTAAAGCACTAGCATTTCTAATTCAGCCATGCGTAATAGGTTCTACGAGATTGGGTGGGACGTGGCACCTTCAGTGTAGTCGTCTCCGTACTCCTCATGGTACTCATGATCCTCGTCAGACCGATTCTCCTCTGAGTCTGTAGAAAATCGCATTAAAGTCGCGTTAGCGACACCCATAGATTAGCACAAAGAAACAAATAAAATTCAAAAGGACCAAATGCACTCAAACATGGGTTCATTGCGTAGAGTTTGATTTTAGATGAATTTTGGTCCTGGTTTCATATTTTTCTGAGGTCGTATGAATTAGTTATGAATTTCTGAAGATTAAATCTATTTCTGAAAATGAAAAAGGCTGAATTATTCCTGGGCTGACACGTGTCACGCTGTGGTTGGTCCACGTGGCTTGCTGACGTCAGCCTGACGTCATCGCCCTGGCTCTGGGCTGACAGGTGGGGCCCTGCTGACGTCATCATGACGATGACGTCAGCATGACGTCATCAACAGCATTGTGGCGGACAAGTGGGGTCCTGCTGACGTCATCATGACGTCAGCATGACATCATCAACGTCACTGTGGCTGACATGTGGGGCCAGGGTTCTTGGGTCACTGGAATGTGGGTCCGTGGGTGCAGATGTCAGCATCGTGATGTCAGCGTGACGTCACCCCTGGTTGTATTATCACTGACAGGTGGGTCCCGCATGACGTCATCATGACGCCAGGATGACGTCACCCACTGTCAAGTGGGTCCCGCGGCTATGTGTCACTGACATGTGGGCCCAGGTCAACGGTCAACATTTGACCGGTCAACGGTCAACTCGGGTCGGGTCCAAACTGGGCCGGTTGGGCTCGGGTTGGGCCGGTCTGGGCCGGGCCGGGTTGGACACGTGGCAAGCTGTGGTGCTGCCACGTCGTAGCCGTGGGCTTCTACTGGGCTTGGTCCACAAGCTCGGTTTACGGTGGACGCGAGCGCTGGTCCACGGTGGACCGCGTCTTCTTCCGGTGAACCGCGTCCACCCTTCTTCTCTCTCTCTGTGGTCTGCGTGCACCGGGTGCATGTGTGAGTGGCTGGCGGGGGGAAGCCTCTGCTTCCATCTCCGGCGAGCTTCCGCAAAGGTCCAGGCGTCAAATTGAAGTGGGGAAAAGCCTTCTTACCTCATGGCGACAGCGGCGGTG
The DNA here is from genome assembly GCA_038087645.1 of Saccharum hybrid cultivar R570. NCBI lineage: Eukaryota > Viridiplantae > Streptophyta > Magnoliopsida > Poales > Poaceae > Saccharum > Saccharum hybrid cultivar. Next base: position 21,946,380 of record JAQSUU010000496.1, read on the forward strand.
AGGTCAAGGTGGCGGCCAAGGCTTCCCGTGGCGCTGGCCACGGTGATCGGCGGCTTGAGCACCACCGGTGTGCGGGAAGGGCGCGGACTGCGGCTTAGGCCGTTTTTGGTGGTGCGCGTGAGCATCACGATGTTCCAGCGGACTCGTTGGGCATGTCGAGGGAACTTCTAGAGTCTCCGGTGGTCTTGGCCCTGGTGGAGTCAACGCGGTGGCGGCGGCGCTCTGGCCGTGGCGCGGTGTGGCCTCCGTTTGACGTTCTAGTGATCCTCTCCTACTCTAATCGTGCACGCGACGTGTTCCGTGGTGTTGCGGAACCAACCAAGGTGGTTGCGCCATCTCTACCGTGGCGTAGGAAGCGCTGTGGCCGCGTCACAGCTGTGCTTGGATCCATGGCGAGCGTGTGCTCTCCGTGAACCATAACGGCGTGCTCGAGCTGTTGTGCTCGACGTTGCTCTCTTCCTTTCCTTTTGCCTCATGTTTCCGATCGGCTCAACACGGGGGCTGTGGTGGTCCTTCTAGGCTGCGTTTTGGCCAACCGAAATAAGAGTTCATGCTCCGGCGCGGTCCGTTCATGGGGGTCTAGGCGAACCCATGGGCTAGGAGGGGTCTCAGCGGCGTACGGCTCACCGTCGGTGTTGAGGGCGAGAGGATAGCGGTGCAGTGGCGGGTTGTGGCCGTGTAGCTCCGGAAGCCGTGCAGTGCCGACCCGCGACCGTGTTGGGGACGACAGCGTCGCCTTCGGCTTCGGCGACTCCGGAGGTGTTCCGACGGCGCCTTCCCCTGTTTTTCTCCTCTCCCCTCCTTCTTCCTCCCTTGGTTCTCTTTCTCTTGGCTCGGATGTGCAAAGGGTAGCCACCCGGTGGTGGCGGGGCGTTGAGAGCTCGGGCACTAGGGTGATCGGGGCTAGGCCTATATAGCCGAATGCCAAGCTTCCATGGCGGTGGCGATCGATCGGTGGAGAAGCATGCGACGCATCCTACGGTGGCATGAGGTTGCGTGGGCGCGGCGCAAGAGGGGGAACAAGGGCATGCCCCGGGCGTGACCCCTGGCCCGCCTCTGCCAATGCTGTCGGCCCCCGGTCGCGCGGTGGTTGAGCATGGCGTGGAGAAGAAGAACAGGAGCCTATCGTGCGGGGCCCGCGTGGCAGCGGCTGCAAGGAAAACAGAAATCGCGTGGGCGCGGGCGACGTGCAGCTGACACGCGGGGCCAAGTGGCAGCGGCAGCAGCAGCCAGCGGAGCTGGGCACGCGAGCGGGAGCGGTTGCCTGGGCCGGCTCGCTGGGCCGCGCGTGTGCGCGCTGGAGCTGGCCGCTTGAGCGGCGGCTTGGGCCGGATGGCTCGGCCGAGCAGCTGGCTAGGAGGCCTCCTCCTCCTTTTCCTTTTTATGTTTTTCATTTCTTTTCTATTTGTTTGAATTCAAATTTGGTTTGAAATTTGAATTCCAAACCAGTGTAACTTATTCATTGGAGTTTAGGAAATTTGTATTCATACTAACAATAGTAATAATAAAAATAGTGTTAGTTTTCTCCTTAAGCATTTATTCTTTTGATTTGTTCAATAGTTACTTTATGGTTTATTACTTTAATGGTATTGTTAAGCATAACATAAAGCAAATGAAAATCCAAATCACAACTTGAGTTAAGTTGTTAGAAATTAAATAATCTTAATCCTCAAATGACCTGCCATGCTTATGTGTTGCCTAGGGTTGGGGTTAGACCTAATGCATCTCTTAGGTTGGATTTCTACACATGACACTCATCATCACATGGGATTCTTGAGAAAAAAAATTTGGTAGTTGGTATTTTTGGTGTGTAGATTCTTGGGTTGTCACAGTCCTACCCCCTTAATAGAATCTCGTCCCCGAGATTAAAGCGGTACGTACCCTTCGAAGAGGTAAGGATAGTTTAGTCGGAGGTCAGACTCTTTCTCCCAAGTTGCTTCTCTCTCCGTGTGATTGCTCCATTGGACTTTGCACATAGGAATGGTTTTGCTCCGGGTCTCTTTGGTATCTCTCCCCACAATGCGGATAGGATGCTCTTTGTACTCAAGTGTATCTTGAATGTCAAGTGTATCAGTCAGAACTACTTCGTCGGGCACTCTCAAACACTTTCGTAGCTGTGAGACATGGAACACGGGGTGTACACCCACCAAATTCTCAGGTAGCTCAAGTTTGTAGGCGAGCTTTCCAATCCTCTTGCAAATCCAGTATGGGCCAACAAATCTAGGGGCGAGTTTTCCCTTTACGTGGAATCTAACTGTTCCACGTAGCAGAGATACTTTGAGATAAACCAAATCTCCCACAGTGAACTCAAGTTCTCTTCTCCTTCTGTCAGCATAGCTCTTGTATCGACTTTGAGCAATTCTCAAATTCTCCTTTACTTGAGCAACTCCTTCTTCTGCGTCTTGAATCTTTCGGACTCAAAGAACGATCTTTCACCTGGCTGAGACCACATCAAAGGTGTCTTACAAGGTCTGCCATACAGAGCTTCAAACGGCGACATCTTGATACTGGCCTGGTAGCTGTTGTTGTACGAGAACTCCGCATATGGTAGGCATTTCTCCCAATCAGAGCCATAATTTAGTACACTAGCGCGGAGCATGTCTTCTAAGATCTGATTTACTCGTTCTATCTGTCCGTCTGTTTGTGGGTGATAAGCGGTGCTAAAGTCAAGTTTGGTTCCAATGGACTTGTGCAGAGCTTTGCAAAATCGGGATGCAAACTGAGGACCACGATCGGTTACAATACTTGAGGGAGCTCCATGTAACCTGAGAATATGCTCAATATATAGATCTGCTAATTTTTCTGCATTGGTCTTGGTCTTCACTGGTACAAAGTGAGCGATCTTGGTCAAACGATCAACAATCACCCAGATGGAATCATTGCCTTTCTGTGAACGGGGTAATCCAACTATGAATTCCATGGATATGCTTTCCCATTTCCACTTAGGAACGTCAAGAGGTTTTATCAATCCTGCAGTCCTTTGATGTTCAGCCTTGACTCTATTACAGGTGTCACAACGTGCCACATGTCCCGCAATGTCTGTCTTCATTCCCTTCCACCAAAAATGTTTCTTCAAGTCTAGATACATCTTTGAACCTCCAGGGTGAATACAATATTTAGAATCTTGGGCCTCTGATAGAATCTCCATACGTAGGGCTGGATCAGATGGTACACAGATTCTATGCTTGAACCAGATGGTTCCTTGTTCATCCTCGTGGTGGTTGGTCTTGTAGCCTAGTTTCATCAGGCCACGGAGATACTCAATCTCCTCACAATTTTTCTGGGCTTGACGGATGCGATCTGTGAGATCATACTGTATGCGGAGCTCATTTAGCAAGCCATGTGGTAGTATCTCAATTTGGAAATCATCAATCTCTTCCTTGAGCTCAGGTGGTACGGATTTAGCGATCAAAGTGTGGCAGTAACTCTTGTGACTAAGAGCATCTGCGACTACGTTAGCTTTCCCTGGATGGTAGTGAATTTCTAAGTCGTAGTCCTTGATCAACTCTAGCCACCGGCGTTGCCTCATATTCAGATCCTCTTGAGTGAAAAAGTACTTCAGGCTCTTGTGGTCAGTGTAGATATCACACTTGTTGCCTATCAAGTAGTGCCTCCAAATCTTTAGAGCATGAACAACTGCTACTAACTCAAGATCGTGTGTAGGGTATCTGTTTTCGTGCTCTTTCAACTGTCGAGAAGCATAAGCTATCACTCTTCCTTCTTGCATCAGTACACAACCAAGTCCTTGACGGGATGCATCACAATAGAACACGAAATCCTTGCCGATATCCGGCAATGCTAACACAGGAGTTGTGGTAAGCTTCAGTTTTAATTCTTGGAAGCTTTGTTCACACTCGGACGTCCATTCAAATTCCTTTGTCTTCTTCAAAAGTTGGTCATTGGACGGGCTATTTTAGAGAAGTTCTCAATGAATCGGCGGTAATATCCCGCCAATCCCAAGAAACTTCTGACTTCCGTCACATTACGGGGTTGTTCCCAATCTTTCACAGCCTCAATCTTAGCTGGATCCATTGCGACACCTTCTGCTGATAATACATGGCCTAGGAAGGCAACTTCCTGTAGCCAAAACTCACATTTGCTGAACTTTGCATAGAGTTGATGTTGGGCTAGTCTCTCAAGCACCGTTCTCAGATGATGCTCGTGTTCTTCAGCGGTGGACGAATAGACCAGGATGTCATCAATGAACACTACCACGAACTTATCTAGTTCATCCATGAAAACCTTGTTCATCATGTTCATGAAGTATGCGGGTGCGTTTGTGAGTCCAAAGGACACCACGGTGAACTCAAACTAACCATACCTAGTCACAAAAGTTGTCTTCGAGATGTCACTTCCTCGAATCTTCATCTGATGATAGCCAGATCCGAGATCAATCTTGGAAAAATACTTGGCACCTCTGAGCTAACCAAGCAAATCATCAATCCTTGGCAGGGGATACTTGTTCTTGATGGTGACTGCGTTCAAATTTCGCTAATCAATGCACATCCTCATCGAGCCATCTTTCTTCTTAACAAACAGAACAGGGGATCCCCAAGGTGAAGCACTGGGTCTGATATATCCCTTCGAGATGAGCTCGTCAAGCTGTTTCTTGAGTTCGGCTAGTTCATCAACTGACATGCGATAAGGTCTCTTGGCAATGGGTCCCGTTCCCGGCAAAAGATCGATGATGAACTCTACATCACGATCGGGTGGCATTCCCGGTAGTTCTTCAGGGAATACATCGGGATAGTCTCTGACCACAGGTACATCATGAACTGTTCTTTCCTCTTTTAGTGATTCAGAACTTGCTTTAAGGGCACATAGGATAGAGGTGGACCTTCCGATCTGGGGTTCACATCTAATGACTTGGCCTGATGGGTGGGTCACTTGGACATATCTAGGTGAACATGATATGATGCCCCGATGAATGGTTAACCAATCCATGCCTAAGATGACATCTAGGTTAGTGGTGGGTAGCAGGGTTAGGTCGGCTTTAAAGATAAGACCCTCGATGATAAGACTCACTCCCTTATAGATGTGGGTGCTTTTTAGGTCCCTCAAGGGTGAACTGGTGATGATAGGCTTTTCACGTGGGGTTACAGGCAGGTCATATTCTCATGCAAACTTGGTTGATATGTATGAACAAGTTGCTCTAGAGTCAAATAGAACTGATGCAGTATTGCCATTAACTAAAAACATACCGTACACGACGTCTGGAGCAGCCTGTGCTTCCTCGGCATCCAGATGGTTAAGACGTCCACGGGTAGCAGATCCCTTGAATTGAGACTTCTGAGCGGCTGAGTTCTGAGGGCATTCAGCTGCCTTGTGACCCGGTTGGCCGCAAGCAAAACAGTTGAAAGGTGCACCGCCTGTAGGGGTTGGCGCGGGTGCCTTCCATTTCCCATTGCCTGGTGTGGAGCGGTTCTGTGCTAGGCGTTCATTCACAGAGCGGGAATGGTTGATACGGTCCTGGGTGTTGTGGTCCTGTGCATAACGGTCTCTGGTGTAACGATCCTGAGCAGGGCGGGAGTATTTGGTGAAGTAGCCTCCATTTCCCCTACTCGATCCAGGGTTGTCATCCCTGTTGTGGCGAGAGCGTTCCCTAGATGGTGCATCTCTGCGGATCCTCTTGCGATCACGGCCACGGAGAGACTCTTCGGGCTTACGCTTCCTTTCCCTGTACTCCTCCCCCACTTCATCACGATCCTTCTCAATCTGGATGCAGCGATCCACCAGAGCACATAATGTGTTGCTCTCAATATCGCCAAACTTCAGTTTGATGTGCGGGTTAAGTCCCTTGCGATAATAGTACAGCTTCTCCTTTTCAGAGTTCACAACATAGGAAGGTGCATAGCGCAGAAGGTTAGTGAAACAAGTGGTGTACTCGGTCACCCTGTCCCTTCCCATCTTGATGTTGCGGAACTCCTCAGCTTTGGCCTCCATGATTCCCTTGGGAATGTGATACTCAGTGAATGCTTCGGCAAACTCTTCCCATGAGATATTGGCAGGGTCCTCATGGGAGTCACTGAAGCTGTCCCACCAGGCGCGTGCTGCACCTGTGAGCTGGTGTGCGGCAGCTCCAACACACTCATCGTCGGTGAACGTAGTGAGGTCAAGCTTCTTCTCCATTTCCTTAAGCCAATCATCAGCTACTAGCGGATCAGGGTCGATGCCATCATAAGTAGGTGGCCTTAGCTTCAGGAATCCTTCCAGCTTCCTTTGGAAATCATTCTGCTGACCTCCCTGGCGACGGTTTGCTCCTTCAACAAGAGCTGCAAGAAGCTGGGTTTGCTGCGCCATCACTTCTGCCAGGTTCGGTGGTGGTGGTGGCGGAATGTTCTCCTCAACAAGTGGCGGGGTATTCTCCAAGTCGAAGGGTATCCCTCTACGTCCACGGCCACGGCCACGGCCACGGCCACGGCCACGACCACGGTTGTTGTCTCCACGGCCCCGGTTGGGTTCGGCTGGTTCGAGGATGGGCACTTGTCCGTGGTTCATTAGGCGAGCAGATCGGCGGTTCGACATCTGTAACACGGTTCATAGGATTTTTAGTGCCTTTGCCATAAATGGTTATAATTCAATATGATTACATGATTTTTGGCGATTTAAGGAAAAACATTCATACTATCCAACACTCATTACAAAGAAGCGATAAGATCCATAAGATGCAATAAGATCCAAAAACATTCATTACATGGGTTTAACTGCATAGCATCATCTCCAGTAGCTACACTTGAAGACGTGCGAGAATCGTGCTACGCATAAAGTCTCATAATGCATCTCATAAGGGGTACAACTCATGGAAACTACTGACATACTCATGACCACGCAGGGTCACCTACTCCAACTCATACACTGCAGCTGGGATACGACTGTCCTCGATCTCAATCTCCTCGTCTGACTTGTGAAGTCGGGATACGTACTTCAATGCCTCGGCGAGCTCCTCAGTAGCCTTGGCTCCAGGTAGGGTAGGGCAGGCGTCTAGGTTGAGGCGAGTCGGGGCTAACTCAAACTCCTCTATCCTGGGCTTCGTCTTGCTGCGGATCTCCCTAGGTAGCTGATCCCACATACCCTTCATCTCCCGGAGACGCTTCCTGTCAGACTTTTGCCAGGCCTACCAAGTCCTCTCACACTTGTCCTGTAGGTACTCGGTCTGCCTGAGTGCCTCGATCAGGTGTCCCTGGTTGCGAACGGCCTTCTTCCTGAACTCTTCTAGCTCCTTGGTCATGGTCTTGTTCTGAGAGTGGATCTTCAACATATCAATCCCCTTGGACCTCTCTCTGTCTCCTCTACGGTTGAACTCGGCCTTCTTGTCATCCAGCTCTCTCTGCAACTCCAAGATCTTGCTGTCGAGGTAGCAGTTTCTGTTGCCTAGGTCGGTGGCTTTGTCTTGCAGATCTACGATCTCAGCCTTGTGGGCTTCTTCACGTCGATTGAGCTCGTCTTGTAGCTTGGCAAGCTCCCTTTGTAGACTATCTTGCACTCGCGCTTCCTCTGAGGCTCGCTCCTGGTACTCCCACAGAAGTGCTCGGTCCTGACGTCGCTTCTGCTCAAGCTGGGTCAAGTACCTGTCCTGCTCTAGTAGGTGGATAGCTGAGACACGAAGGCATCTGTCTTCTTCTGCAAAGATAACTCTACCAGCTGCGAAACTCTGCTCACTGGGAGTAAGGCTGAGGTCGAGGGCCTGGGGAAGTAGACGGAACTCTGTTGCCTTCAGGTGCTCGTAGTGGTCCCTCATCACTCTGTGAAGGGCCTTATGTGAGATAGCTTGCAATCCCTCCTCAACTGTGTCCTCTATTGTTAACTCGGTGAAGGCTAGGACAGAGGATAAGGTAGTGCTAGCCGGGAATTCTGCTGAGGTGACAACTGGTCCTTCGATTCCTCCGTCCTGGGCTGCTTTGCCCGTGCAGGTAACCTTGACAAGCTCGTCAGGGACTCCCAACGTGACGAGAACTCGGCACAGGGTTTGTGCAAAACCCTCGAGCTCACGTATGTCGACGGTAAGCTTGGCGTGGTCCAGAGGTAGCGGTCCTACAGGCGGCCATCCGACGTTTGTTGCCATCTGCATGTTTTTAGGAAAACAGGTGTTAGCAGGTCATTAATAGCTAAGCCTTGCATAAAAATGAATGCAGGGTCGGTATATAACCGAAAGAATAGATGTTCACGTCCTATTCTATCGTCCATTTCTAAGGGTTTCATCCTATGGTCAAGTATGGCTCCGATATCAACTGAAACAACCCCGATTTCCGCGAAGGGAAATCCACAGAGTCGATGTGTAATAAGACCGTTGTAGATCATATTACCCAAATTCCAGTCGATAACACATCCATACAACGTTATTATCAGAGTACATATAGAGCGGAAAACATAAATTATTACATCGCCTCATTGGCGGAAATTAAAAGCAGCAAACATCCAGAACAGCTTGAAGATTGGATCGCCAAACTCGAGTGTAGGAACGAATCCCTCATCCGTCATTCTCTTTGGAGCTATACTCCTCAGCAGAACCTGTGTGCCAAAATTTATCAGTACGATTTGTACTGGCCACTCCCACCCTATGAGCATTGCTTTGTGGAATTGGATGCACATGGTTGTAATCATGAGATACCTATAGAGCTAGGGTTTCCTATCATATCAAGCGTATAATATAGTTGATCAAGTTTTAACACCACTCCCACACTCATACCACCTCAAACCATTCCCGAAACCAGGTTTTGATCCTGGGATCGATAAACCACCACCATCGCACTTCATCCCATCTCCACCATACCATCGCTCAGTCAACAGGCCAACTCCCTCTCGGCACTGTCTCAAGGCTCGTAGCCCCTGGCTACGTCCGAACACTCACTCCCGGGGAAAGAAGAGAAGGACTCATCTCACTATCTAGTTTAAGCGAAACCCAGGAAAGGTCCATAGCCGATAAATCGGCGTATGTATCAATCGATCAACCATACACTCTGCAGAGGTTTTACTTAACCACAAGATCTGCCTTCCTTGCTGACCGTCGTCAACTGGGCTGATTCCGGCCTCTTGCTAGCCTAGGATATTGCCACCCTACCATTCAGCCCTGGTACACCCCAAATCTAGTCTGGAGTGGCTGAAACTGTGAGTCATGAGCCGGGTCCACGAGGTCTCCATGAAGTCTCGGGAGGGTGTGAGGGAGATCATCTACACCCCGTACCTCCCTCGCACTTTCCGCTATCAACCTAGCAGTAGTGGCAAAATCCTACCAAGTAGTTTGGCCGTCCCGCACCATATAGGGCGAGTGGTATGTAAGGCTTCCCGGTGAATCTGAGTACTAGTAAGTCCTTAAGTATGACCAAGCCAGTATGTCTCCGTCAGGGTTTCCTTTTACCGTGCCACCACAGCACCTCCACCTTGGGCTCCTCCCATCACAGGTTCACACCCAAGGCCATCCCATATGCCACTTACCCACCACAGGTACCCATTCTTGGGGTGTCCAGGTAGCACCCCACGACAAGAATTGCCCCAGGGTCGTCATATACACCAACTTGGTCGACACAACCCTCACCCTCCACACACCCCAGTCACTCACGCAGCACTCTCCCCATAGTTTAGATATCATCAGTTTCCACCACGCATCAAAGTAGTGCAAGCTTAGTAGAGTGATAAACAAAATATAATAGCAAGCGCGTGACTAGCCTAACAGCTGGGTGAGCAGGGGTAAGGTTGCGTCAAGGTAAAGATCATCAAGATAGCGTACTACCATGCAAGTCCTATCATAGTGTGTTCATAACAAAAATGTAAAGCACTAGCATTTCTAATTCAGCCATGCGTAATAGGTTCTACGAGATTGGGTGGGATGTGGCACCTTCAGTGTAGTCGTCTCCGTACTCCTCATGGTACTCACGATCCTCGTCAGACCGATTCTCCTCTGAGTCTGTAGAAAATCGCATTAAAATCGCGTTAGCGACACCCATAGATTAGCACAAAGAAACAAATAAAATTCAAAAGGACCAAATACACTCAAACATGGGTTCATTGCGTAGAGTTTGATTTTAGATGAATTTTGGTCCTGGTTTCATATTTTTCTGAGGTCGTATGAATTAGTTATGAATTTCTGAAGATTAAATCTATTTCTGAAAATGAAAAAGGCTGAATTATTCCTGGGCTGACACGTGTCGCGTTGTGGTTGGTCCACGTGGCTTGCTGACGTCAGCCTGACGTCATCGCCCCGGCTCTGGGCTGACAGGTGGGGCCCTGCTGACGTCATCATGACGTCAGCATGACGTCATCAACAGCATTGTGGCTGACAAGTGGGGTCCTGCTGACGTCATCATGACGTCAGCATGACGTCATCAACGTCACTGTGGCTGACATGTGGGGCCAGGGTTCTTGGGTCACTGGAATGTGGGTCCGGGGGTGCTGATGTCAGCATCGTGACGTCAGCGTGACGTCACCCCTGGTTGTATTATCACTGACAGGTGGGTCCCGCATGACGTCATCATGACGCCAGGATGACGTCACCCACTGTCAAGTGGGTCCCGTGGCTATGTGTCACTGACATGTGGGCCTAGGTCAACGGTCAACATTTGACCGGTCAACGGTCAACTCGGGTCGGGTCCAAACTGGGCTGGTTGGGCTCGGGTTGGGCCGGTCTGGGCCGGGCCGGGTTGGACACGTGGCAAGCTGTGGTGCTGCCACGTCGTAGCCGTGGGCTTCTACTGGGCTTGGTCCACAAGCTCGGTTTACGGTGGACGCGAGCGCTGGTCCACGGTGGACCGCGTCTTCTTCTGGTGAACCGCGTCCACCCTTCTTCTCTCTCTCTCTATGGTCCACGTGCACCGGGTGTATGTGTGAGTGGCTGGCGGGGGGAAGCCTCTGCTTCCATCGCCGGCGAGCTTCCGCAAAGGTCCAGGCGTCAAATTGAAGTGGGGAAAAGCCTTCTTACATCATGGCGACAGCGGCGGTGAGGTCAAGGTGGCGGCCAAGGCTTCCCGTGGCGCTGGCCGCGGTGATCGGCGGCTTGAGCACCACCGGTGTGCAGGAAGGGCGCGGACTGCGGCTTAGGCCATTTTTGGTGGTGCGCGTGAGCATCACGGTGTTCCAGCGGACTCGTTGGGCAGGTCGAGGGAACTTCTAGAGTCTCCGGTGGTCTTGGCCCCGGTGGAGTCGACGCGGTGGCAGCGGCGCTCCAGCCGTGGCACGGTGTGGCCTCCGTTTGACGTTCTAGTGATCCTCTCCTACTCTAATCGTGCACGCGATGTGTTCTGTGGTGTTGCGGAACCAACCAAGGTGGTTGCGCCATCTCTACCGTGGCGTAGGAAGCGCTATGGCCGCGTCACAGCTGTTCTTGGATCCATGGCGAGCGTGTGCTCTCCGTGAACCATAACGGCGTGCTCGAGCTGTTGTGCTCGACGTTGCTCTCTTCCTTTCCTTTTGCCTCATGTTTCCGATCGGCTCGACACGGGGGCTGTGGTGGTCCTTCTAGGCTGCCGTTTTGGCCAACCGAAACAAGAGTTCATGCTCCAGCGCGGTCCGTTCATGGAGGTCTAGGCGAACCCATGGGCTAGGAGGGGTCTCAGCGGCGTACGGCTCACCGTCAGTGTTGAGGGCGAGAGGATAGCAGTGCAGTGGCGGGTTGTGGCCGTGTAGCTCCGAAAGCCGTGCAGTGCCGACCCGCGACCGTGTTGGGGACGACAGCGTCGCCTTCGGCTCCGGCGACTCCGGAGGTGTTCCGACGGCGCCTTCCCCTGTTTTTCTCCTCTCCCCTCCTTCTTCCTCCCTTGGTTCTCTTTCTCTTGGCTCGGATGTGCAGAGGGTAGCCACCCGGTGGTGGTGGGGCGTTGAGAGCTCGGGCACTTGGGTGATCGGGGCTAGGCCTTTATAGCCGAATGCCAAGCTTCCATGGCGGTGGCGATCGATCGGTGGAGAAGCATGCGACGCATCCTACGGTGGCGTGAGGTTGCGTGGGCGCGGCGCAAGAGGGGGAACAAGGGCATGCCCCGGGCGTGACCCCTGGCCCGCCTCTGCCAATGCTGTCGGCCCCCAGTCGCGCGGTGGTTGAGCATGGCGTGGAGAAGAAGAATAGGAGCCTGTCGTGCGGGGCCCGCGTGGCAGCGGCTGCAAGGAAAACGGAAATCGCGTGGGGCGCGGGCGACGTGCGGCTGACACACGGGGCCAAGCGGCAGCGGCAGCGGCAGCAGCAGCCAGCGGAGCTGGGCGCGCGAGCGGGAGCGGTTGCCTGGGCCGGCTCGCTGGGCCGCGCGTGTGCGCGCTGGAGCTGGCCGCTTGAGCGGCGGCTTGGGCCGGATGGCTCGGCCGAGCAGCTGGCTGGGAGGCCTCCTCCTCCTTTTCCTTTTTATTCATTGGAGTTTAGGAAATTTGTATTCATACTAACAATAGTAATAATAAAAATAGTGTTAGTTTTCTCCTTAAGCATTTATTCTTTTGATTTGTTCAATAGTTACTTTATGGTTTATTACTTTAATGGTATTGTTAAGCATAACATAAAGCAAATGAAAATCCAAATCACAACTTGAGTTAAGTTGTTAGAAATTAAATAATCTTAATCCTCAAATGACCTGCCATGCTTATGTGTTGCCTAGGGTTGGGGTTAGACCTAATGCATCTCTTAGGTTGGATTTCTACACATGACACTCATCATCACTTGGGATTCTTGAGAAAAAAATTTTTTGGTAGTTGGTATTTTTGGTGTGTAGATTCTTGGGTTGTCACAACTCAGGCCTAGTCCAACATGGTTATCTTCATCTTCAGCCTCTTGCATGTTGCTCGCTGTTCATTCATATTTCCTGTCAGCGGCACCTGGCCCTTTTTCGTGAGCGGGGAATATAGCCCGTTTTTCATTAAGAGCGAATTACACGACACAGCTACGAAAGAACCCTCATAGCACAGATTACAAATCACCAAGCTAGTGGTGAGTGACCTGGAATAAACATAATAACAAGAAAAAAAGAATGAAGAAAGAGCGACTGCCCTCAGCACCCAAGACCTACAAATATGCCTGCAATAAAAGAAAACATCGCAAAGGTCGCCTACAAGAAAGACCAAGCCACGGTGACAAAGTATCCACCCAAAGAAGACACAGGAGCATCCAGTAGCAACGGCGGCAAAGCATCCGCCCTAGTTCAAGCGATCACGGCGGCGAAGCATCCGCCAAGAAATCCTCATCTACCAGAGAGGGGACCAAAGAGCCAACGACAGCCAAGCATCCATCGAGGAAGCGACCAAGACACTCTCGACAGCAAAGCATCTATCGAAGAGGAGATCGACGACAACAGCGGCAAAGCATCCGCTAGAGAAGGAGAACATCCGCTCGAGAGCCCGACGACGGCAGCAAGGTCAAGAGATGCAGGACAAACCAAAGCAAGTAGAATCAAGGCACATACAGACATAACGAGGAACTCCATCCCGACGGCACAGCAATAACGAGGGACAAGCGACGAGCCATAGGTGATTCTTTAACGAGCCTTCAGGAAGGAGGTGACGCCCAAGCAAACCACCCTGGACGCCATCGCAACTAGCCTTAGAGGCGTCTAAGGCAGGGCTTACGCCCAGAATCTGGCGATGTCAGCGCAGAAGCATGGGTTCAACAACGACGCCCCAAAGAAGGTACATGGCGCCGGAGGCATCACTGTCGTTCGCCCGACCAAAATCGGGCTGAGCTTTCACCCAAAACCTGTGCAAGCACCGTCGCTTCATTGCGAGACCCGTGAGCACCGCACTCCAACCCTAGGCGGCAAGAACACAGAGGCTCCACAGGGATCGACAGGGGCCTGAGCCAAGGCCGGCAGATCCGACCCCAATGCGAGTCCTACTGGCTGTTGCTGCGGTAGTGATAGCTCCAAATGGCACCGCTTCTGCTGGCCCCGTTACTGGAGGCCCCCGCGGCGCAGACTCCGGTAGCGCGCGGATCCAGGGCCGGTGCGAGCAGAGGCAGCCAGATCCGGCGCCAGCGTGACACCCGCTGGCCGCCACTGGCCCTGTAGCAGGTGCCCTCCGCGTCACGGACCTGGAACTACACAAAATTGGCTGGAGTGCACGACCGGGGCCGGAACGAGCTGAGGTAGCCAGATCCGGCAGCGATGCGGTTCTAGTGGCTAGCCAAGGGGTGTCATCGGCTAAGGGGAGCTTGGGGAGGGCGCGATGGGGGAGGAGAAGAGAGAAAGTAGGAGAGAGATAGCCGCAGAGCCCGCCTTTTTTAGCACAGCTCCACTGGTCACCGCCACCACTCGCCGGAGGGAGCCGCGGCGGTGGCCAGAAGGGCGTCCTGGCGAGGTCTACGGCGGCGGCGGGTGAGGGCCCACCGAGTAGCCGCGGGGGACGACGCGGGGGTCGGGAGCCTAACCACTACAGCTAGTTTCGTCTCTGACGCCCGTTCAATAGCTGCACCTAGCCCTATCCCTTGTATGCCACGATGTCTAGATCTACGTGTAGAGTAGCAGCAGTGCAGCTGAGACATTCACTGCCTCAAGTTACGATGCAATGCTTATCACCTTGGTAAAGTTATTTCTTTCCAAATATTTGATGATTTATCCATTCAATTCTTTCGGGAGCAATCCTTACTATAGTCTCTCAATCTTCATATCTTGGGTGATTGCAATAAGTCACTGCTAGTGGACCTTCTTTTTTTTATGAATTATACGGTACCACGCAGACGTCCACAACACATACGCACACTTACACCTATGAACCTTTCATTGATATATTAGTTGTGCGTGAGGATAGCTTTTTCCTTCTCTTGCCATTGCATCTTCCAAATTTTATAGTTATAAAAAGAAAATATGACCATTGAAGGAAAACAAACTCAATCATTTCCAAATTTCCCGTGTGTTTTCAATAATTTTGGCAGTAAACTCTTGTTTTCCTTTCTTGCCGGCACATTGTTGAATCAACCACCCGCAACGTCTAAGGATTAGTTTGGTGGAATCTCGCTCCTCATATAGAGCATGTTCTCGGATGGAGCTCAAGCTGTTTTGGAAAATATTTGTCAAAAGTAGCACCAATGACAATTTATAATTTTATAATAATATATGTCAAGTTTGTAAGGAGCAGTCGAGAGGAGCCACGTTTTCGCAGCTCTGATTTCTTAGTACAAAAACGGTCCCAACTCCTTGTAAAGAATCGTTTTTTAGATGGTCATTCGGCATAGCTCCGCAGGTCGTGGCTAGAGCCACAAGAAGCCGAAGTTGGAGCAGTGCCAAATGGACTGTAAGGGCCTATTTGGTATGGCTTTTGCCTCAGCTTCACAAAGCTGTTTTTCAGCTTCTCCAACTAAATAGGCCCCAATAAAAACAGCTTCTCCCTATAAGTTGTTTTTCAACTTCTCTCACAGGCACAATTTCCATGGTGAAGCTAGGTGAAGCTTAAAAAATACTAGTTTCTCTCAGCTTTCTCTTTGCTATCTTCTCTGAAAAGTTGTTTTTACCAAGTATTTTTTGAAAACGGCTTTAGCTTCACTGGTGAAGTTGCTATATGGAATCAAAGCTAAAAAAATTGCTTCACTAGTGAAGCTGAGCTATATAAAACAGGGCCTAAAGAGTGCAAGAGGTCGGACCCAATACAGCTACAATGCTCAACCAACCGTTAATACTTCCTTCATCCATCAAACAAGTCCATTTTGTTTTAAGAAAAGTTAAACTTTACAAATTTAACTTGGACCAATAAGTAATCAAAATCATATACAAGTTTAGTGCGGTAGAAGTTACATCCAGTTCATTGGTATTCAAACTATTGTCGAAGTGATGTTGATTCTATAGTGAATCAATTGTCAAAACTTATGTTTGAAGACTACTCCTTTCGAAAATACACTCACCGATGAACGAAGAGGTTATCAGAAATTCATATAATACCTGTGAACATCTCTTCGCTCCTACCTAAGGCGCTGTGCTTGTGCAAGGTCCGGTGTCTCCGCTAACGGCAATACTTTGACACGGACGTCCGTCTACCCGCGTCCGTTCGGACGCAGCATCTCACTACGCCTCATTTGCTTCTCTCAAGAAAAAAAATATCCCTACTCCGTATCGCCCTCGCCGTGCTGCCACTGCTGCCTTCTTTCTCCACCCAAGCCGACCATGACTTAAATAAATATAAGACATATTTATAGAAGTAAAGCCTGACTAGATTTAGCTCGGTTTCTAATTAAACTGTATAGTGACTAATCTAAATTAATGTATTTCACGTGGTCTTGAATTAAGCATGTAGCCTTTTCTTTTCTATTGTAATACATAAAACTCCCGATAGCCGCTACATCACTTCTTGTGTTCATTGTTAAATATTAATTCGATTAATGGGTACGTAACCAGTTTTCAATCTAAAAACAACATGGAGGTACATTTCGATTTTGTATATGTAAATAAATGTTAAAATAATTAGCTACTAACATAAATATATTTTTAATTTGTAAATTGCTTAGGCTAGCACTTTGACGTGCGTTTGGATGCTCTCACAAAATTATTTCTTTTGCAAATATAAAAGCATAACTTGCTTAATAAAATATTGTGTGGGAATATTTATAAAATATATAAACTATGGTTAGTTTCAACTCAGTGTTGAGTCAAATATGATTTGTCTAATCTGAACTAATTACTTTTCCATGATCTTGTAAGCTAAAATAAATCAAGCATGTAGTGGTTTCTTTTATAATATAAATATTCTGATAGTCTTTTCTTTTTAACGATAATTCCGTTATCGATGTTTCTTATGTTCTCATGATCGTAGCCAGTAGTTCTCTTTTAGTACACTGTTTTCTCTTGTTTGGTGTATTGTTGTTAGTTGTTCCTATTTGTTTGCTTGTATGCTTGCTAGTGTGCTTGTTTGCTATGATCTACGAGTAGAAGAAAGATTATCCGTGAGCGTCGAAGATCAGAAGGTGAAGACCAGAAGCTGAGTGCCAGAAATTGCAAATGAAAGATTAAGTTGAGACTTTTCAGAGCAAGTTGCTTTGGGCATAAAGCAAGTTCAAAGGCAAGTATAACATGGGACTATCCTTGTTGTCCTATTCACTGAAATTATCATACATATGCATGTGTCCTCCTTGACAACCATAGAGATTATAACTTAGCTATTGATATCTTGTTTTCTTGTCACCTATGGGTTATGCATTTGGGTAGCTATTGCTAGTGCTTAATTATGAACAATGATCTTGTAATTTGATTAATGGATTAAGCAACCAACCATTAAGATGATTTTATTACTGTTGAAAAGAGGGCTAGAGCAAGGGGTTATATTTTTTCTCTGGTTTCTCTCCATAAGGACTTATTTGTACGTGATCATCCGGGATTGACAGTACAGCTGTGAGGGCTATATGGATCTGGCTCTAGTTGTTTAAGAGACCTTTTCTAGCTTGTTAGTGGTTACCGAAAGGCGCAAGAGGGGTCATGTCTAGTATGGTCTTGGCCTGCCAAGGTGGGTGCAGTCTTTTATAAGTCGCCCCTTGGAGGGAGGTTCATGCTTCACAATTGAGAATCCTTAGCGGCCCTAACTTGTTAGACGAACTTTTAAATGGCTTTATATGATTTCCGGTATTTTGGGAATGGCCTCCCCATGCATTTGGAAGTCATGACTCACAGTGAAAGTGTGCACCTCTGCGCAGAGTTAAAAACTGGTATACTAGTCGTGCCCATGGATACGGGCAGCCTTGGAACATCTACAGATAGCTGATCACCATTGTTATATCATGCTTAATTACTGTTGATTATTATTATGCTCATGTTAATGCTATTCATTATCCTTATTACAATTGATCATTGATTCATTAATGGGAAGTGGATTACCTTGATGCTACTCAATTGCTAATTATATGATGATTAAAAGCTAAACGCAGTCAAACAGTGTCTAGCCTTTTGTGCCTCATGAACCCTGTGTTATACTTGTTGAGTTCGACATGGACTCACCCTTGCTATTTCCCGCACACCTCAATGTGTAGTGAGGTGCTGCTCAGAAGAAGGATAAAGAGGTAGTGGAGTTTCCAGAAGTCTTTCAGAAGTGTTTGGCATACGGAACCACCAGTCAGCCGTCCCTGAGAAGAATGGAGCCTGAAGTTTAGTCACCGTTCCGCGATACTCTGATGTAAGTGTTTAATATAGCTATGTCTACGTTATATAATAACATTGTTTCTGATACTTTTTCATTCTGGCATATGTGTGGACTTCTTGGGCACACATATGATTAGCCTGGTTTTGTTCTTTAGAAAACCAGGTGTGACATTTAGGCTAGGAAAACTTTCATATATATGATGCTTGTATTGCATTAAATTTTGTCAAGCTTTGTTGACCCTTATGAGAGATTTGTCATGCTCTTAAAATCAAGATCACGTATACACCACCCACATATGCACTACTCCTACACTGGGGGTAGGCGCAAAAACATGCCTTCCATCTAGATCCACCAAAAAATATTCTACTTCTACACTGGGGGTTGAACACAAAAACATGTTTGTTAGTTTTTCATCCACCAAATAAATGCTTCAAATTCTTGTTACTATCTTTCAAAAGTTTTGTTACAGAAAATAGACATGGGGCTATGCAAAAGTTATTCATAAAAAAGAAAGAAAAGAAAAAAAGAGTTGAGAAAAAATAGACAAGTATCCGAGATATCTAAAACAATGGGTACTTAGATGCCCACCTGAAAAAAAGAGAAAAAAAGAAGAGAGATGAATAATATAGCCCTTGTTATCTAGCAAATGTTTCCAAGTTTTAAAAGAGCGATAAGTTTTCAAGGAGCAAAGTAGAATTAGGTTAGCCACCACATATATCCACACGCGCATCTTGATTTGATTGTATGACTCATCTCTCTTTTGATCCATTGTTTGACTTTACAATATATGCATTGCAAGTATGCCCTAGTTTTCTACCTACCTATGAAATCCACATAAGCCTTAGTAGTAGGAAGAGAAATAGGCATAACATCTTTATTGCCTTGGTGAGGATCCACAAACACCACATATATTGAGAAACTTGAGAGTGTCATACAATGGAATCTCTGAGTTTTATTTTGAAAACTTATTAAAAAACTCTGGAACAATGGTGGAACAAAGAACTTGAGACATAGTACTTGACTTGATCGTTCAGTCTTTCAATTACTTAAGACCCATGTGAAGGCTGAAAAGCCCCATGGTTGAAGGTAATATGGGTAAGTTTAAAAGTCAGATCAGTTTATTCTAATCTAGAGGAGAATTTTTTATTGACCGCATGTGTACTTTTGAGGCATGAAAATATTGTAGCAACTCCTGATCCATTGCTAAGTTTAAGCTTTGCTCAGGGACTGACAAAGGTTAAGCTTGGGGGAGCTTGTTGGCGGTCACCAACACCAATTATAAACTGTCAACATAACCTACATATATGCTTTATTCCATCACCAAACATAGGTATATGGGTTTAAACTAATAAATTCCAAGAGTTTTGGTGAATCTGTGTTTTCTGTAGGGTTTATCTAGAAAACCATCAAGGTGGACCTATTTGTCAAAGCAAATAATGTTTATCCACAACGTAAACTACTTGGGAAGGATCTAGAAGACACCAGAAGGTAATACACCAAGACAAGGCCCGAGAGGCTGCTAGCCCCACCTGCAGGCCGCTTGGCCCCCTAGGCCCACTAGTCGCCCTCCGCCGCCTCGTACTCCTTCTTACGATCTACACCGTTGATTCTAAGGTGGTTTTAGGTCGGTTCATCCAACGGTGATCAGGGGCGAAGCCATGTTAGCCTTCCCGGGTGCACGTGCACCATGGTAAAACAAAATTTTCTTAATACCTATTTCAAATTTTCCATGTATTTCCTTTAGAACTGTATACACTCCTTTATATTCAATAGAGTGTGCACTAGGCTCATTTTTGAGCTGGCTTCGCCCCTAACGGTGATTGAGGGAGTTGACATGGATCGATGACATGGCAATTCCTTGCCCCTACTCCACCTCGATTCCTTGCCCCCCTACTCCACCTCAGCCTATATATAACAACCCCTACCCCCTCCCTTAGGCATAAGTCAGACCAGAAGATAGAAACCAAACCCTAATCCTCAGAGCTCCATTCTAGGGCATAGCTAGCTAGCTAGATTAGATTTGGAGAGAGGCAAGCAGGCTTCGCTTGGATTCCTGATCTTATAAAAAGCGTGGTCCGGTATAATCTTTGTATCCCCTCTCTTTTGTATCTCCATTATTTTCATATGTTGCAACAATTGTTATGACAACATTGGTATTCACAGTATTCATGTTCTTAGTTATAATGTTCATCGTTTACTTTGATTATATACTTAGTATAGCTAGTTTATCATTATGTTTATGCATAAGTTCGTATAGCGCTCACTCTAATGATCATGGGGTGAGTGGTTGACATTGTGTAAGCGTGGTGCTTATATGTTGTTTACCTGCGAATACACCCTATATTCCGGGTCATGCGGTAGATCGCAGATGTGACACTCCCGTTGAGTCCTTTGTAGTCCACTCCCCGAATATAGGAGCAAGTAGGGTCCGGTTACGAAGGAAGAACAAGCTCTGTTCTTAATCTTTCTTAGTGTTGACAGTAGATAAGTATCATTTTTAATAGTCAACATAGCATGAAAAATGACCTAAACATAAATACTATCTAGATATAAGGGTTACATTGATAGAATTCCACGAATTTTGGTGAATATCTATTTCTGCAGGGGGTTATCAGGGAAGAACCAAAGGAGGTCCACATATCAGATTTACATAGAGAGAAACTGACCATACTATGAAAAAGTATACTCTAGAAGACTCGAGAAGGCACCCCCTCGAAGGGGAGGGCCATTTGGGCTGACAGGTGGGGCACCCGCCCCCACCTCATGGGCGGTCGCCCAAGCCACAGAGCCAATCAGGCTTCGTCTTGCAGATCCTGCTTCCACCGCCTTTGAGGATCAATAAAAAGTCGTTGATGAAGGTCGGTTTGATCCAAGGGCTGTGGTGTTTCCTAGAGGGCTTTATAAGCAAGGCCCCTAGCCCCAGGATAAACCCTAATTCATTAGAGAGCGAATTCATTCAATTCATCAAGAGAGAAGCCTCTGATCAAGCCCTAGAGCCACCATCTCAATTAGATCTCTAGTTTAGCATAGCTACATAGGATTAGAACTAGAAGGAGCCAAGCATTGCTTGATTTCCGGATCTGTCAAGAGAATACTTGGTAATTCTCTCCTACTTTCGTATTTGTTCTTATATTATTCATCTAGTTCATCATTTGTATGAATATGACTTTAGTCTATTCTATCATATTGGATATGACTTTGCTCTATTTGATTATGTTCTCAATTATATTGTTCTTAGTCTACTTTGATTATATACTTGGCATAGTTCGATTAGAATTATATTTAAGTATAGGATCGTTTAGTGCTTGCTCATTGATATCATGGGTGAGTGGTAAACATTGTGTAGGCGTGGTGCCTATACCGTATTTACCTGCGATTGCACCCTATATTCTAGACTGTGTGGTAGATCGCGGGAGTGACAATCCTGTTGAGTCCTTTGTAGTCCACCTCCCGAGTATAGGGCAGGCAGAGCACAACTATTATGGGGAAGTGATGGCTAGTCCACCTACCGAATATCACTATGCGTAGATATAACCTTTTCTTGCCATGATTGTCAAGTGTAATTGCACTAATCATCTTATGCTTTGACTGTATAGTTAGAATAACTTAGGATTTATCCTTATAGTTCGTCCTAATCCATGCTAGTGCTATATGCTTAGAGTAATCTATTGAGATGTTTATCATTATATGTGCTATGTGCTTATTAGTTATCTCTTATTATTCTTTATTCATATATATATTATTTATCTTGTGACACTTACCTTGTATGAGAAGATTGATAAAGATATGGTTATGCTCTCCATTATCATGTGCAGTTATGTTCATTGATCATTATCCTTTGCATCCCTTCCTAGTGGTAAAAATATAAATAACGATATCTGGATTACTCCCGGTTAAAATGCTACATCGGTATTATCTGTGCGCTTGCGGATTTCATATTTATTTCAGAGGAGCATTTGCATATTTAAGTACCAGCACCTTTAGTGTCATGCTGGGGATGACAACCTATCTTAGGTGGCGTTAGAGGTGTCAACACTTAGTAATATCCCTTATGCGTAGATATAAAGTTGATCTTAGCCATGACTACTAAGTGTAATTGCACTAATCATCGTATGCTTTAACTTGTAACTAAGAATGACTTAGGAATTGTCTCTCTAATTTCTACCTGGTCATGTTAATGTCTTAGAAAGGAGTACTTTGGGTGATTAACTATTCATTATCAATGCTCAATTATCATGTACTTATCATATATATATATCTTATCCTGACTTACCCTTAGTTAAGTTAGACCGTAGTTAGTCTCACATGTTTTCCTGTGGATACGATACTTGGAATACTTCTGGATGAAAGCTACAACCATATTCGTGTGCTTGTAGATTTATCTGTGTGCGTTAATTTATACCAACACCCAGCTAGCATGATACTCAACCTATACATGAGCTGCTGTCTCAAAGATTCCTAGGGCATGTCCAATAGGAGGGATGCCATCTGTACTGCAATGTGGGAGGGTAGGGGTACCTCTAGGACCTAATTCATGCACGTTCTTTCTTGTACAACTCAGTTTATTGACCCTGGTATGAAACATTTGGTTGTGTATTGCATATGTAATAACTATTGGACAAGGCTGAGACCAACTTCTGGCCAAATCTTAATGTTGTTCTTCCTATCTTGTTTTATGCTTACTATATTCATGGCTATGCTCTATTTAATGCTACATGACCATGAGACACATCCATAATGGGGTAGTTGCATGCTACTGATATGTTGCTACCACTTTATGGGTGTGTCCCATGGTCATCTGTTACCTTGTACATTCATGGTCATGTAATTATGTTATTCTTTCATTGGTTAACAAAATAAGATGGCTTCAGCTCTTGTTGATTTGGTTGGTGCTGAGGGAGGGTTTGTGGCTGCTACTGGCCTCTTGAATGAGGTTCTTGGTGCTGTAGCACATGCTGGTGTTGTTGTTGTTGTTGTTGCTGCTGCTGCACCACCACCAGCAGGTCCAAGGCCCATGAGGTGGAATAACAACACCTTTGGGTTTGTGCTTAGGAGGATGGCCTAGCTAGTGAGTGATGGTAGTAGGCATAACAAGGTTTTCAAGGACAAGGATGTTTACTTAGTGGCCAAGCACCTTAAGGAGTACACTGGGGAGACCGTTAGCCCAACTCAGGTGTACAACCACTTGAGGAAGTAGAGGCAGAAGTGGGCTAGGATATGTAAGCTGAAAGATCTTAGTGGGGCCTTGTGGGACAGTGATGTGAATGCAATCATGCTAGAGGGGCAGCACTACCTTGGGCACTACAAGGTAGACTAACTAAGATGGTTTCCTATGCCTTTTCTTTGTCTTTCTGTCAATTACCTAAATTGTATCCCCTCCTGTAGGACCACCCTAAGGATGCTGAGTTCCTTAACTGTCCTATTAGGTTCTACCCAGAGATGGAGGCCATCTTTGGTCATATAATGGTCATTGGTAGGTTTGCACTAGGTTCTGCTGAGGCCCTTGGGGTGAACCAGGCTGATAGTGTAGCTGCTAAGGCTGATGGGACTGCCTTGAACAATGGCTATGAGGAGAAAATCAACACTAAAGTTGGCGAGGGCAGCAAGGCCACATAGGTGTTGGCCACTTTTGGGGTTGGTGGGAAGAGGAAGAGAGCACATTCACTGAGGATGAGATGCTCTTGCTCACCAACATGTCAGACGCAGTGAACAATGTGGCTAATGCTCTTAGGAAAAATGGTCCAGCCTATGTTGATGCTATTCTCTACCTTGCTGTTGTGGAGACTCTTGGCTTTTCTGAGGAGGCTCTCATTGGGGCCTACACCTACCTGCTGGACAACAAGGCCCAAGGCATGGGCTTTATTGGTATGAGTGATAGCCATAGGGACATTTGGCTTAGGAACTACCTAGCCAAGAACTACTACATGTAGTTCAACTACCTACTGGGCTACATGGCAACTCAGGGGGTTGATTGTTGAAAGCCCTAGTTTGGTTTTGGATAATTGATGAAACCTAGCACTAACCTTTATCATGAGTGGTGATATGAGCTAGGTTGGTGCAATCCAAGTGGTGAAGCTAGATGATGGTCATGGCGAAGGTGATAGGCATAAAAAGATGGATCAAGTGCTTCACATTTGAAAAAGAAGAAAGAGAAAACAAAAATAGGCTCAGGGAAAAGGTATATTGATAGGAACTATTTTGCTTTGCACTCAAGACACCATAGAGGGTGTGAGTAACTTAGAATCAATAGCCGTACTATAAAGAGGGGAAATCTTTGGCTAAACGGTGTATCGGGTACCACTAGATGACATGACTTTTGCATATGCATTTAGAAACCTAGTGTGCTAACATGTGACCCTTGCAAAATGCTTTAAAAAATGCTAACATATGTGCACACAAATTCTACACTTTGTGGTTAGCAAGTTAGAAGTAAGGGTGAAGCGGTTGTGGACTTAGAAAAAGAAAAAGAGGTAGGTGCAAGAATGGACGCTGGACTGGACCATGACCTGGTGCGTCTGGTTAGTTGTTTGGGTGTTGGCTGTGAAGGCCAAGCTAGACCGGATGCTAAGACCTGACTCATGGTCGACTCAGGTCAAGCTGAGTAGAAGAGGTGGTGCGTGGTTTTGCGAGCGGACGCAGGTGAACTGGCACGACTGGATGCATAGGGCTTGCATCTGGTCAGCGCTGACGCCAGCTAGGTTTGCGAGCACAGGAGGGATCAAACTCTGGCATGGGTCTAGTCATGACTGACCGGGCGCGTCTAGTCAGGTTTGCGGCACTCTAGAACCTCTTTGGACTTGACCAGACTCTAGGTCGCGGTGAGTCCGGTCAGGTGAAGGGGTAGTTCGGTCATTGTTTGTGTCGCGCACGCAGAGGCGCCAAAGGTCAAATTCAAACAAGGGCGACATGGCGTGCTATGGCTAGCCGGTGGGTGCGATCAGACGCACCTGACTAGATTCACCCTAGAGTTCGGTCATAGAGTCCGGTCGCCCCAGAAGTGCATAACAGTTGGATTTTCGTGGTAAACAGACCTTGGCCCGCCGTTGGCTCATCCTCTTTGTACTTTGACATACTTGACATCCTTGTGAGCCTAAGTAAACACCTTTCACTCATCTCCATCATTGATTCATCATCATAGTGGGATTGGGAGTGATTTGTAGTGCATTTGCTTGAGTGATTGCATCTAGTGTCACTTGGAGATCACTGTGGCTATGGATTTCTTGTTATTATTAGTGGTTGCCGCCGCCTAGATGATTTGGAGAAGCGGAGGAGCTTCAACACGTGTTGGTGATTCTTCGTGGCTGGCTCCGGTAATTGTGAGGGGTCTTGTACCATCCCCGGCGGAGAGCCAAAAGGTAACTCTAGTAAATTACTTGTGTCATTGAGTTACCTCACTTGTGAGTCAGTTCTTGCGGTGTGCAATTGTGTAGACGAGGTTCATGCAACACCTCTTAGCCGCTGAACCACCAAGTGTTGATCGACACAACGGGGACTAGCGTGTCAGCAAGCACGTGAACCTAGGAAGAAAAATCGCTTGTCTCTTGCCATTGAAATTCTCCCGATGATTGATTTGTTCATCTCTCGACGCGGCATATAATCATCTCACTCACTCCATTACATTCTCGAAAACTAGTTGTAGCAAACTCTTTAGTGTAATTAGTTTTGAGAGCTTGTCTTGCTTGCTAGTTTAAGTTCATCTAGTGGAGCTCTTTAGTGTAGCAAGTTTGAGAGCTCTTAGTGAGTAGTGACATAGCCTTTTGTGTGCCTAGTGATTATAGCAACTAGCATTGTTGGATAGGTGGCTTGCAACCATTGTAGAGCTAGAGTAAAATTGCATTATGCCATTTAGTGTACTAACAACTTGCTCTAGTGTATTTGTAGAAAATTTTTATAGGCCATTCACCCTCTCTAGCTATTTAGGACCTTTCAAGTGGTATTGGAGCATGGTCACCGTTTAATCAAGGCTTAACAACATCAGTGCACAAAAGATGGCTCAAATTGTGTTCAATCATGTTGGGGGTAAACCACCATTCTTTGATGGCACATCATTTGACTATTGGAAGAGAAAGATGAAAATGTACCTTGGTTCAATCAATGACAAGGTGTGGGATGTAGTAGAGAATGGATTTGTGATTCTTGACCCTACCAATCTCACTGACAATGACAAGATCAACAAGCAATGCAATACCATGGCACTCAACACTATATACAATGGAATTGATTCAAAGATGTTTGAGCAAATCAAAGATCTTGAGAAGTGTTGACGATCCTTAAGTATCAAATTTAATTGTCAACTAAACATGGAAAATGATCAATATGCACTAGACATCTAGAATTAGGGTTTTATCTGATAGAATTCCATGAGTTTTGGTGTTTGTCTATTTCTGCAGGGGGTTATCAGAAAATACGGAGAGAAGGCCCACACGTCGGGTTTACATAGAGATATTAACATGTGCGCTAATTTTCTATCATCTAGAAGACTCCAGAAGACATGTGAACGAACGGGAGGCCGAACGGGGCCCAGCCCAGGGCGCCCGCCCTAGGGTTTGGGGCGGCCGCCCTACTCCCGTGGCCAATTAGCGTCAACTTCGCGGATTATGCTCCACCGACCTAAAGGATCAAGGAAAATCGTGCGATTAATGTCGGTTTGATCCGACGGCCCACGATCATTTGAGGGGGCTATATAAGCAGGGCCTCTCCACCCCAGGGGAGGAGGAGAAATCATTATCAGAGGAAGCCATCAAGTTTAGGGTTTAGAAACTCTCTCTCCCGCAGAGAATTAGAT
Source organism: Saccharum hybrid cultivar R570 (assembly GCA_038087645.1). Lineage (NCBI taxonomy): Eukaryota > Viridiplantae > Streptophyta > Magnoliopsida > Poales > Poaceae > Saccharum > Saccharum hybrid cultivar. The sequence goes on from JAQSUU010000496.1 coordinate 21,973,183, forward strand.
TTAGCTACTCCCAATTCTTTCAAGTTTTATAGGATTGATTAGATAGAATTAGAGAAGTAGGGCCTAGCGCTCTGGATTTCGGATCTTCGTCAATAAATATTGGTATTATTTCATATCTTTCTCTACGACTTTATTCTAATTGCATTATGTCTTTATTTATTATGTTCCTAGTTTGCTCTAGTTCTATAAGTGATATAGTTATGATTGATGATGAGTTCATGCATGATTTTGCAAAGCGCTTAGCTCTTTTCACGTGGGAGTTAAGTGGTAGATCACATGTAGGCGTGGTGCTTAGATGTTATTTACCTGCAAATGTATCCTATTGGCCGGGTCGTGTGGTAGTTCGCGATGGTGACAGCTTCGTTGATTCTTATATAGTCCACCCTCCGTTGATAGGACAGGCAGAATTTGTATTGCGGAGTAAGTCTTGCTATGTTCTGATTTACTTTAGCAATGTTCCTTATACATGAATGAAGAGTTTTTTTGTGCTATATATGATCTTGTAGATGCTTAGAGTAGATTATGACTTAGTAAATAGTAGATACTTAGAATCCATTCTCTTGCTAGTCCGACGTCACCTTACATTTATGTGGAGTAGTCTATTTCTAATCGCTGTGTTATTTACCCATGAGCTTATATTTCATTATCTTTATTATTATGGCTTACCCCCTGCCAAAGCAAGTGACTGTGTGACGAGTTTCTCAGTAGTAATCATGTTCTTGCAAGTTTATCTCTAGTCTAAGCCTTGATAGATTTTACCCCTGTTTTCGCTTTCGCCGTTCTCTTAAGCAAAATTATAAATAACGATACCTGGAATACTTATCCTGGTGAAATGCTACAATGAGGTATTTTATCTGTGCGCTTGTGGATAGAATAGATTATTTTCTAGAGAGCCCTTATGTTTATAAATACCTTAGTACGCTCTAGCACCATGCTAGGGATGACAACCTAGTATTCAAGTGGTGTTAGCTAGTGTCAACAAGCATTTCTGGCGCCGTTGCCGGGGAACGGTAAGGAAAGTCAGGAAGTCGGTCAAGGTTATTCAAATAAAATTTTAGACTAGACTATTGAGAAATAATTGCATAACAGCTACTATATAAATGAGAAATCATAGCAAGGCACCTCTGCTTTGGCAGGTTCACCCTGTTGTTTTCCTATGTTTATATTTTTTACAGGGTATATCAGGATTGACTTTGGTGAATTAAATTCTTCATCATCAGAACCAAAGCAATCAAGGAAGAAGAAGCTAGCTACCAATTGTTGAAGTGATGGCACAGAAGACCTTACAGGAATTTTCTGCCCCAAGTCTTGAGAACATTCTTACTGGTCCAAGATTTGAAGTAGAAGAAGGCGTACCTGAGTTCAAGCTCAAGTCAAACCTCATCAACTTGGTGCAAGCTACACAATTCAGTGGGAAGGCACACGAAGATGCTAGTGCACATTTGCAGAACTTCTTGGAGATAGGAAGCACAATTAGCATCAACGGAGTTGACAAAGACGTCATACTACTTCGCCTCTTTCCATTTTCACTAGAAGGGAAGGCGAGAAAGTGGTTCTACACCAATCAAGCAAACATCAAAAATTGGACGAACCTGTCAGATGCCTTTCTATCAAAGTTTTTCCCTATAGGCAAAACAGCTGCCTTAAGAGGAAATATTGTCAGTTTCCAACAGCAGAAGACAGAAACCATTCCAGAAGCATGGGAGCGTTTTCAAGGATACATATCAGATTGTCCTCACCATGGAATGGCCAAATGGTTACTTATGCAGACCTTTTATCATGGATTAACCCAAAAGTCTCGTGAGTGCCTAGATGCATCTACTGAAGGATCATTCTTGGAGTTTACAATTGGAAAAGCAGAGACACTTTTGGATAAGATAGCAGAAAACCAAAGCTGGTTCCAAGACAAGACTCAACATTATCATCAAACTGAAGAAATACCAGAAGAAGTAAAAGCACTATCAACTAAGATGGAAGATTTGCTCCATTGGATTGACTAGAGGGCCAAGTTCAAAGAAGATCAAAAGGCTATAGAGACAGTATACAAATATCAAACCACCTCAAGTCAACCCAATAGCAAAGGTATGAATTCAGGTAATATTCTCAAACAACCTTCATTAAAGGAGATAATTGCTCAACAAACTAAAACTAATGATGAAGTCAAACAAAGGCTAGATACAAATGAATCATTTTTAAAAGATATACACAATAAAATGGATTTTCTATTAACTGCCTTTGATGAGCAAAACACTCTTAATAAGAGGGTAGAGCTTAAGCTAGCTGCTGTCTTGCCTGTTGCCACTAACCTTGAGCAGGTAAAGAACATAACTACTAGAGGAGGGAGATCTACCAGAGATCCCCCACACCCAAGAGAGAAGCAAAAAACACCAGCTCCAGTGCAACCAGCAATGATAGAAGAAGAGAGACCAGTTGAAGCAGAAGATCTGCTACAACCATCAAAAACTGGAGAAATGAGGAAAGATTTTCACGACACCAACTATTTGCCATTTCCTAGAAGAAACAGAGGACTACAGTCGGATGAGCAGTTTGGTAAGTTTGTAGAGGTCATTCAAAAGTTATATGTCAACATACCTCTACTTGATGCCATACAGGTACCCACATATGCGAAGTACATTAGAGATATTCTTAACAAAAAGAGGCCACTGCCCACCACTGAGGTAATCAAGCTGACAGAAGAATGTAGTGCGGCCATCCTCAACCAACCACTAAGGAAGAAGGAAGATCCAGGATGTCCTACCATTGATTGCTCAATCGGAGACCAGCACTTTAACAATGCACTTTGTGATCTCGGAGCAAGTGTCAGTGTGATGCCAGCATCAGTCTACAAGAAGCTTGAACACACAACCCTAGAACCAACATCAATGTGCCTACAACTAGCAGATCAATCAGTTCGACACCCGATGGGCATCGCAGAAAATATCCCAGTCAGAATAAGAGATTTCCTTGTGCCAGTAGACTTCGTGGTACTGGACATGAACCCCGACTCAAAAGTGTCCATCATCCTTGGAAGGCCATTTCTGAGCACCGCCAATGCCCACATTGATGTCAGTAAGGGAGAAATCAAGTTTAGCATAAACGGACAAGAAGAACGCTTCACATTCAAGCCCAGACCAGAGAGAGACTCTACAGTGGAGGAGGTTCACGAAGAGAAACCACTGGAGACACCATCTCCAGAGGAAGGCAATTCAGAAGTTTAAAAAGATTTGGAGGTCCAGCTTGGGGGACCTAAAATTCCCAAACCCTCGCCGGGAGGTAATTCGGTATTTATCCACATCATTTAATTTTTTGCATAATTAATTCTTGCATTAGTCATACTCATCCATAGCATTATTATAAAAATCAAAAGTCCCATATAAATAATATTTGTGGTGTGTAAAAACCCATAATTATTAATTATTGTGGAGGCACAAAAATATTTTTCCATGATCATTTTTTTAGTTTCAATTCTCATAATTTTTCCTGCATTATATTTATTTATAGCAATCTTCTAGAAGAATGACCCACATCCTTTGGTCCCATATGTCATACACTACACCTCACATACATCATATCACATAATTTCACCCACCAACTCATCTCCACTCAACCAGACAACTTCCACTGACCAACCACCACCTATGCAGCATTATTTGGCGTAGGAGTGAAGCATGTGAGGGAGTGGGAAAGTTTCAGCCACAGAGGGCACTCAAGTGGGGCGCCCGCCCTGTTGGCCAGGGCGCCCGCCCTGCCCCTAGCTCCAACTATAAAAGGCCACCTCTCTACCTCATTCTCATCCCACACACATTCCAGAAAACATATGCAAGCTTGAGCTCTCGACTTTCAGAAGAAGTGATCTAGTGGGAGAGTGAGAAGGAGAGTGGAAAGGGAAAGAAAGAGTGGAAGAGAGTTTGGAAAATTTTTGAGATAGAGAGTGAGATCACCTAGTAATTAGTGTTCCCGCTGTCCCAAGCGGAATTAAAAGTTGTTTAGGGGGAAGTGCTGCTAAAATTTATAATTCTCTCGGACGACTAACCCCTGGACGACTGACTTCTCGGACAGCTAATCACTAACATATTTTTCTCACATATTTCCATGAGTTTCTGTTTGTCCCTATTATTCTGCAGGATGTTTAAGAAAGTAAAGAGCGCGCGGCATCCGCACGGATGGCCACCCATCAGGAACATACATGGCAAGGAGCTGATCCCGGGCCAGAAGAGGCAGCACATCTGCACTATAATGATTACAACCCTAGAGTTCTTCGGGACCCATGGGCGCGACACGTCCAGCCAGAAGAACCACCACAAGAGACATGGCCGGAGGGACAATATCACCAGTGGGAGAACCCGCCTTTTACAAGAAGGTACTCCACTGACCCATATGGAGCTTCAGGGTCTAGACCCCAGCCCCAGTTTGATACAGGAAGATACTCCGACGCCTCCTACGCCTTCTTGGAGGACTACTACCAAGAGATTGCCGCCTTCTACACCCGCACCGACAACACTCTCCTCGACATCCGCACTACGCAAGCAGAGCACGGAAGACTCCTGGAGGAGCAACAATAATGGAACCAGGAGCAAGCCACTAGAGTGCAAGCAATAAGGGAAGACACCACAACCTTGAACAACAACGTCACGACCATGCTGCGTTACTTCAACATTGAGTGAAGAGAGCCACGACACAACCAGCTTGGGGGAGTTCCTCCCCAGTTACCGAGTGAGTTTTAATTGTTTTTCCTATTTACTTTTCAGTTTTTCTTTTTCTGTTTTAGATATTTATATCTTAAAAAAACTTAGAAAACCCAATAAATATTTTTAATTTACTGCATTCCTAAAAAATGAAAACCAAATAAAAAGAGTGTGTAGATAAGTGTGCTTTATTTTCCTGTTTAGTTCAATCTCTAGACATAAATGAAGAAAATCCAAAAATATGTATGATGGAAATGATGAACAGTTGCTCTGTTTACTTACCTTCAAGTGCCTAGCTTTTATATAAGAGTTCTCCCAAGACTTGCTAAAATATGAAATTTACTATCTGTGGGAACATGAGCCTAAAACTAAAGTCTAGGTAAAAGATAAGACATGATATAAAGTTTGAGCTGCTGTTTATCTTGTTCTTACAACACTAAGTTCTGAAAATTTATTTTGAAAAAAAAACCTGCAAATCACATGATGAGTTCCTAGCATAACATTCTTACCACAGTCATACTTGCTATAATTGCTGTATCTTTCGAGTTTCATTGAGCTATGTAGATCCTTAGGAGCTTTTCATGTGGTTAAATCAAGATACTCACTTGCACACATCTACTACACCAATCATTAAAAATCTGTTAAAAATATTGTTATCACTCACTGTCCCAAAGTATTGTTATTCTCTCTCTCCTAAAAGATCAAATGCAGAAAGAGACATGGGCTATGCAAAAATATGCGAGGAAATAAAAAGGGGCAAGTGCCCGGAACCTCGAAAAAGAAAAGAAAAAGAGTGAGACGAGAGGTAAAAATGGACAAGTGTCCGACAGTAGAATTAGGGGTACAAAGATACCCACCTGAGCGGAAAAAAATGGACAAGTGTCCGACAGTAGAATTAGGGGTATTTACTACCCACCTGAAAAAAAAGAGAAGAAAAAGAGATAGCCCATGTTCTCTCCCAATAAAAGATCAAGAGAGGAGGGGAGATAGCAATATGAGGAACAGTGAGCAATAAGTTTTATCATCACCATCACTATTATTTACTCCACCACACATGCACATCTTGATTTAATTGCATGTTGAGTTCCTTTGGATCCGCAGTTCGATTAAACATATGTATGGGCTGTTGAAGTGAATCATGTCTAGGAACTCTGAGCTTTATTTTGAAAACTTATGCAAAACTCCAGAACAAAGGTGAGGTATAGACAGGAGGAATAGTGCTTGGCTTAATTATTTTGTCTTTCAATTACCTAAGGCTTAAGTACAGGTGCTAATCCCCAAGACACTTCACTCTAATCTGGGAGAATTTTATATGAAAGCATGTGTGCCTGTCAGGAAAGAAAACATCAAAGCAACTCCTGATCCATCTGAGTTTTAGTTGTTTGCTCAGGGACGAGCAAAGGGTAAGCTTGGGGGAGTTTGTTGACGATCCTTAAGTATCAAATTTAATTGTCAACTAAACATGGAAAAGGATCAATATGCACTAGACATCTAGAATTAGGGTTTTATCTGACAGAATTCCACGAGTTTTGGTGTTTGTCTATTTCTGCAGGGGGTTATCAGAAAATACGGAGAGAAGGCCCACACGTCGGGTTTACATAGAGATATTAACATGTGCGCTAATTTTCTATCATCTAGAAGACTCCAGAAGACACGTGAACGAACGGGAGGCCGAACGGGGCCCAGCCCAGGGCGCCCGCCCTAGGGTTTGGGGCGGCCGCCCTACTCCCGTGGCCAATCAGCGTCAACTTCGCGGATTATGCTCCACCGACCTAAAGGATCAAGGAAAACCGTGCGATTAATGTCGGTTTGATCCGACGGCCCACGATCATTTGAGGGGGCTATATAAGCAGGGCCTCTCCACCCCAGGGGAGGAGGAGAAATCATTATCAGAGGAAGCCATCAAGTTTAGGGTTTAGAAACTCTCTCTCCCGCAGAGAATTAGATTTAGCTACTCCCAATTCTTTCAAGTTTTATAGGATTGATTAGATAGAATTAGAGAAGTAGGGCCTAGCGCTCTGGATTTCGGATCTTCGTCAATAAAGATTGGTATTATTTCATATCTTTCTCTACGACTTTATTCTAATTGCATTATGTCTTTATTTATTATGTTCCTAGTTTGCTCTAGTTCTATAAGTGATATAGTTATGATTGATGATGAGTTCATGCATGAGTTTGCAAAGCGCTTAGCTCTTTTCACGTGGGAGTTAAGTGGTAGATCACATGTAGGCATGGTGCTTAGATGTTATTTACCTGCAAATGTATCCTATTGGCCGGGTCGTGTGGTAGTTCGCGATGGTGACAGCTTCGTTGATTCTTATATAGTCCACCCTCCGTTGATAGGACAGGCAGAATTTGTATTGCGGAGTAAGTCTTGCTATGTTCTGATTTACTTTAGCAATGTTCCTTATACATGAATGAAGAGTCTTTTGTGCTATATATGATCTTGTAGATGCTTAGAGTAGATTATGACTTAGTAAATAGTAGATACTTAGAATCCATTCTCTTGCTAGTCCGACGTCACCTTACATTTATGTGGAGTAGTCTATTTCTAATCGCTGTGTTATTTACCCATGAGCTTATATTTCATTATCTTTATTATTTATGGCTTACCCCCTGCCAAAGCAAGTGACTGTGTGACGAGTTTCTCAGTAGTAATTATGTTCTTGCAAGTTTATCTCTAGTCTAAGCCTTGATAGATTTTACCCCTGTTTTCGCTTTCGCCGTTCTCTTAAGCAAAATTATAAATAACGATACCTGGAATACTTATCCTGGTGAAATGCTACAATGAGGTATTTTATCTGTGCGCTTGCGGATAGAATAGATTATTTTCTAGAGAGCCCTTATGTTTATAAATACCTTAGTACGCTCTAGCACCATGCTAGGGATGACAACCTAGTATTCAAGTGGTGTTAGCTAGTGTTAACAAGAAGGCAAGTGAAGTTTGGGTGAGATTAGAGGAAACATATGAGGGCACTTCAACGGTAAAAAGTGACAAGCTCTACATGTTCAAAGATAAGATATTCAACTTCAAGATGAAGGATGATGAGTCCATTCTAGAGATGTTCTATAGGCTTCAAGTTGTCATCAATGATCTCAAGAGTTTGGATGAGAAGGTAAAGGATGAGGACTTCTCTCACAAGTTCTTGATGTGCTTACCAAAAAAATTCAAAACATTGAGAACTATCATCTTTAGAGGTGGATTGAAAGAAGTATCTCCTAATGAGGTACTTGAAGATGTCATGACTGAAGATCAATACAATGATGAGGTTGTGAAGAAGGAAGACAAGAAGAAGAAAAGTGTGGCATTCAAAGCTGGCACTTCATCCTTTAAGAACAAGAGCAAGGGCAAAGCAAAGAAGGAAGATTCAAGTGATGAGGAGTGCTCCAATGATGATAGTGATGATGAAGCTCTAGCTCTCTTTGTGCGTAAGTTTGGCAAGATGATGAAGAAGGGATATCATACAAGAAAGAGAAGAGATCATTCTAAGAACAAGGAATATGCAAGATTGTTCTACAAGTGCAAGAGCCCCTATCATATTATGGCGGATTATCCATACAATAGTGACAATGAGGACAAATGAGAAGAAGAACAAGAAAGAAAAGAAAGAAAAGGAGAAGAAGGAGAAGAAGATGACCTTCAAGAAGAAGAAGAAGAAGAAGGGTGGATCCTATGTTGTCACATGGGATAGTGATGCCTCTACCGATGATGATTTAAGTGATGATGACAAGGCATCCATGAAGAAGGCTCTAGCAAGCATTGCTATCAACAACAAGCCTTCACTATTTGACACTTCATCATGTTTCATGACCAAGAGCTCCAAGGTAAAACATGATGAGAGTGAAAATGATGATAGTGAAAGTGAAAATGATAGTGATGATGAATTCTCTAATGAACAACTAATGAGCATGCTAGAACAAGCCGACTCAATAATTAACAAGAAGAACAAGAAGTGCAAAGATTTGCAAAAGAAGCTTAGTGCTCTTAAGCAATCCTTTGATAAGTTCAATGCTACTCATGAGGGGCTAGTGGAAGCCCATGAGAAGCTTGGTAAAGCTCACACCAATCTTGAAAAATCTCACTCCTTGCTTCTTGAACAAAATAGGGAAAGGGTAATAGTATCATGTGACGTGGGCATAACATGTGACTTGATTGATGAATCTTTTTATGAACCCATTGTTATTGCTCCCACTAACCCTTCTTGTAGCTCATCATCCACCACCACCACCACTCCTACCTATACTACTAGTGATGGTTTCACTTGTGATACCTCACTAATGGTTGAGAATGAGACTCTCAAGAGAGAGGTGAATGAGTTCACTCATGCCCTAGGCAAGGCCTATGGCGGTGAGGCCCGCTTGCTAAAGTGCTTGGATAGCCAGAGGTTCTCTCTTAACAAAGAGGGATTAAGCTATACCCCCAAGAAAGGCAAGACAGCCTTTGCTACTCCCAAAGCTGGCTTTGTGAAGAGCAATAGTCGGTTTTGCAATAGATGCAAGTAAGTTGGGCACATAAAGCATTGCAAGAACAAGGACAAGAATACTAATGTATCCTCAATCAAGTTTTATCCTTATTATTTGCCTACTAAGGGTGCCAACAGTGTGAAGGCTAAGTTCATTGGTACACCAATTGTGGGCTCAAAGAAGAAAGTCATTTGGGTGTCAAAGACCTTAGTGACTAACCTTCAAGGACCCAAGCAAGTTTAGGTACCTAAAAGAAATTGATCAAGAAATTGATCTTCTTTTGCTGGTCAATTATAAAGCCATAGGAAGGCATTGGGTGCTTGATAGTAGGTTCACACAACACATGACCGGTGATTCAAGAATGTTCAATTCAATCAATAAAAATGATGGCAATGGGATTGATAGTATCGCATTTGGTGACAACGGCAAAGGCAAGGTCAAGGGGCTTGGTAAGATTGGAATATCTAATGACTTGAGCATTTTCAATGTGCTACTAGTAGACAGTTTGAACTTCAACCTATTGTCGGTAGCTCAACTTTGTGATTTTGGTTTTAAGTGCATATTTGGAGTTGATAATGTATAGATCATGAGTGTAGATGGCTCTAACTTGATATTCAAAGGATTTAGATATGAGAATCTATACTTGGTTGATTTCAATGCTAGTGAAGCTCAATTATCAACATGCTTGATCACCAAATCTAGTATGGGCTGATTATGGCATAGAAGGCTTGGTCATGTTGGAATGAAGCAATTGAATAGATTAATAAAGCATGATCTTGTTAGAGGCTTGAAATATGTCATATTTGAGAAGGATAAGCTATGTAGTGCATGTCAAGCTAAAAAGCAAGTTGGCAACACACATCCTAAGAAGAGCATGATGAGTACATCTAAAGCATTTGAGTTGTTGCACAAGGATTTATTTGGACCAACCACATACACTAGCATTGGTGGAAACAAGTATGTATTTATGATAGTGGATGATTTCTCAAGATACACATGGGTGTTCTTTCTAGTTGATAAGAGTGATCCATTTGCAACCTTCAAGACATTTGTCAAGAGAATTCATAATGAGTTTGAAACAACAATTAAGAAAGTGAGAAGTGACAATGAAAGTGAATTCAAGAATACAAAAATTGATGAGCTTTGTAATGAATTTGAAATTAGGCATCAATTCTCGGCCAAGTACACTCCATAATCAAATGGCCTTGTTGAGAGTAAGAATCGAACTTTGATTGACATGGCAAGATCAATGTTAAGTGAGTACAATGTTAGTCATTCATTTTGGGCTGAAGCAATCAACACAGCTTGCTACTATAGCAGCCACGTCTATTGTCATCCAATGTTGGAGAAGACCCCATATGAGATCTTGAATAGAAGAAAGCCCAATATTGTATACTTTAGGGTGTTTAGATGAAATTGCTACATATTGAAGAAAGACACTAGATTGAGCAAGTTTGAGAAGAAACATGATGAATGTTTCTTGCTTGGTTACTCCACTACTAAAAAGGCTTATAGAATTTGGAATTTGGCTAGTGGTACTCTTGAGGAGGTTCAAGATGTGGAATTTGATGAAACCAATGGTTCCCAAGAGGAAGATGAAAATCTAGATGATATAAGAGGCACTCATTTGGCCAATGCAATAAAGAAGATGGATGTTGATGACATAAGGCCTAGAGAAGTAATTGAAGTTCAAGATGACAAAGATCAAGTGCTCTCTAACTCAAATGTGCAAGCTAGTGGTTCTCATGATCAAAGTCAAGCTAGTTTATCATCTCAAGTGCAAGATCAACAAGTGGCTAGCTTATCATCTCAACCAAGTGCAAGCAATCAAGTGCAAGTACTCCAACAAACCAACGTTGCAAGAGATCATCCCTTGGATTCTATAATTAGTGATATCTCAAGAGGTGTGCAAACAAGTTCAAGATTGATATCATTTTGTGAACACTTCTTATTTGTGTCATCCATTGAACCTAAGAAGATAGATGAAGCTTTAAAGGATGTTGATTGGGTGAATGCAATGCATGAAGAGCTAAACAACTTCAAGAGAAATCATGTATGGAAGTTAGTTGAGAGGCCTAAGGGACATAATTAGTCTTTCGTAAAAAGCAAGATCAAGATGGGATAGTTATAAGGAATAAAGCAAGATTAGTGGCTCAAGGTTACACTCAAGTGGAAGGTCTTACTTTGGAGAAACATATGCTTCGGTTGCAAGATTGGAAGCAATTAGGATCTTGTAAGCCTATGCTTGTGCCCACAACATCAAGTTGTACCAAATGGATGTGAAAAGTGCATTTCTCAATGGTACATCAATGAACTTGTGTATGTTGAGCAACCTCCCGGTTTTGAAGATGACAAGAAGCCCAATCATATTTACAAGTTTAAGAAGGTTTTGTATGGTTTAAAGTAAGCACCAAGAGCATGGTTTGAGAGATTGAGGGATTTTCTACTCTCAAAGGGGTTCATCATGGGCAAGGTTGACACCACTCTCTTCACCAAGAAGGTTAGAAAGGACTTGTTTGTGTTACAAATCTATGTTGATGATATCATATTTGGATCAACCAATCAAGATTTTGTGAGGAGTTTGTCAAAATGATGGCAAGTGAATTTGAGATGTTTATGATTGGAGAGCTTAGTTACTTCCTTGGTCTTCAAATCAAGCAATTGAAGAATGGTATATGTAACACCTCATGTGTTAAGCATGCATTAAGCATTTCAAATCATGCGCATGAGCATCATCTTGCATTCATTATCACATGTAATGTAAGTGTAACATTGAAATGAAACATGTGAAACATAACATTGAAACATGAATGTTGCAATTGCTTGTTTACATATAACTATGCCATGGTTATGCTTGTTATGCTATTAAAACATGTTTGGTTAGTAGTGCAAAACATTTAGAAATGTTTAGCATAAAATTTGGAGCAAGTTTGGTATTCAAAATTTTCTCAAATTTTGCTTTTAAAAATAATCTAGAAAAATGAAAATTTGATTTAAAAAGAACTTTGAATCCCCATTTCAAAATCTGTTTGGAATTTTAAAATGTGCCCTACAACAATGTTGTAGAGGATTAAATTTTGAACAACTTTTGTTTTGGGGTCAAGTCTTGAAAATGTCATTTTCTACTTCAAAATTTTGAATTTGGGACTGTTAGTAAAATTTGGAATTGAAAATAGAAAAGAAAAACATTTTTCTTGCGTACCGGGCCGCCGCCCCGCATTCGGCCCACCATAGCAAGCCGACCCATCCCGCGTTCGTGCCCGCGCGCTCGTTCGTGCGCGCCGCGCACCGGCGCCCGACCACGCTCAGGCCGCGGCCGCCCCGTGGCGACCGTACGCCGGCGTCGGCCGCCGGGTGGCACTCCGGTGGACCCCGCTGCAGCCACGTCGCGCCTACACCCCGTGCTGCGCTGCGCTCTACCTCTCCGCTCGCCTCATTCTCTCTCGCCTCACCCACGCTCGCCTTGCCAGCGCAAGCCGCAGCGGCAGCAGCATCGCCGCACCATCATCGTCGCAGTCGTGCCCTCCCCATCGTGTGCCATTCTCCGATTACTCGCGGCTCTAGTTCCACCTCGACCTCCGCTTCCCCGTGCTCCCACTTGCGCCGTCGTGCTCGCCTAGGTAAGGCCCAATTGGGCGTTTTCCCCTCTGCCGCGGCGCCATGGCCGCCGAGCTCGGCTCACCGTGGCTGGAGTCCCCTTTGCTCTCTCTCTCTTCTGTCTTGGACACTAGCATCGCCTTCACCTCGCGGTGCTCATGCGTGCCTCGTTGGCCACCACCACAGCTTGCTCCAGCTGGCCGTCGTGCGCCAACTCCGCCGCTCTGCCATTCCCATCGGCGAGCTCCCTCCAGAGTTCCCGCGTCTCGGGGAGCTAGCGCGCTGGGTGCGCCTCGGTGTGAGGAGCGCACTGGTACCCTCCCCGTCACCGGAGGTCTCACTAGCGGCGAGCTTGCCGTCGGTCAGCGGCCGCGCAGGCTCGACATGTGGGCCTGGTCAGCGCGTTGGGCCCGCATGACAATCGCAGAGGACAAGCGTGGGTGCACTGCCTCGGGTGTACCCAGCGTTTGTAGCAGTGGTTTTTAAAGGGATATTTGAAAAAGGAATTTCCAGAAATTGTGAAAATGCTTCCAAAAATCATATCTTGAAAATATTGCTCCAAAAATATTGAAACTAATTTTGGTAGACTTCTTGGGAGTAGATCTATAGTATAAAAATATTGTATGTCAAATTTGTGATACTTTTGTATAGGGTTTTATTTAATTCTTATAATTGTTGTTTTCTTAGAAAATACATAATAAATCATAGGAAGCTCAGAAAAATATGATTCCAAGTTTGTTATTCTTCTTATGTGATGCACATTGTATGAAAAATATATGTCATGCATGTTCTATAGAAAAATTTGGATGTGTAGTTCAAGTGCCTTTATTGGCTGATTTTTTTTGTTATTTTTACTAGAGAGCAAACTTTGTATAAAACATGTTTATGATAATTTTTGTACAGTGATTGTTTACTGTGTAGAACATAGAAAAATACTAAATATGTTGTTTGATACTTTTCATAATACGAAGTATTTTCATGCTCATTTATATGTCATAGCTTGTCATTTTTGTGTAGGCTGTTTTACTTATCCAAATACCCTAAAACTTTTATGGTAGGCTACTTAGAGTAGGACTATGCTACTGTAATTTTTTATAGATTTTTCTATGCACCAGAAATATAGGTTGTTGTTGTAACCATAGTTTAAATTGAAATATAAAGTAATATTCTTTATGTATATTTAGTTTAATAATGAAACTTTGGTGTATCTTTGAAGCACCAAATCCCTTGTTGGTGTTGCTTGACAAGTTAATGTGGTTGTGTTGATAAAGTGTTGTAGCACTCATGTTAGGGCTATAAAAGTAACTGGAATTATTAGTAGAAGAGACTGCAGTAGATGTCATGCACTAGTGGTAATTATCATGTGAATTACGTTGACTACCTTGTAGAATACTTTTTCCTTTATGCTATCCAATAAGGCCGCAATGTGTTCATCTACACATCATGTCATCATGATCGTCGCATTCCATCACATCCGATGCATCGTTTGCATATTTACTTATACATTTGCATCATGCAGGATCGCAGGTGGAAGCGCTAGTAGCAGTGCAAGAGGAACAAACTAGGTCCGATCCACAAGAAACTCAGGCACAGGAGGTGCCCGAGGTAGACGAGCAAGAAGAGGATCTACCTGAGTGTGTGGACCACCAACCCAGTTCCTTCGAATGAGGCAAGCCCCGGAGCATTCTAAGTCTCCTACTTTATAAAAGTAGTTCCTTATATATATATATATGAGTTTATATATTGTTGCATTAAGTTATAGGAGTTGAGTGAAACCATTGATGTATTTATTACTATCCTTGCCTACATTGTTACCTAATTAAGTTTAGGATCGAATACTACTTAGCCCTGCTTAGACCGGTAGCAATCGGTGATTTCCGGTCACCTGCAATTATAGGTGGTTACTGGAATGTTTAGCTATGGAATGGATGAAATCCTGGAAAAAACCATGTGTTGATGGATAATTGGAGACCGGACGAAAAAGTTGGAAGCAGCCAGTCAGGGTTCTAGGGTGCTATTAGTTTTCTGTCTGTGTCGATTAAAAACTGATCGTTGCTTGTCCCTCTTGTCATGTTGAACACATACCTCACATTTAGCTAACTGAATAAAGTACCTTTCGACCACGAAGCTATTGGCATTATTTGGGCCGGGATCTACATGGGTGCGCGTATTGGTGCTGCAGGGGGTATGACGGGGACGCGAAGAGTGAGCCCAAGGTGCGTCCTGGCAGTCGGGCGGTCCCTGGGTACTGTGGCTCCAGTTTGTCCCATGACGTTTACCTGGATAGTGTCATTGGTGATCACTTTAGCGAGTGAGTGTGGTTTGTGTGAGGAATAAATCACCAGCTGGTTAGGAATCAATTCGAATCGCCATCACTTCTTGATAGTGAGCACTTGACTCGAGTTACGGCATCGTAGTAATGATGATGGAACACTGATGGTTATATGGATGATATTGGAAATGCTAAACCTAAAATGGTAACTAGATGTTATTGGTTAATCAAGTGATTGATATAGCATAGGTGCTTACCTAGATGGATAGGTTATAATAAACATGATGCAAATTACTTAAAATGGTTTAGTCATGATAGCTTATGCTTTTCGCAAATGAGTCAGCTAGTCCACTAAAAAAAAGAATAACATCCCAGATGTTATGAAATGATTAAAACGTGATAATGAAGCATCATCAAGCATAAACATCAAATGACATACCATAAATGCATTCATGTTGCACATGTTACTTTAGTTATGTTGCATATGTTTTCAAATACCCTATTATGTTGCAAGGAAATGCTTCGAGTATAGCTTAAGAATGTTTCATGTTTCATATACATGTTTCACATGTTTCAATACAATAGTAATTCGATGTGTTGTTTTTACTAGTATGCTTAATGTGTTAATAATGCCTTGTTACTTATCACATGAAATAATGTTTTATTATGGATAAATAATTAATCATAATTTAGTTAAAAAGAAAGATCAAATGTTTCCCGAAAACCCTAAATTCCAAAAACCCTGAATTCCGGAAAATCTCGTTTTACCCCTTTTTGTGTAATTAAAAATTTAAGCAAAATTTGGGAAAAAGTTTAAAACCAAGTTTGTAGATCTTTTCAAGGGCTACAAGTTTGGTGTTTTGCATTTTCAAAGTTTTAGTGCAAAATTTTGAGTAATTTTGAAAAGATTCAAATCTCAAATTTGACCCATTTTCATTCCCCCAATCCAATTTCCAAATGGAGGCATAATTTGAAAATGTTTTGAATAGCTCAGTTGTAGGTCTTACCTAGATGTACAACTTTGGTATTCTGAGTTTTTAAAGTTTCAATATAAAATTCAAAGTAATTTTGAATTTACAAATTTTTAGAAAATGTCCCCTTTTAAATTCAAATTCAAATTTCAAAATCTAGGCCGAATTTGAAAATGTTTATATTGATAAAGTTGTAGAACTTTGAAAATTGAGCAACTTTTGTTTTTACATATTTTCAACTTTTATAGAAAAATTGAGAGTAATTTATGAAAATTCACCAGTGGCATTTTCGTAATTATGGCAAAATCAGTCCAACGGCAGGGCGCCACCTCCTACCCGACGTCGGCGGCCATCGGCCATCTTCCAGGCGTGCTCGACGTCATCTCCTACTTCGACATGGCCGAGCATGCAGCTGCGTGCCGCTTTTCCATTCCACCGCCACGCCATAAAACCCAGAGGGCCGGTCATCGTGTCCCTTTTCTCCTCCTCTGCTCCGCCGTCGCCCCTGCATCCTCGCTCCGCCGCTCGCCATCATTGCCTTCGTGCCATTTTAGGCCAAGCTATGGGCACCACTGCATTTGCCTCGCTCCCACGCACACGCCCAGGCCCGTTGCGCCGTTCAATTTAGCCCGGAGTCACCAGGCGCCGCTGTCTTCTTCCCCACCGAGCCGAGCGCCGCTGGAGCCGCCCTCGCCGTGGCCAACTCCAACCGCCGCCTCTCCGCTTCAACCGAGCACTCCAGCAGGTCTAGGGCAAGTGACTGGTGCTCTCCGACCTCTCTAATCCACCTCTTCTGCCTTGCCATGGTCGGCGCACCACCACCGTACCACCATGTCCGCCATGGACGGTGACAGGCCGCTGCGCCACCTCAATCTACTTTGTTTTCGTATTGGCTCGATCCGTGGTAGCATCCTGAGCATGTTGAACCTAGTTACCTCACCAAAGACCTCGCCGCCAGTGTTGAGCACCGGCCAACCACCGCTCGGCCATGGCCATGGCCATCGGTCTGAGCGAGAGGACGGCCTGGCCTTGCTGGGCCGGGCCAGTCGCTTGGGCCAGGCAGGGAGGATCAGGCCGGGGGTAAAGGGAAGAGAAGCGCGCGTGGTTGGGTTAGTTTTGGCCAGAGGAGGAGAGAGGGGAGTGGGCCGGAGTAAAGAATTTGTTTTTCCTTTTTTCTGATAAATAAATAGTAATGAATTTTGTTTATTTCATAAAAAATATGTAGAGTTCCAAAAATGATGAAAATTTTTGTGTAGCCTCTATGTAATGTGTAATATTTAGGAAAAATATGAAATGCCAATTTTGATTACTTTTTGTAAGTGATTTAATTAGCTCAATTAATTATTAAATGCAACTTCCATGAATTTTAGTAATTGAAATAAAAGTCCAAAAATCATGAAATTAATTTTGGGTACTGTTTTAGGGTAAGACTAATCTGTAGACAAAGTTTGGACTTAATTGGATAAAATTCATTTTATTCTTAATTTTTGTCTTAATTAATTAATTAGTTAAACATGTGTTTAACTTGATAATTTAGGATTTGTGTGACTTTGAGATTTCTTGTTGACCTTGGATCATTAACATGTGATGATCCATGGCATCTTATTGAATTGCTTGAGTTCACGATTAACTTGTTAACTATGATTTGTTAATGATAATTAATGTGTTTAACATAGATCATTAATGGTTAATGATTTCTTGTGTAAGTAATTAGTGGTCTTGTGATAGACTTACTTGCTTATTAGATGCGACCACTTGGGTAAAAAGTAAAGTTAAGTAGTTTTCTTAACATCTTAATGTAATTGAAGTTGTTTAATAGTTCTGTTGGATTGTAACTGTACCGCGAAGGAAAGTTGTACTCCAGTAGATAACTAATGTTTATCCTTTCTAAATGTCTCTTGTATGCTATGCTTTGTTCATCATCATGCATCATGGCATGCATTCCATCATATTAAGCCTCGCATCATTTATATACGTGTAGTGTACGAGAATGAGAAGATGTGTGTTGATCCAGTCTCGGAGTAGGTCCATCCACCAAAGGTGTTGGTGTCTATTGGAACTCTGAGGGAAAACTAACTTCTCTGCAACGAAGGCGAGCCCCGGACATACAACCACTCTTCTGTTTTATAAATGTTTTATTACACCTTAAGTCTAGTGTAATGTGCATTATGTTAGTAGGAGTTGGTT
The DNA here is from genome assembly GCA_038087645.1 of Saccharum hybrid cultivar R570. NCBI lineage: Eukaryota > Viridiplantae > Streptophyta > Magnoliopsida > Poales > Poaceae > Saccharum > Saccharum hybrid cultivar. The sequence continues at coordinate 21,991,359 of JAQSUU010000496.1, forward strand.
GATACCATTGTTGCATGATTACCTTGATCTACATTTATATCCTGATGATATCCCACTAATATGTGTAAGTCGATCCCTTATGCTTAGTAATGCTTAGACTTCGGTAGAAGTTGAATGGTGATTTCATCGTTCACGAGAAACAGGTTTACCTTTGCTTCTTTTGACCTAATGATGGGTCATGAGAGCATATGAATATGAATATGGTAATATTAAGCTGAGACTGGATGAGTAACTTACATTGGGAAAGGAGTCTCAATGTAGTGTTTCCGTCTGTGTCAGTTAAGGACTGTACCGTTGATTGAATTGCGTGTGTCGAGACTTTGCAACTGACCACATGCTCCGGTAAGCCTAAGACCTCGGTAATACCAACATGTGAACGGCCAACCGTGTACTAGGAGTGGAGAGATGGCAAGAGTAGTGTGTACCCTCGTAGCCAAGGGCTGGATTGGAGGTGTACTGTACTCTCGGGTGGCGCTGGACCCGGTCATGTTTTGGATGATCTGAGTGAAGGTTGATATCTATAGGTTAAAGTCCTACATGTGTCATGTGGTTAGGAATCCCTAGCTAGGTATAATCAATTCGAATCGTCATTGCTCCTCGGTTATGGAGACTCGATTCTCTGTTCATCATCGTAGTTAACAATGAAAAATGGTGACCATGGAAAGGAAATGAAGAGATGGATATGAGATGTGATGCTTGATACAAGTGATTGAGATAGAACAGGTGCATATCTATCTATAACAAGCTTCACTAAAATTGATGCTAAAACTTGACAAAAACATTGAAAGTAAGGATCCACTTATAGTAAAGCTTTTCTGCAAAACTCTACTTTTCTAGCTCCACTACTTCTCTTAAGCCAGCATATCCTTGGAGTCTTTTCTTTTCGTCGGGTAAGTCTTGTGGAGTACAATTGAGTACTCAGGGTTTGTTAACCCCTGTTACAGGTGCTGACTGGAGCTGCTAGTTAGGTCATGTCGGTGGGTTTGATATGATCTGGTTATCCTCTACTGACTTAGGTGCTCTACCTAAGTTATCTTCTATAGTTCTACTCGACTTTCACCATTTAAGTTAAGTTTGTAAAAAGTTAACTTAATCATGATTTGTAAATCTATTGTTGTTATTCTTCCGCACTCTGATGTAAAGTTTTGTAACAAATGTTGTAATGTTGTAGTTACTCCTTTGTTGATCCTGTGTGAGTTGTAAAATGTGGATGATTTGGGTTTTCCGAGGACACCTGACAGACTTCTTAAGTTTTGTGGTACACATGTATGGTTGTTAGAGGTCTTTAAGACGATGACAAGTACATGTGGGCCATATAATTTAGGAGATTTTGCCACAGCCTTGCATACTCCTTGGTGTCACTTTATTTTGGTTTCAGATGGGTAAGTCTAGCTGAGTACTTTCTCATACTCAGGGCGTTGTTCCCATTGTTGTTGCAGATGGTCAGATGTACTACGGCTATTGCATCAATTGCCTGTATCCGGTGATGGGTGACAACTAGGACCAAGGGCAATGGTTGCTCGCTATATCTTATCTGATGCTTTTGTTGGAAATTTCCATCTCCTGGCACTGTATTTGAACTAAGTGTGTGTCTGTGGTTTATGAAACTATTTGCTTCCGCTACTTTATATTAAACTTGGTTTGTAATAACTTTATGTTCTAAACTCTGACGTATTCAACAGTCGTTGTGAACTTTATGTAATATGTGACTGTGGCTATTAAACTTGTACGATCTTGGTTTGTATGTTGGTTGGTTTGAAATCCTTCGTGGTTTCACAGACTACCGGGTTATACGGGCTTAAGTTTTCTAAATTATCTGCTTCGGCGGGTGATTTTCTTACTTAATTTCGTATAATTGGTCGGTTCTGTTACAACATATTTGTAAGTTAAGGAAAGTACATCAAAGATATGCTCAAGAAGTTTAGCATGGAGGATGCAAAGGCCATTAGTACACCTATGGGGACAAATGGAAGCTTGATAGTGATGCAAGTGGCAATATGGTGGATCAAAAGATGTATCGATCTCTGATTGAAAGCCTACTCTATGTGACCGCATCAAGGCCGGATGTGATGTTTAGTGTATGCATATGTGCTAGAATTTAAGCCTCACCAAGAGAAAGTCATTTGAAGGTAACAAAGAGAATATTGAGGTACTTGAAGCATACACAAAATGTTGGATTACGATATCCTAAAGGAGCAAAGTTTGAGTCGATTGGATATTTGGACTCCGATTATCTGTAACAGAACCGACCAATTATACGAAATTAAGTAAGAAAATCATCCATCAAGCAGACGATTTAGCAAACTTAAGCCCGTATAACCCGGTAGTCTGTGAAATCACGACGGATTTCAAACCAACTTACATACCAGCCAAGATCGTAATAAGTTTAGCGGTCACCATCACAAGTTACATAAAAGTTCGCGTCACAAATACATCGGAGTTTAAACATAGTTATTACAAACCGAGTTCAAATAAAAGTAGCGGAAGCATTTAGTTCAAACCACACACACTCATACAGAGTTCGAAATAAGGTGCCAGCTCATGATCATCTCCAACAAAAGCATTAGACGAGACGTAGTGAATGACCACTGCCCATGGTCCTAAGCTTCACCCATCCTAGGATAAAGGCAGTTGATACAGTAGCCGTAATACATCTGCCCATCTGCAACAAGTGGGAACAAAGCCCTGAGTACGAGAAGGTACTCAACTAGACTTACCCGACATAACCGAAAATAAAATGACACCAAGGATCATGACAGGATTTATGGTAGGGTAGCTGACTCATTTGCAAAAAGGCATGTTTAATATTAAAGAATCTTTTCCAAAAGCTTGCATCAAGTTAAATCTTTATTAACCTGTCAACTACATTTGCACCTGTACTAGAGTAACATGTAATTAAATAGGTAAGGATAACCAATGATCATTGACAACCTTCATCATGTCATATTCCATATAACTATCCAAGTGTTTCATCAATATTACTACGATGAAGTAACTCAAGTCAAGTGTTCACTATCCAGTGAACGATGGCGATTCGAATCGATTATTAACCAGCTGGTAATTTATTCCTCACACAAACCTTACTCACCCGCTAAAGTGAGATATTGGTCACCGAGTCAACTATTCAAGTTAAGTCTCGAGCTTGCCAGGAACCACATGTACCCGGGGGCTGCCTGACTGCTCTTTGGCCTTATCATCGCGCCCCCGTGTCCTACCACACCTGCTCCGGTACAGTGCGTTGTGGGCAATCCACTCGGCCCGAATAATCTCCCAGCTTCACGGTCGAAAGGTACATTATTCGGCCAGCTAAATGTGAGGCATGCGTTCAACATGACTCGAGGCCCAACAACGGTCGGTCCTTAATCGACACAGACGGAAAACACTACAGTCCAAAACTCTGCAAGTCTCCGTCCGATCTCAATTTCAATTTGACACTTAGTTATTCCCATATGACATACTTTTTCAAGCAGATCCAGGTAACCACCTATAGCTCGTAGGTGACAGGAAATCACCCGACTTCTACCGATCTAAGCAAGCTAAGCATTTCTGAACTGCGAATACCAAGGTAACAAGGATATGGTAGAGCAAGGGTAAGCAAGGTATAATGCAGCAACGGTTGCAAACAACTCCTAACGTAATGCATCAATTAAAGTAAAACATTAATAAAATATTTGCAAACCGGGAGAGAAATGCTCTGGGGCTTGCCTCTTTCGAAAGAGCTCGGGCGGTGGTCTGGGCACTCTGGAAGATCCTCACCGACCTCCTCGTCGGCTTCGGGCACCTCCTGCTCTTGCACCTCAGACTGTTCTTCCGGCTCCTCGGGAACTGCTACCGGAGTTACTTATTGCGATCCTGTATGATGCAATTGTATAAGTGCTCATGCCTAGGTGCATTGCAGAGATGATATGAAATGATGATGATGAATGAGGTGTAGATGAACAGGTTTACTTTATTGGATCAAGTGGGAATACAACTCTTCTACTAGGTAGTCTACATCATCCAAGAACATATACTCATAAACTACTACAAACATTCTCTACCATGCAAAGTCACCTCAGAAACCTAAGGTGCTTCAAAGATACACCAAAGCAAATCGTATTAACTAATCTTGCATTAACAAGGTTAATTAAACCCTAGTTGACACTACGTTTGAATAGCAACACTTCTTTTAGTAGCACTGAAAAATCTGATAAAATTACAGTGGATTACTACCATCTAATTTAGCATGCCACAAAAATTTCATTACATTTGGAGTACTACAACTGCCTACACAAAAATAACAATCTAGGGCCTAAAAATGAGCATAAAATACTTTATACTATGAAAAGTATCAAACAACAGATTTAGCATTTTTCCTACAATCTTCTCACTAAACAATCCCTATAGAAAAATTATTATATGCATGTTTTATTTATATTTTCCTCTCCATCAAAAATAACAATTTCTAACAATAATAAGCACTTGTACTACACATAAGAATTTTTCTACAGAACTTGCATGATACATATTTTTCCTAGAAAGTACATTACACAAAAAGATTAACAAGATTGAAACCATATTTTTCTGAGTTTTCTATGATTTATTACATATTTATCAAGAAAACAACAATTTCAATGATTAAATAAAAACCCTACAGAAAAGTATTGCAAACTTAACATGCAACATTTTTAGATCATAGATCTGGTCCTAAGAAGTCTACCAAAATTTGTTTCACAATTTTTGGAGCTAAAATGAGGAAGTTATGAATTTTCGAAGCCCTTTTATCATTTTCTGGAAAATCACTTTATTTAAATCTTTTTGAAATCCGACCGTTCAGAGCTACACGCACCCCCAAACTGAACACAGAGAACACACATGAGACAGACAGGTGGGCCCGCGACCCAACGAGTCAGTCACAGGGAGAGGGAGGGAGACGCCAGCGTCCACAGCTCGCCGGCGGTGAGGTTTCCGGCCAGGCCAAAGGCACCACGCGGACCACCTCGCGCTTGTGAACTCAATGGTACACACGCGGTGGCCAACGGAGCTCGAAGGACCGGTCACCGCCGTCCATGGCAGAATGGTGGCGTGGATGGTCGCCGGCCGGCCATCTCCGACCACAGGACGCAATGGAAGGGTGCTCGAGCACCGGTGAGTCATGGCGAACAAGATGCGCGCGCTAGAAGGGAAAAAGGTGGGGCGGAGAGGAGTGGTCCACGGAGCGGAAAGCTCCGGCGAGCTCGGCCGGAACTCTGGCGAGCGATTCTCGCGGATTGAAAACTTACCACGGGCGGCTGAGGTGTGCACGGGCTGCGCCAGAGGGAGGGGAAGCCCGAGGCAAGATGGAGCGGCTCGCGGTGAGATGGAACGGCCGGGACGCCGTCTCCGGTGATGGCGTGCGCGGTGGCGGAGGCGGGACTGCGGCCGGTGCGCGCGGGAGAAAGCAAAGCGAAGGGAGGGGGAAGAGGCAGGGCGAGGCGCTGCGGGCGGGTTGTAGGGGCGCGTGCGCGCGTTGGTGGGGCGACCAAGGCGCCACCTGGCCGGCGTAGCCGGCATGCGGCCGCCACGCGGCGGGCGAGCTCTGCCGGTCGGGACAGCCCAACGGCGCGCGGGCGGGAGAAGCGAACGACCGCGCGGTGCGGGCCGGGCCGCGGCGCTTGCGCGGGCGCGCGCGCGGGAGGAAGAATGGGCTGCTTTGGCTAGTGGGCCATAAGGGAGGCGGCGGCCCGCCAAGGTAAGAAATCGGTTTTCCATTTTTATTTTCCAGAAATTTTCAAATATATTCAATTCACAGTTTTAAAATCCCATTTTGAGCAAGAAGATGACTTTTTCTGAAAATGGCCCAAAAATGAAAGTTGCTTAGAATTTAATTCTCTACAACTTTTATTAAGGGACCAACTATAAAATCCCCACAGATTTTGAATTGGAGAATAAAAGCTAAATAGGGAGGGTTTTTGACCATTTTCTAAAAATATTTTTTAAAAGCAAATTTTTGACAAAACTTTGGTTATCAAGTTGCTCCAAAAATTGTACTAAATAGTTCTAGGTGATTTAAATTATACCCACACATGTTTTATTAGTCTAACCAACATAATCAGGGTGAAACATTATATGCAACAATCGTTCCACAGAAATGCTTTAACTAAAGGTGCACTCTAATTCACATGTGATCATGAATGCAATGACGTATCATGCGTATGATTTGCAATGCTAATGCCTGCGTAACACCAGGGTGTTATAGCCCTCCCCACTTATAAAAATCTCGTCCCGAGATTTGGGTTACGAACCATTTGTTATAAAAATCTTCATAAGCTTTTTGTAGATATTCACCCGTTTACCAAGATGCATCCCCCTCATCATGATGGCTCCACTGTATTTTATACGTTTTCACCACACTGTTTCGAGTAGCCCTCTCTTTAGAGTCCAAAACTCGAACTGGCTACTCACGATATACCAAATCTGACTTGAGCTTTATGCCTCAGGGTTCGATTCTTTCCTCTGGAACACGCAAACACATCTTGAGATGCGATACATGGAAAACAGGGAATATAGCACCCATTGTCTCAGGTAACTCTAACTTATAAGCTACTGGACCTTTTCTTTCCAAGATCTTGTATGGTCCTACAAATCTGGCGGCAAGCTTTCTGCGTACTCCAAATCGTTTCTTCTTCATTGGCATGACTTTCAGATAAACATAGTCACCAACTTTGAACACAAGCGGTCTCCTCCTTCTATCTGCATAGCTTTTCTGATGTGATTGATTTGCCTTCATATTTTGCTGAATGATATGAACCTTCTTCTTGGCTTCTTCTACAAAGTCAATACCATAATATCTTCTTTCTCCTAGCTCGATCCAGTTTAGTGGTGTTCTACACTTTCTGCCATACAGAGCTTCGAAAGGTGCCATTTTGATACTTTCTTGATAACTATTATTATAAGCAAACTCTGCTAAGGGTAACCAGGACTCCCATGAACTCCTGGTAGATAATACATAGGCTCTCAACATATCCTCTAGAACAGCATTAACTCTTTCGGTCTGACCATCTGTCTGAGGATGATAGGCAGTACTACGGATCAAACTAGTTCCCAATCCTTTGTGCAAGTGTTCCCAAAAGTGAGCAGTGAATTGTGACCCTCTGTCAGACACTATAGTCTTTGGTATGCCATGCAATCTTACAATCTCAGCAATATACTTCTCGGCATATTGAGGTGGTTGATAATCTGTCTTGACAGGTAAAAAGTGAGCTATTTTTGTAAGACGATCCACGATTACCCAAATCGAATCATGGCCTTTCTGAGTAGTGGGCAAACCTGTGATGAAATCCATACTTATTTCATCCCACTTCCAACTAGGTACGGACAAAGGTTGCAACAATCCGGCAGGTTTCATATGAATGGCTTTCACCCTATAGCATGTGTCACATCTGGCCACATAGGCTGCAATCTCTTTCTTCATTTTTGTCCACCAATAACGAGGTCTTAGTTCTTGATACATCTTGCTACTTCCGGGATGGATAGATAGCTTAGAAAGGTGAGCCTCATCCATAAGTTTGTTCTTAAGCTCCCGATCCTTGGGAACAACAAGACGGTCGTCAAACCACAACACGTCCTGTTCATCCACTCTAAAGTGCTTGGATGGTTCTTCTTTAATCTTTTCTTTGATGTGGAATATCCCTTTGTTGGTTTTCTGGCCTTTTATTATCTTATTCTCCAAAGAGCAACTAATCTGAATACTATGTAACACGGCAGGGTGCATCAGATCAAAACCATCTTCGAGCAAAGGTTGCGCATTCAGGCAATGTGACTTTCTACTCAAAGCATCTGCCACTACATTGGCCTTTCCAGGATGATACTGCACATTCAAGTTGTAATCTTTTATCAATTCTAACCATCTTTGCTGTCTCATTCAACTCTGGTTGGGTGAAGATGTACTTGAGACTCTTGTGATTGGTAAAAATATTGCACACATTACCAAGTAAGTAATGTCTCCAAATTTTTAATGCATGCACTACGGCAGCAAGTTCAAGATCATGTGTCGGATAGTTGATCTCATGCTTTCTCAACTGGCGGGAGGTATAAGCGATGACTCTTCCTTCTTGCATAAGAACACAGCCTAACCCTGTTTTCAATGCGTCGCAAAACACATCAAAAGGTTTCTCAATGTTTGGTTGCGCTAGAACTGGAGCATTGGTCAACAGTTTCCGCAAGGTGTGGAAAGCTGTCTCACACTCCTCTGTCCACACGAACTTGTGATCTTTCTATAACAGACTCGTCATTGGCTTGGCAATCTTCGAGAAATCTGGTATAAAACGGCGATAGTAACCAGCTAATCCTAAGAAACTTCTAACTTCCAAAACTGTAGTGGGTGTCTTCCAATCCATAACCTCTTGCACTTTGCTCGGATCTACCGAAACTCCATTTTCTGATAGAATATGACCAAGGAAAGGAACTTTCTTCAGCCAAAATTCATACTTGCTGAACTTAGCATACAACTTATGATCTCTAAGTCTAGTCAAGACAGTTCTCAGATGCTCTTCATGATCCTTCTCGTTCTCAGAGTACACTAGAATATCATCAATGAACACAACCACAAACTTGTCCAATTCTGGCATGAAAACCATGTTCATCAGATACATAAAGTATGCAGGAGTATTTGTTAAGCCAAAGGACATAACAAGATACTCATACAACCCGTATCTGGTGGAAAAGGCGGTTTTCGGTATATCTTATGGCTTAATCTTTATTTGATGGTAACCCGATCTTAAATCTATCTTGGAGAACACTCTGGCTTTGGCTAACTAATCGAATAAAACATCAATATGAGGCAAAGGATACTTATTCTTGATAGTTACAGCATTAAGAGGCCTATAATCCACACACATTCTCAAAGTACCCTCTTTCATATTCTTCACAAACAAGGCAAGACATCCCCATTCAGACTTACTTGGCCGGATAAACCCCCTTTTCAATAATTCCTCTAATTGCTTCTTCAGCTCAGCTAACTCATCCGGAGGCATCCGATAAGGTCTCCTTGAAATTGGAGCTGTCCCGGGGATCAACTCAATGCCAAACTCAACATCCCTATCTGGAGGAAGACCAGATAACTCATCTGGGAACACATCCGGAAACTCACACACTACCGGAATCTGATGAATAGGAATGACTTCCATAGCACATGTTACACTCACGAGGTCTGTTCGTCTGGGCAATGGTACCTGAAAAGTACCCTCTGTCTGGGGATCCTTAAGGGTGAGTACCCGACTTCTAGTATCTATAACTGCTCCCCAATCCTTCATCTAATTCATCCCTATGATGACATCCAGAACTAGTCCAGGCATAACTATCATGTTCACTCAAAACTTTCGACTACTTAATTCAAGGGTCGCCCCTCTAACCATCTGATTGGTTAAAACATCAGCCCCCGCTGAACTTATGCGGTAACCATAACTCAATTCTGTGCATAGTTGTTCATGTTGCCGTGCAAATGCTAGACTCATAAAAGAATGTGATGATCCGGAATCAAATAGAACAACTGTAGGGTGTTGGTTAACAGGAAACTTACCAGCGGTTACGGGCTCTCCCTCAGGAATCTCATCCACGGTGGTGTGGTGTACCTGAGCAGTATAGGTCTGTTGCTTCTTTCTGGGCGGGTAAGGACAGAACTTTGAAAAGTGGCCTGGCTGATCACAATTGTAGCAGGGTCCCTTTACTGTACCAGCAGACCCTATAGCTCCCTTAGAGTTGCTCTGTCCTGCAGTTACGGCTGTTTTTGCTGGCGGTACGGCCATCTTGTACGGCTTCTGCGGTCCCTTGTAGTTCTGGGTTTTATGCTGTGGTGGCCTAAACCTTGCACCTGGTGCGGACGGACGATAGGTAGAACGATTAGCAGTGAGAACTCTGGGCTGTGATGGTCCTGACTCAAAGACCCTCTTGCGAGTCTTGGATGCAGTGTACGCGTTGTTATTCTTCTCTTGTTTCAGACAATCACTGATGAAGTCATTGAATCTGGCGCGGGTATTGGTACCCACATGCTTCATCATCTTTGGACTTAACCCTCTCTTGAAACTAGCAATTCTCTTAGCATCTGTGTCAACCATGTCGGGAGAATAACGACACAAGTTGTTGAAGGCATGCAAATACTGTGTCACAGTTTTGGTGCCCTGATTTAAAGCCAAGAACTCTCCCAACTTCATCTCGACCAGCCCTGGTGGAATGTAAACTCCACGGAAGGCTTCAGTGAACTCTCTCCATGAGATCTGGGCATTTGGAGGGAAGGTGGTGCGATGATGCTTCCACCACATCCCTGCTAGTCCTTGTAACTGATGTGCAGCATATTCTGTCTTCAGTACTTTAGTCAGTCTCAGCACACGAAACTTATCTTCCATGGTGTTGATCCATTCTTCAGCGTCAAGTGGTTCCGTTGCTTCCTTGAAGATCGGTGGCCTGGTGTCCATGAAATCCTTGAAGTTGATGTACTGATTCACCCCATTGCCACCACCTTGGTTGTTACCACGTTGAACATTGTTGGCAATGGTACGCAGAAAATCTTCCATGTTCTTCTGCGATTGCTCGGCATTGCGCTGACTTCCAAGAAACTATGCAAAGAATACCTCTACAGTGAGCGGTGGAGGAGGCGGCAAATGTGGTTTCGGGTGTGGCTCATTGTGGTTGACGTTGTTTTCACCACTCCCACCTGCCCCAGCACCATTACCACCAGTTCAGCAGCCTCATACGTGGCGTGGCGAGTGTTTGCCATCTGCATATTTCAGCAACAAGTAACGATTAAGTGAAGTTGTAGTAATTGTAATTGAATGAAAAATTATGCCATACTGAATTCATTGGAGAGAACAAGTCATACAATAAAACAGAGGCACAATAATCGCATTCCAATTAAAACAACACCACTAATTAAATTACTTCGAATGCAAACATCGCGTCCAATACAACCACGTTGCCAGCATACATACACTGGACTTTTATACACTCAGGTATCGCATAAACAACCAAGTTCCAACATACTGCCAAGTCTCAAGATCGAAATGAGATACATCAAGATACATGAAAACAAAAGAAAGGTCATCGCGTCAGGGCCTAGTAGCTAACGCAAAGCAACTCGCCTACTCCTCGGGGCCATCGTCGGGATCGGAGACGTCACCATCACTACCATCAGTAGCGACGTCGTCGTCGTCGGAAGGTGCAACTACAGGCTCGTCCTCGTCGTCATCGATGTCCATACCGACGGTGTCTGGAGGAGCATACGGGCCCATCCCGTTGTAGAGCGCGTGAAACTCCTCATGCAAGTTGGCATTATACTCCTCTAGCTCCTCGACCCTCTGCCTCAGAAGGACCCTCTCGTTCCAGGCTTCATTCCTCTCCTGAACCAGCTGTCCAATCATGCGGTCTGCATTATTGTTGGCCTGAGTCAACGTCTGCACCCGCTGCATAGCACTATCACCTCTCTCGAGAGCCTGTCTCGCTGCAAGCTCATGTCAGCCAACTGCTCCTGCAAGCTATCTATAGCACGTGCCTGCTTCTTCTTCTGTTTTCTTGCTTCAAGCCGGTGATCACCGCGCAAACCAGTCAAAGTCCAATAGGTACTCTCAAGACCCTGGTATGCTCTGATAGCCGCATACATCGCACTCATAGCGTGGTTGTCGCTAGCCAGTCCTTCGTTTGGGCCTCTGACCAAGGCACTTCCTTGCGGCTACACCCAGATAGCATCACGAGGATCATCTCTCGGAAAAGTGCCAGCCAAGGCTACTGCCAACTTGTTGAGAAATCTGCTCATTATGTCTCTGATGACACGGAAGGTTGCTCCCTCTGCACCCTCAACTAGAGTGCGTCCCTCAAACTCCAAGTGCCAACCATCAAGCTCTGGAGCATCACCAAGAGCAGGGACGGTGATCTCCACTACTGCAAGTCCATCCTCGGCTATCTGGCTCTCACTCCAAGAGTACACCGGCTCCTGACCCTTCGGGTACCCCACATCATGGAGCACTCTCCAAAGCAAGGTTGGCATGCCAAACTCGCTTAGAAAGGTGTCCGCGCTGCGGCGCTCCCACGGGGCCAACTGGTGATGGGGTGCTCTTCCGCCTGTGGACTTACGGGTAGTCTGCTTCGTGCGGGCCATCTATAGCAAAAGTTTTGATTACCTGGTGAGAACATATTTTAAGTTGATACAATTTTTATCAAAAGGGGATAATCACTTTATAAGGGGAGGAATGCATGACATGAATGAAATGCACAAGCAATATGATGTATGTACGTGTCTTACGTTCTCACAAACTTATGAAATAATAATATTTAACGATGAATTCGGTGGCATACAGGCGATCTCTCATATACGTAACTAATACGTTCTACACGAGAAACGTTGTTATGTACCTGCAGAAAATTCATTTCAGCCCAATTCCCCATGAATGCATGAAAGCAGTAAATTTACCTACACGCTCTACACGAATCCCCAGATGCATGTACAATGGTAGTAGCTACCCAAAACATCGTCCTATTGACGGCATCGCCTCAACGGACAGAACAACCACACATGCGACACTTTTGTAAAAACATGCGTAGAACATGTAATTACTCCAGTATCATATAAGCACTCTCCCTAGATCGGCGGTGTATCCGATCATGCTCTCACATCTCACACTTACCGAGACGTAGAGGCAGCTGATCCATACATTACCACTCAATTAAGTGGCACTCATACAATAGCACACCGTATGAGCAACAAAAGAGAAATATGGTGCAAGAACCCCAAGTCAGTACTTAAATAAGCCACCTAGAGTCCTTAACTGGGCATAAAGGATATGACCACTTGCACACTTTTAGTTTGGAAATCACGCTTTTCAAACATAATTTTGTTTTAAATACACTTATGAACAGTAAACATGCTAAACCATGCTTCGATGCTAGCTGTAACAAAACCGACCAATTATACGAAATTAAGTAAGAAAATCATCCATCAAGCAGACGATTTAGCAAACTTAAGCCCGTATAACCCGGTAGTCCGTGAAATCACGACGGATTTCAAACCAACTTACATACCAGCCAAGATCATAATAAGTTTAGCGGTCACCATCACAAGTTACATAAAAGTTCACGTCTGTAAGGTCCAAAAGGCTAGAGGGGGGGTGAATAGCCAATTTAAAATTCTACAAGCTTCACTAAACAACCACGTTAGTATAAAAGATGGCTATGCTAATTCTAGCACTAGCTCAACTACACTATGCAAGCCACCTATACAATTCTAGTGAAGCAAGGCTATGATCTCTAATACACACCAACAAGACTAAGTCACTAAGCTACTTACTCCTATGTGATAAAAGCTACACTAAGCAAACTACACTAGGAAAAGTACAAGAAAGTAAAGAGCAAGTGACTTGATTCTTATACCAACGATGTAGAGAAGTAATGCACTCGAAGAATCAATCACAATGATCAACCACAAGAGAAATCCTCGGCAAAGAGATGACACAAGATTTTTACCGAGGTTCACTTGCTTCCCGCCAAGCTACTCCTCGTTGTGGCGATGCACCCACTTGTCGGTTCGCGAGCTAATCGACTATCAAGAGTCGAGCCCTCGGCGAGCGCCGCACAACCGCACATAAGATGGGGATCCTCCAAGCCACGAGCTCCACTAGAGTATCCAATTTGCGAACTCTCGCGGGAAAGGATCAAGAACCCCTTACAACACTTGGTGAGGGCTCCAACAATCTCCAATTGCGAGCTCAATCACCTCTGCTGCTCCAAGCCGTCTACCATGTCGGGAAACACGGAAGAGTAACAAGAAATCCACAGCAACTCGAAGAACAAGTGCCTCTAGAATGCAACTCTCAAGCAATGCACTTGAATCTCACTCAATCTCACTCAAGATGTGCAACCAAGCAAAGAGATGAGTGGAGGGGTTGTTCTCTAGCTCAAAGGATGTCTCTAGGTCTCAAAATGTGCAAGACTTACCCCCAAACCTCGGCCAACTTCTATGTAGCGAAGGGGTACACAGCTAGCCATTACCGGACGACACAGTTCAAAACGTGCTGACCGGACGCACCGGTCAGGGTGACCGGATGTGTCCGGTCACTACAGGACAAGTGTGAACAGTGCATGTCAGAAGTTACCGTTGCTGTGACTGGACGCCCTCTAGCGTTTGACCGGACGCGCTGCACCTGACGTTCGGTCGGAGTCTAGTAAGCTCCCACCACGACCGGACGCGTCCGATCGCACGTGACCGGACGCGCCGCGCGTCCGGTCGGCTCTAAGACCAGCTTTGCCCCTCTGGGTGCCTGACCGGACGCTCCGGTTCCATGAGGGACCGGACGCGCCGGTTGCAAACCCTAACACCCGCGCGCCTGACAGCTGCTGAGAACTGACCGGACGCGTCCGGTCAAAACGTGACCGCGTCCGGTGCAACGTCCGGTCACCACAGTGACCGCCGTTCGCCTCCGTTTCTTTTCCGACTTCCGGCGTAGTAGAAAATAGGCGTTTCACTTCCCCAAAAAGCGCCGAATCCCGCCTCGCAAGCTCGGCGAGAGGGAGAGAGGAACCCAACCCCTCTCTACCGCTTAAACCCCACCGCCTTCGCAAATGTGCTAACACCACCATGTGTAAACCATCATGTACATGTGTGTTAGCATTTCACAAACATTTTCAAGGCGTTATGTTAGCTCTCTACTAGATCCTAATGCATATGCTCAAGACATTCATCTAGTGGCACTTGATTCCCGAGCTAACCGTGATTGCCCCTCTTGATAGTCGGCTATGTATCCTAAATCCGGTCAATCACTTCTCTACTCAACTTAGACCGGCAAAAGGAAAACCCTATGGTTATACCTTTGCCTTGCGCTCTTAGATCATTCTCCTCCACTTGATCATCATGTCCATCATTTTATGTGCATCTCCACCATGATCATCATTACATGTCCATGCACCATCTCTTCGTGATCTTGTGGCCACACTCCTTGCCACACGCACCTTCATCACATGTGTTGCTTATGCCTACCTCAAAACACTTAACACATGGCATTAGCAACTTGGTGTCATTAATTACCAAAACCAAACTTGGGCTTTCAGCATCACAAATACATCGGAGTTTAAACATAGTTATTACAAACCGAGTTCAAATAAAAGTAGTGGAAGCATTTAGTTCAAACCACACACACTCATACAGAGTTCGAAATAAGGTGCCAGCTCATGATCATCTCCAACAAAAGCATCAGATGAGACATAGTGAATGACCACTGCCCATGGTCCTAAGCTTCACCCATCGCAGGATAAAGGCAGTTGATACAATAGCCGTAATACATCTGCCTATCTGCAACAAGTGAGAACAAAGCCCTGAGTACGAGAAGGTACTCAGCTAGACTTACCCAACATAACCGAAAATAAAATGACACCAAGGATCATGACAGGCTTTATGGTACGGTAGCTGACTCATTTTCAAAAAGGCATGTTTAATATTAAAGAATCTTTTCCAAAAGCTTGCATCAAGTTAAATCTTTATTAACCTGTCAACTACATTTGCACCTGTACTAGAGTAACATGTAATTAAATAGGTAAGGATAATCAATGATCATTGACAACCTTCATTATGTCATATTCCATATAACTGTCCAAGTGTTCCATCAATATTACTACGATGAAGTAACTCAAGTCAAGTGTTCACTATCCAGTGAACGATGGCGATTCGAATCGATTATTAACCAGCTGGTAATTTATTCCTCACACAAACCTCACTCACCCGCTAAAGTGAGATATTGGTCACCGAGTCAACTATTCAGGTAAAGTCTCGAGCTTGCCAGGAACCACATGTACCCGAGGGCCGCCCGACTGCTCTTTGGCCTTATCATCGCGCCCCCGTGTCCTACCACACCTGCTCCGGTATAGTGCGTTGCGAGCAATCCACTCGGCCCGAATAATCTCCCAGCTTCGCGGTCGAAAGGTACATTATTCGGCCAGCTAAATGTGAGGCATGCGTTCAACATGACTAGAGGCCCAACAATGGTCGGTCCTTAATCGACACAGACGGAAAACACTACAGTCCAAAACCCTGCAAGTCTCCGTCCATTCTCAATTTCAATTTGACACTTAGTTATTCCCATATGACATACTTTTTCAAGCAGATCCAGGTAACCACCTATAGCTCGCAGGTGACAGGAAATCACCCGACTTCTACCGATCTAAGCAAGCTAAGCATTTCTGGACTGCGAATACCAAGGTAACAAGGATATGGTAGAGCAAGGGTAAGCAAGGTATAATGCAGCAACGGTTGCAAACAACTCCTAATGTAATGCATCAATTAAAGTAAAACATTAATAAAATATTTGCAAACCGGGAGAGAAATGCTCCGGGGCTTGCCTCTTTCGAAAGAGCTCAGGCGGTGGTCTGGGCACTCTGGAAGATCCTCACCGACCTCCTCGTCGGCTTCGGGCACCTCCTGCTCTTGCACCTCAGACTATTCTTCCGGCTCCTCGGGAACTGCTACCGGAGTTACTTATTGCGATCCTGTATGATGCAATTGTATAAGTGCTCATGCCTAGGTGCATTGCAGAGATGATATGAAATGATGATGATGAATGAGGTGTAGATGAACAGGTTTACTTTATTGGATCAAGTGGGAATACAACTCTTCTACAAGGTAGTCTACATCATCCAAGAACATATACTCATAAACTACTACAAACATTCTCTACCATGCAAAGTCACCTCAGCAACCTAAGGTGCTTCAAAGATACACCAAAGCAAATCGTATTAACTAATCTTGCATTAACAAGGTTAATTAAACCCTAGTTGACACTACGTTTGAATAGCAACACTTCTTTTGGTAGCACTGAAAAATCTGATAAAATTTCAGTGGATTACTACCATCTAATTTAGCATGCCACAAAAATTTCATTACATTTGGAGTACTAGAACTGCCTACACAAAAATAACAATCTGGGGCCTAAAATGAGCATAAAAATACTTTATACTATGAAAAGTATCAAACAACAGATTTAGCATTTTTCCTACAATCTTCTCACTAAACAATCCCTATAGAAAAATTATTATATGCATGTTTTATTTATATTTTCCTCTCTATCAAAAATAACAATTTCTAACAATAATAAGCACTTGTACTACACATAAGAATTTTTCTACAGAACTTGCATGGTACATATTTTTCCTAGTAATTACATTACACAAAAAGATTAACAAGATTTAAACCATATTTTTCTGAGTTTTCTATGATTTATTACATATTTATCAAGAAAACAACAATTTCAATGATTAAATAAAAACCCTACAGAAAATATTGCAAACTTAACATGCAACATTTTTAGATCATAGATCTGGTCCTAAAAAGCCTACCAAAATTTGTTTCACAATTTTTGGAGCTAAAATGAGCAAGTTATGGATTTTAGAAGCCTTTTATCATTTTCTGGAAAATCACTTTATTTAAATCTTTTTGAAATCCGACCGTTCAGCACTACACACACCCCCGAACTGAACACAGAGAACACACACGAGACAGACAGCTAGGCCCGCGACCCTATGACTCAGTCACAGGGAGAGGGAGGGAGATGTCGGCGTCCACAGCTCGCCGGCGGTGTAGTTTCCGGTCAGGCCAAAGGCACCATGCGGACCACCTCGCGCTTGCAAACTCAATGGTACACACGCGGTGGCCAACGGAGCTCGGAGGATCGGTCACCGCCGTCCATGGCGGAACGGTGGCGCGGATGGTCGCCGGTCGGCCATCTCCGACCACAGGACGGGCAATGGAAGGGTGCTCGAGCACCGGTGAGTCATGACAAACAAGATGCACGCGCTAGAAGGGAAAAAGGTGGGGCGGAGAGGAGCGGCCCACAGAGCGAAAAGCTCCGGCGAGCTCGGCTGGAACTCTGGTGAGCGATTCCCGCGGATGGAAAACTTACCACGGGCGGCTGAGGTGTGCACGGGCTGCGCCAGAGGGAGGGGAAGCCCGAGGCAAGATGGAGCGGCTCACGGTGAGACGGAACATCCGGAACGCCGTCTCCGGTGATGGCGTGCGCGGTGGCGGAGGCGGGACTGCGGCCGGTGCGCGCGGGAGAAAGCAAAGCAAAGGGAGGGGGAAGAGGCAGGGCGAGGCGCTGCGGGCGGGTTGTAGGGGCGAGTGCGCGCTCTGGTGGGGCGACCGGGGCGCCACCTGGCCGGCGTCGCCGGCATGCGGCCTCCACGCGGCGGGCGAGCTCTGCCGGTCGAGATAGCGCAACGGTGCGCGGACGGGAGAAGAGAACGACCGCGCGGTGCGGGCCGGGCCGCAGTGCTTGCGCGGGCGCGCGCGGGGGAGGAAGAATGGGCCGCTTTGGCCAGCGGGCCGAAAGGGAGGCGGCGGCCCGCCAAGGTAAGAAATCGGTTTTCTATTTTTATTTTCCAGAAATTTTTAAATAAATTCAATTCACAGTTTTAAAATCCCATTTTGAGCAAGAAGATGACTTTTTCTGAAAATGGCCCAAAAATGAAAGTTTCTTAGAATTTAATTCTCTACAACTTTTATTATGGGACCAACTACAAAATCCCCACAGATTTTGAATTGGAGAATAAAAGCTAAATAGGGAGGGTTTTTGACCATTTTCTAAAAATATTTTTAAAAGCAAATTTTTGACAAAACTTTGGTTATCAAGTTGCTCCAAAAATTGTACTAAATAGTTCTAGGTGATTTAAAATTATAGCCACACATGTTTTATTAGTCTAACCAACATAATCAGGGTGAAACATTATATGCAACAATCGTTCCACAGAAATGCTTTAACTAAAGGTGCACTCTAATTCACATGTGATCATGAATGCAATGACGTATCATGAGTATGATTTGCAATGCTAATGCCTGCGTAACACCGGGGTGTTATGCGGGATACAAGGTTGAGAGAAGAAGCACATCAAGCACATGTCAACTATTATAAAGATTACTTATTTCTTGGTTATCAAAGAAGCAAAATAGTGTTGCACTTTCAACCGCCGAAGCCGAATACATAGCAGCCAATAGTTGTTGTGCACAAATTCTTTGGATGAAGGCCACCTTGAATGATTTTAGAATCAAGTTTAAACAAGTGCCATTGCTATATGACAATGAGAGTGCCGTGAAGCTCACCAACAATCCGGTTGAACATGTAAGAACAAAGCACATAGATGTCCGCCATCATTTCATTAGAGATCACCAACAAAAAAGGGACATTTCAATTGAGAATGTGGGCACCGATGATCAACTTGCTGATATCTTCACCAAGCCACTTGATGAGAAGAGGTTTTGCAAGCTATGGAATGAATTGAATATACTTGACTTCTTAAATATGTGTTGATGCACCCCCATTATATGACATGCCTCTCCTTGAAGCAAAGCAAGGTAAAGTTAATTGACATGTCATTCATCCATTGCTAAGGACTTGTTTAGTGCATCTAGTCATTCCTCACATGTCTTAGGCTCATTCATGAAAATCAAATGAATTTGATGCTTGTATGGTACCACTATTGCTTGTATGATTGAAATAATCTAGTGGTAGCATATGACATGTTTGTGGGCTTGTGAACCTAGTGTTTGATATAGAAAATGAGCTATAAGTGTTTAACTCAATATGGTGCATGATAACCCTTATTTAGAGGTGTGAAGAAGCTTGCCCTTGGATCAAACCGAGTTAAATATTTTTTTGCAAGTAATCTAGATTGAACCAAATTGGAAAAATAATCCTCACTTATCATGGTTTCACCCCAACCTATCTAAAATTTGAGCTCACCTTTTGTGGTCATTGATGACAAACGGGGGAGAAATTCACAAAGTTAGTAAAGAGATAGGGGATCAAACAAATGAAATGACATTATAAGGGGATCAATTAAAATTTGAAGCACACAAGTAGGGGGAGCAAGCTCATAAACTTATATGTTGTATTTGAATGTGCATTACATATGTTTGCTTGCATGGCACAAGTTCTTAAATTCCCTATCCATGCTTGTGTGGTGTATGCTAGATTATACAAAATGATTGATGAAATGAAAACTAGCATGCATAGGATGATAGTTAGATATGACTTGCATGTTTTACAAGTGATACTAGAACCTTGCTTATAATGTTGATCTCATGAGGTATCTAGTGTTTATGTTTTGCAAGAGCTATCTAACTAACCATGGTGCTAAGGATGTTGTTCAAATGGCAACTTCGATTGGTATCACGCTTCAAAAGTCCACTCTTTATACATTAGCATCATTTGGTAGGTATTACTCTCCCAAACTTCAAATCCATGCATACGTGCAAGCTTTCAAATCCAAAATCTTAGCACATATGTAGGGAGAGCTAATACAACCAATTTGGGTTGATGAAACTCGTCCATAATCTTTACACATGGTAATATGCTTGGGCAAGCAACATGAATCCAAAAAAGATTTTATCGAATATCTGTCACACCCATTTAAAGACCAAATGGAATGTATACTCTTATGTGTGCCCAGAGATCAATCACACATAAGTTAACAAATTATAAAGGAACTATCATCACAAATGTAATTACATCACGATTATTAACACATAGTCTTTACACAAATATAGCGGAAGTAAAAATATAAATCTCTCGTGGTAGCTCCAATCACAGGCACATTGACTGGTTGACTGCAAGTCTAGTAATCTTTAGGGAAGTAGGAGTAGTAGTCACTATTTGCACCATCTGTTACCCATTCGAGATTTTTATCCAAGTAAGAAAAATAAACAAGCGTAAGTACATCTCGTACTCAACAAGTGTAACATGGGGTTCATAAGGCTCAAAGGCATGACATTGGTTTATCAGCATGTAGCTTTTATTTAGCATAATTTTAGCATATCAATAGCATCAAGATGTCTCAATATAAACAATAAACATATGATCCATGTGAAATGATTAACGAATAGCAAAAACATATTCATTATTAATGATCAACTATTCCATAAGGGTCCAAGGCCACTCGTGACCATGAGCACGGCTGTTATAATAGTTTTACACTCTGCAGAGGTTGTACACTTTCACTGTGAGTCATGTTGCCCATATGCCCGAGTTAATTACTCCCAAAACACTCCCAAGGTGAGCAGGCAGGGGAACACTATGAAGTCTTTCGAAGGTTCGTCTAACAAGTTAGGGCCATTAGATTCACTCAGCAAACAGATGTAGAGCCCCCCTTCCAAATGGCACAATGACACGCAGCCTATACACATAAGGACAGAGGCCGCACTATACCCGATTCGTCAAGCCATTCTTACGCCATGAAGGTTACCACTAACAAGCTAGAAAAGGTCCTCATACTTGACTAAAGCTAGAGCCATATAGCCCTCACAATTGTACTGTAAGTCCCGAATGTTCGCTTACAGATGAGTCCTTATGGAGAGAAACTAGAGCATCAAAAATAACCCCATGCTCTAGTCCCCTTTAAACAATAATCAAAAATCATATTTTAATGTTTATTGCATATTCCATTAGTCAAATTACATGATCATAGTTCATGTTAAGCACTAGCAATACTACTCAATGCAATATAATAGGTGTCAAGGTATAAGATCAACGCTAAGTCATCCTTAACAAGGGAATACATGCATATGATATTATTTGCGTATTGTGAATAGGACAACAAGGATAATCTCATGCTATACTTGCCTTGCTCAAACTGGTCCTGAAGATCTTGCTCGTAGAAAGACTCTTGATCCCCAATGAATTGCTCACCGTCTATACTCGATCAACAACAGCAACAACATTCATCCAGAAACAATCATGCATAAATAAACAAGACTATAATTAGAACAGTACACCAATAGTAATAAAATAAGATAAAAAGTCTTTAAAATGAATCTACAACTCGTTAGGATCACACAGACGCAAAGATCACAAAAAACGGAGCTAAAACGACGAAGTTATGAATTTACGAAGATTAACTATAGAAAAAATAATTACTTTAATTCAAACTCAAAAATAAATTGTCAAAAACCTACTGTACAGTACTACTAACATGTAGAGCTCGCAAATACGAACCTAACGCAATTTGAACGGGTCAAATCGGAGTTAAAACAGAGATTCTACGCATGAATTATCATATTGGCAGAACTGTAAATAAGTGAAAACGTATTTATGAAGTTACCGCGATCAAAATACGCTTTACGAAAAAGAAAACGTAAATCGGGATTATGCCTTGGACTGCGGGTTCGATATATAAAAAGTTCAGGGTCTCTTAAACAAAATTTCCAGCGAACCGGTATATTCTAATTTTGGCCGTAGATTCACGATCTGACGGTCCAGATGAAAAGATGAAGATGACGACGGCGTCTCAGTCGCCGACGGCGAGCCGCTCGGCGGCGCCATGGCCGAAAAACGCGATACCTCGCGTTCGGGCATCATTCAACGAATGGGAAGCACCGGGAGGAAGTACAGGACATGGCGAGCTCACCTAGAGCAAAATCGGAGCCGGGGACGAAGCAAGGAAGGCGCACGGCTCGGAGAGGCGGCGGCTAGGGTGCACGCTCGTAGTGACCGATCTCTCGAGCACCACAGCAGCTTCTAGAGGGCGGGATGGATGCGGAGGGATGTGGCACCCGGCTTATATAGCCCTGGGGCGGTTCCAAGAAAGGAAGGAGGGGATTTGGGGTGCGGATTCGATCGGTAGGCGTTTTGGAAAGGAACCCGACGCCATCGTGGGAAGGAAGAAGGTCCTGACGTGCGGGCCCGTGACATCAGTGACAGAGAGCGAAGGGAAAGGAGAGCGCATTGCGCGTTGGGCCAGCGACCGAAACCGGGAAGGAAAGGTGCGCGCGGTTGTTGGGCCAGCGGCCAGCTCGCTGGGCTCGGCCCAAGAGAGCGAAGCGGGGCGGAGAAAAAAGGGAGAAAGGCAGGCCGCGCGCGGGAGGCAGGCGGGGCGCGCTGCCGGGCTGTTGCTGGGCTGGGCCAAAAACGAGAAGAGAAACGAAAATCCTTTTCTTTTTCCTTTTCCCAATATTTCAAAGCATTTTCCAATAGATTTTGAATTTCTCTTTTGTATTTTCAAAAAGTGCACACAATACAAAAAATATTATGCAGCAGCATGAATGCTCAATCATGTTCCTACCCTTATATTTGATTTTAAATTAATAAAAATTATTATTCTTCTAAGTTTGTATGCTCACAAAATTGCATAAAAATCATATTTACCTATTTTTAAACCTTCCAAAATTTTAGGGTGTTACAATTCTACCCCCTTAAGATGAATCTTGTCCCGAGATTCGACTGGTGCTTACTCGAATAATTGCGGGTATGTTTTCCTCAGATCCTCTTCTCTTTCCTAGGTGGCCTCATTGGCAGTGTACCGATTCCACTGAACCTTACACATTTTGATAGTTCGACTTCTCGTGACTCTTTTAGCAGTCTCTAAAATTCTAACTGGAAACTCTTCATATGTGAGATCCTCTTTAACAGTAAGCTCCTCTAACGGGATCTGTTCCTTTGGTACTCACAAATATTTCTTAAGTTGAGACACTGAAACACATCATGTACACCTGCCAAACTCTCAGTAATTCCAACTGATACGCCACCTCACCACGTCTCTCTATGATCTTGAAAGGTCCAATATACCTTGGTGCCAAATTACCTTTCATGTTGAACCTTTTCACACTCCTCGTTGGTGATACTTTCAAGTAGACATAATCCCCTACTTCAAAAGTCAACTCTCTTCTCCGAGTATCAGCATAACTTTTCTGTCGGGACTGAGCTATTTTTAGATCATCTCTAATCATCCTTACTTCCTTTCAGCATCCTTGAGTACATCAGGCCCAAACACTTGACTTTCCCCTGTCTGATTCTAGAACAACGGGGTTCTACACTTTCGTCCATACAGAGCCTCAAACGGTGCCATCTGAAGACTCTTCTGATAACTATTGTTATAAGAGAACTCTGCGTAAGGCAAACTCTTATCCCAACTAGTACCATATTGTAAAGCACAAGCTCTCAACATATCTTCCAATATCTAATTAATTCTCTCCGTCTGTCCATCTGTCTATGGATGATAGGCTATACTAAAGTTCAGCTTGGTTCCTAGTGATTCATGTATCTTTTGCCAATAATGAGATGTAAACTGGGTACCCCGATCAGACACAATTTTCTTAGGAACTCCATGTAGACTCACTATTCTTTCCATATACAATTCAGCCAACTTTGCACTGCTATATGTAGTCTTAACTGGCAGAAAATGAGCAACCTTTGTCAGACGATCTACTATCACCCAAATTGAATCATACCCTCTCTAAGTACGTGGCAACCCAACTATGAAATCTATACCAACTTCTTCCCATTTCCATTCGGGTATCTGCATAGGCTGTAACAATCCTACAGGTCTCTGATGTTTAGCTTTCACCCTTTGACAAGTGTCACACAAAGCAACATACTCTGCAACATCTCTTTTTAAACCATACCACCAATATTTCTCTCTCAGGTCCAGATACATCTTAGTACTCCTAGGATGTATGGAATAAGCTGACTCATGAGCTTCACACAGAATTGCTTCTCTGATAGTCTTATCCTCAGGCACACACAATCTTTTCCCAAACCATAGCGTTCTATTATCATCCTTACGGAATCCTGGTGATTTGCCCTTTGCTATATTCTCCGCTATCTCTCTTAACTTTTCATCTTTCAACTGACCCTTGCGTATTTCTTGCTCCAGAGTAGGCTCTAGTACTAATTCTACTGCATTGGTGGTAAACCCTAAGTTCAGATGCTCACATTCAGCACACAACTCTCTTGGCATAGGCATTACTTGCACTTCATTAGCGTAGCTTTTCCTACTAAGAGCATCAGCAACAACATTGGCCTTTCCTAGGTGATAATGCATGTCCAGATCATAGTCCTTTATCAACTCCAACCATCTATGCTGTCTCAAGTTTAGATCTGATTGAGTGAAGATATACTTCAGACTCTTGTGATCAGTGTATATATCACTCTTGTGTCCAATCAAATAATGTCTCCATATCTTTAGTGCATGAACCACTGCAGCTAATTCCAAGTCATAAGTAGGATAATTTAATTCATGCTTTCTCAACTGTCTCGATGCATATGCCACAACTCTACCCTCTTGCATAAGAACATATCCCAAACTCAATCGAGATGCATCACAGTAGATAGAGAAGGGTTTACTCAGATCTGGCAAGGCTAATACTGGTGTAGTAGTTAATCTTTTCTTCAATTCCTCAAAATTAGCCTGGCACTTCTTAGACCACACAAACTTGGCATTCTTCTCCAATAGTGCAGTCATTGGCTTCGCAAGCTTGGAAAATCTCTCTATAAATCTCCTGTAATAGCCAGCTAATCCCAAGAAACTACGGATCTCACTTACATTGGTTGGTGGCTTCTAGTTCAATACATCTTTCACTTTGCTAGGATCCACTGATATTCCTCCATTTGAGACAACATGACCAAGAAAGGAAACTTCCTTCAACCAAAACTCACATTTACTCTGCTTGGCATATAGCTGGTGTTCCCTAAGCTTTTGCAAGACCAACCTCAAATGTTCAGCATGTTCCTCCTCAGTCTTGGAGAATACTAAAATATCATCAATGAATACCACTACAAACTTGTCTAGATATTCCATGAACACCTTATTCATCAAATACATGAAGTATGTAGGGGCATTAGTCAGACCAAAAGACTTCACTGTATACTCATATAAACCATACCGTGTGGTAAAAGCTGTCTTTGGTATATCACTAGCACGAATCTTCAACTGATGATATCCAAAACGAAGATCAATCTTGGAGAATACACAAGCACCTCTCAACTGATCAAACAAGTCATCGATTCTAGGCAATGGGTACTTATTCTTGATAGTAACCTCATTGAGAGACCGATAATCTACACACATCCTCTGAGTGCCATCTTTCTTGTCAACAAAAATCACTTGTGCTCTCCAAGGTGAAGAACTAGGACGAATGAAACCCTTATCCTGCAACTCCTTAATTTGTTTCTTAAGTTCTTCTAATTCATTTACTCCCATTCTATATGGACGCTTAGCTATGGGTGTAGTTCCAGGTAATAATTCAATAATAAATTCAATGTCACGGTCTGGTGGCATACCTGGCAATTCCTCAGGAAACACATCGGGGAACTCCTCCACAACCGGGTCCCCCTTGTTGGCACCATCATTAAACTGGTTCACTGTAGCGGTCTCCTGTTTCTGCACTTTCACCTCAACCCTGATTCTATCTCCCTTCGGTGTTGTCAGCACTATTGATTTCTCCTTGCACTGAATCTCTGTTTGTTGTTGCATCATCCAATCCATTCCCAATATGAGATCAATCCCAGCCATTCTCAGTACTATAGGACTCACTGTAAACTCTACCCCCCTTAAAATGAGACTAATCGGAAGACAACGATAAGATGATGGCATGCTTCCACCAGGTGAGTTTACTAATATAGGGTTCTTCATGGCACACAAATGAATTCTATGTATTCTAACAAATGCTTGTGATATGAAAGAATGTGATGCTCCAGAATCAAAAAGAACAGTGGCAGGAGTGGAATGGACATCGAACGTACCAAGCATAACTTCCGGTTCCTCCACTGCGGTTTCTTGGGACAAGTGGTTCACCCTTCCAGTGTTAGGCGCAGGCTTCTGGTGACTGCTCTGCCTCTGGGGAGTCTGTTGGTTGGGCTTCTCAGGGCAATTATAAGACAAGTGACCTTCTTTCCCACATCGAAAACACCTGTTGGGGGTATTGGGCGCACTAGTCTTCATGGGAGTATTATTGGAAGGGTCCTGACGCTGAGTCTGATTCCCACTCTGCTGCGGAGGGCGTTGGTTGTCATTCTGCGGCTGGAATGGGGGACGTTGCAGGAACTGATTGTGAAAAGGGACCTGACCACGATTCCACTGACCAGAAGGAGGCCTCTGTTGATTACCCTGCTAAAAACCAGTATGCGGATGAGTGTTGCTACCGGAGGCCTGTCCCTGAAGCCTTTCCCTCTTGGCATCCATCTCCTTGCGCTTGTTATCCACCACGATAGCGCGGTTCACAAGCGTCTGAAAATTAGGATAGGTATTGGACATCAACTGCAATTGCAGCCCATCATACAATCCCTTCAGGAAGCGGCGCTGCTTATCACTATCATTAGCCACCTCATGTGGAGCATATCGTGACAACTGAGCAAACCTGTCACGATACTCAGCTACAGACAATGACCCTTGGGTCAAGTTCCTGAATTCCTCTGCCTTCAGTTCTATCATCCCTTCTGGTATATGGTAAGCCCTGAAGTTCTCTCTAAACTCCTGTCAAGTGACTGCGGGAGCATTGGCGGGGCGACCATAGTCATATGATTCCCACCAATCCTGAGCTTCTCCCTGGAGTTGTCCAGAAGCAAACAACACCTTCTGCCGGTCATCGCATTGTGCAATGTTGAGCTGCTTTTCCACGGCACGAAGCCAATCATCGGCTTCTAATGGATCAACGGCATGTGTGAACACTGGAGGACGACCCTTCAAAAATTCACCACGCTTATCACGTGGTTGTGCCCCAGCAACTGGCTGATTCTGTTGGTTCTGCACCAGTTGTTGCATAAGCTGCGTCTGCACTGCCAATAGTTGCTCAATAGTTGGTGGCGATGGTGGTGGTGGATTTGGGGGAACACCTCCACGACCCCTGCCTCTTCCTCTTCTGGCCATCTGCCATCCATAAAAATACAAACTTTGAGATTTCCATGTTATCAACCACTTATAAGATAAAGAATGAGATCTGAAAGTTTTCTGGGCGAGTATCAATATTGACAGTTCAGTAAATCAATCATATCTCGAGCTACCGAAGTCCAATAGAGGCGTGCTTTATATGGCTGGAACGCTTATGAAATTATCCATAACTTTTATTTAGACCCCAAGATCATATTCTGTCGTTACGTTAATGAAAAATAAGACATAACAGAAACTGTTCTAGATTCCAGACTGTGCAGAAACTTTAATTTGTGACAGTTATATCTCTCGAACCAGATCAGATAAAAAGGTGATTCCAGTGGCATTTGAAAGGTGCTTAAGTCTATTTTCTCGCATAAAAATTTCATAAATATTGCACGAACTGTTTTTGAACCATAGCAGAAACATTACAGACTGCTCCAGAAAACAGCAAGGACAGAAACGTGATAATACCAAACCCAACTATTATTCTCTTGACTATTAAACTTATTATTCTTAAAAATGAAACTTGTAGACATGCCTACAAGCCCCACCACTCATAACAAAAATCCAACTCACACATAAGCATAATAATAAAGCAACTAACACACCAAAGTTCAAACCACACAACAGACTCGAAGACTCAACTGACGTTACTAAGAACGTTCTTATTACATAAAGGACTCCTATTTTCTAAGGACCGCTCATGCTCTAATGTCTCATAAATCTTGGCCATTCCTTGGTTTTCTCGGAGTTCATCAATTGTTGCCTGGCACCTCTTGATGGTCTTCCCCTGTGCCTTCACCATCTCCTCTAACTGCAACTTCCTCTCCATCATATCATAGACAAGGTTCACCATCATCCGAGGAAGTGGTTCCAACTGCACTGGATCCATCATAGCCCATCCAAGGTCGGGGTGTGCACGAGGGAAATAACGATGAATATCATGCTTCATGCTGTCAAAGCGAAGGTAACGGAGGCCCATACATGCTTCAAAGGCGGCATCTTCAATGCTAGCCTCCATGGTAGCTCGACGACCCATGTGAGAATACATCCTGTCCAGCTGGTATGCCCCTTTTACCTCATCCTTGGGAAAAATACTTGCTCTTGCCTTCCAGTAAGTGTCCTCCAGCGGATGTGTATACTCCCAGCAAACGTACTCCACAGCTAGGTGCCAATCAGCGAAGTAGGCAGAGAGCATTCCCACAAGTCGATGACGAGAGACAGCGTCTCCTCCAGCCTTGTGGTAGATCTTCACAGTCCACCCCGTTGGAGGAGGTGGCACATCCTCAGTAGCTTCATCATGTGGTGGAGACAGGGGTTGCTCTCCTCCATTAGCTTCCTCCTCTTCATCATCTTCAATCTCAATGATCTCCGGATCTTCTTCAGGCTCGGGTTCTTCCTGGAGAGGTGCTGGTGCTTGGATTGGTGCTTCAGGGGTCTGCTCCTGTTCCTGGGGTGCTTCCTCTTGTGGCTCTTCAGGTGCAAGCAAAGCACGAGGTGGGTAGTGTCCTCCAGTGATGATGCGGGCAGTCTTGCGGCCACGAACCATCTTCAGAGTTTTTAGATGTAGTTAGAATAGAGGCAAAATTTCATAATAAAATGAGACATAAGAAGCATAAAAATTTATCAAATAACAAGTGCAAGATAATAAGCATAAAAATAGTGAAAAAGAAGGTACTAAATCGACCATTTCTAGCTAGGCTTGCGTCCTGCAGTCAACAAAAGCTCTTATACCAATTTGTCACACCCATTTAAAGACCAAATGGAATGTATACTCTTATGTGTACCCAGAGATCAATCACACATAAGTTAACAAATTATAAAGGAAGTATCATCACAAATGTTATTACATCATGATTATTAACACATAGTCTTCACACAAATATAGCGGAAGTAAAAATATAAATCTCTCGTGGTAGCTCCAATTACACGCACATTGACTGGTTCACTATATGTCTAGTAATCTTTAGGGAAGTAGGAGTAGTAGTCACTATTTGCACCACCTGTTACCCATCCGGGATTTTTATCCAAGTAAGAAAAATAAACAAGCGTAAGTACATCTCATACTCAACAAGTGTAACATGGGGTTCATGAGGCTCAAAGGCATGACATTGGTTTATCAGCATGTAGCTTTTATTTAGCATAATTTTAGCATATCAATAGCATCAAGATGTCTCAATATAAACAATAAACATATGATCCATGTGAAATGATTAACGAATAGCAAAAACATATTCATTATTAATGATCAACTATTCCATAAGGCTCCAAGGCCACTCGTGACCGTGAGCACGGTTGTTATAATAGTTTTACACTTTGCAGAGGTTGTACACTTTCACTGTGAGTCGTGTTGCCCATATGCCCGAGTTAATTACTCCCAAAACACTCCCAAGGTGAGCAGGCAGGGGAACACTATGAAGTCTTTCAAAGGTTCGTCTAACAAGTTAGGGCCATTAGATTCACTCGGCAAACAGATGTAGAGCCCCCATTCCAAATGGCACAATGACACGCAGCCTATACACATAAGGACAGAGGCTGCACTATACCTGATTTGTCAAGCCATTCTTACGCCATGAAGGTTACCACTAACAAACTAGAAAAGGTCCTCATACTTGACTAAAGCCAGAGCCATATAGCCCTCATAGTTGTACCGTAAGTCCCGGATGTTCGCTTACAGATGAGTCCTTATGGAGAGAAACTAGAGCATCAAAAATAACCCCATGCTCTAGTCCCCTTTAAACAATAATCAAAAAATCATCTTTTAATATTTATTGCATATTCCATTAGTCAAATTACATGATCATAGTTCATGTTAAGTACTAGCAATACTACTCAATGCAATATAATAGGTGTCAAGGTATAAGATCAACACTAAGTCATCCTTAACAAGGGAATACATGCATATGATATTATTTGTGTATTGTGAATAGGACAATAAGGATAATCCCATGCTATACTTGCCTTGCTCAAACTGGTCCTGAAGATCTTGCTCGTAGAAAGACTCTTGATCCCCAACGAATTGCTCACCGTCTATACTCGATCAACAACAGCAACAACATTCATCCAGAAACAATCATGCATAAACAAACAAGACTATAATTAGAACAGTACACCAATAGTAATAAAATAAGATAAAAAGTCTTTAAAACAAATCTGCAACTCGCTAGGATCACACAGACGCAAAGATCATGAAAAACGGAGCTAAAACGACGAAGTTATGAATTTACAAAGATTTCCTATAGAAAAATAATTACTTTAATTCAAACTCGAAAATAAATTGTCACAAACCTACTGTACAGTACTACTAACATGTAGAGCTCGCAAATACAAACCTAACGCAATTTGAACGGGTCAAATCGGAGTTAAAACGGAGATTCTACGCATGAACTATCATAATGGCAGAACTGTAAATAAGTGAAAACGTATTTCTGAAGTTAACGCGATCAAAATACGCTTTACGAAAAAAAACGTAAATCGGGATTACGCCTTGGACTGAGCGTTTGATATATAAAAACTTCAGGGTCTCTTAAACAAAATTTCCAGCGAACCGGTATATTCTAATTTCGGCCGTAGATTCACGATCCGACGGTCCAGATGAAAAGATGAAGATGACGGCGGCGTTTCAGTCGCCGACGGCGAGCCGCCCGGCGGCGCCAAGGCCCGAAAACGCGATACCTCGCGTTCGGGCATCATTCAACGAATGGAAAGCACCAGGAGGAAGTACAGGACATGGCGAGCTCACCTAGAGCAAAATCGGAGCCGTGGACGAAGCAAGGAAGGCGCGCGGCTCGGAGAGGCGGCGGCTAGGGCGCACGCTCGCGGTGACCGATCTCTCGAGCACCACAGCAGCTTCCAGAGGGCGGGATGGATGTGGAGGGATGCGGCACCCGGCTTATATAGCCCTGGGGCGGTTCCAAGAAAGGAAGGATGGGATTTGGGGTGCGGATTCGATCGGTAGGCGTTTTGGAAAGGAACCCGACACCGTCGTGGGAAGGAAGAAGGTCCTAACGTGCGGGCCCATGATGTCAGCGACGGAGAGAAAAGGGAAAGAAGAGCGCGTCGCGCGTTGGGCCAGCGACCGAAACCGGGAAGGAAAGGCGCGCGCGGTTGTTGGGCCAGCGGCCGGCTCGCTGGGCTCGGCCCAAGAGAGCGAAGCGGGGCGGAGAAAAAAGGGAGAAAGGCGGGCCGCGCGCGGGAGGCAGGCGGGGCGCGCTGCCGGGCTGCTGCTGGGCTGGGCCGAAAACAAGAAGAGAAACGAAAATCCTTTTCTTTTTCCTTTTCCCAATATTTCAAAGCATTTTCCAATAGATTTTGAATTTCTCTTTTGTATTTTCAAAACGTGCACACAATACAAAATATTATGCAGCAGCATGAATGCTCAATCATGTTCCTACCCTTATATTTGATTTTAAATTAATAAAAATTATTATTATTCTAAGTTTGTATGCTCACAAAATTGCATAAAAATCATATTTACCTATTTTTAAACCTTCCAAAATTTTAGGGTGTTACAATATCTTTGTAAATAGGTTGTCATCAATTACCAAAAAGGGGGAGATGAAAAGCCCTAGTTTGTTTTTGGATAATTGATGAAACCTAGCCCTAACCTTTGA
This sequence comes from Saccharum hybrid cultivar R570, assembly GCA_038087645.1. NCBI lineage: Eukaryota > Viridiplantae > Streptophyta > Magnoliopsida > Poales > Poaceae > Saccharum > Saccharum hybrid cultivar. The sequence continues at coordinate 22,023,596 of JAQSUU010000496.1, forward strand.
CATGAGTGGTGATATGAGCTAGGTTGGTGCAATCCAAGTGGTGAAGCTAGATGATGGTCATGGCGAAGGTGATGGCCATGCAAAATGGATCAAGTGCTTCACATTTGGAAAAGAAGAAAGAGAAAAACAAAAATGGGCTCAAGGTAAAGGTATATTGATAGGAGCCATTTTTGTTTCGCACTCAAGACACCATAGAGGGTGTGAGTGACGTAGGATCAATAGTCGTACTATAAAGAGGGAAAAATCATTGGCTAAACATTTTATCAAGTGCCACTAGGTGACATGACTTTTGCATATGCATTTAGGAACCTAGTGTGCTAACATGTGACCCTTGTAAAATGCTTTGAAAAATGTTAACACACATGCAACAAATTCTACACTTTGTGGTTAGCAAGTTGGAAGCAAGGGTGAAGCGGTTGTGGACTTAGAAAAAGAAAAAGAGGTGAAGGTGCAAGACCGGACGCTAGATCAAACCCTAACCTGGTGCATCCGGTCAGTTGTTTGGGTGTTGGCTGTGAAGACCAAGCTAGACCGGACGCTGAGACCTGACTCATGGTCGAGTTTGGTCAAGCTGAGCAGAAGAGGTGGCGCGCGGTTTCGTGAGCGGATGTAGGTGAATTGGCATGTCTGGTCTGCACTGACATCAGCAGGGTTTGCGAGCACAAGAGGGACCAGACTCTGGCACGGGTCTGGTCAGGATTGTCACGCTTTGGAACCTCTATGGACTCAACCGAACTCTAAGGTCGCGGTGAGTCCGGTTAGGTGAAGGGGCACGTCTGGTCGTTGTCTGTGTCGCGCGCGCAGAGGTGCCAATGGTTGAATTCAAACGAGGGTGACGTGGCGTGTTGTGGTTGGCCGGTGGGTGCGACCGGACACACCTAACCGGACTCTGGGGTGAGTTTGGTCACCCTCGAAGTGCAAAATGGTGGGATCTTCTTGGGGGTCTTTAAATAGACCTTGGCCAGCCCTTGGCTCACCCTCTTGGTACTTTGATATATTTAACATTCTTGTGAGTCTAAGCAAACACCTCCTACTCATCACCATCATTGATTCATCATCATAGTGAGATTGTGAATGATTCATAGTGATTTGCTTGAGTGATTGCATCTAGTGGCACTTGGGGATCATTGTGGCTACGGATTTCTTGTTACTCTTGGTGGTTGCCGCCACCTAGACGGCTTGGAGCAACGAAGGAGCTTCGACATGTGTTGGTGATTGTTCGTGGCGAGCTCCGGTGATTGTGAGGAGTCTTGTACCTTCTTCGGCGGAGAGCCAAAAGGTAACTCTAGTAAATTGCCGTGTCATTGAGTTACCTCACTTGTGGGTCGGTTCTTACGGTATCCAATTATGTGGACGAGGTTCGTGCAACACCTCTTAGCCGTTGAACCACCAAGTGTTGGTCGACACAACGGGGACTAGCGTGCCGGCAAAACCTCGGAAGAAAAATCGCTTGTCTCTTGCCATTGGTATTCTCCCGGTGATTGATTGGTATTCATATTGTGATTGGTTCATCCCTCAACACGGCGGTATAATCACCTCACTCACTCCATTACATTCCCACAAACTAGTTGTAGCAAGCTCTTTAATGTAATTAGTTTTGAGAGTTTGTCTTGATTGCTAGTTTAAATTCATCTAGTGGAGCTCTTTAGTGTAGCAAGTTTGAGAGCTCTTAATGAGTAGTGATATAGCCTTTTGTGTGCCTAGTGATTATAGCAACTAGTATTGTTGGATAGGTGGCTTGCAACCCTTGTAGAGCTAGAGCAAAATTGTGTTACACCATTTAGTATACTAACCACTTGCTCTAGTGTGTTTGCAGAAAATTTTCATAGGCTATTCACCCCCCCTCTAGCTATTTAGGACCTTTCAACTATTGAGATGTATAGTTCCTCCACCTCCCTCATCTACTCTCTCCTCTTTTGACTACAGTTGAGCACACTTTGTTGTAGGTATTTTGTGCAGCTTACTTGGTTGACTCACACCTGTCCTTTTGGTTAGTTTACTGGGAGGGTGGCTAACTATATGTGCTAGAGGGCACCATGGTAGGCACTTGAGCCCTGAACTATTGGGCAGAACATGTTGTTATAAGGCACTATTTGTACACTATGTTGGCTACTTTATTTGAGACCAGTTGATGTTTATTATCTTACTTCTGAATTGTTGGTTTTTATTTTTTTGGATTGGTGGCAATTGTGAGAAATTTAAATGGCCTATGATGCAAACTATCAACAAAAAAATGAGGTGGCTGCACATATGAGAATGTTGTTGTTGCTTTTCATGGCTTTTTCTTGCTGGTTCTCATGACAGTCAACAAATCTATCTGAACCATCCATTCTTTAGCAACTCCACAAGGCTGATGGCAGAGAATGGATGGCCAGATAGGTTCCATGCCAGCCTTGATGTTGGTTCATACTTAATTCGTACATGTGCAACCACCAATGAATTAACATTGATGAATTCAAGCAACAAATTCTAGAGCTGAGACCTCTATTGGCTCTCTTTCTATCATTTGTTGGATCTGTTGGCTTTATTTACTACATGTTGGTTTTGTTTCTTTGGCTTGGTGGCAACTGTGAAAAATTGAAATGGCCTATGATGCAAAGATACATATGAGGTGGCTGCCCTGATAACTTAGTTCTTGTTCTTTGTCATGTCTATCATCAAACCCGTGTGACACGTCCATTCCCTAGCAACAGCACCTTCTTTCTTATGCTGATGACAGTGAATGGACGTGCACTAGAGTTCCATGGCAGCCATGACCATGGGTTTGCACTTATTTGAATCTCCTATTGCCTGCATTTTTAACATTGCTGTCTATTAGGTTTTTTGAAAGGCAGCCACCAATGAATTAACTAATGAATTACACCACCAGATTCTAAAGTTGAGACCAAGTTTTTTTAAATTACTCAACATGTCGTCACTGTTGATTTGAACTTGATGATGCTGGTCATCGGTGAGGGACTTGAGATCAATGATTTGTTTCATCCCAAACCGTAGATCTTCAAGTTCCACACTCAATGCAAGTTTCATTACTTACATTTGACTGAGGCTAAACCACTATTTCATGTGGCAGAACCGCCTGATTTAGCACGCTTTTGGAGGCACTTGTCTTCCACCAGACACTAAGTACCCCAAAAGAGAACTAAATTCAGCAGTTCCATCGAGCACACCCAATGGGAGAAATCGAAACAATCCATATTTTACATCCAGGATCCAATAATGAGTACAAGCTTACAATACTTAGTCCGTTTCATACAACATAACATCTTAGAAATTATTTATTACAATACAAGAGTTTAGAGTGCGATAACCAAACAGCGAAAAAATAAAATAAACATCTAGCGTTAAGGTACAAGGATTCGTCTGTGTCCACCAGAAGAATCCTCCACACAAGGTCTAACTTCTCAAGGTGCATCTGCAACAAGGGTAAAATAAACCCTGAGTACACAATGTACTCGCAAGACTTACCTGACTAGGGAATATAGTTCCCGACTCTCAAGGAAGATGATAGGCTTATGGTTTGTGGGTTTCTTGTTTGTGGAACGCAATACTAAGAGTGTGTCCTTATTTCATTAGATTATTAGCAGCCATGTTTAATTCATTATCCAACATTCTATGTAAGCACCTATTCTATTTTCAAGCAAGGGTTAAGCAATCAGAGCCATTTTACATCTTTCATATGTCAGTTCTTACTATGATGCCAGATCATAGTCAAGCCGTACCGTTACGTAGAAACGGCAATTTGCGAATCAATATGCTTAGCTGGGTACCCAAAAAAACACACACCTCGCTTGTACCCCAGGCATTAAACAAGACCAACCCGTTTCACTCCTGTCAAGGGTTCTAGGTCCCCGTCCAAACTTGGACTCCAAGCCCCCACACTTGAGGCCTGGTCTCAATGTGGTGCTTAGACCTCCACCTATCCCCGCCTCCAATTAGTCGGTCTGAAAAGAGCCGAAACCCACGACAAGAAAGTAGCAAGCCTTCTCGCTCCCATAAGTAAGTATGTGCTCGGGATAAGAAGTCTGTGACTTGACCAGGGTCCATGCAATGAACGGTCCATAATTGACACGGACAGGGAAAACAGTGCAACCAAGCTATGCCCCGTGGCCATGGGACACAACCTGTTACACCCACCAATACCCATACCATATCCCTACCCGGTCACCATTTCCTTTTCCATCATTTTATCATGGGAGTTATAATAAAAATAGTCATCTATTATGAGTAACGACAGGTTACTCATGCTACCGATAAACCTAAGCAAAGGAGCTACGTGATCCTGCACTAGTAAGACTCATTGGTGTATATATATATATGTGTGTGTGTGTGTGTGGGGGTATCATAAAATTTCTGCAACGTAAATGCACCACATATATATATATATATATATATATATATATATATATATATATATATATATATATATATATATATATATATATATATAATGATTATCAAAAAATATGGGTTATGCACTGGGGCTTGCCTTGGGTAGGTGCAGCGTCAGTGGTGTCAGTCACAGGCGGCTCTGGGAACTCCTCCGGCACGAAGATCTCCTCATACTTCTCAATGATTTCCTCGTACTCCGGATAGTCGACGATCACGAACTCCACCAGGTCGTTCTCTACATGCATGCGATAATGATGCAACATTTAGTACTTAGGCAACAGCAACTCTTAGAATGTAACACACATGATAAGCTACAAAGCTGGCTCTAATGACTAAGGTAACAAGCTATCTACCATCTTCATCAAGCAAGATATCAAACTCATCTTACAAGTGCTTCATTTTACCAATCAATAGTATGCTTTCATTTATATTCGTTTTAATGGCTATTTAGCTACCATATGAAACAGTCTAATCTAAGACTATGAAATTTACAGCAAGCACATGATAATACCACAAAGCTACTGTGAAATTTTCATGATCAATGCTACTACCGATTTGCCACAAAAATTCCTACAAAAATATTCCTAGTAATATTAAGCCTTTCTAAACGATTTAACATATCTTGTCATCATCATAGAAACATACAAACTAATTATATAGTTAGGTAGATCATGAATTTAGGAACTTAACTAAAGTGGTTTCACAATTTTTGGACACCTACACGAATCGATATCAATTATTAAAGTTCAGCTTAGCAACTAAATTATAAAACCAATACCTAATTCGCTAGAAAAAGGAAAACCTATTTCCTCGGTGCGGCCCGCACGAGACGGCCCTTTCTCACGTAGCGCGCGCGAGCACGCGAGGCGGCCCACGACGAGCGCGGCCCACGCGCAGAAGCGGCCCAAGGCAGGGGAGCCCGCGCGCGCTGGCAAACATGCAAAGGAGTCCTCGGATTTAAGACATTTTACGTGAATGTGAAACCTACTATTCCTCTAGTCAACACTTAAGCACTAAGGCCCTCGCACTGTTTCTCCTTCACAATAGGGAGGTCCCCAGAGCTCCCCCTACCCGCTAGCGTGATAGGCAGCGGCACTAGGCAACTACGTCAGCCAAATAGGAATCCCTACTGCGTATCTAAGGAGTCGACTCTCACCTACAGGCCCTTGCGCATGGATTGGTGGCGGTTAGGTGGTCAGAGGCGCTCTAGAATGGCCCCTCTGCGATGGCGGTGATCTGCAAAGGAGGCGGCGGTGTTCCAATGAGCCTCAACACCAAGAGAATGGTAGAGTCAACGCGCGAGTAGCAGTAACTCACCCTAGACGCGACCTTGGTGATGGCTCGGCCGGAGATGGCCAGAGAAGGGCCGGCCATGTGCGCCCGATGGACGCGCGGTGCTCCGCAACGGAACGGCCACGTCAGCAGCTCCGGCGAGGTGGTAGGGGGACGGGTGAGGCACGCAGGGCAAAGGGGAGGTAGAGGCGAAGCTGTCGGTGCGCTCAATTAGGCTTGAGAGGCACAGCTTGTGGGAAACCATGGGTCACAACCGAGCTCAGCCTTAATGGCAGGGCGAATGGACAACTCCAAAATTGGAGTACGGTAGGGCAGTGCTCAGGGCGAGGTGGGGGCGGTTGGCAAGGCCACTTGACGACAAAGCCAAGGGCGTGGTGGATTGGACAATTGTGATCTCTCCTACCAAAACACACGAAGCGGCCCCATCGGCCATGGCAGGCAGAGGGGAGTGGGGAACGCTAAGTCAATGCTCGGGTCACCTCTGCCCAGCGAGATGGGGTCAACACGGTCGGGGCGGCGCGTGCGGTGAGGGAGTGGCGTGGCGTGTGTGAGCAGTGGCACCGGGGCTAGGGCACGGATGCGACGCACATTGACCTAGGGTAGCAGCCACGTCCTCACGCACAACGTGGGGAGGGCAGCGCGGCAGCGCAGGGCCAGCGGCTGGCTACGACCGAGCAGTTCCATCGAGCACACCCAATGGGAGAAATCGAAACAATCCATATTTTACATCCAGGATCCAATAATGAGTACAAGCTTACAATACTTAGTCCGTTTCATACAACATAACATCTTAGAAATTATTTATTACAATACAAGAGTTTAGAGTGCGATAACCAAACAGCGAAAAAATAAAATAAACATCTAGCGTTAAGGTACAAGGATTCGTCTGTGTCCACCAGAAGAATCCTCCACACAAGGTCTAACTTCTCAAGGTGCATCTGCAACAAGGGTAAAATAAACCCTGAGTACACAATGTACTCGCAAGACTTACCTGACTAGGGAATATAGTTCCCGACTCTCAAGGAAGATGATAGGCTTATGGTTTGTGGGTTTCTTGTTTGTGGAACGCAATACTAAGAGTGTGTCCTTATTTCATTAGATTATTAGCAGCCATGTTTAATTCATTATCCAACATTCTATGTAAGCACCTATTCTATTTTCAAGCAAGGGTTAAGCAATCAGAGCCATTTTCCATCTTTCATATGTCAGTTCTTACTATGATGCCAGATCATAGTCAAGCCGTACCGTTACGTAGAAATGGCAATTTGCGAATCAATATGCTTAGCTGGGTACCCAAAAAACACACACCTCGCTTGTACCCCAGGCATTAAACAAGACCAACCCGTTTCACTCCTGTCAAGGGTTCTAGGTCCCCGTCCAAACTTGGACTCCAAGCCCCCACACTTGAGGCCTGGTCTCAATGTGGTGCTTAGACCTCCACCTATCCCCGCCTCCAATTAGTCGGTCTGAAAAGAGCCGAAACCCACGACAAGAAAGTAGCAAGCCTTCTCGCTCCCATAAGCAAGTATGTGCTCGGGATAAGAAGTCTGTGACTTGACCAGGGTCCATGCAATGAACGGTCCATAATTGACACGGACAGGGAAAACAGTGCAACCAAGCTATGCCCCGTGGCCATGGGACACAACCTGTTACACCCACCAATACCCATACCATATCCCTACCCAGTCACCATTTCCTTTTCCATCATTTTATCATGGGAGTTATAATAAAAATAGTCATCTATTATGAGTAACGACAGGTTACTCATGCTACCGATAAACCTAAGCAAAGGAGCTACGTGATCCTGCACTAGTAAGACTCATTGGTGTATATATATGTGTGTGTGTGTGTGTGTGTGGGTATCATAAAATTTCTGCAACGTAAATGCACCACACATATATATATATATATATAATGATTATCAAAAAATATGGGTTATGCACTGGGGCTTGCCTTGGGTAGGTGCAGCGTCAGTGGTGTCAGTCACAGGCGGCTCTGGGAACTCCTCCGGCACGAAGATCTCCTCATACTTCTCGATGATTTCCTCGTACTCCGGATAGTCGACGATCACGAACTCCACCAGGTCGTTCTCTACATGCATGCGATAATGATGCAACATTTATTACTTAGGCAACAGCAACTCTTAGAATGTAACACACATGATAAGCTACAAAGCTGGCTCTAATGACTAAGGTAACAAGCTATCTACCATCTTCATCAAGCAAGATATCAAACTCATCTTACAAGTGCTTCATTTTACCAATCAATAGTATGCTTTCATTTATATTCGTTTTAATGGCTATTTAGCTACCATATGAAACAATCTAATCTAAGACTACGAAATTTACAGCAAGCACATGATAATACCACAAAGCTACTGTGAAATTTTCATGATCAATGCTACTACCGATTTGCCACAAAAATTCCTACAAAAATATTCCTAGTAATATTAAGCCTTTCTAAACGATTTAACATATCTTGTCATCATCATAGAAACATACAAACTAATTATATAGTTAGGTAGATCATGAATTTAGGAACTTAACTAAAGTGGTTTCACAATTTTTGGACACCTACACGAATCGATATCAATTATTAAAGTTCAGCTTAGCAACTAAATTATAAAACCAATACCTAATTCGCTAGAAAAAGGAAAACCTATTTCCTCGGTGCGGCCCGCACGAGACGGCCCTTTCTCACGTAGCGCGCGCGAGCACGCGAGGCGGCCCACGACGAGCGCGGCCCACGCGCAGAAGCGGCCCAAGGCAGGGGAGCCCGCGCGCGCTGGCAAACATGCAAAGGAGTCCTCGGATTTAAGACGTTTTACGTGAATGTGAAACCTACTATTCCTCTAGTCAACACTTAAGCACTAAGGCCCTCGCACTGTTTCTCCTTCACAATAGGGAGGTCCCCAGAGCTCCCCCTACCCGCTAGCATGATAGGCAGCGGCACTAGGCAACTACGTCAGCCAAATAGGAATCCCTACTGCGTATCTAAGGAGTCGACTCTCACCTACAGGCCCTTGCGCATGGATTGGTGGCGGTTAGGTGGTCAGAGGCGCTCTAGAATGGCCCCTCTGCGATGGCGGTGATCTGCAAAGGAGGCGGCGGTGTTCCAATGAGCCTCAACACCAAGAGAATGGTAGAGTCAACGCGCGAGTAGCAGTAACTCACCCTAGACGCGACCTTGGTGATGGCTCGGCCGGAGATGGCCAGAGAAGGGCCGGCCATGTGCGCCCGATGGACGCGCGGTGCTCCGCAACGGAACGGCCACGTCAGCAGCTCCGGCGAGGTGGTAGGGGGACGGGTGAGGCACGCAGGGCAAAGGGGAGGTAGAGGCGAAGCTGTCGGTGCGCTCAATTAGGCTTGAGAGGCACAGCTTGTGGGAAACCATGGGTCACAACCGAGCTCAGCCTTAATGGCAGGGCGAATGGACAACTCCAAAATTGGAGTACGGTAGGGCAGTGCTCAGGGCGAGGTGGGGGCGGTTGGCAAGGCCACTTGACGACAAAGCCAAGGGCGTGGTGGATTGGACAATTGTGATCTCTCCTACCAAAACACACGAAGCGGCCCCATCGGCCATGGCAGGCAGAGGGGAGTGGGGAACGCTAAGTCAATGCTCGGGTCACCTCTGCCCAGCGAGATGGGGTCAACACGGTCGGGGCGGCGCGTGCGGTGAGGGAGTGGCGTGGCGTGTGTGAGCAGTGGCACCGGGGCTAGGGCACGGATGCGACGCACATTGACCTAGGGTAGCAGCCACGTCCTCACGCACAACATGGGGAGGGCAGCGCGGCAGCGCAGGGCCAGCGGCTGGCTACGACCGAGCAGTTCCATCGAGCACACCCAATGGGAGAAATCGAAACAATCCATATTTTACATCCAGGATCCAATAATGAGTACAAGCTTACAATACTTAGTCCGTTTCATACAACATAACATCTTAGAAATTATTTATTACAATACAAGAGTTTAGAGTGCGATAACCAAACAGCGAAAAAATAAAATAAACATCTAGCGTTAAGGTACAAGGATTCGTCTGTGTCCACCAGAAGAATCCTCCACACAAGGTCTAACTTCTCAAGGTGCATCTGCAACAAGGGTAAAATAAACCCTGAGTACACAATGTACTCGCAAGACTTACCTGACTAGGGAATATAGTTCCCGACTCTCAAGGAAGATGATAGGCTTATGGTTTGTGGGTTTCTTGTTTGTGGAACGCAATACTAAGAGTGTGTCCTTATTTCATTAGATTATTAGCAGCCATGTTTAATTCATTATCCAACATTCTATGTAAGCACCTATTCTATTTTCAAGCAAGGGTTAAGCAATCAGAGCCATTTTCCATCTTTCATATGTCAGTTCTTACTATGATGCCAGATCATAGTCAAGCCGTACCGTTACGTAGAAACGGCAATTTGCGAATCAATATGCTTAGCTGGGTACCCAAAAAAACACACACCTCGCTTGTACCCCAGGCATTAAACAAGACCAACCCGTTTCACTCCTGTCAAGGGTTCTAGGTCCCCGTCCAAACTTGGACTCCAAGCCCCCACACTTGAGGCCTGGTCTCAATGTGGTGCTTAGACCTACACCTATCCCCGCCTCTAATTAGTCGGTCTGAAAAGAGCCGAAACCCACGACAAGAAAGTAACAAGCCTTCTCGCTCCCATAAGCAAGTATGTGCTCGGGATAAGAAGTCTGTGACTTGACCAGGGTCCATGTAATGAACGGTCCATAATTGACACGGACAGGGAAAACAGTGCAACCAAGCTATGCCCCGTGGCCATGGGACACAACCTGTTACACCCACCAATACCCATACCATATCCCTACCCGGTCACCATTTCCTTTTCCATCATTTTATCATGGGAGTTATAATAAAAATAGTCATCTATTATGAGTAACGACAGGTTACTCATGCTACCGATAAACCTAAGCAAAGGAGCTACGTGATCCTGCACTAGTAAGACTCATTGGTGTATATATGTGTGTGTGTGTGTGTGTGTGTGGGTATCATAAAATTTCTGCAACGTAAATGCACCACACATATATATATAATGATTATCAAAAAAATATGGGTTATGCACTGGGGCTTGCCTTGGGTAGGTGCAGCGTCAGTGGTGTCAGTCACAGGCGGCTCTGGGAACTCCTCCGGCACGAAGATCTCCTCATACTTCTCGATGATTTCCTCGTACTCCGGATAGTCGACGATCACGAACTCCACCAGGTCGTTCTCTACATGCATGCGATAATGATGCAACATTTATTACTTAGGCAACAGCAACTCTTAGAATGTAACACACATGATAAGCTACAAAGCTGGCTCTAATGACTAAGGTAACAAGCTATCTACCATCTTCATCAAGCAAGATATCAAACTCATCTTACAAGTGCTTCATTTTACCAATCAATAGTATGCTTTCATTTATATTCGTTTTAATGGCTATTTAGCTACCATATGAAACAGTCTAATCTAAGACTATGAAATTTACAGCAAGCACATGATAATACCACAAAGCTACTGTGAAATTTTCATGATCAATGCTACTACCGATTTGCCACAAAAATTCCTACAAAAATATTCCTAGTAATATTAAGCCTTTCTAAACGATTTAACATATCTTGTCATCATCATAGAAACATACAAACTAATTATATAGTTAGGTAGATCATGAATTTAGGAACTTAACTAAAGTGGTTTCACAATTTTTGGACACCTACACGAATCGATATCAATTATTAAAGTTCAGCTTAGCAACTAAATTATAAAACCAATACCTAATTCGCTAGAAAAAGGAAAACCTATTTCCTCGGTGCGGCCCGCACGAGACGGCCCTTTCTCACGTAGCGCGCGCGAGCACGCGAGGCGGCCCACGACGAGCGCGGCCCACGCGCAGAAGCGGCCCAAGGCAGGGGAGCCCGCGCACGCTGGCAAACATGCAAAGGAGTCCTCGGATTTAAGACGTTTTACGTGAATGTGAAACCTACTATTCCTCTAGTCAACACTTAAGCACTAAGGCCCTCGCACTGTTTCTCCTTCACAATAGGGAGGTCCCCAGAGCTCCCCCTACCCGCTAGCGTGATAGGCAGCGGCACTAGGCAACTACGTCAGCCAAATAGGAATCCCTACTGCGTATCTAAGGAGTCGACTCTCACCTACAGGCCCTTGCGCATGGATTGGTGGCGGTTAGGTGGTCAGAGGCGCTCTAGAATGGCCCCTCTGCGATGGCGGTGATCTGCAAAGGAGGCGGCGGTGTTCCAATGAGCCTCAACACCAAGAGAACGGTAGAGTCAGCGCGCGAGTAGCAGTAACTCACCCTAGACGCGACCTTGGTGATGGCTCGGCCGGAGATGGCCAGAGAAGGGCCGGCCATGTGCGCCTGATGGACGCGCGGTGCTCCGCAACGGAACGGCCACGTCAGCAGCTCCGGCGAGGTGGTAGGGGGACGGGTGAGGCACGCAGGGCAAAGGGGAGGTAGAGGCGAAGCTGTCGGTGCGCTCAATTAGGCTTGAGAGGCACAGCTTGTGGGAAACCATGGGTCACAACCGAGCTCAGCCTTAATGGCAGGGCGAATGGACAACTCCAAAATTGGAGTACAGTAGGGCAGTGCTCAGGGCGAGGTGGGGGCGGTTGGCAAGGCCACTTGACGACAAAGCCAAGGGCGTGGTGGATTGGACAATTGTGATCTCTCCTACCAAAACACACGAAGCGGCCCCATCGGCCATGGTAGGCAGAGGGGAGTGGGGAACGCTAAGTCAATGCTCGGGTCACCTCTGCCCAGCGAGATGGGGTCAACACGGTCGGGGCGGCGCGTGCGGTGAGGGAGTGGCGTGGCGTGTGTGAGCAGTGGCACCGGGGCTAGGGCACGGATGCGACGCACATTGACCTAGGGTAGCAGCCACGTCCTCACGCACAACGTGGGGAGGGCAGCGCGGCAGCGCAGGGCCAGCGGCTGGCTACGACCGACCGCGACCAAGCCAGAGCGAACCCGGCCCGACCAGCACAACAGCACGACTAGGCGCACGGCACCAGGTGGCCACGCGGGGTGACCACGCGCGCCAAGGCCGACAGCCGAGACAAGTGTTCGTGCACGAAATTTAAAACACGTGTAAAAACTAACCTATCGATGTTGAAACCCAACCACCATCACCACGCACCAGAGGGTACATTGGGCTACCTATAGCGACTAAAACGCGACCTCACTTCTTAGCAAAATTTCTTGAATTAAAATCACCAAAGTAGCGCTGTCAAACTATTTTGGGACTTGAATTTCTTCTAAGTCTAGGGCTGGTTCTTATCCCCAAGTTCAATTTCCAACTAACCAAAAGTACCAGCTACCAATAACATTTTGTTCGAACAAAAGTTGCATTCTCATCTACACATTTTGTGCTTCAAACTTTATTTAGGTGCCTCATATAAGTTCTGTAATATTTTCGCTCAATAAAAATCGAGTTACAACCACAAGTGATATAACAATAACTATTGAATCTTTTTCACGTATCATTTGAGTGAGTCATCTTACATTACAAGATATTTATAATCACATTTAATGACATGCAATGCCACATAGTATGATGCTCATGACATGTTTTAGCAAGTTGTTTTATGCAGTAACACCGAGGGTTTACATTTCATTACACAGCAAATGGCCCCTTGCTATGTGGTTTTCAATGGGAAGCAACCTGAGATTTATCAGACCTGGAATGAGTGCAGCGAACAAGTTCTAGGGGTAAAAAATGCTATATACAAGAAGTATACTAACTATGATCATGCCCTTAGTGATTTCAATGCATCATGCCGAGCAGTAACAACTCCCCTAATCTGTTACAACTTCATACTACTGCCTCACACCCTCATCTTGATGGTAAGAGTGGTTCTTGGAAGAATGTGGCCATTGTCTCTCTTTTAATTGTGGTATTTGGCCTATGGTTGAGGCTGTCCATGTGTAACAAATGTAAGTGACAATCTAGCTTTGGCCGATGATGACACAATGACGTGCTTCAAGAGCTGCCTCCATGTCTTCTGGTTTTGTGTAATGCATTTGTGAAACTTGTGGCTATCTGTTCTTTCCTCTAGAAACTAGAGATGGTACCTGCTGTTCGTAGTTTCACTGTCATTTCTTTTTGTTGTAACACGGAGGCAGCTATGCTTGGTAATGACAGTTTAGTGGTAAGTCTGAGGTCTATTTTTAGCATAGTAATGGAGTGTGGACTGCTGTTAATGTAATGGAACTCCATGTATAATTCAGTTGCACTTGTGCTCATTCCTGTGTTCCCTATTGCCTATCTGCTACCTCCCTTTGGGCCAGGCCGAGTATACCCTGCACCAAACTCCATCTCAAGATGGCAGTTGGGTTAGTTGATCCTCAGCTAGGCTACAAACTGGGAACTAAACACATTCTTCATTGGGCCTGGTCGGTTTTCTACAGCAAACCAAACAAGAGTGCTTGGCCACCTTGGGCCGGGCCTTGGCTGGCCTAGGACAGGTCCCTGGACTGAGCCAACCTTAGCCACCTTATCAAACACATCCCTAGTGTCTCGGTGCTCGGGGAGATCAGGAGTCTTCGGGGGAAGCGCACCGGCTGCACCCGCACTGCGCCGGCCTCAAGCTCGCAGCTGCCTCCTGAGAGGCTCCCGCCGTCCGCCGCGGGCTGCGCAAATCCCATATCCGCCACACCCACGCCCGCCGCCCCCCTTAGACACGCAGCGCTGTGTCGCGATGCCACGCTCCCACCGCCAACTGCGAGCTCACAGGCTTCTCTAGTGAAACCGCTTCGCCATGAGGGTCCGCGACTTTAGGGAGGAGCAGCGTTCGACTGGACACGCAGTGGCGGCACGATCTAGGGAGAGGCGATTTTCTCGGAGACATGGGAGCGGCTGTGGTATGTTTTTGGGAGGCGAGCGTGGGCGTTGGTGCGGACTGCGGAGCAAGGAGATTTGCACGGGACGGGGGGATTAGTGGGGCGATTACGAGCCGAGCGAAGTGATTCGCTAATCAGATGATGACCTCCGTGTTTTTTAGTTGTAGAGATAGAGACAGAGACCGGGGAATGCATCAACGTACGCACTGGCTGTTGATCCAGTGCATCAAATAATCGAAAAAAGAATCGCCCTGAACAGTGACCGTGCTCCCCGAAGGTAGGCAGCGCTGAGCACCGCCGCATGGACCAAACAAACAAACAAATGGTTAGCCCCCGTCAACACGCATTCAATAATGCTTAACACCAGGTGTGAGCCTGACGGTGACAATTGACAAGATGGCGCCCGCAGCCGAAAATTTTCCATAGTTACGAGATCAGCAGAGATCACAGTCCCAACCACACGACACGAGTAAAGTAATTGGAGAACGTAAAAGTACTTTTTTGCGTTCGTGCTGCGGGATCAATCATTGGACACGACACGAGTAGGTGAGAAACAGACAAGACAAATTACTGCTCCAATGATTGGTCCAAGGAGGTCCCAAATGTCCTGCACTCGTTTAGAGTTGGGATAAGATCGGTGAAATGCCTACCTTGCCTCACTTATTCTCATGTAAAATGTGCAGATATATTGTATGCCCAGCACACTCTCTTTTCATCAAGGAAGAAATTACCGAAATGAAAATTTTAACAACTCAGTCAAAGTTGCCCTGAAACCCTAAACAAATACTATGACACAGGAGAGAAAGTTAAAACGATCTTTATTTACAATTAACGCTTTAGGGGGTGTTTAGTTAGTAGGTGAAAAGTTTTTTGTGTCACATCGGATGTTTTATGAGATGTCAGAAGAGTTTTCGGATACTAATAACAAAACTAATTACATAACTCGTCTGGAAACCGCGAGATGAATTTATTAAGCCTAATTAAGCCGTCATTAGCACATGTATGTTACTGTAGCACGTAAGGCTAATCATAGACTAATTAGACTTAAAAGATTCGTATCGTGATTTCTAACCAAACTGTGCAATTAGTTTTTTTTCGTCTACATTTAGTACTCCATGTATATGTCAAACATTCGATGTGATGGGGTAAAAAAATTTTGGATGGGATCCAAACATCCCCTTATACCTGGATTTCCATATGCAACGGTGGTAACTGTATTCATCATCAAACGTACTCCCTCTGTCTCATTATACACGTCCTTTTAGCTTTTAAAGGATGTCCCAATAAGAATGACGTTTTAGAGGTCGGTCTCATAGCTGAGCAGCACTAGTCTGCAACTTTGTAGCCTGTAGCAAGCTCGTAGTAGGCTGCAGTGAGCTAATCAATGACTACAGACAAGTAAAGCAGGAGAACAGGCATTACTAGGGGTGTGGTGGTATTTTTGCTTCAGCCTTGGTAGCTGGGTCGCATGCTAGAACGACTTTAAATATGGGACGGAGAGAGTACTGTAGTACTCCTTTTTTTTCGCCACTCGCCCCTTAGACTACCCGCACTCATGGACCTCTATATTCATCCTCTATATGTCCTAGTCAGCAAGATTCTCTCCTCTATACTCAATTCTCCCGCACCCATCCATCCTCTATATCATCCTCTATCCACTCTATCCACTGTAGGACCCACTTGTCACTTTATCTAAATATATCCATGTGTGATCTAGTTTTGAAGGACTTATTGAGACGAATTTAATGGTGCAATCGAAATTTAATTTAGATTTTTGGTTTGTGAGTTATAGCATTTTTCCCTTTGTTTAGCTACTGGGGCCCGCCACTATAGAGTATAGAGTAAGCACTGTACTACTCTAAATATAGAGTGAGAGAAAGGATAGAGTATCGTTTTAGAGTACCCAGTGCAGCAGTTTTTACTCTATATTCATACTTTAAAGCTTTAGAGTATCGTTTTAGAGTATCCACTGCGGGTAGTCTTAGTGACTCCGAAATGGGATGAGTATTAGTGTACTACTACCGAGGCTAAGAAATGTTTATCAGCACATGCGTTGCACATTGACATTGGCCTTTTAGTAGGTCTTAGCTACAAGTTCCGATGAGTAGATAAGATGCTTACCAGCACATATAATAGCAGAGCCCGTGTTTAGATCCCGCCCCAATTAGGAATAGAATAGGTCATATTGTACTGTAGCAACTTTTATTTTTATTTAGTAAAAATTATCTAAACTTTGACTAATTAGGCTCAAAATGTTCGTCTCGCAAAGTACAACAGAACTGTGTAATTAGTTTTTAATTTCATCTACATTTAGTACTCCATACATTTACCGATATTTCGATGTGACGAGGAATCTTTTTTTTACATAGTAAAATTTAGGTAGGAAGTTGGGAACTAAACAAGGGCAGAGACAAAAACGCTTGCATGCTAGTCGTATGCTATTGCAGGCAAACAAAAACCGTAGGCAGTGTCAAACAAACTTCAGAGCAGTGTAGTAGCTACCAGTTAGGCCAGTGTCACGGAGCTTTCATCAGAGTTTTATAGACATTAAATATGTTAACATGACACCGTATTAATAAAGAGAGACAATAAAAATTTTATACAAGTAGAGAGAGTTTCATAAAAATAAAACTCTTTTACATTATTTTTAAAATATGGATATGTTAAAAATTAGGACATAAAACCCCATTGAAACAAGTCTTAACAAGGTAGCACAATAATTTAGAATATATTGGCGCCTCGAGCCCTGAGCACGCAAGAGACAGCAGTAACTAAGGCCTCGTTTAGATGCCAAAGTTTGGGAGTAAATTTTACATAGTAAACATCACGTTACACTGTAGCAATTTTGTTTTTATTTGGTAATAATTGTCCAAACATTGATTAATTAGGCTTAAAATATTCGTCTCGCAAAGTACAACAAAACTGTGCAATTAAAATTTTATTTCATCTATATTTAGTACTCCATATATATGCCGGTATTTTAATGTGACGAAAAATAAGAATTCTGCATAGCGAATTTGGTGGCCAAACTTTCCTATTGCCTAAAGTCATGGCATTTGGTGCGCATGGTACTGAAGAGTCAAACTTTTCAGCTGGCAAACCAAACAATTATCGATCCCGTCCATCAAGACACAAGTATCACCGCTCCGATACTACTAGTCAGTAAAGTACTGCTCCTAGAGCCCCGATCATGGAAAATTCTTTGGCCCGTTCCTAGTTCCTACGGAAAGTTGGCTCGTTCCTAGTAGCACAAATTTCAGTAAAAGGCTATGTGAAATTTGTGCATTACTGTACGTCGAATACAAGTAGGTTCCATGGAAATCCTTCGAAATTTCACTTGTTCCAAAGGCCAGCAGCCCCAGCTCCCACTTTCCAGTTTTTCCAAAGATGCACTTTCTTCTTTCCGCATGATGGTAACAAGACTCCATTGGCACGACATGCCAACATTGTCAGTAACATGAAACTGAGCTACTGCACTATACTGCTACTGCTTGCGGTCACAAGAAAGCTAGCGAACGAAGACGATGGCACTACCCTTGCTCGGTCTTGCAGTGTGTTTCTTCTCATCGATCGATCGGTTCATGGTGTGTTACCGTAGCCCAGGCCGCCGAGGATGAGCGGGGCGCTGGCGCCGCTGTACAGGTTGGGGCCCGCGGCGCTGCTGAGGTTGAGGTCAGACGCGGTGGGCATCATCACGGCGGCGGAGGCGGCGCGGCCGTCGGCTTCGGCGCCGTGGTCGTACAGGAGGCCCCTGAACAGGTGCCCGTTGATGGTCACCGCCGCCTGGTACGCCACCTCGCCGTTGCCGCCGCCGTCGTCCACGGACGTCACCCGCACGCACCGGAACACCGCCGGGCCGCGCACCTGCCGCGGCAGGCTGTCCTTGAACGACGCGTCTGCGGAGGACGAGGAAATCATTAATGGCTGAGTTATCGTTCTTGAATTTTGTCGCTGTGCAATTGTGCGTATAGATTGCCAACATGCGTTGGTTACCTTGGTGGCTGGAGGAGGTGTCGAAGCTGCGAGGCGTGTTGGCGTTGGAGGTGGAGGCGCGAGAATTGGTCGTCGTCGTCGTCGTGGGGTTCGGGCACGCGAGGCGCGGTTTCTTGGTCGCGGCGGGCGTGGGCGGAGGAGGAGAGGCGCCACCCGGCAGCTGCAGGCGCTCCCGGCGGCGCGCGGCGGGCACCCAGGTGCTCCTGACATGCGTGTCACACTCGAAGCCACGGCTGTTGCAGCACGTGCGGCAGCGGCTGTGCGCGCAGCCCTTCTTCGCCTGGTTGCCGCAGTCCTGGCACGTCGCCGCGCCGGACCCGGACCCGCCGCGGGCGTGGTCCAGCATGGCGAGGGCCTTCTTGCCGGGGGACCCATCCGCGGCCGCCGACTCCTGGTGCCAGAACTGGATGGCGCCAGCGGACGACACGGGCGGCTTGCCGTTGCCGTTGCCGGAGGCGGCGGCGGCGGCGTCAGCGTCGACGAGGGTGCGCTGCGCCGCGGTGATGAGCGGGAGCACGGGGTCGTCGGCGGCCGCCCGCTGCTGGTAGTGGTGGAACGAGCCCGCGGGCGCGACGACGAGCATCCCGACGTCACCGGTGGCGCCTACCGCCCCGTAGCCGAGCGCCGCCGCTGCGGCGGCGGCAGCGGCAGCCTGGTGGCGCGACGCCGCGGGCCCCCAGAGCCCTGCCGCTAGCGAGGCACCAGCGCCAGACGAGGCGGAGACGGCGCCCGCATTGAAACCCAGCGAGAGGTCGTCCCCCCGGCCGGCGCCGGCGGGCGACGGCAGCCAGCCCGCGATCGCCGTGGTGTCCGACGGGAAGCGCCGCCCCGACGACGACGCCACGCTTACTTCTCGCGGTCTCGGGGAGAGCGGAGCTGATGAGCTGAGGAGACAGGATCAGGCACAGTGGTCGTCTAGGCTACGGGAAAGGAGAGCTTCCTCCTAAGCTAGAAAGCGCAAGAACACAAGGTGCTCTACCTCTTCTTGAATAGAGGCTAGGAGTACACTGCACTGCCCTTTCTCCCTCCCTCGCATCCCCTCCACTATAAAGAATCTCCGTCTAGTTGCGGGAGCACTCAAAAGACCTAGAGGCTACACCGAGACCCTAGCTAGCTAGGGCCTAGGAGCAGTACTAGTACCCCTAGGTGCTTCGTCTCACTCCTCTCTCTCTACGCGCGGTCAGCTGCTTAATTGGAGTACTTTCCTTGCTTTTCTTCCTGCTTTTCCATAAGATTAGGAGAGAGGAGAGGCTATGCATCAACGGAGAGGGAAGGGCGAGGGAAGGACCGGAGGAGAGGGAGATCGAATCGTCCGCGTGGGGACCGGCTCTGAGAAATTCCTCTGCGCGGACCGGGATCGATCGCCACCCGGCCTCTGCCCTTTGGGCAGCAGGGAGCTCTGGCTCGCTGTCGCTGCCTCTGCCTCTGCCTCTGCCTCTGCTGCCGCCGCCTGCAGGGCAGGTGCAGGTCCAGTCCAGGCCTGCAGCGCGGTGCTGGACCTCTGGTGCTCCCGCGCCGCGGCGCGCGTTAAAGGCTGTGGCTGCGGCGCGCCCGCCCGGCTGCGCACAGGACATGTTTGCGCGTCAGCTGGCACTAGGACGGCAGCCTAGTTGCCGCCTAGATCGGCGGCATTGCGCGCACCGCGCATGCAGGCGAGCTGATCCGTGTTTGCGACTCGCAGTGGCGGTACCGGCTGCCGCTGGGCAATGCGATGCGCGCTCTCTGGTCGGGAACGGAACACCGAACACGACGGGGGCGCTGCCGGCTGCTGCTGCTGCTGCGGTTAAGACTGCTCGCACTGGTCCGCTGCTCACGTCCGGTAAACGGACACACAAGCACATAGCGGACCAAACTAGCTGCAGCCGGTCCTCTATAGCGGCCGGTAAATCATCTTGGTCCGCTATATTTGGCGTGTAGAGTAGCTGCGCTATGGCCTGTGATGCTGCTGCCGTGCGCGTGCACGTGAGAGAGTAGGAGGAAGAGAGAAGCATCTGACGCGGGTCCCACGGTTTCAACTATAAAAAAATGCTATAACTCCCAAACTAAAAAACTAAATTAAATTTCGATTGCACCATTAAATTCGTTTCAATAAATACTTCAAAACAAGATGTCATATAGATATATTTAGATAAAGTGACAAGTAGGTCCCACAGTAGATAGAGGATGATATAGAGGATGGATGAATGCGGGAAAACTGTATATTTTGTGATGACTAGGACGAAATATTCCTTTTAGAGGATGGATATAGAAAATGATGAGTGCGGATAGCCTAATGGCGCGGCAGGGTACTAGGTCCTTTTTTTCCACTGCTCGGCAGGGGTAGGGGCTAGGGCTAGGCTTTGGCTACCTACCCGTACTGTAGGCGAGGGCTGTGTTCACTTCAAGTGACAACCCAAAATATTTCCTCTTTCACCTATCACATCAAATCTATCTTTGGACGTATGTATGAAGCATTAAATGTAGGTAAAAAAGATAATTAATTGTATAGTTTGTCTGTAAATATCAAGACAAATCTTTTGAGCCTAGTTAGTCCATGATTAGACAAATTTTACCAAATAACAACGAAAGATGCTACAGTAACTTTTCACTTATTTTTCGCAGAGTGAACACACCCTAGGATAGGAATAGGATGCTAGGCGGGGGACTTTGCCAAGGTACTAGTGCTCCCGGCCGATCTAAGAGTACCCTGTCCTCTGTTAAAAAGAAAACTGTAATTTTTGTTTTTGCAAGAAGTCAATAAATTTAATTTCAATCAAATTTATACTCCCTCCCTCCCAAATTATAAGACATTTCAAAAATCTTGGAGAGTCAAAGGATCTCAAGTTTGACCAAATTTATATAATAAGATAATAATATTTATGACACCAATTAAGTATTATTAGATTCTTTATTAATTATATTTTCATAGTATACTTATTTGATGTTATAATTTTTTGTAATTTTCTCTATAATTTTGGTCAAACTTAAGATGTTTTGACTCTCCAAGATTCTTAGAATGCCTTATAATTTGGAATGAAGGGAGTATAAAAATTTAACTTCTACTGACTCCATCTCAAAAAAGATACAATTCTAGGTAAAAATATGGACAATTGACTTGTCTAGACTTTTCGCAACAAAAAAAATTTGACTTCTCAGATTTATACCTTGAATTGCACACTTTCCAGAGAGCTTTGTCCCTTATTTTTTTTATGAGTGAAATGTTTCTAAGTTTGAAATTTTAACTTAATTAAAATCTAGAGCTGTACTCTTTTTGACATGCAGGTAGTAACATCATAGTCCATAGATGTGGCTGTGTTTAGTTCCTAAATTTGGAGCGTCAAAATTCACTGTAGCGACACTGTAACATTTCGTTTGTATTTGGTAATAATTGTCCAACCGTTGATTAATTAGGCTCAAAACGTTCGTCTCGCAAAGTACAACCAAACTGTGCAATTAGTTTTTAATTTTATCCACATTTAGTACTCCATGCATGTATCACAAGTTTGATGTGACAGAGAATCTTTTTTTGTATAGTACACTTTTCAATGAAACTAAACACAACCGTAGTTTCGGGCAATAAGAAAGGAACGAAGGGGGTGTTCAGATCCTCAGGTGAAAAAAAATTTAGGTGTCACATCGGATATTTTATGAGATGTCGGGAGGGGTATTCGGATACTAATAAAAAAATTACATAACTCGTCTGAAAACCGCGAGACGAATTTATTAAGCCTAATTAATCTGTCATTAGCACATGTTTACTGTACCACACCATTGTCAAATCATGGAATTAATTAGGCTTAAAAAATTCGTCTCGCAAATTTATCGCAATCTGTGTAATTAGTTATTTTTTTCGTCTACATTTAATACTCCATGCATATATCCAAATATCCTATGTGATGGAGTAAAAAAAATTTGGGGAGGAACTAAACACCCCCAAAGTGTCGAGATAGAGGAGGAATGGAAAAATATGAAGACCTATTACACAAGGCATTTGGAACGCAGGAATACGTGTAACCCGTGAATTGAAAAAATCTAGATGGTAAAAAGATATTGTTAATCAAGACCACAACCAATTTCAGTTTTCTAGAAATAACAAAAACATATTGTTAATTAATACCACGAAAAAACTATGTATTAAGACGGGAGCACAATACCCCGTTAAAATAAGTTCCCAAAAAAATGCACCGTTAAAATATTACAAATAGTCGTTGCACATAAAAGAGTAAAGTAAAACATTTAAGCCTTATAATCACATAGAGTACGGACTGTAAGTAGGGTCCTAAGCCAATAAGAGTTGACTTCACATGTTATAGCAACGACCCTAATTAAGGAGGTCATAATACAAAAAAAATTGAGATAGATCTTCAGTCTTACTCCCTCCGTATCGGCAATTCGTGTTGTTTTAGCCTCCAGCGTCGTTTGCGTAACTGATGTCGCTTTAGGTTTGATAACGTGGATATGCCCCTGGCGGAGGCTTGGACTCTTCAGTTGCCGTTCCTTCGTTCATTCACAGGGGTAAAATAGCGCCGCTTCTTTTGTCGTGTCTTCTGTGCCCTGAGTCAGTTTGTTGCTCGCTTCCTTGCTTGTGCGCTGGCCTTCCCTTCGGCGCTCGCTCGTGCCATGAAGCTCGCTGGCGTCATGGAGGTGGCGTTGGACTCTGTCACGTCGGAGGAGGTGGTGGCGCCGGACTCCGTCATGTTGGAGGAGGTAACGCGGACTTGGAGATGGCGCCACAGGACTCCACGACGCCGCAGGAACTTGAGCTGAACTCTACGATGCCGCAGTATGCAAAGAAAGAGCACGTGTTGAAGAAGCTAGATGAGCTCTGGAAGATGAAGCAAGATGAAAAGAAAGAGCGGTAGATAATCGGTAAGGTGCCATGCAAAATCACCGAGCCCTTAAAAAATAATAGGGCGCGCTTACCACTCCAACTACGAAAGTTTATTGTTTAGATGGTACCCCAACCCTATTTAATAAGGGCAAACAAGGAAAACCAGACCCTCATTAATCACTTCTTAGTATGTTAAATGTTGTCCTAAACGACTTGAATTACTAGTACGGAGGAAGTATGACCTACTCCCTCCATTCAATTGTTTTATAGAGTTTATACTTATCCCCAAAGACCGCACATATATAGATAACTAGTGTAGCCTAACTATGAGGGCAGCTCTAACAATTGATTTTTAAACTGGCTCTAAGCACTTTTCTCATATTTTGATACAAAAGAGAGAAAATATGTCGCTTCATCAAGAGCTAAGCTCTTGCACACATTTAAAAATTATGTAAGAGTATTATGTGGGGCTATCTATGTTAAAAGCTATATGCTAAAATTTAGCACTATTAGAGAAGTTGATGTTGAGCTAGTAATTATAGCTCTAAACGGATGCCCTGAAACCCACAACCGCACATCTAACCATACATATAAAAGTTGGTGACACTGGCCTCCCTCACATAACACTGTAACACACTGTTCTAAGCACAGTACCGGATCATGTGAACAGTACCTACCCGCTATGAACAATATGTGCCCGTTATGAACAGTCCAAACCCGTTACCAACAGTAACAGGTTGCGTGAACCCTTTGAACCCAACTGTGACGGGTTTTACTATTTTGAATACCCGTTAATGAACGTTTCCGGATTCCTTACTATAGCACAGACCCATTACTGTTCCACAATTTCCATTTTCCCCTCTTTCCCTCAAAAAAAATCGTGCTTTGCACGGGTGCCCTGCTAGTATATATAGATAACTAGTGTAGCCGGACTATGAGACCCACAACCGCACGGCATATTCCATCTATCACTGGTGTAAAAACCGATGTACCCACGTCTCCTCTACATGTTCTGTGCTCCTGCACCAATTCCCCATTAAAAAGGAAGGAAGGAAGGTCCCAACCATGGTTGCATCTTGTACGAGTGTCTAGATCGTAATGTGAGGTCTTTCGGCCGCGTTTTTATGGTTTATAGCCATTTTTTGTAATGAGTTTATTCAAATTTCTTGATTTATTGTTCTAGTTTCAGTGGGATGGTAGTGGATGTCATGGCTGGTATTGTGAGGAAGATTATTTTTAAGCTTGTGCAAAAATCGGCTGAAGAGGCTGATAGGAGTGCACTTGTGCATGAAGAGGTGAACCAGCAGAAGAAGCCCATCGATGAAGAAGTGACAAAGAATTTGTCTCTTTTGGTGAGAATTGGACACAAAATTCTTATTCTTTTGAAGTGCATTGTAAATTTAGTGTGTTTAGCTATTTAGAATTATCTACATTGTATCAAGGCTTTAAATTAATGTTTAATTAGCTAGAATGATTCAAAATAATTCTAAAAATTATGGAACACTCTATGCAATTAATAAACCAACCGGCAGTCGGCTTGTTCACTTGGGCTGAAAATAAGTGACTTAAAGTACTGTTGGCTGATTTATGTGAGAGAAAAACACTGCTAGCTGGTTGAAAATAAGCGGCTGAAAGCTCAAACGAACAGGCTGAGTGATGCTACGCACACACAATGGTGTATTTAAACAATGAAGAATAGGGAATCATTTGAAGTCTAAAAAGACAGTATGAAGACTACAAACATATTACAATATTTTACCAACAAGAGCGCTATTATAATCAAAGTCTACAAACACGTTACAATATAAAGCACCTCACAAACATTCTTCTAAAACTCGAGTGGGGTCTGAGAGGTGCAAGAGCATGCCGAAGAGGGTGGAGAGCCAACTGGGGTGCAAAAAGGTTTGGAGCTCGTGATGTTGGAGCCGTAACGAGTAACTCCGCCCCGCTGACTCATTGCAGGGACAACAACCTATTCAGTGTCGTCTCTATCTTCACAAATATTCTTCTAGCACCTCATGTGCATCATGGTGACTACACATAATGAAATGTGTATGTGTAGGACTCTCCCACAAAACGGCCCATATACGTGGATACTATAAGTGGCAAAAATATTATAATGAAGTATCTTGCATACTAAATCGACTGGCAGGAACCTCATCTATGGTCGTGGAGGCGTTAGGACGCTGCTTTTATGACTAAAAGCCATGGTGGTAAGTTGGATCAACTGTGGAGTATCAATGTTGCAATAGTTAGTGGATCCAACAGCAAAAAAGAATACTGACGGGCACATCAAAAACCATAAGTGATATTCAACATCTCGCTACCAGGTAGACACTTGACCCTCAGCAGTGACATATCATTGCAGCAGCCAGCATAGATTGAACCGGCAGTGATATCTAAGATACCATTGTTGGTTCGTAGCTTGAACCAGTAGTGATATATTACTGCCGGTTGATGGTTTCACCCGGCAAGGATAGTGTCTAGTGTTGAGGTTCCTGTCAATTTTCTAGATCCTCGCCTTACCACTCGGCAGTGGATTAGTACTCACTGCCAGCTCCAGCACACCCAACAGTGATTGCTTGTCCTAGCGTAGTGTCATGTGCTTTGAATGGGCATCAAGAACACTTCAACAACTCCATGCATCAAGAGCTTGACCGCCACAAGCAACCACAAGAGCAAGAACGAGCAAAGGTGGGCAAGAATCAAGGTAAGTGAAGAAGAAGAGAGCGATGATGCATGATGAAGAACCCTCAAATTCCTCACGCGAGGTTGAGTATTCAAATGCATGAGCCCAATCCAAAAAGATAGCATATCATGTATGGGCAATTTGGAAGATTTGATAATCGATTATTGTTGATGGTAGGAGGCCCGAGTGCTCAAAATATTTTCTCAGTTTCAAGTGATGGAGTCTCTTTTGGGTTTCTCGTCTCTTTTGGGTTTCATCTCTAGCCTACCCCAATTTGCTTGGGACAAAAGGCTATGTTGTTGTTGTTGTTGTTGTTGTTGTTGTTGTTGTTCAAGTGATGGAGTCAAGCAAAGACACCTGCTCAAGTTCTTTTTTGGTAAACTGACCAAAATTTCTTTTTTTTAGGTCAATACCCGGAACCGGAGGACGAGGAGGGCTAGTAGTGTCACGTATATTACTGCCTTCTTCTCAAATCAAATTGCCGGAGTATCGACCATGCACATTGTCTGCCCACATATGTACTGCTATCGCGTCTGTCAACTTTGGCTCCTTTATTTAAGTCCATGTCAATATTGTTTGGTTAAAGTTCTAACGAATCTACCTGTCCCGTTCGTGCAGTCATCAGCAGAATGGTGTTCGTCCATCTGCTCATAGTTCAATAAGAGAATTCAGAATGGACAAGGAGGGTGGAGTCAAGACACTAAATTGACTATGCATGTACTCCCTCCATCCCAAAAGAATGCAATTCTAAAATAGTATCATGTTTTAGTATATCACCTTTGATCAATTATAGATAAAAAAATAAATATTTATAATATAAAATAAATATCATTAGATTAAATACCAAATATATTTTTATAATAAATTAATTTGGAGCAATAAATATGAATATTATTTACTAGAAACTTAGTGAAACATGAAACACTCAAAGTAACATGTAACCCATAGTTGCATTATTTTAAGATAGAGGTAGTACTTCGTTCGTTTTTATTTACACGTTATAGCTTTGTTTTAAGTCAACATTTATATCATTGACCATCGATTAAAAAATAATATATAGATTCTTGACATAAGATTTATGTTTTAGATTCTCTATAAGAAATAATTTAATAACATAATTCATATGTTGTCAACTATAAAGATTTTTTAGAATAGATAATCAAAGATAATAATTTTTGACTTAGAATAAAGCTAATATGACATGTAAAAAGCCAGAGGGAGTGTCATGTCAAACTCATAAATGATATACCTCTTTTATTGCTGTCGTGGTTTAATACTATTTCTATACCACTTCCCCTTGTTGATGTCAAAAGTCACAACCTTCCTTTCATGTTGCATGCAATTTTTTTAGACCGCGTCGTTATGCGTTTTTCATTAAGTAGATGTTGCATGCAATTTTATTGCAGTATTTTCAAGAGAAGGGCCCATCTTGCCTTACAGGTTGCATGCGGTTTGATTTGATTGGAGAATACATGGGTTGGGAAATGGTCTTAGAGCATCTCCTACAGCCTCTCTATTTTCTCCCGAATAGCCTGGAATATAGATTTTGATGAAAAATCAGCTTCCAACAGAGTCTCAGAGTCTCTGTTCCCTTCTCCAAAAATAGATGGATGCTATTCCTGGAATGTCGCTCGCTAGAGGAGGCGAGATGCACTCGCTGCTATCAGGACTCACAGCCTCTCCCACGCTCCTCCCCCTTCTGCAGACGCTATTTCTTGACATGCATGTTCGCAGCCTCATTGGCTGAGAGAAGAAAGGACAACAAAATATGAAGAGTCTGCTGTAGTGCTCTAGTTATTTGGAGAGCCAATTTTTTTAAAGAGCCTCTAAATCCTGGTATTTGAAGATTTATTTTACATAGTCTCTTGGAGATGCTCTTAGATGGGTTGAATTTGAATCCATAGTTAGGCCAACCAGTTGGTTTAGAATGGGTTGAAACTGAAACATGGTTTGGTATGTGGTGATTTGCGCATATGGAGAGGTGGTTGCATGATGTGGGTTTACCAATCTCGAACGATGGATTTGGTTCGGTGCGAATTCAGTCCAAGAGCATCTCCAAGACCTAATAATTTCTTCAAAAAATATGAAGTTTTACAACTTCTAAAAAAGTATCGGAAGGAATAAAGAAGGTAATCTCTAAGAGTTTCTAATAATCCACTTATAAAATATAGAAAATAATTTTACATCAAAAATCCTATACTATTTCTAAATTATCCTAACCACTTTTATATATTCTTTCTCTCTTGTATATTTGCATCAGGAATCCTTTCCTACTCTTTATTGTTTCCACACCCTTCCACCTTTAGATTGACCTCCACGAGGAGAGGAGATACGCGCGACTCGGAAGCGCATAACTTCAGGTGACTTTTCCTAAGTTCTAAAAGATTAGGAGGATGAATTAAGAGTTTTTTTCTTATCTTACTAAAAACCAATGATTATGAAGGGATTTAGGAATTGTTGGAAATGCTCTGAGGTGTAATCCCTCAGTCCCAGAATAGAGGTCGTTATGGGATGCGTGCTGGTCAAACTTTCTCAACTTTGACTAGATTTGTAAAAAATACGTGCAACATTTATATCTCCAAATAAATTTATTATGAAAGTATATATTCAACAATCTATCTAATGATACTAATTATATATTATAAATATTAATATTCTTTTATATATAAATGGTCAAAGTTGAAAAACGTTGACTTCTCATAAAGTGAGAATGACTTCTGTTTTGAGACAGAGGGAGTACTCCACGGAGTAAACCACAGCCTGTTAGGCTAGTCTTAGTGGAGAGTTTCAATGTGTTATTTTCAAGACTGCTATGTCATATAGAATGAAATAAAACTGGGATAGAACACCCACTCTGAATGCAAAATTTCATTCAAAGAGTTTCATGGACATTTAATTCTAAGACTCGTAGAGAGTTGGTAATCGTGCCAAGAGAGTTTCACCCTCATAAAACTCATTTCTTATCTCTCTTCATTAAAACATTGTCATGTCATAAAAAATACATATATGACAGAATATTAAATACAAATAAAACTCGTACAAAACTCTCACTGAAACTGGTCTTAGCAGTCAGACTGGGCATTCGGTTTTAACCGACTGTTCGGTTCGGTTAAATCGGTTCCCAAAGATTTCGGTTTTGGTAAACTATGAACCGATCGATTGCTCAAGAAATCAACAACCGACGCATTCGGCTTCGGTTTTTAATTCGATTCTTTGATTTTAACCGAGCAAACCGATGGAAGCCTGGAAGGAATCCGAAGTCCACGGTCGCGACGCTCCGTTGCCCCGCTCGCGCCACTGCACCACGGCGCCGCCATTGTCCTGTGGCCGCAGTCGTGGTCGCGCCGCCATCCTGCTGCCCTCATCGGTTGTCCCGCGTCCGGGGTAAGCAGCCGCGGCCACGACGCTGGCCCACTGCAGCTTGCCGAGTGGTGAAGTTGCTGCAGCGGTGCCGCCGCTGCCGACCTCAATCCCCGTCCGGCCATCCGGCATCGTGCTGTCACCGGTCGCCGCTGCACACGCCGACGCTGTCAGGTGCCGCGCCGTCGCTACTCCAATTTCTGGATAGGGGCATAGGGTTGGGAGGGACGAGTGGTGCATGGAGCGTGGTTGCAGGTTGCGTGCGGCAGTTGGGGGCTGGGCTATACTTATGTGAATTGGAGACTTGGAGTGTAGTGGGCCTTGACTAGGCTTTTTTTTAGAAAAGAGAATATATTAATATCCCAGCTTCTGCATCGACCAATGCATATGGCTGTTCCTTATTACAGACTAAGACGAAACAGACCAAGGAATCTCAAACACAAAGTTTTGAGCCATGACGATAACAAACAAAGTTTCCAGAAAACACAAACTAGAATGCAAGCCTATTAGTAAAACGCCAGCCGTGCCTTGAAGCACCTCCATCGCGACTGTCTCAATAGTATTGCATCCCATCTTCATCCAATGGCGATCCTCCTCCTTCTGTAACATGGACCAGAACTTGGTCCAGTAAGTCCCCCTGAAAAGAACCTGCAAATAGGATGGTACTAAGACTTTGTCAAACACAATATCATTTCGGGTTAACCAAATTACCCAACAGATGGCACTTGCACCCATAAGAATCTGGGATTTCAGGTTCCTATTTATTCCTTCCAACCAGTCCGTAAACAAGTCATGTACACTAATTGGGGGTAATAAATTAAAGGAAACTTGAACAACTCTCCACATAAATTTAGCGAAATGGCAGTCAAAGAGTAAATGTTGTATAGACTCGTTTGAAGAACAGAAGCAACATTTTTTTATCTCCTTGCCACTGTCGTCTTGCTAAATTATCCTTTGTTAAGATTACTCCTTTGTACAAGTACCACATAAAAACTTTGACTTTGAGAGGTAGTTTGAGTTTCCAGATTAGCATATTATAAGGCATAGCTTGTGATACTAATAAGGCTCTGTATATGGATTTGATTGAAAACACACCGTTCTGATGTAGCCTCCACACAAAACAGTCTCTTTGGTTTGTTAGATGTACATTTGCAACCATGGCCACTACATTGTGCCACGCTTGCAAATTAGCACCCACCAGGGATCTCCTAAAAGCTACATTAAGCGGTATCGAAGACAATACTGATCTTACAGAAGCACTTCTTTTCCTTACGATATTATATAGTGCTGGAAAAAACGATTTCAGTGGATACGGTCTGATCCACGCATCCTCCCAAAATCATACTTGAGACCCATCACCTATATCAAACTTACCCAACGAGAGGAACTCCTCTTTGACCTTCATGAGGCCAGCCCAAAACTGAGAGTCTCCAGGCATGTGTTGAACCAGTGTCAAAGTTTTATCCCGTAGATATTTATTCCTAAGCAATTGTTGCCAGATTCCATCTCTATTTAACAATTTAAACAACCATTTGCTTAGGAGACACCTATTATGAACATCTAAATTTAACACCCCTAACCCCCCTGGTCCTTTGGCATACAAACTACCTCCCATTTTGTTAGTCTATATTTTTTCTTATGTTCATCACTCTGCCAGAAAAAGCGAGATCTAAAATAATCCAATTTCTTCAGTACCCCTCTAGGTACTTCAAAAAAGGATAGCATGAACATGGGAAGGCTACTTAAAACAGAGTTAATTAGAACAAGCCTCCCTCCTACCGATAATAACTTACTCCTCCAACAGTTCAATCTCTTCTGGAACCTTTCTTCAACATGTTTCCAGTCCTTATTCATGAGCTTTCTATGGTGCATTGGAATTCCTAAGTATCTAAACGGGAACGACCCCACACTACAACCAAAAATTTGTGTATACTCAATTTGGTTACCTTTGGCTGCTCCATAGCAGATTAGTTCACTTTTATGAAAATTGATCTTGAGCCCTGATAGCTGTTCAAAAGCACAAAGCAAGAGCTTCATGTTCTTTGCCCTCTCAAGATCATTGTGCATAAAAATAATAGTGTCATCCGCATACTGAAGGACTGAAAGTTCCTCATCAATCAGATGCGGGACAACCCCATGAATCTGTCCAGCCTCTTTTGCTCATGAGATAATGACAGCCAACATGTCAACCACTATATTAAACAGGATTGGAGATAACGGATCCCCTTGACGCACTCCTTTCCTTGTTTGAAAATAGTGGCCTAAGTTCTCATTAACCTTTACTGCAACACTCCCTCTAGACATGACTTTAGAAATCCATTCACACCAAGTTGGTGAGAATCATTTCATTCTGATGACTTGTTGTATAAAGGGCCATTTTAATTTATCATAAGCCTTTTCAAAGTCTAGCTTTAAAATGACACCATCTTGTTTCTTCCTATATAGCTCATGAATCGTTTCATGTAGTACTACTACTCCTTCCATGATATAACGTCCCGGAATAAAGGCCGTTTGAGACGGTCCTATAAGCTTATCAGCCACTTTTAAAATTCTATTATTCAGTACTTTCGTGAAGACCTTAAAGCTCACATTTAAAAGACATATAGGCCTATATTGTTGTATCCGTACCGCATCAGCAATCTTTGGTAATAAAGTGATTATCCCAAAGTTCAAGCTGTGAATAGGCAGTCTCCCAGCATGGAATTTGTAACGGAACCGTCCAAATTATAAGAGCACAAGTACAAAAATAATCACCGAAGTGATCAAATTCTCGCACTTGAGCCCATATAACTCCGGTAGTCCAATGAAATCGCGAGGGATTTCAAACCAACCAACATACAAGCCAAGATCGTAGTGATTCAACATAATAAGTCATATGTTACAACCATTTCACAAGTAGTTTAATATACATCGGAGTTCAACATAGTTATTACAACTTAAGTTCAAAAGTAGCGGAAGCAAAGTAATTTGAAACTAACAACACCTTTATTTCAAATATATGCCAGTACTAAGGTCGACTTCCAACAAAAGCATTAGAGAGAAGATAACTCAGAAGGATCATGCCCGTGATCACACTCCGCCTCTACGGCAGGAGCCAACCAACTCTTGTAGTAGCCATGATACTTCACAACCTACAACAAGTGGGGATAAAACCCTGAGTACGAGAAGGTACTCAGCTAGACTTACCCGTCAAAAACCAGAAATAAAGTGACACCGAGGATCATGCAAGGCTGATATAAAGTGGGCTAGCTTGACAACATTTTGCATAAAAGCTTAATATGAATAAGTAATCATTAATGCTTAAGCATCAAGTTAATTATCATTAACCTATCATCTATATTAGAACCTGTACTAGAGCACTCACTTTATTAGGAGCAAACAATATTAACCATAGCAGGTATAAATTGAGGCAACCTTTCCATCGTTATCCATTTAACCATCCGTTCAATTTAATGGAATCTACGTTGCCGCTGCTCAAGTCAAGTGCTCACTAACCGGGAGCGACGGCGATTCGAATCGAATTCCTATCCAGCTGGAGGGGTATTTCTAACACTCACCGCGCAGGCCCCTGCCAGGGTCGCACAAGCCACCTTTCGTACAATTCAGGAATCGCGGGTCCGAATGATGTCGCAACCCCAAGGGCGACACTCTGCCAGGTGATAGGGACTCTAACCCCCCTTGGTCTCACGCCAATGTCCCCAAGCACATCCTTTCTCTCCTCCAAGATGCAACCTACCATTCGATTCCCGGCCTGAACTGTATTACTCGGCTTCGCGGTCGGAACGACTTATCCGGCCAACTAAGTGTTAGACTACGTTCAACATGACTCAAGGACGTACAGCGAATCGGTCCTTAAACGACTCAGACGGGGATAGATCCACACCCAAGACCTCCATGCCTTGTTGCTTCACTATCGTCATCCCGCCCGGTCTCATTTCATTTTATTAACACATGGTTCCATTCCACGATAGCAATATAGCCAACCGTGCCATATATAAATATCCCTACATCTCGCAGGTGACAGGAAATCACCTGACTTCTACCGCTTAAAGCAGGGCTAAGCATCTACTCGATCCTAGTCTAGGTAGGATTCAAGGATTCATATATCTAGACAAGGAATGATATAATGCAGCAAGGGTTTCCAACCAACTCCTACCACTTAAGGCAACAATACTTATAACATATATATATATATATATAATTAATTGCTTTGAAAATATGAGGCTTATAATGCTCCGGGGCTTGCCTGGGATCCGACACAAGTCAGTGGTTGTCAGATGACACTCGCTTGACGAGCACCTCCCATTCTCTCACTTGTCCAACCCTTCCGTCTTCGAGATAGGTCTACCAAACACCATCTTCGGGTTAGGCTCCACATCTCGTCCTTCACGTGCTTCAGCTAGCGTATCTAAATGAGGTGCAATAATGCATGTGTATGAATGCATAGAAGTGAAATAAACAAAGTAATCAAACAAGCATATCAAAGTTTGCATAAATACCTAGAGCTAATTAACTTAATCCTTATTAGGGCACAACATAGAAGATTTGCAAGCACATCAGTCAAGACACAAGTCTTATAAGATCCTAGGGTACCAACCCAAGTACTTTCAAAGGTATGAGTCACACTTCAACATGCTAGCATGGCAGAGTTAATCAAAGCACTACAACTAAAATCTATCACTTTCTGGACATCCATACAGTAGCTCAGTAAATCAATCATAACTGGAGATCCCTAAATCCAAATGACTCGCAAGAAGACATTCTGGAAAGCTTATGCAATTGTATACATTTCATTTAATATCCACTAAGCCTGATTCCCAAGTTTAATTGGTTGAAAAGATGAAACTACATTCTAAACAGAGAGCAACCAAATCTAGAACCTGACTTTAAACATCTATAACTCAAAAACTACTTGACCAAATGCCACCAAATTTTAACAGCAGCTAGATACATAAATTATCTACAACTTTTGTATAAATAAGTTTTACAACAAAGCACATTATCATGAAGAACTTTGCTAAGTTTCCAGATCTGTCCAGAAACCTTATTTGCAAGTAATAATTATTAACTTATGTTGCAAACATATAATTGGACAAAACCAACTTTACCAACATTTCATACATGACTAATGAACACCAGAAAACATAGTGTCAATTACTAAATAAATTTTTTAATACATTTTCTTAATTTATTTAGATAATTAGGTGGAATTATGACCACATCATAAAGATGCTCAATAAATTCTATCAAAATTACAGGGGTCTACAAATGCTCCCAAAAGTATACTGTCCAAATTTCAATCCATTTGGACAAGTATATCAACCTCTATGAAAAAGACAAATAGCTATTGAATTAAATCATGTGAGAGCAAGTTAAACTTAACACTCAATATTTTCTATGAACACAAGGCCATATTATGAATCAATATGATAGGTAAACATCATACTAAGGAAATGGAACAACATTTTCTATTTTATCATTTATATATTATTTATAATATATTTATCAAGCCATAAACAAGTTAAATCAATAACTGGATCATACCATAAGCAATGACCATGAAATTTATACCACAGTACATCCATATCATGACAAACCTACCATAAAACTTTCACATCATTTGGAGCATCACAACTCAAGATATAAAAATAACAAGGAAAACAAGCATTTATTTTCCATTTAACAAGATCTAGGTAAAACATCCTGAAACCCAGAAACAACCTATAAGTTTTATATTTTTCTTAGACAGTGCATATTACTAGAAGACCAACAAAATTGGAATCACTAATTTTGAACTTCTAAAACTCCAGATTTTGCTCTGGTTAAGTTTAAAGGCATTTTTATAGCATTTTTAAAACTTAAATAAAGACATCAGAAAATATCTATAAACATATAGGATTTTATGACTCTACCGCATAGATCTCTTCTCAAAGTTTCCAAAAAGTCCACATTTGCAAATTTTGGAGTTACCTAGCATGAGATATGGATTTTAGGAGATTTTACAAAATTTCTGAAATTCAAAAACAGGATTAACCCTAGATATGCTAGGTGCACCCGGACACGTACCCATTCTCTGCCATTCTTAACACTGACCTGCGGGACCCGCGCCCAGAGGGGCCCACCTGTCATGCATACACAGAGAGAGATAGAGAGAGGGGAACGGGCTTGGCTTCATCTTCTACCTCCGACGGCAGAACAGGGGAAGGCGAACGCCGGCCGGCCATCCAGCGGTGGGGCGGTCGCCGGCGGCGAGGGTGCCCGTGCGGCACCAGGGGGCCCACGCGCACCCACCGGTGCACACGGCATGGCCTGTCAAGCTCGGAGGAGGCAGGGCCACGAGCGCCTGCGGTCGGCAGCAGCGCCTCCGCGACCGGCCGTGCCCCGGCGGCGGTCTTGGCCAGGGGAGGTGCGCGGTGGCTCGCCTGGAGGAGCGCACACGCGTAGAGGAGTGCAGCTCGGACAATGGTGGACCGAGGTGGCATAACCACCTCGAGCTCAAGCACGGGCGGCAATGGCGGTTGTGGCCATGGCGGCTTCAAATTTGTGAGCTGAGAACGACGGTGAGGCAAGGGAAGAGGTGCACCGAGCGCGGCGGGTGGTGGTGAGGATGTTTCGGTGCTCAGCTCGGGCTGGAGAGGCCTACGGTGGAGGAGGAACAATGGCGACTGCGGAGCTCCCATGGCGGCAGCCATGGCGGACGGCGGTGTGGACGCTGAAGCGGGGAAGGCGAGAGCCAGGGAGTGGTGAGGGAGAGCGAGCACGGAGGAGGGGAGGGCGAATGGAGAGCTCGGACGTCTGCGTCGGAAGAGGCCGGGGCACGTGGAGGCAAGGTAGGAGCTCCGCCCGCGCATGGCCTCCACGTCCTGGCCACGCGTCGTTCACTGGAGCCCGACGTCGAGCACGTGGTGTGCGTGAAGCCGTCTGACTTGGAGGCAATGGTTGGGCTGGCTATGGGCCAAACTGGGCTATGGACCAATTGTCAAAGTTGTTCACCTCAGTATACTCTACAATTTTTATTTAAGCACCATGGTCATAAGACCCACAGATTAGGAGATAACTAAGCCCAAAGTTGACAATGTCAACGACTTGATCATGCTTAAGTTGAGCTCGGTCTTTGATGATTTTGGGATGCCCACCTTGCTCAAACGAAGTCCAACTTTTTGCATACTCTTCTCCATATCATTACCTTCAACTTCTACATTTGGCTCAATTTAAGTTGCATAGCAAAATTTGGAGAACGCGAGATGCCAACCACAATGACATTGTAATTCCAGACTTAACCAAATTCGAGACCTTGAAAACATCACTAAGTTGATTCTTGTGAGCTTTATTTGACTAGGTTAGAGATCAAACCAGCTCTTGACCATTAAACAAAGTTTGTTCTACACAATATGAACTACAACTTTGCTTTAAGGTCAAACCACATAACTGGT
Organism: Saccharum hybrid cultivar R570; assembly: GCA_038087645.1. Lineage (NCBI taxonomy): Eukaryota > Viridiplantae > Streptophyta > Magnoliopsida > Poales > Poaceae > Saccharum > Saccharum hybrid cultivar. Next base: position 22,060,423 of record JAQSUU010000496.1, read on the forward strand.
ACAGAAGTCAAACTTTCACTTTGGTCAAAGTAGCAACTCGATAAAGCCGAAACTAGGGTTTTAGGCCATTCGGGGCAATTTCTTGACATTTGCTCAACATGAACCCTTCATGACTTTTGTTGTAGAGTTCATCTAGAGTCATTTGGGTAAAGTTGCAAAGCTTGGTTGATGATCTATAGTTCCATTAACTTAATGGGGCAATTTCCAATAGGAATGGAATTTATCATTTCATGTGACTTTTTGATTCCAAACTTCATGAAACTTTTCCAGGGATCAATATAGATAGGTACCAAGGTGAGACACATGAAGATATTGCAATAACACTACCCAAGAATACATCTTGAAAAGGGGCCTGTATGTAAAGCAATGGTGCAACATCCAAGTTTAGATTAGGCTCATCTCCACTTAATCTATCATGTTTGAACTTAAACCCACTACTTAATTGGTGATAAACACCTGGGGTGTTACAGAATTCATGAAAAAGACTAATCAAATCCGTCTTCACAATGTCCCAAAAGAATTGGTAAAATTCTGCTGGGAATCAATCCGGACCAGGTGCCTTATTATGTTCCATATCGAAGACAGTCATTTTAATTTCTTCCTCGCTGAATGGAGCTGTCAATGTTGCATTCTCCTCCTCCGACACTTGAGGTATGTCATGCCTCAAAGTCTCGTCCATTGAGAAAGAATTCTGCATGTGTGGTCCGAACAGTCCTTTATAGTATTCGGTTATATAATTCTTTAAGTTCACATCCCCCACAATAATCCCTTCTTCTTGTTCTAGTTGGACGATTTTTGTTTTCCTATGTCTTCCATTTGCCACCATATGAAAATATTTGGTATTGTCATCTCCTTGCAATAACTTTGTTGCTTTCGATCGTTGGAGTCAGTAAATCTCCTCTTCTCTTAGCAACTTAGTTAATTGTCCTTTAAGATGACGTTGAAAGGATCAAGATGCCCAAGAGGGGGGGTGAATTGGGCTTTTCTAAAAATTAATTGCAAGAATTAAATCCTACAAGCCGGAATTCACCCCTAGTGCCTACTTGTGTTCCTAGAGAGTCTACCGATAAAAGTTTTGCACCCTAGTTTCCAATCCTAGTCTAGCATGGCAATTCTAGGAAAGTAAATCAAGTAATGAAAGTAAATACGAGAATGTAAATGCTTGAATGTAAAGGGTAAGGAACACGGCGATGTTTTTCTGAGGTATCGGAGAGTCGCCACTCCCCACTAGTCCTCGTTGGAGCACCCGCGCAAGGGTGTCGCTCCCCCTTGATCCGCGCAAGGATCAAGTGCTCTCTACGGGTTGATTCTTCGACACTCCGTCGCGGTGAATCACCCAAAACTGCTCACAACATGAGTTGGGTCATCCACAAGCTCCGCCGGATGATCACCAAACTCCCAATCACCACCAAGCCGTCTAGGTGATGGCGATCACCAAGAGTAACAAGCTAGAACTCTCACTTGACCACAACGAGCCCAAATAAGGAGATGGATGCACACTTGCTACTCTCTAATCACTAGTGAGGAACTCTCAAACTTTGAATCTCAAATCTCTATCCTCACTAGAGCTCTTGCACTCCCTTGCACTCTAAAGGGTTTTCTCAGATGTTTGAATGAGCAAGAGACCTCTAAAAGAGGTGGAGGGGATGTATTTATACACCCCTCAAAGAAAACGAACCGTTATGTTCTGACACGGGCTGACCGGACGCGCCGGTCGAACTGACAGGACGCGCCGGTCGCCCGTAACGGTCAAAACCCGATTTTCAACTGAACGACCGGACGCGCCGGTCAGGGGTGACCGGACGCGTCCGATCGTGCAAAGGAGCTTACTGTACTCGCACCGGACGCGAGGCCGCGTCCGATCGGTGATGACCGGACGCGTCCGGTCCTCTCTGGACCTTACTGGACTGTGACCGGACGCGCCGATCACACCCAGGTCGCGTCCGACGGGTGTTCCCCTCAAGTGACACGTGTCAGCCACTGACCACCGCGTCCGGTCCTCGCGAGGACCGCGTTCGGTGGTCAGGGCCGAAACCCTAGCTGCGGTTACGTACTGACCGGACGCGTCCGGTCATGCCGAAGACCGCGTCCGGTCAGTGGGAAACAGCCCGAAACTTTTCCGAAACGCGTCGCAACTTCAACCAAGTTGCTTCCAACTGAACTTTGAGCTATTCTAGGGTTGCCTAGCGCCAAGTTTAACAAGTGTGCACCACACCTAAACATAGGACTCGCCTAGGTCAAGCTACCCGTTCATGCCCCCCTTTATAGTACGGCCAAAAGAGAAAAACGAAGATCCTAACGACTGTTCCGAATGTGTCTCAACACCTCGACATCCGGAACTAACCGTTCTTAATCTTGACGTCACTCTTTTGAAAACCGAAACGATTTCCATCAAGGGACACGAATACCATGGTGCCCAAAGCAGTTATAACCTCCATGACCTAACTTACCAACGTTTCTGCAAAACACACGTTAGTCATGGTAATAAAACGTTGTCATCAATTGCCGAAACCAAACCTTGGGGCCTAGATGCTTTCAGACGTCTTATTTCCTCCTCTTGCGGTAACAACAAGCTTGTCTCCGCCTTTCTATCCAAAACATCTATCTAAGCCAATAGATTTGATTTTTGACTCTTCTTTTGCGAAACGAGATTCCTAGCCCAACCTCTAAGGAAACGTCTCACCCTCCTAATTTTATTTTGCCACCGTTCCATCGGTGACCGACCCCTATTTTCATATTCCCAAACCTCTTTCACCATCTCAAAGAAACCATCTCTTATCAGTCACCCTAGTTCAAATTTAAAATTCCTAGTATTGCCTCTATGAGATGGTTCTCCTCCATCTAGCAAAAGCAGTGTGTGGTCTGAGATCTCTCGTGTAAGGGCCTGAATAGAAGCTAGAGGAAATTTCTGTTCCCAATCTGTTGTTACCAAAATACGGTCCAACTTTTCATATGTTGGTACCTCTGCATAATTAGCCTAGGTGTATTTCCTACCCGTCAGCTCAAGTTCTCTTAGGTTCAAAGTTTCAATAATCGCATTAAACAATAGTGGCCACTTATTATTATATCTAGAGTTGTTCTTCTCCGACGGATTCCTAATTATATTGAAGTCTCCCCCTACTAAGAATGGTAAATCCCCATAGCTAGTACACACTCGTACTAACTCTGATAGAAAGTGCTCTTTGTGCTCTTCTTGTGCTGCACCATAAACAGACAGAAGGGCCCATCGAAAACCATCTACTTTATTTTTAACAACAAATTTAATGTGGTAATCCCCATCGACAATACTTTCTACTTCAAAAAATTGTTGATTTATCCTCATTAGCATCCCCCCGGACATACCCCGAGGACACCGCCAATGCCAGACAAAATCAGTCCCCGCACTAAAATTTTCCAGACACTGAGCCGAGAAACTATTTTTGTTAGTTTCTGATAGTGCTATAAAGTCGAGTTTATTATCCTCCGATACATCATGTAAGAACGTATGCTTGGCTAGGTCACGCAGACCTCTACAATTCCAAAAAACCCCTTTCATTAGAACAATATTTTTTTCCTTGTCGTTGTATTTTTATTGAGGAGTTTCTTTTTCTTTTTATTCTTTGCCACCTTGATAGGTACATCTACAAGTACTCCATCAAGGTCCGCAATATTATCGTCCATTACCTCCTCTGTTAAGTCGCCACAGAGTCGACTAACAGTGGAGGTGTCAGGATCGATCTCATCCTTCTCAAACTCCGAATAAAAGTCTAAGTTATTTCGGACATCAACTTTGTTGAACAAATTAGAAGGTTTCACTCTCTCTTTCTCAACATCTTTAATTAAAGCAACAGAAGTAGCCACTAAATTTTTCGTGTTACCCAAAGTAATACCCACTCTCCCTAAGTTTTCCTCGAGACGATTATTAGAAAAAGAGCAAACTGTATATGTAAATTTGCTACCTTGGGTAATTTCGAGGTTCTTAACAGCAGCTCTTTTTTCTGCCTTCTCGAGAGAATGTACATTAGCCATCTCCGCGTTCCGTTTGCTTCGCCACACTGGTGTAAGTTCTCCCTCCGATAACACTGCCATCTTCCTGACACTCCTTGACTAGGCTGGCTGCCGTTGCAGCTTGCTGCTGCGTTCACTGAATGGCGCTGCTTTTCCTGTCCCTGCTGCTGTTCGGTTGCTCGGTGTTTCGGTTGGGATGCACGTACAAACCGTAACCGAGGCTAAAGACGGAAGTTTATAAATCGTGAAATCGAAAATCGAAAAAACCGATATTTCGGTTCGGTTCGGTTTTCAGGTTTCGGTGAAAATATGCCCACCCTGACTTAACAGGCTCATCCATTCTGTCTTCTGCGCCTCGGATAAATGCTGACCTGAAATCTTCGTAGTGCTAAGGTGAAAATATGCCCACCCTGACTTAACAGGCTCATCCATTCTGTCTTCTGCGCCTCGGATAAATGCTGACCTGAAATCTTCGTAGTGCTAAGATGGTCTTGTTGGGGGTGGTGATCTAATTAATTGGCAGGAAGAAACTATTGCAACTTTTTCAACGGCAAATTTTTGTGGGTGGCTGGGTGCGGCAGCATGCAACCGTGGCCGAATGGCCGTTGGCGCCGCAGCGCCAGCGCGTGGGGCGTCCGCCGTCCGCCAGGACAGACCGGGGCCGGCCTCCGTGAATCTAGCTAGCCCCAGGCCTGTAGCAGTGCGCTCTGCCGCTGGCTGCTGGCTGGTGCTTCCCTCCATTTATGTCGCGCTGTCTCCTGCGCGGGTCACGTTGTCACTTCTTCTCTGGCGCTGTCCCACTCCAGCTGCTGCAGTGCAGTGGATTCGATTTCGAGCTCTGCTCCGCTGCTTCTCCTCGGTTCGGCCCTTGTTTAGATTCCAAAGTTTGCCTTCAAATTTACTATACAGAATTCGTATTTCCTGTCACATCAAAATGTCGACATATATATGGAGTACTAAATATAGATGAAATCAAAAATTAATTACACAGTTTTGTTGTACTTTGCGAGACGAACATTTTAAGTCTAATTAATCAATATTTAGATAATTATTACCAAATAAAAATAAAATTGCTATAGTGTAACGGAACACTTACTATGCAAACTCTGCCTCCTAAGTTGCCATCTAAACCGGGCCTCGGTTCGCAGCTGCATGCGCACAGGCACCTTTCCTTCCACGCCGAGCCTCCTTCCTGGAGCACCGCGCCCGTCAGGCTGTCAGGCTTCAGGCGGCGGCTGCCGGCTGGCGCTTCGCTCGATCGATCTCATGCGGTGCGGGTCGGTATCACGAGCTGAGGCCTTGTTTACTTACCCGATTCGGGATCGCCCGAGTCTGCACAGTACACCACTGTAGCACGGTAGTATTTTTGTTTTTATTTGCTAATAATTATCCAAATATTGATTAATTAGGCTCAAAATGTTCGTCTAGCAAAGTACAACAAAACTGTGCAATTAGTTTTTGATTTCATCTACATTTAGTACTCCATATATGTGTCGATATTTTGATGTGATGGGGAATCTTCTTTTTGCATAGTGAAATTTGAGGGTGAATTTTGGTATCTAAACAAGGGCTGAGCAAGTGCTTCTTTCTTTTCCCTGTCGGGCCACGCGAGTACTATTGCTTGCGGCTGTCGGGCTGGCACCGGCGGGGGCGACGCGATGGATGGGACGGCAGTGGCACGGTCAAAGCTGCTGGTTGAGAGCCAGTGCCGTCTGCCGGGCTGCCGCCATGGTTTTCCACCACGGGGCAGGCGTTCGGACGGTGGCGCGGAGGCCGGCGAGCGTGCGGCACAACCGCAGTCACCGCAGAGTCAAAGCTGAAAACGAGACTATTAACAGAGCCGCACCAGTCAAAGCTGAAAACGAGACTATTAACAGAGCGTTACGCTCGCAGCTTCCAAAGAGCACAGCATTCAGTCGGTTACGCTACCCGCTCCTTATTCTTCGCTAAATCGCTAGTACTGTACTCCGTAGTCTCCGGCTCTCCGCCGCTGCGCCACCCCACCCCACCGCGTCGCAGCAATGCCGCCGACGCCGCGAAAGCGGAAGGCGCCCCCGCCCGAGCCACGGCGGCGCCCGCCGTCCCTCCTGGAGTTCCGAGCCCCAGTGGACGGCGCGTGGTACGACGCGCGCGTGACTGTGCAGTGCGGCGCGCTGCGGGTCATGTACGAGGGCTTCCTCGAGGAGCTGGACGAGTGGTACGACCCCGCAGCGCTCGCCGCCTCCGCGCGCGACGTGGCCGCGCTCCGCGCCAGGTTCCGTGTGCGTTCCCCACCCCTCGACGACACCCAGTGCCGCGATCTCCGAGCCGGCGCGCTGCTCTGCGTCTCCTGCGCGCTCGACGGCGGCGACCTCAAGTTCTACGACGCCGTCCTCGAGTCCGTACGTCCCTTTCATTTCATCCTTGCACAAATACGCAGATGCAAATGACAATGCTGGTGTTTGCTGTATGTTGAGACCGTGAACGCTGGACACGCTGATGCAGGTCTTGCCGGCGGCTCACGAGATCGTCGACGGCAAGGAGCGGTGCGCGTGCCGTTTCACGGTGCGGTGGTCGGAGGGACCGCGCGCCGGGAGCAGGGAGGAGGTCGGCGTGGAGCGGGTTTGCTGCGTGCAGTCCTCGCCGGTGCAAGACCCGGTGCTTCTCGAGTTCCTGGATGGCGTGACCAAGCTGCTCGGGAACGCCAACGAGGAAATGGTGCCTCAGGAGATCCGCGCCGTGCCGGCAGCCGAAGGCGGCGTCCCTGCAAACGCGCCACCCGGATTTCACCGGAAATTTGGGTCCCCGAAGTAGGCAAGCAGCAAGCGGTTTGATGTTCATGGTTCTGATCGAGGCTGGCCATTGGGTGCCTCTGATTTTGTGTTGCTTCAACAAATCTTATCATGCGCATACATCTTCTCTCCCAAATTCTCCATCCACTCGGTTTGAGTTCGGTCATTAACATACTATAATAATGTTTCGTTCATGGATCATGGTTACCGTGTCACCCTGGAAGGCCGGGTTATCTGGTGAACACAAAATATGTCTAGAACATATGCAGCGAAAGCACAACTGAAAAAGAAAAACATGTTTTCTATCGGACGCAGATATCGCGATGGGTCGCACCATTGGCGAGCTCACAACCCGCTGCCGCTGCCGTTAGGGACGGCGAGACCCTACCGCGTCCGCCGCCCTCCTCTCTCCCGCCGCCATCATGGACATGGTTGCCCCCACCTGACCGCAGCCTCCGCCTCTCTCCCGTCCCCACCACAAGCCAGCCTACCCCCACGCCCCTTCTAACCTCGCCGGAGATGGAGACGAAGAGAGGCTGACTCCGCAGAGGAGTCACGTGGTGGCAACGAAGCGCGACTGTCACGAAATAAACTTTCCGTTTTCTAAAGCAGTAGGCCATAATGCACAACAGACTGGAAATCTATAGGAACAAGAAGTTAAACTACAGAATTCCATTCCAAATAATACGAATTTGTTTCATCAGTGAAGGCCACATGTTCGCAAACTAGCAAAAGTGCCTCATATCGAAATGGAATTCCAATGGATAGAATGTTTAACTACCCAGAGCAAGCATTGAGAAGTTTCATCAGGATTACTTCTACTACTATGCCGCACAATGAGCATAACACTCTCTTATGAAGCATCCTGAAGACTGAAGTATAATCCAAAAGGACGGGGCATAATGGAGTATAGTGTCTGAGTTTAATCATACAACATGGCTGAGAATCTAGTAAAGCCGTTTGCGGCAATCAGATGCACCGCAGTGGCAAGCCAGCTTCACGATATCGCCATCTGTCCCAGTGACACTGTCCAGTCGATACCCGTAGTCATACGAGAGCTCCTGCAACAGTTACATGGTAATCTTGGTTAAAAAAACTGGGGGAAAAGGAATACATTATATCCGCAAAACATCAGCAAACCAACAGCAGGAAGAAGGCATGTTATGGTACACCAGTTGCACAAATGATACATGATCATATGTTTTTCAATTCACTATGGTTAGGTGAGACAATCGTGCAAGTTCAAGGGCCTGTTAAAGGAAATTGTAAGTTCAAAGGGTGTGGTCGTGAAACAATCTTAAGTTTTGGGGCTTTTAGTGCATTGTTTTTTTTAATAAAACAGCTACTACTTAACAAGCCTAGCCCAGTTTGACTGAGGGTGTACATGATGTACGTCCATACCATCTAGATTGAAGTCCTTGTTGAGCCGAATTTAGGTACCAATTTTGTTCTTAATGTAAAACCGCTATTTTCTCCTAGGTTGATCTACCTTTTCTTTTTCTTTAAAGAACTTCTCTTTACATATGTAGTCCTCTGCATCTTATGTGTTTGTTTGGTACAACTCCAGCTCTAAGAATTTCTAAAGATAGGGATAGGGCCGGAGCTCTGGGCACATTAAAGGTGTTTTGTTAAACAAGTTTAATCTTATTTTGGACTTAGTCTAGACCACTTAATTTTATCTCCATGGATCTTGGAGATAGAACGATGCCCAACAGGCCTAATATATGAGTGCAACTGCATTATGTTTTGATAGCTGAGAAAAAACTTGGTTGAACAGAAAAGAATGTAAGTTCGTTCAAAAAAACAGAAAAGAATGTAACATGGAAATAAATGAATCAATCATTATTAAATGATTAATACTTTTAAGTCAAATTACTAAATGCTGTCGCCTCAACATGTATGATTTAATCCTAAATGAATTTCTAGATAAATATGTTTTGGCATTTTCACCAAAAAGGGGGGAAATTAGTGATGAAGGCTCACCTGAAGAGGGGGTATGGTATCAGCAGCAAAAAGCATAACTTTTGCTAGCTTGATGTCGCTATGTGAGCTCAACACACACTGGATGAAAAGATTGGGTTGGCAACTGTGATTTATGAACCTTGCAATGTTGCCAACAGAACCAGCATCAATGCAATATTCAGGTGTCCGAGATGCCACCTCCAAGTCATGCTCAGAATGAAGTGATGCCATGTGCCGTTCTGAGCCAGCCCTTTGCTGTAGAAAAAAACAATTAAACAGCATTGTGACATCTCTCTAGTACAATGAAACGCAGCTCTCCTGCGTTTTCAAAAAAAAAACTCAGCATTTTAACTATGCGTGTTCAGACACCACATGGCATTTCGACAAGGGGAAAGAATGACAATGTTTTTCTTTTAGAAGAAAAATAATGACAAAGCAGCTCAGCATTTTTTTCCAATACTTCTGCTGCTTCGTCGATATCAATGAATAAAAATTACTTGTGAAGCAACTGAAATCAATAACATAAGACCAGGTAGTCTTGTGCTATCACAAAGTATCAATGGCTCTTTTAAGAGTTAAGATTTGTCCAAAGATGAGAATCAAGGTTAGAATGGTTTCACTTCCAAAAAGAGAATCCACCACAAAAAAAAGGGTTCCAATAGAACAGTTCCGTTTAACCAGCAAACAAAGAGAACATCCAATACCTCTCTTCCATCCAGCCCTTCCATTGTTTGAAGACAATCTATATCAAATATGTAGTTGTTCTCCAACAATCCTTCGACTTCTGTAGTCCTCCTTAATACCCCAGTATACTCGCAAATTAAGGCCCCAGGAAGAATAGTGTCCCAGGTCCTAACACCCCAACCTTTTGATTTTGTCTTGAATACCTGGATTCACAATTCAATAAACATTGTAAAGAAAAATGAAGCATGATAACCAACACAAAAGACTAAAGAAAATAATAACCTCCAGGCGATACTTCAATCCCTGCTGGGAGGTTCTATTAACACAGTTGCTGTGGCAGCTACAAGTAGTACCACACTCATACACAACAGGCTTTGGCTCCACTAACCTGAATGTTAACCAAATGGTACAAATTTAGAGTACAATACAAGAAAGTGTAAAAATAAAACTTAATATCCAATTAGGGCACTATCCCCCCCCCACCCCCAAAAAAATAAAAAATAAATAAATAAATAAAAATAAAAACACCCCCACCCACCTCTCAACGCCCGCCCACGGCCCAACCAGCCACAGACAATGAAAGTAACTGTTTTCAGTCAACATGTTTCCAGCCAGCAAAACACAACAAAAAACCTTAAGCAAGAAATCTTACCTTCCAATACTATTATGTTTAGAACCATTGCGCTTAGAACTTTTCCTTTGCGTGGATACATAAGGTAGATCAGAACCGTTGCGCTTAGCACAATCGCAATTTTTAGAGGTAGAACAATCTCCTCTGCAATTACAACCAGTTCTGTCAATCGGTATCTTGATATCTTTTGGAATCTGCAGCGACTTAGAGTATATAAAACCTACAATGTGCGAAAGGCACGAAATAGATCAAACTCTGTTCATTAGTTTTTGACATTTTTGTTACAGCCAAGCAACACTTATTACTCAAAATCAAAGTCGTAGTAAAAGAAGACAAAAAGATCAAATAACCTCAAACATTAAAAGAAGCAATCAATCTTCCAACACAAGCAGCAGAAAACAAGGACAATTGCATAACTCAAATAATGAATGAAGTTCAAAAAATGTGCAACGGAGCTAATAACAGTGGGTAAGAAGTTTCCTTTAAGGTATGTAGCATACCAGATGGAGGAATAGGAGGGTTATCAATTAAATTTGTAGCAGGAATCCGAAAGTTCTCCTGACCATTCGAAATGTCTTCACAAACCAACCTATTAAAACAATAAAATGAAAGAAATGCAAGCTTGAGAAGTAAAATGGAAATTTAAAACTCACAACAAAAGACAAAACATCGATAATTGAATAGTAAAGACTGTAAAATTGATATGATGAGTGATTGAGTAACACACCCAGGCAATTCAGATATTGGCATGGGAACATCTCCATGGGCAAATAGTACCTACATGCATATGTATTTAAAAGAATTTGAAAGCAAAAAAAAAAGATAGAATTGAATAAAAGCGTAATGTTTTTTTTTTTGAGCGAGAATACAGCAAGGGAAGCCCCCACTGTAAGATTTTTTTTATTCAATAAAAAAGAGGAAAAAAGAACAAGCCTGTACAACTAAACAACAGACACCAAAACAGAAAGAGCAACAGGTCTAAGGATAATGTCAAAGCAAACTAAGAAGTGGAACAGAAATCAGTGCTTTCAAATGCTGCACTGAAATTTGAAACATTGGCACAGTAAACAATAATCCACACTGGATATATAACCTATATGAATTGTAGAAGGATCTTCTTTCAAGCCTATAATCCCTTAGCTTCACTTTTTCTAGAAAAACAAACCGGCAGGAGAGCTGCCTGCTATATCTTTATCACAACTCACAACAGAATTATTATCACGGAGAACTAGTGTGTTACTGAACAATTGAACTAAAATATCATTTGAAACAATAAATACAAATTTGGAAAATAATCTGGAGCAAAACAGAATATCTGAACAAAGGCACAGTAAGCAATGAATGTGAAACAATGTCGACCCAGGGTCCTAAAGCATGAAGTAGCCTCCTGATTCCCATAGAGTAGACAATTGCCAACTGCTTCCCGGTGGTCATATTGCCAACTCATATTTTTCATTCAGTTCTATCTACACTTGTAAACATGATTTTTTAAAAAAAAAAAACTTTCACAACCTCAAAAATAGCATGAGTGATTCTGCTACTCCATTTCAAATTATGGGTGACATTAGCTTTGTCATAAGTCAAACTTTTTCTAACTTTGATCAAGAAACTGGAAAAACATATTAACATCAATAAGTACAGTAAATACATTATTAAGACATTTCATGGAGAACTTGATGAAACTAATTTTGATGTTGTAGATGTTGGTGCATTTTTTTATGACCTTAGTACAAGTTAGAAAAGTTTGACTTAGGACAAAGCTAAAGTAACATTTAATTTAGAACGGAGGGAGTATATTTTAATCAAATTTAGCTGTTTATATGTCCTCCATTCCAAAGTGTATGCTATTTTAATTTTGCCCTAAGTCAAACTTCTCTAATTTTGACTAAGTTTATAGAAAAATACACCAACATATACAACATCAAATTAATTTCATTCCACCATGAACTAACTTGATAGTGCATTTATTTGGCATTTTAGATGTTAATACATTTTTCTATTAACTTGGTCAAAATTAGAGAAGTTTGGCTTAGGACAAAGTTCAAACGACCTACATTTTAGAATGGAGGACACGACAATTCACGGTTTACTTAAATGGTCGCAACCAGGATCTTCAACCCAATTCTAGTCAATACAATCTACACTGTAATGCTGATACAAATGTTAATGCAACAAGAAACCAAGGGCTGAAATTAAGATTTGCTGTAATATACCTGAGAAGTTGTCAAAGGTGGTTGGCCTTCAAGCCGTTTCAATCTATATTTGAAAACCAAATGTCCTTGCACTCCTTTTTCTTGACAGTAGTCCACAACCTATCGTAACATTGAAAGTTACCAATAAGTCATTCTCAAGGATCATATATGAGATAAATTAAGTTTCAGAATCAGTAAACATATGCATGATACAAAAAACACTATAGATTTGCTTGTTTCAGTAAGTAATGCATTAGTTTAGTCACCTTCAGATTGATATCCAAACTTTTTGTTCAGAAAAATATTACTCCCTCCAAATTGTTAGTCGTTCTAGGTTTGTCCTAAGTCAAACTTATGCGAAAGGGCCTCCAGCCGAGTTGGTTAGGTGGTCTAAGTAGCACTCCTCGGGTCCTAAGCTCAACTCCCCGACTCCCCGTGTGAGCGAATTTCAGGCTGGGGTTAAAAAAAAGTCCCCTCATCTGTCCCACACCAAAGCACAGGTCTAAGGCTCGGCCCCGGTCGTGGTCATTCTCACATGGGCTACGGTGCCGCTGTGTATGGATGGGGCAGGGGTTTGGGGGTTTTCTCGACCTGCGTGAGGTCTTCTTCTTAATGCAATGCTCGGGGCCGTCTTACACCCCACAGGTTGATTTTCTAAGTCAAACTTATCTAGCTTTGACGAAGTTTACTGAAAAATGCACAAACATCTACAACATCAAACTAGATTCATTAGATACACCATGACATATATTTTGGAAGTATATTTGTTTGATTTTATAGATGTTAATATATTTTTCTATAAACTTGGTCAAAGTTAGACAAGTTTGACTTTGAGCAAAGCTAAAACGACTTACAATTTGGAACGGATGGAGTGCTATCTAACCTTTTATTTTAAAAAATAAGATAGGTAAGCTTAATGTAAGAAATCGTTGGATGAAGATGCAAATATTTCATGATAAAACAAAATAGAATGGCCAGCTTAGAGAGCCAGTTCAAATTATAAAAATAAACACTTAGCATTAGACAAATATGCTCCAATGAGATCATTTGGGAGATGAAACCTTATACAACCCATCATAGGTGTAAATTTTTCCAGAATAGCTGTTCTTTTCAATATGTCCACGAATAACTCTTACAGGATTCCCATTGTCCTTGCTGTTCTGCAGGGTCAACAAAAAAGGTTGTTGTGGACAATTAAAAGCCCAATATTTACAAATTTGTAGAGAGAGAGAGAGAGAGAGAGAGAGAGAGTTTAAGGGAGGTTTTGGCTTGTGGAACGGCCTCATTCGAGGTGTGGTGGTGGGTCATAAGCTCATTCCATGATTCTAGTGGAATGATCATATTCCTCATGCTTGTACTAATTATTTGCTTTTGAGGGATGAGGTGATAATGGATCAACTCATTCCATTCCACAAACAAAACAAAAAAGTGAAGAGTGAGAAGATAATAGACCACCCATTCCTCAAACCAAACACCCCATACAAAACATGGCTCTAGAACAAATTTATAACATAGGAATATCATATCATGTCCCAGTTGGGTAATCAACTGACTATTTAAGGATAAATAGTTCACTAAGGAGAAGATAGAACCATAGCAAGTGAAATTTCTAATTCAGCTTAGAAAAAATAATGAATATCAAGCGTTATAGTATGATTTTTAATACTCTAAAAAAGGGAAGAGGAAGGTGGGAGGAGAAAAAGTTTTGGATATATTCATTCCGATTGAATTGCAAATATATCAATGGTAGAATCAATTCAATTCTGATTCGCGCGCAGCGAGCGGGGTGTCTCAAATAGAGTGAGCTCAGTCAACATGTCAACTATAAAAGGACATCATGCATTTTACTTCTTATATAAAAGATCAAAGGTACCATAAGAACAAACCTTCAGTGCCAAGTTTCCATGGAGCAATGTTTGCTCAGCTTTCTGGTGACGGTTGCCAAGCCAATTGTTCCCACCTTGGCCAGTGTATATAATTTCGTCTGCATTATCAACATCATCTTCATATGCCCCCGACATCACAATACAGATTGCAAGTGGGAACGTAAAGTTCTCGCACCCTTTCTGCATAATCAAGTGAACACTATTGTGTGAAGTGTAAATAAAACTTTCTTATGGTAAAGCTGTAGACAATGTAACATAAATGTAGCCACTTACGTTTCATATGAATGAATCTAATTTTTATTAATTCATAGTTTAGCATTAACTTGCTCAAAAAACATAACTAAGAGTCTGTTTGGCAGAGCTCCAGCTTCTAGCCCTGCACTAGATCTCAATTTTGTAGGCAAAGTTAAAGTGGTTTAATATTTATATTTAGAGCTCAGCAATCAAATTTCGACAACATAGCTGAATGGTGGGGAGCTGCAGCGAGGACCATACCCAAAGACCAAAAACACACTTTCAATGGAGTAGTAATATACACTTGATGGAATGTTTGGAATGAGCGAAATAGAAGAATCTTTAACAATGAGCTTCAAACGGCACAACAGGTCGCTACCAAAGTCTTGGACGATTTAACGTTGAGTCGTTGATTAGGAGGGCTTTTGCTCGGGTATTGTAAAGGCATTGTCTTTTCAGCTTATTTTGGCTCTTGGGCTCTCTGTGCCCCTTTGCTTTGGTAGGCTGGGGGAGCCTGTCACGTGCCCTTTTAACACTCCTATAATTAGGTCTATTTTCTCTCTCCTTAATTGAAAGGCAAAGCTCCTACCATTACATTAAAAAAAGACTAACACAGAAACAAGATGATTTAACCAAATATACTCAGTGTGGCGCCACAAATTTTTGGAGCTAGGCTGTGCCAAACATGCCCTGTATACCAATGCATTGTTCACTTGTAGCAAACATATTCCAATTTAGGGAGGACCCTGCCTCTCATAACTATCAATTGGATCTCTAGTGGATGTGATCAAGTAAAAAGGCATTAGGATTAAGCTATCAGGTTTAATGGATTTCGTTGCCAATACAACCAGTGCTCTTTTCACATCAACCATCCATTATCCTAGTTTTGAACCTTGGAGACGTCTATGGAAATCTTGGGCCCCGAACAAGTGCAAAATTTTTCTGTGGTTGGCAATCCGTAATAGGTGTTGGACAGAAGATAGATTGGCTAAAAGGGGTCTGCCCCATCCAGATAAGTGCCCCCTTTGTGATCAAGAAGAGGAGACGATACAACACCTGTTAACTTCAAGTGTTGTAGCAAGACAAGTTTGGTTCAGTTTGTTTGCTCCACTGAATCTTTCTGGGTCAGTTCCGCGTCAGCATGAATCTAGCTTCGCTGATTGGTGGCACAGGACTATTAAAAGGGTGAAGAAAGAGGACATAAAGGGTGTTAATTGCCTAATCATTTTGGGTGCTCGGAAGATCTGGAAACATAGGAATGCTTGTGTTTTTTTAGGGTGTTTCTCCTTCAGTTAACTCAATCTTGAGTATGCTAAAGGATGAACGCAGTCTCTGGTGTTTAGCAGGCGCTAAGAAATTGCAAGGTCTGGGCCTTGGAAGGGTCACCTAATTCCTTAGGCGTGGTCAAGTCTTGTTTTTTTTTTTCTGTTTTCTTTAAGGCTAGAATTTTTATTTTGGATCCCTGACTCTCATATCCGGTCCCAGTACAAGAGGAAGGAGTTGTATGGGGGCCCTCCTTTTCTCTATAATACAATGAAACACAGCTCTCCTGCGTTTTCAAAAAAAAATTATCCTAGTTTTCTGCACTCGTTTTTCAAGGCACATGACAAAAATATACAATATATGCACATGACTACTAATAAGAACATAATGACAAGTTATTAACTAGTGATTCACACTATATATACAAAATCCATGTGATAAGACTACTTTTGAAGTCTTTAACAAATTTACCACTGTGGAATAAACGCATTAATGTCAATGTACTTAGGCCCCCTTTGGAACGCGGGATTTTCCCCGTTCCTGCATTTTTCCTGTGAAAAATGAACTGAATCTGTGAAATTCCTATAGAATTCCTGTGAAATTCCTGCTGAATGTGTTGTATCTAAGTTCATACTGAACCCTTTTTTAATAAAAAAAAGGGAACAAAAAATAAAACACATGTTGGAGGAAGTACATGTGTAATTAATAAAGCATAAATAGGCATCCAAGTCCTCAACAGGATCCTCACTCATACGGGAATAAATATGAGTGGGGCAATTACAGACTCAAAACTCTTGCACATAGCTAACACACACGACTCAACTACCCTTTCTTTTTAATACAATGAAACACAGCTCTCCTGCGTTTTCAAAAATAGGCATCCAAGTGTGTGTGTGTGTTGTGGGTCTGGAAAAGGCATTTCACCTCTTTCCTTTGTATTTCTCTCTTCTTAATAAAATGGCATTCGGTTCTCCTGTGTAGTTTGAGAAGAAAAAAATTGGCATCCAAGTTTGCACCAACGAGGACTTGGACTTGGGAGGTCTAGGTATACATCCACACCCTGAACCAACAGAACTAAGCTTGGTTCCTATAATTAACCTACTTTTCCTTCTAATATGTAATGAATCAAGTACATACTGAAGCAGTCTATCTGTTGATATCAAATTTCACAAGTGCCATTGTACTGATTTCAACTCTTATATAAACGGGTCAATATAACAGCATAGATTATAACTATCAATATCATGATTTGTTATATATCTGCAGCTAAAGTGTGAATATTCATTCAACTGAATTTACCTTATCTCGGTATTCCATACCCATATAATCTATACCCTTCAACCAATGGCTGTGAATGCCTAGGGCAACCATCTCAGCACGTGAGTAGAATTGATCCCCAACTTCAGTCCCTAATAAAAATGGAAACAGTTATAACCTTTACCTTGTATAATTAATTGGTATAAGGCAAGTACCAACACAAGCAAAAACTACTTCATTTTTCTGTAATAATGTATTTCTTATTTGAAAATGAAAGATACACTAACCAGGAAGATGCCCTATCCTTTTATCTTGATAAAGTACGGCACCATCTTTTTGCATCTGTTTTTATTTTTAGGATTTAGGAATATCATTAATCAACAGATTACAGATGAATAAAATTAATTCTGGAAAACATCATTCATAGGAACATGCCTTTGTTAGTGCCTTTAGATCAGGTCGTTTTGATGGCCGTTTTGCTTCCTGGTATCCTCCATTGTGTTGATTGTTACGATTCTGCGTTCAAAAGAGGAAAAAAACAAATTTAGATAATTTACCTAGCATTTCCATGCACATGAGGACAGTATCAAGTTGCAAAACTGATAAAACAAACAATGGCTAGTTGGATATGTGCATGTATGCACCTTCGGTTTACGGCCTCTAGTACTTCCACTTGGACCTCTTTTGACATGTTGCTTAGCTAGAGGCTTGGTTTTCCCATATTTAACAGGCATCTACATTTTGACATGTAAAAAACAATATAGAAATTTTCAGAAATAAAAGGCTCTTCTACAGCCATTAAGGACTAAATACTAAAATAACTCAAGTACTAGATACAAAGTACAATATATTACCAAGTTTCAAAATGAAGACATGCTAGTAAGGTGAATATAGAGAAACAAACAAGTAACTATGAGACATCCACCTGGTGTGTTTTTATGTTGTTAGTCTATTTAACAGAAACGACTACAGGCATACAGAAAATAAACAGATGCATCCATGAAACTAATCAGAGAAAAGGCTGATAGAACAAACAACAATATGTTATTTGATCCATTGCACACAGTATATCTCGGGAAAAAAATACATTCAAGTTAAGTTTTAGGCATCCTGGAAAATAAACAACTATGAGTATTTGCTTGAAGTGGGTGGAGGTTCTTCTGTAGTTTGGTCCAGTCTATGTGTGGTTAGTTTCAGTTGTGGTCATCAATTTTGTGACTTTTGTAAAGCTAGTGTCCCCAGTTGATACTCTATTAAAGCTGGGATAATTAGCCTTGAATCTAAAAAAAATGTTTCAGGCATACAGAAATAAACATATGCATCTAAGAAACCCTTCAGAAAGAAAGGCCAATGTAGAACAAATTACAATACTTAATTCATTGAATTACATGTAGGTACACAGCGTATTTTTGAATGAAGATATGTTCAAGTCAAAAGATCACAACATAAAAACACTTAATGCTTGTTTAGATGCACTCGTATTTAGCTCAATCCACATGTGTTGGGGTGGATTGGGACGTAAGTTAGTTTTCCACCCAAACCCACCCCAACACATGTGGATTGAGGTGAATACATGTGCAGCCAAACAAAGCCTTATAGGCTAATCTGCCCCTTATAAGCAAATAAATAGTTAGACCAGACCATTTCGAAATGAAGATTACATGGCGAAGCTAGAGCAAATTAGCACGGCCATATGCAAAATCGGTATCATACTATGATCAATCTATTTTTGTTAGAATCTAGAGTAAGACAAGGCAGCACAAGCAACATATGATTCATTACGTTTTTTGTACATAGCACATTCCATGATAAAGATAAGTAGATGCAGCACATGTAAGAAAACAAGTAATTGTAAGTTTAAGCCACCATGTTCTTAGGTGTTGACGTATAAGTTAATAGTCCACTTTTCCCTACCAAACAAGTTTTTTAAGGTCAACTAACTAGTGCATTGTAGTTCAATGTAGTACCAGAGGCAAAGGTTTCAGGTTCAAATCCTAGCTCGCACAACTTAAATAATTAATTGCAACCTACTCCTATTTTCTCAATTGGGGTTAGGTGAGGTGAGGATGCACATGAGGGGAGTATTTATTGAGTTATAAATACATTGGCATCTTTTCCCATAAGTTTAACTAGTTAGGACCAACCGGCCGGTGCATAGTAGCTCAATATCAAACACAGTCGCTGCTGTAATAGTAGTCATTAAGATTTATGGCCCCTTTGGAACGCAGGAAATTTCACTAAAATCAGTTCATTTTCACAGGAAAAATATAGGAAACATGGAAAAATCCCGCATTCCAAAGGCGGCTACTATAATAGTACAGTGTCATTAAAATTTGGGGGCCTTTGGAATGCAAGATTTCACAAGAATCGAGCAGGAACTTGATAGGAATCGAGCAGGATATTTCACATGAAAAACATATGAGACAGGAGAAATTCTCGCGTTCCAAAGGGACCTTTGACATGTAACTGTAGTTGAATCACGTGAAAGAATCTGAATAAAACTACACAACCCTGCTTTCTTAACTGTATGTATACCACGAAAAACAGAATGAAGCACACATATATGGCTCCTGCTCAACCTATATATTTTCGTGCTGAACCGATGGGTCAGATCTGCTGAGACAAATCTAGGTAACAGAGCTTAGTCTCACAACCTAAATGATTAACAAAACACAACAAACAACACACACCTGTCGTTTAAGGGTCCTGCACGCCTTGAGCTCTTGCATTACAGACTCTGCTCTGCGCTGCTCCTCCTGCATGTGTGGCACAAACTGTCAGTCTAAAAATAGACCGAATACAACAGATAATAGGTAGAGAACTAACAAATCCCAATTCCAAAACCAGCCTGGCAGACTCCCTCCGATTTCTCTTTGCCTTTCAATGGTAAAAATCATAGTAAGGAGGGACACCTGAACAAAATGAAGGTAATTGGTGCTGAACGCCCGCAGCGTCTTCATCACCCGCAGCCTCGGGTTCTTGCTGCAGACTCCAGCGGCGCCACGCTCGTCGCCCCCGCCTTCCGTGGCTGAAACCTCCACCTCCTCGTCGTCGTCCGCGATCAGAGGAAACTCCTTTCCTGCTGCCGCCACGCCCGCCGCGGCGCCCATCATGCGCCGCTTCCTCCCTTGATCCTGCGCCACCGCCTCATCGCGCTGCAGGATCGGCGGCGGAGCCTTGCCCGCCGCCACCACCACCTCCTCAGCGGCAGCATCCCCGAGCCCCCTCTTCCTGCCGCGTCGGGCCTCCGGCTTGTTGGCCCGGCCGCCAGTACCGTGTTTTCTCCGGCGAGGCGCGAGGCCCTGGTCGTGCTCCGCGTAGTTGGGGTACCCCTTCTCGGCGTACCGCGCGCTACGCGGGCGGCACGGCTCGGCGCCGGCGGCGCCGGCGCCCGGAATTACCATGTGGCGGCCGGATCGCTCGAACCCTCCTCTTCCTGTGACGATGGCCTGGGTTTTCGAGTGGAGTGAGGTGAGCGGCGGAGGGGAAACGGGACGAGACGGGTAAAAAACGTGACGGAGGCAGGTGAGAGGGGAGGCTTCGCCTTTAACCATTTGCGGGAACGACTGGTGCTTTTACAGCTCTGCCCTTGGGAAGCTAATGTGCTGCAACCAAAGTTCGAATTCCGAGGTGGGAACTGGGAAGTGAGGAGGCCGCGGGATGGTAAGCAGGCCCGTTCCTAAAATATTTTGCAAAATATAACCGTAGCGATACTGTAGCACTTTCGTTATTATTTGGTAATTATTATCTGATCATAGCCTAATTAGGCTTAAAAGATTTGTCTCGTGATTTACAACTAAACTATGTAATTAGTTTTATTTTTTATCTATATTTAATGCTTCATGCATATGTTCAAAGATTCGATGTGACGGGAATCTGAAATATTTTGTAAAATATTTTGGGAACTCAACAAGGGCCAAATTGCAAAGCAGGAAGCACAGCTCCGCACCGCATTTTCGGTGTGCGTTTGTTTAGCTGCGCTAGTTGCGGCATGTCACGGGCTCGCCATTGTATTCTAGTTCATTCTCGATACTAAAATACTCCCTCTGTCCCATTTTATATGTCGTCGGGAGCCAATCACGAAGATCAAGGCAAAGGCTAAAGGAGCTAGATACCCCTATGGATCAGTACGCATGACAGTGATATTGTGGCAGCCAGCGACACTGTGGGCGCCATCTCTCTCCTCTGCTGTTTATTTGATTGGCTAAGAATAGAGGGAGGTGGGATGGCCGTGGGCGACAGGATAAGACTGCATGCAGACATAGCTATGGGACCAACGCATAGTAGCCTAAAACGACAGATAAACCGGGACACACTCCTGTGAACGACAGATAAATCGGGACGGAGGGAGTATGCCGCAAGTGCGGCCGATGAACATAAAAATGATAATAGTATACTTTTTTGTATAAAAGTGTATCACTAAAAGATAGTACTCTATCCGCTCTAAATAAGTGTCATTCTCACCTCTCTTATAGTAAAATGATTTTAACTTGTGTCCTATAAAAAATGTTTTTAACTTTGACTAGATATATAAAAAAAATATAAATATCTATAGTATATAATTAGTATCATTAGAAAGTTGAACATATTTTCATAATATAAGTTTATTTTGAGATACAAATATTGTTAAAATTTTCTACATATATAGTCAAACTTAAAAAGTTTTAAAGGCATGAATATCATACCAACACTTATTTTTGGATAGAGGGAGTACGTGAGAACTGAGAAGTCAAGCAGTATATTTTTCTCGTATAAAAGTGTATCACAAAATGAAAAAGATATTATATTTAATTGATATTATCTGCCTCATGGTAGGATTATTGAATCTTATTTATAGCTTGGTAGCCGAGCTTTGATGTTAAAATCAATTTGGTGAGCTCAATGGTTTGTTTGATATAGCTCTGCTCCCTTCATATCTAAATATCTGTCGTTGAAGAACTAGACTCAGAAATCAATGTACACCATAGATTTTTTACATTAAATAAAACAGTATTCACATCCACTTTTTCACATTTACACATGCAGTACAGTGTTTTGGCCTTAAACAAATCAAAGAGGACTGCATTTCACTCGACGGCAAACACTACTTAGTGCCAACACTGTTCGCCTAAACGGTCGTTTAGTCCGTTTACACACCGTTTAAATGCTACACAGTGGTACACCGTTTCCATTTAATTGGTTGTTTTGACCGTTTAAATGGCCGTTTTGCCTGTTTAAACACCTGTTTTGCCCGAATAATGGGCTAAACGGCAGGTGACCGACGGTTTACCGTTTAGCGTTTAGGATAACATTTGCCAAAACAAAGTATGGCTCCATTTTTACAAAGACGAAGCAAACAAAAATATGAAACTAGCAACATTTCTCTAACACCAGTGGCAATAAAGCGTGGTAACCCATGGCAATTGACTTAAACACACTACCATAGGAGAGAGGAGAGGAGGTGCCAGATCTCAACAAGAATCGTGCTGAACATGCACAGGAAGAGGACCATGATCCCTTGGAAGATGTAGTGGTTGTCATTGAAGTTGGGGGAGCTGACCACTTTGGTGTCTATCCTGATGAGAATGATGAACAAGAAGAAATTCATCAAGGCAAGCACATCTATTTCTGTCAAAAATTGAGTGGTGCTGGTTCTAATTCTCTCTATCCTCTCTCTCCTAAAGCTAGTTGTGCTTATTTATTTCTCTCTCCTATAAAACACAAGCAACAACAGGTGTTCTCTCTAGCTTCTCTCTCCCTCAAATCACAAATTAGAACGTGTTGGTTTAGTTTCTCTCTACTAAAATCACTAGCAACATCTGAGAATTTCTAGTGTTTATCTCTTACCTAAAACTATTTTGCAGCATGGATCATTATCCCTCTCTCTATCCTAAAATCAATATCAACTGGTTTAATCTATCTCAAATAAAATCACAAGCAACATTAGTGATTTTTTTGGCATAAGGCATGCAGCTCATATTTGCTTCAAGTTCATAATTAAATTGTAGTGAAAGGATTAACTCACATGTGTGGGCGACAATGCATTCTCATAATCATCAGCTTTATGTACTAGGTGACAATATTGGCCATCCATTTTATTTAAATGATCCACATGACGAAGACCAAGAAAACCTGCATGCTGGTGATTATTTCCCTTAGGTTCAAGTCATCTTTGCAACAATAATTGTCCATGTGAAAAAGTTTGATAATCTTATGTCTAACAGATGTTCTCTCTAGTCTATCTATCTCTCCCCTAAGTAAGTGCTAGTTTAGTTCATCTATACTAAAATCATTAGCAACATCTGGGATTTTTAGTGTTTGGAACTCTTTTGCAGTCCTCTCTTTGTCGTAAAATTAGTATCAACTGGTGTCCTAAAAATAGTATCAACTGGTTCAGTCCCTCTCTCGTAAAATTGCAAGCAAGATTAGTGAATTCCTTGTGTATGGCCTACAACATATTTGCTTCAAGTTCAAAATTAAATTGTAGTGAGAGGGGATAACTCACATGTATGGGTGACAATGCAGGTTCATAATTATCAGCTTCCTTCTGTACCAGGTGACAACGATGGCCATCCATTTGATTTAAATGACCCACACGAAGAAGACCAAGAAAACATGTATGCAGGTGATTATTTTCCTCATGTCCAACTAATGTTTGCAACAATAATTGTCCACGTGAAAAGGTTTCATAATCAATTTACTGACAATTAGCACACCATTGAAGGGTCGAGATGGCGGACTAAAGGGGTGAATAGTCCTTTCTAAAAACTTAATCGCGCTAGCTAACCGAAACAAATGCGGAATTAAACTTATCGGTCTAGCCAAGACTACACCCCTCTATCTATAACTTTAGCACCTTACAAAAAGATTCTAATCAAGCAACTAAGGTGCCAAGCTTAGCAAGAGCTCACCTAATCAATTCTAGAGCAAGGTCACATAAACCTATGCACTAGTACTTTGCACAACGGGGAGCTCCTACACAACTAGTAAACAAAAGCACAAAGCTCCTAGGCTCAATAACAAGGCAACTAATGTCAAATTAGAGAGCACAAATTACTTAGCTATACAAACTAAGCAATGTGACTAACAAGGTTACACAAACTAAATTAGACACGCAAAGAGGACACTTCTAGCTACACAAGCAAGAAGATATCTAGCTAGCTACACAAGCACAACTAGAAACAAGAACAACTACACAAGCAAGATATATATATATGAAAGTAAATACAAGCTTGTGTTGCACGAAGGCAAACCACTAGAAGATGATGAACAATGTTGACATGGTGATTTTTCTTTCGAGGTTCACTTGGTTGCCACCAAGCTAGTTCTCGTTGTGTCGACCAACACCTCGTGGTTCGGCGGCTAATCGGTATCCACAACCGAGACTCCCAAAGACGCTGCAAGAACCCATCGTAAGTGTGGTAGCTTAATGACACACTCTACTATAGTTGCTCTTAACGATCCCCGCGGGTTGAGCACAATCCCCCTCATAAAGCTTCTCCGGAGCCTCACACAATCTTCTTGTGAGCTTTGATGGAGCCACAAGCCATCAAGCCGTCTAGGAGATGGCAACCCCCAAGAGTAACAAGCACCACCGGCTTGCAACACGAGCAACTAGTATCACTCGATGCAACCTCACGATGCAACGCACTAGAATCACACTCACTCGCAATCAATTCGCACTCTTGCAAACACAAGTGAGTTAGAGCCTCCTAGCACTCCCAAAGCATGGACACTAAGTTCTAAGGGTGCCAAGCACCAGCCAAGGCCAGCCAAGGGGCTATTTATAGCCCCCACAAACGAATATAGTCATTGGCCCCTTCACTGGGCGCAACACGAGGGCATCAGACGCTCCAATGTCGTGGCACCGGACGCTGCCCAGCGTCCGACGCCTGGATGACAACCACGAGTCCCTCAGGGTTGAACGTCATCCGTCAAATCTCACTATGGTCAAGATGTGTTTAGTTAAGTTCACACCGGATACTCCGATGCTCTTCATCGGATGCACCACCGCGGTGTCCGATGCGGTCCAGTAAGCTCCCCGAGCACGGAAACGTGCATCGGACGCGTTTGACGCATCACCATCGGACGCGCCACCGTGTCCGGTGCTCTCAAGCTCTTCTGCCAAGCGCCACGTCAGCAGGCACCGGACGCTGAACAGTGTTCAGCCAGCATCCGATGCAAGACCATCAGATGTGCCGGTGCAGCCTCCCAACTGCGCAGCACCTAGGGTTAGCCACCGGACGCGTCTGGTGACTCCGGAGCCAGCGTCCGGTGCAGCGTCCGATGAGTGTTTCTCGACGAGAAACATTCCCGCGACTTCGCCTCCTTTTCTTGCCTCCGGCGCAAAGAAAAATAAGTGTTTCATTTCCACAAAAGCGCTGAATCCCCAAACCCCTCTCTACCGCTCAAACTCCACCTCCTTTGCAAATGTGCCAACACCACCATGTGTATATCACCATGTGCAAGTGTGTTAGCATTTTCTCAATCATTTTCCAAGGAGTTAACTACTCAACTTGCCACGCCACTCGATCCTAGCAACGATGCAAAGTTAGATCACTCGAGTGGCACTAGATGACTGATATGCAAACAAGTTTGCCCCTCTTAATAGTATGGCCATCTATCCTAAACCCGGTCATTAACTTCTCTACACACCTATGACCGGTGAAATGGAAATGCCCTAGGTTATACCTTTGCCTTGCGCATTTCATTCCATCTCCTTCGATGTTGATGCAACACATGCACCAACCAATCACCAAATGATATGATCCACTTCATATCATCACGTGACCATATTGATTCATCAATCTTGACCTCACTTGCTCTTCACCATTGCGTTGGTCCATCGGCGCCAAGTCTTGCTCAAGCTTCACCGTCACACGCGGTCCCTCGCTTCAAAGCCTCCGACTTGCCCTTCACACTTGCAACCGCTCCGTCGAGCCAAGTCATGTCTTGATCTTCTCCACCTTGATCACATGACTTAATGTCATGTCTCATATGCAATGAGCTCCTCCATCATCACATGTGCAGGCTTTTCAACATCTTCAAGCCATTTCCACCTTCATGGTATATGTTGCTCATACACATGTACCTGTGGACTAATCACCTGTGTATCTCACATAAATACAATTAGTCCACCTAAGTTGACACTCAATTACCAAAACCAAACAAGGACCTTTCAATCGTGTACAATTTTTTTTGTAGGAGATGACAACACTGCCTTGCAAGAAGAACAAGATACCTTGGACAATGTCATACATGATTTTGGCATGTAGCCAACCACGCTACCTTTGATCATTGCTCATAGCATGAAGTTCCTCCATCATTCTTCATCAAGCCACTTGATTATCAACACAAATCAACACTTGGCTTGATCTGTTTTGAATGATATGATCCACATCATGTCATCATATGGCCTTATTGGTTCACGATTGCAACTTCGCTTGCTCTTTACCGTTGCCTCGGTCCATCGACACCAAGTCCTTGCTCAAGCTTCTCCGCCACATGCAGTCTGTCACTCCAAAGCCTCCGACTTGCCCTACACTTGCAACCCGATCCATCATAGCCAAGTCATATCTCTTGATCTTCTCCACCTAGCCACATGACATCATGTTATGTCTCATATGCAATGAGCTCATTCATCACACATAGTTGAGCTTTGCAACAAATCCAAGCCACTTCACCACCATGACTCAAGTTGCTCACACTAGTGTACTTGTGGACTAATCACATGTGTATCTCAATGTAATCATACATTAGTCCACCTAGGTTGTCACTCAATTACCAAAACCAAACAAGATCTTTCCATCTAGAGCGTAAGGTTGGAGGCGAGGGGAGAGGGTGGTTGTCCTTGTAATTTTTTGTTATATCTATGAGCAAAAGTATACATACACTCATCATAGGCCTATTGCAGGGAGCGGTGGAAGCTACTTGTTTGGCTCCATGGGTTGCACATTGTCTCAACGTGTTTTGCGAAGATCCTCGCGAGAAGCAAATTCCTTTTTAGTCTTTTGTATACCTCCACACAAAACAACTTCCAAAGTTGTCCATGAATCACTACCAAACAGGCACTAAGGCTTCTATTTGTCACTGTGTTTATTGTGGTGCTTGATACATGGTGATTTTGGTTAGTATTACTTGTGTTTGGATGCAAAAAAGTAATATTACTCTTGTAGAAACCATATAAATAGGGGAAAAGATGGAAAGTCTAGCACTAATCAAATTAATAATCTATCGTATTTATATGAAAAAAACAAGTGTCTTACATATTCCTACACATCTATCAATGCCAACCAAACTTAAAATGCCCATAACACAAGGCCCAGTTGCCAAACAGTGCGGAGGGAAGGGATTCAGGCGCCGACACCTCCAACATTTCTATGCTCTTCACATTGCATCTCCTCAATTAACTACTTAATAGTCCAATTAATAATTAGTTAATAATCCTACTTGTATTTTGATTCCTTGTCCTCGCTCTATACTAATATATAATAGTATCCCACATAATTAGACCTTCCTATATTTTCTCTCTCTCTCTCTTCTGTTCTTTGTTTTATGCCTACAAAATATCTAGTTCATCCTCTAATTAGCTAGTTAATTGTATTAGTAGTTTGCTGGTTTGCTCCCTCAGAAATGATCTTCATTGACATTTATATTATTTAGGATCAATTTCTCTGTTATCTTCCTTATCTCCTTTATTCGTTCCTGTTATTACCGTGATTCCTTTTCTGGCCTAAGAATTAGATTGATCAGATGAAAGTTAGAAACCTAGAGCTAATTAATTTTGCTCCCTTTTTAGTATAATATTCAGTGTTCTTTTTTAAAAGTTTTTGTTTGCATTGTAACATAAACAGCCATTTGATTTTTATGTACTCCCTCCGTCCCAAAATAGAAGTCACTATAGGATGTGTGTAGGTCAACATTTGTATCTTCAAATAAGTTTATTATAAAAGTATAGTCAACGGTCTATCTAATGATACTAATTATGTATTATAAATATTAATATTTTCATATATATTTGGTCAAAGTTAAAAGTGTTTGACTTCTTGGAAGTGAGAATGACTTCTATTTTGGGGTGGAGGGAATATGGATCTGTTCTTGTCATGTATATATTTCATCATACATGATTGTTATCGATTTGAATAGCCCCCTATATCTAAATTTTGGTTCCACTGTTGGCAAATATAATTTTCATTGGCAACAGGTGTCTATCGAGTCATGTTGGATGCCACAGATAAAAGCGGAAGTTAGATGCTACTATCTGACTATCTCCATCCACAAAAGAATATAACTATAGAACTTGTGCCACACAAACTAATTTAAGTTTGATCAAATTTAAAAGAAATAGTATTAACATTTGTGTCTTTAATAAAATTTGCACTAAAAATATTTTGCATCATTAATCTAATGGTACCTATTTTTGTATCATAAATATTTAGTTAAACTTTAAATTGTTTGACTTCTCGAAAAATCGATAACTATATTTTTTAGCATTTTTTACGAAGCTATTGATTCACACAACTAAACCAAGCGAAGGCAGTGCTAAGAGCATCTCCAAGAGACTCTCTATTTACTTCCTAAATGCTAGGAATAGAGATTTTGGTGAAAAACTATCCTACAATAGCTTATTTAAATGGTTATCCAAATATAGCCATCTTCTATTTTGAATTTTTCTCTGACCAAAAATAGAAGATGAGAATGACTCTCTAGACTGCTCACGAGATATAGAAAAACTGTTGTAAAGTGAAAAGATATAGAAAACGATTTTTATACGTAAATAACTCTTCAAATGATGATTTAGAGAGTGAGATTTAGGGGTGTTTGGGACCGCTCCGCTCCCGTTTTTGCAGCTCTACTCCACTAACTTTACCATGGAGCAACTCTATCGTGGAGTTTGTAGAGCAAGCGGTACTGTTTGGCATACAACATAACTCCCAGCTCCAGGAATGAATTATTTCCATGCAAATAGTCCATTACGCCCCTGATTGAAATTGCACACGATATAAATCACAGTACATTCACACAACCTTTCCGTGGTCTTCTGTGTGCTTGTTGGTGATTTAACTGATTGTCACGGTGCATGATAAGCATTTTCATGACTTCATTTGTGAGATTGTCTAGTATTTGTCCCGTATTCCATAGATACAAAGTTTTGTCCATACAAGAATTATCATGGTTTCTTTAGTGAGAGATTGGTCATTCTAACCATTTGACTCGCATCGACATTGATGCTTTGGTGGCAACACGAGCTGCACTAACAATCATCGTGTACGTACGTACGTACGGAGAAGAAAGGTCGTGGCCTTTTTCATGCGTGCGTATGGGAGGGAGTCAAATAGATAGAAAGTGAACCGGTGATTAATGAGGGGCAGGGTGGGTAATTATCCCTCAACTCCATGTGATAATATAAAACTCTAAAAACTGTAGTACCCTTTGAGGTGTTCCAGTGGAGTTGGCCTTGAACTCCATCTTTTTTTTAACAGAGTTCTTGAAGCCAGTGGTGTTTGGCAATGCAGAGCTATAAAAACAGAAACGGAGCAGTTCCAAATACGCCTTAAGAGAGGCTCTAAACGATACTCCCTCCGTATCAGCAAAGGAAGTCGTTTTAGGGCCTGACTTTGTTTGCGGAATTGAAGTCATTTTAGGTGTGCTAAGCTGGCTTCTTTTTTTTAGCAGAGTTCTTGAAGCCAGTGGTGTTTGGCAATGCAGAGCTATAAAAACAGAAACGGAGTAGTTCCAAATACTCCTTTAGAGAGGCTCTAAACGATACTCCCTCCGTATCAGCAAAGGAAGTCGTTTTAGGGCCTGACTTTGTTTGCGGAATTGAAGTCATTTTAGGTGTGCTAAGCTGGCTTTGGACGCGAATACCCTTGACTCTCCATTTCCTAACGCGCTCATTCATTCACGGAGTAAATTGGGCCACAGTCCCCTCCGCTTTCCTTTCTTCCTTGCTCGCTCGTACGCACGGGTCCAGGAGGGGACAGACGCACTCAACGGCTGCCAGCGGCTCTGCGGCTGCCATCGTCGGACTACGCCATGCCGTGCTTCCTCTCCCGCAAGGCCGCTTGACCAGGAAGCGTCGCAGCTTCCTCTCTGCAGTGCCCCTTGGTAGCCCAAACGTCGCAACTTCCTCTTCACAGCGCCACTTGGCTCTCGCCGGTTGTCCCCAGCGCCGCAGGAAGCGCCCCTGGCCGACAGCTGTGCGGCACTGCCGCTGCGGCCGTGCGCTCGTGTGGTGCATGACTGCATGTGCGTCGCTCGTGTTGTGTGTGTGCAGCGCTCATGTGGTGTGTGTGTGCCATGGCTATGCATGGCAGTGGCGGCAGCGGCCAGCTGCTGGTAGCTTCCCAGGATGGGGTCGATAGTGAGCTTAGGGTTCGATGGCCCAATATAAAAAAACAAATGATAGGAAAAAAGAAGAGGCGCATGGGAGTGGGAGTCGAACCGTGCACTTCCTACCTCGGACAGCGGTGCGTTCACCACTCCACTAAATGTTTGTTGTACAGCAGATACTTGTAACCCGATTTAATAAGAGCAAATAGAGAAAAATATATCCTAATTAACAGAGGCGGAGCCACCACTAGGGCGAGCTAGGGCGGCCGCCCTAGGTCCCTGTGGCCGAGCATCCCTTCCCCATCCCCGGAGCATCTGGCGTGGACGCGAGGCCGAGGTTGAAGACGACGGCGGCGGCGTTGCTTGCCTGCTTCCGTTCGGCTCGAGATGAGACGGAGATGGAGTGCGTCATGGGCCTGCCTCCTGGACTAGGCTGCGGCCGTTTTTTCTTCCCAATGTCCCAACAGACACATGTGGCCTTAGGCCAGTACGTTTGTGAGTTCTGAATTCAAGGGGAATTGGAGTGAAGGTTCGGCGTGCTTTTCAGTTAAACATTGCCTTATGTTTCTCAAAAAAATTAAACGTTGCCTTATTCTTATTATATGGATGTTAAGTGAACAAAAGCTACATATTCATATTTGACATGCATTTTAGTAAGAGCCGCTGCTTCTGTAGTAGCTGATAATATGCTGTAAGAGAACTTGATAGCGGAATCGCACTTGAAAGACTTTCTCAAATCCTAATATGCCTTATATAAAGAATGGTGTAGCATGTTTTTAGATGGCGCAGATCTGTTTCATGTATTGTGGTTAGGATATTTCTCAAAGATTATTAAATCTGCAATTCCCTTGACAATGTAATTAAATTTGTATATTTCTTGATATGTCATCTAAGCCACAAGCCACGTACATGAGCAAAAATAAGTGCCCCCCATGCAACACTTGGGCATATATCTAGTAGTAATAAGTAATACAAATTGTTTGATGATCTCATTTTATCGTATTTCATGGTTCACAGGTATGTCAATACAAAGGAATGCTAGTACAAAGATTTCTAGGTCTTAAACATGTGGGGGACACAACATGTATTATTGATAATTCCGATATTAAAGGGTAACATCTTCTTATCGGCTGTTCTACAACTTTTGCCCCTTAATATGCATGTTGTCATTGGTTTACCCAAAATTTTATAGTATAAGTTCGCCCTAGGTCATTTCTTAGGCTGGATCCGCCAAAAAAATCGTTTATAACAGCATTTAGCATACTAAGAAGTGACTAAATGCTATCATAAACGATTTTCTTTTTTTTTTTTCGCCAGCATGGAGGGAGTACCCTACATCGTGTCACACCCACCGTCACGGCGTTACCGCTCGAGCCCAATCAGCCACGCGCCGTCGGCCGTCGCTCTTTCCCGGCCACGATCCACACCCCCGAGGACTCCCCACCTCCCGAAAGGCTACCCCAGTCTCCGGCGTTCGGCAATGTCGCTCCACCAGCGGCCGCACCAGAAGCCGCCGGCCGCGGGCGACTCTCTCCCCGTTTCCTCCCCCACCGCCGCCACTGCCCCCTCCCGCCCGCACCCCCTCCTCACACTCCCCTACCTCTTCTCCCTCCTTGCGGTTCTCCTCTTCGCTGCCCTCCTCCTCCCCTGGGGCCCGGCAGCGCGCCCTCCCTCGTCCCCGTGGCGCTCCTACACCCTCCAGGAGGCCGCCGCCTTCGCCGCCACAGCGGGAAACGGCACCGTGCTTCTCGCCGCTGTCTCCGGACCGTACCTCCCCTTCCTCTCCAATTGGCTCATCAGCGTCCGTCGCGCCGGCCGCGCGGATCAGGTGCTCGTCATCGCCGAGGACTACGAGACCCTCGACCGTATCAATGCCGCCTGGCCAGGACACGCCGTCCTCGTGCCCCCCGCGCCCGATGCCCAGACCGCCCACAAATTTGGATCCCAGGTGAGGAGGAATCCACCGCTCAGACTGTTCGATGAAATGTCTCCATGCGTGATTGCGTCTATCGTTTCCGTCTGTGACTACAGGGGTTCTTCAACTTCACCTCGCGCCGGCCACGGCACCTGCTCCAGATTCTTGAGCTCGGGTACAGCGTCATGTACAACGATGTCGACATGGTGTGGCTTGCCGACCCTTTTCCTTACCTTGTCGAGAATCACGACGTGTACTTCATGGACGATATGACTCCTGTATGTGTGTGTGGTTGCTGCGTTTGCAATTGAGGGTTTGGTTGGAAGATAGCTTACCGGGGAACTGACTGGGGAACTGTGGATTGCATTGCAGGTGAAACCACTTGATCATTCACATGAGCTACCACCACCAGGGAAGAAAGGGCGGACATATATTTGCAGCTGCATGATTTTCCTCAGGCCAACTGAAGGTGCCAAGCTCCTGTTAAGGAAGTGGATCGAGGAGCTTAAGGAGCAGCCCTGGTCGAAGCAGAGGAAGTCAAATGATCAGCCAGCATTCAACTGGGCTTTGAACAAGACTGCTGGGCAGGTTTGTTTCTCCTAGATTTCTTCTCTTACAATGCAAGGATACATGCCAAAGAACATCCTAGCACCATAGACTTTGTCTTCTATTCTTTTATCAATCAGATTATCTTGGAGTTGTTTTTTTAGTGTTTTGTGAGCATTTGGTTGAATGGGTAATATGCATACCTTACGGTAATTGATCTTAGTTATCAACTTTTGCTTGAACAAATTAGTGGTTTGCTTTAGTTATGCGGTTGATTTGTATATTCATAATGCTAAATGAAAGAGCAAAATACGCTGTGCGCCCATGCCTGAGTACCATTGGGCTTGTGCCAGGCAGGGCTTATCTGTGAAGTATTTGCAAACTTGTCTGTAGCCTAATGGTCATAGGAGCCTTAGTAGCACCTTAGGTTCTGAGTTCGACTCCCTGTGGTAGCACCCTTCATCGGCTGTGCTCCTAAGCTATACGTGTAACCACATGGCCTCAAGCATGTGTCCTGGGCGCTCAATGGTACGTCCAGGGCAGCTGGCCTTCGGGCTGTTTCCCATCCTGCGTGCGAGAGGTTTCTTCTTAATCCAATGCTGCGGGACGGTCTTTTCCCGTGTGTTGAGTTTTTTCAGTTAATTTGTGAACTATTTCACTATTTGGAGCCGACTTAGGATTGGGGTGGTTAACACGTGACCCATCGCAACTTCGGGTAGAGCGCAACCCCTCTCCCTATCGTCTTCCCCGCCTCCCTCGTCTACCTCCTCTGCCGCCTCCGCCACTCTCTTCAACCACTGGCGGTCGGCAGCTCCAACTACCTTGCTGCCCCTCCTGCCTCCTGTCGCCGTCACCTCGACCTCACTTTCCCCTAATCATAGGGCCACCAGTGACCAGTGATCACTCGCACTGCGACGCCCCCGCCTCCATCTCAGCTCGCTGCCCTCCTGTCACCCGCGGCTCCAGCGGCAACCTCACTGCACCGCCAGACCGCGGCCCACCGTCGTGTCGTGGCTGCATCCCCAAACCCCCTTCTAGAGCCACCGGTGATTGGGAACCCTGACCCTGGACCCTTCTTCGGCGGCGGCGGCAGGTGGAGGGGTCGCGCTAACGCATGACCCATCGCATGTTTGAGTTTGTGATTTAGGATCTAGCATAGCCAGCCTACTTTGATATTAGTTGTGCTGTTGGGCAGAATGAGTGGATGATATGGGCTTAATTGATCCAATCTAGCCTTAACCTTGCTGTGTTGTTTGTTTATAAGGAGAAGGAAATTGAAACCATTGTTTTCACCTTGAACTAATGTGAAAGACTTGTTGAGCCTAATAAGATTTAAACAATACAAACTACTTGCCAAATTTCCTAGAACATTACGAAGTGCAGAGAACTTTTTGCCTTTGAAAAAGAATTACTTTTTGGTGATTTGGTACAGCAGTTTATGATTTTCAAAGTTTCTGTAATGGTAAGTGCATTTGTGGATATAGATCTCCCTCTACAACATGGGCATTCATTTTTGTTTCTATGTGCGTGTATTTTCTTGGTGGCTCCACATGTCCTTGTGCTATTATGTACTGGGCAAAGTGGACTTGTGACTTGTAACATTACATTTGCCTGTAAATAATATGAAACTGTCTAGATTTTTACAGTATACGCATCAGCCTTTTATTTGTGGTTCTTAATAACAACTGCATATTTCCCCTAAACATAGTAGCTTTTCTTTTCAACTGGATGATATTTCCTTAGAGCATCTCCAATAGTTCCCAAAAAATTAGTTGGTAAATCAATGAGTTTTAGGAGTGGCTAAAAAAAAGTTGGGAGCATATGTGTTGCCTTCCTCCAACAGTTTCCAAAACCTCCCTCCTAAAACTTCGACTAGTAATATATGCCAAAAAAAAGTTTTGCATGGAAATCTTAACAGTGAATATGTAGTAAAAAATGTTTCAATTTAATATTTTTTGTATTTTTATATTCTGTACATGCATATGGAAAAAATAAAGTTTAACAAGCTTTATTGAAGATTATCAGACTAAGTTTGGAAAGGTACTGTATTTCATAGTACAACAACAACAACAACATAGCCTCTTGTCCCAAGCAAGTTGGGGTAGGCTAGAGATGAAACCCAAAAGAGACGAGAAACAGAGAGACACATAAAGGGACATAAAGGGCATAAGAGAAAAAGAGGTCACGGTTCAGGCACGTTGATTGCCAATCTCCAAGCGTTCCTGTCCATAGCTAAATCCTTGGAGATATTCCACTCCTTAAGATCTCTCTTAAATATCTCGACAATAAAATGATGTATGTCTTCTGGCAACAACCTTGCTGCATTCTAGATTTCTTGTTTTTTATATTAAATTCTGTTTCTGAAAGTATATTAATGGATGTCCTTTGGACACCGAAACGAATAGTACATAACAATCTGTCATATAGCTCATGGTACCTTTCTGTTCCTTTTTCGTACATTTAGGATATTCCTTCAACGATAGTGTCCTTCATAAAACTATTAACAGAAGATATGCTTGCAGGTTGATGTGTACCTCCTGCCTCAGTCTGCATTTCCAACCGGAGGCCTATATTTCAAGAATAAAACATGGGTCAAGCAGACGAAGGGCAAGCATGTCATTATACATAATAACTACATCACAGGGTTTGAGAAGAAGATAAAACGGTTCCGTGATCATGGGCTGTGGTTGGTAGATGAGCACAGTGATGAGTCACCGCTTGGCAGAATCTGAGCATGCTATCAAGGCTGAAGCACAGCTCTTCTTGCTGCAGCATCACAATTTTGTAACTGTTATTTGACTCTTGAAGCCAGTATCTACCTAACCAAACGGTGGATAATGTTCGGCTCACCACACAAGATGCAGCAGTCAAAGATCAAATACATATGCAGAAGATATTATTTGTCAATATCTTGTTTTGGCTGTATGTCAAGCGCTTGTAGAGGTATCCTTTACCATGAGGCCATGATGATTATTTTTTCAATTGTATTTGTTCTTACTGAAAATGGTGTGTTTGAGAGCAGTAAGATCTTAGGGTGTGGCAGAACAGACCCTTGGTTAGTACATTGGCTGATTCACTTATTGTATAGCATAGAGTTTGTTAGCCTGTATCGTCAATGCTGAAAGTAAGTTATACTTTTTAGCCTTAGGGGTTTAGTGAATGTTATTGCTGCAATGAATTGGGACTGAAGCTTTAGTCTTTATCTGCGTAATGTCGACCACTTTGTATGCTTTGACTGTTTTCTTTCTTTCTTCTTCTTCTTTTCTTTTCTTTATCCTTTTTTTTTTGGTGCGTGCGTGGGTGGGTGTGGGGTGGGGGCTGAAGGAAATCTAGTTTCCTTGCCAATCCCAGAAATGTTTGCTGACGGTGTACGTATGGCATGTGCTAGCTAGGGAATCTAAACTTGCGTTAGGCCAGAGTCACTCGCGTTCTTGTGTTGTGCCCTTTCCTTGGTTGATGCGTACCTGACTTTGCGTTCAGCCGGAGCGATGCTGTTGCCTTTGTCTCACACAAGGAACATCACTGCGGCCCCTATATACACACGTATATATCCTCGCGGCCGTGTCTGCATGTGCACGCACGGCAAACTACTTCTCCAACTGTGAATTGTGTCAAGAAGAAAGAATTCGGGACTCCATGGGCCAAGGAGCTGCCAAGGCCAAGCAAGGTATGGCAAAACACACACCAATTCACTGGAAATGCAGCGGCTCTATTATTCATGCTGAACTTCAACGAGGCACGCATGCGAATGAAAAACTGGTGGCTCTGAATGGCAGGGGGTGAGGAGGCAGCGCAGAAGACCCCCGAGAAGAAGGACGCGAAGAAAGCGCACAAATCCAGCGATGCAGACGCACTCATCGAATTCATGAAGAAGCATTACGACGCCAAAGTGAAGGATGTGACGCATTTCGATGAGTTCTACCACGCCATTTACGAGCTTATCGAGTAAGTTTTGATATACGTCCTGGACTTGTACATGGCAGGAATTGTGAATTGTGGTTGCTTCCTTTGTTTGTGCACGGAATGCAGTTCTATTACATTTTAGCTATATACATATATGTGCGTGGTTAGATGAATGGTTTGAGTAACGCTAATTCCCGTAACGATTCTTAAGCATGCCCTGAATCTAGATTATAAGCAGTTATGAATCATTCGTAGAAGATAATAGCACATGGAGTCGTTCATTGTTTGGATCACCCAGTGTTAAAAAAAATGGCGCAATCAAATACTATTGCATACTCCATCTCGATAAATAAAAAAAATCAAAGCGAGTTATAATTTGGAATGAAGGGAGTACGTAATAATAATACCTCAACAAGATCGCTCTTACGCACTCTCTCTCTTGCACTCCTCTTCAGAAAATTTTGCGAGGAGAAAGGGCAGTTGCAGTACAGGATACCATCAAAAGAGGAGCTCGAGGAAAAGTACTTGGTGAGGGATGATTCTTTTGTGCCAATGTGAAATCTTCTTAGTTTTCTTCTGTACAATTACAAGTATCTCTCTTTTTCGACTGCTCCAATAATAACAGTGGCTTCCAACATTAGTTCGGAGCATAATTTTTTGTTTTGTTTTTCGGAATCCTTTCCTTTGCAATCGAAACCCGAGAAACTCGTTGTCGACTTGCTTATCGTGTTCAAGCAAACAGCAGCGCCGTACAGTAGTAGAGCGGACTTCTCATCCATTTTCCTCCGTGTTTTCCCCCAAACGCAGAAGTTCCACAAGGGAAGGGGGACGAACGTGACCGCGCAGGAATTCGAGAACATCGCCAAGGCGATCCTCAAGATAGACAGCTTCACCTTCGGCAAGGCTGCCGTCGACATCCTCGTCGTCCTCTTCGGCGTGCCGGTGCGCGCGCTCCTCACCAAGAGGTTCGTCCCGGGCCTCAAGGCCATCTCCGACGACATCGTCATCCCGGCGGCCACCTCCGGAGCGGTCGTGTACCTCGCCAAGTCCAACAAGCTCTAATGTAACGCGACCGGCAGACCCAAGGAAATTGTGTATAACTATGTTCATCACTTTCCAGTAAGCTACATGTATTTTACCGGAATAAATACCAATGTGTTGTGACCTGCTTGGCTTTATTGCGTCCAGAATTAAAAAAAGATTTTAAAAAAGAGTTAATTAGATCATGCCATTATAATTGTTCGGTCTGTGAGAATTACAACTTTTTCATTATTTCGTTAATCCTGACGTGTGATACCCTTTAGAATGTTGTCTACTCTACTCCTTCCATCCTAAAATATGATGGATCCAAAGTTTAAAATTTGTACTGAAATAAAAGGTATTCTGTGTCCTCAACCTCCCCTCTTCTTTGTCTTTTTTGCTAGAAAAATATTGATATTCATTTTAAACTTGGTATCACCCAAAACAGCTAGCCAGTAACTAAGGAAAATAACAACTCAACTACACTCGTCATCCTAGCTAGTGAGGGGCAAAGTGATCTTTTGTCAGGCTTCTTGTCTTGTCTGAAAATCGTTTGAACATCTTATATTTTAGGACGAAGGAAGCATTTAACATATTTAAGAGTCGTTAGGGGAGAAAATCAATATTTAGTACTCCCTCTTTCCTGAAATATAAGGGATCCAGTTTTGTCCTAAGTCAAATAATAACTTTAACTGAATTTATAGAGAAGAAGAAAAATGTGTAGGACTTCGAATGAGCTTAATTGGATACATTATGTGGAATATTTTCTTTTTATAATATACCTCTTGGATGTGATGGATGTTAATACCTTTCTCTAAAAATTTGGTCAAAGTTACTATAATTTGACTTAAGACAAAACTAGATCCCTTATATTAATAGGTCAGTCAGTTATAAATGACATACTACAGAGGTGTTGTTCTATAAGAGACGTTTCTCGAGAAATCACGTGTACCAAGAGAACTTTCTCAAAGGTAACCTCCTCATAGGTGACATCGAGGTCTAACGTATCGCAATACATTTTTAGTATGTTCGAGCATTCTCGCTAGACTAACAAAATTCATAGGATTTTAAAGAACAAATCAATAACTCTTTCACCGGTTCAAGTAAGAGATAATATTATTACCAACAAGACAATTAGACGACTAATTCGTAATTGCAATGACCCAATTGTTGGAGCAGATCTTTTAACTCCTTCCAACATGGAGGAAAAATCAGACTACTTGGAGGCGCAGAAATAAGTAAAACATTACTCATCATAGTATTAATAACACTTCTAAAGATCCGGTTTGATGTATGTGTTCTCAATCGAAAATTTGGAGAGGGGATTACCTTAGCTATCGATACCAAACTCTGATCAAACTAAAACGAAAAGCTAGCCAACTTAATTTTTTTGCCGTTATCAACAAAAAGAACAAATTCTTGAGGGATTGAATGTCCATGCAGGAGTATTGGCTTTGGCAAACAAGTCTAAGCACCTCCATCTCTATGGGGAATTTGATGCTAGACCTGCGTGGCAAGGATGCAGGACAACACTGAGTGACGGCACAGGCAATTCCACACAGCTTGCAATGAACAATGGTGGTTAGCCTTGCATGATAGCGGTTGGCTCAATGGGACATCATCAGCAACGCTGGCGCAAGCGGTCACGATGTCCTTTTGATTTATTGACTTTTGTCGTTCGATGATGGTGACATAGTGTGGCAACCGACTAGTTGTGGTATGAGGCTTATAGAGTGGCAAGATGTGCAGTAACGGCAAGATGGTGTTGTGTAGCGTGTGAGACCCTTTTCTAATTGGTTGTTGTGTTGTTGATAATTGCTTTCACTTTGTGGTAGTTCTTTAGCTTTAATGCTTTGTCGTGGTGGTTACGCTTTGGGATGGTTGTTGATACGTTGTATCCCTCATGCTAAGTTTATTCTTGTTTTTTTAATGTAATTGACATATCTTCTATTGGATTTCATTTAAAAAACAGAAAATTTGATTGAGAAAGAGATCCAACCCCAATTTTGATTATCCAAGATGCCAGGTAAATAAAGTGACAATAGATTCACTTAGCGGGGATTAAGGGAAAGAAAGATCATACCTCCGGCGAGTTGAGACTTGAGAGGTAGTAGAGGACGAGGTGGCGCAATCATCCAGATTCCAGAATGCGTAGCACAACCCTGCGTGCTTGACTTGCTCCACATGCTCATCGATTGACCCGCACCCGCGTCATTGATTTCAATGCAAGGCTCGTCGGAAGAACAAAGTTCTGAAGTTCTGTGAGACAACGACAGTTCCTTGCTAACCCATGATTAAGTGCCCAGAGAAGCTAGTCTCCGTCGGTGAAAATATAGCAGCAGCGGTAAAAATCTTGTTCCTAATCGGGTCTGAATCAGAGACAGGGAGGGACGTAAGCGGCGAGATCCAGCTCCATCAAGTCAGGGCGTTACCTGACGACCAAACCACCGACAGGTTTCTCGGTACTATCGTTACCGTGGTCATCACTCATGATGAACCTTTCTGCCGTCTCCACTCCGTGGCGCGGATCCTGTCCACTGTCAGACCATGTCGCTACCGCCCTCTCTCTTCGCGAAGCGTTTTCAGTCTAATGTGCCTCACTGTGCCAAATATTTTTTATTAAGTACAATTAGGACACACAACCCACACATCCGCACTTATACCACATGCACACCCATGCGTGTGCAGGTACATATGCAAAAAGAAGAGATTGGAAGGCTCTCTAACCTCCGGTGCGCGGGAAACGTGTACTACCACCGAACGCGCATGTGTGCATGTACTCTAAAATTTCTGAAAAAAAAATCCAAAAAAAACATATAACATCCCAATGGACAACCCTACCACTAGACCACAGCTCAAATAGACGGCATCGGAAATCTGCCTGGGCAACTGAAGGGTGGACAACAGAGGGAAGGGGAGGGCGGCGCATGGGGTGGAGATATAAAAAAACTGAGGTGCTAGCGCCTGGACATCCGGACGCACGCGTCCGAACGCCCGTGCAACCTACCCCCGTCCGCTGATTTTTCCTGCCCTGCACGCGCTCCTCGTCCCATCGCATTCCGTGTGTCTGGATAACTCGCCTCGCACTCGCAAGTCGCCCTATCCGCCTCGATTCGAGGCCGTTCGCCCCACCCCGCACTCACACCCCGACCCCCATCGTGCCCCAACCACCGGCCCTAGCACGTCGCGCTCCCACATCTCACCGCGCCCCATTTCTGATGCCCGTGCCGTGCCACCATCACTCCTCACGCCTTCTGACTCTTCGAACAACATGAAAGATGTACAACATGAAATACTAGAATACGACATACGTATGAAACATATCGAACATACACTTGTAACATATGTGTGAAAGATATGCACCATTTAAATAAAACGCTTGCAACTTGCAACATGAAAACATTTACTGCAACATAAGACCGAAACAGCTGAAATATATGGAACATATTATTGCAACATATGTGTGAAACATATGCAACATCCAGATCAGAACGATTGCAATATACGTCTGGAACAAACGAAACATTTTGAACAAATCTCTGAAACACTTGCAACGTGCCTATGAAAACACTTGCAACATATATAACATGTGCAACATCTCTAATCTATTTTTGCAACATCCATATAAAATATTGCAACATACCTCTCAAATGTTTAAAACACTAAACATAGGCTTGTAACGTGTGCTTTTATCGCAACATCTTCTTGCTGAGATCGCGCATCGCAGCGCCCATGGCGTCAACAGTGGCCACGACCTTCTGGCGGGGAACGGCAGCACTCCAGCAGCACCTCGGGGCATGCACGGGACGGGACACGGTGCACAGGAGTAGCGAGCTGGGTCAGGCGCGACAGGGGATAGAGCGTGACGCGACGATGGAGGAGGCGCGTCGTTGGATAGGAGAGTCATGCGGCGCGAGATAGGGTGAGCAGCGGAAAAGACGGCAGCAGCGAGCACACAACGCTGCAGGCAGCAGCATGCGATGGACGAGAGTGATGGAAAGATATTGTTGAAAGAAATGTTGGAAGACACGTAGATAAAGCAGATCTCTTAAGCCGGTACTCGTAAGTTCGGAAAAGCGGCGTCTGGACTAAAGATGCCCACGGGGTCCGAGACCTGCGGGTTTGAGATCTGACGGGGGTGGGGACGCTCTATTTTTGCCCCCACGGCTCTCGGTTTCGGGGACCCGAAACACAGTGGGTTCGGGGGTGGGTGTGGAGCTTGCCCCACGGGTGCAACCGGGGACCCGAAGTGAGATTCCAGACCACGCACAGCCACGCATTGCACCATTAAGCCAATGCTGCACTCCTGCCTTCCGCACATGATGGGCCTACTGCTGGCAGGGAGGACCTTGGGGCCTGTTTGGTTCGGACATGTTAAAGTTTAACATCCATCACATTAATATTGCGGCAAATGTATGGAGTACTAAATGTAGGCTAATTACATACATGTCGGCACAGATTAAGAGTAATTTACGAGACGAATCTATTAAACCTAATTAGTCTAAAATTAAAAAAAATTTATCAAATAAGACGAAAGTGCTACAGTATTTGTTAAACTTTAACATCCAAACCAATCATACCCTTAACTTCTCCCGTCCTTTCGCGTTCCCATCTCCATATTTCCATCTTTTCTGTTCCCATCCCATCTCTCTCGTTCTCTCCCAACCAACAAGCCATCTCTTCCAGGTTCCAGCGGCCCGCGCAGCCACCATTGGCTGTCCAGCTAGCGCAGGCGGCACCTCGGCAGGGGCCAGGCGTGCGCGCCGCAGACTCGCAGGGGCGGCGTCCAGGCGCGTGGTGTAGCAGCGGCTGCGGCCAGGCGCGTGGCATCGCAGGCGGCGGTGGCGGCCAGGCGCACGGCGGCACACTGCAGGAGGTCAGGCGCACGGCGTGGTGGCTCTCAGGCCCGCTGGCCGCTGCGGAGTGCTCGCAGTCGCAGGTCGCAGGCTCGCAGCTCGCCTCCTCTCCCATCCTATCTCGGGTTTTGAGGAACCCGTCGGGTTTCGGGCACCCGGTGGGTTCGGGGGCGGGGGCACTTCACCCGACACAGGGTTCGGGGCGGGTTCGGGTTCTGTTGTCAGGTTTCCGGTGTGGGTCCGCGGACGCTCCACCCGCCCCGTTGCCATCTTTGGACGGACGCGAACCACTATGCGCTCAGGTCATGAGCGTGCGTCGGGGCGGGAGAAATCCGGAAAAAAAAAAAGTTGGTGCCAACTTATCCGCTCGCAGCCTTGCAGGCGGCCTGGACTGCCGCCAGGGAGATTTTTGGCGATTCAACCATTCTCAAAAACTGGTTTCACAGTTTTACCATCACATAAAGTGGTTTCGCTCGTTTGCCATTATAAACTTGGCGTAACCCGCTGAATTGCCATTCGAGGAGTTTTAACTTATGAAAAACGAAAAGAAGACTCATCCTTCCGCTTCTACCCCTGTCGTTCTTAATCAAAACACTTTCGTCTCCCGTTACTCCCTCCCACGGCCGACCGACGGGCAGCGCCGCTCCATCCCAGCGCCGTCCTCCTCTCAGGCGAGCTCGCCGATGACAAGATCAGTACCAACACACTCATCTCGACCTCGCGCACACATCTAGGGGGTTAGGTGGCCGAATTAAGGCTCGGCTCGTGCTCGCCGGCGGCCATGGCGGCCCGGCGATGCGGCGCTCGCTGCGCCGGCTACCAGGGCGCGGTAGTGGCACGGTTGAGGGGCTAGCAACGTCCAGGGAGCTTGCCGCGTGAGGTTCGGCGCGGTGGTTGGGATGGAAACGAGGCAGAGGTAGCTCGTCGTCGTTGATGGCGTCTCGGCGGCGTGCTCCAACGAAACGATGGTGACGCTCCGGTCGACCTTGAACGGTAGAGATCACCGATGAGCACCAGGGAAGCAAAACGGAGTAGAAACGCGAGACGGGAGGGGAAGATATGCTCAGAGGTAACCTGGCCACGGCGAGGTACCTCACGGCAATGCTCCGGCGAAGCTGAGAGAAGAACCGCGCGCGTGCGCCACTCCAGCAAGGCGAGGCTACACGAGGGGGCTCAGGAGATGCACAACAGCGAAGTGAACACAACTGCACGGTCAATTGGATGAAGATGGTGAGTGCATGATGAATTTCGCCGTTGACAGAGAGCTCGACGGCGGCGACGAAGAAGAAGAAAAGAGAAAGTCGAAAACCGGCGCTTGTCTTTTATAGAGCAAGAAAAAAAAGAGGTGAGGTGGCCAGGGGCATCGCGACCTTGGCCAGATGGTTGGCCGCGCGCGCCGACGCGAGAAGGCGCGCGGCGTCCACGGCGACGCCGGCGACAGTGAGACGGGAGAGAGGAGAAAGGAAAACAGAGGACGTCATCTACTGTAGCACTAAAACCACCTCATTCTTTCGTTTTTCTTTTTCAATATTACTCACAATTTCATATGGAGACTTCAAAAACTTGCAAC
This sequence comes from Saccharum hybrid cultivar R570, assembly GCA_038087645.1. Lineage (NCBI taxonomy): Eukaryota > Viridiplantae > Streptophyta > Magnoliopsida > Poales > Poaceae > Saccharum > Saccharum hybrid cultivar. Next base: position 22,104,411 of record JAQSUU010000496.1, read on the forward strand.
ATGAAAGTTGTTTAAAATAATGAGAGCTACAACTTTTCTTTTTGAACCATTACCAAATTCTAAATATTTTTGAAAGTAGAGTTTTGACCACGAACGGGACAGTGACCATCGTATAAGGAGAAAGCAGGCAGGGGTAGAAGTGGAAAGATAGGTCTTCTTTTTATTTTTCACAAATTCAAACTCCTCGAATGGCAATCCAGCGAGTTACACCATGTTCATAATGGCAAACGAGCGAAACCACTCCGCGGGATGGTAAAACTGCGAAACCCGTTTTTGACGATGGTTGAATTGCCAAAATCTCGCCGCCAGGCGTCGGTGCGTAGGATGGCGCTTGCTGCAATGGATCCGAATCTGCCACCCTCGAATATCCCACTCGCTCTGCCTCTATGCTCGACTGCTCGCCTCCCGGCTCCCACTGCCATCCATTCCAATCTCCCTCTTCGTCCTCCTCTCCCTCTCGCGGCCGTCCTCGTCTTGTCCCCGAAGAATCCGGACGTGGATTGTTCCCTCCTTTTCTGGTAAGCACCCGCTACCTTGCTCAGATGGAGTGCTCCTTCTATTCGGCGACTTTGTTGCAAGCTTCTGTATTCAAATCTCTACGTCCAGCTTGCTAGCTTGTTGTGGATTCACTTGCAGTTAGCGACCCAAGTGTTTGGGGGTTTTAACTGAATCTCAATGTCCCGATAAGTCCGCCTTCGTGCCGAGTAAGAATTGATAGTGGGAGTGGCGATATGAATGGAGCCGGCGTGCGGAGATTTCAGAGCACAGTTATTTGGGGGGCGGTGTTCTGTACACTGTATCGGAGTGTGATGACTGGCTGAGTGGCTGTGAGCCTGGAGCTGGTCCTGTCTACGTGCGGACCCGCAAAAAATTGGGTTTCCCCTAACTGCAGTGGAAGCATCTACGGAGTAGACGATGGGATCTGTCAGGGGCGAAGATCCACGGTGCCAAAACGAGATATTAGTGCTAACCTTTAAACTTTAACCGCTTATGCACCCCCCTCGGTGGAAACTTCTGCACCCCCTTGCCTCAAACTCACACGTTCCAATTGACCGAGAATGTCCAGCATGCTAACTAGCTAAGTGGTCCAGCATGAAATCAATTCTGATCGATAAACTAATCTAGCTAGTTGATCTAATCCATTGGTGCTTCCGTTCTCATCTATTCTTAGTCTTGGTTTACTATTCACTCTTAATTATTCCCCATAGCAGCTCACCAGACTGCCAGATACCATGCATGGGCACGGGTGATGGGTGGCCTTGGTTTCTTGTCTCTTTTATTTTTTTGTTCTTTATTAATATTCTTTCTTGAACTTATGAATTGAATAAAATGAGTAAAATGTAAGATAAACCATATTTGATTACATATAATAAATAATCATATTGTTTTATTATTTTCATGTTTAGAGAAAAAAGCAGGACGTGGATAAGAAGTATTTGTTGTCGATGGTTTGATCACTGAATGGCTTGAATAAGGGCATGTTTGGAACTTTGGATACATACAGCTAATTGTTAATCAACTAATTTTTAACTCTAGTTCATTCGATCAGGGGCTAATAGATGCGCTAATTTTTTAGCCAAGCCTCTAACTAGTCCTCTTACGAGCCCTAGCTAATCCAAACATGCCAAAGAAAAATATGAAAAATGAAAAGTTTTTTTTAAAATTTTCTCTTTACCATATTTTTAAAAGAGCTAAATTATTTATTTTCATATATCACTTTGAATTGTGATGTTACCGGTTAATTTTAGTCTATGTTGTTTCAAAAGAACATACGTACACACATAGATTTGTGCTTTTGTATCATTGCTAATGTGACGCACCCCCCTCTATTTTGCTCTGGCTTTGCCACTGGGATCAGTGGCATATGGTTTGGGTTTTCTCTAGGTTCAACTATAATTGGTCCCCGCTGAACACAAGTGCGAAGAGCTGCAGAGTGCAGACTGGAAGGACTAGCCGGCTAGATGCTAACAAAATTTAAGTTACTTTATCTTTTAGCTTTTTATGGTTGTCCTTACTTTCCTTTTCTTTTGAAGATAAAGCACTTTGTACCACTATATTCTAATATTGAAGTGAATGTATATGACTATACTCAGATTATAGAAATTCCATGCCTGTGATTGCAAATCTAGTGTTCTTCATTTATTCCGAAACTTTAGTAAATTTTCTCTTAAATATGCTTGCTAGAAGAGAGATTGGGAAAGAGGTCTCACTTATTGATGGGAACATAAGCTTTTATTCAAAAGAAGGGTATAATAGTTAGTTGGGATAAATGTGTCTTTAAATATGTATATCATACAGGGCTAAGACAAGTCCACAGGAACTAATACAAGTTACGGTATGTTGTCAATTGAAGGAAGTAGTGTTCTTCTCCTGTCTAACTTCTCAAGTTTTGCTCCATATGCTCATCTTGTACTACTCTATTTGGTATCTACTTTGTTTTTCCCCTTCCTTTACTGACCCCTAATTTCTGTCTACTATACTCTGTAGGGCATTTACATCTTCAAGCTCAAAGAGGAAGGATTATGAAAATGGCGCACTTGATCACTAACTGTAGTTTCAGTACATCTCCTGCTGTTCAGACATTCTCCAGTTCTCCTAATTATTACCGCTGTGTTGGCCAACTACAGAACTCAAAATCTTCAAACCTGTCCCTCAAATCTTGTTCCAGGAGACAAAAGAAGTCATATGTTACCTGTGCTAGTGCAGCCGTACAAGGACAGACACAAACACCTCTTACTGGTAGCCAGCAAGCTTATGAGCATTCATTTTCCAAACCTAAAAAGGTAATGGTTATTGGTGGAGATGGATACTGTGGGTGGGCAACAGCTCTTCATCTCTCAAACAAAGGTTATGAGGTTGTTATTGTTGATAATCTTGTTCGCCGTCTTTTTGATCACCAACTTGGTCTTGATTCCCTTACCCCGATAACCTCCATCCAAAATCGTGTCCGTCGATGGAAGTCTCTCACTGGTAAGACAATTCAGCTCTTTATCGGTGACATATGTGATTTTGAATTCCTCTCGGAAGCCTTCAAGTCTTTTGAGCCTGATGCTGCTGTTCACTTTGGTGAGCAAAGATCCGCACCTTACTCTATGATTGATCGTTCGCGAGCAGTCTACACACAGCATAATAATGTCATTGGGACACTTAATGTCTTGTTTGCCATGAAGGAATACAGTGAAGAGTGCCATCTGGTTAAGCTAGGAACTATGGGTGAGTATGGAACACCAAACATTGACATTGAAGAGGGGTTTATCACTATTACTCACAATGGAAGAACAGACACCTTGCCTTATCCAAAACAAGCGAGCTCTTTCTACCATCTAAGCAAAGTGCATGACTCCCACAACATAGCATTTACCTGCAAGGCTTGGGGTATAAGGGCCACAGATCTTAACCAAGGTGTGGTCTATGGGGTCAGAACAGATGAAACTGCAATGCATGAAGAGCTATCTAACAGATTTGACTATGATGGTGTCTTTGGGACAGCACTAAATAGGTTCTGTGTTCAGGCTGCTGTAGGGCATCCACTTACAGTTTATGGAAAAGGTGGTCAGGTATGTCTTTGTTATATCGCTGTGCAAAATATGGAACTGCTCATTTTATTTAGACAGAGAAATATGCCTTGAAATTGTTAGTGTGCATCAGTACTTAAAATGCCAGGAAGCAGTGGTTGGAATCACTTCTTGCATTTTGTCATAAATCTTGGGAATTTGAAATCATGTTAGCTCTAGCTCAGCAAGAATTGAAATTGAATTTGTGTCATTTTTTTGTTTCTGCTAAATGCTCCAAACAATAATGATTTGGTAACCTGCTGGTTATATATCCTGAGTGTGTTACTCTGAAGACCTCACTGATTTTCTTAAGATCACCTGTCTAGGAGAAGTCCACAATAGTTTCTTTACCTCACATGGTATTCCGAACTGGAGATTCCGTTGAGCCTACTGCAGTACTTTGTAGTTATCCTAAGCTTGTCAGCCACATTTTTAATAAATAATATAATAGGCTGTGCTTACACATATAAACACCATTCTTCAAATATCACTTGCAAAAGCGACCATCTCATAGTCATTAGCTATCAAAAAATCATACAGGTTAGCAAGAGTTAATTGAACATTGTACTTTCAGTTACCACTTGAAATTACTTTTAGATCAGCAAAGTGTGGCATAAATTTACTGAACAAACTTTTTGTTCCTGTCCGCTCCAGACCCGGGGATATCTGGACATCAGAGACACTGTACAGTGCGTTGAGCTAGCAATAGCCAACCCAGCCAAACCTGGCGAGTTCAGAGTCTTCAACCAGTTCACTGAGCAGTTCTCTGTCAATGAGCTGGCCAAACTGGTGACAGCCGCAGGAGCGAAGCTTGGTCTAGAAGTGCAGATCAAATCGGTGCCCAACCCACGAGTCGAGGCTGAGGAGCACTACTACAACGCCAAGCACACGAAGCTCATTGAGCTTGGCCTGGTGCCCCACCTGCTCTCAGACTCCCTGCTCGACTCGCTTCTCAACTTTGCCATCCAATACAAGGATCGGGTCGACACAGCACAGATCATGCCCAGCGTGTCGTGGAAGAAGATGGGTGCCAAGCCACGGACAGTCTCTGTTTAGAGGGTGATTCAACTTCCCCTGGCTAATAATGTCAACCATGACATTGACATTATTGACATATGTAATGTAATAATTATGCGCATTAGTATGATGTGCTAGGTAGTGAGGTGTTTATTACGATATTAAATTTCATTTTTGTTGCCCGTGCAACTGAAGAGTTCTTGTTTAGTTGATTCTGTTGCTCACTCGAGCTCTTGAGCTCTTACAATGCACCTGAGGGTTAAGCTGTCACATGTTGCCATTTCGCTGATCGAACCCTGGTGCAACAGGTGTAGATCAAGATCTTGCAAGAATTGTTATTAGTTACTGTAATAGACCAAATGAATCCATGATTCTGTTCTTGAGCAGCTATTTGGATGTAAAATAAGCTGAGTGTAAATGTGTGTGCTAATATTGTCTTTGGGTAGTTGACTCGTGATGGAATAGTGCGAAGACATAGACACAGGCGAGAGGCAACCCTAGGCGGCGCGCCCCTGGCGGCCGCCCCCCGCACCCCGCCTCCGCCGTCGCCGGCCTCCTGCCCGACGCCGGCGGGCCCCCTCCCCTCCCTTCCCCCCTGCTCCATCCACGCCCGCAGATCCCCGCCCCCACGTCCGCCCCCTCCCCGTCGCCGGCCTCCAACCCGGTGCTGCCGGCGGCCCACCTCCCCTCCCTTCCCCTCTCTGTTTCCTCTACGCCCGCAGATCCCTGCACCTCCTCTGACCCGGCCTCCCGCGGTGACGCCGCCGCCAGATCCGGCGCCGCCGCCCCTTCCCCGCCGCCGGCGTTTAGCCCGGAGCTGGAGGTTCCCTTCCCCTCCCTTCCTCTCCCTGCTCCCTCCGCACCCGCAAATCCCTCCACCACCGCAGCCTCTGCCTCCCCTGGATGCGCCACCCCCGTTGCCGCCGCCTCAATCCATGCACCCCACTACCCCACCCTGCCCGCCAGCAGCCACCCAGGCACCGCGCGGCCAACCCTACCTCCCGTCGAGCCTCCGCTGGTAAGGGCCCTGCTCTCTCGCCGCACGTGCCACCTTTCTACCCCGGTGGAACACCCGGTCGCCCCAAGACCTTGCGTTGGTTGGACTCCGACTCCGACTGCGACTTCTCCGACTCCCCACCGCCACCATCTTCCTACCTCGACGCCGTCCGCCGGAGCTCTCCGGCATGGGTGATGAACACTAACTTGGCGGGTCCTAGCACTCTGCCGGCCACCCGTGTCGTCGAAGAGCGGCCGGTGGAGGCCGCGCCGGTGGTTGATGCTACCCACCCACCGCGTCCCAGGCTCCGCAGGGCGCGGAGGAGGCCGCGCAAAATCGGCCAAGATCCGCGCCGTGGGCAAGATCGCCTACCGGCCCACCTCCGACCGGGCAACCGAGTCGACAGTGGCTGCCACACCTCCCACCTCTGTCTCGAACAGCGTGTGCCCCCGCGGGGCCGGCGCCGCACCTCAGGTCCCGACACGGAAGGGTGGAGGGAGGTGCTACCCCGTCGCCCAGAGAGTCTGCGAGACAAAGTCGTGCAGGCAACCAAACCTTCACGACGGCGGCGCATCCCGGAGGCACTGCGTGGCAAGTGCCTAAACTGCCTCTCCTGCACTCACAGGCTCGCCACCTGCCGCCTGCCACCACGGTGTCTGCGGTGCAGGGGCTTCTTGCACCTTGCTAGAGATTGCAAGTGGCATAGCTCAACTGGGAACACCGGCAACATCAGTCAGCACCGTCTTGTCAAGGTGCGGGCAACACCGGAAGGATCGCAGGCGGCAGACTCTGTCACGGATCAACGTAATTATACGAGATTAAGTAAGAAAATCTTCCACCGAGGCGGATAATTTATCAAACTTAAACCCGTATAACCCGAGATTCCGTGAAATCACGAGGGATTTCAAACCAACCAACATACAACCAAGATCGTACTGATTTAGCAGCCACCGTTCACATGATACACAGAGTTCACAATAAAAGTGGAATACATCGGAGTTCGGAATAAAAGTTATTACAACATAGTTCAAGATAACATAGCGGAAGCCAGCAGTTTTAAACACACACACTTAGTTCAAATACAGTGCCAGTAGATAGTCATGGTCCACAAAAGTATTAGAGAAGACGAACATAGTGACCATTGCCCAAGGTCCTAGTTGTCGCCCATCGTCGGATACAGACAGTTGGAGCAGTACCCATAGTACATCTGACCATCTGCAACAACAATGGGAACAACGCCCTGAGTACGAGAATGTACTCAGCTAGACTTACCCGTCATAAACCAGAAATAACATGACACCAAGGAGTATGCAAGGCTTTCTTTCAGTGGACTAGCTGGACTCATTTGCGAAAAGCATAAGTTATTATGAAAAACTATACTAGTACTTTTTGCATCACTTTTAGTATAACCTATTCAAGCTAGGTAAGCACCTATTGCTAAAACAATCACTTGATTCATCATTAACAATCTAGATTACCATATCAGGTTTAGCATTTCCAACATCATTCATTTAACCATCAGTGTTTCATTAATGTTACTACGATGTCGTAGCTCGAGTCAAGTGCTCACTAACCGGGAGCGACGGCGATTCGAATCGAATTCATATCCAACTGGAGATTTATTCCTCACACAAACCACGCTTCCCCCGTCAGGGTTGCTTAGGTCACCAATGACATTTTCCAAGAAGCCGCGGGATAACAATCATGGATCGCACTACCCAGGGACTACCCGACTGCCAGGACGCACCTTGGGCTCACTCTTCGCGTCCCCGTTACACCCCCTTCAGCACTAGTCTGCCAATCCGAGTTTATCCCGGCTCGAAAAGTGGCACTAGCTTCACGGTCGAAAGGTACTTTATTCGGCCAGCTAAATGTGAGGCATGCGTTCAACATGACAAGAGGGACGAGCAACGATCGGTCCTTAATCGACACAGACGGAATCACTATAGTCCAAAACCCTATAAGACTCCGCCCGGTCTCAGTTTATCCATCAATACTTGGTTACTTTTTATGATCACAATTACAGCTAACCATAACCAGGTATCCACCTATAGCTCGCAGGTGACAGGAAATCACCCGACTTCTACCGGTCTAAGCATGGCTAAGCAATTTACTCGATCCTGACCTAACAAGGTAAAAGGTAATCCAGTGGACAAGGATAGTAATGCAACAACGGTTTCACTCAACTCCTATAACCTAATGCAACAGTATATATATAACTATAACTCATGTAGTAAAGAATTACTTTTATAAAATAGGAGACTTAAAATGCTCCGGGGCTTGCCTCTTTCGAACGAGCTAGGATGGTGGTCGACGCACTCTGGCAGCTCCTCGCCTGGCTCTTCTTCCTCGGGCACCTCCTGTGCCTGGGGCTCCTGCTGGTCGGTCCAAGCTTGCTCCTCCGGTACCGCTACCTGCGACTCCTCCTGCGATCCTGTATGATGCAAGTGCATAAGTAAACATGCGAATGATGCATCGGATTATGGTGGAATGCTTCGATGACATGACATGCAGATGAGCACATGGAAAGAGCAGTTTGGATATAACTACATCTTCTACAAGGTAGTCCACGTCATCCAAGAACATGTACCCTAAAACATGCACCTTGTTATTCTACTAATTAGCACATAACTTACACATACAAGTGATCCTAAATTACCAAATCTTACCAGCCTACTCATCCACAACATCAGCAAGGCATATTGATGCTTCAAAGATACACCAAACATATTTTATTACTCTTAATTTCTCATAAAGAATAATCTTTTATTCCCTATTTATCTAGGGTTACACAGCAACACCTACTTCTGGTGTAGATAAAAATCTACAAAAATTACAATAGCCTACTCTTACTCTAACTAACCTACTACTAAATTTTCATGAGAATTGAATATGTAAAACTGCCTGTACAAAATAAACAAATTATAGCATAAATATGAGCATGAAATTATTTTGTACTAGAAAAAGTATCAAACAACAGATTTCACATTTTTTCTATGTTACTAATAGTAAACTAACATACTACAAAAATTATCACATGTATGTTCTATACAAATTTATCTCTCTACTAAAAATAACAAAGATTATCAATTAAAAGCATTTGAACTATACTTCAAAATTTTCTCACAGAACATGCTTCACTAGTATTTTTCCTAGGAAGTACATCACTAAGAAAGATTTATGCAACAAGAATCACATTTTTCCCACTATTATTTTATTTACTACATATTTTCTAAGATATCAGCATTTATAGCAATAAAATAAATTTGTACAGAAAAGTGTCACAAAATTAACATGAATTATTTTTAAACTGTAGATCTATTCCAGAGGAACATTTCAAAATTTGTTTCATAATTTTTGGAGCTAAAAAGGGTACATAAACATTTTCTAAAGTATTTTCTTTTCCCAAAACAAAATAAAAATTCAAAAACAAAATCTGGAATCGTTTAACGGGCCGGCCCACTCGGCAATACCGGCCCACGGCCGATATCAGCTGGAGCGCCGCGCGGGAAAAAGCAAGGGGCGGCCTGGCGTGGCGGTTCGGCCCAAGGCCGCTGGCCCAGCGAGCAAGGAGGGGGGGAAACGCGGGGCGCGGCCACGGATGCCGGCGCCCCCGACGTCGCGGGAGAACGGCGGTCGCCGTCGGCCAACGGCCGACCTCCGGCTCCGGGCGGCTACCACGAGCGCGCATGGCTTCCGCGAAAGGATGGCGAGCACGACCGTGCGAAGCAAGGGAAGAAGGAGGGAGCGAGGGTGCCGGTGGCGGAGCTCGAGCCCGGCGGCCGGCTACGGTGGCGCGTGCGGGAAAGGGAGCGATTGAGCCTCACCGTCGTCGAGCAAGAGACACCGAGCCCCGTTCGGAGAAGAGGAGGAGGTGGCGGAGCCGGTGGCGAGACGAATCGGGAGGTGGTGCGGCCGTTGAGCGGGAACGGCGGCGTTCGCCACGGGAGGAGCTGCGGCGGCGCGAGGAGGCGAGAGCGGCGGTTGCTGCTGCTCGCGCGAGGCCGAGCGAGGCGAAGTGGAGGAAGCGGGGCTGAGGGATAATCGGGTGCGGCTTCAATGCGCGTGGCGCGGCCGGTGGGGCCCACGGCTCGCCACCCGTACGCCGGAGGCGGCGAGCGGCGGCCACGCGGCGGGCGAGCTCTGATGCGGCGTCGCGCTGGCGCGGGCGCGCGCGCGGGGGAGAAGGCGGGGGCGAGCGGGCCAGGCCGGCATCCGTTCGCGGGCCGAAAGGGAGGCCGCGGCCCACTAAAACGAAAACCGACTTTTCTTTTATAAAAATATTTTCAGATTTCCTTATTTGTTTCAAATTTGAATTTGAAGATGAAAAAGAGGTTTTCAGAACTTTTGCCCAAAATAAAAGTTGTTCAAAATTTTATTCTCTACAACTTTCATGTAGGGCATTTTTCAAAATTCTCAATAGATTTTGAATTTGGGGTTTAAAGCTAAATTGTTAAACAAAAATTCATTTGTTTAGAATATTTTGAAAGCAAAATTTGAGGTAAATTTGAATTCAAGAGTTGCTCCAAAAATCATGTTATTTTATTCTAGATTATTTAAAATTGCTATTACCCAAGAGTATACCACCTTTTTGTACTTACATTCAAAGTTAGGGTTCTAACTATTTGCTTTTCAAGTTTAAATTTAAAAGGGCTATATTTCATGTAATGCTAGTCATGAAATGATGTTGAATGCTTTATGCTTTGAAATGCTAATGCATGCTTAACACCCAGGGGTGTTACAGACTCCATCCCACCAATCAACCCGTCGCAGCAGCTCCACCGAAACGCCGCCATGGACGACGTCGAACGAGGTCTAAGGCTCGCCGTCACGGCATTGGTGGCGGATGCCACTGTCGATATCTCCGACGCTGACGTTGCACGCGGCTTCAGGAGCATCCACAGCGTCTCTGACGGCACCTACACGTACCAGGTAACCATCCATGTCCAGCGTGTCGCTGACCACTTACCGCCACCCTCACCGCCGACCAACAATGATTGCAACACCAACGGACCTGGGCCAAGGCTGCAGGGCTGCAGGGGGTCGTCGACGCCGAGCCGACCGCGAATGCGGCCACAACGCCTGAGCTGCAGCATGCAACACCAGATTGGGGAACCTGCCATTTCGAGTTCGAACCAGGCGCCCAGGACAAAGACATCGCCGGAGGACAGTTGGTCTTGGATCCAATGATCCTGGAGGCCGAGCTGCTCAGTGCACATCAAGGAAGGCAAGGACCTACCAGCTTCGTCCCAGGGGAGCTAGTAGAGCAGGTGCGGCCTGAGGATGGGGACGTGGTACCACTGGCCTCCCCAATGATGATTCAGTGCATGGACAGCAGCGCGCGGAATGCGCTTTGCAGCCCTCAACCACCGGCACAGTCGAGGTCGATTGAAAAAGAGATCGAGTCGCGGATCTGCATCCCTCTACAGACCCCTATCATTCGTGCCGGCCCCAAGCTCAGGAGGTCCAAGACGCCGAAGTCGGGGTTCACGATGAGGCGTAGTGAACGCATCGCTAGGAAACCCCGCGCGGCCAACTCCACGCTACAGGCACAGAATGTTCTGAAGCAGAATCTTGGTATCGCCGTCGACTACAACGATGTAGACGACAAAATCGTCAAAAAGTTTCGGGTGACCTTTGTGGCCCCTTTGTCGGCCGACATGCAGGAGACATTGGAGACGCTGTTTGGGGACGGATTCGATCTGGTTGCTATGAACCTGGATATGATCGGGCTTGACGCCGAGGGTTCTTAGGCCTTGTCCTCAGCTTGTTTGTTGCAAAATCCTACTGTATAAATCACAACCACGTGTGTCTTTCAGTCGTTGGTCTCGGTAATCGGTGGATTACCGTGGCCAGCTTAGGTTGAAACAAACTCACTTCTACTTAATGAAAAAGCATGCCACGGCACAATCTCGAGAAAAAAATATTGTCTTTGAAGTCGCCATTCCGAACGCATCACATTCGTAGGAACTTTATAAAAGCCAACAGTTTATACAAATTTAAAGTGAATACCTTTGGAGCTGCCCGTTGTCAACATCTGTTAGTTTTTGACAGACCATTCGAATTAGTTGTAAGATATTACTCCCTTCGTACCAAAATGTCGGATGTGATTTGACTTCATGCCGTGTGACCATTCATATGTTTTATATGTGTTACCGGTGACCACAAAATTAACACCAAATAAGCTTTTTTTCAAATATGAATCCATGGGTACCTTAGAAAAGAAATAGAGGGATATTAACAAAATTAGATGTTTATAATGCACATAATTATAGTTTAACTAATAAGGATTTTAAAATTTTGATCAAAAGTAGTTTACTGGAGGCTAGGATAGACCTAACTGCTATCATGCGAGGACACAACTTCCTCGAGGGTGCCGTCATCTAAATGGTGCATGACCACACAATAAGAAACATAATCGAGTTAATTTTAAAAATTAGTTTTGAAAACACTTATGGCAAGGTTAGGTGGTTATCCCTATGACAAACATATGAATGGAAGATTTCTCACTCAAGTGTATATCTTGCGTGGTGTATTTTGTTCTGGGTGGAAGCATAGTAATAAATGTTAACGATAATATTGGGTCTTGTTTTTAGACAACAAGAATATGCTGGCGACACAATTCCCTTCGACATGTAGCTACTGCCCTGTACATCTGAGCAACTATCGAGTGTTAAAATCAATTTTCACAAAAGTGAAATATTCTATTTTGAAGAAGCAAAAAACCACAAAAAGTTCAGTTACACTGAGGCTGCGTTCGTTTGGCAGGGAATGGTGACCAGGAACCATTCCTACCAGGAATGCTATTGTAATTTGTATAGCTAATCTCACCAAGAACTATTCCTGGCCAGGAATGGCCATAAATGAACGCAGCCTGAATTGTTTGGTTGCACAATGAGAACCCTCCCCTTTGTTACTTAGGCATACATATTCACTCTAGGAAACTGAGTAATGCTGATTGGAAAAGAGCGAGCAGCGGTTTGAGAAGAAACTAAGTAGTTGGAAAAACAAAGATATTTTTCAGGTGGGTGTCTCACACTGATTAATTCAGTGCTTAGTAGCATGCCTTTGTATATGATGTCTTTCTTCACAATACCAAGAAGGGTACTTAAAAAACTAGATTACTTCCCATCTGGGTCTTATTGGCACAGTGATGGCCCAAAAAAAACCATCTCATAATATGGAATCTTACGTGCAGACATAGAGATCAGTGGATTTAGGAATCCAAGATTTAGATATTAAAAATATTGCATTGCTCAGAGTATGGTTATTAAAATAAACTACTTATTATTGATGGGATATGTCAACAATTGTTATGCAACAAATACTTAGGAGCTAAGCTCCTTTCATAGGTTCGGAAAATTGGGACTCACATTTCTGGTATAGTTTAGGAAGATAAAATGGGATTTCTTTCTTTTTGAAATCTTCAAAAATAAATGATGATTCACAAAATTAGGTCATGATAGGATAAATGGTTGGGACATACAACCTGCGAGAACAATATCCTTAGTTATATAATATCGCACACAATAAACAGGATACTATTGCAGAAGTTCTTATTACATCTTCTAATCTATCTTAGCACAGCGACCTCATAGAGCCAAAATTGATAGGATAGAATGATCTGCTTCTAGGCATTACTAATATTATGCTAACATAAGGGCAAGATGAGTTTTAACAGAATTTACACTCAAACATTCAATTTTCGTTGAAATCTCATTTATCTTGAACTGATTGATTGTGATGTCCTGAATATTAATAAACCTTTGTGGAAATTGAAAGTGTCACTAACAATTGATATCTTCCTTTGGTACCTACGACGAGGCGTTACTTTGACAGAGGATACTCTCGTTAAGCACAATTGACAAGGTAATACAAGTCATTGGTTTTACCACAACGAAGCCTTCGGTATGGTGGCCACTGATCTTTTCTACCGAGGGCCAAACGGGGGAGAGAAAGAGAGCGGGGGAGGGAGAGTGTCGGTGTCCGGACCCGGGAGGCCCCTAAGCCGACGAGTGAATTTGTGCTGCGCGTTCCCTAATCCGGATGGTGATGCAAAGAGAATACGCGAGGGTTTATCCTGGTTCGGGCAAAGAAGGCCCTACGTACAGCGGGCGAATGAAACTCCCTTTGAAAATTAAGATTTTCTTGTGGTTCCTAAAAAAAGGGTTACTCTCACAAAGGATAATCTGGCCAAAAGAAATTGGAATGGTAGTAAGGTTTGTAGCTTTTGCAGTAGCCTGGAAACCATAAAACATTTATTCTTCGATTGTATTGTCGCTAAGGCTCTATGGCGTATGGTCCACTGTGTTTTTGGTTTGAGACCACCGAGGAACATAGCCCATATGTTTGGAGGTTGGTCTAAATTGGGTCAACAAAAACACAATCTATTATTATTGACAGGTGCAGCAGCCCTTTGTTGGGTTATTTGGCTCACAAGAAATGATTTGGTGTTTAATAAATGTCAACCAAAAACTTTTTTGCAGGTACTCTTCAAGGCGACATACTGGCTCCGGCTTTGGGCTCCATTGCAACGACTGGATGAACACAGGGTGCTTATCCAAGATGCTTGCAGAAATTTAGAGTCAAAAGCCATGTTTATTTTTGCTTTAAATGGTTGGAACTTTAGATATCGCCTTGGGAACTAGTTTGCACCTGTGTGAGTTTCGTTTGGAGTGATTTTGTAATAAGCTTGGTCTGATGCTTCTCTTTTGTGAGAAGCTGAAGCCGGAACATTTGGTTCTATTATCTAAAAAAAGTGCTTGCGTAGGGGTTACAAGCTGCGAGAGAGGGAGCCAGTCCCAAGTCTCAAAGAGAGATTACAATGGAGCATTGCTTGGGATGTTGATCTTAGTATTGAGGTGGTGTCTTGCGGTTTTCGTCCTTTGTCCTCCGTTGTCCCCTAGGAGGGTCCCCTGCCTCCCCTTTTATAGGGTCAAGTGAAGGCAGAGGAGTCGGTAAAACCCTAGGGCGGTGCCTTAGAGGTGAAGGTCCGACGTGCGCCCGTGAGGGCTGCTGTAGCGATGTGCTCCAAGAATGGTTGGCCATCCCCGGAGTACCATGGTGGCGTCAAGGATGGGACAGTGAAAGACCCTGAGTCCTGTGGCGAGCTGACGTGCATGCATTATCCTCTTGTTGACCAGCGATTAGTCGAGGCAAGGTCGAGGCGTATCTGAGGGGGGTCGACGGGGAATGGATAAGGCCAGGCCCCAGAAATTCGGGATGTGACGGTCGTCGTTTTGTGCCTCGAGGGGGCATCGATGGCGGAACAGTATCCGGCATGGTGCGTACAGTGACAGGTTTTCACCGCCCATCCCGGGATGGGTAGTAAAAAGCGGGATTTGACGCCGGTACTACTTCCATGTTGGCGGTGCTGTAGCCATGTGGGTAGGAAGTGGTTGGTGGTTACATTAAATGCCTTGACTTTTATCTGTAAGTAGGCGGGCGAGGAAGTGCCGGCTGGCTCGACCCAGGGTCGACCGGATCGACCCATGGTCATGCGAGTCGGAGATTTTTCCAGGGGTCGAGGCGCATCGTCGAGCGGGCCTCGTGCGAGTCGGAACGCAATCGAGGGTGCCTCGTCCTTACACGTATGTGGTTTTTCAAGGGTTTTTGTGATGCAGAATCCTCGGGGGTTTTCGGTACCCCTGGTTTAGGTACCCGACAGTAGCCCCCGAGCCTTTGTGTGAGTGTGGGCACTCTTACAGAGGCTCAGCGAGTCATGAACTGGAGTCGTAGCGTCGCTTTTCTGGTGGGTGCGTGCGAGCGCACCCGCCGGGTGTAGCCCCTGAGGCATCGGAGGAGTGTTTGACTCCTTTGAGGGCTATAGTATGTTATGTCACGGGGCGTTCCTGTGTTCGAGTCCCCGTGTTGCGTTTGGTCCCCTTTCGTTCGAGGTTAGCCTTTTGCGTTCAAGCCCCCAAGCCTCGCGTGCGTGAGGTTGATCAGGATCTTGCCCGTCTTCATAATACGACCCTCACGCATCCTTTGGGAAAGGAGGAGGGGTGGGGAACGCCGTACTACCCTCGATGGACGAGTTCCGACGGTCTCCGGTGAGCTGCTAGCGGGAATTCGAGTGGGAGCCCGTGCCCCGTCCGATAGGGGTCGGCTGGTGGCCGCGGAGGCGCTCTCCAAAAGTGCCAAAGAGTGGTCATGTGGATCTCGGCTCCATTCGATAGGATCCGAGGGCTCAATGCCTCCCTCCGAGGGGATTCCACCGTCGTCCTCTCCTTTAGCCTCGAATATGTCTGAGGTCGTCTCGAGAAAGTGGCTCAAGCCCTGGCCTTGTACGGGCACGTCCTCAGTCATCCCTAACTCTGTTTACTCGAGGACAGTTGTCGAACCCTGGTCGAGGGCCAGCTTTCGATCCCTCGAGGTTTATAGCGGGCTTGGAGCCTATTGTTCACTACCTAGAAACGTCCGTCTACAGGCCTCCCTTCCTGCCCATTGGGGCCTCCCTTCCTGCCCATTCACGATTGCTCTCTCTTTTCCTTGCCTCCATCAGCTGCTCTCTGCCACTGCCGTCATCTCTTTCCCCATCGCCACCGTAGTCCGATCCTCGACGCCCATGGTGGGAAAGAGTCAAGTTCTCCCTGCGAACGCGTGGGTCCATTCCTCGGTGACAGAGAGGAAGCTGGAGGACCTGGTACGTGACGGCCTCCTATGACCGAGGGTGAGTCAGAGCCAACCGGAGTGGAGGGTGCCGCTGTCTAGCCACCGGGAGCCGGCGCCCCCGGAGGGCTACATGGTGAGCTTCATTGCCTTCCACGAGAGGGGGCTCGGGATGTCGCCGAGTCGGTTCATGTGAGCGCTCCTGCACTACTACAAGGTGGAGCTCCATCACCTCGCCCCCAACTCCGTCTCGTAGGCCGCCATCTTTGTGGCAGTCTGTGAGGGGTATTTGGGGATGGAGCCCCACTAAAATCTGTGGCTTCATCTCTTCAAGGCGGAGCATTTCGCCAAGAAGGAGGGTGAGCGGGGAGTGCGGCGTGCGGTGCATGCCGGCAGCTGCACCCTCCAAGTCCGGTCGGGTCGAGGTGAGCTCTACATCCCGGCACAGCTCATCTCGTCGAACAGTGGATGGCACGATGGGTGGTTTTACCTGCGTAATGACGATGACCGCCTACCGAAGTTCTCAGGCCGGGTCCTGATGTCACGTGAGGACAACTAGTTGTATGGCATCATTGAGGAAGAGAAGCCGAAGCTACAGCCGCTCCTCAATGCGCTAAGGAGACTCCGTCAGCGTGGACTGACCGCGGGGATGGTGGCCGCCGCGTTCCACCATCGGAGAGTGTTGCCGTTGATGCAACGTCGACTCTGAATCGACGAGATGACGCCGGGCGTCTTGTTGGAGGGGAGTCAGATGTCACACGAGACCCTCCCCCTCGACGAGGTTGCCCGGTGCGTGCGCGGTGGATGGTGGGTAGCTTCAAGCAGGAGGACATCGACAAGGTCCTGATGCGACCCAACCAGGGTTTTGAGCCTCTGGTAAGTGTTGTTTCGCTAGCCTTGTGCCCTTTTGCTTCTTGGCTCTCGTGATTTAGTCCATCGAGGCTTCCATGCAGGATTTGTCGGCGGTCAAGGACTCACGGCCACCGGTCCTGGAAGATCGTGCCGCTCGAGAGGTGAGACGCCTTTCTGCGAATCAAAAGAAGAAAGAGAAAGATGCCGCAAAGAAGCGTCAGGTCAGGAAGGCCCTCGAGCGCGAGGCGTTGAATAGGTGTCGCCGCCAGCAAAGGCTCGAGGGTCTCCCCGTCGAGGAATCCCCCTCTGAGACGGCCTCGGAGGAGGAGGATGATGATGATAGCGACGATAGTGGCGCCGAGTCACGGTATGATACTGTGACTTTTCTTGCGCATCTCCCTGACGTGCGGTCCCTGCAGGGGCCCGTCGGTGGGGGGTCAACCTCCCAGGCGTCGAGGGCAGCCTTGGCGCCCGTTGAGGGGGAGGACAAGCTAGCGGGAGGAAGGGCCCGAGAAGGGCCTTCAGAGAGGGGATCCACCGCACCAAGGGTCCTTCCGACGACGTCGGCGGCGCCGCGTCTGCGCGTCCGATCGCCCCGGACCTCGTTGGCAGGTGGGCCAACGACATCGACGCCTTAGACTAGGGCGATGTCATCAGGCGTGAGGACTCATGGCCAGATGGCCTCCTCGGCGCAGAGGACCTCAGGGGCCTTGTCAGCCCCGGCTCCAAGGAGCTTCGAGCCGAGCGGAGGCTCGATGGAGGGGGATCTCAGAAGCCATCGAGTGGCTCGGGGACGCTAGGGACGAGGCCCCTGACCCCCTTGTCTAGGTAAGTGTTTTGCTTCACCTTTTCGACAAGGTTGTCTTGCTTTTCGTTCTGACGTGGTTGTTTACTGCGCAGTCATAAGCGTAAGGTGGAGCTTGCGGCTATGACTCATGTCAAGGCGCTCAAGGCTGGCGCTGGCCTGATGATGCGGACATCGGCTGACGACGCGGCTTGGGTCGCAAAGTGCCACGCCGCCACGGAGCGGCTCAAGGCGAAAGAGGCTGCCGTCAAGGCAGGTGCAAGCGCCCAAGAGGCTGCCAGAATTGGCGAACCCGTACAGGGGCCTGAGCAGGTCGAGGAAGCTTCGAGCGGTACCGGGCATGATGGGCCTGGAAGCAGTGGGCCAGAGCCAGGGTCGGCCACAAGGACCTTGGAGACCGTTGAGGCCCCGCAGGATACGGGGGAAGAAGAGGGGCAGCTGGAGCCGCAAATAGAGCGGGGGGGCTGCAACGGCAGCTACAGCAGCACCAGCAGGGAGAGCCGCAGCCGGGAGCAGAGCGGGGCGAGCTGGACTAGCCGGGGAAGCCGGTGATCGAGGCGGAACGGGAGGTGGCCATGCCACAGGCCAACATACCGGCGGAGGTGCCGGTTGACGGGAGGCCAGTCCTACCCCAGGGGTCGGCCTCGGCTATGATCGATCTCACCATCGATGACCCTCCTTCCGATAAGGGGAAGCAGAAGGCGGACGTCGAGATGGTCGATGCCTCGGATCGGCCCGGGGCTCCCGTAGCGCCAGAGGACGACATGGCGGAGGCGTCCGCTAGGTGGCCTAATTTCACAGAGCTAGCGCTTGTGCAGTCAGAGGAGGAGCTCCCGCGTTGGGGTCCGTCGACCCTTGAGTTTAGGGATGCGGCCAATCCCAACGCCAGGCCCTTCTTCGCCCTCGACGACAAGGATGAAGTGCAGCACTAGGAGTACGTCGAGGGACTCCACAAGCATTCCGTGCAATCCCTGCGGATGGTCACGGATACCCTAGTGCGGGGGATGTCAGAGGCCTTCGAGGTGAGCGGTGTTTGTTATTTTATTTGGCTCGTACCCCCCCTTTTGCCTTGGTTCTAACTTTGAGTTTGGCCATGGTCGGGAGCTGAAGGAACGATCGCGCCGCCTGTCGCTATTCATCTGCCACGAGAGCGGTGTGTGGGCGATGCTTCTGTGCCAATGGGCTCTGGTCGAGGAGGCCAACCAGCGGCTGTGCAAGAAGAGCGCCGAGGCGGACGAGCTTCGTGTCATCACCACAGCGCTCAAGGAAGAGGCGGCACAGGCCCGAGATGCCACGGCCAAGGCGCTGGTGAACGCGGCCAAGGCTCAAGAGGAAGCGTCCAAGGCTCGCGAGGATCTTGCGCTGTTGTTAGCGCGCGTGAAGGAGCTCGAGGAGGATGTCGCTCTTGTCAGTGGCCAGCGCGACGCCCTCAACGTCCAGATCAGGATGGCGTCCGCTCGCATCGGGACCCCGAAGAACGAGGTCGCGACGTTGAAGGGGACCGTCCGAGAGAGGGACGAGGCTCTCTCGGGCACTGGTCAGGAGATCGAGACGTTGAGGGCGACCGTCCGCGACAAGGACGAGGCTCTTTAGGCTGCGGGGAAGGCGCGTGACGAGCTATGCGATGAGATCGTGGGCTGGCAGACCCATGCAGAGGGTAAGCCTTTGCCGAGCTTTGACCTTGACTTTGAGCTCCCATGTCTTTACTGACTTGGTCTTTGTGTTTCCGAGCTGGAGAAGCAGCAGCGTGCGGCCTAGGCGATGACTACCTCGTTCCAAACCCTCCTCGAGGCTGAGGCCGGGCGGAACCAACTACTCCAGGGCACAATCACCTCAGTGTGCAATGGCCTGGGGGTCGAGCCCGACGTCGATACCAAGGAGGATGCACCAGGAAACTCATTTGAACGCCAGATGGCGGCGCTGGGTTGCCTCGTCCGTGACAAGATCCGAGGGGGGCTGCATCATGGTGTGAAGAGGGCCATGGCGGTCATTCGGTCTGGATTCGAGTATGATACGGGCCTTATTGTGGACGGCTTCATCTCAGACCCAAACAGGACTAACGAGGAGAACGAGGCAGTCTGCCTAGGATTGATCGAGGCTGTGGAAGAGCCCAGGGGTCGACTCACGAGGCTGTTCGAAGACGAGGTGGTCCCGCCTGCCGTCGATGAGGGCCTGTGAGCCAAACCTGGGCAAGAAGGCCATGTAATAAGTTAGTTATCGTTCATAACTCACATCATCGTGGCCCTAGGGGCCTTAAAACATCTAGATGTAAATATGTACTAAATGTCCTTTTTCATTCGAGTCTTCCGTTCCCTTTTTTATTCGGATCGCGTTCTTATGCGATCTTCTTGGCGCGCAGTCGCACCTCTTGGTGTGGGGTGCGAGTGGAGGTACTGTAGCCCAGAGGCGTGGGTGGTCTCATAGCTCGACTGCCCCTCATCCTTAGGATGACCTTGCGGCCTCGTCGATCACGCAAGAACTCGAATCAAAGTGTATAGGGTCGTTAGACATTGATTGTATGCTTTTTACATGGTCCTCTTAGCACGCGGTTGCACCTCTTGGCGCGGGGGAGTGAGTGGAGGTGCCGTAGCCTGGAGGCATAGGCGATCTCGTGGCTCACGACCCTTGAACCTTAGGGTGCTCTCGCGGCCTTGTTGACTATGTAAAAGTTTTTTTTGAAAAATGCGAGTTAAAACGTGACTTTTTAGGGACACAGGGGGTTCCCCCCTTGTTAGCCCCCGAGGGAGGGTCGACCCTGAGAAAACAGGGTCAAGCCTTCTTGTTTTTTTATGGAAGAATGCTTTGAACATGTACTCTTTCTTTATTCATGCAAGCGATGATAAAGGTACAAAACCTTGAGGCTCTAGGGGTAAAAGCGACGTAGCTGTTCGATGTTCCACGCGTTGGTGAGGATTTCGCCCTTTTCGTTTGATAACTTGTAGGTGTCGGGCTTCAACACTTCCACGATGATGTATGGTCCTTCCCATGGTGGAGAAAGCTTGTGCCGTCCCTTGCTGCTTTGGCTTCGTCGGAGCACCAGGTCACCGACGTTGAGGTCTCGACTGCGGACGTGTTTGTCATGGTAGCGTCGGAGATTTTCTTGATACCTTGCTGGGTGCAATAGGGCTATGTCGCGAGCTTCCTCGAGCTGGTCGAGGGCGTTCTCTCTTGCGACATCGTTGTCTTGCTCGTTGTAGGCTCTCAGCATTGGGGATCCGTACTCTAGGTCGGTTGGGAGCACGGCCTCGGCCCCACATACTAAGAAAAACGGAGTGAACCCTGTGGCTCGACTCGGCGTTGTTCTTAGGCCCTACAGGACCGAGGGAAGCTCGGCAACCCATTTTTGCCATGTTTGTTCAATCTGTCGAAGATTCTCGGCTTTAGGCCTTGTAAAATCATGCCATTGGCACGCACTACTTGGCCGTTTGTCTTTGGATAAGCTACAACCGACTAGAGCACACGGATGTGATGGTTGTTGCAGAAATCCAAAAACTTTTTGCCGGTGAACTAGGTGCCATTGTCCGTGATGATGCAGTTAGGTACCCCAAAGCGATGGATGATATTGGTGAAAAATAGCACGGCATGTTCAGACCTGATGCTGGTAATGGGACAGGCCTCGATCCACTTGGAGAACTTGTCAATGGCAACGAGCAAGTGGGTAAAGGCCCTAGTTGTTTTCTTCAGGGGTCCGACTAAGTCGAGCCCCCAAACGGCGAACGACCATGTGATGGGGATTGTTTGCAAGGCGTGGGCTGGGAAATGGGTTTGCCTTGTGTAGTACGGACATCCTTTGCAGGAGTGTACTAGCTTAAAAGCGTCAAAGACTGAGTTTGGCCAATAGAAACCTTGTCGGAATGAGTTTCCGACGAGGGTTTGAGGTGCCGCGTGATGGCCACAAGCCCCTGAGTGTAGGTCCTTGAGCAGGTTCTTGCCTTCCTCGATTGTGATACAGCGCTGTAAGATGCCCGTAAGGCTACATCGATAAAGTTCTTTGTTGTCGCCGTATATCACAAAGGTTTTGGCCCGGCGAGCGATCCGTCGAGCCTCGGTCTTATCCAAGGGGAGCTCCCCTCGAGTGAGACAGTCGAGGTACGGAATAAGCCAGTTGGGCTCGAGGTCGGCTAGTAGGGTCGAGCCTTCCGTCTGCATGACGTCAACCCCGGTCGAGGGGGCCTCCGCCTCAGGTGGGGAGCCGAGCAACGGACTGTTGGCCCCCTCAATCGTCCTAGTGTCAATGGAAGGTTGATGAAGATCCCTCGAGAAAACGTCGGGTGGAATCGTGGCCCGGTTAGACACGATTTTTCCGAGTTCATCGGCAGCCTCGTTATATCTGCGCGCGACGTGGTTGAGTTTGAGGCCGTGGAATTTGTCCTCAAGGCGCCGCACCTCATTGCAGTAGGCTTCCATCTTGGGGTCGCGGCAGTTCGAGTCCTTCATGACTTGGTCGATCATGAGTTGGGACTCACCACAAACATCGAGGTGTCAGACCCTGAGTTCGATGGCGATGCGCAACCCGTTAACGAGAGCCTCATACTCAGCTACATTGTTGGAGGCAGGGAAATGGAGTCGGATCACATAGCGCATGTGAACTCCGAGGGGTGAGATGAAGAGTAGGCCCGTGCCCGCTCCTGCTTTCATTAATGACCCATCGAAGTACATGGTCCATAGCTCGGACTGAATCCGAGCGGGAGGTAGCTCGGTGTCGGTCCATTCTGCCCAAAAATCTACCAATACTTGGGATTTGATTGCTTTACGTGGCGCGTAAGAGAGGGTCTCGCCCATGAGCTCGACCACCCACTTAGCTATCCTACCCGAGGCCTCCTGGTTCTGGACTATCTCCCCCAGAGGGAAGGAAGAGACCACGGTTACCGGATGGCCCTCGAAGTAGTGCCGGAGCTTACGCCGTGTCAACACGATGGCGTATAGCAGTTTCTGAATTTGCGGATAGCAAACCTTGGTTTCTGAGAGTACCTCACTAATGAAGTAGGCTGGCCTCTGAACAGGCAGGGCGTGTCCTTCCTCCGCCCTCTTGACGACTATGGCCGCGCTGACCACTTGAGTCGTTGCGGCAACGTAGAGTAAGAGGGGTTCCCCCGTGGCCGGAGGGACGAGGATCGAAGGATTGGACAGCGTTGCCTTGAGTTTGGTGAGAGCCTCTTCAACCTCGAGGGTCCACGATAAGTGTTCTGATTTCTTCAAGAGACGGTACAAAGGGAGTGCCTTTTCGCCGAGGCACGAAATAAAGCGACTGAGGGCCGCGAGGCAGCCCGTTACCCTTTGCACACCCTTTAGATCTCAGATGGGGCTCATCTGAGTGATCATAGAGATTTTTTCTGGGTTGGCTTCGATGCCGCGCGTGAAAACGATGAACCCTAGGAGCATGCCTCGACGAACGCCAAAGACGCATTTCTCGGGGTTGAGCTTGATGTTCTTAGCCTTGAGGCATTTGAACGCGATGTCGAGGTCATCAACCAGGTTGTTGACCCTCTTGGATTTGACTATGATGTCATCAACGTAGGCCTCGACGGTTGGTCTGATGTGTTCCCCAAAAATGTGTTGCATGCATCGCTGGTACATAGCCCCCGCGTTTTGGAGACCGAAGGGCATAGTAACGTAGCAATACATGCTGAACAGGGTGATGAATGAAGTCACGAGCTGGTCGGACACCTTCATTTTGATTTGGTGGTAGCCGGAATACGCATCTAGGAACGATAGGGTTTCACATCCCGCAGTAGAATCGATGATTTAGTCGATGTGTGGCAAAGGAAAGGGAACTTTTGGACATGATTTATTTAAACTGGTATAGTCTACACACATCCTCCATTTCCCACTCTTTTTCCTAACTAATACAGGATTAGCTAACCACTCAGGATGATGAACTTCCTTGATGAACCCGGCCTCTAGCAGCTTATGGATCTCCTCGCCGATGACCTTGCGCTTCTCCTCGTCGAAGCGGCGCAAGCGTTGTTTCACCGGTTTGGAGCCAGCTCGGATCTCCATGGCGTGCTCGGCGACTTCCCTGGGTATGCCCGGCATATCCGAGGGACTCCATGCGAATATGTCGACATTCGCGCGAAGAAAGTCGATGAGCACTGCTTCCTATTTAGGATCGAGGGTGGCGCTAACATTCAACGCCTTTCCGTCCGGGTTGGCAGGGTCGAGGGGTACGAGTTTGATGTCTTCTGTGGGTTCAAAGCTGCCGGTGTGTCATTTGGGGTCGAGGATCTCCTTGGCCAGACCGTCGAGGTCTGCGGCCAAGGCCTCCGACTCCAAGATGGCCTCCCCGTTCTCGATGCATTTCACGTCACACTCATAGGCGTGCTCATAGGAGGGCCCAACAGTGATAACACCCTTAGGACCCGGCATCTTGAGCTTGAGGTAGGTGTAGTTGGGGACTGCCATGAACTTGGCGTAACAAGGACGTCCAAGGATGGCGTGGTAGGTTCCTTGGAAACCAACCACCTCAAAAGTGAGTGTCTCCTTCCTGAAGTTAGCGGGGGTTCCAAAGCAGACGGACAGGTGTAACACCCCGGGTGTTATAGTGCTAATTAATCTGCCATGTCATCATAATGCATTGCTAATCATCTCTATTAGGTTAACTTTATTATGCATCAACTAAAACAAGTTTACTTATCTAGGTTGAATGTGTTTCTCAGTGGTGTGCTCCGAAATCGAAAACCCTAATTTCGAATACCACCGCAAATACTTAGTCCATGCCCTGCGTAATTTGAAGTGCGCGACTGTGTTGCACACTAGTGTCAAATGTAGGGTATGAGCTCAAGTACAACATCTAAAATGAAGCTCCAAATTTGAGTTTGAATTGGAGTCCCAAAACTTGTCACGAGTTTTTCGATTCGAATTCGAATTCAAATCTGGGGAGAAATGTAAAACAATTTCAAAAGTAAATTGGTCAACCAAGAGTGACATTTGGTCAACCATGTCATGTTGGTCCAAATGATGCCCTTGGGTGAGGTTTTGATCACTTAGTAATCACAAATCAAAGTAGCAACAAATTCCAATTTGAAATCCCTCCGAAAACCCTAAATTTCAAAACCCTGTTTTACCCCTTTTGAATTAATTCAAAATCTAAGC
Organism: Saccharum hybrid cultivar R570; assembly: GCA_038087645.1. Classification (NCBI taxonomy): domain Eukaryota; kingdom Viridiplantae; phylum Streptophyta; class Magnoliopsida; order Poales; family Poaceae; genus Saccharum; species Saccharum hybrid cultivar. The sequence goes on from JAQSUU010000496.1 coordinate 22,129,339, forward strand.
AAAATTTGGGGAAAAGTTCAAAACCAAGTTTGTAGAACTTTTCAAGGGCTACAACTTTGGTGTTTTGAGTTTTTAAAGTTTTAGTGTAAAATGTGGAGCAATTTTGAAAATAAGCAAATTTCAGTTTTAATTCATTTTTGTCCCCAAACTAAGATTTCAAAATGGAGCTGAATTTGAAAAAGTTTTGAACAGCAAAGTTGTTGGTCTGGCCAAGATGTACAACTTTGATGTTTGGAGATTTTGAAGTTTCAATATAAAATCAAAAGTAATTTCTAAATTACCAAATCTGAAAAATGTGTCCCTTTTTGAATTTAAACTCAAATTTCAAAATCCAGTGATGCTCCCCGTCCTCTCAATTTGGTCGCTACTGCATTGTGTGCGCCGGCGTGCTGCTCCCGCGGCCACCGTGCCGCCATCACCGTCGCTCACGGGTCGCTAGAGCTCGCACCATGGCGCTACTTAGCAAAACGGGTTCGCTGGGTTGTGTAGAAGATGTTGGTCAACTCGGTTTGTCGACCGAAGCGCCGGTCGTCGGCCGGCCACCGCGGGGAAGCGAGCGAGAGCGCGGGAGAACGAGAGGGAGACGGAGGTGAGGGATGACAGCTGGGGCCGGCTTGTCAGCGAGCGCGGGAGAGAGAGAGCGCGCGGGCGCGAGGTAGGCCGCGCTGCTGGGCCGTGAAGCTGGGCCGAGCACGCGTGCGGGCGCGGGCGCGCGTACGCGGGCCGTTTGGGCCGGACCGAGGGAGGCAGCCCGAGTTCGGTTTTTCGTTTTTGTTTTTCTTTTTCAAATAAATGAATAGTGTTATTATTTGTTTATTTCATTAAAAATTATATAGAGTTCCAAAATTCATGAAAATTTTTGTGTAAGCTTCTCAATGTATAAACTATCTAGGAAAAATATTAAATCATGAATTTGAATACTTTGGGCAGTAGAATTAATTGGTTTCATTAAAGATTAAATGCAACTTCTAGGAATTTTAATAATTAATTTATTTATCCAAAAATTATGAAATTTATTATGACACTGTTATAAATCATTCTTAACCCCTATAAAAAGTTTGAACTTGTTTAGATAAAGTCTGATCAACTTCTAATTATGCCCTAATTATTTAAATAGAAAATAAATATTAATTTGAGAACTTTAAGTGTTGTGTGCCTTTTGATTGAGTGATGTCCTTAGGTCACTACCCTTTTGTGATCTCTGGCACCTTAATTTCATGATTGAGCTCGTTAGTAACTTGTTAGGTTAAAAGCTGGTATCGCAGGAAAACGTCGCTACTAGTTAGTAGGTTTTCTGTTTACGATTGTACCGTGAAGGGAAGTTGTACTCTAAACGTAACCGTGGCATGTTACCATCAAGCATCATGTTTATCATCGAGCATCATGTTAAAGCATGTTATGTATTCGTGTAGTCACCGCTTTCGAGGAAGCCGAAGTCGTCGAGCAGGTCTCCGGAGAAGAGCGATCGTCAGTGGGTTCCGGACCAGACGGAGGAGTTCACGAGTCTGAGTCAGTCGTCGTGTCAGAGCAAGGCAAGCCCCGGTGCATTTAAACCCTACCTTGAATTTTACAAATGTTTTATTATTTATACTATGGTTTACTGCATTAAGTAATTAGGAGTTGAGTGATAACCTAATTGCTGCATTATCATCCTTGATTATTGCAATATTACCCTTGTTACCTGTTTTACGGAAAAGGCGTAGTATGCTTCGCTATGCTTAGAAGTTAAGCTTTTAAATGAATGTTTACTCTGCCATGACGGCATCCTTAATGAATATTGAAATACGCGAATGAACTTGTAAGATCGGGCGGGTGGTTTGGCCACTGCTAACGTGCATTGGGAAAGGAGTCCCAATGTATTGTTTCTGCCTTATCAGTTAAGGACTGTACGTTGTTGGCCCTCGCGTCATGGAGTTTTTGTTAGTACTATCCATGTGCCCACGTCGGGTAAGCCTTACTTTGGCTAGTCCATTACGAGAACGTCTAACCTCGCACTGGGAGTGGAGAGATGGCGAGAGTAACGTGTACCCTCGGGGCTAGAATTGGGCCGGGTTCGAGGAGTACTGTGCTCTCGGGTGGTGATGGACACGTTCTGGTTTTGGGTTATTCGGGTAAGAGTTGATATATGCTAGATTCGGTTCTACATATGTCGTGTGGTTAGGAATCCCCAGCTGGGTATATGAAGCGGTTCGAATCGTCGTTGCTCCACGAGAAAGGAGTCTTGGCCTTGCACCAACAACGTAGTTAAGAACTAGAATTGAAAGAAAGAATGAGAAAGGTTTTGATGATAATTACTTTGATCTAGATTAGGATCACCTAGATTTGGTTAATGAACCATCAATGGTAAAAGTAAAATGTTGAAGATAAGGACTCACTTTAGTAAGCTTTTCTGCAAAAAAAATCTTGATTCTGATTTACCCATACCTTGATTCCCTAAAGCTAGCATGCCCTTGGAGTCTTTGTCTTAGTCGGGTAAGTCTTGTTGAGTACTCTCGTACTCAGGGTTTGTTGAACCCCTTGTTGCAGGTGCGGTTCATAAACAAGTCTGCTTCGAGCCTTGTTGCATGACCATCGTGGTTGAAGAAAGCGACGACGAGTAAACTGTGTGGCCTTTGGGCAAGGCATCTCGTTTGGGTGTTGTAATAAAGTTACTACCGATACTTCTCTACTAATGGTTTGTAATAATGTTACATAAGGTTTGAGATTTGAAAAACTGGTTTGTAACCTAAGTTATTGTAAGACTTCCGCTACTTTACTCTGTTGAATATTTTGAATAAACTGTTGTAATATTGCAATACTCCTGTGATTGGATCCTGTTCGGAGGAAAGCAGGCCTTTTAAGTTATGGTGAACATAAGTACGACGGTCAGAGGTCATTATGGCAATGACGTGTACTTGTGGGCCATCATAATTAGGAGGTTCTGTGACAGCTGGTACCAGAGCATAATCACTCGAGTTATTGCAGTATTACTTTGCAAAACTTCAAAATGATTTGGGTCAAACAAACTTAATATTGATATTTTGGGTCCAAATTGCTTTTGCTTATCTTAATCTATTCTATAGTTTCCTTAGCTCATATTTGAAAGCTTCGTAGTGAAGTATCATGTATAGTGCCCTATGTTATAAAGATTGCATGTGTTACTTAATCTTTTCTGTTAGATCGTAAGAACGATGCATACATCATGTTTATTTAACCTGCTTAAGTTACCTTCCCTTTTAAAGTGGTTTGGGTTAAGTAAGGTTCAATCCTATTCATGCTAACCTTCAGATCCCCCTATCTATTCTCATCGTCCTAATTCTATCTTGCTTTAGGATGGCACGTGTGAAGACAACTCCTCGCAAGAAAACGGGTCCGCAAGGAGTGCCACGTCATCAGTTGGCTGCCCGAGTTGATGGAGCAAGCAGTAGCCGTAATCCGAACCCGGATTCGGAATCAGAGGTTGCAAGGCTTACATCAGAAGTGGAGCGATTGAAGCGCAATATGCGTTTTTGGAAACAGTTCCAGAACGAGTCTCTGGAAAAGGAGACAGAGGCCAGGGCTCGTGTTCGTGAGTTAGAGCTTTATGTGACACACCTGGAGCAGTACAATACTGTTCTGCATGAGGAAGTCCATAGGCTAAATGATCTGATGAATCCCAATCATCAGCCCTAGGCAGTGGAAGATGATGTTGGTGCCGTGGTTGTTCCTGATGGAGAGGACAATGAAGGAGATCCGAATGAAGATGAACCCATGATGGAAAGTGGGGATGATGCAAGTCATGTCACTGGTGCAAGTGTTCCAGAGGTTGATGATGGAGTGATCGTGATCAGCGATGATGATGAGGAGTGAAGTGTTGACATGGATGGATATGTAATATAGTAGTCTTTCCTGCTTTCTAAGAACCTTAGTGGGTAGTTTCTTGCTTGAGAGCAAGGTTGTAATGAAATAATGTAAGATAAGTTTGTATGTGTATACAAGTACTGTACTAACTGCTTTTTAATTCAATAAAGCGATGTAAATAAATATGGTTTGTGTATAACAGATGGACGGTACTGGAACTTCCCAGCAAGGGGACAATGCTCCGAATCCCCCACCGTTTCCACCCACCTTGGCAGAGGCTATTGCCACACTGGTTAATGCCACTACCTTGTTGGCTCAGAATCAGAATCAGAATCAGAATGGAAATCAGGGTCATCAAGGCCGTAACAATGGAGGGGAAACCACTTATGTGGATTTCACTGATACCCGTCCACCAGTGTTCTCAAAGGCAGATGAGCCGCTAGAGGCGGATGACTGGCTCCGTACCATAGAGCAGAAGTTTGAACTGTTACAGTGCACGGAGCACCAGAAGCCCGTGTTTGCAGCGCAGCAGCTTAGAGGTGCCGCAGGGGCGTGGTGGGCGAATCTGGTCGCCGCACGGCCTGCTGGCCACCGTATCACTTGGCAGGAGTTTCGTGAAGCCTTTAGAGCACATTATATTCCAGATGGTGTCATGGCCATGAAGCTAGAGGAGTTTCTCTCGCTGAAGCAAGGGAACCAGACAGTTCTGCAGTATGTGGGCAAATTCAATCATCTGTCCCAGTATGCAGCGGAATATGTGAATACCGATGCGAAGAAGAAAAGTTGTTTCATGAGAGGGTTGAGTACCAGAATCCAGGAAGCATTAGTCACCTGCTATAATGCTACTTACCATGATATAGTCAATGTGGCTATTGCGTCAGAAGAGAAGTCCCGACTGCACAAAGAGTCGAAGAAGAAGAAGCCAGTGTTTTCAAGCCCGTCTGGCGGCATTAAGAAGCGCCAGAAGTTTATTTACCACCTCAGAACCATTTCCGCCCAACTTATCGTCCACCGCAATACCAAGCTCAGCCGCAGACGTTTTTCCGTCCTGCCGCAACCCCGCAGTTTACACAACAGCCGAATGCCCCTGGTATTCGAAACCAGACTCCAGCCACCCATAACTTTCCCTGTTACAATTGTGGAAAGCCAGGTCACTTTTCCAAGGACTGCCCGTATCCAAGGCAGTACAATCCCAATTATCCCAGAGCTCCCGTACCCCAACAGCAACAACCTCAGAGCAAGAACAATAACCTGAACGTTCAGAAGGGTAAGGGTGAGAAGAAGAAGACCGGACGTGTATTCTATACTCAAGCAAGTGCAATCCCAGAGGGAGAATCTGTTATGATGGGTATGTTCCCTGTTGCTAATCATCCAGCAGTACTATTATTTGATTTAGGTGCATCGCATACATTCATAAATCGCACCTTTGTTGTTAAGCATGACATTCCAATTTTGGGAACACAAGAAGATTTCTTTATCCAGTCGCCCGGGGGACGACTGTGTACTAAGGAGATGGTACGTGACGTACCTATAGAGTTAGGTGGGCATATATTTCCTACCTCAATGATAATATTACAGAAACAGGATATAGATGTAATCCTGGGTATGAATTGGATGTACCAAAGAGGAGCCCTTATAGATGCCCTGCACAGAACTATAAGGTTGAACCTGCCAGATAATAAATCTCATCTTCTTATCCAACTTCCTATTCCCAAGAGAACAGTTGAAAGGATATGTGCAACTTCAGTACAGGAGGTTTGTGATATACCGGTAGTCTGTGAATTTCCAGATGTGTTTCCAGATGATCTACCAGGTCTGCCACTAGACAGAGATGTAGAGTTTGTAATTGAGTTAAAACCGGGTACTGCCCCAATATCCCGGAGAGCTTACAGAATGCCACCCAATGAATTGGCAGAACTTAAGGATCAATTGCAAGAGTTACGTGACAAAGGTTTTATCAGACCCAGTTCCTCACCATGGGGATGTCCAGCTCTGTTTGTCAAGAAGAAAGATCATACTTTAAGAATGTGTGTTGACTATCGACCGCTAAATGAAGTAACCATTAAGAACAAATATCCGTTGCCGCGCATTGATCTACTCTTTGATCAGCTTGCGGGGGCAAAGGTATTTTCAAAGATCGATCTTCGATCAGGGTACCATCAAATCAAGATTCGACCTGAAGATATCCCAAAGACTGCATTCACCACCAGATATGGACTGTATGAGTACTTAGTTATGTCTTTTGGTCTCACCAATGCACCGGCACATTTCATGTATCTGATGAACTCAGTTTTCATGCCGGAGCTTGACAAGTTTGTGGTTGTGTTTATTGATGATATTCTGGTATACTCCAAAAGTAAAGAAGAGCATGTTGAGCATCTCAGAGTTGTTCTGAATCGTTTGAGAGATCATCAATTGTATGCCAAGTTCAGTAAATGTGAGTTTTGGTTAAGAGAAGTGCAATTCTTAGGCCATGTGTTGTCAGCCGAAGGAGTAGCAGTGGATCCGGGCAAGGTGAAAGATATTCTGAATTGGAAACCACCAATCTCAGTTCATAAAGTCCGAAGTTTTCTAGGAATGGCGGGTTATTACCGTCGATTCATACCTGACTTTTCAAAGGTAGCCAAGCCAATCACAGAGTTGTTGAAGAATCAAACCAAGTTCATATGGTCTCCAGAATGTGAGAAAGCTTTTAGAATTCTAAAGAAGTCATTGACAACTGCTCCAGTTTTGGCACAACCAGATATAGAAAAGCCATTTGATGTTTATTGTGATGCCTCGGGTATTGGCCTTGGTTGCGTATTGATGCAAGAAGGCAGAGTCATTGCTTATGCCTCGAGACAGTTGAAGCGCCATGAAGAACATTATCCGACACATGATCTTGAACTAGCAGTTGTGGTTCATGTATTGAAAATCTGGCGTCATTACTTGTTAGGTAATACTTGCCACATGTATACAGATCACAAGAGCTTAAAGTATATCTTTACTCAGTCAGAATTGAATATGAGACAAAGAAGGTGGCTTGAATTAATAAAGGATTATGATTTGGAAGTACACTATCACCCTGGAAAAGCAAATGTTGTTGCTGATGCACTCAGTAGAAAGAATCATTGCAATTGTATGACTGTGAAGCCAATGGATTACAGTTTGTGTTACGAATTGGAAAAGTTGAATATTGGAGTAGTTCAACAAGGTCAGTTGACTAATGTCACAGTAGAATCAACACTCAAAGATCAGATTGTATCTGCTCAGAGAACAAATTCTGGAATAGCTCATATCAAAGAAAAAGTTAGAACTGGTCAACAGATAGATTTTAGTATTGATGATGCAGGTGTGCTGTGGTTTAAGAACCGGCTAGTGGTCCCAAAGATTTCAGAGTTACTGTTGACACTAGCTAACACCACTTGAATACTAGGTTGTCATCCCTAGCATGGTGCTAGAGCGTACTAAGGTATTTATAAACATAAAGGCTCTCTAGAAAATAATCTATTCTATCCGCAAGCGCACAGATAAAATACCTCATTGTAGCATTTCACCAGGATAAGTATTCCAGGTATCGTTATTTATAATTTTGCTTAAGAGAACGGTGAAAGCGAAAACAGGGGTAAAATCTATCAAGGCATAGACTAGAGATAAACTTGCAAGAACATGATTACTACTGAGAAACTCGTCACACAGTCACTTGCTTTGGCAGGGGGTAAGCCATAATAATAAAGATAATGAAATATAAGCTCATGGGTAAATAACACAGCGATTAGAAATAGACTACTCCACATAAATGTAAGGTGACGTCGGACTAGCAAGAGAATGGATTCTAAGTATCTACTATTTACTAAGTCATAATCTACTCTAAGCATCTACAAGATCATATATAGCACAAAAGACTTTTCATTCATGTATAAGGAACATTGCTAAAGTAAATCAGAACATAGCAAGACTTACTCCGCAATACAAATTCTACCTGTCCTATCAACGGAGGGTGGACTATATAAGAATCAACGAAGCTGTCACCATCGCGAACTACCACACGACCCGGCCAATAGGATACATTTGCAGGTAAATAACATCTAAGCACCACGCCTACATGTGATCTACCACTTAACTCCCACGTGAAAAGAGCTAAGCGCTTTGCAAACTCATGCATGAACTCATCATCAATCATAACTATATCACTTATAGAACTAGAGCAAACTAGGAACATAATAAATAAAGACATAATGCAATTAGAATAAAGTCGTAGAGAAAGATATGAAATAATACCAATCTTTATTGACGAAGATCCGAAATCCAGAGCGCTAGGCCCTACTTCTCTAATTCTATCTAATCAATCCTATAAAACTTGAAAGAATTGGGAGTAGCTAAATCTAATTCTCTGCGGGAGAGAGTTTCTAAACCCTAAACTTGATGGCTTCTTCTGATAATGATTTCTCCTCCTCCCCTGGGGTGGAGAGGCCCTGCTTATATAGCCCCCTCAAATGATCGTGGGCCGTCGGATCAAACCAACATTAATCGCACGGTTTTCCTTGATCCTTTAGGTCGGTGGAGCATAATCCGCGAAGTTGACGCTGATTGGCCACGGGAGTAGGGCGGCCGCCCCAAACCCTAGGGCGGGCGCCCTGGGCTGGGCCCCGTTCGGCCTCCCGTTCGTTCACGTGTCTTCTGGAGTCTTCTAGATGATAGAAAATTAGCGCACATGTTAATATCTCTATGTAAACCCGACATGTGGGCCTTCTCTCCGTATTTTCTGATAACCCCCTGCAGAAATAGACAAACACCAAAACTCGTGGAATTCTGTCAGATAAAACCCTAATTCTAGATGTCTAGTGCATATTGATCCTTTTCCATGTTTAGTTGACAATTAAATTTGATACTTAAGGATCGTCAACAAACTCCCCCAAGCTTACCCTTTGCTCGTCCCTGAGCAAACAACTAAAACTCAGATGGATCAGGAGTTGCTTTGATGTTTTCTTTCCTGACAGGCACACATGCTTTCATATAAAATTCTCCCAGATTAGAGTGAAGTGTCTTGGGGATTAGCACCTGTACTTAAACCTTAGGTAATTGAAAGACAAAATAATTAAGCCAAGCACTATTCCTCCTGTCTATACCTCACCTTTGTTCTGAAGTTTTGCATAAGTTTTCAAAATAAAGCTCAGAGTTCCTAGACATGATTCACTTCAACAGCCCATACATATGTTTAATCGAACTGCGGATCCAAAGGAACTCAACATACAATTAAATCAAGATGTGCATGTGTGGTGGAGTAAATAATAGTGATGGTGATGATAAAACTTATTGCTCACTGTTCCTCATATTGCTATCTCTCCTCCTCTCTTGATCTTTTATTGGGAGAGAACATGGGCTATCTCTTTTTCTTCTTCTTTTTCAGGTGGGTAGTAAATACCCCTAATTCTACTGTCGGACACTTGTCCATTTTTTTCTGCTCAGGTGGGTATCTTTGTACCCCTAATTCTACTGTCGGACACTTGTCCATTTTTACCTCTCGTCTCACTCTTTTTCTTTTCTTTTTCGAGGTTCCGGGCACTTGCCCCTTTTTATTTCCTCGCATATTTTTGCATAGCCCATGTCTCTTTCTGCATTTGATCTTTTAGGAGAGAGAATAACAATACTTTGGGACAGTGAGTGATAACAATATTTTTAACAGATTTTTAATGATTGGTGTAATAGATGTGTGCAAGTGAGTATCTTGATTTAACCACATGAAAAGCTCCTAAGGATCTGCACAGCTCAATGAAACTCGAAAGATACATCAATTATAGCAAGTATGGCTGTGGTAAGAATGTTATGCTAGGAACTCATCATGTGATTTGCAGGTTTTTTTTTCAAAATAAATTTCCAGAACTTAGTGTTGTAAGAACAAGATAAACAGCAGCTCAAACTTTATATCATGTCTTATCTTTTACCTAGACTTTAGTTTTAGGCTCATGTTCCCACAGATAGTAAATTTTAGATTTTAGCAAGTCTTGGGAGAACTCTAATATAAAAGCTAGGCACTTGAAGGTAAGTAAACAGAGCAACTGTTCATCATTTCCATCATACATATTTTCGGATTTTCTTCATTTATGTCTAGAGATTGAACTAAACAGGAAAATAAAGCACATTTATCTACACACTCTTTTTATTTGGTTTTCATTTTTTTAGGAATGCAGTAAATTAAGAAAGAAAATATTTATTGGGTTTTCTAAGTTTTTTTTTAAAGATATAAATATCTAAAACAGAAAAAGAAAAACTGAAAAGTAAATAGGAAAAACAATTAAAACTCACTCGGTAACTGGGGAGGAACTCCCCTAAGCTGGTTGTTGTCGTGGCTCTCTTCACTCAATGTTGAAGTAGCGCAGCATGGTCGTGACGTTGTTGTTCAAGGTTGTGGTGTCTTCCCTTATTGCTTGCACTCTAGTGGCTTGCTCCTGGTTCCATTTTTGTTGCTCCTCCAGGAGTCTTCCGTGCTCTGCTTGCGTAGTACGGATGTCGAGGAGAGTGTTGTCGGTGTGGGTGTAGAAGGCGGCAGTCTCTTGGTAGTAGTCCCCCGAGAAGGCGTAGGAGGCGTCGGAGTATCTTCCTGTATCAAACTGGGGCTGGGGCCTAGACCCTGAAGCTCCATATGGGTCAGTGGAGTACCTTCTTGTAAAAGGCGGGTTCTCCCACTGGTGATATTGTCCCTCCGGCCATGTCTCTTGTGGTGGTTCTTCTGGCTGGACGTGTCGCGCCCATGAGTCCCGAAGAACTCTGGGGTTGTAATCATTATAGTGCAGATGTGCTGCCTCTTCTGGCCCGGGATCAGCTCCTTGCCATGTATGTTCCTGATGGGTGGCCATCCTTGCGGATGCCGCGCGCTGTGGAGCTCTCCGGTTCACCGGTGCTGCAGTCTCAATCAAATAATTTCGAACAGAATATATGCCAAGGTCCGGGTTAGGTAACCGAACCTTGGTGTTGTTGTCATACAGCATGTACATTATCCCCGCTTCCCTTTTTAACATCCGTGCGTATCTAAAAGTGTCGTAGCCGTGATAAAATCTAGGTTCCTCAATGAATTCTAACGATGAATTTTCTAACAACTTAAGGCTAACGGCTAAACGAGTTATGAGTGAAGTACACCCGACAGGTCCCTGAAGAGTAGGTGTGCCAAGCCAATGGGTAACTAAAAGAGTAACAGGTGAAACTTGGATTTTGTTTATGGCGGCTAAGGCTGGACGAAAAACTCAAAGCTCGTTAGCTCGGTCGGCTCGTGGCAAGCTCGGCTCAGCTCGGCTCGACTCGTTACCATAACGAGCCGAGCCGAGCCAAGATTTTAGCTCGTTAGCTATAATGAGCCAACTCGAGCTAGCTTGCGAGCGGCTCGCGAGCCAAACGAGCCATAGTTTTAGGGAAAAAGTTATCAAAACTTATATTATGTTTGTATTACTTTATGTCTTACACTCTGCAATGGTTGATATGTTAGCTTATACGAATATTTTATTCAATTTAAGGCTATTGGATATATTATTTTTGTATTATTATTATTTTCAAGCTTTTGATAAATGCAAATATTAAATTTTGTATATTTTTTATAACTGGCTCGCGAGCCTAACGAGCCAGCTCGAGCTTTTAACGAGCCGAGCCGAGCTGACTTTCTGGCTCGTTAAGATAACGAGCCGAGCCGAGCTAGCTCGTTATTCTAACGAGCCATAACGAGCCGAGCCGAGCCGAGCCGAGCTGGCTCGTTATCCAGCCTTAATGGCGGCATAAATGAGTTGTAGATCTCCCACACGCACCTTTCTCAAGTCATCACGAAAGAAAAGATTGTACCCGAGCCATTTGTGGAACATCCGGAGTGTAGGATGCTCCATGTCGCTGGTTCGGGGTTGGTAAAAGAGTTCGTCCCTAGAGATTTCTCTCCAAAACTGATGTTTCTCAAAATTGGGCAAGCCGGAGTCAAGGTCCAGAATGCTCCGTGGAGGAAAACCGAGGTGATTACTCAGCTCTCTCTAGGACAGCATAATGTCCTGCTTGAACATCCGAAAAGAAATTCCCCCCTCACAATATTATAACGTGCAAAGAAATTCAATAGTAAGGAGACGGGAACCATGCTCAGTGATATTCCAAAAGTCCATCCATCCTATCATTTGAAAAATTAAGTCAAATTCAGCAGCCATACCTGTCTCTTGGAGTAAGGCGAAATCGATGGTGGGAGTGTGAATGAATGCCTTGTTTTTCAACTGCTGGAGAATCTCCTTCTCCCTGCGATTCCTGAGCCCAAGGTCTCCTATCTTGAGTAGAACCTTGTTTGGTGCACCCGATGAAGATGATGGAGCTTGCGGAGGTGCCGGATCGACACTCATCTCCGACTGGCGTGAGGAGAGTCGAGACGAACTCCTCGTACCACTCCTGAGAGACTTGGCCGCGCTCTTTACTTTCTTAAACATCCTGTAGAATAATAGGGACAAACAGAAACTCGTGGAAATATGTGAGAAAAATATGTTAGTGGTTAGCTGTCCGAGAAGTCAGTCGTCCAGGGGTTAGTCGTCCGAGAGAATTATAAATCTTAGCAGCACTTCCCCTTAAACAACTTTTAATTCCGCTTGGGACAGTGGGAACACTAATTACTAGGTGATCTCACTCTCTATCTCAAAAATTTTCCAAACTCTCTTCCACTCTTTCTTTCCCTTTCCACTCTCCTTCTCACTCTCCCACTAGATCACTTCTTCTGAAAGTCGAGAGCTCAAGCTTGCATATGTTTTCTGGAATGTGTGTGGGATGAGAATGACGTAGAGAGGTGGCCTTTTATAGTTGGAGCTGGGGGCAGGGCGGGCGCCCTGGCCAACAGGGCAGGCGCCCCACTTGAGTGCCCTCTGTGGCTGAAACTTTCCCACTCCCTCACATGCTTCACTCCTACGCCAAATAATGCTGCATAGGTGGTGGTTGGTCGGTGGAAGTTGTCTGGTTGAGTGGAGATGAGTTGGTGGGTGAAATTATGTGATATGATGTATGTGAGGTGTAGTGTATGACATATGGGACCAAAGGATGTGGGTCATGCTTCTAGAAGATTGCTATAAATAAATATAATGCAGGAAAAATTATGAGAATTGAAACTAAAAAATGATCATGGAAAAATATTTTTGTGCCTCCACAATAATTAATAATTATGGGTTTTTACACACCACAAATATTATTTATATGGGACTTTTGATTTTTATAATAATGCTATGGATGAGTATGACTAATGCAAGAATTAATTATGCAAAAAATTAAATGATGTGGATAAATACCGAATTACCTCCCGGCGAGGGTTTGGGAATTTTAGGTCCCCCAAGCTGGACCTCCAAATCTTTTTAAACTTCTGAATTGCCTTCCTCTGGAGATGGTGTCTCCAGTGGTTTCTTTTCGTGAACCTCCTCCACTGTAGAGTCTCTCTCTGGTCTGGGCTTGATTGTGAAGTGTTCTTCTTGTCCGTTTATGCTGAACTTGATTTCTCCCTTACTGACATCAATGTGGGCATTGGCGGTGCTCAGAAATGGCCTTCCAAGGATGATGGACACTTTTGAGTTGGGGTTCATGTCCAGTACCACGAAGTCTACTGGCACAAGGAAATCTCTTATTCTGACTGGGATATTTTCTGCGATGCCCATCGGGTGTCGAACTGATTGATCTGCTAGTTGTAGGCACATTGATGTTGGTTCTGGGGTTGTGTGTTCAAGCTTCTTGTAGACTGATGCTGGCATCACACTGACACTTGCTCCGAGATCACAAAGTGCATTGTTAAAGTGCTGGTCTCCGATTGAGCAATCAATGGTAGGACATCCTGGATCTTTCTTCTTCCTTAGTGGTTGGTTGAGGATGGCCGCACTACATTCTTCTGTCAGCTTGATTACCTCAGTGGTGGGCAGTGGCCTCTTTTTGTTAAGAATATCTCTAATGTACTTCGCATATGTGGGTACCTGTATGGCATCAAGTAGAGGTATGTTGACATATAACTTTTGAATGACCTCTACAAACTTACCAAACTGCTCATCCGACTGTAGTCCTCTGTTTCTTCTGGGAAATGGCAAATAGTTGGTGTCGTGAAAATCTTTCCTCATTTCTCCAGTTCTTGATGGTTGTAGCAGATCTTCTGCTTCAACTGGTCTCTCTTCTTCTATCATTGCTGGTTACACTGGAGCTGGTGTTCTTTGCTTCTCTCTTGGGTGTGGGGGATCTCTGGTAGATCTCCCTCCTCTAGTAGTTATGTTCTTTACCTGCTCAAGGTTAGTGGCAACAGGCAAGACAGCAGCTAGCTTAAGCTCTACCCTCTTATTAAGAGTGTTTTGCTCATCAAAGGTAGTTAATAGAAAATCCATTTTATTGTGTATATCTTTTAAAAATGATTCATTTGTATCTAGCCTTTGTTTGACTTCATCATTAGTTTTAGTTTGTTGAGCAATTATCTCCTTTAATGAAGGTTGTTTGAGAATATTACCTGAATTCATACCTTTGCTATTGGGTTGACTTGAAGTAGGTTGATATTTGTATACTGTCTCTATAGCCCTTTGATCTTCTTTGAACTTGGCCCTCTGGTCAATCCAATGGAGCAAATCTTCCATCTTAGTTGATAGTGCTTTTACTTCTTCTGGTATTTCTTCAGTTTGATGACAATGTTGAGTCTTGTCTTGGAACCAGCTTTGGTTTTCTGCTATCTTATCCAAAAGTGTCTCTGCTTTTCCAATTGTAAACTCCAAGAATGATCCTTCAGCAGATGCATTTAGGCACTCACGAGACTTTTAGGTTAATCCATGATAAAAGGTCTGCATAAGTAACCATTTGGCCATTCCATGGTGAGGACAATCTGATATGTATCCTTGAAAACGCTCCCATGCTTCTGGAATGGTTTCTGTCTTCTGCTGTTAGAAACTGACAATATTTCCTCTTAAGGCAACTGTTTTGCCTATAGGGAAAAACTTTGATAGAAAGGCATCTGACAGGTTAGTCCAATTTTTGATATTTGCTTGATTGGTGTAGAACCACTTCCTCGCCTTCCCTTCTAGTGAAAATGGAAAGAGGCGAAGTAGTATGACGTCTTTGTCAACTCCGTTGATGCTAATTGTGCTTCCAATCTCCAAGAAGTTCTGCAAATGTGCACTAGCATCTTCGTGTGCCTTCCCACTGAATTGTGTAGCTTGCACCAAGTTGATGAGGTTTGACTTGAGCTCGAACTCAGGTACTCCATCTTCTACTTCAAATCTTGGACCAGTAAGAATGTTCTCAAGACTTGGGGCAGAAAATTCCTGTAAGGTCTTCTGTGCCATCACTTCAACAATTGGTAGCTAGCTTCTTCTTCCTTGATTGCTTTGGTTCTGATGATGAAGAATTTAATTCACCAAAGTCAATCCTGATATACCCTGTAAAAAAATATAAACATAGGAAAACAACAGGGTGAACCTGCCAAAGCAGAGGTGCCTTGCTATGATTTCTCATTTATATAGTAGCTGTTATGCAATTATTTCTCAATAGTCTAGTCTAAAATTTTATTTGAATAACCTTGACCGACTTCCTGACTTTCCTTACCGTTCCCCGGCAACGGCGCCAGAAATGCTTGTTGACACTAGCTAACACCACTTGAATACTAGGTTGTCATCCCTAGCATGGTGCTAGAGCGTACTAAGGTATTTATAAACATAAAGGCTCTCTAGAAAATAATCTATTCTATCCGCAAGCGCACAGATAAAATACCTCATTGTAGCATTTCACCAGGATAAGTATTCCAGGTATCGTTATTTATAATTTTGCTTAAGAGAACGGTGAAAGCGAAAACAGGGGTAAAATCTATCAAGGCATAGACTAGAGATAAACTTGCAAGAACATGATTACTACTGAGAAATTCGTCACACAGTCACTTGCTTTGGCAGGGGGTAAGCCATAATAATAAAGATAATGAAATATAAGCTCATGGGTAAATAACACAGCGATTAGAAATAGACTACTCCACATAAATGTAAGGTGACGTCGGACTAGCAAGAGAATGGATTCTAAGTATCTACTATTTACTAAGTCATAATCTACTCTAAGCATCTACAAGATCATATATAGCACAAAAGACTCTTCATTCATGTATAAGGAACATTGCTAAAGTAAATCAAAATATAGCAAGACTTACTCCGCAATACAAATTCTGCCTGTCCTATCAACGGAGGGTGGACTATATAAGAATCAACGAAGCTGTCACCATCACGAACTACCACACGACCTGGCCAATAGGATACATTTGCAGGTAAATAACATCTAAGCACCACGCCTACATGTGATCTACCACTTAACTCCCACGTGAAAAGAGCTAAGCGCTTTGCAAACTCATGCATGAACTCATCATCAATCATAACTATATCACTTATAGAACTAGAGCAAACTAGGAACATAATAAATAAAGACATAATGCAATTAGAATAAAGTCGTAGAGAAAGATATGAAATAATACCAATCTTTATTGACGAAGATCCGAAATCCAGAGCGCTAGGCCCTACTTCTCTAATTCTATCTAATCAATCCTATAAAACTTGAAAGAATTGGGAGTAGCTAAATCTAATTCTCTGCGGGAGAGAGAGTTTCTAAACCCTAAACTTGATGGCTTCTTCTGATAATGATTTCTCCTCCTCCCCTGGGGTGGAGAGGCCCTGCTTATATAGCCCCCTCAAATGATCGTGGGCCGTCGGATCAAACCGACATTAATCGCACGGTTTTCCTTGATCCTTTAGGTCGGTGGAGCATAATCCGCGAAGTTGACGCTGATTGGCCACGGGAGTAGGGCGGGCGCCCCAAACCCTAGGGCGGGCGCCCTGGGCTGGGCCCCGTTCGGCCTCCCGTTCGTTCACGTGTCTTCTGCAGTCTTCTAGATGATAGAAAATTAGCGCACATGTTAATATCTCTATGTAAACCCGACATGTGGGCCTTCTCTCCGTATTTTCTGATAACCCCCTGCAGAAATAGACAAACACCAAAACTCGTGGAATTCTGTCAGATAAAACCCTAATTCTAGATGTCTAGTGCATATTGATCCTTTTCCATGTTTAGTTGACAATTAAATTTGATACTTAAGGATCGTCAACAGTTACGTCAGCTCATCCTTGATGAAGCACATAGTACAAGGTTTTCTATTCATCCAGGGAGTAATAAGATGTATCAAGATTTGAAACAAAGATTCTGGTGGACCAAAATGAAAATTGAGATCGCCAAGTATGTTGCCAAATGTGATACTTGTCGCAAAGTGAAAGTTGAACATTTGAAGCCGGCAGGAATGTTACAACCCATGCCCATTCCATCCTGGAAATGGGAAGATATCAGTATGGATTTCATTACTGGGTTACCCAAGACCTCAAGAGGCTTTGATTCAATTTGGGTCATTGTGGACCGTTTGACTAAGTCAGCTCACTTTGTACCTGTGAAGGTTGACTATAGAGCATCTAGATATGCAGAAATATATGTTGCTCGGATTATGAGTTTACATGGAATACCCAAAACAATTGTTACTGACAGGGGTACTCAGTTTGTTTCGCAATTTTGGAGACAGTTTCAAAAGTCATTAGGTACTAAACTTCTTTACAGTACAGCCTATCATCCACAAACTGGGGGACAGACTGAAAGAGTAAATCAAATTTTGGAAGATATGTTAAGATCTTGTACTCTCACCTATCAAGATCAGTGGGATGAATGTTTACCGTTAGCAGAATTCTCATACAACAATAGTTATCAAGAGAGTATTAAAATGTCACCGTTTGAAGCATTGTATGGCCGCAGGTGCAGAACTCCGTTGAACTGGTCAGAACCAGGAGAAAGATGGTTTTATGGAGTTGATCTGGTGAAGAAAACAGAAGAAAAGGTTAGGCAGATACAAAAGAATTTAAAAGTTGCTCAGTCTCGACAGAAGAGTTATGCAGATAAAAGGCGTAGACCCTTGATGTTTAAAGTGGGAGATTATGTTTATCTGAAAGTGTCACCCATGAAAGGAGTTAATAGATTTGGAGTCAAAGGCAAACTCGCACCACGTTATATTGGTCCTTTTCAAATCATTGAAAAATGTGGGAAGGTGGCATATAGATTAAAGCTGCCTGAACAACTGTCAGCCGTGCACAATGTATTTCATGTATCACAAATGAAGAAGTGTATGCAAGTGCCTGATCAAGTTGTTGATGTGGAGGGGGTTGAACTTGAGCCTGATTTGACATATTCTGAACATCCTGTCCGAGTGTTGGATCGAAAGGATCGTGTTACCCGGAGTAGAACAAATAAATGGTACAAGATACAATTGGATCAACATTCAGAAGAGGAAGCCACTTGGGAATCGGAGGATTATCTGTTGGAGAATTTCCCGGAGTTCTTTGCTTCTATCTAGGTTGCAATTTCTTCTTTAAACTGTAACCTATCCTTTTAAAAATCGTTGTAATGCAGAAAACCCCTACTTATTTTGCAGAAAAGTCTTGGACGTGTTTGCTTGACACGTTTCCTTTTTCATTACTTAACTCAAGGCTTCAAATCTCGGGACGAGATTTCTTTAAGGGGGAAGGGCTGTAACACCCCGGGTGTTATAGTGCTAATTAATCTGCCATGTCATCATAATGCATTGCTAATCATCTCTATTAGGTTAACTTTATTATGCATCAACTAAAACAAGTTTACTTATCTAGGTTGAATGTGTTTCTCAGTGGTGTGCTCCGAAACCGAAAACCCTAATTTCGAATACCACCGCAAATACTTAGTCCATGCCCTGCGTAATTTGAAGTGCGCGACTGTGTTGCACACTAGTGTCAAATGTAGGGTATGAGCTCAAGTACAACATCTAAAATGAAGCTCCAAATTTGAGTTTGAATTGGAGTCCCAAAACTTGTCACGAGTTTTCCGATTCGAATTCGAATTCAAATCTGGGGAGAAATGTAAAACAATTTCAAAAGTAAATTGGTCAACCAAGAGTGACATTTGGTCAACCATGTCATGTTGGTCCAAATGATGCCCTTGGGTGAGGTTTTGATCACTTAGTAATCACAAATCAAAGTAGCAACAAATTCCAATTTGAAATCCCTACGAAAACCCTAAATTTCAAAACCCTGTTTTACCCCTTTTGAATTAATTCAAAATCTAAGCAAAATTTGGGGAAAAGTTCAAAACCAAGTTTGTAGAACTTTTCAAGGGCTACAACTTTGGTGTTTTGAGTTTTCAAAGTTTTAGTGTAAAATGTGGAGCAATTTTGAAAATAAGCAAATTTCAGTTTCAATTCATTTTTGTCCCCAAACTAAGATTTCAAAATGGAGGCTGAATATGAAAAAGTTTTGAACAGCAAAGTTGTTGGTCTGGCCAAGTGTACAACTTTGATGTTTGGAGATTTTGAAGTTTCAATATAAAATCAAAAGTAATTTCTAAATTACCAAATCTGAAAAATGTGTCCCTTTTTGAATTTAAACTCAAATTTCAAAATCCAGTGAGAATTTGAAAAAGTGTTCAACATCAAACTTGTAGAGCTTGAAAATCTGAAGATTTCATACATTGGAAGATTTTCAAGTTGCTATACAAATTTGAGAGTAATTTGAAAAATCAGTTTGAATTTCAAAAGTTGGGGGGGACAGCTACAGTGCACGACGTATCACCGACGGCCACCGGCCGGTATGGGCGCCGGCGAGACGCCGGACGGCTTCGGCCAGTTTCCAGGCGTGCCCAGGATCGCCAGCGCGATGACGCGAGCAGTCCAGCTCTGTTCCCGCGCTCGTCTTCTATAAATACGTCGAGTCGCCGTCGTTTTTCTTCTTCTCGGTTTTTCGCCACCGCCGCCGCCGCTAGCTCCGCCGCTCGCCGCTGCCACCATCAAGCCATATCAGGCCACGCCAACCGCACCACTAGCTCCGCCTCGGCCTCGCGCATCTTGTGGACCGATTGCGTTCACCGTTTTCGCACCCGAGCTCCCGCACCGCCCGTTCCCGTGCTCAACTCCGGCAACCCACCGCCATCATCGCCTTCCCGTGGCCAGGCCACTCCAGCCGCTCCCCGTCGCCACCGAGAGCTCCACTGCAACCGCGGTGAGCCACTGATGCTCCCCGTCCTCTCAATTTGGTCGCTACTGCATTGTGTGCGCCGGCGTGCTGCTCCCGCGGCCACCGTGCCGCCATCACCGTCGCTCACGGGTCGCTAGAGCTCGCACCATGGCGCTACTTAGCAAAACGGGTTCGCTGGGTTGTGTAGAAGATGTTGGTCAACTCGGTTTGTCGACCGAAGCGCCGGTCGTCGGCCGGCCACCGCGGGGAAGCGAGCGAGAGCGCGGGAGAACGAGAGGGAGACGGAGGTGAGGGATGACAGCTAGGGCCGGCTTGTCAGCAAGCGCGGGAGAGAGAGAGCGCGCGGGCGCGAGGCAGGCCGCGCTGCTGGGCCGCGAAGCTGGGCCGGGCACGCGTGCGGGCACGGGCGCGCGTACGCGGGCCGTTTGGGCCGGACCGAGGGAGGCAGCCCGAGTTCGGTTTTTCGTTTTTGTTTTTCTTTTTCAAATAAATGAATAGTGTTATTATTTGTTTATTTCATTAAAAATTATATAGAGTTCCAAAATTCATGAAAATTTTTGTGTAAGCTTCTCAATGTATAAACTATCTAGGAAAAATGTTAAATCATGAATTTGAATACTTTGGGCAGTAGAATTAATTGGTTTCATTAAAGATTAAATGCAACTTCCAGGAATTTTAATAATTAATTTATTTATCCAAAAATTATGAAATTTATTATGAGACTGTTATAAATCATTCTTAACCCCTATAAAAAGTTTGAACTTGTTTAGATAAAGTCTGATCAACTTCTAATTATGCCCTAATTATTTAAATAGAAAATAAATATTAATTTGAGAACTTTAAGTGTTGTGTGCCTTTTGATTGAGTGATGTCCTTAGGTCACTACCCTTTTGTGATCTCTGGCACCTTAATTTCATGATTGAGCTCGTTAGTAACTTGTTAGGTTAAAAGCTGGTATCGCGGGAAAACGTCGCTACTAGTTAGTAGGTTTTCTGTTTACGATTGTACCGTGAAGGGAAGTTGTACTCTAAACGTAACCGTGGCATGTTACCATCAAGCATCATGTTTATCATCGAGCATCATGTTAAAGCATGTTATGTATTCGTGTAGTCACCGCTTTCGAGGAAGCCGAAGTCGTCGAGCAGGTCTCCGGAGAAGAGCGATCGTCAGTGGGTTCCGGACCAGACGGAGGAGTTCACGAGTCTGAGTCAGTCGTCGTGTCAGAGCAAGGCAAGCCCCGGTGCATTTAAACCCTACCTTGAATTTTACAAATGTTTTATTATTTATACTATGGTTTACTGCATTAAGTAATTAGGAGTTGAGTGATAACCTAATTCTGCATTATCATCCTTGATTATTGCAATATTACCCTTGTTACCTGTTTTACGGAAAAGGCGTAGTATGCTTCGCTATGCTTAGAAGTTAAGCTTTTAAATGAATGTTTACTCTGCCATGACGGCATCCTTAATGAATATTGAAATACGCGAATGAACTTGTAAGATCGAGCGGGTGGTTTGGCCACTGCTAACGTGCATTGGGAAAGGAGTCCCAATGTATTGTTTCCGCCTTATCAGTTAAGGACCGTACGTTGTTGGCCCTCGCGTCATGGAGTTTTTGTTAGTACTAGCCATGTGCCCACGTCGGGTAAGCCTTACTTTGGCTAGTCCATTACGAGAACGTCTAACCTCGCACTGGGAGTGGAGAGATGGCGAGAGTAACGTGTACCCTCGGGGCTAGAATTGGGCCGGGTTCGAGGAGTACTGTGCTCTCGGGTGGCGATGGACACGTTCTGGTTTTGGGTTATTCGGGTAAGAGTTGATATATGCTAGATTCGGTTCTACATATGTCGTGTGGTTAGGAATCCCCAGCTGGGTATATGAAGCGGTTCGAATCGTCGTTGCTCCACGAGAAAGGAGTCTTGGCCTTGCACCAACATCGTAGTTAAGAACTGGAATTGAAAGAAAGAATGAGAAAGGTTTTGATGATAATTACTTTGATCTAGATTAGGATCACCTAGAGTTGGTTAATGAACCATCAATGGTAAAAGTAAAATGTTGAAGATAAGGACTCACTTTAGTAAGCTTTTCTGCAAAAGAAAATCTTGATTCTGATTTACCCGTACCTTGATTCCCTAAAGCTAGCATGCCCTTGGAGTCTTTGTCTTAGTCGGGTAAGTCTTGTTGAGTACTCTCGTACTCAGGGTTTGTTGAACCCCTTGTTGCAGGTGCGGTTCATGAACAAGTCTGCTTCGAGCCTTGTTGCATGACCGTCGTGGTTGAAGAAAGCGACGACGAGTAAACTGTGTGGCCTTTAGGCAAGGCATCTCGTTTGGGTGTTGTAATAAAGTTACTACCGATACTTCTCTACTAATGGTTTGTAATAATGTTACATAAGGTTTGAGATTTGAAAAACTGGTTTGTAACCTAAGTTATTGTAAGACTTCCGCTACTTTACTCTGTTGAATATTTTGAATAAACTGTTGTAATATTGCAATACTCCTGTGATTGGATCCTGTTCGGAGGAAAGCAGGCCTTTTAAGTTATGGTGAACATAAGTACGACGGTCAGAGGTCATTATGGCAATGACGTGTACTTGTGGGCCATCATAATTAGGAGGTTCTGTGACAACAGGTCGATCCGTCCAACGGGCTCTACTCGTTTCCCTGGCACGACTCCGTGGAAGCCCCCGACACTGGGTCGGAGGTACGTCCTCTCAATCCCTAAAGGTCGAGGGTACGGGTGTAGATGATGTTGAGGCTTCTGCCCCTGTCCATGAGTACTTTAGTGAGGCGTGTGTTGGCGATGATGGGATCGACGATGAGCGGGTAGACTCCAGGATTGGGGACGTAGTTCGGATGGTCATCACAGTCGAAAGTGATGGCCATGTCGGACCAATCAAGGAAGAGGGGGTCGCCAAGCGTACAAAGAAAACCTCTCGGTGCTCCCGCTTGAGCTGGCGCGCTGAGAGGCGCGTCGAGGGTCCCCCGTATATCATGAAACAGTCATGGATCTCGGGAAACCCCTCGTCCTTGTCGTCACCCTTTTCTTTGGGGTTCTCCTTCTTGTCGTCCTTCTTGATGCCCAAGCTTTCAAAGTATCTCCGCAGCATGTGGCAGTCCTCGAGGTTGTGGTTCGTGGGCCCTTTGTGGTAAGGACACGGTTCTTTGAGCATTTTGTTGAAAATGCCCCCGCCGGGGGGTCCTCGAGGCTTTTTGCGGTCGGCAGCAGCGACGAGGTCGTCAGCCGCGGCTCCGCACTTGCCCTGCTGGTTCTTATTCTTCTTCTTGTTGTTTTTTCTGGCACCCCGATTGGAGCTCTTGGGTTCCTCGTTCTTGTGCTTCCCCTTATCCGGGTCGCCACCAAAGATGGCACCAACCGCCTCCTCGCCGGCGGCATAGTTGGTGATGATGTCCATCAATTCGTTGGCAGTGGTGGGGGTGTTGCAGCCCAACTCCCGGACAAGTTCTTTGCAAGTGGTTCCAGAAAGGAAATCCATGATGACGTCGGAGTCGGTGATGTTGGGAAGCTCGGTGCGTTGTTTGGAGAAACGCGGATATAGTCACGGAGAGACTCGTCCGGCTTGTGTTTACAACTCCTGAGGTCCCAAGAGTTGCCGGGGCGCACGTAGGTCCCCTTGAAGTTCCCCTCGAACACTCTCACCAAATCATCCCAGTCGTGGATCTGTCGAGGTGGGAGATCCTCGAGCCATGCTCGAGCGGTGTCCGATAGGAACAGGGGGAGTTGTTAGATGATGACTTTATCGTCGGTGGTGCCGCCCAACTGACAAGCCAAGCGGAAGTCAGTGAGCTAAATTTCAGGTTTGGTCTCGCCATTGTACTTGGTCAGAGTCGACGGGGGGCGGAACCGGACCGGAAGCAGGGTGTTTCAAATGGTCTTGCTGAAGACTCGAGGGCCCGGTGGCTCGGGTGATGGACTGCGATCCTCGGCGCTGTCGTATCGCCCGCCCCGGTGCTCGTGGTAGCCTCGAGCTGCACCGTCACCATATTTGCGCCTGCGGCACTCGTTGATGTTGTCACGGGCATCTCGGGCTCGCGGTTGTCGACGATGCATTCTCGAACAGAGGTAGCCTTGTTTCCTCGAGGTGCCGGCTTGGGATGGACCGAGGCCTCCCTTTCTTGCTGGGAGGGTTCCGCGGGTTGCCCAGAGGCAAGGGCACGGCGCCTCGAGGCAGAACTCTCGGCCTGCTGCATGGCCACCGTCTCGAGGAGTCCTCGAATCTCATCACGGGCCCGACGGGCCTCAGAGGTAGATGGCTTGGGCATGTTGCAGAGAAGCATGGCGGTGGCAACGACGTTCAAAAGGTTGGGGTCCGCCCCGTGCACCAGGGTGCGCTACGTGGGGTGGCGTGGCGTTCCCCCGCTCCGGCGGCAGCCTCGGCTTCCAAATCCGACGGGATAGCCCCATCGATTTGGAAGCACTCGCGGGTCGGATCATAGCTGTCATCGGCAAAGTTGGAGTCAGGGGCGCCAAAATAGTAGTACGATGGATGCATGTGAGGTCGTCGATTGGTGAAGTCACAGTGGCGAGAGGTGATCGCACGGAGCTCCGTGTCAGAAGTCTCCGTAGAGTCCAAGTACTCGAAAGCTGGCATGGATGTTACGAGGTCAAGGGCAAAACATAGATGGTGCCTGAGGAGCTCCTCGTAAGCGCTCATGCTGGCACTTACAGAGGAAGCATATGCCCGGGTAGCTGTGTTCAGCCCATACGAAAATGCCCACGGAGGCATCGTCCTCGGTGTCGGAGGAGTCAACCCTGGGTCGGATGAAGGTGGCGCCGCGCCAGTTGGTGGGGTGATGGGATGCCCCGTTGGCATCTTACCCTCAGCCAAGCTCATCCTACACAGGTCCTCAGCGAGGAAATCCGTATCGGCGTTCGGCTGAGAGGCGCCGGATCGGGGAACGCCGTCACCCCCTGCGAGGCGATGATGGCGGCCGTGCTGGGCTTGCAGTCGCCCGTGCACGGGCCCGATGAGAGCGATGATACCGGTGCAGCGCTCCCCCTGGCTAGGAGAGCTCGTGGTCGCCGTCGGTCGGGTGTCTAGGCGAGAGAAGGACCATGTCATAGCCGTGGCCAAGGGACATGAACTCCAATCTCCCAAACCAGATCACCGTGGCCAACGGAAGTGGACGTTCGGGGTCAGCCATCCGAAAAAATGGCGGGAAAACGATGTCAACACACAGCGCCCCTACCTGGCGCGCCAACTATCGGTGTCCGGACCCGGGAGGCCCCTAAGCCGATGAGTGAATTTGCGCTGCGTGTTCCCTAATCCGGATGGTGATGCAAAGAGAATACGTGGGGGTTTATCCTGGTTCGGGCAAAGAAGGCCCTACGTCCAGCGGGGAAGAGAGGGTATTGTATTTCCTTGCACCTAAGTGTTTGCGTAGGGGTTACAAGCTGCGAGAGAGGGAGTCAGTCCCAAGTCTCAAAGAGATATTACAATGGAGCATTGCTTGGGATGTTGATCTCAGTAGTGAGGTGGTGTCTTGCAGTTTTCGTCCTTTGTCCTCCGTTGTCCCCTAGGAGGGTCCCCTGCCTCCCCTTTTATAGGGTCAAGTGAAGGCAGAGGAGTCGGTAAAACCCTAGGGCGGTGCCTTAGAGGTGAAGGTCCGACGTGCGCCCGTGAGGGCTGCTGTAGCAACGTGCTCTAGGAATGGCTGGCCATTCCCGGAGTACCATGGTGGCATCAGGGATGGGACGATGAAAGACCCTGAGTCCTGTGGCGAGCGGACGTGCATGCATTATCCTCTTGTTGACCGGCGATTAATCGAGGCAAGGTCGAGGCGTATCTGAGGGAGGTCGACGGGGAATGGATAAGGCTGGACCCCAGAAATCCTGGATGTGACGGTCGTCGTTTTGTGCCTCGAGGGGGCATCGATGGCGGAACAATATCCGGCATGGTGTGTATAGTGACAGGTTTTCACCGCCCATCCCGGGATGGGTGGTAAAAAGCGGGATTTGACGCCGGTACTGCTTCCATGCTGGCGGTGCTGTGCCATGTGGGTAGGAAGTGGTTAGTGGTTGCATTAAATGCCTTGACTTTTATCTGTAAGTAGGTGGGCGAGGAAGTGCCGGCTGGCTCGACCTAGGGTCGACCGGATCGACCCATGGTTGTGCGAGTCGGAGATTTTTCCAGGGGTCGAGGTGCATCGTCGAGGGGGCCTCGTGCGAGTCGGAACACAGTCGAGGATGCCCCGTCCTTACACGTATGTGGTTTTTCAAGGGTTTTTGTGATGCGGAATCCACAGGGGTTTTGGGTACCCCTGGTTTAGGTACCCGACAGAGAGAGTGCTTAGGTTCATAGGGTGGAAGCAAGCCAGCAACCACTCCATGATCATGGTGTGCCAATCCCCTGCATCCACTTGAACCAGGCTGGCGGGATGCAGGGACCGGCCGTTTGGTTGCCTGCTCATCTAGTTGAGCCAGGCTCCGTGCATGCACGAGGCACCCGCGGCCAGGCTCTGCGGGGACGAGCAAATCGGCTGTTCCTTTCGGGCCTGGCTTGCTGGATGCAACTGTTTTCTCACCTAATGACACTATTAGTGTATGATTAGTGAATATCAAGTGTTATTAATATATTTTAAAGATGTTTAAGACATAGTTAGATAAAAAAAATAAGTACTGTAGGAGTGCATTTGCATAAAATAAAAATCATAATTGTAATATTTTTATCTCATGCAACATATCTCCGTACAGGTAACCAAATAGCATCTCTTTTCAACTAGGCTGGCACTATTCGTTTGACTTATCAGCCGTACTTTTTCAGCGAAGGAACAGTATTTTCCTCTCACAACAAATCAACGAACAATACTTTTCAACAAAGCGAACAGGGGTCAATGCAGTCAACAAAACACGACAGGGTAGCATGGGTTCAGCCTGTCTCATGTGAGCCAGGCTCTCTGATACGAGCCAGGTTATACTTAGTACACGAACCAAACAGACCCACGGTGAATGGAATGGCTGAAGAGAAATTCTGAATGAATATTTTAATCCTTCAAGTGCTATCCCTTGTTGGAGAATGCGACATTTGGCCCAATTTGAATTTAGCAACGGTATGTTGATTTGAGATTGTGGCGGTTTAGCACTACCTTGATTGGGTGGTGGATTAGACCAACATCTATGGCTTTTAGAGCCTATATCATTGTCCTCGGGTTAATACTTTTACGTGAAACAAGGATGAAAGTGTAAGCGGTTTGGTGGTAGCGTGGGGTTCACTTAATGCGTGAAGTAAATTTAAACCATTTGAACTCCGGGACGTTACAAAAAGTATAGGGTTAACTTTCGGGAAAACAGTCATTTGTTGGTCAAGTGCGTGGACATGGGGAGTATGGTGCATGTAGACCCTGGAAACTCTTTTTTCTAAACTAAAGCATCTCCGAGAGCTCTTTAATGGAACTAAAAAACATTTTTTTGCAAAAAGAAGGAAAATCGGGCCCTCACATGTTCTTCGTGGCATGCGATTTCACTCTGGTTTTGATTTTCTAAGAACCAATTATTAGTAATTGTTGGAGAAAGACAAAACAAAATGGTTTTTTATTCATTTTAGCCACTTGGAGGTGCCATAAGGCAAGGGGCCTCACGGCACGGTTAGGCTGTGTCTTTTTGTTTCAACCCGGCCCATATCGCGTTTGCGGACGCGGCAGAATTTTGTGTGAGCCGGGCCTGTTGTCAAGCAGGCTCACGGTCGTCCACAGAAGAACGGAAGGCAGCCCGGCTTGTTGGTGAGATGAGCCGTTCGTGGCGCGAGCGTGCAGAGGAGCAAGTTTCACTTTGGTTGAGTTTGTACATGAAGGTCGGATGTCTAACGGGAATGTTCATAGGCTAGTGAGAGGCTCCATGTACGAAGCAGTTGGTAGACATGTCTGGTTTATCAGTCCGCCAAAGGGTGTGTGTACTTCTTATTCTCAAACCAGTTAATAAAGTTTGAGATTCTAAAAGAAAAAAATGCAGAGTCCCAGACTCATTGGCGCGTGTCAGATACTGAGATGCGATCTGGCATTGCGTCCCGTAAAGTTCTGATGACAAATCGCTGCAACGTTAAGCAATGGTTCCTCTCGAATATAAGGCCTTGTTTTTATCCAGAAATTTTTTTAGGTTTTACTACTGTAGTACTTTCATTTGTATTTGACAATTAGTATCTAATCATGGACTAATTAGGTTTAAAAGTTT
This sequence comes from Saccharum hybrid cultivar R570, assembly GCA_038087645.1. Taxonomy (NCBI): domain Eukaryota; kingdom Viridiplantae; phylum Streptophyta; class Magnoliopsida; order Poales; family Poaceae; genus Saccharum; species Saccharum hybrid cultivar. The sequence goes on from JAQSUU010000496.1 coordinate 22,157,348, forward strand.
CGTCTCACAATTTTCCACCCAATTGTGCAATTAGTTTTTTTCGTCTACATTTAATACTTCATGCATACGTATAAAGATTTGATGTGACGGGCAAAACCCAAAAAAAGTTGGAACTAAACAAGGCCTAAATTAATCCGGCAATCCCCCCCTAAACGCAATGTGATCTGATGGTAACCGGGTGAAGAAAAGAATCATGAAGTTGCATCAATCACCTGACGAGAATTGAAAAGAAGGAACCAGAGCACTGTTACACACACTCATGCTACAAGGCTTAAGCTACCTACCTAAGTACTCTACTAGCTAGTTTATCCTGTACATTTTTCCTCCTCGCTCTGATCCGATCCATGGCATCACGCATGCATTCATGCGTGCGAACTGCTTGATTCCGACGCGCCATTGCAAGCCGATCGTCAACACAGGTGCGGTGATCCAGTTGCCCCAGTAGTCCCAAACGACCCGTGGTCGGCATCGGCGAGCTTGCTGCCACCGCCGCCGCTTGCGGTGGGGCAGAACGCGAGGGACGCCACGAGCAGCAGCATGACGACGGGGACGAAGAGCAGCTGCGTGGGCGGCGGCGGCGGCAGCGGGGGCAGCGCCAGCGGGAGGAGCAGCAGCAGCGCGGCCGCCGTGGCCAGCAGCGCCGCCAGCTTGACCCCGTCCATGGTCGTCGTCGTCGCCACGGCTTCCTGCGGCATCGCCCGCATGGCACACAAGCAAGGCACGCGCAGGATCCTCAGATATAGCAAATGACCAAATGTGCAGCATCCGTACCTAGGTACCCACTGGACCTTATACAAATTTTCCCAAATGGGTGCGGCAGGGCAGGTGGTGGCGGCCGGAGCCCGCGGTTTGGTGCGCCTGTGGTTATCGAAAACTGGAACCGGAAGGGACGGATCACCGGTTCAGGGCATGTTTGGTTCTAAATTTTTTTTAAGATTTTTCATCACATCAAATATTTGAACATATGTATAAAGCATTAAATGTAGAGGAGAAAAAAAATTAATTACATAGTTTAGTAGAAAACCACGAGACGAATCTTTTAAACCTAATTAGTCCATAATTAGACACTAATTAACAAATACAAACAAATGCTATAGTAACCGAAGCCGAAAATTTTCACAAACTAAACCCACCCTCAATGGACCGGGGGGGAAGGCAAACGCCGGCTGTCGGATCACCTTTTTTCTAGTGTACTATGAGATGTCTCCGTACCAGGAAAGGAAACCAAACCGCGCGCGGGGGAAGGGGAATCAGTGGGTGGCAGCGTGTCTAGCTAGCTTCTTGTGCGGTTGTTGATGCATGCACGTCGGGTAGCCAGCCAGCCGTGGTTAGCAGGTCCTCGCTCGATTTTTAGGCTGTCGATCTGCCTGGATCCTCCGTACTAGTCATCCTAGGAGTCTGCGACATGCATCATCCCCAATTCCCCACTTCTCCAGCTCTTCTTGCCTCAATCAATTCAGCGCTATCTCCGGCAAAACCACTGCGCATACATGCGGTGCGTGGTGGCGCTTTATCCTCGTCGCCGTACAGGTCGAACCTTTGCTCGCAAAAAAAAGAAAAAAAGAAGAAAAAAAAAAGGTCGAACCTTGAACAAGGTGCGAATGGAATGGCATCTACCGTCTTGTAGCTCATATCGCATGCCTGGAAGATAGCGGCCTATTCGCGTGACGTTTCCGAAGTACGATCCCATACAGAGAACGAAGGGTACGGTCGGGCAAGGAATTTATAATAATCTAGCTCTGGTCTGGCTCTTCCGTGCACCGCATATGACTAGTTGAAGCAAATAGGCTGTTAGCGTAAAAAATTAGTTCAAGTTGTAGGACAGATTAGGGTACAAACGTACGATATTATAACCCCCCATTTGCTAGTATAATAAAATGTAAACGTACGGCTCAGTTGCTAAATTTAGCAAATCATCGAGCCCTTGAGTTAATCTGACCAACAGACCACATAATCTATCCCCAGGAAAGGTCATCATGGACTATTGGTTGCCAACTCGCCATAAATAACTGAAGCATACCTCGCTCGATCTTTACCTTAAACAGTATTTACATTTGCCGGAACAAGTGGCCACAGACAGTGGCGGAGCTCAACCGGAATTTTAGGTGGGGCAACAGCAACTAGCAGCTAGAGGCACCGGTGGACTGCAGCTAGGACGCGTCGGAGGACAGCGCCACCCTCAGCCTCGATGCAGTGATGCGGGAGAGGGACAGAGATTGAGACCTGAGATGTATTGGCCAGCTACACTACAACACGAACCCCCTTTGAGCGACGCATGGCTTGGAACGGAAATAAGATGCGTTGCTATCCCCCACCACCGCCCACTTTCCCACACGTCCAGCCTAGAAAAAACTACCCCAGTCAATCTGCAAGGTCCCAAGACCAATTCTTCCCGCACATCTCAAGCATCTCGGCCGCCGCTGCCTCGTTTTTGGGATGCGCCGGCACCCCACCACGGCGCCACTGTCTGCGCTTGGCCTCCTCCGCGCTGTCCGCATCTCCAGCCCCAACATGCATCCCGCTGCAGTCGCCTATCCGCGTGGCCTTGTCGTCCGCAACGGAAGCTGCCAAAAGGCCTGCAACACCGATGCGCCATGGAGGACGAGCACTGCGAGAAGCCGCCACCAGCAAGCTGTGGTTTCAACACCCCTCCCCAATTTTCCCCCTCCGTCTTGTAGGGGCGGCGGACTGAAGGACTTGTCGTCAACCCTCCCGATGCCTGCAGCCTGGCCCCTACTTCGCGGGCTTCGGATCTAGAGCCTGCTGTCCGGCCTCGATCTTGATCCAGTCTGTATCACCATCTTCCCTGTAGTGGCGCTCCCCTCCCATCTCAGAATCGAGGAGATGTGAGGAGAAGGTGGTTGGATCCGAATGAGGATAATCACATTCTTATCCCATCTGCGATGTGAACCCCCTCGAAATAGTACCGTCCATTATTCTCTAGGCATGCACTCCGCCTCTCTGCATCACATCCGTGAGGTATTATCCCCATCCCCTCTGTTTCCATGTATATGAGAATCGATTGATCTGTGAATTTCGGTGCACCTTATTGAGATCCCCAATGGGTTTTTCCTCAGTTGGAATGTGTTTGGTAAAATATGAATATGATGGATAATCTATATGACAGCAACAATTGTGGTGTCGTTCTTCTGTAGTCTATTAGATTTAATAGATTACTCCATTTGAATGTTTATTGTATCAGATGAATTAATCCAATTATGGTGATGTTCAAATGATGTTTTTCGATTTGTGCTAGAAATTTTAAGAACCGAAATGCATGACTCTGATACATAATTAATATATACTTTTTCTACAATTAGTGAAAATACTTAACATTTGAACTCACTCTCCATTCCTTACAGGATTGCTTGACAATTTAGTTTGAAGACCTACTGCTGCTGTAAGCTTTGGACTTATCGTTTGGCAGTCAGCCCATGAACTCTAACCTGAAATGGTATGTATAATTTTTTTTTAATCCTGATCTACCTTTATGCTACAGTTAATTCTGGTCTCACTAGTATTTTACTGGACTTGTCAGTATACTATTTTCTTTCATAGAGATATAACTTTGATGTTTCATTGGCAATTTGGCACTTCTTTGCACGAGCTTTATAAGTTCTTTGGTGCTTTTCATGCTTAAATAAGCATTTAACTGTATCCTTGTACTGCAGAAGGATTAAACTATCTGGTTAATGTGAGTATATTCACTGATGCATAAATGGTAAGCTGAACTTTTCATTTATGTGTTCAATCAAATTATTCATACTGAATTTATTCAGCGCTATCTTGAAGTTTAATTAATGGGCTTCCTTCTATACATCTTTGCAGATTGCAGTGTGACTATCTACTAGTGTGCTAATGTTGAGATGTAATCCAACTCTTCAAGGCAAAGCTTTTTATAAGTACCGTTTCTGAATGTTTATTATTTAGTTGTGTACTTGTGTTCACCACGCATTCTTATTTGCAGAGGATTCTTCATACTGGACATGAAAATGTTAGGTGAGAATTAAGTGTATATATGCCTCCAATTGCTTAATGTTTTAATGACTTGTTCTAATTATCTTTTTATAAGTAAAACATATATATACTATATTTAGGCTATTGGAATGATCAACTCTTGCATGGCTGAAAGGATGGAGATGAAAAGTGAAGAAGGATGTAACAAGATTCTATTGAATGAGCCCAGAGAGACGATTGCAAAATCAGACATGTTTATTCGACAATCATTATGTATTGTACAATATATTTAGATGGTTCCAACTTAGTTGATTGTAGTAGCAAAACATGTATGGCCATGATATAATTATTTATTAATGAAATATCCATTCAAGAGCTGTGATTTGTTCGTATTGTGATTTGTTACTGTATTGCTTATACATGACGAATGAATTTTCTTTGCCTCCAAAAAAATAATAAATACTAAAAAATTAAAAAAATGAGTAAAGCATATGTTCCTAATTCTAGGCAGAAACACATACAAGCGTTGGAAGCATGAGGAGATTTCCGTTGCTAGCTTGCAATGCTTTTATGGTACTTGTTACCAACGCATATGTATCTGTTGCTATAATCCCTAGCAACGCCACCTCTAGCAACACATGCTAGAAGCGTTGGTATAGACCCTGCCAACGCTTAATTAGACTTCTAGCAACGCTTATATGCGTTGCTAAAAGGGGTGTCTTTTTGTAGTGCTAGGAGTGGGCCATCTGAAGGGCTCTTGGGCCTTTGCTCGGGCATCGTCAGCCATCTCATGCAACGCTGCCGACACATAGAAAACACAGCCCAGCCACACCGCGACGCCCGCCGCTGCTCATCGCCTACTCGAGAGATGCCAGGAGCGAGGAACAAGAAAGGGGTGAGGATCTTTGATGCCGCCGGTAGCTAGGGCAGCTGCCCCACCCTGCGGGGAGCTCCGCCTATGGCCACAGAAGATGAGAAAGTCAAAGAACACTTTTTATTACTACTACTAGCACAAATCCTAGCTTGAGAGGAACATAAAACGAAAGGGAACGTAAATATTTGCCTATTGTTGAAGCTCATTCATCGACTACACTACAGTCCTAACTCAGCTTGGGCAACTTGGGTAAGCAAAAATGGCAGTCTAGCATTCCTTCAAGGTGATCTTTGTGGTCAACACTGGACAGTTCTTCGATCCCTGCTGCCTCTTTACCAGGCACTCACTTCGGTGACTATCGGGAATGGGAAGGGCACCACCTTCTGGTTCGATGCCTGGCATCATGATGACTCCATGGCAGACAAGTTCCCAGCTCTTTTCATTCACTGCGCAAACAAAACTGCTTCAGTTCAACAGGTGTTCCATGCTGGAATTGATGACAACAGCTCCTGGGTACCAAGGTTCACCCTTCAGGCAGGGGCTGAACTAGCTGAGCTCAAGATCATCATGCAAGCAACCACCCTCTCGCCTGAAACGGATTGTCAACGTGGACCATTCTGCCTGCCCAATGGCAAGTTTGATTCAGGAAGTCTTTACAGACTATTGAAGTCAAGGAAGGGACTGAACACCCAGCGGCAAAATTCGTGTGGTCCAGCAGGGCTCCACCAAGAGTCCAATTCTTCATTTGACTTCTTATGTATGGAAGAATTTAGTGCAAAACAAACTTGTTTCGAAAGAAGGTGATTGATGACTCAACTTGCGAGGTATGTAATGTAACCTGGCGCAGGAGACCCCGGCTCATATTATTGCGGGTTGTGACTTTGCAACTTTGGTCTAGACGAAGTTGGGGATCCATATCCCACTCAATGACCCGCGATCGCCTCCAGAGTTTTATCTGCTGAGTGCTCCCTCAAATATTCTGTCTAAACATTATTCAACCCTCATTGCTCTATGCTATTGGCAAATTTGGAAGCACAGGAATGGGATTGTATTCAGGAATGAAGCTTCATCTCTGACTCAAATTTTTGCTCCATGCATTTCGGAAGCAAAGTTGTGGAAGTTCAGGCTTCCAAAGAAGGATAGACTTATACCAGATTTATGGTGTAATTTGTTCAATTCAGCAATGTAATATCCACATCGAACTAAACAAACAATGTAATTTTATTTTTTGATGACCTGAGAGGTCGAGATCAATGAAAAGTCACGTGGGGGAAACTCTCCCCCATGTTGCCATTCAAAAAAAGGGAATGTAAATCCTAGATGAAAGTTTAGGAAGATAAATCAGACTAGAAATATTTTTAAAAAAATGAATCATAAAAAAGATAAAATTTCAAAAACTTATCCATAGATTTTACATGGAAAAATAATGCAATTAAAAATCCTAAAATTTGTTTTTATCTTACAAATTTTATAGAAATTTTGTTTTAGCTTTGAAAATTATGAAAATAGCTTTGATTTTTTTTTCCTAAAATCATGCTCTATTTATGGTGCTTAACTGGGAATTGTTTGAATCTTGACATACTCATTTTAGTGCTTATTTGCTAGTAGAATCTCTTATTCTCTATTATATTTAGTCTATGTTGATCGTCCGGACTATGTAGAAGCGTCAGTGGAGCTAGCGTCAGCGTCATTAGGACAGTAGTAGGCGCTGGACCTGGACCCTTACCCTGGATAGATTTTTCAAAGTAGCAATGTTAGCCTATGGCCTTGTTTAGATACAAAAACTTTTCACCAAAAACTACAGTAACGAATCTTACGGCACATGCATGGAGTATTAAATATAGACGAAATTAAAAAAAAACTAATTGCACAGTTTGTATGTAAATTGCGAGACGAACGTTTTGAGCCTAATTAGTCCGTGATTTGACACTAAAGTACTACAGTAACAAATGTGCTAATGACGGATTAATTAGGCTTAATAAATTCGTCTCGCAGTTTCCAGGCAAGCTATGTAATTAGTTTTTTTATTAGTATCTGAAAACTCCTTCTGACATCACATGGAACATCTGATATGACATTTTTTCAAAAAAAATTCACAAACTAAACACACAGCCTATGTGGTAGCATACACCCTGCCTCTTAAATTTAAAATTATGGAGCGTAGCTGGGTGATGGCGCTATACAAGCATCATGACCCGGGTACGAACATAAGAAAGACATTTATGAAGCCTAAGAGTGCTGATGGGCTTTACTGCTATCATCAGCCCAAGTAGCCCGTCCAAGCCTTACACCTACCCATCACGATCTCGTCTTTGCCTCTGGTGTCCACACGACCTCGTTCTTCTTTTCTTTTCTTTTCTTTTCTTTTCTTTTTTCCTTTGATGATGAGATAATGGCTGTGTTTAGTTTCAAATTTTTTTCCAAAATTTGCCATCACATCGAATGTTTGGACACATGTATGAAGCATTAAATATAGATAAAAAAATAACTAATTTCACAGTTAGGTGCAAAATCGCGAGACGAATCTTTCGAATCAAAGTAGTCTGTGATTGGACACTATTTACCAAATAAAACCAAAACGTGCTACAGTATACTTTTCAGCCTTTTCAGACCAACTAAACACAGCCAATGTAATGAAGCGCTTTAGTTAGAAACCAGTAGTACTACGCGAGACAACTGGCCGGCTGAACACGTTGCCCTCTTTAGTTGGAGAGCAGTATGTATGGGTACAGTTCAATTGCAGGAGCAATTACGTATCTCGGAGCGTAGTTAAGAAGTGAACATGCGACGAGAACGAACACCATGAATAGGAGTATTGAATAATCGATGATGCATGGGCATGGCAGTGGCAGGGTCACCATGCATGCTCGATCTTTATTACGCACGGGTTTTTTACCGACCGACTACCACAATGCGTACCCAGGATTTAGTGCCGGACCAAAATGAAGAATTCACGTTACCATACCACGCGAAGCTGCTGAGCACTTGAACTGAACCATCAGCAGCTGGCAAGGCACAGATAGACCGAGAACGCCACGGCCGCCGGCGACGTGCTACGTGCAGATCAGATGTGATGAGCCGCACCGCACCGCACCCGGAACGGCGTACTTCTTCCGGTGCCAACAGTTGGCCCTTGGGCCTTGGCCGGCCGTGGCGCGTTCGTTCGTACAGCTTGGCCCGGCTCCGCCCGCAGTCCGCGCGCCATGCGCGCTTGCCGGCCAGCACGCGCCGCGATGCTCACGCCACGCGCGCTCGCTTCGGCGGTTCGACACCGTGCGTGCTTTGCGGCGGCTAGTGCGCGCCGCGCCGTCCACGGATGGTGCTTTTGAGGGACGAGACGCTCCGTCTCAAAAGCCACGCACGCACTCGACTCGACAAAGCAGAAGCAGGAACAGACAGGCGAGTGGCACTGAGACTCGACAATGCACTGTGCAAAAAAAATAAATTCTCCGTCACATCAAATTTGCGATACTTGAGTACTAAATGTAGATGAAATAAAAAACTAATTGTACAGCTTGGTTGTATTTTGCGAGACGAACATTTTGAATCTAATTAGTCAACGGTTGAACACTATTTACCAAATAAAGCCAAAACATGTTACAATACACTTTTCAGGCAACTAAACACAGCCGGCGGCCACCGGCAAAGCCGCTTTTGCGAGCTGAAAAGCGTCTGTGTGGCCGTGTTTAGGCCTGGGCCTGTTTAGATGTGAAAAAAGTTTAAGTAAAATTTCTGTAGCACTTTTCGTTGTTATTTGACAAAATTTATCTAGTCATGGACTAACTAGGCTCAAAATATTCGTCTCAACATTTACAGACAAACTGTGTAATTAGTTATTTTTTTACCTATATTTAATGTTCCATGCATGCATCCAAAGATTCGATGTGACAGTTACTATGCAAACTTTTTGGCACTTTTTGCCAACTAAACAGGACCCTTGTTTAGTTTGTGACAAAATGCAAAAAGTTTTCAAGATTCCCCGTCACATCGCATATGCCGGCACAAATATGGAGCATTAAATGTAGGTAAAAAAATAACTAATTGCATAGTTTATCTGTAAATGTCGAGACGAATCTTTTGAGCCTAGTTAATGCAGGATTAGACAAAGTTTGTCAAATACAAACGAAAATGCTACAGTGCTTTTTCAAAAAGATTTCGCAAACTAAACATGGCCTTAGTTCCAGAATCAGCGGCACCAACTTCGAACAGTGCACCGTAATATTTCGTTTGCATTTGATAAAAATTGTCCAAATTTTGACTAATTAGTCTCAAAATGTTCGTTTCGCAAAGTACAACAAAACTGTGCAATTAGTTTTTAATTTCATCTGCATGTGACGGCATTTTGATGTGATAGGAATCTTCATTTTGTATAGTGAAATTTAGAGTAGAAATTGGGAACTAAACCAGGCCTGTGCTGGAGGGAGAGTTCAGAGTTTGAACATTGGAACTGGGACTCCGGCAATGAGACGCGAGGGACTTTCAAGGTTTTGGCATTTCTGTCGCCTGTCGGCACTTGGGAGGGTGTATAATCATGATGGCGTAGGCTGTGTTTAGTGGCTTGAAAGAAGATTCTCCGTCACGTCAAACTTGCGATACATATATGAAGTATTAAATAGGGATAAAATCAAAAACTAATTGTACAATTTAGTTGTACTTTACGAGACGAACGTTTCAAGCCTAATTAGTCAACGGCTGGACAATTATTATCACTCTATATTTAGGAACTACCGGTAGGAGTACAGTAGAGAGAACGAAACATTAGGGGTAGGTAGGCTGTGTGTTTGTCAAACCTGTCCGATCAGAACGCTGACTTTTGCCGATGACAGACGAGAGACGAGAGTGCGCATCAGAGCATGTAGCTGTAGTCTATGAATGCGTTTGCTTACCTACGGCACGTAGCTGTAGTAGATAACAGCACGAACACGTTTTGGTGGATGTTAGGGAGAATTAATGAGAGCGCGTGCGTTAATTGGCGGTGCTTGATCACCTCAGCATCTCCCTCCCAGGTGAAGCCAATACGAACAGCCAAAACAAAAATACTCTTGGCTTCTCTGACCGCACTAATAATCTTTCAGAAAAAAAAACGGTGTCACTATTAAGACCGTGACGACATTGAGAAGCTGGAGCCCTGACTGGGCTGATCGAACTATCCTTGTGAGAGTCTAAAGATGAAACGATTTTTAGTGGAGTCACAAAACAGGGTTTTGATGCGATGCACGACTTGTAATGAGACAATAGGCTGTGTTTGGTTCCCTGGCTTAGCCGTATAATGCAACTTGTGTCTGTTTGGTTCCTGTAAGGCCTGCTAGCCGGACTTACAGAAGCCCAGTTTATACGGTTTTGGTGGCTCCGTGGAAACGCCCGCATCGCTCGTTCTAGCGGAGCCAAGCTTAGCTAGCTCCTGCGCCACGTCCGCTCACCTCCTCTTCCTTGCAAGCGCCTTTTCCACCGCCAGGCTCACCTCCTCTTCCACTGCTGACAACCACGACAGCGCCAACGTGCCGCAACCACCGCGCCAGATCTGCCGACCTCCGCCCACTCACCTCCTCTTCCATCGCTCGAATCGAGCTCTATCACGCGAACAGCACCCGAATCGCCTCCTCTTCCACCACGCGAGTAGCGCCTGAATCACCTCCTCTTCCACCACCGACGCCCGAATTGAGCTCCACTGCAGCGGCAGGGTGGCCCGAATTGAGCTCCGCGGCGCCCGTTGGTGCCACTCCACCACCGGGGAGAAGATGGAATCTGCGGCACTAGGGAAGAAAATGGAGTTCGCCATGGGCTACACGCACCCGACACTAGGGAAGAAGATGGAGTCCACCATGGGCTGCACGCACCCGGCGCTAGGGAAGAAGATGGAGTCAGCCAGGCAGTAAGGTCCTAGATGGCTAGAGGGGGGTGAATAGCCTATAAAAAATTCTACAAATACCACTAAGCAAACTCGTTAGAATAACAAACGGCGTAAAGCGAGTTTTGCTTAGCCAAAGGTTGTGATGCAAGCCTCCTATCCATAAGTCTAGTAGATTATGATCTCTAGTTCACACAAGTGCTATATCACTAATTTTACACTAGAGAGCAAGCTAACAACACTACTAGCAAAGCTACCACTAGAGCTACACAAGATAATCTAGTAAATGTAAATGCAAGAGAGAGGATTGTGATTCTTATACCGACGGTGGAGTGAAGATGTTGCCAATCACCAAGATGATATACAATCAATCAATATTGACAACAACACAATATGAAGACCAATCCCCGGGAGACAAGATACATAATATTTTTGTTCACCCGGTGTTCACTTGTGCACCGACAAGCTACGTCACCAGTTGTGTCGACCAACACTTAGATGGTTTCCCGGTGTGACCCTCGAGTCACTTGCCCCTCAAGGCACGCCCCGCAAGGCACCGCAAGACACCACTCTCAAGTGAGGTAACTCAATGACACGCGTATTCCACTAGAGTTGCTTTTGGCGTCCCGCCGAGGAAAGCACAAGAACCTCTTACAATCAACCGGAGGTGGCCAAGAACAAACACCTTCTCTTGCCAACGCCTCCAACAATCTCCAAGCCGGCTAGGAGCGGTACTCTCCAAGAGTAACAAGAAATCCACCGGCTAAACCACCCACAAGTGCCACTAGATGCCCTCAAGCTATGCAATGCACTTTGGGATCACTCAATCTCACTTTTGATTTGCAAACAAGCAAGAGAGATGAGTGGGAGGAGAAGTTTTAGCTCAAAGGATGCACAAGAGTGTTAGAAATGCCAAGCAACCTCTCCAAGGGCCGGTCAATACGTATTTATAAGCACCCCAAACAAATAGAGCCGTTAGTAAACCACTGGGCGTTTTTCGTGAGCGACCGGACGCGCCGGTCGAAACTGACCGGACGCTCTTCACCGCGTCCGGTCGCCCTGTGACGTCCACGTGTCCCTCGAATTCAAACGCGGTCGTCTAATTTCAACGGTCGACACAGTGTTCAAACAGTCATCGCATGACCGGACGCGCTGCTCAACCGACCGGACGCGCCGATCGCACAGCACCGCACGCCCGCGACGCATCGACCGGACGCGCTCCACGCAGCGACCGGACACGACAGTGCCAGCGTCCGGTCGGAGTCCAGTAAGCCCCCTTCGCGCCCGGACGCGTTCGATCGTGTGTGACCGGACACGCCGCGCGTCCGCTCAGCCCTTCGCCACGCACTGTTCCTCTGGATGCCCGACCGGGCGCTCCGGTTCCACGAGGGACCGGACGTGCCGGTTGCAAACCCTAGCCCGCGCGCCTGACTGCAGCGTTGTACTGACCGGACGCATCCGGTCAAACCGTGACCGCGTCCGGTGTAGCGTCCGATTACGCTGGTGACTTCCGTTCGCCTCCGTTTCTTTTCCGACTTCCAGCGTAGTGGAAAATAGGCATTTCATTTCCCCTAAAATCGCCTGAATCCCGCACTCGCAAGCTCGGCGGGAGGGAGAGAGGAACCCAAACCCCTCTCTACCCGCAAATCACAACGCGACCAACGCCACCTTTGCAAATGTGCCAACACCATCAAGTGTACATCTCCATGTGCTTGTATGTTAGCTTTTTCTCAATTATTTTCAAAGGTTTTCCAGTTAGCTCACTAGGTCCTACATGCAATGCACTTCATGAATTCACCTAGTGGCACCCGTGTGTCGAATAACCGATAAGACTTCCCCTCTTAATAATTCGGCTATCGACCCTAAACCACTCACACCCTCTATGGTGTCTTGAGTGCAAAACAAAATGGCCCTATGGTTATACCTTTGCCTTGAGCCCATTTTGTTTCTCCAAATGATATGATCCACTTCATATCATCACATGACCGTCTCGATCCATCGACCTTGACTTCACTTGCCCTTCACCGTTGCATCGGTCCATCAGCGCGAAGTCTTGCTCAAGCTTCACCATCGCATGGTCCTTCGCTTCGAAGTCTTGACTTGCCCTTCACCTTCACAACCGGTCCATCGAGCCAAGCCTCATCTTGGTCTTCACCATTTTTGGTCATATGAGTCAATGTTATGTCTCATATTCAATGACCACCTTTATCTAAATCATCCACTTAGATACAAAGGTTAGTCCTAGGTTTCATCAATTAGCCAAAACCAAACTAGGGACTTTCACAGGCTCATGCCCTGGCGGAGCCCCGTCGAAGTGCCACCGCCGCCGCCCCAGGCTCCACCCTACACCTCACCTCAGTAACGCTGAACGGGGTCCCCGGCTCCACCCTCCACTTTGTCGTGCTCCCCCATCTCTACCTCGGTGAGGTCGCCTCCACCTCCAGATCCGCCATCCTCCTCCGCATGTCCTCCTCCTCCCTCTGTGTGTGCCGGCCACCTCCCACGGCTGTAGTCGTTGTCCTCCTCCACCTCCGTGCACGGCCGTGGCTCACCTCCGCACCGCCCCCTCTACCTCCGCGCTCTGCGGCATTGGTTGGTGGGCGAGTAGGCAGAGCTCGTCTGCGGCGTGATTGCATTCGAGCTAGCCAGGCAACCAAACATGATCCAAGTAATCCAGGCTTAGCTAAGACAAGTGAACACATTAGTCTCTTGCATTGGGAGAGCCAGGCTTGGGTTGCCCAGACTTAGCTGGCTAGCCAGGCCAGGTCGAAAACATGAACCAAACACACCCATAGTGTGTATCCAAAATAGGGTTCATAGTAGTAGGGTGCCTGCCTGATTATGTTGCCGATCTAACTCTCGAAGCTGACGATGATGACTTGCTCACATTTCTACTTGAGATAATCCTGAAAGAATAAGAGAGATTCGATTGAAGAGGTACATCGATGAGTAGGTCGACAAGAGAGGGTGTAGTTGAGTAGGAATGGGTTACTGTGTGGGACTTGGGAAGAGATCGCTGTAATGGCTCTACTTTCACGATACTATAGCAGCAAAACACAGTTTAGTATTGTTGACACTTTTGGATAGGCTTTCTAATTTAACTCACCGTCTTTGGCTTCTGTCGGATGCTCCGTCATGTGTGACAGACGATCCGTCCCTCACGAAAGGTTCTGTGAAACATTCCGCTGACTCAGGACTTAGGCTGTCCGCACCGGGTACGCTATCCCCGTCCTGGAGGACCGGATAGCGGACCGAAGTGCCGCAGCGCGGTACTAGGAAGCGTCCGCTACCCAAGAGGACGAGCTCGCGTCCGCCAGGAATAGCGCGCTTCGCGGACGTCCGCTATCGGCCAGCGTGGCGTGGGGCCCATGCGCCCGTTCGTCTGCGCCATGAGCAGGAAGGGGGAGAGAGAAGGGGATGGCCGGCGGAGGAGGAGCCGCGCCCCGCGGCGGTGGCGGAGGAGCTGCATCGTCGCCCTCGCCTCGCGCCCGGAGCTGGAGGAGGCGGCCGTCCCCGCGCCCGCCCGCGGCTCGCCCGCGGACAGAGGTCGCGGTGCTCCCCACGCCTGCTCGGAGGATCCACCCGCGCGCGCCGGTGAGCCCCGCCGTCGGGATCCGCGCGCCCGCTCGTCGGGATCCGCCCGCGCGCCGGTGAGCCCCGCCGTCGGGAGCCGCGCGCCCGCCCGCACTCGCGCCGGCTGGGGAAGCGCCGGGGAGGGAGGGCCGGGGAGGGAGGGGAGGGGCGCCGCGACCGCCGGGGAGGGAGGGCCGAGGAGGGAGCGGCGCTCGGGAGGGAGGAAGGGAGAGAGAGAATGGGAAGGGAGTGGCCGGCGGTGGTTTTATTATTAAAGAAAACTGACAAGTGGGCCCTACCATAAATAGAGGATGATATAGAGTATGAATGGATGCAGAAGAAATTGATATAGAGAATAGAATCTCGATGACTAGGACGAAATATTCCTTTTAGAGGATGAATTTAAAGTACGACGAGTGCGGATAGCCTTAGGTGTGACTAAGGTTTGGAGTCTAAACGGATAGTCTGGCACAGCTGGCGGATGTTCGGGCAAGCGGGGTTGTTCGGGTACTCTGGGAAACTGTGCTAGCTCATAGATAAATCGATCTGGAGCTGGGAGCTCATCCAACTGATGCCCAAGTGGTGCTCTGATTAGTGATTAAGTCACTACGGACAACGAATTAAGATGTTTGTTTACAGTTTATTTACTATAGCAATAAATATCGAGTATGTCTGATTGGGGCTAAGCTGCATTTTCCACTAAAAGCTAGGAGGTACATATGGCCGCGCAACCACCGGGCTCCGGGGTGCAAAAAATTACTCCAGTTTGCAGTGAAATAAGACTATTTGGTATATGAAATCATAAATATGTTGAGCTATGTTTCGAAGCCACGTAAAACTTATAGCATCGGTAAATTGGAGTTATTTTGTGATGCTACGAGTTTGGATATCCTACAAATATGAGTTAATTGTTGTGAGGTTACACGTTTGAAGCTTGCATTGAATATTTTTTTATTTCATTAGTTAAATTTGTTAACGGCGTTAACTAATTTGTAATTAAGTGTTAGGGTGTTTTTGATCTGAAGCTTCGGTTCTTGTGCGCTCCTATTTTCATCAAACTACCGTACAAGATTATTGGTTTTTGGTAGATATCTAAACTCATGTATATATATTTCTCGAACATCTATGTAACTTAGACCCTGTTTAGATCTATTTGCCCTAAACTTTTGCCGCTAAACTTTAGTTCTTACTTGGGTGTTTGGATCCATGACAAAAAAAAAGGGACTAAAAGTGCAAAATAAGGTATCCTTCACACCTCCAATACTTTTAGCTCAGTTTTGCACCTCTTGTGATGCAAATGGACTAAACTTGAGCCTTTTCTTTTGCTCACTTTTAGCATACCTGTTTAAATCCATTTGCCAAAAAATGGGCTAAAAGTGCAGGGCTAAAGGTTTGCCATGAAAAATAAACAGGGCCTTAGTATTTCTTCTTGAACATATATTTCTCCAATCATTACTTCTACATCTATGTTTTCACGCTTTATTTGCTCATGTTGCCCTGTCATTTTAGGTCTTTGTTTAGTGTGGCTCTCACTCCGTATGCGGCTCCTACACTGGAGCGGGCTAACCCACACCAAATGAGGCTGTGAGGAGAACACAACAATTTTGAGATTCGAAGTCGGAGCGGCAAAAACTAGCTCCAGCTCCTGCACAAAAGCACACGGACAGGAGCCTGATCAAACGAGAACTTAGTTGGCCCTTGTTTAGATGCCATCAAAATTCCAAGTTTTTTCACTCTCTCCATTACATCAATTTTTAACCGCTTGTATGGAGTATTAAATGTAGGTAAAAAAATAACTAATTACACAGTTTAGTTGTAAATCACGAGATGAATCTTTTGAGCCTAGTTGGTCCACGATCGGATAATATTTGTCAAATAAGACGAAAGTGGTACTATTCATTGGGTTGAAATTTTTTCCCAATCTAAACAAGGGCTTGGTTGTTCAGCTCAACCACCATTCAGCCTGTTCGCTTGAGCTTTCAGCCGCTTATTTTTAGTCAGCCAGTAGTATTTTTTTCTCACAATAAATCAATCAACAGTACTTTTAGCCGCTTATTTTCAACCAAACGAACAGGCTGATTGTCCAATGTCCATGATGACACTCTGCCAATGCAGCTTCACTGCATAACGTGCATGCTGGGTTCGATAAAAAGCTCATTGACCTAACTATAGCACGGGAGGTGCGCTCCGCTGCGTTGTTTTTTTCGCTTGAACAGTAAAACAGCAGTAGGCAGTGTACACAATACAGTAGAGGAAACGGTAGTGAACAATGCATGGAGCAGTACGAACAATGTTTCTTACAATGGCGTCGTTAAAACAGTGTACGGGATGAACATTGTTCGCTACAGTGTCAGAGGCAGTCGAGGCCGATGATTTGTTCCTGCATGAGGGAGTATCTTATTCGGTTGCACATTTTAATGTTGCTATGGTTATATTCTTTTTTCTTTCAAAATCAAAACTAGTTGATTTCAAATAAATTTCAACTTTGGTTTTGTTTGTTAAGCTTGATTGGAATGGACTCTCAAATAATAATAATATACACCATGTTCTCTTGTCTTATAAGCCGTACATTTTCAGCTAACGAACAATATTTTTCTCTTGCAACAAATCAGCGAATGATACTTTCAGCCATGACTTTTCAGCCAAGCGAACAGGACGATAAAAGGCTATAATAAATAAGAATATATTAATTTGGAAGATAACTTGAAAAATATTTAATTGGCTTATTTATCCGCCCTTGACGCGGCCGGCTTGCAGCTGCAGGTGAAGGCACCGCTGATGGTGCCTCCAACGGCTGCCGTCTCACCCTAAAAGAAGATGACCAAAACTAAAATAAAATTCCAAAAAACTGTGGTCATAACTCATACAGTAACGAAAAAGTTGACTAAGATCGGCCAAACTTCGTTCAGATTTGTTCTCCATGGTCTCGTGACAAGTAAACTATACTTACTACGGAGCACTACGTCCGTAAGAACGTAAAATACGCAACGATTTGACCGGCCAGTACGAAACGTATTTTAAATCTCCTCGGGTCAACACTACGTATTTTAAATCTCCTCGGGTCAACACCATGGGCCTTCACCCATCCTAAAGTTTAAATAAATTTTAGTCACTTTTAGTCACTAAAATGCTAAACATTCTTATTAAAGTTTAGAGGCCACTAAAATTTAGTGGTTTTTAGTCACTAAGGGTAGCTAAAAGTGTCTAAAGTGTAATAGGACATCTGCTTCAGTGGTCTTTAGTCATTATACATTGGGCTGATCTAGCTGGCTGATTTTTTATGAGAGAAAAACACTGCTGGCTGACTGACTGATTTGACTGATAATCTCAAGCGAACGGGCTAACCAGGAAGTTACTAAATTTTAGAAGTGTCACTGAACTTTTAAGGGTAAAACCCAACTGGCCCTAAACATGCTGCCTTCGTGGAAGCAATAGCAGCTGCAGGCCGTTGCTTGCTTTTGCATTTTTCTATTTCATGGTGGTAAGACGTCAGCCACTTTAGAAAATTTGCTCTCAGGTAGAGAAACTCAAGAAGAAGCGAAAGGACTCGTCAGCTGATGCTGATGTGTTCTTCTGCCGGCAAAGCCAGTACAATGATTTAATCACAGAAAGATAAGTACAGTACTATTCACAGATCAGATTAGCTGTATGCGGGGGGCACGCACGTGCCATGGAACCGCCGGGTTAGTAAACCAAGTACAGAGATTCCTTTCATGCCGGGTAATCACTCAACCACTCCACAAGAAGCAAAGCATGAGTAGGCTTGAAACAACCTGAAGTGAAGTGATGCCTTACCTTTCTTTTAATTTAATGGGTAGCTGGAATATACTACATTTTCTTGGGAGATAAATCTGGATTGCTCCAATTCCTGCCACATGCATGCGTCCGGGGCCCGGCACCACTGACTGAGATCACGATCGGATTTAATAACAAAATACAGTGCTGCTTCAGCTCTATCTAATTCTAATCCGTTCGGCTCCCGCTCCCGGTCTTAAAAATGCGTTGCTGCATCGACATTCTCGTGGACACGAAAGGGCTCTGATTTGTTGGGTGTAAAAAATTGCAGCAGGGGCAACGTGTCTGTCCCGCGCTCACTACATTTTGCATGATGATCGTCCCACCTCGTTCAGCTCTGAAGTAGACGAGGCATGCATCTACGAATAATACGGTAGCGTTACGAATGCAGCAGCAGGCTGGCTAGGACTTCCTCCATCCCAAATTACAAGACATTTAATCTTTTTAATTTAATGCCAAGTTTAACTATTTGTCTTATTTAAAAATTTATGTTAAATATCATTTTTTTTGTCGTGGCCGGCTAAATATCACTTGCTTTTTTAATACGGTAGCGTTACGAATGCAACAGCAGGCTAGTAGTAGTAGGGAGGTCGGGTCAACGCAAGCCGGGAAAAAGGAGCAAGGGGAAACCACACTGCACACACAAAGATCGGTCTCCAGTCCCTCCTCTCCTGGTCCTACTCGCGGTGCGTCGGTCCCTCACTCTTTTCCTCTTGCCCTTCTGTCCGAGCGCTACGTACGTGGGAGCGGACTTGGCCGGGAAACCATGACCCGTTTCGTCGAGTCGTCGTCGACACCTTAAAAAAAAAAAAAAGAAGCGCCACAAAAATCGGTTAAATTCTCGCGGCGCAGTTTTACCCCGCATCGCGTCGCCGTCCCGGTCGAAACCACGCAAAAATTCTACTGCCGGGCACCCACGCGCGGAACACAGCAAGGGGCAGACAGGGCCCCGCGCCAAACGAAAACACCCACAAAAAAAACCACCAAAAAAACACGCAGCCGAGACGAGAGGCACATCCCTTTGTCCGTCCGCGGTCCGCGCTTCTGCCGATTCGGATCCCCTTCCTCTCTTCCCCTTCCCCCCACTCCCTTCTCCAACCCACCAGCCGCGGCGAGCCAGCGACGGCTCAGCCCCTGCCGCGACCCAAGCAAGCAAGCACTCCTCGTAGCGGGGGAGCCAGAGCCAAATGGGGTACCTCTCCTGCCGCGCGGACTCGTCCGTGGCGACGTGCCGCTCCATCACGGCCATCTCGCCGCTCCCAATCTCGCGCCGCTCGGGGGCAGGCGGCGGTTCCTCCAGGCGGCCCGCGCTGCCGCCGGCCATCGAGCGCTTCGACTACGCGGAGCTGGAGGCGGCCACGTCCCACTTCGCGGACGCGGCGCTGCTGGGCCGGGGCAGCCACGGGGCCGTCTACAAGGCCGTGCTCCCCTCGGGCCGCGCCGTCGCCGTCAAGCGCCCCTCCCCGCGCCGCCCCGAGGTGGACAACGAGATCCGCATCCTCTCCTCCGTCCGCGGGCCGCGCCTCGTCAACCTCCTCGGCTTCTCCGACCCCGGCCCCAATCGCCCCGGCCCCGCCCCGGCCGCGCGCTTGCTCGTCGTCGAGTACATGCCCAACGGCACGCTCTACGACCTGCTCCACTCCAACCCGCGCCCGCCCGGGTGGCCGCGCCGCCTCCGCCTCGCGCTGCAGACGGCCGGGGCGCTGCGCGCGCTCCACGACGCCGACCCGCCCGTCATCCACCGCGACGTCAAGTCCGCCAACGTCCTGCTCGACGCCAACCTCGACGCGCGCCTCGGCGACTTTGGCCTCGCCCTCCGCGTGCCCAAGGCCAATGCCGCCGCCGCCGCCGCCGCCACGCCGGCGGCGCCCGCGGGCACGCTCGGCTACCTCGACCCGGCCTACGTCACGCCCGAGAGCCTCAGCACCAAGACGGACGTCTTCAGCTTCGGGATCCTGCTGCTGGAGATCATCAGCGGCCGCAGGGCCATCGACGTCCAGCACTCGCCGCCGTCCGTCGTCGAGTGGGCTGTCCCGCTCCTGCGGAAAGGCAAGGTGGCCTCGCTGTTCGACCCGCGTGTGGCGCCGCCACGCGACCCGGCCACACGCAAGGACCTTGCCGCGCTGGCCGCTAGCTGTGTGCGCTCGTGCAGGGAGCGCCGCCCGTCCATGGCCGACATCGTCCAGCGTCTCGTGGTCCTTAGCAAAGCAGTGTCGGCCAAGGTGTGGAACGGCCTCGCCGATGGGCTTGCCGTGGTAGGGAACCCCTGTGCGGTTGTTGATGTTCACAAGACCATCTCGAAGCGAGCTGCTGCCAGCAACAGAGCTGAATCGGAGAGGGAGTCGACCTCAGCATTGGCGTTTGACGACGATGAAAAGGAGGATGCAGATGCAGGGGCCTTGGAGGAGGATCAGGTGCCATTGGTTGGTGCCAAGAAGTCACCCCGCCCACTGAAGAACGGGATAGTCTTATCTGAGGCAGGGGCTCGGGAGAGGAGAAATCTCTTGGACCTGATGGCTCGGATCGATGGTGTTGCCGGCCAAAGATTCGGCATTACCAGAGCAAGAACAGTCCGCGCTACTGGTGAGCTTATTGAAAAGGATGCAGTGTTGCTCCTAAGGAGGAACCAGACGGTAAGAGTTGTTGGATCTGAGGCACTGCCAAAGTCTGAAAGGATTTCTCGTTTTGATGTGAAGATCAAACACAAAGCAGGTGAAGAGCAAGAGAAGAAAGCAGAGAAAATCCAAGATAATGCAAGTGGGGTTCAAGAAAGTTCCAAGGAAACATTTGGCAAAACAGGCAAATTGTTAGAGGCCATGGAGCCAAACCTCGACAAAGAAGAGAAGATTCAAGAAAAGGAAGAACAAAACCTTGAAAAAGTGGAAAATGTTCAAGAGGATGAATGCCGAATCCAATGCACGGCAGAGAAAATCCAGGAAAGTCAAGGAGGAACCCGAGACAAAGTAGAAAAAGTTCATTTGAAGAGTGAGGGGAGTTAAATTCATACAATGTTCTTGAAGTTGGCTTAAATCAACTGTCACATGGCAGCTTTACCTTGAGCTCATGAGATACAAATCTCATACCCCAGGCATCATCATGGTAATTGCCTAATTGGGATTGTACCAGAAATATTCCCTGGTATTGGTGATTGGCTGATACAGCCTTGAATTCAGATCCACACGATGTGATCTGCCATTTGGAATGCCAGCAATGACAACAACTCCCCAGCTATTGAATCTTGGTTCTCGGGTGATAGCCAATGCAATGGCTTGCTTGTGATCTCCTAGTGTAGCTCTGAGATCGAAATAACAAAGAGCTTTAGATCTTCAGATTCAATTTAAGCAACTGGTGATCATTTCGCTGCTTCAAACTGAATCAAGTGGAGCTTCAAAATGACCACTAGTTGAAGTAGATTGTTCGTTGTTGTAGTATTCTTTTGTTGATTATTTTTCCTGCCTGCATACAACAAGAAGAACAAGTGTGGAATTGTTCTGTATATATGCAGGCATGGTGGTTGCTGTAGCGGATGTTAACTTGTTAAGGAAAATTATTTTTGCATTTCCACCTCATAGTGGAGATGTTCTAGACTGCTAGTCCAGATATGACCGCTTCATTTTATTTGTGTTGGACAAATCCTGCATAAATTAAGCCCTGGTTTAGTTTCCACCCAAAACTTTACACCCTATCATCGGATGTTTGACACATGCATGTAGTATTAAATATAGACTAAAAAAATAACTAATAACATAGATTGCGTGTAATTTGCGAGACGAATCTTTTAAGCCTAATTAGTCCAAGATTTGACAATAAAGTGTTACAGTAACACATATGCTAATGATGGATTAATTAGGCTTAATATCTGGAACTAAACAAGGCCAAGCATATGATGTTTTGCAACTGTTCTATTATGATGTACTTGTTGATTGCATTGGCACTGTTGTTTTGGAAAAATTAGGGCCTTTTTAGTTCTCAATTTCTATCCTAAATTCCACTATGCAAAAAGAAGATTCTCATCATATCAAAATGCCGGCACATGCATGAAGTACTAAACGTAGATGAAATTAAAAACTAATTGCACAGTTTTGTTGTACTTTGCGAGACGAACATTTTGAGCCTAATTAGTCAAAGTTTGAACAATTTTTACTAAATACAAACGAATTGCGTTTGGGACGCCTGAATCCGAAACTAAACAAGGCCTAGGTGCAATGCTTTGTTGCTTCAAAAGGCATTGATGTGTCAAGGTCGCAAGGTGTGATCTGCAGTTGCGCAATCTCATCCTTTTCTTGCATAGATTTTGAAGGGGCATAGGGGCGTCAGGAATTGTACATCATTCTCGTGCAGTACTAAAACTTGGGTGCATTCATTACTTGACATGTTCATCACATGAACTGTGCAGACTGCGGAACACTGAGAGCAAACGCGTAGTATCTCCGTTCGTCTGATTGGATCGCCCAACTGCCTGCTCCGTCCTGTGAGTTTAATGCATTCTTTATTAGTATGGGTGTGTTTAGTTCCTCATTTTATCTAAAAATTTTTAGGTTTTAGTCTATCATTTTGCAAAATAGAATTAAACATCATGTAAAAATTTTGGCAAAAAGATATCCATTCTCTGTTTTGGATTTTGGCTTCAAGAGGCCAAAAAAGCCAAAAGCCAAAAAGCTCTCACCCACCCCATGAAAAATTTGGCATTTTGGATGGAACTAAACACACCCATGAAAATTTTGACATTTTGCATTTCATCGTTTCAAAGTAGTTGACATTTTGTATTTTGCATTCCATGAGAAACTAAACACAGCCTATGTCCCTAAATCTGAAGATTTGAAAGAGAAAAAAAAAGACAAGTACTCGCTAAACCGAAAATTCAGAGAAAAAATTGTAAAAAACAGAGGGGTGGTGATTATCACTCCATATTCATTTGCTGACCAGAGAAAGAGGGAGCGATAAATCATTGCTGGTTTGGGTTCTTGTTGAGGATTCATATGCTGCAGATGACGCTGACACGACACACAGTAATGCAAAGTAATGTCAAGCACATGGTGTTAGTTTTCCTAGTTTGATTTGTCACTGTACATCAACATCACGTTGGTCTCGTTCGGTTGTGCTGATAAGCTGGCTGAAAAACACTATTGGCTGATTTGTTGTGAGAGAAAAACACTGTTCTGACTAAAAAAAATAAGCTGAAAAGTACAGAGTATAAACCGGATGAACAATGCCGTTAGTGGCCAAATTCATGGCGTATTTTGCTGAGAAGTGTACAGGTAGGAATCAAAGTTAGGAGTATGGTACAGTAGTAGGTGAGCTGAACATGGGATGTAGGATCAGAGGATCCTATCCGATTTCCCTCTTGCAAGTTGCAATCATACTTGATATGCCTGAGAAATAGTAGTCGCCAGAGTACAAGCAAACAGGATCATTAGCCAAGTCGGCATCAGCAGTGAACTTCTAGTATGAGCTGGGTTGAACAAGCATAGGTGAATGCCGGAGTCCGGATCATGGCATGAACACCACCAGCGTCAACGACAATTGCGGGACCAGGCGTTGTATGATGGGAGACGAGCAGAGTACTGAAAGCTACTGATGCAATCATGCAATCAATTAAGGTACCTACTCCCTCGTCCCAAAATATCTATCATGCAATTAAGGTATCTGCTCCCTTCATCCCAAAATATCTATCGCTTTCACTTTCCGAGAAACAACTTTGATAAAATATATATTAAAAATATTAATATTTATGATACATAATTGGTATCATTGGAAAGATCTTTAAATCTAGTTTTTTAATAAATTTATTTGGAGATACAAATGTTACACGTATTTTCTACAAATCAAGTCAAACTTATAGCACGAAAACCGAAAACGATAAATAAATTGGGACTGAGGGAGTACACTCGAAGAAATAAAGCCCATTTTTGTTATGATAAGACATATTACCCTACATGTTACTCAGCCTTTCACACAACTGATGGGGTAAATTCAACTTTTGACCATTAGCAGTCTACTTGGATTCAAAATTGTTTCTGCAGTGAACCACATCTTTGGGCGTGTTTAGATCCAAAAATTTTTGGCAAAAAGTTTCTGTAGCACTTTTCATTATTATTTGGTAAAATTTATCTAATCATGTACTAACTAGGTTCAAAAATATTCGTCTTAACATTTATAGACAAACTATGTAATTAGTTATTTTTTACCTACATTTAATGCTCCATACATGCGTCCAAAGATTCGATGTGACGGATACTGCAAAAAAAAATTTAAGCGTTTTTGCCCATCTAAACAAGGCCTTTGGATAATAAGACGAGTGGCTGGCTATCTCTTCCACATCTGCCTGAAAAAGAGTGTGTAGCTACCGTTCCAAAAATAATAAAATACTAGTACATATAATTATGCTTGTCATATCGCGTTGGGAGCATAGTTGTGAATTCCATTCCGGTACCGGCCGGAATGGCCGGAATGCCTCGTACCGGCCTCTAAACCGGAATAGAAGAGCTCCAATCTCGTACCGGGTCAAATACCGGTCAACGCCGGTCAATACCGGTCAAATACCGGTCAATACCGGCCAATACCGGCCAATACCGGTCAAATACCGGTCAATACCGGCCGTGGCTGCATGTATTATATTTTTCCATGTACGAACTTTGGAGTTTAAACTTTGAAATAAGGTCTTATGAACTTGTTGAATGATATCTTAGTTTGGTAAAAATGTTAATTACGCCATAAGTTAAGTCAAAATATATTTATATATACATTTATGTATAAGTTTATTCACATATTATTATTATTATAAAGTTCGGAATGGTATACCGGTATGGGCCGGTACCGGAATGTTCCATTCCAATAGCCAAAACGGAATGGGCTCCGGAATGGAATTTACAAGTTAGGTTGGGAGCCCAAATTTCATAAGCATATCTTTTAAATTGCCATATTAACCACCACATTTCTTTAAAGCTATCGTTTACCTCACGTATATAAAACCTCCTCTATGGTACTTTTTTTTTTCAAAACTATGACGTAGATGCTCATACGTATGTCACATTCATCTCTGCACATGCTATCCTTATGAGCCTAAAGACTACTAGTGGGTTGGATTGACAGCTTTCAAAATTGATGAAGTCACCATGAGTGTCTCATTGTCGACAGATATATCACCTATCACTAAAAAAATAGGGCCATTAAAAAGCTAAATCTTTAAATAAATTCAAGAAAATACGAGCAAATATTCCACCATGACGAACCTAACTAACTGAGCTACATTCGGTTCACATCTTCTTGTGCTGAATTGTCATAGAAAAAGCTGGTAAACTGTTATCCAATGATGCATCTCCCTTTGACCATAGGTACAATCTATACCTATATTTTCTTCCTTCAGTCTCTCCCGAGTTTTTCTATCCATCCATTCACTCGAGCATAATTGTCATGTCCGGTTTTATTAAAAGTAGTACCATATGATGAACTAGAGATAAGAATCTTAATTAGTTTAATGTCCATTCCATGACTCGAACTTCGATCTATGTTTATAGGAGTTAGAATAGCGTGCATTTAGTCGTAGGTCCCGTTCGGCTGTGCTAATAAGCTAGCTGAAAAACACTGTTGGTTAATTTGTTGTGAGAAAAAAATACTGTTCCGGCTGAAAAAATAAGTTGAAAAGTACGGATTATAAGCCGGATGAATAGGACCGTAGTTCGATTTCAAGATATATTTAGAAAAGATAACGTAAGTTGTGCATTCTGTTAAAACATATAAAATCCATTACACCCTTCAATTCCCCTGCCACTTCACGCCATCTGCTGATAAGCTAGCTAAAAAACACTGTTGGTTGATTTATTGTGAGAAAAAAATACTGCTCCGGCTGAAAAAATAAGTTGAAAAGTACGGATTATAAGCCGAATGAACAGGACCGTAGTTCGATTTCAAGATATATTTAGAAAAGATAACGTAAGTTGTACATTCTGTTAAAACGTATAAAATCCATTACACCCTTCAATTCCCCTGCCACTTCACGCCATCTGCTAGCTAACAAGCTTCAATAATCATATATGCCTACCCTCTCCTTCTGCGTCAAAGATTCTAAACTTTTGGTCAGCATGCTTCAGTACTCCCAAATAATACCTATCAGAGAGTGTCACTGGTTCATTTTGTGCTCCGTTGTAAAAAACGACGATTTCCCTCCCAAATGACCCAAGAATGTGGCGATTTTCACTTGTCTTCGATAGGGAAAAATGATGCCTTCCATAATATCTGCACTCGGACATGGGGAAAACTGGACTGTTTTGCATGGCAGGCCTGAACCTTGTGTGGTTGCAAATGTAAGCATCCGAAGGCGTGAGCCTTGTTGCAGTTGGTTCTATGTGAGTGACTGCATGAAACCGTGTTCGCTGGCATGGGCGGATCCATGTAGGAGCTACTGGGTGCAGCCGCACCCAGGCTAAAATGCAAAATATGCTATAGTATGTATATTTTTACGTTATTCGCACTCCCTGAGTCCAAATGTCTGCACCCACAACCCTGCTGAGTCGACGGAGAGAGCCCACAATAGCCCACAATTCCCAACAGATAGCTCAATACCAGCCAGGCCCCGCCCGCGCGGAATCGTCGGCAACTCGGCCGTCACTTCAACTCACGCCAAACTGCTGATGCATCGCCTCCCCTAGACAACAGCGCGAACTCCGGTGGAGGATGACCCGCTGCAGCTGGTCGTCGACCGCGGCCGGTCGGCCATGGGCACTGTTGTGCGCTGGCCAAGCAGTTAGCCTTAGGGTCAAGGGCACTAGCCACCTGGAGCACATCATAGTCCGCCGTTGCCCTGGCCGTGATCTTCTCTATTCTGTTTCATCCTTCAAAACTCAAAGTAAGCAACTTCCAAGGTCCTCTATTCTTCCAATTTTCGTCAGTATGAGCATCCAAATTGTTTTCAATTTTGTTGTTCTTGCCTTCTTGGTAGTTTGTCCAGATTCTAGGATTAGACTTTTCTTTCTCTGATGTTTGATAATTGATATTTATGAAAGCAATGAAGCAAATAAATTGGTTTCATTTGCTTGTTTGCTCAGCTCGCTTTCAATCTAAGAGATCCATTTCATGACTTTAATGTGGGGAAATTGATGGAGCTACAAAAGGATGTAGATTTAATCTATAAGAAATGATGCATATTATTAGTTTGGGCGAGGCACCAAAATTGGTACAAGCACCATCCCTCAAAGGCCAGGAAGAAAAACTGCAAGCATGACCGTAACTTCATAGCTCCTTTATATATATTAGGCATTCTAATGTATCGGATCATCGTGCAAAAGAAAAAAAAAGGGTTTTCAGCAAACTCTTATCATGCATCGTGAAAAAAAACCGTGTCCAGTCATTTGTGGCAAGTGGCAACACACCACACCACCTCCATTAATCGATTCCGCCCATCTCTAATAAGTTTTATGTAGTAGTGATGATCGGTGGCTAGGTGCATTATCTATGGTCGCACCCCCTCCGAATTTCTCTAGCTCCGGCACTGATCTCTGGGGAAAGCACCTCGTTGCCATGGGCCTGGGCGCCTGGCCGTTGTATGCTGTATGGCAGCACCTGGGCAGCATCATTGATCCATCGCTCTATGGAGCAATGATATGGTGGAGGATAATGACGTTTTTTTTTAAAAAAAAACAATGACAGGAGTGCTGCCATGGTCATTTTAAGAAGGTGAGCAAGCGGAGAGTTTACCCTGTTACAGTAAAAAATAAGTACTCCCTCTATCTACGAAAGAATGTAACTCTCGTTTTCGAGAACGATTTAAAGTGTGACTAAAATTATATTAAAATTTACTAACAATTATGATACAAAATGAGTACCATTAAACTGATTATGAAA
This sequence comes from Saccharum hybrid cultivar R570, assembly GCA_038087645.1. Taxonomy (NCBI): domain Eukaryota; kingdom Viridiplantae; phylum Streptophyta; class Magnoliopsida; order Poales; family Poaceae; genus Saccharum; species Saccharum hybrid cultivar. The sequence goes on from JAQSUU010000496.1 coordinate 22,185,235, forward strand.
TATACTTTCATAGTAAATTTAATTGGAGACAGAAATATTAATACTATCCACAATAAGCTTGGTTAAAATTAAACTAGTTCGACTCGCACGCATCCTATAATTGTGTTTTTTTGGTGGACGGAGGGAGTACATGTAGAGCACAAGGAATAATAGCAAATCATTGTGTAATAAGTAAACACTCGCAAGTCAGGCTTCTAAATGGCATTTTCTCTCCGGAGCAGAGGTATGTACAAACTAGAGGGTGCGGGTGCACCAACCTAAAATGAAAAAACAATTATTGTGTTTAAAGTGTCACCGTATATGTACTCTCATGGTAAAAATCAATGCCCTATGAGGTCTCTGGTGGGCCAGCTACATTCTAAGGTGTTATTAATGTCATCTTAGCCCCCTTTGCGAAAATGTGTCATGGATTTCATTGACGATGCCCTTATTTACTAAAAGACTTGGTTTGATCACCTTTTACGCATTCAAGATGTTTTCACTGTTCTCCAACAATATCTGTTCCAAGTGAAATTATCCAAATGTTCTTTTGCTCAAGCAGAACCTGTTCGCTTGAGCTACTTTTCAGCCATGACACTGGCGGAGCGTCATGGGAACCATAGTGGGCCATGGCCCCCCCTGGCTTTGGAAATTTTCAAAGGTCCATATACTGCTCCCAGGTGACGGCCCAGCCCAAGGCCATTTGCTCCAGCCAATTCCTCCCAAAGTTGCAATCGCAAGTCAGAGTCTACGCTCGTCCGTCGTCCGGCGGCCGGCGTGCGGCGTCCGTGACCGCGACTCCGAGGTTCGAGTCGCCACTGCAGTGTGCCGGCGTGCGGCGTCCGCGACCGCGACCGCAGCGACCGGGGCGGCCGCCGCCGGCCGGCCGCCGGCGAAGGTCAACCCCGGCCCGGCGGCTCTGCAACCAGCGCAACAGCACAACACCCACGGAACAGAGCCATACAGATACAGGTACGTTCGTTCTTGTTGATTCTTCTTTTTTTCTTCCAAATTCCTCGATCTGTAATGTACAGGCTATCCAAATTCTTCAAATTCTTTTTTGAGATAATTTAGATGTTTGCTGTTTGTTTTGCCCTAAGCCCCAAATTGCACAGTACATACTAAGAACTATTTTGCAATTTTATAGGTACAAATGGATGTCCAAAAACCCATTTATTCATTTTATAAAAGGAGTGATGAACCCATTGTGGAGCAACCTTTGGCTCCAGCTCCAGCTCCAGCTCCCTTAATTGAATTGGAACAAAGGCAAGATGAAGAACAAGCAGATAGACATGAACCTATTGTATTTCGAGGAATTGAATTCCTACAGCGAGATCCAGCATTACGCTCACAAATTTGGGAGTATCCAAGTAACCAGCAAGATGAAGTACAACGAGCATACTTAAAGCTAGGTCCTATGCAGCCCAAACTGAGGAAGTATATGGGTTTTGGACCAAAAGGGCATAAACGTCGTTTCCAACACAACTGGTTCAATCAATTTCCATCTTGGTTGGAGTACTCTGAGAGCACGGGCTGTGCATATTGCCTTCTTTGCTTTGTGGCCAGCAAAAATATAAAGAAAAGAAGTGGCTTTGATGTCTTCACAACACAAGGTTTCAACAATTATAAGAAAGTCCATGCTGGCAAAAAAATGTTCCTTCTTGATTCATATAGGATCTGATCCTTCCTCAACACACAACAATGCAATTATAGAATGTCAAAATCTTTTGGATTAGCCCAACCATATAGATAATATTATAGAGGTGGCAAGCAATCGAGAGAAAAGAAAAAAATCGTCTAAGGCTGAAAACATCTATTGCATCTGTCAAGTGGTTAGCATTTCAATCTTATGCTTTTAGAGGCCATGATGAGACACCTCAGTCAAGAAACAGAGAAAACTTTGTGGAAATAGTGCAGCTTCTTGCTGAATTTAATCCTGAAATTGCAAGTGTTGTGTTAGAGAATGCTCCACAGCATGCCAAGTACATTTCACCTGATATTCAAAAGGAAATCTTGAGTATTTTTGCAATGAAGGTCAGGACATATATCCGTGAGGAAATTGGAGATGCAAAGTTCTCTATTCTGGTGGATGAAACATGTGATATTTCAAAAGAGAGCAAATGGCACTTGTTTTCAGATTTGTAGATAGCCATGGTGTTTTACAAGAACGGTTCTTTGACTTGATACATGTGAAGAACACAAAGGCTATGACACTGAAAAGGGAATTGTCTAATGTATTGTCAAGGTATGCCTTTGATATTCAAAACCTTCGAGGCCAAGGTTATGATGGCGCTAGCAATATGAAGGGAGAGCTAAATGGATTACAAGCATTTTTTCTTAAAGAATGCCCTTATCATATTATGTCCATTGTTATGTCCATCGTTTACGACTTGCTCTTGTTGCCGCATCAAAGGATGTTGTTCCTGTTACCCAATTTTTTCAGAAATTGATATTCATTGTAAACACAGTTGACTCATCATCCAAGCGTCATGACGAGCTTCATGATGCCCAAATGGATGAACTTGCACGCTTGTTAGCTATCGATGAAATTGAGACAGGCACCGAAGCAAATCAAATCCGCTCTTTGAAACGTCCAGGGGAGACTAGGCGGGGCTCACACTTAGGTTCTATTTCTAGTCTCATGGACATGTTCAATTCAGTAAGCTCAGTTCTACAAATTATAGCTGCTGATTCATCAGCTGGAGCAAACCGCGCTGATGGAGATACTGCTTTCACCTACCCGACATCTTTTGAGTTTGTATTTATCCTATTAATGATGAGAGAAATAATGGAGATCACTAAACAACTTGATCAAGCTGTGCAGAAGAAAACACAGGACATAGTAAATGTCGTTCGTCTTGTGCAATCAACGAAAATTCTTCTTGAAAAAATGAGATCAGATGATGGCTGGAGAACTTTTATTGACCAAGTTATTGAGTTCTGTATGGTTCATGAAATTAATGTTCCAGATTTTAAAGCAATATACATCTTGCGTGGTGGTCGAGCTCGTCGTCAACCAAATCACTTTACACATGAACACTATTTTCATGTGGAGATATTTCGGGCAACGATTAACACTCAGCTGGCCGAATTAAACCTGAAGTTCAATGAGAAGGTGATGGGTCTTTTGTCTATCTGTGCTACACTAATACCAAATAATAGATTTGCATCTTTCAATGCTAGTGAGATATGCAAAATGGTTGAGAAGTACTACCCAGTAGATTTCAGCCAACAAGACAGGCTTGGATTAGAGTCTCAGCTGAAACATTTTGTTGTTGATGCTTCCAGTAGTGAAGATTTGAAAAATATTGCAACCATAGCTGAGTTATGTCGATGCCTTGTTGACACAAGACGCCACATGAATTTTAACATGATCGATAGATTGCTTCGACTGCTTCTTACTCTCCCTGTTTCAACAGCCAGTGCTGAGCGTGTTTTTTTTTATATTGAAGATCACTAAGACAAGGCTGCGCAATAAGATGGAAGATGAATTTCTTGCTAACAGCATGTTAGTACACATAGAAGGTGAAATTGCAAGAGGCTACAGTTATGAAGACATAATTGCTGATTTCCAATCTCGAAAGAAAAGGAGACTGGACTTTTGACAAGCATCAGTTCTATATGCTAATGTATTTTGATGTTTGTATATATGTTCAGATATATATAATATTAATTAATCTGGTACTGTGATGTCTCCATAGACAAATAGACTAAGGTCACTTGTATTTTATAAACTGTGACCTAGCTAATTATATGTACTAAGACTAATTTCTCTATGATCTATGTATATATGGTTTGAATTGGCAAATTGGCCCCCCCTGTGCTTTGGTTCAGGCTTCGCCACTAGCCATGGAATAGTGTTTCCCTCTCACAACATTTCAGCATAAGCATCAGCGTAAGCCAAATTTCAGCACAAACGAACAGGGTAACTTGGGACATATCATCAATGCTAAATAGGTGTCCACTGGTCCAAGGAAGGTCAAAATTATTCAAGAGTGCCCACAACCATTATCCATTAAAGACATCGGGAGCCTGCTTGGTATGGCAAGCTATTACAGACTAGGTTTGTTCAGCACTTTGTCCCCACCACTAAGCTTATGGCAAACCTCTTGAAAAAGGGGAACTTTTTGTTTGGACCTAAGCAACACATATTAGTCATTTCAAGCCCTTTGCCTATGGCAAGCTATTACAAAAGCTCTTTGCCTGCTTGGTATGGCAAGCTCTGTGCAGTCCTTAAACAGGATGGACCACCCCTTTGCCTATGTCAGAAAAACTCTAGGTCCTAAGGGTCAAGGACTTTTCACATATACAAAGGAATGCATGGCGATTTTATTGGTTGTGGATCACTATAGACCTCACTTGCAACACTATGCTTTCACCGTTAAAACTGGCCAGATCCATTTGGACAATCAACGTTTGTCAACACCTTGGCAACATAAGGCTCTCACTAAGCTATTGGGGCTGACTTATAAGATTGTGTACAAACAAAGATATGAAAATAAAGTTGTAGATGCTCTTTTTTCTGGCTTCTCATGGAGATAATCAAGATATTGCAGCAATTTCAGTAACTACACCTTTATGGATACATGAAATTCAGGAAGCTTACAATCAGGATCCCTAGGCTCTCCAATTTGTATCTGAACTCTCCATTTCTTCACCACAGGGTCACTTTTGTTTGCAAGAAGGTCTGATCAAATACATGGGCGCATCTAGATAAGCTCAGGCTCAGATACACTTTGCCATACTTAAGGGAATCTTGTCATATTTTTTTTACTCTATGACATGCTTTGAAACTTGTCAAAATTTAGTTGCCAACTAAACACTTGTCAACTTGGTCAAACTTGCCTAAGATAAAGTGTGGCAAGGTAAATTTAAATCTCCAGGACCTGGCGATGAAATTAGGTGAGCATGTAGATCAGTCATTTTCAACACATGCTTTGGGCACGGTTCTACCTGACTAGTCTGGTTAGCTCTGTCGTATAGTAGTCGGTAAAGTAGCTCCCTTTCAACTCTGATGGAATGGAAGTGTTACCATCTGGCATCATGCAGGTGAGCTCAATCACTATCGATTCAGAAAGCTGGGCCCCACTATGCGGCAACATGTCATTTTCGCTGTCCTGAGAAAACAAGTTTCAGTTTGCACCTCACACCATTTCGTTTGCCGACATTATCATCATAAGCAACATGTCCCTAAGCATACATGGAAACTGATCTGTTTGCTGCAATGAAAACGATGAGCCACACCAGCTTCGCCGAGGAGTCCCTAAGCTCCAAATCGCCGTTAAACATGGCCTAGTCATATCATCAGCTATGCCCTATTTGGGACAAGACAAAGCTTTCAGATGTCTAGGCTAACGGATCTATGAGATTCCCACATTCTGCGTTCCAAAACAGGCCAGGATCTCTCAGAAACACTACTACTTAGAGACAATATGTGCCCGATCGCGCCCATATATTCTAATTCATAATTTTTGTGAGTGCTATGGACGTGTACAGAGTAACCCACCAGGCCACCACAATAGAAAATCCTGATGCTGCTTTGAGAAACAGAAAGAGCGCTTGCTAAGTATGTGGACCAGGGAGCTGAGCAAAGAATTTAGGCAAGATCGTTTCATTTAGCACCACACCATGCTTATTGTAGTAAACATCATTAGCCATACTTTCTATGTCTGCCACATCCTCCACAGACATCATAATGTACTCATTGAGGTTATTGGTGGTTCCATCTGAAACAAGCATGAAGGAAGCACAACAGAAGAGTGAGCCATTCGCTATCGTGGATGAGTATCAACTTCAGATACAAGCAAGAAAACAGAACTTCTCGCATTCAAATGTACTGTACACTTAAGGGTTCAATATAAATCCGTCATGTTAGTATCAAATTGGATGGAACTCTATGCATAATTTCAGCTTAGCTTTTATACAGTTCAGATAACAAGGGGGCTAAGATGGTGCAAGAAGTTCATTTTCAAAATAAGAAAAAAAATAGAGAGTGCAATGAATTTGGAACAAAAAAGATGACTATGACACATAGTTCACTACCTTCAGCCACAATTGGTTCATATTTTGGGGGTAACTGAATCCAGTTCCCCTCAGGATCCTTCATATGGCTTCTATCTGAGGCAAACGATCGAAGAAACACAGGAGCATGAATCACACGGAAGAGTCTGCAAACAATATATGGGAGAGAACAATAGTAAGTTGTACCAGGAAAGCAAAACACAATCATGTATGCACTTGTATCATTCAGGCACAGATACAGCCCCATAAACAGTCCCACTCCCCAATTTAGATGTACAGAGAAACAATGGCTTGTTTGCCTTGCAGAGGAAGATGAGTAGCCTCTAGCCACATTGTCCTCATCTAAGTATAAACTATGCTGCCTACTTTCAACCAAGAATCAAGAAAAACATCATCTTCAGAAGAAAAAAAAAAGTCAACCCATGCTGTAGAAAGCCTCCTTCCCACCTATATGGTCATGCATGATATTGCAATCTTGCATGCACACTATGATATAACGCCCAAAATATGAACCAATACAATTAATATAATTCTAAACATGGATAGACTTATTTATTGCTGAGTTCTTAAATGCTGCAACAAAAATCATATGATTCCTAAATTCCAAAGTTTCAAACAAAGTTTGTCGAAGCAGATTGCAAAGTTTATAACAGGCACATCTGCAAGGAGAAGGCTTCCCATTTAGTTGCTACATGTAGAAGTGCATCATAAACTGTATTACAAAACAAATAAACAATTATACTTGTAACAACAAAAGTAACATCATCTACCTTGCATATCTGGAATTGCCGAATGATAGTGGTTGAATTGCATCAGAAACATATTGGATGAATGGGGAAGGGAAAGGAAGATCGGAGTCCAAATCCCAAACAAAATCATGAACTTCTCCTTTGCTTCGCCTAGACTTCCATATGCACATCAAGAAGTACTGTGAAACACTACATGGTACAAAATGCACTGCTTTTATGTCAGCAGTGCACAGTGGCGGAGCTCGTCGATTTTCACGACTAGGGCCACTGTGAAATCGAATAAACCACTCGCACCGGGTCAAAATACTAATACCGATAGATAACAAAAGTAGCTTTGTAAATACATAAGTTTATATGATATCTCAATTTCGTACTTAAATCCATAAAATAATTGATGGAAAACATAAAGTTTGAGATAATGAAGGTAACGTTTTCATTCGAGACTTCAGTTCTTAGAAATGATATAAAATATCTTCATCTTTTCTAGAGCCTCCTAGTATAAAACATGAAGTCTGAGATAATGATTCAGATGCATACCTGGCAAGAAACATAGACCTGGTACCAATAACTTTAGATTTGAGATTTGAGAATTGGAATGGGGACTACCAATCAGGGGAGGCGTCCGTGCAATCAGCAAGCAACACAGAGCCGCATGCTTGGCAGCCTGCCTGCTGTGTGCGTGCAGCTTGCAGGGCACAGCTTGCTGCCTGCCTACGCAGCCACTGGGCCACACTAAGGCCGAGATGCCAGCCTTCCTTCCAGCTGCCGCTGCCGGCACAGCGGCACCACCGCACCGAGTCGTCACGCCCCCGGCCAGGGCATCTACGGCCTGCAGTTGCGGTCAAGCCCAAGTGTGGTGGATCCGTGGAGGTCCGGCGGGAGGGCGGCATCGGCGAGAGGGAGGACTGGCGGAGGCACGGTGCCGTGAAGAACGGCGCCCGGTAGCTAGGTTCAGACTACGGAGTCATGGAGAGAAGCAGGAACGGAGTCGGAGGAGCGCTGCGCTCGCAAATCGTGTGCCTCTCGACTGCTCCTCTCTGTGATGGGCTGGGAGGCTATGGCCCAACATCTGAAACCAGGCCAAGAAACGACATATACTATAAAGTGTTCTTTGGGCCACGCCTAGGTCTGTGGCCCTAGCCCAAAATCCGCCCCTGGCAGTGCATACTAAACTAGAGAAAAATACCACAGCAATTTAGTTAGCTTTACCTGGATGCAGATCACATGATAATCCCAGCAAATAAATCCATCTTCAGAATGGCCTGCTTTCTGATGCCAGAGAGGAACCTGATGGCAAAAAAATGTATCATGTCAGATATGAATGGAAGGGTATTTAGAACCTGATGGCAAAAAATGTATCATGTCAGATATGAATGGAAAGGTATTTTCCAAGTAAAGGAAAATAAGATGAACAATAGAAAAATATGCAATAAATCACCTTCTTTTCCTCGTTTGATATGAAAACAACATAAAGATCAGTGCCCGCAGGATCAGCCACTCCAGTTCTAATAAGCTCCTTGCATAACATGTAAACATTTTCTTCACTACATGGAGGAAATGAAATTCATCTGTTAGTAGCAAATTTAAACAGCAATGATATTTTGTATTCTTTGAAAGCAGGAAGGATTCGTATAATTTGTGGATATATTGCACTGAACCCTTGGGCAATATAAATAGCCTACAAGACTTGGGGGCAAGATGTCTACACGATACACATGGCAATATAGGATTACAATGTATCCGTAACTACCGGATATACTCTAACATCCCCGCAGCCGTAGCGGGAATATCGCAGACAGTCAGACTAGAGAAGAAGCGAAGACTAACATGCCCCTGCAGTCATAATAACGTCGCAATGTAGATGCTGAAACTGAAGTAGAAACCAACAAGTAGCTCATGGTGATGATAGCCCTTTTTGTCACCAAAGCACCCGAGGTTGAGGTGGATGTGGTCGAAGCCATGGAGGGAAGCAAGTCCAAAGCATTAACAGAGGCACACGAGTACACAGTCACTAGCGTTCTGCCGACAACCGCAGCATATCAAAGAGATGGCCGGATGGTGAAGGTAGACCAGGCTACTCGGACGTATCAATGAGAACTCATGTGTGATCCGTCAGCGACATTGGCGACAAAGTCCACGGAGGTGGCGGCAATAGGCTCGACTCGAATCAGGAGCCAATGTGACGAGGAGGGCCAGCAGTATGGGTGGCACCGACATGGATAGGTGGCAACCGTGACACTGGATTGACCATGAGCAGCGTCATTGCTGCTTGGGAAGGCACGCAATGACAACATTGTCATTGGGAGATTCGACGAACGAATGTCGAGGGATCGGTAGACAAGGTGACGCAATCCCTATCTCTGATCGTGAAAACGAAAAAAAAACATGGCAACAGATCAGATATTAGCCATGGGCCTGAGCAGAGTGATGATTCGACATCCACTCGCGATGGTCCAACGTCCACTCTGGTGATCGGCCACCACGGTGCGGCGGACCCGGTGTCCCTAACAGCAGCGGATCGACACCCCTAACAGCAGCGCCCCGTGTCCCTGTTGGCCTTCTACTCAACTCCCAGGTGAGCAGCACCGGCACTCCTTCCCTCCTCTCCTCTCTTGCACCAAGGTAGAAGAAGAGCTGAGCTCTCAGCTCACACACACACACACACAGGCAACAGCAGTGGCCGAAAGCCTGAGAAACTGAATGTGAGGCAAAAGACTGCCTTTGATTGATTGCATAGCATAGGTATATATACAAGCCTCATACCAACTATGGTACTTGAGGTATGGCTGAGTACAGCCCCAACTACTCCTAGTACAGATGAAGTAAGCCATGGACATGGCTGTCTACTTCTACTCCTAGAAGGCCTAATGCCATACTGCTGTAGTACCAAGGGTGGGCAGCAAAGCTGACCACTACAACTGCTCCTTGACTGCAAGCAGGGAAGAGGGGAGAGTGGAGGATCAGCAGATTACTTCTAACAATTCTTCCCCTAATCCTGCTGTCCTCACTTGACCACCACCATGCCGATCAACCCCCTCAGCTCCTGGAACCGAAGCCGGCCGAGTGGCTTGGTGAGGATGTCAGCGAGCTGCCGGCCGGAGTCGACGAACTCGATGACCAATTGTCCTCCATCACGCAGTCACAGATGAAGTGGAACTTCACGTCGATGTGCTTGCTTCTGTCGTGGAGGACAGGATTCTTTGCCAGCGCGATCGCTGGCTGGTTGTCCACCTTCAGCGCCGGCGGGCGAGCCTCAACTCCGGTGAGCTCACCCAGCAGCCGGCGCAGCCAAACCACCTGGCAAGCCGCCGTGGCCGCTGCGACGTACTCTGCCTCGCAGGTCGACAGCGCCACCATCTTCTGCTTCAGGGACTGCCACGCGATTGGCGACGCACCGAGGAAGACAAGCACGCCGGAAGTGCTCCGCCGCCCGTCCACGTCCCCAGCCATGTCTGCATCGCTGTACGCCGTGATCCCCGGCTCGCCATCCTTGGCCTTGGGCGGAGCCTCGCTGAACGCCGTCAGCTGGAGGCCGCCGTGCTTGGGGAAGACGATCCCCATCTCCAACGTGCCCTGGACGTAGCGGAGCAGCCGCTTGACCGCCGTCCAGTGGTCCTCTCTTGGGTCCTCCATGAACCGGCTCACGTACCCGACCGCGAACGCGATGTCCGGTCGCGTGTGCGTGAGCCAGCGCAACCCGCCGACGATGCTCCGGTAGAGCGTAGCATCCATCTTCGCCGCCGTGCTTGCCCGCGAGAGCTTGATCCGCTCCTCCATGGGTGTGGCCACAGCCTTGCAGCCCGCCATGCCTGTCCGCTCCAACAGCTTTAGCGCGTAGGCGCGCTACCCGAGCTTCACTGCATCTGCGCTCTGCTTCACCTCAATGCCGAGGTAATACGATAGAGCTCCTAGGTCGCTCATGCGGAACTTGGCGCCCATTTCCTCCTTGAACCGCGCAATGTCCTGCGCGCGCGCGCCCCGGTGACGATGAGGTCGTCGACGTACACCCCGACGATGAGTTCCTCCTTCCCCCGTCGTCGGGTGTACAGCGCATGCTCGGTGACGCAGCGTGCGAACCCGAGCTCCGCCATGGTGGCGTCGAGCTTGGCGTTACACGCCCTTGGCGCCTGCCGCAGCCCGTACAAGGCCTTCCTGAGGCGCAGCACCTTGTGCTCAGCGCCCTTCACAACGAACCCCGGCGCCTGCTTTACGTAGACTTCTTCCGCCAGATCGCCGTTGAGGAAGGCAGACTTGACGTCGAGGTGGTGGACTTGCCAGTCCTTGGCCGCCGCGAGCGCGAGGAGGAGCCGTACCGACTCCATCCGCGCCACCGGTGCGAACACCTCCTTGAAATCAATCCCTTCGCGCTGCACGAAACCGCGCGCCACTAGGCGCGCCTTGTGCTTGACGACGGCGCCGCGCTCATCTTTCTTGACCTTATAGACCCACTTGAGTCCAATCGGCCGGCAGCCCGACGGCGGATCGACCAAGTCCCAGGTCTTGTTGGCTTCGATCGCCTTCATCTCCTTGATCATGGCCCGCCGCCACTCCGCGTTGCGCTCCGCAACCGCGAGCGTGGCCGGCTCCTCCGCACTCATGAGCAGCAGTACTTGATCGTCGTCGAGCAGACGCGCAGCCAGCCCTGGCACCGGTGCGTTGCCGACGACATTGTCGACGCGCCTGAACCGGACCTCCTCCCCTTCGTGGAAAGCGTCCACGAACTCGTCGAGATTGGACGGTGGAGTGGCGTACTCCACCATCGATGCTTCCGGCGTCCCCTGTTCCTGCAGACCAGGGGGGAGCCTGCCATCGGCCCCGGCGAGCTATGGTGCCCTGCTTCTGGCGGGCTAGGTGGCTCCACCACCTCTGCCGTTGCAGGCTCTGCTGCTTCCCCGGCCGCCAGCTCCCCTTCTTCCGCTTCCCCAGTCGCTGGAGCCTGCTCCGCCTCGCCGTGACCGTGCACTACCAGCCGCTCCACGACGAACGTGTCTTCCAGCCCGTAGCCCTGCTCCGTCCCCAACTCCTCGGCATTCCAATCCCATGCCGCCGCCTCGTCGAAAACGACGTCCCTGGATACCAGCACCTTGCCCCTCGCCGGATCGTACAGCCGGTAGGCTTTGGATCCTTCCTCGTAGCCGAGAAACACCGCCTTCGTGCTCCTGTCTTCAAGCTTGCCGAGGCCGGGCTTGGTTGCCTTGACATGGCCGACGCACCCGAACGTGCGCATGAACACCACGTTCAGCTTGCGCCCGTGCCATGCCTCGAACGGAGTTTGCCCCTTCAGGGCCTTCGTGGGCGCGCGGTTTAGGATGAAGACCGCCGTCGTCACGGCCTCGCCCCAGAACGTCGCCGGCATCTTCTTCGCTTTCATCATGGAGCGCGCCATGCCGACGATCGTCTGATTTCGGCGCTCCACCACACCGTTCTGCTGCGGTGAGTAGGGCGCGGTGAGGTGGCGCCCCACCCCCTCCTCGGCGCAGTAGGTGGCAAATTCCACCGCCGTGAACTCACCGCAGCGGTCGGTCCTCAAGACCCGGAGCTTCTTCCCGGACTCCGCCTCAGCTCGAGCCTTGAACTGCTTGATGGCGTCTGCTGCCTCGTCCTTGGTCGCCAGAAACCGCAACCACATGAAGCGACTGTGGTCGTCGACAAGCAGCAGAAAGTACCTGCGCCCACCGTGCGTTGCCGGTGTGATCGGCCCGCAAAGGTCCCCATGGACCAGCTCGAGCGGATCCACCGCACGGTAGCGCGCAGCCTTGGGGAACGACAGTCTTCTCTGCTTCCCGGCGAGGCAGCTGTCGCAGAGCTCCCCTGCGTGTTTGATGCATGGCATGCCAGTCACCATTTTCTCCATCCGGCCTAGAGCGTCGAAGCTTAGGTGGCCGAACCGGCCGTGCCAGAGCCATGGCTCCTCCACGCTCACCGCCGCCAGACACACCGGCTGCTCAACCTTCAAGTCAAGGAGGTAAAGTCGATTCCGAGATCGCATCACCTTAGCCAGGAGACGCCCATCCTGGTCCTTGATGTGCAGCACCCCTTGGCGGATCAGCACCTCTGCTCCATGCTCGTCCAGCTGGCCAAGGCTGATGATGCTAGAGCGGAGCTCCGGGATGTAGTAAACCTCCGTGAGCGCGCGGTGCTCGCCGTTCTTGCACCTGAACAGCACCGTGCCGCGCCCACGGATCTGCACCCGGGAGCCGTCGCCGAATCGGACGCTCCCACGGTGCTTCTCGTCCAGCTCGGAGAAAGCAGCGCGGTAACCCGTCATGTGGTTGCTCGCGCCGGAGTCGAGGTACCACCTCTGCTCCGACTCATCCCCGGAGACACCCAGATGAACCTGCGCGCGCGGCTCGTCGAGATGATGGACGACCGGCGGCGCAGCCCTCTGCTCCACCTCCATCTTCCCCGGCTTGCCACTCTGCTCCGCGCAGAACACTCCCATCAGAAGTGCATGATCACCGTCGTCGTCGGAACGCGCCAGGTGTGCCTCCTCCTTCTTCTCCGGCTTCCGATTCGGGCATTCCCGCGCCCAATGTCCAACCTCGCCGCACTTGCGGCAGGCGTTGGGGTCGGTGAACTTCTTCTTGCCCTTCTTCTTGTCCGCCTGCGCCTTGCCCCTCGCCATCTTCCTGCCGACGCCGTCGCCGGAAGAGCCCGCGCCGTTCCGGCGCTTCTCCTTCATCCGCGCCACCCACTCTTCTTCCGTCAGCGGCAGTTGCGGCTTGGGCTTCTCCGCTGGTGATCGGTCCTCCACGGCACGCAGCCGCCCCGTTACATCCTCCAGAGACAGCGTGGACAAGTCCAGCATGGTCTCGATGGACAGGGCAAGCTGGGCGTACTTGGGCGGCACGACGCGCAGCAACTTGGCCACGACGTCCTCGTCGTCGATCGGCTTGCCGAAGACCGCTAGCTGCCCTGCCAGCGTCTGCAGGCGCAGCGCGAAATCCTCCACCGTCTCTCCGGACTTGAACCGGAGTTCGTCGAAGTCCCTCCGCAGCTGCTGCGCCTTGGCTTTCTTGGCTCGATCCGAGCCGAGGCGAAAGGAGGCCAGCATGTCCCATGCCTCCTTTGCCGTGTCCTTGCTGCCGAGCGCCTCGTGGTACTCGCTCGGCGTGGACGCCATGAGCGCCTCCATGACGTCCACCTCCGCATCCTCGTCGGCATCACCCTCCTCGACGGCCTTCCACCAATGACGTGCCTTGAGCTTCCACTTCATGTGGACGCTCCACTCGCCATAGTTGGTGCGGGTCAGCATTGGCCAAATGTTTGGCCCGCTGAACTCGCGCACCCGGTGAACCTCGGCAGCGGCCTTGGAGCTGGCCCCCTCTGCGGCCTTCTGCTTCGCAGCAGCAGCAGCGGCCGCAGCAGTAGCCTCGGTGTCCATCGCCGGCGATCAAGCACAGCGACAGGGACCGGCTCCGATACCACGTGTTGGCCTTCTACTCAACTCCCAGGTGAGCAGCACCGGCACTCCTTCCCTCCTCTCCTCTCTTGCACCAAGGTAGAAGAAGAGCTGAGCTCTCAGCTCACACACACAGGCAACAGCAGTGGCCGAAAGCCTGAGAAACTGAATGTGAGGCAAAAGACTGCCTTTGATTGATTGCATAGCATAGGTATATATACAAGCCTCATACCAACTATGGTACTTGAGGTACGGCTGAGTACAGCCCCAACTACTCCTAGTACAGATGAAGTAAGCCATGGACATGGCTGTCTACTTCTACTCCTAGAAGGCCTAATGCCATACTGCTGCAGTACCAAGGGTGGGCAGCAAAGCTGACCACTACAACTGCTCCTTGACTGCAAGCAGGGAAGAGGGGAGAGTGGAGGATCAGCAGATTACTTCTAACAGTCCCCAGGGCCTCCTCTGTAGCCACGTGCTCGCGCTCAAGGGCAGCAGCAGTGTCACCGGGGAGGGAGGTGGATAAGGTGTGGCTAGGGAGGGGGCAACGGTTCTCAACGACGGCGACACGATGGGGTGGTGCAGAGGATCGACGACAAGTAGTAGCTCAGCAGCCCATTGATGCCCACGGAGGCTGCGGCCCAACAGTCTATTGCTGCTCGACACTAGGCCGGTGGATCAATTAGATCGGTGACCAAAACCTTCCTATGAGAGCGCTGCCCCGGTGGAGATTGATCTCCCCAGGGGCGGCGCGGTGGTGACAGCAGCAGTGGAAGCCTTGGCTCAGGATCAAAACCCTAAAGGTTTGTGGTTGGGAGGGGGGGTGCGCGGCAAGGCACCACCTCACCAATACACATGGCAATAAGGGACTACAATATCCCTAACTACCAAATATGCTCTAGCATTCTGTATGGGTTATTGAAGATCACATGAGAAAAAATAATGTAAACTATAAAAAAATAGACAAAGGAACATCGAGAACCAAATGTAAATGAATGAAATAAACATAAAGAAAACACAAGTATATGCATGCACCTTACATATGATGGTTTGGTATAGGTTTTTTATCTCTACACCTAAAAAAATTGTAACATCATCATCTACCCGGTGATACCAAGTCTCGATCCCTACTCATGTGTCCGCGTCCGATACAAATCATCCTCCACTCGGAGCTCATGCGTCCGCGTCCTACCTGGTTCCGATAAGAAGACTGGATCCACTTCCACATGTCCGCGTCCAATACGAAGTCCTTAGAGCTCACGCGTCCATGTCCAAATGTCCAATTACTGAGGTTCATTCCAAAAAATTGTGCCGCAGTGCAACACACGGGCATATATCTAGTATAATACAAAAACAATAACTTTGACTGGAGGATTCTGCCACAATATGTGCAGGCTTCTTCAAAAGAATAGCTGGAGATAAAAGCTTAACTTTCGGAATAATCTTGGAACTTATGAAAAGAAACCAACTAAACCACACTGTCTACATAACTTGGACAGATTTATAAAATAAAGTTGTTCTACATACAAATACTTCTATGTTGATGGTAATCCATTGAAGTGGCATAACTAATAATTATGCAGTTATAGTTTCCAATCTCAGGTGTGGACCACCTATGCTTTGAGAATTGCACTGATTGACATTTTTTTCTTGTTTTGAAATGAATTACTCTTGTTAGAGCAAGGCAGAAGGCTAGAAGTCAGATCTGTTTCTACCATTCATGTGCTACCATTCATGTGCTACACATGATGGAAGAGTCTGGCCATACATCGCAGAGTCATTTGATGTGCTACTTGAATCATAACAAAACTAAAGCATCATGGTTTAAAGTTAGTCAGTAGGAACTTGTATAAATCAATAAATTATTTTTTTCTCGAAAACACAGGAGAGCTGTAAATCAATAAATTATGATAGAGGAACTTATACAATAGCGCTGTCAGCTGTGGGCAGCCATTGTATTACTTTCCTCGAAAAACTTCAATGGCCGTGGCTAATGTAGAGAGATACATGCAGTAGCAAGAAAATGTTGCATGAGCCTGACATTCTTTTAACATATTGTGCTGATGGTAGGATTGGTTAAAATTTAAACTGTTTGGTTCTTTGTTTTTAAGATCCGGAATCTGCCAGCTTGTATAAATTAATAAGTAGGAAAGAGATACATGCGCCAGAGACGCATAACTTCCTTTCTTAATAGCCTAGGTTTGTTTAAACAACAGAGTCTATGAGCAATTATAAGTATACATGTATTGGTTTTGCTTGCTTCTGTCATGCCACATAATTCTATAGTCACCACTTTCAGAATATGTGGTTAGCGTAATGGAGTTGGGTAAGCTACAAACGCAAAGAATGATGATTATTAGGCTGCAATGATTCTGTCTCCCCATCCCCATGCATGTAACTGCATCCGTATTCAAGCCTCAATTATCTGTAGGATGTTACAGCAAAGAACAACTCATCGAGGTGCACTGGATATGGTATTCTGGATAAGATAATGAGATTGTATCTCTATAAAGTCTTATCACACAACTAAAAATCACATAGGATGAGTGTGTTAATTTCCGCACGACATGACTACCAAGATGAAAGACTTTTATGAACTCTCCAAAACAGCAACTAGGCAAATGATAGGGGTTGTTTTCCCACTGCCATCAAACATAAGTTTCAACTTTCAACTAGACTAACCTCTACCGGTCTACCCAGTACAGTTCCATAGGTGAAAACGTGGGCAGGGACGACTGCCCTAGTGCCCTGTCACTTCTGAGTTCTGGCACATAACTCTTTATACAGCAAATATTCACCTCCAACTCGAAGTTCTTCCATGATCAGAAGAGGTGGAACGGGAAACAAGGTTTCAGAATTGTAACATTGCTCAGATGATTTGGGTGTGGGTTAGAGTTAGTATAAGGTAGTTTGAAAGGCCAACATCTTTACAACACTATGAGGATATGATGGGTTTTGGGCTTGGGCCTGTTAAGGATAACTCTTTTTCATTCTGGCAAGCATTGCGTGGAGTCTTTGGGAAGTTAGGAATAACTGGGTGTTTAACAATGTTTTGATCAAATCTCCCAAATTTATTGCTCATATGGCATTGGGTTTTATTTCTCAGTGGAAGAAGTTACTGAAGCAGGAGGAGCGCCTGAAGATGGAGGACTTGATCCTGAAGCTGCAAGAAGGGTTGAAGGCCTGGTGAACGAGGTGTTTTGAAGACAGGTTAAAGGATTTGGCTGTGTAAAGCATGTTTCGCTTGGAAGTGTGATTTTGAGAGGTGTTGTCCGGTAAGAGGTGGATGATTTTGAGGCTCAAGCTTGAAGCTCCCAGACTATAGCCTTATCTAGGAGTAGCTTGCTTTTCTTTGTTAAGTCATAGGCGCTTGTGCCGTTATCTTTCTTATTTTGCGTATGGCTTAAGGGGGTGTTTGGTTGGAGGAGTTAAAAGTTAACAAACACCGTAACACTTTCGTCTTATTTGACAAAAAGTTTCCAATCTTGGACTAATTAGGCTTAATAGATTCGTCTCGTAAATTACTCCTAATCTGTATCGACATGCATGCAATTAGTCTACATTTGATACTCCATGCATTTGAGGGAACATTGATGTGATGGGAGTTAAACTTTAACATACTCAAACCAAACGGGCCCTAAGTCTGAACTCAAACCTTGTAAGCTGGCGTCCCCAGCAAACTTTGTTGCTTTCAATATAAGCAGGGCTACGGTCTTTGGTCTAAAAAAACAAGGTTTCAGAAGAAGGGAAATAATTCCCATGTGACTTGAATCTACTGCGAGAAACTATGGATCGAGAAAACGGGCAAAGGGGTTGGTTACCAGTAGCACGGGGTGTGGGTGAACGAGGAGACATCTACGGGCCTGCTGCTCAGCGCCGGGGGATTGGAAGGAGCAGCGATGGGAGAGGGGTCGACGCCGACGGCTGCGGCTCGGCCGCCGTCCATGGAGAGGCGGGTGAGGTCGGCGACGGGGAGTGGCTGGTGGAAGCGTGGACCTATGACTGCCAGAGCTCGAAGCTGGCCTTGGGTTGAAAGTTCATAGCCCAAAGCCCAGTAACCAGTAGTCCAGTACTACTCCAGTTGTCAGCTGAAAACAAAAAAAAAACTACAGGAAAAAGTCCTCCTGACCCATCAACTATGAATTAATGCGCAACCCACCGTGGCAAACGGTAAAAAAACGTTTTCTTAGCAGCAATGTCTAGCTTAACCATCGAGACATGCACGGGGAAGTTCAAATAAAACTATAATTCAAGCTTTGATTGCACATTAACAACATGTACCACGTGGTTTTACTTTGTAGTTGCACTATCTTCTTCAAAGAACACTACAACGATGACATATGTACAGTATGTTCGCGTGAGAGTATCAGCCAAATCAGCCAGCCAGCCAGCAGTATTTTTCTCTCATAAAAAATCAATCAACGGTACTTTCAGCCAGCCAAATCAGCCCAAACAAACATGCTAGTAGAATGATTGGACCATCAGCAGTAGCTGGCATACAACTTCTCAAACTCTAAACGTCTACGACTTGGTCGACGGTATCCGGATAGACATGATTTTCCTCATTCGTCGTCATCAGCGTAGATCTGTGTATGCAGTCATGTCTAGATAAATATTTGGATAAGTTTTTGAAAAAATATTTATATATTATAAAGTATAATTGATCTCGGAACTACCGCGAAAGTCCGGCGTCATGTCTAAAAACAACTACTTTCAAAACCACTCAGAAAGATAAATCAAACGCTATCAATAGTTTTGTGGAGCACAAACACCTGGTTTCATAGTTAATCGAACTACCCAATAATGGAGGGGTCGGGAGAAAATTTTCCTTACAAAACCTATACTTTATGATTTTTATAAAGTAAAAAAATCTGGAATTTTATTTAAGATTATCTAAAAAACATTTTTAGCAACAGTGGTAAATAGCAGGTGGAGCACCTGGATCCACCGACGCGGACACGTGTCGAGTGGAGTCGCGTCGTCCGCTACATTCTTGAAAGCTGGACCCCACCTGTCACCGTCTGCAGCCGTCAGCTAGGCTTAATAACGCCACGTGGCCCTGTTAATAACCGAACAACTCCGAACAGGCGAACAGGGCTCGGTAGTGCTACCTCTTTTCGCTCCTTTCCGGGTTCCTGCAGGAGAAGGAAAGATTTGATGAAAGCGGAGCGGCGCGACGATGTCCGCCAACGAGCTCACCGCCGCGGATGAGGTACGCACCGCTGCGAGATTCCCTTAGAATTCGTTTCGCGTTCGATTCCTGGGTTCGTGAGATTGGATCCCCCGAAAAATTCTGGCCGCATGCGTTTGGTTCAGATCGGTCTTGTTAGTAAAAGGTGATTCGTGCTCTCCAGGTTGTAATGGAGAGCGGAACTGCGGTGGTTTTCTTTAACCCTTTTGGGTCGCGGTGGAAAGGGGCCGTAGCCTCAGCCCGGTGATTTTTTTTTTTGTGGGAATTCAGGTTTCAGTTGGGTGCTTGGGTAATGCGCCATTCTGAAGTTTCACGGTATGCTGTTGTCCCAATGTAGCCAGGGGCCCTGGTCTGCAACGGTGGTGGATGGCTACGTTTAAAACAGAAGAAGCTGACTTCTTTTTTTAAAAAAAAAAAACCTTTACTTTTTGGAGAAGTATTTTAGACTCGGTTCAACAAACCACTAAACCTTGATGGTAGAAATAAGGGAAATGTTTGTGTGTTAACTAGTGTTCATTGGGGATTTGGGAGAAGAATGTGTGATGCTCTGATGCTGTGATATTTGGAGTTATCAATTAATGACCGTTACTTCCAAGCCTCTAGTCCTCTACCAGTAAATACTGGACTTGTACTGCTCTTTCTTTTTATATAATAGTATGTTGACTTTCATTAGCTCATGAAGTCTGTCATTCCTTGTATTGTCTGTATCTCCCTAAGCCCGTAATGGCATTTCTTATATTGCAGGTTTGTGATGAAAGAATAAACTTTAATGTGGCTACCTCAAATCAAGCTGAAAATGGAGACATCACCACAGTTAGTTTGGTGGAGTCAGAGAGGGCAGCCTATGCATTTATTCCTCAAACTCCTATCAGATCAACTGATGCACACCTTGAAGAGTTCTCTGAAGCTTTGAGAAGTAATATTGCATACTCGATTGCCATGTGTGTGTGTGTGTGTGTGTGTGTGTGTGTGTGTGTGTGTGTGTGTGTGTGTTACTATACTCACGTGTTTAATATGACTTACAATTTGCAATGGAAGCTGTTGCAAAAACGCTGCGACAAGTTGCAGAAGGGAAAGCTGCTGCTCAAGCAGAGGCAGCTGAATGGAAGCGCAAGTATGAACTAGAGATGGCATCCAAGGAACACAAAGGTCATAATGTAATCAAAGGTCTGTTTTACACGACTTGAGCTTGTGCACTACTGTTCCTTAGCAGTTGTTGTCTAATGCGATTCAGCCTTCACTGTCTCTTTTTTCTTTAGAAAACACTAGAAGTACACATGGGAAGGCACAAAATGTTGTGAAACGATTTGTTTGTGATTTTTTTTCTCGGAGAGCTATGTATCACTATATTAAAGAAGAAGGAAAAGGACACCACACAAGATTTTTTTGATGACTCTGAACTCTTACTAGTCAACATGTTTGAAAAAAGTTTGCCTGCATGGATCACTAAACATTTGTGGAGATACATTAGGAATCTGAGGCAGCAGTTAACAGACTGATTTCACTTGTAAATATTTCTTTCCTTAATGCAGTGATACACAATCCTCCTGCCATATTCAATTTTTTAACAAAATGATTTCATTCTCTTGCAATACATGTAAATCTTGACAAGGGTAAGGATACCTTGAACTGAAACTGTAACATGTGCAGGCTGCAGTAACTTTGGGAAGGACAAGTTAAAGCAACCGACTAGTCAATTGGCATTGGAGGCTGCCCCCATTGATCAAACAAGTTGTTGTGGAAACCATGGGATCTGTTCACATCAAATACTCCAGGATGAATGTCCTGGACCTAAAGGAAAACCAGATGAAAAGATTATTGGAAGAAAGGTATCCTTAGGGCAAGAGTTTCCCTACATTTATTATCAGCTTCAGTGCATATGACATTTAAGTGTTCGTTTTCTTTTTCCTTTTTGCTTCTATTCTTTGGGGCGTGTGTGCTTCTGGGGGTGTTCAACCCTGCTGGGCTAGTTTTTCTTGTATTTGATCTTCTCTTCTTAATATAATGATGGGAAGCTCTCCTGTCGGTTCGAGACAAAAAGTGCATATGACATAACTAAATGATTATTATTTTTATGTAGCGTGATTCATTTTTGCAATCAGCTCATTTCCTGTAATTCCTCATCTAATGCTGCTGAACTGCCTCAAGTTACCTGTTATTGCCTACGAAGTTGAAAGGAAACAAATAAAAAAGAACATAGAAAACTACATATAAGCTATGTTATGGTGTTGTTATGTTATCTGCTTTTTTCCCCTCAAACACACTGGAGAGCTGCCTATATTTTGTGCTGATGTGCTGATAATATTTGTTCCAGTATTTGTCTTCTATTTTCTTCTTTTTAATATTGTTATTTTGTCGAATTGTATTGGGGGGTCGCACAACTTATACCTGCTGACTAATTGATAATGACATACAATCCATATGTTCAAGAGACACCTATTCTCACTGTTCGCCTAATATTCATTTAGCCAATTTAAACACCTGTAAACGCTACATTGCAGTATGCTGTTTCTGTTTAATTGGTCGTTTAGCCCATTTAATTGGCCATTTACTGTTTAGTGTTAGGAAAACACTGTTTGGTAATTTGGTTACATAAGAGCTCACCGATTTTTCCTATTCTTGTTTCAGTGGGAAGTTAATTTAGATTGCGAGTTAGTTTGGGTTGAGCATGACTCATTTGTGGGAGATCATGCACGATTGTTACACACTCAATGCATGCCGTGTTCGTGCCAGAGTTGTGCATGTCGTGTGCAGTGTCGGTGTCCGTTGTGGGATGGTATGACTGTGGTGGTGTTCGTGCCCGCCTTTCTAGTTTAATCGATCTCTAGCTCCTGTAATCAGTCTTCAAATAACAGAGCAATACACAGAAGACCAGTGGCGAAGCTACGTGTTGTGGTCGGGGTCGGTCGACCCCGACGACTCAGCGACAGCCTCATGTAGTCTCCAAATTTTGACCAGCACAGACCCCGGCAAAAAAAACTGTTTGACCCCGGTAGACCGCAGCGGCAACCCAGCAGCCTAGCATGGTGACTGGCTAGGCTTGCGATGTGACAGTGCAAGCCACATAATAAACCGAAGGCAAGAGGCAAGCCCTGTCTCCGCCTTTTTTAGCCTTTTTGCCTTCGTAAAACGTGCAGTACCAGCACAGCTGGAGCCTAAAAGGATTCAACTTGCAGCTTACACAATTTACAATTTAGAGAATATTTTAATTAGGTAAATTCTAAATCGCTTATATCACTGTTTAAATCCCAAAAATTCTTTTAAATCTAAATAGTCAACACAACTAAACAATCTTGGTAGTGAGATTAATATTTATATTGATAATGTACAAGCTTATATATATAATATTATTCATAATATTATACTATTATATTATTTTTTATTGAAATTATTTGTAGTATTATATTATCACAAGCTAAAAGTTAATATCACTGGTTACGTCAATGAACTCAATTACAATATGGTGAAGCCAATAAGGAGCGCATCATCCAGACTTCTCATTGCTCGAGACGGCTACGGTGCATTTTTCTTCTTCCTTTAAATGGTCAAATTATGTTAAAACTTAGTTTGAGTTTTTTTTTGGTATTTTTATGTTGTGATAAGTGGTCTGATTCTCTTGCCTAAAAGGGACAAAGCTAGATTTATTCCTTTATCTAAAAAATACCATATGTTTGTATTGACCCCGGCGATACTTTATCCTGACTTCCCCCTGCAGAAGACGCTGCCAGTTGTTCTTAACATTCAGAGTGTTCATCGTTGTTCTTGAGTGTGTCTTCCTAGGTTCATTGGGACGAGAATTGCCGGTGTTCCCCGACAAACACTGCCTATGCTGACTTAGTGGGATGACGCTTACGAGAAACTGCCATGGTTTTTGTATGACTGAAAACTAGGCATCTTAATAAACATATTAAGGATCAACTACATCCCTTGTAATGGCTTGACTTGAATGAATTTTTTCAACTTCTTGGATATATTGTCCAATTAGACAACAATGAAATTGCACATTGACTACACATGATTAAGGTTGCAACCAAATTTATTTTCTGCATGTTGCAAGACCAACTTCAACTTCTTCTGTGCACACAAAGCTTAAAGTAGCTCAATCAATTGGAGAAGCAAGCCCTACCATGAGTACTAGTTGTTGACTATAACACTTGGTTTTTGATAGTGCTAACCTGGACACTATTTCAAGTTCTGGTGCTTTAGAAGAAATAATAATTTCATAGTTAAGTCAAATACTTTTCATGAACACACAAACATTTTTTTCTTGTTTATCTAGGCACCTTTTAGACTTCTATGGGGATGCGATGGGGATAAGAATGGTCAGCACAAGCGTGATTTTGTGTCCTTCGAAAAAGGTGACATAAAAACAGCGGAGCGCAGCAATAAGCAGGTACTCCTTTATGTTCAGTGCAATTCATTTTGAACACAATGTCCTATTTCCACTATGAATGATCATTGAGATAGTCTAATTGCTGTTGCATCGTTGTATCTCAACAAATACTGTGCTTTCAGATTTTGCTAAAATGGGAATCCCCTCCGCAAACAGTTCTTTTTGTTACTAAACCTAATTCCAACTCTGTGCTTGCTCTCTGTGCTGAAATGGTTAGGTATGCTCCTTTCATGCCTTGTCTGAATGTTCTTAACTTACGTCAATTATCTGGAGTGCTAGAAGTTGTGATTCCCTTGATTTGGGCTAACCCTAGAAGGGTAGCTATATAGGTACCATACATGGGCCACATGGGCCTAGCCTCATGGGCCTAATACATTCACACTCCAACACCCCCCCGCAGTCTGAACTACCGGCGCAGCGGAGTTCAAGGCTGAACAAGAAAGAAAACAAGTAGGAGCACAACACACAGGACCCCCCCGCAGCTACAACTAGCCACTGGAGACGTTGAGGCTGGAGCGAAACTCGGAGAAGGTCGAGGAAGGGAGGCCTTTGGTGAAGATGTCCGCAAACTGGGAGGTGGTCGGGACGTGAAGAACCCGGACGTCGCCGATGGCCACCCGGTCGCGGACGAAGTGAAGGTCGATCTCCACATGCTTGGTCCTCTGGTGCTGCACGGGGTTGGTGCAGAGGTAGACCGTACTGACGTTGTCGCAGTAGACGAGCGTGCTCCTGGCGAGTGGGCGGTGAAGCTCAGCCAGGAGCTGGCGGAGCCAGGCGGCCTCGGCCACGCCGTTGGCCATGGCACGGTACTCCGCCTCGGCACTGGAGCGGGAAACCACGGGCTGACGCTTGGACGACCGAGAGACCAGGTTGCCGCCGAGGAAGACCGCGTAGCCGGAGGTGGACCTGCGGATGTCCGGGCATCCCGCCCAGTCAGCGTCGGTGTAGACAACCAGCTCGGCCGTGGAAGACCGGCCGAGGAGCAGCCCGTAGCCAAGGGTGCCACGGAGGTACCGGAGAAGCCGCTTCATAGCAGCCAGGTGAGGCTCCCGCGGAGCATGCATGTACAGGCAGAGCTGCTGGACGGCATAAGTGATGTCCGGCCGCGTGAAAGTGAGGTACTGAAGCGCGCCTGCAAGACTCCGGTAGACGGTGGAGTCTGCTGGCCCAAGCATCGGACCCCCAGCCTCTGACAGCTTGCCCTGGGTGTCCACCGGTGTAGAGCAGGACTGGCAGGCGGTCATCCCGGCTCGCTCCAGAATGTCACAAGTGAACTGCCGCTGGTGGAGGAACAGGCCAGAAGGTCGGGGCTCAACAGTGACGCCGAGGAAGTGGTGGAGCACCCCAAGATCCTTCATAGCAAATTCCTTCTGGAGTGAGGCAATGATGCGGTGGAGTAGAGATTCGCTGGAGGCAGTGAGAACAATATCATCCACATAGAGGAGCAGGTAAGCAGTCTCACCCTCATAGTGGTATATGAACAGGGAGGTGTCAGACTTGGCCTCCGTGAACCCAAGAGTCTGTAGGAAGGTAGCGAAGCGAGAGTACCAAGCCCGGGGTGCCTGCTTAAGCCCGTAGAGAGATTTATTGAGCCGGCAGACGAAGTCAGGACGAGAACCATCCACAAAACCTGCCGGCTGACTGCAGTAGACCGTCTCAGTCAGAGTGCCATGAAGGAAGGCATTCTTGACATCCAGCTGATGCACAGGCCAGGAGCGCTCGAGAGCCAGGGAGAGGACGGTGCGGACTGTAGCTGGCTTCACCACGGGACTGAACGTCTCAGCATAGTCAATGCCAGGCCGCTGAGTGAAGCCGCGGAGGACCCAGCGAGCCTTGTAGCGCTCCAAGGAACCATCAGCCCGCCTCTTGTGCGTCCAGATCCACTTGCCGGTGACAATGTTGGAACCCGGCGGACGAGGCACGAGGTCCCACGTCTGGTTGGCGAGGAGGGCCGCGTACTCCTCGTCCATCGCGCGGCGCCAGTGAGGATCCGCCAAAGCCGCGCGAACGGAAGAGGGTACCGGAGAGATCTCCGGCTCGCAGGCGGCGGCGGTGAGGGCCTGCGGGCGAGACGCCTGCCTCGTCACCATCGGGTGAGTGTGACGAGGGTCCCGGTGAAGAAGAGGTGGGTGGTACACCGGCGGGTCGACGCGAGAGCGTGGTGATGCCGGCGGAGCAAGCACCGGCGACGACGGCGCTGGGGACGAGAGCGGCGGAGCCAGCTCACGCCGGCGCTCGTAGACGATCCCGAAACGTTCGGGAGGAGGTGAGGGCGGACGCGGCTCCCGCCGGCGCTGGTAGACGAGTCCGAAGCGCCCGGGAGGAGGTGGCGTCGGTGTGCGCGGTCCCGCGATCGGAACGGCAGCATCCGGCACAACGGGAGGCAGCGAAGCCACAGGGAGCGAGGGTGGAAGCTCCGGGGCTGCCTCGACCGTGTCAGGCACTGGAAGGTCCTGGGGCGACGCGGGACCACCAGGAGAGCGCGCCGGAGCAGTACCTGCAGGGTAGGGGGAGAAGGGTGGCAGAATAGCCGGGTCAGTGGGAAAGAAGGAAGCCTCCGCAGGGTCAGCGGGAGGTGTGGGTGGAGAGGTGGTGGAGTAAGGGAACGCCGACTCATCAAACACGACATGGCGAGAGATGAGGACACGGCGAGAGGTAAGGTCAAAGCATCGGTAACCCTTGTGATCCGGAGAGTATCCGAGAAAGACACAGAGGGTCGACCGGGGAGCCAGCTTATGAGGAGCGGTGGCGGCGGTGTTAGGGTAACACGCACACCCGAAGACTCGAAGGTGGTCGTACCGAGGAGGGGTACCGAAAAGAGCGTGGTGAGGCGTGGGAGCTGGGCTGGCAGTAGAAGGAAGGCGGTTAAGGAGATAGGTGGAGGTGTGCAGACACTCAGCCCAGAAGCGAGCGGGTAGAGATGCCTGGAGCAGAAGGGTGCGCATGATGTCGTTGGTGGTGCGGATCATACGCTCTGCCTTGCCGTTTTGAGAGGAGGTATACGGACAAGACATGCGCAGGTGGACACCGGAAGAAAGGAAGAAGGCACGGGAGGTTGAGTTATCGAACTCACGGCCATTGTCGCACTGGACAGCCTTGATGGTGAGGCCGAATTGAGTGGATACCCAAGCAAAGAGGTTGCTAAGCGTGGGGAAAGCCTCGGACTTAGCACGCAGAGGAAAAGTCCAGGAATAATGGGAGAAATCATCGACAACCACCAAGTAGTACTTATAGCCAGACATGCTAAGAACAGGAGAAGTCCACAAGTCGCAGTGAATAAGATCAAATGCACGAGAGGCATGTGAGGATGAGGACTGAAAGGGAAGGCGAACGTGACGGCCCAGCTGGCACGCATGACACAAGTGATCATCGTGAGCCTGAGAGCAACGAATGTCGGAACTACGACGGAGCTGCATCAGGGCATCCCGGCCAGGATGGCCGAGGCGACGGTGCCAAGTGGTGGAGGAAGGAGTGGCGGCGAAAGCGACGGAGGAAGGCGAAGAAGGTGAAGCAGATGCCGGAAACTGAAGGGTGTAGAGAGGCCCAGTGCTGTTACACCGGAGCAGAGGAGCCCGGGAGGCCAAATCCCGCACGGTGAGGCCAGAGGGGTCAAACTCAACCGAACAAGAGTTATCAGTGGTGAAACGGCGAATAGAGAGAAGGTTGTGAACCATCCCGGGAGCCACAAGAACATCAGAAATATGAAAGGAGCCGTGGGAACTGGCAGTGCCCACGGAGGAGACAGGAATGCAGGTGCCATTGGCGACCATGATGGAAGAGGGACAGGAAGGGTGGGGAGGACGAAGAGAGGAAAGTAGACTCGCATCGGGCGTGGTGTGGAAAGTGGCGCCCGAGTCGGCGATCCAATCAGGGCTGGCGGTGGTGCCGAAGGAGTAGGCCAAGGGAGGTGTAGGACACAGGGATGTGGTGTTAACCCTAGGGTTGGCGACTCTTGGGCCCCCCGCACCGGCAGCCCCGGCGATGGCTTGCCAGGTGGTAGGGGCACCCCCCGAGGCTAAGCCAGCCATGGCTGGGAGGGCCGTGGCAGGGACCGGAGTTGGAGGTCCCCCCTCCGCCAGGGCAGCAGCATGGGCGAGATCCGGCCAAAGGACGCCGGGACCTGCACGCGGTGGAGCCTGAAAATCAGCCGCAGGAGATGCGTCGGCGGCCGTAGCAGGCAGAGGAGTGGCGCCCGGGACAAGGGGCGGGTGCTGCTGGGACAGGGGCTGAACGCCGGCAGGAAGGAGACCTGCGGCATCCAGTCCGGCGCCGAGAAGGTAGACGGCGTCGGCGGGCTGCGCAGTTAGGGCAGCAGCAGCAGCACCCCCTGCAGTAGTAGCGGCAGCAGCAGGGGCAGGAGCAGCGGGGGGAAGGCCGGTGGGGAGGTGAGCCGCCGGGAGGAGGGCCGCGACGTGTGGGGACGGCGCGGCTCCAGGAGGCGCAGCTGCTCCTAGCAGGTGGGCGCCAGGGGCAGGTGGCCCAGGCGCGGCGGGCGTGCACCAGGGGCGGAGGGGCAGGCTCGCACCAGGGGCGGGCGGCCCAGGCAGCATGGCACCAAGGGGAAGCGGCTGCAGCTGCTGGGGAAGAGGGGAGGAGTGCCCGGCGGCCAACAGGGGCGTGGAGCCAGCAGCGGTGGCCTGTGCGGCGCCCAGAACAGGGCCGCCAGGTGCGGGAGCTTGCGCAGGAAGCGCCTGCGTCCATGTAGAAGAGGAGGAGGAGAGGGAAGGGAAGGGGTTGTAGAGGGAGGGGTGGGGAGGAAGGGCGCCGGCCATGGCCTCCTGGCCGGCGGCGGCAGGGACCAGGAGGGGCGGCGGCTGGACAGGGAAGAGGAGAAAAAACTAGGCTCTGAGTACCATGCTAGAAGTTGTGATTCCCTTGATTTGGGCTAACCCTAGAAGGGTAGCTATATAGGTACCATACATGGGCCACATGGGCCTAGCCTCATGGGCCTAATACATTCACACTCCAACATGGAGTTATGCATTATATTGCAATTTTTTGTTGTAATTGATTATCTGCGAGTTTAATGGTCATGTGGAACTGTATATAGTTAGATATATTTGTATCTCCTCTGCTGCATTTTCTGCAGATGGCTTAAAGAGCACAATAATATGAATGTGTTCGTAGAGCCACGAGTTAGAAAGGAACTACTGGCTGAAGATTCTTACTTCAGCTTTATCCAGACGTGTAATAATGGTAAGCGGCCTTTTATACATTTTATGTGAGGCCCATACCAGGTTTCATTTCCTTTCAAAAGCCAACACTTAAAATCCTTTTGTTTCGCTCCTTCTGGATTTGTGACATATAGTCATATATCACCAGCAAGTGTGTGTTCATTTAGTACCAATAATTTTCTATATAAACAATGTATATGGCCAGTTCTTATGAGGGTGAAAAATAAATATATTGTGATTTATTTTGTGATTACATAAGGAATGATAATCCAATCTGTTTTGCTTATGGACCTGACTAAGCATGAAAAAGTAATTGAGATACAAATTTCTACATCTTGCCTTGGAGTTTTCTGGGTACATTTGGTGTCATCTCATATTCAGTTGGCTCTCTGGTGGTTTCTTTACTGTAGCACGTTGAAATGGGTATGGGATCAGATTACCTTGAGGAGTTTTTCTTTCCAATCACTCACCAAGTTTGCATCCTTTTCCTTTACCAAGAAGATATCAACTCAATAGTTGTTACCATGTGCTGTGAATGTTGCTGACTTGCTAATAAATTCTTGATTGGGTCATCTATTATCAAGCAGTTTCTTTTCCATTGGTGAATTACTGAATTATATCTGTTAAAGTTATTTTGCAATTTTTTTCTTCATGGATCCTTATTTTTCAATAGTTTAAGATATTTTTATGTACTTATTTTATCCACCTGTAAACCTTTCCTTTTGGCATCCAACTAATCAAAATATATTTTGACAGATCAGGAAGCAAAGACATTGCATACGAAAATTGATCTGATTGTAACTCTTGGCGGTGACGGAACTGTTTTGTGGGTATGCTTCTTGAATTATGTGATAGTTTACTGTGAGTATGGATATTTTGTGGTTAGTTAAACACAGTAAACTCATCAGTTACCGCAACATTTTAGTGAAACAAAGTAGCATTCTGTGTGTGGTGCTGTAATGGTTTCGTATCCTTTTCTTCTCTTTAATATAATGATATGTAGCTCTGCTACGTGTTCGAGAAAAAAGTGCCATTCTTTTTCTTATACTCAAACGAAAATAAAATCCATGTAATATTGAATGTCCTGTAAGTGTTCCTAATTTCTATGTCGATAGAAATTTATTTTATGAGTTTTACTCTGCACTCTTGAATTACAGTGTTGTATTGATTAGAAGAAATAGAATGGACCCTTTTTTATATCTCCATGGGGTTAGCATATTCAGTTGGCAAGAGTTGGACTATAATATTATACTCCCTCTGATTCAAATTATAAGTCATTTTGGCTTTTCTAGGTACATAGCTTTTGTTATGTATCTAGACATAGCGTATATCTAGGTACATAG
Organism: Saccharum hybrid cultivar R570; assembly: GCA_038087645.1. NCBI lineage: Eukaryota > Viridiplantae > Streptophyta > Magnoliopsida > Poales > Poaceae > Saccharum > Saccharum hybrid cultivar. The sequence continues at coordinate 22,215,487 of JAQSUU010000496.1, forward strand.
CACAAGCTATGTACTTAGAAAACACTTATAATTTGGAACCAAGTGAGTAATAAAAGTTGCAAAGTGTCTCTATTTTGTTATTCTCGTGTAAATATAAGTATTTATGTCTCATTATGATAATCTGATTAATCTAGGGAACTGGTTAAAATCTCTTAACAGGCTGCATCATTATTCAAAGGGCCAGTTCCCCCTGTTGTTGCGTTCTCTCTTGGATCATTGGGATTCATGACTCCATTCCGTATCCTTAATTATCAGTGTTGAATGCTTGATAACCATGTTGGTACAGTATGTATGGGGAGGTGGGGATGATACGAAGTCCCTTCCTGGGAGGGGCATTGAGCTCAAACACTGGGATGGAACATTGAAGACAGGTAGACATCCCACATGAACCTGATCTGCTAGCCATGTATACTATCATTCACAATTTTTCTATGCACTACTTGAACAAGCGCAGAGGGAATTGGCCTTGTTGCCATTCCTTCTACTGGTTGAGCACTTGAGCTTGATGTGTAAGTTAAATTGGTAACATACACCTGTTATAAACATGGCAATGTGATTGACATTCTGTATCACATCCAGCCATCGACTTGTAACAGAGTTAGGGCTAATATCGATGGATATGATATGGGAATCCGCAGGGAACCATATATATCAATTCCTGAGTTCCTTGAAGCAACTTCAGACAACTTTGGTAACCATTTCACCGTTTTCTGTAATTTGTAGTGCTTTTGCCTGATGGCTCCTCAATCTGGAGGAAACCAAACAAGCACAAGTTGACAGTTTCATTTTCAGTTGGGAACTAATGGTGAATTTAGCTAGTTTTAGCCTCCCTACCAGTTCATATAAAACATTCCAGCAAATAAATACATCAATAAGGCTTATCTTTCTTGGTGGCATATTTCTTGCATGCTCTTTAGTATGCAACCCATCTCTACCCTTATAAATAATTAGTGAATACGATTTCTGCCATTGACAGACATAGATGTAATTTTAATCTGTAGCCTCAAGTGTGGAACCTTGATATGTCCTTTTTTATTTATATATAGGTCAGATCTCTCTGTACAGATAGTATTTCTTGCAGAATTTTCAACTAATTCAAGTTCACTTATATGTCAGTATGGCAATTCCGTTGATATTTATACCTAGGCAGGGCGCTTACAATTTTTGTGTCGGTGCACATAATCTGTAGAATTATGACATTTTATTTACTCAAAGGAGCTCCGTGCTCACCCACCATAAGAATATATTGGTCCTTAACTCATGTTAAGCAAGCGAGCAATATCGTGAATGTTTGGGCAATGTGCTAAAACAACCATTTAGCATCACACTGAGGAACCGTCTGCAGTGTCATGTGATCCGTGATGCAGCTAAGGAGCAAGTTGAGACGGAGGAACCAATTCTAGTACTAAATGAAGTGACAATTGACCGTGGAATGTCATCTTACCTTACCTACCTAGAATGCTACTGTGACAGTTCTTATGTTACACGCGTACAAGGAGATGGGCTAATAATATCAACAACATCTGGAAGCACTGCATATTCATTGGCAGCTGGAGGATCAATGGTTCATCCACAGGTGGGCATATGGTTTGGTCTGCAGATTTTGTTCAGCACAGGAGAATTTTGTGTTAAGGTTCTCCAAAAGTGTGTAGTCTATTCATTTTCTACATATAAACTTCGAAATGAGTTGAGACAACTAGCTGCCCCAATGTCTGTTTCTTTCTAGATTTGTCAATGCAAGTTATTCATGCTGCCATTCTAATGATATTTTGTTTGCTGGTATATGCAGGTACCAGGGATCCTTTTCACACCAATCTGTCCGCATTCGCTGTCATTCAGGCCCTTGATTCTACCAGAATACGTAACTCTGCGCGTGCAAGTGCCATTCAATAGCAGGGGGCAGGCTTGGGCATCCTTTGATGGCAAGGGCAGGATTCAGCTAGGACCAGGTGATGCGCTCATCTGCAGTATTTCCCCTTGGCCTGTACCCACAGCGTGCCTTGTGGACTCGACAACCGACTTCCTGCGAAGCATCCATGAGGGTCTCCACTGGAACCTGAGGAAAAGCCAATCGTTCGATGGCCCATCTGCATGATGGTTGAAGTTTGTACAGCAGTATGGTTTCCCGAGTTGAGATGGCTAACGGATCGGTATGTGCATGTAAGCGTGATGCATCGCAGTCCAGAAAAAAAATGCAACAGATGCATGTAAGTATGTAACTGGTAGCCCAGTTCTTATGCACATGTATCCGACTCTGAGCAGTGTCTTTCCTTATTTCAATAAGATGAATATGCTTGTAAATAATTATTCATTTCGTCTTAATTGAAAGTCAGAGTTCCTGCCATTGTTTTAAAAAAATATGAATATAAATTAATTCTGATTCCAATGTGAAAGTACCTTTCTAAGAGTAGGTACAATAATAGGTTTATAGCCAAGCTAGTCAACATTTTTGCCGATGTGAAAGAGAGAAGAGAGGAAAGAGAAGAGAGCTTGGCTCTCATGCAAGCAACAAGTTGGGCATGGAAACATAGATATTTGTGGGCCTAAATAAAATTGCATGTGAGGAAGAATAGGAAAGAGAAAGTAAAACATGTTACCACATAATAATAATAAAAAATATAGCTAAATAGGAGATAACTATTGTATAGCTTGACTCTTATGATTTGACTTATAGCTAAATACTTAGCTCTATTATTCACCATGCTCTAAAGGCTTAAACAGTTAAACGATGCTGATGCCTGATTGTCAGGAATGGGAATGTCAGAGTTATCCAGCTTCCATGCTTCTTGGGCCCCGACGAACAGCCCGTTCACTAGTTTGTCCAGCTGCTCCCGCACCGAGCGCGGCAGCAGCGGAAAACCGCTTGAGGCAGTTGATCACGCGCCCGATGTCGTACACCTCCGTTGGGCCCCACGGGCGCATGAAGCCGAGCCACGCCGGTCGGCGATGCCAAGGTACTCCGCCGACACCACCTCGCACCGTCCGGCGCCGCCGGTGTCCACCACCAACCTGCTCCCCTTGGCGGTGTCGTTGCGTATCCCAAACATCGAGGATCCCTGCAGCTCCAGCCCTGCCCTCGGGTAGAACGCGTGCCCGTGCAGCGACGCGTATGCCACCGGCCTGTTGCCGCCGCCGGCGTACTCCAGCTCGGGCGCGTTCACCCAGGTGCCCGCGCTGTGCTGCGAGAAGTACAACCGGAGGAGCTCCCCGGAGAAGCTGCTCACCCGGAGCGTCAGGTGCTCCCAGTCGCCGACGTGCGAGCCGATGCTGCCGAGCTGCCAGGTCGAGACGCCACGCAACCTGGCCCTTGCCGGCCCGTTGAACGGGTAGAACTGTAGAAGAACCACATGGCGAGATCGGTCGCCGTCCCGCCGAGCTTCGGCTTCACCTGCACGTACGCCTTCGCGCTACCTTCTCCCTCCGGTTCCTGTCCACAGGCAGGTCGAGCCAGTACTCGCCGTCGTTGTCAGCCACCTTGCGGGAGATTGTACCCGTCAGCGGCGACAGGCGTCGTCGTGGTCTGCTGGCTGTCCTTCTAGTGCAGCAGCGCGCCGTTCTCGAAGAACCACGTCACCGACGAGGGCAGGTACGGCTCGTCTTGATGGAGGTACACCAGCGGCGAGTAGGCCGCGAGGATGGCGTGCGCCTGGTCCAGGTCAGGCATGGCGCCACCAGATGTGTAGGTGGTGTAGCTCGCACTGTTGTTCTTCAGGCACGCGCACGCCAAGGCCGAGGTCTCCGTTTCCACCAGCGCCGGCGTCGCGTTGCTCCGAGCAAGGATCGTGCCGGAGTCCACGCCACGGTTGTCGATGCGACGGAACGCCGGCCTCAGGGTGGCGACGCTGAAGCCGCCGCCGCCGCCCAGGTCGCTGCTCCACACCGTCTCCTTGGCCTCGCACGCGTCGGTGAAGTCGATGCGATCGCAACGGACCTCGTCGAGGGAAGGCTCGTCTTCGGTGGCGGTGACCACCACGCCGATCGGGCTGTAACCGTCGGCCGCCGTGGGAAGCCAGGAGAAGCCGGCGCCGTCCGGGCTGGCCCAGACGAGGGTCGAGGGTGTAGTGCCGCGGCGGAGCGAGGATTCGTCCCGTGCCAGTAGTGTCACTGGCGACGAGGACGTGGCCGAAGAGTTTCCGGTCGTTGGGCTGCGCGTAGTGCCCGAGCACCCAGAAGCCGTCGGGAACCGGGGACGGCCTGAAGAAGGTTGCGCCGGCGCGGTCATGCGAGGTGGACCAGACCTTGGCGAACGTGGAGACTTGGCGCACCTCTAGGCCTCCACAAGGTCTATGGTGTCCTTCCCGAATCCTCCATCTGAAACCCAGAGGGCAGTGCGTGTCAACCGTAAGGCAATAGCAATTTTCAAGATTCTCATTCATCTGATCTAAATCAGATAGCTTTGGAGCTTCTTCTTCCTTCGTTTGTTTCTTCAGTAGGTGCATTTGGTTTTGCGTTTTCAGACGACTGCGCTATAGGAAGCGTGATTTTCAAAAGCAGGCAAAAGTATCAGGAGCAGAGTGATGGGCAACGGAATAAATATGCCAGATTTTAAAAAAAAACATTGCTCTCTGCAGTATTGCTTGTGGCTTTTTTAACGATCAATCAATTAGTCAAAACATATGAATGTTTACGAGCACAAAAGATATATCAATAGACTCGTACATTGGATTTAGAATAACTGATAATGGGTCTTTCAAATAAATAACAACTGATAATATATTATAAGAGAAATTGAGAATGGTGGAGGCATACCTTTAAACAGTTTTTTTATTCCACCTTTAAACAGTTTTCTTAAGTCGTACTATGCCTTATAAAAAGAAATGGCGGGGATAAGAGGAAAAAAAAAAGAAACTAACTACAGAAGCTATGCTAACACACTCTGAAGTGTGAACGAAGACAAATATATATAACTTCCAGAGATACTTTGGCACGATAATGGGTCAAGATTACCCTGCTTTTAGTATTATTATTATAGTGTGCAATCTGTGCTTATATCCTCATTTGATCATATGTTAAACAGTGTTTGTCTTGTTAAAGGAGGATTCCGCTCATGAATTTAGCAACTGTGTGCATGCTCGGATCCTGCTCATGAATTTAGCAAATGTATGCATGCTCGTTGCTCGTAAAATTGCAGGCAAGCTAGCTGCTACCGAAGCAGGAATCCAGGACCAGGAGCAAGACAACACAAGCGTACCACCCAATTTGCTCTGAATCCCATCAGATAAAATCATAAAAGAGCTAGCAAATTGAAGCAGAAAGACGAAGAAAGAGAAATCAGAAAGAATGAGCATGTACCAGACGAGGGCAAGAGGGGTATGGAAACCGGGGAGAGCCAAGTGCGGCTCTCCGAGCGTGCTTATATATGGCGACACTCCTCTATGGCTCGATCTGTGTGGAGAGACAGGGGTCAATGCAAAGGATGAAGGAGCTAGCGCTGGCCGGAGCTGTAGCTTGTTCGGCCGGCGATCGATCCGATGGTTCGCTAGCTCTCCGGTGCGGGCGGCCGTGGCCTTAAAACAGGCTGCGTGGTCACGCCTTCACGCCTTCGCGATTCGTCCGTCTTCGTTCTTCAGGACATGACATGAGTCCAATCCAGGGTCACTTCACTGGCAACGTGATACACGCGCACTCTGTTGCTTAGCGCCCCTACCGATTTGGACGTGCGTGGTCCGAATGTGTGTTTGTAGAGGCCGCGGCCAGCGTGAACACGGTTCCCTTACCTGTAGGCCGTAGATTTGCGCTGTGCGTTGCAGCGAGAAAAACTTTGGAACACGAGGCTAGGTCTAGACGTCGCGCAACAGGAGAAATGCACGATGGAGGAGAGGTGGTTTTACATTTTAGAGTACGAACAAAATTGTAGCTAGTACTATCTGCTAGCACCCCCATACTTTCTTTTTAGCTACAGGGAGTCAGGCACCGGAAATAAAAAAAACTGGTAAAACAAAATAGCGCACATAGAAACACGCGAGAAGCAGCAACTAGACCTGCTTTTGCTGCTTGTCATTACAACATTATAGACTTATAGTACCCAGCTAGCCAGTGACGGAGCCAAGGGACAATTTATGTCATGTGAGTGTATGAGTGGATGTGGATCTAGGGGCGTGGTGCATCTAACGGTTGAGATGCATTACATGTGAGGAAATGGATGGTTGAGATAACTCATGTATTCACATGGACATGTGGCATTACATTTCTGAGCTAAGGGGACTGGCAGCCCCCCACCCAATATATCCCACTATTACAAGAGATTTTAGTGGTGAACTCAAATCTGCAATAATGTGGCCTCATATTCTTCTTGATTCTTGTGTATATCCCCTTCAACTACTTCAGGCTAATTTTGAGCGTCAAGAAGATTCAAGGTTTGGCTCAGGACGTCGTCGTTTGCCAACAGAGCGATCAGCAGCAGCATAAGACCAACGATGTATTGACCGTAGTGGTGGTGGTGTTATTGCAAGAGACCAGAGATGATCAGTGTGTACTCTAGCTATTGGATTATTAGAATCAAGAATCAATAAGAGTATGTTTATTTAGATACCTTTTCCGTATCAGAGTATATATTACAGTACAAGTTGATACTTGTTTCAGCTATATCTCAGTACAAGAAATGCCTACATAAGCTAAGGGGTATGCATGCATCGAGGTTCCTATGTATATGACACATACACGTCCTAAATTTTCTTCGACTATCTGACAACATCTATTTTTCTGATTGGGTTTGGAATCATAATGTTTAGGAAGCTAAGGGCTCAGCTATACCAGCTTGGGATGATGATTATGGCACAATATAATGAAGTAGAAAGTTCAGAGTTGCCCTTAGAACCTGTGGCGGAGTCCGGAACTATACATAAGGGACCACTGAAAAGGTCCAACTTATAAAACTCAAGTATAGCTTAATTGGTTATGTTACTCGCGGTGGCCGTCTAGGTTAACTCATCGACATAACATAGGTTTTCGCATTTTCTTATATATACATTCTTGGTGTGATATGTTAGGGGGCCATGGCCCTGCCAGCCCCTGGCTCCGCCACTGGTTAGCCAACTAGTCAGCTCGCATTCATGCACAACCTCTTTCCACATTGTTAATAATTTCTCAATTAGAGGATTGATGTCTTATACCATATATGTTTCGAAGGTTACCATATATGCTCTGAAGGCTACATCTATATAAAGAGACTATATATGTACCTATAGTGACTAATGAAAAGATGACTCCCCTCATTCTTAAAGATTGAGAGGGAGACGGGGTCTATCTATAATTTTTACACGCCTCTTCCCAAGGACCGGGAAAGAGAAAACGGATCTATGATTCATGCATAGGTAGGCCGATTCTCAACAGTCAACACAAACAACCGATCACCGCGTGGCACGGCAACTGCGGCCGCACACGTGTCCGATTGCCGCACACGCTGTCGGAATCGTGTGCCTCGTCGCCTACCCTGCTGCTAGCGGTGCCGAGAACGATCGCGTGTTTACAATTTGGATCATCATCAGAGATCATTCGCTTCGACCTTCGAGTCGTGCATTCAGCATTTCAGCTTGATAACATTTCAGATAGCACCACAACGGCCCAACGGCCCAACATGAGTAGTACTTAACAGTAGGGATGAAAGCGGATCATATACGAACGGATATCGGTGATATTACATTTGTTTTCATATTTGCATTTGGATTCGAATACGAATAATATTAGATATGTCAGATAGGCTGAATGGATATCGACATCATAAATATGTAATTTGAGTATTCGGATACGGTATCAGATGTTGAATATCCGGACTCGGATACGGACATATATATCTAAACTCCTATAAACGATTCAGTGTCGAATACGGTTGGAAAATATCCGTTTCATTTCACCCCTACCTAACAGTCATACAACCGAGGTGATGGCCGACAACAAATGGGAGGGAGAGATGGGCCAAGCCGCGGGTAACCAGCCGAGCACGTGATCGTGGTGACCCGAAAAGACACACTAATGCAGTAGGCAGTGATGTAAATAAAATAAAACAGGGAATAGTTATCTAAGCATTAGTTTAGCTTGAGACATATAAGATAAAATCGTTCCATTTTTTTATTTTATAGGATGGAATGACCATATTTCATGTTTGGTTGAGCGAAACGGCCCGTTTCTGTGTTTAAATATATATAGGATATGAAAAATGTTGGATGAGGCCTCTTGACATATTCAACACTACTTGAGCAGTGCTTTTTAGTGAAAGAACAATGTTTTTCTCTCACAACAAATCAACAGCATTAGCCAAATTTCAGCGAAACGAACAGGGTGGCGCTAGCAAGATCAAGCTTGTCTATACCTGCATCGACATATCCAGTGCTAGCATCGGAATTCTAGCTCGCTTATGCACGCTCCCGCTGAGTTCTAACTCGGACGTGGTGTCGCCAGGCTCGCCTATGCCATTGCTCAAGCTTGCCCAATGCTGTTGTGGTCGGGGTCCGATCCACAAGAAATCTAGGCACAGGAGGTGTCAGAGGTAGAAGAGTAAGAAGAGGATCTACCTGAGTGTGAGGACCACCAACCCAGTTCCTTCGAACGAAGCAAGCCCCGGAACATTCTAAGTCTCCTACTTTATAGAAGCAATTTTTTTATATATATGAGTCTTATATATTGTTGCATTAAGTTATAGGAGTTCTGTGAAACCGTTGATGCATTTATTACTATCCTTGCCTACCTTATGATATTCTTACCCTGATAGGTTTAGGATCGAAAAACTGCTTAGCCCTGCTTAGACCGGTAGCGATCGGTGATTTCTGGTCACCTGCAAATATAGGTGGTTACTGGAATACTTTAGCTATGAAATGGATGATATTCTAGAGATAACCATGTGTTGATGGAAAATTAGAGACCGGACGAAAAAGTTAGAGGCAACCAGACAGGGTTCTAGGGTGCTATTAGTTTTCTGTCTGTATCGGTTAAGGACCGATCATTACTCGTCCCTCTTGTCATGTTGAACGTATGCCTCATATTTAGCTGGCTGAATAAAGTACCTTTCGACCACGAAGCTAGTAGCATTATTCGGGCCGGGATCTACACGGGTGCGCGTATTGGTGCTGAAGGGGTGTAACGGGGATGCAAAGAGTGAGCCCAAGGCGCGTCCTGGCTATCGGGTGGTCCCTGGGTACTGCGGCTCCAGTTTGTCCCGCAATGTTTACCCGGATAGTGTCATTGGTGATCTGTAGCTCACTTGATCGATGAGTGTGGTTTGTGTGAGGAATAAATCACCAGCTGGTTAGGAATCGATTCGAATCGTCATCGCTCCTAGATAGTGAGCACTTGACTTGAGTTACGGCATCGTAGTAATGATGATGGAACAATGATGGTTATATGGATGATGTTGGAAATGCTAAATCTAAGTTGGTAACTGGATGTTGTTGGTTAATCGAGTGATTGCTATAGTATATGTGCTTACCTAGCTTAATAGGGTATAATAAAGATGATGCAAAATACTTAAAATAGTTTATTCATGATAGTCTATGCTCTTCGTAAATGAGTCAGCTAGTTCACTAAAAGAAAGCCTTGTATAATCCTTGGTATCACTTTATTTTGGTTTAAGACGGGTAAGTCTACCTGAGTACTTTCTCGTACTCAGGGCGTTGTCCCATTGTTGTTGCAGATGGTCAGATGTACTACGGCTATTGCATCAACTGCCTATGCCCTATGATGGGCGACAACTAGGACCAAGGGTATGGTCACTCCGTATGTCGTACCTAATGTTTTTTATTGTAAATGACTATCTCCTGGCATTATAATTGAACTAAATGTGTGTGTGGTTTATAAAACTATTAGCTTCCGCTACTTTATTATGAACTTGGTTTGTAATAACTTTATGTTTTAAACTCCGATGTATTTCAAGGATGTTGCGAACTTTATGTAATATGTGATTGTGGCTGCTAAACTTGTAGGATCTTGGTTTGTACGTTGGTTGGTTTGAAATCCGTCGTGATTTTACGGACTACCGAGTTATACAGGCTTAAGTTTGCTAAATTGTTTGCTTTGACGGATGATTTTCTTAATTTCGTATAATTGGTCGGTTCTGTTACATGATTCATCTAAATACATCCAAATTTCAAATGTACAGTTTAGATTAGTTAGACCCTGGCTGGCCTCTCAAAGATAGTGTATGCATTCAATTAGCACGACTGCATTTAAAATAAATGCCTCCAGTGCAAACCAGCTAGTCATCATCGACCATTACATCAACATGCCGCAAATTAACAAGTACCACATGAAACAGAGGCAACAAATTCATAAAAAGATTCAAGTGACCATGACTGAATGATAGCAAATAACCAGGACTATAATCCAGTGCACATAAACACATCAGTTATAAATGTATTGACCATCTATGAGCATAAATCATTGTAACTGAGCAACAAATCGATAGATCCAGTACCATAAATCAGTGCACATGAAGTAGCAATCGACAGATCCAACATCATAATGAAACTCTAGAATGAAATCAAGCGGGGACGGGGTGGATTTCACCTCGAGTCAGCCGAAGGGGAGGAGAGGCTGCTCAAATCGACCAACAATCGACACCAGACGGTCGCAGATCTGGAAGCCGAGGTTCAAGAAACCCCCAATTGAAGACAAGCACTACCACAGCAGCTCGGAGAGGAAGACGAAGGGAGATGTCCGCCGCCGTGGAGCCCGGCAGCAGAGAGCGGCGCCGCACCAGACCAGATCTAGTCGGGGGAACGGAGAAGAAGCCCGAAGACGACCGCGCCGCTCACCAACCTCACCACCACCACCGGTCACTCAACGCGGCTGCAGCGAGAACACGAGAGCAGGAGGAGAAAAGAAGATGGCGAGAGAGGAGGAGGGGGTTATAAAGGCGATGAAACTCGGTGGTAATGGCGCGTGGAACTTTCCAGCTTCCCGCGCGAGCCCACCAGAGCGCTGCCGCCACCCCCAAATCGCCCGCGCGGGCTCGGGCGCAGCCTGGCTCTGGAAAAACGGAGGAGAGGAGCGTTTCCTGGGAGACAAGAGAGAGAGTGAAATTTGCAGCTCCAGGGACAGGCCGGCGGCTAGGCCAACACTATCAAACACGAGCTCTTGCAGCTTGCGGGCCTGGCCGGACGATTTTGGCCCATATCAAACGCGCACTCTGTTGCTTAGCGCCCCTACCGGTTTGGACGTGCGTGGGCCGAATGTGTGTTTGTAGAGGCCGCAGCCAGCGTGAACATGGTTCCCTTACCTGTAAGCTGTAGATTTGCGCTGTGCGTTGTAGCGAGAAAAACTTGGAACACGAGGCTAGGCCTAGGCGTCGCGCAACAGGCAAAATGCACGATGGAGGAGAGGTGGTTTTACATTTTGGAGTACGAACAAAACTGTAGCTAGTACTATCTGCTAGCACCCCCATACTTTCTTTTTAGCTACAGGGAGTCAGGCACCGGAAATAAAAAATTGGTGAAACAAAATAGCGCACATAGAAACACGCTAGCACCAACTAGACCTGTTTTCGCTACTTGTCATTACAACATTACAGTATTCAGCTAGCCAGTGACAGAGCCAAGGGGCAATTTATGTCATGTGAGTGTGTGGGTGGATGTGGATCTAGGGGTGCAGTGCATCCAACGGTTGAGATGCATTACATGTGAGGAAATGGATGGTTGAGATAACACATATATTCACATGGACATGTGGCATTACATTTCTGAGCTAAGGGGGCTGGCAGGGGCCATATGCCCCCCAACCCACCCAACATATCACACTATTACAAGAGATTTTAGTGGTGAACTCAAATATGTAATAATGTGGCCTCATATTCTTCTTGATTCTTGTGTATATACCCTCTAACTACTTCAGGTTAAGTTTGAGCGTTAAGACGATTCAAGGTTTGGCTCAGGACGTCGTCGTTTGCCAACGGGGCGATCAGAAGCAGCATAAGATCAACGACGTACTGACCGTAGTGGTGGCGGTGCTATTGCAAGAGACCAAAGATGATCAGTGTGTACTCTAGCTATTGGATTATTAGACTCAAGAATCAATAAGACTATGTTTATTTATATACCTTTTTCATATCAGAGTATATATTACAGTACAAGTTGATACTTGTTTCGGCTATATCTCAGTACAAGAAATGCCTACATAAGCTAAGGGGTATGCATGCATCGAGGTTCCTATGTATATGACACATACACGTCCTAAATTTTCTTTGACATCTATCTGACAACATCTATTTTTTTGATTGGGTTTGGAATCATAATGTTTAGGAAGCTAAGGGCTCAGCTATACCAGCTAGGGATGATGATTATGGCACAATATAATGAAGTAGAAAGTTCAGAGTTGCCCTTAGAACCCATGGCGGAGTCCGGAACTATACATAAGGGACCACAGAAAAGGTCCAACTTATAAAACTCGAGCATAGCTTAACCGGTTATGTTACTCACGGTGGCTGTCTAGGTTAACTCATCGACATGACATAGGTGTTTGCATTTTCTTATATATACATTCTTGGTGTGATATGTTAGGGGGCCATGGCCCTGCCAGCCCTGTGGCTCCGCCACTGGCTAGCCAACTAGTCAGCTTGCATCCATGCACTACCTCTTTCCACATTGTTAATAATTTCTCAATTAGAGGATTGATGGTCTTATACCATATATGTTTTGAAGGCTACCATATATACTCTGAAGGCTACATCTATATAAAGAGACTATATGTGTACCTATAGTGACTAATGAAAAGATGACTCCCCTCGCATACTTATCTCCTTGTGTCCTTGTGTGTTGTTCTTGAAGATTTAGAGGGAGATGGGATCTATCTATAATTTTTACACGTCTCTTTCCAAGGATCGGGAAAGAGAAAACGGATATATGATTCGTGCATAGGTAGGCTGATTCTCAACAGTCAACACAAACAACCGATCACTGCATGGCACGGCAACTGCGGCTGCACACATGTCCGGCTGCCGCACGCGCTCTCAGCGTCGTGTGCCTCGTCGCCTACTCTACTGCTAGCGGTGCCGGGAACGATCACGTGTTTACAATTTGGATCATCATCAGAGATCATTCGCTTCGACCTTCGAGCCGTGCATTCAGCATTTCAGCTTGATAACATTTCAGATAGCACCACAACGGGCCAACGTCCCAACATGAGTAGTACTTAACAGTAGGGATGAAAGCGGATCATATACGAACGGATATCGGTGATATTATATTTGTTTTCATATTTGTATTTGGATTCGAATACGAATAATATTAGATATGTTAGATAGGTTGAATGGATATCGACATCATAAATATGTGATTTGAGTATTCGGATACGGTATTAAATGTTGAATATCCGGATTCGGATACGGACATATATATCTGAACTCTTATAAACGATTCGGTGTCAAATACGGTTGGAAAATATCCATACTATTTCACCCCTACCTAACAGTCATACAACCGAGGCGGTGGCCAACGACAAATGGGAGGGAGAGATGGGCCAGGCCGCGGGTAACCAGCCGGGCATGTGATCATGGTGACCGGAAAAGAGACACTAATGCAGTAGGCAGTGATGTAAATAAAATAAAATAGGGAATAGTTATCTAAGCATTAGTTTAGCTTGAGACATATAAGATAAAATCGTTCTATTTTTAATTTTATGGGATGGAATGACTATATTTCATGTTTGGTTAAGCGAAACGGTCCGTTTCTGTGTTTAAATATATATACAGGATATGAAAAATGTTGGATGAGGCCTCTTGATATATTCAACACTATTTGAGCAGTACTTTTCAGTGAAAGAACAGTGTTTTCGTCTCACAACAAATCAGAAGCATCAATCAAATTTCAGTGAAACGAACAGGGCGGCGCTAGCACAGATCAAGCTTGTCTATACCTGCATCGACATATCTAGTGCTAGCACCGGAGTTCTAGCTCGCTTATGCATGCTGCTGCTGAGTTCTAACTCGGACGCGGTGTCGCCAGGCTCGCCTGTGCAATTGCTCAAGCTTGCCCAACGCTGTTGTGGTCGGGGTCATCCTTGCCATTGCAGGCCCCGCCAGCATCATGCCACTTGTTGGGCTCACCTATCACACACCACGTCTACGCCGTTGCCATGTTGGATCATCCGCAAGCGCGCGCACTATAAGGTCTCATTTGGCAAAGCTCCCAGAGCTGATTCTCTGCTAAATCCAGCAGGAGCTCTGCCAAACAGTTTTCTAGAGAGAAATGATTTCCTGCTGATTCCGTGAAGTGATTATCTGAAATTAACTAGGAGACTAAGAGCTGAAAAAAGTAGCTTCTGCTGATTCTGTGAAATAATTCTTCATCATGATTTTAAGAGTTTATGCTAAAGAATTAAAGAGAATCACTCTCAGTCACAGAATCACTTCTCTCAGAAAATCAGTTTCCCTAGAAAATTAGAATGAGATGGAGCTCTACCAAACAGCCGGTAACATGATGTCGTTGTGCTCATGGGCGGATCTATAGTCAAATGACTGGGTACAGCCGCACCTAGAGAAAAATAAAAAAAAACAATAGTAAGAGCTAAAAATTCACCATATTTGCAACCACATATCACAAAGCATTGCACCAACAAGGCAAACGCACCTCCTTAAATTTGCTCTAGCTCCGGCACTGGTTGTGCTTGCCCCACGAAGCGCGTCAATGCTTGCCACCGGCCCTTTTCCTCCTCTCCCCTTCCACCTCGCGTCGCTCCTGTATCCGTTGCATGTGCGAGAGCGCTTGTCTTTGTTTTGTTTGTATCTCTAAATCTTTCAGTTGTGTACCACAGGCGGATGTTAGAGGATAGAAATTTATTCTCTTATCTAAACGCTCAGCTAGGACCGATCCATCCTGTTCTCTTTTATCCTCCAATCCAAAGATATGGTAAAATAAAGCAGCAGGCAGGCGTCAGATGTGGTAACCAAGCAGCCTCCTCAGCCCCATTCTTTGAAAATTTGTGTGGAGTGTTACCGTTTGGTGAGAATTTGCTTTTAAGTCTTTGCATAGGATCGAGCAACTTGCAGCCACAAATGAAAAGCCTCCGGCAGCTACCACTTGGTGTATTGTGTACCCCCGGCTGACGGAGCGAACAACGCTTTCACGTGCACCACGCTGCTTTTTATCGTAATCATCCGTCACCTCCAGATGGTCGTTCTCTCAAAAGCCTAGTTAGACTCAATCGTAATAGGATCCACAAGAAATGAGGGACGAAACAAAGGACGTGCAACTCCGACCAGAAAAACGATCTCGGATAAGCTCGATCACATTGGATCATCCCATCCAAAAAGCACAAAATCTCGGTAGGAAGTGAAAAAAAAAACACCTGTCACGCTGCCAGTTTTAGTACAACACAGGCCCTAGAAAAGGAAGTAACCAGTAGGGCCTCGAAATAGTGTTTTTCTCTCATGACAAATCAGCCAACTATGTTTTTTAGCCGACTTATCAGCACAGCCGAACGGGTCTAGGTTACCACTACTAGAGGCAAGGGCACCCGTAGACGTCGACGTCGTGGAACAAGAACTCTAGAAGCAGCAGCAGCCACACACGGGTTCGGTCCCTCGTCGCTGCCGCTCGAACCCCACACGCGAACCGCGACCACCACACACCTGTCCGGCTGCCTCGCGCGCCTCCGCACGGCTCTCGCTCGGGGCTGAGCCAAATCAGGAGGAGCCCCGAACACCGGCGCGCGTCTCGGCCCAGCCAACTCGCCGTGCTTCTCCGCGCCCGTCGCCCGTGCGGACACAACCCAAGAAGATCCGGCAGGTAACCGGGCGTTTCGGCCGAGCCAAATCACTGGAATCAGGGGCAGGGCAGTGAGTTTTCCAGGCGCCGCGCCCGTCGTCCCTGCGACCGCGGAGCCCGCCCGCGCCCAGCCCTATCCGATCGATGATGAACACGGAGACCGAGAGACCCCATCGGCTATAACCCGCGCTCGCCCGCGCTGCCACTTCGGCTTCTGTTTCTAAGACTACCTGCACTGCTATACGCCAAAGCTTCCGCTAAAGCAGCTGCAGGATTATTTACCGTAAAAAGCAGGTGCATCGCTGTGCGCTATAACATGCGCTATACGGACGAGTCCGCTATATTTGGCGACATGGCGTTCGTGCGCTATAGCCGGCTGACAGAGAGAGAAGGGAAAAAGATGGAGAGAGCGCATATGCTGTGGGTCCCACTATTTCAACATTAAAAAAAATGTTATAACTCATAAACCAAAAAACCAAATTAAATTTCGATTGCACCATTAAATTCGTTTTAATAAATACTTCAAAACAAGATGTCATATGGATATATTTAGATAAAATGACAAGTGGGCACATAGTGGATAGAGGATGATATAGAGGATGGATGAGTACGGAAAAACTGTATATTTTGTGGTGACTAGGATGGAATATTTCTTTTAGAGGATGAATATAGAGGTTCATGAGTGCGGATAGTCTAACTTTCTATTCTATCCCTCCACTCCCTCTTATCTGCTCCTCGCCCTCCTCCCCTCCACCATGGCCATAGCCGCTGCGGCCACCGCCGCCTCCACCTCCCTCCTCGCGCCGGCGGCCAGCAGCACGGCGCCGGCGGCCTCGGGGCCCAACGCGCTCTTCTTCCCCTCCTCCGTGCCGTCGCTGCGCGCCTACCCGCGGCTCCTCCTCGCGTTCCGCCGCCCCGCCGCGGCCGCCCAGGGCGCCGTGCTCGAAGAAGAGGAGGCAGAGGCCGACCAGCGGGGCCAGTACGACGACGACGACGGGTACGAGGGCGGGCGCGGCCCCGCGTTCACGGCCCCCACGCGGCCGCGCACCGGCAAGGCCGCACTACCGCTCAAGCGCGACCGCGTACGCATGCATATCATCGAATACCCTCCCCCCCTTCCTTCGTGTATGGTTCCTGTTGCGTACGTGATTGCTGTGTATGGCCGGCCGGTGACGCTGTGCTTGTTTTGAGGGTGTGCAGACGAGGTCGAAGAGGTTCCTCGAGATACAGAAGCTGAGGGAGAGCAAGAAGGACTACGACGTGCCCACCGCCATCTCGCTGATGAAGCAGATGTCCAGCGCCAAGTTCGTTGAGTCGGCGGAGGCGCACTTCCGCATGAACCTCGACCCCAAGTACAATGACCAGCAGCTCCGTGCCACGGTACTGTTTCTTCTTTTTCTGTCGTTCTGTTCTGGTTGCTTGTGTCCTGCTCCGTTCGTTGATCTGTGTTTTTTTTTTTGGGAATTTTCGTTGATCTGTGTTGGTCGTGGTGAGCACAGGTGAATTTGCCCAAGGGAACAGGCCAGTCGGTGAAGATTGCGGTTCTCACACAAGGTGGGTGGTGATTGAAACACAACATAAATGTTGCTGAGCGATAGTTAGTACAAACTGAATTCATGTCGATTGCAATATAGGATGCATGGGCTGATTGGATCACTGTGCTGGTGGGTCGTATGTGTGATTGTTTGATACTACTGCCTCATGTGTGCCTATGGGTTTAATCGGAAACATGCTTGTCTTTATTTTTATGCAAACTTTGTGTACTGATATTACGGGCTAAACTATTTGATTACACCAACCCGATTGGTTAATCTGGTATTTTTCCTCTTAAAGTATCATGTCTTCTTTTAGAGTTCATATGCAACATATTGGATTGGACAAAGTTAGTTCGTCTTTGGTAACTTGGCAGAAGAATATTACAATCAGTTTAGTATGTTCATGATATTTCTACTTCTTTGTTTTTCACAATAAGTCACTTGGGAGTTCGGATGGTGCTATTTTTGTGCTGTGCACTTAGCAAACCCTTGATGGATAACTGAAACTTGTCTTTCATATCCTTTGTGAAAGATAGTCATGCTTTTGTTGTCATGATCATAAAGATGGAGGCACCAGTAATTGAAATAATCATGATCGTTATGCATTAATAGTTGTTTTCTGGCCTTACAGGTGAGAAGATAGATGAAGCTAGAGCTGCAGGAGCTGATATCGTAGGTGGAGAAGATTTAATCGAACAAATAAAAGGAGGATTTATGGAGTTTGACAAATTGATTGCATCACCTGATATGATGCCTAAGGTATGAGCTATTAACAGTTCTGCCTTCATTTCAGTTTACTATTGGAGACTGCCGCAAAATTTGAAACGAAATATTTAGTTGTGCTTACTATAGGTCTTAAGTGTCTTACCATGTAAACTGTTAAAAACGTTGTTTTCTATAGATAAAATAGATTGGCTGTAACAATCTATTTCGGAATACAGGAATACATGTGTGAGATATTTCATTCTTTGATAGCTAATGCTAAACTAAATGTCCAAAATTCTGTATATATTTGTTGCATGCTTTGCCATCTTCATTGAAACTTTCAACATGGGCTCCCCTTTAAATGATTATCAGGCTGAGTTGTTTCTGTTTACTTTTCAGGTTGCCGGCTTGGGTAAGATTCTAGGACCAAGAGGGCTGATGCCTAACCCCAAAGCTGGCACTGTTTCTCCAAACATTACTCAGGTACTGAGGAAGTCAATACAGATTTTGTTTGCCTCAGATTTTCCATCAATCTTGCTTCTAAATCGTTTGTCTTCATTGCTTAGTCTGGGCACTGTGACAAGATTTAAAACTTCATGCCATTATAGTATTTAGCTGACTTCTAGGATTCATGTATAAGTATCTTCCTACCTTCGTCAGTTGCATTTACTTTCCTGTACTCCGATAGTTCAAGGCTCAGGCATGGTGTTTTTCTTGAACACATGCTTGTAATTTAATTGTGCCTAGCAAGAGTTCAGGAAGTTGAAATAGTTGGTTTTACTGGTCGCCTAGGAGGAAACTAGATGAGACACATGTTGGAGGATATGGAGCGCTGTTGGTTTATGGCAGTACACAGGTGGTAATAATATTATGAAATCCTGATTCACCCTAGACAAGTAGACAGCAACATAAAGCATTGGCAATAATAACTAGCAAAAGTAGTGAGGCAGTTAATTGATGGATATGACTTAAAATCTGGTCCAGTGTTCACGGTTCAGTTTATTTTATGTAGAAGCAAGGCTGAAAGTACCGAAGACTCAAAATGGAGTAAGGACTATGACATGTATATTGTTATTCATTTGGAAAATGTGTTGAGTTTCATTTTTATACTGAGTGTGTGGAGTGTTTCTGCGTCCATCCTTGCCAAGAGTTTAAATGCTGTGTTAATGGAGGACACAGTACAATACATTTGACCTTGATACAGATTATGGTTCTAAACTTCTGATGCATGCTCATACCCCCCCTCCCTCTCCCTCTCCCTCTCCCTCTCTCTCTCCCAGATATAAAGTCATGCTGACTTGTGCGCCAATCATATGCGTTTTAGGTGTGACCATCATTGGCCTAATGTTATTGGTATTGGTATCTTAATAATAGATGTACCTTGGAAATGGCAGTTAAAGGGTCCAGATGTTCTTTTGTTCATAAGTTAAGGGAGTATTAGTTCATAATTGAACGTATTTGAAAAATGGTTGTAAAATTGAATCAGTTCAACCCAATCGTAGTGATAATTGTCTTAGGACCAATGAAATAGATTGTGCTAATTGTGCAAATGGTTCCAGGCTATCGAAGAGTTCAAGAAAGGGAAGGTTGAATACAGAGTTGATAAGTCAGGAATTGTCCATATTCCCTTTGGCAAGGTTGACTTTCCGGAGGAAGATCTCATTGCAAACTTCATGGCTGTTGTTGTAAGATCTATGTTCCTACCAAACATCTATCTCTGTTCATCATTTTACTGAGGATAGTGTTGATAAGCTTCTTGCTATCCATTCACAGCGCTCTGTTGAGAGGAACAAGCCATCTGGTGCTAAGGGGATATACTGGAAAACGGCGTACTTGTGCTCATCCATGGGACCTTCTATCAAGCTAAACATAAAAGAAATGCTTGACTATGGTTTGGACTCATCTGACTAGATGTGACCACAGGCACCAGTTAAGTCAGATTAACTTTCTGCCCCTCGCGACAAATGAGCAGAGACATGGTTGTGGGGAATGGCAAGGAGGTGCTTAGGTACAGTTTTTTCAGTTTTACGGGCACCCATCATCAGAGCAGCTAAAGTATGCCCAGATCGACAAAGAGGTGGTCTTGTTGGTCATGTATTTATGAGCAAATTATGCATGGTTTCATAGATGTCTGTCTCTGAGACGTTTGTTGTAATGTTTCATATTCTGTCAATAGTCATCCTTGAGCTTAAGCCAGCAATTTATTTTCACCTGTCATTAACATAAGCACTTACCATTCATGTTTGTGTTGGCGAGTCAGCCTGTATTTTCATCCGCTTACCCGTACAAGTCTTGAGTCACCATTGGTGTTCATTTCCTGCAGTAAATTATAGCACTTATGAAACATTCAGTTCATACATGATGGTAAACTAAAAAAGATCATGCTAGCGGATGCATGATACAGGATTCACAAAGCGAAAAATCACATGATGCCACGTGTGCATGGACAGAAAGGAAGAATGCCTTTTTTACATTGATCACGTGATTATGAATCCCCTGTTCGGCTGCTCTTATCAGCACGGTTTATCAGCCATGGAACAGTGTTTTTCTCTCACAACAAAACAGCCACAGCCGGTTTATAAGCCGCAGAAACAGCTTGCCGAACAGGGTGAATATCTATACCTTTCAAGCATACCAATTGCTGATCAAAGATTTGATTCACATTAAAGTGTATTTGGAAGTTGGAATCCAGCAGATGGAATTTGATTCTAAATGGCCCTTTTAGTTCAATCTGTCTCCAAAAGATCAAAACAAATTGTTTGCGACCAAAATTGGCAGTACCAATCTGAGAAAAAAGGGTCATCTGGTTTTGAATATGACCTCCAATGATAGAATGGACTTTACGATTGTGCATCTCTCATCGATCAAAATGCTTATGCGTCCAATTTAAAATTCAGATGACAGAATTATGGACTTTGGAAGAACCCATCCCAATAATATGGACATTGGAAGAACCTATCCCAAGAAACTAGAGTGATTTGATTTATGAAACTGGGTGACCTGGTTTTGATAGTTTAGATCAAGTTTGAGTTAGTTTAAATTATAAATCTTGATGCCTTTGGATTTTTTTTTGAACGCAACGGCAGAAGCTCTGCTCTTCAATTAAGAGAGAAAAGAAAGTTTTATGTACAAGTGATGCCTTTGGATTCTACCATGAGATAGACCTACCATCTTGTAAATATAAAGGGCCACAACTCATTGACTATCAACCAATATATTCAAGCACATTTATCTTTTACCATTTTACCTTTTATGCAATTTACCCTCTCATCTTTGCCCTAACTTCTTCCAAGTTCCAACCTCATGTGTTGTTCTTCGCTCATCTCCGTGGCATGAGAAGGCAAGTGCAACCCAACGTGTGTTTGCCTCGACGGGTCCGTCCCGGCGAGCGCTCATTGATTTCTCCTGGATCATCCGATTTTCTAAAACCATGTGGTCCAGTTTACATAGACGGTGCTGCAAGATGCACCTCTGCGGGTTGCATGTGATGATGTCATATGACGGTGCGTTTTAGTATCAACACTCCTTTTGCCAACTGCCAGAGACAAGCTGTTGGTCAATCGGTGTTGTTGCGAAGAGTTCGGTGTTAACTGTTAGGGACTCAATCTACACGTGACATATAAACTCCTAATCTATATATTTTGGTTGCAATGAATTCATATCTTGTGAGAAAAAATTGCATCAACTAGAGATTATTTTAGGTTGTTGTTCTAGATATCCAAATTATTCATCCGAGAATCATATACAGCAGTCCATGTTAAATAGTATGCATCCCTCAATTTTTCACGATACTAGCTACATGGAACATGTGTCTATTAACTATCATGCATGAACATCCTATCAAATCTATATCTGCTCATTTATAAGCTCAAGCTGGCTCGCTTAGTTCACAAGCCAAGCATAAATTACATGGAAAAGAAAATCTATGCATTTGTCTAAAGCTTAAGAATAGTACTAATTAATAATACAAAATTAGTCCATTCATAAGTCTTAAATCAAACAAATAAATTAATATGTGACATATATACAAGTATAGAAATGTATTATAGCACTACACCATACGTCCATGATCAAAACTCATACATAATGCATCCATACTATGTTATTAATTATCCATTCATCCATTTAAAATAAAATGAGTCATAGTGTAACACCCCGGTGTTACGCAATGCATTTTTGCATAACAATCATAGTGCACAGCATTCATAACATTATAATCATGTGTGGTAAATTATAATTTGATTAAAATAAAAGCTTGAAGATAATGTATGGGATGAATTATATTAATATGATAATCACATTGTACCAAAAACCTTGCAACTATAAATTTTTACATCACTTGGAACCCTAGTTTAATTTTTGGAGCAACTAGATGACCCAAATTTTGTCAAAACTGGTTCAAAAATAATTATGAAAAATATTCAAAAATATCCCCATTTTAGCTTTTATTCTGCCATTCAAAATCTATCAAGAATTTTCAGTTGGCCCCTTAATCAAAGTTGTAGAGAATTTAATTCTGAGCAACTTTTATTTTTGGGTCAATTCCAGAAAATGTCTTCTTCTTGTTCAAAATGTAGTTTGAAGTTTGAAATTCATTTGAATTGAATTTGGAAAATCAAAAATCCGGTTTTGCCTTAACAGGCCGCCGCCTCCTGTTCGGCCCACGTCCAGATGCGGCCCGCGCCACTCTTGCGCGCGCGCCCGCGCCGCCTCCGCCTCGGCCCGGCCCAGCCGGCCCCCCCCCTCTCTTCTTCCCGCCCGCGCCCGCGCGTGCTGGCGCCCCGGCAGGGCGTGCTCGCCGCGTGGCGGCTGCATGCCGGCAGCACCGGCCGGGTGGCGCTCGGTCGCCCCCACCAGCGCGCGCGCTCGCTCCTTAAACCCCCCCCCGCAGCGCCTCGCCCTTCCTCCCTCTGCTCTGTCGCCTTGTTCCTTCACAAAGCGCAGCAGCAGCGGTTCCGCCTCCGCCACCGCGCGCGCTCGCCGGACACGCGCGTTCCGACGGCCTCCGCTCACCGCAAGCCGCTCCACCTCGCCCCGAGCTTCCTCTCTCTCTGGCGCAGCCCGTGCTCACCTCAATCACCCGTGGTAAGCCCCACATCCGCACCAATCGCTCGCCGGAGTTCCGGCCGAGCTCACCGTGGATTTCCGCTCCGTGGAAACCTCCCCTCCGCTCCCTCTTTTCCTTCACTCGAGCAAGCATCCCGTTCGCCTCGTCCTCCCGGTGCTCGGACGCCGTCTTCCGTGCTGCCCCGTGGCCGGAGAGGCGCTCCCGCCGGTGAGCAGCGCCGCCGAGCCGCCATGGCCGTGGGCAAGCTCGATTTCGAGCCCCTCCGGTCATGCCGGTTGTCTCAACGAGACCGCCTCGTCTTGGTGATCACGACGGTGGTGACCTCGTCGCCGGCGACCTCGCCGTCGTCGAGATCCGCGCGGTCAGCACCCTCCCTTGGCTCGGAGCGGCTGACGCGTGGGGCCCAGTTGACCCACGGGCCCGCCTGTCTGTCTCTCATTGCGCGCGCGTGTACAGGTCGCCGGGTGCACCTAGCAGTCCAGCGGCTGGAGTTTAAAAGGATTTTCGAAATTGATTTTCAGAAAATGTATAAATGCTTTAGAAAATTTATAACTTGCTCATTTTAGCTCCAAAAATGGTGAAATAAATTTCTATGGACTCTTTGGGACCAGATCTATGATATAAAATTATTGCATGTCAAATTTAAGATACTTTTCTGTAGAGTTTTTAATTAACTAGTGAAATGGCTGTTTTCTTGTTAAATGCTTAATAAATCCTAGAAAAGTCAGAAAAATATGATTCCAAATTTATTAATCTTTTTGTGTCATGTACTTGCTAGGGAAATTTTATATCTTGGGTGTTCTGTATAAAAATATGTAGGTGTAGTTCAAATGCTTTCTATTACTAATATTTGTTATTTTTGTTATTTAAATAAATTTGAATAAAACATGCAAGTGATAATTTTTCTATAGTGTTTGTTTAGGGAATAGATAGTAGGAAAATTCCTAAATCTGTTGTTTGATACTTTTCATAATGTAAAGTATTTTAAATATCCATTTTAGGCCTTAGTTTGTTATTTTTGTATAGGCAGTTCTAGTTATCCAAATGCAGTAAAAATCTTGTGTCAAGCTATTCTTGATATTAGTAATCCACTGTAATTTTCTAAGATTTTTCTGGGCTACTAAAATATGTGTTGTTGTTCAACCATAGGGCTAATTAGGGTTTCCCTTCATTCTTTAATGCAAAGATAGTTAGTAAAATATACTTTGGTGTATCTTTGAAGCATCTTGGGTGTTCAAGTACTCTTGCATGGTAGAAAATAGTGATGGTAGTTTTCGAGTACATGTTCTTGGATGACGTTGACTACCTTGTAGAAGAGTCGTAAGTTCCACGCAATCCAATAACGTAACATACTCATCACATCGCATGCATTCAGCATCATCACCATCTCATGTCACCTCTGCAATGCACTTATGCATGTTGCACTCATACTTCTGCATCATACAGGATCGCAGGAAGTGGTTCCGGCAGTAATTCCCGAGGACGCAGAGGAACAGCCCGAGGTGACGGAGCCGGAGCCAGCAGAAGCAGAAGAGGAGTCCGGTGAAGAGCTTCCGGAGTGCCCTGACCATCGTCCCAGCTCCTTCGAGCGAGGCAAGCCCCGGAGCATTTTTCTCCCGTTTTGCGAATAATTATTTATTAATTTTACTTAATCTGATGCATTAAGTTTAGGAGTTGTTTGTAAACGTTGCTGCATTATACCTTGTTTCACCTTGTTTTACCCGATCCTTGTTACCCTGGTGTCCACGGTCAATAATTGCTTAGCTTGCTTAGACCGGTAGAAGTCGGGTGATTGCCTGTCATCCGCGAGCTATAGGGGATTACCTGGTTTTATGTGAAAGAATGTCATGTGAGAATAACTAAGTGTGGAAATGAATTTGAGACCGGGTGGAAGCTTGCAGGGTTCTGGACTGTAGTGTCTTCCGTCTGTGTCGGTTAAGGACCGTCCGATGTCGGGCCTCGGGTCATGTTGAACGCATGCCTCACATTTAGCTGGCCGAATAAAGTACCTTTCGACCGCGAAGCTGGGAGATTATTCGGGCCGAGTGGATTGCCCGCAATGCACTGTACCGGAGCAGTAGTGGCAGGAAACGGGGGCGCGATGATAAGGCCAAAGAGCAGTCGGGCGGCCCCCGGGTACATGTGGTTCCTGGCAAGCTCGTGACTTTACCTGAATAGTTGACTTGGTGACCAATACCTCACTTTAGCGGGTGAGTGAGGTTTGTGTGAGGAATAAATTACCAGCTGGTCAATAATCGATTCGAATCGCCATCGTTCACTGGATAGTGAACACTTGACTTGAGTTACTTCATCATAGTAATATTGATGAAACACTTGGATAGTTATGTGGAAAATGACATGGTAATTATTTGTTAATGATCAATAGTAATCCCTGCTTGCTTAATTACATGGTTACTTTAGCATAAGTTCAAACATAGTTGACAGGGAAATAAAGAATTAAAATATTACATGCTTTTGTAAAGGAATTGATAAGCTAAAAATGCTTTTCTTGCAAATGAGTCAGCTACCCCACCAAAAAGCCTATCATGATCCTTGGTGTCATTTTATTTTGGTTCTGTCGGGTAAGTCTAGCTGAGTACCTTCTCGTACTCAGGGCTTTGTTCCCACTTGTTGCAGATGGACAGATGTACTATGGTTATTGTATCAACTGTCTCTACCCTGCGATGGGCGAAGCCTAGGACCATGGGCAATGGTCACTCACTACTCCTCGCCTGATGCTTTTGTGGGAGATGATCGCGAGCTGGCACTTTATTTTGGAAGGTCGTGTGTGTGTGCGCGCTTTGAACTAATGCTTCCGCTACTTTATTCGAAACTGGTTTGTAATAACTATGTTTAAAACTCTGATGCATTTTGTGCCGCGAGCTGTGATGTAACTTATGACGGTAATCGCTAAGCTTATTACGATCTTGGCTGTGATGTGAAATGGTTTGAAATCCGTCGAGATTTCACGGACTACCGGGTTATACGGGCTTAAGTTTGGTAAATTGTCCGTCCGTTGGATGATTTTCTTACTTAATCTCGTATAATTGGGCGGTTCTGTTACAGCTGGCATCGGAGCAAGGTTTAGCATAATTACTGTTCATAAGTGTATTTAAAACAAAATTCTGTTTAAAAAGTGTGATTTTCAAACTAAAAGTGTGCCAGTGGTCATATCCTGTATGCCCAGTTAAGGACTCTAGGTGGCTATTTAAGTACTAACTTGGGGTTCTTGCACCATATTTCTTTTTCGTTGCTCATACGGCGTGCTATTGTATGAGTGGCACTTAATTGAGTGGTAATGTATGGATCAGTTACCTCTACGCTTCGGTAAGTGTGAGCTGTGAGAGCATGATCGGATACACCGCCGATCTAGGGAGAGTGCTTATTTGATACTTGGATAATTACATGTTTTACACATGTTTTTATGAAAGTGTCGCATGTGTGGGTGTTCCGTCCGTTGAGGCGATGCCGTCAATAGGACGATGTGTTTGGGTAGTTACTACCGTTGTACACGCATCTGGGGATTCGTGTAAAGCGTGTAGGTAGATTTACTGCTTTCATGCATTCATAGGGAATGGGCTGAAATGAATTTTCTGCAGGTACATAACAGCGTATCGTGTAGACCGAATTAGTTACGTATATGAGAGATCGTTTGTATGCCACCGAATTCACCGTTAGATGTTTTTATTTCATAAGTTTGTGAGAACGTAAGACTCGTGCATGCATCATATTGTCTGTGCATTCCATTCATGACATGCATTCCTCCCCTTATAAAAGGATTATCCCATTTTGATAAAAGCGACCTCAACTAAAATATGTTCTCACCGGGTAATTAAAACTTGTGCTACAGATGGCCCGCACGAAGCAGACTGCCCGTAAGTCCACTGGCGGAAGAGCACCCCGTCGTCAGCTGGCCCCGCGGGAGCACCGCAACACGGACACTTTTCTAAGCGAGTTTGGCATGCCCACCTTGCTTTGGAGAGTGCTCCATGATGTGGGGTACCCGGAGGGTCAAGAGCCAGTTTACTCTTGGAGCGAGAGCCAGTTAGCTGAAGATGGACTTGTTGTTGTGGAGATCACCGTCCCTGCTCTTGGTGATGCGCCAGAATGGGATGGTTGGCATCTGGAGTTTGAAGGACGCACTCCAGTCGAGGGTGTAGAGGGCGCAGCCTTTCGCGTCATCCGAGACATCATGAGCAGATTTCCCAATGAGTTGGCAGCAGCTTTGGCCGGTACTTTCCCGATAGATGATCCTCGCGATGCCATTTGGGTACAGCCGCAAGGAAGTGCCCTAGTTAGAGGCCCCAGTGAAGGACGGGCTAGCGACAACCACACCATGAGTGCCATGTATGCAGCCATCAGAGCATATCAAGGTCTGGAGAATACCTATTGGACTTTGACTGGCCTACGTGGTGATGATCGGCTTGAAGCAAGAAAACAGAAGAAGAAGCAAGCACGTGCCATAGCTAGCTTGCAGGAGCAGTTGGCTGACATGAGCTTGCAGCGGGACCGCGCTTTTGTGAGAGGCGAGAATTCCATGCAGCAGGTACAGAGGTTGACTCAGGCCAACAGAAATGCAGACCGCATGATGGAACAGCTAGTATAAGAAAGGAATGAAGCCTGGAACGAGAGGGACCTTCTGAGGCAGAGGGTCGAGGAGCTAGAAGAGTACAATGCCAACTTGCATGAAGAGTTCCATGCCCTCTACAACGGGATGGGCCCGTATGCTCCTCCGAACGCCGCTTAAATGGACATCGACGACGACGCTGTTGCTGAAGGTAGCGATGGCGACGCCTCCGACCTCGACGACGGCCCCGAGGAGTAGGATAGTGTCCTGCGTTAGTAGCTAGGCTTGACGCGATGGCCTTCTTTTGGTTTCCATGTATCATGTTGTATCTTGTTCGACCTTGAGACTGACGATCTTTGGAGTTTGGTTGTATATGCGATACCCGAACGCATAAAAGTCCAGTGTGTGTATGCTGGCAATGTGGTTGTATGGAACGCGAGGTTGCATTTGAAGTAACTTAATTGGTGCTGTTGTTTAATTGGAATGAAATTATTGCGCCTTGTTGATATTTGGTAACGCAATTAGGAAATAGGATCCGCAAGCGCACGGATATCGGTGAGCACTTCACCCGAGATGTTATCCTGGGTATCGTATTTATATTTTTACCTTTAGGAGAAAGAGTGCATCTGACTAACCAAATCTATTACTACTAACCTTTAGGCTACAACCACTATGATTCGATGTGAGTGATGTATAGAGAAGACTACAACCGCACTCTTCTTCTAACCTTGGTAAGGATGATCTACTGTTCTATTGGGGAGGTTTACGGAATCTAGACACCACAAAGGATGTTCAACCCGCACCTATAAACCCTATCGATCCTGCTAACGGGATATGGAATACAAAGGTAACTCGGAATTGTCACGTTCCTCGCTACTACCACGGTCCGGCTAGACGAGGGGATATCTATGAGTATCCTAGCTTAAACACCACGTTTACGCTAGAGATGATTACTCTAAACTCTACGCGAAGAGATCAAAGTAAACTCATAAACCAAAGAACAATAAAACAAAGAACTTACTAGAATTTAGAAGTCGAAATACTGAAGAATCCTGAGAACAAGCCTCGGGTTAGGAGAACTTGATCCCGTAGGTACAACCTCGGAGTAGACACCGACAGGCCGGCTTCCTCCGATCTACACCTCCACTCTATCTCTCTCAATCTAGTAGAACTAATTCTACTTTCACATTGGATGCTAAGCCCTAAGAGGTGGGAACCCTAGAGGGAACCTCTCTCTCTAAACCCTAACTAGAGATATGCAACTGAATAATGAATTGGGGTCTTCTCCACCAGGGGTCAGGGGCCTTGCTTATATAGCCCTTTTGGATGAATCTGGACCGTCGGATCAAACCGACCTTCATCCTACGGTTTTCCTTGATCCTCAAAGGCGGTGGAGCATAATCCGCGAGACTCGACCTGATTGGTCCCGGGGGCAGGGCGGGCGCCCTAGGGCACAGGGCGGGCGCCCTGTGTCTGGCCCCGTTACGGCTCCCGTTCGTTCCCGTGGCTTCTGGAATCTTCTAGATGTAAGATAATTACGTGTTCGGTTAATATCCCGTCATTAATCTGACATGTGGGCATTTCTTCCGTATTTCCTGATAACCCCCTGCAGAAATAGATAAACAGCAAAACTCGTGGAATTCTGTTAGATCAAACCCTAATTCTAGGTGTTGCTTGCATATAGGTCCTTTTCTTTATTTATTTGATGGTTATAATTGATACTTAAGAACCGTCAACAAACACCCCCATACTTAGGCTTTTACTCGTCCTCGAGAAAAGGTTGGTTAATAAAACATCTGGGGTTGAAACATTCTTTCATACCTGCAGGGTGTTGTAAAAATCCACTGTGCACTTATAGTCAGGGAAATATATGGTCAGAGTAAAGAGCCTTTCTTCTTCTTAATCCCTATCACTTGGAGTTTTTATATATTTTTGAAAAGAAAAACTTAGCATACCTTTATCCTCATAGGTGCTCTCAGAGTCACTCATTATCTTTTATATTTCTCTCTGAGGCTGTTTTGATTTTGCAAAAATAATTCTTTAAACATACATACCTTGCATTTATTGTATGGTCAAAACCGGATCCGAGGAGAAGAATGCCATACTCTTAGATCAAAGATTTTGAAAATTAAAAACTTGTCACTCTTACTGGCATATTGCTTATTAGAGGGACCATGGGCTATCATTTTCTTTCCATCATATTTTTATCATATCTCATTTTTTTTCATTTTGGGTGGATACCGAGGTACCCCTAATTCTACTGCCGGACACTTGTCCATTTTTTTCCACGAGGTTATCGAGCACTTGCTCCTTTTTATTTCCTCGATATATTCATAATTTTGCATAGCCCATGCCTCTAACGCAATAATACTTCGGAAGAGTGAATCTTTCTGAATAAAAATGTCTTGATCTTAGGAGTATGATAAATCTCTCAACAAGGGTCTAACTTGTTTTGAACAAACTCAATACAAAGCAGATAGCTTTAATTAATATTTTTCATGTTTAGCATGCATATAAAACTTGAGGATGGTAGCTATAATTTTGAGATTTTTAAAACAAATTCTCCAAGCAATAAAGATACTAAGAATAAGGTACTCATACCCTTACCATCTCTTATTCCACAATGACTTTTAGCAACACAGGGTTTTGAAATAATTTTAATAATTGCAGGTTTCCAGGAAATATCACAGAGTGAGATTGATCATGATTATAAGCATTTTTATCCTTTTAATTTATCATGTTTAGAGAGATAAAATTCTGCACAAACTAAGGTGAGTGTGTAAGTGTGTAATAAAAGTGTGCAGAGTGTGTACCTGGTTCATGGAGTGGTGCGATCGAAGTGTGTGTGACATGTCAGGGAATCTCCCCCATACTTGTTTTCTGCTTTCTTGCACAAAAGTAAAGTAGAGACACACAAGACATACTAATGATAATCTTTATTAATCTTGAGGCATTTATTACAACCGAATAATAATAATAACCGAATATAATAGATCTAAACTGATTATAAGCGAACCTAATCGAATCTAATAATAACTAAGACATATATAGCCCCAAGATCTAATCTAGATAGCTCAGCGACGCTCACGCCTCCTAAGACTATGCTCTAACTCATCGATCCTCTTGTTGACGTCGGGCTTTAATTTTTAATTGGAAGGTAAAAATTAATCATGTCTATTTCTTCTAATTCTTTATTGGGCTCTAAAAATAATTTAAGACGTTGACCATTTACCTTGAATAACGTACCTTCGTCATTTTGAAGTGTGATAGTTCCGTGGGATGATGAATGAATTACCTTGAATGGTCCTTCCCATTTGCTCCGGAGCTTTCCATGCCCGAAAAGCTTCACCCTGGAATTAAAAAGTAATACCTTATCTCCGGGTGAGAACTCCTTCTTCTTGATCCTCTTGTCATGCCATCTCTTGACTCTTTCTTTGTAGATCTTTGAATTGTGATATGCTTTCTCCCGCCATTCTTCTAACTCCGATAATTGCATTCTTCTATGTTTTCTGGCGATATCTAGGTCCATATTCCATCTTTTTATGGCCCAGTGTGCCTTGAACTCAAGTTCAACAGGTAGGTGACAGGTCTTTCCGTATACCAATTGGTATGGAGACATTCCAATTGGGGTCTTGTATGCTGTCCGGTAAGCCCAGAGTGCATCGGGTAACTTGTCCTTCCATGTCGTTCCCATCTCGTTCACCGTCTTCTGAAGAATGTTCTTGATTTGCTTGTTAGAAGTCTCTGCTTGGCCACTTGTCTGAGGATGATAGGGAGTAGCGACGTTGTGACGGATTCCATGTCTTGATAGATAGTGCTCGAAGCGCTTGTCAATGAAGTGTGATCCTCCATCACTTATCACTATCCTGGGGACTCCAAATCTTGGAAATATGATTTCCTCAAACATCCTCTTCGAACTGATATTGTCGGCATGTTTGCAAGGTAGTGCCTCTACCCACTTGGAGACGTAATCAACCGCCACCAAGATGAACTCACACTTCTTAGATGGGGGAAATGGACCCATGTAGTCTATTCCCCAGACATCAAAGAGTTCAATCTGAAGGTTGTTGGTGAGTGGCATGGCATCCCTTGTATTTATGTTTCCGTGCCTTTGACATGGCCCACATCTTCTGATATATTGCCTTGTGTCATCGTACATCGTAGGCCAGTAGAATCCACATTGCCAGATCTTTGAATGTGTACGGAATGCTCCATAGTGTCCTCCGTATGGTGATGAGTGACATCTGTCGATGATCTTCAATCCTTCCTCAGTGGTCACACATCTTCTAAGTAGGCCATCAGCGCATACTCGGAAGAGATATGGCTCATCCCATATATGTGAACGACTTTCCTGAATAAGCTTCTTCTTGTTTGCTCCGGGTGGTACATAACCTGAAACCATAAAATTAACAATATCTGCATACCAGGGGTCAGATCTGTTAATCCCGTAAAGCATGTCGTCCCGGAGTGAGTCATTAATGGGGGGTTCCTGTGAATTCTTAAAGTACATTCTAGACAAGTGATCAGCAACAGAATTTTCTACTCTCTTTTTATCTTTTATTTCTAAGTCAAATTCCTAGAGTAATAAAATCCATCTGATTAAGCGAGGTTTAGTATCTTTCTTAGTGAGCAAATATTTTAGTGCAGCATGATCAGTGTAAACAATTATCTTAGCTCCAACTAAATAAGATCTAAATTTATCAATGGCAAAAACAACAGCCAGAAGCTCTTTTTCAGTGGTTGCATAATTAAGTTGAGCTCCTGTCAAAGTTTTACTTGCATAAGCAATTGCATGATGCTTTTTATCTTTAGTTTGTCCCAAAACTGCCCCCACATCATAATCACTAGCATCACACATAATTTCAAAAGGCAACGACCAATCAGGGGGTTGAATGATTGGTGTAGAGATGAGTGCTTGCTTTAATACATTGAAAGAATTTAGACATGCATCATCAAATTCGAAAGGAGCATCCTTGGCTAGCAAAAGAGTAAGTGGTCTCGCAATAAATGAAAAGTCTTTTATAAATCTGCGATAAAAACCAGCATGGCCAAGAAAACTTCGAATTCCTTTTATATTCACAGGTGGAGGTAGTTGTTCAATTACTTCAATTTTAGCTCTATCTACCTCAATACCTCTTTCAGACACTAGGTGTCCTAGCACTATTCCTTCTCTAACCATAAAATGACATTTTTCCCAATTAAGGATTAAGTGCTTTTCTTCACATCTTTGCAAAACCTTATCTAAGTTCTCAAGACAACTATCAAAAGTTTTTCCATAAACTGAGAAATCATCTATGAAAACTTCCATAATCTCTTCAATCATATCAGAAAATATAGACATCATACATCTTTGAAAAGAAGCTGGTGCATTACATAACCCAAAAGACATTCTACGATAAGCATACGTTCCATATGGGCATGTAAAAGTGGTTTTGCTTTGATCATCAGGATGGATAGGGATCTGGTGATACCCTGAATATCCATCTAGAAAACAGAAAAACGAGTGTTTTGCTAACCGCTCAAGCATCTCATCTATAAAAGGCAAAGGAAAATGATCCTTTTTCGTGGCTTTATTAAGTTTTCTATAGTCTATGCACATCCGCCACCCAGTGACGGTGCGTTGCGGAATTAGCTCATTCTTATCATTAGTAACAACAGTCATGCCTCCCTTTTTAGGCACAACTTGAACAGGGCTTACCCACTCACTATGCGGCACAGGATATATAATCCCTGCATGCAGCAACTTTATAACTTCTTTTTTAACTACCTCTCTCATCGCGTTGTTAAGTCTACGTTGAGGCTCTCGAGAGGGTGTAACAGAAGGATCTGTCGGAATACGATGGGTACAAATCATAGGACTGATTCCTGTGAGATCTTAAAGTGAGTAGCTGAAAACAGAGTGGTGCTTTTCAAGAATGGTCATTAATCGCAGAGTTTGCTCCTGAGTGAGTTTATTACTAACGATCACAGGAAACTCTGGATTATTGTTTAGGAAAGCATAGGTAAGACCGGGTGGTAAAGTTTTGAGTTCTATGGGGGGTCTAGGTGTTTCTGCAAACTCATCTAAGGGTTCAGGTTCAGAAGGTTCGGCCTCTTCTTCAGTGAAGAAGGGGGCTTCCTCTTCTAAGTCTGGATCATCTAAAAGTTCTAGAGATGCAGCCTTTACCTCCTCCATAGGATCAGGCAAAAGATATGGCTCGGTCTTATTATTCAAGGAGTGAGTTATTGTAATTGGAAGTTTAAAATCCTTTCCCAAGGAAATGTGGAGCTTTCCAGTTTGACCTTCATAAAGGAGTCTTCTAAAAGGTTGTCCAATCAATAGGTCGAAACCCCATATATCAAAGATATAAAAGTTCAAATGAACCATGGAGCCTTCTACCATAAAGGGTAGGACATTAATAATTCCAAGACTGGGGACTAATCGTCCTGAAGATTCCTTTATGACCTTTGTTGTGGGGGTTAAAACAAGTTTCCCAAATAAATTAAGTGCAAAAGCTTCGGACATAATATTGATCCCCACAACAGGATTATAGAGAGCGTTAAATTGATCAGAATTATAAGCACAGCGTATAGTTATAGAGGGTGTGTCCACTCGGATTACTTCAGAGGAAAGCTCTGACTCCTCTAACCATTCGCTACTCATAACCGAGATAAGCTCTCTCAATTGACGTTCACTTGGTAAACAAATGCTAAATTGGCCGTTTTGGGGTCGGTCTATAGAATGGTAGTTTGAAATGTTTCCAAAATCGGCAAAGAGATCGGATTCTATGTCTAGCATGAAATCAGATGGTAGAATTTCTTCCTTTTGTGGCTCAGAACTTGGGATAGCTAAAGTAGATGAAAAATTTGGCAGAGTGTCTACTCCGGCTTCGTAGGTTTTATCATGGAGGGCATTATCCATCTCAGCTTCTAGGATTCTATTCAAGATCCCCTTAGCTTCATTAGTAGGGATACGAAAGAAAGAACCTCTAGCCATAGTATGCAGCATTTGTTTATTATCTTTCTGAAGACCTCGAAAAAAGTGAAATAAAAGAACAGTGTCTTCAAGTAAAAGTTTTGGACCAGATTCTAAAAGATCAGAAAAACGTTTCCAGGATTTCCCCAAAGTTTCATTATCTTTTTGTTTAAAAGATAGGACTTCGAGTTTAAGGTCACCAGTACGGTCAAGGGAATAAAAATCTAGACAAAAGTTGGCTCTTAAAACTCCCCATTCACCTTGCTGTTGACTTACCTTCTGACTATACCATCGTCTAGCTTCTCCTCTTAAGGAAAAAGGAAAAAGCTTCCAACGTAAAGTCTTATCAGAGATGCCATCAATGCGAAGACAATCACATGTCTGCTCAAAATCTCTAATATGAAGGTAAGGGTTTTCGTCTTCCTTTCCCGAAAAAGATAAATTTTGAATCATCGCAATCAACCTTGAACTTAACTTATACTAGGATGTTTGGATAAGCTGTGATGACTCCCATGGTAAAAGGTCAGTTGCTGAAGGTGTTGCGGCATCAAAGATAGATATAGAACCTTGGTTTTCCATTTTTGGTAAAAAGAAAAAGAAAGAATGAAAAAGATAAGAAAATAAAAAGTATGAATACAAGCTAGTAGTAAGACTCAAGGTTATCTCAGCAAACCGTCTTTCTCCCCGGCAACGGCGCCAGAAATGCTTGTTGATATTTGGTAACGCAATTAGGAAATAGGATCCGCAAGCGCACGGATATCGGTGAGCACTTCACCTGAGATGTTATCCTGGGTATCGTATTTATATTTTTACCTTTAGGAGAAAGAGTGCATCTGACTAACCAAATCTATTACTACTAACCTTTAGGCTACAACCACTATGATTCGATGTGAGTGATGTATAGAGAAGACTACAACCGCACTCTTCTTCTAACCTTGGTAAGGATGATCTACTATTCTATTGGGGAGGTTTACGGAATCTAGACACCACAAAGGATGTTCAACCCGCACCTATAAACCCTATCGATCCTGCTAACGGGATATGGAATACAAAGGTAACTCGGAATTGTCACGTTCCTCGCTACTACCACGGTCCGGCTAGACGAGGGGATATCTATGAGTATCCTAGCTTAAACACCACGTTTACGCTAGAGATGATTACTCTAAACTCTACGCGAAGAGATCAAAGTAAACTCATAAACCAAAGAACAATAAAACAAAGAACTTACTAGAATTTAGAAGTCGAAATACTGAAGAATCCTGAGAACAAGCCTCGGGTTAGGAGAACTTAATCCCGCAGGTACAACCTCGGAGTAGACACCGACAGGCCGGCTTCCTCCGATCTACACCTCCACTCTATCTCTCTCAATCTAGTAGAACTAATTCTACTTTCACATTGGATGCTAAGCCCTAAGAGGTGGGAACCCTAGAGGGAACCTCTCTCTCTAAACCCTAACTAGAGATATGCAACTGAATAATGAATTGGGGTCTTCTCCACCAGGGGTCAGGGGCCTTGCTTATATAGCCCTTTTGGATGAATCTGGACCGTCGGATCAAACCGACCTTCATCCTACGGTTTTCCTTGATCCTCAAAGGCGGTGGAGCATAATCCGCGAGACTCGACCTGATTGGTCCCGGGGGCAGGGCGGGCGCCCTAGGGCACAGGGCGGGCGCCCTGTGTCTAGCCCCGTTACGGCTCTCGTTCGTTCCCGTGGCTTCTGGAATCTTCTAGATGTAAGATAATTACGTGTTCAGTTAATATCCCGTCATTAATCCGACATGTGGGCCTTTCTTCCGTATTTCCTGATAACCCCCTGCAGAAATAGATAAACAGCAAAACTCATGGAATTCTGTTAGATCAAACCCTAATTCTAGGTGTTGCTTGCATATAGGTCCTTTTCTTTATTTATTTGATGGTTATAATTGATACTTAAGAACCGTCAACACGCCTCTGTTTTCTTGTATGACTTGTTCTCTCCAATGAATTCAGTATGGCATGATTGTTCATTCGAACACAATTCTACAACTTCACTCAATTGTTGCTTGTTGCTGAAATATGCAGATGGTCAACACTCGTCGTGCCACGTATGAAGCCGCTGAGACTGGTGGCAACGGTGCAGGAGCTGGTGGAAGTGGTGCAAACAACGTCAACCACCAGGAACCACGACCAGAGCCACATTTGCCCCCTCCTCCACCGCTCACTGCAGAGATGTTCTTCACACAATTTCTTGGGAGTCAACGCAGTGCTGAACAGTCACAGAGGAATATGGAAGATTTTCTGCGTACCATCGCTGAAAATGTTCAAAGAGGTAATAATCAAGGTGGTGGCCATGGAGTGAACCAGTACAGCAGTTTCAAGGATTTCATGGATACTAGGCCACCTATTTTCAAGGAAGCAGCAGAGCCACTCGATGCCGAAGAATGGATCAACACTATGGAAGATAAGTTCCGTGTGTTGAGGCTGACAGAAGTTCTGAAAACAGAGTATGCTGCACATCAGTTACAGGGACCAGCAGGAATGTGGTGGAAGCATCACCGCACCACTTTTCCTCCCAATGCCCAGATTACTTGGAGAGATTTCACTGAAGCTTTTAAGGGAGTTTATATTCCCCCAGGGTTGGTTGAGATGAAGCTTGGAGAGTTCTTAGCCTTGAAACAGGGTACCAAGACGGTGACCCAGTATTTGCATGCCTTTAATAACTTGTGCCGCTATGCTCCAGACATGGTTGACACAGATGCAAAGAAGATTGCTAGCTTCAAGAGGGGGTTAAGTCCGAAGATGATGAAGCATGTGGGTACCAATACCCGCAACAGATTCAACGACTTTATCAGTGATTGTTTGAAGCAAGAAAAGAATAATAACGCCTACACCGCATCCAAGAATCGCAAGAGAGTGTTTGAGTCGGGACCATCCCAGTCCAGAGTTGTCACTGCAAATCGTTCATCTTATCGTCCGTCCGCACCTGGTGCAAGGTTCAGGCCACCGCAGCATAAAACCCAGAACTACAAGGGACCACAGAAACCGTACAAGATGGCAGTGCCGCCAACAAAGACCAACGCAGCTGCAGAACAGAGCAACTCCAAGGGAGCTATAGGGTCTGCTGGTACAGTGAAAGGGCCCTGCTACAACTGTGGTCAGCCAGGCCACTTTTCAAAGTTCTGCCCTTATCCGCCTAAAAAGAAGCAACAGACTTACAATGCTCGTGTGCACCACACCACCATTGATGAAGTTCCTGAGGGAGAGCCTGTAACTGCTGGTAAGTTTCTTGTGAACCATCACCCTGCAGTTGTTCTTTTTGATTCTGGATCCTTGCATTCTTTTATGAGTCAAGCATTTGCACAGAAGCATGAACAACTATGCACAGAATTGTGTTATGGTTATCGCATAAGTTCAGCAGGAGCTGATGTGTTAACCAATAAGATGGTTAGAGGGGCAACCCTTGAGTTAGATAGTCGGAAGTTTCGAGTGAACCTGGTAGTTATGCCTGGACTAGTTTTGGATGTAATAATAGGAATGAACTGGATGAAAGACTGGGAAGCAGTCATAGATACAAGCAGTCGGATGCTTACCCTTAAAGATCCCCAGGCAGAGGGTACTTTCCAGGTACCATTGCCTAAAAGGACAGATCTTGTGAGTGTGACCTGTGCCATGGAAGTTGCTCCTATCCATCAGATCCCGGTAGTGTGTGAGTTCCCGGATGTGTTTCCAGACGAGTTACCTGGCCTTCCTCCAGACAGAGATGTTGAGTTTGGAATCGAGTTGATCCCCGGGACAGCTCCGATTTCGAGGAGACCTTATCGGATGCCTCCGGATGAGTTAGCTGAGTTGAAGAAACAGTTGGAAGAGTTATTAAAGAAGGGGTTTATCCGCCCAAGTAAGTCTGAATGGGGATGTCCTGCCTTGTTCGTAAAGAAAAAGAAAGAGGGTACTCTCAGGATGTGTGTGGATTATCGACCTCTTAATGTTGTAACCATCAAGAATAAATATCCATTGCCTCATATCGACGTTCTGTTTGATCAGTTAGCTAAGGCTAGAGTGTTCTCCAAGATAGACCTAAGCTCTGGGTATCATCAGATAAAGATTAGACCACAAGATGTTCCAAAAACCGCCTTTTCTACCAGATACGGGTTGTACGAGTATCTTGTTATGTCATTTGGACTAACAAATGCTCCTGCATATTTTATGTATCTGATGAATACGGTTTTCATGCCAGAGTTGGACAAGTTTGTAGTTGTCTTCATTGATGACATTCTAGTATACTCTGAAAATGAGAAAGATCATGAAGAGCATCTGAGAATTGTCTTGACCAGACTGAGAGATCATAAGTTATATGCTAAGTTCAGCAAATGTGAATTTTGGTTGAAGAAAGTTCCTTTCCTCGGTCATATTCTATCTGAGAATGGAGTTTCTGTAGATCCGAGTAAAGTGCAAGAGGTTATGGATTGGAAGACTCCAACCACAGTGTCAGAAGTCAGGAGTTTCCTAGGGTTAGCTGGTTACTATCGCCACTTTATCCCAGACTTCTCGAAGATTGCCAAGCCAATGATAACTCTGTTACAGAAAGATCACAAGTTTGTGTGGACAGAGGAGTGTGAGACAGCTTTCCATACCTTGCGGAGACTGTTGACCACTGCTCCAGTTCTTGCACAGCCCGACATCGAGAAACCTTTTGATGTGTTCTGTGACGCATCAAAGACAGGATTAGGATGTGTGTTGATGCAAGAAGGAAGAGCCATTGCTTATGCCTCCCGGCAGTTGAGAAAACATGAAATCAATTATCCGACACATGACCTTGAGCTTGCCGCTGTAGTGCATGCCTTAAAGATTTGGAGACACTATTTACTGGGTAATGTGTGCAACATTTTCACCGATCATAAGAGTCTCAAGTACATTTTCACCCAACCAGAATTGAACATGAGGCAGCGAAGATGGTTAGAGCTAATCAAAGACTACAACTTGAATGTACAGTATCACCCTGGGAAAGCCAATGTGGTAGCTGATGCTTTAAGCAGAAAGTCACATTGTCTGAATATGCAACCCTTACTGGAAGATGGTTTCGATCTAATGCACCCTGCCGTGCTACATAGTATTCAGGTCAGTTGTTCCTTAGAGAGTAAGATTATAGAAGGTCAGAAAGCAGACAAAGGGATATTCCACATCAAAAAGAAGATTCAAGAAGAACCCTCGAAACACTTCAGGGTGGATGAGCAAGATGTGTTGTGGTTCGACAACCGTCTTGTTGTTCCAAAGGATAGAGAGCTTAAGAATAAAATTATGGATGAAGCTCATCTCTCTAAGTTGTCTATTCATCCTGGCAGCAGTAAAATGTATCAAGAACTAAGACCTCGTTATTGGTGGACCAAGATGAAGAAGGAAATTGCAGCGTATGTAGCCAGATGTGACACATGTTGTAGAGTGAAAGCAATTCACATGAAGCCTGCCGGAATGTTACAACCTTTGTCAGTACCGAGTTGGAAGTGGGATGATATAAGTATGGACTTTATCACGGGTCTACCCACTACTCAAAAAGGTCACGATTCTATTTGGGTAATTGTGGATCGTCTTACTAAGACAGCCCACTTTTTGCCTGTCAAAACGGAATATAGACCACCTCAATATGCTGAGAAGTATATTGCAGAGATTGTGAGATTGCATGGCATACCAAAGACTATAGTGTCTGACAGAGGGTCACAGTTCACTGCTCACTTTTGGGAGCATCTGCACAAAGGTTTGGGGACTAGTCTGATTCGTAGCACTGCCTATCATCCTCAAACAGATGGTCAGACTGAAAGAGTTAATGCTGTTCTAGAGGATATGTTAAGAGCTTGTGTGTTGTCTTCCAGAGGTTCATGGGAGTCATGGTTACCGTTAGCAGAGTTCGCATACAATAACAGCTATCAAGAGAGTATCAAGATGGCACCTTTTGAGGCTCTGTATGGCCGAAAGTGTAGAACACCGTTAAACTGGATTGAGCCAGGAGAAAGAAGGTATTATGGTATTGACTTCGTAGAGGAAGCCGAAAAGAAAGTTCATATCATCCAGCAGAATATGAGAGCAGCTCAGTTACGTTAGAAAAGTTATGCAGATAGGAGAAGGAGACCGCTTGTGTTCGAAGTTGGTGACTATGTTTATCTAAAAGTTACGCCAATGAAAAAGAAACGGTTTGGTGTGCGCAGAAAGCTGGCCGCCAGATTTGTAGGACCTTACAAAATCTTGGAAAGGAAGGGTCCTGTGGCTTACAAATTGGAATTACCAGAGTCAATGGGTGCTATATTCCCAGTTTTTCATGTATCACATCTCAAGAAATATTTGCGCGTTCCAGAGGAAAAGATTGAACCTCGAGGCATAAAACTCAAGTCAGATCTGGTGTATCGTGAGCAGCCAGTTCGAGTATTGGATACCAAGGAAAGGGCTACTCGAAACAGTGTGGTGAAAACATATAAGATACAATGGAGTCATCACGATGAAGGGGATGCATCTTGGAAAACGAGTGAATACTTAAAGAAGGCATACGAAGATTTTTATAATAAATGGTTCGTAACCCAAATCTCGGGACGAGATTTTTATAAGGGGGGAGGGCTGTAACACCCCGGTGTTACGCAATGCATTTTTGCATAACAATCATAGTGCACAGCATTCATAACATTATAATCATGTGTGGTAAATTATAATTTGATTAAAATAAAAGCTTAAAGATAATGTATGGGATGAATTATATTAATATGATAATCACATTGTACCAAAAACCTTGCAACTATAAATTTTTACATCACTTGGAACCCTAGTTTAATTTTTGGAGCAACTAGATGACCCAAATTTTGTCAAAACTGGTTCAAAAATAATTATGAAAAATATTCAAAAATATCCCCATTTTAGCTTTTATTCTGCCATTCAAAATCTATCAAGAATTTTCAGTTGGCCCCTTAATCAAAGTTGTAGAGAATTTAATTCTGAGCAACTTTTATTTTTGGGCCAATTCCAGAAAATGTCTTCTTCTTGTTCAAAATGTAGTTTGAAGTTTGAAATTCATTTGAATTGAATTTGGAAAATCAAAAATCCGGTTTTGCCTTAACAGGCCGCCGCCTCCTGTTCGGCCCACGTCCAGATGCGGCCCGCGCCACTCTTGCGCGCGCGCCCGCGCCGCCTCCGCCTCGGCCCGGCCCAGCCGGCCCCCCCCCCTCTCTTCTTCCCACCCGCGCCCGCGCGCGCTGGCGCCCCGGCAGGGCGTGCTCGCCGCGTGGCGGCCACATGCCGGCAGCACCGGCCGGGTGGCGCTCGGTCGCCCCCATCAGCGCGCGCGCTCGCTCCTTAAACCCCCCGCAGCGCCTCGCCCTTCCTCCCTCTGCTCTGTCGCCTTGTTCCTTCACAAAGCGCAGCAGCAGCGGTTCCGCCTCCGCCACCGTGCGCGCTCGCCGGACACGCGCGTTCCGACGGCCTCCGCTCACCGCAAGCCGCTCCACCTCGCCCCGAGCTTCCTCTCTCTCTGGCGCAGCCCGTGCTCACCTCAATCACCCGTGGTAAGCCCCACATCCGCACCAATCGCTCGCCGGAGTTCCGGCCGAGCTCACCGTGGATTTCCGCTCCGTGGAAACCTCCCCTCCGCTCCCTCTTTTCCTTCACTCGAGCAAGCACCCCGTTCACCTCGTCCTCCCGGTGCTCGGACGCCGTCTTCCGTGCCGCCCCGTGGCCGGAGAGGCGCTCCCGCCGGTGAGCAGCGCCGCCGAGCCGCCATGGCCGTGGGCAAGCTCGATTTCGAGCCCCTCCGGTCATGCCGGTTGTCTCAACGAGACCGCCTCGTCTTGGTGATCACGACGGTGGTGACTCGTCGCCGGCGACCTCGCCGTCGTCGAGATCCGCGCGGTCAGCACCCTCCCTTGGCTCGGAGCGGCTGACGCGTGGGGCCCAGTTAACCCACGGGCCCGCCTGTCTGTCTCTCATTGCGCGCGCGTGTACAGGTCGCCGGGTGCACCTAGCAGTCCAGCGGCTGGAGTTTAAAAGGATTTTCGAAATTGATTTTCAGAAAATGTATAAATGCTTTAGAAAATTTATAACTTGCTCATTTTAGCTCCAAAAATGGTGAAATAAATTTCTATGGACTCTTTGGGACCAGATCTATGATATAAAATTATTGCATGTCAAATTTGAGATACTTTTCTGTAGAGTTTTTAATTAACTAGTGAAATGGCTGTTTTCTTGTTAAATGCTTAATAAATCCTAGAAAAGTCAGAAAAATATGATTCCAAATTTATTAATCTTTTTGTGTTATGTACTTGCTAGGGAAATTTTATATCTTGGGTGTTCTGTATAAAAATATGTAGGTGTAGTTCAAATGCTTTCTATTACTAATATTTGTTATTTTTGTTATTTAAATAAATTTGAATAAAACATGCAAGTGATAATTTTTTTATAGTGTTTGTTTAGGGAATAGATAGTAGGAAAATTCCTAAATCTGTTGTTTGATACTTTTAATAATGTAAAGTATTTTAAATATCCATTTTAGGCCTTAGTTTGTTATTTTTGTATAGGCAGTTCTTGTTATCCAAATGCAGTAAAAATCTTGTATCAAGCTATTCTTGATATTAGTAATCCACTGTAATTTTCTAAAATTTTTCTGAGCTACTAAAATATGTGTTGCTGTTCAACCATAGGGCTAATTAGGGTTTCCCTTCATTCTTTAAAGCAAAGATAGTTAGTAAAATATACTTTGGTGTATCTTTGAAGCATCTTGGGTGTTCAAGTACTCTTGCATGGTAGAAAATAGTGATGGTAGTTTTCGAGTACATGTTCTTGGATGACGTTGACTACCTTGTAGAAGAGTCGTAAGTTCCACGCAATCCAATAACGTAACATACTCATCACATCGCATGCATTCAGCATCATCACCATCTCATGTCACCTCTGCAATGCACTTATGCATGTTGCACTCATACTTCTACATCATACAGGATCGCAGGAAGTGGTTCCGGCAGTAATTTCCGAGGACGCAGAGGAACAGCCCGAGGTGACGGAGCCGGAGCCAGCAGAAGCAGAAGAGGAGTCCGGTGAAGAGCTTCCGGAGTGCCCTGACCATCGTCCCAGCTCCTTCGAGCGAGGCAAGCCCCGGAGCATTTTTCCCCCGTTTTGCGAATAATTATTTATTAATTTTACTTAATCTGATGCATTAAGTTTAGGAGTTGTTTGCAAACGTTGCTGCATTATACCTTGTTTCACCTTGTTTTACCCGATCCTTGTTACCCTGGTGTCCACGGTCAATAATTGCTTAGCTTGCTTAGACCGGTAGAAGTCGGGTGATTGCCTGTCATCCGCGAGCTATAGGGGATTACCTGGTTTTATGTGAAAGAATGTCATGTGAGAATAACTAAGTGTGGAAATGAAT
Source organism: Saccharum hybrid cultivar R570 (assembly GCA_038087645.1). Taxonomy (NCBI): domain Eukaryota; kingdom Viridiplantae; phylum Streptophyta; class Magnoliopsida; order Poales; family Poaceae; genus Saccharum; species Saccharum hybrid cultivar. Next base: position 22,259,382 of record JAQSUU010000496.1, read on the forward strand.
TTGAGACCGGGTGGAAGCTTGCAGGGTTCTGGACTGTAGTGTCTTCCGTCTGTGTCGGTTAAGGACCGTCCGATGTCGGGCCTCGGGTCATGTTGAACGCATGCCTCACATTTAGCTGGCCGAATAAAGTACCTTTCGACCGCGAAGCCGGGAGATTATTCGGGCCGAGTGGATTGCCCGCAATGCACTGTACCGGAGCAGTAGTGGCAGGAAACGGGGGCGCGATGATAAGGCCAAAGAGCAGTCGGGCGGCCCCCGGGTACATGTGGTTCCTGGCAAGCTCGCGACTTTACCTGAATAGTTGACTCGGTGACCAATACCTCACTTTAGCGGGTGAGTGAGGTTTGTGTGAGGAATAAATTACCAGCTGGTCAATAATCGATTCGAATCGCCATCGTTCACTGGATAGTGAACACTTGACTTGAGTTACTTCATCGTAGTAATATTGATGAAACACTTGGATAGTTATATGGAAAATGACATGGTAATTATTTGTTAATGATCAATAGTAATCCCTGCTTGCTTAATTACATGGTTACTTTAGCATAAGTGCAAACATAGTTGACAGGGAAATAAAGAATTAAAATATTACATGCTTTTGTAAAGGAATTGATAAGCTAAAAATGCTTTTCTTGCAAATGAGTCAGCTACCCCACCAAAAAGCCTATCATGATCCTTGGTGTCATTTTATTTTGGTTCTGTCGGGTAAGTCTAGCTGAGTACCTTCTCGTACTCAGAGCTTTGTTCCCACTTGTTGCAGATGGACAGATGTACTATGGTTATTGTATCAACTGTCTCTACCCTGCGATGGGCGAAGCCTAGGACCATGGGCAATGGTCACTCACTACTCCTCGCCTGATGCTTTTGTGGGAGATGATCGCGAGCTGGCACTTTATTTTGGAAGGTCGTGTGTGTGCTTTGAACTAATGCTTCCGCTACTTTATTCGAAACTGGTTTGTAATAACTATGTTTAAAACTCCGATGCATTTTGTGCCGCGAGCTGCGATGTAACTTATGACGGTAATCGCTAAGCTTATTACGATCTTGGCTGTGATGTGAAATGGTTTGAAATCCGTCGAGATTTCACGGACTACCGGGTTATACGGGCTTAAGTTTGGTAAATTGTCCGTCCGTTGGATGATTTTCTTACTTAATCTCGTATAATTGGGCAGTTCTGTTACACATAGTAATCTCAATTTTATAAGGTCTAGGTAATTCATCAACTAGTTGTAAAGCACAAAACATCAAATTATACAAAACTAATAGAAGTTTAAGGACAACAACTTTAACTCGTTAGGTTTGTGAGCTCTAAAATACTAGCTCAACTCATTAAAAAATATAATCGAGCCACTGGGGGCAGGAGCAACACGGGCAAACACTTCCTGATGATTTCAGCACAAACTGATGCCATCAGCACCAACCTCCAAGCAGCAGTTGAGGTTGCTTCACTGCGCTCCCGTCCTTTTGTCAGTGCAAACTACTGCACCTTTCACAAGCTCTCACCAACTGCGAAACATTATAGCTGATTTGGACATCTGATGAAGACGTGGAACGGTGGAACTACAAAGCCGGCGTGACAGCGTGTAGCGTTGGGCGTCGCCTAACGAGTCGAGTCAAGCTGTTGTCAAAAAAAAAAAAAAAAAAAAGCGAGTCGACTCAAGCGACCTACCAACCCCTGGTGCTGGTGGACTCGCTGTAGGTTCCCCCTCTTCCTCCCCGGTCGACGGCCCGCTCCCTCCCAAAAACCCACAGCCCGCTCCGGCGCTCCCTCCCAAAAACCCGCCGCCCGCCGCTTTCACTCCACAGTCCACCCCACATCCACACCCCCGCGCCATGGCCTCTCCTCGCCCCACCTCCCTCTCCTCCCCCGCCGCCCTCATCCACCTCCGCCTCCAGCCCCTCCCCAGCATCCCGCCGCTCCACCGCGCTACCCTCCCCTTCCCGCGCTCCCTCCCGCTCCACCTCCCCTCGCTCCGCCTCAACGGGCCCCACCTTCCTCCCCTCCCGCTCGCCTCTTCCGGCAGCGGAAGCGGCACCACCGGAACCGGCGGCGAGGACGACCTTCCTCCCCTCCCGCTCGCCTCTTCCGGCAGTGGAAGCGGCATCACCGGAACCGGTGGCGAGGACGACCTTCCTCCCTCGGGCGGGGGAGGTGGAGGGGGAGGTGGAGATGGCGAGGGCGAGGGCGAGGGCGAGGGCGAGGGCGAGGGCGACGGCAGCGACGACGCCTCGGTCAACAGGAGGGAGGCCCTGTTTGTTCTGGCGCAGCTCGGGCGGAAGCTCGAGAGCCTGCCGGCCGACCTCGCCGCGGCCGTGGAGGGCCGCCGCATCCCGGCCGAGATCGTGCGGCGGTTCGTGGACCTCGAGGCCTCGCCGGTGTTCAGGTGGCTTCTGCAGTTCGGTGGGTTCAAGGAGCGCCTCCTCGCCGACGACCTATTCCTCACCAAGGTCGCCATAGAGTGTGGCGTTGGCATCTTCACCAAAGTACGCGGGAATTTCGTAATTCTTTTTTTCTGGCTATCATTTTCTTTTCTGTGGTTTGTGATTCAGATCATCAGATGTAGTCTGGTTCGATGGGGTTTGACCGATTGTGGTGTCAACTGTCAAGCCTTTTGTAATCCGGGCTCAGATGCCAGGCCGATTTCCTGGCTCAGATTTATTTTGGGGCTCGGGGCTGGGATGTGATGGTAGATGCGTGTTGTCCCGATTCTGTCACTGCTCCGTCTCAGTCAAAATGATGCTTGCTTGGGCGTAACCGGCCTAATTACTTTTGTTATGGAGTTTAGGCATAGCCAAATGCCTTTTGTTCTCAAGAATAACCTACTTGGAATCTTGATACATTTTCCTATAAATGCGAACGCAAATGTTGATTCAGTAGACAAATAGGAATAAAGTAGCCTTTGTATACCCTAAAGTATAATATTGCTCCAAAATATAAGTGATTCTGTGAATGACAAGAGTATAGGGGTGTTTGGGACTGCTCCGCTTCATGTTTTTCGGCTAAACGGTTTCAGCTCCACACACTCTGCTCGAGGAAAAAGGTGGAGTTGTGAGAGCACCGAGGAAAAAGGTGGAGTTGTGAGAGCACCTAAAGAGGTACTCTATGAACTCTAGTTTTTTTATGGAGATGCTCCATGATAGAGTTTGTGGAGCAGTCCCAAACACCCCAATAGTATAGCATTGTTCCCTCACTTTCGTTTTATGTGTACCGCTTGCCATTGCCAATATGCAGTAGTGACCTACTGTTGGCTTTATATGTGGTCGTCCTATTAAATACAAACCTGTTGTTATCAAATACAAACCTTTTGCTACTGGAAACCCTGGGGCACACAAATTTATGGTATATGCATGGTTGAATAACATTTATCAACTGTTCAAATCAGAAAGATTATTGCAGTGCAATGCTGGTTGGTCTAACAGCATTACTGTTGAAAAACATCATTATATTCCTATTTGATGCCCACATATTTATAGGCCTTTTATTTATTCATTTTCTGTTAGCAGTATGACTCAGCTTCGTTTGTGCCCGCCACTTTTTTGGACCTGGTTTCAGTTAGATGATTCTGTGTTTTAGTTAGCAAGTTATGTATAATTTGTTGCAGCTAGTTTGACATAACTCCTTTAATTTGCTAGACTGCTGCAGAGTATGAGAAAAGGAGGGAGAACTTTGTCAAAGAGCTTGACTTTGTGATTGCAGATGTGGTATGCTTCTATAAATCCCTTTTGCTTTTGTCATTGTGATCAACTTGGCATTTTCCTTTAATACTTTAATATTAGGAACCATTTTTTGTTTTTTCTTCTGTTGTCTTACTTTTCACGCTTTCTGTCATGCGCCTAATGGAGGCACCCAGCCTAGGGGCCAAGGCCCAGCCGTGGCCCAGCAAGGGGCTCGCCCTAGGCGCCCTAGAGCCGGCGCTAGCTACAGCAGCGGCGGCGACGCGACAATTCCTTGCCCTGGAAAGAATTAGAGAATAAAGAATAAGGGAATAAATTAGGAGATTTGAGTCTAGTTTGTTTAGGAAAGGGAAATCCATTCTATAAGGATATTCCCCTAGTTACTTGAGAGGCAAGTCCATTAGGGACTATAAATATAGGGGTATTGTACTCATTGCGAATTAAGAAAGAAAAAAGCCTTTTGGCTTATCCCTCAGCTCTCCAGCGCCTGCACCCTCTCCCTCTCTCCTCCTGTGCGCCACCACCACCCCCTAACCCTAGCCGCCAGCTCTCCCACCACCATAGCCGCCGCCCTACACCTCCCCAACCCTGGGGACGTGTTACACTTTCCATCTCTACCCTCCGAGCAGGGGCTGAGGGTCATGGAGGCGAAACTAGGCCTCCGCGCCACCCCCGCACCGCCCCCCTCTCTGACAGCAGTAGCTTTGGTAGTCTATTATCTTAGTTTTGGTAGCCTATAATCCTCATGGATGCTTTTATAGGACTGCATATGTAGTCATACCTGAGGAGCTTCAATAGCTAGTACAGTAGTAGTTTTTGCAATTAGCCCCTTCTTGCTTTTGGTTCACCCTTCGTCACTGCATCTGAGGTCAATATAACATGCTAAAAGTGAGCGAAAATGACCACCCGTTATCTAATTCAGAAAATTTGGACATATGTAGTGTTTTAACATGCCAGTCCCCTTAGAAAATTATAAAATCAATTTCCAAAAAAATAAAAGAAATGGTAGCCCTATAATATTTTATGTCAAAATACAATCTGTCCTATAGTAAAACATGAGAAAGGGTTTTAAGCGGATAGTGTTTTTCTCCTTTCGTTTTTTCTCCTTTCGTTTTTGTTGGAGTATTAGGCCCATGAGGCCCATGTATGCCCATGAGGCCCATGTATGCAACTATACAGCCACCCTCTAGGGTTGGCCCAGTAAGCAATAGAGACACAGTTCAACATGGTATCAGTAGACTAGGTTTTCCTCTCCCTGCTGCCGACCCGTTCCAGGTGCCGCCGCCGGTGGGCGCGCCGCCATGGCCGGCCAGCAACCTCCCCCTCCTCCCCACTATTTCCATTCCTTCCCTCCCCTTCCTTCCTCGTCGTGGATGCAGGCCGTTGCGCGGCCCTCTGCCGCTGCCCGGAGCTCGCCCAGCGCCGCCGCCGCCATGGCCGCGGGCGCGGGGGCTCCTGGTGCGGGCGCGGGTGGCCCCGGCGCGCGCACGGCCGCCACCGCCATCGGGGTGCACGCGGGCGGCTCGCCTGCGGGCGCGGGTGGGGGCGCAGAGGCCCCGCCGGGCCTGGATCTGGCCGCCACGGCTGCTGCCATCGCCGCCGGGCTGGGGATGGCACCCTCGGCCCGTTCACGCCCCCTTTGCCCTCGCTGCGGACACCAGCACCCTCACCGCCGCTGCTGCTGCTCTGGCAGCGGGTGGGGGGCTGGTTCAGGGGCCCTCTCCCTTCGCCGCACCGCCACCGCCACCGCGCCCCGACTCCGCTGCAGTCGCAACTGTGCTCGCCTCCGCCCGGGAAGCGGCCGCAGAGGGCCAGGCCCGTGTCCACGCAGCTGCCCTCGCTTGGGAGCGCGAGCGGGATGCTGCTGACGCGCTGGCCCGTCAGATCGCCGAGGCGGAGCAGCTCCTCGTCCCTCCGACCTACCACGACGCTGGGGCCACCTTCTCCGGCTCGACGGGCCACCGCACCTCCACCACCACGGTCATCTGGCACGATCCGGCCGATCCCCTCGTGGCACAACTTCACTACCAGGCCGGGGGTTCAGAACATCCGGCTGCTCGTCCCGGTCGTCCTTGACCCACAATCGCCCTCCTATGCCCGCTGGCGGGACATGGTTCTCCTCACCCTCCACCACTACGCCCTCGACGACCACGTCCTCGTCGATGCCTCGACCGCGGTCCAGACTCCTTCGTGGTTGCGCCTCGACAGCATCATACTCTCCTGGATCCTCGGGACGATCTCCCTCGACCTCCACGACCTCGTCCGCAACACCACCGACGCTCGCCAGGCCTGGCTGGCACTCGAGGGCCAGTTTCTAGGCAATGCCGAGGCCCGGGCTCTGCAGCTCGACGCGAGCTTCCGCACCTTCGTGCAGGGTGACCTTGCTGTTGGAGAGTTCTGCTGCGAGATGAAGACCATGGCGGACTCCCTCGGTGACCTGGGCTGGCCCGTGGAGGATCGCATCCTCGTCCTCAATGTCCTTCGCGGGCTCAGCGACCGCTACGCACACCTCCGGACGTGGATCACCCGGCAGCGGCCATTCCCGACCTTCCTGCAGGTCCGGGATGACCTTGTCATGGAGGAGCTCTCTCAGGGCATCCAGCCGGGGTCTGCCACCGCCCCGGGGCCTCTCTCCGCTTCGGGTTCCTCGGCCTCCTCGACTGCACTTGCTGCTACTCCACCGTCGCGTCCGACTGCTCTGTCTGCTCCGCCCACGCCACCGTCGTCTGTTCTGGGTCCCCTTCCCCCCGGGCCGAGCGGGGGTGGGGGGCCGTGGTGGTCGCCGTCGCGGTCGCGGCGGGGGACGTGGCGGGGGTGGTGGTGGGGGGGAGGTTGGCCATGGGGGCAACCCGGCTCCGCAGCCGCCACGGGGTGTTCCCTGGCCCTCCTTCCACAACCCCTGGTCCGGGCGCATCTCCATGTGGCCCTTCCAGGCTCCAGGTGGTGAGCCTCGCCCGCCGGCCGCCATGTTCGCTGGTGCTCCTCCGGGGCTCTACCCAGCGTCCCCGTGGGCCACACCTTCCGGTGCCTCGCCCGGGCTGGCCGGTTGGAACCAGGAGGCCTTGGCGCGCTCCTTCAGCACTATGGGCCTGACACCTCCGGTCGGCCCAGAGTGGATCGCCGACTCGGGTGCTACCTACCACACCACCCCGGACCCTGGTATACTCTCGTCCGTTCACCCTCCTTCCTCCCACCCTTCGTCCATCATGGTCGCTAATGGCTCGTGTCTTCCTGTCACGTCTGTGGGTGCCACCGGCACTCATGGCTCTTTTCATCTTCCTGACGTTCTTGTTGCACCTTCTATGGTTCACAACCTTCTTTCAATTCGTCGGTTTACAGCTGACAATTTTTGTTATGTGGAGTTTGACTCTTCTGGTCTTACTGTGAAGGATTTGGCTTCCCGGCATCCTTCTGCTCCGATGTGACAACACGGGGCCCCTTTACACTCTTCGCTTTCCGGCGTCTGCCTCGTCTTCCACCACTACTTCCTCGCCCGTTTTGTCAGCTGCCTTCGCCGCCGATACTTCCTCCGCTACTTGGCACCGGCGCCTCGGCCATCCTGGACATGATGCCTTGACGCAGCTCAGTCATAGTTCCGACATTCGTTGTACTCGGGCTCATGATGAGCATTTGTGTCATGCGTGCCAACTAGGCCGTCATGTTCGTCTCCTTTTTTATAGTTCTTCACATGCGGCTCGCATTTTTGATCTTGTACATTGTGACCTATGGACCTCTCCTGTCATTAGCATTTCTGGCTATAAGTACTATCTAGTGGTGGTTGATGATTTCTCTCATTATTCGTGGACTTTTCCCTTACGTGCGCGAAGTCTGATGCATTCCCCGCGATTCTTCACTTTTTCACTTGGGTGTCCACTCAGTTCGGTCTTACCATCAAGGCCGTCCAGTGTGACAATGGCCGTGAGTTTGATAACTCCACCTCTCGTGCCTTCTTTCTCTCACGGTGTTCAGTTGTGCATCTCTTGCCCGTACACCTCCTCTCAGAACGGCAAGGCTGAGCGCATGATTCGCACCACCAATGACACCATGCGCATGCTTTTGCTTCAGGCCTCACTCCCTGCTCGCTTCTGGGCTGAGAGTCTGCACACCTCCACCTATCTCCTTAACCGCCTTCCTTCCGCTGCCTGCCCAACTCCCACACTACACCATGCTCTTTTTGGTACCCCCTCGGTACGATCACATTCGAGTCTTCGGGTGTGCGTGTTACCCGAACACCACCGCCACCGCTCCCCACAAGCTCGCTCCCCGGTCGACTCTCTGTGTCTTCCTCGGGTACTCCCCGGATCACAAGGGCTACCGATACTTTGACCTTACCTCTCGTCGGGTCCTCATCTCTCGCCATGTGGTGTTCGATGAGTCTGTTTTCCCCTTCTCCACCTCCACCACCACTTCCACCCCGGAGCTTGACCTCTACTCTTTGTTTCCCACTGACGCGGTGGTCGAGCCACCTTTACAGTTGTCTCCTGCAGGTACTACCGCACCGTGCCCTTCGCCGGGGCCGTGCCCCAACTCGCCGGCCACCAGTGACACCCCTGGCCCTGCTCCCTGTCCGGGCATGGAGGGGTCACCTTCCGGGACGGCCCCCGTCAATGCGCCTGCCGCGGGTCCCGGGCCGTCGACTCCAGCCCCACCTGCGCGTGTACCAGCGCCGTGCACGGACCGCGCCACTGCCTCCGCCACCAACGGTGGCCCCTTCTCCGCCAGGGCCACCTCCACCACCGGCGACTTCTTATCCGCCGGCGACGCCGACACCGCCGCCGCGGCCCTCGGCTGCCCGTTTCGCGACGCCGGTGTACCACCCGCCGATTATTTACCGACACCCGCGTCATGTTCACCATATGGTGACGTGACACGCGGCTGGCACCTTGCAGCCCCGGGCTCTCGCGATGATGCCCGGCGACTCGCAGGCCTCTCCAGTACCCTCTTTCGTGCGCGAGGCCTTGTCGGACCCTCGCTGGCGCCGCGCGATGGAAGAGGAGTACGCGACGCTCCTCGCCAACCAGACATGGGATCTGGTGCCCCGTCCGCCGGGCTCAAACGTCGTCACCAGCAAGTGGATCTGGACACACAAGCGCCGGGCCGATGGTACTCTCGAGAGGTACAAGGCTCGCTGGGTTCTCAGGGGGCTTCACTCAGCGCCCTGGTGTTGACTATGATGAGACCTTTAGCCTAGTGGTGAAGCCGGCTACCGTTCGCACAGTGCTCTCGCTGGCTCTCACTCGCTCCTGGCCCGTACATCAGCTGGATGTCAAGAATGCTTTCCTACATGGTCTTCTCACTGAGACGGTTTACTGCAGTCAGCCGGCGAGGTTTGTTGACTCTTCTCGTTCTGACATAGTCTGCCGGCTCAACAAGTCTCTCTACGGCCTCAAGCAGGCCTCTGGGGCGTGGAACAATCGGTTTGCTGCCTTCCTACTGACGCTGGGCTTTGTGGAGGCCAAGTTAGATACGTCCCTGTTTATCTATCACCATGGAGCTGAGACTGCGTACGGCGTACCTGCTGCTCTATGTTGATGACATTGTCCTCACCGCCTCCAGCGAGTCACTCCTCCGCCGCATCATTACCTCTCTTCAGCAGGAGTTTGCTATGAAGGATCTGGGTGTGCTCCACCATTTCCTTGGGGTCACTGTTGAGCCTCATCCAGCCGGGCTACTTCACCAGCAGCAGTATACTCTGGATATCCTCGCGCGGGCCGGGATGACAGACTGCCACCCCTGCTCCACTCCAGTTGACACATAGGGCAAGCTGTCAGAGGCCGACGGTACCCCAGTGACTGATCCCACCGCGTATCGGAGTCTTGCTGGTGCCCTTCAGTACCTCACCTTCACCCGGCCGGACATCACCTATGCAGTTCAGCAGCTATGTCTCCATATGCATGATTCGCGGGAGCCCCATCTCACTGCTCTCAAGCGTCTCCTCCGCTACCTCTGCGGCACTGTCGACTATGGCCTGCTCCTTCACCGGCGGTCTTCCTCCACCGAGATGGTTGTCTACACTGACGCCGACTGGGCCGGCTGTCCGGACACTCGGCGCTCCACCTCTGGCTACGCTGTCTTCTTGGGCGGCAACCTGGTGTCTTGGTCGTCCAAGCGCCAGCAGGTGGCCTCCCGCTCCAGTGCCGAGGCGGAGTACCGCGCTGTTGCCAACGGCGTGGCTGAGGCCTCCTGGCTCCGGTAGCTCCTTGCAGAGCTCCATAGCCCTCTTCTCCGGAGCACGCTCGTCTACTGCGACAACGTCAGTGCGGTCTACCTCTCCACCAACCCCGTTCAGCACTAGCGTACCAAGCATGTGGAGATCGACCTACACTTCGTCCGTGATCGGGTTGCCATCGGCGAGGTGCGGGTCCTTCACGTACCGACCACCTCCCAGTTCGCCGACATCTTCACCAAGGGCCTCCTGTTGTCGACCTTCACCGACTTCCGCTCCAGCCTCAACATCGCCAGTGGCTAGTTGCGTCTGTGGGGGGGCTCGTGTGTGTACTTCTTTTCATGGTGTCCAGTCTGTTACTCTGCTGCGCCGGTAGTTCAGACTGCGGGGGGGTGTTGAGTATTATGCCCATGAGGCCCATGTATGCAACTATACAGCCACCCTCTAGGGTTGGCCCAGTAAGCAATAGAGACACAGTTCAACAGTTTTCTTACTATTTAGACAGCTTTAAGGACTTATCTGGACATATGTTTTGACAATTTTCATGCTGGCTTACTGCCTTAACTGATGTGGCTAGCATGTTAGCATAAGTTAACTGATAGCTCTAGATATGTCCCTTTACAATGGTTTCTTTAATAACTTCGCTATCCAGTATTTGATTTTTGAAACCAACATGGTAAGGCCTTTCCGTATTTTCTGCACTCTTCCTAGACACTACATAATCGTGTTTTTTAAATAAAAACTTTGTACAAATAACCATCAATTTATCTCAAAAAAACAAGACCTACCTGCAAGGTTCCAAAAGGCCTAGGCGCGGCGCCAGGCCACTGATTAGCGCCTAGGACGCTTAAGCGGAGATTAAACACGATTAAACGTTTGTGTTTTTTTTCTTCTTTTTGTTGCTGGGATGTGCTTAAGTGCATCGCTGCATCACAGATTCAGTCTAGCCTTGTTACAACAGGCCAAGCAAGCCAGCAGTAGTATTTCCCTTGGCCCAGAAGATATTATGAGGCCCAGGCCCATTAAAAACCCTGCAACATAGCCTTATCCACTCCCATTCTATTCCCCTCCCGTTTCCCTCCTAAGAGCACAGCTAGCCGCATGCCCCCGCACAGTTCTCCGCTTGCACAGCCACAGGGTCTCTACCTGCACAGCCGCAGGGTCTAGGAGCACCAGGGAGGTGAGTATGGGGTGGCAGGGCTATGCTGCACTGGCGGCTACATGAGGAGGAGTTGGTGCTCGAGATTCTCCTTGCTGCTGGCACCAACGCAAGATGCGGAGTTGGCGGCTGCGGCCATGGCGCAAGAACATCGTGTTTCTTCGCGCGCTGCTGCCCACCGTGTTTGTGCATGCTCCTGCTGCTCGCCTCTGCATGTGCTAGTTTGCCTTCCTCCTGTTTTCCTCTGATTCCACACCACTTACCCGTTGGCTGGCGTTTAATTTGACCTATGGCCTAGGCGAAGCGCCAGGGCTCCGTTCAGCGCTGAAGCACACCTAGGCGAGCGTTTAATTGCGTTTTTTTTAACATTGCCTACCTGAAGCATCACCAGTTCACCACTAGTGGCATCGCAAAATAATTTTTGCATGACATGGATAGTTCAAAACTTTTTATCGAGTTCTGTCTGTACTTCACTGGCAGTGTGCCAAATGAACTGTATCATGCCAGCCTGGCAAGGGCTGCCAAACTGTGCCAGATTGGCAAGGGAATATTTTCACTTCATGTGGTTGGAATATAACACTGCAAATGTACATATTTCGCCTCAGAAGATAACAAAGAATAACATAGTATTGGAACAATGGATGAGTGGATGACCCAAATTGAGAGTATTGTTGCTTCTGATGTGAAGCACGCTGAGTTAAGCCTAATGAACAGGAAAAAATGAAAAAAAGGCTTTGGATCATTTTTGCAAGATTTTCCAGTAAAATTCAGGCATAGAATAGGACTACCCGGCAGCAGCGATGATGTGCATCACAGACTGTATGCAGGCTAATGCCGCTGCTAATTGGCAGGAGGAAGGCGGCAGCGAAGTGCTTGCTAGCCTGTGGGGACTAGGATGGCCTGTGTCGATGTTCTCACTGGCAGGGAGCAAATAGTGGCAAAGGGTGCATTCTTGCCACGGTGAGCAGGGTGGCGGAGGACACACCTGCTCACAACAGGGAGAAACAATGGCAAACATGAGGTAGCCAGTGGGCATAGAGCGGCAGCAGACGCCTGATCACTGGAGTAGGATGAACACATGAGCTTTACTGGTCAGAGGAGAGTGGCTTCTCGTGGCCAGATGCAACATCTTGCTGAAAGGGAGGTGGCAGCGGCCATTGGATTTGCTTACTGACAAGTAGGAGATGATGGTAGGCATGTGCTTGCTGGATGGGAGGAAGATGGTGGCCGGCATGGGAAGGGGTGGCAGAGTATGTGGCCTCGCAGGGTGGGTGCCTCCATGATGCTTTAATAATCTATCTCTGTTGCAATCTGTAGCGGGGACACTTAGGTGAGGTGGCTAGGTTCTTGCTTTAGACTGCATGGATTCTATTCCAAGAGCTGGTTGGATTCCTGATGAATTGTTTTACCCAGCTGAGCTGATAGCCTTAGCCTCACATTTCAGGTGAGCTGGTGGCAGAAACACCATCAGTCTGCCACCTACTTGAACATGATTAAATTAAATATAAAGACTACTGCAATAGGTACTATTTCTATTAAATATAGACTTTAACACGATTAAAATATAAGAAGTTCTATAATTCATTTGGTACTAAATAAATAACCAGAAGATGTTCACACCTAAGTGTTTGATTTCCTTGATGCATTCACTGTGTGTGCGCTACAAGAATTATGCCAGAAAAGAGTATCATATGGAAATTCTGAAATTTCATTAATAAATGGTAATCGTTTGCCTTAGCCTTTCATACTTGCAGCGAAAAAACACTACCACTAATTGTTTTGCTACTTCAACTGTAAACGGATTATCAAATTACGACATTTTTTCTGACTAGTTTACTTTTGTCTACCCCTTTCCCAAACAGTATTTCAACTGCATGATCTTCCCAACTCAGCCTTCACAGTTGAATGTTAATCAGTGTTGAGAGTTATAGTTAATGGCAATGCAGGAAATGGTTCAACCTTTCATCTGTACTAATTAAGAAAATAATTAAATCTCTGTTGTTTACTATATTTATTTATTCACTGGTTTTCCTTTGCAAAACTTTTAATCTCTATTAGTTCTTAATACTTTCCAGGTCATGGCAATAGTTGCAGATTTTATGCTTGTGTGGCTTCCTGCTCCAACCGTGTCTTTACAGCCACCACTAGCGGTGAATTCTGGAGCCATTGCTAAGTTCTTCTACAACTGCCCAGATAATGCCTTCCAGGTAGCATGATCTTGACTATTCATTGGATTTGATCAAGTCCCTTAGATTTGTCTCCCCCCCTTTTCTACTGATGTATTTGTATAGATTGAACTTTTTCTTTTATTCTGAAAGGAAAGTTATAATTTTTTTTTGGGACTTGTGAACTTATATGTAACTTCTGCTGCAGGTTGCTTTGTCTGGGACATCATACTCACTTTTGCAAAGAGTAGGAGCTATTTTGGTAAAGTTGAATTTCTGTGCTCTGCTGTGTTGCTCACAATCAACAATTGACATTGAGTAGCTTTATGGCCTTTTGTTATGAACTCACAATTTGTCTTCTTGCAGAGGAATGGCGCAAAGCTTTTTGCTGTTGGAACTAGTGCCTCTCTGGTAAGTTTGTCATGATGCAATTGTAATGTCTTTGGAAAACACTCGGTCTGTTTCGACTCACTGTTAAATTGCAACACTAGAGCCATAGTTTCTTTTCTGAACTTCTTCGTGCTAAGCAGGAAGTAAAACAAAAAAAAATGTCATACGTATTTAGGAAATGCTTGAATCATTTTTGTCTTTGTATATGCTATATTGCTATGGATGGCCATTGTTATTGGAAAACCGTGAGCCCTGGAGCATGCAAACCTATTATGTATTGATTTTTTGTATAGGTGGTGTAAATGTTAGATATATTGATGGATACTTGTAAAAGAGATTACCAACCTTCCAGAGTGTCTTTGTTCTTGTATAAGTAATCAGGTCAAGGCGGTAAATTGATGTTACTGTTTAGTTTTGGTGTCTAACAATCAGTTGTCTAGTCAATGGCTCAATACCATCTCTGCTATTGAAGCCAAGTTTTCAAGAACATGTAAGAGCTTACAATGTGTGGTCACTTTTTTTCCAGGTCGGCACTGGTGTGACCAATGCACTGATAAAAGCAAGGCAGGCTGCCAGCAAGGATTTTGACGGTGAAGTTGAGAATCTTCCAATTTTATCAACTAGTGTTGCATATGGTGTGTACATGGCAGTTTCCAGTAACCTCAGGTAACAATCATCTTCTCATACAATTTCCCTGATATTCTAATTTCTCAATTGATTAATTATTTCCTTTGATTAACTTCTCTCAGTGATTATGTTATGTTGAATTCCTCTAATTTAGGGTGACTATTCCAGTTTGCATGGTAGGAGGCTATATGGATATATGATGCATTAGGAGTCTAGGACATGCACACTTGTATAGTTGTGGGAATGGAAATGGTAGCACGTGGGACATACATAAAGAGTGAAACTCACTGTTGGAGTATGTGTATTAGGCCCATGAGGCTAAGGCCCATGTGGCCCATGTATGGTTACCTATATAGCTACCCTTCTAGGGTTAGCCCAAATCAATAGAGACTAAACATTCTAGCATGGTATCAGCTTAGGGTTCCTTCCTTTCCTCTACAGGCGCCGCCGGTGGCCTTCTCTGGCTGCTGCCGCCGCCGCCAGCCGGCCATGGCCGGCCGCCCGCCACCTCCCCCTTCCCCCACCTATTTCCATGTTTTCCCCCTCTCTTCTCCCTCCTGGGCCGCGGCTGCCTCAGCCCGTCCGCTCCCTCCCGGCGTGACACCACGGCCGCACCTCAGCCCGTCTTCCCTGGCGCGGGCGGCCTGCCTCCGCTCCAGCCGCCGGGGGGGGGGGGGGGGGGGGGCTGGCCCTCGGTTCCGCTCCTCCGCCCAGCTCCTTCCGGGCGTCGAGTCCATGGCTGCAGCCGCGTCCACGGCGGCTGCCCTGACCGCGGCCGGCACCACCACCCCTCCCAGTGTCGGCGTGCGACCTGAGGGAGCGGCTGCAGGTGATGCCCCTGCTGTGGCCGCAGCCGGCCTGGGACCCCTGCTCCCGTCCGGAGATGCAGCCCTCCCTGCTGTTCCCCTCCCGGAGCCTGCTGGTGGTTCCCTCGCCGCCGCCCTCGTCGCCGCACGGGCTGCTGCCGCGGAGGGGCAGGCCCGCGTGCGCGCGGCCGCCCTCCTGTGGGAGCGTGAGCGCGACGCGGCGGACGCCCTGGCCTGCCAGATCGCCGAGGCGGAGCAGCTCCTCGCCCCTCCCGCCTCCCAGGACGCTGGCGCCACCTCTGCCTCGTCGGGCCGCCGCCTGTCCCACACCGCCGTCCTCTGGCACGATCCGGCCGACCCGCTCGTGACTCAGCTTCACTACCAGGCCGGGGGGGTCCAGAACATCCGCCTCCTCGTGCCGGTCGTCCTCGAGCCGGAGTCACCCTCCTACGCCCGCTGGAGGGATCTGGTGCTTCTCACTCTCCGCCGTTACGCCCTCGACGACCACGTCCTCGCTGACGCCTCGGTCGCCATCCAGACACCGTCCTGGATCCGCCTCGACAGCATCGTCCTCTCCTGGATCCTGGGGACGATCTCCCTGGACCTCCACGACCTCGTCCGCAACACCCTTGACGCGCGGCGGGCTTGGCTTGCCCTCGAGGGACAGTTCCTGGGCAACGCCGAGGCCCGGGCTCTGCGTCTCGATGCGAGCTTCCGCACCTTCGTCCAGGGAGACCTCTCCGTTGGCGAGTTCTGTCGTCGGATGAAGGGCATGGCCGACTCCCTTGGCGATCTCGGCTGGCCCGTGGAGGATCGCATCTTGGTCCTTAACGTCCTCCGCGGCCTCAGCGACCGCTACGCCTACCTCAGGACGTGGATTACCCGTCAGCGGCCCTTCCCCACCTTCCTCCAGGTCCGTGAGGACCTTGTCATGGAGGAGCTCACTCAGGGCATCCAGCCGGGGTCCGCTGCTTCTCTGGGATCCTCGTCTTCCTCGACGGCTCTGGCTGCTACTTCGCCCCGTCCGTCTGCTCCACCACGGTCGTCAGCTCCATCGCCGCAGTCTCTCCTGGGACCCCCTCCCTCCGGGCCGAGTGGAGGTGGGGGGGGGGTCGTGGCGGTCGTCGTCGCCGTGGAGGGGGTCGCGGGGGCGGCCGGGGTGGCCTCACCCTGGCTCCGGCACCGGGTGGGCCACAGGGGGGGCACCATGGCCTTCCTTCCAGAACCCGTGGTCCGGGCGCATCTCCATGTGGCCCTACCACGCTCCCGGGGGCGACCCTCGCCCACCGGCGGCCATGCTCACCGGTGCTCCACTTGGTGCTCCTCCTGACGCCTTCCCTGCTACGCCGTGGGCTCCACCCTCCGGGACCCTACCTGGGGTTACCGGCTGGGACCAGGCGGCTCTGGCTCGCTCGTTCAGCACCATGGGCCTGACACCTCCGGTCGGACCCGAGTGGATCGCCGATTTGGGAGCCACCTACCACACCACCCCTGACCCTGGTATACTTTCGTCTCTCTACTCTCCCTCTTCCTCTCTTCCTTCGTCCATTATGGTCGCAAATGGTTCGTGTCTTCCAGTCACGTCTGTGGGTACCGCCGGTGCTCATGGCTCCTTCCGTCTTCCTGATGTTCTTGTTGCTCCTTCTATGGTTCACAACCTTCTTTCTATTCGTCGTTTTACAGCTGACAATTCCTGTTCTGTGGAATGACTCTTCTGGTCTTACTGTAAAGGATTTGGCTTCCCGGCGTCCTATGCTCCGATGTGACAGCTCCGGGCCCCTTTACACCCTTCGCTTCCCGACGGCTACTTCATCTTCTCCGCCGTCCGTTTTGTCAGCTGCCTTCGCCGCTTCTTCCTCCTCTACTACTTGGCACCGGCGCCTCGGCCATCCTGGACGTGATGCCCTGATGCAGCTCAGTCGTAGTTCCGGTCTTCCATGTACTCGGGCTTCTGATGAGCAACTGTGTCATGCGTGCCAATTGGGCCGACATGTTCGTCTTCCTTTTTATAGTTCTACTTCCCATGCGGCCCGCATTTTTGATCTTGTACATTGCGACCTATGGACATCACCTGTTATCAGTCTTTCTGGTTGTAAGTACTATCTTGTGGTGGTTGATGATTTTTCGCATTATTCGTGGACTTTTCCCCTCCGTGCGAAGTCAGATACTTTTCCCACGCTCCTTCACTTTTTTACTTGGGTGTCCACACAGTTCGGCCTCACCATCAAGGCCGTCCAGTGTGACAATGGTCGCGAGTTTGATGACTCACCTCCCGAGCATTCTTTCTCTCACGGTGTTCAGTTGCACATGTCTTGCCCATATACCTCTTCGCAGAATGGCAAGGCTGAGCGGATGATTCGCACCACCAACGACACCGTGCGCACCCTTCTGTTTCAGGCCTCTCTTCCTGCTCGCTTCTAGGCCGAGGGCTTGCACACCTCCACCTACCTCCTCAACCGTCTTCCTTCTGCTGCCTGTCCCGCTCCCACGCCACACCACGCCCTCTTCGGTACCCCTCTTCGGTACGATCACCTCCGCGTGTTTGGGTGTGCATGTTACCCCAACACCGCTGCCACTTCTTCCCATAAGCTGGACCCCCGTTCCACTCTTTGTGTCTTCCTCGGGTACTCCCCGGATCACAAAGGGTACCGGTGCTTTGACCTTACCTCCCGACAGGTCCTCATCTCTCGCCATGTGGTGTTCGATGAGTCCGTCTTTCCCTTCTCCAGCACCACCACCCCTCCGGTTCCTGACCCACCCTCCCTTTTTCCCGCTGACACGGTGGTCCAGCCACCTTTTCCGTGGTCTCCTGCAGGTACCGCTTCGCCGAGCTCCTTGCCGGCCTCCTGTCCTGGCTCCCCAGTGGGTCCGGGCCCGTCGTCCTCTGGCGCGGCCCTGCCCTCTCCGGTTGGCGCAGACCCGGGGCCTTTGTCCCCCGCTTCTGCCCCGGGGGGGCCGTGCCGGTCGCCGGATCCTGCCCCGGCACCTCCGTCGAGGTTCGCCGCGCCGGTACGGGTGTACCAGCGCAGGCCACGGCCGCCACCACTCGAGGTTCCTTCTCCACCGGGGACACCGACACCACCGCCGCAGTCCCCGCCGGCCCGTGGTGCGCCGCCGGTCTACCACCCGCCGCTTCTTCACCGACACCCGCGGCATGTTCACCCGATGGTGACACGGCATGCGGCTGGTACACTGCCGCCTCGTGCCCTTGAGGCTTCGACCGGCGACGCGCTGGTCTCCCCGGTACCCTCTTCCGTCCGCGACGCCCTGTTGGACCCTCACTGGCGCCGCGCGATGGAAGAGGAGTACGCCGCGCTTCTGGCCAACCAGACGTGGGAGTTGGTGCCCCGGCCGCCGGGCTCCAACGTCGTCACCGGCAAGTGGATCTGGACCCACAAGCGTCGGGCTGATGGCACCCTCGAGCGCTACAAGGCTCGATGGGTTCTTCGGGGTTTCACTTAGCGCCCGGGAGTCGACTATGATGAGACTTTCAGCCCGGTGGTCAAGCCAGCCACCGTCCGTACTGTGTTCTCGTTGGCGCTTGCTCGGTCATGGCCCGTCCATCAGCTGGACGTCAAGAATGCCTTTCTACACGGCCTTCTCACCGAGACAGTGTACTGCAGTCAGCCGGCGGGGTTCGTCGACTCCTCCCGTCCTGACATGGTCTGCCGGCTCAACAGGTCTCTCTACGGCCTTAAGCAGGCACCCCGGGTGTGGAACCACCGGTTTGCCGCTTTCTTGCTGACACTGGGGTTCGTGGAGGCCAAGTCTGATACATCACTGTTCGTCTACCACCATGGGGCTGACACTGCGTACTTGCTGCTCTATGTTGACGACATTGTCCTCACAGCCTCCAGCGAGCTACTTCTCCGCCGGATCATTGCCGCTCTTCAGCAGGAGTTTGCTATGAAGGATCTGGGTGTGCTCCACCACTTCCTCGGGGTCACTGTTGAGCACCGTCCTGCTGGGTTACTTCTTCACCAGCGGCAGTATACTCGGGATATCCTGGAGCGAGCTGGGATGACGGACGGCAACCCCTGCTCCACTCCGGTCGATACTCAGGGCAAGCTGTCCGAGGCTGAAGGCTCCCCAGTGTCCGACCCCACTGCATACAGGAGTCTCGCCGGGGCACTTCAGTACCTCACCTTCACCCTGCCGGACATCACCTATGCAGTTCAGCAGGTTTGCCTTCACATGCATGATCCCCGAGAGCCTCACCTCACCGCTCTCAAGCGTCTCCTCCGCTACCTCCGGGGCACGCTCGACTACGGCCTTCTCCTCCACCGGGCCTCCTCCGCCGACCTCGTCGTCTACACTGACGCTGACTGGGCGGGGTGCCCAGACACTCGCCGCTCCACCTCCGGCTACGCCGTCTTCTTGGGCGGCAACCTGGTGTCCTGGTCGTCCAAGCGCCAGCCGATGGTCTCCCGGTCCAGTGCCGATGCGGAGTACCGCGCTGTCGCTAACGGCGTGGCTGAGGCCTCCTGGCTCCGGCAGCTTCTCGCTGAGCTGCACACTCCACCTTCCCGGAGCACACTGATCTACTGCGACAATGTCAGTGCGGTCTACCTCTCCACCAACCCCATCCAGCACCAGCGGACGAAGCATGTGGAGATCGACCTCCACTTTATTCGTGATCGGGCCATGGGCGAGGTGCGGGTCCTTCATGTTCCGACTATCTCCCAGTTCGCGGACATCTTCACCAAAGGCCTCCCGTCCTCGACCTTCACCGAGTTTCGCTCCAGCCTCAACATCACCGGTGGCTAGTTGCGTCTGTAGGGGCTTGTGTGTGTTCTTTCTTGTTCAGCCTGGAACTCCGCTGCGCCGGTAGTTCAGACTGCGGGGGGGTGTTGGAGTATGTGTATTAGGCCCATGAGGCTAAGGCCTATGTGGCCCATGTATGGTTACCTATATAGCTACCCTTCTAGGGTTAGCCCAAATCAATAGAGACTAAACATTCTAGCACTCACCAGCACTCCTTAAGCTCAGCCCACATTCTCATCTAGGTCCTTGCTCTCAAAATGCAAATATATGGCCCTGTTTTGCAGGGATTCAGTTTCTCGAAGAAACTTCTCTGGAGAGAAACCGATTTTGATTCTCCTGTGTGTTAGGTTTCGTGCACCAACCAAGTGAACCCAAAAGCTTAAGCTATTGGGAAGAGGTGGGCAGTCCACTAATACTTCACAATACTCCCACTCACGTGCAGCCAGAACAAGGTGCAAACGTGGAAATAAAGAAGGGAGCGGAGGACTTAAAAGATGCCTCTACTAGGACTCGAACTCGAGACCTCTGGCCTTGATACCATGTTAGGTTTCATGCACCAATCAAGTGAACCCAAAAGCTTAAGCTATTGGGAAGAGGTGGGCAGTCCACTAATACTTCACAACACTGTGAAACAAGCTTTTCTGGTTTCTAGGAGAATTCAAGAAATGTTTCTGGTCTGGCTCTGAATATCAGACATGTTTTAGGGATTCTATCGTTTCTCTCTAGCAACAGTTTCCATTTGTAGGGATTCGTCTGTTTGTGGAGAGAAACCGTTTGGAGAATCCCTACTATATGCACCATTACTGAATTTACTAATTCCAGTATTCCACTACTCAAGGTCATATAATCATATACACATACATGGCATTTTTGAGAATACACATTGAAGGATTGCTTCTTGGAAGCAGGGCTTCGTAGATGAAGCAAGACTTCAATCTCATATACTAATGATGAAAATAGGCTTATCTTCCCAAACTGGCTTGACTTTCTTTCCTAATTCCTGTCTTCTCTCTGTCCCCTACTGGGGAGAGTTTGCTTAGTTTCCTTTGCTGTTTTTCTCTCTCTAGGCTTTGGGAGTTCAATTTCTTTGTTTTCCGTATTTTTAATAAAACTGGAAGTGCAAGCCTTCCCTGGTGTTTTTCCTTAAAAAACACATACGTGGCATGCAGACTATGCGATAACGTGGAACCTAATAATACACGGGGTCAAAATTTAGGTCATTAGGTTGATTTGGACCATGAGTGGCACAATTAGCAAGTATAGGGACATAGATATGCATTTTGAGAGTTTGTATACCTAGATGAGAATGTGGAAAAATTTGAAGTACCGCTGGTTACATAAATGACAAGGGGACCAAAGTACAAAAAAGAGTGTGTCTCTCTTTTTTGCCTGTCCGAAAGACAATCCTGCATGAGTTGATTTGGAATGTATGGCAGGAATAAATGAATAATATATCTCATTGTAATATCTTGGTTTATTGAAACTTTTGTTATGCCCCAACCGATATCGTGGGAGCAGTTTCCTCAAAGGCAGAAAATCCATTTCAGGATATCATATGAGATATATTTTTTACTACTTTTGATGGAAAGGGCTAATGCAAATGTATCACTGCTCTTTATTCTTTGTTAAATATTTTGTTCATCCCTTATTTTCTATGCTATATCAATGCAAGCTACTGTGCAGTTCATACTTCATAATATGATCTATGATTTTTGAACTTTAGTATAACTACAATTCTTGGACATTTCTGATTGTATGTCTACAAGCCCTTGTCGTTGCTTTGTTGTTATTATGAAGTACCAAATGCTAATGGCATATTATCCATTGCAAAAGAAGAAAATATTGCTATCTCAACTCCTTACAGTAGATGGCATAACAATCTTTCATTAACTTATTGCTAGTCTGTTTGGTTTCTAACAGTATAGTTTCTTAATACCATGATTTCTTAATACTACAACATCCAAACAGTTTCTTGATACAATGGTTTCTAAAACAATGGCATCCAAACAGTTTAAGATCGTTTTGTTCTTGAACTTTGAACAGATACCAGGTTTTGGCTGGAGTGATTGAACAGCGGATGCTCGAGCCACTACTGCACCAACACAAACTAGCATTGAGTGCAGCAAGTTTTGCAGTTCGGACAGGGAATACGTTTTTGGGTTCTCTACTGTGAGTATTCTGTACCCTCAGGGGATTAACACTGCTGTCTGTGCTTATCAGTTCACCTACTGACTATGCTTCTCTGCAGGTGGATCGACTATGCCAGGTGGGTAGGCGTACAATAGGCTCAAGCATACAGGCACAAATACAATTGCTCAGAGCTTCAGCAATATGGGTGCTTCATGATTTGTATTACCATGCTTCCTCCAACTGGCAACTACTCGTTTGCTTCATGGGAGACTCTTAGGACAGATTTTGATATCATTCTTTAAACAATGCCTTGAGGAAAGCGTAATTTGTCGAATTATTCCCGCAAGCAAGACTGAGTTTGTTTTGATGGCTTAAGGTTGTGTTGTGTGTGTTGGACTGGATTGATTAAAATTCGTACAGTTTGGTCATTGTTTGTGCAAGTTCCTGTGATTTGGTTATCATGGTCGAGCTCCAATTTTTGCTGACCATGCCTTCACCAAAGATTGGCTTACTAAATTTCTGTCAGCACCTGGACACCTGGTGTTGTCACGAGAGGAAAATCATTCTAATTCTTTTTATAACAGTAGGGAGCAAATATGTCCGCGTGTTACCAGGAGAGAAAAATCATTGTAATTTTTTTTATAGCAGTAGATATTTAGGAAGAAATCACTCAAATGAGTTTTGGTGGACGATCATTATGTTATATAATATTGGTTTATCTTGAAAAATAAAATAAAAAACAAAGAAATTAGATTGGGCCTTTTACCTTTTTTATAACAAGTAGAGACCAAATGTGTCCTTGTTGTAACAAGAGAAAGAAACATATTCTATTTCTCTCAAGTACTCATCTATTTTAAATTGTAAGACGTTTTGGTTTTAAATTATAAAGATGTTTTGTTTTTTTATAGATGTATGATTATTGCTATGTACTTAGATATACACTATGTCCACATACATAGTAAAATAATGTATCTAGAAAAGTTAAAATGTTTCATAATTTGGAATGAAAAGAGTAGACATTTTGTAAGGTCAGTAAAATCAGAGTTTTGGTGGGTGACATCAATTTTATAGGATGTTATATGTTTGTTTATCTTGCAAAAATAAAATAAAAACTAAAGCATTTTGGATTGGGCTTTGACTTATTGGTTTAGAGGGGTTCTACTGGGTTATTAGAGTGAAATTGGACTCACATGACACTTTGGGATTTGCAAGCCTGTTGGTGGATGTGGTGCGGCGCAAGAGGCAGACATGCTGAGATGTGTTGTGATTATGTGGAAAGGTGCGGTGGGGTAGTGGGATGAATGTCTATTAATTCAGACGTCGATCTACTAAAATCAAATTGGAAGTGCTAGCGCCCGGACATCCGGACGGACACGTCTGCACTTCGCCCCCGCGCCAGCCTGACGAGGTGTATGCGCCCAACCTGACCCCGCGCAGCGTCTGAGCCCCCAGCTGACCCCACGTGGCGTTTGTGCCCCACCTGACCTTCGTGCCCCCTCTAACAATGCAAACACCCGATTTACTTTTAAAACATTCAGACGCAACAGTTGCAATATACGTCTGAAGGCAGATGAAATACTTGAAACATACTTCTGAAACACTTGCAAAAAAAACACATGAAAAATGCTTGAAAACATTTGCAAACATACGCAATATCCAGATAAAACACTTACAATATATGTGTGAAACATATGCAACATCCAGTTAAACACACTTGCAACATACGTCTGAAAACACAGATGAAACATTGGGATCAAACACTTGCAACATACGTGTACAACCATTGCAACATATATAATATTCCCGATCTACTTTTGCAACATTCGTACGAAACACTTACAACGTACCTGTGAAACATCTAAAACACTTAAAACACATATTTACAACATGTGCTTTCAGCGCAACATCTTCTCACTGCTCGGGAGAATGGAAGCTCGCCGGCGTGCCGGAGGTAGCGGCCCGGCGGCGCTTGTAGGCGGCGGCTCCGCAACGTGGCGGAGAGGCAGCGGCTGCACGACTGGGAGAGGGTAGCCACGTGCCACGCCGTCCTGCAGCAGCGTCTCGGTGGCGCAGAGCTCGCCACTTCAGTGGAGAAGGCTGCGGCAGGTTCGATGGCGAAGGCTGTAGTAGGTCGCTCCGGTGGAGAAGGCAAGCCGGAGGCACGGTGGAGAGATAGGCGCAATGGAGAGGAAGGCGAGCGGGAGCGTGCGGTGGAGAGGGAGGTGCGGTGGAGACAAGGCGGGCGGAGGCATGGTGGAGATGGCGGGTGGTATGCGCGGCGGAGCACGGTCACAGGCTCACGACGCTGCGGTGAGTTTTTTCTTTTTTTTTAGAAACTACGGTGACGGAGGTGAGTGGATAGGAACAGATAGGCGAGCATTCTGGGCCTCCCAGACTGCCATCGGGGTTGTCCGAGGTGGACAGATTCCCTGATACAAGCATTACCAAAATCAAATTTGTGATCATTTAAAAAAATCAAATTTGTGATAGTAACTATTTGTCTAGGACGATTTGATCTGCTTAAGCCATTTACAAAGGCAGTTGACAATGGAAAATGCACGCCTTTAATTTGTAAATAACCTATTCATAGAAGTGGAGCTTTTCCCTGAGTGTCTGAAACGCTAGATGTCCATCTTTTAGAATCAAATGTATGAAAGTGAATAGTATTTGATTAAGACATTGGGCTATTGAATTTTTTTTGTGAGGTACTAAGGGCCGTTTGGCTCCGCTCCGGCTGGCTCCGGCTCCTTCCGCAGGGCACAGTGCTCCCTGTTCGCTCCTGTAGCATAGAGCTGCCCGGCTCTCGCTCAGCCAAAAACCAACGGGAGAGTGGAGGGGGAAGTGAGGAGCCGGAGGAGCCTACGATTTAGTGCTCCGGTGGCTTCACCACGGTGCTGCTACAGTGGTCGGAGCCGGAGCCGCCCAAACAGGCTAGGTGCTCACGATTGTCAAAAGTTTCCGCCGAATGGTACCCAGAGAAAAATCGACCTGATAAGCGACAGCCATCGTGATACGCACGTACCACCCTACGCGACTCGGCCAAACCGCACACGACACAAACTCCAATTACATCATGCGACGCAATCCACGCGTGCAGTGCGTTTTATATAAAAAAAACAATATACAAAAGCTACTTAAAAATATATACAGCAACATCTATCCCAACACGTACAGCAACAGCATCATATATTCCACAGGGTAAGACGCGCACGGCATCTATCCCAACACGTACAGCAACAGCATCATATATTCCACAGGCCCACAGGGTAAGACGCGCACGGCATCTCGCCAATAATAATTCACCATCATCTCTCGCCGGGTCGAACCAGATCGAGACGCAGACGCGCCAAGCAGCAAAAGAGGAGACCGGCAGGACTCCGGCGGGCCAATCAAGGGGATCCAACGGCCGGCAGCGAACTCGTTGGATCAATCAAATGTCGCGCTGGTACGGGAGGGCGAAGGTCTTGGGTTTGACGACGCTGGGTTTAGGGCAGTCCCAATGGGATATTTATTGTAGTTTCTATCTATCTTAATTAGGTTGACAGCTAAGTAAATTGCTGAACTGGCACTAGAGTTAATAAGGAGAGAGATTGCGAAACAAAGAAATCGTTTCTTCCTCACGACTCGGCGTCCTCGCGTGGTTCAAGGCGTGAAGAAACCGGCAAAACAGCGTTGGGAGGACTCTGCTCGTTTCTATCCTCTTTCTTCCAGATCCTATGCGCGCGATGCCTAGCCGGAGACCGGAGGAGCTGACCGGCCGCACCGGAACGCCGGCGACGCCGTGGCCGCGCGCTCAAGCCAGCCGCGTCGCGGGAGCCCATCCCTTCGGACGCCACCGCCGTATGCTTGCAGGGCCATGCCCCTGCGTTATCTCGCTAAGCCTGGATAACTCTGACGCAAAGCTCACCCTTGCTGTGCCGCCCATGGACGCGACAAACGTGGAGATTGCTGGGTCCGGCTTCGGCGCCGGCAGACTTCGCAGCGTCGTCGCCCACGGCCACCGCTTGCTGAGCTTGGGCGTGGCTGCCCAGCGCCGCCGGCCGCGTAACTCTGGCGTGTCCCGCGTGGCGCCCTGCCCGCGATCTCACGCACGGATGCCTGCTTGCCGGCCGCATGCTTGCTGCCCATGCCCCCGTGGACAACAAAGACAAGCAAGCGCAGGCATAGCAGCCCGATTCGATACGATCTTGGATCTTCTCACCCTGTTGCTTGCTTTAGCCATTCCTTTAGTTCTAGATGCAAACGAAGAGAAGAGAAATCCAGTTCCAAGCAACGGAAGCGAGGAGCAGAGGACTGGACAGAAAATAAAATGCATAGGGGATCCAAAGATAGGAGAGAAGCACACGGTAAATGATTGGCCAGATTTTTTGTCTACACACTAGGGCTGTGTTTAGATCCATCGAAAAGTGCACTATGCAAAATAAGATTCCCCGTCACATCAAACTTGCGATACATATATGGAGTACTAAATGTGGATAAAATCAAAAACTAATTGCACAGTTTGGTTGTACTTTGCGAAACGAACGTTTTGAGCCTAATTAGTCAATATTTGGACAATTTTTACCAAATACAAACAAAATGCTACAGTGTATTTTGGCACTCCAAAATTCGGATCTAAACACAGCCTAGATAGAAAAGTTGCATTGGAAAGAATGGTTTCTTGCTACGATATCCTAGACTGTAGAAACTACTTATGATTTCTCCATTGGGACTGCCCTTATGCGGCGGTTGGAAGGCTAGGGCGGCCTGGGAGGAGGTGACCGACGCGTCGAAGCCGGCCTCGGTGCTGGCGTGTGTCCCGGGCTACTTCTTCTCCGAGTCCGAGTCCGGGGGCGACGACGCCAAGGACCGGCGGATCACGGAGCTGGAGGCGAAGCTGCACGCCGCCTCCGAGAAGAACGAGGAGCTCCAGATGTGCCTGGATGCTCAGAGCAACAGCCACGCGTTCCCCCCGTCGCCGTCGCCGCCGCCGCCGCAGCCGCAACGGCCTTGAAATCGACTCTGTTGATGACTTAAGAGCAACTCCAACAATTTGCCATCCCTCCTCCCCATTCTTTATTTTTTGGCAAATTAAAAAAAAACACTCTCCAATAGTTTGCCATCTCTCCTTCCCATCTTTGCCAAGTTCGCATAATCTCCTCCACCACGCGGATATATGCGCGCTCGTGACCCGCGCGCATCCAGTCGCGAAACGCGTCGCTGCCTTCTTCCCGCGAGCGCGAAGGCAGATGCAGATCCAGATGCAGTGAACTGCTCTAGCTGCTGCTCCTGGCGTGGCCGGCATGATGCAGGTCCAGATGCAGTGAACTGCTCTAGCTGCTGCTCCTGGCGTGGCCGGCATGATGTGACAGAGAAATTTTTTCAACAGCCTAGCGATCTGCACCTCCTGTTGGCTGCCTGGAAAGTCCTGCCGCCCGGCTGGGATGTCCTGGTGGGCCGGCTGGCAGGTCACCGAGGAGACCTAGCTAGCGATCTGAACCGTGATACGAAGGAGAAGAGACGGCGGCGGCGTTTTGGTGCGAGCACAGACGAGGGAATACGCACGGAAATAATTCCCGTGACAAAAAAAAATCATATTGTGGACCCAACTTTTGATTTTACCAAGTGAATTATGGCAAACTATTGGAGATTGACTTTTTTTTCCTTTGCCATATCATTTGGGAAGTTGCCAAACTCTAGAATTTGGAAAACAAAATATCCCAAACTGTTGGAGTTGCTCTAAGGTACCCATATTAATACTAATAGTAAGCATTCATCAGGTATATTTGGTAGGTGCTGCTGCAGTATTAAATACTGTATGATTCGATTTCGACGACCGTGCATTGTGACCGTTGGGCGTATCACGAGAAACTTGCGTAGCTAGCACACGCGTTGCTCTCGCGTGCGTCAGCTCTGTGTCTACGGTGACTCGGAGTCTTGCTCCGTTTGTTCCACTTCTGA
This sequence comes from Saccharum hybrid cultivar R570, assembly GCA_038087645.1. NCBI lineage: Eukaryota > Viridiplantae > Streptophyta > Magnoliopsida > Poales > Poaceae > Saccharum > Saccharum hybrid cultivar. The sequence continues at coordinate 22,287,204 of JAQSUU010000496.1, forward strand.
TCTGATCGATGCACCTGCACCTCGTGTCCACGTCATGATTTGGATCTCACCACATCACGATGATTTGGATCTCTAGCGAGAGCGTGTACAGCGTGTAACATCAACCATCTAGTAGAGTCTAGAGGTGCCACATATTATTATGTGTGGCATGTAAAGAAGAGAAATATGAGAGAGTAAAAAATATGTCATCTAGGGCATGTTTCGTAGTTGCCTAAGCATGCCACGAGTCGTGGCATCGCCTAACGTGCCGTGCAGGATTTTAGCGCTGAGTTTTTGACAAGTGTAAATGAACTATCATGTTGTGCTTTCACTATGGCATGTCATAAATGCGGCAACGAACCGAACTGCCACCGCAAGTTTTACACGGGAAGTACGGCCAAATCGATCATCTAGCTTCTACCACGACTCATATGTGTGTGGCCGATGTCAAATTTTCCTACAGAATATTGGCCATAAAGCAAATAGTCATCTAATATTTGAGGCATGTCCAAATTTGGCCTTGCTACTTTCACTGGGTTGTAATAAGCCAAGCACGCCCAAGTCATATGGTTAGCACCGCATTCCGTGTAGAATTGTTTATAGGAGTCTTCACGCTGTGACAAGCCTGGGTTTTGGCACTTGACTTATTCCTAAAAAGCAATTCATTAGCAAGTAAAGAGTTGCCGGTCTCCCACTCTTTCCAAAAAGATCACAATCTTTGCTCTTCCTCGCTCATCTACGCTTGTCCATTATTTTCTTATCATTCTTTCCTAGAGTCCGATGAATTAGACCTTTGCTAGGTTGTACTTGTATCTAGTGGTGGGCCTAGGATTTTGAGGTCGGGTATTCAAACTGTGAATGTGTGTCAATTTTTCATAATCTAAAGTCTAATATTTAGCATTGAATGTGTTTTGCGGGTTTGGGGCTAAACTTTTTAATACTCTAGCTATAGTTTTCACTTTTTTCTAATACACATACGACGCATTATATGTAGATATCGTTTTGCAAAAGTAATGGGTATCGGGCTTGCACTAATTTTTCTGTGCCGTTTCACATGCCCACATGGGCCTGCGCCGCCCCATGCGTTGCCAGCATCGAGAAGAGAGGGAGGAAGCGACGGATGCCTAGCCGGCGTCGTGAGGAGAAGGAGACACCAAGACGAGGCAATAGAAGGCGAGGAGGAAGATGCAACACTCGATCTACTTTTGAAACATTTAAATGCAACACTTGCAACATACGTCTGAAGGCAGATGAAACACTTAAAACATACATCTGAAACACTTGCAAATACACCTAAAAAACACTTGAAACCATTGTAAAAAAACACACGCAACATCCGGATAAAACACTTGCAAACATGTGTTAAAGTGTGAAACATATGCAACATCCAGATAAACACATTTTCAACATACATTTGAAAAAACAGATGAAGCATTGGGAACAAAATATTGCAACATATGTGTATCATCATTGCAACATCCATATAAAACACTTACAACATACCTCTGAAATATGTTAAACACATGAAAATAGACACTTGCAACATACGGTTTCAACCGCAACATCTACTTGCTGCTTGGACGAAAATGGAGACTCGTCGACGCGGGAGCGCCGGCATAGAGCTTGATGCTACGAAGTCACGCGGAGGTCGCCAGTGTGAAGCTTGTCGACAACACATACCTCAGCTGGGGCGCCCTAGGCGGATGGAGCGCGGCCGCAACAGGAGGCACGAGTACGTGCGGGGCGACGCGGGGTGAGATCCGTCCTGCAAGCAGGGGCGCGCAATAGAGTGGGGGTGGCGCGGGGGAGGGCGGGATCCGTCGCGCGGACAGGGGCGCGCAGTGCACAGGCACGGTAGAGCGAGCGAGCGATGCGGACGACGGGGACAGCGCGAGCAAGGTCCGTTCCAGGAGCGGGCGACTCGGGAGGAGTCCATCCGGAGGAACGGACGATTGAACAGGAGCATTACCTATAGTTGGCCATGCTTTTCAAGGTAAAACGAACATTTTTTTTCCCGTTGGTCTGGCTGTAGTCAAATAATGCTGCTCTTATAATAGAAGAAAACCACATTAATAGTATAAGCTGTTACACCGTCACTGTGTCTTACGCTTTGTCTAGTACGGCATGCTGCAGGTGCGGATACCTCGACTGCATATACTTGCTTTGCTTTTCAAGGTAAAACGAACTTTTTTTTCCGTTGGTTTGGCTGTAGCCAAATAATGCTGCTCTTAATAATTTGAAGAAAAACACATTAATAGTATAAGCTGTTGCACTGTCACTGTGTCTTACCTCGACACGACGACGCGACGACGCGGCCTCCCTCACTCGCTCTCCCAGCCAAACTCGCGTCGACCGAGGCCTTATTCAGATTGCAAATTTTTTTAACTTCGGCTACTATAGTATTTTGTTTGTATCTGATAATTAGTGTCCAATCATGGACTAATTAGGCTCAAAAAATTCGTCTCGTGATTTATAACTAATCTGTGCAATTAGTTATTTATTTTACCAACATTTAATGCTCTATGTATATGTCTACTAAAAAATTGATGTGACGAAGAGAGCGAAAAAACTTAGAATTTGAAAGGGATTAAACTAAGTCCCGAGACTCATCAACTCAAGTCGAGGCACCAGGTCTACCTCGAGAAGCGCACCCGTTGCCGTTCGAGGAAACGACAACGGGCCAATCCGATCCCCGTTCCTTGCCCAAAACCCACCTGTCCTGCGCTTCCCCTATTCCCCGTCCCATCGCGAGGGCAACTCATCAATGCCGCATCCTCGGATTCCCCTGCGGCCCCCGTCCGCCTGTCTCCCCTGTGCCAGCCCACTGGGCTCCACGCGTCCCTATCGCGCCCGACCCCACGGCCCCACCCCACCCGGCTCACACCATTTCAAATCCCACCACCACCCACGCCGCCCCCAAACGGTCACGCGTTTTACGCTTCGCTGCCGCCTGCGGCTGCGCACACCGAACCCCTCCCCTCGCCGTCGCGGCTCGGCTCAGTTCCGCCCCGATCGATCCGGCCGACGGAGGGCGCCATGGCCTCCCCCAACCCCGAGGCGGCCGCGGGGCTGCAGGCCGTGGCTGTGGCGCGGGGAGGGGAGGGCGGCTCGTCCTCGTCGCTCAGCGCCGTTGCGGGGGCTGCGCCTGTGTCGTCGTCCGGGGAGCTGGTGCCCAGGAGGGCGTTGGCGGTGCGGAAGGAGCGCGTGTGCACGGCCAAGGAGCGCATCAGCCGCATGCCTCCCTGTGCCGCGGGGAAGCGGAGCTCCATCTACCGCGGGGTCACTCGGTACGCGCCGCACCGTCCCTGCCTCCCCTCCGTGCCACTTTGTTGCCGCCTGCTCGAGAGCTTAGGCCCTCGCCAATCTTGTGCGCGCGCTTCGATCGGATGGCTCCTTGTCTGAATCTCCTTTGCTAAGAGCTTCGCGCTTCCATCGGATGGCTGCTTGGCTGAACCTCCTTTGCCAAGAGCTCGTCATGTTGTTTCGGCCATTCGGGATCTACAATGTGCGCGCAATTCCAATGCACTGTAGCTGTAGGTCGAATGGTTGCGGCACAGAGTTTCTTCCTCCCATGCACCGAAGAGGTTTATTTCCCGTAGTACAGTTGGCTGTAGGTGGAATTGGAAATGAGGCGATCTCACAGGAGCTTCGTTAAGTTAAGCTCTCTTGAGTCTTAACAGTGTTGACCTTCCCATCCTAGCAGGTATCCTAGTCATCAATAATTTTGGCAACTACTTGAATTCTAAAAATTTCTGGCAACCATTCACTGTTCATGGTCTCACAACATCGGATTTCAGCTTGGTAGTGGATCAATGCTGTTTTATTCAGTATTCACTGTTCATGGTCTCACACTCCGCTGTTGTTGTTCCATGGGTACTTAGTCGATGTAATACCTAGAGTTTTGAATTCTTCTGAAGCAATTTCGGTCCAGCAACTGAATCGAAATGATTTATATGTGTTTTCTGCCACTACCAGCAATTTTACTAAAAGCATGGCTTTGTAATAACTAGTTTTAACCTTTTCTCCATTACCTTATATGATATAGAACTGACTTTGGCTCGTCAATAGGCATAGGTGGACAGGTCGATATGAGGCTCACCTTTGGGACAAAAGCACATGGAATCAGAATCAGAACAAAAAGGGGAAACAAGGTATGTCTCTCTCTCTAATACAGAGTAGCTGCAATTGTATGTGTTCTTGAATTCCTAAATAGATTGCAACTGTCAGATGGGCAAACTTGTCCACTGCAACCTGATTAGGTTGAATAGATAGTTTTGGCTTGGTTATGTAGACATCCAAGCTTTCATAAATTAATGTGAACAAGTAACTTCTCGCTCATGTGATATATAACATAGGTTTTAGTTGCATGTACCACGTACTCAGACTTTTAATACTTTGCCATTGATATGTACTTGAATACTCCCTTTGTTTCGCAATGTTTGTCTGGTCTGCATGCATGGGTGGTATAGTGTTTGATTGCGATTACATGGAACTATGATAAATACGTACTCATTGGACATATTAATAATTCATCTATCCAATGAAACCAGGTACAATCTGATTTTGTGAAAAGATCGTCAGTTGTTGAGCCTCTAAGATATGGGGACCAGACAGACTTTGTGAAACATATTTATAATATTGTGATTTTGCTTTTGTATAAATATACCCTGACAGAAATTAATGGTCAAAGCTACATGTCCAAATCGACATTTCTTTTGGTGCCTGGAGGAATCTTCTTCAACCTAACACTTGACACTCAAACATACTTTCCACCTTTCCCACCGTGCTGTGAATTGGTTGGGCTGTCACAGAATAATGATTGTTCTTTCATTATGCCATAATCACTGCAAGACATGGATGGAAGTAAAGAGCTATGCTTGCTGCAGTTTCCTCTGATCTATTTCATATCTCTGGGAGATGCATAACTGTATTTAGTCAATGATATTGTTTTCTTTGTAATGTTTATTTCTGCATAGCTCTCATTGATCTGATCTGATTGAATTGTTTCTTTTGCATGGAAAACTACATCGCACAATTGCTATTGCAGTATATTTAGGTAAGTGGCATCCTGGTTTTAACTTAATTTGCAGAGTTGCTATGTTTTCTTAATCATTCTCAATTCTGTGTGCAATAACATAGGTGCATATGATGACGAAGAGGCTGCAGCAAGGGCCTATGACCTTGCTGCATTAAAATACTGGGGAGCTGGAACACAAATAAATTTTCCAGTGAGTCATTTTTACTTGTGTGATGATGATTGTGACTCGTGTTTTTAATTGCTGTAAGTTCTCCCACTTTTTTTAGAGTTCAAGGGCCATCGCCCCGTCTTTCAAATTCATTAAAAGACAGTAATATTCAATACAGCGCAGTGTATATGATCCAGCAAACCCCATAAACCAGAAGACCAAACCTAAATCAAGACTACTGAAGAACCTACTGAAAGGAACCCACAGAAACCTCAGCAGCGCTCGCCACTGAACACCAGCCTAAAGAAACAACCATTTAACCACAGAAACCTCAGCATTCGGTCCACCACTTGCAGCTTCTCCAGAGAAATGTCCAGTCCCACCACTGCCTTCAGGGAGGAAGCCACAACACCATAGAAGCTTTCCTCTTGATCTCCAGCACTATTCTTGACAGGGAATCCTTCTTGTTCTCTTGGCACAAAATTAGCCAATTTTGTGCCGTATATGCAATTTTGTTCAGCAGGATATCCATCCCTTTCCATCCCGTATTCTGAAAACATAAGTCATTTCTTAGCTTCCATAAGCTCCAAAGAGCAGCAGCAGTAATTATATTCACCAAACCATTTCTTTTATTACTAAGCCAAAGCTGGCCAATGGATTCAAAGGAACCTCCTAGGTTCACCTCAAGAATCTCAGAGAGCACACACCAGAGCTGTGCAGCTACTGCACACTCAAAAAACAAGTGTAAAACAGATTCTTCCTTACAACAAAACAAGCAAGAAACATCCTCTAACTTTCTTCTCTTACTCAAGTTATCTCTAGTAAGCACTTTGTTTTTAGACAACAACCACAAGAAAATCAGCTTTCTATTGATAGAAATTGTTTAATTCAGGAAGCATCTCGTGGAAACTTTTTTTCGTAAAAATGACCCTTATTTGTTTCTAACATTGAGCAATGAGACGTCAAAAATCTGCTTTCCGTTAAGAGAAATTGTTTAATTAAGGAAGCATCTTGTGGGTCTCCTTTTTTTTGGTAAAAAAGAAGTCCCTTCTTTGTTTCCAACATTGAGTAATAGGTGCATATATGCAAAGAAATCTTGACAAGCTATTGAGCAACATAGTTTTGTACTTTCAAATTAGAGGTTTTGAAACTGTAACCAGATGTAAGATGTGTCTACATCATGGTTGTTGCCTTCTTTTTGTCCTTTATTTTGAATTTGACAAAGTGTGGTCCTGATATATCATGCTTGCACAAGTACCTGCTGTACTCCTTGGTATTCACATGATGAAATGATGGACAAGACATTACACTTCCGAACCTGTACTTCTATCCGTTAATTCTATTATTTTTTGTAGTGATATTTGGAAATGGATGTTTGCATGTCATAATAGCGCAGTTCTACTTTAGTAGAATGTTTTCTTTTTTGGAAGATTCAAGTCGATCAACTGATAAGTGCAATAAAAACAACAATATCTTCTGTTGAGTGTGACCAAACGAATGTATCAACACATAGAATTGCTTGAACTGATAACTGTACATGAGTTGCCAATGTAGAGTATTATGCTATCTCTGTTGCATGCTTATTATCACAGTAGTCAATTGAAGCTGTGTTGTATTTTTTTTATTTTTCAGACTTATGTTCATATATGTTTGCTTATTTAGGTCTCTGACTATGCAAGAGACCTTGAAGAGATGCAGATGATCTCCAAGGAGGACTATCTCGTGTCTCTTAGGAGGTATATTTGTGCATTTCTAATATATATACAGATTATTCTATTTTATTAAGCACTGACCAGAAGATCCATCCACTGCAGAAAGAGTAGTGCCTTCTACAGGGGGTTACCAAAATATCGTGGGCTTCTTAGGTATGTGTTAGCTATGAAGATTTCTATCCCTGCTAATGGAAATAACTTTTTTATGTGAACCCTTAATTCATTCTTTAATAAAGAAGATTTCTATCCTTCATTAGGAATATTTGATTTCACTCATACACTTATCTCTGTTATGTATATCTTGAAGGAGAAAACACAAATAGTCCATTTACTACCAATTCCAATCGCTAGTTTGATCCTAGCTACCTTGTGCATAAATTTCTTCATACTCTGTCACAACATTAAGTCGTGTGCATTAAGTCAGAATCTTGACACTTCTTAAAGCTTCACATTGGTGTGCCTTATCATACAGGCAACTTCATAATTCCAGATGGGATACCTCTTTGGGACTTGGCAATGACTACATGAGCCTTAGTTGTGGTCAGTCTGTACAGACTTCTGTTGTTCTTTGTAGTTGTCAAACTCTAAGGTGATAGAAGTTGCTATCAGATTGTGTGGCTAATGATTTTATTACTTCTGGAACTACAGGCAAGGATATCATGTTGGATGGGAAATTTACAGGAAGCTTTGGGTTAGAGAGGAAAATTGATCTTACAAATTACATCCGGTGGTGGCTACCAAAGAAGACAAGGCAGTCAGATACATCTAAAACAGAAGAAATTGCTGATGAAATTCGAGCTATTGAAAGTTCAATGCAACAGACTGAACCCTATAAGTTGCCTTCTCTTGGCCTCGGTTCGCCATCAAAGCCCTCTTCAGTGGGTTTATCAGCATGCAGCATATTATCTCAGTCTGATGCCTTTAAAAGCTTCTTGGAGAAGTCTACAAAATTATCTGAAGAATGTACTCTTAGCAAAGAAATTGTAGAAGGAAAGACTGTTGCCTCAGTACCTGCTACTGGATATGATACAGGGGCAATTAATATTAACATGAATGAGTTGCTAGTGCAAAGATCTACTTACTCAATGGCCCCTGTTATGCCTACACCAATGAAGACTACCTGGAGCCCTGCTGATCCTTCCGTGGATCCACTTTTTTGGAGCAACTTTGTTTTGCCATCAAGTCAACCTGTTACAATGGCGACAATAACAACAACAATGGTTTGTTTCGCTCCCTGATAATCTAGATAAACTCTCTTTTCTGATTTTGCTGAATCTGACCAATGATTCACAACAGTTTGCAAAGAATGAGGTAAGTTCAAGTGATCCATTCCAGAGCCAAGAGTGACTGCATGAGCTTATTGAAGCAGGATACTTTAGATTGGTAAGTAAATACTCCAAATCTGATATTATTTCTAAATGTTTCAATTAATTTTTCATTTAGTTTTAGCTCAAACTTTTTACTTTTTGTGTAACAGTAACACACAAATTTTTGTAAAGAGACTGGAAAGGAAACGTCGAATTCTTGAACTGATTGATTTGTATGTTCATAAAAAACATATAACTAATATGACAAAGTAGTCTTTGCCCTAACTCCTAGTGGCATATTAGATTAGAAAAATTATATGGCGCCCAAGGGGGCTGACGCCCTCTTCAGCTAAAATATCATGTTGCAATGTTTCAAAAAAAATCATCACAAAAATCATGTATGTAGTACACCCAAAGTTAAGTGTGGTGCAATAATTCAATTTGAAATTCATCTTTGATGTTGAGAATAATAAAACAGAAGTGTCACTGCCAGCACATAATGAACAGTGCCAGGTTGACTGCTTATCTATTTTATTTCTTGACATCTAGGATGAATTTCAAACTGAATTGTTGCGGCTATACTTAACTTTATGTTTACTGCATCCATGATTTTTGTGATGATTTTTGAAACATTGCAACATGGTACTTTAGCTAATGAGGGCGCCAAATCTGCACTCAATTAGAATATTTATCTTCCTTGCAAAAACTAGTGCCATTTTTTAAAATTGTAGATGGTGAAAGATGATTAACATTACACTAATTAGTTATTAACTACTGCACTACAGAATGCTATCATATGTCTCTGTGCATCTTAACTAGCATCATTTCATGGAATAATGTTAATGTCATTCACATACGGATAAATGCCTATGCATAAGCCATGTAATTATTTTTTCTTGAACATGCAGGAGAGTTGCGTATCATTATATTAAAAAGAAAAATCAGGTAGAGAAACCGTTACAACTAACACGGCAACACCCCACCACACTCACATCCCTAGAAAAAGGCATGCATGATAGAAAATGGACACTCCATGGCCTTGCCCTGGCAACTTGATTTTAGTAGGGATCTCGTCGGGAAATTCCCATGCTTGCAGTAGCCAGTAGGTGTAGATTACTACCAAAATTGATAGTCACAAAGTGCACCATTGACTTATGCATGAGAATGACCATCATGTCCTTGATTCTTGATTTTCTTTGTATTAGATTGCTATAGTTTGCTATTTACAGTTTAATAAAGCTTTGGACATTTCAATTGATGAACAGGTCGAAGGCAACATCCTGTGCGTCAACTAGATTCTTTTTGTCCAGCTTTTGATGTCGCAACTTGTGAGCAATACTCCTTGTTTATCCATACTTCATAGGACATGAATAGAAGGTAAGACAAGTGCAAGCATAGTTATGTAATATATACAGTGGTGCCAGAAAATGAGATCTAGTGTAGAGCTGTCTGTACATATTGAGATGGTTATTTCAGTTAAGGCTCAACAGATTTGAGGAAAAGTATCCAACGAAATGGTGCAGCTTAATTGCTAAATTAGTAATTTTGTACAGATGATTCCAATGCTTGCATGATTTCATGGGAAACCTCCTTTACTATAAAATCATACCTCATAATTTATAATGGGCCATAGCAGTTTTTATTAGCTTAATTACTAGTGTAAACTTGTAGAAGAATGAAGAAGAGTAGCCAGTATTATCTGTTGAATAGAATAGCAGTTGTCAGTGGTTTCATTTATACGTCGTGCAAATAATTTCATGTTTCGATGTTTGTCTTTTTGCAAGTTTTATAGAGGTTTTACCCATCCCGATGTCCCAAGTATCGAGGAAAAAAAAACTCTTCCCCAGGTATTAGATTAGGAGGTTGGATTTGGAACAAAACTCCGTACTCTTTGAGAGGTGAAACAATTCTTGTCCACAGGAAAGATTTACAACTACGGCCCTGTTTGGCAGCATTGTATTATCTGTCACATGTAAAATGCATTCCACCTGCAATTCGTTGGGTCTTAGGTAAATACTTTTTGACTGCTAAAGTTTTCTTGGGTGGGGAGGACAGCTGTGCAAATATCTGCTGAATATGAGGTGCTGATAGCATTCGCACGCATGCAGCCATTATTTGCAAACAAACTGATCTGATCTGGGAGAGCACGGAATCTAGGCGAGTAATGATTACACATTAAAATCGCAGTCTCCGTGAAAAAGTTATAGAGCAAAATCAAAATTTTCAAACCTTTTAACATTATTAACATAAGAATTAAAGCATATCATAATCTGGAGTCATATTTACGCCTACACGTTTGAAACAGATTTGAACATATTGATTCTAGCGATGAAATTGACATCCAAAAGAGGACAATATAGGCGAATCAAGCATTATTTGAGATAATTAATCCGTATCTAGTTTGTCCTAAAATTGGCCTAGCCTCATGTCGAACCGCCGGCCGTGGCTGTCGTAGGCCGGCACCAGCATCCCCTGCAAGTCCCTTCGGTAGGTAAGGATGAAAACGGTCGGAAACGGTCGAAAACGGACTTATGATATAGAAAAACGAAAACGGTCGGTTCAGGATATTTCTACATTTAGCAATTAAAGAGTATAAAAAATGATTGAAAATGGTTGTGAAATCAATTGAAACTGATAATTTTTCATGTTAAAAAACGGTTCATAATATAGAAAACGAAAACGATCAGTTCAGAATATTTCTGTTCCGTTTTCATCCCTATCGGTAGGAGCCGTCGTCACACACGCTGTCCTTCTCGTCTGCCGTGAGGAACGCCGTGAGCGCGTTGGCGTCGGTGATTACACCGTGCTTCCGGCCGGGCCTGAAGGGAATGAGCAAGCGCGTTTGGTTCGGATCGACGTCAGATCTATTGAGCGTCTTCTTGGAGACGAGCCGTGGAGTCGTGGCGCTGAGCGCGGCCAGGACGTCCCGCAGCGCGTCGAGGGCTGCGTCGTCGCCTAGTCCTCCGCCTACGTCCATGTTTTTTAGTCTCTAGGATAGGATTTTATTGGACACATCCACGCTCGTAGCCTCGTATATACGTATATATATTGCCTGAATTGAGAGATGAACAGTAGTATCGAACTAGGATTCAAGCATGCAAATAACATATCCATTCGTGGTGGAAAAGAAAAAACATGCTCAATACGAATACAAGACGTGAAATAAACAGAGAATCTGTGGTGTGGATTTTTCTTTTCCAAAAACTGCACCATACTCGGAGAGTCGGATGCCTCAGTCTTTCACCGAGACGGAGACTTGCCACTGCGACAGCTATTGCCTCGATTCATGGCTACATACATACGCCGCGCCGAGCTAAGACGGACTTCGAGTTATTTGAGCATGTTTGTCACGAGCCTTTCAAATTTGAGAACCGGTGGCTCCTAGAGGAGGACTATGAAAATACCGCTAAGCAAAGTTGACACAAATCCACTCACCGGCCCTTTCATCCGAAAAACTTCTACCTTGCCAGAGATCTCCAAAACTGGCGCAAAAGCAAACCTAAGATTTCTGACCAACTCCAAGTCATTGAGGATCAAATTCTTCATCTGCAAATGCCTCCCCCCCCCCCCCCCCCCCCCCACCCCAAGCAGCAAAATATTGCCCTTCAAAAAGATCTTGTGTTCCAACATCATACCATGCTTGCTAAAGATGAAGCTTATCATAGACAGCGCTACAAAAAGAACTAGTCTGTCTTTGGTGACAGAAATACTAGTTTCTTCTATCAATCCATCATCAAAAGAGCCGGGAGAAACACTACTCATCTCCGGAACCCTGATGCTTCTTTCTCTACAACCCAGGAACAGCTTGCTCACACTGCCAACAATTACTTTATTAACATTTTTTAGATCTCAGAATTCTAGTGAAGCAGGTAATGAAGTACAGGATTGGACAAATGAATCAGAACAGAGCCACGAAGCAATGGAGGATCCTTTCACCAATTCTACTCCGGATATGCAGGAAATTTATAGCATAGTGAAGAACATGAGAAGCAATGCTGCCCCAAGACCAGGCAGCCTGAATGCTGCTTTCTACAAAGCTTCGTGGGATTGGATAGTTACGGATGTTCTCAAACTTATTACCTCTTTTTATCAGTCTGGTTCTCTACCTCCTGAAATCAACAGCACTCACATAGCTCTTATTCCTAAGGTTAAGGCTCCAATCACTCCCAAAGATTATAGGCCTATTAGTCTATGTAATGTGGCTTACAAGATTATTGCTAAATCTCTTGCTGACAGAATAAAAAATCATCTTCCGCATATAATTCATCCTTCTCAAGCTACTTTTGTTCAAGGGAGACACATTGCTTCTAACATTATTATTGCTCAGGAAATCATTCATAGTTTTAATCTAAAAACTTGGAACCAGAAAGCTTTCTTTCTTAAACTGGATCTCGCTAAAGCTTTTGATAGAATTGAATAGCATTTTATTGTCAAGGCACTTAATAGACAAGGTTTTGACAATCATTTCATTGATTTAAGTTATAAATGCATTTCAACTACTAATCTTTCGGTTATTATCAATGGCGAACCTACTCCATCTTTTCATCCTCAGCGTGGTGTTAGACAGGGCTGTCCTCTTTCTGCCTACCTTTTTATTATAGCTGTAAATGAACTTTCAATCTGCCTGCAGCGTCACTCCAACAATCATAACATTCAAGGTATTACTCTTGGTCCTGATTGTCCTCGTATTCATTCGCTTTTATTCGCTTTTTATTATAGCTGTAAGAATCCTTTTCTCTTTGCGATTTTGAAAGCTAAATATTTTCATAATACCAGCTTCTGGCTTGCTCGCAATAACTCTACAAAATCAGCTTTTTGGTCTTCTATTATTCAAATCAAAGATATTTTGCTCGAACACGGTTCAGATTCACAAAGGTGACTCCAGCGTTTGGTCCACCCCCTGGTGCTCAGTTTGGAAAGACATCCACAGCTATATGAATCTTCTCATCTCTGTCCCTAACTTGCCACAAAATATTTCTAAACTTTGGTTACCCAATACTCACCTTTGGAACAGGGAACTCATAGCCCAAATCTTTGACCACCATGCTGCCACTGCTATTTGCCGCATTCTCACTGTTCCCTCTGACAGCTTAGACGTCATTAAATGGAAGCCTGCAGCAAAAGGTGTCTGCTCTGCCAAAGAAGCCTTTAGGCTTCTCAACTCTCAAATGCAGGTACAACTCCCTAATCAAGGTTCAAGAAGCATCAACAACCAAGCGATGGATATATTAAGGAGAACATAGGCTCATAAGCTTCTTCCTCCAAATATAAAAGCGTTTGTTTGGAGGCTCATTAGAAGAGCAATTGCTACTGGAGCACGAGCTGGGAACCTGTCTAATAAGATAAGCAACTACTGCGCCACCTGCAACTCGCTTGAGAATGACTCACACTTGTTCTTTTATTGCAATTTTGCGAGGGCGGTTTGGTTTTCATCCAAAACCCCTTTGCGCACTTCTTTGCCCCCTTTTGAACAGGATGGTGTACAGGAGATTCTTTCCACTATCATAAACAGGAACACTTCGGATACAGATTTCTAGAGGATGCTGATCACTCTCTGGTACATTTGGAAAGCGAAAAATGACACTCATCATGCGGTGGAGGCTGACATCAACGTCACAACTGTCTGCTCACGAACGGACAGTACAAACACTGATAAAGACAGAACTCAAAGCATCCACAGCTCCCATGTTTTGCGACAAACCATGTCTCCTTTTGCAGGTTCGCAAACAGATGGTGAGGATCGACAATTGGCCTTACCTGTTAGGTTTTGATCTCCCCGTCAACGGCCTAATGGGCCTTGTTCTCGCGCCCTGATCGGGGGCGCCCAACCCAATATGGTTGGTGGGCCCCCGTTGCACAGCGCTATATATAGGAGGTGGGGGCCGGGGCTCAAGGCACGAGGTTCACCTGCAGCCAGTTCCCCACCGACATTCCTAACCCTAATCCCGATCAGAGAAGGGACGCTGCCAGCGACGGGAAGCACCATCGAACCCATGGCGCCGGCGAACGACCCCAACACCGGCACTTCCTCCGGATCGGCTGCTGCTGCTCCTAGCGACGGTTTGTGCTTTTTACTGTTCCCTTTTTCCTCTTACTAGCAGTTGTAGTAGTTGTTGTTTTAGGTTTCGTGCATCTACTGGAAACTAGTATTTCGTTGTTCCTACTGTAAATTCGCCCGATCTGACGAAATCGATGAATTACGAAACCCAACAATGGTACCGGAGCCATATTCATGAACTACGAACCCTAGATCGGGTAAAGAAAAGCAAAATAACATGAACACCGTTTTTTTAGATCGGGATGAACACTGTAACCCTAACCGGGTACTAAAAAGAAAGCCGAACCCTAAAGACCCTAACCCCATCTCCATTTTTCAATTCGGATCGGCAAGAACGAACTCTAGACCTAACTTTTTCCCCATTCGGATCAACCCGAAAAGTACAACTCGAAAAGGGGAAAAGAAAAGGCGCCGGATGGATTGCCGGAGAAGAAAAATGAGCCGGCGGCGAGCTCGCCGGGCCCGGCTAAGAAAGCACCGGGTATCGGCTAAGAAAGCACCGCGGCCAGGCCGCTCGACGGCGGCGTGCTCACCCGTTTGGGGAGCACGCGCGCCGGCGAGGGGGCCGGCGACGGCACAGAGCCCCGGCGGCGGCACCGCTTTTGGTTTCTCCGGCCAAGGCCATGGGTGGCGCACGCGGTGTGTCCCTCATGGCTGCGGTGGAGGCCGAGAAGAATGGGGAAGAAGGAAAGATGGAGGAAAGAAAAGAAGAACAAGAACGCCGGTGAACTGTTCCGGCGAGACCAGCCGGCGGCCTCCACCCGCCGTGCGGCTGCGATTGAGAAGGAAGAAAGGAGAGAAGTGAAATGAGCTTAGGGTTTGAGAGGGGCGGCCGCCGGGGGGGTTTTTGTTCAACCGAAAACTGAGCTCAGCCGTCAGATGGAAATGGACGGTCCGGATGAATCGGCGAATGGCTGGGCCAGATTAGGCCCAGGCGGGCGCGCGGCTCAAGCCGAATTCCCGGCCCAGGCCCAGGTTGCGGCCTGGGCGCGGGGGCGAGCGGCCTGCTGGGCCGAGCGAGCTGACCGACTGGGCCGCCGCGCGCCACCGGCCTGCTGGGCCGAGCGGCATCCGGCTGGGCCTGGCGCCTCAGGCCGAGCCGCGCCTGGGCCGCCTCCGCTGGCTGGGCCGCGGGGGGGAAAGATGGGCCTTCGGGCCAAATTGATGAAGAAAACGAAATTTCATTTTTTTTCAGAAGCATTTTCTTTTACATGAATTTGATGAATATTTGAATGAATTTGAATGAAATTTTGATAAGAATTTTCGTGCAAATTTGTCCAACGACGTTTTTGCTCAGAAATAATGAAAAATTTTTTAGTGCTTCTGGAAAATAATATTATGAGAATTTTATTATTGTTTCCGCTGCGTACTTGATATAATTATTTTCATTATCAAATTCGAACCAACGGGAGAATTTGGTTTTGAAAAATGAGCAATAATTGAAGATGAATTGTAGTATTGTTATTTTCTAACCAACGTTGTTAATAACAATATTATGATTTTGATTCATGAAAATTGTGCATTAATTTTATTTCTGCCCAACGGTGATGTAAAATTATTGCATAAATGAATTATATGTTTCAATTTGACCAACGTTGAGTTAAAGCATATGATTTCATGTATAAATATTTCTCACTTACTCTGATGTGGTTTCAGGAGGCAAATGCATTGTGAACATCTCGAACATCCCGACACTCAACGGAACAAATTACCGTGTGTGGCGGGAGAAATATGAACTTGAACTTGCATTGGGAGAGGTCGATTATGCCATCATCTCACCGTGTCCCACTGAACCTGTGGATCCGGTGAGAGAAGACAATGAATCTGACGCTGATTTCGCTGCTCGAAAGCGTGATCATGCTGAGATAAGAATGAAATATGATCTTGAACACAGGCAATGGACCCTCTCTAATCGCAAGTGCTTATTGGTAGCTAAGGCCACCATAGAAGAACAGATAAGGGGCTCAATCCCTGAATGTGCTACTGTCACAGAATATCTTGATAAAATCAAGAGTCAGTTTACTGGGTCTACCAAGGCCACAGCAAGTTCACTGATAAAGAAGCTTGTGAATGAAAAATATACTGGTGGTAGCATCAGAGAGCACATTTTGAAGATGAACACCGCGGCATCTAAGCTAAAAGAGATGAATTTGAAGGAAGATGATTTCCTAATTCATTTGATTTTTGCTTCCCCGCCAAAAGAATATGATACTTTCATTGTGAACTACAATATGCAGCCTGAAAGATGGGGCATAGAAAGACTTATCTCAATGTATGCTCAAGAAGAGGAGAGGATAAAATCCTCACAGAGTGAGTCCGCTCATTTTGTGAAGGATAATAAAAGAAAGAACTTCAATAACAAGAATTCTAAACCACAAGGGAAACCCAAGTGGGACGAGGCCTCTTTCTCACAGGGAAAGAAACCCCAGGAACCTGAGAATCAGCAGAGCAACTCCTATGGTGGAGCTGAAAAGGACCAATGCAAGCACTGCTTCAAGAAGGGACACTACAAGAGAGACTGTCCAGACTTCCTGAAATCTCTACTGAAAAGAGGTGATGAATTTATTACATTTGTAGATGAATCCCTGTATTTATATTATGCTAAATCCACTTGGTGGGTTGATTCAGGAGCAACTACTCATGTTGCAAATTCCTTACAAGGGTTAAGTGGGACGAGAACCTTGCAAAGAGGAGAAAGAACGATTAAAGTTGCGAATGGAGTACAAGCAGATGTTGAAGCGATTGGAGATTTATCTTTAGAATTGAACAACGGCTTTGTACTTAGACTTAAAGAAGTAGTTTTCGTTCCCTCTTTGCGTAGAAATTTAATAAGTGTTTTGAAACTCGATGATGATGGAATTGATTGCCATTTTGGTGATGGCAAATGTAAGATACTTGTTAATAATGAATGTGTTGGTCTTGCCTTCCGACAAGACAAACTTTATTTATTATCTCTTGATGAAAATGCGAACAATGTATGTGATGAGAATATGAATGATTCCCCATCTGCGAATGTAATTAAGAAGCGGAAGCGAATTGATGATGCCTCTTCGAAATTATGGCACTGTCGCTTGGGCCATATTTCGAGGGGGAGAATGGAACGGCTAATTAAAGAATCAATTCTTCCGCACTTAGAATTTTCAGATTTAGAACAATGCGTTGATTGCATCAAAGGAAAGTATGTCAAGAAAATTAAGAAAAATACCAAACGAAGCACAGGAACTTTAGAAATCATCCACACTGATATATGTGGTCCATTTCCTGTGAAAAGCGTGGATGGTTATGATTCGTTTATAACATTCACAGACGACTACTCTCGTTATGGCTATATTTATCCAATTAAAGAAAGATCGGAAGCATTGGATAAATTCAAAATATTTAAAGCTGAGGTTGAAAATCAGCATGATAAGAAAATAAAGATAGTACGATCAGACCGAGGTGGAGAGTACTATGGGCAACATACCCCATATGGCCAAATTCCTGGACCGTTTGCAAAGTTTCTACAGGAAAATGGCATAGTCGCTCAGTACTCCACACCAGGGGAGCCTCAGCAGAATGGAGTGGCTGAAAGACGTAACCGTACCTTAATGGATATGGTAAGAAGCATGATAAGTTACTCCACTTTACCGATTAGTTTATGGATGGAGGCACTGAAAACCGCTATTCACATACTTAATCGAGTACCAAGCAAATCGGTGCCTAAAACACCGTATGAATTATGGACAGGAAGGGAACCCTCACTTAACCATTTGCATGTGTGGGGCTGTCCAGCTGAGGCAAAAATATTTAACCCAAACATAGGAAAGTTAGACTCCAAGACAGTCAGCTGCCATTTCATTGGCTATCTAGAAAGATCGAAAGGATATCGATTTTATTGTCCTGACAGACATACGAAAATTGTAGAAACAAGACACGCTGTGTTCTTAGAGGATAACATGATCAGGGGGAGCATGGTAGCACGAGAAATAAGCCTACAGGAAAAACGGGTACATGTACCCACTCCGATGGTTGAAGAACCATTCTTTACGCTACCTGTTGCTGTTGAGCCGACAGTGCAGGACACTGCAGAGCCAACACCTGTTGCAAGTTCTCCCATTGCGACAATAAATGAACATGAGGAACCTGTCCTTGAGGAGCCTGTCCTTGAGGACCCCATAGAACCAAACGTCGCACATGAGGAAGAACAACAACAGCCCAATGTGGAACAAGTGCCAGAGGCCCCTAGAAGGTCTCAAAGAACAAGAAGGTCAGCTATTTCTGATGACTATGAAGTTTATGAAACAGAAGAATTTCAGATGGGGGATGATCCCACCTCATTTGAAGATGCCATGAGAAGCGACCACTCATCGAAGTGGCTTAAGGCCATGGAAGATGAAATGAAATCAATGAGTACCAATAAAGTTTGGGACTTGGAAATTATTCCTAAGGGAGCCAAAACAGTAGGTTGTAAATGGATCTACAAAACAAAATATGACTCCCAAGGAAACATAGAAAGATTTAAAGCGCGACTTGTGGCGAAAGGCTTTACGCAAAGAGAAGGGATTGATTACAATGAGACGTTTTCTCCAGTCTCATGTAAAGATTCCTTCAGAATTATAATGGCACTTGTGGCCCACTATGATTTAGAGTTACATCAAATGGATGTAAGAACGGCGTTCCTTAACGGGGATTTGGAAGAAAATGTTTATATGGCACAACCGAAAGGTTTTGTTGTAAAAGGAAAAGAAAATATGGGATGCCGCCTAAAGAAATCAATCTACGGATTGAAGCAAGCCTCAAGACAGTGGTATTTGAAATTTGATAGAACGATAAAAGGTTTTGGGTTTAAGGAGAATGTTGAGGACAATTGCGTTTACGCAAAATTCAAGAATGGGAAGTATATATTCCTAATCTTGTATGTGGATGATATCCTGCTTGCTAGCAGTGATGTCAGTCTGCTAATGGAAACGAAGAAATTCTTATCCTCAAACTTCGATATGAAAGATCTCGGTGAGGCCTCGTTTGTTTTGGGAATAGAGATTCACCGAGATAGAAGAAAGGGGGTACTGGGACTGTCGCAAAAGGCATACATAGAAAAGGTTTTGAAGAAATTTAGTATGCATGCGTGCAGTTCTTCACCTGCTCCTATTGTCAAGGGCGATAGATATGGGGAACATCAATGTCCCAAGAATGAATATGAGATTAACCGAATGAAAGCGGTACCGTATGCTTCAGCAGTTGGGAGTTTACAATATGCTCAAGTGTGTACACGCCCTGACTTGGCTTTTGTCACCGGGTTACTTGGCAGATATCAAAAGAATCCAGGAATAGAACATTGGAAATTGGTGAAGAAAGTCCTGCGTTATTTGCAGGGTACGAAAGGCCTCATGCTAACATACAAAAGATCTGATTCCCTGCAGATAGAGGAGTATTCAGATTTCGATTATGCGGGAGAAGAAAGAAAATCCACGTCAGGATATATATTTACTCTCGCAGGAGGGGCTATATCGTGGAAAAGCTCCAAACAAACCGTAACTACATCCTCGACAATGTATGCCGAGTTTGTAGCATGCTATGAGGCAACGGGGCAGGTGAATTGGCTAAAGAAATTCATACCCGGATTGAAAGTTATTGATGAAATAAATGAACCGATGAGGTTGTATTGTGATAACAACCCAGCGGTACAATATGCTTACAACAATAGGTCAAGTGGTGCTGGCAAACACATTGACATAAAGTACTATGTTGTAAAAGATAAAGTTCGGGATCATATTATAAATCTTGAGCATATAAGTACAGAGAAAATGCTCGCGGATCCGCTCACTAAGGGCTTACCACCCAACGTGTTCAGAGAACACGTAGCCGGCATGGGTTTAAGGGAAAGCCTATGATTCCCGAACATACGAAGGGCCCAGAAGAAACTTCATTCCAAAACAGAGAAATGTGTTGTAGCTGTTAGTCTAACGGCACTAATTGCTGTGACGATGAAACAGTTCAATGCACTAATCTGCAATGGAATAGGATAGAAACAAGAAAAATATGAATCGAAAGTTTGAGTATGAAATTAAAGAACGAAGAAGATGATGAGAGATCAAGGGGGAGAATGTTAGGTTTTGATCTCCCCGTCATTAGGCCCAACGGCCTAATGCGCCTTGTTCTCGCGCCCTGATCGGGGGCGCCCAACCCAATATGGTTGGTGGGCCCCCGTCGCACAGCGCTATATATAGGAGGTGGGGGCCGGGGCTCAAGGCACGAGGTTCACCTGCAGCCAGTTCCCCACCGACATTCCTAACCCTAATCCCGATCAGAGAAGGGGCGCTGCCAGCGACAGGAAGCACCATCGAACCCATGGCGCCGGCGAACGACCCCAACACCGGCACTTCCTCTGGATCGGCTGCTGCTGCTCCTAGCGATGGTTTGCGCTTTTTACTGTTCCCTTTTTCCTCTTACTAGCAGTTGTAGTAGTTGTTGTTTTAGGTCTCGTGCATCTACTGGAAACTAGTATTTCGTTGTTCCTACTGTAAATTCGCCCGATCTGACGAAATCGATGAATTACGAAACCCAACATTACCCTGTCACCAATCCAGTTTGGGAGTGCCAGGCAACCAAACTGTTTGCAGCTTCCCTGTCCTGCTCCCTAGGCCAAGATGTTATTCTGATGCTTCTATAATCCCAGACAACATAAGCTCCAATGCAAGGAAAGCTGGACTAGGAATATTCATCCTAGATCCAAGTCATCAGCTCAAATTCTATATCAAAGCTCAAATCAATCATTCCACCTCCGTCCTTATGGCTGAAGCTGCTGGCCTCGCCCTCGCCGCTTGGATCATCTCCTTGCTCCATGTTACAAATATTTCTTTCCTCACAGATAGCCAGCTACTCGTAAACTTCTTCAATGGCTCCGACTTGTGCTCGCGGACATCAAGCCTTTCACTCAGAGATTTCTAAATGCAGCAGCCGACTTAAATAGCAAGGTTCTAAAGATTGCGAGGAGCTTCAATATCACAGCTCATTTGTTAGCTACTCAAACCTTTAGACATTCAGAGCTTCAATGTAATCAAGAAAACTTCTCTTGTACTAATGCAAACCATGTAAGCAGCTGCCCTCTGTGAATGGCACTGCAGTTTGTATCTTGGGATCCTTATTCCCTCCTTGCAGCTGCTTGCTGCTAATCATAAAAATGCTGTGTCAAAAAAAAAATGGGTGGCTCTCCATGCTTCATAGTACATTCGATCTTAATCCGGCGATTTGCATTCAGGTTACTGCAATTGCAAGCACCGGAAGAACAAGAAGGAAAACGAACTCCCCGTCTTCCGTTCTGATGGACTATGTTATGCGCATGTATTTATCTCAATCCACATGTGTTGAAGTGGATGAGAGTAAACAAGGCCGAAGATGGGCAAGAGGCCTCTCGTCGACAGGAGCAGGGGAAGAAGAAGAGGAAGCAGGGGAGGGGGTACTCGGAGGGCTGCCCGTGAGGCTGGTGGACATTGACGGAACGATCGTCAATGGGGGAGGGTACCTCAACTTTTCGTCCGGCAGTGAAGCTTCAAGGAAAATGACGTCGTCGAGATCTGGGCCTTCAATCAGCGCGCTTTCCCTCTGCATGTTCTCATCGTTAAGAGAGATGGCACGCAGCAGCAGTGCTTCTACTGCTGCCCCACAGCGCAAGCGTAATTAGATAGTTTAATTCTTTTTTCTATTTTTTATATATAAAAAACAGTTAGTTCTTTGAATGTACGCTAGAGGCATTGTGTAACTTCGACCATTTACTACCTTTTTTAACTTTACTACTATGTTCATTGGCAATTATTTGAAATCCACGTTACCAAGATGAGAACTGATGAGCCTGATTTATCAGCCATGGTACAGTGTTTTTCTCTCACAACGAATCAACGAACAGTACTTTTCAGTCTGGCTTTTCAGCGAAACGAACAGGGTTTCGCAAATTGGATGGCCCCTCAACTATCATTAATTTGAGTAATTTTGTATTTTCGTCGATTCACTCTAGCTGCTAGTTCTGCAAAGACAGTTAAACCATATAGTAGAATCAGATCGTTTTTCTAAGATTCTTATCTAATGACTTCGTTATGATCATTGTTTCACAACACAAGAATACATCTAGAATCGTTTTTGGACGGTGCACGGTGCTAATACTAGCCACACGTCACCATGGGTGTAATTGCGCTGCTGCGCTAGGAGCGAGACCCGGCCGAGGGAGACTTACTTCGGCAGGGAATGATGGTTGTGACGGCAGTAACACGGATTAGGTCATTAGGATGAGGGAACAGAGCATGCCAGAGAGAGGGTGTTGATGTTTTCGTTTACTCCAATACAAAATGCAATTGGCTAGTGTGTCGAAAACGATGCCAAGAGACGGATGGCGTTCATGCTTGGTGTAGCCAAGATTTTCATTATCGGAAATTAAAATTTATCGGACGTCATGGATAAAGAGGATAAACAAGATATATCAGAAATATCAGATCAAATTAAAAAAAATATTTTTTAAAAAAATTGTAGAATTTGACTTGAAATTATTCTTAAGATATTAAACATCACTGATTCACAAATCAAAACAAGAATAAATCATTATAAGTATCGGACCGTCGCGTGGCTGATTTTGGATTGTCTGTGTAGAAACAGGAAAGAAGGGAAAAATTTAGCTGATATCAAATTTTATCGGATCCCGGGATAGAAAAGAAATTTCGAAAATATCGGCGACTTTCGGCCGATAAAAAAAAACCCTGGGTGTAGCAACGTGTCACTTCCACGTTGGTGAAGCGTCGTAAACGGCCTGGGAGGGCAGGGAATCACGGTCTCCGCGAAAAATTTATAGAGCAAATTCCAAAATTTCAAATCTTTTTATATTATTAAGAATTAAAGCATATCATAATCTGTAGTCTATCTTTGCGTTTGAAACAGATTTCAATATATTGATTCTAGCGATGAAATTGACATCCAAATACAAAACGAGATAGTATAGGAAAGAATATAGTACATTATTTGAGATAATTAATCTGTATCTATAGTTTGTTCTAAAATTGCCCTAGCCGACTATGCCCTACACCCTCCGTTCCAAAATAAGTGCATATCTCTATAAAAAAAGATATTAATGTTTATGATCACAAATAAACATCCTTAGGCTAATCATATCATATATTTTCATAGTAAATAAACTTATCTAAAGATACAAATGTTAATATTATTTTTAATAAATCTAATTTAATCAAACTTAAGTTCTTATCAGAATCGTCATCCCTAGATCCCCGTCGGGGTGGCGGCCGGTCTCCACGGGGCGCTCGACTGGCAGCAGCAGTTCCACCGAACGGAACGCCCAGAGCTCAACCTCCAGCTTCCTGCCCATCTCGTTCGCCACCGCCGTGGCCTCCTCGAGCTAGTTGTTTGCCACGAAATGCCTCCACTCGTGACCGAAGAGACGGTAGGACCTGTTCGACTGGACCATCTTGAGACTCATGTCGAACCGCCGGCCCTGGCGGTCGTAGGCCGGCACCTGCATTCCCTGCAGGGAGTAGCGCATGCAGTCCTTCTCGTCCGCCGTGAGGAATGCCGCGAGCGCGTTGGCGTCGTCGGCGATGCCACCGTTCTCCTGGCCGCCGGGCCTGTAGGGAATGTGCAGGCGCACCTGGTGCGGATCGACATCAGATCTCGCAAGCGTCTTCTGGAATAGGAGACGCGGGGTCGTGGCACTGAGCGCGGCCAGGACGTCCCTCAACGCGTCTAGGGCTGGATCGTCGTCTAGTCCTCCACCTGCGTCCATGTTTCTGGGTTCACGGACTAGTACCGAGTCATCCTGTTAAATTTTAACAGGTGTTGAGTATGAGTTGATCATAGGGTGTTCGGATACTAATAATAAACTAATTAGGTTTAATAGATTTATCTCGTAAATTAATCTCAATTTGTGCAATTAGTTTCGTAATTAGTTTATGTTTAATACTATATACATATGTCCAAACATTCGATGTGATAGGTGTTAAAAAAATAAATAAGGGGACAATGGGATTATATTGCACGCCATGCTCGTAGCCATAGTAGTATTGAATTAGGAGTCTACCAAGCAAATAATATATCCAACCGTGGTGAAAAACAAAAACATGCTCAATACGAATATACTGTTGATAGCTAAATTTGGTAAGTTAAAACATGGACCATGCAAATTACTTGGCCGAATGATCTGTTACTTGGAGGTTTAACTTATTCGGCTTTAAAGAACCAAAGATCCGGCGTCGTGCTATTATTAGCGGTTTCTGCAGGTCATGCATGTGGAGCTGGAAGATAGCATGTGGAAGACTGAGCACGTCCACCGGAAGATAACGAATAGAAAGGCCAAGCAGATCCTGATGCATGCCGTGCGCCACGGAGATGCTGAACACTCGTGCTTAGAGAGCTCAGTTGCCATATTGCAGGATCAAAGTCCAGATCCCCCTATATATATGAGGGGTTAAGGCCGGTAGAGGTTCTGCCAACATCGCCAAACAAAAATCAATCTACTATTTTCGCAGTTCTTATGTACCTTTTCCTTTTTTTCCGTTTTTTCCTCTTCTATCTCCGTTCTTGCCTGCCAAGTTCAGAGATCACGGCGCTAGGGCCAGTCCTAGTTGCCACATCCATCAAGCGGGATCTAGACGCCACTTAGGTCCTGTTTGAGATTGATCCGTTGCTGGTCGCTGGGAGCAAGACACGCTTCTTGAAGTCAGCAAGAAGGCCGTGCGTTCTGTCTTTTGCCCTGACAAAAGATAAGATCGGCCAGGTTACTATCTTGATCGAGAAATCAAGTGTGTTGATTGTGAGATCAATTTTGCACGTCAACACAATTTGGCGACTCCGCTGGGGACTCGAGTCGATCGGCCATCATGCCTAATGATGCGGCCGATCTCAACTCCAGCAACATCATCAAGCCCACACTGGAAGAGTTGTCGGAAGGGCATCGCCGGAAATATGACCAGCGTCTGCAAGAATTTGAAGATGAACAGCGCCGGCGCAAACAAGAATTTGAAGGTGCCATGCTTTCTTGTTTCCAGAAGACTCGCCATGGTGGTGTCATCTTGAAGGAGCCTGAACTGCCGGCCATCACCGAAGCACAAAAGGTAGAGTCGGCAAGTGAGATTGTAAGTGATCTTAAACAAGAGATGTCTTTCATGGCTGATCAATCAGTAACTGCCCAATTTTGTAATACATGTGACAATTTTATGAAAAACCTAGAAGACAGGATGAAACAATTCTTTGATGAGGCAAAGGTTAGAGGTGTGTCGCAGCAGTTAGCACCTCATAGTGAACAAAATAGAAATAAGCTGCCTCTAATCACTGATGTTTCAGCTTCTATTGATTTTAGTGAAACACAGTTTCCTGCTTCGTCGGCATTCTCTATGCTCATACCTGGAGAACCACAGTATGGTATGTGTCGGTGTCCGGTCCCGTGGGGGTCCTAAACCGACAAGTGAGTGCTGCGTGTCCCTAACCTGGATGGTGATGCAAGGAGAACACACGGGGGTTTATCCTGGTTCAGGCAAAAGAAGGCCCTACATCCAGCGGGGGGAGAGTTTTGTATTTCCTTGCACCGAGGTGCTTGCGTAGGGGTTACAAGCTTGCGAGAGAGGGCGGCAAGCCCAAGTCTCAAAGAGAGGAAAAAGAGTACAGAGATGATTGCTTGAGATGTTGATCTCTGTGAAGGGAGCCTTAGGTTGCTGGTGCTTGGCTTGTTAGTTTATGAACTGGAGTCGTAGCATCGTGGCTTTTTCCGGTGGGGGCGCGCGAGCGCACCCGCCGGGTGTAGCCCCCGAGGCCTCGGTGGAGTGTTGAGACTCCTCCGAGGTCTTTTACGCGTTCTATTGGAGAATGGTTTCTAGTGGTGGCGGGATCCGCGTCTTTTTGTTTGGAGTATGGTTCGTCGCGGTCGAGCCCCCGAGCCTCGTACGCACGAGGTCGATCAGAGTCTCAGCCGTCTTTTATCGTTCGATCCTCACGCTCCTCCTTTAGGAAGGAGGAGGAGGGGTGGGGAACGCCGTACTGCCCCTGTTTGGGCGAGTTCCGACGATCTCCGGTGCGCTACTAGCGGGGGAATTCGAGTGCGAGCCTGTGCTCCAGTCATTAGGAGTCGGCTAGTGGCCCGGAGGCGCTCTCAAAAATGCCAAGGAGTGGTCGTGTGGATCTCGATTCCCTGCGACGGGGTCCGAGGGCTCGGTGCCTCCCTCGAGGGGATTCCTACATCGACCCCCTCCTACAGCCTCGAATACGTCCTGGGGTGCCTCGAGAGCGTGGCTCGAGCCCTGGCCATGCACGGGCGCATCCCTAGTCGTCCCTAACTCTGTCGCTCGAGGGCAGCAGTCGAACCCAGGTCGAGGGCCAGCTTCCTCTCCCTCGAGACTTATGGCAGGCTCGGAGCCCGTTTACCAGGTATCTGGGAATATCCGTCCGCGGATCCTGCCCCGCCCGTTAGCCGGGCGCGCCTTTTCAGGGGAGAGGGCGAGATCGGCACGGTAGTGGACGACGTGGCGTACGGTTACGACGTGGGGGACGGCCACGTGCCCAACTCCTGCGAGATTGAGGGAAACGGTTAGGTAAGAGCATTAAATGCGGGAAATCGCTCCTACCTTTTCGCGCGGCCGTTGGGCTTCCGCCGGGGCTATAAAAACAAGGCCTAGGGGTCTACCTCCCCTACCGGTCCTTTGCGTTCTTGCATCCTTTGCCTCAGACAACCCTGTGCCCCCTTGCGCCCTCCGCCTGCATCCACCGCCGTCGTCGCACCCTCTTCGTCTACACAGCTTCTCCCAGCGCCAATGGCAGGCAAGGGTCAGATCCTCCCCACCGACGACTGGGCCGCCTCCTCGATGACGGAGAGGAGGCTGGAGGAGCTGGTCGAGGATGGACTGCTGCGGCCGAGGACGAGCCGGTCGTGGCCGGAGTGGATTGCGCCGCCACCCCCCGAGGGATACGTGGTTAGCTTCATCTGCTTCCACGAGCGGGGGTTCAGGGTGCCGACGACCACCTTCATGCGCGCGCTCCTCCACTACTACCGGGTGGAGCTGCACCACCTCGCCCCCAACGCTGTTGCACAGGCCGCCATCTTCGTGGCGGTCTGTGAGGGCTACCTAGGGGTGGAGCCGCAGTGGAATCTGTGGCTCCACCTTTTTAAGGCAGAGCTCTTCGCCAAGATGGCGGGGGAGAAGGGGCTTTGGTGCGCAGTTCGAGCGGGGAGCTGTGTTCTACAGGTGAGGTCTGGTCGGGCAGATCTGTACATCCCAGCCCATCTCATCTCCTCGAACAGTGGCTGGCACGACGGCTGGTTCTACCTTCGCAACGACGAGAGTCAGTTGCCGAGGTATACCGGCTGGGTGCTGGTCGCCCGAGAGGAGAACTGGACCTACGGAGTAGCTGAGGCCGAGAAGCCACGCCTGGACCCGCTGCTGGCGGTGCTGCAGCAGCTCCGTCTGCGGGGCTTGACGGCGGCGGTGGTGGCCACGGCGTTCCACCAGCGCAGGGTAATGCCGTTGTGCCAGCGTCGCCTCCGCCTCGACCAGATGACACCGGAGGCGCCGCTGGAGGGGAGCCGGATGTCACACGAGTCCCTCACCCTCGAGGAGGTCCTCCGGCGGGCGCGCCAGATGGTGGGGAACTTCAAGATGGATGAGGTCGACAAGGTCCCCATGCGACCTACCCAGGGGTTCGAGCCTCTGGTAAGTGTTTTTTTGCTAGCACGTTCGTCTGTTTCGTCTATTTTCGGATCCCTCTGATTTAGTCGAGGCCGATGCGCAGGATCTGTCTGCGCTGCAGGAGACGCGGTCGCCAGTCCTAGAGGACCGGCCCGCCCGAGAGGCTCGACGCCAACATGCGTCCCAGCAGAAGCAGACAAAGGAGACGGCCAAGAAGCGGCATATCCGTAAGGCCAAGGAGAAGGAGGCGCTGAAGAAGCTTCGGCGTCAGCAGGCCCTCGATGGGCTCCCCCTCGCAGAGTCTCCCTCCGAGACGGTCTCGGGGGAGGATGATGACGGCAGCGACGGGGATGATGACGACGCCCTATCGTGGTACGACGCCGTGACCGGCCTGGCGGACCTCCCCGACGTTCGTCTGCTCTTAGAGCCCGTTGGGGAGTCATCCTCCCGGGTGCCGTCGTGGTGGTGGAGGAGGACACGGAGGAAGAGGCGAGCAAGGGGGTGGGCCCCTCGACGGGAGGGGCCGCCCCATCCCAAACCCTATAGGAGGGGTCGACAGGACAGCCCCCACCAGTCGAGGCCCCGCAGGCTCAGCCGGCGGCTGGAGCAGTGGTGCCGGCGTCGTCCCCGGCGGGCGTGAGGACCCGAGGCCAGCTGGCCTCGGAGGCACAGAGGACCCAAGGCGTCCCTCCAGCCAGGGCCCCAAGGAGCACCCGGGCCGCCGGGGGGCCGGCTGCAAGACCGCTGCAGACAGCGCCGGGAGGCTCAGATCGGTCGGGGTCGAGGCCCTTGGTGCCGCTTTCTGGGCAAGTATCCGCGCTCCGCTTTTTCGCCTTTCCTTGGTACCATTTTCTGATGTTTCTCCTCGCTCCACAGGTTCAAGCGGAAGGTGGAGCTGATGGGGCCGACCCCCACGAAGTCGCTCCGGGCGAGCACCGTCGTCATTAATCGGACGGCGGCGCAGGACGCCGACTGGATCCAGAGGCTTCAGGCCGCAAAGGAGCGCCTGAAGCAGCAGGAGGCGACGGCCCAGGCAGAGGCAGGCGTCTCGGCGGTTGCCGGTTCTGACCCCGCCGCACAAGGGTCAGGACCGGCAGAGGTGGTGGCGCCCAGCACGGGTCGTCGTCGACCGCCGAGGCTGCCGCCGAGGCCGCAACGGCCGAGGCATCCATCCGTGACGCGGAGCGGGCGGATGTGGATGTGGTTATGGAGGAGGTCCCGCCGGCGGCGGGACAGGAGGCGGCGCAGCCGGGAGAGCCGCAGCCGCAGCAAGACTCGCCGGCGGAGCCGACGACTACGGTGGAGGGTGGGGTCGTCGATCCCCCGCCCGAGGTCCCAGAGGAAGAGGTGCCGGTGGTCGAGGGGCCGGCCCCAGCGAAAGAGTCGACGTCAGCAATGGTCGACCTCACCCTCGACGACTCCCCCTAGATAAGGAGAAGCAGGTGGTAGGAGTCGAGGGAGTCGAGGCCGTGGACCAGGCTGGTCCCTCGGCGGCGGTTGGTGAGGCCGGAGCCGCGGGTGAGGCCGGCCCTTCCGCGGGGCCGAAAGACGCCCCGGCCGGACCGTCGTCCGAGTGGCCGTACCTCGCCGCGCTGGCCCTAGTGATGAGGTCATCGCCACGCTGGACACACCGACGCTATGGTCTTCCCCAAGTTGTAATTCGTCCCTAACTCAGCTGCCACGTCACCCTCGGATTCAGCAGACACGTCGTCACTGTTTTGGTCATAACTCTCGCATACGACATCGAAACGGGGCGTTCTTGGATGCGTTGGAAAGGGGACGACGACGCCGTCGTTTTGGATCTGGTCCCAGCTCCAAAAGATTCGTGGATCATTCTGTGTAACCATGGCAAGGTGCTACATCACCTATTTGGGCCAACTTGGCCATGTATCGTGTCGGGCCTTAAGCCCAAGTTGTGGGCGCCCAACCCCTGGCCGTCCTCAACTCTAGGTCGAGTCTTAGACTATAAAAACAGCCGCCGCCGCTGCTAGACAATTGGGTTTTGTTTAGAGTTTAGTTTTCCATCGAGAAACTGAATCGTTCATTGTAACTGTGGTGACAAATCCTTTTACAGTGATCCAGGGCCCCTGTTCTTGATCTCCTCCACTGTGTCGATTAGTCCTTTGGAACCGAGTTCTTGAACCCTATATTGATATTCGCATCATTCATATTTGCAATTTCAGATTGCGTGTTTTTACCTTCTTGCTTGTGTTCTTCGATTCCCTTACAGGAAAAGCCTTCTTGGCGAGGTCAATCAAGTTGTGCTTGGTTGATAACCAATGGAGCAGTGGTGTAACGGTTGCAGGGTTCGAATCGTGTCTGATTTGAAGCCGGATCGCCAACGTCGAGACCTCCACAAGTCGAACTTACCGGTTACCTCTCGGAAGATCGGGCCTGTATCTCATCACCTAGTGCGGGCGGAGGAGGAGATACCGCGCTGGGGGGACCGTCCCTCGAGTTCAGGGACGCTTCCAACCCTGGCGCGGACCCCGTCTTCGCCCTGAATGATAGAGACGAGGTGCACCACTGGGAGTACCTCGAGGGCCCCTATCAACACATGGATCGATCGCTCCGTGTGGTGATGGAAGTCGTGCGACGAGGCATGCGGGATGCCACTGAGGGATGTTTTGGCTTATCTATTGTTTTGCTATCCTTTTGTTGTCTCCCTTTCTCTCGGTTCTCAACCTTTTTGGTTTTCTCAAACCATGATCAGGAGCTCAAGGAACGCTCCCGCCGCAAGTCGCTCTTCGTTCAAAATGAGAGCGGCATGTGGGCGGCGCTTGCCCGGCAACGGGCTTTGGTCGAGGAGGCCAACAAACGGCTTTCCAATCAGAGTGCCGAGATGGCCGAGCTACGCGTCGCCTACGCGGCGGTCAAGGAGGAGGCGGTGCAGGCCTGGGTGGCCGAGGCCGTGGCGCATGAAGACATGACCAAGGCCCGGGAGGAGGCGGCTAAGGCCCGCGAGGACCTCGTGCCCCTGTTGGCATGGGTGAAAGAGCTCGAGGAGGACGTCGCCCTAGTCAGCCGTCAGCATGACGCCTTCAACGTCCAGATTGGGCAGGTAACCACTCGCTTTGGTGCCCTGAAGGACGAGATCGCAGCGCTGAGCGGAGCCGTTCAGGAGAAGGACGCGGCTCTTCTGACCGCCCGCCAGGAGATTGAGACGTTGAGGGCGACCGTTCGTGACAGGGACGACACTCTCCAAGGGCTCGAGAGGACGTGTGGGGGGCTCCGTGACGAGGTCGTGGGCTTGCGACCCACACCGAGGGTAAGTATGGGTGTTACGGCCACGGCGTCGAGGCCCCGTATTAGTGCTAATTTAGTTAATTGTGTTTCAGAGCTGGAGAGGGAGCAGCGGGTGGCCCAGGCGGCGGCCAATTCCTTCCAGAGTCTCCTCGAGGCTGAGACCCAGCGGACACAGATGCTCTAGGGCGCGATCACCTCCGTGTGCGATGACCTAGGGGTCGAGCCCGACGCCGACACCGGGGAGGACGCCCCGGGGAACTCCTTTGTTCGCCGGATGGCGGCGCTGGGCCGCCTCATCCGGGAAAGGATACGGGACAGCCTCCACCACGGCGTGAAAAGAGCACTGGTCGTCGTTCGGTCTGGGTTCGTGTTCGACATGGAGCTTGTTGCTGAAGGCTTCATTACCGACCCGGACCGGACAGACGAGGAGAACGAGGACGCCTGCTTGGACCTGATCGGAGCCGCTGAGGAGCCTGGGAGCCGCCTGGCCTCACTTTTCGAAGCCGAGGTGGTTCCGCCTACCGACGACGAGGGCCTGTGAGCCAAATCTGGGCGCAAAGGCCCGTGTAATAAGTTAGTATTTTGGATTTTGGTCGTAGTGGCCTCGAAGGCCTTTAAAAACTCGGAATGTAAACCTTGCGCTGGTTTTTTAAGCTTCGTTCAAGCTTTTCTTCCCTTTGTTGCTTGAATCACGTTTTTGCATGATTTACTTAGCACGCCGTCGCGCCTCTAAGTGTGAGGAAGTAAGCGGAGGTACCGTAGCCTCGGAGGCGTAAGTGATCTCGCAGCTCGACTGCCCTCGAACTCTAGGGTGCTTTTGCGGCCTCGTAGATCATGTAAGAACCTGATTTAAGCGGCAGGCCTCGAACTCTAGGGTGCTTTTGCGGCCTCGTAGATCATGTAAGAACCTGATTTAAGCGGCAGGGGGTGTACTCCTTTTCAAAATTATGAACCGTCATTAGGTCTATTTAGCGTGCGGTCGCGCCCCTAGGCGTGAGGGGTGAGTGGAGGTACCGTAGCCTCAGGGGCGTAAGTGATCTCGTGGCTCGAGAGCCCTTCTGAGCCTCAGGGTGCTCTCGCAGCGTTGTCGACCTAAGAGGTAGTTCTTCAACTTTGAAAAAGAGTACAAGTTTTTCTGGGGACTGGGGGTTCCCCCCTTTAGCCCCCGAGAGAGGGTCGATTCTGGGAGAACAGAGTCGATCCTTCCTCATTGTTCGTAAAACGAAAGTTTGAACATCACTGTATTCTTTATTGATGAGATTGAAAAGAAATTACAGAGCCTCGAGGCTTTTTAAGGGAAAAAGTGACGTAGCTGTTCAATGTTCCAAGCGTTGGTGAGGATTTCGCCCTTCTCATTGGATAGCTTGTAGGTGCCCAACTTTAGTACTTCTACGATGATGTACGGGCCTTCCCATGGGGGCGTGAGCTTGTGTCGTCCCTTGGTGTTCTGGTTCCGTCGCAGCACCAGGTCACCGACGTTGAGGTCGCGTCTGCGTATGTGTCTGTCGTGGTAGCGTCGGAGACCTTGCTGGTACCTGGCAGAATGTAACAGAGCCACATCCCGGGCTTCCTCGAGCTGGTCGAGGGCGTCCTCTCTTGCAGCGTCATTATTTCTCTCGTTATAGGCTTTTAGCCTTGGGGACCCATATTCTATGTCAGTGGGTAGCATAGCCTCAAACCCGTATACTAAGAAGAATGGAGTGAACCCCGTGGCTCAACTCGGCGTTGTTCTTAGGCTCCACAGGACCGAGGGAAGCTCGGCCGCCCATCTCTTGCCATGTTTGTTTAGCTTGTCAAAGATTCTGGGTTTCAGGTCTTGTAGGACCATGCCGTTGGCACGTTCCACTTGGCCATTTGTTTTTGGATGAGCCACGGCTGACCAGAGCACATGGATGTGGTGGTTGTCGCAGAAATCTAGAAACTTTTCACCAGTAAACTGGGTGCCATTGTCCGTGATGATACAGTTGGGAACCCCAAAGCGGTGAATGATGTTGGTAAAAAAGAGCATAGCTTGCTCGGACCTCATACTGGTGATAGGGCGGGCCTCGATCCACTTGAAGAATTTGTGGGTGAAGCCACTGGTTGTCCTTTTCAAGGGTCCGACAAGGTCGAGCCCCCACACTGCAAACGGCTACGTGATGGGTATGGTTTGCAGGGCATGTGCTAGAAGATGGGTCTGTCTCGCATAGTACTGGCAACCTTTGCAGGAGCGTACTAGCTTGACAGCGTCGAAGACCGCGGTCGGCCAATAGAAACCTTGTCGGAAAGCATTTCCGACAAGGGTCCGAGGTGCTGCGTGGTGACCGCAAGCCCCCGAGTGTAGATCGTCGAGCAGGTCTATGCCTTCCTCATTTGTGATGCAACGCTGGAGGACGCCAGTAGGGCTGCGGCGGTACAGCTCCCTACTGTCGCCAAAGATCACAAAGGTTTTGGCCCGGCGAGCGATCCGTCGAGCCTCGGTCTTATCCGAGGGGAGGTCCCCCCGGATGAGATAGTCGAGTTACGGAATGCGCCAGTCAGGCTCAGGGTCAGGTTGCGGGGTCGAGCCTTCCATCTGCATGGCCTCAGCCCCGGTCGAGGGGGCTTCTGTCACAGGTGGGGGTCGAGCGATGGCCCGTCGACCCCTCCCTCCAACCCAAGGTTGACGGAGGGTTGCTGGAGATCTTTTGCGAAAACGTCTGGTGGAACCGTAGTTCGACTGGACGCGATTTTTGCCAGTTCATTGGCGGCCTCATTATACCTGCGCGCGATGTGGTTGAGCTCGAGGCCGTGAAACTTGTTCTCAAGGCGCCGCACCTCTTCGCAGTAAGCTTCCATCTTAGGATCACGGTAGCTTGAGTTTTTCATAACCTGGTCGATCACGAGCTGGGAGTCGCCTCGAATGTCAAGGTGTCAGACCCTGAGTTCGATGGTAATTCTCAGACCTGTGACGAGCGCCTCGTATTCGGCGACGTTATTCGACGTAGGAAAATGAAGCCGGATGACGTAGCGCATGTGAACCCCGAGGGGCGAGATGAAGAGCAAACCTGCGCTTGCTCCCGTTTTCATCAACGACCCATCGAAGTACATGGTCCACAGCTCAGCCTGGAGCTGTGGAGGGGGAAGTTGAGTGTCGGTCCATTCAGCCAGGAAATCTGCTAATACCTGTGACTTAATAGCTTTGCGCGGCGCATAAGATAGGGTTTCGCCCATGAGCTCGACTGCCCACTTGGCAATTCTACCGGAGGCTTCCCGGTTCTGAGCTATCTCTCCCAAGGGGAAAGAAGAAACCACAATTACCGGATGACCCTCGAAGTAGTGACGGAGTTTTCACCGTGTCAAGACGACGGCATATAGCAGCTTCTGGATTTGCGGGTATCGTACCTTGGTTTCCGAGAGCACCTCGCTAATGAAATAGACCGGCCTTTGGACGAGCAAGGTATGTGCTTCCTCGGCCCTCTCGACAACCAAGACCGCGCTGACTACTTGTGATGTCACGGCGACATAAAATAGGAGCGGCTCTCCCGGGGTCGGAGGGACGAGAATTGGTGAATTAGAGAGTGTAACCTTGAGTTTTGCAAGAGCTTCTTCGGCCTCGAGGGTCCATGAAAAGTGCTCCGATTTATTTAGGAGGCGGTACAGAGGGAGCGCTTTTTCGCCGAGGCGCAAAATAAAACGGCTGAGCGCCGCCAAGCATCCCGTGATCCTCTGTACGCCCTTTAGATCTCGGATGGGGCCCATCTTGGTTATCGCAGTGATTTTTTCTGGGTTGGCTTCGATGCCACGCTTAGACACGACGAACCCCAAAAGCATGCCTCGAGGAATGCCAAAGACGCATTTCTCAGGATTGAGCTTGATGTTCTTTGTCCTGAGGCACTTGAACGCAACGTCAAGGTCGTTTACCAGATCGTCGGCTTGTTTGGTCTTGACAACGATGTCATCAACGTAAGCCTCGATGGTTGGTCCGATGTGCTCCCCAAAGACGTGTTGCATGCATCGCTGGTACGTAGCCCCTGCGTTCCGGAGACCGAAAGGCATCGTAACGTAGCAAGACATGCCGAATGGGGTAATGAACGAGGTCGCGAGCTGGTCGGACTCCTTCATTTTAATCTGGTGGTAGCCGGAGTATGCATCTACGAACGAGAGAGTTTCACATCCCGCAGTGGAATCAATGATTTGATCAATGCGTGGCAAAGGAAAGGGAACTTTTGGACATGCTTTATTTAAACTAGTATAGTCTACACACATCCTCCACTTCCCACTCTTTTTCTTAACTAATACAGGATTAGCTAGCCACTCGGGATGATAAACCTCCTTGATGAATCCGGCCTCCAGCAGCTTGTGTATCTCCTCACCGATGACCTTGCGCTTCTCCTCGTTGAAGCGGCGCAGGCGTTGCTTCACCGGTTTGGAGCCGGCCCAGATCTCCAAGGCGTGCTCGGCGACTTCCCTGGGTATGCCCGGCATATCCGAGGGACTCCACGCAAAGATGTCGACGTTTGCGCGGAGAAAGTCGACGAGCACTGCTTCCTATTTGGGATCGAGGGTGGCGCTGATGCTCAGCGCCTTTCCCTTGTGATCAGCAGGGTCGAGGGGCACGAGCTTGACGTCCTCCGCGAGCTCGAAGCTGCCGGCATGGCGCTTTGGGTCGGGAATCTCATTGGCGAGACCGTCGAGGTCCGCAGCCAAGGTCGCCGACTCCAAAACCGCCTCGTCGTGCTCGACACACTCGACGTCGCACTCGTAGGCATGTTTATATGAGGGCCCTACAGTGATGACACCCTTTGGGCCTGGTATCTTGAGCTTGAGGTAGGTATAGTTCAGGACAGCCATGAACCTGGCGTAGCACGGGCGCCCCAAGATAGCGTGGTACGTCCCACGGAAACCGACCACTTCGAAAGTGAGCGTCTCCTTTCTGAAGTTGGATGGTGTGCCAAAGCAGATAGGCAGATCAACCTATCCGACGGGTTCCGCCTGTTTCCCTGGCATGACTCCGTGGAAGCCCCCGACGCTAGGTTGGAGACGCGTTCTCTCGATTCCCAGGAGGTCGAGGGTCTGGGCGTAGATGATGTTGAGGCTGCTCCCGCCATCCATGAGTACCTTGGTGAGGCGCGTGTTGGCGATGATGGGATCGACAACAAGCGGGTAGACTCCTGGGTTGGGGACGTAGTCAGGATGGTCATCACGGTTGAAAGTGATGGCCATCTCGGACCAGTCAAGGAAGTGGGGGACCGCCGGCTGTACGGAGAAAACCTCACGCTGTTCTCGTTTGCGCTGGCGCATCGAGATGTGGGTCGAGGGTCCTCCGTAGATTATGAAGCAGTCATGGATCTCGGGGAACCCCCCATCCTTGTCGCCCTTGGGGTCTTCCTTCTTATCGTCCTTCTTGATGCCTACGCCCTCAAAGTACCTGCGGAGCATGTGACAATCCTCGAGGTTATGGTTAGTGGGTCCCTTGTGGTAGGGACACGGCTCTTTGAGCATTTTGTCGAAGATGCCCCCACTGGGGGGGCCTCGGGGTTTCTTGCGTTCGAAAGCAGCGACAAGCTCGTCGGCCGGGGCCTCGAGCTTGCCCTGTTGGCTCTTCTTCTTCCTTCGGTTGTTTCTCTTGGAGCCCCGGCTGGAGCTCGCGGGATCGTCGACCTTCTGCTTCCCTTTGTCTTGGTCACCGCCAAAGATGGCACCAACTGCCTCCTCGCCGGCGGCAAAGTTGGTGATGATGTCCATCAATCCGTTGGCGGTGAGTGGGGTGTTACGGCCCAACTCTCGGACCAACTCCTTGCAGGTGGTCCCGGAGAGGAAGGCCCTGATCACATCGGAGTTGGTGATGTTGGGGAGCTCGGTACACTGTCTGGAGAAGCGCCGGATGTAATCTCGGAGGGATTCACCTGGTTTTTGCTTGCAACTCCGGAGGTCCCACGAGTTGCCAGGGCGCATGTAGGTCCCCTTGAAGTTTCCCTCAAACACCCTCACGAGATCGTCCCAGTCGTGGATCTATCGGGGTGGGAGATCCTCGAGCCAGGCTCGAGCGGTGTCGGAGAGGAACAGGGGGAGTTGTCGGATAATGACTGTTGACGGTCCTTAAGTACCAAATATAGTTATCAAATAAATAAAGAAAAGGATCCAAATGCAACCAACACCTAGACTTAGGGTTTTATCTGACAGAATTCCACGAGTTTTGGTGTTTGTCTGTTTCTACAGGGGGTTATCAGAAAATACGGAGAAAAGGCCCACACGTCGGGTTTACATAGAGATAATAACGTGTTCACCGATTTTCTATCATCTAGAAGACTCCAGAAGCCACGAGATCGAACGGGAGGCCGAACGGGCCCGGAGGCAGGGCGCCCGCCCTGCCCCCTAGGGCGGCCGCCCTGGCCTGAGAGCCAATCAGGCTCCGTCTCGCGGATTATGCTCCACCGACCTAAGGGATCAAGGAAAACCGTGCGATTAATGTCGGTTTGATCCGACGGCCCACGTTCACTTGAGGGGGCTATATAAGCAGGACCCCTGGCCCCTGGAGGAGGCACTCCCTCATTCTCATTCTTCAAACCCTAATCTCAGGAGGAGAGTCTCTGATCAAGCCCTAGAGCCACCATATCAACTAGATCTCTAGTATAGCATAGCTACATAGGATTAGAACTAGAAGGAGTCAATCTTCGATTGGTTTCCGGATCTGTCAAGAGGATTCTTGGTAATTCCTTTACTGTTCTTCATTGTTCATCTTTGTTCTTCAATATTATGAATACAACTTTGTTCTATTTCAATATATTGATTATAACTATGCTCTACTTGTTTATGTTTGCGATTATATTGTTCTTAGTTTATCGTAGTTATACGCTTGGCTTAGTTAGATTGGAATTATATACATGTTTAGGATCGTATAGCGTTTATCCATCGGATCCATGGGTAAATGATAAATATTGTGTAGGCGTGGTGCTTAGACCATATTTATCTGTGATTGCACCTTATATGCCGAATCGTGGGGTGGTCCGCGATGGTGACAGCTTTGTTGGTTCTTATATAGTCCCCCTCCCGTGTGTAAGGCAGGCAGAGCAACATTATTACGGGGGAGTGATTGCTATGTTTCTCATCTTCCTTGATAATATCACTATGCATGGGCGTAGTCCTTTCTCGCAATGATTGCCAAGTGTACTTGCACTAACTATGATATGCTATACTTTATAGTTAAGAATAACTTAGGAAATATCCTTGTAGTTCGTCCTAATACCATGCTAATGACTTGCTAGAATATCTGTTGAGGTGCTTATCATTATTATATGTGGCTAGCTGATCAGATTAATTATCTTTGTCACCATTCATACTTTATCTATATTTTATGTGACACTTACCCCTGTATGCAAGAGATAGATGAATGCTCTCACTTATACATGCAATGATTGATACTCATTCCTATATTCCATTCCATAATCAACATTGATGTTAGTAATCCCTTCCCAGTGGTAAAAATATAAATAACGATACCTGGAATACTTCCCGGTTAAAATGCTACATCGGTATTAATCTGTGCGCTTGCAGATCTTATTTATTATTTATTTAGAAGAGCAGTTGCATATTTCAATACTGCGTCTCTCATGTCATGCTGGGGAAGACAACTTGGCTTAAGTGGCATGAGGGATAGGTTCGGCATTTTTGGCGCCGTTATCAGAATTAGAAAACTAAGTCTACTTTTGGTAATGACGTTAAGAATGCCCAACAATGACCCGGTCGTCGGTGGCCCCGCCCAGCTGACACGCCAAGCGGAAATCGGCAAGCCAAAGTTCGGGTTTAGTTTCGCCGTTGTACTTGGTGAGAGTCGTGGGAGGGCGAAACCGAGTCGGGAGTATCGTCTCACGGATAGCTTTACTGAAGACCCAAGGGCCCAGAGGCTCGGGTGAAGGGCTACGATCTTTCGAGCTGTCGTAGCGCCCGCCCCTGTGCACACGGTAACTTCAAGCCACACCGTCACCATGCTTGCGCGTGCGGCGCTCGATGATGTTGCCACGTGTGTCTCGAGGTTCATGATCGTCGGCAATGTGCTTGGGGACAGGCGCCGCCCGGTTTCGCCGGGCGGGCTCGGGATGAACCGAGGCTTCTCTCTCCTGTCGGGAGGGCTCGACGAGCCGCTCCGAGGCTGGCTCGCGTCGCCTCGAGGCAGAGCTCTCGGCCTGCTGCATGGCAGCGGTCTCGAGGAGCTCTCGGATTTCATCTCGAGCCCGACGGGCGTCGGGGTTTGACGGCTCAGGCATGTTGCGGAGGAGCATGGCGGCGGCAACGACGTTCTGGCTGGCTCGAACGAAAACCGGGGGGTCGACCACCCGGTCCTCGTCGATGCGACGGTTGACGTCGCGAGCTCTCTCACGAGCTCTCCCGCCAAGTGCGTGTGTCGCGCGCTCACGCTCGAGGGTTTGTTGGAGTAGATGCAGGTTTTCCCGTTCCTCGTCGAGCCTGTCCTGCAACTCGCGAATTTGCTCAAGCTGCATTCCTTGATCCGCAAGGAACTGGGCCTCATCTCGCTCGGCAGGGAGCTCGACATGAGGTGGCGTGTGCCTTCCTTCGACTCGCTCCTCGTCCTCCGACTCCGACGTGCTTACTTCGTCGATGTTGAAGCACTCGCGGGTCGGATCGTAGGTGTCGTCAGCCGAGTCGGAGTCAGGGGCGCCAAAATAGTAATATGATGGGGGAATGTGAGACCGTTGCAAACCACCTCCGTGGTCACAACGCTGGGAAGCAATCACATGGGGCTCTGTTTTCGGGGTCTCCATGGAGTCCAGATACTCAGAAGCCGGCGTGGATGCGACAAGGTCCAGAGTGGAGCGTAGGTGGTGCCCGGGGAGCTCCTCGTAAGCACTCATGTTAGTGCTCACAGAGGAAGCATACGCCCGGGCAACCGGGTCTAGCCCAAACGGAAATGGTGATGGAGATATCGTTGCACGCGTCGAAGTGACTGGGTTGGGTAGCGGCGGTGTCTCACCGGTCGGGGGAGCAACGGAATTCTCCGTCGGCATCTTACCCTTAGCCAAGCTCATCCTACACAGACCCTCAGTGAGGAAATCTGGGTTGGCGTCTGGCTGAGAGGCGCCGGATCGGGGAATCCCACCGCCCTCCGTAAGGTGGAGACGGTGGTTGCGCCGGGCTCGTCGTCGTCTGGCAGCTCGCGCCTGTCGAGAGCGACGATACTGGTGGAGTGCTCCCCCAGGCTGGGAGAGCTCATAATCCTCGTCGGTCGGGTGCCTGGGCGGGAGGAGGACCATATCGTAGCCATGGCCAAGCGACATGAACTCTAAACTCCCGAACCAGATCACCGTGGTCAACGGGAGTGGGCATTCGGGGTCAGCCATCCAGGAAAGAATGGCGGGAAAGCGACGTTGGCACGCAGCGGTCCCCTACCTGGCGTGCCAACTGTCGGTGTCCGGTCCCGTGGGGGGTCCTAAACCGACTAGTGAGTGTTGCGTGTCCCTAACCTGGATGGTGATGCAAGGAGAACACACGGGGGTTTATCCTGGTTCGGGCAAAAGAAGGCCCTACGTCCAGCGGGGGGAGAGTTTTGTATTTCCTTGCACCGAGGTGCTTGCGTAGGGGTTACAAGCTTGCGAGAGAGGGCGGCAAGCCCAAGTCTCAAAGAGAGGAAAAAGAGTACAGAGATGATTGCTTGAGATGTTGATCTCTGTGAAGGGAGCCTTAGGTTGCTGGTGCTTGGCTTTGGACTTGTGTCTTGCTTGTTGTCTGTGTCCCCTTGTAGGGTCCTGGCCTGCCTTTTTATAGGGTCGGAGGAGGCCAGGGCACCGGGGAGCCTTGAGACGATGTTTTGTCGATCCCTGTTGAGGTGACTGTAGCGACGTGCCCTGGGAATGGCCGGCCATCCCTGGACACCATGGTGACGCCGGGGATGAGACGACGAAATGACCCGGAGCGCCGTGCCATACTATCCTTTCTTCCCTGTCGAACTGTGCTGGGCGTCGAGGCCAGGTCGAGGTCGGGTCAAGGTCGGACGGATAAGGTCGAATCCCCGAGATTGCGGAATACGGGCCTTGTCGTATCCTCCCTCGAGGGTGATTGACGATAAACAGTGCTCGGTAAGGTGTGTATAGTGACAGGTTTCACCTCCCATCACGGGATAGGCGGTAAAACAGTGAGAACTGACACTGGCGTTGCTCCCACGTCGATCCTGGCCGCGGCCATGTCGGTAGGTGGTAGCAGGTAATCGTATTAAATGCTCTGACTTTTGTCTCGGGGTAGGTGAATTGAGTGGGTCGAGCGCTCTGACCTAGGGTCACGCGAGTCGGAGTTTTTCCGGTGGGCGAACGGGCCTCGTGCGAGTCGGAGCGCGGTCAAGGTGCCCTGTCGCGCGGGACGGGGCGCGGTCGAGGCGTCCTCGTCGAGGGTGCCTCGTACGAGTCGGAGCCGGAGCGCGGTCGAGGCGCTCTATCAAGCTAGCCTCGTACGAGACGGACCTGGAATGCGGTTTGAGGTGGGCTGCTTTTCACTGTGGCTTAGCCATTTTGTTTTTTATTATCGTCGAATGTGGGTACCCCCATACTGTTGGTACCGACAGTATGCCAACGGGTTTTTATGCCGGGCAAAGTAGCAGGAGTCCCATCATTAGTGTCCCACAAGGTGTTGCTGGTTTAGGGTTTACACCTGCAATGTTTCCTCTGCCAGGTCCTACAGCTAGCGCGAACTCCTCGGCTCCATTGATAACTAATAATCAAAGCCGAGTATATGGAACGACAGTAAACGTTCCAACTTCTTTATACCCATCTGGAGCATATTACGTGCCTCCCCCACTACCTCATGGTTCTGGCAACGCATGTGGCTCATTGCCTGCTAGTAATCTGAATAATTCTTTTAAACATTTGCCATGTGCGCAGCCAATCCAAGCACCACTCCCGCATAATCATAGTGTTCCACCACCCAACTCTTTAAGGCAGCAACAGCCAATTGCACAAAATCGGCCTATGGTGGCCGAGCCCCATGCAGGAACTAGTGATAATCTTGAGGAAAAATTGGCTAATCTTTTAAAACATTCGTTTGGGTTGGAACCGAAAGGGAAGGCAAGAACTTATAGAAAACCATACCCTGATCATTATGATGCAGTTCAGTATCCTAAGGGGTTTAAGTTGCCTGACTTTATCAAGTTTACAGGAGATGATAGTCGAACTACACTAGAACATATAGCTCAATTTACCGTACAGTGTGGTGAAGCTAGTACTGAAGATGTTTATAAATTGAGGTTATTTCCATTGTCATTGTCTGGCACAGCCTTTTCTTGGTTTACTTCGCTCGCACCCAATTCTATTTACACATGGTCCCAGTTAGAACAAAAATTTCATGAATATTTTTATACTGGAGATACTGAACTCAGGTTGTCACACTTGGCATCGGTTAGACAAAAACATAATGAATCTGTTGCTGAATATATTCGAC
The DNA here is from genome assembly GCA_038087645.1 of Saccharum hybrid cultivar R570. Taxonomy (NCBI): domain Eukaryota; kingdom Viridiplantae; phylum Streptophyta; class Magnoliopsida; order Poales; family Poaceae; genus Saccharum; species Saccharum hybrid cultivar. Next base: position 22,329,741 of record JAQSUU010000496.1, read on the forward strand.
GGTTCAGAGATACACGAAACCGGTGTTTTAATTTGGCAATTTCTGATAGGGACCTTACTGATTTAGCTTATGCGGGTCTGCTCCCACATCTTAAAGAAAAACTAGAAGGGCAGGATTTTGTAGATATTAGCCAGGTTCTACAAAAGGCTCAGGCTCAAGAAAGCCGGGCTAAAGAGTTCAAGAATTTTCAAAAGTCTGAAAAAACTAATAAAACTGATCGTTCTGGTGTGAACATAGTAGGATATGATTCTCAATCATCAGATGATGAGAATGCAGATATGTGTGTAGCTGAGTGGGATTGGGCTTCTAAATCTAAGCCATTTGTTTGCACTGCTCTAAAGCCAATCTCACACAAGAAGGAAGAGATGAAATTCACATTTGATGTTTCTAAGTGTGATAGAATATTTGATTATTTGTTACAACATAAACAAATTAAGTTGAGTAACGGACATGTTATACCACCACCAGAAGAATTGAAAAGGCGTGCATATTGTAAATATCACGATTCTTATTCTCATGCCACTAATGACTGCAATGTGTTCCGTCGACAGGTTCAATCGGCCATTAATGAAGGATGATTGAAGTTTGATGAGAAAAAGATGCAGCTAGATGATAACCCTTTTACCACCAACATGGTTAGTTTTGAGAACAAGGTCTTAATTCGGCCATCTCAGGCCGAATCAGCAAAAGGAAAAAATGTAGTGGTGGGTGAGAATAGATTAATGCCTCCCCAAGATGACAGAGAGGTGACCAAAAAATTAGAAGCGTCAAGTTTTAGGGGTACGCAGAGCTCTAGGCCAAAAATGATCAAACCCAAAAGTCCAGAAGTTGATCCTGGAAGGTTAATGAGGTGAAGAGCAGGGCTTTTAACAAAGTAGAGAAGCTGAAGGTTACCTTTGATAAGCTTCTAGCCAAGTATCAAAATGGTAGGGCCGGTCAAAAATGTTTTAATCAGCCAAATAATTTTAAGCGACCAAGATCTCCTCCAAGGCAAAAAATCAATGGTCCAGATTATAGGCATAAAGGATTTCAAGCTGCAGTACCATTTCCATGTAATGGCCCACCACCAATGCCTATGCCATGGGGTCCTCCACCAGTTGATTTTGCTCCTTGTCCACCATGGGGGTGGTGTGGACCATGGATGCCTCCTCCTCCGATGATGCCATTTGGACAATTCCATCCTGGGTGGGCAGCTCATAGGAGGCCAGTATTTAATAGACTGTCACATCCAAAACACGACCGTTTTGAACAGAGAAATCGGTCTAGTGGCAGGGATCAACGAAAGGTTGTCCGGAAGGTGTACCGTGTAAAAGAGAGTGGCAATTTGAATGAAGAATCAAATTCAATTGCAACTAAGAACCAGCCTGATACTGAAGGACATGGTACAACAGCAACACAAGAGCTGATCATGAATAATAATGCTACCACAGTAGCAAATGGCAAAGGAGATACAGTTTCATCCATGAGCAGTGAATCAGCTATGGCAAAAGCTGATTCCATTATTCACTGTGATAAGTCTGGGACAGCAACAACATCAAATTCAGCTATGCCGGGCAGTAGTTCAGAAGCACAGAAAGTTGAAGGGTGAAGGAGAATATAATTGGTGGAATATTGGATGTATTGCATTGGGCCTCATAGGCTGATTATATAGGGTACATAGGACTAACACCTCACGTGGGTACACAATGTGGTACTATTCCTATTTACTCTAACATCCCCCCGCAGTCACAGCGGGAGCATTACAGACGGTGAGACTGGAGAAGAAGCTGACAAAGCTAACATCCTCCTGCAGTCATAACAGTCGATGCGTCGCGCATGCTGTGGCTGGAGAAGAAGCCGATGACTCCTCATGCAAGGCGGTAGCCCTTTATGCCAATGTCGAGGTAGCCGAGTATAAGGGCGCAGTAGCCGTGGTCGAAGAAGCCGTGCTGAAGATGGCCGAGGTCGACGTAGTTGTGGTCGGGTTGCCGAGTTACCTCACAATTTACGTCTTAATAATGTTCTTGTGTCACCACAGATTATTAAGAACCTTATCTCTGTTCGCCAATTTACTGTCGACAATAATTGTTCTATCGAGTTTGACCCCGCTGGTTGTTCTGTGAAGGTTCTTCCATCTCGGACCGAGATCGTCAGGTGCAATAGCTCCGGGCCGCTATACCCCCTGCGCCTACCTCCAGCACACTCTCTTGTCGCCCAGGCGTCCTCCCCGTTGTGGCATCGGCGTCTTGGCCACCCTGGTCACGAGGCTTTGTCGAAGCTTGCGTCTAGTGTCTCTTGTCACATTCAGGACTGCTTAGAGTTGTGTCATGCTTGTCAGTTAGGGCGCCATGTTCGCTTGCCCTTTCATGAGTCCACCTCTCGTGCGTCTAATAAGTTTGATCTTATCCATTGTGATTTATGGACCTCTCCAGTTGTCAGCATTTCTGGTTATAAATATTATTTGGTCATTCGTGATGATTGCACTCATTATTTGTGGACTTTTCCCTTGCGCCTCAATCTGACACATTACACACGCTCACTAACTTCGTCGCCTACGCCTCCACCCAGTTTGGCGCACGCGTCAAGGCTGTCCAGTGCGACAACGGGCGCGAGTTCGACAACTCTAGTTCCCGGCAATTCTTCCTCGCTCAAGGCATCCATCTTCGCATGTCCTGCCCCTACACTTCGCCTCAAAATGGTAAAGCTGAACGCATTATTCGCTCCATCAATAATGTTGTTCGCTCCCTGCTTTTTCAGGCGTCCATGCCTCCGTCCTACTGGGCTGAGGCTCTCTCTACAGCCACTGTTCTACTCAACATATTGCCCACCAAGACTCTACAGTTTTCTACACCCCACCTTGCCCTGCTCGGCAAGCCACCAACATATGATCATCTAAGAGTCTTTGGTTGCAAATGTTACCCCAACATGTCGGCTACTGCACCCCACAAACTCGCCCCTAGGTCTGTCCTCTGTGTCTTCCTAGGCTACTCCGCTCATCATAAAGGGTACCGCTGCCTTGACCTCTCCACCAATAGAGTCATCGTCTCCCGGCACGTCATCTTCGATGAAACGGCCTTTCCCTTTGCTGAGCGACATGGTCCTCGTGCTCCAGCAGACTTCCAGTTCCTGGATGATGATACTACTGACTCTGTGCTCCCTCCTATTGGACCGATGCACAAGTTTTTGTCTGCAGGTACACCAGCCGTCACCATCAGCGCCCCTGCCAGTCCCTCCGAGACTGTGCCTGGGGCGCCCTTGCCGGCTACCACCACCAGCGCCCCTGCCAGTCCCTCAGCGATTGTGCCTGGGGCGCCTCTACCGCCTACCGAAGATGCTGATGATCCACCGGCGCCCGCGCTCTACATCCCGCCAGCGCGACGGGCACCGGGGTCACCGACCGCGCCACGCGCGGCCACCAGGACTCCCTCTCCCGTGCCACGCGCGGCCACGGCGCTGCCCAGCGCGCCTGGAGAGGCCTCTCCGGTCTACATCCCGCCCGCCCTTCGTGCAGGCGCGTGCATGGTACAGCCGGATGGCCTCTTTCCTGCTGTCCATCGGGTTTGTTGAAGCCAAGTCAGACACCTCTCTGTTCGTCTACCAGCGTGGATCAGACACAACCTACCTGTTGCTTTATGTGGATGATATTGTCCTCACAACGTCCTCACCTGATCTCCTTCGGCGGATTATCTCAGCCCTTCAGCGAGAGTTTGCCATGAAAGATCTCGGTGAATTGCATCACTTCCTTGGTATGGAGGTTCAGCGCAGTGGTGATGGTCTCCTCCTCTCCCAGCGACAATACATGCTGGACATTCTGGATCGCGCTGGAATGACAGAGTGCAAGCCGTGCTCCACACCAGTTGACACCAATCCGAAGATTGCTGCAGCTGAGGGGGCCCTAGTGTCTGATGCTACAGACTTCCGCAGCCTTGCTGGCGCCCTCCAGTACCTGACGTTCACTCAGCCAGACATTGCATATGCAGTCCAGCAGGTCTGTCTTCACATGCATGACCCACGTGAGCCTCACCTTGCAGCCTTGAAGCGGATTCTTCGCTACGTTCGAGGCACACTCCATCTTGGTCTCTTGCTGCGACCGTCTTCTTCGACTGATCTCATCGTCTACACTGATGCTGACTAGGCTGGGTGTCCAGACACTCGCAAGTCCACCTCGGGCTATGCTGTGTTCCTTGGTGACAACCTTATCTCCTGGTCCTCCAAGCGTCAGAACACCGTGTCAAGATCAAGTGCTGAAGCCGAGTATCGCGCAGTGGCCAATGGAGTTGCAGAGGCCACCTGGCTGCGTCAGCTACTTCTAGAACTACACGCCTCTCTCAGGCGCGCCACACTGGTGTATTGTGACAACATCAGTACAGTCTACATGACCTCCAATCCAGTTCAGCATCAGCGAACCAAGCACATCGAGATTGATCTTCACTTCGTCCGAGAACGAGTCGCCGTTGGTGATGTTCGAGTACTGCATGTCCCTACTTCCTCACAGTATGCGGATATCTTCACCAAAGGGCTGCCTTCCTCAGTGTTCACGGAGTTTAGGTCCAGTCTAAACGTGCAAAGTGGCTGACGTTTCGACTGAGGGGGAGTGTTAGAATATAGGCGCCCTCTGGGCAGGCCATGGGCCAGGCGCTCAAGCCCATATGGCTGGGCTGCCAGTTGATTAGAATAGACATGATTGATTAGGCAAGGATCACCGTTGATTGGGTGTTTCTATAAACCCTATTGATCCTTGCCTATATATATGTAACCCATGTATTCAATATCAATCAATCAATCCTGAGATCTAATTGCTCTCATGTTAGAGTAAATAGGAATAGTACCACATTGTGTACCCACGTGAGGTGTTAGTCCTATGTACCCTATATAATTAGCCCATGAGGCCCAATGCAATACATCCAATATTCCACCAATTATATTCTCCTTCATGGTATCATTCGCCTAGGTTTAGTCCTAACCCTAGCCGCCGCTGCTTCCGCACCGCGCGCCCCCGGGGAGAGATCGATCTCCGCCGGGGGCAGCGCCACCCTTTTAGGCGCCGGATCCTATTGATCCCGCTGCCATCTTCGTCGTCGTCCAGCAGCAGTTCGGGTTTTCTCACGACGTCACGCTACCTCGTCGCCCTCACCATGCTCGCCATGGAGGCGCTGGCGTCGCCCCCATCCTGCGCTGCCATGGTGGTGGCCCGGGCCAAGTCGACCCTGACACCGAGCCGCCATGGTGGCGGCCGGCTAATCTGCGCCATCCTCGCGCGACCACCCGTGACCGCGACCCGTATGCCCCGGCGCCATCCAACTCCGAGTGTGTTGTCTCGTTGGGTACACCCGATCTCCTGCTATTGTATCTTTTTGGTTTACCCGATCACTGATCGGGATTGAGTCGCCCACCGCCCGTCGACCTCGCGCGTACTACTCCGGCATCGGCATCGGCTGCCCCGACACGTCGGCTGCCCCGGCACGCCAAGTACTACGTGCATCTTCTCCGAGCAACAGGGCTGCTGCTGTGTCGCCTCATCGGGCCGCAGCACCGCCGCCCGTGTGTCTGCTTCGCCGTTGCATCTACATCGCCGTCACCTACGGCGGCACGGGACGGGGCGAGATCCATCTACCTCCATGCGACGAAGATCAGGAAGGTGTTAACGGCGACAGCCAACGACGAGCCCGGGGACGAGGCGGCGGCGGTCCGGCGATGACGCAGGGGAGGTCCCGATCTGCTGCGCGACGACGACGATGGCAGCCGGATCAATTAGGATCAGGCGCCTAAACGGGGGCGCTGCCCCCGGCGGAGATCGACCTCTCCCCGGGGGCGCGCGGAGCAGAAGCCGTGGCTAGGATCTAAACCTAGGCGAATGATACCATGAAGGAGAATATAATGGGTGGAATATTGGATGTATTGCATTGGGCCTCATAGGCTGATTATATAGGGTACATAGGACTAACACCTCACGTGGGTACACAATGTGGTACTATTCCTATTTACTCTAACAAAGGGAATAAGCCTATATTACCTGGGACACAGCCACAGCCACGTTGGTGCCCAAAGAATCTTTCCCATTCACAAAAACGCCGGTTACAGAGGCTGCGCATGAACAAATTGAGGGAAGATGAAGCTGAAAAGTGGAGAGATGAATGGTTTAATGAAGAAAGGCCTATGATTCCTGTTCGTAAAGAGTGGAGGGCAAAATCAGTTGCTACATCTTCTCTGACACTCAGTGATGATGAGGAGGATCTGTTGTCTAATGACGGGTCCCCGGTGATTAAAAATGGTTCACCTTCTCCTGATAGCATGGAAATTAACATGGTATTTACATTGCCTTCAGAATTTAGAGCTATGGAGGAAAGTGAAGCAGCACAGTTGTATCTTGGTACCAAAGATGCTACGTTTGAAAAGCCTGATGAGTCAAGTCGTCACTTGAAACCGTTGTACATTAAAGGGCATATTAATGGGAGACCAATATCTAGAATGCTAGTTGCTGGCGGAGCTGCTATAAACTTTATGCCGTACTCAATTTTCAAGAAATTGGGGCGAAAGGATGATGATCTTGTGAAGACCAACTTGACACTCAGTGGTTTTGGAGGAGAGCCTACAGAGGCAATGGGTGTTATTTCCATGGAACTTACTGTTGGAAGCAAAACAATATCTACGGCTTTCCTCGTTGCTGATAAGCAAGGTAATTATAGTGTTTTATTGGGCCGTGACTGGATACATGCAAATCGTTGTGTTCCTTCTACCTTGCACCAGTTTTTGATCCAATGGGTTGATGATGATGTGGAAATTGTTCATGCGGATACATCGGCTTTTATTGCTATGGCCGATGCTTTAGCTAATTGGCAACATGGTGACATTCAATGTCTCTCAGGCCTAGATCTTACTAGTTTTGATTTTGTTAGTGTAACCAATGGTAGTTTTGTACCCATCGTTGTAAAGCCAGCTGCTGCAGTTCGGCTCGATAATGTGATGTTATAAATGAGTAAAGAAATAATTTAGATTGGTTACAAAGACGTGTGGAACAATATCGGTCAAATAAGAACGATATTTGTGAGGCCATCGAGGACTTTGATGAGGTACAGAAACTAGGACAAGGGTTTTCGTGGGCTGATCCATTAGAAGAAGTTGATATAGGGGATGGTATTATTCCTAGGCCGACTTTTATAAACAAAAACATGACAGCTGATTACAAAGCAAAAGTAATCGAGCTACTTAAACACTATGTTGATTGCTTTGCATGGGAATATCATGAGATGTCGGGCCTTAGCCGAGAGCTGGTGGAGCATCGGTTGCCTATTAAGCCAGGTTTTAGACCACACAAGCAACCCCCTAGAAGGTTCAATCCCAATATGTATGATCGGATCAAAGAAGAAATAGGCCGATTATTGAAGGCCGGTTTCATAAAGCCATGTAGATATGCTGAATGGATTTCTAACATTGTCCCGGTTGAGAAGAAAAATACTGGTAAGCTGAGGGTATGCATTGATTTTAGAGATTTAAATAAAGCTACACCCAAAGATGAATACCCTATGCATATAGCCGACATGCTAATTAATGACGCTTCAGGACATAAAGTTATTAGTTTCTTAGATGGCAATGCTGGTTATAACCAAATTTTTATGGCCGAAGAGGATACATCTAAAACGGCCTTTAGGTGTCCAGGTTTTGTTGGTTTATTCGAGTGGGTTGTTATGACATTCGGCCTCAAGAATGCCGGGGCTACATATCAGAGAGCCATGAATCTAATCTTTCATGATCTACTTGGTGTCATATTAGAGATATATATATCGATGATATAGTAGTTAAATCGGATGGTATGGATGATCATTTAGCCGATTTACGCTTAGCTCTTGAAAGAATGCGTCAATATGGTTTAAAAATGAACCCACTTAAATGTGCTTTTGGTGTGTCGACTGGTAAATTTTTAGGATTTATAATACATGAGAAAGGCATTGAGATAGATCCTACCAGTATAGAAGCCATTAAAAAAGTAGAGGCACCACGGTGTAAAAGGGATATGCAAAAATTTCTAGGCAAGGTCAATTATTTGAGAAGGTTCATATCTAACCTGTCTGGAAAGATTAGTGCATTTAAACCTATACTTTGGTTAAAGGAAGAATCTGAATTCACTTGGGGGGCAGACCAGCAGCATGCGTTTGATGAGATCAAGAAGTATTTGAGTACGCCTCCAGTGTTGAGGGCGCCTAAAGCCGGAATACCATTTCGGCTGTATGTTGCTGCGGAAGATGGTATTATTGGCGCTGTCCTAACCCAAGAGGTTGATGGGAAAGAATATATCATCACCTATTTGAGCCGACGCCTACTGGACACAGAAAAAAGGTATGTGTTTATTGAAAAACTATGTTTATCCCTATATTATGCTTGCACAAAATTGAGACACTATTTGCTATCTAGCACTTGTGTAGTAGCATGTCAAACCGATGTGATCAAATATATGCTGCAAGGACCGATTTTAAGTGGTAGAATCGGAAAATGGGCTTATGCATTAATAGAATATGATTTGGCCTATGAATCTTTGAAATCTATGAAAGGCCAGATTGTAGCTGATTTTATTGTTGATCATCGGATTAGTGATGAAGATGATACAGGGATGAACTATATAGATATTTGCCCATGAAAGTTGTATTTTGATGGCTCGGCTTGTAGAGTTGGACAAGGCATTGGTGTTGTTTTAGTTTCACCGAGAGCTGCTACTTTTGAAACTTCAGTATGCTTAGAGTATTTCTCTACTAATAACCAAGCCGAGTATGAAGCTCTTTTGTTGGGCTTGCAAATTTTAAAATCCATGTGAGTGAAGAATATACAGGCTTTTGGTGATTCATTGTTAGTAGTACAACAAGTCTGTGGAAATTATCAATGCTTTGATGGGTCACTAAATAGTTATAAGGAAAAGTGCTTAGAGATTATAGCAACATTGGATGATTTTACCATTAGCCATATATCTAGGGAGGATAATTTTAAAGCTAATAATTTAGCACAACAGGCATCAGGTTACACAGTTAGCAGAGGGAAATTGTTTATGATAGAAAAGCCGGTGCTACAGTGTGCTGAAATTTGTACAGCCGAACCTGATGATTGGAGAAGACCAATAATTAGTTGTTTGGAAAATCCCAGTCAGGCAGCAGATAGAAAAGTTTGGCGGCAGTCATTGAAATACACGTTATTAGATGGTGAATTGTATCGCCGAACTTTAGAAGGGTTACTGTTAAAATGTTTAGGTTCGGACCAATCCAAAGTTGCTATGGGTGAAGTACATGAGGGTCTATGTGGTACTCATCAGTCGGCTCATAAGATGAAATGGTTGTTAAGAAGAGCTGGGTTTTACTGGCCGACTATGATAGAAGATTGTTTTAGATACTATAAAGGGTGTGAGTCATGTCAAAAATTTGGGGATATACAGTTAGCACCTGCTTCTATGATGCATCCCATTATTAAACCATGGCCGTTTCATGGATGGGGTTTAGATTTTATCGGCCAAATACACCCTGCGTCATCTAAAGGCCATCGTTTTGTTTTAGTAGCCACTAATTATTTTACAAAGTGGACAGAGGCTGTTCCTCTTAATAATATGACTCACAAAGAGGTGATTAGCTTTGTTTTGGAGCATATTATTTATAGATTCGGCATACCACAAACTTTAACTACTGATCAAGGTTCATCTTTCATTTCACATCAAGTACGTGAATTTGCCGAATCATTTAAGATTAAGATTTTGAATTCGTCACCATACTATGCTCAGGCCAACGGTCAGGCCGAGTCTAGTAACAAAACATTGATCAAACTTATAAAAAAGAAAATAGAGGAACACCCAAAAAGATGGCATGAGGTGCTATCTGAAGCATTATGGGCTCATCGTATATCTCAACATGGTGCAACAAAGGTAACACCATATGAATTAGTATACGGGCAAGAGGCCGTTTTACCTGTTGAGGTAAATCTAGGCGCCCTCAGATTGGCCAGACAAAATGATTTGTCGGCCGTCGATTATCATAATTTGATGATGGATAGAATAGATGAAGTGACGGACGAAAGGTTCGGAGCTTTGAGAGAAATTGAGAAAGATAAAATAAGAGTAGCCAAAGCTTATAACAAAAGGGTAAAAGAAAAATCGTTTCAAGTTGGGGACTTGGTTTGGAAAACGATTTTGCCTATTGGGTCTAAGGATAATAGATTTGGAAAATGGTCTCCAAGTTGGGAGGGTCCTTACAAAGTTCTAGAGGTCGTCCCTGGAAATTCTTATTTAGTGCAAACTCTGCAAGGGGAAAAATTACCTAGAGCTCTTAATGGGAAGTACTTGAAAAAGTACTATCCAAGTGTTTGGCAAAATGCTTAAAGAAGATAGTTGAATGGCCGATGTTTTCATCGCCCTCAGAAATTTTTATGGCCGATGTTTTCATCGCCCTAAGAAAAAACATATAGCCAAATTTATGTTTCATTGCCATAGCCGAGAAAGAAATAGCAATATGGCCGATGCTCATATCATCGCCCTAAGCAAAATGCAGACACATGGCCGATGCTCGTATCATCACCCTAAGCAAAACATGGCCGATGTCCTATGCCATCGCCCTAAGTAAGATCCATACAGATGCTCGATGATTGTTTGGCAACGTATTTAGCTCCCTGGAAGGCTGCTGTGTGTTTGTGCTGATCCAGAGTCATGCTATGGAACACAAATGTTTTTTGGCAAGCAAGCTTTACCAAAAAACAGGGGGCATGTGTTGATAGCTAAATTTGGTAAGTTAAAACATGGACCATGCAAATTACTTGGCCGAATGATCTGTTACTTGGAGGTTTAACTTATTCGGCTTTAAAGAACCAAAGATCCGGCGTCGTGCTATTATTAGCAGTTTCTGCAGGTCAGGCATGTGGTGCTGGAAGATAGCATGTGAAAGACTGAGCATGTCCACTGGAAGATAACGAATAGAAGGCTTTAAAGAACCAAAGATCCGGCGTCGTGCTATTATTAGCAGTTTCTGCAGGTCAGGCATGTGGTGCTGGAAGATAGCATGTGGAAGACTGAGCATGTCCACTGGAAGATAACGAATAGAAAGGCCAAGCAGATCCTGATGCATGTCGTGCGCCACGGAGATGCTGAACACTCGTGCTTAGAGAGCTCAGTTGCCATATTGCAGGATTAAAGTCCAGATCCCCCTATATATACGAGGGGTTAAGGCCGGTAGAGGTTCTGCCAAAATCGCCAAACAAAAATCAATCTACAATTTTCGCAGTTCTTATGTACCTTTTCTTTTTTTCCGTTTTTTTCCTCTTCTATCTCCGTTCTTGCCTGCCAAGTTCAGAGATCGCGGCGCTAGGGCCAGTCCTAGTTGCCGCATCCATCAAGCGGGATCTAGACGCCACTTAGGTCCTGTTTGAGATTGATCCGTTGCTGGTCGCTGGGAGTAAGACACGCTTCTTGAAGTCAGCAAGAAGGCCGTGTGTTCTGTCTTTTGCCCTGACAAAAGATAAGATCGACCAGGTTACTATCTTGATCGAGAAATCAAGTGTGTTGATTGTGAGATCAATTTTGCAAGTCAACATATACAACGCGTGAAATAACACACATAGTCTGTGGTGTGGATTTCCATTTGGCGTGGCTAGCGCCCAGACGTATGAACGAACGCGCACACAGCCTACCTCCATCCGCCTCGCTCCAATTCGCCACGTGCACCCTGCCCTCGACGCTACGCCCACCGTTCCTCACGTCCCGATGGATAGCCGCGTAGCCCGCCCCAGCCTCGCACGCGCACCGTGCCCCCTATGCCCGCTCCTCTCCGCTGACCTCCTGTCCGGACATGGCTCCACAGGAGTGGGCCCCATCTCTCTCAGAAATAAAAAACAAATCCTCACTCCCTCATATATATCCTTATCTGCTCGGCCTCGAAGCAGCGTGGCCGCTCATCCATCCGCCTGCTTCCCCCACTACGTGCTAATTGCGCTATCGCGCTGTGCCCTTCCCCCATAGCCGCCCACGCCGCACACCCTCGCTCCCTGCGCCGCTCACCTGCGTCCCAGTCACCTGCGTCGCTCGGAGTCTGTGGTGTGGATTTCCATTTGGCATGGCTAGCGCCCAGACGTCTGAACGGACGCGCGCACAGCCTACCTCCGTCCGCCTCGCTCCAATTCGCCACGTGCACCCTGCCCTCGACGTTGTGCCCACAGCTCCTCACGTCCCGATGGATAGCCGCGTAGCCCACCCCAGCCTCGCACGCGCACCGTGCCCCCTATGCCCGCTCCTCTCCCCTGACCTCCTGTCCGGACGTGGCTCCACAGGAGTGGGCCCCATCTCTCTCAGAAATAAAAAAACAAATCCCCACTCCCTCATATATATCCTTATCCGCTCGGCCTCGAAGCAGCGTGGCCGCTCATCCATCCGCCTGCTTCCCCCACTACGTGCTCATTGCGCTATCGCGTTGTGCCCTTCCCCCATAGCCGCCCACGCCGCACACCCTTGCTCCCTGCGCCGCTCACCTGCGTCCCAGTCACCTGCGTCGCTCGCTCCCTCACCGTCCGTCCGTCATCCATCGCTGTCGGGCGTGCCACTAACCCCGCCATGGCCATTGGGGCGCACATGTCGTGACGCGTCAAGTCTTCCCCGGTTGAGCCAAGGGCACCTACGAGCGTGCCCGGTACTGGTGGTGCTCGCACGCCGCCGCTCGCAGCCGGATCCCACCCCTATGACTGGAATCGGCCTGCCCCGGCCTTTCCCTTCCCTATTTTTTACATATGAATATTGCAAAAATAGATCGGAATGTTGCACCTGTTACATATTTTTAGAATTTTTTCAGTGGTATGTTGCCAGCGCTTTGAAAAAATGTTTTATCTGTTTCAAACATATGTTGCAGCAAGTGTTTTATCTGGATGTTGCATATGTTTCACACACATATGTTGCAAGTGTTTTATCTAAATGTTGCAATGTTTCATACATATGTTGCAGCATGTTCTCATCGTTAAGAATACTATCAATCTCGATAGCCATCTATTTTGGTATTATTACTTATTTCTTCTTGTTTCCTCCATCAAAGCTACTTAAAACAGGCATCCCGAACTCATCCTAATAGAGAATGACACGTGAGACGCATATGTTATCCTCTTCCTTCTCTCATTGCCATCAAGAAACTCCCATCTCTAAGTGAAGTCGTGTTCGCGAAAAAAAAAAGACTCCCATCTCTGAGTGCTTCCTGCAGCCCTCAGGTGGAGGTAGCGCCTCGGCCATCTCGAGTGCTTCATGTAGCCATCGGGAGGAGGCGGCGGTGCCGATCGAGGAGGGGATGACGAGGAGGCGGTGCTGATCGAGGAGGAGATGGTGAGGGAGCTGCGCCGATCGAGGGGGTGGCACCAGTCGATGGCCATCGGGCAGGCCGGCTGGGAAGGAGAAGACAGCCTCTAGCCAGGGAAGATGCGGCGAGCTCCAGCTGTCATCAACGAGGAGCTGTGCAGCAACCATGGAGGCGAGAAATGGCCCGATCCATCCGCAACCGGCTTGGAGACGCCACCAACGAGGTCAGGAAGGGACCATCGGGCAGGCCGGCTAGGAAGGAGAAGACGCCTCTGGTCGGGGGAGATGCGGCGAGCTCCAGTTGTCATCAACGTGGAGCTGTGCGGCAAGCCATGAAGGTGAGAAACGGCTAGATCCATCCGCGACCGACTTGGAGACGCCACCAACAAGGTCAGGAAGGGCCCAGCGACAAGCTTTCTCGGGTCAGCGGCGGGGAGCCCCGCACGCGCGAGCGTGGAAGTGGAAACAGCCGAACAGTTTTTTTTTTTTTTTGAATAACGGGCGAACAGATTTTTGGTTAGTCATCTGCTGGGCCAATAGAAGTGGATAGGGGGAGGAAAAAAGTGGGCCGAACAGACTTTTCAAATAATTATTCAAATAATTTTCTAGAATAAACATGCATTAAAAATACTTAAAATCTGATTTAACTAACCAAAACTTCTCGAATCATTAGATTGCCCTAGACTGGTTTTGGACGGCAGGTGAAATAGAAATGGGATTTCTTAAATCAGTAATGCTAACATGCAAACGCCAAATACAACCGATGCACTTTCAGTTATCAGGTTACTTCATAATCCATTACCTGGACTTCACATTGCAGTTAAGGATGAAAACGGTCGGAAACGGTCGAAAACGGACTTACGATATAGAAAAACGAAAATGGTCAATTCGAAATATTTCTACATTTAGCAATTAAAGAGTACAAAAAATAATTGTAAATGGTTGTGAAACCAATTGAAACTGACAATTTTTCGTGTTAAAAAACGGTTCATAATATAGAAAACGAAAACAGTCAATTCGGAATATTTGTGTTCCGTTTTCATCCCTAATTGCAGTACAATGATGATAAGCAGAGATACACAGAATTAGCATAGCCAATCATATAACCACAGCTATGCAGGCACACTACTTCAGGTCAGTAAGTTCAATACAGAAGAGAGCTTCCACGTCCATGCTGACACAGAGTTAACAATAAACTTTGGTATAATCACGAACAGGAGAACACATCCGAGATGAGGAAACATCCTATGATTACCCAAGATAAGGTGCAAGTTCGCGGGGATGCCTTCACCTCGAATGGGAAGCAAAAGCTCATCACACATCGGGTGGTGAACCACCGGGAACCAACTGTGACAGGACGTGAGTGTGTTAGACATGGCAATCAGCATTAGACAATAATGCAAGCACTAAAAATGAGCATTATCTGAGCATGATCCTTACAATGGCTATGTTGTTGCCATTCAGGAGGATTTGGTCAAGTTTTGTAATGCGGCGCCCTTCAGCAGTGTATTCACTGCAGGATAAAACATGAAGCTGGTGAAATTATGGACTAAATTTCAGAAAAGCAATTGAACACTAAAAATCATGGTTTCAAAGGCAACAAGGCGACCCAAGGCAAGTTGGGTCTGCCCAGACATCTAGGCAACACACTAATAGAGCAGGTGAACTGGTGAAGAAATTAGATCTAAGTTAACTTGAAACATTTGTTTCTATTATAGCTAGAAGTGTTGTAACTTCTGGTTCGGAGAACAATTAATATCAACGTTTTGATTCACCGAAACTCCTGCGGCGCTTTCAAAATATACAGAAAATTTTACTATGAGTTACAAGGCATGGGCTTGGGGAAACCAGACAGGTCACTATCTAGTAGAGCTTTAAAATGGATCCCCTTCTAAAGAAGTGTTGGCTTATTGCAGCTTATATACAGAATAGCAAAGAAAATAAACTACCATCTTTTGCTGCAAGGTAGGAGTTTGATTTAAAAGTTAAGATAGCTTCTGTAATTCTGGAGTCTCTTAGAACCAGGAGTTTATCAAACCTCCAAAATGAATCATGTTTTGAAAGTAGATATGAATGCGATCACTAGATAACTTGGCTGCATCTCTATTGTCTTTCACTGATAAGATTGGACCATCCTTACTGGTGGAGCTTTCTAAAGGACAATGTTCTGAATGCTATGGTTTTTTTTCTCATTAAGTAGTTAATAACTGAGCAGTAGGGTAGAGCCCAGTTACAGAGTTATGAAGCAACACCGGTTAGATTAACTATCTCTTGGACATTATTCAAGCTCCGCCGCTCCACTGCTTTCATGTAACAAGCACAAGCTATCTTTTTTTTGAAAGGTATGCAATATCCAACGGAGGCCTCCTGAGGCGCCGGTGCGTAGTGGGGTTCTAAAGCGGGCCGATAATGTAAAGAGCGGTAGAGGTCGACCTAAACTAACTTGGGACGAGTCCGTTAAGAGAGACCTTAAGGAGTGGAATATCTCCAAGGATTTAGCTATGGACAGGAGCGCTTGGAGACTGGCAATCAACGTGCCTGAACCGTGACCTCTTTCTGTCTTGTGCCCTTTACGTCCCTTTATGTGTCTCCCTATTTCTCGTCTCTTTTGGGTTTCATCTCTAGCCTACCCCAACTTGCCTGGGACAAAAGGCTATGTTGTTGTTGTTGTCGTCGTATGCAATATCCAAGCCCGGTGACAGAGGTATCGGTCTGAACTGCCCTCTATAACAAAGATCCCCACCGAAATTCACTAGGTTAGCTATATCTAAGAAATTGTCCAAGCCCCACCAACATGATGCAATGCTTGTGAGCGACAACTTTGCACTAAAAATTTAGCAACAACTGGGTGAGAAAGTGATCTGAGCTAAACTGAAAAAAACATCTTAAGGGTAACCATCAGGATACGGAACAACGTAGAAGAACATAGACTAGGGTTTGGGAGTTTGGGGTGATTTTCGACATACTACTCGGTGACGTCCTCGAGCACCATATTGACGTAGACATCAAAGCCGCAGAGGGTGCCAACGAGCTCCTTGTCCCCCTTCATGATCACCCAGATCTTGGACCCGATGCACCGGTCGATCAGCTCTGGTCACCGCACCAGTCCGCGCACGCCATGCAAAAGAAAACAGCCGATTCAAAAACTCGAACCCCGAAAAGATAGAATGCAGAGACAACCGAATCGCTAGCACAGCTCAACGTAATAAAGTGATGTATTCTTCCGTCGCGCACCTGAGGGGAGGAGCTGGGAGGGGTTGTTCTGAGACATGCCGACAGCCCGACACCTCTGGTGGGTCGGTGGCAGTGGGGGCGGTGGGATCGGTAGGCGACGGTGAGGCCGCGTCTACAACGGCGGAGAAGGGCGAACAACGACAGGGAACGACGGCGGCGGCGGCGCAAAGATTGGGGGTTTTGCTTCTGCGTTGGGTTGGGTTGGATGGATGGGAATGGGATGGGGGTCCTTCCGTCCGAGACGCCCTAGGTCTGTGACGAGGAGGCGGGGGCACAGCGGAGCCGTGAGGTATTCTCTAGCCGTCCGATTGCTCACTCGACGGCGCATATCGCCGCTGGCCGGCTCCCGGATCTGAGCTGGGCTGAGAAGCATCGGTGTAGTTCACTTGGAGCTGGAGATGCATTGGGCCGGTCCAACCCACTTGCCATAAGAAGAAAGCCCGAAACTGAAAGCCTACGTTACAAGATGGGTGGACTGGTGCCATCGACGATAATCTAGCCTTTCTAATCATAAGCCTAACTACATCCTCGGTCGGAGCTTAGTTTTTTTCTTTTGAAAGTCGGAGCTTAGCTATTTGTCATAAAATTGGATGACAATGGGTTTATACCCACAAGTATTACCCACTTATATATCTAACACCTGTTCGTTTCGCTAGTTTATTGTACTGAAAGTACTATTTGCTAGTGTAAGATCCAAATGGCTAGAGGGGGTGAATAACCTATTTAAAAATCTACAAGCTTCGCTAAATAAACACGTTAATATAAAAGATGGCTAAGCTAACTCTAACACTAGCTCAACTACACTATGCAAGCCACCTATACAATTCTAGTGAAGCAAGGCTATGATCTATAATACACACCAACAAGACTAAGTCACTAAGCTACTTACTCCTATGTGATAAAAGCTACACTAAGCAACCTACACTAGTAATAGTACAAGAAAGTAAAGAGCAAGTGATTTGATTCTTATACCAACGATGTAGAGAAGTAATATACTCGAAGAATCAATCACAATAATCAACCACAAGAGAAATCATCGGCAAAGAGATGACACAAGATTTTTACCGAGGTTCACTTGCTTCCCGGCAAGCTACTCCTCGTTGTGGCGATGCACCCACTTGTTGGTTCACGAGCTAATCGACTATCAAGAGTCGAGCCCTCGGCGGGCGCCGCACAACCGCACACAAGATGGGGATCCTCCAAGCCACGAGCTCCACTAGAGTATCTAATTTGCGAACTCCCGCGGAGAAGGATCAAGAACCCCTTACAACACTTGGTGAGGGCTCCAACAATCTTCAATTGTGAGCTCAATCACCTCCGCTGCTCCAAGCTGTCTACCGTGTTGGGAAATACGGAAGAGTAACAAGAAATCCACAGCAACTCGAAGATCAAGTGCCTCTAGAATGCAACTCTCAAGCAATGCACTTGAATCTCACTCAAGATGTGCAACTATGCAAAGAGATGAGTGGAGGGATTGTTCTCTAGCTCAAAGGATGTCTCTAGGTCTCAAAATATGCAAGAGTTACCCTCAAACCCTGGAGAATTTTTTTATTTTTAGCCCAAATTTGAAACAAATTTTAAATTTAACCCGTGTTTCAAAATTTTTTTAAATCTAACCCGCCACCATGCATGGCGGGGCAAATGCACTGAACCCCGCCATGCATGGTGGCGGGGTGCATGGCCCACGTGGCAAGCCGACGTGGCAGGCACCCGGGCGTACCCCGCCATGATCGGTGGCGGGGTAGGCCAAACCCGCCACCCATCATGGCGGGGCGCGGCGTAAATATAAGCCGCGCCCCGCCACGCCCGCTCGGCCCACCCCACACCTCACCCGCGCCTCCACCGTCTCCCGCGCCGTCCTGCCGCCGTAGCCGCCGCCGGAGCCGCCGCGCTCGCCCGGAGGTCCTCCCCCGCGCCCCGGCCGCCCCGGCCGCGCCCCGCCGCGTCCGGCCGCTCCCCGCCGCGCCCCGCCGCGACGCCGCCGCCGCGCCGTCGCTTAGCCGCCGCGCTGCCGCAGCCGCCGTCCGCGCTGCCGCGCCGTCTCCCGCGCCCCCGGCGCCGCGGCCCCGGCGACCGCGCCCTCGGCCGCGTCTCCGGCAGCCGTTCCCGCGCCGCCACCCCGGCCGCGGACCGTTGCACCCCGCCGCCCGGGCAACCTCGTCGCGCCGCCGCAACCCCATTTACGGTAATTTTTTTTACTTTGTCGTTTTAATTATTTATTTGTAGTAAATATTATTAAGTTTTTATTATATATTTAGTTAATTATTTATTATTCATTGTAGTAAACGATTATTTAGTTATTGAATTATTTATTTAGTTAATTATTTATTATTGAACAATAGTTATTTAGTTAGTTATTGAATTATTTATTTAGTTAATTATTTATTATTGAACAATAGTTATTTAGTTAGTTATTGAATTATTTTGTTAGTTATTTAGTTATTTAGTTAGTTAACGATGATTTGTTATTGACGATATTATTGATAGTTAGTTAATATTGGTTTGTAGTTAATGGGTTCGTATTAGTTATTTAGTTATTAGTTAATTAGTTAACGATTATTAGTTATTCGGATTTTATTAGGTAATATTAGTTATTTAGTTACGTAGCTATTAGTTATTTAGTTATTAGGTAACATTAGTTATTTAGTTATTTAGTTAGTTAACGATGATTTGTTATTGACGATATTATTGATAGTTAGTTAATATTGGTTTGTAGTTAATGGGTTCGTATTAGTTATTTAGTTATTAGTTAATTAGTTAACGATTATTAGTTATTCGGATTTTATTAGGTAATATTAGTTATTTAGTTAGTTATGTAGTAATTAGTGGTACCATAATGGTCAGTTGATAATCAGATGTCAAATCGTTTTGTAGATGGATTACGGTGTAAGAGTTTTTTACGGAGGAAGTGTTAGGAGAGAGGATTGCCAGTTTGAGGATATGTATGAAGAATTGGAATGGTTTGATGGCACCCCTAGTTTCCGCGATCTATGTGACCGTTTGAGTTTGAAGTTTGGCGAGGCTTTCACACTAAATGGTAGGTTCGATGTTGGAAAGAATAGGGCACACTATGTGATGATGGACTTGTGCAACCAAGCAGAGTGGTCCCGATACAATAGGGTCATCCAAGGTTCGAATGTCGGCATGGCTGAGTTGGTGCTGGAGAATGTTGAGAATGAGGAGCCGTCCTTGGACAGTGATACTCTAGGAGATTGTGGTGTACAGATGCAACAAACTATGGAGAGTATGGACTTGGATGGTAATTTGACGCAGGAGCGGGTTCATTCTCCTCCAGTTGGTCATATAAGCAATGATTTTGATGTAGACGAGTTTGAACAGGAGGAGGAGGAGGCGGCAGCGGAGGAAATGATTGGTGATGATGTTAGCACTGATTCTGACGATTCAGGAAATGAGGAAGGAGGTCCACATGCCATGCGAGCATCGGTTGAAGCCATGCCCTCTGGAGGTGCACCTGCCATGTGTACACCAGTTCGTGGCATGCCCTCAGGAGTACCGCTTGAGGTACTTCATGGCATGCAGAGTCAGGGCACATTAGCCACCGGTTATCCAGATGATGGAGTGGAATATGAAGGATGGAGCAGGGTTAGGGAGCCACAACAATACGTTGCACCACCCTCTTATACATCGGCAGAGCTTACACAGCTGAGGGAGGCTGGCTTGCCTTTTACCGGTGTGCCAAATTATAACGATGTAAGTATGTCGCATATGGCAGTTTGTGACACGGGTTTGCAGATGTGTAAGGAATCATTGTACAACCATAAAAATTTAATACTGAGGAAGGGAATGCTTTTCAATACGATGTCGGAGATGAAGTTGTTCCTTCAGGACTATGCTGTGTATCATCATAGGCCTTACACGGTTCGACATTCTGACAAGGAGGTAAAATTTCACATATTATGTAAGGCTGGATTCCCGTGCTCATGGAAGTTGAATGCACGAAAGAGGCGGAGTGATGGTAAGTGGAAGGTAACTTCGGTGGAACAGCCGCACAGATGCCAGACTAATGAGGGTAAAAGGTACCATCCCCAGTTGACGGCTCGGTATCTAGCCCGTCGTATATTGGGTCTTGTAGATAAGGACAACGACGTATCAGTGTCTTTCTTGCAGGAGACCATAGTCACATTTGTTGGGTATGAGGTCACGTATGGAAAGGCTTGGCGGGCAAAGCAAATTGCCCTGGTAATTCATTGGGGTAGCTGGGAGGAAGCCTATAACAGGGTTCCACGCATTTTGTGTGCGATGGAACACTTCAACCCTGGCATGAGATCGTTCATATACACAGGGGGTTCTATCTTCAGAACCCGTTGAGGCATATTCTGTACCGTGTGTTTTGGTACGAGGACTCATCTCATGGTCCCGTACACGAACATGCCTGCAGATGCGGCCGATGAGGATGACATCGCCGATGCGTTCGACGATGCGCAAAGGGTGCAAACACAACTTCTTAGGGCCCCTCTTAATAGATACGTGGTAAGTACTTTGCACTTACATTCTCAAACGAGGTAAGAGTTTTTAAATTCAATTGAAATGATCGAGTTAACGTTGTGTGATGTTGTAGGCACAACAGTTGTCGAACTACTCCGAGGAAGCTTCTAGGCAACTTTTTCGGACTAGGGACGACAAGACCAACCCTCTTCGCACCTTTGTCAAGGTACTTTTGTTAGTAACATTCGTGACTACAACTCAGTTACCTTTAAAATTCACGCTTAATAATGCTTGTTGTCATCTAAACCTGTAGAGAATGAAAAAAGGCTGCAAAAAGTTGGCTCAAAAGCTGAGCTGTGCGGATACGACTTTGGACGTACCGTACAACCCCACGTGGTCCAGGAGCCAGACGATGTCCACCACAGCTGCTTCTGCTAGCGACACCAGGGCTGCGTCCTCGTCTATTCGTACTCCGCAAGATAGAGGGAATGGTCCAGCGGCTCCGGACGATTTGGATGAGGCACTTCAGTATGACACGACGAGTGACGACGACGACGATGACGAAGAGGACGTTCTCCAGTGGGATTACACCGGTCACGAGGAGATGGGTGCCTCACAGCTGTACGGTGCTCCTTTTGGTACACAGGGGGTCGACTACACACAGCAGGAGAACTACACACCAGCCGAGCAACAGGTCCGTATGCTTTGCTTTCTCTTTAATTCTACTGTTCTTAGCTCAACATTTAGAGTAGCTCATCAGGTTGCTTGCTTGCAGGGGCCGTCGTCGACGCAGCAGTTCAATCGTGGACATAGGCGGCAACGCGAGAGGCAGCAACGGGACCGCACAGACGTTGGCTGGAGAAGCAACGTGGTCCCTACGAATCCAAGGAGGCGACGGAGACCGCGAGACCCCTACACCCCTGGCGATTAGTAGAGTAGTCATATTTAGCATGCGCCGGACACATGTTATCATAGTTATGTAGTGCTAGAACTATTAAATTATGTGTAGGTGTAGCAGCAGTACTCTACTTGGTTATTTTGATTCGACTAATGTACTTGGTAACACTCGTTTAATCTTTGCCGTAAACGCAATTATTTCTGCCATAGCTTCCGTAAACTTGCTGTAAATCACTCAACATGGCCTTCTGCATTTGTGACGATCAGTTGACGCAAAACGAAAGCATAGTTCCTGTGCGGTCGTAGTTTCAGGGCAACCCCGCCATGGGTGGGAGCGGGTTAGGGGTACCCCGCCATGGTACATGGCGGGGTACCCCTAACCCGCCCCCACCCATGGCGGGGTTGCCCTGAAACTACGACCGCGCAGGAACTGCACTAAGAAACTGCATTTATAAACTACATCGATAAACCACACAACAATCTTAGTGAGTGGAGCAACAAATGAAATGAATGAAGATGTGATAATGAAAATTATTACAATGACATGTTTCAAAGTACAACACTGACAAACTACACGACACAAAGTTTCCAAGCCACTAGAAACGACATACACTAACAACGACAACGTGAAGACGTGACAATGTAAATTATTACAATGACACTTGTACGTCAATCAAATTGCGTGCACCACTGCGTAAGCAACTCGTCTTCGGACTCTGAATCCTCCACTACCACCTCCTTACCCTTGCTGGCCTCAACTGTATTGGCTTGGGAGGCCTCATGCCGGTAGTAAGCCGCCTCCGCCTCGTCCGCGGCCTGAGAGTACAACTCGGCCTCTTCTTCGGTCATGTCTGTTGGCCCCCATGCGTCGAACAGCGGTGTCTTATGGCTGTGGTACGCTGCCTGACCCTCCTCTACTTCAACGTCCTGAGGGTACCCCAATTCTTCGGCTAGACGAATGAGCTCGCCTATCCTCCCGGTGTCGTCGTCTTCCTCCGGCTCGGCCTCCTCTTCAACCACAATCGGACGGCTTGCGGTGGCACCAACTCCTGCGTCCCGCCTTACTGTCCTATTCTCCGTGTACCTAGCACGAGCCATATCTGCTTGCCAGCCGCCGGTGCATCCAATCTCTGCAAGTACAAAATACAAACAATTAACAGGATCTTTGCAATGACTTTATTGACAGTAAAACAAAGAAGATTGAATTTCCAAAAACGCAATGACTCACTCGCACATAATGAGTCAATAGTATCGTTCAAGCCTTGCATCTCTGCTCTCGCAGCCTCCTCTGCAGCCTTCCTTGCATCCTCTTCAGCCTTCCGTGCCTGGTACTCCTCTACATCCTTCTTCTTTTGCTCGTACCACTTCTTCCACGCAATACTCTCCGGGTTACGAACACATAGGTCTTGGGCCCGTCGTAGCATTTTCTTCTTATGGTTCTTAACGAAATCAGTGACGTAGCTTGCAGGATATCCTCTGGTATTGCGAAGTGCTACCATTGTCTTATACTCATTCTTGAAATTATACACATCATCATATGATTCCCAGTTGTATTTCTGAGTGCTCTATTGCAACAAATAGATGAATACAAAGTTAGCGTACCAGAGTTAACAAAATAAAACATTAGCACTAAGTGTCAACAGTCCTAGCAAACCTCGTCATAATCGATCATGTGGCCACAGAAGTGCCCAATACCAAGGCCTGAAGGGACAAGGCCGTAGCTAGCTTCAACACCACATTTGCACATCACAGGAGGCGCAATAGACCTCCTCTTCTTCTTCCAGTCTGGCACCTCCTCATTCTTCTCCGGCTCCGGCCAATGGCTCTTTGGACCATAGATCCATTCCTTGAAACGGCACTTTAGAAAATCATGATCCTACAAAATCAAAACAGTAAAACACACATATAGGACATGATATTCCAAGGTTCACTCAAACCTTACCTCATGTCGTAGAGGACAAATGAACTCTTGTTCATTGCGTGGGTTTATCACGGCTTGCTCTCCGCAAAGGCACTTTGGAGGATCCTCGAGCCGCCGTGCCGATGCTACGGCCTTCTCTTCGTCCGTCATAGGAGGAGGGTTTGGAGGGGGCGGAACCCAGCGAGTAAACACCTCACGCTTGCAATGATCAATGCCGGGATAGAAAAGGAGAATCCTTGGATCAAACTTGTCCGGGCCGTCGATCCATTGGAAGAAAAAGCACCGGAAGTAGGGCTATACAAAAGTTTCAATTATCTCATCGCGAATACAACATCAGAAACCAATAAGAACAACAAAGGGCACAATTACTTACGCTACAACTATAACATGTGTAGAAGCAACGAGCCGCAGTATCCGGATGTCTCGACTGGCCCACGTGTGCCGGATGACCACAATCACAGTTAGGTATAGGTTCCTCGGGAGGAACGGGCGCATCCTTACAAGACACGTCGGGGTACATCTCTCTAGTACGACCCTTTTTCCT
Source organism: Saccharum hybrid cultivar R570 (assembly GCA_038087645.1). Lineage (NCBI taxonomy): Eukaryota > Viridiplantae > Streptophyta > Magnoliopsida > Poales > Poaceae > Saccharum > Saccharum hybrid cultivar. Next base: position 22,354,053 of record JAQSUU010000496.1, read on the forward strand.
CCAAATCGACTCACGATACGAGTCCTCCATCTAATAACACGAAACGATTTCAACACAAAACACTTTACTAACTACATTAACCAAACATACTGCAACGATGCACGCAGAGAAGGAGTGGCCGGAACAAGGTCCGACGATGGGCAGATACCTGACGGGGAGGAGGGAGGGACGCCGGAGAAGGCCGCTGAGGGGAGGGGAGCTCGGTCCTGGGGCGGAGAGGGATGCTGCGGGAAATGGAATGGATGAATGGCTAAAAACAAGAAGTGCCCGGGCTTTTAAATGGCCGGGGTTGTACCCCGTCATGCATCATGGCGGGTTAGGGCTACCACGCCATGCATCATGGCGGGGTACACCCCTGCCACGCTGGCGAGGCGCGCTGCCACCCCTGCCACGTGGGCCATGCACCCCGCCACCATGCATGGCGGGGTTCAGTGCATTTGCCCCGCCATGCATGGTGGCGGGGCCAAACGGGTTAGATTTTAAAAAAATTTGAAACACGGGTTAAATTTAAAATTTGTTTCAAATTTGGGCTAAAAATAAAAAAATTCACCCTGGATATCTTCTATTTATAGAGAAGGGGTACGCAGCTAGCCATTACCGGACGACGCAGTTAAAAACGAGCTGACCGGACGCGTCCGGTCACTACAGGACAAGCGTGAACAGTGCGCGTCAGAAGTTACCGTTGCCGTGACCGGACGCGTCCGATCGCACGTGACCGAATGCGCCGCGCGTCCAGTCGGCTCTACGACCGGCTCTGCCTCTCTGGGTGCCTGACCGGACGCTCTGGTTCCGTGAGGGACCGGACGCGCCGGTTGGAAACTCTAGCACTCGCGCGCCTGACAGCTACTGAGAACTGACCAGACGTGTCCGATCACACCGTGACCGCGTCCGGTCACCACAGTGACCGCCGTTCGCCTCCGTTTCCTTTTCGACTTCCGGCGCAGTAGAAAATAGGCGTTTCACTTCCCCAAATAGCGCCGAATCCCGCCTCGCAAGCTCGGCGGGAGGGAGAGAGGAACCCAAACCCCTCTCTACCACTTAAACTCCACCGTCTTCGCAAAAGTGCTAACACCACCAAGTGTACACCATCATGTGCATGTGTGTTAGCATTTCACAAACATTTTTCAATGCGTTATGTTAGCTCTCAACTAGATCCTAATGCATATACTCAAGACATGGATCTAGTGGCACTTGATTTACGAGCTAACCGTGATTGCCCCTCTTGATAGTCGGCTATGTATCCTAAATCCGGTCAATCACTTCTCTACTCATCTTAGACCGGCAAAAGGAAAACCCTATGGTTATACCTTTGCCTTGCGCTCTTCGATCCTTCTCCTCCACTTGATCATCATGTTCATCATTTAATGTGCATCTCCACCATGATCATCATTTCATGTCCATGCACCATCTCTTTGTGATCTTGTGGCCACACTCCTTGCCACATACACCTTCATCACATGTGTTGCTTATGCCTAACTCAAAACACTTAACACATGGCATTAGCAACTTGGTGTCATTAATTACCAAAACCAAACTTGGGCTTTTCAGCTAGTTTGTTGTGAGAGAAAAACACTGCTGGATGGCTGCTGATTTTTGCTGATAAGTCCAAACAAACAGGGTCTAACATTCATTAAGAAGATTGTTCGCATCTTAGAAAACAAATCTATACACATGCATAAGTACAACTTCATAGCCATATCTATACCCATATAGATAGTGGGTGCCATTGAGTTGTCAGTTCCTGAAAAAAAAATTATGACACATATATCGAACTATTACTACATAAAAAAATTACAAATCTATAAATATATGAAACAAATGTAATTCTAAACCTGGTCAAAGTCTATCTTCAATTTAATAATTTTTTTAAAAATATTATCACATTTATGACTCTAAAATAAATACGCAATCAAAATTATTTTTATGCCGAATGCGAATATTTTTATTTAGTATGACAAATATTAGTACATTTATATGAATTTGGTCAAATTTTGAATCATTTGACTTAATACTAATTTTGAATTAGATTTTGTTTGGAAGGGAGAGAGTAGCTTTCTAGCTGCACCACTGCCTGACAGTGACAGGGAATATCTTTTTTTTCTTCAGAGAAAGAAGTGACGAAGGCGGCAAGCAATGGATTGTTAATGGTGGCCCACATGGTCGGCGGGCCCGGTGAAAACCCAACATGCACATGCTCGCCTAGCCGCCCATACATTCAGCTCACATCAAGCCCACCCGAGGCGTCGGTTAGGCCGCGCGCTCCACCTTCCTCGACCTCCCCACGCGTGCTCACCTCCTCCTCGCAGCTCGCATCGTGTCGTGGATTCGCTGCACCAGCACCAATAATCAATTCCGGTAAAAATAAATCAAATCTAGGAGTAGTATGTCCTTTCTACGTGTCCTCGTACGCGTGGGTGCGAGAACCCACTAGGAGCCAGCTCACAGTCTGTTCTCTTGGATCGGGAGGAGCAGAGCCGACGCGACGGGATCAAGATTTGGATTTGAACCCGGACGACGGGAGGAGGAGGAGGCCATGGAGAAGGAGGAGAAGCAGGAGCTGGAGGGTGCCGCGGCAGCGGCGAGGCGGCGGCTGGTGATCGGGGTGGGGTTCTGGGTGCAGGGCTTCCGGCTCTTCCCGTGGCTGGGCGTCAATTTCTTCCTCAAGGACGGCATGGGCGTCGCCGCCTCCTCGCTGCAGATCCTCCAGGCCTCCGCCAACCTGCCCATGGTCGCCAAGCCGCTCCTTGGCCTCCTCTCCGATGCCGTCCCCATACGCGGCCATCGCCGTCTGCCCTACGTCGCCATCGGCGGTACGCCCTCTTGGCCATTCTCTTTTACTATCCTGTTGTATTGAGTATTTCCTGCCTAGATCCCGAACCCACATCTGCAGTTACCAATTCACGTCGTCATTATTCTCATCCTACCTTTCCAGGACTTAATCTAACACATTGCTCCCGAATCTTGATTTTGGGAATTGTATGCCACCAGGATGGAATTTTACTCATTTTTGTTATCCAAAACATAAATATATCTCTTTACTTTAATGTACCTGTTAAAATCTGCATGTGCTATTCAATATATATGTCCTTAATCTAGCTCTTAAACATGAACAGAGTAGTTATCAGTGAAGCCTGTGAATATGCGTAGCATTTCTCTCCTTTCGCGTTGTCTTCCTAGTGACAGAATAAACACCCATGGATCTTTCACATTCTCTTCTCCCGTGTTGTCGGTACATGTGTGTCCCATGGCAAATGACAGCGCCGCAAAGAATATGCTCACGCACCGACTGTCCTCGTCTTTCCTCACCGGTCCCGTCCGCTCTCTTTAACCTTTTTTTTCTTCTTCTAATAAATTACCATTCATCTCTGTCTTCCTTTTTTCCTCCCCCACTTGCCTTTCAAGGCAACAACTTTTACACGGTCCTCCACCAAATTTGCTCTCTTGTTAATGTTTTACACATTCACAAATCACCAATCAAGAAAGCTCTCAACCCAACTAGCTCACGCATCGTTTCAAAAAACTAGCTCACGCATGAATGCGCTGTCGAACTTTTGATGTGGCCCAGCTGTCCACTTTAAAATATTCTTTCTTGCCCAACACAAGTGCTGCAGAGAAAATATGTTTTACTCTGCATCTCAATTTATAAACACCATCCAATCAATTGGCTAGCATCACTTGAATCTTTGTATTTCAATTTATCTTGAAGCATTTAATAGTTAGCTACCTTGTTCTGGCAACCATAAATACTTTGCTCAATCCACCAATCACATCAGTTAACAGAAAATATGGCCTGAGAAGTACCCAAAAGAGGAACACACCAAGCCATTTTAAGGGCTAATTTTAGTATGTATTTATAATGATGAACGGATGGGCATAGGAATCACGTCAGCATTGTACTAATGTCTTTTGCAAAGGCTTATGCATCTACTCTTTCTTACTGAACTTTTGCATTTACCATGCTAACTTGCCTTTTGATTGTTGTGCTTCCAGCTCTCTTGCAGGCAATTTCATGGCTAGCAATTGCACTTTGGCAAGATATCTCTCTTCAGGTTCTTACCATTTTTCTCCTCTTGAGCAACTTTGGTGCTTCCATATGTGAGGTTGCCAATGATGCCATTGTGGCAGAGGCTGGGAAGATAGTGACATCTTCCTCAGGATCGGGTCAGCTTCAATCGTTTGCTTGGATGTTTGGCTCTTCTGCTGGTGCTTTAGGAAACCTCCTTGGAGGCATTGCTCTCAGCTATTTTTCTCCCAAAATCATGTTTCTATTTTTCGCAATCCTTCTCCTGCTCCAGTTCTTCACAACTGTGGCTATACCTGAGAGCTCTCTCAAACTCCCAAAGGCAGCTACTCCTACCAATCTATCAGCACTCACCAGCATCCGTAAGCAAGTCAAAGAGCTGTCATGTGCCCTATCTATGCCTGAAATGTTTTGGTCAATCATATGGTTTACAGTGTCTTACGCCATCATACCTTTTCTACTCGGGACCATGTTCTTCTATCAGACTGAAGTGTTAAGGCTAGACTCATCAGTTATCGGCTTATCAAAGGTGTTTGGGCAAGTGGCTCTCTTGGCTTGGAGCATGTCATACAACAAGTACTTCAAAATGATGTCTGCCCGGAAGGTCCTGTCAGTTCTGCAGTTTGTCACAGCACTCATAATGTTGTCAGATGTGTTATTCGTTCAGGGAATATACAGGAAGGTTGGAATTCCAGACTCCGTATACACGATTGTCTTCTCCGGGTTGCTTGAGGGTCTTATGTTTTTCAAGGTCCTGCCCTTCAGTGTTCATATTGCAAAACTTTGCCCTGCTGGTTGTGAGGGATCGGTAATGGCCTTTGTCATGTCTGCACTTGCCCTTGCCACTATCGTCAGTGGCTATCTTGGAGTTGCTCTTGCTGCCTTCATGGGAGTATCTGGAAATGATTTCTCAGCACTGCCAGCTTGCCTGTTGATTGAGGCCGCGTGCACAATGTTGCCGCTATGTTGCTCGTCTTTGATCAAAGAGAGAAGAGAAAAGGAGAAGAAAAAAGAGTAGAATACATATATACTATCTGGAGATGATGTAACGCTCATTGTTGGGCTTTACCCTCATCCTTTTGGTGTCATTTCAGTTTCATTATGTGATCATAGCCTGCAGAAACAAAATAGGGGAAGATTAGATTTGTCCGGTGTTAACACCTCTAAGGCTTCTCAAGAACTATCGTCAAACAACGAGCATATATATGTACATAGATGCGTGCCACTACCATTCTTCCACAGATTTAGTATTACTTTATGTAACTAGTTACGTCGTTTTATGTAATGGTTTGCCTGTTACATGTGTTTTATATAGACAGTTCAATTTGTTTATGTTGCCGCATTGCCAATGCTTGTACCTCTCTTCCCCAAAAAAAATGTACTACGTATTATAGTGGCAAACTGTTTGATGATGTATATCGAACCATTGTTATGTCTACAATGTAGCCTGAAGAAATTAACATCACAGAGGTGGGTTTTACACATCGTAAGTATCATGGAGATCGTAGGGCGTAGGGTAGATATGCGAAGGAAAAAAAAGGCCAGATTCGACTGCGATGATCTTATCAGCTTGCTGCGTTATTTCTGTAGCCATTGTAAAATGTCATTCGAGTTATGCTGACTTTTTTTGGTACTTTGAAGAAAGAATGATCAGCACATATGTTCTTTCTAAAGCTCACTTAGCATAATACCAGGGGCAGGCCCGGGGGTATTGAATCTCCATTATTTTTGCTAATCAATTGTATGCAAGTGTATTAATCAGTTATAGATGTCAAATAATAGGTTGAAGCAGTCAATTTTCTTTATCTTATATAAAATATTGTATACACGTTCTTCAAAATCCGAGACAACAGCATCAGCACATTTATAGAAATACTGAATACACGTTCTTCAAATCCAGGGATAACACCACGAGGTTCATTTCCTAGTGTTGAAACTTATTCAGTTAAACAAGTTGGATTGCGTTCAACCCTAAAACTTAGAACTGCAGATGATGCTACTCCAGCTAACATCATATACCTACCTAACTGATTTTTTGCTGCACGCCGAGCTCTGCCAATCCCTATATACTCAGTACGAGAAAATGGAAGGAAGAAGAATCATTTTAAAAATTAAGGAAGAACAAAATCCGCAATGCCCATACAAACTATCATATTAATATTGATGAATAAAATTCGCATTGTTCATTGCTATTGGCTTTACAAGAAAAAGAAACGCCTGTTCCTTGCGATATTACATTTAAACTCTGAAACTTAAACTAACAACACAAATTATTCAATGGCATTTACTATTTCTGTTGAAAATGCAATCAACACCTGCACTAGCTGTTAACTACAAGAAAATCAGCACCAATTGGTAGATGATCGCTAGGATGTTGAAAGTTGGGCAGGCCTCCTCTCACATCCTCAGAATCCCCTCGCGGCAAACAAAGTAGGCTAGTAGGTTTTATTGAACTACCATCCGACAAGAATATGTAGTCCAGTGTTCCAGTAAAACCAGGAGTGTAGTTTGTGTACTCTGGCTCCCCTCCATTCGCAGCATAAAGGCTGCGTAACTTGATTGGAGTTTCATCCGTAGATTCTAGGTTGGCAGATACAAGGTAATTGTATACCTGAAAATTGTAGTATTTAATCAGATGGGGTGGGACAAAGTTGTATTGAACCCAAAATCAACACCGGTTAACAGATTATGTTATATCACGAAACCAATATGCGAGTTGCTGTGCATGAAGTTCCCTTTCTAATATCGTTCAATAGAGCATGGATCTACAATTACGTCCATAAGTCCATTCATCATATAAGATATTTTTGCATCCCACGTGGTCCATACATGTCCAAAAAAACATAATACAGCCAATGGGATTTTTTATATACAAAAGGACCTCTCAGAATCACATCTATGATGGTTCTAGTTATACTTTGCATTACACAAGATAGAAATAATAGCAAAAGCTCGACATGACATTTTTACAAGTCAATCAGCTTCAGGAAGCAATGAAATATGGCATACCTTGTCACCAGGGGTTGAATTGAAGTCACCAGCAATGATCACTGAAGGTTTACAATTATATTTATTTGAGATGAGTTGCTCAAACTGAGATACTCTCGAAAGAAGATATTTTGCCTGACCCAACTTTACATCGATCCATTCTGGGTCCCTACAGAATTATGAATCAACCAGAAATTTATACATTTGCTGGACAGATGTCAACCAATATAGCTAAGACCAAACACGACAAAAATATACAGTGGATTGTGAAAGCATATTCCAAAGAGAGTAAATTTTCTGTTTCACTTGCCAATAAATATGTGTGTTTGCCACAATTAAAATGTGATCACAAGGATCACTAAGCTTGAAAGCTGCAAGTAGACCAACACAATCGCGCTTCAATCTTACGCGTGGATCATTTGGATCTCCACGCTTGCTATTATCTGGTTTTGTATTCTTGTCTGGAAAAAGAGAGAGAAAAACATCAAGGAGTATTAACGTCAAGCATCAGACCAGGCAAGAGATAAATCCAAAGTATCTCCAATGACAGATTTATTAAGCGTTAAAAACAAAACAAAACAAAAAAAAGACAGCCCGTTCTAATATATAGCTTGTAAGTAGCATTATTAGCCCAGATTACAATTTTAAAGATTCATGACGGAGCACCCCACTGTGATTCACATGAGATTATTATGGTAGGATACAAGTCCAATTACCTTCTTCTGTTGAAGAATTATTTTCCAGGGCAGTATTTACATGATCACTAGGAACGTATTTTTCCACTAAATCATTGTAATGTATTCCTTCTTTCTGCACCAGTTCTGCACTGCAAAGGTAAGAGAGAGTCAAAGAAAAGTGATGAGGTTAAAATACTTTTGCAATGCACATAAAGACACTAAGTCCCAGAAGACCCAACATGTTCCATGTCCAACTTTCTAGATCACTGATCATTAGAAGAAATTGTTCCCAAACTGAAGACACTTAGCTATTAATGATCAGTTTCCATGAAATCGTCCATAGTAAATTGGATGCAACAGAACACATATTTTGATGGGTGAGGTTAAATGTTACTTGTTTATCCCTCGGATCAGTAGCTGTTGTGACATGTTAGGGAAAAATATTAATACCTTTTAGGTTTATAGAATATACCACAGCCATCTCTTTTGTCTCCAGATCGCTGAATATAAATACTTGAATACCCAGAGTTTTCCATATTTTTCTTGTAGAAGGTATCATACTCATCCAACTCCTGTGCGGGTCACATGAATTATATATTGCTTACAAGTATTAACCAGAAGAGAATCATTCCACACAAAAGAGAATGACCATTGATAGTAGGTATGCCAGCATCCCAAAAAACTTATTTGTGAACAAATAGGACAAGGGTAATTTTGAACTGCACGTGATAGCTGGAATCTAGTTGGGCAAAACCCAAATTCAGTTTCTAAGAGAGTAAAATTAAGGCATACTAGCCTAACATTACATTACAAACCCTACTGGGCCATGTCATTGATGCCATCTAGTGAGAGGGTGGAATTGCTTCATAAGATAAAGAAATAAACACCATTACTACTCCATCTTGCAACCCCTAGCCTCATTCTCAGCATAAGCACATGTATCGTATCATAAGCGAATGAAGTTTGCTACTGTTCCTGGGTGCCAAGGAACAGAAGGAGCAGCTGTGGACAGACGACAAAGACAGGAAAGCCAGGAATATAGAGAGGACTCAAAGGACAGGAAGAAAAGAAGCGGATTCTCCTTTTTTTGGACAAGATGGCACACACAAGGTAGGATGTGACTTCCTCTATACTTGGCCAACAATGCCACAACAGCACAATCTGTTGAATTTCTTCATTCATTGGAAAAATTTTGGGGTGCTACAAAACCCTAGATAATAAGAATAAAATTTGAACTGAAAAGCCAGCATATTCTGCAAAGTAACCAAAGTAACAATAAACACCGCAGAACTTTGTATGACCACACAATGACATAACATAAAGGGTGTTATTATATGTTAAAACTTCACATATGAAAGACAACCTGTATGCACATGATGTCAGCATCAAAGCTCTTCAGTTCTGTAAGAATAGCTTTCGATCGAGATTTCCACCTATTTTGCGAACATGAAAGAGGAACATAAGTTCGGGGCCATGTTGTCAATATCTGTTGTGACAATTAAATACGGAGTAGTATAATAGTACTCCCTCCATTCCAAATTGTAAGTCGTTTTGGCTTTCTTAGACACATAGATTTTACAATGAATCTAGACATAGCATATATCTAGGTACATAGCAAAAAATATGCATCTAGAAAAGCCAGAAGGACTTGTCTGGAACGGAGGGAGTATATATATGTTTAAAAGTCTAAATGCTGTATTGCTTAGCAAACATGTCATCCAGTTTGATTAAGATCAGCTGGGTAACCCTTCATGGAACCAAATTTGTATATTTCAATTTTCAATATCACTTTGTTCCACTTATGAAGCCTAGTTCAAGTAAGCCACATGGAAATAGTTAGATAAGGAAAGGAAATGTCAACAATTTGCAACTTTCTCAAACACCATGACTATACAGCATTAGAACCATATAAGACTATAAGGAAAATCCAATAAACAGAACAAACAGCTGGTCAATCAAGGGCTTACTTGAGGCACGCAGATGGAGAATGCGGAAAAAACGAACTCTTAACATAAACCTGCAACACAGAGCAGACTATTAGGCACGGTTGGCAACCCACCATCCACCTATGCCAGAAAGCTAAGCAAAAACAGACACACCTGGGCCAAGATGTTGTAAGAGACCAGCCGGAACTGGTACCCTGCAGCCACTGGAAGCCAAAACCCGAAATGAATATTAGCATCGATCGCACAGGAATTCCATAGTTGCAAGTGTCAGTGATTACATCTTTATAAGATTTCAGGGCTGACGAGGACTGACCGGCATCTGTTTGGGATTCAATTTGCTCCGTAGGGAGAGGGGCGAACCTGGGCTGCGCCAGCGTGCTCATCCGCCGCTTGCAAACCCTAATTTTGCGGATGCGCTGAAACGTTAGAATGAAGAGGGCAAGAGAGGAAAGAAGGGGCAGGGTTAGGGGTGGGAATGCCCTCACGGGAGAAAGGAGAGCCGCCGGTCACCGACAGGAGATGGGCTGGCCGCGGATCTCGAGCAGCGGCGGACGAGGAGGAGAGGGAGGGAAGCTGCCCACGACTTCTGCGGTTTTAGCATCAGGCCTGTTTAGATATCCAAATTTATCCTCAAATTCTACTATGAAAAAGAAAATTTCCCATTACATCAAAATGTCGGCACATATATGGAGTACTAAATGTAGATGAAATCAAAAACTAATTACACGGTTTTGTTGTACTTTGCGAGACGAATATTTTAAGCCTAATTAATCAATATTTGAACAATTATTACTAAATAAAAACAAAATTGCTACAGTGTGACGAGACATTTACTATGTAAAATTTGGATTCTAAATTTGAAATCTAAACAAGGCCTCAGTGGCGCCCCTTTCAACAGGTTCCCCGGCTTGTTCCGCCGCCGCCGAGACGGCTCCGACGAGGACGATGTTTGAATCTGATCTGATAAGCGGGTCCCGTCTGGCTGTATGATAGGTCATGTGCACAGTCACTCAGCAGTCAGCACTAAGGAATAAATAAGGATGGAAAATTGGAAATGCGTTGAACACAGAGGGCGTGCATGAATGTCTTAAAATTGAAGATCCATGGCGTGTTTGGTTCAGAACTCATCCCGTTTTTGTGGCCGAGAATGTGTTACCTACTAATACACCTGATGTGCAGGTATTGGGATGCAATATTCATTATTTTCTACCTTAAATGACTCTAATATATGTGAATTGGGGGTGGATGGGGGTGCAGCCATACAAGTCCCGAGTGTTTGGATAAGAGGATAGATTCATCCTTTTTTGTTTGATTTGAGGGGTTGAGAGGAATAGAGCAAGCGGTAGGGGGCGAGGCTACTGACCTACGAGGTTAGTAGTGAGTCGCGGGATGGGCGGGACGGGCAGCGATGCGGGAGCAGCTATTAGGTAGTGGAGTCGGTAGGAAAGCACGACGGACGAGCAACGGGTCAGCAACGGAAGCTCGCATAGCAATGGGGCGGCGATGATGCAAGCTTGCGTGAGAACACGTGTAGAGCCAGGGGCGAGCAGGCGGTGAAGCGTGCTCGGCTGCTCGTGTGTGAACGATGGGAGGAAACCAGCGCCGCTCATCTGCAATGAGTAGAACCCCCTTTCTTTTGTTTTTGGAGAACGAGTTAAAATTGTTTCCCACCCGAGAACTTTTGTATTTGACATTTTTTCTCACCATTCACTGACGCTAGAGTTCGGCCTTAGTTTTTTTACTTATGTGACATGATATTTTTTAAAACAAGAAATAGCTTATATTTCAACTAGAAAATAAGAAGAAAACACTTTTCTGCTAAATTGTCCTAAAGCATGAGCCACTCCATTAGCATTCCTGTGACATTTCATAACGTTGAAATCTTGAAATAGTCTCAACATTTCTTTTGCATGTTCAATGATGATGCAGCTAGGGGCTTTATTTGGAGTGTTGCAATTGAGAGCTTGTATCATAGCCAAACAATCAGATTCTAGCCATATAGGTCCCGTAGAGATCGAGAAAGTATTTCAAATTTCCGTCAAAGCCGCTAGATTTTCAGCTTCTTCGTCTGAGGAACATAAACGGTCGCTGGTCCAGCCTAAGAAAACCACCACAGTCAGATGATTCCTAGGAACAAAATCCAAACCAACTTGTCGTGTGATAGGATCAAAGCCTGCATCAACATTTTGATCCATCCTAGAGGGAGAGAGGTGACCATGGAGACCTTGTTTGGGTTGTTATTTGACCATTCCAGCTCAGGAAATCTTGATTTGATGTACAGGGATTTTCCCTTTCATATTTACTGGAGGTGTTGCAGCTTCCTCAAGTTTCGAAGAACAAAGATAATTTTCTAGAAAAAATACCGAAACAGAGATGGGCATGGGCCATTCTCGAACACTTTATTGTTCTTGTGGTGTCAAATTCTCTAAAACAGCGGCATCAATTTTACTCTGATGTCTTTTTGTTGATGCTATTAAGAAGAGCAAGAATCCAATCAGGTCCTCTATAAGTGAAGGCTGAGTCATCAGCGAGGTTCTATGACTAGCGCAAAGCATGTCTAAGCGCAGTTGCAATGCAGAAGACCATAGCGTGATGACTATCTTCAGGGTCCATACCACATCTTGAGCAGGTTGCATCAAAGATTAGGCGGTGGCTCAGTCTATTTGATTGGACACCCAGACTATTACGAGCAGCTTCTAAATAAATATTTTTTATTTTTTGCAGCACCGGGGTTTCCATATTGCATAAAAAAATCCTATCGGTTTATCAAAAAAATAAAATCCTATTAGCAGACGTGCTAGTGCCAAGGTTGTTGTTGGATCTTCATTCCATTGCAAGTTTGTATGCACTTTTAACAGAGAAAAAGCCGTTCTTTTTCATAGTGACATGATATTTAATGATACGAAAATCATTCTTAATTTGAGTTAGGACTGCCCTAATGTGGTAGAACCGTCCAAAATAACACACTAACGGAGATACTTGTCTTCCTCTAGGCACTAAGTACTCCGCCAGTGGCTATTCTAGCCGTTTCTGTCGAGCACACACAATGGAAGAACTCGAAACCATCTACATTTTCATCCAGGATCCAATAATGAAAACCAGTACAATACTTAGTTTATTCCATACAACAATCTTCAGAAATAAGTTATTACAATATCAAGTTCAGAGTGAGAAATTAAAATAGCGGAAATAAATATCTAGCGAGCGTTGCAAAGATCCATCTGAGCCCAGCATACGATCCTCCACACAAAGCCTCAAGCAGCACCTGCAACAGGGGTAAAATAAACCCTGAGTACACAATGTACTCGCAAGACTTACCCGACTGGGAATAATTTCCTGACTCCAAGGATCATGATAGGCTTTTTGGCTACTGGTTCAAGTTTCTATAAAAGCATTACTACTAGTGGATCCTTATTGCAGTTCTTTTATTTACCATCTTTTCGTTTATCAGCTAACCATCTATGTAAGCACTTACGCTATTTTCGAACAAGAGTTGGTCAATACAAATCCATCATTATTCACCTTTTCTCTTTTAGTTCTTACTACGATGCCCGGATCAAGTCATATCAGACTGCTTACGCGGCGATTCGCGAATCAATGTAGCCCAGCTGGGTACTCCAAAAAACACACGCCCCGCCCGTACCGAGGTACAAACGGGACCAACCCATTATCCTCCTGTCAAGAGAACCGAGTCCCCGTCCGTACTGGGACTCCAAGCCCCGCTCTCTCATGGTGCTTAGACCTCCTAATATCCATATATAATCCACCTTCAGTTGGTCCGGATGGAGCTGGTACCCATTGTAAGGTCCTAGATGGCTAGAGGGGGGGTGAATAGCCTATTAAAAAAAATTCTACAAGTACCACTAAGCAAACTTGTTAGTATAACAAACGGCGTAAAGCGAGTTTTGCTTAGCCAAAGGTTGTGATGCAAGCCTTCTATCCACAAGTCTAGTAGATTATGATCTCTAGTTCACACAAGAGCTAAGTCACTAAGGTTACACTAGAGAACAAGCTAACACTACTAGCAAAGCTACTACTAGAGCTACACAAGATAAACTAGTGAATGTAAATGCAAGAGAGAGGATTGAGATTATTATACCGACGGTGAAGTGAAGATGTTGCCAATCACCAAGATGATATACAATCAATCAATATTGACAACAACACAATATGAAGACCAATCACCGGGAGACAAGAGACACAATATTTGTTCACCCGGTGTTCACTTGTGCACCGACAAGCTACGTCACCGGTTGTGTCGACCAACACCTAGATGGTTCCCCGGTGTGACCCTCAAGTCACTTGCCCCTCAAGGCACGCCCCGCAAGGCACCGCAAGACATCACTCTCAAGTGAGGTAACTCAATGACACGAGGATTCCACTAGAGTTGCTTTTGGCGTCCCGCCGAGGAAAGCACAAGAACCTCTTACAAACAACCGGAGGTGGCCAAGAACAATCACCTTCTCTTGCCAACGCCTCCAACAATCTCCAAGCCGGCTAGGAGCGGTACTCTCCAAGAGTAACAAGAAATCCACCGGCTAAACCACCCACAAGTGCCACTAAATGCCCTCAAGCTATGCAATGCACTTTGGGATCACTCAATCTCACTTTTGATTTGCAATCAAGCAAGGGAGATGAGTGGGAGGAGTTGTTCTAGCTCAAAGGATGCACAAGTATGTTAGAAATGCCAAGACACCTCCCCAAGGGCCGGCCAACAAGTATTTATAAGCATCCCAAACAAATAGAGCCGTTACAACTCCACTCACGTTTTCTGCGGGACCACCGGACGCGCCGGTCGTAACTCACCGGACACGCTCAACCGCGTCCGGTGCCTCTGCGAAGTCCACGTGTCCTCTGATTTCAAATTCATCCGTTAGATCCTCCAACGGTCACTGCGCGCCAACGGTCAAACGAGCGACCGGACGCGCTGCTGCGAACCACCGGACGCGCCGGTGCGCACAGTACCCGCGCGCGCGAAGACAAGACCGGACGCGCTCCTCGCGACGACCGGACGCCACAGTACCCGCGTCCGGTGGGAGTCCAGTAAGCTCCCTGGACCACCGGACGCGTCCGATGGTGTGTGACCGGACGCGCACCGCGTCCGACGTCCTCGGTTCCCTCAGGGCGCACGACCGGACGCGCCGGTCCCGTGGGTCACCGGACGCGCCGGTGTCAGACCCTAGCTCGCGCGCCAGACCCTGACGCTGTACTGACCGGACGCGCCGGTCGAAACTGACCGCGTCCGGTGCAGCGTCCGGTCACTTCTGTGACCGCGTTCGCCTCCGTTTCTTTTCCGACTTCCGGCGTAATGGAAAATAGGCATTTCATTTCCCCGAAATCGCCTGAATCCCGCGCTCGCACGCTCGGCGGGAGAGAGAAAGGAACCAAACCCCTCTCTACCCGCAAACCACAGCGCGACCAACGCCACCTTTGCAAATGTGCCAACACCATCAAGTGTACATCTCCATGTGCTTGTGTGTTAGCTTTTTCTCAATCATTTTCAAAGGTTTTCCCGTTAGCTCACTAGGCCCTACATGCAATGCACTTCATGAATTCACCTAGTGGCACCCATGTGTCGAATAACCGATAAGACTTCCCCTCTTAATAGTTCGGCTATCGATCCTAAACCACTCACACCCTCTATGGTGTCTTGAGTGTAAAACAAAATAGCCCTATGGTTATACCTTTGCCTTGAGCCCATTTTGTTTCTCCAAAGGATATGATCCACTTCATATCATCACATGACCGTTTCGATCCATCGACCTTGACTTTACTTGCTCTTTACCGTTGCATCGGTCCGTCGGCGCCAAGTCTTGCTCAAGCTTCACCATCGCATGGTCCTTCGCTTCGAAACCTCGACTTGCCCTTCACCTTCACAACCGGTCCATCGAGCCAAGCCTCATCTTGGTCTTCACCATCTTGGTCATATGAGTCAATGTCATGTCTCATATTCAATGACCACCTTTATCTAAATCATCCACTTAGATACAAAGGTTAGTCCTAGGTTTCATCAATTAGCCAAAACCAAACTAGGGACTTTCAATCTCCCCCTTTTTGGTAATTGATGACAACCCTCACAAAGATGATTTTGATAATAAAAGTTTTGAACTTGTCATACTTGTCCAATCATTTTGCTCATAAGTAAAGTTTGGACAATTATCACAAGCTCGGTTTTTGGTAGCATTAGCTCCCCCTACATATGTGCATAGAGTTTGGATTGAAAGCTTTGCACATATGCATGGATAGAAGTGTTGGGAGAGTAATTCTACTAAAATGATGCTAAGGTGTAAGAAATGGACCTTTGAAGCGTGATACCAATCGGAGTTGCCTTTTACACCACCCTTAGCATCATGAAGTAACTAGACACCCATCAAAACTCAAGAACCCCGTGAGATCAACATTATAGTAAAGGTTCTTGGACCACTTGTAAAAACTTTTAGGCAAGTCTAGATACCACAAGTAAAACTATTCCTATGCATGCTAGTAGATCATTTCATCATCCAAGTTTTATACTAGCATTGCACCACACAAGCATGTATATTGAATTTTAAATACATGTGCAATGAGCAAGTCAAATGAAAATGCACAAGCAAATGCAACAACTTTGTTTATGAGCTTGCTCCCCCTACTTGTGTGCATCAAAAATTTTATTTACCCCTTTATCATGTTGAATCAGCTTTTTCTCTCCCCCTTTGTCAACAACTTACCCAAAAATGGGATCAAATTATGGAGAGAAGAAAAATGTTCGATGGAGTAGGTTAAAATTCATCAATTTTGGTTCAACCTAGAACACTTGCCAAAGATATTTAATTCGGTTTGAACCAAAGACAAGCTTCTTCACACCTCATAATAAGGGTTATCTTGCCTATGTTGAATTAAACACTTCTAGCAAATCTTCTAGATTCAACACTAGGTTTGCAAGCTCACAAACATGTCATATGCCACCACTAGATCAAAACAAACATAGAGGCAATAGTGGTAACATATATCCATCAAATTCATTTGATTTAACATGAATGCTCATGCATACCACTTATTATGTCTACATGCTCTAGCAAGTCCTTAGCATAGGATGAATGACATGTCAATCAACTTTACCTTGCAATGTCGAAGGAGAGGCATGTTAAAAGTGAGTGGGGTGCATTCAACTCATGTTTGAGAAATCAAGAATGTTCAATTCATTCCTTAGCTTGCAAAACCTCTTTTCATCAAGTGGCTTAGTGAGAATATCGGCAAGTTGATCATCGGTGCCAACACTCTCAACGGCAATATCTCCCTTTTGTTGATGATCTCTAATGAAATGATGCCTTATGTCAATATGCTTTGTTCTTCCATGTTGAACCGGGTTTTGTATCATCTTGATTGCACTCTCATTATCACATAGCAATGGCACATTCTTGAAGTTGAGGCCATAATCCTTCAAAGTTGATTTCATCCATAGCAATTGTGCACAACAACTCCCCGCACTCACATATTCGGCTTCGGCGGTAGAGATTGTCACACTATTTTGTTTCTTTGAGGACCATGACACAAGTGATCTTCCAAGTAATTGACATGTGCCACTTGTGCTCTTTCTATTGATTTTGCAACCCCCATAGTCGGAGTCCGAATATCCAATCAATTCAAACTTTGACCCCTTGGGATACCATAGTCCAACATCTCTTGTTTGCTTCAAGTACCTCAATATTCTCTTTGCGGCCGTGAGATGACTCTCTCTAGGTGAGGCTTGATATCTAGCACACATGCAAACACTAAACATGACATCCGGCCTTGATGCGGTGACATAGAGTAGACTTCCAATCAAAGACCGATATTCCTTTTGATTCACCATATTGCCATCAAGATCACTATCCAAATTGCCACTTGTACCCATTGGAGTTGAAATTGGCTTTGCATCTTGCATTCCAAACTTCTTCAACATGTCCCTTATGTATTTCCCTTGACTCACAAATGTTCCATTCTTCAATTGCTTTACTTGGAGACCAAGGAAGTAGCTAAGTTCACCAATCATAGACATTTCAAACTCTTTGGCCATCATAGCACCAAATTCTTCACAATAAGCTTGATTGGTTGATCCAAAGATGATGTCATCAACATATATTTGCACTATGAATAGATCATTTCCAATTTTCTTGGTGAATAGAGTTGTATCAACCTTGCCCATCTTGAATCCCTTAGAGAGAAGGAAATCTCTTAACCTCTCATACCATGCTCTAGGTGCTTGCTTTAAGCCATATAAAGCCTTCTTCAACTTGTACACATGGTTGGGTTTCTTGTCATCTTCAAATCCGGGCGGTTGCTCAACGAAGACTAACTCATTGATGATCCCATTGAGAAATGCACTTTTGACATCCATTTGATATAGTTTGATGTTGTGTGCACAAGCATAAGCCAATAGAATCCTTATTGCCTCCAATCTTACCACGGGAGCATATGTCTCATCATAGTCAAGACCTTCAACTTGAGTGTAACCTTGAGCAACTAGTCTTGCTTTGTTTCTCACTACAATGCCATCTTGATCTTGCTTGTTTTTGAACACCCACTTGGTTCCAATCACATTGTAGTCATTTGGCCTTTCTACCAACTCCCAAACATCATTTCTTGTGAAATTGTTAAGCTCTTCTTGCATAGCCATGATCCAATCGGCATCCCTCAAAGCTTCTTCTATCTTCTTTGGTTCTATGGTTGACACAAACGATGCATGCTCACAAAACATAGCCAATCTTGATCTTGTTTGCACACCACTTCTAATATCACCAATAACACTATCAATGGGGTGATCTCTTGCAACATGTTGTGGTTGGAGTACTTGCACTTGATTGCTTGAGCTTGGTTGATCACTTGATGTATCTTGATGAGATGTACTAGCACCATGATCTTGCACTTGAGAGTCACTAGCTAGCTTGAATGGTGAATTGAGCACTTGATCTTTATCATCATCTTGAATATCAACTACTTGCTTTGCTCTAATGTCCCCAATGTCCATGTTCTTCATTGCTTCCACTAATAGAGTTCCACCAATATCATCTAGATTTTCTTCTTCATCTTGTGACCCATTGGTTTCATCAAATTGCACATCATGGACTTCTTCTAGAATGCCACTTGAATTGTTCCAAACTCTATAAGCTTTGCTTGTAGTTGAATAACCAAGTAGGAACCCCTCATCACATCTCTTGTCAAACTTCCCCAATCTAGTGCCCTTCTTCAAGATATAGCATTTGCAACCAAACACCCTAAAGTAAGAAATATTGGGCTTTCTTCCATGAAGTAGCTCATATGGGGTCTTCTCTAGCAATGGATGACAATATAGTCTATTGATGTAGTAGCAAGCGGTATTGATTGCTTCATCCCAAAAAGATTGACTCACATTGTACTCATGAAGCATTGATCTAGCCATATCAAGCAATGTTCTATTCTTCCTCTCAACTAGACCATTTGATTGAGGAGTGTACTTGGCCGAGAATTGATGTCCAATACCATAATGATCACAAAGTTCTTCAATTCTTGTATTCTTGAACTCACTTCCATTGTCACTTCTCACTTTCTTGATTCTAATCTCAAACTCATTGTGAACTCTAATGAGAAATGTTTTGAAGGTGTCAAACACTTCACTTTTGTCACTAAGAAAGAATACCCATGTGAATCTTGTGAAGTCATCCACTATGACAAATCCATACTTGTTGCCGCCTATGCTTGTATATGTTGTTGGTCCAAATAAATCCATGTGCATCAACTCAAATGCTTTGCATGTGCTCATTATACTCTTCTTTGGATGTGAGCTTCCAACTTGCTTCCCGGCTTGACATGCACTACAAAGCTTATTCTTCTCAAATTCAACATCTTTCAAACCATTGACAAGATTGTGAGTTGTAAGCTTCTTCAATTGTTTCATGCCAACATGACCAAGCCTTCTATGCCAAAGCCAACCCATGCTTGATTTGGAGACTAAGCAAGTTGTCAAAGAAGTTTCTCTAGCATTGAAGTCAACTAGGTAGAGATTCTCATATCTAAAGCCTTTGAATGCCACATTTGAACCATCCATACTAATAACTTCCACATCATCAACCCCAAAGATGCATTTGTAGCCTAGATCACATATTTGTGCCACGGATAGAAGATTGAAATCCAAGCTTTCAACTAGTAACACATTGGAGATACTCATGTCATTTGATATTGCAATCTTGCCCAAGCCAATAACCTTGCCTTTCTTGTTATTTCCAAATGTGATAGAATCAACACCACTATCATTGTCATTGATTGAGTCAAACATTCTTGATGTACCGGTCATGTGTTGAGTGCACCCACTATCAATAATCCAATGCCTTCCTCCGGCTTTGTAATTGACCTACAAGCAAATCAATGAAGTTTAGGTACCCACTTTTGTTTGGGTCCTTGTAGGTTAGTAACTAAGCTCTTTGGTACCCAAATAGCCTTCTTCTTTGGGCCCACAATTGGTGTACCAACAAACTTAGCTTGCACACCCTTCACACCCTTGGTAAGCACATAGCAAGAATCAAAAGGTATAGCGTTAACAAGGTTCTTGCTTTGGTTCCTTTTATTGCAATTATGCTCTAGGTGCCCAACTTGCTTGCATCTATTGCAAAACCGACCATTGCCCTTCACAAAGCTAGGCTTTGGAGTTGCAAAGGCCGACTTGCCTTTCTTGGGGGTGTAGCCCAATCCCTCTTTGTTAAGAGAGAACCTTTGGCTACCCAAGCACTTAAGCAAGCGGGCCTCACCACCATAGGCCTTGCCTAGGGCGTGAGTGAGCTCACCCACCTCTCTCTTGAGAGTCTCATTCTCAACTATTAGTGAGGCATCACAAGTGAAACCATCACTAGTAGTGGAGGTAGAGTTAGTGGTGGTGGATGAAGAGCTACAAGAAGGGTTAGCATTTGACATGATGATAGGTTCATTAATGGATTCATCAATTATATCACATGTAACACCTATATCACATGATACAACAACCTCCTTCTTAGCTTGTTGCTCAAGTAGCAATGAATGAGCTTTTTCAAGCTTGGAATGAGCTTTATCAAGATCCTCATGGTCTTCCACTAGACTCTCATGAGTGGTCTTAAGCTCACTAAGGACTTTCTCAAGTATTGCTACTTTCATTGAAAGCTTCTTACACTCTTTGTCCTTGGCAATGTGAAGGGTCGAGATGGCGGACTAGAGGGGGGGTGAATAGTCCTTTCTAAAACTTAAACGCGTTGGCTAACCGAAACAAATGCGGAATTAAACTTATCGGTCTAGCCAAGACTACACCCCTCTATCTAAGTTCACAAGCACCTCACAAAGATCCTAATTAAGCAACTAAGGTGCTTTCCTTAGCAAGAGCTCTCCTATTTAACTCTAGAGCAAGGTCACACAAACCTATGCACTAGTACTTTGCAAGCAAGAGGGAACTCCTACACAATTCTAGTAAGCAAAGCGCACAAAGCCTAAGCTCACTAGCAAAGCTCAATAACAAGGCAACTAATGCCAAATTAGAGAGCGCAAGTCACTTAGCTACACAAACTAAGCAATGTGACTAACAAGGTTACACAAACCAAATTAGTCACGCAAGGGGAAGCTTCTAGCTACACAAGCAAGAAGACAACTAGCAAGCTACACAAGCAAACTAGTTAAGAGAGCAACTACACAAGCACAAGTATATATGAAAGTAAATACAAGCTTGTGTTACACGAAGGCAAACCACCGAGAAGAGTAGACAATGTTGACACGGTGATTTTCTCCCGAGGTTCACTTGGTCGCCACCAAGCTACGTCCCCGTTGTGTCGACCAACACTTAGATGGTTCCCCGGTGTGACCCTCAAATCACTTGCCCCTCAAGGCACGCCCCGCAAGGCACCGCAAGACACCACTCTCAAGTGAGGTAGCTCAATGACACGCTCAACTAGAGTTGCTCTTCGCGATCCCCGCGGGGTGAGCACAATCCCCCTCACAAAGCTTCTCCGGAGCCTCGCACAATCTTCTTGCGAGCTTCGACGGAGCCACAAGCCACCAAGCCGTCTAGGAGGTGGCAACCTCCAAGAGTAACAAGCACCACCGGCTTGCAACACGATCACCTAGTGCCACTCGATGCAATCTCTCAAAGCAACGCACTAGAATCGCTCTCTCACTCGATCCGATGAACACTATCAAGCATGAGTGAGTTAGAGGGCTCCCAAGCACTACCACATAAGCCACCAAGGCCAAAGTGTGCTCAGCTACCGGCCAAGGCCGGCCACAAGGTCTATTTATAACCCCACAGTCAAATAGAGCCATTACCCCTTCACTGGGCGTTTTTTCGGGACCACCGGACGCGCCGGTCGTAACAGACCGGACGCGCTCAACCGCGTCCGGTGTCCCTGCGACGTCCACGTGTCCTCCGAATTCAAATACGTCCGTTAGATCCTCCAACGGTCACTGCGCGCCAACGGTCAAACGAGTGACCGGACGCGCTGTTGCGAACCACCGGACGCGCCGGTGCGCACAGTACCCGCGCGCGCGACGACAAGACCAGACGCGCTCCTCGCAACCACCGGACGCCACAGTACCCGCGTCCGGTGCGAGTCCAGTAAGCTCCCTGGACCACCGGACGCGTCCGATGGTGAGTGACCGGACGCGCACCGCGTCCGACGTCCTCGGTTTCCTCAGGGCGCAAGACCAGACGCGCCGGTCCCGTGGGTCACCGGACGCGCCGGTGTCAAACCCTAGCTCGCGCGCCTGACCCTGACGCTGTACTGACCGGACGCGCCGGACGCACAGTGACCGCGTCCGGTGCAGCGTCCGGTGCTGCGTCCGGTGCTGCGTCCTGTCACTTCCGTGACCGCGTTCGCCTCCGTTTCTTTTCCGACTTCCGGCGCAATAGAAAATAGGCGTTTCACTTTTCCAAAAAGCGCCGAATCCCGCCTCGCAAGCTCGGCGGGAGGGAGAGAGGAACCCAAACCCTCTCTACCGCTCAAACTCCACCGCCTTCGCAAATGTGCCAACACCAACAAGTGATCACCTCCTTGTGCACGTGTGTTAGCATTTTCACAAACATTTTCTTCGAAGGAATTAGGCACTCAACTTGCCTCGCCACTCGATCCTAACACGTATGCAAAGTTAGATCGCTCAAGTGGCACTAGATGACCGACGTGCAAACAAGTTTGCCCCTCTTAATAGTACGGCCATCTATCCTAAACCCGGTCATCATCTTCTCTACACACCTATGACCGGTGAAATGGAAATGCCCTAGGTTATACCTTTGCCTTGCGCATTCCACTCCATCTCCTCCGACGTTGATGCAACACATGCACCAATCATATCACAAATGATATGATCCACTTCATATCATCATGTGACCTTGGTCCATCGATCTTGACCTCACTTGCTCTTCACCGTTGCGTCGGTCCATCGGCGCCAAGTCTTGCTCAAGCTTCACCGCCTCACGGTCCATCGCTCCAAAGCCTCCGACTTGCCCTTCACACTTGCAACCGGTCCGTCGAGCCAAGCCTCATCTTGATCTTTGCCACCTTGGTCACATGACTCCATGTCATGTCTCATATGCAATGAGCTCCTTCATGACACCATTACCTGTGGACTAATCTCCTGTGTATCTCACATAACCACATATTAGTCCACCTAAGTTGTCACTCAATTACCAAAACCAAACAAGGACCTTTCAATCTCCCCCTTTTTGGTAATTGATGACAACTCTACAAAGATATGGAAATTAAGCTTTTTCAAGCTAGCACTTCACACAAAGTGTAAATTGCTAACTTGTTTTGGATTTTATGCTACTTATCCAACATTTAAGCTCTATGTCAAGATTTGGATAAGCACCATAAAGCCCGACTTGGTAGTGATAACTCCCCCTACATATGTGCTCAAAAGGTTTGGTTTCAAGCTTGCACATATGCCTAAATATGAAATTTGTGGGAGGATTAGCACTACTAAGTGATGCTAAGGTGTATAGAATAAACCTTTGTAGTTCGATACCATTTGATAGCTTGATACCATTTGAAAATCACAAGTTTGCCATCATCCTTAGCATCATGAGTAGCTAGACATCAAAAACACTAGAAACCCCGTGAGATCAACATTATAAGCAAGGTTCTAGTTTTTGCATGATAATCATAAGTCTAGCTAACAACCTATGCATGCTAGTTATCAAAGCATCAATCAAATTCTATAACTAGCATACACCACACAAGCATGCATATTAAAAATAAAACTTATGCAATGCTAGCAAGCACATGAATATGCATAAGTCAAATGCAACCAATCAATGTTCATGAGCTTGCTCCCCCTACTTGTGTGCTTCTTTTTGTCCAAGAATTTTGATCCTTCTTATTTCTACAATGTTGCTCCCTCTTTGTCCATCTTCATGTCCAAACTCATCTTCTCACGATATATCTTTGTTCAATCTCTTCCCAAACCTCTCTCTTGGTGTATTGACATATCTTTGTTCCAACTTCTCCCCCTTTGTCATCAATTTCCATAAAAGGTGTTCTTCTCAATTGATACAAAGGCTAGCATTGGGGTTGATGGTTGAGACTTGAATATTGCATTTTTGATGGACATCACCACATATGTTGGAATGACATTACTAGTATGTTGCTCTTGAGATACCACTTAGGATCTTTTGACCTTGATACCATTTAGGTGGGGCTCCTCCCCCTATGTCATAGCATGTGTCATTCACTTGAGATACCACTTGAGGATGAGGGTAGCATTTCTTGATTTGATCACTTATAGTTGAGGATCACTTGTGAACCCATCGTCTTGCATGAATGATACCACGTGAAGATATCATGAGTAGGAATGTGATACCATTTGAAAGAGCTTTCTAGTATGGATCCACTTTGAAGGATTTGACAATAATATTTACTTCTTGAACATTTGCTATCTTCATGAGTACCACATGTAGGATATCACTTGTAGATTATGATCTAGACACCACTTGTAAATACCAATTGAAGAAATACTTTGAGTCTAGATACCTTTTGAAACACCCTAGATATCCATTTTTATTGTTACCTTGTGCTTGTACCCATATCATTGTCATGAGCTTCTAGTATGACTTGAACTGTGTTGATTTGCCTAAGATACCAAGTCCGGTTTGAACCAATGACAAGCTTCTTCACACCTCATGCTAAGGGTTATCTTGCCAATGTTGTACTTGTCACTTGTTAGCAATCCAAACTAGATCAAGTACTTGGGTTTACTAGCTCATGAACAAATTCATACACATACCACTAGATCATTTAAACAATTCAAGCAATAGTGGTAGGCTATGAACTTAAACATTTCATTTGTTATGCATGATCCTAGTAAGCATGTACTATATGCACTAATCGCATACTAGTAAGGGATGAAATGATCATGCACATTACAATGATACCTTTGCTATTTTGGAGTAGAGGATAGACACATAGATTCCAATTCATTACTCCAATAGCAATGTGAAGTCCAATTTATAAGCTTGGTGAAGACCAATCATCGTAGATAAATCCATTCTTCACCCATATGAAATGAAAACCACTTATGATCAAGTGCACTATCTCTTGAGTTGTGGTTGGCTTGCTCCATCTTTTTGATCAATGCTTGCATGAGAGAACTACTTAGAATACCACTTGAAATACATGACTAGCTCTCTTTTGGGTGTTGCTTGCATTTCTTGATCAATCCTATTGATTGCTTCAATTAAGCATCTCAAATGTCCCTTGAATTCATCACTTCCATGTTAGCCTTCCAAGCCGGTGCTCGGTTTACCCACCCATGGGCGGCAAGCCCCCTCAGCAGGGAGAAGTGACCTCTCTCCAAAGAACCATCCTTGACACTTACTTGAATTGCCTTTGATTGATTGATCTATGGACTTAACTTGATGAGTAACCTTGAATTATTCTTTAAGTCCTTTTCTTTCTACCAAATGATCTCCAATCATTACTAGAACTTGAACCTCATCTTCATCTTGAGTTTGATCTTCATTTTCAAATTTGAGTACCAAATTTGTACACTAAGTACATTCCACAATCAATGCCCTTGTACTCATTTCTTGTCATGCTTCTAGATCAATTCAAAACCAAACTTAGGTACCTCAAACACTTATAAATATGTTTCCAACTTGAGGACCTTTCACTTAAAGTGACTCTAGATCAATCCAATAATTGTCACTTTTCTGGCAGATTCTGTACCCTTCAAAGAATAATTCATATCTCCCAATGTACAGATCCAAATGCCATGAAATTTGGTGGAGATGTGATTCACTAAGTCATCTAGCAACTGTAAAAATTTGAGCTTCATTTGACTTCTAGATGGCTACCAGATTTTAATTCTTCCACCACTGCTACATGCTGAAAACTGCTGCACTATAGCTGACAAGATGTACTCCAAAGTCGAAACATCTCTTATCCAATTCTAATGAAATTTGTACAGCTTCTTATACCATAAGTCTAGGGCATGTATACCAAATTTCAAGCCAATCCAAATAGATTTGATCACTCAAACATGGCTAAGATCACAGCTAGCTCAGATTTTCAACTTTTGGACAGATTTCAATACATGAGCTAATCTTCATCAATTGTGAATCAATCTTGAGATTAACTTGTTTGAACACTCTCACAAGACATATATCTATTCAATCCACTTACTAAATGTCATCTCATGAATTTATCCAACACAAATCAATCCAAATTTGATTGCTAGGCATTGAATCCATTCAATCATCTCATAGCAAGCAACATTGCAATGCACCCAAATGAAATGATCAACAAGAGATATACCTTGGTTAGTTCATGATCATCCAATAGCAAGCTTTCAACTTGAATATTTGCAAGCCATCAAGTATATCCAATAAATCACCACAATCTTTAACATTGCACTTGTATGTTGTATCACTTGGACTTCACTTGTTTTGTCTTGGCATTGGAATTGGATATGCATTGAGCTTCATAACTTGACTCAATATATGATAAACAAAATAAAACCAATTGAATCAAGCCTCCAATGCCGATGGTACCTACAAACAATCATCCACTCTTTGATGGTACCCAAACAAGTTTGGGTCCTCTCAAGTTAGGTGCAACATACTTAGGCATTGCCTTAGTATGAATAGCGGGATGTTTTGCAATTGCAATCATAGAGGTACCATTGCCATCCTTTCTAAGCACAACATTATCATCAATTGAAATAGGCTTAGAATTATTACCTAGGGGACATGAATGTGCCATGTGTCCCCTTTCCCGGCATAAGTAGCAACTTCTTTTAGAGTGAACCTTTTCTTCCTTGCTCATGTGTTGCTTCTCAATGCCTTGCCTCTCATGAGTTGCTTGAGCCTTCTTCTCAAGCTTGGTAGGACACCCCGAGACAAAGTGTCCCATATCTTCACATTTGAAGCACTTGATGTGAGTCAAATTTCTTTTCTCATTTTGATTCTCGCTCATCATCTTGGCATCTTGAATTTGCATTGGATGCCTTGCTTTACCACCCCTTCTTGTTTTCTTTTTCTTCTTTATCAAGTCACCATCATCTCCATGGTTGATCTTGATTTGTTCTTGGAGTGTCTTCTCTTGCTCAACTAGTGGCTTTGGTTGAGGCTTTACTTGTTGCTTCACCAATTGCTTGATTGGGCACATTGAGGTGAGATGACCCCAAGTGCGGCACTTGAAGCACTTGACATACTTTAGCCTCTCTTCTTCTTTTATCTTCTTGAGCTTCTCAATGTTTGGGCAACCATTAGCAAGATGTCCCGCTTCATGGCATCGATAGCACATGGAATGCGAGAGCTTCTTTTGGAGTAGTCTCTTCATTCTCTTTTCTTGCTTTCTTTCGCCCCTTGTCAATTTTTTCTTGAAGCCAAGGCCACTTTTATCACCAAGGTTTCTTTGAGTCTTCATTATGTGCTCAAAGGTGACTTTTGAGTTGTAGCACCTCTCTAACTTGTTGCTCAAATTCTTCACTTCACTTTTGAGCTCATTGTTCTCCTTCAAAAGGTTAGTCTCACAAGACATAGAAGTAGAACAAACATTTAATTGCGAAGAACATGGCATATCTAATAAATCATCACAAGAGGTGGATACATGCTTCTTGCCTACATCACAAGGGTTAGTAATATGTGATTGATCATTTGACCCAAATGATGAGCTCTCACTAGTTTTGGTTTCTTCATTAGAAAGTTTCTTAGTGAGTAAAGCATGTTCTTGTGCCAAGTTATCATGAGCAACACTAAGTTCCTCATGAGCCAATTTTAGCTCCTCATGTGAACAAGTAGTAACATAAAGTAGATGCTTTTGTTGTTCACATGTGGTTTTTAGAAATGAGTTTTCATTTTTCAATTTACTTGTTTTTGTCATCTCATTTCTTAGGGCCTTTGAGAGTTTATATAGAAGCTCAAAATTTGGACCATCACAATCAACAACAAAACCACCAATAGATACCTTAGTGTCACCATGTGATGATATTGATGAGCTTGTTGAGGCATCACTCTCATAGCCATCATCTTCACCATCAAGTGTGCATGAAGTAGAATCATTGCTTGCATCACTTGTGGCATTATCATTCTTCTTGTCAAGTGATCTTGTGATATGATCATTTTTGTCATCACTTGACCGTGAGGTGGAGCAATCCTCCACAACCACCTTGTTGTGGTCATGCTCAACATCCTCATGCGCCTCCTTCTTGGGCTCATCATCATCGGAGATCGCCCCATATTTCTCATTTAGAAACACCCAAATCTCATGGGCGGACTCGAAGTCTATGATCTCACAAAGTATGCTACTATCCATAGATCGATAGAAAACATTAGTAGCTTGGCTATCGAGATGTAGGCATTTACTTTGCGCTTGAGTTGCATTCTTTTTATCAATTGCAAAGGAAAAGCCCACATCTACGATCCACCACAATTGAGGAGAAATAAACTTAAAATTGCATGTCATCCAATTTCTCCACCGTGCAAAGTGTGTGCCATCAAAAATGTGTGGACACTCAACATCTAGCCCATAAGCCGCCATCCTCTCGGATCGGTGAAGACCACAAATGAGAGACACGGCTCCGATACCACTTGAAGGGTCGAGATGGCGGACTAGAGGGGGGGTGAATAGTCCTTTCTAAAACTTAAACGCGTTGGCTAACCGAAACAAATGCGGAATTAAACTTATCGGTCTAGCCAAGACTACACCCCTCTATCTAAGTTCACAAGCACCTCACAAAGATCCTAATTAAGCAACTAAGGTGCTTTCCTTAGCAAGAGCTCTCCTATTTAACTCTAGAGCAAGGTCACACAAACCTATGCACTAGTACTTTGCAAGCAAGAGGGAACTCCTACACAATTCTAGTAAGCAAAGCGCACAAAGCCTAAGCTCACTAGCAAAGCTCAATAACAAGGCAACTAATGCCAAATTAGAGAGCGCAAGTCACTTAGCTACACAAACTAAGCAATGTGACTAACAAGGTTACACAAACCAAATTAGTCACGCAAGGGGAAGCTTCTAGCTACACAAGCAAGAAGACAACTAGCAAGCTACACAAGCAAACTAGTTAAGAGAGCAACTACACAAGCACAAGTATATATGAAAGTAAATACAAGCTTGTGTTACACGAAGGCAAACCACCGAGAAGAGTAGACAATGTTGACACGGTGATTTTCTCCCGAGGTTCACTTGGTCGCCACCAAGCTACGTCCCCGTTGTGTCGACCAACACTTAGATGGTTCCCCGGTGTGACCCTCAAATCACTTGCCCCTCAAGGCACGCCCCGCAAGGCACCGCAAGACACCACTCTCAAGTGAGGTAGCTCAATGACACGCTCAACTAGAGTTGCTCTTCGCGATCCCCGCGGGGTGAGCACAATCCCCCTCACAAAGCTTCTCCGGAGCCTCGCACAATCTTCTTGCGAGCTTCGACGGAGCCACAAGCCACCAAGCCGTCTAGGAGGTGGCAACCTCCAAGAGTAACAAGCACCACCGGCTTGCAACACGATCACCTAGTGCCACTCGATGCAATCTCTCAAAGCAACGCACTAGAATCGCTCTCTCACTCGATCCGATGAACACTATCAAGCATGAGTGAGTTAGAGGGCTCCCAAGCACTACCACATAAGCCACCAAGGCCAAAGTGTGCTCAGCTACCGGCCAAGGCCGGCCACAAGGTCTATTTATAACCCCACAGTCAAATAGAGCCATTACCCCTTCACTGGGCGTTTTTTCGGGACCACCGGACGCGCCGGTCGTAACAGACCGGACGCGCTCAACCGCGTCCGGTGTCCCTGCGACGTCCACGTGTCCTCCGAATTCAAATACGTCCGTTAGATCCTCCAACGGTCACTGCGCGCCAACGGTCAAACGAGTGACCGGACGCGCTGTTGCGAACCACCGGACGCGCCGGTGCGCACAGTACCCGCGCGCGCGACGACAAGACCAGACGCGCTCCTCGCAACCACCGGACGCCACAGTACCCGCGTCCGGTGCGAGTCCAGTAAGCTCCCTGGACCACCGGACGCGTCCGATGGTGAGTGACCGGACGCGCACCGCGTCCGACGTCCTCGGTTTCCTCAGGGCGCAAGACCGGACGCGCCGGTCCCGTGGGTCACCGGACGCGCCGGTGTCAAACCCTAGCTCGCGCGCCTGACCCTGACGCTGTACTGACCGGACGCGCCGGACGCACAGTGACCGCGTCCGGTGCAGCGTCCGGTGCAGCGTCCGGTGCTGCGTCCGGTGCTGCGTCCTGTCACTTCCGTGACCGCGTTCGCCTCCGTTTCTTTTCCGACTTCCGGCGCAATAGAAAATAGGCGTTTCACTTTTCCAAAAAGCGCCGAATCCCGCCTCGCAAGCTCGGCGGGAGGGAGAGAGGAACCCAAACCCTCTCTACCGCTCAAACTCCACCGCCTTCGCAAATGTGCCAACACCAACAAGTGATCACCTCCTTGTGCACGTGTGTTAGCATTTTCACAAACATTTTCTTCGAAGGAATTAGGCACTCAACTTGCCTCGCCACTCGATCCTAACACGTATGCAAAGTTAGATCGCTCAAGTGGCACTAGATGACCGACGTGCAAACAAGTTTGCCCCTCTTAATAGTACGGCCATCTATCCTAAACCCGGTCATCATCTTCTCTACACACCTATGACCGGTGAAATGGAAATGCCCTAGGTTATACCTTTGCCTTGCGCATTCCACTCCATCTCCTCCGACGTTGATGCAACACATGCACCAACCATATCACAAATGATATGATCCACTTCATATCATCATGTGACCTTGGTCCATCGATCTTGACCTCACTTGCTCTTCACCGTTGCGTCGGTCCATCGGCGCCAAGTCTTGCTCAAGCTTCACCGCCTCACGGTCCATCGCTCCAAAGCCTCCGACTTGCCCTTCACACTTGCAACCGGTCCGTCGAGCCAAGCCTCATCTTGATCTTTGCCACCTTGGTCACATGACTCCATGTCATGTCTCATATGCAATGAGCTCCTTCATGACACCATTACCTGTGGACTAATCTCCTGTGTATCTCACATAACCACATATTAGTCCACCTAAGTTGTCACTCAATTACCAAAACCAAACAAGGACCTTTCACAATGGCTATGTCTCTAGTTTGTTGCATCAAGTCATATAGTTCTTCTTTAGTTGGTTCATCATCATCATTTTCATTATCATTATCATTATCACTATCATGAGCATATTCCATTTCACTTTCATCATCACTCTCATCATATATTACCTTAGCTTCTTTAGCCATGAAGCATGAAGAGGATGAATCAAATAGTGATGGCTTCTTGTTGATAGCAATGGAAGCAAAAGCCTTGTTGGATGATTCTTCTTCTTCTTCATTATCTTCACTTTCCCAAGTGATCACATAGGCACCATTTTTGCCTTTCTTGAATGTCATCTTGGCCTCTCTCTTCTTCTTCTCAAACTTGTCCTTTTTGTTCTTCTTCTTATCATATGGACATTCCGCTTGAAGGTGCTCGGGGCTATCACAATTGAAGCACTTTCTTTGTTGCTCATTTCTTTTGAAGTTGCCATTTCTCTTCTTAAAGCCTCTTCTCTTGATGAACATGTGACCCATCTTCTTGACTACAAGAGCAAGTGCCTCATCATCAATTTCAAATTCCCCATCTTCATTGTTGTCTTCTTCTTCTTCAATGATGGTAGCTTTGCCCTTGGAGGAGGTGGCTTTGAATGCCACGGTCTTCTTCTTCTTCTCATCTTCCACCTTCTCCTTGTCATCAACATCTTGATCATATTTATCATAGGTCAATACTTCACCAAGCAAATCATTAGGCTTCATTGCTTCAAGCCCATCTCTTTGCAACATCATGATCAACATCTTGAATCTTCTAGGTAAGCTCAATAAGAACTTGTGACAAAAATCTTGATCTTGAGTCTTGTGCCCTAAGCTCTTAAGATCATTGACTATCACTTGCAATCTATGAAACATTTCAATGATTGTTTCATCATCCTTTTTCTTGAAGTTCTCAAACTCACTCTTGAGCCCATATAGCTTGGCACTCTTCACAACCTTAGTGCCCTCATATGTTTCACTCAACCTTGTCCACACTTCATTTGCCAAATCTAAATCCTTGATGCTCTCAAATACTTTTGTGTCAATACCATTGTAAAGTGTATTGAGAGCCATTCTATTGCATGTTCTATTTGCTCTATCTTCATCGGTGAGATGATCGGGATCAATGATAGCAAAATCATTCTCGGTGACTTACAATACTCTCTCATGAATAGAACCAAGGTACATTGTCATCTTTCTCTTCCAATGAGCAAAAGAACTAACACCATCAAAGAACGGTGGCTTGCCCCCAACATGATTGAACACAATTTGAGCCATTTTTCACACCGAAGGATGTTAAGCCTTGATTAAAACGGTGACCACGGCTCCGATACCACTTGTAAGGTCCTAGATGGCTAGAGGGGGGGTGAATAGCCTATTAAAAAAAATTCTACAAGTACCACTAAGCAAACTTGTTAGTATAACAAACGGCGTAAAGCGAGTTTTGCTTAGCCAAAGGTTGTGATGCAAGCCTTCTATCCACAAGTCTAGTAGATTATGATCTCTAGTTCACACAAGAGCTAAGTCACTAAGGTTACACTAGAGAACAAGCTAACACTACTAGCAAAGCTACTACTAGAGCTACACAAGATAAACTAGTGAATGTAAATGCAAGAGAGAGGATTGTGATTATTATACCGACGGTGAAGTGAAGATGTTGCCAATCACCAAGATGATATACAATCAATCAATATTGACAACAACACAATATGAAGACCAATCACCGGGAGACAAGAGACACAATATTTGTTCACCCGGTGTTCACTTGTGCACCGACAAGCTACGTCACCGGTTGTGTCGACCAACACCTAGATGGTTCCCCGGTGTGACCCTCAAGTCACTTGCCCCTCAAGGCACGCCCCGCAAGGCACCGCAAGACACCACTCTCAAGTGAGGTAACTCAATGACACGAGGATTCCACTAGAGTTGCTTTTGGCGTCCCGCCGAGGAAAGCATAAGAACCTCTTACAAACAACCGGAGGTGGCCAAGAACAATCACCTTCTCTTGCCAACGCCTCCAACAATCTCCAAGCCGGCTAGGAGCGGTACTCTCCAAGAGTAACAAGAAATCCACCGGCTAAACCACCCACAAGTGCCACTAAATGCCCTCAAGCTATGCAATGCACTTTGGGATCACTCAATCTCACTTTTGATTTGCAATCAAGCAAGGGAGATGAGTGGGAGGAGTTGTTCTAGCTCAAAGGATGCACAAGTATGTTAGAAATGCCAAGACACCTCCCCAAGGGCCGGCCAACAAGTATTTATAAGCATCCCAAACAAATAGAGCCGTTACAACTCCACTCACGTTTTCTGCGGGACCACCGGACGCGCCGGTCGTAACTCACCGGACACGCTCAACCGCGTCCGGTGCCTCTGCGACGTCCACGTGTCCTCTGATTTCAAATTCATCCGTTAGATCCTCCAACGGTCACTGCGCGCCAACGGTCAAACGAGCGACCGGACGCGCTGCTGCGAACCACCGGACGCGCCGGTGCGCACAGTACCCGCGCGCGCGAAGACAAGACCGGACGCGCTCCTCGCGACGACCGGACGCCACAGTACCCGCGTCCGGTGGGAGTCCAGTAAGCTCCCTGGACCACCGGACGCGTCCGATGGTGTGTGACCGGACGCGCACCGCGTCCGACGTCCTCGGTTCCCTCAGGGCGCACGACCGGACGCGCCGGTCCCGTGGGTCACCGGACGCGCCGGTGTCAGACCCTAGCTCGCGCGCCAGACCCTGACGCTGTACTGACCGGACGCGCCGGTCGAAACTGACCGCGTCCGGTGCAGCGTCCGGTCACTTCTGTGACCGCGTTCGCCTCCGTTTCTTTTCCGACTTCCGGCGTAATGGAAAATAGGCATTTCATTTCCCCGAAATCGCCTGAATCCCGCGCTCGCACGCTCGGCGGGAGAGAGAAAGGAACCAAACCCCTCTCTACCCGCAAACCACAGCGCGACCAACGCCACCTTTGCAAATGTGCCAACACCATCAAGTGTACATCTCCATGTGCTTGTGTGTTAGCTTTTTCTCAATCATTTTCAAAGGTTTTCCCGTTAGCTCACTAGGCCCTACATGCAATGCACTTCATGAATTCACCTAGTGGCACCCATGTGTCGAATAACCGATAAGACTTCCCCTCTTAATAGTTCGGCTATCGATCCTAAACCACTCACACCCTCTATGGTGTCTTGAGTGTAAAACAAAATAGCCCTATGGTTATACCTTTGCCTTGAGCCCATTTTGTTTCTCCAAAGGATATGATCCACTTCATATCATCACATGACCGTTTCGATCCATCGACCTTGACTTTACTTGCTCTTTACCGTTGCATCGGTCCGTCGGCGCCAAGTCTTGCTCAAGCTTCACCATCGCATGGTCCTTCGCTTCGAAACCTCGACTTGCCCTTCACCTTCACAACCGGTCCATCGAGCCAAGCCTCATCTTGGTCTTCACCATCTTGGTCATATGAGTCAATGTCATGTCTCATATTCAATGACCACCTTTATCTAAATCATCCACTTAGATACAAAGGTTAGTCCTAGGTTTCATCAATTAGCCAAAACCAAACTAGGGACTTTCACCCATGACAAGAGAATGACAAGTCTTTCTAGCCCCCATCCGCTAGTATATGCTCGGGATAAGGAGATCTGTGACCTGACAACCATCCAAATGCAATGACCACTCCTTAACCAACTCGGACAGGGAAACAATGTAACCCAGTGACGCCCTGTTGGCCGCAGGACACCCCTTGTCACATCCACCACTACCAAACAACATCCCTGCTAAAAGCCCAAGTTTGGTTTTGGTAATTAATGACACCAAGTTGTTAATGCCATGTGTTAAGTGTTTTAAGTTAGTCATAAGCAACACATGTGATGAAGGTGCATGTGGCATGGAGTGGTGGCCACAAGATCACATAGAGATGGTGCATGGACATAAAATGATGGTCATGGTGATCAAGCATGAGGAGATGGACATGAAACAAAGTGATCAAGGCAAAGGTATAATCATAGGGTTTGTTTTTACCGGTCTAAGATGAGTAGAGAAGTGATTGACCGGGTTTAGGATTGATAGCTGACTATCAAGAGGGGCAATCACGGTTAGCTCGTGAATCAAGTGCTACTAGGTCATCATCTTGAGCATATGCATTAGGATCTAGTAGAGAGCTAACGTAACTCCTTGAAAAATGATTGTGAAAATGCTAACACTTATGCACATGGTGTTTTACATAAGATGGTGTTGGCACATTTGTGAAGGCGACAGTGTTTGAGCGGTAGTGAGGGGTTTGTGGTTCGCTCTCCCTCCCGCCAAGCTTGCGAGCGCGGGATTCAGGCGTTTTCGGGAAAATGAAATGCCTATTTTCCATTGCGTTGGAGGTTAAAAAAGTGGTGAAAGCAAGGAAGTATTTCATGAGCTAAAATATGTGCTTTAGTAATACACATATGGAGAGTAGCTCATAAGTGACAAGGGCGATCAAGCGGAATGAGAAAACGACGAAGTGTCGCCGAGATACACGCGACAGACGCACGAGCCAGGAGCAACAGACGCTGACATCAAAGTTTGTCGGGCTACCCTAGCTCGGCCTGTGTGCGCGGGAGCGACAGACGCGCTGTCGCGAAGGCTACAGACGCGGCCTCGCGCACTGTTCCAGCGTCTGACGCTGTGGAACTACGCGGGCACGCGCGAGCGTGAGCGACAGACGCTCGACGCCGCATCTGTCGGCCTTGCGGCGTACGCGTCTGACGGACTCGGGCGAAAACATCGTCACTGGACCGTGTCTGTCGGGTGTACGGGCGCGTCTGTCGACCGGCGTCAGACGCGTCTGTCGCTACTGTCCTCTACTCATCTCCTTGCTTGGTTGCATACTCTAGAGAGATTGAGTGAGATTCAAGTACATTGCATTGAGAGTTGCATCTAGTGGCACTTGATTCTTGAGTTTGCTGCGGATTGCTTATTACTCTTGGGTGTTTCCTGACACCCTAGACGGCTTGGAGCAGCGGTGGTGTTGAGCTCGTGATTGGAGATTGTTTCGAGTCTCACCAAGCGATTATGAGGGGTTCTTGAGCCTTCCCCGCGGGAGTTCGCGAATTGGCTACTCTAGTGGAGATCGTGGCTTGGAGGATCCCCATCTTGTGAGTGGATGTGCAGCACCCGCTGAGGGTTCAACTCTTGATAGTTGATTAGCTCGCGATCCATCAAGTGGGTGCATCGCCACAATGAGGAGTAGCTTGCCGGGAAGCAAGTGAACCTCGGTAATAAATCTTGTGTCATCTTATTGCCGAGGATTTCATTTGTGTATGTGATCACGTTGATTGATTGGTACATTAGACATATCTCTTCTCATCAACGTTGATATATCTTTTCAAGCTCGTTGCTTTACTTATTGTTCTTTGCCTTGTTTAGCTTGAGATGAATAGCTTATCACTTAGGGGTAATTAGTTTAGAGACTTAGCGTTGTTGGTGTGAACTAGAGATCATAGCCTTGCACTAGAATTATATTTGTGGCTTGCTTAAAAGTAGTTGAGCTAGTGCTAGAATTAGCTTCGCCATCTTATTTACCAACTTGTTGTTTAGTAAAGCTTGTAGAAATTTTAAATAGGTTATTCACTCCCCCTCTAGCCATTTGGATCTTACACCTGCCCGGTCATCATTTCACCTACCTTTATTTCTATGTTAACCATAGTGATAATAATGATCACCTATCGTGAACAACACCATGTTGTTCACGCTAACGAAACCTAAGCATGGCACTACACGGCCTAAACTAGTAAGACTCTTGTGTAGTAATATTTATGCAAGTGGGTTTCAACAGAACTCCTGAAACATAAATGCACATATAACATAGATATCCTATTATCATTTCAAAATAAAGGTTATGCACCGGGGCTTGCCTTGGGCATCCTAGTGTGCAGCAAAGTTAGTGGTTGAATGCATCCGGGGCTCCTTCCTGCACGGAGACCTCCTCTTCGTACACCTCCACGATCTCCTCGTACTCCGGCTCCTCCGCGGCCACGTACTCCACTATCTCGTGATCTATATGCAAGAAATGATGACATGACTTAATGCAATGACAACAGCAGCTCTTAAAATAACAACAACTATTACTAAGCTACTAAGCTAGCTCTAGTGACTAACATATTAGGCTGTCTACTATTCTTACTAAGCAAGAGAGATGAGTGGGAGGGGAGTTGCTTAGCTCAAAGTGCTTACAAGTATGTCAAATGTCTAAGAGATAGAGCTTTGAGCCGGCCAACGAGTATTTATAGACGTACCCCTTCGAATATAGCTGTTAGGCACGAGATTCAGCTGAAGTCACGCTGACCGGACATGCTGGTCGCGCGGACCGGACGCGCAGGGCTCGACCGGACGCGTTGGTCCCGTAACTGACCGGACGTGCTGGTCAAGCCAGAGCAGCGCTCCAACGAAACAGTGACCGGACGCACTGCAGAACTGACCGGACGCCACAGTGCCAGCGTCCGGTTGAAGTCCAGTAAGCTCCCAGATGAACCGGACGCGTCCGGTCGACTGTGACCGGACGCGCTGCGCGTCCGATCAAAAAGCTGAACACTGACCGGACGCGTCCGGTCAAAGAGAGACCGCGTCCGGTCCAGCGTCCGATCACCTCTGTGACCTCCGTTTGATTTTTGACTTCCGGCATAGTGGAAAATAGGCGTTTCAATTCCTCGAAAACGCCTGAATTCCGCCTCGCAAGCTCGGCGGGAGGGAGAGAGGACCCCAAACCCTATCTACCGCTCAAACTCCACCGCCTTCGCAAATGTGCTAACACCACCAAGTGATCACGTCATGTGCGAGCGTGTTAGCATTTTCACAATCATTTTTTGAGGCGTTATTAGTTCTATCCAAATGCATATGATTATGAAATACACATC
This sequence comes from Saccharum hybrid cultivar R570, assembly GCA_038087645.1. Lineage (NCBI taxonomy): Eukaryota > Viridiplantae > Streptophyta > Magnoliopsida > Poales > Poaceae > Saccharum > Saccharum hybrid cultivar. The sequence goes on from JAQSUU010000496.1 coordinate 22,392,110, forward strand.
TAGAGGCACTTAGGAGTTCAATAGCCGCGTCATTCCCCTCTTTATAGTACGGCTATCTATCCTATAATGTAACCACACACACTATGTGTCTTAGTTACTAAAACACAACCCTTAAGCATATACCTTTGCCTTGATCACGTAGGGTTGCGTCCAAATCCAAGTGTGGCCATTATGATCACCATATCCATCTTGCCACCAACCTTAAAATGTACTAATCCTCATATGCTATATACAACTTAGGCATAGGATTAGTACTTTAGGCATTGTCACTAATTACCAACATCAAACATAGAGCTTTCACCCATGCAAGTGCACTACATGCATGTCAGACGTGCAAGTGGCCGGTGACTTGTGTCGGAGCGTGTCATTCACGAGTAATTGATCTTTTCCGCTTTGGTTTGATAAAATTCGTGAATATTCGTATTTGATAATTTTAGTTAGCGAATTCTTGTTGATCTAGGTTTTATATTATTCGTTTTCTGTTTTTCATTTCCGATACTCGAATTGCATTTCGATTTTTATTTCCAGCTCATGCACTTTAACTAAATGCAATGCTCATGAATATTTTTAACCTGTGATTTACAACGTAACACCGAGGGTGTTACACCTAACGCCAACTAAACTGTAGTCCATCTAATTTAAGGCCCGCTTGGTTTCCTATGACTAAAATTTAGCTACTAAAACCAATAACTAAACTTTAGTCACCCCGTTTAGTTCTAGTGACTAAAAGTAAATAAAGGCCATTAAAGGAGTTGAACAAAGACCAAACTATCACTAATGAATGCACAAATCAAGATGAGGACCAGTAATAACGAGGGATAGCCCTTGTCCACTGGGCACTTTAGCCACTTTAATACTCTTTAAGATATTAATGTGACTAAACTATTTTAATCTCTTTTTTAGTCAGTTTATTTGACAGCTTACTAGCTACTGCTCCGTATGCCAATGAACTAGCCGTTCAGCCGTCACACGGCACGAGCAGCTATTATTTAAAAAAGGTAAATCCAGCAGAGAGGCCGTACATGCTACAGGCGAGCGGGAATAGACACGGGCACACGGCCACGAGAGGATTTCGAAACGGAGAACCGGTGCGCGCTCGCTCGCTCGCATACTGGATCCAGCCATCCGCCGCGCGGCGTCGAACACGGGAACCTCGCACGGGTGCTGCCGCACCTGCAGTCCTGCACGGCTTCCTTACCCTCCCTGGAACGAAAACGGTCAAAAAAAATCTCTCAACCATTTTCTATTTTTATATTTAAATATAAAAACGAAAACGAAAGCGATAAAGCCGGACACGAAAACGAACATAAATTTACGGAATATCGAAAATTTTGAAAACGAACTAACTCGAGCGGAATTATTTTGAACACGGTCGATATACGAAAATCAATATGAAATATTGACCCGTAGGACCAAATGCATAAAATTAACAAGTGAATAATAATTAATAAGTCCTATAACTTTCTTAAAAAATATCTCCATCCGACACCGTGTAAGGAAGATAAAATTTTTCTAAGGCAACAAACGCTTTTATGTAATTTAATATACCGCACAAACTTTATTTAATTTTTTTTGAACATCTTACAGACCTCAAATGAAAAAACCGAAAACTAAAAAGTTGTTGATGTCGTCGAGAGCTACAATTTTCATATAAAAATAATCTTCATCCGAGACCGTATGAAAAATATACAATTTTTCTAAGGTCTTCTAATGGGCCAAATTTGGTTTAAACCGAATTTTAAATTTACGAATTAAAAGTAGAAAACAGTCGGAGAAATGTCTAAACCGTTTTTGTTCCGATTTCAAATTTGGTATTCCGATTTTCAAACCAAACTCAAGTTTATCTAAACATACAAATTCATTCAAATTAAATATAAAAAACGATACGATTCAGTACGACACATTTCTACACGGTTTTCATCCCTGCTCCTCAGCCAGGCAGGCTCCACGAGGAGCACACACCTTTTGGATGAGCCATGATGGCCCGTGGGGCGCGGCCGGCTGCCATGGTGCGTGGGCGGCAGGGGCCGAGAATGGGGCAGATGGCTGGCTGGGCCCTGGTCGCTGGTCGGTCTCGGTCCTCGCCGTTCCGTTTCCCGGTAGTCTCGTCTCGTGGCGCCACATGCGGACAAGCTGCGGTTCTTGGTCATCACGCCGCTACAGCGCGCTGCCCACAGGCCCCCAGCTCGGCTTTGACTGCCGAGCTGGATCTCGTGTGCAGCGTGGGGCCCATTCAGCGGTTCTGTCCCTGCAGACTGCGGTGCAACATCGATTTTTAATTTTTATCCCCCTCGGCTCTTGAGTCTTGGCTTTTGACTCACTTCATCTACCTTGTTTAATTCCCCTAATTCTCCCCAAATTTCACTATACAAAAAGAAGATTTTCCGTCACATCAAAATATCGGCAAATACATGGAGTACTAAATGTTGATGAAATCAAAAACTAATTGCACAGTTTTGTTGTACTTTACGAGACAAACATTTTAAGCCTAATTAGTTAAAATTTAGATAATTTTTATTAAATACAAATGAAATGCTACCGGAATTCTGATACAGTATTTTTCTCCCTAATTCTCTGAACTAAACGAGGCCCTAGTACCAGTAGTACTACTTTCATCGCGATTCGCGAGCAAAGAATCGATAAGAAATGTTGCTATGTGAAGAGTCGAGGCGGGGTGAGAGGTGATCCGAACGCTTGAGAAGGGGCAACGTTGTTATTATATTAGAGAAATATAAATAAACCATACAAACATTATAGAAAGTTACACAATTCCGTTATATACAAACACTAAGCGGTGTTTAGTTTCTCCTCAAAAAATTTTTAACCCATCACATCAGATGTCTAGACACATGCATAGAGTATTAAATATATATACATAGAGTATTAAATATAGACGAAAAAATAACTAATTACATAGATTACGATAAATTTATGAGACGAATTATTTGAGCCTAATTAATCTATGATTTGATAATGTTGTGCTACAGTAAATATATGCTAATAACAGATTAATTATGCTTAGTAAATTCGTCTCGCGGTTTTCACACGAGTTATGTAATTAGTTTTTTATTTAGTATCCAAACACTCCTTCTAATATCTCTTAAAACATTATATGTGACACCCTAAAAATTTTCAGCCACACCTCCTAGCTATGTTGTCACGACGTGCTGTTCAAATTTTGCAGGCTTGGATGTGGACACTGGTCCTAGCTTTGTCGAAAAACAGGACGTAAAAAAATAGCCCAGTTCGCAATCTTGGCCTGGTTTAGTTCTTAAAATTTGTTGTCTCTACCCATCACATCGAATGTTTGATACATGCATAGAGTACTAAATGTAGACGAAAAAAAATTAATTGCACAGTTCTCGAGAAAATCGCGAGATGAATATTTTAAGTCTAATTAGTCCATGAAAAGTCTTAAGTGCTACAGTAACCATCATGTGCTAATGATGGATTAATTAATACATATCATTAGATTCGTCTCGCAGTTTTCTGATGGGTTCTGTAATTTGTTTTTTTATTAGTATCTGAAAACCTCTCCCATCGTCCATCCGACGTATTTGATATGACAATTAAAAATTTTCTTTTTCCGAGCCACACGCAGCCCTTTTTGAATTCATCGCATGCAACACTCTGTCCCTCCACCGCATCCATCCACCCACTGGCCACTGCATTCAAGAAACAATAAAAAGTGGAGAGGATAATTCTTTAATGCAAGAAGCGAAGAGCTGCCGCGGCGAACGAGGCGATCGCATTATTGCACACTCATCAAACTCCACAAGGCTAGAGGACGCCATTATTACGGACGAGTAACCATCCAATCAAACAACACTCCAAATCTCCAATCGACATCGCATCGGGCAATTTTACCGAACCATCTCTCTATTCTCTTCCTCGCTAGCGTCTGAAGCGGTGGGAGGACGGAGGAAAGAACGAAGGAAGCTACAGCGGCCGAGGTCCCCCCATTCGCGCCCACCGAGGCGGCGAGGCGTCGCGCATGCGGCCACCCGCACCCAGGCGCCGGCACGGGGGAGTGAGGCGTGCAGGCGGAGCAATGGCGGGCGGTCTGGTCCGATCCGTGGATCTGTAGGCGCGGCGCGAGGGGCGTGTCGGCTTTGGCTGTTGCGTGATGGGATCTGGGAACAGCAAGGCCACCACCTCCTCCTCGTCGCCCACGGCGGCGGCGGAGGCGGGCGGCGAGGTTAAGAGGCCGAATGGGAGTGGGAAGGGGAGGAGGGGGAGGAGCCTGCTGGCGAGCTCCTCATGCTTCCGTGGCTCCACAACGCCGTGCGAAGGCGACGCTTCCGCAGCAGCGGTGGACGTCGAGGTAAGGGCCGTCCCACTTGGTTTCGTTTCCCTTGCGGTGCTTTGAATCTGTGCGTGTTGGTGGTGGAAATGCGGTGAATCGGGCGAAGGAAGGGTGTTTTCAAAAAAGGAATGCGGATACATGGTAGATCTTGTCGCTGTGAATTTGTTGCTTCGTGAATCGAGCAACTAGCCTCGGTTTCTGAGCGAGCATTTCTGGGGGGATTTGAGATTGTTCAATTCAATGGCTTCATAATTTGGTTTCAAATTTCAGAAACTGAATTCTGAACCTTTTTTTTTTTGGAAACTGAGTTCTGAACTTCTGATTGGTTGGATGTGCCACAAAAATTTCTTTCCGTATATAAATTATCCTCTTTCTCTTTGACTGCCTGTTTGGTTTCGATCATGTCAAATATTTTTGAACTCCTTGTGTATGAACCATGAAGCACTGAAGTGTACCACTATGATTTATGAATGGATAGTTTGGAATTCTAAACTTCACTCATCTTTAGTTTCCTGAATTGGGTTGCTGTTACAGTTTTAGATCAAACGCTCCATTGCTGCTCTAGTTAAATGATGCATTTGTATGTTTCTAGTGTAACAAGGGAGGGGAGACTGCAAGCCTGCCTTCACTCACTCACACTGCAAAGTCTGATGAAGATGTTCTTGCAATGCCTAAGTCTCATCCCGGCGAAGGGGTAGCAGCACCTTCATCAGATAGCGAAAGAGATCAAGATGATGATGTGCTACAGAATGCTGCTGCCACTAGCACATCAACAGCGGCCAATCAATTGCCAAATCCCTCTGGGAGGTCAAGGCCACGTTTTGGTGTCAACTTTGGGTTGAGTAGAGCTGTCAGCTTGGGATCATCAGTAGCCTGCTCTATTCTGTCATCTGGCCTCCCAACTGCTAATCCAGGAGAAGGTCGGGGAGATGTGGATGGCTCTTCTGATACAGGCATCTCCCAGCAGGGTAGTGCACCGACTGCTGGGATTGATTCGACTCTGGATATGCTTAGAGATAGTGTCACGGCACAAGCTAGAGCAGCTCGTCAGGCTAGGAGAAATCTGGTAGAATCTGAAGATGCTAGCTTGAGGAGCACCTACAGAAGGATGGGGTCTCAAGAACCTTTTGAAGGCAGTGTGCGGTTTAGCCGAACATTAAGTGTTGGGCGGCTTCGGGACAGAGTTCTCAGGCGGCCTCCATTCTCAGATGGGCTATTCACCCCTGCCCTTCTTTACGATAGGGCAGTATGGCCATCTGGAAATGCTAGTGCTAGGCAAGATTCAGCAGTAATGCAAAGGACTAATTCAGACAGGAGTTCAGAACCGCGATCTGATCCTTCAACAAACGATCTGTACAACTTGAGCTCTGAGAGGCAGGCCAGTAATAGCGACCTACTGGAGCACAGATCAGCTTTTCTTGAGAGGAGGAGGAGGATACGATCTCAGGTAGTTTGGAGTTCAACTTTATTTCAGCCTTGGTTATTACCTCTAAGAATTATAAGATTATAACTTTTGCTGTTTTAATAGGTCAGAGCTCTGCAAAGGTTGGGCAGCAGGTTTGAAAATTTATCAGGTCATGAGAGGTCTTGCATACTATCTGGCCAGCATAGAACAGGAAATTGCAACTGCAGAACAGGTAGTCGACAAGGCAATCCTGATGAAGAAACTAGCACAAGGGCTAGCATATCGAGAATTGTTATGTTAGCAGAAGCACTTTTTGAGGTATGTCATGCAAATATACGTACTCCCTCTGTCCAAAAAAGAATGTAATTCTCGCTTTAATGGGTCAATCAATCTCATGTTTGATCAAATATATGCAAAAAAGTACTAATATTATGATGTATAATAAGTATCATCAGATTAATCATGGAATATATTTTAATAATAAACTTATTTGGAGATACAAAAGTTTGACTTAGTTAAAATCTAGGACTATATTCTTTTTGGGATGAAGGTAATAGTTCTGTTCTTGATTGGAGAAGGATACTAACTTGCATCCTTATGTTCAGGTTCTGGACGAAATTCACCACCAATCTGCTGCATTATCGTCATCAAGACCATCGTTTTCTTCAATTGGATCCGTTCCTGCTCCAAGGGAGATTGTTGAGCGTCTTCCTGCAAAAGTGTATAGGAAACCATTGAAATACCAGAGCGAGGAAGCTGCACAGTAAGACATTATGGCCTATTTAGAATAATGTTTGGAAATTTATTACGGAATTATGTGAATTTCGAACAGGTTTAATCTTATGTTTCACTGTTTCATAAATAGGACAAGTTCTTTTCTCTTGGCTCTAATTAACATGACATCCATGCACATGATGAAAAGTTAACAATACATGAATGTCCATACCTGTTTTCAGTGTGTTAAACTCCTTCCAGAGCAGCCACTATTATTTGCCCATAAAGTTCAGTGTCTAAACTCAATCCTAACTTAAGCAAGTGATACTTGCATGCATGAAAAGTTTGCAATGCACGTGTGGTCTCTACACTCTACAATTGCCATTTAAGTTGGTGATTCATTTCCAGCTGTATATCACCTGTACGTTTATGAGTGTGAGTGTGGGATTATTGTGTGGGCACTTGTCCTTGTAACCTTGCAACCATGTATTGTTGTACAACTTCTCATTTCTTTCATCTATGCAGATGCTATATTTGCCTTGTTGAATATGAAGAGGGAGATTGTCTCCGTATACTTCCATGCCATCATGAATTTCATCTAACATGTGTAGATAAATGGCTAAAGGAGATTCACAGGTATGCATCCTCTTATTTAACAACGAGCATTCACTACGTTTGTGAAAAATGGGGTTCTTTTTAATCCACATCTGGGAAAAAGAAACTGCAGAATCAGCATGCTATAATTATCTACTTAACATGGGAGCTCTGTAGACTGTAGCTCCCTTGTTGTTTGCGTGATATTTGGAGACTATTGACATTATCTAACAGGAAATCCACATGCTCTGTAATGGTAAACCTGTTAGTTTCTTGCAAAGTATTTGGACTACATTTGGTGTAAAGTCGAATAATGGGCCTACATTTTCGACACCCCAAAATCTGATATTTACTGCCAGTATGAAGTACGGAGTATGAACGGAGAGTTGAGATGCATTTAGTGCTTAGTATCATCATTATGCTTCTTCGAGATTAGACTGGCATATATGCTAGGCCTTATGTGGTATAGCAACAAACCATGAATGTCTTTTTTTTTCCCCTCTAGAGGCTAATGTTAACCATGTCTTCTCCTGAATATTTTGTTATTTAAGGACCTCTTCAGAATGTTTGAACCATAAGCAATTGGTGGATAATATAGGATTATATTTTCAATTGCCAGGGTAAAAAAGAGTAAATAAGATGCTCAAATAGTTATGCCCGTGCTATTTAATTCTCACTTGACCTTGTTACTGAAGTTTTACCCTTTTCTTCTGAAATTATTCCTGAGCTTCACTGAGCCTCAGGATTACAGAACAGATCTGGACTTTAATGTTAGATGTTAGTATCTTTACTGGAAATATCTTGTTGGCTTAAGACTGAGAATAAGACTTAGCTTCTGTACTCTTGAGTTGCTAAAAGAATTAGCTCCATAAAATATGCATTTATTGTATTGTACAGTAAATATCAGTTGATGCAGTTAATTACCTTTCTGCTGGTATGAATTTCTATCTTGTTTTCTAGGGTTTGTCCACTTTGTCGTGGTGATGTCTGCAGATCTGATGCACCGATTAGAAAGGTCAGCTGATTCTGCCTCTTGAGAATGCAGCTTCTTACAGAGAAGAGTGGAGCTCCCTGGCATGGTTCTCTGATCCAATTCCGATAGAACCTGCAAAACTTCTGTATGTGTTATTTTCATTCCCCCCCCCCCCCCCCCCTTCTTCTGTTCAGAACAGCTCAGGATGCCCTGTATTCTACGGAAAATTCGCATCGCAGTCATCCCATTATGAAACTGATGACATGCTATGGTGAATTTAGGATTCTTGTATGGTGGGGCGAGTTTGTTGATATTGGATTGTTGGCTTCCGTTTCCTTATACCGATGTGACATTTGAACAAAGTGGGGCGATTGATGTCGGGTGCAGCCACTGGACAACTGTCAAATCTATTGGTTCCACGTGTTTCCTATTTGCACAGGGGACTAAAATCTTCAAATGTTACCATCGTTTTCACTTTTCAGTCACCAGGGAAAGTAGCACTTTCTATTTTGTTTGGAACCAATGAATAGAAAACATAGGAATATGAAAAAACGCATGAAAGAAGGTAAGCACAGTGGTAAAACTAAGGAAAGAAAAACTTTATGCAAAAAATAGGAGGGAATATTTGGAACATAGAAATTTGTAACACATGATTGATAAAAGGCACTTAACACATAATGACATTGGAATTTGTAACACATGAATCTATACTATACTACTAAAGTTGGGGTTCCTTCCCATTCTCAGAACACTGTACATGAACATTCTCCTCTCACAAAATACTATTTTAAAAACAGTACCGGATTCTATGAACAGTACCACCAGACATGAATAGTACCCAAGACGGCCTATGAACAGTACCCTGGTATGAACAGTGACTACCCATTGCAACAGTGTCCATAACAGTACGGACCTGCCACTGTCCTAACTTCCCATTCATGCACACATTTTCTTTTCTCCCTCCACTCCTCCTCTTATCAAAAAAAAAAAAAAATTGCTCGTGCTTTGCACGGGTCGTATGTTTTTATTCTTATACTTTACAGGGTAAGAGGACCTGCTATCCATGAGCTATAGCTTGAAGCAGCGAGAGCAAAGCTAGCAATGCATGGTGATATGGCTTTGCTAATCATTTGACCCCAACTATGTTAGCACCTTAGCGGTAGCATGCTGCCTTGGACTTATGCGAAGAGGATAAAACCAGAGAATGGATTTTTCCATTCACGTGAGATCGTTAAGAGCATCTCCGACAAATCCCCAATACAACCCCTCATCCCCATAAAACAGAATTATTAGAGGAGGTAGATCAATTTTCATGCTCCAACAGTGCCCTAATACCTCCCTCAATTTTTGGTGGCCACCAAAAAAACACCCATCTCCCCTCAAATAAAGGGGCACTTGCAACCTCCCCCAATCCTCTGTTCTTTTGGCGCAAACACACCCATTGATGATTCTGCACTTGGAAACAATGCCATGCCATCTCTCTTTATATCTTGTTTATGATATATCCTTGTGTGAGTATGTTTAATTTCATTTTCTTATTGTTGAACAAACTGTTATTGCATTTTCGATCTTTGGTCTTAAGTATGCGACAAACAAGACATCAACAACTTATTTTGACGTGAAAAATATCCATGGGTCAATTTGCTCCAACATGGTCCAGAATTTGCAATATGGGCCAAAATCACATATTGGGGATGAGATATTGGGGAACTGCAAAAGTATCTCCCCCAATAACCAAAAAAGTAAATATTGGGCTACCCCAATACTAAGTTATTGGGGGAGTTTTATTGGGGAACTGGTGGAGATGCTCAGACTACGAAAGTGAGGGGTATTTTCCTGTGTTCCAACCAGCATGCTTGCTTTCCTTTGCTCTATTTCGGTTTTCTTTGAATTTTCTACAAAAAAAACTATGATCCAAACGGGCCTTTAGAATGTTTGTCTACCAATGTGGTGGTCCTGCTCCAATTATGGCGTGTGGGCATGGTTACCTGCAGACCACAGCCAACCGCCCCTACAATTTCCTCCATGACCGCGGCAGGATGGTGAAATCCACGACCGCCGTGAGATGACGACTGTAGCGAAGGTTGGACGCCATGACTCTTGAGAGGCCGTCCTAAAGACTAGTTGGTGTGTTGGCGTATACGATCCCCTCTCTATTTTCCTCCTTCAACCCTATCCCCTTGGCTATATAAGGAGCGACGGGACTTCCTTTCTTCTTCGAGGTCTTCGTGATCCTCATATGCTCGACGTTAATCACCTCTCTCGACACTCACACTTATTTGTGACGAGCTCATGCTCGGACACCTAGAGCGGCAATGAGGGAGCACCGATGAACGGGAGCCATTGCCGGTGGAGAGGAGTCATTGTCGTGTCACAGGGGCGGGGGAGGGGGGCACGCGGGCTGGCGAAAAGTGGCAGCGTAGGCGGGCGGGGAAGGGGCGCATGGGAGAAGGTGCACCCAGAAACGAATGAAAACTGTCGTTTGTGGGCTTGGCCTTGAGTCCCTAGGAATGAGAAACAGAGGGAGGATTTGGTTGTCCACCCAAATCTGAGAGCTCTAGTAGGGGCCCTGTTAGAGTTGTGTTTTTGACCTAGGTACTCATATTTAGCTACGGGGGCTCAAGTAGAGGCATGTTGGTGTTGCTATAATCTCTACTACAAGCTTTAGTGATTGGGCTCGTGAATATGATTCATCACCATACGATTAGATATAGGATTCGTCCGCAGTATAAATCTTGAGTTCCGAGTGCTAAGTCATCCGAACTAAACGCATGATGAGAAATTTATTAGTCGACGATACGAAACACCGGCAATAGCCAAAGGCCGTGGAAGGCCTATTTGATCTAGCTATTGACTTACCAAGGGAATTCCAAGATATTTAATTCATGCATGAGTATAAGACTATTTTAAGAACATCACACAAAAGATGTGGTAGAGTGGTATATCGGGCGCGAGTCGCCAAAAGAGAGAAAAGGCTCACATTAAACAAACTTGCCTCATGACTCTTTGACTCGCGTCGCCCTAAGCGCCGTCACCGCCTTCTATCACCGTTGGTCTCCCTGCCTTCCCCTCCGGCATCTTGTCGGAGGCCAGAGGGAGTGGGGATCCATCGTTTTAAATAAGATTTTCTAGTATATCGAGTCCTTAGGGTCAGAGTCTCCCCATGCCAAGTCCCTTGGTATTGGGGATTTATCTCCTTCTCTCCGGCGACGGCGAGGGGGCAGGGTGGAATCGTTTTCTCCATGGTGGCTCTGTTGAAGATGAGGGAGACAAGTACGGCGTCAACTACTTCACCGACATGACATGAGACTTTTCTTTCCGGGTGGCGACATCAAGGCGGAGATGATGTTTCCACCATGGAACAATTTTCTCCGGTCTCTTCTCTGTTTTGTTGTGGTTAGATGTAGCCACAATGAAAGACTAGGGAGAATATTTTTCAGATCAGTCTTCCTCGTAATTCGGTGGCAAAAAAAAGAAGAAGGAAGACACAAGAAAGAAGAAATCTCTCAACTCTGCCTACAGGGATGTTGGCCGTCGTTCGTTGGGTATCTGTTTTCAGGCTTGTTGCCAAGTGTTTGCCTATGCGATCATCTATACGAAGCGTCAAACAGGTTTGGTTTTGAGATTTGACGCCATTCACAGCGTGGGTACAATTTATATGAAAATTAGTTTCTGGATATTTGTAGTGTATTGCAGAGTGCTTGTAACGTATATGGGTACCCAACTATCTAATATAATTCTTCTTTTGTCGCAAAAAAGATGTGGTAGAGTCATAGTGAACATGGTTGCTATGGTACAAACTTGGTTGCTTCGATTTCATATAGGGTGTGTTTGGTTGGTTCCTGGAGCCAAGATGGGCTTATTTGGTTGACTGTAGATGCGTTGTCGTACGCCCCTAGCCTGGCTTCGAGAGAATGCGGGCAGTGATTGTTTTTTTGGGCCTGCAAGCTAGGGCTCGGTGTCCAGTGAAATCACCTCTCGGTGCGTGTGTGCTCGAGCGGAGGACGATGTCAGTGCTCCGGCCACCACTCCGGCTGCCACCACTCCGGGCAAATCCTCGGTGTCCACACATTCCCCACTGGCAAGGAGCTCGTCGTGGCTAGCCGTGGTGGCCTCACTGCTGTTGACGCCACCAGCCAAGGAGCTATGGTGCACCCGAGATGCATGGGTCGAGGCAGAGCTTGTGGAGATGGAGGAGTCCGCGTGCTCCGCCTCGACGGACATCGTGGTCCGCCTCAGGTCTGGAGGCGCGATTAAACGGTGCCAGCGGGGACACGATTTGAGCAGAGGACGACGACAATGCCAGTGATTCGAGCGGAGGTGCTCGCCCTTCTCTGTCGCCCTGCTCTATCGTGCCCACCCTGGTCTTGTTGTGCTTGCCGTGGTGCTGTCGTGCTCACCGTGCTAGCCCTGTTGCTCATTGTGGTCCCCCTACTTGCGATGCTCGTCTTGCTGCTGCAATGTGCCGTGCTCGTCGAGAATGGCCACCACTTGTTTGATGAAATACCTCGAAAGGTAACCTTACTGATTCAGAGAAGCAAATTAGGCAATCAAAAACACCATGGGGCTAGCTAGACTTAGATAGCACAAACAACCAAACAACTAGGAATTGGCTTGGTGAGAGCAGGCTAAGGCTGCACAGTCTTAAATTTTAGCAAGGGTAGAAGTTGGCCAGGAAACAAACACACCCATAGTAACTTGTATTGTGTACTTCTGTGCTAACCGTTCATGCTTTGTTAACACGGATGTAATGTAACAGTGACAATGGGCTACAAACAGAATTTGCAAAGATCTTAGTTAAAATGTTATTTTTTATTTATAAGTACAACACACGTGTAAACTATAATTATCATGATTTTTGTTATAATAATGCACGAGTATAACCAAAAGTCAGCCTGTGCATTCGGTTTAAATTGAAACTTCGGTTCGGTTTATTCGGTTTCAGTAAATTTCGGTTTTGGAGAATGAACACCCGATCGGTTATTTCAAAAATGCAAAACCAACGAGTTTGGTTTCGGTTTTTTACCTCGGTTTTTCAGTTTAAACCGACAAGACCAAAGTCTTCCTGCTCCTGCTCGCAGATCTCACCCGGAGTCGCGCCCGTGGCTCTCCTGCCGCTGCCGTCGCCGCCGCGCAGCTCCTCTTCATGGTCGTTGCGCAGCTCGCTAGCTCCGGCGCTCACAGCCGCTACTCGTCCGCTCCAGCGCAGGGCGCTCGCAGCCGCCGCTCGCCCGCTCCGGCGTAGGGCACTCGCAGCCACCGCTCGCCCGCTCCAGCGTAGGGCGCTCGCAGCCGCCACCATGGCTCACTGCTCCACTGCGGCGCTCGCAGCTTGCCGGTGAGTCGCGCTGAGGTCGCGGATGACGCGGAGGGCCGCTCGCGGACGACGTGGAGGGCTCCTTTGCTCTTGCTCGCGCCGCTACACCGGTCCGCTCGCCGTGCGCCGGCCAGGCACGTGCCCGCGTCGTGCAGCCGCCGTCGCTTGCGCCTTGGCTTTTGCGGAGATGCAAATTAGGGTTAGGATGTGGAGTGGCTGGCAGCGTTGTGGTTGGGGGATAGGGGTTGGTTGGGGGCTTGTTGGGCCTTGGACCCATGGTGGGCTGCTCCTGCCCGTGTGTTGCGGCCACTCCTGGAGACAGGAGTCGTATTACTTCGGTTACTACGGTTGTTCGATTTCATTTGAGCAGAAAACCGACGATGAAGCCGAACACCGAACTTCTCGATCACAAGAACCGAAACCAAACAGAAAAACCAAATAAACCGACTTTTCGGTTCGGTTCGGTGTGGTTTACGGTTTTCGATAAAAAAGTGCCCAGACTAAACCAAAAGGAAAAGGACCAACTCAATCACGAAAATTGAGTCTACACGTCCACGTGACATAATATTTGTGCCTAAATTTTAGGCCTCAGATATGGGCTCACACTCGGGCCTGCCAATACAAGAAACCTTCTTGCTAAACCCGACGCAAACCGCGGCTTTCCGAGTTTCCGACTCGGCTTGAAAGCAAACGTTGCGTTAAATTTGCCGTTATCGACCGTCCTTTCTCTTTCTTGTTCCTTCCCAAGTTGGCCGGTTCCACCCCCAACCCCAATCCTCGCGTCCCCCCGAAACCCTAGTGCATTGCAAAGGGATTTTTGGATTTAGGCCATTACAATTTTCCGAGTTTTGAGAAACGCCATTGCAATTCAGCTATTCAGAGATCTGCCATTATAATTTATCTCTTTCCTATCCATACCATTCTCTAGTCTCTACCACTGCCGCGTAGAAGGGCCCACTATCAGGCAGTATCCATACAGCAAGGCACAAGGACATCAAGTCCCGTCTCCTCCATCAGACCGAGGGCGCCCGCACCCGTCCCTCCCCGCCCAAGTGCCGCGCCGACCTCCGCCTCCGCTCCCTGCAGGCCTGCACCCGTCCCTCCCCGTCGCCTTCAAGGTCCAGACCTCCTCCTCGCTCAAGTTCCTCGTCAGCCCACCACACGGCGCCATGCCGCCGCTCTACACGGCGTCCTCCCGCGTTGTGCTCGACCCTCAGCCGCACGCGCCACCGTCCTTCCCGCGCTCCCGCGCCCACCGATTCCTCGTCCTCACCTCGTTCTCCGCGACGCACCTTGGCTCCATGGGTGCCATGGCGGGCAGCAACGACGACAGCAGCGTCAGCGTCATCCGCCTCCGCGTGTTCTTCGGCAGACCGTACCTGCTCCGCCTCGCCGCGGACGCCGGGGATGCCGCGGCCGTGCGCTTCATCCTGCGCCGGTAGCAGGTAGCTGCACGCCTGCACCTGCTGCCGTCCCTGGAGCACCAGGCTGCGGCACCCGACGCCAAGCATGACCGCGAAGGGAGGACGGGTCTGCACGCAGCGGCCACGGCCGGCGAGGCGGAGGCGATGGCGGTGCTGGTGGACATGGGCGCCGACACATCGACTGTCGACGCGCGCGCGCGCCCGCGGCGGATGAGCACTGGCCGCCGCGTCGAAGAAGTCCGCTATCCGCGCCGCTGTCGTCGTTGCCGGCCTCCAAGTGCACCAGCGCGGCGACCGTGAAGCAGATGCAGCTGTCACACCCGACCACCGCAGCGGGCGTGCGCCGCGTCTTCTTCCACGACGGCTTCGTCAGCGGGTGCGACGCGTAGCTGCTGGTGGCCCGTGGCCCCCAGCGCGTTCGCGCGGTCGGACGTCGAGCTCTCGCTCGCCAACTCCATCCGGCGCAACCGCCAGTGACTCCGTGTGCTCGACGGCTCCACCGAGCCCTCCCTCGCCTCGATGTGTTCTCCACCAGCGGGGCAGAGTCCCCGACGCGCACCCTGTCGAACACGAACATCCCAGTCCAGCAGCTTATCCGTTCGCATGCAGGAGGCAACAACGCCGATACGAGCAGAGAAGGGCCACATTCCTTGAGCTGTTGAGCATCCGCTGCCATCCTCTAGGCCTATCACCAGCCAGCCATGATAGCCCGTGCTATTCCCATGGCCACGGAAGAAAAGCAAGAAACGCAAAAACACCTCCATCCTGGGCGACACACACAGGCTCCACTCGGCGAGCTTGGCATCACCTTGGTGTGCTGCTGCCATTCTCCAAGCAGAGGTCGTGCGAGTCCGAGAAGAAGCGAGCGTCGATGGACGCCGCCGTGGCGGAGTGGTCGGACCACGAGTGCGCCAGCACCGTACCGAGTGCCCCTGCGCCATTAGCGTGCGTGCTAGGACCTCACGCTCGCCTACCACCCCGGCCATCGACGGCGCGGAGCTGGGCTCAACGGCCGCGCCCGCAGAGGTCACGCTCCACCGGGTCGCCGGCGGCGCATACGCAAGCACCGACCGCGTCGCTGCCACCGATGACGCGCGCTTCGAGGTGCGCAGCGCGGCCGCCGGGAAGGAGGAGGTCACGGCGGAGGGCGTCTTCTCCGCCTGGCCGTGGCGAGGAGGCCGACGCCGAGGCACACGGCCCAGCCCACACGCCCATCTGCTCGCCCACCTCGCTATTACTAACGGAGTAGGCGGAGACTTAACACCCGTACGCGTTCATGTATGTATACATGTCTGATAGTGGGCCAATGTAGATGGAAGACGAATAAAATGGCATGAACGAGGGCTCCTTTGCTCTTGCTCGCGCCGCTACACCGGTCCGCTCGCCGTGCGCCGGCCAGGCACGTGCCCGCGTCGTGCAGCCGCCGTCGCTTGCGCCTTGGCTTTTGCGGAGATGCAAATTAGGGTTAGGATGTGGAGTGGCTGGCAGCGTTGTGGTTGGGGGATAGGGGTTGGTTGGGGGCTTGTTGGGCCTTGGACGCATGGTGGGCTGCTCCTGCCCGTGTGTTGTGGCCACTCCTGGAGACAGGAGTCGTATTACTTCGGTTACTACGGTTGTTCGATTTCATTTGAGCAGAAAACCGACGATAAAGCCGAACATCGAACTTCTCGATCACAAGAACCGAAACCAAACAAAAAAACCAAATAAACCGACTTTTCGGTTCGGTTCGATGTGGTTTACGGTTTTCGATAAAAAAGTGTCCAGACTGAACCAAAAGGAAAAGGACCAACTCAGTCACGAAAATTGAGTCTACACGTCCACGTGACATAATATTTGTGCCTAAATTTTAGGCCTCATATATGGGCTCACACTCGGACCTGCCAATACAAGAAACCTTCTTGCTAAACCGGACGCAAACCGCGGCTTTCCGAGTTTCCGACTCGGGCCATGTTTAGATTAAAAAAAATTTCAACTCAATGAATAGTACCACTTTCGTCTTATTTGACAAATATTGTGCAATCGTGGACCAACTAGACTCAAAAGATTCATCTCGTGATTTCCAGCTAAACTATGTAATTAGTTATCTTTTTTACCTACATTTAATACTCCATGCAAGTGGCTAAAAATTGATGTGATGGAGACGGTGAAAAAACTTAGAATTTTGAGGGCAAACTAAACAAGGCCTCGGCTTGAAAGCAAACGTTGCGTTAAATTTGCCGTTATCGACCGTCCTTTCTCTTTCTCGTTCCTTCCCAAGTTGGCCGGTTCCACCCCCAACCCCAATCCTCGCGTCCCCCCGAAACCCTAGTGCATTGCAAAGCACCGGAAGCCATGGCGGTCGCGGAGCCGGGGCAGCTCAACCTCGACGAGTCGCCGTCATGGGGTTCCCGTAGCGTCGACTGCTTCGAGAAACTCGAGCAGATCGGGGAGGGCACCTACGGGTACGCATGTCTCAAAATCTCCCCTCAATTCCCCAATCGACGCCGCCTACGCCTCGGCGCAGTTTGGGTGCGGCCGCGTTGACTCGTTATAGTGAATTGTTTCTAGGCAAGTCTTCATGGCGAAGGAGACGGAGACGAAGGAAATCGTGGCGCTGAAGAAGATCCGAATGGACAACGAGCGGGAGGGCGTAAGTATTCCCCTTCCCCTTCTCATGGCTCGCGTTGTAAAATTCGTACTTGTCGCGGCTTTCAACTCGTTTGAATTGAATCCAGCGCAGTTCCCTATCACGGCCATCCGCGAGATTAAAATCCTGAAGAAGCTGCACCACCAGAACGTCATCAATCTCAAAGAGATTGTCACTTCGCCAGGTTTGACAAATATACCACGATTTTTTTTTCAATGAAAATTTACTACGAGTCAGGGCATTGTTCCTGCCAATTGTTTTCGTGCAGTCTATCATTGGCTACTGTTAATTGTTTCAGGGCCAGAGAGAGATGAGCAGGGGAAGCAAAGTATGATTCTTAACAAAACTACTATTGTTTTTTTTTTTGCTTTATTGCATAATAATTTTGATCTCCTTGTTGTGATGTTGGATAGTTGAGGGCAACAAGTACAAAGGGAGCATTTACATGGTCTTTGAGTACATGGATCATGACTTGACAGGGCTGTCAGACAGGCCTGCGATGCGGTTCAGCATACCACAGGTTAAGGTAAAAACCATCCATATGTGTGATGGTTCTTGGTTGCCATGAGGTGTTGTTCGTGATCTAATGATAGCAATATGTCTGGTATGTTATGTACCAGTGCTACATGAGACAACTCCTTATGGGTCTACACTATTGTCATATCAATCAAGTTCTGCATCGAGATATTAAAGGTATATGGAACACACTGGTTCTTTTTCTAGGGTCTAAGTTATGACTTGCTTGTCTTTTTCACTAACATTGTATTTAAAAATATATTCACTTTCAGGATCTAATCTCTTGATAGACAATCATGGTATCCTAAAGCTTGCTGATTTTGGCCTGGCGAGATCATTTTCAAATGATCACCATGCAAACCTCACTAACCGTGTTATCACCTTGTGGTACAGGTAGATGCTCTGTTAGTAGACTATCATTATTGTATGCAAGCTATATACTGTATTACTTTGTTGTATATTCTTCTGATTTTGTTGGATTAATGATTTGCAGACCCCCAGAGTTGTTGTTGGGAAGCACACAATATGGGCCAGCAGTTGACATGTGGTCTGTGGGTTGTATTTTTGCAGAGCTTCTTTTTGGAAAGCCTATATTGCCTGGAAAGAATGAGGTATGGTTTCTTGTAAGCTCTGAACAACCAACTTAGTTATGCTAGCAATTCCTATTGACTGTAATATGTTTGTTGCTGGTCTGAGTGTCTGCCCTAAGCCCATAAAGTAAGCAAGCCTAGAAATATTCTGATATCTGCCTTGTTTGGACTTGTCTATTTTTAAATTAGGTAGGCAGCACTTTCTGATTATTTTGCTAATTCATCCTAGAAAACCTATGATGACTGAAGAAAACTTTAGATACTATTTTTTGTCACAGTTCTCATCCAAACATTTTATGTTTTGAATGTCATGTTCATGTACTTCCCTACTTATCCTCCTTTGTCTTAACTGAAGTGTGTGGATTAGTTTTGACGATAAACAAAAAACTTGGAATGTATGAAAAACTAGCATGCTATCAGAAACAAACTTTATGTGACAGGTGTGGTAGCAATAGAAAAGGAAGATTTCATGTTATAAAGTCATGTTAACTTGATTAGATGAGAAGCCTACTCATGTAGGCATGTAGCCTAGTCATGACGATTTTCGATCACATTTGGATATGTTTGAAGATTGAGTAATCATAATGAAGGCTTGTGTGCTTGCCAATAGAAACATTAATGCATCTAAGTGGCCATTGTCTATTAAATTCTTGCCCAATATCTGCTTCAGGATCATCCTGGTTTTCTTAGGATCAGATATAATCATATACTTCATTATTGCAATATTGTTCCATCTAGCACAGCAGCCCTCTCCTAATAGTATGCATGCCCAATTAGTTTCTGCAATCATTTTCCATTACTAGTGTACTCCCAAACATGATTTTTTTTCATTATAGTTATGATTAACAGACCTGCATCCATTAGTTCCATTTTGAAGCTCATACTTGTAAACATGAACCTTGTTGTTTTCTGTTTTTGTGATGCAGCCGGAGCAGCTGACAAAAATATTTGAGCTTTGTGGTACACCTGATGAGTTTAGCTGGCCAGGCGTCATGAAATTGCCATGGTATAATAATTTAAAGCCTCCTCGAGTAATTGCTAGACGTGTTAAGGAGGTTTTTAAGCAGTAAGTATTATACTTTGTATTCACCATGTTGTAGCTTTAGCTTGCCCTGCTTCCTTACATGTTTATGATCCCAGTTTTGACCCGCATGCTCTGGATCTGCTTGAGAAGATGTTAACACTGGATCCATCACAGGTACAATTGCTTCTTACTGTTACCTAGCATCAATATGTATTTGCCTTGCCATGTGAATTGACTAAAATCTTGAGACCTGAATTGGCATGCCTTTACACTTTTCAGAGGATATCGGCAAAAGATGCACTTGATGCAGATTACTTTTGGACTGACCCCCCACCAGCTGAGCCTCACACGTATGGTTCATTGCTCTTTTTACTCGCAAAGCTTTGTGGCATAATAAGTTGTTCTAAGTCAATTCAATTGTGCTTTATCTATTCTTTCTTTAATTAATTGTATATATATTTCATGTTTGCAAATGTAGCTTGCCCAAGTACGAATCATCACATGAATTCCAGACTAAGAAAAAACGTCAACAGCAGCGGCAAGCTGAGGAAGCGGCAAAGCGGCAAAAGGTTCAGCATCCTCATCCACATGCTCGTTTGCCACCAATTCAACACCCGGGCCAACAACATTCACAGATCAGGTCAGGGCAACCTATGGGCAACCCTCATGCTCCAATGGCATCTGGGCCAAGCCATCACTACACAAAACCCCGAGGTCCAGGAGGGCCAAACAGATATCCACAGGGTGGAAACCAAGGTGGAGGATACCCAAATCGTGGTGGGCAAGGCGGCGGCTACAGCAGTGGCCCTTATCCTCAACAAGGCCGAGGGCCGCAGCCATACCCTGGTGGTGGGATGGGTGGAACAGGTGGCCCGAGGGGTGGAAATGGCAGTGGCTATGGAGTTGGCAGACCAAATTATCAGCAGGTTGGCCCTTATGGCGTGTCTGGCCCAGGCAGAGGGTCAAACTATCCCCAACAAGGTGGTTCTCGCAATCAGCAGCAGTATGGAAACTGGCAGTAACATTTTAACACCATCTTTTTCGTTTCCTTTTTTTTTTGAGATTTGATCACTTCAGATGGTCCTAAATCAGATAAATTTATCGAATTGTAGGTTGATTTAGTATGGTAATAAATATCCATCCATTGACTATAATTACAGTTAGTCACGAATGAACTATCTACATCTAGTTGCTGCATGCTTGCTTGTAACAATCTACGTAGTCATTGCCAACCGCATTTGGTCCCAAACCTTAACTCTTTTAGCCCAATTCAAACTGAAGAAACTTATAATTTAACTCTTTTAACCCAAATCCTTAACGTCAGGTAGTCGTTTGAACATATAATTTAACCCTTTTAACCCAACTCAAACTCAAGAAACTTATTCAATGGTCACGGCCAATCGTTTGTGGTCTGAAATCTTTGGTGTTGCTTTTTTTTCAATAATGCTTTTGGTCCCAAATCTTTGGTGTTGCTTTTTTTTTTCCTCCAATAAATGTTGGTTACATTTCTTTATGTTATATGTATCTAACATTTTTTTATGCTATTTGTATCTGTCACTAGTTTATGGATGAGTGCTATGTGCCTATGATTTCGTTTCCCAGAAAATCCTTGTAATTTTAATTTAACTCCAAATAAGAAAGGGTGCAACAGGCACGTATCACTGTTTTACCTTATGACGCCATTCTTAATTACAATTTTGTATTTTTAATCATATAAGATCTAAATTCAACCACGGCCGGCTGCGGAATTCTGGAAAGATAAAATAAAATAATTGTAAAATTAAAGCATGACTTGGTTTATCATCTTGTACTTTCACATGGGAGTTCCATTTAAAGACTTCTGAATCCTAATTCGTATGATAAAACGGAACGGAATCCTAATACTTCATACAAAGAAACGGCGGGAGGGAATTTTCATGCTCCGGAGGGAGGGAATTTTCATGCTCCATTGTGCATAATATACATGCTACTGAGAAGACGAGAACTACACATAGAGTGCTCTAGAAACTCCAAATTTTTCATGATAGAGTTTATAGAGCAGAATTGGTGGAACAATCCCAAAAACACCGCCCTAAGAATCGGCTTCTCAGCGACTCCTAGGCCGTCGCACTCTGCAAATGCGCTTTGGCCTTCTTTAGATCAGGCGTTTCGAGGTTTTTGTCCTGATAGTAGTGCGGCGCGATCTCCAGCAGCCACTCCGGCTTAAGCTCCGTCACCTGCCTCATGTACTCCTTGGTCGTCTCCACCAGCTCGTGATACAATACCCAACGCGCGGAAGGTTCCACCCGCGCCATCCCGGAGCTTGGGTGCACGAACACCGTCCGCCAGCTCTTGACGGTCCGGTACGACCCGTCCTGCCGCAGCTGCGCGGTGTTGCGGAAAAACCCCGCCGTGATGGCCTTCCTCACCGCGTCGAGGTCGCCGGCGCTTGACCGGTGCTCGATCTCCACCCGCTCCAGCAGCGCCTCCAGCTGCTCCCGGACGTCCCGCGCGCGCCGCATGGTGCGTGACTGCACGAAGTGATCGAGGCACCACTGCGCTGAGTGCCCGGACTGCTCCCACTCGGTGTACACGTTGAGCAGCGAGATGTGGTCGCCGACGTTGCCCGCGTTGAAGCGCTGCCGTGCGGCGTCGGCGATCGGCGCCTTGTCCCTCGGTCGGTAGAAGACGGCGTTCCCGGCCGACAGCATGGCGGCGATGGTGAGCACCTCCTCGGAGCACCCGTACCGCTCTGACGCCACGATCGCCTTGGCCATCATGGGGTCGAGCGGGAGCTCCGCCATCCGCCGCCCGGTCTTGGTCAGCTCGCCGCGGCTGTTGAGCGCGCCGAGGGCGAAGAGATCCTCGAGCGCCTTGAGCAGCGCCTCCGACGCCGGCGGGTCCATGAAGTCGAAGCTTACCAGGTCGTTGATCCCCAGCGCCTTGAGCGAGAGCACCACGCTAGCCAGGTTGCTCCGCCGAATCTCAGGAACTGTCTCGTCCTCCATGTCCTTGTTGTAGCTGTACTCCGTGAAGAGGCGGAAGCACTTGCCCGGGCCAGTGCGCCCCGACCGGCCGGCCCGCTGGTCGGCCGACGCCTTGGAGATGGGGTGGACGAGCAGCGACTCCGTCCCCGTGCGCGGGCTGTACAGCTTCACCTTGCAGAATCCCGGGTCGACCACGTAGCTGATCCCGTCTATTGTCAGCGACGTCTCGGCGATGTTGGTAGCGAGCACCACCTTCCGAGCGCCGGGCGCTGGCTCGAAGATCTTGGCCTGGAGCTCGGTGGGCAGGTTCGCGTAGATGGGGCAGATCACCAGCTCCGCGATCTTGGATCCCAGTCCCCTCGTCCGGCGCCGGAGGATCTCCTCCACCGTCTCGATCTCCTCCTGCCCCGTGAGGAACACCAGGATGTCGCCGGGGGGCTGCGTCACGTGCAGCTGCAGCACCGTGGCCACGGCCGCGTCGACGTAGTCGGCTTCCGGCGCCACCGTGTAGTGGATATCCACCTTGTACCTCCTCCCGGGGATCTTGAACACGGGTGCCATGTCGAAGTAGTCGCTGAACTTCTCCGCGTTGAGCGTCGCGCTGGAGATTAGCAGCTTCAGGTCCGGGCGAAAACGTGCGACGTCCTTGACGAGGCCAAGCAGGATGTCGGTGGTGAGCGTGCGCTCGTGCGCCTCGTCCACGATCACCACACCGTAGCTGGCCAGGTTCGGCTCGCCGAGGAACTCACGCAAGAGCGTCCCGTCGGTCATGTACTTGACCACCGTCTTCTCCGACGTGCAGTCCTCGAACCGGATGGAGTATCCCACCTCGTGGCCGAGCTTGACGCCCATCTCCTGCGCGACCCTCGCCGCCACGCTCATAGCGGCCACGCGGCGTGGCTGGGTGCACGCGATCTTCAGGCCATTGGCCGTGTACCCTGCCTCGTGAAGATACTGCGGTATCTGCGTCGTCTTGCCGGAGCCGGTCTCTCCGACCACGACGATGATCTGGTGCTCGGCGATGGCCTTGAGCAGCTCGTCCTTGAACTTGTACACCGGGAGAGTCTTCCTCTCGTCTTGGAGTTCCCTTTGCAGCGAGACCTTGGCATCGATTTCGTCGGCCAGTTCGTCTTCGTCCTGCTCCATGCCCGCCATCGCCGCCGCGGACTTGACGAACTCAACGGCATCGTCGAACACCAACTCGTATTCATCGCTGGCGCCGCCGCGATCCTTCGATCCAAACTGCAGCCGAGACTTCCTGATCTGCTGTTCTTCCCAGGACTCCTGCCCCGAGAAAGTCTTCCCCTTGGCGCCTCTGGCTTCGCGGTCATCGTCGTCGTGCCGCCGTCTCGCCACGGACAACCTACTCTTCTGGTCCACGTTCGCGGCGTCGTCGTAGGCGTCAGGCATCCGGTAGTAGCCAACTTCGCCGTCGTCTTGATCGGCGCGGCGGCCCTGGACAATAAGGTCGTAGACTTCCTTCTTGTGCTTTAACTCCCTCTCCTCGGCGTCCGTCTGCCTTACGTCGCCGAAGAGGAACTCGTCGTCGAGGATCCCGCGCCGCCACTCCTCCACCTTCTCCTTCTTCCGCTTCTCCAGGTACGCGTAACGAGAGGACCGCCTGAGCTCCGAGGTGTCGCCCCTGTCCATCGCCTCGGATCGTCGAGCTTGCTCGTCCTGCTCGTGCCTGGACGGCTTCCGATCCATCAGTTTCCTCGTGTTGGCCTCATCGCGTTCCCGGATATTCCGTTCGAGCTGCGCCTTCTCAGCCTGATCACGCCTCATCTCTTCCTCCTCGTCACCGAGATCGTCGGCGTCCTCGTCCGATTCCGGGCACCGCCGCCGCCGCCGCAGGTCCCGTCCAGAATCGGAGAGTGCGGCCGCCTCTTCGTCATCCTGTTGGGGCACGGGCACCCCCTTCTTCCTAAAACGCTTCCGGCTTCTGCTGTTACAGGACGACGCGGCAACGCCAGCCTCGCCGTCGTCATCGTCGTCGAGTAACTTGAACTCGCTCTGCTTCTTTGCCAACGCCGCCGCTTCCTGCATCTGCCTCTGGTACTCGCTGCCCTCGGCGCCGGCGGCCGCGCCCTGTTTGCGAGGAATCCTGCCGTAGACGTCCTCCGCGAAGGCGACAGTGTCTGGGGTGGAGGGGAAACCGCCAAGATCCACGAGCCGTGCCGCGAGATCCCCCGCGGAGGCGCAGTCCTGCGCGAGACGGACCACGAGCTGCACTATGATGCCCTGGGAATAGCCGAGCAGCGCCATGAGCCGGTCCGAGACCCACGTCTTGAGCTGCCTCTCGCCGCTCTCCATGGTCATGGCCCCTTCCTTGGCTTCCCGTGTGGTGTGGGATGGAGTAGACGTAGTCGGCGGCTACGGAGGCGGCGTAGCGAGAGATGGTCGGTGCGACGAGGGCACGCGCTGTGGCAAGGACGCGTGTGTATTTGGTCACGTGGGGACCACTTTATTCGTGGATGCACGGACGGATCCGAGGCGGCATCGTTTGGTTTGACCGAGTCGAACTTCCTGAGGCAGTTTCGGTATGTCGGTTCGGATGCTTCGGCCCACGCGGCGAACCGGCGTGACCGGCAAGGCAGCTCATGGAAAGAAATCCGAAGGTGCTGATTCTTTAGTTGGCAAATGTAAACGCAAATGTTAATGAAATCGAAGTAGGGCATGTATGTCACGGCCCCACTGGAGATTGCGACGGATTTCACCGGAGGAGACTTCGGGGTAGGAAGAACAACACGAGGAAGAAGCGAGACGAATGGAATTGAGACTGGGAATATGTTTTTTTGGGCAAGGTTCAGGTTTCTGTTATTGCATAGCCGAGTCGGTCCTTTACAACGCCCTTTATAGCTGGCGCAAACGCACACTGACAACGGGCCCATGCCACACCAAACCGCCTTAAAGCAAACACAATCATCCGCCAACTCGGATTAACAGGGTTCACCCCACCTTTAGCTAGCACCGTCAGACTCGCCATTCCTTCTGTTGTTGGATTTCCGTCAGGTGTTGGCGTTTCGTCAGTCTTGACAGACTTAGTTGCCTTCTCCTTGGCCCGAGTCCACTTATAGGTCCTGACATTCCCTCCCCGTCGAAAGCCAGCTTGACCCCAACATGGACTGCGAGGAAAATGACGATGAAGATCTTCTGCTTCCTCCCAGGTTAGCAAAGTGCTTGGACAGTCAGTCCACTGAACCTGAATCTAGCAAATAGTGGAAGCTCCTTTCTAAATCATACGGGAAGCCATAAATCTGGATGGTTGAATAGACGCTATAGGATCATCTGGGATAGCAGTAATATCATCTTCAAGGTCAACTTGTGGTGGCACATGCTTCTTAAGTTGTGAAATGTGCACCACCGGATGAATTCGGCAAGTGTCAGGTAGATCCAGCCGATATGCAACTGACCGATACGAGCCAATATGCTGAAGGGCCCAAAGTAGTGATAATTGAGCTTTTGGTTACCTCTAGGCGCCATAGATGACTGAATGTATGGTTGGAGATGAAGATAGACCTTGTCCCCCACAACAAATTGTTTCTCTTGCCTATGCATGTTAGACTGACTCTTCATACGCTGTTGAGCCCAAGTCAGTTGATGCTTAACTACATCTTCAAGCAACTTTCTTTCCAGTACCCATTGTTCAATGTCAAGAGCATGAGTTTAAGCATCATTTGAAATCCCAAAATGCCTTAGAGAATGTCCATAAAGTACCTCAAATGGAGAGAGACCCAGGGCTGAGTGAAAACAGGTGTTATACCAATATTCAGTGACCGACAACCATCTGTGCCACTGTTTCGGACAGGACTGCACACATCAACGCAAAAAACCTTCCAGACATTGATTCAAACGTTCGGTCTAACCATCGGTGTGTGGATGGTAAGAAGAACTCATGAGCAATTTTGTGTCAGTGAGTCTGAACAACTGTTGCCAGACCGAACTTGTAAAAATCTTGTCTCTGTCTGACACAATGTGAAGGGGCAAACCATGGAGCTTATAGACATGATCAAAATATACTTGAGCTACTTGAAGAGCTATATAGGGGTGAGATAGTGGTATGAAATGACCATACTTGCTAAACTTATCCACTACTACCAAGATAGTATCCAGCTTGTTGGACTTAGGAAGGCCTTCCACAAAGTCTAAACAAACTGTTTGCCATGCCTGATCAGGAAGAAACAAAGGTTGTAACCACCCTACTGGTCTATAGTGATCCACCTTGGCTTGCTGGCAAACTTGACATGCAGCAATAAACTTTTAAATATCATGTTTCATTCCTGTCCAACTGAAGAGTTTCTTCATTCTGTAATAGGTAGCAGCAAAACCAGAATTTCCCCAATGCCACTACTATGGACAGCCTGTAGAACATGTTGATGAGCCAACTTGTTACTTCCCAACCAAATTCTTCCACAATGTCTAATAGGGCCATCAGTTAGTGTGAAAGCTCCCACAGAACCCCCAGCATCTTCTAACTCTTTAATCAGTTGCATTGCCTTAGAGTCATATGCATATCCAACTTTCACTTTATCAATCCACACGGGCTAACAATGAGAGATAGGGGCTACCATATCAGTAGAATGGCATCTAGACAAGGCATCAACAGCCTGATTGGTTGGGCCTTGCTTATATAATAATCTTGTATTGAAGGTCCATCAACTTGAGTAAAGCCTTTTGTTAAAGTTTAGTAGTAACCCTTTGCTTAGGTAAATGTAGTAAACTCTTGTGGTGTGTCTTAATGATGAACTCCTGATTCTGCAAGTAGGACCTCCATTTATCTACTGCCATTATCAGAGCCATGCACTCCTTTTCATAGGTAGAGAGTGCTTGATTTTTGTGACACACTGGTTTTCTCAGATATGCAATTGGGTGCCCTTCCTGCATAAGAACAGCCCCAAACCCCAGATCACTTGCATCTGTTTCCACCACAAAAGGCTTTGTGAAATCAGGTAAACCCAAAACAGGTGCTTGGACCAAGGCTAATTTGAGCTATTGAAAGGCAGTCTCCAGTTGTGATGTCCACACAAATGGTACATTCTTCTTGAGTAAATCAGATAAGGGTCTACTAATCAACCCATAATGTTTGATGAACTTTCTGTAATAACTAGTGAGCCCTAAAAACCCTCTCAATTCTTTGAGATTAGTAGGCCTAGACCATTTCTCTATAGCAGCAATCTTTGATGCTTCAGTAGCCACTCCCCTCCCAGAAATATTGTGACCAAGATACTCCACCTCAGTCTGAGCAAAAGCGCACTTAGAAAGTTTGATATAGAATCTATTGTCTCTAAGAATCTGGAAGACCTGTTGCAACAACTCTAAATGCTCAGGCAAGGTTTGAGAATAAATCAGAATGTCATCCATGAATACCAAAACTCCTTTTCTAAGTAGATGGCAAAAACCAAATTCATGATTCCTTAAAAGTTGGCTAGTGCATTTGTCAGTCCAAAAGGCATCACCAAGAATTCATAGAGGCCACTATGGGTCCTAAAAGCAGTTTTGTGAGTATCAGTAGGATTGATACAAATCTCGTGGTATCCTGCCCTGAAATCCAATTTGAAAAACCGTTGTGCCCTAGCCAATTCATCTATCAGTTCCTCTACTACTGGCATATGATGCTTGTTTTTGATCGTTTGAGCATTCAACTGCCTATAGTCTACACAAAACCTCTAAGTACCATCTTTCTTCCTAACCAATAACACAGGAGAAGCATATAGACTGTCGCTAGACTTGATGATACCATTCTGCACATTTCTGCCAATTGCTTTTCTATTTCATCTTTTTGAGCTGGGGAGTATCTGTAAGACTTGATATTTACTGGAGGTGCTCCAGGAAGCAAATGAATACTATGATCTAATGGTCTGGCAGGTGGCAAATTATTTGGCTCCTTAAACAAATCCTTATACCCATCCAAGATTCTTTGCAGCTCAAGGGGGTACTGAGGTTCAAAAGAAGCAGTAATAGTACACACAGATGGATGATCCAGCTTAATCAACTCCTAAGATTTAAACTGAATACAGTGAGTAACAACTTGCTTGTTCACCAAAGCCTGCAGCCCTTCTCTGGATATAGGTGCACTTTGGGCAAGTCATTAGTCACCTCTTGTAAATCAATTTTGATGCCCTCTTTGGTTAATTTCATCAACTTATTAGTCCAATGCACCCACATAGAGCTGCATTCCTCCAACCAATCCTGCCCTAGAATCATGTCACAGCATTTCAAGGGCAGTATCCCAACAGAAGATGTGAAAGTATGACCCTGCACTGACCACTGCAGGTTGTTGATCCTCTGGTTACATATCATAGGACTACCATCTGCAACATAAATTTGGCAGGACTGCATTCAGAGCTAGAGAGATGCAATTTACTGGCCAACTGCTCACTGATAAAGGTGCCCACACTGCCTGAGTCCACAAGAATCAATACTTCACTTTTACCCACTTTTCCCACCAACTTCATGGTCCTTCTTCTAGACAAGATTGAATTTGTAGAATGTTCTACTGCCATAACCATCTCTTCTACCTCATCTTCTGAACCCATCATATCCTGGTCAGTCTCTTCCAAGGCATCTAAAATTTCTTCTATCACATGAATAGGCACATGAGCTGGACATTTGTGATTCTTGTCCCACTTGCCACCACATTTGAAGCATAGGCCATTCTTGCGCCTAAAATCTCTCAGAGAAGCCAACTTATCATCATGTTCCTTAGCCTGACCATCCTCTTTCGGCTTGTCTGAGTCAGTAAGCTTTGGTTTGTCTGCTCCTTATCTGAGTCAGTAAGCTTTGGCTTTCCTTAGCCTGACCATCCTCTTAGAATACCCTCCAGGCCTGTTCTTGCCCTGAGCCAACTCTTCCTCTTGCAGCAGAGCTAGTGCACTAGCTGTATCAACATCCCAAGGTCTATGCAATGCAATGACTGATCTAATATTCTCTCTGAGCCTAGCCACAAATCTAGTCACGAAATATGTATCATCATAGTTATTGGTGTACAGCAAAATACCCTGAGCCGGCTTCTCAAACTCTGCCTGATATTCTTCCACTGAGCCGGTCTGTCGCAAAGCCTCAAATCGCTTGAGCAAGATCTGATACTGATTCTTGTCAAAATGATTCATCACCAACTCATATAACTACTCCCAATCAACCACATGGCCCTTCCGCTAAATCTTCTGAAGCCATGTCTTGGCAACCCCTCAAAAATTTAGGGCAGCAAACCTCGTCTTCAACGATGGTGCACAACATAGAGCTCGAAGAACATCTCACACTCGTCACGCCATGCACGCGGAAAATCACCATCAAACTTTGAAAAATCCAACTTAGGAAAAGGTGGAGAACGAAGATTTGCATGCACACTCTCATCAAAGGGAGGAGGTTCACGGGAAGTGGGAATCGAATGTGTACTCTTATTCTTGTCCTGTGGCCGGGTGTGTCAGAACCTCCTAAATAATATGGCCCACATGTACTTGTTATCATCTTAAAGACCTCTAACCACCATACATGTATACCACAGAACTTAAGAAGTCTGTCGGGTGTCCTCGGAAAATCCGAATCATCCATGATCTTCCGAGCAGGATCACATTTCAGAGGCATTACAGTATTACAACATTTTATATAATAAATTACATCAGAGTACAAAAGCGGAAGTCTTACATAACATAAGTTCACAAACCCATTGTCCCAAATTCACAAAGCATAAGTTTAGATATTACAACCATAATAGTGGAGTGGCATTAGTAACATTATTACAATCACCAAAACATGGCGCTCTGCCCAAGAGCCAAACATCTACTCGTCGTCGCTTACCGCAAAGACGGTCATGCAACAGGGCCCGAAACACACCTGTTCAAGAGATGAACCTGCAACAGGGGTTCAACAAACCCTGAGTACAAAAGTACTCCACAAGACTTAACTGACCAAATAGGTAGAGATAAAACCTAGGGATGCGGGCTTAGAAAAAAATCAAGGTAGGGTTCCTGCGATATTCAAGGTTCTTTTGCATAAAAGCTACTAAGAGTGAATCCTTAAATTCAATGTTTTATTTCATCGTTAGTTATTACAAAATGTAAGTGATCCCAATCTAGATCAGATAACTCATACATCTTCTTTCTTATTGTCTGACCAATGTTCCATTCATTAACTACGATGTAGTTGCGGAGGTCAAGTCTCCTTAACCGAGAAGCAGCAGCGATTCGAATCGATTATACCCAGTTGGGGATGCCTAACGACACGACATATGTAGGACTCTAACCGACATATGTCAACCTTCACTCGGATCTTCCAACACATGACCGGGTCTAGCGCCACCCGAGAGTATAGTACACCTCCAATCTAGCCCTAGGCCACGAGGGTACACACTACTCTCGCCATCTTTCCACTTCCAGTGCGCGGTTAGCCGTTCACATGATGGCATTACCGAGATCTTAGGCTTACCGGAGCATGCGGTCAGTTGCAAAGTCTCAACCAAACGGGACTACAACGGACGGTCCTTAACCGATACAATCGGAGACACTATAGTGGGACTCCTTTCCCAATGCAAGTCCACCGACCGATCTCAAATCAACATTATCATTCATTCATTCAGTTGTTTCACAACAACCCTTCAAACTTTGCTAAATATTTTCAAAGTTTTCTTATTAAGCAAGGCTAAGCAGACTAAGCATTTTCCAATAAAACAACAACAAGGATAATAATGAAGTTTCAAGGATGGTAGTGCAGTAATTCGGTTATCACTCAACTCCTACCACCTAATGCAATAAAACATTGTTACAATTGAAGTAAAGCTTTTCAAAACATAAGGAAGGTTTAAATGCAACCGGGGCTTGCCTTGGTTGACGGGAAGTTCAGGTTCTGGGTCAGTACCACAAATATCAAATCCCACCTCCACGGACGTCGGCTCTTCTTCGGGGACGGATTCAACTTCGGCAATCTCTTTATTCACGGGGACTACACGTGATGATAACATATGCTCAATATGATGAAATAATAAACATGATGCTTGATGGATGTGTAACAAAGTTAATAACTTAATTTCCTTCGCAGTACAGTTGCAAAGCAATTGATCCTAACCTAACCCTAATTTAGGTTTCACGTAGGTTAATTACTTTATTAAAGATTTTCGTTTAACACATGAAATAACACCAATTAAGCATTAACAACATAGTTAAGAGAGCTCAAACAATCAATTAAGGGTGCTAAAGGTCATTAAGTGTTAATGACCCAAAGTCAACACTCAATCTCAAAGTCAAACAACCCTAAGTCATTAGGTTCTAATTACAAGATTAACTAATTACTTAATAAAGCATAAATTAAGAATAAAAAATTAACTTTGTCTAATTTATCTCAAATTTTTATTTTAGAAAGCTTACATCAATACTAAGTGGTAAAACAATTTTCAAAATTTTTGGACAATTAATTAAGCCTAGGAAAATTATGGAAAAGTCATTTATTAATTAATTGAGCTAATTAAATAACTTACAAAAAGTAAATAAAATTGGCATTTAATATTTTTCTTAAATAGTAAACAATACAAAGAGGTTACACAATAATTCTTACCATTTTTGGAATTTTAAATAATTCACAACAAAATAAACAAAACTAGTTAGTATACACATTTTTGGAAAAAGAAAAACAGAAATCTGCAGCTCGGGCCGCTTCTCCTCTTCTCTCTTAGCTCGGCCCAGCAGTGCGCGCTCGCTCGCAGCCCACCCGCGCGCGTGCTCCTTCTCTTCCCGCGGCCCGCTCGCTCGGCCCAGCAACGCGGCCAGGCTGGCCCGCTCGCGCGCGCACACTCTCCCTCTCTTGCTGACAGCGCGGCCCCGCCTGTCATCTCTCTTCTTCCTCACTCGCTCTCTCTCCCTGCGGCCCGACCATGACGGCACAGTGGCCGGCCGGCGATCACGACACTGGTGACCCAACCAACCCGACCAACACGGTCTACACCACACTGCGAACCTCACCGGACCACTCTCACGACCGCAGACCCCCAGAGGTAGCACCTCACCAGCCATGGCGGCACGGTGGCTGCGGCTCACGGCACGCCGACGTCACAAGCCGGTAGCGGCTAAATTAAAGGCATGGGAAGCAGCAGAAGCTCACCACAAGTGCAGTAGAGCAACCAGCAGACGCAGAAAGGCGGTGGAGATGACTGGCCGCGTGAGGCGGCTTGGTGGCGCTCAGTCACCGGAGATGGGAAAGGAGACGGTCGTGCGGGTGATTCAGGCAGAAAGGGACTGGTGCAGGCAGACCAGGAGGCACGCAAGAGCGAGGCAAACTTGATGGTGTTGTTGCTTTAGCTGAATACGGCTCAACGGCGACAGCAGTAGCGGCGGAGCTGAGCGGCGGTGACGGCAAAAGGAGAGAAAACAAAGAAGAAAAACGACGGCGTGCTCGGTCCTTTTAAAGGGGTCTCCAGTGATGCTAGAAGGCACGCGCGGACGAGGTGGCGATCGCAGGCGCGTCTAGAAGCCGGTCGAAGGCCATGGCGGCTCGCCGGTGCCCATGCCGCGCGGTGCTCGGCCGGGATTCGTCGGTGCACTGTAGCTCCCCCCCCTAAATTTTCAATTTGAAACTGTTTTTGCCAAATTACTCCCAAAATCATGTAGCAACTTCAAAAATTCCCTAAATATGAAATCTTCAAAATTTCAAGCTCTACAAGCTTCATGTTGAAAACTTTTTCAAATTCGAACTGGATTTTGAAATTTGAATTTGAATTCAAAAGGGGACACTTTTCTAGAATCTGGTAATTTAGAAATTACTTTAAATTTTATATTGAAACTTCAAAAACTCCAAATACCAAAGTTGTACATCTAGCCAAGAACTACAACTTTGCTATTAAAACCATTTTCAAATTCTGCCTCTATTTTGAAATTTGAGTTTGGGGATTAAAAGAGGTCAAATTTGAAAATTGCTTCTTTTCAAAATTACTCAAAATTTTACACTGAAACTTTGAAAACTCAAAACACCAAACTTATAGCCCTTGAAATGATCTACAAACTTGGTTTCACACTTTTTCCCAAATTTTTCTTAGATTTTGAATTAATCAAAAAGGGGTAAAATCAGGGTTTTGGATTTAAGGTTTTCGGATGAATTTCAAAATAAAACTTGTTGCTACTTAAATGGGTGAGTATTTAGTGATCACACCATAATCCAAGGACATCATTGAGTCAAGCATCACATGATTGACCAAACATCACTCTTGGTTGACCAGGTTGACTTTGAAAATTCTTTTAATAATTCCTCAAATTTGAATTCGAATCCGAATCGGAAAACTTGCAACAACTTTTGGATTCCAAATTCAAACTAAAACATGAAGCTTTACTTTTTGAGTTGGTCTTGAGCTCATACCCTACAAGTGACACTAATGTACAACACAGTCGTACACCTCAACGTACATAGGGCATAAACTAAGTATTTGCGGTGACATTCGAAATTAGTATTTTTGGATTCGTGTCACACACCACAGAAACACAATCAACCTAGGAAACGTAAACTTATTTGAGTTGATGCACAACATGGTTAACTTAATCATGAATGCTTTGCAGTGCAATATGATGACATGGCAAATTTTAGTCACTATAACACCAGAGGTGTTACACTGGGGTCCGAGGAGCCCGTCGCAGTCCTCGCCATGGCCCTTGGCCCACTCCCCATCCATCACACGTGAGCACGAGGATGACCTAGGAGCCGTGTTGAGGTCTAGATTCCCCAACGGTGGTGAAGGATGGATCGGAGGCGGCGAAACCGTAGTCGTCATCCTTCCTCGATCGAGTCCACATGCGATGCCGCGAGCTCCACCCGCTTGGTCACTGCGTCCAAGGAAGTAGTCGTATCGCGTGCCTTCTCACGTAAATCGCCGAACGCCGTGTCCGCAGTCGCCTGCCAGGTCCCGATGGTGTCCAACGAATCCATTGTGCTCTGCAACATCTTCTGAAATCCCACGAACTGCTTCACCACCTCCCCAAGCTGAGCCGAGACCTCCTCCTCCGACTGTGCCATGTCTTTCTGAAACTTCGACGGTCCTCACTTCGGTGCCAGACTGCTCACCAATCACCGATTCCTGCTGGGAACCTGAAAGCCCAAGTTTGGTTTTGGTAATTAATGACACCAAGTTGCTAATGCCATGTGTTAAGTGGTTTAAGTTAGGCATAAGCAACACATGTGATGAAGGTGCATGTGGCATGGAGTGGTGGCCACAAGATCACATAGAGATGGTGCATGGACATGAAATGATGGTCATGGTGATCAAGCATGAGGAGATGGACATGGAACAAAGTGATCAAGGCAAAGGTATAATCATAGGGTTTGCTTTTGCCGGTCTAAGATGTGGAGAGAAGTGATTGACCGGGTTTAGGATTGATAGCCGACTATCAAGAGGGGCAATCACGGTTAGCTCGTGAATCAAGTGTTACTAGGTCATCATCTTGAGCATATGCATTAGGATCTAATAGAGAGCTAACGTAATGCCTTAAAAAATGATTGTGAAAATGCTAACACATATGCACATGGTGTTTTACACATGATGGTGTTGGCACATTTGCGAAGGCGGCGGTGTTTGAGCGGTAGTGAGGGGTTTGGGGTTCGCTCTCCCTCCCGCCGAGCTTGCGAGCGCGGGATTCAGACGTTTTCGGGGAAATGAAATGCCTATTTTCCATTGCGCCTGAGGTTGAAAAAGTGGTGAAAGCACGGAAGTGTTTCATGAGCTAAAACATGTGCTTTAGTGATACACATATGGAGAGTAGCTCATAAGTGACAAGGGTGATCAAGCGAAACGAGAAAACGATGAAGTGTCACCATATACACGCGACAGACGCGCGAGCTGGGAGCAACAGACACTGACGTCAACGTCTGTCGGGCTACCCTAACTCGGCCTGTGCGCGTGGGCGCGACAGACGCACTGTCGCGAAGGCAACAGACACGGCCTCGCGCACTGTTCTAGCGTCTGACGCTGTGGAACTGCGCGGGCGCGCGCGAGCGTGAGCCACAGATGCTCGACGCCCCATCTGTCGG
Source organism: Saccharum hybrid cultivar R570 (assembly GCA_038087645.1). Lineage (NCBI taxonomy): Eukaryota > Viridiplantae > Streptophyta > Magnoliopsida > Poales > Poaceae > Saccharum > Saccharum hybrid cultivar. Next base: position 22,427,564 of record JAQSUU010000496.1, read on the forward strand.
CCTTGCAGTGTACGCGTCTGACGAACTCGGGCGTAAACATCGTCACTGGACCACGTCTGTCGGGCGTACGGGTGCGTCTGTCGACCGGCGTCAGACGCGTCTGTCGCTACTATTCATGACCGTTGGTTTTCGAATGAGCTGGACACGTGGCGTCGCTCGGAGCGATGGACGCACCTGTAGCGTCTGTCTGCTTGGTGACAGACGCTACTGTGCAGCGTCTGTTGCCCCCGAATTTTGCCCAGTGAAGGGTATAACGACTAGCGGCTTTTCTATTCGCTATAAATAAGAGGTGGCTGGCCCTTGGGGGTTCTCTCTTGCACATTTGACATATTGAGGCGCACTTTGAGCTAGAGAACTTCCCCTCAACTCATCTCCTTGCTTGGTTGCATACTTTAGAGAGATTGAGTGAGATTTAAGTGCATTACATTAAGAGTTGCATCTAGTGGCACTTGATTTTTGAGTTTGCTGCGGATTGCTTATTACTCTTGGGTGTTTTCCGACACCCTAGACGGCTTGGGGCAGCGGTGGTGTTGAGCTCGTGATTGGAGATTGTTTTGAGCCTCACCAAGCAATTGTGAGGGGTTCTTGAGCCTTCCCCGCGGGAGTTCGCGAATTGGCTACTCTAGTGGAGCTCGTGGCTTGGAGGATCCCCATCTTGTGAGTGGATGTGCGGCATTAGCTGAGGGTTCAACTCTTGATAGTTGATTAGCTTGCGATCCATCAAGTGGGTGCATCACCACAACGAGGAGTAGCTTGCCGGGAAGTAAGTGAACCTCGGTAATAAATCTTGTGTCATCTTATTGCCGAGGATTTCATTTGTGTATGTGATCACGTTGATTGATTGGTACATTGGACATATCTCTTCTCATCAACGTTGGTATATCTTTTCAAGCTCGCCGCTTTACTTTTTGTTCTTTGCCTTGTTTAGCTTGAGTAGAATAGCTTATCACTTAGGGGTAATTAGTTTAGAGACTTAGCGTTGTTGGTGTGAACTAGAGATCATAGCCTTGCACTAGAATTATATTTGTGGCTTGCTTAAAAGTAGTTGAGCTAGTGCTTGAATTAGCTTCACCATCTTATTTATTAACTTGTTGTTTAGTAAAGATTGTAGAAAATTTAAATAGGTTATTCACCCCCCTCTAGCCATTTGGACCTTACAGAACCGCAATGTGCACCGACCCGTTCAACCTTGGCTCAGACCTATGGCGTCGCGCAACTCAATTCACCGAAGTGAAGAACCGGCGATGCCCGCCGATGGGGATTACGAACGCGATCAAGGTAACACGATCGATGGCTTTGATACCAATTGTCACGACCCCACTAGAGATCACGACGGATTTCACCGGAGTAGAGTTCGGGGTAGGAAGAATAGCATGAGGAAGAAGCGAGACAAATAGAATTGGGACTGGGAATAGCAATTTGGGGCAAGGTTCAGGTTTCTGTTATTGCATAACCGAATCAGTCCTTTACAACGCCCTTTATAGCTGGCGCAAACACACACTGACAATGGGGCCCAAGCCCAGACCAAACCGCCTTACAACAAACGCAATCATCCACCAACTCGGATTAACAGAGTTCACCCTACCTTTAGCGTCGTCAGACTCGCCGTTCCTTCTGTTGTCGGATTTCTGTCAGGTGTTGGCGTTTCGTCAGTCTTGACAGACTTAGCCGCCTTCTCCTTGGCCTGAGTCCGCTTATAGGTCCTGACAATGTATTGATCCGTTAGTACAAAAAATTAGCTAGCTAAGATCTAATACTTCTACTGTTCCAAATTATAAGTCAATCCAACTTTCTTAAAGTTAAAGCATCTTAAGTTTGCCGTCATGACCAAAGTGAGTCAAGTTAGAATAAGAGATCAATCGTGAAAAGGATGAAAACATCATGTCATCAATTTAATAGACTCAATCATCATTGATAATGCTTCTTCTGTCACAGAAAGAATCAATTTCTAGTCCAAAAATTTGTCTCCAAAAGAATCGATTTCTGGAGTTGAATGGTCCATAGATATACATTAATCTCTCTCGTAGTCTGGGTTGCATTTAACACAACCTCTCTCTTCTGTGCTGCTATTGGATACTCCCAACGACACTACTTAATTAGGCTTCTCGGTAACTAGAGAGCTATTAAGGTTCAACAGTTTAATAAGGGAAAGCATGGCCTTTTATCTTCATTGCTAATTTGTCATAAAGTTGATAGGAATTCATTCTTTCAGAGACAGAGGGAGTAATAACTATTGGATATACTCCCTCTGTCCCTGAAAGATCAATTCCTAGAGCAAAATTTTGTCCACAAAAGAATCAATCTCTAGAGCAGATGCCAATTTATTCCTCCTCGAAGTCTTGGTCGCATAAATCACAACCTCAAATTCCCCAATCCCGTTCCAATTTGAGTGTAGGACTACGTACAACAACATTTAATATCCTTCGAATACTCCTAACGACACCTCTTAATAAATTGAAATACTCAAGTGCTCTCGGCAACTATAGAGATATTGATGTCCAACCAGGGGTAACATAGTCTTTTTCCTTGTTTGCTATTCTGTCCTAAAGTTGTTAGGAATTGATTCTTTCAGGGACAACGGGTGTATTTCATTATCTTGAAATTATTCATGTCTAACAATATGAAAAATAGTTTGAAGTAACCGCTGAGTTATATCTAGATCGTGCACATGCACTCTATCACTCTAGAAAATAATCTAAAGTGACCCTCTTAAATCTTCATCTAAATTACCCATCTATGTAAATTATGAAATATAATATGAAGGAACCTTAAGTTTATATACAATATGAATTACCCATCTTTACCATTATTAAGAATAATAATCTAAAGCAAATCCCTCATTATTAATATTTATCTAAATTACTTACGCCTTCCGCAAAAGAAAACAATTATACTTACCTTTGTCATTATAAAAATAATAATCAAATTACTCATATATATGTGCTCCTAAATTACCCACATTTTACAATGTTATACTCATGTATGTGCCCCACCTTACCTTTCGGCTCCTTATCGGTTAACTCTGTTATCGTACGTCTATATAATCCCATTAACACGATTCATTTATGGCATTAGACTAAACCTAAAGATGTATCAAACAACATGTAGAAGAAAGAGAGGGCTAACATAGTGGTGAGAGAAGAACAAAAAAACAGTACTCAATTCTAGTGGCATATGAAAACACAAGCCCCCATGGAGAGGGTAGTTGGTTCCCATACGTGGCTTTGAGTTGTGTGTGAGACTATATCTCCTACTCTCTACTTATAATGGTTTGATTGCTACACCTTAATAATAGCCAGTAGACAAGTAAGTCAATCAAGAGTGCTCCTAGGTGATTAATGAGAGGCATGACGGACTTTCGCCTCGCTGCATAATTAGTCCTAAAATTGCTAGGAGTACCTTATTTAGGGACGACGGATCAGTGACAATTTTTCAAATCAAAGACGTGATCTTCCGGCGCTGCAGAACAAAGTGTCTAGTATGAATTAGTAAGTGTCGATGTCACACTAGCTAGATCAAGTGTGGCGACAATTAGACTTGGTCTAAGTAGCGGAGCACCGAGTGAGACGGCTCATCAGTCGGTTTCGCGAGCTTGTCGCAGCGTTCGCGGAGAGATCACAAGCAACACGGAACCACACCAACGGCGTGTGCGTACGCCGAGCTCGTGCACACTGTGCACAGCAAGCGTGCCACCCACTATGCCAGTGTGCGTCGCCCGGAATCCTCTCCAACCGCCGCCGGTCGGCCTATAAACTGGCTTCCGCGCACCAGCCAGGCTCCCTCGCGCCTCTCGCACAAAGTCATAGAGCTACTACCAAGTAGCAACCATACCAAGCAGTAGCATCTCCGTGTCTCTCGCGCAACGAAGCAAGCAAGCAAGAAAAAGCTTCCACCATGGCCAAAGCCAGCACCAGCAGGCTGCTCTTCTCCCTCTCGCTCGTCGTCCTTCTGTTCCTCGTGGAGACCACTGCTCCCCATGGTTGTCGATGACAATATATATTGATGTGTGCATGAGCAAATAAATGATGTTTGGGTGAACGTACGCAGACTGCGGCGCGAGCTGCTCGTACCGGTGCAGCAAGTCGGGGCGGCCCAAGATGTGCCTGAGGGCGTGCGGCACCTGCTGCCAGCGCTGCGGCTGCGTCCCGCCGGGCACCTCCGGCAACGAGGACGTCTGCCCCTGCTACGCCAACATGACAACCCATGACGGCAAGCAAAAGTGCCCGTGAACCGTGCATCGTCCCACTCCCAGCAGCATCAGCCTACCAAGACATGATGCATGCATGCATGATACTACTGCTTCATCCTACCTATATATAGCTACTACTACGCCATCCATCCATCCGTCATCAGTTCATTGTGTACGCGTGCTTTCAGCTACCTGTAGTACTACCATTATTACTCTGAATTACGCAAAATCCAAGCTCTGTATTCCGATCATACGTACCTACGTACATGAATAATAAACAGAAGATGTAAAACTATACTAGTATGACAATGTGGTGGTTGGGTGACGCAGCTCCGACAAATGTCCACGCATCGGTGATTAGCTCGTCTATGGCACGCGTAGTGCTCGTACAGTACTTTCAGCCAACCAAATTAGCCTAAGCGAACAGGTAGCTCCCTGGCACGTCCCACGAGTAAACCTTTGTTGCTGGTACGTACGCTATTCACACGGGGCGCCTTGTACGCTTCCTACATGTGACTGTGAGATCGATCGGTCTACGTGATGTGCAAACAAATAAATTGGCAGCACTAGTTCTCTGCTGTGTGCGGCCGGCACAGTGTCCGAGCGGGAGGGCGATGCACTGCACTCGAAGCCTCGACACAGCTTGGCTTGGGAGAAGTGCGCCCCGGCCTCCTTTGCCTTGGAAAAACGCCAGGTGCGCACTAGTTCATGCTCACTCTGTCCCCGTTAAATGTCGCCATTGGTTTTCATGTCAAAAATTTAACTTTATTCGTACAAAACACGTATATTTGTATCTCTAAATAAATTTATTGAAAAACTAGATTCAAATATTTATCTAATGATCTTAATTATGTACCATAAGTATTAATATTTTTTATATATAGTTAGCCAAAGTTGTTTCTGACAAAGTGAAAACGACGGATGTTTAGTGACAGATGGAGTACTGAATCCGAAGTTCACTTACGACACCAACCGCTTGGACCACGTGGAACGCTGCACATAGCAGTCCATGGGAGCTGATGAGGGATGGTCTCATCAGACACAGTTCTTAATCCTGCTGCTGATATATTGCCATTATATGTAGGCGATGTATGTGGAAGCAATCATGCATCCTCAAGACCTCAACATTGCTTGAAGTCGCTCGCAGCCTCCGCTAGCTCCAGACTCCTGACTCAACAATTGCAAGGTCACACTCATACAGAGTGTGACGAGACTGGCAAGCCGGCCCTTGATTGTTCTGTGTGTCAACAAGTGCTTCATCATGATCCTATATATTGTGTGTCTACTGATGTACAAAAGGCGACGAAGCCTTATACAACCTTTCTCCGATCCTCTTGTTTAGCCATTCTAGGCTTCTAGCAGCTTTATTTGTGGCGAAGTTGCTCGATCGAGCTGAGCTTATGTGCAGATGGTCTGGGTATCTCTCGATCGAGTCTCGACGTTCTTGAGTCTCCACAACTCGAAAGCAGCCCTCCACCGATCGATCGCTCACTCCAACGGATGCCGCCGTAAGCTCATGGAATCGAGCCAAACAAGCCGACATGCATGGATCAAAATGCTGATGTGGCGGCATAATAAGGGCCTGTTTGGATCCTTTAGTCACTTTAGGGACCAAAGTTCCAAACAAACTGACTAAAAAGTGACTAAAACACTTTAGTCCCAGTGGTCACTCAAGAGGTGCTAAAAGTAACTAAAAGAGACTAAACCTCATATTTTAGTCACTTTGGAGCCAAACACCATGACTAAAAGGAACTAAAAAGTCTCTTTTAGTCTATCAAAACAAACAGGAATGACTAAAGTTTAGTCACTGCTTTTAGTCAGTGGACTTTAGAAGATGAGATCCAAACATGCTTAAATAGGGATAGAAACCATCCTTAGGCCTGCATTGGGAGTGCCCTCACTCTTCTTTTTATGGAAACGCTGCTAATCTACTACAGCCCACAGGGTGGTTGCCACTTGCAGTGGCGTTTTCCCTGCCCACCAAAATCTTGCACAAATCATAACACAAACCGTCGTATCAATACAAAACCTATTCTGCTTGTTCATTTTTAAGTTAGCCGACAAAAGTTCTAACAATGTTTTTCAAGGTTTTTTTAATGATTCCGCCAAAAACATGTTTTACATTGAATTTTTTCTCTAGTGGAATATTCGATGGACACCCACAGGTACAATCGTGGAAAAAACACTAACAAAACATTCTTATAAAGTGAAAAAAGGCAAACAAACCAAAACTTGGCACATCGATAATTACAGAAGTTGAGATGCAAAATTGATTTTAAAAAACCGATACGATAATAACAAATTTTGAATAATGTGTCCTATAGTGCACACATGTATGGGATTTGTCATTTTCATACAAATTTTGTAGAATTGATTTTTGTGTCACAACTTTTGCGACAAAATAGGGTTACATAGAAATGGGCCAATAGGTAGAGGGTATATGGCTCGCTCTTTTATGTACACTAGCAAATATGCACGTGCGACACACGTGTGTATGAAAAACTATTTGGAATGCAATGATAATATTAATTAAATTCTTGATATATCAATTCATATATATCATCAACATATTTTAAAATATAAAAATATTATAATAAATTACTTATTTGATCCATAAAATGTTAAAGAAGTTTACAAAATTTTATTAATGAGCCACACCAGTCTAGAGTGGGTGCTGATGTCTACATTGTCGATTTCTGATAACGCGGTCATGGAGTCGCCGTTCGGCTATGGCACCGTGCGGCCATAGAATACAGTGTCAAACTTGGCCATAGTATGACGATGATTGGTCCACAATACTAATACGATAGCAATATATTTAACTCATTTATTATGTGTGTGGTCCAAGATAATTATTGGGCTAGTAACCGTAATCGGTGCATACACTGCTGCATGTTTTTTTTTTTGCTGGTGCAGCAGATCAACCAGATTTCGGAGTAAGAAAAGACTTATGAGTTGTGTGCAACCAAAGAATTTCTCTGAATAAAAAATAAAATAAATAAACATTATAGAACCGTAAATATAGGCATGAGACAAAAATGTACGTAGCTGCATGCAGTGGATCAGAGGAGGTCCAAGATAGATTTTGCTAGCGTTGAATGCGTTGACGGTGAGCAGCCGTCACCGAGGTGATGATGGAAGTACGTACGACCGGGCTCACAACCAGGCCCGTGAAAGCGTGCGGCCGCACGGGATTCCTGGACCTGTAAGCATGCACCGTGAGAACAAGGGAGGCGCGTGGATGGATGGAGCCGTGGGCTGCTGTCACTCGGCCGCCAGGCCCACCACGAAGACCTAGGAGAAGTCTTATATGCGGACGAACCGCTATGTTTTTTTATATAGCGCACGTAGTCTAGAGTCCTAGTCCGTCGTACCACATGAATGGAAACGTGCGTGCCGTGATGAAACCGGCAGAAGTTGGACGCTTTTTATTGTTGCCATGTGACCGAGAGAGAGTTGTAATTCCGTTAGGGAGGGGAACGTGGCCGAGAGGAAGTCGAGCCATGGGATTGAAAAAGTGCGGGGTATCTTAAGATCTCATGATGACGGAAGACTCATATTACATAGCGTCTGGATCAAATGGTTATCAATGAGAGAGAGTAAGATCTCGAACGACGGACGGTTTATACGAATGGTGTTAAGATCGAACGGTTATTACAGAAGAAGAGCTCCTACAAGAAAACTCGCTCTTTTATAGTGTGATGTATTAATGGATGAATATGGCAATAGTTTTTCGAGAAGTCAATGCCTATATCATATAAAAAATGTTCTTGATCCGGATAAACAAGGTATATAAGCCACAATTCATTTTGTATATGATCCAAAGTCTGCTACTTCTACAGATAATTATTTGCTTCTACCAACAAGCATTCATCACTTCTACTGATAATTATTAACTTTCTACTAACAAATTGTACAAAAGAGTGAACCAAATTTTTCACAAAAAATTGCACAATTGGCATATCTTCTAGATCAGCTTGGATTTGCTGAGAAGGAAAAAACGGCGAATCCTAAGCGTCGGATGGGTGCGCGCTATTGGGCAGGATGACAACCTTCCGGTGGACGTTAACATGCTATCGAGGGCGAGCGTTAAGCATGCTTAGAGAACGAGTGAGGCGATTTAGGCTAATAGAGATATAATCGAGATTCGAGGGAAGATTGGCGTGCATAGAAGGTAAGGACCGAAGAATGCAGGTGTGAGATCGAAAGGAAAACCGAGTGCAAAAGAGCCAAAGGAACTGGCGAGTGAGGGTTCCAGAGCAAGGCCAAGCAAAGCGAAACATGCCAAAATAAGTCATCTATTGGGTAGAGTCACCTTTTAACGCTTTTGTGGGGGTATAGACCCGTATACTCTCATGGCTCCACATGGGCCGCGCCAGACAAGGTGTCTCAACTCGCCAGAAAGGGCCGCACGGATCTCCGAACTTCTCGGCGAACCGTGCGGAGCAAGCAGAGACTACTTGATAATCAAGGAAACAAAGTCGGTTACGATAGATATCGTAGCCTTCGTGGATACAACAGTTGTAATCGGCTGGGATTAGATTCCTTATATCTGTAACCTTGCCTCCCGTACTATATAAGGCGAGCAAGGACCCCCTCAAAACACATCATCATCACGTATCAATACAATCCACAAAGACGCAGGACGTAGGGTGTTACGCAGTTCGTGACCCGAACCTGGATAAACCTTGTGTTCATTTTGCATCACCATCTAGTTCGTTGTTTTGCGCACCTCCACCGATAATCTACTACCGTGGGCATACCCCTCGGTAGACTGTCCACCACATCTCGTCGACAGTGGCGCGCCTGGTAGGGGGTGTGCGTGCAGACTCTATGGCGAGCCAGATGGTCAACTTCCCTACTTCCATGGTCCTTCCAGCGGGCCTAACATTCACGATCGGGATGTTCACCTGGACCACTGGCGTTGATGGCCCCGCTGAAGTTGTGGAGGCGGTGCAGGCTCCTCCTGCGCCAACCGAATCTACATCAACAATGGCGGATTCGATCTTGGGACTAGTCTCGGGGTCGCTTCCTTTGACCACCCGCCGTTCGCTTCCCTGCTATCAAGGAAGGCGTCTCGACAATGCCGATCTGATCGAGTGTATCGATCGGGTCACCACGGACTTGGCTGAAACCCTGACCTTAGTAGATTCGATCAGAGATCGATCTGCTGAGGATCGCCGTTCCTAACCTGTTTAGGCTGGCCACCAGAGGCGTCTTGACCCTGATCTCGTGATCACGACAACTCTAGAGGGGCGGATGGTTCGTTACCGACCAGTACCCGCAACCGGCTTGAGGTCGGGGGATTACGAAGCTCTAATGAAGCACTCCTCCAACACCGACCCATACAGGCTGGTGAACGTGGCGTCTGAGTACACCGCTCGCCTACCACAACCGTTCGTGGATCCCGCTGAGCGTGATCATGTTTTTGATCTCTGTCTGGTAGACCTGCGTGAACCAGACCACCCTGCGCATACTGTTAATGTGGCAGAGATCAGGCAGATCAGAGAACTCCCTCTCTACAATCCAGGAAGAAAGTACCAGGTCTACCGAATCTCATGGGACTAGCTATACCTGCACCCTCATTGATCCATATGGGCAGGAGTTCCTAGCTTTTCCACCCGGCTTCGGAGGTGCCGTCTTCACCGTTAGCAATGATGAGCCCCCTCGTGATGGGGCAACCGATCAAGAGAGGGTCGCTCGGGAGGAAAGAAACGCCGACCGTAGGGTTCGGAGAGTCGACCTGGAGAATGCCAAAGAGGATGCGGTTGACGCAGGCGTGAGTGGCCAGCGCGATATCCGCCGTGATCTGACCGACGCATTCGACATGTGCGACAACCAGCAAGTGTTCAAGACAGGAGCGCCAACATTATCGTCGCCATGAATGAACTAAATAAGCTCCCTGAATCCTCGGCACTCGACGCTGTCAAGGCTTATTTGATGGCGGCCACAGTCCAGGTCAACGAGAGGCGTACACCCACACCATCGGTGTATACCACCTGAAGTCATCACCAATGAGGTTCCTAGCAACGGGGAGGTCCCTATCTTTACCAGGGCCACGACGTAAACTATGAGATGCACCATCCCTGAGATCAAGGCGGAAGACACAATGCCGACCAGCGAGGCGAGCATGACGCCGATCAAGCGGGCGAACGTAACCAACAAGGCGGTAGTGGCGCACATCATGGAGGAGAGCGTGTTGCAAACCGCGGTGGCGGTCGTGGTAGACAATGTTGTCTTGACCAGGAAGTGGAGCAGCCTGGAGGTGACCTCCATGACCATCTCAGCGCCAACTTGAATTTGAGGGATCGCATCGAGAACAATCGAGAGGAGCGACATGCATCTGAGATACAGCGTAGGCGGGAATATGATGAAGCACATGGTGCACCCGGCCGTGGTTATGCACCGCGTGTCGGCCATATCCCCGGCCTCCGGCCATTCACTGATCGGCTCCATGCCGTCGTTTGGCCAAGAAATTTCAAGCGCATGGCGATAAAGACATGATGGCCAACTACTTGCCTGTGGTCATCAACCAATCTGTGAACCAGTGGCTCCTCAGCCTAGGGGAAGGTTCCATCGATACTTGGGCTCAGTTCAGGAGGGCTTTCATCGATAGCTACATGGCCACTTGTCAACAGCCCGGCAACAAGTATGATTTGGAGAAAGTTAGAGACTATCCAAATGAACCATTGCGTGACTACATCCGCCGCTTCTCGGAAATGCGGATATCCATCCCTAACATCAACAGCGACGAAGCTATCTCTGCGTTTATCAGAGGCCTCCGCCACCATGATGCTCTCAGGACCAAGCTGCTTCGCAAGAGGCCCGACTCAGTCCAAGACCTGCTCACAGTGGCAAAGAAGTGGGCAGATGCTGACGAGGCCAACCAACAGATCAAGGAAGACGTTGGCCGGGCTCCTCGCCCTGACCAGCAAAATCGTCGCCCCGACGACCAGTGCGATGATCGGCGTCGTGACGACCGCCGTGATGATCGGTGCAACGACAACCACGACCGCCGCAACGATAATCGTGATCAGCGTCGGCAGGACGACTTTAGGGCGCGGCAGAGCTGTAACCGACCAGTTGAAAACACCGTCAAGCCAGCGCCCAAGCGCAACTATGATGATGCTTACTCCAAGGTCCTTCAGGGTCCATGCCCAGTTCATCTGGACTTCGACCATACAATGGGGGACTGTAGGGGTCTGAAGTCCATCTATCGCTCGGACCCCCGCAAAAGGTAGCGCGGCGGTGACAAAGACGACGACAAGAATGACCGCCGGGATGATAAGAGGCCTGATGAGGAGGACAAGACCGAAGAAGAGCGTGACAAGGACCCTCGTCATGCCTACAAGGATCCAGATAGAAGCGTCCGTAGCATCTTTGGTGGGGAGGTTGCCCTGGAAAACAGGCGACAGAGGAAGCTTACCGCCAGAGCTGTCATGGCCCTCAACAACTCTGACGAAAAGGTTGCCAACCCCAAGTATCAAAACTGGTCGCACCAGCCCATTACGTTCAGCAGAGCTGACTAGTGGGCCAATATTCCGGAGCCAGGGCGTTTTCCCCTTGTTCTGGATCCTGTCATCAGGAACGTACGGTTCGAGAAGGTGCTCATCGACGGTGGCAGCGCCCTCGACATCCTCTTCCGCAACGCTCTAACTGAGTGAGACATTAAGCCGGAAGACCTCAAGCCTTACAATGCACCTTTATGGGGAGTGCTCCCGGGGTAGGCCTCTTAACCCTTGGGTCAGATCACGCGGGCAGTCGGCACCGCCGACCACTTCCGTATCGACTACGTCAACTTCATCGTTGCAAACTTCGAGGGAACGTACCACGCCATACTTGGCCGACCAGCTCTGGCCAAGTTTATGGCGATACCGCACTACGTCTACCTGATCCTGAAGATGCCAACCGAGAAAGGCGTAATGTCCCTCAGGGGCAATGTGCTCATCGCTTACAACTGCGAGAAGGAGGGTTACGCAACCGCTAAAGCCCTCGAGCTCTCGATCCGCATGTAGCAGTCCATCACCGACGCCAAGAAGATCCCTCCCACCGATCTAGAGACTCCAAGCAAGGAAGCCACCCGTGCTGCTGCAAAGTCCAAGGAGACCAAAGAGGTGGAACTGGTCCCAGGTGACAAGACCAAGACGGCTCGCATCGGGGCTACCCTGGAGCCCAAATAGGAAGACGCTCTCGTCAGCTTCCTGAGGGAGAACGTTAGCGTGTTTTCATGGAAACCCGCATACATGCCCGGAGTACCTCAGGAGTTGATCGGGCACTCCTTGGATGATTCAAAGACCGCCAAGCCAATCATATAGAAACTATGACGGTTCACACAGGACAAAAAGGAGGCAATTAGGGTAGACGTAAACTGGCTCAGAGCTGTCGGCTTTATCAAAGAGGTGTGTCACCCGGAGTGGCTTGCCAACCCAGTTCTTGTAAGAAAAAAGAACAATGAATGGAGGATGTGCGTTGATTACACTGATCTCAACAAACACTGCCCTAAGGACCCCTTTGGCTTGCCTCGTATAGACAAGGTCATAGATTCTACCGCTGGCTATAAGCTCTTATCTTTCCTAGATTATTACTCTGGCTACCATCAGATCTCTCTGAGAGAGGAGGACTAGATCAAGACATCGTTCATCATGCCCTTCGGTGCTTACTGCTACATGACCATGTCGTTTGGGCTAAAAAATGCTGGTGCAATCTATCAACGAGCCATCCAGCAGTGCCGCAAGGACCAGATCAGAGATCAGCTCGTTGAGGCATATGTTGATGATGTAGTGGTGAAGACCAAAGTGGCCTCTACCCTGGTCAAAGACCTCGACCAGACCTTCAAGGCACTCAATAAGTTTCAATGGAAGCTGAATCCCAAGAAGTGCATATTTGGTGTGCCATCTGGCATACTGCTCGGCAACATAGTTAGCCGTGATGACATACGGCCTAACCCGGAAAAAGTCAAAGCGGTCATGAAGATGAAACTGCCCAAGTGCGTCAAGGACATCCAGAAGCTAATCGAGTGCATGGCCGCTCCGAGTCGATTCATATCGTGGCTCGGCGAAAAGAGTTTGCCATTCTTCAAACTCCTCAAGGCAAAGGAGAAGTTCGAGTGGTCGGAGGAAGCTAACACTGCTTTTGTAGAGCTCAAGTAGTTTCTCACATCTCCTTCGGTCCTGACGGCGCCCAAGGAAGGTGACACTTTGTTGCTCTGCATTGCAGCAACCAATCGGGTAGTTAGCACTACCATCGTCGTTGAGCGCGAGGAGGTCAGGCATGTGTACACGGTCCAGTGACTAGTATACTTCATCAGCGAGGTACTCAACGAGTCTAAGACCCATTACCCCCAAGTCCAGAAGCTGCTCTATGTCGTCCTGATTACCTCTCACAAACTGTGCCATTATTTTGATACTTACCCCATTGAAATGGTCATCGAGTTTCCGCTGGGGGACATCTTGCGTAATAAAGACGCCAACGGGCGCATTATCAAGTGGGCATTGGAGCTTAGCCCATATTCACTAGAATTTCAAAGCCACACGACTATCAAGTCATGGGTGCTGGTCGACTTCATTGTCGAATGGATAGATATGAATACAACCATCTTTGATAGCTCCCCCGAGCACTGGAAGATGTATTTTGACGGCTCCCTCAATATCGAAGGTGCCGGGGCAGGGGCGTACTTCATCTCGCCATCTGGGGATAGGCTGAGCTATGCCCTCTGGATCCACTTCAAGGCCTCCAATAACGCCGCTGAGTATGAGGTAGCTCTGCATGACCTTCACATCGCCATTGAGTTTGCATAAAAAGGCTCATGGTGTTCGGTGATTCTGCTCTTCTTATAAACCAAGTGAACAAGGACTAGGACTATACCAATGAATGGATGGATGCTTACTGCACGCAGATCAGAAAGCTGGAGAACAAATTCTATGGCCTAGAGTCTCATCACATGGTCTGGGCTGATAATGAGGCAGCTGATAAGCTGTCGAAGCTAGGATCAACCCGGGCAGTGATCCCCATGGAGTTTTTGTTCATGACCTTATTAAGCCATCCATCGAGGAAGAAGAGAAGCCTATGGCTGAATAGCCATCTGCAGACCAGCTGGTCGCTGTGATTCCGACCACTGGCACCGACTAGAGAGAGCCATTCATCAGGTATCTCACCTCTGCAGAGGTTCCCCAGGACAAGACCGAGATGGAACGCCTCATACGACATAGCAAGCATTATGTGCTGGTCGAGGGAAAACTTATGCGCAAAAATACGAAGGGGGAATTGTTGCAAAAATGCGTGTCTAGGAACATGGAGTGAAGATTTTGGAAGAGATCCATGCTGGCACTTGTGGCAACCATGCTGCTTCGCGCACATTGGTCGACAAGGCTTTCCGGGTAGGTTTCTATTGGCCTTCAACCGTCGCCGATGCCGAGAAGCCGGTCTGTCATTGTGAGGGGTGCTAGTTCTTCGCCAAGCAGACTCATGTTCTAGCCCATGAACTCCAGACCATTCCAGTGTCTTGGCCTTTTGCATGCTAGGGATTAGATATGATCGGGCCTTTCAAGCTAGCTTCGGGAGGTTTCCGCTGGGTTTACGTCATTATCGACAAATTTTCCAAATGGATTGAGTACAAGCCCTAAGTCTCACGGACTGCGAAGAAGGCAGTTGAGCTGCTCGACGAAATTATCCACTGCTTCGGCCTACCTAATAGCATCATCACCGACCTAGGGTCCACGTTCACCGGTAATGATTTATGGAACTTCTGTGATGACAGAGGCATAGTTGTCAAGTACGTTTCGGTGGCACACCCAAGGGCTAACGGACATGCTGAGCGAGCGAATGGTATGATCCTTGATGTGTTGAAGAAAAGATTATACAGGGCAAACGATAAGCATCTTGGGAGATGGTTAAAGGAGCTGCCGGCCGTGGTCTGGGGACTAAGGACCCAGCCCAGTCGCAATACTAGCATTTCCCCGTACTTCATGGTCTTCGGCTCTGAGGCCATGCTGCCAGCTGACATTGCTTTCCAGTCACCAAGGGTCGAGAATCATGACGAGGAGAGGTCGACTGAGGCTAGAGAGCTTGAGGTTAATTGCGCCGAGGAACAGCGCCTTGACACCTATGCGTGCACGGCTAAATATTTGGAAGGCTTGCACAGGTACTATAACCGCAATGTCAAGGACAGATTCTTCGTGGTCGGTGATTTGGTTCTACGAAGAAAGCAGAAGATAGAAGGATTGCATAAGTTAGTGTCACATTGAGAGGGCCCTTACATGGTCAAGGCGATCTCTAGGCCTACCTCTTATAGGCTGTGTGATCTCGACGGAGTTGACGTCCCGAATTCGTGGCATATCGACCACCTTAGGCGCTTCTACGCTTGATCTGCTACTAAGAAAGATATATACTCTTTTTGTACTTTAAGTATTCAATAAATGTTTCATCGTGCTTTTGTTGCCATCTTTTTTGAGCATCGCAATATCTCCTAAATTTCTATTAAATGGTTTGCTGATCAATTTTTCTCCTACTTGAGTTTCTCAGAACCAGCACTGTCTCTGATTTCTCCCCACACGTGCATGAGATCCGTTCACTACGTTTCGGGTGATCAGCAGTAGCGCCCTGCCATGGTCAGTAGTCTTACGCGTGCCTGGGCTCCGTGCCTCACGCTCCAGACTGTTGGTTGGACACGGACTGGAGTGACTCTAGGACAGAATAACTACTCATGCTTACCATAAAACATGATAAAAAACAGAGTTTTCATGACTAAAATCACGACTATGTATTATATAGAGATATAATATCTGGTTCGCATGGGCACCGAGTGCTCCACTATAACATACTTAATATTTTACAAAAGCACTGAGTGCTTCATCATAACTTAAACTGCAGACGGAAGTTTTTTCTAGCCCTAACCTAATGACTGCTTTGTCCAGTCTCGCTACATAGGTCCACATCAGCTATATCTTCGACGCTATTTCCATTGAAGTAATCCTGAGCTGCTTGGCTTTCCCTTGATCGGTGTTGTTGGACATGCCAGTTTCAAGCCTCTTCAGGTCCACTCCAGGGTAGTGTGACCGCACCACGCCTAACACATGGGTGACCACGTACTCGCCAGCATCGTGGATGTACTATTTGAACCAGGTCAGGAGCTCTGGCCCTTCTCGACGATGGCTTCTGGTCGGGCTGGTCGGTCGGTTGGCCCCTCTTCAGGTTCCATGCCGATCAGGTCCAGCACGGGCTTGATTCCTTGTTCCATCGCCTTGCACTTGGACGCCATGTGGTCCTTCTCCTTTATCAGCGCCTCCAGGTGTGCCTTTGCATTTTGGCGTACGACTACACTCAAGCATAAGACCATGCTGAGCATGATGAATAATACTGAAGGGAATCAACAACTAAGTGGTCGATAACTTACTTGAGAAGTCCTTGTCCAGCTTGGTCACCCGCTCCTTCAGCTTGGTGTTCTCGCTGGTCAGGCGAGCAACCTCGTCTTTGCACTCCTTGTCGAGCTGGTTGTTTTTCTCCACCAGCTCCTTATTGCTTTCTACTAGCCGAGGTAGCTTGCCAACAAGAAGCATCTTCTCTGCCTCCATGCCTGCCAAGCAGAGCGTGGTTTGTCAACAAGTCATAAGGAGAACAATGCACGAAGATTTTATCATATACCTTTCTTTTCCTGGTCCAGGTGGTGGCGCTACTGTAACACCCCTGGTGTTAGCAGCTTACTTAGCACATGATTAAAGCCTAAAAGAAATTAATAAAATGAGTTCTCGGTTTTTAAAAATTTTAATCGCTCATGAAATGATACCCGACTCTTATGTGACTCACTTCTGTAGTTAGGAAAAACTATACAAGTGTTCTAAGTTAGTTGATTTTAGGTGAAAATATGCTAATGTGATCCTAATAAGAAAAATAGAATAAGTTGTTTTAAGTGTTGGCATGAAAAATGATTTCTATAAACTAAAGTGTAATATAGTTTAGGATTAAGAAGTGCCATTTTTGGAGAATTAATTTGTGAAAAGCAATTAAACAGTGCTCATATACTTTGATCCCATAAGTGATTATGGATTGTGGACTAGTTAATGACGTGCTTGTTGGTGGAAGCGAATTAGGGTTAGACCTTTGAAAATTATGACAAGAGTGATCATGGTTGCTATTGTAAATTGAACTAAATCCTTTTTCCTAAGTCTAGAAAGGTATTGGACAATGCCATTTTGGCATTCAAATTGCAACAAAAATGCTTAAGTACCAACTTCATGTTCTTGTGTAGTTGTTTGCCTCGCAGTGAGCTTTTGTGCACGGTATAGTTCGTGGTTGTGTTGGGTGTTGCGTTGTCCACTTAAAAATTGCTCAAATGTCTCTTGAATGTGCTGCGAACCATGAATGGGCGCTCTGTTCGTGATCGGGCGTTCTGCTTGGCGAGCTCATGTTGGCACCTCCCTATATCCTTCTCTGGTCTCGCTCTGGACGTGGGGTTTTCTTCGCCCATCTGGTGTTAGTATTGACTTTAGGTTAGGGGTTTCGCTTCAACCTCAACCGTGATTTTTAGTAGCCTGTGCTCAGCTTTAAAATCCGTGCTCACCCCTGTTTCGGCTATTGGCCCGTGGGTGCGGTCACCGCGAGTGCTTAGTGCTGGGGCACCGAGTTCTGGCTGTGGCAGGCCTGCGGCCGCGGGCCGGCTTGAGCGTCCGAGTGGCACTGCACAGCGCCTCGGCCTGGCTTTAGCCGACCCCGGTCGGCTGTGGGCTGACTCCCACCGTTCCGTGCATGCCACACTCGAGTCCGACCATGACGAGCAGCTGTCCTGTGCACACTATGCTCGAGTATGACCGCGACAAGTCAAGCGCATCCCGCCAAGGCCTCCACTATTGCGACAGCTGTGCGCGTACTTGTGTTGATGCTATAGGTCGCAACCGCTCGATCTTAAATCCGCTCAAGTTCGCTTGGGTGACATCCTCCATGCGCACCACGCAGAGCCACCGTTGCCTCCCCTTCTTAACCACCAGTTCAAGTTCCGCAGCGAAATTCATCGCAGCAGTGGGTGGCACTGGTAGTCAGCTAGCCACCCTATTCTCCCAGAGCTCAACCTGTCACCACCGACCGACAATTTGGAAATTTTGCTGCCGCCGACCTTGGACGTCGCCGCAGTCGGTGAATCGGGAGTATGTCCCCAACCTATAGCTAATGAATCGATTGATGGCGGTTCAGAGTTCATCTTGACCCTCTAGACTTGGTGCTTGTCCTTTTGACTAGGGCGTTCGTCGACGGCGTGGTGACGCACCGTGTCTGCCTCGGAGCGCCGCCGCTGTGCTCGCGCGCACGTGGCCGGGTCACCTCAGCACTCCTCCGCCTCAACCATCCCCGTGGCATGAGTCTCGGTGAGCTATCGATGCTTCCCCAGTACCTTTATCACCCCGTTAGGGTCCTAGCTCGCCGAAACGGCCTTGCTGCCATGGAGGTTAGTCCGCCTACGTGGACCATGCGTTAGGAGCCACCGGTCAGCTTCTGGTCGCCGCTCTGGGTTTCACGGTTGACCCGCGATGCTCGTCGGCCCGGTGGGCCGGCGTGGTCGGGAGATGTCGGCCGGAGCTGCGCCGTCGCGCACCAGCCCACTAAGGACCGCCCTTTGGCGAAGGCGACTTACTTTCGGGTTGTTTGTGCAATCATGTCCCGTGTTCAATACTACACAGCGGCGCCGCGGAAATACCTGATAGGATAGGGGCATTTTTGCAAAAAACATGGGCGTGGGTGCGGGCTTTACGTCTCGGGCCGTTGCTAGGCCACCTGTGCCACGCGTGGTCGCACCTCGCATGGGCCGCGGCAAGCCACTGAACCGTTTTGGTCGCAGTCAACCTTTTCCTTTTCTGGAGCGTTTTCCAATTTAGTTTCTGGGGTAAACTGGTAAATTCCATATCTAATTATGTAGAGGTCCAAAAATGGTGAAACCAATTCTGTTAAACTCCTAAAATCATGATCTAGCTGGTAGAATATTTTATTCACATGTAATTATAGTATTTGTAGAAGTTCTATAATTAAACTAAGATGCTTAGTGTTATTAAGATATAAACTTATAGGAGTTTTTGTGACCATATGGTGATAGTGTTAGCCTTGAAAATTTTACAGTAGCCTTATAATATGATTATCTACTCTTTGTAATTTTTGTGGTTCCAAAATAAGTAGTTGCTAGGATAGTTACTGAGTCCTAGTTTAAATATCTGTTAAATAGATAAAGTGAATGAAGCAACACTTGAGTTCGTGTAACTAAAATACTTGTGGGGAAAATAATGTTTTATTCGACAATGTGGGTGAGTAGCCTAGTACGTTAAAGTTAGCTCGTTAGCTTGCGAAGCGTTTCGTGTTCTCCTAGTTGCAATTATTGTTGTCTATTTATGTCTTTGCGTTGCATCCACGTATATTGCAATAGGAGCGACGATGGATCGTGGAGTCGTCTGGAGTAGCCGAAAAGATGGTGCCTTGATGATCGTGTCGCCACGATGGGATGCTAACTTTTGGTTGCTTGTTACCCAGGCAAGCCCCGGTGCATAACATCTATTATTCTGCACTTTATTTATGCTTGTGCATTAAGTTTTAAGGAGTTGAATGAAACCCACTTGCATATTGATCCCATGAGTCTTACTAGTATGTCAGGATCGTGTAGATTGCTATGCTACAGGACTCCGGTAGAAGTCGAGTGATTGCCTGTCACTCGCGAGAGATAGGAAATATATTGTTGTTACTATTAGCATATTACTATCACATGGAATATATATGAATTATAAATGGAGACCGGGCGGGACTGGATGTTAGATTTGGACTTGGATTTGGTTGGGCAACCGAGCGAGGGCTCAGGTTGCATCTGTTCCGCCTGTGTCGATTAAGGACCGTTCATTGCACTGGATCCCCGGTCAAGTCACAAATATATTGTCTTGAGCACATACTTGCTTATGGGAGCAGGAAGGCTTGTTACTCTCTTGTCATGGGCTCCAGCTCTTTTTGGACCGACTATTTGGAGGCGGGGATAGGTGGAGGTCTAAGCACCACTTTGAGGCTGGGCCTCAAGTGTGGGGGCTTGGAGTCCAAGTTTGGATGGGGACCTGGAACCCGTGACAGGAGTGGAACGGCTTGGTCTCGCTTGTGCCTGGGGTGCAAGTGAGGCGTGTGTTTTCGGGTCACCTAGCTGGGCATATTGATTCGCGAATCGCCGTTTCTGTGTGACGGTACGGCTTGACTGCACACTGGCACCGTAGTAAGAATTGGCATGTGAAAGATGAAAAAATGGTTCTGATTGCTCAACCCTTGCTTGAAAGTAGAACATGTTCTTACCTAGAATGGTTGGTTAATGAACTACTGAGGGGTGCTAACAAAAATTGAATATAAGGATGCACCTTTAGTAATGTTTCCCGCAGTTGTAATAACCCACAAGCCCGATAGCCTTGCATATCCTTAGAGTCTTTTCTTTCCTCCTGACGGGTAAGTCTTGCGGAGTACAATTGAGTACTCAGGGTTTGTTCTACCCTGTTGTGGGTGACAGGTTTTAGGAGCTAACACTTGTGTGTGGAAACCTCTTGGTGGGCTCAGCGAGAATTTCCTTTACGTGCGGACGTAGAGTTTATTTAAGCTCCCACCTAAAATATTTTCAAAGGAAAAACTTATAACCTGTTATTATTTCATGTATATAAATATTCTTCATGATAATGTTTAACTTGACCTTAAATGATTTCCATCTCGCTAAAACTTTGATAACATTTACATTCCACTGTTATAATCAAATAATGAATTACTCTGATGTTGTACTAAAAGTGATGTAAGAAATGGCAAAGATGTTGTATGCTTTATCTCTCATTTATGATCCTGAGGTAAAAATGTGAATTTTTTAGTTCTCCCTCGGGTGTGCTTGACGGAATCGCAGAGTTTAGTGCACTCTCTTGGGTACTTAGTGTCTAATGAAAGACAAGTACTCTTGGGAGGGCATTAGATTAGGCGGTTCTGCCACAGTGCTCAGCTATGCTGGCCTAGAGCGCGTCCCATTCATTCTGGGCCTGCTGCAGCATCTCTTGCAGACGCACTATGTCCTCCTCAGGGATCTGTTTTCTTCCACGGTCGGGGTGATAGTATCGAAGCATCATTTTCGGTACTCTGATGTTTTCTCAATGCTCTGGAACACAATGAAGGATCAGTAATAGCAATTTCTACAAAAGCCTAATAGGGCTGCATCGGGCTTCTAGCACTCTTACCTTTATTTGGCCCATCAGGTCGTCTACTGTTCACTGTAGTTTGCGGACGGCCCAGTCTGAGTTGTGTTTTTCATAGAACACCCACTCGCCGCCCCACTTCCTTGCAACACGGATGCATTGAGGCGCCACGTTTTCTTCTTCTGGGCGGACGATTTCCTCAATCTTCGCCTCCTCCTCAACTGTAGCGGCTTCGACTGCTGGAGCCTCTGTAGCAAGGTTCCCGGTGCCACTCCTGTCGACCACTACAATGCCCATTATACCGCCTGAGGTGGCAGTGGGCTCCTCGGTAGTGGGTGCGGGCTCTTCACGCTGTTGCTCTGTGGTGTGCTGGTTGGCAATGCCGCTGGACCCGGCACATCCCTCGGTAGCGCAACTGCTCTCCCCAACTGATGGCGGTTGGCTGCCAGTGGGGTGCTCCACATCTTCCGTGGACTCTGGCCTACACCAGCCTAATAAGCTACTGCCTTAGGATACCAAAAAGGGGTTATAAAACTACTTATAGTTCCAAGCGCCTGAAAGCGGCCTTGAACGGCCGACCGCTCTGGCTCCCGCTCCCCGTAGCGCGGGTACCAGCCGCCTGGCTGCTGCTCGCCTGCTCCATCCCGACTTGAACACCCACGAGTACTGTTGAGCTAGTTCGTCCTGTATTTGGTATGACCGTTTGGGCTGGCATCGCTGCTTGGGGCGGTGTGGGCGCCCTTGGAGGTGTTGCTGCTCGGGAAGGAGTGGGCGTCCTTGGTGGCGTCAGTGCGCGGGGCATACTCTACGCCCTAGCGGTGTCTCATCCTCCTCGTCTTCCTCGTCGTCGGTTAAGCCGGCCATGACTTTACGTCGTTTTCGGCTGCTCTCCTCATCGTCAATGATCAAAGGACCCCCCGTGCCTAGGGGGTCAGTGGACTTCCTCTTCTGGGAAGGCCCCTCTGGTGTGGGGCGCTTCCCAACCACTTTCCTCATCATGCGGGGTTCCCGCACATCCACGTCGGCTGGCCAATCGTTGGCGGGCACGTCGAAGACGTACACAACTGCCCAATCCAGGCCATGGATCTTGTAAGCATCAGATTAAACATTACGGCTCCAGATCAGCAACTATCAGATATCAAATTAACACTGTGGGCGACTTTGGACATACCTGTGGTGGCGGCGCTGTTAATTTGTATGCCTTCATTGTGTTCGACGGTAGGCGGTATCCCGATAAGTCGAACAGTTGCGCCAACCACCAGTTGACCTCCTCACGCATAAGGTTCCTTGCAGACTCCCTAGTGGGGTCACCTAACCCTGAGTACTCATACAGTGGATGCACCCGCTCCTTGCACGGTTGCACCCCCCTGCAGATGAAGTTCAATGCCACCGTTGGCCCGTCGAGTCGGTTCCTGTCAAACATCCAGAGCAGCTCTTCAACCTGTACCATTTTGGCGCTGGACGGCCTTTGCCGACCAGCTCTTCTGCTGCTCTAGGATCTGAGTGACGTCACAGGCGATGAATGGCTCCTGCTCTTGCTGCACGTAGAACCATTTCTTGTACCAATCCCTTATGAATGAACTCAGGGGTACATTTAGGTATTCATCTTTCATCCCATCCCGTAAGTTCAGGTACGCTCCTCCAACTATCTTGGATCCTCCCGCACCTCCTTTCTTCTTGAGGCAGAAAAAGTGCCGCCACAGATTGAAGTGGGGCTGGATGCCGAGATATGACTCACAGAGGGTAATAAAGACGGACATAGCAAGAACGGAGTTAGGGTGGAGATTGCATATGCTAACCCTATAGTAGTCGCACAGCTTTCGCAGAAAGGGATGGCAAGAATTCCCAAATCCACGCCAATAGAAATCTTCAAAGACAACAATTTCGCTAGGATGGGGGTCTGGATAGTTCTCATCGGCTGATGTCCTCCACCGACCGATTGCGGCCTTGGCCATTACACTGGCGGTGACGAACTTCGCGAGGGTGGCCTCCGTGCTCACCAATTTGTTCCACTCCGCCGCCATCAGCTGTGCTCTTGCTCCACGGCCCCCGCACACCATCCTCCTCTTCTCCGGCTGTGGTGTGTGGGGTGGTGTTGAAGCGGCTAGATCTGGTGGTGTTTGGATCTAGGTTTTGGATTTACGGGCGCAGCGGCGATGGAACTGGCAGAGAAGGCGGAGTGAGCGGTATGGAAGACGAACTAATGTGAAGTGGATGCAGTGGAAGAAGTGGGGCGCCACCGCATGGGTATTTATAAGAGTGGAATGACCCTTTGACTTCTAGGGTTTTTGGGTAACCGCGCTCGATGCGTCGCTTCCGCTCCCTCAATCATTATCTCCAAGCGGCCTTTATGCGGGCCTTGACTGTGGTGGAGGACCCTAGAGTGGGCTTGTTTCGCAGAGTGGGCCTGTTTTGCTATATACGATCCGATTCTAGCGTGCCAGTGCATTTTGTGGTCCCACAGCAGAGCTGGGGACTGCTACGTGGCAGATCTATCTGTATGCATCGGATTGATGCCCTTGTTGTCCACGACCGAGCTGGGGACTGAATCTGCAGCAGAGCTACGGAGTGGGCCCACAACTGAGTTGGGGGTTGCCTCACAGCGGAGCTAGGGGCTGCCGAGTGGCAGAGCCATAGGATGTTTTTGTTTTAGGGCCCACAACTGAGTTGGGGGACGTCTTGCAGCAGAGCTGGGAGTTGCCACATGGCAGAGCCATGGGTTTTTATCCACGGCAGAGCTGGGGGCTGGGCCCACAGCAGAGCCGGGGACTGTGCCGTGATAGAGCCACGGTGCATAATTCTTAGTTGAGTTGGGAATGTTGCTCTTTGAACCCTGGCACCACGTGATCAAGTCACCTGCTGTCAGGCTCGGGGACTAAGTGGGCACATTTCACCTTGCGGTGAATGTGCTTATTTAGTTTTGGATTGTTTTTCTTTTAGACCCTGGCACCATGTGATCAAGTCGCCTACTGTCAGGCTCGGGGACTAAGTGGACACACTTCACTTTGTGATGAATGTGCTTAACTTTTTTTGCACCCATATTTTCTGCATAGTGCTAGAGGCACGACCCCTACCGTAACATGACTAGATCCTGAGGATCACATCTCTTGACATTATGGCACAACCATTGGTGCTACGCTTCATTAACTTTCTACAATGAAACTTAAGTGGGCACACTTCATCAAAGATGAATTGTTTTCCTTTTTTCTCGGAGCACTATGCATTTTTCTGACAAGGCGTTTTCCGACAACTGCGGTAGTCGGCTATCAGTTGAACTGGTCGGAAGGGTGGGAATATTCCTCGGTAGACCACCCTTCTGGTCGGGAGCTTTAGAACTTCAAGCCTCACTGGTCGGAGAAGGTCAAGACGGCGTGTTGCTTCAAATACATGGTGCTCGGGAGCTATCTGTGGGGGTATAGACCCATATACCCTCATGGCTCCACATGGGCCGCGCCAGACAAGGTGGCCCAACTCGCCAGAAAGGGCCGCGCAGATTCCCGAACTGCTCGGCGAACCGTGCGGAGCAAGCAGAGGCTACTTGATGATAAAAGAAATAAAGTTGGTTATGATAGATATCGTATCCTTCGCGGATACAACAGTTGTAATCGGCCGGGATTAGATTCCTCAGATCTGTAACCTTGCCCCCCGTACTATATAAGGCGGGCAAGGACCCCCCTCAAAACACATCATCATCACGTATCAATATAATCTACAAAGACGCAGGGCGTAGGGTGTTACGCAGTTCGCAGCCCGAACCTGGATAAACTTGTGTTCATCTTGCGTCACCATCTAGTTCGTTGTTTTGCGCACCTCCACCGATAATCTACTACCGCGGGCATACCCCTTGGTAGACTGTCGATCACATCTCGTCGACAACTTTTTAGTTGTAACAAAGATTGTTCTGAAAAAAATAGAAAAAATAAATACAACCTATTTTAACTTGTTACACTAAAAGTTGATTAATAACTGAAAAAAGAGAAGTACTACAGTACCGTTTTGGCTTTGGAGGTGATCTCACAAGGAATGGAATCATTTCTTCCGGCCAAACTCACTATAATTTGGTCTCGGCATTCTGTCCCCTAATAATAAGGAAATTCTACTTCCTAATGCTAAGGTTCTCTTTGGAATGCGAGATTTCTTTCCCCTACATTTTTACTATAAAAATAAATTGATTTCTAAGATCACGGTCTTTGTTTGAATTTGGACGGTAATGGAATCGGCTGAGTGCACGAGCTGTGGTTGCACACCGAAAGCACGACTGAGCAACAAATTTCAAAGGAGCGACGAACGCACGACGAAGTCCGCTCCCACCCACCCTCCGATGAGCAGCTTGCGCATGTCTGCCACCTCCCTCCTGCAACCGCATCGGCCCCTTGGCCTTGCCATTCCCGATGCCCGCCGCCTCCTTCTTGGTAGCCTCCTCCTACATGGCGATCTGCAGCTTCTACATCTGCTCGATGCACATTATCTCTAGTAAGGTGATGATGTACTTCTCGTCTCTCGAAGATGTCATGCTGATCGTTGTCTCCTTACAGCGCACACTGGTTGCTTGCTACTCCGATGCTGCGCAACTCTAGGTTTTCGTCGTCATTGAAGAACCACGGCCCCCGATAGCGTCGCCGCTACTAGGCGCGACATCAAGCGCTGAGAGTACCAGGCGCCATTGACAGGGATGGTGGTGGTGGTAGCGGCATTGAATCCAGGCCCGAGCTTGTCCCTAGCGAGGGTGGGGAGGACATAGTGGCGGAGCTAGAGCAAATCCGAAGGGGTGCATTTGCCTTGTGGGTGCGAGGATATATAATATCTAGGTGCAAATATGGTAAAAAATTGGTCATTTCTACTTTTTTTTTAATTTTCACGTGGGTGCGGCTGCACCCACACTCATGACTATAGCTCCGCCCATGGGAGGATGAACCTCTTGGGGTTGCCGAGTTTGTGGGGAGCAACGTGTGTTGGACCGTGGAGCAGGCGAGGGAGGATTTGATGCAGATCTTGAAGCGTCTCGTCGACCACGATTGCATCTATGGAATTACGATATGAGAAAGAAGAAGTGCTCGAGTCCTATAGCGGCAGTGGCGGTATCAAGGAGGCTGGGGATGGCTGGGAATGAGATTGAAAATAGGCTGTAATTAGATACAGGGTACCTAATATTGGTACGAGTCTAACCAAACAACCTTCATAGGTAATGTACTCCCCTCCTCTCAAAGAGGAATTTATTTTAGTTTTGTCCTAAGAAAACTTATTTTAAGTTTGATAAATTATATTAAAAAATTATCAAGTTTTATGAGTAGATTTATCATGAAATGTACAGTTTTATATTACATCATAAATATTGATCAAATAAAAAATCTAAAAATTAACGGTTTAGATTTATTTAAAATATTACCTCCTGGTAAGTAAAGGAGTACCGTAGCATTACCCTTTAATCAAACTTTATTTTGATTATATTAGGATTAATGTACAGTGATTTTTTTGGGCCGAAGGGAGTAGTTGCCACTGTGCGTGCTCATGGCAACCGATTGACGGACAGTGTCATGGCCACTTCTCTAATATCGTTGTAAATCATGAGTATACTTAGGTTTGTATTTCCGAACTAGGGAAAGCGATGATTTCGAGACACGGCTACACGAGCCAACCGAATTGCCATGAACTTCAGTGTCAGTATGCCATGTGCTGATTCTTTCTACACAATCGGAGAATAGCACCAATAATACGCGTTCACATCGCACATGATCGATCGAGAGATAAGATCCCATGCATATTTCATTTCAGCTCCTCCGCTGCTAGCTTTGCATCTCAGTGCGGCGGCACGGCATCATCACGGACAACTGGTTTTCCCGGGGCGGCGACGGTGAGAGAGAGCGAGCTATAGCTAGTTAAGGTTCATCATGCTTTGGCCTATGATGAGACTGCATGTCTTGGCTGTGACGGTGGTGGTGGTGCTTGTTGTGATGGTGGTGGTGGTGGTGACCGTCGTCGTCATGGTCGTGGTCGTCGAGGTGGCAGCCGTGGCGGTCGGGCTGGACCCACCGGCCGTCGCGGCCGCGGACCATGCCCTTGTTGTGGTCCTGGCGCCAGCAGGGGGGCACGCCGTGATGGTCCTTGAGGAAGTCGCACGCCTTGTTCACCAGCGCCGGGTCGCGCCCGCTCGCCAGCACGAACCGCTCACCGCGCCCGTGGTACCTGCATGCGCGCACACAAAAGTTAATTTTATACAAGATGCGGCTTAAATTTACGGGAGAATCACTGTGGATGATATGGACAGGCACATGCTTCGATAATTAATTTGCTGCAGCCTGTCCAGTCTGCCATGCCGGTTGATGGACTCGTGCCTTGGCCTTGTTTAGATGCCAAATTTGGTAACTAAAATCTGTATAGTAAGTGTCTCGTTATACTGTAGCAATTTTGTTTTTATTTGATAATAATTGTTCAAATATTAATTAATTAGGTTTAAAATATTCGTCTCGCAAAGTACAACAAAACTGTACAATTAGTTTTTGATTTCATCTATATTTAGTACTCCATATATATGCCGACATTTTGATGTGATGGGGAATCTTCTTTTTGCATAGTGGAATTTGGGGGTGAATTTGAGTATCTAAACAAGGCCCTTGTTTAGTTCCCCAACTCGGGGTGGCCAATTCGGCACAGTGCCACCCCGAGTACTGTAGCAGTTTTGTTTTCTTGTGGTAATAATTGTCCAAATCTTGATTAATTAGGTTTAAAATATTCGTCTCGCAAAGTACAACAAAACTGTGTAATTAGTTTTTGATTTCATCTACATTTAGTACTCCATATATGTGCCGACATTTTGATGTGATGGGGAATCTTCTTTTTGCATAGTGGAATTTGGGGATGAATTCTGGAATCTAAACGAGGCCTCGTATTCGTCGGTACGTGGTCGTTGCAGGAATAAAAGCAGCGCATAAATGAGTGGTGTCTTAGACTCCAGAACTTTTGTTTTACGAAAATTTATTTTTTTAGTTTAGTCAAATATATATAAAAAACCAAATATTGATGTATCTAACAACTATTATTGTTTGGTTAATAGTAGAATAAATTCTCATAATAAATATATACTGTATGAAGATACAAATATTAATGACAATATTTTTAGCAAATATAGTTAAATTAAAAGTGTGACGTCTTAGATAACGAGATGTACAATTTTTTTAGGAGGAGTACATGTGCCTCCCGTCAGCCTGGCCGCACGTCTGTCTATACCGGATCCACGAGATCCGCAGCAGACGGCTGTTTTTTATGGTATACGGGTTACCAAAACGGGCTGATACGAGACTGCACGAAGTATTTGAATACGAACAACGAGGCGTAGTTTAGTTTCAAGATTACGCATGGTCCCGTCCAACTCCAATTGATAATTCATAATTCCACTCATAATCGTCATCTACCTCCGTACCTCACGCTCACAGCCTGGAATCTCTCTAAACAATTGTGTGTCCAGCTTTGTCACGTTGTGCTAGTTGAACCAGCTAGCATCTTGCACTAATCGGTTTGGAGTTGGTGGAGTACGACCGGATCATATCCTTGGTTCATCCTTTCTGTGCAATCTGATTACTAGGCTGCCATATCTGTTAGTTGCGACCAAGTAGGGCCCCCCTCCCGCATGATTCGATTTGATGATCGTCTCTACTATAATCTACACGGCACGCAAGTAGGCTGGAACCGCATGCACACATTTGATTTGTCTCCAGCCAAAACCTAACCAGTTTTTTTTATTTGACAAAAAAAATGCACAGCACAAAGGCGCACGTTTCTATCAAAAAAACACTCAAGTCATTCTCTCATAGAAAAATGGAGGTCAGGGTAGGGCCAATTGCTAGGTGCCCTGTCCTTGCCTGGCTGATGGCGCACTTAACAGTTACTAGCATCTATCGCCGTCTAACTCTAATCACACGACTTAATTTCATTCATCTAACGTCCTCTGGGCTGCCGGAAGCCCGGAAGGGAACCCGCAGCCACGCGGCCTGATTTCTTGGGTCAGAAAAATGTCAAGCAATCAAGCGACGATGGCGACGCTGTCTGTTAGGTACGAGTAGCTAAAGCTATCCACACTCATCGTCCTCTATTTTCATCATCTATACATCCTAGTCATCAAGATTTCCTCCTCTATACATATTTCTTTCGCACCCATCATTATCTATATCTCATACTCTATACCAACTATCAACAGTGACCTCACTTGTCATCCTCTATAAATTTTATCGAAATATATATCCATGTGCGATCTTGTTTTGAAGGATTTATTAAAACGAATTCAATGGTGTGATCGGAATTTAATTTGGGGTTTTTGGTTCATGACTTATAACATTTTTTTGTTAGGAGAAAAAAGTGGGGCCCGTGCTGCATGCTCTCCCTCTCTCCCCTCCCGTGCATGCTCTGTCCTCTCTCTTGTGGCCCTCACGTGCGGATAGCGCCCTCACGCTATCGCGCCAAATTTGGCGGACCACACCCGGTCCTGCAGGATAGCGTAGCCTGCTGCAGCACATTTTTACGCTAAAAAAAGTATGCAGGAGCGGGTAGCGTACCCTACTGCAGACAGTCTAAGGAGGTGCAGGTGCAGGGTGCTTACCCGTCGATGAGGTGGAGGTGCGCCTCCAGGTCGTGGTAGCACGCCGGGTCCAGCGTGTCCTTGAGGAACGGCGAGCGCTTGTGGTCCAGCGCCAGCTCCACGCCGACGTGGGCGTAGCACCAGGGCAGCCGCAGCAGCCCTTCCGCCACGCGCCGCACCACCTCGGGCGCGCCCTCGTTCAGCAGGATCCCCGGCATCCGCGTCACGTTGTCGTGCACGTTCACCACCCGCAGCGCCTTCACCCCGAGCTCCGACTCGAACCGCCGCTTGAACGCCGCGTTGCCCACCCGCGGGCCCCCGAACGAGTACACGCACACGGGCGCGGCCTGCTCGCCGCCGGCAACGTTCGCGCGGGTCTCGGCGATGTCGTAGGCGCTCAGCATGGCGAGCGCGCTGCCGAGGCTGTGCCCGGTGACCGTGATGCTCACGTCCTCGCCCGCCGCGGCGTATCGCGCCACCAGGCGGCGGACCTCCGTCAGCACCTGCTCGCGCGCCGAGTACTTGCAGAACCGGCACCCGGGGTCCCTGTCCGTGTACAGGTCCACGAACCCCGCCAGCACCTTCACCTCCGGGTCGTCGCACGGGATGCCTTCCTCCGCCACGGGGCGGAGGAAGTCCATGAGGTCCGACACCCACTCGAGGCGCGTCACCGTGCCGCGCCACGCGATGGCGATGTCGCGCCGCCCGAGCCGCGCGCTCTCCTCGTCGGTGGACACGGCCACGTACCCGATCCAGTTGGCGCTCTGGCTCCAGATCCGGGCGCCCGCGCGGGACTGCGGGAAGAAGTTGGGGAACCGGATGTTGGACGTCGCGAACAGGTACCGGGACACCGCGTACCCGCGCGCCGCGTCGGCCATGCCCAGCCGCGAGAACAGCTCCCGGCGCGGGTACTTGCAGCTGCCGCAGTACCGGGAGGACGGGTCGTAGTCGAAGGCGTCGTAGCAGGCCTGCGCCAGCTCGCCGTACCGGATCAGCTCCGACCGCAGCAGCGGGTCCATGGGGTCCAGGAGACCCGCCCAGTCGTCGCACCCGTGGATCTCGCGCCACCGCGTGCGCAGCTGGTGGTCGTCGTCATTGTCTTCCTCCTCCTCCTCCTCCTCTTCTTCTTCCAGAACGTCGTCGCGGTACGGGGCGTTCGCGACGTCGTGTTCGAGCCGACCGACGAGGGAGGCGACTCCCGCGTCGTCCTTCGTGGCCGCCAAGGGTAGCCGCAGAGTGTTTGTGGTGGTGAGTGATGATCGCCATCGGAGAGGGGCGGCTGGGCCGCATAGGAAGGAGAGCTGTGTGTGGGTGGTGGCACTGGCACGGCGGGGAAGAGTTGGGAGCCGAGCGGGAAGGTCGCGGCAGGAGAGGGGCGCCATTGGAAGGCGGTTGAGGTCGTCGTCGTCTGCTGGATGCTGAAGCTCTAAACACGCGAGGAGAGCAAAGACCCGGTTTTGTGCTGGCGCCCACTGCCCACCAGCGACCAGCGACGCAGGAACTGGACGTCAACGCAGCGGGTACTAGTGCTTGGTTGCCGTCATATTTGGTGGATCTCGGTAGAGTAATCGCCATCGCACTCGAAGCTTTCCTCTTGTAGTATGTAAATTGTCATATGCTCACCTATTTTATTGGACTGTCGTCGATGCAAGGAGGTATCTACCAGTCGTCAAAATCAGTATCTTACTGCTGCTTACGTCATGTTTCATATGTATGACATAACAACAAAAACAAAATCGTTAGTGGCCGCGATTTGAACAAGCTACGTGAGAAAAAGCGAACGAGAGCTTAAGCAATATGCTCACATGGTTTCTCCTAATTCGCTTGGCTGAGAGCATCTCCAAGAGTTTGACATATAGGTTTGACATCCTAAAATTTTTGGCAAAATGAGAAAAATACTTCTCCAATAGTTTAATATCTGGGTTTGACATCTTTGGCAAGTTGCCAAATCTCGATCGATTGCGCGCGCGGCATCGGCCGCGCATCCTAGTTTCCTCGTGTTTAGCGGGGCTCTTCGTTCGCTTAACGGGGCTCTTCGTTCACTTGCGGGTCTTTTTGTTTCGTTAGCGGGTTTTTGGGTTTTTGGAAACAAAATTTGTCAAACTGTTGGAGATGAGATCTTTTTTTCCTCCCCGTATTATTTTGGGAGTTGGCAAACAACGAGATTTGGGAAACAAAATTTGCCAAACTGTTGGAGATGCTAAGTCATGGCCGAAAGTATTGTTCACTGATTTATTATGAGATAAAAACACTGCTGAATGACTGCCTGATTTGGCTCATAAGTTCAAGCGAACGAGGCGTAGTCTTTGGCTCTGATCACTGTTCTCCATTCTCTCTGATGCTATATACAACCAGCGATTATTTTTCTTAATTTTATTTGCTCGCATCTCCATTCTCACTAGTGCAGCCTGTTCGTTTGAGCTATTCAGTGGAATCAGCAGCCATCCAGCAGTGTTTATTTCTCACAGCAAACCAGCGAACAGTACTTTCAGCCACGATAAACCAGCGAAACGAACGGGCTGGCACGATGATGAGAAGTAAAAAAAAAAGGTTACTATTCATCAACCTCAATCGCCCTATCACTGTAGGCTACTTCCTACCAGGAGCCCATGGGAGCATCAGCAGTGGAGGAAACGAACGGGCTGGCACGATGATGAGAAGTAAAAAAAAAAGGTTACTATTCATCAACCTCAATCGCCCTATCACTGTAGCTACTTCCTACCAGGAGCCCATGGGAGCATCAGCAGTGGAGGCAAGACTGAAATATCATTTCATCACTGCCACTGGCAGCGCATCCTTGTTTGTCTTCGGTTTGAACACCCAAGTATATCTATCAAAGTTTGGACTTTTGTTGTATCCCTTAGATTTTTTTTGACCGTCTTCTGGGTCTTGCCATCTAACATATATATACAGGTAGTCCTAGTTGATCCAAACAAGTCATATAGGGTGCGTTTATTTGCCTAGACCAGCCAAGCCACTGCACCCGTGGGTTGCAACCCGGGGTGTTTGTTTGCCTGGACCCCTTCCCCAGCCCGGCCTACACGGCCATCAAAGCAGGCATCGGCCAGGCCGCGGGATTTTTTTTGTTCCTCTCGGGCTCGGCTCGCGCGGGCACTCCTTTGGCCTTTTTGGCCTCGACATGGTTGGCCCCTGCGGGTTCACGCACGAGCGGTGAAATCTCCGCGCACGGCGCCGCTAGGGTTTCGGCCTCCATTTATCCCCTCCCTCCCTCCCTGCGGCGTTTCAGTCGCCCTCGCTCTCTCCGCTCTCCTTCCACGCTTTCTCGCTCTCCTCACTCGCTCCGCCTGGTGGTGTCGGTGCGGTCGTAGACACTCCTGGGCCTTAGGGTTTGGAAGTTCTCCCGCCGCTTGCTTCCTCTTCTTCGCCTGGTGGTGGTGGTGGTGGTGGTGGCCGGTGTTGCGCAGGCCCTGTCTTCTTCCACACCTCCGCATCTTCTTCCTCCTTGGCGGCTCCGGTGCGGTGGTGTTTGTTTGCCTAGACCTCTCGCCTCGTCTCTTCTTCTTCCTATGGTTCCTCGTCGCTCGTAGCAAGGTGATATCACTTCTCGGATACTCTAGATCTTGAGATTTGAGGTGGCTGTGTGCAAATCCCTGGTCACCGAGGTGCCTATGATGTTGTTCTTGGTGATTTCAGTACTCTGATGCTATTGTTTCGTATGTGATATGCTTTACTGTTCATTGTGGGGTATTGATTCAGTGATGCTTTGCGGTTGTTTATACTAGTCGATGATGTTGTTAGTAGGTTCGGGGGGCATCTTTTTAGAGAAGCAGCCGTTCCTGCTACTTTTTGTCCATCTATATATGAATGCAGTTCATTTAGAGGCCAGCAAAGGCATGCCTGATGACTAAAAATTGTTTCTAATAACTGAATGTAGATGGACCCACGCAGCCAACGTTCTGTCATGGCTAGTCAGGCTGCAGCAATGGTTGCGGTCATGGTGGCTTTTCTGTTTTCTAGGATAAAGAGACAGAGGGGTGAGGATGAACCCATAGTGTATGGTCCTAGGGCTGAAGCTGATGAGCATAGGAAGAAGAACTTGGGATTTTTAACTTTTTGCCATCCTTACGGATGGCACTCCTTTGTTTGCCAGCTTTGTGCGCACCCCAACACATTTGCCCTTACCTCCTTTCTCTTTCACGCCAGCTAGTCTAGCCTCGGTCAAACCTAGTCCACTCCCCACTCCCGCAGCCGTTCACCCCACTCTTGGCGACGACGACGACGGCTATGGCGGACGAGGCGGCAGCGGCAGCGTCATCGACTCTCCTTCCCCTTCCTTGGACGCACGACGATCATACTAGGTACTGCCAGCACTCCTCTAAACCCTATTTCCCCATTTGTGTTCCCCAATCTAGGGTTTTGATTTGATTGGTGGTCCATTTGATTGTAGTGACGTTGTGGTAGCCCTTGTTGTTGATCGTATGCGTTAAGATGAAGTGGACTGACTGCCCTCCTTGGTAAGTTCGATGTGCTGTAGTGTTTGGTGTAGTTTTTGGGATCCCATAGTGTTTTGGAGTTGGATGTCCCCTAACTCCACATGTTTGTTTATTTGTTTATGATTATTGTCAGGATTGATCATGGCAATGCGTTTAGAATCCACATTAGCATTGCTAAGTACACAACCAATGTTGATTATGGAGCTATCGAAATGGATGACCAAGAGCTTTGGATTGATCTTACTAGTCACTGCTCTCTGTCTAAATTTGTGGATGAAATGGCTAGAAAGATCATTTGGGGTAGTGGGCAACAGCTAATTGTTTGGGGTCTAGACAAGGAGAGTGGGACAGAATGGAAGGTTACTATTGATGAGCAGTTCATGGAGATGATAGAAGCTAGATGGGATGAGAAGGAATTGGATGTCAGCTGTGAAGTACTTGACAAGGATAAGGTATCATCCAGACAGAACAGAGATGCAGTAGCAGGAAATGTGCCAAATGAGCATAGTGTTCATGCCACATCTGGTGTAACAGCAGAGTAAGGAAATGTTGAATGCATAGATGATGCTTGTAGCAGTCTAGAGCATACAAAATCAGATGATGTTGTTATTGATTGGTCAGCTTTCACAATATTACCTGTGGAAAACTTAGATGGGGATGCTACTGTTTTAGTGGATGAGGAACAAATCTATGAAGCCATGGGCTTCAAAGCTGCAGATGAGGGGATTAGCAGATGCTGGCGGTCCACCAGAGACTCCAGTGCCAAAGATTCCTCCTGAGGTGGAAGAAGGAATGGAAGCAGCAGCTATCCCTGTTGATGACAATGAAGCAACTGAGCCCTTGTTTTTCTATGATAGAGACAATCCTGACATGTCTGTAGGCACACTGTATCCATCAATGCCTGAGTTCAGATTGGTAGTTAAGCAACATGCTATAGTCAAAGAGTTTGAGTTGGGCACTGAGAAATCTGATCCTAAAAGGTTTAGAGGATTTTGCAAATCAAAAGATGCAAGTGTATTATTAGAGCTAGAACTCAGAGAGATAACAGTGTCAGGGTATATATTACTAACTACTTTTTATTCTAGAACATGTCACTG
This sequence comes from Saccharum hybrid cultivar R570, assembly GCA_038087645.1. Classification (NCBI taxonomy): domain Eukaryota; kingdom Viridiplantae; phylum Streptophyta; class Magnoliopsida; order Poales; family Poaceae; genus Saccharum; species Saccharum hybrid cultivar. The sequence goes on from JAQSUU010000496.1 coordinate 22,463,038, forward strand.
TTTTTGATATAGTTAACCTGCTATTATGTGGTTTGTATGAAATTTAGTTCATAAATACAGTCTAATGTTGGCTTGCTTGCTTTTTTGTTTGTTTGTTTGCATATACAAATAAACTCTAATGTTCATACTTCAACCCAGCCACTATTGTACTATAAGATGCACAAGCACCTAATTGGTTCTTCATATGTAGGAGGCTAGACTTGGATGATCCAGGGCCACTGGAGGTAATACCAGCAGATGAATTGCAGTAGTGCAACTAGCCAAAAAGATGACCCCAAGAAAGAAACAACTAGCTACCAAGGTGAAGAAGGCAACACCAACAAAGCCTGGCAACTAAGGCATAACCAATGTTTGAATGCCTATTCTTTTGTATGTATTCTAGAGACAGGAACTCCTATGACCAGTTATGTATGCCTGTCATGGACATATTATGTATGTGATGGACCAGTTATGTAGGGATGGCTGTCATTGCCAGTATGGACCAGTCATGTATGGTTGTCATTGCCACTATTTAGGTTGTTATGTGTTGACGATAGTTAACAACCATATTTTATAGACAAATAAACATGCAAAAGGGCATATATGAGAGAACCAACAAAGGTTTAGGGTTTAAACTGACAATTTCATGAGTTTCGGTGAATCTTTGATTTCTGTAGGGTTTATCTAGAAAACCGTCAAGGGGGCCTATTCGTCAAAAGAAATCAAGGAATTATTCTGTGGCATCTACGTGGGAAGGTTCTAGAGGACTCCAGGAGGCTCTCCACCGAGGGGGGAGGCCAGCCACCTCCATGTGGGGCCGGCCCCACATGCATGCCGCTCGGGCCCCTGTGGGCCACACGCACCGACATCTTCCAGAATATTCCTCCACTGCCTTCTAGGGTTGTATCCACGCCGTTCTTCAAGTCAATTTGATCCAAGGGCTCACGTTGGACCCTCTAGGCTATATAAGGAGACCCCAACCCTCCTCCCTGAGGCATAAGTCATTTGAGAAGATAGAAACCCTAACCATCCTCAGAGCTCATCTAGTTTCTAGGGCATAGCTAGTTAGGCCAGGTCTAGAGGAAGGCAAGCAGGCTTCACTTGGATTCCTGACATTGTCAAGAGCTTGGTTTGGTACAGTTCTTGTACCCCTCTCTCATTGTATCTCTATTATTTTTATATGCTTTGGTACAATTGTCAAGACAATATAGTAATCATCTTATTCATATTCTTGGTTGCAATGTTCATCGTCTACTTTGATTATATGCTTAATATAGTTAGTTTATCATTGTGTTTATGCATAAGTTCGTATAGCGCTCACCCTAATGATCACAGGGTGGGTGGTAGAGATCATGTAAGCATGATGCTTAGATATTATTTACCTATGAATACACTCTATATTCCGAGTCATGTGGTAGATCGCGGGTGTGACACTACCGTTGAGTCCTTTGTAATCCACTCCCCGAATATAGATCATAGAAGTAGGGCCCGGTTATGAAGAAAGGGAGAGGTTTCTGTACTCAAACTTTCCTAAGTAATGCCCTTTATGTGTAGATTCAATGGTGATCTTAGCAATGACTACTAAGTGTAATTGCACTCATCAACGTATGCTTTGACTTGTAATTAAGAATGAATTAGGAATTATTCCTCTAATATTCTAACTTGACCATGCTATTGCTATAGCTAGGAGTGCTCTGAGTGATTTATCATTATCATACTTATCATACACATAACTTATCCTATGACTTACCCCTGTTGTGAGTAGAATTATGGTTATGGTTTGTTTCTCCGTCAATACTATAAGTTATCAATATATATCCAGCCGAATCTTCCCTTTGGTAAAATATAAATAATAATACCTGGAATACTCTTAGGTGAAGTGCTACAATGGTATATTATCTGTGTGCTTGCGGATTCCTTATTGTTTATAATATTTCCTCGTTACAAGTGTCATGTTAATAAAAACCAACATTATGTATGGCTGTCATGTGCCAGTATGGACCTATAATGTATGGCTTATGTATGGACCAGTTGTGTATGGCAACTACTGAAACTGGTAATGGATTAGGTTGGTTTGGAAATTTGTGTCAATTTCATCTTCTTGTTGGCTGTCATGGAATTGTTGGCTATTGTCATGACAAAAGAACCATTTGGTGCAACATACAATAGGCAACACAATAAGATAACATTTCCATTTCATCAACGTGTTGAGCATTAATTTTCATACTACTGAGAACAACCATTCACTTGAACACATACATTAAGGCAACAATGCATACAACAAATAACACTAAAATCAACATCTTCAGCAGAGAAATCAGGGCATCCATCTTGGCTTCCATGCTGTTCTTCCTAGCTTTTGCAGCACACTTTGACTGCGCTTCTTCTCCAAATCCCCTAGCTTCTTCTACTTCTTTTGCCCCCAGGCCAGCCTCAAGATCAATGACAACAAACTTCAACTCCACCAGCTTCTTCAAGTAAGCTTTCTAGAATTCATAGAACCTACATCTACCAGGCATCTGCAAAAGGAATGCCCAATAGTTAGGGTTCTTCAACCAAAACCAAAACCAAGAAAAAATGAGAATGGAACAAGAAAACACTTACCCCGGGCACATTTCTGGGACTCTTGAAGAACACTCGCCCCTGGTTGCCGTTATCCGTTGTCCTCACTATGAGCTCGATTACCCTCTATCTTGCATGTAGGACACATAATCAGCGGTAGCCCAATCTCCTTCCTGGTCTCTTCCTCGATAGCCCATGACGCCATGCTCCTTGACGAAGAGGGCTCCGTCCTCTGAGCCATAGGGTGCACGGGGAAGGAGGATCAGCCATCGCCAGGGAAGAGAATGGGTGAGAGGAGGAAGAAGGGGAGGCGACGGAGCCATCACCGCTGCCGCCGCATCCGCCACAGCTGCCGTCGCCGTCACCAGGAGTGGGGTGAACGGCTGCGGGAGTGGGGAGTGGACTGGGTTTGACCGGGGCTGTACCGGTAGGCGTGAAAGAGAAAGGAGGCAAGGGTAGTGTGGTCATTTCGTGTGCGAAGTTAGGGCTCCCAGGCTCCCTGCCACGCTAGTGTGCCCACCTGGCGTGCCACCTCAGCGAAAATGGCAAAAATGTAGGAGGGTCACTATTTGCGATGGCAAATGTGTAGGGGCATGCACAAAGCTGGCAAACAAAGGAGTGCCATCCATAAGGATGGAAAAAAGTTAAAAAATCCTGAAGAACTTGGACTTAATTTATAACTCCACTGATAAGGAGTGCATTGCCATGCTAAGGATGAGTAGGGCCCCTTTCTTTGCTCTCTGTAATCTGTTTAGGCAGAGGATTCTTATGCTAGACAATGTAAATGCAAGTGTTGAGGAACAAGTTTATGTGTTCCTCCATATTGTTGGACATAACCAAAGGTATAGGGTGGTCCACCAGAGTTTTAGAAGGTCCATAGAGACTGTGCACCGCCTTTTTCACCAAGTGGTGTATGTTGTTGGGGAGCTTAGAGTGAGATGATCAATCCACCTAGGCTTGAGACCCATCCTAAGATTTTTGGGAGCCAGAGAGGAACCCATATTTCAAGGTACTCAACCTTATTTCATTAGTTGCTGGTTTAGGGTTTCTAAGTGACATGCACCTAATTTGTTCCAATTAAATGCTCTTTAGGACTGCATTGGGGCTATTGATGGCACCCATATATTGGCTAGGGTGCCTAGACACATGCAGACTATCTTCAGGGGTAGGAAGAGTAATCCCACTCAAAATGTTATGGCTGCTATGGAATTTGACCTCAAATTCACATATGTGTTGGCTGGGTGGGTGGGATCAGCACATGATGCTTTGATCTGGCAAATGCTATTGAGAGATAGGATGGGTTGAGTGTACCAGAAGGTAATTGCATTATTAATAATATGAGTAATTTAATTGTTGAAACAACAAACACAAACTGATTGTAGTCCCTATTAATGTTGTAGGCAAGTTCTACCTAGTTGATGTAGGCTATGCATGCTGCCCTGGGTTCATGCCACCTTATAGAGGTGTGCGGTATCATTTGTCTAAGTTTTGTAGCAGAACCTACCCTAGTAATGGGAGGGAGCTCTACAACTTGAGACACTTTTCCTTAAGGGTGACAATAGAGCGTGCTTTTGGGGCTTTAAAGAATAGGTTTCGTATTCTAGACAACAAGCCCTTCCACACCTACAAGACCCAAGTGAAACTTGTCCTAGCTTGCTGCATTTTGCATAACTGGATTTTGACCTTTGGCATTGATGAATTTGTGCCAACTGAAGAGGTTTTGCTTTAGTGAAGATGAGATGCTGCTCATGACCAACATGACTGATGCAATCAACAATGTGGCCAATGCTTTGAGGGAGACAAGGCCTGCTAATGTTGATGCTGATCTCTACCATGTAGTGATGGACATGCCTGGCCTCACAAAGGAGGGCTTGATTGTGGCATTTAGCCACCTTCTGGACAACAAGGCACAGGGTAAGGGTTTTGTGGACATGTTTGTCAGTGTTTTGTAAACCAGACTAGTAAATTTATACAATTGTCGCGCTGCTCTAGGAAGATGATGGTAGCATCCAAAAGACATGAGGATTTATAATGGTTTAGGCCAGAGCCCTATGTCCAGTCTCAGAGATGATCGAGTGCGTGTTCCTCGCTTGAATGCTCTGAAGTTCTTATAATGGGGGTACAAGAATGGTGGAAGAGGTAGGAGAGCTAGAGCTTGGAGATGAACTGCCTGAAGGGAAGCTTCAGGAGTCTGGAGGTTGTGAAGAATGTGAATATTCAGAATGTTCAGAACCCTAGGAAGGATGCTCTGGCTGCCCTTATATAGAGTTCAGGGTTAGGGCATGTACAAAGAAGTAGGTTCTCTCGACCGAGGAGTCATGAGCCTAAGGGAGGGCCCTAACTAACTTGGCTTGCAAGCTACACCATCTTGTTGTGCACGCCTGGCCATGGTTATCGTCATGGTCTTGTGCCCACGTCACGATAAGGTGTGGCGTGGTGCTACTATGCCGGTCATGGTGGCACTATAGACACGGTGGTGGTTCGCTAGCTATCCTATGTGTTGTGGTCTCCGTCGTGGCTTTCGTCATTGCCTCTTGTTCTCCTGGGGGCATCATACAGGAGTTGGTAGCCACCCCCAGGTCGTCAATCGCTAAGTTGGCTTGTGGAGTCGGTGGCCACAATCCCGAGCTACAGGGTCTTGGCTCCCACAGGTTTGGATGGCCTCTAAGTCATGGCCTCCGTCATGGATCCCATCCTGTAGTGGGTAGAATTGTATATATGTCTTGTTGGACCATATTTGGACGGTGGGTCGCCGTACTAGCGGTGTTGATGGTAGTTAACATACATCATAAACCATCAACGTACCTTGCATAAATGACTAAAATGGATCACCAACATAGACTTAGGGGTTTAAACTAATAAATTTCATGAGTCTTGGTGAATCTGTGTTTCCAGCAGGATTTAATCAAAAAACCACCATGGGGGACCTATTCATCAAAAGAAATTATGGAATTCCACTGCAGGAACTGCGTGGGAAGGTTCTAGAAGACTCCAGGAGGCTCTCCGCCAAGGTGGGGATCGACCCACTAACATGTGGGGCCGGTCGACCCCACCTAGAGGCCGCCCGGCCCCTGTAGGCCCCATTGTCATCCTCTTTGCTACGTCAGTTCTCCACTACCTCTTAGGATGCATCTTAGCCGTTCTTTCAAGTCAGATTGATCCAAGAGCTGAGGATTGATGCTTAGGGCAATATATACCAACCTGCACCCCCAGGGCATAAGCCAAGTCAGATCCTGAGAGCTGAGAAGCCAGAAACCCTAATTTCATATGTCCACCAGGATTTAGAGTTAGCAATCAAGAGAAGATTAGTCCTTCATAGGATCTAGTCTTGTATTAGAGATAGAGAAATAGAGTGAGAGGGAGGAGTCTAGAGGAGTCCCGGCCTATCGATGCTCTCTCTACGGCTTGTACCCTGGTGGAATCAAGTTCTTCTTGAGCTTGTGTCTAAGATTACTTTGGTAATCGACTTCTAATTCAAGTAAGCACCTTGTTCATATTGTTCTTCAGCTTTGCGACTCTCTTTTGAGTACTTTGATCCCTGTTGCTCTTGGGTTAAAGTGGTATTCGTAGTGTAAGAGTGGTGCTTAGACTCGGTTATTCATGGATGTACCCTATTTTTTTGGATCGGTGGTAGCTCACGAGGGTGACTCTTATAGCCTCGTTGAATCCTCTATAGTTCACCTCCCGTTAATAGGCCTAGTAGGATCTTTGTTACTATAGGAAACATACTCTGCCTGTGTTTTCTCTAGTAATATTCTATAGAACTAAATAATAGAAGATAAAGCTTACCGAAGTTAGAACTAGAAGACTTTAGTAGTCTCCTCTATACTCCTATTATCTGACCTTGGTTGTGAAGTTGGGTTAAGTTAAGACTTAGTTATTCTCACCTCCATTTCTTTGGGTTCAATATTAAAATTGGGTTATTCTCGGTGAAGTGCTACAACAGTATAATATCTGTGCGCTCGCGAATAATTCTATGTGCATTAATTTATACCAACAAGCATTTCTGGCGCCGTTGCCGGGGAACGGTTGTTGAGATAACTTTGAGTCTAGATTAACCTTGTATTATATTTTTATCCTTTTATCTTTTCTTTTCATTTTATTTACCATGGATCTAGAATCCACTCCTATCTACCAATATGGTGCACCCACGGGCACAAGCCTACAGCCAGCAGAATCTTCTAAACCTATCCTAACACCTGGCTATGAGCTACTCCTGTGGTTAATTAACATGGTTCAGGATCAACCCTTTTCAGGCGAAGGTGATGAAAACCCCTATTCCCACCTAAATGAGTTTGAGCAAACCTATGCATGCCTACACATTGAAGGCATGTCAGACGAAACCTTACGATGGAAGCTCTTTCCCTTCTCTTTGATGGGAAAAGCTAAACATTGGTATAAACTCACCATTAGGAGTAGACAAGGAGATTGGGAAGCCCTATGCTCGAATTTTTTCTTGCAATTCTTTCCCATCTCTAGGGTAGTTAGACTTCGTTTAGAGGTTCTATCTTTTAGACAAAAGAAGAAAGAATCTCTAGATGGCATGGGAACACTTTAATACTCTTCTTAATACTGGCCCTGACCCTACCATTCTAGACCCCATTCTTCTTCAACACTTTTTCATGGGCCTTAATAGAAAAAGCCTCGAAACATCTTAATATGGCCTCAGGAGGCTCGTTCTTGCATGTCTCCGCCAATGTGGGGAGAAGCATTCTCACTAAAATTTTAGAGGACGTCCCTAAAGAAGTAGAAGAGAAGTCACTAGAGGAAGAATCCCAGATAACTGAACCTGAATCTTTACTAGGCCCATCACCAACTTCACATATCCCAGATCCCGAACCACCGAAAAAGGAGGAAACTCCAATTCCAAATTTCATGTTTGTTGATGGTAGTTATCACCTATCACAAACCGTCAACTTTGTGCAAGAAAATGATCACCAATAGAATCATAGGAGGTTATTACTGATAATTTCTATGAGTTTTGGTGAACTACTATTTTCTGCAAGGATTATTCAGAGAGAAAGAAAACAAGGATTAAATTGATGAAACGCCACGAAACTTGATCACGGTGAAAGGACACACCAGAAGACACTAGAAGGCACGGGACTGAGGCGGAGACCGAGAGGCCACCAGAGGAGGCCGCTTGGCCCCCCCTTAGGTCGGCCGGCCTGGCTCAGAGGCCAACTGCCTTTCCCTTCATGTGACGTAATCCAACTGACCTCTACATCGTATTTTGACCCTTGATTCAAGTCGGTTTGATCCAAGGGCTGCGGTTCATCCTACCGGACTATATAACCAGACCCAGATCCCCCCGAGGCATCCATCATCATAAGGTCAAGACAATATTAGAATTAGGGTTTTCAGAGAGATATTAGAGCTTTACTTCAAGTTTAGGGTTTAGATCTAGCTAGATATAAGAAGAGTTGGGCGTTGCTCAGGATTCCAGATCACCGTCGGGAGATTTGGTAATTATATTGTAATCTTATTATTTGACTTTGTGCTACTTCAATAATATCATTATGTTTCTATTTATTTCGTTCTTAGTTTATTCTAGTTGTATATTTGATATAGTCATGATTAGTAACGATTTTATGCATATGTTCGCAAAGCACTTAGTTCAATTCCGGATTGGATTAGGTGGTAGATATGATGTAGGCATGGTGCTTATATTAAATTTACCCGCGAATGCACCCTATATTTTAGGACATCAAGTGGTAGATCGGGGGTGTGATATTCCTGTTGAATCCTATGTAGCCTACTCCCCAAATATAGGCCAAGTAGAACCTGGTTAGAAGGAAAGGATTGCTCAGTTTTTGATATTCCTTAGTAATGTTCCTTATGCATAGATGAATGATTGATTATGCTATAAATGATAGTGTATATAGTAGAGTGAACAAAAGACTTGGTAAATATGAAATAACTTAGGATTCTTACCTCTTAACATATCTCCTGATTAGCTCTACTTGATTTATGAGTCTCTCTCTCATTCTGGAATACCCATTGTTATCTTATTTTATATCTATCATTTATCTATTGTCTTACCCCTGTAAAGATAAGAGTGGTTACTTGATCTTTATCATGAGTATGTATATTTGATATTCTTTCTATCCATATCATTCTTTCATTTTAAACCATGTGTAAGCTCCCAGTGGTAAAGTATAAATAACGATACCTAGAACATTCCTAGGTGAAATGCTACAGCGGGTGTATTTTATCTATGCATTTGCGGATAAAATTTATTCTATATTTTATGTAAGTGTCATGATTATAAGTACAACCACATTTTTAGGATCATGTTAGGGATGACAACTTAACTCAAGTGATGCTAAGAAATGTCAACAATGTTAGAATTCAAGGATGAACTTTTTACTGAATATGGAAACACCTCGAACTACCATACATGAGGAAACCCTAGGAGCCTAGAAAATCATAATCTCATGTAGAACCTTTAGACCCTTCTGAGGAAGCTTTCCTTAAAAAGACTATGGTAGAGCTAGTATCCATTATAAGCAATGAATGGTTAGAAGAATCAGAGCTTTCCTCTGAAGTGATTTGTTTAGATTCACCATCCATTACCATTCAGTGCCAAATCAATAAAGCTCCTTTTGATGCTCTTTACAATCTAGTTATGGGTGTTAATACCATGTCTGCATCTTTTGCTCATGATTTATTAAAACACATGCCATTAACCCCAACAACAAAGTTATTGAAAAGTCTTTCAAGACATATTGTCCCAAGTTTAGGAATTCTTTGTGTCCTTTCATATCCAGGTAAATGGAACCAAGGTTCATTTGAACTTCTATATCTTTGATATTATGGAGTTTCACCTGTTGATAGGACAACCAATAGAAAGACTGATCCAAGAAGGACAAACGGGAAAGTTGAATATAAGACATGGGAAAAATTTAAGCTTTCTATACCCATTACTCACTCTCTAAATGCTAAGACTGAGCCAATTCCCGAACAAGACCCAATGGAAGAGGTTAAGGTTGCATCTCTTGATGTTTTTATCGAACCCAACCTTGAAGATGATGCCCAATTCTTCATCAAGAAAGAAGACAAAAATCCCATAGACTCTGAACCTCTAGATGAACTGCTAGAACCACCTAAGCCCTCCATTGAGCTTAAACCCCTACCTTGTGGTCTTAGATATGCTTTTCTTAATAATGATCAGGATTCTCCCGTGATCATAAGTGATAAACTCTCTCAGGAGGAATCCCTATGCTTGCTAACTATCTTAGAAAAGTATTTCTCTGCTTTTGGCTATTCACTCCAAGACCTTAAGGGAATTAGCCCTACTCTTTGCACCCATCGCATCCCTACAGATCTAGATTCTATACCATCTAGGGAGCCCCAACATAGGCCTAATAATGCATTGAGAGATGTAGTTAAGAAAGAGGTTTTGAAACTTTTACACGCTGGGATCATGTATCATGTTCCGCATAGTGAGTGGGTAAGTCCTATTCAAGTCATGCCTAAAAAGGGAGGCATGACTATTGTTAAAAATGAAAATAATGAATTAATCCCCTAGAGAACTGTTACTGGATGGCGAAAATGCATTGATTACCGAAAACTTAACAAGGCAAAAAAGATCACTTTCCATTGCCCTTCATTGATGAAATGTTGGAGTGACTAGCGAATCACTCTTTCTTCTATTTTCTTGATGGGTATTCAAGTTATCACCAGATTCCAATCCATCCAGATGACCAAATCAAAACCACTTTTACATATCCATATGGAACTTATGCTTATCGTAGAATGTCTTTTGGATTATATAATGCTCCAGCTTCTTTTCAAAGATGTATGATGTCTACATTTTTTGATATGATTGAAGAAAATCATGGAAGTTTTCATAGATGACTTTTCTATTTATGGAAAAACTTTTGATGATTGTCTTGAAAATTTAGACAAGGTTTTGTAAAGATGTGAAGAAAAATACTTAGTCCTTAATTGGGAAAAATGTCACTTCATGGTTAGAGAAGGAATAGTGCTTGGACATTTAGTGTCCAAAAGAGGGATTGAGGTAGATAGAGCTAAAATTAAAGTAATTGAACAGCTACCTCCACCCGTAAATATCAGAGGGATCCACAGTTTTTGTGGCCATGATGGTTTTTATCATCGCTTTATAAAAGATTTTTCACATATTGCTAGACTCCTAACAAATCTTTTGGCCAAGGATGTTCCCTTTAAATTTGATGATGCATGCTTGAAATCTTTTAATATTCTTAAAAAATCTTTTGGCGATTATGATATGGGGCCAATCTTCGAATAAACTAAAGATAAAAAGCATCATGCAATTGTTTATGATAGCAAAACTCTGACAGGGCCTCAACTTAATTATGCGACAACTGAAAAAGGGCTCTTGGCTGCTGTTTTTGCTATTGATAAGTTTAGATCTTACTTAGTAGGAGGTAAGATAATTATTTATACTGATCATGCTGCTTTAAAATACTTGCTCACTAAGAAAGATGTTAAATCTAGATTGATAAGATGGATTTTGTTACTCCAAGAATTTTATTTAGAAATAAAAGATAAAAAGGGAGTAGAAAATTCTATTGTCGATCACTTGTCTAGAATGCAGTTTGAGAATTCGCAGGAACTGCCCATCAATGATTCTCTGTGAGACGACATGCTCTTCAAGGTCTCCAGATCAGACCCTTGGTACGCAAATATTGTCAACTTTATAGTTGCAGGTTATGTACCGCCGGGGAGAACAAAAGAAAACACATCTACAAAAGTCGTCTCCATATATAGGATGAGCCATACCTCTTCAGATTCTGCTCTAATGGCCTACTCAGAAGATGTGTACCGGCAGAAGAAGGCATAAAGATCATTGAACGATGCCATTCGTCACCATATAGAGAACATTATGGAGCATTCCGCACTTCATCCGGAGATGTAGAGCGTGTCAGAGGCACAGGAATATCAATTCAAGAGACGCCATGCCACTCACCACCAACCTCTAGATTGAACTCTTCGATGTATGGGGTATTGACTACATGGGACCTTTTCCAAAGTCAAAGAGCTATGAATACATCTTGGTGGCAGTTGACTATGTCTCTAAGTGGGTTGAAGCCATGCCATATAGAGCTGCTGATGCAAAGAACTCCAAGAAGATGTTTGAAGAAATAATATTTCCATATTTTGGAGTTCCAAGGATGGTGATTAGTGATGGAAGAACTCATTTCACTGACAAAAACTTTCATAATTACTTAGCAAAGCATGGGATCTGTCACAATGTCACTACTCCTTATCATCCTCAGAAAAGTGGTCAAGTAGAAACATCGAACAAGCAAATTAAGAACATTCTGCAAAAGACAGTCAATGAGATGAGGACCGCATGGAAAGATCGACTAACCAATGCACTTGGGCTTACCAACGGCCTATAAAACACCATTAGGCATGTCACCATATCAACTCATCTATGGGAAGACCTGCCATCTACTTGTTGAGCTAGAATTCAAAGCTCATTGGGCCATCAAGCGATGGAATATGGACTTTGAAGCTGTAAGAATTAAGAGGAAGATGCAACGCTCTGAATTAGATGAATGGCGTGAAAAAGCATACCATAACTCCAAGATATACAAGGAGAGAACCAAGAGATGGCATGACAAGATGATCAAGAAGGAGTTCACCCTCAGAGATAAGGTATTACTTTTTAATTCTAGGGTTAAATTATTCAGGCACAAAAAACTTCAGAGTAAATGGGAAGGACCATTCAAGGTGATAAGCACTTCATCGCATGGAGAGGTAACTCTTCAAAATGATGAAGGTACATTATTCAAGGTAAAAGGCCACCGTCTCAAGATCTTTCTAGAATCTAAAAAACCACCTGAAGATTTGGATGAAGTAGATTTTTAGATTTTACCATAATTTACGCCACTGCCATCCTCCGTAATGATTTGTAATGCAAAAATATAGTTTTTGGGATTAGATAGGACTTAGAAACCACCATGAGAAAAATCTCCGTGAGACCCCGACATGTGGGGCTGGCCAGCCCCACCTAGAGGCCGCTTGGCCCACTGTCAACCCCTCTTGTGTCCCCTCAATTCTCTCATGTCTTCTAGATGTTTCCTTGTTAGAATCCCATAGTTTTTCGATTCATTCGCATATCCTTTCGTATGGAAACCTTAGAAGATAGATCTTGACCCCTGCTGCAAGTTGTTCCCTCCTATATAAACAAGCCTCCACCTGCCTCTATAGCCATCCCATCAAAGAATTCTTCTCCAACAACATCAAGGCTCTCTTCCTCTCTAGTTCCCATGGCCGACAAACAAATCATCCCCTTCGGGACTGAGCTTAACAAACTACCTCCTATAGAAGAGTGTCTAGCCATTGTCCCTGTAGGAGAACCTCTCCCTTTAGCCATTATTCCTCCAAAGCAGTTAAATCCAGTTCCTCCAAGAAGTTATGGGCAGTCCTACTTTGCCCAAGTTTGTCAACCTACGCTCCCTCCATCGCAGGATCGCCTCCTCCTGAAGGATGAGCCACATCAGAAGGACCCGATGATCCAAGTCCCAAAGGACGTCAAGCTCCTTCCCCCAAGATCCAATGAGATGCTGATGAGTGTGAAGACCAACAAGTTTAGGGAAGTAACATGTGCCAAGTACACTATGGCCACACCCTGAGTAGCTTTTGATGGTGTCTGAGCTGCACCAGGACAAATCAAGATCATTTCGCCAAAAGTGATGACAAAGAGACCTGCACCAGCTCAAATAGAGAAGGAAGAGAAGCATCAGAGGACGACAGTTGTAGCCCTAGAGAATAGAATTGATCTTCTTACCCAAACCGTCACAACCCTCCAAGAGAAGACCAATGTCCTCACTAGAACTCTCGAAGTTATGCACAGGAGGATGGAACTAGAGCATCTTCAGCGAAAGAATTTAAAAAGCAAAATTTCTATCCTTTCCCGCTGTGTTGGGGATAAAGGGCAAAATTGAGTAATAGGTCAATTGATAAGACACAAGTGTTAGGTTGAAGTGTTTTCATATTTGTTTAGGTTCGTCGCTTAGCTCAGATGTTAGATCAGTTAAAAGTTTGTGTTAGCCAGTTAAAAATTTGTGCTTAGTTGTGCTTGTGTAATAAAGTGCCTTATATATTAATGGAGTCTTATTATTATTACATGTTCTCTGTCTCTATTTTGGATATCTGTTGTCTCCACATGTTGTGCGTAAAGGTATATAGGAAAACAAGTGTGGGGGTGACACGCCACGACATCAAGACGGAATTCGATCACGAAAATCATGAAATTCGGGAAGTAATGAACGAAGGACCATGTAAGACAAAGCGGGCCTCGAGCAGCCACCAGAGTGGGCCGCCCGGCCTCCACCATGGGCAGTCTGGCCCATCATAGTAGCACCTCACCCCGAGCTTTGTCCATGGTCTGGTTTAATCCCAATACACTCTATTTGCATATGTTTCGCTTTTCATTTCAAACCGAATTAAAGATCACATGATAAAACAACTTAAAGCATGAGGAAAGATTATTTCAGTCATGACTTAAGGATAGACTCACATAATATTTTTCCTAAAAGTCTTGCACTATTAGGAACTTATTATTTGGGACCCCATGTCACTTAAGTTGTTGTGGAATGAGATATAGTAGAATAATGAGAACTTAATTCTTGATGTCTCATCATTGGAGAATTTTATTTCAAAAAATTAAAATGAATAGCTACACCTCTCCTTTGTGGTTAAAGCAACATCCCACCAGAGCCATATATAGATTAGAAAAACCTTCTACATATGCTAATTGTATTTGTGTTGAGTTTGGTCAAACCTTGTGACCCTTGTTGAGAAATTTATCATGCTCTCAAGATCAAGATCATGTACACTCCACATATATCTACTGCTCCTACACTAGGAGTACGCAAAAATATGTTTTCTATCTACCAAAAATGTTCTACTCCAACACTGGGAATAGACATAAATTTTTTTTTGATAAGATAAATGCTCCAAGTTTTTGTAAATATCTCTCTTGAAAAGTTCCAATTGCAGAAAAAGAGGCATGGGCTATGCAAAAGTTATTCATAAAAAAAGAGAAAAAAGTATTGGAAAAAAATGGACAAGTGTCTGAGATATCTAGAACAATGGGTACTCAGATGTCTGCCATGAAAAAAAGAAAAAAGAAGGATGAATAAGATAGCCCATGCCTTCTTGCAAAATGTTTTCTAAGTTTCAAACAAGAGAGCCGTGTTTCAAGGAGCATAGTAGAATTAGGTTAGCCACCATATATATATCCACACACATGCATATCTTGGTCTAAGAGTATGATACTTTTCTCCTTGGATCCTTATTTTGACTTTACAACATATGCAATACTAGTATGTTGTTCATATTTATTCCTACCTAAACTCCACATAAGCTTTTTAGAAGTAGGTAAAAAGAAGGCAAAGTCATCATTGCCTTGGTGAGGTTCTAAAAATACCACATATATAGAGTGATTTGAGAGTACCACAAAAAAGGAGAAGGTAAGCTATGCTTTGTTTTAAAAAATCTTAAAATATTTCTCCAATTGACTTGACTAAAGGAAGATGGTGATCGGTTTCAAGCTGTTCCATTCTTCAACCGTCCAAAATTTTATGGTAGACACTTTGAATCCTGCAGAGCATGCATGACTAGGAATGGTTTTACGTTGATGCCTTGTCCCAAGGTTATGTCTTGAGTAATCTATCTTTTATTGAGGACGAGTAAAAGCCTAAGTGTGTGGGAGTTTGTTGACAGTAGTTAACATACATAAAAAACCGTCAACATACCTTGCATAAATGACTAAAATGGATCATCAATATAGACTTAGGGGTTTAAACTAACAAATTCCATGAGTTTTGGTGAATCTGTGTTTTCAGCAGGATTTAATCAGAAAACCGCCAAGAGGAACCTATTCGTCAAAAGAAATTATGGAATTCTGCCGCAAGAACTGCGTGGAAAGGTTCCAGAAGACACTAGGAGGCTCTCTACCAAGGCGGTGATCGACCCACTAACATGTGGGGCCGGCCAGCCCTACCTAGAGGCCACCCAGCCCCTGTGGGCCCCACTTGTCATACTCTTTGCTACGTCGGTTCTCCACCGCCTCTTAGGATGCATCTCAGCTATTCTTTCAAGTTGGTTTGATCCAAGGGCTGAGGATTGATGCTCAGGGCTATATATGCCAGCTTGCACCCCCCAGGGCATAAGCCAAGTCAGATCCTGAGAGCTGAGAAGCCAGAAACCCTAATTCCATATGTCCACCAGGATCTAGAGCTAGCAATTAAGAGAAGATTAGTCCTCCATAGGATCTAGTCTTGTATTAGAGATAGAGAGATAGAGTGAGAGGGAGGAGTCTCGGGCTATCAGTGCTCTCTCTATGGCTTGTACTCTGGCAGAATCAAGTTCTTCTTGAGCTTGCATCTGAGATTTCTCTAGTAATTGACTTCTAATTCAAGTAAGCATCTTGTTCATATTGTTCTTCAGGTTTGCGACTCTCTTTTGAGTACTTTGATCCCTGTCGCTCTTAGGTTAAAGTAGTATTTATAGTGTATGCATGGTGCTTAGACTCGGTTACTCATGGATGTACCCTATTTTTCAGATCGGTGGTAGCTCATGAGGGTGACTCTTATAGCCTCATTGAGTTCTCTGTAGTCGACCTCCCGTTAATAGGCCTAGCAGGATCTTTGTTACTATAGAAAACATACTCTGCCTGTGTTTTCTCTAGTAATATTCCACAGAACTAAATAATAGAAGACAAAGCTTACTGAAGTTAGAACTAGAAGACCTTAGTAGTCTCCTCTATACTCCTATTATCTGACCTTGGTTGTGAAGTTGGGTTAAGTTAAGACTTAGTTATTCTCATCTTCATTCCTTTGTGTTCGATATTAAAACTGGGTTATTCTCGATGAAGTGCTACGACAATATAATGTCTGTGCGCTTGCGGATAATTCTGTGTGCATTAATTTATACCAACAGGCGGTCACCACTTTGCGGTGTTGTCTTATCTGGGCTGCGTGGCACAAAGATGGTGTCTGACCGGGCCGAGGTGACTGTTGTTCCCTTGGTCCTTGCAGGGTCAGTGCGGCATGTCCACTCTTGTCAGAGCAGGCGCCCTTGGCTGGGCTCGATCTCTCTCCATTCCTCCTTGGGGTTGGTACGGCCGAGAGGTTGTGAACCCTTGTGTGGCGTGCGGCTAAGGCAGAAGGAAGGGGTCATGGCTGACCTGTCCTTGGCACCAAGCCTGGTCCGCCTGGCTTAGCTAGGCCTCGATGTTTGGGCCTTCGCTAGTTGCTGCATCGTGGGCCGCTCGGCATGCTAACTAATTGTTGCCTTGAGACACCTAGGAATCATAATCCTGATAGTAGCCCCTAAGTGTTTTTGCGATCATGAGGTGGTCGTGAAAGCGCTGAGATGCGTGCACGTTGAGTGCGGGTCCGTACTCGTGGCTTGTTCGAGCTCGTCGCTCGACCCCTTGCGGGCTGGTGCATTCAATGTGGTAGGTGGTTGTTACATTCCTCCTCATCAGGATGCCCTAATGATGGGGTACGCAACTCCTGAGCCTCGCCATGTCAGTGTGTTGCGTGTTGAAGTTCATGACCCAAGCGAGGCCGAGTGGTCTCATCGACGCTGTACCAGGCCCCGCCTTTGTGAGGGTCTCGATTTCCCCAACCTCACACGGGCATCTGACATTGGCTATGACCTCCCATGGTGCGCCACACAGCGCGGGGGTCTCAGGCTGCTTAGTCCGCCCTTGGGCCTATAAATAGGAGCCTTCCTTCCTTTTGAACCACTTGTGACCACACCTATGTATCTGCTTTTGGATCCTTTGAAGAGTTGTGTTTGAGAGAGGAGAGATGGGATTTGGAGAGAACTGTGAGGTTCCAAGCATGCGACCCGCTGGGGGTTTCCTGCAGTGGTCGGAGGCCAGTGGTGCCCCTTCCAACAACTGATGCTAGAAGGAGTTTTGTGAGCAGGGGAGGAAATGATGGCCTGGCTGCCGTGTAGGGGGCAGTGTAGCCTTTGTGACATGGCTGCACTTTGGCCTCCCTTTTGATCCATCTTAGCACCGAAGTGGTTGCCAAGGTGCTTGTTGGAGCTAGGCAGTTTTGCCGCTCTCTTCCTCCTCGCACTTTGTTTCTTAAGGGCCACGATGTTGCAGTGGAGCTTGTGAGTCATTTTTTGCTTCACCTCAACTCCCCCTGTGATGTGCTCCCCGAAGGCTTTCTGACGATATCACCTCTGGGGTGGTATCGATTTTGTATTCCTTGTGTGCGGATTGACTGCACATCACTTTATAATCATGTAACATGAATAAAAGCTCAAGGAATCCTCCTTCTAGAGTTTCAATGACTTCTTGCGAAGCCGTGGTGTCGAGCCCCTACTTTAGGGTCCACTGTGCATCACATATCAGTCCCTGGATCAGTAGCTGATACGCATGGATCGAACAAGATTATATTAAAAACCATACTTTTTATTACTAACAGAGAAAACACATTACAAAGTTCATGTTTACATAACTTGGGCCATTGGCCTTATAATATAAATCGGAGTCCTAACACAGCGGTCCTACGAAGTCGTGGTTCCATTCCTACAGGCAACATGGAGTGCGGAAGTAAACCCTATCCCTAAGCTCAATTCTATATCTTAATTCTAGTAGTCCTAGCGTAGCTTCCTTGCCTAGTCGTACAACTTCATCTTCATGGGTAATCCTGTTGTCCTATCCTTACGTAGCTTCGGTAGTTCCATCATTGTATGTGCTCCTGTAGCTTTTCTCCTAAAAACATAAAATAGAAGGGATTGAGTACATAAAGTACTCAGCAAGCCCTAACTTTGGGCTGGAGGTGAGGTGAATGGGGGAGGTTGTATGTGGAGGTGGTTAAAGTTGTTAAGGTAAAAGTGATAGAGTGAAGTAATTATAATTATGGGTTGGACCCTAGCAGAGTATTACCATTCTCACCAGTTTTCAGGTTACTTGTAGTTTACCAAATTAGTAAAATACATCTTACCAGATTATCACAGTTGTAGAAGTCAAATCATAGTTGCTCTCATCCCAGCATCTGTCCATTCCAAGGACATGGCTATTCGAATAGATTCAATAAATTCTACAGAGGTGTACAAATTTTCCCACATAATAGACATAGCTCCAAACCATGCGCATTGGCAGGAACATGCCTAATGAGACCTCGTACCCGAAAGGACGCATCCTCAGATTTCCATATAACTCTACCGCGGCTTCTTAGGGGTTGAAAAACACACTAATCTCAGGAGGATCCAAATCATCCCAACATAACAGTGCCGATTGTACCAAATCATCAAAATAATATGGGCTCAAACGCGGCCAAGTCAGGGGGCTTAATGTGGAGGATCACATAGCAACCACGCCAACTGGACCATGGAAGATCACACAACATCTATGTCTGCTCCTGATATTATGCTGCCAACGCCGACCTCCTAGTAGAGATTATACTTCTATCTGACGGGGTGTGAGATCAGTCTACCCATATAGACATGTGGTTGTATGTAATATCGCACTTGGCGACAGGGACTATGAACCGGTCCTTATGTGACCAAGGCGAGTATCTTCCAATAGGAACCCTTACTAGGCGAACCTACCAAGGTAACTTGTACCACACAAATTACCCCTCACTCGCCCCCTATCAGGGTTTAGTCAAGTTTTACTAGTTTAGGTTCATAGTTATTATCCTCAGGTTCATAGAGCTCATCTCATATCAAGGTAACCATTACCTTATCACAATATCATAGCCAACTTATATCATATCCAGATAATTATCATCAATGTTCTCATTATCCTAACCAAGCTCATGACCCATTATAATTCCATTAATTCATAAAAGAGAATTTAAGTATATAAGTTGAGTTTATTAATTAGTGAAGATGGAAGGTGGAGGATAGCAAGATGTAGTGGTGGTGGAAGGGGAGTAGTTAAGGGATGGCATGTAATGTAGAGGGAAGGAATAGGTGGGTGTTAGGACTTGCCTTCATTCGTTGATGATTATATCCTTGTTCAATTCCTGTGTCTCCTGTCTTGCCTTCTGAACTCCATCGGGTTCTCTCCACGTCTTCTATCCTACGTGGTCTAGTGTCGACAAGTAAGAAAACACAAACAAGGAAAATAACAAGCAAAACATGTAAAACAGGCAATCACAGTGGAGACGATGATCCTAGATGGGTTGATCCTATTGGGTGATGAATGGGTATCTAAGGTTATCACTATTACGTCAATCTGAAGTAAGGTTTTGATAGAGGTATTCTATCCATATGGTAGGGTTGGTCAGGTCAAGGTAGGTGGTCGGTCTGATGGAAAACCAGACCACATTATTAGGATTCACTATTATGTGAACCTAAAAGAGAAAGCCTAACCAAGTCATCATAGATAACTTGTCTGCCTCCTACAGGCCCACTAGGGTTAGGCGGGGTTAACTAAGTGACTTATATATTCATATACATGTAAGAGGCTTAGGTAGGTAAGTACGCGTATGTATTCATATACACATACAAGGGTTATGGACTAAGCAGGGTGAAAGCCCAAGTTTGGTTTTGGTAATTAATGACACCAAGTTGCTAATGCCATGTGTTGAGTGTTTTGAGTTAGGCATAAGCAACACATGTGATGAAGGTGGACGTGGCAAGGAGTGGTGGCCACAAGATCACAAAGAAATGGTGCATGTACATGAAATGTTGATCATGGTGGAGACGCACATAAAATGATGGACATGATGATCAAGTGAAGAGAAGGATCTAAGAGCGCAAGGCAAAGGTATAACCATAGGGTTTTCCTTTTGCCGGTCTAAGATGAGTAGAGAAGTGATTGACCGGGTTTAGGATACATAGCCGACTATCAAGAGGGGCAATCACGGTTAGCTCGGGAATCAAGTGCCACTAGATCAATGTCTTGAGCATATGCATTTAGGATCTAGTAAAGAGCTAACATAACGCCTTGGAAAATGTTTGTGAAAATGCTAACACACGAGCACAAGGTGGTGAACACTTGTTGGTGTTGGCACTTTTGCGAAGGCGGTGGAGTTTAAGTGGTAGAGAGGGGTTTGGGTTCCTCTCTCCCTCCCGCCGAGCTTGCGAGGCGGGATTCGGCGCTTTTTAGAGAAGTAAAATGCCTATTTTCTTTTGCGCCGAAAGTTGGAAAAGAAACGGAGGCGAACGGAGGTCACTGCGTGCACCGGACGCTGCACCGGACGCAGCACCGGACGCGGTCACTGTGCGACCGGCGCGTCCGGTCAGGCGAACAGCGGTTCACGAGGACCACCGGACGCGGTGCGCGTCCGGTGACAGGTGACCGGACGCGTCCGGTGGTCCAGGGAGCTTACTGGACTCCCACCGGACGTGGGCACTGTGGCGTCCGGTGGGTTCTTCAGCGCGTCCGGTGGTTGTTTCGCGGTGCGCGGCTCGGTGTTGACCGGCGCGTCCGGTGGGTCACGGGACCGGCGCGTCCGGTCCTGACCAGCGCGTCCGGTGGCTCGGTCGAGCGCGTCCGGTCTACGGTAACGGCTAGTTCGAACGGCGCTATTCTCGTCTGTCGCGTAGTGACCGGACGCGTCCGGTCACCCTGACCGGCGCGTCCGGTGCTCGCGATTTCTGCTGCGTCGTTTCTAACGGCTAGTTGCGTACCCCTTCGTTATAAATAGATGGTGGACGGGTTTTGAGGGTAACTCTTGCACATTTTGAGACCTAGAGACATCCTTTGAGCTAGAGAACAACCCCTCCACTCATCTCTTTGCATAGTTGCACATCTTGAGTGAGATTGAGTGAGATTCAAGTGCATTGCTTGAGAGTTGCATTCTAGAGGCACTTGATCTTCGAGTTGCTGCGGATTTCTTGTTACTCTTCCGTGTTTCCCGACACGGTAGATGGCTTGGAGCAGCGGAGGTGATTGAGCTCGCAATTGGAGATTGTTGGAGCCTTCACCAAGTGTTGTAAGGGGTTCTTGATCCTTCCCCGCGGGAGTTCGCAAATTGGATACTCTAGTGGAGCTCGTGGCTTGGAGGATCCCCATCTTGTGTGCGGTTGTGCGGCGCCCGCCGAGGGCTCAACTCTTGATAGTTGATTAGCTCGCGAACCGACAAGTGGGTGCATCGCCACAACGAGGAGTAGCTTGCCGGGAAGCAAGTGAACCTCGGGATAAATTCTTGTGTCATTCTCTTCCCGAGGATTTCTCTTGTGTGATTGATTGATTGGTACTTCTCATCTCTACTCGGCGGTATAATCTCTCGAAGCTCTTCTCTCGTATTACTTCTCGTTCCTAGTTTGTTGTTGTTGTTGTGTTTAGTGGATAGCCTTGTACTAGAATTGTGTAGGTGGCTTGCTTAATTAGTTAGAGCTAGTGCTTTGTGCTTCGCCACCTTTCGTACTAACTTGTGGTTAAGTAAGTTGTGTAGAAGTTTTTATTAGGCTATTCACCCCCCCCCTCTAGCCTCTTTGGACCTTACAAGTGGTATCGGAGCCGAGGCACCGTTTATTTGAGGCTTAACAACCTACGGTGAAGAAGAAATGGCTCAAATAAGTTTGCACATCAACAACACAAAGAAGGCACCTCACTTTGATGGCACAAATTATGCATATTGGAAGGTTAAGATGACCGCACACCTCAAGTCAATCAATAGAGAAGTGTGGAAGGTCACCGAAACAAAATTTGAGGTTGCTAATCCGGAAGCACCTACACCGGTAGAAGAGAAGAAGCTCCAATGCAATGACATTGCCATTAGTGCTCTTCATGAGGCATTAGATGACAAGACATTTGAGCAAGTGAAGAACATTGAGATCGCTCATGATGCTTGGGCCAAGCTAGAAGAAACATTTGAGGGCACCGAAGGCACAAAGACCGCTAAAGCATATATCTTGCAAGAAAAATTTTCAAGCTTCAAGATGCAAGATGATGAGAGTGTACCGGAGATGTTTCATAGATTGCAAGTCATTGTCAATGAGCTCAAGGCACTTGGTGAGGAAGTCAAGGACAACCAATTCTCTATGAAGTTCTTGAGAAGCTTGCCCAAGAGATTTGATACATTGATCACCGTGCTAGTGAGGACTACATTGAAGGATTCAACTCCTCAACAAATATTTCAAGAAGTGATGACCGATGATTCATATAGAGAAGATGATGAGAAGGATGAGTTGGTCAAGAAGAAGAAGAAGGAGAATGAGAAGAAAGATGATGAAAAGAAGAAGAGTGTGGCATTCAAAGCCACCACATCCAAGGGCAAATCCAAGATTGAATCATCAAGTGAAGAAGACTCAAGCTCTTGTGATAGTGATGACATTGATGAGAAGATGGCTCTCTTTGTCAAGCAATTTGGCAAATTCATGAAGAAAAAGGGCTATCGTGCAAGAAGGAAGAAGAACACATCTAAGAAGAATGAGCATGCCATGAGATGCTTTAGATGCCATAGCAAGGACCATCTCATTGCAAAGTGTCCTTATGATAGTGATGATGAAGATGCTATCAAGAAGGAAAGGAAGAAGCAAAAGAAGAAGCAAGAAAAGAAGGAGAGCTCTCATAAGAAGAAGAATGATTCTCATGTTGCTACATGGGATAGTGATGATTCCTCAAGTGATGATGAGGATGACTACAAGAGCAAGAAGAAGGGACATGCTAGCATTGCTATCCAAGAGAAGGTCTCCCTCTTCGACACTCCATCGTGCTTTATGGCTAAGGCCGCTAAGGTATCATCCGATGATGAGAGTGATCATGATAATGCTAGTGATAGTGATAGTGATAGTGATGAAGAAGAATTCACTAAAAATGAACTAATCACTATGCTAGAAGATTGCACTCAACATTTTAAAGAATCTAGAAAGGAGTGTAAGGGCTTGCTTAAGGAAAAGAAAAACCTTATGCAAGAACTTGATGAGCTTAGGGCATCTTATGAGAGTCTAAAGGTAGACCATAAGAAGCTTCAAAAGTCTCACACTAAGCTTGAAGAAGCTCATTCCTCTCTAGTTGAAAAATATGAAAACATGCCAACTAATGTTGAGAAAGCTAAAACTTGTAACATAGGCATATCTTGTGATATAATTGATGAATCTTGTCATAAGCCTATTGTTGTTGCTTCTACTAACCCCTCATGTAGCTCATCTACATCATCCTCATCTAGTAGTGATGGTTTCACTTGTGATCCCACACTTATAGTTGAGAATGAAAATCTCAAGAAGGAGGTAAAAGAGCTCAATCACACCTTGGCCAAGGCTTATGGTGGTGAGGACCGCTTGCTTATGTGCTTGGGTAGCCAAAGAGCTTCTCTCTATAAAGAGGGATTGGGCTATAACCCTAAGAAAGGCAAGGCCGCTTTTGCTCCTCACAAGACTCGTTTTGTGAAGAACAAAGGTAGCTATTGCAAAAGTTGCAAGCAAGTTGGTCACATAGAGCAACATTGCATGAACAAGAAATCCAATGCTAATGTATCCTCAATTAAGTTTGATTCTTTCTATATACTTACCAAGGGTACAAATGGTGTTCATGCTAAGTTCATTGGTGCACCATGGATGGGCTCAAAGAAGAAAGCCATTTGGGTACCAAAGAGCTTGGTCACTAACCTTGGAGGACCCAAACAAGTTTGGGTACCTAAAAAGAATTGATCTTATCTTGTAGGTCAATTACAAAGCCGGAGGAAGGCATTGGGTGCTTGATAGTGGGTGCACTCAACATATGACCGGGGATTCATGTATGTTCAAATCAATTGATACAAGTCAAAATGGTGGTTTTGATGCTATCACTTTCGGCAACAATAAGAAAGGCAAGGTCAAGGGGCTTGGTAAAATTGCTATCTCAAATGACATGTGCATATCTAATGTGTTGCTAGTTGAGAGCTTGGACTTCAATCTTTTGTCGGTGGCACAACTTTGTGATCTTGGCTTCAAGTGCATATTTGGTAGTGATGATGTTGAAGTCATAAGTGTTGATGGATCAAATTTGATATTCAAAGGATTTAGACATGGTAGTTTATACTTGGTTGACTTCAATGATAGTGAGACACAATTGACATCATGCTTGCTTAGCAAATCTAGTATGGGATGGTTGTGGCATAGAAGGCTTGGTCATGTTGGAATGAAACAATTGAACAAACTTTTGAGGCATGACTTGGTTAGAGGCTTGAAGGATGTCACCTTTGAGAAGGATAAACCTTGTAGTGCTTGTCAAGCCGGCAAACAAGTTGGAAATAAACATCCTAGTAAGAGTGAAATGAGTACATCAAAGGCATTTGAGCTATTGCACATGGACTTGTTTGGGCCAACAACATACACTAGCATTGGTGGGAACAAGTATGGTTTTGTGATAGTGGATGACTATACTAGATACACTTGGGTGTTCTTTCTCTTTGACAAGAGTGATGTTTATGATCTATTCAAGTCTTTTGTCAAGAGAGTGCAAAATGAGTTTGAGACTACCATCAAGAAAATTAGAAGTGACAATGGTAGTGAGTTCAAGAACACAAGAATTGAAGATTTATGTGATGATCTTGGTATTGGACATCAATTCTCACCAACCTACACTCCTCAATCCAATGGTGTAGTTGAAAGAAAGAATAGAACTTTGATTGACATGGCTAGATCAATGCTTAGTGAATACAATGTGAGTCATTCATTTTGGAGTGAAGCTATCAACACGGCTTGCTATTGTAGCAACCGTCTCTATTGCCATGGAAAGCTTGGAAAGACACCATATGAGCTATTGAATGGAAGAAAGCCCAACATTGCATACTTTAGAGTGTTTGGTTGCAAATGCTATATTCTCAAGAAAGGCACTAGATTGAGCAAGTTTGAAAAGAAATGTGATGAAGGGTTCTTACTTGGTTATTCTACCACAAGCAAAGCATATAGAGTTTGGAATCTCACAAATGGCACCTTGAAAGAAGTTCATGATGTTGAGTTTGATGAAACCCAAGGATCTCAAAATGAAACTCAAAACCTTGATGATGTGAGAGGAGATCAATTGTCAAATGCAATGAAGAACATGGACATTGGTGATGTTAGGCCAAGGCAAGTTGATGATGATGATGATACTCATGTGATCTACCAAAGTGTGCAAATTGATACAAATCAAGCAAGCTCTAGTGGTACTCATGATGAAGCTCAAGTTCAAGGTCAAACAAGTGAAAGCAATCAACTCCCAATACTCCAACCTACTAGTATTGCAAGAGATCATCCATTGGATCAAATCATTGGTGGAATTCAAAGTGGTGTTCAAACTAGATCAAGATTAGCATCTTTTTGTGAACACTACTCATTTGTGTCACTTGAAGAACCAAAGAAGATAGAAGATGCATTGAAGGATTCCGATTGGGTAAATGCCATGCATGAAGAGCTAAACAACTTCACTAGAAATCAAGTTTGGGAACTTGTTGAAAGGCCGAAGAACTATAATGTGATTGGTACTAAGTGGGTCTTTAGAAACAAGCAAGATCAAGATGGTGTAGTTGTAAGAAACAAAGCAAGATTGGTAGCACAAGGATACACTCAAGTTGAAGGTCTTGACTTTGGAGAAACATATGCACCGGTTGCAAGATTGGAGGCAATTAGAATCTTATTAGCATATGCTTGTGCACACAACATCAAGCTCTATCAAATGGATGTCAAGAGTGCATTTCTCAATGGCTACATCAATGAAGAAGTTTATGTTGAGCAACCTCCCGGTTTTGAAGATGACAAGAAGCCCAACCATGTTTACAAGCTCAAGAAGGCATTGTATGGTTTGAAGCAAGCACCTAGAGCATGGTATGAGAGATTGAGGGACTTTCTTCTCTCTAAAGGGTTCAAGATGGGAAAGGTTGACACCACTCTCTTCACCAAGAAAGTTGGAAATGACTTGTTTGTGTTGCAAATCTATGTGGATGATATTATCTTTGGATCAACTAATCAAGACTTTTGTGAAGAGTTTGGAGATATGATGGCAAAAGAGTTTGAGATGTCTATGATTGGAGAGCTTAGTTACTTTCTTGGACTTCAAATCAAGCAAATGAAGTATGGCACTTTTGTAAGTCAAGGGAAGTACATCAAGGACATGATCAAGAAGTTTGGATTACAAGATGCTAAGCCAATGAGTACACCAATGGGCACAAATGATCAATTGGGTATTGATGCAAGTGGCAACATGGTAGATCAAAAGCAATACCGGTCTATGATTGGAAGTTTGCTATATGTCACCGCTTCTAGGCCGGATGTGATGTTTAGTGTGTGCAAGTGTGCAAGATATCAAGCTTCACCTAGAGAAAGTCACTTGAAAGCAACCAAGAGGATATTGAGATATCTTAAGGGCACCCATGATGTTGGATTATGGTTTCCAAAGGGGTCTAATTTTGAGTTGATTGGATATTCGGACTCCGACTATGGTGGATGCAAGATTGATAGAATGAGCACAAGTGGCACTTGTCAAGTGCTTGGAAGGTCTCTTGTTTCATGGTCATCGAAGAAACAAAATAGTGTTGCACTATCTACCGCCGAGGCCGAATACATTAGTGCCGGTAGTTGTTGTGCACAATTGCTTTGGATGAAGGCCACTTTGAATGATTTTGGAATCAAGTTCAAGAATGTGCCTTTGTTTTGTGATAATGAGAGTGCTATCAAGATGACACAAAATCCGGTTCAACATTCAAGAACGAAGCACATTGATATTAGGCATCACTTCATAAGAGACCATCAACAAAAGGGTGATATTCACATTGAGAGCATTGGTACCGAAGATCAACTAGCCGACATATTCACAAAGCCACTTGATGAAAAGAGATTTTACAAGTTGAAGAATGAATTGAACATACTTGACTTCTCCAACTTGAGATGAGTGCACCCCCACATTCTTATATGACATGCCTCTCCTCCGACATAGCAAGGTAAAGTTGTTTGACATATCATCCATACTTTGCTAAGGACATGTTTAGAACATTTAGACATATTTGCATGACAAATAGGCTCATTCATGACAATCAAATGATTTTAATGTATATATGGTACCACTATTGCTTCTATGTTTGATTGATCTAGTGGTAGCATATGACATGTTTGTGGGCTTGCAAACCTAGTGTTGAATCTAGAAAATGAGCTCATGATGTGTAATTCAACATGGTCAAGATAACCCTTATACTTTATGAGGTGTGAAGAAGCTTGTCCTTGGATCAAACCAAATTACATATTCTAGGCAAGTAATCTAGATTGAATCATAATTTGGACTCCCTCATATTGATTGACTTAACTCTCACTAAAATTGGCACATTTTTGGTGATTGTTGACAAAGGGGGAGAGAAAAGTCACAAAGATAGAAAAGTCACAAAGGGGGAGAAAGATATAATAAGAGGGGAGAGAAAAGTCACAAAAAGAAAAAGTTACTAAGGGGGAGCAAGCTCGTCACAAAAAGAAAAAGTTACTAAGGGGGAGCAAGCTCATGAACTATTTGTTGCATTTGTATGCGCATTAACATGATGATTTGTTGCATTGCAAAGCTTAAATTCATATTCATACTTGTGTGGTGATTGCTAGAATTAGAACTTGAATAATGATTTGTTAAGAGTAGCTTTTTAAGTGGTATCTAGACACCCTTTGCTTATAATGTTGATCTCACGGGGTATTTTAGTGTTTGTGATCTTTACAAGTGAGGTATTACAAGTGGTGTCTAGCTACATCGATGCTAAGGATGGTATATAAAGGCAACTCCGATTGGTATCACGCTTCAAAGGTCCATTCTATATACCTTAGCATCAATTTGATAGTAGCAACTCTCCCAAAATTCTAATCCATACATATGTGCACAATTGAACCAAACTCATGGAAGCACATATGTAGGGGGAGCTAATACTATCGAAATTGAAAATTGATTTCATTTCATATCTTTGTGATGGTTGTCATCAATTACCAAAAAGGGGGAGATTGAAAGCCCAAGTTTGGTTTTGGTAATTAATGACACCAAGTTGCTAATGCCATGTGTTGAGTGTTTTGAGTTAGGCATAAGCAACACATGTGATGAAGGTGGACGTGGCAAGGAGTGGTGGCCACAAGATCACAAAGAAATGGTGCATGTACATGAAATGTTGATCATGGTGGAGACGCACATAAAATGATGGACATGATGATCAAGTGAAGAGAAGGATCTAAGAGCGCAAGGCAAAGGTATAACCATAGGGTTTTCCTTTTGCCGGTCTAAGATGAGTAGAGAAGTGATTGACCGGGTTTAGGATACATAGCCGACTATCAAGAGGGGCAATCACGGTTAGCTCGGGAATCAAGTGCCACTAGATCAATGTCTTGAGCATATGCATTTAGGATCTAGTAAAGAGCTAACATAACGCCTTGGAAAATGTTTGTGAAAATGCTAACACACGAGCACAAGGTGGTGAACACTTGTTGGTGTTGGCACTTTTGCGAAGGCGGTGGAGTTTAAGTGGTAGAGAGGGGTTTGGGTTCCTCTCTCCCTCCCGCCGAGCTTGCGAGGCGGGATTCGGCGCTTTTTAGAGAAGTAAAATGCCTATTTTCTTTTGCGCCGAAAGTTGGAAAAGAAACGGAGGCGAACGGAGGTCACTGCGTGCACCGGACGCTGCACCGGACGCAGCACCGGACGCGGTCACTGTGCGACCGGCGCGTCCGGTCAGGCGAACAGCGGTTCACGAGGACCACCGGACGCGGTGCGCGTCCGGTGACAGGTGACCGGACGCGTCCGGTGGTCCAGGGAGCTTACTGGACTCCCACCGGACGTGGGCACTGTGGCGTCCGGTGGGTTCTTCAGCGCGTCCGGTGGTTGTTTCGCGGTGCGCGGCTCGGTGTTGACCGGCGCGTCCGGTGGGTCACGGGACCGGCGCGTCCGGTCCTGACCAGCGCGTCCGGTGGCTCGGTCGAGCGCGTCCGGTCTACGGTAACGGCTAGTTCGAACGGCGCTATTCTCGTCTGTCGCGTAGTGACCGGACGCGTCCGGTCACCCTGACCGGCGCGTCCGGTGCTCGCGATTTCTGCTGCGTCGTTTCTAACGGCTAGTTGCGTACCCCTTCGTTATAAATAGATGGTGGACGGGTTTTGAGGGTAACTCTTGCACATTTTGAGACCTAGAGACATCCTTTGAGCTAGAGAACAACCCCTCCACTCATCTCTTTGCATAGTTGCACATCTTGAGTGAGATTGAGTGAGATTCAAGTGCATTGCTTGAGAGTTGCATTCTAGAGGCACTTGATCTTCGAGTTGCTGCGGATTTCTTGTTACTCTTCCGTGTTTCCCGACACGGTAGACGGCTTGGAGCAGCGGAGGTGATTGAGCTCGCAATTGGAGATTGTTGGAGCCTTCACCAAGTGTTGTAAGGGGTTCTTGATCCTTCCCCGCGGGAGTTCGCAAATTGGATACTCTAGTGGAGCTCGTGGCTTGGAGGATCCCCATCTTGTGTGCGGTTGTGCGGCGCCCGCCGAGGGCTCAACTCTTGATAGTTGATTAGCTCGCGAACCGACAAGTGGGTGCATCGCCACAACGAGGAGTAGCTTGCCGGGAAGCAAGTGAACCTCGGGATAAATTCTTGTGTCATTCTCTTCCCGAGGATTTCTCTTGTGTGATTGATTGATTGGTACTTCTCATCTCTACTCGGCGGTATAATCTCTCGAAGCTCTTCTCTCGTATTACTTCTCGTTCCTAGTTTGTTGTTGTTGTTGTGTTTAGTGGATAGCCTTGTACTAGAATTGTGTAGGTGGCTTGCTTAATTAGTTAGAGCTAGTGCTTTGTGCTTCGCCACCTTTCGTACTAACTTGTGGTTAAGTAAGTTGTGTAGAAGTTTTTATTAGGCTATTCACCCCCCCTCTAGCCTCTTTGGACCTTACACAGGGTTATATGACTATTAGTTTATCATGGGTGATGGCTAAGGTTAGCAGCACATACGTGTATACACATGCATATGCCTAAGATTAGGGTTTGAAGGTAGGTGAAGTTAGCCATACGTAGACATGACGCTTAGTACATACATATGTGTGTGTATATATATGTGCTTACCAAGCGTATGCCCATGTACGTGTGTGCAAGTCTTTTATTCTATGTGAAGGACGTGTGTGCATACACTTGAGCATTCGTGTACGTGTCATAGTGTACTTGCTTGCATGGATATACGGTGCTAAAGAGGGATTAACAGGTGAGTGCAACTACGGGTTAGCATTAATATATTTTTAAATAAAAGAAATGGAAAGCAAACAAACTAGAATTTAAATGAGCACCAAAAATTATGAGAAAGGATATGGATGGGTAGAGTTGATTTTAGAAAAATTTTAGTGGAAGAATCAAGCGATTTAGAGGTGAAATGGTGGATATACAGATCATCAAAGGTTTCAGAGAAAGGCGTATAAAAGGATTTAGAAAATAATTCTAGAATATCTAGGAATGGGGAAGGCGTGAGGAAGGTTTGGGTAGGCTCTAGGGTGGCTCTAGTAGTTATAGGAATTTTCTGGGATTTTTCTAGAAAGGGAAAAGGGCTTACTTACATTCCCGTGTACACTTCCCTAGTGTGCCTAGCATTTTCAGCGTGTAGGGCGCTGCGCAGGTGAGCTGGTGTAGGGCACTGTGCTGTGGACCGGCTACCTATGTGTCTGGTTCACGTGCGCCCAGTCTATGGGGAGAGAGATCTCTTGCCGCCGAGTCCTGCTGTCGTGACATGGCGCGTGCCCATTGGTTGGAGCGACATGGCCAGAATGGCTTCTTCCGTTCCCTGAATGGCCCATTCATGGCCCATTCGAGAGACCGAACAAAGAGAGCGGGCGAAGGGAGCAGAGAGGCGATGGCCGGAGGACGGGAGGAGGAGCGCGACGGCGGCAGCCTAGGCGTTGGCGGCGTTTGGCTCCTGCACAGAGAGGCTCCGTCGCGAGGCGCCGTTCGGCTTCGGACAGTGTCTGTGGTGGCCTAAGTCCACGGCAATGGAGGCGGCGTCCGACATCCTTGGTGTCGGCGGCGGCGCTGGGCATTGGTGCCAGCGGCGGCAGCGACCAAGGCTACGCTAGCTCGGCTTCTGTTTCACGGCGAGTGGTGGGCCAAGGTGGTGCTCCTAGACGGCGGCCGTGGCTTCCATGCAGTCGTGAATCGAGGAAGGGAGATAGCAGGGGGATTCAGTGTCTCCTTCCCGGGCTCTTCATCCTAACCAAGAAATAGAGCAGAGAGGGGAAGCGGAGCAGAACATGTCAGCGGCGATTTCCGGTGCCGAGCAAGAGTGCGGCGACACACACAGAGAGAGAGCGAGCGAACGAGCGTGCGAAACCCGGTGATGTTTGGCTGCGGCAAGATGTCGGGCAGACGGCTTCGGTGTCGCGGCGCTGATGTCGTGGGCTTGGGCCCGACGCGAAGTGTCGGCGCTCTGGCGGTCCATGCCGTGCGTGCGTGCTTGAGCTTGGCTTGGAGCTTCACCGAGGTGAGGGTCCTCGCAGCGCAGAGCTCGCGCTCCTGGACGTGCTGAGGTATGGCAGCCTCGCCAGCCCTTTTATAGGTGACGTAAGGCGGTGGTGGTGGCAAGGATATTTTCCGGCATGGTAGGCCGACAGCTGCAGATCGATGGGACGACTCGGATGGACAGCTAGTGCCCGTGCCCATCTTCCCCAGCTCCGAAACAGGCGACGACGGGACCGGGCGATGCATGACGGAAGAAATATCTCTGATCAGGGATATTTGCCGGCTTCCATGGCAGAGCAGCCATGCCACGCATCATCTGGGGCGCGGCGTTGCCGCGCCATATTTTGGATATCCAATGTTGATCTTGTTGGGGTGTAAGACTTTATTTTGATAAAACTGTTAGTTTTGTTGCCTTGTAATATATTTATTTGTTAGAATGTCCATTATATATATGTTATTTTATAAGCTATTATTTATAGGGGTTATATAATTATGTTGTTTGCATACATAATGATTTTGTTGTACTAAAACTATGGATCTGGAAATGGATATATGTTATCATCAAAACCCAGGAGATATCCGAGTTAGAGAAAATCGCTTTGTATTCGTTTTCGATAATATATGTATTCATATTAGAATTCGTATTTAAATATGGTAAATAGTGCTATCCGAATTCGATTTTGTGCGGATTTGTATACCGAAACTTTAGGTTTTGAAATTTTGAGAATTTTTTGTATTAAAAACTTTTTGGCGTAAAGACGTTTCGGTGTCCGGACCGCAGGTACAATGGGTCCTATGTAAATATTTATGCGGATGAATTTTAAAAGCGCTTTGAATTTGGAATTTTGCTCTATAATAAAGCTATAGATTTTGAAATTCTGAACAACTTTTGTATTGGACACTTTTTAATTTGAAAACGTTTCGGTGTCCAAATTGTAGGTACAACGGATCGCATGTAAACATTTATGCAAACGCATTGCGAAAGCGTTTCAAATTTTAAAAATGCTTTATAATAAAGTTGTAGCTTTTGAATTTTTGATCAAATTTTATATTGGACAATTTTTTATTTGAACGTGTTTTGGTGCTCAAATTGTACATATAATGTTGCTCGTGTAAAAGAAACGCATAGAACGGGTTGTGGTTTGGTTTAAATTTAAATCCGAGGGTTTTTCTAAAAAAAGGCTGCAGGACGGCGTGTTAATTTTATGTAAACATAAGGGTTCCTTTGCAGATCTTTTTAAAACCTGGAGATTAGACTACGGGTTGATTTGGGAAAAGTTTAAAGGTTTTTTCGCTAAAAAGTTTAAGAGAGAAGGCCAAACTACGGATTGATTTCGTAAAACAGAGGACTTTTTTATAAAATAACCGAGGCCATCCGGGTGCCTAGTCCGACGACCGGGAATAGCCGACGACGTGGCCACACTCGTTGGCCAGAGCTTGTCCGCACTTTCGTTATTACAAGATTGGACTAGGCGACGTACGGGCTCTGCCAACCTGGTGGAGGAACTCTCCGAAGCCATGGCAGGGCTGCAGTGTCCGTGCGGTTGTCGGCGTGCTCGAGCTGTCGACGGGATTCGCGGGAGGAAGGCGACGAGCGACGGGATATCACCGGCTGCCGTGCGGGGGCCCATATGGGAACACGTGCGGGCTGCAGTGGCTTGGGCCAGGGAGGGATTAAGCCCAAATGATTTCCTAGTTTCTGTGACGTGCTTGCTGTCCACGCAGGGCTCTAGGGCAGGCACAGGTGTGCAACGAAGGGAAGGGAATTTGGGCCGACGAACACGGAAAGACAAGTGAGCCATGTGGAGGATTTAGACACGAGGGGATTAGGGAAGGAAAAAGGATTTTCTTATGGGAGAAATTTGGACTACGAGTTTTTAGAAAAAGGTGCTTTGGAAATCAAGGAAAATACTTTTAGTGCCTCAAATAAATTCTAGAAAAGCACACAAACATTCAAAATGCATATGGTAAATTTTTAATGCAGGATTTGAAAAACGGTCTCACGGAAAATAGACTATCCAAGTTTTAATTTGTTGAGAAATTTTAAAAGGTTCAAATTTTTAGTGAATTTTGACATGATGAAAAAACACAGGGTGTTACACGTGGTGAGCCCCTGGGCCGTTTGGCCATATTCAGGCTTATTAGTTTCGAATCAAGGTTCTCTTGAGCGGGTCATCGACCTCTCACTATGCGGGTTAACGAGGTTGACGGGCAACCTTGGGTCTTTTCGCTCGAGCCCCTTGATTGTGGTTGATCAGGTATCTGATCTTTCTTCGTATGCGGCCGGGGCCGTATTCATCTTGTGATCGGAAGCACCAAGAAGTTTTCTTTTCTGGGCCTTGCGCCCTTTCGTGAGGTTTTGTTGGGCCCCGGATCAAGGTTTCCCGAACGGGTAATCGACCTCTCATCGCGTAGGGCGATGAGGTTGCCTAGTGACCTTGGGCCTTGTTGGCATTTCTTAACATCACTACTAGGAGTATATCCCAGTAACGACGCCAAAAATGCCTATTGACGATGGTTCGTATGTGTGTATATAGGAAAGAGGATTCCACAAGCGCACAGAACTATCAAGTAGCACTTCGCTCAGTGAGTACCGAGTGTTGAATTTATATTTTCTCAAAGGAAGGTGGTTAGGCATGTCGGGAAATGTAGCTAGGTGGACTAGGCAGGTAGGTTTAGCAACATAGGGATGATGAGGGTAATATGGATGATGGACGGAAAAAGATAAAAAGGGTTTTTGATCACACAGACAGAGGTAACTAGAAGTGTAGTGTAGCTGAGGGTAAAAAGTAGAGTATGTAATCCTAAAGCAATAAAAGTAACTTAATGATAGTGAGAACGTCCTTAGTATGAGGGGCGTACTTGCGTTGGATTTAACCGAACATGAAGCACAACGAGCCCTATATTTTAATAACTAGGCCCTACATGGTGGAATACAGAGGAAGAATAGGGCTGTCACCGCCTGTCAACTACCACAATTTATCCGGGGATCTAGTCATACCTACAGGCAAGATATAGCTGACACACCACGCTTAATCTATAAACTCGCTATTTCGATCCGAGCTCCGGTGAAATAAGATCAAAACACCCTAACCATACGGTAGAACAAGTACTAACGATGAACAAACTAAACACTAAGATAATAATGATGCAAATGCCAAAGGACAGCACCTAAGCTCACTAATGATAGACAATAGTAAGACAAGACTTGAACTAAGTAGAGCTATATTACTGAATAAAGTACTTGACAAAGTACTAAATAAAGTAAATGCTGAAAGAAAGATTACAAGAGAAGCTAAACCAGACTAGAAGACTCTTCTGGACTCCGAGGCGAGCTCTGCTCTACTCTTATCACTACTAGCTAGCAACTACTTCTAAGCTACTACTCTTGGAGAGCTTCTGAGAGATAGGAACACTTGGAATGCTTGAGAGCTGCTGAGTGATGATCTCCACCGAGCACCACAACCCCTTTTATAGTCTGTAGAGGGCATGCGGGTACTTATACGAGAAGATGAGGCGGTTTGGGGTGACTTGGCCGTCGAGCGACGTCATGGGCCGTCGGTCGACCGTCCATCCCACCGCCTTGCCATCCAACGGTGCTAGATGGCTCCTGGATGGTGGTTGCATGGCAGGTAAGTCGGTTTCCTAGCTGGTGAGGCGGTTTGGAGGTCAGTTTTGGTCCTCCAAGTGTATGACGGTGGGCTCATGGATCCAAGGCAGCTCAAGTGCACCTTTGGATCAAACCGTCATGGATCAACGCTAGAGAAGCAGTGAGGAGGCTTTTCATGCAGATCAGTGTCGTGGCAAGGGGGTAGGGCCATCGACCGATGTGGCATGTGGGTCCATGGCCCCCTGCCACGTCCACTTGCTTCCTTTGCTCCTTGCTATTTTTGTGATTTTTCCTATATACAAATAATTTTTTCAAGTACAAGTGGAACTAGATGAATTATAAACATAATATGGCACATGTGATGTTGTTTTTCCTTGATTTGGGTGGAATGTTGATGGTCAAATTGGGTGTTTAGTGACCATCAATAGGCCTTTCTACCGGGGTGCCCTGACTGCAATATGTGAGGCTCTTGATCTTGTGTTTGTTGTATGCGGTTCGACCGCATGTGTTTTGCGATTACGTTGTTCGAACGAGATTCTATTGAGTCCCGAACCATTTGGTCAGGGATTAGATTTGTGAGCCCAAGGATGCAGACCTCAAGTGGATCATTGACCTTTACCCGCGCGGGGCGGCGAGGTCGTCTTGTGACCTTGGGCCTCTCCTCCCGAGTATTTGCGGACCCGAGAATGCAGGCTTCAAGTGAGTCATTGGCCTCTCACCGCGTGGGGCGACGAGGTTGTCTAGGGACCTTGGGCCTCTCCTCCTGAGTGTTTGTGAACCCGAGGATGCCCGCTTCGAGTGAGTCATTGGCCTCTCGCCGCGTGGGGCGGTGAGGTCGTCTAGCGACCTTGGGCCTCTCCACCGAGTGTTTGCGAACCTAAGGATGCAGGCTTCGAGTGAGTCATTAGCCTCTCACCACGCGGGGCGGCGAGGTCGTCTAGCGACCTTAGGCCTGTCCTCTCGAGTGTTTGCGAACCTGAGGATGAAGTCTTCGAGTGAGTCATTGGCCTCTCACCGCGCGGGGCGGCGAGGTCGTCTAGCAACCTCGGGCCTCTCCTTCCAAGTGTTTGCGAACCCGAGGATGCAGGTTTTGAGTGAGTCATTGGCCTCTCATCGCGTGGGCGGCGAGGTCATCTAGCGACCTTGGGCCTCTCCTATCAAATGTTAGCCGGACAACCTTTGATGGGCCGCGATCGCGTTTTCCAGTCTGTTCGGATGGCCTTCATTTGATGACTGACCTCTTCATGCCTGGGCAGTCTCGGCCGCGCGTGATCTGACCATCATCGTGTTTCGGAGCTCTAGCACTGCTTTATGAAGGAGGTGCTGTTGCGTGACCTTTAGCCGCCCATTCCGATGATCCCTCCTATAGGGGTTGCCGATCCTCGTTGGTGTGTGAGGCTTGGGAGCTGGCTTCAAGTCATGGTTTTGGGATGTGGGGAGGAGCTGGTGGTGGCCTGGTCCTGGCTATCAGGATTGCTCGAGCCCAACTTTGGCTTCCTCCCGCTGTCCTTTCTGACCCCGAGGGGTCGTACTACCTTGTTGCGGGTAGATTTTAGTTTTCTCCCCACACAGGA
Organism: Saccharum hybrid cultivar R570; assembly: GCA_038087645.1. Classification (NCBI taxonomy): domain Eukaryota; kingdom Viridiplantae; phylum Streptophyta; class Magnoliopsida; order Poales; family Poaceae; genus Saccharum; species Saccharum hybrid cultivar. The sequence goes on from JAQSUU010000496.1 coordinate 22,500,082, forward strand.
GAGGCTTGTCCACCATAACCACGTGGTCGGAGCGGTGCGTCTCGTTGGGGTCGATGGGTAATTCGAGTGGGACCCTATATCCTCCCTAATCGACATGGAGTTCAGCTGTGCCTCGTCAAGAGACATCCCATAAATCATCGGCCATCAAACCCGTTGGTCCCTGATAGCCTCCACTACAACCAGAGGGCAAGATGCCTCCCCTAGAGGGGGTCAACCCGGGTGACTTCGAAGCGGATGACTCAAACACAGGGTGAGATGGTCGTGTGGCTCCGCACCACCGATAAGAGCTGTAGGGGCCCATCTTGTCCTGCCCCTATCCCTTTGTGACCTCAAGCCCATCTAAGGATAGGCCCAAGAGTAAGTTTCCTAAGCACGACGCGGGGTTGTGTTCACGGTGGGTCGCTTTGCGCATGGATTTAGGGGTGTGACCTCCTTAGTCGCGTTGCATTGATGGCGCCCACTCACGAGCAGTGAGGTGCCCTCTGATCGAAGGCGCATACATTAGAATGATATGGAAAATGAGAATGCACAGGACCTACCTAGGTTGTCGTGAGGGCAGCCGTCGCTCCGCCTTCCACCCGGTCGTCGTCCCTGTTTTGGGTTATCATGAGGGTGACCGTCGCTCCGCCTTCCACCCGGTCATCATCCCTGTTCTACGAGATTATCAAAGTGGTCAGTAATGGTCATGGGCCTGGGTCGCTTACCGAGGTTATCTTTTTGTAGCTATAAATCTGCTGGGTCAGTGCATAGTGGGTGGTATCAGTTCCCCGTCCCTCGCATCGCCTTCTTCTCTTTCCTGCTCGCACGCTTGTAGTCGTCCTTCCTAGTTGGAGCGATGGATCACGGGAAGCATCTGCATGAGGAGTCGCCTGAGGTTGTCAGACCGCCATCACTTCTTCTCTCTTCCCTGCAGGATCAAGGGTAAGTGATTTAGCATTGTTTTTCGTGGATTTGGTTGTGCCTGTGTTAACCATTCGTGTATTTAGGATCATCCCTCTGGCGGTGGAATCAGAGGTTGGGGGTCCTACCGGCACTGCCCATCCCCGGCATGTTCTGCCTCCAGAGCCAGCGAGCCCCCGTTCCCTATCCCTCTCCATCTAGTGGCAAGGGATATGGAACTTCGAGCTCGAGAGGGATGAGGCTCACCGGTTGCATTCAAACTCTGTCCTCAAGGTGGCTCAGCTGAAAGCCCACACGGATTATCTCCAGGCGGCCCTCCAAGTGGTGGAGGAAGAGGTCACCGAGGCGCGGGCACTGGCTACCGCTGCTCAGGTGCGAGCATACGGTGAGTTTCCTACTACCATTAATTCCTACTGCCAGGTTTTTGCTCTCGGACGTTAGTGGGGTTCTCTAGGTCACAGTTCTAGAGGAGCAGCTCACGGCATCCTGCCATGAGGTGGAGGAAGCCCGTCCCTAGGAAGGCCCTTCGGGCGAGAGTCGCCACCAAGGCGTGGCCCTCGGAGCCCAGTGGGGGGTTGGCTTCAATGGATGACCAGGCCGCCATCGTGGAAGCTGCTACGGTGATCATGAAGATGAAGGGCAGTCTTTGTAGATGTGACTAGGTTTCCTAGGTGGTGCCAGGTGTTCCGAGTCTGTAGGTCGGTGTGCTTCGTCGGTGGGCGAAGTTGTAAGGACTAAATCACCCGTGCGTGTGGCCTATTGGTGGTTTTTACTTCTGTTCATTCATGCTATTGTGGTTCTCTCATCATTCCTTAGCTCGATGTGGGAGGACTCATAATCTTTGCTTAGGGATTGACTTCTCGCATCACGCGGATACTGGTTAGGGGTCGCGTGTCATGCTATGTCTCTGTAGTGTTGCATGGTGTAGGCAGTGAGAGTGTATGCTGGCGAGGGGCCTCATGTACATTCCCCCCACGAATTATGATATTGGCCGCTCGTGAGAAGCGGGTCAGGACATCCAGAAGGTAAGTGCCATCGAAACGAACCGCGTGGATTCTATGTCCCTAAGTTTATTCTACGCTCTGTTTTAGCTAGTTAGGTTTGTTGTCATATTTATGCGCGTATGCGAATGCGATCAAATAACGAAGAGAGGGACATGATTGATATCACTGGTGTTCATTCAAGAGGTGGACGTTCGCCTTGCTGGTGTTGCTCGCATTGAGGCGAACCCCTGAGCGCTTGCTTGTGGTGGAGTTGTCGTGGTCCTTGGGCCACGAGCTGGCGAGGGCACTTCCTTATCTCTTGGAGCAGTCATAGCTGGCACGGATTGTCCTCTCGAGCGGCCTTGGGTTGACCCTTGCTGGCTCAATGTCCTTGGTGGGCTCACGAGCCCCTGGGGATGACTTCTTCGTGTCTGACCTGTTGTAGTTTCTGGCTAGGATGGCTCGTGCGTTCTGGTGCTTGAGCCCTCGTGGCGTAATGACATCGCGGTCATCGCATCTTTGCTTTCGAGTGTGGTTGCTGCCCTTGAGGAGGAGCTGGCGTGACTTGTCACTACGGAAGTGGGTTCTGAGGGCAACACGGTTTGGTCCGCTTGGCGCGACGCGTGGTGCAATAAGGGAGCCCACTTCCTCGGATGCACGTGCCTTCGAGTGCAAGCTGATAGCTCTCAAAGGCGCGATGGACAACAGTCCACTACGTGGGACTGGTCCTTGGTTTTGGGCTTGGCCTTGCAGGGCATGGCGCTAGGTAGCCACCGGATCACTAACGACGACGTCGTGTGGCGACGGGTGATTTCATTGCTCGTGCGCTCCCTGAACTACTACGTTCTACTGGAGGCGAAAATGCCGCTCGGGGCATGGCTCTACCACCGGACCCAGGCTTCCCACGTGGTTAGCCTGGATAGGGTAGAAGCCGGTGATGGGTGTTGACCCATTACTATGGACGACCTCGTGGTTCCCCAAAAGGATGTGGCGGGTTGAGGCCATTCCCTGGGTGTGCTCGCCATGAACCGTGGGCCTCTAGCTTCCTTGGTGGAAGATTTGGCTATGGCCGGCGACAAGAGAGTGTGTTGGCCCCCCTATGTAGGTGAACTCTGGGATGTTGCCACTGAGGGTAGTTTAGAGAGTGTGTGTGCCGTAGGCCACGAGGTCTAGGTCTCTAAGGCGGAGGCCCGGCCGAGGCCAAAGGCGGATGCGGGCGCCGGCCCTTCGACGCCGATGAACTCATGGTTTTCATGGCAGATGTGGCCGCCATGGGCCATTCTACGAGCGAGTCCACTAATGGTGTGAGGAGCCATTGCTTCCTTCTCAACATACAAGAGTGTGCGACTATCCGCTACCTAGCGCACCAATTGTCAGTGTTTTGTAAACCGAACTATTAAATTTATATAATTGTTGCGCTGCTCTAGGAAGACGATGGTAGCATCCAAAAGACACAATAATTTATACTGGTTTAGGCCGGAGCCCTACATCCAGTCTCAGAGATGATCGAGTGCGTGTTTCTCGCTTGAATGCTCTGAAGTTCTTACAATGAGAGGTGCAAGAATGGTGGAAGAGGTAGGAGAGCTAGAGCTTAGAGATGAACTGCTTAAAGAAAAGCTTCAGGAGTCTGGATGTTATGAAGAATGTGGGGATTTAGAATGTTCAGATCCCTAGGAAGGATGCCCTGGCTGTCCTTATATAGACTTCGAGGCCAGGGCATGTACAAAGAAGTAGGTTCTCCCGATCGAGGGGTAGTGAGCGTGAGGGAGGGGCCTAGCTAACTTGGCTTGCAAGCTACATTGTCTTGTGGTACATGTCTGGGCGTGGTTGTCGTCATGGTCCTGTGCCCACGTCACGGTAAGGTGTGGCGTGGTGCTACTGTGCCAGCCGTTGTGTCACGGTAGACACGGTGGTGGTTCGCCAGCCGTCCTGTGTGATGTGGTCTCCGTCGTGGCTTTTGTCATTGCCTCCTGTTCTCCTAGGGGCGTCGTACAAGAGTTGGTAGCCAATCCCAGGTCGTCGATCGCCTGGTTGGCTTGTGGAGTCGGTGGCCACGATCCTGAGCTCCGGGGTCGTGGCTCCCACTAGTTTGGATGACCTCTAATTCAAGACCTCCATCGTGGATCCCATCCCGTAGTGGGTAGAACCGTATATATGTCTTGTTGGACCGTATTTGGATGGCATGTCGCTATACTGGTGGTCACAACTATGCGGTGTTGTCTTGTCTGGGCTACGTGACGCAGAGATGGCGTCTGACTTGGCCAAGGTGACTGCTGTCCCCTCGGTCCTTGCGGGGTCAGTGCGGCATGTCCACTCTTGTCAGAGCAGGCGTGCTTGGATGGGCTCAACCTCTCTCCATTCCTCCCAAGGGTCGATACGGCGGAGAGGTCATGAACCCTTATGCGGCGTGCAGCTAAGGCAGAAGGGAGGGGTCGTGGTTGACCCATCCTTGGTGCCAAGCCTGGTCTGCCTGGCTTAGCTAGGCCTCGATCGTTTGGGCCTTCGTTAGTTGCTGCATCGTGGGCCGCTCAGCCTACTAACTAATCGTTGCTTTGATACACTCGGGGATCATAACCCCGACAATGGTGGACAGCCATAGGGTTATCTGGCTTAGGAACTTCCTGGCCAAGCACTACTACATCTAGGATGCTTGCACTCTACCTCTACAGCAAGCTAGAGGAGGGAAGCAGTTGAGAACCCTTATATGTTCTTCATCCTCCTTAACCACTCTCCTTCCCTAATCTTTTGTGCAGTGACTTAGGGTCTTTTGTGCAGCAAGGTAACTTGACTTACTAGCACCTCTCCTTTTGGGGGTATTTTGGTTGCTCATTTGGGGGTGGCTAACCATATTTATGTAATATTTCATCCTGGTGATGGTAGCTGTGTCTGCTAGTACTTGATTTGGTAAGGCTTGTGATGGTGGACTGGTTGGAACTATTTATTTTTTCACATGTCCTAATCTATGTATGCATGAGTTGCCTATTTAACTATTGGATTGTGTTTGCAGTTTTGCTTTTGGGTGGCTAGTTTGCCACACCATGAGATACATCCATACCCAACTAACTACTTGATGTGGTCATGTTTCATCATGTGGCTACCTAAGTATGGGTGCATCTCATGATGTGCAACCATTCACCACAAGTAAACAGTTTTTTTCGCTATTTGTTTCCCTCTGTTGTTTTGCTTTTGGTTAATGGTTTGAAATACCATGTGACACGTCCATTCCCAACTAACATCATGATATGCTAATATATGGTCATGTTGCCAGCTGAGGATGGGCGTGTCACATGCTTTGCAGCCATTGACCAACACTGACCTGGTTTGTTACTTCTCATTTGGGTTGTGAAGGTGAGGATTTGGGTAAGGCCTATGATGATGATATACTATGGTGAGGTGGCACTGACTTCTTTTGATTTGGTTCTTCTTGGTTTTCCTTTCTATGCTGCAGCCTGGGGTGTCTATTGGCTGCAAACTGTTATGTCTAGGCAGACAAACACAGCCTTTTGGTATTGTCCAGTGTTTCAGTTTTATTGCCCAGTGCTTGATTCTTTTTTGCCTTGATCTTTTTATGACTTAATCAGTGCCACCAATGATTCTATGCCAGTGCTATATGAATTTACAAAAAATATGAGGCCAACATTGATCTTTGCCAGTGATGTCTTCCATGTTGGATGGATTAGGATGCAGGCCATAAACTTTGCTTCTTGTGTCTTCTCCTCATGCCTAAACCTAATTATAGTTTGGTTACTCACCTGGAGAAGCCACGGGAAGTGAAATGGTGGTCTGTGACAATTAAACCACATGACTGAGGCCTATAATACACCGCTGCCAATGATGTTTACACTAATTTGCTCATTTTCTTCAATCTTTGAATTAAACTAAGGCAGCTTGTTCCATTTTGCAGAACTAAGATGAGTCCATGGTATGTGGTTTTCAATGGCCATAAGCTTGGAGTTTACTCTAGTTGGGCTGAGTGCCATGACCAGGTGAATTGGTTCCCTGGTAATTCCTACAAGAAGTACAATTCCTATGATGATGCCCAGGCTGCATTCAACTCAAGAAACAACTCAAATCTTCTCTTGTGTGGTGCTGATGACTTGTCCTCTCCTAAACCAACCCCTCCTCCTCCATCTTTGTCACTGAAGACTATTTTAGTTGTTGGACTGCTCATTTAAGCTGAGAGTATATACTTGTTCTAAGTGTCAAGTTTAGGCCTCAAATAGGTTGTGTTGTTTATTGTTGGAACTAGCAGTTATTTGTTTAGCTAAGGTTGTTGTGACTTGTCAATTTTCCTTGCCATTTCCTTGCTGCAACTGCTGTTTCAATGGGCTGCTGGTAGTTGCTTGTGGTTGGTGGCGCGCCACCAGCCATGCAGGCAAACAAACACTGGCCCAAATGGGTTGTTTAAGGATGGCAACGGGGCGGTTTCGGGTCGGATATCCGCGGGTTTCGGGTTTTGCATGTTCGGCTTTGGGGATGATTTCTCACCTACGGTTTTCGGGTTCGGGGCCCCGAAACCAATCAGGTTCAGTTTCGGGTTTTGTTTTTCACCCGTGGATATCCAATGGATATCTGAAATAAATCATTTAGAATTAAAACTCATGTTTTATAATATGCTAATAATAACTTGTTTACTTAGATTATTAAATTTATTCGAAGTTGACTTATGAAAAATATTTATTGTTTGTTGCCTCTTATTTATACATGTGAATATTGTATATATATCATGCATATATTTATAAAATGTCCTTATTACTCTTACTATGTTGCCATATAAAACGGGTTTCGGGTATTCGTTCAGGTTTTAGGTATCCGCGGGTTTGGTTTTGGGGACGGATTATCACACGAATCGGTGTTCGGTGCGGTTTCGATTTTGGGTTTCGGGTTCAGGTGCATAGAGACTCTACTCGACCCGAATCCGCCCCGTTGCCATCCCTAGGGTGGTTGGTGGTAGTTGGGGAAACCTGCCACTTGGACTAGGCAAACAAACAACATCCCACCCCCAGCCAGCCCCTGCTTGGGCCAGGCAAACAAACAGGGCCAGTTGCACCACTGTGGCCTGCCTTGGCCTGGCCTGGCTGGGGTGGGACGGACGGGCCACCCTGGGCCAGCGAAACAAACACGCCCATACATATCACGGTCAAGACGTAGTAGAATAGATAGTTATAGTGAACAACTAACTAGTTTGCTTTGATTTCATACTAAAATCTGAATTATATGCTAAATGTTCATGCTTCGTGAACACCCATGGCTACAAAAACAGAATGTTGCGAGTGTAATGCTCAAAATGTCTTTTTTTTAATAGTATAACACACATTTAGGATCTCTTTGGAACGTAGGATTTTAGAAAGTCAGGAATAGGAAAAAATGTAGAAATAGAATGCCCTTATATTTTGAATCCTACGCATTAAGAAAACACAAGAAACTGCAAGATTAAATGTTTGGATGGAGCGTAGGAAAAATACAGGAATTCAATAAGAGAGAGTGACCGAAAATTTTCCATGAGGTTCAACCTCTTGGTAAAATTTTCCTCCAAAACAAGCCATCCCATAGAATTTTTTCATAGGATTCTATAAACTAAATCCTTTGTTCCAAATGGGTTTATAGGAATTTTCAGGATTCTAGTCCTCTAGAGTCCCTTCATTTTTCCTTTGTTCCAAAGAGAGCCTTAAACTTGAATTATCACAATGTTATTTTTTAATATAATCTTAGTTGGTACCTTCCCATCACAAGGCTTATCACAAAGACATATTCCATCTCATGTATTCTTAGTTGGAATATGTCTTTTTCTCCTAAAGACAATATTATTCTCACGTGTTTATTCCATGGTCTTTGGCTTATCACAAGGCTCATGTAGTTGGTACCGCCCAACCACCATAAAAAAGCTTATGTAGACTACCTCTGTGCTGTGATCTGACTACTGATAGAGTATAGCTCTGTTCTTCTGACTAAGCAGTCAGCACTCAGTAGTCACTAACTGTAGATGCTTTGGAAGTGCTAATGTCATACTGATCAATGAGTGTTAGGTTGTTGCGTTAGAAATTAGCATGGAAGAATTAAGAGATTTGCATAAGAGATAATGCAAATCACTAGGGATTACATTTAGTTGTCCATTTGCTGACCATAAAGTCGATATACTAACCTTGGGATAACAAAAAAAAAATTGCTGCCCACAATGGGCTTTTGAACTCAAATTCGGTTCTGAGAATTTCTGTCTTCATTAGAAGAACGCTAGCAGAATGGATGGCTTCTTGCTCTCAGATTCTCAAAACTCAATTGAAGAGTATACCGAAATGAATTGCTTCTATACAATACCAAACAGGTTCGCACAGATAAAATCAGGATTTCAGCATTGTCATGCCTTGAAGCTCCAAGGACCCTCAGGTTGTTGCCGCTCAGAGCTCCAGCTTCAGCTGCCCGACCTGCCGCGGGATCTCGCAGCCCGGGCGCCCAGCTGGTTGCCGCTGAGGAGGAGCGTCTGCAGCGACGAGAAGTTGCCGATGGTCGCCGACAGCGACAGCCTGCTGGCGCTGGCGTCGTCCTGCTCCTCCAGCCTTGCGCTCCAAATTTGGGAATTTCAAGCAGCCTAGAGGACTTCGTGGGCCATGGCTTCTGGTAGCGGTTCACAAACAAAACCAGGTGTAACAGTCTACCATGTGTCCAATCTCGTACCATATCACCAACTTCACACTCCAATGTCCTCATCCATGGCAAAATTAGGACTCTTTTGGTTTCACCTGTGGAGCAACTTTTTCTAACTTTCACTGATGGAGTGAAACTGAAGTTCTTTTAGAAAAAAATGTTCGGTAAAATGGCTTTTTCTTTTTAGATAATGGAACAAAGTTCCAACATCTATTATCCACACAGCTGGGTAAACTAGCTTCTTCTGGTAGATGAAAATGATGAATTGTCTATAATATCATTCTATTTTTCTTGTCCTTTTCTCTTTCTTATTTTACCTTGTACCTCTTCTAATATCTATATCCACCTTATCTTCATCATCCTCCTCGACTCATCGGCTTCCTTTCTCTTCTAAGCCCACTGCCACTCTCAGATGCTGTCCTCCACCTCACCTCCCCGCTTAGGCTCAGACTCACCACCCCGGCTAGGCTCGGATAAAGCCCTCCGCCTCTCCTCCCCTCACTTTCTCACCTGGGCTCCGACACTGCCCACTGCCTCACCTCCTCGCTTACGCTTCAATTCAGTGCTTGGTCTTGTCATCTCCATTGGTCAAGCATAAAGTCGTACTTTGCCCAGACGCCGATGGTTGGCGCCGGCTACATGTTGAGGGATGGCACTGCTCCAACTCAACTGCGCGCTCAAGCCAGCCTGAATATTCCCCTCCGCCACGTCGAGGGCAATTTTGCTCTGGGCCCACAGATGCGAGGATGGAGCAGAGGAAGCCACAATTTCCAGCTTTGCATCCCACCTACATCTTCTCTCGACGGGATTAAATTTGTCCCAAATAAAAGTACACTATAGGTTATCACATCTGTCACACAGCGTGTAGAGTACCGTTACTGCTACAGACTATCGACAGCCCTGTTCTCAGGACCAAGAAGATAAAAAAAATCGACTCGCCAATAAAAAAGAAAAACCTCCAAAGGCTCTAGAAGCTCTGGGTCCACTAGTTCACATAAATGTTGTTGGCTTCTTCTTTGTTGTTGCTTCAATCATTACTACATGTGACTGTAGACTAAGTGTGGACGTCAGTTGCACTTATAGGGTTAACAATGTAATATCGATAATGATATATAGCGGACGTCTGGATGGGGACGGACGCACCCAGGCCGCGCCAAACCCAATCCATCATTTCCTCGCTCCCATGCACTCGTTCTCCCCAGCTCCGCCCGCTCCTACGCACTCGCTCTCCCCCCGCTCCGCCGGCCTGCTCTACGGGCCATCCCCGGGACGGGGATGCCACGGCCGTGCGCAGGCTCGCTGCAGCGCGCCCGCCCGCCCGTGCTCCCTCCCTCTCTCTTTCCCTTGCCCCTCCGCGATCTCTATGCAACCCCGCGCTTCCCAGCAACCTGGCTCCCGCTTCCCCACCGGAGACACGGACGACGGTGGCGGCTTCGACGAGGTAGGTCGATCCTTCTCTGGATCTGAGCCCTCCCTCTCCTCCTCCTCTGGATCCGAACGCTCCTCCTCCTCCTCTGGATCTGAGCCCTCCTCATCCTTCTCTAGATTTGAGGGACGCGGTGGTGGCTAGGGTTCCAACGAGCTCTGAGGTCCTATTTGTTGATATTTGGTAACGCAATTAGGAAATAGGATCCGCAAGCGCACGGATATCGGTGAGCACTTCACCCGAGATGTTATCCTGGGTATCGTATTTATATTTTTACCTTTAGAAGAAAGAGTGCATCTGACTAACCAAATCTATTACTACTAACCTTTAGGCTACAACCACTATGATTCGATGTGAGTGATGTATAGAGAAGACTACAACCGCACTCTTCTTCTAACCTTGGTAAGGATGATCTACTGTTCTATTGGGGAGGTTTACGGAATCTAGACACTACAAAGGATGTTCAACCCGCACCTATAAACCCTATCGATCCTGCTAACGGGATATGGAATACAAAGGTAACTCGGAATTGTCACGTTCCTCGCTACTACCACGGTCCGGCTAGACGAGGGGATATCTATGAGTATCCTAGCTTAAACACCACGTTTACGCTAGAGATGATTACTCTAAACTCTACGCGAAGAGATCAAAGTAAACTCATAAACCAAAGAACAATAAAACAAAGAACTTACTAGAATTTAGAAGTCGAAATACTGAAGAATCCTGAGAACAAGCCTCGGGTTAGGAGAACTTGATCCCGCAGGTACAACCTCGGAGTAGACACCGACAGGCCGGCTTCCTCCGATCTACACCTCCACTCTATCTCTCTCAATCTAGTAGAACTAATTCTACTTTCACATTGGATGCTAAGCCCTAAGAGGTGGGAACCCTAGAGGGAACCTCTCTCTCTAAACCCTAACTAGAGATATGCAACTGAATAATGAATTGGGGTCTTCTCCACCAGGGGTCAGGGGCCTTGCTTATATAGCCCTTTTGGATGAATCTGGACCGTCGGATCAAACCGACCTTCATCCTACGGTTTTCCTTGATCCTCAAAGGCGGTGGAGCATAATCCGCGAGACTCGACATGATTGGTCCCGGGGGCAGGGCGGGAGCCCTAGGGCACAGGGCGGGCGCCCTGTGTCCTGGCCCGTTACGGCTCCCGTTCGTTCCCGTGGCTTCTGGAATCTTCTAGATGAAAGATAATTACGTGTTCGGTTAATATCCCGTCATTAATCCGACATGTGGGCCTTTCTTCCGTATTTCCTGATAACCCCCTGCAGAAATAGATAAACAGCAAAACTCGTGGAATTCTGTTAGATCAAACCCTAATTCTAGGTGTTGCTTGCATATAGGTCCTTTTCTTTATTTATTTGATGGTTATAATTGATACTTAAGAACCGTCAACAAACACCCCCGTACTTAGGCTTTTACTCGTCCTCGAGAAAATGTTGGTTAATAAAACATCTGGGGTTGAAACATTCTTTCATACCTGCAGGGTGTTGTAAAAATCCACTGTGCACTTATAGTCAGGGAAATATATGGTCAGAGTAAAGAGCCTTTCTTCTTCTTAATCCCTATCACTTGGAGTTTTTACATATTTTTGAAAAGAAAAACTTAGCATACCTTTATCCTCATAGGTGCTCTCAGAGTCACTCATTATCTTTTATATTTCTCTCTGAGGCTATTTTGATTTTGCAAAAATAATTCTTTAAGCATACATACCTTGCATTTATTGTATGGTCAAAACCGGATCCGAGGAGAAGAATGCCATACTCTTAGATCAAAGATTTTGAAAATTAAAAACTTGTCACTCTTACTGGCATATTGCTTATTAGAGGGACCATGGGCTATCATTTTCTTTTCATCATATTTTTATCATATCTCATTTTTTTCCTTTGGGTGGATACCGAGGTACCCCTAATTCTACTGCCGGACACTTGTCCATTTTTTTTCTGCGAGGTTGTCGAGCACTTGCTCCTTTTTTATTTCCTCGATATATTTATAATTTTGCATAGCCCATGCCTCTAACGCAATAATACTTCGGAAGAGTGAATCTTTCTGAATAAAAATGTCTTGATCTTAGGAGTATGATAAATCTCTCAACAAGGGTCTAACTTGTTTTGAACAAACTCAATCCAAAGCAGATAGCTTTAATTAATATTTTCATGTTTAGCAGGCATATAAAACTTGAGGATGGTAGCTATAATTTTGAAATTTAAAACAAATTCTCCAAGCAATAAAGATACTAAGAATAAGGTACTCATACCCTTACCATCTCTTATTCCACAATGACTTTTAGCAACACAGGGTTTTGAAATAATTTTAATAATTGCAGGTTTCCAGGAAATATCACAGAGTGAGATTGATCATGATTATAAGCATTTTTATCCTTTTAATTTATCATGTTTAGAGAGATAAAATTCTGCACAAACTAAGGTGAGTGTGTAAGTGTGTAATAAAAGTGTGCAGAGTGTGTACCTGGTTCATGGAGTGGTGCGATCGAAGTGTGTGTGACATGTCAGGGAATCTCCCCCATACTTGTTTTCTGCTTTCTTGCACAAAAGTAAAGTAGAGACACACAAGACATACTAATAATAATCTTTATTAATCTTGAGGCATTTATTACAACCGAATAATAATAATAACCGAATATAATAGATCTAAACTGATTATAAGCGAACCTAATCGAATCTAATAATAACTAAGACATATATAGCCCCAAGATCTAATCTAGATAGCTCAGCGACGCTCACGCCTCCTAAGACTATGCTCTAACTCATCGATCCTCTTGTTGGCGTCGGCAAGGTCATCCCGTAGCTTTAGGATCGTAGTGTTATGGTTGAAGGTCCTCCGATCCATAGAGATATTGGAGTTCTGAATTTCTATAATGCTGTTCTTGATCACCCGTAGCTCCTCATCCACATCTACAATGGTCCTGCGGTGCTTGGGAGGTGTCTCGAAAGCATTAAGAGCATGCTTGGGTGCTTCCTTCGGAGGAACGAAGCGGACCTTAGCTGCCCTAACACCCTCGAAGTAAGGTCTCTCCTCCGTGGTATAGCGGACACTAGAGATCTCGCCGCTCCGGTTGGTCTTCACTCCGATGATCCGCTCATTGGGTTTTGGCGGCAGGATCTTTGTTCCGGCTGGTACCTTGATGATCTCCTTCCCCTTCGACGATGATGGCGAGCCTTCGAGCAATAGGGGCTGCGTAGGTGCGGTAAGAACTGGGCGAGCAAAGTAGGATTGGGCAGAGCTGCGTTGACGTGGTGGCATGGCTTCTAGCTGTCGCTCTATGTTGGCCGGGACGAGAGCGTAGGCGTCGGGATCCTCCTTGGGCTTCTTGTTGAGGTCGTAGGGGACGACTTCCCAATCGACGTGGAACTTCTCGGCCATTGGAGCAGCTAGAAACTAAGCAAGATCTAATTTGAGGAAGGAGAGAAGGCTTGAATGAATTGGTGCTAAAAGCTGACGTTGGGGGTCTGTTTATATAGGGGGTAAAAACTGCTCTCGTGCATGGTCGGGACTCTTCCCGCCGTCATGTTTGCGAAACAAACCGAGGACGGAATTTTCCAGATAGCAACGGGCGAGGTTATCGCGTGGGAGAAGTCTGGGGCCGAGGGGAGACAGGGGCAGAGCGCCCGCCCTCATCCTCAGGCCGCCCGCCCTGTGTCCGGCTCCTCTACAAGCCTGCTTTCTCGAGCGTGTTTCTCACCGTGTTTTTATCCTGAAAAATATATACTTGGCCCAAAAACGTCAAATTAAAAGCGTCGGGCTTTAATTTTTAATTGGAAAGTAAAAATTGATCACGTCTATTTCTTCTAATTCTTTATTGGGCTCTAAAAATAATTTAAGACGTTGACCATTTACCTTGAATAACGTACCTTCGTCATTTTGAAGTGTGATAGCTCCGTGGGATGATGAATGAATTACCTTGAATGGTCCTTCCTATTTGCTCCGGAGCTTTCCATGCCCGAAAAGCTTCACCCTGGAATTAAAAAGTAATACCTTATCTCCGGGTGAGAACTCCTTCTTCTTGATCCTCTTGTCATGCCATCTCTTGACTCTTTCTTTGTAGATCTTTGAATTGTGATATGCTTTCTCCCGCCATTCTTCTAACTCCGATAATTGCATTCTTCTATGTTTTCCGGCGATATCTAGGTCCACATTCCATCTTTTTATGGCCCAGTGTGCCTTGAACTCAAGTTCAACAGGTAGGTGACAGGTCTTTCCGTATACCAATTGGTATGGAGACATTCCAATTGGGGTCTTGTATGCTGTCCGGTAAGCCCAGAGTGCATCGGGTAACTTGTCCTTCCATGCCGTTCCCATCTCGTTCACCGTCTTCTGAAGAATGTTCTTGATTTGCTTGTTAGAAATCTCTGCTTGGCCACTTGTCTGAGGATGATAGGGAGTAGCGACGTTGTGACGGATTCCATGTCTTGATAGATAGTGCTCGAAGCGCTTGTCAATGAAGTGTGATCCTCCATCACTTATCACTATCCTGGGGACTCCAAATCTTGGAAATATGATTTCCTCAAACATCCTCTTCGAACTGATATTGTCGGCATGTTTGCAAGGTAGTGCTTCTACCCACTTGGAGACGTAGTCAACTGCCACCAAGATGAATTCACACTTCTTTGATGGAGGAAATGGATCCATGTAGTCTATTCCCCAAACATCAAAGAGTTCAATCTGAAGGTTGTTGGTGAGTGGCATGGCATCCCTTGTATTTATGTTTCCGTGCCTTTGACATGGCCCACATCTTCTGATATATTGCTTCGTGTCATCGTACATCGTAGGCCAGTAGAATCCACATTGCCAGATCTTTGAATGTGTACGGAATGCTCTATAGTGACCTCCGTATGGTGATGAGTGACATCTGTCGATGATCTTCAATCCTTCCTCAGTGGTCACACATCTTCTAAGTAGGCCATCAGCGCATACTCGGAAGAGATATGGCTCATCCCATATATGTGAACGACTTTCCTTAATAAGCTTCTTCTTATTTGCTCCGGGTGGTACATAACCTGAAACCATAAAATTAACAATATCTGCATACCAGGGGTCAGATCTGTTAATCCCGTAAAGCATGTCGTCCCGGAGTGAGTCATTAATGGGGTGTTCCTGTGAATTCTTAAAGTACATTCTAGACAAGTGATCAGCAACAGAATTTTCTACTCCCTTTTTATCTTTTATTTCTAAGTCAAATTCTTGGAGTAATAAAATCCATCTGATTAAGCGAGGTTTAGCATCTTTCTTAGTGAGCAAATATTTTAGTGCAGCATGATCAGTGTAAACAATTATCTTAGCTCCAACTAAATAAGATCTAAATTTATCAATGGCAAAAACAACAGCCAGAAGCTCTTTTTCAGTGGTTGCATAATTAAGTTGAGCTCATGTCAAAGTTTTACTTGCATAAGCAATTGCATGATGCTTTTTATCTTTAGTTTGTCCCAAAACTGCCCCCACAGCATAATCACTAGCATCACACATAATTTCAAAAGGCAACGACCAATCAGGGGGTTGAATGATTGGTGCAGAGATGAGTGCATTCTTTAATAAATTGAAAGAATTTAGACATGCATCATCAAATTCGAAAGGAGCATCCTTGGCTAGCAAAAGAGTAAGTGGTCTCGCAATAAATGAAAAGTCTTTTATAAATCTGCGATAAAAACCAGCATGGCCAAGAAAACTTCGAATTCCTTTTATATTCACAGGTGGAGGTAGTTGTTCAATTACTTCAATTTTAGCTCTATCTACCTCAATACCTCTTTCAGACACTAGGTGTCCTAGCACTATTCCTTCTCTAACCATAAAATGACATTTTTCTCAATTAAGGATTAAGTGCTTTTCTTCACATCTTTGCAAAACCTTATCTAAGTTCTCAAGACAACTATCAAAAGTTTTTCCATAAACTGAGAAATCATCCATGAAAACTTCCATAATCTCTTCAATCATATCAGAAATCATACATCTTTGAAAAGAAGCTGGTGCATTACATAACCCAAAAGACATTCTACGATAAGCATACGTTCCATATGGGCATGTAAAAGTAGTTTTGCTTTGATCATCAGGATGGATTGGGATCTGGTGGTACCCTGAATATCCATCTAAGAAACAGAAGAACGAATGGTTCGCTAACCGCTCTAACATCTCATCTATAAAAGGTAAAGGAAAGTGATCCTTTTTCGTGGCTTTATTCAGTTTTCTATAGTCTATGCACATCCGCCACCCAGTGACGGTGCGTTGCGGAATTAGCTCATTCTTATCATTAGTACAACAGTCATGCCTCCCTTTTTAGGCACAACTTGAACAGGGCTTACCCACTCACTATGCGGTACAGGATATATAATCCCTGCATGTAGCAACTTTATAACTTCTTTTTTAACTACCTCTCTCATCGCGTTGTTAAGTCTACGTTGAGGCTCTCGAGAGGGTGTAACAGAAGGATCTGTCGGAATACGATGGGTACAAATCATAGGACTGATTCCTGTGAGATCTTGAAGTGAGTAGCCGAAAACAGAGTGGTGTTTTTCAAGAATGGTCATTAATCGCAGAGTTTGCTCCTGAGTGAGTTTATTACTAACGATCACAGGAAACTCTGGATTATTGTTTAGGAAAGCATAGGTAAGACCGGGTGGTAAAGTTTTGAGTTCTATGGGGGGTCTAGGTGTTTCTGCAAACTCATCTAAGGGTTCAGGTTCAGAAGGTTCGGCCTCTTCTTCAGTGAAGAAGGAGGCTTCCTCTTCTAAGTCTGGATCATCTAAAAGTTCTAGAGATGCAGCCTTTACCTCCTCCATAGGATCAGGCAAAAGATATGGCTCGGTCTTATTATTCAAGGAGTGAGTTATTGTAATTGGAAGTTTAAAATCCTTTCCCAAGGAAATGTGGAGCTTTCCAGTTTGACCTTCATAAAGGAGTCTTCTAAAAGGTTGTCCAATCAGTAGGTCGAAACCCCATATATCAAAGATATAAAAGTTCAAATGAACCATGGAGCCTTCTACCATAAAGGGTAGGACATTAATAATTCCAAGACTGGGGACTAATCGTCCCGAAGATTCCTTTATGACCTTTGTTGTGGGGGTTAAAACAAGTTTCCCAAATAAATTAAGTGCAAAAGCTTCAGACATAATATTGATCCCCACAACAGGATTATAGAGAGCGTTAAATTGATCAGAATTATAAGCACAGCGTATAGTTATAGAGGGTGTGTCCACTCGGATTACTTCAGAGGAAAGCTCTGACTCCTCTAACCATTCGCTACTCATAACCGAGATAAGCTCTCTCAATTGACGTTCACTTGATAAACAAATGCTAAATTGGCCGTTTTGGGGTCGGTCTATAGAATGGTAGTTTGAAATGTTTCCAAAATCGGCAAAGAGATCGGATTCTATGTCTAGCATGAAATCAGATGGTAGAATTTCTTCCTTTTGTGGCTCAGAACCTGGGATAGCTAAAGTAGATGAAAAATTTGGCAGAGTGTCTACTTCGGCTTCGTAGGTTTTAACATGGAGGGCATTATCCATCTCAGCTTCTAGGATTCTATTCAAGATCCCCTTAGCTTCATCAGTAGGGATACGAAAGAAAGAACCTCTAGCCATAGTATGCAGCATTTGTTTATTATCTTTCTGAAGACCTCGAAAAAAGTGAAATAAAAGAACAGTGTCTTCAAGCAAAAGTTTTGGACCAGATTCTAAAAGATCAGAAAAACGTTTCCAGGATTTCCCCAAAGTTTCATTATCTTTTTGTTTAAAAGATAGGACTTCGAGTCTAAGGTCACCAGTACGGTCAAGGGAATAAAAATCTAGACAAAAGTTGGCTCTTAAAACTCCCCATTCACCTTGCTGTTGACTTACCTTCTGACTATACCATCGTCTAGCTTCTCCTCTTAAAGAAAAAGAAAAAAGCTTCCAACGTAAAGTCTTATCAGAGATGCCATCAATGCGAAGACAATCGCATGTCTGCTCAAAATCTCTAATATGAAGGTAAGGGTTTTCGTCTTCCTTTCCCGAAAAAGATAAATTTTGAATCATCGCAATCAACCTTGAACTTAACTTATACTGGGATGTTTGGATAGGCTGTGATGACTCCCATGGTAAAAGGTCAGTTGCTGAAGGTGTTGCGGCATCAAAGATAGATATAGAACCTTGGTTTTCCATTTTTGGTAAAAAGAAAAAGAAAGAATGAAAAAGATAAGAAAATAAAAAGTATGAATACAAGCTAGTAGTAAGACTCAAGGTTATCTCAGCAAACCGTTTTTCTCCCCGGCAACGGCGCCAGAAATGCTTGTTGATATTTGGTAACGCAATTAGGAAATAGGATCCGCAAGCGCACGGATATCGGTGAGCACTTCACCCGAGATGTTATCCTGGGTATCGTATTTATATTTTTGCCTTTAGGAGAAAGAGTGCATCTGACTAACCAAATCTATTACTACTAACCTTTAGGCTACAACCACTATGATTCGATGTGAGTGATGTATAGAGAAGACTACAACCACACTCTTCTTCTAACCTTGGTAAGGATGATCTACTGTTCTATTGGGGAGGTTTACGGAATCTAGACACCACAAAGGATGTTCAACCCGCACCTATAAACCCTATCGATCCTGCTAACGGGATATGGAATACAAAGGTAACTCGGAATTGTCACGTTCCTCGCTACTACCACGGTCTGGCTAGACGAGGGGATATCTATGAGTATCCTAGCTTAAACACTACGTTTACGCTAGAGATGATTACTCTAAACTCTACGCGAAGAGATCAAAGTAAACTCATAAACCAAAGAACAATAAAACAAAGAACTTACTAGAATTTAGAAGTCGAAATACTGAAAAATCCTGAGAACAAGCCTCGGGTTAGGAGAACTTGATCCCGCAGGTACAACCTCGGAGTAGACACCGACAGGCCGGCTTCCTCCGATCTACACCTCCACTCTATCTCTCTCAATCTAGTAGAACTAATTCTACTTTCACATTAGATGCTAAGCCCTAAGAGGTGGGAACCCTAGAGGGAACCTCTCTCTCTAAACCCTAACTAGAGATATGCAACTGAATAATGAATTAGGGTCTTCTCCATCAGGGGTCAGGGGCCTTGCTTATATAGCCCTTTTGGATGAATCTGGACTGTCGGATCAAACCGACCTTCATCCTACGGTTTTCCTTGATCCTCAAAGGCGGTGGAGCATAATCCGCGAGACTCGACCTGATTGGTCCCGGGGGCAGGGCGGGCGCCCTAGGGCACAGGGCGGGCGCCCTGTGTCCTGGCCCGTTACGGCTCCCGTTCGTTCCCGTGGCTTCTGGAATCTTCTAGATGAAAGATAATTACGTGTTCGGTTAATATCCCGTCATTAATCCGACATGTGGGCCTTTCTTCCGTATTTCCTGATAACCCCCTACAGAAATAGATAAACAGCAAAACTCGTGGAATTCTGTTAGATCAAACCCTAATTCTAGGTGTTGCTTGCATATAGGTCCTTTTCTTTATTTATTTGATGGTTATAATTGATACTTAAGAACCGTTAACACTATTTCCTCCTCCCTCCAGCGAGCTCGAAGGTAATGGGCTAGGGCTGATTTATACACTTTTTTTTTGCTGTTTCTCCCGTGTTGCAATGGGTTTTTTTGGAATGTTGCAACAGATGATTTTTGAATGTTGCAATGAGATTTTTGGGTCGTTGCAACAGATGTTTTTGCGATGTTACAGTACTACTTGAGATGTTGCACTACCATAATTTTCGATGTTGCAGCACATAATTTTCGATGTCGTAGTACATATATTTTTCGATGTTACAGGACATGTTTTTCGATGTTGTAGTAAATATTTTTTCGATGTTGCAGTATATAATTTTCGTTGTTGCGACACATTTTTTATGATGCAGTACATGTTTTTCGATGTTGCAGTATATTTTTTCGATATTGCAGTATATAATTTTCGTTGTTGCAGTATATATTTTTCGATGTTGCAGCATATGTTTTTTTAATGTTGCATTACATATTTCTGTGATGTTGCAGTATTTATATCCTGATGTTGCACTATATAGTTTTTTCATATGTTTATAATGTTTCACTTAAAGTGTTTCGTGTTCTTTTTTGGGATCAGGGCGTGATGGGGGAATAGGGTGCGTTGGAGAACAGGGAATAAGGACGTGATGGGGAGCGATGGACAGGGGTGGGTTCCATTCTATACGCCGGGGGCAGGCGGTTCCGTTCTATTTTCACGTGGGGGAGGGGGACGGGTTTAGGAAGCAGACTGGCGTCCGGACGCACTCGTGCACCGAACTTCCGGCGCTAGAATCGCTGATATAATATATTCACGCTAATTTGCACACTCAGATCCTAGACGTGCTTTCTATTTGGGGACATATGAGTATTTATATTTACTTTTCTTTTACGAAGAGGAGTATTTTTACTATATTTAAACAAAAAATGAATAAAAGGTAGGAATTTTTAGGCACCCTCGGTGAAGGATCTAGGCCTAGGTCCATCTTCCATAAGCCACTTCCCAATCCCCCGAAGGCCCAACCTTCTCCTCGTGACCCCGTCCACCGTGCCTCGCAGTCGCAGGCGACGCGCCGCCGAGCTCCCGAGGCTTCCACCGCCGGCGCCTCTCATCTACCACGAGCGCGCAGCATCACCGATCCACGTCTTCTCTTCCCACAAATCCACGAAGGCACGAAGCACCAGCTCCTGGCCTCCACTGTACCTGTGGGGGCAACTGACGGTGACGGCAACTGCCGGCGGCGGCGGGCCAGCCGGCGTCACCAAACATCGTAGGCTTGCGCGTGTTGAGGTCCGCCAGCGACTGCTCTAGCGCCGCTGGGCGGCCTCTCAACGGAGGGCGAGACAAGCGGCGGAACCAGGACTCCCAAATCCCACGCGGCAATGTCGTCATGTGCCCGCATCTCCTCCGCCGTCTTCACCACCGCTGCTTGCACCTCGCCGTCAGCGCGCGCTCCCCACCTCGCCCTCGCCACCGCCACGGCGCTCGTGCGGAAAGGGACGTTCCGCCCTGAGGAGGCACACGACCTGTTGGACGAATTGCTGCGTCAAGCCACCCCAGTGCCCGGGCGCGAGCTGAACGTGTTCCTCGCCGCGCTCGCGCGGGCACCGGCCTCCGCCGCCTGCAGAGATGGCCCTGCCCTGGTCGTCGCACTCTTCAACCGCACCTCTCGAGCTCACGGCCTGCGGGTGCTATCCCCCACACTCCACACCTATGGCATCCTCATGGACTGCTGCACCCGCACACACCGCCCGGAGCTAACGCTGGCCTTCTTCGGCCAGGTCCTCAAGACAGGCTTGGGCATCAATACCATCATCATCAGCAACCTTCTCAAGGGCCTTTGTGAAGCAAAGCGGACAGACGAGGCTTTGGACATCCTTCTCCACAGAATGCCTGAGTTGGGTTGTGTGCCTGATGTTTTCTCGTACTGCATACTTCTGAAGAGCTTCTGCAACGAAGGAAAGAGTGGCCAGGCAGATGAAATGCTACGGATGATGGCTGGAAGGGGAGCTGTCTGCTTGCCCACCGTGGTCGCGTATAATACGGTCATCAATGGCTTCTTTAAGGAGGGTGATGTTGCTAAAGCATGTGATCTATTCAATGAAATGATGCAGCGGGGCATTTCACCTAATCTAGTGACTTATAACTCCGTCGTTCATGCACTGTGTAAGGCAAGAGCAATGGACAAGGCAGAGGCTGTCCTTCGACAAATGGTTGATGAAGGTGTTCTGCCAGATAACAGGACATATAATAACTTGATCTATGGATATTCCTCTATGGGCCAGTGGAAGGAGGCAGTTAGGGTATTTAAAGACATGACAAGTCAGGGCATCTTACCAGATATAGTTACTTTCAACATGTTAATGGCTTCCCTTTGCAAATATGAAAAAATCAAGGATGCTAGAGATGTTTTTGACTCAATGGCAATGAAGGGCCAAAAACCTGATATTTTCTCCTACCAAATTATGCTCAACGGGTATGCTACTAAAGGATGCCTAGTTGATATGACAAATCTATTCAATTCGATGCTAGGAGACAGTATTGCACCTGACATCCATATTTTCAATGTGCTGATCAAGGCATATGCTAATAGTGGAATGCTAGATAGGGCTATGATTATCTTCAATGAAATGAGGGAGCAAGGAGTGAAACCTAATGTAGTAACCTATTCGACAGTGATAGCTGTGCTTTGCAGAATTGGTAAGCTGGATGATGCTGTGGAAAAATTTAATCAGATGATTGATCAAGGAGTAGCACCCAATATATCTACTTACTATTGTCTGATTCAAGGTTTTTGTACTCATGGTGGTTTGCTAAAAGCCAAGGAATTGGTTTTGGAAATGATGAATAAAGGTATGCGTCCTGACATTGTTTTCTTCAGTTCTATAATAAACAACCTTTGCAAATTGGGAAGGGTAATGGACGCACAACATATATTTGACTTAACTGTAAATATTGGTCTGCATCCTACTGTTATGGTGTATAGTACGCTGATGGATGGGTACTGTCTAGTTGGCAAGATGGATAAAGCATTAAGAGTATTTGATGCTATGGTGTCAGCTGGCATTGAACCAAATGTTGTAGTGTACGGTACACTTGTTAATGGCTATTGTAAAGTTGGAAGGATCAATGAAGGATTGAGACTTTTCAGAGAAATTTTGCATAAGGGAATGAAGCCTTCAACTATTTTATACAACATCATACTTGATGGGTTATTTCAGGCTGGGAGAACAGTTTCTGCATTGGAAATGTTCCATGAAATGACTGAAAGTGGAATCTCAGTGCACGCAAATACATACACCATAGTTCTTGATGGACTTTTTAAAAACAGTTGTTCTGATGAAGCAGTCTTGCTTTTCAAAGAACTACGTGCAATGAATGTAAAGATTGATATCAAAACTCTTACTACCATGATAGCTGGAATGTTTCAAACTAGGAGAGTTGAAGAAGCCAAGGATTTGTTTGCTTCAATCTCAGGAAATGGACTGGTGCCTTCTGTTGTGACATACAGTGTAATGACGACAAATCTTATAAAAGAAGGATTGGTGGAAGAGGCAGATGATATGTTTTCATCCATGGAGAATGCTGGTTGTGAACCTGACTCTCGATTGCTGAATCATGTGGTTAGGGAATTACTAGAGAAACGTGAAATAGTCAGGGCTGGAACTTACCTGTCCAAAATTGATGAGAGAAATTTCTCACTTGAACATTCAACCACAATGTTGCTGATCAATCTCTTCTCAAGCAAAGGGACTTGTCGGGAACACATAAGATTTCTCCCTGCAAAGTATCATTTTCTTGGAGGGGCCAGCCTGTATTGATTGTTAGTAAATCTTAAAAGGATGCATGGATCTCCAAAAAAAACCCGTCTTGGCTTGCTGTTTACACTTGGGAAATCAGCTGCAAGTTAAAAGTCAAGTAGATGTGAGATTTTCTCTCGCATTATCAGCATATTTATCATGGTTTTTAATAAAACTAATGTTGCACTTATGAAGAATGGGATAATGATATCTGAGTTATGATGCAGAATGTAGCACTTGTGACCACAACGAAGCATGATGTAATGAATACTTTTTAAATCTGTCCTCGCACCTGCCACAGGTAGGCTAAATATGATCTTATCTAAAACAGTTAGTTCACTTCATGTGCATGCTTTCTTGGAAGATTTCTTCTCGGTGGTCTGCTATTCAGCAATTCTACCGTATATGTTCAGGTAAAAGGACCTGATGAAGAAGGAGCGTTTGCTTTTTTTGGAAGTATATTCGTTCAGCAGATGCATGGTGCAGTGTTGATGTTTTCCTCTCCAACTGGGTACTTTCCGTATGATTTTCCTTTTGTTAATGAAAACTCACTATGTTAAGGTTTCGTTTCGTTATGTTCTCGTTATAACGTTTGAAACTGGAAAATATGGTCAATATTTTGGGAAATCCATGTTAACTATACTATATGATAATTTTTAATCGTGTCTCCATTGTCACCTTATAAATAAATGAAAAATTGAATTTTTTTTGAATCTTGCAGGCGTTGCCATCCGATTTACTCCCTCCACCCCAAATTATAAGTCATTCTAACTTTTTTGGAGAGTCAAAACATCTCAAGTTTGACTAAATTTATATAATAAAATAATAACATTTATGATATAAATAAGTATCATTATATTTTTCATTAATTATATTTTCATAGTATTTGATTTTATAAATCTTTATAATTCTCTATAATTTTGGTCAAACTTGTGGCGCCTTTCTTCTGAGGTAAGCCTTGGTTTCTCCGATCTCCTTGCATCCTCTAATCCCTAACACTGCATCTCATATCTTTTTGTGGATTCCATAGGTTTCATCATATCTTTTTGTTAATGTTCAGATTTTCCCTGTCAAACATGCAGGCAGAGTCTATAGATGTTGTTGCTATTGGATAATGAAGTGGGCAAAAGACCAAGCTCGTGGAAGTTTCTACATTTGATTACAGTGCTGTTGTTTTGCCTCTTATTATGGCTTATAGATGGGTTAGTGTACTGCTTATGTCACTTAACTGCTACATGTCTTTTATCATATTAGTTGCTTGAATGCATGTATTCACTATTCAGGGTTATCTCCACAGGATAGGTTGAATAATTCTACTGGAGAATACTTGCAGGATGGGGATGATAAAGATGTTAACAATGGAGATGGTTTAGATAATCTGCACGAAGAATATTTATTCGAAGACAAAATTCCAGATCAATGTGAAAACTCCTCGGTCTCAGAATCCGGTAAACTATAAACATCTCTCACAATTTGTTTTTAGCTACTGATGATCTTATTTCTATGAGATCCAAATACCCAACAAAAAAGGCCTTGCATCACTTGCACGAGACCATACGAGAAAGTTATATAAATATTTTATTAGCCATGAGATCAATGTAAAGAAATATTAATCTTGTCTAATCTAAATAGGATCCATCATCATTGAAGATTCAGTTGTTTTACCATAAATCCATGACTTATTGTGCTTACTGTTGGAGTATGTGTTTAGACCCATGAGGCTAAGGCCCATGTGGCCCATGTATGGAACCTATATAGCTACCCTTCTAGGGTTAGCCCTAATCTATAGAGAATCACTTTCCAACATGGTATCAGAGCCTATCCTCTCCTTCCTCCTGAGCCGCCGGCCAGGCACCTGCAGCCGCCGGCTTCCTCTGCCGCCAGGGGGCCATGGCCGGCCGGCCGCCCTCCCCCTTCCCCTTCCTTCTTCCCTCTGTTCCCTCCCCTCTCCTCCCCTTCCTGGGCCGATCTCCTCCGATCCCCTGCTCCTATAGCCGCCGCTGCCCTTCCAGGGGCAGAAGCCGCCGCCTTGCCTGGGGCGGGCGCCGCTGCTCTGCCTGCGGCAGCTGCAGCCGCCCTTCTTCCTGCCGCCGCTGGAGGTCGCGGCTCTGCCTCCCTCCGCCCCTCCGCGCCCTCCCCGTCTCTCCCTTCTCCCTCATGGGCAGCAACTTCTTCCTCTCGCCCCCTCCCTCCAGGCGCTGCTCCCAGGGCCGACTGGCCGCCGCCCCTCTCTGGAGCGGGTGGCCAGCCCCTGCTCCAGCCGCCAGGGGGTGGGCTGGCCCTGGGCACCACCATCTCCTCTGCTGCCCACCTCTCTGCCGCCCCTCCTGGTGCGGCCCACGCAGCGCTCCTGATGGCTGCCGCTCTTTCTCCTGGCGGGATGCCTCTGCTGGCCGCTCATCCTTCTTCCGCGGCCACCGCTCCTCCAGCAGCGCCCCCGGGTGCCGCTGCTTCTTCTTCCGTGCCATGGCCAGCCACTGGACAGTACGCACCAGGCGCGGGTGACGCGGCCATCGCGCCCCTGCTGGCTGCTGCTCCTCCCTCTTCTGCTGCTTGGCCGGCCTCTGGCAGGCTGCCTGCTGCCGCCACCGCGCCACTGCCGGCTGCTGCTCCTCCTTCTCCCGCAGCATGGCCGACCCCTGGCCTGCAGGCTGGCTGCTGCCTTGCGTCCGGTGTGACCATCGGGACCGCCCTTCCCTTTGCTGGTGCGGCCCGCCCCCCCGCGCTGCTGCCTTCGCCCACCCCCTCCGCCTCCGCGCCCCTCTTTCCCGCGACATGGGCACAGCAGGCCATTGCTTTCGCTGCCGGCAGTGCCCCCGCGACTGCGCCTTTCCCGGCCGCCCCGACCACCTCTCCTTCCTGGGCTCCGGCCGCCCTTGGCATGGCCCTGGTATGGCCCGGCCACCCTCCAGCGCTGCCCGCCGGTGCGGGCCACCCACTCGCGCCGCTCACCTCTGGTGCGGGCACTGGCCAGGCCTGGGCACCGCATCCGTCCCCTACGCCGCCGTCGTTTCTTGTGGGTTCTCCTCCCCCCGGGCCGAGCGAGGGTGGGGGGGCCGTGGCGGACGCCGTCGTCGCGGACGGGGACGTGGTGGGGGTTCTGGGTTCCACGACCCGTCATGGCCCTTCCAGGCTCCCGGTGGTGAGCCTCGCCTGCCGGCCGCCGCCATGCTCGCTGCTGCTTCTCCCGGGTTTCAACCAGCAGCATTCCCGTGGGCTACACCCTCCAGCGCCTCGCCCGGTTGGGACTCGGCGGCCTTAGCACACTCCTTCAGCACGATGGCCCCGCGAACTCCTGTCGGCCCACAGTGGATCGCCGATTCGGGTGCCACCTACCACACCACTCCTGACCCCACTATTCTCTCTTCCGTTCAACTTCCTTCTTCCTATCACCCTTCATCCATCATGGTCGCTAATGGGTCTTGCCTTCCTGTCACGTCCGTGGGTGCCGCCGGCGCTCATGGCTCCTTTCGTCTTCCTGATGTTCTTGTGGCACCTTCTATGGTTCACAACCTTCTTTCTATTCGTCGGTTTACTGCTGACAATTCCTGTTCTGTGGAGTTTGACTCTTCCGGTCTCACTGTCAGAGATTTGGCTTCCCGTCGTCCTCTGCTTCGGTGTGACAGCATGGGTCCCCTTTACACCCTTCGCTTCCCAGCGTCTCCTTCGTCTTCTTCGCCGACCCCTTTGTCAGCTGCTTTCGCCACCACTACTTCCTCTACTACTTGGCACCGGCGACTCGGCCATCCTGGTCGTGATGCCCTGATGCAGCTCAGTCGTAGTTCTGACATTCGGTGTCCTCGGACTCACGATGAGCATTTGTGTCATGCGTGTCAGCTGGGCCGTCATGTCCGTCTTCCTTTCCATAGTTCTTCCCAGGCGGCTCACATCTTTGATCTTATACATTGCGACCTCTGGACCTCTCCTGTCATCAGCGTTTCTGGCTACAAGTTCTATCTTGTGCTGCTTGACGATTTCTCTCATTACTCCTGGACTTTTCCTCTTCGTGCAAAGTCTGACGCTTTCCCCGCCATTCTCCACTTCTTCGCTTGGGTGTCCACACAGTTCGGCCTCACCATCAAGGCCGTCCAGTGTGACAATGGTCGTGAGTTCGATAACTCCACCTCCCGTGCCTTCTTTCTCTCTCACGGTGTTCAGCTCCGCATGTCTTGTCCATACACCTCTTCCCAGAATGGCAAGGCTGAGCGGATGATTCGCACCACCAACGACACTGTGCGTACCCTTCTGTTTCAGGCCTCTCTTCCCGCTCGCTTCTGGGCTGAGGGCCTGCACACCTCCACCTACCTTCTTAACCGCCTTCCTTCCGCGGCCTGCCCCGCTCCCACTCCTCACCACGCCCTCTTCGGTACCCCGCCTCGGTACGATCACCTCCGCGTGTTTGGGTGTGCGTGTTACCCCAACACCGCTGCCACTTCTTCCCACAAGCTGGACCCTCGCTCCACGCTCTGTGTCTTCCTCGGGTACTCCCCGGATCACAAGGGGTACCGGTGCTTTGACCTTACCTCCCGACGGGTTCTCATCTCTCGCCATGTGGTGTTCGATGAGTCCGTCTTTCCCTTTTCCAGCACTACCACCCCTCCGGTACCTGACCCACCCTCCCTGTTTCCCACTGACTCGGTGGTCCAGCCACCTTTTTCGTGGCCTCCTGCAGGTACCGCTTCGCTGCGCGCCGGGCCGGCCCCCGATCCCGGATCCCCAGCGGGTCCGGGCCCGTCGTCCTCGGGCGCGGCCCCGTCCTCTCCGGTTGGTGCAGACCCGGGGCCTTCGTCCCCCGCTTCTGCCCTGGGGGGGGTCGTGTCGGTCGCTGACGCCGGATCCCGTCCCGGCACCTGCCCTGGCACCTCCGTCGAGGTTCGCCGCGCCGGTACGGGTGTACCAGCGCAGGCCGCGGCCGCCGCCGCTCGAGCTCCCTTCTCCACCGGGGACACCGACTCCACCGCCACAGTCCCCGCCGGCTCGTGGTGCCCCGCCGGTCTACCACCCGCCGCTGCTTCACCGACACCCGCGGCATGTTCACCCGATGGTGACACGACACGCGGCTGGCACACTGCCGCCTTGTGCCCTCGAGGCTTCGACCGGCGACGCGGTGGTCTCTCCGGTACCCTCTTCCGTCCGCGACGCCCTGTTGGACCCTCACTGGCGCCGCGCGATGGAAGAGGAGTACGCCGCGCTACTCGCCAACCAGACGTGGGAGTTGGTGCCCCGGTCGCCAGGCTCCAACGTCGTCACCGGCAAGTGGATTTGGACCCACAAGCGCCGGGCCGACGGCTCTCTCGAGCGCTACAAGGCTCGGTGGGTCCTCCGGGGTTTCACTCAGCGCCCTGGCGTCGACTACGATGAGACCTTCAGCCCAGTAGTCAAGCCGGCCACCGTCCGTACCGTGCTATCGCTGGCACTTGCTCGGTCTTGGCCCGTCCACCAGCTGGACGTCAAGAACGCCTTCCTCCACGGCCTTCTTACCGAGACGGTGTACTGCAGTCAGCCGGCGGGGTTCGTCGACACCACCCGTCCTGACATGGTCTGCCGGCTCAACAGGTCCCTCTACGGCCTCAAGCAGGCACCTCGGGCATGGAACCACCGGTTCGCCGCTTTCTTGCTGACCCTGGGGTTCATGGAGGCCAAGTCTGATACGTCCCTGTTCGTCTACCACCATGGAGCCGACACTGCATACTTGCTGCTCTATGTTGATGACATTGTCCTCACCGCCTCCAGTGAGCCACTTCTCCACCGAATCATCACCGCTCTCCAGCAGGAGTTCGCGATGAAGGATCTGGGTGAGCTCCACCACTTCCTCGGTGTCACTGTTGAGCACCGTCCCACCGGGCTCCTACTTCACCAGCGACAGTACACTCGGGACATCCTGGAGCGGGCTGGGATGACTGACTGCAACCCCTGCTCCACTCCGGTCGACACTCAGGGCAAGCTGTCTGAGGCTGAGGGACCACCGGTGGCCGATCCCAATGCGTACAGGAGTCTCGCCGGGGCCCTTCAGTACCTCACCTTCACCCGGCCGGACATCACCTATGCAGTTCAGCAGGTCTGTCTTCATATGCATGACCCCCGGGAGCCTCACCTCACGGCTCTCAAGCGCCTCCTCCGCTACCTCCGGGGCACGCTCGACTACGGCCTCCTCCTCCACCGGGCCTCCTCCACCGACCTCGTCGTCTACACCGACGCTGACTGGGCCGGATGCCCGGATACTCGCCGCTCCACCTCCGGCTACGCCGTCTTCCTGGGCGGCAACCTGGTGTCTTGGTCGTCCAAGCGCCAGCCGGTGGTCTCCCGGTCCAGCGCCGAGGCGGAGTACCGCGCCGTTGCTAACGGCGTGGCGGAGGCCGCCTGGCTCAGGCAGCTGCTTGCGGAGTTGCACACTCCGCCCTCCCGGAGCACACTGATCTACTGCGACAACGTCAGTGCAGTCTACCTCTCCACCAACCCCATCCAGCACCAGCGGACGAAGCATGTGGAGATCGACCTCCACTTTGTCTGTGATCGGGTGGCCATGGGCGAGGTGCAGGTCCTTCATGTTCCGACGACCTCCCAGTTCGCGGACATCTTCATCAAAGGCCTCCCGTCCTCGACCTTCGCCGAATTTCGCTCCAGCCTCAACATCACCAGTGGCTAGTTGCGTCTGTGGGGGGGTTGTGTGTGTTCTTTCTTGTTCAGCCTTGAACTCCGCTGCGCCGGTAGTTCAGACTGCGGGGGGTGTTGGAGTATGTGTTTAGGCCCATGAGGCTAAGGCCCATGTGACCCATGTATGGAATCTATATAGCTACCCTTCTAGGGTTAGCCCTAATCTATAGAGAATCACTTTCCAACACTTACCCTGACTGACAACATTTACAGATAGCTCAAATTTTTCTACCTTGGAAGCTGCGAGTTCTTCCATCGACCATCTAATCTTCCTGCTATTATATGCTCCTTGCCCTCGAGGTGTTCTCCAGCTGCCATGTGATGTCCTGGTTCAGGATGCCCCATAACATGGACGATGTGTCCCGGCCTTGCTGGTTTGTCAGTTCATCATGGGTTCTGTGCAGGTTCGTGTATTATATGGCACTGACTTTGTACACATACTTCTCCCTACCATGAAAATTATGTATGCTGCATTTTTGTAGGGACTGGTGATAATTAGTTCTCGGTGATGCCTGCATATTTAATAAAATTTGAACCTTGTCCACTTTGATGTTGATTTCCAGGCTATACCTGCTTACTTCACTTAGGCAGCACCCAGATACAGACGGAATTAAATCAGAGATACATTACCTCCCTATTCTAACATTGGGCTGCAAGATGTATTGTCTAAAATTGTTTAAAGTGAACCATTAAATCTGGCCAATGTTAGAATAGTTAAAGATGCCCAAGGGCTCCTGTTGGTTGCCAGATGTTAGAATAGCTAAAGACGATCAAGGAAACGTACGTACCTACACTTTTAACAGAAATATTTTTAGATCTGAAGATATAGGTAGTATTTTGTTTATGGAAAAAAAGCCGTTCTGACTTAGGTGCAGATAGAAATCACTGTTGCCAAATATCACTGAATAGGATTCGCGACTCAACATTTGTACAACAATTTAAGACATTCTTTTGCCATATTGTTTTTTGGACCTGTGAGTACCAGTGCCTTACATGATTTCTGCAATGTGCCACAATCTGCTGCTTAACTGTCCTATGCAGTTTTTGTAGTAGTTACTCATCTTTTTGATGCACAATATCTTACAAGAAAATGCCTTTTCTTGCAGCTTCGATTCAGCTGTTTGTTGGCGATTCTTTCAACAACGGCCAATATGTGTTTGCCTCCTGCATTGAATCATCCCTGAGAGGTGACGGCTCCAACTCAATGAAGACATTTGATTCCCTGACAGTTTTAAAAGCAAAGGAATTCCCTTTGTCTTTCAATGTGACAAATGAAAAAACTTAGAAACAGAGAATCACCAAAGATATCATGATATGCATCAATGCATGTGTCCAGTACTATCTTCCCTTGCAAGTTTTGCCTCAGAAAAAAGCCCCTACAGGCTAGAACTACTAAGAGGAATAGAAGAAACTCCAATTCATAAATGTTTTAATATACAGGAAATTAAATTTGTGCTTACAATTCTTATTAGTTTTTTTTTCCAAAAACCTACGTGCTTGCTACGTAATATGCTCCACTGATGTCCCACCCTCATTTTCTATTATGAGTTCTTGCTTCTAATGCAAATTCTCTTCTTCTTTACTCCTTCAATTGATTACTTCCACTGGGAATAATAAGATCCACATGCTTTCTATTGAGATATTCAGGCAGTACCTGTTTACCTATTTTATCTATTTGCATTACAGTTCAACAGGGAAAACATGAGAAAACTCTTGCCATTCCAGGTAATGGTGCACTGCTACCCTTTGGCGAAATTCTCCAGGGATCTCATGTACCCGTGCTTCACTTCTCAAGACAACAGTTACATATATGGTGCTCTTGCCTGGAGTATGTACATCGACTCTTCTGAATGTTTCATATCTTATTAACACAAAGATATCTGCTTAGGCCTTGATTGGATGTTGTCGGATTCCCTTCAATCTACATGTGTTGAAGTGGATTGGGGTGGAATTTAGTTCAAGTTCCACTCCAATCCATCCCAACACACGTGGATTGACGCTAACCCGACTACATCCAAACAAGGCCTTAATGGTCGTAATTTGCCTTACCAGTCCGTGGGGGATAAGGATACAAGATCCGGTAACCAATGAGTGAAACACATGTTAAACAGAGACCTGTTCCTGGTACAACGAGCATACCGAGAACATATCAGTTTTTTAACTGAGTATCAGTAATAGATTAAGGTCCTTCTCTAACATCAGCGTGCAATTATATCATGAAAGTTTTCGTTCAGGCATATGTTGTGTATCTTAATTTTCCATATGTGCAAACCAATGATGCTTATGTCAACTGAGTCTGCCTAGCTTGCCGCCAGTGGCGGATGTAGGTAGAACCTGTGGGGCCACCTGGCCCCACAGGTTTTGACGAATCTAGTGCAATTTTACTGTAGCATATATGGTTTGGTCCCATAGCTTCTGCTAGCTGGCCCTACAGGTTTTGATTCCTGGATCCGCCACTGCTTGCCGCGGGGTTCTCACTAGTTATGAGTAAACGGCAACTTTGTGAAGCCAAATGTAGCTAATATGTCTCCAACACTCCAAGCCTGTCGCTAAATTTACTCTTCTTGATCCCGCAGAGCTCGATCGCTAGAATATGATAGGAAGTCTCGCTCGCCATTGGAGAATAACGTGCGTTGTTTTGCAAGCAATGTCTGTTTTGGCTGTTGGCCGGTTGCAGCCGCCTGGAATGCCAACCCGTCTCCACCTCCCCAAAGACCATGGCGCGGCCATGGAAACGGGCGAAGGTTTCTAGTGGCAGAGAAGGCCTAGTCGATGGTTTGCGACGTTGGATACGAAAAAAAAAGATATATGACGTTACCGTTTTGAATATAGAAAATGGAAAATTTATAGAGGTTGCTGGAGTGCAAATGTTTTTTTACGAGGTTTTATCTTAGATAATGGTTAATCATGGATTTTTGGAATCTATTTCTAGCTAAGCTCCAGCCCATGTCCAGAGGCGGACACCTTTAGTCCCTGCTGGTGTTACTAACTGGCAGTAAATAACCTTTTTTTTCTTTTTCTTTTTTTTATGGAAGTAAAATGCACCACAAGTCCATTAACTTTTGGATGGGTGTCATCTGGGTCCATCAACTTTCAAAGCGTATTTTTAGGTCCCTAAACTTTCTATGTTGTGCAGGTCTATAACCATTTAGTTGCTTGGTAATTTTTCATTGAACCCCTTCACTTTAATAACTCTATCCCAAAATAGCCTCATGGAGAACATGAGCAGGCATAGGCGCTGGCAGCCATGCCGTTGCTCAGCGAGCGTGCAGGCGGTCGCATAGGCCAGCCACACCGCCGCGCCAGGCCAACAACGCCATGGGACCGGGCAGGCGTCTGTGCCACGCTGCCACCAGGCAAGTGGGCAGCCGGCCACGTGGGCCAGCCACGGCACTGCCGTGCTAGTGGCCGAGCAATCGTTCGCACCGGGCAGCCACGCGGGCCACTAGGCCCGGCCTACTACACCACCGCTTGGCGAGCGGGTGCCCGGGTGGGCAGGCTGCTCAGCCGGACAGCCACGCCGCCACTGGCCAGGCATGACTTTGCTGTAATTCCCAATAAAAGGAAGAATAGAAGAACAGAAAAGTTGCCACTTCATCGCAGCACCAAAACACCTAAGGCCTTATTTAGATGCGTATGTATTTGTCTCAATCCATATGTGTTGAATTAAACTAAATTCTATTCTATTTCACTCTAACACATGTGAATTGAGGTGAATACACATGCATCAAAAAAGCCTAAGTATTCCACGAGTTTGAGTTGTGTTTGTGTGAGTTCGTGAGCTTGACTCCTTCGTCCCCAGCGTCCTGTCGTCGCAGTCGGCGTTCACCGCCGTTCCAAGACTTCCGCGGCTCACGCGGCCGCCGGCCACCCCACTCTGTCAGCTGCTAACCTCGCGCCCGCGCTCTGCCTCCCCTGTGCCGTCGGAAGCCGCCCGGAAGCGCCGACGTCCTTTGTCGCCGCCAGCGCCTGTGCTCTGCTGTACCTCATCGATGGATTGAAGGTCTTCGGTGGTGTTGGTGCCCGTGGATTCGCTCGTGGACGTCGTGGTAGCAGTGGATTTGGATTCTTCTCTTCCTCTACGCCCTCGCCCTCCGCCTCGGCCTCCGTCTCTACCTTCGACAACCCGTCCCCTGCCCAGGCCTCGCGTGCCGCTTGTTCGACGAAATGCCCGCACGCACCGCGTCCTCCTACAACACCCTGACCGCCCTACCTTCGTTGGTGATCACCCGGCGATCCTAGCCGGTTCATGGGGTCCTCTTCGGACCTAGCTTCGCGTCTGGACTTTGACGTTGGGTTGGAATTCCAAGATGAAGTTCGTCGGCTATTCAGGTCTTTGGTACACCACCCTAATCCCACCCCTCAGGGCTCGTTCCTGCTTCTTGTCACATTCCGGCGCTCTCTCTTTCGCTTAACGGTGGATTCGGTGTCCCTCGCCCTCCAATCTTGTTTGGGAGGTCGTGCTCTGGATTTCCACGTTAAGTTCTTAAGCAACAACCAT
This sequence comes from Saccharum hybrid cultivar R570, assembly GCA_038087645.1. Lineage (NCBI taxonomy): Eukaryota > Viridiplantae > Streptophyta > Magnoliopsida > Poales > Poaceae > Saccharum > Saccharum hybrid cultivar. Next base: position 22,534,491 of record JAQSUU010000496.1, read on the forward strand.
TTCCGTTTCTCTTTGTTCTCCAAAGAAGTTGGCTTTCACATCTATAAACTCCGTAGAGTGATCAGTTCCAGTTTTGACTGCTATTTTCATCTTTGGAATAATGGAACTCCTCACTGGGAGCGGGAGAAACTTGGTTGGGAATTAAAACAGGAGAAGGAATGGACGGAGGTCAGAAACAAAAAACCAAAGATAGTTGTTTCGAAGCCTCTGAAGAAAGTATCTTTTGTCAAAAATTTGGTTCAGCCTTCTCCTCCAAAAAAGTCACTTCCTGTTCAGTATTCGCCAACGCAGAAAATTCAGTTTGGTGTGTTCTCGACTCCAGCTGTTCCTCTAAATCGTTCTCTTTTTGGAAACACTAAGCTCATTTCTGGTGGTGATGTTGACCGTGTTCTTCGGATTGAGCAACGGGCTCCTTGCATGCAGCGGCAGAGAGAAAACTCCGAGCCTATCATCGCCACCGTGGTGCCTGATCTCTCAGCCCAAGTGTCAAATTCAAATATTTCAGTTACTGGGCCTCTTTGCTCTCACTGCCTTACCTTGGGCCACTCAAGTACCAAATGCCCTGGGAAAATTCATTGCTGGAAATGCTCAAATTTTGGGCATACACAAAAGTTCTGCTCGCCATGTCTCCAATCGGTCTGGATTTGGCAACAGAAAAGAGCAAATTTCAAGGAAGAGCCCCCAAAATCTTTGCCTTCTCCCAACCTTCAACCAGATCATGGTAGTTCATGTTCAAGTGATGCCTCCTCTGCTCCTGTGGAACAACGTGCTAGATTTGCTGCAGCAGAAGCTATTTGTGCCAACATCTTAGTCTTTGGAAGGAAAGGCATGCCAAGTGAGGTATTCACCAGAGGAAGTGGTCAGCTAGTTAACAAAGAACCGATCATTGTGGATAGAAATGCAGTTCAAGCTGCCCTTACCTCTGCTCCAGCAGTGACTACAGGTCTAGAAATAGTCCCTTGGAAACCAGTCCGGGATGTGATCGCTTTGCAGCTATTGTCAGCAATCATCGAAAGCAGGCGTGAAGCTAGAATCTCAGAGAGGATCGCTCCTGCTGCAACTGTGATCATCCTAGAGTGCCCAAATGATCCTAGCCAGCCTCACTTTGATTTTCAAATGGGACAGAATCGGCCCAGCTCATCAACGACCATAGTCTACAAGAGAAAGAAGCTGCCAGCTAAGAAGAGACTCACTCTCCCCACCGTGGTGTCAGCTAGTTGTTCCAGTACTCCACTCATTCAGTCATGTACGTCATAGCACCAGACTCGGCAACAAAGATGGCTACTGCCAAGTCAAGCTTGCTGCTGATCCATCCAAGAAGAGAAGAACCTGTGCTGTGATGATTGATGAAGCTACTGGTGAGATGGGCCCTGTTCCTATCCCAATTCTGCAAGGTTGGGGCATTGATTGTGGTGTAGATCCTAGCAGTCTCACTGTGGATGCGCTGCTGCAAGCGCCAACAGAACAAATAAACGATGATTAGTACACGCAATTGGAATATATTATGCTGGAACATTCGGGGCATTAATGCGTCAGAGAGGTGGGACGCCATTCAGGATAAAATTGAAGAAAGTGCCAGTTCGGTTATTTGCTTGCAAGAAACAAAACGTGAACTCTTTGACATGTCTTATATTAGGAAATTTGCTCCTCGCTTGTTTGATTGTTTTGATTTCATTCCTTCACTGGGTGCTTCGGGAGGCATTTTGGTTCTTTGCAATAGTGTTGTTTTCTCAGGCACAGTAGTGGACAAACAAAGTTTCGGCATGACGGTCAATCTCAGCTCAGCACACAATAATGATGATTGGAAATTATGGCCCCTGTGACGAACCAGCCCGCACTGAATTTATCAACTGGTTTCGTAGTCATAGTTTTGATGATTATGAAAATTGGATCTTTCTCGGAGATTTTAACTTTTACAGATCCTTGAGCAACCGGAATCGACCTGGTGGAAACTTAGCAGACACACTGATTTTCAATAACGCTATTGGTCATTTGGGACTTGTTGAGTTACCTCTAAAAGGGCGTGCTTTCACGTGGAGCAACATGCAATCTGATCCCCTCCTAGAGCAACTTGACTGGTTTTTTACATCCCCTAATTGGACCATTGATTTTCCAAGTACCGAGGTCATCCCAATGGCAAAGATTACCTCGGATCACATCCCGTGCAAGATAGTGATCAATACCAGCATACCAAAGGCAAGGTTATTTCGCTTTGAAAATTTTTGGCCTGAACAAGAAGATTTTCTTGATACTGTGATGGATGGCTGGAGCCACTCGCATATTCCCAGTGATGCAGCTCGGAATATTTCGGCCAAGTTCAAATCACTCCGAGCCAAGCTGAAAGCATGGAGTAAGCAACTGTCAAACCTACGACTGCTGATCAACAACTGTAATCAAGTTATCTCCTTTCTTGATACCTTGGAAGACAAGCGTGGTCTCTTTAACCCAGAGGCCAACCTCAGAATGCAGTTAAAAAACAGCTCCACACTTGGTTGCACTATAAAAATTTGTACTGGCGAAAGAGATTCACAGTCAACAGGATAAAATTGGGAGATGAATGCACTAAGTTTTTTCATGGCATGGCAGCCATTTCGTATAGAAGAAACACCATCTCTCAAATTATGAATGAGCATCGTGTCTGGGTTCAACATCATGATGGCAAGGCTGGTCTTCTCTGGAACTCTTTCAGGAACCGAATGGGCACTACATCCTCTCCCACCATGCTTTTTGATTTGGGCAGTATGATCACATACACTGAAGGTTTGGATGACATAGCAGCACCTATTCTCCAAGATGAGGTGGATTCAGTAGTCAAGCGCATGCCAAATGACAAAGCGCCCGGCCTCGACGGATTCAATGGGTTGTTCTTGAAAAAATGCTGGCAAATCATTAAGGATGACTTTTACTCGCTCTGTTCAAGCTTCTCCTCTGGGCTGGCCAACCTAGACTGCATCGACAAATCCTACATCACCCTGGTACCAAAAAAAAAGACAGCCCAGAGACGGTGAATGACTTTCGGCCCATCTCTCCGTTGAACATATCATTGAAGGTGATCACTAAAATTCTAGCTGACAGGTTGCAAGCAGTCATCCTACGTGTCGTCCATCCAAACCAATATGGATTCATCAGAACCCGTACGATACAAGATTGTTTGGCCTGGAGCTATGAATATATTTATCAATGTCACCAGTCCAAACAGGAGATTATTATTCTTAAACTAGATTTCGAGAAAGCTTTCGACACCGTGGAACATTCAACCATCATCCAAGTTATGAGACACTTGGGTTTCCCGGAGAAATGGCTAGATTGGGTGAATGCAGTGCTCTCATCAGGCTCTTCTGCTGTGCTACTTAACGGTGTCCCAGGGAAATTCTTCAGATGTAAAAGGGGAGTTCGTCAGGGGGGCCCACTGTCCCCAGTCCTCTTTGTGCTTGCAGCCGAGCTTCTACAGATTCTGATCAACCGAGCTGCCTCAATGAATCTCCTATCCCTGCCAATCCCTCAGCCCATGACCGATTTCCCAATAGTCCAGTACGCGGATGACACGTTGCTTTTACTGCAAGCTGATGCCAGGCAACTATTTTTCCTCAAAGCGCTGCTCCACAGCTTTGCATCTTCTACAGGGCTCCATGTCAACTACAGCAAATCACATATGTATCCTATCAATGTTTCCCAAGAGAAGCTGTCACATCTTGCAAACACGTTCGGCTGTGATATCGGTTCAATGCCATTCACATACCTTGGCTTGCCTATGGGTACAACCAAGCCAAGGATGGAGGATCTTACTCCAATGATGAACGGGGTAGAAAGGAGGCTCTCGGCGTGTTCAACATGGCTGTCCTACTCGGGTAGGCTTGAGATGGTAAACTTGGCTGTCACGCCAATCACCACCTATGCAATGTGCACCATCAAACTGCCAAAAGGAGTAATTGATAATATTGATCGTGCAAGAAAACAATGTCTTTGGCGAGGCAATGATAGTGAAAGGAAAAAAGGTGGTAATTTGGTTGCCTAGGAGATAGTAATGAAGCCAAAAGAGAAAGGAGGACTTGGGGTTTTGAATTTGAGGCTGCAAAATGATGCTTTACTCTTGAAGCATCTGCACAAGTTCTATAATAGAGTGGATGTTCCCTGGGTGCACTTGATCTGGAGCAGATATTACACATCTAAAGTGCCTCATGCTGCTAGGGAAGCATGCTCCTTCTGGTGGAAGGATGTGCTTAGACTTAACGTCATCTATCGAGGTATTACTAAATGTGAACTAGGAGATGGCTCCTCTATTTGTTTCTAGGACGATCTCTGGAGTGACATTGTCCTCTCACAAACATATCCAGGCTGGCTTCCTTTGCGAGAAATGAAGGTGCCTCTGTGTTGGAAGTCATGCAAGCTGAAGATCTTGATAGTCTATTTCTTTTGCCCCTTTCACAGCAAGCTTTTGAGGAGCTTGAGAATTTGCGGGCACAGTTCCAAGACCTACCATATGACGTGGATGCTACTGATAGATGGATCCCCATCTGGGGTAACCAGTACACTTCAAGGCATTTCTATTCTGAAGTATTCAAGAACATGGAGGCTCATCCAGCCTTCAAAGTCATCTGGAAATCTAGATGTACTCCATGTGTCAAGTTCTTCGCCTGGTTGATTCTTGTGGATCGTCTCAACACCAAGAATATGTTACAGAGGAGAAACCTTCACATTCAAGATGACCCAATATGTGTTATGTGTAATAGTGGGGAAGAGGAAACTATAGAGCACTTATTCTTCAAATGTGAGTTTGCAAAAGAGTGCTGGGCAGCCATCAATATCGTTTGAGACATGTCACTACCTCTGTTGGACAGGTATACTCAAACCCGGGAGACACTCAATCCCTTTCTTCACTGAGGCGACTTTGATAGCAGCGTGGGAGCTGTGGAAAGTTCAGAATGACAAGGTCTTCCAGAGGAGGGATCAAAGTCCCAGTGTTTGGCTTTCTAATTTCAAACATCAATGTTTTCTTCAGTCAATTAGGTTCAAGGATGACCTTAGGTCATCTTTCTGCGTGTGGCTAGATGTCTTCAGTTAAGATGTATTTAAGAAACTCTCTCCGTTAAAAATTAATTAAAAATTTGAGCACTATGGGGTTCACCCCCACAACATTTTGGGTCAAAAAAAAAACAGTGCCGGTGGGTGGCCAGCGACAATGACACCGTATGTATGCAGCCCTGAAGCTAGTTGCTAATTGCTTCCTAGTAGGAGTACATCGCTAGAACCAACAATCTGATCGCTTCCTAGTTTCCGATCCACATTACTGCAGCAGTGCAGCAGCTTCTTAGGTTGCTAATTGTCGATGCGGATAGTGTCCAAACGCATCCATCAACAATTGCATGGTGCACCTCGTGTGGTGCAGGTGGCCACGCTCACCGACACCGTCTATCCCGAATGTTCATTTCAGCGTAGCAGTACGTGTTGTCTACCCTGTCTACTTCATGCGGCTCATTAACGCAAAGCAGAGGTGCCAGGCCGAGACGATGCAGGCGGAGGCAATGGCACAGCCGCACAAGGATTCGGACGCTCACGATCGGGTGACGTCGTGGATGTGACGTCGTGGATGCAAAACGCGCTGAAGAACGCGAAGCAGAGGTGCGTGAGGCCGAGGCTATGCAGAATGCGCTCGAGGCAGCGCTGCACGACGATGTGACGAAGAGTGCCAAGCGGGACAGGGAGGCGCTCCTCGGGGCATCCACGTGCGCACTCCTCTGCGAGAGGATCCGTGACTCAAAGGACAGGGTGGTGGCCCATCGGTGGCATGACGGGCCAGTGTGGTTGCCCGCCCGTCCCGCTCAAACGTCGGTGGCGTGGTTGGCCCTGCAGGACCGCCATCCTGCTTGCCTGCGGCGCTATGGCGTTGTTGACCTGGCACGGTGACGTGGCTAGCCCCACACGCTCACTAAGCGACGGCGTGGTTGCCGGCGCCGATGTTCTTCGTGAGGGCTGTTTTGAGATAGAGTTATTCAAGTGAACGGGTAGAATGAAAAATTACAAGCAACGGAATGGTTTTGGACCTGCAATGCACAACATAGAAAGTTTAAAGGACCCGAAAATACACTTTGAAAGTTTTTGAAAGTTGATAGACCTAGATGACACATCTTCAAAAGTTAATGGACCTGTGGTGCATTTTACTCTTTTTATGGTTTCTTTCAATTCCCTTTCATTTTAAATAGTTTTTTTTGTATACATATTATATGCTACTATTGTACGTCCATAAACTATACATATGTTTCGAAGTAAGAATGAAACTAATTAACAAGTTACAATGTGATCATCCACATTCCTTAAGTCAATAAAAACCAGATATCCAAGTACACACCAAGGTTCATGCAAATATAAATTCGTCTCCAAGTTTGACTATGTCGCATTATGTACTCGACGAAGTGAAGGTCACCGATTTTGTATGATAAAACATCACTGATGTAGAGCAACACATTAAGTAGCGCACTCTTCCATGCTTCACAAGTACGAGCACAGAGTCTACCAACGATGATTAGCAATGGTTGAGAAGTGACTGGGTCAGATTCCCTGCTAGTCACAAGCAACTTTTCCTGGAATCCTTGTAGTGAGTGTTGGGCTTTGCGTGGTATATTCAGATCAAGTAGGGGGGCTTCTACTTTTCCGTTCCATTGGTTTCCCACCCACTATGTCGGTTCCTCCTCACCCGACACTTCCTCCTTCCTATCTGCCACCTCCTCCACGCTCGGTGCCACCTCCTTGTCGCCTAATGCCTCTTCCCCGACCGCCTCCTCCACACCTGTACCTGCTCCCGACTAGCGGTTATAATCTCTATGTATTATGTTTTTGTGATTGGGCTTGTGAGCCAAACAAGCTAGCTAACGAGCCGAGCCAAGCTAGCCTTTTAGCTCATTTGTATAACAAGCCGAGCTAACTCGATATCCATCCCTAATTAAAAGAACATATATATGCTCCTCAATTGATTATGGCTACAATATGAATTTACTATCTTATCCTTTGTTAAATAATAAAAATTATAGAAAATACTGATAATAAATCATATTTTTTTTATTGATTCCACCAATTTAGTATCCATTTCATATCTCTTGGTATTTTTTCCCTTGGTAGCTTTTAGTACCTATATTTTTCTAGCCACTCGATCACTCCTCACCAACTGTCCTCATTTTTCGCACCATAATAAAATTTCTCAAATAGAGTTGTAAATAGATAATGAATTAACGATGTATCATCATCATTGCTAAGAATTTATTCTCGTCTCCAGCGAAAGAACCTATAGCTTAGTGGTTGTAAGAGCTTTAGTAACATCTCTAGGCCCAAGGTTTGACTTTTCATTGAAGCGAATTTAGACGGGTTAAAAAACCTTTCTCATTGGCAATCTAAAAATAGTGACAAGCGCGAGCCTTGATAACAGTTTAGTCAGCCGGTGTGAACGATGTAGTCCTACTGAAGGTAGTGATGGGGTGCCGAACCATATGACTACGGTCGCCGAGCTAGGGTATGGTGTGGTGCTAAGGGTTTGCACTATTAGAGTTCGAGGGTTTTTCGATCTACTCCCTCCATCCCAAATTATAAGGCATTCCAAGAATCTTGGAGAGTCAAAGGATCTCAAGTTTGACCAAATTTATATGATAAGATAATAATATTTATGACACCAATTAAGTATCATTAGATTCTTCATTAATTATATTTTCATAGTATATCTATTTGATGTTATAAATTTTTGTAATTTTCTCGAAAATTTTGGTCAAACTTAAGATGCTTTGACTCTCCAAGATTCTTGGAATGTCTTATAATTTGAAATGGAGGGATTACCGAGGTTAAGTCTTATATCTTAATAGCAATACTCTAGCGTGGTCATACCCGGTGTTTATTCTCGTCTTCAGAACGTACTGTATCATAGAAACCGAAGATCCCAAGGTGCTGTTTAGCTTATTTTCTGGCGTGATCCGATCGTTTTGGTTGTTGTCTTCCGCACGTCGATTACGCCCGATCCTAGGTGGTGTAAGCATTGCCCTGCAATGTTCAGCGACTGAACCAAACAAAACTGGTAATCAGTGATTCCCTTTTCGTTGCGGCTGCGGAACCGATCTACTTGTTGCATTAACGTTGCTTTTTTAAACCAAACAGAGCATCCATCTGATCGAACGGCTCATCCGAGCGGGATGAAGAAGCCCGCAAAGTCGCAAACGGCAAATCCCATCGCGGCCGTTACTCGGGCCCTCGCCCTATCCAACCAAATCCGCGACAAAGTGCTCCCCTCCACGGCTCCACCGCCTTCCACTTCACACAATCACGCCCCCACCGGTCACCAGCCCACCACCTCGCCTCGCTCCGCTCCTCGCTCCGCTGTCCACACACGAGCGCACTCCCCTTCCCTTCTCTCGCTCTCCATGTCCACCGCCACGGCCACCCGCCTCATCCTCCCGCGCCCTTCAGTCCCGTTCCGCTCCCTCCTCCTTTCCCGCCGCCGGGGCCGCCTCCGCCGCGCGGTCCACGGCAACGCCGTCGCCGCTGGCGGAGGAGGAGGCAGCGGGGCCGGAGAGGGCGCCGCGAAGGAGCCGCCGCGGACGCTGTTCCCCGGCGGGTTCAAGCGGCCGGAGATCCAGGTGCCAGCGCTCGTCCTACGCGTCGGCGCCGAGGAGGCGCTGCGGTGCGGGGATGAGGTGGCCGCCGCCGTGTCCCGGGGCGTGGGGATCGTCGTGCTCGAGGCCGCAGAGGAGGGCGGTGGGCGAGCGTACGAGGCCGCTCGCGCGCTCAGGGCCACGGTCGGGGACCGCGCGTACCTGCTGGTCGCGGAGCGCGTCGACGTCGCCTCCGCAGTCGGGGCGAGCGGCGTCGTGCTCGCCGACGATGGTTGGTGACTGAATTTCTCCTTAGCTTCCAGTTTGTATGAGCTTGTGTTTGGTAGGTAGCAGTCGCTGTTACTGTTCTAGAGCTTACATTTTGCAACAACCCGGTTTATGCTTCAGTTGCTGATCGTTCATGGGTGCCTATCATTCATTCAGAGTTTCTTTCAGCCTTTTTACAAGTTCTGAATATAATGCCAGTAACTTTAAATGGGACATCGGATATGTTCTGTCATTAACTCATAAAGTGTGCTTCGTTTTCTAAGTAGTAACTGTCTGCAACATTCATGTATTTAAGATGTTATTTTGATGCAGGTATTCCTGCTATTGTTGCAAGGAGTATGATGATGAAATCAAATGCTGACTCCATATATCTCCCTATTGTTGCTAGAAGGATACAATCTGCAAACTCTGCAAGAAGCGCTTCAAGTTCTGAAGGGGCTGATTTTCTGATTGTAAATACTGGCACTGGTGATTTTGCGGATGTTATGAATGGTGGTGTTGGTCAACATGTGAAGATTCCGATTTTCTTCATGTTGAATCATTTGAGTGAAGGAACTTATTCTGACTTCACATCCAGGTTGCTCCAATCTGGTGCATCTGGAGTTGTTACATCCTTAGCTGGTATGCAACTCCTCACTGATGATCTTATAAAAAAGGATTTCTCAAAAGTGGACTCAGCTGAGGAAGTCCCACGAGCGAGTTACTCTTCTGCTGGGGTGCTGGAAGATGTTAATAATGTAATGGTCCTAACTCGTGATCGCGAGAAGACTAAAGTTGCTGGATTTACAAAATTGGATGAAAAAGTGATTCAGTTGATAGAAATAGAGAAGCCTATTCTTAATGAAGCTATTGCTATTATCCGCAAGGCAGCACCAATGGTGATCATCTAACGTTACACATTTGGTAGTTGAAGATGCCCTGGAATGAATTCAATTGTACTTCGTATCATCATCTTTAGCATATCTTTGACTTGAATGTAATTGCCGATTTGTCATCACAGATGGAGGAGGTTGAGCTTCTAGTGGATGCTGCTTCTCGCCTGAGTGAGCCATTTTTGTTGGTTACTGTGGTAATTTTGGGTTTACATCGAGTATTGATTTCAGCAACGTCCATTACATAGCTCATATTTAGATAACCTGCATGCATAATACTGAGGCAAATGACATTAGACATGATTATTGTGTTATATTATATAAATCATCAAATGATGCTATAGGGCAGCCATATTAATATGTCTTGCATCTCCCTCAAAAGCAATCAACAATCTTAATATCTGTTCTTTTCTCAAACAAGGAATACCAGTATGTTATGAATATTGCTTTGTGCATGTATTTTTGATTTATGTGAACCTATGAATCTATCAAATCAATGGTTTGAAATATTTGCTTTCAATGTCTTACATTTCATGAACTTCCCAATTAATTTGTGCTATCATTTAGTGCCTTTTCTGGTTCATTTTGCCATCTATTTCTTTACGTATTCACCTTTTGTATGGGTGGAAAAAAGTTCTCTTCTACGTGAGTTCTTCTGTAGTCCACCCCTTTTACTAAGAAAATATGCTTATGCATGTCCTCTTTTGGTTTAAATTTTGTCTGCATACATGTCCGCATGCTAGATGGCTCTTTATTTGCATAAACATACAAACAAAACTCTCCTAAGCTAACCACATGAGTAGAAGCACGGGTCATGTTCTATAGTAGTATAAGCATACACATTAGTCGTGTTTATTTTCCTAACATACTCAGTTTGGTACGACCCATAAGCAAGAGGATTCTCTTGTTCACTAGGAATATAGCTTTTTTCTCGAACAACGCAGGAAAGTTGTGTGTCATTTCATGAGAAGAAAGATACAAGGGTGAGGCTAAAACAGCCATACCTGAGCACACACCCCACACCTGGATGCTTAAAAAACACGCGCCACTGACTTAAAGGATATCATAACCAAGGGGATCATTCTACCAACCAAAACCTAAGGTTCTGGGGCAAACAACCTTATGAGCAAATCCTGGAGACTAGAAGCACCTGCCATGCACCCTAAACTACAATCACAAGCCACTGTTTTCAGGAGGCCCTGAATGTTTGGCAAAAATCCCTCAAATCACAAGCCACTGTTGCATTCCTGTGTTTCCACTTCTTCTTAATATAATGATACGCAGCTCTCCCGCATTTCCAAAAGAAGCATTCCTATGTTTCCATACTTTCCAGGCCACTAAAATGATGAAAGAATTCAGCCCCTTCCGCATCTGCTTGGGTATATCTCTGATAGTGTTTCCCCACCATCTAAAGAAGCAAGTTGCATCAACTGAAGGCACCACTAGGAGTATAAATTGGCTGCTTGTTCTTCATTATATTATACATATTCCGCACTCTGCAACTAATTTTTTTTCGCCAAGTAATCATTTACCACTCATTCTGAGTGAATCCTCCTGCAATTTATCTCAGGGTGAATTTAACTCAGGAAAGTCAACTTTTATAAATGCTCTACTTGGAAGGCAGTATCTTCAGGAGGGAGTTGTGCCTACAACAAATGAGATTACACTACTATCATATTCTGAGGTTGAATCTGAAAGCTTTGAACGATGTGAGAGGCACCCAGATGGTCAATTCATGTGCTATTTATCTGTTCCAATTTTAAAGGAAGTGAGTATTGAATTGCTTTTGACTGTCATGTTGATATTCCTTCTTTACCTCACAGATGTATGCATCCAGTTATTATTCGGTATTGTTGGAGTGTGAATGTATTAGGCCCATGAGGCTAGGCCCATGTGGCCCATGTATGGTACTTATATAGCTACCCTTCTAGGGTTAGCCCAAATCAAGGAATCACATTTTACAACATGGTATCAAGCCAGTTTCCTTCTCTTCCTCCCTGAGCCGTCGCCCTCTGGCAGAGCCGCCGCCGGCCATGGCTGGACCTCCTCCCCCTTCCCTCCTCTGCTCTGCCCAGCCGCAGGCGCTCCCTCTGGCAGCGCCGCCGCTGGCCATGGCTCCTCTCTTCCCGCCCATCTTCCTCCCCAGACCTCCTCCACCTTCCCTCCTCTGCTCTGCTTCAACTAGTGCCGCCTGCCCGCCTGGATCCGCGCCGTCGCCTGGATTCGGCCTGGCCGCGCCGCCTGGACCCGCGCTCCCTGGAGCCCACCCATTCCCGTCCCCTCAGGGCCGCTTCCCCCCTCCTGGCGCCGTGCCATTGGCGGGCACCTCAAGGTCGACGCGGCTGCAGGACCGGAGGCCGGCGCACCTGACGAGCCCGAAGCTGAACATGGTGCCGCCGGACCTCCCTCCCTCCCTGCCGCCGGACCTCCTCCAGAAGGTGGGTTCGGTCTTCGGTGGGCCGCCGCGGGGGAGGGGCGTGACGTCACGAGTACCAGGCCGGACCTCCCTCCCTCCCTGCCGCCTGCCTGGCTCGGCTGGTGCCCCTGTCCCTGGTGCCCCTGTCGCCAGGGCCTCCCTCCCTCCCTACTGGAGCGCGTGCTGCCTGCCTGGCTCGGCTGGTGCCCCTGTCCCTGGTGCCCCTGTCCCTGGCAGGCAGCGGCAGCAGCAAGCGTCGCGTGGTCTGCAGTCTGCTTGGCTCGGCTGCCCCTCCTTCTCGGCTGCTGCCCCTGCAAACCTGGGTGCCCCTGTCCCTGGCCTGAACAGTGGCTGGCACACGGGCTTGCGCCGTACAAGAGCCGGCGCCACTGCCGCTGCCTATCGTACCACGTACCATCGCCGTGTCGTGCGCCGGGCCTTGTCGGCTCCCTACCCTCTGCCATCGACTCCATCTCCCCCGCCGCCGCCACTGTGCCATCTTCCAGGCGCCGCCAACAACATGGCCGCCACCGCCGGGGTCGCTGGCGCGGGGGGCTCAGGCGTCGCCAATCCTGTTCTTCGCGGTGACTCTCCAGGGCTTGTCGGTTGGGTTCCGCCTACCTTGGCCTCCTCCTTCAGCACCACCGCCAGCACTCCACCAGTTAGTTCTGATTGGATCGCCGACTCGGGCGCCACTTTCCACACCACGCCCGATGCGAGTCTACTTCTCTCCGTCCTCCCCACCCTTCCTGTCCCTCTTCCATCATGGTGGCCAATGGCACCTGCATTCCTGTCTCCTCCGTGGGCACTGCCAGTTCCCACGGCTCCTTTCATATCCCTGATGTTCTTGTGGCTCCCGGAATGGTTCACAACCTTCTCTCTATTCGCCGCTTCACCACTGACAACTCTTGTTCGGTTGAGTTTGACCCCTCTGGCCTCACCGTGCGGGATTTGGCCTCCCGGGTTCCTCGGCTCCGGTGTAACAGCACTGGGCCTCTCTACACCCTTCGGTTTCCACCTTCTTCGCCTTCCTTGGCGCCTGTTTCACCTTCTTCGCCTTCCTCCGCCGCTTTCGCCGCCACTCCTTCCTCCACCACTTGGCACCGTCGCCTCGGCCATCCTGGCCGGGATGCCCTGATGCAGCTCCGTCGTAGTTCCGACATTCGTTGCTCTCAGGCTCACGATGATCACTTGTGTCATGCGTGCCAGCTGGGCCGTCACGTTCGCCTTCCCTTTCAGTCCTCATCCTCACATGCCTCTCGTGCATTTGATCTTATTCACTGCGACTTGTGGACTTCTCCTGTTCTTAGCATGTCTGGCTATAAGTACTACTTGGTGGTTGTCGATGATTTCTCCCATTATTCCTGGACTTTTCCTCTGCGTGCTAAGTCCGAGGCTTTCCCCACGCTTAGCAACCTCTTTGCTTGGGTATCCACTCAGTTCGGCCTCACCATCAAGGCTGTCCAGTGCGACAATGGCCGTGAGTTCGATAACTCAACCTCCCGTGCCTTCTTCCTTTCTTCCGGTGTCCACCTGCGCATGTCTTGTCCGTATACCTCCTCTCAAAACGGCAAGGCAGAGCGTATGATCCGCACCACCAACGACATCATGCGCACCCTTCTGCTCCAGGCATCTCTACCCGCTCGCTTCTGGGCTGAGTGTCTGCACACCTCCACCTATCTCCTTAACCGCCTTCCTTCTACTGCCTGCCCAGCTCCCACGCCTCACCACGCTCTTTTCGGTACCCCTCCTCGGTACGACCACCTTCGAGTCTTCGGGTGTGCGTGTTACCCTAACACCGCCGCCACCGCTCCTCATAAGCTGGCTCCCCGGTCGACCCTCTGTGTCTTTCTCGGATACTCTCCGGATCACAAGGGTTACCGATGCTTTGACCTTACCTCTCGCCGTGTCCTCATCTCTCGCCATGTCGTGTTTGATGAGTCGGCGTTCCCTTACTCCACCACCTCTCCACCCACACCTCCCGCTGACCCTGCGGAGGCTTCCTTCTTTCCCACTGACCCGGCGATTCTGCCACCCTTCTCCCCCTACCCTGCAGGTACTGCTCCGGCGCGCTCTCCTGGTGGTCCCGCGTCGCCCCAGGACCTTCCAGTGCCTGACACGGTCGAGGCAGCCCCGGAGCTTCCACCCTCGCTCCCTGTGGCTTCGCTGCCTCCCGTTGTGCCGGATGCTGCCGTTCCGATCGCGGGACCGCGCACACCGACGCCACCTCCTCCCGGGCGCTTCGGACTCGTCTACCAGCGCCGGCGGGAGCCGCGTCCGCCCTCACCTCCTCCCGGACGTTTCGGGATCGTCTACGAGCGCCGGCGTGAGCTGGCTCCGCCGCTCTCGTCCCCAGCGCCGTCGTCGCCGGTGCTTGCTCCGCCGGCATCACCACGCTCTCGCGTCGACCCGCCGGTGTACCACCCACCTCTTCTTCACCGGGACCCTCGTCACACTCACCCGATGGTGACGAGGCAGGCGTCTCGCCCGCAGGCCCTCACCGCCGCCGCCTGCGAGCCGGAGATCTCTCCGGTACCCTCTTCCGTTCGCGCGGCCTTGGCGGATCCTCACTGGCGCCGCGCGATGGACGAGGAGTACGCGGCCCTCCTCGCCAACCAGACGTGGGACCTCGTGCCTCGTCCGCCGGGTTCCAACATTGTCACCGGCAAGTGGATCTGGACGCACAAGAGGCGGGCTGATGGTTCCTTGGAGCGCTACAAGGCTCGCTGGGTCCTCCGCGGCTTCACTCAGCGGCCTGGCATTGACTATGCTGAGACGTTCAGTCCTGTGGTGAAGCCAGCTACAGTCCACACCGTCCTCTCCCTGGCTCTCGAGCGCTCCTGGCCTGTGCATCAGCTGGATGTCAAGAATGCCTTCCTTCATGGCACTCTGACTGAGACGGTCTACTGCAGTCAGCCGGCAGGTTTTGTGGATGGTTCTCGTCCTGACTTCGTCTGCCGGCTCAACAAATCTCTCTACGGGCTCAAGCAGGCACCCCGGGCTTGGTACTCTCGCTTCGCTACCTTCCTGCAGACTCTTGGGTTCACGGAGGCCAAGTCTGACACCTCCCTGTTCATATACCACTATGGGGGTGAGACTGCTTACCTGCTCCTCTATGTGGATGACATTGTTCTCACTGCCTCCAGCGAATCTCTGCTCCACCGCATCATTGCCTCACTCCAGAAGGAATTTGCTATGAAGGATCTTGGGGTGCTCCACCACTTCCTCGGCGTCACTGTTGAGCCCCGACCTTCTGGCCTGTTCCTCCACCAGCGGCAGTTCACTTGTGACATTCTGGAGCGAGCCGGGATGACCGCCTGCCAGTCCTGCTCTACACCGGTGGACACCCAGGGCAAGCTGTCAGAGGCTGGGGGTCCGATGCTTGGGCCAGCAGACTCCACCGCCTACCGGAGTCTTGCAGGCGCGCTTCAGTACCTCACTTTCACGCGGCCGGACATCACTTATGCCGTCCAGCAGCTCTGCCTGTACATGCATGCTCCGCGGGAGCCTCACCTGGCTGCTATGAAGCGGCTTCTCCGGTACCTCCGTGGCACCCTTGGCTACGGGCTGCTCCTCGGCCGGTCTTCCACGGCCGAGCTGGTTGTCTACACCGACGCTGACTGGGCGGGATGCCCGGACACCCGCAGGTCCACCTCCGGCTACGCGGTCTTCCTCGGCGGCAACCTGGTCTCTTGGTCGTCCAAGCGCTAGCCCGTGGTTTCCCGCTCCAGTGCCGAGGCGGAGTACCGTGCCGTGGCCAACGGCGTGGCCGAGGCCGCCTGGCTCCGCCAGCTCCTGGCTGAGCTTCACCGCCCACTCGCCAGGAGCACGCTCGTCTACTGCGACAACGTCAGTGCGGTCTACCTCTCCACCAACCCCGTGCAGCACCAGAGGACCAAGCATGTGGAGATCGACCTTCACTTCGTCCGCGACCGGGTGGCCATCGGCGACGTCCGGGTTCTTCACGTCCCGACCACCTCCCAGTTTGCGGACATCTTCACCAAAGGCCTCCCTTCCTCGACCTTCTCCGAGTTTCGCTCCAGCCTCAACGTCTCCAGTGGCTAGTTGTGGCTGCGGGGGGGTCCTGTGTGTTGTGCTTCTACTTGTTTTCTTTCTTGTTCAGCCTTAAACTCCGCTGCGCCGGTAGTTCAGACTGCGGGGGGGTGTTGGAGTGTGAATGTATTAGGCCCATGAGGCTAGGCCCATGTGGCCCATGTATGGTACTTATATAGCTACCCTTCTAGGGTTAGCCCAAATCAAGGAATCACATTTTACAACAGGTATGTTAAGTTAAACAACCTAGCCTTTTCCCTTAACTTGATGCATTAAATTAAATAAACTAGCTAGATGGATGTAATTTCCCTTTCACCCAGTTGATAGTTCTTTCTGAACAAACTTAAAATAGTTATAAATTATAAGGAGCAGACTTCTTTCTCCCTCCACGCGCTGTATTTGATAAAGTGTATCACCTGCCCGTTTGCTGTAGCTACCTGACTACTTGGCTTTTGATCAACATCTATTACATGTAAATGAAGGTGCCAAGAATAATTGACAGTCTTGTTCCACCTCACTTTCTTTTACCTTCTGTAGTTGCATTACTGTCCCAGGGCCAAATCAGCGGTGCATTTTCCTTTGCTTCTTTACTTCATTTTGCTTTTCATAAGATGCTCCATGTGTACTAATTCACAGATGAATCTAGTTGATACACCTGGAACAAATGTTATTCTTCAGAGGCAGCAACGACTCACTGAAGAATACGTGCCACGAGCTGATTTGATACTCTTTGTCCTATCATCGGATAGACCATTAACTGAAAGTGAGGTATACTTTTTTTACTATTTTATATGCCAAACACATTTGATATTGTGATTTTATCAGCACATAAATAAAATTGCACAGTAAAATTGATTTAATTAGATTGGTTTAATTAAATCTAATATCGAGTTGGTCATTTTGATTCCATCTAATGAGCAGACTTAAGATTGTAATACACTTTAGGACAGGTGTAAATGTAAATTCCATTATGGTACCGGCTGGAACAGTCCGTGGAATGCCTTGTACCGCTGCCCAGAGTGGAACATAAATAGGTGCTATCCTGTACCAGTCACAGTTCCAGCTGATTCCGCCCATTCCGGACGAAATCGAACATTCCATGGATCTCGATACTAGTTGTTGGAGGACGGATGCTTTGAGGTCACCAATGTGATGGCAGCCAGACGCGTTGCAGCTGGAACTTCTGTGTTGCTATGCTATCGCTCCGGTGTGGCGGTGCGATGAAAAGATGCTGCATGTAGAGATGAGCTTCTGCTTCCCAGTGGAGGAGGAGCTCTGATGGGTCTACCTCGACTTCTTACCACAAACAGCTTCACTGCACGGGGCATGGCGGCGAGGACCATCTTCTACAAAAGTTCAGGAGGAAAGATAAGGCAGGAGAAGCTGTGTTTGTTTCTGATATTATTTCAGCTGGTGGAAGAGATAAGGAGAGAGACAAAGGTTCAGTAACTAGCTACTTTTCTTTTTTTAGAAGGACAGTAGGTGTTAGCTTCAGTGCTGTGCATTTGCAGAACGTATACAGGTGGGTAAAATACTGTCAACTGATTGCAAGGAAATATAATCAATTTATGATCACCGAAAAGTACATAAAAATGATAAAAAATATAAAATACATAAACAAGTTTTCTATTTATTTACTCCAGAATGGTATGTTAAATATAGTCCTTGAACTGTCTAGGGTTCGGGTGCTCTCATGTGCTATATATTGCTCCATTGGATCTGTGCAGTGTTAGTCGCTGGATTCGCACTCTTGGTAGCAGTAGAATCCTTACTCTCATCGAGAGAGGATGACACTAAGAGTTGGGGCAATTTTCTGGTTTATTTCTCACACAAACTCATACAATGCCATGCCAACCTGAGGGGTTGGGGATACATATTTATAGGGCTGCTAGTCAGCCAAGCATATGCCAAGATGCTAGTCTAAGATGCTAGAAAGATGCTGTCCTATAGATGTTAACTGCTAGTCTAAGATGCTAGTCTAAGATGCTAGAAAGATGCCGTCCTACAGATGCTAACTGCTGTCCTAAAAGCAGTCAAGGATGCAGTCTACAAAGGACACAAGGACCACATGTGCTGCGTACTGCAGCAGCCCCACAACCACCAGCCAACACAGAGACTTATCCATCACTCTCCCCCTAAGTCTTGTGTGGCTCCTTGTGAGGTATCTGGGCCATCCCGATCCTGGCGCGAAGTTCCTGGAACTTGACCCGCCCAAGGGACTTGGTCAGGAAGTCGGCGAGCTGGTCTTGGGTGTTGATGTAGTTGGCCCGGACACTCCCTTCCTCCAGGCAGCTTCTGATGAAGTGGTACCTCACTCGGATGTGCTTGCTGCGCTCGTGGAAGACAGGATTCTTTGCCAAGGCCAAGGCGGACTTGTTGTCCACCCTGAGCTCCACTGCCTCTGCATCTCTGCCAAGGAGATCGCCAAGCAGCCGAGCCAGCCACAAAGCCTGAGGAGCAGCGGTAGTGGCTGCGATGTACTCTGCCTCGTAGCTGGACAGAGCCACCACCTGCTGCTTGACCGACTGCCAGCTGATCGGACACTTGCCGAGGAAGAACAGCGTCCCGCTGGTGCTCTTGCTCGTGTCGATGTCGCCGGCGTGGTCGCTGTCGCTGTACCCGATGAAATGCGCCGCACCGGGGCACCTCGGGTAGTGCAAGCCGTAATTGGAGGTGCCTGCGACGTAGCGGAGGATCCTCTTTACAGCCTGCTGGTGCTCCGCCGTCGGTCGCTGCATGAACCGGCTGACGTAGCCGACGGCGAACGCCAAGTCCGGTCGCGTGTGGATAAGGTAGCGAAGGCTACCCACAATGCGCCGGTACTGCGTCGCGTCCACCTCTTCCTCCGTACTCTCCCGACTCAACCTCAGCCTCTCCTCCATAGGAGTGTGGGCTGGGCTGCAGCCGGTGAGACCGCCTAGCTCCACAATGCGCTTGGCGTAGGCAGTCTAGCGAAGAGAGGTGCCGGAGCTGTCCTGGTGGACCTCGATCCCCAGGTAGAAGGAGAGAGGGCCCAAGTCGCTCATCTGGAAAGTCACCCTCATCTTCTCCTTGAACGCCTCGATCTCCACCTCCTTGGTGCCGGTGATCACCAAGTCGTCGACGTAGACGCCTACAGCAGGGCCTTTCCTCCGCTGCCCCGCCGGTAGATGGCCGCCTCATATGGGCTTTGCTCGAAGCCCATCCCCTTAAGCGTGGAATCCAGCTTGGTATTCCACGCCCTCGGTGCCTGCCACAAGCCATAGAGGGCCTTGCGCAGGCGAAGCACCTTGCCCTCCTTGCTGGGAATCGCAAATCCCGGCGGCTGATGCACGTAGACCTCCTCCTTCAAGTCGCCGTTAAGGAACGCCGACTTGACATCCATGTGATGGACACGCCAGCCCTCCTGGGCAGCTAGCGCAAGGAGGAGTCGCACTGGCTCCATCCGTGCAACGGCGCGAAGGCGTCGTCAAAGTCGATTCCTTCTTGCCGGACGAAGCCGCGCGCCACCAGACGTGCCTTGTGCTTGATCACCTCTCCGGTCTCGTCCTTCTTGAGCTTGAAGACCCACTTGAGAGAGATGGCGTGGTGGTCGGCTGGAAGATCGGCCAGCTCCCACGTCTTGTTCCGCTCGTGGGCGTGCACGGCTGCCCACTGCGCCGCTCGCCCTCGTGATGCCTCCCTCTCCAGCAGCTCGAGGTCCGCGTCGGCGCTGTCATCAGCAACGATGGAGCTGCTGTTGCTGCCGCGTAGAACCTCGACCTCCGCTGCTGCTGCACGCGCTGCATCCGCCGCCGCCGCTGCTTCCACCTCCGCTCTAGCTGCTGCCAGCTCCGCTGCTGCCAGCCTCGATGCCCTTGCCGCTGCTGCTGCGGCGTCTGCTGCCGCTCGCTCACGCTTCTCTGCCGCGGCGAGGTCGGCCTCCTGCCGACGCCGCGTGCTCGAGGCGACCGAGCCCTGAGACTGTCCTGCGGACATGGCACGCTATCGAGGGGGCTGCTGTGTGGAGAGCAGGGGCAGCCGGAGCTGCTGCTGCTACCGGCTGGGGCTGCTGCGAGACCGGGGGAGGAGATGAGCAGGAGATGCTCAGGCTACAGGATAATACGGCTCTGATACCACTTGTTAGTCGCTGGATTCGCACTCTTGGTAGCAGTAGAATCCTTACTCTCATCGAGAAAGGATGACACTAGGAGTTGGGGCAATTTTCTGGTTTATTTCTCACACAAACTCACACAATGCCATGCCAACCTAAGGGGTTGGGGATACATATTTATAGGCCGCTAGCCTGCAAGCATATGCCAAGATGCTAGTCTAAGATGCTAGTCTAGATGCTAACTGCTTAGTCTAAGATGCTTTCCTAGATGTCGTACTAGATGCCAACTGTTGTCCTAAAAGCAGATACTGTCCTAGATGATGTCCTAGATGCTAACTGCTGTCCTAACAACAGTCAAAAGATGCTGGACACAAAGATCATGTGCTGCAGTGTGCTGGACACAAAGATCATGTGCTGCGTACTACAGTAGCCCTACAACCACCAGCCAACACAGAGACTTATCCATCAAGGAGATGAGCAGGAGATGCTCAGGCTACAGGATAGTACGGCTTTGATACCACTTGTTAGTCGCTGGATTCGCACTCTTGGTAGCAGCAGAATCCTTACTCTCATCGAGAGAGGATGACACTAGGAGTTGGAGCAATTTTCTGGTTTATTTCTCACACAAACTCATACAATGCCATGCCAACCTGAGGGGTTGGGGATACATATTTATAGGGCTGCTAGCCAGCCAAGCATATGCCAAGATGCTAGTCTAAGATGCTAGAAAGATGCTGTCCTACAGATGTTAACTGCTAGTCTAAGATGCTAGTCTAAGATGCTAGAAAGATGTTGTCCTACAGATGCTAACTGCTGTCCTAAAAGCAGTCAAGGATGCAGTCTACAAAGGACACAAGGACCACATGTGCTGTGTACTGCAGCAGCCCCACAACCACTAGCCAACACAGAGACTTATCCATCATGCAGTACAGCTAACCATTCATCCATTCCTCCTCTCCAATCATTCTAATACGGTATCAAGAGCTCCTGTTCTTCTCTAGCTCCAATAAAATCTTCCGCTGTTCTGCCCCCGGGAGGATCAAACTCCACTCCTGGGGTCAGCAATCTGAGCCCCAAACCCAACCCAACCCCTTCCATTTTGGTATCAGTTAGTTTAGCCCATGATTAACTCAATCTCGTCCTTGATTCATTGCCCATGAGTTCAGATCGAGCGCTGTCTGGCGTCTATCCATCATCCTCTGGCGCAGATTGGGTGCCACTGGACCTCGATTCATTCTGCAACGAGCTCTACCTGCCGACTTTGCGCCCCTCCGCATCTCCAGGCTGCTATGGGCATCTGCTCTGACCAACACCAAGTCTATGCCTCCCCAAGACACCCATGCCTGCGGCAGCTGTGCTGCCCAGTGGGCCCACGGGCCCTGTGCCCCGTCTACCTCCAGATGTGCCGCCAGTGCGAGTGGTTGCCTCTTGTGCTACTCTGCAGGAGCTGTTAGGCCACCATGGCTTCATTTTCTTCAGTTTGGGCTGATGGGTCACGTGGGCTGGAGCTTGTGCTGCCATCAGTGCAGTGCTGTTTCTTCTATTCTCAGCTTGCTAGGCCATCTTTGCTACTTGGCCTGCTGTTTGGAAGATGCAATGTTGCTGCTTGCTGCTAGTGTTACATTAGAGTCATGCGGCTGCAGCGTCTATTCGTGTCCACTGCACTTGCTCTCCAAGAATCATCTGCACCATCCAACTCCACAAAAATATTTGTTAAATGGCCAAATATTTCTTTTCCTTTGTGGCTGTCTGTTCTGTTTTTGGCTAATCATTTTTATGTCGTTGTCGATGCGACTCTCCCTTTACGGTGGACCTCGTCCAGATCTGCGTGGCAATGGTTCATCCGCTTGAGCCTTACGACTCCTTGTCGCCTCCTCCGCGTGCTCGCGACTCTTGACTAAAGGCATGTCCATCGTCACGACTCGACCTATGTGCTTCTCTTCGCACCTCCTTGGCTTGGCAAGGATTTCAAGACTCACATGCTATGATGACATATTGGAGTTTCGGATTTGGATGTTTCATTTATCTTAGTGTTGTAATGTCTCTAAGATTAGTGTTTAGTGGTCTTACTCTTCCAAATCCAACGCCACGCCTTGCATTTGAGAGGGGAGGCGCGGATGTCAAGGGTATTATAGTCTGTTTAGGGGTGTGGGTGCTCTCATGTACTATAAATTGCTCCATTGGGTCTGTGCAATACAGCTAACCATTCATCTATTCCTCCTCTCCTCTCATTCTAACACAATACACCAATATCGTCTGGTACCAAAACATCCCGTTCAATAAACAAACCAGAATGGTATTTACAAGCTTGCTTGAGTTTGTTGGATTGAAGTTTCAATTGACACCCTTCTTTGTCCCTAGTTCCTATTTCATGCCTAGGGCGTTGCCACATAAACATATAAGTAAGGTTGTGGAGGAACATTTCAAAACTTCAGATTTCCAGTTGATGTGAGTCTGGAGAGAAGTTCTAGCAAGATATACTCTATGTTACAGCTCTATCCAGAAAGAAATAAGTGCTTTTTAGTTTGCTGCTTCTGGCGGGCTTAGTTTATACTTCACTATGTTAAGTGCCATGAGCCTGTGAAGAATGAGCCGGCGACTCATAGGCAGTGGTTTGGTTAAGGGAATGGAATGAGCCCACTTGAGCCATAGCGAAAGCGAGCCTTCATAGGGTGATTGTCACTGCTTATGGACCCAAGGTCACTGTATGAAGGGCTCTCATTGCTATATTCCACTTAGAAACTCAAATTTTAATTTGAACTGCTATCTGTGACAATTATAACAGACTAAATCAATTCATTGAATTTTCAGTGGCTTATTTCTAGGTTTCTTTCTATAATATAGGATGCATTTTGTCTTATCTTTAAATGGATTCCTTCTGAATCACATATTTCATGGTCTCTATAATCTGGAGTTCTAATTTATGTTTGGACAATGTATTTTTTTTCTATTTTCTAATGGAGCTAAACGTTGTTCCTTGTAACCTCTAGGTTGGATTTCTTCAGTATGTCCAGCAGTGGAAGAAGAAAGTTGTATTTGTTCTAAACAAATTGGACCTCTATCGGAACAGCGATGAGGTTTGGTGTTGTAACTTCATTTCTGCACCATTGAAATCAAAGCAAGATTTATTTTGTTCCTAATTGCTTGTTTCTAATTCATTGCTTTGCTTCTCAATCTGATGTGTATAGCTTGAAGAAGCTACTGCATTTGTCAAGGAAAATGCAATGAAATTGCTTAACGCAGAGGATGTCACACTGTTTCCTGTATCTTCACGCTCTGCTCTGGAAGCCAAGCTGTCATATTCCAAAAACAGTGATGGAAAGCATTCGAGGGAAGCTATGTTTAGTGATCCTAGATGGAGAAGCAGTAAATTTTGTGAACTTGAGGATTACTTAGTGAGTTTCTTAGATAGTTCAATGGAAAATGGAAAAGAAAGGGTCCGGCTGAAACTTGAAACACCAATAGGCATTGCAGATCGATTGTTAACTTCATGTCAAAGACTCGTGAAACTAGAATATGAAAAGGCCGTTGAAGACTTAACATCCATCAAGGATCTTGTTTATGGTGCAAACAATTATGCCATCAAACTTAAGTCCGATAGCAATTCCTGGCAGAACCAGATTTCATCTCTTGTAGGTGTTTCAAACACTACTGGTTATTTTTTATTTATTTATACAAATTTTCTCCCTCTTTTACCAAAATATTGTTGAGAAGTATTAGTGGATTGTCCACCTCTTCCCAATCGCTTAAGTTTATAGGTTCATCTGGTTGGTGCACGAAACCTAACATCGTATCAAAGCTAGAGGTCTCGAGTTCGAGTCCTGGTGGTCCTCCGCTCCCTTCTTTATTTCCACGTTTGCGCCTTGTTCTGGCTGCACGTGAGTGGGAATGTTGTGAAGTATTAGTGGATTGTCCACCTCTTCCCGATCACTTAAGCTTTTGGGTTCATCTGGTTGGTGCATTAAACCTAACAAATATAAGTTATGTTTCTCCTGCCTTCAATGCAAAATAGTGGTTAAATGCAATTTGTGATACTGCCTAGTGCCTATTTTTCTTGCTTGTAATACCTCTGATCCGCAAAAAAATACAAATCTAGTCGCTTCAGTGCACCAAATATAATAAATCCATAACAACTCTAATGCATCTTTTTGTCTTATTCTTCCTTGTCTACCCTTACTTAGATGCACACTAATCATTAATCAATGGAGTAAACTTGCCAGTTGCCACCCATCTTAACTCCAGTAACGACTGATGAGTAATATGGTCATTGTACCCTCTCACCTTAAATACTTGTGCCAGGTCCAGATGGACTTGTATTTGGGATTGTTGGGACTACTTTATATTTTTGGCCTCAACATGTATAATAAACAGTTGGTGCCCACACTATACTTTCCAGGGGCACTTATGAGGATATTTTGGTCATTTTCAACATGCATTTCCCATTAACTTCTGACCTTTTAAGTGTGCATATGGTTAGATATACACTCTCCAACTTCTCATATGTGCATCTATTGCTGACCTAGCATTGATATTTGGTGAAAGTCCTTTTGTGAGATTGAGAGATTGGTAACTTACTTACGTCTTCCTTCTTGCAGATTGAGAGAGCCAAAGGTCGAGCAGTTACACTCATGGAATCTACACTTCAGCTGTCAAATATTGACCTTATTTTTACATACACAGTCAAAGGAAAAACAGGCAGTTCCATGAGAGCCACATCATTTGTTCAGAATGATATTCTGAGTCCAACCCTTGATGATGCTGTGGTATGTTTTCCATTGAACTTTACAACAACAACATAGCCTTTTGTCCCAAGCAAGTTGGGGTAGGCTTTCCATTGAACTTTCTCTTAGTTTTATCATATTCTGATCAACATATGCTTGTAAGCATATAATTCACACCTGAATGCTAAATTCGCAGCAATCTACTCATATAAATCATTTTACTATGCGATCATAATTTTCTTCCAGAACAGCTCTGTTTTTCCATAATTTTGAGTTTGCATTATGGTATCACTAACTGTGCACACTATAACTATTTTGGACAAACTGTTCTTGGAAGTGATCCCAAGTTAATTGTATCAACTTGTAATTGCCTTGATTTCAACAAATATTCTTTTATCAAAACTTTTGGTGCTGATTTGATTGATTAATTCTGCAATTCGCTGGTTACCTCCCACAAATCATATGTTTTACAAGGTGGTGTTGGTGTGTGTTGTAAGGGCTTCTGCCCTCTTCTTCTTAATAATGAAGCACAGCTCTCCTGCATTTTTTTCGAGAAAAAAAAATAAAGATCATCATCGGGGCAGTCTGCAGACCCACCTTCGTCTTTTAGATGTTCCTTTAATAGGACTGTGATTTTCAGGTGTATGTAGTAAGCAATCTCGAACACGGTATGTAGTAAGCAATCACATGGCCACCTCATATCAGATCTAAACCATTTGAGCAATTCATTTAATTCACTTTGCCCATTTGCAGCATGGTTAATATTTTTTATAGCTCTCAGAATGAGTACATCTCTTTTTTTATTTATATGTTATTCTTTTTTTTTTTTGCACATTCTGTTCTAAAGTAAATTTCATGGAACTATACATGGTTTATATCATCAGAAAACTATTACTTTTCTGAACTCATTTCGCACAACTTTGCTTATATACCACAAAACTACACTTTTTTGTAACATAGTATGGGTATCAACTGACATCCTGGACCCCCACACGAGACACACACAGGTGGAGCTCATTAATCATCCAAGCAGATGATATCTTACATGTGGGACTGAGATGTCAATTGATGTCCAAACTAACGGAATTAGTGAAAAGGTGTAGTTTTGTGATAATAAGTGCAAAGATGTGCAGTTCTTTGCAGTTGACTAAAGTATGAGTAATTTTGTAATGATAAAGCCCGCATAAGTATAATTGTCTGAAATTTGCTCAATATTCTAGCTATTTGCTTTACCATGCTTATGTATCCATTTTATCAGCGAAAGTCCTTTCTTTTGTTAGAATTTACTAGGTGACTACTCAACATGGTTGAGTTCTAGCAATACCCGTGAAGCAAAAGTATATTTGGAGTGTTTCTGTGAAAGATGGGGTGCACTGGTTGCTCCGGAAGAAAGGGTTCTGTTAGATCCAAATGGGCTTGTTAGTGAAGGGGAGAAACTCACCATAAAGGCACTGGATGGCTTCAATGCCAGTGCTGCTGCCAAGGTTTTTGAAGAGGAAATCCGAGAAGTGGTATGCCCTATTAATGGCCTTGATTTCCTTATGTCAATTGATATGTTTCAAATTTATGCTTTGACACCCCTAAAAAGTATTGAGGTTCTAATTACAAGCAGTACAGCACACCTCTTAGCCTTTAGGGAAAATGTGGAAATTTCATTATAGATACTAAATGGTAAATGCCTTTGCCTTGGTAGTGGGCCATGTAAAGCCCTTGTGAAATCTGCAGTTTTCCGTTGCCCTTGTGAGTCTGTTACATGAATATTTAGGTGGTCAAGCTTCCTGCTGATACCTTTCTAGATGATGAACTAATTGTGCCCTGAAAGAATGAACTTAGTAGAAACCAGTGCATTTGATCGAATTGGAACATTTGAACACACACCTTTAGGGCTTGTTTGGACTTTGGTCAAACACATTCCCTGTGGATTGGAGTGGACCGGGAGGGATTGAGGGGGAAATTAGTTCATTTCCCTCTTCAATCCACATGTATCGGAAGGGACTGGAAATGGTAAATGGAAAAAAATATATACATGTGTTGGGAATTGGAATGTAAGAATAGCCAAAGCATTCAGGGCTCCAAAATATATTAGGTTTAACAGAGTACAATATTTTAAGTTTTGTACTATATCTGAGTGCAGAGCGCATGCCTAGACTTGTCACCACAGCTGCTTTGTTTGTCCTTGTTTTCGCGCATTGTTATTTATTTCTAAGCTTAACTATTGCATGTGAAGGCTTTTGCAACATTTGGAGGGCTAGGTATTGCTGGACTGTCAGCTTCTCTTCTGACATCTGTTTTGTCAACTACTCTTGAAGATCTTCTTGCTCTTGCTCTTTGCTCAGCTGGCGGGTAATTTAGTAATTGATAACTGTGCATCATTCTTTAGCAAATCTTTTAGCAATGAAATGGGATGGTTGATGTGTAACCATTTTGATTTGTCCTTCAGGTTTTTTGTTTTATCAAGTTTCCCTCGTCGACGGAAGCTTGCAATACAGAAGGTTAACAAGGCTGCTGATGAACTCTCTCGAAAAGTTGATGAAGCTATCCAAAAGGATATCTCACAGAGTGCTACTAACCTAATCCGCTTTGTTGAGGTTATCAGCAAACCTTACCAGGAAGCGTGTCAGCGAAAAATAGATTGGTTACAGGGTGTTCAAGGTGAGCTATCTGCTGTCGAGCGTAAGCTCCAAACTTTGAAAGTTGAAATCCAAAACCTTCATGGATCGTGAGGTCTCATTACACCTTGTTTATTTGCAATTAATTCTTTGGATGGATATACTAATCATTTTTTGTTGGTTCATACTGCATTGCGATGTTGACGTAGTGCCTTTGCTGTATATGATAGTCTGTAAGTGTAATGTGTGTTGTAAATCCAGAACAAGTGATAAACTGGCTACCAACTGTCACATGATAATTACTCGCCCTGAGAACTAAGAAGGATGTTTTAAAAACCTTTTTGTGCCCCCCCCCCCGCGTCGCTCTCCGTACAGGGCGACACGGGGGCGACTCCTCTCCACCGCCGTCACTAGCCCCGCCGGGCGAGCTCCCTCGGCCGCTGCCGCTGCTCCCCGGCTAGCGGTGGCGGCGGGCAGCTGTGGCGCCCAAAGGCACCCCCACAGCACCCTTCCCCTCCCTCTCTCTCCCTCCCCTCCCCTCCTCCCTTTCTTTCGAGCTCGGTCTTCATGGAGCAAGGACGGTCGTCGGCGAGCTACCTCCAGATCCGGGTTCCCTAGGACCGGATCCGGCACCCCCGGCCCCAGATCTGGGTGGCCGGCTTGAAGCTGAGGGCAAGGACGGCCGGCGCGTGCCCGCCCTCGCGCGTGCTCCACAGCGCCTGCTGTGGCTGGCGGCGGGCAGCTGCCGGGGAAGACAGGCTGCTGCAACTGCGGTGGCCTCGCGCACTCTGCCTGGCAAGCCCTCGCGGTCCCGCCATGGATCTGCGACCTCCGCAAGCTCGCCGTCATCTTGCCCTTCGCCCTTCCTCTGCCTCAGCTGGTTCCGCGCCGACACGTCCAAGCTGGTCAACCGGTTGCAGCCGGCGGGGCACAAGCACGGGCGCCACCACCGCGCCCTGTGGAGACGGCCCACCCTCTGCTACGTCAAGGCGGCGGCAGCTGGGGTGGTGGACGGAGATCCGGCGGCTATGGGGGCAACGGCGCCTGCTACAAGCTGCGGACGGGCCGGGCAGCGCGTGCACGGGTCCCAGCTTCGGGGCTTCGCCGTGTCCGAGCGCTAGGCCCAGCCATGGGGCTTGGCCGTGTCCGAGCACCTGCCTTCAGAGGCCGCAGCTGACCGAGGCCCGCAGGCCTGGGCTAGCCGCGGGCAGAGGCCTCCTCCAGCAGCTAGCTGCCGGGCACCTCGTCTTGGCCTCCGGCGGATGGATTGGAAATTGGGCGAAAGCCCTGCTCGGACTTAGCTCTGGGCCGGCGGCGGTGTCACAGCCTGCGTCATCTTCCTCCTTGGAGGCATCATCAAAATTTCCATTCTTGGCCTCACGGCAAGATGTGGTGGAGCTACTCTGTACTTCGGCGCTCTTCCTCCTGTGCGTGCATTGGGCCCCTCGGCACGTGGTTTGGCCGCGGGCATGCCGGCGGCGGGGCTGCGTGCCTGAAGGTGGCTTCTTCTTCACGTGTGGGAATGGTGCGCGCAGTTTGGCCGCGGGCGAGCCGGCGGCGGGGCTGCGTTTCAGAGTGGTGCTGTCGCTCATGCCTGGACCTATCTCTCCTTGCTTCTTGCTCCCCTCTTGGGTGAGGCTGGCCCTGGCGGTCGGTCGTTGCCGATGTTTCGACGAGTGTCCTCTTCTGGCGCCTCTGCTCCGTCGTTGCTCTCCTTGATGGTGCCAGAATATCAAATGTCGGGTAGTGTTTCCACTGCTGCCGCCATTCCCCTCCAAGGCTTTTCTCCGTGGACGGCGTTGGATGGTGGTACGTGGGCCCGAATATGCTGGAGGATGTCACCATCAATTCTAAGGGAGGTCGTCATGCCCGATGATCCTAGGCTTGCGTGTCTGTCACCACCCCTTGATGGTGCCAGAATATCAAATGCCGGGTGGGTGTTTTCACCGCTGCCGTCATTGTTGGATGGTGGTACGTGGGCCCGGATGTGCTGGAGGGTGTCACCATCAGTGAGGAATGGTGGAGGGCACAATGGTCACAGTGAAACCGGCGAGTATGTTGTTCGGTGGGGGCACAAATCAACGTTCGGTTGGCGTCTTTCGGCTTGTGTCTAGGTTTATCCTTGAGTCTGTTTGAGCTCTTGTGTCGTGGTGTTGTAGTCTCTTTGTCTAGCTGTTGTATTTGTGGTCATGCCACTTTTCGTCCTTGTGCTAGGGCTCTTGTTGTTGTTGTTGTTGTTGTTGTTTCTTATTCGTGATTAAAAGCCGCAATCTCGCTCCTGTGCTAGGGCCGTTGTAAAAGGTGTAATTTTCGAACCATGATAGGTCCACTGGACCTAGATCAATGAAATTAATCTCTGTTGATGCAAAAGTAAATCTGCAAACACAAAGGGCTAATACCCGAAGTCGATATCCAAAGCGTGCCAGTCGATTTGACCTGTTAATCGACAAGGATGAAGATACGAGCACTTTGGTCCTGACAACAGCGATACGCCCGGAAGTCACGGCCAAGAGGTACTCACGCGGAACTCGAGGATCAACAAAGATTGCACTTAGAGCAATGCAACTCGCCGAATCGATGAGAACTCGTAAAAAGGAAAAATATGCAAATTGACGAAGTCGCCGAAAGTAGATGTAAATAAGAGTAAAAGCTGTTTTTTGATGTATTGATTGATCCCCTATTACATTGCCCTTCACTCTATATTTATACCCTGATTTATAGAAACGTAACCAAATACGACTAGGACACTAAATCCAAATCTAAGGAAAAACATGACTTTGATACAACTCAGACTCTACTAAACGTAAACAAGGAAATTAACTCCTATTTTACTCCATAGTCCGCCTCAATCACGATGGTATTCTCATCGACCTCCTTTTCAACGGCACAGCCCCTGTTCCATCGACAGCAGCCTTCGAGCTCCTTCCATCGGTACATTCCCTGTTTCATCGGCTGTAGCCTTCATACCTTCCTTCATCGGTACATCCCCTATCTCATCGGCAGCAGTCTCCAAACCCTCTTTCATCGGCATCGGCAATAATACCCTTAACCTCATCGGCAACATTTCAAATTAAATCCATACGCTGCCACCACTCAAAAACAAACTTATTCTCCTTGGCTATCAACCTACACGGTAATCTTTCCTCTATTGATTAGCCCTTCCTGATCATCTTGACACGTGCTAAAAACGATGTCAACACATGCCCCCCAATTTCGGAGTATAAGATACTGATGCTCCGAAATTTACTCCAGCTGATGCTTGCTATTACCTATTTCTTCAACCCATTCTCCAAGCATAACATGATTTGTTACTAGATTTAATCAAATCTAGATCTAATCCATGTATCTCAATAAATATCGCACATTTTTCAACCTTCTTTGCCTTAATTACGGTTGAGATACCAAAATAACAATCCATCAGCAAGATCTTACCACAACGCATCATTTTTTAGAACTGAAAAATCCTGTATCGAGATATCCTTCAAGTCATGATTACTTGCCGTCAAATCTTCTGTACCATCCCTTGATTGTCGTGCGAACAGTTACCATATCCAACTGAACCACCTCGATCCATCCGCATACGGCATAGAGATAAGTCAAGAATACCCCTACCCCAAATGGCCTATAAATATATTTCTCCGGGTTGCTCATCTTCTACATTCAAACTCCATCCTTTGGCATTCTCACTCCGGCGGCAACCCTAACCAACGACCGCGCATCCTCAACTCACCAGAGCCATCGTCATCTTCAAGTTCCCAGCTCGTGCCCTCATCCGTTTGAAGCCATGGCTGTTAACTTCGACGTCCCTGCGGTTCGTTCTTCCTCTTATTACTTTTACTTTAATCCTTTCGGTTCCCTGCGAGTTCTTACAGTCGACATTTTCCTTTCTCTTCCATTTTCTTGGTCCTCCAAACTCAGGAACTTCGCAACACACTGGTGATTCCAACCCATCAACCTCCCCTCCATTGCCTAGGTCCAATGGGCGACCCAGATCCAACTGACATGATTAATGTAGAGCCAAATCGTATTCCCTTCAAATCTCAAAATTTCTCTTTGAATCTGTGGAAAGACACGTTCCGTTCTTGGCCCAAACCCACCAAAGGGTGGAAAAACTGGTTCTTGAGGGTCAACAGATCAATGCAAGTGTTCTGGGCAGAACGGAAGATAGATCAGTGTATCAGGCTATCCATTGCCGATATACAAAAGAATGAATCCATGATGATAGCTGCCGCTCAATTTTGGTCCGACACCACCAACACCTTCATGTTTGGTCATGGCCCATGTGCCCCTACTCTTGCCGATGTATATATGCTCACAGACTTGGACATCTCAACTGTCGATGAAGGCCATATTTTCGGCAGAAAAGCTGAATACAGAGTAAATACACGCAACATCGGCGGCTGGACGGGATACATCCAAGAGTACCAAAAGACTGGTACCGTCAATCAAAGGGAACACGCCACATTCCTGAACATGTGGCTGGAGAAATTTATTTTCTGTGGCCGATCGGTAGGACCAACCAACGCTTTCCTCCCAGCAGCAGAACTCTTAGCCAACGGTGTCAGATTCCCTCTTGGCCGATATCTCCTGAGCTCAACCTACCACCTTCTCCACCAAGTATCCCAGAAGCTTATACTTGGCGAACCCATCGGCAATCTGTGAGGCCCATGGTGGTTCATCAATATGTGGTTAAACGCTCACATGTACAAGCGTTTACAGTGGGATCTCTTTGCTCAGGAATTCCCACGAGAGATTCCCGAAGACTACGTCCTTGGAGACGATGAATCGGCAACACGCCCCCCTCTCAACTTCGGCGAAGCAATAATTGTCCTTCCCGGAACAGAAGCCAATGAGGACCAAATCGGCAGATTTTTTCAAACTTTCTACCATGGCCTCCCTCGTGACCTCAGGGCTTGGGTACCTTACATTGATGAGGATAACAAGTTCCCTCTCCTCTTCAATTTCACCGATAGTGATCTGAACCAAGACAATGATCTTATGATGGCCATTATCACCCCCAGAGCAATCCCAGTCAACACATTTGGTAGCAGGAAAGTTTCCCATACTACTTATGAATTCTACAATCCATCGGCAGTATCTCGCCAGCTGGCCTTTGGGCAACTGCCCATCAAGCTATGCTATGCCGATGTGATCAAGCCCAGAGAAATCATTACCGCTGGAACTGAATGGAGCAGGATAGTAAGACTTGCTCCCGATGCCGATATTTCAAATGTCGATCTCTCCGCCTGGTCACCAGCATCTTTCATAACAGAGTCATATAAGCAATGGTGGCAAGAGTGGAAAGAACAGCTGTTTTCAACGTCTGTTCACACATATCGGCACATGATCGACCCCGATTATGCCATTCCTGACAATGCAGTAAGTTCCTTTTAACTTTTGTCTCTTTCCTTCCTTTTATGTGCATATCGGTAGCTAACCTTCCTTAAAACAGGCCGATGATCCAGTTCCACCAACAAGCAAAAGTGGAAAACCCTTCAACCTCCATCCAGCCTCTCCAGTCTCAGCAATCGGCTATAACGCCCCCACCTTAGAAGCCTTGACCTTCCAAAGGGCTCGCACCAAAACCATCACTTCCAGACCAAGACTGGGAACATCCAGGGCTTCTCCAAAGGCTGCTGCTTCAAGCCTAATCAAGGCTTTTAAGATAATAATCTTGCTTACTCTGTTTTCTGCCGATACACTCTACATTAACACACAACTATCAGGGTGTGCAAGCTGCAGCTGGATCATCATCGGCAACTTTACCAAGCACCACAACCTCTACCCCTCCTTCAGAGGTATTCTCTTATTTTTACATTTTTCTCTGTCAAATATCCAATCTTATACCCGTTTTTGCAGCAACAAACGGGTACATCGGCAAGCACACCAAGCATGCAGGCTCCCCAACCAACAGATGTTGATGCCCCCCAGCCAGTTGTCGTTGAAGCACAAACAAAGCGTAAAGCTTTGACCGATGCTGAAGCTCAACAGAAATGACAGAAATCTACACCAGCCCCTGCGTATGCTCCAACACCCGTCAGTCAGCCCACTGAACAAACTGCTCCTTCTGCCCAAGATACATCATCGACAATTATACCCCAAGGGCCGACTACCGATGTGATCATAGAAGACATTCCATCGGTATCTTCTGCCGATCCTTCTTATGATCCTCTACAAGCCGCTTCCTCAAGTCAAGCTCAAGAAATCGAGCAGGTAAACCAATTAATTGTTTGGTTTATAATATCCTCAAATATCATAGATAGGATTTCTAATTCTCTTTATTTCACAGGAACAAGATTCTCCCGATAGCTTATTCTCTTTTGCTATCGATGTCTCTGATGATGACGGAGAAGAGGCGAGTTCCACCCTGGCGTTAGGAACAATATCGTCAGACACCTATGGCAAGCTAGAAACCCTCCTAAATCTGATGCAGCAAGACACTGCCCAATTGGTGATCGACTCGGACCCTGCGAGGTCTATCTTCAAAACGATCCGCGGCCAAGTCCCTGCTAATGTTGAAGAAATCATCTTTCCAGCAGTCCACCTGGAGAGCAGACAACTTCAATATCAAAGGGCCGTTCATCGTATTGCTGACAGAGCAGCTCAGTCTCAACTTAAAGAAGAAATGCTGCAGCTGAAGCAGACTGCCGACGAGAAGCAAAAGAATATCAACAACTTGCAAGCCTCCAGTGCCGATATTAGGCAGAAAATCTTAGATCTATCGGCAAAGAAAGCAGCCCTGCTAGCTGAACTGGAAAAGGTTGAGACAGCTCTGACTCAAGCTAAACAAGAAGAAGACCAGCTTTCCGACGCCATCAAGGCCCTTCAACAGGAACGAGATGCTCAAGCTCGCAAGGCCTTGGT
This sequence comes from Saccharum hybrid cultivar R570, assembly GCA_038087645.1. Lineage (NCBI taxonomy): Eukaryota > Viridiplantae > Streptophyta > Magnoliopsida > Poales > Poaceae > Saccharum > Saccharum hybrid cultivar. Next base: position 22,568,953 of record JAQSUU010000496.1, read on the forward strand.
CTTGAAAAAGAAACTCAAGCCTGTGGAAGGAAGTGCCGATGAAGATGCCAAGGAATTAAAAGAAGCCGATGAAATTCGCCTGCGTGCGATATCAGCCATCCAGGCTTTGTTAAATTAGCGCATCGGCAACAATTGATACTTTGTTTTAACTCCAGCCGATAGGATTGTTATCGGCAACTATACTCTTATGCGTCTATCCAGATACTAGGGTAATATTTCTTTAAATATTTTCCATTTAATGCTCTGGAAAATACAACTCCTTCGAGAGTTTCAAGAATATACGCATTACCAGGAACAGATTGATTTATCCGATATGGACCTTCCCAATTAGGTGACCATTTGCCAAACTTAGAACTTTTAGTCCCAATCGGTAAAATCAACTTCCAAACCAATTCTCCATCGACAAATTCCTTTACCTTCACTTTCTTGTCATACCATCTAGCTACCCTTTTCTTATTCTCCTCGATGCTAACTAAAGCTTTTAACCGATGACCTGCTACATCTTCCAATTCATCTTTCATAAGAATATCATAATCATCGGCCGTCAGTTGATCCTGGAAGCGCATTCGCCTAGAGCCAATCTTAATCTCCCAAGGTAATACCGCATCGTGTCCATACACCAATTGATAAGGTGATACCTTGGTTACACCATGACATGCCATCCGATATGACCACAAAGCTTCATTTAATATTGTATGCCACTTTTTAGGATACTCTTTAATCTTGCGCTTAATAAGTTTGATAATTCCTTTATTAGATGCTTTAGCCTGGCCATTAGCTTGGGCATAATACGGTGAAGAATTCAAAACTTTAATTCCCATACTTATAGCAAACTCATCAAATTCACCCGATGTAAACATAGTGCCCTGATCGGTAGTGATGGTTTGAGGGATGCCAAATCGGTAAACAATATGCTCCTTCACAAAATCAACCATGTTAGCCGATGTCACCTTTTTTAAAGGAATTGCTTCAACCCACTTTGTGAAATAATCGGTAGCAACCAGAATAAACTTATGCTCTTTACTCGATGGTGGATAAATCTGACCGATGAGATCAATAGCCCAACCCCGAAACGGCCAAGGCTTAATTATGGGGTTCATAGCCGATGCGGGTGCTCTTTAAATATTATCGAATTTTTGACATTCCTGACATCCTTTAAAATATTTAAAACAATCCTCAAGAATAGCCGGCCAATAATATCCATTTCTTCTGATCATCCATTTCATCTTGAAAGCTGACTGATGAGCCCCACATACTCCTTCATGAATTTCACTCATCAGGCTTTTTGATTCCTCTATGCTAACACACCTGAGTAAAACTCCATCTATGGTACGGTAATACAATTCATCATCGAGGAGTACATACTTAGTCGCTTGGAACCTTATACGTCTTTCAACCTTTTTAGATGGATTCTTTAAATAATCAATGATTTCCTTTCTCCAGTCATCGGTATCAGCCACTGATGTCAATGCTTCTTGAACAGGTTGATATCCTGAAGCATGCTGAGCCAATCGGTTAGCCTCTTCATTATGCATCCGGGAAATATGCTCCAGATGAAAACTCCTAAACCCTTTTAACAATTCCAAACACTTTTCATGATATGAAATTAGAATTTCACTTTGGCATTCATAAACTCCAATCAACTGATTTATAACTAGCATAGAATCACCAAAGACTTCAACAGTATCAGCCTGTACTTCTTTAAGCAATTCTAACCCTTTTATCAGGGCTTGGTACTCAGCTTGATTGTTTGTCGATGTAGCAACGATTGGCAATGAGAACTCATACTTCTTCCCCTGAGGGGAAATCAACACGATGCCGATGCCTGCCCCTTCACCACAAGTAGACCCATCAAAGAAAAGTGTCCACGGAGCAACTTCCAGAGAATCCACCGTGTTGCAATGTTGAGTAACAAAATCGGCCATAACCTGTCCTTTAACTGCCTTAGCCGATTCATAACGTAGGTCAAACTCTGATAACGCTAAAATCCATTTACCAATCCTACCATTTAATATCGGCATAGATAGCATATATTTGATCACATCATCTTTGCATATGACAGTATATTCAGCCGATAGTAAATAATACCTCAACTTAATACAGGAGAAGTATAAGCATAAGCATAATTTCTCAATGGCCGAATACCTGGTTTCATCATCTATTAACCGTCTACTCAAATAATAGATAACACGCTCCTTTCCTTCAAATTCTTGAATAAGAGCTGAACCGATAACAGTATCTTCAGTTGATAAATACAATCTGAAAGGTTTTCCATGCTGGGGTGGAACTAACACTGGAGGATTTGTTAAATAACTCTTAATCTGATCTAAGGCTAATTGTTGTTCATCCCCCCATTTAAATTCCTGATCGGCTTTCAATTTCAATAATGGACTGAAAGCCTTGATCTTACCTGACAGATTACATATAAACCTTCTGATGAAATTAATCTTACCGATCAAGGACTGTAATTCAGTTTTATCGGCAGGAGCAACAACCTTGTTGATTGTCTCAATAGATTTTCTACTAATTTCAATGCCCCGCTGATGCACCATAAAGCCCAAGAATTGTCCTGCCGATACACCAAATGCACATTTATTGGGATTCATCTTTAATCCATGTTTTCTTGTGCACTCCAGTATCTTCCGTAGATCGGTTAGATGCTTTGTGATGTCTCCAGACTTAATCACTATGTCATCAATGTAGATTTCTACCAACGTGCCGATATATTCATGGAAAATAAAGTTCATAGCTCTTTGATAAGTAGCACCGACATTTTTCAAACCAAATGTCATAACTATCCACTCAAATAATCCCACATGACCTGGACACCTAAAAGCAGTCTTGGAAATATCTTCTTCAGCCATGAATATTTGATTATAACCCGCATTACCATCCATGAAACTAATAATCTGATGCCCTGCTGCAGCATCAATTAACAAATCAGCAATCGGCATTGGGTAACCATCCATTGGTGTGGCCTTATTGAGATTCCTGAAATTAATACAAATACGAAGTTTCCCATTTTTCTTATATACAGGAACCACATTAGAAATCCACTCTGCATATCGACACTGCCGAATAAACTTTACCTCAATTAATTTGGTTATTTCGGCCTTAATATCAGGAAGTATATTAGGATTGCATCGGCGAGCCGGCTGCTGATGTGGCCGAAATCCAGATTTAATAGGCAACCGATGTTCAACTATAGATCGGTCTAATCCAGGCATTTCAGTATAATCCCAAGCAAAACAATCTTTATATTCCTTTAACAAATCAACTAGTTGTTGTTTACACTTGGAATTTAACTTAGAGCTAATAAAAGTAGGCCTTGGCCTATCGCCTTCACCAATATCTACTTCTATTAAATCATCTGCCGATGTAAATCCTTGACCTAATTTTCCATCATCGGCAAATCTATCCATTAAAACTCTTCTTCAGAACCGACTGCTTGGATCGGTAGAATTTCGTAATCGGCAATCTTGAGGAACTCTTTTTCCTAGGCTTCTCCCGATATGCACCTGGTTCGCTCATAAGTGTCTGATTCTGCCGATGCGATGATATAAGAAGAGTCACCAGGAACAACTTCAATCTTATCTCCAATCCACTGTACCAGACATTGATGCATTGTAGAAGGAACACAACAATTAGCATGAATCCAATCCCTTCCTAAGAGCAGATTATATGCACCCTTGCCATTAATAACAAAGAAAGTTGTCGGTAAGGTTTTACTGCCGATGGTTAACTCAACACATACTGCCCCTTTAGCTGGTGATACATTGCCTTCAAAGTCCTTTAGCATCATATCGGTCTTAGTTAAGTCTTGATCTCCCTTACCAAGCTTCCGATACATCACATAAGGCATAATATTAATTGCAGCTCCTCCATCAATAAGTATCTTAGATACAGGCTGTCCATCAACTCTGCCTTTTACAAACAAAGCCTTGAGGTGTTGTCTCTCATCATCGGCAGGCTTCTCAAAAACAACCATCATTGGATCTAGCGTTAATTGAGCTACTTGATCAGAGGAAACAGTCTCTTCTTCACTATCAGACAGAGCCAAAAATTCCATCGGCAACATAAACACCATATTGACATCCGCCGATGGACCTTTATTTTTGTGCCTTATCTGCCACTGCTGGTTACCAGATCTCTCATTGGATGGACTTTCTTCTTGATATAAATCTTTCTGACGCTCTCGCTGTATTTTTCTCTTCTGTGTCTTTGTCAAACCCTCTGGACACCATTGAGAAAGCTTAGTTTTCCATACTGGCTGATAAGTCCTAGTTGTCTCTACACGACGTATATTAGGATCCCTGTAAAATATTTCTTCATCAGGAACTCTTGCATTTGCCATCTCTTCAAGTTCCTCTTGGTTTCTTGGAAAATATGCAACGCGTTTACCAAGCCTTTCATGCACACTAAGCCTGCCCCCCAGCCGATCATGTACTGATGCTCTCCCTCTGATCGGCTCATTAATGAACAAACCTTGATTACCAGATTGAAACCTTCTTACAGGATGATTAACTCCATAATAACCATTGCATTCTGGACAATCTTCAACAGTAGGTAACTTAATACCTTCCTCCCAACAATGAATAAAAACGGACAATTCCAATGATCCTTATGCCGATTCCACTCTTCTTGACGCCTTTCCTCTTGTTGTCGTCGATACCGGTCCCTTCGCTGACGCCAGCCTTCTTGTTGTCTTCGATGAGTAATCACGATGCCAGATCGAGGAGGCCTCCCAGAACCAACACTTTTCGTCAATAGCCCCTTGCCTTTTGCATCATCGGTAGTTATCCGATGTTGAGGATCTACTGATGCATTCTTTTCAGCAGCTTCCGATGTCAACACCTTAATTTTCCCTTCAGCATCCAACATATTTGCTGGAAAAGGATGTTGATCAATTTTCATTGGCTTTTGGACCTTGGAATTGCCAAATTTTATTCTGCCAGACTCAATAGCTAACTGCAATTGTTGTCTAAATACTTTGACTCATTGGTACTGTGTGAAGTTGCATTGTGCCATTTGCAATACAGCATATGCTTTAACTCTTCTGCCGATGGGATCACATGATTAGGTGACAATTTAATCTGGCCCTCCTGAAGCAAAAGATCAAATATTTTATCGGCTTTGATGACGTCAAAAGTAAACTTTTCTGGCTCTTTGTGACCAAAGGGACAAGATATCGGCTTCTTATTCTTAACCCACTCTGCCAAACCGATAACTGGTTCATTATCTGAATCAGAATCTTCCGCCTCTTCAACAAATGAAACTTTCTTATTCCAATTTCTTTTAGGTTCAAAAACCCTAGTGTCTTGATCAGAAATCCTTTGCACTAAATGACTTAGGCTTTCGAACTCCTGAGAAGCATATCTGTCCTTAAGGTGTGGTAACAATCCCTGAAAGGCTAAATCGGCAAGCTGCCGATCATCCAATACCAGACTATAACATTTGTACTTTACATCTCGTAGCCTTTGCACAAAGCCTTCTACCGATTCATCATTGCGCTGTTTCATCTTTACTAAATCGGTAAGCTTCTTTTCATGAATTCCAGCAAAGAAATACTTATGAAATTGCTTTTCCAGATCAGCCCAGGTGATAATAGAATTTGGCGGTAGTGAAATAAACCATGTAAATGCTGATCCGGATAGAGATGATGAGAACAGACGAACTCTCAATTCATCTCTACAAGCTGCCTCTCCACATTGAATAATAAAACGATTAACATGCTCCATGGTTGATGTATCGTCTTGCCCAGAGAATTTAGTGAAATCTGGCACCTTGTAACGATTTGGGAAAGGAATTAAATCATATGCCGGAGGATACGGAGTCCGATAAGAATAGGTATTAACTTTGGGTTTGATCCCAAACTGATCCCTCATAATTTCTGCTATCTTATCGGCCCAAAAAGCATCAACATCTTGCTGACGATATGGTTGAATCTCTGCTGGAGGTATCTGTTGATACCCTTCTGCATACCTTTGTGGCCCACGATCTCCAGCAATTGGCATATTTGCTACTATCTGTGGTTCATTAACCTGCTGAAAAGGGTTCATCGGCTGAGCTGCCGATGCTTGATTCTGAAAACCAGCATGCATGTGACCTTGATGAACACCTGTGGCTTGCTGATTTGGCTGAACTGTATGTTGAGTGGGAAACTGCCCTGACCAATTATTAGTATTCATCGGCACAAAGTTTGCCGATGGCTGGTAGCTTGTTGGCATTGCTGGATAATTACATCCAACTTGAGGCATAACCCGGACTCCAGGCTGACTGGTGATAGGAGCCTTCTGCTGCATCGGTAACAAATTTGCCGATGGACTTGAACTAGATGTTTGACCCAGAGACGCCTGAAAACCTCCTGGACTCGGTTGTACAGTAGTTGTAGTATACTGAGGCGCTTGAGCTATCGGTAAACCAGCCGATGGCATAGGAGTTTTTCTCGCTGCATCAAACACTTGAGATAATCCGTGATTGAAAGCAGATGACTCTGGAGGCATACCATATCCCCACCAATTAGCAGGAGTTTGATTATTCTGTGGTACAGGACCTGATAAAGTTGATGCTGATAGATCTGTACCAAGCTGAACTCGTCCTGATAATGCTGAATCCGGACGCACCGGAGTAGACTGTATGTTAGATAAACCTGCTGATACTGGAGGAGAAGAAATCTCTATACCCGCAACGGCTGGGGGAGCCGATGGAGCAACAGCAGATGCTGCTTCTGGTTGATGATAAGCAGGCCCAACGTAACGAGGTGATGCTTGCCCTTCTTTGAAAGTTCGAATCACAGCATTATGAACAGTATTGGACAGCACATTGGAGTGATTAATTAAAGCATGATTCACCGCAGAATTAACCATCTCCTGAAGTTTACCCGGATTAGGATCAAAGGTAACCTGCCGAGGCAACGACAAGTCCTACTTCTGGATGATTTGTCCACTTTTGTTCAAGCTGAATGACTTCAAGCAAAGCTGTCTGTATTCTTCAATAGCCCTCTCCATAGCCTGCTTCTGATCGTCCTTAAGATCTTCTTCTGTTACTGCGATGATATTCCCAGCATCGATCTCATGATTAGGCATCTTGACTAGATCTGTCCCACTGGGCGTGCCAAAAGATGTGTTGATGCAAAAGTAAATCTGCAAACATAAAGGGCTAATACCCGAAGTCGATATCCAAAGCGTGCCAGTCGATTTGACCTGTTAATCGACAAGGATGAAGATACGAGCACTTTGGTCCTGACAACAGCGATACGCCCGGAAGTCACGGCCAAGAGGTACTCACGCGGAACTCGAGGATCAACGAAGATTGCACTTAGAGCAATGTAACTCGCCGAATCGATGAGAACTCGTAAAAAGGAAAAATATGCAAATTGACAAAGTCGCCGAAAGTAGATGTAAATAAGAGTAAAAGTTGTTTTTTGATGTGTTGATTGATCCCCTATTACATTGCCCTTCACTCTATATTTATACCCTGATTTATAGAAACGTAACCAAATACGACTAGGACACTAAATCCAAATCTAAGGAAAAACATGACTTTGATACAACTCAGACTCTACTAAACGTAAACAAGGAAATTAACTCCTATTTTACTCCATAGTCCGCCTCAATCACGATGGTATTCTCATCGACCTCCTTTTCAACGGCACAGCCCCTGTTCCATCGGCAGCAGCCTTCGAGCTCCTTCCATCGGTACATTCCCTGTTTCATCGGCTGCAGTCTTCATACCTTCCTTCATCGGTACATCCCCTATCCCATCGGCAGCAGTCTCCAAATCCTCTTTCATCGGCATCGACAATAATACCCTTAACCTCATCGGCAACATTTCAAATTAAATCCATACGCTGCCACCACTCAAAAATAAACGTATTCTCCTTGGCTATCAACATACACGGTAATCTTTCCTCTATTGATTAGCCCTTCCTGATCATCTTGACACGTGCTAAAAACGATGTCAACAATCTCAGGTGGGGAGCCTCTCCCCCCGTTGCCCCTCAAAAAAAAACCTTTTTGTTAAAACATATGAAACTTGCCTTTTTTGGGATCAAGTAAAAAATAAAAGTTGCTTTCAAATCTAGTTTCATATGTACAGACCCAGATGGTCGTCGACTTGGGCTGGACGATCAGCTTCGTCGACTTGGCGGGGCGCAGTGAGAGTGCCAGACCTCTCGTCGACTGTACATTTTGGATGGATGTAATTGCCTTGAGAGTGCCAGACGGCCTCACTCTTCTATTTATATTGTTACATCGTGATCATACAAGGTGTGCAATAAATCATACAACCAATCAGCCATAATCCCGGCAATTGCTAGCTATACAAAGTTTTGAGCTTCGCCTGGGCTCTATCCGCGTGCTGGTCCGTTGCTGCTCGGTACACACACTACACACACCAAGGACTCCAATGAGAGGAGAATTTTGCAAGAATTTGACTAGCTGCGTGGTGAGCACAAAGTGACCTAATCCTTGGCCTTTCTGTTAGTGCGTTGCTGCAGAGTACATGTAGGTAGCATAGTCAAATCCATGCAAATTGTGGCACAACTCTCCTCCCATTGGAGGCCTTATTACAAATATAGTAGTGCAGTAGCTTTTGACGCTATGTTTATTCTTCCTTTCACGGCAATGCAATGTCTCGGGTACATGCATGTTCAGATAGAAAGATACCTGGGCATTGTATGGTGGATGAGAGATGAACTTATTCTCTAGCACAATGTAATTAACAAGGAGTTGATTTTCGAGGTACCAATTTAATCTTGTACCATGGTGACGGACGGATCATTGAAATTTGCTCCATATTCTGTTGAAAAAATTTCTTGGTCCTTCAAATGACACTATAAAATTGATGCTCATGTATAATGCCACTGCTTTTGAAATAGACGACTGAATAAAATAATGAACACAACCATTCGCAAAAGCAATGGCGCATGGAAGGACTTTGATTTTGTAGTGGCATTTCTGGATTGGAATCTTTTTTAAGTAAAGAATCATTCTACTTTTGATGAAAGCAATATCGGACGTCACCAAATAGCTAGGAGCTAAAGACATAACACAGTATATTAAAAAACTTCCGGCGAACTCTAGTAGCAAAGTCAAATCCACACAAATTCTCGCAAACTTCTCCCATTGGAGGCCTGATTACAGTAAGGGAGTGATTTTGGGTGGTCAGTCTTCCTTCCACTGCTCCTTGTTTGGCACGAGTCCATCGCAAGGATGGTGGACATGGATGAACTTTATATATAGGAATTTTCTATCACTGTATCACCCAATTAACAAGGAGTTGATTTTTCAAGGTACAGAAACTAGACCAGTAAGTATGGTGGTGGATGGACTTGATTTTTGTTCTATGCGCCACTGGAAAAATTCCCTGATCTAAGAAATCACACAGCAAAATTGATGTCTGCATATTCGCCAATGCTGTCTTTCTTCTAAAATATGGTGGATCATCAATAAATAAAAGAATAGGACCATTTGCACAAGCCGTGAGGACATCTGTTTTGCAGTGACATTTTGGGATCTGAGACTGTCTATTGAGAAAAGTATATTGATTTTTTTAACAGAAAAAGCTTTATTAATAAAGTTCCGATCTTTGAAACAAGCCAAGGAACGCATTGCAAAAGGAAACAACAAAGAAAATAAAGAAAGTAAAGTATATGTAATTAAACAAGTCACAGAACATCTGGTGCCACCAAAATCAGTGGGCCGCACTCGCACAATACAGGTAAACAGGTTTGGCAAGGATCTGGGGCTTCTTCATCCTGTATCATATAATTTTTCCCCCATGATGAACCTAGGGAAACATATGCCAGACCGAACTTATTCCCCTATCTAGCGGCCTGTTCGGCTGGTTGGAAAAACGATTGATGCTGATTTATTGTGAGAGAAAAACACTGTTATTTTGCTGAAAAGGTACGCCTGATAAGTTTAAGCGAACAGGGCGTAGGATTGGAAAACGGCTTTCCTAAAGTTCAATTCATACACGCATTCCAGTTAGCAATGTACCGGCGGTGAACAAAGATTTATTTATTTTCTAGCACGATTTCATGCATTAACAAGCATTTGATTTATCATCAAGGGTACTAAAACTAGTACCAAGTGGGTGCCTAGTTGCCTACTTCTATTCCACTGTCTGTCCTTGTTTACTGATATGTTGCAAAAGTTTGTCTCCGGGTCCATTTTGTTGCCTGCACTGCCTTCGCATCAGCAGAGCATAAACCTTCTCCATTTTTTAGGGTACAAACCGTGAGCTGACGAGCAGATGTAAGTGCACCGTCGGATCCTTGCCTTTGTGGTGCTGGATTCAGCTCAAAGCTCGTCGGACACATGAGTAGCACAGGCGCGAAAGGTTAGGGCCATTTTTTTTTTGCCCATCCTTGAGTGACAACTGATTAGTCCTCGCACATAAAAGTTAAAAGTGACTAGGTTGACATCATTCACGCGTAGAAGTATTAAAGTTGAACTTTTGGGGGTTCGGTTTAAATACTAGGAGGCTAAATATGATAGTGTTGTCGATTGCAAAAACTATATATATGCATGGTAGTGTTGTCCTTGTAAACAATCACTGACATGTGAGTCCATATAAAGATTACAAATGGCATGTAGGGGCCACTTGCCAGCTATTGTTAGTCTCTTTTACTCCCTCGTCCACGAAAGAATGCAATTCTCGTTTTTCGAGGAGTCAAACTGTTCAAACTTTAACTAAATTTATATAAAAATACTAACATTAATGATATAAAATAAGCACAATTAGATTAGTTATAGAATATATTTTTATAATAAATTTATTTAGAGACATAAATACTAATACTATTTATTATAAATTTAGTCAAATTTGAGCTAGTTTGACTAGCGTGGTTTCTATAATTACATTCTTTTGTGGAATGAGCGAATATCATTTTTTGTGGGGACTACACTTGCAGTTTGTTCAAGGGGGTAGAGGATGCCTGCTGCCTAGTCTTCACTTTGTTTTGGGGAGACAAAAAGCGGCTTTCCTAGCTAAAATACTCTTCGCAGTCCTATCAAAAAAAAAATGATACCCTCTTCGCAGTTTGCGAAGGAGTTACATGCCGTTAGTGGGGATGGTGGTGGTCTGCTCGTGCAGCCGTTCATTTTTCAGTAGTGTTGTCGGCTTGTCTCTATACTTTGTTTGATCTCCGGATCAGTGAAGTTTTTGCTTTTCCACATGCATGAATATCTAGTTAAGTTGTTTTTTCAATCATACGGGTAAGAAACGATGGCTTAGGACGTGTTTGTTTGTCTGAATTAGTACGTAACAAGACCTTTTTTTTTTACATGCAGTTTGCTCATATTTGATTGTCTGCAGTCTTATATAGGCTTGCACAATGCTCAAACAGGTCTAATAATGAAAACCAAAAGTCATCTCATTCAAAAATATGTTCTCTAGTATAGTGATTTCATTTCGAGATCTGTCGTTTTAGTTTTTTTTAATGATGTCTATACAATAGAATATATACGATCGTATTTATAGAAATGATGAGTGTACATGTATTCATGTACGTGAACGTTTGTCTTGTATTTAATTAAAAAAAAGTGATGTAATCACTTCCATGGATTCATTGGTGACCAAATCCCAACATTATATCTGCAACTTTATCTTTGCTCTACCAACTTCTCTGAGACCCAAAGCTATCTATCTAGCACAAAAGATACAAGCCATGCGTGTCGAAACCGAAACGTGCACAACAACTCGAGGTGTGAAATATACATCTTCCAGTTCCAAACATAGCCAGACCACGGCATGATCCTAGATCAGATCACAGACTTTGGTCTGCACAGTCACAACGCCAAAATAACGTACTGAAAGCAAAAGGTACCTTGATGTCATCTCTCCTGGAGCCACATTGTCCAGCCATTTCTCTTCAGCCCTGCAAGAGAACCCAGGCAATAGCAGCTTTCACTTAGGGCTTCCCCGTTGCTCCACCGTGGCGAACTGCCCTTCTTCCAGCTAGGCAACCTGAATCTAGGTCAAAGGTATTAGTAGACCCACAAGCTGTCAGGGTGGCCTGCAGAGGATAAAACAGCTCCATGTGACAAAGGCTGCAGGCATCCTTCGGAGAACGCATTGTAGCAAGAAATCCCATCCATCTTTAAAGCAACCATAATGTGTTGCAAAAGTAGTCCATAAACATTTAAATATTCACTATAGACTGGCCGAAACATTATGCAAGTACTACATCCAAAAATGCAATTCTCGCTTTTCAAAAAATCAAATAGTTTGAACTTTGACTAAGTTTATATAAAAAAACTACTAACAACCACAATACAAAATAAGTATCATTGAATTAGTTAGAATATATTTTCATAATAAATTTATTTAGAGACATAAATGTTAATATTATTTACTATAAATTTGGTCAAAGTAGAACTTATTTGATCGGCACAGATCCCATAATTATATTCTTTTGAGTAATACTTAGAAAAATCTATAGTACTTAGATAAGCTCCCTATATTCTTATGGCCTACCCTAAGGAATAGAAAAATACTTCTTTTTCTCTCTCTGCCGGCCCTGCTCATTGCTGCTCCGCCAGACCTGCTTGTTCGGCACATCTAGCTCACATACGCACCTTGGAGGTTGGGCTTCTGGTTGATTTTTTTTATGTGTTAAGTGGGTCCCATTCAGCTACGGCAGTGTTTAGTTCCTTTAAAATTCCAAAAATTTTACAAGATTTCTCGTCACATCGTATCTTTGAACGCATGCATAGAACATTAAATATAGGTTAAAAATAACTAATTATACAGTTTAGTTGTAAATCACGAGACGAATCTTTAGAACCTAATTAGTTCATGATTAAACACTAATTATCAAATAAAAACAAAAGAATTACTGTGCTTCTAAAATTTTACCGGAGCAACTAAACGCACCCTAAACATTGTGGCAATGACCGACTACTGTCCAAGTCCCACTCATATGGACTAGGCAGTATAAACATTTGCTCTTAGGGACCACGTCTGTTCCCATGTTACTTTACGCTGATGCACCCTCCATCAACTGCTGCAGTGACATAAAGCCTGAAGCTGACTACCTGCCGTGCCTAGGTGGAAGTAGGCAGTATAAACATTGTAGTTGCTCTTTAGCGTTGGAAGTTTTAGCCGCTTGAGCCGTTCATGCCTAGGTAGCCTGCTGCTTTTGTCTGAAGCCTACATTCCTGTTAACCTGCGTTGGTGAAGCCCTTAAGGGAAAAGGCAAACAATAAAGTGGGTCGTGTTTGGTTTCTTCTTAAGAGCCTGTTTAGTTCCAAAAAGTGAACCTAAAAAGTACTACAGTACCTGTCACATCAAATCTTGAGGCATATATATGGAGTACTAAATGTAGACGAAAGAAAAAACTAATTACACAGTTTAGTTGTAAATCACGAGACAAATCTTTTGAGCCTAATTAGTCCATGATTAAACACAAATTGCAAAATAAAACGAAAGTGCTACAGTAGCCAAACCCAAATTTTTTTCCCAACTAAACAGGCCCTAAGTATTGGAATATAATGAATCCAAATTTATCAGAAGTTAAACTATTCTATGCTTGACCAAATGTATAAAAAAGAATGATCCCACTTACGACATCAAATTAGTATCATTGATACATTATGAAACATATTCTTGTAATTTATATCTTTAATTTAGTAGATGTTAATACTTTTCTCTATAAGCTTAATTAAACTTACCATAGTTTAACTTAGAATAAACTTGAGCCATTGTATTTTAGATGGAGGGAGTAGAAAGATTAGGCAAAAGACCGGTTATAATTACATAATAGAAAACTATCAATTTCGGTCTCAGTTTTCTACTTCAGTTTTTTGGTAAAAACTAAATGTGAAGGTCTGCAGCGGGGAAAAACTAGAAAAGTCCCCGTCCCCATCTCCAACTCTAATCCATTCCCCAAGACCCTAAATCAAACTGCAATCCAATCCCTAAGATCACAAATCGAACTTCTCGCGTAGGGTCAATGACCGGCAAGGGCGACAAGGTGGCGGCATAGGGCCGTAGGCGCGCCTGCACATCTCAGCATCGGTGGCTGGGCACTGGCAGCCATAGTGATACCGAGGCACACATGTCGCTCCTAGCACCTTCTTGTGCTTGTGTTGCTGGGTCGCTCCTGCTCAAGCGATCACGTCACCTCGACCCCCTTACTCCCTGCTTGACGAGCAGTCCCTACAAGCGCCACCGCTGCCCAATCCGCGCAGGCTAGGGTCAGGGTGTGGCGTGTAGGTGGGCCTAGGAGTGGTAGGAGAGTGGCTGAGGGAGGTGGGTCAGGGGTTTAGGCTTTTAGGGTGGGCCAGTTGGGAGCACTTGGGCCACCGAGGAGGGCTTCCGCAGGGAGAGTGATCTAGGAGCAGCGGAGGAGGTGGGCTTTAGTTCAAACGGTTTATCGGTTTGGGTTTCATTAAAAAACGAGAATGGAGCCGCAACCGAACTTTCTAGATTACCAACTCAAAGCTGAACCGAACATCCGCAGTCGGTTTGATTTCGGTTTGGGGTTTGATTTTTGGCCTAAATATGTCCAGCCTGAAAATGTTGTTTCATTCAATCAAGTGCAAGAATAGAATTTTGGGCATGCAGTAAATACTCAATGTCAAACCTATGGAGCTGCAACTTAAATTTCAAGTGTTTTTCCCTTGTGGATAATCCCACAAAGAAACAGAAAATCCAAAGTACACCAACGGAGATCGAGTAAAATCACAGAAAACATTTTTACCATATGGAGTAATATGGTAGTGTCCACAAACTTAAGTATAACAAATGTGAGTGACACGCGTTTCACCGATGATTTTAATCTTATCCACAACCAAAAGAACCGAATCAGCCGATATTGACCGGCTCCGAAATTCTGCTTTCTCAAAAGCGGCCACCGAGCACCAACCGGTGCGTGGATTTCCTCGTGTCGCCATCAACAAAGCTGGGAATGAAACACTCTCTCGTACATTTAAAAATTCATCAATATCATTCTTTTCTCAGAGAATTAGTTTAATAAAATGTGTTTTGATTACTAGTTAGTATAAATTCTGAACCATCAAGGATATGATCAAGTGCGACTTGCTGTTGGAGAAAGGCTAAGAGCCACAATGATTCAAATCCAGTTGCTAACGTTGTGTGATTCAAAAACTTGCAAATGTTGTTTGGGAGATTGATTATTTATTACGTTGAAGTACGTATGAGATAGAATAATGTTTAACCAGACACGCAAGAATGAGTTTTTAATCAACAAACCAGCATTATTACGATTTAACGAGAGTGCATGAGCAAAGCTTAGCAAACTTGTCCACGCTTTGCACAGCATCCCAAACCTTAATTTGGACGTGTGATTGTGTGAACAGCGTGCCCTCCAAAAAGCATCCGATTGGAGGCAGCACACCCAGATTTCTTCCAATTTTGTTAACTGAGTTGGGTTGGGGGTGACATGGATGACGCTTGACGGTGGGACCGCTAGGGCAGATCAAACATTTTGTAAGGCCCTCCCTTGAGCGATGCTTATTCTGGAGAGAGAAAAATTGGGAACCGCTCCTCCCACTACGACAATTGATTCTAACTTACCAGTGCTAGAAAAACAAGGAGTGGGGCAAGAACTTGTGTCGCTCTCAACTGATGTCCAATGAATAAAAACAATTTTGTTGGTACTTTTGTGCTCACGTTGCTCCCAGCCGAGTACCAGTTGCTTAGCTATTGGCTTTTGCACATTATTTTTTTTATCTATCACGCAGGTCCCACCACCAGTGATGCCAGCGGTTGTCCACATTGCAACACTTGAGGAGTGTTCTTGGTTTTGGTCGTGGGCCCTGGTTTTTTGCTGACTCTACTTCCACGCTGTGGAAGGCCTAAGGTGGCGACCTTATCCTGGTGTGGTCTGGTGATGCTGGGCCCTCCGGCAAGGGGTGTTCGGCTCGTCGTTGGGAGGCTGCCCCCAAGCAGCATAGCCTTCTCCATCGGCGCCGAAGTTGCCCACAGCCTCAGCTGGTCCATGGGCTGCCACACCGGGGACGCCATGACCACTTGACATCGTGATGAGTTCTTGCACACCAACGGCTTGGGTCCAGGGTTTCTCGCCAACACTACGTCACGCCGCCAGATGCACAAGGGTGGCAGGACATCCTGCCACGGGAAGAACCGAAGCCGCAGTAGTCAAGGAACTTGCGTGAAGTCGTAGCCACGCCAAGCAAGATCCCACATGCCATGGCAGACTGTTCTCTCAATCGTCTTAACCACTTTTGGGGTGATGCTTCCATGTCTTACGTGGGACCACAAGGTCGCAGCATGTTATGACCCTCCTAAGTGCATTCCCGGTTGATTTACACGATAAGTGCCTCAACTGCCTCTCCTCTCGCACCGAGTGGCGACTTGCAAGCTATTGCACCTGTGTGCAAGGCATTATGATACCTCGCGGGTGACTGCAAGAGGCCATGGTTCGTGTGCAAGCACCATGGGTGGCCAACCATGACGCTATGTCTGTGGCCGCTGCATGCAATTCCTGCTCTGGAACGACGTTAGGTGCTCGGCCTGCGGCCCATATTGGTTCACCTGACGCTGGTAGGGCCACACTAGACTATGTCGATCATGTCAATGGCGGTCCTCGATGTTGACGGCGGAGGTGCCAGGGTCAGTTGGCAGTCGACACCCCAGTCGATGCCTTCGCCATAACTGCGGCACGTGACAGCCACGACGAGCTAACCCCCAGCCAAAGCCCAGAAGGACCCTTTTCGGGTTTGACCCGTTGACGTTGTCAAGTCGATCGAGTCATCATGGACGAACCAATGCTGGAGGAGTTCACCGCCTCGCTCACTGTCAATGGACCGTTGGAGCCCCTGCAAGGGTGCCTCTGTCACTGGCTCCTGTGGCAGCTTCCCCACAGGATGAAGCCTCCTTAGAGATCACCTGCACGTGCACATGTGGTCTTCCAAGAGGCAGCATGTATCGGTCTAGCATGCCACTTCGGTTGGGCAAGAGAGCTTTGCTGTTGTGCAGACGCTCCCCCGGTGAAGACTGTAGTCACAAGCAGCTCCTGATGCCCCGTGTTGACGGTCCTTAAGTACCAAATATAGTTATCAAATAAATAAAGAAAAGGATCCAAATGCAACCAACACCTAGACTTAGGGTTTTATCTGACAGAATTCCACGAGTTTTGGTGTTTGTCTGTTTCTGCAGGGGTTATCAGAAAATACGGAGGAAAGGCCCACACGTCGGGTTTACATAGAGATAATAATGTGTTCACCGATTTTCTATCATCTAGAAGACTCCAGAAGCCACGAGATCGAACGGGAGGCCGAACGGGCCCGGAGGCAGGGCGCCCGCCCTGCCCCCTAGGGCGGCCGCCCTGGCCTGAGAGCCAATCAGGCTCCGTCTCGCGGATTATGCTCCACCGACCTAAGGGATCAAGGAAAACCGTGCGATTAATGTCGGTTTGATCCGACGGCCCACGTTCACTTGAGGGGGCTATATAAGCAGGACCCCTGGCCCCTGGAGGAGGCACTCCCTCATTCTCAATTCTTCAAACCCTAATCTCAGGAGGAGAGTCTCTGATCAAGCCCTAGAGCCACCACATCAACTAGATCTCTAGTATAGCATAGCTACATAGGATTAGAACTAGAAGGAGTCAATCTTCGATTGGTTTCCAGATCTGTCAAGAGGATTCTTGGTAATTCCTTTACTGTTCTTCATTGTTCATCTTTGTTCTTCAATATTATGAATACAACTTTGTTCTATTTCAATATATTGATTATGACTATGCTCTACTTGTTTATGTTTGCGATTATATTGTTCTTAGTTTATCGTAGTTATACGCTTGGCTTAGTTAGATTGGAATTATATACATGTTTAGGATCGTATAGCGTTTATCCATCGGATCCATGGGTAAATGATGAATATTGTGTAGGCGTGGTGCTTAGACCATATTTATCTGCGATTGCACCTTATATGCCGGATCGTGGGGTGGTCCGCGATGGTGACAGCTTCGTTGGTTCTTATATAGTCCCCCTCCCGTGTGTAAGGCAGGCAGAGCAACATTATTACGGGGGAGTGATTGCTATATTTCTCATCTTCCTTGATAATATCACTATGCATGGGCGTAGTCCTTTCTCGCAATGATTGCCAAGTGTACTTGCACTAGCTATGATATGCTAGACTTTATAGTTAAGAATAACTTAGGAAATATCCTTGTAGTTCGTCCTAATACCATGCTAATGACTTGCTAGAATATCTGTTGAGGTGCTTATCATTATTATATGTGGCTAGCTGATCAGATTAATTATCTTTGTCACCATTCATACTTTATCTATATTTTATGTGACACTTACCCCTGTATGCAAGAGATAGATGAATGCTCTCACTTATACATGCAATGATTGATACTCATTCCTATATTCCATTCCATAATCAACATTGATGTTAGTAATCCCTTCCCAGTGGTAAAAATATAAATAACGATACCTGGAATACTTCCCGGTTAAAATGCTACATCGGTATTAATCTGTGCGCTTGCAGATCTTATTTATTATTTATTTAGAAGAGCAGTTGCATATTTCAATACCGCGTCTCTCATGTCATGCTGGGGATGACAACTTGGCTTAAGTGGCATGAGGGATAGGTTCGGCATTTTTGGCGCTGTTATCAGAATTAGAAAACTAAGTCTACTTTTGGTAATGACGTTAAGAATGCCCAACAAGCATTTTTGGCGCCGTTGCTGGGGAAGGTTGATTTACTAACAAGGAATGAATACGGAATTTGAGTCATCATTCGCATCATTAAGTAATTGAGATCATCAATTCTCCCATATAGATTTACCCCTGTATTTTTCCATTCTTATTGTTTTGCAGGGTGATGTATGAATAGAGGACATCTTTCAGAAAATTTTGTTGACAACCCCGAAGCATTAATCAGAAGGGGCAAGAGCCAAGCTCAAGAAGTCAACACTTCGACGCAACACTTCATCCAATCTAGAAGACCGCCGAAGTTTCATCCGGAATTTGTCAACAGAGTTCGCAGCCATGGCGAACAAGACGATCCGCGAGTTCTCAGCTCCCACTACGGACAACATCCGCACTGGACCTGCCGCGGCCATCGACAAGAACTTTGAGCTCAAGCCAGGGCTCATCAACATGGTACAAGCCA
This sequence comes from Saccharum hybrid cultivar R570, assembly GCA_038087645.1. NCBI lineage: Eukaryota > Viridiplantae > Streptophyta > Magnoliopsida > Poales > Poaceae > Saccharum > Saccharum hybrid cultivar. Next base: position 22,588,066 of record JAQSUU010000496.1, read on the forward strand.
ACCAGTTTTGTGGGAAGCCGCACGAAGATGCAAGTGCTCATCTCCAATACTTCCTAGAGATTTGCAGTACATTCACTTTATTAGATGTTCCTAGAGACGCCATACTACTTCGCCTTTTCCCATTCTCACTATTGGGGAGAGCGAAGCAGTGGTTCTACGCGACGAAGGATAAGAACACTACGTGGGCACTCTGCTCTACGAACTTTCTGGCTAAGTTCTTTCCCATGGGCAAGACCAATGCTCTCCGTAGGAAGATTACAAGTTTTCAGCAACAACATGATGAATCCATTCCAGAAGCATGGGAGCGCTTTCAAGATTACATCCTAGAATGTCCCCATCATGGAATGGAGAGCTGGCTACTTATGCAGACTTTCTATCATGGGCTCATCACTAGTGCTCGTGAGACCATGGATGCTGCAGCTGGAGGCACATTTCTATCACTCACCATACCACAAGCTACAGCCCTTGTGGAGAAGATGGCGTCCAACCAAGGTTGGAACGAAGAGAGGACTCAAACACGCAAGAAGGGTGGAGGTATGCACCAGCTCAAGGAGGTAGACATGCTGTCTGCAAAGTTAGACCTACTCATGAAAAAGCTCGATGACAAAGCTGGAGACAAAAGAGAAGTCATGAACGTCTACGACTCTCACATGACTTGTGAGGAATGTGGAGATACTGGACACTCAGGCAATCACTGCCCTGAGATGCTTGAGGATGCAAGGTACATCAACAACAACAACAACTACAACCGTCCTCAACAAAATCAAGGTTGGAATCAACAGAGGCCTAACTACTCAGGTAACTACTCAGGTAATTATCAAGGTAATAACTCTTACAACAACAATAATAATTTTCCACCCCTGAGAGAGTTAGTGTCTAATCAAGGAAAGCTAATGGATAACTTGTCTAAGAAATTGGCATCCAATGATAAAATACTAGAAAACATAAATAATAGAATGAATAATTTCTCTACTGCCATCAAAAACCAAATTAGCTTTAATAAAATGATTGAATCTCAGTTAAATCAAATAGCTGCTGCTGTTCTTGCTACTAACCCCGGTATACCATCACAACCGGAAGGATTAGAATCTGCAAATCTTGTAGACATGTTTGATGCAGGTAACTATTGGAGTAATCCCGCTGTCGGAGTACATAATGACCTTCTGCCAGTCAAGAGAGGCGATCCAGGACGCCCCGTCATCCCGATCTCCATCGGCATGGTGGACTTCCCAGAAGCACTCTGCGACTTTGGCTCCAGCGTCAACATTATGCCCAGGGTACTCAATGAAAAATTCTTTACATATCCTTTATCAGAAACAACTATGTGTTTGCAGCTTGCAGATCGGACACTAAGCTTTCCTAAAGGAATATTAAAGAACATGTGTGTCCGAGTTGGTACCTCGTACGCTCCAGCTGACTTCGTGGTGATAGAGACCGGGTCCGATGAGAGGTCACCAGTTATTCTGGGAAGGCCATTCCTGAACACCTTGGGAGCTGTCATCTACGCCAGCGCTGCGAAGATCAACTTCAACATCAAGGGGAGGAAGGAGACGCTTTTCTTCAAGAATAAGATTACACAAATCCCAGAGCAACCCCAACATGAACCAAGGAAGAGGACCAATATGAGGAACAAGCAGAACAAGAACAACCAAGGATGGACCGAATCAGCTAAGATGGTCACTGCAGTTCAAGGAGGTCAAGATGGTCGACTCAAGTCGCCATTCCTAATCAAGAAGGACGACCCAGGCATGCCAAGCATTGAGTTGTCAATCAATAGATACTCCTTTCAGAAGGCGCTCTGCGACACTGGATCAGGCGTCAACATAATGGCCACAGTCACCTATCAGCTCTTGTACGGGACCATGCCCTTAAAACCAATATACACTCAGCTCCAGATGGCAGATCAGACATCCCGAAAGGTCGAAGGTATAGTAACCGATGTCCCTGTTAAAATTAACGATCATTTTGTCCATACAGACTTTCAGGTCATTGACATGGGAAACGACGAGTACGATCCACCCAACATCCTAGGAAGACCGTTCCTAGGCACCGTCAAAGCAATCATCTACATTGGAATCGGAGAAGTCCATATGCATTTCCCCTCTGAGAAGGTACGCCGCTACTTTAATGACCCTAACTATATAGTTGAAGATTCTAAGCAGGTCAGGACAAGAAGAAGGCGACGTAACCGTAACCAAAGGAGGCAAACAATCAAGGACGTATGGGCCGACTATGAAGGAGAGGTCATAAGGCCCGAGGATACACAACAGGAGACCGAAGCACCAAGTCGGGTATGGAAAGCGAAGACAGTTACACAAGAAGAGGAGGCGCTGCCGGAACCACCGTCTACGCCACCCAAATCCCAGGACAACTAAGAAGAAAAGAAGTCCTGTTCGGAGGACTTAAAAACACCGAACGCCATGCCAAGAGGTAAACTTGGTAGTTATCATTTTCCCTTTAATTATTGCTTAGTTAATCATGTTCATTCTGTCTTACAAAAAATGTTAAAAACGGTAAGCCCCATGTGAGTATGCGAGTGGCATAAAATCCATAAGTACATTCACTGTGGTGGCATAAAAAAATAATATATATTTTTTCTGTTCTATAAAAATGAAAATAAAAATAGAGAGTGACATTTATCAAGGAAGCTCAAACATGATAAAGGCTAGATATTTATGCTAACGCTTAATCAAGTTCCACGAAGCTTTGTTGTCTATTTGAGCTCCACAGAATTCAGGAAGACTAGCAGACGGAGGATATCCTAATCGTTGTCAGGGTGCTGCCGACATTCAAATACACTTCTGCACCTGCTAGCTACATCAGAAGAAACTACGTCAAGATCCAGCTTGGGGGAGAGCACCCCCATTTATCCCGATAAGTATTTTTATCTACATTTATTCCTATGCTTTATTAAAATAAAAAGATGCATAATCATGAAAACCCAAATAAATATTTTGTGTTTATATATATTTGCTTAGTTTAATAAATAAATAAAGTAGCTATGCTAAACTGAATCTTGAAAATAAAACTCTAGCATGGATATGATGAATAGTTGCTCTGCCTAATTTTCAAATTTGTTCTCTCTCTAGTTTAGACATAACTGTTATAATTTAAAACTGGCTCTAAACCTGAACTAGTGGGAAGAGAACTTGATCTGAAGTCTAAGTTGTTAGCGGATATGATATGGGAAGGTTGAGCTGCTGTTTATCTGTTCCTAGAGATGCTAGAATTCTAGAGAATTTTATCTTTGAAAATCTTTAAAATGTTGCATGATGAGTTCCTGTATGATGAGAGTTTAAATTCCTACCACAGCCATATATACTTGCTTGTTAGATTAAGAGCCGCACTTTTACTACTTACTGCTTATGGGCATTGAGTGTGGTCAAGCTGTGTAGACCCTTAGGAACTTGTCATGTGGTTAAAATCAAGATTCACTTGCACGTTCACTCATACATGCTGCTTCTACTCCGGAAGTACGCATCCACATATATCCACTCATTTCCATCTCCAGATTCACCCAAAATTATTCTACTCCTGACCCGGGAGAGAATAGCCAAAAACATTATCCCATTCCTGTTATTCCCTGTGAAGTTAATGCTCAAGTCATTTCTACTACCACTTGCTATATTTTCAAAAGAGGGAGATTGCTCTAAAAAACGAGGAAATAAAAAGGAGCAAGTGCTCGGAACCTCGAAGAAAGAAAAAGTGAGATGAGAGGTAAAAATGGACAAGTGTCCGACAGTAGAATTAGGGGTACAAGATACCCACCTGAGAGAAAAAAAAAGAAAAAAAAAAATATATATATATATATATAGAGCATCTCATTCCCCTCAAAAGTTTTAAAAAGCAAGAAAGGTATGTATTCCCTCAAAAAGAGCATTAGACTTTTGTTATCACCATCATCACCATACACCACTCATTCACCACACATGCACATCTTGATTTGACTTATTGACTTGTTTCTCTGGATCCATGGTTTGACTATGCAATAAATGTTCTATGAGTATGTATACTGTATCTCCCACCTATGAGCTCCAGATATCAAAGCCTTATTAGAGTAGGGTGAGAGAGAAGGCAATATCACTACGCCTTATACCATAAATACCACATACTTTGAGAGAGAAGGCATATACCATTACTGCCTTGGTAAGGATCCAGAAATACCACAAAAGAGAGACCCGAGAAAGTCATACAAGGAATCTCTGAGTTTTATTTGAAAAATTTGCAAAAACTCCAGAGCTATAGCTGATCAAGAATAAGAGACATGGCGTTTGACTAGACCGTTCTATCTTTTAACCACTCAAGATGCAGGTGACGGTTGCAAGCCCCATGGTGAAAGGTAAAATGAGTAAGTTTTAAGTCTTGACAGTTTACTCTAACTCAGGGATGAGACCTTATTTGAAAGCATATGTACCGTCAACGTTCAAAGGCGTTGCAGCAACTTCTGTTCCATAATGAGTCTATCTTTGCTCAGGGACGAGCAAGAGGTAAGCTTGGGGGAGTTTGTTGACGGTCCTTAAGTACCAAATATAGTTATCAAATAAATAAAGAAAAGGATCCAAATGCAACCAACACCTAGACTTAGGGTTTTATCTGACAGAATTCCACGAGTTTTGGTGTTTGTCTGTTTCTGCAGGGGGTTATCAGAAAATACGGAGGAAAGGCCCACACGTCGGGTTTACATAGAGATAATAACGTGTTCACCGATTTTCTATCATCTAGAAGACTCCAGAAGCCACGAGATCGAACGGGAGGCCGAACGGGCCCGGAGGCAGGGCGCCCGCCCTGCCCCCTAGGGCGGCCGCCCTGGCCTGAGAGCCAATCAGGCTCCGTCTCGCGGATTATGCTCCACCGACCTAAGGGATCAAGGAAAACCGTGCGATTAATGTCGGTTTGATCCGACGGCCCACGTTCACTTGAGGGGGCTATATAAGCAGGACCCCTGGCCCCTGGAGGAGGCACTCCCTCATTCTCAATTCTTCAAACCCTAATCTCAGGAGGAGAGTCTCTGATCAAGCCCTAGAGCCACCACATCAACTAGATCTCTAGTATAGCATAGCTACATAGGATTAGAACTAGAAGGAGTCAATCTTCGATTGGTTTCCGGATCTGTCAAGAGGATTCTTGGTAATTCCTTTACTGTTCTTCATTGTTCATCTTTGTTCTTCAATATTATGAATACAACTTTGTTCTATTTCAATATATTGATTATGACTATGCTCTACTTATTTATGTTTGCGATTATATTGTTCTTAGTTTATCGTAGTTATACGCTTGGCTTAGTTAGATTGGAATTATATACATGTTTAGGATCGTATAGCGTTTATCCATCGGATCCATGGGTAAATGATGAATATTGTGTAGGCGTGGTGCTTAGACCATATTTATCTGTGATTGCACCTTATATGCCGGATCGTGGGGTGGTCCGCGATGGTGACAGCTTCGTTGGTTCTTATATAGTCCCCCTCCCGTGTGTAAGGCAGGCAGAGCAACATTATTACGGGGGAGTGATTGCTATGTTTCTCATCTTCCTTGATAATATCACTATGCATGGGCGTAGTCCTTTCTCGCAATGATTGCCAAGTGTACTTGCACTAGCTATGATATGCTAGACTTTATAGTTAAGAATAACTTAGGAAATATCCTTGTAGTTCGTCCTAATACCATGCTAATGACTTGCTAGAATATCTGTTGAGGTGCTTATCATTATTATATGTGGCTAGCTGATCAGATTAATTATCTTTGTCACCATTCATACTTTATCTATATTTTATGTGACACTTACCCCTGTATGCAAGAGATAGATGAATGCTCTCACTTATACATGCAATGATTGATACTCATTCCTATATTCCATTCCATAATCAACATTGATGTTAGTAATCCCTTCCCAGTGGTAAAAATATAAATAACGATACCTGGAATACTTCCTGGTTAAAATGCTACATCGGTATTAATCTGTGTGCTTGCAGATCTTATTTATTATTTATTTAGAAGAGCAGTTGCATATTTCAATACCGCGTCTCTCATGTCATGCTGGGGATGACAACTTGGCTTAAGTGGCATGAGGGATAGGTTCGGCATTTTTGGCGCCGTTATCAGAATTAGAAAACTAAGTCTACTTTTGGTAATGACGTTAAGAATGCCCAACACCCCGCTCAGTTGAAAACTCTATGTTTGGTGTTGGTAATTAGTGACAATGCCTAAGTACTAATCCTATGCCTAAGTTGTATATAGCATATGAGGATTAGTACATTCCAAGGTTGGTGGCAAGATGGACATGGTGATCATGATGGCCACACTTGGATTTGGACGCAACCCTATGTGATCAAGGCAAAGGTATATGCTTAAGGGTTGTGTTTTAGTAACCAAGACACCTAGTGGGTGTGGTTACATTATAGGATAGATAGCCGTACTATAAAGAGGGGAATGACGCGGCTATTGAACTCCTAAGTGCCTCTAGGTGTGCATTTCATAATCATATGCATTTGGATAGAACTAATAACGCCTCGAAAAATGATTGTGAAAATGCTAACACACTCGCGCATGACGTGATCACATTGGTGGTGTTAGCACATTTGCAATGGCGTTGGAGTTTGAGCGATAGATAGGGTTTGGGGTCCTCTCTCCCTCCCGCCGAGCGTGCGAGGCGGGATTCAGGCGTTTTCGAGGATTTGAAACGTCTATTTTCCTTTACGCCAATGTCGAGATTTGGAGGCGTTGTCACATGTTGTTTCACGAGCTAAAACATGTGCTAAAGTGACACATATACTTAGTTTAGCTCATATGTGTAAGGGTGAATCAAACGGAGGCGAACAGAGGTCACAGAGGTGACTGAATGCTGGACCGGACGCGGTCTCTGTTTGACCGGACGCGTCCGGTCAGTGCTCAGGGTTTGTGCGCGTGTTGGTCTTCTGATCGGACGCGGTGGCGCGTCCGGTCAAGATCGACCGGACGCGTCCGGTTGTTCTAGGAGCTTACTGGACTCCAACCAGACGCTGGCACTGTGGCATCCGGTTCGTCTAGCAGCGCGTCCGGTCGCTGACTCGCTGGAGCGCTGCTCGGCTTGACCAGCACATCCGGTCGGTTACGGGACCAACGCATCCGGTCGAGCTCCGTGCGTCTGGTCAAGTCATGTTGCGCGTCTGGTCACTCTAGTGCGTGAACAAGTACTTTTAAGCGACCGTTACGATCGAACGAACCAAATTCAAAGGGAGACACGTGGCGTTCATCGGGGAGGTCGCAGTGGAGCGACTGGACACTGTGCGCGTCCGGTCAGACTGGACCAGCGCGTCCGGTCACCCCGTGTTTGGCTATTTCGTGAGCCAACGGCTCTATTCTTTCGGGGGCTTCTATAAATACTCGTTGGTCGGCTCAAGGCTCACTCTCTTGCATCCTTTGACATACTTGTGAGCACTTTGAGCTAAGCAACTCCCCTCCCACTCATCTCTCTTGCTTCTTTGCATATTCGAAGTGAGATTGAGTGATCCAAGTGTATTTACATTGTGAGATTGCATCTAGTTGGCACTTGGTGGTTGATTTGCTGCGGGATTCTTGTTTCTCTTGGTGGTTGCCGCCACCTAGACGGCTTGGAGCAGCTTGGAGGCGTTGGCAAGAGTTGGTGATTGTTCTTGGCCACCTCCGGTGATTGTGAGGGGTTTGTGCCTACCTCGGCGAAGCACCAAAGGCAACGTTAGTGAATTGCTCGTGTCATTTGCAACCTTTTTGCCATTTGGTGGGTTCTTATGGCACCTTTTGAGAGGCTCGGTGTGTGACCGATTAGCCACCGAACCACGTGGTGAAGAGGGACACAACGGGGACTAGCGTGCCGGCAAGCACGTGAACATCGGGATAAATCTTGTGTCATCACTTTCTTATTGTGACTAATCGATCCCGGTGGTTGTGTATTGTGGAATTCATCTCTTGATCATATTGATTGGTTGGTTCAATACTTCGCCCCTCGGTGATACCCTTCTAACTCTCTCTTGTATTATTTTCATAGTTACCTTGCTAGCTTGTTAGTGTAGCTCTTAGCTTGTGTAGCTAGTTAGCTTTAGTTGAAAGCTAAGTTGTGCGGTTTAACTTGTGCGGTTGAGTGCAAATTTACTAGAATTGTGAATTGGTTAGGTGGCTTGCAAACACCCCGTAGGCTAAGCAAAACTCGCATCTCGCTATTTGTTATATTGATAAACTTGTTTAGCTTGTCTTTGTAGAAATTTTTAAAAGGCTATTCACCCTCTCTAGCCATCAAGACCTTTCATCAGTGGGCAGCAAACTCGCCTCCACTATCGCCTGATGAGCTAGTGCAGGGCCGGTGTTGGTATTTCCTGTTGCATGACAAATTGTTATGAGTTACTCTGTATGTTTTTCCATTTCATCTTGTGTTGCACTTCTATATGTATTTGACATGTATTTAGTTGAAATATTAGCATGAGCTACTCCCTCAGTCCTGTAATATAGTGCATTCTAGAGATTTTAGGACAGATTATGATAAAACACAAAAGACACATGTGCCCTCACTTTATTTCTTAATCGGACGATATCATCAACAACATGATTAATGATGATTGATTGATAAATGACAAATAACAATATAGGCCCCATTCGGCTGTGCTGATAAGCCGGCTGAAAAACACTGTTGGCTGATTTGTTGTGAGAGAAAAATATTATTCTGGCTGGAAAAACAAGCTGAAAAGTACGGATTATAAGTCGGATGAACCGGGCCATAATACCTACCAAAGTAATGCTACTATTTCATACAAACTATTTTCTAACCCCATAAATTCATTATATTTGTGTATAAATTTTGAATACTTATATACACTATATTACAGAATGGAGGGAGTATGTTGTTTAAGATAGAAATCTATATGTGTGTCTTTAAGGTATACTTTTTTTATATGTACACCCTGGGAGTAAAAAAATCTTTTTATATTATTTGTATATATATATATATGCTATTTATACCAAAGTAGGTAATTTTGAATGAGGAACTTTTGATAGGGGTTGTTTACATTAGATTATTTGTAGTGGTGGATAATTTATACTTACATTATGTTTTTTTTTGTGAAAATTACATTACATTATGGTTACTTCAGATTATTTTCCATTGGAAAAACCTAGAGGTATTAAAAGGTGCATCTGATTAGTAGTAACTAGAAGCATACCCTACGCGTTGATGTGGAAATTGTGAATTATTTAAAATGAACTTAGACTATATGTAATTAATTATAGAAGAAATAAATTATTATAAATTAATGCTAGTGGATTGCGTGGCATGTTAATGTGGACAACAAAATGCTTTCGTGTCTCACTAACGTGGACATCATAATTGCATGTCCTACTGAATTTTAATTATACTGCTGAGGTGGACAACTTGCATGCTGAGATAGGTCTCTTTAGAGGGGTTTAGGGTTTGCGAGATATATATATATATATATATATATATATATATATATATATATATATATATATATATATATATATATATATATATATATATATATATATATATATATATAACGAACGTGTCAGAAAGAAAATTGTTAAGCACAAGTGATACCTGATGGCGCAAATGGGGTGTCCGGTGACTACCCTAATTTCTGGATAGTTTTTATGTATGCAAGCGGGTTGGAAACTTTGTAGGCATCCTAGCAATTTCTAGCTCCGCCAATGGTCGGTGAATAGCTTGTTCCAAATTGGAAAAGGCAAGAAGCACTAAGAAGGTAATTTTACACTCAGTCGTATAGTAAAAAGAAAGAGAAAGAAGCTTTACCACTCTATGGACATGTCCAATTACATGGGCGGTCTACCTTTACAGCCTTGCCACAGCAATGGGAGGCCTTTATTATTTTTGTACATGGAATCAGAGTCGGAGCACCATTATGGCAATAAAAAAACATTTTTGGTACTAAATAACCAACCAAATAAAATTTACCATACTGCTCCTGCCTTCTGGCCCTATATAAGGAGTAGAGCGGGCTCTTCTCTTCCGCAGAAAACACAAACAAGTCACAGCCAGCGCCGCGTCCTACGAACGCGAGTGCGGATTGATCCCAGTGATCCTTTCTTGTGGCCGGAGCGTCTCTCGCCCATCGCGATCATTGCCACACCCTCTGCCCTCCGATCGCCTCCCTCTCCGAACCTTTATATACACCAGCTGTGTCCTGTGACCTCCGCACCACCCTTGGGGCGCCCGTCCGGTGTGTGGCTGTGTGTTTGCATCCACCATGCCTTTGCTGCTCGACTCGCCGCCACAGATCCCGGCCGCCGGCCGCGCCTGGGGCTCGCTGTACGCTGTCCAAGAAACCGTGAAACCTCCTCACTTAACGGCCATCGTCGCCGCGGCTGCAGTTGCCAAGAAGCCGGCGTCGGCGTACGGCGGCAGGAAGAAGAACCTGGAGATGTGCACCGAGGCTCTCGGGTGCGAGACCGGCGCCGTCGACGCCGCGCCGCCGGCCTGTGACGGAGCCGACGACAAGGGCGACGGTGAAGTGGAGGAGTCTGCTGAGTGTCCGGAGAGGAAGTGGAGCGCCCGGGACGAGGAGGAGATGGAGGGGAGGGCACGCCGGCCTCTGCCCCCGCCGCTGACGACGCTCGCGCGCGGCGCCAGCCGCGTGCGGATGGTTCACGAGCGGCGCGACGGCCGACTGGCCGTGTACGCGGTGCGCACGCCAGGGGTGGAAGCCGAGCGGAGCGGCGGCCGCCTTCGCATGCGCCTCATCTCCCTCCCCAGCGGCTCCACCACCGCTTGCAGTCGACAAGAACCGCAAGATGCAGAGGTGGAGGCCAAGGTGGAGGAAGAGGAGTGCGGCGTCGCTAAGTACGTGCGCGGCGGACGGTGCGTGGAGCCGGAAGGTGCTGCGGCCGCGGCGAGGCGCGGCGCCAAGCAGTGGGAGCCGGAGCAGGCTGCCGCGTTCTGGGTCGCCACCTCCTGAACAGAACCAGTGATGGATTAGTCGCGCTTACTGATTAAATTTCTTAGCGATTCTATTACTAAAAAAAAGAGGTTTGCCGATCCATCTCTCTTTAGGAGATGGTGGTGATCAGGTCATGCAATGAGGCCCTTTTTTGTTTTTGATTTATAGCCTGTGCCATCGATCTGTTAGTTACTGCCACCTTAATTAGTTGATCAAAGAACTGTGTGACGGATTGCTGGTGATTGAGATGACACACGGTGTATGTATGTACCATGTAGTGCCTAGAAGTAATTTGATTTTGCAGGGCCTTGCTTATCTGTGACTTCTCCATGTTGACAATGTGATCATCATCCGCCATTAGACTGGTGTTCACTACTTGTATCGATTGTTCTCCTTTTGTCCATGGATGGAAACAAAGATTTTATTACTTTTGTTCGAGCTTCCAATGCTCTATACAATTTGCACCACTACTGGCCACAGTAGACAAACCGTCAAGCCAGCCGGTCTAAGCCATGAGGTGTGCGCTCACTTGTTAAGAGAGGTATCATGGGACAAAAGGAAGCTATGCAAGAAAACCTGAATTTTAGCTCTCTTTTATGGACGGTTTGCATATATTTTTAGCAGGTTTAGTTCGTTGCAATTTATGTAAGCATAATTTGTAATTTTCGAAAACCACAAACCTAACAAAATCTGATTTGTGTTGGCACAAAGACAATTACAATTTACAATTTTTCTATAGTCAGACATGGAAAAAAATTTGATATGTTATAATACAAAGGACAAATAGATTACAAAAGTAACAATTTACTTGTACATGCTACTCCATAGTTAATTATATAAGAGTGTTGTCTGAAATCACCTTAAAAAGGCATTTGAACTATAAGAGAAGTGATAACGATTTTGTGAGTTAGCTACTATCCTTGTTATCGTGCTCAAATTAGGAAATTCTTTTGAATAGATTACTTTCATATTTGTTTTTTTATTTTTATTCCAAGTAGCAAACAGTAGTCCTTCGATGCTATTCTAAACAAAAGCATGCAGAACCCAGCGCTAGAATTTGCAGCCATAACATTTCGAACTGTTGCAGTTAAACTGTTGGACAGGATAGATGCAGTATAGTGACGCCGCAGGACCAAATGAGAATCTTTGATTGTGGCCACGAATGTGATCTCGCTGTTGCCATATGGGGCCTTGAGAGGGCTGGTATATGTGTGGACAAAATATGAGGATCAAGAGCCTGGCCTAACTATCGTGACCCAAACAAAACCACTGTCCAACGCTAATATGAGGTGGCCCAACTAGCTGATGTGTATCCTAGGCATGTCGATAAACATGGACAGGGGGCCAAAGCAGAACCCTGTTTGTTTCGCTGAAATTTGACCTATGCTGATACTTATACTGATTTGGTGTGAGAAAAAAAACACAATTCGTTCGCTGAAACGTGCGGCTGAAGAATAGTCAGCCTTCTCGTACTGGTTCGCTGGTTTAACGAGCGAGTTACCTGTCGAACGAGTTGTTTTTAATTTATTAATTTGTATTATGATGAGAAATATGTAATTTTTCTATGACATACTGTACCGAATGAGAACTGTGCAAATATTTTTTTGAGACTAATGAAAAATTATATTAAAATATAGTGGGTACACATTACAAGAACTCCGAACTCTGGAATACACTACATATATTCAGAAGCTTATTTTTATCTAAATTGTACCCGCGCTATGAATAGCTCTAAATCTCAAATCCAAACCTATATGACGCTCCCTATGGATGACCGCACAAGCAAACACTCGGCAAAAGGCCTAATGAAGATGCTCAATGAACGACGGCCAACATTCATGCAGGCAGACTTGAGAAACTTCTTTTTTCTTGTGTCTTCCTTTTTCTTCTTTCTGCCACCGAAGAATGAGAAAGACTCATCTAAAAATTATTCTCTCTAGTCTTTCATCATGGCCAGATCTAACCACGGCAAAATGGAGAAGAGACCGGAAAAATTGTTCCATGGCAACGACATCATCTCCGCCTTGATATCACCGTTCGGAAAGAAAGGTCTCCATGTCGTCATGCCGGTGAAGTTGCTGACGTCGTAATTGTCACCGTCATTTTTAACAGAGCTGCCATGGAGAAAATGATTCCAACGATTCCACCATTCCCCTTCACTGTCGCCAGAGAGGAGGAGGAGGAGATAAATCCCTAGTACCAAGAAATTTGGCATGGAGAGACCCTAACCCTAAAGACTCGATCTATTAGAAAAACTTATTAAAAATAATGGATCCCTACTTCCTTCGGCCTCCGACAGATGCTGGAGGGGGAAGGGAGAGGGAATAGCGGCGGCGGCGGTAGTGCTAGGGGAGTTGTGAGAAACGACTCTTATCGCTTCGGTCTGAGGAGGTTTGGAGGTTGTTAGAACTGTCCAAATATATCACATATAATATAACACATGAGGGCGTGGCTAGCGCCCGGATGTTCGGACGCTAGAGCCCGTCTGGACGTCCGCACCTGTCCCACCACGCTGTTCGTCTTGACTGTTGCATCTCACCTCCTCCTGTGTGCCTGCCTTTGCGTCGAGCACCCACCTGCACGCCCTGCTCCCTCAGTCTCTCGCATGCGCCAGCAGCGCCCTCTCTCTACTGATGCAGCTGCAGGAGTGGCAACAATTTTTCCTCCGTATGCACCGTTCCCACACGAATGCGCTCCACTCATGAAGAAATGGAACGGCCCCTGCCCCGCCTCAACTAGTGCGCCTACACGCCCGCCCCTGCATGCCGCATGCAACTCCACGCCTACACGGTACACGGATGCAGCTGAGCGCCACATGCCTGTTGATGCTCATGCAGGTGGGGACCGTACCATATGCCTGCTGACGCACCACACGCCCACTTCGCTTGCCACGCACGTATGGACCGCTACACCCGCAGGGACCGCATCTGCATGCGTCCGATTCCTACGCCTGTTAATGTTGCAACATGATAGCACTTCTGCAACATAGGTCTGAAACAGGTGAAACATTTACAAATATATGTTTACAACATATGTGCATTTCAACTACAACATCTAGATAAAACACACTTGCAACATACGTTTGAAACAGATGAAACATTTTGAATAGACGCTTGCAACATATGTCTGAAACACATGCAACATCTAGATGAAATACTTGCAACATAGGTCTCAAACATGCGAAACATTTGGAACATAAACTTGCAACATACATGGATAGCCACTGCAATATATGCAATATCCAGATAAATAAAACACTTGCAACATATGTTTGAAACAGCTGAAACATTTGAAACTTACATTTATAACTTACGTGTATAGCCATTGCAATATATGCAACACCTGCTTTTGCAACATCCAGACGAAACATATGCAACATACATCTGAAATACATAAAATATGCGGTTGCAACATGTGCTCATCTACTTGTTGCCGCCCACTGGACTCTAGTTGACGCGGCATGAGGCACGAGCTGGGTGCGTGGCACGAGGCGCGGGGCGCACACGGCACGAGGCGGGTCCGGTGTGACTGTGCGAGGTGCGAGGTGCAAGGGCACACGGCACGAGGTGGGAGGCGCAGTGGCGCGCGGCACGCGCCATGTCCGTGTTGTCCGAATAGACGGACAGACGTCCTGATACGAGGCGTTAGCGTTTTGTTTGTTTTTTTAGCGGGGTAACATAACACATGAGCTAATACGGCTAATACGGTAGTACTGCTATAGTCCATTGTCCAAAGTTTCGAACTAGCATCCAAACATTAAAATGGATCAGTGGATCGCCACAAAACCACCAAATTCTAACAGTTCACGGCAGCTCATTTTTATGGCTAATCTTTAAGCTAAACCGAACCAATAAGGCTACTTGTTCCTGTGTTTTTTTTTCGTTCAATCAGCGATCAGTCTGGAAGTCTGGTTGTATTATATGGTCCAGACACCATTTCCAGCAAAAGCAACAGGCCGGACAAGGAAATCTTTATGTGCTTGCTGACTAGCCTGTTGCTTTTTGTCGATCTTGGTTGGTTCTTTCATGCTTAGAGCACCTTGCTGAGGAAAAGAATGAGATGCTACTGGTGTGGTACCGTATCAACTCAGAATAAGGACCATGAACAAACCTGATGAACTTGTGCAGGAGCCACGAGAGAGGCACCGTCACAGTAGTCCGGCGAGCACAACGGGTTGGCATGAGGCGAAGACATATGCGGTTCCCGCGTCACGTCGTTGGAATTCTTCCCAAGCCAAGACTTTTGCGATCGGCTGGTTCTTCCCTAGCCTCTCTCCCGTGCCGGTTTCTGCTCGGGTGGGACGGGATCTCGCGGCGATCTCGCGTGTCAGGTGCGAGCCTGCTGCGACCATCTGCCCTGCTCCACTGTCCACTCCACAAGACAAGGCACGGTTCGGCGGGCGCGCCTAGCTGCTGACCTGTGTGGCACGTACATGTCACGCCCCGTTGCCGCCGGCAAGGCGTCGATGTGAGGAGGTCGAAGGGGAATCGTGAGATGGTAGAACGGTGGAGGAATCTCTCCTGAGCCGAGTTCTATTATCAGATAAGCAATAGTTCTCCAACCGGATACAACTCACACTTAATACCCAGTCTTGGCCAGTGGCCCACACGTCATGCAAAGACATTTACATAATAATAGAAATACGATTTCTCCAGTGGAACACACCTTCCTCCAACGCATAGCTCTTCTTCATTTGGTTTGCGCACCCGGTGTGACATTTCCCCCGCCGAACTTCCTGCTTGACCCCAAGCAGGTGCATGAGGGTACCTCTGACAGAGCACATTGTAGTCCTCCCAGGTTGCCGACGTCGCCGATAGTCCTATCCACTCAATAAGGACCTGTGGAATAGCAGAATTACCTCTTTTCACCAGACGACGTTGGATGATTTTGTTAGGCATGGCAGCTGCGGCTTCGATGTCCGTGGTAACTGGGAGCTCAGAAAAGACTGGAGTTAGTGGAGTATAGTCTGGCAAAAATAGTTTCAGTTGTGAAACATGAAAGACGTTGTGAATCTTACTGTCATCAAGCAGATTCAGGCGATAAGAGACCTTGCCAATGCGCCCAGCACTGTACATGGTCCGAAAAACTTGAAGGCGAGCTTTGGGTAGGGTCGGTTGGCCACAGAACTCTGAGTATAGGGCTGCAACCTCAGTAACACCTAATCACCCACTTGAAATTCAGTATCTGACTGATGTCTGTCAGCCATGAGCTTCATGCAATTCTGAGCATTGGTCAGATGTTCTTTCAGAGATTGTGAAAGGTCCTTATTTCATTTTGGTAATTGAGTGACAATCTAGGTGGACTACTATGTGTTTGAGTGAGATTCACAGGTGATTAGTCCACAAGTACATGTATGTGAGCAACATATGCCATGACAGTGAAGGTGGCTCGGAGATTTTGAAATTCTCACACATGTGATGAAGGAGCTTATTGCACATAAGACATGATATTGAGTCGTGTGACTAAGCTTGAGAAGATAAGGACATGGCTTGGTTTGACGGACTGGTTGCAAGTGTGAAGGGCAACTTAAGTGATGACTTGGCGCCGATGGACTAAAGCAACGGTGAAGAGCAAGTGAAGTCAAGAATGATGAACCAATATGATCATGTGATGATATAGAGTGGATCATATCATTGATTGATCATGTTGGTGCATGTATTGCATCAACTTGGAGGAGATGGAATGAAATGCGTAATTCAAAGGTATGACCTAGGGTATTTTATTTCACCGGTCATAGGTGTGGCAGAACCGCCTAATCTAATGCCCTCCCAAAAGTACTCGTCTTCCATTAGACACTAAGTATCCAAGGGAAAGCACTAAACTACACCGTTCTGTCGAGCACACCCAAAGGGAGAACTCGAAAATCCACATTTTCCTGGCAGGATCATAAATGAGAGACAAAACTTACAACATTTTTAGCCATTTCTTACATCACTTTCGACACAATGTCAGAGTAATACGTCAATTGATTATAACAGCAGAATATAACAATTTTATCAGAGTTTCAGCAGAAATGATAATCATTTAATGGCAAGTTAACATTAACATGATAAACATTTATATACATGAAATGATAACAGGTTGTAAGTCTTTGTCACACCCGGTTTTCTAAAAAACAAAACCAGGCTAATCATATGTGTGCCCAGGAAGTCCACACATATGTCAGAATGAAAAAGTATCAAAAACAATGTTATTATATAACGTATACATAGCTATATTAAAACTTACATTAGAGTATCGCGGAACGGTGACTAAACTTTAGGCTCCATTCTTCTCAGGGACGGCTGACTGGTGGCTCCGTATACCAAGCACTTCTGAAAACTCCACTACACCTTCATCATTCTTCTAAATAGCACCTTACTACACACTCGAGTGTTGGGGAATAGCAAGAGTGAGTCCATGTCGAACTCAACAAGTATAACACAGGGTTCATGAGGCACAAAAGGCTAGACACTGTTTGACTATAGTTAGCTTTTATTAATCATATAATTAGCAATTGAGTAGTATCAAGGTATTCCAATTCTCATTAATGAACCAATGATCAATTGTAATAAGGATAATGAATAGCATTAACATGAGCATAATAATAACAACAGTAATTAAGCATGATATAACAATGGTGATCAACTATTCTGTAAGAATCCCCAAGGCCACTCGTATCCGTGAGCACGGCTAATATACCAGTTTATTAAACTCTGCACAGAGGTGTACACTTTCACTATGAGTCATGATTTCCAAATGCATGGGATAGCTAGTCCTAAAACACCGAAAATCATATAAAGTCATTCAAAAGTTCGTCTAACAAGTTAAGGTCATTAGATTCACTAGGCAGGCAGATGTAGGAACCACCCTTTTCAAATGGCACAATTCCTTCTCGGCTATACTCATAGACTAGAGGTTGTCCTACACCCAACGTGGCAAGCCATTCTTACGCCATTTAAGGTAACCACTAACAAGCTAGAAAAGGTCTCTTGAACAACTAGAGCCAGAGCCATATAGCCCTCACAGCTATACTGTATGTCCCGGTTATCACTTATAGGTAAGTCCTTATGGAGAGTAATTAGAGCAACAATATAACCCCTTGCTCTAGCCCCTTTCAACAGTAATAAAATCATCTTAATGGTTGGTTGCTTAATCCATTAGTCAAATTACAAGATCATTGTTCATAATTAAGCACTAGCAATAGCTACCCAAATGCATAACCCATAGGTGACAAGGAAACAAGATATCAATAGCTAAGTTATAATCTCTATGGTTGTCAAGGAAGACACATGCATATGAATAATATTTTCTGTGAATAGGACAAGGATGGTCCCATGTTATACTTGCCTTGATCAAAGCTTTCTTGATGATACTGTTGATCTGACTCAAAATAATACTCCTGATCGTCAAGAAACTGCTCACCGTCTATACTCGATCATCAAGCATCGACATACAATCATCCGAACAATCATACACGAAGCAAACAAAGAAACATAATTAAAACAGTACACCAATAGTAGCAAAACAGTATAAAAAGTTTGTAAAACTCTTCTACACGTTACTACGATCACACAGACGTAAAGATCACGAAATTCAGATTTAAAATGTGAAAGTTATGAATTTTCTAAGATTTTCTATAGATAAATAATTACTTTAACATAAACTCGAAAATTAATTTTTCTAAACCTATTGTACAGCTACGCTAACATGTAAAGCTCGCAAATACGAACCTAACGCAACTTTAACGAGTCAAATCGGAGATTTTATGATAAAAAAAGTTTAGTGGTAAAACTGTAAATAGTATCATCTTCTACCTTAGGCTTAGAGGAGCTTCGGTCAGCTATGGTAGAACCTTGTTGGAGAGAAGCGAGATAAGATGTGAACTCGATGAAACAGCGATGGATTCGTGCGAACGGATATACCACGGTGTAGAGAACGACGAGGGCTGTCTCTTGGTGGTGGTGGCTGGTGTCGGGAAGCGACGGTTTGGCCGAAAAAGCTCATCAGAGGGTTCATCGGAACGCAAGCTATAGATGAAGAACTTCGGCGAGGGGTGGAGGGAGCTACGAGCGTTGGCTCGCGATAAGGGTTGTACTTCTGAAACCAGGGCGTCGAGAGCTACGCCGGCATGTATATAGTCGTAGGGTTTGGAAACTTTTCAGATTTTCTTAATTTCGGGATTATTTTAATTCCGCGAATAAAATAATTCTAGAAAATCTAGAATTACCTTTTAAGCCGTGAAAAATAGCCCGGAGCTCAGAAAAATCACGAAAAAAAATCCTGAAGACTCTTGGGGAGATAAGGAACTCAACCAAATAGGTTTGAGCTCATGAAAAGATTGATGCAGAGATCAAGGAAAAAGATTAAGCTTACGGAAATTGAAATTTTAAATCTAGAAAATGCCAAAAAGTTTTCCGATGAGAAGTAATCGTCATCCTATGGTATTTTGAAAATAATAGCACTCACCAACACCAAAGACAAGCATCACACAAACACCACATTATCAAATTAATATGAAAAAGTTTAAAACCATAATTTTCTATATTTAAATTAGCAGCAACTTAACTTATCTAATAAATTTATTCAAATATTGAAATTATTTATTTTATTTAGTGTTTTCTAAGCACAACCCAAAATTAAAAATTTTGAGGTGTGACAGTCTTTCCTTTGTAAAACATTTTTGGTGAGAGTTATAAATCAACTCTATATCCTCAACGTAAAGAAAATCCTCACTGAACCCACCAGAAGGTTTCCACACACGAGTGTCAGCGTCACCTGTTTCTATCTCCTGCAACAGGGTAGAACAAACCCTGAGTGCTCAATTGTACTCCGCAAGACTTACCCGTCAGGAGAAAAGAAAGACTCTAAGGATATGCAAGGCTATCTGGCCTGTGGATGATTTCAACTACATGAAGCATTACTAAAGGTGCATCCTTATATTCAGTTTTTATTAGCAGTCCTTATTAGTTTATTAACCAACCATTCTATGTAAGCACCTATGCTATTTTTCAGTAAGGGTTGAGCAATCAGAACCCATTTACCATTTTCCATGTTCCAGTTTTTACTATGATGCCAGACCGTAGCCAAGTCATACCGTCACGCAAAAACGGTGATTCGTGTACCTTGAAAACACACACCTTGCTTGTACTCAGGCACAAGCAAGACCAACTCGTTCTACTCCTGTCAAAGGGTCCAGGTCTCTGTCCAAACTGGGACTCCAAGCCCCCAACACTGCAGGCCCGGTCTCAGTGGTGCTTAGACCTCCTACCCAATAATCCACCATAACAGTCGGTCCGAAAAGAACCAGAACCTATGACAAGAGAGTAACAAGTCTTCCCGCTTCCATAAGCAAGTATGTGCTCAGGATAATAAGTCTGTGACCTGACTAGTGTCCACAGCAACGGACGGTCCTCAATCGACACAGGCGGGAGAAACACAACCAGAGCCCCACTCTGTTGTCCAACCAAGTCCAAGTCCATCCAAACCCAGTCCCACCCGGTCTCCAATTACTATTCATAACTATTCCATGTGATAGTAACATGATAATAATAGTAACAACAATATATTTTCTATCTCTCGCGAGTGACAAGTAATCACTCGACTTCTACCGGGTTCCTATAGCATAGCAATCTACACGATCCTAATACTAGTAAGACACATAGGATAAGGATATATATGCAAGTGGATTTCATTCAACTCCTTAAAATAAATGCACAAGCATAAAATAAAGTGCTGAATAATATGGGTCATGCACCGGGACTTGTCTGGTAAGATATAACCAAAAGTTAGCATTCCATGACGACGACACGATCATCAGGACACCATCTTTTCCACTCCTCCAGGTGACTTCATGATCCATCATTGTTCTTATTATGATTTGCGTGGGAGCAACGCGGAAACGTAAATAGACAACGGTAATTACAACTAGGAGAACATGATACACTTTGCGAGCTAACGAGCCAACTCTAACGTACTCGGCTACATACCCATGTCGTCGAATAAAACATTATTTTCCCAATGAGTAATTTAGTTACATGAACCCAAAGTGTTGTTGTATTCATTTTAATGATTTAATAGATATTTAAACAAGGGCTCCTTAACTATCCTAGCAAACTAATTATTTTGGAGCTACAAAAATTACAGAGAGTAGGTAATAATATTAGGAATTTAATGTAAAATTACCAGTGTCAACACTTTTATCATTTTCTTTCAAAAATTCCCACAATTTTACACTTAGCAATATTAAGCATCTTACAATAATTAGCGAACTCCTAAAAAATATTATGCAACTATGTGGGTAAAATACACTATCAGATAGAGCATGATTTAAGGAACCTAACAAAATTAGTTCCACAATTTTTGGACCTCTACAACATTTTATATTGCATTCACAAGTTTGCTTAGAAGCTAAATTAGAAATTGCTTTAGAAAAAGAAAAGGCCGACGACAACTAGATCTAGCCCAACATCCCGACGTGGCCCGCGCGAGACGAGGTCATGCGCCAGTAGGCCGGCCCAACTAGCCCGCTGTGCGCGTGCCTAGCACATAAGCAAAAGAGACCTTGTGTTCTAAAGGAATTCAGCGGTACCACGAAGCCCTATTACCATAGACTTAAGCTTTGCACCTAGCACTCTGGATTGATTCATCTTCACAACTAGGCGGTCCTAGGCACCACCGTGCTCGCCGACGCGACCATGGTTGGCACTGGGCGGTTATGCTGACCAACTGGGGATCCCTTCAGCACACCTAGAGGGCCGATGTCCACCTTCGGCCAACACGCAGCGGTGGGCGGAGATTAGGTGGCTTACGAGGCACAGCAGCATGCTAGCCACGATAACAGGTGGTTCTGCATAGTTCATGGCCACCGCTACTTTCTTGATCAACCCCTTTGATTGCTTCAACTAAGCATCTCAAATATCCCTCGGATCACCACTTCCATGTTAGCCTTCTAAGTCCCCAGCTTGGTTTACCTACCAAAGGTGGCAAGCCCCTATCAAAGGGAGAAGTGACCTCTCTCTAAAGAACCATTCTTGATACTCACTTGAAACGATATTGTTTGATTGATCCAAGTGATTGACTTAATTTGATGAGTAACCTTGAATCCTTCTTTAAGTCATTTTCTTTCTACCAAATTATCTTCAATCATTACCAGAACTTAGACTTTATCTTTATCTTGAGTTTGATCTTGATCCTTCAAATTTGAGTACCAAATATGTACACCAAGTACATTCCATAATCAAATAGCCTTGTACTCATTACTTGTCATGCTTTTAGATAAATCCAAAACCAAACTTAGGTATCTCAAACACTTGTAAACATGATTCCAACTTGAGGACCTTTCAATCAAAGTGACTCCAAATATATCCAATAAATGTTACTTTTCTGGCAAATTCTGTACCCTTCAAAGAAATGTATATCTCCTAATGTACAGATCCAAATGCCATAAAATTTGATGGAGATGTGCTTCACTAAGTCATCTAGCAGTTGTAAAAATTTGAGCTTCATTTGACATCTAGATTGCTACCAGATTTCAAATCTTCTACCACTGCTACATGCTAAAAACTGCTACACTATAGCTCACAAGATGTACTTCAAAATCGAAGCATCTCTTATCCAATTCTCATGAAATTTGTGTAGCATCTTATACCATAAGTCTAGAGCATGCATAACAAATTTCAAGCCAATCCAAATAGATTTGGCCACTCAAACATGGCTAGGATCATAGGTAGCTTAGATTTTTAATATAGGACAGATTTGAGTAATTGAGCTATACCTTAACAAATGTGAATCAAACTTGGAACCAATTTATTTGAACACTTTTACAAGACTTATATCCATTCAGTCCGCTTACTAAAAAGTCATCTCATGAGTTTATCCAACACAAATCAATCCAAACTTGATTACTAAACATTTATCCATTCAAACATCTTATAGCAAGCAACTTTGCATATGTATCCAATTCCACCAACTTATATGCACCCAAATGAAATGATCAACAAGAGATATACCTTGGTTAACTCATGATCATCCAATAGCAAACTTGAACTCAAATAATTTGTAAGCCATCAAATAATTCTAATAAATCACCACAACTTGATATGACACTTGTATGTTGTAGTATATTTGGACTTCACTAATTCTTGACTTGGCCTTAGGATAGGATTGCATTAAACTTCAATACTTGACTCAACATATAATGATCAATATGAAATCAATTTGAGTCAAGCCTCCAATGCCATGGTACCTACACGCATTCATCCACTTTTTGATGGTACCCAAACAAGTTTGGGTCCTCTCAAGTTAGGGGCAACATACTTAGCCATTGTCTTAGCATAAGTAGGGGATTTTTTGCAATAGCAACCATGGAGGTACCATTACCATCCTTTCTAAGCACAATATTATCATCAATTGAAATAGGCTTAGAATTGTTACCTAGGGGACATGAATGAGCCATGTGTCCCCTTTCCCGGCATGAGTAGCACATTCTCTTTGCTTGAGCCTTTTCTTCCTTGCTCATGTTGTACTTATCATTGCCTTGCCTCTCATGAATTGCTTGAACCTTCTTCTCAAGCTTGGTAGGACACCTCGAGGCAAAGTGTCCTATATCTTCACACTTGAAGCACTTGATGTGAGCAAAATCTCTCTTCTCAATTTGATCCTTGCTCATCATCTTGGTATCTTGGATTTTCTTTGGATGCCTTGTTCTTCCATCCCTTCTTGTTTTCTTCTTCTTTATCATCAAGTCACCAACATCTTCATGGTTGATCTTGACTTATTCTTGGGGCTTCTTCTTTTCATCTTGTGGCCTCATCTTTGGCTTCTTGGTTGGGCAAGATTTGGCAAGGTGACCCATCTCATGGCATTAAAGCACACTAAATGAGATACCTTCTTTTGTTCTTGCTTCTTCATTTTCTTGCCCTTATTCTTGTTGAAGCCAATGCCACTCTTGTCACCATAGCTTGTTTGAGTCTTCATCGTGTGCTCAAAGCTGACTTTTGAGTTGTAGCACCTCTCTAACTTGTTGCTCAAATTCTTTACTTCACTTTTGAGCTCATTGTTCTCCTTCAAAATGTTAGTCTCACAAGACATAGAAGTAGAACAAGCATCTTTATATGAAGAACATGACATATCTAATAAATCATCACACGAGGTGGATACATGTTTTTTGCCTACATCACAAGGGTTAGTAATATGTGATTGATCATTTGACCCAAATGCTGAGCTCCCACTAGATTTGGTTTCTTCATTAGAAAGCTTCTTAGTGAGTAAAGCATGTTCTTGTACCAAGTTATCATAAGCAATACTAAGTTCCTCATGAGCCAACTTTAGCTCCTCATGTGAACAAGTAGAGACATAAAGTAGATGTTTTTGTTGTTGACATGTGATCTTTAGAAAAGAGTTTTCATCTTTCAATTTCTTTGTTTTTATCATATCTTTTTCTAAAGCCTTGGTGAGTTTGCATACAAGCTCAAAATTTGGACCATCACAATCAACAACCACACCACAAATAGATACCTTCGTGTCACCATGTGACATGGAGCAATATGGTGATGTTGGAGAGCTTGTAGAAGCATCACTCTCATATCCGGAGCATGAGTCATCATCCTCATCATCACTAGTGGCATCATCATCAATCTTGTCAAGTGATCTTGTGGTATGATCATCTTTGTCATCACTTGACCATGAAGTGGAGCAATCCTGCACAACCACTTGTTGTGATCATACTCAACATCCTCACGTGCATCCTTCTTGAGCTTACATCATCATCATCAGTTATAGCTCCTTATTTCTCTTTGAGATAAACCCATATCTCATGAGCAGACTCAAAATCCATGATCTCTGTAAATATGCTATCATCCATAGATTGATAGAAAATGTTAATAGCTTGGCAATCGAGATGTAGGCATTTTCTTTGTGCTTGAGTTGCATCCTTTCTATCAATCGCATGAGAAAAGCCCACATCTACGATCCACCACATTTAAGGAGAAATAAACTTAAAATTGCATTACATCCAATTTCTCTAACGTGCAAAGTGTGTGCCATCAAAAGTGTATGGACACTCAACATCTAGCCCATAAGCCGCCATCCTCTTGGGTCGGTGAAGACCACAAATGAGAGACCGGGCTCCGATACCACTTGAAGGGTTGAGATGGCAGACTAGAGGGGGGTAAATAGTCCTTTCTAAAACTTAATTGCGTTGGCTAACCGAAACAAGTGCGGAATTAAATTTATCGGTCTAGCTAAGACTACACCCCTCTATCTATAACTCTAGCACCTTACAAAAGATCCTAATCAAGAAAATAAGGTGCCTTCCTAGCAAGAGCCCACCTAAACAATTCTAGCTTGCAAGGTCACACAAACCTATGCAACTAGTACTTCAAGCACTGGGGAGCTCCTACACAATTCTAGTAAGCAAAAGCACAAAGCTCCTGGGCTCACTAGCAATGCACAATAACAAGGCAACCAATGCCAAATTAGAGAGTGTAAATTGCTTAGCTACACAAACTAAACAATGTGACTAACAAGGTTACACAAACCAAATTAGCCACGCAAAGGGGAAACTTCTAGCTACACAAGCAAGAAGATATCTAGCTAGCTACATAAGTACAACTAGATACAAGAGCAACAGCACAAACAACGTATATGTGAAGGTAAATACAAGCTTGTGTTGCACGATGGCAAACCACCAAGAAGAGCAGACAATGTTGACACGGTGATTTTCTCCCAAGGTTCACTTGGTTGCCACCAAACTACGTCCCTGTTGTGTCGACCAACACTTTGTGGTTCGGCGGCTAATCGGTATCCATAATCGAGCTCTCCCAAAGAGCACCGCAAGAACCCACCATCAAGTGTGGTACCTCAATGACACGCTCCACTAGAGTTGCTCTTCGCGATCCCCGTGGGGTGAGCACAATCCCCTCATAAAGCTTCTTCGGAGCCTCGCACAATCTTCTTGCGAGCTTCAACGGAGCCACAAGCCACCAAGCTGTCTAGTAGATGGCAACCTCCAGCACCACCGGCTTGCAACTCGAACACCTAGTGCCACTCGATGCAATCCTCATGATGCAACGCACTAGAATCACACTCACTCGCAATCGATTCGCACTCTTGCAAGCACAAGTGAGTTAGAGGCTCTCCTAGCACTCCCCAAGCATGGACACTAAGTCCCAAGGGTGCCAAGCACCAACCAAGGCCAGCCACCACAAGTATTTATAGCCCCACAAATGAATATATTCGTTGCCCCTTCACTAGGCATTTTTCGGGGGCATTAGACGTGTCTGATGCTCAAGCAACAGACGCGGTTAGCGTCTGATGCTCGTCAGCAGCCGCAACGGATCAACGCCACGTGTCCTTGATTGAACGAGAATCGTTGATCTCCAACTGTCACTAAAATGATACTGCGCTTCAGCACCACTCGACAGATGTGTCCGTCGCTTGAACTCCCAACGTCTGACGCTACGGCGGACATAGTCTAGAGAGCTCGTTTCCTCACATGGTCATCGGATGCGTCAGACACTCCATCACCAGATGCTGATATCAGCGTCTGATGAGTACTCAGCGCCATGTCGCCTCACGAACAGCTGACATCACACGGAGCGGACGCTGACATCCAGCGTCTGTTGCCACTTCACCAGCACATTTGATGCACGCTCACTAGTAGCGCGCCACCTAGGGTTAGCCACCAGACGCTGATGCCAGCGTCTGATGCTCCTAAGGCCAGCATCTGATGCCTGCAAAGCTAGTGTCTGATGCTTAGAAAACAGTGAGGAACCCTTCCTCGACTTCGGTGTAAAGGAAAATAGTCATTTCATTTCCTCGAAAACGCCTGAATCCTGCCAAGCAAGCTCAGCGGGAGAGAAAGAGGACCCCAAACCTCTCTCTACCGTACAAACTCCATTGCCTTCGCAAATGTGCCAACACCAACAAGTGTTCACACCTTGTGCACTTGTGTTAGCATTTTCACAATCATTTTCTCAAATGAGTTAGCCACTCAACCTGCCACGCCACTCGATTCTAGCAATGATGCAAAGTTAGATCACTCAAGTGGCACTAGATGACCGATATGCAAACAAGTTTGCTCCTCTTAATAGTACAGCCATCTATCCTAAACTCGGTCATCAACTTCTTTACACACCTATGACCGGTGAAATGGAAATGCCCTGGGTTATACCTTTGCCTTGCGCATTCCATTTCATCTCCTCCGATGTTGATGCAACAATGCACCAACTAATCACCAAATGATATGATCCACTTCATATCATCACGTGACCATATTGGTTCATCAATCTTGACCTTACTTGCTCTTCACCGTTGCGTCAGTCCATCGGCGACAAGTTTTTCTCAAGCTTCACCATCACACGCGGTCCCTTGCTTCAAAGCCTTTGACTTGTCCTTCACACTTGCAACTGGTCTGTCGAGCCAAGCCTCATCTTGATCTTCTCCACCTTGGTCTCATGACTCCATATCATGTCTCATATGCAATAAGCTCCTCCATCATCACATGTGCAAGCTTTTCAACATCTCCAAGTCATTTCCACCTCTATGGCATATGTTGCTCACACACATGTACCTGTGGACTAATCACCTGTGTATCTCACATAAACACAATTAGTCCACCTAAGGTTGTTACTTAATTATCAAAACCAAATAAGGACCTTTCAGCAGGACGGCATCCCATCAACGATGTGCCCAAGTCAGCGGCTAGACATAGCGACAACAGCATAAGACTTAACATGGTAGATGGGATGGAGGGCTAGGCGAGAGCCATGGGGCCACGCAACGGCAGACGCGGCCTCTACTCGGCCCTGCGCGTGGTGCAGTAGCCTGCCCCATGAGCGTGGCGTGCACAAAACAATGGGATCTTGTCCGCAGCCAGCCAGGGCAAGGCCGTGCGGCACCAATCGAGCACGCAAGGTGAACAGTAGCCGCAGCCGCAGCCCAGCCACGGCGTGAACCTGACACCCGTAGCATCACGTGCACGGTGACAGTGGCCCACGGGGCCAACAGCCGAAACAGAGGCGAGCACGGATTTAAAGCGAACCAAAAACTTCTTGCTAAACTGGCACAAGCTCAACCATTACCATGAACCTTCAAACGGTACTATCTACTAACAAAGCACTCCTCATGACCAAAGGGTAACTGAAGATGGAAAATACACGAATGCCAATCTAGCCTCATCATAGAATTGCCGGTTCACGAACAGAGCACCAACACAGGGTTCACAGTGCATTCTAGCAAACTTTGGGCAATTTTTGGAGTAGCAACGCCATGTCAAACCAACCTACGAACTACACCATGCTAAAGTACTCACCATGGTGCAATCAATAGTGCCAAAACATGAAGCTACTGTTTAAGAATTTTAAACAAAATTTAAATGCCAAAACAGCATTGCTATTAGGTTGTAAGACGAGATCACTTTAGTTCTAGAAAGCTGAAATTAAATTCCAAATTCAGTTCTTGAGCTATCAACAATACTATTGAACAACATTTATTTACCGCAACAAAAGTTGCATTTCCATCTACTAAACTTACACTTCAAAATTTTTTTAAGCATTATATACAAGTTGTATTTCATTTCTGTTTATAAAAATTGTTTTTAATGCCAAATGATTAAACTACATGTTCTATTTTTCTTATTAATTAGGATTTCCCTTTATCATGCTTACGCACTAAGTAACTAACTTATGATATTTATTTGATTTCCTTCAACCACAAAAGCGAGTTGCATAGGATTAGTTCATCATTTCTTGCAAGTTTTAATTCTAAAAACCGAGGAACTCATTTCGCTAATTTTCTCAGGCCTTAACCAAGTGCTAAGCGAGCTCGTAACATTAGTGGTGTTACAATATATGTGTAGAGAAGTATATAACCGGGTTTAGGATAGATAGATGGCCCTACTATCAAGAGGGACAAACTTGTTTGTATATCGATCATCTAGTGCTACTCGAGTGATCTAACTTTGCATCACTGCTAAGATCGAATGGTGTAGCAAGATGAGTGGCTAACTCCTTGAAAAAAGTTTATGAAAATGCTAACACACATGCACATGATGGTGTACACTTGGTGGTGTTGGCACATTTACAAAAGAAAAGTGTTTCGAGTTGAAGTGGATCAACTCGGTGAAGAAAAGGAGATGAAAAGAGGTCACTAGAGGTGACCGGACACTGGCCTCAGCTGGACCTGCGCGTCTGGTCATGCTCTACAGTGAAGGCGCAGGTGTCAGTCTTCGACCAGACGCTGGGCAAAGAAGTGACCTGACGCGCCGTGGTTGTGTCCGATCGTTGGTGACGTATGCTGACGTCATGGCACGAGGAGCGGCAGTGACACGTGGCAGGTGGTGAAGGACCAGACTCAGGTGTAGCATCCAGTCCTGACCAACCTGATGTGTCTGGTTGTAATACAGAGGCTCAGGAAGCTCTATGGAAACGACCAGACTCAGGCAGTGGCGCGTCAGGTCATGGAGTAGTGGCGCATCCGGTCAAGTGTTGGTTGTGCACGTGCAGGGGCGGTCTGACATGGCTCGAGCATGTCCGATCGTGGCTTTAGCGCATCTGATCAGTCTTTAACCGTTGGCGCTTAGAGCTGACCGTTAGGATCGGGTGGCTCCAGTTGAACGAGAAGGCCACGTGGCATGATCGAAGCGACCGAACGTAGGGCCCGATGTGTCCGGTCATCACGACCGGCGTGTTCGGTCATCCCGTGCTTTATGCCCAGTGAAGGGGTAACGGCTAGTTTAGCCCGTGGGGCTATAAATAGAAGTGTTGGCTAGCCTTTGGCCGGTTGCTGAGCACCCTTGAGCCTTGGTGGCTTGTGTAGGTGTGCTTGGGAGCCCTCTAACTCACTCTTGCTTGATAGTGTTTATCTGATTGAGTGAGCGAGCATTTCTAGTGCAATTGCATCGTGAGGTTGCATCGAGTGGCACTAGGTGATTGTGTTGCAAGCCGGTGGTGCTTGTTACTCTTGGAGGTTGCCACCTCCTAGGTGGCTTGGTGTCTTATGACTCCATTGAAGCACATGAGAAGATTGTGTGGTGCTCCGGAGGAGGATTTGTGAGGGGGATTGTGCTCACCCCGCGGGGATCGTGAAGAGCAACTCTAGTTGAGCATGTCATTGAGCTACCCTCACTTTTAGGGTAGGTTCTTGCGGTGCCCAACGTGCGGGCTTGGCGAGTGATGCCAATTAGCCACCTAATCACCAAGTGAGCGGTCGATACAATGAGGACGTAACTTGGTGGCAACCAAGTGAACCTCGGGAGAAAATCACCGTATCAACATTGTCTTCATCATATTCTTAATGGTTTGCTTTCCACGCAACATAAGCTTGTATTTACATTTTATACATTGTACTTGTATAGTTGCTCTTGTGACTAGTTTAGCTTTAGTAGCTTGCTAGTTGCCTTCTTGCTTGTGTAGCATAGAAGTAGCTCTAGCATGACTAATTTGGTTTGAGTAACCTTGTTAGTCATATTACTTAGTTTGTGTAGATAAGTATTTTGTGCTCTCTAATTTGGCTTGTGTAGCCTTGTTATTGAGCATTGTTAGTGAGTTTAGGAGCGTTGTGCTTTTGCTTACTAGATTGTGTAGGAGCTCTCCCAGTTGCTTGAAGTTCTAGTTGCATAGGTTTGTGTGATCTTGCAAGCTAGAATTGTTAGGTGAGCTCTAGCTAGCTCGACACCTTTGTTGTCTATTTAGGATCTTTGTAAGGTGCTTGAGAACTTAGATAAAGGGGTGTAGTCTTAGCTAGACCGATAGTTTTAATTTCGTATTTGTTTCGGTTAGCCGGCGCGATTAATTTTAGAAAGGACTATTCACCCCATCTAGTCTGCCATCTCAACCCTTCAGACTGTAAATGCAATTATTGGTTCTCCACAAGTTCACCTATGGTGGGTGGAGTAGTAGGTTGTAACACTGGTGCAGCACCCACTTTGGGTTCATAGACATATAAAGCTTTGAAGGGGGAACAACCGATGGATGTGTCAAATGTGGAGTTGTACCATAGTTCTGCTAGGGAGAGCCATGAGGACCATGTCTTTACTGAATCTTGGACTGCACAGTGTAGAAACATCTCCAGGCATTGGTTTACTTGCTCGGTCTGTCCATCGGTTTAAGGATGGTAGGCGGTGCTTAGCTTCAGATTCACTCTGTATAAAAGCTCCTTCCAGAATTGACTGATGAATATTGTATCTCTGTCAATGACAATAGAATTTGGTAGCCCATGTAACTTGACCACATTGTTCATGAAAAGCTAAGCTATAGATTAAGCTATGTAGGGATGTTTGACTTCCACAAAATATGCAAACTTTGTAAGATGATCCACAACCACCATGATGAAAGTATACCCCTGGGACATAGGTAATCCCTCGATGAAGTCTATGGACAGGTCCATCCAAACACCTTCTGGAATAGGCAGAGGTTGTAGGAGACCAGTTGGGGCTTGGTTAAGGTGTTTGGCTTGCTGACAAGTAGCACACTACTTAATGAAATCTTCAATAGCTTGCTTCGTGCCCTTCCAATAGAAATGATTTTTAAGCCTTTGATAAGTTGCTTTAGTGCCTCAGTGACCTCCAATGGCACTGGAATGGAATGCTGCAATGAGCTTGGTCTGTAAAGCTGAATTCTACACAATCCACAACTGGTTTTTGTATTTGATCAAACCATCATGCAAGCTATACCCTGAAGCATTAGGACTAGTAATAACCAATTATTGCAACAACTACTGAGTTCTTGGATCAGTCACATAGGAATGAAGGACTTCCTCTAGCCAATCAGGTTTGACCATGGAAACAGCTTGTAAGCCATTGAGATGGCTGAGTCTTGAAAGAGCATCAGCTGCCACATTCTCTTTCCCTTTCTTGTAAACAATTTTGAACTAGAGGCCCATTAGTCTAGTCATGGCCTTCCTCTGTATGTCAGAGTGGAGGTTCTGTTCCTACAGATAAGCTAATGACTTGTGGTCTATTAGAATTATAAATTCTTGTCTCTACAAGTAATGTCTCCACCTTTCTATAGCCATGATGAGAGCCAAGAACTCTTTTTTATAGATGGAAAGGTGCTGGTGTTTTCCCCCAAGGCTTTACTCAAATAGGCCACAGGCTGACCCTTCTACATTAGCACAGCACCTATACCATGTGCACAAGCATCTGTTTCCATTGTAAATTGCTCTTGGAAATTTGGAAGAGCCAACACTGGTGTTTCAGTCATGGCCAGCTTAAGTGCATCAAAAGCTTCCTGGGCTTGGGAATTCCATTGGAATTGCTTATGCCTCAACAAGTTTGTGAAAGGTTTTGCAATGACCCCATATCTCTTGACAAACTTTATATAATGACTTGTCAAGCCTAAAAAGGCTCTCAACTCTGTAACTGTAGCAGGTCTTGGCCAATGTACCATTGCTGCTATTTTCTCAGTATCAGTGGCTACTCCCTCTGAAGATATGATATGGCCAAGGTATTCCAACTGGTGCTGAGCAAAAGAGCATTTGGACAACTTCAAGTATAGTTGATTTTCTAGCAGTGTCTGCAGCACTAACTCTAAATGTCTCTGATGTTCCTCCAGAGTCTTACTATAGATAAGAATATCATCTAGGAAGACTAGAACAAATTTTCTTAGAAATTTTTGCAGAGCTTGATTCATGATGCACTGGAATGTGGCTGGAGCATTTGTGAGACCAAAAGGCATTACTTTGAATTGGTAACGGCCATGGTGAGTTTTGAATGATGTCTTGTATTCATCATCTGGCAACATCCTCACTTGATGGTATCCTAGCCTCATATCCAACTTGGTGAAATACTTTGCTCCCTCTAACTCATCCAAAATCTCCTCAATGATTGGCATTGGAAATCTGTTCTTGATAGTGATTTCATTCAATTTTCCGTAGTCAATACAAAATCTCTATGTTCCATCTTTTTTGACCAATAACACAGGCGAGGCAAAGGGACTATGGCTATGAGTAATCAAACTAGCCTGCAACAACTTCTTGACTTGGTCTTCAATTTTATTCTTGTGTTGTGGAGAATAATGACAGGGTCTGGCATTAACAGGAATCGCTCCAGGTTGGAGAGGGATAGAGTGATCATAGCTTCTGGGTGCTGGTAGGGTTTGGGGATCATGGAAAACTTGGCTATATTTGTCTATCAAGTGTTGGATTGGTGGAGGTCGGTTAGATGCTGGTGGGTGAAGTGGGTGGATGGCTGTTGGGGTGGATTCCACAATGACAAAGGTCCAAGTGTCATTGCCTAGTGTGTGATTGTAGAGTTGCGTAGCAGAGATGGGTTTAGGTTTTATGGGTGGGTTTTGCAAACCTTGGATTGTGATTGGTTTGTTGTTGAGACTGAATTGAATGGTTTTGTTGTTCCAATCCAACTGCATAGGGTTGTTTATCTGCAACCAGTCATATCCTAGAATGGCATCATAAGGGCTCATGTCCACCACTATCATGTCATGAGACAATGTGTTCCCCTGGATATACCACTGAAGGTCAGGAACCTTAGATGTTGCTGTTAACGACTCTCCATTTGCTAATTTCACCTTCCTTGGAGGGATTGGAATTGTTGGTAGATGGGCTAGCTCCACAAAAGCTGAACTTACAAAATTGTGTGAACTACCACAATCTAACAGAATTAGCATAACTTTGTCTTTCACCAGGGTTTTCAACTTTATAGAGTTGTCTGTGTCCATGCTAGATAAAACATTTAGGGTCAGCTGACAGAAATTCTCAGCTAAGGCATCCTCTACAGCTAGCTAGTTGAGTTGCACTTTAGTGATCTCCTCTTTGTCCAAGTCATTGAGAGCCAATGCATGGACTTGAGGCTTCTAATGTTTGGTGCAATGCTCCTAGTGGCCAGGTTCATATTTTTCTCCACAAGCATAACAAAGATTGTTAGCTTTCCTGTAGTCCCTCAATTGCCTAATTCTTTCCATGTTATAAGTAGACTGCTGGGTGGGGGTGTCCTTCTTGGCCAAAGTTGCATTGGGTGCTCGATTATGCTTAATGTACTTGCTCTTGCCACGTTCCAAAGTTCTTTGCTGGATTTTTGTAATGACAGCAGCCCTATCTACTGTCACTAGCACTTGAAGCTCCACAATAGCTCAAATTTCTTCCTTGAGTCCTGCTACATATTTTCTAGCAAAAAATAGCTCATCAAATCCAGCGTTGTGCATAGTAATATCATACTACAGTGCTTGGAAAGCGATGGTGTATTCCTCAACTATTGCGGTCTATCTCAGTTCCAGCAGCTCATTGATAGCTGACCTGAAATCATCGGCACCAAACTTCTCTTGCATAACTACACAGAATTTGGACCAAGTAAGAATTTTGTGGGACTGCTTGTAGGTTTGCCACCATTTAGCTGCATTATCCTGTAAATGCATGGTTGCAGCTTCAACCTGAAGGCTGTTAGGAATCTTGTAGATGTTGAAGTAGTTGAGACACTTATCAATCTAGATCTTTGGTTGGGAGCCATCAAATGTGGGAAACTGCATCTTGCGTAGAGCATGGTGTGGCAAAGTGTCTATGTGTGTATGCTTCTTATGCCTCTTGGAAGTGCCTGGCTTGTGTTTTGCTTCCTTGGTGGCAAACATATTGTCAAATGACTGTTCCTCATCAGATAAAACTGACTGGCTTCCTGTAAATGACTGCATATCATGTTCCATTTGTTTTAGAGTCAGAGAAGCTACAGCTTGGCCATTTGCTTGTACTTGCTGGGAAACAATCTTATGATCTTGCTTGGTTTTAGTCAATTCTTTCTTGAGATCCTGTTGAATGACTCCAATGTCATTAACCCGAGCAAATAGCAAATCAAAATGTTCCATAATCTGCTCATATCAGCCCTTCTCCTCATCAGTCTTGGTAGACATAGCATCTAAGATGAACTTGGTCTGCACGGAAGGTTTTGGGGTGACGTCTTGAGCAAATCGAGAAATCCAATGAAACTGGTGAAGCAACTGGTTCAACAAATGCCTCCTCGTGAACTGCTACACCAAATTTGCAAACTACACTTGGACATGCGGCACCACAAGGAATTTTACATGAGAACTTGTCCCACAACCTGAGTGAGTGAGCATGTCCTCGATTGAGTGCTAAAATGAAATTTGGAAGCCTGAATGATATGCTTCCCCAGATAACACCACTGATCCCAAAGTCGATGTCGAACCCTAGTCGAGATGAGTAGCCGTAGATGGAGGTGGTGTGACGCTGGATCTTGAAGTAAATGAAGATGAAATCGAAGCTGACCTCGAATCAATCCAAAGAGTGGACCTACGGGACCTCCTGCACAGCTTCGCTTGGGAACCGTTGGGGATCAACCCGCCACCCGGAATTATAAAACGAGATCTAAGCTAATCGGAGTCAAAATTGTTGAGCCAGTGGGGATGTAGTGGATTTGAGGTAGGATGGTGGTGGATTACCACAGATCGTCGGTGATGACGCCGCCGTGTGAGTTGGGTCACCGGCGGTAACTAGCGTAGGAGCTGGCCGATGAAGCCCGCCGCCCATGCCGAGGAAAGAGAGTCTCCAATACCACTTGTCACGCCCCATTGCCGCCAACAAGCCGTCGACGTGAGGAGATCGAAGGGGAATCACGAGATGGTAGAATGGCTGAGGAATCTCCACTGAGCCGAGTTCTATTATCAGATAAGCAATAGTTCTCCAACCGAATACAACTCACGCTTAATACCCAGTCTTGGCCAGTGGTCCACACATCATACAAACATGTTTACATAATAATAGAAATACGCTTTCTCTAGTGGAACATGCCTTCCTCCAACTCATAGCTCTTCTTCACTTGGTTGGCGCACTAGGTGTGACAGTACACAGCGCTGACCCCCAAGAATAATAATCAACTACACGTGATTCGAGGTATTAGGCCAAATTCAATTGTATCGTGGCCTTCACGGGCTGTTTCTCAAACACCGCGCAGGCAAACCAAGTAGCACCCATGCACTAAAGCCAAAAATGCTGACGCTAACACATATCATGCTTTCTTGAAGTAAAAATCTTAGCTTCTAAACCAAGTATCCTAATTAAAATTTGATTGAACCATCGTGTTTCTTGCAATAAACTCTTCAAAACAAGACCCCGCATAGATACATTTTAATAAAAAATTTTAACGAACATTTATCTCATGATGAATATGTATTTAAAGATAATCATTGAACATCACATTTACACTACACGAACATCACAAAAAATAGTATAGAACATTATATGTATACTACGTGAACATCACATATAAAATAAAATGTAAAAAAATTAGTGAACTAATTAATTATAGTCAAATAAAAAAGAAAAAATGCAACCGAACACAAAAAAACATCGTAGAACATCATATTAACGTTGCACTAACGTCACTAGATATAACATAGAACATCATCTGTATACTATATGAACATCACAAAATATCATGAAATGTAAAATAAAATAATAAAATTAGTGAAGTAAATAATTAGAGTCAAATAAAAAGAAGAAAAATGGTACCGAACATCATAAAATATATCCTAAAACATCAATGTGTGCATACTGAAAATCACAAAGTGCATTGTAGAACATCACATTTTTACTCACAGACATCAAAAAATATATCATAGAACATTAATATCTACTACATGAACATCATGTGTATCTGTAAATAAAAAAGGTGAAACATATAAAAAAGAAATTTAAAATGTATAAATGTTAAAAAAATAAAAAGAAAAGAAAAGAAAAATGAAAAACTAAATAGAAGCAAGGAAAGAAAACAAAAAAGAACAAGAAAATAAAAAGGAAATAAAATTAATAGAGTAAAATAAATGTAGTAAAAGAATAAGGAAAATAAAAAGAATGACAAAAGTCCAGAAAAGAAAGAAAAGGAAAATAAAGGAATGAAAGAAAAGAAAACAAGAAAAGAAAAACATAAAATAAAAAAATAAAAATAGAAAAAGAAAACAAAAGGAACAATAAAAGACAAAGAAAAGAAAAATGAAAAAAGAAAAGAAAGGAAAAATAAATAGAAGTCAGGAAATTTGATGACATCAACCGCCATCAGATACTAGAAATTTATACAAATTTTAGGAAGTGGTTCGGTTCAGTTTCCGTAGGAGTCAAGAAATGTTTGTAATGTTGCCTTAATTCTTGTGCTCTGGTAAGGACTTCCACAACGGCAGCAAAATACTAACTAGGAGCATGGTCCTGACCCGCACCATTTTGATAGAGGGTTTTTTTCGATGAAAGAAGAATTATATTAGATAATACCTGGGTATATCAATACATTACAAACACTCTGGATTACATAAATATTTAGATTTTCATCTATATTGTACCCACGTTATGAATAGCTCCAGATCTAAAAAACAAACCTATACGACGCTTTGCAGTATGGATGACCGCACATGTAAATACTCGGCAAAAGGCCTGAGAACATATGTCCAACGAACGACGGCCAATATCCATGTAGTAGAGTTGAGAAACTTCTTCTTTCTGTTGTCTTCCTTCTTTTTTTGCCACCGAAGAATGAAGAAGACTGATCTGAAAACTATTCTCCCTAACCCTTTATCGTGGCCAGATCTAACCATGACAAAACGGACAAGAGACCAGAGAAAATTATTCTACGATGGTGACATCATCTCTACCTTGGTGTCACCGTTCGGAAAGAAAGATCTCCATGTCGTCAAACCGGTGAAGTTGCTGACACCATAGTTGTCGTCCTCATCTTCAGCAAAGCCGCCATGGAGAATACAATTCCACCCTTTTCCTTTACCGTCACCGGAGAGGAGGAGGAAATAAATCCTCAATACCAACAAATTTGGCATGGAGAAACTCTAACCCTAAGGACTCGATCTACTAAAAAAACTTACCAAAACAATGGATCTCCGTTCCCTCCAGCCTCCGGCGAGATGCCAGAGAGGAAGGGAGGGGGACCAGTGAGGGTGGGCGGCGGCGGGGTTGGTGTGCTTTTGTTGGAGCATGATTGTTTGACCATTCTGTATACTACCTGATGGCTCAGGATCATCTGTTTTTGCACATAGTATCCAGAAACCAGATGGGTTGGTGTTCCGATCGGCTGCAATGCTGACCCAATTGGTGCCTTAAACTCAAGGTGGCTATGCTGGATGGAAGCCCAACATAGGCCTAACATTTATTTGCTTACATGAGTGGAACGGCTTGTCCAGTAACGCTACTAGGCTAATGCAGTGTAAAGAATTTTGCTTGGTTAGAGCATCTATACATATCAATGTAACCCTTGCTTGAACCTTTGCTGTTGTTCCCTTCTTCCTCCTTGGTCTCGGTCCTTTCCAAGGGTGCATGCATAGATGGATGATGGATAGAAAAGATGGGTATGTTTTTCCCTCTAGCTAGCTCTCTATCTCTCTCAAGGAAACATTCCCCACTTTGTGCCAAAACTGTTATTGCGATTGCTATGGTTAAGTGTATTTTTATCACTCCCTTGTAATCTTGCTTAGCTTTACCAAGCAATATCACCATGAGAAAAGCTCTGAGTAGTATTGGGATATGCCGTGACTTACCCTCTCACCTCCTAATCCCTCTGATCCTCCCTCAAACCAGCAACTAATCAAGTTTCTCTCTCTGGATCTGTATCCGGCGCATCCTACTGATTCTGATCCACCCAATTTTGGCTCCTTTCGTGGATTCTTTCAATCCCACTCTCTCTTCGTTCGACTGTCTGCGGCGGCGACTCCTCACCTCCCGTCTGAGCTCACCGGCCACGACACCTGCCCCCCACCGCACTCAGCTACCATGCGCCGTTCGTCGGCCGCTGTTCGGACGACGTTCTCCATCTCGGTAACTCGTCTCCATCTTCACCATGTTGTACGAAATGCACTCGTCCCCTCCTTTCAACTTTCTTACTCCTCGATTCCTTTTGCCGCTCCCCGCCATGAACGACGACGACCCCAATGCTCTGGTCCCCTCGACCATGGAGCATGTTCCCCCTGATCCGCCTCCCCCAACCGCTCCGCCTGATCCCGTTGGATCTTCCCCAATCATGCCCTCCACCATCCCCTCACGCTCCACTCCTCCCATCCCCACACCACCTCACACGCGACATGAGCGAGTCCTCATGGGGTAGGCGCCTCTGGATCTGATTCAAGCTTAGCGTGCTATGCATCCTCACTTCTCCAGGGTTCCTCTGGGTGCTGGTGTTCAGCCTAGCAGCACCCTACTCGAAGCCACTGCTCCTATGCCGATTCAAGGCGGTGCTACTGGTCAAGCTCACCCTCCTCCTGGGGGTGTGGATTCGAGACTCCCTCAACGCAATCTTCAGCAGGCTCAGGCGCCGGCCAACAGGGCGCCACGGGCGCCATGACGCACTTGGCCTGGAACTGCAGGGGCATGGGAGGGAGCCTCCGCAGTTCAACAATGACACACCTGTCCCGCCTCCTCACTTCGACTAGAGCCCAGGTAACTTTCATTTTAGAAACGCGCAATTCTACATTTTCTCAAGTTTCCATTAAGAATCATTTCAATCTAAGTGGCGCTTTTGTTGTTCCTTCTCAAGGCCATTCAGGTGGCCTATGGCTAATGTGGAATAATGATGTTGTCGTCACTGTTGTAGACTCAACTCATCACTACATCTTTGCCATTTGTGTAAATAAGTCTAGTCTGAAGTAGTATGGTCTAGTATGTGTGTATGGTGATCCCCATCATCGAGCTACTTCCGAGACTTGGGATCAAGTTCTTGACTCTGTTGTTTCCAATCCTAGTTTACCTATGTTCTGTATGGGAGACCTTAATGAGCTTATGCATGTCAATGAGAAGCTAGGTCCCAGCTGTGCTGATGTTAATCGTATTAACGAGTTCTATGCTTATGTCAAAAATTGTTGTTTCATCGATTTAGGTTGCAGTGGTCCGGCGTATACTTGGACTAGCAAGCGTTTTTCTTATTTTCCCACTTATGAAAGACTTGATCGTTTTTTAGGCAATGCAGAGTGGTGCATGGAGTACCCAGCAACTACTATCCACCATCTTCCAATGATGTATAGTGACCATGCACCTATCCTTGCAATGTTTAATTCTCAAAAACCTCGCACTAATAAACCATTTCATTTTGAGAATTGGTGGTTGATGGAACAGGATTATCACAACATAGCAAAACAGAGTTGGTTGTGCTCTTCACAACGAGAATTCACCCAAAAATCAAGATACCTTGCTGCTGACCTCAAGAAATGGAGGAAAAAGAATCATAGAAATAACGATCTTCTAGCTCAAATTGAAACCCAACTCCTCGACCAGCAACTACTTCATCCTTCTCAACAGAATCATGCACTACAGCAAGAGCAACACGAGAAGCATCAGACTTTGCAAGCAAAAGAAGAAACCTACCATATCTAGAGGGCAAAGAAAAAGTGGGTTGTTGCTGGTGACAAAAACACATCATTCTTTCATCAGGCCATAGTTAAAAGGAATAGGAAGAATAAAATTTCTCACTTGATCAACCCAGATGGTTCTCATTCAACCATGCCTCAACAGCTAGCAGACACACTGGTTGAATACTTCTCCAACGTTTTCAGCTCTCCCAATAACCATTAGTTCAGTTTCCAACCTGCAGGACAGTCAGCAAATCCCAACAGGACTCACATCTCTAGTCCCAACCAAGCTACAGAAGAGGAGGAAGCAGCTAACACAAATGATATTTTCATGTACACTTATTCTACTCCTAACAGTAAAGAAATTCATGATCTCATCAGGGAAATGCGAAGCAATGCAGCTCCGGGACCGGACGGCCTCAACGCAGCCTTCTACAAATCGGCGTGGCCATGGTTAAATGATGACGTCTACAAAGTGGTAAAAGACTTCTATACTCATGCTCATATGCCTGCTAAAATGAACCACACTTATATCACTCTCATCCCTAAAAATAACCATCCCATTTCTCCTCAAGATTACAGACCTATCAGCCTCTGCAATGTCATTTATAAAATTATTTCCAAATCCCTGGCTAATAGGCTCAAGAATCATCTTCCTGGTTATGTCTCTCAGGCTCAGTCTGCCTTCATTGCTAACAGGCATATTTCTTCTAATATAGTCATCACCCAGGAGATCATTCATTCTTTCAATTTGACAAGTTGGAAAACTAATGCTTTTATCCTAAAAATAGATTTAGCTAAGGCTTTTTGACAGGCTTGATTGGAACTTCATTGCAGTTGCTCTTCTCAGGTTGGGTCTAAATGACAATTTTATTTCTCTTATTTATGCTGCATATCTTCTCCTACATTTGTTGTCCTAGTTAATGATGAAACTTCTGCTACTTTCAATTCCCAAAGAGGTTTACGACAGGGATGCCCACTTTCTCCCTACCTTTTTGTCATTGCAATTAATGAGTTGTCGATCATATTACAGGAGGCTCTCCACAACCACAACCTAACTGGTGTCTCCTTAGGTGAAGGTTGTCCAGTCATCCATTCTCTTTTGTTTGCAGATGACTTAATCCTATGTGGCCAAGCATCAACGAATGAAGCACAGGCAATCAAAACAATCCTATACGACTTCTGCCAACAATCTGGTCAGACTCCTAATCTCTAAAAATCTTACATCTATTTTAGTATGAATGTGCCTCATAGTATTAGAAATCAAATCAAAGACATCTTTCTTGTGCCTGATTTACAGCCTAACACCATGCATCTAGGGCATCCTATTATTTTTAGTCATCGTGATAAGAACATGGCCTATAGTTTCATTTACAACAAATTCTTTGCTAAGTTTGGTTATCTCAAGGATAACAAACTTAACCATGCAGGTAGGCTTCAATATATTAAATCTGTTCTTGCTTCCATTCCAATTTATTATATGTCTGTTATCTTGTTCTCTAAATCCTTTATTGATCAAATTAATACTATCATTAGAAGGTTTTGGTGCACAGGTGTTCAAGAAGAACAGGAAACAAGCCCTATTGCCTATCGCTCTTGGGATGACATTTGTAAACCCACTGTTCAAGGAGGCCTTGGCATTAGAGACATGGAAACAGTAAATAAAAGCCTTATCATTCACTCTGCATGGAACATTGCTAATAATAAAAATCCTTTTCTCACTACCATTCTCAAGGCCAAATATTTTCCCTCTAAATCTTTGTGGACCGCCTCAAACAGGGATCCCAGATCCATTTTTTGGTCCTCTGTCATGCAGGTCAGACAACATATCCTTTCCAATGCAACCTATCAATTACATGCAGGCAACTCCTCCATTTGGTCTTCCCCCTTGTCCCCAATATGGAGTAATATCTATGATCATTTGCTTACGCCAGTGGTCACCAATCCCTTGCCTGTCAGGGTTTCTGATTTATGGATTCATGGTACTAACAATTGGGATCACCTTTTACTCTCTTCCACCTTTACTGAGCAGGTTGTCCAGATCATTGAAGCCATCCCTGTAGTCAACTCAGATCAAGATGATATCCTCAGATGGACTCCTGCTTCTAATGGTCAATGCACCACCAAAGCAGCTTACTCTTACCTGGCCAACCAAGAGGTTCATCAACTTCCCAGTTAAGGTTCTAGGAGTATAAGCCATGATGCCAACCTCATCTTATAAAAGGTATGGAAGTGTAAGTCAATCCTTCCCATTCTTAGAGCCTTCGTTTGGAGACTTATTAGAAGAGCAGTGGCCACGGGGAAAGAGCAGGAAGATTCTCCAATCATATTGATAAAAATTGTTCTTATTGTGGGGCTATTGAAAATGATATTCATCTTTTCTTCCACTGTGATCTCCCTAGACAGGTTTGGTCCACGACGTCGCCACCTCTGCCAATTAATCTAATCTCTACTGACGAAGATGGAATGCAGCTAGCCCTTCCTTTCCTTATATCCACTAACCCTTCTGATAGTACTCTTTCTAAAACTTTATTCACTCTTTGGTACATTTGGAAGGCACGAAATGATAACCGCTTCAACAGGAAAACATGGTCCGCATTTCAGGTTCATCAAGCGGCCATGGCTCATATGCAAACATTCTTGTCTGCGGTTACTGAACATGATGCAACCCCTTTGGTTGCACAGGAGGCCGGTCCAGCTGTTCCTCATTCAAATCAAAGACAACAGCAAGTTGACCAGCAGCAGCAAGTCAC
Source organism: Saccharum hybrid cultivar R570 (assembly GCA_038087645.1). Classification (NCBI taxonomy): domain Eukaryota; kingdom Viridiplantae; phylum Streptophyta; class Magnoliopsida; order Poales; family Poaceae; genus Saccharum; species Saccharum hybrid cultivar. The sequence continues at coordinate 22,631,014 of JAQSUU010000496.1, forward strand.
AGGATCAACTCAGGAGGTGCCTCAGCATGACCAAAACCCTCCAGCCATGCTGGACAATCTAATGGTGCCAGCCCCTTCTCTGTTGGATGGAACTCGCTGCTACACCGACGCTTCCACCGCTCCAAACAATCAGGCCCATGATCCGAGAGATGCTGGTCTTGGTATTTTCATTATCAATACTCAGGTTAACCCCCCTCTCAGCATTTTCATCAAGGCGGCAATGAGATCATCTTCCTCTGTCCTTATGGCGGAGTCAGCAGCTATGGCCCTGGCAGCCAAGGTTCTGGAAAAGTTACAGTTGCGGCAGGCTACAATCTTAAGTGACAACCAGCAGTTAGTCACTTTTCTCAATGGAACTAACCTTGCTCATCCTCCGGATTGGTGAATCAAACCCTACACTCAGCTAATCCATGCCTCCGTGCATACCACTTCGACTTGTATTCGCAGGATCAACAGAAGGCAAAATCATATGGCGGATTCGCTTGCTAGTCAAGCCCTTAGTGCAATCCAATGTAATCAATTTATTTTTGATGGTGTCTATGCTCATGTAGCACATGATCTTGAGTGTCCTGTTCTTATGGCACTCAACAATGTAACCATTAACAATGTAATGGTTCTAACAGCTTCCTGCTGTTAATCAATATATTATGCTTCCTTGTTAAAAAAATGTAACCCTTGCTTGCTTGGTAGCAGTACTTTCATCACTCATCGGACATCAGGTTGTTTATTACTCCTAGCTGGGTGTTTTGCAGAATGAGTGCAACGTGGGTTTTTTGGTAAAGTGCTTTTAATATAGGGTTTAAAGCACTGGTTGTGTATTCATAGATTTGAATTTAAATGTACATATCTTTTTAGGTATTTTCTAGTCAGATTGACTGTTTATCTAAAATAGTTGGATTATGTCAGCACTTCTCATCCTAGCGAGCCCAAGGAAGCGTCAAGGCCCAACATGAAGAAGACCAAGAGTACAAAGCTAAGTGGGCCAGAATGGATTTGTGATGCTTGCGAGGCCCTGCGTGGCTAGGATATATGGGAGAGGCATTCCTGTGTAAACCTCGTCGAACAAGTTAGAACATAACTCAATTTCCTTTTAGCTTGCCAAGCACTCTACTAGCGGCAGTTGCTGCTATTATATTCCTTTGCTCTTGTTTGTGGATTAGAGTTGTTCGATCGCTTCCTCCAGCCTTCTCTGGCGAGAGGGAGTCTAACATCTAGTACCGGAGCAAGCGATCCTCAACAGAGCCCTGGAACTGGCGCATCACCACTTCACGCGCCTCCAACGAGCTCACGGGGTGATGGAGTCGAACGTCAAGACGGCGTTCGAGGAGATCCTGAAGTGGCTCGACTCAATGATGAGAGATGCGAGCAATGGGAGAAGACCGCCGCCGACATCGAGTCTGAGCGCAAGGAGCAAGGCAACGCCATGGATCATCGAGTCGCGAACCAAGAGGAGAAGGTGTCCGCGAAGGAGAAGACCTCTGCAACCTAGATCCGTGAGCTAGAGGAGCTTGGAGCGGCGATCGGCGACCGCATCGGGATGCTAGAGCAGTTCTATGGGGCATAGACTCACGTAACCATCATTGCCGACAATTGGGGCCACGAGATCGAGCAGTGAATCGAGGAGGTGGAGAACCGCGTGGGCGACCTCGAGCTGATCCATCTCTGGGAGCTACACGGCGAGAACGACGACCACTGGGCCACGCTGGAGGTGGCGGTTGTGGCAATCAAGGAATGGCGGCCGTACTTTGATGGTACACTCAATGATGTGTAGCTGGAGGTCAGGCGCCTCAAGCGTGGATGGGACGAAATCCCCTGGAACCCGCTCTAGCGCAACCAGGTGCGAAGATCTCTCCTGTGCATGACTTCGGCAAGCAAGGTTGGGATCGAACGCCCCTGGAACACGCTTCGGTGCAACCAGGAGCGTAATTCTCCTAGCCCATGGACCCGGTCGTCGGATCGGCTTCGGCAGCCAGTGTCCCCCATGATTGGCCTGATGGCTGCCATTTTGCACATGATGCTCAGGAGCGGGGCTATGGGTCCATGATGACCCTGGTTCCGAATCTGAACAATGGTAAGCTCGCTGTGTCCCCCACTTAGTTCAATTCATGCTCGCAGCCTCTAGTTCTTGTGTCCCATTCCACAGATCATCCATCTGTGTTTCGCCCACCACCACCTCCACCACCAATCTACTACTTTGCTACCATTGTTCATCATCCTTACTATCCTGTTCATCCACCCAATCCCTAACTCACTACACCACCCATCCAATTCCCTACCCAAATCCACCAAATCATCATCCCCATCCCCTAAACCACCAGCAGAATCCTCCAATTCAACAACCCAATTCTTCGATTCCTCGGCACCAATACCCAACTCATCCCCCACCTCGCCATCATCCTCCACCACATTCTTCCACTATTCCTCACCTTCCTACCTCACTCCAAATTCAACCTTATTGCCCACCACCTCATCAATATCAACCCACCCCTTCTTCTACTTACAACTCTCCGCAACAGCATCCACCCCCAATAGGCAAGATTCCTAAGTTTGACTTTCCACATTTCTACGGCGAAGATGCCTAGTTTTAGATCACTCAGGCCTAAACCTACTTTGAAATGTATTTCATTGATCCAAGTATGTGGGTACGTTGTTCTACAATGCAGTTCAAAGGGGGTCGCGGGCCGTTGGCTCCAATCCATAGAACATCTTCTCAAAGATCTTGACTGGGCTAGGTTCTGTGCCTTAATTCATGAGCGATGCAGTCATGAATATCATGAACTTCTCCTTCACCAAATGTGTGATATTTTTTAGACCTCTTCCATGGCCGAGTATGTTGACAAGTTCATGGACCTTGTCGATCAACTCAAATCTTATAATCCTAACTCAGACCTCCTCTATTTTATCACCTATTTTATTGATGGAAGCGATATGATATTTGTGTTGTAGTCATTATTCAGCACCCTTCCACACTCGATGCTGCTTGCACTCTTGCCCTATTGCAGGAAGAGGCGGGTGATCAAGGACGTCGTCGCGATTTCAAGAAACCAGATGTTGTGGCCCTTCCCAAGTATACTGGCAATAAGGGCACCATTGCACTGCCTCCATAGCAATGCCCGGGTGCTGCCCCTGCTGCTGATGATAATAGAGCTCCTAAAGATCGGTGGCCGTTCCAGCGCACCTCTACTGATGAGAAGCTAACATCCATGCATAATTACCACCGGGCGTGCGGTCTCTGTATCCACTGTGGCGAGAAGCGGCAGCTAGGGCACAAGTGTGCCGCTAATCTCTAGCTCCATGTGTTGCAAGAGGTGTGGGATCTTTGCCTCAATGATTTATCTAAAGACGGTGAAGATTGTACCACCACGACTGAAACAGAAGAACAAGTGTTTATGTTGTTATCTTCAGCAGCTGCTTCTAGGGTCTTAGCTCATCGCACTCTGCAGTTACTTGGGCAAATTCATGATCACCCTATCACTATTTTGGTCGACTCTGGCAGCAATCACTCGTTCCTGAGTACCTTGTTTGCTTCTGTGCTACCCGAAGTCAAACCCATGGCTAAGACAGTTCAAGTCAAGGTAGCAAATGGGAGCTCTGTACCCTGTTCTGATGAAATCCCTCTTGCAGTTTGGTCTGTCCAGGGGTTCACTTTCCATTCGAACCTGAAGCTATTACCATTGGGTGGTTTTGACCTCATCTTAGGGATGGACTGGCTCGAGGCTTTTTCCCCTATGAAGGTTCACTAGGTAGATAAATGGATGTCTATCCAATACAGCTCCAAGCAAGTTCTGTTCAAGGGTGCTCCCTGATAGCAACAGTGGTCAGTCAATGCAACTTCTTCATATTGCCAGTTCTTCTAATTCAGTCACTTCTATAGTAGCACCAAAGGTTCAATTGTTGCTCGATCAATTCAGTAGCTTATTCACCAAGCCTAAGGGCCTCCCTCCCCAGTGCCTGTGTGATCATACAATACCTTTGGTTGAAGGCACACAGCCTGTCGCTGTTTGGCCCTACCGGTATGCCTCGGCGTTGAAGATGGAGATTGAAAAGCAGGTCTTAGAAATGCTTGAGTGTAGTTTGAACCAACCCAGTACTAGTTCCTTCTCTTCACCGGTACTCTTGGTGTGGAAGAAGGATGGTGGCTGGCGGTTTTGCATCGAGTACCGCATGCTGAATTCCTTGCCTATCAAGAGCAAATTTCCAATTCCTATAATTGATGAACTCCTAGATGAGTTGTCTGGTGCCTGATGGTTTTCGTGTCTGGATCTCGGTGCAGGTTTCAACCAAATACGTCTTGCTCCCAGCGAAGAACACAAGACCACTTTCCAAACTCACTGGGGTCAATTCGAGTTCACCGTCATGTCATTCGGCCTTACTGGAGCACCTAACACCTTTCAAGGCGCGATGAATACAATGCTGAAGCCATTGCTGTTTAAGTGTGTTATCATCTTCTTCGATGATATCCCCGTCTACAGCTCTACATGGGAGGAACATCTTCAGCACCTCTCCCAAGTCTTCAGCTTACTTTCCAATGATCAGTGGCAAGTCAAATTGAGTAAATGCTGCTTTGGCCAGCAAAGCATCTCTTATCTAGGGCACGTTGTCAGCGCTATGGGAGTCGGCACTAATCCCTCCAAGGTGGATTCCATCAAGCTGTGGGCAGAACGTTCTGTTATCAAGCAGCTCCGCAGCTTTCTTGGCCTTGCCGGATATTGTCACAAGTTCATGCGCCATTTTGCCATCATCGCTTGGCCCTTACTGACCTCCTCAAGAAAGGTGTCCTTTTTGTCTGGACTGTTGTTCATGCCAAAGCTTTTGCCCACTCTGAAAGCCGCTTTAGTGGATGCTCCTGTATTGGCATTGCCCAACTTTTCCAAGCCTTTTTAGCTACAAATAGAAGCAAGTGAGGCTGGTGTCGGTGTTGTGTTACTTCAAGATGGTCATCCCTTAGCATTTATCAGCAAGTCCTTGTGTTACTTCAAGAATACTTGGCTATTATGGTTGCAGTGGAGCAGTGGCGTTCATACTTGCAACATGGGGAGTTCACCATTTTTAGTAACCAACGCAGCTTGATGCATATCACTGATCAACAACTTCATACACCGTGGCAATTGAAGATGTACACTAAGTTGGTCGGGCTACAGTATAGAGTGGTCTATAAACCAGGACCTTCTAACTTGGCTGCCATTGTGTTGTCTCGTCACCCAAAACCACCTTCTCAAGTGGCTGCCATTTCATACTCGTCTCCAACTTGGCTTGCTGAGGTTGCTAATGGATACCAAGCTGATCCATTCTCCACCCGCCTTCTGTAGGAACTTTCAGTTGATCCTTTATCACACCTGTAACACCCTAAGTGTTAAGCTTGCAATTAGCACTTGCATATCATAAACATATTCATAATCATCATTATGCATTCATGATCATAAGCATATGTAATGCCTTTAATTGATTTTCTAATTGTTCTATATGAAGCTTTGCTTTCATGTGTGTGCTTTATATGCCATGTTGATAACATTAGTGCTTGTGGTTGTGAGATATGATTGATTGTTAGCAACTAGTTAATTACCAAGTTTGCTAATTAGTTATTTATAAACCCTAAATTCAAATTCCAATTTGAAAACCTAATTTCAAAAATAACAAGCAAAGTTGTAGAACTCTAAATTTTGAACAACTATTATTTTGGAAGTTTTTCAAGTTTCTGCATGATTTTGAAAGTAATTTGTCGAATTTGAAAAAAAGAGAACTGCTACAGTACTGACGTCACTCTTTTCCTCCCTCCCTCTGTTCCTTGCCGTCGCCGTGGATGTCACCATGCCTCTCGCACCTGGACGCGTCGCTGGCCGCGTGGCCATGCCCGCGAAGGACCTGGCGTGCCCGAGTTCGCCTTCTTTCCTTCATATCCCCAGCCACGGCCGCCATTCCTTTCTTTCTTCTCCTTCCACGCCGCCGGCCGCCCTCAGTCTCACGGCCAAATTCATCGTCGCCTTGTCACCACCGTCCAATTCCTCCTAACCTCGGCTCCACAACTTCTTTGCGCTCCTTTTGGACCCGCACGTGTCGCGTGTCATCGCCAGAGTCGTCCGTGCCTGCCATTCTTCTCCGCGGCCGGTCGGCATCGCCGTTGTAAGTGCCCCGCCGTGGCTAGACCAACCCTGTGCATCTCTCGCTCTTCCATCTATGGCGTTAGCTTCACCTTGAAGCCGTGGTGCTCATCGGCCCGTTTATTTGACCTCTACCGCACCGGCGTGCTCGGCATGCGTGCACCGCCGTTCGCCGCCGTTGCCTTGCCGCTATTAGCGCCGTCGTCGTGCTTAGGAGCCGAGCACCACCCCCTAACCTACCTAGATCGACGCGGGAGGCCGAGATGATCTTCCCGGTGCCGGTCTCATCATCAGAGACCTCGCCGTCGTTGAGCCGGAGCCGATGAGCCGCCGCTCCCCTATTTTGTGTCGCTAACCGCGGGCCCCGCGCGTCAGGCCGCGCCCGCGTGCACCCGCTTGCTCGCTGCTGGGCCATGCCTGCTGCCACGCCTAGGCCACGCATGTGCGCGTGCGCGTCGTGCCAGCTGTGGGCCGAGCTAGGCCGAGCTGGGTAAAGCTGGCCCAAGCTACTTTTCCCTTTTAGTTTTTGCTTTGTTTTTAAAATTTTGTGCAATATCTTATGCAATTTATATCATGAGCTAGAGAACTACAAATTGAGTGAAACCAATTTTGTTAGCTTCATTTTGAAATATTCTACCTGTTAGAATTATAAAACTTGCTGTTTGACAACTTTTTATACACTGTTATATTTACCTAAAATAATACATTTGTAACTTCTAAAAGTGATATCTAAAGCTACGTATATCAAAAATTATGAAACCAATTTTCATAGTTTTCTTGTGACATGCTCTATGGAAAGGAATGATGAAATCTGTTGTTTGACACTAGAAATGGATTGACCCTATGGGGATTGAATTAAGTTTATTGTCTTTACTTTTGTATATAATGCTCCATATATTCTCTTGTGATGAATGGCAGTGTGATCATGTTATAGTGTTCTGTGAAATCTTATCTTCTCTACCGGAGAAGAGATTTGCACCTACTCAGTGAAAGACTAATTATAAGCAACACCTTGTTACCTTCATGTTGTTAATGCAACCCTAGTTTCCTATGTTATTAGGCCTACATGAATGCATTCCCATTTCATATCATGGCATCATTACCTTGCATACGATATGCATTCTCTTTATTTATGCACCGCCTACATACATATAGGATCGGAGGAGGGCATTCCAGTAGAGTTCGTGGTCATGAAAGAGGAGAATCTTCAGGAGCAGCAGCCCAAAGAAGACGAGCAGGACCTTGAATAGCTTTTGAGTAACTTTGTGATCCAACTAACTTCAGTAAAGACAAGCCCCGAAGCATTCTAAGTCTCCTACTCTTTTCTTTTAAAATGCACTTGAGTATGTAATTATATTCATGGTTTATGCATTAGGTTGACAGGAGTTGAATGAAACCGTTACTGCATAAGCTACCTTGTCCACAATATAATTCTACCTATACCTTACTAGCATAAGTACATCGCTTTATGCTTAGCTTTGCTTAGACCGGTAGAAGTCGGGTGATTCCTATCATCCACGAGATATAGGTGGCTACTCTATCATGGTTGGTTATATTTGCTATCATGGTACGGAATCATGTGATAATGAGTAATTGGAGACCGGGCGAGATTTGATGTTACTGTGGTTGTGGTTGGTGCTGGTTAGGCATGTGTTCCTTGATCCCGTCTGTGTCATTTAAGGATCGCTTCGTAGTCTGGCCCTTGGATTGAGATTGAACGTACCTTCACATAATGGTCGGATAACTCGTTCCGACCGTGAAGCTAAGTACCTCATTCGAGGTGAGATTTGGATTGTGGATCGCATCACGGGGAGGAGAGCACGATGCAGAGGGGCGGGGCCTGACCAGGCTAGCAGTTGTGGACTGAGCGTCCTGGCGTCAACCGTCCCCTGGGCCTTGCGGCTCAGTCCAAACTCACCGTCGAATAGAGCGAACGGTGATCCAAGCGAGTGATGCGTAAGCTCGCACGGGCATGTGATACGGGCTTTACCCAGCTAAATGAAATCGATTCGAATCGCCATCTCTCCCGGATAGTGAGAAACTCGGTCATTGACCAGCATTGTAGTAATTAATGGAAGTGATGATTAGTTTGATTATGATAATTGGATATGGTTACTACTGTGATGCTTAGTAATCAAGTGATTGTTATAGAATAGGTGCAAATCTAGCAATATTAGGTTTCACTGAAATTGATGCTAAAACTTGACCAAAATATGGAAAATAAGGACTCATGACAGTAATGCTCCTTTTGCAAAGATCTGTTACCCAACCAGCTCCACCAAATAAGCCTTGCATATCCTTAGAGTCATTTTATATTTCCTCCTGTCGGGTAAGTCTTACGGAGTACAATTGAGTACTCAGGGTTTTACTCCCTCCATTGCAGGTAACACTTGTTATGAAGAAGATGGTATTACTTAATCCTGCGTTGGACATTGGTGTATAATGGCCAACGGGCATGGCTATGATCTTATACTTCTCTATCATGCTTTTGTTGGAGGTGGTTTAGTAAACTAGCAATGTATTTAGATTCATGACAATAATGTAGTTTCAAATATAGATTTCTTCCTTGTATCATATTTGAACTTGGTATTGTAATACATGTTGTAAAATCTGACTTGTAACTTAAACTTCTGCTGTGAACTCTGTGTATTATGATGTATGTTGTTTCCTTAATCTAGTATGATCTTGGATGTTATTTTGATTTATCGAGGTCCTTCGTGACACTCGGCGGACTACCGGATTTATATAAGTGATGGTATGCACGTGTCAATGTATTTAGCAGAGACAATCATACTTTATCATGTATAAATTGGACGGTTCTGTCACAGCACCCTTCCTATACACTACATGGCAGCCTGATTCGCTACAGGAACCAAATCTGGATTGGAGACGACAAGGTGCTTCACTCCCGCATTATTACAGCCATGCACAGTAGCGCCATCGGAGGGCATTCTGGTTTTCCAGTAAGTTTCAGTCGCATCAAGAAGTTGTTTGCTTGGAAGGGGATGAAGTCTGATGTCAAGGCTTTCATATCAGCTTGTTCCACCTGTATTCAAGCAAAGCCTGACAGAGTGCGCTATCCAGGCTTGCTGTCCCCACTGCTAGTACTAGCGGCGGCATGGCAAGTCATCTCTATGGACTTCATTGAAGGTCTTCCACGTTCTGGCAATGCTAATTGCATTCTCGTGGTCATTGACAAATTCAACAAGTACAGCTACTTTGTTCCCTTGCTGCACCCATACACAGCCTCCAAGGTCGGCCAAGCCTTCCTGGATCACATATTCAGATTCCATGGCATGCCTACCCATATTATCTCTGACCAAGATCCCATTTTCACAAGCATCTTCTGGAAAGAATTGTTCCGGTTAGTGCAGATTACTCTCTGTATGAGCTCTGCCTACCATCCCCAATCCGATGGTCAGACCAAGAGGGTCAATCAATGTCTCGAGACATACTTGAGGTGCTTTGTGCATTCTTGCCCAAGACAATGGCTCAAATGGCTTCCTCTAGCGGAGTATTGGTATAACACAAGCCTTCATTCAGCCTTGGGTCGCTCCCCATTTGAGGTACTCTATGGTCATTCTCCATGTCACTTTGGTTTGACTGATGAGTCTGTTTCTCCTATGCCAGATGTTGCTTCTCTGATGGCCGAGCGAGAGACCATGCTTGTTGTTGTTCGTCAACACCTACTCCGCGCTCAGTAGTGTATGAAGGCCTATGCCGACAAGCGTTGATCTGAGCGCACATTCTAGATTGGCGACTTCGTCTACCTGCGCTTCCAGCCATATATTCAGTCCTCTTTGGCTCCTCGGGCGCATCAGAAATTGAGCTTCAAGTTCTTCGGCCCCTACAAGATCATTGACAAGGTTGGTGATGTCGCCTACAAGCTCCTTCTTCCGCCAGGTTCCTCGGTGCACCCGGTCTTCCATGTCTCCCTCCTAAAGCCGGCCCCGGCATCCACTTCGCCTCCTAAAGCTCTTCCGACGCTACCCGACATTGACGAAGGACTCCGGGTGCCAGAGCGCATCCTTCAACGACGCCTGCATCCTCGTTGTCACAGCACGGTGCCTCAGTACCTCATCAAGTGGTCCGGCCTTGACAACAACCTCGCCACCTGGGGGGATGCTAGCGCCATCAGGCAGCAGTTCCTGGCAGCACCAGCGTGGGGACACGCCACATCCCAAGGGGAGGGGGGTGTCAGCACTCCTCATCCTAGCGAGCCCAAGAAAGCGTCAAGGTTCAAGAGGAAGAAGACCAAGAGTACAAAGCTAAGTGGGCCGGAATGGATTTGTGATGCTTGCGGGGCCCTGCGTGGCTAGAATATATGGGAGAGGCATTCCCTTGTAAACCTCATCGAACAAGTTAGAACAGAACTCAATTTCCTTTTTCGCTTGCCGAGCACTCTGCCGGCGGCCAGCTGCTACTATTCTATTTCCTCTTCTCTTGTTCGTGGATTGGAGTTGTTCGATCGCTTCCACTGGCCGTCTCCGGCGAGAGGGAGTCTAACAGTTTATCAGCTATGTGAGGAGGCGGAATTCAGTTTGTGATTGTTTTTCATTGGGATCACAACATGTACGTTCTCTTTAGATTCAGGAATCTGAAATTTTTTCAATTATCTAGGACAACAACTTCCTAGCTTACAACCTCTTGTACAAATAGTAGTAGCTAGAATGGTATGACACAGTCAGAGGAAAATTGAATAGAAACAAACGTGACTGTTTCCAATTATCCAGGGATGATCCATTTTATCATATGCAAATTATATAATTTTTTGAGGCAAATTATATAATTTCCAAAGGTAAAGGATCTCACTTACTAGTCTTGTGAGTACCTGTTTTTGAAGGGGTATTATCTTCTTGGTCTTCATCTTGATCAGTCCTTCCTCTCTGAATCGGTTTCCCCTTCCCTTTTGTCCGCATTTTCCCTCTCCGTGCTTTTCCGATCTGCCAAGTGATAGATCTATGCTTGCCTATTGTATCTTTTCCTTCTTTGTCTTTTGTTATCCAATCTGGCGTTCTTTCTTGACCACAAGGATGTTTAGTTATCGGGGTTTTTGGGTTGTTATTCGTTTTCTTTTTAGTTACATGTCTACTTAATTTTTTTTGCCATGTGTCTTGTTTTGTTATGCCCGATAATTATCTGAGACCAAACAGAATCTATAATCAGTCTAAGGTTAATTACGTCATATGTTTTCGTAGTAATCATATTTGGTGATACAAATGCTGATGCTATATTCTATAAATCTAGTCCAAGTTAAAATTAATTAACTTTTCGAAATGTGAGAAGAAAACTTAATTTGGGATGGAGGGAGCAGCCAATTCCAGCAAGAGTCTAGAGCCTGTTTGGTACAGCTCTGCTTCACCAATGAAGCAACTTTTTTTTTGGCTTTGGCTTTCGGAGCAGTTTCATAGGTGGAGTTGAAACGGTTTTGACAAAACATTTGATAAAATAGTTCTTCTTGGCACATTAAAGGATTACGATGTTATGAATACCTTTTTTTCTTTTTTTTCTCCTTTTATTTTATTTTCCTCTCCTTATCTCTCGTTTCTCTCTCACTCCGAACCACAAACAACATTTTTATTTTTCTTTCTTACTATTTTCTTCTTTTATTTTATTTTCATTTTCTTATCTCGTTTCTCTCCTCGGAACAACAAATCGCATCGTTCTTAGATCCGGTTTGCTTGAGCTTTTAGTCACTTTTCAAATATTAATTTTTGGACTTTTCAAAAGCCAAATAGCTTCCATAAGCCAAAAGTTCATAAACTCACTATAGTGAGCTTCTGACTTTTGGCTTTCAGGAGTTTTTCATCTATATCTATACCTAATAACAAAGAGATAAAATTTTAGCCCTTTTTTTGTCCATCTATTTTTTGGTCCGTCTCCCTCTAACTACCGAACAATAGAGAGTTTCTTTCGTTCAGACTTATATATAACCCGTGTCCAGACGAGTTAGAATAGCTCTGGTCTAACATGATACAGAATTTGATTAAAAAAGGAATTGGATCGTATAAGAACAAATTAATAACTGGTCAATAAATCAAAAGGATTGCAGCTACGACTCTATCTCTTTACAATAGGAAGAAAACAATTCCAATTGAACCTCGTTCGATCAAACAGGTGCACCAGACACCGGACACCAAATTCCTAATCCTGATCGGACTCAAACCAAGAACCCGGTTCGACCAAAACAAGTGCACATATGGACATGATATCTCCAAGCTCCGTATATAGTAACGAAACTAAAAACAGCTACCACCCAGACTAAAACTTGAGTATTAAACAACTCTGACCTCCTGCATGTACATCAGGCTATTCGGCTGATGGTTTCTGCGGCTGCTGATGATGATGATGCTGATTTGTTATGAGAGAAAAACATTGTACCATGGCTGAAAAGTAGTGCTGATTCTGGCTAAAAAATAGTACAGAAAAACACTCCTCCTCCCTGCGCTTCACATGCACACGTGTATGCATAATTAAACAATATGGCACCAGCGCAGTAAAAAAAAGTAAAGCCTCTGAACAATGCCAATTAGGTGGTCAACAATTTATCTTTGAATTCACGTGGTGTAGAGTAGAGCCAATACCAATAACTTCTCTGCTTATTTTTTCGGTTTTCATGAGAAAACTATCTCTTTCAAATATTAGCTTGACTGGCAAATGAGCAACGGTTGATAGAGCTACATGTCATCTTGCTTTTCTTTGCATCAAATAAAAAAGGGTAATGAACCAAATTAAATAATTTGATGAGATTTGGGCTAATCATCCTCTTTCCCTTGAAACAAAGTCATCATCGATTTTGAGCCAATATCAAACACTTCTTGGTTCTTTGACTCATAAGTCGTGCTCATGTGTTACAAAACTCGCATCTAGCAATGATATGGAGTCTGATTCTAATATATGGGTCCCATTGGGACGTACGGGCATGTTTTTATAAGGAATGTACGAGCATATGGCGTGCTCTTCCATGGCACGAGAACCTTCGGGAGTAGCGTCTTCCACCACAGGCATTGAAGTTGCGCACCTAGAAGCGGAGCTCCACCCGCGCGTGATTGGTTGGATGGAACCTGTATCGATATCACGCCAGGTGGAGAAATCAGCGTCACTCTTCGGGTACAGAGGGTCAAGCTCCTGCTTCAATGTCGTGACCAGGAACAATCCCGGCACGGTGTACATGTTGATCCTCATGACCAGCCACTGCACGTTCGACAACAGTTGTTGGTCGTCAATGCATAAGAACATCTTGTCCTCGTAGTCGTGGTCGAGGTCGAGGTATACGAACGCCGACAGTTGTGTTGTCAGCACATCGGCCCTGAACGCCTTATTCTCCAACATATTATCGTAGCTCCCAGCAGTATCTATGCTGGAGTTGGTGTAACTCGTCTGGGGTAAATACCACGAGAGCAGCCACATCGTGCCAGCGAAAGGATCACAGAAGAGCTCGTCCATCTCGATGCTCAGGTCCACGAGGATGCAGTCGGTGAGCACCACGTAGAGGAACGCCGACGTGGTTGCCTAGGCTGGTACGAGATGAAACAAAGACTCATTCCTACGCATTAGATCCCCTTGCAACACACGGACATGTCTGCTAGTCTTTTGGAAAGTCCAAAAGCTTCCAGCAAGCCACGAACATGCTTTCCTTCTCCCAACCGCATTGGGCTTTCCAGCGACCCTTTCTCTTCCTCCTCCGCACTCGCGCCGACCTGCCTGCGTGCTCAGCCTCACCGGCGCAGCCGCACTTCACCTCCACTCGTCGTCGCGTCCAAGCTCCTCACCATCGCATCCAAGCTCCACCTCCACCTCGCCCGAGCTCCCCCTCGTCGTCGCACTCGCAAGGCCTTATCCAGCAACGTCAGGGCAAAAGGGCTCGGGCCCATGTGATGTTAGATGGAGCAGAGTGAAGCTGCCTATTTCAGCTTTGCCTTTCACCGGCTGCATTTCTCAGCGTGTTTTCCGGAGCTCCACACGAGGAGCCCGTCCTTTTTGAACCATTTGGCGGAGGAAGCAAACAGCTCTGGGAACTGCCCAACAACCTATACCAAAGACATCACCTCCCGCACAGAGACAACTTGTCTCGTCTTTTTTGGTAGAGTCTGTCTACCGAGTGCTGGAGGACTCGATTTTTTCCTTCACTGTTCTTCTTCCTCCTCTTGACGTGTCGCCGCCCACTGCCCCGTCGCGGTGCAGTAGGGTCTCACCGGAGCTTCACAGTCCGCGTCTGCGGCAGTCTCCTCCTTCACTTCCCCTCCCAACGTCGCCATGGCCATGGGAGCTCCTACCCCGACCTAGCCCGACCGCCTCCACCGTCGTTGAACCCCTAATGCCGTCCTCCCGCCATCTCCATCGCCTGGCCGACCTGTCTCCTCCGAGCCTCTTCTGAGCCTGTCGGACTTGGAGAAGAAGAGGAGAGGCCATGTTTAGGAAAGAGAGAGAATCGAGTGTTGAGAGCCCGAAAAACACTCTGCTGTAGAGCTTTTCCGTTTTGGTAAGCAACTGAGGCTTACAAAAAAATTTTGGGTTTGGCTACTATAGCACTTTCGTTTTTATTTAGCAATTCGTATTCAATTATAGGCTAATTAGGCTCAAAAGATTAGTTTTGCGATTTTTAATTAAATTATATAATTAGTTATTTTTTATTTATATTTACTGCTTTATGTATATGCCTAAAGATTTGATGTAACGAGGCGAAAAGAAAATTTTTGGTAACTAAACATGACCTAATTTACTCGGCACTCTCTGCACGAAATGCCCACCAGCTCGATTCTGATACAGACTGTACTTCCAATTTTTGGTTCCCTCTCCCTTCTCCCAAGCGCTCTTCAGCCCCACCCACCCCCTTCTGCGGTTCTGCCCTCGGCGCCGCGCCCATGAGCCTCGCTGAGTCGCCGTCGCCGTCTCCGTCGTCGTCGAGCGGGAGCGACGACTTCTCGGCCTTCCTCGCCTCCGAGCTCGAGCTCGCCTCCAGTGCTGACTCCGCCTTCCCTAGCGATCCCTCCTCCGCTTTCCCCGCCACCGACGACGAGGGCGAGGATGAGGACGAGGATCCGGAGGAGCTAGAGGTTGAATCCATAGAACAAAACGGGTACGCGCCGCCTTCCTGCTCCTCCCTCCTCTTAATTCACCGCTAGATAGACGACTCCATGGGTTTGGCGGCTTCGGCCGCGCGATTATAACCTTGAATTCCACGCGCATTTAGAGGCGCGTTTAGAGTTGAATGATCGGCCTTGCTGTTGGATTAGGGATAAGCAGATTTGTCCCGATTCGAGCTTATTAGGGTTTCGTGCTTCATTATCGGGTAAAACATATGCTTCAGGGTTTTTGCTTGCTTTTTACATGCCTCGTGGTTTATTGGACAATGTGGATCCTCACTGCAGTAGTTGTGATTCTATAAGGATTTTAGCCCCCACTCACCCCTCCTAGAATTTACAGTTCCTACTGCTCCTGTACTGAGCGCACTTGATCATACTGACTAGTGAATCGATTGTTCTATTATGTGAAATGCCAAATCTGAAATTCGTAGAATCAATAGATTTGATAGCACTGCTCTAATCTTCAATCCCCATTTATAGAGTACCGTGAAGGCATCCATTCTCTTGTGTTATGCAAGTTTGATGTCTATTATGTTTTCATCTCCAGCTTATGGACACAGGCTGAAATTAGGACAAGACATGCGAGCATGTGCTGTAGATCCTCTTTGTTGTGGTAAATGAATACATGATAGAGTTCTTGCACTCATGTCTGTCATGTTTTCATATTCAGCTTATGGATGCAGGCTGAAATTAGGACAAGACATGCGAGCATGTGCCGTAGCTTATCTTCTCTGTTGTGGTAAATGATAAAATTCTTGCACTCTGTTGCTGCAAGGCCTATTTAACCTTCTATTTCAGATGAAAAGAAAAGGAAAATGACAATCCTAGTGAGAAATGTGAATCCTAGTCAATTAGAATCCAAAAGCAAACAAACTTTCCACTGTTCCTAGCTACGTCTGTTCTATCTTTTGATTCTTTTCCTTTAAGAAGTGTGTACCCTGCTTGATTTATTTATTTGGCTTATGTAAACTTGTGTTCCTTCATAGACCCCTTCCCTTGCCTTTGATTTTGGGGCCTAGTAGTTGTAAATTTGGCTTGTACTAGGATAGTAAGGCACCTGCTATAGATTGAGGTTTGTTCAATATAATTGAAATCCTAGTCCATCCCTTCTAATCCAGGGAGGGAGGGAGAGTCATTGCATCCTAAAAGTTAGGTGGATTACTGGTGTTGCCTAGTGACTAGGCAGGCTCGGTGGCTGCCCCTGTTTTGTGCTTGATTTTCTGGTGTTCAATATCTTTCCAAAAAGTTGTTAGATTATTGATTCACATGAAATGAAATTCAAATTTCTGATTCTAAAGTCAAATGCGATATCAATAGAATTGCAAGTCAGCAATTATGATATCATGGAGGTATTGATAGTATCGAAAAGCGCACATCTGTAAAAATGCTGCATCAGATGTTGTATCAAGTGTGTTGTCTTTCCATGCTGGGTAGTAAGAGTTTTCGGTTATCATTGAGGATAATGATGTGGAGAGCACTCTAGTTTTCGGAGAAAACAAAGGGACAAAGTTCATTGGATGAAGTTGTGTTAAGAAAGAACTAATCATTACTTGTTTTGTAGATTTTGTACTATGAATCTGACTGCTGTCGACTGCATGCAAAATGCAGTACCAAAAGGCGTAGAGTGGAGGAACAATGCCAAGATCAAGGAACATCAGTTAGGCCTGACAAAATTCCCACTGGTGTGCTTCTTAGTTGCACTTTGCAAATCTGTCAGTGACATTTTGCAACCTGAGGGGACATGATGATGCATTTACTTCAAAATTCAAAAAGCAAAATTCACCGCCGGTCCCTGAACTTGACCGGCGGTGTCATTTAGGTCGCTGAACTTCAAAAGTGATATCTGTGGGTCACTAGACTTGGCAGACAGTGTCATCCAGGTCCCTGAATTTTTAGGGTGATCACTGCAGGTCCTTAAACTTGGCCGGCTGTGTCATCCCGGTCCCTGAACTTTCAAGTTAATCACCGCATGTCCCTAAACTTGGCAAGCGGTATCATCCCTATCCAAATGTGGTCTAACCTTCTCTATAAGCTGGCATGGACGTGGATCCAACATGTGTCAATTAATCAATCATTATTTATATAATATTTATCATGAAAATATAAATTATATAAAATAATTTACATCAGCAAAAAATAAATTAAAGTATTGAAATAATTTACAACAACAAATATATTAGGTTTAAACTAAAATAGAAAAATACTAAAATTGATTTAGTATTTAGGTATCATTAATAGTATTAAAATAATATTAAAATTCCTATAGTACTAAAAGTTTTCTCTATTAAAAGTTACTTCTAATTTTAGTATTATTTTAAAAGTTTTAATAGTAGTATTATAGGCCCTGTTCGGCAGGCTGTTTTTTGGCTTATAAGCCGGCTGTGGCTGATTTGCTGTGAGAGAAAAACACTGTTCCACGGCTGATAAGCCGTGCTGATAAGCTCAGCCGAACAGGGGGATAGAAGTAACTTTTCTCTATACTATAATACTATAATACTATTACTTTAATAGTAGTATTCTAGTATTAGAACTTTTAATAATAGTATTATAGTATTAAAATTTTTAATAATAATGTTGTAGTATTAATAACAGAGAAAAGTTACTTCTATAATACTACAATTAAAACTTTTAAAATAATACTAAAATTAGAAGTAACTTTTAATAGAAAAAACTTTTAATACTATAGGTAACTTTTAATATTATTACATTTGGATAGGGATGACACCGTTTGCCAAGTTTAGAGACCTGTGATGATCACCTTGAAAGTTTAGAGACCGGGATGACATAACCAGCTAAGTTTAGGGACCTGCGGTGATCACCTTGAAAGTTTAGGGACCTGAATGACACCGTCTAACAAGTTTAGGGACCCACAGATATCACTTTAGAAGTTCAGGGACCTGGATGACACTGCCAGCCAAGTTCGACCGGCGGTGAATTTTGCTCAAATTCAAATGTGGTGTTCTAAACTATATTTTTCTGCATTGTGTTGCATGGTTGACTCTCTATCCTTGCTCATAGGATGCACTAATTGTAAAAATGGTTGCCCTTTCACATTTTTGTTCAGAGTTGTAGAATATAAACCACTTTCTGTCATTTATATTTCTGAATTTGATCACAACAAATTATCCAGCTGTCGGTGGCTATTATATATATTTTAGAATATCCCTAAAATTTTGTGTCACTTTGTTTCTTTCTTCTGTTGCAATTGGCTTGGGCTTAGTTCATCATATATTGAGCATTGAGTGTCCAATTGTCCATGTGTGACAGATGGCATGTTAAATTATTGAGAATACATTTTTTCAGGTGCATCTAAAAATGTTCAGGTCAGGGCATGTCCACATCCTGGATATATAAATGGACTTTGCTATACATGTGGCAATCCACAAGACGAGGAAGATGTTTCAGGAGTTGCTTTAGATTACATCCACAAGGTACTCTCAAACCAAATAAAACAAATAATTTTAGGATTATTTAACATAGACTTCAGGATGTGGTGTTCCCTTATGGCACCTCGCTCATATAACACACATAATTGCACATTTGTGGGCGCTGTATTGCCATTTAATTTTTCATTTCCAGTTGCACTTGCACATTGCCTTGTCTCTAAGCAGTTTTACAAATTTAGCAGGATTATTAAAACGCAGGGCTTTAGGCTAGGTACCTCAGAAATTGATAGACTTCGTTGTGCTGATTTGAAGAATCTGTTGCGTGAAAGAAAATTAGTACTCATTTTGGACTTGGATCACACACTGATCAACTCGACCAAACTCCAAAATATTTCTTCTGCTGAAAAAGATTTGGGTATTCAGACTGCTGCCTCAAAAGGTAATATTATATAATTGTATTTTAAGTTTTGAGAACTTGCTAGTCATCTTTTGTTGAAGTTATATTTTGCTACCATGAGCATAAGGTACCACCTCTGATTGCAACTCTATAGATGCTATTATGTTGTCATGATATATTTTGTCAATTTTTGATTTTTACACGATTTTATTTGAAAGTATTAGAGGTCCCAGGAAAATGACATGACTAACATTTTCTCTTCTAAGTCTACTACATCATAAAATTTCTATTTGTTTACAGAATTATGTTTGAAAATAGAGTACTGGGTACTGGCCAATGTTGCCTCTTTTGCTAGACAATGGAAATAACAAGATGGCATGTATGTTTGAATGTGGACCGGAATGCATACAGTTTACTGAGCGAAGGGCAGAGCCAATATGTTTGTATAAGCAGCTAGCATTTCACGATAGAAAATAGAAGTTGAATGCCACTGCTCATGGCATGTTTATATGCTTTAGTCTCTTCCTGTGTAATGTGGTTTTAGTTACAGATTGAAATTATTAAGAACTTTTGGACCCTCTACTCCCTCTATCATTTGTTCTCAGACAAACATTTTTATGGCTCAGTGCAGTTAGCATCAGTTGGTATTACCCATAAGTGAACTTTATAAGTCTTTTCTAACTTCTATCCTATTATGCAGAGTAATTTTTTTAGGGTTATTAAGCAGAGTAATAATGATTAACAACTTTTATATAATTACAACTGATTATTTCCTTGCAGTTGTCTATATTTCATGTCCTTTGACCATTGCTGAAACTGTTGTTGCTTATCCACGAATATATATAACATAGCAAGTGAACCCCTCATTTTCTAAATGCAGATGATCCAAACAGAAGCATCTTTGCACTAGAATCAATGCAGTTGCTCACAAAATTGAGACCATTTGTCCGAGAATTTCTGAAAGAAGCAAGTAATATGTTTGAGATGTATATATACACCATGGGTGACAAAACTTATGCAATTGAAATTGCGAAGCTTCTTGACCCTAGTAACATCTATTTTCCTTTAAAAGTGATTTCAAACTCAGATTGCACTCAGCGGCACCAGAAAGGTCTTGATGTGATTCTTGGAGCTGAAAGTGTTGCAGTGATTCTTGATGACACTGAGTTTGTAAGTGTTATTTGTTAAATGACTGTTTTCAGAAGTTTGTGCCTTTTCTATCCAATAGGGCAAGCTGATTCAGAACAATTTTATTTTATGCAACCAAAAGTCACATTATTTGACATGAATTCATTGGCCAAGCTAGGTCTTAATGTCTCATTATAGAATACTCTGGTCACTTGTGATGTAAGTGTTCCTGGTCAGTAACTGCTCTTTGTTTCCGGTTTGCTTCCAACATACAGATTTAAAAATAGAAACATCTATCCTCAATTATCAAAGCATAATGATTATCCTCAATGTGTAGAAGCTGGTAGGACCCTGTTATTTGTGCTTAGAGTGATCAAAATTTCTATTTTCTATTGTCATTTGTCATTCATGGCTGGCCAGCCTGAAATGGAATTTTGTTTCAGGTATGGAAGAAGCATAAAGAGAACCTGATTCTGATGGAGAGATATCATTTCTTTGCTTCAACCTGCCGCGAATTTGGTTTTGGTGTTAGGTCTTTGTCAGAATCGATGCAAGATGAAAGGGAGAGTGATGGTGTTTTGGCTACCGTTTTAGATGTCTTGAAGCGCATACACGCGATTTTCTTTGACATGGTTGGTTTCTTCAGTTCAAAGTTTTATCACATTTTATCACTCTGTTTCTTTCTACCGTCTATTCCTCACAGTGGATCAGTATCTTGTAAGAACAAAAGTTTTTCATTTCTAACCATTTGTCCTTGTACCTCTCTTATGTAGGCTGTTGAAACTGATCTTTCTTCACGGGATGTAAGACAGGTATGCTTTGCATATACCCTTGATGCTGCCTTTTATTCTTTAAGAATTATTTATGTTTTTCTTAAGAGTAGATGGGTTGTGTTTATAAATTTAAAACAACTGAACTATAGCTTGCTTAATACATCTTCTATGTGGCGTGACTTATAGATTTCATTTGTAATTGGCTGTTTCGGTGTTTGTATGCCCACTATACAGGTGATCAAGGCAGTACGGAAGGAAATACTGCAAGGTTGCAAAATAGTCTTCAGTCGGGTGTTCCCAAACAATACTCGCCCACAGGAGCAGATGGTCTGGAAGATAGCCGAGCATCTGGGTGCCGTTTGCTCTACAGATGTGGATTCTAGTGTCACCCATGTTGTAACTGTGGATCTAGGAACAGAGAAGGCCCGCTGGGGTGTTGACAACAAGAAGTTCTTGGTCCACCCACGCTGGATTGAAGCAGCAAATTTCCGGTGGCACAGGCAACCGGAGGAAGATTTTCCTGTCACTCCCCCGAAGGAAAAGAGCAGAGAGAAAGATAATGCTGTGGCTGGAAAGAAGGAAACGAGCAAGGATAAAGAGAATGCTGCACCTGTTCAGAAGGAAATAAGGAAGGACAAAGAAGAAAATGATGTGGCTAGCCAGAAGGAAACGAGGGATGAAAGAAATGTAGCCGGTCAGGAGAAAGATGGTGCCAAAGAAAACGTTGTGGCCATATCTACAACAGGCCCTGCTGATTCGTAATCTACGTTGGGCTCCAAAGGTATCTGACACATGGTGTAGGCCTGCAGGCCCAGGACTTTAGATCTGGTCCATTGCAAATTTTGCTGCTGACCTGAAGCTGATTGGGCCTCCGGCCATATAACTTACGATACGATGAAACTATAGGAATTTAGGCAAATTGATGTGGTTATGGCACAATTCTAAGTGAATCTATGCGTATGTGCGCCGATGGACTTTAGCTTGCAATACCTGCTTCTGTAGGTACTGCCCCCTGATTGAACTACAGTAGACATTCGTGATCGCGAGTGGAGCTACGAATTCTTTAATTTGTACTCCCTCCCGTCCCCTTTTAAGCGTCGCTCGGAAAGCGTGTCTGTAAGGGAAATACGGTTTTCTAGAGACACATGTTAAGCGACAGAGGGAGTAGCTACAAATGGTCCACGTGAATTAATTCTTGTGCACTGGGAAAGGTATATAGGTGTAGGCCGTTATGGGCCTTGTTTAGATCCCAAATTTCATACCCAAATTCCACTATGCAAAAAGAAGATTCCCATCACATTAAAATGTCGGCATATGCATGGAGTACTAAATGTAGATAAAATTAAAAACTAATTGCACATTTTTGTTGTACTTTGCGAGATGAACATTTTGAGCCTAATTAGTCAAAGTTTGGACAATTTTTATCAAATACAAACGAATTGCTACAGTGCGCATTTAATGCGTACTGTGCAAATTTAGCCCCCCAAATTGGGGATCTAAACACGGCCATGATGATGCCATACATTGAGTACGACGTGATGTGTTATCCGATGGAGTCGTAGGTCTTTTCGTTGTCATATAGTGATGATGATGAATTGATGATGACAAGAATTCCGGCATTTCGTTTGTCGTCAAAGGAGCAGGAAAGAATCTCTTCTGCTTTTTTCCCGTGATTTTCGTGTGATTGTGACGTCAAACCTGCATTATCCGGAACTCTTTTCATGGCCTATGCCTACGCCCTTGTTGAAGGGCCTATAGATACTTTTGCTTCCATTAGAGAGCAATGCCATTTTTTTTGGGAAATTTCATACAAAATTGACCAACTATGCAGGGATCAGAAGAGTTTGGGCACTTGAATGGGCAGCTGCAGATAAAACTGAGGGCTCATAAACGATAGCAGTAACGCGATATTGGTTCAGTGGTTCCATTTTCTACCGATAGACACCCGGTCTGTACTGTAATCACCCACACCACAGATCAGGCCACTTCCACTTGGTAGCAAACCCACAGCAAAACAAGACGGGCGACGCAGCTCTGGTCCCTGCCTGATTGACCGACGGCAGATTGTTTTTTCTGGCAGCTGTTCCGTGCAGGAAAACAAAGCGGTCAAAAATTAACAGGAGCCACATGCAGAACGGCGGTCCAAATCCGAGTCGTCGTCCTCCGCGATGGCCTTTCTTGGACAGGAAAAGGTCAAAATTATTGCACATGGGCGATGATGGGTTTGGATCTCCAGTCCTGCAGGTGCCGTCCATCGGGGCTCCGGCAGCTGCTGCGTCTCGTCGGGCCGACCGACGACGGACCCCAGCAGCCCTGCCTGCCCTTACCTTGCGGTTGCCTCCGAGTTCCGCCGGACGCCCCTCCCGCCGCGTGCGCGCCGCACACATGCATGCGTACGTCATGTGCTCGCCCCGCCCGGGCCGGCCGGCACATGCGGCTGCGGAGCATCTTGGTTCTCGGTGCCCGGGTTCGTCGCTGGGGGTTCAGAAGCTCGCGTGCCTGCCGCGTAGCCTTGCCGGCTTGCCTTGCGGACCGTTCGGAGCGACGAACGGTGTGTTTAGTTGTGAAAAGCAAGTGAAAAGTTACTATAGCATTTTTCGTTGTTATTTGACAAATATTATCTAACCATGAAGTAACTAGGCTTAAAAGATTCATTTTGACATTTACAGATAAACTGTGCAATTAGTTATTTTTTTACCTATATTTAATACTCCATGCATGCGTCCAAATATTTGATGTTATGAGTGGAAGAGGAAATATTTTAGGTTTGCATGGAAGTGAACACACCCCTACTCTGTTCGGCTTGCGCAGGGGATCCTAGGCGCATTTTAGCTGATGTCCACACGTCACCCGGCTCTCCTTTTTCATTGTCTTCCGAGCTGGGCTGGGCTGGGCATATGCCCACCACCACCACCGGGAAGTTGGGGAGTTTTCATGACGAGTGATCCAGGGCGGGGAATGCCGCGGTGGTGGTCGGCGTTGTCTTGCACCTGTTCGTCTGAGGTATTTAGCGGAATTAGCAGTTATCCAGCAGTATTTTTCTCTCACAATAAACTAGCGAACGGTACTTTCAGCCACAATAAACCAGCGAAACGAACATACTGTTGGTCTTGGATCCTTCGACCATGCATCATGCATGCATGCATTCTGCACGGTGACGGATGGAGGTGGGAGATCAAGAGCATCACATTGCGCACCGGTCGCGTATGTATGTATGGGTACAAGCATGGTATTGGCGGCACATGCGAGATCGATCGAGTCTGGCCAGGGCAAACAACCTTGGCGCTCAGGATCATCATGTGACCTGTTTTGTTTTTTCCAATCTTGTTTTCTAGACCGAATATCAAACCTGCGGTCGTATCGGCTAGGCAGCTAGCTATGGTCTATGGAGTTAACTTATGGGCTATAATGGCACGCACTAGGCAAAAACAAAAAAAAAAGAGCAGGAACAACACAAAAAGGGGGCTTTTTATCCTTTATATTGTCGGCGCATGCCAATCCCCTGCGTTTGTAGAGCTAGAGCTCGTCATCACCAGGCAGTCCATGCCGTGCCCAAAAAAAAATCGGACGCGTCGTGTGCGCATACGTAGGTGCCATCAAGCACGTATACGTCCTTGGACCACCCAATGGAGACCGAGACGTACGGCGCCGTGGTTGGCGATCCGATGACTCCCTCAGGCCTCAGGTGAGATCATCCACCAGCCGGCACGCGGCACGCCCTCGCCTCGACGAATCTACACTACTATCCATCGCGCGGCCGCGGCTAGATCACAGTGCCGTGCGCCAGCGCTCGGACCACGCGGCCATGCACGCGAACGAACCCAAAGGACAAAGCCGACAGCAGCACGCGAGCGGATTGCGCACACGCCACGACCTCCCGACTGGCCCCCCATGACAGCCGCGCGCCCAGATCTGACCCACATCGATCGGGAGCCCTGCGCCCAGATCACGTGCTCTGCTCGCGGCCTAGCGCCACCGCCTGCATGCCCCTTGTGTGTGTGTGTCCGTGTTTGTTGGCTGGTTCCGGCAGCCAGGCATGGGCGCCGTTTCGGTAGAGCAACAAATGTGCCGTTTGTTCTTCCAGTCGCATTCGCACCTCGCACACAAACAGACATCGAAGGAGTTTTCCACCACGGCACCAAGACCAAGAGATGCCGCTACGTACGGCACTAGGTAATAAGTAACTATATACCTACCCCCATGCATTTGATGTGTTGATCGAGCGAGACGAGGAAGATGCACGTACTGACTATACGTACTTGTAGATACCAGCAAAAAATAGAGCATACTCATACAGGAAGTATATATTCAGTCCTAAGAGTAGACGAATATACGCAGACTCCCATACACGGTACGAAAAACAGTAAGATCGTCATTCCTAGTGACATGTGTTCATTACGCGGTTTCCAAATTCCAATGATATCACATCGTCTAAACAAGTGTGGTCTAAATAAAGATCTTCGTTGGTAGGACTTTTGTTCGTACTTGTCCACAACACGTGAAAATGGCTTCCGAAGCCGAAAATAAGCTAAATATAGTGAAGCTGAAGTTATTTATTCTTAGCCAGACGCCAAAGTCACTAAAACGTAGCTTTTCTGGCTTCACTGTTTTCGGAAGCCCAAAACTTGCCAAAATAGAAGGCCTAAATGAAATCACACTTTTTGGTGCACAATTTTATTTCTTATTAGTTTTATTTATAGGTTACCTAAAGCATTTATGTAACAGGCTTGATGCGGGGGTGGTCTAGGCTATGGTGGTGGAGGTGGTGGCGGCATGCTAGGGCTAGGGTTTGGGGGTGGCAGCACTGGGAGGGAGGAGGGAGAGGAGGCAGCGGCGTGTGGAAGAAGAGAGAGAAGAGAAGATAAAGGTCTTTCGGCTATTCTATTCTTGATTGCAACGGTTACATGGCCTCTTGTATTTATAGTCTTGGGGGACTGGCCCCTAAGCAATCTCAGGAGATCCTTATAGGATTTGGATTCTCCTTTCCTAACAACTCAAACTCGATTCCTTAACTAACTAACTCTTTTCAAATCCACGAAGTCTCAACTAAGGTAACTTGATAATGATTGATGACGTCGGCGGCGGCGGCGGCCACCGCGCCTCCCTCCTCCTTGGGCGCGCGCCCGGCCTAGGGCAGGCCGCGAGGCCCGGCTGGCGCGGTGGCAGCGGCGTCCCCTCCTTGGGCCCTAATTGGCCCGTTTTCTCCGCCAACGAGTACGGCCTGTGTTGGACGTGTGACAGAACTCCCCCTTCTCCACTCAGCGCGTCTTCGTGCCGAAATAGGACCTAGTCGTTGGCACCGTCGGGGGTAAGCGCTCCTCCTGGCAAGATGGCTGGGGGTTGTTGTTGTAGCCGAAGACGAAGTACATGTAGTCGCTCGTGTTCGTCCCTGTTCGACAATCGTTGTGTGACGTAACAAGGAGAAGTCGAGGGACAGCTGCCCTGAAGTTGAAGTGGATCCTCTCTTGAGATGGAGCGACGAAGTCATGGATGTGGTGGTCATCATCCGGGGTGAGGGAAGCAGGGAGCTGACACCAGATCGTCGAGGTCAAGCGTGTTGGTGGTGATGTCATCAAGCCGAGCATGGTGCCGAAGATGAAGTGCCCATAATCGAATTCGTCGGGGGAGAGGCGTTGTCGATTGTAGCCGTGGTGGAGGGCGATGAAGATGTTGTCGACGCGGAGCAGCTGGCGGCCGATGTTGTCGATGAAGACCACGGTGACCGAGGGTCGGGTGCCCCCTGGCTATGTGCGGCCCAACAGGATGCATGTTGGTGTCGTGTTGTGGTTGGCTGATGTCGGGGTCGGGTGGCAGCGCAACACTATGGGCTCCCTAGCCTCCTGGTCTTTCTCGTCTGATGATCTGCAAAAGGTCAGGCAGAAGTGGCGAAGCAGCGAGTATGTAGAGGCGTCTGTCGAAGAAGAGGAAGCCTTGGTCCATGGACCAAGCTGGTGCTGTCGAACCGTTGTCGATGGCGATAGCGATGTGGTGTAGTTCACGCTCTTGGAGGGTAGCGCTGCAGAGCTTGGTGAAGAATGGTACATAGATGGAGCTAAACTGGTCAAGGGTATTAGGGCGCCTAGATTTGCTTGCCCTAATCAAGATGCCGCGTGGGGGTGGCGCCTGGTGCTCGTGGGCAAGGGTGACTGCGTAGCTGCGGTCGTGGTACAGGAGCTCCATGCTGGTGAAGTCTCACGTTAGACGCCGAAGGTTGGTAGGCCATGGTGTCCCAAGAATGACGTTGATGTCGTTGCCGATGTCGAGTAGGAAGACGTCGATGGTGGAGACCTCGTTGTCGATACGTAGCGGAGTGCTAAAGGAGGACACTCGGCAAGTGACTTGGTGCCACTACTAATGAGGATGGTGGTGTAAATGTGTTGCTCCCGGAGGCCGATGGCATGCGCAACATTAATGTCAATAATGTTGTGCATCGCTCCTATTTCCACCAAGATGAAGACTCCCATGCCGGCGATGACACCTGTCAGGAACATAGGAGTGCATCTACGGGCAGCTGCATTTGTCGTACCTATCATCATTATGAAGGTGTTGTCGGTGTCGTCGATGAGCGAGATGGTAAGGTTGTTCTCGCGTTTATAGTCATTGATGGAGTGCTTGTTGTAGTAGATTTGGACGCTGGTCCGGTGGTGTTTGTCCAGCGGGTAGTCTCGGATTGGCCCGCCGAAGTACTCGGTCATGCCGTGGTTGGCGTGCTCCGGGTTGGTTGCCGTTTTGATCCCTGCCAGGTGCATGTACCGTAGTTGTGCTATATGTATTAGGTGAAAGATGGTATACCCGATTTCCATGTCGTTGGCAGCATATTGGCCTCTGATGGACTCGCAGCCATTGAGCCACGCTAGTGGATCTACAGAGCCATCGTACGTCGGGGTTGGTAGTGGGGCCTTGATGGTTAGCCAAGACTTTGCTGGTGTTGGTGCTGCTAAAGGGGGAGGATCCTGTGGAGATGTAGGGGAGGGTGTCTATTGTGCCGGCTGCTATGGTGCAGTTGTGATCGCCTGTTGCGCCGGCGACCAGATTGCCGGCTTAGGTGGTGGGACTTGGGGCGCCTTGGGATCTGCTGTCAGGTGAGGAAGCAGAAATTGGAGCTGTGCCATAGGCATTACCTCCTGTCCCGATTGGGTGATCGTGTTGATGTTAGGGATCTCCTTGGGACATGATTCTTTGCTGTTATGTTGAGGGTCGGGCAGCAGCAGGCTGCTACTGCTGTTGACGGGGGGGGCCCGGAGTTGATGGCCGGAGTATACCCGTTGTCGAGGATCTAGCCTGGGCATGGCAGCAAGGGCAGCTGTAGTGCTGGTGGTGCCGCAAACAAGTTCTGCGACGCCTCCCTGACGATCTCTGGGAGAGATTTCCTCCATCGTGGTGTTGACGAACGATTTGTTGGTGGTGATCAAAACTTGCTGTTTGTCCGCATCAAGGTTGTCGATGGCGGCGTCCAGATTCAATCTGGCTTGGATCATCGTTGTGGTGTTACACGTCGAGAATTCTTTGAAGATGAAGAGATGGCAAAGCGGCTTAGTACCAATACCTGGAGAAAAAAGCCTCCTAAACATATGGCTAGCAACTGGTTCACCAGGAGTACGCAGGAAAGGCAAAAGCACTACAAATTAGTGATTTAGGAGTTCTGCGAGGTGTTGGGCTCCAACGGAATTGGATCTGTTTTAGATGGAGAGGTGTTGCGACTGTTAAAGAACTTTTAGAACTTTCGTGTCCACCCGTTGATGAAGTCATTGGCGACGTCCTCCTTGGGGTGTGCACTCTCGATGTTGTTCAAGGTGGCGTTGAGATTGGCGGGGTTCACGTTGACTTTATCGTCGAGGTTCAGGATCAGATCCAGTTTGGCGTTGAGGTTCTGGAGCTCCTTCATGATGGTGGCGGCCATGGATGCCCGAGGAATCGACTTGGTCTCCGGATACCAGATGTAACAGGCTTGATGCGGGGAGTGGCCTAGGCTATGGTGGTGGAGGTGGTGGCGGCATGCTAGGTCTAGGGTTTGGGGGCGACGACGCTGGGAGAGAGGAGGGAGAGGGGCGGCGGCGTGTGGAAGAAGAGAGAGAGAGGAGAAGATAAAGGCCTTTCAGCTATTCTATTCTTGATTGCAACGGTTACATGACCCTTGTATTTATAGTCCTGGAGGACTTGGTCCCTAAGCAATCTCAGGAGATCCTTATAGGATTTGGATTCTCCTTCCCTAACAACTCAAACTCGATTCATTAACTAACTAACTCTTTTCAAATCTACGAAGTCTCAACTAAGGTAACTTGATAATGATTGATGACATCGGCAGCGGCGACGGCCACGGTGCCTCCCTCCTCCTTAGGCGCACGCCCGGACTAGGGCAGGCCACGAGGCCCGGCTGGCGCGGCGGCAACGGCGGCGATGTCCCCTCCTTGGGCCCTAATTGGCCCGTCCATCGACGAGTATGGCCCGTGTTAGACGTGTGACAATTTACTATATATACAGTGTTGTGATCAAGTGTTCCATGTGGTTGTAATGGTTACTAAATCAAGCACCGATGCATGACCGATTTACCATATATATGGCCATATAATAAAAACTGAAATATCACGTTGGCAAATAAACATTGCATCGCCGTCAATAATGAAAAATGGATTAA
The DNA here is from genome assembly GCA_038087645.1 of Saccharum hybrid cultivar R570. Lineage (NCBI taxonomy): Eukaryota > Viridiplantae > Streptophyta > Magnoliopsida > Poales > Poaceae > Saccharum > Saccharum hybrid cultivar. The sequence continues at coordinate 22,660,517 of JAQSUU010000496.1, forward strand.
TTAATTTACTCCAATAAATAACCACACGGTATAAAATGGATGATACTCCTATGATGCATGTGAACATGGGAGAAATCCGATTATTTGAGTGCCCATCTCGGCCGGTACGTACAATTAAGTTCTGAAATGGAAGCAAACAATACTCCCTCCATTCAAAAATTGGGGGCGTATTACCAAAAAAAAAAATTCAAAAATTGGGGGCGTATAATGTATGGACCTCTTCCCCATGCGCCGGCGCTCATCGTACGAGACTTGGCCTCCTCGTAACTTTCGCGTCATTCATGCAGCGCCGTCTCCAGTCGCTTCAAGTGCCCAGCTCCGTTCCCTCCCGTTAGCGATCCTGGCCGCGCTGGAGTATAAGAGTCACGCGAGTTGCTCCACGCCGCCAGCGAGTTGCTCCACGCCGCCACGCCGCTGAGTCGCGAGTTGCTCCACGCCGCCACGCCGCCGTGCCGCGAGTTGCTCCACGCCGCCACGCCGCCGCGCTGCGAGTCGCTCCACGCCGGCGCGTTGCTGCAAGACGATGGATCGCCATGACGGCGACGGCAAGGTCTCGTACGTGCATGGCATCAACTGGGCACCAGATTCTACCGACGACGATGAAGGCTCGATGGCTGAGAGTGAAGTGCAACACGAAGATGAAGACCCCATGGCCGAGAGCGAGGTACAGTTTGTTCAGGATACTTATGCAGGTGAGACTGAGGTGCCGGACTCCTAGATGGACATTGCCGACGTCGACGAACCTGATGTCGAGAATGCCCTTGAACCTTGTTCACCATGAAATCCCGGCTCACTTCCTTTGTTACCGACGTCATGGCTTTTGTTACAAGGGTACCTATAGATGAAAGCCCAAAAAACAGCTATTTTTACAAAAGATTCATCATTCATGCAAGAAAAAAAAACTATTTTTAGAAAGATTCATCATTCATGTAAGCAAACAAAAAAACAGCTATTTTTAGTACCTGCGTCCCTGTTTGGGCTCCATCTCTTTGCTGGCTCCAATGTGACAAAAGGAAAAATGCCTAGTTTACCATCAAAAGTACAGTGTCCATTCTCATCAAATCTAGGCCTCGTAACCACAGCTAGGAACATCACCTTTTCAATAAATTTTTTGCTTTTCACCGCTCTTTGTGGTCTTTCTTCATCATTTGCAAGGTAATATTTTTGGTTCCTACGAGTCCTATAGAACCACTTTTCATCAATGTACACAACATTGTACAGTGATTTAAAAGACAAAGAATGCTCATTCAGCATGGACAAACAATACTTGACGCGGGCCTTCTTATTGTCATCGGTCAAGCTAAACTTGAGGTCATTAGTGTGCCGACGAAAATAGCCTTCTTTGAATCGGTTATAAAGTGTGGTCTTCTTAACACCCAATGCTTCCGAAAGATCAGCAAAAGTACTGCGCTGACTAAGAGGAACATTTTTTATGGCTTCCATGTCTATTTCTATTCTTTTCCTACCACAATTCTTAGACCACTTGTTCACAACATTATTTATTCCACCATCTTTTCCTTTTTTCCAAATTTTCTGCACAAGTCTTAGAGGAACCTCAAATTTATCTGCAACGTACTTTGAAACCCCATGTTTTAGCCTAGGAGGATCAGTTTTTGCCAGTAGCTCTAGGTATATGGCGATCTTCAAATCATCAGGATAGTACCTCCGTCTATTGTTATGGGAACCTGTAACATATGCATACTATTCATCGTCCGACAACTAACATATGCATACTATTCATCATCCGACAAAGAATTGAACTGTTTAAACTGAACCTAAACAGACATACCATGTGTAGCCGAACCTTGCTGGTCATTGGCATCATCTACTTGTATTCCTTCTGTCCCTCCATCATTCACAACAGGAGGAGCTTTGCATGAAAAAAAAAGGAAATAAGATCACCTAAGAAACAAAGGTAGTTGATCTAAAGGGATTATTAGTACAGGAAACTGAAAATCACCATTTGAAAAACCCTCTACTTGGACGCCATCTGCTGGAGCATCATCTTGTTCTCCATCTGCTGGAGCATCATCTTGTTCTCCATCTGATCCTTGGCCATCACCTAAGATATGGAACACAGAATCAAAAAAGTTCAGATCATGCACAGAGGGAAGGCACAGCAGATCGAGGATCATGATTAGGTACTCACCTTGATTCTCATCATTCCAGACCATGGCATAATCGAGTTCATTGGCAGGGCCATCCCACTCCTCTATCTCATCCCAAGCTATGGGATTTTCTAAGTCTGATTCTGATGGATTTTGGTTCAAATCGATCTCTAGCCCAGGCATGGTTGTAGTACAGCATGAGTGTGAGATGGAGAGAGATGGAAGGGTTCAGTGGTCTTATATGTAGACCGTGCAAACCTAAATGAGATGTCTGTCGCGGAGCACTGGCGGCAAATGAAATTTCCTTTTGAAATTTGGTTGCCGCGAAGAAGGAAAACGAAAAGAAGAGAGATTTGAGCGCCGTCAATAGGGAAGGAAGAGAATTGCGCGCGCGATGCCAGGCATGGTGAAAAGGAAAGAAAGAAGATTTCGGGCGGTGAAAAGGAAAGCTGGGCATGCGCGCGATGCCAGGCATGGTGAAAAGGAAAGAAAGAAGCTAACGGCGTTTTGGGCGGGGTTAGCGGACTATTTGCTCGGTAATCCAACAGACGCGGGCGGAGTAAATGGAAACGGCTATTTAAGGAGCAATCCTGCATGCGCCAGCTTTCCTTGGTCATCGCACCACACCCAAATACGCCCCCAATTTTTGAATGGAGGGAGTACCAATTATCCTTTCAGTTTCCACCAAACCACAGCAACTTGGATCGAGAACGAGTCAGCAGCTGCACTACTAGTCGTGCCGCAGTTTCGATGCGCAACGAGCCCAAGGATCTGTGCCGGTATCGGCCCAATTAATTAATATTTAAGCTTCCTTCACCGTACACCGTCAAAGCCTAGGCAGGCAGCTAGCATTCCTTGGTAACGACGACGCGGCGGGTAAAAAAGACAAACGAAAACGCTTGATGTCTCAAAGGCTACAATGGGCGTTGTACGTCTTTCTCTAAAGACGCGGCAGATTAGCTAGGGTTTAGCTCCGAGCAACGCATGCATGCATCACAGTGGAAGTAGACGAGACTGAGATAGCAGCTGCTACTCCTAGCGCTGCCGCAAGCTACAACACGGTGCTGTGTCCTGCAGACTCGGTCATCGCCTCATCGGGTCATCCATGAAGAACTAGGACAGGCTGACCACGAGGCCAGAGGTTATTGTAGCATGCCGTCATGGCGTGGTTTAGTACAGTGTTATACAGTAAACAATGGTGTCAGCAGGCTTACGAGGCGATCGAGAGCCAGACAGGCAGCGGCTCCCGCGATGTGCCACTGTTCTGTCACAGGCGCCCACCATGTTGCAGTTGCAGAACAGATCCAGGGCGACTGGGCGAAAATGCGTGCAGTGCAGGAACAAGAGGTGGTGTGGCGTGTGTTTTTAACCTGACGCAGAGATCTGGACAGGTTTGCCAGCTTTCAGAGTTTGTTTCTGGTTCGTCGTGAACGTTCATCGGCGCGGCTTGAACAGCTTAACCGTGTGCGTTCTGACAGCAAAAGGGACAATAACAGACATCGCGTATCATCGGTTCAATACACTCAAGTTTTGCACCCGGGGCCGGCGGTGACTGATCACTTCCATGGACAGCGACTTTATTGGGTTCAGTACTGTACGTACTATGTACTACCTCCGTCCAGAAAAGAATGCAACTACGTGTTGCGTGTCAGCAAAAGTAGTTCATATTTAATTAAATTTCTAGCAAATACTATTCATATTTACGGCTCCAAAATAATTTATTATAAAAATACATTTCGTAATTAATCTAATGATATTTATTTGATATCATAAATATTGATATTTTTTATCTATAATTGATCAAACTTAAGATACAAAACTATGACACTGTGCTAGAATTGCATTCTTTCTTGAACGGAGGGAGTAGGAGTATATATAGGTCAAAGACGATCAAGCAATGTTATCCACTTGTAATCCTGAAAGATGAAAGGAAAGTGCGCCTTTTCCCCCTCTACTTTTGCTGAGATGGACCGAGTAAAAACCGGTGCCGCGACACCTTTCGCGAAAGAAACCTGATTTCGAGGCCTGGTTTAGTTCCGGCCGGATTCGGCACTATACACACTGTCACGTTAAATTAGCGCACGGTAGCATTCGTTTGTATTTGGTAAAAATTATCTAAACTTTGACTAATTAGACTCAAAATGTTCGTCTCGCAAAGTACAACCAAACTGTGTAATTAGTTTTTGATTCCATCTACATTTAGTACTTCATACATGTGCCGACATTTTGATGTGACGGAAATATAGTAAATTTGGTGGCTAATTTAGGGCATGTTTAGTTCCCGAAAATTTTTGGGAAATACTACTGTAGCAATTTCGTTGTTATTTGACAAATATTATTCAATCATGGACTAACTAGGCTTAAAAGATTCGTCTCATGAATTTCATCTAAACTGTGTAATTAATTTTATTTTTTTATTTATATTTAATGCTTCATACATGTGTCAAAGATTCGATGTGATGAGGAATCTAAAAAATTTTGCAAAATTTTTGGGTAACTAAACAGGGCCTAAGGGCTGGTTTAGTTCGTGAAAAATTTGGCAAACTGACACTGTAGCAGTTTCGTTGTTATTTGACAATTAGTGTCCAATCATGATCTAATTAGGCTTAAAAGATTCGTCTCGTGCATTTTGTCTAAACTGTATAATTAGTTTTATTTTTTATCTATATTTAATGTTTTATGCATGCGTCTAAAAATTCGATGTGACGTGGAATCTTGAGAAATTTTGAAAACTAAACAGGCCTTTAAGGCATCTAAACAGTGTATGGCCGACGTAGCAAGCAAAGCAAAAGCAGCTGCGCTTTACGAAGCTGGCATGCACTTGGGCAGGGCCTGGCTCACAGTCACAGGTTGCCTGCAATGCAATGCACCCACTTCCCTGTTGGCTGGTCCCACTTCCACCCATGAAAAGGTGGCCAACAGGACAAGTCACTGAAGCACAGCACGCAGCACATGCAAGTTTGCAGTGGTGGAGTTCCTGGCTTCCTGCATGCAGACGGAGTAGCAGCCTGCTCACTTGACAAGCCCATGCCGTATCGCAATGCATGGTCCTGCCTCACGCCCTCGCTTGCAGCTGTGTTGAGATCCCTGTCGACGCCAGCCGGCCGGCGACTTCAATTTGTCAGGGAGGACGAGGAAGAGTACAGGGCCGAAGGGGCAAACTTGTGGTAGATCTCGGCAAGTGAAGTCTAGAGGTTCCTGCTTCCACTCGATTCTTCAATGCCGAGCGGTCGTTCTCAATACGTTGTTCCTCCGTAAACAACTGTAGCATTAACTACTGTTGGGGCATGCATGCTACAGTCCTACTCCTACCGTCGCTACACCGGCAGGCCGCACAGGAAACGGGCAGCAGCAGCATGTGGCGGGCATCTCTCGCCTCGGCATCGGCAGCCGCGTCTCCGTCCGCAGGCAGGAATCTATCTCTTCTTCTCACCGCGCCGCTCGGCGACATGGCCGGGGGACCTTGTTTGCCAGTAACAATCCTGCATACTTTAATCGCCATTAACAGACGTCCAACTACAGCCACATGGCTCTCAACGGGCACGGCGTCGGCGATGTGTGCTGACCGGCCGTCCAGCTAATAAATATACTACTGGTGCAAGTGCAACGTCTCATCGTGTCATGGCCACGGCCACAGGGGATCAGGGGATCCATCGGGTTGCACACATTGCTCTGCACTCTGCAGTTTGCACATGACCTGAACCATCCAAGCATGCATGGCAGCAGTTGCCGTGTGTCCTTAGTGTCGTGGATCACATCTCTACCGTGCTTTAGGCTGAAATTTGGCAATCGCTGTTGAAAAGCGACGTCTCATCACCAGTTTCTGTTTCTCCTCGTGGTTGTACGAAACGAAACGAAACGGATGCGATGCAATCATGAGAGGGTGGCACCGTAGGTGAGAAACGTGCCGGTTGTTGAATGAACCCCAACCTCAACCCCTAGCTAGAGATTCCACCTACTCGACCTTTTGCCTCTGTTTAAACAGTCAGTCAGTCAACGTCTCTCGTGATCTGAGACCCTAACTTCTATCACATCAATATTACTTTATTAAATACATAAAGTACTAAATGTAAACTAACTGTATGTATATCAACACAGATCAGAAGTAATTTATAAAACAAATCTATTAAGTCTAATTAGTCTAAAATTAGAAACTTTTTATCAAATAACACCTCTAACCAAACAGACCCTAAGATTAGCACGTAAGTGTCACGAGCTTGACCGGAAAAATAATGTATGTTGTCAAAGAACATGAAACCATGTGAATGTACAACATTTAAAATGCCTATGCGAGCCAGATCTAGCGAAGCCCAGTTGTTGCAACCGCCTTTAACTCCTTGCGGGTGTTGCCAGGCAGTGGAGTTGAACCACTTTTGAGGAGGAATCAAGCAAAAGGGGTCACATCCAGAATGTGAATCTCTTTCGGATTCGTACTGGAGATTTTTCAGCTCTTTCCCTTCGAAAAATGGCACCCGATTTTGATCAAATCCATGTTCTAAACATGCTCCAACTTTATCGTTTCTCAAGGAAATAGTCAAGCTCATGAAAAAGTAAATTTCGAGGTCATGAGTTCCAAGAAATAAATAAAAGTGGCCACATAATTTATTGAACTTGCTATTTTTTATGAACACCTATTTCTCTCATTTTTTATATGAGACACAATTTACCAAAACCAAAGTTATCAATCAAATAAACAAAAGCTCGACCTTTCTTTCATCGGTGACAGTAAGAATAAAGAAGCTTGACAAGTGAGAATCAAACAAAACAAACGGTACATTGAGCGGCGGGGGAGCAGACAAGACGAACTTTTTGAAGCAATCACGCAAAGTACAGATTTAAAAGCCAGACTATATTAGCGTTAGTACGTTCGCTTGTCGTACTTTTTCAGTCAACGAATAGTATTTTTTCTGACAATAAATTAGTGAACAGTAGTTCCAGCCATGACTTTTTATGGCAAGCGAACAGGGTATTAGTATTAAACTCTAGTCATGGAACAAAATCACAGCAAAAATTGACACCGCTAGCTCAGACTTACGGAGTACTGCCACATCAGAGTCCAAATTCTCAGCTTAAATGAACTAAGGAGCTTCCGACAACCCTTCTGCTCTAGGAAATGAAATTTGCATCAACACCCTCCATTATCAGGTTGGGAACTTCACACTCCATTTTGTTTCAAAAATTTTGGATGAAATATACTCACTTCAACTGATTTGCAGGTTCTCCCTTCTATCTAGGAGACAGGATTCAAGTTGGAAAATGCAGGCATTTCATAGGTTTTCATGCATGTCGATCCTTCAAAACTGAATGTTTGCACTGAAAGCATCAAAGTTGAGGCAGTTTTTTTTTAATTTATGTATTATTAAGATTGCCTCAACATTTTCTTTGGGTAGATAGATGCAATTAGAGGTAAAAATTGGAGGGTGCCAATGCAAATTCCAAACCCAGGAAAAGGAGAGATTGAAAGGCTCCGATTATCATTTTAACCCTTCGAACTACCCTTATTTACGACCACGATCATAGAGTCTTACCAAAAGGAGACGAATGGAATTAAAATTACTAACAACAGATAAGTACTGCTACCGATTAAACAGCCTGCTTACTTCGAGCGCTCAGAAGGCGCAGATCTCATCGGCGCCCGCCGCCGCCGCCTTGCGCGGGCACACCGACACGGCGCCGCCCATCGTGTTCTTGCAGTGCGCGATGGCGCCCTCTATAGCGCTCTGGAGCTCCTCCATGGACGATGCCGTGGACAGCGACACCGGCGGACCGACGCCAATGCCGCTCGCAACGGCCGCAGCCGCTGCAGCCGGCACGTCGGGGAAGCCGACGCCGCCGGCCCCGCCGAAGGTGAGCAGACCCGAGTGGCTCGGCGACGACCGCATCGATGACGGGCAGCTCGCCGCGGCCCGCTTCTGGCGCGGGAACCGGAGGTTCCCGGAGAAGGAGTTGGAGTGCGCGTACTTGCCGCCGCCAACAACCTCTGCCTCCACCGCTGCCGCAGCCGCGACGGCGTGGTCGTCGTCGCCTCTCTTCTTGCGGATGGAGAAGGTGAACGGCTTCTTGAACCCCTGCTGCGGTTGGTTGTTAGCGCCACCGACGCCCCCGCCGCTGCCGCTGACGTTGTTCTGGTTCTTGGGGATCTGGGAGAGCTTTTCGTAGAGCGGTTTCACCTTCTTGGCGTACTTCTTGATCACCTCCTTGGCGAGCGACTTGGACGGCTGCTTCTTCGCGGCCGGAGCGCCGGCGCCACGGTGGAAGACGGAGGAGAAGCGGGTGGCGAAGGACGAGAGGTACTGCTTCCCGGTGCGCTTGTTGGCGGGTGGCAGCCCCGCGAAGGAGGCGGCGGCCGACAGCGGGTGGTGCAGGTGGCGGTCATCCTCGGTGGCGGAGCTGGGGCGAGACGACGAGGCCGCGGAGTCCGGGAGCAGCAGCGCGGCGCAGTCAGCGGAGAAGGACGACGACGTGCTGCCGTTGGAGTCGCGGGAGGAGTTGGACGTGGAAGTGGAGTCGGACGCGGAGGCGGAGGACGTGGACGCCGACGACAGCAGCAGCGTGCGCACCATGGAGATGCGCGGCGACAGCTGCAGCGGCAGGAGCTGGCCCTTGTAGAAGAGCTCGTCGGCCGGGCACAGCTGCTCCGCCGACCGCTGCTTGGACGCCGGCGACAGCGTGACCGTGAACTCGAACTCCGACGACGACGCCGAGGACGACGACGCCGGCGACGGGAACGACCTCACGCCGCCCACGCCGCCGGCGCCGGCTGCGCTCTTGTTGCCTCTCGTCCTGCCCATGATGCGCTTTGCGGCCGCTACAGACTCATGGTGGCGTCGGGGGAGTGATGGAGAGGCGCGGTGTGGGCGGCAAGCATAGCGAGGAGCCGAGGAGACGAGGAGACGGGAGGAAAGGTAAAAACTTTTCTGGGGTGACGAACCTGACGTCTTTATGAGGGGGGGAGCCGGCCAGCCGGGTCGTAGTCGCTGCGCCGAGGAGATGCCCCGGCGGGGACGGGGGGCCATGACGGCCGCGATCGCATGTGAGGGCCGTCTCCGCGGCCGTCGGATCACTTCGGGATCAGGATCGGATGGCTTGGCGCTGAATATTCCAAGAAATAGTTTTCTTTCTTGGTCAATAAACAGGCAGTTATAACTGACTGATGACTGGATCTCGCTGTGAATGTGGACAGGAATTTCTGTGGATTTCTCTCCATTTCTCCGTGGAACAATGCAGCTAACTTTTCTCCATGGAACAATGCAGCTGACTTTTTTTTTCAACCGGGGAGCCTTTCTCCTCGTTCCCGTGTACTGTACATAAAAATACCGCGGTCACCGAGTTCGAACCCGGGGTGGCCGGCACGGCCTTTGGCCTCATGCTCCGGCCATCGCAGCTGCCGCTTGTTGCTAGATAAAGCCTTAAAGGGCTAGTTTGGATCTCATTCATTTCTTATAGTGAGAATTTGATTCTAGATATTGGATACAAACTAAAAAAATGTTTGGATCATACTTTTATAGTGAATATTACAGTAGATTTAGGGTACATATAGTTGGATCCTAAAATCTAAGTGTTTGGATCTTATTCTTATTTTTCCATCTCATTCTTGTTTTTCTTACAAGATTCAAGTCCTTTTTTTTGCTATTCTTTGAGATGGATTGACGAAGACTTATGGTACATGGGTTGAAAATGGAGTAATGATTATATAGTACTACCTCCGTCTCAAATTATAAGTCATTTCAATTTTTTAGAGTCAAAACATCTCAACTTTGATCAAATTTATATAACAAAATAATAATATTTATTATACCAAATAAATATCGTTAGATTCTTTATTAATTATTTTTTCATAGTATACCTAGAGACGGATCCAACACTGGCGCGGGATGGGCTCGAGCCCCCGCTACCGCTGCTCAGACCATAGAACCTCTCCTACGAACTTGCACCTATTTAAGCTTGAAAGAAAAGGCTATGGATGAAAGGTTATGAGATAAGCCCCTCTTGGCTTATTTTCCTAAATCCGCCACTGAGTATACCTATGATGATGTCATAAATCTTTGTAATTTTCTCTATAATCTTAATCAAACTTGAGATATTCTGACTCTCTAAGAAATTTGGAATGACTTATGATTTGGAACCGAGTGAGTAGTATATCTTCAAGTGTAGTACATTTTTCTTCCTTAACAGATTTTATATTTCGTACACCTCTACAAATATGTCAACGGAATTCAAGTGAATCCACTGTAGATTTATCTAGTACATGTACGTTCACGACGGGTGGTTGCATCTACGCTCCGCATAAACTCTTGGATATTGTGCTCATTTATTTTGGGATGAACATTGCACTGAGGGCAGCAGCAGCCAACAAGTCCATGTTGCATGTTTCCTTGACAGGCGCCCTGAGGCCACAAGCCCGTGACACCGCTTCCGAGCCTCCATCACGAATCAGTGGACTGGACCGTGGTCATGGACTATGGTTGTGCCGTTAGTTTTTTTTTCAGTTTTTCTCGTGAGACTTCAGCTTCCTACTGTATTATTACTCTCTCCATTCTCAAAATAATACAGTTTTTTATATAATACTGAGTCAAATTATTTTAATTATTTAACTAAATTTATACGAAAAGCCATCAGTAATTAGGATACTAAATAAATATTATTAGATTTGTTAGAAATATATTTTTATGTTGTACTCCGTACCTAATTATTGATACTTTTTTTTAGTAATGTTGGTCTTATTTTAAACGTTTTGACTGAGATTTGAAGATAGAGCTAAAATTATATTATTTTCTTTTTATAGCCCAAAAATTTGTGGATGTCTGTGTCAAATTTTATGATGCATTTTGTAGCAAATAGCACCATTTGTAACTAGCATAGCTATGCAGATTAAGTGTAGCTTCACACAGCTGAGGATCTTATGCCCCATTTGCACAGCTTCGCTAGTGAAGTTTTTTTTAACTTTGGCTCCATGAGCAGCTTTGCCGGTAGAATTTAAATTGTTTTGGTAAACCGATGGACAAATTAGCTCCTCATGACGAATAAAAGAATAAAATGCCTGTAATGTACTTTGCTTGTCTTTTCTGTGTCTCCTTCCCCACGGCCTTTCTTTCTTCCCCAAGCCTTTCTTCCTAACGCTTACACTTGTGCCCTCGATTTGAGACCTGGCGGCTCTCATGCTTACGAGCTCCAGCGACCTCACCTCGGTAGCCCTAGCGCCTAGACGGTCGCACCCACGCCCCCTAGCGGCGTTCATACCCCCTAGCGGTCGAGCTCACACATGGGCAAATCCGACATTCTTATGTAATAGGCCCACTAACTAGGAGAAGCCACTATTTTCAAATAGCACAAGACTAATATTTAGCTAGCTAATTATTAGTCACCTAACAATTAGCTCTAGTTAATAACCAACTAAGAGCATCTCATCTTTAATAGTTAAAAAACAATTGGTAAATCAATGAGTTCTCCGAGTGGCTACAAAATGTTGGGAGCATATTTGTTGGGTTTCTCCAATTGTTTCTAAAATCTCGCTCCTAAAAAATATAAGACAATTTTGCATACATGACTATTAATTTCCAAATCACTCAAACCACTTGTATACTTTATTTATCTCTTGTACATTGCATTAGGAACTTTGTCCTTACTCTTATTCTTCCATACGTCCTTCCACCTCCATATTGGTTGATTAATACACGTGATTTATTTCCCTACGATTGAATTATTGCATGCATATATTTCCGCACGAGAGTTGAGATAAGAGTTGTTGGAGAACAATTTTTTTTCAATCTTGCAAAAAAAATCAAGATTAGGAGTGGGTTTTGAAAACTTTTGATGAAGATGCTCTAACATTTAGTTCTAGTCCATGTCCATCTAAACAGAGCCTTAGAGATCATATATATAATAGCAATTGCTTACAAAAGTAAATTAACCTTCTCAAAATGATCTTGAACTACAATATATAGCATCGTGCAACTGTCTGCTTATACTTTGTAGAGGACAAAATGAAAGATTCCTTTGCATCATTTCGACAAAATAGACCCTGAAAAAGTGCAGACAGAGACAGACATTAGATTAATGATAATATAACCAACGAAGAAGGAAACATTAAGTACGTATGTACCAAATGTAGAAATAACATTGCATGGTTGCACTTTTGACTTCATCTTGTACGGTAAGTCAGGACTTGTATTATTGGTAAACTCAAATTCTCTATGTTCCTTTTCTTGTTATATAATGGTACCTTGATATGGACATATTATGATGTTGGAAGGTCGTAATCGAGCTCGTGGTACACTGCAAATTATTAAAATATTACGGCCAATTCCTTCCGAGGGCCAGGTGCCAACAAAAGTATAATCAAAGAGCAATGATTTCATTCTGCATAAATTATTGGTAAGAGATTCAAGCAGCGTTTACTAACTCTCCAGTGTCCCAACATTATGGTGCTAGGATTTAATTTTGTTAAGAGGTTGTCATATACTTCCTCCGTTCTGTTTTACAGTTACATTAGATTTGTCCTAAGTCTAATATTACTATCTTTGACAATCATTTTAAAAAATCTTTATAGTTTTACAACATATGAATTATATATTATGAAAGTACTTTTTACAGTGAATCTAAAAATACAAATCTTAATCACGAAATTATATTGTTTTTTAAAATCCATGGTAAAAAATATGAATTTTTAACTTAGAACAAACCTAATACGACGTGTAAATAAAAATGGCGAGAGAGAGTACTATTTGGTTGTCTTTCGATTGGGAAAGTACGTTATGCTTTTCTCTCATGCATGCATCATATAATATATATACATATATATATCCTGAAGTTATTTGTGAAGTCAAGATATATATCCTAGCTTGAGAAAGGTTCCGGTGTGGAGAAATCACGTAATAGAACGATGTATGGGTGAGTTTAGATATACTCCCTCAATTAATTTCAAACAAAGTCGTTTTAGTTTTATTATAAATTAAACTTGTCTAACTTCGTGCGTCGGTCTCGCAAAAAAAATTAGGACACGTTTGGATCCTTGGAATTAAATTCATTCTAATAATTATAATTTAGTTATAGATTAATTAAGCTAATATTGTTGTATATATAATATATTTGTGTATTATTGTTTGTCATACAAGAGACATATTTTATATGTTGCACTTCTATTGTATGAAAGCGAGTCAAAAAGTATGCTATAAGTTGGAGAGTAGAAATATACCATGGTGATTTATAGAATCCATTTCCATCTCTCATCCTATGAATTTAAGGTAGGTTTATTTGTGAGTTTAGGAAATTTGTGGAATGCCAAATTCCAAACAAAATAGCCTAACCCAATAAACAGATTCCAATTCCTCTAAAATAAAAGGATCCAAAAGCCCCTTAAGTTAATGTACAATGGCAAATTAATGCACTATACAAATATATTCATGGTACTCCTTAGAGAAAGTTCAATAATAGAGCCAAATGTTTGGCTATTAGCAAAGTTGTAAGAGCTAAGCTATACAATGATTGTCTCTTATTTGTCTATAAGAAACTTTTTTATTATTAGTTTTACTCATGCTCCATATTCTCTTTCCTAATCCACCTCACATTCATTTAGTGTATGGACCCACCATTGTCTATGCATGCGTGTCCAGCTTGTTGCTTGCATGAGAGCCAAGCTCTTCTCTCTCCTCTCTTCTCTCCTCTACATCAACATTTGTTTGACTATAAGTCAATTATTATACATGCTCTTATAGAAGGAAAACAAAACGTGCCTTAAACCCACTGGTGGAGCCTAGTGGAGGCCATACTGGCATCTGCTCCCTCCCCCTCAGTAGCTACCAAAGGCCATGGAAGAAGAAATAATCAAACGATGGAGCTGGTGTCCGCCTGGCCGGGCTGCGCTCGCCGGCGTGGCCGTCTGCCCGTCTATCGTCCTAAACAGGTCCTAGGATGCCCTCGCTCGCCATCGTGGCCGTGGTCCCAGTGCAGGCGTGGCAACACCTCCGGAGCTCTGCACAGTGCACGTTAGCACATGCATGCCACTGGAGCACACGTACAGTACCTCCGTTGCCCGTGACGATTTGTAGATCTACGGAGAGAGTAGGTCGACGTCTCTTTGACTCCACATGTCGGCGAGGCGACACGTGGTGACGCGGGCGCTCCGGCTAGCCTTCGCCCCTGACGGGCTTGTTCCCCGGCAGGTGGGGACAGCGGACCTGCACCGAGAGACAGCGGCGCGTGGGATCGATCAACTCAGCGCGTCGTTGCGCGAGCGTGAGGGACGCGGCCGCTCAGACACTAGCCGGCAAGCACTGGTTCTGCAGGCGCGCGCGGTGCATTGCGCTTGCACTGCACGCGGGGATTTGGGTGCCGGATCTCTGCGGGGCACCGTCCAACACCGGGATATCCCAGAGATCGTGGTGGTGGTTGTACTCTTGTAAGTGCTGGATTGTTCACGAGTCACGACAGGGAGAGCCCTTGTCCTGGCCCTGCTACTAATAGCTAGCGGCTGAAGCCTCCAAGCAGCTTCCTCAAGCAAGTCATTGCTTCATCATAAACTTCAGAAACGGGAGGGAGGGTTCCTAGCAGTTCATTTCCCCATCATGTTTTTCGGCCATTGGGAGTAGACTAACAGGAAGCTGTCAACCCAACACACTAGCCCCCCATTCTTTTCAGTCTTGCTACGACCCAACACACACAGTACATCAGAACTTCAGAAGATCCGTGTTGACGAGAGTTGTGTTGGGGAGCAAAATTGCCCAACATTTGACTAGGTATATCCGGAAACTCCATACTTGGGCCTTTGCTGAATACATTCATTCCTTCCAGCAAAATGGAAGCCGATCAAAATTTGGGCCACAAGTTTCGAATTCATTCCAATTTGTTCGCTACATGTTGGCCCAAGCACATGGTCACACTTTTTTTCCCCTCCAGTTGCGATATTGTTTTGGCCTGCTGGCTGGATGCTGCTGCAGGTTTGAAACAGAGCAGAGAGTCTTCACAGCGCATCTGGATATAGAAGCCCGTAGAACAGATCATATGTTAGCTTGTCGCCGGAAACGCACGGACCCCACAAAACTGCACCTTCCTCGTTTCCAAATCGTAGTTCTTTTTAGTTGTTATTATATGTCAAACTTCTCTGAATTTGTACGAACATATAATAACATATACAACACCAAATAAACACGCATTTCATGGTGGATGTAGTAATAAACTAACCTGATTTTGGTGTTTTTTTAATAAACTTGGTCAAAGAACGACTTACATTTTAAATAGAGTAGCTTTACAAGAAAGAAATCCCAAAAACAAACTTCTGACACTTTGACATACAATTCGCTGAGCCATCAATCAGAACCAGAGTACCAGACACCACTAAGTTGTAAATTCTAATCAACTCAGAAAAAACTTTTGCTCAAACTTACAAACAGCCAACTTTCATTATATCAATGCTTTCTGTAATGATCACAAGATACTCCTCTGAGAGTTTGTATCAGGCTGTGTTTAGTTCCATTGAAAAATACACTATACAAAAAAAAGATTTCCCATCACATCAAACTTGCGATACATGTATGAAATACTAAATGTGGATAAAATCAAAAACTAATTGCACAGTTTGGTTGTACTTTGCGAGACGAACGTTTTGAGCCTAATTAGTCAACGGTTGGACAATTATTATCAAATACAAACGAAATACTACAGTGTCGCTACAATGAATTTTGGCACCCCAAATTTGAGAACTAAACACAGCCTCAGTTTTGTTTGTCAAATTTGAATGGTACAACAAATAGCTCAAGTGTGGATCTTTGCTATTGGCAACCCAAAAATCTTGCAAAACAGCAGCTGGCCAGGTTGAAGCTCTTCTCCGTGACTCGTATCTGACAGGCTGTCCTTTCTTTCAGCAGGACAGCTGGACCGAGCTGATCCCAAGTAACCTTGTCACTAATGATACACCAATATACAACAGCAGAGAAATAAACAGCTACAGAATGAACAAAATAAATGAAATTACAAAACCCCCAGAAAACACAAAACTATGCTTGTCTACTCTCCTCATGGCCACAAGGATAAGCTTGCACTTTCAACTACACATTATATCTTTATACCAACTCCATTAGAAGTGGGTCTCCTATGGACATTAGCCGAATCACCTTTATGAAATCAATCTCATTCATAACTTTCACAGGGAAAACAGCAGGTGCTTGAGCTGTATAAATAGACGAGAACGTCGCATTGGCTGGCAACTGGTTCTTGAACACTGTTCCAGCCAGAGCATCGGAGTCAAAATTTTGAGGCGAGTCCATTGCCAGGAAGAACATTGGGACCGCAATCTTGTGATGCAAATCCAAATCACCGACAAGACCCACAAGATCACCAAAGTCCTCAACAAACCGCCGGGGCACATAGAATAGTTCACTACCACAGAATGCAATCTTATCTTCGCCCATGCTTTCCTTGTAGTTTGTTTGGAAATGAACTGGGGAACTGCCAATGACCTGCTTGACCATCGCATCTTGCTTTACAAACCATTCCTCTTTATTCGTCTCCAATGGAACAGTAACCCAAGAATGTGCGATCTGCAGCGTCAGAAAGTATAGCATGAATCCAACAGTAGCATTTGCAGTTGCACTGATACATAAAAGATAGCTGGGGAAACAGCAAACAGACATACACAGACCTTATTTGTAATCCAAAGTTTTTCCTTGTCAGCTTGCATCAGGTTCCAGTAGTTAAGAATCATGTGGTCTTGGAGGAACACAAATCCATCAGCACCGCTGTATCTTTCAAAAACCTTGGGCAAATACCTGATGAAATGTAAAAGGAGTTCAAGCATGATCAGCAAAGATGGTTGTATTTGTACCATCCAGAAAGCAGAATTCAAAGGAACATAGAACTGATTCCATATATGCCACTGTATAGTGTATAGTTCCAAAATCCCTTACTGTTCCATGTAGATTTAGCCCAAAAGTCAAATGAGGTTATGAGGATGAAGTTTTGGCAAGTTACATAAGTGATACTATTGAGTTAATCATGAAAACATATCAAAACGAAGTGAAGGAAACGTGATAACATTATGACACTTTCTTGTTCGGTTTGCTGTTTTACAGATAAATTATGCTATTCTGTAGCTTTATTTTTCTTGAACACACAGACGAGCTTCACAACATTTCATTAAGAAGAAACAAAGCATAATGATATACTGTAGCATTAATTTGATTTTAAAAAAGATAAAACTTTAGATTCACCCCCAAAAGCACAAATAAGTCAACAATTGCACAAAAAGAACTCAAGGATTGCACAATTTACACTAGTCAGCTTCTGTGTTACTGAAGAATTAGTCAGCAATAGATTATATCCTACTCATTAGTCATTAAACCCAGATACTGTACTAAAAGAGTTAACAGCATATATCTTTTAGGGAGAAAAAAAACTTATGTACATTCAAATATAGGTTACTTTTCAGGACCCAGTTCAACTTAACTTCAGGGGGGGGGGGGGGGGGGGAGAAGTGTGCTGAATCTAAAGGGCTCAGAAGCTGTTATGTCTTCATCTTAAGGGTTTAGGACAAGTTCATAGCTCCAAGCATGTTGTCTACCCCAGTGTGGTGTGTGGCGGTGTCAACTGTCTATCCGCCAAATGCCCACTGGCAGGGTAGGACAACTCTATAAGTAGATGCCATTTTCATGTGAATTCCTAATAAAACCCTTGATTTATCGACCTATTATATCACTAAACAGAACACATAGCAGAAGACGATGCAGTACATTGCACTTATTGATAGCTAACTTCCAATAACTTCAGCATTTTTTTGCTAGATTCCATACTACAGAGTACTGGCATACAAACAACCTAAGTAACCTGAGTTTTTCATTTAGCTCTTTGAGTAGAAAGGTGCATACATGCCACAATTAGTCTAATCAGGTCACACAATTAAAGGTAAATCCTTGTTATAAGACACATTGATGATGAAGAAAGTGGAGAAGCATACTATCAACTTGACATTTTAACTCAAATGAAAAAAATGTATTTTCATCGCATAAGCATCACAATGATAATGGCAATAAACAGTGTAGATAGCTTCGGTATGACCCAAAAATAGAATTTTCTCCACATCTATTCCTCTCATCTAACTTTAATTTGGACCTAAAGAAATTTTGCCGTGCTTGGATGCAATGAATGATAGCACTATGTTTATTGGTTCAAACAAACCTGAAATCAAATCAACGACCAAACTCATAGATTTCTTGCTTTAGGAACTAAGCCTAGCTCTCAAGTTCAAGTCCTTGTTGATGCTAACTAAGGTTATTTCTTCTTAATATAAAGCCACCAAGGTTGGTCAAGTTTTGTATTTAGAAAATGGAAACGAGTTGCAGCCTCCGCACAATGTTTACATCAGCACTGGTCTGGGAGTGAGATAACAACCAAATGAAAGGCATCAAGGTACATTACTTATCTAGCATTAACCCTTTTGCTAAACCTCCACCCCCATTGTTGCAGATAGCCAGGGAGTACAAAATCTACAGTTACTGCTTACTAGCAATTGGGATGACGGTGTCATCAACTAATTTCATATTGGATTATCTAAATAATTCCAGGCAAATTCTTCTGAATGAGAGACACATATGATTATGAAATGCAACCATATAGGCTAAACTCTCAAGACTTGTTTGTTAAAGATCAAGGAAGGAGACACCTTAAGTAATTAATAGGAGCCTATTTCTGATGATTGGTTAAGAAATCAAACACAGTGCTCTGGCATCTTCTATTAACAGCTATGCAGTCTAATTTACTATCAAGTATAAATCATGGTTGGCTGAGAGTTGCAAAGAAGAGAAGGGTTATTGGGAGCAGTTAACACTCACTTATAAGCATGTGACAATGTGCAGCGTTCAACAGCAAGCTCTGCATTGCTCTGCTCAGCAAGAATGATGACCGTCTTGAAAATCCTTCCATAAAGCAGCCTCCACTCAAGTGCTGTGCGATCCACAGGCCCACTAACATGCATGATCATCACAACATTTCCAAAGTTCTTTCTCCACTTAATAAGATTTCCAATCTCATAGTTAACTGTGCCAATCTCATCGACCCCAAGATGCACAGATGGCAGCTTCTTGGGCACAAACTCCTTCATGTCGCCCTCTCCGATGGTTGCACGCTGCCTATCAATCTCCAATGACATGAGCCGAGGTTGCCGATAGCCCACAGCGAGCAGGTCCTGCAGCCAAGCAGCTGTTAATCTCACATCCTGCTCTGTCCAGAACCCTTCCTCAGCCATGGCATAGCTCAAATCAAGAATCTTCTCAAAGAGTGTCCTCTTGTTCGACCTCCACTCATTTAGGAACTTGATCAACCGACCAACATTCACGTGCAGATCCTTCTCCTCTGCAAATGGGTATGCTTGAATATGATCCTTCCTGTAAATAGTCGGAGGATAGAAAGCCACATATCCTCCAATCTCCCATAAGATCCGTTGTGCCCAGTACCCACGGATCACATCTGCCGCCATTGAGCTCACGGACACCGGCATCATGAGCCCCCAGAAAGCTGGTGAATGGAACAATGTATTGAACGAGTTCATTGGTGCCATCATGCCCTGAGGTAGTGCCACCTTCGGGGCTTCCGAATCAAACCTCAGATCAAACGCCGAAGTTGGCGGCTTTCTAGTGAAGTAGAACACCGCATCTACATCTGGCAACCCGTCTGACAGCCCCTGCTGAATGAACTGCCGACCACTGAAGACCTCGGTGTAGAACACCTCATGGGCAACCTCCCCAACCTTATCTAGCGGCAGCCCCCGTGGCCAGACCGACCGCTGGCCAAAGTGCACGTAGGGGTTCACCACGGTGCGATTGGGATCCGCGTGGCTGTACTGGAGTAGCACTGGGTGGTTGGTGACTCCAGATTCCAAATCCACGTCGAAATGCTTCCCCAGATCGTTCCCGGGCACCTCGGCGCGGTCGTCGGCGTCGAAGATCACCTTGGCCCCGTGCTGGATGGCGAAGAGGTAGCCCGCCGTCTTGCGGACGTGCGAGCCGTAGGGCAGGAAGTCGACGGAGCGGTATCCGAGCTGCGCCTGCAGCTCGAGGGAGAGGAAGATGGCGCCCTTGAGCTCCCACCCCGCGGGCGTGCGGGAATCGCCGACGGCAAGGAGCTGCCAGCCCTTGACGCGCGCGAGCGCGGCCAGCGCCGCGGTGGGCGGGGACGAAACGGCGACCACGATCCACCGCTCCGCCCGGAACGACGCGAAGCGGCTGCCCGCGGCGATGGCGAGCGGCGGGACCTTGGACCAGGCGACGTCGGGGTACGGGAGCTTGGCGGGGGCGCCCGAGCCCGAGCGGGCGGAGCGGTCGAGGCAGAGCAGCGCGGCGGCGTCGGGGGCCGCGCCGCGCAGGAGGAAGACGGCGGCGGCGGAGGCGACCGCGAAGAGGAGGAGGAGGAGCTTGGAGGAGTGCTCGGACGCCCAGCTGGCGAAGTCGAGGTTCTTGGCGAAGGGCCGCGGGTGCCGGCGGTCCGCCCCCGGCGCGCCGCGCGGGGAAGAGGACGGCTTCGCGTTCTGGCCCGCGGCGGCGGCCGCGTGCGGGGACAAGCGGTCCTGGACGAGCATCTCGCCTCGGGCGGGCGGGGCAGAGTGGAGCGAGCGGATCTGGGGGGACGAGAAGGGGAGCGCGTGCGTGGTGTGGTGTGGTGTGTTGGTATCGGCTGGGGATTTCGGAGGGAAGGCGCGAGATTTGGGGTGGTTGGGCTGGGGACGGTGGGTGTGGTATGGCGGGCGCCGACAGACAGCGCGGAGGAGGAGGGCGGGAGATCGGTGTCGTGGTGCGGTGGGGCGTCGCGATCGCGGCCTGCGCGGGGGAGGCGAGGTGGGTTTGAGGCGCCGGAGCGCGGGTGTGTGTCGGTCGGGGACGGGAGTGGAGTGTGCGTTACTCCAGCGAGGAGTCCTCAGTCCCAGACTGCCAGTGGGTGGAGTGGAGCCGGTTGGTGAGACGTGAGGGGGAGTCCGCCGCTGCCGTGGAAGGCCGGAGCGGCTGGGCGAGCGCCGACGAGCTCTTTGGCGTGCGCGCTTTCCGTTTGTCTGTACGCTATTGTAGCCAGGACGTGCTGGATCTGGAATCCGAAGGATGCTTATAGAATGGTTAAGACTATAGTCGCAGCGGATACTCTAAAACGATACTCTAAAACTTTAGAATATAAATATAAAGTAAAAACTGCTGTACTGGATACTCTAAAATGATATTTTATCTTTTCTCTCACTCTATATTTAGAGTAGTATAGTGCTTACTCTATACTCTATAGTGACGGACCCACTAGCTAAACAAAGGGAAAAATGTTATAACTCACAAACTAAAAATCCAAATTAAATTTCGATTGCACCATTAAATTCGTCTCAATAAATCATTCAAAACTAGATCACACATGGATATATTTAGATAAAGTAAAAGTAGGTCCCACAATAGATAGAGTAGATAGAGGATGATATAGAGGATGGATGGGTGCGGAAGAATTAAGTATAGAAGAGAGAATCTTGCTGACTATATAGAGGATGAATATAGAGTTCCATGAGTACGGGTAGTCTAACACTGCCATTTGCTCCCTTGCACTTGCACACGGGGATTATGGAGTGGTATTTTAGACATCAGTGTGCAGATCTAGCCCTTCCCAAAATATTTCCCAAAATATTTCAGATTCCCGTCACATCGAATCTTTAGACACATGCATGAAGCATTAAATATAGATAAAAAATAAAACTAATTACACAGTTTAGATAAAATGGACGAGACGAATCTTTTAAGCCTAGTTAGGCCATGATCGGACAATAATTGCCAAATAACAACGAAAGTGCTACAGTGACACTACAGTTACATTTCCCAAAATAATTTAGTAACTAAACAAGGGCCTAGATGCATGGGAAAATGTGAATGTGGGGCAGTGACTACTGACTAGGGAGCCACAGCCACTCGCCGTGGTCAGCTCCCATCAGCCAATCATCGAGTGAAAAGATGCGCTGGTCTCACCAGCTTTGACTCGTCGAGTGAAAATACTCGCTCCGTGGGAAATGCAACTATAGAAGTAAAAAAAACGAAGTTGGGCAAATTAAAGTAGCTTAGTTTTAACTAAGCTAACAATAACTAGTATTAATATTTATATCTTCTACTAATTTACTACGGAAATGTATTTCATAATTAATTTAAAGATATTATCCTGTATCTTAAATGTTAGTACTTTTTTATACAACTTTGATTAAATTTCAAATAGTTTGACTCTTTACTATACTCATTTATGCTAGATGACAATCAAAGAAAAATGCATCACTATTGCTATTTGAGTCGTGCGTTACTAAATTTGGTTGAGTGTTCAGACAAGCCATCGCAAAAATGCATGAACCAATAGAGTCATGGGTTAGACATAGCACACATATAGTGCTTTAGCCCTAATGCATATATTATGATATAATAGTAGTTAAATGGATCTCGAGTAAATAGCATGGTAAAACTAATATATGTTATGATATAACGAAAACATTTTATTAAAACCTACTAATATATGCTTCATCTGTCCTGATTATAGAGGTTATTAAGGGTCTGTTTGTTTCACATTTTTGCTAGCTTCTGCCAGCCGAAAGTCAGAAACTGGAGCAAACAATCTAAGCTATTGAGCTTGCTTTTTAAAAGCTAAAAAACTAGCTTTTGAGAAAATGAACTAAAAGCTGGAATGCACATACTGAGGAGCTTTTCTGGCTTTTGTATGCTGAGAAGCTAAAAGCTAATTGTGAAACCCAATAGCAAAGAGATTTTGGCAATTCCGCCATCATGGGAAGGTGGATTCACAGTTTTACCATTCCTCAAAGTGGTTTCACAATTTTACCATTATAAAACGCGTGTACACCGCTAAAATACATTTCGCTGATTTTGGAACTGATTTAATCCGTAAAAAAACAGAGACCTAAACTTCTACTACTGCCCCTGCCTCTATCTGCCTCCTCCCTCTCCCGTTACTCCCCTGAAACGGATCGGTGATTTTGGAACGGATCGGCAAAACGGCGATGCCTACCCTCCCCTGCGCAAGTCGTACCGACGCCCGCCGCCTCTTCCTCCCACGCCGGCGGTGCCGATGGTAGCGCTTCTCCCTCCCCCGCGCAGACCCACCCCCACGCTTCTTCTCCCCGCGCAGATCCGCCCCCATGCCTCACCCTCTCCAACGCGCAGTCCCGCCCCCACGCCTCAACCTCCCATGCGCACGCCGCGGCGGCTCCCAGCCATCACTGCTCCTCCGTGTTTCCCTCGGGACGTCAACGATGTAGGACTCGACGACGACGCAGTATGGTCCCGGCTAGAAGTCGGTGACAGAGGTTGCTCCCTCCGTGTTTCCCTCGGGGACGTCGACGACGATGCAGTATGGTCCCGGCTAGAACTCGGTGACGGAGCGGTAGTTGCAGAGGCAGTGGTCGCCGCCGCCGATGACGCGGAAGCTAAGGATGTGTCTGTCGTCGTTGAGACGTTGAGGATCTCGATGCGCTCGGTGCTAGTGGAGCCCTGGAGGCCCAAGACAACGGTGAACCCGCGGAAGCTCCCTACGGTGGCGCCTTCGCCGGCATTGAGGTCGCACGACTTGATGAAGTGCTTGTAGCGCGGCGCACGATGGGCCACACGGCGGCGAGCGGCGCGTCCACGCACTGCATCACCAGCGACGTGCATGTCCCGGCGCGCGGCAGGGGCAGCGATGAACTGGGCAGGCCTAGCGTCGAGAGGAAGGGTGAAAGGTCTTGATGGCTAGAGGGGGTGAATAGCCTAATAAAATTTTCTACAAAATGTGCTAGACAAGTTGATTAGTAATAACAATTAGCAAGATGTAAGTTTTGCCTAGCCTAAGCGGGGTTTGCAAGCCACCTATCCAATTGGCAATTCTAGTTTTGATTCACTCAACCGCACAAGTTTAAACCGCAAGAGTGACAACTAAGACAAACTACTCTACTCAAGCTAACAAGGCAACTAGGAAAGACAAATACTACAACAAGATAGTAACAAAAGTAATGCAAGAGTAGGTCTAGAAGTGATTTCACCGAGAGGCGATGAATAGAGCCAACCAATTGATATATCCAAATGATGATCCAATCAAGTAGCCAATCACCGAGATAAAACAATCACAATCACGAATTGATGACAAATGATTTATCCCGAGGTTCACGTACTTGCCGGCACGCTAGTCCCCGTTATGTCCCCTTACACCACGTGGTTCGGTGGCTAATCGGTCTAACACACCAAGCCTCTCAAAAAACGTCACAAGAACCTACTAATGGCTAAGAGTTGCAATGACACGAGCAATCCACTAGAGTTGGAATTTGGCGCTCCGCTGGGGAACCATAAGAACCCCTCACAAACCAATCACCGGAGCCGGCCACGAACAATCACCAACACGTGCCTGACCTCCACCGCTGCTCCAAGCCGTCTAGGTGGCGGCAACCACCAAGAGTAACAAGAATTCCCACAGCAAAACAATCCCTCAAGTGCCTCTAAATGCAAAGCAATGATCAATGCACTTGAATCACTCAATCTCACTCAAGAATCGCAATCGAATGCAAGAAGATGAGTGGGGAGAGGGGTGAGGGCGTTGGCTCAGCTCAAGATGCTCACAAGAATGTCAAAGTGCCAAGAGAATAGCCCTAGAGCCGGCCAACACATATATATAGACGTACCCCTTCGAATAGAGCCGTTATTCCAAAACGCGGGGTCACCAGACGCGTCTGTCGCGCTTGCAACAGACGCGGCACACCGCGTCCGATGCTCACGAAGCTGCCACGTGTCCTGCGCAGTCAAATTTCTAACGATCGTCTTCGCCTTCATCTGACGTGTCTGATGCTCAAAGGCCCGCGCGTCCAATGCTCACCAGATGCGGTCTAGTAAGGTCCAAACGTTGGTTTTCCACCACCTAACGTGTCCGTCGTGAAAGCAACAGACGCGCACTGTGTCTGTCGTCGTCGAGGCCAGCAGAGCTGCTGACGCCATTCGCAACAGATGCTGACGCCCGACGTCTGTCGCTTCAACACCACCGCGTCCGACACCTCCTTCTCAGCAACGCACGAATGAGGGTAAGCCACCAGACGCTGACATCAGCGTCCGACGCTCCCGAGACCAGCGTCCGTCGCACGATCAAGAGCTGATCTTCAAGTTTTGTTTTTGATTCTTGTTTGCCCTATTCTCATATTAGCTAGTCCAAGCATATGAAACATCTTAGCACATATTTTAGCTCATTTTAAGTTAAAAACATAGGATGAAGATGGTGCACTCTATCCAAATGCATATGCTCAATGAAATGTCACCTAGAGGCACATGTAGAACTAGAATTGATACGACATTTCCCCTCTTCATAGTACGGCTACGTATCCTAAGCCATCCACACCCTCTATGGTATCTTGGATGCAAAATGAAAATTCCTACATGATACCTTTGCCTTGAGTATCACTTGTTGCACCTTGTTCCAACTCCATATCATGGTAAGCACTTCATCATCACATTACTTGATCACCATGCTTCACCATGTCCCGTGCCAATCATCATTGCTACACACATTCTTATGCATATGATTAGCACTTAGGCATTGTCACTAATTACCAACACCAAACATAGAGCTTTCAAAGGGTGCAATGTCGGGTCGATCCGTTTGGGAACGGAACGGTGATGGAGTCTCTCGTGTACAATGGAAAAAGAGGAAGGGGCAGTAGTGGAAACTGGGGTCATTTTTTCTTTTTTCAGGAATTAAATGAGCTCAAAACTTCCTGAAATGCATTCTAGCGGGTTGCAAGCGTTTCATAATGGCAAAACTGCGAAACCATTTTGAGGGATGGTAAAATTGCGAATTCAGTTTCCAAGGATGGCGGAATTGCCAAAATCCCAATAGCAAAAATCTAACAGACAAAAGCAAAAACCAGAAAACCAACTTTTGATCCAAAAGCCTAAAAGTTGCATGCCAAACAAACAGACCCTAAGAACCGAAAAGGTCAATCTTCACAAGTTTTAACCAACAATCTTCCAGATTTCTACCTACTTAGTCTACAAGATTGCACAATAGATCTTTGGGCCTTACTATGGTACTCTATGGTGTATTTGGTTTGAGGAATGAGATGATCCATCATCTACTTATTCCATATTTTTTTAGTTTATTTTGTGAAATAGGATAGGTTGATGCATCGTTACCTCATTCCTCACATGCTAATAATTAGTACTAGAATGAGGAATGAAGTCATTCCACTAAATTTGAGTAATGAATTCAGCACCACCGCATCTAGGATTGGGTGGCTCCTTAAATCAAACACACCATATTTACTTAGTAGACTCGAACAAATCTCAACTATATATTTTTAGAATTTATAAAATAACTAACTATAAATAAAATAACCTATAAAAGGAAAGAAAATAAAATGCCACCAAATCCCTTTTTGAAGTACCGAATCCATTTGATAAGAGGCCAGCGGTGCGCCTTCCTTTGGTGAGCATTATGCGTCACACGGTATACCACATTAGGTAATGTGTTTCATGCACACGTTTGAGGCATCAGAATCACACTATATATATATATATATATATATATATATATATATATATATATATATATATATATATATATATATATATATATATATATATATATATATATATATATATATATATATAAAAGAAACATCTTCTGTTAGCTAACATGTTAAAACACAGACATTTATAATTGAATTGTGAGGTGACACGGTAAAAAAATCACAATTAAACAAGCAACATGTACCAAAAACGAGTTCTAGATATAAAGAACGCATGTTCTAACTAATCAAAATAAGTCACGTTCCAAAGTTCTAAAATAAATAACATGCAAATCTAACAAATCACACATGAAAGAAAGTTGTTTTAATCTAAAACAAAGTTTTTTTCTTTACGTATCCTATTTTACAGAATTAATTAATAAATATATATATTACCTATTACCTTCTAGGAAGTAAAGGATAATTCTAACCATCCGATCTAATTAAATGAACGGCTCATAATTATTTGAGAGTACCACGACAAAACCCTAGATTCCTACTTGGAATAATTACGAGGACCCTCCAATTAGGCAGACCAAGTTAAGCTGCCATCATTAGCCCACACACTTAACTCAATCTAGCTAACCCGACCATCTCCTGGTAGTACCATATGTGAGAACCATTCTAGCAAGCCTACATCCAAGCTCATGTTACATAGGGGCACACATAGTTCACATAAGTTCACTCTACATATAACATAAGTTTAAAAACGTACATTAGTTAACATCTCAAGAGTTCACATAATCCAACAAAGAATTACAACAGAAGTTTGATAAACATATATAATACATAAATCTGCCACGGGCTACGCCACACCCTAAAAGCATCTAGGTCCCTATTTGGGTTTTGATACTTAATAACAATACTTGTAGACTAACATTTCATGTGAGATTTGTAAGGCTAAAGGCTTAGTCCACCAGGGTGTCTTGAGCTACATGGATGTTATGGTGATGTGGCAAAGAATCACGGTGAAAAGCTAAAGACAATGTTTGTTAGTCATGACTCATGAGGTAATTGGTGGATGAGAAATGATTGAAATGATACGATATATAGTCATACTATTAAGAGAGGAAAACTTGTTTGAATTACGGTTATTATCTAGTGACACTTATGAGGTCTATCTTTGCATTGCATATTAGAATCAAGTGGTATTTTGAAAAACATGTGAAAAACCATTGAATATATTTGAACATGCTAACTAAGGTCTAAATGTGTTGATCATCATGTGGAAGATCATTTGTAGTTAGGATGCTTGAAAAAGAAAGTGTTTGGGTACTGCAACTCGCTGGTGGTGCATCAGAGCTATCCAACAACTCAGAACTCCTAACCCTAGATGTTTCGGCGGCTCAAAGCCATATTTTTTGTGCCACACCAAAGTTTAGCACATGAGCTTTGGAACAACATCCTATCAGGTGGCACCAAATTCAAATGGACTCACCATGACTCTCTTGTGGTGCACCGGAGAGTGAGTCCAAAGTGGGTGCTTTTCGTGCACATAAAGGCTTAACACACTAGATTTCTCCATTGGTTCACTGGAGAAATGCACCAGAGTTATCGCACAGTGCACATGACCAAACCCTAGGCATCTAAGGTGCACTGGTATTCTCCGATTCCAACATCAGAGAAAAGCACCAGAGTTGTAATGGTTAGTACAACACAATACACTTTACCATTGCTTGTTTTCTCCGATGGTGCACTCTGGTGCACACTAGATCTACCTAGTACACATGAAAAGTGCCTAGTGAGGGCATAATTGCTAGTAATGTGTTGGGGTTATAAATACTTGGCTTGGCCGGCCATGGGCACTCTCTTGGACACCTAACAAGCCTCATACACAAACTTGAGCATACATAGAGTCTCTCCACTCATACACTTGCATTGGATTGCATCTTTGGAGTGTGAGATCAAGATTCTAGTGCATTGCTTGGTGTGTTTATTTGAGTGGCACTAGAAATTCATATTGTAAGCGGGTTTTCTAGTTACTCTTGGTGGTTGCCACCACCTAGATGGTGTTGAAGCTTGTGGACTCCTTTGAAGCACAACAAAGAAGATTTGGGAGGGTGAAAGGTCCTAATATGGCTACAGGGGGGTGAATAGCCTATTTAAAAAATCTACAAAGCAATTAGAGCAATTGATTAGTACAACAAACGACGTAATGCAATTTTGCTCTAGCTCTACAAGTGTTGCAAGCCACCTATCCAAACAATTCTAGTTGTTATGATCACTAGGTACACACAATAGCTAAGTCACTATTCACTAAGCTAGTGTGCTCTTAAAGACTAACTAAAGAGCCATACTAACCAATCTAACAAACTCTCAAAGACTAACTACACTAAAGAGCTTGGCAACTAGTTTGCAAGAAATGTAAAGGAGTGAGTAGGGTGATTATACCGCTGAGTAGAGGGATGAACCAATCACAATATGAAGTCAATCCAATCACCGAGAGAAATCTAATCACACAAGAGACACAAGATTTTTCTTCTGAGATTCACGTACTTGCTGGCACACTAGTCCCTGTTGTGTTGACCAACACTTGGTGGTTCGGCGGCTAAGAGGTGTTACACAGACCTTGTCCAACAAATGGACACCGCAAGAACCTACCAACAAGTGAGGTAATTCAATGACACGAGCAATCCACTAGAGTTACCTTTTGGCTCTCCGCTGAGGAAGGTACAAGACTCCTCACAATCACTAGAGCCGGCCACGAACAATCACCAACATGTGCCGAAGCTCCTCCGCTGCTCCAAGCCGCCTAGGTGGCGAGAAAAACGAGAAATTTGTAGTCACAATCTCCAAGTGCCATTAGATGCAATCTGTAACAGAACCGACCAATTTATACGAGCTTGAGTAAGAAAATCACCTACCGAAGCAGATAAATTAACGTACTTGAGTCTATACAAACCCGATAGTCCGTGAAATCACGAAGGATTTCAAACCAACCAACATATAAGCCAAGATTGTACAAGTTTAGCAGCCACAGTCACATATTACATAAAGTTCGCAACATCATTTCGAATACATCAGAGTTTAGAACATAAAGTTATTACAACACAACTTCATAATAAAGTAGCGGAAACAATTAGTTTCGAAACCCCACACACACACTGAGTTTAGATATAGTGCCAGATATCGATCAAGTCCCACAAAAGCAGTAGATGAGACATATGGAGTGACCACGCCCATGGTCCTAGTTGTCGTCCATCGCAGGATATAGACAATTGATACAATATCCATAGTACATCTGGCCATCTATAACAACAATGGGAACAAAGCCCTAAGTACAAGAAGGTATTCAACTAGACTTACCCGCCTTATACGGAAATAAAGTGACACTAAGGAGTATGCAAGGCTTTCTTTTAGTGGGCTAGCTGACTCATTTGCGAAAAGCATTAGTTATCATAAATAAACCATTTTAAGTATTAGCATCATCTTTATTATAACCTGTCACTTTAGGTAAGCACCTATGCTATAGCAATCACTTGATTAACCATTAACATCAAGTTACCATCTCAGGTTTAGCATTTCCAACATCATCCATATAACCATCTGTGTTCCATCATTAATACTACGATACCGTAGCTCGAGTCAAGTGCTCACTATCCAGGAGCGATGGCGATTCGAATCAATTCC
The DNA here is from genome assembly GCA_038087645.1 of Saccharum hybrid cultivar R570. Taxonomy (NCBI): domain Eukaryota; kingdom Viridiplantae; phylum Streptophyta; class Magnoliopsida; order Poales; family Poaceae; genus Saccharum; species Saccharum hybrid cultivar. Next base: position 22,690,775 of record JAQSUU010000496.1, read on the forward strand.
TAACCAGCTGGTGATTTATTTCTCACACAAACCACACTCACCGATCAAGTAAGCTAAGATCACCAATGACACTATTTCGGTAAACGTCGCGGGGCAAACTAGAGCCACAATACCCAAAGATCGTCCGACTGCCAGGAATCAGGCCTTGCCTGCCCTTGGGCTCACTCTTCGCGCCCCTGTCATACCCCTATCAGCACCAATACGCGCACCCATATAGATCCCAGCCTGAATAATGTCACTGACTTCGCGATCGAAATGTACTTTATTCGGCGAGCTAAATGTGAGACATGCGTTCAACATGATAAGAGGGACGAGCAACGATCAGTCCTTAACCAACATAGGCGGAAACTACAAGCACCCCAGACCCCTGTCTGGTTGCCCACTACTTGTTCCGTCCGGTCTCCATTTATCCATCAATCCTTAGTTATTTCCACGATAGCATCCATAGCTAAGTATCCAGGTAACCACCTACAGTTTGCCGGTGACAGGAAATCATCGACTGCTACCGGTCTGAGCAAGACTAAGCATTTAACTCGGTCCTAGACCTATTAAGGTATAAAGATATAACAAGGTAACAAGGATATAATAAATGCATCAACGGTTTCACTTAATTCCTACAACTTAATGCAACAATATATATATAACTTATATAATTAATTGTTTTTATAAAATATGAGACTTATAATGCTTCGGGGCTTGCCTTTTCTCAAATAAACTATGTTGATGGTCTACGCACTCGGGCAGATCCTCTCCTTGCTCCTCGGCCTCGGACACCTCCTATTCCTGGATCTCCTGCTAGTCGACCCCGGCCTGCTCCTCTTGTACTGTTACTTGAACTTCCTCCTACGATCCTGTATGATGCGTAGGTATAAGTGATTATGCAAGTGGTGCATCAGATGAGATAGCATATGATGATCATGATTGCATACAATGTAGATGAACAATTAACTTCTTGATTACCGAGTAGGTGCAAATCTCTTTTCTAGTAGAGAAGATCACAACACACACAAAACATGCATACATATCACTCAACATAACATGTTCATTCATAACAGCAAGTTATTTGATGCTTCAAAGATACACCAAAGTTACACAATTAAACTAATCATGCATAAAGAAGGTTATTCTATTTCATTTTAAACTAAGGCTACAACAGCAACATATATTTTTGGTGCTCAAAAAATTATGAAAAAATTACAGTAACTTCATCGTACCTAAGATAGCCTACCATAAAATTTTTATTACATTAGGACAAGTATAACAACCTACACAAAAATGGCAAAAAGCATGGTATAATTACACATGAAAATATTTTATACTATGAAAAGTATCGAACAACAGATTTAGTATTTTTTCCATGATCTACAAAGTATACAATCACTGTACAAAAAGTTTCACCTATATGTATTATTCATATTTTTTGCTCTAGCAATTTTACAAGAAACAACAATTAATTACACCTAAATTACTTAGCCATATCTTTCCACAGAACATGCATGTCAATTATTTTTCACAGAAAGTACATCGCCTAAATAGGTCAACAAAATTGAAATCACATTTTTCTGATACAATTTTATTTACTAGGCATTTTACAAGATATCAACGATATCAAGAATTAGATAAAGCTATACATAAAAGTATCTCAAATTTGAAATGCAACATTTTTATACAGTAGATCTACTCATAAGAAGTCTAACAAAATTTGTTTCAACAAATTTGGAGCTATTTTGAGCAAGTTACAAATTTTACAAGCTTTCAAATAAATCTGGAAAAAATCATTTCTGAAATCTCTTTTTAAAGACAGCCGATGGAAACGCTAGGTGCACTCGGCGTTGCACCCAAAGGTGCACCCGAGCAGCTGACCAGCGGGCCCCCACGGTCAACTGGCCCCACCGGCCAGTCACACTGGGGCAGGGGAGGCGCTGACCGCGCGGATCTCGCCGCCGGTGAGCTCGCCGGCGGTGAGGTCACCACCAGCGGCTCCCTCGCAACGAGGCGGACCCAATGCGCTAGCAGAAGGTGCCGGAGGAGCTCCAGGTTGAGTTCGACGGCTTGCATGGCGGTGCGGCGGCGCGGTTCACCGGCGGTACGCCGGTCCCGGCCATGGCGAAGGCAGGCGAGGTGCGCGCGGGGTCCGCGAGGTCAAGGCAGACAGAAAGCAGAAGAATATGAAGGAAACGGAGAGGCGGAGGGGCTCCTGCCATGGCGCCGGTGGTGGAGAAGACGGCCCAATTGGGCTTTACCTTGGCAGAAATCGACAGCGCGAGCGGTGCTAAAGCAAGAGCGGCTCGAGGCGAAGCGGGCTGCGCGAGCGTGCGAGCGGAGGTGGACCACCGGCGGCATATTCCGCCGGTGGGGCTGCGGTGCGCGGTGGCGAGCAGAAGGAGCCGCTCGGGGCTTTTCGAAATGAGAGAGAAAGCGAATGGAGAGGGAAGGGGTGCTGCGGTCGGCTTGAAGGCAGGTGCGCGCTCGTGGGGCGGTGGGGCCCGCTAGAGCGCCACCCATCGGCCGGCGCTGGCGTACGGTCGCCACGCGGTGGCCGTCGCCTGAGCGTGGCCGGGGTGCGTGGCGTTCGCGCGGGAGCGAGCAGGCGAGGCAGGCCGGGCCGCTTCGGTCGTGAGCCAGAAAGGGAGGCGGCGGTCCAAGAAGAAAAAGAATTAGCTTTTCTTTTTATTTTTCAACTAAAACAGCACTAAACCCCATTTTTGAGCAAGATAAAATCATTTCTAGGGTTTAGTGCAAAAATAATAGTTGCTCAGAATTTTGTGATCTTCAACTTTACCAAAAAGAGCAAAGTCAAAATCCAAATAGATTTTGAACTATAGATTTAAAGTCAATTTAAATCAAAAACCCTATTTTGGAAGATTATTTTTAAAAGCAAAATTTGAGAAAACTTTGAATATAAACTTTGCTCCAAATTGTCTCCCATATATTTCTAAGTTGTTTAGGTGATTAAACAAGGTACAAACATGGCAAAACAAGTATTAACATGGCATCCAATCTATTGAAACAAGACTATGCAACATACATGCTTATGAATGCATGATGATGATTATGCTCATGATTTGCAAATGCTAATACATGCTTAACACCGGGGTGTTACACAATCACTCAAACAAATACACTTGGAATCACTCTCAATCTCACTATAATGATGAATCAATAATGTAGATGAGTGGAAGGTGTTTACTTAGGCTCACAAGGATGTCAAGTATGTAAAATTACCAAGAGAGTGAGCCCCAAGCTGGCCAACCCCTTTAAATATAGCCCAAGAGCTCAAAGAGTCGTTGGCCCTCGCAAGTGTGATCGGACTCGCCTGACCGGACGCAGCCCAGCGTCCAGTCGCTAGCGTTCGATCCACTGATGCCTGCCACGTATTCTGCTTTTGAATGTCGCCCGTTCATCTCCAACAGTCAAGTCCTCGATTGCTCACGTCTTAAGTTATGACCGGACGCAACGCTAGGAGTGACCGGACCCTAGCCACGCAGAGTCCGATCAGGAACAGAGAGGCTCCAAAGTCGGTAAAAGTTGACCGGACGCGTCAGGTCCTAGGTGACCAGATGCGCCGGTGAGTTCGGTCAGCGCTGCGCTTCTCTCTGCATGTTCTTGATGCTGACGCCAGTGTACGTCAATCGTGACCTGACGCACCCCTTGCGCATCTGGTCGCGAGCCCTTGCCTGCGTCCGATCGTTGCCTCGTGCTGCGTCACCTCTAGATAGCATGACCGAACGCGCCCTCCGCGTCAGGTCGCTGCGTCCGATCACCTCTCTTTGCTCTCGGTCAACGCAGCCAACACGCTATAATTGATCGAACGCGCCTAGGGTGAGTCTGGACGCGCCTGGGTGAGTCCAGTCACCCCACGGCCAGAGTCTAGTCCTCTGCCATCTCCTCTTTTTCTTTTTCTAAGTCCACAACCACTTCGTCCTTACTTTCAACTTGCTAAGCACAAAGTGTAGAACTTGTGTGCACGTGTGTTAGCATTTTTCAAAGCATTTTACAAGGGTCAAAGTTAGCACACTAGGTTTCTAAATGCATATGTAAGAATCATATCACCTAGTGACACTCGATAACCGCTTAGCCAAAGATTTTCTCTCTTTATAGTATGACTATCGATCCTAAATGTGATCACACTCTTTATAGTGTATTGATCACCAAAACAAAAATCTATTTGATACCTTTGCCTTGATCAACTTTATTTTTTGTTGTTCTCTTTCTTCTTTTCCAAATTGAGCACTTGACCATCATCACATGTGGCCATCATCTTCACCATGACCATCTTATAGCTCCACCACTTGGAATGGACTATCCTCTCTTATCTACACACTTAGCACTAGGATTAGTCCATAGGTTTCATCAATTATCTAAAACCAAACTAGGGCCTCAGAGGGGCTATTGAGCCCATCCCTGCCATAGAAGGAAAAGAGCATTTCTGGAATCGATATATATATATATATATTGAGTAGCACCTTGTTGTTCTATCTAGCTCAAGATCAAGCACTCAAGGCACCAAAACAATTTCCGAGGTTGGAAGCTTGATAGAGTAGCAGTGAACCAAGGGCTCACCTCAACATGGATTAGGAGCGACCAAGACAAGTCACTGATACCACTAGAATACATCAAGCTAAGGATGGCAACGGGGCAGGTTCGGATTGGGTGGAGTGTTAGGGCACCCAAAACCGAAACCTAAAATTAAAACCTGAATCCGCCCCGAACACCGGTTTCGGATCCTCGAAACCTGACGGATTACCTAAAGCCTGATTCAAGTTAGCTTCCATAGCTCCGCCCTCCGCGCCTCAGGTTGCGTGCACTGGCGGGCCGTCCCTGCTGGGCAGTGGGCACACACGCTGTGGGCCGCGGCCGCCTGCCCACTCGCCGATGCGGTCGCCGCCAGCTCTGAAGTCACGTATGTGGCCGCTCACGCACACCGATGCAGGCGCCCGCATGTTCACTGTGCCGGCCACCAGAGGGTTGTCAGGTCGCTGCCACTGCCAGCGCGTGATCACCACCGTGGCCGCCTGCTGCCAAGCATCGTGAGGGCAAAGGGCTGAGGTGAGGCTGAGGGTGAGACGCGAGATGTCGAGACCAGTGACTTCACTCCGAGAGAGAGAGAGAACGCGAATGGGGCATTGCTCGAGGCCGCGAGGGCCGATGGGTGAGGGCACGTGGCATATCACGCAGAGCGGGGAGGTAGCGGACGAGTGCCCCACCGCCGTTGGGTGGGTGGGATTTTGGCCGGAGAGGGCTAAGGGATTGGGGATATGAGGCTTATATACCTAGGGTTGTTCATGGGCTGCTGTTGGGCTAAATTATTTTGGGGCTCCAATGGTGATCCGTGAGTGAAATTTAAAATCCGCCGCATGTAACACCCCAGGTGTTTATCACCAATTAGGCAGTGGGTTTGAGCTCAAACATGATAGAATAAGTAGAGATGACAATGTCAAGGTCAACCTACGAAGAAGAGCCTAATTTAAACTTGGATGTTACTCCTTTGCTTTACATATAGGCCATTTTCAAAGATATATGTTCGGATGGTGTTATTGCCATATCTTCATGTGTCTCACCTTGGTACCTATCTATATTGATCCCTGGAAAAGTTTCATGAAGTTTGGAATCAAAAAGTCACATGAAATGATAAGTTCCATTCCTATTGGAATTTGCCCCATTAAGTTAATGGAACTATAGATCACCAACCAAGCTTTGCAAATTTACCCAAATGACTCCAGATAAACTCTACAACACCTTAACTACACTTAGGACACTTAATGGAACAATGTTCATGTTGATCATTTTGCCTAAATGTGCTTCTAAGTGATGGTTGACCATGTATGGACCCGGGAACACTTTTGTTTGACCGTTTCAAAAGTGTGACCTAGAAGCTTTGCATGACTATGCACCCTTTGACGAAGTTGTAGAGAATTTTATAAGGAACAAACTTTGTTTAAGAGTCAAGTCATGAAAATGTGTGGAACATGCTCAAACAGGGCCCACAAGTCAGTTTTAGGGCTGATTTCAGCACTTAGCCATTTTTAAGCCCTAATTCCGGTAACATCGACGTTGGCATCTCGCGTTCTCAAGATTTTGTTAAGTAACTTGGTTTGACCCCTTAACAAAAGTTGGAAAAAATTCAATGGAGGACAACATGTAAAAATTTGGAATCAATTTGACCAAGTTTGGCATTGCAAAATCCCAAAACCGAGCCCTAGCTTAACTTGTTGACACTGGTGATTTGGGGACTGATTATCTCCTAATCTGTGGGTCTTATGACCTTGGTGCTTAAATGAAAAGTATAGAGCTGTTCATGGGCTTCAACTTTGGTTTTAGGCCCAAGACCCAGATCAGCCCAGAAATGGCCCAAATCGGCGTCCCAACCGACCCACTTCGACGCCTGCCACCTGTTCGGTGAAATGCTCAAAAGGGAGCCACGCGTCTGGGACGTGGCCTCCATGCGCCGCAGTGACCCCCACCTCCGCTGCCGCGCGTCCCGTGGACTGGGGTCAATGGGGAGGCACCAGGACGCTCACCGAGCTCCACTCCGCGCTCACACTCGCCCTCAAGCTTCTCCCTAGCCTCTCGCTACCGAACGCGGGCGCCATGGCTGCGGCCGCGCCATTGCCGAGCGGGGGAGCTCCGCCCCAACCGCTGCTGCGCTCAACCGCCGTCCCAATCGAGTGTGTCACCGCCTCCGCCTCGCCGTGCTCCGCCCCGCGCGCGCGCTTGCCCAAACTCCCGGTCGCCGGAGCATGCCGTCAACTGGCCGCCATTGCCGAGCCGAACGGAGCTCCGTGGCCGGCCACCCCAAGCGCCCCACCGCAAAAATGGAGTACTGCCGCACCTCCGTCACCCCGTGCCGCCCCTCCCGCGCCTCTTCCCTGGGTCCGGCCGCCGCTGCATCGCCGGCGTCGCCTGCAACCGCCGCCACGGACCCGAGTGCGCGTGGTCACGCCGTTGTGGGCCGCCCCTGGACGAGCTGAGCCCTTGCTCGGGTGCGCGTGTGGCCCAGGCTGGCCACACCGCATCCAATCGCCGGCGACATCACCCTCGCCGGAGACCGGCCGAGCCGGACCGCCGTCTCCCCTGCTCGGTCGTCTGTGAGGAAGAAGAAGGGCGCCTCGGGGTGAATAGTGGTTTTTCCAGGGGGTTAAGTGCAGAAGTAGTGACTTGGGTGAATAGTGCTGTGGGGACTCCCTTGCGAGATTTAATTAAAGTTCCTTCAGGGGCCAAAATGAATAACCTGTGACGCAGTTGAATAGTGCCTTGTACTGCGGGTTGATTCTAGAAACTCCAGGGGCCTCGAGGCAAAAGTGCTTTCCTTTTTCCTTTTTCCTTTTTTCTTTTATACAGATTTTGGCTAGATCTTTGAAAATTAATATCTCATGCTAGAAAGCTCCAAAAATAGCAAATAAGGACTTTTTGGAATCCTTGTGAAATTGTCTATGCAGTAGATCTATAATATAACATGTTTTAGTTTAAAGTTTTATCTGTAAAAATCAATATATGCAACTAGGTTTTGAATTATAGTAGAATCTGTTATTTTTCATAACTACAGATATAGGGATCTAAATGAGGTGAAATTTTTGTGGCATGCTACTATTGTGATGTGTGATGTCTGGTAAAAATTTCAGGATTTTAGGTCTGATAGTTTAGGAGCTATAAAAATAACAAATGCCATATGCTGCTTTGCTTCTATTCTGGACAGTGCTGCATGTATGCATTGTTTGGCTCAGTTAAGTTATGAATCATGCCTTGTTGATAATAGATGAGTTGTAGTACTTTTCATAATCTTTTCAAAAAGCTAAAGATCATAATTTTTGGTTAAGTATATGTTTAGTTATAGTTGTTTAAAGTACTGTGGTAGTTTCTGCCCAAACCCAGACAGCATTGCTTTGTGTGCCATGTGTGACCTTGTTAGTGGCCGAATTAGTTCTAGGTGTTTATAGAAACATTGTTCACAATTTGTTAAGCTTTCTAAAAAGTCTAGAACCATAATTATTGGATTTATAAAACTCAAGTTATAGCGGTTTAAAGTGGCATATCAGATTCTGTCCATATTTTAGACAGAGATGCAATTATTTAATTAATTGACCATGTTAACTGTAAAATCATCTTAAGATGATTACAACAAAGTTGTAGGTAACTTTATAAGCTTTCCATAAAGTTGAGAATCATGTTTGTTGGAGGTCTAGAACTCCATTTATGCTTCTCTGAAGTTTCTATCAGTTTTCTGTCTATAATTGTACCATTGCTGTTGGGCTGCATGTGTGGTGTTACTCGTGCAACTAGTTTCATGGTGTAAATGATGTTTACTGTAGTTTTGGTAAATACAAAAGTTGTAGATAATTATCTTATCTTGCTTGTGTTAAATTTTCATGATCCCAGGTCTGATATAGTTTAAGAGTTGCATGCTTAATAATTCTACTGTCAGATTTTAATTACCTTCTGTGCAGACTTTAAAGATTGGCATGTTTGGTCATGATAACTTGGGAATTATGTTGAGATGATTAAAGATGAAATGTAGATAATTTCATAAGCTTTCCAGAATATCTTCTTGCAAGTCATTTGGATTTAGGGATCTCCAGTTATGATTGATTTACTGAGCTACTGTATGTATGTCCAGAAAGTGACAGATTTTAGTTGTAGTGCTTTGATTAACTTTGCCATGCTAGTGTGTTGAAGTGTGACTCATACCTTTGAAAGTACTTGGGTTAGTACCCTGTGATCTTGAGGCTTGTGTCTTGCTTGATGTGCTTGCCATCTTCTATGTTATGCCCTAATGTGGATTAAGTTAATTAGCTCTAGGTGTTGATGAGAACTTTGGTATGCTTGTTTGATTACTCTGTTTATTGCACTTCTATGCATTCACACATGTGCATGGTTGCATCTCATATAGGTACGCTAGCAGAAACGTGTGAAGGATGTGGCATTGGAGCCAAACCCGAAGACGGTGTTTGGTGGATCCAAACCCGAAGATAGAAGGACCGGACAAGTGGTAGATTGGAGGTTGCTTGCCAAGTGACTTTATCTGATATACTCTAACTTGAGTTAGACCCCAGGCAAGCCCCGGAGCATTATAAGCCTCCTACCTTCAAAGCAATTAATTATATATATGTTATAAGTATTGTTGCATTAAGTGGTAGGAGTTGGTTGAAAACCTTGCTGCATCAATATCACTCCTTGTCCAGATATATGAATCCTGAATCCTACTTAGACTAGGATCGAGTAGATGCTTAGCCCTGCTTTAAGCGGTAGAAGTCAGGTGATTTCCTGTCACCTGCAAGATGTAGGGATATTCATTATGGCACGGTTGGCTATATTGCTATCGTGGAATGGAACCATATGTTAATAAAATGAAATGAGACCGGGCGGGATGACGATAGTGAAGCAACAAGGCATGGAGGTCTTGGGTGTGGATCTATCCCCGTCTGAGTCGTTTAAGGACCGATTCGCTGTACGTCCTTGAGTTATGTTGAACGCAGTCTAACACTTAGTTGGCCGGATAAGTCGTTCTGACCACGAAGCCGAGTAATATGGTTCAGGCCGGGAATCGAATGGTAGGTTGCTTCTTGGAGGAGAGAAAGGATGTGCTTGGGGACATTGGCGTGAGACCAAGGGGGGTTAGAGTCCCTATCACCTGGCAGAGTGTCGCCCTTGGGGTTGCGACATCATTCGGACCCGCGATTCCTGAATTGTATGAAAGGTGGCTTGTGCGACCCTGGCAGAGGCCTGCGCGGTGAGTGTTAGAAATACCCCTCCAGCTGGATAGGAATTCGATTCGAATCGCCGTCGCTCCCGGTTAGTGAGCACTTGACTTGAGCAGCGGCAACGTAGATTCCATTAAATTGAACAGATGGTTAATTGGATAACGATGAAAAGGTTGCCTTAATTTATACCTGCTATGGTTAATATTGTTCGCTCCTAATAAAGTGAGTGCTCTAGTATAGGTTCTAATATAGATGACAGGTTAATGATAATTAACTTGATGCTTAAGCATTAATGATTACTTATTCATAATAAGCTTTTATGCAAAATGTTGTCAAGCTAGCCCACTTTATATCAGCCTTGCATGATCCTTGGTGTCACTTTATTTCTGGTTTCTGACGGGTAAGTCTAGCTGAGTACCTTCTTGTACTCAGGGTTTTATCCCCACTTGTTGCAGGTTGTGAAGTATCATGCCTACTGCAAAAGTTGGTTGGCTCCTGCCGTAGTGGCGGAGTGTGATCACGGGCATGATCCTCCTAAGTTAGCTTCTCTCTAATGCTTTTGTTGGAAGTCGACCTTGGTACTGGCATGTATTTAAAATAAGATAAATGTTAGTTTCAAATTACTTTGCTTCCGCTACTTTTTAACTTAAGTTGTAATAACTATGTTGAACTCCGATGTATATTCAATTACTTGCGAAATGGTTGTAACATATGACTTGTTATGTTGAATCACTACGATCTTGACTTGTATGTTGGTTGGTTTGAAATCCCTCGTGATTTCATTGGACTACCGGAGTTATATGGGCTCAAGTGCGAGAATTTGATCACTTCGGTGATTGTTTTTGTACTTGTGCTCTTATAATTTGGACGGTTCCGTTACACCGCAAACCCGCTACATTTCGGGTATCCGAACTCAAAAACCCGTGAGCGAAAACCAAACACCAAAACCAAAACCCGTGGACCCAAAATCCGCGGATATCTGATCCGAACCTGACCCGCTACCATCCTTACATCTAACTATGAGATTCATGCATGTTTGAGAGCAGAAATAAAATGAAGTAGTTTAAACATGTGTGCTTGATTAAAAACAATAACAATATTGCTCTATAACTTCAACATATCTATAATTCTAATTCCAAGAGTTTCTTAGCTTTAAAATTTGTTGGAGTTAGAGCTATGCCAAACAAAAGCAATTCTCTCTCGCATAGTCACATGGGTTGCTCCTTTAAACATACATCAATCCATTTTCCCATTAGTGCTTTGAAAATATTCTCTTTAAAAGGAGATCATGACTTCAATCTAAGCATATGCGTAACAAGTTCTAAAAGGATATAAAGGGTTTGAGAGAAGTTATGAGGAATGTGCAATCTTACTTGCTCTTAAATTTGAAGCTCGATTATGGAAATATTGACACGATAGCTTTTGCCGAATCAAATGAATGGGAGTTTGGATAATGATAAGAAACCACAATAGTGACTTCCTGGCTACTTGCATGCAGAGTATCAATGGGATAACTGACTGTGACCTTGTGTAGGCAATAGCTTCCAAGCATTTAGTTCTCTTTCACGTTTGCTAGCTTATATATGGCAAAGAAAAATAGAGTACATCATATGAAATTAGGGGGTGTTTGGTTCCCCTTGTTTTTTAACACCTGTCACATCGAATATTTAGACACATGCATGGAGTATTAAACATAGACTAATTATGAAACTAATTGCATAAATTGAGATTAATTTACGAGACGAATCTATTAAGCCTAATTAGTCCATTATTAGTATCGAACACCCTATGATCAACTTCATGGTCAACACCTATTAAAGTTTAACAGGGCGGACCAAACAGACCCTTAATTAGTCAATTGGATAATTGTTTCAGATTGCCTCTCTCCCGTATAAAAGCTCCAATCAAATGCCAAAAATCAGTTCCTAAAAAATTCTCTCGTACTGGACATCAACACAGGCGACTCGTGCCTCGAGGTCCCTGTGTTACCTTTTCTTTTATCCGTGTCGGTAGATAGGAACAACGCTAGGACCTGTGCTGGGGCTATATCAATGGTCGAGCCCAAAAAAAAACATCTTCACCCTGCTCCCATCAAGGAAGAGTTCATATCTATTTATCGTCAAAGCCTTATCTCAATGTCCAACACTAGTCTATTATCTCAACACACTACTTGTTCTAAGGCCATGTTTGGTTTATAAATGTTAAAGTTTAACTCCCATTATATCAATGTTGCGGCAAATACATAGAGTACTAAATGTAGACTAATTGTATGCATGTAGGTATAGATTAGGAGTAATTTACGAGACGAATCTATTAAGCCTAATTAGTCTAAAATTAGAAACTTTTTGTCAAATAAGACGAAAGTGTTACTGTGTTTGTTAAACTTTAACACCTCTAACCAAAGAGACCCTAAGTAGCACACTCCTTGTTCTAGCCCTGACTCCTTTACTATCGACAGATGTTATAATGTGGTAGCATAAATAATTTCTAGGTCGACCGACCAACTTTGTAACGTGGTTTGACTTTGTAAAGCTCCATATATAGTTATTCGGGGTAGGGATACGATGGTTCAATCAATGAAATGCTACCCTTTACTCTTCAAAAACAAAAATTGAAACTCGACTTAATTTGTTTGGCAACAAAGATAAATAGGGTAAGGACACTGTTCACAGTAAGTTTTTTCCTTCCTTTTTGTCCTCTAGCTTCTTGCTTGATTTTATGTGGCTCGTGGTTTGATCCGTGACAGTTTTACATTATACATAAACAAAAACTGGAACGTCTAAATTAGCAGGTCGTCTTTAGCCTTGTTCGGCAGGCTATTTTTTGGCTTATAAGTCGGCTGTAGCTGATTTGCTGTGAGAGAAAAATACTGTTCCATGACTGATAAGCCGTGCTGATAAGATCAGCGGACATTCCGGAAGGGAAACACGAACGGACACTGTCACGCTCTCCGCCGATCCCATCCCGTAACGGCGTCGTCACAACCGCGGGGCCGCGCCATGCTGCCACGAATCCTCCGCCCCCGTGATGCCGAGGCGCCCACCTGTTCCCGATTCCCCGCAAGGCCGCAACCTTCCACAGTTCCATCCGGTGGAGTGGAGAACGAAAAAAAAACAAAAAACGCCGGCGAGCGGGCGGCACGCAACCCGGCTCGGCGGTTCGCCTATCCCAAATTTGGTAAGCAAATTTTGCATAGTAAATATCCTGTTACACTGTAGCAATTTTGTTTTTATTTGGTAATAATTGTCCAAATATTGATTAATTAGGCTTAAAATATTTGTCTCGCAAAGTACAACAAAACTGTGCAATTAGTTTTTGATTTCATCTATATTTAGTACTCCATATATGTGCCAACATTTTGATGTGACGGAGAATCTTTTTTTTATAGTGGAATTTGGTGATGAATTTGGGTATCTAAACAAGTCCCTAGCTGCGGATGAGTACTAACTCTAGCACTCCTCTACTCGGGTGCTCCGGACTCCGGGGACTGGGAATCCACTCATCTCGCCGCACGTGATCGTGGAGATGGCCGTGGCCGTGGGGAAGCGGGTGCTCGACACGGGCTGGCTCGCCGCGCGCTCCACCGAGGTCGCGCTCACCGGCGTCCAGCTCACCACCACGCACCCGCCGGCAGCCGACCCCGCCCCCGCCGCGCCCTGGATGAGCGCCGCCGTCCCCGGCACGTACGTGCTTCTCCTCCCTTCTCTCCCTCCCTGTGGAGTATGGAAACTCTCGCGCTTTGGGGATCTGTGACTAAATTGCTGCGAGCTTCGTCATCGTCGCTCGGCTGACATACTGTTGCGTGCTTCGGGGATATGGTGCAGCGTGCTGGGGACGCTGCTGAAGAACAACCTGATCCCCGACCCCTTCTACGGGATGAACAACCAGACCATCGTCGACATCGCCGACGCCGGGAGGGAGTACTACACCTTTTGGTTCTTCACCACGTTCCAGTGTGCCCCGGTACGCAGAACCGCACCAGTTCTCCGAATGTTTGTTAATCGTGTTTTCCTGTGACGAAGAATGCATCATCAATCCTACTGTCTCCTCCAGTTACAAAGGGAGTTGTTCTACCCTTTTTGCTGTAGGCAGTTTTTGATTCAGCATAGTTGTGCTGCAGTGTTACTGTGGTGATGAATGTGGCTGCTCCCTCAGCAATCAGCAAGCACTTTAAGCTGTCTTCTGCTGAAATGAACTGTGCAAACTGATAGACTTCTCTTGTTGCGTTGCCCATAGTTTATTTTCCCTTTTGGCAGAATAATATTCCTTAAGAGTAGAGATGACAACTATCATTATGCGTGATCCTGAGACTGAGGGAGTACTATATAGCTTACTTTAAACTCAAATCAAATCCGTGCAACCTAAGGACGCATGTTCAATTGATAAACTTTTCACTCACTTCTGCTTGCACGGAAGCCTTTTTGAAAGTGATGTTGCAACCGTTGTAGCATAGCTGTTTTCTTTTTTCCTTGATCTCTTTGGTTAATGCTAAATACTGAGACTGCTCTTAATTGTTGTAAAACACGATTCTTGCCTAAGGACTGGCATTTTGTACATTCAGCACATGTACTTGTTATGGTGCTAAACCACTTAACATATCATTATCTTCTTGTTACCTTCATCTTTAGTCAGGAAATCAGCATGTGACTTTAAATTTCCGGGGAATAAACTACTCAGCCGAAATGTACTTAAATGGGCATGAGGAGGTACTACCAAAAGGAATGTTCCGAAGGCACACCATTGATATTACTGATATTCTCCATCCTGATGGTAACAATCTGCTTGCTGTCCTTGTTCATCCTCCTGATCACCCTGGCAAAATTCCTCCTCAGGGGGGCCAGGGTGGTGATCATGAGGTTAGTCTCACATCCTTCAGGTTAGTTTTATGTAGATTTGTCCTTTCGCACATGATTTGCAATTGTGGATAATGGAATATCCCATCCTATTGTAATGTGCAGATTTGGATTACCTTTTGCTCATTTTTTTTAGCAAAGCTCAAACAGGACTTGCGTTGCTTAGTTGCCCATGTATTCTCCCCCTGATAGCACTACACTTCAGGAGCTACATAGTATCACCTTGCTTGAATTGTAATATACTTTTTATCTGAGATACTTTTTATCTGAGATGCTACCTGCATCAAATGTGCTGAAAGCATAGGTAAAAACACGCAATGGCTTGCACGTACTCTGTTTTAGAGGCCACGTTCTGTTGTTTTGTATTCTGATGGGCAGTGGCCAATCCACAGGAAATTAATACATATTTGGCTCATAAAATAAGAAGTTAGTCCTATTAGAAGAGGCCAGCTGCCCCATTATGTCAATTTTGGATTTTGGATCTGCCCCTGCTGAGTAGTTTGGGACATGCTTTACGATTTGAAGTACATTTCGGAAAGTATATATTGCAATTTAAAGTGCAACTGCTAATTGCAATATTTATACTTGGTGTCATAACTACTCTTTAAAAATGAATATTGTTAGTTAAAGGGGCTACTAATGCATGGTTACATATTTCAATGTGGTCATTTCAGATTGGAAAAGATGTTGCTACACAATATGTTGAAGGATGGGATTGGATGTGCCCAATAAGGTAGTTGGTGATTTCTGTGGTAAAGCTACATGCTTCATTAGTTGATCTTTGGTCACCTAAGATGTATCACATGTTTTGAGTTCCCAAACTATTCAGTTTCAACAAAGTTCAGAAACCCTATACTACTGAAGACTACTGCAATATCTGATTTCTTGCTAACCTTTCAAGTAATCTTTGACAAATAATTAAAACTAATTGCCAGTCAAAATAGTGTCTCTTTTACTTATTTTGCAACAGCAAGGGTTTTTTCTTCCCTATTTTCATTCTGTGCTACTATTTGCAACACCAACACTTTCTGACATTTCTCTCTTTTTCTGGCATCTTAGGGATCGAAATACTGGTATCTGGGATGAGGTATCAATTTCCATATCTGGGGTGAGTCCATGAATCCTTGTTCCCCTTTAATACTATTTTATCTATCTTTTGGCATTGGAGCATCACCATTGATACACAAAGAGGAGACGCACAAAGAAGAAACTACTCATTGACTTTGATCTTTTTAGACCAAAGACCAAACGGTCCAGCTTATATTGAAAGCTTAACAGGAGTATTGCTGGGTTACCAGCTTACATTACAAGCATTCACAGAACATCCATAGAAAAGAAACAACCAAGCACCTAAAAAAAAACCCGAACATGCAGATAGCCTATAGACCGCGTCTGGAGGCAACAGAACATCTAAACTGACCACTACACTAGAAAGACCTCTCAAGGACCTAAAGCAGAAGCTGCCCCGCCTAGGTGCGCTTCACCAACTTGAAAGCCGCCCTTCATCTTCCACAGCATCTCCCCCATCTTGATCCTGTTCTCCTTCGCCAACTTCTGCCATTGATTAAAGAGACTAAACGCTTTGTAAGTTACTTGGTTAGAAGATTTTTAAATTATATCAGAGAACACTGTTGGTTTCTTGTTTTCCATATAGCCCAACCTACTCTAGCTATAACCCACCACTGGAACCTGTTTATGTTCCCTCCTGCACTATCCAGGAAAACCTCTTGGAAATTGTTAATAGAAGATGGGCTTCTAGACCAGCCCAGACTGTTTCTCACACAACACCAAGTCACCACCGCTATGGGACATTGAAACAACAAATGATCCACTGTCTTATCCTTCCCACAGAACTTGCAAACTTTGGACCCATCCCAGTTTCTTCTTCTGAGTTGTTGTGCTGTTTGAATTCTGTTTTGGACCCATCCCAGTTTCTTCTTCTGAGTTGTTGTGCTGTTTGAATTCTGTCATGCCATGCCATCCACAAAAGATCTGAACTTTAAGAGGTATTTTTGCCATCCAAATTTCCATCATCCTGGTATCAATGATCCCACCAGAAGTTACGTATCTGTGCATACTCTTTGTGGTGAACTTCCCTGACTTTTCTAATTTCCAAATCACCTTGTCATTCTCTTCTGTTAATGTGATTCTTTCAAGCTTTTCCATCATAGATCTCCACTCTGCCATCTCCTTTTCACCAAAATTCCTTCTAAAGTCCAGAACCCAATCCCTTTTTTCCAGCCTCCTCCACTGATATGTCTTGATCATGACATTTTTTAAACAGACTTGGGAAAGCAACCTTGAAACAGCACTCCTCCATCCATTCATCCTTCCAAAATCTTGTTTGTCTACCCCCTTGCACTATATTGCCCTTGCCCCCCTCTCATACCACTCTCTCACTGAATGTAGCCCCTGCCAAAATTGCGACCCACGTCTACTATTACTCTGGCTGAAACCTCTACCTCTCGGATATTTCCTCCTCAACAAATTCATGCATAAGCTATCCTCTCCACTTTCCAGTCTGAAAATCCACTTGCATAACAAAGCCATGTTCATTGCGCTGGTGTCAATGAACCCCAGGTCCCCAAACTCTTTGGGTTTGTCTAGGGCTTCCCATTTGATCATGTGGTGCTTCTTGTTTCCTAATCATTCCCAAAAGAACTTACCTCTAGCTGAATCAAACCTATGATGAATTCCTTCATACAACCAGTAAAAACCCATAGTGTACATAGGGATGCTGGTTTGACTTTGATCTTTTCAAGCAGTCTTTTTTTTTCCCCTTTTTTTCTGTGAGGATTTTTTAAATAAACTCAAGGACTTATATCGGACTTGTTTTCACTGCAGCCTGTGAATATAACAGACCCCCATCTGGTTTCAACTTTTCATGATGATTTTAAGAGGTCATACCTACATTGTACACTTCAGTTGGAGAACAAAAGTTCTTGGATTGCAGATTGTACCTTGAAAATACAGGTTTCAACTGAACTTGAAGGGAACATTTGTTTGGTGGAACACCTTCAAAGTTATGCAATAACAGTCCCTCCTCAATCAGATATAGAGTGCACCATTCCTTCTGTAAGTTAGTTCCTTATTTCTCAAGCTCCTCGTGTACTGAGGTGTTACTTAAGCTAGTTTTCTTCCTTTCATGATGACTATCATATACACAGTCAATTGATGAATTTATTGTTCTGTGTTGCTCAAATGATTTAATTGCTGTGAGCTTGTTGCCACAGCTTACTTTATCCACAGTAAAAATGTCAGCAACTACATATGACAGCTATACCATATATGCTTGTTGCCTATCAGCTATGCTCATTTACAGGACTATACTACCAAACGTCTCTTGTGTTAGCTAATGAAATCCCCTTGTCACGTCCTACCTCTTAACCCTAAAATATCCAATGTTACTTAAGTCATGGGCCATGGCTGCACAATTCTCATCTATATGAAGGCAAAAGAACTAGGTATAAGCTTAATTTTATCTTCAATGGTTCTTCAGTGGTTGTACTATATATTAGGAGGACCTTTTAAAATCCTCAATTATGCAAGTTGATTCTTGATTGACTTTGCTATATATGAAACATAAACATTTTTAGTTATTCCAGCCTTTTTAAAAGGTTCAAATATTTGACATTGTTATATATGAAATATGAACTTTGTAGTTATTCTTCTATAAGCCCAACCTGTGGTGGCCAAATGGCATGGGAAAGCAATCCCTATACAACGTTGATATTAGTGTGGATGTCAAAGGGTTCGGAGAATCTGATTCCTGGAGCCATTATTTTGGATTTCGCAAGATTGAGAGTACAATTGATGATTCTACTGGTGGGAGGTATTAATGGAATGCCCAAACTGTGTCTACCGAATATTTGATCTCTTGACAACCTGTTGATGCAAATGTAAATCATGTCCAGGATCTTCAAGGTAAATGGTGAACCTATTTTTATCCGAGGAGGGAACTGGATATTGTCAGATGGCCTTCTTAGATTAACAAAGAAGCGATATATGACCGACATCAAGTTCCACGCTGACATGAACTTCAATATGCTTAGATGTTGGGGTGGTGGATTAGAAGAGAGGCCTGACTTTTATCATTTTTGCGATGTGTATGGTCTGATGGTAAGCTTGAATTTATCTCCATGTCAATTGGTTGCCGTGTTTTCTTATCCAAAATTATGAATATTAGGTAGTCATGAAAAATTCAAAACAAAGGAGACAATTCCTTTGAAATAGTGTCAACCAATCGTTACTTAGGATTCTGTGTTCTGTAAAATACCAGCTGGTTTCTGGGATTTTCTTTCCCTGTAACTGTAAAGGATTAGGTAAACCTGATGAGTTTAGTGCTGGGTCCACATCCTCTCTAGTTGAATTCTTGATTCACCCTAGGTTACTATCATGTCAAGATTGCTTACATGACGGAACCATTTTGAACAGGTATGACAAGAATTTTGGATAACTGGAGATGTTGATGGCCGAGGAGTTCCAGTATCTAACCCTAATGGCCCTTTGGATCATGATCTCTTTCTTTTGTGTGCTAGAGATACCGTGAAATTACTCAGGAATCATGCCAGTCTAGCTTTATGGGTTGGTGGTAATGAGCAAGTCCCACCAGTTGACATTAACAAAGCACTGAAGAATGATTTGAAGCTACATCCAATGTTTGTAAGTTACCAGACATCAAAAAATGAAGAAAAATATTTATCTGAAGAATCAACTGACCCTAGTAAATACCTTGATGGTACTCGGGTGTATGTGCAAGGATCAATGTGGGATGGTTTTGCGAATGGTAAAGGTGACTTCACTGATGGTCCATATGAGATTCAGTATCCAGAGAGTTTTTTCAAGGACAGCTTCTACAAATATGGGTTCAACCCTGAAGTTGGGTCTGTGGGGGTTCCAGTTGCTGCAACAATTAGGGCCACAATGCCTCCAGTAGGATGGAGCATTCCAATTTTCAAGAAAAGAATTGACGGGTACATCGAAGAAGTACCAAATCCAATATGGGACTACCACAAGTATATTCCATACTCAAAACCAGGGAACGTCCATGATCAGATTGAACTATATGGACCTCCAAAAGACCTGGATGATTTTTGTGAAAAGGTAATCTAAGATTTTATTTCTAGGGACTCTATGCTTAAGCATCTGAAGCATTTTAATTAATGTTGCTAACTCCCAGGCACAGTTGGTGAACTATGTTCAGTACAGAGCACTTTTGGAAGGATGGACTTCCTTCATGTGGACAAAGTTTACAGGTGTTCTAATTTGGAAGACGCAGAATCCTTGGACTGGACTAAGGGGCCAGTTCTATGATCACCTCCAAGACCAAACTGCTGGGTTTTATGGTTGCCGTTGTGCTGCTCAACCTATTCATGTCCAACTGAATTTGGTCACCTACTTTGTAGAGGTATGTGCTGCACCTTGAACATTTGGTCCAAGCCTTTAACTTTATAGTAATTGTTCCATGGAAATGATTTGTAGGTGGTAAACACTACAGCTGATGAACTCAAAGATATGGCTGTCGAAATTTCAGTGTGGGATCTAGATGGTGCATGCCCCTATTACAAAGTTACTGAGAAAATAGTTGTACCGCCAAAGAAAGTGAAGCCAATTATTGAGATGAAATACCCAAAGATGAAAAATGCCAAGCCTGTGTATTTTCTGCTCGTCAAACTCTTCAGGTTGTCAGACAATGGAATAATCTCCAGAAACTTCTACTGGTTACATCTTCCTGGGCAGGACTACAAATTGTTGGAGCAGTATCAGCAGAAAAATATTCCACTAAAAATTTATTCTGACATTTCAGTTTCAGGCACGATGCACAAAGTAAGAATGACAGTAGAGAACAACTCAAAGAAGTCAGTAGCAGAAGGCACACGTTCATTATCAGCAATGGATCTAGGTGATGCAAGTGGTTCCCACAGCACTGGCAAAGAAACTACTCGGAAGGGAAACGAGAGTGATGGACTATGGAGGAAAATACGCAATGGCCTCGGGGTCGCAAGACCAAGTGACAACCGAAGAACACTGGAGGTCAACGGGACCGATTCAGGGGTTGCATTCTTCCTCCATTTCTCAGTGCATACCTCTGAATCATCAACAGCTAAGGAGAAATACAATGACACAAGAATCCTTCCGGTCCACTACTCAGACAACTACTTCTCGCTGACGCCGGGGGAGACGATGGCCATCGACATCTCGTTCGAGGCTCCCCAGGGGTCCAGTCCCAAAGTCGTCCTCAGAGGCTGGAACCATCATCTGGACCACGCCGTGATGATCTGAGATCCGTGTAACAAAATAAGTGCATACGGAATAAAGGGCAGACATCAGATCGTTTTCGTGCCTGTTGTTGGATTTTAATTAGGCTTGTCCTAATTTTATTTAATTAAAATTAAATAAATCATAAGAGCTAAATTAAACGCTAGGTGGAATAAAGTCTTAGTCCTGCATGTGATGAGATTTTGCCTAAAGTTTGACACAATTTAAATAAGTGATAATTTTGCGTACATATTGTGAACCCTAAACCCATTTGGATTGATCATACTTCATCCAACTTTTAGCCTTACTCACCATGTTGCTGTGGAATTAACCTAGCTTAATCAGCACTCAAGCTAACTTACCATCACCCAAAAAAAGTATTGCAACCTAGAGCCAATCCAATCAACTAGCCTATAGGCTATGTATAGCTAATCTAGAAAGGTAAATGTCATACACAAAGCATGTGCGGAAGCTTTAAATGCAGTAAATAAAGAGCTTGAGCAAGAAAGGGCAAACTCTCATAGACACGATGATATATCCTGTGATATCGGTTGCCAACACGAAACTACTAGTGCATGTTGGAGCTCCAACGAGGTATGGTCTCGGTCACCAAGTCTTTCAAATTAAACATAATTTTGGATATGCCACACAAGACATCAACTAAACAAAAGAGTGTCGTGAGTCATACGCCAGTCACCTTGTCTACGGAGTTGCTCCACACGAGGGATAGGGTCTTCTCATCCCTCGCACACTGATACAACATCGCTTTACAGGGGTTGTTGCCTCTAAGGCCACCACACACCTTCACCATAAGGTCATGAAGACCTCAAGTGCTCTTGACCACCAAGATACAAGGGCAACACAACCCAATCAATCAAATCTCCCAAGCTCTAAGGCCTAAACCTGACAATGATCTTGAATGACTTGAGAGGGTGGATGGAGTGTTGAAACACTTGCTCTAACTAGTGATAGCCTTGGGGCACTCCATCACACTTAAAAAAGTGAGACAACCTCAGATCTTGTGTCACTCCTCTAGCACAAATAGGTATTCACGGTAGCGGCGACGGTTGGCATGCAGCAGTGGTGGCGCGCAAACGCCTACCCAGCTCGGCTTGGCCAAGGCACGACGTCAAGGAAGGGGCAATGTGTTTGGGAGGAAGGAGGCATCAGGTGGAGAAAGCGTTGGCGACTAATGACGAGCAAGCCGACTTGGAGAGGAAGATCGCACCGGGGAATGAGAGCGTTGAGGGAGAAAAGGAAAAATAAAATCATGGATATAAGAGTCTTTGCCAAGAATGACAATACTAAACAATTGATTCTAGTTATTAGGTATCTAAATATACATGATTAAATTTTAATCACCTAATTTTAGTTCTATTGACTACTTCCTCAGTCCAAGAATAAGTACACTTTTAGAATTCTTGGAGGAAATCAACGTAATATTGAAATTACACATTTACACTATCAAAAAGCTATTTTAACATATAATGATTGTATTTTGTAAGTAGAGAAAGTAAAAAAAAAAGTTTACTATAACTATGTGAACCACACGTCCACACCTATAGATCCACTTATTTTAGAACATATTTGAAATATTAAAAGTATACTTATTTTGAGGAGGAAGGAGCAGTGAACAGTTGGTTTTAGTCAATCAAATACTCCCTTGGTCAAAAAAAAAAGACTGTTGTTTTAGAAATAAATCTGGACAAACACCTACTCCCTCCGTCTCAGAAAGATCGTCGCTAGGCAGTTCAAAATTTTTCTCACAAAGACCGTCGCTGAGGAGTCCAGGAGCGTCAGCCGCAACAGTAATAAAAAAATTGAAAACTTCTCGTCCACCCGTTTGAATGCGCCCGCATATCCATCCTCTCCCGTAAAATAAGAGCCAGACGCGTGGAGCCGTGGACACACTCTCCTCCACTCATTTCTTGCTCCCGCACCTCCCCACTCCCCATCGAATCTCGCGAATCTCCAGCTCCTTCTATTGAGCCTGGTCACACCCACACGGCGGCCACTGCAGGACGGAGTGCTGGACTCCACGCCGGCTACTGCCAAGGGGAGCAGGCCCCATGCTCGATGGCGACGATGGCGGAACGGAGCCGATGCACCGGTGGCGGCCATGGCTCGGTCGTCCCCACTCTGCCCGCTGGCGCAGCGCGGCCAGCCCAACAACCCGCGGTCAGCCTGTCGGCTCACAGGGGCAGGCAGGACCCTGCGCACGGCGGTGGCCCGGTCTAGATCCCACGCGCGGCGGCGCGGCCAGACGGCTGGGAGACGAGGAAGTCGGGCGCATACGAGGAAGGCAAGGAAGTCAGGCGGGCGCTCACGGGCTCGTCGCGCGGCCATCCCGGCGGGAGCGCGAGGGGGCTCGGCACCTGGCCGTCCTAGCGGCAGCGCGAGGGGGGTGGCTCAGCCATCCCGACGGCAGTGGGAGGAGGCTCGGCTGGCGGTCGCCCAGCGGCAGCACTTGGAGTCGGGAGTGTCGGACTGGGTCTCAGGATTCCAAAAGGATGAAGGAGCCAGCAAATATTTACAGGGGCATTTTAGTAATTTCGCATGTCTCCTTGGTATGCGTGCCCGGTCCTAAAAACAGTCTTTCCGAGACGGAGGGAAGTCATAGTCAGCTCAAATTGCACAGCACTCGCCACCGACACCCTAGGGGCTGTTTAGTTGGCAAAATTTTTGGCGAAACGCTACTGTAGCAGTTTCGTTGTTATTTGGCAAATATTGTCCAATCATGGTCTAATTAGGCTTAAAAGATTTGTCTCGTCCATTTCGTCTAAACTGTGTAATTAGTTTTATTTTTTATCTATATTTAATGCTTCATGCATGCGTTTAAAGATTCGATGTGACGGAGAATCTGAAAATTTTGGCAAAATTCTTGGCATCTAAACGGTGCCCTAGCATCAACAGGCCGCTGGACCGTACGAGTGAAACCCCAGCATCCCGGCCCGACGAGGCCTCCTGAAGTCCGGATGCCAACGGTCGTATAGCTGTCAGATTCAGCAATCACAGCTCCCTTTCTTTCACCCGCTGTCGTGACTCCCGAGGCACCGAGCAGCACGTGGCGGCAGCGGCCATGCTTTCCTCGCCGACAGCATGGCTGCCGCGCGCGTGCTACTACGGCCAATCTCAATGGGAGTGTCATGAGAGTTTCATTTGTATTAAATAGGCTGCCACATAGGCATATTTGATGACATGGCAATGTATTTAAGAAGAGAGAGAAGAAATGAGTTTCATCTAGATGAAACTCTCTTGGCACGATTACCAACTCTCTCTGAGTCATGAAATTAAATGCCTATGAAACTAAAGAATGAAACTCTCCATTGTGGACGTGTGTTTCATATGGGTTTCATTTCATTTCGTGTGATGTGGCAGTCTTGGAAACAACGCCGTGAAACTCGCCACTGAGACTGGCCTACGAGGGACAGCTGCGCAGGGAGAGCACTGCAGTGACCAGTTGTCAGTTGAGGTGGGGGAGAAGAGCACTGGGCCCTGGCGCCACGTGCTGCTCGTGAGTTACGTAGCCTCGGCGTTCACTAGGGTAAATGACACAAATCGACAAAACTAAGAGGGTCTTTAGCCGGAGGTGAAAATTTTTTTAGGTGTCACATTAAAGAGATTTTTTATACTAATTAAAATATTAATTATATAACTTGTCTGAAAATCACGAGACGAATTTATTAAAGCCGGCATTAGCACATGTGTATACTGTAGCACTTACTGCTAATCATAGATTAATTAAGTTTAAAAGATTCGTCTCGTGGTTTCTAACCAAGCTGTACAATTAGTTTTTTTCGCCTACATTTATTACTCCATGCATATGTGTCTAAACATTCGATGTGATGAGGTGAAAAATTTTGGGGCTATTGCATTCTTACCCCTATTTTAAAGTTTAATTGTGATTTTACCCTCGTTTTTGTCACCGTTGCGATTTTACTCCCGCTTTGTAACTACGAAGGCTCAGTTTACCCCTACTCCGTGAACAGCGAGTAACGGTGTTAAATGGGCTTAGTAAGGACAACTTTGCTCTTGCGAAAATGCCCCTACTTTTCTGAGTACATTGTGATTTTACCCCTGTTTTTTTAAAAAAAAATTGGCAGCAACATTGGACAACTTGTTACATACAATTCCACACAGCATGCAAATATAGATATATAATATCACATCAATAGAAAGTGTAGAAAAAGTATCCATATAGGGGTAATATAGATAGATAATATCACATCAATAAATAATATCACATCAATAGAAAGTGCACCAACCATCATCCAACATAAAGTCCAACAAAAGCAGTAGCTAATAGTGAGATATTACATGTTCAGTGTCATACATCACACTATTCCTAACAATGCAGCCAACCTCCCTCCTCTTCCTCTTCCTCTTCCTCTTCCTTCAGTTCCAGCCCTTTCTGCTCCTTCAGTTCCAGGTCCTATACTTCCACTTGCACTTCCTCTTCCTCTTCCTCTACCTCTTCCCCTTCCCCTACCCCTTTCCCTTCTCCTTCCACTTCACATGAATGGAGAAAAATGGTTCAGTAAACAAGTTGACTAAATAATCAACAGTAAAGAAACAAAAAATATATATAAATGAGCATGACTCACATTGATGCTTGTGAAGATGAATCATTTTGAGAAGATGAGCAGTTCCTCTTTTGACTAGCAGTTGGACCTCCTTGGCAATACTTGGCTATATGGCCTTGTTCACCACATTCAGAACATAGTTTCCTTTTCTTACTAGTGGTGGCCTCATCAAAAAAAACTTGATCCTAGAATTTCTTGGTCTTCCTGGTTTCCTTCTCAATTTAGGCTTCTTGATTTTATAGCCCAAATCAACATGTAACCAATTATCCTTGGATGTCATTGGATTGAAAGAACATGCATATGCCTGTTTCTAAAAGGATAGTAGAATAAGCACAACCAAAAAGTCCATTAAAAAAATGGGCTAATAGCTTATCACTGCAATTCAAAAGGTTCACAAGATTGGATTCTACAAGGCCTGGGTCCAATACCAGTCAAAGAAATTAATCTATGCTAATTGCCCCTTAGTAATTTAAGGCTAAGGGTATGGTGTTTTGGCGTGAAGCATGGAGGTTGGTCTGGCAACAATGAGCAGAAAGTGGTGAAAACGAGTGGGGGCAATTCCTATCCAATCAATAATGCAGTGCAGTGCAGGTGCAGCTACAGCGTAGGTACGTGAGTTGAGTGAGTGAGAACTGAGAATTTGGGTTAAAGCTGTGGTTCCAACCCAGCATCACACCACGGTCCACCAGCAGCCAATCGTATCCACTAGTATTTCTATTGTATTGTTAGATTTGTTTTTCTGTAAGGAAAACGGCCATAAAACGTAGAATGACGTCATGCTGATGTCGACAAGCTAAGAACAAAGCAGAGCTCGCACGGGACTCAGCCGGCTGCTTGCTCCACGCCGCGCAGCAGCGCGTGTCGCGCGCGCACACATGTGGGAGGATGCGCACTGAGTCCGCACTCCGCTCAGCCATGCCCGGGACCTCGCGGTCGCTGGAGCTGCCGGCAGCGGAGCGAATGGCGGCGCATGGCCAGACGGGGGAGAGGCTCGCGCTGCACTGCTTGCAATGAGAGGAGAGGAGAGGAGAAATGCAGACCTTTGGTTGGATCCAAGAAGATGCTTTGGCGGTGAGGGGCCTGGGCCTCCTCTTCATCCTCTGCTGTCGCTGCTGCGTCGGAGTCAGAGTTGGGGTCGGAGCCCGAGCCCGAGCTGGAATCGGAGGGCTCCTGGTGCAGGTCCGCCATTGTCGTCGTCATCTTTTTGCCGTTGCGCTCCCTCTCCCTGGTGTGCAGGAGGGCGGAGGTGTCTTCCTCCTCCTCGGTCGCCATGGCCGCCCGACGCGCGCCGCCCTCGCCGCTCGCCGCCCGTGGGAACCCGCCCACCCACACCGTGCCTTCACCTCCTAGGTTAGGGTTTCGAGGAGAAGAGAACAAGAGAGACAGAGAGGATACGGTAGAGGTTTGGGGGATTGGGAAAGGTATGAGTGGATAAGGGGTAGTTTTGTCCTTTTTTTTTACTATGAAGGGTTAATTTTTTTATTTCAGAAACCACTAACAGAGTTACAAGTAGGGGTAAACTGAGTCTTCCTAGTTACAAAGCAGGGGTAAAATCGCAACGGTGACAAAAACGAGGGTAAAATCACAACTGGACTTTAAAATAGGGGTAAGAACACAATAGCCCCAAAAAATTTTGGGTTGTAACACCCTCTCCATGTGGACCTCCCAACTTTCTCTTTTGCATCTCATCAAAACTTCAAAAGGATTCACGAGAACTGCATTGTAGTTTCGTGCTGTCTCGTTTGATTCGTGCCATGCTGGAACAGAAGGCACTCGGCGATCTGTAAAAGAGAGTCTGGATTTCTATTGATCTTTGTTACAGAATGTAGTTTCTTATACATCATCTGGACACCCAAAGAATGAGAAGAAGAAAAAAAAAGGAAAAAAGGGCAAAGAAATAAAAAGAGCTGATACCCCTATGAACTAGTGTGAACAAGGTGTTTCAGGAGAGCCGCCCCTACCATAAATTATTCTTCATCTGCTTCTGCTCTAGCAACACCATGAACCAAACGAATGCACTATGAAAGGAGGCGATCGATCCCCACCAATCTCTCAACCAAGAACCAGCCCAATCATATTTACAGGATCTCGTCTCCTTTTTATCCCACCTCCCCTCTCCCCCAGCCAAAAAAAGAGGACGAAAACACAAAGAAATTGACAAGTGTGACTAAGTAATTAACACCTAACCAACCAAGCTCAATCAGCATCTTCTACCTCAGTGACGCGGCGGAGCCGGCGCCGGCGCCCTTGGCGCACGCCGTGGTGTTCTTGAGGTGAGTCCGCGCCGCCCTGAGTAGCTCGCCGAAGCGCTTGATGTTAACGGTGACGTTCTGGCGGTCCATGTACACCTTCTTCATCTCCCACCAGCCGCGGCTGCTGATCACCCAGGGGGTCCGCACCACGGTGCTGTTGAGCCCGTACTCGGCGGCGAGCGAGCTCTCCTCGGGCGCCACCTTGTACTCGAGGTACTCGAGCCCCAGCTGCTGCGCGGGCTTGCCGTAGAAGGCGTCGGCCGCCCAGTCGAGCCCCACGGGCACGATCTGGAGGAGCACGGACCCGGGGCGCATGAAGAGGAAGTGGGTCACGGCGGCCCCGTGCACGGCCACCATGGCGTCCGCCGACGCCAGCGCGGCGTGGATGACGGGCAGCGGGGTCTGCCGCCGCAGGTTCATCACGTGCGGCGCGAAGCCGGCCCGGCGGCACGCCGTCACCACGTGCGGGAGGTTCAGCAGCACCCGGTTCTGCTTGCGGATGAAGATGAGCAGCTTCGGCTTGGCCGGGCGCGGGCACGGCCGGGATGGCGGCGCCAGAGGAAGCGGCACTGGCGATGACGCCGACGACGACGTCGTCGTCCGGCTGTAGCCCTGGTGGAGCAGCGCCTGGAAATCCTTGATGCTCTTGCCTGCATATCATCAGCATTTTGCGTTTAGTTTCACAAAGGACAATGTACCCGTGCAAAATGCAAATTCGTGATTGCACTGGACCGAACGACAAATATATTTGCACACATATTCATTCAGAAAACAATGCAAGTTAATTCGTTTTTTTTTCTTTGCAAGTTCACAGTTTTAACAAATCGGCGTCAGCAAAACGGTGAAGGATATTCACGTCTAGCAGTCAGAACCGTGGGGAACCTGAAACGCATCGTTCCAGATGTGTTTCGGATTCCCAAGGAAGTGCCGACGCAATCTAACACGAACCATCACCCGCACCCGCATGTAGTGTAGGAGTAGCCATTTGTGGAAGAGCCGTGCTCCTCGACGCAATTGCACGGAGACTGGACCCCCTGTCGACTTGGATGCCAATATTGTTAGGCCCTGTTGAGTTCCCAGAAAATTTTACAAAATTTTTCAGATTCCCCGTCACATCGAATCTTTGATACATGCATGAAGCATTAAATATAGATAAAAAATAAAACTAATTACACAATTTAGACGAAATGAACGAGACAAATCTTTTAAGCCTAATTAGACCATGATTGGATAATATTTGACAAATAACAACGAAAAGCGCTACAGTGCCATTTTACCAAAAATTTCGGATCTAAACCGGCCCTTAGTCTAGATCATCCTGCTTTGAGTTCGGGACATAGGGAGTTTGGGACATGGATCTCTCGGAAAGGGTTGCTTCAGCATAACGCAAAGAGCATAGCGCCGGCATTACCGGAAACGCTGCATTGCGATAACTGACCCTGTTTAGTTGTGAAATTTTTTGGAGAAAAATTCCTGTAGCACTTTTCATTGTTATTTGACAAAAATTATCTAACCATGGACTAACTAGGCTCAAAAGATTCGTCTCGACATTTACAGACAAACTGTGCAATTAGTTATTCGTTTTACCTACATTTAATGCTTCATGTATGTGTCCAGATTCGATGTGATAGTTATTATGAAAAAAAAAATTTAGCACCTTTTGGCCATCTAAACAAGGCCTGACATGACACAGGCTCCCACAGTACCCCCTATCGTACCCGGCTCACACAACAAGTCAGTAGCGGCAGGCCAACGGATCGATCGGGATCGGGTAGCCCGTGGTCGACAGGCAAGCACTAATTGCTCAATGCTCCTAGACTCCGTGCCAGCAAGCAGCCGATCGGGCCGGAAACCGTCACTTCTCGCACTCATCAATCACCACCAGTCCACGACACCACACTGCACAGTCAGATCAGCACGCAACAACCAGCGATCCGGCAGCGCGTGCCGTGGTCCATTCCCGTGTCGTCCGTGCGAGCTGCCTTCCCAAATCTCCGATTGATCCGCTTCGTATATTATTGATTGACGTGGACAGGGGACAAACTCCAGCAGCGTCTCGGGCACGGCGACGGTCCTTGGCTCCTTGGTGCAGTGACCTACAGTACGCCAGGAGCGCCCGCACGGGCGACCCAGCCTGGCTTTGGCACACACGCGGCTCCGGAAACCGGGTGTGCCCACGGAGTCCCTGGGTTGGCTGGATCCATCCGTCCAACAACTCGAACACGGCGGCCCCGCCGCTCTACCTCTGCATGCACTATTGCCACCAAGCAATGAACCAGGAATCAATTTAGACTAGATTTGGTCGTGATTGGACACGGCGCCCCGTGATTTTAAACAGTAGCATGTCTTGCAGATTCGGCAGGCTGAGTATATTTTCTATGATGTCTAGCAACAACCCTAGTCGGTAATGCACGAGTGGTAAATCAGCAGGACCTTTCTAGGCATGATGGTTAGTAGTACTAACAAGACGTAAAAGAAGGGATGGAGATATACGTTGCAAAAAAGCTATCCTCGTATTGTTGGTTAGCTCAGTGCTCACCAAATTGCCTACCGACACGAACCCGCCGACACAATGGCCATAACAGAGCTGTACTCTGTATCACTCAACTCTTTCCTGTCCACTGTTACCCTCGTGGGGAGACTACTTTTACTTTGCAGAGCGTTTTTCGGTAGTTTGGTGGCCTTTATGTGGCAATCAAAGTTGCCAGCCTCTTTCATCGCTAAAGAGAGGAGTTAGGTCAATCTGGAATATTTGCTTTATTGCGCTCAATAATTAAGTACACGCATATTTTCGAACTCCTAGGATCAACAAGTACTAGTACGAGCCACATTTCTGTTCACTTTAGCTGCGTCTTCCGTTTCTGCTAATTGTACATTTTTGCTTCTTATTACTAAGACATAATTAAGCAAGTGCATTCGTTATAGTAAACACTAAGCTTTCACTTCGAGAGCAGCAGGCAGAGTAAATACAATAACTAAACCCAGCTGAGCACGTTATGCAACGTCACTTTAATTTCATGACATCCAGAAACAGAGGTCATGCATCGTTCTACTTCTGGACATGGTTTTATCTAGGACTAGACTAGAAACTGTCACTGTGTCGCCCCACAGCTCAGTCACTCCTCGTAACAAAACGCAGATCACGCCTGCGACCTTGCGTAACCCATCTCCTCGCCCCCACAGCATTTTAGCGTCAGCCATATAAAGCTAGGTTCCGAGCGGGCGTCACCCATCTCCGTGGAAAA
This sequence comes from Saccharum hybrid cultivar R570, assembly GCA_038087645.1. NCBI lineage: Eukaryota > Viridiplantae > Streptophyta > Magnoliopsida > Poales > Poaceae > Saccharum > Saccharum hybrid cultivar. Next base: position 22,721,664 of record JAQSUU010000496.1, read on the forward strand.
GGTGAGGAACGAAGGCTGACGGCTCCCATGAGCCGTTGTGTGCTGGTTTTGTTAACTAACCGTCTGTCTCTATGCATGTTTGTTGCTTTACACCGTGCGCCACGTCTTTACAAGAGACGCGGCTAGTGGTCCGAAAGAAGGGCGTCGTGGGCTCGTCTCGTGGCTGGATACGCAGAGCTTAGATGGACTCAAGGGTCCACTCGGCCTCTCCCACCTCTCTATCCTCATCCCTACATAAATAGCCAAGACCCCAAGGGGCCGGCCATACGAAGGCCAAATCTTAATAGAGAGCGCCGCCGCCCTAGACGCCGAGCTCCGCCGCCGAAGATCCGGCCTGCCTCGGATCGGCCGATCATCAAAGCACACGCCGCTGCCGCCCGAGTCTCCCAAGTTCGTCGCTTCGCCGCCGAAGACCCGCCTGCGCGCCTCGTCGGATCGGATCGGCCGATCTTTCTGTTCCTGTGTTTCTGTGCAGCTGGTTTTGATCTCTGATAATGGCAACAAACTTCTGGACGACTATGCAGCTGGTTTTGATCTGTTCGTTATTGGTATGCCCTTTTTCGAGGATAGGTGTGTACGGGTGGAGTTGGCCGAACATCTTCGGCTTGGTACCGGCGGCTGAGCACGCTCCAATCTAGGTGGATGCCTAGTTCAGAATTTCGGCCGATTTTCGCCGAAATTCGCCGAATTTCGTTTCTATCAGTGGGGTCCGGTAAAAGCCCATACCGGCCTTTCACTTTCGGCCTCGTTTGAATTTTTTTCAGCCCAAACGTAGCTATACGGCCCATGTATCTATGCCCAGGTATATAATAAGCTGGTTGAAGCCCAAGGCGAACAGATTTTTATTTCTCTCTCCTCCTCACCCCTCAGCCGCCGCCGCCTCCATTGCTCTCGATCTCCTGCTGCTTGCTTACATCGGGAGCCAGCCTCTCTAGTCCAGTCCTTTGCGGTCTCGATCTAGTGCGAGGAGGGAGCGAATGCCTGCGGTCTCGATCTAGTGCGAGGGGGAGCGAATGCCCGTGGCGCTGGTTTTGTTAACTAACCGTCTGTCTCTATGCATGATCCAAAGTCGCACGGTCCCAGAAAAGTTTTGGTCGCCCTCCCCTGGCCGCCCACGCGCTCACGCACACATCACGCCATCACAGGCGTGTCAAAACTAAAGACCTCGCCTGACAGTAATGTGGCACCAACCTGCGGCAAGTACCCATCCGAGCATCTACTCATCAACAGGCAGCAACAAATTAAATCCACTGGCAGGATTAGGACGCGAGCCTTAGCGCTTTGCTGAGGCTACAGTACAGCGCCGAGTCCTTACATGTCCTAATCGAACCCTGGGTATACTATCCTCTCTTATCACTTCATGAACCAAGGCTTGTGCTAAGGACCCAGCATTTCGACATATATATCTCCAACAAGTTCTTCCACGGCTACAAACAATGCCAAGACGACAGAGACAAAACTTGGTGTCTTGCGACGTATTGTCCCCTCTGATGGTTTAGAACTTTAGATGCCGAATCCATCAATTCAGACACAAACACAAAGTTGATCACGACTACTTAGAATTAGAACCATTGCATTCCTGTCAGGTGGTATACCAGCTATTATTGGCCATTTGGGCAATGTACTAAGACACTTGTAATGCTTCATATTAATTAGTGCGTATGCATGATGCTGTAGCGCCGTGCTCTCACGACAAGAAGTCCACACAACTCAGGGATTAGAGAACAGTCCTATTCACGACAAGCAAGCTCCAGATGGTGAAGATAAAAAGGACAGGTCATCGTTGTACGGGGTTGTGCAGCTCTACATCACCACAAAAGGACAGGCATAAACCACTGGGCCCTAAGGCCCCGTTTGGTTTGCTCATGTTAAAGTTTAACTCTCATCACATTAATGTTGCAGCAAATGCATGGAGTACTAAATGTAGACTAATTGCATACATGTCGGCACAGATTAGGAGTCATTTACGAGAAGAATCTATTAAGCCTAATTAGTCTAAAATTAGAAACTTTTTGTCAAATAAGACGAAAGTGCTACAGTGTTATTAAACTTTAACACCCCAAACCAAACAGGCCCTAAAACTGCACAGCGCCACAGCCACCTAAAGAGGGCATGCATGTGGCCGTAAAAAGCTAAACAAAAAATCTCACACGAATCACGAATGCACTGCCCATGTACCGCCCATGTCGCCTGTGCTGTATTTTAAGAGCAGCAGCCAGTAATTTATACACAAGCACCCAGAGCCAGCTGTTGTTATTTTCTGCAATGTGGGAAGTACGGCAGCCCCGCGACATGTCGCGCAGCCATACAATACGATTCCCTTGCACACACATCAGACAGGGCCTCGTCCCCTGGCCCCTACACGCCCAGTCGATTTTGAAAAGAAATTCTACGCACATGCCGCATCTCGCTCGTCCTCTCTACAGTTCGCTAATGCTACACGGCTAGTATTATACTATAACTACATTAAAAAAAAGTATTATACTATAACCGCACTCTGCAAATCCTGCAAGAGTAACGTGCTGCAATGGCTGGCGCGTGATTCACCGTGTCGGGGCACTACTGCTCCCTGCAGCCTCCGCTCTGCAGGAGCATCATTCTCCGAGATCCGGCGCCGTAGCAACATCGGCGTTTTCTTTTCTTTTCTTTTATCGCTACGGCCAGTACATGGGGGGTTTAATGGGGCCATGAATGGATGTGAACAACACCTTGTAATAACTCAGCTCGTCCAGACCAATAGGGGTCTGGCTCAGCGAGAGCTGGGCGTGAAGGTGGGTACAGTACAGTACTGCCCGACAATCAATCGATGTGCAGACCTGACCTAAAGCTTGGTGGATCCGTTACTAATCCCTGCGGTTTCACCGAATTAGTGCAGGCGGTTTCAAAATCCAAACGGTAGCTGCCATTATCCGGTCACTGCAGCCCAATTAGAGTTCATGTAGCGCACTACTAGAAGCAGGGACTTTGTTAATGCTGATTTGATGCCCGAGTAGCGGCGCACGATGCGCGGCCGTTTTTGTTTGCCCTTATCGGCTGTTTGTGGCCGATCCCAATCCACGCACGAAAACGGCTGGGCAGGAGCACGCTCCAAGTGGCCGGGATCCCTCGGCCGCGAGGCGTCGGCGTCGCGGGCATCGGAATGGACCCTGATTTGTGCGGAGCACACCCGCTTTTTGCACTAACGCTTTTGCGAAAGCCGCCCTTTCCCCCCCTGCCCCGCGCAATGATCTCCGCCATTATCTCGCGCTCATGATCGGTCGCCGCAAAGATTCCCCCGCGCGGGCGATTGGGCGATGCTTCTTCACCTCAGCCTCCCCCGTTACTTTCCTCTCTCGCGGGTCTCGGCGCTCCGCTTCCCTTTTCCTCATCCGACGACGAGGCCTTTTGCCGGTGCGGCGGCAAATGCTCTTGCCTGTGCGCTTGGATTGGCCCCATGCCGTTTGGTCAGAAACGTGCGCAGAGCGGCAGGTGAGGGAGAGGCTGGCAGCCCGACCGGTGCCGTACGCGACGCGCCCGTGCGGTGCGGGCGTGTCGGGCAGCCGAAACAGTGCGATCCGCGGCTGGCCGTCGCCGTCACTCGCCAAGGATTTGGAGGAACCGGCGGGCGTGAGAAGAGAAGCGGTGGTGGCCGGTGGGTGACCGTCGCAGGGGCCAGGGAGCGGCGCAGCGCAGGACAGAAGCGTCGGATGCGTCAGCGGCAATCTACCGCCCCTCCCTCTAACCACCCTAACGAACTACCAGGACTGGGTGACCGCTCTATCTAACCACCCCCACTCCACTGCTGGACAGAGAGGCAAAGAATGATTAGGACTGGGAGAGGGAGCGGCGCTAGTGCCTAAGCACGACGCCCTCGAGCTCTAGGGGCAAATGATTTCTCCTCCCCGGCCGGTGTTAGCCGGCACGGATCTCGATCGAGCCGCGCGCGGATTTTCACACGCCTTTTCGCCGTTCCCCTTCTTCACCCGCAAGCTAAGATTAGCTAAACCGGTAACTAATTAACAGGTGGATCCCAAATTCCTAACGAAACTTAACTAACAACAAATTGACATCGCAGCGCGAGGAATGCAGTGCCATCAGCGTCTGATACTCTGATGTGAAGTGAAAATGGCAGGTACTAGTAGATTGCAAGACGGAGGGGATTGATTTGCTAGGAAACAATTGGGGGAAATTGGGGGGCGTACCGTTGGGCATGAGCTTGGGGTCCACGACGAGCTCGCCGTGGATGCGGAGGCCGACGATCATCTCGTCGAAGCAGTGGACGCGGCGGTCGTAGCGGAAGTCCACCACCTTGTAGTTGGTGAGCTGCTCCAGGACGGCGCCGTAGCGGCCCAGCCACCAGTAGTGGTACTCGAGCACCACGAACACCACCTCGCCGGCGAACCGCTGCGCCGTGACGAACAGCGGGATCAGCCCGTCGCTGAACTCGTGGTACACGTTGCCCGTGTACCCGCCCGTCGAGAACACCACCGCGGGGACGCCGCGCGGGTGGCGGACGTCGCACCGGCGACGCAGGGTGCCGCCGTCGCTCGCGTTGTAGGGGGCCGCCACGGGCTGGATGGTCACCTCGTCGATGCTGCCCATGATGCTGTCCTCGAACTTGCGCGTGTACGGCCGCACCTTCTCGGGCGCGCTCCCGCGGGGCGCGTTGTACAGGAGCACCGACGAGGTGGACGGGTCCGTGCGCACGTCGCCGCGGAGGTAGCACACGTCGCTGCGGTAGTGGCTCCGGTCGCAGCACAGGACGCCCTCTCCCTCGCCATGCCCGGCCTCACCTGCGCACGCAGCAATTCGATTCGGTTGGGTTCCGTTGAAGCAGAAGCGAGCGACCATAGCAGGCTAGCTGATCTCCAACCAAGCAAAGCAACTCACCGCTGATGAAGGCGGAGCAGGGGAGGGAGGCGACCGACCGCGTCTCCTCGCGGGCCTCGAGGCTGTTCTGGTTCGAAGGCAGGTGGGTCTTGAGCGCCTCCAAGTCCTCCCGCTTGTCCACGCGCTCTGCAGAGGGGGGAACGAGTCGCCATTTCAGCGCACGCCAACACAAGGACCCGGCGAGGGAGATGCGAGGAATCCAGCATTCCATGACGGCGACCCGGCAGAGCGACAAGGATTTGGGACTCGAGCGCGCCCCCGGCTTATTACCTGAATCGGCGGTGGAGACGAGGAGGGAGGAGCTGGGGATGCGAAGCACGGTGACGACGCTGTACACGGTGAGCACGAGCAGGGGCACGAGGCGGCAGGCATACCGGCCCCTCCCTCCGCCGCCGCCCGGCTTCTTGTGCGGCGGCGACGGCGGCGGGGACCTCCGGATCCACGACGAGCAGCAGGAGTGGGCGGAGGGCTTGTGATGCTGCGGCAGCTGCATCATCCTCTGGCTCTCGCTCTCTCGGCTCCCTCTTCCTCCTCCCCCCCTCTCTCACCGCCGCATGCTACGCCGCCGCCGCCGCCGCTGTTCTCCTTGCTTCCTTTGCTGCCTGCCACGCCGCCCGCGCGCGCTGAGCTAAAACAGCTGACCTCACACACCAGGGGACCAAATTGGGCGCGGGGATATATACAGCTGGGCGCTGGCGGGATAGAATGGCGAGGAGGTGACGAAGTGGAGGTGGCAGACGAGATGATGCTAGCAGCTTCTGACGATCATATTCATGGGGCGGGGGTTGGAGTGGGGGAGGAGAAGAGGCGAGCGGTGGAGGAAATGAAGAGGAAGAAGAATACAGAACACCGGGCTCATCACATGGAGAGGACAAGGAGAAACAGGGTGTTTTGATGACGTCCATTATGTGCGCCCGCCCTCGGGTTCCCCTTCAGCTTCCTTTCCTCTCCCTCCCCGCTGTCTGCAGCTAATCCGTGTAGTTCCAACCGGTCAAAAGTCAATACCATACGGTGTGAGAAGTGGTTGTCTAGATTCTAGATTAATTATGATTATTAGTTATTACAGCTTCTCAGTTCTCACACCAGGCCTAGTGGGGCTTCGGGCTAGCCCTAGGCATGATTAACCGAAGAGCGAAGACCGAACCGAACTAACCGAGACTGAGACCGAATTGACCGAGACCGAAAATTTTGGTCACAAGTTCGGTCTTCAGTTTGAAGTAACCGAACTAACCGGACTTAAGTTCGGTCATTACCCTCAGGTAACCGAACTAACCGAATTAACCGAACATTTGAATTTTGTTGACATAATATGTAATTTAGACTATTATTAGTGATATAATATTTATTCTAGTGGGTTTATATCAACCATCACTCTTATCACTATGTTTAATCTATATTTTGTATTGTATTTTTGCCTTGAAATAGAAAAATATTGGTAAAATTTGCTACAAATTACAATATTTAGTAGTTGTTTTGTGAAGTTTGGTTAGTTCGGTCATGACTGAGACCGAACCGAACTAACCGAGACCGAACTTGCTCGATCCTGAGTTTTGAAACTAACCGATCGGTCTCCGTTTTTAGATGACTGAACTTTCGAAATGACCGAAGACCGAGACCGATCGGTTCGGTCAGACCGAACGCCCAGGGCTACTTCAGTCTGGGCCTGAGCCTGAAATAACCTGGTCCGAAAGCACCAGGGCCAACCCAGGTCTAGTAATGCAGCCAGCCTCCTGCACGAGATAAAGCCTGAGATAGGGCCTAAAATTTGGTATTTCATTATTGAAGATATTGGTAAGCTTTTGCTATTCAAAATAAATATTTACATTCATTTTTTTCAGTATGACAACATGTTGACACTTATCCATGGCCATGTTACATTTTAGTTTCTACAATATTCATTTTGTTAAGGTATATTCCATTTGTCCCTGAATCAAACGACTTCTAGTAAATTTAGAACAAATTAGTATTATAAAAAAGACCATATTGCCATTCATTAATTAGAGTAGTTGCATACTAAACGAGGATTGTTTCAATAGCACAATAAATGTAGCATTTACCGCCACATCCAACTACAGAAACTCGCTGGATTAGGATATGGGAGGGTATAGTAAATGCGAGGAGACTTAAAAAAATAAATAGGCTAGTGGACCATTCAAAATCTTCTAGAGATTGATTTATTTGTAGACAAATTCTTGGGCTAGAAATCTATTTAGGGCCAGCTTGGATCCTCTTTTCTAAACTTTAGGGCTCTAAAAACTTTAGACCTATTTAGCTCAGTTCTAAGATAAAAAAAAAACTCTAATATGAGGTGAAATAAAGTTTTGAACTAACTTTAGACCATCTGTTTAGAGACTTTAGCTCTAAAGTTTAGAGGTCCAAAGTTCAGAGGTGTGGATCCAAACATAGCCTTATTCCAGGACAAAGTGAGTACTACTTTACAGAGTATCAACAACTACGTTTCTTTAACTGTCTTTTACATCATTCTTTTCTTAAGGAAATGCGTGCTCAAACTCATTCAGAAACAAAAAAAAACTTCAAAATCCTCGGTAAAATCATGGAATTTGGTACCGGAAGTGCCGCGTAGGGACAGACAAAAGTTGGAATGGCCACTAGCCACTTCCAAATTAGCACGCACAAGGATTTTCACCTTGCTAAATGTAAACACCCATTCCTTCTTCAGTCCCGGTTCAAGCAAACTACTACCGGTGACAGTGACAAGACAACTCACTGTTAGTATAAACATGGGCCTTGTTTAGTTCCCCTATTCTCCCCCAAATTCCACTATACAAAAAGAAGATTCCCCGTCACATCAAAATGTTGGCAAATGCATGGAGTACTAAATGTTGATGAAATCAAAAACTAATTACACAGTTTTGTTGTACTTTGCGAGACGAACATTTTGAGCCTAGTTAGTCAAAATTTGGATAATTTTTACCAAATACAAACGAAATGCTACAGAAATTCTGATACAGTGTTTTTCTCCCCCAGTTCACCCATCTAAACGAGGCCATGGCAAAAACCAGTATCGAAGGACAGGAGTGGCGCTGTGCCCCAGGGCCTTCGTTACACACAGAAATCAGCAGAGGCACGGACGCTTGAACACGTCCGGTCAAAAAAAACAAGACGGAACCCCCGGTTCGCCCATCGCCCATTCGTTCCCTCCGTGCGGCCGCGGAAACGGCTCGGTCGCATGCTGGCTGCAGCCCGCGCGCGAGTCCACTGCGTCTCCGAGCGCCCGCGGGCCGCGGCACGCCACACCGCGGACGGACGGCCAGCCGGTGGGTGCTCCAAGCAAACCTGCGGCCACGCCATTCTCTTCCACGCCCACCCGGCACCCGCCCGCCGCCGGACGCCCAAAGAAAGGAATGAGACGTGTAAAGCAGCTTTCCACCGTGCCCCCGCGCGCTGTCTCGCTTGCTGCGGCCTGCGGCCCTGGAAATTCTTGGATTTCGGCGGGCGTTCTACTCCGGCCGAAGAAAAGCGCGGATGCTCGCAACGTTCGTGCGGTCCCGTACGTGCTCCTTTCCTTGCCCGCGGCGGCAGCGGGCACCGGAGCACGGCTTTCGGCATGGGTGCCTGCCGTGCCGTGCGCGCGCGCTCCACAAGTCCACCGCAACGGGGGACCTAGAGGTAGCTCGGGTGGTAAGACTGTCCGTCATGTGTGCGAAGCCTCGAAGACTTTGATACCTCTCAGCTACGTGCAAGTCTTTTTACACAGGTGTAATTCTAACTTGCACACTAAGGTGTATGTATATGAGTTTATGTGTGTGGTGATGTGAGTTAATGCGTAAGTTTAGACACTACTGCAACTTAAAGAGTTTGAGGCTTAAAAATCCACCGCAGCGGCGCCGGCGGGTAATCGCCACGCCGAACGAATATGGCAACGGATAATTAGGAAAAGGACGGGAGGATTGGTGATGGAGTACGTCCGATGGGGATTAGCACTGCCCTGTGAAAGAAATGATGTCTGGTTAGCAGCGGTGCCCGGTGGGTACGGCCAGATTATTAAATAAAGTGGTGGCTGGGCGAGCGGGGATTAGATTCTTGGTCTCGCGGGTCTGTGGAGTTAGTGGGATGATGCGTCGGCTAAGAATAACGCATAGTCGCGACGCACCCATGCGTGCTAGTGGCCTTTTGTTTATTTAGGCTGTGTTTAGATCATTTGAAAAGTGCACTATGCAAAAAAAGATTTCCCGTCACATTAAACTTGCAATACATGCATGAAGTACTAAACGTGGATAAAATCAAAAACTAATTGTACAGTTTGGTGGTACTTTGCGAGATGAATGTTTTGAGCCTAATTAGTCAATGGTTGAACAATTATTACCAAATACAAACAAAATGCTACAGTGTATTTTGACACTCCAAAATTTGAATATAAACACAGCCTTATTTATTTTGTCACGGGATGTCTCCTTTTGATAGAATGATATAATTGCAAGGCTGCTTTTGTGTTCCTGAGGAGGAGGTTGTGTGTGCCCGTGTGTGTTGTTCGTGGAGACATGGCGTGAGCTAGTTTCTAGTATGTTGCAGGGAAGTCGTGGTTTTGGGTTCGTGAAAATGATGGCAACGTACAGTGCATGATCGCTTGACAACAGGGAGGAGGCCAGACGGCATGCAGAAAGCACGTGAAGTCGTTGTCCCGCGTACGCAACGGGGGAGGACGGACTGCGAGATACCAAGTTTCCACTGCAACATACGAAATCCACATGGTCATGGAGTTACTAACCAACCGTCCGACTCGGGTTCCCAACGCACATTCCTGTTTCCTATACGGAACCAAATGAACTGATAATACACAGTAGTATATAACACGGTATGACCATGCATGTTCCGATGTGTACCGTGTCCTACCACCGTACCGTCTCTATTGGAACCAGGATAGATGCTCCAGCTTGCAGTACAGGCGTAGGTACAGCGGGTACTTACTACGTACGACCACTATAGCTAGCTAGGGCTTGCGCTCAATGTGCATCGATCGGTCGCCCACAGACTACTCACCTTCATTTCCCTCTCATCGCACCGTCACACACCTACAGTGGCATCGTCACGAGAGCCACGGCTGCATTGCATGGGTAAGTCGGGAAGGACAGCTGAAACAGTGGTCATCACCGTGCAAATCAGCCGCCGCATGTCGATGGGCGTGGGCGATGGCGCGGTTCGATCGGCGCGGAAATTATTGCCCGCTGCCGGTGGCCCCATATCTGCACAGCATGCAAATGCAATTCACCGACAGACACCGGCGGGCGACCGCCGTACCGGGGACAAAGGAGCGGTTGGTGGCTGCCGCCTACCAATTCCTCATTTCGGCGCAGTGAACTGACAGTACGCACTACTCCTACGCTGCATATATGCAGCGGCCCTGCCTTGGGCCCGCCCATGCATGGTCGCAGTAAACAGTAGTAAAGGCTACGGCACACGACGCGCCGTGTAGTTCCGGCCGGCCGGGCGGGGCGTGCGATCTTGGCGAGAGAGACAGCGAACGACGACGCGAGAGTCTGCGGGTGCCGGACTGCCGGTAGGTATAGTAGGCCAAGTGCGGTCGTACGGCCTGTGGCTGGAGCTGCGCAGGAGCGTACGTGCGTGGCCATGCATGCTTGGGTCCGGACCTCCGGTGGTTGTGTCATGTGTGCCGACCGGGCCGGACGGTAGCTAGGGTACATGATTTTCGCTTCGAGTGCACACCACCATCTGCCGATCGATTCCAGGTGTGTTCGTGGGCGGCCACGCGCGCCTGCTGGTCGGGTTTGGCGCTTGGTTGGTTGGCGGTTAGTTGGCCCAGGTGAGCCGCCGGCCGGCCGGCGGACGGGCGTGCACATATATAACCAGTCGGGCGAGATCTGACATCCAGTGCTTGCAGGCCACGTCTCACAGCATTTCGACAAAATCAGGATCGTACCATGTCGAGTTTCCATCACCTTCACTATGCCTTTACTACTTCTGGCACAGTAAACTAAATAAGTCGATCTTAAGGCTCTGATGAAAGAACAATTAAAAACTAAACTGATCGATCTTGTTCAGTGACCGCCTGAAACGATCTGACGATCGATGTACCTATAGAAAAAAAAACTGGTGATGGCCAGCGCGTTGCCATTGTGTGTCGTCCACTCCCCCCTCTCACATGCTGTACATTGTTTTCAGATTTCACCAGCCTAGAGAGAGAGAGAAATCCGACGACCCAGGGGAGGGGACCAAGCATTTGAAGCCCACCCCCGGCCTGCCATTGTTTCTCGACCGATCGCGACGCCTCTTGCAGTCCTGCTGATGCTCCAGGTCCAGGGAATGGGCTAAACACATGCGCACATACAGTACACCTTGGTGTCAGGCTGCTGCGCTCTAACGGTAAAATATTCTGTCTCGCGCGCCTCCCGTCGTTCCCTTGTCCGCTCCAGCACCCATGTGCCGGCCGGTTGGCATGGCACCCGCCGTCCCGTCGCCGGCCGGCCGGCCGGTGCATGCAGGACACGAACGCACAGAGGACATAGTACACGACAAGGCCGTCGCTGGCTCTGGCACCGGCCGGGCAGGCATGGGGATCTGCGGCGTGCAGCGGCAGCCGTCATGGATGCATGCACGGTGAAGTGTGAGCCATAGCACCGGCGGCTAGCGCGCAGGCAATGCAATGATAAGCCGACAAGCTACTTGTACCGGCACAGGACATCGTACGTACCTGTCTCTCTGCGCTCGATAATCGACACTGCTGGTTGTTTGGCTTAACGTGATCAGCTCACTACTACAGATTTTTTTTTTGCGAGACGTTGCCCTGGACACAACCAAGGCGGGCAGCCTGGTCGCCCGCCTCGGTTATTCAGGGCCCGGCCGAGGGTGGGCGGCCAGGCGAGCAACCGCCACGGTTAATCATTAACCGAGGCGGGCACCCTAACCAACCCGCCTCGGTTAATGTCTATTAACCGTGGCGGTCACCCTTACCCGTCTGCCTTGGTTAATGTATTAACCGTGGCGGTTGCGTTGCAATGACCGCTACGATTAATAAGGATTAACTGAGGCGGTTTTATTACAGTGCCTGGCTATATAACCAGCCGCCGTCGCCCCTTCTTCCCCGCGACTATTATTCCATTTTTAGGGTTTTGAGCTTAAAACCCTAAAAGTGACCATTTTCTAGGGAAAGAGGTTTTGCCCTTGATTTTGGTAAAGGAGAGCACCGCAAAAGGTTGATTCTCGCTCTCCAACCTCTCCTTTTTTTCATGATTTGCGCTTTTTTCCACCTCTTGATCTCTATATCTATTCGGAGGAGAGAGAAAATTAAATCTTCAGATCTAGATCTAGCTTGATGTCTTTTCTTCGTACCGCTGTTCTTTGATGTGTTATTTTTCAATTCTTTGTCTCTTTATTTGCAAGGTGGGTTGGAGCCGATCATGCCGGTGGATAGGAAATGAATGTACGAGACCTCGAGGCTGCCCCTAGCTTTCTTCGAGAATGTCACCGAGTTCGTTGCCACTGCCAAAAGACATTGTCTGAGGGAGAAGAAGGACCTCATCATCTGCCCGTGTAAGAGCTGTAAGAACAATTATGCCCAGAAAGATGACATTGTGAGATCTCACCTCGTGCAGTTCGGTTTCGTCAATGGTTACACCGTCTGGAAATTTCATGGGGAGCTAGAAGTTCAGAGCCTTGATGATGCATGTGTTGGAGGGAATTCCTCGACAACGACGACGGCAGCGCTGAATAATGGCGATCAACAAAACTCAGAAGCACCAGCCGGCGGAAACGGTGGCAATGCCGAAACTGGTGGTGACGCCAATGCAAAGCATGATTATATCACGATAGCTGATTTGCTCCAAGACACGAGTGATGACAACAATGAGGATGGTGGCGATGTCGACGAGGAAGCACTGAAGGATCCAGACACCGCAGAACTATTCGAGGCAAATTGCTAATCGTCACAACCACGACGACGTTTTGTTTGGAAGCCCGAGGTGGCTAGAGAATTTCAGAGAGATGAAGCAGGCGGCAATTGATGCCCTGTACCTAGATAGCGGTAAATGTCCAAAGAATATGTCGGTGCTGCGTTTCATCCTCCAGATGCTGATGTGGAAGGCTCGCCATGGGTGCACCGACATAGGCTTGAACGACAGGTTACGTATCCTTGGTGAAACGTTACCAGAGGGTAACAAGGTGCCCGCCAACACCTATCGGGCAAAGAAGCTGGTTAAGCCAGTGGCGATGAAGCTCAAAAAGTTCCATGCATGTCCTAACCACTGTATTCTGTATCGGGACAAGTATGCGAAGATGCAGAGCTATCCACATTGTGGCGCGAGTTGGTACAAGAGGAATGCCTGTTGTCGTGCGGACGTGGACGAAGACAGAGGGCCGAAGAAGAAGAAGACAGCGAGGAAGACTGCCTAGAAGAAGCCACATAACCCATTACCAGCTGAAGATGAGGAAGAAGAGGGTTACACGCAGAGGAAGATTCCAGCTCTGTCGATATGGTACTTGCCTGTGGTTGATCGATTGTGTGCCATATTTGGGAACCCTGAGGATGCCCAGCTCATGTCGTGGCATGCATCTGCTGAGCGCACAAAGGGCGATGGCAAGCTGCGACACCCCGCCGATGCCCAGCAGTGGAAGCGTTTCGATGCCAAGTTCGCGAAGGAGTTTGGTGACGAGGCGAGGAATGTTAGGTTCGCACTAAGTACCGATGGAATGAACCCATTCGGCGACCTCAGCAGCACTCATAGTACTTGGCCAGTCATCCTTACCATCTACAACCTAGCTCCGCACCTATGTCAGAAGCACATGTATCTCTTACTAACCTGTCTTATTTCTGGACCGAGGCGGCCAGGCAATGATATGGATGTGTTCCTGGAGCCACTCATGGAGGACATGAAGATTCTATGGGAAGACGGGGTCGATATGATCGATGCATCCCTGAAGGAGAAGTTCACTCTAAAAGCCATCATCTTTGTCACCATCACCGATTATCCTGGTCTTTTTTTAGTATCGGGGCAGATCAAAGGCAAGACAGGCTGTGTGGTTTACATTGACGGTACCTGCTACACTTATCTTAATGCATCCAAGAAGTTGGTATACATGAGGCATAGGCGATTCCTATCGAAGAAGCATAGGTGCCGAGCAAGTTCGATGAATAAGTACTTTGACAACTAGGAAGAGCATGAACTTCATAAGACAAAAAGGACAAACTACGGGCAAAAGGTGTTTGAAATGGTGAATGGCATAGAAGTTGAGTTCAGGAAGAAGAAGAAGAAGAAAGAGGAACAAGAAAAAGATGCAGATGGGAAGAAGAAGACGAAAAAGAGGAAGCGTGACAAGATGGAGGAGGAACCAGCTGCCCCGAAGGTTCCTTTCAAGAAGCAGTCATGTTTCTTCAGGTACCTGTCATACTGGAAGGATCTAGATACGCCCCATGCCATTGACTGCATGCACCTAGAGAAGAATGTTTTCGAAAGCACCATTGGCATCCTATTAGACATCAAGACCAAGACAAAAGATGGTCTTAGGTCACGCCTGGATCTTGTGGACCAGGATATTAGGACCAAAATTCACCCGACACCTGCGCTATAGACGGGGAAAGTGGACATTCTGGGCGTGAGCTATAACCTGACAAGAGATGAGAGGAGGGTCGTGTGCCAGTGGCTTAGGAATGTGAAGGTGCTGACCGGTTTCTCTTCCAACATCAAGAGCCTGATCTCGATGAAGGACCTCACAATAACCAGCTTCAATGCACATGACTGCCATGTCATGCTCACGGTGTTCCTTCCAATTGTGATCATAGCTATCTAGCCAGAGTACGTTAAGATGGTCATCACACGCCTCAGTTACTTCTTCAACTTCATCACCCAAAAGGTTATCGTCGAAGCTGAGCTTCCAGGCCTGAAACAGTTCATCGTGGAGACTCTTTGCCAGCTCGAGATGTGCTTTCCGCCGTCTTTCTTCGATATTATGACACACCTATGATGCACATGGTTGATCAGATACAGGAGCTAGGCCCCATGTACCTCCACCAGATGTGGACGTACGAGCGGTTCATGTCGACCCTCAACAGATACATCCTTAACCGTGCATATCCGGAGGGATCTATGATCGAGGCATACACAACTGAGGAGTCCGTTAACTGCTGCATCAAGTACATCCAGGATGGTAGGGCGATTGGCCTGCCCGTCCCTTAGCACGAAGGCAGAACTTCAGGAAGGGGTAGCACAGGGAGGAAAGTACGCACAAATATCCCGAACGAAACGGTGCAAGAAGCACATCATAGCGTCCTCAATCAGCTAGTGCTTATGGAGCCATATGTTGAAAGGCACCTAGAGGAGATTCGCGCCGCTCATGATGGAAAACGTACGGAGGCATGGGTCCAAAATAGCACAAGATCAATTTCACGACGTGGATCCAAGACATCCCAGACAGACCCCGCAGAGACAATGATGAAGCAAAGCTTTCTACTGGCCCATGCAGCGAAATCATCACGTGGCAAGGGTATGACATAAATGGATACATGTTCCACACAAAGGAGAAGGACAAGAAGAGCACA
The DNA here is from genome assembly GCA_038087645.1 of Saccharum hybrid cultivar R570. Classification (NCBI taxonomy): domain Eukaryota; kingdom Viridiplantae; phylum Streptophyta; class Magnoliopsida; order Poales; family Poaceae; genus Saccharum; species Saccharum hybrid cultivar. The sequence continues at coordinate 22,737,043 of JAQSUU010000496.1, forward strand.
GCACAGAACAGTGGTGTTCGATATGAGGGCATCGATGAATCAACAGGGAAGACTAGGACATACTTTGGCCAGATTGAAGAAATTTGGGAACTTGACTATGGCGGTGAACTATAGCTGACTGTCTTTCGGTGCCAGTGGGTCAAACAAAGCAGGATTCTTGTGGACGAATTTGGGCTAACAAACGTGGAGCTCCAAAGTGTTGGCTTCAAAGATGACCAGTGGGTACTAGTGAGCCGTTGCACCCAAGTAGCATATTGGTCGAAGCCCAAAGACAACAAAAAGGCACATGGTTGTGTCCTCAAAGCAGAGGATTGTCAGAGCTGATGGAGTCCAGAGCTTCGAAGAATACAACAACTACGGTGAGCTCTCGCTCTTTACCGATTTCATGAATAAGATCAAGATGGTCGAGACCTGCTGCAACAAGAGCAAGATGATGCCCTAGTTTCGCCCCAATGGTGAGAAGAAGACAGTCATAGGATCACTTCCAGCAAAATGATATATGTAATAAAGTAGTCATTGATTAATGATATAGAACTTTTATGTATGCCACACCTAAATGTAATATATGTAATAAATGTACACACATGATTAACGATTGAGAACTGTTATGTACTCACTACGCTCGCAACATGCCTTCGAAACACTTCTCCTACTACTCTTCGAATGTTATAAATATTTACAAAACAAATGTCAATTTTTACATGTTTGTAAAAACAAAAAACAGAGGAGTTTATGGAGATTTTAAAAAATCAGGAAATCTTAACCGAGGCGGACAGCATAGGGTGCCCGCCTCAGTTAATATGTTTACCAAGACGGGCAACATAGGGTGCCCGCCTTGGTTAATATGTTTACCGAGACGGGCAACATAGGGTGCCCGCCTCGGTTAATATGTTTACTGAGACGGGCAACATAGGCGCCCGCCACGGTTAATATTAACCGAGGCGGGCACCCTACGTCGCCCGCCTCGGTTATTCCTGCACTATATATATCCCCCTCCCTCAACCTCCCCCTCAATTCTTCGATCGGTTTCAAATCAACCCCGAAGGGCTACCGCCATCACCGCCGCCGAGCTTCGCCACCCCCAACCTCGCTCCTCCGCCCCTCACTCTGAGCTCCTCTCCCTGTCTTCCTCATCACTCATCACCAAGGGCTCCGCCGGCATGCGCGGAACCCTAGCTTCACCGCTGCCGGCGCCTAGGCGGAACCCTAGCTCCTCTCCCTGTCTTCCTCGTCCGCCTCCTCACCGACTCCTCTGTCTCCCCCTCCCCGGCGCAGGCAGCCATCGCGCCATCACAGGTGACATGTTCTGTCTAATTCATATATACTGCATTCAATCAAAATGCAATTATTTTTAGAATATGCTGCTCTATGGATGAATCGATTTGAATCCTTTAGAAAAAAACTGTTTGGCTTAAATCACATATACTTGATGTACATTTGGAAACCGCTAACAGTGATGAATAGCACCTAACAAACTGCTCAAAAAAATCGACCATTATGTTGAAATAGTAATCTAAATGATTATCATCTTGTCAACATTGGAGTATTCCTTATATCCCATCAGAATCTCTATGATTATGACACCAAGACTATATATGTCTATCTTAAATGTGACTGTTTGACTTCTTAAAAATTCTGGTGCCATATATCCCCTGCGTGAAAAATTATATATATTGATGCAGTGAGTAAAAAATGAATGAATGGGTATGCACTAGAGCTGATTGGTGTCTAACAAAACAAATGGACGCGATAATTGAGTAGCATACGGCGTGCCAACTATATGTTCAGTAATAGTCCTGCTTTGGCTTTCACTTAAGCGCCTTGATAGACCAAAATCCACAATTTTAGGAACCATGCTATCATCCAGTAGTATATTTTGAGGTTTGAGATCCATGTGAATAATACGGTGCTGATGAAGATAGTTCACACCCTCACAAATACCCTTAATTATTTGATAGCGGACCTTCCACTGAAGTCCAGTAGATGGCTCTATGAAGAGTATGAAATACAACAATTAATAATCCTTATTAGTTATTATGCCACGAGACGAGCAGTTTAATAGTAGAGACATCCAACTTGGTTAATTATGTGATATGCAGATTCAATATACTATCAGAACCTGTTTCTTTGCTAAAATTTGGCATGGCCAAAATGTGGTGTGGCAATTTGCAGCAAACCAGCGACTACTTTGTTTGAAAATTACTATGAGAAAATATGGGCTTGCCAACATATTGTCTTGATATTGAGGTTCTCCAAATTACTATTTACAATCATTTGAGGTTTGTCTTTTTTTTCCACAGCAATAATTACACTTTGGTCTTGGATACTTTTTGCTGGTGCACTGCTATTCCATATTGTCAAAATGTCAAGTGAGGATGGAAAAACAGAACAATGCCCTGTAACAAGAAATTATGATAATACACAAAATGGAAGAGTGAGAAGAGAGAAGCTGAGTGCATCTTCTCTGTATAAGAATATGGAGATCAAATCTCCCTTTCATCCTAGAAAATGTATAGAGCTTGAAGCATCTGCAATGTAAATGACACGTTAAGCCAAACAATTTTTTTCTTCTAATTGTCAGATCAAGTGAACAAATTGCTTTACTATATGTTTTCTTTATCATTAACTGAATATACCATGTATGGTGGCAAGTGTTGAGGTCTCTAATCACAGTTACAAAGACTACTTTGTTCTGTAGCCCTTGGCATTTGAGAACCCATAGAGGAATGTGATGCAGGTCATAAAAAGAACCTCTTAATTAGATGATGATATTTCCTTGTTTATGATCCTCTATTTGGGGAAAATATAAATGAGACCTGAATCTCCATGCATGTTTCTACACAAATTTTGGAAAACAAAAGGAGTTGAAGGCTTAATATGTTTGGGCTGGGAGGAAAACATCAGGCAAGGAAACTAAACAAATTACACCCATGAGTTAAACAATTATAAACCCTAAAACTAAACAAATTTGGAAGCAGGCTTTCCCAACAATTTAGTAGGTATAATTGAACAAATGGTACTATAATTATTTTTTGTTTCTACTCCATAACCTGAGATGAGTATAGCATCCACTCAATGTGAAGTGTCCATATAATCATCTTTGTCTATCTTTGCCTATATATACAGCTTCCAATGGCGACCGAGGAAGCTCCTCCTAAGGAATGGCGCCCGGCTACTCCTGCTTCGACCGACAACGGTGAAGATGATAGCGGTGATGATGGTAGCTCATCATCAGACGATACCTCGGTGTCTTACGAATCCGAGCAATTCACGCCGAGGCCCACGAAGAAAGCTCGTACAGAGGAAGAAATGGATCTGGACTTTGATCCGAAAGCTGAGGAGGCAGGCAAGGTGTTACGATCGGGATTGGAAGATGATGCTACCGTATCCCTAACGGAGACTGTAAGTATATATGTTGCACCTGCTCTTAGTTGACAACTTCCGGGGCTGCTCGTGCAAGTATATGACTACAGTGCAAGGTCTGGTCCTCGACATGTGCCGATCGTGCCTCTTCGTATGGAGTTCACCGACAACAACGATGGAGGTCTTCCTGGGGCGGACATGACCACTACTGCCACACTCGCTCCCTCCACGGGCACTACTTCAACACCTGCTCCCTCCACGGGCACTACTTCCACACGTCCCCCAAGAGACAAGGACAACTTGAAGAGGGGCCATCATGGGAGGCACCAACAGACCAAGAAGAAAGTGCATGCGATACACAGGCTAGGGCCGAAAGGAGAGCCTGTGTCACCAAAGAAGGTCATCGGCACATACAGCAACCAGTGTGCTTGTGCAGTCAAGGAGAAGATGTATATCATATATCTTGATTGGAGGACCGTCCCGAAAGAGGACAAGGACAATGTGTGGGGAGAGGTCAAGAAGCGGTTCGGTTTTCCAGCAGAGGGGTATGATGAAGACAGGTGCAGGAGCCATGCCCTGGCCATTGCGGGCAAAGCACTTCGCAGCTTCAGGTCCTTGCTCAATCGAGAGTACGTGCAGACAGGCAGGACACCATTCGAAGACTACAACATGATCAAGAAGCACGTTTGGGACGAGTTTGTGGAGTTAATGTCAACGAACGAAGCAAAGGCCAAGGCCGAGAAGTTCAAAGAGCTCGCTAAGAGGAATGAGCTTCCCCACAACCTAGGCATGACCGGCTATGCCTTCCACATAGAGGAGTGGTGGCAGGAAGAAAGGGAGGCAGCTGAGGTCGGGCAGCCGAGTCCATTGATGTCCATCAACGAGAAGTCATGAAACTACCTCTATGCACGTAGGCCGAAAAAGCGAAAGGAGGGCAGCAGCAGCAAGTACAACAAGCCGAATGTTGAGGAGGTGGAGAAGAAGATGTTGGAGATCGCTGTGGCCGAGAGGAGCTGGTCATTCCAACCCCACCGAGAGAGGGACACATTAACCGAGGTGCTGGGAAACCCCGAGCACCGTGGCCGAGTCCGTGGGGTTTCCTCAAGGCAGAGTTGGAAGGACGCCTTCGCATCCGATGCCACCTCGCACCACACGAGGTAGAGGTACAAGGAGGGGCTCATCGAGCAAGGCAGAGAAGAGGCGATCCAGGCGATGGTGAACAAGTCCGTATTGGACGCCTTCACGAGCACCGATCCTAGGATAGTGGAGCTTAGGAGGAAGATGTTTCGACAGGATGGCCTGCTGCCGCAAGAGGGTCAGGCCACAGTGCCGGGTACTAGACAACCTTCAAGGTACCCGGTCGATGACATAGAGCAGCAAACACTCTGCACGCTCCAGATGCCCTTTGGTAGGGCCGGGAAGAAGGAGGTGGCCCAGGAAGTGGCATTGCCGCCCGAACCCGACGCCATGTTCAATGGGATGCCCATCCCTCCCGATTATGCAAAGGTCACCATTGCGTGGATATGCCCGGGTTCGAGCAGGAAGAAATCAATTTTCCCGCCGAAAGCAGGGAAACCATCCTCGGCGCTACTATCGCCCTTGAGGTGCTGTGGAACAAGGCAGATCTCGTCTTGGAAGCCCCGACGTCGGCGTCACAGCCCTCACTGCCATCGTCATCTCCCGCGGGTGGCCCCGATGATGATGACGACGACGACGGTGGTGGTGATGACAGAGGCGGCAATGACAACGACAACGTTGGCGGCCCAAGCACCCCTACTCCAACCAACCCATCTCCTGGCAACGACAATCCACAGGGAGGCACAGGGGCTCCACCGGGCGAGTCGACACCACCGCCTAGTTCGAACCAGGGCTCAAACGAATGCCCTCCTCCGCCGAGGAAGCCTGATGAAGAAGAGGAGGCCATACCCCCCAACTTCACCACGACGAGTTGGCTAGCCTTTCAAAAAGCGAATAGGCACCCAATCTCAACGGTGTTTTAAAGGTATGCTACTAGCAAGCATAGTCAATATACGAGATTCTATCTTTCTTGTCCACTCGCTGACATTTGAAACTTCCCTCGAGTTGCAGGCCGACTACACCGCCTTCGGTTTGGCCCCGGTCGGATGATTGCCCCGAAAACTACAAGCATGGAAAGTTTATGTTGACCGTGGGCCAACTCATGGATGAAGAGTGGGAGACGAGGAGGTTCCATTTGTGGTACATGGAAGCCATGAAATTGGGCCTAAAACAATTCATGATCAAAGTTCCAGTGGAGCACTTCCACATGGCCCAGGATAGTCACATCATTGTTGATTTCCATGACATGTATAGACTACTGCGGCGCAAGGACCTAGATGTCGCCCAAGTCACCATTTTCACCTTGTAAGTGGCTTTCGACTTTGACATGACTAATAAACAAGGATGTTATCTATCTCAATCCTTTGTTTCGTACAGACAGAACCATTGCTGACAAACCTTGATGACAAACCTTGCAGGATGCAAGCCCATGTATGCAGGCTGATAAACAAGGAGGTTATCTATCTCAATCCTATGCTACTTATAGAGAACCATTGCTGGTTACGATATACCAGACGATAGTTCTGCTCTAGCCAAGTTAAATGCAAAGCAGAGGAAGAAGTATCGCCTAGATGCGCTAATTGAATATAGGTATCGGGCGAGCATGTACATGTTGCAGGCCATGAAGAAGATCCAGGGAAATGGGTGTATCCTGGCCGCCCACCAGTTTGGGTAAGTCCAAAAGATATTGGGATCATGACTTCTTCATATATTTGAACTCTTCTAATATGCATTGTGTCAATGGTGCAGCAAAGGAATTATGGGCCACTGGATTGTATTTATAATCTATCCTTAGGATGGGTGGGCTTGTATATTTGACTCCTTGCGGAATACAAATAAAGAAGGGTACAAGGAATTTGAATGCTGTTTGAGATAGTAAGTGACTGAACTGACTTATTTACGGTTGACATACGTGTTCAAATTAATTAATTGTCACTGACAGTGGTTTTTGGTACAGCGCTTATAAGAAGTATGTGAAAGATCCCACCACATATGATCGGAGAACTGAGAAGGATAAGAAGAATGGCACAAGACTAAAACTCAGGCGCCAAGTAAGTAGCACCACCATTACCTAGTACTCTACTATTCCTGCTACTACACTACTACTACTACAGTAGTACTACCACCACCACCACTACCTAGTACACTGCTACTACACTACTACTCCTACTCCTACTGCTGCTACTAACCTAGTATACCACTACCACTTCTACTCTTACTATTGCTTACTATTAGTACTACTGCTCTTACTACTCTACTATTGCTCTTACCGCCGTGTAACCATGTGCAGTGCTTCAAACAACCACCTGGCTCTGTTCTCTGTGGTTTCTATGCTTGCGAGTACCTGAGGACATGCTCCAAGTATAGCAACAGCGTGCGGCAGCTCAAGAAATCACAAGGTTATTGGAGAAAGACGAAGGTCGACCAAAACTTTAGACGGACAACCGCCGACATATGTAAGTTTGTCACCGAGGCCGCGCTTGCAGGGCAACCCTTCTTCCACCCTGCGGACGAGTTAGCTTTGAATCCGAAGTATGACAATATTAGTCACTGGACAAACCATAACAAGTTCAAACTCAAGGATTACATTCTTTCGACCTTAGATGATCTATAGGACTTGAACTTGCTTGATTATGTACCATGAATACATGTAATGGATATATATGAACTCTGCTGATGGATGTGATGAATTTGTGTAGTGGTGAATTGTGAACATGTTAACTGTTTGAATGCATGGATGTAATATATATGTGAACAGTGTTAATATATGTGTTAATTGTGTTTGAACTGCTGCTTTATTTCAGTTTAATCATTAATATTACAAATAATTATAAATTTAAAAATTAACTCTGGAAAACCTTAACCGAGGCGGGCAAATAACGATGCCCGTCTCTCTAAACAGTTATCCGAGGCGGGCACTCTAGCGTAACCGCCTCGAAAAAAACTTTAACCGAGGTGGGCAGTAAAGAAAACCGCCACGGTTAATAACTATTAACCGAGGCGGTCATCCTAAAGCGTCCGCCTCGATTAATCGATTAACCGTGGCGGTTAGCTCGACCGCCTCGGTTAAGTCATGGTTAACCATGACCTTTGAACCGAGGCGGTTGCAATGCCCGTCTCAGTTAAGGCCAAATGCCCGACTCGGTTAAAACGGCCGTAGCAGTGGCTGTTGGTGATTAACGATTTCATTAATTACCCAACGGATTGTTGTCGGGCCAGTGCAATTCACTACTTGTGCAGTAGTATCTGAATACTACAGGAGTATAATTGACAGCTTATTTGCAGTTGACAACCTTTATATATGCATGGACCAGGGAGAGTGTTACAGCTAACATGCCACGAGCCGGTGTTAGCGTCTGGGATTGATGGGGTCGTTGGTCGTCAAGCGTAACGGGTTCTCATCACAGCCGTGGTATGCGCCGCAGATTTATAACACTTATCCATATGTAAATATCCAACGTCCGAGATGTAATTATGTTTCTTTTTAATGACTTCCCACGAAAATTGACCTCATTAACTCTTTTTTTCTAATAACAATCCATAATTTTTTCCCCAGAAGACAGCAAGATAACCATTTTGAGGTGTTAGTAAAAGGTACGACTTGCGGGAATAATGGAGAGCTGGAAACAGTTTCGAATATCCTCATCATGAATAAATTAAAGAATAATAGGGTACGTACCATGTGCTCTGTGCTACATTGGTCGCATTGTTGGGGTATCTTTTCCCCGGAAGAACCTGCATCGTCTCTGGATATTATTGCCCGTATTTCGCCACGTATTGTACAACGGCACATGTATAATGAAGCAGACCATTGACATTTGAAAGTAGGCAATCATTTCTTTCTTTCGAAAATTAAATAGTAAATGCATGCCATCCAGAAGTGAATTATTGCCTGTAGTTTAGTATAGGCTTCTGTACATCAGTACATGCTACATTGTGTGCTCCAGAAATCTTCGGAAGGCACCTAGGGCCTTGTTTAGATGACAAAAAAATTACTTGAAAACTGTTGTAGCACTTTCGTTTGTATTTGATAATTATTATCCTATCATGATCTAAGTAGGCTCAAAAGATTCGTCTTTCAAATTACAGATAAACTGTACAATTAGTTATTTTTTTTCCCTATATTTAATGCTCCATACATACGTGCAAAGATTTAATATGACAGGGAATCTTGAAAAGTTTCACTAAACAGGGCCTAGTATTCTTTTAGCCAACCGGTGGTGGTACTTGTCATCCAAGGATCTCGAATAAAATTTCCCTTGTCCAAGTTATGCTGCTCCATCCATTATTTCCAGCTAGCTATATATGATAGCAAAGCAACGTGGCCCGTGACTACCGGCCAGCTTAATTTGCACACCGCGAAAGTCACTGCCGGTGAGCAGTCATGCTCAAGCATATACTACACGTGTGTTCAGGGCCTGTTATGCTTAGGCTGCTACTACTACGCATGCATGCACGATAACGACGACGATGGCAACGACGGATGCGGCGGCGATGCGTCAACTACCTCGAGGTTTTGATCGTCGCCATGTATATATTGCGTTCCAGCCAAAGGACTACTCACTACTGCTGTCTGTCCAAAAACAGAGTGTAATTGTATATTTAAACCAAACTACTCCTATTTTCTTAAACTTAACTGAGTTTATATAAAAAAAATATTTTCTTTGAAGGTATAGAAAACAATATTAACATTTATGTGTCCAAATATATTTATTATAAAAATATATTCTATGATTAATTTAATGATACATATTCACTAAATCACTGTTATAAATGTTACTAGTATCTTTAATGCATCTTATTAAATTTAAAATTATTTGACTTCTCGAAAGCAAGATTACATTTGTTTGGATGGAGGAGGCACTACCGGTTTCCTAGGGTACGGTGGGCCGGGGCAGATGGGCGTCCGCTCTAGACACCGGAAATGAAGAGCATTCCTCTAGTTATGTACTCCCTCCGTCCCTAAATATCTATCGTTTGCGCTTCCCAAGAAACAACTTTGATTAAATATATATTAAAATATATTAATATTTATGGTACATAATTAGTATAATTGGAAAGATATTTAAATCTAGTTTTTTAATAAATTTATTTGAAGATACAAATGTTGCACGTATTTTCTACAAATCGAGTCAAACTTGTGGCACGAACACCAACAACGGCAAATAAATAGGGACAGAGAGAGTAATATGTAGTGCTAGCATTTAGTATATATGACAAAAAAATCTCAAAACTCAAGAAGGCAACCGAGCACCAAAATGCCTCAATAATCGAGGTATCCTCAACTTTGAGAATTCGACTATGGCAGTGTTTAGATGGTGTAAAAGTTGGTGTAAAGTTCATGTAGCACTTTTCGTTGTTATTTGGTAAAATTTATCTAATCATGGATTAACTAGACTCAAAAGATTCGTCTCGACATTTACAGACAAACTGTGCAATTAGTTATTTTTTTACCTACATTTAATACTCCATGCATGCGTCCAAAGATTCGATGTGACGGGGAATCTTGTAAAATTTTTGGAATTCTGAAGCAACTAAACACCGCCTATGTTGTGACTATAGCAAGGGAGAAGGGAACAAACAGTGCTTTCTTTTACAATCTTGAAAAACAACGTCATAAAACTTCTCACTAAGACTGACCTTATTATACTGAAGGTCTCCATAAAACTCCTTACTAAGACTGACCTTATTATACTGAAGGTCTACATAAAACTCCTCACTAGGACTGACCTTATTATATTGAAGGTCTCTAGATTTAGGTCTAAAAAATCTCAGGACCGGGGCTAGGAGGAGGCACACTGTTTTGGGTGGTTCTGCTGAACGCATCACGCTCATTCTGCTGGTTGGAGATACGAGTCTGTCAACTATATACTCACGTACGTAGTCACATGTCTACGTGAGCACCAGAAATTTGTAATCTTGTAGGTACAGTGCTAGATCCATATATTTCCATGCAGGGATGGCAAAGTGGAGGGCCCAGCATGACGGCACAATTATCTGATTAATAAGAGAAAATTTCTAAATCAAGAGATATATATAGACTACACAAAATAAATATATACTCCCAAGTCCCAACCAAAACATTTGGTTGGTGACAACTGACAAGTATATGCACCTTGCCAGCAGCATAGATGCAGCCATGCAGGTGCATGCACTGTTGCACTCACCTACTCCACTGAAAAGATGAGATGAACTAAACATAAAAAAAAAAAGATGGACAAAAACCACACACACAGTGGATGCTCAAATTAAAAGATTCTATCTAAGAACTTGTCTCAAAGAACGACTACGTAGACTATCACGGATCAGAACTCAGAAAGACAGAAACACCTACCTCTACCCAATGTTTTCCTAAACGCTAAACGGTAAACAGTCGGTCACCCTTCGTTTAGCGTTTAGACCGTTTAAACGGTGTTTAAACGGAGTTAAACGGCCTAAACGTTTTTGTACAATAACAATAAAATATACATATTTATGTAGATAAAAATAAAATTTGCTAGAACCCATACATATTTACACATGTAAAAATCAAATATTCTACCAAATAATCTTGTTGGAAGAAATCTAAATCCCACAACACTTTATATAATTACAATGTTAATTAGTTTCATGTTGATTGTGATAGACGTAGTCCTTTAATTCACTTAATTATGGATTAAATGGTTGTTTAGCTCATTTAATCACGTTTAATCTGATTTTGTTTAGACCGTTTAGACCGGATTGAACGGTTTAAACGAGTTTAAACGGCCCAACCGTTTAATTCATCGTTTAGGGCCTGAACAACACGGCTGACTTCTGTTTACCGTTTAAACGGTGTTTAAACGGACTAAACGGCTGTTTAGGCGAACAATACCTCTACCTAGAGTACCGTGTGTAGTCTTGTATTCATTGTCATGTTCTTCTGATATATGCATAACTAACTGTACCTACTTACAGTACACCAACTCACCAAGTAGCTTGCATTGGAACACAAAATGTTTGGCAAGCTAACTCTAGTCAAGCCAGACATGCATTCTAATCTCCATCACACCTTCTGCAGCAAATGGATCGAATTATATATTGTATCAAAAGAAAAGACAGATTCAAGGATTGTGAGTAGCAATCATTTCATGGGCGAAGCTTCTATACTGACCAACTACAAGATTCGGTTTCGTTTCTTTTTTGTGCAGTTGGTGGCGTAGTGTAGGAGTAGTTGGTCTCTGAACCCTTTTATTTGAGGCAACAGAGTAAGATACCCTCTAGTCTAGTTGTTAAAGATAAGTTACTCTACATTATGCACAAAAAAAAAAGGATATGCACACAACAACAAGGACAATAGTTCTGCATAATGTAGTCCTGTAACTCAAGAACAGACTGCAGACAGGAGCAGCATGGGAAGTTCTGCAAATGCCAGTCTGTTCCAACTCCAGGCGTCAAACCTGAAAATCATAGCCTGCTGCTAGATGCTCCAATTCCAGAGCATTTGATTGATGTACAAGGTACTCTATCATTCTTCACTTGGGAGAGCATGTGCCCTGGTCATCCTTGCATTAGCAACAGAAAAGTGTAAAGAATGCCCAAAAGGATAAAAGAAAGATCAAAGGTTGTCCCAGAACAGATCAGAGTTTTAAGTAAAGCGAGGGCTTGTTTTGGATGGCCAGCCCAGGTTGCTAGGGATGACTAATCAGGTAATCATGCTTTTGGCTGCAGGTAACACAACGCAACACACCCTGTGTCCATTGTATCTTCCAGCCGGCCAACGTGTTACTCCATTCTACTCTCATGTTTGCCTCCATTAAGAGAGACTGAATATACACCTAAGCTTGCGCATACATTCAGCTGTTTAGTGCTAGCACCGATGTGCAGTGCAGGCAACGAACTGCAAAGGAAAGCGAAACCTACCAAGTCTCACGTGTTTGCACTTTGAAGAATGTCATTGGATACCTTTATCTGGAGAATGCCATTGGATGTCTCATTTGACACGTGCATGTGGGGTTCAAAGTTTCAAACTTATACCAAATCTCACAAAAATATTGCAGAGCCTAGATATACAAACGTCGAACAAATATGCCGTTAATGCAAGGATTAAGTACAGTGTGAGACCAGAAAGTTGTGTTTGATGTAGCTGGTTTCTTCCTCCTAGCCTCCCATGCATTCATGGCATCTTCTTTTTGCAAATGAAAATGCAGTTGGTGGCCTGTATTTTGTCCCTCCGTTGGGCAGAGGGACCTAACCTTCTAATTAGCAATTGGAAAATTGTGTAGCCTGGTCTTAACTACTGCCGTAGGTACTACCAAAAACCAGACCACAATTCATATTGTAGACTAAACTAGTGGTGCTTGGGTGCAAACTTTTTTTTCTTTCAGAAAATGCATTGCGTATAGCGATAGTTGGATTGAGCAAAGGCTGTTATGGCTCAGTCCTCTTGAAGCGGATATGGCTGTTTGTTGCAGGCGCTAGGAGAACGCCCGTGATGTGGGGGGCACGACAAGCCCGGGGTTCTGATGTTCTTTGCATATTAATCAATAGGCTAAAGGAAGATGACTAAATTAGGGGAGTCATACTTCACCGTGTCGATGGTTGGTTGTCTATTTCGCAATATGTGGATGATACGATCCTTTTTCTAGACCATGATCTAAAGCAGACTTAAGAATATAAAGCTGTAAACTTCCTCATTCCAGAAAACAAAGCCATAAGTAGTACTAGCGCACAAATTATTGTTTGTCTGCATTTGGAATTCGAAGTTTAAAAGCATATATGTTTACTCAAGGTCCCGTTTGAATCCTTAGAGTAAATTTCATTTTAATAATCATAATTTAGACACATATTAATTAAGCTAATATGGTTACATATAGATTATATTTGCATATTATTGTTGGCTATACGAGAAAGATACTTATATGTTGTATTTCTACCGTAGGGAATCGAGTTGAAGAGCATATTATAAGTTGTAAATTTGAAACATAGCATGGTAATCTTTAGAATCAATTTTCATCTCTCGTCCTATGAGTTTGAGATAGGCTTATATATGAATTTTGGAAAGTAGTGAAATGTCAAATTCCGAATCAAATAGCCAGTTTATTAAGTCAATTTCAATTCCTCCGAACGAAAGATCCAAACGGCCCCTTAAGATAATTGACACTGCCTATGGTCATATAGTGGTAGACTGGTGTTGCTCAATTCAGTTTAACTATATTTACAGTCTTTTTTCGAAATCCCAAAAGGTGTCATTAAACAACTGGATTTTTACTAGTTAAGAGTTTTTTTAAGGCAATAATAATAAATGAAACTATAGCCTAGCCAAATGGGATAAATTCTATGTCGCCCTGAGGATCAACGGGGGCTGGGAATAACTTGGCAGACCTTTCTCAAAAATAAACTGAGTTCAAAAAATCTTACTCAGGTACAATCAAAACATGGGGCTTCACAATTTTGGAAAGGTTTGCTAAAGAGATGGCTCATGCACTAGATTTTACACGTGGATAGAATCCTCACCCGGCCCCATAAAGACTAATTTTCCTAGCTTATACTCCCTCAATTTTAAATTATAAGTCATTTTGACTTTTTCTAGATACATAACTTTTACTGTGCACCTAAATCAGTATCCAAATGCATAGCAAAAGTTATATCTAGAAAAGCCAAAAACATGTCCGCCACTGAGCAGCTTGCAGTAACGGGGCATTGCCAGCCACTCAGTCCACACCGAGTCAGCACATCCGCCAATCAAGTAAACATACAAGACCTCTATCAATTAAATTAATGTTTAGGTCCGAACCTGTACACTGGTATATGATACACTGAAACCCAAAAGGTGTCAGGCGGCATAATTATACATGTAAACCAAAGAAGAAGAAAAAAACCCTAGGTGGTTGTTATCAACTCTATTTCACTATCGCTGTCTTCTCATTCCCCGGTTATCAACATGAAATACACCCTGCCATGCCTATGCGATGATAGCTATGTGCAACTTGCAACCCCACTGCAGGTTGAGATTTTGCTAAATTTGAAATGCTGCAAAATGGATGGGTGCAAGAAATCAGGTGGGTCAAAAGAATACCACAAGCCTATGAACAAAAGGTCAAAAGCCATTAGAAGCCTCCGTCAATAAGTGGGCATCATCAAGAACAATATCAGAAGGGTCCCCAATCCAAAGTCTATCCCTCCACCGAAACTTTATCCTCAGCTTTCCATTTGCATCCACACCTACAACCTCGCCTTTGCTCGCGTAGGTCTCCATCCCCCAACCCCATCTGGGGGATACAAGACCAGGCCGTATCCGTACTTTGTCACCTTCTCTGAAGGGCCTCACCTTTTCCACCTCCCATGCTTTGCATAACCATAGTCTCTCACAGAAGCAGAAAGCAATCCAGAGCTCTCCATCATCAGCCCGGTGGACCACCCCTATGCTGTTGTGGTTCACATCACCCCATTGATACACTGGGGTGCCAACGGAGTCCTTAACCTTCACCCAATCCCCAACACAGACTTCCTCCTCCTCCTCCACTTTTTCCACCTCTGCTGGATCTATCAACCAAGCCCTGGCACCAGCTGGTGTATGAATCCTGAGTTTCCCATCTGCGTCAATAGATGAGATTGTCCCTATACTTGAATGACTATGATTAGACCAACCAAATCTTGGCTGGCGGATACAGCCTCTGATTCGAACACGCTGCCCAACAACAAACTTGCTAACTCCTTCAAGCTGGCTAGAAGGCCCAATCCACCTTTCCTGCTCACCACAAAAAGCGACATGAATGGTTCCATCCCAAGCATCACCTTGATATCCCACCCCATGCACCACACCAATGCTACCAGGCTTCAGCGATCTCCATTGCTCCACATCGTTCCTCAGCCTAACCCACTCTCCAACCTCAAAGATATTCTCAATTTCAAGATCTGCAGGATCGCCTCTCCACAATCCGGGCACACCAAAGAAGGCAACCCTTACTTCTCCATCAGCATGTACACCAGCGATGATGCCTCTAGAATCAGGGTTCACATCTCTCCATCCCCATCTAGGCTCTGAAATTCCAGCACGGAACCGAACATGCTGACCAATTTTTAAGGTCTGCACTTTCTCAATGTCTGTGTTATGGGTTAACCATTTCCCATTCCTGAAACAACCAGCTAACTCCAAGTAACCAGAGTCCTGAATGCTATGGACTACTGCAATGCTTATTCTCCCAACACTATTCCAGTCATAAGTAGGCCTGCTCCCAATACATGGTTTCAGGCGGACCCAATCTCCAACCTCAAAAGCTGAAAGCCTCTCAGCATCACCAGGAGCAACCTTCCACAAGCTTTTTCGGCCAGAAACCTTGATATTTAAAGTCCCATCCATGTCAATCCTTGATATGGCTCCAATAGTAGCTGCAGTTTCATTTAACCATCCCAGGCGTGGCTCAGATATGGAAGGTGACACATGAACCTTTTCCCCTACTTCAAATGGCTGTGCCTTCTCGACATCTGCAACTGAGCAAAGAAAAGGCTTGCTTCTGAAGCAGAAAGCAACACCAACATCCCCATCATCTTGTAGACTATGAACTATCCCAATACTATTGCGAGTCACATCCTCCCATCCATATTTGGGTGAAGGAACTGTTGCTTTGACTCTAATCCAATCGCCAACCTGCAAATAGAAATGGAAGATAAGGATCCAAAGAAAATCGATAAAAGCGTTAACACAAATATTAAGAAGTTTATACCTTAAAGTTCTCAATCTTTTCCATGTCCGATGGATCTGCCTGCCATGGTGCAGCCCGATTAGGAATATCAATGATGAGCAGACCATCACTCTCGATGTCAATTATTTTCCCAACACTGTGATGAGTCTCACCACCCCATGCATATCTGGGCTCTGCAACAGACCTCTTTACACATACTTGGTCCCCAATCTGGAATTTTGTTTTGCAAAACCAGAACATAACTAACAAAAAACAAACAGGCACCAAAATGCCACAGAAGCACAAATATATGATAGGTGAGTTCCCATTGCTCTGTAGCCCTACTGAATCTAGTTAAAATTGATAAATAAACAGTAAACCATCGGTCCTTATGTTTAATATAACCACAAGGTAGTCAAATAAACAAATAAACACCACCACAGTACCAAAGGGAGCCTTAGATGTAAGGGATTGTAAACACAAGAAAAAATAGATCATATACTCCCTCCGTTCCAAATTATAGTTGATTTTGGTTTAATTTTGCTAGCTTTGACCAAGGTTTTAGAAAATAATATTAACACCTACAAGTTCGAATAAATACACTATCAAAATATATTTCATGGAGAATTTAATGAAACTAATTCAAGATTGTTGGTATTGGTGCATTTTTCCATAAACTTGGTCAAAGTTAAAGAAGTTCGAATTAAGAGCCAAAGTGAACTATAATTTGGAACAGACTATTAAATAGTAGATAGTTAAAATAATTGAACAGAACTATAACTTACAAATAGACAGTATATTATGTGACAGTTCAAAAACTACCTTGAATGGGTCAACATGTTCAACCTCCTCTGGTTCACAGAGCCATGGATGGGACAAATAGCAAAGGCCCAATAGAAGACTGCTATCTGGTCTGATGGAGTACACAATCCCAACACTTCCAGGAGTAATAGACTCCATGCCATGTACAGCAACCGTCAGTGAGGGACGAATCCGAACCCAGTTACCAACCTTGTATTCTTCAACCCTTTCAATTTCAGCAGGATCAGCTCTCCATCCCCTAGAAGCTCCTGGGAAACCAACCCTCAAGATTCCATCGTCATCGACACAAAGAACTGTCCCAATGCTATCCCGCGATTGACCGCGCCATCCAAATCTGACAAGAGGATATTAGCCGGTGATCTAAAATGACAATTTCACATGCCAAACAGCTAACTGGCAAGTATAGTGCAGTTTTTTCCTTCAAACATTTCACAAATTATTAGGAGAAAACATTTCACAAATTATTAGGTTACCGCAATGATAGTGGACATGGCATACAAATCAATACAGCTGAAAGATCACACCAATACCATTAGCATGTAAATGGCAAGTACATATTCCACCATAATGTTTGGAAATTCACTGTTTGTGGTAGGAAGAAACTGCAATTTTTTTTTCTTTTTGAAACAGGCAGAAGCAAAGCACCATTTATGGGCTATCATCACTTGAACCACATAGGATGAACAAAGAGACATCAGTTTAAACTTTTTCCAAGAGTTGAATGTAATCAGAAAAGAGATTGACAGGTCTCCTCTAACGTTTGCTTGACACTGAACTATAAGTTACAAGCATTATCAGCTTTAGTGTAAAAACCCAGAACACCAGATTGAACATGTAATAAAGCATTAGGGAAAGCTAAATATATGGGGTTTCTATTTGCATCTACTGGCACGATCATCTGGGCTTTCTATTTGTATCTACTTACAAAAGACACACGGTGGATCTCCAGTTCATTATACCTTTTTATATATCAGGGTACACTAAACACTAGATCTTCACTAATTCAATTATCTCAGCATCCAGATAAATACTAAAGCAATTGAGTAAAGACTAATGGAATGTACTGAACTAGCAAATAAGAAAAGAAGTTCCTGTGAACATATCAGGCATTGCTTTATTCAGTTCACAGTGAGGTGTTAGGCATTGTGGCATCAAAGATATTTATGACCAAACTTGATTTACCTTGGTTCCGCAACATCAGGCTTGAGTTGCACATGTTGGCCCCTATTTAATGGAATAACTTTGATAATTTCACTTGTCAAAACACGGGCTTCTCCAGTACAAAATGACACAGCAAGGTGGTCATTGTCTACAACAGACTGGACAAAACCAATGCTTCTAGGTCCTGCACCTTGCCAGCCAAAAGCAGGTGAAGAAACAGTTCTTCTAAATTTCACCCAATCCGCAACCTCATATCTGATTACAGCATAAAGAAAATGAATTACTAAGATAATTTGTAAATAACATGACCATATCCACTTGTTATCCTAGAATGTGCAGTCAACTTCCAAATTATACTTCTAGAATGTTCATCAAAATTGAAAAGTATGTGACTATCATTATTTTTATTTTAAAAATATTCCAAACATATAATTAGGAAAGGCAACAGTCAAGATTGAGCATTGGAGACGGTTAATGTCCAATACAGCGTGTAAGAGCATGGCAGTATTCAAGATGCCCAGCTAGAACTTGCACATATTGAAAAAAGGTAAATAAAAGCGAGAGTGCATTTCATGTAGCTATTGAACTGTAACAAACCTACACTTCTACGGAAACTTCACATAAGACCCATGCATTTTTCTGCATACCTACAAAGGAGAAGACAATTTGAAAGTTACAGTTATAGACAACTAACTCTGACCAATTGGGCCCTGTTGGAGACGCCCAGGATTCACAGCTCGCGCAGCAACACAAACTCTCTCGGATGAACCTTACAAGAAGCTAGCTAGCTGGTGGACACACACACACGCAAGATTTAGGGTGGACAAAGGAGTAACACACACGCAAGAATTTTGTGACGACAAATGCCTCCTTTTGGCTTTTATGTATTCAACTCACATGAAAAACCACAAGTACATGGCTTTAAAGCCCAGCTGGCACACCCCGTTGAGCAACTCGGCCAGGTCTCAAGCCGTGCACATGAAAGCATGCATGCCATCCACTTCTGTACGAGCTGCAGACTCATGCACTGTAGCCTTAAGCGCACTCACACGTACTCCCTCCGTCCCAAAAAGAAAGTCGTTATGGGATGCGTGCAGGTCAAACTTTCTCAATTTTGACCAGGTTTGTAGAAAATGCGTGCAACGTTTATATCTTCAAATAAGTTTTTTATGAAAGTATATATTCAACAATCTGAAGGGCAAGCCTGGTGCAGTTGGTGAGTGCTAGCTTGCCAAGTCACCAGGTCCTGGGTTCGAAGCCGTCTCTCTGCAGAATTTCTGCGGGGGCAAGACTTCGCTTCGGTTATTCCCTTCCCCAGACCCCACTCGTGTGGGAGCCTCTGGCACTGGGTCTGCCCCCTTTTATATATTCAACAATCTATCTAATGATACTAATTATGTTATAAATATTAATATTCTTTTATTTATAATTGGTCAAAGTTAAAAAAAAGTTGACTTCTCGAGAAGCGAGAACGACTTCTATTTTGGGACAGAGGTAGTATAATCCACAAGAAGTGCTCCACCAACCACAACCCACACTACCAACATCATGCTCTTGCAGTGCATGCAGCTGCTAGCTTCTCAACATACTTGACTTATTCCCTGATGACTCGTAGTAGCACAAACTAATAAGCTAACTCTACGAGCATGTGACTAACACATATCCATGCATTGATGCACAAACTAACCCTGGCCAGAACATGAACACAGCACATTTCCAGCCACATGCTCATGCACTGCAAGGTGCACGTTCTGTTGGAGTTCTTGCAGAATTCTTAAATCTTTGGGACATTCTTTCTCAAGTCATTTTGCAGCCTGAGTCAGAAGATAAACACATATGGCGGCTTGCTGCTTCCTTTGATTACACTGCAAAGTCAGCATATGAAACTTTAAAAGAGCCATTTTATTCAGTTCATGGGAGCATATTTGCAGAACCTGGGCTCCTAACAAATATTGCTTTTTCATGTGGTTGGTCGTGCACAATAAGTGCTGGACTGCAGATTGTCATGCTCGGCGGGGTCAACAGCATCACCAGATATGTTTGTTGTGTGATCAGGAAGAGGAAACCATCAAACACCTACTGGTTTCTTGTGTTTTCTCTAAGAATTTCTGATATGAACTCCTACAGAAATTTGGAATGCAGAACCTAGCTCCCCAACCAACTGAGCCTTCATTTGAAGTTTGGTGGTGCCGGTCTAATGAGATTGCTGCTGTTCAAGATAGGCAGGGTCTCAAATCATTAATTATTCTTGGAGCCTGGTCACTTTGGACCTATCGGAATCGTTGTCTTCGATGGTTCTTCGCCTAACCTGAAGGGTATCCTTGCTTCGGTCTTCAACGAAGCAAAGCTATGGGGTCTACTAGGCGCCAAGGCCATCACCTTGTTGTTAACTGTCCGGATACTTGGTGTCAATGTTACAAAAGGCGCTAGGCACTCTCTAGGCGGTGACCCTCCGCTTAGAGCTTAGGCGAGCCTAGGCGCGCTTAGGCATTTCCAAGGTGTTTTCTAGGCGTTCCACATCCATGCATATTTACCTCTAAAAGTCTAGAAGAAAAGAAGAAACAGGAGACCAGTGTGATAGTTAAGCCTAGCTGCTTGTATCTTACTTTCATGCTTTTACTATTCACTGTCTAAGTGTTTTAGGGTGGTTTAGCACCCAAGTTTGGTATCTGCTTTACACAGCAGAATATGCTAGAGTAGGTAGAAGTAGCAAAAGCCACTTTGCTCTATATAAGCAGTGGCAGACCATCTTGTATCCCAAGCTTTGCAACTTTCAGTTTCAATCCAAGCGGCCTATGGCCAAGCTGCCCTCTGGGCTTACCCAAGTCTGAGATCCATTCTTGTGTATGTCTGGGCAACACAGTGGACCAAGAGTTGTATAGGGAGGCCCATAAAAGCAGCACAAGTCTGAGCAGCAAGCCTTATCCCTAACCTCACCTCCCACCTTATCCATTCGTTGCTCCCAGCTTTGGCCACACGACTTGCAAGTCACAACTCGCGGCGCCGCCGGCCGCCTCTGTCCCTGCCTCCTCCACGCCGCTCGCCGCCCCCATCCCTGCCTCCTCCGCGCCGCTCGCCGCCCCCAGTCCCTGTCCCGTCCGCGCTGATGGATAAGTCTCTGTGTTGGCTGATGGTTGTGGGGCTGCTGCACATGTGGTCCTTGTGTCCTTTGTAGACTGCATCCTTGACTGCTTTTAGGACAGCAGTTAGCATCTATAGGACAGCATCTTTCTAGCATCTTAGACTAGCATCTTAGACTAGCAGTTAGCATCTATAGGACAGCATCTTTCTAGCATCTTAGACTAGCATCTTGGCATATGCTTGGCTGGCTAGCAGCCCTATAAATATGTATCCCCAACCCCTCAGGTTGGCATGGCATTGTATGAGTTTGTGTGAGAAATAAACCAGAAAATTGCCAACTCCTAGTGTCATCCTCTCTCGATGAGAGTAAGGATTCAGCTACTACCAAGAGTGCGAATCCCTAACACGCGCAGCCTGCTGTCCCAGCTTCTCCGTGGCCGTGCAACATCCTCACCTCCTCTGCCACGGCCAAAAGTCCTTGCCTCCCAGCCGCTAGCCTCCCAGCAACGCTCGCCACCTCTGCCACCACCCGCTGTCACTTCCTCAGGCAGCGCCGCTGTCAATCTGCAGGCACGCCGCCTATCTTCCGCCTAGCCCCTTAGGCGAGGTGGTGTCCCTCCGCCTAGCGCTTAAGCGTGCCTAGGCGAGCGCCTAATAGCGCCTTGTGGGACAAGGCTTGGTGTTGCCTAGCCCCTTGGTCATCTGTCCCTTGCTTGTGTTTTTTTCTCCTAAGTGCATGTGTGTGTATGTTGTCGTTTTTTTTAGAGGGAGAGGGGTGGGGCTTGTGGGTGTGTGTGTTGAGGTAGTTGTTTGTTTCTTTGTTATTTGGGGATTCTCATACCTGTTTTCTTCTTAATATGAAAGATACACAGCTCTCCAGTGTGTTCAAGAAAAAAAATATTCAACAAAATTAGCGTGACTAACAAACCTATATGCAAGATTCAAAATGCAAACAGGCCCGCCCTCCTGTAAGAGACACATAGTAATACTGTCATGTGGACCAAGTGCGTCAGGTGCATAGCCTGCTGTCTGATAGCCTGATACAAAGACATGTGGGGTGGAGCAAATAGCCCTTACTCCCCTTCAATGTCATGCAGTTAAGATGACTTGTTTGGCCCACGACGTGGTAGTTTCATATTAGCATCATGGCAAACAGAAATCACTCAGGCCAGCCAGTTGGTCAGAGTATGTTGTCTAAACGGAGAACTTGTTAAAAGTGTGTTTTAGCTAAACATATGTCAAAAGTATAATTTTGCAAAAACTTGCCAATTATGGTTTGTGGAAGTACCCAAAGTAATGTGAAGTTTTGCAAAATTATTCGGAAAACATGAGTTCCTTACATGGTTGGTGAGAGATGAACTCCTTTATCTTCAAGCGTTTCCATCAATTCTTCATAAATCCATTCTCGTGGAAGCCTCTCAAGAAAGTCTCGTAGTGTCCAACCACTGTAATATACAGTGATATTGTTCAAACTTGTTAATATATTGTCACACAAACTAACTGAGGAACTTCTTCATTCGCACAACTAAACTTGAAGGTAAATTTTCCAAACAACATTGCAAAGAGAAGGTTTCAAATATGAAAGAAAATATGTGAGTTGTAATCATATTTTGTCTCATGTTGTTTGTTGTTTTCGTTGGTATCACCACACAACAATAGTTAGGGCAGAAGGATCCTTCTAAAAATATTATAGAGAACAATGCATCTGCGGATTCACGCCACCATAAAAAGGGAAACCAGGGGAATTGGATTCCTTCATTAGTTGCTTACCGGTGGTTTCTCACATCAACAGCAGGTGACGGCTGTAGTAGCATTTGAGCAATCCAAGTCAGGTTTTCACGTATCATTTTTGCTGCGTCAGCCGCTATGTGAAAAGCATTGTCACCATCATCATCCTGATTAACAAAATAGCACAACACTTAAATCCATAAAATAATTTAGTTCTAACACACATAGCAGTAAAACCAGGTTGAATAAAATAGTAAACGTGCATGAAAAATGGTACAAAAAAATAAGTCCTTCATACAATAACTACAGACCTAAAGAGAAGGTCCAAGATTAAAAAAAACTGAAATAAAAGAAACCAGGCAGAAGACCGACACTAAGGCCTTCCTACAGCACATTCCAACTTCTAAGAGTGCAAACTGCAAACATTTAATTTCAAAACCAGTAAATTAATTCAGTGGATGCCTATAATTCATAAGAATCTGCATCGCATACACTTTCAGATCTAACAGGCCCAATGACTAGCATAGGAGTTGTCCCTCTGGATCATGACAACAACAACGACAACAACATAGCCTTTTGTCCCAAGCAAGTTGGGGTAGGCTAGAGATGAAACCCAAAAGAGACGAGAAATAGGGAGACATATAAAGAGACATAAAGGGCACAAGACAAAAAGAGGTCACGGTTCAGGCACGTTGATTGCCAATCTCCAAGCGCTCCTATCCATAGCTAAATCCTTGGAGATATTCCACTCCTTAAGATCTCTCTTAACGGACTCGTCCCAAGTTAGTTTAGGTCGACCTCTACTGCTCTTTACATTATCGGCCCGCTTTAGAACTCCACTACACACCGGCGCCTCAGGAGGCCTCCGTTGGACATGTCCAAACCATCTCAACCGATGTTGAATCAATTTCTCCTCAATTTGTGCCACCCCAACCCTATCCCGAATATCGTCGTTCCGGACTCTATCCCTCCTTGTGTGCCCACAACACCAACGCAACATACGCATCTCTGCTACACTCAATTGCTGAACATGTCGCCTTTTTGTAGGCCAACACTCAGCACCGTATAACATCGCCGGGCGAATCGCCGTCCTATAGAACTTACCTTTCAGCTTCTGAGGCACCCTTTTGTCACAGAGGACGCCAGAAGCTTGACGCCATTTCAACCAGTCGGTTGAAATTATATGCCTAACATCTTCATCAATGTCTCTGTCCTTTTGTAGCATCGACCCTAAATACCGAAAAGTATCCTTCTTGGCCACCACTTGCCCATCGAGGCTAACGTCTCCCTCCTCATGCCTAGTCACGCTGAAATCGCACCTCATGTACTCGGTCTTAGTCCTACTAAGTCTGAACCCTTTCGACTCTAACGTGTGCCTCCATAGTTCTAACTTCCTATTAACCCCTGCCCTACTGTCGTCAACTAGCACCACATCATCAGCAAAGAGCATACACCAAGGGATACCACCTTGTATGTCCCTTGTGACCTCATCCATCACCAAAGCAAAAGTCTCAGCACATCCTAATTCTTATTTGGGTAGTCATAGCACCATTGATCTTGAGCAGATCACCAACAACTAGCATATAATTTAGAAGGTTGAACTAAATTCAAATTAGTTAATATGTTAGCAAGTAACATATAATTCCACATGCCCACTACTAAGGATGTGTTTGGTTGGTGCGATGGAGCCATCCCATCCCAGTTTCTATAGTATTTGGTTTGTGGACACAAGAATGGAGCCATCCCCAGCAAGGAATATTCCTTCAAGATGCGAATGTTCCTTCAAGATGTCGGACACACTTGGCGTGAGCGTCGTCTCCCTCGCGCATGCACGCATGGCTGGGACGAGCGGGGAGCTGATGTAGCCAAGGGCAGGCGGATCCGGCGCTGCCGGATACGGAGCTAGGCCGGGCGGAGCCAGTGCGGCCAGCGGCAGGTGGAGCCGTGGGCGGCCCAGATCCAGCGCTCCTAGAGACGGAGCCAGCACGGCCAGATCCAAGCTGCCGGGGATGGAGTCGAGGGCCAGTGGAGCCGTGGGCGAGGTCGGGGCCGCGCGATGAGCGGCTGCGTGAGCTCGCACAAGCAAACAGCAGCGCAGGCTCGCACAGGGCTGCAGCAGGCACAGGTGCACGCAAGGGCACGGTGCAAGCAGTGTGGGCTGGCAGCACTAGGCGGAGAAGAACAAAGAAGGGAAAGAAGCTATTGTTTGCATGACATGTGGGCCCCATAGTTAACGGTGTTGGCCAATCTATTATCCCATCCATCCAATCCCTCCAACCAAACATAAAAATAGAACAGCTCCATCCTTCCAACCAAACATAAGATGCACTCATCCCATCACTAGAACTTGGGACGGAACCATTCCATTCTACCTCGCCCTCCAACCAAACACATCCTAAAATGATCCATTTTAGTGTTGTGGTCATTTGATAACAAAATAGTCTGCTTCCAACACGTAAACATGGTCCTATGCTTCTAGTTTGTGCTCTCCTTAATAGTCACCTAGCCATGTGTGCTGGACAATAGATCTTTATATAATTTGGGTGAGCAGGAGGACTAGGCGCTACAACAGCACAATCTTTGTGGTCAAGTAACATTAAGAAGTTGACACGTTTAGTTTCAGAAATCAATACATTTGAGACAGCATCTCCTAATAGTGAGGCTTTATTTGGGAAACACTGGGTAGAGGCTGCAGAACTACTTAAGCCAGAGCATACCTTCTTCTAGAGGCTGATGTATCTCGGTTGTTGGGATTTTTTTTATCATAAACAACCCTTTGTACAATTGATTTTCTTTTAATATATTAGCTAAGTCCTTGTGAACTGATATTGGCCAAGATAAAACATGTGCAATCGGCTGAACATTTCAGTTTTCCACTTGCCATGACAAAATCAACACAGCAAAAAAAATCCTTTAGGGCTTGATGGGATTGGGGTAGAAAATTAACTTTCTACCCAAATCCCTACCAACCCATGTGGAATGGGGTGGATGAGTGCAGCCCAACAAGCCTTTACATATAGCCATGCAAGCAACAAAATATAACACAGTGCCATAGTGCAAACTAACCATGAGAACCATAGCACTTGAGCAGATTATAATAACAGAAAACATAAATGTGATAGACACTAAATGGCATTCATATATTTTATACGCTTATTACATATTTTAGATCTTCTTACAGAATGAAAACATAAAGTGCCAAGAACTGATGATGCAAAGAATATAAACTTCATTCAGTACAATTTAAATCATAAATAAGTGAATCGGAATGAACAATATATATTGCAAAGAGTCTCAGCACAACTCCCACTTAGCATCACTACTTTATATTTCCTAATTGGCTTCCACAAGAGTATTTTAATTTTTATTAGACTTGGCTTCCAAAACTCCGCCTATGTTGACTGGAAGACTTTCTTGAGTCGTCTCAACATAGCCGGTCCCAAGCCCGGATAAAGGAGGAAGGTGTGTTAAGGTCTGGCGAACCAACAGTAAAAAACAGCCACTCTCATGGATTTGAAACCCACAAGAGATTCGTTGGGGCGTAACCCTCTTAGCGACGCGCTACATCGGAACCCGGGTGTGGTGTTAAATGGGCAAGGGCCGGGTCGTCATCCCCTTAGTGGCGCGTCGTATCGTGACCCGGGTACGATGAAAAATGAGCAAGGGTCGGGCCGTCGCAACCTTAGTGGCGCGCTACATCTACGCCCGGGTGTAGTGAAAAATGAGCAAGGGTCTTCGCACTTCCCTCGACGGGTGCGAAGGGTAAGGAAGCTAGCCGAGTCAACTAGGATTCGTCTAGGTAGCTGGTACACGGGGACAACATCGGGTAGGAATGGTGTAGGAATCTTGATCGATAGGAGCCTTAAGGATGGAGTCGTTGATGTTAGGAGGCAAGGCGACCGGATTATCCTGGTCAGGCTGGTAGTTGTAGATTCGGCTTTGAATGTGATCAGTGCCTATGCCCCTCAGGTAGGTCTTAGCGAGGGCACCAAGAGACAGTTTTGGGAAGATCTTGATAGCATGGTTAGTACCGTTCCTATCAGCGAGAAACTCTTCATAGGAGGAGATCTCAACGGCCATGTGGGTGCGACTAATGTAGGTTTCGAGCGGGTGCACGGGGGGTTCGGGTATGGTAGTAGGAATCAAGAGGGGGAGGATGTTTTGAACTTCGCGTTGGCCTATGACTTGTTGATAGCGAACACCCTCTTTAGGAAGAGAGAATCCCATCTAGTGACCTTTCGTAGTGGACAACACTCGAGCCAGATCGACTTTATCCTTGCAAGGAGGGAAGATAGACGTGCTTGCTTTGATGGTAAGGTGTTAACTGGGGAGTGTGTTGGAGTGTGTTGTCCCTCAACACAAGCTTGTGGTGGCGGACTTTCACTTTCGGGTACGTGTCCACCGGGACAAACGGGTCAAGATGGCGAGAACGAAGTGATGGAAACTTAGAGGGGAAGCAGCACAAACGTTTAAGGAGAGGATGCTAGGCGAGGGGCCTTGGGAAGGAGAAGATGTCGACGACATGTGGCTAAAGATGACAACAAGTGTCCGGAAGGTGGCTTCAGAAGTGTTAGGCGTGAGTAGGGGAGGCAAACGGGAAGCGAAAGACACATGGTGGTGGAATGATGAGGTGCAAAGGGCTATTAGGGAGAAGGAGGAGTGTTTCAAGCGCCTCCACCATGACAAGAGTGCAGCCAACATTGAGGGCTATAAAATAGCGAAGAGGGTTGCAAAGCGAGCTGTGAGTGTAGCAAAAGGTTAGGCGTATAATGGCCTTTATCAGCGGCTAGGCACGAAGGAAGAGGAGAAGGACATTTATAGGATGGCTAGGATCCGCGAGAGGAAGACAAGGGACATCAACCAAATAAAATGCATCAAGGATGAGACAGATCGACTTCTGGTGAAGGATGAGGAGATCAAGAACAGATGGAGAGAGTACTTCGACAAGTTGTTTAATGGGGAGAATGAGGGTCCTACCCTTGAGTTGGACGACTCATTTGACGATACCAACAGACGCTTTGTGAGGAGAATTCAGGAGGCAGAGATCGGGAAGGCTTTGAAGAGGATGAAGGGAGGTAAAGCGATGGGCCCTGATGGTATCCCCATTGAGGTGTGGAGATGCCTAGGCGTCAGAGCGATAGTATGGTTAACTAAGCTTTTTAACCTTATTTTTCGGTCTAACAAAATGACTGAAGAATGGAGAAGAAGTATATTAGTACCTATCTTCAAGAACAAGGGAGATGTCCAAAGTTGTACTAACTACCGTGGGATTAAGTTGATGAGCCATACGATGAAGCTCTGGGAGAGGGTTATCGAGCATCGCCTAAGGAGAGTGACACGTGTGACCCAAAATCAGTTTGGGTTCATGCCTGGTAGGTCGACCATGGAGGCGTTTTTCTTATTACGACAATTGATAGAGAGATATAGGGAGCAGAAGAAGGACTTGCACATGGTCTTTATTGACCTCAAGAAGGCATATGACAAAGGACCGAGAAATGTCATGTGGTGGGCCTTGGAAAAGCATAAAGTCCCAACTAAGTACGTTACCCTCATCAAGGATATGTACAGGGATGTGGTGACGTTTGTCCGAACATGTGATGGCGACACCAGTGACTTTCCAATTAAAATAGGACTGCATCAGGGGTCAGCTTTGAGCCCTTATTTATTTGCTTTGGTGATGGATGAGGTCACAAGGGACATACAAGGTGATATCCCTTGGTGTATGCTCTTTGCTGATGATGTGGTGTTAGTTGACGACAGTAGGACAGGGGTTAATAGGAAGTTAGAACTATGGAGGCACATGTTTAAGTCGAAAGGGTTCAGACTTAGTAAGACCAAGACCGAGTACATGAGGTGCGATTTCAGCGTGACTAGACATGAGGAGGGAGACGTTAGCCTCGATGGGCAAGTGGTGGCCAAGAAGGATACTTTTCGGTATTTAGGATCGATGCTACAAAAGGATGGCGACATTGATGATGTTAGGCATAGAATTTCAGCCGGCTGGTTGAAATGGCGTCAAGCTTCCGACGTCCTCTGTGACAAAAGGGTGCCTCAGAAGTTGAAAGGTAAGTTCTATAGGACGGCGATTCGCCCGGCGATGTTATACGGTGCTGAGTGTTGGCCTACAAAAAGGCGACATGTCCAGCAATTGAGTGTAGCAGAGATGCGTATGTTGCGTTGGTGTTGTGGGCATATAAGGAGGGATAGAGTCCGGAACGACGATATTCGGGATAGGGTTGGGGTGGCACCAATTGAGGAGAAATTGATTCAACATCGGTTGAGATAGTTTGGACATGTTCAACGGAGGCCTCCCGAGGCGCCGATGCGTAGTGGGGTTCTAAAGCGGGCCGATAATGTAAAGAGCGGTAGAGGTCGACCTAAACTAACTTGGGACTGTTGAAAGCGATGCTCTGTTGATTTGGGGCTAACCCTAGAAGGGTAGCTATATAGGTTCCATACATGGGCCACATGGGCCTTAGCCTCGTGGGCCTAAACACACATTCCAACACCCCTCCGCAGTCTGAACTACCGGCGCAGCGGAGTTCAAGGCTGAACAAGAAAGAACACACACAACCCCCCCACAGACGCAACTAGCCACCGGTGATGTTGAGGCTGGAGCGAAACTCGGCGAAGGTCGAGCACGGGAGGCCTTTGGTGAAGATGTCCGCGAACTGCGAGGTCGTCGAAACATGAAGAACCCGCACTTCGCCCATGGCCACCCGATCACGGACAAAGTGAAGGTCGATCTCCACATGCTTCGTTCGCTGGTGCTGGATGGGGTTGGTGGAGAGGTAGACCGCACTGACGTTGTCGCAGTAGATCAGTGTGCTCCGGGAGGGTGGAGTGTGCAACTCCGCAAGCAGCTGCCTGAGCCAGGCGGCCTCCGCCACGCCGTTAGCAACGGCGCGGTACTCCGCCTCGGCGCTGGACCGGGAGACCACCGGTTGGCGCTTGGACGACCAAGACACCAGGTTGCCGCCCAGGAAGACGGCGTAGCCGGAGGTGGAGCGGCGAGTATCCGGGCACCCGGCCCAGTCGGCGTCGGTGTAAACGGTGAAGTCGGCGGAGGAGGCCCGGTGGAGGAGGAGGCCGTAGTCGAGCGTGCCCCGGAGGTAGCGGAGGAGGCGCTTGAGAGCCGTGAGGTGAGGCTCCCGGGGGTCATGCATATGGAGGCAGACCTGCTGAACTGCATAGGTGATGTCCGGCCGGGTGAAGGTGAGGTACTGAAGGGCCCCGGCGAGACTCCTGTACGCAGTGGGATCGGCCACCGGTGGTCCCTCAGTCTCAGACAGCTTGCCCTGAGTGTCGACCGGAGTGGAGCAGGGGTTGCAGTCAGTCATCCCAGCCCGCTCCAGGATGTCCCGAGTGTACTGTTGCTGGTGAAGTAGGAGCCCGGTAGGACGGTGCTCAACAGTGACACCGAGGAAGTGGTGGAGCTCACCCAGATCCTTCATCGCGAACTCCTGCTGAAGAGCGGTGATGAGCCGGCGGAGGAGTGGCTCACTGGAGGCGGTGAGGACAATGTCATCAACATAGAGCAGTAAGTAAGCAGTGTCGGCTCCATGGTGGTAGACGAACAGAGACGTATCGGACTTGGCCTCCATGAACCCCAGGGTCAGCAAGAAAGCGGTGAACCGGTGGTTCCACGCCCGAGGTGCCTGCTTGAGGCCGTAGAGGGACCTGTTGAGCCGGCAAACCATGTCAGGACGGGTGGTGTCGACGAACCCCGCCGGCTGACTGCAGTACACCGTCTCGGTGAGAAGGCCGTGGAGGAAGGCGTTCTTGACGTCCAGCTGATGGACGGGCCAAGACCGAGCAAGCGCCAGCGATAGCACGGTACGGACGGTGGCCGGCTTGACCACCGGGCTGAAGGTCTCATCGTAGTCGACGCCAGGGCGCTGAGTGAACCCCCGGAGGACCCACCGAGCCTTGTAGCGCTCGAGAGAGCCGTCGGCCCGGCGCTTGTGGGTCCAAATCCACTTGCCGGTGACGACATTGACGCCCGGCGGCCGGGGCACCAACTCCCACGTCTGGTTGGCGAGTAGCGCGGCGTACTCCTCCATCGCGCGGCGCCAGTGAGGGTCCAACAAGGCGTCACGGACGGAAGAGGGTACTGGAGAGATCACCGCGGCGCCGGTCGAAGCCTCGAGGACACGAGGCGGCAGGGTGCCAGCCGCGTGCCTGGTCACCATCAGGTGAACATGCCGCGGGTGTCGGTGAAGCAGCGGCGGGTGGTAGACCGGCGAGGCACCACGAGTCGGCGGGGACTGCGGTGGTGGTGTCGGTGTCCCCGGTGGAGGAGGCGTGAGCGGCGGCGGCCGCGGCCTGCGCTGGTACACCCGTACCGGCGCGGCGAACCTCGACGGAGGTGCCGGGGCAGGTGCCGGGACAGGATCCGGCGTCGGCGACCGGCACGACCACCCCGGGCCAGAAGCGGGGGACGAAGGCCCCGGGGCTGCACCAACCGGAGAAGACGGGGCCGCGGCCGAGGACGACGGACCCGGACCCGCCGGGGATCCAGGACAGGGGGCCGGCCCGGCGTGCGGCGAAGCAGTACCTGCAGGAGACCACGAAAAAGGTGGCTGGACCACCGGGTCAGTGGGAAACAGGGAGGGTGGGTCAGGTACCGGAGGGGTAGTAGTGCTGGAAAAGGAAAAAACGGACTCATCGAACACCACATGGCGCGAGATGAGAACCCGTCGGGAGGTGAGGTCAAAGCACCGGTACCCCTTGTGATCCGGGGAGTACCCGAGAAAGACACAGAGCGTGGAGCGAGGGTCCAGCTTGTGGGAAGAAGTGGCAGCGGTGTTGGGGTAACACGCACACCCAAACACCCGGAGGTGATCGTACCGAGGCGGGGTACCGAAGAGGGCGTGGTGAGGAGTGGGAGCGGGACAGGCCGCCGAAGGAAGGCGGTTAAGAAGGTAGGTGGAGGTGTGCAGGCCCTCAGCCCAGAAGCGAGCGGGAAGAGAGGCCTGAAACAGAAGGGTACGCACGGTGTCGTTGGTGGTGCGAATCATCCGCTCAGCCTTGCCATTCTGCGAGGAGGTGTATGGACAGGACATGCGGAGCTGAACACCGTGAGAGGAAGAAATCGCGGGAGGTGGAGTTATCAAACTCGCGACCATTGTCACACTGGACGGCCTTGATGGTGAGGCCGAACTGTGTGGACACCCACGTAAAGAAGTGGAGGAGCGTGGTAAACGTATCGGACTTCGCACGGAGAGGAAAAGTCCACGAATAATGCGAAAAATCATCAACAACCACAAGATAGTACTTATAACCAGAAATACTCAGAAACAGGGAGGGTGGGTGGGTCAGGTACCGGGTCCAGCAGGACCACCGGGTCAGTGGGAAACAGGGAGGGTGGGTCAGGTACCGGAGGGGTAGTAGTGCTGGAAAAGGAAAAAACGGACTCATCGAACACCACATGGCGCGAGATGAGAACCCGTCGGGAGGTGAGGTCAAAGCACCGGTACCCCTTGTGATCCGGGGAGTACCCGAGGAAGACACAGAGCGTGGAGCGAGGGTCCAGCTTGTGGGAAGAAGTGGCAGCGGTGTTGGGGTAACACGCACACCCAAACACCCGGAGGTGATCGTACCGAGGCGGGGTACCGAAGAGGGCGTGGTGAGGAGTGGGAGCGGGACAGGCCGCCGAAGGAAGGCGGTTAAGAAGGTAGGTGGAGGTGTGCAGGCCCTCAGCCCAGAAGCGAGCGGGAAGAGAGGCCTGAAACAGAAGGGTACGCACGGTGTCGTTGGTGGTGCGAATCATCCGCTCAGCCTTGCCATTCTGCGAGGAGGTGTATGGACAGGACATGCGGAGCTGAACACCGTGAGAGGAAGAAATCGCGGGAGGTGGAGTTATCAAACTCGCGACCATTGTCACACTGGACGGCCTTGATGGTGAGGCCGAACTGTGTGGACACCCACGTAAAGAAGTGGAGGAGCGTGGTAAACGTATCGGACTTCGCACGGAGAGGAAAAGTCCACGAATAATGCGAAAAATCATCAACAACCACAAGATAGTACTTATAACCAGAAATACTCAGAAAAAGGAGATGTCCATAGGTCGCAATGTACAAGATCAAAAATGCGGGCCGCATGGGAAGTAGAGCTAGAAAAAGGAAGACGAACATGTCGGCCCAATTGGCACGCATGACACAGGTGCTCATCATGAGCTCGAGTACATGGAAGACCGGAGCTACGACTGAGCTGTATCAGGGCATCACGTCCAGGATGGCCGAGGCGCCGGTGCCAGGTAGTAGAGGAAGCAGAAGCGACGAAGGCAGCTGACAAAACGGGCGGCGAAGAAGACGAAGACGAAGAAGACGAAGGAGCTACCGGGAAGCGAAGGGTGTAAAGGGGCCCGGTGCTGTCACATCGGAGCAGAGGACGCCGGGAAGCCAAATCCTTTACAGTAAGACCAGAAGAATCAAATTCCACAGAACAATAATTGTCAGCTGTAAAACGTCGAATAGAAAGAAGATTATGAACCATAGAAGGAGCAACAAGAACATCAGGAAGACGAAAGGAGCCATGAGCACCGGCGGTACCCACATATGAGACTGGAATACAAGAACCATTTGCGACCATAATGGACGAAGGAAGAGAGGAAGAGGGAGAGTGAATCAACGAAAGTATACCGGGGTCAGGAGTAGTGTGGTAGGTGGCACCCGAATCAGCGATCCACTCAGGTCCAACCGGAGGCGTCAGGCCCATGGTGCTGAACGAGCGAGCCAGGGCTGCCGGATCCCATCCCGCGACCCCCGGGAGAGTCCCAGGAGGTGGAGTCCACGCCGTAGCCGGGAAGACGCCGGGTGGAGGACCAGCAGGGGGAGCCGGAGGAGCTCTGGTGAGCATGGCCACCGGTGGACGCGAGTCGGCCCCAGTGGCGTGGTAGGGCCACATAGAGATGCGCCCAGACCACGGGTGCTGGAAAGAGGGCCATGGTGCCCCTCCCTGCTGAACAACTGGTGTCGGGGCCTGGGTATGTCCACCCCGGCCACCCCCGCGACCCCCTCCACGGCGACGACGACCGCCACGACCCCCCCACCTCCGCTTGGCCCGGAGGGAGGAGGACCCAGGAGAGACTGCGGCGGTGGAGCGGTCGACCGTGGTGGAGCAGACGGACGCGGCGAAGTAGCAGCCAGGGCCGTCGAGGACGACGAGGACCCCGTGGAAGTGGTGGAGCCCGGCTTGAGGCCCTGCGTGAGCTCCTCCATGACAAGATCGTCACGGACCTCCAGGAAGGTGGGGAAGGGCCGCTGGCGGGTGATCCACGTCCGAAGGTGGACGTAGCGGTCACTGAGCCCCCGGAGGACGTTGAGGACCAAGATGCGATCCTCCACAGGCCACCCGAGGTCCCCCAGGGAGTCCGCCATGCCCTTCATCCGACGGCAGAACTCGCTGACGGAGAGGTCACCCTGGACGAACGTCCGGAAGCTCGCGTCGAGGCGCAAAGCCCGAGCCTCGGCGTTGCCCAGGAACTGACCCTCAATGGCGAGCCACGCCCGACGCGCGTCAGGAGAGGTGCGGACGAGGTCGTGGAGGTCCAGAGAGATCGTCCCCAGGATCCAGGAGAGGACGATGTTGTCCAGGCGAAACCACGACGAGGTCTGGACGGCGACCGAAGCGTCAACGAGGACGTGGTCGTCGAGGGCGTAGCGGCGAAGAGTGAGAAGCACGAGGTCCCGCCAGCGGGCGTAGGATGGTGACTCCGGCTCGAGGACGACCGGGACGAGGAGGCGAATGTTCTGGACCCCCCTCCCCGGCCTGGTAGTGAAGCTGAGCCACGAGCGGGTCGGCCGGGTCGTGCCAGAGGACGGCGGTGTGGGAAGCGCGGCGTCCCGGCGAGGCGGAAGAAGTAACCCCAACATCGGCAGGAGAGGCAAGGAGGTGTTCCGCCTCGGCGATCTGGCGGGCCAGAGCATCGGTCGCATCGCGCTCCCGCTCCCACACGAGTGCAGCGGCGCGCACACGGGCCTGCCCCTCCGCGGCAGCAGCCCGGGCAGCGGCGAGAGCGGCGGCGAGTCCGGAGTCGGGGCGGTGGCCGGGAGCAGGGTGCAAAGATGAAGCGGGAAAGAGGAATGCCATGCCTTGAGAAGTGATCCCCGCACCCCCATGCTGCAAACCAGCCGCCGCAGCGAGAGCAGCAGCAAGGGCGGCTCCATCCCCGGCGCCCAAGTGAGGAAGAGAAGTCACAGGAGTGATGGAGGGCGTGGTGACCGGGGCTGTAGTGGCAGCAGTGGTGGCAGAGACATCCAGAGCCCCCGAATCGGCCCCAGTGGCGGCACCAGAGGAGGCGCCCACCACCAGGTCCCCCCCGCTGTCCACCGCTGGGGGCTGCTGGCCTGCCGCCGCCAGAGCGCCAGCTAGGGCGGTCCCGAGGAGGGCAGAGGGCGCGGTGGGAGGGAAGGAGGGGGAGGCGCGGCTCCCAGCAGCAGTCAGGAGAGGGCCGGCGCCACCTGGAACGGCAGGGAGGGCAGCGGCATGGCCCTGGGCGGCGCCAGCAGGAAACCCGATGGGGAGGATAGGGGCGGCGCCAGAGGAGGGAGAACGGAGCAGATCAGCCCAGGATGGGGAGGATAGGGGAGGGAAAACAGAGAAGTAGGAGGGAGGGGGAGGTGGCCGGCCGGCCATGGCCACCGGCGGCAAGGTAGGGCGGCGGCTATGGAGGGGACAAAGGCCGGCGGCTGAGTCTGGGAAAGAAGCAGTGGCTGGATACCATGTTGAAAGCGATGCTCTGTTGATTTGGGGCTAACCCTAGAAGGGTAGCTATATAGGTTCCATACATGGGCCACATGGGCCTTAGCCTCATGGGCCTAAACACACATTCCAACAGGGACGAGTCCGTGAAGAGAGACCTTAAGGAGTGGAATATCTCTAAGGATTTAGCTATGGACAGGAGCGCTTGGAGACTGGCAATCAACGTGCCTGAACCGTGACCTCTTTCTGTCTTGTGCCTTTTATGTCCCTTTATGTGTCTCCCTGTTTATGGTCTCTTTTGGTTTTCATCTCTAGCCTACCCCAACTTGCTTGGGACAAAAGGCTATGTTGTTTTGTTGTTGTTGTTGTTGTTGTTGTTGGCTTCCAAACTTACCCAGTGCTATCTATGAAAATAACATGAAGAAAAAAAAAGTAACACATCAAACCTGTATGTTGCAGTTTGCACCAGCTGCTAAAAGCAAACCAACACATGAGTTTGCACCTCTATTAAGTGCAACATGGAGTGGGGTTGTATTTTGAGCATTTCTTATATTAACATCGACTCCTGCTTCCAGTATAATCTGCCAATAAAAAGATAGCAAAAGGCAAAATTAAGTCATACTACTATGATATGGTGAGCAGAAACACCACAGAAATATGGGGGAAAGAATCAAGCCACCAGATGGCATTTACCTTAACCAGCTCCACGTCATCAATCATTGCTGCAGTATGTAATGCAGTTCTACAGTGTGGATCATCTTGTGCTGTAGGATCAGCACCAGCAGCAAGCAATATTCTTACTAACTCTCGACCCTCTGCAAGTGCAAGTAATTTTACTATTAGAACAAAACAGGATCTGGAATAGATGGAAGAACAGGATTGTCCAAATATCCTTGACCTTAGAGAACTCTGAATACAGATTTGCTAAAATTGGTTATCCTGGACCTTAGAGAACTCTGAATATAGATTTGCTAAAAGAGGTATAACCAAACATACAACTGTAGATCTGTCTTTACATCTGCTGAATCCAATAGAAGCAAAACCAGAAATTACCTTTCTCGTGCTCCTTTTTAAGAGCTGCTGCCATGCATAAAGCTGTACCAACAGGGCTGGGTACATCAATCGCTTCTGCTATGTCCTCTAAAGATGCAACTTCAACCCATCTTCTTACAACAGCCGTGTTCCATGTCTCAATACATAAATGCAATGGCCTACTCACCGTGAGAGTGAAATGTCACTAGAAGGAAATAACTAGACAGATAAAATATGCAAAGGAAGAAGATTTAATGCAGCCACAGCCTAAATAAATTGGCAAAACTTTTTCAAGTGGTAGACAAGCATTAAAATAGAACATGATAACAGAAGCTGATGCACTGGCTTGGCTTCCACTAGGCACTAGGTGGATATTTCTTACGTTTTATGTTGAGAATTTGATATGCCCATCGATCTGCAGCCTCCATTTTCCAGTATAACAATAGCACAGTCAGTATATCTCCTAGCCACAGCAATATGCAGTACAGATTCACCTTCCCCATCTACTGCATTAGGATCAGCTCCAGCCATCAGCAGCTCCTGCATAACACATATAGAATCTAAAAAATAGGAACCAGCAAGCTTAAACGACATGAGGTGAGCTTGATGACATACTTGCATGCACTCCGGTTGACCATGGTGAGCACAGACATGGGCAAGAGTAGGACCCAGGCCTTCTCTAAGCCTAGAATTGATACTGGCAGACCTGCCTACAAGTGCACGAACACATCGTGGAGAACCAGCAGCCAAAGCAAATACTATAGGAGGGTCTTCATCCTTATCTAATATATCTACATTCTCTTGGTAAGCCACAATAGCTTCCACAAGCTCTGCTGAGCCTCGGCGGCATGCTAAATGTAAGGCAGTGAGCCCATCTGTATTTTGTGCTTCTAAGAGAGAACGGATTAAACTACCATTTCTCTCTGATGCAGCCTTTGCGAGTAGATCCCTGGTATTTGCAAAAGGTTTAGTGCAAAGTAGTATATAATATACATGCAACTGTACAAGAGTTGCCAGAGACAAACCTAACACCAGCAGCATCTCCTTCGCATACAAGATGATGCAAGGCATTTGGATTATCATGAACCATCTCTAGGATGGAGGTTGTTGGAGGTTCCATGCCATTGGGCAAGTTTTCATTTGCGAAATCACTGCATAAGCAAGTAACTAGGTCAAAAACTACGTCAGGGAAAACAATATACAAGTAGATTTCAAGAATGGTTAGCTCGAAGATAATTCAATATTTGATTCTACACTTTCAGGTAAAGGTTCTCTCCAAAGCTTAAAGCTTCCATGTATTATGCTTTAACATAAAGTAATACAAAATCAGATGAAATTACTTCTCGGGACTAGCAGGTGGGCTCCGTGGTATGTCCAGAAGATGCCGAAGAAAAGTTTTCAGCATGTCCTGGAAGGATGGTCTTCTTGAAGCTCGGAATTGCAAACATTCACCGATCATCTTCCACAGCTCCCCAGGAAGTCCTACACCTACTACTCTTGAATACTGAGGCGGTGGCTTCTTTTCTTTTACAACAGACTTACAGATTTCCTCTGCACTCAGTCCAGCC
The DNA here is from genome assembly GCA_038087645.1 of Saccharum hybrid cultivar R570. NCBI lineage: Eukaryota > Viridiplantae > Streptophyta > Magnoliopsida > Poales > Poaceae > Saccharum > Saccharum hybrid cultivar. The sequence continues at coordinate 22,775,222 of JAQSUU010000496.1, forward strand.
CATCTGCATTTCAATGAGCATATAACAACACCATTTACAAAATATTAAGGATAACAAATTGAATAGTCATGCTACTTACGGAACAGCACCAGTACACATTTCCACAAGCGTGCAACCAAAACTCCATGCATCTGACTCTGGTGATATACCGTTTGCACTATCCCAAAACATATTCAGTGACTTCTTCAGTGGTCCCCATGCCTCAGGAGCTGTATAATTGGGGCTAAGCAGTGTAGCATCAATGCCAGCATTGGAGTCATCAGGTACTCTCCTATTAGTAAGGTTCTTCAGAATTGCTGAAAGACCGTAATCCGAAACGGCTGCGTGTCCATGTGCATCCAAAAGAATGTTTGACGGCTTTATGCTCATACAAACAATACCCGCTGCATGGAGTTCTGCTACTCCACGAGCAATATCTGCTCCATACCTGCAAAGTCACGTGCATGGAAAACATCATCAGTGGTTCGGCATAGTTGAAAAACAAAAGGGATTATTGAACACAACGACACTGGTTAAGAATTCCAGAAATTGTTAAAATATGATGGGTCATGACAAAGAAAATAGACTTATTGGTAAAGCAGGGAACTCAAATTCAAAGGCAAAAGAAATAAATGAATATGAATGCTGTTGCAAGATAACTAGTTCTACTAATGTGTAATAAACGGTTTCATGCACTCAGCATTAAAAAATGAATCCCACAGGTAGCTTCAGTGTATACTTGGGGGAATCTGTTGCTTACTTAGAAAGTGCTGAAACAATAGGAATTAAAATGCTACAAGTCTCGGTTGTATTTATATGGTTCCATCCATCAGCTGTGAACTGTTATAGAAGCTTTCATCAAATGTACCACAGAAACACTGCATACTCGGAACAAGTTTATGTGATTAGCTTGAGCTTGTGAGAGTATAAGAATGAAGTTGAACCCAAGATAGTTTTGGTTACCATAAAACAGCATCATAGGGATTTCTTTTTAAGCCTACCACAACTTGCTTGCATTTAAAAGGTTTTACTGTTGTTTTTTGTTACACCACCATAGGTTTTTGATTGTCAGGAAAGCTAACACAACTAGCGTAGGACATTCACTTATGTTCTACAATGTTTGTCAGTGTGGATATGGTGCAATGAGTTTCAATAAATCACTACCACACTTTAATGTTGATCATGAGAGCTGATCGATTCCACAGTTTGAACTGTGCTCTGAATAGAAAAATGCTCAAAGCGTTACAATGAAATCCCATACCTAAGAAAGTGAAAATTTTGGGGAAGGTAATGAATGGGCATATAATGACATGCAATTAAGCATTGACCAAACTGAACTATAATGTACTAATAAACAGTTAGCTGTATAGAAAATCTTGGAATATGAACTGCTGTTGATTTGGTTCCAGCTAAAACAAGCAATCTACTTAACTTGCTCACTGAATCGCCTTTGCTAATATATAGTAAGATATCCAACAACAGTCCGAAACAGCCTCCTTTGCAAAGAAATATAGCATAGAACCTTTGAGCCAAAGTTAGAGCTGACAATGATTATCTCATTGCAGACAGCTACAAACTATCAACCTGGTTGGAACTTCCATTCTAAAGACCACATGGGTCTTGCAGAGAAATGTTAAATGTGCCAGTGCTAATATTGCTGGGAAAACCACAGCACTTCATAAATTTCTTGCACTGATATTAATTCTCATAGAAATTTTACTCACACATACACATGTCATAGGAACTTTTATGATTTCAGCATATATAACTGTTAGTCACTTTGTGAGCTGATAATAGATTAAAAAAAATGAAGCTCCAAAGCTTGGTAACTTGATGGTAATTAACTCAGCGAGCAAATTGCAAGCCAAAGTTATGCTACTCACAAAATATATCATGGCATTGCGCAGAATTGGCAAGCGATATGACGAGCATTAATTGTGAGCAAGTTTACCTTCCTTACAACAATAGAAGATAAGCAAACAAAGCAGCTAGCAGCACCAACAAGATCAAACAGCATAACGCCATTAACAAGGCAACCACTTCACACCTCACAAAGCAAGCTATCATACTACACAATTTGCCCCCTTTGGTGAAGGTTCTAGCTAGGCATGCTTCTTACTGACTACTGAGTAATAATAAAAGTGAGCGCTATGTTGCAATGCGATATGTTTGCAGCGATTATTGGTAAGATGGCAGCAGAAAGAATAGCTACTGAATATTACTAAGTACTGACGTTTGGATGCTAATGCCACACCTGAGAATCTGCTCCAGCGTGAGGCGTCCACCATTCTGCCGCATCTCTGCCTGCACAGACCCGACATAGCGATCCATCACGAAACAGAGGTGGCTGCCGACCCTCACAGCACCATGGAATGTGCACACGTTCCGACACCATGTAGAGGCGCGCCTCAGCCGCTCCACCTCCTCTTGAACAACCTCGAGCCCGTCCCCTGCGGCCAGGGGCACCCTCTTCACTGCCACCTGGTGCTTGCACCGCTTGACCCCACCGCCACGAGACAGCGTGCCGGCCCACACCTCTTGCCCGGCGGGCCCGGGCGGGCCGCTCCCGATGCGGCGGGCGAGCTTGAGGTCCGGGTGCGAGGTGAGGTCGAAGGAGCTGCATCCCGGCGGCGCGGCGGCGGGGGCGGGCGCGGGGCGGCGACTGGGGCGCGCGAAGAAGTCGTCCTCATCTTCGGAGCCGTCGGAGGATGACCCTGAGTCGGAGTGGAGGAAAGACGGGGATGAGGGGGATGCGGAGAGGAGCGAGAGAATGGGGAAGTTCTTCCGCAGCGCAGAGACAGAGTTGCCTACGGCGGTCGGATGGCGACATCGCGGGCACGCCAACGTGGCTCCGGGGGCTGCCGCTAGCATGCGGGAGAGGCACGCGCGGCAGAATCCATGACCGCAGTGGAGGAGCAGCGGCGTCCGCTCCTCCTCGTCATATCTGACGTTGCATAACGAGCAGCATGGCACGCGCATCGCGCCGGCGCCGACGGGTTCGGGCGGCGCGGTGCCCTAGGGCGCGGGGCCGGAGAGGAAGCTGTAAATGGGGAGGGGTAGATCTGGGCGTCCGGGGTGGGGGTTTGGGGAGGGGAGACGGGAGAGCAGCGTGGGAATTTCTGAAAGGGAGAGAGAGAGGGGGGTTGGTGGTGATGCGGTGGGGAGGCTGGGGAAGGACGACAAGTAAAGCGCGGCGCGTTGCCCTTCCTGCTCCTGCTCCTCTCCCCGCTGCGCCCACCTTTTTCCTGGTTCCTGCTCTTGCAAATTGCAATGAGGGTGCGGCGCTGCCGCCGCGTGTGTTTGGCAGTGCGGGCGACGGCTCCCATGAGCTCATCGGCTTGCAGCTTTGCGACGGAAAAGGAGCTCCTCTGTAATAAACAACTATACGCCGTTAAGTTAATCACCAGTACGCCGCAAGGCAAATTCTAGCGACGAAATCAAATGAAAACTTGAGTCTACCGAAACTACAGATTATTATGGTCTAACGACACTAAGAGCATCTCCAACAAATTCTCAATACAACCTCTCATCCCCATAAAACAGATTTATTGGGGGAGATAGATCAATTTTCATGCTCCAACTGTGTCCTAATACCTCCCCCAATTTTTGGTGACCACCAAAAAAACACCCATCTCCCCTCAAATGAAGGGGGCACTTGCAACCTCCCTCAATCCTCTGTTCTTTTGGCACGAACACACCCATGCTCTCCCGCCCCGTCTCATCTCCACACTTTCCTCTCTGCTTGAATGTTTAAACACATGCATGTAGCATGAAATATAAACTAAAAATAACTAATTGCACATAATGCATTTAATTTGTGAGACGAATCTTTTAAATTTAATTAGTCCAGGATTTGACAATGTGGTGTTGCAGCCGGATTAATTAGGCTTAATAAATTTGTCTCGCGGAGTACCGAGGACTTCTGTAATTTGTTTTATTATTACTATCCGAATACTCCGATGTGACACCCTAAAACTTTACGCCTTAAATTTAAACGATGTCTAACGTGTGTTTGCTCGGAACATAGAGGGATGGAACGGACCCATTACTTTTTTTTAGAGAGGAATGGTTCACGATCCTAGTTTAGTTGAAAGGAGGCGAAATGATTCCTATTTTCTACTTATGGCACAAAATCGGCGCTGCATTTGTGGCATATTTTTTAACCGGGAAATATGGTGGCTACCACGTCCAAACACTGAACCAAGCAGCGGCCCCTTCTGTGGGTGGCGAGCCGCACTTGAGGCTAGCAGGCTATGGCGAGGAAGCAAACACCCCCTTAGTTTAGTATGGCCTTGTTTAGATTCCTAAATTCACCCTAAATTTTACTATGCAAAAAGAAGATTTCCCGTCACATCAAAATGCCGCCACATGCATAGAGTACTAAATGTAGATAAAATCAAAAAATAATTGCACAGTTTTGTTGTACTTTGCGAGACGAATATTTTGAGCCTAATTAATCAATGTTTGGACAATTATTACCAAATAAAAACAATTTTGCTACAGTGCAGCACAGTATTGCTACAGTGATTCAGGGATGCCCGAATCGGACATCTAAACAAGGCCTTTATGAAAGTTGGAATCACTACCCACCTTTGGAACCCATTTGTCATTATCTTTCTTTTTGTTCACTTCCCATCTTATCAGTTTGGCACTCATATCTTATGCCCTTAAAACAGAAATCGCATCTAATATGTAGGACGTAATTCTCACTGCCACTAAAGCTCCATACTCACCGGCCCCATGGCTGAGGACTCACCTTGCGGATGCGTCCTTCCCTCCGCAAACGACTCGCCCTACGAACAACACCCTCGCCTTTGTGCCCGCGACTGAGTCGTTCCCTCAGCCTTCGTCTCCATGCACTGCCACCTGACTTCGTCTGCACTCGTCGTGGGCCAAGCTTGTGCTCCTGCACTGCGACCCGAACTCCTCATGCTCCTCGTCATCTAAGCTCTATACTGGGCACGAGGTACTCCTCTGCATCCACCTCTCCCAACATCAAAGCCAAGCTGCCATTGATTTGCAAGGTTTAACCACCTACGGTGTTAAAGATGGCTACAAATCATGTTGGCAAGCTATGACACTTTCATGGGATGAATTATGAATATTGGAAGAAAAGAATGTGTCACCTGTCTCAAGAAAAAATGAGTAGAAAGATACAGGGTGTGTTATAAGAGGAGTTTATTGTGCTTGATATGGAGAAGCCAGCAAATAGAGAAGAAGAGTTATTGCAATTGAATGATCAAGCTCTCAATGTGATCTATGAAGCTCTTGATACAAAGGTCTTCAAGTCAACCAAAGACTTGGAGATGGCATGTCATGTATGGAAGAGGCTTGAGGACTCATATGAGGGCACTTTGGTGGTTAAGAAATCCAAGCTTTGTATTTTCAAAGACAAATATGCCAAATTCAAAATGTTAGAAGATGATAAAGATGGGAGTGATTCGGTTCAGTGGAGCGGTTCTTTGAACCAGTGCATAAAATATATCCAAATGGGCCCCATTTTGATCCATGATAGAGGATCTGGATCAACGGATCGATAACCATAGAACGAAAAGATCTAGCGGTTCGATCCATTTCCTTTCTCCTTTCGTCTGCCAGCACATATAGCTACTACTTCTCATGTTTCTCCTGTTTCTTTGTTCGGCCTGACTCCTCAGCGACGTTCTCGCCAGCGTCATGTCACTCAGCCTCTGCTTCTTCTCCACTGGCTACTGCTCCGCGAGTTTGTGGCGATGTAGTCAAACTCGTCGTTGAGCTTCCTTAGGCGTGGACCGTGTTAACGAGGATGAGTAAATAAATGTATTTATGTATTTTCGATTTTATTTTCAAGAGGAAAAGGATGTATATGACATAGTCATGACATCATCAAGCTAACAGGACAGAGGCACAAAGCACGCGGCGGCGGCGGCTCAGCCATGCTCGGCCAGAGCTTGCTGGCGCTGTGCGGCGCGCTACGTGCACGTGCATGCGGGGAGGCGGCACAGGGGCAGTCATCGTCGATGAGCTCCAGCTTCAGGGCCCGCTCCTGCACCACCACCTCCTCCTCGTCGGAGTCACAATCGAAGGCATCGTCGTCAGAGTCGAGGGTGACAAGCGAGACGTGCTTGTGGCCGGCGGTGTGGGCCTTCGCCTTTGCCCTGGCGTCGCGGCACGCGGCGGCAGAGCTTGTAGATGGAGCCTTCGATGCGGCCCTGCAGGCAAAGGCGCTTCATGTCGAAGTCGTCCATGGACGGATGGACCAGTGCGCCTCGCACACCCATTCGAGGAGCAGCTCAGTGACGGACGTCGGTGGGTCAATGCGAACGACGTTGGAGAAGAAGCGCATTCTCGGTAAGCTGTTGTTGTAGAACTGGCTGTGCCACCATGATGCCGATCTTCCACCTCTCAATTGTGGATGTGTGAAGTCAATGAATGGAGCGACCCGTGAAATCCATTGGAGCCCCAAAGGGTCAGCAGCTAATAGAATGGAGTAACCGATGCTCCTATACTAATTAGATGGATCGGTGGATCAACCACGGTTCGCTCCGTGGATCAACCATCCCCATCTTTTAGAAGATGAGAGTGTGCCAGAGATGTTCTATAGGCTTAGTGTCATTGTAAATGAGCTAATGAAGTCAGGGCACAAGGTTGATGATGAAGACTTCTCCACCAATTATTAAGGTTTGATACATTGGTCACCATCATTGTGAGAGGTAGTTTGAAGGGAGTCACTCCTACCTTAGTACTAGGTGACGTGGTCACACGAGGCACATACCGTGAGGAAAGAGTGGAGGTGGAGAAGGAATAAAAGAAGAAGAGTGTGGCATTCAAGGCAACTGCATCATCCAAAGGAAAGAGCAAGAAAGAGGAAGGGACAAGTGACGACAAAGATGCTAGCTCAAGCTCAAGTGTAGAAGATGAGGAGATGACTCTCTTTGTGTGCTGGTTCAGGAAGTTCAAGAAGAAGAAAAGCTATGGTGCAAGAAGGAGAATATCATCCAAGGAAGGAGGAGTGAAGGTGCTAAGATTGTTGCTATGATTGTGGGGAGGTTGGGCACCCTGTGACCGATTGTCCCAACAAGGAGAAGAGCTCCAAGGATAAGAATATCAAGTCCAAGAAAGACAAGGAAGGCAAAACAATGACCTTCAAGGAGAAGAAGAAGGGTCATGCTTTTATTGTGTCGAGTGGGACGCTGATTCATCGAGTGATAGTGAAGATTAAAGGCAATCCAAGTCACTTGTTGGCATCGCTATCAATAGGAAGCCTTCTATCATCGACACTCTCTCATGTCCCTCGTCATGCTTCATGTTCAAGTGTCCAAAGATACAATACGATGAGAGCAGTAGTAGGAGTGAGAGTGAGGATGAGGAGCCCTCTAAGGAGAAACTTATTGGGCTATGGCAAGAGGCTCATTATCTCATGAACAAGAAAAGGGAAAATACAAGGAGTTGCAGAAGAGCCAAGAGGTACAAGACGCCTAACTGTAAGGTCCAAAAAGGCTAGAGGGGGGGGTGAATAGCCTAATAAAAACTTCTACACAAAATACTTAACCACAAGTTAGTATAAAAGGTGGCGGAGCAAAATGCACTAGCACTAACTAATTAAGCAAGCCACCTACACAAGTCTAGTTCAAGGCTATCCACTAAACACAACAACAACAACAAGCTAGATACAAGAAGTAATACGAGAGAAGAGCTTCGAGTGATTATACCGCCGTGTAGAGATGAGAAGTACCAATCAATCAATCACACAAGAGAAATCCTCGGGAAGAGAATGACACAAGAATTTATCCCGAGGTTCACTTGCTTCCCGGCAAGCTACTCCTCGTTGTGGCGATACACCCACTTGTCGGTTCGCGAGCTAATCGACTATCAAGAGTCGAGCCCTCGGCGGGCACCGCACAACCGCACACAAGATGGGGATCCTCCAAGCCACGAGCTCCACTAGAGTATCCAATTCGCGAACTCCCGCGGGGAAGGATCAAGAACCCCTTACAACACTTGGTGAGGGCTCCAACAATCTTCAATTGCGAGCTCAATCACCTCCACTGCTCCAAGCCGTCTACCGTGTCGGGAAACACGGAAGAGTAACAAGAAATCCGCAGCAACTCGAAGATCAAGTGCCTCTAGAATGCAACTCTCAAGCAATGCACTTGAATCTCACTCAAGATGTGCAACTATGCAAAGAGATGAGTGGAGGGGTTGTTCTCTAGCTCAAAGGATGTCTCTAGGTCTCAAAATGTGCAAAAGTTGCCCTCAAACCCCGGACATCCTCTATTTATAATGAAGGGGTACGCAGCTAGCCGTTACCGGACGGCGCAGTTGAAATCGCGTTGACCGGACGCTCCGGTCAGGGTGACCGGACGCGTCCGGTCACTACACGACAACCGTGAACAGTGCGCGTCAGAACTAGCCGTTGCCCTGACCGGACGCGCTCCTACGAATGACCGGATGCGACAGTGCCAGCGTCCGGTCGCGTTCCAGTAAGCTCCCGCTGCGACCGGACGCGCCGCGCGTCCGATCGTCACTTCCGCTGCGCTCTGCTTCTCTGGACACTTGACCGGACGCTCCGGTTCCGTGAGGCACCGGACGCGCCGGTCGCGCGCTTAACTTTTACGCTCAGTTGAACTGACCGGACGCGCTGGTCAGGCCAGACCCGCGTCCGGTCACAAACCCTAGCACCCGCGCCGCGATGAACTGACCGGACGCGTCCGGTCAAACCGAGACCGCGTCCGGTGCAGCGTCCGGTCAACACAGTGACCGTCGTTCGCCTCCGTTTCTTTTCCAACTTTCGGCGCAATAGAAAATAGGCGTTTCACTTCTCCAAAAAGCGCTGAATCCCGCCTCGCAAGCTCGGCGGGAGGGAGAGAGAAACCCAAACCCCTCTCTACCGCTTAAACTCCACCGCCTTCGCAAATGTGCTAACACCACCAAGTGTACACCACCATGTGCATGTGTGTTAGCATTTCACAAACATTTTCCAAGGCGTTATGTTAGCTCTCAACTAGATCCTAATGCATATGCTCAAGACATTGATCTAGTGGCACTTGATTCCCGAGCTAACCGTGATTGCCCCTCTTGATAGTCGGCTATGTATCCTAAACCCGGTCAATCACTTCTCTACTCATCTTAGACCGGCAAAAGGAAAACCCTATGGTTATACCTTTGCCTTGCGCTCCTAGATCCTTCTCTTCCACTTGATCATCATGTCCATCATTTTATGTGCATTCCATCAAGATCAACATTTCATGTCTATGCACCATCTTTTTGTGATCTTGTGGCCACCACTCCTTGCCACGTACATCTTCATCACATGTGTTGCTTATGCCTAACTCAAAACACTTAACACGTGGCATTAGCAACTTGGTGTCATTAATTACCAAAACCAAACTTGGGCTTTCAATCTCCCCCTTTTTGGTAATTGATGACAACCATCACAAAGATATGAAGTGAAAAACAATTTTTAATTTCGATAGTATTAGCTCCCCCTACATATGTGCTTCCATGAGTTTGGTTCAATTATGCACATATGTATGGATTTGAAATTTGGGAGAGTTACTACTATCAAATTGATGCTAAGGTATATAGAATGGACCTTTGAAGCGTGATACCAATCGGAGTTGCCTTTATATACCATCCTTAGCATCGATGTAGCTAGACACCACTTGTAATTCATCACTTGTAAAGATCACAAACACTAAAGTACCCCGTGAGATCAATATTATAAGCAAAGGTGTCTATAAATACCACTTGTAAAGCTACTCACAACAAATCATCATTCAAGTTCTAATTCTAGCAATCACCATACAAACATGAATATGAATTTAAGCTTTGCAATGCAACAATTCATCATGTTAATGCATATACAAATGCAACAAACAGTTCATGAGCTTGCTCCCCCTACTTGTGTGCTCAATTTTTAATTTCTCTCCCCTTACTATATCTTTCTCCCCCTTTGTGACTTTTCTCTCCCCCTTTGTCAACAATCACCAAAAAGGTGCCAATTTTAGTGAGAATTAAGTCAATCAATATGAGGGAGTCCAAATTATGGTTCAATCTAGATCACTTGCCTAGAATATGTAATTCGGTTTGATCCAAGGACAAGCTTCTTCACACCTCATAAAGTATAAGGGTTATCTTGACCATGTTGAATTACACATCATGAGCTCATTTTCTAGATTCAACACTAGGTTTGCAAGCCCACAAACATGTCATATGCTACCACTAGATCAATCAAACATAGAAGCAATAGTGGTACCATATATACATCAAAATCATTTGATTTTCATGAATGAGCCTATTTGTCATGCAAATATGTCTATATGTTCTAAACATGTCCTTAGCAAAGTGTGGATGATATGCCAAACAACTTTACCTTGCTATGTCGGAGGAGAGGCATGTCATATAGGAATGTGAGGGTGCACTTATTTCAAATTGGAGAAGTCAAGTATGTTCAATTCATTCTTCAACTTGTAAAATCTCTTCTCATCAAGTGGCTTTGTAAAGATATCGGCTAGTTGATCTTCGGTACCAATGCTCTCAATGCTAATATCACCCTTTTGTTGATGGTCTCTTATGAAGTGATGCCTAATATCAATGTGCTTGGTTCTTGAATGTTGAACCGGATTTTGAGTCATCTTGATAGCACTCTCATTGTCACAAAACAATGGCACATTCTTGAACTTGATTCCAAAATCATTCAAAGTGGCCTTCATCCAAAGTAATTGTGCACAACAACTACCGGCACTAATATATTCGGCCTCGGTGGTAGATAGTGCAACACTATTTTGTTTCTTTGATGACCATGAAACAAGAGACCTTCCTAGCAATTGACAAGTACCACTTGTGCTCATTCTATCAATCTTGCAACCACCATAGTCGGAGTCCGAATATCCAATTAACTCAAAATTAGACCCCTTTGGAAACCATAATCCAACATCATGAGTGCCCTTAAGATATCTCAATATCCTCTTGGTTGCTTTCAAGTGACTTTCTCTAGGTGAAGCTTGATATCTTGCACATTTGCACACACTAAACATCACATCCGGCCTAGAAGCGGTGACATAGAGCAAACTTCCAATCATAGACCGGTATTGCTTTTGATCTACCATGTTGCCACTAGCATCAACACCTAATTGATCATTTGTGCCCATTGGTGTACTCATTGGCTTAGCATCTTGCAATCCAAACTTCTTGATCATGTCCTTGATGTACTTGCCTTGATTTACAAAAGTGCCATTCTTCATTTGCTTAATTTGAAGTCCAAGGAAGTAACTAAGCTCTCCAATCATAGACATCTCAAACTCTTTTGCCATCATATTTCCAAACTCTTCACAAAAGTCTTGATTAGTTGATCCAAAAATAATGTCATCCACATAGATTTGCAACACAAACAAGTCATTTTCAATTTTCTTGGTGAAGAGAGTGGTGTCAACCTTTCCCATCTTGAACCCTTTAGAGAGAAGAAAGTCCCTCAATCTCTCATACCATGCTCTAGGTGCTTACTTCAAACCATACAATGCCTTCTTGAGCTTGTAAACATGGTTGGGCTTCTTGTCATCTTCAAAACCGGGAGGTTGCTCAACATAAACTTCTTCATTGATGTAGCCATTGAGAAATGCACTCTTGACATCCATTTGATAGAGCTTGATGTTGTGTGCACAAGCATATGCTAATAAGATTCTAATTGCCTCCAATCTTGCAACCGGTGCATATGTTTCTCCAAAGTCAAGACCCTCAACTTGAGTGTATCCTTGTGCTACTAATCTTGCTTTGTTCCTCACAACCATGCCATCTTGATCTTGCTTGTTTCTAAAGACCCACTTAGTACCAATCACATTGTAGTTCTTTGGCCTCTCAACAAGTTCCCAAACTTGATTTCTAGTGAAGTTGTTTAACTCTTCATGCATGGCATTTACCCAATCGGAATCCTTCAATGCATCTTCTATCTTCTTAGGTTCTTCAAGTGACACAAATGAGTAATGCTCACAAAAGGATGCTAGCCTTGATCTAGTTTGAACACCACTTTGAATTCCACCAATGATTTGGTCCAACGGATGATCTCTTGCAATGCTAGTGGGTTGGAGTATTGGGAGTTGATTACTTCCACTTGCTTGACTTAGATCTTGAGCTTCATCATGAGTACCACTTGAGCTTGCTTGATTTGTATCAATTTGCACACTTTGGTTGATCACATGAATATCATCATCATCAACTTGCCTTGGCCTAACATCACCAATGTCCATGTTCTTCATTGCATTTGCCAATTGGTCTCCTCTCACGTCATCAAGGTTTTGAGCTTCATTTTGAGATCCTTGGGTTTCATCAAACTCAACATCATGAACTTCTTCCAAGGTGCCATTTGTGAGATTCCAAACTCTATATGCTTTGCTTGTGGTAGAATAACCAAGTAAGAACCCTTCATCACATTTCTTTTCAAACTTGCTCAATCTAGTGCCTTTCTTGAGAATATATCATTTGCAACCAAACACTCTAAAGTATGCAATGTTGGGCTTTCTTCCATTCAATAGCTCATATGGTGTCTTCCCAAGCTTCCCATGGCAATAAAGACGGTTGCTACAATAGCAAGCCGTGTTGATGGCTTCACTCCAAAATGAATGACTCACATTGTATTCACTAAGCATTGATCTAGCCATGTCAATCAAAGTTTGATTCTTTCTTTCAACTACACCATTGGATTGAGGAGTGTAGGTTGGTGAAAATTGATGTCCAATACCAAGATCATCACATAAATCTTCAATTCTTGTGTTCTTGAACTCACTACCATTGTCACTTCTAATCTTCTTGATGGTAGTCTCAAACTCATTTTGCACCCTCTTGACAAAAGACTTGAATAGATCATAAACATCACTTTTGTCAAAGAGAAAGAACACCCAAGTGTATCTAGTATAGTCATCCACTATCACAAAACCATACTTGTTCCCACCAATACTAGTGTATGTTGTTGGTCCAAACAAGTCCATGTGTAATAACTCAAATGCTTTTGATGTGCTCATTTTACTCTTCCTAGGATGTGCATTTCCAACTTGTTTACCGGCTTGACAAGCACTACAAGGTTTATCCTTCTCAAAGGCGACATCCTTCAAGCCTCTAACTAAGTCATGCCTCAAAAGTTTGTTCAATTGTTTCATTCCAACATGACCAAGCCTTCTATGCCACAACCATCCCATACTAGATTTGCTAAGCAAGCATGATGTCAATTGTGTCTCACTATCATTAAAGTCAACCAAGTATAAACTACCATGTCTAAATCCTTTGAATATCAAATTTGATCCATCAACACTTATGACTTCAACATCATCACTACCAAATATGCACTTAAAGCCAAGATCACAAAGTTGTGCTACCGACAAAAGATTGAAATCCAAGCTCTCAACTAACAACACATTTGATATGCTCATGTCATTTGAGATTGCAATTTTACCAAGTCCCTTGACCTTGCCTTTCTTATTGTTGCCGAAAGTGATAGCATCAAAACCACCATTTTGACTTGTATCAATTGATTTGAACATACATGAATCCCCGGTCATATGTTGAGTGCATCCACTATCAAGCACACAATGCCTTCCTCCGGCTTTGTAATTGACCTACAAGATAAGATCAATTCTTTTTAGGTACCTAAACTTATTTGGGTCCTCCAAGGTTAGTGACCAAGCTCTTTGGTACCCAAATGGCTTTCTTCTTTGAGCCCATCCATGGTGCACCAATGAACTTAGCATGAACACCATTTGTACCCTTGGTAAGTATATAGAAAGAATCAAACTTAATTAAGGATACATTAGCATTGGATTTCTTATTCATGCAATGTTGCTCTATGTGACCAACTTGCTTGCAACTTTTGCAATAGCTACCATTGTTCTTCACAAAACGAGTCTTCTGAGGAGCAAAAGCGGCCTTGCCTTTCTTGGGGTTATAGCCCAATCCCTCTTTGTAGAGAGAAGCTCTTTGGCTACCCAAGAACATAAGCAAGCGGTCCTCACCACCATAAGCCTTAGCTAAGGTGTGATTAAGCTCTTTTACTTCCTTCTTGAGATTTTCATTCTCAACTATAAGTGAGGAGTCACAAGTGAAACCATCACTGCTAGATGAGGATGATGTAGATGCGCTACATGAAGGGTTAGTGGTAGCAACAACAATAGGCTTATGACAAGATTCATCAATTATATCACAAGATATGCCTATGTTGCAAGTTTTAGCTTTCTCAACATTAGTTGGCATGTTTTCATATTTTTCAACTAGAGAGGAATAGGCTTCTTCAAGCTTAGTGTGAGACTTTTGAAGCTTCTTATGGTCTACCTTTAGACTCTCATAAGATGCCCTAAGCTCATCAAGTTCTTGCATAAGGTTTTTCTTTTCCTTAAGCAAGCTCTTGCATTCCTTTCTAGATTCTTTAAAATGTTGAGTGCAATCTTCTAGCATAGTGATTAGTTCATCTTTAGTGAATTCTTCTTCATCACTATCACTATCACTATCACTATCATGATCACTCTCATCATCGGATGATACCTTAGCGGCCTTAGCCATGAAGCACGATGGAGTGTCGAAGAGGGAGACCTTCTCTTGAATAGCAATGCTAGCATGTTCCTTCTTCTTGCTCTTGTTGTCATCCTCATCATCACTTGAGGAATCATCACTATCCCATGTAGCAACATGAGAATCATTCTTCTTCTTATGAGAGCTCTCCTTCTTTTCTTGCTTCTTCTTTTGCTTCTTTCTCTCCTTCTTGATAGCATCTTCATCATCACTATCATAAGGACACTTTGCAATGAGATGGTCTTTGCTATGGCATCTAAAGCATCTCATGGTATGCTCATTCTTCTTGGATGAGTTCTTCCTCCTTCTTGCACGAAAGCCTTTCTTCTTCATGAACTTGCCAAATTGCTTGACAAAGAGAGTCATCTTCTCATCAATGTCATCACTATCACAAGAGCTTGAGTCTTCATCACTTGATGATTCAATCTTGGATTTGCCCTTGGATGTGGTGGCTTTGAATGCCACACTCTTCTTCTTCTCATCATCCTTCTTCTCATTTTCCTTCTTCTTCTTCTCGACCAACTCATCCTTCTCATCATCTTCTCTATATGAATCATCGGTCATCACTTCTTGAAATATTTGTTCAGGAGTTGAATCCTTCAATGTAGTCCTCACTAACACGGTGATCAATGTATCAAACCTCTTGGGCAAGCTTCTCAAGAACTTCATAGAGAATTGGTTGTCCTTGACTTCCTCACCAAGTGCCTTGAGCTCATTGACAATAACTTGCAATCTATGAAACATCTCCGGTATACTCTCATCATCTTGCATCTTGAAGCTTGAAAATTTTTCTTGCAAGATGTATGCTTTAGCGGTCTTTGTGCCTTCGGTGCCCTCAAATGTTTCTTCTAGCTTGGCCCAAGCATCATGTGCAACTTCTATGTTCTTCACTTGCTCAAATGTCTTGTCATCTAGTGCCTCATGAAGAGCACTAATGGCAATGTCATTGCATTGGAGCTTCTTCTCTTCCACCGGTGTAGGTGCTTCCGGATTAGTAACCTCAAACTTTGTTTCGGTGACCTTCCACACTTCTCTATTGATTGACTTGAGGTGTGCGGTCATCTTAACCTTCCAATATGCATAATTTGTGCCATCAAAGTGAGGTGCCTTCTTGGTGTTGTTGATGTGCAAGCTTAATTGAGCCATTTCTTTTTCACCGTAGGTTGTTAAGCCTCAAATAAACGGTGCCTCGGCTCCGATACCACTTGTAAGGTCCAAAAAGGCTAGAGGGGGGGTGAATAGCCTAATAAAAACTTCTACACAAAATACTTAACCACAAGTTAGTATAAAAGGTGGCGGAGCAAAATGCACTAGCACTAACTAATTAAGCAAGCCACCTACACAAGTCTAGTTCAAGGCTATCCACTAAACACAACAACAACAACAAGCTAGATACAAGAAGTAATACGAGAGAAGAGCTTCGAGTGATTATACCGCCGTGTAGAGATGAGAAGTACCAATCAATCAATCACACAAGAGAAATCCTCGGGAAGAGAATGACACAAGAATTTATCCCGAGGTTCACTTGCTTCCCGGCAAGCTACTCCTCGTTGTGGCGATACACCCACTTGTCGGTTCGCGAGCTAATCGACTATCAAGAGTCGAGCCCTCGGCGGGCACCGCACAACCGCACACAAGATGGGGATCCTCCAAGCCACGAGCTCCACTAGAGTATCCAATTCGCGAACTCCCGCGGGGAAGGATCAAGAACCCCTTACAACACTTGGTGAGGGCTCCAACAATCTTCAATTGCGAGCTCAATCACCTCCGCTGCTCCAAGCCGTCTACCGTGTCGGGAAACACGGAAGAGTAACAAGAAATCCGCAGCAACTCGAAGATCAAGTGCCTCTAGAATGCAACTCTCAAGCAATGCACTTGAATCTCACTCAAGATGTGCAACTATGCAAAGAGATGAGTGGAGGGGTTGTTCTCTAGCTCAAAGGATGTCTCTAGGTCTCAAAATATGCAAAAGTTGCCCTCAAACCCCGGACATCCTCTATTTATAACGAAGGGGTACGCAGCTAGCCGTTACCGGACGGCGCAGTTGAAATCGCGTTGACCGGACGCTCCGGTCAGGGTGACCGGACGCGTCCGGTCACTACACGACAACCGTGAACAGTGCGCGTCAGAACTAGCCGTTGCCCTGACCGGACGCGCTCCTACGAATGACCGGATGCGACAGTGCCAGCGTCCGGTCGCGTTCCAGTAAGGTCCCGCTGCGACCGGACGCGTCCGGTCGCACGTGACCGGACGCGCCGCGCGTCCGATCGTCACTTCCGCTGCGCTCTGCTTCTCTGGACACTTGACCGGACGCTCCGGTTCCGTGAGGCACCGGACGCGCCGGTCGCGCGCTTAACGTTTACGCTCAGTTGAACTGACCGGACGCGCTGGTCAGGCCAGACCCGCGTCCGGTCACAAACCCTAGCACCCGCGCCGCGATGAACTGACCGGACGCGTCCGGTCAAACCGAGACCGCGTCCGGTGCAGCGTCCGGTCAACACAGTGACCGTCGTTCGCCTCCGTTTCTTTTCTAACTTTCGGCGCAATAGAAAATAGGCGTTTCACTTCTCCAAAAAGCGCTGAATCCCGCCTCGCAAGCTCGGCGGGAGGGAGAGAGAAACCCAAACCCCTCTCTACCACTTAAACTCCACCGCCTTCGCAAATGTGCTAACACCACCAAGTGTACACCACCATGTGCATGTGTGTTAGCATTTCACAAACATTTTCCAAGGCGTTATGTTAGCTCTCAACTAGATCCTAATGCATATGCTCAAGACATTGATCTAGTGGCACTTGATTCCCGAGCTAACCGTGATTGCCCCTCTTGATAGTCGGCTATGTATCCTAAACCCGGTCAATCACTTCTCTACTCATCTTAGACCGGCAAAAGGAAAACCCTATGGTTATACCTTTGCCTTGCGCTCCTAGATCCTTCTCTTCCACTTGATCATCATGTCCATCATTTTATGTGCATTCCATCAAGATCAACATTTCATGTCTATGCACCATCTTTTTGTGATCTTGTGGCCACTACTCCTTGCCACGTACATCTTCATCACATGTGTTGCTTATGCCTAACTCAAAACACTTAACACGTGGCATTAGCAACTTGGTGTCATTAATTACCAAAACCAAACTTGGGCTTTCACTAACTGAAGGTAAAAATAGAAAAATATACGTTTTTAGGCTCCGCGAGTGAAATATGACACCCACACCCGGCCTAACATCATCGCAGGCCCCGACCCGAAGACACCCACAGGTCTGATGTTGCACCTGTACACGCACCTAATGGGGCGGCGCCCGTGGGCACCCGCACCCACTCGTGTGATTGCCATCACTAAGTGGGGGTCAGAGTGCAACTACACTCCTAAGCCTTTTAATCTTTTTCTAGCAAGGGTACAATATTCACGGCTAATGTGGAATCAATAAAAGTAGTATACACAAAAAAAGTGACATATTTTGATGGTATACATATCTTAAATTTATTATTATCTAACAATTGGTTCTTTTCATGGCATGGACTTTTTTTCCTTTAGGCTTGTTTGGACCGGAGAAATTTTATAGGAATTTTAAAGGAATATAATTTCTATATTTTGCTTAGGTCACATGGTTTTCGGAATGGAGGAATGGAGTTTCCTTTTCTATAGAAATGCCTGCTTTCCTTTGTCAAACAGAGGCAATAAAACATCCACTCTAAGCTCTTAATTTTCGTACATGTGAACGGAGGAATGACTGAATGGGCAAGTACTTATTCACTATAACAGAGGAATATACACATGTTATTATTGTGTTCCTCTATTCCAAACCCATGTTCCTGTAAAATTTATATATTTTTAATTCTATATTTTGTAGATTTTTTTTTTGTGTTTTTTCCTTTTTACTCTATTTATTAAAATTTTTCTGTTCCAAATAGACCCTCGGTACCTTTTTAACACCAAACCAAACCAAACGAATGTCAAACGCACCCTGGGCATTCGGTATTACCGAACTGATTGGTTCGGTACTTCGGTTCCCAGAGAAATTCGGTTCCTCAGGAAATAGGTACCGAGATTTGGTACCGAGGAAATCCGGTTTCAGTATTTTCGGTTCGGTTTCGGTATTTACCGAAAAATACCGAATTGATCACATGGACATCTAATAGCAGGTTTAAAAGCTAATTTTAGACATAATTTAGACATGATTTCATAGAGAATAATAGTGCCAGATACATACATATAAAAAGTCCACAAGACTATAAGAGTAGAGTACCACAAATACATAATATAATAGACTAAAATAGTGCTATCAATAACATAACAACACTCAAACTCAGTACATTTCGATAAATCGGTAAATTCGATTCCCCGAGGTAAAGTACCGAATTTACCTTGATTTCTGGAAATTAGGAACCGAATTGGGGACTTGTTTAGATGCCTTCAAAATTCCAAATTTTTACTTTTAGTCCCATTACATCGAATCTTTGGACACATGCGTGGAGCATTAAATATAGATAAAAAATAACTAATTGCACATTTTGGTTGTAAATCACGAGATGAATCTTTTAAATCAAATTAGTCCATGATTGGACACTAATTGCCAAATACAAACGAAAGTGCTACAATAGCCAAATTATAAAAGTTTTTGCATCTAAACAAGGCATGGGTACCAAAAAATTCAGTTTGATATTTTTGTTCGGTTCTCGATATTTTCGGTTCGGTTCTTGGTATTCTGTGCCCTGGGTAGCAGCATGGCTGGTACTCCCTTCGTCCTAAAATATCTGTCGTTTTCACTTTCCGAGAAACAACTTTAACAAAATATATATTAAAAAATATTAATATTTATAGTATATAATTGGTATTATTGGAAAGATCTTTGAATCTAGTTTTTAATGAATTTATTTAAAGATAAAATATTGTACATATTTTCTATAAATCGAGTCAAATTTGTGGTATAAAAATAAAAAATGACAAATAAATGGGAACGGAGAGAGTATTCTCTTGCATCTACTGACCGATACAGTGCCCGTCGATCTTGGGCCCTGTTTAGTTCCCAGAAAATTTTGCAAAATTTTTCAGAATCCTCGTCACATCGAATCTTTGGACACATGCATGAAGCATTAAATATAGATAAAAAATAAAACTAATTACACAGTTTAGACGAAATGGACGAGACGAATCTTTTAAGCCTAATTAGACCATAATTGGACAATATTTATCAAATAACAACGAAAAGAGCTACAGTGCCGTTTTGCAAAAAAAAAATTTTTGCATCTAAACGCAGCCTCGGTGAAACCCTATTCGAGGGCTTCTTTTGTTCCCTGTCGTGTTGGATCCCACCGGCCACCACAATCCTTCTCCGTTCCGGTTCCCGACCAGGCCTGGAAGGAAAAGGCTCTTCCCGGCCTCGCCGGCTCACCGCCCCCGCCGCGCCCGCCATGGACTTCTCGGAACAGGACGTCGACGTCTTCGGCGAGGACTACGACGTCCACGACGGCGGCGCCGGGGCCGAGGCCGACGGCGGCGGGGACTCTTCGGGCTCCTCCTCTCCGTCCTCGTCCTCGTCGTCCTCTGCCGCCGCGTCCTCCTCATCCTCAAGTGGCGGCTCAAGCCGCAGCAGCAGCGGCGGCGCTGCCGGTGAGGGCGAGGATGGCGCCGACGAGGGGGACGCTGAGGAATACGATTCGTCCAACCTCATAGCCACGAGGGGCGCCGGCGCCGCCGGTTACCGGGACGATGAGAGGGGGGAGCATGAGGACGAGGAGGTAGAGGAGGAGACAGATTTGTTCGGCTCAGACAACGAAGAGTACGTCAGAACCCCGGCGCGCAGCAACTACCTAGTCCCAGGTCCGCCTCTCGTCAATACTAAAGTTGGGTACCAATGCCCTAGAGTCAGTTTCTAGATTGAATAGTAGTAGCTTCTGTGTTGCCATTGAATTAGCTAGGAGGCCGATGCTGAATCCTGCCAAGTTTATCCAATGGTTTTGTTGCGAGTAGGTTGTTCGTATTGTTTTGTAAGATGGGGTGCACTTTGGCATTGTACAATTTTCCACTTGAAGATGTGTAAATGGTGAATCTTTCACTGCCCGTGTTTCTTTGCTTGTTTCTTTCTCATCAACTTTCCTCAGGCGTAATGTGGGAGGTTTATTGTAGGTTATGGACCTTTGCCTTCTGACCGTTTGTTATAGGCTTTTTTTTTTGTGCAGCATAGTATTTTAACATATCAGTAGGCATAGTTTTAGTTCAAACCATTTAATGCAAAAATTATTTGCCACAAAGTTGGATAGAAGTTTGTTGGGAAGCATACGTCTAGCCATTTTCATTTCCAACTTTCATACAACTGTTAATTATGACTATGAAGAATACTGCCTTTGCGAAACGAATTATCATAGCCTTTTCTTGGTGAATAATACCAGCTCACAGAAGATATGAACTCTGAAGTTTTTATTCAAGGATCACAACTGGAGTGAAATCACAATTATAATGTAGCGGATAGTTACAGCTTTGAGCATGCGCTTTACATCTTCTCATCAAGAGCCTCCCTGAAAGTTACTACACGTTTCTTTTGTGGGGTTATGCTGACAGAGGTATAGCAGTTGACACCAGACACAAGTTTTGTATGTGAAAACTCAAATTCTGCTGTTTAAATGTCCATTCAACCTATCAGCACTCTGTTATAGAAGGACCCTTGCTGTATGAGAAAGAATGTGACGAATGAACTGTTTTTTTCATGGGCAATATACTTTATATTTGGGGGGCTTAGTGCAACTAATGCTTTTAAAAGCTTGAGTGGATTTGGATTGAAAGGTGGAAGTATTAATACTTCAGTTCATCATGGATAATTTCTTGCAGTGCTTCCTGCAATACGGAACACTAATAATCATTCTCGAGGAGGCTTCGGAGGACGAGGTGGTAGAGGCCCACCACTTCTTCCAAGGCCAGGAGGCCATCCAGGGCGACATAACTTTGGTTATGGGAGATTCGGGAACGGGCGTCATGTTGAAGGTTTAGTTTCAGATATGAAGCTTAATAAGAGCGAAGAAACATTGTCTAGAAAAGCTGTTACTTTTCAGGAGGTGTGTAGTATTATCATGTTCATTTCATCTTCTGATTGTTACTCTTCTATGTGGAGTCATGTTCTTTGTCTCTCATGCAGCCTTGTGAGATTGCATGCTTAAGTCGCGCTGAGGGTGGAGAGGTGTATTTTGATGATCGCAGCTTGGTAAGACCTTCGAGTTGCTAACTGGCATTGATTTCTCTTCACAGTAAATAGTTGCTAAAAAATGTCTATGTTATTAGCTTTTCTTGTTATGTTAGATAGATGTTCTAACATCCTTTTGTTTTCTAGCGGCTCTTCAAACGTGAAATCTGTGATTACGTCGGTGCAGATCTCAATAAAGGATTCGATACATTTGTAGAGAAGAAAGGTACATTCTTTTTATAGCTCATGTTCTTCTTCTCTATATCATTGATATTTACTACTCTTAGTGTATTAGTGTATGAATCTTTTGCTGCCTGTACCTCACATTTTTTTTTCAATTAATATGGTATATTGCTTAAATTGGATGGACCACTTCTTAGGCCATATACATAGTAGTAACATAGAGAATACAAGTAGAAGTTGTTTCAAATAGTAGAGAAAAGGGAGAGGAAAACTCAATTCAGTTTTCTCCTTTTGCATTTTACATATGGCTACTGAAAAGCAGTAGTTCTGCTATTGGAAGTTAGTCTTTTCTTTTTAAAATTGTTGCATTTGAGGGTTTTGCTTCATGATGAATGCGGTTCAATACTTCAATGTCAGATTTGGGTTCTGAAGGATTTGGCGATCTACTCGCATGCATACGAAATTCCAACATACTTCTTCAGCATACTATACATTTTGTGGTAACATTACATTGATGTCAATCTTGTATTTGTTACCTTACTAAAATTTCTTAGACATGGTGATAACATATGCTCTTCTTGCAGACATACCGCAACAATCTTAACAAGGTACATTCATCTATTGTAAACTTGTCTAAAACTTCTTTTCCCCTTCCTGTTACTTACATTTTTAGTGAATTTTCAATAAAGCATTGCTGTATGGTGCTTCCAGTGCAAATTGTCTGAAGGACCACATTTTTTTGTAACCTACTTTTTTTCCTTACATTTCTAGTAACTCACTAACATAACATTTTTTAACTTTTTATACGCCTTTATTCTGTAAGACCAATATACAACTTATATTTATCATCAGATATTGGCCACTGCTTACCTAAGAGAACCATGGAAGATGGGCGTTCATAAAAGAAGGGGTGTTGTATACCTTGATGTTCATAAGCTCCCTGAAAGACCAAAAAGTGAAGTGGAGCGTAGGAGGTGATTTCTCTGCCCCTCCCCATTATATTTTGTCCCCTTGCATGTACAGAGTAGATGATGATGGTATGGCATGTAGTGTGCTTGCTGACAATAGAATGTTCAATAACAAAGAAATTAATCAAGGTTAGGGTGTGCATTTGGTTCTCTACAAACACAGGAGAATCCCTACCAAACAAAAACTTGTTTTCTGAAGAGAAACAAGAGAATTCAAGAATTACAGACAATCTGAAATGTTCCTTGGTACAAAATCCAGAAACCAGGAAATCCTGTTTCTCAGGAAAATCAGAATCAGTTTCTCTCAGTAGTCAGGAACCATTTCCTTGAGAAACCGAATCCTTGCCTATTGCAGCTTTCTTGTGGTGATTCAGCACATGAGTAACTATGTTGACGTACATGAAACCAGAAACCAAAAAAACTTTGTAAATGCAAAATTGTTGCCCTGTTTCATCATAATTTCATGACACTGATTTGGTTGTTGCCATATTTACCATGTGACGCAGTAACATATAGTTATTTGAAATGTTAATACTTGTCGGGAAATTTGGAAATTTGGCTCAATTTTTTTTGGAAATTTGGGGAAGATGTAAATTTGAATCTCAAACCATTCTTAACCTTCATGTGTTGAATACTAGTACAATCAATGTTTCATGAAAACTTTAATGATATATCTAATAATATAGTTTTCATATGGCCAATGTAGATAGTTTTAGCCTTGTTCAGATTGTACTACTTTTGGAAGCATGATCACATGGATTTTTGTGGACCATTTAAAAAGGATGGAGTGATTTAATAATCTATGCATTGGAGATTGGACAGGGTGGGAAATATAAAAAGATAAGGTCATGGGCTACAAAAGCGGCTCATTTGCATTCTAGTTTGATAGGCCGGCCGTGTTTAAGGAACGAAGTATAGATCCCTATTTATTATTTATACACACATTGATTCCTGGTTATTTTGTCTGTTGTGTTCTGCCAAATTAACTTAGCAGTGGCTTAATGATAATCCAAACCACAATAATACTGATGAACCTGTATTTTTCTCCCCTCTACATTTGATTCCCAGATGTTATTGGGGCTATTCTTTTGAAAACCTTGCTACTGAGAACTCATTCAGCGACGATGGAAGAGGTATTGATGCAAATGTAGAGTTTTGTTCTGTAATAAAGACAAAATTGGGTGCCCATCGCATTGTCATGGGTGCTGAGATGGACTGCTGTGATGCAACTGATGATGGCAGGCGGTTCTATGTGGAGTTGAAAACAAGCAGAGAGGTTTTTTTTTGGCATGAATTGTTAAGCTCTGCTATCACTTTTTTAAAATAATAATAACAATAAGATTCTGTCCTTGAACTTGATGTGTAACAGCTGGAGTACCATACAGTGGAAGCATATGAGAAAGAAAAGCTACTTAGATTTTGGGTAATTGATACTCTCTTTTTCCCCCTTATAAGCTACTTAGGTTTCAGGGTTTACTCCTGCTATCTTTTTCTTTGCTGTTATATTACGTAATTTGAAGTATTTTCATAACCGCCTATGCATTTTATTATTCTATTCTCTTTTGCAGTGTGAAATTTTATTTTGGATAGCAGTGAGTGATAACTTACCGATTTTGTTGCAAGTCTGTCCACTATGTCGTTTCAGCAACTTAGGATTTTTTTTTTTCAGATTTCAGAAGGTATATCAGCTTATTATGTTATAATATTGACTTTCTTTACTTATCTAAATGCTGTAGATTCAATCGTTCCTTGCTGGTGTTCCTTATGTTGTTGTGGGATTCAGGTATTATTCACCTTTTATCTTGTTCTCCTCTACATTATCATGGGCACTGAACTTTGTTACTTGCTATTTTGCAAACTCATCTGACTGCTAAAGTTAAATCTTGTTGATATTTTGCAAACTCTCCGTTTATGCTATATATACATTATTAATGTGACATTTCATACTGATGTCTACTGGTCTTATTCAAGTAATTGGTACGGAGTACTATCATTTTTATCGCTGTTGCTATCGATTCTACCTTTTTTGTTGTATATTTAACACATTGTTTGCTATAAGACCGTAAGACTGAATTCCTTGTCTACCATGAGTTTTCGATCACCCGAATTCTAATGCTACCACATGTATCTAATGCTTCCGATGAGATATGTACATTGGTTGTGGTGTTCCATACCAGTTTGAACTATTCCAAATTTTGCTCTGCACTTCTTTTGGCCTGTAGGAATGATGCTGGCATACTTGTACGAACGGAAAGACTAAGAACCAAAGATATTACACAAAAGGTGAAGGCAAAGAACTACTGGCAGGTACTTCAAACAGTTTTCCTACTATTATCAGCATTGCAAGAATCTAGCAATGCTGAGCTAATTTGTGAAGCATCTCATGTATGAAAGGGAAAATAATGTACACATTTTTCTTGTACACTACCTATTTTAACCACTTTAAAATGAGGTTATTTTTTTTGTGGAAAGTTGAGAATCCAAAGGATTTCCTCCAAATTAGATTTATTTTAATTAAATAGAAATTTGCAGTTACTTTCATGCATCCAAATTGTAACATGACTTTGAATACCTGTAACGATTTCTCTGTACTTTAGGGTGGCGTTTGCCTGGCCTTTGCCGATGAGGTCTTATGCTGGTTGTATGGGACTGTCAAAGAGAGTAAGAATTTATTCACCTCCAAGTAGTCGCATTTGAACTTGGCAACTTTTGGATTTTTGTTCGTGTGTTCATAATGTTGACCTCTCAATCATGAGCATTTTCACTCATGTTATTGTTTATCCCTTGTATTACAGATGAAGACTATGTTCTTCAATTTGTACATCCATTTAACCGCCTGGAACTTCTACGAGCCCAGTCCCCCTGTCCTGAAGCCATAACGTTGCATGTGCAGCAGCTCTCAGGTGCAGCAGACTAGATTCTAGCAGTGACCTTGGCGGGGACTAGATTCTAGCAGTGACCTTGGAGAAAGATCCACAGGCTCCAATTCTAGCAGCAGCACTGAACAATGGTTGATCTGACAACTCACTCAACCCCAATTACCAAGTGGATGTGCTGATGCATCAAGAACAAATGAGATCGATCACTGTTTTAGCTACATCCATGGTTTACTCCCTTGAGTGGCCAAAGAGATTTTGAATCCATCAAACATGTATTTCAATTGTAACATTATTACATCATAAACTATACGGACAGAGCTAATAGTGTTGTGCTACTAGTTTGTGCCACAAATCCAGTAAACTTCGACAAGGGATGAATGGTATTAAACATCCAAATTGTCATAGTCTTTGTAAGTCATAATATGTAAACAGAACATTTCGTACGCTAGAGTTTTGAAATAAATGACAAATTTCATTAATGACGATTGGAATGGTGAGTGGCTGTCGCCTATGGCTTCAGATGGTTTTATGCTCACAAGCCATTGTGGGTTGCAATGTGAACCTGCTGTAATACGAGCTTTAAAGGTCAGTTTCTGTCATTGTTTCTTCGTACCAGCCTACCTCGTCACCCATGACCCTGTACGCAGCTCGGCACCGTGTGCCTGCAGCCGTCCTCGCCGTGCAGTCTCTTGTCCTACAATAGCCGATCCTTTCTGTTAGAGCTAAGAGTTGGCTATACTTTACTTGTTAGTTAGGTGCTTTAATTTAGACTATTAATAAGATTTATTGATTTGAGGGGTTTGGATGGATTAGCTCTAATTTTAGCCTCTAGCCAATTACATTTAGAAGCAGTCCTAAATCTGTAAATAATACAAGATGGTTGACCAAAGAAAGGTGTATAGGACTATAATGCTGAAGAAATTGTGTTCCTTTCAGAAATTGTGTACCAAATACTTTGCTATGAGGCACCATGGATTCAGTTCAATTATTATGGTTCTGTGTTTAGTTTGTAATCATCGTCACTCAATAGTTAGCTGCCGAAAATGATATAATTTGTTTGAATTCTAACTTGGCAACATTGCAAAATGATGGAGATATTCTCACCACATCATTACATCAACCAAATGGTGTTCACGAAAACTACTCTCTCCATTCGTTCAAACACACCTCCTGCAGTCCCGCTGCCTGTCCCAAAAACATCTCGCTTCTCGCACGCGCACAGCAGATCAACGCCTTGTCCGGCCTGCAAGGCTGCCTCAAAGCGCTCAGATCAGAATCCTCTCCCCTCTCTTCGTGAGCAAGCAGGGAAGGAAGGGAGCAGCACCGCGGGTAGGATGGGGGTAGGCGAGTGCAAGAGCAACGACTACGGCGCCGCCGCATACTGGGACGCCCGCTACTCCTCCGGCTCCCCAGCTTCCGCCCCCGCCGGCTGTGGGTTCTTCGATTGGTACCAGACGTACCCGGCGCTGCGGTCGCTCCTCCGCGCCCGCGTCCCGGCCTCCTCCCGCGTCCTCATGCTCGGCTGCGGCAACTCCCGTACGTCTCCCTTCAGTCACACTACTCACAAGCTGCTGTTATTTGCAGTCTGTAACTACTACGTTTCCCATGCTTCACGGCTTTGCTAGCTAGAGCATGCAGCTTGGTGTTGCAGATTTGCAGTTCCCCACACGGGGCCCGAAATATCCGGCTGCTCTGAGATCGAACTAATTTGAATTGCGTTTCAAATTGACAGTCATAGACATTTTAGATTCACCAGTTAATTTAAATATTTGTAGGCAGCTCAGAGCGTCTGTTAGCATCGGCTCTACATAAATATACCGTTCATCCGTTGTGGTATTCCAATTGTGTATGCCTATGCTCAGTGCTCCCTTGACACCCTTTCTTCCATGGATTTCATTTTTTTTTTCATGTTGCCTGGCTCGGCTTGATCCTGCGATCCCGTGAACTAGCTATGGTAAGCAATGTGGGCTTAAAATCTTGAGGACACTGAAGTTATCTTGTAATTTGGCTGCCAAAGATTATTATTTTGCTATTACGTGCACTGACAATCAACTTCATGATGCTACCTGATATTGTTCTTATCTTGATTTGGTCAGTTTTGTCAGAGGATATGGCCAAGGATGGTTATGAGAACATTGTAAACATAGACATTTCATCTGTGGTCATCGAGCAGATGAGAGAGAAACACAAGGAGATCACACAGCTAACATGTAGTGTTTGCTGATAGTTTCATCTTCATAACTTGAGGCCTCTATATTAGTCTATTGACCTGGTTTTCTTATGCTTTAAGATATGCAGATGGATATTAGGGACATGGGTTTCTTTGGTGATGGATCATTTGATTGTGTCCTTGATAAAGGTAAATTATTAGCATCACATTTACTCCAAAGCCATTAAAATGGAATTGCTTCATTACTTTAGTGCTCAATTGAAATTTTTTTTCTATGAATGTCATACAAATCAATCCATTTTGTGCTACTTCATTTATGGGTTAGTTTGTTCAACCTTTCTCTTTAGGAACCCTGGATGCTATGATGGTAAGCACTATCTACCAAGTGAACTACATATCAGCTTTCTGATTAGGCATGTGTTGAGATCGGTATTGCTATAATTTTCCAGTGTGCTGATGATGCTCCTCATGGTGCTTCCAAAATGCTAGCAGAAGTGGCAAGGTTTAAGACATAAAAATTTTCTTCACTCTTTGCTTATCAAACAATCCAGACTGATGCATAAGTTTTTCTGAATTTGTGTATACTGTATATATCCGTGCAGGCTTCTGATGCCTCATGGGATCTACTTATTGGTACATCCTCTGAGTTCAAAAACCACTCTGTTCCTGAATTCTAATGAGATTATTATATGAAGAGAGATTGTCTTCTGGCAGATAACATATGGTGCTCCTAAGGAACGAGTCCCACTTCTGAACCAGTCCGGATGCGGCTGGAGTACTGCACTCTACATCATGCGTAAGTGAAACACTCCCTTCCGCCAGAGCACTCTGCCCTAGTCTGTTGTTTCTTACTACCTGTCTCTGTTATGACTAGTAACATGGGATCCGTATTTCTGAGGATTCTCTTCACTAAATGATAAAAGAGTTAAATGCATGAGTGGCATATGAACTTGTCAAGGGGTGTCACTTAGGTCCATGAACTTTGAAATCCGTAGTGGTCGCCATAGTCCAGAAATGGACCTGTATGGTGCACTATTTTACAAGTTGGGGATGTCTGGTGCACCACTAAACAAGTTTAGAGACCTAAAGATGCGTTTTCAAAGTTCGTGGAGCTAAATGGCATCCCATGACAAGTTCAAGGGCAGCTGATGTATTTAACTCATGATAAATTTTAGATGAGTATTCTTTTCATTCACTTCTATTCGTATCCGCAAAACTCCAAGGGTCTGATTGGTTCCTTGCATTAGTATTGTATTGTATTGTATTGTATTGTATTGTATTGTATTGTATTGTATTGTATTAAGGGTTATGCAGCAATATCCTTAACCTACATAAGGCTATGCAATTAGTTGTTGTTTGGTTCGTCTGAATAGGACCTACACATGGTTTTCATTGACTTGAAGAAGGCTTATGACAAGATACCAAGGAATGTTATGTGGTGGGCTTTGGACAAACATAAAATCCCAACAAAGTATGTTACCCTCATCAATGATATGTACAACAATGCCGTGACTAGTGTCCGAACAAATGATGGTAACACAGACTACTTTCCGATTAGAATAGGACTTCATCAAGGTTCAGCCTTGAGCCCGTATCTCTTTGCCTTGGTAATGGATGAAGTGACAAGGGATATTCAAGGGGATATCCTTTGGTATATGCTTTTTGCAGACAATGTAGTGCTAGTTGATGAAAGCCAGACAGGAGTAAATAGGAAACTGGAGTTGTGGCGGCAAACCCTTGAGTCCAAAGGTTTTAGAGTAAGTCGAACTAAAACAAAATACATGAGATGTGACTTTGGCAACACTACACATGAGGAGGGAGAGGTGAGTTTGGAAGGTCAAGTGGTGCCTAAGAAAGATACCTTCCGTTATCTAGGATCGATGCTACAGAAGGATGGAGATATAGATGCAGACGTTTGCCCAGAGCAGGGTGAATGAAGTTGCGCTAAGCATCTGGTATTCTTTGTGACACGAGGGTACCACAAAAGCTTAAAGGCAAGTTTTATAGAACGGCGATTAGACCTGCTATGTTGTATGGAGAAGAATGTTGACCTACAAAAAGACGACATGTCCAACAACTGAGTGTCGCGGAAATACGTATGTTGCGCTGGATTTGTGGTCACACAAGGATGGACCGAGTTCGGAACGATGATATACGTGACCGTCTAGGGGTAGCACCAATTGAAGAAAAGCTTGTCCAATATCGGTTGAGGTGGTTTGGCCATGTCCAAAGGAGACCTTTAGAGGCACCAGTGCATCGTGGAGTCATAAGTCGAGATATCAATATTAGGAGAGGTAGAGGAAGACCGAAACTGACATGGGGGAGGCAATAAAAAGAGATTTGAATGGTTGGTGTTGAAATGTATGGTCTCTGTTGATTTGGCTAACCCTAGAAGGGTAGCTATATAGTGTAACATACATGGGCCTCATATACATAAACTCCAACACCCTCCGCAGTCTGAACTACCGTTGCAGCGGAGTCAGACTGGACACCAGAAAAAGAAAACATATACGAGCCCCCACACAGACGCAACTAGCCACTGGTGATGTTGAGGCTGGAGCGGAAGGCGGTGAAGGTCGACGACGGGAGGCTCTTGGTGAAGATGTCTGCGAACTGGGATGTAGTAGGTACATGTTGGACTCGCACCTCGCCGATGGCAACCCGATCACGGACGAAGTGAAGGTCGATCTCCACATGCTTGGTTCGCTGGTGCTGCACGGGGTTGATGGAGAGGTAGACCGCACTGACGTTGTCGCAGTAGACAAGCGTGCTCCAGAGAAGAGGGTTATGGAGCTCGGCCAGGAGCTGTCGGAGCCAAGAGGCCTCCGCCACGCCATTGGCCACGGCGCGGTACTCCGTCTCGGCACTGGAGCGGGAGGCCACCTGCTGGCGCTTGGACGATCAGGACACCAGGTTGCCGCCCAAGAAGACAGCGTAGCCGGAGGTGGAGCGCCGAGTGTCCGGACATCCGGCCCAGTCAGCGTCAGTGTAGACAACCATCTCGGTGGAGGACCGCCGGTGAAGGAGCAGGCCGTAGCCCACAGTGCCTCGGAGGTAGCGGAGGAGGCGCTTGAGGGCAGTGAGGTGGGGCTCCCTCGGATCATGCATATGAAGGCACAGCTGCTGAACTGCATAAGTGATGTCCGGTCGAGTGAAGGTGAGGTACTGCAGAGCACCAGCAAGACTCCGGTACGCGGTGGGATCAGACACCGGGTTCCCCTCGGCCTCGGACATCTTGCCTGTGTGTCAACTGGAGTAGAGCAGGGATTGTAGTCTATCATCCCAGCTCGCTCAAGAATGTCAAGAGTGTACTGCCGCTGGTGAAGAAGTAGCCCAGCAGGATGAGGCGCAACTGTGACCCCAAGGAAGTGGTGGAGCACACCGAGATCCTTCATAGCAAATTCCTGCTAGAGAGAGGTGATGATGCAGCGAAGGAGTGACTCACTGGAGGCGGTGAGGACAATGTCATCAACATAGAGCAATAGGTACGCAGTCTCAGCTCCATGGTGGTAGATGAACAAGGACGTATCGGACTTGGCCTCCACAAACCCCAGTGTCCACAGAAAGGCAGCAAAGCGATGGTTCCATGCCCGTGGGGCCTGCTTGAGGCCGTAGAGAGACCTGTTGAGCCGGCAGACCATGTCAGGACACGAGGAGTCAACAAACCCGGCTGGCTGACTGCAGTAAACTGTCTCAGTGAGAAGACCATGCAGGAAAGCATTCTTGACATACAGTTGATGCACGGGCCAAGAGCGGGTGAGGGCTAGTGAGAGCACCGTGCGGACTGTAGCCGGCTTCACCACTGGACTGAAGGTCTCATCATAGTCAACACCAGGCCGCTGAGTGAATCCCCTGAGAACCCAGCGAGCCTTGTATCTCTCAAGAGTGCCATCAGCTCGGCGCTTGTGTGTCCAGATCCACTTGCCGGTGACGACGTTGGAGCCCGGCGGACGTGGCACTAGATCCCAGGTCTAGTTGGCGAGGAGAGCCGTGTACTCCTCTTCCATCGCGTGGCGCCAGTGAGGGTCCGACAAGGCCTCGCGGATGGAAGATGGTACTGGAGGGACCTGCGAGTCACCGGGTATCGTCGCAAGAGCCCGGGGCTGCAGGGTCCTAGCCGCGTGTCGTGTCACCATAGGGTGAACATGACGTGGGTGGTGGTGAAGTAGCGGCGAGTGATACACCGGGGTCGCGACACGGGCGGCTGGAGGTCGCTGCGACGGCTCTGGTGTCCCCGGCGGAGAGGAAGACGCCCCCGTTGGTGACGCCGGCGAAGAAGGAGCCACCAGTGGTGGTGATGGTGCTGGCGCAGTCCGGGCCCGGCGCTGGTACACAAGGACCGGCTAGGCGAAGCGCGCATGCTGAGCCGGAGGCGACGTCCCGGGACCCCCATCTGCTGGAATGACAGGGGCAGGCCCGGAAGGGGACCCGTCCATGGTCGAACGGGGAGCAAGGTCGGGGGAGTCACCGGCCGATGGCGAGCGGGGGCACGGGGCCGCAGCACCTGCAGGAAACAACGACAAAGGTGGCTCGACCACCGCATCAGTGGGAAACAAAGAGGAGAGGTCAAGCTCGGAGGCGGAAGGTGTGGTGGTGGTGGAAAAGGGGAAGATAGACTCATCAAACACCACATGGCGAGAGATGAGGACCCGACGGGAGGTGAGGTCGTAGCAGCGGTACCCCTTGTGGTCAGGGGAGTACCCGAGGAAGACACAGAGAGTGGACCGGGGAGCCAGCTTGTGGGGAGTAGTGGCCGTGGTGTTAGGGTAACACGCACACCCGAAGGCACGAAGGTGGTCATACCTAGGAGGGGTACCGAAAAGAGCGTGCTGCGGCGTGGGAGACGGACAAGCAGCGGAAGGAAGGCAATTAAGAAGATAGGTGGAGGTGTGCAGGCTCTCAGCCCAGAAACGAGCAGGGAGTGAGGCCTGGAGTAAAAGCGTACGCACGGTGTCGTTGCTCGTTGGTGGTGCGAATCATGCGCTCAGCTTTGCCGTTCTGAGAGGAGGTGTACGGGCAAGACATGCGCAACTGGACACCGCGAGAGAGGAAGAAAGCCCGTGAGGTGGAGTTATCAAACTCACGACCATTGTCGCACTGGACGGCCTTGATGGTGAGGCCGAACTGAGTGGAAACCCAAGCGAAAAAGTGATGTATCGCGAGGAATGCCTCAGACTTGGCACGCAAGGGAAAAGTTCACGAATAGTGAGAAAAATCATCAATCACCACAAGATAGTACTTATAGCCAGAAATGCTGAGTACAGGAGACGTCCATAGGTCGCAATGAACAAGATCAAAAATGCGAGCTGCATGTGAAGAAGAACTAGAAAAAGGAAGATGAACATATGCTGAGTACAGGAGACGTTCATAGGTCGCAATGAACAAGATCAAAAATGCGAGCTGCATGTGAAGAAGAACTAGAAAAAGGAAGACGAACATGACGGCCCATTTGGCACGCGTGACACAAATGCTCATCATGCGCTCGAGTACAACGAATGTTTGAGCTATGACTAAGCTGCATCAAGGCATCACGTCCAGGATGGCCGAGGCGCCGGTGCCAAGTAGTGGAAGAGGTGGTGGCGAAAGCAGCTGACAAAAGCGAAGACGGCGAGGCAGACGCCAGAAAACGAATGGTGTAAAGGGGCCCCGTACTGTCACATCGGAGCAGAGGACGCCGGGTAGCCAAATCCTTCACAGTAAGACCAGAAGAGTCAAACTCCACAGAACAAGAATTGTTAGCTGTAAAACGATGAATAGAAAGAAGATTGTGAACCATAGAGGGTGCAACAAGAACATCGGGAAGATGAAAGGAGCCATGAGTGCCGGCGGTACCCACAGAGGTGACAGGAAGACACGAGCCATTGGCGACCATGATGGACGAAGGGTAAGAGGAAGGAGGGTGGCAGACGAGAGTATACCAGGGTCCGGTGTGGTGTGGTAGGTAGCTCCGGAATCGGCGATCCACTCTGGGCCAACAGGAGGTGTCAAGCCCATAGTGCTGAAGGAGCGTGCCAGCGCCTCTGGGCTCCATCTGGCAGGCCCCGGTGAAGCCCCGGAAGGTGTGCCCCACGTGGACGCGGGGTAGAACCCTGGAGGGGCCCCAGCGAACATGGCGGCCGGCGGACGAGGCTCCCCCCAGGAGCCTGGAAGGGCTACATGGAGATGCGTCCGGACCAGGGGTTGTGGAAGGAGGGCCAGGGAGCACCTCGTGGCGGCTGAGGAGCCGGGTTTCCACCACGGCCAGGCCCTCCCCACCAGAACGTCCTCCACGGCCCTTCTTCTTACCATGCCCCCACCCCCGCTGGGCCCGGAGGGGAGAGGACCCAAGACAAACGACGGTGGCGTGGGTGGTGCAGACGGCCGCGGCGGTGGAGTAGCAGGAAGTGCAGTCGAGGAGGACCCTGGAGCGGTGGTGGACCCCGACTGGAGGCCCTGAGAGATCTCCTCCATGACAAGGTCGTCACAGACCTGCAGGAAGGTGGGGAAAGGCCTTTGCCGGGTGATCCACGTCCTGAGGTGGGCGTAGCGGTCGCTGAGCCCGCGGAGGACGTTGAGGACGAGGATGTGATCCTCCACGGGCCAGCCCAGGTCGCCGAGGGAGTCGGCCATGGCCTTCATCTTCCGGCAGAACTCGCCCACGACAAGATCCCCTGGACGAAGGTGCGGAAGCTCGCGTCGAGGCGCAGAGCTCGGGCCTCAGCATTGCCCAAAAACTGGCCCTCGAGCGCCAGCCAGGCCTAGCGAGCGGAGGTGGTGTTGCGGACGAAGTCGTGGAGGTCGACGGAGATCGTGCCGAGGATCCAGGAGAGCACGATGCTGTCGAGACGCAGCCACGAAGGAGTCTGGACGCCGGGCGTGGGATCGTCGAGGACGTGGTCGTCGAGGGCGTAGCGGCGGAGGGTGAGGACCACCAGGTCCCGCCAGCGGGCGTAGGAGGGCGACTCGGGGTCGAGGACGACCGGGACGAGGAGCCGGATGTTCTGGACACCCCCTGCCTGGTAGTGGAGCTGTGCGACGAGGGGATCGGCCGGGTCGTGTCGAAGAGCCGTAGTGGTGGAGGTGGGGTGGCCCGTCGAGCCCGAGGAGGTGGCCCCCGCGTCCTGGGCGAGGAGCTGCTCCGCCTCGGCGATCTGGCGGGCCAGAGTGTCGGCGGCGTCCCGCTCGCGCTGCCAGACAAGGGCAGCCGCACGTACGTGCTCCTGGCCCGCAGCGGCCGCTGCCCTAGCGGAGACCAGCACGGCAGCAAGGGCAGAGGTGGACCGAGGAACGAAGAGGGTGGTCGGGGGCGGGGCAGGGAAGTGGAAGGCGCCCGGGGTGGCGACGCCGGTGGTCAGCCCATCCAACTCCGTAGCTGCGGCTCCCCCTGCGGCAAAAAGAGCACGCTGAGAGATGGAGCGCGGCAGGCCGGTTGCAGCCGCTGCGGCAGCGGCGGCGTAGGTGGCTGCGGTGGCCGGATCCAGGGAAACGCCGTCGCCTGGGAGCGCAGGGGCCTCGGGCGCAGCCGTTTCTCCCGCGGCAGCCACAACCGGAGCTGTGACGGTGGCGCCAGCGGCATCCAGCGGAGGCCCGAAGTCCAGCGCGGGGCGCGGGTGGCCAGCCGCGGCACCAGTCGCGGCTGTGAGAGCCAGCGCGGGGCGCAGGGCTGGGCCGGCCGCGACAGGAGTCCTCCCCGCGGCGGCGGCGGACGGACCGGCAGAGGAGCCGCCGCCCGCGTTGTCAGGGGAGCCGGCGGCGATTTGGGCCCAGGTGGTGGTGCCGGAGAGGGAAGGGAAGGAGAGGAAGTAAGAAGGAGGAGGGGGAGGCCCGCCATGGCCGACCATGGCACCTGGCGGCGGCTGCCGGCCCTGGCTGGATCTGGATCGGGAGAGAGGGTGGGTGGGGAAAGAGAAGACTAGGCTGCTGATACCATGTTGAAATGTATGGTCTCTATTGATTTGGCTAACCCTAGAAGGGTAGCTATATAGTGTAACATACATGGGCCTCATGGGCCTAGCCACATGGGCCTCATATACATATACTCCAACAGTTGGGATATACCTAGAGTTCTTTGTTTGGATAGGAGTGCTTGGAAAGCAGCTATTTACGTGCCTGAACCGTGACTAGGGGCTCTTGTTGGGTTTTAACTCTAGCCTACCCCAACTTGTTTGGGACTAATAGGCTTTGTTGTTGTTGTTGTTGTTGGTTCGTCTGAATAGGAGGCTGTACAGTGTTATGTGTGTGGTTCCCTGCAGACGCCTTGGATATGCAGAGAGGGTGCGGAAGGGAAGGTGCATAGTTAGATATGTAGGATTTGGCTGGATTGTGGAATGCAGGTTGGGCTTGCTTCAGGGGCAGTGATAGCCTGCATATGGATTTGTGCATGTAATCAGACAGGGGTGAATTGCACTAGGGTCTGGATAAGGGATTATGCAAGCACCAATCAGACCCAAAAAGCATTCGAAAATTTCAAAATATTGTCTGAATAACGATAAAACTTCTTAATGCTACAAGCAATATTGAATGAAAAAGATCATAGCAAAAGCAAATGGATACCTTAATTTATAATTGTACAGACTTGACATCAGATCTATTCTTTTTGTTCACAGCCACACCTGGATACCAACTGGGAATGAGTAAAGGTGCTCCACAGCCTATCATGGAGGAAGTTACACTCACAGAGGATGGTCAACTGCCATCTGACTATGTTCTCAAAGACCCAGAGTCGCATTTCATTTATGTTTGTCACAAGTTGGAGGAGAAAAGGGGCTAATTGCAGAGATACTGATCCAGAGGAAACAGCAAATGCAAATTAATTCATTTCCATCTTTAATTTTCATTTTGTTTACTGCTGGGGTTTCATTGTTGTATTGGTGTAGTAGGAGCTCGTAATTTCTGTCATGTGTTACCATTCGTATGAGTAATACATTACACCCTTCCGCTTGCATGAGAGCGATCAGTTAATACTTATAGGGTGTTTTGTTTGTTGAGGAATGAGTTAGTTTATCATGTTTTCATTTCTCGCTTTTTTGTTTGGTTGTAGAGTGAAATGGGTTGATCCATCATTACCTCATTCCTCACAGGCTAACAATTAGTACTAGTCTTATGAATGTCGTCATTTTATCAAATTTAAGAAATCTGATGTATCACCTTATTTAGAATGGAGTGCTTCCTTAAACCAAACACCCTATTTGCTTGTTCTTAGAATTTGGAAGATTGGACATCGCGTGTGTGCTTCTATCTGCTCAAGCTGAATTATGTTTATTACCGGCACATGGTATTATGAGTTCAGTTAGTTGGTTTTTAAATTTTGAATTTTTGACCTTGCATCTGAGTAGGAGCTCCATATATCCAACGCGCATAGCATGATGTGGCTTTTACAGACCAAGATAGGACAACCCACGTGCAATTTCATATCCACAAATGTCACTCGGAATGCTCTTGTTGCGACATGGTTAGAAGTTGAGACGTGAGGTGGGCTTTAGGGGTTTGGTTTTTCGGGGTCCCTGCGGGGGTTGTGGTGATGATGTTAGAATAGAAGAGATAGCCGGAAGCGGCCATTGGCTTGACAATGGTGATGGGTTGATGGCTCGTGTGGGTTGGGGGTGTTAGAAGGAATGGTAGGGGCGGTGTCTGGACCGATAGTGATGATGGAATGTGGGAGGCAAGGTGAGGTGGTGTGAATGTATGTTTTGGCAGCGGAGGTGTGGCATTTTTTCCTCATTGGTTGTGATGTTGTCCAACACGTTCATGTGTGTGTGTCTTGTGGGTGACTAAGGTAGTAAATTCGATGGCGTGCCTTGTGGGTGACTACAAGGTAGTAAGTACGATTGAAAATCATGTCAACCATCTTCAACGTTTGGTTTGGGGTCTGACAACCATGGTTCGCCCCATGCAGTGTCATTGGTTCAATTTTCCTGCCAACGGTTCTATTTTTCAACACAATGGAGGTGCTCTTAGTGTAGAGATAACACAAAATTAGGAAACTAAGGCTCTATTTAGAACACATGTTCTTGTGATTTTCGATGAAAACTAAGGCTCTATTTAGAACACATGTTCTTGTGATTTTCGATGAAATTGAACTAAGTCATGTGAAATTCCTACACCTGTGAGATTATGCATTCCTAAGAATCCAAACGAGCTCTAATAAGGTGAAAATCAGTATAGTGCTGGCTTTAGTGAACATTATCCCTATCTTGTGTCCTTAGTAGTTTTGTTATTAAGATATTTACATGATCAATAGTAGTAACATGTTTGCTAAGACGTCACAGACAAGTTCAGTTTATGTTCTAGGGATGCAAGGAAACAAGTGGTATGAAGTCCTAGAAGAATCTAAGTAAAAATAAGCGAAAAATTGAGATGACGCAAGAATATCCAATGATTGGTTTGTGAGGAGATCATACTCACTGGATTATGAGACTTGGTTCGGTGATCAACAGAAAAGTTGTCACTGTGCAGAAGAGTTCACCAGACAGTCCAATGATATATGGAAACAATGTCGGACTATGGGGTGATTGGCCGAGCAATTGGTAGAAACAGAGGGGTTTGGGAATATTTCCATCTAGATGATCCTACGGTGGGAGAATTAATACGCTTCTCCACTACGGATTAGTTGAATTTCATTATTTGAACGCAAGGAAATTACAGAGTTTTGTAGAGGAGAATTATTACGCTACACAGTCAAAAGCAATATGGTCGATCAGAGAGGTGTCCACTTTGCAAATGAACTTGTTGGATGATTCGACGATTGTGAGCATCTAGATCCCTAAAGGTAAGTGGTTTTAGAGGTTAATGATAACCATACAATTGTGACTAACATGTGTTTTGTAGGAATATGTTTGAGTGTTAGGTCACACAGTGCATGAAAAGAATGTGTCCCTCAATGTTGATGGAAATGCGATCAAGGACTATAGATTAAAGGCTCAGGTTGAAGGATCTTTCAACAGCGGAGTGTCACTAAATTGGTGGATTTGAGTGCTTACAAGGTATTGAGGCACCATGTCTTATGCATTTTTCAGGAAAAGGCCGTAAAATGGCATGTGAGAAATTTTACATGGTTTTATAAGATCTTTTTACAAACAACTATATCTTGCAGAAAGTGGCCACATATGTATCTAATAATATTAGAATAATTAAATTTAAGGCTGCCATTATCTCTAACATGAGCATTCCATAGCTACTGTATTTGCAACATTGTTTAGTTCTAGATAAACACCATGGTTATGAGTTGGTTTGGAAATTAGATGGTTCGTCATTTTCTAACTTCTCATTTTTTAAATTTGGTTTATGGAATTGATTAATTTGATCCATCACAAGTTATTCACGATGAAACATCAAGCCATTCTACTAAGGCTACGTTTGATTTGGACTTTGGAGACAAAGGATGAGATGGACGTCTTATTTTTCTATGATAGGATGACTCTGTGCCTGTGTTTAGCTGAGATAGAGATATTTCCTATTTGATGTTTGGTTAAGAGGATGGAAAAAAGAGAGAATAAAGATTTGTTTCTAATTGGTCAACCACCGATAGTGCAGGACCCGATAATCTGCCTCATTTCCCTGTTTTTTTCCCCTTTACGTATCAACATTCAACAAGCTAGTAAATCCACAACGAGCTTCGGCTGGGTGCCTAGCTCATCTCTAGCACCATAGGAAGGAGGACGGCGAGTTTGGACTCGCCTATCTCCGACTGCCAGCAAGGGGATCTCACAAGGTTGTCGTTTCCGTGAATATGCTCGGGTCGCTCGGTAAGCTCAGCAACGTTCATCATATTTTTTTGGGATGGACTTGCCCCATATCTACCAAGAATATTTCTCCAAAGGATGAGAACATCTCTAGCAGCTTTCCTATATATTTTCCTAACAAGATGATAATGGAGTCCCAATATCAGTTGTTAGATTATTGAGGGACATACTGCAGCAGAACACCAATAAACCTCTCAATACGTGAGACCTACATGTCATGTTATAATTTATTTATTTTCTTTTTTTTTCTTTCCTTTTTCTCTCTATTCATTGGCCTCCTCCCTGCATGGCCGCACCCTGCATCGGCTTCAATCTCCTCGACACTCACCTCGATGTCCTCGTCTCTTGCCGTGACCATGGCCCCGCCGTCCAATTCCCAGCCACACCCCCGGTTGCGTCGTCCCCAACCCTGGCCTGTTCCCTGGCCATGGCCACGGTCACGAGGCCCGCAAGCTCCTCGGTGGATACGTGGAGTAGGTCTGGCATATGCAGTTCCCATGGATCGAGCGGGCAGCCACACCGGCGCGGCGCCACAGTGGGCGCGACTCGATGCAACTCCCCCTTCATTCGAGGGAAGATGACAGATTTTGTTGCTGATCATAAAAAAAGAGCTATTGGGAGCTGCAAGAATATTGAAATTGACTAATCTCCTCTAATATGACAGGTTTAAGAGGACGGCGATGGTACAGGGGAGTTGCTTGAGCATCTTTGCTCCTCGTCCAAACACTATCGCCCTGTTCACTACTTCAGCAATGTTTTTAGCAAACAAACAATGTTTTTCTCTCATAACAAATCAGCATAAGTATCAACGGCAGCTGAATTTCAACTAAACAAACAGGTCCTATGAATCTAGAATTGCATTATCCCATCCGGTCCTGACCCACCAATCAAACAGAAGCTAAAATCATATAATGAACCGTGACGTACCACTTTGTTCGAAATATGATAATTTCTTATTTAAACCAAACAACCTATGATGCTCAATTCCGTCTATATATATTTCATATTTCATTCTCCATTTAGATAGAATCCTTCGACCAATTATTGACCCATTTTTTTATAAATAAAATAATAATAAAGACGAACAATCCATACAAAATACATTATCCTGCCTCTATTCGGTTTAGTATCAAATGGGTCCCAACGGTCAGGGAGCAGGTTGCGCGAAGAACCGGTCCCAACGGGCAACGGAACGCAGCCACCTCACACTGCCCACACGTCCGTCGAACGGTCGAAACTATTCGTAAAACAAGAGAAAAGGAAAAATCAGACCTAGAGAGCCGGAATCAATAAAGTGAACGTAAACCAAAATCAATTCATCCCCGGTGCCGAACGCCGAACGGCAGTGCTGCCGAGAGTCCGGACCACAGCTCGCGCCGCCCGCCGCACCCGACCCGCCTCGCCTCGCCCAGGCGTGCGCTCCCTTCTCCCGCGCCGTCGCCTCCGGACCCGCTGGGCTCGGACGCGCCGCCGCCCCACTTGGACGCACCGCCGCCCTCCCGGTGTGAGGCGGAGGTGCTTGGGGACCCGCCCCCCATGGCGAGCGCCGGCAACAGCGGCAGCGGGGACGACGATGCAGGAGGGAAGCTCCTGGCGGATCGCTACCAGAAGGGCGAGGTCCTCGGCGAGGGCACGTACGGAGTCGTCTTCAAGGCCATCGACACCAAGGTACCCTTCCCACACCAATCTCCTAAACCCTCCCTTTCTGATCTGCGGGCGGCCACCAAGTCTAGAATTAGAGCTTGGCTAGTCCGATCCATCCGGCTTCGAGCGTGGCCAGGGTGGTCGCGGGATTTAGCTTTAGGGGTTAGAGGGTTTTGCACGGCGCAGCTCGTGAATTGGCGTCATTGAGTGGGGCTTCGCTTTGGATTGGCTCGGACTCGGGTAGTTCTACTGCGATTCGCTCTGATGAGAATAAAATTGGTGATTTTGTGTTGCTTTGTTTAGCTGTGCGTTGATTGAACTGTCAGGGTAGACACTGCGATGTGAAAGGTTCAGGTGTAGTTCTCGTGTTCTGTTGGATACCGGGTTTGATTTTTTGGTGGACTTGTGTATTGTTCCAGGTGTGCCAGGGTGACAGCAGATGTGGGGTGTGTTCTCACTGGTCTTAACTCTTAAGTGGTGTTATCACCGTTTACTCTTTTCTCAGTGAAGTACATGTGGCTGTGATAGCATCACCACAGTTTAGTCTTCCAGCTGTTCTTAATGCTCACTCATATTTTGTACTCCCTCCATTCAAATTATAAGATGTTTTGGCTTTTCTAGATACATATCTTTTGTTATGCACTTAGATATACACTATGTCTAGATACGTATGTACGTTGGTCTAAAAAATGTCTAGATACGTAATAAAAACAATGTACCTAGAAAAGCCAAATGACTTGGAATGGAGGGAGTAGTAGTTTTTCATTCTGATTGACCTATTTTGTTCATGAGTTGCTGGATGCTGTTCCTTTTCAGACTGGAAATACAGTCGCAGTAAAGAGGATCCGGATAGGGAAGGACAAGAAGGAAGGTGTCAACTTCACCGCATTGAGGGAAATTAAACTACTTAAGGAGCTGAAAGATCCTAATATTATAGAGCTGATTGATTGTTTCCCTTACAAGGAAAATTTGCACCTTGTATTTGAGTTTATGGAGACTGATCTGGAAGCTCTCATAAAAGATAAGAACATAATACTATCTCCAGCTGACACAAAATCATATGTCCAGATGATGTTAAAAGGTCTAGCGTTCTGCCATAAGAAATGGGTGCTACACAGGTACCTACTACTATCTTGCTAATCCTCTTCTAATGAAAACATCATTTGATAAGTTGTGTTGCAGGGATATGAAACCAAATAATTTACTCATTGGTGCTGATGGGCAGCTCAAGCTTGCTGACTTCGGTCTGGCCCGTATGTTTGGGAGTCCAGGAAGGAACTTCACTCACCAGGTGTTTTTATAGACTTATGTATATATGCATTTAGTTAATTGTTCCCTGAACTTAGAAGCTGGTTGCAGAAGCAAGGTTCACTTAGAGCACCTTCTTGTATCATTATATTTCTGATGCAGTGTATTCTAGTCATCTGGACATTTAGATAAATGGTTTTAATTTTCCTTTTACCAAGGAAAACCATGACATGTGCATGCCAAAATTTGTTGACGCTATGCAATTTCCTTGCAAGAACAGTGATCATTGGAACTGTGTCAGTAAATTTTTTAGTTCTTTTTGTACTTTGTTTAATGTAATCGATTTTGGAGCTTTATTATAGCCCTTTTCGCTTGAAATTGTCTGCTGATACAAACGATGCAATATCTTAAGCCACCAAAGTATCTTTGCAACTGCTGACTTTCTTAAATAGTGAAAATGCTTAATATTGTACGGAAGAAAATGCATATACGTGAGGAAGATCTTAGTGTATTTCCAGGATATTCCAGTAGACATCCTACTTCATATACAAGCTTTTAGATTGCTGGTTTCCTTGCATGACACAACTAGAAAAAATGCTGATATTTTTATTTATTTGGGAAGCTGCTTACAGCTAGTCAACTTTTCTGATTAGGGAAGATGCTAATGTATTATTCATTTGTGAAGGATATCATTTTTCATACATAATTACCATCGCTCGTTTTCATCTCAGCATTAAAGACCTGGAAGTTCTGCTAATCACAGTTCCTATTTAGAATATTTTATGCAGTCAAAGGCCAGCTCTAGTTCTCTGTGTTGAGCAGTTATTTAGCGTTTTCCTTTATCAACTAGACTAGATTTATTTTGTCGTGGTAGTGGCAGGCATGTGACTTTAACTATTTTTACATGTAGGTCTTTGCTCGTTGGTACCGGGCACCAGAATTATTATTTGGCTCGAAGCAGTATGGATCTGGGGTGGATATTTGGGCTGCTGGATGTATTTTTGCTGAACTGCTTACTCGCAGAGCCTTTCTCCAGGTTAAGGACCTCTTAATTTTTTCAATGGAATTCACTCTGCTCCATTTAAGACAAAGAAATGTTTGTATGCTGAGAAGTTAATGTCCATGGTTAAGTCTCTGTTCATTGATGATGCACTAACTACATGTGTTAACTGTTAACTAGATTTGTACATCAGCTGTCATTTTTGCAGCAGGTCCAGACTATTTTTGATATGGAAAACTGTCTGTTCCTAGTCAGGTGAAAGGACTGATGCTGCAACCAGCCTGCTTTTGAACTTCTAAATAATTAAATTACTAGACCACTGTAGTTGCCTCTGTGATGATCAAAACTCTGACCACAGGTTGTGTAAAATGGGATTTTAATTTCACCCAGCCACTAATTCCTAGCATTTTTTTGGCTAGATGTGCCAACAGAAACAATTTTTTTAGCAACCCATAATTCACGTGTATTAAATCCGAATCTAATTTTGCCTACTCATTATCTATATACATTATGTTTGGGGTACAATTCTCTACAAACTTCCATAATAATATTTTGGTTCGACATTTTGAGCGCCACTAGGACCTAGTGAAAGGGTTGTTGTTTCAGCTGGTGAATGACTGATATGATTTTTTTAACTGGGTTCAAAAGAAGGCCTGCACTAGGCTAAACTCAACATAAAATTCTACTTCCCTTTACTATCTTTAGATA
Organism: Saccharum hybrid cultivar R570; assembly: GCA_038087645.1. Classification (NCBI taxonomy): domain Eukaryota; kingdom Viridiplantae; phylum Streptophyta; class Magnoliopsida; order Poales; family Poaceae; genus Saccharum; species Saccharum hybrid cultivar. The sequence goes on from JAQSUU010000496.1 coordinate 22,819,429, forward strand.
TTTGAACAACATAACAAAGCCATCTATTCCCAAGCAAGTTGGGGTAGTCTAGAGGTGAAACTCAACATGAGAGACAAAAAATGTAGAAGAGCGAAAGGAAAAAGAGTTCCTAGCAATAGTAATAAGAGTAGACCAGTAGCCTAGTATTGGTTCTGGCATATGGATTACTGATTTCCATGCATTTCTATCCCTGGCCACTGTGTTAACCATCAGAAGCTAAAAGCAAATTCTTCATGGATTGTGTTTCTTGAAAATCTCTATCAGTAATTTCTTGTTTCTTCCCTATTAGCATTTGAGTTGAACCAAATATGTTACTTGAAAGGGTGTACATGAAGGGCCATTGCAAGATTTATCAAGGTTCTTACTGGGGACCTTTTTCTTCGTTATATTTGCATTTTCCATGTTGTCTGGTAGGTGAATTATTGCCATGTGATGGAGGCCTTAGTGTCACTGCCATGTAGTGGATCTGCTAGAGCTTGCAAACTCTTTTATGGAGAACTAATGCATTCTGTTTTTGTTGGGATAGAGCTCTAGCCTAACACCACATAAATTTCTTTGGAGTTGGTCTATTGCTCTGTGTTTTCTTGTTCTCATTCTTGTACTTGGTTGTGCATGCATGCAAAGTTCCTTTGGACATCAGCTTCTAAGAGTAAAATACCTAACTTGTTTAAGCAAAAAGAAAAGAAAAGAAAAGCAGTTGAAGTCTTGTTTTTATGTTAGCGAAAATTCTTCAGGAATTCTACCGTTGAAAATCAAGTTTTTACTTGCTTACTGGTTATGATTCTGCATATAGTTTAAATTTCGTGGACTCAATCTGTCATTGAGAAGAAATGGGCAACGATATTGTTAACCCAGCTGTAGCCTGTAGCCTGTAGAAATGTTCGATTCCTGTGCCACCTACGGGAAAAGCTCACATGAGGGAGAGAAGAGGCCTTCCGTTCACGTGCTCGGGCGGCTGCAAAAAGGAGAGGGGTGGGGATGGAGGGGGTTAGCGGCAGCGGTGCTGCTTCCGCCCGTGTCGCCCTGAAGGGAGCAACGCGGGGAGGGAGACACGGGTCTTGTATACAGTTCAAAGAATTCTCAAATGATCCGTATATATCTATAAGAAGATTTTGCAAAATATCTATTTGTGCATTTAAAAATAAAGATACATATGTTTATCGTTTGTGCAAACAAATATTATCTCTTGTTCTCTTATGAAAACATGTCTATGCGTTCTTTTGGGAGATATACCTGTTTCAGCATGTTGTAATGATTTTTACAGAATCTCTTGAACTGTACAAGTAAAAAGTTACAAATATGTGTGTATCTCCACAGGTGGTGTAGGTAACCCATGTCCTTTTATGGGTTTAGTCTGTGTCCAAGTTCATAAGTTGTTTATTTTAGTTTATATTAGGGTGTTCAATTTCTTTCGTAAATTGTAAGTTGATATGATCTGGGATGAAAATCCTTCATCCGTATGAGGGAAGTAATCTTGTTGCACCGTTCATGTGAACTTGTCACTTTGTACTGATTTTTGGGTGCAAAATTGCAGCAGTTTGATTTTTTTTCTTAGATTTATCTGTCTCCATATATTAGCCTTTTTTAAATATGTAACATTTTCAGTGGATGTGTTTCTAGTAACTAAAAATATTGTAACCTAAAACTTCCTTGTATAGAATATGTAAAGGCCAGTAAATGTTTTGAGTTAAGCTACCACTTGACTTGGATTAAGGATACTTGTTCTTATTAATGGCTTTATTTCCTGAAACACATTGGCGTATCAGTTCTTTTGCAGTTTTTTTTTGCACGTGTGCCACTAGACACTATGATTTGCAAAAAGAGAGACTTTAGGCGTGCATAGAAATAGTGTAGATGATTTCATTTCTTCGAAATTTTGGCAGTAATGGCCTTTATTGGGTGGTCCTAGCAAAAGTTTAAACTGGCCGAAACTTCTCACTTTTGTTTGAATTCAATAATACTGTAGAATTTAAATAAACCAACATAATATTACAGTTAGTTCTGCTCACCTTGTCCTGGTCTGATCCCTGCTTAAGGTGTTGTTTTTCTCAAATTTGTTTAGCTGACATGGTTCTCACATTTGGAAATGGAAAAATTATATATTCTGTTCAGGAGGTGAATAGAACCGGTTACCTCAAGTATGGACCTGAAGCATGCCTCTCACCAATCGAGTTGCACTCCTTGGTTTAGTTTATAGGATTTTGTTTCTCTTTATTCGCATCAAGAGATTTAAATTGAACAACGATTTAAACAATTTGAATTAAAAACAAAATCGGTAGGCAGGCATTACTGATGCCCAGCAGTTACTTTTACTAAACTGTAGAGTTAGCACTTCAGAGAACCATCATTTGGTTTTCCTTGTTGAACGGTGTAGCATGTACCAGATGTTGGGATTGGGAAACTGCATTATAGTCAGTGGTTGGCAATTCCATTATTGTAGCGACAATTCAAGCAGCTTTATTAAGGGACACCTGAGTCACAAAAAATTTATTTTGCAGGGTTCTAGTGACATTGATCAACTTGGGAAGATTTTCGCAGCACTTGGGACCCCAAAATCTTCTCAATGGCCTGACATGGTTTATCTTCCTGATTATGTTGAATACCAATATGTTGCTGCACCTCCACTACGTACGTTGTTTCCAATGGCCAGTGACGATGCTTTGGATCTTCTGTCAAAAATGCTTACATATGATCCAAAAGCAAGAATCAGTGCTCAGCAGGCTCTAGAACACAGGTGCAAAGATATGACTGATTAGAAACTCTGTTCTGTTCTCTTGCTTGTATATATGACAAATGTTTATGTTTGGTTTTAAGGTACTTTTCATCGTTACCTGCTCCAACAAGACCGTCACAGCTTCCAAGGCCACGGCGGAAAGGAGATCAAGGGAATAACAAGATACCTGATCTGAACCTACAGGATGGCCCTGTGGTGCTCTCCCCGCCAAGAAAGTTACGTAGGGTGACAGCGCATGAAGGGATGGAAGGTATGCACAGGGCAGATAAAGTGGACGAGCATCCTTCTGGGATGAGGCACACAGATGACATGCCCAGTCAGAGTTCTAGAATTCCAATGTCAGTTGATGTTGGAGCTGTGTTTGGCACACGACCTGCACCTAGGCCAACATTGAACAGGTAAACAGCACTAGCCTTGCGGAGTAAGCTTGTAGTACTATTTTTATGAACAATGCAGCTGTTCTCGATGCATATAAGATTTGGTGTACTTAGCTCTCATGTTGTGGGAAATAATTGAACATGTCAAACCTCCTGTTTTGCAGTGCGGACAAGTCTCGTTTAAAACGAAAACTTGATATGGACCCAGAGTTTGGATATGCGGAGTAAAAGAAACATGTTTTCATGCACCATTCTTTTCTTACTGGAATGTTGTTTTTTAAAATATTCTTTGGGAGATATTTCCACAATTTACTCAGAAAAGAGGATTGCATTGAAGCCACAAAATTGCACCAAGGGATTCTGACACAATCAACTGAGCTGTTACCGTCATCGGCTCACGAAGAGGAAAACTAAAGAGAGATTATTCTAATTTATCCTGAGTCCCATAGGGGCATTACAGCTAACCAATTCCGTAAGGAAGGCTCTCAAAACAGTATGCTCTATGGAATGCATGAGTGGAGAGTGTTATGGGGAATTAGGGGATAGAAAAGCTTGCTCCAGTTAGAATGTGTGTTTGTACGTGTTTGCCAAGATTGTGCTGAAGCACTACTGGTCCTCTCTTCTCCGTGATGTCAATTTCCGTTCAATTCTTGTATGGACACTGAGCTTTGAGCATTTTTCAGTCAGACACCTTAGGTACAGTGATTTTTTATTGCAACTAAGAGCAACTTATATTATCTGACATTTCTTGGGAGATGATTAAACAATGCATGAAGAAAAAGGAAAAAAGTGGTTTTGATTTCCTGACCTCCGATTACAATTTACAATGTGTATTTTCTTCTTTATTTTGTCTGAAATGGAAAATTGCATTACTCAGATACCGGCATGCCGGTGGCACATCGTACAACTTGGAATATTGGCAAAAACAGGTACACCGACTCAAATTGACCCTCACACAAGCAACAAGGCCGTAAGATTGAAAGTTTGAAACGTTTCTGAAATTGTGAGCTAACATATCTTTCATCTCCCACGTCAAACCACTTGCTGAGCTAGGTCTCCAACTCGCGTCCTTATCTCTTGCTACAGTTGAGAGGAGGCGATTTAGAGGCGGCGAAGGTCCAGGTGTTGTCGCCGGCGAGGCCGCCGGTCTTCCTTGCCTCCGGTGGCCGGTGTGGCCTCGGATGCAAGGGGGACCGCGGTTCTCAGTCCGTTTTGTACAGGATAGGTTCTAGTTTATCTAGAGTTGGTTTCCTGGCGGCGATGGCGAGGCGGTGGTGCCAGCGTCGCCATGGAATAAGTTCCTCCGGCCTTGTCCCCGTCTCGAAGACGCTTGCTCCGGCGTCGACGAAAGGTCCGTGAGGGTGGAGGTGCCGAGATCTGGAGACTTTGTCGGCATCGAGTCTTCTCCAAATCTTGGTGGCCCCTGGCCCCTGTACAGGAGACTGCTCTGTGGCGTTTCGGCCAGGTATGGTGCGTGCGCCGCTGGTTTGTTGCAGAGAGATGGCTGGTGGGCTTGTGATTCAGCGGCGAGTGGACCTGTATTTCTGCTCCGCTGCTCGTCGATGACATGTGCAGGTCCATGGTCGGAGAAGCATGGGATGCTCCATGGTTTCTTTGTTCCTGTCCTTTAGGATGGGATTCTATTGCGGCTCAGTTCAAATCCTGTGTGCGTTGGTGCTTCTTCCGGCCTTGTGTTCTTGCCGTTTCTTCTCATGCTCCAGCGGTGGTCTCGGCTTCGACGGAGGAGTCTGCGTGGTCTGCCGTCATGTCGTCTCGAAGAGGTGGCGGTGCCGGCGACGTGCTTCGTCAGGTCGACGACGGTGTGGCGTTTGGGATGCAGTGGTGGTGGGTACGTGTTGGAAGGTTTGTGGATCTGGCCTCTCCTTCCGTCGTCTTCCGGCGACGAGCTCAGATCCAAGACCAAGACGGAGTGGGGTGCGTCCCCGGTCGTTTGTGCTTCCTTGGTGGTTTGGCTCCCCTTTGTGGCGAACTTCGTTTGCTGCTCTGTTCAAAGCCTTGGTGCCATGGCGCTTGTTTGGGCCTGCGGCGGCCACCTATCTTCACGACTTAGGTGGCGGCGGAACCTGACGTTGGATGGCGGTTCAGGAGGATGCAGAGATCTCAAAGGACTTGTATGTTATTTCCAAGTTTTGTAGGGGCCTCTGTATCGGTTGGTTGTCATCCCTGTATCCTTGTTGTATGTGTCGGTGTATGTACGTGTATCTGTACGTATTTCCTTATAATCTAATATGGATACGCGTATTATAAAAAAACGGTAATGATACACTGCAGACGTCCGGACGGGACGGACGCGCCACGCGACCCGAACCCGCTCACACGCGACTCCACCCGCTCGACCGCGCGTGGCTCCCTTATCCATTCGTCCATGCTCGCTCAGCTCTTCCCCCTCCCTACTCGCTCGCTCCGTTTTCTTCGTCTCGCCTCATTCTCTCCTCCGCGTGCCGCGAGCTCCTTCCCTGCACGCCGCGCCGGCGGCTCGTCGCCACTCCCTCTCTTCCTCTCTCCCGGTGACGCCCCCTGTTGTGTCCCTCTCCTTCCTCCGTCGCTTCCTCGAAGTTGACGACGACTGCGGGCTCCTGGCGTTCCTCCGGTGGATCCATGGAGCGCCGACCTCCCCGTGGTGGATCCATAGGAGTCGTTGCAGATCCAGCGGCGTGGGGTCTCCTCCACCCTGTAGCGTCCTCCTCCACCTCGATGGTGGCATGGGGTTCTTCCCTCGTGGTGGATCCACGGGAGCACTGGGCTCCCCATGGTGGATCTATGGAGGGCGGTGCAGATCCAGCTGCGTGGGTGGCGTTCTTCACCCCGGCTCACCTCCTCCACCTCGACGGCGGCATGGGGGCCTCCCCCGGTGGTGGATACATGTAGCAGCGGCCCCCCCGTGGTGGATCCATGGGGGGCGATGCAGATCCAGCGGTTTTTCCCCCTTTCTCCCCCCTGTTTCAGTAGCTTCTATATGTTTGTTTCAGTTTCTCGAAAGGTATGTTTCAGTAGGTGTTTTTGTTGTTGTTGCAGTAGTTTTTATGCTTTTGGTGCAGTAGGTGTTCCTTGCATGTTGAAGCTTCGTTTTTTTCTTCATGTTGCAGTAGGTGTTTGGCCGTTGTTTCAGTAGGTGTTTGGTTGCTGTTGCAGTAGTTTCCATGGTTTGGTGTAGTAGATCAGTTTCTGCATGTTGCAGTAGGTGTTTGTTTGTTGTTTCAGTAGGTGTTTAGTCGTTGTTGCGGTATTTTTCATGCTTTGGTGCAGTAGGCGTTTCTTTGTTTGTTGCATAGCTGTTTTTCATGATAATTTTGCAGCAATTCGCGTGTGTTGTTTCAGTTATTTGCCGAGCTGCGGGGGGCGGGGTGTTGCACGGCGGGGAGGGAGGTGAAGGTTGCTTCGGGGGGCGGACGGAGTTTGGAGAGGTGAGATCGGATCCCGCGTGCGGGTCCGGGATGCGTTCGATCCGCTCCTCCGTGCGCGTGATGACGGTGCGGTGGCCGTTTTTTTTGAATCACGGGTTCGTCGGTTTTCATTAGCGTGGTGCGGGGTGGAAGCGGGGGGGGGGGGGGGGGTCGGGGATCCTTTCTCCTGTGGTGCGTCCGGACGCTAGCGCCCGGATCCGGACGTCCGGGCGTTAGCAGCGCCCTAAAAAAAGTCTTATCAAAGCTTGATGACATCTTGTTTTAGAGCAAGGGTAATAAGAATAACAACGCCAGCATTGGGCTGCACACGGTGCCATGTCACCTGAAGTCTTCATCAACAAAGACTTGTATAATGGACAGACTGATAGGGTTGGCCGTAGAGAAAATTTAGATATTTAATGTGTGGATTGGATGTGCACATTAGCTCCTATGATCTGTGTATGCTAGTATATCTCTATGGCCATCTGCACAAACTACATACATGGATGCTCAGCCCTGCCATCGCCCATCAGCACATATGACAGCACAAAAGCAATACCAAATCATAGTACCAATATAAATAATTATTTTCAATTCGATTTGAGGATTACAACCAAGATAACTGATTGCACATAGCACTAGGGCGTAGACGCTTAAACATCCGACACTTGAATATTACATGAATCATTATAAAAAAAGAATATTGACCAAACACAATAGGAAATAAGTCTGGCAAACAAGCCATAATTATTGATCCAGACCAAGATAAAGGCATTAAGCCATGGTTGAAACTTCAACACAAAAGTCCAGCCAACCCATTGCACCAACATTGAGTCACTGTATGGGAAAAGGAGAAAAAATGATAAGGTAAATATTTAGTCATTGTGTGCTATCAACAAAGAGCATGTTCTATATGAATATCAAACTATAGAGTGATTTTTCAGTTGGTGAACATATCAAGTTCATATTACAAGTTTGAAAGGTTCTTGTTTAGTTTGGGTAATTGAGTGACAACCTTCGGTGGATTAATTGTGTTTATATGAGATACACAGGGAATTAGTCCACAGGTGATGGTGTCATGAAGGAGCTCATTGCATATGAGACATGACATGGAGTCATGTGACTAAGGTGGCGAAGATCAAGATGAGGCTTGGCTTGATGAACCGGTTGCAAGTGTGAAGGGCAAGTCGGAGGCTTTGGAGCGATGGACCGCGGGGCGGTGAAGCTTGAGCAAGACTTAGCGCCGATGGACCAAAGCTACGGTGAAGAGCAAGTGAGGTCAAGATCGATGGACCAACAAGGTCACATGATGATATGAAGTGGATCATATCATTTGTGATATGGTTGGTGCATGTGTTGCATCAACGTCGGAGGAGATGGAGTGGAATGCGCAAGGCAAAGGTATAACCTAGGGCATTTCTATTTCACCGGTCATAGGTGTGTAGAGAAGTTGATGACCGGGTTTAAGATAGATGGCTGTACCATTAAGAGAGGCAAACTTGTTTGTATATCGGTCATCTAGTGCCACTTGAGCAATCTAACTTTGCATATGTGCTAGGATCGAGTGGCGTGGCAAGTTGAGTGGCTAACTCCTTTAAGAAAAAAATTGTGAAAAAACACACGTGCACAAGGTGGTGAACACCTGTTGGTGTTGGCACATTTGCGAAGGCGGTGGAGTTTAAGTGGTTGAGATGGGTTTGAGATTCAGGCGTTTTCGAGGAATTGAAATGATTAATTTCCTTTACGCCGAAGGTTGGAAGAAGTGAAGTCATGGGAGAGTTCTCTGCTGAAAACCGAGCGACGGACGTTGGGTTTGCAGGCGTCGGACGCGGGCCTGGCGTCTGGTGCTAAACCCTAACTCGCGCGACGTCGGCAGGCGTGCACTGGTGCCTCTGTTGCTCGAGCGAGGGACGCGTGACACCAGCGTCTGTTGAGGCTGTTCAGAGGCGCCGAAGAAGCTAGCGGCGGTGGTTGAGCGTCTGACGCTGGACGTCAGCGTCTGTTGTGAGTGGCGTCAGCAGCATTGCAAGCCTCGGCGACGACAGACGCGGAGCGGCGTCTGATGCCCACTCGACGGACGCGTCTGTTGGTCGATTGCCAGTTTCTGGAGCTCTCTAGACTGCGTCTGTTGGACATCGGACGTGGAGGCTAGGGAGGCGTCGGACGCATCTGTTGCACGTGTACCGACCGTTGGAAGTTAGCCAACCGTTGGAAATCAACGGTTCTCGTTCAATCGTGGACACGTGGCGAAGATCCGTCGTGGGCGGCTAAGGAGCGACAGACGCTGGCTGCGTCTGTTGATTGCGCGACAGACGTCTGGTGCCCCCGAAAAACGCCCAGTGAAGGGGCTAACGGCTATATTCATTTGTGGGATTATAAATACCAAGGGGTGGCTGGCCTTGGCTGGTGCTTGGCACCCTTGGGACTTAGTGTCCATGCTTTGGGAGTGCTAGGAGAGCATCTAACTCACTTGTGCTTGCAAGAGTGTGAATCGATTGCGAGTGAGTGTGATTCTAGTGCGTTGCATCGTGAGGATTGCATCGAGTGACGCTAGGTGTTCGAGTTGTAAGCCGGTGGTGCTTGTTACTCTTGGAGGTTGCCACCTCCTAGATGGCTTGGTAGCTTGTGACTCCGTAGAAGCTCGCAAGAAGATTGTGCGATGCTTTAGAGAAGCTTTGTGAGGGGCTGAAAGTCCTATGTTTGGTGTTGGTAATTAGTGACAATGTTTAAGTGCTAATCATATGCATAAGAATGTGTGTAGCAATGATGATTGACACAAGACATGGTGAAGCATGGTGATCAAGTAATGTGATGATGAAGTGCTTATCATGATGTGGAGTTGGAACAAGGTGCAACAAGTGATGCTCAAGGCAAAGGTATCTTGTAGGGATTTTCATTTTGCATCCAAGACACCATAGAGGGTGTGGATGGCTTAGGATACGCAGCCGTACTATGAAGAGGGGAATTCTCTTTGCAATTGAGTCTTACATGTGCCTCTAGGTGTTATTCTTTGATCATATGCATTAGGATCTAGTAAAGAGCTAACGTAACATCTTGAAAATGATTGTGAAAATACTAACACACATGCACATGGTGATGTACACTTGGTGATGTTAGCACATTTGCGAAGGCGGTGGAGTTTAAGCGGTAGAGAGGGGTTTGGGTTCCTCTCTCCCTCCCGCGGAGCTTGCGAGGCGGGATTCGGCGCTTTTTGAGAAGTGAAACGCCTATTTTCCACTGCTCCAGAGATGAAGAAATGGAGACAAAAGTGCTATTTTCTGTAGCACCGACGCTGGTGCGAGCGTCAGGTGCATACTGATCTGGCAGCGCCGTGTAGCGCGGTGCACCGACGCGTCCGAGGGTTTCGCACCGGACGCTGGACGTGCACTGTTCATGCGTCCGGTGAAGTGGTGACGTCGGCAGCCTCGCGAAGCTCTGCATGCACCAGACGCTGGAGCGTCCGATGATGTACCGTCGGACGCGTCCGGTGCATCAAAACCGGCTCTGGACCCTTACTGGACCACACCAGACGCTGAGCGTCGGACGCTGAGCGTAGGCGTCGGATGCGTCCGGTGGCTACTAAAATGACCATTGTTCTTTGAATGAGCAGGGACGCGTGGCGACTACAGGAGCACCGGACACTGCTGGGTGCGTCCGATGCATGAGTGTCGGAGCGTCCAGTGCCCCCGTAATCAGCCCAACGACTCTTTTCGAAGGGGTACCTCTATATATATGTGTTGGCCGGCTCTAGGGCTACTCTCTTGGCGCTTTTGACATACTTGTGAGCATCTTGAGCTGAGCCAACGCCCTCACACTTCTCCCCACTCATCTCCTTGCATTCGATTGCGATTCTTAAGTGAGATTGAGTGATTCAAGTGCATTGATCATTGCTTTGCATTTAGAGGCACTTGGGGGATTGTTTTGCTACGAGAATTCTTATTACTCTTGGTGGTTGCCGCCACCTAGATGGCTTGGAGCAGCGGTGGAGGTCTGGCACGTGTTGGTGATTGTTCGTGGCCGGCTCCAGTGATTGTCTTATGAGGGGTTATTGTGGTTCTCCGACGGAGCGCCGAATTCCATCTCTAGTGGATTGCTCGTGTCGAAACTTCTCACCATTTGGTAGGTTCTTGTGGCGCCTTTTGAGAGGCTCGGTGTGTGATACCGATTAGACACCGAACCACGTGGTGTAGGGGGACACAACGGGGACTAGCGTGCTGGCAAGCATGTGAACCTCGGGATAAATCTTGTGTCTCAATTGTGTTTGATCAATTGGATTTCATCCCGGTGATTGGTTACTTCATTGGCTATCTTGGTATTTACTTTGGTTGGCTCAATCATCGCCCCTCGGTATAACATTCTGAATCCCCTCTTGCACTTACTTTGTTATCTTCTTGTTTAATTTGTTGTTGTTCTTGTTTAGTTGCTAGCTTGTGTAGTTCTAGTTGTAGTAGCTTTGCTCTTGCGGTTTGTCTTGTGACGGTTGTGTGAACCAAACTAGAATTATCAATTAGATAGGTGGCTTGCATCACCTCATTAGGCTAGAAAAAACTCGCATCTCGCCATTTGTGTTACTAATTAAATTGTTTGAGTGATCTTTGTAGAAAGTTTTATTAGGCTATTCACCCCCCTCTAGCCATCAAGACCTTTCAGGGGCATTGTGCTCGCCCCACGGGAGCCGCGAAGAGCAACTCTAGTAAAGCGAGACGTGAAGGGCGACAAGTGGTCTGGCCGGGTCAAGTGCTAGAGCTCGTGGCTTGGAGGATCGCATCTTGTGAGTGGATGTGCGGCACCCGCTGAGGGTTTGACTCTTGATAGTCAATTAGCTCGTGATACAACAAGTGGGTGCATCGCCACAACGAGAAGAGCAAGAGGACCGGCGGCAACCTTGGAGCTTGTCTCAACAGGGACTAGCGTGTTGGCAAACACGTGAACCTCGGGATAAAAATTATCGTGTCAACCTTGTTCATCCTGTTGGTTTGCAATCTCCGAAACACAAGCTTGTATTACTTTCACATATATACCTTGTGCTTGTGTAGTTGCTCTCATATCTAGTTGTGTTTGTGTAACTAGCTATATATCTTCTTGCTTGTGTAGCTTAGAAGTAGCTCCCTTTGCGTGACTAATTTGGTTTGTGTAACCTTGTTAGTCACATTGCTTAGTTTGTGTAGCTAAGTATTTGTGCTCTCTAATTTGGCATTGGTTGCCTTGTTATCGAGCTTTACTAGTGAGCTTAGGAACTTTGTACTTTGCTTACTAGAATTGTGTAGGAGCTCCCCGGTGCTTGAAGTACTAGTGCATAGGTTTGTGTGACCTTGTTCTAGAAGTGGTTAGGTGGGCTCTGGCTAAGCTTGGCACCTTAGTTGCTTAATAAGGATCTTTGTAAGGTGCTAGAAAACATAGATAGATGGGTGTAGTCTTGGCTAGACCATTAGTTTTAATTTCATATTTGTTTTGGTTAGCCGGCGCGATTAAGTTTTAGAAAGGACTATTCACCCCCCTCTAGTCTGCCATCTCGACCCTACAAAGTTGCATACCCGTTAGTAGCACCAACAGTAGTCATTGCATCATAGTAGTCCTGAAATAACATATATGTAAGATATGATGCCAATGCTCAATGTTAATGATTAAAAGGAATAGAAACAAGCAGATTTCAGTATCCTACCATGAATAATTATGACTAATATTTCCAAGCATATGCCAAATGTGCTCTACTAAGTCATTTTTAAGTAGTATGTTGTGGGCGAGCACGTATGGCAACTTTGGTACGCAGCATGTCAACAAAACATAGATTACCACAAGTTTGACTTTAGGAGGTACAACAAATGATGCTCCTGGACTCTCATTCAAGTCAATATGAATGGTAGTTATAAAAAAAGGTCAATATGAATGGTGGCCTCCTCCCTCTCATCTTCTACAATCATATTGTGGAGAACCACATAAGCTAGCATGATCCTTCCAGCACCTTTTCTCTTCCAAAGTCTTGCAGGCCAGCGAACAATGATAAACCAGGACTGTAATACCCCCAAAAATATGATCCACATCTTTCCTTGCCCCTTCTTGGTGTTTGGAAAACAACTTATGCTTCTCAGAATATGGGAAAATGTTGTAGTCTTCGTGAAGGCAATCCATTCTATGTATATCCCATCAACAAGGTAATAACATGTAGTATGCTCATTCCTATTGACTGAAAACTAAAATCGAGGGGCTTCTTCATTGTTTGATCTAGCAACTCCAAACAAAGCATGCCAGATATCAAGGTCCGCCAATGCATGCAATCTATTCCTAGCATTCCAGAAAAACCACAAGACTCAATAACATGAAGTAAACACTCAACCACGGTGCGCGCAAGCACCGAGTGGCAAGAGCCAAGAGGTGTGCAAACCTCACTAAACACTTAGCCTAAGCCTAGAGCAAAGCGCCAATATGTGAATCTAACTAGCCTAAGCACTTCGCAAAGCACTACACTAGTCATCTAATATTTCCTTAAGCACTTTCAGTGGTTAAAGCACTTGGAATGGATCCTCAACTTCCCTACAACTTCAGTACACTCCAACACTTCTAAAACAACCAAAGTATATATGGCCCCAAAGGGCAAATATAGCCATTGGATAAAATTGCAGCTTCGCAATGAGCATCGAAAAGCTCCAGTGACCCCAACAGAGTTTTTTCGTGTCTGCCACGCCGACTAGCCATTGGAAACTAATCGCTGCTAACCGTTGGGCCCTTTCTCTGGTGCTCTCACTTGAGGTTTCCGAGGACCTCAAAAGCTTCTACGGAACACTGTGGGCAAGGCTGCTTTCTCCAGTGCCTTTGCTTGATAGTGAACTTCTACAGAGGTATTTCAGGCTCTACAATTTCTCCGATGCCTCCTGGCCGCAACCACCGGAGGTTTTCAGTGCTTAACTGAACTCTGCCTTCTTCTGTGTACTAAACCCTCTTTCTCCGTTGCCTCTCTGAGTTGCACACCAAACATATCCGGTGAAGCCTGACATTGCTCATTTGACTTCATTTCTTTGCGTCTTCTTGTCCGGGCTTCTTCCACTTGATGTCTTGGACTTCATGCATGTCTTCTAAGGTCTTCAATGCCGCTCCATGGTCTTCCTTAAGGTGTTGATAACTTGTTCTTCACGTTGCCTTTATTTGTCCAAGCTGTCCTTGCATCCAAATGAACTAAATACCTTGTATACTTGTATAATAGCAAACCACATTAGTTCATTTGATCATGTTGTCAATCAACCACCAAAATCACATATGGTCTATGCTAGTTGCCATTTTATTTATAGAGGATACTATGCTCAAGAACATGGTTTAGGCTAGTTCATCAGAATCATCTAAGTGTGAAGATAAATTTGACATAGTTTAGGTTGAGTAGAAAATTATAGGTAAGTGAAGGAAGATTGGGTTTGTAGCCTAAGTATGAAGATGACATGTAGAAAACAAGATGGGTCTAGGAGGATTATATAGTGTCTTGATTTGTGTTCTAGTTTTGATCTACATTATGGTTTGATGTAATTGGACCATTGACTTCATGCAGTGTAGTCCACAATTTCACCAAAACTAGATTAAACGCACCATGGAATCCAATGCTCAACAATTTCCAACAAAAATGTAGCACAAAATTCATGAGTTAATGACTTGTATTTTAGTAGCTAATAATTTGTATTTCAATAGCTAACAACTTGTATTTCAATAGTCATTATCCAAAATTTAGGTATGTATAGTTTTTTTTTGCACTGCATGCTAATCACTAGACTAATGCACTAGAGTGCATTTTAAACTTGTATTTCATCAACAATTTCAATAGATATCAATTTACTATAGCACATAGAAACTAGGATCATTGTAACTAGTATTTCAACATAGTAACTTGTATCAAAATTAATGAAGTAACTTTGAGGCATGGCAAAAAAAATTCTAGCTACGCTTTTGTCGACTAAATAGGCCCTAGGTATCCTCACCACAGGGGAAATCAATCAACTAGGATGGGGTGGCCCAATCGGACTACTTGAAAGGCCCAACCACATGAGGATACCTCATCTACTTGATGGACAAGGCATGATAAGACATACATGGAAATCGACTCCATCTATTGTAACCAATGCAACTAGGAAACCTACCTATAAACCGATAAGGACTATATAAAGGGGGTAGTAGGGAGCCCCTGATTGGCATCTCGAATAGATTCTCAACCCACAAGCACATAGTTGTGACCTCCTACTTGGAACCGACCCAGCGCACGGTGCACAAGCAATAAAACCCCATGATACACTGGACGTAGGATATCTGTACCTAAACCAGTAGAAATCTGCATCCTATGTGCTACCCCTCTGATCTACTACACATGATACATTATTTACTAGTCGGACATAAAAAATAATGACAACTTTCATCATGGTGACATGGAAAGAATCACTACTAGAAATATCCACTTCTATGACGAAAATTTTAATGACGAATTCGAAATTGTCATAGAAGATCATTTTCTATGATGAATATTTATGTTTCATCATAGATCAGTGGTGACGATCCTCCAACCCTCCCTATCTATGACGAAATCAGGCATCGTCACACAAAAACATCATAGAACAACACAGAGTTCGTCACAAAAAACATCGCGCAACTGTTAGGTTGAAGCATTGTAACTAAACAAAGTCTAAGCTTGGGTTGGATAATGCCTTAGTCATTTTTATTAAATAACTCTCCCTCAAACACCTTAGTGCCAACACATGCTTAGATCTCACATCTTGAGGCCTCCATGTTGTCTCTAGCATCAATAACAATCGATATGTTTCTGGTATAACTAACTCCTTGTGCTCTTTTGTTGCAAGGTGTGCCAACTTTCTAGCTTCAAGATTGTCACTTGACACACGCCTTTGTGTCTTTGCACCCTTCGTTTGCTATTTTCTGAGCATCTAAAAAGCTATTAAGCTCACCTTAAAGATCTATCATACACGCATGATCATTTTTTTTCTTTTCTTCAGCTGCTCCTTAACTTTCTTTCCCCTATTGGTCATTCATCTTTAACATCATCTAGAGAGAACCATGCCAAAGACCATGGAACCCATCTCCTAGAGCCGCACTGCACCACGACACACACAAAGACAGCGTCATGCCACCCCGACATCCACCGAGCAACGAAGGGCAAAGAATATGAATGGACTTCTATTCTAGCACTCACCTCGTTAGTCAAAAAGAGACCATTATGGGCCACCACGTCGGCAAGAAACCCATCCATCATCGGCAAGATGAAGGAGAGGACCACCGTCCTCGATAGGACACCTATGCAAGCCAAACTAGAAAAACTAACTAGATTTTAAAGACTAGAGAAACCAGGAAGCCAACCCACCTCCCCTTGCTACTGGAACTAAGGGAGGGGGCCAGAATCTTGGGTGGCGGGGTAGCTTTGTTCGCTCTTCTGCGAGCGTTCGTGGGGTGGAGCTATAATGGTTGCGTCTCAATCGAAGAGCATTCGTTGGGTGGAACTATGACCGCTGCGGCTCATGTTGAGTAAAGGATGCATGTGTGCACACCAATAATTGAGTTTGATGGCATGGAACTATGATTGATATGAGGAAAGGTGTGTGGTGTTTGATTTGAGGTACGATATATACTGGTAGATGAAAAAGTAGATATTAACCACAAGATCATTTATTTTGTTACATGAAAGAAATATATTTGTTGTGTTCATTAATGCCACAAACATATAAGACACTACTTATTACTTCCTCTGTTCTAAATTGTAAGTCATTATGACGTTTCTAGATATATAGTTTTTACTATGGGTGCATTTGGTAGGGATCTAGATTTTTATAGAAACGTTTCGGATCTAAATTCTATGAAGAAACGTTTCAGGAGATAAATCAGAATCACTTGATCAGACCACCTCTGAAACCAAAACGCTCTGAAACCACCTTATTGTCGATTCGGGAGCCAAGGCAAAGATCCTGGAACGTTTATCTGCTATGATTCATGAACCAAACGGTCCTTATGTATCTAGGCATCCAGGTATGTAGTAAAAGTTGTGTACCTAAAAGCTAAAGTAATTTATAATTTAGAATGGAGGGAACAGTAAGGATCAGTAGCAGGCTTAAAGCTTTTTGTAAGCCTGAAAAGTTAGTATCTAAGTAATAGATTAAATCAAATCTTTTAAGTATACAGACTACACAATAATTTTACGTACTAAAATTGGACGATAAACCTGGGCGACAGAGCCCGCCAAATTCATTGAGAATCCAGGAATGTTCAGCTGGCTTATAATCTGTCTTATTCAGCTTGTTTTTTCAGCCGGAACAATATTTTTCTCTCACAAAAAATCAGCCAACAGTGTTTTTCAGCCGGCTTATAATTCCAGACGAACGGGTGAAAGGTCTAGATGGCTAGAGGGGGGGTGAATAGCCTTTTAAAACTTTCTACAAAGACAAACTAAACAAGTTTATCAATATAACAAATAGCGAGAAGCGAGTTTTGCTTAGCCTACGGGGTGTTTGCAAGCCACCTATCCAATTCACAACTCTAGTATATTTTCACTCAAACGCACAAGTCAAACCGAGGAGGTAACTACCACTACAACTAGCAAGCTACACAAAAGAGCTACTCTAGCAAAGCTAACTAGCTAGCAAAGATAACTAAGAAAGTAATACAAGTGAGAGTTAGGAGGGTATCACCGAGGGGCGAAGTATTGAGCCAACCAATAAGATCAACAATGAATACCAAGACAACCGAACACCGGGATCAATCAATCACAATATGAAAGTGATGACACGAAGATTTATCTCGAGGTTCACGTGCTTGCCGGCACGCTAGTCCCAGTTGTGTCCCTTTTCACCACGTGGTTCGGTGGCTAATCGGTCTCACACCGAGCCTCTCAAAAGGCACCACAAGAACCTACCCAATGGCAAAAGGTTGCAAATGACACGAGCAATCCACTAATGTTGCCTTTGGCGCTCCGCCGAGGTAGGCACAAACCCCTCACAATCACCGGAGGTGGCCAAGAACAATCACCAACTCTTGCCAACGCCTCCAAGCTGCTCCAAGCCGTCTAGGTGGCGGCAACCACCAAGAGAAACAAGAATCCCGCAGCAAATCAACCACCAAGTGCCAACTAGATGCTATCTCACAATACAAATGCACTTGGATCACTCAATCTCACTTCGAATATGCAAACAAGCAAGAGAGATGAGTGGGAGGGGAGTTGCTAAGCTCAAAGTGCTCACAAGTATGTCAAAAGTCCAAGAGTAAGAGCCTTGAGCCGGCCAACGAGTATATATAGACGTACCCCTTCGAATATAGCCGTTAGGAACGAGATCCAGCTGAAATCGCGTGGACCGGACGCGCTGGTCGCGTGGACCGGACGCGCCGGTCACTTCAACGGCTAGTTTTCAAACAACCGACCGGACGCGCCGGTCGTAACGACCGGACGCGCTGGTCACGACCGGACGCGCCGGTCCCGTGACTCACCGGACGCGCCGGTCAACACCGAGTCGCGCAAAACGAACCAACGACCGGACGCGCTGGTGAACCGACCGAACGCCATAGTGACCGCGTCCGGTGGGAGTCCAGTAAGCTCCCTGGACGACCGGACGCGTCCGGTGGCCTGTGACCGGACGCGCCACCGCGTCCGATGAAACAACCGAAACAAGCGCAGATACTGGACACTGACCGGACGCGCCGGTCGCACAGTGACCGCGTCCGGTGCAGCGTCCGGTGCACGCAGTGACCTCCGTTCGCCTCCGTTTCTTTTCCGACTTTCGGCGTAGTGGAAAATAGGCATTTCATTTCCCCGAAATCGCCTGAATCCCGCGCTCGCACGCTCGGCGGGAGGGAGAGAGGACCCCAAATCCTCTCTACCGCTTAAACTCCAACGCCATCGCAAATGTGCTAACACCACCATGTGATCTCGTCAAGTGTGAGTGTGTTAGCATTTTCACAATCATTTTTCGAGGCGTTATTAGTTCTATCCAAATGCATATGATCATGAAATGCACACCTAGAGGCACTTAGGAGTTCAATAGCCGCGTCATTCCCCTCTTTATAGTACGGCTATCTATCCTATAATGTAACCACACCCACTAGGTGTCTTGGTTACTAAAACACAACCCTTAAGCATATACCTTTGCCTTGATCACGTAGGGTCGCGTCCAAATCCAAGTGTGGCCATCATGATCACCATGTCCATCTTGCCACCAACCTTGGAATGTACTAATCCTCATATGCTACATACAACTTAGGCATAGGATTAGTACTTATGCATTGTCACTAATTACCAACACCAAACATAGGACTTTCAATCTCCCCCTTGTTGGTAATTGGTGACAACCCTTTCACAAAGATATTATGATAAAATTTTGATTGAACCCATGTCACATTGTCCAAGTATATTACCATGTGTAAGAAGTATGGACAAGTGATCATGAATTCAAATTGATAGCAATGGCTCCCCCTACATGTATGCTATATGTTTGGATTTTGGAAGCATACATGTTAGATGGGAAAGATTAGGAGCATTGACTACCAATAGGTGCTAAGTGTTTTAGATTATAGACCTTTGAAGCGTGATACCATCGGAGTAGCGATAAACACCATCTTAGCACCTTGTGTAGTTAGATATCACTTGAAAAAGCACAGCCATAACTAGAAACCTCGTGAGATCAACAATATAAGCAAGGTTCTAGTACCACTTTGGAAAACATGAAGCAAGAAAAATCTAACTACTTCCTATTCATGCTAGTACTTCAATACATCATTCAATTGTATACTAGCAAAACACCACACAAGCAATGTATCGGAGAAAAAGAAATGCATAACTATGCATCATACATATGAAGTGCACATAGAAATGCAACATTCATGTTTAAGAGCTTGCTCCCCCTACTTGTGTGCTCAAAATTTTAGTTGATCCCCTTCTTTTATTATTTTCTCCCCTTTTGTGCTTCTCACCTTTTGAGTTCTATCTTTGTGAACACTTTTTCTCCCCCTTTGGCACCAATGACCACAAGGGACCAATCTTAGATAGATTATCATGTTGAATTATGGGGTGAGGATCAAGTTTGTGATTCAACCTAGATTGCTTGCACAAAAGAAATGCTTCGGTTTGATCCAAGGGCAAGCTTCTTCACACCTCACTAGAAGGGTTATCATGCACCATGTTGAAGCAAATATTTAGACAAGTGATCTAGATTAAACGCTTAGGATCACAAGCTACTTAAACAAGTTATATGCTACCACTAGATCATACAAGTCATGGAAACAATAGTGGCACCATATAAACTTCAAATTCATTTGATTTTCATGAATGAGCCTAGAACATAAGAAATCATGACTAGATGCACTAAACATGTCCTTAGTATAGAATGTATGACATGTCAACCAATTGTACCTTGGGGCTTGAAGGAGAGGCATGTCATATCATGGAGGTGCATCAACTCATGTTGGAGAAGTCAATTATGTTCAACTCATTCTTTAGCTTGTGAAATCTCTTCTCATCAAGTGGCTTGGTGAATAGATCGGCTAGTTGATCTTCGGTGCCCACACTCTCAATAGCAATGTCACCCTTTTGTTGATGATCTCTAATAAAGTGATGGCGAACATCAATATGCTTTGTTCTTTGATGTTGAACCGGATTGTTGGTTAGCTTCACGGCACTTTCATTGTCACATAGCAATGGCACATTCTTGAAATTGATTCCAAAATCCTTCAATGTTGCCTTCATCCATAAGATTTGTGCACAACAACTACCCGCGGCGATGTATTCGGCTTCGGCGGTAGATAGTGCAATACTATTTTGCTTCTTGGATGACCATGAGACAAGTGATCTTCCCAACAATTGACAAGTCCCGGAAGTGCTCTTTCTCTCCACTTTGTCACCGGCATAGTCGGAATCCGAATATCCAACTAGCTCAAAGCTTGCACCTTTAGGATACCACAATCCAACATCTTGTGTATGCTTCAAATACCTCAATATTCTCTTTGTTGCCTTCAAATGACTTTCTCTTGGTGAGGCTTGAAATCTTGCACACATGCATACACTAAACATCACATCGGGCCTTGATGCCGTCACATAGAGTAGGCTACCAATCATTGATCTATATTGCTTTTGATCCACCATGTTGCCACTCTTGTCACTATCCAAACTTCCACTAGTGCCCATTGGGGTTGTAATGCCCTTTGCATCTTCCATGCCAAACTTCTTGAGCATATCTTTGATGTACTTGGTTTGGCTCACAAATGTTCCTTCCTTCATTTGTTTGATTTGAAGTCCAAGAAAGAAACTAAGTTCACCGATCATTGACATTTCAAATTCCTTTGCCATCATTTTCCCAAACTCATCACAATAATCTTGATTTGTTGAACCAAAAATGATATCATCAACATATATTTGCAATACAAACAAGTCTTTCCCAATCTTCTTGGTGAAGAGAGTAGTATCCACTTTGCCCATGACAAATCCTTTGGATAGCAAGAAGTCCCTTAATCTCTCATACCATGCTCTAGGTGCTTGCTTCAATCCATACAAAGCTTTCCTTAACTTATATACATGGTTGGGTTTCTTGTCATCTTCAAAACCGGGAGGTTGTTCCACATACACCTCTTCTTGAATGTACCCATTGAGAAATGCACTCTTTACATCCATTTGATATAGCTTGATATTGTGAGCACAAGCATAGGCAAGTAAGATCCTAATTGCTTCCAATCTTGCAACCGGGGCATATGTTTCACCAAAGTCAAGACCCTCTATTTGTGTGTAACCTTGAGCCACTAGTCTTGCTTTGTTCCTTACTACTATCCCATCTTGATCTTGCTTGTTGCGAAAGACCCATCTTGTTCCAATGACATTGTGATCCTTAGGTCTCTCAACTAGTTCCCATACTTCATTTCTCTTAAAGTTGTTGAGCTCTTCATGCATTGCATTTACCCAATCCGGATCTCTCAATGCTTTAGCAATGTCCTTGGGTTCTTCCATTGACACAAAAGAAGAGTGAGCACAAAATGATGCCAATCTTGATCTAGTTTGAACTTCCCTTTGTATGTCACCAATGATGGAATCTAATGGATGGTCTCTAGCAATGTTGGTTGGTTGAAGCACTTGTACTTGATTGCTTGGATGTTGATGTTGATCATGAGTTGGAGATGATGAACTAGCCACTTGTTGATCTTGTTGCACTTGAGATGATGTACTAGCTTGATTTTGCATTAGAGACCCACTAGCTTGTGTAATTGGACTTTGGAGCACTTGATCTTTGTTGTCATCCACATCAATCACTTGCTTTGGCCTAATATCACCAATATCCATTTCTTTCATAGCATTGGTCAATTGAGTTCCTCTCACATCATCCAAGTTATTTTCCTCATCTTGAGAGCCATTTGTTTCATCAAACTCAACATCATGAACTTCCTCAAGTGAACCACTAGCCAAATTCCAAACTCTATAAGCTTTGCTAGTAGTGGAGTAACCAAGTAAGAATCCTTCATCACATTTCTTCTCAAACTTGCTCAATCTAGTGCCCTTCTTCAAGATGTAGCATTTGCAACCAAATACCCGAAAGTATGCAATGTTGGGCTTTCTTCCATTTAAGATCTCATATGGTGTCTTCTCTAGGAACTTGTGGCAATAGAGGCGGTTGCTATAGAAGCAAGCCGTGTTGATTGCTTCGGCCCAAAATGAATGACTCACATTATACTCATTCAACATTGATCTTGCCATATCAATCAAAGTTCTATTCTTTCTCTCAACTAGGCCATTAGATTGAGGTGTATACTTGGCCGAGAATTGATGTTTGATTCCAGGCTCCTCACATAGCTCATCAACTCTTGTGTTTCTAAACTCACTTCCATTGTCACTTCTCACTTTCTTGATTGTGGTCTCAAACTCATTTTGCACTCTCTTGATGAACTTCTTGAATATGTCAAATACATCACTCTTGTCCCCAAGAAAGAATACCCATGTGTATCTAGTGAAATCATCCACAATCACAAACCCATACTTGTTGCCACCAATGCTTGTGTATGTAGTTGGTCCAAATAGATCCATGTGCAACAACTCAAATGCCTTGGAAGTACTCATAATGCTCTTTAATGGATGAGTGTTGCCTACTTGCTTTCCGGCTTGACATGCACTACATAGCTTATCTTTCTCAAATGTGACATCCTTCAAGCCTCTAACTAAGTCATGCTTCACTAACTTGTTCAATTGCTTCATGCCGACATGACCAAGTCTTCTATGCCATAACCAACCCATACTTGATTTGGTGAGCAAGCATGTTGAGAGTTGAGTGTCACTAGCATTGAAATCAACCAAGTATAGATTCTCATATCTAAAGCCTTTGAAGATCAAATTAGAGCCATCAACACTAATTATCTCCACATCATCAACACCAAATATGCACTTGAAACCGAGATCACACAATTGAGCAACCGAGAGAAGATTGAAGTTCAACTTTTCAACTAGGAGCACATTGGAGATGCTATGATCATTTGAGATTGCAATCCTTCCAAGAGCCTTTACATCACCCTTGCTATTGTCACCAAATGTGATACTATCAATGCCACTATCATTTGATTTGAGAGAGTTGAACATTCTTGAATCACCGGTCATATGTTGAGAGCACCCACTATCAAGCACCCAATGCCTTCCTCCGGCCTTGTAATTTACCTACAAAATAAATTAATGTTTCTTAGGTACCCATACTTGTTTGGGTCCTTGGAGGTTAGTAACTAAGCTCTTTGGTACCCAAATGGCCTTCTTCTTTGGACCCACAATTGGTGTACCAACAAACCTAGCATGCACACCTTTCTCACCCTTGGTAAGCACATAACAAGAATCAAAAAGAATGTAATCCATTTTAGCATGAAACTTGTTGTTGTTCTTGTTCGTTTTATTACAATTAATCTCTAGATGCCCAACTTGCTTGCATCTATTGCAATAACGACCATTGCTCTTTACAAAACGAGACTTTGGAGTAGCAAAGGCCGCCTTGCCCTTCTTGGGAGTATAGCCCAAACCCTCTTTGTTAAGAGAGAACCTTTGGCTACCCAAGCATTTTAGCAAGCGGGCATCCCCACCATAGGCATTGCCTAATGCGCGGGTGAGATCATCCACCTCTCTCTTGAGAGTCTCATTCTCAACCACAAGTGATGAATCACTAGTAGTAGAGGTAGAGTTGGTTGTGGTGGATGATGATGAGCTACATGAAGCATTAGTAGGACCAACAAATAAAGAATCATCAATAATATCACATGTTAGTCCAATATCACAAGTGACAATCACTTGCTCCTCCTTAGCTTCCTTCATGAGCTTCTCCAACTTGAGGTCCTTCTCCTTGATGAGCTCAAGTAGAGAGGAGTGGGCTTCCTTAAGCCTAGTGTGAGCAACTTCAAGGTCCTCATGGTCTTCCTTTAGACACTCACGAGAGGCCTCTAGCTCATCAAAGGATTTCCTAAGAGCTTTAAGCTCTTGTTCAATTCCTTTGCACTCCTTACTCTTTTTGAGAGCAACAAGCTCCTCCATCAAGGCATCATTTTCATTGCTCTTGGCAATGAGCTCTTGCTCCAAGATTTTGCACTTCTTGGTTGTCCTCTTGTAGCCCTTGCTCATTTGATCTATTATGCCCAATAGATCATCCTTGGAGTAGTCCTCATCCTCCTCATCATCACTCCTACAACCATCACTAGCACAAGAATCATCATCACTATCATCATATTTTACCTTGGTAGGCTTGGCCATAAGGCATGTCGATGTAGTGTCGAATATGGATGACTTGTTGGAGAGGGCGATGCTTGCAATGGCTCGCCGAGTTGTCCTCTCATCATCACTAGAGCTTTCATCATCATCACTATCGGAGTTGTCACTATCCCAAGTGACCACATAACCACCACCCTTCTTCTTCTTGTTGATAGTGAAGCTCTTCTTCTCTTTCTTCTCCTTCTTGTTCTTCTTCAACTTCAACTCCCCATCATGATATCTTTTGTCTTCATAGGGACACTTTGCCACTATGTGATCGGGGCTATTGCAATTGTAGCAAAGCACCTCCTTTGCCTTCATGAAGTCCCTTCTCTTCCTTGCACCATATCCTTTCTTCTTCATGAACCTCCCCATCTTGTGCACTAGGAGGGCCATGGTCTCATCATCGAATGGATCATCATCATCACTCTCCATCTTGCTCTTGCCCTTAGAAGATGAAGCCTTGAATGCAATGGGCTTCTCTTGCTTGACCTTGGTCTCCTTCTTCTCTTCTACCTCATCTTCATTATCATTGTATTGGGCATCGGTCATTATATCTCCAAGCACATCGGTTGGTTTGACCTTGTCCAATCCCTCTCTAAAGATCATTCTTCTCAAGGTGGCAAACTTCTTGGGTAAGCACATCAAGAACTTGTGTGAGAAGTCCTTGTCCTCAACCTTCTCTCCAAGCCCCTTGAGATCATTGACAATGACTTGGAGCCTATAGAACATCTCCGGGATGGATTCATCATCCTTCATCTTGAAAGTGGAGAACTTGTCCTTGAGCATATATAGCTTGGCACTTTTTACCGTTGAAGTGCCTTCATATGTTTCTTCAAGCCTTATCCAAAGCTCATTTGCCTTTTCAAGATCTTTGATTTGCTCAAATACTTTGTCATCAATGGCACGGTAGATTGTGTCAAGTGCCGCCGTGTTGCATTGTTTGTTGATGCGGTCATTTGGAGTGAGATTTTCTTCATCAAGAATAATGTATCCTTCATTGGTCACATCCCAAACCTTCTCATGTATATTGCCTAGATATTGCTTCATCTTCCTTTTCCAATGATCAAAGGAAGAGACACCATCAAAGAATGGAGGCTTGCCATTAACATGATTGAACATAACTTGAGCCATCTTGCACCGAGGTTGTTAAGCCTTGCAAACGGTGACCACGGCTCTGATACCACTTGAAAGGTCTAGATGGCTAGAGGGGGGGTGAATAGCCTTTTAAAACTTTCTACAAAGACAAACTAAACAAGTTTATCAATATAACAAATAGCGAGAAGCGAGTTTTGCTTAGCCTACGGGGTGTTTGCAAGCCACCTATCCAATTCACAACTCTAGTATATTTTCACTCAAACGCACAAGTCAAACCGAGGAGGTAACTACCACTACAACTAGCAAGCTACACAAAAGAGCTACTCTAGCAAAGCTAACTAGCTAGCAAAGATAACTAAGAAAGTAATACAAGTGAGAGTTAGGAGGGTATCACCGAGGGACGAAGTATTGAGCCAACCAATAAGATCAACAATGAATACCAAGACAACCGAACACCGGGATCAATCAATCACAATATGAAAGTGATGACACGAAGATTTATCTCGAGGTTCACGTGCTTGCCGGCACGCTAGTCCCCGTTGTGTCCCTTTTCACCACGTGGTTCGGTGGCTAATCGGTCTCACACCGAGCCTCTCAAAAGGCACCACAAGAACCTACCCAATGGCAAAAGGTTGCAAATGACACGAGCAATCCACTAATGTTGCCTTTGGCGCTCCGCCGAGGTAGGCACAAACCCCTCACAATCACCGGAGGTGGCCAAGAACAATCACCAACTCTTGCCAACGCCTCCAAGCTGCTCCAAGCCGTCTAGGTGGCGGCAACCACCAAGAGAAACAAGAATCCCGCAGCAAATCAACCACCAAGTGCCAACTAGATGCTATCTCACAATACAAATGCACTTGGATCACTCAATCTCACTTCGAATATGCAAACAAGCAAGAGAGATGAGTGGGAGGGGAGTTGCTAAGCTCAAAGTGCTCACAAGTATGTCAAAAGTCCAAGAGTAAGAGCCTTGAGCCGGCCAACGAGTATATATAGACGTACCCCTTCGAATATAGCCGTTAGGAACGAGATCCAGCTGAAATCGCGTGGACCGGACGCGCTGGTCGCGTGGACCGGACGCGCCGGTCACTTCAACGGCTAGTTTTCAAACAACCGACCGGACGCGCCGGTCGTAACGACCGGACGCGCTGGTCACGACCGGACGCGCCGGTCCCGTGACTCACCGGACGCGCCGGTCAACACCGAGTCGCGCAAAACGAACCAACGACCGGACGCGCTGGTGAACCGACCGGACGCCATAGTGACCGCGTCCGGTGGGAGTCCAGTAAGCTCCCTGGACGACCGGACGCGTCCGGTGGCCTGTGACCGGACGCGCCACCGCGTCCGATGAAACAACCGAAACAAGCGCAGATACTGGACACTGACCGGACGCGCCGGTCGCACAGTGACCGCGTCCGGTGCAGCGTCCGGTGCACGCAGTGACCTCCGTTCGCCTCCGTTTCTTTTCCGACTTTCGGCGTAGTGGAAAATAGGCATTTCATTTCCCCGAAATCGCCTGAATCCCGCGCTCGCACGCTCGGCGGGAGGGAGAGAGGACCCCAAATCCTCTCTACCGCTTAAACTCCAACGCCATCGCAAATGTGCTAACACCACCATGTGATCTCGTCAAGTGTGAGTGTGTTAGCATTTTCACAATCATTTTTCGAGGCGTTATTAGTTCTATCCAAATGCATATGATCATGAAATGCACACCTAGAGGCACTTAGGAGTTCAATAGCCGCGTCATTCCCCTCTTTATAGTACGGCTATCTATCCTATAATGTAACCACACCCACTAGGTGTCTTGGTTACTAAAACACAACCCTTAAGCATATACCTTTGCCTTGATCACGTAGGGTCGCGTCCAAATCCAAGTGTGGCCATCATGATCACCATGTCCATCTTGCCACCAACCTTGGAATGTACTAATCCTCATATGCTACATACAACTTAGGCATAGGATTAGTACTTAGGCATTGTCACTAATTACCAACACCAAACATAGGACTTTCAACGGGGCCTAAAACCCCTTGAGTATTTTCAATAATGATTCAAGAGGGCTTTTGCCTCATAGATTATTGAACGAGCTAAGAAGAGAAGTAAAAACTCATTAGTGACGCCCAAGCTTTTGCGCCCAGGACTTGTTAAGAAGAGAAGTAAAAGCTCATTAGTGACGCCCAAGCTTTTGCGCCCAGGACTTTTGGGTTCGGAAGACCTATATAGGGATTTTGAGGCATGATGCATGGAAACCACTAAGGCGTGGGCTAGTCCGTGAAAGAAAAATTTTTGAGTGTCATATCGGATATATTATGGGATATCGGAAGGAGTTTTTAATACTAATTAAAAAACTAATTACATAACTCGTCTTGAAACCGCAAGACGAATTTATTAAGCCTAATTAAGTATTATTAGCACATGTGTGTTACTGTAGCACATAAGGCTAATCACGGACTAATTAGACTTAAAAGATTCGTCTCGTGGTTTCCAACCAAATCGTGCAATTAATTTTTTTCCTACATTTAGTAGTCCATACATATATCTAAATATTTAATGTGATGAGGTGAAAAATTTTTAGGTGAGAACTGACACAGCCTAACCGGTCGCAGTCAGGTACTAGAAGACAAGTTACTTCTAAAAAAGATACTTTTGCTAACTTTTAAGGAGATGTGTGCAGTTCATGCATGTGAATTTATGATGATAGATGGCTTCAATTAAGTAGCACAAGATGGGGCACGTGAAATTTTTAGGTGGAAACTAGCCTAACCGGTCGCAGTCAGGTACTAGAAGACAAGTTACCTCTGAAAAAGATACTTTTGCTAACTTTTAAGGAGATGTGTGCAGTTCATGCATGTGAATTTATGATGATAGATGGCTTCAATTAAGCCCATGTTTAGTTCACCTCAAAATTCCAAGTTTTTTCACTCTCTCTCCATCACATCAATTTTTAGCCGTTTACATGGAGTACTAAATATAGGTAAAAAATATCTAATTACACAGTTTAGTTGAAAATCACGAGATGAATCTTTTGAACCTAGTTGGTCCACGATTAGACAATATTTGTCAAATAAGACGAAAGTAGTACTATTCATCAGGTTGAAAAAATCTTCGATCTAAACAAAGGCTAAGTAGCACAAGATGGGGCACGTGAACCCATATGATTCCTTTTACGTGCCACACATTTTTCTTGTAAGGTAATATCGAGGAAAAAATATACTAATATTTATATTTATATATAGATAACTTATTTTTGTAACAATTTAATGATAATCTTTGATATTTCTTAGACCATTTTTTATTAACGCACATATACAAATCCTACCCTTATAAGTATCTTTGAAGACTGAACTGTCAAATTTTCGAGATCGACGAAGTCATCATAGACACCTCGCTATCAACACGGAAACGTCGCCTACGGTCAAAGTTTTTAAAATTTAAATCTTGATATGCGTGTGTGCCTTATAAAATGAAACAAAGGTAGTATTTTTAAAACTAGAAGTAGGTACGAGTCACGGGGCTTTGTCTACGTAAGACCATAATAAATTTATGGTGCATGCACGCAACTAGAATAGGGACTTGGGTCGTGCTATTTGAGGGCAGGTCATGACACGGTCTTTTGGTACGACCCGAAGTACGGCACGACATGAAATATTTTGGGCCGTGTCAGCACGACACGAACATGAGGGCCGTGCCGTGCCCAGAATATTGGCACGGCGGGCTACATGGCCCGGCCCACATCTTGGGTCGTGCTTGGGCCGGCACGGCACGAAAATGACACGTAGACACTTCTATAACTATACAATACAATTTTCTAGCATTTACTATACTGCTTATCTAATTCTTGAATAGATTCTGAAAATCATTAAAATTTTATTGAAATAGTACACAATATATATATATATTTCATATCACGAGCGAAAAAAGAAAATTAGCAAAGATATTTTGAGGGCCGTGCTTGGGCCGGCACGACCCGAAGGTGTGCCAGCGTGCCACGGGCCGTGTTTGAGCCGAAGAAAAGATTCACCGTGCCATATCGGCACGGTCCAATGTGCCTCCCGTGTCTAGAGGGCATGACCCAAAGCGGCACGAAACACGAGAGGGTCGTGCTGTGCCGGCACGGCACAACAAGGCCCAAGTCCCACCTCTACACGCAACCTTCACTCCGTGCTACAATTTTCATATGCTCTTGCAGATCGGCCAGGCGATCACAATTGGCGCACACACGTTTGTAGTAAGCCTATAATAACATGAAATCGTTACTTTTGACACTAATTGATTAAACTTAATGCACGTTCGGTACAGTGAAAACTTTTTTTTTTTTCAATTCAAGGGTACATTTAAGACTTGTAACTTCTGTTGTTTTGACAACAACCTTGAAACTGAATATTCCAATTGAACGGAAATTCCTCCCACTAATGACGCAGCCAGAATGAGTAGGGGCACCAATGGCCATTCATGTTTCCATTGACTATTTCCAAAATCAGCTGAGAATCGAATAAAGTGTGGCTATCAATCAAATTCTTCAGAATCCACTGCCGCTGCAGGGGTTCGCAGCGGCGGAAAAGAGGAAAGCACTGCCACTGCAGGGATAGCAGCATCCCGGCATGATTGATGCCACGGCAAGGCAACCATCCGTCCTCCTAACCAGGATGAAAACGAAAATGATAAAGTCCGATTTTTAGAAATCGTTTTTGAGTGTTTTTTTAGTCTAAATGGAAACGGTAGCGGTAATCGAAAAAACGAAAACAGAAATGGTAAAAATAATTAGAAATGAAAGTGAAAATAATTTTGCCCTCTTTCGATCATTTTCGAAGATTGTTGTATTTAACCGGGACTTTACCATTGGTAATTACCAATACAACGCATACTTTAGGTCATCTAAGCATGTCCTTCCATCCGCGCACACACATGCACATAAGATAAATATTTTTTTAGAAAAGAATTATACAGTAAGTGTTTCATGCGTATAGGAACAAGAAGGCAATCAGACAATCAGCCAACAATCAAGTATTGCACCCGTAACCAGAATTGTCACACTGTTGCGTGGTTTGTCACTGTTTGAGACCTAAGATGGTGTAAATTATATGGTTTTAGCTTATGATCTTGTCAATTTGTGACTTTATTTATTATTGTAATGTGAGATAGGTCGAGTTATATAGATCTTCTCATGTTCTACGGTTTGTCATGTTTATCGTTTTTGATGATATCGTTCTCATGAATTCCAATCGTTATCGATGTATTTTCCAGTCGACTACTATTATTTTCAAAATTACCGGAATATCGACACCGTATTCGTTTCCGATAATATCGTATCAATTTCATTTTTGAGAAAAAAATATGAAATTAAAAGTAATTTGGCCTCCTATCCATGGTTCCGATCGTTTTCATCCTGCTCGGAGCAACATCCTCGGAACACCATCCATTCCAGCCACATTGCTGCCCAGGGGAAAGCACGGCCGCACCGGATCCGGCCGCCTCGGGGCTCGCCCCCCGCACCCGCCCCCGCCACCGGCCGCCATTTCCCGGGCTTTTCTCTCTCCTTGTCGTCCGCCTCCCATGGCCCCATCCCCTTATCAAAAAATAAAAAAATGGCCCCATCCCTCCCCATAACCCCTACAGGGCCCACCCGTCATAGTCCCTGCAGGGCCATAAACCTCCCAGCCCACCGTGCTGTCAACTACCCCCTTCAATTCCTCCGTGCCGCGCCGCGCCGTTGCAGCAGCAGAATCTGCCGCCCCCACCCCACGCATGGATCGCGCCGCGCCGCGCGCTCGCGGCCGCCGCGGCGTATCCCAAGCGGCGGTGGAAGCGGCGCCGTCCTCCTCCCGCGCGCGCCGCCGCGATAAGGCGCCCGTCGTTGTCATCGACCTCGGCGACGACGAAGACGAAGACTGTGGCGGCGGTGGCGGGGCCAGGAAGACGGTGGGTGGCGCTGCAGGCAGGCGCGGGGGCTCCAGGGAGGTTCCTCCGCCTCCGCCTCTGCCGCCGCCGATGATGGTGCCGGCGGGAGCGGTGGCGATGCGGACACGATCGAGGAGGCGGGCGATGCAGGCGGCAGCCGTGGTGGAGGAGGCGCCGACGACGAAGAGGAGGAAGAAAGGAGCGACCCCAGATGCCGCGGAGGCGTCCCGTGGCCGGGGGAGCAAGGCCGCTGCGGCCTCGACGGCGACGTCGAGAGATAAGCGGCGCGCTGGAGCCTCGAGGTCGACATCGAGAGATAAGCGGCGCGCGCGCTCGGGACGAGGCTCGGAGCCAGCTCGCGCGGGCCGCGCGCGCAAGCGCAAAGGCAACGAGTCGGGGGCGGAAACAGAGGTGGAGGCCCCCGCTCGGAGGGAACGTGCGAAGGCGCCATGTGTCAGTGAAAGTGATGACGACGGCGGGCGAGGCGATGACGCTTCTGACGACGGGAATGCGGAGCCTTGCGCCGGGGTCGCCATTGGCGCTGATCTGGTTAACGGGGATCGTCGGACAGCTAAAGGTGAGGATCATATCGAGGAACATGGCGGGTACCAGGAGAACAGTGCTGTGAATTTGAATGATGACTTGGTCTCAGGTGATGCAGAGGCAGTGGAAGGTGCTGGTGATGAGGACACAAGAGGGAACAGTGGCCTGGCATCGATTGCTGATGTGGTTGCTGAGGAGATGGCACCCTTTGAAGATGACTACGATGATGAGATGTTGGAGGAGCAGCTTGTTGGAGATGTGATCCGTGCTTACAGTAATGGCAGAAACTTTGATGCAGATGGAGTGGATTGGGAGGCAGAGGATGAGATGGAGTTCGATGATGATGCTGACAATAGTGATTTTATGGATGATGCTCACGATAGTGATTTTGTGAATGATGCTGATGAAGGTGGCAAGTCCGGTGATGATGCTGACAATAGTGATTTTATGGATGATGCTCACGATAGTGATTTTGTGAATGATGCTGATGAAGGTGGCAAATCCGAACCAATGCAAAATCATGCTAAGATGGAAATACAAGACTTGGTGAACCAGAAAGTTGTTTTGGGTGGAGGGAGGTGTGAGGAGGAGGGGGGGCAGGAAGAAGAGTTGGGTGTGGGAAAGGAAGCAGATAAGAAGGAGGACGTGGAACCAAAGAGTGAAGCAGCTCCAGGTTCTGATCAAGGGGGCTTGCACAAAGAAATTCTGAGCTCTGATGAGGAAATCAAGGTGCTTGAAAATATGAGTAGTGCCCCCTCCAGGAAGGCGTCAGTTCAATCGAAGTTACCAACTATTCCATCTTGTGTTGCATGGAGAACTCGATCCTCATGGGGGATAAATCGAGATAGACTATCATACAATACGTATTTTGAGGCATTATCTGATGAGCCGAAAGAGGATGATGATGATACAGAGGTGGAACTTGATGAAGATGAGGATGACAACAATGACGACGACAGTAGTGACGCTTATGATAAAGACGACGAAGAGAAGGAGGAAGAGGAAGAGGAAGAAGAGGCTGAAAGGAGAAAACTCAAGAATGGGATTTACACATCAGATGATGACATGATCAATATTACTGTTCCTACCTCAAGATATGATATGTTCGAGAGAAAAAATACCTCAAGATATGATATGTTTGAGAGAAAAAATACCTCAAGATATGATGTGTTCGAGAAAAAACATACCTCAAGATATGATATGTTCGAGAGAAAAAATACCTCAAGATATGATATGTTCGAGAAAAAAAATACCTCAAGATATGATATTGAGTGGGTGGAGGATGAAGATAAAGATGCAAATGTTGATATGTTACAGCCAATCTCCTTTAAGAAAGATAGCAGCTGGAACCCTGTGGCTGTTGGCAATGACACATTTACTGAGCAACAAAAGCAATCACGATTTACTTGGGAGCTTGAGAGGAGGAAAAAGCATAAGCTTGGGATGAAGACAAATCCTTTGTATGAGCGGGATTTGAACTCAGATTCAAACTCATCAGGTTCTGACCAGATCAGAAAGTATGGCTTCAAACGTGATGGGAGTCATAAAGTTGATAGGAAAAAGAAGCATACATCGTCCAAATCGGGCAAGAAACCCAGCAGTACAATCATGCTAAAGCGGCAGTCTCTTCTGAAGCTTTTGGTAGATAAAATGAGTGGCGATAAAAGTTTAGAATCTTTTCCATTTGATCAGAATCCTCAGCTCCAGTTTATTTTCAAAGAAATGCATCCGTTGGTATTTTCATTTGGAGATGAAGATCTAGTAGCAGCTGACAGACCAGAACAAGATGTTGGATTGGATATGTTATGGGCTGACTTTGACTTTGCTTTAGAGTCTGAGAATATCGGCACTTATTATGATGATGAGGTACATTTAAATATTTGCAGATGTGTGGTACTGGTTTTCATTTTCTTTTTATCGATCAAAACACATGCAGATTTAAATGTGTGGCTTATTTATTTGAACACTGACTCTACAACTAGAACTATGATAAAATTAACAGGAGATGCACTATCAGGCTATTCTCAGCAAAAAGTTTGTCACTGGCCACAAACGCAAAAAGTTTGATTTGATTACAAGCACATCCTAGGAAAAATAGAGAAACAATCTCGATAAAAAAAAAACTCCCACTATTCACCGTCTGGCACAAGGGCAAAGATGTAGGAGATGCCCCTTGCTCTGGTCAAACCCCAATCATGCAACTCCTCTCTAGCGAGCAGAACTCCAGCCATTTTAGGAGATGCACCATCAAACACATATCGTCTTTGATGTTTCCAAATTGCCCATGCTCCAAGGGTGATGATAGAATTAAGCCCATTTTGGTCCTCACTATTTTTTTCGAAGGACCTTTTGAGACCTCACCATCAACCCTTGTTTCTCCCCTTGCCCATCATTCATCAAAGGAAACATCATCTGGCTGTGGAGGACTTGCAGGCTGCAGCAGGCTAAACCAGAATTCTCATGCAAAAACACACAAGGTGAGCAGGTGGTTTATCATCTCAGCTTGATCACAAAGAGCGCAGCAGGCAGGGTGCAGAAGACTCATTGTGCAAGCTGATCGGCGGTCCATTACCTATTATGAGTAAGTAACCACAAAAAGAACCGACACTTTCCTGGAGCCCAAGATTTTCAGATTCTTTCCCAAGGCCCAAGAGGACAGCACCCTGAAATAAACCCTTATAAACTGACTTGCCTCAATAATCTATATCTATCATTAACATAACTAACAAGAGAAGAAATAAAACATTTGAACTCTCTTTGATAGTGCAACACTCTGTGAACAATATGTGCATGTGACACTCAACCTATAAAATATAGCCTTGTTTTCTCATAATGCATATATGTTTGGTGTTTGTCAAGGACCTCACACTGCTGTCATGTCCATAAAGAAATCACAGGAATCAGAAATCCTTCAGGAACACTATTGAAGCTAGAACCTAGAAATGTACACAAAAAACTATTAGGGCATGGAAAGCATTCTCTCTGCATTTTCTTCAGTTTGATCTGGCTCAGTTGTTTCTCAGAGCATGTCTATGTCAGATAGTTTGCAGCTAACGTGCAGGAAACATCATTTGCCAGAACAGAGTAACTTAGTAAAACATTAGAAATGCTTTTTGCAGGTCAAGAAATCTAGTTCACTTAAAGGAGTTATTAGACAATAGTTTATAACTGTAACTTTAAGGGGCGATTCAGGTAGCCTTGAAGGTCAAGAGAACTTTATTATGGACTGTGTGAATGTTCAGACAAAAAGGAAGCAGAGATGTTTGTTCTTTGTTAAAAGTTTCGTCATCAGTGTGTTTCATTTGCTGAATTTCTTACCCAACATTAATGACTCAATTCCTTGTTCTCTTTGGGAATGGAATTTCCTAACTTGGCATCATTACATTGACTCAAACATGCGTAGTCTTTTGCATACCTGATACCATTGGTAGATTTCTACTCTTTATTCGGCAATCGGCATAAATAGTTTCATCTTTTAGAAACTAGACATCCCCTACTGTTTTCACGTAAAAGTTAGATAGCGTTTCAAGGTCATGCATCCATGATATGCTACTCGATTTTTAATGTTTATTTTCTTGAATGCAAGAGTTTGTACATTGCAGATACTTTGATTTGCCACTTATATCTAGTGAGAGTGGCCAAATTGAACTTATTAGCTTATGTTGTATTGTAGGGTCAAGAAGAAGGCAATCAGCTAGATTTTTCTCTTGCCCCAGTAACACCCTGTTCTCGTGGGAAGCATGAATTTATTATTGATGATCAAATAGGGATCAGATGCAAATACTGTTCCTTAGTAAACCTGGAGATCAAATTCATGTTTCCATCATTGGTAAGCTTTCTTATGGCCACAAGTCATGGCATCCTTTCTACAGTACAAGCTTCTAAATCTGGTCATTTAACTCATCAATTCTTCCAGGTCTCAAGCTTTGCCGAGACATTTGCATGGCCAAATGCCAAAGGTGTGAAGGATACATTGGTGTTTCATGATCTTTATGAACAAGCAGGCAGTGACATTGAACAATCTCAAGATCTTCATCAATATGGAACGGTGTGGAATCTTATTCCAGGGGTCATCAGTACTATGTATGAGCATCAGCGTGAAGCATTTGAATTTATGTGGACAAATTTAGTTGGTGATATTAGGCTTGATGAGCTAAAGCATGGAGCAAAACCTGATGTTGTTGGTGGATGTGTGATCTGTCATGCTCCAGGAACAGGAAAGACACGATTAGCTATTGTATTTATCCAGACATACATGAAAGTGTTTCCAGACTGCCGGCCAGTGATTATTGCACCACGTGGGATGCTCTTTGCTTGGGATGAGGAGTTTAAGAAATGGAATGTTGATGTTCCTTTTCATATAATGAACACAACTGATTACACTGGAAAAGAGGACCGGGACATATGCAAGTTAATAAAGAAAGAACACAGGACGGAAAAGTTGACAAGACTAGTG
This sequence comes from Saccharum hybrid cultivar R570, assembly GCA_038087645.1. NCBI lineage: Eukaryota > Viridiplantae > Streptophyta > Magnoliopsida > Poales > Poaceae > Saccharum > Saccharum hybrid cultivar. The sequence continues at coordinate 22,855,658 of JAQSUU010000496.1, forward strand.
AAACTGCTTTCATGGAACAAAGGCCATGGTATTCTTGGAATAAGTTATGGCCTGTACACAAAACTGACATCTGAAAAACCTGGCTGCACAGAAGAAAACAAAGTAAGAAGCATTCTTCTTGATAACCCTGGCTTACTTGTTCTTGATGAAGGACACACACCTAGGAATGAGCGCAGTGTCATGTGGAAAACTCTAGGAAAAGTGAAAACTGAGAAGCGTATAATTTTATCTGGAACTCCTTTTCAGAACAATTTTCTCGAGCTTTACAACATTCTTTGTCTGGTAAGGCCTAGGTTTGGTGAAATGTTTTTGACAAAAGGAAGAGTGGGTCGAAGGCACCATGTCTCAAAGAAGCAAAAGGATAAGTTTTCTGATAAATATGAAAAAGGAGTTTGGGCTTCACTAACTAGCAATGTAACTGATGATAATGCAGAGAAAGTAAGATCAATATTGAAACCATTTGTTCATATACATAATGGTAATATTCTTCGAACTCTTCCAGGGCTCAGAGAGAGTGTGATTATTCTGAAGCCTCTTCCCCTTCAAAAGAGTATCATTAGAAAGGTGGAAAACATTGGTTCTGGTAACAACTTTGAACATGAATATGTCATTTCTTTAGTTTCTACACACCCTTCCCTTGTAACCGCCATTAACATGTCTGAGGAGGAAGCTTCACTTATTGATAAACCTATGCTTGGAAAATTGAGATCAAATCCCTATGAAGGGGTAAAAACAAGATTTGTAATGGAAGTTGTTCGTTTGTGTGAAGCATTAAGAGAGAAGGTTTTGATTTTTAGCCAATATATTCAGCCTCTAGAGTTGATAAAAGAGCATCTTCGCAAGTTCTTCAAATGGAGAGAAGGGAAAGAAATTCTTCAAATGGATGGAAAGATCCTTCCAAGATATCGCCAGGCTTCCATTGAAGCCTTCAATAATCCAAATAATGAATCCAGGGTGTTACTTGCATCTACAAGAGCATGCTGTGAAGGGATTAGCTTGACAGGTGCTTCAAGAGTTGTGCTTCTAGATGTTGTTTGGAACCCAGCTGTTGGAAGGCAAGCCATCAGCAGAGCATTTAGGATAGGTCAGAAGAAATTTGTATATACATATAATTTGATAACTTATGGAACAGGTGAAGGTGACAAATATGACAGACAAGCAGAAAAGGATCACTTATCCAAGTTGGTCTTCTCTACAGAAGACGAGTTCAATAATGTTAGGAACATGCTATCTAAAGCTGAAATGGAGCACTGTTCTAAGTTGATTTCAGAAGATAAAGTTCTGGAGGAGATGACTTCCCACGATCAACTTAAAGGAATGTTTTTGAAGATCCATTATCCACCAACCGAGTCAAACATTGTCTATACTTACAATCAAATTACTCCTGAGTGAAGTCGATGGTAATTGTCAGCACCAGATTGTTTTAGTCTATTTCTATGGTATGCTCATAACTTCTGACTTCCTTCTTCCTATAGATGTTGTAGGTTTGCATTAGTTCTGTTCTTGCAAGCACTATCTTATATTTTGTTTTCTACCTGATTGTCGCTGTATCTTGTATATGGTGTTTGTGAACCAAATTGTTTATGAGAGGTTAATGCCTTGCTATCTTGATAATTTGGTTGTCATCTCGACATCTCCTATTTTCTATGTTGATTTTATGTTTCAGTCTTCAGGACATAGCATGAAGCTATAATTTTGTTCTCCTACTAAACTGCTTTATTTTGATTCTGCTTGTCATCCTATTTGACTACTTGTAAAATTGGAGCTCTCTCGGCATTTGCATTAATTAAAGCTAACTTTATGTTGCCATCATACACACATGCAGTTATGCACGCTATCAGGTTTAGTGCTGTTTATTGGTTTGTTACAAACTAAACGAATGTTTAAAATTGCGTCGTCTATGACTGACTTGCGTTTTCCCATATGTTTTCCGCAGGTTTCATTTTCTTTATTATTGTCTACCGCACAATGAATCTGCAATTGTATCTTGGAGAGGACCAAAAGCAGAAGTTAATAATGGGTGGTAGAGCCTCAATGTATTTGATGGTTCACAAGGTTGTGGGCTTTTCGATGCTCATGCCTATATCCAAATGCGATGTATAATAATACCATTGGACCTTTTCAGCGGTTCAATTCTATTTAAATAAAAGACTGCCTCAATTCTAATACACGGACTCTGCCTCCTACGGCATTTTGGGTGTTCCACTTTCATTTTGTGTCATTATTATACATGCCACCATAAAACTACCAACCGTAGTCCTCTTGTGAGGTAGACTGGTACATGTATGCACTTTTTTTTTAAGTTTCTCTACTACAAATATGTTATTTATAGATCATATGCTCTTACGATAAAAGGAATACTGAAAAATGGCATCCTGCCTTCTTACCAACAGTATCCGAAGCGGAAATGCTCATGCGCCCTTTGTGGGCCTGCGGAGCCTAACAGGAGCTTGCGCCTGGCTTCTCCATAATAAAAAAAATGTTGATTCCCCATTTCTTTCCGTCGCGGCCTTCTTTCACCGTGAGCATGTGTCTTCCGCGGTCAACTCCACCGCGGGCAGTGCCCCGCGTAGCCATCCGACCGCTGGCATCCACCCTCCCCCGCTGTAAGATCCAAATGGCTAAAGGGGGGGTGAATAGCCTATTTAAAAAAAACTACAAGCTTCACTAGACAACCACGTTAGTATAAAGATATGGCTATGCTAATTCTAGCACTAGCTCAACTACACTATGCAAGCCACCTATACAATTTTAGTGAAGCAAGTCTATGATCTCTAATACACACCAACAAGGCTAAGTCACTAAGCTACTTACTCCTATGTGATAAAAACTACACTAAGCAAACTACACTAGAACTAGTACAAGAAAGTAAAGAGCAAGTGACTTGATTCTTATACCAACGATGTAGAGAAGTAATGTACTCGAAGAATCAATCACAATGATCAACCACAAGAGAAATCCTCGGCAAAGGGATGACACAAGATTTTTTTACCGATGTTCACTTGCTTCCCGGCAAGCTACTCCTCGTTGTGGCGATGCACCCACTTGTCGGTTCGCGAGCTAATCGACTATCAAGAGTCGAGCCCTCGGCGGGCGCCGCACAACCGCACACAAGATGGGGATCCTCCAAGCCACGAGCTCCACTAGAGTATCCAATTTGTGAACTCCCGCGGGGAAGGATCAAGAACCCCTTACAACACTTGGTGAGGGCTCCAACAATCTTCAATTGTGAGCTCAATCACCTCCGCTGCTCCAAGCCGTCTACCGTGTCGGGAAACACGGAAGAGTAACAAGAAATCCGCAGCAACTCGAAGATCAAGTGCCTCTAGAATGCAACTCTCAAGCAATGCACTTGAATCTCACTCAATCTCACTCAAGATGTGCAACTATGCAAAGAGGTGAGTGGAGGGGTTGTTCTCTAGCTCAAAGGATGTCTCTATGTCTCAAAATGTGCAAAAGTTACCCTCAAACCCCGAACATCTTCTATTTATAGCGAAGGGGTACGTAGCTAGCCATTACTGGACGACACAGTTAAAATCGCGCTGACCGGACGCTCCGGTCAGGGTGACCGGACGCGTCCGGTCACTACAGGACAAGCGAAAGCAGTGCGTGTCAGAACTAGCCGTTGCCCTGACCGGACGCGACAGTGCCAGCGTCCGGTCGCGTTCCAGTAAGCTCCCATCGAGACCGGACGCGCCAGCCACGTCCGATCGGAGTCCAGTAACGGTCCACTCGTGACTGGACGCGTCCGGTCGAACGTGACCGGACGCGCCACCGCGTCCGATCGCATCTGCCCTCAGTGCTGAACTCCTGGGTGCATGACCGGACGCACCGGTTCCGCGAGGGACCGGACGCGCCGGTCCGCGACCCTTCTCACACGCGCGTCTGTCTGTGGTTTGAACTGACCGGACGCGCCAGCCGCGTCCGGTCAATTCGACCACAGCGTCCGGTCACTGTATTTTCAGTGATAATCATTTCGGACTTTCGCCACCTTTTCTCGCCTCCGGCGTAATAGAAAATAGGCATTTCATTTCCTCGAAAACGCCTGAATCCCGCGCTCGCAAGCTCGGCGGGAGGGAGAGCGAACCCCAAACCCCTTACTACCGCTCAAACATCACCGCCTTCGCAAATGTGTCAACACCATCAAGTGAAAAACACCATGTGCATGTGTGTTAGCATTTTCACAAATATTTTCAAGGCGTTATGTTAGCTCTCTACTAGATCCTAATGCATATGCTCAAGACATTGATCTAGTGGCACTTGATCCCTGAGCTAACCGTGATTGCTCCTCTTGATAGTCGGCTATGTATCCTAAACCCGGTCAATCACTTCTCTACTCAACTTAGACCGGCAAAAGGAAAACCCTATGGTTATACCTTTGCCTTGCGCTCTTAGATCCTTCTATTCCACTTGATCATCATATCCATCATTTTATGTGCATTTCTTCATGATCTTGCTCATCATTTCATGCACCAAATCATGTGGTCTTGTGGCCATCTCTCCATGCCATTTCCACCTCCATCACATGTTGCTTATGCCTAGCTTAATCACACTTGATACAATAGCATTAGCAACTTGATGTCATTAATTACCAAAACCAAACTTGGGCTTTCACCCCGCGCTACTCCGTTCAAGCAATAAATAGATGCTACGTTGAAAGCGCATGTTGCAAGTGTTGTATATTGACGTTACAAAATAGATCGTTTTGTTACACATGTTATAATGGCTATACATGTATGTTTCAAATGTTTCATCTGTTCCAGACGTATATTGCAAGTGTTGCAAAAGTAGATCTGAATGTTACATATATATGCATGTTGCAAGTATATGTTTCAAGTGTTTCGTACGTATGTTGCAAGTGTTTTATATGGATGTATGTTTGGTTTTCAAGTGTTTTCAGGCGTTTTCCACAAGTGATTCAGACACTTGTCTCAAGTGTTTCATCTGTCTTCTTTTATATGTTGCAATTGGTGTATCTGGATGTTGCAAAGGTAGATTGGGTGTTGCGCATGGGATACACGTGGAAAGCGGTTGGCGGCGCGGGTGATGTCTGGGGCGGCACAGGCCCGCTGCTGTGCCGCTTGCTCGCGAGCTCGACGCGTTGCGGGCACGTCCGGACGCTAGCGTCCCGGATCGAACGTCCAGGCACTAGCAAGTCCGTATCATGAGAGGAAATATTCTTGTCATGTTTGTCTTGTCAAACTACGCACCTCAAAGTTTCATTTTCCTTTGCCTTTTCTGGTGAAATACCCACACGATCAGATTATGTTTGTTGCAAGGGCGAGGTGTTTTACCTAAAGGGTCAAGATTGTACAGCTGGACTATACCAAGTGTACAATCTTTCAAACGTGAAAATGCAGGAGTACCATTATGAAGATGGTCATCAGTAGTTTGTAGAAGATGAGCTTTTATTATGCTCGGGTTCTACCATTCAGCATGTGGTCCAATCAGGTAATATGAGAACCAAGCTATCCCAGACCATGTTATTCATCTTTTACATCAAAATATGCTGCAATTTTGTGCAAGACTGGAAATGGACCACTTATATGGTAACCAATGCTTCAGTCAGGTTCAGGTGACAAAGAAATGTTGAATTTTCTTCCTTCGTGTGTACGGAGTACTATGCATTTGGGAATTCTGCTGGGGAAAATTCAAGCAAAATGAGCTCAAGTTTTTCTTTATACGCAAAACCTTAAGGTGCGTTTGTAAGGGATCCAGATTCTTATAGAAATATTTTGGATCCAAATTATCTAAAAAATGTTTCAGATGATGATTCAGAATCACTTCATAAAATTGTTTGGCCGGTAGGCTAGATTCTAGTTAAAAATATTTTTTTTCATAAAAATCATATAAATGAAAATATTTTTCAAAAAACTTTAAGACTTTTTTTGAGAGAAGAACAACTTAAATACAACATGTTTTAACTTGTTTCAATTTAAAAGAATTAACTAAAAGTTATAGTTGCTAATACAATGGGAGGCAAGAATCAAAATCACGTGAAATCAACTAACAACCATTTCACCTTGCTAGGCATAAAACGAGAAATGTTTGTAGTGATTCTCGAGTGAAACGTTTTTCACCTAACCTGTTTGGCAGTTATTCTTCCGATTCTCTCAAGAATTAGAAATCTTTCTGGTTGCACGCTTAAGGAATTTGAACCCTAAATTGTGCAAGCTTAAGGAATTAGGTTCAAACTCAAATTCAAATACCTCATAGACCTCCTAGGGCATTAAGTCATGAATTTGAATCAATTTAACAAGGTAATTGCACAAGATTGAAAGAATTCATAAGATGAAGCCTAAGGTTTAGGGTATTGATCTTCCAATTATTAAATAGGGGTAGGAAGGGGTACATTTGATCAAAGAAGCTCACCTAATCTAAGATCTTGATTTTTGCTAGAGTAGTGTTTTCCTAAAAGCTAAATTGTAAATAGTCAGATCACCAATCATTTAGGCATTATCCAGGCTAAACGACCAATAGACAGGATAAATGAACAATTATATAGAGATAGCGTACCACCATGTAGCATGTACATGGTGTTTAAAGGAGCTAAACGGCTATTTAAGAAAATAGTGTGCCAGCCAGAGAGAGAGAGAGAGAGAGGACGATGGCAAGGGCGAGGGCATACAAAGGTGATAGCTACGGCACAAGCAGCTTGGGAGGTGCTTAGATGATGAGGGAAAGAGACGTGTGGCTGTTGCAAGTGAAGATACGTGCGAGGTAGTGATGCACTAGGCAGAGTAGTTGTTTCTTATGTTTAAGTAGTTAATTTTGCAAGCATCCAGAAAACCGTTGTAGAACTTCACCTAGAAGTATTCTAGCGTATCATATTTACATCCTTAGGGAAAGCGATGGATAAGAGTTGTTTGATAAATAAGCTGTTCTTGATTATATCACAATCATTATACCAAAGTCTAGTTAGGGCAACGATAGATAAAAGAGTAGTGCGATAGAAGAAGATGCAGGTAGCTTAGGAGGACAACATGTAAGTGCTAAAGTTCCCATATGCTCCTCGACTACTACGGTTGTAGCTAAGACCAGATCACACACAAGAACACTATGGGGGCATAGACCCAACCCGACAGCGGAAAAGGGGATGAGAATGATGCTTGACAGTTATTGCAAAGAGCCCTATGTTTTAGTGACTTACTCAAATGTAGGGGATTACAAAGGTTAGACAGGGCTATCACCACCTGTTTACTACCACAATCATCCGTGGGGTAAGCCGTATCCTCATATACATGTTAGCCTAAACACTACATTTATGCTAAGGAACACTACTCTAATCCTGCCTGAAGATCATACTAGAGCATTCAATACGAACAGAGAACTAGGGAGAAGGTGATTCACCTAATTCTAGCCACACAAAGCTGTACAACTATGGTCTATACTAAGCAATCAAGATACTACAACAAAGGTAGCAGCAGTATATAACTAAGCATACAAGTAACTAGAGAAGATAGTTATATTGATAATCAAAGTCATACAAAAGAGAATATACAAGAGCTATACCAAACTTTCAAAAACTACTTTGGGAATCCGAGACTAGCTTGACTTGACTGGCTCTACCTCCCATACTAACTAGCCTAGTAACTAAAGACTAAAGAGAACAAATGAAGAGCTTCTTTGTGTGGCAAGAGAGTGGATCCTTCTCAAGTAATGGATCTAGGTAGCATGAGGTACTTATAGCCAAGGTTGAGGCAGTTTGGAGTCCGTGTGGGGTTGGGCGACCTCTAGGGGATCGGCTGACCCTTAGATTCACTGACTTTGCACATACATGGCTCAAATGCATCCCTGGCATCGGTTGGAAGGTACCTGAGGAAGTTGAGGCAGTTTGATGGGACACAGGGGTTAGCCGACCATAGGGGGTTGGGCGACCACCTCGTGTCGCCGATGCCATCCATCTTCGTTAGCGTGTTAATCCTCAGGGAGCATGTACACGGTGGGTACGATACCATTTCTCCTATCCTTTGTTCAACCATCATTCCGTATTTTATAAAACTTTTCAAATAAATCTTAAGTTCCTCGGATGATACTCTTAAACCACTCATGTGGAGTTTTTTGGATAGGGAAACTTTAAGGCATACTCGCATTGCATATGTTGCTAAATCAAATCTCAAATCCAACAAAAAAGATGCCATGCACTCAAATGGATGAACAGAAGTTACCAATCATGTCTTCTCCGCTAGTATAAAATGGTTCCAGCTCCTTTAAAGCTTCGTTGCTAAAACTGTTTCCTACACTGCCATTTGATACGGCTCTTGCAGGTTGAAGCCGTTCCGGAAGCCATACCGAACTGATTCATGCTTGTTTGAGTCACCATCAAATGCAGAAGGGAACGATCGACAACACATCTTACATCACACTGCCGATCGATTCGTTTTCTTTTAAGAGAAGGGAATATTAACACGGCTGCTATTTTACACATTACAGACAACAAACGCCAAAAATACAGTGCAGTTTCAGATCCGTGCAACACCTATGTCACTAGCTATCAGAGATTCAGAGAGAGAAAAAGAAGGAATGAACAAACTTATTGAAGAGCCCTCTGATGTTATCGACCCCACATACACATCATACTTTTTTTTTGCTTCAGTATTTCTGCTCATTATTCCTCAGATTTATTCCTTGGCATAACCTCTTCAGAAGCACCATGTCGCAATGTGTGCTAGTTTGTGTTTTGGAGCTAACGTATATTTATACAGTTACACTCTTGATCCTCTTCTGAGAAACGAAGAGATACCGCCGCAGGGCAAGCAGTGAGACCCAAGTGAACTTTGAGATCTTCTCCTTTATCATCAGCAGCAAGGCGGAGCTCAAAACTGTTTTAAGGATCTGAGCATTCAGGCCTTTGTAGAATCCTGGAATGCCTTCCTTGCTCCAGATAGCATGCAAGGCACCTAGCATTGTTTTTGGTGTTCTTGGTTTGCTTGGCCTTTCAGATTCATCGTCATCATCCTCATCAGGGTCTGCAGCCTGAATCATCACCTTGCACCTGTTTGACAATTATTTGTGGTAAGAGACAAATCATTAGACAGCATTAACAAGCAAAAGCAAGTGGTAAGGCCAAAATGCACTTCTGTTGTCAAGTAAAAGTTTGCAAACCTGATTAATGGATGAGTCAATACTGTAGCAATACTTTTGGAGACGGCACCAAGCAAAAAAGCTGAGAAAGCAGAAAGAGCAACTCGGGAATTATCCTCTGCTGATCCTGCATTTTTGCGTCGCTGCCTCTGAATTATCCTTTGCTTGAGCTGATCAAATACGGTGTACTGCAGAAGACAGATACCAACAATCATCAAACAATCACTTGATCTGTTCTCATTTTCTTTACCTTGTTGGCCACCATTACGATCTAAATCTGACTGTTACTTCTTCTACAAATATGTCAGTAAAATACAATAAAAATCTAAATGTCTGAAAATACCTTTCATATTAATTCTACGCATTGTTTACTGAAATGACATGCAGCTTTCCTAGCCATTCCAGCAAAGAAAATAATGGTGTTGTAATCATCTAGTCTTCTTCTTTAATCAAACGACACCTTTCTTGTGCGTTCGGAAAAAATATATACTACTATTGTTTTCACATGACAAATCTCCTTTTAATGTTTGTCAGCATGCATTCTTCAACCACATAACAAACATCTACAATACCCAATAAATGCACTATCGAGACATATTTCATGGTGAATTTAATAAAAACTAATTTGAGGTTATAGATATTGGTGTATTTTTCTATAATCTTGGATCAAAATTAGGAAACCTTGACTTCGTGCAAAACAAAAACGGGGGAACGGTGGGAGTATTTCAGTTTTGTCTCCTTGTATAAGTTACAAAATATAGTTTAGAACAGACAGTTATGCTGTAAAGGTGATCTTTGATTAGACATGCACTTTTTTTACTTCTCGCTTCAAATAAGTAAAGGCAAACACATTCAAAGTTGATGACACTGAAACGGTTTGAAGGCAGCACAGTTATAGAAGTAGAACATTTATGCACAGTTGTTTTGATGACTGAAAGGGAAGGCAACAAAAATTGCAACAATTTTGCACAACATTTTCCAGAACCAAGATCTTGGTGTACATATTTTTATTAGTGAAAATCTTGACAGTAGCAGATGTCTAAGTGCTCCTGTTACTGCTTCCTTAGCAAAGTTCTGAGTTTTCCCTCTTGTAGTTCAAGAGGTTCTCCCGTTTTTCTTTATGGAAATCAGGATAGCCATTTCCTATCATCACATTTGATAATATATGATAATATTGCAGAAGCAGAGTATATACATGCCCGAATCAATAGTCCCAAGATTTTTTTCCTCCTTGCCTGTGTTTGTTTGTGATGCGAAAAAAGTCTGGTCTCAGACAATAAAACTGAGCACCTTCAGAGTCTGTTCGGAGTATAATATCCCATCAACACAATCTTCAGTATCTATGTTTAATTGTTTAAAAACAAAAAGTTGACACAATTGGACACCATAGCTCATATTATCAATTTGAAGTCCTATACAACATTCATTGTATAAGAACCTTGCCAAGTTTAATACCTGAATAGAAGGATTGCAAGTCAATATAATGGAAATGCCCAAGCCATCGAATGCTTCCATCCAAGTACCTTCTGAAAGAGTTTCCCTCAGCCCTTTAGACTTTCCAAAGGCACTTGTCTGCATCCTAGAAGCTGCTGTATCTAATGGCTGGTAGGAAAGAAGCACAAATAAGATCAGGGAGCCAAGATTAATTTTCAGCAAAACCCATAGCATTTTTTCAGCAAACCTATAGCGTTACTTACCTGTGTCACGATAACAGTGCAAGCACCAGCAGCAGCTGCAACTACCAAGTTGGCTTTTGTTCCAATAGACTTTGCTCCACTCTTCTCCAAGTAGAGTCTTTTAAAATAGCTATACCCATAAAAATAAAAAAACGAGGAAACAAAAGACTGAATGTTCTTCGTGGTAAGGCCCTGATATAGGGACAAAAATTGCCTTTTACGAATCGCTTCCCAAAAGACATCTGAAAGGTTCCTGAAAAAACATTTGAAGCCACTTAGTTTATGTGTGGAGTAACTAGACATGCACAAGATAGATGCTGGAGATCTAAGTATGTAACAACATACAGGAACAGCATGAACAACAAAAACTCGGACGGAGGGGAAATACCACCCCCACAGTATTGTTCGGAAGAAGAAATGTCACTCTTCAACCAACCAAGAAACCCCCCAAACCCTGACAGTGCAGACCCTATAGGGCCGCACGATAACCTAGGCTGGCAGCCACAGCCACCTGGTTCAGCGCCTACCTAACCAGGTAGGACCGCACAGCTCATACAGGCCGATTGCCACCGTCATCATAGACCAGCGCCCTGCCACTATTCATGGGTTGTCAACAAAGGAGGTTGTTAATCAGCCCTGACATTCACTCCCAGGGAGAATTGAACCCAGGTGTCACAACCAGCAGGCTATGAACCCTTTCGCCCACATCAACAACAGAAGGCCAAGAAATACATGAACCACAAGGAAAAAAAACGCTTGGTCATAAACTCCAAAAAAATGCTCTTAAAATTGCAGTCAATTAATCTCAACATATCAAAATGTTATGGTCAAAGGATGGCCGTTCTAAGACAGTGTACTGTTTCAGCTTAACTTTTCACACCATAGTTGTCTAGGCGATTGGCCGTAGAAACAAGCTACACTGGTGCCTGGTTATGATAATTGCAGACCATATTTAGCTTTCCTCACCATAAGTGATTAGGCGTTAAACGCAAAATTCTTTCCCTGCTAGCCTGGTCATGATAATTGCTGACCATATTGTCAATCCCTGGATCCCAGGAGAAATGAATTTATCTTGAACCTAATAGAGTAAGGAACTAATTGAGTAAGGAACTCATTCACATGCCCATCTCACGTAAGCAATTCAGTCTACCACTAGTTCTAAAGGTTATAAGCAAACCATTTACCCTCGTCCTGCTTTACAACGACTTGACACAGCGCATGAATTGTGACCTCATGGACAGACGGTTCGATTCGATCGCAATCGCAGAGAATTTGGGACCAACTAATGTCAAAAAAGTCCTGACTGACTAAAGCAAGACTCTTCAAGCCGTCCCAATCACTCTCATCTTCCACTGCACAGTTCAAGAAATCTCTCTTAATTCAAAAGGCCAAATTGCAAAGCACGATCGTGAGAGAGAGAGAGAAAAAAAATCAGGAATCCTCTATCATCCTCTTCAGAGTCAGATCCAAATCCTCACGGACCGACTCTCGGCGCCAGCTTCCGACGAGCCAGCCACACGAGCCCCGTCGTACGGATCAGGCGGCCAGAGAAGAGCGGTAAGGAAGGGATGAATCAGCAGTTACCTATACTTCTGCGCGCCCTGGTGCGTCTGGAGCTCGGCCTGGAACTTGGTCTTGCAGGTGTCGAGCGGGTAGAGCACGGTGGTGCTGACGAGCGAGCCGATTGCCCCGGAGGTGGCCTCCGCCAGGCTCTCCCAGTCCACCCCGCCGCCGCCGTCCCCCGCCATCGCCCCTTCCTCTACCTGCCGGCGAGATCCCTCGGAATCTCCTCGCTCAGTTCTCTTCTCCCCTGCTGCCTATTGCCCCTTCGAGTCCAACAAACAAGTTGCGAGCCAGGTGCGTACCCCGTACCCGCGAAGCGAGGGGGAAGGTGTGGGGGTGCCTGCGGCCTGCGAGTAAATAGAAGAAGGGAGCCGATGGAGAAGGGGGAGACGTCACGGCAGATGGGCGACGAGTGGGATGGGGACGGCGGGACGCCAGCCGCCACGCCGGACCGGGGCGGGCATGCGGGGGTTTTGCTGTGGGAACTGACTGCTCATACACCGGGCGGCGCGATGGTTTCGAGATGCGGTGTTTGTTGGTGCCGTCGTGCGTACCTCTTTCTACGTGCGCCGTTGCAAATTTGCCATTTGCCCATTTGCATGTACAGTACAGGCGCGTTGAGCTGTTTGGTTGGTGTGGACGCGGGCCTGATTTAAATTGAAAGTTTTTTCAACTCGATAAATAGTACCACTTTTATCTTATTTGACAAATATTGTCCAATCGTGGACTAACTAGGCTCAAAAGATTCATCTCGTGATTTTCAACTAAACTATGTAATTAGTTATTTTTTTACCTATATTTAATATTTCATACAAGCGGCTAAAAATTAATGTGATGGAGAGAGTGAAAAAACTTGGAATTTTGAGGGGAACTAAACAACAGGCCTCGGTGGCAAAAGCCGCGCGCACGCTGTACAACCGTTATTTTTTTACCTATATTTAATATTTCATACAAGCGGCTAAAAATTAATGTGATGGAGAGAGTGAAAAAACTTGGAATTTTGAGGGGAACTAAACAACAGGCCTCGGTGGCAAAAGCCGCGCGCACGCTGTACAACCGGGCTGTCGCCGCCTCCACGCCCACGCACGAATGCACGATGGGGCAGCGCCCGGAATCATGTCGCTGTCGCTGCAGCCTAGGCTGGAGGTGCTGGACCAACAACAGGCTGGGCAGGCAGCGGGGGCGGCGTTTGATGGAATGATGGGTGGGTGGAGACTGGAGACGGCGAGGACGGACTCGGAGGAGGAGGACCGGCGCGCGCGGCAGGTCCAGGTCCGTCTTCTTGTCCGACGTCGCTCGCCTCCGTGGTCAGTCGTCTGCAGGTTTTCCACGCGGTGAGGCCAGGAGCGCGCCCGGACGAAATGGGGGCCCCAGCAACATGAACCTCGTGCCATGTGCCGGCGCAACTTAGGGCACGCCCAACGCTGGCTAATAGCGACGTACTGTCCCAGCTGAATTCGTGCTCCACGGATGCAAGCAGACACTAAAGCCGTACATCTCCCATCGCCGGCAGCGAGAGATGCTTTGTTTGTCAGAAGCCTCACTGTGCATGGAGCAGCCTTTCTCAGAGAGAAGCCGGCGGACAGCAGCTATGGTCCCTACCAATCAACGTCATCGAGGCTGTCGCTCCATCTCACAGCGCGTGCTTCAATCACTGCTTCCACCTTTTGTCAGAGCAGGCCATCGTCGCTCCTGCAGGAGACTCTGACGGACTGCGAGGCCACTGATCGTCGTGACATGGATGAACAGTGCATACGTGGCAGTTGGAGCAGCACGCCACGGTGGTGCGATGGGGAAGCCCTTAGCACTCGTTGCCGTCGAATACGATCGATGGCTAGGCTAAATATCGGTTTCAGTGCCGTCGCGTCTCAACTCTCGAGCGTCTGTGTGTTCATCGGACCGCCGTTGCCACAGGAAAAAGAATCAGTAGTGACTGTCCAGTGTCCATGAAGCAACAAGCAAATCATAGACACCTGTTGCAGATTGATGGTAGTCGTCTCGTTCGATTGGCTGGTGACTGGTGGCTGGTGCTGATTTGTTGTGAGAGAAAAATACTGCTGACTGGCCGGTGACAGCTGGTTGGTGCTGAATTGGTGTGAGAGAAAAGCACTGCTGGCAGCCGAACAAGGCCAGTGTCTATATACAATCATCACATGTATAATTACTTCTGAATTTATACAGCAATTTTATGTATTGATCTACTGCACATAGATGCATTGTGAACCGATTATAGATCAGTTGGTTGGGTTCCCTATGGTGGAACCTGCCCACCCGAGTTTAAGTCCTTGACTTGGCACGAGTGCTCGTATTTTTCTAGATTTATTTAACGGCGCTATGCTTTCAGTAGTAGGCGACGTCCCTGTCGACAGTGAGGCACCTGTGGTGACTTCGTGAATCTCAAGATCTGCCAGGGTAGGGTTTGCGTACGTATGTTTATAGGGGTGAGTGTGCGTGCGTGTTGTGGGCGTTTATGTTGTAATGTGTAATTAAAAAAAAACATAGATACATGCCGTAAATCCGCTGCAGGTGTTCACGGCTGCCCAACCAGATGTTTCTTTCCCCCATTGCCACATGACGTTTGTGACTCTGAATGACGGCTCTTGGGAAAACATTTTCACCGGTGCTCGAGGCAACAAAAACTAATAGGTGGGTATTACACACGGCATGTAGTACTTCCTTCTGTCTCTCATCTTGTCCTTTCTTTGCTTCTGCACTATTGACTTAAAAATTCTAACTCTTTGTGTTGTAACCCTCCTTTGCAATGTGTACATGTGTTATTGATTGACTTGAAATTTTATAGTTAATTAATCTATCTATTTTCTAAATCCAACCCTCTTGAATTTGCTACTAAGTTTTGTCATCACAACTTGCCGCCATCAGGTTAGGGCCTGATTGGTTTCTATATTTGGATGTTATGGAAAAGAGTCATGCTGGTGATAGTCAAGTCATAGAGGACCTATTTTCTTCTTTTTATAACTTGGATGATGATAAGCTTAATGGACCATGAAGTTCCATCAAGTGTTCCCGTCTTCAGCTTCCTTTATGTTCATATGTTTTTTCTCTCGATTTCCATGCTTTGAGCTCCTTAACGACAGTACTTAGGAAAAAACTCATTTGTGTCAGAGTGGTCGAGGGCCACTTAATCGGAAGTTACTGTAAAAACGAGTACCCTGACACAAAAAAGACTAGCCCGAGTTCATTTGAATTTATAAAGCAAGTACTAGATAATTTCCTATAATACCTATTGATTCAATACATATTTGGTCCAATCCATGAAAATTCTTTGGCCGACCAAATCAAAGTATAGAAGTATTTATGACGTCATTTAGAATAAATTGTGCCAACAGTTCAACAACTTGACAGGTGGTGCAAATTGGTCCAACAACTTGTAAATTTCTCAAATGAGTGCAATAACTTAGCAAATTGATGCATAAACCTTGCTAATATGGCAAATTACTTATTTAGTTAGGCGCTAGAATTAATGGATAATCAAACCAGTATGAACATCCCAAATCAAACCTGAAACACTACTAGATTGGTTGCAATTACAAAAGATGATCACGTTTGCAACGAAAAATTTCAACCTTCTACTTTGTTGGACAAAAAAATAATAATATTTCTATCTGGCCTACTTTACACATCTGGTTGCAAGATCGATCACATGTCTCCTAAGTAAATGTCTAGCTACAAGAGCGCTAACTTTGATCGCAAAACATGTGAATCAAAAAATAAGTGGAGTTCACCGGGCAGCCACCGAGAGACATAGGACGGTTTTAAGGTTAAATACTCCTTCCATCCATGAAAAAGTTAATTCCAAAAGTTATCTTGATCAAAATGAATTGCATCAAGTCCAAGCCCAAGCTAATGCAGTTGTTCAACAAGTTCTTATGCGGCATCCAGAAGTCCCTCAGCCGTCTTAGACTATCAGTACTGAAGTACTTGGTTTTTTCAGAGCTCAAGGGCCACCAATCAGGTTAGAGCTGCCTTTATTGGAAAATCATCAAGCAATTGTTCCATAATTCAATAACAGCATGGACCCATAAAGTGATTATCCCATTCATCAGCTGACAAGAACTCTTGGGCTGCATCAGGTGTTTGGCCCAATGCCTTCAGCCCAAATGCTTTTGCAAGACATATTGCACTAGGAGTCCAGGCTCAAAAAAAAAAAAACCTTGGCCTCTCTCAGTTTGCCTTTCTCAATGCACACCAGCATTACGCCCATTCTAGACAGCTTTGCTTCCTATTTCCTAGGCCTTTTAGTCAATTGGCGTGCCAGTCAGCCGGTTTCAGTGGACCCCTTCTGAATTGGGAGGCCTCTTCCTTTGCTTCCCATTTTCTGCCTTCGCAGGAGAACCGTCACCAATTGGTCCTTCATGATCCAAGCCAACCACAGCTTTAGAATGTCGAAAGCACAGATCAAATGGCTCCTCAGGGTGGGATCCCCAGCTCCCAGAATCCCTCCCCTCACCAGGATGCTACACCTCCTAGGCGCAAGAGGCGCGCAACAGAAAGCTCGCCACTCCAATAGTGGATGATATGGTGCGAAGGAGTACCAGAAGGCATAAAGCCCGACGGATTTAAGCATGAGGTGTTGGAGTTCAAGACGAAGCCAAGGAAGAACAAGAAAGTGTTAGTTTGATCTCCACCATACTTGGCCCAACGGCCATGTGTGGGCCATGATCTCGCGTCCTGATCGGGGACGCCCAGCCCGTGTTGGCTGGTGGCCCCCCGTCGCACAGTGCCTATAAGAGAAGGTGGGGGCCAGGGGCTCATGAGATGAGGTTCACTGGAGCCGCCACAAACCCCACTGTCCTAACCCTAGACCGATCGAGAGGGTGGCGCTGCCAGCGACGGGAAGCCCCACTGGTCTCCACCGCCGCCCGTGGATCGTGCCCCACTGGACTGCTACATCTCCATCGACTCCACGGGACTTCACCATCGACACCATGGCGGACCTTGAGTTCCTCCATCTCCGACGATCGGTAATGTCACCTACCACTCCCTCTCCTCTCTCTGGATCGAACTGTCACTTGTTTATATCAAATAGAGAAGAACCTACCCACTGATCTATACCTTGATGATCCTAAGATGCCAACAGAAAGTGCCGGCATCAGCAGAATTGGAGCCGTGTAATACTAGTTTAGTGCTATACTGCTAGTAGACTTTTACTTGTGTGTTAATGCTTGCCTACTATAGCTGACAATACATGTTGTTCTACTATGTCTGTGTTGAGAAGCTAAGAACACTGATATTGTACACTGAATGAACCTGCTTTGTACATTCAGCTTGAATGTTAACGATTCAATAAAAGATGCCTGATACTCTGATATATGCTCAAGACATGCTAAGCATCCATACTGAAGGCAACTGATGGAAGGCTAACGTGCTCTATTTGAATGTTTCAGGATGAAAGTATAACACAAAATGCTAGTGTATACTGTGTACGGTGTACGCTAAGGTTGAATGCATGCACTAAATCTGCTTTTAGACGAGGAATGCTGGAGCCCTTGGATGCAAAACAACCATTGAGAGTATGGAGATAAAATCACAGCGTGAAAAAGTCGTTCAATCCATATGTCCGTTGCAGATAGTGAATCATTTCTGGTTGTTGTGCTAACGTGTGACTATAAAAAAATGAAGAGCTTGATTTAGAGGTTTTGTTGTGGACCGTACCTATTCAAGATATAATTAGTTTTGGACAGCTACTTTGGATACCCAAATTTCCAACTATTTATTTACCAGTCCTAAACTTGCTGACCAGGCTACACTCTTTTTCTTTTGCGAGAAGTTGAACTGTTCTCGATGTGGTTGATTCAAGAAAATCAAAGAACATAATTAAACCTGATCATGGAACTACCCCGACTAGTCTGAAAAAAACACTATCCAATTCGACCTATCAGTACATCGGGTGAAATCAGGCTATAATTTTTTTACATGTAACCCGATCTAACTCTAAAATATCTAACTCATCAATTTATAAAAATATAAGAAATAGCTTAACCCGACAAGTCATGTCATCGATAGCCGTGGAACAAAATTTTTAATGCTAATGCTCCCGTGAGGGTGTCTGGAGGGACGGACGCGGCTTCCCTACTCGCTTGTGCGTCTGCTCGCTCCTGTCTGTGTCCCTTACGAAAAAATAATCTCTCTACTGTGCTTCTTCTCCACCGCGCGCCGCGGCCGCCTCGATCGCGCTGCCCACTCACCGCGTCCGCCTCCATCGAGCTAGTGAGCTCCACGACGGATGCTCCAGCAAGCAGGCGAGGGGAGGGAGGAGCTTTGTGTGACACCGCCCCGCCAGCAAGTTGCCTGCGCTGCTGCCGCACCGGCGAGCTCTATGCACGCCGCCGACCTCCGCGCAGGTGAGCTCCATGCACTGCCGCCGACCTCCCGCCGGCGTCGAGCTCTGCAACGACGAGTCTTCATTCGTCCAAGAAATAAGGTGATATTGCACTGAAAGGGCATGGTGCAACCGTATGTTTCAAGTGTTTCCGATGTTTTCAGAGGTATGCTGCAAGTGTTTCATATGGATGTTGCAAAAGTAGATCAGAATGTTGCACACGTTGCAATGGCTATACACGTTTGTTGCAAATGTATGTTCCAAATGTTTCATCCGTTTTTTAGACGTATGTTTGCAAGTATTTCACCTAGATGCTGCATATATTCCACACATATGTTTCAAGTGTTTTATTCTGGATGTTGTATATATTTTGCAATGATTTTTTAAGTGCTTTTAGGTTTTTTTTTGCAAATGTTTCAGATGCATGTTTCAAATGTTTCATCTGTCTTCAATCATACGTTACAAATGTTTCATTTAGATGTTTTAAAAGTATATTGGGCGTTGCACATGTTGCAACGATGCCGGTGGCTGGCCACCACCTTCCCCTTGTCTGTGAACTCCCTGGCTGGCGCCCTGGCCCTGTCATGGGTCATCACCAGCAGCTCCAGCGCCCCGGCCTCTCAGGACGACGCAGTCAAAGGGGATGGCGGCGCGACCTCCTAAGACCACGCAGTCGAGGGGGATGACGGCGCGGCGCAGGAAGAGCTGAGGGAGGCGGGCGTTCGAACGGGAGGCGCGGAGGGGGCGCCGGTTAGCGTAAAATGTTGTAGTAGACGTCGATGTCTAGATGTCCGAGCGCTAGCTGCGTCGAGTTTTTAAGCCAACATTTTTTTCTCGTGGCCCATCCCAAATCCGACCTGACCTAGCGCTTAATCAAGGTGTAGAACTGGTCGCGCACCCGCGTCACGGCGTAGCCAGATCGACACGGAGCCGCCGGGACGCGCATTGCAAAGCTCCTACGACTACGACCGCGCCCGCTTTCCTCGCCGGGTGCTAGCCGAGTCAACGGCTCTGCTGCCGCCCTCACCTGCACACGGCTCCACAACGCGAAAACGCCCGATTCCCTTCAATTCCCAACCCAAAATTCCAGCGAAAAAGCCCATCCAAAATGCCGCCTGCCCGCCCCCACCTCGTGGCCGCCGCCGCCGTCCTCCTCCTCCTCCCCGTCCACTTCGCCCTCGCCGCCGCGCAGGGATTTCGCGGCTTCTCTTACCTCCTCAACTGTGGCGCGGCGTCCCCCACCACCGACGGCCGCGGCCTCCGCTGGGATCCCGACGGGGACTACGTCTCTGCCGGTACCCCCGGCGCGGTCTCGCTCCCGGGCCTCATCGACCCCACGCTCGCTACACTCCGCACCTTCCCGCTCCGTCACGGGGCCAAGTTCTGCTACGAGCTCCCCGTCGACCGGAACCGCCGCTACCTCATCCGCCCCACCTTTTTCTACGGCGCGCTCTTCGCCTCCTCCTCCGCGCCGCCGCCGCCCGTCTTCGACCTGGTCGTGGACGGCACCTTCTGGACCGCCGTCAACACCACCGACGACGCGCGCGCCGGCGCCGCGTCGTCCTACGAGGGCGTGTTCCCTGCGAGTGGCAGGAACATGAGCTTCTGTCTCGGGGTGAACCCGGACTACACCGACGGCAGCCCGTTCATCTCCGCGCTGCAGGTGATCCAGCTCGAAGATTCCGTGTACAACGCCACGGATTTCCCGACCAGCGCCATGGGCCTCATTGCTCGCACCAAGTTTGGCTCCACTGGCGGCATGGAGAGGTGAGTGACCGGCCTTTGTGGCTTAGTTGAATTGTTGAATGGGGTGTCTCAAATTTAGTGATCTGTAGTCGACAGGACTATTTTAAGTCTGTAACCGATAGCATCATTTGGGCTAATTTCTGGTGCACCTAAATACCTACTACTTTCTGGTTTTAGCCTTTCTTATTAGAGTTTAATTTACATCATCTGTTGAAAACATTTATTGGGTAGGCATAGGTCGATCGGACTGCTTTTGTTCTTTCAGAACTTTTAATGCTGATGTGCTCCCACATAATTTAATTCTTCTGTGTGAGATCATCTGCGATGTATCATAGAGATATGCTCTTGATTTTCTAGTAGGATTTCTTTTGTATTAGTTGCTAGATATTGAAGGGCAGGCCTGGTGTAGTTGGTGAGTGCTAGCTCGCCGAGTCACCAGGTCATGGGTTCGAAGTCGTCTCTCTGCGGAATTTCTGCGGGGGTAAGACTTTGCTTCGGTTATTCCCTTCCCCAGACCCCACTCGTGTGGGAGCCTCTGGCACTGGGTCTGCCCTTTTTTTTAGTTGCTAGATATTACTTGGAGGAGAGATGCTCTTTCACTTGTTTATTTTCTTAAACTGTTTTATCTTTTAAGACCTATGGTCATGGTGCGTCTTACTCATAGAGTATGGGGGGGGAATTATTATGGCCAAAAAATATCAAAGAGATGGAATTTGCGACATAGGATTGATTAAGAGTGCAAGTACTATATCTGTTTATTAGTTTCCTGCATGTGTACGAATCATGGGATTTGTTTGGAGTTCTGACTTGATTCCTCCTTGTGTTTAATGTTAGGTACCCTAATGACAGTTTTGATCGCTATTGGCAGCCATTCCCGGACAACAAGCATGCTGTCAGTAGCACCCAAAATGTTACATCAGCTGACTTCTGGAATCTTCCCCCTCCTGATGTGTTTAACACAGCTTTTGTAGCAGAAAAAGATGCACCCCTTGTGTTACAATGGCCTCCAGTGGCTCTTCAAAATGATAGCTATTATGTTTCCCTCTACTTTGCTGATACTTTGCCTGATAATTCAAGGACCTTTGACGTATATATAAATGATTACCTCTTTTTCAAAGATCTAAATGTCACGTCAGCTGGTCTTTCTGTCTTTGCAACGCAATGGATTCTCTCAGGCTTGACCACAATTATATTGAAACCTGCTTCTCCTTCTGCTCTTCCTCCACTTATTAATGCTGGCGAGGTCTTTGGGCTTTTTCCTGTAGGAAGATTGACACATGCACGGGATGGTATAGCAGTTGCTACACTTATTGCCTCTTATCATTTTTTTCTTTCTGTAGAAATTTCATGGCTAATGTAATATGATGCATATTAAGTTCATAATCCCTTGCCATGTTATGAGTCACGGGAAACTCTTGTATGGCTGCATAAGTTGCCTTGCATCATGTTACTAGTCTATTAATTACTTCTAGGATGCTTTTGCAGTACTTGCCTTGGAGAGTATAAAGAAAAACCTTCAAAATATACCTGAAGATTGGAATGGGGATCCATGCATGCCTTCAGGATACTCTTGGACCGGAGTTACATGTGATGAAGGATCAAAAATACGTGTCATCTCATTGTGAGTTGAACTCATTCTGCTTCCATCTGTGTAGCATGGTTCTCCCCCCTTTTGCAGTGACATCATTGTATTGATTTATAACAGGAACTTTTCAAGTATGGGCCTCTCTGGATTTCTTTCACCAGATATTGCCAATCTGACTGCTTTGACTAATATGTATGTTTTCTTTAAAAAAAAAGTAATTGATTATTGAATAAAATAGCAAAAATTAAAAATAAAATAAATAACACTGTTACCATTTCCAGATCTTTCGCACACAACAGACTGGGTGGGTCTATTCCGAATCTTAGCAACCTAAGAAATCTCCAACGGCTGTAAGACCCTTAGCTATGTAATTTTGAAGGTCATCGTCAAAGTTGTATGCGTGTCTGTACATTACTTAGGAGAAGGGTCTATCTTGTAGGCACCTTCAAGAAAACCAGCTATCTGGATCAGTACCTGAGACATTGGGGACAATCAATACATTGCGTGAAATGTGAGTTAATTTCATCACTTTGTGCTTATAGTTTGTTATTCTCATTTTCAACAATTTGACATGAATATCTTTCATGTTGAAACAAATTATCAGCACCAGCATAGTGTGTTGATGATCTTCAATTTAGTCGTGTTTTCATGCTTTGAATTGCTGCACATCTATTCTGACAAGTAAATATGTGTTGCATGCTTGAAGAACACAAGAAGTTGACAGTAGATGTAAACCTGTGACATGAGTTAGTGTTATATGATGTATTTTAGTCCTTAGTTTGTATGGGTATGCCTTTCAAGTTTGTTATTATACATATAACGGAATGATATAACATATCTCTGCAAGTCCCACAGTATACAATATCTGTCCAATTTATGGGGATTTACTTCTTACAGTATCTCTCTGTTGGGAGTATGCCAATGGTTTGAGCAAGCCATTGAAAAGGAGAATAGCATGTTATAACATTTTCTTTTGTTAGTTACATGATTTGACATCCTCCCCTTTGCTCTACATGAGCAATTGTCTGACAGATAATTCAATCTTAGTTTATGGGTGGGAATGGTTTTGTTACGCAGTCTAAAACCTAGCTTCAGCAAAATGCTGGGGATATGGTGCAATTGTTTGCCCCATTGTTTTTTGTGACACAGTCTTACAAAATTGTGGTCAACTGACCATTTATTCCTTCTTTCAAGAGAATGGTGCTTCTGTGACTTGTACTCTGATGCAAACTTTAATAGCAGCTAGCTGGAGATATAAATAGGAACTGGAATTGGAATAGAAAACAGGAACAACTTTGCTAGTCAGGTCATGCTTCAATTCTCTTATCACCACTACAATTTTGAATGGAAAATCCTATGAAGGGCCATGGGATTTATGTGCTAGCATTATAGTAGACAAATTTCTTGGTGCGGATCGAATGTCTGTCCAGTACAGCTGCAGAACATCTGCAATGAAATACACTACATCCTGCCAAAATGAAAGAGATAAACTTGTCGGATACTACCTTAACCCCGCTTGAAAGTAGCTGAATTTGTTTGTAACTCTATCCACGAGTAATGCAATATGAGTTCCCAGCACCAAAAATGGAAGTGTCCCAAGTACCAAGCCAATCCTGGAGTTTGTGACATGTAAATGTAATGCTGCCATGTTGTCGGTTAGGTGTAGAGTGCCCGAGATTGGTGTTCTCTCTTCATGCACCTTGTATCTGGATGCCAATACTCCAGTCAGCATATGCTTTTGAATTAATCTACAGTAATGCCACTTACCAGATGATTTTTTTCTTCATTAATCAGATTTTTACAGTACAATAATTTAAATGGAACAGTTCCAGAGAACTTACTGAACAAGACAGGATTGACTTACGCGTAAGTTCAATGTCACTTGAACTCAGTTAGCGGTTGGTTTACATGTGTGTGTTTGTGTGTGTGTTAATTGGACTTATCTTGATCATATTTCAATAT
Organism: Saccharum hybrid cultivar R570; assembly: GCA_038087645.1. Taxonomy (NCBI): domain Eukaryota; kingdom Viridiplantae; phylum Streptophyta; class Magnoliopsida; order Poales; family Poaceae; genus Saccharum; species Saccharum hybrid cultivar. The sequence continues at coordinate 22,879,614 of JAQSUU010000496.1, forward strand.
TCCATTCAACTAGCAGATTTCTGCCAGGGAATAGCTTCTCTCCATGACCACCGCATTGACAACCAGGCATTTTGTACAACCAACTACTCTATGTGTACACAACATGATTCAGAGGTAGCAGGAAAGTTGTTGATTCTTTTAGGGTAGCTGTAGCAAAAAAATTTAACCATTCTGTGCATAAGAGCGAGAAAGCAGTACAGTGTTTCAAACCAATCAAGGAGGCTGGCAACGTGGTGCCAATGTATGCATTAGACAAAAGGTTCCGACACAGTTGGACAGTTCAACAGTGTTTACACTGGTTTGAGCTATGCTTGCAGAAGCTAAGCATGTATTTAGAATGCTGGACTTTGTACATTAGGTATTGGAAATGAAACGTTTCTTAGAAGATCTTCAGCAAAAGGTTCGCTTATGCTGAAATTTGTCTTATGCTGATGCTTATGTTGAAATGTTGTGAGAGAAAAACACTGTTTCATGGTTGAAAAGTAGCTTAAGCGAACAGGGCGAAAGAGTTTTCTTTGAGCAGTTCAGGTACGGGAAAGTTTCCTGGCGGTTCTTTCATATCCAAACTTTGCTAATGCCCTTCCTTAGCAGTAACGTGATCTTAGGCAGAAGGGACTGTATTCATGTGATATGAATGGTCTAGTTCAGGCTGCGTTCCTGTTAGGGTTTATTCTTTTTTAGCTTTTCGCTCAGAATTCTTGGGTCAGACTCAGATGTGGAACTGAAATTTATGGGAACTCTTCAATAGAAGTTGCATTCTCGGCTGGTTCCAGCGTAGCTAGCTGTTCGATAGCACCAACGAGGTTGCAATAGGATGTCTGGACGTGGCACTCTGCAAATCAGTTGAATCAATAACTCTAAAAAACTTCTCATCGGTACAAACACTCGAAATCATTTATTTAAGTCGAAAACTTTTCTTCTCGCAAATATTCATACATATATGAGACATTGTTGCACAAATTTAAGGCAACGTATTTGGTGCAAATCAACCTCTCCGTACAACCGTGCAAACTTCTAATATGAGCCACATGATGTTGATCGAAGGGCGCATTGTTGTTGCTTCTTAAGTCTCTTAACTATTACTCCCCCCTAATAAAAAGAATACAATGTAGCGTGGTCCTGAGTCAAACCATTTTAAACCTAAAAAAATTCATGACAAAAAGTATCAATATTTATGATATCAAAAATATACATTTATACAGTATAACTATATGGTGTCATAAATATTAGTATTTTTTTATAAATTTAGTCAAACTTTAGATAGTTTTTCTAAATAAATAATTAGAATTGCTTTATTTTTAGCAGAGGTAGTATTAATTAGTACGACTGTGGTGTGCTCATAAAACCACTACTCCCTTAGTTCAAAATTATAGACCACTTTAACTTTATGCTAAGTTAAATTTTCTTAAGTTTGGCCAAACTTACAAAAAAATGCACCAAGATCTCTAACATTAAATTAGTTTCATTGAAGTTTTCAATAAAATATGTTTTGATAGTGCATTTTGGAACACGATGAACCAAAATGAAACATTTGAGGCGCAACAAAAGATTATTGGAATCTAAGAGCAACTCCAACACAATGGGTAAATGTATTCGTTAAGCCATTTATAGCTATCGTGCTCAGAAAAGCATTCCAATAGCTTGTCTATATTGTTTTCCATTTTTCCCAGCTAGATATCCCACCATTCTCGTTGGCCATATTTCCCTAGCGAGGCTTGCTTGCTATATGCGTTTTTCTATTTAGCTAGGCTGTTGTAAAACTTTGCATTTTAGATTTACTTTCTATTTTACATAATAGCTAAATCTCACAATTTAGCATTCAATTTTACTAAGTCTCTTGGAGTTGCTCTAAGATAAAAAGGATTTAGTCGAGAGGGAAAGGAATTTAAATTCTAGAAAAAATCCTAAAAAAGATACTCATCTCCTAAATGTATTTTAGGGCCTGCTTGGTTCACTTCCAAAATTTACCAAGCCAAGGATTTAGCAAATCGTGATTTTGGCTAATATTTGGTTGGCTATTAAAACTTGCCAACTTCTCACATTTGACTTGCCAAATCTTTGGCAACTTTTTGCCCAACTTTTGGCTGCCAAATCTTTAGCAAGTACATGTCATCACAAAATTAACAAAACAAGAATCACTATTTTTGGAGTTCTAAAACTCTAGATCTTGCTCTGGTCAAGTTTAAAGACATTTTTAGAGCATTTTTCAAGATTAAATACAAACACCAGAAAACTTCTACAAACATCTAACATATTATGACTCCACTACATAGATCTTTTCTCAAGGTTTCCAAAAAGTCCCCATTTACTATTTTCGGAGTTTCCTAGCATGAAATATGAATTTTTGAAGATTTAACATGAACTTGAAATTCAAAATCCAGAATAACACACCCTACCAATTTGCTAGACACACCCGGTTGTACACCCGAATCAGCCACAATTGAAACCGACATGTGGGACCCATGGCTCCATCGGGCCCACTTGTCAAACACACAGGGAGACAGAGAGAGACGGGAGGCTTTCTTCCTCCTCCGTTCGCCGGGAAACAGAGGAGGCGGCCGGCCCGCGGCTCCGGCCGGCCGGGGCGGCGCTCCGGCGACGAGCGGCTGGAGGCCCGCGCGCATCCCTAAGAGGTCGTGGCTCGGCCAGAGGTGGTCCATGGACTCTTGGCCACGGAGGCAGGCGGCTGCGGCTGCGGCCATCGGCGGCAGGCGAGCACCGGCAGCGGCGGACCGAGGGGAATGGCAGCGCGAGTACCGGTGGTGCCCGGTGCAACTGAGAAATGGCTCAGCTCAGCTTGAGGCGACCCATGGCCGGCTGGCCATGGAAGCGGGTCGCGACGCGCGAGCAGCTCCGACGGCGGCCGTCTTCAGCGCGCGGGAAAGCCAGAGGAAGGGCGCGTCGAGGGCGGCGGATGGCGGTGAAGGTGCCGCGGTACAAGGCTAGGACAGGGAAGGCATGGCGGAGCGGATTGGTTGTCGGCCATGGAGCTCAATTCGGCCGGCAATGGCGGCCACGGCCATCGGTGGTGTGCGCGCGCGTGAGCACGGACGGAGAGACAGAGGGAGTGGAGGGAATGGGGGAGTGCTCTGGTGCTGCTCGGCTTGCCAAACGCGAGAGGGAGCAGCAGGGCGGGGCAGAGGGCATGGACACGCGGTGGTTTGGTGGGGATGCGACGCTGGCATGGTCGCCACGCGTCGTCCTTTGGAGCAAAAACGCGAACAGGTGGCGGGCAGTGAAGTGGACCGTTTGGAGCTCCAATTTGGGCCTGATCTGGGCCGATCTGGGTCTTGGACCTAAAACCAAATTTGAAGCCCATGAACAGCTCTACACTTTTCATTTAAAGCACAAGGTCATTAGTGTCCTGGTTTAGGAGATAATTAGCATCTAAGTTAGCAATGTCAACACATTACTAACCAAGAAGGAAACTCAAATTTGCTGATCAAAATGAGGTCAAACTTAAGCCAACTTTTTGCATGCTCTTCTACACCACCTACACTCCAACTTTTATATTGGGACCATGTGAAGTTGTTTAACAAAATTTCGAGAACGCGGCATGTCAACATGTCAAGGTCAATTAGTGATAAAACAGCTTTTTGCTGTTTTGGAAACTCTTATAGAAGGTCCAGCTAAGCTCTATTTTGAGTGACACTTGATCCATTGTTTCCATCATGAAAAGTACTACAACTCATATTAAGGAACCTAATTGAGCTACCATATGAAATTGGAAGATACAAATGTCACAAAAATGTTGACTTGATGCTGCCGATTAGGGACTTAGAATATGCTAAGTGTTGGGAAACAGCCCTAAATCTGACTTGTGGGCCCTTTTTGAGCATGTTCCACACATTTTCATGACTTGACTCTTAAACAAAGTTTGTTCCTTATAAAATTCTCTACAACTTTGTCAAAGGGTGCACAGTCATGAAAAGCTCCTAGGTCACACTTTTGAAATGGTCAAACAAAAGTGTTCCCGGGTCCATACATGGTCAACCATCACTTAGAAGCACATTTAGGCAAAATGATCAACATGAACATTGTTCCATTAAGTGTCCTAAGTGTGTTGCACATATTGCATTGTATGTTGCACAAACACTAGTTCCCATGGGATGTAAAGCAGGTGTTAGTTATAATCCAAACAAGCATATAACTTATCATTTCATGTGACTTTTTGATTCCAAACTTTATGAAACTTTTCAAGGGGTCCCTATAGATAGGTACTAAGGTGAGACACATGAAGATATTGCAATAACACTACCCAAGCATACATCTTGAAAAGGGGCCTATATGTAAAGCAATGGTGCAACATCCAACTTTAGGTTAGGCTCATCTCCATAGGTTGACCTTGACATCGTCATCTCCATGTAATCTACCATGTTTGAGCTCAAACCCACTGCTTAGTGAGTAACAAACACCTGGGGTGTTACAGCCCTCCCCCCTTAAAAGAATCGCGTCCCGAGATTCAGAATGGAAGACCTTTTAAGGAAGAGAGGCACGTTATCTAGTTCCCAACATTTGCTATATCATTCAGCTACAAAGGTTCAACATCGGTGAACAATTTGGCAAAAGGCACTTTCTGATACATACTCTTTATGGTAAAATTTGTCTGAAGAATTTCCTTCATTGACTTCCATGAAGCATTGTTACTTTGGGAGGAATCCCAGATAGCACAGTACTGCATTCTCAGTGTACGGAGATCATTTGGTCCATGAGCTATCCATGCACAAGTATCTCTTTCTCGAGTGAATATAGTATGGGCCATATGAACTTTACACTAGATCAAAAATCTTCAAAAGTATACTCATTGAAATGACTCTATGTTTCCAAAGTTTGAAAAGCAGTCCTCTACCAAAGTGGCTTGAGTACAACCTTCCAAAAGGGGTGAGACAATAGACAACAAAAACCTCTGAGGCTATAGGAAACTGACTAACCAACAGACAAGGTCTATGCTGGTCGTAAATATTCGATCATTCAGATATCAACTAATGGAAAACTACTTACTATTCCATGTGTGCAGTTCTCTTTCTCTGATGACAAAACTGTATTATCTGAGTCTGTTGAGAGAACAGTGAATGTGATAGCAGACTTTGTCGGCTCCATATTTCTACCAAGTGTTACCTACGAAGATTCTCTTATCCAAAGACAACAGTTATCTAGGTTGAATCAGATGCAACCTCTTGGGTAAAAATATTTATAAGGTACCAAAGTATGTCATCATTGGAAAATAATTCTCAAAGAAAGATGTAGCGAGGCCTTAAGGACAACAAAAGTTGTAAATGTTCACTTAACCGCGGGGAGTAGTCTACCACCAAGCGATTGAGTAAAATCTTCCTTGGTGACTTAGTTGTACTGTAAGTTGAGTTGACTTGCAGCATAACAACTTTGTCAGGCCAACTTTCATCTGGAGGCTTCCTCTTTAGGGTCAAATAACAGTTCTAAGATGGGAAATCTGTGGTTTGACACTTTTCAAACTGCTTTTGATTCGCGATGGTATAAATTGATTTGTAGAAACCAAGGCTGCTCGTACATTGTTGATACGAGAAAGCAAAAGCAAACGAAAGAGTGTAAACTAGTATCTGTGGGACCCCAAAAAGGGCCATCCAGTAGCAGATCTCGACCATTAATTTACATACCAATCCGATAATGCACACGCTTTGAACTTGCGGGCTACTTTTGCAAGGCAAAACGCATACTCCACTTGGAGGACATTCCCACAAGGATAAGGAACCGCTTTCGAATATTCCTCAACACTTCGTCCAATAGAGTTATGAACCAACCGTTTGTGGCACCTAAGGGCACAAGGATGTTGATCGAACTAGGGCATGCACTTCTCTAATTCTTCACCGCAGCTGATTGAACACCTTGCACTATCTGTGTGATTGTCCAAGACGGAATTGACTTGATCACAATAGCTCTAGAAGATAGAATATCACTCAAGTTGTTGGCTAGTTGATTAACTTCTTGTTGGTTATTGCTCTGTAAGACATAGCTTTCGTAGCTACCAAAGAGTCGTTACCTAGCTGGAGATTAACCTTCCTATTGGTAACTAATCAGTTGTCTCTCAACACTAAAAAGTTCCAAATCTTCACTCTTGACCACAACAACTGTGGTTGATGCAGAACAGATGGTTGCCATCGAAGTTAGCAAATACGAAGTTATTCTAGAGATGGTCGATTTCGATCGTATGGTCATTATGCACCCAAGATTGCGACTTGGATAGCTCCGGTCATATGCACAATGCGACAATCAATTCTCATCCCATAGATAACTTGTCCAACATTAAGTGTTGTGTGTCCTTTTTATCCAATAGAGATGAGATACTTGCTTACTAGATGACGTTTGTCAATACTAGGACAACTAAGTAGAGTTGCTTGTCTACCACCTATTGCAGTCTGTTAATGTTTATATCGGTGACCTGTTCTTCAAAGGTTATCCTCTTAGCAACTTCAGAAGGAAACTCCACTACTTTCGGTCTAAGATATGGATCTTACGATACAATATAGAGAGATAACCAAGAAAAGGAACACGAGAAAATAACACATCGACTGTCGTTTGATAATGGATCATGACTAGAAACCGTGATACCAGCGCGTGCCAAGCAGCTAGCCATATGTCTGCAGCCACAGGAGGCCCTTGGTTTCGTCGCGGCACCATCAGCTGCTACTCATAACACCATTACTAAACGCACAACGAAAGTGAAATTTCAAGTGGCACCAATGGGTTGTAAGAACAAGCGCCATACAAGGAGGGATAGTAAGCAAAGGTAGTCACAAGGTTTAGAATCAACAAGGAGGTATCCATAGATCAAAACACAGCACAAGAGAACATACCTCAATTGCCGAATGCGACTAAGCACGAGATTTTTGCTTAATTCCGCGTACTCCTAGCGTTCACCACAGTGAGGACAAAACAAAAGATTACCATGAGATCTGGTCATGTTGGACCATAACATGAGATCAAGACTGGTAAATATCTCAAGACTTGAGAAGGTTGGGGACAGATTAAACAAATTTCAAGGGCGAAAAGCAATATGTAGTCATAGATTGAGTCAATGAGGTAGATACACGAATTTACAAGCAAACGATTTTGGGGCCATAGCAAAGAGGCATGGCGTCACACTAGCTAACCTTTAGGAGAGGCAACCGGGAGGTCCAATATGGATTTAGGTATGGTCTCCACAATTCGGCAAAGAACAACTATGGCCAAAAGGAGGCATTTGCAGAAATCTATCTTGGTTGGTAGGTCAAACAAAGATTTTCACGTGCGGGTGCAGGGCAGTCAGGGTATACGTGAATATTTAAGGGTCCCGGCTCAGGCCTAGATATCAAACAAAGGCATTGTGCACAAACATTCAAAGCAAGCAACCACGGCTACAAGCTTAGGCTCATAAGGAAAAGAACCTAATTGGAGACAACACCAAGAGATCATTTCACGTAACTCGAGTATTGCTCTAAGATAACGCTATTCGACACTCGTATACTCACCGAGGACAAACGAGGTGATAACTATGGCTTTATCCAAAGTAACAAGCATACATCCATGCACCATGAATTCAAGCAAACACATGAAGAAGTTTAAACAAATGACTCAAGCAACTATTACCAAGCAAAAAGCTCACCCATAACAAGCATTTATCTAAAGTAAGAACTAACTACAAGTTTAGTCCAAACAAACGCTAGCTAAGGTGGTTAACTTAGCATGTGCATAGAATCTGGACAGCAGCACAGTAGTTACTTGTTTCAACCATAACTGAGGCTGTAGACATCCCACAAAGATGATCCTAGACTTTATGTAAAGCTTATTAAGTTGTCTATAACTTTCTTATTATCATATTAAGATGATTCTACAGCTAACAACGCCAAACAGGACAAAGAAGACATCTCTGCCCAGATTTGGACAGATTCTGTCGTTCCACGTTGTGAGATCATAACTGGAGATTTCGACCTCCAAAATTAGTGCTATAGGACATTTTGAAAAGCTTAGAAAAAGTACTATACTTCTTATATTATCTCCAAGACATGATTCCCTATGCACACAGCTCAAACAAACCAAGCATTCAGACCTATTCAGAGCATAAGCAAAACCTGACAGTAAATTTCTAAAATTCATAACTGTCAAACCATAAGACCTAGGATCATGAAATTTTCGGACAAGCTAGATAAGTAAGTTAGCTACAACTTTGGTATTCTTCATAACTACAGAAAACACCATTAGGACTATGAAAGCATCACTACAACAGAAACTGTTCTACCAGCCAACGTTCAACAAGCAAAGCAAAGCTTGCCTTTGTTCCACTTAACAAGAGAGCACACAAACATGTTATTCTAGTAGCTCTAAATCTTGTTACCTTAGACCAACATGAATTTAATTTATTCATGAGAATCCATAATTACTTAAGGGAGGTCTAAAGCATTTGCAATTGTTGGTATGATCAACATATCCCCCACTTGGCTAAACTAGAGGGCATCTATAGGTTCAAGCATGTAACCACACTTATTTCTAGCAAGGCTAAGCACACAATTTCCCCGAGTACTTTCTATTTGAACCACATTGAACAAGACATTCATGTCTAACTCCACGCAAGAAGATATTGTAACACATTGATCACAAGTTACTTATCATTTGAACAAGGTGAGAGGAGCATAGCTATGCATAAAGCAACAATCATGATAATGAATGCTTCATCCTATTCGTCCTCACAAGATTGCCAACCTAAGGTGACAATCACGTTATATGTCGGTGGCATAACACGCACTCTCTTGATATATAGCTAGTCGACAGCTACATTCGACTTACGCATTCGTGGTTAGCGTACCTGCAGAAAAGTTTCATTGCAACCCAACATTTCCCCAATTATAGCACACAAGGAAAATAGGAAGGTGAAATTCTAAGCACTCCCATATACATATACCCCTGTATACGTACATGTAGTACCAAAACTACCCGAATCATTCGATCATCCACAATTAAGTACCTTCATATATACATGTGTGTAACATGTAAATAATCCAGTAACCAAAACTAGCTCTCCCCTAGACCGCAGTTTGTACGGTCATGCTCTCACAACTCACGCTTACCTGAGCGTAGGTGCATAAATGAAAACCCCCAAGTTAGTACTTATATAAGCCACCTAATAATCCTTATATGGGCGTAAGGAAATTGACCACTGGCATACTTAGGTTTAGAATTCAGATTTCACAAACCTATATATAGCTATAAGTTGGTAAAATTGATTTTATAAAATAAAACCTTTGTTTTAAATACACATACGACAAGTTTAATGTTGAATCTTGCTCTGATACCAGCTGTAACGGAACTGTCCAAATTATAAGAGCACAAGTACAAAAATAATCACCGAAGTGATCAAATTCTCACACTTGAGCCCATATAACTCCGGTAGTCCAGTGAAATCACAAGGGATTTCAAACCAACCAACATACAAGCCAAGATCGTAGTGATCCAACATAACCAGTCGCATGTTACAACCATTTCATAAGTAGTTCAATATACATCAGAGTTCAACATAGTTGTTACAACTTAAGTTCAAAAGTAGCGGAAGCAAAGTAATTTGAAACTAACAACACCATTATTTAAAATACATGCCAGTACGAAGATCGACTTCCCACAAAAGCATTAGAGAGAAGATAACTCAGAAGGATCATGCCCGTGATCACACTCCTCCTCTACGGCAGGAGCCAACCAACTCTTGCAGTCACCATGATACATCACAACCTGCAACAAGTGGGGATAAAACCCTGAGTACGACAATGTACTCAGCTAGACTTACCCGTCAAAAACCAGAAATAAAGTGACACCAAGGATCATACAAGGCTGATATGAAGTGGGCTAGCTTGACAACATTTTGCATAAAAGCTTATTATGGATAAGTAATCATTAATGCTTAAGCATCAAGTTAATTATCAATAACCTGTCATCTATATTAGAACCTGTACTAGAGCACTCACTTTATTAGGAGCAAACAATATTAACCATAGCAGGTATAAATTGAGGCAACCTTTCCATTGTTATCCAATTAACCATCCGTTCAATTTAATGGAATCTACGTTGCCACTGCTCAAGTCAAGTGCTCACTAACCGGGAGCGACGACGATTCGAATTGAGTTCCTATCCAGCTGAAGGGGTATTTCTAACACTCACCGCGCAGGCCCCTGCTAGGGTCGCACAAGCCACCTTTCGTACAATTCAGGAGTTGCTGGTTCGAATGATGCCGCATCCCTAAGTTAGAGTATGTCAGATGAATTCACTTGGCGAGCATTCCCTCCATCTAACACTTGTTCGGTCCTTCTATCTTCGGGATGGATCCACCAACTCCATCTTCGGTTTGGCTCCACATCAGGTCCTTCACGTGCTTCAGCTAGCGTACCTAAATGAGGTGTAATAATGCATGTGTATGAATGCATAGAAGTGCAATAAACAAAGTAATCAAACAAGCATATCAAAGTTCGCATAAACACCTAGAGCTAATTAACTTAATCCTCATTAGGGCATAACATAGAAGATTGCAAGCACATCAATCAAGACACAAGTCTTATAAGATCCTAGGGTACCAACCCAAGTACTTTCAAAGGTATGAGTCACACTTCAACACACTAGCATGGCAAAGTTAATCAAAGCACTACAACTAAAATCTGTCACTTTCTGGACATACATACAGTAGCTCAGTAAATCAATCATAACTGGAGATCCCTAAATCCAAATGATTTGAAAGAAGACATTATGGAAATCTTATGAAATTCTATACAATTCATTTATAATTACCTAAGCCTAATTCTCAAGTTTAATAGGTCAAAAAGATGAAACTACAGACTCTGGTCTGCTCCAAACAGAGAGCAACCAACTCTGGAACCTGACTTTAAACCTCTATAACTCAAATACTACTTGACCAAATGCCACCAAATTTTAACACAAGCTAGATACATGAATTATATACAACTTTGCTATAGACAAGGTGCTCAGAAAACATCATTAACATGGGGTAATCTACATTGCCCCCAGAACTGTCCAGAAACTAGTAATTGCAAGAAATAATTATTAACATATGTTGCAAACATATAATTGTGTAAAACCAACTTCACCAACATTTCATAAATGACTAATGAACACCAGAAAACATAATGTCCAAAGCTAGATAAATTATTTTAATACATTTCTTAATTTATCTTAGATAATTAGGTGGAATTATGAACACATATCAAAAGTGCATAATAAATTCTACCAAAATTACAGTGAGCTATATATGCTCCCAAAAGTCTACTATCCAAATTTCAATCCATTTGGACAAGTATATCAACCTCTATGAAAAAGACAAACAGCTATTGCAATAAATCATGTGAGGGCAAGTTAAACCTAAAACTCCATATTTTCTATGAATACATGGCCATAGGATGAATCAACATCATAGATCAACATCATAATAAGGTGATGGGAAAATATTTTCTATTTTATCATTTATATATTATTTATAAGCTATTTATCAAGCCATAAACAAGTTAAATGAATAACTTGAGCATACAGTAAGCAATGACCATGCAATTTATACCACAGTACATCCATAGCATGACAAGCCTACCATAAAAATTTCACATCAATTGGAGCAACACAACTCAAGATATAAAATGACAAGCAATATAATGCAGATTTCCTTATTTATCAAGGTCAAATCAAAACCTTAAGAAAATAGTGAACAATTTGTGTATTTAATATTTTTCCTAGCAAGTACATGTCATTACAAAATTAACAAAATAAGAATCACTATTTTTGGAGTTCTAAAACTCTAGATCTTGCTCTGGTCAAGTTTAAAGGCATTTTTAGAGCATTTTTCAAGATTAAATACAAACACCAGAAAACTTCTACAAACATCTAACATATTATGACTCCACTACATAGATCTTTTCTCAAGGTTTCCAAAAAGTCCCCATTTACTATTTTCGGAGTTTCCTAGCATGAAATATGATTTTTTGAAGATTTAACATGAACTTGAAATTCAAAATCCAGAATAACACACCCTACCAATTTGCTAGACACACCCGGTTGTACACCCGAATCAGACACAATTGAAACCGACATGTGGGACCCATGGCTCCATCGGGCCCACTTGTCAAACACACAGGGAGACAGAGAGAGACGGGAGGCTTTCTTCCTCCTCCGTTTGCCGGGAAATGGAGGAGGCGGCCGGCCCGCGGCTCCGGCCGGCCGGGGCGGCGCTCCGGCGACGAGCGGCAGTGGAGGAGCGGCAGGAGGCCCGTGCGCATCCCTAAGAGGTCGTGGCTCGGCCAGAGGTGGTCCATGGACTCTTGGCCACGGAGGCAGGCGGCTGCGGCCGCGGCCATCGGCGGCAGGCGAGCACCGGCAGCGGCGGACCGAGGGCAATGGCAGCGCGAGTACCGGTGGTGCCCGGTGCAACTAAGAAACGGCTCAGCTCAGCTTGAGGCGACCCATGGCCGGCTGGCCATGGACACGTGAGCAGCTCCGGCGGCGGCCGTCTGCAGCGCGCGGGAAAGCCAGAGGAAGGGCGCGTCGAGGGCGGCGGATGGCGGTGAAGGTGCCGCGGTACAAGGCTAGGACAGGGAAGGCATGGCGGAGCGGATTGGTTGTCGGCCATGTAACTCAATTCGGCCGGCAATGGCGGCCACGGCCATCGGTGGTGTGCGCGCACGTGAGCACGGACGGAGAGACAGAGGGAGTGGAGGGAATGGGGGAGTGCTCTGGTGCTGCTCGGCTTGCCAAACACGAGAGGGAGCAGCAGGGCGGGGCAGAGGGCATGGGCGCGCGGCGGTTTGGTGGGGATGCGACGCTGGCATGGTCGCCACGCGTCGTCCTTTGGAGCAAAAACGCGAACAGGTGGCGGGCAGTGAAGTGGACCGTTTGGAGCTCCAATTTGGGCCTGATCTGGGCCGATCTGGGTCTTGGACCTAAAACCAAAGTTGAAGCCCATGAACAGCTCTACACTTTTCATTTAAAGCACAAGGTCATTAGTGTCCTGGTTTAGGAGATAATTAGCATCTAAGTTAGCAATGTCAACACATTACTAACCAAGAAGGAAACTCAAATTTGCTGATCAAAATGAGGTCACACTTAAGCCAACTTTTTGCATGCTCTTCTACACCACCTACACTCCAACTTTTATATTGGGACCATGTGAAGTTGTTTAACAAAATTTCGAGAACGCGGCATGTCAACATGTCAAGGTCAATTAGTGATAAAACAGCTTTTTGCTGTTTTGGAAACTCTTATAGAAGGTCCAACTAAGCTCCATTTTGAGTGACACTTGATCCATTGTTTCCATCATGAAAAGTACTACAACTCATATTAAGGAACCTAATTGAGCTACCATATGAAATTGGAAGATAAAATGTCACGAAAATGTTGACTTGATGCTGCCGATTAGGGACTTAGAATATGCTAAGTGTTGGGAAACAGCCCTAAATCTGACTTGTGGGCCCTTTTTGAGCATGTTCCACCCATTTTCATGACTTGACTCTTAAACAAAGTTTGTTCCTTATAAAATTCTCTACAACTTTGTCAAAGGGTGCACAGTCATGAAAAGCTCCTAGGTCACACTTTTGAAATGGTCAAACAAAAGTGTTCCCGGGTCCATACATGGTCAACCATCACTTAGAAGCACATTTAGGCAAAATGATCAACATGAACATTGTTCCATTAAGTGTCCTAAGTGTGTTGCACATATTGCATTGTATGTTGCACAAACACTAGTTCCCATGGGATGTAAAGCAGGTGTTAGTTATAATCCAAACAAGCATATAACTTATCATTTCATGTGACTTTTTGATTCCAAACTTTATGAAACTTTTCAAGGGGTCCCTATAGATAGGTACTAAGGTGAGACACATGAAGATATTGCAATAACACTACCCAAGCATACATCTTGAAAAGGGGCCTATATGTAAAGCAATGGTGCAACATCCAACTTTAGGTTAGGCTCATCTCCATAGGTTGACCTTGACATCGTCATCTCCATGTAATCTACCATGTTTGAGCTCAAACCCACTGCTTAGTGAGTAACAAACACCTGGGGTGTTACACACACTTCCATCCCTAGTGCAAGGCCTTGGAGCATCTCCAACAGTTTGGTAATCCACTTCCAATCTTGTCTTTTGGCAAGATGAAAAAACTTTCTCCAACAAATCTCTATCCTAACCCCCAATCTAACCCCGCTTAGGAAAACACAAACAATGTGACTCCCAATTGGTGTTGGGGTGCCCCACTACCATTGCACTTGACTGCCGTCGCTGTTTGGAGGTTTGTTGGAATTGAATCTCTCGGCCACTATTCTTTGATTTGAGGTAGAGCAGACAATGAAGATTCTGTTTTGGATGTGAGATAGGATGCTAGCTATGGATGACCATGACAACCATGATTGGCATGAAGAGTTCCACCATTCTACTGCCTAGGAGGTTCACAAAATTGGATACCTACCACTATCTTCAAATATGAGAATACTAAGAGGTAGAGAAGGCAATGAAGATTCCAGTTTTAGTGTGCTGAGAAGCTAAAATTTTATTATAAAAACCAATAGCAAAAGGCCAACAGCTTTCGAGCCAACCTTTTTTAGGATAAAAATCTAAAAGAGTAAAATGCACGCAGGGTCCTCAAACTTTTGGGACATTCCCATCTGCATCCTCGAACTAAAAAAGCGACTATTTGGTCCCTAATTTACTGCCATAGTGCATGGACGATCCAAAAGCAGCCACGCCAGCCCCAAAAGTTGTGTCGGTGTTGCCATCGTTCGTTGTGCGCCATTTGACAATTGAAGCCGTCGGCAGATCACGTTCTGGCGCATGGGGCATCAGCTCGCCATGGCTTCTCATGATGTATGTTTGGCAAGGCTGAGGATGTCGTCTACTACAACAGAGAGTTCCATTTCCTTGTTGCAGGGGATTTTAGGGCATCTATTTCTGCTGGCCCATTTTTAGTCAACAGGGAGTTCTAGAAGCAGTGAATAAGGGGCTCTGCTTCGTCCAGCCACATAAGTACCGCGCCTACAAGCAGCAGCCCCATGTTCAGTATCTCATGGAGTCTCGAGGGGAACTGCAAATGGTCATCAAATTGCCTACTGGTGAGGCATGGCGTTTCATGGTGTTCCAGATGACGCGAACTCAGACGACAGATCCTAGTCACATGATCTACACTTGGCTCATGGTGCCTTAGTTGGATGGCCAGATACTATTCGTTGGAAATGATTGTTCAAGATCATACGAGGTGACTGACTTCCTTGGGTTCGACACTGGAGTTTACTCCTTGGACGACTTGGACATGTCATAACTTTCAATGCACATGTCATTTGGAGTTGAATGTGATTCTATCTGCTGTGTTGTGTCGTGTCATTAAATTGTTTTTTATGGTAAGCAATGCATTCCCATTTTGCTAACTTGGTTTCACAAATTGAATCGAATATAATCATAGCATCTCATCTTTGTGTCAGCTTATGTGCACAAAGTAGAATGTTACACATTAACTCTTCTTGGACAATGGATGAAAGGATACTATGCATTTACATTTTACTAGTCTTTCCAACTTTGAACTAGATTTATCTTGTAATTGTCCTCTTTGTTTCTTAGACTGAACCCACCTACACTAATCATCTATTCCTTAAGCACTATTGGTCCCAAGAGCACTAGAGTGGAGCATCATCTCCCTTGATTGTCCCTCAACTCCTACACACCTCAAATGGCCTCTTGGGGGTGGTATTTATAGCCCCCAACTCCAAAACTAACCATTGGCAACAGACTGGATAGTCTGTGCACTCACCGGACTAGTCTAGTGGTGGTACCAGACAGATCTGGTGCAACCACATTAACTAGCTATTGGAAAATGATAGTTGGAGGTTGATTGATCCGGTGTACCACCGAACTGATTCGGTGCATTGAAGCCACCTCTTTCTCGCGTTGTAACCATGTCTGTTAGAATGCTCTATTGAGCATTCTAGCGATGTCACTTTACATATCTGGTGAAGTCTTCGGTCTCTGTATTCTCCATTGGCCGATACCTTGTGTTCGGGTGCATCTCATCACTGTGCACCGTACCAATCCGGTGCTCCTGTTGCAGACGCCCAAGAACAGTGCACAAGCATAGTTTGGTGTTCTTTCCTAGTTAGCACCAAACAGATCCGGTGCTGCAATTTAACTCCATTTCTTGGTGTGTCTTTGTTCGAGCTTCTTCTAAATTTAGATCCAGGGGCCAGAGCCAAGGAGAAGCCACCGAGCTAGGGAGCCAATGCATCTGGCCACCACCAAAGGAGCTACCCTACACCCAATGGATCTAGTTGCTATAGAGAGCTAGAGCAGTACCCCCGCTGCTCTGGCAGCTATGCAACCCTCAACTTGGCACCGCTCACAAACATGTGTGCTCTACCGAACCACTTCACTTCGCTCTTGCGCCGCTCACCTCACCATGCTACTCCATTGAAATGCCCGTGTGCCACCAGGTCATGTTGCCCCGACCAGAGATCTACTACAATGCCGCTAGGTAAATCCTCGCCGCCGCTCTCCTCGTGGCCACTTGTATCAGAGTCCAGGGCTACTCTAGCGGCAACGAGATGGAGGCCCCACAAGAGAGAGCCTGGTGCTGTGACTGCATCGCCACTACCTGAGTCGCCCCTTTGGGAACAATGTCCTTGGCTACTTTTCTTCTTTGTTTTCCTCTTCAAGGTCATGTTCTTTTTGACCAAAGGCCACTTTCTAGTGCGGCCTACTTTTCTAGACTTATTTGGATAGGTACCATTACAATCTTCCCAAAAAGAAAGAAATACCACCATGACTCATGTATTCTGAAACATGTCATTGCAGTTCCCTTTTCCTTTAAAATATGCCACTCTATACGTTTAGGGAGGTCTTAGACCTAGCTGTAGGCCTACGTGGCATACAGGTATTTCCGTATGGATAGTATTGCCCTCGACTTCGAGTTGATAAGGGTGTTGGTTCACTTTAGAACCACCGTCGTCGGCCATGCACGAGGGCACCACTGCCACACTGGGTGCACACACATCGCCACCGGCCCAACGTGTGTGGAGCTAACTTTGAGTGCATCAATGGCCTAAAAGTTTGGTGCTTTATGATTGGAGAAGCTAGACGAGTGGAGATTGTTGGAGGACAGGTCCCGTGACGCCGACAATGCTCTCTTGCAATTTAAGGTCATGGGCTCCGACATGTCGACCTTCATGCCGTTCTTCTTCAAACAGAAGAAAAGGCTACACATGTCGGGATCCTAGATCTGTCAATGCTTCCACCGCTGGCGACCAAGAGTATTATCGACGCCGCCAAGGAGAGCTGATGCCAGGTGGTGGGGTTTTCACAGGTAGTGGAGAGGGAGGCCGCCAAGGCACCAGCTGATGGAGATGTTGGCAGTGGCACTAGAGTCGTTGGTGACTTGGCCCCTTGCCTGCCGTGCGACATGGCAGTGTCAGATCCGGCCGTGTTGCCGAATGTTGATACTTACTATGCCAAACAAATAAATACACAAGTGCACGGATGTTAATGTAGCCTTTATCCTGGAGTATTTTAAGTTATCAAATTTCCACAAGGAACGTAAAGTGAAGTAGTTTAGAAACATGAGCGGCAACTTGTCTTGATGGTTTGGAAGCCTTCCGACGTCTTCTTGAGGTCAAACCAGATCCACTTGAAAGCTTATCAAATAAGCTTTTCATTATGTACTCAGTTGCCTCAATCACACTTAGTATGAAAGAGTGATGGCCATCGAAATGATGTAGTGCTGGGCTACCGACAAATCAAATGTTCTACTTAGATGGACTTGCACTTTGAGAACAATCTTGTTCATGGCATATTTATACTCCATCATCATAATCATCATTTGTTCCTAAGCACATTTGAAATATCAATATTAGGTAACAACCAATTCTTAGTTTTATCATTATGCAAACATATGAACGAGCTCCCCTTATAATCAATGTTTGTATTCGAAGGCTGTATGTCCTCATCATACCCCACTCTTGACAGTAAACCGTCCTCGGTTTGAACTTAGTTGGAGGACATGCTGTATGTAGCAGCCAAGAATGCTCTCCTTTTTGTGGCTTATCATGTTTCTTTAAAACAAAACTAGAGGAACTCAATATGACAAGATTATAACTACTGCAACACTCTAGTTGATTATATTTTTGCAAAATAAAAGGAAATCTCAGATCTGAAAAAATGTCGACACGATGCACCATATAGTCTCCTTTACAATTATATTTACCAATAAAGTGATATGTACATCCAGACAACCATAGCAATTCGGCGCATACAAATTTCTCTTCCAAACTACTCAGAGCACACATAGTATCGAACTTAATATAACCCAAAGCGTTTAAAGAAGACGATAATTTTAGCTCACCCTTTTCAGTAGCAATGGGAAACAATTGTTTATTTTCAGCACAAGTATTTTGATCCAAAATGGAAGAATCAATTTCCTTCATAAGTTGTGGCATAGGAATAACAAAAGTGCTACCATACAACTCTTCTTTCACAAAGATCAGCAGACGATCATCATGTGACAAAGGTAAATCAAGAGAAGGTTCTAATATAGCATCATTGATGGACAAATCCAACACACCAAGAGAGCTCTTACCTGAGATAATTACTTGTTCTTTTTTATCACATTGTTCTTTTTTTGTACATGCTGCAAAATGTTTATTTTGTAAAAAATTCAGATTTGGATGAAAATATTATATCATCTGAAATTGCCCATTCTTTTCTAAAAGGCTCATTCTTTCTTCTCTTTACTTTTATGAGATCTTTTAAAATTTCAGTAGTAGCCATAGGTTTAAGTGTAATTTTACTACCATTGTATTCGAACGAATATTTATTATTAACCATATTATGACGCTGAGCTCTATGTGGCCCAGTGCCACGCCGGCTACTGTGCCCGGCGTCCTATTGACGTGGCAGGGTTTAGCATGGACTGACAATGCGTCGACCCACGAACTTCGGCGTGTTCTATGATGTCGAGCTTGGGTCCATTGTTAGAAAAGATTTGCCGGGTCTATTTGTAAGAAAAAATCTAAAAAAGACCAAAATACAAAATTTTCACTTATCTAAAAAATCCTCTTGACCACTTGACCATAGAGTGTTTTTAGTTTTTTGTGCCTGAACAAGTGAACAACGTTCAACAGTCAACACACAAGCTAGAGAGTTTTAGGATAATGGAACCACCTGTTTGAAATGTCCACATATGCATGTACATGATCACGTTCTACTGTAGATGTACAGAGGATGAATGAATTATTTGATTCTGGGGAGGTCGAATTCGTCACTGACTAAGTCAGTACTGTAGCATCATTTACCTTTGTTAGTTGTTACTTACATTTACACCAATACATACAATAATAATTAAAAATAAAGAAATATCAATTATTCGATGTTACATTGTCGACCAGTTCAGACTACAAACTCTGCTCTGGGCCTCCGGCCGGGCACGCCACGGGACACACGTACAAAAATGAAGCCGAGACCAAAGCTTTTAAGCACTCGCGCGAGGACTCCTGCTGTGCGCTCGGCGTCATGCAGCGGCGGCGACCACGAGCAGCGCACCGCCGCCCCTTCCTCACGGCGGCGGCCGGCTCGTTCCACATCCACCTCCTCCTCCTCAGCGCCGTGTCTGCCGCCGGCGGCGCCGATGACGCGGGCACGCCGGCGATCCTGGACACGGTGTGCGCAGCGACGCAGATGGCGGACCCGGAGGCCTTCGACGTGAGTTTCGACACCACCATGGAGATGATCTACCAGAACGTGAAACGCTAGGGCTTCAGCGCCGCCGGCTTTGGCGAGGGCAACAACACGGTGTTCGGCCTCGCACAGTGCATGAGCTACCTCTCCCCCACCGACTGCCTGCTCTGCTACACGCAGAGCCGCGTGAAGCTGCCGCACTGCCTCCCCGCCGACGGCGGCCGCATTTACCTCGACGGCTGCTTCCTCCGCTATAGCGGCGACAACTTCACGGCCGCCGCCACCGACGCCAGTGACACCGCGGTATGCTCCAACGCCAGCGCGCCGGCCAGGTGTCATGCCCCTTGGCTGTCGGCGATCGCCGGGACTTGAGGAGATCGAGGGAAGCACGGTGACGACAATGAGATGAGAATCTTCCTCGTTGCTCGATTTCGTGTTTTCAGAAAGGGAATAGTTGCTCTGTCCGGTGGCCGGCAAGCTTAATACACCACGGCCTCAGGCCCACATGTCATAGTCTTAATGGCTACTTCGCCTTACATAATACGCTTTCTATTACATGAATACGCATTTGCCAGAATGGCCACATTCTCCAGCTCTGCTCAGGCAGCGACCGACGTAG
Source organism: Saccharum hybrid cultivar R570 (assembly GCA_038087645.1). Lineage (NCBI taxonomy): Eukaryota > Viridiplantae > Streptophyta > Magnoliopsida > Poales > Poaceae > Saccharum > Saccharum hybrid cultivar. Next base: position 22,899,933 of record JAQSUU010000496.1, read on the forward strand.
GCGTGACATCTCCCCCCCGCAGAAGATGATGCTTGTCCCAAGCAGGTGCATCGGGGAAGCGCTTGCGCAGAACATTGTAGTCTTCCTAGGTCATGGCCGTGTCTGGCAGGCCACTCACTTGATCAGCACTTGAGGTGTAGCTGAATTTCCCCTGCGTACTAACCACCTATTGAGCACCGCTTCAGGTACAACTTGAGCAGCTTTGATGTCGGTTGTGATTGGCAACTCGGAGAACACAGGAGAGTAATTTGCAATGAAGGGTTTGAGCTGGGAAACATGAAAGACAGGGTGGATCTTACTGTCCTGAGGAAGCTCCAAACGATAAGCTACTTTGCCAATGCGTTCAGTCACAGTATCCATAGTATTTGTATGACAGCTTGGGGTAAGGTCGATTTGCCATTGATGATTGGGTGTATGGTTGTAACTTGAGCAACACTTGTTCCCCAACTTGAAACTGCAAATCAAATCACTTCTTATCAGCCATGAGTTTCATTCAATTCTGAGCAGGTGCCAAGTGTTCCTTCAGAGCTTGCAAATGGAGCTCCCTGTTCTCAATGATATCTGAAACTGTGGGAGTTGTGGTGTCTGGCACTAATGGTGCGGCCCCAATGTTTGGATCATAACCATATAATGCTTTGAATGGTGAACATCCAATTGAAGTATGAAAAGAAGAATTGTACCACAACTCGGCCAATGAAAGCCATGATTTCCATGTAGTGGGAGAGTCTTGGACTGCACAGCGAAGAAACATTTCGAGACACTGATTAACCCTTTCAGTTTGCCCGTCGGTTTGAGGGTGATAGGCAGTGCTGAGCTTGAGGTTCACTATGTATAGTTTGAACAGTTCTCTCCAGAATGAGCTCACAAATATAGTACCTCTGTCAGTGACGATTGACTCAGGCGTGCCATGTAGTTTCACAATATTATCCATGAATAGTTGTACAACCACCGATGTTGTGTAAGGGTGTTTGAGAGGAATGAAGTGGGTGAACTTGGTGAGTCTGTCGACGACTACCAGTATCACATTGCAGCCCTGAAACTTCGGAAGACCTTCTACAAAGTCCATAGATAGATCCCTCCACACTCCCTCTGGAATTGGTAATGGCTGTAATAGACCAGTTGGATGAGAGTTTGTATATTTAGCTTGTTGACAGACTGGACATTGCTTGATGTATTCGTGTATGGCTTGTTTCATTTCCTTCCAGGCAAAATGATTCTTCAGTCTTTGATAAGTAACTTTGGTTCCTGAGTGGCCTTCCAGGGCACTGGAGTGGAACACATTGATCAGTCTGGTTTGCAATGCAGAGTTTTGACCAATCCAAATATGAGATTTGTATCTAATGATGCCATTGTCCGGGCTATATCATGATGAATTCGGACTGCTCAAAGCTAACTCACTCAATAGCTGTTGTGCTCTTGGGCCAGTAGTGTAGGAGTTGAGTACCTCTTGGATCCAATCTTGCTTAACTAGGGACATAGCTTGCAGAGCACTAAGATGAACAATTCTTGACAAGGCTTCTGCAGCAACATTGTCTTTACCTTTTCCTTAAACTATCTTGAACTGAAGGCCCATTAGACGAGTCATTGCCTTCCTTTGCATTTCTGAGTGCAAATTTTGCTCTGACAGGTAGGCTAGTGATTTGTGATCAGTGAGGATGGTGAATTCATGTCTCTGCAAATATGGTCTCCAGCGTTCAACTGCCATTATCAATGCAAGAAATTCCTTCTCATAGATTGATAAGTTTTTATACTTATCACCTAAGGCCTTGCTTAAGAAAGCAATGGGTTGGCCTTGTTGCATCAGTACTACTCCAATACCTTCAGCGCAAGCATCAGTCTCCACCTGAAATGGTGCTTTGAAGTTGGGTGGTGCTAGGACAGGGGTTCGAGTCATAGCTAATTTGAGTTCATCAAATGCTTGTTGAGCTCTGGCAGTCCACTGAAAATTCTTGTGTTTTAGCAGATTTGTCAGTGGCTGAGCAATAATTCCATATCCCTTTACAAATTTTTTGTAATACCCTGTAAGGCCGAGAAATGCCCTGAGCTCAATTGTAGTTGTGGGTGTTGGCCAATGAAGCATGGCAGCAGTTTTCTATGGGTCAGTGGCCACTCCTTCTGCTGAAATGATATGCCCTAGGTATTCAAGCTTGTGCTGTACAAATGAGCATTTGGATTGTTTCAGATACAGTTGATGTTGCCTCAAGGTGTTTAACACCAGTTGGATATGTTCCATATGCTCTTCTAAGGAATTGCTATAGATGAAGATATCATCCGAAAAGACCATGACAAACTTTCTCAAAAAAGGTTGCAATACTTGATCCATAACACATTGAAATGTAGATGGTGCGTTGGTGAGGCCAAATGGCACGGCCTTGAACTAATAGTGAGTTAGTGACCATGGTGGGTTTTGAAGGCTGTTTTGTACTCATCCTCAGGAAGCATCCTCACTTAGTGATATCCAGATTTCATGTCCAACTTGGTGAAATATTGAGCTCCTACCAGTTCATCAAGTATCTCTTCGATGATAGGCATTGGAAACCTGTTCTTGATGGTCAAATCATTCAGCTTCATGTATGTTGACGGTCACTAACATCAAATATAAACCGTCAACATAACCTGCATATGTACTTAATTCCATCACCAAACAAAGGTATAGGGGTTTAAACTAATAAATTCCACGAGTTTTGGTGAATCTATGTTTTCAGCAAGGTTTATCCAAAAAACCGTCAAGGAGGACCTACATGTCAGACTCAATTACGTAAATTCACCACGAAACCAACTCTAGAAGACTCTAGGAGGCAACCCCCCAAGGCAAACCTCGAAGGGCTGCCAGGTGGGGCCGGTCGGCCCCACCATGGTGCTGCCCAGCCCCTTGTGGGCTCTTCTATCAGCCTGCTTCCAGAAGGTTCCTCCACCGCCTTCTAGGATTGCATCTACACCGTTCCTTAAGTCGGTATGATCCGATGGCTCACGATGGACGCTCCAGCCTATATATATAGCCCTGTACCCCCTCCCTGGAGCCATCCTAAAACCCTAATTCATATTCTCTAGTCAGGATCAATTGAGAGGGTCCATGAAAGGATCTACCTTTGAGATCCAGCTATCAAGAGAAGATTAATCCTCATAGGATCTAGTCTTTAGAAATAGAGAGAGGAGAGGAGGAAAGAGTTTGGAGGAGGTGCCGACCTGTTGGTGCTCTCTCTTTACGGCTTATACCTTGGCAGAAGTTAACCTACATTTGAGATTTCTCTGGTAATCAACTTCTACTTTAAGCAAGCATCGTGTTTATATTGTTCTTCTGGTTTGCGACTCTTTTAAGTGCTTTATTCCTATTCTAGAGGGAGTAGAGTATTAATCGTAAGTGTAAGCGTGGTGCTTAGACTTAGGTTAATCGTGGATGTACCCTATTTTTTGGATCGGTGGTAGCTCGTGAAGGTGACTTTTATAGCTTCGTTAAATCCTCTGTAGTCCACCTCCCGTTAATAGGACTAGTAGGGCTTTTAGTTGCTTGTAGGGAAGAAACTCTGCATTTGTTCCTTATAAGACATCTCTCCAGATAGAACAGTAGAAGACATAGCTTACCTAGATTAGAATTAGAACACCTTAGTGATCTCCTCTACACTCTCGACTTTCTTAAGTCTTGTTTCTACTCCGGGTTAAGTTGGACTTAGTTAGCCTCACACGTTTCCCTGTGGATACGATACTTAAAATACCTCCGGGTGAAAGCTACAGCGGTATTCGTGCACTTGCGGATTTATCTATGTGCATTAATTTACACCAACACTGTAATCCATACAGAACCTCCAGGAACCATCCTTTTTCTTGACTAGTAACACAAGGGAGGCAAATGGACTATGACTGTGGGTAATCATACCATTTTGCAACAACTATGGTACTTGTTCCTCAATCTCTGTTTTGTGCTGTGGAGAGTAGTGGCATGGTCTAGCATTTACTGGTACAGCCCTAGGCAAAAGTGGTATGGAGTGATCATAACTCCTAGGTGGTGGCAATGTCTTAGGGTCCTGGAACACTATTGACGATAGTTAAAGTATATCATGAATCATCAACCTTTCTTGCATAAATGATCAAAATGGATGAATATCATAGAATAGGAGGTTTAAACTGATAGTTTCCACGAGTTTTGGTGAATTTATATTTTTAGCAGGATTTACACAGAAAACCGTCGAGGAGGACCTAAATATCAAAAGAGATCACGGAATAATTTTGTGGCTACTACGCAGGAATGTTCTAGAGGACACCATGCCGAGGCAGGGTACGAGACCCTACTAGGTGGGGTCGTCCGGCCCCACCCCCAAGCCGTCCAGCCTACCACAGTGGGAAACGCCCAGAGCTTCTAGAGTCTTCCTCCACCGCCTCTTAGGATGCATCTTCACCGTACCTTAAGTCGGTTTGATCCAAGGGCTCGTATTCAACCCCCAGGGCTATAAATACAGGGCTGTAGCCCCTCCCTAAAGCCATGTCAGATCCTGAGAGTTGAAGAGAAAGAAACCCTAATTCCTATCCCCACTAGGATCTAGGCTAGCAATCAAGAGAAGATTAGTCCTCCATAGGATTTAGTCTTGTATTAGAGATAGAGATATAGAGTAAGAGAGGAGAGTTTTGGAGGAGTTTCGGCCTGTCGGTGCTTCTCTACGGCTTGTACTCTACGGGATCAAGTTCTTCTGGAGCTTGCTTCTGAGATTCTCTGGTAATCGACTTCTAATTCAAGTAAGCAATTTGTTTATATTGTTCTTCAAGTTTGCAATTCTCTTTTGAGTGCTTTGATCTTGGTAGCACCTTGATTGAAGTAGTATTCATAGTGTAAGCGTGGTGCTTAGACTAGGGTTACTTGTGAATGCCCCTATTTTCCGGATCGGTGGTAGATCGCGAAGGTGACTTTATAGCTTCGTTGAGTCCTATGTAGTCCACCTCCCGTTAATAGGACTTGGTAGGCCAAATGGTGCTTGTAGGGAAGAAACTCTGATTTTGTTCTTTATGAGACATCGCCCACGATAGAACGATAGAAGACAAAGTTTATCGAGATTGGGACTAGACAGTCCTTAGTAGTCTCCTTTATACTCCCTATTTTCTGACCTTGGTTGTGAAGTTGGGTTAAGTTTATAGACTTAGTTATCCTCACTTACTGTTCCTTTGGGTTCGATATTAAAACCGGGATCTTGGTGAAGTGCTACAATGGTAGTTTTATCTGTGCGCTTGCGGATACCTTATTTTCTTGTGTGCATTTAATTTATACCAACAAACACACCTTTGTACCTATCCGATATCTGTTGGACACAAGGTGGAGTTGCGGTTGCTTCATTATCTGTAGATGGCATAGAGTCTTCTGTTGGTGCTAGAATGACATAAGCCCAAGTATCATTTCCTTTGGCTGAATTATAAACTTGTTTTGCTGAAATAGGTGTTGTTTGTAAGGGTGGTGAAAGTAAGCCCTGTCTGTCTGCCCTTGCAGACTGAATTCAATTGTTTCTCATTCCAGTCAAATTTCTTGGGACTGTTCTTCTTGAGCCAATCATAACCAATGATAGCATCATAAGGGGCCATGTCCAAAACCACCATGTCACTAGTCAGGGTGTGTCCTTGAATATACCACTGTAGGTTAGGAACTCTGGCCTGTGTGGTCAACCATTCCCCATTTGCTAGCTTTACCTTTCTTGGCTGTGTAGGAACTGTAGGCAGCTTAGCCAATTTGACAAAGTCTGAGCTTATAAAGTTGTGGGAGCTCCCAGAGTCCAATAGGACTAGCATTACTTTATCTTTCACCACAGTTTTGAGCTACATTAAGTTATTTGTGTCTGTACTTAATAGGGCATTAAGAGATAATTGACAGAAGTCTTCAGCTAAAGCATCTTCGACAGCCAGGTGATTCAACATTTCCTCGGTGATCTCAGTCTTGTCTAAATCATTAATAGCCAGTGCATTGATCTAAGGCTTTTGGCGCTTGAGATAGACTTCTTGGTGACCAGGCTCAAATTTCTCTCCACTTGCAAACACACAAATTGTTGGCTCTTCTATAATCTCTCAACTGTTTGATCCTTTAGAAGTTGGTGTTGTTGGTTGGGTTGGTGGCCTCTTGTTTCTAGAACTGAGCCTTGTGAGCAGTTGCTGTTCTTGTAAACTTGGCCTTGGCTCTATCCAAGTTCCTTTGCTGAATCTTGGCAATCAGAGTAGCCCTGTCAGCTGTTAGTGGCACATGGGGTTCGATAGTAACTCTAATATCTTCCCTGAGTTCAGCCACATAAGTAGAAGCAAAGAAAACTTCATCATAATGGCAATTATGCATTGTGATATTATACTGCAAAGCCTGAAAAGCTAATGTATACTCCTCCACTGTGCTAGTTTGCTTGAGGGCCAACATATCATTGATGGCAGTCCTGACATCATCTGCACCAAACTTGGAGAGCACCTGAACAAAAAGCATTCCAAGAGGGTATCTTGTTACTTTGCTGGTAAGCTTGCCACCACTTAGCTGCATTTTCTTGGAGATGCATGGTTGCAGCAGTTACTTTGAGCTCTTCTTCAACCTTATAGACGGAGAAATAGTTTGTGCAATTGTCAATCCAAATTTTGGGATTTTGGCCATCAAAAGTAGGAAACTGCATTTTGGGCAGTGTGTGGTTGGGCAAGGAGTCTCTATGCTGATGCTTGTGTGACTTTCGAGATGGTTCTGGTTTGACCTCAAACTATTTTTCAGCGAAAATGTTGTCAAATTAGGGTTCCTCAGCTGAGACAATAGAAGCACTCTTAGAGGTATCCAATGCAGCTTCAGTCTCCATTTGTCGGAGTGTCAGGGATGCCACTGCCTGTCCATTTGCCTGAACTTGCTTGGTAATCAGCTTCTGTTCCTCCTTGGTTTCATTAATACCTCTCTAGAGCTCATGTTGTTGTATGCTGATGTCATTCATCTGGGCAAAAATCATATCAAAATTCTCCATCACCTGCTCCCACTTGGTCTTCTCTTCATCAGTTTTGCCGACATGATGTGGAGAATAAACTGAGTCTGAGCTAAAGGCTTTGGTGGAGCTGTTTTGACAATCTGAAGGAGAAGTAATGCTGAAGTAGCGAAGCAAGTGGTTTGGTATACACCTCCCCATCAGCCTACTTCGCCCGGTGGCTGACTACACCTGGAAGTGAGGCACCACCAAGGGATTTTACACAAAGACGTGCTCTACAACCCGAGTGTGTGGACACTTCCCCTCCGTCGCCCCCACACAACAATCAGCTCACGAGATTATGGAATTTTACATGGGAACTTGTCCCGCAACCCTGGTCTCGACTGATTGCTTGCTAATGTGAAGTAGTGAGCAGAATTGGATGCTGCTCACTACGGTTCTCGCCACCTGAACTGAATCTATGTTGAAGTAGTCCCCCAATCAAAGCTGAAGCCGAAGATCGAACGGATCAGAGTGGTAGTGGTGGGTTAGGGTTTGTGGTGGTGGATCTGAGTAGTGGTTGTGGTGGTATGGCCGGTGATTCGTCAAGGTAGGCGACGCTGAAACCGTAGCTGACCCAGCTCCACCAAAGAGTGGCCCTCTAGGACCTCCGATCGAACACCTTGCGGATGCCGATGGAGATCTACCCGCCACCCGGAATTACGAGCCGTGATTTAAGCTAACAGAGACGGGAAGCGCTACTTGAGGAAGAACGACCGTACCGGAGTTGCTAAGTCGAGGTTTGTGGTGGCCGCGTCGGACTTCTGGAAGCCGCCGCCGCCGATAACTGACGCTGACGAAGAGCTGAGGGTGCTCGTCGCCCACTCCAAGGAAGGACTATCTCCGATACCACCTGTCACGCCTCTTGGCCGCCAACGATCGCCGAGACGTGAGGAGATCGAGGGAAGCACGGTGACAGCAATGAGACGAGGAATCTTCCTTGGTGCTCGATTTTGTGTTTTCAGAAAGGGAATAGTTGCTCTGTCCGGTGGCCGGCAGGCTTAATACACCACGGCTTCTTGCCCACATGTCTTAGTCTTAATGGCTACTTCGTCTTACATAATATGCTTTCTATTACTGAATATGCATTTGCCAGAATGGCCACATTCTCCAGCTCTGTTCAGGCAGTGACCGACGTAGGCGTGACACCAGGTTCGCGGCAGCTACCGCCGCCACGCGCCACCGCGCTGGTGTGGAACGTCACGGCAGCCGCGCCGGGCGCCAAGGACTACTACTATGCGGTGGCGTCATGGTCCGGGCGCGGCGCGCCGCCGGCGTACGCCGCGGCGTAGTGCTGGAGATCGCTCGACGCCAGCACGTGCGCCGCATGCGGGGCCAGCGCGCGACCAGCTTGTCTGCAAGTGCATGCCGGCTGCGCCCGAGGGGTACGGTCTCAACGCCGGGTGCGTCGTCAGGTACTCCACGCGGCCGCTCTACCTGCCGGCCAACGGCGGCGGTGGCGGATCGTCCGGTGATTTTTCTACCTCATACCGCCCTTTGAATTTCCCCGTTACACTTCATGGGTTAGACTTAGTGGTCTGTTCTTGTTGGTCCAAAAAGTTTCACGGGGAAGATCAGAGAAGCGTGCCGTGTCTGAATTTTAGCGATAGCAACTCCAACTCCTACTGAAATCTCACAGATGCTCTTTTGGGTTTTCTTCATGGCAGCACGGCGCATTGCTGTCATCGTGGTCGCTTCGGTCTTGCCGGCACTGGCGGTCGTCACGCATGGGCGGATCTACGTGTATGCCTAGGTATTCCCAGGAATACCCAAGTTTTGTGCTAACAAAACACTTATTCCTCCATTATACACATATGCATAGTTTATAGTGGACTTGATTCTCTGTTTTTCAAGTAAAAACGTAGTCAAAAACTACTCCCATCCGCTTTGCTCGTTCACAGGTCAGTCCACAAATGCTGTGCAGTGTGCAGACATCCATCCTCACAGCTTCCACAGCGGCGTGAAGCAAGGGCCATCCACCGAGAATATGACCGGCCGGCCAGCCAGCACCCAGCAGCACACAGTAAGCATGGCTGCCAAGAATTGCAACGGCCAGCCAGCCGCAATGCCGCACATAGTTAGCATGGGTGACTGGGGTAGGCGCATCTTTCCTAAATCCTATTGCCTTGATTTAGGATTTGTAGTATGATTAGTACAATTGGGATTTGTAATATGATTGGTACAACTTTTTAGTTAATAGTGACGCAGACATTCTTCTTGAGTTCTTGTAATCCTAGAGTTTGCATAATGAAGAAGAAACTGATAAAGACAATAATGTACTTCTCTAAATTATATTTTAAATCTAATATATGGATTCAATTTTTTTTGTGATATAGAAATGGGAATACCCAAGTTTGAAATCCTGGCTCCGCCACTGTCGTCACGGGCATAGCATTCATCTGGACAAGAATGAGGTCCAGATCAAGAGATGATGTCCTGCATGATGGTATGCAATGCAACGCAAACCTGAAACCCCTCCGGACTCCGGTGACAAGTCTTTGACGCCGTGCGTGAAATAAGCAATATCTGCGACAATGCGACATACATACATACAGACATGGACGGCTCCGGCGGGATGATCCGCGCCATCGCCGCGTCGCACCTGAGCTTCAAGTACCAGGAGCTGCGCACGGCCACCGACGAGTTCAGCCAGATCAACAAGCTCGGCCAGGGAGGCTACGGCTCCGTGTACAAGGGCGTGCTGGCAGACAGGCGGGAGGTGGCGGTGAAGCGGCTCTTCTTCAACAGGCGGCAGTGGGCGGAGCAGTTGTTCAACGAGGTGAAGCTGGTGAGCCAGGTGAAGCACAAGAACCTGGTCAAGCTGCTGGGCTGCAGCGTGGAGGGCCCCGAGAGCCTCCTCTTTGGTATATATATACTGCTTGTAACACTCAATTGGTAACACAAGACACATGCAATTTGGATGGAGGATTCTGACTGACATTTCGGCCCCGTTCGCTGTCCTGGTAAGCCGGCTGAAAAACACTGTTGGCTGACTGTTGGCTGATTTGTTGTGAGAGAAAAACACTATTCTGGCTGAAAAAACAAGCTGAAAAGTACGGATTATAAGCCGGATGAACAGGGCCTTCGATGCATGTAATGCAATAATGCTGACGAGTTCAAGAAGACCGCGCTGGATTGGAAGCAGAGGTGACATCGTGGTGGGCATGGCGCGCGGAGGGCCTCTCCAACCTGCACAGCGCTTCGGAGGTCAGGATCATACACCGGGACATCAAGGCCGGCAACATCCTGGACGAGAGGTTCAGGCCAAAGATCGCCGACTTCGGCCTCGCCAGGAACTTCATGGACGACCAGAGCCATCTCAGCACCGGCCTCGCCGGAACTTTGTGAGTGCAATCAAATTTTTTTTGAGGAGTGAGTGCAACCAATTTCATGACTGAATCATCATAAAAGTATTACAAATCTATGGTTCTTTTTTTGCGCAGTGGATACATGGCTCCAGAGTACATCGACCACGGGCAGCTCACAGAGAAGGCCAACATCTACAGCTATGACATGCTGGTCCCATCTTCTCTCTACTACTATTTTTGCAATTTAATTGCCAAATTAGCCTGTCCAAAAAGGCGACTCGTACGACACAGAGGGCGACTCGTCGGCGACGACCTCCCAGAAGCCCGTTCCTGGCACCTCGTCGACGGCGACCGGCCTAAAGTAGGAGAAACGACTCGGGCGACGACGCCGCTCCGTCTCCCCGTTTTAGTAAGGTATATTTTTGAAGCTCTGGTCGCCGTTTTGACGTTGTTTCGAACTTGCGGCTTTCTGTGGGGCTCGTGATCATCGGCGGTGGTTTTTCCTCTTCGTCGGGAGGAGTTTTGCCTGTTTTGTGGAGGAGTTTTTGTCGCTGAACCTGGTGCTGGTGTGGTTTCAACATGAATCGAAACCGGTGACTCACCATGGCTGTTACAGCTGAGGAGCTCTCCTGGAGATTTCAAGGAAATTCTGAGAAGACCCCTAGCCCTAATCCCTGGATTCCAGATGAGGTGTGGAGCGAACCACGGGGTCGAGCAGGTAGCAGAAGATTGACAAAATGGGATTCGAAACAGCAAAAAAAGAGGCAGGCGGATGAAATTACAAAATCCCTGTTCAAGTTTGACTCATATGAAGATAGGGCTCGTGGCAGGTTGGAGGAGGAGAGGACCCGGAACAAAGAAAAGCTGGTGGAGGAGAGGTTTTTGAAGGAAAAAGAGGTAGAGGAGCTTGACTGCTCAGCAATGGCGCTGGATGCGGCGATATGCCGGTTGTCGGAGCTGGGGAAGAAACAGAATACGTGCCTGGAGAAGCAGAATATTGGGCTGACTGAGAATGGAAAAGCCCAAAAGTGTGTGGAAGAGAGGCCGGCCCAAACAAACAAGTTCGGGTCCAGCATAGAGGACCTGTTTGCCCACTCATACCAGAAGCCGGTCACACACAGATGGGTGTGGGTGCCGCGGCCTAGGGTTTTAGACGCCGCCAAAATTGGAGTTCCAGCCACAAATTCTGACATTCGCCGATTTGGGGCATCAGCGAGGACGATCCAAGCTGTACAAGCCAAAAAAGTCGACTCGAGATCTTTTGTGGAAGTTGCAGTAGAGGGGGGGATGGACAACAGAGGAGGAGCCAGAGGCATTTTCCGTGGTGGCAGGGAGGATGAGCGCAAGGACTACAACCGTGATGATAGATTCCACAATCGTCCCAGGGAGGGTGAGTTTGATCGCCAAGGTGAGCGTTTCAAGGTTCCGTACTATCGCCAAGACTATAGGAGGGAAGGGGGCAACCAGGATGGGTACTGGGAGCAGGGGAGAGATGAATCTGGGTGGAGAGATGAAAATAGGGGAGCAAAGAGAAGACCTGAAGAGCGTGGTGCTGGGTATACTGAAGAAGAAGATTTGAGGTTCAAGCTCATGAGGGATCAGTACAACAGAGGGGGTATGGGAGAGATGATGGTGGAGGAGGAAGTTTAGAGAGATGCTTCAGATGCAATGAAACCGGGCATAAGAGTTTCAACTGCCCCAATCCACCAATCTATTACAACTGTCAAGACAAGGGTCATCTGGCTCCAAATTGTCCAAGGAACAAGGAGAACAAAGGGTTGAGGTTGTGTGGTTATGGTCTGCCTGGCCAACTCTTTTACAGCATTTATGTCCCAATAGAGGAGGAGGAGAAGAACAAGAGCCCTCTGACTGTTGTCCTGACTATTATCCAAGGGAAAGGCTCGGTTAGCAAGGTAACAACAGAGCTGCAGTACCTTATCAGCTCAACATGGGATTGGCAAGTGAGGAAGATGGATACAAATACATACATGTTTGTGGTTCCCTCAGCCAAAGATCTGGAATTTCTAACCAAGCTGAAGGAGTTTAAATGCAAAATCTCTGACATGGTAGTGTCTGTGGAGAAATCTGATTTGATGATGGGATGTAGTGACATGTTGACAAGTGTGTGGGTACAGTTGATGGGGGTTCCATACTGGGCTAGGAAGGAAAAAGCAGTAGAGGAAGTTGCCTACTTAGTGGGTGATTTTGAGGAATTAGACAAATCAACCTTACCAGGTCTGGGTCCAATCAGAGTGAAAGTGTCATGCAAAGATCCCAAGGAAATGAAGGGGGCATCAAAGGTTTATTTCAACAAGAGAGGCTTTATGGTTTCTTGGTTGGTGGAATCTGAAAAAACTCAAAATATGAAGAATAGGAGCAAAATGCCTCCTGAGAACAAGGATGATGAGGAAGAAGAGGAAGATGAGGAGGAAGAATCTGATAATTACTATCCCTTCAGAGAGGAAGGAGGTCATGATGCAAGTGGCCAACCTCCTGAGACAAGCAAGCAAGGAGAACACAGAACCAAGAAACAAATAGGGGGAGTAGTGGAGGCTAATGAACACCAGGGAGATAAGTCACAAGGGGAGAAGATAAGTATGATAGCTGTAGAAGTAACACAGGTGGAGGTAGATGATGTTGGTGTAATGACTATGGAGTTAGAGGGGGGTCTGCTAAAGAACAAATGGAGCTGTACCTGGACTCAGAAGATCAATTTCTGGTTCATTCTCAGAATTCTGAGACCATGATGGGAGAAGTTCAGATAATGAAGGAAGACAAATCTGATCCAGAAAAGAGTGAGGTTCACATCTCTAACCACAAACAGGCTACTGAGATGCCAATACAAGCTATGAGAAGGAGTTCAAGGATGGGAGCAAGTACTACACCAGTGCAAGACAAAGCTGAGAAGATCAAGGCTTCAAAAAATCTCCAAGGTACATCACAAAATCCTTTTACTAGTTTCCAAACAAGTAATAATTCTCAGTTAGCTAGAATAGCAACCGAATGTAACTTAGAGTTAGGAAGTAATGAGGAGGAGATAAATGGGTTAATCAGCATTCTAAAAGCTAAAGAGCTAGCCCAAGCAGAGATTTTCAGACTGGAGCAAGCTAAAGCTGCAGTGCAAGATAAAGTGATAGTGGAGGAGGTGATTGACAGTGATGATGAGGGCCCTGAGGGGCATGCTTTGATAGTGGAGGAGCTAACCAAGATACAGGAGTCAACAAGTGATGACCTCTTGCCGGAAGTTGGTACATCAACCAACCATGGAGCCGGCAAAGGGAAAAAGAAAACAAAGATCAAATGAGGATCCTTTTCTGGAATGTTAGAGGTTTGAATAGTGGAGGGAGAAGAAGACAACTAGGGGAGTTGATGAACAAATATCAAGTGGATGTTGTCTGTCTGCAGGAGACAATTAAACAGAAGTTTTCTAGTAGGGACCTTGCAGGTTTAGCTAGAGGACAGGATATGTCTTGGGAGTGGGTCCCTCCAGAGGGGAGATCTGGTGGCTTACTGTTGGGGACTAACAATGATTTGTTTGAACAAATTGATTACAAGAGTGGGAGATTTTATCAATGTGCGGTCCTGAAAGTCAGGCAGTCAGGTTTTAAATGGGGGGCTATAAATGTGTATGGGCCAGTTCAGATAGAGCTCAAACCAGATTTTTTGAGAGAACTGATGGAGGTAATTATGACAACTGAAGTGCCCTTGATTGTGGGGGGAGATTTTAATTTGGTCAGAGAGGCTGCTGAAAAATCTACTGGGAATGTAAATGAGAGCCTGGTACAGTTGTTTAATCAGTTTGTTGATGATGTTAGTTTGAGAGAGATGCATAGACAGGGGGGAGTTTCACCTGGACCAATAAACAAGAAATACCAATTATGGCTGTCCTGGACAGGGTTTTTGTTTCCAATGATTGGGAAGCTCAGTTCCCTTTAGCAAATACTAGATCCCTTACAAGGGTGGGGTCTGATCACAACCCCCTTTTAGTGGAAACTGATAGTGTCTTGAACATTAGAGCATCCATTTTCAGATTTGATGCTACTTGGTTGTCACAAGAGGGCTTTGTAGATTGGGTGGTGAACAAGTGGCCCCAGAGAAGGAAAGAAAACATCCTGGATCACTGGAATATCACATCTCAACTGTTGAGGAGAAACTTAAAGGGATGGAGCATAAACTGGGGTAGTGATAAAAGGAAGCTCAAACAGAATCTACTGTTACAATTAGAAACATGGGACAGAATGGCTGAAACAAGATCTTTGACAGGGAATGAATGGCTGGACAGATATGGAAAGGAGGAGGAATTAATGAAGATTTATGAAAATGAGGAGTTATTTTGGCAGAAAAGAGGGGGAGAGGACTGGATTTTGAAAGGAGATGCAAATACTAGTTACTTTCATGGGATTGCTAATGGAAGAAAGAGAAAATGTTTAATCAAAGCTTTAGTTGAAGAAGATACTTTGTTAGAAGATAAAGAGGAGCTTAAGGCGCACATTACCAATTTTTATAAAAAGCTGTTTGGTAGGGAACCAGAACCAAGGATCAGATTGGGAGAGGATTTTTGGAAGTTTACAGGAAGATTAGAGGAGTCTGATAATATTTGGCTTACTAGACCTTTTTCAATGAATGAACTGGAGGATGCTGTTAGAGATATGAAAACTAATACTGCACCTGGGCCTGATGGTTTTTCTACATGTTTTTTTAAGAAGTTCTGGGGGAAAGTCAGGGATGATATTTTGGAAATGCTACATCTCTTGCATAAAGGGAAGTTAGATTTGGCAAGATTGAACTTTGGTATTCTGGTACTGTTGCCTAAAATTAAAGGTGCCAATCAGATAAAGCAATACAGACCCATTTGCCTTCTGAATGTTATATATAAAATCATCACTAAAGTTCTTACAATCAGACTGACTTCTGTTATTAGTAAAGTAATAAATGAAGCGTAGACAGCTTTTATTCCTGGACGGTTTATTTTGGATGGAGTTTTAGTGGTGCATGAGATCCTGCATGACATGAGGATGAAGAAGAAAAAAGGGATTATTCTAAAGCTAGATTTCGAGAAGGCATATGATAAAGTCAATTGGAAGTTTCTACAAGACGTGTTGAGGAGAAAAAACTTCGATGAGCATTGGATAGAGTGGACTATGAAAGCAGTACATGGGGGAAAGGTGGCAGTGAATCTGAATGGAGAGCTGGGCAAGTACTTTAGAAGCTACAAAGGCTTGAGACAAGGGGACCCCCTGTCTCCATTACTTTTTAACTTGGTTGCAGATGCCTTATCAGAACTCTTGAATACTGCAAAAGGAAAAGGGGTGATTCATGGTTTGGTGCCTGAGTTAGTGGAGGGTGGTTTGACACATCTACAATACGCTGATGACACAATACTATTTCTACAAAATTCAGAGCAAGACATAACTAATCTTAAATTCCTTTTGTTCTGCTATGAGGAACTATCTAGGATGAAGATTAATTACTCTAAGAGCGAAATCTACACTATGGGGATAGAGGAGGAGGAGAGTCAGAGAATTGCCAGGCTGTTTAATTGTAAAAAGGGGTCTTTCCCAATAAATTATCTGGGGTTACCTATTAGTGACAGAAGATTGACTAAGGCTGAATTAAATGGTGCTGCAACTAAGATTGAGAAGAGACTCGAAGCTTGGAAATGTGGCCATTTATCTCATGGGGGAAGGTCTATCCTAATAAACTCTAGTCTCACTAGCATCCCCATGTATACCATGGGTTTTTATTGGTTATATGAGGGGAATCATCAGAGGTTTGACTCAAGTAGGGGGAAATTTTTCTGGGAAGGTGTGGGCAACAAGAAAAAGTTTCACATGATCAAGTGGGATGCTTTGGACAAACCGAAGGAATTCGGAGGCTTGGGCTTTATTGATACAAGAGCAATGAATACGGCTTTGCTTTGTAAATGGATCTTTAGATTGGAGAGTGGTGAAGACAGTATGTGCTTGAGATTGCTAAGGAAGAAATATCTGGGAAACTTAGGTTTCTGCCAAAGTAAAAGTGCAGGGGCGTCACAATTCTGGCAGGGGCTTCATTCTGTGAAAAATTGGTATGAAAAGGGGAAAGGTCATGTTGTTGGCTGCGGCAAACAAACAAGGTTCTGGAAAGACGTATGGTTAGGTGAATGCCCATTAAAAGTAAGTTTTCCAAGATTGTTCAACATCTGTCATGATCAGGAGATCTCAGTGCAAACGGCAGCAGAGTTAAAGTGGAACTTCAGTTACAGAAGATGCTTTGGAGAACCTGAGATGGAGGAGTGGAGAGAGATGATGGTAATGTTAGAGAGAGTCAAATTAACAGAGGTAGAGGACAGAGTCACTTGGAAATTGGAGAAATCAGGAAAATACACAACAAGGAGCATGTATAGGTTCATTACCTTTGCTGGAGTAATTGATGTGAGGATGATGGAAATTTGGAGATCCAAAATCCCTTTGAAAGTACAAATTTTTTTGTGGATGGCATGGCATGACAGGATACAGACAATTCAACAATTGAAGAAAAGGAACTGGGACAAAGCTGATAAGTGCAAATTCTGCGGCAAGGAGGAAACAGTTGACCATTTGCTGTTCCAGTGCCCAATCGCTAGGACGACCTGGTGTTGGATCAGGGATAATTTGGGCTGGCAAAGTGCTCCTACCTCAGTAACAAACTTCCAGGAGCTGTGTTTATCAAAAGGGGAGGGGGAAAATAATGAGTTAGAGTGGTGGGTTATGGCAGCTGTGGGGTGGTCGCTTTGGAAATCTAGAAATGACTTAGTTTTTACTAACATTGTGATTAAATCCCCCAAACATGTGGCTTACAAAACTCTTGGCATCATGAAACAGTGGATCAAGCTAGCAAGCAAGGATGGAGCGAAGAAGGAAGCGGTGGTGGCGAAACTAATGGATGGGATGGAGAGATGGTGACCTGCATTTGAGAAATGTCTGTGTGTGCTTTTGTTTCCTTAGCTGCAGGACAAGAGTTGAGTGTTCTTTGAGGAGTTTTAAGCTGTGATGTTAGTGGCGGTGTGTTAATGGTCGTTGAATGTTTTCTTTGTAAGCCGGTATCCCCGGTAGAAATCTTGTTAAGCTTTCAATATAAACTGGGCTAAATGCCTTTGGTCTAAAAAAATATGACGTGCTGGTCCTCGAGATCGTCACCGGAAGGAAGAGCCACAACTCGGTGGCATCGTCGGAAGAAGGCCTTTCACTCGTGGCACTGGTATGATATAGGGCAATGCTACGGCACTCCGGTTACTTGCTAATAAGTAATAGCTCTGATAAATCTAGCTGGGCCATTGAATTTTACAAGGCACAAGCAGCTGCCTCAGCAAGACCCTTCCTCACTTGCCACCTAGTGGGAGCATACGGCAAACAAGGTGCCGAACAAGAACGCAGACGCTTCAATGGAGTTTACATATACATCGTGTGGAATCTTTAGAAGGAAAGAAATAGAAGGATTTTTCAAAACGTGCACATGACGGCACAACAAGTTGCCTCCATGACCAAAGATAACATAATGCAGAGACATAGGGCCATGTCAATGGGTGGGCAAACAATTTAATGGAGTTCGGATTTTTCTTCTACTCTGGTCCAAAGACCATGTGTTTTGGCGTAGTGGTTGTCATGTGTGCATAAACATCTTTTCCTACTTAATTGAGCGTCAGAGCTCCTGCCTTTACCTTCAAAAAAAATTTACAAGGCACAACAAAATTTAATCGAGTCAACAATGGTAACAGAAATTAAAAACAAAAGAAGAGTTTTTGCTTGAAAGGCTCTTGCTGTCACTGTAGCATTTCAAAAAAAAACTGATAGAGGTAATGTTCTTTCTTCAGATATGGAGACACTACAACGCCGGCACCCTGATGGAGCTGCTGGACCCAGACCTCCGCGAGCAGTGCTCGGAGGAGGACGCCCTCCGGGTGTTCCACGTCGGGCTGCTGTGCGCCCAGGCGTCGCCGAACCTTCGGCCGCCGATGTGGAACAGTGCAAGGTGGTGGAGATGCTGAGCTGCAGGGATCACACGGTGGTGCTTCCCCGGCCCACCCAGCCTCCGTTCATCAACGTCAAGGGTCCAACGCCATCGCCAAGAGCGACAGCTCCGGGTCGCCCTTCCCGCTGAACCAGCTCTTATTGAGTGGGGTGCAGGCCAGGTAAATGGTGTGGATGGCGTTGTGTTAGTCTTCAAAATATAGAAGTTGAGGACATGTTGATCTGGTGACGTACTTTGGTGGCTATGTGTAAGTCTTCAGAGGAAAGGTTCCTGTTTGTATAAACAACCAGAAAATGTTGATCAACCATTAGTATTCTGCAAACATTCATAATACAGCTAGTCTTGTAGAATATGGTTGTGAGGAATTTTCGTCTGTGATGTAGTATAATTGTGCACACCTGAAAAAAACTAATATATTTCCAAGTATATAAACGTGGACATTTAGTATGAAGGTTAATCCTAGAAGGTGTAATACAATTTACAAATCAGGCAATAAAGACATATGTGTCTCTCTTTTTTTATTAAAAACCATCACTTTTGCCATGCACCATTCACAGGGATTGAATTGAGATGTATCACCTAACAACAGAATAGACAGCTCCCAGACTTCTCCATCGTAGACGGAAAAGTCACAAGAATCCACATACAGACTGGAGCGGTAATGCCACCATCTAATCAATACATAAACCAAGTGAAGATCAGACGAATGCTGCTGCAGAAAATTAAAACCAATCAGCCGCCGTAGTTTCCGTGAGAAGCTGGAGCGGTAATGAACCCCGGTTTCGGTTTTGGAAAGTCAAGCGCACACATAAGCTGAGAGAGAAACCAAGACTTTTACTCCTTGGGAGCTAGAATTGGTCCAGATGGATTGACAATTTGAGTTGCGGAGACCCTAGTGCCCGGATGTCTGGTCGAACGCCGCCTGCGTCCGGATGTCACTCGCGCTAATAGGCAGGAGGCCGCGCTGCACGCGAAAACGAGCCCGCGCCCACCTATTTTCGCGCACCCCACCGTGTAGACCCCATGCTACTTCCCACCCTACTATTGCGCTCGCTCGGCTGATGACTGTTGCGCCCACACACGGGAAACCCACAAGAGTGTCCCGCCTGTGGAGGTGCGCCGCGGAGGCGTTTGCGGGCCTCAGGTGCCCGCACAGTGACCCACGGCAGCACCCCAGTAGTAGCAACAGATAGTTGTGATAGGCTGTTGTCCACTAGCCACCGGCTCCATTGCAACATATGCTTCCCCAAATCTAGTTTTAAAACATTCAGATGAAACATTTGCAACATACGTTTAAAAACAGAGGAAACACTTGAAACATACGCTTGAAACATACATGTACAGCCATAGCAACATCCAGATCTACTTTCGCAATATCTAGATAAAACACTTGCAACCTACATCTGAAACATATGAAACATCTGAAACACTTGAAACATACGCTTAACACATGCGTGTATAGTTGAAAGGTCTTGATGGCTAGAGGGGGGGTGAATAGCCTTTAAAAAATCTACAAAGACAAGCTAAACAAGTTTATCAATATAACAAATAGCGAGATACGTGTTTTGCTTAGCCTACGGGGTGTTTGCAAGCCACCTATCCAATTCACAATTCTAGTATATTTGCACTCAACCGCACAAGTCAAACCGAGAAGGAAACTACAACTAGCAAGCTACACAAAAGAGCTACTCTAGCAAAGTGACTAAGAAAATAATACAAGAGAGAGTTAGAAGGGTATCACCGAGGGGCGAAGTATTGAGCCAACCAAACAATAAGATCAAGAGATGAATTCCACAATACACAACCGCCGGGATCAATCAATCACAATAAGAATTATGACACAAAGATTTATCCCGAGGTTCACGTGCTTGCCGGCACGCTAGTCCCCGTTGTGTCCCTCTTCACCACGTGGTTCGGTAGCTAATCGGTCTCACACCGAGCCTCTCAAAAGGCGCCACAAGAACCTACCAAATGGCAAAAGGTTGCAAATGACACAAGCAATTCACTAACGTTGCCTTTGGCGCTTCGCCGAGGTAGGCACAAACCCCTCACAATCACCGGAGGTGGCCAAGAACAATCACCAACTCTTGCCAACGCCTCCAAGCTGCTCCAAGCCGTCTAGGTGGCGGCAACCACCAAGAGAAACAAGAATCCCGCAGCGAATCAACCACCAAGTGCCAACTAGATGCAATCTCACAATGCAAATGCACTTGGATCACTCAATCTCACTTCGAATATGCAAAGAAGCAAGAGAGATGAGTGGGAGGGGAGTTGCTTAGCTCAAAGTGCTCACAAGTATGTCAAAAGTCCAAGAGTCAGAGCCTTGAGCAGGCCAACGAGTATATATAGACGTACCCCTTCGAATATAGCCGTTAGGAACGAGATCCAGCTGAAATCGCGCTGACCGGACGCGCCGGTCAAACTGACCGGACGCGCCGGTCACGCAACGGCTAATTTTCGAAACACCGACCGGACGCGCCGGTCGCAACGACCGGACGCGCCGGTCGCTCAACGGTTCTTTCGCGAACCACTGACCGGACGCGCCGGTCGCAACGACCGGACGCGCTGGTCACGACCGGACGCGCCGGTCCCGTGACTGACCGGACGCGCCGGTCAACACTGAGTCGCGCAAAACGAACCAGCGACCGGACGCGCTGAAGAACTGACCGGACGCCACAGTGCCCGCGTCCGGTCGGAGTCCAGTAAGCTCCCTGGACGACCGGACGCGTCCGGTCGCCTGTGACCGGACGCGCCTCGCGTCCGATCAAACAACTGAAAACCGCGCAGACACTGGACACTGACCGGACGCGTCCGGTCAAACAGTGACCGCGTCCGGTCCAGCGTCCGGTCACTACTGTGACCTCCGTTCGCTTCCGTTTGATTTCCGTTTGATTTCCGACTTCCGGCGTAGTAGAAAATAGTCGTTTCAACTCCTCGAAAACGCCTGAATCCCGCCTCGCAAGCTCGGCGGGAGGGAGAGAGGACCCCAAACCCTCTCTACCGCTCAAACTCCACCGCCTTCGCAAACGTGCTAACATCACCAAGTGATCATCACCATGTGCATGTGTGTTAGCATTTTCACAATCATTTTTCGAGGCGATATTAGTTCTATCCAAATGCATATGATTATGAAATGCACACCTAGAGGCACTTAGGAGTTCAATAGCCGCGTCATTCCCCTCTTTATAGTACGGCTATCTATCCTATAATGTAACCACACCCACTAGGTGTCTTGGTTACTAAAACACAGCCCTTAAGTATATACCTTTGCCTTGATCACGTAGGGTTGCTTCCAAATCCAAGTGTGGCCACTCATGATCACCATGTCCATCTTGCCACCAACCTTGGAATGTACTAATCCTCATGTGCTACATACAACTTAGGCATAGGATTAGTACTTAGGCATTGTCACTAATTACCAACACCAAACATAGAGCTTTCAATAGTCATAGCAACATATGCAACATCCAGATGAAACACTTGAAACATACATCTGAAACACCTGAAACGCCTGTAACATAGGCTTGCAACATGCGTATATTATCATTGCAACATATATAATATCCCAGATCTACTTTTGCAACATCTAATGAAACATTGAAACATAAGTCTGAAACGCCTGAAATACTTGAAACACGGCGTCGCCAATGACCACAGCCTACCTGGTGGGGATCGGGCGAGCGAGGAAGCGGATTGGGCGTGGTGGAGAAAGAAGGGAAGGCCGATTGGTCACCGCTCCCGGTGCGAGCTGTCACCTGAGAGGGACCAAAGTGGCCAGGCGAGCGAGACGGAGAACGTAAGTTGTGCAATGATCGGTGAGTGCGGTGGAGAGCGAGGAAGGTGGCCGCCGGCGCTCGGATGCGGTGGAGATGGAGGATGTAGGCCGGCAATCTGATTTGGTGAAGATGGAGGATGGAGGCCCCGGTCGAGCGGTGCATGGTGGAGAACATCATGTGAGGCGGTCGCAGTGGACCATGTTGTGACGGTGCTTGCGGCGAGTGGAGAGTGACTTTTCTGAGTTGAGACACGAGCTGAACGAAAGAAACACGAAGACGAGCGCAGACAAAGTTGTTGGGCCGTTCAGAACATCGCGACCCATGCCAACCTGAGCATCGCGACCCATGCCAACCTGAGCGTCCGGATGATCGGACACCCACGTGTAAGCATTACCTTTTGAGGCCCTGTTTGGATTATAGGATTTACAAAGAAAAAGTACAGGAATCGAGATTCCTCTATTTTATGTACTGTTCATGCGTTTAGAACATAGGATTGAGCATATCCTTTCCTATGGAAAGTTTTCTTCACCCATGCACTTTGAAGGAAAGAAAAAATCCAGTCTAGGCCATTGGAAATTTTCCTGTGACTTGTAAGCTACCGAACACTATTGCTGCCGTGCATCAGTGATAAAAGGGACAAGACACAAGAGCCGAGGAACACATTTTTTTTTATCTATTCATTCACGCCACTTGTGTTCTCGCCATGCACCAACTCCAGAACTTTGATCTACGATCTACGCTTCAGTGCTCCATTGTTGAGTTAATGACCTAACAAAGCTAATCTCAAGCTACCAAGTTTAGCAAAACAGGCACATCATTAGTCCAAATAAAATAAGATTCCTCTACTACCTGATTCCTGCATTCCAAACACTCATTCCTATAAAACTCCTGTTTTTTTTTCTATCCCTCTATTTTATCACCGCATTCTTTCATATTCCTGTATTTTCTTTCATTCCTACATTTTTTACTCCTCCGTTTCAAACAAGTCCTAAGTTGAGCACTAAAACAGCTGTTACTCTCCTGGTTAGTTTAGAAAGAGATTCAGATTTCAAAGCTGCTGCTGATACCTGGAATGCCGAGCTTTCAGGCTACGCGAAGTGCGACCTGGTTAGGTCGTTGTCGAACTGGTCATGCAAGTCTGTCAAGATTTGTTGTTGCCTGCCAAGGAGTTGTAAAATTGTGTCATATAAGCAACTTTGTGCATAGATGCTAAAAGATCATAGCTATAACCACGTGCGTTTTGCATGTCATGACCTAACTGTCATTACAAATTTGAACTTTTTGAAAAAAAAAACTTGGAAGCTCTAACTCTAACTATCACCTCCCTTGGTCTGTGATGTGAACCCCTATTAATCACCTTTAATCAATCACAAGCTTCATGTTAAACTTGACCCATGACCTCTCTCTTTTGATCCTCTCTCGTGAAGAGCACCCAGTTCCTCTAGATTCGGCAAAGTTTTCCATTAGATTAGGGGAAGGGAGAGAAATTGTTTGTTTATCTTCCTTTTTTTAACCATTCTTCTTCTAGTCAACAAGGTGAATATCACTTAAGCTATCTATTTTACATGATGATATATTCATATACCAGTTGTAGATGTATAAAATGATGCCGTGCACCTTTTTTTTTCTTTTTTTATCGTTTTTCTCTATGTTTCCACGTTTTCTCTTCTTCGTATCTAATTTGGACCGTTTCGCATAGCTTACAGCAGCTTCATAGCTGCTGTAAGTTGTTTTTTTTTTGCCAAACACTTATTTCAAGCTATTTTTCTCCTCCTTTCACAAAGATATGAGTTGGGATGAAGCTGAAAAAAGTACTCTTCCTGTTCCAAATTATAAGTCGCTTTGACTTTTTTGGTACATCTAATTTTCTATATATCTAGATATACGTTATGTCTGGATACATAGCAAATTTTATGTGCCGAAAAAGTCAAAGCGACTTATAATTTGGAACGGGGGACTAGCCAGCTTTACTAGTGAAGTTGAGTTGTACCAAACGAGGCATGTGTAACTTTCTAAAAATCAAAAGTTATGAAAATATCTTTTTATTTAAGCAAAAAAATTATGATGACAATTATGATGATAAGTTGTTCCGAAAAAAGTCATACACATAATTTGTTTCATAACTTTTTAAAAATGAAAAGTTATGGATATGTTATCGTGATAAATTGTCATGTAAAAATTTATGTGTATGAGTTATATGTAAAACTTTGTAACTTTTTTTTTAAAAAAAGAAAGACGTGGGAATGATTTTTTTTCAAAGTTACAGGAGATATGAATTAATCGCTGGTCGTTTGCTAATTAGGTCTTGTTTGGAACAAAGGAACAGAAAACGCAAGAACGGAAGCAAATGCAAGTATAGGAAAGGAACTTGGAGCACAGGAACGAAGAAGGATGAGAAACATAAACCTTATATATTGTTAGCTCTTTTGTAGCAATTGAATACTTCAGAAAATATTGTTGGATCCTCACATCTTATCCATCTCTCTCCTCTCGCTTCGTTTTCTGCAGCATGCAAGTTGTAACCATAGATGCGAGCTGAGCGAACGGCCACAGGAAAGTTTTCACTTCGCTTGGAGCTCATTTCTGTTTTCCTCCAAACGTGCATGCTTCTTCACTGTTCCTTTGAAACTGTTGATATTCCCTGTACCAAACACGGTGTGTTTGGTTCTCTGGCTTAGCCTCTAATCAGGCTTGCACAATGCAACTTGGGTCTGTTTGGTTCCCTGTAAGGCCTACTATCTAGGCTTCTACAAGCCCATTTCATGCGGATAAGTTGGCTTCCCGGAAACGAGGGGATTGAGCGTTTCCGCTAAGCCTGGCTCCGTCTAGCTCCGCACCCACTCCCCTCACCTCCCGTTGCGTTGCGCTCCCGTTCCCGGCACTCCCCTCACCTCCCGTGCCTAGTGTAGTCACCGCCCCCGGCTCCGGCTACCGCGACTAGATCCCAGCGCCCTCACCGCCCTTGGCCCCGGCGCGGGCGCGCAGCCCTGCTCCGGTTGCCGCACAGGACCTGCTCCGACCTCCAGTGGTGAGAGGGTCCTGCTGCCTCGGCGCACGGTGGAGGGCGCGGGCTGCTACCCCATCCTCCATGCTGTGCGAGAGGAAAGAATTGGGAGAGAGGAAGAAGAATGTCGGCGAGCTCACCAGCGCTCGAAGACAAAGGAGACAGAGACGACTGGGAGCTTTCCCGTCTGGGTTCACCGGCGGTGGCCGTCGCGGCCGGGGCGGATTCGAACCCGCCGAGCCGTCCTCCCCCAAGGTCCGTGTCCATACCGTCGTGAGCGGCGGTGCAGAGGATGGAGCACAAGGTTCGACGTCCATGGTGTTGAGCTGTGCAACCTGTGTTCGTGCTGGGCTATTGTAGTCCCTCCCATGGCGTCTGTGCAGTGGTGCTCTCGGTGCTCACAACCTGTTCGACAAAATGCTTGAACCAAAGAAGGTGGAGGTAAGTTCACCAATGCAAAGATGAGGTGGATGCACCCGGATAAACCTAACAACTAAACAAGATCTAATCAATTCAGGCTTACCTATAGCAGAGCAACCAAACAAGTGACACTTGCATTGGTTAAACCTAGTTAGAGCTAGCCTGGTTTGTTTTTATAGCCAGGTTTGATGGAGAAGAGAACCAAACACACCCATTGTGACATCAGCAAAATGGAGGTTCAACTTAAATTCATTTGTACTCCGTTCTAAACAAGGCCTGTTGGAGGACCGGCTCGCTCGCCAGGTGTGCCAGCGGCCGGGCGTGAGTTCGATCCCCAGGATCGACACTCGCGTGCCTCACGAGGTTTTTCCCCAATAATAAATTTGCAGGTCTTGGGTATCTGCAGCCTCACGCGTGGATGTGCCACAATGGTCCGAGTGACGTACCCGTCACGTGCGAAGCTTGGAATACTTCGGATATCTCTTAGCCACGTGCAGCCTCTGTTAAGTAATTAGACAATTTCGAGATTAAAACCAGAATATAAATCATGACAAACTGATGAACTAGATTAAACATGTACAGTAACTAGCATGGCAGATTAACATATTGCGTAGTATAAACATAAACATGATTATAATTGTAAGCATAACACGTACGCTTAATAAATTAGACATTATGAACGATAAGATTAGATCACGAGAATGATACCTGACGATTGTAGATGTAGTTGACTGTGGTGGAAATGTAGATGGCGTTGACGACGGAGCGAAGTTGAGGTCGTCGATGAGCGGCGGTGGAACGTCCCCGTTGATGATCCCTCGAGCCTGGCGACGACGAAGACGGCGTGCCGATGCAGCCTTCGGAAGACGAGCCGTCATGAAGGATTTGAGAGCAGTCGCGCGAAGAGCGATTCCCAAAAACCTTATTCGCGTTCTCCCAGTGCATGATCGCAAAGACGAGGGTTCCGGAGACCTGCTCTCCCAAACGCCGGTGCACGCAGGCGATCGGGATAGAGAGACTACGGCGGTAGCGTAGTAGCGAGAAGAGAAAAATATTATTTGGCTACCTTAGAATTTTCCAACTGAAATTTTCAATAGTAGTTTGTTTGGTGTGTCTATTTTCAGGAGGATTGGTACGTATATATAGGGAGGAAAACTCCCTGCCTCTACATCAATTAGCAATATAGTATTAATAGATGTTGCACCTTCCACCTCTACATATGAGTTTAAACATTAAAGCCCATTAGAGAACACAGATATTGAGCTTTTGAGATTTATTAGAATTTCTTCATATGAATTTAGGGGAACTATTCATATAAATTCTAACAATCCCCCACTAGATCTCAACTGCCCATTATAGATATTTTTCTTCTCTCACTACTGTTTTATATACTAGTGTTTCAGCAGAGACTGTTAAGTTGAACATCCGCCTAGAACTTCAAGTTATACCCATTCACAACCTGAACAATGGACTATACCTCGAATTACAAGTTTTGTGTAAACGAGTTTCACTCAAAGTTAAACTAGTACCTGGCTGCCAGTAGCCTTTCCCGTGGGTGGAGTATATACGTCGTACTCCTTGGTCTCTTCATAAGCTTACTAGAGATCACCTAAATCTTATAGACTACGACGTTTTATAGTTAGACTCATATAGGTATGTTCTTTCAAGAATGCTCTGCAGGACAGCACCTTCACTTGTTAAAGCCAATATAACACATTAAGGCATTCGCCAACCTTCCTTACAGTGCCTCATCGCTCTGAGAGTATTGCATCTTCACTTAGAGAGGGTTATAGATTACTCTTCTCAGTTTACCAATAGTTTGTTCCTCCCATGTCCTTAGTCACAGAATCTCCAATCAAAAAGGTTGGGTTACTACTACTGTAAACTCACATGGGTCTCATATCCATATCCCTTAATGCAAATTCTATCACATTTCATGATAGCTTTTTTGTAAAGGGATCTGCCAGGTTTTTGTCTGTTTGCACATAAGCCACAGCTATTACTCCGGAGTTTCTCAACTTCCTGACATACTTTAAACGTCTT
This sequence comes from Saccharum hybrid cultivar R570, assembly GCA_038087645.1. Classification (NCBI taxonomy): domain Eukaryota; kingdom Viridiplantae; phylum Streptophyta; class Magnoliopsida; order Poales; family Poaceae; genus Saccharum; species Saccharum hybrid cultivar. The sequence continues at coordinate 22,927,423 of JAQSUU010000496.1, forward strand.
TTAACGTGTCTTGTTGACTTCGCATTATCCTTAGCACTGTTCACTTTAGTAATCACTGTTTGATTATCACAGTTCATAAGAATAGCCGGTACTGGTTTCTCAATCACCGGTAAGTCCAACAAGAGCTCACGCAGCTATTCCGCCTCTGTAGCAGCTATATCTAAAGCAAAAAGTTCTACTTCCATGGTTGATTTTGTCAAAATAGTCTGTTTGCAAGACTTCCATGACACTGTGCCACCTCCAAGAGTAAACACATACCCACTTGTGGCGTAGATCTGATCAATATCAGATATCCAGTTCGAATCACTGTATCCCTCAAGCACAGCTGGGTGCCTAGAATAGTGAATCCCAAAACTCATTGTACCTTTAAGATAACACAAGACCCTTTCAAGTGCATGCCAATGATCATCACCCCGGTTGGATATGTACCTACTCAACTTGCTCACAGCAAAAGAGATATCTGGTTTTGTTGCGCTAGCTAAATACATGAGTAAACCAATGATCTGAGAGTACCTCAATTGGTCTCTAGCAATCTTCTTGTTCCTTCTCAATGTCACACTAGGATCATAAGGTATTGGAGAAGCCTTGCTATCCATAAAGCCGAACCGGCTCAAGATCTTCTCAACATAGTGAGATTGTAACAAAGTTATCCCACTCTCATCCTTAATCAACTTAATATTTAGAATCACATTAGCTTCTCCTAAATCTTTCATGTCAAAACTTTTTGACAGAAAAGACTTAACCTCTAGCTTCTCCTAGATCTTTCATGTCAAAATTTTTTGACAGAAAAGACTTGACCTCATTAATTGCATCTATGTTTGTTCCAAAAATTAGAATATCATCAACATATAAACACAATATAACAGATTCGCCCCCACCATGTCGATAATACACACACCTATCAACTTCATTTATGGCAAAGCCCGCACTCATTAAAGTCATGTCAAACTTCTCATGCCATTGTTTATGCGCTTGTTTCAAGCCATACAAAGATTTCAATAACTTACACACCTTGCACTCTTCACCTTTTACTACAAACCCATCAGGCTGATCCGTATAAATTTTCTCATCCAACTCTCCATTTAGAAAAGTTGTCTTTACATCTATTTGATGAACAAGAAGACCATATGAGGCAGCTAGGAAAAGTAGCACTCGAATAGTGGTCATTCTAGCAACAGGTGAATAAGTATCAAAGTAATACTTGCCTTCCTTCTGGGTATAACTCTTAGCCACAAGCCGAGCCTTATACTTGTCAATAGTACCATCAGGTTTAAGCTTCTTCTTGAACACCCACTTACAGCCCACATGTCAGCTCAGATAATTCTCAAGTTCTATTAGAAAGAAGCGAGTCCATCTCACTGCGAACAGCTTCTTTCCAATCATCTGCATCTGGAGATGCATACGCCTCTACAATAGAGGTGGAAGTATTGTTCACAAGGTACACAATGAAATCATCACCAAGAGATTTTGCAATCCTTCGTCTCTTGTTCCTCACAGGAACTTCATTGTCATCATTCTCATGAACTTCCTCAAGTGGTTGCTCAAATGACTCAACAGGAGACTCGATAGGTATAGTAAAATCAGGAACTATCTTAGAGGAAAATCTAGTATTGTTACGCATATCTTTCATAGGAAATATGTTCTCAAAAAATGTAGCATCACGAGATTCCATAATTGTATCGACATGCATATTAGAAACTTCAGATTTTACTACTAAAAATCTATAGGCAATGCTCTGGTGAGCATATCCTAGAAAGACAGTCCACTGTCTTTGGTCCAAGCCTTCGTTTCTTAGAAATTGGTATGTTGACTTTCGCTAAACATCCCCACGTACGCAAATATGAAAATGATGGTTTTCTCCCAACCCAATACTCATATGGAGTTGTCTCTTTATTCCTGTTTGGAATTCTATTCAGGACATGACTCGCAGTCAATAAAGCTTTCCCGCACCATGCCTTAGATAGACCAGCTGTGTCTAATATGGCGTTCACTAAGTCAGTCAACATGCGGTTTTTCCTCTCGGCAATCCTGTTTGATTTGGGCGAATAGGGAGCTCTCCTCTCATGAATAATACCATGTTTTGCAAGAACTCATCAAATAATATCGAAAAATATTCACCACCACGATCTGACCTTAGATGTTTAATTTTTCTCTCTAGTTGATTTTCAACTTCAGCCTTATAGATTTTAAAGTAGTCTAATGTTTCATCCTTAGATTTAAGCAAGTAAACATAGCAAAATCTAGTTACATCATCAATTAAAGTCATAACATATCTCTTTTCACCTTTTGTCAACACACCATTCATCTCGCATAGATCAGAATATATGAGTTCTAGAGGTGCCAAGTTTCTCTCCTCCGCTGTCTTGTGAGGCTTTCGAGGTTGCTTAGATTGCACATAACTATGACACTTAGAACCTTTGGCAATAGTGAAATCTAGAATTAAACTCAAGCTAGACAAATGTGACATCAAACCAAAGTTCACATGACATAAGCGAGAATGCCAAACACTCGAACTATCATTAATTGTGGCACAAATATGATTCACTAACTTACTATAAAAATCTGCTAAAGAAAGGTGGAACAAGCCTCCGCAATCATAGCCTTTACCAATAAATTATCCATGCTTAGACATTACTATTTTATTAGACTCTAACACTACCTTAAACTCATCTCTCAAAAGAAGAGAGACGCTAATAAGGTTCTTGCGAATAGTAGAGACATGCTGCACGTTCTTTAGCTGCACGATCTTTCCTGAAGTAAACTTCAGATCTGTTGTGCCAACACCACGAATAGAAGCATGTGACCCATTTCCCATCAAGACGGAGGAACCTTGGAGCCCCTGGTAAGAAGAAAACATAGAGATATCAGTACACACGTGAATATTATCACCTGTATCAACCCACCAACTTGGAGATTGAAACACTGATAGTACAGTAGGAAAATTACCATACCCATCATTAGCACTGCTAACAGTCACGAGGTTTATATTCTTCTTTTTCTCTTTTCGGTCCGCTCGCTCCGGACACTCTTTAGCAAAATGACCAAGCTCTCCACAAGTGAAGCGCAAGGCAACTCTGCTTTGTCTTTTTTCTTCTTCTCGAAGGCAGTTGTTAGTTTGACATTGAAAGGCTTAGGCTTTCCTTTGTTCTTGCCATGGTTTCTCTAGACGAAGTGGACGCTAGCTTTTTCCTCGTTCCCCTTCTCAATGTTGTCTTTAGCCCGAGCCTTCTCCTCAACATCAAGAGATACTATCAGGTTTTCAACTGATATTTTCTGTCCCTTGTGTTTAAGGCTTGTGGCGAAGTTCCTCCAAAAAGAAGACAACTTTGCTATAATGCATCTATCCACAAATTCATCGGGTATGACACACCTAAGGAGTTTAAGTTTCTTAGCCAGGCGCTGAACCTCATGAGCTTGTTCGACTACTGATTTGTTAGCAACCATCTTATAGTCATGAAAGCTCTCTATGATGTACAGCTCTTTGCCTGCATCTGAAGCACCATAGGTAGCGTTCAGATAATCCCACAGAGTCTTTGTATCTGTCATGTGCAGAGTCGAATCAAACAGATGATCAGACAACACATTATGCACAGCTCCCACAAAGATCTGGTTGGCTTCCTGGAATTTTTTTTGATCTTCATCAGAGATATTTCTCTCGGGCAAGCCATCTTTTGCCCATAAAACTTTTATGGCCGTAAACCAATTAGTGACCTTGACAGACCACCTCTTAAAGTGCTCACTAGAAAATATTTTCGGCCTCAGCGCGTCAGCGAAATTAGCCATAGATAATTCTGGAAAAGACCTATAATAAGGTTTTTTTATTGTTAAGTAATTAGACAATTTTCAGATTAAAACCAGAATATAAATCATGATAAACTGATGAACTAGATTAAGCATGTACAGTAAACTAGCATGGCAGATTAACATATTGCATAGTATAGGCATAAACATGATTATAATTGTAAGCATAACACGTACGCTTAATAGATCAAACATTATGAACGACAAGATTAGATCATGAGAATGATACCTGACGATTGTAGATGTAGTTGACGGTGGTGGAAATGCAGATGGCGTTGACGACGGAGCGAAGTCGAGGTCATCGATGAGCAGCGGTGGAACGTTCCCGTTGACGATCCCTCGAGCCTGGCGACGACGAAGACGGCGTGCCGATGTAGCCTTCGGAAGACGAGCCGTCATGAAGGATTTGAGAGCAGTCGCGCGAAGAGCGCTTCCTAAAAACCTTATTTGCGTTCTCCCAGTGCAGGATCGCAAAGACGAGGGTTCCGGAGACCTGCTCTCCTAAACACCGGTGCACGCAGGCGATCGGGATAGAGAGACTACGGCGGTAGCGCAGTAGCGAGAAGAGAAAAATATTATTTGGCTACTTTAGAATTTTTCAACTGGAATTTCCAATAGTAGTTTTTTTTATGTGTCTATTCATAGGAGGATTGGTACATATATATAGAGAGAGGAAAACTCCCTACCTCCACATCAATTAGCAATATGGTATTAATAGATATTGCACCTCCCACCTCTACATATAGGTTTAAACATTAAAGTCCATTAGGGAACACAGATATTGGGCTTTTGAGATTTATTAAAATTTCTTCATATGAATTTAGGGGAACTATTCATATAAATTCTAACAGCCTCTTTGTGTAGGTGTAGGTCTAGCTTGCGCATTAGGGTATATGTGTGAGTTTGTGTGCGTGTGATGGTGTAAATTGGTGCGTGAGTTTAGATAATGCAACTTGTACTCGAAGAGTTGAGGCATAAAAAAAAAGGCCCGTTGCAACGAGGCATCCCAACGTGAGCAGCCTGTCCGCTGTTGCAACATGGAATCCCAACGCGAGCTGCTCGTCCGCTGTTGCCTTCTTCGCTTCGATATTTCATGGGCCGCGGGATCCGTGGCCCATAACGCAGCAAACTGGCAGCTTTCCGCAACGTGATTTCCTTCCGCATCGTTGTTGAACCGAGCTGGTCTCATTAGGACCTTTCCTTAAACAAAAGGCTAATCAGGCCCATTATTTCCGGTCAGCAGTAGCAGAAGCACCGAGCAGGGCGAGCACGATCCAAAGGCCTACGGTGAGTCCTATGCCTTTGCACGAATCACCGATGGATTATTATTCTGGCGGCCTATATATAAGTGAAAGAGAATGTTACGGAAGCTGGCGACAGTGTAAAGCCAGGGTACAAGATTGAATACTTCCAAAATAGTAGTAGTAGTATCGGAATGAAAACTAACGCGTTCTAATGGTAGCAACTGGCAATTACCTTCGTTTCACCATAGCAGTCTACGACACGGTCAGGGCAACCAATGCACATATAGTGTTAATTAAAATCACGCGCTAATTCTGATCATTTTTCCCCTTAGAAATCAATGTGCTGGATTCGACCAAACTCGTCAACTTATCAGACGCGTGTTAAATCAAATACGTACTGTAGAGTGTCTGGCACATGCTCTGAATGACCACATCTTTTTTTAAAAAAAAATAACCAGAAGGTTGCTTTGCTTCGGTTTGGAATGACGCGCACGCCACTCATACACAAAATGCGCCCCCGCCATCCTTTGCCGTTGATTTGATGCGTGACGGATCCTGATCCACCCACCCACTCCACTCCCCCCACCACCCCCCCCCCCCCCCGACGGCTCGACAGTCGACACTTTCCTCCCGAGACGTGACCCGACCCAATCGCAACCGGCAGTCCCGCTAATGCCGTAGACTAATCGCGATTAAGGAAAAAGAAAGGAAAAGAGGGGAAAGTCCAAGCGGCAGCAGCAAAACCCCGCACCGCAAGGCAGAAAACCACAATAAACAAGGCACGCAACGAATCCGATCCCGATTTATTTCGCCCAAATCCGTCGATTAATCCCCACGGCACGCCGGCCGCGTCATGCTCCGGCCATTCCTCTCCCCTCACCACCGCTCTGCCGCCGCCCCCGCCCCCATCGCGGGCGCCGCGGCGATGCGACCCGCGTCCTCCTCCTCCCGCTCCTCGGCCGGCGGAGGCGGGTCCCACCACCACCACAACCACGGCGGCGGCCACAACAACGTCTCCGTCTCGCCGCCGGCGTGCACGACGTGCAGGCACGCCCCGTCGTCGGCCACGCTCGATCTCCTCATCCTGCTGCTCGTGCTCTTCTCGCTCGCCTTCCTGCTCGCCTCCTCGCTCTCGCACGTCGCGCGCTCGCTCTCCCCGCTGCTCGCCACGCCGCCCGCCGTCGCCGCGCTCGCCCACGCCGTCGCCGCGCTGCCCTACGCGGCTGCGGCGGCCGTGCTCGCCGCCGCCGCGTTCCTCTCCTGCCGCCGCCTCCCGCGGCGCCGCTGCCGCAACCCGCGCTGCCGCGGCCTGCGGAAGGCGCTGGAGTTCGACGTCCAGCTGCAGACCGAGGAGGCCGTGCGCGCCGGCGCCGGGGGCACCGTCGGCGGCGCCGACGCGGCCATGTGGCGCGAGATCGAGGCGCTGCCGTGGAAGGGCGGCCAGGGCGGGAACAACCCAGACTACGAGTGCCTTCGCGCCGAGCTCCGCCGTATGGCGCCGCCCAACGGCCGAGCCGTGCTGCTCTTCCGCAACCGGTGTGGCTGCCCTGTTGCTAAGCTCGAAGGATGGGGCGCCCCCAAGAGCAAGCGGCGCAACAAGAAGTGAGTCATGGTTGACCATATTTCATTGAAAATTCTACATGATTATTACTTCATCAGTCCACCAGCTAAACTTAGTCGCACTATTTCCATGGGATGAACGGAATTTCACTGTTCTCAGACACGTGAGTTACCCATGGCGCTCCCTAGTCCAGTGCAGCCCTGTCAGTCATGTTTGTTAATTTGAGATCAATCTAGTTGCTTCATCTCTGCATTATTTTTGAGATATTGTATGCCCTGTTATTCTGGATGCTCAAACAATAAAGCATGGTCCCATTGTTATACATCATGGTCTGTTAGTCCATTCCTGTAAGCAAATAGGTTACTATGTGTGTGGCCTGTCTCTAGTTCTGAGTCACCTAGGAAGCGTGTTTGGGGTGACCTGTTTGTTTGCCTCGTGATCGTTATGGAATTTTTATTCCACTCAGCTTCATTTTCTGAATTCAGTTGACTTCTGTTGTTTCGTGGTTTTCTCAGTTGTTTGTACCATAGCTTACATGTTGCAACATCTTGTTGGTCATGAATTTGCAAGAAAATGAATTAGTCTTCAGATGTGAATGGGCTGTTACCAGAATTTAGGCAATGAACCAAATGAATGCTAAAAGTTGTCAAAAGCTATTAATCCTATTTGACAGAGACATGCCATAGAAATCTCACTACCTTTCTAAGTAGGTGGGCAATGTCAATGATGTTGCCAGGCACCTGGTCTTTTCGTAGTTGTTGTTTTTCCTCATGGAGTGGCCTTTTTATTTAATTGTAAATGTACTGTTTGTTCCGTGCAAATGTATTTTTTATGTTTAAAGGGGTTGCCATTCTTATGACAAATGACCTTTGGTGATGTCTAATGTGATTATCTTTTGTGTTTATTAGCTGATATGAAACATAAGGCTAGGGGTCAGTACAGTCTTGAAGGCATTTCAGTTGGTTCTTTATGACATGTAGGACTTCTGCAACCTGCTGATTTTATATTTTGGTTACAGATATGAATAAGTTATAAGCAAGAATACAGTATGTTTGAGGTGGTGTGAGTTACCTGGAAGTGAGCTTTTTTTTTTTGTATTGTGCATGAGAAAATTTGTGGGCCATCAGAGTAGCATGGAACTGTGCTATATGGTTGTGAATTATGCCATTATCTTCATTTCTGGGTCTAGAAATTTCTGAAATGAGTACCAAGAGATGCCAGTACAGTGTGATATGGATACCATTGAATTGCTGGGTTTGAAGATTTGACGTGAACACTTTGTCATCTCATCAGATTCAATTATTGGACGTTCATAGTTTGTGTCTGCAAGGCCTCTTTGATATCAGTGATGTGTGTGATCTAACTGGGAAATTTGATTTGGCATGACTGAACTGTTCCTGTGAACCAATCACTTACCTGACAAGCACAAGAAAGCTTTGCTAGACCTGAGCTCAGCAATCTCTTACATTTTGTTCATTGTGGCACAATTTTAGCATGTTCTTACTGTTGAGCAAACCATAATAAGACTATAAAATCCTCTAGATACCAATAGGGAAACATGGATGCTTTAGTTGCACCTTTAACTGTTTAAGTTTTGTTTTTATGGCCCCTTTGGAATGAAGGAAAATTTTCCTGTTTCCTGTGTTTTTCCTGTGAAAATGAACTTATTCCTGTGGAATTCGTACACGATTCCTATGAAATTCCTGCGAGGGTATGGGTAAAAGTTGTGCTATTTTTCTGTTATTTATACAGGTGGTGAATGGTTTTGTATATAATTCTCTGGATGATTGTACTGCTTGTTGGAATTTTGTTGAGATTTTCTGTCTTTCATTCGCATTTAAGGTGTCTTGGCCTAGAGTGCTTCTTATTTTCTTTTCATTGCCTTGAAATATCTAGCTATTAGTGTTTGGGCTAATAAAGAGATAAACTGTTTACCTATGATTCATTTCTGGATGACTAAAGTACAAGGGGTACTGCATAATACTTTCTACTCTCTGTGGTGGTTTATTATTATTTGGACATGGAATGATCTTTTGAATAACCTTTTCCAAATTGGCATTTTGCCAAAGTTTTACCTGTAAAAGTATCTGTTAAACTTTTGGCTACTAACATACATCTAAGTGTGTAGATATATCACTTAGAAATGATATTAGTATATTTTTCATTTAATGTGCTTATGTCTCATGATATATCTACCATTTTTTGCATTACCAAAAGAATTTTGAAGACCATTTCAATAGAACAAGTAAAATAGAATAGAGGTGGTATATCTTGTTTCCTGATATAATCATGCCCCATATTCCATTGTTGTCACAACTCTTGCATTAGAGGAGTGCACTCTTCTATGTTGACTGATACTGGCAACCTAGTTCACTTGAAACTATAGAAGTGTTTAGCTAGGACTGTTAGGTTATGGAGCTCTTGTGTGGCCGTGTTTTCTGAGTCTTGAGTTTGTTGGGTTTGACACAAAAATCACCCCTTCCATTAAAATGAATGTTTTACTAAGTCACACTTCTCTAACTTCGACCACACATAGAATAATGCACCAGCATCAACAACATCAAATTAGTTTTGTTAAGTCCACCATGCAACATGTCTTCATATTTCATTTATTTGGTACTGTAGATAATACACTTTTCTATTATTTGGTCTAAGTTAAATGCTAATATATTGTATAGGTTTGATGATGTGTAACTATTTTCCCGGAAGTTGCTTGTTACGCACTTTTCCTTTGTGCTGCCAGATAAAATGTTGTGTCTGTATTTTATATTGTCTCTCAGATGTAAAGTTATGCAGGAAAGAGGAAATTTCGCAGGGCCTTTTCTTTCTTTCCAAAATTGGCCGGAAATTGATTCTCAAAGTAATGTTGTACTTTTTCAGTAATGTTTCGAGAGTTCATTTGTCGATGTAATCACTTCTCGCCCTTGCTTAGTCTTGTCAATCTTGACATACATGTTACAAATATACATGTAATGTAATGTTCTTTTTTTCATTTTGTGAAACTACTAATCATTTGTTTGTTTCTTGCTTTTGAAATATTATTATTGTTGCAGGGGCACGCAAGGTTCGTTCCATGACCGAGGGGTGAGGTGAACACAAGTCTGATGTCGCCAGTTGCAACACTGTTGCTTTAGACTGCCATGTTGAATAATCCTTCCAGCGAAAGATACACCAATTACAATTTACAAGTGGGTTGTGCCATGATTGTATTGTTAGACGGGGTTTCGGCGAACCCCAACAGTTATACTGATACAAACACAAAAGACGCAACAATAAAGAACTGTTAATAAAGGACAATGGCCCCGTTCGGCTGTGCTGATAAGCCGGCTGAAAAACACTGTTGGCTGATTTGTTGTGAGAGAAAAATATTGTTCTGGCTAAAAAAACAAGTTGAAAAAGACAGATTATAAGCCGGATGAACGGGGCCAATGAAAATGAAGTACGTGCTCATGTTTCGATACCGTTCGTCCGTTCCCTTTTGCCCCCTTTTTTTACAGTGGAATGGATGCAGGAACCCATGTGCTCAAGCATTCTGTCGCTAGTGATTGCCCGTTGGTTTCTCTCTGTACTATAGCCTAAGGGCAAAATAGCAAAATATCACTCCAGATTCTAAAACAAGATGAAATAAGCATACTCCGTACATCTGAACAGCTTGTTTTTACATCTAACATTTTGCCATTCTACCTTTGACCATAAGCCATATTATATAAACCAAGAGGAGAACATAGGGGCCTTAAGGCCTGAACAATATAGTTGAACAGTAGCTTCATTTTGAAAACTAGTCTGATATTCAGCTTTTTTCTTACATCTAAGATGACATTTTACCATTCTATACCTTTGAACCATAAGCCAGCTTATATATAAACCAAGAGGAGAACAAACTGGCCATAAAGGCCTCAAGTTCTCAACAATTGTGCCATATTGTTACTCTATTTATAGTACTAATAATAATGTCAATTGACACTCATAAATAAGTTACTCTAGGGACAATTGCTGCACTACCGCTATTTCTCTATATTTTTTACCTTATTATTGTTACTTTGGTATGTACTTTGCCTCTTGTTTTAAAAATAGGGGCAATTCAAACTTAAATCGAGTAAAATAAGGGTAGCACAATATTTTTGGGGGGTTGAGGGCAGGGAGCGGGATTGTGGGTGTGCGTGTTAAGAAATGAGTTAGTCCATTGTCCTCTCAAATTTAATTTCATTTGCTTTGTTTATGAAATAGAATGACTTATTCGTTACCATTTCATTCCTTGCAAGCTAATAATTAGTATAAGTGTGAAAGTAGAGTCATTCTACCCAACTAAAGGGATAAACTTATGATGCATCACATATTCATGCTTACTCAAACTAAATAGCCCTCTAGTGACCAAAGGATAGTGCCCCCCCCCCCCCCCCCCCCCAAATATAACTTGTTTCCAAGATTGAACATTACTTATGCAGTGTGCATTTGACCATAAGCATGATCATCATGCGCATTACATCATTAAAATGCATATTTGCAAAAATCTATGTTAAATATTATTGGAACTAGCAATTTTATGTATTGGCGGATGATCGAACACTTGCTTCATCAATCTGTCAAAGTCATGCAACCATACAAACACTCAGTAAGCTACACGGACAACCCATACTACCTATCCATTTTTCTATGTTTTTTTGTTGTTCGGCCCTAAAAAATAGGGTAGGGACTCGAATAAGGATGACCTTGTTAAAGTTGTTGAACATCTTCAATGGTTTGGTAATCCTACTCCCAATCTTGTTTCTTTTTTTTTTGATAGGAAAAAAGTCCACTAAGACCGCTCTTTACCCTAACTCTCAATCTATATGCGCTCGGAAAAACACAAGAATTTACGCGAAAAGCTTCGCAGACGACCCATACTCCCTATCCATTTTTTTTTCCTTGGAGCTCTCTGTTGCCCCCAACTGCCGCTGCCTTCGTTTGGAGGAGAATTGAATTGTTGGACACCATTTTCATATCTGAGAACATCAGGAGAGAGAGCATGCGATGAAAAATCTACTTTTGAGGTTCTAGGTGCGTTATGATGCCAGAATGGTCGGCCATGGCCTAAAATCGCTGCCGCTTGGGAGGTTATTGCGGATTTCTGAACACTATTTTTACATCTAAGAATATTAGGAGGTAGAGCGAGCAATGATTCTGTTTCGAAGGTTTTTGGATGTGAGCTAGGGTGTATGACGGTAGATCACGACAGCAAGTTATTACGAACCATTAGTGGACGTGGAGACTGTATTTCTTTTACCTAATAAATTTTATAAAAAATTCTAGGACTCATTTTTTCTATACTATCCCTCTGGGTTTCTAAAAAAAATAAAGAAAATAGAAAGATAAGAGAAAACAAGGAAAAATAAAAAAAAGTGAGACGCGGGTTCGACGTCAATCAAATATCGAAATTTCTCACATCCAAATCCAAACGCCATCACCTCGCACTTATCGGTGAAACCGCGCCATGGCCACGGCGGCGCCTGCGCTGCCCACCTTCCTCCGGCTGTGGCCGGCATCGCCCTTCCTCCTCTCCCCCAGCCTACACGTCCCCAGTTCAAGGCGCCCCACTCCGTCGCGCCTGAACTCTCTTCGCCCTGCGAGGCCCCTCTTCCCCATCTCAGGTTCGTTTGGTGCTTGCACTACGGAACTTGTGAGCGCGTCCCGCCTACTGGGCTCGCGTTGGGGTCCCTCCCTCGTTGATAAATAATAACCGCGGCCTCGTGTGCTGCAGCTGTGGAGAAGACCAACGAGGCTGCTGCTGCAGGGGAGGACGAGCTGGAGGGGATGCCGCCCGAGTTCTACGACGAGGTATGCGCGTATCTTTGGTCGTCTATGAATTTCGTGGTTAGTTCGCTGAGGCATTTCATCGAGCGGGTGATAGTATGTGGGTTCTTTGCTCGTTCATAAATTTCGTGGTTAGTTCGTTGATGCATTTCATCGAGCGGGTGATATGCAAGCTTAATCCCATCTCGTTAATGTGAATGAGTGCTAGGATCAACAAGCATGCTGTGGACCAGGAAATATGACAGAGTATATGCCAGTTTTAGAAACATTTCCTTTCTGGAGAACTAAAGACGTTTTTTTCTTTTCCCTCTTGTTCTTTGGATACATTGGCAATCCACAAGGGCTGCAATTTGCATGATGCCACCAGAAATCCCCTGTTGCTGTAATTAGCCATTTCCTTCTGTTAGTCTATTTGCTAATGTGGACCGTGGATAAAGATTGCAGTAAGCCCAAATATCTCAGTATTGTTCTTTTGCTTTTGTCTTCAGTAGGTATTGTCAAATGCACATCCGAGATGGTTCGTCATGTACAATTTCTGAATCATTCTGCTGCCATCAACTTTTAGCCTGTAGGACCAAGTTATTGCCGTCATGAGCCTTCCTCACAAATTGCTCACTCTGCACCGACTTGACATAACTTATGTCAGTGCCATCCATTTCCATTCACTATGACTTACGTTCGAAGTATTACCTCACGTGTACTGTGATGTCTGAAAACTGCTTACTTCCCTAAGATTTTATGGTCATATATGTACAATGTACACACATTAAATAGCATCATTGATCGGATTTCATTTATTTGTTATGTTTATATGAGTTGGCAGATGGTATCAATGATTTTACTTAATTTCAGAAGCAACTATTTTGTCAGCGACGATATAAACATACACTTCTACATGCAGGAGTGGCAGGCCCGTCAGCGGGAGAGGACTAAGGAATGGCATGCATATCGGCAGAAAGAGGAGGCCGAGGAGGAAAGAATAACAAATGAGTACCGAGAGATAGGCATGCGCCTGAAAGCTTACCCACAAGAAGAAGTTCGCAAAGCTAGGATTTTAGTTTCAAGTTTCATAAGAGCTGGTGAAGATGTTGAGGAGGTAACATCGCATTGTGCCTTCCTAAACATGCAATTAATTCCTTCAATTTTCTATCTCATGTTTCTCTCCCTTTATCTTTATGATACAGCAGCTAGCCATAGTTTTTTTTTAATGAACCTGGCAGGAGCTCTGCCTCTCAATTAAGGAAGGAAAGAGAGTTTATGTACAGAAAGTGCCATCGGCACGAAACCCCCAAAGGGCACATAGAGTAAACTAAAGCACACAACACACACGTCCTGGGGGATAGATACAAGGTCTAAGTCAGGTTGTTGAAGACCCTAGAGCATTGGTCGATGTCCTCTTTGGTTTTGGAGGCTACTTGCCGGCCATCCATCACCAAATTTTGGAAAATCCTTCTGTTTCTTTCCTTCCAAATGTTCCACATTGTGTAGATGACCACCCTGTTGAAGTGTCTACGTCTCTGCCTTGGGATGTTGGCCGCCCCCTGTTCCCACCACGCCCTTTGGTTGATTATGGAAAGTAGTCACAATACTGGAACAGAGTGTGGGACAAATGCACCGAAATATTGCTCTTTCTTGGGTGTTTCAATGACCTAGAAAGCACTTAGATATAGGAAAATTATTGTAAGAAAGGTCATTTAAGTTATCTTGAATGAACAAGTTAAAGTCTTCAAAATTACTCATTGAACTCATAGATGCCTGCACGAAGCACCGCTCCAGTCTCATAAGATCTATTCTCTTTAACTGATAGGGCCATTGGCCATAGCTGTCATCAAAATGCAGCCAACCAAAATCCATGTAGCCATGTTACTTTCACTTGTTAATATATTCACCATCTGACTCATCAAAAGTAGGACTCCGAAGTGTGAGCGTCAATACATTGTTGCGTGATTATTCTCATACTAATACGTTAATAACTATAATTAATTAAAAGACTATGTGAACTAAAATTTACAGTTACTATTTCCTAACTTGAGTTTCTCTACCTTGGACACTGTCTTTCAAAAATTCATTTTGGAGAAGTTTTATTTTATATTTTTATTGATGAACTGCTGCGGTACTCATATGCAGGAAATTGAGAAGGCTGCTGAAAGAGGAGAGCTTACTGAACTTGTCCTTATGGTCATCTGGAATCGACTTGATGTTGCTCGGCGTGATGTATGTAAACTCGTTCTCATAGTTTTTTGTATTTAAATTAAAATATTTTCTTAAATAGAATTATTTTCTAAGAGATCTTAAAATCCCAATGTGCCATATATTAGTTATATATTTTTCTTTCTCTATGTTAAGACTCTGAAGAGTTATGTTTTATTTTCACTCATTGAACTTTCTATAGCACTACCACAGTACTAAATATTGTAACCAGTAAACACTGTTACCTCATTTCCTTGCTACTTTTATGTCAGCAACCTGGTTACTGATTCACTCAACAGAAATACAAACAGAGCAAACTAGTTTCTGGAAGGTTCAAGAAGTATCTGGGTTTGACACCCTCACGCTTGCTGCTGCTTTGCCTTTGTATGATTGTATCCCTGGCAACATGGGCCACATCCTGAATTGATCCCTGCTTAATAATCCAATGCACAATATCGGCCCAGTAGTCCCTAACATTTTATTGTTTTCGCCAGTGGATCTTTATGCTTTCCAAATTTCTCAGCATGGTAGAAAGATATTTAAGTTGTTCCTTTTCTCGTAAGTTAATAATATGACTGGATTATACTTTTTGGATATTTGACATTCTGTTGTACCTTCAGGATGAACGGGATGCCATCAGAAGCCTTGATCTCTTGTATAGAAGGGTAGAGGTAAGTGACGTAGCTATGCCTTTGTATCCATATAAATTCGAGTATTCAGATATTCCGCCTTTTCTTCCAATTAGCTCATTGGTGTGTGATGGGATAATCAGAAATTGTAATCTTAATGCAGACAGAGATTCTAAAGAGTGAAGCAACTCCTGCCATGAGTTTGCTCAATGAACTTCTTAATCTTCATGATGGAGGCGACAATGAGAAGTGGTTAAAGAAATGTAGAAAGCGCATGCTTGAAGTCTTTCCAAGAGAGGACCCATTCACTGTGGTCTTTCCTGCTGGGTTCAACATGGAGAATGTATGCTATTTCAGTCAAATTGACCTTCCCACAAGATCTGTCAAAATCGAGCATAGCAAATTTACAGAAAAGACACTAACAATTTTTAGGTGTTGACTTACATGTCACTGCTCTTAGACATTTCTACTGCATTTTTTTTTGACTTGCGCAGAAGTATATAAAAAGAACGACCTGCAGGGAAAGACCGTCCCCACGGCCATTGACTTCAGACTTGCACAGAAGTATAATATAATATAGTAAAAGTAGGACAAATACAAGACACTTGTAATTGGTTCTTCAACATAAATATTGTTGAGCCCTTTGTCATGCATATTTCTTAGTTTTTGTTGAAAGTTTTGAAATCATTGACATAAGAAACAACTTAATTTCTTTCTGAAGAAAAGCATACATGATAATCAATATAGACATTATTGCCACATCACCCTTAGAAAAATAGTTGAGTCTCAATAAAATCAATGTATCCTTTTCGATTAATGATTGGATTTAGGATCTACTGCTTCCTTTTAAAATGACTTCTCTATGTTTTCTTGGTCCTAATGTGCAGAATATTCTTTTTTATATATCATTCTGGATTTTTTTTGTCAGCATGAAGGGCGAATTGAGCTGCCACCTCAGGATGATGATCTTCTTCTGAGAGTGGACTTTGTCAGGGAAGTTGATGAGCTGCTGAAAGAGGTTCAAGCTGAGCAAGACAAGAATAAGCAACAAATTGGATTTGACCCAGAATCAGTTGCATATATGCTGAAGCAGCAGGAGAAGATGCAGACGATACGTCAGGTGGAATCTCTCCTGGACTTGGCGTCCTCCTTGAAATGGTGAGGATTGAGTACTGTCGAACAACTATGCTGTCTGCTTAGAAGCTAGAAGTCATTGACTTTACATTATACTCAACAGTTAGAGGGGGGGAATCTTGGTTTTCAGCTAGTTAGACCAATAACCATTCTGGGTAGAGCCATGCAATTTACTTCTGGCATCCATGTACATTTGTATGTGTAGAGATATATTACTATGAAAAACCTATCTGAACCCTTGATGTCCGACACCAGTTGAATCTTCACTATTGCACTCATTTTGAATTTTTGATGTTTGAAATAAACTGATGTGAAGTGGCGGTGTCTCTTGCTGGAGGTTGGAGGGGCAGCAAATCCTGCGTGAACCAGGTGAGCTGCAAGCAAGTTTTCGTATCTGATGCGCAGATTCAAATTGCAGAAAAGGCCGCGATTTAGTTCTGAAGTATATGAAGACTTGGAGTTCACATGGTGAGCTGCAAGCCAACAAGTTCTATCGTATCTGTTGTGTAGATTCAAATTGCAGAAAGAGTTGGCGGTTTAGTTTTGAAGTATGGGTTTACATGGTATCGATGGCTGAGAATCTGGAGGGATACGTATTTTGAGCAGCATTAGGGCCTGTTTGAATTCCCTCTAAACTCTAGAGCTCTAAAGGCTTTAGAGCACTTTAGCCTATTTTTGAGCTCTAAAGCTATAATGTAAAGTGGGTTAAAGTTTAGAGCTAACTTTAGACCACTTGTTTGGTGCTTTAGCTCTAAAGTTTAAAGGATGAAATCTAAACTGGCCTTTAGTAGCGCTCCCAGCTTCCTCCCTATCAGGTTCTGCTGCCCAACAGCTACCAGCAACCGGCTAGAGCCAGCCACCACACCACAGGCAGCATCAGCAACTTTTTTTTTCCTTTTCTTTCACCAAGATTTCTTTACCAATTGTTGCACACAAATTTTTCCATAAAATTTATGCCCGTAAATCAAACAATCATGGGGAACCCACTAATTGAACAGAATGTTATTCCAAACTCACATGAGAGAATGTCGACAAAGACTCAAAAAGGAAAAAAAAGATTCAAAGAATGTAGACAAAAGGAAGCAAATCATCCTTGTACACGAGTGTTATTGAAGCATGAACAGTTAACGCTATAAAATAATTCAAATTTGTTTTATGCTTGTTAAATGCTTTATTTATAACTAATTTATAACTAAGTTATACATGATCCAATGAGTATGAAATTTTTACTACAGTTCAAGCATACAATAATTAGCCCACCATCAAAATTTCACCACAATTGGACCATAAAAGCTTCAGCTATGATTTATTCCATTTAATTACAGAAAATCATAGATCTAAAGCTACAACAAAAACTTTGTATTAAAGAATATCATATTATATGTTCACTGTGTAGATTGTAACACCCAAAAATTTCAATAATTAGAATTAGTGGGTTTTAAATAATTTAGAAAATAATTAATGGGAAATTAGGATTTAAAATTTTAGAAAGAATATTTGATGATGCATTCATGCTGTTGCATTTATTTTATTTTGTGGTGTGGAATTTATTTTATTTGATTTGGATTTGAAATTCTCTTTGAAAAGGGTTTTGAAAAACAAATAAAAAAAAGAGAGAAAGAAGTACTTACCTGCTGGTGGCCCGGTTAACCCGGCCTGTTGTCTTCTCCTCTCTTGTTCTGGGCCGCGCAACGGGCCGACGTCGCTGCCCTTTTCTTTTCCGCGATCGCACCCACGTGGGCCGGCCCAACACAGCTGACGGGCAGCCGCGCTCTCCTCTTCCTCTCTTCCGGTCGCTGATCGCTGGGGCCCACTGTCGGACGTCTCTTCCTCCCTCTATCGTAACCGAGCCGGTTACGATTTTCACCGCCGCATCGAAACCGAATCCGCGAAGTAGGGAATATCTTTCCAAATTGGTCACGTTATCCTCTATTTAAGCTAGAGCCGAGTTGTTCCGGTCAGTTTTAGATCAAAACGAGACCTAGCCATACCGTTTGAGCTCTAGCCGCCGCCGCAAAAGCTAGAAGCCGCTGTGGGGGAAGATTCGGCGGGCACGTCGGTTTTTCACCACTGTAAGTTGTTCTACCGGCTTTAGCTTGCTTTTGTGAACCTAATTGTGCTTCCAATTTCGACGTTAAGGGCTTGTTGCGTCATTACCGTGTGTAGGGGATTGGCCGTCCGCCCTTTGAAGCCGTCCGATTGACCCAAGACGTTCTTGTCCTCGTTTCCGCGTTAGGTGAGGTCACATGAAGCTTCTCTTTCGTTTGGTACTATCCGCATGACTTGTAGTAAGGTATAGGTCGAGATTTGCATCTCCGGCGAGCCGCCGGCCATGGCGCCGCCGTGGGGAGGGGGAAACACGGCGGTAGCGCCGCCGGCTTTCCCTGGATCGAATAAGAGCCGTTCATCTTGAGATCTACGGTTTAGAATAGAAGATACCCTTTCGGTGGTAAATTTCATAAAGAGTCCCTGCATTTTTACGAATTAGAACCCGCCATCCCTTGGCGTAAACTTCGAAAGACGTTTTAGTGATTTGAAAGCGTATTTTCTCTCGGTAAATCAAAAATACGTTTTCAGATATTTACAGTTTTGCCACTAAACTTGTTTTGGTCATAAAATCTTCGTTTTAACTCCGATTTGATTCGTTCAAGTTGCGTTAGGTTCGTATTTACGAGCTCTACATGTTAGTATAGTTGTACAGTAGGTTTGGGAAAATTAATTTTCGAATTTATATTTAAGTAATTATTTATCTATAGGAAAATCTTGGAAAATTCATAACTTTCACGTTTTAAATCCGAATTTCGTGATCTTTACGTCTGTGTGATTGTAGTAACGTGTAGAAGAGTTTTACAAACTTTTTATACTGTTTTGTTACTGTTGGTGTACTGTTCTAATTATATCTCTTTGTTTGCTTCGTGTATGTTTGCTCGGTTGCATGTATGTTGTTGATTGATGATCGAGTATAGACGGTGAGCAGTTTCTGGACGATCAAGAGTATTATTTTGAGCCAGATCAGCAGTATCATCCGGAAAGCTTTGATCAAGGCAAGTATAACATGGGACTATCCTTGTTACCTATTCACTGAAATTATCATACATATACATGTGCTTTCCTTGACAACCTTAGAGATTATAACTTAGTGATTGGTATCCTGATTCCTTGTTACCTATGGGCTATGCATTTGGGTAGCTGTTGCTAGTGCTTAATTATGAACCGTGATCTTGTAATTTGACTAATGAATTAAGCAATCAACCATTAAGATGATTTTAATACTGTTGACAAAGGGGACTAGAGCGTTGTGTTGTGTTGATTGTTGTCGCTCTAGTTACTCTCCATAAGGACTTATCTGTAAGTGATAACCAGGATATACAGTACAGCTATGAGGGCTATATGGCTTTGGCTTTAGTTGCTTAAAGGACATTTTCTAGCTTGTTAGTGGTTACCTTAAATGGCGTAAGAACGGCTTGCCACGTTGGGTGTAGGACAGCCTCTAGTCAATGAGTATAGCCGAGAAGGAAGTGTGCCATTTGAAAAGGGGGTTCCTACATCTGCCTGCCGAGTGAATCTAATGGCTCTAACTTGTTAGACGAACCTTTAAGTGGCTTTATATGATTTCTGGTGTTTTGGGGAGTCGCGAACCCATGCATTTGGAAGTTATGACTCACAGTGAAAGTGTACACCTCTACGCAGAGTTAAAAACTGGTATACTAGCCGTGCTCACGGATACGAGCGGCCTTGGGGATTCTTACAGAATAATTGATCATAATTGTTATATCATGTTTAATTTTTGTTGATATTATTATGCTCATGTTAATGCTATTCATTATCCTTATTACAATTGATCATTGATTCATTAATGGGAAGTGGATTACCTTGACGCTACTCAATTGCTAATTACATGATGAATAAAAGCTAAACGCAGTTAAACAGTGTCTAGCCTTTTGTGCCTCATGAACCCTGTGTTGTACTTGTTGAGTTCGACATTGACTCACCTTTGCTATTTTCACCATAACAGATGAAGATTATGAGGAAGATTATCGTAATGAGTACTAGTCTTGGTGTCAACCAGTCAACCATGTCCCTGTGTTTGGAGTTTCCGCTGGAGAACTACTATTAGTTAATATTACTTTTTGTTCAAGACTATGTGTTAAATATCTATTCGCTATGTAATAAGCACTGTGATGATACTATGTAATTTGTCTACTTGTGTGTGTGATCATATCCTGAGGCACACATAAGTCTTTTATGCATCCTATTTTTGTCCCTAAAAATGGGTGTGACATAGATCTACTCATGTGGAGTCGAACAAAATTGAATTTTCCATTTTATGATTTTTAAGTGATTTACTATGATTTTTCAAAGATTCAGTGGAAATAAATAAAAAGGAAAAAGATAAAACCACCATCACTGTAGCAAAACCACCGTCCAAAACTGCTGGGGGTGTTATTTGACCGGTTTTGAAAAGTTAAGGGGTAGGAAATCTGGTTTTATAGTTTGGGGGTGAAGTAGTCCACCCTGAATAGTTGGGGGTTATGTAGACTTTTTTCTTCCTCCGTAGTATTTGGTCGTCCTGTGCCCATACATGACACACATTATTGTTCATCGAACCTTATTAAACAATTTTTCAAAAACATTACTCATCTTCTTTTGAACAAAATCCTTAAACTCACATTAAGGCATGTTTGTCCTACGCAGAACTGCAGCATGAGCAAACTGTCGTATCTGAGGGGTGCAGTGAGTAGCCATTCCGTAGACCTACACGTCAAGTTTGTGAAGTCAGAGTTTTCTGTAAATAAACGAAATCAATTGATCACCATGAGAAAAGTATGTTGCGTTGCAATGCGTCAGATGATGCAATCTGCAGTGACAATACAAATGCGGTATCCGTAGTTGTGGCTAATACACATAAAATCATGTTAATATTGTTAGGGTAGGAAAATGGACTTTTTCCATTAATAAATACAAATTCACAAACATGGCAAAGGAAGCTATCAGCTCACATCTCAGGTTGTTTCGATTACAAAAAGGCAGTAAGAAACTAGGCATACCAACCATCTGTGAAAATGAGGAACTTTATTATCATAAACATTCTCATCTACAATTTGCATCTTTTTGGAACTGAGGGCCTCTCAAAGTTGGTATCTACAAAGTTTCTTGTTATTGCTGAAACCACACGAGCTTCCTGTTTGACATCAGAAACTAGGAAAGAACCCTCTTCGATTCAAACAAAACACAACTATGTGCCTTCACTTGATACGAGGAAAATCCTAACACTTGGTGTATTTCAGGACTAGACCCTCTTGAAAAGAAACCTGGAAATGCAAGTGATGTATCAACCAAGCGCAACCACATGGATCCTTCTGCAATAGCTGGTAAAGTAGCACTCACTGACTCCTCGTTTGCATTGAAACAGATATACAAATCACCTCCAGTTGAATCTGGCAGCTTCTCGTCCAGCTCCGCATTTATGTGCATACAAAGAAAGTTGCTAGTAGGATCCTCCCAACGTGGTTCAGATAAATCACTCCCATACCAATGTATATTTTCAAGTTTTAGAAATTCTCTTCTCTGGAAAATGTCCGCTCGTTGACTCCTTAGTGCAGATAGAAATGAAATAAACCCTGTAACTTCCTTAACAAAAGTGGTCTTCAAGGCTTTCCAGTTCAGAGGCCCCCTATCCTTGTATGATGTTGAACCAGCAGCAGAGTGTCCACATTCATCTCCCATGTTAAGAACAGGAATACCAAGGGAAATAAATAAAATAAACAAGAAATTGCGTATCTGCCTTAGCCTCGTTTGAAGGACTGCATTGTTCTCTGATGGTCCTTCTTCACCACAATTCCAGCTGAACTCAGAACCAAGCTCATCACTGCTGAAGCTCACTAGATCAACAAGAGTGAGTCCAGAATTCCTGGATACATAATTGAACGCAAATGCTGGTCCCCTTGAGGAAAATAAGTCCCCGCTGCCACACAAACGTGTAGCAAGATCACTGATAAGTGCTTCTCCCTTGAGAAACTTGCGCACATCCATAGAGAATCTTGTGTTCATCTCAGCCCATCTTTTCCAATGAGGGAATGGAAAATGCACATTAGATATGTCAAGCGGAGACCAAGGATCTGCAATGATCTTAGTCTTTGAAAGAACAGGGTCAAATGCTATGGCTTCAAGAAGTGGAGGCCGTGAAAGGCCCTCACCACCTGAACCTCTGACAAGGAAAGGGGCATTGATGAAGCAGAACCCATCAACATGGAAGTCAAGCACCCAATGGCGGAGGCTGTCCAAAATCAGCTTCTGAGTCACCGGATGGTTGCAATTCAACACACTTGCCTTGCATCCAGCAATTCCATCAGCAATGTAGTACGAGGAACCATCGATGCCTCGGATGGATATCATCTGACATTCTGCTCCTCCTTCAGCAGTATGCGTGAAAACAACCTCCAAGAGAACCTCTATTCCATTTCTGTGCATTGTTTTGACCATATCCTTCATAGACTTGATAGCTGAAACACTGGAGCATTCACTGCTATACAAGCTCATAGGTGAAAAGAAATGGTACGGAAAATATGGTCCCTTCACTTCGTGGAATGGGAACACTGGCTCCAGCAAGACTGCATTGACACCAAGATGCCTGAAGTGCTCCACCTTTGCAGCCATGCCGGAGAAAGTACCTGCGACATCGTCTGCCAGCCCACTCGACCTGTCCTTGGTGAAGAAAGCCACATTTGCCCGGTAGACCACCAGCTTCTCCAATGTCAAGCACGGGTGCTTGTCCCTGCCCCAATTGTAGCTGGGTGCATTCTTCAAGGACGCGAGGCACCTGACGGCCGGCACAGATAGCCCATCCTCATTAACAGACTCGGCAGGGACGAAGTCCCCGATCACCTTGGCGTACGGGTCGAGCAGCGGGCGGTCAATACCAAACATGGCGAACAGCCCACTGCGGAAGCCGTAGCTGACGTATCCCTCCACGCTCTCTATCGAGACGTGCCAGACATCGCCTGTCCGGTGGATATACGGGTCGAGCTCGATCTCCAGCGCGGGCTCGTCCCCGCCGCTACCGAACAGGCAGAGCACCATACCCTTGGCGCTCTTGCTGTAAACCGCGAAGTTAGCGGCCCCGTCCTTGGACCGGGACAGGCCGAGCGGCGAGGGGCAGCCCCGTCCGACGCCCACAGGCACGCGGAAGCTCGTCCCGCGGTGCGTCCGTATCTCCGCTCCCGTCGCGTCAGCCAGCGTGAACGAGACGTGGAGCGGCGCGCGGGCCCCGTCGTAGGACAGCTCAGCCGCGAGCGCGCCTCCCGGCGCGGCAGGGGCCAGAGGGACGCCCTCGCCGGAGCCGGCGGCGCGGAGCACCAGACCGCCGCTCCGCCCATGGGAAGGGGCCTCGACGGCGACCGCGTACCCCGCATCGCCGTCTTTCCCAGCGACGGCGACGGCCACGTCCACCACGCCGTCGTCGTCGGTCCGGAACCGGTAACGGCAGGAACGCGCCGCCGCGCGGGCGAGGAGGGCACCGCGGCGGGGCGGAGGGCGGCGGGGCGTGAGCCCGCGCCAGGAGGAAGAAGGCGGGGCCGGCGGCGCGGGGAGGGAGGAGGCCATGATGGAGCGGCGCGATCAGCGGCTGGGGAATTGCGTCGAGCAGTCGGTGGGTATCGCGTGCTGTGCGAAGGAGGGAGAGGGGGCACGAGCACGAGGCCTGTGGGGTGGGGTGGAGTGGAGTGGTGTTAGGGAGGGGGAGGAGCCGAGGCGCGGCGCACACGTGGTACTGGTGGAACTGGAAAAGCGGGCGCGGGCGCGGACGGAGGAGGACGAAGCGCCCAGGCGGGGAGACGGGGTCCGTCCTTTTTTTTTTTTGTTAACCTTTTGATTGAAATAGGGTCCGTCCAGGTTGCGCTGGCCGCTGGCCGTTGGAGAGCGGAGACGCACGGCCACGGCGCGGCCCACGCCCCACGCGAGGGCGGACGATGCGCCAACGGCTCACATAAGGCGATGGCGAAGTGCGTCGCTGTCCTCTTCCGCCCTGGCCCCGATACACGGGTGGGCAGGGCGGTAGGCACCAGGATCTACTTTTGCAAGGTAGGCAGTAGGCTCCGTCCTTGCAAATCATATGAAAAGGTTGCATATGAAACGCTTGCGTGTGCACCGTCGTAACCCAGGCAGGCAGTAGGCTCCGTCCTTGCGTGCGCGCTTGTATTATTAGCTTTGCCGAAAAGCTAGACTAAACGTATTATTCGCTGATTCGTTATGAGAGAAAAGCACTATCATGATATAGCGTCTAACTGTCAGCTTCAATAAACATAAGAACTTGTGCAGGGTGGGCATGGAGACAGAGCGCACGACACCGACGTCTCGTCCTGGCAGAGCTGAATGTCTAAGCTACACTCATTTATGGGGACTTACTAGTGTCCGGACGTTTAGAGCAGATGAGTGCGTCCGAATGCTCCGCGTATGCTGCTGCCCAGCCCGTCCGCCCACGCCTACCGTTGCGCCATATCGCTGTAGCACGCGCATGTCTGTCCCCGTCTGTCGTGCCCCGCCCCGCACGCGTACCCCGCTCTCGTTCGCCCCGCCCCGTCCCGCACGCGACCCTGGCTGCGCCCGTCACTTCTTCCCCTGACCCTCTTCTTTCTCCGCGCGGGTGGGACTCGAGCCCAGATGTGGACGAGCGCGTCCTGTCCGCAGGACCCCAGCGCGAGCCCGTGTTGTGGTAGAACCGCCCAAAATAGCACACTAACGGAGGTACTTGCCTTCCTCTAGGCACTAAGTACTCCGTCAACGGCTATTACAGCCGTTTCTGTCGAGCACATCCAATGGGAGAACTCGAAACCATCCACATTTTCATCCAGGATCCAATAATGAAAACGAGTACAATACTTAGTTTATTCCATGCAATATAGTCTTCAGAAATAAGTTTTTACAATACCAAGTTCAGAGTGCGGAATTAAAACAACGGAAGTAAATATCTAGCGAGCGTAGCAAAGATCCATCTGAGCCCAGCAGACGATCCTCCACACAAAGCCTCAAGCAGCACCTGCAACAGGGGTAAAATAAACCCTAAGTACACAATGTACTCGCAAGACTTACCCGACTGGGAATAATTTCCCGACTCCAAGGATCATGATAGGCTTTTTGGCTACTGGTTCAAGTTTGCAGAAAAGCATTACTACTAGTGGATCCTTATTGCAGTTCTTTTATTTGCCATCTTTTAGTTTATCAGCTAACCATCTATGTAAGCACTTATGCTATTTTCAAACAAGAGTTGGTCGATACAAATCCATCATTATTCACATTTTCTCTTTCAGTTCTTACTACGATGCCCGGATCAAGTCATATCAGACCGCTTACGCGGCGATTCGCGAATCAATGTAGCCCAGCTGGGTACCCCGAAAAACACACGCCCCACCCGTACCGAGGTACAAACGGGACCAACCCATTATCCTCCTGTCAAGAGAACCGAGTCCCCGTCCATACTGGGACTCCAAGCCCCTGCCCTCTCGCGGTGCTTAGACCTCCTAATACCCATATACAATCCACCTTCAGTTGGTCCGGATGGAGCCGGAACCCATGACAAGAGAATAACAAGTCTTTCTAGGCCCCATCCGCTAGTATATGCTCGGGATAAGGAGATCTGTGACCTGATAACCATCCAAAAGCAACGACCGGTCCTTAACCGACTCGGACAGGGAAACAATGTAACCCAGTGATGCCCTGTTGGCCGCAGGACACCCCTTGTCACATCCACCACTACCAAGCCACATCCCTGTCCGGTCACCATTTCACCTGCCTTTATTTCCATGTTAACCATAGTGATAATAATGATCACCTATCGTGAACAACACCATGTTGTTCACGCTAACGAAACCTAAGCATGGCACTACACGACCTAAACTAGTAAGACTCTTGTGTAGTAATATTTATGCAAGTGGGTTTCAACAGAACTCCTGAAACGTAAATGCACATATAACATAGATATCATATTATCATTTCAAAATAAAAGTTATGCACCGGGGCTTGCCTTGGGCATCCTGGTGTGCAGCAAAGTTAGTGGTTGACGGCTCCGGGGCTCCTTCCTGCACGGGGACCTCTTCCTCGTACACCTCCACGATCTTCTCGTACTCCGGCTCCTCCGCAGCCACGTACTTCACTATCTCGTGATCTATATGCAAGAATGATGACATGACTTAATGCAATGACAACAACAACTCTTAAAATAACAACAACTATTACTAAGCTACTAAGCTAGCTCTAATGACTAACATACCAGGCTGTCTACTATTCTTACTAAGCAAGAGTAAACTAATCCAATTAATCTTTACTCATTAAATTGCATACTCTTCATTTGTTTCCGATTTAATATTTAATACGGCTAGGAAACTTAGCTATCACATCTAGTAAGCTATTCAAGGACTACAAAACGACAACAAGCACCTAATAAAACCATGAAGCTATCGCAAAAGTTTCAAAGCTAAAGCTATTACCCATTTGCCACAAAAATTTATACAAGATTTATCATATTAATATTAAGCGTTTTTGATTGATTTAATAGACTTTAGCATCACCACATATAAGTATGAGCTAACTATACTAACATGTAGATAATGATTTTAGGAAGAAGAATCGAGTGATTCAGAGATTGTATGGTGAAGATATTGATCGCACAAGGTGGTTGTTTAATTAATTCCGAAATAAACAAGGAATTAATTAGCTCTTGGCCTGGTCTCCTGAGACTTGCTCAAGAATGTGAGGCTTTGGGCTTCTGACTTGTCAAGTGGGCTAGTGGAATGAATTATCAAGAAGCAAGCAATGAACCATGAACACGGAAAGCGTATGTTCGAGTTTGTCTGTCATGGTTAGCTCCTGGCTCCAGAGCAAGTGCGATACTGATAAGGAGAATAAAGGAATTCGTATAGACTAGTTACCTCGATCGATTACAGCTTGGAGAGAAATCGATAGACGCAGCTTTTTCAGGCAAGACCTTGATTTTGGAGAAACGAACGATCAGCTGAACGGAACGACTCGGTTAAAAGACAGGAGACGCGGCTGGAGGCAGCGCTCTAAATAAACTCGCAGCGTACCGGCGACAAAAATTTTCTTTGGATGAACAGTATCCCGAGCTGCTACAGCGTTGGCTACGACACTTTCCCCGCGTCTACAGTGCTTTCCACGCGGCTACAGTGTTCCCGCGCGCTACAGTGTTTCTGCGCGCTATAGTGATTTCTGGTCGCTGCATTGATTTATGCGTGTTCTCTGGTTTACTTCTCAGCGCGACGTGTGCTTCGGATTCTGGTGCTCAGCACGACATACCGATAAGTTCTACGAGCTGTAGTCGGTCGTCGGGCAGGGTGAAAATTTTGCAAGGGACTAATAAAGGCTCGTGTACTCTGGAAGTAGACTTGGCAGAGACGAAATAATTTGGACGTGCTGCACACTCTCTCCTTTCTCCTTCATGCTCGGTTGAGCAGCTTTGATTACTCGACGTGAAGACCGGCTGAGGAGGCAACATGCAGCAGCTTTGATTGCTCGACGTGGAGACCGGGTGAGGAGGTAGCAAGCAGCAGCAAGCAAGCAGTACGTGCATGCTAGGCGTGCAAGTGGCCGGTGCCTTGTGTCGGAGCGTGTCATTCACGAGTAATTGACCTTCCCGCTTTGGTTTGATAAAATTCGTGAATATTCGCACTTGATAATTTTAGTTAGCGAATTCTTGCTGATCTAGGTTTTATATTATTCGTTTTCTGTTTTTCATTTCCGAGACTCGAATTGCATTTCGATTTTTATTTTCAGCTCATGCACTTTAACTAAATGCAATGCTCATGAATATTTTTAACCTGTGATTTACAACGTAACACCAAGGATGTTACAACTCTCCCCCCTTAAATAAAATCTCGTCCCGAGATTTCGGCGTACAAAGAGTGAGAGATAAAGATAGATTATTAATGATCAGACCTTGATACACTAGGGATAAGATGGGGATAATGCTTCAAGATATATCTCTCTTGCTCCCAAGTTGTTTCAGTCTCTGTGTGATTCTGCCATTGGACTTTGTAAAATTTCACCACACTATTTCTAGTCACCCGTTCTTTCTCATCTAAAATTTTTATAGGGTGCTCAATATAAGACAAGTCCGGTTGGAGAGGTAGCCCTTCAATTTCCACAACTTCTTCAGGTACTCTCAAACATTTCTTCAGTTGAGACACATGAAATACATTATGGACTACAGATAAAATATCCGGGAGTTGGAGGCGGTAAGCAACTGGGCCACACTGTTTCAAAATCTTATAAGGTCCGACATAGCGAGGGGCTAACTTTCCACCAATACCAAAACGATGTACCCCTCTCATGGGAGAGACCTTCAGATACACATGGTCTCCAACAGCAAACTGCAACGGTCTCCTTCTCTTATCAGCATAATTTTTCTGTCGGTTTTGGGCTGCCTTTAAATGCTCCCGAATGATGCTCACTTGTTCCCGGACTTTCTTGACAAAATTAGGCCCAAAGTAACCACGGTCCCCCACTTCAACCCAGTTAAGCGGGGTCCTACACCTTCTTCCATACAGAGCCTCGAAGTGCGCCATGCGAATACTCTCATGGTAGCTGTTGTTATAAGAAAACTCAGCTAACTTCAAACACTTATCCCACTTTTCAGGGAAAGAAATCACACAAGCTCTCGACATATCTTCTAGCACTTGGTTCACTCTTTCTGTTTGACCCTCTGTCTGGGGGTGATAAGCTGAACTATGGAGCAGACGAGTACCAAGACACTTTTGAAGTTATTGCCAAAAGTGAGACATACAGACTGACCCTCTGTCCGAGATAATAGTGAGAGGAACTCCATGAGAGGTCACAATCTTATCAAAGTACAACTGTGCATAGTCTGTGGCTATATATTTTGTACTCACTGGTAGAAAATGAGCAGACTTGGTGAGACGGTCTACAATAACCCAGATGGAATCATGTCCCTTGGAGGTACGGGGTAAACCCACAATAAAGTCCATAGAAATATCCTCCCACTTCCACACAGGAATGGGCAAAGGCTGCAACATTCTAGGCGTACGCATGTGGTCCGCCTTTACTCTCCCACAAGTGTCGCACTCTGCTATATGCTTAGTGATGTCCTGCTTCATATTGGGCCACCAATACAAGTGACACAAATCATGGTACATTTTATTACTTCCAAGATGGATGGATAGTTTGGAGTTATGTGCTTCTTCTAAAATTTTCCTTCTCAACCCCTCACTTGAAGGGACCACTAACCGGTTTTTAAACCTCAAAACACCTTGCTCATCAATGCAAAAATGCGGACCCTGACCTTCCTCAAGCAACTTCTTGATGTGCGGGACCTCTACTGCATCTTGCTTTTGCTCACTAATTATCTGTTCTTGCAACTCTGAGACTAAGGCAATGCTGGCTAGCACTTCTGCATGATGGAGAGATAAAGGTGCTTCTTCTTCCTGATGTGCCTTCTGACTTAACGCATCAGCCACTACATTTGCTTTTCCCGGGTGATAATGGATCTCCAAATCATAGTCCTTAATCAACTCTAACCATCTTCTTTATCTCATGTTCAGCTCAGCTTGAGTAAAAATATACTTGAGACTTTTGTGGTCGGTGAAGAGATTGACTTTATTTCCCAATAAATAATGCCTCCAAATCTTGAGAGAGTGCACCACAGCGGCAAGCTCTAAGTCATGGGTGGGGTAGTTAACTTCGCGCTTTTTCAGCTAGCGTGAAGCATAAGCTATCACACGCCCATCCTGCATAACACACATCCCAACCCCGTCTTTGATGCATCACAGTACACATCAAAAGGTCTCTCAATGTCCGGTTGGGCTAGAACTGGGGCAGTGGTAAGGAAAGTCTTCAGCTTTAGAAAAGCTTGCTCACAGGCCGGACTCCAGACAAACCTAGCATCTTTTTGCAAAAGCTTGGTCATAGGCTGGGCTATCTTAGAGAAATCCGGGATAAAACGCCTGTAATACCCTGCTAAGCCAAGGAATTGACGGATCTGATGGACAGACTTAGGAGACTTCCAGTTCAAGACATCTTGAACTTTACTCGGGTCTACAGATATTCCCTCAGGAGTCAGCACATGGCCCAAAAACTGCACTCGGTCTAACCAGAACTCGCACTTGCTGAATTTAGCATACAACTTATGCTCTCGAAGTCTGGTCAATACAACCTGAAGATGCTGGGCATGCTCTTCTTTATTCTTGGAGTAGATCAGAATATCATCAATGAACACCACTACAAACTTGTCTAACTCTGGCATGAAGACTGAGTTCATGAGATACATGAAGAAAGCAGGAGCATTGGTAAGACCAAAGGACATGGCTAGTTACTCATACAGCCCGTACCTAGTAGAGAAAGCAGTCTTGGGTATATCTTGAGGCCTAATTTTAATCTGATGGTAGCCTGAACGAAGATCAATCTTAGAAAAGACCTTAGCACCAGCTAACTGATCGAACAAAGTGTCTATGCGAGGCAATGGATATTTGTTCTTAATAGTTACCGCATTGAGAGGGCGGTAGTCTATGCACATCCGTAGGGTGTCATCTTTCTTCTTTACAAATATGGCTGGACATCCCCAAGGAGATGTACTAGGCCGAATAAATCCCTTTTCCAATAGCTCCCCTAATTGTTTCTTCATCTCTGCTAGCTCCGGTGGGGCCATCCGATACGGACGCCGAGATATCAGAGTTCTGTCAGGCTCTAACTCAATAGTGAACTCAACTTCTCTATTAGGAGGCAAGCCAGGCAGATCCTCAGGGAAGACATCCAGAAACTCACGAACCATAGGGATAGAAGCAAGGTCTGGGAGAGCTTCCGTGTGAGCCAAGACTGAATGAGTTGTTCGGGAGGGAATACGAAGAGACATCCTATCTTCGGACGAAGGTAGCCGAAGCTCAACAACTCTGTGCCTAAGATTTAGTGTAACCCCATAAGCCTTCAACCAATTCATCCCAAGAATGGCATCAATGCTTTGCCCTGACAGTACCAGAAACTGGAGTCGATAGATGTGGGTAGCTAACTCCAATTTGACTGTATCTGTCCGGGTATTAACACATAATAATCCCCCCGCAGTACTGATCTTAAATGCAAAGGGCATAGCCAATAGTGATATATCATGCTTCTCGATGAAACTCTGACTCATGAATGAATGTGATGCACCAGAATCAAATAACACATAGGCTGGATGGGAGTTGATGGTGAACATACCCGCCATCACTGGATCACACTGCAATAACTCCTCATCAGTGGTGAAGTTGACCTGTCCGGTATGACTCACAGGTGCCTTCTTGGTGACGACAGTCCTTTTCACCAAGCGTGAACTGGCGGACTGTGGAGCAGACTAAGCTGGCTGATTCTATGGACAGTTCCGAATGAAATGGCCCTCCTTGCCACACTTGAAACAAACATTCGGGCCAACCCCTGGACCTAGACGCGGCTGAAACTGCTGACCCTACGACTGCTGCTGACTCTGCTGGACAGGAGCACGGTAGAGAGTGGAAGGTGCCTGGTGAGACTGCTGCTGGTGACGGTAGGGATGCCCACCGATGGATTGATAGGGCACCCTACGAACCACCTGCACCTTCTGAGCCTGCGGATGTCTAGAAGGCCCACCAGAAGACCACTTACGCTTGTGCTCAGCGTAAGAGTCTCATAGAAGCCCCTCCATGGTGATGGCAGCATCCATCAGGGCACCAAAAGTCTGGTAGTGCCCAGTGAACAACTTCTCCTGCAGCATGCAAGAGAGGCCACGGTAAAAGCGGTCCCTCTTCTTCGTGTCGGTGTCCACGTGGGTCCCCGCGTACTGTGCCAGCTGGTTGAACTTGTTGGCATAGTCCAACACGGACATGTTCCCCTGAATCAGTTCCAGAAACTTCGTAATCTTCCGGTTGATTAGCCCGGCAGGGATGTAGTACTCCCTGAAGGCTG
Organism: Saccharum hybrid cultivar R570; assembly: GCA_038087645.1. Lineage (NCBI taxonomy): Eukaryota > Viridiplantae > Streptophyta > Magnoliopsida > Poales > Poaceae > Saccharum > Saccharum hybrid cultivar. Next base: position 22,959,708 of record JAQSUU010000496.1, read on the forward strand.
CGGTGAACTCCGGCCAAGTCACACGATGGTCCACCGGCTGCATGGCATTGAAGGTGTCCCACCATGCACTGGCGGAACCCAGCAGCTGTTGCGCTCCAAAGCGCACCTTTAGCTCCTCAGTGATGTCGAGAAGTAAGAACTTCTGCTCCATGACACGAAGCCAGTGCTCCGCGTCTAGAGGCTCCCTTGTCGGCGTGAATGTGGGCGGGTGAGTCTTCAGAAAATCCTGGTACGTACAGGGCCTCTCAGGACCCCGAGCACCAGCCCCGTTGCCGCCGTTGCCCTCGCGGCCTCCTTGAGCGAGACCACCAATCGCTTAGGCCAACAGCTCCAAGGCCCGGGATGATTCACGGCAAGCAGCAAGCACCTCCGCCATCATCTCCGCATGGGTCATCAAAGGCGGCGGTGGTGGTGGCGGAGACGGAGGAGCAAGAGGAGCCAAAAGTGGAACCTCATTGCTGCCCTGAGTGGCGTACTCCTCAGCACGAGCGTTCTCACCCCCCTCAACACGGGCACCCTCGCCAACCTCAGCCCCGGCACTATTGCTTCCACAAACCGACCTCCGGTTCATCTGCTACCAGATAAGAACCAACCATTAGGGACAATTACCAGATTTAGTCAAAAGGAGAGAAGTAATTTAGAATTAGCTTTTAGTTGGTTAAGTAATTCATTTATTACTTGACTATTTCCCATGAGAATAGGGCAATTTTTTTAAACCAAGTTGATTTAACATGATGCATGCATCGCCCTATTCGACCTTTCCCGCCGGAATATAGCGGCGAACGTAATATTTTTTGGCACATCGTACACTCACACGTTACTACCGGATTCTTACGTAATGCAAGTTAGTGTACCTGCAGAAGATTGATTAGATAAAAACAGTGCCACTATCCTATATAACAGGGCTTAGCTAAATCGCGTCCTGACTTTTCACAAACTTTTTGTTGGTCAAATTTTAAGCTTTTAGAAAGGGTGATAAACTCGTAATCATTATTAGCTCTGATACCAACTGTGGCAGAACCGCCCAAAATAGCACACTAACGGAGGTACTTGCCTTCCTCTAGGCACTAAGTACTCCACCAGCGGCTATTCCAGCCGTTTCTGTCGAGCACACCCAATGGGAGAACTCGAAACCATCCACATTTTCATCCAGGATCCAATAGTGAAAACGAGTACAATACTTAGTTTATTCCATACAACATAGTCTTCAGAAATAAGTTATTACAATACCAAGTTCAGAGTGCGGAATTAAAACAGCGGAAGTAAATATCTAGCGAGCGTAGCAAAGATCCATCTGAGCCCAGCAGACGATCCTCCACACAAAGCCTCAAGCAGCACCTGCAACAGGGGTAAAATAAACCCTGAGTACACAATGTACTCGCAAGACTTACCCGACTGGGAATAATTTCCCGACTCCAAGGATCATGATAGGCTTTTTGGCTACTGGTCCAAGTTTGCAGAAAAGCATTACTACTAGTGGATCCTTATTGCAGTTCTTTTATTTGCCATCTTTTAGTTTATCAGCTAACCATCTATGTAAGCACTTATGCTATTTTCAAACAAGAGTTGGTCGATACAAATCCATCATTATTCACCTTTTCTCTTTCAGTTCTTACTACGATGCCCGGATCAAGTCATATCGGACCGCTTATGCGGCGATTCGCGAATCAATGTAGCCCAGCTGGGTACCCTGAAAAACACACGCCCCGCCCGTACCGAGGTACAAACGGGACCAACCCATTATCCTCCTGTCAAGAGAACCGAGTCCCCGTCCATACTGGGACTCCAAGCCCCCGCCCTCTCGCGGTGCTTAGACCTCCTAATACCCATATACAATCCACCTTCAGTTGGTCCGGATGGAGCCGAAACCCATGACAAGAGAATAACAAGTCTTTCTAGCCCCCATCCGCTAGTATATGCTCGGGATAAGGAGATCTGTGACCTGACAACCATCCAAAAGCAACGACCGGTCCTTAACCGACTCGGACAGGGAAACAATGTAACCCAGTGATGCCCTGTTGGCCGCAGGACACCCCTTGTCACATCCACCACTACCAAACCACATCCCTGTCCGGTCACCATTTCACCTGCCTTTATTTCCATGTTAACCATAGTGATAATAATGATCACCTATCGTGAACAACACCATGTTGTTCACGCTAACGAAACCTAAGCATGGCACTACACGGCCTAAACTAGTAAGACTTTTGTGTAGTAATATTTATGCAAGTGGGTTTCAACAGAACTCCTGAAACGTAAATGCACATATAACATAGATATCATATTATCATTTCAAAATAAAGGTTATGCACCGGGTCTTGCCTTGGGCATCCTGGTGTGCAGCAAAGTTAGTGGTTGACGGCTCCGGGGCTCCTTCCTGCACGGGGACCTCCTCCTCGTACACATCCACGATCTCCTCGTACTCTGGCTCCTCCGCAGCCACGTACTCCACTATCTCATGATCTATATGCAAGAATGATGACATGACTTAATGCAATGACAACAACAGCTCTTAAAATAACAACAACTATTACTAAGCTACTAAGCTAGCTCTAATGACTAACATACCAGGCTGTCTACTATTCTTACTAAGCAAGAGTAAACTAATCCAATTAATCTTTACTCATTAAATTGCATACTCTTCATTTGTTTCCGATTTAATATTTAATACGGCTAGGAAACTTAGCTATCACATCTAGTAAGCTATTCAAGGACTACAAAACTACAACAAGCACCTAATAAAACCATGAAGCTACCGCAAAAGTTTCAAAGCTAAAGCTATTACCCATTTGCCATATAAATTTATACAAGATTTATCATATTAATATTAAGCGTTTTTGATTGATTTAATAGACTTTAGCATCACCACATATAGGTATGAGCTAACATACTAACATGTAGATAATAATTTTAGGAAGAAGAATCGAGTGATTCAGAGATCGTATGGTGAAGATATTGATCGCACAAGGTGGTTGTTTAATTAATTCCGAAATAAACAAGGAATTAATTAGCTCTTGACCTGGTCTCCTGAGACTTGCTCAAGAATGTGAGGCTTTGGGTTTCTGACTTGTCAAGTGAGCTGGTGGAATGAATTATCAAGAAGAAGCAAGCAATGAACCATGAACACGGAAAGCGTATGTTCGAGTTTGTCTGTCATGGTTAGCTCCTGGCTCCAGAGCAAGTGCGATACTGACAAGGAGAATAAAGGAATTCGTATAGACTAGTTACCTCGATCGATTACAGCTCGGAGAGAAATCGATAGACGCGGCTTTCTCAGCCAAGACCTTGATTTTGGAGAAACGAACGATCAGCTGAACGGAACGACTCGACGGCTCGGTTAAAAGACAGGAGACGCGGCTGGAGGCAGCGCTCTAAATAAACTCACAGCGTACCAGCGACAAAAATTTTCTTCGGATGAACAGTATCCCGAGATGCTACAGTGTCGGCTACGGCACTTTCCACGCGTCTACAGTGCTTTCCGCGCGGCTACAGTGTTTCTGCGTGATGCGGTGTTTCTGCGCGCTACAGTGATTCCTGGTTGCTGCATTGATTTATGCGTGTTCTCTGGTTTGCTTCTCAGCGCGACGTGTGCTTCGGATTCTGGTGCTCAGCACGACATGCCGGTAAGTTCTACGAGCCGTAGTCGGTCGTCGGGCAGGGTGAAAATTTTGCAAGGGACTAATAAAGGCTCGTGTACTCTGGGAGTAGACTTGGCAGAGACGAAATAATTTGGACGTGCTGCACACTCTCCCCTTTCTCCTTCATGCTCGGTTAAGCAGCTTTGATTACTCAACGTGAAGACCGGCTGAGGAGGCAACATGCAGCAGCTTTGATTGCTCGACGTGGAGACTGGGTGAGGAGGTAGCAAGCAGCAGCAAGCAAGCAGTACGTGCATGCCAGGCGTGCAAGTGGTCGGTGACTTATGTCGGAGCGTGTCATTCACGAGTAATTGTCCTTCCCGCTTTGGTTTGATAAAATTCGTGAATATTCGCACTTGATAATTTTAGTTAGCGAATTCTTGCTGATCTAGGTTTTATATTATTCGTTTTCTATTTTTCATTTCCGAGACTCGAATTGCATTTCGATTTTTATTTCCAGCTCATGCACTTTAACTAAATGCAATGCTCATGAATATTTTTAACCTGTGATTTACAACGTAACACCAAGGGTGTTACATGTGCGCCCCATCTATCTACCCTCGGCTCACCGCGCGCCTTCCCCTAGCGCCTAGGGCGTGGTCTCATGACTCTCTGAACATACCTCTGAACACACGAACCACTTGCAACATGAAACACTAGAATGCACACATAAGTCTGAAACAGATGGAACATTTGGAACATACACTTACAACATCTGTATGAAATATACGCAACAGTTAGATAAAAACACTTGCAATATGAAAATACTTACTGCAATATAAGAATAAAACAGATAAAACATTTGGAACATACTCTTGCAACATATGTGTGAAACATATGCAACATTCAGATCAAAACGCTTGCAACATACGTCTAAAACAGATGAAACACTTTGAATAAACGTTTGCAACGTGCCTCTGAAACACTTAAAAGCATATGAAACATCATGATCTACTTTTCCAACATCATATGAAACACTTGCAACACACCTCTAAAACATCTGAAACACTTGAAACATATGTCTGTAACATGCGCTTTTAGCGCAACATCTCCTTGTTGCTTAGAAATGGAGGCTTGTCGGCGTGTGGAGTTCACCGGTGTAGAGTTCGTCGTTGGCGCGGCGCGGAGCTTGCTGCTCCGATGGAGAAAGTTGCGACGGGTCTGTGCGCTAGAGAACCCACGGCGGGCGGGAGGCACGGTAGAGAGGGAGGAAGACGGGCTGCCGTGCTCTAGCGCGGAGGAGATGTCGGCCGGCAGAGCAGTGGCACGATGGAGAGGTAGGCATTGTGGGGAGGGAAGCACGATGGAGAGCGTCGTCACCGAGGCGGCATGGCAGAGCGCAATCGTGGAGAGCTATCACGGCGCTGTGGTGAGGTGAGTTTTTTCATTTTTTAGATAGAACAGTTGGGGGCGAGTGGATGACCAGATAAGATGCGGTTGTTGGGCTGCGTCGCAAACCACCATCGGCACCGTCCAAACGGACAGAAATCCTATACCCAGCATTACCGGTTCTTTATAGCGCCTCTTTTCCATTTTGCACCATTTTCCCAACACGTCCCTCTCTCTAGTTAGCTGGATGTTACATCCAAAAATGTTTGTTTTTATTTGAAAATATGGTAAGAAAAAGCTAAATAAAACAAATAATACTAATAAAATTTTAAATTTTGAAAAAATATTTATAAACTTGTCAATTTAGAGATTGAAAATTGTTATCTATAAATATTTTTTGGATTAATTGGATTATTTGTTGCACTCGTGACGATTGTATAGAGGTTTTGCGTGTGAAATATTACAAATGAGCCTTGGGTTTGGTACCAACCGTTTCTAAAATATTTTGAATCAAATCGAATCGAATATCTAAGGTCACGTTTGGATCCCTGTAATTAAATATATTCTAATGATCACAATTTATGCGCATATTTATTAAGTTAACATGGATGGATATGTAATGAATTTGTATGCTATTATGGACCACATGGGGGAAGATACTTGTGTGTTACACTACTGTTGCAGGTGAGCAAGCCAAAGAGCATGGTCCAAGTTGTAGGATAGAAACCATGTGTGGAGATCAGTGGAATCTATTTCTATCTCTCACCCATGAATTTAAGACAGGTATATATCTAAACTTGGATAGTTCTATAATGTCAAATTTCAAGTCAAATAGCGTAGTCCACAAACTACATTAGAATTTGCCCAATATGAAAGGATCAAAATGAGACGTGAAGGGAATTTTATGTTTCTACCCCAATTCTAGAGTACAATTATGATTTCTTTAAAGGAGATCAACTCAGCTTTTGGAAAGCAAATGAAGTCTTTAGGTCGTCCCCAACGCTTCACTCTGGATGTTGGCTTCACCTCGTCGCCTCGGTAGGTTGCTGCCCTAGAGGAGAGAGTAAAAAAAGATGATGGCTTGTAGAACAGGAGAGGCTTGAAGAAGTACCCATGGTCTAAGAGAAAAGTTGTGGTCCAAGAGAGGAGAATCAACTGCAGCCGTCATGTCGCGTGCTGCAGCGATTGGGATAGTACTTCATTGTTGGCTTTGCTTGCATGTCATACCCTCTCTCCTAAAACCACGGTTCGCGTTGGGCCTTCTCTTGCAATCTAGGGATACTGGCTGATGTTCAACAACAAAAGCTCAACAGTGAGCAGTCCAAGGACACAAAAGAAGCAACCTAGTTAAAATTAAGGGGTGTTTGGTTTTCCCTACTAAAATTTTGTCCATGTCACATCAAATGTTTGGACACTAATTTGAAGTGTTAAATGTAGACTAATTACAAAACTAATTACACAGATTGAGACTAATTTACGAGATGAATCTATTAAGCCTAATTAGGCTCATGTTTAGTCCTTCAAATTAGTATCCGAATACCCGATATGACACCTTCTAAACTTTAGTCCCTAGATCGAGATCAACAGCGTGCAAAACAAGGAAACTAAAGATGCAGCCCAACTAAATCTCAACTATATGTCTAAGGTGCAGCTATTGAAGGAGACGCTTCTCACCAATCAGCCACTGCTCTTGTCACCTTCTCTACCTTTGTCATGTCTTTCTTTTAGAAGCTGTGCCCACAGTTGCATAAAATCGAGACCCATCGAAATCAGACTCACAGGGGTTGGAATTCAGCATTAGTTCACTAATGTTGTGACTCAGTTACCGAAATCCAATTGAAGTTTTTAAGTGTCCTATGTTTACATTTTGCGAAATCCAAATGAAGCTTTTTAAATGTCCTATATTTTTATTTTGGACGTTGTTCTGACATGAATATAAGGTTGTGACAACGATGAGATTGCGCTTTCTTGCTGATCAAAACCATCAACCTGATCAATACACAGTAAATGTTATATCCCTACAATTTGAGTAAACAAGTCAGTTTTACTATATTTATTGATACGTTCACATTTTATTCAAAGGAAATAAAATTTATTTCAGCAGACTAATTGAACTGTAAAATTTTCTAATTGTCACTCCTAAGGCCTAACATTTTCCCTATTTATTTAGGTTCTTGTGTCAAATGTACCTCTAGACCTAGATGAATCAGTTACTGAGCATGACTTCTATCATCTAAAATGCTTTTTCAATGGATTCATAAAAGACTGCAAGTGGTATGACTCCAGTAAATTTGTTATACATAGGACTGTGGGGTGTTTGGGTACAAAGAATGGCTGACAGGCTGCTATAGAATACTACCAAAAAAATCAAGGATTTATGTAAATTGGTGTAGTAAAGAAACAACCACTTGTTCATCATTTGATATGTATCAGATTGTCAGGAACCCTCATTCCTTCAATCCTACTACTCCCCCGTTCTAAATTATATGATATTTTAGCTTTTCTAGATACACAGTTGAAAGGACCTTGATGTCGCCTAGAGGGGGATGAATAGGTCTGTTTAAAACAAAACTCAAACTTGCTATTAGTTTCAGAGCGGCACTGCCGGGCTCACGCACGGCACTGCTGCGAGCACAGACACCTATGGAAGCACAATTCAAAAAACTGCCCAAGGAAAAGTAGATCGAGCAAATTACTGATGTTCCTAGGGTAGTATAGAGCCTATTCCACCACTAGATGTTGGAGGAAGTGCACGAGCAAGTAGATCGGGACCAAACCCTAGAATCACCACAAACACAAATATAGCAATGCAAATCACAAGAACACAAGTGAGACACCGATTTATCCCGTGGTTCAGCTCGTCACTAAAGACTTTTGTCTCTTTCAACCTTATCCTCGTTCTTAAGTCAAGAGAATGACCTTTTAAGATGAGGGGTGATTTCACTAGATGATTGGAGTGATTACAAACCTCTCAGGGCTGCCACACAAGTTGGCAAGCTCCACAGGTGATGCGCTAGTTGGCTAGGAGCAAGCTCCAAGAGTAACAAACACAATCCACCGGTTTGAACGCGAACCAAGTGCTCTAAAAGATAAAGAACAGTTGGGGCTACTCTCTAATGCAGTTTGGAGGCTCAAACTCTCTTGGATTTGGAATGGAATCAAAGGGAGAAGCTTGAGGGGCTCCAATGGTGAGTGAGGGAGAGAGAGAGCTGGTTTGGTCGCACCTGGGAAGGAAATGGTCGAGCTGAAAAACAGGTTACTGTTGTGAGGAAGAAGAGAAGGTATAAATACCCCCTGCTTCCAATGGTCAGTTAATTCACAGCAGTGTCACGGCTGAACTGCGGCAGTGCCTCGCCTGAACTGCGGCAGTGCTTCTGTGCGGCAGTGCCTCGTCTCAGTGCGGTAGTGCCTCACCTGCCAGGCAGCACAAAAGATAGGATTGTAAAGCTTGCTGTCTTGGCTAAGGCTTTAGGGATATTTGGTGGGTGAATGAGCACTTGGTTGCACATTAAAGCTTGTGCATTGTGTCCCCCTTTATAGTACGAGCTACGGTTTTTTCTAAACTCAAATTCAAAATATCAAACAGTTTAAACACTTTTGAATTGATCACCGCATCCTTTTATAATTGGGGGCTCCACGATTGAATGTATTGTCTTCATTCCCATTATACCTTGAGCCTGTGACATGAGCCATTTAAACACATATGAGTTCAATCAATGGCTTCAAGTCACTTCCACTAATGATTTGATCCTCAACACAATATGACTCCTCGTAGCTCAATTAGTTCATTGACTCAATGCAAGTACTCTCTTCTTCATCTTAGCCATGGTGCCTCGGTCCTCAAGCCATTGCTTGCCCTTCACCTTCGCTTGGTCCCTCAAAGCCCTTTCCTTGCTATCTTTACCCTATCGAGCCATACTCAAGTCACATTATATTAATCATTCATTGAAAAACCATTTCTTTAATATTATGATCCTTACTTGAATATCTTCTAGAAATAAATATTGAGATCAATCAAGCTTCAGTTAGATTCACATAGATACATATATGAATCAACATCAATATGGTCAAGCCAATTCACGATTCCTTATGTCCTCTTCATTTTGGCTTGACACTCCTAACACTCACTTCAATATCTATTTTCATACTTCTAGCTTGATCAAATCAATGCAAAGTGATTTTCCAAATCTTTATCCATACAAGCAAATCAACATAGAGACCGACATATATCGAATATGAGTTGTGTCCTTTGTCATTTAACCTTTGCTTGGTATTTACTCACTTATGCATTCTTGACTCATTCTTCAGTCCTTGATCAAAGCTAATCCACTATCAAACTCTCTTGTTCATGCAAAGCAAGCCATTATTAAGATTAATCCAAAATCATCAACTCATGTCTCATTTACCATTTTGCCAAATATGCTTGCTTTCTCATGATACTGTGATATCCCATAACATAGAAGTCATTTCATTGATTCCATTTGCATTGTTATCTTCTTCTTGAACTATATTGTTTTCATGATCTTCCAACACTACAACACACAATTTGGCCTTGATTTGAACATTATGTGGAATATCACCAAGTTTGCCTTCTTGTTGAACTTGTATACACTTCTCATTCCACAATCCATAAGTGTATGCAATAAACTCAATTTTCTGTTCAACACAATAAACTTGTTAGACCTTTAATGGTGTTGTCATTCAATTCATCAAAACCCACTAAAGGTCTAGATTCACTTATAATCTCCCCCTTTTTGATGATCGATGACAACACAATTAAAGCTTACACGAGATTGATAAATGGTAAAATTTTGAATCCTATGATATAGTGAGCTCCCCCTAAATGTGTGCATAGAATGGAATTTTAAATTTTAGCCTCAAATACCAAATGCACATATTCAAGATGAAGTGTGAGAATTTTTCTATATCTTAGCATCCGTGGGGTGTAAGGTGTCATCATGATAAACATGATGCGGCAGTTCATGCACTCAAGAAGTTTATGAAGCTGTCATGTGCGGCACTTCCGCGAGTGAGCGCGACATTGCCGCATAGTGGCAGTCAGAGAAAATAAACAGTACACCATTCAAGGCATGAATATCACATGCTAGCATATATAGTCCTTATCAAGAGCATCAATTTAAACTATCCTTGCACACACCACACAATAAAAATTGAAAAATCTTATATGTCTCTCTTTTACCCCTTTAATTCCACATATCAATCTCTCTTCCCTTACACTCTTTCTCAATGTTTCTCCCCCTTTAGCGTTAATCTCCAAAAAGGATCTCTCCACCAAAAGGAAGAAATAATGGTAGACATGTGAGGTCAAGAGGTAGGTAAAAGTTTAGCATATAGGATTTCTCTCCTGAGTTTTGTACCAATCAAAGTATGCAACACTTTAAGTCAAGATTCTTGAGAAATCAGCATATTTGGCTCATACCTCACTCAGATGACACTTTTAACATGAGACTGACTCACGCCATCACCACAAGAGATATCAACCAAATAACATCCATGGGGTGCAAGGTGTCATCATGATAAACATGATGCTCATGGTAGTTCATGCACTCAAGAAGTTTCTGAAGCTATCATGTGCGGCACCTCCGCGAGTGAGCGCGGCATTACCGCACAGTGGCAGTCAGAGAAAATAAACAATACACCATTCAAGGCATGAACATCACACACTAACATATATAGTCCTTATCAAGAGCATCAATTTAAACTATCATTGCACACACCACACAATAAAAATTAAAAAAATCTTATATGTCTCTCTTTTACCCCTTTAATTCCACATATCAATCTCTCCTCCCTTACACTCTTTCCCAATGTTTCTCCCCCTTTGGCATTAATCTCCAAAAAGGATCTCTCCACCAAAAGGAAGAAATAATGATAGACATGTGAGGGCGAGAGGTAGGTAAAAGTTTAGCATATAGGATTTCTCTCTTGAGTTTTCTACCAATCCAAGTACGCAACACTTTAAGTCAAGATTCTTGAGAAATCAACATATTTGGCTCATACCTCACTTAGATGACACTTTTAACATAAGACTGACTCATGCCATCACCACAAGAGATATCAACCAAATGTCTAAATAATTCTCTAATCGTCACCACAAGAACAAACTCATGGTGTGACTCAAAATATTGCATACACATGCACACACTAGCACGTAAGGGCCTAGATGCACAAAGGTAGTATAACAGTTCATAGAGCGATATACCTTTGTTCTAAGCCTCATAATCTCCACCATGATCATAAAATTTTGAATTTAGTGCTTTGGTTAACTTTGATGGGCTTCGTATAATGCAAAAATACTTCATTTGTGTCCATCTCTCTTGATCATAGGAGATATTACAAACTTGTGCTTGATTTCAATTGAAAGTCCATTGCTATCTCTTGTTGTCTTTTTGATATACCAATTGAAGCTATATTTCTTGATATGCCACATGAAAGATGATCCACCAATACCAATTGAAATATGATCTTCACAATTTTGACACCAACAATTTGAATTGAGTTAATGTAGCATACCCATGAGAAACTCATTCTCACCGAGAGACTATACAAATTCACTAGAAGAAAAGGTTAGTCTCAAAGACACAAGACATAAAATGGGCTCCCCCTTAATATGTGCATCAAGTACTCGAATTACTTGTGAAATGTACTTGAATTGGTTTAAGAGTCAAGAGGAGTTCATCCTATATCTTGATCAAGGCATGATAAATTTACAACAATTAAAATTATGCTAAGGAAATATACCACCACCAAGGTAGATAGGTCATTACATAAATTTTGATTGTCATGATCATCATAAGTGAGACTTCAATGATTTAGATGGCCATAGCTCTCACTTGATGAAATGTGGTGAAATTAAAAGCTCTTGTGATCATTCAAGCTCCATATTAGGTTCCTAGTTCTTTCTTTACCTAAGGCAGCTCACATAGAGAGTAAAAGGTAAAATTCATGAAATTTGCAAATTGAGAACTAGAGGTTACCATTCCATTGTTGATGTAGTTTTGGATGACCAATGGGATGGATCCATGTGCACTTGATGAGCTCTAGAGAGGAGAAATAACAATGAAAGTCTACTCTTCAATTATTTTCTCCAACTCATTCAAATCCAATTCCACTAAAGGATTAGGGCATCCGACACTAAACCAGGAGCACTTGGTTTATAAAGACCAAGACCTTCTAGAATAATTGTGAAGCAACCAGAGAATCCAAAGGAACCATCCACCCTCTTTTTTCCCATGTGTGGGATTGCACAATATACATTTGAGAGAGACCGTTTGTCCCAAAAAGATATAGACAAAACTCCCCCTCAATTTATGCTTACAAGAGTACACAGAGTACACTTATACACATTATTAACATGAGGCCAAGAGGGAAGTCTACACTATATTCCAACTAATTCAAACTCCATGTTGCTTGCAGTCTAATTGGTTTTAGCTGGTTGCAGTTGCTTCTAATTGATTTCAGCTAGTGCCAACTGATTTGAAACTCCTTTAGGTTGCTTGCAGTATAATTAGTTTCAGTTGGTTGCAGTTGCTTCTAATTGATTTCAGCTAGTTCCAACTGATTGTAACTCAATGCTGCTACTGGTAGCTACTGAAGTCAACTAGTTTTAATTTATCTCAACTGCTGTTTCTAAAAGCCCGCAACTAATTTCTTCTAGTTTCAACTGTTATAATTCAATGCTGCTACTTGTAACTTCTGAATTCAACTGGTTTCATCTAGTTTCAATTAATTTCAGCCGTTGTTTCTGAAAGCCTGCAACTGATTTCTTTAAGTTCCAACTAGTTGCAACTACTTGTTGCTTCTTGTAATTTGATTGCAACTCCTTTAGACCCTTGTGTGAGTCTTTCTCTTTCATTGCAACTCCTTTAAACCAAACTGATGCTTCTCATTTTTACTGATTCTTCATGACCAACTTGAGAACCAACTTAATCTAGTTGTTTCAATGCAATCCAATTCCAAGCAGTGAGTTCTGCCTTCCTTGGAAAAAACATCACATCTCCTAGACTACTAGTCTAATATGTATAAAATTTGGTAGATATGTGCACCTATGAGTCGTCTAACTTCTGTAAAAATTTTAGCTCATTTGGACTTCATTTGGTTAGTCAAATCAATTTCAACCAAAACTGCTAAGGTCTGAAACTGCAATGCTGAAGCTAGCAGAATTCAACTTAAAACTGACTTTCTTCTAAACCAATCTTCATGCCAATTGTATAGCAACAAGTACTAGATGTGTATAGCATGCTCATAAAGTTTCAGGCCAATTCATCAGTATTTGAATTTTCAAATCCATGCTTGAAGGCAGACAACTCATAATTTTAATTTTCTGGACAGATTTAATAATTCTCAATTCTTCTCTTCTTCTTGTCCAATCTTGAGGTGAATTTGGCTGAGAATAACTACAAGACTTTATTTCCATTTAGTCCTCTTATCAATACTTGTAGTCTTGTAAATTCTTTCAATATAGCTTATCCAACTCAACCTCAACTTGATTTTATTCAATCTTAGATCTTTGATCTCTTTGACCTCTAGCAACCTCATCTTTCTTTAGGTGAAGAGTAACCATCAGACTTGTGATTTATTCAGTTAAACAAGCACAACCTCTTCTTCTTGATTTTCTATAAATAAGCTCAACACAAGAGGGCATTAGTAACACAAGCACTAGTTTGTCATTTAGTAATCCTTTATGTGTGGAAGGCAAATGGGTTACTAAAATAGAGAAACCTCATAACATGAACTAAATCTCTCTTGATGCCTCATGCACACTCTTTTGAGTTGAATGGGAATGTAAATGTGCATGGTTGGTCAATTAAGTCCAAAGTGTAGATTTAAGCCATATTATGGTGAGTGGCTAAAGTAGACGAATCAATTCTAAATTAACTAGAGAGAATACATCACAATGTTTTGGATTGATATCCTTCATATGATAGCACACTCCATTTGAAAAACACGCTCTCATTTAGTAAGACTGCACAGATCACTTAGAGAGAAGGTTAGTCTCACAACTCTAGTCATAGAATAAATTCTCTTTTGATAAGTGCTCTAAGTATTTGAATTTCTCATGTAGCACTTTATTCATTTAAGAACTTGAGATTTCACTCTATATCTAGGTCATGGAAACAAAGAATAATCAAATTAAACTATGCCAAGAAATACTTACAACCGTTAGAGCATATAGATGGCCATAACATGAGACAATCTATCATTTGTCAAGATTCCATCAAGTAGAGGCTTCTTGAATTGTGAGTGATAGCTGCCCTTACTTTACTTGAGCTTGATTTTTATTCTTGGCTTTCTTGAAATTTTCTTGTATCCTCCAATGTGAACCAAGTTTCTGAATCCCTCAAACCAACTCATAGTATCCATGGATGAACATAAACTTTCTTCATCTTGAAAGTATTGGTTTGAAGTCAAAGGAAACTCAAGTCATCTATGTTGCTTGGTGTCAATGATCAATTCAATTCCAACCATACATCTCTTCCATGACAAACAACCAATGCATATCCTCAAGTGCTTCATTTTTCTAAGTGGCTACACAAGAGACAAAGAAGTAAAATTTAAAAATAACATGCACTTATGATTTTGGAGATTACCACTCATTTTCAATGTTTTGGTGAGCTCTTGGTTGTGGCACTAGAGATTGGTCTTGAGTTGACCTTCCATATTCATCACATAGAAATGAATCACTTCCATCATGAGTTTCATCTTCTTCTTGCTCAAAGATGGGTTGTATGTTTTGTCCATGAATTGGACTGATGTCAGCTGCTGCTGTCTGCATGGGTGCGGCAATGTTGATCCTCTGCGTGGCACTACTACTTCCTGGCACTACTGCTTGTGTGAGCGGCACTGCTGCTCGTATTTCAGCAGCAGGTTGCAGATCAGCTGTGACATGAGGAGCCTCCACCTCTGTAGCCTATACTTCTTGTGGTCTTATGTCACCGATGGCTATTTGCTTGATTGCCTCACAAGATGGTTCCTCATACCTACAACATGAATAAGATCTTACTCTACTAGAGATCCATTAAAAGCATCATATGGCAAAAGATTTATTAAACTTGGAATACTCTAGCCACTCTTAACAATTCACAAACACACACATATTTGTGAACTACTAGAGACTACACAAGTTAAGTGGCTAGCTAGCAAGGGTTAGATACTAGTTACCGAGGTGAGTATGAAGTTACAAATATAAATCCATCAATATATCCTTGGGTCAATCTTGAGAGAATAGGCAATATGAATAAGATTGATAGCTTAAGATGATATTTTTAATTAAGTTGCTCAAGCACTCCAAAGCTTCATACCACCTTCAAGTACCTATAACACTCATCAAGCACTTGGTACCCAAACTATGTTGGTCCATCAAGGTTAGTCACAAGAGACTTAGGCACCCAAATGATCTTTGTTCTAGCACGTGGTGAACCAATCACCTTGCTAGCACAAGTTTCAATTTTGGGTCTCCTAAGCAAATTTGAAGTAATTGAAGAATTGAGCTTAGGAGTATTACCCATGGGACAATCTATACTTAGATGTCCTTTTTCTCGACAAGTGTTGCAAATGCGGCGCTTGACCTTGTAAGACATGTTCTTATCTTGCTTCTTGTTTGCTACTTTGCTAATGGGCCTCATTCTTGATGACAGAAGGCTTGCACTTTTCTTGTTAGGACATGAGCCAATTTCATGTCCCTTCTCATTGCAACCATAACACTTCCTCTTGTTTCTTCTTGTTTTCTTCTTTGGAAGTGTGGCTCGGTCATCAACCTTGTTGGAACACATAGAGGCATTGTGTCCCATGTTTGAACACTTGAGGCACTTGACATGAGGCATCTTCTTCTTCTCTTGAATCTTGCTCATACCTTTGTTTTCTTTCTTTAAGGAGCAATCTCTTACATGGTGACCCTTCTTCTTGCACCTGAAGCAAGTGATGAGAGTCTTCTTTGGTTGAAGTTGCACCTTGGTGGCCTTGGGGGCTTTGCTGTTCTGTCCAGGTGCGGCACTGCTGCTTTGGGATGAGGCACTGCCACATCCTGGAACCTCCACAGCCTTGAGTGGAACTGCTGCATTCTGGACAAATTGTACTTCTTCATATTGTCCATTGACTTTGTCACTGTTGGATTTGTGATCTTGATGGGGTTTCATGCATGCTTCGGTTGATCCCTTCTCAAGCTTCTTCATCATGTATTCACGGTTATCTTGAGGAGGTTGAGCATTGCACTTTCCCTTCAATCGAATGAAGTCCCTTTTTAGCCTCTCAACCTCTTCCTTGAGCTCTTCATTTTCTTTTGTAATGTAATCATCATAAGTTTCTATAAGTACATGCTCAACGCAAGGTTAGCTTGCTTAGGAGCAACAATTGTTAGCATATGATAAAACATATGGAACTTGTATACATGTGCACTTGTGAGTGTAAGGTTGATATGATTTTACCGATGTTACCACAACCTTGTGAGCTATTTCTAGCATGAGATGAGAATCCATAAGCTTCTCTTGAGAGCACAAAAGCTCATCATGACTTTCTTGCAAAGTCTCATTCTTGTTAGTAAGCCTTTCCACCTTGTCCTTGAGCATATGATTCTCATCTTCTAATTGAGCAACACAAGATAGAGAGTTAATAGTATGGGTTTGCTCAATTGATAAGTTTTCATACATTTTGACCAAACTAGCATGAGAGCACTTAAGATTTTCATGCTTTTTGGTCAACTTCTCCAAGCATTTGATCTTGTTGATGAGAAACTCTTCTTGGTCATGAAGTGTTTCTTCTTGCTCTTGAATATTCTCTATAAGCTTGAGCACCATCAACTTGTCTTTCTTACTTAGACGTGCCAAGTGTTGATTGAACTCATCATCATCACTTTCATCTTCACTCTCACTCTCAATTTCACTTTCTCTTTCACTCTCACTCTCACTTGCCGCACTCTTCTCTTTCTTTGCCATGAGACCCACATGAGAAGTGGTATAGAGAGTTGAGCTTCTTGGTGATGTGGATTCATCATTTGGCCTCCACCGATCACAAGCTTCTTCTTCCTTCAAAATGTTAGTCTCACAAGAACTAGAGGAAGTAGAAGTACCATATGTAAAAGCATTGCCCTCACCAACCATTTCATTACCTTTCACTAAGTCATATGTTGATGAGGTAGTGGATGTGGCATGATCCCTAGGACCTTTTGAGAGAATCACTTGAGGCTCTTCATTTGTTGGTGGAGTTGAGCACTCCTCAAGAGATTCCTCCAATGAGAGCAACTTCTCATCACATTTGGACTTGTTATATTTTTCTTTGAGCGTGGTTCAAATGAGATGAGCATCATCAAGCGGTTCACCATCTTCAAATATCATGACATCAAAAATATCTTCACTCAAAGCACTAAATAAGACATTAGTAGCTTGAGCATTATGTTGTTAGCATTTCATTTCCTCTTTAGATAAGATGACCAAATCATCATTAGGAGGTGAAATGCTCACATCTACAATTTGCTCAATATGAGGACCCATGGCCCTAAAAACATCAAGCACACTAGTGGACCAAGATGCATAACTTGAATCATCTAAAAGTAGAAGTTCTAGAGATACCACCTCACTTGTCGACATCGTCTCTCAAGGCGGTTAAGCCTGAAATTGAGAGCCTAGTTCCGATACCAATTGAAAGGACCTTGATGTTACCTAGAGAGAGGGTGAATAGGCATGTTTAAAACAAAACTCAAACTTGCTGTCAGTTCCAGAGCGGCACTGCCACGTGCATAGATACCTGCGGAAGCACAATTCAAAAACTGCCCAAGGAAAAGTAGATCGAGTAAATTACTGATGTGTCCTAGGGTAGTGTAGAGCATATTCCACCACCTGGATGTTGGAGGAAGTGCATGAGCAAGCAGATCGAGACCAAACCCTAGAATCACCACAAACACAAATATAGCAATGCAAATTACAAGAACACAAGTGAGACACCGATTTATCCCATGGTTCAGCTCACCACTAAGGCTTGCCTATGTCCACGTTGTTGAGGTAACCACTAAGGCTTTGTTGTTGAGGTAACCACTAAGGCTTTGGTCTCTTTTAACCTTATCATCGTTCTCAAGTCAAGAGAATAAACTCTTGAGATGATGGGTGATTTCACTAAATGATTAGGGGTGATTACAAACCTCTCAGGGATGTCACACAAGTTGGCAAGTTCCACGGGTGACGCACTAGCCAGCTAGGAGCAAGCTCCAAGAATAACAAACACAATCCACCGGCTTGAATGCGAACTAAGTGCTCTACAAGATGAAGAACAGTTGGGGCTGCTCTCTAATGGAATGGAATCAAAGGAAGAAACTTGAGGGGCTCCAATGGTGAGTGAGAAAGATAGAGAGCTGCTCTAGTCACACCTGGAAAGGGCATGGTCGAGCTGAAAAACAGGTTACCGTTGTGAGGAAGAAGAGAAGGTATAATTACCCCCTGCTCCCGACGGTCAATTAAGTCGCAGCAGTGCCACGGCCTCAGTGCGGCAGTGCCTCGCCTCAGCGCGGCAGTGCCTCACCTGCCAGGCAGCACAAAAGATAGGATTGCAAAGCTTGTTGTCTTGGCTAAGGCTTTAAGGATATTTGGTGGGTGAATGAGCACTTGGTTGCACATTAAAGCTTGTGATTATATCCCCCTTTATAATATGGCTTTTCCTAAACAAAATTCAAAATATCAAACAATTTAAACACTTTTGAATTGATCACTGCATCCTTTTATAATTGGGGGCTCCACGATTGAATGTATTGTCTTCATTCCCATTATAACTTGAGCCTGTAACATGAGCCATTTAAACACATGTGAGTTCAATCAATGGCTTCAAGTCACTTCCACTAATGATTTGATTCTCAACACAATATGACTCCTCGTAGCTCGATTAGTTCATTGACTCAATGCAAGTACTCTCTTCTTCATCTTAGCCATGGTGCCTCGGTCCTCAAGCCATTGCTTGTCCTTCATCTTCGCTTAGTCCCTCGAAGCCCTTTCTTTGCTCTCTTCACCCTATCGAGCCATACTCAAGTCACATTATATTAAGCACTCATTGAAAAACCATTTCTTTAATATTATGATCCTTGCTTAAATATCTTCTAGATATAAATGTTGAGATCAATCAAGCTTCAGTTGGATTCACATAGATACATATATGAATCAACATCAATATGGTCAAGCCAATTCACGATTCCTTATGTCCTCTTCATTTTGGCTTGACACTCTTAACACTCACTTCAATATCTATCTTCATACTTCTAGCTTGATGAAATCAATGCAAAGTGATTTTCCAAATCTTTATCCATACAAGCAAATCAACATAGAGACCGACATATATCCAATATGAGTTGTGTCCTGTGTCATTTAACCTTTGCTTGGTATTTATTCACTTATGCATTCTTGACTCATTCTTCAATCCTTGATCAAAGCTAATCCACTATCAAACTCTTCTTGTTCATGCAAAGCAAGCCATTATTAAGATTAATCCAAAATCATCAACTCATGTCTCATTTATCATTTTGCCAAATATGCTTGCTTTCTCATGATATTGTGATATCCCACAACATAAAAGTCATTTCATTTATTCTATTTGCATTGTTATCTTTTTCTTGAACTATATTATTTCTATGATCTTCCAACACAACAACACATAATTTGGCCTTGATTTGAACATTATGTGGAATATCATCAAGTTTGCCTTCTTGTTGAACCTGTATACACTTCTCATTCCACAATCCACAAGTGTATGCAATAAACTCAATTTCCTATTTAACAATTAACAAACTTGTTAGACCTTTAATGATGTTGTCATTCAATTCACCAAAATCCACTAAAAGGTTAGATGCACTTACAATAGTTTTTGTTATACACTTAGATATAAACTATTTCTAGGTACATAGTTAAAACAATAATATGTCTAAAAAAGTCAAAACGTCTTATAATTTAGAATGGAGGGAGTACCAATTTACCTGATACTCCCCTCATTCCAAATTACAAGTCATTCTAACTTTTCTAGGTACATAGCTTTTGCTATGCATCTAAATATACACTATGTCTAAATACATAGTTTTTACTATGTATCTAAAAAAAGTCAGAATGTCTTATAATTTGAAACAGGAGTACCATTTATTATAATGCTGAACAATGTTTCTACATGCATAGCAGGACGATGAGGAGAGACAAAAGGTGATCACTGATCCAGATTATACCATGTCAGCGGCATTTGGATCTTTCAAAGTACGGTGGGGGCTGTTGTTTGTGCTCAAACAAGTCAACAACAATCAAGTAACCCAACCGTGTGGTTGATTGAGTGGACGTCAGAACCTCGTGAGGTTTGCTGGGCTAATCGTGCAATCACTTTAGCTTAGCTCTTTTTTTTAAGGAAATAGGAGAGGGGTAGCCCCGTGTTGGTTAATATATATTAATAATTGAATAAAAAAGAGGTGTCCAAGCAACAAAATTTAAGAAACAAAAAAGGACAAAAAGAATATAAAGAAGATCACAATGGTTTTCTAGCCGTTCTTCTATGAGAGGGAAATATTTCTTCTCCTCTCTATGGATAACCAGAGCAAACTCTTTTTTTTTTCTAAAAAAAGCCCAACTTTAATATTGACGACATAATTCCTTGGTAGATGTGGTCAATCCTTAAGACCCAAATGCACTTTAGTTGAGCTCTCAATTAGGAGGCTTAGGCCTTGTTTAGTTCCTCCTCCTAGAATTTAGTCCCTATCATACTGGATGTTTAGACACATGCATTAAGTATTAAATATAGACTAAAAATAACTAATTGCGCAGATTGCGACTACTTTGCGAAAGGAATTTTTTAAGCCTAATTAGTCCATGGTTCGATAAAGCGGTGCTACAGTGAAGCTACAGTACATGTGTTAATGATGGATTAATTAGGCTTAATAAATTCGTCTCGCGGTGATGACTTCTGTAATTTGTTTTATTATTACTATCCGAACACCCATATAACACCTCCATGTGACACCCGATGTAACATCCCTAAACTTTAGCTCCTGAATTTAAACACCACCTTATTATAACTGTTGCCCTCTTCTTTTTGACCTTTTTTTTTATCATGGTACCAATTGCTATTGTCCAATCCTTGGCAAACCTATATGATATTGAGAAGGTGCTTCCTCTCTTGAAACCTATACTAGAAATGTGAGTGTTACTGTTTGTTAGTTTAAGTCTATGAAAAAAAGATTTGTGGTTTGCGATTTTACATGTAGGGTTCATTAACTGCTACCATCTTGCAACATAAACTATTGCCATGCTGACTTGTTGACTTCTAGTGGCTCATTATCCGTATGGTGTCCAAGTGGGTCGGTGTTTGCCACAATCACAACTGTGGGCACATTTTACAATAGGATATGATCCACGTTTGAACTTATTAGTAGGTACTCCCTTAGTCCTAAAATAAGTGGGCTTTTAGGTTTCGTTTTTTAGGTTTCGTTGGACAGATCAAAGATACTAGGGAAATTACTTATATACCCCTACTAAAGTTGTCCCAACATGTAATAATTGCACCTTGGAAATTGAGAAAGCTAAAAAAAATGGTACTAAAGGTAGGTAATTCATAGCTAGATATACACAAAAAAATTTAAATGCTAGAAGTGCACTTATTATAGGACGGACGTAGTATCATTTAAAGAGCTCTAGAGCTTTAGTAGAGCCTATTATGTGGTAGAGTTTGTGATTTTAAGACATCCCCGCTAAATCATTTGACTCAATGCATGTTTGGGTAGCTTTTTCTTCTACATAGTCTGCTTTGGCTAGCTCTTCTAGGAAGGAGATTGGTCCTAACCTTTATTTTCTGCTCTTTTTTTTTCTAAAAAGTACTTCATCCTATAGTTGCTGACTGCCTTTTTATTTTATGAAAATTATATTAAAAAAACCAGTTTGGAGTCTTATTCACGTTGCCCCCAAACAGCAACTTTTTCTCGCAACATGTAATACCATGCCCAGGCGGCCAGGCATCACTCTTCTCTTACATGTGTCCCTAATATTTTTTTCCCTCTGTTGCAAGATAATTAACATATATTATGAGCAATACCAAAGTGGTGCACAATTCTGGCAAGATGTGCACAATGCGACTAATCATAGCCTTGATAGTATCACAAATCCGCCTGCTGGGACTGCTGAGCACACAGGAAGCAGAGACGTCCACTGTTGCCCTTCTCCCACTTCCTGTCCTCTCCATTTGGTTCCACTATGTTTGCAAGGGCAGTTTTAACCAGTGTTTGTGAAGTTCCCCTTGCAAGTAAGACAGGAAATTAGCTCACAAATTTGTCAGCAGAGTGTCATAATAGATCAATGTTAAGCTAGAACAGTATGAAAAGTGTAGAAAAAAGGGACCTATTCTGACATAAATTGCATACACTTCTGTTTTGCTGGATGCCATGGTAAGGACACATGAACCTGAATTTAATTTTGAGAGAGTACCTGAAGGGTTCTTATGTGAACCCAGCCTTCCAGAAAAATGATATATATAAGTTTGTCGCCATGGATGAGGAACAGAATAACCCCATCTTTTGTGACGAAGTGCCAGCATCGCTTGAACAAACCAGCAGGAAGCAAATTAAATTCTAGTTCTAGTGGTACTAATGAAGGGGAGTTCAGCCGGATACCTCCTACCTAAAGCGTGATTCTTTCATAAGCAAACATGATTTATTTTTCTATTCCAGTAATCCTGTAAATGTGGACCAAAAGGGAATACTAAAGGAGGCAGTGGGACGGTGAAACAGGCTGTATTATACATGATCCACAACTGCATTAGCACATCAGGATTATTTGAGCAATTAAGAACTTTATTAGTTTGCCAAATCAACCACTGGAACTTCATCCAAACTTTAGTTAAACAATTCTGGTACTAGAATAACACTACAATAGTATGCTGCAAACACTGAAAATATCCTTGAAATATTCAGACATTTAGAACTTGAGCTCTATTGCATGACCTTGTGCAACGGAATGCACCAGTTTTGTTCAAGATCCAATTAATTAGCAAAACAAATGCAGATTTACATTTGAATTTTGTTCTTTGTGAAGTTAATATATTCCTTGAAAAGAAAAGGTGCAAAGGGGAAGCATAGGCTGAAAGGATTAGTAATTCTGTAAAAGGTTATCCTGCTGGTGCCGTGCAAAGTACAACAGCTCAAGAAGTGAAACTTTCTTTTGTGTCCATGTTTGGACAAAAGTCATCTCAGTCTGATCATTCTTTCCAATATGTGACACACTATGTACATTTCAAAACCTCGACAATATCCTTTCTTACAAAAAGAAATGATTAATTCCTGGTACATATACACATCTATTATGAAACCTTGTCCAAGAATCCATTCGATTAGCGCTTGCAATTCACGAAGCTTACCACCAGCGATGAGACCTCGTAAAATACTTGATACTGCAGCTTTAGAGAGCCCACCTTCCATACATTGGTTCAAACAGCTAAGTGCAACCAAGAATTTTCCCTCTTTACAGAGACAATCAATCAAAAGACTGTAGGTGATGTCATTGGGAGCAATACCTTTCTCAATCATCTCATGAAGCAGGAGATAAGCCTCATAAGATTTCCCCAGGAAATTGAGATGACGGATCAAAGTATTGTATGTCACAACATCAGCGACAAACTCTTCACTTCCAAGCAAGCAAAGTGCTTCATGAAGCTTCCCAAGTTTACAGAGACTGTGGATCACAATGCTGAAAGTCCAGCTATTTGGAGCAATTCCCTTCTTGACCATATCGACGAAGAGCTTGACAACAGCCAACCATCTCCGCTCATCACAAAGCCTCCTCATCACAGTGTTGTAGTTGACAACATTGACATGCCATCCAATCTCTGCACTGCACTCCAAGAGGGACTTTGCAGCCCAAGCAGTTGACCTGCGGCAAACCCCATCAAGGAGGATATTCAGAGTAATCTCATTGGGACGCAGCCCAACAGACAGCATCTTATCTACCAATGCTAGGCTCTTATCTACTCTGCCATTTTTGCATAGTCCATCCATGTAAGTACAGTATGTGACTGTATCTGGTGTCCACCCTTTTGCACTGCTCTCCTCAAGAAGCGCATCTACTTCGTTGAAAGCACAAGCCTTGCATAGAGCTTCAACCAGGACATTGTAAGTGGCTGTGCTTGGTGCAAAACCAGCTGCAAACATCGTTTCCAAGAGATTCTTGGCCTCATGTATCATCCCACTCATGCAGTAGGCGTGCAAGATAGGCGTATACGAGTGAGCATTGGGCTGGCACCCTTCCTCCAGCATCAAGTCCAGCACGCCAAGCGCCTCAGCCATCCGCCTGGCACTGCACAGCCCAGATATCAGCGTCGAGTAGGTGACTACGTCCGGGGCCACGCCGTTCTCCGCCATCCACCTCACGACCTCGTAGGCCGCGTCGAACCAATGCAACCGGCAGGCGTACACCCCGACGAGTACAGTGCACGCGGCAGCGTCGGGCACGACGCCATCGGCGGCCATGGCGTTTAGCACCGCGAGCGCGGCTCCCGGTTGAGACGACGACGAGAAGGCTGCGGCGGCCGTGGTGAAGCAGGCGGCATCGGGGCGGCGCCCCATGAGGCTCCGCATTTCGTCGAGCAGGTGGAGGGCTCGCTCGGCGCCGGCGCCTGGGTGGTCACCGCCAACTGAAGCAGCGAGCGCGGACATGAGACGGTTGTAGTCGTACGGGTGGGGGGACCGTGGTCGTGACGGAAGAGGCGGGGGCGGGGGCGGGGGCTGGTCGGAGTGTTCCTTCGCAATGGCGGCGAAGCGGAGTAGGTAATCTCGAGCGGACTTGGACAGGCGGCGTAGATGCAGGAGACGGGCAATGGGAGGGGAGGGGGAGGGCATAAGTAGGTGGGGGAGACTGCGGCGGCGACATCTGAGAGCGGCAGCGGCGGCGGCAGCTGGCTGCAGCTTTGCTGCTCGGAGCGGAGGGCTCGACGTTAAGGCGGGTGAACGGCGGGGGCCTGGTCGGAAATGTCTTCCGGGTTAGGTTTGGCAGAAAAAGGAGCGGTGAGATGATAGACAATTGAAATTTTTGTTGCTACCCGCGGCGGACGCCGGAACCGCACCAGCAGGGCAGCAGCAGCCTCCGCTCTTGGAACCGTGGCGCGCCGCCTCCACCGCCCACCGGCCTCCCACGCTCCTCAGTCCTCTCCCACTCCGTGCCCACGAGCCGCGCAGGGCGCAGACCACTGTCGCCTCCCGAAAGGTTGGTTTTACCTGCCACGCTGGCTCTCCCGCCCCCACGCACGGAGGGTGTTCGACGAAATGCCCGCGCCCGCCGCCGCCGCCGCCGCCGCCTTAGGTACAGCTAGTCGGCAGTCGCGGGCACGCTGTTGCTACTCGTGGGGTGTTTCTTTGCGCGATGGGTTTTATTTCGCTTTGCTTCTATTGAGGCCTGCGTTCTGTTCACGCGGGACTGTCTGCTTAGGATTATTACCTACTACTCCCTCTATCCAAGTTACAAGAATGGGGTGAGTTAAAGAATGCTTTCTTTGAAATATACCTTGTTTTACTTTGTGTATCGATCTCTTAGATGGTCCAAGCAATTAATATGGCTTACATTGTTCTGCCTAATGTTGAGAGAGGAGAATATAATATGGCTTTGGTAATGTTCATATGCCTGTACATTCTGTTTTAGTTGTGCGGTGAGTTAACATACAAAATTGCTGATCATGTCATTCTCCAGTTTGTTTCATACTTCTCAGTTCTCAGTATTAGTTGCATTTCATTGCTATGTGAAGTGAGTTTTTATCTTAACAACCTTCATATGTGGTCCTCTTTAGCTTTGCAAGATTGACTCTAGGGCAAGGCGAGGAAGATTATAGGTTGCTCCTGTGTTGTCGTTAAGGTGAATATTCATTTCCTACTGTACTACTACAGGCAACTACTTCTGATTATCTCTATCTTTTTACTTAAATGATGCCCAAGTGAAATCTCAGCACTGGAGTGTAGGATTTAGAATTGCGGCACTCAGCTTTCGGCTCTCAAACATGTGAGAATCTCTGAATGCTGAAGCAAATCGGAAATGCCGTAAAGAGGGGAAGTTCATAGTAAACCAATTTGAGGTTGAAATTTTGTTTTGCAAGGACCAGCCAAGAAAAGATAATATATTTACTCGGATCTTGCACAATATGTGAAGTATTTGTTTTTTTAGGAACATTGGCTGGCTGCTAGCATGTGAGGCGGGTCTCTGTCTTGGTACTTAAAAACTGAAGGGATTAGAAGGAGCTGGTAATTTCAGGGCACTGAAAACTGCAACTGACTTTTGCAAAGGTACAATATAAAGAGTAATAAATTGTTGAAAATAGGCTGTGGTGTCAAAGCTACCAGAAGGTGGGGAGAAGATAAGGAGGCAGAGAGGAGAAGCTGACTTATGCAGAGAGTGAGAAGGGGGCTGCTTGAGTTATTTGCTTGGATGATCTGAGCGCAGATATGGAGAGCATAGTACTATCCGTTTTGGCTATGGAGTTTTCATGTTAAGTTGTCTGTTTAGGCTAGCCGGGTAGTGGTATGTGTTGTGAAGTTGTGTTGCTAGACAAAACTAATAGCTTTTAGTCACTAAGTTCTAACTAACAAGGCCACCAGTTGGTACTAGATATTACTATTCTGCACTTTCAGTATGCCTCACTAGGCTATTTAGCTTTATTTGTAACACCTAACTCTAAACCTAAACCAGGAGGAAATTTCCTTTTTCTCATTTTTTCATCACTATAAAAGTAAAAGGTTGATGTTGCATATCCCTGTGGTGGATACAATTAATTAGTTATTCCAACAAAAAACTATTCAGAAAATGAGTAGAATATGATTGGATTAATCTTATTCAATCTGATTTTTTTTCTTAAAAAACTTGCATGGAAGACATCAAGCATTCAAGCTACACATTAACATGAATCCTGGCTGGTGGCTGGTAGAGAAGGTGATCCTGTTCGGCTTCAAATGTGAAATGTGAAATTTGAGATCATTTTAGGTTGTTCAGTGTTTGAAGTTGATGAGGATTTCATCTCACCCTTTTCTCGATAGGTTCTCTTTTAATTTTCTTAATAAATTCATCTACCCTCCAGTGGCCTCCCACAATGGTGACCATGCGCCTGCAGCTTTACAGAACCTCGTTCGTCACACTGGGGATCATGAACAGTCCACCAAATGCAATGATGCACTGCACAGCCTTCCGAGGTTTGATTTCTCACTTCATGGTGTACTGATGTTGTCAAGATCGATCAACTGATTGTTGTATGATTGGATCTGTTTATAGTTGAGTTTCATGCAAGTAGAGAGCATTTGGAACACTTGCAAATGAATGCGACTTTTCCTGAAAATTGTTCTACATAATTAAAAAATATAGGTACTTTATTTACAATTAATAGAAATTATTTTGTTAACCTAGACAATGCAATGCCCTGGAATGTATCTTACTCGTCTATTCTTCTTTACCATCAGTGCCTCCAAATATGGCGATTTGGCCACTGAAAACTTAATGTTTGATGCAGCTAGCTAGAAACTGAGCTGCAAGTTTGTGAGTATGATTTAAAAGCACACAGATTAGCCTACAGATTATTGGATTAGGTGTAAGATTTGAGGTTTTGTGCATCTTCCTTCTGCACTTTGTTTAACTGAATCTACATAAAGGTCCTTAAAAATTGATTATTCGATCAGTTCCTTCTGCATAGTTTGGTTTCATCTAAACCTTGATATATATATATATTTCCAGATATGCAATTTGGGCTTCAATATTTTCTTTAAAGGGCTAGTTTATATTTTATTAATAACTTGTGCATTTACTCTTTCTGCTGGGAACTAAGCCTAACAGTTCAAGCGGCTCGAGTTTTGTACGTGGAGCTTTCAGCAGTGCTTTGCTTAGCTGACGTGAACCAGGGCACTTCGTCTCTTGACAAACAAGAAGCTAAACAAAGGAAGTTGTTACCTCTACCACTACGCTGGTGAGTTGGCTTCCTTCCCTGTTCCTTCAATACAAAGATATATGAGGGTTTGAATGCTTGATGGATGCAGTGATTTGGTTTAGTTTAGTGTTACTCTTGATTTAAGCTGATTTGGGTTGGTGGATTGGTAGAACTGCCATTACAAACACTCTGTTTTCTGCATGATTTGAGGTGTAGAAATGTAGGCAATGCCATGGAATGAAAAAATACAATGTATATTTCTCCTGAAATGTATAACTCTGCAAATATGTTGCTTTGTTTTTTTTCTTTCTCCAAAATAGAACCATCTGAAGTTTCACTCTGCCAGTCTGCCGTATTCTGAAGCTCTTGCTGTTAGAAGAGTCAAGGGCCTATTGGGCCTTAGCCCGTTAGGGTTAATTAGTCGCTTGCTTAGGGGTCAAGTAAGCCTTGCTTGTAAGTCAAGAAATCCTCTCTATATAAGGAGAGCAGATGTATCAATCTAATCAAGCAAGAGATTAGAAGGAAAAACCTTCTCTCTTGCCGGCCGTGGGCGAAGCCCCGCGGCCGGCGTTCCCAGCGCCCCTCACAGCCCTAGCCGCCGTTCCTCTCTCGCGTGAACAGTACCCGCGGGTACTGTAGCGCGCGGGTACTGTAGCTCCGCCGCCGCTCCCCTCTCTTCCTCCTCGATTCTCTCGATCACAACAGCGTCCATAACAATCTGGTATCGGAGATGTCAGGTTCCGATGAGCCGCTGTGGGATCAAATCGTCAAGGCGCTGGCCGACATCAACGCACAGCAGGCGCACCACAAC
Organism: Saccharum hybrid cultivar R570; assembly: GCA_038087645.1. Classification (NCBI taxonomy): domain Eukaryota; kingdom Viridiplantae; phylum Streptophyta; class Magnoliopsida; order Poales; family Poaceae; genus Saccharum; species Saccharum hybrid cultivar. The sequence goes on from JAQSUU010000496.1 coordinate 22,988,391, forward strand.
TCATGGTTGGCCGCCATGGAGAGCCGTCAAGCGGTGTTTGCGCGTCAGGTGTCGGCGGCGGTGCGGCTGCAGGCGGCGGCGCGTGGCCTCCTGGCGCGCCGACGAGTGCGGCGGCTGTGCGATCTGCAGCTGATTCAGCCCCGCACCCCGTCGCAGTTCCTCCAAGCTGTGCTTCGCCGCGCGAAGGCAGACACCGCACAACAGATCAAGCAGCGAACGGACATCGCAGCACAGCCGATGTTTATTCACCAAGTGTCGGCTGTGGTGCGGCTGCAGGCTGCTGCGCGCGGTCTCCGAGCACGGCAGCGGCTGTAGGAGATGCGCCAAAAGATGCGGGAGGCGGTCCTGGCGGCGGTGGGTTACAGGCTGCAGCACGCGGACTCCTGGCGCGACGGCAGGCGCGGGAGATGCGTGGGTTGCAGCTGGTGCCTGTGCCCCGTGCCCCTTTGCTTCGCCACCAGGCTGCGCTTCGCCACATGGAAGGCCTCGATCTCGTCCGCTGCGTCATGGAGATTGGGCGTGGCATCGCCACCTCGGGTGGCGAACTCGGCGTCTACAGCGTCGGCGTTTGGGGACGTGGGTGTGTGGCCACCCATAGGCGGACCTTAATTAGCGCTGTCGTACTCCGACACCGGCCACCGCGAGGACGTCTCCGCTGGTCGCTATCGCGACTAATTCCTGGTGGCTATACCCGTGCACCCCTCTCGTTCCGGTGGGCTCCATGGGATCTAGGTGGCTACACACGTGCAGGTTCATCACGCGGAGGGTGTCTGTCGTATCTTCAGGAGTCAAAAATAAAGAGTCGTAGTTTATTTCAGGTCAATAAAATAAGCCGAGATGTAAAAAGCTTGTTTTTAAGTGATAGGTTTGTGTCGAGTCGAGTTAGGTTGCAGCTCGAGGACGAGCTGCATGTCCAGGTGGGGTGTAGTGTTAGAAGAGTCAAGGGCCTATTGGGCCTTAGCCCGTTAGGGTTAATTAGTCGCTTGCTTAGGGGTCAAGTAAGCCTTGCTTATAAGTCAAGAAATCCTCTCTATATAAGGAGAGCAGATGTATCAATCTAATCAAGTAAGAGATTAGAAGGAAAAACCTTCTCTCTTGCCGGCCGTGGGCGAAGCCCCGCGGCCGGCGTTCCCAGCGCCCCTCACAGCCCTAGCCGCCGTTCCTCTCTCGCGTGAACAGTACCCGCGGGTACTGTAGCGCACGGGTGCTGTAGCTCCGCCGCCGCTCCCCTCTCTTCCTCCTCGATCCTCTCGATCACAACAGCGTCCATAACACTTGCAGTATCCAAACTCATTTTGTTATGGTTTTTCTCCGTCTAATCTAAAATATGTTAGCCTATAGGTTGGCCTGAATAAAGGTTCCACACATTTCTGACTAATGACTCACTATTACTTCACATGTGTTGAATATTTTTGGCTTTTAGAACTCTCTTTACTGAAGCTGCAGAAATTCAAACAAAAGGGGTGTGCAGTTCGGATGCCTTTGACAAATGACATCGATTTAGGTTTGAGGGAAATTAATTACAGTTAGTTTTGAGGGATTACACAACATTGGTCCAACTGGTTTTGGTTCTACATTGTGTCTCTTTTAAGTTTAGCAATAGTTTTGGTTCATATTTGAGGCAGATTATAGTCTTGGGAGGTCTGCAATTTTAGTCTTTCTATTGCCTCCATTGGTTATAAAGGTACCATTATACTTGACATTGCAACTACATGAGAACAATGCATTCATGTCTTCTTCTGGCTGATAAGAAGAATCATAATCTACTATGCCATGTTTTACTCTTATCTTTCGAAAAAATATGCCATGTTTTACTCTTGACTTTATGCTATAATCAGTTGCAAGTGAGAATCCTGGAATTGATTGGTTAGCAATCCTTACCTTCGTTTCTTTTTTTTGCATGGCGAACCTTGAAATATGGACAGTCCATTGTATCCAATGTCAAGCTTAAGTGGCTGGATGATTGGTGGACATTGCATTGTGATGGCCTCTGAGCCACTGGGATCGAATGGACGGGCTTACCATGTGGGCAGAGAAATAATAAGCTAAAGAATTTTCCTTTTGCATTGCATATGGACATTGTGGCCAAGTAGGAAAAAAATGATACACCTTCATGAACCATTGCTCCAGACAACTCTATCTAGGTTCAAGACTCCAACAACGGCTATCATTTTGGTTCACTATTGGATAATCAGGAGGGTGTTGATGTCATTCTTAATGTGGGAGTAGAGAAGGTTTCATGCCCACAAGGTGGTGTTGATGTCATTCTTAGTGTGGGAGGAGAGGTTTCATGCCCACAACTCCACAAGGTGGTGTTGACTGCACGGCCTCATGCAATAAGATCTCAATTTTTTTTTATGGTTGCCAACACTATCTTCAAATAGAAATAGAATGGAGATTGTTATGTAATCGATCATATACTGCAATATACCCAAAATTCAAAATAGTTCCTCGGCAATGATGACTAAACTTTGGTCCTTACGTGATGGAAATATGTCCGTAGCAACACATTTAGCTAGTTAAGAAGAAATAGAATTGACCTTATTTTTAAGGAAAGCCGGGTTTGAAAACCTATCGGATGCACAGTTTATTAAAGAAAACCTAGAAACCAGTGCGTTTCAGAAAATACCAATGATGATGCCTGATATACAAATGTCAGCACAAAGGAAATCTAGAAATGTGCCACGCCCACAAAGGGCTCTTTTTCAAGGACATCTTATATGATTATCATGTTGATTGTGTGTAAGAGACTCAAATTATGAGAAGGTGCTTTTTAAAAATACCAAAATTGATCCTCAAAAAGCTTATGCTTTGGAACCGGTTGCATTCTCCCGGAAAACCTAGAAGATTCTCTATGCTGTGAATTCCGAAAGATTTAATATGGAGGATTTTGCTATTAGGGAGTTCTATGTAGCAGCTTCATAAAAAGCTTAGGAAAAGTTGGACCTTAGTAACTCGTATGGTCCTGCCCGCGATGATGAAAAAGAACAATTTCTTATTGGACTGTCTCAATATATTAAAGGTTCAAAACAGACGTTTGTGGGGAATAAAAATACTACTTCATTCGTTTCAAATTATAAGTCGCTTTGACTTTTTTATTCATCTATTTTTCTATATATCTAGATATATTATTATATCTAGATGCATAGCAAAATGAATGTAAAAAAAAATCAAAACGTTTTATAATTTGAAGCGGAGGGAGTAACATGTTTCATGTAATCATAAACTCGTATTAACTTAGACAAATTTTTAGACTAGTGGGAAATATAATACATGTGTAGTAATAATCAAGCTGAGTCGAGTCTTGAAAAAGAAATCGGCATGATCATAAGAAATATGCCATTGTAGTGTCTCAATTACTAAAACCAAATATAGGGCTTTTAACAGGTGTAACCTAATTGTTACATAGAACACATAATCTGTTTTTTTTTTAAAAAAGACCTATTTTGCACTAAAAACCCGAATCAGATAAAAAAGAATTAACACATTCACGTATATAAGCCGACTGCACTTTTTTTCGGAGTTCTTGTCGAAATAGACTTAATTCTATCTATTATGGTCTCCTAAATTGTTTGAGACCCAATTTTGAACTGAGCTTAACGAGTTGAGCCTAACGAGCCAAGCTGAAGTCGAAAGTTACTCGAAATCAACTTATTTTTATGTTAAAAGAAAAATGAGTTTAATCGAAATTGGTTTTAATGAGCCACCGAACCAACTCAACAAGCTTTTTATCCAGCTCTAGGGCTAGGTAAGGTTTCCTGGCGCAGTCAACATTTCTAGGCTTTGGATCTTCGACGCCTAGAGCCAGGAGAGAGTCTCATCCAAACCCAGATCTACAGTAACACTATGACTAATATCTTAAGAAAAAAATTAAGGCATATTTGGTTGGAGTTCTCAACAAAATTGCCTACCCAGACAATTTCATCCAATCAGAGACAACTACAATTGGACATTTGAGATTAGTACCTACTCCCTCCGTCTAAAAAAAATACAATTATGATAATTGTGTCGGTGAAATTAGTTTAAGTTTGACCAAAGTTTATAGTGAATAGTACTAATATCTGTGTCTTCAACTAGATTTAATACGAAAATATATTCTATAATTAATTTAATAATACTTTATTTTGTATCATAGATGTTAGTATTGTTTATATACTTTATTCAAACTTCAATTTGTTTGACTCTAGAAAATAAGAATTATATTTTTTGGAACAGAAAAAGTAGGCGAGCCAACTTTGTCCGGTTCTCGACCAAACATCTGCGTAATCTTTACGGTGGCAAACTTGCCTCGTGCCGAAGTTGCCTTCGGATACGATTTCCCTGCCCGCCAGTTGAGGCCTGCGCTCGCGGCTTCGGAATTCGGATACTCGGCCCTTGTTTAGTTTCCAAAATATTTTTCAAAATATTTAAAATTCCCGTCACATCAAATCTTTAGACACATGTATGAAGCATTAAATATAGATAAAAAATAAGGAAACGACTAATGCACGTCCGTGCATGCGTTAAGAAGGCCGCACGCATAGTCCATATTAGGAAATCCAATAGATCCCCTTTCCGTTTCTGTTCCTGGTCGGGAAGAAGCAGCAGAGAGCGCGCGCGCCAAGCGCTACGGCAAGCGCGCTTCCTGGACAAGGCCCACCAGAGGCTAGGCCCATGCCCCCGCCTGGAAGCTTCTTCCCCCCATGCCCTGATTTGCTTTACCCTTTCAACACGCAAAGCGGAGGTCTCCAGGGCGCCGCCGCCACCATCGGGGGCCGGCAAATTCATCCAAAAAAGGCAGGCAAATACATACAAACATCAGGTATGTACAATTTTGCAAGATCAGAATCACTAGAAGCAATTCAATTCTTCTCATACACTAGAAGCAAAACCAAAACCAGATCAAAGAAAGAAGCAATTCAATTCTTTTCTATCTGCATCACCTGATATCAAAATAGCACTGCTGTTTGTACTGCATAAAGCAGATCTGATCCAAACAGATAAGCAATTCACTACTTCTGCGTAAGCAATTTAATTGTTTTACTTAAGCAATCCAGTTGTCTTGCATCACAAAAAGTACTGCAGTTCCTACTGCATTAGCAGATCTGAACCTAACTTGGACATGTAAATGACTAATGTTCTTACTGCACATCTAACTACCAGACGGTGTATGCACCACTCCTATAGATATACATTTTGATGCATTAAACCTTCTTGTGCAAGCTGCTGCACATGGATACTCCTATGCATTGAACTTTCTTGTGTTAGCTACTGCGCATGATTGCTGCACATGTTCATTCTGATGCTTCATGGCCTCACACCTGCAATTAAATAGAAAGTACATGATAAGCACATAGATGAAAGTGAGAACTGCGAAAAAATGTTTAGACGAGCAAGCCTCAGAATTGAACTTTCTGCAAAAAGGGGAAACACAAAGAACAGTAGATTCATTAACTTGAATTGCCTAATGATTTCTTGCAAACTAAGAACACAAAAAACAAAGAAAAAGACTGAAACTTAACATTACAGCAGGTAGTATTCAGGTATCAAGTATCAAGTAGTAGCATTCAGGTATCAGGTAACTAGAATAAAACTAAAACTAAGACACATCAACACAATAACTAGTAGCATTCAGGTATCAGGTAGATCACAACATCAGGTAGTTCGCGTTCAGAAATGCATTGCAACATGAGGCACACAATTTGCATAAACTTGTGGTTTTTTGGCTAATTCATTACAATATTATTGCTTAATGAGTTTGACTAAGTTGCATACAATTCATGATATAGCAGCACACATCTATTGCTTTGCATGCAAAATAAAAACTGATAGCCTAAGTTGCCTAACACAAACCTATGCTTGTTGTGCATGCAGTTCTCAAATATGGATCTTAACAGGTTACCATCAGATTTGGATGAAGATTCCTTGGATGCATTTGGTTTGGATTATGTGACCGGCAATCCCACCTTCTGTACTCAAGTGCCTGCAATTTCTGGAATTCCTCAGCCTAATGATGAGCATGTGAACCAGCGGATTTTGCATGTAGTTTCAGAACAGGTTCTTCCTACCGTTTCTGAGATCAGACTGTCATTTGTACAGGCAAGAATAGAGGACGGGAACGAAGGTTCTAGTGCTAATCCTGTAGCTGTTGATAATGAATCAAATGGTCCTGGAAATGAAGTAGCAGAAGAGAATGAAGAGGTGTGGTCTACTCCTCCAATGCCACACAATGGCATGTCTTTTGCATCATTGGACGAAGCAAAAGGGTACTACAACTCTTATGCAAAGAAAAGTGGATTCTCGGTTAGAACAAACACATCATACCGTTCTGCAATCACAAGAGAAATTCAGAAGGTCCAGTTCGTGTGCAATAAAGAAGGCTTTGGCAGGAAAAGGAGAGTTGCTGCTCAGCTTGTTGATGCTATCACTTGCTACTCAGACAATGATGAAGCTGAAGAGGAGGATAGCGTACAAGAGGAAGAGGATGATCAAGGAGAGAAGAGGAAGAAGCTTGATGGATGTAAGAAAAGGAAGAGGGAGAAAATGGTATATACAAACTGCAAGGCTAGGATGGTGGTCAAAATGATTGGCTCTAGGTGGTAAGTCATCTATTTTCTAGCTGAGCACAACCATGATCTTGTGGTGAAGCCGTCGCTCAAGAAGTTCCTAAGGTCACACAGAGGGATACCAAAGCCAGAAAAGGATTTTATCATTTTGCTGCATGGATGCAACTTGAGCACGGGGAGAATCATGCAGTTGATGAGTGAGTTCTATGGCTCGGCACAGCTAGTGCCATACGAGGGCAAGCAAGTTTCGAACTTTCGCTCCACCATCCACAAGACAGAAAAATTCAAAGATATGCAGGAAACTTTGGATTACTTCAGAGCTCTGAAAGAAGAAGACCCTGATTTCTTTTACAAGATAAAGCTCGATGACAACCATAGGGTTGAGAACCTGTTTTGGGTTGATTCAGCTGCAAGGCGAGCTTACAAAGAGGCATATAGTGACTGCATCTCATTTGATGCTACCTATATGACCAACATCTATGAGATGCCTTTCACGCCGTTCATTGGAATCAACAGACATTGCCAAACTTTTCAGCTAGGATGTGCCTTTATAAGGAATGAGAAGACAACTACCTATGAATGGTTGTTTGTCACTTTTCTGGAGGCAATGGATGGAAAGGCACCCCTAAACATAATCACCGATCAGGACGCTGCGATGAGAGCTGCAATTTGCACCGTTTTTCCAAACACGACCCACAGGAATTGCAGGTGGCATATCATGGACAAGTTTTCAGGCACAATTGGACCAATTCTTGCTAAAAATGAAGAACTAAATGAGGAGTTCGTGGATTGCTTGAACCACACCGTAAGTCCTGAAGATTTCGAGTCAAGGTGGGCTGCTATGGTTGAGAAACACGGTTTGCAGGGGAATGAGCATTTTCAGCACCTATACCACATCAGGCAAAGCTTCATTCTAGCCTACTATATGCATAGCTTCTTCCCGTTCCTCCAGTCGACTCAAAGAAGCGAGGGGTTCAATGCATTGCTCAAAAAGTATGTGAACCCGAACTTGTCCGTGCTATAGTTTGTGAGACAGTACCAGAAAATACAAGAGAAGTGTTTGGTAGCACAGGATGGGCAAGACTTTAGGACCGATGAGAATGAGCGAAGACGCTGGTCAAGGCATCCGCTTGAGAAGCATGCTTCCACTGTGTACACAAAGAACATGTTCTACAAGTTCTCCAAAGAGTTTGAGAAAACTGCAGAATATGATGTGAGGCCTGTAGGGCAGTTCCAATATTGGGTGGAGCCCAATAACAGCTTTGTTTATGGGTATGGAAAAAGGAACTACCTTGTTACAGCAATAGAAGAGGAGGAAAGCTACTGCTGTGAGTGCAGCAAGTTTGACAGGGATGGAATCATTTGCTGCCACATTATGAGGGTTATGGTCAGGATGGGGGTGAAATTGATACCAGAAAGTTACATCCTTAAAAGGTGGACGCAGCAAGCAATTACTAGTGATACAGATCAGGTCCAAAATGTGTACGCACCGGTGGAACTTGTAGCCCGTGGGATGCCATTGACCGGCCAGAAAACTCTGAGATTCACCAACGCATCCACCGCATTTGCAGCACTAGCAGTTGAGGGCTGTACAAGTGATGAAAACTATGATGTTTTGGAGAAGCACATCAAGGAGATGCGATCTGAATTTGAAGAAATCAAGAAAAGGAAGATGGCGAATAGGCAGAACAATGGTGCTACAAAAGGTGGTGCCACAGAAGGTGCACAAGACCCTGGTGCTACACTGGTGCTACAGAACACTGGTCCAGGTGCTTCTACTTCAACTGGACCTTCACTGCGAACTGCAGGTTTAAAAACTAGACCCTGTGTTTTGCTTTACTTCATCCTAGTACAACTATACTTGATTACTTAGTTGCTGACATTGCATTTCACCATGTAGATGTAGTGGCTGGTCCAAGCTCATCAAATATAGGGAACCCCCCAAAGTCAAAAGCCAAAGGGCGTAGGAAGGAGAAGGCGCACAAAAAGGGGATGAATGGTCAGGCGAAGAGGAAGAATAGGTGTAGCGTTTGTAGATCATATGATCACAATACACAGAGATGTCCAGACAAGCCCGGAAGAGAAGTTCAAAATCAAGAAACAGTTTAAATTAAGAAATAGTGTTATTGAAATGTACTCGAATGTGTTTGTGTGAAAATTTTGTGTTGGTACACCCGTTGTACATCTTATATGTTAAGACTCAAATGTTAATGTGCATTGCCTTTCCTATTTACTAAGTTCAGAGTTTAGCCCATTGCTTGATTTTTTAAACAAAAAAATAAATAAATTACAAAATTTTGATTCATCCTATACTTCATCCTTTTTTCTGTGTAGTTTCTTCCGCGCCTACTTTTGACTTTGTGTAGTAGTATGTTGATTCATCCTTTTCCTAGAGTTCAGCTTAGCTTTTCATGAATCCCGTGATGGCCTTACCTTTTCATGAATCCCGTGTTCTTAGTATCCCCATTTTAGCATCTTCGCATTTTCTTAGGCAATTTAAGTGTCATTCGTTAGGCAACACTGTCTTCCTGAATAGGCAATTTAGCCTATTCTTACTAGTAAAAAAGGCCATCCCTTTTGTTGCTTATATGGTTGCTTAACTCTACTTGTTCCCCCCATTCGTGGCCTGAAACACACAAGCTTGTATGAATCTTGTGGAGGCCCATTCCACTTGTTCACTTTCACTCCTTTTTTTGGGTTTTGTCCAAAATTTGTGTGCGTGGTTTCATTCCATTACTTACACCTGTTTTTTCCTCTTCTTTTCTCCTTTGCAGAAAAAAGTACGCTCAACACTGTTGTTAGCCAGTTCTGCTCTGGTTTCACAGAGCTTCTCGGCACAATTTTTGGTGTTGCCGTGTTGGACACACATAATTGCTACCAGAATACTAATAACTTGCCTGGCTAATGATATTAAATTGCTTACCAGACTACCAATAAAATTACCTGACCCATAACTTGCCTCACACACATAATAAGTAGTGCCTGATCTCAGCCTGGTATGGACCAGCTGTAGCTAGTAGTGGCTATAGTAGTAGCAGGTGTACTAGATGTAGTTAGGTATAGCTGTCTAGAGTTGTAATATTAGGCTTTACAGTTTTTTGGAAACATTGCAGCATAGGCATTAATTATAGGAAACCATTACAAAAATGTTTACAGGCTTTACCTCTTATAAATGCAGCCTGTCTTTCCAATTCTGCACAACATTATCTTTGTGAGTTAGCCACTTATGTAGTAGAAGCTTGCGTATATTAGGGATGTCACTCTCCTTGAAATATTGCATTGAACGTCCATCCTAATGTTCAGCATGCATCAACATATGGAAACCACAATCATGACTACAGGGACAAAACAAACAATATAGAACTCAGTGTAGATAACAAATCTGACTGTATGCAGAAAGGTAACATTAGTTAGACCAGAAAAACTACTTACTTGTTGGACTGCATTGGAACACCAATATCAACAAGTTCATAATTGTATATAGGCTTCTTTGCCTCATAACCATGTTTGGTCCAAAGTTCTCTGATCGCACCTATCAAGGTATTGCAGCACTTGAAGAGAGCTTCATCTTCCAGAGTTCGCATTGAGTCTAACACCTCAAACCTCTTGTTTCGTAGGTTCAGGACAAGCAAAAAGTAGTGTCCTACTTGTGATGCAGATTTTCCATCTCCAAGTGATTGAAGCACAGGGAACATCACATATGTTGGGTTGGTTATTATCAATGAATGTCATTGAGGAAGAAAAAATCATGTATGACGAAACCAAAATGCATGTGAAGATATGAAAATACCATTTGACGATGGTCTAGATGGTTATCTGGACGCCAGAATTCACGTGAGACCTGTGTCGTAGTTAGGTTGCCCTGCTGCATGAAAGTCTACGAAAAAACAGCAGCAAAACTGCCTTAACAAATTAAGAAAATTGCTAATTAAAACATGAAAAATTACTTGATACTAAAAGAAGAATTGCTTCTGTACAGATTCACTAGAATTCATATATTAGTTTAATCCAACTTGGAGCACGACTTGTAAGTTCAGTGTTGCAGATAATGCCATTCATCAATTTCAGCACTTTGCATACAGGCTAGTACCTCTAGGCTTAAATTTAATGGACGAAAAATATGAACTAACCGAGACTCGTAAAGGTAGAACACGTTTGACAGTCTTTCTACTGGTGTCGTCAATTGTGTAGATTGCAATTTCAGCAACTGAGCTCATTAGCTTCCCACCAGGCTTAACAGATAGAGCAAGATGATCTAGCGTCACATAAAAGCTCTAGAAACTGATTATGACCACGCTGCACACATAAAAGAAGCAAGTGAGAATAAATCATTGATAACATGATGATCAACATTTTTAAAATAATGAAGGAAGACATGGTTATGGGCATACGCACTCTTGAGCTTTTTTAGATATATTAGACCTTGCATTTCCATGTGCACACACAGCAGCATATAAATCACAAACATCCTTGCTGCAATGGAAAGTCCTCTTTGTAACAAAGTCAATATAAGGCGATTGGAGAGCAGCTGGCCTTTTCTGAATCCTTCTTGGATGAGGTTCATAGGCAGGTGTAACTGAAGAATTGCCACTAGCAGGATCCTTAGATGTGGATGGAGGAGGTAAAGGATCAGATGCCTGAAACGCAACTGCTGGTTTCACCTTTTTCTTCTCAAACTCAATAAGAGCATCATTTTCCAACTTAGCAAGTTCCTCTTCTGGTATATTTGACAGTGAGAATTGAGAACCAGCTGGTATGGAAGTTGTTTGAACTTCAATAGGTGTTGTTGAAGTAGCACTTGCAGAGTTGCTGGGTCCACCCTGTGAATCTACAAATTTCATGATGTTGATATCTGGGGGTGTAAAATCCAAAGGACAACTTCTGGTACAACGTGAGTCACCTGTGTTGGGTTCATTATCAGTCTAAGCAATAAAGGAAATAACATGTATGATGATGAAACATATCCCATTGTCAAGATGTGAAGTTACCACGTGAGGGGAGCCTAAGCTTTTCCTTCTTTCTTTGTGCATTGGATTTGGGATTGATGGTAGGTTCTGCAGGAATAATCTCCAGTGGTTGAGGTTCACTACAAGTTGATGTATCCTCCTTCTTATCTTTAACTTTCAAAGCTTGCAACCTTTCTAAACGGACCTTCAGTGGGACAAGATCTTCACTGTCATCAACTTGAGCTTCAACACGGGTGGATGAATCTACAGGTGGCTGCACATTACATTGCTTGTCAACTCTAGTTGCATCCAACTTAGATTCTTCCAAAGAAGCAGTATCATCCTCATCTTGCTTTTCAATGCCTTCGTCTTCCTCCTCCAGTTCAGGGGGCAGATTTTCATTGCCATCATCATCAAACGCAGTCTCATGATCTGAATCGGAATCTTCATCCTCAGAATCTTCATCCTCTTCATCTTGATCAGTGTCACCATCTTCATTTTCATCACTCAGCAAATCCTCTTCGGATTCTTCACACAAAGATTTATCTTCAGCAACATGTCCTCTTCTACTCATTGCCCTGGTCTGCCTTTGTGCACAGGAAGGTACAGCTTGTTCCAATTTGGAACGCTTTGGTCTGTTGTGTCTCTGTGCAAAGGAAGGTTCACCTTCAGAATGATTTGCCCTTGGACGCTTGGAACTGCCCACATGCTGTGATGCAGGAGATTCAACTTCAGAAACTTTTTCCAAAAATGCGCCGAGAAGCTCTGTGAAACCAGAGCAGAACTGGCTAACAGCAGTGTTGAGCGTACTTTTTTTCTGCAAAGGACAAAAGAAGAGGAAAAAACAGGTGTAAGTAATGGAATGAAACCACGCACACAAATTTTGGACAAAACCCAAAAAAAGGAGTGAAAGTGAACAAGTGGAATGGGCCTCCACAAGATTCATACAAGCTTGTGTTTTTCAGGCCACGAATGGGGGGAACAAGTAGAGTTAAGCAACCATATAAGCAACAAAAGGGATGGCCTTTTTTACTAGTAAGAATAGGCTAAATTGCCTATTCAGGAAGACAGTGTTGCCTAACGAATAACACTTAAATTGCCTAAGAAAATGTGAAGATGCTAAAATGGGGATACTAAGAACACGGGATTCATGAAAAGGCAAGGTCATCACGGGATTCATGAAAAGCTAAGCTGAACTCTAGGAAAAAGGATGAATCAACATACTACTACACAAAGTCAAAAGTAGGCGCGGAAGAAACTACACAGAAAAAAGGATGAAGTATAGGATGAATCAAAATTTTGTAATTTATTTATTTTTTTGTTTAAAAAATCAAGCAATGGGCTAAACTCTGAACTTAGTAAATAGGAAAGGCAATGCACATTAACATTTGAGTCTTAACATATAAGATGTACAACGGGTGTACCAACACAAAATTTTCACACAAACACATTCGAGTACATTTAACAAAAATTAGTAGTCGTAAGAACATCACTAGAGAAGAAACCATGTACAAACCTGATCTGAAATGCCACCGGGAACCTTCGAGGAGACAAATCTTCTTATATCATCCATGTGGAACAATGAAGGCTGTGGAGTAGAATAGCTTGATCCTTTCAACTGGACACATAAACATGTACATGCAAAGTTATAATATGGAGATGGGGATACTTTAGCGACAAAAGGAAAGCCGCATTGACCTATTGATACATACCTTAAGCTTCCCAAATGAGCCATCACGGTTGGTGCCTAACTTGATGACCTGATCCAACAATTTTCTTGACCATGCTGCAACTCTAGGCATGGTCGAAGGGATTTGTACATTGTCAACCAGAAGCGAGTCTACATACATAATCTGCAAAGATGAAAAATCAATGAAGGCATCAAAACATAAGAAGAAAGAATGAAGCAGTAGAAACATATATGGCTGAGATCGGTAGTGCTTGCTGCAGCAGCACTCACCAAACACTGGACCATAGAACAAGACGTGAAGCAACTTACCACAAGGACAAGAAGACAACCCTTAAAAGATCTTCTTTTGCCCATTTTGGCTGCTGCGTCTTTAAGCTGGTCAACAACAAACTGGCACCAATTCAACTTCTTGACGCAAGAAAGATCCACAATGGCTGGATAACACCTTGGGCTAATAGCTAAGCCGGTTGGAGGACATAGGAATGTTGAAATTGCTATCATCAGCCAGGACCTTAGGAAATCATCATTGCTTGTCTTATTCTCCTTCAACCTTTCCAATATAGAGTCAATAGTAGGTGCTGTCCCTTCATCAATACCGTACTCACCATTGATGAAGTTGATCGCACCAACATCAAGCTCATACTTAACTTCATCACCATTGTTTGGAAGACCAAAAACACGGCACACTGAATTAGCATTGACTGAAACCCTTCCCCTGCCAGGAAACACCAGCTCCGATGAATCAGCATCATAGCACTCAGCCATCAACCAGTCTGCAAAACCTGCAGGAAGGGTCTTAGAAGCAATCTTCAGGAGACCACCAAAACCTATCGCCTGTATTCTTTTCTTCTGAGATTGGGTCAAATCATTGTAGAGCTTCACGAGCCTCGATGGGGAAGCCCGCTGTCTTCGAGGCTGATAATAGGAGATGAATTGCAAAAGGTTAGAAGATAGCGGCAACTAAAAATTGAGTGCACAAAATAGGTGAATACAAAAAACAGAGCTAACGGATTGGGTGCACATACCTTAGGAACCGTTGAAGACGACGAAGCAGTAGCTTGGTTTTGCTGTCCTCTACCCATTGCCTAACACAAGCAACACCTAAGACACCATGTTGGATGAAGGGTTCAGCTCACTTGGCATACATCTCCCCATGCCCCCTCCCATACCCACAAATACACCCGTAATATAGAAAATCAATTCATCCATAACAGCAAATAGGTCCAACTCACCTACAGTCAACGATAGGGCTGCGCTCCTGCCACAGGATAGGGGCACCACTGCAAGGTACGTGATAGGGGGCTGCAAGGCAGAAGGTGGTCAGGGTGAGGGTGAGGTGCAGCACGTCCGTCACCGAGAAGCCTGCAAGTGAAACAAAGCAAGTACGCCAATTCAGAGTACGAACTGGACAATCCAGTATTTGTATGTATGCTTAGAAATCAAAAACTCACATGAAGCAAATATGGTAATATTGTAGTGGATTGCATTTTTTAGGCAATTTAAGTGGCATTAGTTAGACAACAATGTCTTCCTTAATAGGACATTTATGTATTCTAAAAAAGCAAGTATATATAGTGTCTATATTCATTTGCAACCCACAGCCCCACCCCAACCCCTAGTTTATTTGCAAAAAAAACAGTTCAAACAGAGGCAAGGTGATGATGAAAACTTGATTTGCAAAGAAAAACAGTTCAACCCCTAGTTTGCCTGCAACTTGATTTGCAGTTCTGCTGCACTGTTTCAGTGTTTTCAGTTCACAGCAGAAAATTAATATGCCCTCCATTTCAGGTTTCAACAGGAAATTAATATGCTGGATGCTTAGATAATATACTAGCATGATGGTGTTGGTGATCTATCATTGACCACTGGCTCATGTCAACTCTCAAAACATAGGCAAATGTCTTGAATCTAGTATCTTGATTAGGCTATTCTATTGTTTTGAATTAAGAAAGTGTACAAAAACAGTAGACTGCAGGCTGCCATTCAAGCAACTCGGTCAGGATCAATTCAAGGGGATCAAAATGGTTCATGAATGGCATACCCATAAGATGCACGATTGCTTTAATCATGAGCAGTAAAAAAACCAAATAAATTCTATATGAATAGCATAACAACCAGATTAGCTCTAAGAGAAATCACATGTAATTCCTCCTATAGAAAACAATATCAGAAAAAATGGTCTAAATTAAAAATATCAGCATATATGCCCAATAACAACCACATGCATGTCAGATTGAAGCTCTACTTATTCTAGCAGATCCAACATATAAAGAGGGGTTGGGGGTCTATGCAAGCATGCCCACTTGAAGAAAATATAGTGCCTATATCAGATCTGGTATTTTGATTGGGCTAATATATTGGTTTGAACAAAGCAAGTATGCCCATTCAGAGTACGGGTATGTGAAATTTTAGTACACTGCACGCTGCCATCCATGGGCTGTCATTTCAGGCAACTCACTCATCTATAACTATGTTTCTCCTACTTACTAATTAGCTACATCAGCTTCACTTATTTCTATGTGCAAACTGGACAGAAATTAGCAGCCTACAGTTTATTCAGTGATCTGTGCTCACCATCCAGTTTGTGCTTTATATATGTTGGCAAGCTCACGTACATTTGGTACTATTATTATGTATCATACTATCATTTACGGGATGCCCAAAGCCATCTAATCTTCCAAAAATCACGATCCTGCCTAGGCATGAAAAACTAACGAATGGAATCCACAGGAAACGAGTCACAGCACTGCAAAGGGGGGAAAACAGGGAGCACTGATCTGTACCTGATGCGGTGGGAGTAGGTGAATGGTGATGACTGATGAGTACACGAAGAACGGAGTAAGCAACAGGCGTGGTAGAGTGGTGGTGCACGGAGAACGGAGGAGCAGGTTGCGCCAGGCGGACTTCCACCAAAAGCAAAAGGGGTAGGACTGCCGAAGTACCATTTCCTCGTTAGGACTTCTGACCAGATAGTCAATCAAACATCATGAAATCTACACTACCCAATAACATTTCAAATCGCCTGACCATCTCACCAACACTGCTAGTTTTAAACCATAACATAGGCTGAAAATCATAACCTACCAGAACCTACAGCTGCTGATAACACACAGAAAGTCATCTGAAAAAGAACAAAGACAACCATGTGCATGGTAGCCCGCATAACACAAAAAAAATAGACAAAACAAGCTCTGCTTACTGAAAATGGATGGACTAGTATTTCTGAAACTACTTTGCAGTTTTGGAAGCAGCCATTTAGATGGTCAATCAAAAGTCAGGACAAACATATTGCAGTTACCAAATCAACACAAAATAGAACTGAATGAGATCCTTTTTGGCAAATCAGTCAGTAAACACTAGTCCTAGCTCATAACTAACAGAGCAGTAACAGATTTTTTACCTGAATGATATATCCTTTTACTATTACTGAAAGCTACCTTCCCTGATTCTTTCTCTCTAATAAGAGCAACTAATCTTGTTGCTGCCACGTGACATCAATATTACCAAAATGATAGCAAACATTCAGAATGACAGCAAACATTAAGAATGACAGAATAAAGTATCCTGTTCTGGTCTTTATGCACTCATTTTTTCAACTTTCTAAAACAGAGGTTTACACAGAGAAAGTTAAATGATCTAATCCCAGGCCATGGAGCTGAATTGTCATTTAAGTAAGGAAAAAGGTACATAATGAGAGGTCAGGAGAGCAAAATAAAGATAAATGTAAATGGCCAAAGGCTGATGCAGTCATTGCTTTCTACTTTTAGTCTGTCTACTTCAACCAATCCTTTCACCTCTGATGACGGTGGATGTGCAATGGCATTGTCAGTCTTCTCCAAACAACCAAACCAAACAACATGGATGCCCGCTGTCTTCGAGGCTGATAATAGGAGATGAATTGCAAAAGGTTAGAAGATAGCGGCAACTAAAAATTGAGTGCACAAAATAGGTGAATACAAAAAACAGAGCTAACGGATTGGGTGCACATACCTTAGGAACCGTTGAAGACGACGAAGCAGCAGCTTGGTTTTGCTGTCCTCTACCCATTGCCTAACACAAGCAACACCTAAGACACCATGTTGGATGAAGGGTTCAGCTCACTTGGCATACATCTCCCCATGCCCCCTCCCATACCCACAAATACACCCGTAATATAGAAAATCAATTCATCCATAACAGCAAATAGGTCCAACTCACCTACAGTCAACGATAGGGCTGCGCTCCTGCCACAGGATAGGGGCACCACTGCAAGGTACGTGATAGGGGGCTGCAAGGCAGAAGGTGGTCAGGGTGAGGGTGAGGTGCAGCACGTCCGTCACCGAGAAGCCTGCAAGTGAAACAAAGCAAGTACGCCAATTCAGAGTACGAACTGGACAATCCAGTATTTGTATGTATGCTTAGAAATCAAAAACTCACATGAAGCAAATATGGTAATGTTGTAGTGGATTGCATTTTTTAGGCAATTTAAGTGGCATTAGTTAGACAACAATGTCTTCCTTAATAGGACATTTATGTATTCTAAAAAAGTAAGTATATATAGTGTCTATATTCATTTGCAACCCACAGCCCCACCCCAACCCCTAGTTTATTTGCAAAAAAAACAGTTCAAACAGAGGCAAGGTGATGATGAAAACTTGATTTGCAAAGAAAAACAGTTCAACCCCTAGTTTGCCTGCAACTTGATTTTGTAACACCCTAAAATTTGAAGAGAAGAAAAATAGGGAAAATGTGATTTTTATATTTATTTTTGTGAAACATGCAAATTTAGAATAAGAATAATTTTTATAAATTTAAAATCAAATATAAGGGTAGAAACATGATTGAGCATTCATGCTGCTGCATTTGAAGTTTTGTATTGAGTGGTTTAAATCAAATTCAAATTTGATTTGAAAATCATTTGAAAAATGAATTTGAAAAAAATTGGAAAAGGATTTCTTATTCTCTCTCTGCTCTCGGGCCGGTTTTCTTCACGGCCCAGCGAGCGCGGCCCGCTCTTCCCTCCCTCCCGGCCGGCCTCATCCTCCTGGGCCGAGCCCAAGCCAGCGAGCGCGCGGCCCGCTAGGCCAGCAGCCGTCCGTTTTTCGTTTGAGTCGCCGACAAGTGGGTCCCGCCTGTCAGCGACTGTCTTCACTTTCCCTTCTCCTTCCTCCGGCTCCTTCCAACGACGAACACCGCCTTCCTCTTCGGTGATCCGAATCCCCTTCAAATCTCCCTCCTTTCCTTAAGTGCGACGCCTTCGGGCTATAAAAACGAGACCCCCGCATCGTACCGCCCTCATCCCACCCTTTTGGAGCAGCCAAAATCGCCTAGCGCCGCCACCGTGAGCACCACCGCCTCCACCGTCCACCACCGCAAGCACGCCGCCGCCTTCGTCCATCCCGTGCCCTAGTTCTCGTCCGGGGTGAGTTCGCCATGCTCCGAGCTACCTCCCGGTGGTCCCCCTTTGTTGAATGGTGCCCGGTGTCGTGTTTTCGCGTGTTCCGGTGATGGCGCTGCCGTGGGGGCTCGCCGGCGGCCGAGAGTTGGCCGGAGTGCGCCGGCGCTCTCCTTCTCTTTCTTCCCGATCTGATCTCAGCCTTCGATTTCGAATCCGACGGTCGGAATTAGAAGATACCGGTTCGCTGAAAATTTTGTAAAAGAGACCCTGATGTTTTCACGTTTATAACCCGCGGTCCAAAGCGTAATCTGGAAAATACGTATTTATTAAATGAAAACGTAATTCGTTTCGGAAAAAGAAAAATACGCTTTCTGATATTTACAGTTTTGCCATTCAGTTTGTTTTAGTTGTAGAATCTTCGTTTTAACTCCGAATTGGTCCATTCAAATTGCGTTAGATTCATATTTGCGAGATCTATGTAAATATATAACTGTACAGTAGGTTTGGATTAATTTATTTTCGAGTTTTAATTAAAGTATTTATTTTTCTATAGGAAATCTTTGGAAATTCATAACTTTGTCGTTTTAGCTCCGTTTTTCGTGATCTTCGCGTCTGTGTGATCCTAGCGAGTTGTGGATTCATTTTAAAGACTTTTTATCTTATTTTATTACTGTTGGTGTATTGTTCTAATTATAGCTTTGTTTGTCTATGCATGATTGCCTCTGGATGTGTGTTGTTGATATTGGTTGATCGAGTATAGACGGTGAGCAATTCGTTGGAGATCAAGAGCTTGGCTACGAGCAAGATCTTCAGGACCAGTTTGAGCAAGGCAAGTATAGCATGGGATTATCCTTGTTGTCCTATTCACCTTATGCAATTAATATCATTATGCATTTATTCCTTGTTAAGGATGACTTAGCGATTGATCCTATACCTTGGTACCTATTGTGATGCATGGAGTAGTATGGCTAGTGCTTAAACATGGACTATGATCATGTAAATTGATTAGAGGAATATGCAACAAACATTAAAAGATGATTTTGATTAATGTTTAAAGGGGATTAGAGCATGTGGGTTACTTTTGATGCTCTAATTGCTCTCCATAAGGACTCATCTGTAAGCGAACATCCGGGACTTACAGTACAACTGTGGGGGCTATATGGCTCTGGCTTTAGTCATATAGAAGGACCTTTTCTAGCTTGTTAGAGGTAACATTTTTGGCGTAAGAATGGCTTGACGAATCGGGTATAGTGCGGCCTCTGTCCTTATGTGTATAGGCTGCGGGTTATTGTGCCATTTGGAAGGGGGGCTCTACATCTGTTTGCCGAGTGAATCTAATGGCCCTAGCTTGTTAGACGAACCTTCGAAAGAGTTCATAGTGTTTACCTTGCCTGCTCACCTTGGTAGTGTTTTGGGAGTAATTAACCCGGGCATTTGGGTAACACGACTCACAGTGAAAGTGTACAACCTCTGCAGAGTGTAAAACTGTTATAACAGCCGTGCTCACGGTCACGAGTGGCCTTGGACCCTTATGGAATAGTTGAATAATTGTTTATGGTTATGTTTTTGCTATTCATTAATTATTTCACATGAATCATATGTTTATTGTTTACATTGAGACCTTTTGATGCTATTGATATGCTAAAATCATGTTAACTAAAAGCTATATGCTGATAAACCAATGATTATGCCTTTTTGAGCCTCATGAACCCCATGTTACACTTGTTGAGTACGAGATGTACTTACGCTTGTTTATTTTTCTTATTTGGATAAAAATCCCGGATGGGTAACAGATGGAGGTAATAGTGACTACTACGCCTACTTCCCTGAGGATTACTAGTCTTGCTGTCAACCAGTCAATGTACCTGTGACTGGAGCTACCACAAGAGATTTTTATTTATACTTCCGCTACATTTGTGTTAAGACTAAGTGTTTAAATATCGTGATGTAATAACATTTGCCATGATACTTCTGTTATAATTTGTGAACTTATGTGTGATTGATCTCTGGGCGCACATAAGGGTAAGCATTCCATTTGGTCGATAAATGGGTGTGACAAATTGGTATCAGAGCTCTTGTTGACTGTAGGACGCAAGCCTAGCTAGAAATGGTCGATTTAGTGTCATCTTTACACTATTTTTATGCTCACTATCTTGCTCTTGTTATTTGATAAATTTTTATGCTTCTTATGTCTCATTCTATTACGAAATTTTGCCTCTAATGTAACTTCATCTAAAAATTCTGTAGATGGCTCGTGACCGTAAGACTGCCCGCATCAGCTCTGGAGGATACTACCCACCTCGTGCCCTGCATGCAACTGAAGAGCCACAAGAGCCAGAACCTCAGGAACAGGAGCAGACCCCTGTAGCACTAGTCCAAGCACCAGCACCTCCCCAGGAAGAGCCTGAGCCTGAAGAAGATCCAGAAATCGTTGAGATTGAAGATAGTGAGGAGGAAGCTAATGGAGGAGTACAACCCCCGCCTCCACCACATGAAGCTCCTGAAGATATGCCACCTCCTCCAATGGGGTGGACTGTGAGGATCTACCACAGGAATGGAGGGGATGCTGTCTCTCATATTCGCCTAGTGGGGATGCTCACTGCTTACTTCGCTGATTGGCATCCAGCCGTAGAGTACGTCTGCTGGGAGTACACTCATCCACTGGAGGACACATACTGGAAGGCAAGGGCAAGCATCTTTGCACACAAGCAAGACAAGGGGGCATATCAGCTGGACAGGATGTTCTCTCACGTGGGACATCGAGCTACTATAGAGGATAGCATTGAAGATGCTGCTTTTGAAGCGTGTATGGGTCTTCGCTATCTCCGCTTTAACCTTATGAAGCATGACATTCATCGCTTCTTTCCTCGTGCACACCCCGAACTTGGATGGGCTATGACAGATCCAGTGCAGCTAGAGCCACTACCTCGGGTGATGGTGAACTTTGTCTATGATATGATGGACAGGAAGCTGCAGCTAGAAGAGATGGTGAGGGCACAAGGGAAGACTATCAAGAGGTGCCAAGCAACCATTGATGAGCTCCGAGCAAACCAAGGCATGCCCAAGATCTATGAGACATTAGAGCATGAGCCACTTCCTTAGGAAGTAGGAGTCCTTTATGTAATAAGAACGTTCTTAGTAACGTCAGTTGAGTCAGTTGAGTCTGTCGTGCGGTTTGAACCTTGGTGTGCTAGTTGCTTTATTATTATGCTTATGTGTGAGTTGGATCTTTGTTTGAGTGTCGGGACTTGTAGGCATGTCTACAAGTTCCATTCTTAAGAATAATAAGTTTAATAGTCAAGGAATAATAGTTGGGTTTGATATTGTCTCGTTTCTGTCCTTGCTGTTTTCTAGAGCAGTCTCCAATGTTTCTGCTATAGTTTAAAAACGGTTCGTGCAACATTTATGAAATTTTTATGAGAGAAACTAGACTCAAGCATCTTTCAAATGCCACTGGAATCACCTTTTTATCTAATCTGGTTCGAGAGATATAATTTTCACAAGTTAAATTTTCTGCACAGTCTGGAATCTGGAACAGTTTCTGTTACGCCTTATTTTTCATAGACTTAACGGCAGAATCTGGTCTTGAGGTCTGAATAGAAATTGTGGATAATTTCATAAGCTTTCTAACCATATAAAGCACGCCTCTTTTGGACTTCTGTAGCTTGAGATATGATTGAAATACTGAACTGTCAATATTGCTACTTGTCCAGAAAACTTTCAGATCTCATTCTTAATCTTATAAGTGGTTGATAACCTGGAATTCTTAAAGTTTGCATGTTTATGGGTGGCAGATGGCCGGAAGAGGAAGAGGCAGAGGTCGTGGAAACATTCCCCCAAATCCACCACCACCACCGCCACCAACTATCGAGCAGCTGTTGGCAGTACAGACGCAGTTGATGCAACAACTAGTGCAGAATCAGCAAAATCAGCCAGTTGCTGGGGCTCAACCACGTGATAAGCGTGGTGAATTTTTGAAGGGTCATCCCCCAGTGTTCACACATGCTGCTGATCCTTTGGAGGCCGATGATTGGCTTCGTGCTGTGGAGAAACAACTCACCATTGCACAATGTGATGACCGACAGAAGGTGTTGTTCGCTTCTGGGCAACTTCAGGGAGAAGCTCAGGATTGGTGGGAGTCATATGAGTATGGTCGTCCTGCCAATGCTCCTGCAGTCACCTGGTAGGAGTTTAGAGAGAACTTCAGGGCTTACCATATACCTGAAGGAATGATAGAGTTGAAGGCGAAGGAATTCAGGAACCTGACCCAAGGGTCAATGACTGTGGCTGAGTACCGTGACAAGTTTGCTCAATTGTCACGATATGCTCCACATGAGGTGGCCAATGACAATGATAAGCAACGCCGCTTCTTGAAGGGATTATATGATGGACTACAGTTGCAGTTGATGTCCAATACCTACCCTAACTTTCAGACGCTTGTGAACCGCGCTATCGTGGTGGATAACAAGCGCAAAGAAATGGATGCAAAGAGAAAGAGGTTACAGGGACAAGCCTCCAATAGCAACACCCGTCCGCGTACTGGCTTTCAACAGAATACTCAGCAGAGGCCTCCTTCTGGACAGTGGAATCGTGGTCAGGCCCCATTCCGTGGACAGTTCCCGCAACGTCCCCCATTTCAGCCACAGAATAGCAACCAACGACCACCGCAGCAGAATGGGAATCAAGCGCAGCGTCAGGGTCCTTCCAACAACACTCCTGCAAAGACTAGTGCTCCCAATACTCCCAGCAGGTGTTTCCGATGTGGAAAAGAAGGTCACTTATCTTACAATTGCCCGGAGAAGCCTAACCAGCAGACTCCCCAGAGACAGAGCAGCCACCAGAAGCCCGCACTTAACTCGGAAAAGGTGAATCACTTGTCCCAGGAAACTGCAGTGGAGGAGCCAGAAGTTATGCTTGGTACGTTCGATGTCCACTCTACTCCCGCCACTGTTCTTTTTGATTCTGGAGCATCACATTCTTTCATATCACAATCATTTGTTAGAATACATAGAATCCATTTGTGTGCCATGAAGAATCCTATCTTAGTAAACTCACCTGGTGGAAGCATGCCAGCATCTTATCGCTGTCTTCCAATTAGTCTCAACTTAAGGGGGGTAGAGTTTACAGTTAGCCCTATAGTATTGAGAATAGCTGGGATTGATCTTATATTGGGAATGGATTGGATGATGCAACAACAAGCAGAGATTCAGTGTAAGGATAAATCAGTTGTGCTGACAACACCAAAGGGTGATAGAATCAGGGTTGAAGTAAAAGTGCAAAAACAAGAGACCGCTACGGTGAACCAGCTCAATGATGGTGCCAACCAGGAAGATCCAGTTGTGGAGGAGTTCCCAGATGTGTTTCCGGAGGAATTGCCAGGTATGCCACCAGACCGTGACATTGAATTTATTATTGAATTATTACCTGGAACTGCACCTATATTTAAGCGTCCATATAGAATGGGAGTAAATGAATTAGAAGAACTTAAGAAACAAATTAAGGAGTTGCAGGATAAGGGTTTTATTCGTCCTAGTTCTTCACCATGGGGAGCACCAGTGATTTTTATGGATAAGAAAGATGGAACTCAGAGGATGTGTGTAGATTATCGGTCTCTTAATGAGGTTACTATTAAGAACAAGTACCCATTGCCTAGAATTGATGACCTGTTTGATCAGTTGAGAGGAGCTTGTGTATTCTCCAAGATTGATCTTCGCTCTGGATATCATCAATTGAAGATTCGTGCCAGGGATATACCTAAGACAGCATTTACCACACGGTATGGGTTATATGAGTATACAGTGATGTCCTTTGGTTTGACTAATGCTCCTGCATACTTCATGTATTTAATGAATAAGGTGTTCATGGAATATCTGGACAAGTTTGTAGTGGTATTCATTGATGATATACTAGTGTTTTCCAAGACGGAGGAAGAACATGCTGAACATTTGAGGTTGGTCTTGCAGAAGCTCAGAGAACACCAACTATATGCAAAAAGGAGTAAATGTGAGTTTTGGCTGAAGGAAGTTTCTTTTCTGGGTCACATTGTTTCAAATGGAGGAATATCAGTAGATCCTGGCAAGGTGAAAGATGTATTGAACTGGAAACCACCCATCAATGTGAGTGAGATCCGTAGCTTCTTGGGATTGGCTGGTTATTATAGGAGATTTATAGAGGGATTTTCAAAGCTTGCAAAACCAATGACTGCATTGTTGGAGAAGAATACCAAGTTTGTGTGGTCCGAGAAGTGTCAGGCTAATTTTGAGGAATTAAAGAAAAGATTGACTACTGCACCCGTCTTAGTTTTGCCAGATCTGAATAAACATTTCTCTATCTATTGTGATGCATCTCGATTGGGTTTGGGATGTGTTCTGATGCAAGAAGGTAGAGTTGTGGCATATGCATCGAGGCAGTTGAGGAAGCATGAGTTAAATTACCCTACTCATGATTTGGAATTAGCTGCAGTAGTTCATGCATTAAAGATATGGAGACATTATTTGATTGGACACAAGAGTGATATATACACTGATCACAAGAGTCTAAGGTATATCTTCACTCAAACGGATCTGAACTTGAGGCAGCGTAGATGGTTGGAGTTGATAAAAGACTATGATCTAGAGGTGCATTATCATCCCGGAAAGGCTAACGTTGTTGCTGATGCTCTTAGTAGGAAAAGTTATGCAAATGAAATACAAGTAATGCCTATGCCAAACGAATTGTGTGCTGAGTGCAAGCATCTGAACTTAGGATTTACTACCAATGAAGTGGAACTAGTATTAGAGCCTACTCTGGAGCAAGAAATCCGTAAGGGTCAGCAGAAGGATGAAAAGTTGAGAGAGATAGCTGAAAACATAGCGAAAGGTAAATCTCCAGGATTCCGTAAGGATGAAAATGGTACGTTATGGTTTGGGAAAAGGCTGTGTGTGCCCGAAGATAAGGATATCCGAATGGCAATTCTGCGTGAAGCTCATGAGTCAGCTTATTCCATACATCCGGGGAGTACTAAGATGTACTTAGATCTGAAAGAGAAATATTGGTGGTATGGTTTAAAGAGAGACGTAGCTGAGTATGTTGCCTTGTGTGACACTTGTCAAAGGGTGAAAGCGGAACATCAGAGACCTGCAGGATTGTTACAGCCTATGCAGATACCCGAGTGGAAATGGGAAGAGGTTGGTATGGACTTTATAGTTGGGTTACCACGGACTCAAAGAGGATATGATTCAATTTGGGTGATAGTGGATCGTCTGACTAAGGTTGCTCATTTTCTGCCTGTGAAGACTACATATAGCAGTGCGAAGTTGGCAGAGTTGTATATGGAAAGAATAGTGAGTCTATATGGAGTTCCTAAGAAGATTGTGTCTGATCGAGGTACTCAGTTTACATCTCATTATTGGCAAAAGATACATGAATCATTGGGGACCAAACTAAATTTTAGTACAGCTTATCATCCCCAGACAGATGGTCAAACAGAGAGAATTAATCAGATATTGGAAGATATGTTGAGAGCTTGTGCTTTACAATATGGTACTAGCTGGGATAAGAGTTTGCCATACGCAGAGTTCTCTTATAACAATAGTTATCAGAAGAGTCTTCAAATGGCACCGTTTGAGGCTCTGTATGGACGAAAGTGTAGGACCCCGTTGTTCTGGAATCAGACAGGGGAGAGTCAAGTGTTTGGGCCTGATGTATTAAAGGATGCTGAAAAGAAAGTGAGAATGATTAGAGATAATCTAAAAATAGCACAGTCCAGACAGAAAAGTTATGCTGATACTCGCAGAAGGGAGTTGATTTTTGAGGTAGGGGATTATGTCTACTTGAAAGTGTCACCCATGAGGAGTGTGAAGAGGTTCAACATGAAGGGTAAATTGGCACCAAGATATATTGGACCTTTCAAGATTATAGAAAGACGTGGTGAAGTGGCATATCAGTTGGAATTACCCGAAAGTTTGGCAGGTGTACATGATGTGTTCCATGTGTCTCAATTGAAGAAATGTTTACGAGTACCAGAAGAACAGATTCCGACAGAGGAACTCACTGTTAAGGAGGATCTTACATATGAGGAGTTTCCGGTTAAAATTTTGGAGACTGCAGACAGAGTCACAAGAAGTAGAACAATCAAAATGTGTAAAGTACAGTGGAATCGGTACACCGCAGAAGAGGCTACTTGGGAACGAGAAGAGGATCTGAGAAAAACCTACCCGCAACTGTTTGAGTAAGCACCGGTCGAATCTCGGGACGAGATTCATTTTAAGGGGGGTAGAATTGTAACACCCTAAAATTTGAAGAGAAGAAAAATAGGAAAAATGTGATTTTTATATTTATTTTTGTGAAGCATGCAAATTTAGAATAAGAATAATTTTTATAAATTTAAAATCAAATATAAGGGTAGAAACATGATTGAGCATTCATGCTGCTGCATTTGAAGTTTTGTATTGAGTGGTTTAAATCAAATTCAAATTTGATTTGAAAATCATTTGAAAAATGAATTTGAAAAAAATTGGAAAAGGATTTCTTATTCTCTCTCTGCTCTCGGGCCGGTTTTCTTCACGGCCCAGCGAGCGCGGCCCGCTCTTCCCTCCCTCCCGGCCGGCCTCATCCTCCTGGGCCGAGCCCAAGCCAGCGAGCGCGCGGCCCGCTAGGCCAGCAGCCGTCCGTTTTTCGTTTGAGTCGCCGACAAGTGGGTCCCGCCTGTCAGCGACTGTCTTCACTTTCCCTTCTCCTTCCTCCGGCTCCTTCCAACGACGAACACCGCCTTCCTCTTCGGTGATCCGAATCCCCTTCAAATCTCCCTCCTTTCCTTAAGTGCGACGCCTTCGGGCTATAAAAACGAGACCCCCACATCGTACCGCCCTCATCCCACCCTTTTGGAGCAGCCAAAATCGCCTAGCGCCGCCACCGTGAGCACCACCGCCTCCACCGTCCGCCACCGCAAGCACGCCGCCGCCTTCGTCCATCCTGTGCCCTTGTTCTCGTCCGGGGTGAGTTCGAAATGCTCCGAGCTACCTCCCGGTGGTCCCCCTTTGTTGAATGGTGCCCGGTGTCGTGTTTTCGCGTGTTCCGGTGATGGCGCTGCCGTGGGGGCTCGCCGGCGGCCAAGAGTTGGCCGGAGTGCGCCGGCGCTCTCCTTCTCTTTCTTCCCGATCTGATCTCAGCCTTCGATTTCGAATCCGACGGTCGGAATTAGAAGATACCGGTTCGCTGGAAATTTTGTAAAAGAGACCCTGATGTTTTCACGTTTATAACCCACGGTCTAAAGCGTAATCTGGAAAATACGTATTTATTAAATGAAAACGTAATTCGTTTTGGAAAAAGAAAAATACGCTTTCTGATATTTATAGTTTTGCCATTCAGTTTGTTTTAGTTGTAGAATCTTCGTTTTAACTCCGAATTGGTCCATTCAAATTGCGTTAGATTCATATTTGCGAGATCTATGTAAATATACAACTATACAGTAGGTTTGGATTAATTTATTTTCGAGTTTTAATTAAAGTATTTATTTTTCTATAGGAAATCTTTGGAAATTCATAACTTTGTCGTTTTAGCTCCGTTTTTCGTGATCTTCGCGTCTGTGTGATCCTAGCGAGTTGTGGATTCATTTTAAAGACTTTTTATCTTATTTTATTACTGTTGGTGTATTGTTCTAATTATAGCTTTGTTTGTCTATGCATGATTGCCTCTGGATGTGTGTTGTTGATATTGGTTGATCGAGTATAGACGGTGAGCAATTCGTTGGAGATCAAGAGCTTGGCTACGAGCAAGATCTTCAGGACCAGTTTGAGCAAGGCAAGTATAGCATGGGATTATCCTTGTTGTCCTATTCACCTTATGCAATTAATATCATTATGCATTTATTCCTTGTTAAGGATGACTTAGCGATTGATCCTATACCTTGGTACCTATTGTGATGCATGGAGTAGTATGGCTAGTGCTTAAACATGGACTATGATCATGTAAATTGATTAGAGGAATATGCAACAAACATTAAAAGATGATTTTGATTAATGTTTAAAGGGGATTAGAGCATGTGGGTTACTTTTGATGCTCTAATTGCTCTCCATAAGGACTCATCTGTAAGCGAACATCCGGGACTTACAGTACAACTGTGGGGGCTATATAGCTCTGGCTTTAGTCATATAGAAGGACCTTTTCTAGCTTGTTAGAGGTAACATTTTTGGCGTAAGAATGGCTTGACGAATCGGGTATAGTGCGGCCTCTGTCCTTATGTGTATAGGCTGCGGGTTATTGTGCCATTTGGAAGGGGGGCTCTACATCTGTTTGCCGAGTGAATCTAATGGCCCTAGCTTGTTAGACGAACCTTCGAAAGAGTTCATAGTGTTTACCTTGCCTGCTCACCTTGGTAGTGTTTTGGGAGTAATTAACCCGGGCATTTGGGTAACACGACTCACAGTGAAAGTGTACAACCTCTGCAGAGTGTAAAACTGTTATAACAGCCGTGCTCACGGTCACGAGTGGCCTTGGACCCTTATGGAATAGTTGAATAATTGTTTATGGTTATGTTTTTGCTATTCATTAATTATTTCACATGGATCATATGTTTATTGTTTACATTGAGACCTTTTGATGCTATTGATATGCTAAAATCATGTTAACTAAAAGCTACATGCTGATAAACCAATGATTATGCCTTTTTGAGCCTCATGAACCCCATGTTACACTTGTTGAGTACGAGATGTACTTACGCTTGTTTATTTTTCTTATTTGGATAAAAAATCCCGGATGGGTAACAGATGGAGGTAATAGTGACTACTACGCCCTACTTCCCTGAGGATTACTAGTCTTGCTGTCAACCAGTCAATGTACCTGTGACTGGAGCTACCACGAGAGATTTTTATTTATACTTCCGCTACATTTGTGTTAAGACTAAGTGTTTAAATATCGCGATGTAATAACATTTGCCATGATACTTCTGTTATAATTTGTGAACTTATGTGTGATTGATCTCTGGGCGCACATAAGGGTAAGCATTCCATTTGGTCGATAAATGGGTGTGACAGATTTGCAGTTCTGCTGCACTGTTTCAGTGTTTTCAGTTCACAGCAGAAAATTAATATGCCCTCCATTTCAGGTTTCAACAGGAAATTAATATGCTGGATGCTTAGATAATATACTAGCATGATGGTGTTGGTGATCTATCATTGATCACTGGCTCATGTCAACTCTCAAAACATAGGCAAATGTCTTGAATCTAGTATCTTGATTAGGCTATTCTATTGTTTTGAATTAAGAAAGTGTACAAAAACAGTAGACTGCAGGCTGCCATTCAAGCAACTCGGTCAGGATCAATTCAAGGGGATCAAAATGGTTCATGAATGGCATACCCATAAGATGCACGATTGCTTTAATCATGAGCAGTAAAAAAACCAAATAAATTCTATATGAATAGCATAACAACCGGATTAGCTCTAAGAGAAATCACATGTAATTCCTCCTATAGAAAACAATATCAGAAAAAATGGTCTAAATTAAAAATATCAGCATATATGCCCAATAACAACCACATGCATGTCAGATTGAAGCTCTACTTGTTCTAGCAGATCCAACATATAAAGAGGGGGTTGGGGGTCTATGCAAGCATGCCCACTTGAAGAAAATATAGTGCCTATATCAGATCTGGTATTTTGATTGGGCTAATATATTGGTTTGAACAAAGCAAGTATGCCCATTCAGAGTACGGGTATGTGAAATTTCAGTACACTGCACGCTGCCATCCATGGGCTGTCATTTCAGGCAACTCACTCATCTATAACTATGTTTCTCCTACTTACTAATTAGCTACATCAGCTTCACTTATTTCTATGTGCAAACTGGACAGAAATTAGCAGCCTACAGTTTTATTCAGTGATCTGTGCTCACCATCCAGTTTGTGCTTTATATATGTTGGCAAGCTCACGTACATTTGGTACTATTGTTATGTATCATACTATCATTTACGGGATGCCCAAAGCCATCTAATCTTCCAAAAATCACGATCCTGCCTAGGCATGAAAAACTAACGAATGGAATCCACAGGAAACGAGTCACAGCACTGCAAAGGGGGGAAAACAGGGAGCACTGATCTGTACCTGATGCGGCGGGAGTAGGTGAATGGTGATGACTGATGAGTACACGAAGAACGGAGTAAGCAACAGGCGTGGTAGAGTGGTGGTGCATGGAGAACGGAGGAGCAGGTTGCGCCAGGCGGACTTCCACCAAAAGCAAAAGGGGTAGGACTGCCGAAGTACCATTTCCTCGTTAGGACTTCTGACCAGATAGTCAATCAAACATCACGAAATCTACACTACCCAATAACATTTCAAATCGCCTGACCATCTCACCAACACTGCTAGTTTTAAACCATAACATAGGCTGAAAATCATAACCTACCAGAACCTACAGCTGCTGATAACACACAGAAAGTCATCTGAAAAAGAACAAAGACAACCATGTGCATGGTAGTCCGCATAACACAAAAAAATAGACAAAACAAGCTCTGCTTACTGAAAATGGATGGACTAGTATTTCTGAAACTACTTTGTAGTTTTTGAAGCAGCCATTTAGATGGTCGATCAAAAGTCAGGACAAACATATTACAGTTACCAAATCAACACAAAATAGAACTGAATGAGATCCTTTTTGGCAAATCAGTCAGTAAACACTAGTCCTAGCTCATAACTAACAGGAGCAGTAACAGATTTTTTACCTGAATGATATATCCTTTTACTATTACTGAAAGCTACCTTCCCTGATTCTTTCTCTCTAATAAGAGCAACTAATCTTGTTGCTGCCACGTGACATCAATATTACCAAAATGATAGCAAACATTCAGAATGACAGCAAACATTAAGAATGACAGAATAAAGTATCCTGTTCTGGTCTTTATGCACTCATTTTTTCAACTTTCTAAAACAGAGGTTTACACAGAGAAAGTTAAATGATCTAATCCCAGGCCATGGAGCTGAATTGTCATTTAAGTAAGGAAAAAGGTACATAATGAGAGGTCAGGAGAGCAAAATAAAGATAAATGTAAATGGCCAAAGGCTGATGCAGTCATTGCTTTCTACTTTTAGTCTGTCTACTTCAACCAATCCTTTCACCTCTGATGACGGTGGATGTGCAATGGCATTGTCAGTCTTCTCCAAACAACCAAACCAAACAACATGGATGCCCATACATTAAAGAAGCGGCGGGGATTTCCTTGTCCCGATCCCTCACTAGACTATCATGATGGCAGTGAGCGGTTCTCCATCTTTTTGTTTCATGGAGGCTGACAGAGCAGAGTAGATAGGGAGCAACCGAGCAGGGGAGGGCGGGAAAACTTGCTTACCTGCAGCCGAGTAGGGGAGGCAGGGAGTGGCCGGTGCAGGAGGCCAGCCACACCGGCGGGGAGGGGGGATCGACCGGCTGGAGCAGCACTGCAGCGGACCGCCAGGGAGGGGACCGTGGGTTGGAGCAGCAAACCGGTGGTGATGAGCGCGACCGCGCGGGGATGAACGCGGCCGGCGAGCTAGGGTTGAACCGCACCACACCTTGCACAACGTCCGTGAGGCCCCCCTCGCTATGTACCCGACAACACTATTGAAATGCGCCGCGCCATGGTCGAATCCAACTTCGATTCCTCACGAGCACCTTCTCTGCACAAACCCTAGGTCAAAATCCATCGAAAATCGGCGAGAATTAGAGGGGGATGAGGGGATCAGGGAGGGCAGAGGGGAGGGAGCGGGGAAGGAGAAGGGATCCGGGAGATTAATTGACGGCGACCTCTGTGCTCACCCCCGAATATGGAAGAAACTCGAGTTGGATGGGGGACAAAACCAAATCCAAATCAGTCAGAGGAGGATCCAACTTACCCTGATGAGCGCCGTGCTTCCCCTAGATCCGGTTTGCCGCTGGACAGCTCCAATCGCCACCGGAGTCGCCTCGTCGCCGCGGACGCTATCTCGTCGGAGGAAGACGAAGCGAGCGGGGATGATTGCTATCGGGAAGAGAGAGAAAGCGCGAGTACCAATATTTGAACAGTTACCTCTCCCCCTCTCTATGACTAGTGGACCAGGCCGTCAGGGTTGGGTGGAAAAGCCAGAAGCAACCGGGCCGTCGATCATGGATGGACGACGGGGGAGCGTGCGTGTGCGTTGCCAAACGCACGCACGGTGGGAATGAAGTCTTTACCAAAAAATAAAACTAATTACACAGTTTAGACGAAATGGACGAGACGGATCTTTTAAGCCTAATTAGGTCATGATCAAACAATAATTACTAAATAACAACAAAAATACTACAGTGACGCTACAGTTACCTTTCCCAAAATATTTTGGGAACAAGGGCTCGATGGAGCCGTTGGGTTGTTGTTGTCGCACGGACCCATCGTTCGGTTTTAAACTACACACAACTAATCGCGGCGGGAACGATGCACGTGTCCTTGGTGCACCCGCAGAGGCCGACTTGTGGGGTCAAGGAAACACGCACTGCGACTGTAACGTGGGGGCCACTCAGCCCCGTGAGCGGTGAGCACACGAGCAAAGCTGTCCCGCAACAGAACAGAGCGACCGAGCGATCCCCCAAAATCTGCACCGCCGCCACTGACAAGCGGACCCCGAGCAGCTGGCATGGTCCGGGCTTCAATCCTGGGAAAAGCAGACAAAAAAGTGTGTGGCGTGAAACCGTGCAAAAGCCCCTGGAAATTCTCGGTATTTACCGCCTATAGCTAGGCACAGGCAGCAGCCCAGCCACGCGAGCGGCAGCGGCAGGCGAGCAGCACCACGCTCCCAAAGGCGAGAGGACAGGGACAAACACAGCACAGGCGCGGCACGCGCGGGTGCACTGCCACCACTGACCGAGGTCCACCAGGCCCATCCGCGCCGCGTGACGCGACCCACGCAGTCCCTGACGCTTCGGACCCGCTGCAGCTGGGGACCAAGTGTCAGTGAGAGGGCAAGACAGCAGAAAGGGCAGTGAAGGTGAGGAGACTCCACCCGTCTCACCGAGCCCCTCGTCAGTCGTCACGCCGACCGAGCGCTGGCTGCCACCACGCCTCGGGGCGAGCACCAGCAGGAGGGGCAGGCAGGGCAACAACTCCTCTCTTGGTAGATCCACCACCCGCCCGCTTGCTCGCCCACTCCGCCTGCCTTGCTCCGCTTCGCTTTGCTTCTGCTCTGCTCGGCTTGCGGGGGCCTGCGGGCGCAATGCGGTGAGGTGGGGGTGAAGGGAAGCGGAGCTGTGGAGGAGAGGGAGAGGGAGGAGACGAGATGGGGTGCGCGCAGTCGCGGATCGAGAACGAGGAGGCGGTGGCGCGCTGCAAGGAGCGGCGCCAGCTGATGAAGGCGGCCGTCGCGGCGCGGAACGCCTTCGCCGCCGCGCACTCGGCCTACGCCGCCTCGCTCAAGGACACCGGCGCCGCGCTCTCGGAATTCGCGCACGGGGAGGGCTTGCCCCCGCCGCCGCCGCCGCCGCCGCTGGGGGCGTCGGCCGAGACGGCGGCGCCCGTTGCCGCGCAGGGCGGGATCGGCGCTGCAGCGGCGGGTGCCTCGGCGTCGGGGGCCGACGCGATAATGCCGCCGCCGCCGCCGCTCGACTCGCTGCCACCGCCGCCGCCGCCTCTGCCGGATTTCTCGCCGTCGCCGGCGAAGATCCACCGCTCCATCAGCATGCCACTGCCGCCGTCGTCGGGCAACAAGAATCCCGCCATGCTCCACAGCGACTCCATTAGGGAGGAGGAGGAGGACGAGGATGAGGCAGAGAGGGAGGAGGATGACGGCCACCTCGACGACCGTCGGCAGCGGTTGCGCCACCGCCCGCCGGTGCCCCCGCCCTTGTCGCCGCCGCCGCCGCCGGAGACGCCGGTGACTCCTCAGCCTCCGCCACCTCCTCCCCCGCCCTCGTCGGAGATGAAGACCGGAGTTGACACGTGGGACTATTTCTTCTCCATGGACGACGGGATGGCCTCCATCGCCCCTGAGGATGAGGAGATCATGGCGGAGCCGGAACCGCCATCGCCACCGCGCCCGCCTCATTCCCCTCCGCTGGCGGCCGTGCCACTATCTGAGGAGTTTGAGGAGGAGCCGCGGACGCCGGAGATGGCCACTCCACCTGCGTCTCTGCCCCCGAAGCCGCCGAAGCACTCGTCCAGAAAGAAGGGGAAGGGGAAGCTTAAGGCGGCGCACCATCAACACACAGAGTCGGCGCCACCGGTCACGCTTGTCACCGGTGGCAAGGTGGGTAAGGTAGTCCACGCCGAGATGCCGCGTGTGGACCTCCTCCGCGTGCTTGCACAAATCGACGAGAGGTTCTTGAAGGCGTCAGAGAGCGCCGGTGAGGTATCCAAGGCGCTGGAGGCCAACAGGATGCATTACCACTCCAATTTCGCCGACAACCGAGGTCAGTGACTTGATTGTGCCCTCATACGTTCCAATTTTGGATGTTTTAGTCTCCCAGGTGTGGCCTTTTGTGTCTGTTGTTGTTGGATTTGTCAAAAAAAAAAAGACCATTTTTGCTGATGGTGATAGTGATGCGATGGATTCTTTGGTAGATAGAGGTCAAGAACTAGTGTCTCAGAGGTTGGTAGTGGTGGTGGGGCTGTTGCAGAGTCAAGTGAGCTCCCACGCTCCACTATCCCATTTTCCCCAACAGGTAACATGCGGGCGTACAAGGCGTTTTGTAACTACTAGGCAGCTGTTGGTTAACAATGTTTTTGGGACAATCATTGGTGCACTATCGCTTCATTATTATTCTGTCTTACATATACGTAGTCAGCATCTTGATCAATGGATGACATATTGTAACTGTGTACTGAACTTAGAATTAGCGTTGAAAACGGACGGAAAAATTCCCGTTCCGACCCATTCCGTTTTCCACTTTTGTCCGTTCGTTTCCGTATTTGCGGGGTCCCGTTTCCGTATTTACGGAAATGGGAGAGGGGTTTTTCTGTCCGTTTCCGCGGGATCCCGTTTTCACCCGAAATTGACCCGTATTTATTCCGTTTTTCATCCCGTTTTAAATCTATATGAGATGTGTAGAAATTAATATGTTCATAAACCTATTAATCACCAATTATGCATGTTAACACATGGCATGCTAGTGAATACTAGACCAATAACTTCGTATGTGTATATTAATTTGTGACTTTGCTCATGTATATTCATGAATATTTAATCATATTATTCTAAATTTTCCGGCTCTCCATCCGTATTTGTTCGTTTCGGTGCATCCGCATATCCCGATTCCGTTTCCAAACCCGCATTTTCCGAACCCGATCCCGTTTCCGCCAAAAAATATAGAAACAGAAGTAGAAATAGGGTTTTTCCGTCCGTTTCCGTCCGTTTTCATCGCTACTTAGAATGCAAGCTCCATAGTGATGTAATTTTTCTATACAGTTTGTCCTGTGTGTAAGCTTCACAATCTTGGCTGTGTTTTCTCTTTTATGGCGAAGTGGCAAAACCAGATTAGATCAATTGTGAAGTAAGGGCTCACTTTAATTGACAAGAATGAAGAGAATAAAGCATATGATATCTTCTTATGAAGAAACCAAATTCTTAGACGAACAATAAATTATCACTGATAGTATTGTGTTGCTAAATTATCACTGATATGTTTTTGATTTTAATAGCTGATGAAAACTGACAGTGCTTTAAAATTTATAGAATCATGGACAGGAGTCATAGTGGCGGGTAGTAATTGTGTTACCTGTTTGATTTGTATATGCATAACGTGTGAAATATTATTGTGACTAAGGATGGATAACCAGTGTGCATTCCTTTTAGCATACAAGCAGGGAAGATTTAAGTACTATCTGTCTAAACATGGCATTCAGAATATGTATGTTAATACTATGTAACTATGTGGTTTTTCATTAATTATCTGCATAGTGTGACACCTTGTCATTATGAGGTTCCCATGTGCAAAAGGCAACTCCATTTTTGTCTTCCATCTGGTCACATATGCTGGGCAGCTGGAAATTCTTCCTCATTGTTGTAACAAATTTTTACTTCCATTGCATTCTAGTCTTCCATCGTTGTGACAATTTTTGACTTCAGTTGTGTTTGGGAAAATGATGGTGGATGCCATCAGTCACCTGTGTGCGCTTTCTTTTGTTCAACTGTTTCAAAAATCAGCTGCCTAGCTTCTTTGGTGCCACTTTGGTGCATAGCAACTGATTTCTGCTTAGCCTGGTTAGGGATTAGGCACTAGGCGCCACCCCTGGCTGCCTAGCATAATACAAATTAATTTGTTAAGAGACAAGTTTGGCTTATTCTCTCATAGTAACAAAACTCTAGCGACGTAGTTAAGGAAGGCCTTTTTATTAGTATGTTTATGCATTCTCCTATGTGATCCAGTGGACTAAAAGTGTCACCACTGCCAGTGAAGATGACATAGCTATTTTGATTATTTTGTATCCAAATGCATAAGAGTCCTTAATCTCTTCTGCTAATTTTTTCTATAAAAAAATTGCACCAGCTGATCAATAGTTATGCTGTATTCTTTTAATTTACTTGAGGATTAGTCATAATCAAAAATACATTCTGCCATGCTTCACTTGCACTTAGTGTAATAGCTGTCTACTTACACTCCCTCATTTGATCATGTTCATAATAACTTTTGCAGGGCATATTGATCATTCTGCAAGAGTCATGAAAATAATTACATGGAATAGATCCTTCAAAGGAATGCAAAATGGTGATGATGGGAAGGATGACTTCGAAAATGATGAATTGGAGACCTTGGCAACTGTAGTAGATAAAATCTTAGCATGGGAGAAAAAGCTCTATGATGAAGTGAAGGTACATCTCATTACTTAGTTTTTTTATACCTAGCAATATGAACTTTTATATTCTGTACTGGTTCTATGGAATATGCGGAGTTTGGTCTGGTGCACCTGCAATTTTTTTTCCATTTTCTGCTGCAAGTATGTACTGGTTTTCAACTTTTTGCCCGTCCTGGTGCCTTCCTCTAGTTTAAAGCACAAAAGGCGCATGCCCAGGCACTAAGACAGGAGCAGCACAGTAATAGCTCCTCAAGGAGTAACCAGGTGCAGTGCCATGCCACCATTGTCAAGGCGTGCAACTTTACCTCCCAAGTGCAAGATGCATGCTGCAGAAGCACTTGGCCCAGCTATTGCCCGCCGGACGGTCTTGCTGCAATCCAATGGATTGAGCGCCCATGAGTGGGACTGCTGAATCTGCTGCTACCCTTGACCCCTTACTACTTCCATGAACCATTTTGCCGACAGCGTTGATGGCATCAGTGCTTATCATTAAGGACAAGGCAGAGGAGGAAAGGGGTGTGTGTGTGTGGTTGGGGGGGGGGGGGGGGGGGGGGGGGTGGATGAGGCAGCAGTTCACTGCTTCTATTCGACTCCTAGATTGGGTGGTTCTCATGTCTGTTCGACTCCTAGATTGGGTGGTTCCATGGAGATGGTGGTTGAAGATGAAGCGCCATCGTTATTCGTTTAGGTGCGCCCAACAACATGGTTTGGGATGAGGCATGCTGTGGGCTTGTTGGGCACGGTTCAACCTCTGACGTCATCTGTGACCTCATCTGCGGCTGCTGCCTTTCATCAGGCATACATGTGCCGTACTGCCTAAGGTGATTTAAACATTTTGTGCCTAAGTGTGGCACTTTTGAGTGTACCGTGGAAGACCCACTGAAAAATATTTCATGTCAAATTATGCCGTATAAACATTTATGCAATTATGCTGCATGGGAGTAAGAAATTTTTAATAGTGCACTTAATCATAACACTTAAATATGGCAGAGAATCAAAGTAATATAACTTTTCTCAATATATGAATGGAACATATGGTCAATCATGTGAATGGAGGTTTGACATCTAAATTTGTATCTGGCTATTGTAATCTTAAAGTTTGAACTGAAGGTTTGGTGTCCAATAAAGGCTTTGTTGTTGTTGTTGTTGTTGTTGTTGTAGTCTTAAAATTTGAAGTTTGCATTCACTACAACTTTTCAACATGGCTGTATTAATATGTTTTTTACATGTTCCCTAATATCTGAAACAAAATATAGTACCAATCGCATAAGTTTTCTGTAACATTTTTGCTTGATTAGAGAAGGATTAGGCAACTCTGTTATAGTTATAAATTTGACATTGATGCTTGTTTCCGTTAGGGATTGAGATTCTATTGATTGGGCTAACCCTAGAAGGGTAGCTATATAGGTAGCCATACATGGGCCACATGGGCCTTAGCCTCATGGGCCTAATACACACACATTCCAACACCCCCCGCAGTCTGAACTACCGGCGCAGCGGAGTTCCAGGCTGAACAAGAAAGAACACACACGGCCCCCCCACAGACGCAACTAGCCACTGGTGATGTTGAGGCTGGAGCGAAACTCGGCGAAGGTCGAGGACGGGAGGCCTTTAGTGAAGATGTCCGCGAATTGGGAGGTGGTCGGAACATGAAGGACCCGCACCTCGCCCATGGCCACCCGATCACGGACAAAGTGTAGGTCGATCTTCACATGCTTCGTCCGCTGGTGCTGGATGGGGTTGGTGGAGAGGTAGACCGCACTGACATTGTCGTAGTAGATCAGTGTGCTCTGGGAGGGCGGAGTGTGCAGCTCAGCGAGAAGCTGCCGGAGCCAGGAGGCCTCAGCCACGCCGTTAGCGACAGCGCGGTACTCCGCCTCGGCACTGGACCGGGAGACCACAGGCTGGCGCTTAGACGACCAGGACACCAGGTTGCCGCCCAAGAAGACAGCGTAGCCGGAGGTGGAGCGGCGAGTGTCCGGACACCCCGCCCAGTCAGCGTCAGTGTAGACGACGAGGTCGGCGGAGGAGGCCCGGTGGAGTAGGAGGCCATGGTCGAGCGTGCCCCGGAGGTAGCGGAGGAGGCGCTTGAGAGCCGTGAGGTGAGGCTCCCGGGGATCATGCATATGAAGGCAGACCTGCTGAACCGCATATGTGATGTCCGGCCGAGTGAAGGTGAGGTACTGAAGGGCACCGGCGAGACTCCTGTATGCAGTGGGATCAGACACTGGGGGGCCCTCAGCCTCGGACAGCTTGCCCTGAGTATCAACCGGAGTGGAGCAGGGGTTGCAGTCAGTCATCCCAGCCCTCTCCAGGATATCCCGAGTATACTGCCGCTGGTGAAGAAGTAACCCGGCAGGACGAGGCTCAACAGTGACCCCGAGGAAATGGTGGAGCACACCCAGATCCTTCATAGCAAACTCTTGCTGAAGAGCGGCAATGATCCGGTGGAGAAGTGGCTCACTGGAGGCGGTGAGGACAATGTCATCAACATAGAGCAGCAAGTACGCAGTGTCAGCTCCATGGTGGTAGATGAACAGTGATGTATCAGACTTGGCCTCCACGAACCCTAGTGTCAGCAAGAAAGCAGCGAACCGGTGGTTCCACGCCCGGGGTGCCTGCTTGAGGCCGTAGAGAGACCTGACGGGATGAATCAACGAACCCCGCCGACTGACTACAGTACACTGTCTCGGTGAGAAGGCCGTGTAGAAAAGCATTCTTGACGTCCAGCTGATGGACGGGCCATGACCGAGCAAGCGCCAACGAGAGCACGGTACGGACGGTGGCCGGCTTGACCACCGGGCTGAAGGTCTCATCATAGTCGACTCCAGGGCGCTGAGTGAAACCCCGGAGAACCCATCGAGCCTTGTAGCGCTCGAGAGAGCCATCCGCCCGCCGCTTGTGGGTCCAGATCCACTTGCCGGTGACGACGTTGGAGCCCAGCGGTCGGGGCACCAACTCCCACGTCTGGTTGGCGAGAAGTGCGGCGTACTCCTCTTCCATTGCACGGCGCCAGTGAGGATCCAACAGGGCGTCGCGGACGGAAGAGGGTACCGGGGAAACCAGCGCGTCGCCGGTCGATGCCTCAAGAGCCCGGGGTGGCAATGTGCCAGCCGCGTGCCGTGTCACCATCGGGTGAACATGCCGCGGGTGTCGGTGAAGAAGCGGCGGGTGGTAGACCGGCGGTGCGCCACGGGCCGGCGGGGACTGCGGTGGTGGTGTCGGTGTCCCCGGCGGTGAGGGGACCGCGAGTGGCGGCAGCCGCGGCCTGCGCTGGTACACCCGTACCGGCGCAGCGAACCGCGGGGCAGGTGCCGGGGCAGGACCAGGCGACGACGACCGGCACGGCCTCCCCGGGGCAGTATCGGGGGACGAGGTCCCCAGGTCTGCACCAACCGGAGAGGTCGGGGCCGCGCCAGAGGATGACACGCCCGGACCGGCCGGGGAGCCGGGACAGGTGCCCGGCAAGGAGGGTGGTGAAGCAGTACCTGCAGGAGACAACGGAAAAGGTGGCTGGACCACCGTGTCAGAGGGAAAAAGGGAGGGATCAGGAGCCGGAGTGGTGGTGGGTGTGCTGGAGAAGG
Source organism: Saccharum hybrid cultivar R570 (assembly GCA_038087645.1). NCBI lineage: Eukaryota > Viridiplantae > Streptophyta > Magnoliopsida > Poales > Poaceae > Saccharum > Saccharum hybrid cultivar. The sequence continues at coordinate 23,029,284 of JAQSUU010000496.1, forward strand.
GAAAGACGGACTCATCAAACACCACATGGCGAGAGATGAGAACCCGGCGGGAGGTAAGATCCAAACACCGGTACCCCTTGTGATCCGGGGAGTACCCGAGGAAAACACAGAGTCGAACGGGGGTCCAGCTTATGGGAAGAAGTGGCAGCGGTGTTGGGGTAACACGCGCACCCGAAGACTCGAAGGTGATCATATCGAGGAGGGGTACCGAAAAGAGCGTGGTGTGGCGTAGGAGCGGGACAGGCAGCGGAAGGAAGGCGGTTGAGGAGGTAGGTGGAGGTGTGCAGTCCCTCTGCCCAGAAGCGAGCAGGAAGAGACGCCTGAAACAGAAGGGTGCGCACGGTGTCGTTCGTGGTACGAATCATGCGCTCTGCCTTGCCTTTCTGTGAGGAGGTATAAGGGCAGGACATGCGCAACTGAACACCGTGAGAGAGGAAGAAAGCACGAGAGGTGGAGTTATCAAACTCGCGACCATTGTCACACTGGACGGCCTTGACGTTGAGGCCGAACTGTGTGGACACCCAAGTGAAGAAATGAAGCGTGGAAAAAGTGTCAGACTTCGCATGCAGGGGAAGGTCCACGAGTAATGAGAGAAATCATCGATCACCACAAGATAGTACTTATAACTAGACATACTGATCACAGGAGAGGTCCATAGGTCGCAATGTACAAGATCAAAAATGCGGGCCGCATGTGAAGAAGAACTATGAAAAGGAAGACGAACATGTCGGCCCAATTGGCACGCATGACACAAATGCTCATCAGGAGCCTCGAGTACATGGAAGACCGGAGCTACGACTGAGCTGCATCAGGGCATCACGTCCAGGATGGCCGAGGCGCCGGTGCCAGGTGGTAGAGGAAGTAGAGGCGGCGAAGGCAGCTGACAAAACGGACGGCGAAGAAGAAGTCGCCGCCGGGAAGCGAAGAGTGTAAAGGGGCCCCGTGCTGTCACATCGGAGCAGAGGACGCCGGGAAGCCAAATCCTTTACAGTAAGACCAGAATAGTCAAATTCCACAGAACAGGAATTGTCAGCTGTAAAACGACGAATAGAAAGAAGGTTGTGAACCATAGAAGGAGCAACAAGAACATCAGGAAGACGAAAGGAGCCATGAGCACCGGCGGTACCCACAGACGTGACAGGAAGACATGAACCATTTGCGACCATAATGGACGAATGGAGAGAAGAGGAGGGAGAATGGACAGAAGAAAGTATACCAGCATCAGGAGTGGTGTGGTAGGTGGCTCCCGAATCAGCGATCCACTTAGGACCGACCGGAGGCGTCAGGCCCATCGTGCTGAACGAACGAGCCAGAGCCGCCTGATCCCAGCCGGCAATCCCGGGCGAGCTGCCGGGTGTAGTCCACGGTGTCGTAGGGGAGACGCCGGGAAGTGGAGCACCCGTGAACATGGCCGCCGGTGGACGAGGCTCGCCACCGGGGCCGTGGAAGGGCCACATAGAGATGCGCCCGGACCACGGGTTCTGGAAGGAAGGCCATGGTGTGCTCTGTGGTGCAGTCGGTGCATGGTGGCCCCCACCACCACCACGGCCCCCCACGTCCAGTGCCGCGGCGACGGCGACCGTCACGGCCCCCCCACCTCTGCTCGGCCCAGAGGGAGGACCCAGAAGGGACGACGGCGGCGTAGCGGACGGACGCGGTGGGGCGAGCGGACGTGGTGGAGTGGCCGCAAGGGCCGTCGAGGAAGTCGAGGAACCCGGGGTGGTGGTGGACCCAGGCTGGAGGCCCTGAGTCAGCTCCTCCATGACGAGATCGTCACGGACCTGGAGGAAGGTGGGGAAGGGGCGCTGGCGGGTGATCCACGTCCGGAGGTGGGCGTAGCGGTCGCTGAGCCCGCGGAGGACATTGAGGACGAGGATGCGGTCCTCCACGGGCCAGCCAAGGTCACCGAGGGAGTCTGCCATGGTCTTCATCTTGCGGCAGAACTCATCAACAGAGAGGTCACCCTGGACGAAGGTCCGGAAACTCGCATCGAGCCGTAGAGCCCGGGCCTCGGCGTTGCCCAAAAACTGGCCCTCGAGCGCCAGCCAGGCCTGGCGAGCATCCGCAGAGTTGCGAACGAGGTCGTGGAGGTCGAGGGAGATCGTCCCGATGATCCACGAAAGGACGATGCTGTCAAGGCGCAGCCACGAGGGGGTCTGGGCTGTGACAGGGGCATCGGCAAGGACGTGGTCGTCGAGGGCGTAGCGGCGGAGGGTGAGGAGGACCAGGTCCCGCCAACGAGCGTAGGAGGGGGACTCGGGCTCGAGCATGACCGGGACTAGCAGGCGGATGTTCTGCACACCGCCGGCCTGGTAGTGGAGCTGGGCCACGAGGGGATCGGCCGGATCGTGCCAGAGGACCGCGGTGGTGGAGACGCGGGGGCCCGTCGAGCCGGAGGAAGCGGCGCCGATGTCGTGAGCGAGAAGGTGCTCCGCTTCAGCGATCTGGCGGGCCAGAGCATCAGCGGCATCGCGCTCGCGCTCCCAGGCGAGGGTAGCCGCACGGACACGGGCCTGTCCCGCTGCGGCCGCGGCCCGCGCAGACGCAAGTGCGGCGGTGAGCGCAGAGTCGGAGTCCGTGCGGTGAAGTCGTGGCGGCGGTGGTGGGGCAGGGAAGACCCCCTGTGTCAGACCCCCACCTGCGGATGGGGCTGCCCGGGCGAGGGCAGCAGGCGCTGGTTGGCCGCTGGCGTGCAGGAGGGCAGCCAGGGCGGCTTGGAGATGGTCGGCGCCCACAGCCCCGGCGTCCGCGCCCAGGAGACTGGCCAGAGCAGCGTGGAGAGTCGTCGATCCGGCACCGGCAGTCACCAGGGAAGCATCCGCAGGAGCTTCAGCCACAGGAGTTCCGTTGGCAGCAGCAGCATCAGCTTCCCCACCGGTCCCGCCCCCGCTGCCTGCGCCGGCGGTGAAGGCAGTAGCGGCGCTGCTGGAAGGGAGGGGCAGGGGCGGTGCGTGCAGGCCAGAAGGAGGGGCGCTGACGCCGTTGGGAGGGAGGGGAACGGGCGGCGCCCGCAGCCCAGGTGGAGGGGCCGGACTGCGGCAGATCGGGCGGCAGCGGTGCTGTAAGAGGGGAGCTGCTGCACCGGCGGGTCCAGAACTGGAGACCATGGGGAGGGAAGAGGGGGGAAATGAGTGTAGGAGGGAGGAGGGGAGGGAGGACGGCCAGCCATGGCCAGCGGCGGCTGCTCCAGAGGGAGCGCCGGCGGCTGGGCGGCGGCTCAGGGAGGAAGAGAAAAGACCCTGGCTTGATACCATGTTAGGGATTGAGATTCTATTGATTGGGCTAACCCTAGAAGGGTAGCTATATAGGTAGCCATACATGGGCCACATGGGCCTTAGCCTCATGGGCCTAATACACACACATTCCAACAGTTTCATTTGAAGCATTTGAACTGTATGGTTTCCACATGGCTGTTGCTAAAATTTTCCCTTGTCCTCATCTGTACAGGCTGGTGAGATTATGAAGCTTGAGTATCAGAGGAAGGTTGCTTTGTTGAATAGACAAAAGAAACACAAAGCTGCCATTGAAGTTCTTGAGAAAACGAAAGCTGCGGTAACGCACTTGCATACTAGATACATAGTTGATATGCAATCAATGGATTCAACTGTGTCAGAAATTCAGCATCTCCGTGATAATCAACTTTACCCAAGACTATTGGATCTTGCTGACCGGTACCTTATCTGGATCTTTTTTTTTTCCTATCATGCATGATGACAAACACTAAACTTTTCAGATGTGTTTTTACTTTTTAGAACACCAATACATCATTTCGTTTCTGTGTTTAATATAGTTGCATGCAATTTTTATGACACCCCTGTATGCAGCACTTCTCTTCTGATTCAGTAACAATCAATTTTGAGCTTACTCACAGCATCAACAGTTTATTGTGAAACCTGACTTGCTGTGCATGGACAGGAATTATGTTTTTTTTAGTGGCATCACATATTGTTATTTGCTTTGTTTGGTTTATTAATTTCTGTTAAATGAATGGTCTAGTAGCCCAATAGTTTTTATAATCTATATTTTCTGCTATCATTTCAGGATGGCAAAAATGTGGGAGGACATGCACATGCATCACGCAAACCAGCTGGAAACTGTCCTAAATCTGAAGTCAGTTGATATTTCTGATTCCAGTATTGAAACAAGTGGTCATCACCACAGCCACACACGACAGCTGCGAGATATTGTAGATAAGTGGATAACAAATTTTACTGACCTCATGAACTATCAAAAGGAATACATAAATGCTCTCTATAGCTGGTTGAAGTTGAACCTTATACCCATAGAGAGCAGCTTGAAGGAGAAAGTAACATCGCCACCCAGGATGCAACAACCTCCTATCAAAGCCTTTCTTCAAGCCTGGAATGAGCACCTAACCAAGCTGCCTGATGATCTTGCCAAGACGGCCATTGTCACTTTTCGAGCAGTCTTGGATACCATATTAGGTGTTCAAGATGAGGAGTTGAAACAAAAGGAGACCTGTGAGCAGACTCGTAGGGAGTACATGCGTAAGGCCCGGGCTTTTGAGGACTGGTACCACAAGCATTCACAGCGCAAAGCGTTCGACGTTGATCCAGAGAGCGGCGAGGGGATAGGACATAAGGATGCAGTCACAGAGAAGAAATTCGCGGTGGAGAGCTTGAAGAGCAAGCTTGATGATGAGATTGAATCCCATAATAAGCTATCAAAGCAGGTCAGGGAGAAGTCCCTCTCAATCCTGAAGGCACATCTGCCAGAGTTGTTCCGTGCTCTGACCGACTTCTCCAGCGCCTCTTTTGATATGTACTCGAAGCTGAGGCTGATGTCGTTGATGCAGGATCAGGGAAACAACTAGATAATATGTACAGGAGTTAGGATCAGTAATATCCCTCCCTCCCTCGCCAAGTGTTGTAATGCATGTGTTCCCCTACCCCTTTTTGCGGTATGTGTAATAGGCTAGTAGCTCTTTGGATGAGGATAGTTGGGGATGGTGCCTGTTCTTGTTTAATTTATTGAATTGATGAATTCATCTGGTACTTGCGTGGACATGCTGGATAGTTAGCTTGTGATGAACTGGTTACAATCTGTGAGGGTGAAAGCCGTGGTCTATGTAAATGGCAAATTTTGTTGTGATATTCATCCCTCCAGTTTTCTGAGGCACCCGTGACAAATAGAGAGAACCTGCACTGACCTGAATTGATAGCTGCGTTTTCTTTTTTGAAGATATCTACGTTTTCTCAGATATGAACGTAAATTATAGCTGTATGGTGCTTTTATCAATTTGGGTTTTGAAATTTGGCTGTCTTTTATCCCGTCTGTCTTCAGTCGCAACGGAACCAGTGATGCTGTATTGCTGTTGCAATGACAACCTTGCTGAAGAAAGAGATCTTACTTTTGAGAGCCCGCGAGAATGGGATTTGGGAGTGTGGACATGCCGTCAGCCACAAGTACCCATGTGCCGCCTTGGAGATGCCGAACACGCCTGCTGGGGAGAAGACGAGAGGAGAGAGAGGAGTTGAAGTACCACTATTGCACAAGTTATCAACAGTCCCATACCAAGTGTTTCTTGGCATTGGGACTTTATAGGATCCAAGTTTGCTAGACAATTTACAGCCCGCTAGGCAGCCAACGTTTGCTAGTCAATTCGGTTTAGTAGAAACAATGTTGTTTTTGAAAAATTATTCTTCTTCGCAGGTTGTCTACATGGTTATACACTTGCTCTATACATAGGCTATTCTACAAGAGCCGCATATGCAGGACTTGGTTGTGGTGGCTTCACAACGGTTGGTGTCAGCGGTCAAGTTTTTTTTTTGGGCAGATGAGTGTCAACTAGTCTTCGTACTGATGGTTACTAGAGTGTGCGTGGTGTTCTGCTTTTTTGTGGCCGTGTGTTTTATTTAAGCAGAATCAGAAGACATTTTTCAAAACTTTGTATCACCTCAATGTAATGTTCTTGAAAATTAATAGTCTTCCTTTATGGAAAAAATGATACGAGAAGGAGAGGGGAAGAAAAGTATTGGCAACAATTCGAGTGCTTTCTAGTCTTGACGTCTAGGGCTCTCCCTAGGCGACTCGAGGAAGTTACGGTGGTGACATCCGGTTCATCATCGTTCCTTCCTCCTCTGATCTCCTAGTGCGTGTTCGCCTTGGAGAGTCCAGATTAGGTTTCCCTTACGCCCTAATCTCCTATTTCCCTAGATCAGTTTTGTTGCGTTCGTCTTTTTCGTCCTGTCTTGCTCATCCACAAACTCCCAAACCCTAGACTCTGCTAGCCGTCTGCCACTTGTGTCCACTCAAAGTCCGGATCGTCACCAGTTTCTGCTGATCGAAGTCCTCGATGTGAGTGGGCTCCCATCGAGGGGGTGGAAGGGTTGATGGAGAAGTTGAATCTGTTGGTGGCGGAAAAGTAGAGCATCAAGCTGGCTAACCAGTCCCGCGTGCCCCAATGAAGCTCATGGCATGGAACGGTTAGGGCCTCGGCAATGCCCCGATAGTTTGAGGACTTCTGCATTGTCACAAGTCCGTTCAGGCAGATATACTCTTTCTGTCTGAAACTCTGTTGGATGATCATAGATTGGAGAGAAAAAAATTATCTCTGGGTTTGTCAAATATGGTGGCGGTGAAAGAGGATGGAAAAGGAGGGGAATTGTTGTGTTGTGGAGGAGGGGGGTCAATGTGATTTTGAGGAACTATTCGATAAATCATGTTGATGTTGATGTGGTGGAAGATGATGGATTTTGCTGGCAATTCGCAGGCATCTATGGGGAGCCTAGAGTGGAACACAAACATCGCACGTGGAAATTATTGAGAGACCTCCATGGGCTGCAAGCTATGCCATGGCTATGCGCAGGTGATTTTAATGAAATTCTTCACCATCATGAAAGGGAAGGGGGAGTGCCAAGGTCACAGTCCTGTTTGGATAGCTTTAAACATGTGTTGGAGGACTGCAATCTCTCTGATTTGGGGTTCACAGGGGATGTTTTCACCTAGCGCAATCACAATCATAATAGTGATGATTATATAAAGGAAAGATTGGATCGGGCAGTAGCGAATGGAGATTGGAGGGCTAGATTTCCATGTGTCTCGGTGCATAATGGTGACCCTTTTCATTCTGATCATCAGCCTATCATCATATCAACAGAAAAGGCCAATATGAGAATAGGAGGGAGGAGAAGCTGTTCTCTTTTGAAGCTAGCTGGCTTGAAAAACATCAGTATCGGGAGGTGGTGCAAATGGCTTGGGAGAATGGCAGATGGGAGAGTGAGGCGAAGGTGGTAGACGCTATAAGAAGTATTGCAAAAGGGTTGCAAGACTGGAGTGTTAACGTGCTGGGAGACCTAGAGAAAAGGTTGAAGAAAGCCAAGGCAGAGCTAGAGGGCTGTAGAAGAAGGTCCATTTCACAGGAAGATGTGACGAAGGAGGCGGTGCTGCATTTTAAAGTGGATAGATTAGAGGAGCAAATTGATATATATTGGAAGCAAAGAGCTCATGTGAATTGGCTCATGAAGGGGGATAGAAACACGACTTTTTTCACCATTGTTGTAAGGAGAGGAGGAGGCATAATAGAATAGGAAATTTGAAAAAGGAGAATGGGGGCCGGGTGGAAGATGAAGTATAGAAGCAGGGTGACGAGATCCTAACATAGGGGTATGTTAAGCCTTGGGATCAAGGGTTCCCGACAAGAGACCCCCCGACCAACCTATCCAGGATCGCCCGGGGGCTCGGGGGCTATATCCCTCGGGTACGCTCGTGCGTACCCTTAGGCAAAGGAACCAGGCCGAGCCCGAGAACGCCCGCCACCTCTGTTCGGAGCTCGGGGGCTCGCCCGAGCCTTAGGCTCCTGATCAATGGAAGCTTGAACCCAATCCTTGGCTCCCTCCCGGCCTTCGGCGCCAGCCATGGCCCGGGCACGAGAAGATGCGCCCCGAGCCAGTGAGGCCCAGAGCTTCTTCGGCTCCACGACATCGCCATGGTCCACATGGCGCCGTTGCAAGACCCTCCTGGACTCCGGTGCATGTAGACCATAGGCACAACTCCCCCAAATCGCCTTGTACCCTAGCTACCTCGAGATATAAGGGGAAGGTCGAATCCTAAGAGGGGGAAGGATGATTCTAGACAGATCATTCGAGTCCTCACCACTCCGCTCACGCTCTGCACCGAGAGCAGGGAAACCCAGAGAGCGGCACTGAGAGCTCCTCCACCGCACCTGTCGTCTTCCTCCTCTCCGACGAGGGGGAAGGCTCCACGACGGCAAGGCGAACTGAGGATCAGCACCGAGCGATTCCCTACCAAATCTCTCTGTTTCTTCCTTACACTTTGTTGTAACCCCCTAGATTTTGGATGCTCTTGAGTATAAGGATCATCAACTGCTGGACGTAGGGCATCGATCGGCCCGAACCAGGATAAACCATTGTGTCCCCTCTATGATTCTTGTGTTCTTGAGTCCACGCGAGTGAAAGGTCCTAATATGGATAGATGAGGGTGAATAGCCTATTTAAAAATCTACAAATCACTAGAGCAAAATGATTAGTATAACAAATGGCGTAAAGCAAGTTTTGCTCTAGCTCTACAAGGGTTGCAAGCCACCTATCCAATCAATTCTAGTTGCTATGATCTCTAAATCAATCAAAGGCTAAGTCACTATGAGCTCTCAAAAGCTAGCTACACTAGAGAGCTCAACTAGGTGAGAAGCTACACCAACAAGTAAGACAAGCTCTAAAAGCTAATTACACTAAAGAGCTTGTAACAACTACTTTGCAAGTAAGTAAAGGAGTGAGTGGAATGTTTATACCACCGCGTAGGGGATGAACCAATCACAATGTAGATAACCAATCACCGGGAGAAGTCTAATCAAACACAAGATGGACACAAGATTTTTCTCTCGAGGTTCACGTGCTTGCCGGCACGCTAGTCCCCATTGTGTCGACCAACACTTGGTGGCTCAGCAGTTAAGAGGTGTTGCACAAACCTCGTCCACACAATTGGACACCGTAAGAACCTACCCACAAGTGAGGTAACTTAATGACACGAACAATCCACTAGAGTTACCTTTCGGCTCTCCACCGGGGAAGGTACAAGACCCCTCACAATCACAGGAGCCGGCCACGAACAATCACCAACACGTGCCAGACCTCCACCGCTGCTCCAAGCCGTCTAGGTGGCGGCAACCACCAAGAGTAACAAGAACTCCACAGTCACAACAATCCCCAAGTGCCACTAGATGCAATCACTTAAGCAAATGCACTAGGAATCACTCTCAATTTCACTATGATGATGAATCAAGAATGGAGATGAGTGAGAGGTATTTGCTTAGGCTCACAAGGATGTCAAGTATGTCAAAGTGCCAAGAGAGAGAGAGCCCCAAGCCGGCCATGGTCTATTTATAGACCCCCAACAAAAATCCAACCGTTACACAGCTTGGAGGTGATCGGACTCAGCCCCGCGTCCGGTCCGGTGCATCCGGTCGCACCTGCCATCCAACCACGATGCGCCATGTCGCCTCCATTCAAATTCGACCATTGCCGCCAATGTTCGCGCGTGTCAGCCGCTGACCGGATGCGCCTCTCCGTTTGACCGGACGCAGACCGCGCCAGAGTCCGGTCAACAACAGAGAAGGTCTAGAGCGTGAAAATCACGATCGGACGCGTTAGGTCTAAGCTGACCGGACGCGCCAGTGAGTCCAGTCAACACAGTAATCTTCTCCGCGCTCTTCTCGCTGTTGATGTCAGCGTACGTCAACCTTGACCGGACGCAACCCCTGTGCGTCTGGTCGCTTCTTCGTTCTAGCGTTCAGTCGGGACTTGGCCTCCTCGGCCGCGCTCAGCACTGACCGGACGCACCCGGGCTGAGTCCAGTCACCCTGGCGCTAGCGTCTGGTCACGAACTTTCGCCTCCTTTTCTATTTTTCTAAGTTCGCGACCGCTTCACCCTTCTTCTAACTTGTTAATCACAAAGTGTAGAACTTATGTGCACGTATGTTAGCATTTTTTAAAGCATTTTACAAGGGTTACATGTTAGCACACTAGGTTCCAAAATGCAATGCATGAATTATGTCACTTAGTGGCACTCGATAAACCGTTTAGCCAAAAAATTTTCCTCTTTATAGTACGACTATCGATCCTAAATGTGATCACACCCTCTATGGTGTCTTGATCACCAAAACCAAAATCCTAGCAATATCTTTGCCTTGATCTTCATTGGGTTTTGTTTTTCTCTTTCTTTTTTTTCTAAATTGAGCACTTGATCATCTCTTGGTCATCACCATACACCATGATCATCTTCTTAGCTCCATCACTTGCATTGTACCAACCTCATCTAATCCACACACTCAGTAAAGAGGTTAGTACTAAGGTTTTATCAATTAGCTAAAACCAAACTATGGCTTTCAGTGAGCCACCAAAGACATGTACTTTGACACTATCACGAACAACAATGCATGCCGTGGTTTCGACCCCACGACACCACCCTTGAAAGCACTAGTTTGGTTTTGGATAATTGATGAAACTTAAGTGTACTAACCTTTGTCATAAGTGATGAACATGAGCTAGGTTGGTATACACTAAGTGATGGAGCTAGATGATGGTCATGGTGATGGTGATGGCCTAAATGAAGATCAAGTGCTCCAATTTGGAAAAGAAGAAAGAGAAAATAAAATGAGCTCAAGACAAAGGTATATTTTGATAGAGCCATTTTGTTTTGTCACTCAAGACACCATAAAGGGTGTGAGTGGATTTAGGATAGATAACCATACTATAAAGAGGGAAAATATTTAATTACAATGGTTATCTAGTGCCACTAAGTGTAAGTCTCATTTGCATATACTGTGCGCTTAGTGATGTGGTGAGATGCATGAGAAAGCCCTTTAAAACCTTTGTGAAAATCTAACCCAAGTGTTAAAATTGTTTTGTCAATCTTTGAGGGGTTAGTATCTTTGAAAGGGTGAAGAAGAAAAGGAGTTGAGGAGCTTCTGGTTGTGGAGCTGCTGCTTCTGGTTGGGAGCGTGTGGGCGCTTTAGCTCGGCGAGCTGGGCCGCAGGCGCTGGCCCGGGTCGGCCCATCGTTGACTGAGTGTTGGAGGCGCTGCTGGCTTTGCTGCTCGGTAAGGCTGGACGAAAAACTCAAAGCTCGTTAGCTCGCTCGACTCGTTACCATAACGAGTCGAGCCGAGTCAAGATTTTAGCTCGTTAGCTATAACGAGCTAACTCGAGCTAGCTCGCGAGCAGCTCGCGAGCCAAACGAGCCATAGTTTTAGGAAAAAAGTCATCATAACTTATATTATGTTTGTATTACTTCATGTCTTGCACTCTGTAAATGGTTGATATATTAGCTCATACGAATATTTTATTCAATTTAAGGCTATTGGATATATTATTTTTGTATTATTACTATTTTCAAGGTTTTGATAAATGCAAATATTAAATTTTGTATATTTTTTATAACTGCTATCGAGCCAGCTCGAGCTTTTAACGAGTCGAGCCGAGCTGGCTTTTTGGCTCGTTAAGATAACGAGCCGAACCGAGCTGGTTCGTTATCCTAACGAGACGAGACGAGCTGAGCCGAGCTGGCTCGTTATCCAGCCTTACTGCTGGGCCACGACGGAGTGAGGCAGAGCACGTGCGTGTGCTCGCGTGTTGTCGCGGCCGGTGCCGCGTGGACCGTGCCATTTTTGCATGCAAGAGAAGGAAATTTCCACTTGGGCAGCGGGGACCACTCTCTCTATTTTTTATCCGTTGCATGCAACCTGGGAGAGCCGCCTGCCGCTGTTCCTTTTCAGCTACGCGCTACTGCATGCATTGACCGTAAAGCTGGACGAAAAGCTCGCAACTCGATAGCTCGCTCGACTCGGATTGATAGTGGCTCGGCTCGGCTCGGCTCGTTTAATTTCTCAAACGAGCTGAGCAAGCATCCTAGCTCGTGTCTTAACGAGCTAGCTCGAGCCATCTCGCGAGCCTAACGAGCTAAAGTTGTTGGCCTTAAACTTTTATTAGTGTTATATAACTTTATGTCTTACACTTTATAACTTGTTGGTGATTGGACTTTGACTCTATAAATTTTAGATTAATTTGACTCTTTTTATTTTAAATGAATGTATGGATAATGGATGCATCATATATGAAATGGAGTATGAACCATAGACAATGTATGATGTATAGTATTATAATATAATAGTACATATTATTTTTGTATGATTTATTAAGACTTATGAATGGACTAGTTTTATATTATTACCATTATCAAACTTTAGATAATACACATATTACATTTTTTATGTTTTAATATGGCTGGCTCGCGAGCTAAACGAGCCAGCTCGAGCTCGTAAACGAGCCGAACCGAGCCAGCCTTCTGGCTCGTTAAGATAACGAGCCGAGCCGAGCTGGCTCGTTATCTTAACGAGCCAGAACGAGCCGAGCCAAACGAGCCGAGCTGGCTCGTTAGTCCAGCTTTAATTGACCGTGTGAGAGAGGTGCTGGGGCCCGCGCTGCGTGTGGGACCCGCTCGGGAAGTGGAGAGGCAGGGCGCATGTGCTGTGCTGGCGCAGGGGACCGCTGCCGCTGCCGTTCGATTCAGGGGGTGTTGAGTTCCCGCCTAAAATTTTTTTATCCTATCACATCGAATATTTGGACACATGCATGAAGTAGTAAATGTAGACGAAAAAACTAATTGCACAGTTTGGTTGGAAACCACGAGACGAATTTTTAAGCCTAATTAGTCCATGATTAGCCTTAAGTGCTACAGTACACACACGCGCTAATGACGGGTTAATTAGGCTTAATAAATTCGTCTCACGGTTTCCAGACGAGTTGTGTAATTAGTTTTTTTATTAATATTCGAAAACCCCTTCCGATATCCCATGAAATATCTGATGTGGCACCCAAAACCTTTTCACCTTCCAACTAAACACCCCCTCACAAGGACGCGCGGCCCGTAGGGTCCACTGCCCGTTGGGGCGTGGAACAGGGGAGCCGCATGGGTGCACCGCTTCTGCGGTTCTGCCCGTTGGGTGGCCTGGCCAGCGAAGGGATAAGGCTGAGGTCCTTCCCTTCCCTTTCCCCTCTCTGTTTCTATTCCCCATTCTTGTACCTAAAGAACAGAACAGAGAACCAGCTCTCTCTTTCTCCTCTCTCACTCCTAAGAATTTGTGCTCCATTCAAGTGAGAGATCAAGCTCTAGTGACTGATCTTGAGAGCTTCAAGAGCATCTCCTCCCTCTCCTCTCCTTTCTCAAGCGTGGTGCTCATTCTTGAGAGGATTTGAGGGAAACCCTAGTGTGTGCATTTGAGGTTATATATTTGGTGGCACTAGGTGGTGATTGTGATTGTGGATTTCTTATTAGTCTTGGTAATTGCCGTCACCTAGACGGTTGGTGATTTGTTGATTAATGAGAGGATTTGGTGATTGTGTCCGCCCCCAATCAAGGTGTTTGTGAGGGGTTCTTGTGCCTTCCCCGTGAGAGATCACGAAAGGCAATTCTAATGGATTGCACGTGGCTTATGGATCTCCATCTTATGTTGGTTGTGCGGCACCCGGTTGCGCGTTAGGCGTGAGATGCCTATTAGCGTGTGAATCTCCAAGTGGGTGAATCACCACAATGAGGGCTAGCTTGCCGGCAAGCAAGTGAACCTCGGTAAAAAATTATTGTGTCATCTTGTCTCCAAGGATTTCATTGATATTGACTGATTGTCACTTGCCACGGCGGTATATCTATCTCACTCTCTTTTGTATTTACATTTCTAGTGTAGCTAAGCTCTTTAGTGTAATTAGTTTTGAGACCTAGTTTGTGTCTTATTAGTTTGGTTAGTGAGACTCTTTAGTTAGTCTTTTAGAGCTCACTAACTTAGAGAGTATGACTTAGCCTATGTGTGACTTAAAGATCATAGTAACTAGAATTGTGGATAGGTGGCTTGCATTTTTAGTAGGCTAGCGCAACACTCGCTTTGCCGTTTAATTATCTAACCACTTTGCTTAAGTGTTGTTGTAGAATTTTTTTAGGCTATTCACCCCCTCTAGCCATTTAGGACTTTTCAACCCTTCCCTGAGATGCCAACTTTTCTAACCTAGCATCGCACCTCCAACTCGTGGCTTGCTCGATCGCCTTTCTAATCAGTATCTGTGTCCACCCGATCATCTCTTGCATATGGGTACCGGCGCCTCCAATGTTAGGCATCAAGTTTGCCACCCCTTCTTAACCCTCCCCCTATCTCAGGCACCCCATTGAGGTGCTGCCGCCTGACTCCTAGGCGCTCCTACTCATCAACACCCTCGTCACCGTCAATGTCAAGATCCGCGTTTCGATCACCATGGAACTGAAGATGCCCAACTTCTCCAAGTGGGCGCAATTCTTTTGTCTAAAAGCATCTAGGCCCCTAGTTGGGTTTCGATGATTAATGACGACACAAGATTACTATGACTAACATATGTTTTGCAGAGGCAAATTGAGTTAGGTCATGGTAATGGTGATTGATTAGACAATTATGGTTTTCATGCCCCTATCGTTAGAAATCGTTTTGGTTTTCAAAGGATGGACGACAAGGTTAAGGACAAACTAGTTCTAAGTGTCAATTGGCGTTGGAGAGACACTTAGAGTAGTTTAGGACTTTGCTTTTTCCTTTGACCATACTATTAAGGGGGGTATGAACTAGTAGCTTGGCCTAGGTGAGTCTAATGGTTTAGGTGTGGTGCACACTTGTCAAACTTAGCACTAGGAAGCTCATGGACAGCCCAAAGATAGATTTTAGCCAACTTCATTCACAAAGAATTTCGAATTAGAAGTGAATGGAGGGTCAAACTATTGTCCGGACGCTAGTTTCACTGTGACCGGACACCACTGCGTAGAGTTCGGTCAGTAGTGAGTTACGCAGCCGAGGGCCAGTCATCGACCGGACGCTGGACGGTGGTCCGAACCAGACGCGCAGCTAGTGGTATCTGTAGTAGTAGGGTCACGGTGCTGACATAGGACCAGACGCAAGGTGGCAAGCGACTGGACGCTGGGCAATTGGAGTTCGGTCAACATCAGAGAGGTTCTAGAGAAGTAATTCAACGACCGAACACGTCAGGTGGGCGCTGACCGAACGCTGATCAGCGTCTGGTTGGTGTAACGGTCGTCTAACAGTGCTGGTGTCACGTAGCTGTTAGCTACTGACCAGGCGTCCAGTCACTCTGACTAGCGTGTCTGGTCATCACGAGATTTGCTGAGTTTGATCCTAACGGTTATGTTTGAATGGGGGTGTATAAATACATCTCCTACTCATCCAATTCAGCTCTCTTATCCATTTGTTCAGCTGAGGAAACACTTTGGAGTGCAAGGGAGAGCAAGAGCCTAGTGGGTGATTGAGATTTGAGAATCCAAGATTAAGGACCTCATTAGTGCATAGGGAGTAGCAAGTGTGGATCCACTTTTCTCATTAGGCTTGTCTTGGTCAGGTGAGAATTTGTGCTTGTTACTCTTGGTGATCGCCATCACCTAGATGGCTCAGTGGTGATTGAAAGCTTGGTGATCATCCGACGGAGCTTGTGGATGACCCAAGTCATGGTGTGAGCGGTTATGGGCGATTCACCGTGATAGAGTGTCGAAGAATCAGCCCGTATTGAGCACTTGATCCTTGTGCGGATCAAGGGGGAGCTACACCCTTGCGCGGGTGCTCCAACAGGGACTAGTCGGGAGTGGTGACTCTCCGATACCTCGGAAAAACATCGCCGTGTTCCTCTCCCTCTCTTTACTTTGAGTGTTTACATTTGAGCAATTCAATTCATGTCTTTACATTCTTAGAATTGCCCTGCTATAGTAGGATTGGAACCTATGGTGCAAAACTTTTGTGCAGTAGAATAATAGAAACACTTTTAGGCACAAGGGGGTGAAATGGGCTAAGAGTAGGGCTTAATTATTGCAAGAAAGTTAGAATAAGCCCAATTCACCCCCCCTTGGGCATCTTGATCCTTTCAATTGGTATCGGAGCCGCGTGCTCCTTAAGTTAGGCTTAACCACCTAGAGCAAGATGTCCCATGGGGATGGACCCCCTCCCGTCTTTGAGGGAGATGATTTTTCTTAGTGGAAAATTCGCATGGAGGCGTATCTGAGGCTTTAGATGTTGGAGTGCTTAGAGCCGCCACACAAGGCTTCCCAAAATCTAAGGATCCTGCCAACCTTGATGGTGATGAGGTTCACTACGAGAAGTGGAATGCAAAGGCTAGAAACACCCTCTTTAGAGGCCTTTGCAAGAACGTCTTTAACCGTGTGCAGAACCATAAAGACTCCCATGCACTATAGTCGGACATTTGTGCGCTCCATGAGTGAACCAAGAGTGTGCGTGAGGAACGCTATCACCTTGTGATGAAGAAGCTTAATTCATTTGAAATGTTTCCTAGTGAAAGTGTTAATGAAATGTATTCTCGCTTGAATGTTCTTGTAGAGGAGGTCAATGGGCTTGGACTCACTCAAATGCAACCATCCAATGTTGTGAGAAAGATCTTGAATGTCCTCCCCATTGACAAGTATGGGCATATTGTGATAGTGCTTCATCAAGATGATCTTTTTACCGCTACGCCAACTCAAATATTGAGGATCAATGCACATGAGATGTACATGCACATCACACCTCAAGAGGGCTCTTTATCCTCAAAGAAGAAAGACTTGGCATTCAAGGCTAGCCAAGAGAAGAGAAGCAAAGAAAAGATTGCTCATGGTAGTTCAAGTGATGATGAAGTTGATGATGCAAGTCTTGCTCTCATGGTGAGAAGAACCGCCAAGATGCTCAAAAAGCTAAACAAGAATGATATCAAGTTTGATGGCAAAAAGAAGAAATTCTTCACTAGTAGTAGAAGGAAGCACATCTCTGAAATTCTTCACTAGAAGTAGAAGGAAGCCCATCTCTGAAATGGATTGCTACAATTGTGGAGATCTTGGTAATCTAGCTCATTGTTGACGGTCGTCAACCATCAATTTCAAACCGTCAATAAAACATGAAAGATGGCAAATAATAAATAAAAATGTAGAATAGGGGTTTAACT
Source organism: Saccharum hybrid cultivar R570 (assembly GCA_038087645.1). Lineage (NCBI taxonomy): Eukaryota > Viridiplantae > Streptophyta > Magnoliopsida > Poales > Poaceae > Saccharum > Saccharum hybrid cultivar. The sequence goes on from JAQSUU010000496.1 coordinate 23,046,265, forward strand.
AACAGAATTCCATAGGTTTTGGGGAATCTGTGTTTCTGCAGGGAGTTATCAGGAAGTAAACGGAGAAATGAATAAATATCAAGCTAAAAAGCATATTCCACGGCGGCATGAAGTGAAGAAGGATCTAGAAGATATGAGAAGGCAGACCCCCGAAGGTGGGACCCACCTAGAAGTGACCTAGGTCGGCCGAACTGGAGGTCCACCTGTCAGCCTCGGCGTTCGCACATGATGCTCCACTGCCTTAGGGTTTCAATCTCCTCCGTTGTTTCAAGTCGGTTTGATCTAAGGGTTGCCGTTCATTCCACCGGCCTATATAAACAGAGCCCACCCCTCCCTCCTGAAGGGAGAAGCCAAGAGGAAATCAGTTGATGCCAAGGAGAATTTCTCCACCAGAGATTAGATTAGCTACTCAAAGTTCTAGTATAGGCTAGCTAGCAAAGTTTAAGTAGAGTTTGGGTTCTCGCTCGAGGATTCTAGATCTGCAGTCATCTGGAGTCTGGTATAATATTTTGTATCTCTCCTTTGTTATGATTTTGTTCTATTTCAATATTATATTCTTATTTATTATGTTCCTAGTTTGCTCTAGTAGTATATTTGATATAGTCATGATTAATTATGAGTTTATGCATATGTTCGCAAAGCGCTTAATCCAGTACTCGAGTAGGTTAAGTGGTAGCCAGTATGTAAGCGTGGTGCTTAGATATTGTATGCCTGCGGATGCACTCTATATGCTAGAAAGTGTGGTAGATCGCGGGTGTGACAATTATCCCGTTGAGTCCTTTGTAACCTACACCTCGTATATAGAACTAGTAGAACCCGATTGTAGAGGAATAGTCTAGCTATGTTCTGGCTCTCCTCTAGCAATGTTCCTTATGTGTAGATGAAGAGTCCTTTGTGCTATATATGATTGTATATTTGCTAGAGTACGCGGGATTCAACCTCTTAACTAATCTCCTGTCAGGTCTTTACTAAACTTGTGTAGTATCTATTCCTATCTCTGGGGTTATCAATATTTATGCTTACATTTATTCATTATCCTTATTTATGTACCATTGGCTTACCCCTGTTTGGGCATGTCCTATGTGATTTATTTTCATCATAAGTAATCCACAATGATTGGTTATTTCATGCTGCTCAATTTCAATAGCTTTTCGCTGTGGTAAAGTATAAATAATGATACCTGAAATACTCCCGGTGAAGTGCTACAATGGTAGGATTAATCTATGCGCTTGCGGATTTATTGTTATTTAATATATTCAATATTACTAGTCACATGAAATGATAGCCAATTTGATAATACATATCTAGCTTCATTTGCTGAGGATGACAACCTGGTTCCATAGTTAGATGTGTAGTGATTACTAAGTGACTACTACTAAAACAAGTGTTGCATTAATAAATACCAACACTCATCAATGCCCCAAACCCAAGAAAGGCAAGTACAAAAAGAAGTACAAGGGTAAGAAAGATGACTCAAGTGATGATGATGAGAAGAAGAAGAAGAACAAGCCATACAAGAAAAAAAAGGGAAGAAGGAGTATCACAAGAAGAAGAATGGCAAGACTTATATTATTGGTGGTTGGCTCACGTATATTGAATCAACAAGTGGCTCATCTGATGGTGAAAGTGAAAACGAAAAAGAGAAGGTGGCTGCTCTTGTGATTGGTTCTTCACTATCTCCACCGCCACCGCCACCATCATCCTCTACACACCTATGCCTTATGGCCAAAGGTGAATGAAAGATACAAAGAGATGATGATAGTAGTGGTGATGAAAATGCTAGTGATGATGAGAATGGTAGTGATAGTTATGAAGAATTTGAATCACCTTCTTATGATGATCTTGTCAAATTGCTAAACCAATACACTAAAATCATTATAAAGACAAGAGCTAAAAATGAGAAGCTAGAACTTGAGAATGATTAACTCTTAGCAAAGTATGACATAGCCAAAAAAGCTAGTGATGTGCTTAGAGAAGAAAATAAAATTGTGTCATCTATACTCAAGGAGCTCAAAACCTCTAAAAAGGAGCTTAGAGGAAAACATGATAAACTCGAGGAGATACACAATAAGCTCATCACTAGTTACAGCTTGCTAAAAGAAGAGTACACCAATCTCAATATTAATCATGATAATCTTTTTCTTTCTCATGAGTTTTTATACAATCGCATGATGCTACTAACAATGTTGTTAAGATTGATATAGCCACATCATATGATGACTTAATTGTTGAGGGCATTGAGCAAGGTTCTTGTAGCAAAGGCAAGAAAGTGGTTGAGTCTGACAACTATGATGACTATGTCAAGCTCAAGAAGGATCTTGAAAAGCTATCAATCACCAACACAATTGTGATAGGAAACCTTAACAATGATCATGACATGGCTCTTGAAAATGAGATGCTTAGAGAAGAAAACAAGAGGCTCAAATTGGAGAAGGACCTTGAGAAGCTATCAACTCATGACGAACTTAGAGAAGAGAACAAGAAACTCAAGTTAGAGAAGGAACATCTCAAGACCGGTTTGAGCAAGTTCACAAGAGGCCAATATCTTCAAAGTAAGTTACTAATGAACACTGTGATGAAGATGGATAGAAGTGGTATTCACTACTACAGGATTCTTAATGGCAGCGGGTGAATTTTGTTAATGGAGGTGGGCAAAGGCGTCCGTCGCGGTTGAAAGGTCACCGTTAATGGTGGCTTAACCGCGGCGGTTGCCGGCCCCCGTCACGGTTAACGCATTAACCGCGGCGGGCAAATAAGGTTGACCACCACGGTTAATTGTGATTAACCGAGGCGGCCGTCCTTATTTACCCACTGCGGTTAACCTTTTCACCATGGCGGCTGCGTTAAGGCTACCGCCTCGGTTAAACTTGTTAACCGCGGTGGACATTGTTACTTGCCCGCCTCGGTTAACATTTTTTAAGAAAAAAATAAAATGCAGCAGTGAGCAGATATATATATGTAACTAATTTAGATTTAACAAATCAATCACACACGTATAAAAGATATTCATGCAGACACATATATAAGACATTCATACATCTAGGTGTTCTCGTTCCATACATGAAACCAACAAAAACATTAAAGTCTTTACACACATACATGTCTTGATGAAACAAATTACGTTGTCCGCTAGCTACCTCAACTTGCCTAATCCAAACAAATCTAGAAAAGTGTAATCCGGGACACGTAGCATGGTGCTCTAGTTTCTGATCTTCTCGTACTCGGGAAGCTACCCCAACTGACTGTCCTCGTTGAAGAAGGTTCGCCCTTCATGCACGCATTTGTCTGTGACAAACTTACATATGTCCGCTACTGTTAGATTGGAGCAGTGTTGGTTGACCTGTTCCCTGTGCCACCAGTCCAGTCCTTCCTTGAGCTGCCGCCAGCTGTGGCTGTATGCCTTGCACGCCCTCAGGTACTCGCAAATGTAGTACCCACATAAAAGTGATCCTTCCAGCTGTTTGGCGCACTGCACGATACACAAGCATTAGAACATTATATATAGAGAGAGAATGCTAGGTGTAATAGCACAAACGACTTTTGATATACATATTAGGAACTCACGCCTAAGTTTCAGTTTATTCCCATGCTTCTTCTTAAACTTCTCGGATCTTCGATCATAGAAATTGGGATCTTTCAAGTACTCCTTATAAGCGCTGTACGAAAAGCACTAGTGTTAACAACAATTTCAATACGTATGATAACCGTAGATGAATAAGAAGTTTCGTCACTTACTATCTCAAGCAGCTTTCAAAGTGTTTGTACCCTACTTTGTTTGAATTCTGCAATGAGTCAAATATACAGGCCCTACCATCCTAAGGATAGACCATAAAAGCAATCCAGTGGCCCGTGAGGCCCGAGCTGCACCATTCAAACAAAATACAGATTATGATGAGAAGTGGTGAGAAGAGCCATGGCTACATATATATATGTTCCAGACATGTTTTTGACTTACCCAAAGTGGTGGGCAGCCAGGATACACCCATTTTCGTTGATCTTCTTCATTGCTCCATATATGTACATTGCCATCGCCAACTTGGATTTGTCGAGCTTATCTTTCCGGTATTGGTCTCTCTGTGGCTTGGTCAAGTTCACTAGATCTTCATGGGTGTCCGGTAGATCGTAACCCATGATGATTCTCTCACTAATATGCATTGGAGAGAGATAGACAATACCCAGTGAGCATTCCTTGCTTACATGGGCCATCATCCTGCAAGAACAAGTCGTTGTGCCATAAGTAGTCTTGACGAAGTACCTATACGGATGCAAGGGATGTGTGAAAGTCATAATTTACTTACAAAGCAAACAAGGTAACTTGGGCGATGTCAAGGTCATCTCATCGCAGTAGTCTATACATGTCGTGGAATTCTACAACGAGTTCAACATCTTCGGGCAAGTGGAAGTACTCCGCCGGAACCTTGATGACGAAACTTGACAGGCCGGCTTTTGCTGCTTCCATATACCACAAATGGAACCTCCTTACCTCCCACGGCTCCTCACAGACGAGCTGGGCCTTAGATTTCATGAACTTCCCATGCTCGAAGTGGCCGGAGCATTCATCCGAGATGGGCCACAAATGAACTGGTGTTTTCGGCCTGGAACAACGGGGCTTGAAATGTTAGGGTGTGAAAACAAGCAGCTAATAACATATTATAATTTGACTATGCTTGCCGGTAGCATACCCTTCAAATGCAGTCGAGTATGGGAGCTGGGGTATGGTCTCCTCTTCATGGTCTGTAGGCTTTCTTGGCGGGGGAGGACATTGGCTTGTGCTCGGTTGGCTTGCAGGCGGTGTCTTCACCCCATGTGCTGCCTCTGTACCTCCCATTGCATTGCTCATGCCCATAGGCTAATTGCCGGGAGGCGGACTATTTGGATAAGGACAGCTTGTGCTCGGTTGGCTTACAGGCGGTGTCTTCTCCTCCAGTGCTGCCTCTGTACCTCCTGCTACATTGCTCGGGCCTGGAGGCGGACTGCCAGTAGGCGGACTGTTTGGAGGAGGAGGGCTTGTGCCTGGGCCTCCATTGTTGTCCTTGTCATCTACGCCATCATCGTCGTCATCGCCACCGCCGTCATCGTCATCCGGGGGAGAAGACGCAGGCTCTGAGTGCTGTGATGCCAGCGTCGACAGCTCCAGCTATAAAAAGCTCATCATTGCATATGCCATTGAGAAGTTCAAACATTACCAAAATTCATAGTAGGAGTACAAGAGCAGCAACCACTTAGAGTAGTAGGAGTAGATATAGTAGTGAATAGAGTAGTAGTACTACACAGTGTAGCAGCCAACACCAGTGTAGCAGTAGTAGTACAGAGATTGTAGTAGTAGTAGTACAGAGGTAGTAGAACTTGACTAGCTTACAAGTACATAGAGTAGTACTAAGAGTAAGAGTAGTAGTAGAGGTAGTAGTAGAGTATCAGTAGTAGTAGTCGTATAGAGCACCACAGTAGCATAGAGGTAGTAGCACAGAGGTAGTAGTAGAACAGAGGTAGTAGAAGCAAAGTAGCAGCCAGTAGGAGAGTAGTGTATGACAGTAGAGTTGTATAGAGTATTATTAGATATATTAGTAGTAGACATATGGCTCCAAAGTCATGCTCAGTAGTAGTATAGTAAAGGAGTAGTAGTAGGACTATATAGTATAGTAGTAGGAATAGAGTAGGTAGTCAGTCCACTATAAGCAAAAATCACATATGCTCAATTCCAACACAATAGCTCAATTCCAACAAAATAATTGGCATCACAGGCAGTGGGAACAAAATCACAGGCATATATGGAACAAAATCGACAATGGCATATATATGCTCAGTGTAATTGGCATCACAGGCAGTGGGAACAAAATCACAGGCATATATGGAACAAAATCGACAATGGCATATATATGCTCAGTGTAATTGGCATCACAGGCAGTGGGAACAAAATCACAGGCATATATGGAACAAAATCGACAATGGCATATATATATGCTCAGTGTAATTGGCATCATAGGCAGTGTGAACAAAATCACAAGCATATATGGAACAAAATCGACAATGGCATACAAAATCGACAAAATAATTGGCATCACAGGCGGTGGGGAGGAGCTGCACATCACAAACCGTGTCCGAGATGTCGCCCCTCGGATGCAGAGGATGGCAGCGGATGTAGAGGAGGAGAGCTCCTGGGTTCACTGGCCCCCCGACGAAGGTCCTTGGCGCGGAGAAGCGGGGCAGAGCTCGGGCACGGCAGAGAGGACACCGACCCCGGTGATGGTGGCGCTAGGGTTAGGAGGACCACGGCGGTGCCCACGCGAAGGACGGAGGCCGCTGCAGAGGACGGCATGGGGTTGCGGATGACGGTGGCCGGGGCCGTGGATGACAGAGGCTGAGGACGCGGACGATGGTGGCGCGGCGACCGGAGCTAGGGTTCCAGCCCCAGTTCGCATCGGCGGCCGGAGCAACGGATCCGCCCTGAGCAAGGAGATGAAGGCGGGAGTGGGGCCGGGCATGGGGACGAGCGCAGGGGCAGGGATGGTGGTGGGGGCGGCGACGATGGCGGCGGTGGTGGAAGATTTTGGCAGCCCTTCGGGGTCAGATTGAACCGCGCGAAGGACTTAGAAGATTTGGGCCAGATGATGGTGTATATATAGGGAAGGCTTTACCGAGGTGGGCGAGTTAGGGTGCCCGCCTCGGTTAATATTAACCGAGGTGGGCAATGTTATTTGCCCGCTTCCAATAATGTTTGTCATTTATTATCTAAAATGACAAGAGCAGCAGCCACTTAGATAGAGTAGTAGGAGTAGATATAGTAGTGAATAGAGTAGTAGTAGTACATAGTGTAGCAGCCAACACCAGTGTAGCAGTAGTAGTACAGAGATAGTAGAACTAGACTAGCTTACATATCATTAACAGAAATGATGCATACATAAATAATTTGGATCCTCGACGACATACATATCATTAATAATAAGTTACAAAACTTGTCTTCAATGGAGTCACTACATTATTACATATATGTGTGCCATAAATATCATTTCGCTGCAGGCGCTTTCATGGACCTCTTCTCACCATCTGGGCGGGCCCAAGGCATCATCTTGGTCTTGTTGAATCAGTCCTTGACGGCCTTGATCTTCTTTGGATGATTGGTAAAAAGTTAAACCTCTTCGTAGTTGTTGTATTGTTCGGGACTCTGGACCCCATCAGCTCCCACGATCCACTGCTTTTCTGACACAACCACATGCCTTTTTGTGTCCTCTGGATAGACATAGTAGGCTACTTGTGCGACATCAGTTGCTACTACCCACGGATCATCTTTGTAGCTGATACTTTGGAGGTCCACGGTGGTTTGCCCATAATTGTCCACTGCAACCGCCTTCGGCTTGACCCACTGGCACTGGAAGACGGTTATCCGTAGCTCACCGCCATAGTCGAGTTCCCATAGTATGGCCTCCTCTGCCCCGTGGACTCATCGATGCCCTCATATCGAACACTGCTGTTCTGTGCCACACTCTTCTTGTCCTTCTCTTTCGTGTGGAACCTGTACCCATTCACGTCATACCCTTGCCACGTGGTGATTTGGGTGGATGGGCCTGATACAAGCTTCTTAACAGTCTCTGCTTCATCAGATCCTCCATGGGGGTATGTCTTGATCTTTGAGCCACTCCATGAAACTGCTCTTGTGCTACTTTTGGACCCATGCCTCCGTGTGCTGCCCGTCATAAGCGGCGTGGATCTCCTCCAAGTGTTTTTCAACGTATTTGTCCATGGCCACTAACTGATGAAGGATGCTGTAATGAGCTTCATGCACCGTTTCCCTTGGTACATCGGTGCGTACTTTGTGGCCCGTGCACCCCATCCCTGAGGTTCTGCCTTCGTGCTGATGTACTGGCAGCCCAATCGCCCTCCCATCTCTTATGTACTTCGCACACCAGTTTATGGCCTCCTCGGTTGTGTATGCCAGATCATAGAGCCCTTCGGGTAAGCACAGTTATGTACGTATCTGTTGAGGGTGGACATGAACCGCTCGTATGTCCACATCTGGTGTAGGTACATAGGGCCCAGTTGCTGGATCTGATCGACCATATGCATCATAAGGTGTGGCATAATATCAAAGTAAGACGGTGGAAAGCACATCTCGAGCTGGCAAAGAGTCTCCGTGATGAACTGTTTCAGGGCAGGCAGCTCAGCTTCATCGATGACCTTTTGGGTGATGCAGTTAAAGAAGTATGACATCCATGTGATCACCATCTTCACGTACTCTAGACCGATAGCCCTGATCACAATTGGAAGAAACACCGTCAGCATGACGTGGCAGTCATGGGAGTTGAAGTTGGTCATTATGAGGTCTTTCATCAAGACCAGGCTCTTGATGTTGGAAGAGAAACTGGTTAGCACCTTAACACCCCTAAGCAACTGGTACACAGTCCTCTACTCGTCTTTTGTTAGGTTGTAGGCTGCACCTGGGATTTTGACTTTACCGTTCTAAGGTGGTTCCGGGTGAAGGTGTTGCCTGATGCCCTGGTTGACAAGATCCATCCGTGACTTAAGACCATCCTTTGTCTTCCCCTTGATGTCCAACAGGACACCGATCATGCTTTCGAAGACATTCTTCTCCAGGTGCATGCAGTCGATGGCATGGGGTGTATCTAGTGTTTTCTAGTACGACAGATACTTGAAGAAAATCGACTTTTTCTTGAAAGGAACGGTGGGGATAGGCGGTTCCTCCATCTTATCACGCTTTCTCTTCTTTGTCTTGGTCCCCTCTTTCGCTATCTTCTTCTTTCCAAACTCGACCTCCATGTCCTTCACCATGCCAAACACCTTTTGCCCGTATCTAGTTCGTGCTGGTTCTTCAAGCTGCGGCTCGTCCTGGTTGTCAAAGTATTTATTCATTGTAATTCTTCTGTACCTGTGACCTTTGACGAGGAACTGTCTGTGCCTCGTGTACACCATCTTGTTGGATCCCTTAAGGTAAGTGTAGCAGGTATCATCCAAGCAAACTACACAGCCGGTCTTCCCTTTGATCTGCCCTGACAGTGAAAAAAGACTGGGGTAATCGGTGATGGTGACAAAGATGATGGCTTTTAGAGTGAACTTTTCTTTGAGGGACGCATCCATCATCTTGACCCCATGGTCAAATAGTATCTTCATGTCCTCCATCAATGGCTTCAGGAACACATCTATATCATTACCGGGCTGCTTCGGTCTAAAAATAAGCATGGTCAGCATAAGGTACCTTCGCTTCTGATAAGATATGGAGGTAGGTTGTAGATGGTGAGGATGACCAGCCAAGTGCTGTGCGAGCTGCTGAGGTCACCAAACGGGTTCATCTCGTCGGTACTCAGCGCGAACCTAACGTTCCTGGCCTCTTTGCCAAACTCCGGGAAGGCGACATTGAAATCCTTCCACTGCTTGCCATCAGAAGGGTGCCGCAGCTTGCCATCGTCCTTTTTACGACCTTCAGATGCACGCCAAGACATCAGCTAGGCATCCTCGGGGTTTCCAAATATGGCCCACAGGCGATCAATGGTAGGCAAGTACCATAGCGACAGAGCAGGACTTTTCCTCTGCGTGTAACCTTCTTCTTCCTTGTCCTGCTGAGACGAGATCTGCTTCGCCGCATGCTCTTCTTGGCCCCCTTCTTCTTCTTTGGCCCACCCCGCAAGGCTCCCTCATCGTCCGCATCCATGCGACAGCCAGCATTCCTCTTGTATCGACTCGCGCCGCAGTGCGGACAGCTCGTCAACTTCTCATACTCCTTGCCCCGATACAGGATACAGTGGTTAGGGCAGGCATCGAACTTTCTAAGTTTCATTGCCACTGGTCGGATCAGCTTCTTTGCCTGATAGGTATTGGTGGGCACCTTGTTAGGCATTGGGTACGTGGTACCAAGGAGACTTAAGAGCTCATTGAAGCTAGTGTCAGACCAGCCATGCCGAGCCTTCAACATCAACAACTGGAGGTTAAAACGCAGCGCCGTGCACTCCTTCGGACTATCCTTATAGAGAGGATCAACTGTCGCCTGCTTCATCTCTCTGAAATTCTCCAGCCACCCCGGGCAACCAAACAGAATGTTGTCTTCATCGAGGTGGTTAACTAAACCCTCAAAAAGTTGCACATCCTCAGGTTGTGTCACAGTAGCCTCCTCACCATCCCCACCACAGCAGTCGTCGTCAGCCATGTCTTGGAATAAGTCCTCTATCGTGATGTAATCATGACCACCATCGTCGTTGCCAGCTGCTGCCGCTAATGATGATGAGACGGGTTCTCGTACAGGATCTGCATTCACCGGTACCACTGTCATCGTCGACGAGTTCCCTCCAGATGCACCACCACTCGCATCTACTTTTTCGCCATGAAAAGTCTAGACCATGTAATCCTTGACAAAACCAAACCTAACCAAGTGAGATTGCACCACGCCGTCTTCGTGGGCTCTCATGTTCTTGCAGTGAGAACACGGACATATGGTTGTCATCCAATTCAGACTCTCACGGTGAGTTTTTGCAGTGGCAAAAAATTTCCTCACTTGATCTAGGTAACGTGGATCATCCACTCTCGACCACTGATACATCCATTTGGACCTGTCAACCATACCTGCGAACCTTATACACAAGCAGCGAATAAGCAGAATTAGAAAGACATAGCGCCATAGAGAAGAATACATCTAGATCTAAAGAAATAGAAGTTTTCTCTCTCTCCTCCATGAAAATGGATCTAGATCTAGATCAAGAGCACCCAAAATAATAAAGAAGAGAGAGAAATGAGGATGGGAGAGCCTTTATCTAGAATAGATCTAGATCTAAACAAATAAAAGTTTTCTCTCTTCTCCATGAAAATGGATCTCCATGCACGTGGCCTGATGCTACTAATGTTTATACGTACATATACATATATGTACCATAGGGTAGTGAATTGCTACACATATCACATACAACACATCATAGAACCTTTATGTACCTTATCTTACTGTGTCCTCCTCCCCCAAATCCAAGGGCTAAACCTCTCCTCAAAGATTTGGTCAATTTTTAGGGCAAAACCTCCCAACTAGATGGGAGAGAAAGACCTGTTAAGAAGAAGGGGGCTAGCGGCTGTGCATTTATAGCAGCGAGAATAACGGAGGCAGGCACGTTGGAGTTGCCTGCCTCGGTTAATAGATATTAACGGAGGCGAGCAGATTAAAGTGTCTGCCTCTGTTAATCTATTAACCGATGGCGGTCGCGTTACAAAAACCACCTCGGTTAATGGCGGTTAACCGAGGCGGTCGGCTTAAGGAGCCCGCCTTCGTTAATTGTTAACCGAGGCGGGCGGCTGGGCGGCCGGCCGGCCTGGGCCGGTCAGGGTATAACCGAGGCGGGCAAAACGGGCGCCCGCCTCGATTAAGTTTTGGGGGTGTCACGCATAATCAATCCTGTAGTAGTGATTGGATTCTTAGCAAATCAAGATAAGAAAGTTCAAGCTCAACACCAACAACACAAGTCGAAGCCTAAGCCAAAGAGATGCTTTAAGTGTGGACAAGAAGGCCACTTTGCTCATGAGTGTGAAACTCCACCACCACAACCCTTGCCCAAGCATGCTAGACCCTTTGCTTTCAATGCTCACTATATGCTTAGAAAGGATTCTGGTGGAAAGATGAAAGTCATATTCTTAGGCTCACCAAACAAGAATAGGCCTAAGTAAATTTGGGTTGCTAAGTCACTAGTTGAGAAAGTCAAGGGCCCTCATCAAGTTTGGGTCCCTAAACAACAAGTTCGATCTCTTGTGTGTACAAGTGAACTATAAGGCCGGTGGAAGTCATTGGGTTATTGATAGTGGTTGCACTCAACATATGATCGGTGATCCTCGTATGTTCACCTCACTAGATGAAGAAGTGGATTGTCAAGAAAAGATTATATTTGGTGACAATTCAAAGGGAAACGTACAAGGGTTCGGCAACGTTGCAATATCAAATGTCCACTCAATCTCAAATGTGCTATATGTTGCTTCTTTGAGCTTCAATTTGCTATTCGTTGGATAATTGTGTGATCTTGACTTTCAATGCTTATTCACCGAGAAGGAAGTGGTTGTATCAAAGAAAGATGATGAGCAAGTTATATTCAAAGGCTTTAGATACAACAATCTATATCTAGTTGATTTCACCTCTGAAGATGCTAATTAACTATTAAACAAATAAGCTATGCCAATGAAAAGATTGGTCGTTTTTGGGTAGTTATAAAATTCTCATACTTCTTTGACTAGAATAACAAAAGAAAGAATTTTTTTTGGAAAGTAAAATTAAGGTCTTTGCTTAAGACAGCTTATTCACCAAAACATCACTTGGGTAGCTTTGGGATAGGAGGCTTACACATGTTGGATGAGCATACTCAAGAAGTTATTGAAGAAAGAGTTAGTGAGAGGCTTGAAGGATATCAAGTTTGAGAAGGACAAACTTTGTAGGGCATGTCAAGCCGGCAAGCAAGTTGCAAACACTCATCCAACCGAAGCTTACATGTCAACATCAAGAGTGCTAGAGCTTCTCCACATGGATCTATTTGGACCAACAACTTATAAGAGTTTGGGAGGCAACCTCTATTGTCTTATAATAGTTGATGATTATTCAAGATACACTTGGGTGTTCTTCCTTCATGACAAGACCGAAGTGGTCGCATGTTTCAAGAAGTTTGCCAAGAGAGCTCAAAATGAATTTGAAGTGAAGTTCAAAATGATAAGAAGTGACAATGGAAAAGAATTTAACAACACAAACATTGAAGCATATTGTGATGAAATTGGGATCAAACATGAGGTCTCCGCAACCTACACTCCGTAATAAAATGGTGTAGTAGAGAGAAAGATACGGAAACTAATCACTCTTGCAAAAACAATGCTTGATAAGTACAATACACCTCAAGATCTATGGGCGGAAGCTATCAACACCGCATGCTATGCATCCAACCGCCTATTTCTTCAAAAGTTTCTTAGCAAGACCCCTTATGAGTTGCTCAATGGGAAGAAGCCGGACATCTCATTCTTCTAGGTGTTTGGTTGCAAATGCTACATCTACAAGAAGTGGCAACACCTAGGGAAGTTTCAAAGACATTGTGATATTGGTTTTGTTGTTGGTTACTCATCAAAGTCCAGAGCATATCGAGTATTTAATCATGCCACTGGCTTGGTAGAAGAAACATATGATGAGGAATTTGATGAATCTAACAGCTCCCAAGGAGCACATGAGAATCTTGATGATGTAGGTGATGAACCATTGAGGGAGGCCATGAAGAATATTTTGGTTGAAGACATCAAGCCTAAAGATAATGAAGATGATGTACAAGTGATTGATCCACCCTCTTCATCAAATGTGCCACAAGATGGTGATAAAGATGGAAGAGTAGAAAATGAAGATACTCATGTCTCTAATGACCAAATGGTGGCACAAGCTCAAGATGTTGATGCCCCACAACCTCCTCCTCAAGTGGTTGATAGAAGAAATTTGCCTCTACTTCAAGCACATCCACAAGATCTCATTATAGGAAGTCCTTCAAAGGGTGTAATGACCTGCTCTGAAAAACTTGCTTCATTTGTTGAACATCACTCGTTTGTTTCTTGCATTGAACCTAAAAATGTAGAAGAAGCTCTTCAAGATCCAGATTGAATAAATGCCATGCACGAAGAATTGAACAACTTCACCAGCAATGAAGTTTGGACACTTGAAGAGTGACCACAAGATGCAAGAGTCGTTGGAACAAAATGGGTGTTCTGCAAGAAGCAAGATGATCAAGGCATCATTGTGAGAAACAAGGCAAGGCTAGTTGCAAAGGGGTTCTCTCAAGTTGAATGTTTGGACTTTGGAGAGACCTTTGCACCGGTTGCAAGACTTGAAGCCGTTCATATCGTCCTTGCATATGCATCGCATCATAAAATGAAATTATATCAAATGGATGTTAAAAGTGCATTTTTAAATAGCTTCATAAATGAACTAGTCTATGTTGATCAACCTCCTGGGTTTGAAGACCCTAGATATCCTAATCATGTTTATAGGTTTTCAAAGGCGCTATATGGGCTAAAGCAGGCCCCAAGAGCATGGTATGAGCGCCTTTAGGATTTCCTCTTTGAGAAGGGCTTCACTGTTGGGAAGGTCGACACTACACTATTCACCAAGAAGCTTAATGGAGAAATCTTCATTTGTCAAGTATATGCTGATGATATCATATTTGGCTCAACAAATTAAGATTATTGCAAAGAGTTTGGTGAATTGATGTCAAAAGTGTTCGAGATGTCTATGATTGGAGAGCTTACATTCTTTCTTGGTTTTCAAGTCAAGCAAATGAGAGAAGGGATTTTCATCTCTCAAGAAAAGTATATCAAGGATCTTCTCAAGAGGTTCAAAATGGATGAATGTAAGCCAATCAAGACACCAATGCCATATAATGGACATCTTGACCAAGATGAGGGAGGTAAATTGGTTGATCAAACTTTTAACCGTTCTATGATTGGTAGCTTGCTATATTTGACCGCATCTAGGCCCAACATCATGTTTAGTGTGTGTATGTGTGCTAGATTTCAAGCTAGTCCTAAGGAAGCTCACTTAGTTACCGTTAAGAAAATCCTTAGGTACCTTAAGCACACACCAAGCATTGGCCTTTGGTATCCCAAAGGAGCTAGATTTCATCTATAGTTGGCTATTATGATTCGGATTATGCCGGTTGCAAAATTGATAGAAAAAGCACATCTGGAGGGTGCCATTTGCTTGGTAGATCACTAGTGTCTTGGACCTCTAAGAAGCAAAATAGTGTGGCCTTGTCCACCACCGAGGCGGAGTACATTGCCGCAGGTGCTTGTTGTGCACAAATCCTTTACATGAAGCAAACTCTTCTAGACTATGGTGTAATTCTAGAAAAGGTACCCCTTTTGTGTGACAATGAGAGCGTGGTAAAACTTGCTAATAACCTAGTTCAACACTCTCGCACCAAGCACATAGATATCCGTCATCACTTTCTTAGAGATCATGTTGCTAAAAGTGATATATCACTAGAAGGTGTAAGGACTGAGGATCAATTGGCGGATGTCTTCACTAAACTGCTAGATGAGGCTACGTTTTGTCCATTGAGGAATGAGCTCAATGTGCTTGACCCAAGTAATTTCGCTAAAAGATGAGCTTGTGTTGACCCTTGCATTGCATTGTAATATAAAACATGTTTAATTTTTAGTAATGCACTTAGGGCCTGTCTAACATGGTTAAGATAACTGCTGAAAAGCATGTGAAAAAGCTTAACCTTGGATCAAACTTGACAAGCAACTAGATTTACCTTTCTTGTTTTGCATTGCATATGCATGTGTGTTACTTTGTCGTTTCTTTTTTATTAAGTTTTGAGCATCCGCTGTGTTCGTCCACAAATAGGGAGAGCATTTGAAGCTCCTAATGGTTAAAATCCCTATTGTGTGGCCACATAGTGCTCCTCGCCCCGTTTTGTCGCTTATTTTCTTAAAAAGGATATATAGCCTAAGGGAAAATATTTTGAAATATTTAGGGTTTGAGAGATGGTTCCCACATCAATCCCAATTGGTGTTTATTTGGCTCTTGTTGAAGTTGGGACTCGATTGGGAGAAAGCGCTGCGAAGAACAGAGGAGAAACAACAGCTGAAAGAGGACCAGACGCAGGGATCAGACCCACCAACTAAGCATCCGGTCATGAGGTGCAGGCAACAGATGATCAACAGTAACCCTTCAGCTCCGGTGTGATCTCAACTATGCGTTCAATCAACACGAGGAGGAACACATGGAATAACCGGACTCGGCTGAGCGTCTGGTCGAGAGGAATCAGACGCATCCGGTCATGTCAAGAGCGTTTCTAGACCTCTCTGTTCGTGATCGGACTCCGGGGTAGCAGCATCCATTCGATTTCATCACCGTGTCCGATCAATACAGTCAAGGCGCAGTGAGTTTCAAACTTCCAACTGACGCGTGGGGTGCTCCTTCTCTCTCGCTCTCTTTTGTCAGTGGGCCAGCCTCTTTTCTCCCCTAAATCAAATCAAGCCACGCCCATTCCCTCCGTATGTCGCCGCCGCTTCGACCGAGCCTGTAGAACCCTAAGTGCCATCACCACGCCACCATCATAGCCGCATCGCCGCACTCTCACCGCTGCACCACTGCCACACCTAGCCCGCGCAAGCGCACATGCCACGCCCATCCTAAGCCACCATGCACTCTCGTGGTCGCTGTGCCCGCGCCATTGCCGCTGCCGTCGGCTTTCCTTCACCACGTGGGCTCGCCGTCGACTCTTACTTCTCCGGTGACCTCGTGTCCCTCTTCCCAGCGCATAGTGCTCATGCTCCGGTGATTCCCTTGGCTGGCCAGTGCTCGATCCATGGTGAGCACAACATCTGCCCCTAGGTGCTTGGGGAAATGTCCCCTCCATTCCTGTTCTATGTTTTGATGCTAGTTCTTCGCCGATTCTCTTGTAGTGCTCTACTTTGACGTCCAGCAGCCTTGTCTTGGCATTCCCTTGACCACAGCCTTCCATTCTTAGGGTGAGTAATCACCATGCCTTTTACCTAGACAATGGAATGCCTGATCCCCTCTAGTAGCTCTGTTTTGATTCATTTCCTCTGTTCAATTATTACAGTGCTGTTGCCTTGATTTGTGGTGCCCCTATGCTCAGTCATCTCTTCTATTCACAGGAATCATTCGTGTTGTAAGGTAGCAAGCCATCGCCCTTCTATTCACTTATCTATTGCTTGCTTCTAATTAGGATTGCCTCGCTTCTCAAGATGAATATGTTGCTTATATGTACTCTCTCTATCTCTATCGTGCAGCGAGTCATGGCAGTAAGTTTACTTGTCAGTTGAGCAGTGATAGAGGAACTCGGGGCCAAGCCCATGAGTATGGATTGAGGCTAAGCCTCAGTGAGTGTCAGCTAACAGTGATTTTCAGCGACAGTGTTCTCTTGTCAGTGTGCAAACTATGGGCAGTTGATTTTGTCCGTGGTAATGATTCTCTAAGTCAGGGGGAGTTCTTGATTGCTTGATATTGTTCAGTGGAAGTTGCTCTCTATTAGTGGCTGTATGGCTCATTGCAAGAATGTTGGTGGTGGTGGTCCTGACGATGAGGAGAGGTGTTCGCCTCGTCTAACAGCACAGCAGAAGGAGAAGGGGCCCAAGAAGGTGATGACAAAGAAGTGCAAGCGTGGTGACATAGAGGTAGAGAGGGCTACAGCAGTGGCAGCAGTAGCTGAGCGTGCTGAGAGAGGTGGTAGAGGCAGCGGTGTTCACATTGGTGAGGCCCAGTTTCACCTTGAGGACCAAGAGCTAGGCACTGAGACGACATAGCAGCCAACGGCAGAGGAGCCTACACCATAGTCAGAGGAGCAGGAAGAGCAACCACGGCTTCAATGTTCCAGTTGTACTTGCACTTAGGTGTCACCGTGGCCCGAGACCTAGAGACATGGCTCACGTCTAGCTCCTAGACCATAGGGTCCACTGCCAGTGGTACACTTGGACTTGAGGGCAGCCACAGCTAGGCAAGTGCAGCAGCTCCATCTTGTGGAGTTTGTGCAGTGGTTTCCGCCAAGGTGGGATGAGAGAGCTTCAGAGTAGTTCTACACAGTGTTGCAGGAGGACTTCTACAATGCCTACCTCAATAGTGGTGTGACATAGGTCTCAGAGAGTGTGCTCCTTAGAGGCCATAGGTGCAGTTGTAGGAGAGCAGATCCGTCCCCACCTTACCTACCTGCCAGGTCTAGCAGATCTCTTAGGGTGGACTGGTTGGTATGTTCCATCATGGGTCAGAGAGTTCTATGCTTCTTTGTGGATTGACCCAGGGCATAGGTACATTCACTTTGCTTTTAGAGGATGTGACTATAGGCTACAGAGCTCGAGGGCTAGAGAGATACTGAGGATTTTGGAGTCTTCTACTCAGATTCACGAGATCTGCTATGGAGAGACAGAGCCTTCGAGATGCCCTCACGATGGATGGGAACCACCTACAGACACAGTGAGAGCTTGCTTCACTGAGCCATTTAGAGAGGGACCGAGCTGCACACCGCTTGACCTTACACCTACAGCTCATATCCTGGACCTGATCATGAGAAGGACCTTGCTCCCGAGCATTGGCTACCATGAGGGCTTGACACGTATTTAGCTTTGGTTAGTCCACCACTTGATTTCTCAGACTGTGTTTGATATTTGGGATGTGATACTCTCAGAGATGGAGGACACCTTAGCAAAGGACTTCAAGGGCCATCGTCAATTGCCATATGCTCATTGGATTACCTTCATTATTTGGAAGGCAATTTCACTTATGTCCCCAGAGACAGTGGCTGAGTGGAGTGGTGCTACTACTGAGTTTCCCAAGTATGACATGAGCCAACTCTTGCATCACAGTCATAGGAGGACACCCAGCCAGCAGCACCATAGACAAGAGGTGCCAAAGACTGCAGCTGAGCAGGACAAGGCCATCAGGGCTGTTATAGAGACAGAGCTTGAGCAGCTAGAGGCACATCAGGGTGACGAGGTCGAGGCGACCCGACTGACATCTCAGATGAGGACTACTAGCTGATTCCACACATGGCTCCATGAGTTCACGACAAAGGGGCTAGTGGTTCTAGCTCAGCTCCACCTTAGCCGTCACAGACCGACCGTGCTCTAGTTGCCATACTCGAGAGGATGCAGCAGGACCAGGCATGACAGGTATAGGCTACTGCAGCTGCTATTGCTCAAATGCAGGCATGTTAGGATCAGTTCCAACAGCAACAACAGGTCATTCAACAGCAGCAGGCAATTCAGCAGCAGCTTTTTGGCTTCATGCAGCACGTTCTCACTGCTACAGGAGTTGCTCCTTACCAGCCCATGTTGCAACCTATTTCGGTAGTGACTACTACCCTAGTGACTCTAGCTCTATAGCCTAGTGGGCTTCAAAGTCAGGGACAGCCGGCTGCACAGTTTGCTTCACCCCCTTAGCAGGTTTTGCAGTGGTTTGCTTTACTATAGACTGAGTAGACTCGGTGCTTCTCTCCAATAGTCACGGGCTTCACTCCTACTCAGTCTGAGTTAGTACTAGTGATAGACACTCTAGTCTCCTAGAGGGTGCAACTTTTAGTGAGCTCACAGGATAACCTACACCTCTAGAGTACCGAGTATCTATTCCTACTATCGCAGCTGTAGTCATCAGGACGACTGAGACTCTCTCGTCTTCTGTTGCTTCGTCAGAGCCACCTCCGATAGTCACTCCTACACTTGAGGCTTCAGCGACAGAGACAAAGGCAGTTGTGGCTCCACTTCCTACAGAGACACCTTCAAAGCCATAAGGTCTGGCTAGAGTTTTAGCTTCTACTTCTCAGCTAGCCAACCCAGTTATCAAGACCACCGAGCAGACCCAGACCACTTCACCCACACTTCCAGTGACATAGGGTCCGCTTGAGTCCACTCCAGAGGGTTCGACCGCTCAAAGTTCAGGGTCCGAGGATGATGTAGCTCAGTTTTAGATCTCTCACCGTACCTCATGCCTGACTCGTCTGCTCCTACCCCACTGTCTGACCCTAAGGCTTTGGTGCTTGATGCCAAAGAGGGAGAGGGAGCGAGTATGTTAGACTTAGGGGGAGCGTGTGAGATGGACTCGTTCTTTTGTGTGTGATACTTTGATGCATTGTTATATATGTGATATATGTGTGATTGTGAGAATTATATGACATGTGTGCTTGTAACAGAACCGACCAATTATACAAAATTAAGTAAGAAAATCACCCGTCGAAGCAGATAATTTAGCAAATTTAAGCCCGTATAACCCGGTAGTCCGTGAAACCATGAAGGATTTCAAACCAACCAACATACAAACTAAGATCGTACAAGTTTAGCAGCCACAGTCACATATTACATAAAGTTCGCAACATCAGTTGAATACATCGGAGTTTAGAACATAAAGTTATTACAAACCAAGTTCATAAAGAAATAGCGGAAGCAAATAATTTTAAAGCCGCACACACACTTTTAGTTCAGATACAGTGCCAGGAGATAGTCATTTCCAACAAAAGCATCAAATAAGAAATATGGAGCGACCATTGCCCTTGGTCCTAGTTGTCGCCCAACGCCGGGTACAGGCAGTTGATGAAATAACCATAGTACATCTTACCATCTGCAACAACACTGGGAACAACGCCCTGAGTACGAGAAAGTACTCAGCTAGATTTACTCGTCTTAAACCAAAATAAAGTGACACCAAGGAGTATGCAAGACTTTATTTTAGTGGACTAGCTGACTCATTTGCGAAAGAGCAATAAGCTATCATGAACAAACCATTTTAAGTACTTTGCATCATGTTTATTATAACCTATCAAGCTAGGTAAGCACCTACACTATAGCAATCACTTGATTAACCAATAACATCCAGTTACCACTTGGATTTAGCATTTCCAGCATCATCCATATAACCATTAGTGTTCCATCATCATTACTAAGATGTCGTAACTCGAGTCAAGTGCTCACTATCTAGGAGAGATGGCGATTCGAATAGATTCCGAACCAGCTGGTGATTTATTCCTCACACAAACCACACTCACCCACTAAAGTGAGCTACAGATCACCAATAACACTATCCGGGTAAACGTCGCGGGACAAACTGGAGCCGCAGTACCCAGGGACCGCCTGACAGCCAGGACGCACCTTGGGCTCACTCTTCATGTCCCCGTTATACCCCTTTTGCACCAGTACGAGCACCCGTGTAGATCCCGGCTTGAATAATGCCACTAGCTTCACGGTCAAAAGGTACTTTATTCGGCCAGCTAAATATGAGGCATGCGTTCAACATGACAAGAGGGACGAGCAAAGATCGGTCCTTAACCACCACAGACGGGAAACTAATAGCACCCAGAACCCTGTCTGGTTGCCTCTAACTTTTCCATCTGGTCTCCAATTATCCATCAACACATGGTTATTTCCAGGATAACATCCATGTCATAGCTAAAGTATTCCAGTAACCACCTATAATTGCAGGTGACCGGAAATCACCGATCGCTACCGGTCTAAGCAGGGCTAAGCAGTATTCGATCCTAAACCTATTAAGGTAAGAATATCATAAGGTAGGCAAGGATAGTAATAAATGCATCAACGGTTTCACTCAACTCCTATAACTTAATACAACAATATATAAACTCATATATATAAAGAATTGCTTTTATAAAGTAGGAGACTTAGAATGCTCCGGGGCTTGCCTCGCTCGAACGAACTAGGTTGATGATCCACGCACTCGGGTAGGTCCTCTCCTTGCTCCTCTTCCTCTAGCACCTCCTGTGCCTGAATTTCCTGTGGGTCGGCCCGGGCCTGCTCCTCTTGCACTGCTGCTGGCACTTCCTCCTGCGATCCTGTATGATGCAATTGTATAAGTAAATATGCAAACAGTGCATTAGATGCGAGGGCATGTGATGATCATGATAGCATGATATGCAGATGAACACATTGAGACTTTATTGGATAGAATAGAGGTAAAACCTTTCTACAAGATAGTCAACATCATCCAAGGATAGTTACCACTAGTACCTGTCATCTACTGCATTCTCTTCTATTACTAATCCCCACTACTTTTCCGCTAACTGCTATATAACCCCAACACAAGTAATACTACACTTTATCAACCTAACTACAATAACATGCCAAGTGACAGTAGCAATGATTTGATGCTTCAAAGACACACCAAAGCTATACTTATTAAACAAATCATGCATAAAGGATCTTATTTTAATTCAATTTAAACTAGGGTTACAACAGCAACATGTATTTCTATGCATAGAAAAATCTAGAAAAATTACAGTAGCATAGTCATACCATAATTAGCCTAGCATAATATTTTCATGGTAATTGGATAAGCAAAACTGCCTACACAAAAATGACAAGCTAGGGGGTATAAATGAGCATGAAAATACTTTGTACTATGAAAAGTATCAAACAACAAATTTAGTATTTTTTCCATGATCTACACAGTAAACAAACACTATACAAAAATTATCATATGCATGTTTTATACTAATTTTTCTCTCTACCAAAAATAACAAAAATCAGCCAATAAAGGCACTTGAACTAGACATCAAAATTTTTCTACAGAACATGCATGACATATATTTTTCATGCAAAGCACATCACAAAAGAAGAATAACAGGACTAGAACCATATTTTTCTGATAAATATTCTATTTACTATGCATTTTCTAAGATAATAGCAATTACAAGAATTAAATAAAGCCCTATATAAAAGTATCACAAAATTGGCATCCAATATTTTTAAACTGTAGATCTAGTCATGAGGATCACAACAAAATTTGTTTCATAAATTTTGGAGCCATATTTTTCAAGTTATGAATTTCCAAAGCATTTACATAATTTCTGAAAATTCATTTTTCAAATCCCTTTAAAAACTAGCCATGGAAAATGCTAAGTGCACCCCACGCTTTTCCCCCGACTCGGGCACAGGACACTGCAGCTGGGCCCCGTAGTCAACCGGGACCCCACCCACCAGCCACCCGGGAGCAGGGGCGGCGCTGATCGGCGGTTTCCTCGCCGCCGATGGGGTTTTCCGACGACGGGGCGGCGCTGACCGTCGGTTTTTCTTTTATTTTTTTGAATAACAGCGATATTTTTGCACTTTTGAGCAACAAAAATCAAATTTCACAAGTTGGTCCCAAAATAAAAGTTGTATAGAATTTTAAACTCTACAACTTTGCTTTAGGGTAAAATTTGAAATTCCAAATAGATTTTGAATTAGAGATTCAAAGTTCGTTTTAATTCAAAAACTCATTTTTCTAACTTATTTTTAAAAGCAAATTTTGAGAAACTTTTGAATATAAAACTTGCTATAAATTTCATGCTAAACATTTCTAAATTATTTGCACTACCAAACAAACTTGTTTATTGACCCAATCAAGCAGACTTATGGTATAATTTTATTTAAGCAAGCAAATGCAACATTTATGTTTCGAAGTCATGTTTCACATGTTTCAAACCAACGTTTCCTTTATATTTCATGTAATCATGAATGCAAGATGATGCTCATGCTCATGATTTGCATTGTTTAATACCTGCTTAACATCCGAGGTGGTACAGCCCTCCCCCCTTATAAGAATCTCGTCCCGAGATTTTGAGTTACAAACCATTTGTTATAAAAATCTTTATAAGTGTTCTGCAGATATTCTCCTGTTTGCCATGTCGCGTCACCATCATCATGATGACTCCACTGTATCTTATACGTCCTCACCACTTTATTCCGAGTGACTCGATCCTTAGTATCCAAAACTCGAACCAGTTGTTCGCGGTGTTCTAAGTCTGATTTGATCCAAATGTCCTGAGGTTCTATCCTCTCTTCCGGAATACGCAAACACTTCTTTAGTTGTGATACATGAAAGAATGGAAAGATCAAACCCATCGCTTCTAGGAGTTGTAACTTATAAGCCACGAGACCCTTCTTCTCTATTATGTTATACGGTCCTACAAATCTAGCAGCAAGCTTTTTCTTGATCCCAAACCGTTTCTTCTTCATTGGGGTCACTTCAAATAGACATAGTCACCAATTTTAAACTCTAGCGGTCTTCTTCTTTTATCGCGTAACTTTTCTGACATGATTGTGCAGCTTTCATGTTTTGTTGCATAATACGGACCTTTTTCTCTGCCTCTTCAACAAAATCGATCCCATAAAACCTTCTCTCTCTAGGCTCAATCCAATTCAACGGTGTCCAACACTTCCTGCCATACAATGCTTCAAATGGAACCATTTTGATACTCTCTTGGTAACTATTGTTGTAAGCAAATTCTGCCAAAGGTAACCATGATTCCCATGAACCCCTGGACGACAACACACACGCTCTAAGCATATCTTCTAGAACCGCATTAACTCTCTCTGTCTGCCCATCTGTCTGTCGGTGGTAAGCTATACTATGAACCAACCTAGTACCCAAACCTTTTATGAAGATGCTCCCAAAAATGAGCTGTAAACTGCGATCCTCGGTCAGACACGATA
Source organism: Saccharum hybrid cultivar R570 (assembly GCA_038087645.1). NCBI lineage: Eukaryota > Viridiplantae > Streptophyta > Magnoliopsida > Poales > Poaceae > Saccharum > Saccharum hybrid cultivar. Next base: position 23,070,202 of record JAQSUU010000496.1, read on the forward strand.
GTCTTCGGTATACCATGCAATCGAACAATTTCTGCTATATACTTCTTAGCATACTGAGGTGGTCGAAATGTTGTCTTGACTGGCAAAAAGTGATCTAATTTAGTAAGGCGATCTACAATCACCCAAATCGAATCATTTCCCTTCGGGGTGGTGGGAAGACCGGTGATGAAATCCATACTTATATCATCCCATTTCTAATCTGGTACTGACAAAGGTTGCAACAAACCCACAAGTCTCATGTGAAGAGCCTTCACTCTACAACATGTGTCACAACGAGCAACATACGCAGCAATATCCTTCTTCATCTTTGTCCACCAATAACAAGGTCTCAGTTCTTGATACATTTTGCTACTTCCAGGATGGATAGACAACTTAGAATGATGAGCTTCATCCATCAGTTTATTCTTGAGCTCTCGATCTTTTGGTACAACCAGACGGTCCTTGAACCATAACACTCCTTGTTCATCTACTCTAAAGTGCTTAGTCGGTTCTTTCTTCATTTTCTCCTTGATATGAAATATTCCCTTGTCTATTTTCTGGCCTTCAATGATCTTGCTCTCCAAGGTACAACTAACCTGGATATTGTGCAACACAGCAGGATGCAACAAATTGAACCCATCTTCGAATAATGGTTGCACAGCAAGAGAATGTGACTTTCCAGGATGATAGTGTACATTCAGGTTATAATTCTTTATCAGCTCCAGCCATCTTCTCTGTCGCATATTCAACTCAAACTAAGTAAATATGTACTTGAGACTCTTATGATCAGTGAAGATATTGCACACATTCCCAAGCAGATAGTGTCTCCAAATCTTTAGAGCATGCACAACAGCAGCAAGCTCCAAATCATGAGTAGGATACTTAACCTCATGTTTCCTCAACTAGCGAGAGGCATAGGCAATGACTCTTCCGTCTTGGATAAGAACACACCCTAAACCATTCTTGGATGCATCGTAAAACACCTCAAATGATTTCTCTATATCCGGCTATGCCAGAACAGGAGCAGTGGTTAGCAATTCCCGCAAGGTGCGAAAAGCTGCCTCGCACTCCTCTGTTCAAGCGAACTTATGGTCCTTCTATAGCAGACTCATCATTGGTTTGGCAATCTTTGAGAAATCCGGTATGAAACGACGATAGTAACCGGCTAATCCAAGGAAACTCCTAACTTCGTGAACTGTGGTTGGTGCCTTCCAATCCATAACCTCTTGTACCTTGCTAGGATCCGTTGAAATTCCATTTTCTGATAACACGTGTCCGAGAAAAGGAATTGTCTTCAGCCAAAACTCACACTTACTAAACTTGGCATACAACTGATGATCTCTGAGTCTGGTCAAGATAATCCTTAGATGCTCTACATGATCCTGCTCGTTCTCTGAGTATACTAGAATATCATCAATGAACACAATCACAAACTTATCCAACTCTGGCATAAACACCAAATTCATCAGATACATGAAGTAAGCAAGAGCATTTGTCAGACCAAAGGACATGACAAGATACTCGTACAAACCATATCTGGTGGAAAACGTAGTTTTGGGTATATCTTGGGGCCTAATCTTGATCTGATGGTACCCTGATCTCAAATCTATCTTCAAGAATACTTTGGCTTTAGACAATTGATCAAACAAGATATCAATCTGAGGTAGTGAATACTTATTTTTAATTGTTACCGCATTCAATGGCCGGTAGTCCATGCACATCCGTAAAGATTTATCCTTCTTCTTCTTTACGAACAGTGCAGGACATCCCCATTCAGACGAACTAGAACGAATCAAACCCTTGGTCAACAGATCCTGGAGTTGCTTCTTCAACTCAGCTAATTTATTTGGAGGCATCCGATAAGGCCTTCTTGAGATCAGTGGTGTTCTAGGGATTAACTCAATGGCAAACTCAACTTCTCTATCCGGTGGAAGACCGGGTAACTCATCTGGAAACACGTTCAGAAACTCGCACACTACCGGAATCTTGCCTAGGAGAGTGGTTTGTACAGCACAGGTCGTACTTGCCAGATCTATTCTCTGAGGTAAGACTACTTGAAACGTGCCTTCTCCAATAGGTTCCTTGAGAGAAATACTTCTTCCTCCAACATCAATTACTACTCCCATCTTATTCATCCAATTCATTCCCACAATTACATCCAAAACTAGCCCTGGCATAACTATCAAGTTAAGCTTATACTACCTGTCTGCTATATTCAGGGTTACCCCTCTAACTATCTGATTAGTCAACAGATCAGCCCTAGCTGAACTTATCCAATAAGCACATTCTAATTCAACTATCTTTTGCTCATACTTTCTTGCAAATGCTTGACTTATAAATGAATGAGATGATCCAGAATCAAATAAAACGACGGCAAGGTGGTTGTTGATAGAAAACAGACCAGCTGTCATAGGCTCTTCTTCCGAGATGTCATCTATGGTGGTGTGGTGCACACGAGCTTGATATTGGTTTTGCTGCTTCTTGGGAAAAGGGCAAAACTTCGTAAAGTGCCCAGACTAGTTGCAGTTGAAGCACGGTCCTCTAACTGGAGTAGCTGCTCCAGACAAACTGCTTTGTCCTGCCTTGGCCTGTGGCACCGCCATCTTGAATGGCTTCAAATTTCTCTGAGGTTGCTGGACATTCTGATTCTTCCTCTACGGTGGCCTTAACCCTGCACCAGGAGCAGGTAGACGATACGCAGAATGGTTTGCCATCGGGGCACTTAGCTGGGACGGACCTGACTCAAAGGCCCTCTTACGAGTCTTGGATGCAGCATACACATTGTTGTTCTTTTCTTACTTCAAGCAGTCACTAACAAAGTCATTGAAACCAGTTCTCGTGTTGGTACCCACATGTTTCATCATCTTGGGATTCAGACCCCTCTTGAAACTAGCGATCTTCTTGGCATCAGTGTTAACCATGTCAGAAGCATAACGGCTTAGATTGTTGAAAGCATGCAAACACTGCGTCATAGTCTTGGTGCCTTGATTCAAATATAGGAATTCTCCCAATTCATTTCGGTCAGACCCGGTGGAATGTAAACTCCACGAAAAGCATCAGTGAATTCCCTCCATGTAATGTGAGCATTAGGGGGAAAAGTGGTGTGATGGTGCTTCCACCACATCCCTGCAGGTCCTTGTAGCTGATGAGCTACATACTCAGTCTTCAATACTTCAGTCATTCTAAGCACACGGAACTTATCTTCCATGGTGTTTATCCATTCTTCGGCATCTAGTGGCTCTGCCACTTCCTTGAAGATCGGTGGCCTGGTGTCCATGAAGTCCTTGAAACTGCTACACCGATTCACCTCATGTCCGCCCTGGTTTAACCCACAGCGGGTGTTGTCCGCAGTATTGCGCAAAACAGCTTCCATGTTTTGCTGCATGCCCTCCATGTTTCACAGACTTCTAAGGAACTGTGCGAAGAACTGTTTCGCGGTGTATGGTGGAGGAGGTGGCGGTGGTGGATCACGATTCTCATTCCCCGTGGCATTGCCACCTGCCTCAGTGGCATCAAAAACGGTACGACGAGTGTTCGTCGGCATCTGCATATTTCAGCAACAGTAATTATTAGGCGATGTTGTAGAAATTGCAGGTGAATGAAAAATTATGCCGTAGTAAATTCACTAGAGAGAATAAATTCATACAATAAAATAGAGGCACAATAAGTCATTCTAATTAACACAACATCACTAATTAGATTACTTAAGCACAACACATCACGTCCATTACAACTAAATTGCCAGCATACATACACTGGACTTTTTGACGTTCAGATATCGCCACAAACACATCCAAGTTTTCCAACATTACATCGAAGCCTTAGTCTTTCTACTCATGAGTACATGCCATACGTGCCAACCATGCAAAAGATCATCGCAAACGAACCCTAGCAGCTAGCGCATCAACGACTAGCCTACTCGTCGTGGTCGCTATCTAAGTCAGAGACGTCGCCATTGTCAGCATCAACATCATCATCCTCAGCTGGTGCCTCAGGCTCTACAGGATCCTCGTCCTCATCCACATCCATCTCTACTGCTCTAGGAGGAATGTAAGGGTGGAGCTAGTTATGTAGCTGGTGAACCTCCTTGTGTAGGTGGTCGTTGTACTCTTCGGCATTGGCCAACTGCTGCTCTAGCTCAACCTATCGAGCTCTCAGAACATCTTTAGACCAGGCTTCATTCCTTTGGTGGAGCACATGGATCAACATGCACTCAGCGTTCCTGTTAGCGGTGGTTAGACGCTCAAGCTGCTCTCTCAGTGCACGTATATCTCCCTCATAGACTCCAGTCCTCTGGGTCGCCTAATCTCTCTGACGGGTCAACTGAGCCATCTCTGCATTGAGCCTCTCAATCTTAGTGTCATGGTCCATCTAGAGCTGACGTCTGTCATCGCGAGCCTGGCCAAGAGCACCAGACACACGTCTCAGGCTGTCTTCTACTCCATAAAAAGTTTTCATCAGTGTGAACATGGCACTCATAGCAAGGTTATCACTGTTCTGCCCTTTTGCTGCTCCAATCTCTAGAGATCGTCCTCTGGCCTGCTGCCATGAGTCAGTGGAGGGGTTGCCCCTCGGAAAGACTCCAGCCATAGCGGCTACCGACTCCTAAGGAAAACGATCCGTGATGTCCCTCAGTATCCCAAAAGTTGCCCTATCAGCTACTTCCTCGGTGGTCCTGCCAGTTGACTCATAGCGCCAACCGGTCCACTCAGAACCGTCACCTCGGGGTCGAACAATGGCCTCCACAATGACCAACAAACCATCACCTAATTGCTCATTTGTCCAGAAATAGCGGGGCTCCATTCCATCAGGATAGCCTACATGGCTGAGCACTCTCCACAAGAGTGTAGGCATCCCGAACTCTCTAAGAAATGTGTGTCACTGATGGGTACGTGGAGCAAGCTGATGGCGGGGAGCTCTACCTCCGATGGACTTGCGAGTTGTTTGCCTGGTGCGTGCCATCTGTAGCAAAATTTTATTACTCTCGTGAGAACGAATATTATGTTGTCATTTTTATCAAAATGGAATAATCAACTTATAAGGGGAGGAACAATGCCATGAATGATATGCACAACAACATAATGCATGCACGTTCCGTACGTTCTCACAAACTTAGAAAATAACAATTGCTAGCGGTATAGACGGTGGCATACAACGGTCTCTCATATACGTAACTAATACGTACTACACAATAGCGCTGTTATGTACCTGCAAAAGATCCATTTCAGCCCAAACCCTCACAGTATGAATATCATGCATGAAAGTAGTAAAGTAATCTACTTGCTCTACACGCATCCCTAGATACGCATATAACGGTAGCAACTACCTGAACCATCGTCCTATTGACGGCATCATCACCACCGGATGAAATTTCCCACACATTGGATACCTTCATATAAACATGCGTATAACATGTCCATAATTCGGCATCATATAAGCACTTCCCTAGATCGGCAGTGTATCCGATCATGCTCTCACAACTCCTATTTACCGAGGCGTAGAGGCAATTGATCTATATATTACCACTCAAGCGAATGGCACTCATATAATAACATGCCGTATGAGCAACGAAATAGAAATATGATGCAAGAACCCCCAAGTCAGTACTTAAATAAGCCACCTAGAGTCCTTGACTGGGCATAAAGGATATGACCATTGGCACACTATTAAGTTTTAAATATCAGGTTTAAACACTATTTTATTTTAAATACACATGTGAACAGTATCTGCTAAAACTTGCTCCAATACTAGCTGTAATAGAACTGACCAATTATACGAAATTAAGTAAGAAAATCACCCGTCGAAGCAAATAATTTAGCAAACTTAAGCCGGTATAACCCGGTAGTCCGTGAAACCACGAATGATTTTAAACCAACCAACATACAAACAAAGATCGTACAAGTTTAGCAGCCACAGTCACATATTACATAAAGTTCGCAACATCAGTTGAATACATCGGAGTTTAGAACATAAAGTTATTACAAACCAAGTTCATAAAGAAATAGCAGAAGCAAATAGTTTTAAAGCCGCACACACACTTTTAGTTCAGATACAGTGCCAGGAGGTAGTCATTTCTAACAGAAGCATCAGATAAGAAATACGGAGCGACCATTGCCCTTGGTCCTAGTTGTCGTCCATCGCCGGGTACCGGCAGTTGATGCAATAACCGTAATACATCTGACCATCTGCAACAACAATGGGAACAACGCCCTGAGTACGAGAAAGTACTCAGCTAGACTTACCCGTCTTAAACCAAAATAAAGTGACACCAAGGAGTATGCAAGGCTTTCTTCTAGTGGACTAGCTGACTCATTTGCGAAAGAGCAATAAGCTATCATGAACAAACCATTTTAAGTACTTTGCATCATGTTTATTATAACCTATCAAGCTAGGTAAGCACCTACACTATATCAATCACTTGATTCACCAATAACATCTAGTTACCACTTGGATTTAGCATTTCCAGCATCATCCATATCACCATTAGTGTTCCATCATCATTACTACGATGCCGTAACTCGAGTCAAGTGCTCACTATCCAAGAGCGATGGCGATTCGAATCGATTCTTAACCAGCTAGTGATTTATTCCTCACACAAACCATACTCACCCGCTAAAGTGAGCTACAGATCACCAATGACACTATCCGGGTAAAAATCATAGGACAAAATGGAGTCACAGTACCCAGGGACTGCCCGACAGCTAGGACGCACCTTGGGCTCACTCTTCGCATCCCCGTTATACCCCTTCAGCACCAGTACGCGCACCCATGTAGATCTCGGCCCAAATAATGCCACTAGCTTCATGGTCAAAAGGTACTTTATTCGGCCAGCTAAATGTGAGGCATGCGTTCCACATGACAAGAGGGATGAGCAACGATCGGTCCTTAACCGACACAAACAGGAAACTAATAGCACCCAGAACCCTGTCTGGTTGTCTCCAACTTTTCTGTCTGGTCTCCAATTATCCATGAACACATGGTTATTTCTAGGATAACATCCATTTCATAGCTAAAGTATTCCAGTAACCACCTATAATTGCAGGTGACCGGAAATCACCGATCGCTACCGGTCTAAGCAGGGCTAAGCAGTATTCGATCCTAAACCTATTAAGGTAAGAATATTATAAGGTAGGCAAGGATAGTAATAAATGCATCAACGGTTTCACTTAACTCCTATAACTTAATGCAACAATATATAAACTCATATATATAAAGAATTGCTTTTATAAAGTAGGAGACTTAGAATGCTCCGGGGCTTGCCTCGCTCGAAGATTGATGATCCACGCACTCGGGCAGGTCCTCTCCTTGCTCCTCTTCCTCTCGCACCTCTTGTGCCTGGATTTCCTGTGGGTCAGCCCCGGCCTGCTCCTCTTGCACTGCTACTGGCACTTCCTCCTACGATCCTGTATGATGCAATTGTGTAAGTAAATATGCAAAACGGTGCATCGGATGCGAGGGCATGTGATGATCATGATGGCATGATATGCAGATGAACACATCGAGACTTTATTGGATAGAATAGAGGTAAAACCTTTCTACAAGGTAGTCAACATCATCCGAGGACAGTTACCGCTAGTACCCGTCATCTACTACATTCTCTTCTATTACTAATCCCCGCTACTTTTCCGCTAACTACTATATAACCCTAACACAAGTGCTACTACACTTTATCAACCTAACTACAATAACATGCCAAGTGACAGTAGCAATGATTTTATGCTTCAAAGATACACCAAAGCTATACTTATTAAACAAATCATGCATAAAGGATCTTATTTTAATTCAATTTAAACTAGGGTCACAACAGTAACATGTATTTCTAGTGCATAGAAAAATCTAGAAAAATTATAGCAGCATATTCATACCATAGTTAGCCTACCATAAAATATTCATATTAATTGGATAAGTAAAACTGCCTACACAAAAATGATAAGCTAGGGGGTATAAATGAGCATGAAAATACTTTGTACTATGAAAAGTATCAAACAACAGATTTAGTATTTTTCCCATGATCTACACAGCAAACAAACACTATACAAAAATTATCACATGCATGTTTTATACTAATTTTTCTCTCTAGCAAAAATAACAAAAAATAGCCAATAAAGGCACTTGAACTAGACATCAAAATTTTTCTATAGAACATGCATGACATATATTTTTCATGCAAAGCACATCACAAAAGAAGACTAATAGGACTGGAACCATATTTTTCTGATAAATATTCTATTTACTATGCATTTTCTAAGATAATAGCAATTACAAGAATTAAATAAAGCCCTATATAAAAGTATCACAAAATTGGCATGCAATATTTTTAAACTGTAGATCTAGTCATGAGGATCATAACAAAATTTGTTTCATAAATTTTGGAGCCATATTTTTCAAGTTATGAATTTCCACAGCATTTACATAATTTCTGAAAAATCATTTTTCAAATCCCTTTAAAAACCAGCCATGGAAAACGCTAAATGCACCCCACGCTTTTCCCCTGACTCGGGCACGGGACACTGCAGCTGGGCCCCGCAGTCAATCGGGACCCCACCCGCCAGCCACCCGGGAGCAGGAGCGGCGCTGACCGATGGTTTCCTCGTCGTCGGTGGGGTTTTCCAGCGACGGGGTGGGCACCGTTGGACTCGGCTCACCGAGCCGCACCCGTTGGTGCCCTCGGTTGGCCCAAAAACGCACCGGCGAAGGCTCGCCGGTGACGAGGCGGACGGCGGTTGCGAGCACGCGGCAGCGCGAGCGCGTTCCGGCGCGGAGAAGGCCGGAGCGGCGGATTGGGCTCGAGTTCGAGCCTCAGCGCATTGAGGCGGAGTGGATGCACACGTGAGAGGGAGAAGAGAAGGGCAGAGCGGCGCTGGCGGTGCGAACCGGGAGCTCCACCGGAGCTTCGGCCATGGCGCAAGGAGGAAGATGGCCCGAGGGCCTTACCTACGCTTCGTCGGCTGCGGAGGCAGTGCGCGAGGGAGGAGCGGAGGGAGGCGAGGCACGAGCGCGAGCTTGGGCGGCGCACAGTGGTGCGGAGGTGGTGGCGGAGCGGCGATGCGTGGAGCTCTGTGACGACGGCAATGGCGCCGCATCCGCCTCGGTGCTGCGCGAGAGAGAAAGAGAGCAGGAGGCAGTGCGAGTGAATGAGGGCAACGGACAGGGGCACGGTCCTGGCATGGTCGGGACGTTGCGCGCGGGCACGGGCGCTGACGCGAGCGCGAGTGGGCCGGGCCGGCTTCGGTAGCTAGGCCGAAAGGAGGGGCGCAGGCCCAACAGATGAATGAAATCGATTTTTCTTTTATTTTTTTGAATAACAGCGACATTTTTGCACTTTTGAGCAACAAAAATCAAATTTCACAAGTTGGTCCCAAAATAAAAGTTGTTTAGAATTTTAAACTCTACAACTTTGCTTTAGGGTAAAATTTGGAATTCCAAATAGATTTTGAATTAGAGATTCAAAGTTCATTTTAATTCAAAAACTCATTTTTCCAACTTATTTTTAAAAGTAAATTTTGAGAAACTTTTGAATATAAAACTTGCTCCAAATTTCATGCTAAACATTTCTAAATTATTTGCAATACCAAACAAACTTGTTTATTGACCCAATCAAGCATACTCATGGTATAATTTTATTTAAGCAAGCAAATGCAACATTTATGTTTTGAAGTCATGTTTCACATGTTTCAAACCAGCGTTTCCTTTATATTTTATGTAATCATGAATGCAAGATGATGCTCATGCTCATGATTTGCAATGCTTAATGCCTGCTTAACACCTGAGGTGTTACAGTGCTCTCTACTTTGATTTATATATCCTGTCACTTGGCTTTGTTCATTTGCTTTGCTTCCCCGTTATACTCTGTTTCAAATGAATGTTTTGTACTTGTGCTTATTTCATATCTATTAAGTACATTATGTTGGCTTGGGTCATATAAGCATCTAACTCCTTGGTCTTATTGTCAATTGCTTATATGAACCAAGCATGCTGAAAATATCACTCATCTCTTATACACATACTTAAGGTGGTGTTGTCATCAATCACCAAAAAGGAGGAGATTGAAAGCATCTAGGCCCCTAGTTGGGTTTCGGTGATTAATGATGACATAAGATTACTGTGACTAACATGTGTTTTGCAGAGCAAATTGAGTTAGGTCATGGTAATGGTGATTGATTGGGCAATTATTATTTTCATGCCCCTATCGATGGAAATCGTTTCAGTTTTCAAAGGATGAACGACAAGGTTAAGGACAGACTAGGTTCTAAGTGTCGATTGGCGTTGGAGAGACACTTAGAGTAGTTTAGGACTTAGTTTTTTTCCTTTGGCTATACTATTAAGGGGGGTATGAACTAGTAGCTTTACCTAGGTGAGTCTAATGGTTTAGGTGTGTGTTGACGGTAGTTAACTACTATTATAAATCGTCAACCAAACATGAATAAGGGCATAAATCAATCTCCAACATAGACTTAGGGGTTAAACTAACAGAATTTCATAGGTTTTGGTGAATCTGTGTTTCTATAGGGGTTACTCAGGAAAAGAGCCAAAGAAGACCCACACGTCGGGTTAAAAAGTATATCCTACGTGGGAACCAACATAGGAAGGATCTAGAAGACACGAGAAGGCGAGCCCCCGAAGAAGGGGCCCACCTGGCAGTGGGCCGGCCGACCGTGGGGTCCACCCGTCATCCTCTTGCTTCTACATCGGTTTCTCCACCGTCTTAGGGTTTGCATCTAAGCCGTTGATTAAGGTCAGTTTGATCCAAGGGCTCTGGTTCATTCCATTGGCCTATATAAGCAAGTCCTTACCCCTGGGTTCAAGGCATTCAAGTCATTTAATTAAGTCATCAGAGCCAGAAACCCTAATCTCCTTAGAGCTCCACCATATTCTAGGGCATAGCTACCTAGGCTAGAATTAGAGGGAGGCAAGCTTCGCTTGGATTTCGGATCATGTCAAGAGCGCGGTTTGGTAAAGCCTTCTGTAACCTCTCTCTTGTATCTTTCTGTATTTATTTGTTAGCTACAATGGATTCAACATTACTGTATATATTGTTCATGTTCTCAATTATATTGTTCATCCACTACAAGAGGACCACCCCTTTAGCAACGCATATATGCATTGCTATAAGCCCGAATAAGTGTTGGTAGGATCTATACCAACATATCTTATATGCGTTGTTAAATGTGGCGTTGCAAGGATCTACTGCAACACATACATATCTGTTGGTAAGAGGGGTATATAAGTGTTGCAAGCTAGCAACGGATATATAGCAACACATATATGTGTTGCTGGCAGAATATGCCACATGCTTCTAGGGTTTGTTATTACAATTATATGCTGCTTTTTTATATAATAAATAGCTCAGTAAATTAATTGGACATCTTACATCCATTGGCCACAAGCACAAAACAATATATCTTTGGAACTCAAGATAATATTATAATTGATATTAACTGATTCTGTAGAAACAAAATGACTCAATCTGTAGTGTATACAATGATTCACTAACTACAAAGTTTCATCCTAAAAATAAATATACAATAGTGTAACACCACTCTTAAAAAAAGTAATCTTGAGGGGAATCTTGTTCTTCATCCTTCAATCATCTAAACATCAACACATCGTATATTTGTCCTGTGTGAAAATATAGAGTGCTTTGTTAAGAACATAATACTTAGGAAATATGTGATTTTCCTATGAATTTATAAATCTTAGAAGCAACACAACTGGGACAATACATGTTCATGGGTAGCTGTTCTAGAACTAAAGTTTCATTCATACCCATTGTCTAGAATAACACAACGCTGACATAGAAGCCGAGCTAATTAGAACCAATAAAGTCAAGCAAAAATAAATTGAAACAGGTGGAGGTGCTCTAATAATTGAAACGGGTGGAGCTGCATAAAGTCATAAACGATGCATCAGACGTCGTGCTACATATATATGTGTATATTAAAATTACAGAAGAAGGTACACATGTCTTGGGTCAAGCACTCATGCCTAATATACATCTCCTGTACATAGGATTGTCATTAAAAAATGTCAGAAGATTTTCAGATAGCCTGAGAGATTTTGTACGTGGAATTAAAACAAAAGGAAACGATATTAAACTAGACTGTACATCGGACTGGCTTATCTCCTTTCTCCGGTACATCAGGAACTGGCTTGTCATTAGAAACATGTCGGAAGATATTTAGATAGCCTGAGAGATTTTGTACGTGGAACTAAAGAAAAAGCTAGAAACAATATTAAACTAGAGATTTTCAAGTGTATAGAGACAACAAACTATACATGAAGAAGAGACCCTTACCTTATCTGATAATCACATAATCACATTACGAAATTCAGAAGATTTAGCTTTGGCTGCACAAGTTCCAAAAAGATAACCAACACTCACAGTAATCACAAGGAGATATCAGGAATTCTAATAAGAAATCATGAAAAAAATTATGGCAGAAAGAAAAATTATGGATTACGTGACGTACCAAACCATTGCCACAATCTCTAATCTGCTAACTGCTACTCAATCTTGCGACAAGAACGGTGACTGTATGAGGCTGCTGCAATCATAATCAGTTTACCAAAATTCACGAATGAATTAATTAATCGGCAAGGATTGAAATAGTACAGATTAGGGAGTACTCTTTGATTGGAAGTTCATCAGAGGAAGGGCAGCATCGTCTACAAGATCTAACCAGATGAGGGCAACAGAACTAATCTTGTGTGGGACACCAAGGCTTGAGGAGATCGGAATACCTGGTTATTATTAGCAGATATGACTCCCCGTGCTAATTGCTGCCGTCGTATTTCTCCCTGTCACGCCCCCCTATGCACGCTCGTCGTTCTTACGGCCCCAGCGGCGCAAACTTTGTGGGTCGTGGGGTCGTCGTGGTCCTCTAGAAGGTAGAACCGCCTCCTCCACCGGCCCTCACCGCACCGTGATCTGCCCCAGGCAAATATCTCCACACCCACTGATAGGGATTCTAGATCTAGGAGTTGTAGAGGGCAGGGGATAAAAGGATAGAAATAGAACTGCCACGAACGGCACGACGAGGACTACGGGAGGCAACTATAAATCACGGAAGCAGAGGAGTTGGGAACACTTAGCAACATATTTTTTTAGCGTTGGGAGGCATACGTTGCAACATGCCGGGTTTGTGTTGTAGTGATCGTCTACTTTGATTATATGCTTAGTATAGTTAGATTGTCTTTATATTCAAGTATAAGATCGTATAGCGCTCACCTAGAAGTACAATGGGTGAGTGGTGGACAGTGTGTAAGCATGGTGCTTATACATTGTTTACCTGCGAATGCACCCTATATTCCAAGCCATGTGGTAGATCACGGATGTGACACTCCCGTTGAGTCATTTGCAGTCCACTCCCCGAATATAGAAAAAGTAGGACCTGGTTATAAAGGAAGTCTTGCTTTGTTCTTGATCTTTCTTAGTAATATTCCTTATGTGTAGATATGAAGTTGTCTTACCATGATTGCTAGGTGTAATTGCACTAATCATAGTATACTTTGACATGTGATTAAGAATGACTTAGGAATATTTTTCTACTCTACCTAAATGATGCTAATGCTATAGAATGGAGTACTCTGAGTGAGCTTTATCATTTATGAATTTCCATTTATCATTCATTGTGCATTTATCTTATGACTTATCCCTGTTATTAAGGATGAAAACGGTCGGAAACGGTCGAAAACGGACTTATGATATAGAAAAATAAAAACGGTCGGTTCGGGATATTTCTACATTTAGCAATTAAAGAGTACAAAAAATGATTGAAAATGGTTGTGAAACCAATTGAAACTGACAATTTTTCATGTTAAAAAACGGTTCATAATATAGAAAACGAAAACGGTCCATTCGGAATATTTCTATTCCGTTTTCATCCCTACCTGTTATGAGTAGATAAATTGGATATGGTCAACTCTCCATTACATGTACAAGTGAATATCACATTCCTATAGCCATTCCTTCCTAGTGGTAAAATATAAATAACGATACCTGGAATACTCTTGGGTAAAATGCTACAATGGTATAATTATCTATGTGCTTGCGGATACCTTTTCATTCATATCTTTATATTCTTTCTAGTCACATGAAATAATATGATAACTACATATTAGTAATGCTAGGTAGTGCCAACAAGCATTTCTAGCTCCAACACTAGGGATGACAACCTGGTACAAGTAAGCTAGAGGTGTAGGTAATTAATAGGTGACTACTAAAACAAGTGTCAAGTTAATAAATACCAACAGTGTGGTGCACACTTGTCAAACATAGCACTAGATAGCTCAGGGATAGCCCAAAGATAGATTGGAGCCAACTTCATTCACAAAGGATTTTGAATTGGAAGTGAATGGAGGGTCAAACTATTGACCGAATGCTGGTTTCACTATGACCGGATGCCACTGTGCAGAGTCTAGTCAGTAGTGAGTTGCGCAGCCGAGGACCAATCATCGATCGAACGCTGGACGGTGGTTAGAACCGGACGCACAGCTAGTGATATCTATAGCAGTGGGGCCACGGTGCGGACACAGGACCAGATGTAAGGTGGAAAGCAACCGGATGCTGGGCAATTGGAGTCCAGTCAACATCAGAGAGGTTCCAGAGAAGTAATTTAGTGACCAGACGCGTCAGGTGGGCGCTGACCGAACGCTGATCGACGTCTGGTCGGTGTAATAGTCGCCTGACAGTGCTGGCGTCACGTAGCCGTTAGTACTGATCGGTGCATTTGGTCACTCTGACCGGCATGTGTGGTCATCACGAGCTTTGCTAAGTTGGATCCCAACAGTTATGTTTTGAATGGAGGTGTATAAATACATCTTCTACTCGTCCAATTCAGCTCTCTTGCCCATTTGTTCAGCTGAGGAAACACTTTAGAGTGCATGGGAGAGCAAGAGTCTAGTGGGGTGATTGAGATTTGAGAATCCAAGATTAAGGACCTCATTAGTGCATAGGGAGTAGCAAGTGTGCATCCACCTTTCTCATTAGTCTTGTCTTGGTCAAATGAGAGTTTGTGCTTGTTAATCTTGGTGATCGCCATCACCTAGATGGCTCGGTGGTGATTGGAAGCTTGGTGATCATCCGGCAGAGCTTGTGGATGACCCAAGTCATGGTGTGAGCGGTTGTGGGTGATTCACCACGACAGAGTGTTGAAGAATTAGCCCGTAGAGAGCACTTGATCCTTGCGCGGATCAAGGGTTTACACCCTTACACGGTGCTCCAACGGGGACTAGTAGGGAGTGGCGACTCTCCGATACCTTGGAAAAACATCGTCATGTTCCTCTCCCTCTCTTTACTTTGAGCATTTACATTTGAGCAATTCAATTCATGTCTTTATATTCTTAGAATTGCCATGCTACAGTAGGATTAGAACCTAGGGTGCAAAACTTTTATGTGGTAGAATAATAAAAACACTTTTAGGCATAAGAGGGTGAAATGGGCTAAGTGTACGGCTTAATTATTGCAAAAAAGTTAGAATTAGCCCAATTCACCCACCTCTTGGGCATCTTGATCCTTTCACCATCCTCTGTGCACATAGTTCGTGGTTCTCGGCCACATTGACGGCATGCCCCGGTGTCCCACTGAGCCTACCTGGTTGCAAACCGATGCCCGCGTGCATAGCTAGATGTACAAAATCATCTCTGATGACCTCCTCGATCTCGCCATGGAACAAGATCAAGATGCTACACACTTTGGGCGGCCATTGAGAACCTATTCAGGCAAACAAGGGACCTTGGGCCATCTTCAGAGAGTATGTTAAGAAATCAAATTAAATTATATAACAGTAACAGAGATTGTAACTTGTAACAAATATATTCACATGGTATGATATGAGAATAAGAACCGATTATAATGCATAAACACATGAGTCTATGTTATATTGATTGTAATGCAAACGACCTATGAAAATTTTCCTTGAAGACCAAAGCCATCTCATGGTCAAAAGTTTTACTCAGTCATACAAGCAGTACCAAAGAAGACAACGACTATACTTTAACCTACGACTACGAGGCAACCACTCTCACATTATATACAAAAAAATGGTCATATATAATATACCTAGGTTTTGAACTCTGAAAAATTCCAATCAGTACAAAACTTGTCTTCCCAAGCATTAGAAAGCAGAAGAGATGGAAATCGTGGTCGTAATATGCACCTATGTGTATGTGCGCTTTGGAAAACTGGCGTTCTACTTTCTACTCTTCATGACCAGTCATCAAATCAACTTATCTATGGAAAGACCTATCATCTACCTATTGAGCTAGAATTCAAAGCTCACTGGGCCATCAAGCGATGGAACATAGACTTCAAAGCCACAGGAACTAAGAAGAAGAAGCAACTCTCTGAGCTCAATGAATGGTGTGAAAAAGCATGTCACAATGCCAAGATTTACAAGGAGAGGACAAAGAGATGGCATGACAAGAGGGTCAAGAAGAAGGAGTTTGTCCCCGGAGACAAGGTATTACTTTTTAATTCTAGGGTCAAATTATTTGGGCATGCAAAACTTTGGAGCAAATGGGAAGGACCATTCAAGGTTATAAGCACCTCGTCGCATGGAGCAGTAACACTTCAAAATGATGGAGGTATGTTATTCAAGGTAAATGACCACCATCTCAAGATCTTTCTAGACCTGAAAACCACCTAAGGATTTGGATGAGGTAGATTTTTTGATTTTTTCATAGATTTACATCACTGCCATCCTCTTTACGTTTCGTAACGCATAAATATACTTTTCGGGATTAGATAGGGATTAGAAACCGTCGTGAGAAAAACCCCGTGAGAAGATAGCATGTGGGGCCAGCTGGCCCCACCTGCAGACCGACCAGCCCGCCTGTCAGTCCCCTCGCACTCGGTCAATTCTCGTGTTTTATAGATCCTTCTCCTCCACAACCCCGTAGTTTTTCAACTCATTCATTTTTCTTTCTGAAAGTCCCTAGTTTGGTTTTGGCTAATTGATGAAACCTAGGACTAACCTTTGTATCTAAGTGGATGATTTAGATAAAGGTGGTCATTGAATGTGAGACATAACATTGACTCATGTGACCAAGATGGTGAAGACCAAGATGAGGCTTGGCTCGATGGACCGGTTGTGAAGGTGAAGGGCAAGTCGAGGCTTCGAAGCGAAGGACCATGCGATGGTGAAGCTTGAGCAAGACTTGGCGCCGATGGACCGATGCAACGGTAAAGAGCAAGTGAAGTCAAGGTCGATGGATCGAGACGGTCATGTGATGATATGAAGTGGATCATATCATTTGGAGAAACAAAATGGGCTCAAGGCAAAGGTATAACCATAGGGCCATTTTGTTTTACACTCAAGACACCATAAAGGGTGTGAGTGGTTTAGGGTCGATAGCCGAACTATTAAGAGGGGAAGTCTTATCGGTTATTCGACGCACGGGTGCCACTAGGTGAATTCATGAAGTGCATTGCATGTAGGGCCTAGTGAGCTAACTAGAAAACCTTTGAAAATGATTGAGAAAAAGCTAACACACAAGCACATGGAGATGTACACTTGATGGTGTTGGCACATTTGCAAAGGTGGCGTTGGTCGCGCTGGAGTTTGTGCGGTAGAGAGGGGTTTGGGTTCTTTTCTCCCTCCAGCCGAGCTTGCGAGCGTGGGATTTAGGCGATTTCGGGGAAATGAAATGCCTATTTTTCACTACGCCGGAAGTCGGAAAAGAAATGAAGGCGAACGGAGGTCACAGAGGTGACCGGACGCTGCACCGGACGCGGTCATTGTTTGACCGGACGCGTCCGGTCAGTACAGCGCAGCAGTCAGGCGCGCGGGCTAGGGTTTGCAACCGGCATGTCCGGTCACTCGCGGGACCGGCGCGTCCGGTCAGGCGCCCTAAGGGAACTGCAGTTCGCAAGGTTGATCGGACGCGGTGCGCGTCCGGTCTCACGTGATCGGACGCGTCCGGTCGTTGCGTCGCGGGTACACGGCACTGTGCGTTCGGCGCATCCGGTCGTTTGAGCGGCGCGTCCGGTCATTGCGTTTGACCATTGGTGCGCAGTGACCATTGGAGGATCTGGCGGTCGTGTTTGAACTAGATGGACACGTGGACGTTGCAGGGTGATCGGACGTGGTTGAGCGCGTCCGGTCAGTTTCGACCGGCGCGTCCGGTCGTCCCGAAAAAACGGTTAGTGGAGTGGCAACGGCTCTATTTATTTGGGATGCTTATAAATACTCGTTGGCCGGCCCTTGGGGAGGTCTCTTGGCATTTCTAACACTCTTGTGCATCCTTTGAGCTAAAGCTTCTCCTCCCACTCATCTCTCTTGCTTGATTGCAAATCAAAAGTGAGATTGAGTGATCCCAAAGTGCATTGCATAGCTTGAGGGCATCTAGTGGCACTTGTGGGTGGTTTAGCCGGTGGATTTCTTGTTACTCTTGGAGAGTACCGCTCCTAGCCAGCTTGGAGATTGTTGGAGGCATTGGCAAGAGAAGGTGATTGTTCTTGGCCACCTCCGATTGATTGTGAGAGGTTCTTGTGCTTTCCTCGGCGGGACGCCAAAAGCAACTCTAGTGGAATGCACGTGTCATTGAGTTACCTCACTTGAGAGTGGTGTCTTGCGGTGCCTTGCGGGGCGTGCCTTGAGGGGCAAGTGACTTGAGGGTCACACCGGGAAACCATCTAAGTGTTGGTCGACACAACCGGTGACGTAGCTTGTCGGTGCACAAGTGAACACCGGGTGAACAAAATATTGTGTCTCTTGTCTCCCGGTGATTGGTCTTCATATTGTATTGTTGTCAATATTGATTCATTGTATATCATCTTGGTGATTGGCAACATCTTCTCTCCACCGTCGGTGTCAGAATCACAATCCTCTCTCTTGCACTTACTTTTACTAGATTATCTTGTGTAGCTCTAGTGGTAGCTTTGCTAGTAGTGTTGTTAGCTTGCTCTCTAGTGTTTTAGTAGTGACATAGCTTTTGTGTGAACTAGAGATCATAATATACTATACTTGTGGATAGGAGGCTTGCATCACAACCTTTGGCTAAGCAAAACTCGCTTTACGCCGTTTGTTATTCTAACAAGTTTGCTTAGTGGTATTTGTAGAATTTTTATAGGCTATTCACCCCCTCTCTAGCCATCTAGGACCTTACAAGTGGTATCGGAGCCGTGGTCACCATTTTAATCAAGGCTTAACATCCTTCGGTGTGAAAAATGGCTCAAATTGTGTTCAATCATGTTGGGGGCAAGCCACCGTTCTTTGATGGTGTTAGTTCTTTTGCTCATTGGAAGAGAAAGATGACAATGTACCTTGGTTCTATTCATGAGAGAGTATTTTAAGTCACCGAGAATGATTTTGCTATCATTGATCCCGATCATCTCACCGATGAAGATAGAGCAAATAGAACATGCAATAGAATGGCTCTCAATACACTTTACAATGGTATTGACACAAAAGTGTTTGAGGGCATCAAGGATTTGGAATTGGCTAGTGAAGTATGGACAAGGTTGAGTGAGACATATGAAGGCACTAAGGTTGTGAAGAGTGCCAAGCTATATGGGCTCAAGAGTGAGTTTGAGAACTTCAAGAAAAAGGATGATGAAACAATCATTGAAATGTTTCATAGATTGCAAGTGATAGTCAATGATCTCAAGAGCTTAGGGCACAAGACTCAAGATCAAGATTTTTGTCACAAGCTCTTATTGAGTTTACCTAGAAGATTCAAGATGTTGATCATGATGTTGCAAAGAGATGGGCTTGAAGCAATGAAGCCTAATGATTTGCTTGGTGAAGTATTGACCTATGACAAATATGATCAAGATGTTGATGACAAGGAGAAGGTGGAAGATGAGAAGAAGAAGAAGACCGTGGCATTCAAGGCCACCTCCTCCAAGGGCAAAGCTACCATCATTGAAGAAGAAGAAGACAACAATGAAGATGGGGAATTTGAAATTGATGATGAGGCACTTGCTCTTGTAGTCAAGAAGATGGGTCACATGTTCATCAAGAGAAGAGGCTTTAAGAAGAGAAATGACAACTTCAAAAGAAATGAGCAACAAAGGAAGTGCTTCAATTATGATAGCACCGAGCACCTTCAAGCAGAATGTCCTTATGATAAGAAGAAGAATAAGAAGGACAAGTTTGAGAAGAAGAAGAGAGAGGCCAAGATGACATTCAAGAAAGGCAAGAATGGTGCCTATGTGATCACTTGGGAAAGTGATGATAATGAAGAAGAAGAATCATCCAACAAGGCTTTTGCTTCCATTGCTATCAATAAGAAGCCATCACAATTTGATTCATCTTCTTCATGCTTCATGGCTAAAGAAGCTAAGGTATTATATGATGAGAGTGATGATGAAAGTGAAATGGAATATGTTCATGATAGTGATAATGATAATGAAAATAATGATGATGAACCAACTAAAGAACAACTATATGACTTGATGCAACAAACTAGAGACATAGCTATTGCCAAGGACAAGGAGTGTAAGAAGCTTTCAATGAAAGTAGCAATACTTGAGAAAGTCCTTAGTGAGCTTAAGACCACTCATGAGAGTCTAGTGGAAGACCATGAGGATCTTGGTAAGGCTCATTCCAAGCTTGAAAAGGCTCACTCATTGCTACTTGAGCAACAAGCAAAGAAGGAGGTTGTTGTATCATGTGATATAGGTGTTACATGTGATATAATTGATGAATCCATTTATGAACCTATCATCATGTCAAATGCTAACCTTCCTTGTAGCTCTTCATTCTCCACCACCAACTCTACCTCCACTACTAGTGATGGTTTCACTTGTGATGCCTCACTAATGGTTGAGAATGAGACTCTCAAGAGAGAGGTGGATGAGCTCACTCACGCCCTAGGCAAGGCCTATGGTGGTGAGGCCCGCTTGTTTAAGTGCTTAGGTAGCCAAAGGTTCTCTCTTAACAAAGAGGGATTGGGCTACACCCCCAAGAAAGGCAAGTCAGCCTTTGCAAATCCAAAGCCTAGCTTTGTGAAGGGCAATAGTCGGTTTTGCAATAGATGCAAGCAAGTTGGGCACCTAGAGCATAATTGCAATAAAAAGAACCAAAGCAAGAACCTTGTTAATGCTATACCTTTTGATTCTTGCTATGTGCTTACCAAGAGTGTGAAGGGTGTGCAAGCTAAGTTTGTTGGTACACCAATTGTGGGCCCAAAGAAGAAGGCTATTTGGGTACCAAAGAGCTTAGTTACTAACCTACAAGGACCCAAGCAAAAATGGGTACCTAAGCTTCATTGATTTTCTTGTAGGTCAATTACAAAGCCGGAGGAAGGCATTGGATTATTGATAGTGGGTGCACTCAACACATGACCAGTACATCAAGAATATTTAACTCAATCAATGATAATGATAGTGGTGTTGATTCTATCACATTTGGCAATAACAAGAAAGGCAAGGTTATTGGCTTGGGCAAGATTGCAATATCAAATGACATGAGTATCTCCAATGTGTTGCTAGTCGAAAGCTTGGATTTCAATCTTCTATCCGTAGCACAAATATGTGATCTAGGCTACAAATGCATCTTTGGGGTTGATGATGTGGAAGTTATTAGTGTGGATAGTTCAAATGTGGCATTCAAGGGCTTTAGATATGAGAATATCTACCTAGTTGACTTCAATGCTAGAGAAACTTCTTTGACAACTTGCTTAATCTCCAAATCAAGCATGGGTTGGCTTTGGCATAGGAGGCTTGGTCATGTTGGCATGAAATAATTGAAGAAGCTTACAACTCACAATCTTGTCAATGGTTTGAAAGATGTTGAATTTAAGAAGAATAAGCTTTGTAGTGCATGTCAAGCCGGGAAGCAAGTTGGAAGCTCACATCCAAAGAAGAGTACAATGAGCACATGCAAAGCATTTGAGTTGATGCACATGGATCTATTTGGACCAACAACGTACACAAGCATAGGCGGCAACAAGTATGGTTTTGTCATAGCGGATGATTTCACAAGATTCACATGGGTATTCTTTCTTAATGACAAAAGTGAAGTGTTTGACACCTTCAAGACATTTCTCACTAGAGTTCACAATGAGTTTGAGATTAGAATCAAGAAAGTGAGAAGTGACAATGGAAGCGAGTTCAAGAATACTAGAATTGAAGAACTTTGTGATCACTATGGCATTGGACATCAATTCTCGGCCAAGTACACTCCACAATCAAATGGCCTAGTTGAGAGGAAGAATAGAACATTGCTTGATATGGCTAGATCAATGCTTCATGAGTACAATGTGAGTTAATCATTTTGGGATGAAGCAATCAATACCGCTTGCTACTACATCAATAGACTATATTGTCATCCATTGCTAGAGAAGACCCCATATGAGCTACTTCATGGAAGAAAGCCCAATATTTCTTACTTTAGGGTGTTTGGTTGCAAATGCTATATCTTGAAGAAGGGCACTAGATTGGGGAAGTTTGACAAGAGATGTGATGAGGGGTTCCTACTTGGTTATTCAACTACAAGCAAAGCTTATAGAGTTTGGAACAACTCAAGTGGCATTCTAGAAGAAGTCCATGATGTGCAATTTGATGAAACCAATGGGTTACAAGATGAAGAAGAGAATCTAGATGATGTTGGTGGAACTCAATTGGTGGAAGGAAAGGAAAAATGGACATTGGGGACATTAGAGCAAAGCAAGTAATTGATATTCAAGATGATGATAAAGATCAAGTGCTAAATTCTTCATTCAACCTAGCTAGTGACTCTCAAGTGCAAGATCATGGTGCTAGTTCATCTCATCGAGATACATCAAGTGATCAACCAAGCTCAAGCAATCAAGTGCAAGTACTCCAACCACAACATGTTGCAAGAGATCACCCCATTGATAGTGTTATTGGTGATATTAAAAGTGGTGTGCAAACAAGATCAAGATTGACTATGTTTTGTGAGCATGCATCATTTGTGTCAACCATAGAACCAAAGAAGATAGAAGAAGCTTTGAGGGACGCCAATTGGATCATGGCTATGCAAGAAGAGCTTAACAATTTCACAAGAAATGATGTTTGGGAGTTGGTAGAAAGGCCAAATGACTACAATGTGATTGGAACCAAGTGGGTGTTTAAAAACAAGCAAGATCAAGATGGCATTGTAGTGAGAAACAAAGCAAGACTAGTTGCTCAAGGTTACACTCAAGTAGAAGGTCTTGACTATGATGAGACATATGCTCCCGTGGCAAGATTGGAGGCAATAAAAATTCTATTGGCTTATGCTTGTGCACACAACATCAAACTATATCAAATGGATGTCAAAAGTGCATTTCTCAATGGGATTATCAATGAGTTAGTCTTCGTTGAGCAACCGCCCGGATTTGAAGATGACAAGAAACCCAACCATGTGTACAAGTTGAAGAAGGCTTTATATGGCTTAAAGCAAGCACCTAGAGCATGGTATGAAAGGCTAAGGGATTTTCTTCTCTCTAAGGGATTCAAGATGGGCAAGGTTGATACAACTCTATTCACCAAGAAGATTGGAAATGATCTATTCATAGTGCAAATATATGTTGATGACATCATTTTTGGATCAACCGATCAAGCTTATTGTGAAGAATTTGGTGCTATGATGGCCAAAGAGTTTGAAATGTCTATGATTGGTGAACTTAACTACTTCCTTGGTCTCCAAGTCAAGCAATTAAAGAATGGGACATTTGTGAGTCAAGGGAAATACATAAGGGACATGTTGAAGAAGTTTGGAATGCAAGATGCAAAGCCAATTTCAACTCCAATGGGTACAAATGGCAATTTGGATAGTGATCTTGATGGCAAAATGGTGAATCAAAAGGAATATCGGTCTTTGATTGAAAGTCTACTATATGTCACCGCATCAAGGCCGGATGTCATGTTTAGTGTTTGCATGTGTGCAAGATATCAAGCCTCACCTAGAGAGAGTCATCTCACGGCCCAAAGAGAATATTGAGGTACTTGAAGCAAACAAGAGATGTTGGACTATGGTATCCCAAGGGGTCAAAGTTTGAATTGATTGGATATTCGGACTTCGACTATGGGGTTGCAAGATCAATAGAAAGAGCACAAGTGGCACATGTCAATTACATGAAAGATCACTTGTGTCATGGTCCTCAAAGAAACAAAATAGTGTGGCAATCTCTACTGCCGAAGCCGAATATGTGAGTGCGGGGAGTTGTTGTGCACAATTACTATGGATGAAATCAACTTTGAAGGATTATGGCCTCAACTTCAAGAATGTGCCATTGCTATGTGATAATGAAAGTGCAATCAAGATGATACAAAATCCAGTTCAACATGGAAGAACAAAGCATATTGACATAAGGCATCATTTCATTAGAGATCATCAACAAAAGGGAGATATTGCCATTGAAAGTGTTGGCACCGATGATCAACTTACCGATATTCTCACTAAGCCACTTGATGAAAAGAGCTTTTGCAAGCTAAGGAATGAATTGAATATTCTTGATTTCTCAAACATGAGTTGAATGCACCCCATCCACTTATTGACATGCCTCTCCTTTGACATTGCAAGGTAAAGTTGATTGACATGTCATTCATCCTATGCTAAGGACTTGCTAGAGCATGTAGACATAATAAGTGGTATGCATGAGCATTCATGATAAATCAAATGAATTTGATGGATATATGTTACCACTATTGCCTCTATGTTTGTTTTGATCTAGTGGTGGCATATGACATGTTTGTGAGTTTGCACACCTAGTGTTGAATCTAGAAGATTTGCTATAAATATTTAATTCAACATGGGCAAGATAACCCTTATTATGAGGTGTGAAGAAGCTTGTCTTTGGTTCAAATCAAATTAAATATCTTTGGCAAGTGTTCTAGGTTGAACCAAATTTGATAAAATTTAACCTACTCCATCAAACATTTTTCTTCTCTCCACAATTTGATCCCATTTTTGGGTAAGTTGTTGACAAAGGGGGAGAGAAAAAGATGATTCAACATGATAAAGGGGTAAATAAAATTTTTGATGCACACAAGTAGGGGGAGCAAGCTCATAAACAAAGTTGTTGCATTTGCTTGTGCATTTTCATATGACTTGCTCATTACACATGTATTTAAATTCAATATACATGCTTGTGTGGTGCAATGCTAGTATAGAACTTGGATGATGAAATGATCTACTAGCATGCATAGGAATAGTTTACACGTGGTATCTAGACATGCCTAAAGCTTTACAAGTGGTCCAAGAACCTTTACATATAATGTTGATCTCATGGGGTCCTTGAGTTTTGATGGATGTCTAGTTACTTCATGGTGCTAAGGATGGTGTAAAAGGCAACTCCGATTGGTATCACGCTTCAAAGGTCCATTTCTTACACCTTAGCATCATTTTGGTAGAATTACTCTCCCAACACTTCTATCCATGCATATGTGCAAAGCTTTCAATCCAAACTCTATGCACATATGTAGGGAGAGCTAATGCTACCAAAACCGAGCTTGTGATAATTGTCCAAACTTTCCTTATAAGCAAAATGATTGGACAAGTATGACAAGTTCAAAACTTTTATTTTCAAAATCATCTTTGTGAAGGTTGTCATCAATTACCAAAAAGGGGGAGATTGAAAGTCCCTAGTTTGGTTTTGGCTAATTGATGAAACCTAGGACTAACCTTTGTATCTAAGTGGATGATTTAGATAAAGGTGGTCATTGAATGTGAGACATAACATTGACTCATGTGACCAAGATGGTGAAGACCAAGATGAGGCTTGGCTCGATGGACCGGTTGTGAAGGTGAAGGGCAAGTCGAGGCTTCGAAGCGAAGGACCATGCGATGGTGAAGCTTGAGCAAGACTTGGGGCCGATGGACCGATGCAACGGTAAAGAGCAAGTGAAGTCAAGGTCGATGGATCGAGACGGTCATGTGATGATATGAAGTGGATCATATCATTTGGAGAAACAAAATGGGCTCAAGGCAAAGGTATAACCATAGGGCCATTTTGTTTTACACTCAAGACACCATAGAGGGTGTGAGTGGTTTAGGGTCGATAGCCGAACTATTAAGAGGGGAAGTCTTATCGGTTATTCGACGCACGGGTGCCACTAGGTGAATTCATGAAGTGCATTGCATGTAGGGCCTAGTGAGCTAACTAGAAAACCTTTGAAAATGATTGAGAAAAAGCTAACACACAAGCACATGGAGATGTACACTTGATGGTGTTGGCACATTTGCAAAGGTGGCGTTGGTCGCGCTGGAGTTTGTGCGGTAGAGAGGGGTTTGGATTCTTTTCTCCCTCCCGCCGAGCTTGCGAGCGTGGGATTCAGGCGATTTCGGGGGAAATGAAATGCCTATTTTCCACTACGCCGGAAGTCGGAAAAGAAACGAAGGCGAACGGAGGTCACAGAGGTAACCGGACGCTGCACCAGACGCGGTCATTGTTTGACCGGACGCGTCCGGTCAGTACAGCGCAGCAGTCAGGCGCGCGGGCTAGGGTTTGCAACCGGCGCGTCTGGTCACTCGCGGGACCGGCGCGTCCGGTCAGGCGCCCTGAGGGAACTGCAGTTCGCAAGGTCGATCGGACGCGGTGCGCGTCTGGTCTCACGTGATCGGACGCGTCCGGTCGTCGAGGGAGCTTACTGGACTCCAACCAGACGCTGGCACTGTCGCGTCCGGTCGTTGCGTGAAGCGCGTCCGGTCGTTGCGTCGTGGGTATGCGGCAGTGTGTGTTCGGCGCGTCCGGTCGTTTGAGCGGCGCGTCCGGTCATTGCGTTTGACCGTTGGTGTGCAGTGACCGTTGGAGGATCTGCGGTCGCGTTTGAACTGGATGGACATGTGGACGTTGCAGGGTGATCGGACGCGGTTGAGCGCGTCTGGTCAGTTTCGACCGACGCGTCTGGTCGTCCCGAAAAAACGGTCAGTGGAGTGGCAACGACTCTATTTGTTTGGGATGCTTATAAGTACTCATTGGCCGGCCCTTGGGGAGGTCTCTTGGCATTTCTAACACTCTTGTGCATCCTTTGAGCTAAAGCTTCTCCTCCCACTCATCTCTCTTGCTTGATTGCAAATCAAAAGTGAGATTGAGTGATCCCAAAGTGCATTGCATAGCTTGAGGGCATCTAGTGGCACTTGTGGGTGGTTTAGCCGGTGGATTTCTTGTTACTCTTGGAGAGTACCGCTCCTAGCCGGCTTGGAGATTGTTGGAGGTGTTGGCAAGAGAAGGTGATTGTTCTTGGCCACCTCCGGTTGATTGTGAGAGGTTCTTGTGCTTTCCTCAGCGGGACGCCAAAAGCAACTCTAGTGGAATGCACATGTCATTGAGTTACCTCACTTGAGAGTGGTGTCTTGCGGTGCCTTGTGGGGCATGCCTTGAGGGGCAAGTGACTTGAGGGT
Organism: Saccharum hybrid cultivar R570; assembly: GCA_038087645.1. Taxonomy (NCBI): domain Eukaryota; kingdom Viridiplantae; phylum Streptophyta; class Magnoliopsida; order Poales; family Poaceae; genus Saccharum; species Saccharum hybrid cultivar. Next base: position 23,097,474 of record JAQSUU010000496.1, read on the forward strand.
CACACCGGGAAACCATCTAAGTGTTGGTCGACACAACCGGTGACGTAGCTTGTCGGTGCACAAGTGAACACCGGGTGAACAAAATATTGTGTCTCTTGTCTCCCGGTGATTGGTCTTCATATTGTATTGTTGTCAATATTGATTGATTGTATATCATCTTGGTGATTGGCAACATCTTCTCTCCACCGTCGGTGTAAGAATTACAATCTTCTCTCTTGCACTTACTTTTACTAGATTATCTTGTGTAGCTCTAGTGGTAGCTTTGCTAGTAGTGTTGTTAGCTTGCTCTCTAGTGTTTTAGTAGTGACATAGCTTTTGTGTGAACTAGAGATCATAATCTACTAGACTTGTGGATAGGAGGCTTGCATCACAACCTTTGGCTAAGCAAAACTCGCTTTACGCCGTTTGTTATTCTAACAAGTTTGCTTAGTGGTATTTGTAGAATTTTTATAGACTATTCACCCCCCCTCTAGCCATATAGGACCTTACACTTTCGTTACGAGACCTCTAATGGATAGATCTTGACCCCCGCTGCAAGTTGTTCTCCCCTATATAAAAGAGCCCCTACCTGCTTCCATAGCCATCCCATCAAAGCCTCCTTTCTCCAACAGTAGCAAAGTTCTCCTGCTCCCTAGTTCCAATGGCTGGAAAAGAGATCATCCCCTTCAATTTTGATCTAAACAAGAAGTCTGACGCTATGGCGCCGAGCATCGTCTCGCCATGAGAGATAGCTCCCGTTCGTCCCAACCAATCCTACTACACCCAAGCTATCCGTCGTCCGGTGATCGCTCCGCCACCACCGCGTCCACTTCTTGAAGACAAGCCACGTCCACAGAAGCCTCAGCTAGATGCCCAAAAGTTGATTAAGGTGACGAAGGAGATCAACCTCCTACCTCTGAAGGGACACAAGGTGCTGACCGGAGTGAAGACCAATAAGTTTGGAGATGTTACATGCGCAAAGTATGCGTCGGTCAACCCTCGTACAATCATGAATGGAGTCTGAGCTCTGCTAGAGCATATCAAGGTTGTTCCTCCTAAAAAGAGGAAGGCGCCACTAGCTGTTCGTGATGAGAAGCGTCCACGGATGACTATTGCACTCTTGGGGAAAAAGATTAAAGATCTCTCTGATGTTGTATATACCTTGGAACAGAGGATCGACAAAGAACATGTTTATCGCAAGAGCCCGCAACAAGAATTAAACGCTTTGAATCATTTTATTGCCAAGACTAGGAAGTAAAAGAGAGATAGGTGTTTGTTAAGGCATAAGTGGTTAGGTCAAGTGTTTAAAGATAGTATGTTTAGGTTACTCGCTTAGCTTAGATTGTTAGAGTAGTTGAAGTTTGTGCTAGTTAGTCAAGAGTTTGTGTTTAGGTTGGTTTGTGTAATAAAGTGCCTTATGCTATTAATGGAGTCTTATTATCTGCTCTCTATTGGATATGTGTTTTGTCTCCATATGTTGTGCATAAAGGTATACAGGAAAACAAGTGTGGGGGAGACACACCATGACAACAGAACGGAATTCGATCGTAAAAATCATGAAATTCAGGAAGTAATGGACCAAGAATCACATCAACCAAAGTTGGACCCAAACGGGCTTCGGGCCAGGCCGCCTAGCCTCCTCTCTGGGCCGGTCGACCCATCATGGTGCCATCTCGCCCCGAGCTTTGTCCTTATCAGGTTTGAGCCCAATATGTTCTATTTTTACATGTTTCACTTTCCATTTCAAACCAAATTGAAAATCACCTGATAAAACAACTTTAAAATATGAGGAAAGATTATTTCAGTCATGACTTAAGGATAGACTCACATAATACTTTTCCTAGAAGTCTTGCTACTGTTGGGAACTTATTATTAGGGACCTCATGTTACTTAAGTTGTTATGGAATGACATATAGTAGAATAATGAGAACTTGATTCTTGATGTCTTGTTATTGGAGAATTTTATTTCAAAAGGTCAAAAGAATAGCTACACCTCTCCTTTGTAAGCATTGTCCTACCAAGAGCCAAATATGATATATAGATTAGGAAACCTTCTACATATACTACTTGTCATTGTATTGAGTTTGGTCAAACCTTGTGACCCTTGTTGAGAAACTTATCATGCTCTCAAGATTAAAATCACGTACACTCTACATATACTTGCTGCTCCTACACTGGGAGTACACAAAAACTTGTTTTCCATCCACCCAAAATTGTTCTACTCCTACACTGAGAATAGACACCAAAAATATAATTGTTAGGATAAATGCTCCAATTTCTTGTAAATGTCTCGCTTGAGGAGTTTCAATTGCAGAAAAAGAGGCATGGGCTATGTAAGAGTTATTCATAAAAGAAAAAGAAAAAGTATTGAAAAAAAAGAAAGCAATGTTTTCTTGCAAAAAAGAAAGCAGTGTCTGAGATATTTAAAACAATGGGTACTCAGATGCCCACCTGAAAAAAAAAAGAAAGAGAGATGAATAAGATAACCCATGTTTTCTTACAAAAAGTTTTCCAAGTTTCAAACAAGAGACATGTTTCAAGGAGTATAGTAGAATTAGGATATACATATCCACACACATGCACATCTTGATCTAAGAGTATGACATTTTTTTCCTTAGATCTTTGTTTTGACTTTACAATATATGCAATGCAAATATGTTCTCATATTTATCCCTACCTAAACTCCACATAAGCTTTTAGAAGTAGGTAAAAAGAAGGCAAGAACATCAATACCTTGGTGAGGTTCCAAAAATACCACATATATTGAGTGATTTGAGAGTACTACAAAAGGAGAAGGTAAGCTATATTTTGTTTTAAAAAACTCTTAAAAAGTTTCTCCAATTGACTTGACTGAAGGAAGATGGTGATCTGTTTCAAGCTGTTCCATTCTTCAACCGCCCAAAGTTTCATGGTAGACACTTTGAATCCTGCAGAGCATGTATGACTAGAAATAGTTTTATGTTGATGACTTGTCCTAAGGTTATGTCTTAAATAATCCATCTTTTTATCGAGGACGAGTAAAAGCCTAAATGTGGAGGAGTTTGTTGACGGTAGTTAACATTCGTCACAAACCATCAATATAACTTGCATAAATGACTAAAATGGATCACCGATGTAGACTTAGGGGGTTTAAACTGACAAATTCTACGAGTTTTGGTGAATCTTTGTTTCCAGCAGGATTTAATCAGAAAACTATCAAGGAGGACCTATTCGTCAAAAGAAATTAAGGAATTCTGCCACGTAAACAGCGTGAGAAGACTCTAAAAGACCCCACGAGGCTCTCCACCAAAGCGGAGCCCGAGCCACTAACAAGTGGGGCCAGTCGGCCCGTGGGGCCCCTATATCAACCTCCCGTTGCTATGTCGGTTCTCCACCGCCTTAAGGATTTCATCTCCGCCGTTTATTCAAGTCGGTTTGATCCGAGGGCTCAGGATTGACGCTCCGGCCTATATATATCTGCCTGCACCCCCCCCTCTAGGGGAGAAGGCATATGATCCTGAGAGCCTGAGGGCCAGAAACCCTAATCCATATCTTCACTAGGATCAGAGCTAACAATCAAGAGAAGATTAGTCCTCAATAAGATCTAGTCTTGTATTAGAGATAGAGAGATAGAGTGAGAGGGAAGAGTTTTGGAGGAGTCCCAGCCTGTCGGTGCTCTCTCTACGGCTTGTACCCTGGCGGAATCAAGTTCTTCTTGAGCTTGCTTCTGAGATTTCTCTGGTAATCGACTTCTAATTCAAGTAAGCATCTTGTTTATATTGTTCTTCAGGTTTGCAACTCTCTTTGAGTACTTTAATCCTTATAGCTCCTGGGTTAAAGTAGTGTTCGTAGTGTAAGCGTGGTGCTTAGACTCGGTTACTCGTGGATGTACCCTATTTTCTGGATTAGTGGTAGCTCGCGAAGGTGACTCTTATAGCCTCATTGAATCCTTTGTAGTCCACCTCCCATTAGTAGGCCTAGCAGGACCTTGTTACTGTAGGAAACATACTCTGCCTATGTTTTCTTTAGTAATATCCCTAGAATTGAACAATAGAAGACAAAGCTTACCGAAGTTAGAACTAGAAGACCATAGCTGTTTCCTCTACGCTCCTATTATCTAGCCTTGATTGTGAAGTTGGGCTAAGTTATTTGGTTATTCTCACACAAGTTTCCTCGAGATCGATATAAAACTGGGTACTCCCGATGAAGTGCTACATCGGTATAATATCCGTGCGCTTACGGATTATTCTGTGTGTATTAATTTATACCAACACCCACCACACTCGTGCGGCCACACCGCACTGCATCATGTTCATCCACCCATAGTAGCGTGCTGCATGAGGGCTGGGACGTGCCATGGGAGCTAATCAGGGATGTGCAGACCTAGCTTCCAAGGACATGCTATGCCACTTGGTCGTGCTTGCCCTACCGCACCTCCTTTCCCATCTTGCAAGAGCTCGCCGTATTCATTCTCGACATCTCCTCGCACTGAGTTCCCCCCCTGTCCCATCCTTCCTCGCCTCCCTCAGCAATGGTAGGGCCGTCACTATAGCGTAGTAGGTGAGTGTAGCCTGTAGCGTGTGGCATGGCGGCACGAACGAGCATGATATGGCCTAGCGTGGCAATGTGGGTATGGCACCACACCAACGACGATGCAACATAGGCAGGCACGGGGTAATAGGGCGAGCATGGTGCAGCGCTACGTGGCTATCCTATGTAGGTAAGGCAGACATGTGTGGCGTGGCAAAGATGAGGGTGGTGGTACGAGGCTAGATGAGACAAAATGGTACAATAATATAATTTTAGGGACCGACTGTGTAATTTTTGAAAAATAACATGACTGGCATGAGAACTTGGGGCAAGTTTATGGAGCTGAATGTGCAATTTGAAAGTATTGAGATATGGATGAGAACTCGGGACAAGTTTAGGGAGCTGAATGTACAATTTGAAAGTATCGAGACCTAGATGAGAACACGGGACAAGTTCGACGGCCGCTAGAAAAATTACTCTAAATTATGTAGGTGTTATGTATAGTTTTGTCCTAGCATCTACAGTATTATCTATATAGAGAGAGATGCACTGTCAAAATATATTTCAGTAATGTACATATAAATATAGTTTAATGTTGTAAATATTTATGATTTTTCTATAAAATTTGTTAAAATTATAGAAAAGTTTAACTTAGATCAAAGTTAAAACAGTTAACAATTTGGAAGTGAGGGAATAATATATTTTTCCTACGCAAGCTTTAGTTTTCACGAATTGAGTGTAGCTCAGTGGTTTTGTTTCCTCGCAGGAGAACTTACCCATCCGGGTTCAAATCACCAATTTAATGCGGGTGTTTGTATATATATGTTCTTTATGGTCAAATTGAAGGCCTTCTTGGGTCTTTGCAAGTATATCAATACTACTCCGTATTCCTGTATCGGCTGGAATGGTCAGTAAATCTCGGACCGGTGGTTAGGCCGGTATGAAAACATCCATATCACATACTGGTCTCATACCGGTTAATACCGGCCATTCCTACCAATACCGACCATAGTGGAATCCTGTTGAAAATTAAGTAATATCTCATTTGATGTATACTTTTATAAGTTTAATTTGTTAAATTATATGATATCTTAAACATAATCTATGTCTTTTTAGAGCAATTACGACTAAAGTTCTATAAAAACATATTATATATAATTATTTATATGTAGCTTTATTTATATATATTATGATTTTAATAAAGTATAAAATTTTATGCATCCACCGATACCAAAATGTTTAGTTCCAAGAGGAAAAAATGAGGCCTGTTTGAATGGACGAGGATTAGTTTAGCCCACCTATTAGTCCACCTGTTTGGACCCTCAAGGGCTAAACTTTAGCAGCCAGTAGTTAGCCCAAGGCATCCAAACAGGCCCTGAAATGGTCTTCGGGACAGAATTGACAAGTATGGGTCTTTGCCTATATTTTCCTTCTATGTTGCCTGAATCGCTTCAGGTGAATCGATTTGTCAAAGGACATATTGTGCATGGTTTCTTAATTGAGACACTTAAAAGAGTGCTTCGTATGATCTGATATATATCAAGGGGAAGCTATGGGTAGAAAAAAGGACAACTTGACACAAAACAACCTCCAAAAATTAAAAGTACGTCAAAGATCAATTTTGTTATCTTCTTCCTTCGATCGTCCACCTCATTGGAATTTGAGAATTGCATAAAAAAGATAGAAAGGAAAGGGGCGCCTACAAACGACATTGCCATGCAAGGCTTTGAACACCCCAAAAGTGACATACCGCTTGCAACAGAGATCTAATACCCACCAAAAGAACATCGGCACGAGGACGGAAATCCCAATAAAAAATGTATGCTTATAATCCTTGATCACCAAAACAGAGCGTTGGAGAAACCTAACCTTAGCATAGAATAGATCTAAAGAAAAGGTCAACACTGTAGCATCGAGAGCCAACCAACTGTTTGTTCTAATAAACACACCAACCACCAAGGTCTGAACAGAACATACTCTGATTCGCCCTTCCGCCTAAGGGCAAAGCCAGGCTTGAAAATTACCGAGTCAGTTCCATTCCATTGATCATCACATAAAATGTACTAGTAAACAGTGAATCCATATAGGATTTACCAAATTTTATAGGGGTCGGTTGACCCTGGACCCCTGGTAAATACACGTTGCTTTCACCCCTGCTTCCGCCTACGCTAGATTAGATGTTATCGAGGTAGGAAGAGGTTTGATGTGCCATCATTTTTTTTGACAACAAGCGATTTTATTTCAACAGCATCGTGCTGTTAGCAATCTTACAGAGTTGAGGTTTACATATTGCAGTGCTTGCAGAACCGAGCACTGGAGAACATGCTGAGTGTAGCAACAAGAAGACTCAAAAGAACAAGCTGAGTCTTGAGTCTGAGAATGCCTGCCTAGCTAATGCATCCGCTGTTGTGTTGATACTTCTGGAGATCTTGAAGATCTTAGATTGCGTGCATCTTGCGTAATTGGAGAATAGTTGTGTAAAAAATTTGATCCTCCAGTCCGGAGGATTGCTCTGATCTGCGGCATTAAGGAAGTGAGCCGGCTGTTCACAGTTTGATAAGAAGGTGATGTTGTTTAAATTGAGGCAGTTAGTGACAGTCGCTGCTAAGGCAAGAGCCGCAGCTTCCGTCATGAGCACCGAACAGCATGCTGTGAGTAACGCCTTGATATGTATGGTTTGTGCCGGCTGCACCAGTGTGTTGATGATAAGAATCCCAATTCCAGCCTTTCTTGGCAGCAGAGAAGGTTGATCAGGAACTGTGGACGCATCATCATAGCATCTGATGCCTTGGAGTAGAGCCGGTGTACGGATCGTGTACCTGTGTGCCGGGTTGGCGGTATGGTTCTGTTTAGTTCCTTCGAATTTCTAAAAAAATTTACAAGATTTCTCGTCACATCGAATTTTTGGACGCATGCATGGAGCATTAAATATAGGTAAAAAAATAACTAATTACACAGTTTGGTTGTAAATCACGAGACGAATCTTTCAAACCTAATTAGTTCATGATTGGACACTAATTGTCAAATACAAACAAAAGTGTTACTGTCTGTTTATTGGAGTCCTCTGTGGTGGAGTCCCTGTCAATGATTCGATTGTACCTGATGGTCCACTTTGGATTGTGGCCGGCGGACGTCCCTGGTGCAGTGAAGACGGCGTGTTGCTGGGTGCCTCGTCCATCCCTGTGCCAGTTCCTGTACTGGGAGAAGTCATACCTGACAGTAGGTGATCGTCAGGTGCAGGTTGGTGTTGCTGCAGAGTGCCAGTTGAGTGAACCTGACAGCCGATTAGCCTGGCAGGCTGTGGTATCAGGTTCTGCATCCTGTGCTCGCTGTTGGGTGATGTGTGCGGCCACAGCGTGATGAACCTGCCAAGGAGTATCATCAGGCTGTGGTATCAATATGAAGGAGATGGAGGATGGATAACTGAGGGTAGACACTACATGGGCCATTATCATTAGGATGTAGCCGGTGACGGATCGAGAAACGGATCAACGAAGCAGGATAAATAATATTCCGTTCCGAATTATAAGTCATTTTAGTTTCTCTAGGTACACAATTTTTGCTACGCATCTAGAAATATATTATGTGTAGATATATAATAAGAGTTATGTATCATAAAAGCTATAGCGACTCACAATTTGGATTGGAGGAAGTAGAATGTTTGAAATGGTACTATCCATACATTATATATAACAAAGAACATAAATGATGGTATCGATTCAAAGTGGCCAAACAAATAGTACATCATTAAGGATAGAAAGATATCAAATAAAGGTCATCCGATAACCAAATGATTAAATATGTGTCGGGTACCGATATTAAGGTACCCAAAGAAGGGGGACTAATGGTCATCAACGATCAATTCGCCCGGACGATTAAGGGGTGTAACCGCGGTTCCATCCGACCCCCGAAGCGCAGGCTCCGCCTCGCCCAACCCCGAGGGGCGCAAGCTCCTCCTCGTCCGACCCCGGGGCATGAGGTCTGCCTCGCCCGACCCCAAAAGCGTGGGCTCGGCCTCGTCCGACCCCAAGATGGGGAGCTCTGCCTCGCCCGATACCGAGAGCGCGGGCTCGTCCTTGGGCGGAGGCGCAGGCCCAGCAGAGGGGCCCGCGTAATCTCCAACCACTACGGATATGAAAGCTCGAGTCCGGGTCAGACTTCTGACGTCGGGAAGGGAGTAGGCACACCTCGACGCGACCCGTAACCGTGACAGGCCATACCTGGGGGTTCACGTCGCCCACCACGTCAGGTAGGCTAGCAATGTGCTGCCTAATCCCTGTACGGCTTCTGTCAGGGGAGTCTGTTGACCATGCCGTGCGCCAGGACAGGACGGAGCGCCACGACCGGCTGACGATGCCCGCGTGTGGCGCTAGTGGCAAACAAGGCCACGACATGGAACCATCCCCATTGCCATCTACGTCACGACGTAGGGCCGTCCTCGTCATCGTCTACACCACCAGCGGGACTCACCCATCAGAGAAGAAGGACGGTATGGCTCCAGGGGTCTCTTCCTCTCGATTTTTCTCTTTCTTCTTTTTCTCTCTCTTTCTTACCCCAGGTCCTTCCCTTGGTCTATAAAAGGGAAGGCTGGGCGCCCCAACGGGGGGCGGCTTCGAAATCTTTCTAACGGCACAAGCGGCTCAGAGTCCTCCGAGCAATCTCAAGCACTTCAACTCCACTTCACCGGAGGCTTTGGGTCTCATCCCTCTCTCGCCCGTTTGTAACCCCTACTGCAAACTTCAATGCTACTAACACGAGCAACAGCGACTGGACGTAGGGACATTCCGTCCGAACCAATATACATTCTTGTGTTCTCTTAGCACGCCATCTAGGCCAAATGCGCAATACAAATCTACTCGTCGGTGGTACGAAACACCGACAATATGTATTCACAATTTCACACTACTTCGACCGCCATCCTGAATTCTACATAAAAAAATAAAAAATGTCATAGTTCTTTAAAAAGCAAGATAGCATTATGTATTGAAATAACTAATACAACATGCACCTCAGGCCCTCGCATGGTAAACTTATTTTAAGGTTTCTTAAGTCTTAAAAGCGCTTTAGATTTTTTTTCATGTTCAACCAATGCAAACAAATCCTGCTCAATAACATATCATGCCACTGTTCATCCCATCATCATTCATCTTATTTCTCTGTTCGGTCTTGATGATATTAATAGTAGAGAAGGCTCTTTTTATTTCTTCGTTCGGTCTTGATGATATTAATAGTAGAGAAGGCTCTTTCAACTTTTGCCATTGCCACTGGCAAAATCAATGCAAGCTCAATCAGACAATACACCGAAAGAATATGTGTATGTCTATCAGTTTGAACCATCTTCTTAGCAAGATTTCCAACATCATTACAAGTGTGAAAATCATTATTAGTTCCGACTTCATCAATGAATATGGGAAATTCATCCGCAAGCTTTAAGCAGTCATAATCAGAGAAATCAATACCATAAATCTTGCCTCAAATTGGCAAAAGAATCTCTCAGATCAATACAAGCAACATGACGATTATCTAGATAAAGAGGTACCCTCACCCAGGCCGATAAAGAAACGCACACGAAACCCTCGTACTATGGTTGTGAAGCAGAGGCGTTGACAACGGACGGGCGCCGTGTCCTGTGGCGCAGATCGTACATGCAACCGAGTCCACCGGCATGCGGCATGACTCAGAGGACAGGACAAGGCTAAACCCAGGCCAAAGAGCAAAATTCTCTGGCGGTTCCTGAACATGGCCGGCGGTGTCATCCAGATCCCCGAACTTCTAAAGTGATATTTATGGATCTCTAAACTTGGCAGACGGTGTCATCCAGATCCTTAAACTTTCAAGGTGATCACCACAGGTTCCTAAACTTGGCCCAAGGTGTCATCCCGGTCCCTGAACTTTAAAGATGATCACCACAGGTTTCTAAACTTGGCAAGCGGTATCATCCATGTCCAAATATGGTCTAACCTACTCTATAAGCTGGCGTGGCACGCTGACTGTACGTTAGACGTAAATCCAACATGTGTCAATTAATCAGTCATTATTTATATAATATTTAACATGAAAATATAAATTATATAAAATAATTTACATCAGCAAAAAATAAATTAAAGTATTAAAATAATTTACAACAACAAATATATTAGATTAACTAAAATAAAAAAAATACTAAAATTAATTTAATATTTATGTATCATTAATAGTATTAAAATAATATTAAAATTTCTATAGTATTAAAAGTTTTCTCTATTAAAAGTTACTTCTAATTTAAGTATTATTTTAAAAGTTTTTAATAGTAGTATTATAGAAGTAACTTTTCTCTATTATTAATACTATAATACTTTTAATAGTAGTATTATAGTATTAGAACTTTTAATAATAGTATTATTGTATTAAAAGTTTTAATAGTATTATAGTATTAATAACACATAAAAGTTACTTTTATAATACTACTATTAAAACTTTTAAAATAATAATTAGAAGTAACTTTTAATAGAGAAAACTTTTACTATAGGTAACTTTTAAACAGATGAGGCCAGCCCTTACGTGCCTTTGGAATTATAAATAAGGCTGCTGAGTGCTGACCATTTCCGATGCGAAGTCGCGAACCCTACAGAATTGGCTCTGACACGGACGCGATTTTGGATTCAGACTCAGTGCGGCGATTTTGGATTTCACGGCGTAGCCGGATAGTGTATGTATTTTGCCGGATAGTATACGTATTTGGTAAGTTTTTTTTATAGTCTTTGTATGCGGCCGTGCGAACTTTGGATTTGTGGTGCGGAGGAACGGTGGCTGGGTAGTGTACGTATTTGGTTAGATAGTTCCTTTTAGTCTTTGGGACCGAATAATATACATTTTTTGTATCACTAGGTAGATGATTACTTTAAAGTCTTTTTAGGTGTAGAGTTTGCATGGGGCCGTGCAGACTTTGGATTTGTGGTGCGGAGGAACGGTGGCCGGATAGTGTACGTATTTGGTTAGATTGTTTTTTTAGTGTTTGTAACCGAATAGTACACATTTTTTGTATCACCAGCTAGATGATTACTTTAAAGTCTTTGTAGGTGTAGAGATATATCAAATTAAAATACAATCTTGATAGATTTTTTCTATCGTTACAATGCATAGAAATATTTGCTCGTAAATATATCTTGAATTTAATTTTCATAATATTCATTTGTTGGTATAGTTAAATATCAAGTTTATGACTTCCTTTGAATACCATAAAATTTGTAATTGTAATCTCTAATTCAAATTGATGAGAAGTTAGTTGCCAGTGTGTCAAAAACTGGTCTTTTTACTAAAGATTATGATGGGAGACCTTTCTTGATTTTCATGTCGTCGCGCCCACATTAGGGATTGCAGTGGTACATGCGTGCAATCTGGATGCACATCTATTTAATTAGGCCCAATTTGGTAAGATTTCTTTGTAACTAGATCCACCCTAGAATATAGAGAAAACTAGAGAAGCCACATTTAGGTGGCTTCATCTTTATAGTAAAAAAAACACACAATTTATCTTCTCAAACTTCTCTGACGAGTCACGTCTTTTGAGCTAATGTTCGACACTGCTTCGCCTAAAAAGATAGTAAAGCAAAAAAAAATGAAGCCGCACTTAGTAGATAATAAACTGCTCAAGATCTAATTTTAGATCTTTTTTAGTTGATTAGTTGAACTATTGGCTTATTAACCAGATTCTAATAAGACAAATTTTGTTTCTGACCAAAATTGTATTAACAACCTGATGGTGAAAATATATGTTTGAATTTATTCTTTGGTTTTGATATTAATTATATGACTATTGTTCATCTAACTATTTTTCTTTCCACAATCACTTGAACATGGAAAAACAAGAAAAAACAGAACGAAAAAAAAGGAGACACAGTTATTGGTGGGAGGTGGACGGAATAGACGGTACTCAAATCGAAAAGGAAAAATGCAAAATAGGAAGACGGCCGAGGGATGAACAGACGGTAGTGGGATGGTAAGGTCGCACTTTCGGATGCTAATCAGGAGGATTAAACATGAGTTAACTATAAAACTAATTGCAAAAGTCGTGGCTAATTCGCAAGACGAATTTATTATGCCTAATTAATCCATCATTAACATATATTTACTGTAGCACCACATTAGAAATCACAAACTAATTAGGCTTAATAGATTCGTCTTAAGAGGCCCACCTCTATAAATATCCCCAAGGCCCAGTCAAGCCCATATCCAGGTCTTCTACCGGGTTTATATATAACGGGATCAAGGTTTCCACCTGCCTCCCTCACTTCTCCAATCTCACAGCCGCCTCTCTCTCTCGAGTGCTCCTCCTCTCTCAACCCTCTCTTCTCTCACGGCAAGCGGAGGCGGAGGTTGGTGCTCCATGCATGGCGACACCCATGCTCATGCCGACGGAGGCGGAGGCCGGGGCTCGCGGCCCCAAGCTCCGTGGCAGCGCCTGTGCTCGCAGCAGCAGCAGCCGGACCTCGCAGCGTCGTGCTCCATGGCGACGGTCAGGGCTAGTGGGCATAGCTCCGGGCAGCATGAATAGTAGTACTTTTTATATAACTTTAATTAAAATTTAAATTATTTGGCTTTAAAAGTGAGAATTGTAGTTTGTTATGGTAGGATTCATGTACCTTCTTTTATCAACTTGGATTCTCGCCCTGTTCGTTTATGCTGAAATTTAGCTTATGCTGATTTGTGGTGAGAGAAAAATACTGTTCATTAGCTGAAAAGTAGTTCAAGTGAAGGGCGTAAACCTGATTTGGCTGTCTCTTATCCTCTCGGTTTTGAGTCGCGACGGAACCAGATGCTGTGTTTGCAATGACAATCTTGCTGCCAGAAAGGGATTTTTTTTTTGAGCCTGCGAGAATGGGAATTTACATGGTATGTGACTCGAGATATGCATGATCCTTACAAATTTACATAGTTTAGAACATAATTTTTCATACAGCTGTCAAAACAGAATAAGAAATAAAAAGAACATCGGAGTCGGAGGAGATTTCCCTGCGGCTAGCACCCAACAGTCACACGGTACCGTTCAAAAAAAAACAGGTCACACTGTATATATATATATGTACCTAACCCGTACGTGACAGTGAAATCCACGTGGCCAGAGCACTACTTTGACAGTACTTTTCAGTAAATATATATTTTTTTCTTTTACAACAAATCAGCATAAATTAAATTTCAGCGAAACAAACCGGGCATATGAAGTTCAGTTCCGCTTTGAATAACTGTATGCTTCATTTGATCTGATCGTGAATGTGTAAGCATTCCGGATCCTTGTTTATGTAGTTGTGCCCAGCACAAACACGCTAGCTTACTATTACTGGCATGCGATTGCGACGAGACCGGCTCTAGCGTACACGGCCGACGTACCTGCTGGCTGCGGCTTGCATGTTTGTAATGAAAACGCTCCCGGACGTTTGATTTGGAGCGCTGTATCCGAACACGCCTTATATGCCGGACAAATATAGCAGCCTCAATGCGGTACGATATCCATCCCTAGCTACTTCCTTATCTGTTTGCTGGTGGTCTTATCCTGTTTCTTGATTTTCTTCCCTGCGATCATGCAATAATCAAATTTGTAAAATACTATGACAGGCCAGGATGAAAATGACATTCTACTATTATTATCTAAAATGTTTAGGTAAAAAAATCACCAGTTGTTTTTTTTAATAAGGAGACAAAAAAACCATCAGTTCGACGGCTCCGGTGAGTCTCTCCATTCGAAAATAGACTAGAAACACCAGCGCGGCGTTGCCGCGCCCTTCAGATCACCCAGTGTGATCATTCCCATGTTGTTTCTAAAATGTATATTTGTCCCTGTAACATTTCATCATGAATCCTCCCATAGCAGGAGAAAAACTGCTTCTCTGGATCCAAACGGTGTAGCAGCAGCATGAGCTTATGAGCTCTCACATCTCCATCCCCTGCTCACATTCATCCAGAAACCCAAGCACATGAAACTAAAAAATGTACCCAAAAAAACATTCATAATAACTGACTCCTAGCAGTGTGATATTCACATAACTTGCATGAAAATATTGGAGTTTGACTTAAGAACAACAATGAAAAGGATATTGAATATACCCAGTATTCAGAAAGAAAGTGTTGTACCAACTGCCGCCTAAGGGCATAAGTCATAAGTAGGATGCTAAACCATCCTCCTCCCTAGATTCTGTAAGCTGCTCTGGCTTTGCATCTGCAAAGTCTGGCATCCATGATCTTGATGCCATGAACGCACAGCCAGGCTGCCTCAACCTCCGCGTCGTGCTCCACACCGCAGGGCGTGCAGCTCCTCCCTGCTGATCCGTCCGTCGCGGTCCGCGTCGAACTGCGCCAGCCACGCTCGGAACTCCACCGTCAGCCCACCCTACGGCAGCACACGGTACCCGCACGAACGCCGATAGCTGGCTGGCGACTGCCGATTTGATGGGTACCCGTCGCGACTGACACAATTGGCAAGACCAGTGAAGGCCCGCTTCAGAGTTGGCACCGTCTAGGTTTAGGACGGCGAAGCGGCACGAAGACCATGATTTCCGGACGCCGGACGGCCATTTCATCGAACACCATGGAGGCGTCACTCGAGCATCTGCTATGCCGAGCTTTCTTCAGTGACGTGCCGTCTCACGCTACTACTCAGGCGGCAGCTAGGCAGAAGGTGCTAGGGAAAACAAACAGAGGTGCGTCCTTGGCCGCAGGGGTGCGGCGGTGGACGAGGACGCGAGGTGTCCAAGCCCAAGCGCCGCAGGCATGGTGGAGAGCATGTTGCAGGTGAGCAGGTGTACTGCGATGCAATCGGCGAGGAGGCCCTCGAGCCCGCAACAGCGTCGATCTTCCCGCTGTGGCAGCGTCCTAGATAAGGGCGGCGGCAAGCCGGCGACCCGAGACGTGGGCAGGTGGTCTGCGTAGATCAGCAGAGGAGGCAGACAGAGAGAGGAGAGCTGTCGAGCACCTTCTCATCAGGGTCTCCACCGCACTCGCCAGCGATTTGCTTCTGCTCGTCGCTCCTGGGGCCGCGTTCACCACCGTTGCGGCGGCAACAACTGCTGGCGCGGTCTCTGCACGTGCCCGACGAGGCGGCCACGGCCATCACATGCGTTTGCTAAACACGGCTGAGGCATGAGGTACGTGGAAGAAGGAGAAGATAGAGCCATGGTCTCATGGAGAGAGGAGCGGGCAGGGAAAGGTCGAGGATGGTGCCAGCGGCGGCCGTGCCGACGCCACGAGCTCTCGCCAAGAGTCACGAGAGCAGTACCTCAGCCCGTGCGTTCGGGTTACCCGATTTTTTTCGGGTCGAGTAATTCGGGTAATTTAAAATTCGGGTAATGAAAATTACTATCCGATATTCACCTCGAAAAAACACTATCCGAAATTTCGGGTACCCGATAATTCGGGTTCAGGTTCGGGTATATCCAATATACCCGAATTCACAGAAAAGAGCAAACTGCACAAAACTTTTATAGCAATTTTGTACATAATTTTAGCAACAATTTGTATAAAATTTCAAAAGCAATTTACAGAGAATAATATATTACAGTCACTTGTTCAAACAAAGAGAATCATATATTAATAAAGTGATAAGTTCAAGTGCTCCACTGACAACACATCACACACACGAAGACACAAACACATATTCGGGTAGTTTGGGTAGTTCGGGTACCGGGAGACATTACCCGAATTACCCAAACTTATTTCGGGTAACCAGAATTGCTATCCGAATTCGGGTTCGGATAATTCGGGTCCGGGGTCAGGTATATACGTAAGCGCATTGTACGATCTCAAAAAAAAAGTAATGAACCGGTACAAGAACGCATAGTACGGCCGTGTGCAAGCTGTGGAATATACACGTACGTTTGGGATGGCTGCAGCTGCAGCTACCGCAGACAAGCAGCGCGAGGCAGGCGGCGATGATGTAGAGCTTGCCGACCTGCTGCCGCGCCGCGCTCCGCACCTTCTCCAGCTTCTTCCTCTCCCCCTTTCCCATGCCGCGCGGTTAGCAGCTAATTTTGCGTACGAATGGATCGCGATCGAGAATAATGCAACTTCATCCTGCGCCCGAAGCTTTATAGGCCCTGGAATCCATTGGCAAGGGACTGTAACTGTTGGCGCGCGGGTGATGCTGCTGTGTGGCCAGTTCGGCTCCAACTCGATCCATCCAACTTCCCATCGGAGCGACTAGCGAGCGACGATCCTCTGTTTCCGTTTCCTGGTACGACACGACACGCGCAGCAACACGACAATCCGCATTTTCTTACGTAGTTCAGGCCAGGCCCCTTCAAAATCCTTTTTCAGAGTTTTGGAGCTGTTCAGCTGTGCTGATAAGCCGGCTGAAAAACACTGTTGGCTGATTTGCTGTAAGATAAAAATACTGTTCCGGCTGAAAAAATAAGCGGAAAAAAACGGATTATAAGCCGAATGAACAGGGCCTTTTTCTGAGAGCGTCGCCGTATATATAATCTGAAGCTCTGAACCCACGGTGCTCCTTTATAAATCCTTAATATATAGGACACCAAACTCAGCTCGCAGCATGCAATAAGCCAGCAGCAGCTTGACAATGCCAGACCTCTCTGATGTACACCGCTCGCCAAGGGTTGAGTTCTTCAACCGGCGAGAGAACGTCTCTTTTGCGTAGAAAATGCTAGCCAGAGCTAAGCTGATTTTGGTTTAACGAAAGGGTTATACGAAAAGAAGGCTCACTAGTTGTCATTATCATCACAAACGAATTATTTGATCCTGGCAGGCAACGTGGCATGTCCACGACCGCTAGGAATTTTGCTACGCTGCGCAGGGTGAAAATGACAGGTTGAAGCCGACCATCCACGAGGTTTATTGCTGCAGACAGAGTAGCTAGAGTCCCTTTAGCGCTATAATTTTGTTTTGTATATATAGCTAACTGAATGTAGAGTAACACTGTGCTGGTGATGCCATTCAAAGTACCGTCAAGCCTCGGCGAGCTTTATTGTAGCCTGAGAGAGGTAATCATCAATTCATTCATATTCCAGAGCCAAAATTTCTGTTTCAATGTGAACAAAATTTTAGCTTGTTCCCTCAAAAAAAAAACAAAATTTTAGCTTACAGAAATTTGAAGAGCCTTAGGATAAATGTGTGAACACCATTTGGCATGATATCGAAACTAAAAGCAAGGGGAAAAAATCTACATAATGCTTTTTGGTATTGTAGAGCGAAAACATGTATAGGAACCTAATAAATGTTATATATTCAGGGTATTCTTAGAACCATACACTGTTACCACTTAACAGTAAAAAAGAATTTCGGGTAGTTTGGTTTTACGACAAGCGCAAAGCGCTACGAACAGATTTTGTTTTGATAAGGTGGTATGCATATGCTGCATATCTACTAAACAATGCCTCTCAAATACAGATGCAAGCAAGGTACATTTTCCTTTAGTTCTACTTCTATTTCGAGTGTCATACGAGATTTTTTTTTGACACCTGTGTCATACGAGATTGGAATAAAAGAAAACAGCATCGAATCTTTGATCATGCTACATTCGGTTGTATTTATGGGACGAACTGCCAAGTGGTTAAATTTAGACAAAAAAAAAACGTATGGATGATGAACAAACTCTCCGGAGAGAAAGATGCAAATAAATTGTACCTGAAGTTGAAGGAACAAGTGACCGAGACTTGGAATACGCCCTCCTCCTGCTCCTGTGTGTTATGCTGAGGCGTCTGTTTCAGGCAGCCCTTGCGTGACGGGAATTTAAAGACGCTCGACGGGCGACGCTGGGAAGATGCTCAGAACGCGTACTGAGCGTTTAGTTTACCGGTTGTTCGTCGGCCGCGGCCCGCGGCCACGCAATCCCCACCCCACACGATTGATGGGCCCCAGAGACCGGCCGGCCCGGCGACGTAGCGCGCCTGGCGACCAGACATCATCGGGCATCCGGACGCCTTCCCGTCGGTTCCGACTAGGCAGCGACGTGGCTGCGGCTGGTGCCGCTCGCGGCTTGCGATATGACGCCGCCACCTCGCCCGGCACCGTCATTGTCACTGGGTGGTGTCTCTGTAACTTTTTTTTAGGTTATTATTTTGTATAAGACTCAATTATATTGAAGTGTATTTATGATAAATACATAGTATAAACTAAGAATTTTTCATAAAAAAACAAACTCTTAGCAATCTAACTGCAACAGAAGAGTCAACAAGGTGACTCGGACAAAATGCTCATTTGCATAGGTACATAACGATTTATAACCTGTTTGGTCATATGTATATGGGCTGGCCAGGCTCCCTAGATGCAATGGCACAGCGTTTGTTGCAACCAGCGAGCCTGGCTCTCGAGAAACGAAAATTAAATCCGTTTCTCAAGAACCAGGCTCGTGGGATGCAAGATATTAATAGGTTATTAATGAGGTATTTGTATATGATTACAAATACAATCAGTGCTCGGTCGGAAGCCACCCTGCCAACCTAGCAGCCGAGCTAGCCCCACCTCGCCTTGCCTGTTCGGTAGAAGGTTCCTAGGGCCGGAGCTCCAATTGGTCAGGGTCATGCTCGTTCCGTACCTACAACACAAGAAGAAGGTGCACGTTCAGCAGCTAAGCTCATCTATTTGTTTTATTCATTCTATCGTTCCAAAAATCCGTACCATCTTAATCGTGTGTCGTTTAGTCATTCTAACTCTGTTTTAATCCATTCAAATTACATTAGATTTTTTACTTAATCTACGTACTAGTACCGACGTCTTCATATGCTATACTTGTGAACTTTATAATTTAAAAATATTAAATTGATTAATGTTTATGCAAACACATTTTTAAATAAAAGCAAAATAGGACAATATCGATCTTTTGTAATTGACTGTTAACTTGATTAATTTCATATTAAATGAGTTTCATCATAATTTGTTTAGGCTAAACGTGGTCAAATAAAAACTCGTTTAGATGCTCTAAGATGTTTTTTTTCTTTTGCAAAGATAAAATTTAACTAGCATAATAAATTATGTGATAATATATAATAAAATATGATTAGCTTTAATTTGACTTTTGAAATTAAATATTTTATGACTAATATGAATTAATACTAATCACATAATTTTTCTTAATTAAAATAAATCAAGCTCATAGTTGTTTTCTTTATAATATAAAAACTCTCGTATTATTGTTTAGTATGTTTTAATTTATGCGTTCAAATAAAATATTAATCTATATGCAATTAGTTTTCTAATTAAAAGCAACTTAGCCTTTCCACTTCGATATTAAGTAAAAATTAGATTAGATCCATTTTAGTTTTCCAAATCAAATATAGTTTGGCTTAATTCAATTAAAATACTTCTATGGAATATCTTATACACGATTAAAATGAAGATTGAAATATTCTTTCTCTATTAAGAAGTAAATTTTACGATAGACGTTTCTTGCTCACCGTAGCTCCGATTAGAGTGCTTTTCACGTCTATGTGTTTGTAGCCATGCATAGATTAGTTTTCAAGTATTTTATTGGTTGGTGTATTGTTCTAATTTAGTCCTATTGTTTGCTTCGTGTGTGATTGCATAGATGCTTGTGTGGTGCTTTATAATTGTGTCCAGTCGGAGAGATTTACGTGGTGATCAAGAAGCGGTTCATTGAAGGTTTAGATTTGAAGAGGGATCTAAGTTAAGACAAGTATAGTATGGAATCATCCTTGTTACCTAATCACTTTTAAAGCACTTAAATCATTATGCATGTGTCTTTTTGTTAAGGATGCCTTAGAAATTGATCTTGTACCTTGTCGCCTATGGTTTTGCATTGGGTAGCTATTGCTAGTGCTCAACATAAACTATGATCTTGTAGTTTGACTAATGGAATATGCAATAACATTAAAAGATGACTTTTTAGTAACATAATGAAAGAGGGCTAGAGCCTTGGGCTATCTTTTGGTGCTCTAGTTTCTCTTCATAAGGACTTATCTGTAAGCGAACGTCTGTGACTTACAGTATAACTATGAGGGCTACATGGCTCTGGCTTTAGTCATATAAGAGGACCTTTTCTAGCTTGTTAGAGGTTACCCGAAAGGGCGCAAAAGGAGTGTTTCTCGGGTTGGGTGTAGTGCGGCTTCTGTCCTTATGTGTATAGGCTGCGCGTCATTGTGCCATACGGAAGGGGAGCTCTACATTCGCAGGTTACAGAAACCTAGCGGCCTTAGACGAACCTTGGAAAGACTTCATAGTGAAACATGTCTGCCTATTGAGGCCTTGCAAACCTCGGGCTTATGGGGATCACGACTCACAGTGAAAATGTACAACCTCTGCAGAGTGTAAAACTGGTATATCAGCCGTGCTCACGGTCACGAGCGGCCTTGGACCCTTATGGAATATATGATCACTATTGAACTATAATATGCTTATGTTTTTGCTATTCATTCTTCATATTACATGATCATATGTTTATTCTGGGATTAAAGACATCTTGATGCTACTCATATGCTAAAATTTGACCAACTAAAAGCTACATGCAGTTAAACCCGTGCCATGCCTCTTGAGCCTCATGAACCCCATGTTATGCTTGTTGAGTTCGACGTGGACTCACCCTTGCTATTTTTCCCACATCTCAGGAAGGGTACCAGACTGTTAGATTATGGAATTGTTAGGCTTGTGATCAACCAGTCAGTTTGATCCTGGAGTGAAGGTTACACCCGGTGTTCGGAGTTGTCTTGCCGCTGTGTTGCTCTCTAAGGTTATATCTTATATTATTGCGTTATGTTTAATAAGCATTTGTTTTTTGATATTACACTTATCTGTAGCTATATGTGAGATTTGACCTCTTTATTTCACATATAGTGTATATCTGGTTTTGTCCTTAAAACTGGGTGTGACAGGTGAAAACTAAAAAGTGTGTAGAAATTTTCATAATTTATTATTAGGTATAGATTAAGTATAGATATAGATTTTTTATTGTGTTCGCTTCAACTTTGTATTGCACTTCCTTCGCGTGCTCCGCACCTCCCTAAAGAAAGCCATATTAGATTCCGGTTATGGTTCAGATGCAGAAGCCATATTAGATTCCGATCATGGTTCAGATGCAGATAACAGAGAAATTATCATGATAGGAAGATTTGACAGGGCAAATAGCTGAGGCACTGTGCAGGCTTCTTTGGCCGTAAGAGTTAAAACTGGCTGGCCGAGTGAAATCAAATTACTTATTCTCAAAACGGGACACAGAACACAATGAACAAACATCCATTGGTAGAAATATGAAAACGACATCAAAACATCACAACAGCAAGAAACAGAGTCACATAACTGCATCCACACAATGACACAACCTTTGATCACTGGTCTCATTTATCCATCAGCTTGCTCCAGATCGAAATAACCGTATAGTTTGACTTCATAGAAGAATCTAAACATCAAGAGAAAGTTATGGCTTACGGCCCAACTTTCTAGCTAATCTTGATGAAGATAGCAGCAAATACTGATAAGTAAATCTAGAGCAGCATAGGTATGCTATCTGGGGACTCCATGGTCTCGTCATCATCGACTACATCCCAACTATTGTCTAAGCCAAAACTGGCATAAGAAACATCATCAATCCTAGATTCCACAGCAGATGACCAGTTGCATTTAGACGTAAATGATTCACCCAAACTGCTGTCAGATCTTGCTGATCTCACCAAGCTAGACAGTCCCGGTGAAACTTGTCGCTGTGGTTCATCAAAAGTGGAGCTAGACAGGATCGGTGAAACTACTTGCACTTGTTCATCAGAAGCCGAGCAAGACAAGACTGGTGGAATTTGTTGCAGTGCTTCATCAACAGTAGACCTTGACGAGATCAATGGAATTTGTTGCAATTGTTCATCAAGAGCTGAGCTAGCCGAGACAAATGGAACTTGTTGCACTGGCTCTTCAACAGCCAAGCTGGACGAAGACAATCTCAATGAAATATGTTGCCATTGTTCATCAACAGGAATCTGAATATCCACTCGTAGCTTAAGCTTTGTTATGCTGTCAAAGATCCCAAGCATTTCCCCTCTGAGATAAAAAAATGGTACGTCAACATTTTAAAGAAAAACGGATGACAAGCATTGAACATTCCAATATCTAGAACCATGAATTATAGAGTTTTTACAACACTTACTGCAATGCATCCACAACATGTCCTCGCTCTGTCAGTAACTCTCTCAGCTGTATCATCAAATTAGCTCATATTAGCCATTGTTTATTAAAGCATGAAGCACTGCACCTCTGATCAGAAGTCAATGTTGGTCCTTTATCGCACATATAGTTGTTACCTTTGCGTTCTCCTGTGCTTCCTGTTCCAGCCTCTTAGACTTGTTCTTTGCTGCTTCAAGTAGGAGTTCCTGTTCATTAAGACTTTTTTGAGCTGATGCTTCTCTTTCAAGCTTTCCCTTCTCAGCAGTTGCTCTTTCTGCTTCTGCAGCAGCAAGTCTTCTTTGAAGAGTATCTTGCATCTTCATAGCATACATGACAAATATGACATACATGCAAGTTTATGAAAGTGTGAACAATGAACATAGGTTAAAAAATCATATAAAACTAAGGAGTCGAGAACTGGGAGAGATTCATATCATGAATAAACTCATCTTGGTTGTGGAAAGACATTTCCATTCACCAATTGACTTGGATTAGGGTAATGTCCAAATGGTAACTGAAACAAGGTACCCACTCGACTTCAAATTACTTGTGTCAATTTAGTTGTCTTATCTTATTAAGTCCAAATTTTATATTCTGACTACCACTCCATGAAGGTAATTTTCATGGTGAATCTAAAAACATAAATAAACCTTTTAACTTTTAAGGTTTGACTTTGGACAAAGCTAATGACAACTAATATGAAACAGAGGGAGTAAATGAAAAAGATGGCCTTTACTTGAAATTGGCTTTGCATGCGTTAAACTCCGAGAACCATTTCCAGTACTGGCAAGCATAGAACAAGGCACCAATCGGGGAGCTAGTGCACCAGAAATTGCGGTCCAAATGAAAGTGTAATTTGGAAATGAATCTTAAGGTGTGGTTATGTTGTCTAGTACTCCCTCATTTTATTTTTGTAATAAGGTGTGGTTTAACTTGAAATGGTCTATAACGCCACATTTTGATCATTAATACCTCATATATTACAATTTTAATAATGACTATGACATTGGTATAAAAGTATTTTTAATATATGGATCCAATGATACCAAGTTTACATGGTATAATCTACAAATATTTAGATCAAGTGTTATTCAAAGAATAACAGGTATGAATATCGGGTTGCTTGTTCATAATCTGTAATTTTTTAGATTAAGTGTTAATCAAAGAATAACAAGTTTGAATCTCGGGTTGCTGGTTGCGTGTGTGCGCAAAAATAAATGGAGTTACACTCACCTGGAAAGTGTTGATATTAAGTACATTTAAAATTTTACGGAAAAACATATGAATAACAGTGCAATAAAATATTTACCTTATCGATAGCCAGCACAAAACTTTTTGTTTCTTCAGAAATACTGGACAACCGACATTGAAGCTCCTGTGCTTCTGCGGCTAGAATAGATTTTTGCTGAAAAATCTCTCCTTCCACCTACATATTGTAAAGAAAGGAAAGAAATAATTTTATCTGGCAGTCAACAAAAAACAAATGTTGGAGCTTCATAAAAAAAAACTATTGCATGCAGAACCTTGTTGTTTTCTTCAACTGCAAGAGTTGTCATCTCAGTTCCTCAACCTTTACAAGAATATCATTACCAGCTTGGCTGGCTTCTGAAATAGCACGTTTTGTATTTTCTTCATTTATCTCTACCTCCTGTAGCATTTCACTTATTGCAACGACATTTGACATCAGGGCATTCTGAGCCATACAAAAAGAGAGATTGGCAATTAGCTGTAGTTTCTAGTATTAGAGTTACAAAGAGCACATAATATATGTATGCCTGCAGTCAACTGCATGAAGAGCATGCAAATCAATGCTATGGAGTAAACAACATAACGAGATTAATTAATAATTAAATATGAGTATATACACACAAAATAAATAAACTAACTAAAAGTGGAACTTTGTAAATTGATCATTTATCATGAAAACTTTGTAAATTGATCACTTATCATGAATGTAAGCATCTGTACCACAACTTTTATTAACTGTAGAAGCTTTCACTTGGTACAACTCTAAAAGTTAGTATGTTATCTGACTTAACAAAAAAAAGATTTACCTTTTTGTAATGTTCATTGGCAATGACATCATCAAGAGACTCGAGGTTAACAGAATTGCTTGATTGTACAGTCACATGAGGGGAAGCATCATCATGCAGTGACATATCACCTCCAGAGGATGAAAGCTCAGAGTTTTTCTCGGAATAGGTGTTTTGCATCAGAGAACTAGCTAGCAGAGAACCAGAACTGAACTCTTCAGATATGCAATTGTGACCAGATGTTGATGGAACATCAAAAACTTCAGGACATAATCCAGTGAGGATATCTTCCTGTTTAACTGAGGTTTTGTTGGACAGGTCAAACTGTACAGAATTTGAATTTGTTTTGTTATCAAACGAATCAAGCCCTAAGTGAGTATTTGTGTCATCAAATGCCTGCTGATTTCCTGAGAGAGAACTTGTCAATACAAAAAATAAGTCTATGAAATGAAAAGAAAAATGAAGGAATGATATGACTATATATTACTTCACTGAACAGATTAGGAAGGACTATGACTCTTAACTTTTCTAAGGAATATGCCACTGACTACAAGATATATGTTAAGCTTCCCAAGCCCAAAACAGAAGACAAAACCTCGAAATCCACATGAAAATGTTTATTAAACACTGTGTTTTATCTTGTAAATCTAAAGGTCAAGTACAGACCACTACTGACATATCAACACAAAGATAACATATGGATCAAAAAAGGTAGGTTTTGGCATGTCTTAATTAAAGAAAAGTAGCATGCAACATAATAAGATGTAAATAATAGACATTGAATGTTGTTTTGCCTGACATTTTTGAAGGAACCAACAAGTAATTGAAAGAACAGGATGGGAATTTACCATGAATATGCAAATCCTCATTTATGTTTTGATGACTGGGCTCTTGGACAATATTTGGGACGACATTCTGGACAATATAATCTGCAGCCGCATCAATGTCATCCTTGAACTGTATGGAAACTTCTATCAGTGTCGAGAAGTCAACCTGCATATATACAAAATTAGGATACTAGAAACAGGTATACGATTTATAAGCGCACATGCAACAAAACGACTGAAACAACAGTAAATACAAACAGAGTTAATAGTATGTCACAAACTGTAGAATCTGGCCTAAGTTTTACAAATTTTGTGTGCGAGCCATAGAAGATTCAATAAAAAGGCACACTTGAACTAGTTTTGCTTACTTTCAAGGAAAAAGACAACAAGATTGATGGATATTTTAGACAGGTCTTAATTTGTCCTATGTACAAGCAATTCACCAAAGAAAAAGTTTCGGTTTCTTGATGCATCTAGCACCAATAAAAAGATAATGAACTAAACCATTGTATTTAGATCAGTTTGAATAAATATATATGCACACCCTGTTAACAGATGTACATTAGAAGTTCATCCATACTTTAAGCTATGTCTAAAGCCTTTTCCTACTCGTCAGAATAGATATAGGCATTTGGTGCCCGAGGTTTTTCTGGATAGAAAAGGTCAATAATGTCTTCTTCGCTAAGTAATACCAGACTGGATATGTTTGGACTTTGTCAACGCAGAGGACCCTCAACAAAGAAACTCTTCTTCAGATAAAATACCACGCAAGTTTTGCTTAACAGAAGTACAGAACACAAGTAAAAATCTTACTTACTCGTCGTGTTCAGACACGGCAAATCTTATTTACTCGTCCTGTTCAGACCCGATCAATCAATAGGAACAACTATGAACTGGATTAATCGTCACTCACCTGCGGGAAGACCTCCATGAGGCCGTCCAAGACGGCGTCCCCCGTCATCGGACCCGCACCCTGCAAACAACACACGAAAACGCACGGTCACTAAGGCGAAGGCGATCGAGATCGCCACCAACACCAACACCAACACCAAGACAAGGAGGGCGGATGCCGGCGAACAGGCAGCAGAGACGGGAGGGGCAATCCTGACCTCCGACGAAGAAGACGCACCCGTGATTTCTGTGCGTGACTTGATCAGGCGTGGCCGCCGGAAAGTGGAGGGGTTTCGACTTGGGATTTTTTCGTGGAGAAGAGGGGTGGATTATGAAGTCCGGAAGCTGGAGACTAGAGAGGTTCTTGGCTTGGGAAGCATCGTCCGGCCGGGCGGCGGAGCCTGCTGCTACTTATTGGTGGGACGGAGGGTGCAGCTGGTCACGCTCACGCAACGCGGGGCGTAGGAAAGCGCGGGCGCGTGGTGCGATCGGTCCCGAGGAGACGCGCGCGACCTATTGGCGCGTGGGCCGTGCCGACTGCCGAGCGACGAGGATCGAGGAGTCCGTTCCGTGCCTCGTACCGAGACCGAGTACCGAGCTATACTCGGCGGCGAGCCTGCCACCCCTGTCCCCGTCCCCTCCTGCGCTGGCCCAACGGTGCCGACTGTACGTCTGCCCGGCCGGCGACCACATGTGGTACCGGTGTCGATATCATGCATTGTCAACATGGCATCGGTGCTCGACCGCCAACGGCACGCTCCTTTTTTTTTTCCTTTGGTCTACTCCATGACCCCATGACCACGCTTCTTCGGCTCTTCGCAACATTGCACAAAGTGCTGGTCGGTTGGTTTGGTTGGATCAGTAACGTGCTTGCGGGATACTCGACAGGTTGGTAAAGGAAGTCGTTTTATAAATCATGAATAACTTTTAAGGTGTTGAGTTTGAAAATGTAAAAACCATATGAATAGATTTGTTTTGAAAAATACTTTTACAAAAGTATATATATCATTTTTTATTAAATATTTTTATAGAAATAAAGAAGTTAAAGTTATGCTTCGGAGACCGTATCGCTGTCCAAAACGACTTCATTTACCGACCTGGAGGAAGTACTCCCTCCACCGCTAAATAAACATCGTTTTCGTTTTTTGAGAAATAACTTTGACTATATATATATATAATATTTATATTTATAATATAAAAATTAATATCATTAGATAGATCGTTAAATTTATTTTTATAATAAATTTATTTAGAGATACAAATGTTATACATATTTTTTTACAAATCTAGTCAAATTTATGATACGAAAACCAAAAGCGACAATTATTTAGAGACGGAGGGGGTACTCTTGTGCAAGTGAAACCTAAAACTGTTTTTTTACATAAAAAGGCAACTGGTTTCACGTAGTACGGTTTTCATAGCACATTTGATCCTTAGGGAAGGAATAGTACTACTTCTAAAAGGATGAACTACTCATAGTACAATTTTCATGGCACATTTGGAACCTAAAGCACTTTTTCGTAGCATAATTTTCTAATGATATGTGAGTATTTATCATTGGTCTCAGATGTGCTATTTCTAAAATTCTTAATCTTCAACCTCCACTCCCCGTTTGAAGGACACGAATTCTGCATCGTGATCCTTGGTCCACTGCAGAGTAGTTCAAAGCAAATGAAGAGTAGTTCAGTTCTTAGGGGCTATTTGGTTAGAGGTGTTAAAGTTTAACAAACACTGTAGCGCTTTCGTTTTATTTGACAAAAAGTTTTCAATTTTAGACTAATTAGGCTTAATAGATTCGTCTCGTAAATTACTTCTAATTTGTGCCGACATGCATGCAATTAGTCTACATTTAGTACTCCATGCATTTGTCGCAACATTAATGTGATGGGAGTTAAACTTTAACATTCATGAACCAAGCAGGGCCTTAGTTACATTTGAGGCATTTAGCTTTAAAAAGGTAGCGCTTGGGATGCTGACTGAATGAATATGAATCCTTCCATTATTTCAACATTGTTTATTTGTCAACAATATGGTTAGTTATTTGCCAAATGCAGTACATGAGTTTTCCCTAACTGTCAATATGGTTTATTTGTCAGCAATATGGTTAGTTATTTGCCAATTTTCACATTTTTTTTTGGTAGAGAAACAAGGAGGCAAAATGGATGAGTCATTCCACTTTCTAAAGCTTCCAAATTTCACATTGTTGTAGAGAAACAAGGAGGCATGAGTGATTCCACTTTCTAAAGCGTCCAATTTTCACATTGTTATAGAGAAACAAGGACGCAGATACAGGGTTGTTGCGTAGAGAGTGTTTTGTATAGAGAGACATATATCATGTTTGCTATTTAGAGAGAGATTATGGCTATTCTGTGTATAGGTAGAAAGTTTCATGCGGAGATATGTATGTGGAGAAAGGTGTTGTGTAAATAGAGAACAATGCTTAATACTATGTTGGGATGGTTTATACTAAGAGAAAGAACGAGTTTTCTCGTGGGAGGACAGAGATGTCATCATGATCTTGTGCGTCAAGAAATAGAGAGCTGTCTTTGGATTTTTAATCATCCGAACAACATTTGAAATTGATTCTTAGGAAAGAATTTCATGTCCGCCAAAACAAGAGAATTGAATTGAATCAAATTCTACATATTTCATTTCCCATTGAATCTAATTGCAAGGATCTTGTTTCTGGAACGAGTTTCAATTCCAGGATCCAAATGGAGCCTTAAGGATATTGCAAAACTGCAACAATTCAACTGCAAGTACAAGAATACACTGGAGGCGTACATGTACATATACACATAAAAAAAACATCGATCGCACGTCAACACACTCTGAAGAAGTCTGAACATCTCAAGACGGACTACTAGTCCTAGTGCATCGCAGCAATGTCCAAACAGCTGGCCGTCACAATTCCATGGCACCTCCTTCCGCCGGGCCAGCTCCAGCAGCAAGCCAAGCCAAGCCGTCTCCCAAGGCCCGGTAGCTCTCGGTGACGTTGTCGCTCAGCACCGCGCCGTCCAGCGTGTCGATGGCGCGCTCATACTTCCCCGCCTCGTCGCTATACCTGTACGCCTGCGTCGTGGCCGCGGACCCGTCGAGCACGTCGTGGTCTCTGACGAGCATCCACCCCACGGCGGCCTGCTCGTCCACCACCTTCCTCTCGCCATCAAACAGGCCCTCGGCCTCGGCGTCCGTCTCGACGCTCAGGGAGTGCGTCAGGTTCGCCCGCATCACGTAGGTGCCGTTCTCGCCGTCCTCCGTCACCATCTCCAGCCACAGCGGGTACTTGGCCTCCGTCTCCACCTTGCCGACCTCCTTCCGCGTCTCCGACGACCGGACGACGACCTCCGTGTCCTGCTCCACCTGCAGCTGGAGGGTCTTGTTACTGCCCCGGCTGGTGAACTCCACCAGGCTGGTCGCCTCCAGCTCCGTCTCCACGTCCGTCGTGAAGTTGCCGAACGACGAATTCACCCACCCGCTGAACCGGGACTTCCTCTTGGCACGGATCTCGAACCTCCCGTCCAGGGGCCGCCGGGTGGAGTACCGGCGGGTGATGGACAGACGCGGCGTATTGTACCTGCTGAGCGCGGCCGACACATTCGGCGAAGCGGGGTCCAGCCACAGGTGCAGGTTGGCGTCGACGAGCCACTCGGCGATGCCGTCCACTACGCTCAGGACGATGTCGTGCGCCTTGCCGTCGACCAGGAGGCCCAGGAACGGGGTCAGCTCGACGTCGTAGGTCGGGAGGTCGAAGGCGCCCAGCGCCGCCACCGGCTGCCAGAACAGCGGGTTGATGCCGCCCGTGTAGATCACGGGGAACGGGACGAACGAGCCGGCGAAGTGGCCGTCCACGCTCACGACGACCTCGCGGTACGCGGCGTTGCCCCGTCCGGTGGTGAGGTCGTTCTCGCGGATGTAGAGGTCCGGCGGGTTGGAATACCAGAACTCGTCATTTGAGTGCGGGGACACGAAGACCTCCAGGACTGCGCGGTAGGTGTTCGACGGAATGCTCACAAGCTTGGACCGACAATCCGACGAATTCTGGATGCGGAACCAGAAGCCACTGCTGTTGCCCGTGCCCTCCGAGATTGGCAGGATCAGGTCCGCCGGCTGGAAGTACGATGCCGGCAGCTTTGGGCCGGGGTCCGCAGAGCCGGCAGCTGAGGAGGACCCCCTGTCGTCGACGAGGTAAGCAGGGGCGCCGTGGAACTCGAGGGACACGCTGACGTTGTATACACCGGTGTACACGTCGTTGACGAGGTTCTCCAGCATAACAGAAAGCACGCCGCCTGGCGGGGACCGGAGCAGCGCGGAGTAGCGGGTGACGTCCTTGCGGACGGTCCAGCGGACGCCGTCGGGGGTGGGCTCAGCGGTGGTGGTGCGGAGGAGCTCGGCGCCGTCGAGCCAGACGGCCGCCACGCGGTCGTACTGGTCACCGGCGATGGCGACGGAGAAGGAGAGAACGACGAGGGACCAGGGCGCAGGGCACCCGGCCGGCGGCGCATACGCGGCCTTGGCGGGTGGCGCGCCGTAGGTGTTGGCGAATGAGTAGGAGAGCACCGGCACTACGCAGATCGGCGCCGCCGGCGGGGGCCGCGGGACCGGGTAGGTGGGGTCAAGATACTCCTGCGCCGGCGCATTACTGAGCCCCACTCTGGTGCCCGAGCCCGCACGCGGGGAGGCGTAGTGGTCGGGAACCTCGGCGAGGGCCGGAACGAGGAGGAGTAGGAGATGGAGGGGGAGGCGGAGAGGCGGCGCGCGCTGCTGCATCTTGCGCTGCTGTGGCGACTGCCGACTGGCAAGGCGAGATGCGTGGGAGCCAGTCCTGTGACCCTATCCGGCTGTGCCCCTTCTTGGCTCGAAGGGGAGGATTGAGGACCGAGGGAAACTCGGAGTGGAATCACTGATTTCTTCGGATCATCGTTGAATAGTCCGAGACTTTTTTTTGTATTTTACACATAATATTCTTTTCCAAAATAATTAGCTGGATAAAAGAATTGTAGGAATTTATCTATTTCGCGTGTTGAAATGATGACATTTAAATTTCTCCTATTCGATGGCAGAAAATTACCTGCCCATCAATAAAGCATAAACCTTATCGTACAAACTCAGAATGGAGATAAAATTCATATGAAAATTGTAGAGCTATATCAGATATGTAATTTTATACTAGCTTACAACTTTTTGTTTAAAGTTGATGCAATATTCAGATCTACAAATAAATATACTCCCTCCGTCCCTAGAAAACATACAATTCTGAAACAGTGTCATGTTTTAGTACATTGACTAATTATAGATAAAAATATAAATATTTATAATATCAAATAAATGTTATTAGATTAATTACAAAATGTATTTTCATAATAAATTGTTTTGGAGCCATAAATGTGAATATTATTTACTAGAAACTTGGTCAACGTGAAGCACTTTAACTGGTACGCAACCCATAGTTGCATCCTTTTAAAGACAGTAAGGTTGTAATATCTCATCGAGCACTATAATTTAATACAAATTTTATATTCAATGAAAAATTCAAATTTAAAATATAAGCTACTATATGGTGAATAAGTAGTCCTAGCTTCATCGCTAGCCAAGAGCTACCATGCTAGCTATTTGACTGCCCAGCTTATCAAGGCGAAATTGACTATGAGACATTAAAAGTGTAGTCATATTGTTAATGCACATTAAAAAGTTCAATTAGCCGGTGGGTACTCGGGTTCGTGAAAATTTTACTGAACAACATCATGTCTATTAAAAATAAAAATATTCATTATTGCTCAGAAGGAGAGAGAACAACAATGAATATCATTTTTGCCCCTGTTCATTTCTTCTTTTTCCCTCTCTTCTATTAGTCTTCTCCCTTTTCTATCTCTAATGCACCACGTCTCCCCTCAGCACAACGGTGGTGGACTTCGCCGATGAGGTAGATGGTGTTGTCGAGGAGGACTCCTGGCACTGGTGTTGTGCGGTTCACAACAGTGATGGTGCCCGCGGCCACGGATATGACCTCGCTAGTACTGTATGACAGGGTGGAAGAAACGCATAGTGGTTGACGACGAGGATGCAGACAAGGGATTTCATAGCATCAAAATGGCAGATGGACAGCAGTGTATGCGTGTGCTTCTGGGTGATCTTCTTCATCAGAACAAGGTATTAGGCACTGTAATTGCCGCAAATGAAATGGTTAGGGTCGACACCACCAATGGAGTGAAGGGTGCGGTCACCATGGTGGTGGTATGCATTGACGACCATCGTGGCCATAGTCAAGGCGAAATACTATAGCAAAGCAGTTGATGCCAATGACGACAACGACTGAATTGAAGTGGCTGACACATGGGGTACGACACCAGCTTTGCCTCCATCATTCGCATCAGCCTCTCCATATTTTGAGAGCGTCGATAGTCATAGCCATAGGGTCAACAACAGTGAAAGGCGTGGACACCGATGAAGCCTTAGCACTCGATTCAGGGCCGAGCCACATGATGTCAATGAGCACAATGAACAATCAGGGGAAAATACATGGTAGAATTTGTGGAGGATTTGAGGCTTTTGATATAAAAAATTGTCACAATCCTAGATTGCCAATCTTAACAATATGAACAATTGTAGTTCAAGGATACAATCTCTACAGAACTAGAGGGAAGTTAGACAAAGAATAACAAGGGATCGAAGGGAGGCAGCAAAGAATAGGTACAGTGCTCTTTAATAGAGGAAGGCGACTTCGGTTCTCTTTTCAACCTCTCTTTCATCGTTGTGGCTTGCTTTTGTAGTTTAAGCTACCTTGGTTAACTTGGGATTGAAAGCCCACTCGCTCGGCCATCCGTTTGTCGAGTATTATGGCCTAACTAACTAAAGTCGGTACATGACATGTGTTACTTGTCAGAAAATTCAAGACTTACACTATGCATGTAAAATCAGAACTAGCACATGGGTGCACTGGACACCACTTACGAGTTACTCTCTCTGTCCAGAAAAGAATGTAACTACGTATTATGTGCCAGCAAAAGTAGTTCACGTTTGACCAAATTTCTAGTAAATACTATTTATATTTACGTCTCCAAAATAATTTATTATAAAAATACATTTTGTACTTAATCTAATGATATTTATTTGATATCATAAATATTAATACTTTTTTATCTATAATCGATCGAACTCAAGATACTAAACCATGACACCGTACTAAAATTGCATCCTTTCCTGGATGGAGGGAGTACATGTTAACAAGAACTTCGTTTCACTATCCCTAGCAGTTCACATTATTCAACAACAAAGTTTTCAAGATCAATTTTCTTTTTATGTAGGGTATGTGGGTGCATAATATGGGTGAGCTTATCTATATTGCATTTCGAAAACAATTTCCTGATAGAAAACTATGGTGCAATTGATGTTCGCAATATGTAAAAGTAGGTGTTTTTATGACAACATTTTCCGTTACACCGAAGACAGCTAACTGCAATGCATGGTCACAGTCGCATCATTATTATCAATCGAAGCCATCATAAAGCCTACTTTTCCACATGCCCCTTTTGTAAACTCGAACGCAGCTGTGCCATTGCGACTTGCGAGCACGACGCAGCGACCCCGACGGCGTCCAAACTCTGAACGCCAACGACGTGTCGCCGTTACACCCACGTGGCGACCCCCTAGCGGTCCGATCGACCGCCAGCCCCCAGTCTGGCCGCGGTCGCATCCAGCGGCCACCACGCTGCGCCATCTTGTCCTCTTCCTCCCTAAACGCCCCTTCCTGGACGGCTGGACCTGCGTATACGGTGCCCACGCATCGGGCCGTGGGAGGCGGGGGCTCTGTTTCTGACTCATCCATCGGCCGAGGGCGATGGCGGCGGCGGCGGGGAGGGCGCGGGTGGTGAGCCTGGCGGCGGCGGTGCGCGTGGTGGCGGCGACGGCGCGGCCGGCGTCGAGCGCGGCCGCGGCGGCGGGAGTGGGTGCGATGGCGTTGATCGTGCAGGGGGAGGACACGGCCTTCGGGTCGCTGGAGTGGTGGGCGTACGCGGGCATCTCCTGCTTCCTCGTGCTCTTCGCCGGGATCATGTCCGGGCTCACACTGGGGCTCATGTCGCTCGGCCTCGTCGAGCTGGAGATCCTCCAACGCAGCGGCACCGACGCCGAGAAGGCTCAGGCTGGTCCGATCCGAACCCCTATCCATTCCCTGCTGTTACCTCGTTGTGCTCGATCTGTTTGCTGTCCTATGAGCGGGTTTGTTATATTGGTAGTGGGATCACACTGTCGTGGCTTCTTACATTAGGGAATGGGGATGAGAGCGTCATAGGTCATACACTCTATCGTATTCTCAAGTTTCTCTGCAATTTTGAACATTAGAGTGTCAGAGGTCATACACTCTATCGTATTCTCAAGTTTCTCTGCAATTTTGAACATTAGAGCGTCTTTGGTGTATGTGGTGAATTTTTTCTGGCCCCTATCGTAAGTCTGCTAGATTTTGCCGCGGTAGCGGTAATGACAGTGAAGATAAAATGTGATGTTAATGTTGACATATTATTTACATACAGAAGTGTTTGGAAAGGAAAGTAGAACAAACAAAAAAGGTTGTAGTCAGGGAATAAGAAAAAGCAGTGTGGATGGGATTCATTCTTTTCTAAGATTCGCCTCTTTCTGGTGAGATATGAAATGATACATCAGACAAGTGGGAAGTGGAAGTAGTATGCAATGGACAATCATAAAAAGTGATCACTCTGGAGTTTCCTGGATCTGCCATATTTGTTTACTGGGGTAGCGGTGCACTTCCGGTTTTGTCTTACACTCTTACCTGATAATCACCAGAGTTGCTTAGTTACTGAAGGAAATGGCATATCTGGGCATCTCAGTTTTTTATCAGTTCATCCAATCCATATGTTAGCAATATTAATTTTAAATATGGCAATAGTCACTTTGACGGGCTACACATTGCCTCTTTTAGCATCTTGAGCAATGATTCTGCTTAGTCATTTTGACTGGTACACATTGCCTCTTTTAGCATCTCATTTTTAGTTAACAGCAGTCTATCGCTGTTCCCTGTTGACGTCCAGCTCAATTGTTGTATTTTCCCTTTGTTTTATTTACCTTGTTTGCTGCAGCTGCCATCCTTCCAGTTGTTCAAAAGCAACACCAGCTTCTTGTCACCCTGTTGCTGTGTAATGCTGCTGCCATGGAGGTAGAGTATTTGGATTGCAATCATATCATTATCAGACTATTTTGTACTCTAGAAGTGTATACATTTGCTAAAAAAAATGTATGGGAATTTCAGAATTTCTGTTTGAATCTTCTAATGAATTATTCCGGCATCAACACTTTGACCTTTTAGCTCATTATTGGGAGAGAGGGACTGTGTTCTGAAGTTGTGCCTATCTGTTCAACTTTTTTTTTTGCACCATATCACCATGATTTCTTGTAATCCTGTTTGTGGTTATCTTACATTTTGGAAACTAGGAATTGATGAAGTTTAGATAAGATAGAGTATAGCACCTATTGCATTCACTAATGAGCTTATTTCTCCCTGTTGCTACTAGTTTCTTTCATCATCCAACTGCAGCATGGTCAGTTGGTGTTAGTCCAACTGCATCGTTATTGGTGCATGTATATCTGATCACTATTATTTGCTGTATCCTAAATCTACTATCAAGCTTCTCATATGAGTGTTCTTTCACTCAGTTGACACTCATGTACCCTTATTCCTTTCTTATTCTGTATTCTAAAGTCGTTGATAGGTAGGGCATCATAGGTCACATTTTTTTTCTGATATCTTTTGCCCCCTATTTTGTTTTAACCATTGACTTTTATGTTTACCTCATTGCGACCTTTGCAGGCACTTCCTATATTTCTTGACAGAATGTTTCATCCTGTTGTTGCTGTAATATTGTCAGTGACATTTGTTCTTGCCTTTGGAGAGGTATTGATCTGATGTCCAAAATTTACTATTTGCTCATTGTGTGGTTTGACTGATAGTGTAGTGTTTTGACGCCCAGGTTATACCACAAGCAATCTGTACCAGATATGGTCTGGCAGTGGGTGCTAACTTTGTATGGCTCGTACGCATTCTCATGGTCATCTGCTATCCAATTTCTTACCCTATCGGGAAGGTAAATCAACAAAATTGCATGATTCATTTCCAAGTGTCCACTATACTGTAATTCTATGCTCTCCTGTCATGGCATGTATTTTGAAATTTTGTGAATTGCATTATGATTGAGCTTTCACTTCAGAGTCATCTTTTTGTTCAGTTGTATGGCTTAGCTGATGTACTAGTTACAGACTGATATTTTGGTTTCGGCTGTTCTTGAAAACTCCAGTAACTTGCATGTGAGATATTTGATGACCTATAGGCGTCACAGCTAAAGCTAGTTTAATTTTTGTTATTTATCTTCTATTCAAGCAAAATTTCAACATTGCCAGTTTCTATATGGTATTACATATGTTTAGTACTCTCAGAAAAAAGGATATTTATTTTTAGGAGTTACTACACACTGGAAGCAGTGCCATTTTACCTCCAAGGAAAATGAGTTAACACAAACTTTGAACATAGGAAAGGTGCTAGTTGATGTATTTATACAAATAATTCACTAGGTGGTGCATCTATTGAATATTCAATACAAATTCCACACTTGTATTTCCTTCTAATAGAAGTTACTTTCTCCTTATGTTGATATGTATTCCTGATTTGTTGTCTGTTTCTGTTGGTAAGTATCAATTTACTGATTCCTCAAAAAATATCAATCTACTGATCTTGGTTCTTGAAACGGAACGTGATCTTTTTATAGGAGCCATAAAAAATATGATATTTGTTTTGTAGAACATTCAGCACTCTACAAACTGTTTCATATTTTTCAGATTTAATTGATGCTTAAATGATCAGTGAACCCTTTCTTTGTGACTTGTAACCTTATCCCATGTCATCATGTTGCAGTCCTCAAACAGTGAATGCTAATTCTCACTTCTCACCTTTTTCATAGTGAACAGTTTCATGTGTGATTTTCTTTTGCTACCTTTTGTCAAGCTTATTAGCCTATATTGTGAACTGCATTTTATGAAGATTGTAACAAGTGATGATACTATCTTACATACTGGCCCGCAGCACAGGTGTAACTGGAAGTTCTATCTTAACACTTTGTATTAACTTAGAGTTAGCTGATAGAAGCTTGATATGTCCTTTTGTGTAGCAGGTATCAACCTTTTGTTACTAAAGGCACTTGTGATAAGTTGCCCTTCTACTATATACTACATGCTAAGTTCCTGTCATTGAAATCTGCATTTAATTTCTTATGCAAATCAGTACAGATGATTTAACGCAGATTCTAGCATGATGTGGCAACCTCATTGAGGTCGAATATCAATTTTACTAAATTGAGTGGCTGTCTGTACTCTGATTTATGTAGACGTTAATATAGTATATGTCTGTGTGTTTAGTAAAAGATGACTTGATTGAATATTATTCTATAAGTATAACATATGCATCTTTGGATTTTTTCATTCAGTAATCCTTTGTTTATTTCTTTTTACTTGATTTATTGTATATTGAAAGGTTGCTGAAGTTAATGAAATCTGCCTTTCTCCTCAGATCCTGGACTGTGCTCTTGGGCACAATGAGTCTGCACTTTTTAGGCGAGCTCAGTTGAAAGCTCTAGTTTCAATCCATAGCAAAGAGGTAACATTATCATATCACTCTGCTTTAGAAGTTTTCATGTTCACCAGGGTTATGTCACAGCTAGAGCTTCTACCATAACAGGCTGGCAAGGGTGGAGAGCTCACCCATGATGAGACTACAATCATAAGTGGAGCCTTGGACCTGACCGAAAAGGTGTACATCATCTTCGTAATATGTGACCTATTTTTCTTTTCGCAATAAAAAAGTAATGCTTATTTCTCAAGGGAAAATTGGTCCAAATGAAGTTGGTAACTTGGTATGAATCCAGAAGCTAGTACACTTGTTATTGTGTAAAATGGTTGTTTATTTGGGATGAATTTGGTGGTATTAAAAAAAATGCGCTATGATTCTCTTGTCTTTTATATGCTACCTCTCAATAATAAACTAGGATATGTACCAGTATCCTGTTTTAGACTTGTATTTGTTTCATTCTCGGTATCTCCTATTTTTGTTTATAATCAAGCATACAAGGGTTTCCAATCCACTGCTATGGTGCTCAACTAGAGATGGTTTAACGCATGTTGCAGTTTTTGTGCAAATAAACAACTTGCAAGTTCCCTTGTTGAGTTTGGTACAAGGTTCAATTTCATATATGTGCTGTGCTTAGAAAGCAAAGTGACATTGTGATTCAGGTTTTGCAGCACCTTGTACACTGATGAAAAGTTCGCTTAATTTGGCTGACAATTACAGAACCTTAAATGCATCTAGTTGAATTTGGCAGGAATCTTATTACTCTGTGTGTGCAGACTGCTGCAGAAGCTATGACACCTATTGAGTCAACTTTCTCACTAGATGTGGATTCTAAGTTGGACTGGTAATAATACATGCCCGCTTATTAAATCACGACTCATGCTCATGTTCCTTATTATTGATCTTAATTCATTTTCTCTGTGCTATGCTCTTATTTTGTTCTGTTATAGAAGAACATCCCGCGCATTGCTGCAGGAACTACTCATACAATTCTTAGGAAGAGATTAACTATTATAAACTAACGTTAGTGGATAGCGTCACGCTGATGTGGACAACTAAATGTATGTTAGTGGATGATGTGTCTTGCTGACGTGGATATCATAATTGCTTGTGCTAGCGAACTTTAATTGCAACTGATAGTGGACTGCTGAGGTGGACACCTTGCATGTCAAGAAAAATTGCTAGTGGGATTTTGCTTTATAAGAGTATAGGATTCGTTTCTGTTTTACTGCATTGCTATTCCCTATTGATATAAATCTGTGTATAATTTTAGTACTTCTAGTTAGGGCACTGTAGTGATGGTTAGGGTTGTGATCGTAGTGCATAAGGATTGATGTCACTCATTTTTTTTGTGTGTTATCCAACTTTTTTTTTTCTTGGAGGCAGAGTCAAGACAGATAGTGGCATAGTGCCAGATAATCACTTGTCCCTCCCATATTTGTTAACTGTTATGCAAACTTTCGGTCAACAACAACAACAAAGAGCTGAAACCCAACATGAGCCACTAACAAGAAGGGAAAATAAAGAAGAAAGGAAACAAATATATACAGATGGACGGAAATTCTGCACTCCGTTTGCATCCCAACATGGTATATTAGGCAGTAGGGGTGCAATTGGAGTGATCGTGGAGATACTGATTGCTAAGATATTGAACAGAGGACATGCAGTATTTTCTACTGACTTATATGTGTCAATTGCCTATCATTATTATGTGCTTAAGTGCAATTACAATAGGTTTCTTTCATTCCTTAGAATATTCATCACTTGGACACCTCCAAACAAATATCACTCATCTGATATCCTATCTCATATTTTCCAGAGTCTGTGTCACACATTTAGTTCTGGATAACCATTTGTCTATCCTATGTTGGTCGGGCAGTCAGAAATTATCTGTTCCATGTGCTTAAGTTTTTTTTAAAGGCTGAAATGAGCACTTGACATGACTAGCACCTATATGGTTCTATCTTGTACTTTCTGATATATATTAGCAACTTGCAAGCCCATTATGTAGTACCTGATAGAGTGATAGGTGTTTCTTTGTACATTAGCAAAGCAAAACTTAAAATATGCTAGATTTTGATGTTTCATGTGATAATAGACATTTATGCGCAGTATATATATCCTTAGCGTTATGTTATTTGTATTTTGTCAATAGAAACTCTTGTAAACTACAACAGTCTATCGGTTTATTTGTTTTCACAGGGAAGCGATTGGGAAAATTCTTGCTCGTGGTCACAGTCGTGTTCCTGTATACTCAGGAAACCCTAAAAACATCATCGGTCTCCTATTGGTAAGATTCATTGATGCTGTTCATTATTATCCAGTGATTTTGTTTCCTTAACTAACAAAACGTTTTGAACTTAATAGGTTAAGAGTCTTTTGACTGTTCGTGCTGAAACAGAGACGCCAGTTAGTGCTGTTTCAATTAGAAGGATTCCAAGGTACGCCCTTCACATGTTGGATTATATTCTTGCTCTAGATCTTTATCTCTCAGTATGTGATACCATGCTCCAGTGGTGGAGTTTTGAAATATTTTCTTTGCTGTATCATGCCTGTAAGCTAACCTGTTTCCTCCCTGACAAATCTGACAAATATTTGATCAATCCTTTTCCAGGGTTCCTTCAGACATGCCTTTGTATGATATACTCAATGAGTTTCAGAAAGGAAGTAGTCATATGGCTGCTGTTGTGAAGGCTAAACCCAAAAATGAACCACTCCCTGATAAAACTGAACCAGACAGGGAAGCAGTTGGGCCAGCACAGTTGACTGTTCCCTTGTTGTCTAATGCTGAAGAAAGTGCAGACAATGTGGTTGTGGATATCGAAAGACCACATAACAGGCAGGTTAATGGAAACCCAGCATCAAACGCAGTGCCTAGGTCATCAGAGGATATTGAGGACGGTGAGGTCGTTGGTATCATCACACTTGAAGATGTATTTGAAGAACTCCTACAGGTAAGTTGTAAATATGTATTATTCCTCGGGGAGGTGGTTTTTGTTGGAGTATATGTAGGCCCATGAGGCTAAGGCCCATGTGGCCCATGTATGGAGACTATATAGCTACCCTTCTAGGGTTAGCCAAGTAATGGATTTCACTTTCTCCAACATGGTATCGGAGCATAGGGTTAGGTTTCCTCTTCCCCTGCCTCCCAGCCGCCGCCACTACCCTGCTGGTGCCGCCCGCCGGCCCAGCCACCATGGCCGGCGGCCCTCCCCTTCCCCCTTCCCTCTATTCCCACTTCCCCTCCTCTTCCTCTCCCACCTGGGCCCAAATCCTGGCTGGTGCTGCCGCTGCTGCTTCTCCCAGCGCCGCCGCTGCTGCCCACCCGCCCAGACCCGGCGGGCCTCCTCTGGTCGCCCCACTCCCTGCCGGCCAGCCCCTGGCCGCCGGCCAACTTCTCCCCGTCGGCCAGCACCTGGCCGCCGGCCAACTCCTTCCCGCCGGCCAGCACCTGGCCGCCGGCCACCCCCTGCCTGCTGGCGGCTATCCTCTGGCCGGCGGGCAGCCCACTGGAGCGACCGATCCTCTCCAGCAGCGCCCCTCTTCCCCCTTCCCAACTGCGGCTGCTGCTACTGCTCATGGCGCCACCGCTGCCAGTGCCCTCGCCGCTTCCTCTGATCTGGGCACGGTGGGGGATGGCACCGAGGATGCAGCGCCGGCAGGGGTCGTTCAGCCGCTCCTCTCCACTGGAGACCCCACTGGTGCCGGTGCTGCCGCTGCTGCTCCTTCTCTGGACCTTCTCGGTCTCGGTGGTTCCCATCCTTTGCGCGCCCCGGGGCCGGATTCCACTCTCGCCGCCGCCCTCGTGGCTGCCCGTGCTGCAGCCGCGGAAGGCCAAGCTCGTGTGCGTGCGGCGGCTCTCGTGTGGGAGCGCGAGCGCGACGCGGCCGACACTTTGGCTCGCCAGATCGCCGAGGCGGAGCAGCTCCTTGCTCCCCCCGCCTCCCGGGACGTCGGTGCCACCTCTGCCTCGCCCAGACGTCCCATCCACCACACCACCGTCCTCTGGCATGACCCGGCTGACCCGCTCGTGGCCCAGCTCCACTACCAGGCCGGGGGGGTCCAGAACATTCGCCTTCTCGTCCCGGTCGTCCTCGAGCCGGAGTCGCCCTCCTACGCCCACTGGAGAGATGTGGTGGTTCTCACCCTTCGCCGCTACGCCCTCGACGACCACGTCCTCGTCGACGTCTCGGTCGCCGTCCAGACGCCGTCGTGGCTCCGTCTCGACAGCATCGTCCTCTCCTGGATCTTGGGGACGATCTCTCTGGACCTCCACGACCTCGTCCGCACCTCCCCTGACGCGCGTCGGGCGTGGCTTGCCCTTGAGGGCCAGTTCCTGGGCAACGCCGAGGCCCGGGCTCTGCGCCTCGATGCAAGCTTCCGCACCTTCGTCCAGGATGACCTCTCCGTCGGGGAGTTCTGTCGTCGGATGAAGGCCATGGCTGACTCACTGGGGGACCTCGGGTGGCCCGTGGAGGATCGCATCTTGGTCCTCAACGTCCTCCGGGGGCTCAGCGACCGCTACGCCCACCTGCGGACGTGGATCACCCGTCAGAGGCCCTTCCCCACCTTCCTGGAGGTCCGTGACGATCTTGTCATGGAGGAGCTCACGCAGGGCCTCCAGCCGGGTTCTACTGCTTCCCCGGGGGCCTCCTCGACGGCTCTGGCAGCTACCTCGCCGCGCCCGTCTGGTTCCCGTCCGTCTGCTCCACCGCCGTCGTCTCTTCTGGGTCC
Source organism: Saccharum hybrid cultivar R570 (assembly GCA_038087645.1). Taxonomy (NCBI): domain Eukaryota; kingdom Viridiplantae; phylum Streptophyta; class Magnoliopsida; order Poales; family Poaceae; genus Saccharum; species Saccharum hybrid cultivar. The sequence goes on from JAQSUU010000496.1 coordinate 23,140,160, forward strand.
CCCTCCCTCCGGGCCGAGCGGAGGTGGGGGGGGGGGGTCGTGGCGGACGTCGTCGCCGCGGAGGGGGTCGTGGGGGTGGCCGGGGCGCACCTCCACAGGCCCCGGCACCCGGTGGCCTACAGGGGGGGCACCATGGCCCTCCTTCCAGCACCCGTGGTCTGGGCGCATCTCCATGTGGCCCTACCACGCCACCGGGACCGCCTCGCGTCCACCGGTGGCCATGCTCACCGGCACACCTCCCGCTGGTCCTCCACTCGGCGGCTTCCCTGCTCCACCGCCTGCTGCTTCGTGGGTTCCTCCTTCCGGACCTTCCGGACCTCCACCGGGGGTCGCCGGATGGGACCAGACGGCCCTGGCTCACTCGTTCTCCACCATGGGTCTGACACCTCCGGTTGGACCCGAGTGGATCGCCGATTCGGGGGCCACCTACCACACTACTCCTGACCCCGGTATACTTTCGTCGCTTCACTCTCCCTCTTCCTCTCTTCCTTCGTCCATTATGGTCGCAAATGGTTCTTGTATTCCAGTCTCTTCTGTGGGTACCGCCGGTGCTCATGGCTCCTTTCGCCTTCCTGATGTTCTTGTGGCTCCCTCTATGGTCCATAACCTTCTTTCTATTCGTCGTTTTACAGCTGACAATTCTTGTTCTGTGGAATTTGACTCTTCTGGTCTTACTGTAAAGGATTTGGTTTCCCGGCGTCCTCTGCTCCGATGTGACAGCACCGGGCCCCTTTACACCCTTCGCTTCCCGGCGGCGCATTCGTCTTCTTCGCCGTCCCTTTTGTCAGCTGCCTTCGCCGCTTCTACTTCCTCTACTACTTGGCACCGGCGCCTCGGCCATCCTGGACGTGATGCCCTGATACAGCTCAGTCGTAGCTCTGGTCTTCCATGTACTCGAGCTCATGATGAGCAACTGTGTCATGCGTGCCAATTGGGCCGACATGTTCGTCTTCCTTTTTCTAGTTCTTCTTCTCATGCGGCCCGCATTTTTGATCTTATACATTGCGACCTATGGACATCTCCTGTTATCAGTATTTCTGGTTATAAGTACTATCTTGTGGTTGTTGATGATTTTTCGCATTATTCATGGACTTTTCCTCTACGTGCGAAGTCGGATACTTTTACCAAGCTCCTTCACTTCTTTACTTGGGTGTCTACTCAGTTCGGTCTCACCATCAAGGCCGTCCAGTGTGACAATAGTCGCGAGTTTGATAACTCCACCTCCCGAGCTTTCTTCCTCTCTCACGGTGTTCAGTTGCGCATGTCTTGCCCATACACCTCTTCGCAGAATGGCAAGGCAGAGCGGATGATTCGCACCACCAACGACACCGTACGGACTCTTCTGTTTCAGGCCTCTCTTCCTGCTCGCTTCTGGGCTGAGGGCCTGCACACCTCCACATACCTTCTTAACCGCCTTCCTTCCGCTGCCTGTCCCGCTCCCACCCCTCACCACGCCCTCTTCGGTACCCCGCCTCGGTACGATCACCTCCGCGTGTTTGGGTGTGCTTGTTACCCCAACACTTCCGCCACCTCTTCTCACAAGCTGGACCCTCGCTCCACGCTCTGTGTCTTCCTCGGTTACTCCCCAGATCACAAGGGGTACCGATGCTTCGACCTTGCCTCACGACGTGTTCTCATCTCGCGCCATGTGGTGTTCGATGAGTCCGTCTTTCCCTTTTCCGGCACCTCTACTCCTCCGGTCCCCGACCCACCCACCATATTTCCCACTGATCTGGTGGTCCAGCCACCTTTCTTGTGGTCTCCTGCAGGTACCGCTTCACCGCGCTCCGCGCCGGCCACCGGTCCCGGCACCCCTGCGAGTTCGGGCCCCTCGTCCTCCGGCGCGGCCCCGTCTCCTTCAGTTGGTGCCGACCCGGGGCCTTCGTCCCCCGCTTCGGCCCCAGGGGGGTCGTGCCGGTTGCCGACGCCGGATCCTGTCTCGGCACCCGCCCCGGCGCCTCCGTCGAGGTTCGCTGCGCCGGTACGGGTTTACCAGCGCAGACCGCGGCCTCCGCCGCTCGCTGTCCCTTCTCCACCGGGGACACCGACACCACCGCCACTGTCTCCGCCGACCCGTGGCGCCCCGCCGGTCTACCACCCGCCGCTGCTTCACCGACACCCGCGGCATGTTCACCCGATGGTGACACGACACGCGGCTGGCACCCTGCCGCCTCGTGTCCTCGAGGCTTCGACCGGCGACGCGGTGGTCTCTCCGGTACCCTCCTCCGTCCGCGACGCCCTGCTGGACCCTCACTGGCGCCGCGCGATGGAAGAGGAGTACACCGCGCTACTCGCCAACCAGACATGGGAGTTGGTGCCCCGGCCGCCGGGCGCCAATGTCGTCACCGGCAAGTGGATTTGGACTCACAAGCGCCGAGCGGACGGCTCTCTCGAGCGCTACAAGGCTCGATGGGTCCTCCGGGGTTTCACTCAGCGCCCTGGCGTCGACTACGATGAGACCTTCAGCCCGGTGGTCAAGCCGGCCACAGTCCGTACAGTGCTATCGCTGGCGCTTGCTCGGTCTTGGCCCGTCCACCAGCTGGATGTCAAGAACGCCTTCCTCCACGGCCTTCTTACTGAGACGGTGTACTGCAGTCAGCCGGCGGGGTTTGTCGACACCACCCGTCCTGACATGGTCTGCCGGCTCAACAGGTCCCTCTATGGCCTCAAGCAGGCACCTCGGGCGTGGAACCACCGGTTCGCTACTTTCTTGCTGACCCTGGGATTCGTGGAGGCCAAGTCTGATACGTCCCTGTTCGTCTACCACCATGGGGCCGACACTGCATACTTGTTGCTCTATGTTGATGACATTGTCCTCACCGCCTCCAGCGAGCCACTTCTCCGGCGGATCATTGCAGCTCTCCAGCAGGAGTTTGCGATGAAGGACCTGGGTGAGCTCCACCACTTCCTCGGTGTCACTGTTGAGCACCGTCCTGCTGGGCTCCTTCTTCATCAGCGGCAGTACACTCGGGATATCCTGGAGCGGGCTGGGATGTCTGACTGCAAGCCCTGCTCCACTCCGGTCGACACTCAGGGCAAGCTGTCGGAGGCTGAGGGACCTCCGGTGGCCGACCCCACTGCGTACAGGAGTCTTGCCGGGGCCCTTCAGTACCTCACCTTCACCCGGCCGGATATCACCTATGCAGTTCAGCAGGTCTGCCTCCACATGCATGATCCCCGGGAGCCTCACCTCACGGCTCTCAAGCGTCTCCTCCGCTACCTCCGGGGCACACTCGACTACGGCCTCCTCCTACACCGGGCCTCCTCCACCGACCTCGTTGTCTACACCGACGCTGACTGGGCCGGGTGCCCGGATACTCGCCGCTCCACCTCCGGCTACGCCGTCTTCCTGGACGGCAACCTGGTGTCTTGGTCGTCCAAGCGCCAGCCGGTGGTCTCCCGGTCCAGTGCCGAGGCGGAGTACCGCGCCGTGGCTAACGGCGTGGCGGAGGCCGCCTGGCTCCGGCAGCTGCTTGCTGAGTTGCACACTCCACCCTCCAGGAGCACACTGATCTACTGCGACAACGTCAGTGCGGTCTACCTCTCCACCAACCCCATCCAGCACCAGCGGACGAAGCATGTCGAGATCGACCTCCACTTTATCCGTGATCGGGTGGCCATGGGCGAGGTGCGGGTCCTTCATGTCCCGACGACCTCCCAGTTCGCGGACATCTTCACCAAAGGCCTCCCGTCCTCGACCTTCGCCGAGTTTCGCTCCAGCCTCAACATCACCAGTGGCTAGTTGCGTCTGTGGGGGGGTTGTGTGTGTTCTTTCTTGTTTCAGCCTCGAACTCCGCTGCGACGGTAGTTCAGACTGCGGGGGGGTGTTGGAGTATATGTAGGCCCATGAGGCTAAGGCCCATGTGGCCCATGTATGGAGACTATATAGCTACCCTTCTAGGGTTAGCCAAGTAATGGATTTCACTTTCTCCAACAGTTTTATCCTTTTATATGATATGTCTCAGTTCAAGTTCTTCACTTTTGCAGGAGGAAATAGTGGATGAGACTGATGAATATGTTGATGTTCATAAAAGGTATGCCTCAACTTCAAATATACTAGTATTCTTCTGCCACTCTTCAACTTCTACTAAGTAGAAAGCAACTAATTCTCACAATCTCACTCCCTTACAGGATCCGAGTAGCTGCTGCTGCTGCTGCATCATCGGTTGCAAGGGCTCCATCTGTTAGGAGATTAACAGGCCAAAAGGCTGCAGTAAGTACAACTTTTCTGGTACAGTTATATAAAATACGACCCATGCAGGCTGTAAAATAATAGTTTGGTATCTGGTATTCATAGTATTAGTGCCAGTTTGTCATCATGGTGTTAAAACTCGATTAAAAAAAATTTGAAGATGTGAGTCCTTGGTTTGGGTACTAGTTGTTCCTGTCCAAAGATTTTGTTTCCTCCCTTCCGTTATTATAAATTAAGTTATTAAAGTTGGTTCAACCTGTTAAATGTTCATCCTCTAGGAAATTAAACAGCAGATCTGATGGGCAAATTTCACCTTGAATTGACTTCTTGACCAACAAAATCAACACATTCAAATCGAGTGAGGTTGTTTTAAGTTCAGCTTCTAGATAGCTTATAGGCTTTGTGGGTTCTTTGAAGGTGACACAAAAAATGCTCATCTGTTTGTTGATGGTTTTGCTCTGCTCATTAATCTCTTCCCCCATATTCTTTTTACACAGTATTTATTGACTACATAGGAGGAAGCTGACAGTAATTTCATATATTTCTTGTAATGTATTTTTATAATAAATAATATATGGTTGGTTACTTGAGAAATCACATGTTAAATGACCTGTTGGCTCGAAACTTGTAGACCAGCAGAATATCCACTGGAGATGCTTTCTTTTTCGTATAGACGACTGGATATTCTTTGTATACTTACTACTTGCATTTCGTAGTGTTCTTATATTGTACTAGTTTGAACTTTTCATCACTGGTTCAGAATTACCATAAAGTTATAATGAATTACTAACTAACCAACCCTGTTGATTTTGTATAACCTTCAGGGAGCACAGAATCGCCAAGGACAGCAGCCTCCTGGAATTCTCAAGAAACCCACCGAGGGTGATTCAAACCCATCAAAACAAGTGAACCTTGTGGAACCTCTTCTGGAAAAGAGGAGGTAACTCTAAAATGCGTTGAGCAATGTAGCCGATAAAACGCGCGGAATCAAGCTGGAAGAGCCTATGGTTCTTGCTATGATATAGCAAGAGGTACATACAGATGAACTCATTGTTGTAAATTCCAACAGGAGCGATGTGCTTTTGGTGTCATGGACATTAGTGTTGAATTCTCTCTCTTCCACCTCCCCCCTTTTTAGTTATTATTATGGACTTCGAAAGTAGAATAGCCACTTTTGAATCTGTTCAGGACCGTTCACGGGCAGTAGCAACTGATTTATATATGTGCTTCAAATTCGTAGATTCCTAGGCTTTATAGTTATTCATAATTTTTTTTATCGAAACGGACATGCTCGTAGTGTGAACCAGTCGAGAATAGCATGTTGCTGTATTTTTTTAGGTAAAGGCTATTCCACGCGGACCACATTGGTTAATACAGTAGCTTGCATCTAACGCGGCGTCTCATGGTCGTAGGATACTTGGGTTACCGGATTCGTTTGCATTATTTTATGACGATGAACCAACCAGAATCTTCAATTGAGTTGTAATACAGGGACCTTGGCTGCCAAGAAACCTTTAGCTACGACGTCAAGTTTCCTTGTTGACTCAGTTCTTGGATGTGCCTCGATACCGACTCGGCCGTGCACTACATATATATTAGGAAACACGAAATCAATGAGGCACATTCCAAACTCCTATACTCAGCCACCGAAAACCAACACGATGAGTTAACGAAGCTGTAGCACGTCTGAATTCGAGCCAGACGCCAGAAAACCTTTCCAAAAATAATGTAGCCCCCGGCGCATAAATTCTTCCAGTGAGTTGAGCAGGCGTTCCTCCGCCGCCGTGGCGATGGCACCCTCGGCGATGTGCTGGTGCGGCCACTGCAGCGCGGTCCGCCGCCTCCGGATAGAGGGCGAGTTCGCGTCGTGCGCGGCATGCGGCAGGGTCCTCCTGGACCTCCAGCTGCAGAAGGATGCGGCGGTGGTGGCTCCACCTTCACGGCAGCTGCGTCGGCGTCCGAGGAGCGCTCAGGACGGCGCCATGGGTTGGGACGTCGGCGCGAGCCCCGAACGCGGAGATATATCCGACGCTGAGTCCACCGTCACCAGACCGGAGGATCAACGGATTGAGAAGAAGTAGCAGGAGATTCTCTCGATACAATTGATCGAGTATTAGCATGTTACCGCATGAATTCAGGTCATAAAGAAGATATGATCCACTATATGACGCTTGTACTCTCGTCGGTTAAAAAGCTTGTTGTTTTAACCTTGTTTAAAATCTAAAATCAAGACATTTGTTACTCTTTTTTTACTGTTACCCTTCTTTAATTGTATCATTAACTAACTTGCTTTCCCATCCATACCACCTATAGTTTAGAGAAGAACAATTGAAGGCAAGATGATAATTTATCTATATTCTCCCTACGGAACTCTAAAACATCGAATAATGTAAACTGAGGTCTACTCTAGTGACCTCTTAGAGCTACTCCGAGAGATTCTCTATATTAGGAATAGAGTTTTGGTGAAAAAAAATACCCTCCAACTTTCTAATTGGATATTCAAAATAGTCATCCTTTATTCTAAATTTCTCGCCAGCCAAAGATGGAGAGTGAGGCTGACTCTACGCTGCGATTTTTATTCAAATAATTTTGAATAATAATTTAGAGAGTGAGTTTTATAAAGACTTTTGAAGATGCTCTTATTATTGAGTAGCATCTGAAGCCACCATGTCTCATTTTGTCAAGTGCTTAATTTGTTGGCGCATCCTCTTGTAGGTATACCTTTTTTCATAATGAATTGTGAACTGAATCGTGCTAGAGTCTATCTCTAGCGAAACACCACCGCATGTGCCCATATCGATGCCATCAATGAATCGAACGAGTTATCATAAGTGCACTAGGACAGCCATAGCCATTACATCTTGAATCTTAAATAAAATATTATGATTCACTATGCCAGAAAATGCTATCTGTGACGCGTCTAGAGGGTCATCAGTGACGCGTAAAACACGCGTCACTGTTTTTGCGTCACAGATAAGGGTACATCAGTGACGCGTAAATACGCGTCACTAATAAGAAAAAATCTGTGACGCATATTTACAACACGTGTCACGGATAACGGTAATACGCGTCACTGATAAGAAAGAAAGGGTGACACGGGTTTAGAACACGCGTCACGGATAATGGTAACACGCGTCACTGATAAGACAAAAAGAGTAACGCTGGTTTAGAACACGCGTCACGGATAACGGTAACACGCGTCACTGATAAGAAACAAAGGGTGACGCGAATTCACTACACGCGTCACTAATAAGGTTATATGAGTGACGCGAATTGAGAATGCGTGTCACTGATAGAATATAACTACTGACGCGTGCTAATGATACAGTGACGTCACAATTTCATCAGAATCACACATTGTTCACATATATATATATATATATATATATATATAACAGTTTCACACCAGAAGCTCCTCAAATAGTTCACAAATATATATATTTATGAAAGCCATTAATATATAACATGTTCACAGATTCACACTTATATCAATTGTTCACAACTTCAAAATCCATCATAACTGGTTCTAAATCCATCTAAACATCATTGGGAACCCACAATGATAATAGCAAACACACACACAAAAGTGGTGATGATGGAACTCTCCATTCTTCTTGATGACCTGTTCCACTAAGAACTTGGCCAGCTGTTCTCTAATCACAAGCATGTCGATGGGCGCCGTCAAGACTTCAAATTCCTGTGTCAAGATAGAGCTTTGGTCAAAAATAAAACTTGGTACATTTACAATATATAAGATCAATGTTGCTCCTAGCAGAGTAACAATGCATTGCATTTTTAGCTTAGTTTTTTTGGCAGATCAATAAAGAGTATGTGACAATAAAGAAAATATGTGTTCAATCAACAGATCAAAATAAAGGATGCACACAAGAGTATGTATTGTTCTTCACTAAGACTTTGATCGTGCTAAAGAGCACTAAAGTACCAAGTAACAAGTGGAAACGAAGAGCTTAATCTGCATTGATTTTGTTTTGCCATGGAACAAAATCAATTTACCTCTGAATTTTTACCTACTTCCATGGCTGTAGATATGAGACTGAACTTCACAACAGATATAAATAGTAGTGAAGTTCAGTACTAGAGTCACATGCATATAAGCTACTACTACTACTGTAGTGAGCACAAGGAAGAAGGTGGTATGCGCTAGCTTACTAATTTACCTAAATTTAGCTCATCAGAACAATATAATGAAGGAAGCATTCGACATATTAAATATGATAGAGAATTAACATATATGCTGATTTAACATATAGAGAATTAACATATATGGTAGTAACATAGCAGGTCAGTAACAACAGTCAAGTAATTCTTATAGCATTATGTTTCATCCTCAAAACATGCAGTCATGTTATTAAGATGGGCATGCCAGTAACAACATGTAAACACTGCCATACAACTCAAATCAGCACTAAACTTCTCTAGGCAGGCCTCACAGAACCTGATGCTATAACATGAAGAATATCCAAAAGTAAATTAACCTTCTATTTAGACTGCAGCATGCAAAAATCATATCTAAACAACAAGGATGTCCAGCAGTGATACAAATAATAAAATCACATCAAATACAAAGTCACAAGTTTCATACAAGTTAAACTTCATATCACAATAGCTACTCTAGGTCCCAACAAATGCATTTGCCGAGATGCTCTGCTCCTCTCCACCTGCCGTTGCTCCTCTCAAGCCTTGAAAACAGAAATATAAATGCAAGACAATAAGACACTAAAATCATAGAAGTAGAGAGCTGAAAACTCTCTGAATAAAGCTATTTTAAAATATCTGCAACCTACAGATAGAACTAGCCAGAATAAACAGGTCACTGCAAATTTACTACAAGTGAGATAGAACTATTAATTAATATAATACAGAACATTATTGATTGCTCTCGTGATTGCTTGTCACTGTTGCATAAAAAGACAATTCACAAAATAAAACCTGTGCCAAGTGATGCACTATGAGAACTAAACTAGCTCCACAAAATTCAGAAACTGAAACTCTGAATATTGACTGAACTATCTGGTAAAATACTGAAAACTGAAACAAACTGCAGAACAAAAATTCACTCACTGAAGAAGAAAACTGAAAACTGTACTGAACTGTAGTTCCTGTCAACATGCAAACAACAAGAAAGCTATCGGCCAGCTAATCTGAGCTGATGTACCCTAAAAATAAAATGTAATTGCCGGCCAGCTAATCTGAAGATAAAATGTAATTGCTTCCGGTAGCCTGAAAATGGCACTTCGAAACTGAAAAAGCAAGCCACATACTGAACTGCTCTATTGTTGCTGTACTTGCAGCTAGACAGTTGCCTGCTACTATAGCTGCACTTGATTTTTTTTTCACTTGTATCAATACATCAGGTTGTCATGGGTAACAAACAAAACAACATAATAAAACCTACATCAATGCTAGAGAACTTGTATTTATCTACCAGGGCAAATAGAACTCACCTAGTGCAATGGAAAGTGCAATAACTCAAATGGCAATTTGCTCGATGATTCGTAACCCTTGTGTAAGCTGCAAAGGTCACAGTGTGGTTTTAGAATATGCTACTGAAAATATATGGCATCAATTTTTGTATAGAACTATTTTCCCAAATATTACGTCTCAGTCATTCACCAAATAGGACAAATGGAAAAGAAATTTATATCTTTACCATAAATTGGATAGGTAACGAAGCGATGCTTACTGTAAAGAGAAGGATTGACATGGTGGTACCTGCCCCTGTTCCACACGGAGGTCGGGAGGTGGATGACAAGCTCAAACTGCCAAGGATTTCGTGGGTTAGATTTGAGATGGAGAGCAAGATACAGATCGATGAAAATAGAAACGAGAACCTGCTCGGATGTACCCTCGACTCGCAATACCTCCATCAGGTCGTCGTTCGCCCGTTGTCGCCAGTCGTCGTCGCTTGCAAACATGCGGATCTGCCGGCTAACTCGCTCCCCAGCCAGGTTCCCAGGTCAATGGTGAGGAGGGAGGCTAGAGGGGCGCTACCATACCAGCGCGCTGCCAGCCCGCCTCGGAGGAAGAGAACGAAGGGTGGAGGCGCGGATCAGAGAGGGTGCTGTAGCCGGTTGCAGACGGGGCTTGGCCGCTCGGAGCTGCCGCGCTAGGCGCTCCGCAATGACCCCGCGCCGAGGCCGGGCTGCCGCGTCGCTGCGACCCCGCACACGGGCACGGGCACGGCGCGCAGGGCCTCCGTGTCGCGCGCCAAGAGAGGCGCGAGCGCCAGCCTTGCTCCGCATCGTGGCCGCCATGGCCGGAGGGAGGCACGCTGAGCGGTGGTGGCGACGTTTGCCTCTGTGCGGCTGCGGCTGCTCGTGGGAGGCCAGGTGAGGGTAATGGCTAGGATTAGGGTTAAAGGGAGGCAGGGAGGCTTATATTGCTCACAGGATGAATCTCAACCGCCCGCCTACAGATCAAACGGCCAGAAGACCGTGGGCCGAATACAAATGGGCCGAACTATTATAACTACACGGAAATACATTTTATAATATTCAAAACATACACCCGTGAGGTAGCATTGTTATAAAATTATTTCACATACTCAAAACATAGTATTAAACATTTTTAACATGGAACACACTACATAATCGGTGTTGTCTAAGATTTTCAATAATTTCAAAGAGATTTGCTATTTTCGAAGTTTTAAGTGATTCTCTACACGTCTTTCAAATGTAACTCCAACTGGAACTATATGTTATGTCAAACAATTTATAAACAATATAAAAAATTTATATATAAGGAGACATGGAACACACTACATAATCCGTAGGTTGGCCGTTTTCTTTTCCACTTCCCGTAGGAGAGCGGGCACGGGAGAGGCCACGAACCTGGTAGAAGCCTCGCTGGAACTGACAGTAACGGGTCTGTGCTACAGTGACGAACCAGGTAGTATGCAGTAACAACATACAGTAACAGGTTTCGTTACCCGGTACTGTTTATAACGGGGTGTATGAACAGTTTTCGTGATTCGTTACTGTTTTATAACAGGTGTGAACAGTGTTTTTGTGATCCGTTACTGTTGTGTAATCAGTGTTTCATGAGAGGATGAACAGTGAAAAAGGGCGACGTGACTTCAGCGGTGATGTTTTTGGTATACAGCCATAAAGTTAATAGTTAGATTAGATACAAGGGTCACAAACAAAGTCACTGATAAGCTTGATTTGTGACGCATCTTAACAAAATGAGTCACAGATATATGTACATATCAGTGACGTGTCTAAAAGACACGCGTCACATTTATTATCAGTGACGTGTTTTCTCGGGAAGCGTCACTGATATGTAGACATATCAGTGACGCGTCTAGACAAAACGTGTCACTTTCCTTATCAGTGACGCGTCTTGTTCACCCACGTCACCGATATGGCCATATATCTGTGACGCGTCTGAGCAATACGCGTCACAGATTTTATTAGTGACGCGTTTTGTCTACAAGGGTCGCTGATATATTGCTATTAGTGACGCGTCTTGTTCCGAGAGCATGGACAACAGCTAATCAGTGACGCGTCTCGTTAACCCGCGTCACTGATATTCTTTTAGTGACGCGTTTTGTTTCCGAGTCACTAATCGATGCGTCACTGATAAGCTTTTCTGGCATAGTGATTAGTTAAAGTTTATAACCCTGCATCCTCTAGTCACAAGCATCCTTCTGCTAGAACAAATAGTAGTTCTACTCTAAACAAAAATAGAAAAATGAGAAGAAAAAAAAACCCTACTTAACCCTCCTAACTACTAGCTAGAAAGTAGGCGAGTGGAAAATGAGAGGAAATGATAAGAATGAATGTCTATGTTCATTATTCATCCATCAAGCATCATGAGAAATCTTTAGAAAACCATGTGGGAAAAACAAAGCAATACCAATATAACATGAAAATCCCCTTAAAGCCCGTTGAAAAAAAAATAAAGAAAAACACCATAATATGCAATCATCAATATTTACTTGGAGCCTTTGAAATAAACCGGAAGCCTTAGTCTAAAACACATTAATCGTAATCAATATGTCCCAATGGCAGCTAAGTCACCATAATTCAAGGATGGATTGATAAGCAAGAGCATCAAATTCTGTCAACATACGGTCTCATTGGTTGCCTGCATATCTAGACTTGTTTAGTGCACTATGCTCGTGTTTAGTTGCTTGCATAGGCTCTTAATGCAGGTGCACTGTTCAAAGTAGACCCATGTTGCATTAACTAGTACACCATATTGGGTCGTGTGACACAAGCCAATGCACAGACAAAAATGAAATATTCTCATCTCCCGTACCTCTACTAGAAACATGAAACCTAAACTAGAATATGTTGGTGACTACATTTAACAAAATGTTAACAAGTAAACACAATTTTATCAAATACGGCTTGTCTGTGCAGAACAACCAAACATCAGGACATTGCATACGTTTATACTAGCTTAGACTATTCTACATAAGGTTTCATATAGGCTAAAGCTAATGCAAGCAACTAATCAATCTCATAATCGATCTGTCAATTTGCATGTTAAGATGGTGTTTTAATGAATGTATACTCCCCTGATCCGTCTAAAAAAGAGTGTGACTCTAACATTTTTCTTAGTCAATTTATCTCAAGCTTTATTAAATTTATATAAAAAATACTAAATTTATGATACCAAATAAGTATTGTTAGACTAACATAAAATATACTTTAATAGTAAATCTATTTGGAGATATAAATATTGTATTTTTATAGACTTAGTTAAATTTAAAAATATTTGACTGAGCAGTCTAAGTATAAAATCGTGCTCTTTTTGGAGCCGTGGAAGTGCATTTTTTTTAATGCGACTCTACTTGCAGCGAAGGCCTATCATCAGAAAACTGATTTAGAAAAAAGTTACGTTGAATGTGTGCTCGGTCAGCCCATAGAATGCTCTTGGGAGATAGAGATACAAATCCTTGATAGACCGTTTGCATGCAGCTACATTCCAACCTGGGCTGGGCTAGAATTGAATTTACTACGATGTATACGTAGGTGTATAATAAAAGTTGGGTGGTTCGAAAAGGTAAAATGAGGGAGTACCACTAGCGTATCGGTAATGCTGGGAGTTGGACTTCTGTCCGCGCCAGACGCAATGGACCCGACTTTCAAAAGTTGTTGTTCCTATCCGTTCTCTCCGCTTCCCTTCAGTCACCGTAGATTTAAAAAAATTATGCATCCGCTCAGGCTTCGTGATCGGCTCCACCGCGGCCCCTGCACACCTCCGTCTCTACTGCGCCTCCTGCTGTCCTTCCTCTCCACCGCCGCTGCGCCTGCACCGTCATGGCGTGCTCCTCCACAACCGCACTGCCGTGGCGTGCTTGCCGCGCGAGGCCGCACCACCCGACTACTGCTGTCGCCTCCACCATGGGTACCGCGTGCGCCCTATCACCGGGGGACACACAGCTGCCCGCTCGCTGCATCCTCCTTCTCCACCGCGACCGCATAGTCAAGACACCGCTGTGCCATGCTCCACCCGCTTGACTACCATGTTTTGCTGGAAAGTGCATGTTGTAAGCGTATGTTTCGAGTGTTTCAGATGTATGTTGTAAGTGTTTTAGATGGATGTTGCAAAAGTAGATCAGGATGTTGCATATGTTGCAATGGTTGTACACGTATATTGCAAAGGTCTGTTACCAATGTTTCATCTGTGTGATTCCGGACGGACGTTGCAAGTGTGTTTATCTAGATGTTGCATATGTTTCACACATATGTTGCATGCGTTTTATCTGGATGTTGCGTATAATTGCAATGATTTCAAGTGTTTTCAGGTGTTTCGGAAGCATGCTTCAAGTGTTTCATCTGCTTTTAGACTTATGTTGCAACTGTTGTATTTAGATGTTTCAAAAGCAGATTGAGTGTTGCATCTCTCATCCTCGCCTTCTGCTGTATCGTCTCGATGTGTCCTCTCGGCACCGGCAGGGCATCCATACGACGCCACGGCCAGGTCCTTCCGAAAAGGAGGCGCCGCCCCCTTCCCCTCTTATCGCTCGGGCGGCGTGGGCGTCCGGACGTCCGGACGCTAGCACTGCCGCTAGCGTATTCCACTTGGCTATTTGAAGAAAATCCATTGAGTCCGATGCGGCGGTGCATTCCTCTTGAAGCTGGACACACACTACGTAGATGATGACACTTGCCCCCTTCTTCTCTCTGATCTCAAACCATGGCAATTTTTTCTTCCTCAAACGCACCTCGGGCGCCTTAGCGAATTTCAGCGCCCGGCCAAAATTCAACTTGTGAAACAACGCCCAGATTTAACCCTGCGAAGAGACAAACTAAACTACATTTTTTTTCGAACCGAGGATTTCCCTATTTCCATTATTGAATAACGGAAATACATCAAGAGTTTAAGACGTTTTAGAAGAAGCAGAAAGATAGATCGGCATGCAGAGCCAGCGAATTAAATTTTGGATTGGCTTCTACATCTCCCTCGTTCCCACTGGAAAACAGCTGTGGGAAGCGCAACAGGCACATTGCCGAGGATGCCAGGCGTTGGCTCTGGCAAATGGCACACGGGCAAGCACCAGCACAAAAAACAGACATTGGGTGTGTTCGCTGCAATTTTTTTTGCAGCTGCAGTGGCAGCTACTGTAGCTGTAAACAGCAAACAGATTTTATAACAGTTTCTATAACAGCATGCAGCAGTAGACGCAGCCCAAAAATCACAAACGACCAAGCTGGCATACCTACAGAGTACCACACGGCTCAACATCGACGTCCACAACCCACAGACGAAGCTTGACGTGTGTGTACATGGAATTATGGACATAACGTCTCAACACAACAATACTGTTCATCTTTTAATCGGATATCAAATTTAAAACATTTAGGTAAGATTTTAGAGAAGTTACTCGCAGGCCCGGCCCTGGGGGCGGGCGAGCGGGGCGGCCGCCCTGGGCCCCCGAGCTGCCAGGGGCCCCTGTATGGCTGAATGTATACATATACGATTATATGAATAGTACTCTTCCACGCTCGCAACCACAAAAACCTGCCTATTTGCGACGCCTGCATTCGTTGTCCGTTATGACTGCATGCATGCCTGTACCCCTACGCGTCCTGCGTCAACTTTTGCACGCTCACAGGATTTGGAATAAAAGCAACTGTATGCATGCATGTATTTTTGGAATAAAGCCGGAGAGAAACGAGGCATCCTACTCCCTAGTATCAGTATGCTTTGTGCTAGTTTTTAATTACTAAATGTATTTTAAAAATACCAGCACATGTCTTCTACTGTTAGTAGTTAGAAAATGAAAAAAGGGGAAACGAGTGATCACGCAGACGACACATCCGATATATTTTTTTAAAAATAATAATATGAACACAAGGAAATATATAGATGAATCAATAATTATTGCGCTTCAGCAAACAAATACTCCCTCTGTTCTAAATTATAAGTCGCTTTGATTTTTTTGGTATATCTATTTTGCTATGCATCTAGATATAATAATATGTCTAGATACATAGCAAAATGGATGAAATAAAAAGTCAAAGCGACTTATAATTTGGAACGAAAGGAGTACTACTGATCCTGATAGAAAGGCCTTGCCGTAGATAAGAATTTGGACATCTATGAGGAGGATAAGCATTATGTGACAAGATAATTTTTTAAAAAAGTGAAGGAGAATATGTAATGCATGCCAGGTAACTATTTTTAGCCACTTCTCCTATATTTCAGGTGCCTGAATTTTAAGTTGATTTCAGGCAACACTTTTATACTACCAATACTCTTATTTGTTATTTGTCGGTGTGTCATAACACATTACATTTTTGTCCTTATCTTCCTAAGTTTCTATAAAAATAATTGTTAATTGTTAATTATCTTTGTGCCAGCACAAATCATATTTTATCAGATTTATAGTTTTGTCTAGTGGTTTTTTTACTCTCGATACCAAAAATTGCGGATTGCGCCTACAAAAATTGTATTGAACGGAATCTGCAATTTTAATATAAAATATGTGCAATAACTATCGCCTGAAAGAAAACTAAAATTCAGGCACCGAATTTTAGTAAATCCAACATCCAAACTAAATGTTTTAAGGGGCCTCGATTTTTAGTCTCGCCCTGGGTCACTGAAATCTCAGGGCCGGCCCTGGTTACTCGAACCAATGTATGACATATGTTGATTTTGAGTTCCCCATTAAAATGTCCTTCTGTACTCGGTTTCGTTGTAAATAATAATAATAATAAAATAAAACAACTGCAGGTACACACTTGTCTCAGGCTATTGAGATGGGACTCAGCTCGTAAGCACTCTGGATCTATTTGGACTGGACCGAAAGCTTTTTTTTAGTCGAGGTAGCAATCCTAGGTGTTCACTTTTTATGGTCTGGGGTTGGGCAGAGTGTTTTTTTTATAATACGTATCTTTATTTCTAGGTAAGGAAAACGTACAAACCGACGTACAAATATAGACACTACGTATAGGATACGGATACAGTTGTCTCAAGCAAACTTCACTAAGGACCCTAGAAAAGAAAAATATTACATCGAAGCCCCTGGATCCTTCGTGAACCATCCATGGTCGTCCACCTCGTCGCCGATAAACGCCACCGAAGAAGAAGACAAGCACCACCATGAGCTGGAGAGGTCCCTTCGCAAGCTTGCTTTGAGTGGAGTCGAAGTAGACACCCGCCTTTGAGGACGGGATGAAACCGTCGTTGATCGCCCGTCGACCAGGGCTGCGCCCCAACACCTCCAGCACTCAGATCTAAACTCTCCGACAACGGCCATCGCCACCGTGGGAAGATCGAGCTAGATCGGGCCGTCCTCCATCCACAAACCCTACAACATACCCCGCATCCATGAAGAAAAGGACCGGGAACAACATCACCTGAGAAGCGACGAAGCTCCGACCCAGACTCCTAAACAACAGCTCCCGAACTCGCCGATGACACCGGAGGAAAGCACCATCGAGGCGGGGAAGAGTTGGAGCCTTATTCCCCTACGCCGTCACCACCACCGCCTCGCCGACCGCCGAAAAGGGAAGGGGCTGGTGGAATCGCCGTCGGAATCGCGAATCGCCTTTTGTTCGCCCCAAGCAACAGTAATTGGGGAAAGAGAAGAGACGAGAAGGATTCGGTTTGGGGGTTGGGCGGAGTTGCCTGGTGAAAGCTCTATGTTTGGTGTTGGTAATTAGTGACAATGCCTAAGTACTAATCCTATGCCTAAGTTGTATATAGCATATGAGGATAAGTACATTCCAAGGTTGGTGGCAAGATAGACATGGTGATCATGATGGCCACACTTGGATTTGGACGCAACCCTACGTGATCAAGGCAAAGGTATATATGTTTAAGGGTTGCGTTTTAGTAACCAAGACACCTAGTGAGTGTGGTTACATTATAGGATAGATAGCCGTACTATAAAGAGGGGAATGACGCGGCTATTGAACTCCTAAGTGCCTCTAGGTGTGTATTTCATAATCATATGCATTTGGATAGAACTAATAATGCCTCGAAAATGATTGTGAAAACGCTAACACACTCGCACATGACGTGATCACTTGGTGGTGTTAGCACATTTGCGATGGCGTTGGAGTTTGAGCGGTAGAGAGGGTTTGGGGTCCTCTCTCCCTCCCGCCGAGCTTGCGAGGCGGGATTCAGGCGTTTTCGAGGAATTGAAACGCCTATTTTCCACTACGCCGGAAGTCGGAGAAGAAACAGAGGCGAACGGAGGTCACAGAGGTGACCGGACGCTGGACCGGACGCGGTCACTGTTTGACCGGACGCGTCCGATCAGCGTTCAGCGTCTGCGCGAGTTTTAGTTTGTTGATCGGACGCGCGGTGCGTCCGGTCATGACCGACCGGACGCGTCCGGTCGTTGAGGGAGCTTACTGGACTCCAACCGGACGCGGGCACTGTTGCGTCCGGTCAGTTCTTCAGCGCGTCCGGTCGCTGTTTCGTTGTGCGCTGCTCAGGCTTGACCAGCGCGTCCGGTCAGTTACGGGACCAGCGCGTCCGGTCAAGCCCGGAGCGTCCGGTCATTGCGACCAGCGCGTCCGGTCGGTGTTTCGCAAAAGAGCCGTTGTGTGATCGGCGCGTCCGGTCCGCGCGACCAGCGCGTTCGGTCAGCGCGACTGCAGCTGTTTCAAGTTAGTAACGGCTATATTCAAAGGGGTACGTCTATAAATACTCGTTGGCCAGCTCAAGGCTCTCTCTCTTGAACATTTGACATACTTGTGAGCACTTTGAGCTAAGCAACTCCCCTCCCACTCATCTCTCTTGCTTCTTTGCATATTCGAAGTGAGATTGAGTGATCCAAGTGCATTTGTATTGTGAGGTTGCATCTAGTTGGCATTTGGTGGTTGATTTGCTGCGGGATTCTTGTTTCTCTTGGTGGTTGCCGCCACCTAGACGGCTTGGAGCAGCTTAGAGGCGTTGGCAAGAGTTGATGATTGTTCTTGGCCACCTCCGGTGATTGTGAGGGGTTTGTGCCTACCTCGGCGAAGCGCCAAAGGCAACATTAGTGAATTGCTCGTGTCATTGCAACCTTTTGCCATTTGGTAGGTTCTTGTGGCGCCTTTTGAGAGGCTCGGTGTGAGACCGATTAGCCACCGAACCACGTGGTGAAGAGGGACACAACAGGGACTAGCGTGCCGGCAAGCACGTGAACCTCGGGATAAATCTTTGTGTCATCACTTTCATATTGTGATTGATTGATCCCGGTGTTCGGTTGTCTTGGTATTCATTGTTGATCATATTGGTTGGCTCAATTCTTCACCCCTCAGTGAAACTCTCCTAACTCAACTCCGCATTACTTTCTTAGTTATCTTTGCTAGCTAGTTAGCTTTGCTAGAGTAGCTCTTTTGTGTAGCTTGCTAGTTGTAGTTGTAGTTACCTTCTCGGTTTGACTTGTGCGGTTGAGTGCCAATATACTAGAATTGTGAATTGGATAGGTGGCTTGCAAACACCCCGTAGACTAAGCAAAACTCGCATCTCGCTATTTGTTGTATTGATAAACTTGTTTAGCTTGTCTTTGTAGAAATTTTTAAAAGGCTATTCACCCCCCTCTAGCCATCAAGACCTTTCAAGTGGTATCGGAGCCGTGGTCACCGTTTGCAAGGCTTAACAACCTCGGTGCAAGATGGCTCAAGTTATGTTCAACCATGTTAATGGCAAGTCTCTATTCTTTGATGGCGTCTCTTCCTTTGATCATTGGAAAAGGAAGATGAAGCAATATCTAGGCAATATACATGAGAAGGTTTGTGATGTGACCAAAGAAGGATACATCATTCTTGATGAAGAAAATCTCACTCCAAATGACCGCATCAATAAACAATGCAACACGGCGGCACTTGACACAATCTACCGTGCCATTGATGACAAAGTATTTGAGCAAATCAAAGATTTTGAAAAGGCAAATGAGCTTTGGATAAGGCTTGAAGAAACATATGAAGGCACTTCAACGGTAAAAAGTGCCAAGCTATATATGCTCAAGGACAAGTTCTCCACTTTCAAGATGAAGGATGATGAATCCATCCCGGAGATGTTCTATAGGCTCCAAGTCATTGTCAATGATCTCAAGGGGCTTGGAGAGAAGGTTGAGGACAAGGACTTCTCACATAAGTTCTTGATGTGCTTACCCAAGAAGTTTGCCACCTTGAGAAGAATGATCTTTAGAGAGGGATTGGACAAGGTCAAACCAACCGATGTGCTTGGAGATATAATGACCGATGCCCAATACAATGATGATGAAGATGAGGTAGAAGAGAAGAAGGAGACCAAAGGTCAAGCAAGAGAAGCCCATTGCATTCAAGGTTTCATCTTCTAAGGGAAAGAGCAAGGTGGAGAGTGATGATGATGATCCATTCGATGATGAGACCATGGCTCTCCTAGTGCACAAGATGGGGAGGTTCATGAAGAAGAAAGGATATGGTGCAAGGAAGAGAAGGGACTTCATAAAGGCAAAGGAGGTGCTTTGCTACAATTGAAATAGCCCCGATCATATAGTGGCAAAGTGCCCCTATGAAGATAAAAGATATCATGATGGGGAGTTGAAGTTGAAGAAGAACAAGAAGGACAAGAAGGAGAAGAAGAGCTTCACTATCAATAAGAAGAAGAAGGGTGGTGGTTATGTGGTCACTTGGGATAGTGACAACTCCGATAGTGATGATGATGAAAGCTCTAGTGATGATGAGAGGACCACTCGGCGAGCCATTGCAAGCATCGCCCTCTCCAACAAGCCATCCATCTTCGACACTACATCGACATGCCTTATGGCCAAGCCTACCAAGGTAAAATATGATGATAGTGATGATGATTCTTGTGCTAGTGATGGTTGTAGGAGTGATGATGAGGAGGATGAGGACTACTCCAAGGATGATCTATTGGGCATAATAGATCAAATGAGCAAGGGCTACAAGAGGACAACCAAGAAGTGCAAAATCTTGGAGCAAGAGCTCATTGCCAAGAGCAATGAAAATGATGCCTTGATAGAGGAGCTTGTTGCTCTAAAAAAGAGTAAGGAGTGCAAAGGAATTGAACAAGAGCTCAAAGCTCTTAGGAAATCCTTTGATGAGCTAGAGGCCTCTCGTGAGTGTCTAAAGGAAGACCACGAGGACCTTGAAGTTGCTCACACTAGGCTTAAGGAAGCCCACTCCTCTCTACTTGAGCTCATCAAGGAGAAGGACCTCAAGTTGGAGAAGCTCATGAAGGAAGCTAAGGAAGAGCAAGTGATTGTCACTTGTGATATTGGACTAACATGTGATATTATTGATGATTCTTTATTTGTTAGACCTACTAATGCTTCATGTAGCTCATCATCATCCACCACAACCAACTCTATCTCTACTACTAGTAATTCATCACTTGTGGTTGAGAATGAGACTCTCAAGAGAGAGGTGGATGATCTCACCCGCGCATTAGGCAATGCCTATGGTGGGGATGCCCGCTTGCTAAAATGCTTGGGTAGCCAAAGGTTCTCTCTTAACAAAGAGGGTTTGGGCTATACTCCCAAGAAGGGCAAGGCGGCCTTTGCTACTCCAAAGCCTCGCTTTGTGAAGAGTAATGGTCGTTATTGCAATAGATGCAAGCAAGTTGGACATCTAGAGATTAATTATAATAAAATGAACAAGAACAACAACAAGTTTCATGCTAAAATAGATTACATTCCTTTTGATTCTTGTTATATTCTTACCAAGGGTGAGAAGGGTGTGTGCGCTAAGTTTGTTGGTACACCAATTGTGGGTCCAAAGAAGAAGGCCATTTGGGTACCAAAGAGCTTAGTTACTAACCTCCAATGACCCAAACAAGTATGGGTACCTAAGAAACATTAATTTATTTTATAGGTAAATTACAAGACCGGAGGAAGGTATTGGGTATTTGATAGTGGGTGCTCTCAACATATGACCGGTGATTCAAGAATGTTCAACTCTCTCAAATCAAATGATAGTGGCATTGATAGTATCACATTTGGTGACAATAGCAAGGGTGATGTAAAGGCTCTTGGAAGGATTGCAATCTCAAATGATCATAGCATCTCCAATGTGCTCCTAGTTGAAAAGTTGAACTTCAATCTTCTCTCGGTTGCTCAATTGTGTGATCTTGGTTTCAAGTGCATATTTGGTGTTGATGATGTGGAGATAGTTAGTGTTGATGGCTCAAATTTGATCTTCAAAGGCTTTAGATATGAGAATCTATACTTGGTTGATTTCAATGCTAGTGACACTCAACTCTCAACATGCTTGCTCACCAAATCAAGTATGGGTTGGTTATGGCATAGAAGACTTGGTCATGTTGGCATGAAGCAATTGAACAAGTTAGTGAAGCATGACTTAGTTAGAGGCTTGAAGGATGTCATATTTGAGAAGGATAAGCTATGTAGTGCATGTCAAGCCAGAAAACAAGTGGGCAACACTCATCCATTGAAGAGCATTATGAGTACTTCCAAGGCATTTGAGTTGTTGCACATGGATCTATTTGGGCCAACTACATACACAAGTATTGGTGGCAACAAGTATGGCTTTGTGATTGTGGATGATTTCACTAGATACATATGGGTATTCTTTCTTGTGGACAAGAGTGATGTATTTGACATATTCAAGAAGTTCATCAAGAGGGTGCAAAATGAGTTTGAGACCACAATCAAGAAAGTGAGAAGTGACAATAGAAGTGAGTTTAGAAACACAAGAGTTGATGAGCTATGTGATGAGCTTGGAATCAAGCATCAATTCTTGGCCAAGTATACACCTCAATCCAATGGCCTAGTTGAGAGGAAGAATAGAACTTTGATTGATATGGCAAGATCAATGTTAAATGAGTATAATGTGAGTCATTCATTTTGGGCCGAAGCAATCAACACGGCTTGCTTCTATAGCAACCGCCTCTATTGCCACAAGTTTCTAGAGAAGACACTATATGAGATCTTAAATGGAAGAAAGCCCAACATTGCATACTTTCGGGTATTTGGTTGCAAATGCTACATCTTGAAGAAGAGCACTAGATTGAGCAAGTTTGAGAAGAAATGTGATGAAGGATTCTTACTTGGTTATTCCACTACTAGCAAAGCTTATAGAGTTTGGAATTTGGCTAGTGGTTTACTTGAGGAAGTTCATGATGTTGAGTTTGATGAAACAAATGGCTCTCAAAATGAGGAAAATAACTTGGATGATGTGAGAGGAACTCAATTAACCAATGCTATGAAAGAAATGGATGTTGGTGATATTAGGCCAAAGCAAGTGATTGATGTGGATGACAACAAAGATCAAGTGCTCCAAAGTCCAATTACACAAGCTAGTGGGTCTCTAATGCAAAATCAAGCTAGTACATCATCTCAAGTGCAACAAGATCAACAAGTGGCTAGTTCATCATCTCAAACTCATGATCAACATCAACATCCAAGCAATCAAGTGCAAGTGCTTCAACCAACCAACATTGCTAGAGACCATCCATTAGATTCCATCATTGGTGACATACAAAGGGGAGTTCAAACTAGATCAAGATTGACATCATTTTGTGCTCACTCTTCTTTTGTGTCAATGGAAGAACCCAAGGACATTGATAAAGCATTGAGAGATCCGGATTGGGTAAATGCAATGCATGAAGAGCTCAACAACTTCAAGAGAAATGAAGTATGGAAACTAGTTGAGAGGCCTAAAGATCACAATGTCATTGGAACAAGATGTGTCTTTCGCAACAAGCAAGATCAAGATGGAATAGTAGTAAGGAACAAAGCAAGACTAGTGGCTCAAGGTTACACACAAATAGAGGGTCTTGACTTTGGTGAAACTTATGCCCCGGTTGCAAGATTAGAAGGAATTAGGATCTTACTTGCCTATGCTTGTGCTCATAATATCAAGCTATATCAAATGGATGTGAAGAGTGCATTTCTCAACGGGTACATTCAAGAGGAGGTGTATGTGGAGCAACCTCCCGGTTTTGAAGATGACAAGAAACCCAATCATGTCTACAAATTGAGAAAAGCTTTGTATGGATTGAAGCAAGCACCTAGAGCATGGTATGAAAGATTGAGGGACTTCTTGCTAACCAAAGGATTTGTCATGGGCAAAGTGGATACTACTCTCTTCACCAAGAAGATTGGGAAAGACTTGTTTGTATTGCAAATATATGTTGATGATATCATATTCGGTTCAACCAATCAAGATTATTATGATGAGTTTAGAAAAATGATGGCAAAGGAATTTGAAATGTCAATGATCGGTGAACTTAGTTTCTTTCTTGGACTTCAAATCAAACAAATGAAGGAAGGAACATTTGTGAGCCAAACCAAGTACATCAAAGATATGCTCAAAAAGTTTGGCATGGAAGATGAAAAAGGCATTACAACCCCAATGGGCACTAGTGGAAGTTTGGATAGTGACAAGAGTGGCAACATGGTGGATCAAAAGCTTTATAGATCAATGATTGGTAGCCTACTCTATGTGACGGCATCAAGACCCGATGTGATGTTTAGTGTATGCATGTGTGCAAGATTTCAAGCCTCACCAAGAGAAAGTCATTTGAAGGCAACAAAGATAATATTGAGGTATTTGAAGCATACACAAGATGTTGGATTATGGTATCCCAAAGGTGCAAGCTTTGACCTAGTTGGATATTCGGATTCCGACTATGCCGGTGACAAAGTTGAGAGAAAGAGCACCTCCGGGACTTGTCAATTGTTGGGAAGATCACTTGTCTCATGGTCATCCAAGAAGCAAAATAGTATTGCACTATCTACCGCCGAAGCCGAATACATCGCCGCGGGTAGTTGTTGTGCACAAATCTTGTGGATGAAGGCAACATTGAAGGATTTTGGAATCAATTTCAAGAATGTGCCATTGCTATGTGACAATGAAAGTGCCGTGAAGCTAACCAACAATCCGGTTCAACATCAAAGAACAAAGCATATTGATGTTCGCCATCACTTCATTAGAGATCATCAACAAAAGGGTGACATTGCTATTGAGAGTGTGGGCACCGAAGATCAACTAGCCGATCTATTCACCAAGCCACTTGATGAGAAGAGATTTCACAAGCTAAAGAATGAGTTGAACATACTTGACTTCTCCAACATGAGTTGATGCACCTCTCCTTCGAGCCCCAAGGTACAATTGGTTGACATATCATACATTCTATGCTAAGGACTTGTTTAGTGCATCTAGTCATAATTTACATGTTCTAGGCTCATTCATGAAAATCAAATGACTTTGAAGTTTATATGGTGCCACTATTGTTTCCATGTCTTGTATGATCTAGTGGTAGCATATAACTTGTTTAAGTAGCTTGTGATCCTAAGTGTTTAATCTAGATCACTTGTCTAAATATTTGCTTCAACATGGTACATGATAACCCTTCTAGTGAGGTGTGAAGAAGCTTGCCCTTGGATCAAACCGAAGCATTTTATTTATGCAAGCAATCTAGGTGGAATCACAAACTTGATCCTCACCCCATAATTCAACATGATAATCTATCTAAAATTGGTCCCTTGCGGTCATTGGTGCCAAAGGGGGAGAAAATGTTGTTCACAAAGATAGATTCTAAAGGAGGAGAAAACCTAAAGGGGAGAATTGGTAAAAGAAGGGGATCAACTAAAATTTTGAGCACACAAGTAGGGGGAGCAAGCTTTTAAACATGAATGTTGCATTTCCATGTGCACTTCATATGTATGATGCATAGTTATGCATTTCTTTTTCTCCAATACTTTGCTTGTGTGGTGTTTTGCTAGTATACAATTGAATGGTGTATTGAAGTACTAGCATGAATAGGAAGTAGTTAGATTTTTCTTGCTTCATGTTTTTCAAAGTGGTACTAGAGCCTTGCTTATAATGTTGATCTCACGAGGTTTCTAGTTATGTTTGTGCTTTTCCAAGTGGTATCTAACTACACAAGGTGCTAAGATGGTGTTTATCGCTACTCCGATGGTATCACGCTTCAAAGGTCTATAATCTAAAACACATAGCACCTATTGATAGTCAATGCTCCTAATCTTTCCTATCTAACATGTATGCTTCCAAAATCCAAACATATAGCATACATGTAGGGGGAGCCATTGCTATCAATTTGAATTCATGATCACTTGTCCATACTTCTTACACATGGTAATATACTTGGACAATGTGGCATGGGTTCAATAAAATTTTTATCATAATATCTTTGTGAAAGGGTTGTCACCAATTACCAACAAGGGGGAGATTGAAAGTCCTATGTTTGGTGTTGGTAATTAGTGACAATGCCTAAGTACTAATCATATGCCTAAGTTGTATGTAGCATATGAGGATTAGTACATTCCAAGGTTGGTGGCAAGATGGACATGGTGATCATGATGGCCACACTTGGATTTGGACGCAACCCTACGTGATCAAGGAAAAGGTATTTGCTTAAGGGTTGTGTTTTAGTAACCAAGACACCTAGTGGGTGTGGTTACATTATAGGATAGATAGCCGTACTATAAAGAGGGGAATGACGTGGCTTTTGAACTCCTAAGTACCTCTAGGTGTGCATTTCATAATCATATGCATTTGGATAGAATTAATAACGCCTCGAAAAATGATTGTGAAAATGCTAACACACTCGCACATGACGAGATCACTTGGTGGTGTTAGCACATTTGCGAAGGCGGGGGAGTTTGAGCGGTAGAGAGGGTTTGGGGTCCTCTCTCCCTCCCGCCGAGCTTGCGAGGCGGGATTCAGGCGTTTTCGAGGAGTTGAAACGACTTTTTTCCACTACGCCGAAAGTCAGAAATCAAACGGAGGCAAACGGAGGTCACAGAGGTGACCGGACGCGGTCACTGTTTGACCGGACGCGTCCGATCAGCGTTCAGCGTCTGCGCGAGTTTCAGTTTGTTGATCGGACGCGCGGTGCGTCCGGTCATGACCGACTGGACGCGTCCGGTCGTTGAGGGAGCTTACTGGACTCCAACCGGACGCGGGCACTGTGGCGTCCGGTCAGTTCTTCAGCGCGTCCAGTCGTTGTTTCGTTGTGCGCTGCTCAGGCTTGACCAGCGCGATCGGTCAGTTACGGGACCAGCGCGTCCGGTCAAGCCCGGCGCGTCCGGTCGTTGCGACCAGCGCGTCCTGTCGGTGTTTTGCAAAAGAGCCGTTGTGTGATCGGCGCGTCCGGTCCGCGCGACCAGCGCGTCCGGTCAGCGCGACTGCAGCTGTTTCAAGTTAGTAACGGCTATATTCGAAGGGGTACGTCTATAAATACTCGTTGGCCGGCTCAAGGCTCTCTCTCTTGAACATTTGACATACTTGTGAGCACTTTGAGCTAAGCAACTCCCCTCCCACTCATCTCTCTTGCTTCTTTGCATATTCGAAGTGAGATTGAGTGATCCAAGTGCATTTGCATTGTGAGGTTGCATCTAGTTGGCACTTGGTGGTTGATTTGCTACGGGATTCTTGTTTCTCTTGGTGGTTGCCGCCACCTAGACGGCTTGGAGCAGCTTGGAGGCGTTGGCAAGAGTTGGTGATTGTTCTTGGCCACCTCCGGTGATTGTGAGGGGTTTGTGCCTACCTCGGCGAAGCGCCAAAGGCAACATTAGTGAATTGCTCGTGTCATTGCAACCTTTTGCCATTTGGTAGGTTCTTGTGGCGCCTTTTGAGAGGCTTGGTGTGAGACCGATTAGCCACCGAACCACGTGGTGAAGAGGGACACAACGGGGACTAGCGTGCCGGTAAGCACGTGAACCTCGGGATAATTCTTTGTGTCATCACTTTCATATTGTGATTGATTGATCCCTGTGTTCGGTTGTCTTGGTATTCATTGTTGATCATATTGGTTGGCTCAATTCTTCGCCCCTCGGTGAAACTCTCCTAACTCAACTCCGCATTACTTTCTTAGTTATCTTTGCTAGCTAGTTAGCTTTGCTAGAGTAGCTCTTTTGTGTAGCTTGCTAGTTGTAGTTGTAGTTACCTTCTCGGTTTGACTTGTGCGGTTGAGTGCCAATATACTAGAATTGTGAATTGGATAGGTGGCTTGCAAACACCCCGTAGGCTAAGCAAAACTCGCATCTCGCTATTTGTTGTATTGATAAACTTGTTTAGCTTGTCTTTGTAGAAAATTTTAAAAGGCTATTCACCCCCCTCTAGCCATCAAGACCTTTCACGCGGTCTCTGTTTGACCGAACGCGTCCGGTCAGTGTTCAGTGTCTGCGTGTGTTTCAGTTTTCTGATCGGACACGGTGGCGCGTCCGGTCACAGTCGACCGGACGTGTCCGGTCGGTCTGGGTGCTTACTGGACTCCAACCGGACGCGGGCACTGAGGCGTCCGGTGCGACTTGCAGCGCGTCCGGTCACTGTTTCGTTGGTGCGCTGCTCTGGCTTGACCAGCACGTCCGGTCAGTTACGGGACCAGCGCGTCCGGTCCGCGCAACCAGCGCATCCGGTCAGCGTGACTTCAGCGGTTTCGAGTGCCTAACGGCTATATTCGAAGGGGTACGTCTATAAATACTCGTTGGCCGGCTCAAAGCTATCTCTCTTGCACTCTTTGACATACTTGTGAGCACTTTGAGCTAAGCAACTCCCCTCCACTCATCTCTCTTGCTTCTTTGCTTATTCGAAGTGAGATTGAGTGATCTAAGTGCATTTGCATTGTGAGATTGCATCTAGTTGGCACTTGGTGGTTGATTTACTGCGGGATTCTTGTTTCTCTTGGTGGTTGCCGCCACCTAGACGGCTTGGAGCAGCTTGGAGGCGTTGGCAAGAGTTGGTGATTGTTCTTGGCCACCTCCGGTGATTGTGAGGGGTTTGTGCCTACCTCGGCGAAGCGCCAAAGGCAATATTAGTGGATTGCTCGTGTCATTTGCAACCTTTTGCCATTTGGTAGGTTCTTGTGGCGCCTTTTGAGAGGCTCGGTGTGTGACCGATTAGCCACCGAACCACGTGGTGAAGAGGGACACAACGGGGACTAGCGTGCCGGCAAGCACGTGAACCTCGGGATAAATCTTGTGTCATCACTTTCATATTGTGATTGATTGATCCTAGTGTTCGGTTGTCTTGGTATTCATTGTTGATCATATTGGTTGGCCCAATACTTCGCCCCTCGGTGAAACTCTCCTAACTCAACTCCGCATTACCTTCTTAGTTACCTTTGCTAGCTAGTTAGTTTTGCTAGAGTAGCTCTTTTGTGTAGCTTGCTAGTTGTAGTTGTAGTTTTCTTCTCGGTTTGACTTGTGCGGTTGAGTGCAAATATACTAGAATTGTGAATTGGATAGGTGGCTTGCAAACACCCCGTAGGCTAAGCAAAACTCGCATCTCGCTATTTGTTATATTGATAAACTTGTCTAGCTTGTCTTTGTAGAAATTTTTAAAAGGCTATTCACCCCCCTCTAGCCATCAAGACCTTTCACCTGGCTAGGTAAGTTGGCTAACCCACCAACAAAATAGGCCCTCTTTACCATTCCCTGTCAGATTAACACATGAATTACAGTATCGACGTTGTGATATCTCATTTCCGTAAATCAGTGTGTGTTGTTGTTCGTGTCACCCACACTATGTTGCATGTCACCACGTGACAAAACGGCTTAGTAAGATAGGAGGAGCCCTCTCTCACTTTCCGAGGAGTCAAATAATATTTGACTAAATTTGTTGGTGTTTAGAAACCGCCGACTAGTAAATTTAGTGGATTGCGCGTTTGAGTTCGAATGGCTGTGCAAAGAGGACACGAGGATGTATACTGGTTCGGGCGGAATGTCCCTACGTCCAGTTGCGAGCCGCTGCTCGTGTTACAAGCACTGAGTTCATAGTAGGCGTTACAAACGATCGAGAGAGGAACGAGTTCCCAAGTCTCTATGGGTTGAGGTTGGGAGTGTGTTTTTCCGGTTCGTGGGATTGTGATCGGCCTGTCAAGTCGTCCTCCCCCCCCAAAGGTACTGGACTTTCCCTTTTATAACTTCAAGGGAAAGGTGTAACATCCAGTCCCGGCATACACGGCCCAGGCCCACTCTGCCGAGGAGTGGTCCCACCTACGTAGGTACCCGCTTGAGCTTTCGTCCTCGTTTCGCTTAAAATGGTTAACCGAAGGTTACTACGCGTCCCCGACCCTGGTATTTAAGTCGGTTCACAGTATGGTACACGAATTTGGTCTGGCCCAACTCGCTAATACAGTAACCGGGAGCGAACAGTGCCCGCGCTGCAGTACAACGACGCTACAGTACCCGGAGTTCGGATGTACATTAACACGCAGCTACAGCTCGGCCCATTGCCGCTGCTGCAGTACTCGGCCCATACCTAAATTGGGCCCACTTGGCCCATGGGGCTATTACAAAAGGCCAGTCATACAACAGAGGTAATGGAGAGAGAAGGAAAAGAAAAAACAAAAAGAGAGGGAGGGGGTTCCTGGAGCTATGATATTCCCCTTGTCCTGTCGGCAGGACCCGGCGGTCTGCAGATGACGGGGACATCCCCACGCTGCAGTCTTGCCTGCCACCGGTCCCACACGGGGGTGTCGTGGGTCATTCGTGACGCTACGTACCGCCTGGGAGGACGATATAGTCAACGGACTCCGCCGACGGAGGCCACGCCGGAGTTAAGGCACAATGTAGAACCGTGAGTGTCTGACGGGGGTCGCATGCGGAGTTGGCGAGACATGATCACCCTGCTGACGCCGAGGCGACACGAGCTTCCAGAGATGGTCTGTCGCAGTCGCAGGCCGCATGGAAGCATTCCTGCTCACGGGGATGACCCGTCACGGTTGCAGGCCGTGGGAAGCATCCCTGCTCACAGGGATGACCCGTCACGGTCGCAGGCTGTGGGAAGCATCCCTGCTCACAGGGATGACTCGTCACAGTTGCAGGCCGTGGGAAGCATGCCTGCTTCCCTTTTTGTGTCAGGGGCGTGCGCTCGTGGAGGTTGAGGCGGCACGGGCCCCTTTCGGGATCTTTCCTCCACTCCTAAGAGTGAATCCGACCCCCAGGGGTCGGGCGAGGCAAAGTCCTCTCCTGGGGGGTCGAAAGAGGCGAGACTCGCGCCAGAGGGGTCAGGCGAGGCGGAACGCTCTCCCGGGGGGTTGGGCGAGCCGGGGACCTCCTCTGTTGGGCCGGACTGGGCCGTAGCTGCGCTCACAATTATCTTAGGCGGCCGAGGCCGATGTCTTTTGACTCCTATCTTATGGGTACCGTACTATTGATACCCGACAAAATCTATATAAAAATTTATGAATATTTATGATACCAAATAAATATCATTAGATTTATCATAGAATATATTTTTCATACTAAATCTAATTGGATATATAAATATTGATTTTTTTTTCTAAAAACTTGATCAAACTTAGAAAGGTTTGATCTATCTAAAATCTAGAATTATAACTTTTTTTGGGGGGTTGAGGGGGGGTGTGGAGATGGATGGAGTATGACGCAAGACGGTCGTCTCCTCCTGGTCCTGCCCAGATCCGGCTAGGCTCGTTGGTGCCACTTGATTCTCTCACCGTCCGTGCTCATTAGTATATTTGATCAGATTGTTTGTTAGGCTAG
This sequence comes from Saccharum hybrid cultivar R570, assembly GCA_038087645.1. Taxonomy (NCBI): domain Eukaryota; kingdom Viridiplantae; phylum Streptophyta; class Magnoliopsida; order Poales; family Poaceae; genus Saccharum; species Saccharum hybrid cultivar. The sequence continues at coordinate 23,171,263 of JAQSUU010000496.1, forward strand.
TCTCAATGGGGTTTCATCAGAGTTTTATGGGCACTAATTATGTGATGTGGCACCATATTAATGAAGAAAGAGATGATAAGAGTTTTATGGGAGTAGAGAGAGTTTCATGGCGATGAAACTCTTCTGTACTGTTTCTAAAATCTAGATGTGTTAGAAACAGTGACATGAAATCCTCACTGAGACTGGCCTTAGCAGGAGTGCCGCAAAGAGTTTACAGCCACAATGCCTGAGCTGTCTGCTGCTCATGTTCAGGGTCTCTACCTCCAAGTAGGTGAGCAGCGCTGGTGCATGACAACTGCACACACGCAAACAAAACAACAACACATGTTTTTCTAGTTTGAACATCCTCGTTTCTTTTCGCCACTTCTGTGTTGTGAATTGACTTGTACTCCCTCCGTCCCATAAAAAGAGTCATTCTCGTTTTCCAAGTCAACAGCTTTTAACTTTGACCAAATATATTTAACAAAATATTAATATTTATGGTACATAATTAGTATCATTAGGTAGATCTTTGAATATACTTTCATAATAAACTTATTTAAAGATATAAATGTTGCACGTATTTTCTACAAACGTAGTCAAAGTTGAGAAAGTTTGACCAACACGCTTCCTACGGCGACTCTTTTTATGGGACAGAGTAGTAGTTCTCAGCTGTTGCTTCACTCAAGGATGGGAAAGAAGAGAACGAAATAGGAGCCTTTTGTGGGAACACCCAAAGGCACTCCACCGTGGCCGGGCATACTTGCCTTGTTTCAAACTTTCGAGTCACACCAGGAAAAGCCACACAGCTGTGTTACACTACGGGTGTGTTTAGATGGTAAAAATGGTGTAAAAAAAGCACTGTAGCACGTTTTGGTTTTATTTGGCAAATAGTGTCCAACTGTTGACTAATTAGGTTCAAAACGTTCGTCTCGTCAAGTACAACCAAACTGTACAATTAGTTTTTGATTTCATCTACATTTAGTACTTCATGCATGTATCACAAGTTTGATGTGACGGGGAATCTTTTTTTCGTATAGTGTTTTTTTCGTGGAACTAAACAGGGCCTACACTTCCTTCTGTGTATGTTTAGGCCTTCACCAACGCTCCATGCTAGCTTGTAGCCTCGTAGAGCCAGCTAGGATCGGATTCCAGGTTGATGAGATAAAAACGTGTAAAGTAGTAGCCCCTGCCTCTGCAAGCTATAGAGGCTTGGGCAGAAATGTGACAAAAACAAGGGCCCTGTTTAGTTCCACGAAAAAAACACTATGCGAAAAAAAGATTCCCCGTCACATCAAACTTGTGATACATGCATGAAGTACTAAATGTAGATGAAATCAAAAACTAATTGTACAGTTTGGTTGTACTTGACGAGACGAACGTTTTGAACCTAATTAGTCAACAGTTGGACACTATTTACCAAATAAAGCCAAAACGTGCTACAGTACTTTTTTTATACCATTTTTACAATCTAAACACACCCAAGGTAGAAAAAGCAGTTTTTCGTGGACCCATGAAGTTAAAGTTGGGTTGGGGACTTGTTGGCTTCAGTTATCCATACCTGTGCACTGCTTTTTCTGAAGCCAGCGTTTCGGTGTCTGCCTGCGTGGGCCCTGCCCTTATGTGCCAATTTGAGCCAACTGATGTGCTCAACTTGGCCTTTGTTTGAGCAACCCTGCTGTATGTTTTACAGCCAGCCATCTGATGCAACTATGCTACTAGCATGTTTGCCAAAGCTTTTCAACTGCGGATTCAGAAAATGTTGCTTAAGGTAGTCCTGTACGACAAAACTGGGAAATACACAGGGTCCACAATCATGTTCCTGGTCACAAGTCATAGACTCATAGCACTGAAATTAGTTCTGCCCTTCTGAATAGTTTATGAGACTAGACTGCAAGTGGCACGCAGCAAGATTCGTGTTCAAGGGGGCAGGGGACGGGGGACAGCAAAGCATATCGATACCGCAGGCAATGCCTACCCGTCGGCTCAAATCAATGCTCTTGAACGAAGCAAGACTGAACTGCACACAAAGCAAGACACCGGTTCATCTGGCCATTCTCCACTCATCACTGTTGCTTAACTCGAAACACCAAATGGAGACATGTGTATAAACAACACCCGAAGATACGCCACCATGTGTGTGTGTGTTTTTTTTCCTCTACCTGCTTGTTTGCACCTAAGTCAGACAACGGCTAATGAAATAAACTGAACATTTATATTTACTGACTTGCACTTCAGTAGGATTACAATTCGGACATGAAGAGTTGTGTAGGATACAATCCAACCAATTGTCTTTGTTTGGCAATAATACTATGATGTTTTTAGCATGTTGCTAAGAGTACCCAACTTTAGATCAGAAAAAGGCCCCTTTCCAGATTGTAAGACTGCGACAGCATCAGGAAATTTAGAGTAGTAACACGTAAGCTTTACAATCACATTTCTGATCACTACTCTTTGCACTCAAAAGTAATTCCATTGTCTGCCTTTTCTGCATATCACATGCCTTGCTTTACCTAAAACACATCAAACTGGAGCACACAAAGAAACATCAGCAAACCACTCCAGCAGTCAACATTTCTATATCTGCATACCTGATAGTTGCAAGACAAGACACACAATCACAAAGAACAATGAACAGAACTGACCATTAGTAAGAGAGCAAACTAGCACTGAACAATATAATTGGACCTACTGACCTACATAATTTGTGCAGCATTAAATGTTCTCAAATAGTCATGCTATATATATTTACATGTGCCTGATTTTTCACTCATCACTAGCTCTGACCGGACTCGATCTTCCTTGCTTGAGCAAGATCAGGCCAATACACTTAGCTGAGAGATCAAATGTTTTACCATACAAATTGCTCCAGCTAAACCTCGCCTTCTCTGCCTCCATCAGATTTACACATGGACTGTGCTACCCATAGGTCAATATCTCATCACCACAAATTCAGTTCCCTGACCATCCTATTCTAGTTTACACAACTGAGCACCAGAAACTTACAGAACATGGAACCAGCAATCCTCATCCATTGCAGATGGCATTGAGGAGCACATGCCCCAGCATCAGGTCCACGAAGTACTGGTGCCCAATCTTGCCGTCCCGCCACACAAGCCTCGCTGGTGCACGCCCGTAGTGCACACCGTCATTGCAACGGTTGTCGTAGTGCCATGGGAATGTCATGTCGAAATTGTCGATCACTCCACCAGTGAGCACCCCATACTGCCTCATCTTCTCAACAAGCACACCATTGAACGCCTCCATCTTGTTTGGATTGAATGCCAGGTCCCTAGCATAGCCCCCAGTGGCGATCGTCGTCCGGTAGAACACCCTAGGCACCGCGTGCCCACGAGCCAGGACTTTGGCCATGACTTCAGACCAGAACTGTGCTGCAAAATCCGCACCCTGCGCATAGGCGCGGACGCTGGTCCAGTAGCAGCCATCATGCAGGCCAGAGTTTAGGACCACGACATCCGGGACATGATCACCGGACATGAAGTAGGACCGGATTAGCTGCCGGAAACCTCTGTTCCGGAGGGAATGCAAGCCGAGATAGTTCATGCTCATGTTCCAGTGGCCGTTGAAGATGCTCGTGATCCTCAGAGTCTCTGCCCCGCCACTGGGATTGGTGAACACTGCATCGAACCGGCGCGTCACGGCAGACGTATCCGTGATGCCGAGGACGAAGGTGAGGAGGTTCCTGATGGTGTCGACGTGGTTGGAGTCGCCCCAGAAGAAGAGCCACTTGCCGTCAAGGCACCGCCACGCTGCATCGGCCGCAAAGAGCTTGAAGGAGCAGTGCGCCGAGTACACCCAGCCGTTGCTCTCCAGCGCGCCGAGCGGCCCGTCGCACCACGGTGCCTCGCACGGGTGGTCCGGCTCCAGGCACCGGTACCGCCCCGCGGCGTCGACGTCCTCGCAGTTGTCGTTCTTGGCGAGCCGCGTCCACCGTCCCGACCAGACATCGCGTGAGAAGTCCGCGGCGCGGCACGTCTCCAGCGCCGGCAGGGACGCGTTATTGTCGACCCGGAACAGGAGTGGGATGCGGCGCAGCTCGGCGCGGTACTTGAACCTCGAGGAGGAGAACTTGAGGCCCTCGAAGCTGCGGAAGAGGAGGACGACGGTGAGGCGGAACTCCCCGACGGCGAAGCGCCGCGCGACCTGGAGGCGGAAGGAGTAGGAGCCGTCGCCGTGGTCCACGATCGGGGGCCGCGACTTCCAGGCGTCCCCGGATAGGTCGACCTCGAAGTAGTCTCCGCCGAGGCAGCGGCGCTGCCCGGCCTCGTCCAGCGCCCAGAACGTGACCTCGTGGATCTGGCCCGCGCCGAGAGCGGTGGCCTCCCCCCTCGCCGCGGCGTCGTCAAGGACCCCGACGGAGATGTTCGCCGTGCGCGCGTCCCGGCACGGGGAACCCCCGGGCGCGAGCCACCGCGCGAGTAGGTCGTCGGTGAAGTTGGGGCGGTCCGGCACGGAGAGCCACGAGAGCGAGTCGGTGCTGCCTCCGCCTCCGCCGCCAACGCCGACGCCGATGTAATGCAGGTACTGCTGCCGCAGGCGGCGGTGCGCGCCGGTGCCGGTAAGGGAGGCGTCGGCGGCGAGGAGGAGGATGACGGCGAGGAAGGACGCGAGCGCGAGCTTGGCAGCGGAGGGGCCGGGCTTCTTGGGGTGGTGGTCGCCCCCGCCACCGAAGCAGGAGGAGGTCTTCTTGTTGGGGTCGGCCCCGCCCCCGAGGTGTGGCTGCTTCTTGGCGTCCCCGGCGGCGAGGGATGGGTGGTGGGGCGCCGAGTGGGGCGGCGACATTGTCGGGCGGGGTAGCTACTTGGGGCTAGCTCGGCGCGGTGTGGCCTCGCATGCGTCCGCGTGTGCGAGGGCGCTGCTCGCGCGCGGGGCGGGGAGCAGGAGGGGGCGCTGGGTCGGATGGGATTGCCGGATTGGGATGGTGGCGAGGCGAACGCGAGCGGGCGAGGTTTTCGCTTGCCGCTTGGGTTTTTTTTGGGACTTGCTGCCTGGACGACGACGACACAGGTCAGGTCAGGCTGGGCGTGATTGATGATAAAGGCGCACCAGAAATGTAAGGAAAGTGTTTTTTTTTAGTCTAGAAGAAAATAGGAATGTGTTTTACAGCAGTGTCTGATTGAAATTGATGGCTCAACGATTACAGTTGGGCCATGACTAATAAATTGATTGCCTCCTGTATACGTGTGGAGCCTTGTCTGTCTTGAAAACACGGGTGATGGGCTCTGAAGGCCTGGGAGAACGATGTAATGATTACCTATTACAAATAATATTTCTTAGAATTAATTAATTATGAATAATTTGGATAAAATACAAATGGACACCGATATTACATACTCTCTCGTCTCAAGATACTAGGCGCAACTCAAAAAATACAAAGATAAAAAAAGAGATTAATTACCGCTCATTCCTAAAAAAAAATCACTTTGGTTCCACCTCCTATTCATCACGCGCAGTTAAACGGAACGCATGGCGTGCGCATTTTCCTTTCTTCATGCATGGTAAATTGACATGCGGAGCATGTGAAGCCGAGGAGGCGAGCGCTCCTCAGACAGCTCAAAAAAAATAGTTACGCCTACTATCTTGAGACAGACGAAATAATCCAAATTCGAGTATCTATCCATTACTCTAATGAGTGTACAACAAAAAAGTCTTCGGCCGTTGAGCCACGTCGCCTCTACTGTTCCATGCACAGTAACAATACTCTGCACAGTTCCCACCCGATAAGAACAGTAAACAATAAACAGTACGGATCCTGTGAACAGTTCCCACCCGTTGTAAACAGTAAACCCGATAAAACACTGAACGGCCGTTCTGTACTGTACCGGGTTTGTGCTGTAGCAAATACCCGTTACTGTTCATCGCAGCTCATGTTCCCCTTTCAACCCTGCTAGTTTGAACGGTAGGTATACTAAATTTTATGGATTCACATATAGTATATTTATCCTAGGATACTAAAACCCTTCGATTAGCTAAAAAATATCTAAACTATTTTCACCTCCTTAGTGAGACTGAAGTTATTCTTGGTAGCTCATTAGCTAGTCTAAGGCGGCAATTTAGAAGAACTTAAACATGTTATTTGTTATTACATTCAAACGGGCCTTTAAAACGTCACTCCATTGTGATACATTGTTGAATCGCGTTCAATTGAGAACATCCCAAGTGTTTTTCTAATACTTCCAATATTAAGAGCTAATATGTCTTTTTTCTTGATTCAGTAGTCTCCTGATGCCTCTTTCTTTTTTTAATGGGCACCAATATATGTTTCTCATCTCCTCTTAAATAAAAGGAGAGTTGTATCTCTCCAGTAGCATGAGACTCATCCCAACCATCACTTTTAAGTCATTTTTCCTACACATACGTGGGTCCATCTTTTATATTAATATTAGAGGAGATATATCGGGGTACAACTATAGCAACACTAACAATATTTATAAAAACGATGTTAGATCATCATAATATCTCTATTGTGATGGTCTGTTTGGAACAAATGATTACAAAGCAGAGGAATAGAAAAATGACCAAGTAGAGTCAGGGGCTCAGGGCACCCTCATTTATTTATTCCAAACACTATAACGTGATTCCTTTCCTAAGAAATTTTTTATAGAAATCAATTTAATTTTTGCCGAAAAAACAACGTAGGAACGACAACAAATCTTGCATTTTAAAGAAAGCCTTAAAAATTACTTTCCAAATTCTTTGACCCACACAGGAGGACCTTGGTGGACATGCTCGCGATCGAGTCACGGCACCCCCATTTCCCTCGTCCTCTTTCCTCGGCAATGATCCTGCGAAATCTTCTGCCGCCGGATACGGATTATGAGTACCGTCGATGACGACGGAATGATGAGCTAGCCGGCTTCCGTTGCGGCATCTCTTCTACTACTCTCTCCGTCCCAGGATATAAGGCGTAACCACTTTTTATTCATGTTCCATGATATAAGACGTGCTCTCTCACAGATATTAATGCAGTAGTTCTAGTGCTGAGAGAGAGAATTAAATGTGTTCTTAGTCTTTGAACCAGAGGTGGTTACGCCTTATATCTTAGGACGGAGGGAGTACTACAGTTCGACTAATTCTGCGGCGGACGCAGAGGATCCTATGCGATTGCGATCATGTGGCAGGGGTCCGTCCGAGCACGCACGCCTCCCTTCCAGCCTTTCGAGGCGGTGCTGGGCCCGCGCTGTCTGTCTGGCTCGCTCGCTCTTTGAGGATGTTGTTGGTGCTTATTTGGTGTGAGATAAAAATATTGTTGCTTGGCGGATGGCTGGTGGCCGATGTTGGCTCGTAACTGATGTTGATTTGATGTCAGAGAAAAATACTGCTGACGGACTGGGACGGCCGAAGCGGCCATCCATCTGTTCGTCGAGGACTCGAGGGTAGGAGACGACGGCCCACCTGAGTGGCTGTCTGGCTGACTCATCGCACAATTTATTTTCCTTTGCTTGGTTGCACGGTGCGCCTCACCTCCTGCCACGGCCTCAACTCCCGGTGCCACGGCGCATCAATGGAGATCGGTGCGCCGCAGGTGGCGCCGTGTCGTGCTGCCCCAGCTGCTTGATAGGAAGTGGGGTGAAGTGGTTGTTCGTTTCTTTGCGAGTTGTACCCAATTTTTTTTTCAGCTCCCAATGGTTGGTTCCAGCTGGTTGGTTCGCTCATTCATGACATGAGGGTGAATGTGGTAGGTCTGGGATTGGTTAGCTAGGCGGCAACTGGCAAGGTCGTACGGCGACAGGCCCGTTGGCAATTCTTGCATGGACCGGAAGGAAAGTTCGGCAGATCACGGTTGGTGATCAGAACGGTTGGCAAACAAGAGCACTGGTTTCGCCTTCTTCTCTTTTTTTATAACCGTCCGTACGCATGTAATTGCACGGGTAAACAGCTACTCCTAGCGAACACTTCTTTGCAAGTGCAGCACACACTTTGTGCCTCGACGCGTTAAATTCTCTATTTTTCCGTGTTCTTTCAGACGAGAAAAGGGCATCCAGTGCCCCCATCTCAGAAAAAGAAGGGGCACCGAGTGCCAGCGTACGCACCACGCTCGTTGTCAACCGAGTGGCACCACCGGCTTTCGATGCCTAATTACGTGAGTGGAGGGAAAGGTGGTTTCACGAAAGAATCAATCAATCAAATAATGGAAAAAGTGGGGTGCGATGCGACGGACAGTTGAGAGAACCGGTACTGTTGCTCTTTAGCCTTTATGGAGCTTTTAGTTTTTTATTGGAACCTGCTCGTTGTGGACCACGGCCCGTTTTTTATGTAGTACTAGTGTACTACTAGTAGCATTACTGTGTTCCCGTCGCCTCCGTGGTACTAGTATGTAGGAGTACGTACGTATATTAGCATATGATCCCTGTCATGGTTCAATGAATACGGTGCTGTGCCTTCAAAAAAAATGAATACGGTGCTGAGTGGTTCATGGATCATTAGATCTGCTGCAGGCAATAAAAGAATGCCATGTCCTCCGTTGTAATGTTGGCCGGTGAGATGGCTTCTTTGTCTCGACTGTCTCAACCGTGTGTAGTGGTGTGGAGGAGTTTTATACACACCACAAGAACGTACTTACTACTGGTCATATGTGCTTGTCCACTTGTTTCTCTGATTTGAAATTGAAGTTCATCGTCTAAATTTTACCCCTTCATAGAGGGCTCTAACCAATCTTCTATTTTTTCCCTTGTTTCACGCTATATGTTGTAAGTACTATTTTATCAAGTATGTCAGCATAGAGATATATAGCAAGGTTCTAGGATTCAAATCACTAAAAATTCGGTCCTAACCGAAATGGGCGAATCTCGGAAATTTCGGTCTGGGATTCACTTGTTCTGATCAGTCATAATGTTCAGATTTAGCTAATATTTGACCAAATTTTGGCCAAAACTTGATCAATAGGCATGAATATGAAACGATTCAATTATAGCTTGGAAGGTTTGCACTTCTATATTGAAATAAGAACTTGTACGAATGTTTGAACTATAGACTTGACAAAAAAATTTCAATTTGACTGAATTTTTTGACCAGTATGGTGTTGTTTCAGACCTCACCGAAATGGGTGAATTTCACCGAAATTCGTTCATTTTGAGCCGAATCCTAGAACCTTGATGTATAGGAGAGACTCAGCACGTAGTCTGTGATACAATATGAGGGCCTCCTAGAAATAAGAGGTAGGTCAATCGGACGTATATTTCCTTGAATTCTCTTTAACTGTAGGTTAGGGAGTCATGGAGTTACCCTCAGCAAAGGTATTAGCTAGCATGGATCCATCATTTTAACCCAAGAGTTTAAGCTAATGGGGAAGTCTGGCCAATTTACTTATGTTTTCAACAATTTTTGTAATAGTGGGTTTATAACATTTAGCGTTTTCTTCTATAATAACTACAAAAAAGCTATAGCAGGCTTAAGGAGAACATGTCACATATTTTTCAACAATTTTGTGTTTTATAGAAAACATGAAAAAAATTTACCTACTTATGCATAAAAGCATTTAACTAAGGAAAATTTCATGAACACAAATACTCAGATGTATGAAAATACTTAAGGAGAGCATGTCTCCACACCAATTACTTAACATTCACTAAATCAGCCACTGTAATCACTACCTACGATCAACATTCATATTCATTCAACAATCAATATTGAATGGTTTAATAATTATTTAATAGTTCAAACTTGATGGATAGGCGTAGATTGCGCTCCTCTAGAGTAAGGAATGAATATTTGTCTCGATCACGATTAGCGATGCTAAAGTATTTCGCGGCTAAACCAGATAGCAAGAATTTATTTGGATGTGATCCTGAATCCCAGAAAGGTTTGATAGGAATTGACCACTTTACTTTTAGAAACATCTCTTGAAGAATCTCTTTCAAGCGCACCCTTAGCAAACAGGATCTGACCTATATGGGCATATGACCTGGTTAACAAGTGGCTGTTAATCTCTGACAAGCGTCAACGTTGCCACTACCCCAACCCCAACTCTAACGTACTGGAGATTGGCAACAACGCAATTCCGGGAAAAAGGAATGGAAAGGCCCATGGAGCTCAGGCGCTAGACTGGCTCCCCCGCCGCCACCGCCGCCGGGGCCGGCCGCCGCGCCACCGCCGCCCCCGCTGTCCCTCCCCCACTCCTCCTCCGCTCCCAGCCCTCCCGCCTCCTCTCCACACCCGGCTCGGGGTTGCGAGCCCGACCCCGCAACCGTGAACCCTAGCCGGGGTCCGCCGCCGCGGCCAGCCACCGCTGCGACGCCAGCGCCCTCCCCGCCCCTCCCGACCTCATCCTCGGCATGCTCTCCTCCCCCACGAGAGGAAGCGCGCGCGAGCGCGCCATGGCCGCCGCCGACCGCGAGTTCTAGAGCTCGGGTCCGTGAGCCACCCGCGCCGTCGTCACCACCGGCACCGGCCGTGACCGCGCCATGGCCGTGCGTGGGGGGCGGATCTCCGTCAACGCTGTCGGGAGAGGTGGCTGCGCTGCCCCCAGTCGAGCCGGCCGCCCTCCACGCTCCGGCGCAGGAGACGCCCGTCGGGCCCGAATCTGGGCCTGCTGGGCCGCCGCCACCGGCCGCCCCTTCCCCACCACCGGCTCCGTCAACTCTTCTGGGAGGGGTGGCCGCTGAAAGGTCTTGATGGCTAGAGGGGGGTGAATAGCCTTTTAAAATTTTCTACAATGACAAACTAAACAAGTTTATCAATACAACAAATAGCGAGATGCGAGTTTTGCTTAGCCTACGGGGTGTTTGCAAGCCACCTATCCAATTCACAATTCTAGTATATTTGCACTCAACCGCACAAGTCAAACCGAGGAGGTAACTACCACTACAACTAGCAAGCTACACAAAAGAGCTACTATAGCAAAGCTAACTAGCTAGCAAAGATAACTAAGAAAGCAATACAAGTGAGAGTTAGGAGGGTATCACCGAGGGGCGAAGTATTGAGCCAACCAATATGATCAACAATGAAAACCAAGACAACCGAACACCGGGATCAATCAATCACAATATGAAAGTGATGACACGAAGATTTATCCCGAGGTTCACGTGCTTGCCGGCACGCTAGTCCCCGTTGTGTCCCTTTTCACCACGTGGTTCGGTGGCTAATCGGTCTCACACCGAGCCTCTCAAAAGGCGCCACAAGAACCTACCAAATGGCAAAAGGTTGCAAATGACACGAGCAATCCACTAATGTTGCCTTTGGCGCTCCGCCGAGGTAGGCACAAACCCCTCACAATCACCGGAGGTGGCCAAGAACAATCACCAACTCTTGCCAACGCCTCCAAGCTGCTCCAAGCCGTCTAGGTGGCGGCAACCACCAAGAGAAACAAGAACCCCGCAGCAAATCAACCACCAAGTGCCAACTAGATGCAATCTCACAATGCAAATGCACTTGGATCACTCAATCTCACTTCGAATATGCAAAGAAGCAAGAGAGATGAGTGGGAGGGGAGTTGCTTAGCTCAAAGTGCTCACAAGTATGTCAAATGTCCAAGAGTAAGAGCCTTGAGCTGGCCAACGAGTATTTATAGACGTACCCCTTCGAATATCCGTTAGAAACTGAAATCAGCAGCAGTCGCGCTGACCGGACGCGCTGGTCCAACTGATCGGACGCGTCGGTCGCGCAACGGCTAGTTTTCGAAACGCTGACCGGACGCGCCGGTCGCAACGACCGGACGCGCTGGTCGCGACCGGACGCTCCGGTCCCGTGACTGACCGGACGCGCCGGTCAACCCTGAGCCACGCGCAACAAAACAGCGACCGGACGCGCTGTTTGAACTGACCGGACGCCACAGTGCCCGCGTCCGGTCGGAGTCCAGTAAGCTCCCTGGACGACCGGACGCGTCCGGTCGCCTGTGACCGGACGCGCTGCGCGTCCGATCAACCAACTGAAAAACGCGCAGACGCTGAACGCTGACCGGACGCGTCCGGTCAAACAGTGACCGCGTCCGGTGCAGCGTCCGGTGCAGCGTCCGGTCACCACTGTGACCTCCGTTCGCCTCCGTTTGATTTTCGTTTGATTTCCGACTTCCGGCGTAGTGGAAAATAGGCATTTCATTTCCCCGAAATCGCCTGAATCCCGCGCTCGCACGCTCGGCGGGGGGGAGAGAGGACCCCCAAACCCTCTCTACCGCTCAAACTCCAACGCCGTCGCAAACGTGCTAACACCACCAAGTGATCATCACCATGTGCATGTGTGTTAGCATTTTCATAATCATTTTTCGAGGCGTTATTAGTTCTATCCAAATGCATATGATCATGAAATGCACACCTAGAGGCACTTAGGAGTTCAATAGCCACGTCATTCCCCTCTTTATAGTACGGTTATCTATCCTATAATGTAACCACACCCACTAGGTGTCTTGGTTACTAAAATACAACCCTTAAGCATATACCTTTGCCTTGATCACGTAGGGTCGCGTCCAAATCCAAGTGTGGCCATCATGATCACCATGTCCATCTTGCCACCAACCTTGGAATGTACTAATCCTCATATGCTACATACAACTTAGGCATAGGATTAGTACTTAGGCATTGTCACTAATTACCAACACCAAACATAGGACTTTCAGCCGCGCCACCCCCAGGTGCGCCGGCCGCCCTCCTGCAGACTCCGACGCAGGGGAGGCCTATCGGGCCCGCCGCCGCACGACCGGCAACCTCCTCCGCAGGTGCCGGCGGAGCGGCCGTGGAGGCCAACTCGACGCCCCGCCCGCTGCGGCCGCAGCCAGAGCTGGGAAGCCCCATCTGCAGCCCCCCGACAACCTTCAACGCCGACCACTCCCGCCTGACGCCGAGCGGCATCGGGACATTGGTGGATGAGATAGTCATTGTTGAGGACGCCATGGACAGCGACGACGACATGGATGTAGATGTAGCATCCCTGCGGCGACGGCAGGCTGTTGCCCCCGCCGCCTACATCCTCGATGATTTCCTCGTCCACCCATCCGCCCCCGCTCCGAGCTCATCGTCCACCTTGTCCCCCAATGCCACACCTTTCCTTCTAGGGGGCAGCAAGGCGGTACGGCCCAAAGCCCGTCCTTGGGCGGACGAGGACCTCATCGACGTCTCCGATGTGGAAACGACACCAACCTCCTCCGCGCCCTACTGGGACGCGGTTCTCCGAGAGACGCAGGTGCCGCAGCCAACGAGATCACGGCCAGCGCCGACTTTGCCGCACACCCGGCCTTCGACTTCGGGCCTTGGCGGTGCAGTGCCGGGTCGCCAGGGTGTGGGTCGTAGGCGGGGGAAGCACCATCGGCCGCGCCCACAGCTGGTGCATGGCATACTGGCTCGGCTGGTGGAGGGCCGCATCCCGGCACGCCAGCGCCTCGGACGCCGTGGAGGGGTTTCCGCCCCCGACGACGATGGGTGGCGGGAGATCCTCCACCGGCAGGCGATGCAACCGGCGTCCATCTCATCTATGCCACCTGAGCCAGCTCGTGGAGGCCGGTCGGCGAGTCATCGACCTCTGAGGCACATCCCGGCCGATCTCCACGGCAAGTGCCTCAATTGCCTCTCCTCCGCGCACCGGGTGGCTACCTGCAAGCTGCCCTAACGGTGTCTGCGGTGCAAGGGTCTTCGGCACATTGCGCGCGACTGCAAGCAGCCACGGCGCGCGGACTCTCGGAGCTCGGGTGATCGTGCCTCGGGTCGACCCGATGGGCTGGCGGATCTTGGCGGTCCACAAGGCCTTGGAGGGGCCATGACGAGCACCACCGTTCCTGGCGGTCAGCGGTGGCGGAGACGAAGACAGCGACAACGTTCGAGGCATCGTGGGCGGCCGACTAGGAGCGCGCAGTCATCACCGGCCTTCACGCCTGGGCTCGACGACCTGTCCAGCGGGACGGGCATCGCCCAGCCTGACCCGCTGACACTGACGTTGTACCCAGGCGCCGCGCATGTTCGTGACATCACGGAGGACCCGATGTTGGAGGAGTTTGCAGCCTCGATCACCAGCACTTGGCTAATCACGGGGCCGTCCTTTGAGCGTGCGACGTCACCTCCCGTGGCCCCCCGCTCCAAGATGAGGCCCCGACAACGGTCACGAATCCAGCGGCAACGGACTCCTGCGTGTTGAGGATGAAAGGATCAAGATGCCCAAGAGGGGGGTGAATTGGGCTTTTCTAAAAATTAATTGCAAGAATTAAATCCTACAAGCCGGAATTCACCCCTAGTGCCTAGTTGTGTTCCTAGAGAGTCTACCGATAAAAGTTTTGCACCATAGTTTCCAATCCTAGTCTAGCATGGCAATTCTAGGAAAGTAAAACAAGCAATGAAAGTAAATACGAGAATATAAATGCTTGAATGTAAAGGGCAAGGAACACGGCGATGTTTTTCCGAGGTATCAGAGAGTCGCCACTCCCCACTAGTCCTCGTTGGAGCACCCGCGCAAGGGTGTTGCTCCCCCTTGATCCGCGCAAGGATCAAGTGCTCTCTACGGGTTGATTCTTCGACACTCCGTCGCGGTGAATCACCCAAAACCGCTCACAACATGAGTTGGGTCATCCACAAGCTCCGTCGGATGATCACCAAACTCCCAATCACCACCAAGCCGTCTAGGTGATGGCGATCACCAAGAGTAACAAGCTAGAACTCTCACTTGACCACAACGAGCCCAAATGAGGAGATGGATGCACACATGCTACTCTCTAATCACTAGTGAGGAACTCTCAAACTTTGATTCTCAAATCTCTATCCTCACTAGAGCTCTTGCACTCCCTTGCACTCTAAAGGGTTTTCTCAGATGTTTGAATGAGCAAGAGACCTCTAAAAGAGGTGGAGGGGATGTATTTATACACCCCTCAAAGAAAACGAACCGTTATGTTCTGACACGGGCTGACCGGACGCGCCGGTCGAACTGACCGGACGCGCCGGTCGCCCGTAACGGTCAAAACCCGATTTTCAACTGAACGACCGGACGCGCCGGTCTAGGGTGACCGGACGCGTCCGATCGTGCAAAGGATCTTACTGTACTCGCACCGGACGCGAGGCCGCGTCCGATCGTTGATGACCGGACGCGTCCGGTCCTCTCTAGACCTTACTGGACTGTGACCGGACGCGCCGATCACACCCAGGTCGCGTCCGACGGGTGTTCCCCTCAAGTGACACGTGTCAGCCACTGACCACCGCGTCCGGTCCTCGCGAGGGCCGCGTCCGGTGGTCAGGGCCGAGACCCTAGTCGCGATAACGTACTGACCGAACGCGTCCGGTCATTCCGAAGACCGCGTTCGGTCAGTGGGAAACAGCTCGAAACTTTCCGAAACGCGTCGCAACTTCAACCAAGTTGCTTTCAACTGAACTTTGAGCTATTCTAGGGTTGCCTAGCGCCAAGTTTAACAAGTGTGCACCACACCTAAACATAGGACTCGCCTAGGTCAAGCTACCCGTTCATGCCCCCCTTAATAGTACGGCCAAAAGAGAAAAACGAAGATCCTAACGACTATTCCGAATGTGTCTCAACACCTCGACATCCGGAACTAACCGTCCTTAATCTTGACGTCACTCTTTTGAAAACCGAAACGATTTCCATCAAGGGACACGAATACCATGGTGCCCAAAGCAGTTATAACCTCTATGACCTAACTTACCAACGTTTCTGCAAAACACACGTTAGTCATGGTAATAAAGCGTTGTCATCAATTGCCGAAACCAAACCTTGGGGCCTAGATGCTTTCAATCTCCCCCTTTTTGGTGATTGATGACAACACTAAGGTTCAAAAGATTTGAGTTGAGGTTTTCGAGCATGCTTGGTTCACATAAGCAAAAAGCAATAAGCACAAAGGGTTAGGAATTGCTTATGTGCCCCAAGCCAAAAGAGTGTACTTCATAAGATAAGACAAAAAGCGTTAGTACACATAAAGATATAGCTCATAAGAAATCGGAGTAAGGCACGGAAGCACAACCTTAGAGCTATAACTAAAACGGTGACATTTATTAAAACTGTACATTAAGACTCAAAGTTTACGACTCGACGACAATGTCACACGAATGCAATGCTGAAAAGTAAACATGATATACATGAATGTAGCACACAAAGAACGAAAACCCACCCTCAAAACTCCCCCTGAAACTACTCTCTCTCCCCCTTTGGCATCAAGCGCCAAAAACTAATCTAATGATCTGACGGGGGGACAGACGGAGTCGTGTCGGGTGCCGAGGTGCGCGGAGTAATCAGGAAGTGTAGCGAATCACCCTCGGAGTCTGAGCTATCTGGCTGACCCTCTGAAGAAGCACGTGGCTGTGAAGCGGTCTGGGTCTGAGCAGGAACATGCACTGACTGAGTAGCAACAAGTGGATCTGTCTGAGTGACCTGAGCCTGTAGTGAGCCAATAGCTGGGGGATCTGTCGAGGCAACTAAAGAAGGGATGGTCTCTGTAGTCCCGGTCCCTGTCACTGGAGGAATGGCTGCCTCGGGAGCTGACAACCTTGACGAAGTATGAAACATAGTAGTGTGCGAGGGTGTCGGCTGACCAGTCAACTCGCTGTAGGTAGCACTGAAATCACCAATAGGTGTGCCTGTCAGGAGATGCGGGCGAGGCTGGTCTAACGGTGTAAACCTCGTATGAATAGGAGTGAAGCTCGGGGACTGAAAAGACTAGGGAACCTGCTGCTGTGGAGATGTAAACTGGAAGCTCGGCTGTCCCTGACTCGACGGACCACTGGAATGCAAAGCCTGAGTCATGACAGAAGCAGGCGGAGGAACCCCGACTGTGACAAGGTGGCGCAGGAGATCCATGTACTGCTGCTGACTCTGTCGCTGCATCTCAACTTGTTGCCTCTGGATCTCAAGCTGCTGTCGCTGAAACTCGTCCTGACGAGCTTGAATCTGTGCAAGTGCTGCAGCTGTGTCCTGTGCCTGTCGCTGAATCTGCTGCTGCTGCTGCTCCTGAGCCTGGGTCAACCTCTCAAGAATAGCCACCATGGCTGGGTCTGAGCGGGAGGCTGAGCCAGAGCCACCGGCCTCGTGGTCGTGAGACCGAGGAGACCGGTACCTGGGGATGGGCTGGTAGTCCTCATCTGTGCTGTCTGAAGTCACATCCTCAGGTATGTCAGCAGTCTGAGCCTCAAGGTCCGCAAGCTCTGCCTCAGCAAGCTCGTCAACTCTAGCATCCTGCTCAGCTGCTGTCTCAGGAACCTCTGGGCGCTCACGCTGTCCTGGCACTGGGGCCTGATCTCTAGTAACCGAGGCCCAAAGCTGGCGAATATCATAATCAGGGAAAGCAGTGGTAGTATCTGATATCTCCGCCCTGATCTCTGGTGGCATCTGAATAGAAGATCTAATGATAAAGCAGATCCAATGTGCATAGGGCAGCTGACGATTACCCTTGAAGCCCTCAGCAATGGTGTCCTCCATCTCACTAAGTATAAGATCCCAGATGTCAAACTGTGTCTGTGAGAGGAGGTGGTGAACAACCCAAAGCTGCATACGTGTCAGTCCCTCTCTGTAGCCAAGTCTGGGAAGTAGAGTGCGTCTGAGAATAGCATCCAAGACCCTGGCAAGTGGCGTCAGGCTGGCAGGCGTACGACGAGACCCTTCGCCAAAAGGCTCACGAAAGCAGGGTCGAACTAGGTCAGTAGGTGGCACTGCTCCGCCGTGAGGGCGTCTGGGTGGTGGAGTCTGTCCATAACACAGCTGATGGATCCTCGTGTCAGAAGCTGGTAGTCTGAGGATCTCTCGAGCTCTGGAGCTGTAAAGTCTGTGATCGCGACCTCTGAATGCAAAGTGAATGAACTCATGGGCAGGATCAACCCAAAGTGAAGCATAGAACTCCCTGACCCATGTGCCGCAGTATGCACCTGTCCGTCCAAGAAGATCTGACAAACCAGGCATATAGGACAGGTGCGGATGAAGCTGCTCTCCCACAACACCACTAGTGCCTCTAGCCGACACACCCTCTGTGGTCTGAAAGCAATACCACTATCAACTAAGGCCCTGTAGAAATCCTCCTATAGTGGGGTATAGAAACCCTCTGAAGCTCTGTGATCTCTGACAGGTGGGAACCAACGGCTGACCTCCACGAACCTCAATCCCTGCACCTGACGTGCTGTAGCACCCCTCAGGTCAAAGTGCTTGACCGGGGGTGAACCTCTAGCTCTGGGAGGAGGACGTGCTCCACGACGCTGGCCCTCTGGCCTAGGTGTCACCTGAGTACGAGCACGTGTGGAGCGGCGACGTGGTGGAGACTGAGCTGGCTGCTCCTCTATATCCTCGGTAGCCTGTGGAGCCTCGGTAGCCTGTGGAGCCTCTGTAGCCTCTGTCTGCTCTGTGGGTGGATCAACTGACATATGCTCTGTAGCTCCAGTATCCTCGGTACCCTCAGTGGCCTCAGTGCCAAGCTGTCGACCTTCAAGGTGAAAGCGACGCTCGCCTATGTGTATGCCACTGCGTCTGCCACCTCTCTCTGCCTGCTCTGCAGCATCTGCCACGGCCTGAGCAACCTCTGCCTCTGTAAGCGTCTTCTTCTTCTTCATGGCCATCATCTTGATGCGCTTACCACGCGCAATCTCAGCACGACGGGGAGGACTGTCGTCCCCGTCACCAGGAGCACCACTGGCGTTCTTGCAACGCACCATGCTGATCAACTGACTGAGAACCTCTGAAAGATGGTGAACTGACACTCGAGAGGCTTGGCCTTAATCCGTATCCGCAGGCTTGGCCTCGGATTCAGCAAACAGATCTGACCCTGACACACCGACTGACTCGCTGCACCGATGGAATAGAAAGATATACTATAAGCACACATATAACTAAAGATACGAAACCCTAGAGATAGCAAGCATGTGAGATACGAAGTGAATCGTGACGCGAAGCTACCTCGGATCGGCGAGACGACGGTGAGAAGATGCGGTGACCTAGGTCACGAGAATCCCCGAAATCGACGATCGAGCTCTGAAAGGACCGAGTCGAGATATGCAATGGATGAACACAGTCAAGGTTAGCCCAAACAACGGAATTGACGAGACTTGAACGAAAAACGAACGAGTCGTCACCTGAAGCGAGGGTTTCGAGCAAACCCTAGGCTAGGGTTAGGGCAAACCCTAGGTGGCTCGGCCGAAGATGGAAAAACGAGGTGCACGGGTGGCTAGGCAAGGAGGGAGGGGCTGCAGCTGCGGCTGGAGATGCCCACGGCGGCGGAGGACTTGCCGGCGGCGAGGTGGAGCGGCGGGTGCGTGGTTGCGGTGAGGTAGCGGGCGGGCACGCGGTTGCGAGGAAAAGCAGGCGCGCGCGGGCAGCTGGCGAGGAGGCGCGCGGCTAGGCTCGGCGAGGTCGCGGCGGAGCACAGCGAACACGGCGAAGGCGCGGCGAGACGGCGAGAAGGACAAGCGGCGGCGGCGGCGGATACGGTCGGGTGAGGAAAAAAACGGACGAGATCGAACAGTTATATGAGGGGTGTTGACGGTTCTTAAGTATCAATTATAACCATCAAATAAATAAAGAAAAGGACCTATATGCAAGCAACACCTAGAATTAGGGTTTGATCTAACAGAATTCTACGAGTTTTGCTGTTTATCTATTTCTGCAGGGGGTTATCAGGAAATACGGAAGAAAGGCCCACATGTCGGATTAATGACGGGATATTAACCGAATACGTAATTATCTTACATCTAGAAGATTCCAGAAGCCACGGGAACGAACGGGAGCCGTAACGGGGCCAGATACAGGGCGCCCGCCCTGTGCCCTAGGGCGCCCGCCCTGCCCCCGGGACCAATCAGGTCGAGTCTCGCGGATTATGCTCCACCGCCTTTGAGGATCAAGGAAAACCGTAGGATGAAGGTCGGTTTGATCCGACGGTCCAGATTCATCCAAAAGGGCTATATAAGCAAGGCCCCTGACCCCTGGTGGAGAAGACCCCAATTCATTATTCAGTTGCATATCTCTAGTTAGGGTTTAGAGAGAGAGGTTCCCTCTAGGGTTCCCACCTCTTAGGGCTTAGCATCCAATGTGAAAGTAGAATTAGTTCTACTAGATTGAGAGAGATAGAGTGGAGGTGTAGATCGGAGGAAGCCGGCCTGTCGGTGTCTACTCCGAGGTTGTACCTGCGGGAGCAAGTTCTTCTAACCCGAGGCTTGTTCTCAGGATTCTTCAGTATTTCAACTTCTAAATTCTAGTAAGTTCTTTGTTTTATTGTTCTTTGGTTTATGAGTTTACTTTGATCTCTTCGCGTAGAGTTTAGAGTAATCATCTCTAGCATAAACGTGGTGTTTAAGCTAGGATACTCATAGATATCCCCTCGTCTAGCCGGACCGTGGTAGTAGCGAGGAACGTGACAATTCCGAGTTACCTTTGTATTCCATATCCCGTTAGCAGGATCGATAGGGTTTATAGGTGCGGGTTGAACATCCTTTGTGGTGTCTAGATTCCGTAAACCTCCCCAATAGAACAGTAGATCATCCTTACCAAGGTTAGAAGAAGAGTGCGGTTGTAGTCTTCTCTATACATCACTCACATCGAATCATAGTGGTTGTAGCCTAAAGGTTAGTAGTAATAGATTTGGTTAGTCAGATGCACTCTTTCTCCTAAAGGTAAAAATATAAATACGATACCCAGGATAACATCTCAGGTGAAGTGCTCACCGATATCCGTGCGCTTGCGGATCCTATTTCCTAATTGCGTTACCAAATATCAACAAGCATTTCTGGCGCTGTTGCCGGGGAGAAAGACGGTTTGCTGAGATAACCTTGAGTCTTACTACTAGCTTGTATTCATACTTTTTATTTTCTTATCTTTTTCATTCTTTCTTTTTCTTTTTACCAAAAATGGAAAACCAAGGTTCTATATCTATCTTTGATGCCGCAACACCTTCAGCAACTGACCTTTTTCCATGGGAGTCATCACAGCCTATCCAAACATCCCAGTATAAGTTAAGTTCAAGGTTGATTGCGATGATTCAAAATTTATCTTTTTCGGGAAAGGAAGACGAAAACCCTTACCTTCATATTAGAGATTTTGAGCAGACATGCGATTGTCTTCGCATTGATGGCATCTCTGATAAGACTTTACGTTGGAAGCTTTTTCCTTTTTCTTTAAGAGGAGAAGCTAGATGATGGTATAGTCAGAAGGTAAGTCAACAGCAAGGTGAATGGGGAGTTTTAAGAGCCAACTTTTGTCTAGATTTTTATTCCCTTGACTGTACTGGTGACCTTAGACTCGAAGTCCTATCTTTTAAACAAAAAGATAATGAAACTTTGGGGAAATCCTGGAAATGTTTTTCTGATCTTTTAGAATCTGGTCCAAAACTTTTGCTTGAAGACACTGTTCTTTTATTTCACTTTTTTCGAGGTCTTCAGAAAGATAATAAACAAATGCTGCATACTATGGCTAGAGGTTCTTTCTTTTGTATCCCTACTGATGAAGCTAAGGGGATCTTGAATAGAATCCTAGAAGCTGAGATGGATAATGCCCTCCATGATAAAACCTACGAAGCCGAAGTAGACACTCTGCCAAATTTTTCATCTACTTTAGCTATCCCAGGTTCTGAGCCACAAAAGGAAGAAATTCTACCATCTGATTTCATGCTAGACATAGAATCCGATCTCTTTGCCGATTTTGGAAACATTTCAAACTACCATTCTATAGACCGACCCCAAAACGGCCAATTTAGCATTTGTTTACCAAGTGAACGTCAATTGAGAGAGCTTATCTCGGTTATGAGTAGCGAATGGTTAGAGGAGTCAGAGCTTTCCTCTGAAGTAATCCGAGTGGACACACCCTCTATAACTATACGCTGTGCTTATAATTCTGATCAATTTAACGCTCTCTATAATCCTGTTGTGGGGATCAATATTATGTCCGAAGCTTTTGCACTTAATTTATTTGGGAAACTTGTTTTAACCCCCACAACAAAGGTCATAAAGGAATCTTCGGGACGATTAGTCCCCAGTCTTGGAATTATTAATGTCCTACCCTTTATGGTAGAAGGCTCCATGGTTCATTTGAACTTTTATATCTTTGATATATGGGGTTTCGACCTACTGATTGGACAACCTTTTAGAAGACTCCTTTATGAAGGTCAAACTGGAAAGCTCCACATTTCCTTGGGAAAGGATTTTAAACTTCCAATTACAATAACTCACTCCTTGAATAATAAGACCGAGTCATCTCTTTTGCTTGATCCTATGGAAGAGGTAAAAGCTGCGTCTCTAGAGCTTTTAAATGAATCAGACTTAGAAGAAGAAGCCCCTTTCTTCATAGAAGAGGAAGCTGAACCTTCTGAACCTGAACCCTTAGATGAGTTTGCAGAAACACCTAGATCCCCCATAGAACTCAAAACTTTACCACCCGATCTTACCTATGCTTTCCTAAACAATAATCCAGAGTTTCCTGTGATCGTTAGTAATAAACTCACTCAGGAGCAAACTCTGCGATTAATGACCATTCTTGAAAAACACCACTCTGTTTTCGGCTACTCACTTCAAGATCTCACAGGAATCAGTCCTATGATTTGTACCCATCGTATTCCGACAGATCCTTCTGTTACACCCTCTCGAGAGCCTCAACGTAGACTTAACAACGCGATGAGAGAGGTAGTTAAAAAAGAAGTTATAAAGTTGCTGCATGCAGGGATTATATATCCTGTGCCGCATAGTGAGTGGGTAAGCCCTGTTCAAGTTGTGCCTAAAAAGGGAGGCATGACTGTTGTTACTAATGATAAGAATGAGCTAATTCCGCAACGCACCGTCACTGGGTGGCGGATGTGCATAGACTATAGAAAACTTAATAAAGCCACGAAAAAGGATCATTTTCCTTTGCCTTTTATAGATGAGATGCTTGAGCGGTTAGCAAAACACTCATTTTTCTGTTTTCTAGATGGATATTCAGGGTATCACCAGATCCCTATCCATCCTGATGATCAAAGCAAAACCACTTTTACATGCCCATATGGAACGTATGCTTATCGTAGAATGTCTTTTGGGTTATGTAATGCACCAGCTTCTTTTCAAAAATGTATGATGTCTATATTTTCTGATATGATTGAAGAGATTATGGAAGTTTTCATGGATGATTTCTCAGTTTATGGAAAAACTTTTGATAGTTGTCTTGAGAACTTAGATAAGGTTTTGCAAAGATGTGAAGAAAAGCACTTAATCCTTAATTGGGAAAATGTCATTTTATGGTTAGAGAAGGAATAGTGCTAGGACACCTAGTGTCTGAAAGAGGTATTGAGGTAGATAGAGCTAAAATTGAAGTAATTGAACAACTACCTCCACCTGTGAATATAAAAGGAATTCGAAGTTTTCTTGGCCATGCTGGTTTTTATCGCAGATTTATAAAAGACTTTTCATTTATTGCGAGACCACTTACTCTTTTGCTAGCCAAGGATGCTCCTTTCGAATTTGATGATGCATGTCTAAATTCTTTCAATTTATTAAAGCAAGCACTCATCTCTGCACCAATCATTCAACCCCCTGATTGGTCGTTGCCTTTTGAAATTATGTGTGATGCTAGTGATTATGCTGTGGGGGCAGTTTTGGGACAAACTAAAGATAAAAAGCATCATGCAATTGCTTATGCAAGTAAAACATTGACAGGAGCTCAACTTAATTATGCAACCACTGAAAAAGAGCTTCTGGCTGTTGTTTTTGCCATTGATAAATTTAGATCTTACTTAGTAGGAGCTAAGATAATTGTTTACACTGATCATGCTGCACTAAAATATTTGCTCACTAAGAAAGATGCTAAACCTCGCTTAATCAGATGGATTTTATTACTCTAAGAATTTGACTTAGAAATAAAAGATAAAAAGGGAGTAGAAAATTCTGTTGCTGATCACTTGTCTAGAATGTACTTTAAGAATTCACAGGAACCCCCCATTAATGACTCACTCCGGGACGACATGCTTTACGAGATTAACAGATCTGACCCCTGGTATGCAGATATTGTTAATTTTATGGTTTCAGGTTATGTACCACCCAGAGCAAACAAGAAGAAGCTTATTCAGGAAAGTCGTTCACATATATGGGATGAGCCATATATCTTCCGAGTATGCGCTGATGGCCTACTTAGAAGATGTGTGACCACTGAGGAAGGATTGAAGATCATCAACAGATGTCACTCATCACCATACGGAGGTCACTATGGAGCATTCCGTACACATTCAAAGATCTGGCAATGTGGATTCTACTGGCCTACGATGTACGATGACACGAAGCAATATATCAGAAGATGTGGGCCATGTCAAAGGCACGGAAACATAAATACAAGGGATGCCATGCCACTCACCAACAACCTTCAGATTGAACTCTTTGATGTCTGGGGAATAGACTACATGGGTCCATTTCCCCCATCTAAGAAGTGTGAGTTCATCTTGGTGGCGGTTGATTACGTCTCCAAGTGGGTAGAGGCACTACCTTGCAAACATGCCGACAATATCAGTTCGAAGAGGATGTTTGAGGAAATCATATTTCCAAGATTTGGAGTCCCCAGGATAGTGATAAGTGATGGAGGATCACACTTCATTGACAAGCGCTTCGAGCACTATCTATCAAGACATGGAATCCGTCACAACGTCGCTACTCCCTATCATCCTCAGACAAGTGGCCAAGCAGAGACTTCTAACAAGCAAATCAAGAACATTCTTCAGAAGACGGTGAACGAGATGGGAATGGCATGGAAGGACAAGTTACCCGATGCACTCTGGGCTTACCGGACAGCATACAAGACCCCAATTGGAATGTCTCCATACCAATTGGTATACGGAAAGACCTGTCACCTACCTGTTGAACTTGAGTTCAAGGCACACTGGGCCATAAGAAGATGGAATATGGACCTAGATATCGCCGGAAAACATAGAAGAATGCAATTATCGGAGTTGGAAGAATGGCGAGAGAAAGCATATCATAATTCAAAGATCTACAAAGAAAGAGTCAAGAGATGGCATGACAAGAGGATCAAGAAGAAGGAGTTCTCACCCGGAGATAAGGTATTACTTTTTAATTCCAGGGTAAAGCTTTTCGGGCATGGAAAGCTCCGGAGCAAATGGGAAGGACCATTCAAGGTAATTCATTCATCATCCCACGGAGCTATCACACTTCAAAATGACGAAGGTACGTTATTCAAAGTAAATGGTCAACGTCTTAAATTATTTTTTGAGCCCAATAAAGAATTAGAAGAAATAGACGTGATCAATTTTTACCTTCCAATTAAAAATTAAAGCCCGACGCTAACAAGAGGATCGATGAGTTAGAGCATAGTTTTAGGAGGCGTGAGCGTCGCTGAGCTATCTAGATTAGATCTTGGGGCTATATATGTCTTAGTTATTATTAGATTCGATTAGGTTCGCTTATAATCAGTTTAGATCTATTATATTCGGTTATTATTATTATTCGGTTGTAATAAATGCCTCAAGATTAATAAAGATTATTATTAGTATGTCTTGTGTGTCTCTACTTTACTTTTGTGCAAGAAAGCAGAAAACAAGTATGGGGGAGATTCCCTGACATGTCACACACACTTCGATCGCACCACTCCATGAACCAGGTACACACTCTGCACACTTTTATTACACACTTACACACTCACCTTAGTTTGTGCAGAATTTTATCTCTCTAAACATGATAAATTAAAAGGATAAAAATGCTTATAATCATGATCAATCTCACTCTGTGATATTTCCTGGAAACCTGTAATTATTAAAATTATTTCAAAACCCTGTGTTGCTAAAAGTCATTGTGGAATAAGAGATGGTAAGGGTATGAGTACCTTATTCTTAGTATCTTTATTGCTTAGAGAATTTGTTTTAAAAATCTCAAAATTATAGCTACCATCCTCAAGTTTTATATGCCTGCTAAACATGAAAATATTAATTAAAGCTATCTGCTTTGTATTGAGTTTGTTCAAAACAAGTTAGACCCTTGTTGAGAAATTTATCATACTCCTAAGATCAAGACATTTTTATTCAGAAAGATTCACTCTTCCGAAGTATTATTGCGTTAGAGGCATGGGCTATGCAAAATTATGAATATATCGAGGAAATAAAAAGAAGCAAGTGCTCGATAACCTCGTGGAAAAAATGGACAAGTGTCCGGCAGTAGAATTACGGGTACCTCGGTATCCACCCAAAATGAAAAAAAATGAGATATGATAAAAATATGATGGAAAGAAAATGATAGCCCATGGTCCCTCTAATAAGCAATATGCCAGTAAGAGTGACAAGTTTTTAATTTTCAAAATCTTTGATCTAAGAGTATGGCATTCTTCTCCTCGGATCCGGTTTTGACCATACAATAAATGCAAGGTGTGTATGCTTAAAGAATTATTTTTGCAAAATCAAAACAGCCTCAGAGAGAAATATAAAAGATAATGAGTGACTCTGAGAGCACCTATGAGGATAAAGGTATGCTAAGTTTTTCTTTTCAAAAATATGTAAAAACTCCAAGTGATAGGGATTAAGAAGAAGAAAGGCTCTTTACTCTGACCATATATTTCCCTGACTATAAGTGCACAGTGGATTTTTACAACACCCTGCAGGTATGAAAGAATGTTTCAACCCCAGATATTTTATTAACCAACCTTTTCTCGAGGACGAGTAAAAGCCTAAGTATGGGGGTGTTTGTTGACGGTTCTTAAGTATCAATTATAACCATCAAATAAATAAAGAAAAGGACCTATATGCAAGCAACACCTAGAATTAGGGTTTGATCTAACAGAATTCCATGAGTTTTGCTGTTTATCTATTTCTGCAGGGGGTTATCAGGAAATACGGAAGAAAGGCCCACATGTCGGATTAATGACGGGATATTAACCGAACACGTAATTATCTTACATCTAGAAGATTCCAGAAGCCACGGGAACGAACGGGAGCCGTAACGGGGCCAGACACAGGGCGCCCGCCCTGTGCCCTAGGGCGCCCGCCCTGCCCCCGGGACCAATCAGGTCGAGTCTCGCGGATTATGCTCCACCGCCTTTGAGGATCAAGGAAAACCGTAGGATGAAGGTCGGTTTGATCCGACGGTCCAGATTCATCCAAAAGGGCTATATAAGCAAGGCCCCTGACCCCTGGTGGAGAAGACCCCAATTCATTATTCAGTTGCATATCTCTAGTTAGGGTTTAGAGAGAGAGGTTCCCTCTAGGGTTCCCACCTCTTAGGGCTTAGCATCCAATGTGAAAGTAGAATTAGTTCTACTAGATTAAGAGAGATAGAGTGGAGGTGTAGATCGGAGGAAGCCGGCCTGTCGGTGTCTACTCCGAGGTTGTACCTGCGGGAGCAAGTTCTTCTAACCCGAGGCTTGTTCTCAGGATTCTTCAGTATTTCAACTTCTAAATTCTAGTAAGTTCTTTGTTTTATTGTTCTTTGGTTTATGAGTTTACTTTGATCTCTTTGCGTAGAGTTTAGAGTAATCATCTCTAGCGTAAACGTGGTGTTTAAGCTAGGATACTCATAGATATCCCCTCGTCTAGCCGGACCGTGGTAGTAGCGAGGAACGTGACAATTCCGAGTTACCTTTGTATTCCATATCCCGTTAGCAGGATCGATAGGGTTTATAGGTGCGGGTTGAACATCCTTTGTGGTGTCTAGATTCCGTAAACCTCCCCAATAGAACAGTAGATCATCCTTACCAAGGTTAGAAGAAGAGTGCGGTTGTAGTCTTCTCTATACATCACTCACATCGAATCATAGTGGTTGTAGCCTAAAGGTTAGTAGTAATAGATTTGGTTAGTCAGATGCACTCTTTCTCCTAAAGGTAAAAATATAAATACGATACCCAGGATAACATCTCGGGTGAAGTGCTCACCGATATCCGTGTGCTTGCGGATCCTATTTCCTAATTGCGTTACCAAATATCAACAAGGGGCTCAGATCCGCTCGACGCGCGATGACCGGACGCGGTGGTCGTTATGACCGGACACGGTGGTGCAGCGTCCGGTCACACTCCAGTAAGCTCCTGGAGTGACCGGACGCGTCCGGTGCGGACTGACCGGACGCGGTCAGAGTCCGGTCGCAGGGAGCTCGGGAATTCATCGCGGATGACCGGACGCGGTGGTGGTAGCCGGGACCGGACGCGGGGGTCAACACAGGCGCGTTCGGTGCAGCGTCCGGTCACTAGGTCTGGAGATGGTCTTCTAGATGACCGGACGCGCTGGTGGACGCCGGGACCGGACGCGGTGGTGAAGCATCACTGTGTTCGGTGCAGCGTCCGGTCCAGTGTCCGGTCGCTGTTCTTCGCCCTTCTTCGTTCCAAACTCCGACGCGACTTCTCCCAATCAAGTTCCAATTCAAAGAGACACAAATAAACACCAATTGGAACCTGATATGAGTGACCTCACTCAAACCCTCAAATTTTTCAAAATATTTTGCCTTAGGCTAGTATTATTTTTAGGAAAATAGGCAATAAACACCCGAGGAGCAACGTATGGCCATGCAATAGAGTTTTTGGACCTTTAGGAGCGTCAAAAAGCTCTCTCTATCCATGGACGAACACAGAGGTTGCTCAAAGCTAAACCGAAAAGAAACGACAAACAAACAACCATGCATATGCAATGCAATACAAGTAAGTAAAGCTAGGTTGCTTGTCAAGTTTGATCCACGGTTAGGCTTCTTCACTCCTCCAACGGAGGGTTATCGTAACCGTGTTAGCCAAGCCCTAAATGCATTGCGATAAAATAAACGTGACATATAATACAATGCAATGCAAGGGACAACACACGCTTATCTTTTAAAGTTACTTGAATCAAGCACATTTAGTTCACTTCTTAGCCTACAAAAAGTGGTCTCATCCAAAGGTTTAGTGAAGATATCCGCTAATTGATTTTCACTTCGTACACCTTCTAGTGATATGTCATTTTTAGCAACGTGATCTCTTAGAAAGTGATGGCGGATATCAATGTGCTTGGTGCGAGAGTGTTGTACCGGATTGTTAGCAATTTTAACGGCACTTTCATTATCACATAAAAGTGGCACCTTTTCAAGAACAATTCCATAGTCTAGGAGGGTTTGTTTCATATATAAGATTTGTGCACAACAAGCCCCCGCGGCAATGTATTCCGCCTCGGCGGTGGACAAAGCCACACTATTTTGCTTTTTAGATGACCAAGATACTAAGGATCTCCCAAGCAAATGGCACCCTCCGGATGTGCTCTTTCTATCAATTTTGCAACCGGCATAATCCGAATCGGAATAGCCAACTAGTTGGAATCTAGCTCCTTTGGGATACCAAAGGCCAATGCTTGGGGTGTGCTTAAGATATCTTAGGATTCTTTTTACGGCACTTAAGTGAGGTTCTTTAGGGCACGCTTGAAAGCGAGCACACATGCACACACTAAACATGATATCGGGCCTAGATGCGGTAAGGTACAACAAGCTACCAATCATAGAACGGTAGAGAGTTTGATCAACCGGTTTACCTCCCTCATCTAGGTTGAGATGTCCATTTGATGGCATTGGGGTCTTCATTGGTTTGCATTCTTCCATCTTGAATCTTTTGAGAAGATCCTTGGTATACTTTTCTTGAGAGATAAAGATCCCTTCTCTCATTTGCTTGACTTGAAACCCAAGGAAGAATGTGAGCTCACCAATCATAGACATCTCGAACTCCTTCGACATCAATTCACCAAATTCCTTGCAATAATCTTCATTTGTTGACCCGAAGATGATATCATCAACATACACTTGACAAATGAAGATCTCCCCATTAAGCTTCTTGGTGAATAGTGTGGTGTCGACCTTCCTAATGGTGAAGCCCTTCTCAATGAGGAAGTCTCGGAGGCGCTCATACCACGCTCTAGGTGCTTGCTTGAGCCCATATAGCACCTTGGACAACCTATAAACATGATTAGGATATCTAGGGTCTTCAAACCCGGGAGATTGATTGACATAGACTAGTTCATTTATAAAGCCATTTAAGAATGCACTTTTCACATCCATTTGATATAGTTTCATATCATGATGTGATGCATATGCAAGGAGGATACGAATGGCTTCAAGTCTTGCAACGGGTGCAAAGGTCTCTCCAAAATCAAGGCCTTCAACTTGAGAGAACCCCTTTGCAACTAGTCTTGCCTTGTTCCTCACTACTATGCTTTGGTCATCTTGCTTGTTTCGGAACACCCACTTGGTTCCAATGACTCTTGCACCTTTAGGATGCTCTTCAAGTGTCCATACTTGATTGCGAGTGAAGTTGTTCAATTCTTCATGCATGGCATTCACCCAATCCGGATCTTGAAGAGCTTCTTCTACATTCTTAGGTTCAACACAAGAGACAAAAGAGTGATGTTCAACAAAAGAAGCAAGTTTTTGAGATCGAGTCATCACTCCCTTAGTAGGACTCCCTATGATGAGTTCTTGTGGATGTGCTTGAAGTAGAGGTGAATTTCTTCTATCAACCACTTGAGGAGGTGGAGGGGGAGCATCAACATCTTGAGCTTGTGCCTCGGCTTGTTCATGAGAGATATAGGTGTCTTCATTTTCAACTCTTTCATTCTTGTCATCATCTTGAGGCACACGTGATGAAGATGGTGGATCAATGATTTGCACATCGTCTTCATCATCTTTTGGCTTGATGTCTCCCACGGGCATGTTCTTCATGGCCTCCCTCAAGGGTTCATCACCTACATCATCACAATTCTCAATTGCTCCTTGGGAGCCGTTAGATTCATCAAATTCCACATCATATGTTTCTTCAACCAAGCCGGTGGTATGGTTAAATACTCTATATGCTTTGGACTTTGATGAGTAACCAACAAGAAAACCAATATCACAACGTCTTTGAAACTTCTCTAGGTGTTGACGCTTCTTGTAGATGTAGCATTTGCAACCAAACACCCGGAAGAATGAGACGTCCGGCTTCTTCCCATTAAGCAACTCATAGGGGGGTCTTGCCAAGAAACTTTTGAAGGAAGAGGCGATTTGAAGCATAACATGCGGTGTTGATTGCCTCGGCCCAAAACTTTTCCGGAGTGTTGTACTTATCTAGCATTGTTCTTGCAAGGGTGATCAAAGTCCGGTTCTTTCTCTCAACTACACTATTTTGTTGAGGAGTGTAGGTTGAAGAGACCTCATGCTTGATTCCAATTTCATCACAATAAGCTTCAATGTTGGTGTTGTCAAACTCTTTGCCATTGTCACTTCTAATTTTCTTTATCTTGACTTCAAATTCATTTTGAGCTCTCTTTGCAAACTTCTTGAAGCAACTTGCCACTTTGGATTTGTCATGAAGGAAGAAAGTCCATGTATATCTAGAGTGGTCATCCACTATCACAAGACAATAGAGATTACCACCCAAGCTCTTGTAAGTTGTAGGCCCAAACAAATCCATGTGTAGAAGTTCTAGCACTCTTGAGGTTGACATGAAAGCTTTGGTTGGATGAGTGTTTGCAACTTGTTTGCCCGCTTGACATGCACTACAAGGTTTGTCCTTTTCAAACTTCACATCCTTCAATCCTCTCACTAGTTCTTTCTTCAATAGCTTGTTGAGAGTGCTCATTCCAACATGTGCAAGCCTCCTATGCCAAAGCCAACCAAGTGAGGTCTTGGTGAACAAACATGTCATCAAATTTGCATCTTCGGAGGTGAAGTCAACAAGATAAAGATTGTTGTATCTAAAACCTTTGAATATCACTTGCTTGTCATCTATCTTTGAAACTTCCACTTCATTTGGTGTGAACAAGCATTGGAAGCCAAGGCCACAAAGTTGCCCGACGGATAATAAGTTGAAACTCAATGAAGCAACATAGAGCACATTTGAGAGTGAGTGATCATTTTATATTGCAATCTTGCCTATACCCTTGACTTTGCTCTTTGAATTATCCCCAAATGTGATCTTCTCTTGACATATCCCATTCTCTTCAATGGAGGTGAACATACGAGGATCACCGGTCATATGTTGAGTGCAACCACTATCAATAACCCAATGAGATCCACCGGTCTTGTAGTTCACCTACACACAAGAGATCAAGCTTTTTGTTTAGGGACCCAAACTTGAGAGGGGCCCTTGACTTTCTCAACTAGTGACTTGGCAACCCATATTTTCTTTGTCCTATTCTTGTTTGGGGGACCCAAGAACATGACTTTCATCTTTCCATTTGAATCTTTTCTTAGCATGTAATGAGCATTGAAGGCAAAGGGTCTAGCATGCTTGGGCAAGGGTTGTGGTGGTGGAGTTTTGCATTCATGAGCAAAGTGACCTTCTTAACCACACTCAACACATCTCTTTGGCTTGTGCTTTGACTTGCTTTGACTTGCTTTGTTGTTGAGCTTTTGCCTTCTTCTCTTGATTTGCCAAGTACCCAATACCACTTCTATCCATCTTTATTACGGTGTTCATGAGGAGCTCACTTTGCAAATATTGGCCTCTTGTGAACTTGCTTAGACCGGTCTTGAGATGCTCTTTTTCTTGCTTGAGCTTCTTGTTCTCTTCAATGAGTGACTCATTTGTTGTTTGCTTCTCAAGAGCCATCAAACATTTAAGCTTCTTGTTCTCATTTGCAAGCTTCTCATTCTCACATTTGATCTTGGCATAATCATCATAGTTGTTTGACTCAACCACACTCTTGCCTTTGCTACTAGAACCTTGCTCAATGCTTTCAATGATCAAATCATCACATGATGTAGCTATATCACACTTAACAACATTGTTAGTAGCATCATGTGTCTCAAGAGCAAGTTCATTAGCAACCACAAGACTATCATAGTCAATTTTTAATGTGGTGTATTTGTCTTTCAAAGAGTTATGTCTAGTGATGAGCTCATCATGCCTCTTCTCAAGTTTATCATGTTGATCTTTAAGCTCTTTATTTGAGGTTTTGAGCTCCTTGAGAGTGAAAGACATAACTTCATTTCGATCTCTAAGCTCACCACTAGTCTTTTGAGCATTTTCAAGCTTTGATGAGAGTGATTCATTTTTATTTTGAAGCTCATCATTTTCATTTCTTGTCCTTCTTATGATTTTAGTGTATTTATTTAGCAATTTTACAAGTTCATCATAAGAAGGTGCGTCATATTCATCATCACTATCACTATCATCATCATCATCGCTATCATGGTTTTGTACCTTTCGTTCACCCTTGGCCATAAGGCATAGGTGAGTAGTGGACGATGATGGTGAAGGAGGCGGTGAAGGTGGTGGTGAAGATGTCGGTGAAGATGATGGCCCCATCACGAAAGCGGCAACCTTCTCTTTCTCATCATTGCTCTCATCTTCGGAGGAATCACAAGATGATTCAATATCGGTGAGCCAATCACCAACAATGTATGCCTTTCCTCCCTTCTTCTTCTTGTAGAACTCCTTCTTCTTGCCATCCTTCTTCTTGTATGGCTTGTTCTTCTTCTTCTCATCTTCTTCATCACTTGAATCATTTTTCTTGCCCTTGTTCTTGTTCTTGAACTTATCTTTTGGTGGTCTAGGGCATTGATGAGCTAGGTGGCCAAGTTCACCACAATTGTAGCAATCCATCTCCGAGATGGGCTTTCTCTTGCTACTTGTGAAGAATTTCTTTTTCTTGCCATCGAACTTGATGCCACTCTTGTTGAGTTTCTTTAGCATTTTGGTGGTCTTTCTCACCATGAGTGCAAGTGATTCATCATCGACATCACTTTCACTTGAGCTTTCTTGCACCATCATGGCTTGGCCCTTCTTCTTCTTCTTGTCATAGCTAGCTTTGAAGGCCAAGTCTTTCTTCTTGGAAGATGATGAGCCCTCTTCCGGAGTGATGTGCATGTACATCTCATGAGCATTGATCTTCCTCAATACTTGTGTCGGAGTTGCGGTGGACAGATCACTTTGATGAAGCACGGTGACAATGTGACCATACTTCTCAACGGGAAGAACACTCAAGATCCTCCTTGCAACATCCGATTGGCTCATTTGAGTGAGCCCAAGAGCATTGAGGTCCTCTACAAGAACATTCAAGCGAGTGTACATGTCATTAGCACTTTCTTTGGGAAGCATCTCAAAAGAATTAATTTTCTTTAAAGCAATATGATAGCGTTCCTCACGCTCACTCTTAGTTCCCTCATGGAGAGCACAAAGATTTTCCCATAAATCATGAGCGTTCTTTGCATTACGCACACGATTGAAGATATCTTTGTCTAAGCCCCGGTAGAGTGCATTTTTGGCCTTTGTATTCCACCGGTCGTACTTCTCCTCATCACCAATGGGGTTTGCGGGATCCTTGATAGCGGGAAGCCCTTGGGTTGCGGCTCTAAGGCACCCGGCATCTATGGCTTCGAGATACGCCTCCATGCGGATTTTCCAATATGGAAAATCATCCCCCTCAAAGGTGGGAGGTGGTCCTTCCCCGTTAGACATCTTGCTCTAGGCGGTAAAGCCTAAATTAGGAGCAACACGACTCCGATACCAATTGAAAGGATCAAGATGCCCAAGAGGGGGGTGAATTGGGCTTTTCTAAAAATTAATTGCAAGAATTAAATCCTACAAGCCGGAATTCACCCCTAGTGCCTAGTTGTGTTCCTAGAGAGTCTACCGATAAAAGTTTTGCACCCTAGTTTCCAATCCTAGTCTAGCATGGTAATTCTAGGAAAGTAAAACAAGCAATGAAAGTAAATACGAGAATATAAATGCTTGAATGTAAAGGGCAAGGAACACGGCGATGTTTTTCCGAGGTATCGGAGAGTCGCCACTCCCCACTAGTCCTCGTTGGAGCACCCGCGCAAGGGTGTTGCTCCCCCTTGATCCGCGCAAGGATCAAGTGCTCTCTACGGGTTGATTCTTCGACACTCCGTCGCGGTGAATCACCCAAAACCGCTCACAACATGAGTTGGGTCATCCACAAGTTCCGCCGAATGATCACCAAACTCCCAATCACCACCAAGCCGTCTAGGTGATGGCGATCACCAAGAGTAACAAGCTAGAACTCTCACTTGACCACAACGAGCCCAAATGAGGAGATGGATGCACACTTGCTACTCTCTAATCACTAGTGAGGAACTCTCAAACTTTGATTCTCAAATCTCTATCCTCACTAGAGCTCTTGCACTCCCTTGCACTCTAAAGGGTTTTCTCAGATGTTTGAATGAGTAAGAGACCTCTAAAAGAGGTGGAGGGAATGTATTTATACACCCCTCAAAGAAAACGAACCGTTATGTTCTGACACGGGCTGACCGGACGCGCCGGTCGCCCGTAACGGTCAAAACCCGATTTTCAACTGAACGACCGGACGCACCGGTCAGGGGTGACCGGACGGGTCCGATCGTGCAAAGGAGCTTACTGTACTCGCACCGGACGCGAGGCCGCGTCCGATCGTTGATGACCGGACGCGTCCGGTCCTCTCTGGACCTTACTGGACTGTGACCGGACGCGCCGATCACACCCAGGTCGCGTCCGACGGGTGTTCCCCTCAAGTGACACATGTCAGCCACTGACCACCGCGTCCGGTCCTCGCGAGGGCCGCGTCCGGTGGTCAGGGCCGAGACCCTAGTCGCGATAACGTACTGACCGGACGCGTCCGGTCATTCCGAAGACCGCGTCCGGTCAGTGGGAAACAGCTCGAAACTTTCCGAAACGCGTCGCAACTTCAACCAAGTTGCTTCCAACTGAACTTTGAGCTATTCTAGGGTTGCCTAGCGCCAAGTTTAACAAGTGTGCACCACACCTAAACATAGGACTCGCCTAGGTCAAGCTACCCATTCATGCCCTCCTTAATAGTACGGCCAAAAGAGAAAAACGAAGATCCTAACGACTATTCCGAATGTGTCTCAACACCTCGACATCCGGAACTAACCGTCCTTAATCTTGACGTCACTCTTTTGAAAACCGAAACGATTTCCATCAAGGGACACGAATACCATGGTGCCCAAAGCAGTTATAACCTCCATGACCTAACTTACCAACGTTTCTGTAAAACACACGTTAGTCATGGTAATAAAGCGTTGTCATCAATTGCCAAAACCAAACCTTGGGGCCTAGATGCTTTCAGAGGACTCCGCCTCCGCGCCCCATCAAATGGGCGGGGGGCTCACCGACGGCGGCTGACCCACCCAGCCCGGAGCCACTGGAGACCCCCTCCAGTGAGGTCAGTGACGACACCTTCCAGCGCTGCCTCGACTGCTTCGTCAGCGATGTGTTGATTAAGAGGAACTCTCCTCTTATTCGTGAGCCTCCAAAGCAGCCCCCCATTAAGCCTAGACTGCCAAAGCGGAGCAGACGGTTGGCGGCTCAGCCCCTCTCTCGAGTTCCTGCCTCCAAGCGAGGAGAGGTCTTGATCATGCAACGTATGGGCTACATCAAGCCGGGCGAAGCTCCTTCCACGTCGGGGATTGAGAAGTACGAAAAGCTCCTTGGTGGCGACATGACTGTGGAAGAGGCCGAGGCGCTGGACGCGCTCCTCCCGGCCACTCAGCCGCGAAGGCGCAAGGCCAACTCCTAGGTCGTGCTTTGGTGTCAAGTTCGGTTGTTTCTTTATGTAATATCGACCTAGAGATTCCCTGTTAGGATGGTCCAGGTACGGCTGTGTTGACCTCCGGCGCTCTTGCAAGCGCGTTATATGTTTGTCAAACTCTTCTTCTTAATACAATGATACGCAAATCTTTTGCGTATTCGAGAAAAAAAGAAAAAACAACGCAATTCCGAGCCAAGCTTCGCCGTACAATTCAAGTTTCGTCCGGGGTCAACAATTGGCTCCAGATTGTCGTCCCCAGCCAAACAAAAGGTGGGCTGCCGAGCACTAAATGCCACTCTAACCCACATGGTCGATCGATCCCAACAATACAGAGGCTCTGAAACCGTGTAGAGTACGTAGCTGGCTGCTGGATCCATATACGAGGAGACAAAAGAACTGTAGTCTGTAGGTAGATCACCGACTGGCGACTGGCCGGCCGACGTCGTTTTCCCCTGGGTTTCCTGGCAATTCTGCTCATTTTAGAACGCAGAGTAAACGTCAGCTTGCTGTGTCCGACAGAAAAGAGTCAGCTGGATGCAATCATGCTCCGTGCCGCGTAAAGTAAACACATGTAGCGTTCTCGCACCGTTTCCTCGTATTCGCGAACGCGAAGCAGAGGCGACGTGCTTCGGCAGCTCGAGCCATTTCGTAAGATCGGTGAATCGCCGATCATCAGGAGCTCAGACTTCAGCATCAGAACAAAAGGTGACCGAGCGTTAGCTCGGGTGGCTGAGCGCCAGGTGTGGCTGTTTGCCGGCCAGAGTTCGAT
This sequence comes from Saccharum hybrid cultivar R570, assembly GCA_038087645.1. Taxonomy (NCBI): domain Eukaryota; kingdom Viridiplantae; phylum Streptophyta; class Magnoliopsida; order Poales; family Poaceae; genus Saccharum; species Saccharum hybrid cultivar. The sequence goes on from JAQSUU010000496.1 coordinate 23,208,345, forward strand.
CCCTTGGGGAGCGAATTTTCGGTCCGCGTGCCCTGTGACCAAGTTCGGATCTCTGTTGGAACTGTCCTGTGATGGATGAATTTCGGTCGGCGGTGGTAAAAAAACTCCGCGTCCCAAAGCACAAGAGTGGCCCGACTCTCTCACGGGGATACGGGCTCTGTGTGTGGACGGGACAGAGGTTGAGGGGTTTTCTCGGTCTGCATATGAGAGATCTTCAACCTATGCGCAAAGTTGCGGGGCTGTCTGCCCGTCCGCAGGCCGAGCATCAGAACAAAAGCGGCGACCGAGGGAGAATTCGTGTGCGACGCCGACGCCTCCCTTGCAACGAACAATTGGGCGACAGAATTTGAATAGCAAATGCTCAATCTTCAGCTGGAGAAACCTCAATCAGCCCGATCAGATCAGCAGGCCTCGCACCGGCCTAGTAGACGGGTGAATTCAGCCTGGACGGTCTGGCCCAGAAGTTTCCGGCCGCCCAACCAGACCAGTGTGGCGTGGGCTTAGGTAGGCTCAAGGACTTAAGGGCCCATCATCGGCTTCCCACGTGCTCGCTGCTCAAGATGGGCCACAAACTAAGGGTACAACTTCGGCTCGGCCCGTCGGCATAAGGCAGTCCTACTAACCCTGCCGAAAATCCCCTCAAAAAAATATAAAAAAATAACCCTGCCGAAAAAAACTCGACCTAAACTGCGTGGAAAGAATCCAGATCGTGCTAGTATTTCCTGCTCCGCCGGAACCGATCCAATCCAATCACATGCGCCGATAGCTAGGCGGTGGATCTCGTTAACAAAGGTAGAGAAAGGCCACGCACTTCCCATGACAAAAGTACACTTGGTTCTGCTGCAAAAGAAAAACTTTTTTTTGGGGGCGAAACATTCGCTGGCGCCGGCAAATGGACTATGGTGCTCCTGAATGATGGTTGCCTTTTTTTTGTGACTGAATGATGGTTGCTTCTGCTACCCATGTTGCTCAGGGATTTTTCTCTTTGTTATATTCCCTCACAACCTTCTTATTAAGTATTAGTAAGGATGCGTAAAACAAGAGGGCGGGAGCCTCCTTTCTCATCAATGGTAACCGTGGCGACAATGAGCTGCTAGCCACCGAGCCACGTTGATCCGGCCGATTGCTCACGAGTCATGATGTTGTCCCCGGCCCTGTTCGCTTGACCTTATTCGCCGTACCGTTTCAGCGAAATAACAGTATTTTTCTCTTACAACAAATCAATATCAACCGTTTTTTCAGCCAGCTCAACAGGACAACTCGATCCGGTTCCATGCAAGAGTTGCTGTGATTACAAGTCAAATGGTCCATAAATTGCATGCCGGCCGTATTATTTTTTGATAAACTAGGTAATTGCCCGTGCGTTGCAACGGAAAATAGTAATGCTACAATAATTTAAATATGAATGTGTTTTATACTACCCTAAAGGTAGTATTTGGAGTGTGATGTTAGCAACATCAAATATTGCATGAATCTTTGTAAAAGATGAATAAGTTTGTCTGTCCAGAAACATGCATCCTCTATTTGATATTTTGTCCAAGTTTCATAATTATATCTTTTTGGTGTCTACTTTTACGGATAGAAAACGTGAAGGAGTGTATCTTATTTCTTGTACTTTTAATATGCCTTCTAAAAAACTTGCTTAGCACTTCTGAATTGTTGCATTGCATAGCTGCCTCTGATTCAGGATAACATTGAGCATATAAAGCTACCATGTTTTCACATCCTCATTTCTTCACGCAGCCCTCTTTCAGATAATTAAGACTGCGTCAAGCACTGGTCTACTCGAGAAGCTGACAGCCAAGAAAGATCTATCCTCCCGTAATGCCAGACACACCAAGCCAAAGGAATCAGAATCTGAAACACACCCTCTTAATGATGGCTCTGCTTCACGCCTTCACCTGCAGTGACTGGACCAGCTGCTCTTGGTCTGCAAAACGCATCACCACAACAATAATAATTCGATTTCATGGCTTCAAATATCATGAGCTGAAGAAAACATGAAAGCAAAATATTTAGTAAGATAGCTGATTATCACAGGATACTCAGTGTGTGTTACCGGAATATAATTTTGCGAGCTAACAGTCATCCAGCATTTATGATAAAACAATTATGTACCATCAAATTTCTAAAAGGAAAGCCTCACTTGGCATCAAACTTACCAATATAACATTTTTAGACCAATACTGCCAACTTGTTAGACCAATACTGCCAACTTGCTCGAAATACAGGGTCAGCGCAGAGAATAAACCAAGTGGTAATATATTTTCCATATGCTAACAGTTGAGCACTGGCTTGCTACCACTACTTTTTTTTAAAATGACTCTTTGCTCCATCAGAACGTGAAACACAAGATAGGGGATTCTAGTATTCGGAAGTTCATATATGCATCTGCAACAATTGCTATCCAAATCTTAAGCTTAATAGTAAGACAAATATTCGGTTTCTACTCTTACTCTGCTATCCAAATCTTGCTAGGGAATTCTAATATTCAGTCACCACGAGAACAGACAGAAGCAACCTAGATTTTCATGAGAATTGGAATAAAAATATGTACCAAATCAAAGTTTATGAAAGTCCTCTACTTAGGATTTAGACCAAATCACGGTGTTACAATGGGACTAACACAAGATTTACATCAAATGAAAGTTTTAGACACGACATAAATCTTTGTGAGAAGGTAGCCCATCATGGCTTAGTTACGTTGATTTTTGCCTAAGCTAGCTGTATATTCATCCACAAAACCAACTGTGATCAATCTAATTAACAAAATAAATTTCGCCAAATGGACTGTTAGTAAGACACATCAGAGTAAGTTTCATGTGGAAACTATTACTGAAGCTGAATGAACTATGTGCCTGCAACTGCAACTATGTGCCAGTGGAACACATGGTACTAAATCTATACTGAATTGGGATCCTGAATGAGATTAAACAGTGAGCAGTGAATGGACGCATTGATTAAACAGGTTGAAAAAAAAACAGGAAGGGAGAAACATTAAGTCACAATTCTTTTTTTTAAAAATCAACAGATTAGAGTGGATGACCTGTATATGTTCAACATTGTTGTCAGACGAGATTACAGTCAAAACAATAAAATCACATACCTCCACCAAGATTGTATACATGGTGAGCTAGGGCATTAACAACACCATGACCTGAAGTCTCAAGTAGCTGAGAATACCACTGTTGATCAAAGAACCCTCCCAGGGCTGACAGGAGTGGCTGCGACAGTGGTGCCTTATATAATTGCCGAAGGATGGATTTAAATTAAGTTACATCCCTTCTGTAATGTTTAGCATCAACTTTCGCTCCAATTCCATATGCCCACTCAGCTCATTGCCTGGCAAAACAAGAGTCTGTGTAAAAATGTAGTTCTCAAACAAACTGTCTGACCCCTAATTTCATTTTTTTAGAAAGACACCCCTTATTTCATGCATCATAAACTTGGAGAACTTCTATCTTGGAATATAAGGAGTGACACAGAATGTTTCAGTAGAAAAAAGATAGTATTACCAAATTCCCAAGGCAGCTCATGAGTCTGACCTCCTGATAAAGTTAACTGAAGTATATTTGATAAAATTTTGCATTGTGTCTATCAAATGAACTGTCTTTCTACCTATTTTAGAGAAATGACCAACAAAAAAAAAAAGACAGAAACAGAGTCACTTGTCAGAGTGCAACTACTATTTCAATGTTTTGCAACATATTGCTACACACTTGAGAAACGCTAGTAGATATGAGTATAGCTCATGGTCACAGGTTCTGAAACAATTGGCTAGCACTCCACAGAACAAGAGCTACCGTGTCGGCGTTGATGCTACTATTGCTACTGTACACAAATCTTCAGAAAGCCCAACTATACATAGAACCAGTCAAACGACAAATGAAAAGGAAATGGTAGCAAGCATTAGGAGTGAAATCATATTTGAAGTTTCAGTGTTTTAAAAAACACACATTATTCAACTGGACACAGTAAGCAACTAACCAATGTACATGTTCAGATTTGTACTGGGAGATCATACAAGGAGAGAGCGGTCCAAAGTTGTATATGAATGGACCTGCAGTTCACATGAGAGAATACAGATCAGCACCACGTCAGTTTCTACCCAAAACAAAAACTCTCTACTACTTCCTAGAATGAATCTGGTTTACACAACAACCAGATGCAGGACACGTGGCCAAAATTGGGTCAAGCAAAGTCAAAGAGATAATGCAATAACCTTCCTATAATAAATCAATTTTGTCCATTAGAAAACAGGACTGAAATGCAACAACCATTAAATTCTAGAGATTTATTTATTTTCATTTTCTATTTCACCTTTCGAATCAACCAATATAACAGTTCGCGATGAACAAGATGACATTGTAAAGCTATGTCAAGCTACTTTAGCCTGATAAAAATTGGCCAAACAAATAGACCTGCACAGGGATCCTGCTAAATGGAGATTGAGGTCAGAAAGGTGCGTGAGCAAAGGAGCGACACAAATCAAGGGTCGGGGATGGGCGACGGCAGCGTAGACCGGGGATGTACAAGGCGGTGAGACCTGGCGTGGATCCCATCCGTGGCTGGCTGCAGATTGTTTGTTGCCCAACCTGTCGGTGCTAGCTCTGGCAGCAACAGAAACTAATGAGGTCTATTATGCAGCAGAACTTTCAAAAACTAAGCAGACGAATTTTTTCTGCTTACAGTAGCACCACTGCATTTGGTAGTCTTTATGTATTGAACAAATTAATGGAATTCATGGGCTGTGTCTAAACTGAGAAAAAACAGTTGGTGTTTGGACGGGAAAGGATGAACTTAGTACAACTGATTAAGCAGACGTATTAGCACTATCTGATTGAATGATCTTAAATTCACTTCATTGTTTTTGTTGGATTTTGACACATGCAGAGAAGTTCTAAGAATGCACATGTGCATACACGAAAGAAGCAGCACTATTGAGTCACAGATTCAACCATCCTGATTGCACATATCGGAGGTTCTCAATTTTGCACTCGTTGCACTGACTCAGAGACTAAGGCACCGATCAATTTGGAACGAGGCTAGCCGCATTGAATCAACGGGAACAAAAAGGACAAAAATAGAAACGAATCAAACCAGGGCGACGAACCAGTGGGCGAAGAACTCCATGACCACGAACGACTCTGGTGAGGCCTGGAGGAAGGCGGTGAAGCTGGACTCGTCGACGTCCACGGCAGCGTCCCCGTCCGGCCGGCTTGGCACCCCCTAGGCCCCTACGACGACCGAGCAGAGTGCATCCAGCCCACGCGGTGCCGCGCCGAGGCAGGCGACGAGGACGGCGAGGGCGAGGGCGCAGGGACGCCGCTCTGCATCCACCGCTAGGTCGCTGAGAGTAGAGCGCGCCCGCACCACCCTGAGGCAGGCACCGAGGACGGCGAGGGCGAGGGCGAGGAGGAGCCGCCTCTGCCGCTGAGTACGCCGCTCTGCCTCCGCGCTGAGTCGCTGAGAGCGGAGCGCGTCCGCCCCACCCAAAGGCAGGCACCGAGGATGGCGAGGGCGAGGAGGAGCCGCCTCCGCCGTTGGGTCGCTGCTCCGCCTCCGCTGTCTGCTTCACACCGTGCTGCGGAGCTAGGGACTCGTGCGTGGGCAGACGGCGGTTCCACGGGAGATTCAAGAGAGAGATAGCGCACGGGGCGGGGCGAATCGTGCGAGGTCAGGGGATTAGTTTAGCGGCGAAGGTGAGTCAGCGAGGCGACGACGTTTGCGTCCGAGCAGGCAAGGCGAGGCGGCGGCGGCGCGTCCTCACGTCCGTGGCGGTGGCGGCCGCAAACGCAAGAACGCAAGGGAGGCGGAGCAGACGAGGAGGAGAGGCGAGGAGGCCGCGGTCAGGGCAGGCCCGGCCGGCTCCGTCGTGGGGCGGCAGCGGCGGCGGGTTGAAGAGCGGCGACGAGAAGGAGGTAGGATCTGGGCAGGCGAGGAGGAGACAGCTTTGGGCACTCACGGGAGTCGGAGCGGGGGAGGCACGCCGATAGAAGCCGGGCGGGTGCGAGGGTGCGAGCGAGCGTGCGAAGCCGGGTGAGCGCGAGGTGCGAGCGAGCGTGCGAAGCCGGGTGGACCATTCCTATCCATATGTTTTAGTTGTATACAGTAGAGAAAAGCATGCCGGCCGTTGTCCCGACTCCCCAGCAGCAGCGCCCGCGGCTTGTCCATGTCCAGGCCCCCCTCCCTCTGGCTTCTGCCGCCGCGCCCAGCACCACACCAAGCACGGCCGTCGGCCGTCGTGCCGTCCATCCATGGCAAAAATGTTCCGCACGTACTGTACTCCTCCAATCACGGCGCCCGACACCTGTTGACCTCAGCTCGAATCCCGAGACCCGCCCGGGATCCACACCGCACCGGCACCGACAATGCTTGCTAGTTGCTACCCTGTGATTCGCCATTGTTTAGATCCCAATTTCTCCCCCCAAATTCCACTATGAAAAAGAAGAATCTCCATCACATCGAAATGTTGGCACATGTATAAAGTACTAAATGTAGATGAAATTAAAAACTAATTACACAGTTTTGTTGTACTTTGCGAGACGAACATTTTAAGCCTAATTAGTCAAAGTTTGGACAATTTTTACCAAGCCCGTGTTTAGATCCCAAGTTGGGTGACCCAACTTGGAACAGTAGCCGTCACATCGTACTGTAGCAACTTTTGTTTTTATTTGATAAAAATTGTCCAAACTTTGACTAATTAGGCTCAAAATGTTCGTCTCGCAAAGTACAACAAAACTGTGTAATTAGTTTTTAATTTCATCTACATTTAGTACTCCATGCATTTACCGATATTTCGATGTGACGGGGAATCTTCTTTTTGCATAGTAGAATTTGGAGGTTGAATTTGGGCAGCGTTTGGTTCCAAAAATTTTTGCAAAAGAACAGTACATTCCCCATCACATCAAATCTTTAGACGCATGTATGAAGCATTAAATATAGATAAAAAATAAAACTAATTACACAGTTTAGACGAAATGGACGAGACGAATCTTTTAAGCCTAATTAGACCATGATTGGACACTAATTACCAAATAACAACGAAAATGCTACAGTTGCATTTTGCCAAAAATTTTGCCAACTAAACAACCCCTTAGGAACTGAACAAGGGCCAAATAAAAACAAAAATTGCTACAGTACGACGTGACCTACACTATTCCAAATCGGCAGCTCCAATTCCGCATCTAAACACGGGCTTGGTTCCACTTCTGTACTGTACCGTGCCGTGTCCCCTGATCCCCTGGCGCTAGCTGGACGTAGTAGCCTGGAACTTGGCAGCGTGACGAACGTCACCAACCAAACAACCAGCCGCCGCACAGCCTCCCATGTTGCAGGGGGCGGCGGCAGCCGCAGCATCTGCCATGCATTCCCAGATCTGGATTCGCACAGCGTACTACTGTGACATGTCCCAAGACACACACCATAGAATCCATGCACGCACGACCTCGGCCTGGGCTGTGTGCGTGATTCCACTCCATCCACCATCATTGGCACATGGCACGAGCGAAACCGCTACAACGAAAGGGCCAAAGGGGGATCAGCACGCAGCGCGAGGCATCAGTACACCAATAATTGCACATTGGACATTTCCACTCTCTGCACTGCACTAGTACACCAATCGCATAATTCATTCATTTCTTCAACTTACAAAAATGGGGGAAGAAAGAAAGGAAAATACAAATGAAAAATAATCAATAAATTGACTTAGCCAAGGAGAAAACTGCATGCGGCACCACCAATCACTAGCTTACTATACACACAGAAAGATTATTCGTGTGGTGGTGCCTCAGCAGCCCAGAGTCCTCCCCTGGGGCTCACATTATACATTTTCAACCCAGGGGAGTCGCAATGGTTTTATTATTTACCATATAAGAATAACAGTAATAATACTCGAAATTAATTAATTAATTAATTAAACAGATTAAGCTAATCCGGCTGATTCCGACGATCACTTCTTCGTTCAGCACCTCGTTGCACTGCTGCATCTGGAGTTAGTAGTTGTGCTTTTTTTCCCCTCCTTTTTCCTTTTTTCCTGATCCATTCACGATCGAGAAGTCGAAATCAGACGCGCTTCTTGGTTGGCGCGCCTGCGCCGGCCGCCTGCTGCGCCGGCCGCGCGGCCTTGGCGGCGGCGGCGGCGCCCCTGTTCTTGCCCTTCTTCTTGGGGTGCGCGGACCCGGGCGTGGACCGCGGGATGAACACGCCGGTGCCCTTGCTACCGCACTGCTGCAGCTGCTGCTGCCACGCCGCCGCCGCCGCCGCCGCCCCGCCGTAGCTGGCGCCGTGGTGGTACAACGCGTAGGCCGGTGGCGCCAGCAACGACGCGCCCCAATCCTGCTGCTGCGACGGCACATGGGCGCGCGACGATGCGAACCCCTGCAGTTTTTTTTTTCCTTTTTTTGGTTAGAGCCAATCCAATCCAATCAATCGAGAACGTTAGCTGGCTGTTCGTGTCGACGCCTCGCACCGTCGCACATGATGTGATGCGATAATGGCAAAGTTTTATTTATAAAAATCTATGAAATGAAAAAACAATGGAAATCGATCGGTGGCCGATAGCTGTATCAACTATAGATAGCATCAGTAGCCGGGCGGGAACATGACTGATGACCACTTGCGTGCATGCAAAGATTTCGGCACCGGATCTTGTCAGTTGTCACAGATGGAGCTGCCCGGCCGGATCGGAGAGGATTAATTAAGCAACAACACCGTTCGTTCATGATAGTTCTGCTGCTAGCTAGCTAGCAACAGCGACCCCGGCACGGGTCGCGTGCATGCATGATGCATGGCATGATGATGAGGTGTTGTGTGCAAGCAATGCTAATAAAGGTTGCTCTTCCAAGCCTCGAAGCAACATCGATCGCCACTTGACTCGACGACGACGATGGATCGCATGGCATGCCATGTTGCCAAGCGTGGATCAATTATCGTTGCAAGGGCATACGTACTTACTAATAAAAAAGTTTTTGAGCCACGTACGCAAGTGGTTAGTCTTGGCAATCATGTGGGTAGGGTAGTGATTACAACGATGGAGTATAGTTAGTTTACTCACTAATTAATCGAGTGCTTTGGAGCCACGCTCCTAGTACAATTAAGCGCCGTGTGCGTACGGGACAGGGAGCATGTACTAATTAAGCAGGGTGATCAACTGCAGGTTCAATTTGGAGGTACTCCGATCCTACTAAGACTGTCCGCACTGGCATACTCTAAATGATACTCTAAAGCTTTAGAGTATGAATATAGAGTAAAAACTGCTGCACTGGATACTCTAAAACGATACTCTATTCTTTCTCTTACTCTATATTTAGAGTAGAACAGTGTTTACTCTATAGTGCATAGTGACGGGCCCTACTACCTAAACTAAGGAAAAAATGCTATAACTCACAAACCAAAAATCCAAATTAAATTTCGATTGCACCATTAAATTCGTCTCAATAAATCCTTCAAAACTAGATCACTCATGGATATATTTAGATAAAGTGACAAGTGGGTCCCACAGTAGATAGAGTGGATAGAGGATGATATAGAGGATGGATGGATGCGGAAGAATTAAGTATAGAGGAGAGAATCTTGCTGACTAGGACGTATAGAGGATGAATACAGAGGACCATGAGTGCGGATAGCCTAAGCACGGGGCGCATGTGCGGATGAGGCTTTACTAAGAGACAAGCTTAGCTTAGCTTAAGCTGCAGCGACGCGGGCCGCGGACAGCCATTGAGCCATGCGTCGTGGCTGGTGGTGCCGTGGTGGGAAGGCGTACCTTGCAAGTTTCTACTTCAGGAACGGTAAGGAAAGGGACACCGGCGGGCTGCATACTGGGGCCCGCCCGGTCGGGCTAGCTCACGCCTCGCACAAAATTAGCTGTTCCGATCCATCTACTGTACTAGTGTCATATCTACTGTACTAGTGTCATTGACTAAGTGTGATCAAGTCCTTGTTTAGTTCCCAAAATATTTCCCAAAATATTTCAGATTTCTGTCACATCAAATCTTTAAACACATGCATGAAGCATTAAACATAGATAAAAAATAAAACTAATTACACAGTTTAGACGAAATGGACGAGACGAATCTTTTAAGCCTAGTTAGGCCATGATCGGACAATAATTGTCAAATAACAACGAAAGTGTTACAGTGACGTTACAGTTACATTTCTCAAAATATCTTGAGAACTAAACAAGGGCCAACTCATCGATCGGTAGGAGTATGTATTAGCAGTAGTAGACAGCGTAGTACTGCTACTGTACATCATATCACTGACAGAACTACCATGTGGCACCCATGACTACATACGGCCGACACAAACATTTTTTTTTCTGCTTTGCACGTATGGCCTTGTTTAGTTTCTTCTTTAAAATTTTTTACCCCCTTATATCAGATGTTTGATATATGCATGGAGTATTAAATGTAGACGAAAAAATAACTAATTACACAGATTACGATAAATTTGCTAGAAGAATTTTTTAAGCCTAATTAGTCCATGATTAGACAATAAAGTGTTATAATAACACATGTGCTAATGATGGATTAATTAGAATTAATAAATTCGTCTCGCGATTTCCAGACGAGTTATGTAATTAGTTTTTTTATTAATATCTAAACATCTCATAAAACATCCGATGTGACACCTAAAATTTTTTACCTACCAGTTAACACACATGTGCCCGACGCCGGAATTTCACGAGAACCGGGAGATTCTCTCCAGATTCAGTTACTAGATTTTATACGAGTTTTCCGCTGGGTCCTCTTTCAAATAGGTTTGCTGAGGCTGGTGGTGGGGGGTGGTGGCCCAGCAGAGTTTGGCGGCAGCATTTGTACTGGTACCTCCAAAATGGTCAATTTCCCACAAAAAGGTGTTCAATACTAGTATAATCTCTCGCTAATTCAAACGACGACTACTTACCATTTACGAAAGATACAGCTGCACTTATACGGAGTATATTGGGAGAATCGGCGAGTAGCTCTAGTTCCGTACGCTGCCTGCCTTAATGCCTATCCTCCAAAAAATCCTTCGCGTATGCACATGCGCAAGTGTCCTGTAGATACTCCAGGTACGCGTGGTGTTCGGATGCTACAGTACTAATTACTCCGAGGCCCCTACAACAGTTGGCCACAGCACAACTAGGGGTGTTTAGCGGGTGTTTAGCTGGTAAAATTTTTTTGGTTTCGGGTACTGTAGCTTTTTGTTTTATTTGATAATTATTGTTACTGATTAGACTTAAAAGATTCGTCTCGCGATTTTACGGTGAACTGTACAGTTAGTTTTTTAACTAAACACCCCCCAGACCAGCATGATCGAGATGCCCTGTTTTTTCTTCCCCATGATTGAGTTATTCTTGCTCCGCTTAGGATTGGGTGAGCGGAACGAACGGTCGCGCCGTTTGGTGAGGTTGTGTGCAATTGCAGCCATGTGCTGGGGTTTGATTTGAGCTGGTTTCCGGGTTGCAACAACCAACTACCTGCCGAGAAGCTCCGAGACCGCAGGCAACAGAAGCTATGGCTTCGCCTGGGCCTGACCCGCCCACTCTGACGAGCACACGTGCATGCACATGCTTGATTGAAGGAGACGAGGAGGGGTGCGAACGGAGGCTCACCGGGAGGGCCGCGGCGGCGGCGGAGGCGGGGACGAACTGCGCGGCGGCGAAGTCCGCGCCGCCTTCGTCGTCGTCGGTGATGAGCAGCGATATCCGCTTGCTGAGCTCGGCGAAGAACACGTCGTCCTCCAGCATCGTCTCCACCTCCATCCTGGTGCCTTCTTCCTTCCTGACGCTAGCTGCTCAGGCTCCGAAGCTGTGCTGTGCTGTGCTGTGCCGAGGCGGCTGCGAGCTCGGAGAGCTGCGGCGCCAATGGGGGAGAGAGCAGAGAGAGAGAGAGAGGGCTTTGCGTTATGTCGCGGCGGCTGGCCTCTGGCTGGCGCTGCGCTCGGACGAAGGGGCCGGGGCTTTAATAGCGAGGCGCCCCTTTTCTGTTTGAGGGCTGGGTGTGGGACCAACACCGGAAAGGTCGCGGGCCCCACGAATGTGGGGGGCGCGGTCCCTGCACATGTTCGCAATCCGCTCCGTTCTCGCCGCGGTAGTCTCGGTGCGCGCCCTCCTCACCCCATCCCCGCCACGGGACGGGACGAGGCCACGAGGCCCCACCTGTCAGATAATAGCTTGTTTGGTTCCCTGTGTTGTTGAGAAGTGAAGTGAGAGTTGAGTTGTGCCCAGAGAGCTTCTCGCAGTTCCGGCTGCCAGTTGCTACGACTGAGCCCCCTATATGCGGCCCGACATGGCTGATAGTAGGCCGGTTGCTCGGATCAGACGAGTTTGAACCGCAACCGCTCGTTGTCTGTCGTCTGATCCTTGGCTGCTGGAGGGCATTATGCTACGCGTGAGCATGAGCATGACCGGAGTAGGGATCGCATGATGAGCCACTAGTCCATCACGCGCGCCCTCGCGCGCGTCGGGAATTAGCTTGTAAATGGCTGAGTAAAAATGTGTAATCTTTGCATGGAAAGAAGATTAGAGAAACGGTTAATTTAGATATGTCATACAGACAAAGTATTTCAGTTCTGTTTACATGGGTCATTGCACAATCACTGTAAACAGTACAATTAGAAGGTTGGTGAGCTTGTTTTGTCAAGCACTCGAGAACTACTGTTAAGAAATGTTATATGCTGACATTTAGATATTTAGTAAGACGCTCACAACTTATCAAGACATAAACCATAACATATAGGTTTAGCAATTCATGCATAACCATGCATAGATCAGTACTTAACATAATTTATCCTGAACAGCAGATGCCATCCGGTCTTATTAGGATATCTGTAGCCTGTACAAACCGCATAAACTTTGTGTATAAAACATGTCTGGTTGCATACGGTCCTGTCGAAGCAGAAGTTCGGAAGTGGCCATGTTACATGCGCAAAAGGGAGGGCTACATATTAGAGTCTTAGGCTGTCTATGCAGCGTGGCCATCAAAGCCTTTTACACAAATATATCTTGCTGCGGAGCCAAGTATAGTTCAAGTGCCTATGGCATGTATGCAAAAGCAGATGTATCTTAATCCCCCCAAAAAAACAGATGTATGTTCTAGTTGTCTGACTCTGCAACGTAGACAACAAAATCTGAGGTTAACTACGGCTGTGTCAAACAGGATAAGTCTGCATAAAAATAGAGAACAACCTATTTGTAGTAACCTTTTTCACTTCTGCTGAGTCAAAGAGGTCCTACATCCAGTGCTTTTACCATGGGGTTTGGGTTCTTCAGTTCTGGACCTGCAATTTATAGAATGTATAGAAAGATTTGTTTAAACATGGCTCATGGAAAAACCTTTGTTCTAATGTATTCTTTGTAAAATGGCAGTGTCATCATAATAAAAGGCTTAAATGGTTTATATAGAACGGAAACAAGGCACCTTTTTGGAGGGGAGTCTGAAGGTCCTTGACGATGATATTTCTGTGTGTTTTTTCTGCCTTGTCTGTCAAAACGGTGGTTGTGGATCCTTGGTCTGTTTGCTGAGGGAGTTCAGTGCATTCCCGTCGTTCCTGTAGAATCGATACGTAATTCATGTTGGTAACTAACAGGATAAGTTTGATATTTTTTGGTGAACCGTGAACATAAAAGCATTCTGTTCTTGCTGCAGAATTCAATTGAAGTTGACTTGAAAATGGATGATGTTGCATGGGTAGGCTGTAGAGAAGTGTGGTGAAGCAAGGTAAAAAAGTGGAGGTGTTTTTATAGGTCCTAATGGTCAACTTCTGTAAAATCAGCAGAAACTGTGAAAGCATACAGATGGCAACCTCACCATGGAAACACTGAGTGTCGCTGAAAAAAATTATACACAGATCTATCTACGATCCCTATTTTGTATATAATTTTATTGGTTGAGGCAGTAAAAGATTGTGACAGAGTATGTCTCTAGAAGAACCGTTAAAACAATCAAACTGAGGGTGCACTTATTGAAGCATAGTATCATGTGATTCATGTCACTTCGTTACTTACCCTATCGATTTATTTGTCAAACCTGAACATAGATCCAATCATATGTATGCAATACGGAATATACAGGTGATGAAAAATATGAATTCAATCCCAAAAAGGGATATGATTTTCTCCACAAATTATGGAAAAATACCATGGACCACAAACGATCCATGGAAATTGTAGAAACTATTGGTATTTCCATACTAACTCTAGTGGTGTGTTCATTTTTAATGCAATGCTTTGAGATTCAGCACACTAAAAATAAGTGAACTTTGTTCTTAGTTGGGCAGCAAATAAAATACACAGGAGAAAATAAGCATCTGTATTTTCTCAAGAACTAAAGTCTGAGGCCTACAGTGCGCTAACACTTAAAACAAGGTAGTCACATTGACCTGCATTCTTATACTATTGATGGAGAGAGAATTACCATTACGTGATGTCTATGGACAATAAAATTGATGGAGAGAGAATTTTTATATAGATTCACAATGTAAACCAACATGGCTGTGCATTCTCATTGGTGTCTCATTGTTGCCATCCTACTGAATCATTGAAAGGGTCCAACTGAAACAGACTTCACTAAACTGATATATAGAAAATCAACATCCACACTGACGCCAACAATAACACAGAAGAATGCAAAAACACAAGAGGTACCATAGAAAAAAGCGTAGAGGCATATTTCCATGTATATGGATACAGTTTTATTATAACGCTGAGTCAGATTACCACCTTTTCTACCTGTAGTACCTCTGTCAAAAGATCGAGACACTATGGTTTCAAGGTTAAAGTGCAGTGCCATGATAGAAAAAGGATGCCACAAAAATTTTCGAAAAATAATACTATGATAGGGGAAGAAAGAGCACAAATGATGGCACCTTCCTCTCCCCAATATATGCAAACAACTGGTACGTCATATCAAGATGTAGAATAATTACCTTACAAGATTGACATGTATGTATAGATGATTGTAGGACCACCGATACCAAAGGCAAGTAGAGCTGTGCCTAACACGAAGCATTAAACCATAAATCAACCACTGTTATGGAGGGGCAACAAAATATCTCATGAGTGAAATTAATTTTTTTTTGCTGAGACTATTCTATTCTCGCACTTTAATTTTGCAAAACAGAAGAGACATGCTATAAGCATCAGCAAAGCATGGCAACTATGAATCAAAGGTCAGCCCAACTGTGAAATCAGAGGAAGGGAACATAAAGAGATGACCAAGGGATTAGGTAGGTACTCCTCCAGATCTTTTTTTTTCCCTTTCCACAGGAGACCGACCTCGCTGTGGCAGCAAAGTTCACTATTGGGCAACCCTTGCCAGCCTATGACTTGGACCTATCTGGTCATGCACATGATATAAAACATAGCAGGTGTAGCCGTGTAGGCAAACCGAACTCATAGTTCTGAGATGTAAGATAGTATCAGTAATCTAACGGTAAGAACAAGATATGACTCTATGAATGTCTACTGCTGTGAGGTCACTCAAATTAATGTTAGGTTAGACCTCATAATGGCAACTTGGACGGTTTGTCAACTCAACATATATGACAGGATTTCTTCCAAATCAATTTCAAGTTTTTCCAATACCCTTTCTCTCTGAGCTAGCAGATGGTTACTACATTAACATATCCCTTAATCCAACTAAAGCAATGCAATAAAAAAATCCAGACATGTTCCACCACAAATAAAATACACTCAGGGCAAGCACAAAGTCGGACGAAGCAAATAGCCATGAGAGAACTAAGAATTCATCTAGATTTAAGCAACTTAAAATATCTAACGATTGGAAATGGTACGCACATCAGGAAACACCAGGAAACCTCTATGCAAACTCCTAGCAAAAAATGAGGACAGCCAGCTATGGTTTCCTGGAGCACAAGCGCACAGTTCATGTGCATATAGATCGCCATCCACAGCGAAGGGGAGCGAGCCTCCGCGAGTAGGAGAGGGAGATCCGGCAGGAAGAGGTAAAGAGAGAGAGAGGGGGTGACCAAACCGACAAGGGGGCGGCGCGAGGACCGCCGGGAGCAGGCTGCGCCGGGGTGGGGTCGGCGCTGGGTGGTCGCGACCTGTACAGGTGGCTAGGGTTTCTGTAGCGCACACGCGGACCAGAGGGAGGAGGCAACACCAGGGGAATCCACGCCGGCGGCCACCGGCGTGGCCCGGTCGCGTCGCGCCATGGCCGGGGACCGCCGCCTCCGGTGGCCACACGCGAGGCCGCACCGCAGGCCGGGAGCGCCGTCGCGGTCCGGCAGCGCCTAGCGCAGCGAGCCGGTGCCACTGGCCCGGCCGGCACGCCGGGGGAGGAGCGGAGCGGCCGCAGGCGCAGCCCACCCACGGCAGTTGGCGCCACCCTGGGCGCGTCGAGAGAGAGAGAGCGGAGAGGAAGAGGAGGGGAAGGAGAAGCGCGGAGACGAAGCTGCCCGTGCGATTCGAGGGGTCGGTAGATATTTCTGGCTTCTGAACCAGTGACCCGTTGACACGTGGGTGTATGTACAGGACAGCGACGGTGGGGTAAATCATCATCGTTAAAATCAGATCTGACGCTGCCATTTTTTTTTGCTAACGTGGATGCTCTCATCTGCGGCCAAAGTCGGCCGGCTTGATGAGAAGAAATTTCAATTAGTACTAGCAAGTAGCAGCCTTCGCTGGGAAGCAAACCATACGCGCGCCGGCGCGTACACACTACACCGGCATGAGTGCATGGCATTAACGACTCGCGATGGATGATGCCCTGTCCAAGCCAAGGGAGAGGGACGGCGGGTGGGTGGTCTTGCTGGGTCCGGCAATCCGGCATTATCCCCTGCCGAGCTCGAGC
This sequence comes from Saccharum hybrid cultivar R570, assembly GCA_038087645.1. Classification (NCBI taxonomy): domain Eukaryota; kingdom Viridiplantae; phylum Streptophyta; class Magnoliopsida; order Poales; family Poaceae; genus Saccharum; species Saccharum hybrid cultivar. The sequence continues at coordinate 23,225,144 of JAQSUU010000496.1, forward strand.
AGATGAGGCGGGAAAAAAAGCGGATGAGGCTGCTCCGGCGCGGAGTCGGCCACCGAAGCCAAGGCGCCAGCCGTCGTGGAACCCGCGATCGGGGGCCCCGGATCTCCGCTGCCCACATGGCCGCCAGCGCCAGGGTGGCCGCACGGAGGCGTCCGGATCGGGCACCGCCCGCCGCTCGCGGTCCTTGCTCCTCTGCCTGGGAGGACGTGGGACCCTCCGTCCGCTCCCTTGTTCGTTGTTCTGTTCCTCTCGGCATCAAGGCCGTGTTTAGTTGCCCCGAATTAGGGGCGGCGGAATCACTGTGCAGCACACCGTGATGTACTGTAGCATTTTGTTTTTATTTGATAAAAATTGTCCAAACATTGACTAATTAGGCTTAAAATGTTTGTCTCGCAAAGTACAACAAAACTGTGCAATTAGTTTTTGATTTCATCTACATTTAGTACTCCATGCATGTGCCGGCATTTTGATGTGATGGAGAATCTTCTTTTTGCATAGTAAAATTTAGGGAAATATTTGGTATCTAAACAAGGCCCAAATCAGACATGTTCTCGTAGGCCACTCACGCACTGACACAATCAACTGTTGCGAAACAAAAAGGCGCCGTGTCACGTCCAGCCATGCCCGTCAGTCAGTAAGCAAGTACTGCTGGTACTAAGCGGGCTGGATCGATGCACTGATTGGCAGCCGAGGTGGTGCTAATTATTGGTGCCTGTCCGTCCTAAATGGCTACCTGGAATGGAATCACCAGAGGACCCGAGGCACATGACGAATCTTAGGCCAGAATCGAATCGCTGGAAATTCACCGGGCACCTGTCGTCCTCACGGGCGCCCGCCACAGCGGTTGCCATCACCGCGCTCGGATCGGTTGGCGTGGTTTGGTTGCTCCTATCCGTAACGGGATGGATTCCGATAGGCGGATGAGTAAAACTGGAGCGAGCCCGGGGCAGGCACAGGCAGAGGCGCCGCGCGCTCCACGTCCACCTGCTGGGGAAGTCAGCATCCGATGTGGAGCTGGGGGCGCCCGTGGCAGAGCAGGCCACCACCCGCTTCACCAGCCAGTGACCACTTCGACCAGCGAGCGGGCGGTTTGTGTGGCTGCCGTGCGTGCGTGCGGGTGGACAGCCGACGCGCCGGGGGCCGCTCGTTGTATACGGCAGCCGCTGCGGCGGGCGGGTGCCGACGAGGTACAAGTAGCAGGAATGCAGGATGGCTGCGCGGCTAGCTACTTGACCGTGACCGGCGACGGCGACGGCGACGGGGAGCCGTCAGCACATCAGGGCGGTAACATGCGTTCCGCTCCGCGTACGGATCACCGGCGTCGTCTACTAACAAGAAGAGCTGTCAGTGACGGGGTGACAGGTGCGTGCTGCCGAGTGACGAGCGCACGTCCGTGCTGCGCCCCATCCGCTGCTGGATGATGCTCCAGCTATCCAGTGCGGTTCGTGGTGCTCCTCAGCGTTTCGTCGGTCGCCACAGCGTCGGTCCGGTGGTCGGCAGCGCAGAATTTCGTTTCAGAATGGTGCCTTGCCGAGGAATGTGCAATTTTTGTGTGCCAACGGAGAGTTCAGAGTTTCCTGAAAACGACGTGCTTTATTGTGCGCACTGCGGATGTCGTATTTCCCGTACCAAAGCTATGGATGCAGGTTACACCGTCTGCACTGCAGATAATACTCTTTCTTGGGCCCTGCTTGCTCATTTAGAAAATGCTTCCCAGATAAACTGCACAAATAGAGTAAAAGTGCGATCCAAACGAACTAGTTTGATCCACTTTGTACTTTTTGGTACAAATAAGAGTAGTACACCTTCTATCCCAAATTATAACACATTCTAAGAATCTTGGAGAATCAAAGGATCTCAAGTTTGACCAAATTTATATGATAAGATAATAATATTTATGACACCAATTAAGTATCATTAGATTCTTCATTAATTATATTTTCATAGCATACCTATTTGATGTTATAAATTTTTGTAATTTTCTCTATAATTTTGGTCAAACTTAAGATGCTTTGACTCTCCAAGATTCTTGGAATGCCTTATAATTTGGCATAGAGGGAATATGAAGAAATGCGTCTGGAATAAGCTGCAAAAAACATGTCATTTGGTTGTTTATTTCAGTTATTTTTTACCATAAATAGTTTATAAACTATAACAAACAGAAGCACGAGAAGATGTCTTTTCATTTTATACATTCTAATAGTCTGTGTCAACAATCGAAATACATTCCAAATCGCTCTACTACTCGCACTCATGGACCTCTATATTCATCCTCTATACGTCCTAGTCAGCAAGATTCTCTCCTCTATACTCAATTCTCCCGCACTCATCCATCCTCTATATCATCCTCTATCCACTCTATCCACTGTGGGACCCACTTGTCACTTTATCTAAATATATCCATATGTGATTTAGTTTTGAAGGATTTATTGAGACGAATTTAATGGTGCAATCGAAATTTAATTTGAATTTTTGGTTTGTGAGTTATAGCATTTTTTTCTTTGTTTAGCTAGTGGGGCCCGCCACTATAGAGTATAGAGTAAACACAGTACTACTCTAAATATAAAGTGAGAGAAAGGATAGAGTATCGTTTTAGAGTACCCAGTGCAGCAGTTTTTACTCTATATTCATACTCTAAAGCTTTAGAGTATCGTTTTAGAGTACCCACTACGGGTAGTCTTAAAACCGAACCACGAGGAGATGTCTTTTCGTTTTGTACTTTCTAATAATAATACATGCCAACAGTTTAAATACTTATTCCAAGGTTGAATTATGTTTGGCCGTGTGTAGGCTACCGTGTCTTTTGAATCTGCGAAAAAAAATTGAAACAAGTTCCTTTATACGTGTTTCCCAAAGGGACACAAGTAGGGTCGGTACAAGCTGACCCACCATTGTAACCTTTTTGGTTTTCAATACTTCCTCTGTCCCCAAAAAAGAATATAATTATAAGATTATATTTAAATTTGACCAAATTTATAGTAAATAGTACTAAAATTTATGCTCTAAATAAGTTTATTATAAAAATATATTTCGTAATTAATCTAAGGTACCTTATTTTGTATTATAAAGATTAGTATTTTTTGTATAGTTTTGGTCAAAGTTTAAATAATTTGATTTATAAAAAAACGAGAATTGCATATATTTATGTTTTTGACGGAGGGAGTACATTCAAACAATCTGCTTATCTCATAACACTGTACAAGCGGCTTATAAAGATGGACGGTCCTATTCAAATGGTACATACAGCGACGAATTTAGAGATCCCTTATTTCTCGAAGACACAGTCGATACGGTAACACGTCAGCATGATGAAGCTGCCTCCCACGCACCATACCAGCTCAGTATTCAAACTTCAATATGTCCAGCAAATGGAAAAGCAGAAACAAACGAAGCTAGGAATAAAGATGTTGGGACGATTGAGTTATAATCATGCAATTTCGGTGTTTTAGTATGATGAAAAAGAACATTAATTATGCCAAAACTTTGGTGGCACTGAACTAGTTACGACCCTGTTCATCCAGCTTATAATACGTACTTTTCAGCTTGTTTTTTCAGCCGGAACAATATTTTTCTCTCGCAGCAAATCAGCCAACAGTGTTTTTCAGCCGGCTTATCAGCACAACCGAACGGGGCCGATCGGGATTTATTTCAGATGCTCATCTGACTCAACTAAAACACCGAAACTTTGGTTTTAATTCACTGAATGATCCACCCCCCCCCCCCCCCCAACTTTCAGGCAAAGTAATATGATCCAGGGTATATATGTATGGCACATTAAATGATAACTCCAAGTGGATCTTGCATGTTCTTTATCTTCAAAAAGCTTATACCACAAGAATCTGGGCTATAGGAGCAGACCACCAGTTTCATTCATATTTTTTTAGTACGTATCAGGGGTGGGTGGGGCTACTTACTGCACACAAAACATCAACTACTGTAGTTGTCTAGATGGCACATAGCCTATCAACTATCAAGTTCATTACAAAAATTGTGTACAGATGCAACAGGTCAATGGAAGGATCAAAGGATATTTAAGCTGGGTTCAGGAGCAGTGGAGCACTAGTGAATTTTACACACCTTTCAGCGCAGCAGATGACCTAAACACAATAGCGATGCTTTTGTTCAAATTTACCTGAAACACAGCATACCACTTTAACTCCAGATTCCAGATAGATGGCCAACCACATGTCAATTGAGTTGTACCCTGGTTGATATATAAGCAATACACAAAATGTTACAGTAATAAATGTGGAAAAACACGCTTTGTTATGCTCACAAAACTATCATGCAACTACTAGGATTTACTACCAGATACATTGGACAGAAACATCACCGAGATACTTCCCTGAAAACGAAAGAAATCGCAACATCACAGTACAAGTAAAATGTGAAGGACAACAACGGGCATGGAACATGGAAAGGCAAGTCTATGTCAAGCAAAGCATAAAGATGACAATTGACCAGGGGAAAAAACGTGTAAAATTAGCTTTGTCAAGGCACAAAACTATGACAAGGTAGTTTTCAGATGCAGTGTTCTAATATGCTCCCTCCGTCCCAAAAAGAGTGTCGTTTTTGCTATGAATCTTGACAGATGTTTGTCCATATTCATAGCAAAAACAATACTCTTTTGGGTTTTGGGACGGAGGGAGTACTATCACAAGAAAAACCAAGCGATCAAATGCCAAATGAAGGTCTTCACAGTTCATTTCTAGACCACGTCATCACAAGTTCACAACCATCAACAGAACTATACACTTCAAGATAGATGTTGTTACAGGATTATGGACAATTACATAGCATAGTGCAGCAGCAATAATACCAGCAAACTCTCCATTATGGCTCAGCACTTCTAACTTTGATCTCCATAAGTTTTTCAACAGGCTGTCTGCATATTGGGCATTTATTTGATTGAAATCGTAGAGTTTTTGCACATTCACTGCATAAACACTGGATAAGAAAGGAACAATCAGACAAAACCTAAGGTAACAAAAGCTAAATCTAGAAGATAAAAGGCACATACAGCAAATCATGTACTTACCAAATGTCTACAAGGCATAACAGCAGTGTCTCTTGGTTCTGTCAAGCAGATAACACATTCCTTCCCCGTGTCATCAGCATCAGCATCGGCAACATCTGATTCAGTGGAGTTGACCATACCAAAAATTTCCTGTAGCTCATACCTCACGCCATCAATCCACAAGATTTGCTTCACAACTTTGACTTGAAGGTCGTTGTTATGCTTCTCCAAAACAGCAAGAGTAATCTGTGCACGAGTGGAGTTTACTGACGGGCCACCTTCCTCTGGAGATGGATATGCTTCTGCATAAACAACAAGTGGGAACACTTCCCCTGACGAACTCGAAAGCTCATCCAGAGAAAAGAATCCCAAGTCAACACCAGATCCAGAGGGCTGGATAAACCTTTGGGCCAACCCTTTTTCGAAGGGTATCTTTGTTGGCGTCTGTAATTCTGGGTATATTGAAGAAAAACTACAGTCCTTTCCTTCCTTGGCAAAGTAATATATAGTCACACTGCAAAAGATATGGACAAGTTCAAGTGTCAACTGATGTTTAATGGTAACTAAACACTCATATTAATAGGAGAGCAATGTCTAGGATGACTAGGCAGCTACTACTCTAGACAGCTGCAAACTGCCAAGTTTAGGGGGTGTGTGTGTGTAGGGGGGAGGGGGGGGTGTGGTTTGCTGCGCTAGACAGTCAAAGAAAGTCCTCGACAACCTAAAAGAAAATGGCAACTACGTCGTTTTGGATGGCAACTAGCATGACTAGGCAGGCATACTGGCAATGGAGATTGAAGTTGCTTCCTCAAAAAGAAAATGGAGACCGGCATTGCATGCATGGCAAAATTTTCAGCTGCTGCCACATGCCCCTTCTGCCTAAAAGTTTAGGCTTTAAGCACAACTGGTTGAGCTAATTAGGACTACAAAAAGTAAACGTAAACGATTTTATGCAGTACCTGATGGCTGCAACTTCGTGCTCAGCAGTTATAGCATCTACTATCTAGGTAAGTAGGTGGACATTGCTGAGCACTTGAGCCCTTGATCCCTTGGAACTATCTAGTAAAATGCCATTTTTTTTTAAGAACTGCAAAAGGTTCCATCCATGCTGCACTAGTTTGAAAGGGAAATGATGTGTGATTTTTCTAAAGAAACATTTGTCAGTAGTCTCCTAAACAATTGCTAGGAGCTGGTAGCCAACCAGCTACATGTCCAATCCCAAATTTGATTTTTCTATCAAAATTTCAACAATCTAACTAAAAAACCTGCCTAGCAGTAACAACAGGATTTTGAGCACTGGTTGCAGTAATAATATAAACAAAATGTTGTGGTTACTGTGGTTGAACATGAAGTTGTGTGATCTGTAGTTCAGATTGCAAAGAATTTTAAGCTAGGAATAACAAACATATGATAAACCTGAGGAAGAAAAGAAAAGAAAAGAAAATTTAAACTATTCTTGTTCTTCCCATATAGCATTCTGGGTAAGCCATTAAACTTCTGAGAGTACTGCGCTAGTCACACTTAACTATTCATCTGCTTCTTTTTCTCTCAGTAATCTATATCTCCTATAAAGATAAACCCCACTAGCCTAAATCTCTAGCACCTCCTTGAGCCATGTCATCATCCACTTCTCCTGCTGCCGCATGCAATTAAGTGCCCACTCACAAATGGTTTCAGTAGTGGATGCAGTTACCTACACATGACCATGCACGCATACTGTAGCATTATTCTCTCACGCGACTTCCTCTCTTCCTCTTCGAAAACTGACTACTAATAATCAAGCTATATATAGATGACTTGATAGACTACAGTGAGGCCATATTTATATTCCTCCTTCATACCTGCGGCAACACGCGGGGAATCCTCCTAGTTTATTGTGGAAGTGGAAAACAATTACTGATCTACGAGCTTGAAGCATTATACAAAAACAATAAGTCAGCAATTGTAATGAACCACCTAGAATTTGCTAAATGAAAGCATATCCCTCTTCACGTAGCTCCACTGTTGGTATTCTATTTCCAAGCTGCTGGATCACCAATCTTACTACTGGACTTTCTAAGAAAGGTAGGTGATGAGCTTTGGCCTAAAAACAGTAACTGGCTAAGTTCCATTAATCATTAGCCACCTACATGAAGCAAGTTATAAATCTCAAATTCCAGTAAGCAGTAGCTACATAATTCAGGTCGGCCAAATATAAATCAAACACTACCGTTACCATTACATTACAGTGTTTTTAAGACACATAGCAACACCAGCACAACCCGACCTCACCTGCCGTCGGTTATCGCGTCGAAAGTGAAGGCGACGAGGCGGCGTTCGGGGTCAGCGTCGTCGGGCACGAGCCTGATGGTGTCCTTGTGCAGATTGACGTAGTTCTTCACCTTCTGCGCCTGCTGGTGCTCCACGAACTCGGGCGGAGGCCCCGTCAGCGCGGGCGGCTGCGGCGGCGGCGGCGCGGGCGCGGGGTGCCACGGGCCGTGGTACGCGTGCGGGGGCGGCGGGTGCGGGTGGTAGTAGTACGAGGCGGGCGGCGGCGGAGGGGGAGGACGGTGGTGCGGCGGGGGAGGCGGCGGGTGTTGGTGGTGGTGCGGCGGCGGTGGCGGGGGCGGGTAGGAGGAGTAGTGGTGCGGCGGCGGGTAGTAGTCGTCCCGGCGGCGGCGGCTGGAGGACGCGCCCATGGAGCCCCGCGCGGCGCCGAGTAGTCGCCGAGCACGCGAGGAGGGAAAGCAAGCGGGGCCCGGAGATTCGACTGACGCTTCCGCAGGGGGAGGAGGTTCTGCGTCGCGGGGGGCAGGCAGGCAGGCGGAGCGCGTCGTCGCGGGCGGGGGCGGGTGGGCGGTGGAGTCGTCTGACGCGACGGGCGAGCGGAAGGGGAAGGCAGGACGGGCAGGGCGCGGATTGACTTTCACGGCTGCTCTGCGGTGTTTCCGGGTGCGTTTCCCACAAGGTTGCGCGTTGGCTGACGGTGGCCGCGACGACCGCGGACGGGGTGAGCTGTTGAGCTCAAAGCGGTTGCTCTGCTCGGCGCGCGGCCACGGCAACGACGGTGTCGTTGCGTCGTCGATGGCGAGGACAGGAGGGTGCTTGGAAGTTGGAACCGTGGACGGGTGCGTGCTGTGGACGCGGTGCCCACACCTACGATTTTGGCGAGGAAAGTGTAACGACGGAACGGGGCTGACAACGTGGTAGTAGTCCACGACCTGAATATGTTGTAGCAGCAACGATGGCAGTCGTTCGTTCGACACGGTTTGCCTTAAATGTTCAGGCCATCGAACCCCAACTGGCCATTAGCCAAGTTGGGCGATACTGGCATACGATGTTCGATCTCCCGATCTGCAATGTGAACCACTTGTAGTATTAAACGAAGACGACATGAATGTGCTTCCTCGACTGTTAAGCCCCATTGACTAACAGGCAATGGCCTGCTCTCAAAAAAAAATGTAAAGCTCTTTGTGGAGACCGACTCATCCCGAGACGTACACTCTAGCATTCAACTACAGCCCGTCCAACAACAATGTGTTCACGCCCAAACAAAAATAAACATGGAAGACTTATCCAGAGGTCCTTCCTCTCGGAGCATTTGAACGGTGGACAGATCCCAACAGATTAGTCATGTGATCCAGCATGGCGATTAGGATATCGAAGATTTTTTATCACTTGCAATAACTCCCCGAAGGTGCACAAATACACAAAAGCGAAGCACCCAATGTAAACCATGTTCCTTGCTTTGCTGGATATGTTTGTTGTTTCCTCAGTTCACTCTGTCAATAAAGTCCGATTTTAAAGCCATGTTGCTTCCATCTTTGAATCTAACAGAAGCTTTGAGTGGTAAGCTTCTCATCATAGCATGCTATACCGCCAACTGTCAAGTGTCGGGGCCAATCGAGCTTGCAACACCACGAGCTGTAATAACCCCATAAAAATTTCCAATTCACAATCTTTATAAAAGACCAAGTGGAAACTATGGTTATCTCAAATATTGATAAACAATGGCAGAAAAGTTAAAGTACCTAGTGGATGGTGCCATCATCACCAACGTATCTGCTTAGGCACTTGCATACTCTTATGCACCGTATCTCCTCAGAACTTTGCTCAGTGCTGGCATCACATTGTACGCTTGATATGATCTTCTAAGCTCAATAATTGAGCCCACCTGAAATCATTATTTTTCATATAATCCATTATATACTAATTACATGTAAAACTTGCGGATAATTATCAAATCCAAACTAAGCCTTAAATGTCTAAGTGAATGGATTCCAGTTTTTTAGTGCTAATGCAACTTCACAATATAAAACAAAAATATGGAAAACCATGGATTCCAAATTCTTCTGTAAAGGCATTAGAGTTGAAGCTACATGGTCATGTATGGATCATTCAGAATTTTAGAATCAGTTCCCATTGCCAAGATGGCAAGAAGTGATCCAGGACCACCGCAGAGGCCAACGTAGACAAAAAGGCTGATGAAGACTAGCATGATAGCTGAAGTTCAACAACTAATTTTCACGGTAACAACTAACAAGGTACATTAAGAGTGTGCCCGAGATGTACTCACAATAATCAAGACTGATGTGAACCCTATTGAAAACCCTTCATTTATTTGCCTGAGATATCGGTCAAGCAATAAAGAGGAAGTTGCAAGCAAGCTTAGCAGTAGACCTCCTGGAATGTAAGAGATTATTTTTTTGCTTTGAGAAAAAGGCACAAAGTGCAGAAGAAGGATAAAAATTTGACAATGTGGTAAACTTTCTTCAAGGACACCTACCCCAAAAACGCGTTGATGTTTGTATCTTTGTAAGGTAGTCTACTGTTACTCTTCCAGGCTTTATCCTTGGTACCCTCGCACTCATCTTATTCAGGTAATCAGATATCTCTTTGGGTAAGTTAGCCTGGAACAAAAGTTTCGCAGGTAAAATAAGCATGCATCCCAATAAACTGACTATCAGTTGCTGAAAATATTAAGAACTTGAGTGCTATGACACTATAGGACTGAGATCATTATAATCTCTGCCATGTGCATTGTCCAGCAGCGTTCCATATATGCGAGTTGTACTTGGTTCCACAATTACACTAGTCATACAGATAACAGGCAACCATAAGAGGTTAAAAAACCTTAATCACAAGATAATATAATGTACAGTTTTTTTTAATCTGAGAAAGAAAGTATCTTAAAATTAAACATGTAAGCTAAATCTTTGTGAACAGGTGGCATTTCCTTAAGCATGCTGATATTGCTTATGGAGAACTAGGGAAAATATATCTGGAAGGATGTAGCCATTAAATACATACAGAAAGTAGAACATCAATGGAACTAAGGGAATATTCAAATCCCAAGCAACAGTGACATAAGAATAAGGATTTGCTGTCACATGCTATTGAAACGCGAGATTAGCAAAAGCAGGTAGATAGATAAGATGTAAAATTTGTAAACCACTGGTGAAGTGGACGATATTAGAAGCAAGAAGTAATTTTGCAGGCATTAGAAGTTTTTAAGTATACATGGTTATTATAAGATGAGACACAAACTTACAATATCAAAAATATTGAAGACGAAGACAAGGAAAGCATATGACGAGTAATAAACCCAGGGACTACCACCAGTTGAAGTCTTTGGATTCAAAATTTCCCTCAAGTTTTCCCAAAAGGGCGAGGCAAAAATACTGCAGATATTCCACATTACAATGTTAGGGGAAGTGAAAAGACAGAAATGAAACACACTATGGTTTACCTGGCCATGATGCTTGGAAAAGCTAGCAAGTATGAGGTTGTAAGCAAGGGCTGCATTCCAGTTGGATTGATGTTGAAGGGGATATATGGCTCAACCTCTGTAACTGGGGTGCTTTCATTCCTACAAAAGAAGGGTGAAATGGCTCAAGTATTTAATTTTATCTGAAAAAAAAATGCAGTATAAAAAATAAGAAACAGTTTAGCATTAAATTATTTATAACTAGTGCAATACTAATATGTTCTACTGTTACCTGAAGGCCATTTGCAAATTCAAAGAAAGGCGAAACAGTAAAGTGTAAAACTATTCATACGGATAACATATAAAAAAATAAATCACAAAAGAAAAAAAAAAGAATTCTACCCTGCACCAGAAGCTAATTTAAATCCGTAGTACTGAAGTTTTATCTTCCTGCATCCTTCAGTCACCAGCACAGCCCCCATGGTGAGAATCATAAAAATTCCAGCTACTCCCAAGAAGTAAGGCCAACAATAGGAAAAATTCCCTGTTTCAAAGAAAATGACAGAAACTAAAACTCCCAACGTGCAGATAAAAAGGGTACAGGCCAAAGCTGAAGGTATGGCAGCGTGGTTCCAGGATAATTCCCTGAAAACATGTTCCAGAACACTTACAGAAAGAAACAAGGCAAGACAAATGAACACCAAACGAAGTCATATTAAAAAGGCATTACAGAAAGTTGACAAGCTCAAGTTCAGAGAGCTAACCTGAAAACTGAGTTATCATCTTGTGTAGTGTATCTGTGTAGCCAGTCAAAATTCCCACACAGATAATCAAAGATGAACCATGTCCTGCAAATAAAAATATAGAAGAAACAATGAACACACAAGCTTTGTAGATTGGTGGCGCAAGACGATGAGAAGAGATAAAAATGAGCACAAAAAAGGAGTGAACACTCTAATTATTCTTGGCGCCAGGATTATTTGGAAACATAGAAATGCTTGTGTGTTTGAGGGGGCTTCTCCTTCGGTTAACATGATTTTGTGTAAACTGAAGGATGAGCACGGCTTATGGTGCATGGCTGGTGCAAAGAAACTGCAGGGGCTAGGGCTTTCTATTTATCTAGGGCAGTTGAGCTAGGTTGAGTCGTGTGTGTTGCTATGTGCAAGAGCTTTGAGTGCCTCACTCATATTTCGTCCCCGGAACCTGTTGAGGACCACCCCTTCTCTTAATACAATGAAACACAGCTCTCCCGCATTTTCAAAAAAAAAAAAAACCCGATAACCCAAGTAGAACATGACAGAAACATTGATAATAACATTATAATCGGTTTTGATGTTGAACTCGTCAATCAAGCCAATGACTCCTAACTCAAATACATGCCTTGTCGTTTCTTAAGAGCCCAGTACCAGAAGATCAAGTAGTTGGAACAAAAAGACCAGCCACCAAAAAGAACAGGCAGTTAATTATTTATTTAGTTTAGCCTTTCAGGAATGAGAAGCTCCCCATACATTAAAACATCCATGAGCCCTTCCAAAATATAGATCTGCAAACAAATCTCCCCCACCCCCCCCCGGCCAAAGAAAGAAAGATATTTCTCATAATTTCAGTTTATTTGGTATCGAGACAAATATAGCATATCAAGGTTCTTCTAAACAATTAATTATGCCCAGCATCAATATATGACATAACGTCTTTGCTGATGATGTGGTGCTAGTTGACGACAGTAGGGCAGGGGTTAATAGGAAGTTAGAACTATGGAGGCACACGTTAGAGTCGAAAGGGTTCAGACTTAGTAGGACTAAGACCGAGTACATGAGGTGCGATTTTAGCGCGACTAGGCATGAGGAGGGAGACGTTAGCCTCGATGGGCAAGTGGTGGCCAAGAAGGATACTTTTCGGTATTTAGGGTCGATGCTACAAAAGGACGGAGACATTGATGAAGATGTTAGGCATAGAATTTCAGCCGGCTGGTTGAAATGGCGTCAAGCTTCTGGCGTCCTCTGTGACAAAAGGGTGCCTCAGAAGCTGAAAGGTAAGTTCTATAGGACGGCGATTCGTCCGGCGATGTTATACGGTGCTGAGTGTTGGCCTACAAAAAGGCGACATGTCCAGCAATTGAGTGTAGCAGAGATGCGTATGTTGCGTTGGTGTTGTGGGCACACAAGGAGGGATAGAGTCCGGAACGACGATATTCGGGATAGGGTTGGGGTGGCACCAATTGAGGAGAAATTGATTCAACATCGGTTGAGATGGTTTGGACATGTCCAACGGAGGCCTCCTGAGGCGCCGGTGCGTAGTGGAGTTCTAAAGCGGGCCGATAATGTAAACTAACTTGGGACGAGTCCGTTAAGAGAGATCTTAAGGAGTGGAATATCTCCAAGGATTTAGCTATGGATAGGAGCGCTTGGAGATTGGCAATCAACGTGCCGGAACCGTGACCTCTTTTTGTCCCCCTTTATGTCTTTTTTGTGTCTCCCTGTTTCTCGTCTCTTTTGGGTTTCATCTCTAGCCTACCCCAACTTGCTTGGGACAAAAGGCTATGTTGTTGTTGTTGTTGTGTGTGTAGAAGTTCATACAAGACACAAGACATTCGGAGCATGGACAGGTTATAATAAATCACAAATATGCATGAGGTTATAATAAATCACAAATATGCATGAGGTAAAGTATTACCAAATCCAGATTCTGTTATGGTGTCACAAATCCATGTCATTGACATTGCACCAAGAACAAGCAAAAGACTTGTTATAATTATATGCTTAACCCTGTAACAAAAGAATAAAAATAAATAGAGCTGTAAACATACTAAATGAGTATTCATATTTCCTACTGTTCAAACAAATTAGGATTACTAAAAACTTTAGTCCCTCGAATTACTTATTGCCCTTACAGCTGACAATGCATCAGCACGAAAAACAAAGGAACAAAACAATGAGCTGATGGTGGCACATGCCAGCATGCTTGTGGGGAAGGAGTACTTTGAAGAAAATAAATTTGCACCAAAAGGTAGTTTACCTGTAACTTGCAGCATATACTGAATACTGCAGGGAATAGCATGACACAGTAAAAGCAGGCACAGTTGCAAAACACAAAGAAAGCCACCATCTAGACACAAAAGAAAGGATTCAAACTAGATGAAATGGTATGTCAAAATCCAAATAATTTCCAGGGAAAAAAAAACCGGTCTCACTGTTAAAGATAGACAACTAAACACACATATAGCCTTTTAACTTCTCATGTCCGTCTAATCCTTCCTTGCGGAGCTTTTCAAGTGATGGAAGAACATGACAGAGAACCTAAAACAGATACCTTTTGTTATGTTTTTTTCAATAAAAAGAGACCAGTTATTGTACAACAGTATCAAAATAACAAGATGCATTTTTTATGAAAAATCAAGTGCCATAAAAAGAGGCTTAAACTTGTGGTGTTCCAACTAGGTCCATCAAAGGGAACATATTGATTGGTAAACTTAGATGAGTAGATCCAAACTGATCTTTATTCTGCGCAATATAGCTTGTGCTTATTAGGCAAAGCGAAAGTGTGAAACATATAGCAACATTTGGGGCCTAAAGTGTTAAAATTCTTGAAACTTGAGCTCATATACCTATAAATAGATAAATGTTAAAGGATGCGTGGTACAATTTTCTTAAGGATTTACGTGCGAACAATTTCCAAGCCTGAAATAGCAATTTACCAACTCTGAATGTTGTGGGGGGAAAAACTTCTCTACCAAGATTCTGGGCTTCTGACCTATGCTAAGGGAAACATGCACTTTGGCAGAGTACGTGCATGTTTAAGGATTCACTTATCTGTAGAGCCAACAGTGGAAACCAAGGTCATGGAATTGGATATAGTAGTAAGAATAGGGCAAGTACATTGGTACGTTAGCAGTCTCAGAGGTCGTCTCATGCAGTGCCACATAGAACTATTTTGTGATGAGGAGAGAGGGAGGTGAGAGAAAGAGATCTTTATTTCGTGAAGCAACTGTCTCATGAGCAAAAATTTAGAACTATGAGACAACTCTTTCACCATTGGACGAGTTGATGTCATGCAACTCACAAACAATGTATTTGATGTCCTTCTTTGGAGTACCAAAAGAGATTCTCAAACAGTTAGATTTTATGGATCTAATTTCTTTTGGCAAGGGGACAACCATAAGAAAAAAAATAAAGAGTTATAGACTGACAAAATGGGGAGTTCTATGCCTACCAAAGGAACAAGGTGGCTTAGGAATCATAGACCTTGACTCAAAATGCTTGCTTGCTAACTCTTTATATTAATCAATGAAGATGGGGCTTGGCAATAACTTCTTAGAAAGAAATATTTGAAAAACAAAACTATAGGAGAAAAACACTGGAAACCAGGAGATTCGCACTTTTGGTAAGGCCTTATGAAATTTAAAGATCGTTTCCTAGACTTATCTTCTTTTAAATTACTCCCTCCGTTCCAAATTATAAGTCACTTTGACTTTTTTGGTTCATCCATTTTGCTATGCATCTAGATATAATAATATGTCTAGATACATAGCAAAATGGATGAACCAAAAAAGTCAAAACGACTCATAATTTGGAACGGAGGGAGTACATAATAGAGCCCTTGTTAGGTTCTGGGAGGACAAATTGTTTGAAAACTTGGCTCTCAAAGAACAATACCCATCTGTATACAATATTGCTAGGAAAAAACGTATTATAGTTGCTCAGGTTTTTAGTTCTAGACCACTTAATTTTACTTTCCGCAGAGCACTAGTTGGTGACAAGCTAGCCAAATGGAATGAATTGGTCTCAAGAATAGCATTTGTGCAACTTGATTGCTAACAAGACAAGATTCAATTGAGTGGAACCTCAACAACCAGGGATATTTCTCACAAACTTTCCTTTGTTCATTGCACAAATTAAGAATTAACTAAAGAATATGCAAGAATTTGTCACAGGCAAATATAAGCACAACACGGACCAAAGGATAAGAATTACCAAACCTGCATGACAATAGATGCTGAAATTTGATGACTAATCCCCAGCTGGAAAAACGAAAGCTTCAATTCTGAGGAGAAATCGCCTAGGTCATCTGCACAAAGTAAGGTAGAACTACAGGCTATTAGCCTTCCCCAAACAAAACCCCGTGCACAACTCGCCAACGTGTAATCCGAGCGAGGAATGGAATATACCTGCAGGAAGCGGGGAGAAGCTGAGGTAAGAGTCTGGGATGAGGCGGCGGTCGAACCCTGGGAGCGGGATGAAGTAGCCCACGCGGCTGAGCACGATGAGTGCGGCAGTGACGGCCAGCCGCCGGCGGATCTCGCTGCGGAAGAAGGCCTCCGCCGCGCCCTCCGCCACGGCCCCCAGCCGCGCCAGGTCCAGGAACCGGTTCCGGTACCCCGTGCCCTTCCGCCCCGCCGCCGTGCCACCACCTCCCTCTCCGTGCGGCGGGACCACAGCGGACGCCGAAGCCCTGGCGAAGACGGCGAGGCGTCGAGGCGTGCGGAGCGGCCGCTGGAGCGCGCCGTCGAGGAGGAGACCGTAAGCGCAAAGGGACGGGTGTTTGGGGGCGAGGCGGCGGGGCAGCTGGGTGGGGAGCGCGCGGCGAGAAGGGAACGGGAGTGAGGAGTGCGCCAGCGCGAAAGAGGGGGACATGACGGCGACCGCCGGTCGCGCGGCGGGGGAAGGGTTCGAGGTCCTCGGGGATTCGGGGGATGCGGATTGGAATCCTACCTCCAGCCGGCCGGCGGCGAGGACGGGAACGCTCGGCTCCCTCTAGCGGGTCACTTGCTTGATCAGGACCGTCGGCTTCGGTTTGCACACTCGAGTCGAATCCTCGATTGCACGGTCACGATCATAACCGTGCGTCGCATTGTGTTTGGTTGGATACTAATTTATAATATATATTAAACTAGCAAAAGTATCCGTACGTGGCAACGAGTGAGAAAAAAATCTATGTAACGTTAAAAGAAAATGAGAATGTTCCATTTCTACTTATTTTTTTTACACTTTTCATTAGACTAATAAAGTATAGTTTATTTTATTAGTCTAATGGAAAGTGATAGATTTATTTTGGTTATATTAACGGATTTATGGAAAACAATGACGATAATGGTACATATATATTTATGTTTTATTATTTTTATATAAAATTTAAAAGATATATTTATCTATGATCACCATGATATCCATAATATAAGTTAATGTTAGCAATAATATATATCAAATTAAAATGCAATCTTAGTATACTTTTTCTTCTGTAAAGACAAAGATATATACCATAACTTCAATTTTCAATACTATTCTATTATTTGATTAGTTAGAGCACCGATTAATTTAATTTTAATAAAAACAAGTTTTACTTTAATCGTAACTACATTAACAAATTAGCAATGGAAAGAGTTAGTTGCGGTTATTATTTGTTTCATATATTTATGAGAGAAAAAAATACAATCGAAAAAAACAAAAAAAAAATAGGACAAGCAATAAAGCAACGGAGTTCTACTCAATCTGGTCATGTGCCTTCTCGTGAGATGATAAGATCGAATGTCAATCAAGGAGGTTAAGAAAGTTGCAGTCCGATCTGTGTTTTGTCTTTATTTTTTAGAAAGCCTAAATATCATGATTAGTATCCTTGTCGGATTATATTATTATTTCTATTCTTGGCTTGCATGCCATATACACGTAAGTGGCTGGTTTTGAGTTGGTCATGTAGTTTGTCACGTAGAGTAGTCCAAGTCGGAGTTTGTCACGTCAGTAGTGGCTGATCTACGTGTCTAGAGAAAAACTACACATGCAAATTTGAACTCTTATTATCTTTTACTATTTGCCTTAAAGACTCCTATTTCAAGTTATTTAGGATGAGAGGAAATCTATTTTGCGGCTTATGAGTCCGTGTAACCTACACGATCCAATACGTTTTGGAATCGGAGTCCGTTTCACGCTAAATAAGAGCTATTCTAACTCGATCATATAAGTCCAGACAAAAGAAACTCTCCATCGTCCGGTAGTTAAAGGAGACGGACCAAACAAATGGATAGACAAAAAAAGAGTCTGGAATTTTGCCTCTTTATTATTAGGTATAGATATAGACTAATTATAAAACTATATAATTACACAGATTGAGATTAATTTGCTAGACGAATCTATTAAGTCCAAGTAGTCCATGATTTGAAAATATGATGCTACAGTAAACGTATGCTAATCATAGATTAATTAAACTTCATAGATTCATCTCGCTAATTAGTCTACCATTGTGCAATTAGTTTTACAATTAGCTAATGTTTAGTCCTCCTAGTTAGTATCTGAACGTCCGATGTGACATGAACTAAATTTTAGCCCCTAGTTAGCATCTGAACGTCCGATGTGACGTGAACTAAACTTTAGCTCTCTGGATCTAGACACTAATTTTCAAAAACTTTTGATTGAATGAATTCTTAGGTGACCATATATATAGGATTCAAACAAGCCTATGCTTATAAGGTTTTAAATATATGACATTTTATCATTATAAACCCTTATAATTTATAAAATATTACTTAGGAAATAGAAGAATCATTCGAGAGATACTCAAGCGTTAAACTTGGAAAGACAATGGCTAAATGGGAGAGCATCAAAATACCTTACTCTGGATTGCTTCAAACTTTCTTGTCGCAAAAACCAGCATGTTGTTGTGGCACTACAGGGGGCAATGCATGCGCAGATTGCACCGCATGAGCATGGATCAATAACTCAACCGGTTTATCGACTTATGGTCACAATTGAATAGTACTCTCTCCATTCCACATAATAAGATTAGCTTTTCTAGATATAGGACTTTTGCTATGTACTTATGGCTAGATAAATAATAAAAGCAATGTCTCTATAAAAACCAAAATGCCTTATAATTTGGAACGAAGAGACTATTCGACTGCAAACACATGAAGATGAAATCACATGGACTTTCGAGGCTCGGGGAAGTACTCAGCCAGGTTAGCATATCACGCATAATTTATTGATACATGCACAAACCTTGACTGGAGCACGTATGGAAACACAAAGGTAGAACCAATGTGTCGTTTCTTTATCGGGCTACCGCTTTTGAGAAAGATATCAAATCATCAAGCGAGGAGGTTAGACGAACCCAATATATAAACCATGTTACACCAGACCAAAATCTTAGGGGGTGTTTGATTGGAGGAGTTAAAGTTTAATAAACACTGTAACACTTTCGTCTTATTTAACAAAAAGTTTCCAATCTTGAACTAATTAGGCTTAATAGATTCGTCTCGTAAATTACTCCTAATATGTGCCACATGCATGCAATTAATCTACATTTAGTACTCCATGCATTTGAGAGAATATTGATGTGATGAGAGTTAAACTTTAACATCTGCAAACCGAACAGGGCCTTAGTCACATCAATTGTATCTATACCAAAAAGAGTGTGGCAACAAGTGGAAAACTGATTAGGAGAACGTTACCATATACAGAGGAAAAGATTAGCAAGTGGTGGACGAGTTTCCGCCATGTGTATGGAAATACAAGCACATCAAATCAACAATAAATCTACACAACATGGAGCCTTTGGAAGGATATATATATAGACGTGTTTTCGACAAGAGAGCACTCAATGTTTAGCAGCTATATATCTCTACTACTAAAAAATTTAGTAGAGAATCGTCCACCGGGCGAGCGAAAACTACCGTAGTCATTCGCTCGCCCGGCCTTGACGCGCAGTCTACCATCCGTGGCGAAGCCGCTGCGATAGGAAGCCTTCCGGTGATTTTGCAGTGCACCGACATGTGGCCCCCCGCTTTTCTTCCGCACGCGTCCCTTCCCTACTCCCCAGCCATCGATCAATCGAGAAAAAAAAGCCCCTACCCTGCCGCCTTGACCTGTCCCAACGCCGCCGCCCGCCCCCGCCCCGGCCCTCTCCCGTCGACGCGGTGGTCCCGCCCCGGCCCACCCCCGCCAGTTCCGTCGGCTCGCCCCTGCCCCGTCACGCCACCGCCACGCCTGGTCGCTCTGTGAAGACCGAGAGAGGGCCGAGTAGGTGACTGCGCCACTAGATCTCCCCCTCCTCGCTCCGGATCGAGCCTCCTCCGCCGCATCTAGCCTGTCATCGCGATTGAGCCTCATCCGCCACCAGCCTGTCGTCGCCTTGAAGGTGATTGCTGCAACGAACTTTTGGGGTGCGGCCACGGTGATGGATTCGCGACACATCAAGAGAAGGATATGACACCACCAATGGCATGGTCGCCAACGACGCCAAGGATACCCTACAGCAGTTCATCTCTAACGTCACAAGTGACTGAGTTAACCCTACCTGGCAGTGCGGCCTAGGCCTTGGATCGGGTTGGGTTTTCTTTCTTTTCTCTGAGTTGAATCTCATTCGAGCTTCAGCGGCGGCACTGGTGATGCGTGCATGGTCTGATGGTCAGCGACAAATGCCAGGCCATCTTGGACGACCTGCTCTGGGTGATGGCCACATCAAATTCGAGTAGTAGGTAGCCTAATCAGGTTATGAGGAGTACATAGCTAATCAGGTTTCTGAGTTTTTGGCTGTAGGTAATAAAATAACTTAGTTAATCACCATGAGCGTTAATCTTTGCTGGTGGTTTTTTTGCTTTAATAAGTCCTCTGTATTTACTACTTGTCCATTATCAACCTCAAATCTATCATGATACATTTTACTTTGATCAAAGTATATATTCTTCAATGCAAGAAACTACCATTTCTATTGTTATATTCTTGGTAATGTTTGCTTTTTAAAATGTCTTGCTTCTAAACTTTACTATTTTGCTTGATCAATGCACCACGCACCCATTTCCTTCAAGCATATAGAAGGATCGGATTCTGAGAAATTTAGATTATGAAAAATGTTGCAGCCCCTTAACCATGGTGATTAATTGATTTCTGAATTTAATTGTTCCTATCCTAGCTTCCATTTTCTAATCTTCCAAGTAATTAGATAGTTGATTTCTACTCCTATTTTCTTTTGGTTGATTGACCATTGTCTGAAGGTAGGTGAATCTTGCAAGGTATTGATTAATTCATTTGATTTTTGTAGGAGGTCATCGTCACGCTATAGACTTGGGGCATATTTTTGCCAGATTTTTTGGTTTGCCTTCTTCTGCATCAGGCTAAGTTGTTCTTTTTATTTTATTAAAAAAATATATCAAATTGGATAAATGATGCATTTCCATATATATTGACCGATGTCCCTCACAGAACGCATTCTAGGACGGCGTTGTTCACACGCTGGCGGATTGACCGGGCATCAACAAGCAGTGTCATCAAGCAAGGCCGGGCATTAACAAGCAGTGTCATCAAGCAAGACTTGACGGGGATAGCCTTGCTGCTAACAGTGTCGAGCAGGACCTGACGAGGAAGCCTGCCTGCTAATGTACTGTTTATTTCAGTTTGCTCGGTTGGGATCGTGTTGTGATGTTGTTGCTTTCATCGATGGAACAGTGGTGGTAATGACTAAGTGACGGGATTAGGGGAGGACTTTGAGTGATGGGTGAAGCAGCTGTGGTAGTGCCACAACATGGGATTAGGGGAGAACAGGGTTGATGCATTGGGAGTCATTGGTTATCGGTTGAGGAACGAAATGTGATCCTGCAATTGAGCTGCACATGGCGGTTTGGAACGACACGCAAAGTGGGGGAGGTTGAAGAAAAATCTTGGGTTATCACACCCAGTATAAGAATTATGCTCCATCGTTGCCATGCATAGTACAAATCATCTTCAATTTATGTTGTATATCACCTGTGAGTTTTTGAAATGGATAAAATGATTTAGCATGACATTTTTTTGCGAGGAATTTAGCTTGACATGGTGTGCTGAATTGTTTGGAAACTATGAAACTTGAGCAGGTCAAGCAGGTTCGTGTGGCTGCAAGTGTTGGAGTGCGAGATGGGAATATGAGATTCAGATGCAGCACATGGGACGAAATGGGAATGAATATGGTTTTAAAGGGCATGCATAATGTGCTGCGTTTCCTTCAGGATGACTCCCCTGACATGGATACCATTAACATATCAGGTTGGCTTGCTCTCTTGCTTTTTGATAAGTTGAATTATCTCACCTGAGTCACATAGTAGCTGCTTAGTGTACTGAACTTTCAGCACATTCTTCTACATAAAGAAACCATAAATTCATTATCAAATTTAAAGTAAAGTGCACAACTGCACATTGGACCCTAATATTCTTTATCAGTTGGTGTTGCGATGATTATATTTTTGAGTTTTTGGATTTTAGGTAGCATGACATGTCAAGTATATTTGCGGTAGCAGTATCCCACTACACACTAATAATAGATAATAATGTGTGCAACTGTGCATAGGGATGTAATCAGAGTAGTAGCAGTAACCTGATTCCATTACCCGTGGGATGATTTTGCATTGGCTCAATGTTTGTGAGCTATTGTGAATTTATGGGAAACTTTAATCGAGACAATTTCATGATGCCATTTTCATTTTTTTAAGTTTAAAAAATTGAAATTGATCATTCTGGACTAAATAAGTCTATTGGTTTCAACCTCTAGAGTGTTTGTCCAGCTGAGGAAAAACATCTCAAGGACTGTTTGGATGCTTATAGTCCAAATAGTGCGAGATAGATTTTAAGTTCCCTTTGGCACTGTTTAATCTATATTTTAGTTCATGTTTTCTTTGTTGAAGTTGCAAATCTCTGTGCAAATGAGTTGCCAATTGGGGGCGTTCAAGGTTTGGCATATGCTTTTATTCAAAGACATTTGATTCACTAGGGAGCATGTTGAAGTTTAAAAAAATGGTTATGCTATTTTGTACTTTGTTGATAGCCTGAATGTTTGGCATATGATTCACCAGGTTTGACATATGCTCATTGGTAAGGAAACAATGATAATTGATAAAAATGATAACTTTTTTTTATTCAACTCATTTTCTTATTAGGTCATATATCATTAACTAATAAGCTTATAACTCCTTAATGTTGTTCCCATCCAGGATGTTCTCATTTTTAGAATTATTGTTCTATTAATTATTTGTATTTTTTGTGCATGCAAATGGGCTATCTAGACAATTGATCATGGTTCTGGTAACTGTTTACAATGCTCCTGCTTTAGGGATGAGTTGGCAAGGTGAGTTTCGTGATGCATGAGTTGTGGATACGACTATGGTGTAATAAGGTGAGGTTGGCCTAGATACAAGGATGAACAAACATGATAGCATTAACATCACGTCGAATATGTTTGTGACATAGTTTTATAAAACTTGCAGCAGTTATCAAGCACTGTTCTCCTTGGATGACTGTAATCTTTTATTTTTGTATTGTCATGTTGATCATGTTTGCTCTCAAATTCACAAACACAGATAGGTGCTCTGTTCAAAAGGAGCACCATCGATTTAAATGAACTGCATTGTGTTATGGCAGCAATGAATTGTGTGCGGTTGGGTTGATTCTTCCCTTTTGTCATGCATATATGATTTTTATCCCGTTGCAACGCACGGGCACTAACCTAGTACAAGATGATATGCAGTCGTTGAGGCTAGCGACAAAGGAATCAGTATAGTGATGTTAAGCCTTAACTTCTTGCTAGGATCGTGCCTATCAGAATGGGTCAAAGTCGAGGTTGATGGATACACAAAGCCAACGCTTCATCCACTACAGTGACCGACATGCATTGTTGTGTCAGGAGTTAGACGCCTATAAAGACAGGGATGCGGAGTATAGGCTTTTATGTTGGCATAGAACCACAACGCTAAGGGCCAAAATTTTTGGCAAAATGTTACTGTAGCGTTTTCGTTGTTATTTAGTAATTAGTATCCAATCATAGTCTAATTAGACTTAAAAGATTCGTCTCGTAGATTTCATCTAAACTGTGTAATTAGTTTTATTTTTTATTTATATTTAATGCTTCATGCATGCGTCCAAAGATTCGATGTGACGGGGAATCTTGAAAATTTTGGCATTTTGGGGTGCAACTAAACAGGGCCTAAATAAAAGTGTAATTTTATTACCACCTCGTTGCCCTGACTATATCTTCAGATTCCTTAAATTAGCTCACAAAGATGTATGATACAACTTAAAACATGGGCCGATTGAGTTTAGGTTGAGCTCGATCAGGCTCTCTATTGATCGAACCTAACTGCGCCCCCTGACCCATTTGGCCTAAAATTTTAAACTTTTTAATTTGATTTTTTTTGTGTGACGAATACTTTTTCGAATGATTAATTCTTTGATGAAATTGATTCAAAGACGTAGTGAAACCTATAACATGTACCGGAACATGTGGCACTATAGTTAAATAAATCAACTCTATGACCACACAAGTTATACACCTGAAAAAACAAGTTGTATGCCTCATTGCAACATAGAAATATTTTTACTTTAAAATATAATCATATGATGAACATTGTGATACTTATTTAGCACTCCCTCCATCCTTTATTAAACTCAATTTCTATAGTTATCTTAAATTATTTTTTTTAATATTTGACTAAACTTATAGAAAAACACAAAAATTGTTACACCAAATAAGCATATTATGATAATATAGTTTATGGTATATCTAATGTACTAATTTAGTGTCGTAGATTTTGATGCTCTTTTTTTATATAAATCTGGTTACCAAAGTTTGTCTTAAGACAACGGTAGAAATTGATTTTTTTCAGGAATTGAGTTAGTATATATAATAAATACTATTTCCTTTTTTATATACAATTATTTAAATTTAATATTATTAGATGCGCTATGCAGCAGTATATTTTTTTAAACGCTAACCGATAATAAAAAGTGGTGACCCGCACGTTACACTTACACCACACGCACCACGCCGACGCTCGCGGGGCCACGCGGTAGGCGCCGGCAGCGACGGTCGACGATCACCACCACGCAGGCACACACAGCCGAGAGCCACGCGAGCGGCGAAACTGCGGGAGCCTATCAGAAGCTACAGCAATGCAATGATGTCCGCCGTCGCATCGTCTTTCCCCTCGCGCGGCCACGCGGCCCCGTTCGGCGGCTCGAGGGCACTGCCACCGCCGCCGTCTACGCGGCGCAGCACGTCCCTCCGCCGTCCGCGCGTCTCGGCGCTCGGTGGGGGCCTCGAGGGAGAGGCGGGGAAGATACTGGATCCGCGCGCGACGCCGCTCCAGATCCTCGGCCTCGACGCCACCGCCGCCTTCTACTCGGCCGCCCAACTCAAGGCCGCCTTTCGCGCCCGGGTAGTGTAACGCTCACTTGTTTATGGGGAGATTTGTGCTGCTGCACAATTTTAGCTCTTGAGGCATCCTAGAAATTACAATAGTCGATTGCTAGTTTGCTACTGCAGTTTATCTAAAGAACTTGCGTACCTCCATGATCTCCTTTAATCGTGGTGTTTGGAACCACCATTTTGAGTGTTGGTTACTTTGTGATTAGGGGAAGAAGGCACCGAGTGCCACGGTATAGAAGGAACTCACAGATTCTCCAACTTACTTGCATTATGACCTCTTCTCCTTATTATATATATTTTTTGTTTAAGAAGAATAATTTCCATAAGAATAAGTAACATTTTGTTGTTATAAACTGTGCGGTGTAAGGTGAGCGTTTGCTGAGCCAAAGCTGCGTTCTATTTTTCTGGTCTAACGATGCTGCCACGACATAACATTGGGAGCTCTGTACAGGTAAAGGAATTCCATCCTGATGTTTGCAAGGGCCCAGAAAATGCAGATTTAATAATGAGGCGAGTGATCGAGGCCTATCAGGTAACTCTGTGTACTATACTTGTGTTTTGTACAAGTGCTTATGGATGCTGTCATAATAACCATGATCAAACATCATCAGACAATTACAATTCACAGCGCAAACGTGGCCTTAAAGGATTCAGAATTGTGAAGGAACTTTTGAGATAAAGCCACAAACAAAATTATGCGCAATCTAAAGTTTGATAGAAATATCTATGGCTATGTTTAGAAATCTGAATCCATGTAGTGTAACCTAAATGGTTGGTTGATTTTTACTGGTGGGAGTGTTTCCTTATTTTTTTCACCTTCTAGTTACATATCACTATTAGTCACACTGTTTTGTTTCACACACAGATGTTATCTGGCAACCAAGAAATGATGGTTGAAAGGTAGAGAATACATCCATCTGCTTGTATTCTGGACATATCATGCGATGAACCTTTTATATACACTTGTTTTTGTAGCTAACTTTAATAATAATGGGCCTCTGCTCCTTTCTTATGGATTTTCAGTGATAGACTAGGTTGTAATTGCCAGTTATCATGGCAATCTTGATTATGTTTTGATCATAGTAATTGAAGAGCTGTAATTATTCCTGGTAAATTTTATGATAACTACCAGTACACTCATATTCTGAAACATTTGTGGTTCAAAACATAGTTGGTCAGATAGTATGACAATTCTGCACTAGCAATGGGGTTGCCTGAGGAGAATATATGAGAAAAAGAATAAGAACTACTTGATTCATAGGTTTTTGCAGATAGTATGCAGTGAAAGGTCCATTATGTAATCATGATTTGCACCATATAAGTTGCCATTAACATTTCCTTTATAAGAAGCGGTTGAGGTAAAACCTAGTATGCATTATGTTAAGTACATTTGTTGCTTGTGCTAAAAAATATATTTTGGTTTGATCCACTCAACAAACTGGCAGTTATATTCTGAAGGGGAAAAAAATCTGGAATTAATCAGTGGGCTTAGTTACCAACCAACTCATCTCTCAATCCATATTCCAAAATCCAAACCTACTGAGGATTTTATGTTCTTTGTCCACTTTTCAATTTCATTATGACACTGTAATTTCTGCATTTTTTGAATGTTTTTTAGGCATCGAAAAATAAGACAATAGGGATCTTTGTTTCAGTAACCTCAAGAAAATCCTACTCATGTGCTTATGTTACAATATTGTGCAGGAACAATGTTGACCCATTTGATGAACCTGAGTGTGAAGCCTGTGACATATTTGTCAATGAACTTCTATGCATTGGCACTGGTGCTTGTATTGCTTCAGTGGTTAAGGATGAGGGTTTTGTGAATCGGCCTTGTTGTTGACCATAGTTTTGTTATAAGAATAAGGCTTGCTGCCAATTAGGTATTAGTGTCAGAATTGGCACCAGAAAACTAAAGTTTCACATAAGTTTATCATTTGTCTAATCTCCCTAATCACCATGTTGTGCTAATTTAATCCTGGCACACAATGTACCTATTTTATTGAACAATGATGTAGTCCTTATTTAGAAGCAGAACACATTACACATAGGATTGTGTTCCTTCCGTTGATGCAACCGAGTTTGTTCACTTTCCTTGTTTTTACAGACTTTATAGCCTATACACTGGGGACATAGGCCTTTCGTGTAGTTGTTGTGGACATATTTTGTCAACTTTATCTGACAAATTACAATTGTTGATGTCTACTGCAGGATGCCCTTATTCTTGTGTTAAAAGGGCACCTCATGTATTTTCATTTTCAGATGATATTGGTACAGCTCGTGCAACATCTCAAGGTAGGTCCACCACAACCACTTGGCTTAATTGGCCCACATAGTAGTTTCATTTAGCTGTTTATAAGTATGTCCACACCGTTACCTTTTCTAAGAAAAAGTTCCACCCTTTTATTTGCAGGTAATGGAGAAGATGACCTTGTTCAGCTTGCTGTTGGGCAGTGTCCAAGAAAGTGCATATACTATGTGACGCCTTGCCAACGCACTATTTTGGAGGATGTTCTTGCTAGGTACTCCCTCCGTTCCAAAATGTCTGTCGCTTTCGCTTCCCGAGAAACAACTTTGAAAAAATATATATTAAAAAATATTAATATTTATAGTACATAATTAATATCATTGGAAAGATCTTTAAGTCTAGTTTTTTTAAAAATTTATTTGGGGATATAAATGTTGCACGTATTTTCTACAAATTGAGTCAAACGTGTGGCACGAAAACCGAAAACGACAAACATTTTGAAACGGAGGGAGTACATATCCTCTGTCATGAGCTACTTTTTCGTCAGTTAGCATGATGGTAAAGAGCTGATTTATGGTAAGGAACCACCTCATTCTAGATGAGTTGGTGCATCATGTTGTGAGGAATAAGGCGGTGATGGATCAACTCATTTCATACTGTAAACCAAACAAAAAGTAAGGAGTGAGGAGATGATGGATACTTCATTCCTCAAACTAAACACCCTATTAGCCGATCATACAATTCATGTTTCAGCTTTCAAAAAAAAAATCATGCTACACTAAATTAGAACCAGTGAAAGAGGTCACATTCAGATTTTTTATACTTTATTTAATATCTTTCATGGTGGCATAAAATAATTTATATTAGAGCTGTTCATTAGTTTAGGAACTTGTTAATTGAACAGGATGAGTAGACAGGATTTATAAGTGAAACTGAGGTTGAGGGAGTTCAGGACCTATATCCTGATTGGGTACAAGCAATAAGTAAAAAATGTAAGAGTTATACATGATACAATTATATTACTCCCTGTTCCAAATTATATTATTATAGTGTCGTAAGTCAAACTTCTCTAAGTTTGATTAATTTTTTAGAAAACTATATTAATATGTACACCTTCAAATAAATGCACTATTAAGACATTTATTTAGAATTTAAAACTAATTTGATCTTGTAGATGTTGATGTATTTTTCTATAAACTTAGTCAAACTTAGAGAAGTTTGATTTACCACAAAGCTAAAATGAACTATCATTTGAAACAGAGGCAGTAGCAGCAAGAAAATAGGGACTATTATCCTTATCCACATATTACTGCTTCCTGGTTTAGCTTCAGATATCCTGATCTTTTCTCCCTCACCCATGTGGATATTATGCCCAGTGTGTTGATGCCGCCTTACGATCTCGCTGAAGCAGCAGTTCTGGATTCCCTCCTTTCGAAAGCAAAGTTTGAGAATAACAGGTACAGGAAGCCCAAAAGAGGAGCTAAATCATCCTCCGATTATGTTGATTGGATGTGATCTGATCCTGAGGCACAAAGGGGGATGCCAGTTTCAGCCAAGGCAGTGCAGTAGATTTTTGCTGGTTTTCCTGTTCTCCTTGGCCAGTTGCCCCCGGCCGGTGGAATGGCATGACGCATAGATGTATTGTAGTTTACAAATGGAATGGAATATGTTTATGTGGACAAACTGCTTTGTTTGTGGCACTGCTGGTATTTTTCATTCCATTTTCTGACAGAGAAGCCGGACCAAGTCAACACTATAAACGGATAAACCTCTGGGTATAAATATACGGTCTGGATTCTTGATTACCATAATATTTCTTTCTACCTCTGGGTATAAATATACGGTCTGGATTCTGGATTCCCATAATATTTCTTTGTCAGAATTTTACTCCATCTTTCCTTGGCATAAGAAACTCCTATGATCGACTGGGAGCTCCAGTCAATGTATCGCTATTCCGTGTAAAAAGGAAATTAGTATGTAGGAGTACTACTACTTCTTATCCCAAGTTCTTAGATCATGTTCGGATCCATATAATTATCTATCAGATGTGTTAGCCGAACAAACCAGCTAGTAGATGTGTTAGCTAGGAAAAAAAAAACCCCAACTAATAGCTACTCTCTCCATTTCAAATTATACATCATTAGGGTTTTAGATTCATAACATTTGCTATGTATATAGTCAACGTATATCTAGGTGCATAATAAAAGTTATGTACCTAAAAAAAGTCAAAACGACTTAGGTTTTTTTTTTGACATAGCATATATGACGCATAATAAAAGTTATGTACCTAAAAAAAAAGCTAAAATGACTTATAATTTGGAATAGAGAGAGTAATTGTAAGATTGATATATTGTCCATAGGTTCTTTGTCCAGGCTCAGGGTGCATTTGGTAGGGATTAGATTCTCGTAAAAACGTTTCGAATCTGGATTCAAGAAACGTTTTAGTAGATAAATCAGAATTATTTTATGAAATCGTTTGCCTAGTAGGATGAATTCTGATTCTTAGGAAAATATTTTTTAAAAAAATGTATAAATAGAACTATGTTCCAAAAAAATCTATTTGTTTTCTAGACAAAGAACAACTTAAATACAACCCTTTTTAATTTGTTATATTAGAACAGAATTATAACTTAAAATTAAAATTGGTAGCACGTACGGGAGGCAAAAGAATTGGATCAAAATCGCTGTGAAGCTACCCTTCAGCCAATCGGGAGTCGAGGAGCAGAATCGCTGCCAAGCTACCCTCCAGCCAATCGGGAGCCAATGTAAAGAACGTGAAATATTTCTCTCTCATTCTGTTTGGTGTCGACTTGTGATTTTTGGGAGAATCGGAACCCTTCGCACGACCAAACAGCCCCTTCAAATAAAGGGTTATTTGATCCATACCATTACAATTTTTAAAATTTTAAGATATGTGATTGGAGCATCTCCAACAGATTACCTAAATTCACTGTCTATCCTATATTTTAATTTGGGTAGTAGAGGCAAAAAAAAAAAACACACTCCAACAGGCTACTTACTTGACTAACTACTTTTGTTGATCCAATAAATTTCTCTCCCACTACCTACATTTGTTGGGCCAACAAACCATCTTACCTATTTTTCCTTCCTCTCTCTCCTCCCCACGCCGACTCCCGTCCCCGTCGCGCGGCTCCTCCAGCTCTTCCCTAGCGGCGCATCTCCACGACGGTGCTTCTCCTCGGTGATCCAGCGGTGTGGAAGACGACGCGGCTCGCATGGCACCCGTCCCCGTCGCGCGGCTCCTTCCCGGCGGCGCTTCTCCCCGGCGTCCCAGTGGCGAGGAAGTTGGCGCGGGCGGCCATCCCCGCCGGCGGACCTCCAGCGCGGCAGGGAAGGAGGCGCGGCCGGCCATCCCCGCCGTCTCGAGGCGAGCCCCTCCGGCGCGACCTACCGGCATGGACGGGCATATGTGGGTAGAGCCTCCCTGCGCTGGTGGCGGCATGTGCGGGCGGAGCTTCTCGGCATGGGCGGGGCGGTGGGCAGAGCTCCCTGTGGGCAGCTTCCTCCCTGGCGTGGTACGGCTGCCGAGTTCGTCGATGGCAGAAGGAGAGGAAAAGGATGACATGTGGGCTCCACATGTCATGGACTGGTAGAATGAATTTGGGAGTTATGGTTTAGGTAGTGCTGTTGGAGTTGAAAGCAAAAAAAAAATAGGTAATATTAAAATGGCCGGCTACTAAACAAGGAAATAGGTAGGCTGTTTTAGGTAGCAGTGTTGGAGATGCTCTTACAATACCTATTCTGAAACGTACCATTATAATTCTTCGTCTATCTAATCATTGCCATTTTCTACATCTCCTAGGTGCCTGGCCCATTATCAGGCTATTGTGCGCGTACGCATCTTTCGTATGGACCAAAACGCCCCTCCAGCTTCTGTCTTCCTCCACTCGCTGGCATGTGGGCCCTACAAGTCAGTTTCTTCTTTAACATCTAGCCATCCTCCACCATGCAGTGGGTGCAGTACGGGGCAGCGGTGGCGGCCTCAAGCTTGAGCAGTGCGTCGCTCTCAGAGAAGCCTGTCGGCGTCCTCGTATGGCAGTGCGGTCGCCGCGAAATGGAAGTGCTCGGACCAGACGTGGCGGCGCTTGGTGACCGCCACGCCCTGCAGGGAGCGGCGGGCCACTGCCATGGGGAATCCTGGTCCGCAGATCTGGTGCGAGCAAGCAACTCCACCTGCTCCTCCAGCAGTGCGGCCACGGCCAGCACTAGCGCTTCCTCTAGTGCGACGGCGAGCGAGAGGAGGGGGCGACGTGGTGGGGCATGGCCCATCGACAAGGACTCTGTCATGGTGTTGAACCACCCTCTGTCCCCCTGACGGCCAACTCGCCGGCCTCTGGTTGAGCACCCTGCGGCGGCGGAGTTGGACTTGCCAGTGACATAGAGGACGAAGAGGTAGAAGCAGGAGCCCGACTTGCTTTCGTTGGCCGCAGTGGTGGTGAGATGCACTGGTGCTGGCGAGGGAGATGGGGAAGAACCATCAAAGAAGGAGATGAAGGGGATGACGTGTGGAGCCTAGGGGTCAGTGAGTAGAGAGGGGTGTAGGTGAGGCTAATATCGTCCATACAAAAATATTGTATGCTACGTCTGCCTGACAGTGGCCTAGACATCCAGAAGACAGAAAATGGAAAAGATCAGGTAGACAAAGAATTATAATGGCAAGTTTCAAAATAGGTGAATTGTAATGCCAGATATAAGAACTTTGAAAATTATAATGGTATGGATCCAAATAACCCTAAAATAAATGGTATGCTATAGAGGTTGGTGATACCTCATCCATATACCTAGATTTTGGGTGTCGGGTGGCTCGAACTATGCATGTAGAGATAGCGGTGCCGGCGCATATTGGGTGTCGGTGGGTCGGGCTCTGCACGTAGAGGCAGCGGCTCGAGAGCTGGTGGCGCATGGAGCTAGTAGGACCAAAATAGGGTTGTAGTCTCATGGTACATGAATACATGATGATTGTCGAGGCCCGGTGTAAACAACAAAATTCCTCTCACTATGACGGTCCAGAAAATCTAAAAATAATAAAAGGGCTAGTGCCCAGACGTCCAATCGCAGGACTCGTCAGATGCTACTCCCTCACCTGCGCCCACATCGCATCCCACGCCTCTTGCGCCTGCATTGCATCCCATCCCATGCCCCCGCGACCCGCATCCTATCCCACGTCAGCGCCTGCGTCCGAACGCAGCAAACTCGATGACCCCCCCACTCCAACGCCAACACCGAGGCGAGATAAAGGTGGAAAGGAAGGAGAGGGAGAGGAGAGGGCGAGGCGCGTCGCGCGAGGTAGGAGCTGAAGCCCTACGACAGGCCGTTATCCGCCAGCTACCGGCGCCATTACAATATGACACCTGATCTACTTTTTAAATATCCAAATGCAACACTTGCAACATACGTCTAAAGAAGATGAAATATTTAAAACCTGCGTCTGAAACACATGCAAAAACACTCGAAAACACATAAAAAACTATTGTAAAACATATGCAGCATCCAAATAAAAACACTTGCAACATACGTGTGAAAAATATATGCAACATCCAAATAAAATACACTTGCAACATACGTCTAGAAAAACAAATGAAACATTACAAACAGAAGCTTGCAACATGCGTGTACAACTATTGCAACATATGAAACATCCTAATCTACTTTTACAACATCCATATGAAACATTTGTATCATACCTATGAAACATTTGAAACACTTAAAACATAAGGCTTGCACATATATTTTTCATCCTTCTTCCGTACGACGCAGCGCAGAGCTGGGAGAACGACCGGTTTCCACCAGGCGGCGGCTGAGGATGGTTGCGGCTGCAACAGAACCGACTAATTATACAAAATTAAGAAAATCACCCGCCGGAGCAGACAATTTAGCAAACTTGAGCCCGTATAACCCGGTAGTCCGTGAAATCACGAAGGATTTCAAACCAACTCGCACACCAGCCAAGATCATAATAAGTTTAGCGGTCACCATCATAAATTACATAAAAATTCGCATCACAGATACATCAGAGTTTAGACATAGTTATTACAAACCGAGTTCAAATAGAAAGTAGCGAAAGTAAATAGTTCAAATCCACACACATTCACACGGAGTTTGAAATAAAATGCTAGCTGATGATCATTTCCAACAAAAGCATTAGATGAGACGTAAGAAACGACCATTGTCCATGGTCCTAAGCATCACCAATGCAGGATAAAGGCAGTTGATACAGTAGCCGTAATACATCTGCCCATCTACAACAAGTGGGAATAAAACCCTGAGTACGAGAAGGTACTCAGCTAGATTTATTCGACATAACCAAAAATAAAAATAACACCAAAGAATCATGAATGTCTTTATAGTGGTGTAGCTGACTCATTTGTAAAAGATAATTCTAGCATTTTAAGAATATTTTCTAAAAGCATTATATCAAGTTAATCATTATTAACCTGTCGGTAACATTTGCACCTATACTAGAGCAAGCATATGATTAGCAATTAATGATAACCAATGATTATTAGCAACTTTCATAATGTCATATCCATTATAACCATCCAAGTGTTCCATCAACATTAATACGATGAAGTAACTCAAGTCGAAGTGTTCACTATCCAGTGAACGATGGCAATTCGAATCGATTATTAACCAGCTGGTAATTTATTCCTCACACAAACCTCACTCACCCGCTAAAGTGAGATATTGGCCACCGAGTCAACTATCCAGGTAAAGTCTCGAGTTTGCCAGGAACCATGTGTACCCGGGGGCCGATCGATTGCCCTTTGGTCTTATCATCGCGCCCCTGTGTCCTACCACACCTTCTCCGGTATAGTGCGCTGCGGGCAATCTACTCGGCCCAAATAATCTCTCAGTTTTACGATCGAAAGGTACTTTATCCGGCCAGCTAAATATGAGACATGCGTTCAACATGACCCGAGACCCAACAATGATCGGTCTTTAATTGACACAGACGAAAATCACTACAGTCCAAAACCCTGTAAGTTTCCGTCCGGTCTCAACTTTAAATTAACACTTAGTTATCCCATGATGACATAATTATTCAAGCAGATCTAGGTAACCATCTATAGCTCGCAGGTGACAGGAAATCACCCGACTTCTACCAGTCTAAGCCAGCTAAGCATTGACTCGACTGCGAATACCAAGGTAGCAAGGGTAGAGGATAACAAAGGTAGACAAGGTATAATGCAACAACGGTTGCAAACAACTCCTGAACGTAACACATCAATTAAAGTAAAGCATTAATTAAATATTTGCAAACCAAGGGAGAAATACTCCGGGGCTTGCCTCTCTCGAAAGAACTCGGCGATGATCAGGGCACTCCTGAAGCTCCTCAACGTCTCCCTCGGCGGCCTTGAGCACCTCCTGCTGGGCACCTCGAGCTGCTCTTCCTGCTCCTCGAGAACTGCTACCGGGTTCTCCTCGTTCGATCCTGTATGATGCAGGTGCATAAGTGCAAATGGAATAGTGCATCGGCAAAAAGATGACGATATGAAATGACCATGTAACATGAAATATAGATGCATTAAGTTGCATATAATAAAAGGAATTCACACAACATACATACATAACATGGAAAAATACAGAACAACAACCTATGCTACAATACCAGTAAGTATAAAGTGCTTCAAAGATACACCGAAGATTTACTACTTTACTAATCATGCACAAACAAAGCATAATTAAACCCTAATTAGCAATAGAGTTGAACAACAACCCTTGTTGCAAAGTTATAGAAAAATCTAGAAAAATTACAGTAGCTTCCTGGTACCTAACATAGCATGCCACAAAAATTTCACTGCATTTGGATAAGTAAAATATCCTACACAAAAATGACAAGCTATAGTATAAATATGAGCATGAAAATACTTTGTATTATAAAAAGTATCAAACAACAGATTTAATATTTTTCCTATATTCTACATAGTAAACAATCACTGTACAAAAATTATCATATGCATGTTTTATACAAATTTCCCTCTCTAGCAAAAATAACAAAAATCAGCCATAAATAGCACTTGAACTAGACATCAATATTTTTCTACAGAACATGCATGACATATATTCTTCATATAAAGTACACCACATAAGGAGAATAACAAACTTGGAATCATATTTTTCTGAGCTTCCTATGATTTATTATGCATTTCTTAAGAAAACAGCAATTACAAGAATTAAATAAAGGTCCATAGAAAAGTATCACATCAACATGCAACAACTTTAAGCTATAGGTCTAGTCATGAGGATCACAACAAAATTTATTTCACCATTTTTGGAGCCAAAATGAGCAAGTTATGATTTTCCAAAGCATTTACATAATTTCTGAAAATCTATTTTCCAAATTCCTTTTAAAATCAGCCGCTGAAAATGCTGGGTGCACCCGGTGCAGTGCACCCGCAGGCGCTGGCAGCTGGGTCCGCAGTCAATTGGGACCCCACCCGTCAGCCACTCGAGAGCAGGGGCGACACTGACCGGCGGTTTCCTCACCAACGACGAGGTCTCCAGCCAGGCCAAGGTCCCCCAGATGACCACCTTAACCCCACGAACTCGAAGGTGCACACACGATAGCCAGTGGAGCTCGGGAAACCGGTCACCGCCGTGCATGACGGAGTGGCGGTGCGGGTGGTCGCCGGCTGGCCATTCCCGACCAAGAGATGGCCACGGAAAGGGTGCTCGAGCACCGGGGAGCCGAGGCGAGCAAGATGCGCGCAAGGAAAAGATAGAAGGTGGGGCGGAGAGGAGGAGACCACGGAGCGAAAATCTCCGACGAGCTCAGTCATGCTCGGGCGAGCAATGCCCGTCAAAGGGGCCTTACCACGGGAAGCTTACGCGAGCGCGGGCTGTGCAAGGAAGAGGCGGAGCTCGAAGGAAGATGGAGGCTCTGGCGGTGAGCGGAGGCGGTCGGAATGGGCGACGCCGGCTAGCTCACACGCGGGCGGTGTGGAGGAGAGCCGCTCGGCTTGCTCGGCTGCTGCGGTGGAGCGAAGGAGGAAGAAATGGAGCGAGTGGGGAGAAGCGGAGCGCCTGACGGCTTTGAAGGCGGCCGTCGGCTGGCCGAGGCCCGTGGAGTGCCACTCGGCCGGCGACGCCAGCGCATGGCGGCCACGGGGCGGCCGGCGCCTGTACGTGGTCGGGACGGGCACGTCCGCGCGCGGGAGAGGGAGGCGCGGCGCGGGCATGGGCCTGGGCCGGGGAAGCCACGCTAGGCCAGAAGGAGGAGCGCGAGCGCGAGCGCGGTGCACGGGAGAAAGGCCGGGCCGGCTACGTTGATGGGCCAAAAGGGAGGCGACGACCCGGTAAGCAAAGAAAACATTTTTTCTTTTCTATTTCCAAATCCAAAATTTTCTAAACAGTCCCAAATTCGAATTTTAAAGTAGAAAAAGACATTTTCAAAACTTGACCCCAAAATAAAAGTTGTTCAAAATTTAATTCTCTACAACATTGCTTTAGGGCACCTTTTGAAATTCCAAACAGATTTTGAAATGGAGATTCAAAGTCCATTTTAAATCAAATTTCCATTTTTCTCAATTATTTTTAAAAGCAAAATTTTAGGAAATTTTGAATACCAAACTTGCTCCAAAATTTATGCCAAACATTTCTAAATGATTTGCATTACCAAACAAATATATTTATTAACCTAGCAAGTATAGTCATGGCATAATAATTCTTTTTAAACAAACAAATTTTAACATCCATGTGTTCACTAATATGTTTCAAGGTCATGTTACATTCATTATTTCATGTAATGCTAATGAATGCATGACAATGCTTATGCTCATGCGTAACACCGGGGTGTTATAGCGGCCTGGCAGTGGCCAGCTGCGCCTGGCCTAGGCTCGGCCAACAACGGCTCCTTCTCCTGGCCGCCTGACCCGGGCGCGGCAGAGGACGGGCATGGCGTGGCGAGGGACGGGGTGCGCCACGGGGATGGCTGGGGCGGTGCGCCAGAATAGGCCACGCGCGTGAGATGGAGGCGCCGCGGCGGAGCGGGGCGGGCAGACGGCCGCACGGTGGACAACACGGAGTGGGGAGACGAGTGTAGAGCAGGGAGATTTGATTTTTTTCGGTCCAGATGGACAGCCGCCCGAGCATGAGCATTATCGAAAAGAGAGTAGGATTCTTACTTAATTCTGCTCTGAATCTAATTTTAAGCGTATCCAATATGGCCGATTGACAAATTGGTTATATCCATATCTAATAATAAAGAGATAAAATTTCTCACCTCCTCTAATTTGGTTTGGTCCATCCATTTGCTTGGTCCGTCTCCCTCTAACTACCGGACGATGGAGAGTTTCTTTCGTCCGAACTTATATATAACCCATGCTCATACGAATTAGTATAGTCCGAGTCCAAAACGTATTTACGGTGCTATTTGTTTTCCTATTCTTTCTACTCTTTTCCAATCTAAATACGGTGTCCGCCTTTCTTGCGCACCTGAGTATCCGTATCCTCTACTAATTTTTATCTATACCTACTTTTTTTTAAAGTCACCTCAAAGCAGAGTCCAATCTATGTACGTTCTCTTTTCCCCTCGGCTGTTAGAGTTTCTCAAATTATGGTTTTGGAGTTTTTGTTTTCGTTCGTGAGTCATATTTGGATTTGTTATCAGATTCGTTTCCTTATGTTCAAATAAAAGATTGGTTTGCTTCTGTCTTTTCACGTTGGTTTGTATTTGCGTCCGGTTTTTCTTACTTGTGTGCCTGATTTCCTTTCACGTTCCCTTCTTTTTTTGTAATTTCGTTTTTTCTTAATAAAAATAAATAACAAATATAATATTTTGATCCCTTGACCTACAAATATATATATATGTTCACCACCAAATTATTAATCACGTTCCCCTTCTTTTTTTGTAATTTCGTTTTTTTCTTAATAAAAATAAATAACATATATAATATTTTGATCCCTTGACCTACAAATATATATATGTTCACCACTAAATTATTAATGCAGTTTTAGTTGAGAATAAAAATACAAATGGTCCAAGTAATCAAAACGCAAACTGAAGTCTGGAGTAGTTTGTTATCCAATTTAGTCTAATAAATATCTCTCCAAAAGCAATCCTTCACTAGACCTATCATGTAGAAACCGAAAGATGCTTCACGTCATAATCATCGGATAGACTGGTCTTACCGACTTTAATTAGATATTAAAATTATATTTTTTTATGAATCCACAAAGGAAGTCATATAACTCAAAATTTAACTTTACCAACACATGGATAGTATGAAACTAAAATTATGATATATTTATAAATAAAAAGTTTTGTGTATTTTGGAACAGAAGATAAAAACTCTATCAAGAATTTATTTTAAATTTGATACAGGCTTGATAGGGTATAGTCATATTATTGCCAACATTAACTTATATTATGGATGACATAGTCATCATAAAAAATAGCTTTGAAATTTTTATAGAAATAGCATAACATAAATAGATATGTATCAATCCGATCCTCGTTTTTTCGTAAATGTTTTGTAGATTTTTTTATACCCGTTGCAACGCACGGACACATTTGCTAGTTATATATTAAATAGAAAAAAAATCCAGTCCACACATCTCGCGTCGCTGGATCTCCTACGGCTCCCCCGAAACGTCGCCTTCCCCCTTCGCCAATCGCCACCAAATCCCGCAGACGAACGCGGGCGCGGCCTCTCCAACGGTCATCTCCTCTCTATACAGCCAAACCCCAAACCCCAACGGATCGGTCCAATTCAAAACTCGAATCCTGCGCTCCTTCCCCAAACCACACCCTCCCCACGTCTCATCCTCGCAAGCCTCCCCGATCCCCCAGCTCAACGAGATCCGGCGACCGAATCCCCTCTTCCCCGACCACCAGATCGCAGCGATGGAACCGGATCCGGTCGCCGCGGGGGCATCCTCCTCGCCGCCGCCGCCCTCCGACCACCAGATCGCAGCGATGAAGCCGGATCCGGTCGCCGCGGGGGCATCCTCCTCGCCGCCACCCTCACCAGCGCCGGCCGCGTCCCCGCCGCGGCAAACGCGAGGTACTGTTTCTTAGTTCTCAGGCTAGGAGTAGGGTTCCTTTATTATTGGGGTGTACCCGGTTGGCGTGGCGTGCGTCTTCGCCTCACACGTGCTGGTGTTTGCTTGCCAGATGACGATGAGCGGGGAGCGGTGGAGTGCGCGGATCCCGGGGGAGGCCTGAATCCCGCGCCGCCGCTGCCGCCTCAGCAGGATACAGGTTCGTTCTCTTCGTCTAGACGCAAGCAGCAGATGGCCAGTAGGGTTTGCTGCGTCCCTCTCACGGTGGGAAATTGTTCGCAGTTGAGGACGCCGCGGTGGGCAGCGAGGTGGAGCCAAAGGAGGCGATGGCAGGAGTAGGGGAGGCTCTCCGCAGCTTCATGGAGGTGAGAGCTCCTTTGGATGCCAATTCGTGCTTATCGTAGATGTACAAATATCTGACCAATCGGAGAAATTGAATTAGAAAAATCTTTAAAGGCCATGAAACCGAGCAGCAAAATGTTGATTTCTTCTTTCTCCATTCGCAATGATGGTTGAACTTTGTTTCAAGAGCAAAGATGACAGGGCTGTTCGCTTCTGATTACATTGTGTCTTTTCTTCAGGAGTTTGGGGTTCAAGGAGAGGACTCTATTATCTTGTCACCGCGGCTGAAGGAGATTAGTACTCCTGACCGCCCAGCTGCCCTCCGCTTCCTAGGTACACACAACTATCATACACATGCTTTGCTTAAGTATTTGAAGTATTTTGATTCCTATAATTATTTGTGGTGTTTGGTCTTTATTTGTGTGTAGGGGAGAAGTATAACAACCTCATGGAGAGGTACAAGAAGCAGGTGGTCAAGTGTTCTGAGGACTGTGAGCCTAGATATAATGGCCTGAAGAAGAAGTACACAGACGAGTGTGCAGAGAGGCGGCGTCTGTACAATGAGCTTATTGAGCTAAGAGGTAACATTAGGGTGTTCTGCAGATGCAGACCTCTGAGCTCCGATGAGGTCACCCGTGGGTGTTTATCTGTGGTTGAGATTGAACCATCACAGGAGACCGAGCTGCAGTTCGTCCCTAATGAAAAAGAAAGAAAGCCCTTTAAGTTCGACCATGTTTTTGGCCCAGAGGATGACCAAGGTATATTTGACTGAAACTGTACCTAGCTAACTTGTCAAGTATGTTATTAGTATACATGTTTAAGTATGATGAATTTAACCGGTCGTATTCCAACCTTTTTGTGCAGAGGCTGTGTTTTCAGAAACAGTGCCCGTTGTTAGATCAGTGATGGATGGTTTCAACGTATGCATCTTTGCATATGGGCAAACAGGAACCGGGAAAACTTTCACAATGGAAGGGAGTCCAGAAAATAGGGGTGTAAATTATAGGGCTTTGGAAGAACTATTCAGAATGTCAGAGAAAAGAAGTGCATCTGTTAAATACACATTTTCTGTAAGCATCTTGGAAGTTTACAACGAAAAGATCAGAGATCTTCTTGATGAGAGCAATGATCAATCAAAAAGGTACAATTCCTTCCTTTCTCCTTTTGGCGAGAAAAGATCCATTGCTTAAACATGTTATCTTGTTGCAATTCAAGGTTGGATATTAAGCAAAATGCTGATGGAACACAAGAAGTTCATGGTTTAGTTGAGGCTCCAGTTTATAACATAGATGGTGTTTGGGAGAAACTAAAGTTTGGTGCTCAAAATAGATCTGTTGGCTCAACCAATGCTAATGAACTCAGCAGCCGCTCCCACAGGTGAGGGCTTTGGTGTTTCACCTTGTGTTATGTATTCATTCTAGTTAATTAAGATCATAGTCTATGATATACTTCCATTTTGTAAGATTGATCACTATCATTTAGATTCAGTTTTTGTCAGTTATCATACTATAGCACTGAGATAAAACATTTTGCCTCTTGCAATCTATTTGCAGTTTGGTTAGGGTCACTGTTAGGAGCGAGAATTTGGTGACTTATCAGAGGAGCAGAAGCCACATATGGCTAGTTGACCTTGCTGGAAGTGAGAGAATAGCTAAAACTGGGGTAGAAGGAGATAGGCTGAAAGAATCACAGTTCATCAACAAATCACTATCTGCCTTGGGTGATGTTATATCTGCCCTTGCCTCAAAAAATTCCCATATTCCATACAGGTTAGTCCTATTCACATACTAAGGTATCTACTTTGCTTAGCTGCTTAAATTATCTTGGTCTTACCACCTCCATTTCCTTTTTGCTGTCAACTAGGAATTCCAAGTTGACTCATTTGCTCCAAAGCTCTTTAGGTAAGTTTTCCCCTTGTACTACTTACGTGGCAATTGCACTGTTCTTTTTAGCAAACTGATGAAGTTTCATATCCTGTTGATTTCATTAGTGTACTAGAATGTACCAAAAAAATGACAAGGTGATGAACTTGCTTGTTCAACATTTTTACAGGTGGGGATTGCAAGACACTAATGTTTGTGCAGATAAGTCCAAGCTCTATGGATTCAGGAGAAACTCTCAGTTCACTCAATTTTGCGAGTAGAGTCCGGTCTGTAGAACATGGCCCTGCTCGTAAGCAAGTCGATCCAGCCGAAACTTTGAAGTTCAAGCAGATGGTAATTTGACTCTCCAATCACACTGAATAGACACTATATAGTTTGGTTATATTAATATAAAATCTATTTCAGACTGAAAAACTTCGGCATGAGGAAAAGGAAAATGCACAGCTGAATCAACACTTGCAGCTGATGCAGCTCAAGCATGCTTCTCGTGAGAATGTCTTCAGGACACTAAATGAAAAGGTATTGCCTCGAGTCTCATTGTATTGATTTGGTTGGATCCTACTGGATACCTACTGTCATGGAATCAAATGTTGACACAAAAAATGTTTTGCAACAGGTGAAGGATGCTGAACAAGCATGCAGAAATTATCAGCAACGGGTAAGTAGGAGTCAGTTATTTCTAGTTCCTAAAGACTGGTCCCCTCTGTGTATTCTAACCTGTGCTCATGAAATGTACTCCTCTGTACAGATTAGAGAGCTGGAAAATGAATTAGGTAATGAGAAGAGGGCTTCTAGGGATTCTGCTAGATCCTCGAGGCCGCCACTTGTTCCTCCGAGACAGAGACAACCTCAGGGAAGGAATAACAGCTACATACCACCTTCAGGCCCTTCTAGATGGAGGCTCAAAGCCCCCACGATTAACAACAAAGAGAACATTCCTGTGGGGATGAAAAAACCAAATCCTGTGGATGATCCTAATAAGGCTGTTGGCAGAGCAAGGCGCGTTTCACTTACCCCGGTGATGCGAATCCCCACCCAGCCCAAGAGGCGATCTTCGATGGCAATACTACCTTCTGTGAGGGAGCATTTTTCTGTGCTAAACGAGAAGAGAGGAGGATCTCAACTGCCAAGAGCATCAGTTGCGACATTTGGTGTGAATTTGGTTCCAGGAACACCCCTAGCAGGATATGGTGGACCTGTTGATGCTACCCCAGATGGAGCAAAGTACAGGAGATTTGATTTTGGAAGCAGCAGCAAGTTCACAAGCCCTCCTCAAAATGTGGGCACGTGGAACAAAATGGTCACACCGCAGCAGAAGCTGGGAATGGCACCGACAGGAGGTCCTGCAAACGCAGCGAAGCTGTGCTTCAGCATCCAGAAAAGAGTTACGCCTCCACGTGTTCGGGCAATGCCGCCTCCACTTGTTCGGGCAACTTCTGGTTTGGGCATCTTCGACGCAGCTCTGCGTGAGAATATGGCTGTGGGGATAACCGGCAAAGCGAGGCGGGTGCTCAACGCCAAGAGAAGACAATCTGTCCTCTAACTCTGGAAGCTAAGGTACAGCAAATGTTTGGACGTTCAAACGGAGCTGCAGTGTTAGTGAAACCGTGTCAGGACAGAAGATGTTCTTTTCAGCATCTTTATTCATGTGGATTCTGCTTAGTTCCTACTAGTTACATTGTTCATGGAACTCGTTGATTGTATTTGTTCGTTACTCAAAAAGCTATGTTAACATCTTTCATGGAAGTCGTTGATTGTATTTGTTCGTTCCTAAGAATCGCTTGCTTTACACTCTTGTTCAATTTTAAATCATGTTCATGAAACACCCAGATTCTGCCACGAACATAATGTTTCTCAGTGATCGATCACAGGTCTGGCAATCACATTCCTGATGATTTCAAATTAAACAGCGTGGACAGACTCCAGTCAAACTCAAATTCACAACGCAAAAATTTGAACAGCCCTACTAACCAGAACAATTGAACAACTTAAATGTCAAATAAAAGAATTATCCGTACTTGGACCCACACACTTTTTCAAAACTATCTGTCATCAGATTTACCAGCTACAACCTTGGACAGCCTGACCGCTGTACCTTTCCCGCACGAGCTCGTGTTTGCAAGTCTCATCGGCACTGCTGTTACAAATCAAGTGTTTAGTCACCTTGGCTGCTTGGACCTGAATTGGTCTCTCCAAAACAAGAACCAGTGCTTCCTTCTCCAACTGCAAGCAGTAGCTTCCGAAAGTCTCTATATCCACTTTGAGCCTGAAGTCCAGACTGAACAACAGATCCAGTTCAAGCACATTCATCTCTCTTGTGGTAATTCCTCCAACTCTCCCGTAGTA
Source organism: Saccharum hybrid cultivar R570 (assembly GCA_038087645.1). Taxonomy (NCBI): domain Eukaryota; kingdom Viridiplantae; phylum Streptophyta; class Magnoliopsida; order Poales; family Poaceae; genus Saccharum; species Saccharum hybrid cultivar. The sequence continues at coordinate 23,268,844 of JAQSUU010000496.1, forward strand.
TGCATTGTTGAAAAACCTGCAAATAAAAGGCATCCAAAAAAGTTATTGGAAAACTTTCTTCAGTTTATCTTCGTTATGGAATAAAAAAAACCTTGATCAATATAGGCTTTCTTTTACTTGAAGTTTGGTTAAAAGATTATTTTCCACTGTCAGGGTGGAATTCACTTACTAATCTTGGGCATATTGGCCATCAACACCTGCCCCTTCATCTTCACCTTTCCTCACCTCATTACTACCCTTAAATTCCACCATATGTTATCACCTCATTATTAATTGACTGATGCATTCCTATTAACTAGTGCTTTAACAAAAAAAAAATGGTACTACAACAAACATGAAATCCCCCCGAAATACAAAATTGACAAATAACTGAGAAAAATAAGTCTAGCATTTAGAGATAAAGAGGCTTCTTAATTCTTATATAATATAAAGAAGGCAAATTGCTTAAATACCAAATAAGATAGCTGGACATTCCTAGTGATGCTAATTTATTGACTCAGCTAAGGTTGAGTTTGCATCTATGGTCAGTATCATTACTGAAGACCTGATATCAGTCTATGGCTAACAGTATGTAAGATCATACTTTCATACAAAATACATAGTGAAAATGTAACTGTAAAGCTGTTATGGTGGGTCCTTACGCATCATCTATGAATTTGGCAGCAACAACAACACTTGCAATAAGCAAGCGATGGACACTAAATGACGTCATGTAAATGTTTGGTTGCTGTAGATATCTCTCCATGTAGATAAGTCCCAACACAAAGCAAGATGGGCTGCACTTTGCATACTTGAAAATGCGTTCTGCATAGAGCTTTATACTAAGTTCAGGTACCCTCTGACCATGAAAGATAGTGGTTGACTCCTTTATTTTACTGGAATCTAGTAACTCTTCATTCTGCTGAACCTTCTTGTCAAGATACGCTGAGAGAAGCAACAGAACCTTTGGAAAATCAGCATCATCTTTCTGTGTGTGGGATACTGTCAAACCCAAGGACAAGTAGCTCTCCAGTTCATCACCAGCAGTAGTTGTAGGTGACTCCATTGTCATAGGCAAACATTAGTGCTGTAAAGACAAAGCAATTCGTATTCAACAAACGTTCTGTTGATGGAAGGGGCAATATAAGTAAAAAACTTAGATACTGATGCATACATTACAACAACTAAATTTGGATAAGAGACTTCAATATCCAAGCACACACAAAAGCTTCATAGGTTTATTGCTTCCCATAAGATGCAGGGTCAAATGTCAAATCCATGTGCGACAACATGCTTACAAATATGTTGTGAATGCATGTGTACCTCATACAGACAAATAATAACATCATGAGGTTGGTCCAAATTAAATCAGCACTGCCAAGTAGGCAAGTGCCAACCATAGCAGGCAAAGGAAAAATATAACATGATTTAAGCACAGCGCGCATGGTTCTCTACCGTCCTGAGCCGAACAAGGGCCTTCATTCCCTCACATGAAACAAGAAACGAAAAGGCAAACAGTTCCAGATATACACAAACCCAACTCCTGTTTTGGGCATCATCTACCATTCCGAAGAATATCTGGCCAACCGACCTCCTTTATTTCCAAATCTTTATTAGCTATATAAAAAAAGGAAATCACACGGAACAGCAAAAAGTTGTTGAGATGCACAAATCTTACACCATTTCCCGCAAAAAGGTCGCACCACACGACCTTCAAATCCAGAGTATTGAGCAATCCCATCGCTTTTGCGCACCTAGATTTTGTCGGCATCGACACCGAATGCACAAACTTTGCACGAAATTAGGGGAACAGAGACCACAGCCGGTCGTACCTGAGCAGTTGCCAGAATCTTAACCCAAATAGCCACGATTGGAGCAAGTGAAAGCCCCCTCCGCCGCTAGCTAACTAGCGTGCTCTGTAGCTAGAGATCCAAACCAGAGAGGGAGAGAGAGAGAGAGATTTCCTTACATAGTGCTCCAGCAGTGTAGCTGTGTCTCGGGAGAAAGCATCCGGGGCTTCAGGTCCAACTCCTCGCCGCCGTCGCCGCTGTCCTTTCCCCAAGAAGGAGCAGCCGCTCCCCGGATGCTGCTGAGGCCAAGATGCACAGCGGCGCTACACACTAGAGAGAGAGAGAGGTATTGAAAGGGAGAAGGGCCACTCACTGTTCAGCACAGTGGGCATTATCCCATGATAATGACATGGCACACAACAATTATGTGGCTGTTTGTAGTTTGTCTCTTAAGACTAAGGCCTCGTTTAGTTCAGTGAATTGGGGAGAAAAACACTGTATCAGAATTTCTGTAGCATTTCGTTTGTATTTGGTAAAAATTATTCAAATTTTAACTAACTAGGCTTAAAATGTTCGTCTCGCAAAGTACAACAAAACTGTGCAATTAGTTTTTGATTTCATCAACATTTAGTACTCCATGCATTTGCCAATATTTTGATGTGACGGGGAATCTTCTTTTTGCATAGTGAAATTTGGAGAAAAATTGGGGGAACTCAACAAGGGGTAACAAAAGACATCTTAACTAAAACTTACTTATTAAGTGTAATAATTGCATACAATAGGTAATAAGTAGTTAGAGAAGCCGGGTCAAGTAGTGCAAATCCATGTCACCATGTGACGAAGCACGAAGAGCACGCACGGCTTAACCGAGCTTCAAAGCGGTGCAGTCGCTTTCGTTTCGTTTGGTTCTTCCTTATCCGTTCAGCAAAATATTCGTGTCGGTTTTCCCACGTCCAAAATATCCTTGTCGGTGCAAGGAATCCGGACTTTGAGAGAGACAAAAGGGCAAAAGGCAAAGCGTTTATATAGGCACAATCCTCCCACAGCTTGTTATCAAAAAAAAAAAAAAATCCTCCCACAACTCGCTGCTTCGTGACGAGGTTGCTGCAGTTGCTATATACCTAGATAAATATTTAAGTGAAGAACATAATTATGTTTGACTAGCAAATACATCTGTGTGTTAAAACAGAACTCAATAATAGGAACCAGGCTGCATATAATCAGGAGATGTTGTTCTAACTCGTACGAGTCTAGATCACATACAAGATAGTAGAGGGTGACCTAATACATAGTAAAATCGAACTATTTATTTATTATCGCTAGACACGAGTTGTCCTCTCGTATGAGCATGGGTTATGGTCGAGTCACGTAGAGCCGAATAAAAAAATGATTATACAGAAATTTTGCCTCTTTAATATTATTATTACTAGCAATATCTTCCTGTATCTATCGTTCCTCTTATATCTTAGGGCATCTTTGGTACACCTCCTAGTTGGCTAGTCCTAGCATCACTTTCAACTTCTGCGGAGCCCTGCCAAACACTTAAAATGCAACTAGATTTTGGTAGGGAGCTGATGAGAATCACTTCTCCATTTACACTACGAGCTGAGTAAAAAAAACGCTATCCACTGCTTCCGCTACTCTTCATTCATTTGTCACAAGAATCACTTTAGAACTGATTCTCGTATGCTCCCCGCCAGAATCACTCATTAGGAGAATGAAGAAACAAAGCTCAAGAATCAAGAAATGAAAATGCTAAAGTGGTCCTTAGGCCAGTCTCAGTGATGGTTTCATGACTTAGTTTTCAATACACCCATATTTTAAAAACAATGCAGAAAAGTTTTATCCCCATAAAACTCTCTCTATTCCCATGAAATATTCATCATCTATCTCTTTATCTATACAGTGTCAGCATATTTAATGTCTATAAAAACTCTATAAAACTCCCATTAAAATTGACCTCAGTACGTGTTTCTCCATTTGCGGTCAGAGCGATTTATGTATGGTCACGTTCATGGACTACGTCGTTCCATTTTCTCACTTTTTTCCTTTATTTTTTATTTCTTTTCTCTATCACAATTTTTTTCTCACTATAATATGTACTACATCTGTTTAAAAAAGAATGCAACTATAGATTGCGTGTCACAAAAAGTGGTTCACGTTTAACCAAGTTTTTAATGAATAATATTCACAGTTATGTCTTAAAATTAATTTTTTTATAAAAATACATTTCGTAATTAATCTGATGGTATTTATTTTGTATCATAAATATGAATATTGTTTTATCTATAATTGGTCAAACTTAAGTTACTAAAACATGACACTGTGCTAGAATTGCATTCTTTTGGGGACAGAGGTCGTATAATTTTTTAAAAGACGTTGGACAACAACAATTTACATGTACAAGTTATGATATTCATATAATTTATTATGTAAAGTTGTATTTATAAAAGTTATGTTGAAAAATTGTCATGAATAAGTTTGCCTTATGAACAAGAGTTAGACTTCCAAAGTTATATAAAAATGTTATCATGACAAGTTATCTATAACATATATTAAAAACCATATTAACTAAGTTATGTTAATAAGTTATGTCTTATGATATATATTATAAATAAGGGCAGCGTTATTCTACACCTTAGGGGTAGAATATTATTCTACACCACAAGCCAATACTGAAACACGACTACTAAACAGTCCTGAATTAAATTTTATTCAGTATAACAGCTCGATGTAGAATAGTATTCTACACCAAGGTATAGAATAACGCGTGTATTATACGTAATCTATAGCATATATTAAAAAACATATTGACTAAGTTATGTTAATAAATTATGTCTCATAAAATATATTGTACGTAAAATTTTGTGTGCAGCCTTATAACTTTCTAAAAACGAAGACTTAAAATATTTTTTTTAAGGAAAAGTTGCGGGATTAGCCAGCGATGATCAGTGGCTCTGCCTCAGACTTTGAGCAAACCTTATCAGCAAATTTCATGCATCTAATTGCATCTATGATGTTACATTGTTGTCTCGGTAAACAGTGGCGGATCCAAAGGGGGGCTGGGTGGGCTGCAGCCCCCCCTAAGCTTGATTTTTGCCTTTAAATTACTGTAGCTTAGTCTTAAATCCACTATTAATCTTCAACTTTAGCATTAAACCTTTATTATTTAGCCCCCCTAGATGCTTATCCTAGATCCACCACTATCGGTAAATCCAATCGGTGGTTCCACACTAGGAGATTAACGGGCAGCTTTATCACTATGGGGTACACATGCATCCAAACAACGGGGGTAATCTGTAACTTGCTCAAGCTTCATACTTTAAACAGATGCGGGCATACACTGAACTGTGAACTGGAAACAAACACTAAACTCAAACAAAGCTGAGACCGACGAATTAGGACCATCCAACTACATCCTATCCCAGTGTAAGCTGGCCGATGCATGACCAAGACACAGGTTCTCTTTACCCATATCCTCTACTAAATCTTAGAAAAGTTTGTTACATTGCTGATGTTAATTTGAAGGACCCGGCCACCATGTACCCACAATAGATACCATCGAACGCTCAGCGCCAGAAACGTTACTGTACAGGATCTCCAGCAACTTTGGTCAGATGACGGCGTCGGTGTCAATGAATTGGGACTCAAATCAAGTCTGCGAGTTCCTGTCGCTTGGACTTGGACTTCTTGATGAACTCAGTGCCTTGGTTAGGAAATTGCGGAGCTCTGGAATGACACGCTGGATCAGCTGTGGAGAACTGCATGCCAAGATTGCGTGTTAATATTTGAGTTACTTGAAATCGTATTAGTCTCAGATCAACGGTTATTAGCAAGAGAAGGTACCCAGCTCTGGTGCAGATCTTGTTAAAATGTTCCAGAATGTACAAGATGCATGTATGTCTCAGTGACACGGCATGAAAGGCTTCGGACAAGTCATACATGTCAGATACGTTATCTAGATTCACATCCTACAAGGCAAATATTGGCATTCAAATTAATATCTAATATGCAGTTTAAACAAGGAATAGAGAGTAGCTTTTCTAGTCACCTTCGCAATAGTATATTCACATAGGCGTTTGAGGCCTTCTAAGAGATACTGATCAGCAGCTCTAAGAAGATCCTGTGCAATTTCACTGGTAACCTGCACTGACCCTGTATAGATAAATCTGCAAAACCAAAGAGGGTTTCAGACTTTAATCCAGCATACAGTGGCATAAAAAAGAAAAGAGGAAAAATAGTTGCAGATTCATCAACAGAATGAGAACTGTGGCCAAACGAGAAGGGAGGTCAATGACTTACTAACCTCATCATGAGTTCAAAGACCTCCCATCTGATATTTGGAATTTCAATGTCTCTTGCATCCTTTTCCTGGTTAAGAAAATGACCTTTAAATTAGACATGAGATTGGTTTGTTCAAAACTAACATACTATATACAGCAGCAATATATCAACTATGGAAAGAGATCAACAGACTAAAACCAGCAAAAGCACATTATGTTGTGGCAAGTCAAAACTCACCCTGTACCCACCATCAAACATTGCACGAAATGCATCTGAACAAGCAAGCAAAGCAATTCTGTGTGCATAAAAGCGCTTTCCTGTAGAAGAAGGGATTAAGATTATCTGGGACACGATAGAAAAGAATTATTTAAAGTATCTACTGATGAAATCACAGTCATGAAATAGTACCAACCTTCTACCAAGAAAGTAACGTCTGAAAGTGTTGAACTATTCACGTATTGCTCACCAAGATAAACCTGCAATGAAATATAAATTCAGTAACAATTGCCAGTGCCTCAGCCATTACCAGAACAATTGGATGGAAAAATCCCACAATGTCGCAATGACTTTATTTAGGACAGCAAAATACAGGCAGTGTTTGGAAATCTTGTTAAAAATGCCAATGATAGCTAAATTCTGACCACAATTTTTAACACAATGCCAAGCACTATAAAAATATCGACATGATATTTTTTTTATCGAACATGCAGGAGAGCTGCGTATCTTTGTATTATAGGGAAAAGAAATGGTACATACAAGCACCCCTCTTACTAGGACCAAGGTAAGGGGGGTTACAACAAAGAAAACTAAGCTAGCCTAGATTTCTAACTGACTTAGCCAAAGACCCTGTAGCTTGGAAGCCCCAGCAAGCATCCAGAGATGAGCTTCTAACTTCAGGTTTCTAGGTGTAGTAGGGACACTGGAGAGTCTCCCTCAAACACACGCATTCCTCTGCTTCCAGGGCATCCAGGGACCCAAGATGATGAGGGTGTTAACCCCTTTTCTTTGATCTTTGCTAACTCTTTTGCTAGCTCTCCGCCACCAAGTAGTGAAACTATGTTTAGTAATGCTAGGCACCAGCTGCTGCAAGTTAAGTGCAATGAAGAATGAACAACCTATGCCAAAACTGTCTTGCAAAGACACAGGTTGTAAGGATGTGCTGGACTGTTTCCTCGTGATCACAGAGTAGGCTTTTATCCGGATGAGACAGATCATGTTTTGCAAGCTGATCAGCAGTCCAACATTTACCTTTCATGGCATGCCAGAGGAACATTTATTTTCCTCCAGCAGGTTGTACACACTATCATTCACAACAGGTTGGACTACAAGAGACTCGTTTGGGCATTTATATACCTTGTTGAACCAAAGCACCATTCCACAATGATTAATCAAAATAAATTCATGTGCATCCTAGCACACTGAAGATCATGCCATTGTGATACTATTTTTAACCATACCACTGCTAGAGTTAGGGTTGGATAATTCTCTATTGATTTGGGCTAACCCTAGAAGGGTAGCTATATAGGTTCCTTACATGGGCCACATGGGCCTAAGCCACATGGGCTTACATATACTCCAACACCCCCCCGCAGTCTGAACTACCGTCGCAGCGGAGTTCGAGGCTGAACAAGAAAGAACACACACACAACCCCCCCACAGACGCAACTAGCCACCGGTGATGTTGAGGCTGGAGCGAAACTCGGCGAAGGTCGAGGACGGGAGGCCCTTGGTGAAGATGTCCGCGAACTGGGAGGTCGTCGGAACATGAAGAACCCGCACCTCGCCCATGGCCACCCGATCACGGACAAAGTGGAGGTCGATCTCTACATGCTTCGTCCGCTGGTGCTGAATGGGATTGGTGGAGAGGTAGACCGCACTGACATTGTCGCAGTAGATCAGTGTGCTCCGGGAGGGAGGAGTGTGCAACTCAGCGAGGAGCTGCCGGAGCCAGGCGGCCTCTGCCACACCGTTAGCAACGGCGCGGTACTCCGCCTCGGCGCTGGACCGGGAGACCACCGGCTGACGCTTGGACGACCAAGACACCAGGTTGCCGCCCAGGAAGACGGCGTAGCCGGAGGTGGAGCGGCGAGTGTCCGGGCACCCGGCCCAGTCCGCGTCAGTGTAGACGACGAGGTCGGTGGAGGAAGCCCGGTGTAGGAGGAGGCCGTAGTCGAGGGTGCCCCGGAGGTAGCGGAGGAGCCGCTTGAGAGCCGTGAGGTGAGGCTCCCGGGGATCATGCATGTGGAGGCAGACCTGCTGAACTGCATAGGTGATGTCCGGCCGGGTGAAGGTGAGGTACTGAAGAGCCCCGGCAAGACTCCTGTACGCAGTGGGGTCGGCCACCGGAGGGCCCTCAGTCTCCGACAACTTGCCCTGAGTGTCGACCGGAGTGGAGCAGGGCTTGCAGTCAGACATCCCAGCCCGCTCCAGGATATCCCGAGTGTACTGCTGCTGATGAAGAAGAAGCCCAGCAGGACGGTGCTCAACAGTGACACCGAGGAAGTGGTGGAGCTCACCCAGGTCCTTCATCGCAAACTCCTGCTGGAGAGCTGCAATGATCCGCCGGAGGAGGGGCTCGCTGGAGGCGGTGAGGACAATGTCATCCACATATAGCAACAAGTATGCAGTGTCGGCCCCATGGTGGTAGACGAACAGGGACGTATCAGACTTGGCCTCCACGAACCCCTGGGTCATCAAGAAAGTAGCAAACCGATGGTTCCACGCCCGAGGTGCCTGCTTGAGGCCATAGAGGGACCTGTTGAGCCGGCAGACCATGTCAGGACGGGTGGTGTCGACGAACCCCGCCGGCTGACTGCAGTACACCGTCTCGGTAAGAAGGCCGTGAAGGAAGGCGTTCTTGACGTCCAGCTGGTGGATGGGCCACGACCGAGCAAGTGCCAGCGAGAGCACTGTACGGACCGTGGCCGGCTTGACCACCGGGCTGAAAGTCTCATCGTAGTCGACGCCAGGGCGCTGAGTGAAACCCCGGAGGACCCATCGAGCCTTGTAGCGCTCGAGAGAGCCGTCTGCTCGGCGCTTGTGTGTCCAAATCCACTTGCCGGTGACGACATTGGCGCCCGGCGGCCGGGGCACCAACTCCCATGTCTGGTTGGCGAGGAGCGCGGCGTACTCCTCTTCCATCGCGCGGCGCCAGTGAGGGTCCAGCAGGGCATCGCGGACAGAAGAGGGTACCGGAGAGACCACCGCGTCGTCGGTCGAAGCCGCCAGGACACGAGGCGGCAAGGTGCCAGCCGCGTGTCGTGTCACCATCGGGTGAACATGCCGCGGGTGTCGGTGAAGCAGCGGCGGATGATAGACCGGCGAGGGACCACGGGCCGGTGGAGACAGTGGCGGCGGTGTCGGTGTCCCCGGTGGAGAAGGGACCGCGATCGGCGGAGGTCGCGGCCTCCGCTGGTAGACCCGTACCGGCGCGGCGAACCTCGACGGAGGCGCCGGTGCGGGTGCCGAGACGGGATCCGGCGTCGGCAGTCGGCATGACCCCCCCGGGGCAGAGGCAGGGGACGGAGGCCCCGGGTCTGCACCAGCTGAAGAAGACGGGGCCACGCCGGAGGACGAGGGGCCCGGACTCGCAGGGGAGCCGGGACCGGTGGCCGGCGCGGAGCGCGGTGAAACGGTACCTGCAGGAGACCACAAGAAAGGTGGCTGAACCACCGGGTCAGTGGGAAGCAGGGTGGGTGGGTCAGGGACCGGAGAAGTAGAGGTGCCGGAAAAGGGAAAGACGGACTCATCGAACACCACATGGCGCGAGATGAGAACACGTCGGGAGGCAAGATCGAAGCAGCGGTACCCCTTGTGATCAGGGGAGTAACCGAGGAAGACACAGAGCGTGGATCGAGGATCCAGCTTGTGAGAGGAGGTGGCGGCAGTGTTGGGGTAACAGGCACACCCAAACACGCGGAGGTGATCGTACCGAGGCGGGGAACCGAAGAGGGCGTGGTGAGGGGTGGGAGCGGGACAGGCAGCGGAAGGAAGGCGGTTAAGAAGGTAGGTGGAAGTGTGCAGGCCCTCAGCCCAGAAGCGAGCAGGAAGAGAAGCCTGAAACAGTAGAGTCCGCACGGTGTCGTTGGTAGTACGAATCATCCGCTCTGCCTTGCCATTCTGCGAAGAAGTGTACGGGCAAGACATGCGCAACTGAACACCGTGAGAGAGGAAGAAAGCTCGGGAGGTGGAGTTGTCAAACTCGCGACCATTGTCACACTGGACGGCCTTGATAGGGAGACCGAACTGAGTCGACACCCAAGCAAAGAAATGACGGAGCGTGGTGAACGTATCCGACTTCGCACGTAGGGGAAAAGTCCACGAATAATGCGAAAAATCATCAACAACCACAAGATAGTACTTATAACCAGAAATACTGATGACAGGAGAGGTCCATAGGTCGCAATGTACAAGATCAAAAATGCGGGCCGCATGAGAAGAAGAACTAGAAAAAGGAAGACGAACATGTCGGCCCAATTGGCACGCATGACACAGTTGCTCATCATGAGCTCGAGTACATGGAAGACCAGAGCTACGACTGAGCTGTATCAGGACGTCACGTCCAGGATGGCCGAGACGCCGGTGCCAGGTAGTAGAGGAAGTAGAAGCGGCGAAGGCAGCTGACAAAAGGGACGGCGAGGAAGACGACTGCGCCGCCGGAAAGCGAAGGGTGTAAAGGGGCCCGGAGCTGTCACATCGGAGCAGAGGACGCCGGGAAGCCAAATCCTTGACAGTAAGACCAGAAGAGTCAAATTCAACAGAACAAGAATTGTCAGCTGTAAAACGACGAATAGAAAGGAGGTTATGAACCATAGAAGGAGCAACAAGAACATCAGGAAGACGAAAGGAGCCATGAGCACCGGCGGTACCCACAGAGGTAACAGGAAGGCAAGAGCCGTTTGCGACCATAATGGACGAAGGAAGTGAGGAGGAAGGAGAATGGAGTGACGAAAGTATACCAGGGTCAGGAGTGGTGTGGTAGGTGGCTCCTGAATCGGCGATCCACTCGGGTCCAACCGGAGGTGTCAGACCCATGGTGGAGAACGAGCGAGCCAGGGCTGTAGTGTCCCATCCGGCGACCCCCGGTGGAGTCCACGCTGCCGTAGGGAGGGCGCCAGGTGGAGTGCCCGCAGGAGTAGCCCCGGTGAGCAAGGCCACCGGTGGGCGCGACTCGGCCCCAGTGGTGTGGTATGGCCACATGGAGATGCGCCCTGCCCATGGGTGCTGGAAGGAGGGCCATGGTGCCCCCCCCGGGAACCCACCGGAAGCCTGAGCCTGAGTGTGGCCGCTCCGGCCACCCCCTCGACCCCCACCGCGGCGTCGGCGACCACCACGACCCCCCCCGCCTCCGCTCGGCCCGGAGGGAGGAGGACCCAGGAGAGACGACGGTGGTGGTGCAGTGGTCCGTGGTGGAGTAGGGGGGCGCGGAGGAGTGGCAGCCAGGGCCGTCGAGGAGGCCGATGCCCCTGCAGGAGTAGTGGAGACCGGCTGGAGGCCCTGCGTGAGCTCCTCCATGACGAGATCGTCGCGGACCTCCAGGAAGGTGGGGAAGGGCCGCTGGCGAGTAATCCACGTCCGGAGGTGTGCGTAGCGGTCGCTGAGCCCCCGGAGGACGTTGAGGACCAAGATGCGATCCTCCACGGGCCACCCAAGGTCCCCCAGGGAGTCCGCCATGCCCTTCATCCGGCGGCAGAACTCAGCGACGGAGAGGTCCCCCTGGACGAACGTCCGGAAACTCGCGTCGAGGCGCAGAGCCCGGGCCTCGGCGTTGCCCAGGAACTGGCCCTCAAGGGCAAGCCAAGCCCGGCGAGCGTCAGGAGAGGTACGGACGAGGTCGTGGAGGTCGAGGGAGATCGTCCCCAGGATCCAGGAGAGGACGATGCTGTCCAGACGGAGCCACGACGGGGTCTGGACAGCAGCCGAAGCGTCGAGGAGGACGTGGTCGTCGAGGGCATAGCGGCGAAGAGTGAGCACCACAAGGTCCCGCCAGCGAGCGTAGGAGGGGGACTCCGGCTCGAGAACGACCGGCACGAGGAGGCGGATGTTCTGGACCCCCCCGGCCTGGTAGTGAAGCTGCGCCACGAGCGGGTCCGCCGGATCGTGCCAGAGGACAGTAGTGTGGGACACGCGGCGACCCGGCGAGGCAGAGGTGGCCCCAGCCGGAGAGGCAGGAGAGAGGAGCCGCTCCGCCTCGGCAATCTGACGAGCCAAGGCGTCGGCCGCTTCGCGCTCGTGCTCCCACACGAGGGCGGCCGCCCGCACCCGGGCCTGCCCCTCCGCGGCGGCGGCACGTGCGGCGACGAGAGCAGCGGCGAGAGAAGTGGTGTCACGACCGGCGTAGGGTTGAGAGCCGGCGTAAATCTGGGAGAGGAGTGGTGGTGTCGAGGCCGGGAAAGTGGGGGCACTGGCGGGAAGGTGGTTGCCGGTGTCCGTCCCGGCGTCGGGAAGGTGGACGGCGTCGGCGGGGCGCTCTGTCAGGACATCCTCCACGCCTCCTGCAGGAAGGGCTGCAGTAGGGTCCCCCCCATGCCCCCCCACTGCCGGAGCAGCAAGGGGGGAGGAGGCCGAGCCCCCTGCCGCACCCTCCACAGCAGCAGCGGCTGTGAGGGCTGCAGCAGAGGGAGGAGAGGCGTGGAGTCCCGTGAACGAAGGAGAGGAGCCGACGGCGGAAGGGAAGATGGAGGTGAACCCAGCGGCAGGGGAGACCGGCCGGGCAGCCATGGCGGGCCAGCCACCAGCGGCGGCGGGCAGACCAGGCTGGGCGGCGGTCTGGGCGGCGGGCAGGGCCCCTGCGGCTGCAACCTGAGCCCAGGAGGATGTGGGGAGAGAGGGGAAGGAAGAGAAATAGGAAGGGGAGGGAGGAGGGGAGCGGCGGCCAGCCATGGAGGAGCGCCGGCCAGGCCAGAGGGCGGCGGCGGCGGCTCCAGCCAAGGGGGCGGCGGCGGCTCCTAGAGGAAGGCTGCTGATACCATGCTAGAGTTAGGGTTGGATAATTCTCTATTGATTTGGGCTAACCCTAGAAGGGTAGCTATATAGGTTCCTTACATGGGCCACATGGGCCTAAGCCACATGGGCTTACATATACTCCAACAACCACAGTCAGCTCATAAAGTCACTGCAACTCAAACAGCATACGTAATACAAAGTAAATTTAAATTTAATAATTCTTTTTGCATACCTGAGGTGTTGGGGATGGAGGGGCAGCATCCATGGGAGAAAGTGCTGCAGCTTTGTTGGCCAATTTGTATAATGCTGCTGAGCCATCTTGTTGATGTTTTGAGCTCATGGAAATCAGAAGATCAAGAAGCAAGTCGAGACCTGGATGACCCAGAATTTAAATTCATGAAGAACACCATACAGTAGAATGGAAATGAAAAGGTACAATTTTTCAGTGGTTGCAAAATTGTTTACCATTATTATCAATAAAAATTGTTCTTTGATCTTCAGGGGCACAAAGGTGTGCAAGAGCCAGAGCAATACGCCTTTGCACAGATTTCTCTCCTACTCGCATCAAATAAAGCAAGTGTTTCAACACCTGTAAACCATCACATGGGAACAAGCTTCATATATACTAGTCAAGCACATTGCAAACAACGAAATACAGAAACCTTGCAAGCAGAACTTACTCGTCCATTTATCTTCTCCTCTAACCTCTTCAATGTTTTTGCCACACAGTCCTTTGTTGCCTGAAATTAAGAATAGATTAATAAAAAGCATTCACAACAAAGTGACCAATATACAATGAAGGCCAATGTACCTGGACAATAAATTCTCCATCTTGCAACTTTTGGACACCTCCTACTTTAATGAAGTCAGATACATAGTCCTATAAGGAAGAACAGTGATTTGCTTCAGAAATAATGAAGATAAGAAATATAAGATAAACATTTTATAAAAAATGAGTTAACGCATTACAAAGGAACATGGAGTGTGGAATTATTAACCAATAGTGGAAAAGGGATATTTGAGAGGTATGGCAAACCTTGTGAAAAAAAAAGATCGTAAATTACCTCATTATCTGCGACTCCATAAAGGGCAAATGCAGCATTATGTTGCAGAGATCCATTTTTTGAGTCAAGAAGTTTTAACAAAGGCACCAAGCCACCATTATATGCAATACCTGCTTGGTTATGTGTGTCCTGATAAAAGACTCTTTAGATTAGATTACGAGTTGCAACTAACGAACGAACGAACGAACGAAAGAAAGAAAAAGAAACAACCCCACTAACCCATAAGTGAAAGGAAAAGATGAATGGGGATTTCCCCTTACATTATATGATATGAAAGAGCGAAAATGTGTTAGATCGTTAAACTTTTCCCAGATACTCAACTGGGTCCATAATCTCTCAAGTGAGGATCTGGGTCTACTTTTTAACTGGTTCACTCCACATTGCACTCTGTATAAAACTACAAGGAAAATATATGCTATGAAGTTTGGTTGGTTGCAATTGCCAGAAATATTATCGCTCTGCTAGAATGTACCACTGACAAAGTGGGTCTTTAATTGTCAGAAGGCAGACCAGCTCCTAGCACCTAATCGACGATTAGCTAGGGCCAAAGTCACAGGGAATGCTCCAAGCACCCATCATTGGGCTAGGATAACTAAGCTAGGGATCAAGCCAGGATGGTGTAACCTAGGAATTACAAATGTTCAAAAGTTTTGCTAAGATACGCATGGTTAGCGGTCAGAGCATATGTTGGAGCAAAAACCAAAAGATTACAAAAAAAAACAGACTTAGATGCACTCCATTAACTTATGCGGGGGTTTCAGTTAGGCCCGTCAACTCTAAAAGTTGATTTCTAGGTCCATAAACTTTATAAGTGGTTCATCGTAGGTCCATACCCCTTCGTTTGGCCCTTAGATCTGATGTGGCATGTGGAGTCAGCAGCCAGCATGGCATGAAATTTGCAATTAGCCCCTCCTCCCTCCCTTCTCCTTGCTCTATTCCCTGAGCGGCAGTGTGCAGCAGTGAGCGCAAGTGCCGGTAAGCGGCACGAGCGTAGGGGGTGGTGGCACACGACGTAGGCCCTGTGACGCGACATAGGGCCACAGGGACGTATGGCAGAGACGCGACGGCACATGTGTCCCATGAATCATCTCCTTCCTCTTCTTTCTTCCCCAAATCAACATAGGCACAAGTATGGCGTGGAGGGGCCGATTCGGCCAAGGGAGCACTCGGCGGCGGCAATGGATGGGACCACGAGCTACCAGCGCACCCGAGGGTGGTTTTAATTTGTCCGATGGAGGCCAGTAGCGGGTCGGCCACGAGCGTGCCAATCCGGCGGTCGATGGCAGGTAGAAGGTAGATAGTGGGTCCGGCATAGACTTGCCCTAAATGCGTGCGCACTAGGACGATGGGACCACAGCGGACTCAACTGCACACTCATTGAAGTGGTGATGTCCTATACCGACAAGAATGGTAGCGCAAGCGAGCTCGACCATGGCAGGGCAGCTGCAGTACGGTGGGCTAGGAGCTCCAACACGGTGTTTGTGCGTCCAACGAGCGCAAAGGGTAGAGGAGGCAGAGATGGACTCAGTAGAGCTCATTTCTAGGACAGAGCTGAAGCACAAGGCAAGGAACAGCGGCGGTAGCAGGAACTCGGTGACCGGTAATGGTGGTGGCAAGCACTGGAGCAGAGATAGAGCAGAGGCACAGATGCCAGGCACGGTAGTGGGAGCTCGGTGACCGGTAATGGTGGTGGCGAGCACTGGAGCAGAGATAGAACAAAGGCACAGATGCCAGGCTTGAGGGAGTGGAAAGGAGGCCAGCACAGGCGGAGGATAAGCATGGGCTCAGCAAATTTCATGCCATGCTGGCTGCATACCATGTCAGATATAAGGGCCAAACGAGGGGGGGGGGGGGGGGGGGGGTATGAACCTGTGGTGAACCACTTTAAAAGCTTATGGACCCGGAAGTAGAATCTAAGGGCCAAACGAAGGGATATGGACCTGTGGCGAACCATTTTAAAAGTTTATGGATTTGAAAATCAACTTTTAGAGTTGATGGACAAACCCCAACACAAGTTAATGGACCTCTGGTGCATTTAACTCAAAAACAAAAGACAGAATTCTGTGCAACCAACATATGGGCTCTTGAGCCAACATATGGAGAATAGCTGCGTAACTTCAATTACTTGGCGGAGCAATTGGAATGTGTGTGGTACCAGAGGTACCTCGAATACAGCAGCACCCTGGGTGTGTTGTTGACAATCACAGTGGTGAAGATGCAATGCAGATAAGGGCAGAGCAAGGGACTTGGCACATGCAGACACCAATAACATGAAGCCCGCATATTAGGAAAATCTGTTCATGTCTAGGATGGACTGGATAAGGAAGGTATGTGGTGCCAGCAAACTCACTATGGTTTTGCCCTAAACATATTATGATCTTTGCATCCCCAGTCCCCACATATAGTTCCTATCAACAGAGGAGCAAGGGAACTAATTTGATAAAGTTATACATTGTGTGGATTTTGTAAGAGAGCAAGAAAAATTCTGTGGTGTTTTTATTTCACTGCCTACACTGATTCTCTAGAGTAGAAAACAGTAAAGTACCTTATAAACATTAAAAAGTATGCTATATTAAAAATAAAAGTAAACCTGGGCAAGCCTGCCAAGTGCAAAAGCAGACATCTCCCGGAGTTGGACATCAGCTGACTGTAGCATTTCAATTAGTGGACGGACTGCACCCCTTTGCACAATATGGACCTGTAAACAAACATATATATTAATCTATCAAGTTCAGAAACGAATTAACTGGAGAAAACATCTTATATCTCTTTGCTTTTATTTCATTCCTTAGATAATAAGATTTATCATTCTAGATTTCCTTATATTATATTCAATTGTTGAGTTCATTCTTTTTCTACCTTCTGCATCTCTCCACTCAAAGAACAGACAACAAGTGGTCCCAATGGCTGTCCTCTCTCCCATCTCCCAAGGAAACATCTAAAAAAAAAGCAAAACCTACCTCTGCAACAAAGAAACTAACTTCTACAAAAACTTAAATCTTATATCCAATGATTTATTGGTAGGGGAGGGCTTAGGGTGTGGTGGGGGGGGGGGGGGGGGGGGGGGCAATTCAAATGCGTGGTAGCCGAGCTAGGTTCAGCTTGAGCATAGAACCCAGGGTGTGTTGTTGCCAAGCACAGTGATGAAGACGCAATGCAGGTAGGGCAGAGCTGGGGACTTGGCACGTGCAGACACCGGAAACATGAGCCCACCATATTTGCAGAACATGTCCATGACTCCGTGTGAGGATGGACTGGATAAGGAAGATAAGTGTGCCAGCACCGGATAGGGCAGTTGCAGAGGCTGCCATATGGCACACCAATCTGGATTCGTGATTGTGTGGCACCCAGATCAGACCAAGAATAAGAAATGCAGAGGCATAGTTAGAAAAAAAGCAACAAGGAGAACAAGTGAGGTCATGCATGGACTGGCCAGCAGCATGTAGGCCCTATGAGGCATCATGTCAAAAGGCGCCAGACGGTCCCAGCAATGAGAATCTGTCACACCTGATGTGCTTGGTCAGAAATGGGGTTTACTAATTTCACTTCTTTTTTTTTTTTTCTCGAAAAACGCAGGAGATCTGCGTCTCTTTGTATTAAGAAGAAAGAGGGTAAAAGTACCCAACACTTACAAGACACCCAAACACAACTCACAGACACGCTACTGCAGCCAAAACACAGATACACCTAAGATGGCTGCAAAACGACCCACACAGATCCAAAACACTAATCTCCAGGGAGATGGGCTGACAAGAGGGAAAGGCCTCGAGCTCCTGCTGTGGTCCACAACCGGCGCTCCTCCCCAGCCACTACTAAAGCCCCAGCAACACTAGGAGCTGCTCCATCAAAAACACAACGGTTACGATGGTTCCAAAGAATCCAGGCCCCCAGAATGATTAGGGAGTTAACCCCTTGCCTCACCAAACTAGAAGTAGCATTACTAGCTCTCTCCCACCAATCAAGAAAGGAATTTTCAGTAGGTTGTGGGGACAAGGCCTGGAGACCGACCTGCCGTAGCAAAATAAACCAAAACTCCCTAGCGAAGACACATTGAACCAGGAGATGGTTGATTGTTTCCTGCTCTTGATCACAGAGTGGACAGCCATCTGGGCAAGGCAATCCACGACGTGCAAGGCGGTCAGACGTCCAACACTTATTGTGTGCCACTAACCACATGAAGAAACGACATTTTGGTGGCGCCCAAGTCTTCCAAATCCTTTCCCATGGTGCAAAGAGAGTAGCACCTAAGAAAAAACCCTCATATGCCGCCTTGGCTGAATATTGGCCACTTGAAGAGAACCTCCAAATATGTTTATCCTCCCTTTCAGGCTGTAGAACAACGTCTGAAAGGATATCCCATAATTGGAGAACGTCAACCATTACTCCAACAGTTATAGCCCCCTGTATGTCTGTGATCCATGCCCGGTTATTGAGAGCTTCCTTGACTGTACGCTGCTTGATCCGTCTCTTAGAGATGACAGCAAAAAGTCGAGGAGCCAGCTCTGATATACTCTGACCATGCAGCCACCTGTCAGCCCAAAAAAGGGTATGTTCACCATCACCAACTTCAGAAATAACAGCCACCGCAAAGAAGGCTTTCACCTGATCAGGGACATGAATTGGGAGATGAGCCCAGGGGCGGTTTGGCTCTGTTTTCTGCAACCACAACCATCTCATTCTCAATGCCCAGCCGAGGGTTTTTAAATCTGAAATTCCTAGTCCCCCGAGCCCAGTTGGCCGGCAAACCTTTACCCATGCTACAAGACAATGTCCCCCCCTCGCTTCCTTGCAACCACGCCAAAGAAAGCCACGCCTTATTTTGTCAATTGCTTTGATAGCCCAAGCTGGGAGGTCAGTCGCCATGACAATGTATATAAGCATACCAGTGAGCACAAATTGAACCTGAATCTTCCTTCCTGCTCGTGTCATCAACTCCGCCTTCCAGCCCGGCAGTTGATCAGCAATGCGGTCAACAATGGGCTGCACTTGACTCTTATTTAGTTTTTTCAAGGAAAGAGGCAAACCTAAATATTTGCAAGGGAACTCAGCAAGGGCACAAGGTAGCAGGTTCTGAGTAATTGTCAAATCCAAGTCACCACACCTAATAGGCAGTACACTGCTCTTTTGAAGGTTTGTCTTCAGACCCGAAGCTTCACCAAAAATTTGGAGGATATCCATTGTCACAGAAATGTCACTAACATCAGGTCGGAGGAAGAACACCACATCATCCGCGTACAGAGAGATTCGGTGCTGCAGATTTCTTGCTGAGAGAGGCTGTAAAAGACCCTCACTTGCCGCTTGGGCAATCAAGTGTCCCAAAACATCCATGACCAAGATAAATAGCATGGGAGAAAGGGGGTCACCTTGCCGTAGACCTCGCCGATGGGAAATACATTCCCCGGGGACCCCGTTCAAGAGGACTTGGGTGGTTGAGGAAGATAGCAGCCCACAAATAATATCTCTCCAGATTTGCCCGAAACCCAAGTGTTGCAAGACCTCCAAGAGAAAAGGCCAAGAGACCGAATCAAATGCCTTAGAAATATCCAATTTAAGGAGTATGCGGGGCTGTTTTTGTTGATGAAGATATCTAGCTGTTTGTTGCACCAACATAAAATTATCCTGTATGAAGCGCCCCTTTATGAACGCGCTTTGATTCGGCGAAACCATTTGCTGAAGACGACCAGCAAGCCGACTAGCCAATAATTTGGTGATAAGTTTAGCAAAGCTGTGTACCAAGCTGATGGGCCGGAAGTCTTTGGGCTGATCTGCACCATCATTCTTTGGGAGCAGAGTGATGTAGGCTGAATTGAGATTGCCAAAATTCATAAATTTCCTGCTCCAAAGTGCTGAGACTGCCGCCATGATGTCCTCCTTTATGATTGGCCAACAGGATTTGTAAAATCGTCCCGTAAAGCCATCCGGCCCAGGGGCTTTATCTGATGGCAGTTGCAGAATTGTCTTCCATACTTCTTCCTCACTAAAGGGAAGATCCAAATCAGCTAAGTCATGAGTATCAATTCCAATCTCATCCAAATTGACAGTTTGCAACCTGTCTGTGCAACTTCCAAGCAGATTTTCATAGAAATTATTAATAACTTCAGCTTTGTCTTGGTGGCTTGTACAGATGCGATCCCCGGAAATGAGGCGACCAATAAAATTCTTCCTCTTTCTATGACGGGCATGCAAGTGAAAGAGCTTGGTGTTGGCATCACCCTCCCGGAGCCAGCCAATGCATGACCGCAGTCTATCAATAGTTCTACTCAAGGAAGCAAGGGCAAGACTGTGTTTCTTCAGATTATTCTTCAGCCACAATTCTCCTGGAGATAGGGAACGATTATCTTGAGCAATCTCAAACTGATGCAAGATTTCCCGCGTCAAGGCAAGCTGAAACTTCACATTACCAACCTTTTTGCTGCTCCATCTCTGTAATCCCTTAGCGGTTGCCTTAAACTTCTGGCTTAGAGTTAAGTAGGGGCAGGAGCCAGTAGGAACTGACATCCAGGCTGCAGCCACCGCCTCCTGAAAACCATCCAGTTTGGTCCAGAAAGACTCAAAATGAAATCTGCGCCTTCCTACTTTATTGTCCTGAAGTCCCAGCAAGAGTGGGCAGTGATCAGAGTCTTCTGAAGCCAAACTTTGAAGCAAACAATTAGGAAATTTATCCTCCCAGTCTACAGAGCAAAGAACCCTGTCCAATTTTACCAAAGTAGGGGAATCTTGCTGATTAGACCAAGTGTATTTGCGACCATGGAGGGGGATTTCTTTGAGGGCCAGATCATTAATGAATCGCCTGAACCGACCCATCATAGCCCTATTGTAGTTGACATTGTTCTTATCCTCATCCTTGTAAATCAAATTGAAATCTCCTGCTATCATCCAAGGCCCTTGACAGGTCGCCCGGATGTCACGAAGTTCCTGAAGAAACTGAATCTTATCCTCATTCCCCTGTGGTCCATAAACGCAGGTCAGCCACCACGTCTGTCCATTATCCGTGGAGAATTGAATGGACATACTAAAGTTGTCCACCCTCTGAGCACCAGAGATGCCCACATGGTGCCTCCAAGCGACTAGAATACCACCACTAGCCCCAACAGAGGGCAGAGCTAAGTATCCTGTGAAATCAGACCCGAGAGCAGAGAGAATGACCCTTTGGGATATGGCTGTGATCTTAGTCTCCTGAACACAAACAATATCTGCACAAGACGAAGCTACCAGAGAGCGCACTGAAACTTGTCTAGCAGTAGAATTCAGACCCCTAACATTCCAAATCAAAATTTTTTTTGGATCCATTAAACACACTTAAAGAACGACCACAAATCTGACCCAAATCAGACTTTCAGACTTTCACCATCAGTACATCATCACTCCCAGGCTCCAGCTCCTCAGGGAGAGACCAAAAAAACAATGCAGTCAGAGCCTGAAGATGAGAGTCTGAGAGCGGCTGCCCAAACAGCTTTGCATAATCGTTCTGGGCCTGTTGATTTATACCTTCATGCTCGTTAATGATGCCGAGAGACCTCATCGCCGTCTTCTGTACTCTTCCTCCCATGTCAGTAGGGACCACATCGGCCTCGGCGCCAGCAAGCCGACGGCTGCGGCGGAGGCAGACCCTAGGAGGCAGCGACTTGCTTCCATGCTTGCTGACGGCAGGGACAGGCAATAAGCCTGTAGTGCGTTGAACTATCTTGTCGAAGAATACTGCCTGGGCATCAGGCGGAGTAGGAGGCACTTGAAGGACGCCCACATTAGCTGCCGAACAGGAAGGCTCGCCCGCGGCCGCCGGAGGAGGGACCGTTGCGGCCGCCAGGGGAGCCACGGCCACCGGAAGAAGCATCGTTGCGGCCGCCGGGGGAACTGTTGCTGCCGCCGAAGTAGTCACCGTTGAGGTCGCCGGGTCACCCAGAGTGATGGCCAGAGGTGGAGCAGCTGTAACCGCAACCACATTCCCAACCAACGAGGCCGGAGATGGAATGGCAGTAGCAGCCGCCGCCTCCCCACCCACAGGGGTCCTTGAGTGGTGGAAGCGGCGCCTAGAATAAACTAGGAGCGGCTTCACTGGAGCTTGAGAGCACAGCGGCGGAGTGACCAGGAGGCTGAACTCTGGGATGGGAGGGGAAGGTGATGGGGTTCGAGGTGAGGCCGGCAAATCCGTCGCCTCACCAGAGAAGAAACACAGAGGCGAACGCGGTGAGGCCGGCAAGCACTCCGTTGCCTCACTGCGATCCTCAGCTTCAGCACCAACCTCCGAAGGCCCAGACTTCTTTTGAAGCCCAAAGGGGGAATCCATAGGCCCATGGGAGGCCAGCCCAGGGGCACCAGAGACAGCCCACGGGAGCGTCAATTCCTCATCGACAGCAAACCGAACAAGCATGGGGGAAATCATTGATGGCGCAACATCGTCTGACGAGAAAGGGTTGGCAGCTGCTGGGTTGTCATCAGTAGGGCCCTTCAAACCTTTGGCAGGCGACGCAGTAATGGGTGGCATAGAACCGAGGTGTTCAATCTCTGGGGAGCCTTGAACATCTAGCGTCCCCTGGAAACCCGCGACCTGTTCCGGAGTAGCCTCGAGCGAGGAAGCCGCCATTATGACGGCGCTTGAAGGGGCCGCCACGTGGCCAACGCTCACCCGCTCAAGGACAGTCCGACGCCGAGAACCCCCGTGACCATCGCCCTGATTCGTCGGAGAAGACGGCGACGAGGAAGATGGACGTCGACGCCGCCGATGAGCAGGAGAAACATCCCCGCCATCGCCCCCAGCAGGAGGCGGCCCGCCCTGAGCAGGAGGCGGTGGAGGGGGAGGAGTGCCAGGCCCGTGTAGGATGGAGCACTTGATTTCAATTGGGTAGGACAATAATCTCTTCACCGGGGGGGCCTCCATGGCAGCAACCGGAGGTTCGACGACCCAGAGCTCCTTAGAGGGTGGGAGTGCAGCCGGGTCCATGCACCATGCCGAACATCTGAAGGAGGCCAGGTTCACCAGCCCGAGCGTCTCTGGGTGCACTTGCTGGATGCTGGCCAGAGGGTTCAAGAACTGCTCCACAGTCGAGGTCTCCCAGACATGCGCAGGAATTCCTCGAAGCTCAAGATCAACCAACCATGGCAGGGTCCGTCCCGAGGCACCGGCCAATCGGCTCCACCGCTTGCACAGGAGGGTGAACGCAGGGGAGCGGAGTGGGGGTAGTCGCTGATCCACCAAGCGCTCGACCAAGCCAATATCAGGGAGGACAAGGAGATAACTCGAGTTGGAAGCTTGACGAAGCACCAGGGAGCCTGCCTCAACGCCCAGACGAATAGCGAGCACCTCCGCCACCTCTCTAGCCGGGGCCAAGGGCTCAGCAGCACAGACAGTCACGATCACAGCATGCGCGAGGTCTGAAAATTGTTTGCTTCAAAGTTACACATACAGTGCATACAGTGCATATAAATGTTACACATGTAAATCACCAGTACTTCTGAAAAAGAGAGAATCGCACCACTAGCCCTTAAAGTTGTGTTGTTGTCTCACTCTCACCAACTTCCCTCAACTTGCAAATTACTTTGCTAGCCCCCCTAAACTTCAGGTCTGTTTGCAACATTGGCCCAAATCACCTTAACATAACAAATTGTGTTGACATGAGCATTAAACATGGGACCAGCTCTCCATGGTATGTTGACACAGGTTTTGGCCTATAACCTTAAGACATGTGCAATATACATTCCAATCACAAAAAAAAATTCCATCAAATTATGGAACAATAATACAAAATAAATACTTCTTGAAAAAGAAGGGGATTGATAGTCTAATATTAGCCAAATATACATGGTATTGCAAGTCACATTCATAAATAATGCCTAACTGCAATAAGGGCCTGTTCACAAGAAGACACGGGCACACGGCTACCAGTTGAGTACACCATAAATAATGACACATACAACAAAATATTTTGTTGACTGGTCAAATAATTAGTCAATTTGATGGCATCATCTACATATCCATGTCAGTGATGTATTGATCAATGGAAAAGAAAAGGGAAGGAAGTGATGATAAAAGAAAATAAACAGTCCAGTATAACAGCCCATGTTTGATGCCACATCAGCACCATCAATTAAACTAAGTAGCTGACGGTAAAATGGGCAGATGCCACAATGGGTCCAAAGTTAGAAGGGCTCACAATGTAAGTTACAAATTGAGGGGTGTGCGAGAGACAACCATGCAAATTCAGGGATTAGTGGTGCGATTCTCTCTTTAGTTTTGACTAACCTACCAGTGGATTTGCAAAATTTACTGAAGACTTGTAAACAATAAGTATTCCATATTTATTAAGCACCTTGCAATCTGAGTCGGCCGAAGCAAATTGCCCTAGCAACAAAGCAGCTTCTCTTTGGCTTTCTGTACAACATGAGCTGAAAAAAAATAAAGAAAGTAATGTTTCATACATCAAGCAGATATTCTTGAGGTGAGTTGCCAGTGTAGAGCAAATCATAGAACACCCTTTAAAACTTGAATAACAATGACAAAGAACCTTCTCATTTGAAAAAGATGGTATTCTAGAATACAAGATGAGAAAGGAGCCAGTAGCTTGGTTGGTACAGTTTCCCAACAAGAAGGCCGCTCACCCAAAATTCCAGTCCCTCGCCAAATGTGGATACCTCACTGAACCGGTTTCAGCGAGTTTTTGGACAACCGGGGTTCAATACTCCCCCTCTTTTAAGACAAAGCCATGGTCAAGTGTTTCTCTAGAATAATATAAAAATGACAAGGATCTGAATAGAAGGACTAGGAATGGCCTAGCCTACGCTCGAACATAATAATTAGCATTGTTTTGGTTGGCTTAATCCACTGTTCGCCTAAACGGCCGTTTAGTCCGTTTAAACACCGTTTAAACGGTAAACAGAAGTCAGCCATGTTGTTTAGGCCCTAAACGGTAAATTAAACGGTTGGGCCGTTTAAACCCGTTTAAACCGTTCAATCCCGTCTAAACGGTCTAAACAAAATCAGATTAAACGTGATTAAATGAGCTAAGCAACCATTTAATCCATAATTAAGTGAATTAAAGGACTACGTCTATCACAATCAACTTAAAACTAATTAACATTGTAATTATATGAAGTGTTGTGGGATTTAGATTTCTTCCAACAAGATTATTGGGTAGAATATTTGATTTTTACATGTGTAAATATGTATGGATTCTAGCAAATTTTATTTTTACCTACATAAATATATATATTTTATTATTATTGTACAAAACCGTTTAGGCCGTTTAACTCCATTTAAACACCATTTAAACGGTCTAAACGCTAAACGAAGGGTGACCGACTGTTTACCGTTTAGCGTTTAGGAAAACATTGGCTTAATCATTAAAGCTTCATCCCTGATACTAAAAATATGCAATATAAGGGATTGTGGTTGCTCCAACAGATTACTCATCCTATCTCCAATACCTAAAAGTTTTAACTACTTAAAATCCCTATCCACTCCCTCTCCCCTATCCACTTTAAAAGTACTGGTAATCTGTTGGGAGAGGAGAAGAAAGAGCTACACTACTAATAATACATAATAGATCACCTATATAGACTTTTAGGGGATGCAGGATAAGTAATCTGTTGGAGATGCACTAATAGAACATTTGTAAGGCATGCTCAACAGAGCATGCAGTATATATTCTATACCTAATACTCCTTCCGTCCCAAAAAGAATGTATATTCTAGATTTGAAACAGGTCAAACTTTCTTAGGTTTAACTAAGTTTAAAGAAAATAGTATCAACATTTATGTTTCCATTTAGGTTTACTATAAAAATATATTTTATAGTTAATCTAATGATACATATTTTGTATCATAAATGTTAGTATTTTTTTAGTATAGATTTGGTCAAACTTTACATTGTTTGACTCCTAGGGAACAGAGAATTACATTCTTTTTGGACAGTGCGAGTGTTAAAGAGCAAAAGTTTCTCTCCTCAGGATTTTGTCCGTCAGCCAAGCCCATTCATACTATTGGAGGATAGCCAAAACAAGCTTAGATTAATTGAGATGTTTACACAGAGGGTTACAATATATAGAGGCCCAAGAGGCCTGTTCACATAGCCACATAGGGTGGCGTACAACTAAGTAATTAGCAGTAAAAGACTAACACAATAACCAAAGAGATACTAGCACAGTATTCTAACACCCTCCCGCAGTCGGAACGTCGCAGCAGCGGACATTCAGACTGGAGCGAAAGTCTTGGAAAACTGAAGTAGGCAGCCCCTTGGTGAAGACATCAGCAAACTGAGAAGTAGTGGGTACATGAAGTACGCGAACAGCACCAATGGCAACACGTTCCCGGACGAAATGGAGGTCGATCTCCACATGTTTGGTGCGCTGATGTTGTACAGGGTTGGTGGAGAGGTAGACGGCGCTGACATTGTCGCAGTAGACGAGGCAGGCTTTGTCAAGAGGGTGATGGAGTTCCTGGAGAAGCTGCCGCAGCCAAGAAGCCTCAGCGACGCCGTTAGCGACAGCCCGGTACTCGGCCTCAGCGCTAGAGCGAGAAACAGTGGGCTGCCGCTTAGAGGACCAGGAGACAAGGCTGCCACCGAGGAATACGGCATAACCGGAGGTGGAGCGGCGAGTGTCCGGGCATCCGGCCCAATCAGCATCAGTGTAGACGACAAGCTGTGTTGGGGAAGTCCGAGGAATGATGAGGCCATGATCAAGAGTCCCCTGGAGATATCGCAGGATCCTTTTGGCAGCAACAAGATGAACCTCCCGAGGATCGTGCATGTGAAGGCAAACTTGTTGGACGGCATATGCAATGTCGGGCCTGGTGAATGTCAAGTATTGAAGAGCACCCACGAAGCTGCGGTAATCGGTGGGATCAGCAACAGAGGGACCATCAGTTGCAGATACTTTGGCGCAGGTGTCAACAGGAGTGGAGCATGGTTTGCAATCAGCCATGCCATGGCGAGCCAAAATGTCCAGCGCATACTGACGCTGAGAGAGGAACAAAGAATCACCTCTTCGCTGAACTGCCATGCCAAGAAAATGGTGAAGAGGGCCGAGATCCTTCATGGCAAACTCCTTCATCAGAGCATCAATAACTCGGCGGAGAAGCTTTTGGGAAGATGCAGTGAGAACAATATCGTCCACGTAGAGCAGCAGATAGACTGTCTCTGAACCACGGCGGTAGACAAACAGAGAGGTGTCTGATCGAGCTTCAGTAAAACCCAGGGAGAGCAGGAATGATGCAAAACGGCTGTACCATGCGCGGGGGGCTTGCTTCAAGCCATAAAGGGATTTGTTGAGTCTGCAAACGTGCTGAGGGAGAGCAGAGTTGGCGAATCCCGTTGGTTGGAAGCAGTGCACAGTTTCTGAGAGGGTCCCTTGAAGAAAAGCATTCTTGACGTCAAGTTGATGAATCGGCCAATCCCGGGAGTGAGCTATAGTGAGGACTGTGCGGACAGTGGCCGGTTTGACAACGGGATTGAAAGTTTCATCGTAGTCAATACCGGGGCGTTGAGTGAAGCCGCGAAGAACCCAACGAGCCTTGTATCGATCCAGAGAGCCATCAGCATGAAATTTATGTTTGAAGATCCATTTTCCGGTGACCACGTTGGCATTGGCGGGCCGAGGAACAAGATCCC
Organism: Saccharum hybrid cultivar R570; assembly: GCA_038087645.1. Taxonomy (NCBI): domain Eukaryota; kingdom Viridiplantae; phylum Streptophyta; class Magnoliopsida; order Poales; family Poaceae; genus Saccharum; species Saccharum hybrid cultivar. The sequence continues at coordinate 23,296,509 of JAQSUU010000496.1, forward strand.
AAGTGTTATTGTCCATGAGAGCGGCATATTCCTCTTCCATGGCGCGACGCCAATGAGGATCAGCAAGTGCATCGCGGCAAGTCCGGGGAATTGGAGACAGACCCTCAGCATGAAGAATACGAGGCTGAATGTATCCAGACTTCCCACGAGTCATCATACCATGGTTGTTGTCAACCGGTGCGATGGGTACAGCACCAACCGGAGGACCATCTTTGACATACTGTGGGGGTGAAGGTATGATGTTGGAGCGGCGAGGAGGAGCAGTATCCGGCGTTGATGGCGGTGGTGGAGGACGCCGAGTGTACACTTGGGTGACCGGCGGTTTTTGAAAAGCTGCTGCCATGGGAGCTGCAGGGGGTGGAGGGCGCCGGGTGTACACTTGGGTGACCGACGGTGGCGGGAGAGCTGCAGCCATAGGCAGCACCGGAGGAGCAGTGGGCGCCGGGTCTGCAGCCAGGGGTAGCCTGGTGGGCGATGGGGGCGCCGGGGCTGCAGCCTGGGGCAGCACCGGTGCTGAACGAGTTGCTGGAGGTGCGTGGAAGCCTGGGGGAGGGCGCCGGGGTGCTGGCCCGGCCAGAATGGGGGGCCAGAGCGGAACCGGAGCATCATCAGATACCTCTGGTGCAGCCTGCAGTGGGAACTGAGCAGGGGCACCGGAAGTTGGCAAGGGTGTTCCTGCAGAAGAAGAAGGAGCTAGCAGCTCATCGTTAGTTAGAAAATCAAGCTCGTGGGGAGCTGAGGTCCGGTGTCGAGAGAAGGGAAAGGTCGTCTCATCAAAAATGACATGACGAGAGATGATGACACGATTAGTGTTGAGATCGAGGCACCGGTACCCCTTGTGATCAGGAGAGTAGCCAATGAAGACGCACAAGGAAGAGCGAGGGGCAAGTTTGTGAGGGGTGGTGGCGGTGAGGTTGGGGTAGCAGGTGCATCCAAAAGCACGAAGATCATGGTAGGAAGGGTGGGTGCCGTAGAGGGCAAAGAAGGGTGTGATCTTGTCTAAAGTCTTGGTGGGGAGACGGTTGAGAAGGTGGGTGGCTGTAGCAAGCGCATCAGCCCAATAGGAAGAGGGCATGGAAGCTTGAAACAGTAGAGTGCGAGTGACATTGTTGGTGGTGCGAATCATGCGCTCGGCTTTGCCATTCTGCTGGGAGGTGTAGGGGCAGGACATGCGAAGGACAACACCTTTAGCAAGGAAGAAAGCACGGGCAGCAGAGTTGTCGAATTCACGCCCATTGTCACATTGCATGGATTTGATTGTGCAACCAAACTGAGTATGCACATAGGCAAAGAAGTTAGAGAGCACAGAAAAAGTATCGGACTTGAGGCGCAGCGGAAAAGTCCAAAGAAAATGTGAGCGATCATCTAAAATGATTAGATAATATTTAAATCCGGATACACTGACAATGGGAGATGTCCATAAATCACAGTGAATTAAGTCGAAATTTTTGGACGCACGCGATACAGAATGAGAAAAAGGTAAACGAACATGTCGTCCAAGTTGACAGGCATGACAGAGGGAGTCGTCGTCGGGCTGACTGCAGATGATGGAGGAAGACCGGGCGAGGCTCTGAAGAGTGGCCTTGCCGGGGTGACCAAGGCGACGGTGCCAAGTAGTCGGAGAAGGGGTGGCCACAAGGGCGCATGTGCCAGTAGGAGACGACGGAAGCTGTAGGGTGTACAGAGGGCCCGAGCTGTCACATCGCAGGAGGGTGGCCCTGGTATGGAGATCCTTCACAGAAACACCAAGCGGGTCAAATTCAACAGAAACTAGATTATCAGAGGTGAACTGTCGAACAGAAAGGAGGTTTTGAATAATGTCAGGAGCGACAAGAACATTATTTAAGTGAAAAGGACCAGGAATGAGGGAGTAGCCGGTGCCAATAACCGGGAGGGTGGCACCGTTGCCCACGACGATGGAAGAAGGAAAAGAAGAAGTCGAGGACATGGTGACCATACCAGGGTTGGAGGCAATGTGGGAAGTAGCACCGGAGTCGAGCACCCAGTCAGAAGAGCTCGGCGGCGGGGTGAGGGAGACGGTGCTGAAAGCGCTCGCGAGGGATTGAGCATCCCATGGAGCCCATGTTGAAGAGGGCGCCTGAGGAGGCGACGGTGCCCATGCCGGAGGGGGCGCCGGAGACCACGCAGGAGGGGGCGCCTGAGGCGCCGAGTAGTAGTGCCCAGAGCCGCCGGTCAGCAGTGCGTGCTGCTGTGGAGACAGAGCAGCGCCAGTGCGAGGTGGAGGGCCGCGAGGGCTGCCGGTGGTGGAGCCGGGCCACATATGGATGGACCCAGTCCATGGGTTGAGGAGGGAGGGCCACTGAGCAGTGCCGGGAGAGCTGTTGTGGCCTCCCTGGCCGCCCTGGCCACCCTGGCCGCGCCCACCGCGACGGCGCCGGTTGCGGTGGCCGCCGGAAGATGCCCCGCCAGCCGCCCCTCCAGCAGGCTGAGGAGGGCGCGACGAAGCAGCTCCAGAGGGTGGTGGTGGGGCAGGCGGCCTGCTGGACGAAGAGGCGACGAGGGCCATAGACGGCGCCGAGGTAGTCCCCATGGTGAGCTCGGCGAGGCGCAGGTCGGCGCGAACGTCAACGAATGACGGGAACGGCCGCTGGCGAGAGATGAGCTGGGCCACGAACTGGAAACGCTCGTTGAGGCCGCGCAGAACGTTCATCACCATGGCGCGATCAGTGATGGGCTCGCCAAGATCGGCAAGGGCATCGGCCATGGTCTTCATCTTGCGGCAATACTCGTCGATGGAGAGAGAGCCCTGGCAGTGGTTGCGGAACTCGGCGTCGAGGATCATGGCACGGGACTCACGGTTGTTGAGGAACTGCTGTTCAATCCCGAGCCATGCCACCCGAGCGGTGACACCATCGCGCTCGTGGATGACGTCCAGGAGGTCAGCTGAGACGGTGTTGTAGAGCCAAGACACGACCACGCAATCCATGCGCGACCATGCTGTATCAGCAGGGTGGGAAGCGTCACTGAGGACGTGGTCCTTCAAGGCGAATCGACCCAGGACGAGAAGAACGTGGCCGCGCCACTTGGAGTAGTTGGAGGACTGAAGATCAAGAACGATGGGAATCAGATTCTTGATGTTCTGGATGGCGGCGGCTTGGCTATGCAGGTGAGCGACAGCTGCGGCTTCGGTGGAGGCGTCGTTGTCGTCGTGGACGTCTTCATCCCGTCCGCGAAGACGTTCGCGGAGGGTGGCAGCCTGCCGCTCCAGAGCATCGGCGGCCGCACGCTCCGCATCAAGGGCGGCAGCGGCCACGCGGACGCGTTCCTGGGCAGCGGCGGCGGACTTCAGAAGGTCAGCCTCCTCCTGGAGTTGTTGACTGCGCTCCGAGTTGGAGGCGCGCAGGGAGGCGGCTTCGTCTTCGAGAGCCTTGGCGGCGGCGAGCGCTTCATCGCGGAGCGCGGTCGCGGAGGAGGCCGATCCGCCGGCGTTGGAGGCACCGGACTCGTGGGCAGCCATGGAGGCAGCGGCCGGGAGGGACAGCGCGGCGGCTGGGAGGAGGAGGGGCGCGCGCAGCACGAAGGGCGCGCGCAGCACGAAGGGCGCGCGGCGGCTGAGAAGAGGGAGGCGCGCGGGCGCCGAGGAGGGAAGTGGAAGGTCACAGGACCAGATTAGTCTCGTGATACCATATTGGAGGATAGCCAAAACAAGCTTAGATTAATTGAGATGTTTACACAGAGGGTTACAATATATAGAGGCCCAAGAGGCCTGTTCACATAGCCACATAGGGTGGCGTACAACTAAGTAATTAGCAGTAAAAGACTAACACAATAACCAAAGAGATACTAGCACAGTATTCTAACACATACATTCATCGCCTCACCAGCAGTCCCTCCGCGTGAACGTATGTTCCCCCGTCTCGTCCAATGCTGCACCCTGACTTTCGTCCAACTGTCCAAGACCCCACCCTTGGCTCACACCTCCGCCTGCCTGCCTGCTACACCTCCTTCGACACGGCCGTTGGCCCCATGACGGACATGAAGCATGATTGCCCCGTGGGTGGAGATCTGGAAAACACCTGTGAGAAGACGGCACCGGCTCCGCGGCCAAGTGTAGAGCTTCTTAGCATGCCCCTCGCCTTCCTTGCGACAGCGCAGTATTGGAAGCTCCATCCTCCCTCTCCAACCTGGGATACCGGATCCAGGCATCCGGCACGTCGTGGTAAGGTGGAGGCCCATGGGCCATGGAGTCCATGTCCATGGCTTTTAGAGGTTTGGCTTCCTCCACAATCAACGAGTGGTGTTGAGTCGTGGGCAGCACAGCCGAGCTGCTAACCCACTCCCACGGAACCTGATGGCGAGGTCTGCAATTCTTCTCCTTTTCTATCTGTGTTTCTTCAGATTCACATCTTATTCAATTATTGAACATTGGCCTCAATAAATGTGTGTTTATTGGCCTCAATAAATATGTGTGTTGCTCAACCAACCAGCCATCATATCGATGCTAATTGAGTTGAATCAACCCACAAGCAACTTCCATGCCTGAGAAACAATATGGAACTCTCTTCTGGTTGTTTGGGCATGCAACAGTTTAACGACTAACTAATGTACAAGGAAGTCAATCTAACCCACACTAACTGAACAGTTTTTAGCTTCAGAGAAAAAAGAGCGGCCAATGGTCCATATGTCCTATAATTTAAAAAGGGAGGGCCATGTATCCTAGATGATCCACATATCCTATATCTTAGAAGAGGCATGTTTCCTAGATTTTAGAAGTAGGTCCAGCGTAGGTGCATGGAAACTCTTGATGTCTCTACTAACAGATGAAAATCGAAGGAGCTAGCTCCTTATCAATATCAGACTGTATTCTGTACATGCACATGTAGAGAAACTCGGCAGTGTTGATTGTTACCAAGACATTCACTCGACTTGCATTAAAAACTTACCCACAGCTATGGAGCCAGAAGGAATCATCAATCATGGATGAGAATTTAACTCTGATCTCATCTGATGTCCTTGAAGCAGACCAACTTTTTGAGAAATTTATTTACCTTTTTTCCATCTTACTCCCTCCGTTTCAGAACACGTGATGTTTTAGGATTCAAAAATAATCCCAGAAAACTTAATGTTTTAGATCTTAGAACACTAGGTTGGGCCCATACCAGCTTGAGTTCTTAGAACACCATGTTGCACTGCATGTCTACATCCATTCCTTTGGAATGGAAGGTGTTAGGGAATGAGATTCTATTGATTTGGGCTAACCCTAGAAGGGTAGCTATATAGGTAACCATACATGGGCCACATGGGCCTAGCCTCATGGGCCTAATACACACACATTCCAACACCCCCCGCAGTCTGAACTACCGGCGCAGCGGAGTTCCAGGCTGAACAAGAAAGAAGAAAGAACACACACGACCCCCCACAGACGCAACTAGCCACTGGTAATGTTGAGGCTGGAGCGAAACTCGGTGAAGGTCGAGGACGGGAGGCCTTTGGTGAAGATGTCCGCGAACTGGGAGGTGGTCAGAACATGAAGGACCCGCACCTCGCCCATGGCCACCCGATCACGGACAAAGTGTAGGTCGATCTCCACATGCTTCATCCGCTGGTGTTGGATGGGGTTGGTGAAGAGGTAGACCGCACTGACATTGTCGCAGTAGATCAATGTGCTCCGGGAGGGCGGAGTGTGCAGCTCAGCGAGAAGCTGCCGGAGCCAGGAGGGCTCAGCCACGCCATTAGCGACAGCGCGGTACTCCGCCTCGACACTGGACCGAGAGATCACAGGCTGGCGCTTAGACGACCAGGACACCAGGTTGCCGCCCAAGAAGACAGCGTAGCCGGAGGTGGAGCTCCGAGTGTCCGGACACCCCGCCCAGTCAGCGTCAGTGTAGACGACAAGGTCGGCGCATGAGGCCCGGTGAAGTAGGAGGCCGTAGTCGACCGTGCCCCGGAGGTAGCGGAGGAGGCGGTTGAGAGCCGTGAGGTGAGGCTCCCGGGGATCATGCATGTGAAGACAGATCTGCTGGACTGCATAGGTGATGTTTGGCCGGGTGAAGGTGAGGTATTGAAGGGCACCAGCAAGACTCCTGTATGCCGTGGGATCTGATACTCGGGGGCCCTCGACCTCTGACAGCTTGCCCTGAGTATCAACCGGAGTGGAGCAGGGGTTGCAGTCAGTCATCCCAGCCCGCTCCAGGATATCCCTAGTATACTGCCGCTGGTGAAGCAGTAACCCGGCAGGACGAGGCTCAACAGTGACCCCGAGGAAGTGGTGGAGCACACCCAGATCCTTCATAGCAAACTCCTGCTGAAGAGCGGCAATGATCCGGCGGAGAAGTGGCTCACTAGAGGCTGTGAGGACAATGTCATCAACATAAAGCAGCAAGTACGCAGTGTCAGCTCCATGGTGATAGATAAACAGAGATGTATCAAACTTGGCCTCCACAAACCCCAGAGTCAGCAGGAAAGCAGCGAACCGATGGTTCCACGCCCAGGGTGCCTGCTTGAGGCCGTAGAGAGACCTGTTGAGCCGGCAGACCATGTCAGGACGGGAGGAATCAACGAACCCCGCCGGCTGACTGCAGTACACTGTCTCGGTGAGAAGGCCGTGTAGAAAGGCATTCTTGACGTCCAGCTGATGGACGGGCCATGACCGAGCAAGCGCCAGCGAGAGTACGGTGCGGACGGTGGCCGGCTTGACCACCGGGCTGAAGGTCTCATCATAGTCGACCCCAGGGCGCTGAGTGAATCCCCGGAGAACCCAGCGAGCCTTGTAGCGCTCGAGGGTGCCATCAGCCCGACGCTTGTGGGTCCAGATCCACTTGCTGGTGACGACGTTGGAGCCCGGCGGCCGGGGCACCAACTCCCACGTCTGGTTGGCGAGGAGCGCGGCGTACTCCGAGGGTACTGGGGAGACCGGCGCGTCGCCGGTCGATGCCGCAAGGACCCGGGATGGCAGTGTGCCAGCCGTGTGCCGTGTCACCATCTGGTGAACATGCCGCGGGTGTCGGTGAAGAAGTGGCGGGTGGTAGACCGGCGGTGCGTCACGGGCCGGCGGGGACTGTGGCGGTGGTGTCGACGTCCCCGGCGGAGAAGGGACCGCGAGTGGCGGCGGCCGCGGCCGGCGCTGGTACACCCGGACCGGCGCTGCGAACCGCGAAGGAGGTGCCGGGGCAGCACCAGGTGACGGCGACCGGCACGCCCCCCCCCCGGGGCAGTATCGGGGGATGAGGTCCCCGGACCTGCGCCAACCGGAGAGGTCGGGGCCGCGCCAGAGGGCGACGAGCCCGGACCCGCCAGGGAGCCGAGACAGGTGGCCGGCAAGGAGCGCGGCGAAGCGGTACCTGCAGGAGACCACGGAAAAGGTGGCTGGACCACCGTGTCAGCGGGAAAGAGGGAGGGGAGATCAGGAACAGGAGGGGTGGTGGTGGTGCTGGAGAAGGGAAAGACGGACTCATCGAACACCACATGGCAAGAGATGAGGACCCGTCGAGAGGTAAGGTCAAAACACCGGTACCCCTTGTGATTTGAGGAGTACCCAAGGAAGACACAGAGAGTGGACCGGAGGTACAGCTTGTGGGAAGAAGTGGCAGCGGTGTTGGGGTAACACGCACACCCAAAAACGCGAAGGTGATCGTACCGAGGAGGGGTACCAAAGAGGGCGTGGTGTGGCGTGGGAGCAGGACAGGCAGCGGAAGGAAGACGGTTGAGGAGGTAGGTGGAGGTGTGCAAGCCCTCAGCCCAGAAGCGAGCAGGAAGAGAGGCCTGAAACAGAAGGGTGTGCACGGTGTCGTTGGTGGTGCGAATCATCCGCTCAGCCTTGCCATTCTGCGAAGACCGAAGAGGTATATGGGCAAGACATGCACAACTGAACACCGTGAGAGAGAAAGAAGGCACAGGAGGTGGAGTTATTAAACTCACGACCATTGTCACACTAGACGGCCTTGATGGTGAGGCCGAACTATGTGGACACCCAAGTGAAGAAGTGAAGGAGCGTGGGAAACGTATCAAACTTCGCACGTAGGGGAAAAGTCCACGAATAATGCGAAAAATCATCAACCACCACAAGATAGTACTTATAACCAGAAATACTGATAACAGTTGATGTCCATAGGTCGCAATGTACAAGATCAAAAATGCGGGCCGCATGGGAAGTAGAACTATGAAAAGGAAGACGAACATGTCGGCCCAATTGGCACGCATGACAGAATTGCTCATCATAAGCCCGAGTACATGGAAGACCGGAGCTACGACGGAGCTGCATCAGGGCATCACGTCCAGAATGGCCGAGACACCGGTGCCAAGTAGTAGAGGAAGTAGAAGCGGCGAAAGCAGCTGACAAAACGGACGGCGAAGAAGATGAAGTTGCCGCCGGGAAGCGAAGGGTGTAAAGAGGCCCGGTGCTGTCACATCGGAGCAGAGGACGCCGCGAAGCCAAATCCTTTACAGTAAGACCAGAAGAGTCAAATTCCACAGAACAGGAATTGTCAGCTATAAAACGACGAATAGAAAGAAGGTTGTGAACCATAGAAGGAGCAACAAGAACATCAGGAAGACGGAAGGAGCCATGAGCACCGGCGGTACCCACAGACATGACTGGAAGACACGAACCATTTGCGACCATAATGGACGAAGGGAGAGAAGAAGAGGGAGAGTGAACAGACGAAAGAATACCGGGGTCAGGGGTGGTGTGGTAGGTGGCTCCCGAATCAGCGATCCACTCAGGTCCAACCGGAGGTGTCAGGCCCATAGTGCTGAACGAGCGAGCCAAGGCCGCCTGGTCCCAGCCGGCAACCCCAGGTAGGGTGCCGGAGGGTGGAGCCCACGGCGTAGCAGGGACGGCGCCGGGAGGTGGAGCACCGGTGAACATGGCCGTCGGTGGACGAGGGTCGCCCCCGGAAGCGTGGAAGGGCCACATGGACATGCGCCCGGACCACGGGTTGTGGAACAAAGGCCATGGGCCCCCCTGCGGTCCAGCCGGTGCCTGACCACCAGCCGGAGCCTGGGTGACACCAGCCCGGCCTCCCCCGCAACCCCCACCACGGCGACGACGACCGCCACGGCCCCCCCCACCGCCGCTCGGCCCGGAGGGAGGGGGACCCAGAAGAGACGACGGCGGTGTAGCGGACGAACGTGGTGGGGCAGACGAACACGGCGGAGTAGCAGCCAGAGCCGTCGAAGAAGACAAGGACCCCGGAGAAGTGGCGGACCCTGGCTGGATGCCCTGAGTGAGCTCCTCCATGACAAGGTCGTCACGGACCTGCAGGAAGGTGGGGAAGGACCGCTGACAGGTGATCCACGTCCTGAGGTGGGCGTAGCGGTCGCTGAGCCCGCGGAGGACGTTGAGGACCAAGATGCGATCCTCCACGGGCCAGCCGAGGTCGCCCAGGGAGTCTGCCATGCCCTTCATCCGACGACAGCACTCGCCAACAGAGAGGTCACCCTGGACGAAGGTGCGGAAGCTCGCGTCGAGACGCAGAGCCCGGGCCTCGGCGTTGCCCAGGAACTGTCCCTCAAGGGCAAGCCACGCCCGCCGCGCGTCAGGGGAGTTGCGGACGAGGTCGTGGAGGTCGAGGGAGATCGTCCCCAGGATCCAGGAGAGGACGATGCTGTCGAGGCGGATCCAGGACGGTGTCTGGACGGCGACCGAGGCGTCAACAAGGACGTGGTCGTCGAGGGCGTAGCGGCGGAGTGAGAAGCACCAGATCCCGCCAGCGGGCGTAGGAGGGCGACTCCGGCTCGAGGACGACCGGCACGAGGAGGCGAATGTTCTGGACCCCCCCGGCCTGGTAGTGCAACTGAGTCACGAGCGGGTCGGCTGGATCGTGCCAGAGGACGGCGGTGTGGGACACACGGCGGCCCGACGAGGCAGAGGAGGTGGCCCCAGCGTCCTGGGAGGCGGGAGAGGCGAGGAGCTGCTCAGCCTCGGCGATCTGGCGGGCTAGGGCGTCGGCCGCGTCGCGCTCACGCTCCCACACGAGGGCAGCCGCGCGCACACGAGCCTGCCCCTCCGCGGCGGCGGCCCGGGCAGCGACGAGAGCTGCGGCGAGGGCGGAGTCCGGACCCGGGCCGTGGAGAGGCGGCGGAGGAGCATGTGGGCGTGGGCGGACCGGTCCAGTCAGGCCCCCAGCAGTGGCGTGCAGGAGAGGGAGACCTCCAGGCTGTGGCGACTGGAGGCCGGCAGCAGCAGCGAGTCCGCCATCATGCAGGGGAGGGAAATCCCCAGGCAGCGGAGGCCGGGTCCCTGCAGCAGCCGGCGCGCCCTCAGGCAGCGGCTGAGGGAGGCCCCCCGGCTGATGGAGCAGCTGCGGCTGAAGTCCTGGCGCACCCTCAGGCAGCAGCTGGAGGCCCGCCGGGTGATGGAGGCCCGCTGCTGCCGCGAGCGCGCCCTCCGCGGCCTCCCCCACCGCGCCAAGTCCAGGGACGACGGCCAGGGCACGGGAGGCTCCTGCTGCCGTGCCTGGAGGATGGAGCGCGGCTCCCGGAGGGGGCGCGAGCGCGGCTCCTGGAGAGGGCGCGGGGCCAGGCGGACAAGCGGCATCAGGGGCGGCGGGTGGAGCAGCAGGGGTGGCGGGTGGGGAGGCCACCACCTGGGCCCAGGAAGAGGAGGAGAGGCGGCGGCGGCGGTTGGGAGGAGAGGGTGGAGAGAAACTAACCCTAGGCTCTGATACCATGTTAGGAATGAGATTCTATTAATTTGGACTAACCCTAGAAGGGTAGCTATATAGGTAACCATAGATGGGCCACATGGGCCTAGCCTCATGGGCCTAATACACACACATTCCAACAGAAGGAGTACATTTGCAATACTATTCTACTTTGGAGATATACATTTATTTTGGTCCCCCATTCTCATGTAAAGGATTAGTATTTTCCATAGCAACGCGCGGGCATTTCTGCTAAGGACCTTACTCTTTTCTCCTCTTTTATACAAAAAACTCTTTTTCCCATTGCAAAGCACGGGCATATTTGCTAGTGATAATAATTAAAAAAAACATGCACAACTATGCTAGCAGTATTGGAGCAGAACCTAACAAATATATACAATTATAAAGTTCCTTATGCACCTCATAAAGCTGCACTTCCCTATGATGACCATACCTTAATAATCCAATCACAGGTTGCAGTGCCCCTGCATTAAGAACCTCCTTCTTGATGTTTGGTGATGAATGAACCAAATTTCCAATGACACCAACCTAACATGTCAGTCGAGAAAAATGGTTAGAGTGCATTGCAATAAAATTAAAGAAATCATGAATAGATTAGATCCAAGATTGTGCTGATATTCTATGAAAGTTTATCAGCAAACATGTTGGATTGATAAGGAAGTTAGTACAGAAAGGTAGCCTTGCACCATGTAGAAGTTTATTCAACGGATAAAAGAGCATAGAACAGCAAGTCAAAATAAGGAGGTAACTCAGAGCCTCAGACCAGTTTCATGCAATTTATTTGTTTTGCATAAGCTTCTACAATCAAGTTTACTTAGCAAACCTGTTACAAGTAGCAGGTGCAGATTACTTTTTGAAACATTTCAGGAACCAAGTAGTAAATAGCCTCAGCCTCTAGTGTTGTCTCAGTACTTGCCGCACATTTATGCATTCAAATAAACATTTAATTCTTCAAGCATCCATGTACATGCACCATGATACAGGCTTAACCTGCACGGCTGCGTCACTGGCCCTCAAATTTATTTGGGTGTATTGCTAAGTTTTCAAATCTTCAATTTCAGCCTCAAAGATCGCCTGAACTAGCTTAATACAGCCATTAAGGTGTATCGCCAGTTGACAAAAAAAAAAAACAGAAAGTGCGTTCAAGATATTTACCTTAGTCAGTTCAATAACCTCTACGGCACGTTTGGTTGGGGGTAATTGGTACAAGGGGATGGGAGTTTGGGGGGTAAGAGTTTAGAAATCTTTTGTTTGTTTGGTGGGACGGGAAAGTGAGTTTACAGGGCCAACTCCTACCAATCACTTCCCTTTCTCACAGAAAAACACACACAACCTCTTTCCGTGTCTTATTTCCCTCAATGAACCAAACAAGTGATTGGACCTAAAAATCAAATTCTCGTAATTCGCTACAACTCCCACCACCAATTCTCATGCCCCTTCCCAATAGTTGCCAAACGCACTGCTAGTGGTTTCACTAAGGTTGGCTACATGCAATCATGAATCCAAATTAATATAATTTCATCAATGGGATCAGAAAATATTAATCAAACTGCGTCTTACATGGCAGGAAATATTAAATAAATTATGCAAAGCCTATGATATAAATGTGTTGTAGGACAACATAATATCTGTAAGGCAACTGCTAACAGCCAACAAAATTAAGTTTCTATTCAACTTTGGAAATACATTCAAAATTGTCCATATAATCGAGGATGAAACATGGTCTAGCATGAAATTTCCCACTAAATATACAGTGTTGTGATCCAGCATTAAGTTTCAACATGGAGCATTAAAATTGTATATTTCACAAGGCCTTGCAATGATAAATGCTGATTAAGGATTGTGCAAAATTGTAGAATGGCACAATTTCAAATGATATGATATTTATCTGTAACAACATTAACCTGCTCATAATCAATCAAACAATACATCTCAACAGTGTGAGAAAGTGCTCTTAGAGAAGTGGAGTTGACATCAGAATATTCTCTGCCTCATAATCAAAACTGGAGAATAGCACAAGGCCTTACTGCTTCATAGTGAATTGCAGCATCTTCAGATCGCAGCATTAAGATCAAAGTTGGCAAAGCATTGCATTGAACAATCTGCATTACAGGAATTTACCATGTCGTGAATATGTGTAAAAGGCATATGCAAGTTCAGATGTCAAAATCTAACATAATTATAGCCTTCATTGATTTTGATATCTCACCTGAGTTTTATTTTCATCATTTTTAAAGGCTAAAGTCCGCAAGGCACCTGCAGCTGCCCTCTGCACCTTAAGATCCTGCGATTCTAGCAATTCAACAAGTGGTGGGATCCCACCTTCCATTCTGCAGTAAAACAAAACCCTCAGCAAGTGAAAACTTCTCAAGAAAAACGTTATCAAATGATCAAAGAGGCATAAAACAAAACCTGACGCTAGTTTTGATGTTGCTATTCTCATGTGCAAGATTGGTAATTGCATCAGCTGCTCTCTTGATAACGCTATTAACCACCCTCGAATTTGTAGTATTTTTCTGCCTTTTCAAGAGTTTCACTAGAGGAGGTAGTGCACCAGCATCAACTATAAGTTGTTGATGTTCAGGCTGTTACAGTGAACACAGAATAAATGATTAAATTGACCATAGCAATAGTAACTTGATGAAAAGTACATAAGAGTAAAGCATCAATTGCTCAAAACACACTACAGAACTAGAGCGGTTATGATATCTTAGGTTCCTAAGTTTTTCTAAAGGGTACTAGAGACTGACTAGAAAGACACCAAGTATATAGCATTTGGAAGTTCCTAGGTTTTTCTAACTATTAAAAGGCATGGGATCTTACAGTTTTTTACAAGAAATACAGATATATGAGAATGAGGTTTGGGCCTTCAGAATTACAGTATATAAATACATGGGATAGTTTAAGTTCTTAAAGTTTGTAATCCTTTGCCACAGGAAACTTGAAAATTCACAGCCCTATTTAGAACATAAATTCGTCGATAATACAAGTAATTGCATTGGTACCAAAAGTGCATCTACAACTCAATTAGGGAATTAGTGAAGGAACCTTTACAGCTAGGAGGCCCAGAGCGAAGGCAGCGCCCTTCTCAACCTCATGCTCAAACGGCCGCAGTTGTTGTTCCTCCTGCGTTGGCGCCGCCACAGCAGGCTCTTCTAGGTGGCACACCAAGGCCGCCACGGCGCCGCCCTCTACAATCACGTTGACAACCTCCTCTGCTCAATTGACAACCACCAGATCCACTCGGTAAGGATGCGGGTGCACGGATCGGCGCGGCCGGAGTGAGGTTTGGCGAAGGGAGGTTACCGTTTTTGGCGAGCTCAGCGAGGACGTGGGTGGCGCGCTTGGCGGCGGCGCGGTCGGCGTGGCGCCACGAAGAGGCGCAGCGGACGAGGACATCAACCTGCGCGCGGACCTCGCGGGCAAGCGCTGCGTGGGAGTGGCGGCAGCAGATCTCGGGGGTGCCCGCCGAGCCGTCCTCCTCCTCGTTGTCATCGTCGGCGCCCGCGCTGCCGAGCGAGGACGCGGCGGCGGCTACCGCGGCGGCGGCGGCGGCGGCGGCGGCGGATGCCTCGTCCTCCAACTTCCGCTTCTGCCCCTTGCGGCGCGGGCGCTGGGGCTGCTGCTTTTGCTGCTCCGCCTCCATTCGATAGGTCGACGGCGGCGCGCAGAGCGTGACGGATTGTGGAGGAGGAAAAGGAACAAGCAGTGCGATTCCGGCGCGGTACCCGTTCGACAGAAATGTAGAAACGAAAAAAGAAAATGAATGTTTTTTTTTATTTCAAACAGTTTTTTTTCTCGATCACACAAAAGGTTTACACATCTTTTTATTTTAAACTAAGTTTACGTGTCTTTATATTAAGGTGAAGAAAATATCTATTATAACATGCCTTAATAGCGTCCTAGGGTTAATAAATTTCATATGGACGCTCACCCTCTGGTGTACTGAAAGTTATGGTGTTATATTGGGCACTATGACCGGGCTGTAGAGCGGCGGTGGTGCTGTTTGCGCTCACCCACGTTGCCATCCGAACGCTTCAAGACAAGGTGCTCACTTTGTTTGGACGCCGGGATATGAGATTTGCTCTGAGCCGCTATCTGATTGCCCCTCTCGGGGAGCCAAGTGGGCGGTGTACGTTCGCCATCGGTTGTCTCAACTTCGGGCAGCTCCAAGAGTGGTGGCTGCCTCGCCTTTGTTATTCGCTCGGTGAAGCGCTTGAGACGTCTGTCGACAGAGGCCATCTAAGGTGAAGAGCGGTTGACGGTGTCCGTGGCTACCCCGACCGTCGTGTCTCCCAGGGTGGCTGCCCCGACCAGCGCTGGGTCCGGGAGCGCCCCGGCATCCACAATGCCATGTTATTCCCTCCGCGACGGCGTGACCTGTGGTGGCCCCTGCACAGGCGACAACGGAGGTGTGTCCGTCCTCCACTGAGCAGTCTTCGTCGAAAAACAGGTGTCCAACGGTGATGCGTCCGCTTTCTAAGAGGTGGCCACCGGAGCAGGCGAGCACCCACGCGCTGGTGCTCCTACTGTGGGGCTCACGACGAGCGAGGCAGTGAGCTCCAACACCAGAGAGCAGGTGTCCACCCAGGATGTGTCATCCTGAGCGGCTGCTGCCGAAGTAGACGGGCACCCAGCCGGTGTTGCTCCTGCTGGGCGACTCACGACGAGTGAGGCGGCGAGCTCCTCCAGCATAGGGTTGACCCACGCGGGAGCCTCAGCGCTCACGCACAGCTTCAACCCCAGCGTATCAGGCTCAAGGATGCAGGGTGCAGTGCAGTAGCAGTTGGAGCAGGGTAATCGGTGCTCGCCCTGGGCACGAAATATCGAGAACCGAGTACCGAACCGAATTTACCGAGAACCGAACCAAATTTACCGAAACCGACAAATTTGGTTCCCTGTTCGGTTCCGAGTTCCCAGGAACCGAATTTACTAAGGTAAATACCGAAACCGAACCGAATTTACCTGAAATGTGACGAGTTTGAGTGTTGTTATATTATTGATTGTATTATTATAGACTATTATATTATGTATTTTTTGGTACTCACACTTATAGTCTCGTGGACTTTTATATGTATATGTATTTTGCACTATTATTCTCTATGAAATCATGTCAAAATTAGCTTTTGAACCTACTATTACATGTCTCTATGATCAGTTCGGTACTGTTCGGTAAATACCGAAACCAAATCGAATTTACCGATACCGAATTTCCTCGGTACCGAGTTTTTTTAGAAACCGATCGGTGCCAGTTTCCTCCGTGGGTTGCTGCCATGAGCGGAGTGGCCACCCTTTGTCGTCGACGTCGCACTATGCATGAGCCGCTTGCAGTCCGTGGCGAGGTGGCCGAAGCCATGGCAGTGCAGACAACGCCGGGGCATCAGGCAAGTCACTACTCGGTACGAGTAGGAAAGACAGTTGAAACATCTGTTATGAAGCTCAGCGGGGATCTCCCACCACCCATCGGCATCGGAGGAGAAGACTCGTCCGCGGCGACCGAGGTGATGGCGGGCAGAGACGCGGCCATCGACCGGCCTTGTAGGCAGGCCGAACACAAGCTGAGGACGCAGCCTGCTTCTCTTCCTCCACCTACGGTCAGGTCTCTGGCGGCCAGCTTCTCCCAGAGACACGACCTAGCGAGTCTGGGCGCGCGCAGGTGGCGCAGTGGCCGGCATCGTCGGGCAACGAGTGGCGTCCAGGTAGGTTGCGGGGTGGTCGTCATCAAACTCCTCGCCATTGTCGTCCGCCCACCAGCGGCGTTTCGAGCGCCCTCCTGCGGGAGAACCTGGGGAGAACATAAGCGCGTCCGGTGAGAGGGGGCGAGCTGGCCGTGCCCGGTGGCGTCATGACTGCTTGCCTTGGGCCAGGGGCGCAAGACCCAGTCTTGGCCCCGGTCGGCGTGTGTAGGCCGGTAGCGACATCGAAGGCAGAGCTCTCAGTGTCGGCGGTCGTCCTGGACCAGCGGTTGGAGGCCGCGGTGGTGCCAGCATCCGACCCCAGCAGAGCGAGCAGGGGAGCGCCAGACCTCACGAAGGGACCGTCGTCCGAGCAGTCGGTGCCTGCACAGGGGCTTGTGGTGCCAACCTTGACAGCGTCAGCAGAAGGATCCGTTGCTCGGGAGGGAGTTGCCGGTGGTGGTGGTAGGGCACCCACCGGTGATGTCCATGCGTACGACGCCTGTGGTGGGTCCCACATGCGGCCGCGTGCGTCTGGGAGGGGAAAGGGAGGGGCTGGGGGTGGATTTAGGGAGGGAGAGATGGGAGGCAAGGGGAGGCGGACGCCGGTGCTCCGGTGGCTGCCTACGCCGCCGGCGGTGGCCGCGCGGCCGGAGGTGGCGGTGGCACCGTTGTGCCCGTGCGCGCCCAGGGAGTGGGCGAAATGGAGGGGTCGGTGGTGGATCTGGGAAGGGTAGAGAGGGGAGGGGAGTGGGAGGCGGGTGCCGGCGCCGAGGCGGTGGCCGGCACCGCCGGCGACGGCTGCGGCGGGGAAAAGGCCATGGGCGGGTAGGGTTAGTTCGGGTACAGGTAATGGAAATGCAGTGGATTGTTGTTGCCCTATAAACAGTTTTTGTTTAATGGTCGATGTTTTAACAATCGGTAATGACCTCTCCTAGTCTTTTTACGAAAAGGAACAAGTAGTGTGACTCTAGCGCGGGGTCGTTTTCGACAAAAAAGTAAAATGAAAAAATAAATATTTTTTATTTTTTATTTAATCAATTGATATTTTGATAATAATCTCTCCTAGTTTTTTTTATCTATGCTGGCTACGCCAACTACAGTTGCCGCAATGAAGCTGTTTCAATTTCCTTGGTTTATATAGATAAAACGAACTAGGCTAAAGGGTTACACCCAACTCCTCTCTTTCTCCTTACATGCCCTCACTCTTTCTTCGAGATCCTCCTTGTTTAGAGAACAATTTGAAATCCTTTAAAGGAGCCCATCATTTAAGGTTAGTTTCCCTCTTGCGAAGTGTCTATATTAGTTACATCTAGGGTTAGGGTATTAAAGTCATCTTTTAATTTGAGAAACCTATGTGTATTATTTTTTAAAACAATGTGGCTTTGAAATATTTCCCAATACAATTAACTCATATAACAATAGTAACAGTTGTACGAAGGATTTGAATTAATCAACTAATTAGTAGACAATCTTAGCGTAGCAAGGTGGGACCTACCATGCTCCGTGCTAGATCTAGCTGCCATGTCAGAGCGTCTTCGAGAGTCTCTTTTAAACTCATTTTCTAAATCATTATTTGGAGAATCATTTGAATAAAAATCGTTCTCTATAACTTTCCATCCTCCAACAGCCTCTCTATGTCTTGTCAAAATTCTAGAGAGCCAGCCTTGTTCTCCCTCTTTGGCTAGCAAAAATCTAGAATAGAGGTGACTATATTTCGAGACCTAACTAAAGAAGTTGTTGGAGGTTATTTCTTTCACCAAAATCTCTATTCCCGTCAACTAAAAAGGATATAAAGAGGCTCTTGGAGTTGCTCTTAGTACGCTTGTCGCACCGTATACACTAATGTGGCAGAATAGCTTTGTCACACAAGTGTTGTTGCCTTTGTTGGTGTAGCCAAAAGGGTTAATCTATATAACTAAAAACGGCAAGTGCAATTTTCCACACGGCAGACCCATCTCCCCTGCTCCTCCCCTAATGGCCTAACCAATGCATCCATGACACTATATGAGTTTGTAAACCCCAGCTCGTTAGAAGCCTGCGGTAGTTGTATTGTTGCTCCATGTAGCCCATGGCGGCACATGTGGAGTTGTAGTTGGTAGGTTAGTACCACCATGGAAGTTTAGGAGGGTGAGAGTCACCTTATAATCCTTGTCATTCTAAACATAGCACCTCTAGGTTAACCTTTTTACATGAAGCGAGGACAAAAGTGTAAGAGAGGTGCTACGCGTATGCAGATTTGTTCTGCGTGTGAAGCTTGGCCATATAAATATATTTTGGATGGACAGTGTTACAGGATGCCCCTGAAAGAATCTGTGGGTTTGGTTTTAATAATTAAGTGGCAACCTTAGGTGGACTAATGTTTTTCATGTGAGATGAATAGGTACTTAGTCCACACACACTAGGTTGAGCAAGTCATAAAAGCCATGGTGGAGAGATGTATGTAGACAAACCATTAGAATTTTACTGTTGGATTTGTTGACCGTTGGACACCCTTTCTCTAGTGCCACCGGAGGATTCCTGTGACTCCTTGATGCTCTCTGGATTCTTTCTAGAAAACACCAGAGCTCCATCCTTTCTCAAGTGCCTCACCAGGGCCTTAATTCTTCTCTCCCCGATGCACTCTCCGATGCTTGGCATCAATTCGCCACCAAAGCTTTTCGATGGGTGCCTGAAGATTGACTGCAGGTCCTTTTGACTTGCATTCTCCAGTGCCATTGTGGGGGTACTTATTTTTCTTCATGCTTCAACATGTCTTTGTCGGTGCTTTGATCACTTGATGTCTTGGACTTCTTGCAAGTCTTGTATAATTTTCTAAGCTACTCCATGGTCTTCTTTGAGGTATTGATCACTTGGTCTTCACATTGCATAAGTCCAATCCATACTTGAATCCAAATAAACTAAACCTTGTATACTAGCAAACTTTATTAGTCCATTTGATCTTGTTGTCAATCAACCACCAAAATCAAACATGGCCCATATTAGGTGTCATTTTCGTTACAACTTAAATGGATGGAGCTTGAGAGATACTACTTGAAAGGTGAGGATCACTAGAAGTATACCACTTGAAGAATATATGATCTATTTGCATATTATTGTATTCTTATTGAACAAGATTGTCTCCATGAGCTTCTTTCTTGATGACTTACTCTAGTTGATTTGCATACGCTTCAAGTCACAGTTTGAACCCTCGCCAAGCTTCACAGGAGCACAAAACCATAACCAACAAATAATCACAAAGGCAAAAAGATCACAATTGTGAATAGAAAATAACTAGTGCCACCTCATCCATATGAATATATCATCACAGGCCAACAAGTTAAAGGCGAAACAACAATACGAACAAAAAATACTATTGCCACCTTATCCATATGAATATGTCATCATAGGCCATAAACTAGACAACACCAAAAATCTGTAATCATACAAGTGAATGAAAATCTAACAGATTAAAGGTGAAGAACAATACCCACAAAAAACTAATACAACCTCATCCATATGAATATTTCATCACAGGCCTACACAGGCAGGACAACAGTGCTATTTTTCATAACATTCTTTGCTCGAACTTAAATCAAAGGAAGAGAGGAGAGGAGATCTAGTGGTATTCTATAACTACATGTACACAACCATTAAAGAGAGAACCTAATCTTTAAAGAGAACCCACATAAATAAAAGGATTTGAATGAGCACACAACTTAGGTCCTACACAACTTAGGTACTACTGCCACATAAAGAATGCAACAAGCTATCATGAACTAAGAGCAGTGAAGCAAACACACATGCATAAGCCTAAACCCCTAACAAACTAAGAGCACTGAAGCGAACACACATGGATAAGCCTAACCCTAAAACCCTAACAAACTAAGAGCAGTAAAGCGAACATATATGATGAACCCTAAAACCCTAACCCTACCACATGGGAGAAATAGGCTAACCTTCTTCTTGCCTGATCGCGTAGCCACAGTGCACTGTTCATCGCCTTTCATCGTCAGTGTTGACGTCGCCATCCATTTACCTCGCTTCGCAGAGCTCAAAAGGACCCTTCTTATTGGCGGCCGGCACCAGATCCTTCGTGTTGGTGCCTTTGCCTGGCCAGGCAGTGGATGTCATCGTCGCGCCTTTTTGCCTCGATCGACGGTGGTCAACGACGTCGTGCCTTTGCCCTGCTCCATGGTGGTCGATGGCCCCTCGCCTTTGCCCTGCCTCATGGTGGTCCCACGAGGCGAGGCGCACGACAAAGGCCTTCACCTCTTCATTGGAGTCGAGCAGGTAAATGAGGTTGTCTTGTGTTGGGATCCAACCCCCTCTGTAGCCAGCGTTGCTCGACGGGGCGAACTAGCCATGTTCGTTGCGCGGATGGGTTTTGGAGTTGAAGCTGTGCCTCCCGCTCGACATTGCCGCACGCGATACCAGGTACGGAGGCGATAGGCTTTGGGAGAGGGGAGGTGATAGGGTTTGGGAGAGTGGACGCCATGGGGTTTGGGAGAGGAGGCGATGCGGTCAGGAGAGGAGATGGAGTGAGCAAGGAGGGCCAGTAGATATTTATTTATAATAGAAGCGACACCAAAGTCGGTCGCCTCTACAAACAGTTCTTTAGATGTGGCTGGTGTCATCAGCCACCTTTGAAAATTGAATTATTTTCAAAGACGGGTGGCAAAGCCAGCTACATCTAAAGAATAATTTGCAGAGGTGGTTGGCTTTGGTGCTACCTGTTAAGATCCATCTCCAAAGGTAGCTTGGTTCACAGGACACTATAGAGGCAACTCATGATTGAGTCGCCTCTACCAAAAAATGGTTCCGTTGCTAAAAAATGTTTTTGTAGTAGTGAATAAATGGAAGATGTATTTGTCTCCATTAAACCTTATTTGAATTGTCACGACCCGGTCTTGACAATCTTGAAGTCATCAGCATCATGAGCATCTTTGCATTTGAAATCCATTTCTAAGAAACTAAACTGCACTGAAATCTGCTTTCAGTCTGTTCACTGTTGATTTGATGGAGAGTCCGCCCAGTTCACCAAGCTGTCTGCCACTTTGAAAGGTCCTAATGGCTAGAGGGAAGGGTGAATAGCCTATAAAAATTTCTACAACAACATTTAAGCCAAGTGGTTAGATAATTAAATGGTGAAACGAGTGTTGCACTAGCCTATTAAAAATACAAGCCTCCTATTCACAATTCTAGTTGTTGTGATCTCTAATTCACACAAGAGAGGCTAGGTTACTACCACTAAGTTAATGAGCTCTCAAAGACTAACTAAAGAGCCTCACTAACCACTAGACAAGACATAAGCTAGCTCTCAAAACTAATTACACTAAAGAGCTTAGCTGAACTAAGAAAGTAAATACATGAGAGGGATAGTGAGTTATACCGCTGTGTTGAGGAATGAACCAATCACAAGATGATGTCAATCAATCACAACGAATACCAATGAAATCCTGGTGACAAGATGACATAATGATTTTTCACCGAGGTTCACTTGCTTGCCGCAAGTTAGTCCCCGTTGTGGCGATTCACTCACTTGGAAGTTCACGCGCTAATAGGCATCACATGCCTAACCCGCAATCGAGTGCCGCATAACCAATACAAGATGAGGATCACACAAGCCACGAGCAATCCACTAGAGTATCTTTTGGCTCTCCACAGGGAAAAGGTCAAGAACCTCTCACAATCACCACGATCGAAGCCGAAGACAATCACCTTCCCCCGCTCGACGATCCTTGTTGCACCAAGTCGTCTAGGTGGCGGCAACCACCAAGAGAAACAAGCGAATCCCGCAGCGAAACATAATCACCAAGTGTCTCTAGATGCAATCACTCAAGCAATGCACTTGGATTCACTCTCAATCTGACAAAGATGATGAATCTATGATGGAGATGAGTGAGAGGGCTTTGACTAAGCTCATAAGGTTGCTATGTCAATATAAATGGCCAAGAGAGTGAGCAAAAGCCGACTAAGGGCTTTTTATAAGCCCCTCATATGAATAGAGCCGTTGGCTCTCTGTTAGCACAATTCATGGGGCGACTGGACACGCAGGTCGCGTAGATCGGACGCACCAGCCCTAGCGTCTAGTCACCGATCGCCGTCCACGTGTCCCCTGTGTTCAACAATGATTGCCTGATCCCAATGGTCAATTCAGCCACGTGTTGACGGTCGTTAACGTACATTACAACCAATAAATTTTCTTGCATGTATGTACAAATATCACAGAATAGGAGGTTATTACTGACAAATTTCATAGGTTTTGGTGATTTATAATTTTTTAGGGTGTTATCCAGAAAGTCAACAAAAGGGGCCTAGGAATTAAAATAATTTACGGAATTTCGTCGCAAGATATATATTAGAAGACTATAGAAGACACCAGAGCGAGCCAGGTCCCCAGCCCCCGCCAGGTGGGGCCGGCCGACGATAGGGGTGGTCGGGCGGCCACCCCCTCTACATCCTTCCATGAGCTTATGGAGTATTTCTGCACCACCTTTGAGGAGTCATCTAGGCTATCCCTTAAGTCGGTTTGATCGAATGGCTCACGTGCATCTCACCGGGGTATAAATAAGAGAAAATTTCCTATTTGACCCTAGAAATAATGCTCTTCTCCTATTTGACACTGAAACTAAAATTCTTTCCTATATGTCCTCCCTTCGAGTTTTCCTTTCCTATTTGACATTTCCGTCAGCTCTGTTAGCAACTACCGTTAGTTGGCTAAGTAAGGCAACAGCAAAAGACCAAAATGCCCTTTTTGATGCTGAAAGTTTATATAATTTTTTTGAGCATCTTAACGTCGTCAAACAAAAAAACTCAAAACTACAAAATTGTAGATCTCATCGAGAGTTAATATTTTCATATAAAAATCATCTTCATCCGACGTCGTATTGAAGAGTTATGATTTTTCAAAAATTCAGTCTTGTCTCGCCATTCCCGGTGGCGCGACAAGACTGCACTGTCACGCCAACAGGGGTGGCGCGACAAACTTTTTTCATGTTGGAAACGCCGTCGAATATGCCGTATCTTGTCACGCCAACGCATATGGCGCGACTATGTTATTTGGTCGCGCCATTGGGAATGACGCGACCAAAAAGGGCTACCGGATGCAAATTATTTTCTGGTGCGGTTAATATTGAAATATTTATTAAAAAAATTTAAATATAAAAATCGTCTAGTGCTATGCTGCTTAAGACCTTCTGCAGGTAACCGATCAACCCCATTTTGCACTACTGGAGCCTACAGGAGTTATACAGTATAGGGGTAAAACAGACATTTCTCCTAGGACCTGACACCGTTAGCTGTCTGAACTGACGGAAATGTCAAATAGGAAAGAAAAACTCAACTGGAGGACATATAGAAAAGAATTTTAGTTTTAGTGCCAAATAAGAGAGGAGCGTTATTTTCGGTGTCAAATAGAAAATTTTCTCTATAAATAAAGAGCCAGACCCTCCCTAGAAAAGGGAAGCCAGATCAAGAGCTGAAGAGCCAAAGTTCCAATTCTATATCTAGAGATCTAGGCTAGCAATCAAGAGTAGACTAGTTCATCTTAGGATTAGTCTCAGTTAGAGATAGAGACAAAGTAGAAGAGCAGAGTTCTGGAGGAGTTCCAGCCTATCGGTGCTTCTCCGCTGTTGTGTTCGTCGGGGTCAAGTTCCTTCGCAGGGGGCTTACTTCTGAGACTCTTTGGTAATCAACTTCTGATTCAAATAAGCAATTTGTTTATATTGTTCTTCAAGTTTGCAACTCTTTTGAGTACTTTGATCTTGGTAGCACCTAGGTTGAAGTTGTTTTCATAGTGTAAGCGTGGTGCTTAGGCTAGGATTACTTGTGAATGCCCCCTGATTTGCTGGATAGTGGTAGCTCACGAAGGTGACTTTATAGCTTCATTGAATCCTCTGTAGTCCACTTCCAGTTAATAGGTAAAGATAGGCTTATGTGTGCTAGTAGGAGAGAACTCTGATTTCATCCCTTATTGAAAGTTATCGTCCACTGAATGAATGATTAAGAACATAGTTTATTGAGATTGGAATTAGATAGTCCTTAGTAGTCTCCCTATTTTCACTATTATCTTAGCTTGATTGTGAATTGGGTTAAGTTTATAGACTCAGTCATCGTCGCCAACCGTTCCTATGGGTTCGATATTAAAACCGGTATTATCTTGGTGAAGTGCTACAACGGTATTATATCTGTGCGCTTGCGGATAGTTATCTTTTCTAGTGTGCATTTAATTTATACCAACACCGCGTGAGTAAGTGATGATCGAACGCGTGCGACACTGACCTGATGCAGCCACCCAGCTTCCGCTCGTGCCAACCATGGGCGGCGGCAGGGGTATGCCCTTGTATGCGAAGGCATACCCCTGATTTGAGAGAAAAACTTAGTAAATATATATATATATATATATATATATATATATATATATATATATATATATATATATATATATATATATATATATATATATAAACGTATCTTATACATTCACATTTCTGGCTCGTAGGCCCAATAGAACATTGGCCCACGAAGCAACGAGAAGCCCAGAATATACTCTATCGCTTGCGTCATCCCCTGCCCGGCTGCCTCTTTCGTTCGCGCTCGCTGCTCCGCGCCCCAACACGGCAGCACGACTGCACGACACCGCCACCTCCAACCTCCCCCACTCCGGTGATCGGCACCGGCGGGCAGCACCTCGCCACCTCCCCCACTCCGGCCAATTCGCCCCTTTCCCCTTCCCCTCCCCCTCGTCGCTCACCCCCTGGCCCCTGCCGCTTTTCCTACTGCAGTGCTGTCTAGCCGGCCACCGGTGGCGACGACGGCTGCGCCACCCCTTCTGAAGCATCTCCGGCGACCGGCCCTCCCCCTCAGCTCGGCAGCTTCAAGAAAGGTGAGCATACCAGATGCAGAACACCCTAGATTCACTCCTCAGTGAACTATTGAAAATTTGTTTTTCTAATTCTTTTGATTGTATTCTTCATTCCTGTAATGTATATGAAGAAGAAGGGTGCTAGCATATTTGCATTGTGGGAGAAAGCTAAAAAAACCCTCCACATCCACACCAAATGTTTATTCTATCGAGACTGAGAATAATGAGAGCAATATGCAGTTAGCACCTGTGTCAGCACAGAATGATGATGAAGCTCCCCAACTTGTGCCAGCACTGAGTGATGATGAGCTACAATTAGCATTCGGCATACCCAACCACAAATTCCAGGCTCCGCCACTGCCGCCAATCCGCACCCTCAAGGTGAGTTTGGGGCAGGTACGCCTCAAGTGCTATTGCATCCTACCTTGCACTATCTTGCTTTATCAGTATAGCCACTATCACTAGCTAGAGTAGTGATTGAATAGAAGTAATTTAGTATTCTTGTGTTCTCTTTATTATTGTCCTACTATTTAGTTATGTTTCTAATTTATCTTTCCATGATTGGATCTTTGCGCGTCACCCCATTTTAGTGTATATCATACCCCCATTTTAGTCTAGTCGGTATAACTAGTTAGTAGATACGTGATGGTTAACTATCACCATCTTTAACCCTTGCTTTCTTGTGGTAAAATATAAATAACGATACCTGGAATACTCCCAGGTGAAATGCTACAATGATATTTTGTGTGTTTGCGGAATTATCTACTTGAGCATAAGAAATATCATAAGCATTTCTGGCACCGTTGCCGGAGAATACAAAACCTAGTAGTGACGCTAAAAAATGTCAACATCCATCTCGTGGCAATGCCTTCCCAGAGCCCTCACCAGCTCACCAGCTCACTCTCACACTCCCACTCTCTCTCTAGTTCATCTCTCTCTACACTCTCACACACTCAAGCAAGAAAGAGGAAGGGAAGGAGAAGGAGAAGGAAAGAAGGGGGGATTGGAGCTGTAGTAGCAAGATAAGGCCATGGAGATCACCTAGGAGCTCTCATCCATAAGAGGTTGAGGTTTGTAGAGGAGCCCTCTCACCCTCACCATAAGGAGTTAGGAGGAGGAGCCAAGAACAAGAAGATTTCGAGTCACCAAGGGGGAGATCCAGCTTCTCCAACTTCTTAGAGAGCATCACATCTCTCTTTTGCAACCCTTGGTATGATTGAATTCAAGCAAACCCTAGGATTGCACTTTCATGAGCCAAAACCTAGGAAATGTCAATTTGTGACCTAGATGTAGTTTGTACCCAATGTAGCTAGTTTAGCCTAGCTAGATATGTTCCTTAGAACACTAGAAACCTACCCTGATGATGGTTTCGTCCAAGCGAAGATTTAGATTTTGAGTTGTTGAGTTTGTTCACTGTCAGTGGTTTGACAGAGGGTCCGACTGAAAGTCCCTAGTTTGGTTTTGGCTAATTGATGAAACCTAGGACTAACCTTTGGATCTAAGTGGATGATTTAGATAAAGGTGGTCATTGCATATGAGACATGACATTGACTCATGTGACCAAGATGGTGAAGACCAAGATGAGACTTGGCTCGATGGACCGGTTGTGAAGGTGAAGGGCAAGTCGAGGCTTCGAAGCGAAGGACCATGCGATGGTGAAGCTTGAGCAAGACTTGGCGCCGACGGACCGATGCAACGGTAAAGAGCAAGTGAAGTCAAGGTCGATGGATCGAGATGGTCATGTGATGATATGAAGTGGATCATATCATTTGGAGAAACAAAATAGGCTCAAGGCAAAGGTATAACCACAGGGCCATTTTGTTTTACACTCAAGACACCATAGAGGGTGTGAGTGGTTTAGGATCGATAGCCGAACTATTAAGAGGGGAAATCTTATCGGTTATTCGACGCATGGGTGCCACTAGGTGAATTCATGAAGTGCATTGCATGTAGGGCCTAGTGAGCTAACTGAAAACCTTTGAAAATGATTGAGAAAAAGCTAACACACAAGCACATGGAGATGTACACTTGATGGTGTTGGCACATTTGCAAAGGTGGCGTTGGTCGCGCTGTGGTTTGCGGGTAGAGAGGGGTTTGGTTCCTTTCTCTCTCCCGCCGAGCGTGCGAGCGCGGGATTCAGGCGATTTCGGGGAAATGAAATGCCTATTTTCCATTGCGCCGGAAGTCGGAAAAGAAACGGAGGCGAACGCGGTCACAGAGGTGCACCGGACGCTGCACCGGACGCTGCACCGGACGCGGTCTGTTTCGACCGGCGCGTCCGGTCAGTACAGCGTCAGGGTCTGGCGTGCGAGCTAGGGTTTAACACCGGCGCGTCCGGTGACCCACGGGACCGGCGCGTCCGGTCTGGCGAACAGCGAGTCACGAAGTCTTCGGACGCGGTGCGCGTCCGGTCCCTCACCATCGAACGCGTCCGGTGGTCCAGGGAGCTTACTGGACTCGCACCGGACGCGGGTACTGTGGCGTCCGGTGGTTGCGAGGAGCGCGTCCGGTCTTGTCTTCGCGGGCGCGGGTGCTGTGCGCACCGGCGCGTCCGGTGGTTCGCAGCAGCGCGTCCGGTCGTTCGTTTGACCGTTGACGCGCAGTGACCGTTGGAGGATCTAACGGACGAATTTGAAATTCGGAGAACACGTGGACGTCACAGGGACACCGGACGCGGTTGAGCGCGTCCGGTCAGTTACGACCGGTGCGTCCGGTGGTCCCGCGAAAAACGTGAGTGGAGTTGTAACGGCTCTATTTGTTTGGGTTGCTTATAAATACTTGTTGGCCGGCCCTTGGGGAGGTCTCTTGGCATTTCTAACATACTTGTGCATCCTTTGAGCTAGAACAACTCCTCCCACTCATCTCCCTTGCTTGATTGCAAATCAAAAGTGAGATTGAGTGATCCCAAAGTGCATTGCATAGCTTGAGAGCATTTAGTGGCACTTGTGGGTGGTTTAGCCGGTGGATTTCTTGTTACTCTTGGAGAGTACCGCTCCTAGCCGGCTTGGAGATTGTTGGAGGCGTTGGCAAGAGAAGGTGATTGTTCTTGGCCACCTCCGGTTGTTTGTAAGAGGTTATTGTGCTTTCCTCGGCGGGACGCCAAAAGCAACTCTAGTGGAATCCGCGTGTCATTGAGTTACCTCACTTGAGAGTGGTGTCTTGCGGTGCCTTGCGGGGCGTGCCTTGAGGGGCAAGTGACTTGAGGGTCACACCGGGGAACCATCTAGGTGTTGGTCGACACAACCGGTGACGTAGCTTGTCGGTGCACAAGTGAACACCGGGTGAACAAATATTGTGTCTCTTGTCTCCCGGTGATTGGTCTTCATCTTGTGTTGTTGTCAATATTGTTTGATTATATATCATCTTGGTGATTGGCAACATCTTCACTTCACCGTCGGTATAATAATCATAATCCTCTCCCTTGCATTTACATTCACTAGTTTATCTTGTGTAGCTCTAGTAGTAGCTTTGCTAGTAGTGTTAGCTTGTTCACTAGTGTTTCTTTAGTGACATAGCTCTTGTGTGAACTAGAGATCATAATCTACTAGACTTGTGGATAGGAGGCTTGCATCACAACCTTTGGCTAAGCAAAACTCGCTTTACGCCGTTTGTTATTCTAACAAGTTTGCTTAGTGGTTCTTGTAGAATTTTTTAATAGGCTATTCACCCCCCCTCTAGCCATCTAGGACCTTACAAGTGGTATCGGAGCCGTGGTCACCGTTTTAATCAAGGCTTAACATCCTTCGGTGTGAAAAATGGCTCAAATTGTGTTCAATCATGTTGGGGGCAAGCCACCGTTCTTTGATGGTGTTAGTTCTTTTGCTCATTGGAAGAGAAAGATGACAATGTACCTTGGTTCTATTCATGAGAGAGTATTGGAAGTCACCGAGAATGATTTTGCTATCATTGATCCCGATCATCTCACCGATGAAGATAGAGCAAATAGAACATGCAATAGAATGGCTCTCAATACACTTTACAATAATATTGACACAAAAGTATTTGAGGGCATCAAGGATTTGGAATTGGCAAATGAAGTGTGGACAAGGTTAAGTGAAACATATGAGGGCACTAAGGTTGTGAAGAGTGCCAAGCTATATGGGCTCAAGAGTGAGTTTGAGAACTTCAAGATGAAAGAAGAAGAAACAATCTTAGAGATGTTTCATAGATTGCAAGTCATTGTGAATGATCTCAAGAGCTTAGGGCACAAGACACAAGACCAAGATTTTTGCCACAAATTCTTGTTGAGCTTACCTAAAAGATTCAAGATGTTGATCATGATGCTACAAAGAGATGGGCTTGAAACAATAAAGCCCAATGATTTGCTTGGAGAGGTATTGACCTTTGACAAGTATGATCTAGATGTTGATGAGAAGGAGGAAGAAAAGAAGAAGAAGACCGTGGCATTCAAGGCCACCTCCTCAAAGGGCAAAGCTTCAATTCAAAAAGAAGATGACGATGAAGAAGATGAAGAATTGGAAGTTGATGATGAGGCACTTGCTTTAGTTGTCAAAAATATTGGCAAAATGTTTATCAAAAGAAGAGGCTTCAAAAAGAGAAATGACAATTTCAAGAGCAATGAGCAACAAAGGAGATGCTTCAATTGTGATAGCACCGAACATCTTCAAGCCGAATGTCCCTATGACAAGAAGAAGAACAACAAAAGGGGCAAGTTTGAGAAGAAGAAGAGAGAGGCCAATATGACATTCAAGAAAGGCAAAAATGGTGCCTATGTGATCACTTGGGAAAGTGAAGATAATGAAGAAGAAGAAGAATCATCCAACAAGGCTTTTGCTTCCATTGCTATCAACAAGAAGCCATCACTATTTGATTCATCCTCTTCATGCTTCATGGCTAAGGAAGCTAAGGTATTATATGATGAGAGTGATGATGAAAGTGAAATGGAATATGCTCATGATAGTGATAATGATAATGATAATGAAAATGATGATGATGAACCAACTAAAGAAGAACTATATGACTTGATGCAACAAACTAGAGACATAGCCATTGCCAAGGACAAAGAGTGTAAGAAGCTTTCAATGAAAGTAGCAATACTTGAGAAAGTCCTTAGTGAGCTTAAGACCACTCATGAGAGTCTAGTGGAAGACCATGAGGATCTTGATAAGGCTCATTCCAAGCTTGAAAAAGCTCACTCATTGCTACTTGAGCAACAAGCTAAGAAGGAGGTTGTTGTATCATGTGATATAGGTGTTACATGTGACATAATTGATGAATCCATTAATGAACCTATCATCACGTCTAATGCTAACCCTTCTTGTAGCTCTTCATCCACCACCACTAACTCTACCTCCACTACTAGTGATGGTTTCACTTGTGATGCCTCACTAATGGTTGAGAATGAGACTCTCAAGAGAGAGGTGGATGAGCTCACTCACGCCCTAGGCAAGGCCTATGGTGGTGAGGCCCGCTTGCTTAAGTGCTTGGGTAGCCAAAGGTTCTCTCTTAACAAAGAGGGATTGGGCTACACCCCCAAGAAAGGCAAGTCGGCCTTTGCAACTCCAAAGCCTAGCTTTGTGAAGAGCAATGGTCGGTTTTGCAATAGATGCAAGCAAGTTGGGCACCTAGAGCATAATTGCAATAAAAGGAACCAAAGCAAGAACCTTGTTAATGCTATACCTTTTGATTCTTGCTATGTGCTTACCAAGGGTGTGAAGGGTGTGCAAGCTAAGTTTGTTGGTACACCAATTGTGGGCCCAAAGAAGAAGGCTATTTGGGTACCAAAGAGCTTAGTTACTAACCTACAAGGACCCAAGCAAAAATGGGTACCTAAACTTCATTGATTTGCTTGTAGGTCAATTACAAAGCCGGAGGAAGGCATTGGATTGTTGATAGTGGGTGCACTCAACACATGACCGGTACATCAAGAATGTTTGACTCAATCAATGACAATGATAGTGGTGTTGATTCTATCACATTTGGCAATAACAAGAAAGGCAAGGTTATTGGTTTGGGCAAGATTGCAATATCAAATGACATGAGTATCTCCAATGTGTTACTAGTTGAAAGCTTGGATTTCAATCTTCTATCCGTGGCACAAATATGTGATCTAGGCTACAAATGCATCTTTGGGGTTGATGATGTGGAAGTTATTAGTGTGGATGGTTCAAATGTGGCATTCAAGGGCTTTAGATATGAGAATCTCTACCTAGTTGACTTCAATGCTAGAGAAACTTTGTTGACAACTTGCTTAGTCTCCAAATCAAGCATGGGTTGGCTTTGGCATAGAAGGCTTGGTCATGTTGGCATGAAACAATTAAAGAAGCTTACAACTCACAATCTTGTCAATGGTTTGAAAGATGTTGAATTTGAGAAGAATAAGCTTTGTAGTGCATGTCAAGCCGGGAAGCAAGTTGGAAGCTCACATCCAAAGAAGAGTACAATGAGCACATGCAAAGCATTTGAGTTGATGCACATGGATCTATTTGGACCAACAACATATACAAGCATAGGTGGTAACAAGTATGGCTTTGTCATAGTGGATGACTTCACAAGATTCACATGGGTATTCTTTCTTAGTGACAAGAGTGAAGTGTTTGACACGTTCAAGACATTTCTCACTAGAGTTCACAATGAGTTTGAGATTAGAATCAAGAAAGTGAGAAGTGACAATGGAAGTGAGTTCAAGAATACAAGAATTGAAGAACTTTGTGATCATTATGGTATTGGACATCAATTCTCGGCCAAGTATACTCCACAATCAAATGGTCTAGTTGAGAGGAAGAATAGAACATTGCTTGATATGGCTAGATCAATGCTTCATGAGTACAATGTGAGTCAATCTTTTTGGGATGAAGCAATCAATACCGCTTGCTACTACATCAATAGACTATATTGTCATCCATTGCTAGAGAAGACCCCATATGAGCTACTTCATGGAAGAAAGCCCAATATTTCTTACTTTAGGGTGTTTGGTTGCAAATGCTATATCTTGAAGAAAGGCACTAGATTGGGGAAGTTTGACAAGAGATGTGATGAGGGGTTCCTACTTGGTTATTCAACTACAAGTAAAGCCTATAGAGTTTGGAACAATTCAAGTGGCATTCTAGAAGAAGTCCATGATGTGCAATTTGATGAAACCAATGGGTCACAAGATGAAGAAGAAAATCTAGATGATATTGGTGGAACTCTATTAGTGGAAGCAATGAAGAGCATGGACATTGGAGACATTAGAGCAAAGCAAGTAATTGATATTCAAGATGATGGTGATAAAGATCAAGTGCTCAATTCACCACTCAAGCAAGTTAGTGACTCTCAAGTGCAAGATCAAGGTGCTAGCTCTTCTCATCAAGATACATCAAGTGATCAACCAAGCTCAAGCAATCAAGTGCAAGTACTCCAACCACAACATATTGCAAGAGATCACCCCATTGATAGTGTTATTGGTGATATTAGAAGTGGTGTGCAAACAAGATCGAGATTGGCTATGTTTTGTGAGCATGCATCATTTGTGTCAACCATAGAACCAAAGAAGATAGAAGAAGCTTTGAGGGATGCCGATTGGATCATGGCTATGCAAGAAGAGCTTAACAATTTCACAAGAAATGATGTTTGGGAGTTGGTAGAAAGGCCAAATGACTACAATGTGATTGGAACCAAGTGGGTGTTCAAAAACAAACAAGATCAAGATGGTATTGTAGTAAGAAACAAAGCAAGACTAGTTGCTCAAGGTTACACTCAAGTAGAAGGTCTTGACTATGATGAAACATATGCTCCCGTGGCAAGATTGGAGGCAATAAGGATTCTATTGGCTTATGCTTGTGCACACAACATCAAACTATATCAAATGGATGTCAAAAGTGCATTTCTTAATGGGATTATCAATGAGTTAGTCTTTGTTGAGCAACCGCCCGGATTTGAAGATGACAAGAAACCCAACCATGTGTACAAGTTGAAGAAGGCTTTATATGGATTAAAGCAAGCACCTAGAGCATGGTATGAGAGGCTAAGGGATTTTCTTCTCTCTAAGGGATTCAAGATGGGCAAGGTTGATACAACTCTATTCACCAAGAAGATTGGAAATGATCTATTCATAGTGCAAATATATGTTGATGACATCATCTTTGGATCAACCAATCAAGCTTATTGTGAAGAATTTGGTGCTATGATGGCCAAAGAGTTTGAAATGTCTATGATTGGTGAACTTAGCTACTTCCTTGGTCTCCAAGTAAAGCAATTGAAGAATGGAACATTTGTGAGTCAAGGGAAATACATAAGGGATATGTTGAAGAAGTTTGGAATGCAAGATGCAAAGCCAATTTCAACTCCAATGGGTACAAGTGGCAATTTGGATAGTGATCTTGATGGCAATATGGTGAATCAAAAGGAATATCGGTCTTTGATTGGAAGTCTACTCTATGTCACCGCATCAAGGCCGGATGTCATGTTTAGTGTTTGCATGTGTGCTAGATATCAAGCCTCACCTAGAGAGAGTCATCTCACGGCCGCAAAGAGAATATTGAGGTACTTGAAGCAAACAAGAGATGTTGGACTATGGTATCCCAAGGGGTCAAAGTTTGAATTGATTGGATATTCGGACTCCGACTATGGGGGTTGCAAGATCAATAGAAAGAGCACAAGTGGCACATGTCAATTACTTGGAAGATCACTTGTGTCATGGTCCTCAAAGAAACAAAATAGTGTGGCAATCTCTACCGCCGAAGCCGAATATGTGAGTGCGGGGAGTTGTTGTGCACAATTGCTATGGATGAAATCAACTTTGAAGGATTATGGTCTCAACTTCAAGAATGTGCCATTGCTATGTGATAATGAAAGTGCAATCAAGATGATACAAAACCCGGTTCAACATGGAAGAACAAAGCATATTGACATAAGACATCATTTCATTAGAGATCATCAACAAAAGGGAGATATTGCCGTTGAGAGTGTTGGCACCAATGATCAACTTGCCGATATTCTCACTAAGCCACTTGATGAAAAGAGGTTTTGCAAGCTAAGGAATGAATTGAACATCCTTGATTTCTCAAACATGAGTTGAATGCACCCCACTCACCTATTGACATGCCTCTCCTTCGACATTGCAAGGTAAAGTTGATTGACATGTCATTCATTCTATGCTAAGGACTTGCTAGAGCATGTAGACATAATAAGTGGTATGCATGAGCATTCATGTTAAATCAAATGAATTTGATGGATATATGTTACCACTATTGCCTCTATGTTTGATTTGATCTAGTGGTGGCATATGACATGTTTGTGAGCTTGCAAACCTAGTGTTGAATCTAGAAGATTTGCTATAAGTGTTTAATTCAACATAGGCAAGATAACCCTTATTATGAGGTGTGAAGAAGCTTGTCTTTGGTTCAAATCGAATTAAATATCTTTGGCAAGTGTTCTAGGTTGAACCAAAATTGATGAATTTTAACCTACTCCATCAAACATTGTTCTTCTCTCCACAATTTGATCCCATTTTTGGGTAAGTTGTTGACAAAGGGGGAGAGAAAAAGATGATTCAACATGATAAAGGGGTAAATAAAATTTTTGATGCACACAAGTAGGGGGAGCAAGCTCATAAACAAAGTTGTTGCACTTGTTTGTGCATTTTCATATGACTTGCTCATTGCACATGTATTTAAATTCAATATACATGCTTGTGTGGTGCAATGCTAGTATAGAACTTGGATGATGAAATGATCTACTAGCATGCATAGGAATAGTTTTACATATGGTATCTAGACTTGCCTAAAGTTTTTACAAGTGATCCAAGAACCTTTACTATAATGTTGATCTCACGGGGTTCTTGAGTTTTTGTTGGTTGTCTAGTTACTTCATGATGCTAAGGATGGTGTAAAAGGCAACTCCGATTGGTATCACGCTTCAAAGGTCCATTTCTTACACCTTAGCATCATTTTGGTAGAATTACTCTCCCAACACTTCCATCCATGCATATGTGCAAAGCTTTCAATCCAAACTCTATGCACATATGTAGGGGGAGCTAATGCTACCAAAACCGAGCTTGTGATAATTGTCCAAACTTTACTTATGAGCAAAATGATTGGACAAGTATGACAAGTTCAAAACTTTTATTATCAAAATCATCTTTGTGAGGGTTGTCATCAATTACCAAAAAGGGGGAGATTGAAAGTCCCTAGTTTGGTTTTGGCTAATTGATGAAACCTAGGACTAACCTTTGGATCTAAGTGGATGATTTGGATAAAGGTGGTCATTGCATATGAGACATGACATTGACTCATGTGACCAAGATGGTGAAGACCAAGATGAGACTTGGCTCGATGGACCGGTTGTGAAGGTGAAGGGCAAGTCGAGGCTTCGAAGCGAAGGACCATGCGATGGTGAAGCTTGAGCAAGACTTGGCGCCGACGGACCGATGCAACGGTAAAGAGCAAGTGAAGTCAAGGTCGATGGATCGAGATGGTCATGTGATGATATGAAGTGGATCATATCATTTGGAGAAACAAAATGGGCTCAAGGCAAAGGTATAACCACAGGGCCATTTTGTTTTACACTCAAGACACCATAGAGGGTGTGAGTGGTTTAGGATCGATAGCCGAACTATTAAGAGGGGAAATCTTATCAGTTATTCGACGCATGGGTGCCACTAGGTGAATTCATGAAGTGCATTGCATGTAGGGCCTAGTGAGCTAACTGAAAACCTTTGAAAATGATTGAGAAAAAGCTAACACACAAGCACATGGAGATGTACACTTGATGGTGTTGGCACATTTGCAAAGGTGGCGTTGGTCGCGCTGTGGTTTGCGGGTAGAGAGGGGTTTGGTTCCTTTCTCTCTCCCGCCGAGCGTGCGAGCGCGGGATTCAGGCGATTTCGGGGAAATGAAATGCCTATTTTCCATTGCGCCGGAAGTCGGAAAAGAAACGGAGGCGAACGCGGTCACAGAGGTGCACCGGACGCTGCACCGGACGCTGCACCGGACGCGGTCTGTTTCGACCGGCGCGTCCGGTCAGTACAGCGTCAGGGTCTGGCGTGCGAGCTAGGGTTTAACACCGGCGCGTCCGGTGACCCACGGGACCGGCGCGTCCGGTCTGGCGAACAGCGAGTCACGAAGTCTTCGGACGCGGTGCGCGTCCGGTCCCTCACCATCGGACGCGTCCGGTGGTCCAGGGAGCTTACTGGACTCGCACCGGACGCGGGTACTGTGGCGTCCGGTGGTTGCGAGGAGCGCGTCCGGTCTTGTCTTCGCGGGCGCGGGTGCTGTGCGCACCGGCGCGTCCGGTGGTTCGCAGCAGCGCGTCCGGTCGTTCGTTTGACCGTTGACGCGCAGTGACCGTTGGAGGATCTAACGGACGAATTTGAAATTCGGAGAACACGTGGACGTCACAGGGACACCGGACGCGGTTGAGCGCGTCCGGTCAGTTACGACCGGCGCGTCCGGTGGTCCCGCGAAAAACGTGAGTGGAGTTGTAACGGCTCTATTTGTTTGGGTTGCTTATAAATACTTGTTGGCCGGCCCTTGGGGAGGTCTCTTGGCATTTCTAACATACTTGTGCATCCTTTGAGCTAGAACAACTCCTCCCACTCATCTCCCTTGCTTGATTGCAAATCAAAAGTGAGATTGAGTGATCCCAAAGTGCATTGCATAGCTTGAGAGCATTTAGTGGCATTTGTGGGTGGTTTAGCCGGTGGATTTCTTGTTACTCTTGGAGAGTACCGCTCCTAGCCGGCTTGGAGATTGTTGGAGGCGTTGGCAAGAGAAGGTGATTGTTCTTGGCCACCTCCGGTTGTTTGTAAGAGGTTATTGTGCTTTCCTCGGCGGGACGCCAAAAGCAACTCTAGTGGAATCCGCGTGTCATTGAGTTACCTCACTTGAGAGTGGTGTCTTGCGGTGCCTTGCGGGGCGTGCCTTGAGGGGCAAGTGACTTGAGGGTCACACCGGGGAACCATCTAGGTGTTGGTCGACACAACCGGTGACGTAGCTTGTCGGTGCACAAGTGAACACCGGGTGAACAAATATTGTGTCTCTTGTCTCCCGGTGATTGGTCTTCATCTTGTGTTGTTGTCAATATTGTTTGATTATATATCATCTTGGTGATTGGCAACATCTTCACTTCACCGTCGGTATAATAATCATAATCCTCTCCCTTGCATTTACATTCACTAGTTTATCTTGTGTAGCTCTAGTAGTAGCTTTGCTAGTAGTGTTAGCTTGTTCACTAGTGTTTCTTTAGTGACATAGCTCTTGTGTGAACTAGAGATCATAATCTACTAGACTTGTGGATAGGAGGCTTGCATCACAACCTTTGGCTAAGCAAAACTCGCTTTACGCCGTTTGTTATTCTAACAAGTTTGCTTAGTGGTTCTTGTAGAATTTTTTAATAGGCTATTCACCCCCCTCTAGCCATCTAGGACCTTACACCGACCCACTTGGAGGAGTGTCCATTAAACATTGATACCTGTCTGTCTACACTTAAGCAGAGCACTCTATAATTCATCGGAGGTTCTGACCATTTTGGCGGAGTGTCCGTTGAGTTATAAACTAGAGACAAAGAGCCCATGCTACATGCTTGTTACAGCGGAGAGTCCATGAGTTTTACCAGAGTGTCCGCTGATGAATAAATATATTTTTAGTGAAACTTAAGAGTAGCCAGTTCGTACCGGACAATTCAATAATTCCGGCGGAGCGTTCCGATGGAGCTGGAACACTTAGTCAGTTAAGTGTCACATAGACCCAATCTAACGGATGGTCCGTCACCCTGACGGAACATTCTGATGATTTATAGTCAAACAGCAACCTATCTTCCCAAGACCATCGAGTTTGTACCGAAGAGTCCGCTACCCACAGCGGAGGGTCTAATACTTCCAGTGTCCTATGTTCACTAAGTCCCTGAAACAGCGAACGGTTCGACCCTCACGCCGGATCATCCGATGCCTCATGCCAACACTCCATCGACGTTACACTCACATACTTAATACATGTCATCAATTGTTAATCAACTAAATATCATTGCTTGACATCTCATACCCGTTACATTTATGCATTGTACTCATCAAGCATCATACCTATATAGGTGACGAAGTTCTAGCAGAGCTCAAAGTTGAGGAGGAGCCTCAAGCGGTGGAGCCCAAGTTTCCCAGTGACAAAACCCAAGGCAGATCCCTATGCTTTGCTAAATGCATAATGAACTATGGTTATCTATTGCATTGATATGTTACTATAAGACTAGATAAAACAAGAGTTACCTACTTGAGCTTTTGTACCTTGTTGATGCCATATCACTCAACCTTTTCTTGAATTTCTTTTATTTAATTCACGCTTAGTATGCTTAGATCCTAGAGTCGAGCAAATGATGGGTTTCTCATTTCTCGCGCAATAATAGGCATGTTTGTCCACTAAGCAACACCAATGGAGAATGATCTAAAACTTGAGCAATGATAAATGTTGTTGAATGGTTGGCGAGGGGTTGGGTCATGACAAGAAGAGGGTGATTCTTGAATGACATAGCTCGCTAACCGATTAAAGACCGTGTATCTGTGGTTGTGGGATGAACATAAAATTACAGACCACTTGTCATTTTATGGGAGTGACAAGCCAAGTAGCTAATTGCGACAATTTTGTTCATGAGACTGGCAAGAAGGTGGCGCCGGTTAGATGGTGGTAGCATTAACGGGGCACTAGTCGAACCTTTTGCGAACACCTTGGCCAGATTAGTGGAAGGTTGAAACATCGAGGTATCCCTTCTGTACCAACGGGTCTTATGGGTGATATCCCTTGTTTCTGGTGGGGACAACTTGTACCCCTCTGCAGAGTGTTTTATTTGAAGGCAATAAGTTCTAGCTTCTAGATACGGACTAGAGTTATGTAGGCTCAGGGCTCGTGGAAGATCGAGTTCCATTTGCTAATCGCTTAATTCATATTCCCATGCTATGCTTGCAATGCTAAGTTCTAGGATTCACTTGTTATTTATGATTCAAAGGCTTTTATGCAAAATCAAGTATTCCTTGCTACTACCCAAATGCATTATCCTTGTTTATTATATTGGGTAAGTCTTATAGAGTACAATTAAGTACTCACCCTGTGAGATCTTGAGTTTTGCATGTAGCGAGCCTCCTATCCATGGATTCTTCTATGCTCCCGATCCTTCTCAGGACACGGGATGGTGAAGGGTCTATGTTTCCATAGATACATGGATGTGGCATGCCCATGTATTAGTTATCATGAATAAATGTTATATTAAAAGACTTCCGCTAGACTTCAATGTTAAGATGTAATGTGTGACTTGTGTCGTGACTAAGTTTGAGAACCATGGTGTGTAAACTTAAGTACTTTGAACTCGTAATGTAACCTATGCGTGGTTGTGGTGTGTTCTGTCTCTCTTGGGCTAATCCTAGATGAAGGTTGGTGACTTGTACATCTTATGGGAGGTGTACTAGGATGACCAGTTAAGGGGTGTATCCAGTCTAATAGTCTCTAGTAGACTATCATATTAGGTACCCACTTAAAGGGGCGTTGATCCTGACATAAATGTCTATGTATTTACCTCAATCCATATGTATTGTAGTGATTTGGTGTGAAATTTGATTTATTCCATACCAAACCACTTCAGCACACATAGGTTGAGGTTGATATAAGAATATCTAAACAAATTCTGGCACTCTAGATTTTCAATTGTTGATTGGGTAGCACCACGCGAAGTGTAACTTTATTTTTTAATATAATATGAGGTCTGTCATATGTGTACATAGGGTGTGTTTGGTTCCCTGGCTTAGCCCATAGCTAGGCTTGCATAATGCAACCTGGGCCTATTTGGTTCCCTGTAAGGCCCACTGGCCAGGCTTACACAAGCCTAATCCGTACAATTTTGGTGGCTCCGTGGAGACGCCCAAATCACTTGTTCTAGCGGAGCCTGGCTTGGCCTAGCGCTCCTGTCACTCGTCTCACCTCCCGCGCCAAGCACCGGAGTTCTTCACCTCCTGCACCGCGGCTTCACCTCCTGTCTCGGTCTCGGGCAAGCTCCTCACCTCCTAGCTCGGCCTTCCTCCTTCCGTCCCCTTCCGTCTCGTCTTTGCGCTTGGGTGCTGAAGCTTGGAGGCCGGAATCACACCGTCGCCCCTTCCATCTACGCTCACGGTGGGCCTCCGGTCGCAGTAGGCGGAGTCGGAGTTGTTGCGGACAAGGAGATCGAGGCCTCCCGAGCCCGCTTCCACTCCACGCCTCCGCTTCCTCTCGCGGCGAAGCTTTCATGGCAGCGCGGTGGAGGTCCCATGCCGCTGTCTCTTCTTCTCTCCGCTGCATCTCACGTGGAGCGGCAGAAGTCGATGCGGTGCGGCTCGAGCTCCCTGTTCGACGGTGCAGGCATGGCGACGGCAAAGGTCGCTGCCCTGCACCTGTTCAACAAACTGCTCCAGTGGGTGTAAGCTTACCCATGTTGAGATGCGGTGATTCTATCCAAGCTTGTCAGGGAACCAAACATGATCTACACAAGTCAGGCTCCACTAGTATAGGCAAACCAAACACAAACTCCTTACATTAGTGGAGCCAGGTTTGGGCTGGCCTCGTTTATTTTTGCTAGCCAGGCTTGGTGGGGAAGAGAACAAAACACACCCGTATTTGCTAGCTGGTGCTCTAATTAATAGCACCATTTCTTTCTACGTGACCTTTCTAAGCAGAAGCAGATGTAACAAAAGCCAACTCAAGCAAATCCTTTGCACGGAAGGTGCACGTATATGCCTTTATTTACGGGTCATTTCCCGTACGACGCTCGTACTTGCAGTGCCATTTACGTGACACCCTCCCAACTCCCACCATGTGTCCTTCGGAGCACGATGGATGGCTAGATTTAGGCCTTGCTCCTTATGCTATTAATTAAAAAAGGATTTAGGGCACAATGCAGGGCGTTCCTAACCACGAAGCGCTGGTGCAAAAGTCAGTTCAA
The DNA here is from genome assembly GCA_038087645.1 of Saccharum hybrid cultivar R570. Lineage (NCBI taxonomy): Eukaryota > Viridiplantae > Streptophyta > Magnoliopsida > Poales > Poaceae > Saccharum > Saccharum hybrid cultivar. The sequence goes on from JAQSUU010000496.1 coordinate 23,337,545, forward strand.
AGTTCAAACCCGATCGAAGTCATCCGATCCCTCTGAATTTCGATGTGGTATGATGGAATGCAGCTACTAGTAAGTAGCAGTAGTGGTAACATTTCAGGTAGCCCGGCGCACAGTGTACTCGCCACGAACGACGAACCTGTACAAAATTCCCACCTGGCTGCAAGAGCAAGAGACGGCAGAGAATACCGGGACATCGATCCTACTATTTCCTACCCGGCCGTCTGGACTGGACCAGCGTCTTTTCACTGCAAGAACCCAGCCCGCGAGCGCAAACAAACGAACCTCACGAGCCGGTGCAACCGCATGTGATTTCGGCCGTTTTGGCGCCTTGCCCGCCGGGATTTCCCACCGATCGGCCGGGCTGACTTGCCCCGGGCAAGCACCGTTTTTTATTAGCTCGCCGTGTCGAAGAGGCTCCTCCATTGCAGGAGTAAAAATCATCACGGGCCGTGATATGGTCGCATCTACTGTCAGAAGAAGAACCTTGCAGTAAGTTTCATAATTTGGCACCGTGCACATACCTGGTCCATACATTTACATTTCGACAAGGGAAGAACCGTCCGTGGGCGCGATCATTACCACCAGACAATGGATCCGTGCATTGCGTAAAAATCGCACAGAAACCTTCGGAGAATCTAGATCGATCGCATTCTACCGACCAGTGTCGTCTCGACGCCACGGTGACCGGTGAATATAAGGTTGAGCGCCCATCGACGCCAGTGCCAGTTCGTTGGACGAGCCATAGGCAGGTACAAGCGTACCAATACCAACAAGCAGCTGCTGTTCCATTACCATACCACGTAGGTTCCTCTGCGTGCACTGCAGCCGCAGGGAAAAGGAAAACAGTGCAGTAGATTGGGAGAGTTTCTACTTCTACGCTAATTCCTTGTGCACCCCTTGTAGCAAAGCTATATCTGTACGCTCGTCGGCTCGTCGCCTTCCTTATCCCTCTGTTCACGCGCTGTATCGTCTCCACTGCCCTGTCCTGGTGGCTACGTACCGACCCGGCCATCCTCGAAGGCCGGCCGGAATGGCGGACGCGTTCTCCCCGCCTTCGCCGCCGCCGGCACCATCTCCATCCCCTATCGCCGCGGAGGACCTCGCGGACGCGACGTTCTCCCCGTGGCCGGCGCCGCGCGGGGACCATGTCAGCGGCGGCGGTCGGGCGAACCCACTCTTCACCATACTGCCAGTCTCGGCTCTGGCCATCGGCCTCGTGCTGCTCGTCACCGTGGGCGTCATCCTGGCAGTGACCCGCCGGGCGAGGCCGCGCCAGGCGGACGCCGGCGGCAGCAGCTGCAACGGCGACGGCAAGCCGGGCGCACCGCCGTCCAGTTGCGGCAGCCATAACACCAGGTGGGGCTACGCCGCCGCCGGTAAGTGCTACAAAGTTCGCCGTGCCCGTACGTCGCATTGGTTCGATCTTTCTCATGCATGACTGGTTTTCTTTTGCTGGCCACGCGCGGCAGGCACAGGATGCATATACGCCGGTCGTCTGGGGTTCTCGGCTGCGCAGCTGCCGCGGAGCCGTGGCGCGCAGGTGTTCACGTACCGGGAGCTGGAGCGCGCGACGGACGGGTTCAGCGAGTGCAACGTGGTGGGGCGGGGCGCCTCCGGCGCGGTCTTCCGCGGCCGGCTCGCCGACGGCACCACCGCCGCCATCAAGCGGCTGCAGCTGGACCACCGGCGGCAGGGCGAGCGCGAGTTCCGCATCGAGGTAAGCCCAGCAAGCCAAGCAACTCCACACGCACACACGTCGCCTTCAGCTCACGCCATCGTCCATGTGCACGTCCGCGTACGTCGCGCTCCGCTTCGCGTACGCTCGTACCAACCTGACCTGTTGCCGCAGCGAGCAGCGAGCAGAGCAGCCGGGGTAGTTCGAGTTCCAGCTTCCAGCGGTTGGTGTGCCTGGCCTGAGATCGGCCGTTGGGGCGGGCGGTGTGGCGCCGGGACGTAACCTGGAAGGCAGGCTGCCCGCCCGCCTGCCTGCTGCGCGCGCGTGCGTGCGAACGTGACTGCGAGCCGCCTTCTGTGACAGACTGTTCCATCTTGTCTTTAGCCTGGTGGGCGTCGTGAACAACTAGTCGTGAGTCGTGACGCAGGGCGCCCGGCTGATGGCGTCGGGCTCGTCCGTTGCGCGAGGTGCCTTGGGCGATTGGCGGACGCGGCGCGCGGGACCAAACCTGCCGCGGCACGGGAAAAGTTTGCGTTTCGCGGTGGGTGACTGCCGCCGGTTGGTTGCGGCCGTTTGGCGGGCGGGGCGCGGGGGACGCGTGAGCCTTGTCGATCCGGTCCTGTCGGCTGCCGCTGCACCCGCATGCCGTCCTCCCGCGGGCCGCGGGCCGTGGAAATAGGGTATGGGTTCTGGTACAGCGGCTGGTGCCGGCAACGCTTCTAGTAGGGTGCGTCCTGATGACTCGGCCATTAGCCATTAGGCTTCACATTATGGGTTCGAGCTTCGCATGGGACAAAAGACAAACGTCACGAGCATAATCTAGGTTTGGGTCTAGATTTTGGAAGCTCACACAGGGCAATCATTCGTGTCATGGGACAACCTTTCTTTGTCACTGCATTGTAGGCTTCTTAAGCCGGTATCCACGAATGCCTATCAGCTTTACTCGTACGCTACAATTTTAGGGGTCGTTCGGTTATCCTGGAATGGAGCCGAGAACCATTCACGCTGATCAATTGCTATACAAATTAGTCAATCAATCCAACTGTAAATCATTCCAGGGAATGGTTCTTACAAAACCGAACGAGCCCTTAGCGTGTTTTTGTTCCTTGTGTTCCAATGGGCACAACTGCACAAGACTTTTCAAGTAGACTCATTCAGAGATGGATGCAAAGCTGCAAACATATCGTCCACAGAGATGCTTGGTACTCTGCTGCCAGCGAGTGTGGGACTGCAGGGATGTAATCCTACCTGGCAAAGTGGCAATGCATTTACGCTTGCTATTTCTTGACCCGCAGGTGTCGCAGGGCTTAGGTGGGCACGGACCGTTGCTGGCCCTCTTGCCCGGTCATTTCGGCCCAATACCTTCACGACTGCACTGCACACACATCAATCTGGCCGTCTGATTGCCTGACATGGTCCCGTATCTCGATCGACCGCCACTGCTCAGGTCCGGTGGGCACGGTGTCTGTGACGCTGATGTATTGATACGCAACTGGTACAACGAGTCGTGGTCGTGTTACTCGTGTACTGGTGTGCAGTTGCACAGGACGCAATGCTGCTAATGCTATCAGTAGAGCGGCTTACCGGCATAGTACTTCATGTTTTAGGATCGAGATCTAGGCAGTGAGTTGCATCGAGGAAATTTACCTGAGCATGTGCCATTGCTTAGGTTTCACATTTCTATGCTGTAAGTAGGGAGTGCAGTACTTGGACGTGTACCCTGCACTACAAAGCTGAACTTGACTTTTTGATCGCATTGCTGGGGTGGCAGTAGCTGAAAGCAATGTAAAACTTGTTGAATGCAGGTGGACCTGCTGAGCCGGATGGACTCGCCGTACCTGGTGGGGCTGCTGGGCTACTGCGCCGACCAGAGCCACCGGCTGCTGGTGTTCGAGTACATGCCCAACGGCAGCCTCAAGAGCCACCTCCACCCGCCCCGGCCGGCGGCGCCCGCGGCCGCAGAAGGCCAAGACCTCCTCCAGCCGCCGCCGCCGCTGGACTGGCAGACGCGGCTGGGCATCGCGCTGGACTGCGCGCGCGCGCTCGAGTTCCTGCACGAGCACAGCAGCCCCGCCGTGATCCACCGCGACTTCAACTGCAGCAACGTCCTGCTGGACCACAACTACCGCGCCCGCGTCTCCGACTTCGGCATGGCCAAGGTCGGCTCCAACAAGGCCGACGGGCAGGTCGTCACCCGCGTGCTCGGCACCACCGGCTACCTCGCGCCAGAGTACGACGAGCACGCCGCCGCCATTTCCGATCAGCTTCTTGTCATGCTTCCCTTTTTCTTTTTTTTTGTGGTAGCGTCGATTGATCGCAGGCTGTTTGCAGGTACGCGTCGACGGGGAAGCTGACGACCAAGTCGGACGTGTACAGCTACGGGGTTGTGCTCCTGGAGCTGCTCACCGGCCGGGTACCCGTGGACACGCAGCGCCCGCCCGGAGAGCATGTCCTGGTTTCCTGGGTCAGTACGTTATGTCCGATCACTCATTAATCAGTACTGCATGCCATGGTGACTGATAGGCACTTGTCTTGTTTCCACAGGCCCTTCCGCGACTCACGAACCGCCAGAAACTCGTGCAGATGGTTGATCCTGCCCTGAAAGGCCAGTTTGCCCTGAAGGATCTGATCCAGGTCTTATTCCTTTCTAACGTCCCTGCTGCTCTGACGGCGCTGCTCTCCCATTTATTACTCATTTACTCTGCAATTATGCCGCTCATCACTAGCCGTTCAATGACACCAAGACGTACGACATCTTTAACTGACATGACACGACTACAACTGGGAGCAGGTCGCCGCCATCGCCGCGATGTGCGTCCAAACGAAGGCGGAGTACCGGCCGCTGATGACGGACGTGGTGCAGTCGCTGATCCCCATCGCCAAGACCACCCCGGCCATGTCCTGCTCCTCCACGCCGCTCAGACCGGCCTTGCAGCACGTCATCTTCATGGGCCCGCAGTGCGGCAACAACAAGACCTCCTAGTACTGGCAATCTGGTATAAAGCCATAGAGGTATCCACCACTGGTGGAATCGGCCATCAACCAAAGCGAATTCTCATTCCTTGTTCCTTGATGTATAGAGCTCCCCTCTTCTCCATGATCGATCTGCAAATGCATCATTGCAGTAGTACACATCGTGATTGTATTCAGGCGAAAGCGTACGGCGTATCATTTATTGGTACGAACTACTTTAAAGATAACATGAAAAATAGAAATAAATATTCCTTTCTTCTTCTTCTTTTTCTCATGAGCTTGCTGTGCCTTTGAACAATGTTTGTGTTGTGTTTATATGGGCCTATCTCTACTTTTCTACCACTGTGAAGAAGAGCAAAGGACCTGCTTTGGTTTCTTCGCCGAGGAATGTTACACCTTCCTGAGCGAGCGTAGCACGTGCAATGTCTGTTTGGTTCTTTTATTTGGGCGCTTTGAAAGACCGTGCGAGTAAGATTTGGCTTGCTCGCATGGGAGAGCCAAACTGGCTCGGCTGCTTGGCCGAGCGCCTCGTTGCTTACGCCGGTGGTCCGCCGCACTGCAGTTTTCGTCTGACCTCTTTGTCCGCTCACCGCTAATTTTGATCTTTTGTGCTATTAGCATCATCCTCGTGCGTTGCTACGGAACAGCTAAACTTTTATACTAAAAATATACAGATCGCACAATAAGATAATAATACTATGAAATTAGATACCGACATTAAAGTGATATTTAATCTAAAAAACAAAGTTCGTGAAATTAACACAGCCGTGGAGAGCGCGGCATCGCAGGCTCACAAACTCTATTGTATAGACATTTCCGTGATGCGGCTAAAATAACGATTTATAGGGGCAAGAAGAAAGCTCTAATATCCATTTCTTTCGTGTGCCAATAAATCCACGAATAAGTTCCACCACATCTCTGTACCATCTTGTATACAGGTTCAAATATATATGTAATATTAGTGCCTGTCACATGAGTAATACTGCGTGTCTTGAAAAATCTCTCATAAAACCTTAAAACAAAGTATATTATAATCACCTTATAAATAACTCCTAAGTAGATGAGACAACACGTCTAAATTCCCTTGTATGAGACAGCATGCAAAATGCCATACATTGAATTTTAATTTATTCTCATGCAAATCAAAATCAGCTTAATACCGATGAGACAGCAAGTCTGAATTCAGACAGTATGCAAAATGTCATACATTGAATTTTAATTTATTCTCATGCAAATCAAATTCAACTTAATGCCACCATTATTAGCCCTACGACCACTTCTACCTTAAAAGCCCTGCACTGCATTTGCATCGGCCAATAAACGTGCGCGTACCGAGTCATGTCAACTAATAAACCGAACTCAAGTAAACTCTGGGCTGCTGTAGACTGACACACTGAAAATGACATCCAGGCGCTAATCAATTAGTTGATTCCTCATAGGTTACACTGACAATGACACTAAAAATGAAGGTAATCAATATCTTTGTCAGCTAGAACCTTCAAGCATTAACCATAAACACATAAAAGAATGAGTGACATCTCGTAAAGCATGAAAATATCATGAATCAATACCTGAGCTCACCAAATGGTTTAAATCTTCATCCTCTGTAGCATGTAGACACTGTAGGAAAAAAATCAGATGCATATACCTCACGCAGATCAACTCTTTCCATCACAAGGCCTGTTAGCAAATACAAAAACTGGGCTTAGTTTTTTTTCCTTCTTAGCGAACCAGCACGACAAATGCTTATCATTGTATTAAGAAGAAGGGGTCCAGTGCACACATAAATACAACATAATTTTGTTACCTGGTTGGATAGTGAGACTACCTGCAAGTTGGATTTGATTTCTACCTCCCTAATCAACGAATAAAAAAAAATGCAAGCAACAAAACTGTTCCTCATTTCCGTGTGAACCCAGCTTTGGTCCCTGACCACCAGGTTGCTCGAGGCAGACTTCCCAGGCCAGCCGCCAATGTGGCCAGCCGCCAATGTGGTAGAGGTATCCACCACTGGTGGAATCGTCCATCAAGGCCTTGTTTAGTTCCTAATTTGGTGATGACCAAATCACTATTTTACACTGTAACATTTTTGTTTTTATTTGGTAATAATTATCCAAACATTGATTAATTAGGCTCAAAATGTTCGTCTCACAAAGTACAACAAAACTGTACAATTAATTTTTAATTTCATCTACATTTAGTACTCCATGCATATGTCAACATTTTGATGTGACGGATAATCTTCTTTTTGCATAATAGAATTTGACCTCTAATTTGGGGAACTAATCAAGGCCCAAAGCGAATTCGCATTCCTTGTTCCTTGATGTATAGAGCTCCCCTCTTCTCCAGGATCGATCTGCAAATGCATCATTGCAGTAGTACATCGGAATTGTATTCAGGCGAAAGCGTACGGCGTACCATTTTGTTGGTACGAACTACTTTAAAGATAACAGGAAAATGGAAATAAACATTCTTTTTTCTTCTTCTTCTTCTCATGAGCTTGCTGTGCCTTTGAACAATGTTTGTATTGTGTTTATATGGGCCTACCTCTACTTTTCTACCACTGTGAAGAAGAGCAAAGGACCTGCTTTGGTTTCTTCGCCGAGGAATGTTACACCTTCCTGAGCGAGCGTAGCACGTGCAATGTCTGTTTGGTTCTTTTATTTGGGCGCTTTGAAAGACCGTGTGAGTAAGGTAGTGTTTAGATGGTGTAAAAGTTGGTGTAAATTTCTTGTAGCACTTTTCGTTGTTATTTGGTAAAATTTATCTAATTATGGACTAACTAGGCTCAAAAGATTCGTCTCGACATTTACAGATAAACTGTGCAATTAGTTATTTTTTTACCTACATTTAATATTTCATGTATGCGTCCAAAGATTCGATGTGACAAAGAATCTTGTAAAATTTTTGGAATTTTGAAGAAAGCAAACACTGCCTAAGATTTGGCTTGCTCGCATGGGAGAGCCAAACTGGCTCGGCTGCTTGGTCGAGCGCCTCGTTGCTTACGCCGGTGCAGCAGGTGAGCCAAGTGAGGCTACACCAGAAACCTAGCAGCCCCGAAGTGTCCGCGTCGTCCGCCACACTGCAGTTTTCGTCTGACCTGTTGGTCCGCTCACTGCTAATTTTGATCTTTTGTGCTGTTAGGTTTATGCTCGTGCGTTGCTATAGAACAGCTAAACTTTTATACTAAAAACACATGGATCGCATAATAAGATAATAATACTATGAAATTAGATACCGAAGTTAAAGTGACATTTAATCTAAAAAAATAAAGTTCGTGAAATTAACACAGCCGTGGAGAGCGTGGCGTCGCAGGCTCACAAACTCTACTGTATAGACCTTTCCGTGATACGGCTAAGATAATGATTTATAGCGGCAAGAAGAAAGCTCTAATATTCATTTCTTTCATGCGCCAATAAATCTGCGAATAAGTTCTGCCGCATCTCCATACCATCCTATACACACACACATATATATATATATATATATATATATATATATATATATATATATATATATATATATATATATATTAGTGCCTGTCACATGGGTGATACTGCGTGTTTTGAAAAATCTCTTATAACACCTTAAAACAAAATATATTATACTCACCTTATAAATAGCTCCTAAGTAGATGAGACAAGTCTAAATTCCCTTGTATGAGACAGTATGCAAAATGCCATTCATTGAATTTTAATTTATTCTCATGCAAATCAAAATCAGCTTAATACCGATGAGACAACAAGTCTGAATTCCCTTGTATGAGACATAATGCAAAATGTCTTACATTGAATTTTAGTTTATTCTCATGCAAATCAAATTCAACTTAATACCACCATTATTAGCCCTACGACTGCTTCTACCTTAAAAACCCTGCACTGCATTTGCATTGGCCAATAAACGTGCGCGTACCAAGTTATGTCAACTAATAAACTAAACTCAAGTAAACTCTGGGCTGTTGTAGACTGACAGTCTGACACACTGAAAATGACATACATGCGCTAATCAATTAGTTGATTCCTCATAGGTTACACTGACAATGACACTAAAAATGAAGGTAATCAATATCTTTGTCAGCTAGAACCTTCAAGCATTGACCATAAACACATAAAAGAATGAGTGACATCTCGTAAAGCATGAAAATATCATGAATCAATACCTGAGCTCACCAAATGGTTTAAATCTTCATCCTCTGTAGTATGTAGACACTGTAGGAAAAAAATCAGATGCATATACCTCTCGCAGATCAACTCTTTCCATCACAAGGCCTGTTAGCAAATACAAAAGGGACTGTTTATCTATCTGTTGACAGATTTTTGCTGTTAAAATCTGTCAATTTTTTGACCAATCAGATCATTACAGAATCAGACAGATAGATGTATCAACAAATCTGTCAAATTCCAAAATTAGCCCAAGATCAGTTAACGGGTATCCAAAACAAAAATCCAATAATGCTCAAACAAATTAGTCAACAGGTACGCAGAACAAAAAAAAAACCAGTAACACACAAAGATTAGCCAAATATGGCAAGCAGGCCCACACAACATATTGTGTGTTACTGACAAATAGCACCAATGAACCATGTGGACATGCCTCTCCAGCAGCATGGATAAGCACCTCTTCGCTTGCTCCAAGACGATACCGCTGCCAGACAAGCCTTCATCAAACGCGAGAAACAGCAGGGCGAAGTCATCCTTTGGGGAGTTGCTGCCTGTGCTGTGGCCCCTCTGGACAGCACCCTCGACTGAAGCGGGAGCATGGCACTAATGAGGGGCCTGGTCTGGAAGACAAACACTTGAAACCATGAGCAAGTTTCAGCTTTCTCAAGTCAGATAATGGCTTTGAGATATGATTTTTAGTAACTACGAACTGACATGAACTCACATATTGCTGGGTTCGCCTCGTACCACAGAGGTATCCTGCGAAGGAAGGGGCACCAATGACCTTCATCTAGAAAAAATGCAGAAACCCAAAGATCAGATCAAACAATTGCATAGGATCAACAAGCTGATAACTAAAATACATATATGACACATCATCAAATACTGAACATAATGATATCATTACTTACAAACAAACAAAAATGACACATCTGTCAGGAAAAATAACAGAAAATTGGAAGAAAAAAGTTTAGCAACTGACAACCAAACATAAACAGCTGCCTATCCCCCTACCACACAAACACCCAGACCACGAAATGGTAAACCTGCTCAAAAACTTACAAAGAAAGAAAGGAAGGGGAAAAAACAAATAACGAACACCCCTTTCAAAAATGAAAGAAAATAAATAGACCAAAATCAAACAAAACAAAGGTAATTAGATGAAAAAAAATCAACATTACAAAAATCAAATCAACTAAATTCACCATTACAACACATCAAAACCCGTTCCAGAAATAAAAGCAAATAAATTGACCAAAGTCAAACAAAGGCAACTAGATGACAAAAAAATTAAGCATTACAAAAATCAAATCAACTAAATTCACCATTACAACACATCAAAACCCGTTCCATAAATGAAAGCAAATAAATCAAACAAAACCAAAGGTAATTAGATGACAAAAAAAATTCAGCATTACAAAAATTAAATCAACTAAACTCACCAATAAAACACATCAAAACCTGAACAACTCAAATAAACTAAACAACACATCATCACCAAAAAAATACAAAGAAAAGCATATCTACAAATGACAGATATCACCCAAAAAAAGTGGAGAGTTATATCAACTCAACACAACACACATAAAAATCAAACAAACATACCTGGCACAACCAAAAAAGTGAAGCCTCACATAAGGCCAACAAAAAGAAAGAAAATAAACTTAAAACACTCATCAACAAAAAAAACTTGCATGTAAAGAAAAATCTAGAAAATCAGATCTGCACATCACACACACAATAGCAAAAAGGCGACAATGAGACAACAAAAAAGAAAAAAAACCCAAAAAGCCCAATAAACAAAGCCACACCCAAAATGCGCGCGCGCACACACGTACACAGACCAACATGCACACACAGACACAAAAACAAAGAAAAAAAAGAAAACTAAAAAAAACAATTTCAAAGCTCCTGCAGCAGCAGCAACAAAAAAATCAGAAACAAAAACAGCAGAAGCAGCTCCAACAGCATATCATGAGGACCATAGTTGTTAGAAAATGAATATTCAGACAGGGGTAGCACTAGTACTAGCTAACAAAAAATGTATATTCACATTAATCTGAAACACCAATCTGAGATAATATGAAGCAAAAAGAACGAAAACCATGGCTAAAACAGTCTAAAAATTTAGCTCACTGCTGCAGTACTGTTCTAACCAAACTAGATACTAATCAAGAATTGTTCACCTATTGAAAAAAAACACAGCACCAAAAAGGACTGACAGAGCTAAATTGAGACAAAATAAAACGAATCATCCAGAAAGCAGAGTCTGCAGGGAAACTGAAAAACTACTGAACTGCAGGCAGGAAACTACATGAACACTATAAGCTAAAGCTACTGCTGCTGGACAGGCCAAAAGCGCTACCTGAAACTAAAACTAAGAGCACCAGAAACAGCCACAAGATTAACTGAGCAGCTAGACTACCTAAGCACAGATACTAGCTTGCAAGAATTAAATACTAGATGAATATGTAGCAAGAAAGGGACTTTGCACAGAGATTTAATTTCGCAAACTGCTACCTGGAAGTTGACTGCACTTTGCCAATGTGAAAAGCAAGAGTTCGATTATATTGCTCAATGGCTGCTACTACTGATATTGCTCAACATGTAAAAATGACACACTAACATAATAAAACAGAACCAAGCGCAAGCTGCTAAAGAGCATGATCATCCAGAAGAAAACACAAAAGATTAGCAGCACGATCAAATGAAGACTGAACTGGGAACAAAAGGCTGCTGGTGATTCATCTGAACTGAGCCGATCAATGAAATGAAATCCAGGTGGGCAATTCTCCGCACCTGGATTTCAGCCTACAGTCAAAAAGAGAATGATATAGGAATAAACACCATACGACTGAGATTTCAAGCAGATGACAAGCACCATACAAGCACCACACAGGCAAAAAAGATCACAAGCACCATGCAAAAAGATCACAAGCACCATGTATTTACTGCTGTAGTAACTGAACTTGTGGTAGATTGGATATGCTCCTACACCATCCAATCCTCCACTCAGTAGCTCACATCCACAGGGCTGGGCAACATGACATACTTATACTCTGAAATCTGCATATCCATAGCAGCAATAACTATTTCCTCATCAAGCTCCCACAATGCTGACAATGACACACTTACAGTAGGTGAATCACATTTACAGTTCTGAACTAACAGCCTATCCTACTTCACTTTTTGGACCAAATACAGAAGCTAAAAAATCATGTCAATACCATCATTACTTGCTAAAAATCGAACAAACATTGGAATGTCTAGGTCCTCTCTCTCCCTCCCTCCCTCCCTGGCTGCTTGCTTTGGTTCCCCCAAGCTGCAAGATCCCAGGGCGGCTGAACCACCGACCACCTCGAGAAGAAGTGAACTGAAAGTGGCTGCAGGAACACACACAATAACTGAAAGTGCACACCACATCCACACACGCGCCAAGCGATGGAGTGACAACCATCGGCTTGCTTCCGGCGATGGCGATTGCCAACCCTGCCCCATCTCCTTCGTCATGCGTACAAGACATCACCCCTCCTCCACCTTGCCTGACATCATCCCCGCATTGATCAGTGCCCAGTCGCTCGTCATCGCCGCGGCCACGAAGAAGCGACAGCACACAACGCAAATCCAACACACAAAAGACAAAATCTTGGCTTTTATTTTGTATTTTCATTGTGGCGTATGTGTTCTCGTATCTGCAATCCATAAAAAAGATTTGGAATTTTTTTCCTGAAGAATTTGGCATATGTGTTCTGTCATTTGCAATCCATAGAAAAATATTTGGCAAATATATGGCATGTGTTCGGACATCTGCAATCCATAGAATTAAAATATGAACACTTAGCTATAAATCAAACTGTTATGGCAGCTTCTTTCAGACTCTCAGTTATAGCAGTTTAGAAAGAAAGTAAACATGGAACAGCAAGCAGTGACACTTTTCTGCTGCATCCAAGTGCGAGGTAGATAAAGGTCCCTTTTAAGGGCAAAAAAACACCATTCCCCGAGTCTGAAACCAACTGTTGGAATATCTATCACACAGACATAAGCACCACATTAACCAACACACGACATCTTCCACTAGTATATACACGACTCCGTCAGTGCTACTACACCACTCCAGCTTCAGATGAAAATCAGTACGTATTGCAACATGGAACTCAAATTCACCAAACTCGTCAGCAGGCCACATCTATTCCCTGAACTGTGACTACAAATTTGAGTAGCAAATTCCACTGAACTTAGCAACGCACTACAGCAAGGCCTCCTACCAATTCGAAACTTCAGAGCCAGCGCGGCGTTTCACGGGAAATGGAAGCGCGCTGGGTTAAATCGAGGAGCAAATAGGCCACGAGGAGAAGCGGGTGGAAATGAGCAGTGGTCACCTTGAGGAGCTTGACAAGGGCGGCCGTGGCTGCGAGAGGCGCTTCTGGACCGCCCTCACGACTAGCTCCGGCGAGTCAGGCATCGCAGGCGGCGGCCGCGGCGGACTGGAACTCGGAAATCCGAAAACCCTAGAAAGCAAATCAGCGGGAGGCCATGGGCTGGAGAAGAGCAGTGTGTCACTCACACCACAGAGTCGGCCAGCGGGCCAGGGCTAGTTGGGGACGACGATAGAGACAGAGGCTGTGTTCATTTTCCATGCAAACCCAAAATATTTCCTCTTTCACCCATCACATCGAATCTTTAGACGCATGCATAGAGTATTAAATGTAGGTAAAAAATATAACTAATTGCATAGTTTGTCTGTAAATGTCAAGACGAATCTTTTAAGCCTAGTTTACTTCATAGCTGAATAATATTTGTCAAATAAAAATGAAAGGTGCTACAGTAACTTTTCACCTACTTTTCACACGCAGAGAAAGCAAAGCAGAGCGGCGGAGAGAGATCGGGCAGCACAGCTAGACAAAAGCTGCACAGATCTCAAAGCATGATCCTATGGTCAACAATTCAACAGATTTTACATCAAGAACTCAATACAAAAACTGGGCTTAGTTTTTTTAGCACGACAAATGCTTATCATTGTATTAAGAAGGGGTCTAGTGCACACATAAATACAACATAGTTTTGTAACCTGGTTGGATAATCAACGAATAAAAAGAAAATGCAAGCAACAAAATCAGATATACCTCTCGCAGATCAACTCTTCCTCATTTCCGTGTGAACCCAGCTTTGGTCCCTGGCCACCAGGGTGCTCGAGGCAGACTTCCCAGGCCAGCTGCCGATGTGGCAGCAGGATGTAGCGGTGCTGGGTACGTGGCGTTGTTGGAGGACGCATTGGAGGACGGGGGCAGCGAGATGACCTTGCGGAAGACCGACCCCTGCCATGGCGCACAGGTCAGCGGGGGCGGGTGGGTGCCGCGAGCGAGGTTGTGAGCGGCAGCGCGAGGCCCGAAGCAGATGGAAAGCGGCCTTGGCGGTGAAGCAGTCAGCGAAGGTGGTGGGTGCCACGAGCAAGGGGGCGCGGCCTGGTCCTCGATGGACACCATCGGATTCCAAACGCTGCCACCACCGCCCCGCGCAAACCCTAGCCCCACGGCCAGCGCCTGGCGGTCCGGCTGGCGGCAGCCTGGCGGTGTGGGGAGAGGACAGAGGAGGAGTCGCATCGCTGGGCTAGCGCAAGCGCGATTTAGGTCGGGGACGGGATTGCGGCTGGGCCTGGAGGAGTGCAGCGCCGGTCACGACAGGGACGGCTCCTCGCGACGGGACGGAGACGCACGCCGGCCGCCGGGCGGGATCGCGGGGGGGCCTCGAGAAGGGCAGCGCCGGGCACCGGGGTGAAGCAGCGACGATGTGGAGGCGAACCAATGTCCGGCGTCATTGAGGCAGGAGCGTCGTCGAGGCTGCGAGTTTCCTTTTCGCACAGGAGGAGACAAGGGGGTCGCGATCGTGGGGACGGACCGAGGGGGGTCGCGATCGTGTCGTTGCGGTCCCACCTGCCGGCATGAGGGGAGTCGCGATTGATGGAGCGCGTCGGCTGCGGGGAGGGAGGAGCGAGGTTTCTTTCCTTATTTTGGGCTTGTTTAGTTGCAAAAAATTTTGCAAAACGATACTGTAGCATGTTTCGTTGTTATTTGGTAATTAGTGTTCAATCATGGTCTAATTAGGCTTAAAAGATTTGTCTCGTCCATTTCGTCTAAACTGTGTAATTAGTTTTATTTTTTATCTATATTTAATGTTTCATGCATGTGTCTAAAGATTCGATGTGACGGGGAATCTGAAAAATTTTACAAAATTTTCTGGGAACTAAACACAGCCTTTGACGCAAGGATGGACGTAGCAACGAGGGGTGCGGGATCGCAGCAGGCAGAACATGGATCCACGTTGAAATGTCGCACCAAAACGGTGTCCACTCGTTAGTATTTTTAGTTGTTGGAGAGGAGATTAGAACAACTCCAAGAGACTCTCTATATCCTTTCTAAATGCTAGGAATAGAGAAAAAAATACACCTAACAGCTTTTTTAAGAGCAACTCTAACAACTTAGCTATTCTTGTTGTGGAAACTATTTTAGAATTTGTATAGCAAAAACTATGCTCCAACAGATGTGTTATCTGACTTTGTAAAATAGGAAGCTGGCTATGCCTTGATTTTCGGCGGCCATATATAGCCAACCACGGGCACTCGCTATGTGACTTACGACCTCTTCTTTTTTTTGAGAAGTATTCTATTTTACAAAATGGCTAAACAATGGAATTTGGCTAATAATTTTAGCCAACCTTTTAGAGTTGCTATAAATGGTTATCTAAATATAGCAATTTTCTATTCCGGATTTTTCGCTAGCCAAAAATAGAATACGAGAATAGCTCTCTAGAGTGCTCACGAGATATATAAAAACTATTAGAGGATGAAAAGGTATAGAAAACGATTCTTATGCAAATAACTCTCTGAATGATGATTTAGAGAGAGAGGTTTAAAAAGCTTCTTGGAGATGCTCTTATAAACTTGTTTAGTTGTTCTGGAAGGCTGGAACCGATTATTGTTATTTGAGTAGTAGGAAACATTATAACATGTCTAAGTTCCCTCTGTTATTTGAAAATTACACAGAAGTTGCTATTGGAAATCTTTGCTAAAGTGTCAGTAGATAAGATTGCTAGCTATTGCACAAAAGTTGTTTCTGATGATGCAGTGTTAAGTATTAACCAATCAAAATAATTATTCAGTTGGACCTATGCAAGTTTTTTTTTGAAAATTGGAAATCTTCTAAGTCATATCTGCAATTTTTAATTTTTTTAGCTTTGCCAATTTGTTAAAAACTAGCAAACATGCTCGTGTGTTGCAACGGAGCCCGAAACATCTTGAAATCGGACTATGTATCATCGCTAGACACGAGTTGTTCGAACTCGAGTTACAGTCATATAAAGACGAAGGACACGAGAACATTCTAAGAATTAAAAAAAAAGATCGAAGAATCTAAAATGTGGATACAATTTTTTATGTATTTAGATATACTTACCATATTTTTTTACTTCTACTAAACATATACTATATTTCTTTTATCCTTTAGACAGAATGTAGCACGACATTCAGCCGACCATGACCAATCCATGATATTGGTTAGCGGACCCCAATTTTTCTTTTACTTCTCCCCGCAAAAAAATTCACTGCACTTATTTCTCGTCCACCTACAAATATTTTCATAGCCTCTCTGCTGGCAGGTAGCAACAATTTCCATGCCTCCTTATTTCTTATCCTCGGTGAACACTTTTTGTTTCTCTACTTTCTCTCCCACCATCCTGAGCAGCTGGAGGCACATATGTGAGGCGTGCAGGAGGAACCAGAGGAGGTGACTGCTTATGCGCATGCTGGAGGATGCAAGACACATGCATGGTTGATTTTGGTTAGTTGGGAAATGATTTTCGTCTTTGTTTTATGGTTTGAATCGGCTACACAGCGTGGACCGTTGAAGAAATATTATACTTTTTTTGTTAGAATCAATCTTATATTTGATCAGTTTTATATGTATTTGATCAGTTTTATCACATTTACATGATAGGATTCAAACTGAAATTGCTCTGCTTGATTGATTATATATATAACATACGTTTGCAATATATGTGTATAATCACTTCAACATATGTAACATCTAGACAGAACACTTGCAACATCCGTTTGAAATAGGTGAAACATTTGAAACATACATTTGCAACATACGTGTATAGCCACTGCAATATATGCAACATCCAGATAAAAACATGCAACATCCAGATGAAACAGATGAAACATTTGTAAAACACATTTGCAACATACGTGTATAGCCACGGCAACATATGCAACATCTAGATGAAACACTTGCAACATACGTTTGAAACAGCTGAAACATTTGAAACATATACTTGCAACACACATGTATAGTCATTACAACGTATGCAACACTAAATCTACTTTTGCAACATCAAGATGAAACATATGCAACATACATCTGAAACGCATGAAACATACGGTTACAACATATGCTCATCTACTTGATGCCGCCTAATGAAGGCTTGTTGACACGAGCGCGGGGGAGTGTAGCGCGAGGCGCGGGTGGGGTGCGTGGCACGAGGTGGGTCCAGCGTGAGGTGTGAGGCGCAGGGGCGTGTGGCATGAAGCGGGTCCGTCGCAAGGCGCAGGGCACGTGGCACAAGGCGGTTCCATCCCAGTGGAAGTGTTCAGATTTTTTTAACAATGAGCCAGTCAGACCTGGTCCGCAAACCCAGCGAAGGCACGTGTCCAGCTGGCCGGACACTTGATAGAGAGCATTACCGAGAAAACAAACAACGGGATTTCCCCTCCCGGTCCTCCTGGATCCATACGGGAGTGTACGGAAAAAAGAATATAGAAAAAACGGAATAAATAGAAAAAGGACCAAAACTATTTGTGATTTAATATTGGAAGTAAGATTTTGCCAAATTTATACTTCTATCTTTTTCCTATTTCTAACTACTACGTGTAATGATATCATCACTACCCTACTGCTTCTTCTGTAAGACTCGCTTATGTCTCTTTTCCTAGCTATTCGTGGATTAGAGTCCCCTAGCTATTTGAGAGCATCTACAAATAAAGTCTGATATGCATCGTTGCTGCAATTCTTGTCCGTGTATTCTTCTGCCTATACTACTTGTCGGACTCTCTCCAAGCCTAATCCTTCTTGGACTCTCCTAGTTCAAAACCACGCCTCCTCTCCCTCTCTCTTTGTTCGGATTCTTCTCTGTTTTTTCTCCAGATTTATTTATTTCTGTTTGCTCCTATGTTCCGATTTCATACCGTATTAGTCTTCTTTTCCTTTTTTGGTAAACTGACAAAAGTGCCCGTGCGTTGCAACGGGTGATGGACAAAAATATATCATTACCATCAATTCCAAACTTTAATGGCCAATAACTTAGCCTCGTTCACGAAGTTCGTCGCGGTATCTTATATGATGTTGTTGCGTGTATATCTAATTGTTTGGCACACTACAAATTTATATTTATAGTTGTGCCTTTTTTGTTTTTTGTTTTCTCTTTTTCCCCTTGCCCGACCAATATATGGTTGCGCCATTGCTGACCTCATGGCCTCTGGCCGATCATCTACACACCCGTGGTTTATGAGATATTCTATTAATAGAAAACAGAAAAGCTTATCTTCTTCGTTGGCCCACCATCCATTTCTTCCTCACTTTGTACATCGGACCATCCTATCCGTTCCTGCTCAACTCCTCTCCACTTATCCTGTGGCCGCCGGCGCCTACTACCTTGCCTCTAGGCCCTAGAACCCAAAACAACTCCGCTCCGCACCCGTGATTCAAGTGTTGCCCCGCGACTTCACCTCACCCCTGCTACTCCGCCCCAACGATGTCCGCATGGCTCGGCAACTGAGACGACTCCTGGCGCCTTGCCTTGCCCACACAGCCTCTGCTCCGGTCTGTCCACATCCACCCCAACGACTCCCATTGTCGCGCTCGCATAGCGTCCACTTCGGTTCGTCCGCGTCAGCAACTTTGCCTTGCCTCCACTGCTTCGTCGCAACAACTCTTGACGCCTCCGTCCTAGCAATATCACGTATCATGCTGAGGAGGTGTATGAGGGGACATGCATCGAGGATTGCATGCATGAAAATTGTATGCACGTCGATGCATTGAGGCTACGTACATCCTACGTGGAATTCATGTGGAACTCGGTACGTGGGCAGCTGGCCAGCTGGAGGAGCGCTGGTTGGTTTTTTCTTTCTTAGTGGGCCCATGACATGTCTGAGCGGGAAAGGAAAAAATAGAAAATTTGGGAGTTCGATTTAGACTCTATACTTCGTACTGGCCTCCATATATAAGTCCGGATAGAAGAAGTTATTCATTATCCGGTAGTTAGAGGAAGACGGATAAAAAAAAAGCTAGAAATTTTGCCTCTTTATTATGACTGACGTGTAGGGGTCGCAGCGTCCGTTTAGGATTGTATGTGTGCATATCCGTTTTTCTGTCGTGTTGACCCGAGATTGAATCTTACGTTAGATTGAGTCACGAATGGTTATATCTTACACGTAAGATCGTGTATGACGGAGGGCTCATGGTGGAATTTGTCTTTTTCCAACTCCCATTCTATTTTTTTCTTCTATTTTTTCTCAAATAATTGCAGTTGTAACTTTTTCTTCTATTTCTCTCGTAACCATAAAAAACTTTTTCTTCGGGTGTCCAAGTCTTTTTTTCTATTTCTATTTCAATTAGGATTAGGATTCCTATTAGGATCAAAGAAACAAATTGAATTAGGATTTGTATCTATTCGGATGTCCAAGTCTTTAACTCGTATGAGTACAGGTTATATATATATAAGTCCGGACGGAAGTAACTCTCCATTGTCCGATACTTAAAGGGAGACGGACAAAAAAAAAAACAAAAAGATGGACCCAAAAAATAGGCTGAAATTTTGCCTCTTTATTATTAGGTATAGATATACCGAAAACCTTTCCTCACCAAGTTATTGTGGTGCTGCTACTTCTTTTCATACATGAACTAACATATAGACCATGATAATGCAGCCAATGCTTTTTTTTGGTTCTGGTAAGTAGTGAGAGGACAATTCTTATTGTAGAAAGGAATTAAACTAGTCATCTTAGCTCTCTCTGACCTTCATTGGATGACAACTCAGTGTCTTACAATGGTTTTGCAATGTCTGATCTTAAAAACATGTTGTCTTAATACCGAAGCAGTAGGTTTACTAAAGTAGTGGAATTACAATTACTGATGCATTTTCCTCACTGAAACAATAACTGTTGAAGTTAATTTGGGTAAGTTATCTAGATGTATAGCTATTTGGTATTTCAGATTCAGTTAAACACATACTGCATTTATTCTCTAAACTGGTAAAGATTTTCTAACACATACAGTTTTCTGAACGCATCGCATCTTTAGAGAGAGAAGACACGGTCACGCTAACCATTGGAGTGGTAGTGTGCCAAGCTAAAAATCCTTTGCACCTTGGCAACATAGCACCTGGGCTAAAAGGTTAAAATACTATTTCTTGCACATGTAAACCTGCTTGCAAACACAAGAGGGTGTGGTGAAAAGCTAAGTAGAGGAGTATTTTGTCCTCTTGGTCCCACAACAGATTGCTAGACTTAATAGTACGAGCTAGTTAGTACAAGCTCTGAGACAACTTCTCTGATGGTATTACCTATTAGCTAGTATATAGGAGGAGCTTACAACATGAATATTCCTTTGTGAGTTATGACACTCTCACATAATCTTAGAATGTATGCATGAGACTAGCTTTTGATCAACAAATATATTTTCTGTCTCTTATATTAAAATATAAAATAATATGTTTAGAACTAGCTTATAAGTGACCTTTGGAGCTGCTCAAGGGGGTGTTTGCTTCCGACCCTAGAAATCGTTCCCGGACCAAGCAGTGATGCCACACATTTGATGTCTAAGGTCAGATGCACTTGCTTAGCTGCGGCTATCAAGTGAGGCTGCGAACCAAATACCCCCGATATACTGCGCAAAATGTAATGAGTTAGCACCACCTGACGTGATAAAATATAGCTTATCCTCTTAAACAATAACAAAGTTGCACTAAGAAGTTGTTTTCCCCTTCGATTTTTGTTCACTTTCTCTCAAAGCATGCCTACATCTTTTAGGATGTTAGTGTTGCCGATCCTCAAGGAGCGACGGGGGTGCTCTAATTAATAGGCTAGGCCGCTAGGGGAGCTCTGCTCTTGTGTAAAAGCTTCTTTCTAGTCTTCTAGAGCGTGAATGGTGTTCAAACCTACCATTGCTTGCAAAAGGTTACAAAATATATACTCCCTTTGTGTAAAAAAATAAGTGTCATTCTCGATTCCTGAGAAGTCAAACACTTATAACTTTGACCAAATATATATAAGAAATCATTCATAATTATGGTGCATAATAAGTATCATTAGATTAATTGTTAAATATATTTTTATAGTAAACTTATTTAGAGATAAAAATATGGCTAATATTTTTTATAAATTTGTTGATGTAAAAGTAGATCTGCAAACACAAAGGGCTAATACCCGAAATCGATATCCAAAGCGTGCCAGTCGATTTGACCTGTTAATCGACAAGGATGAAGATACGAGCACTTTGGTCCTGACAACAGCGATACGCCCGGAAGTCACGGCCAAGAGGTACTCACGCAGAACTCGAGGATCGTCGAAGATTGCACTGGAGCAATGCAACTCGCCGAATCGATGAGAACTCGTAAAAAGGAAAAATATGCAAATTGACGAAGTCGTCGAAAGTAGATGTAAATAAGAGTAAAAGCTGTTTTTGATATGTTGATTGATTTATATTACATTGCCCTTCACCCTATATTTATATCCTGATCTACAGAAACGTAACCAAATACGACTAGGACACTAAATCCAAATATATAGAAACACATGACTTTGATACAACTCAGACTCTAATAAACGTATACAAGGAAATTAACTCCTATCTTATTCCATAGTCCGCCCCAGTCACGATGGTATTCTCATCGACCTCCTTTTCATCGGCACAATCCCTGTTCCATCGGCAACAGCCTTCAAGTTCCTTCCATCGGTACACTCCCTGTTTCATCGGCAGCAGTCTTCAAGTCTCCTCTCACCGGCATCACTCCCTGTTTCATCGGCAGCAAGCTTTAAACCCTCTTTCATCGGCATCGGCAATAATACCCTTAACCTTATCGGCAACACTTTAATTTGAATCCATACGCTGCCACCACTCATAAGCAAGCTCATTTTCATCGGCTATCAATCTACACAGTAATCTTTCCTCTGCTGATTAGCCCTTCCTGATCATCTTGACACGTGCTAAAAATGATGTCAACACATGCCCCCCAATTTCGGAGTATAAGATACTGATGCTCCGAAATTTACTTCAGATAATGCTTGCTATTACCTATTTTTCAACCCATTCTCCAAGCATAACATGATCTGTTACCAGATTTAATCAAATCTAGATCTAATCCATGTATCCCAGTAAATATCGCACATTTTCCAACTGTTTTTGCCTCAATTACGGTTGAGATACCAAAATAACAATCCATCGGCAAGATCTTATCACAGCAACATCACCATTTTAGAACTGAAAGATCCTGTATCAAGATATCCTTCAAGTCATGATTACTTGCCATCAAATCTTCTGTATCATCCCTTGATTGTCGTGCGAACAGTTACCATATCCATCTGAACCACCTCGATCCATCCGCGCACGGCATAGAGATAAGTCAAGAATACCCATACCCCAAATGGCCTATAAATAGATTTCTCCGGACTGCTCATCTTCTACCTTCAAACTTCAACCTTTTGGCATTCTCACTCCGGCTGGCCTATAAATAGATTTCTCCGGACTGCTCATCTTCTACCTTCAAACTTCAACCTTTTGGCATTCTCACTCCGGCGGCAACCCTAACCAACAACCGCGCATCCTCAACCCACCAGAGCTCCTTCCATCGTCATCTTCAAGTCCCCAGCTCGTGCCCTCATCCTTCTCGAAGCAATGGCGGTCAACTTCAACGTTCCTGCGGTTCGTTCTTCTTCTATTACCTTTACTTTGATCCTTTTGGTTCCTTGCGAGTTCTTACAGTCGGCATTTTTCTACTTCTTCTATTTTCTTGATCTTCCAAACTCAGGAACTACGCAACATACTGGTTATTCCAACCAACCAACCTCCCCTCCATTGCCTAGGTCCAATGGGCGACCCAGATCCAACCGACCTGATCAATGCAGAGGCTAATCGTATTCCCTTCAAAGCTCAAAATTTCTCTTTGAATCTGTGGAAAGATACATTCCGATCTTGGCCCAAACCCACTAAAGGGTGGAAAAACTGGTACTTGAGGGTCAACAGATCAATGCAAGTGTTCTGGGCAGAATGGAAGATAGATCAATGTATCAGGCTATCCATTGCCGATATGCAAAGGAATGAATCCATGATGATAGCTGCCGCTCACTTTTGGTCAGATACCACAAATACCTTCATGTTCAGTCATGGCCCATGTGCCCCTACTCTTGCCGATGTATATATGCTCACCGGCTTGGATATCTCAACTATCGATGAAGGCCACATTTTTGGCAGAAAAGCTGAGTATAGAGTAAATACACGCAACATCGGCGGCTGGACATGATACATCCAAGAGTACCAAAAGACTGGTACTATCAATCAAAGGGAACACGCCATATTCCTGAACATATGGCTGGAGAAGTTTATCTTCTGTGGTCGATCGGTAGGACCAACCAACGCCTTCCTCCCAGCAGCGGAACTCTTGGCCAACGGTGTCAGATTCCCACTTGGCCGATACCTCCTGAGCTCAACCTACCACCTTCTCCACCAAGTGTCTCAGAAGCTTCTACTTGGTGAACCCATCGGCAATCTGGGAGGCCCGTGGTGGTTCATCAATATGTGGTTAAACGCTCATATGCATAAGCGTTTACAGTGGGATTTTTTTGCCCAAGAATTCCCACGAGAGATCACTGAAGATTACGTCCTTGGAGATGACGAATCGGCGACACGCCCTCCTCTCAACTTCAGTGAAGCCATAATCGTCCTTCCTGGAACAGAGGCCAATGAAGATCAAATCAGCAGGTTTTTTCAGAATTTCTACCATGGTCTCCCTCGTGATCTCAGGGCTTGGTACCTTATATCGATGAGGATAACAAGTTCCCTCTTCCTTTCAATTTTGCCGATAGTGATTTGAACCAAGATAATGATCTTATGATGGCTATTATCACCCCAGAGCAATCCCAGTAAACACATTTGGTAGCGGGAAGAATTCCAATATTACTTATGAATTCTACAATCCATCGGCAGTGTCTCGCCAGCTGGCCTTTGGGCAACTGCCAATCAAGCTATGCTTTGCCGATGTGATCAAGCCCAGAGAAATTATTACAACTGGAACTGAATGGAGTAGGGTAGTAAGACTTGCTCCCGATGCCAATATTTCAAATGTTGATCTCTCCGCCTGGTCACCAGCGTCTTTCATCACAGAGTCATATAAGCAATGGTGGCAAGAGTGGAAAGAACAGCTGTTTTCAATATCTGTTCACACATATCGGCACATGATCGATCCCGACTATGCTGTTGTTGGGCATTCTTAACGTCATTACCAAAAGTAGACTTAGTTTTCTAATTCTGATAACGGCGCCAAAAATGCCGAACCTATCCCTCATGCCACTTAAGCCAAGTTGTCATCCCCAGCATGACATGAGAGACGCGGTATTGAAATATGCAACTGCTCTTCTAAATAAATAATAAATAAGATCTGCAAGTGCACAGATTAATACCGATGTAGTATTTTAACCGGGAAGTATTCCAGGTATCGTTATTTATATTTTTACCACTGGGAAGGGATTACTAACATCAATGTTGATTATGGAATGGAATATAGGAATGAGTATCAATCATTGCATGTATAAGTGAGAGCATTCATCTATCTCTTGCATACAGGGGTAAATGTCACATAAAATATAGATAAAGTATGAATGGTGACAAAGATAATTAATCTGATCAGCTAGCCACATATAATAATGATAAGCACCTCAATAGATATTCTAGCAAGTCATTAGCATGGTATTAGGACGAACTACAAGGATATTTCCTAAGTTATTCTTAACTATAAAGTCTAGCATATCATAGTTAGTGCAAGTACACTTGGCAATCATTGCGAGAAAGGACTACGCCCATGCATAGTGATATTATCAAGGAAGATGAGAAACATAGCAATCACTCCCCTGTAATAATGTTGCTCTGCCTGCCTTACACACGGGAGGGGGACTATATAAGAACCAACGAAGCTGTCACCATCGCGGACCACCCCACGATCCGGCATATAAGGTGCAATCGCAGATAAATATGGTCTAAGCACCACGCCTACACAATATTTATCATTTACCCATGGATCCGATGGATAAACGCTATACGATCCTAAATATGTATATAATTCCAATCTAACTAAGCCAAGCGTATAACTACGATAAACTAAGAACAATATAATCGCAAACATAAACAAGTAGAGCATAGTCATAATCAATATATTGAAATAGAACAAAGTTGTATTCATAGTATTGAAGAACAATGATGAACAATGAAGAACAGTAAAGGAATTACTAGAATCCTCTTGACAGATCCGGAAACCAATCGAAGATTGACTCCTTCTAGTTCTAATCCTATGTAGCTATGCTATACTAGAGATCTAGTTGATGTGGTGGCTCTAGGGCTTGATCAGAGACTCTCCTCCTGAGATTAGGATTTGAAGAATTGAGAATGAGAGAGTGCCTCCTCCAGGGGCCAGGGGTCCTGCTTATATAGCCCCCTCAAGTGAACGTGGGCCGTCGGATCAAACCGACATTAATCGCACGGTTTTCCTTGATCCCTTAGGTCGGTGGAGCATAATCTGCGAGACGGAGCCTGATTGGCTCTCAGGCCAGGGCGGGCGCCCTGCCTCCGGGCCCGTTCGGCCTCCTGTTCGATCTCGTGGCTTCTAGAGTCTTCTAGATGATAGAAAATCGGTGAACACGTTATTATCTCTATGTAAACCCGACGTGTGGGCCTTTCCTCCGTATTTTCTGATAATCCCCTGCAGAAACAGACAAACACTAAAACTCGTGGAATTCTGTCAGATAAAACCCTAAGTCTAGGTGTTGGTTGTATTTGGATCCTTTTCTTTATTTATTTAATAACTATATTTGGTAATTAAGGACCGTCAACAAACTCCCCCAAGCTTACCTCTTGCTCGTCCCTGAGCAAGGATAGACTCATTATGGATCAGAAGTTGCTGCAACGCCTTTGAACGTTGACGGTACATATGCTTTCAAATAAGGTCTCATCCCTGAGTTAGAGTAAACTGTCAAGACTTAAAACTTACTCATTTTACCTTTCACCATGGGGCTTGCAACCGTCACCTGCATCTTGAGTGGTTAAAAGATAGAACGGTCTAGTCAAACGCCATGTCTCTTATTCTTGATCAGCTATAGCTCTGGAGTTTTTGCAAATTTTTCAAATAAAACTCAGAGATTCTTTGTATGACTTTCTCGGGTCTCTCTTTTGTGGTATTTCTGGATCCTTACCAAGGCAGTAATGGTATATGCCTTCTCTCTCAAAGTATGTGGTATTTATGGTATAAGGCGTAGTGACATTGCCTTCTCTCTCACCCTACTCTAATAAGGCTTTGATATCTGGAGCTCATAGGTGGGAGATACAGTATACATACTCATAGAACATTTATTGCATAGTCAAACCATGGATCCAGAGAAACAAGTCAATAAGTCAAATCAAGATGTGCATGTGTGGTGAATGAGTGGTGTATGGTGATGATGGTGATAACTAAAGTCTAATGCTCTTTTTGAGGGAATACATACCTTTCTTACTTTTTAAAACTTTTGAGGGGAATGAGATGCTCTATTTTTTTTCTCTCAGGTGAGTATCTTGTACCCCTAATTCTACTGTCGGACACTTGTCCATTTTTACCTCTCGTCTCACTTTTTCTTTCTTCGAGGTTCCGAGCACTTGCTCCTTTTTATTTCCTCGTATTTATATTTTTTTTTATTTTTTAGAGCAATCTCCCTCTTTTGAAAATATAGCAAGTGGTAGTAGAAATGACTTGAGCATTAACTTCACAGGGAATAACAGGAATGGGATAATGTTTTTGGCTATTCTCTCCCGGGTCAGAAGTAGAATAATTTTGGGTGAATCTGGAGATGGAAATGAGTGGATATATGTGAATGCGTACTTTCGGAGTAGAAGCAGCATGTATGAGTGAACGTGCAAGTGAATCTTGATTTTAACCACATGACAAGTTCCTAAGGGTCTACACAGCTTGACCACACTCAATGCCCATAAGCAGTAAGTAGTAAAAGTGCGGCTCTTAATCTAACAAGCATGTATATATGGCTGTGGTAGGAATTTAAACTCTCATCATACAGGAACTCATCATGCAACATTTTAAAGTTTTTTAAAGATAAAATTCTCCAGAATTCTAGCATCTCTAGGAACAGATAAACAACGGCTCAACCTTCTCATATCATATCCGTTAACAACTTAGACTTCAGATCAAGTTCTCTTCCCACTAGTTCAGGTTTAGAGCCAGTTTTAAATTATAACAGTTATGTCTAAACTAGAGAGAGAACAAATTTAAAAATTAGGCAGAGCAACTATTCATCATATCCATGCTAGAGTTTTATTTTCAAGATTCAGTTTAGCATAGCTACTTTAAACTAAGCAAATATATATAAACACAAAATATTTATTTGGGTTTTCATGATTATGCATCTTTTTATTTTAATAAAGCATAGGTATAACTGTAGATAAAAATACTTATCGGGATAAATGGGGGTGCTCTCCCCCAAGCTGGATCTTGACGTAATTTCTTCTGATGTAGCTAGCAGGTGCAGAGGTGTATTTAAATGTCGGCAGCACCCTGACAGCGATTAGGATGTCCTCCATCTGCTAGTCTTTCTGAATTCTGTGGAGCTCAAATAGACAACAAAGCTTCGTGGAACTTGATTAAGCGTTAGCATAAATATCTAGCCTTTATCATGTTTGAGCTTCCTTGGTAAATGTCACTCTCTATTTTTATTTTCATTTTTATAGAACAGAAAAAAAAATATATATTATTTTTATTATTTTTATTTTTTTTATGCCACCACAGTGAATGTACTTATGGGTTTTATGCCACTCGCATACTCACATGGGGCTTACTATTTTTAACTCTTTTTTTTAAGACAGAATGAACATGATTAACTGAGCAATAATTAAAGGGAAAATGATAACTACCAAGTTTACCTCTTGGCATGGCGTTCGGTGTTTTTAAGTCCTCCGAACAGGACTTCTTTTCTTCTTAGTTGTCCTGGGATTTGGGTGGCGTAGACGGTGGTTCCGGCAGCGCCTGCTCTTCTTGTGTAACTGTCTTCACTTTCCATACCCGACTTGGTGCTTCGGTCTCCTGTTGTGTATCCTCGGGCCTTATGACCTCTCCTTCATAGTCTGCCCATACGTCCTTGATGGTTTGCCTCCTTTGGTTACGGTTACGTCGCCTTCTTCTTGTCCTGACCTGCTTAGAATCTTCAACTATATAGTTAGGGTCATTAAAGTAGCGGCGTACCTTCTCAGAGGGGAAATGCATATGGACTTCTCCGGTTCCAATGTAGATGATTGCTTTGACGGTGCCTAGGAACGGTCTTCCTAGGATGATGGGTGGATCGTACTCGTCGTCTCCCATGTCAATGACCTGAAAGTCTGTATGGACAAAATGATCGTTAATTTTAACAGGGACATCGGTTACTATACCTTCGACCTTTCAGGATGTCTGATCTGCCATCTGGAGCTGAGTGTATGTTGGTTTTAAGGGCATGGTCCCATACAAGAGCTGATAGGTGACTGTGGCCATTATGTTGACGCCTGATCCAGTGTCGCAGAGCGCCTTCTGAAAGGAGTATCCATTGATTGAGCACTCAATGTTTGGCATACCTGGGTCGTCCTTCTTGATTAGGAACGGCGACTTGGGTCGACCATCTTGACCTCCTTGAACTGCAGTGACCATCTTAGCTGATTCGGTCCATCCTTGGTTGTTCTTGTTCTGCTTGTTCCTCCTGTTGGTCCTCTTCCTTGGTTCATGTTGGGGTTGCTCTGGGATTTGTGTAATCTTGTTCTTGAAGGAAAACGTCTCCTTCCTCCCCTTGATGTTGAAGTTGATCTTCGCAGCGCTGACGTAGATGACAGCTCCCGAGGTGTTCAGGAATGGCCTTCCCAGAATAACTGGTGACCTCTCATCGAACCCGGTCTCTATCACCACGAAGTCAGCTGGAGCGTACGAGGTACCAACTCAGACACACATGTTCTTTAATATTCCTTTAGGAAAGCTTAGTGTCCGATCTGCAAGCTGTAAACACATAGTTGTTTCTGATAAAGGATATGTAAAGAATTTTTCATAGAGTACCCTGGGCATAATGTTGACGCTGGAGCCAAAGTCACAGAGTGCTTCTGGGAAGTCCACCATGCCGATGGAGATCGGGATGACGGGGCGTCCTGAATCGCCTCTCTTGACTGGCAGAAGGTCATTATGTACTCCGACAGCGGGATTACTCCAATAGTTCCCTGCATCAAACATGTCTACAAGATTTGCAGATTCTAATCCTTCCGGTTGTGATGGTATACCGGGGTTAGTAGCAGGAACAACAGCAGCTATTTGATTTAACTGAGATTCAATCATTTTATTAAAGCTAATTTGGTTTTTGATGGCAGTAGAGAAATTATCCATTCTATTATTTATGTTTTCTAGTATTTTATCATTGGATGCCAATTTCTTAGACAAGTTATCCATTAGCTTTCCTTGATTAGACACTAACTCTCTCAAGGGTGGAAAATTATTATTGTTG
The DNA here is from genome assembly GCA_038087645.1 of Saccharum hybrid cultivar R570. NCBI lineage: Eukaryota > Viridiplantae > Streptophyta > Magnoliopsida > Poales > Poaceae > Saccharum > Saccharum hybrid cultivar. The sequence continues at coordinate 23,367,165 of JAQSUU010000496.1, forward strand.
TTGTAAGAGTTATTACCTTGATAATTACCTGAGTAGTTACCTGAGTAGTTAGGCCTCTGTTGATTCCAACCTTGATTTTGTTGAGGACGGTTGTAGTTGTTGTTGTTGTTGATGATGATATACCTTGCATCCTCAAGCATCTCAGGGCAGTGATTGCCTGAGTGTCCAGTATCTCCACATTCCTCACAAGTCATGTGAGAGTCGTAGACGTTCATGACTTCTCTTTTGTCTCCAGCTTTGTCATCGAGCTTTTTCATGAGTAGGTCTAACTTTGCAGATAGCATGTCTACCTCCTTGAGCTGGTGCATACCTCCACCCTTCTTGCGTGTTTGAGTCCTCTCTTCGTTCCAACCTTGGTTGGACGCCATCTTCTCCACAAGGGCTGTAGCTTGTGGTATGGTGAGTGATAGAAATGCGCCTCCAGCTGCAGCATCCATGGTCTCACGAGCACTAGTGATGAGCCCATGATAGAAAGTCTGCATAAGTAGCCAGCTCTCCATTCCATGATGGGGACATTCTAGGATGTAATCTTGAAAGCGCTCCTATGCTTCTGGAACGGATTCATCATGTTGTTGCTGAAAACTTGTAATCTTCCCACGGAGAGCATTGGTCTTGCCCATGGGAAAGAACTTAGCCAGAAAGTTTGTAGAGCAGAGTGCCCACGTAGTGTTCTTATCCTTCGTCGCGTAGAACCACTGCTTCGCTCTCCCCAATAGTGAGAATGGGAAAAGGCGAAGTAGTATGACGTCTCTGGGAACATCTAATAAAGTGAATGTGCTGCAAATCTCCAGGAAGTGTTGGAGATGAGCACTTGCATCTTCGTGCGGCTTCCCACAAAACTGGTTGGCTTGTACCATGTTGATGAGCCCTGGCTTGAGCTCAAAGTTCTTGTCGATGGCCGCGGCAGGTCCAGTGCGGATGTTGTCCGTAGTGGGAGCTGAGAACTCGTGGATCGTCTTGTTCGCCATGGCTGCGAACTCTGTTGACAAATTCCGGATGAAACTTCGGCGGTCTTCTGAATTGGATGAAGTGTTGCATCAAAGTGTTGACTTCTTGAGCTTGGCTGTTGCCCCTCTGATTAATGCTTCGGGGTTGTCAACAAAATTTTCTAGAAGATGTCCTCTATTCATACATCACCCTGCAAAACAATAAGAATGGAAAAATACAGGGGTAAATCTGTATGGGAGAATTGATGATCTCAATCACTTAATGATGCGAATGATGACTCAAATTCCGTATTCATTCCTTGTTAGTAAATCAACCTTCCCCGGCAACGGCGCCAAAAATGCTTGTTGGGCATTCTTAACGTCATTACCAAAAGTAGACTTAGTTTTCTAATTCTAATAACGGCGCCAAAAATGCCGAACCTATCCCTCATGCCACTTAAGCCATGTTGTCATCCCCAGCATGACATGAGAGACGCGGTATTGAAATATGCAACTGCTCTTCTAAATAAATAATAAATAAGATCTGCAAGCGCACAGATTAATACCGATGTAGTATTTTAACCGGGAAGTATTCCAGGTATCGTTATTTATATTTTTACCACTGGGAAGGGATTACTAACATCAATGTTGATTATGGAATGGAATATAGGAATGGGTATCAATCATTGCATGTATAAGTGAGAGCATTCATCTATCTCTTGCATACAGGGGTAAGTGTCACATAAAATATAGATAAAGTATGAATGGTGACAAAGATAATTAATCTGATCAGCTAGCCACATATAATAATGATAAGCACCTCAACAGATATTCTAGCAAGTCATTAGCATGGTATTAGGACAAACTACAAGGATATTTCCTAAGTTATTCTTAACTATAAAGTCTAGCATATCATAGTTAGTGCAAGTACACTTGGCAATCATTGCGAGAAAGGACTACGCCCATGTATAGTGATATTATCAAGGAAGATGAGAAACATAGCAATCACTCCCCCGTAATAATGTTGCTCTGCCTGCCTTACACATGGGAGGGGGACTATATAAGAACCAACGAAGCTGTCACCATCGCGGACCACCCCACGATCCGGCATATAAGGTGCAATCGCAGATAAATATGGTCTAAGCACCACGCCTACACAATATTTATCATTTACCCATGGATCCGATGGATAAACGCTATACGATCCTAAACATGTATATAATTCCAATCTAACTAAGCCAAGCGTATAACTATGATAAACTAAGAACAATATAATCGCAAACATAAACAAGTAGAGCATAGTCATAATCAATATATTGAAATAGAACAAAGTTGTATTCATAATATTGAAGAACAATGATGAACAATGAAGAACAGTAAAGGAATTACCAAGAATCCTCTTGACAGATCCGGAAACCAATCGAAGATTGACTCCTTCTAGTTCTAATCCTATGTAGCTATGCTATACTAGAGATCTAATTGATGTGGTGGCTCTAGGGCTTGATCAGAGACTCTCCTCCTGAGATTAGGATTTGAAGAATTGAGAATGAGGGAGTGCCTCCTCCAGGGGCCAGGGGTCCTGCTTATATAGCCCCCTCAAGTGAACGTGGGCCGTCGAATCAAACCGACATTAATCGCACAGTTTTCCTTGATCCCTTAGGTCGGTGGAGCATAATCCGTGAGAAGGAGCCTGATTGGCTCTCAGGCCAAGGCGGGCGCCCTGCCTCCGGGCCCGTTCGGCCTCCTGTTCGATCTTGTGGCTTCTGGAGTCTTCTAGATGATAGAAAATCGGTGAACACGTTATTATCTCTATGTAAACCCGACGTGTGGGCCTTTCCTCCGTATTTTCTGATAACCCCCTGTAGAAACAGACAAACACTAAAACTCGTGGAATTCTGTCAGATAAAACCCTAAGTCTAGGTGTTGGTTGTATTTGGATCCTTTTCTTTATTTATTTAATAACTATATTTGGTACTTAAGGACCGTCAACAGCTGTTCCTGACGATGCAGAAAGTTTCTTTTAACTTTTGTCTCTCTCCCCCCTTTTATATGTATATCGGTAGCTAATCTTCCCTGAAACAGGCCGATGATCCAGTCCCATCAATAAGCAAGAGTGGAAGACCCTTCAATCTCCACCCTATTTCTCCAGTCTCAGCAATCGGCTACAACGCCCCTACCTTAGACGCCTTAACCTTCCAGATGACTCGTGCCAAAACTATCTCCTCCAGACCAAGACTGGCAACATCCAAGGCCACTCCAATGGCCGCTGCTTCAAGCCTAATTAAGGCTTTTAAGGTAATAACCTTGCTTACTTTGTTTCCCGCCGATACACATTATATTAACATATAACTATCAGGGTGTAAGAGCTGCAGCTGGATCGTCATCGGCAACTCCTCCAACTTCAAGCACCATGACCTCTACCCCTCCTTCAGAGGTATTCTCTTATTTTTATATTTTTTCCTGTTAAATATCCAATCTTATACCCGTTTTTTGCAGCAACAAACGGGCACATCAGCAAGCACGCCAAGTATGCAAGCTCCCCAATCAACACATGTCGATGCCCCCCAGCCAATTGTCGCTGAGACCCAAACAAAGCGCAAAGCTTTAACCGATGCTGAAGCTCAACAAAAGCGACAGAAATCTACACCAGCCCCTGCGTCCGCTCCAACACCTGTCAGTCAACCTACTGATATAATTGAACAAGCTGCTTCTTCTGCACAAGATACACCATCGGCCATTATACCCCAAGGGCCGACTACTGATGAGGTCGTAGAAGACATTCCATCGGCATCCTCTGCCGATCCTTCGCATGATCCTCTTCAAGCCGCTCCCTCAAGCCAGGCTCAAGAAATTGCCCTGAAGCAGGTAAACCGTTTAACTGTTTGGTTTATAATATCCCCAGATACCACAGATAGGATTTCTAACTCTCTTTATTTCACAGGAACAAGATTCTCCCGATAGCTTGTTTTCTTTTGCTATCGACGTCTCTGATGATGACGGAGAAGAGGCGAGTTCTTCCCTCGCATTGGGAAAAATATCAGCAGATACCTATGGCAAACTAGAAGCTCTCCTGAATCTGCTGCAACAAGATACTACTCAACTGGTGATCGATTCAGACCCTGCAAGGACCATCTTCAAAACGATCCGCGGTCAAGTCCCTGCCGATGTTGAAGAAACCATCTTCCTAGCAGTCCATCTGGAGAGCAGACAACTTCAATATCAAAGGGCTGTTCATCGTATTGCCGACAGAGCAGCTCAGGCTCAACTTAAAGAAGAAATGCTGTAGCTGAAGCAAACTGCCGATGAGAAGCACAAAAGCATCAGCAACTTGCAAGCCTCCGGTGCTGATCTTAAGCAGAAAATCTTAGATCTATCAGCAAAAAGGGCAGCTCTGCTAGCTGAACTGGAAAAGGTTGAAACAGCCCTGACTCAAGCCAAGCAAGAAGAAGACCAGCTTCCTGACGCTATCAAGGCCCTTCAGCAGGAACGAGATGCCCAAGCTCGCAAGGCCTTGGTTCTCAAAAAGAAACTCAAACCTATGGAAGGAAGTGCCGATGAAGATGCCAAGGAATTGAAAGAAGCCGATGAAATTCGCCTGCGTGCGATATCGGCTATCCAAACTTTGTTAAAATAGCGCATCAGCAATAATTGATACTTTGTTTTAACTCTAGCCGATAAGATTGTTATCGGCAATTATACTTTTATGCATCTATCCAGATACTAGGGTAATATTTCTTTAAATATTTTCCATTTAATGCTCTAGGAAATACAACTCCTTTGAGAGTTTCGAGAATATATGCATTACCAGGAACAGATTGATTTATCCGATATGGACCTTCCCAATTAGGTGACCATTTGCCAAACTTAGAACTTTTAGTCCCAATTGGTAAAATCAACTTCCAAACCAATTCTCCATCGACAAATTCCTTTACCTTCACCTTCTTATCATACCATCTAGCTACCCTTTTCTTATTCTCCTCGATGCTAACTAAAGCTTTTAACCGATGACCTGCTACATCTTTCAACTCATCCTTCATAAGGATATCATAATCATCGGCTGTCAATTGATCTTGAAAGCGTATTCGCCTACAACCAATTTTAATCTCCCAAGGTAAGACTGCATCGTGTCCATACACCAACTGATAAGGTGTTACCTTGGTTGCACCATGACACGCCATCCGATATGACCACAAAGCTTCATTTAATACTGTATGCCACTTCTTAGGATACTCTTTAATCTTGCGCTTAACGAGCTTGATAATTCCTTTATTAGATGCTTCAGCCTGACCATTAGCCTGGGCATAATACGGTGAAGAATTCAAAACTTTAATCCCCATACCTATAGCAAACTCATCAAATTCACCCGATGTAAACATAGTGCCCTGATCGGTAGTGATGGTTTGAGGGATGCCAAATCGGTAGACAATATGCTCCTTCACAAAATCAATCATATTAGCCGATGTCACCTTTTTTAAAGGAATTGCTTCAACCTACTTTGTGAAATAATCGGTAGCAACAAGAATAAACTTATGCCCTTTACTCGATGGTGGATAAATCTGACCGATGAGATCAATAGCCCAACCCCGGAACGGCCAAGGCTTAATTATGGGGTTCATAGCCGATGCGGGTGCCCTTTGAATATTACCAATTTTCTGACATTCCTGACATCCTTTAAAATATTTAAAACAAGCCTCAAGAATAGTCGGCCAATAATATCCATTTCTTCTGATTATCCATTTCATCTTGAAAGCTGACTGATGAGCCCCACATACTCCTTCATGAATTTCACCCATTAGGCCTTTTGATTCCTCTATGCTAACACACCTGAGTAAAACTCCATCTATGGTACGGTAATACAATTCATCATCGAGGAGTACATACTTGGTAGCTTGGAACCTTATACGTCTTTCAACCTTTTTAGATGGATTCTTTAAATAATCAATAATTTCCTTTCTCCAGTCATCGATATCAGCTGCTGATATTAATACTTCTTGAACAGGTTGATATCCTGAAGCATGCTGAGCCAATCGGTTAGCCTCTTCATTATGCATCTGAGAAATATGTTCTAGATGAAAATTCCTAAACCCTTTTAACAATTCCAAACACTTTTCATGATATGAAATTAGAATTTCACTTCGGCATTCATAAATCCCAGTCAACTGATTTATAACTAGCATAGAATCACCAAAGACTTCAACAGCATCAGCATGTACTTCCTTAAGCAATTCTAACCCTTTTATCAGGGCTTGGTACTCAGCTTGATTGTTTGTCGATGTAGCAACAATTGGCAATGAGAATTCATACTTCTTCCCCTGAGGGGAAATCAACACGATACCGATGCCTACCCCTTCACCACAAGTAGACCCATCAAAGAAAAGTGTCCACGGAGCAATTTCCAGAGAATCCACCGTGTTGCAATGTTGAGTAACGAAATCGGCCATAACCTGTCCTTTAACTGCCTTAGCCGATTCATAACGTAGGTCAAATTCTGATAATGCTAAAATCCATTTACCAATCCTACCATTCAGTATCGGCATTGACAGCATATACTTGACCACGTCATCTTTGCATATGACAGTACATTCAGCCGATAGTAAATAATGCCTCAGCTTAATACAAGAAAAGTATAAACATAGACATAATTTCTCAATGGCTGAATACTTGGTTTCAGCATCTATTAATCGTCTGCTCAAATAATAGATAACACGCTCCTTCCCTTCAAATTCTTGAATAAGAGCTGAACCGATAACAGTATCTTCAGTTGATAAATACAATCTGAAAGGTTTTCCATGTTGGGGTGGAACTAACACTGGAGGATTTGTTAAGTAACTCTTAATTTCATCTAAGGCTAATTGCTGTTCATCCCCCTATTTAAATTCATGATCGGCTTTCAATTTCAATAATGGACTGAAAGCCTTGATCTTACCCGACAGATTAGATATGAATCTTCTGATGAAATTAATCTTACCGATCAAGGATTGTAATTCAGTTTTATCGGCAGGAGCAACAACCTTGTTGATTGCCTCAATAGATTTCCTACTAATTTCAATACCCCGCTGATGCACCATAAAACCCAAGAACTGTCCTGCCGATACACCAAATGCACATTTATTAGGATTCATCTTTAATTCATGCTTTCTTGTGCACTCCAATATCTTCTGTAGATCGGTTAGATGCTTTGTGATGTCTCCAGACTTAATCACTATGTCATCAATGTAGATTTCTACCAACGTGCCGATATATTCATGGAAAATAAAGTTCATAACTCTTTGATAAGTAGCACCGGCATTTTTCAAACCAAATGTCATAACTATCCACTCAAATAATCCCACATGACCTGGACATCTAAAAGCAATCTTGGAAATATCTTCTTCAGCCATGAATACTTGATTATAACCCGCATTACCATCCATGAAACTGATAATCTGATGCCCTGCTGCAGCATCAATCAATAAATCAGCAATCGGCATTGGGTAACCATCCATCGGTATGGCCTTATTGAGATTCCTGAAATCAATACAAACACGAAGTTTTCCATTTTTTTATATACAAGAACCACATTAGAAATCCACTCTGCATATCGACACTGCCGAATAAACTTTGCCTCAATTAATTTAGTTATTTCGGCCTTAATATCAGGAAGTATATTAGGATTGCAGCGGCGTGCCGGCTGCTGATGTGGCCGAAATCCAGACTTAATAGGCAACCGATGTTCAACTATAGATCGGTCTAATCCAGGCATTTCAGTATAATCCCAAGCAAAACAATCTTTATATTCCTTTAACAAATCAACTAGTTGTTGTTTACACTTGGAATTTAACTTAGAACTAATAAAAGTAGGCCTTGGCCTATCGCCTTCACCAATATCTACTTCTATTAAATCATCTACCGATGTAAATCCTTGACCTAATTTTCCATCATCGGCAAACCTATCCATTAAAACTCTTCTTCAGAACCGACTGCTTGGATCGGTAAAATTTCGTAATCAGCAACCTTGAGGAACTCTTTTTCCCAAGCTTCTCCTGATATGCACCTGGTTCGCTCATAAGTGTCTGATTCTGCCGATGCGATGATATAAGAAGAATCACCAGGAACAACTTTAATTTTATCTCCAATCCATTGTACAAGACACTGATGCATTGTAGAAGGAACACAACAATTAGCATGAATCCAATCCCTTCCTAAAAGCCGATTATATGCACCCTTGCCATTAATAACAAAGAAAGTTGTCGGTAAGGTTTTACTGCTGATGGTCAACTCAACACATACTGCCCTTTTAGCTGGTGATACGTTGCCTTCAAAATCCTTTAGCAGCATATCAGTCTTAGTTAAGTCTTGATCCCCCTTACCAAGCTTCCGATACATCACATAAGGCATAATATTAATTGCAGCTCCTCCATCAATAAGTATCTTAGATACAGGCTGCCCATCAACTCTGCCTTTTATAAACAAAGCCTTGAGATATTGTCTCTCATCATCGGCAGGCTTCTCAAAAACAGCCATCATTGGATCTAGCGTTAATTGAGCTATTTGGTCAGAGAAAACAGCATCTTCTTCGCTATCAGATAGAGCCAAAAATTCCATCGACAATATAAACACCATATTGACATCTACCGATGGGTCTTTATTTTTGTGCCTTATCTGCCACTACTGATTACCAGATCTCTCATTGGAGGGACTTCCTTCTTGGTATAAGTCTTTTTGACGCTCTCGCTGCATTTTCCTCTTCTGTGTCTTTGTCAAACCCTCTGGACACCATTGAGGAAGTTTAGTTTTCCACACTGGCTGATAAGTCCTGGTTATCTCCACACGACGTATATTAGGATCCCTGTAAAATATTTCTTCATCAGGAACTCTTGCATTTGCCATCTCTTCAAGTTCCTCTTGGTTTCTCGAAAAATATGCAATGCGTTTACCAAGCCTTTCATGTACACTGAGCCTGCCCCCCAGCCGATCATATACTAATGCTTTCCTTCTGATCGGCTCATTAATGGACAAACCTTGATTACCAGATTGAAACCTCCTTACAGGACGATTAACTCCATAATAACCATTGCACTCTGGGCAATCTTCAACAGTAGGTAACTTAATACCTTCTTCCCAACAATGAATAAAAAACGGACACCTCCAATGATCCTTATGCCGATTCCACTCCTCTTGACGTCTTTCCTCTTGCTATTGCCGATACCGGTCCCTTCGCTGACGCCAACCTTCCTATTGTCTTTGATGAGTAATCACAATGCCAGGTCGAGGAGGCTTTCCAGAACTGCCACTTTCTGTCAATAACCCCTTGCCTTTTGCATCATCGGTAGTTATCCGATGTTGGGGATCTACTGATGCATTCTTTTCAGCAGCTTTCGATGTCAACACCTTAATTTTACCCTCAGCATCCAACATATTTGCTGGAAAAGGATGTTGATCAATTTTCATCGGCTTTTGAATCTTGGAATTGCCAAATTTTATTCTCCTAGACTCAATAGCTAACTGTAATTGTTGTCTAACTACTTTGCACTCATTTGTACTGTGTGAAGTTGCATTATGCCATTTGCAATACAGCATATGCTTTAACTCTTCTGCCGATGGGATCACATGATTAGGTGACAACTTAATCTGGCCCTCCTGAAGCAAAAGATCAAATATCTTATCGGCTTTGGTGATGTCGAAAGTAAACTTTTCTGGCTCTTTGTGACCAAAGGGACAAGATATCGGCTTTTTATTCTTAACCCACTCAGCCAAACCGATAACTGGTTCTTCATCCGAATCAGAATCTTCTACTTCTTCGACAAATGAAACTTTCTTATTTCAATTCCTTTTAGGTTCAAAAGCCCTAGTGTCTTGATCAGAAATCCTTTGCACTAGATGACTTAGACTTTCGAACTCCTGAGAAGCATATCTGTCCTTAAGGTGTGGCAACAATCCCTGAAAGGTCAAATCGGCAAGTTGCCGGTCATCCAACACCAGGCTATAACATTTGTTTTTTACATCTCGTAGCCTTTGCACAAAGCCTTCCACCGATTCATCATTGCGCTGTCTCATTTTTACCAAATCGGTAAGCTTCTTTTCATGAACTCCAGCAAATAAATATTTATGAAATTGCTTTTCCAGATCAGCCTAAGTAATAATAGAATTTGGCGGTAGTGAAGTAAACCATGTAAATGCTGATCCAGATAGAGATGATGAAAACAAACGAACTCTCAATTCATCTCTACTAGCTGCCTCTCCACATTGAATAATAAAACAATTAACATGCTCCATGGTTGATGTATCATCTTGCCCGAAGAACTTGGTATAATCTGGCACCTTGTACCGATTTGAGAGAGGAATTAAATCGTATGCCGGAGGATACGGAGTCCGATAAGAATAGGTATTAACTTTGGGCTTGATCCCAAACTGATCCTTCATAATTTCTGCTATTTTATCGGCCCAAAAAGCATCAACATCTTGTTGACGATATGGTTGAATCTCCACTGGAGGTACTTGCTGATACCCTTTTGCATACCTTTGTGGCCCACGATCTCCAGCAATTGGCATATTTGCCACTATTTGTGGTCCATTAACCTGCTGGAAAGGGTTCATCGACTGAGCCGCCGATGCTTGATTCTGAAAACCAGCATGCATATGACCTTGATGAATACCTGCAACTTGCTGATTTGGCTGAACTGTATATTGAGAGGTAAACTGCCCTGGCCAATTATTAGCGTTCATCGGTACAAAATTTGCCGATGGTTGGTAACTTGTTGGTATTGCTGGATAATTACAACTAACTTGAGGTAAAACCTGGACTCCAGTTAACTTACGATAGGAGCCTTCTGTTACATCGGTAACAAATTTGCTGATGGACTTAAATTAGATGTTTGACCCAAAGACACCTGGAAACCTCCTAAAGCTGGTTGCACAGTAGTTGCTGTAGTATATTGAGGTACTTGAGCTATCGGTGAACCGGCCGATGGCATAGGAGCTTTTCCCGTTGTATCAAACACTTGAGGTAATCCGTGGTTGAAAGCAGATGGCTCTGGAGACATACCATATCCCCACCAATTAGCAGGAGTCTGATTATTCTGTGGTACAGGACCTGATAAAGCCGATGCTGATAGATCTGTATTAAGCTGAACTCGTCCTGATAATGCTGAATCCGAACGCATCAGTGTAGACTGTATATTAGATAAACCTGCTGATAATGGAGGAGAAGAAATCTCTGTACCCACAACGGCCGGGGGAGCCGATGGAGCAATAGCAGATGCTGATTCTGGTTGATGAACATAAGCAGGCCCAACGTAACGAGGTGACGCTTGCCCTTCTTTGAAAGTTCGAATCACAACATTATGAACAGTATTGGACAGCACATTGGAATGATTAATTAAAGCATGATTCACTGTAGAATTAACCATCTCTTGAAGTTTACCCGGATTAGAATCAAAGGTAACTTACCGAGGCAACGACAAGTCTTGCTTCTGGATGACTTATCTACTTTTGTTCAAACTGAATGACTTCAAGCAGAGCTGTCTGTATTCTTCTATAGCCCTCTCCATAGCCTGCTTCTGATCTTCCTTAAGATCTTCTTCTATTACCGCAATGATGTTCCCCGCATCGATCTCAGGATTAAGCATATTGACTAGATCTGTCCCACTGGGTGTGCCAAAAGATGTGTTAATGCAAAAGTAGATCTGTAAACACAAAGGGCTAATACCCGAAATCGATATCCAAAGCGTGCCAGTCGATTTGACCTGTTAATCGACAAGGATGAAGATACGAGCACTTTGGTCCTGACAACAGCGATACGCCCGGAAGTCACGGCTAAGAGGTACTCACGCGGAACTCGAGGATCGTTGAAGATTGCACTGGAGCAATGCAACTCGCCGAATCGATGAGAACTCGTAAAAAGGAAAAAAATATGCAAATTGACGAAGTCGCCGAAAGTAGATGTAAATAAGAGTAAAAGCTGTTTTTGATATGTTGATTGATTTATATTACATTGCCCTTCACCCTATATTTATATCCTGATCTACAGAAACGTAACCAAATACGACTAGGACACTAAATCCAAATCTATGGAAACACATGACTTTGATACAACTCAGACTCTAATAAACATATACAAGAAAATTAACTCCTATCTTATTCCATAGTCCGCCTCAGTTACGATGGTATTCTCATCGACCTCCTTTTCATCGGCACAATCCCTGTTCCATCGGCAACAGCCTTCAAGTTCCTTCCATCGGTACACTCCCTGTTTCATTGGCAGCAGTCTTCAAGTCTCCTCTCACCGACATCACTCCCTGTTTCATCGGCAGCAAGCTTTAAACCCTCTTTCATAGGCATCGGCAATAATACCCTTAACCTTATCGGCAACACTTCAATTTGAATCCATACGCTGCCACCACTCATAAGCAAGCTCATTTTCATCGGCTATCAATCTACCCAGTAATCTTTCCTCTGCTGATTAGCCCTTCCTGATCATCTTAACACGTGCTAAAAACGATGTCAACAAAATCTAATTAAACTTAATAAAGTTTAACCTGCACAAACTTAAAATAACACTTATTTTAGAACAGAGGGAGTATGCACACTTGATCAAAACACATTGAGGCAATGTATTTTTCTAGAGAGTGAATGTTGTTGGTGACTCTGAAACCTACATTTGCTTAATTACTAAAGGCTATAGAATGTATATACACATTTGATCACAGCATCATGGTGCAAAGCAATGTTGTAGGTATACTCCATCCGTCCCAAATTAGAAGTCATTATAGGATACGCGCAAGTCAAACTTTATCAACTTTGACTATGTTTGTAGAAAATGCGTGCAACATTTATATCTCCAAATAAGTTTATTATGAAAGTATATCCAACGGTCTGCCCAATGATATTAATTATGTGTTATAAATATTAATATTTTTTATATATTTGGTCAAAGTTAAAAGTGATTAACTTTTAGAGAAATGAGAATGACATCTATTTTGGGACGGAGGAGGTAGCCTACAAAATGGTAATATTAAATTGTGCATTGTGAAGAATTGTTTCGTTCCTCTTTTGTTTTGCTTGCTCTCTCAGCCGAGACACGACGCGTACACGTTCACAGCCACGTGAACCAGATCCGCAAGAAATGGAATTAAAATTCGTTGCTCAGGTGTGGTTTGACAAAGGTTGTTGCATGATGCTAACCAGGCTCTAGTGGCCGTCCATGGATCCAAATGCGAAGCTCCAGCACCCCACCCCACCCCACCCCACGATCCTGGTCCAGGTCCGGCTGGAAGTAGGTAAGCAAACATGCTCGTAAGGGACGGCCTTAGACCACAAGTTCACGATGAACCACAACTACAAGTCTACAACATCTTTTTTGAAATACAGAAATTTTTCTGGTTGTTTTTTGAAAATAATTATTTTTTAGACTGTTTCTATCAAAGGTGCGATTCTTTCCCCTTACAATAGCCTGTGAGAATGCCAGCGCCCAACTATTCTGTCTTGATCTCAAGTTATCTAGCCGGTGCCGAAGCCGAGAACACAACTCTTGCAAAAACCCAGATTTGAGTAGTAAGCAGCATCCCCTTTGAGTTGTGAGTAAGCGGAACCATTCTGTTAATTGATATGTCGATATACAAAGATCTCCTTATTTCTTCACCGTGGGTTCTCGCGTCATTTTCTTTAAAAGATATTAGATCACCTTGGGAAACTTTAAAATGAGTAATGGTTACCAGTCCATTATTCAAACAAACCCTTCAATGACTTATTAGCTGCCTTGCTTGAGGAAGAGTGTCACTAAAACGGAGACGAACCGGAATCACGTTCGATCTTGTTTCTTGATTGAGTAAAAAAAGGGATATATGAAGTTTGTTCTCTTCCTCTGTGCATCTCCCTTATGGGTAAATCCCCATAATAAAGGGACAACTTCGTGTAGTTTGTGATTTGATGTTACTGTTTAGATTTTCTCTCTGAGAAAGATTTCTTTTAATGGTATGCGCCAGTGCCCTTGACAGGCACTCCAGGACCTGCCTACGCTCATGAAAACCTAGGTCGGTCCTCCAACCAGATGTGTGGATAACGAGGCCACCTTCACAACCTTCTCCCTTCTATCTTTATCCAAAGACCTGAATCAATCCGTATGCTCCCATCTTTAATAGAATTCCGGATAAAAGCATGATCGTCGTATCCTGCATGCTAGATCCTCTACTATTCTATATTTTTTCCGAAAACGTGCCAATCCCTATGTTGTGTGGAGCATAGCATCTTCTATTCGCTGGGATCAAACTTTTCCTCTGCAGGGGCCTTGTGTAGTAAACCCCCTACGGGCGGTCCCCTGTCGTCGTAAAGGTCCCCGCGAAGCTTTCGGGAAGAGGGGTAGTATGGCAGAACCTCCTAATTAATGTGGCCCACATGTACTTGTTATTGTCTTAAAGATCTCTAACCACTGTACACGTGCACCATAGAACTTAAGAAGTCTGTCGGGTGTCCTCGGGAAACCCGAATCATCCACGATCCTCCGAGCAGGATCACATTTCAGAGGCATTATATTATTACAACAGTTTAGATAATAAATTACATCAGAGTACAAAAGCAGAAGTCTTACATAACATAAGTTCACAAACCCGTTGTTCCAAACTTACAAAGCTTAAGTTTAGTGTTACAACCATAATAGTGGAGTAATATTATTAACATTATTACAATCACCAAAACGCGACGCTCTGCCCAAGAGCCAAACATCTTACTCGTCGTCGCTTACCGCAAAGATGGTCATGCAGCAGGGTCCAAAACATACCTGTTCATGAGACGCACCTGCAACAGGGGTTCAACAAACCCTGAGTACGAAAGTACTCAACAAGACTTAACCGACGAAACAGAGTGAAGACGACTTAGGAATGCAGGCTCAGGGGGATCAAGGTGGGGTTCCAGCGAGAATCAAGGTTCTTTTGCATAAAAGCTACTAATAGTGAATCCTTAAGATCAAGGTTTTATTTCAGTATTATTTATCAATAGAATGTAAGTGATGCTAATCTAGATCATATAACTCATTCAATATCTTTCTGATTCTCCGACCAAAGTTCTATTTCTTAACTACGATGTTGAACAGAGAATCGAGTCTCCTTAACCGAGGAGCAGCGACGATTCGAATCGATTAAACCCAGCTGAGGATTCCTAACGACACGACATATGTAGGACTTTAACATACAAATATCAACCTTCACTCGGATCTGCTAAAACATGACCGGGTCCAGCGCCACCCGAGAGTACAGTACACCTTCAATCCAGCCCATGGCTACAAGGGTACACACTACTCTTGCCATCTCTCCACTCCTAGTGCGCGGTTGGCCGTTCACATGTTGGCATTACCGAGGTCTTAGACTTACCGGAGCATGTGATCAGTTGCAATTTCTCGACGCACACAATTCAAACACGGTACGGTCCTTAACCGACTCAGTCAGAGACACTACATGGGGACTCCTTTCCCGATGCAAGTCCACCGACCGATCCCAGATTATCATCATCATTATTCAAGTGGTTGTCCAACAACCCTTCAAACTTTGCTTAACATTTTTAAAGTTTTCTCATTAAGCATAGCTAAGCATACTAAGCATTTTCAAATAAAAACAGTAACAAGGATAATATTAAAGTATCAAGGATGGTAATGCAGTAATTAGGTTATCACTCAATTCCTATCACCTAATGCAATAAAGCATTATATAAGTGAAGTAAACTTTTCAAAATGTAAGAAAGGGTTAAATGTAATCGGGGCTTGCCTTGGTCGATGGGAAGTTCGGGCTCTGGGTTAGTACCGCAAATATCAAATCCTACTTCCACGGACGTCGGCTCTTCTTCGGGGACGGATTCCACTTCGGCAACTTCCTCGTTCATGGGGACTACATGCGACGATAAGGTATGCTTAAAATGATGAAGTAATAAACATGATGCTTGACGGATGCCTAACAAAGTTAATAACTTGAGTTCAACTTTCCTTCGCGGTACAGTTGCAAAAAAAAGATTCTAACCTAACCCTAACCTATGGTTCGCTTAGGTTAACTGCTTCATTAGGGCCTTTCGCTAATCACATGAAATAACACTAATTACGTCTTAACAACATAATTAAGAGAGCTTAAACAATTAATTAAGGGTGCTAAAGATCATTAAGGGTTAATGACCTAAAGTCAACACTCAATCGCAAAGTCAAACAACTGTAAGTCATTAGATTCTAATTACAAGATTAACTAATTAATTAATAAAGCATAAATTAAGAATAAAATCAACTTCATCTAATTGAGCTCAAACTTTCTCTAAAGATTGGTCATGGTCTAAAACAGTGTCAAAATAAATTTCATGATTTTTGGGTTAATATTTTAATTACTAAAATTCCTGGAAGTTGCATTTAATATTTAATTGAGCTAATTAAATAACTTACAAGAAGTAAATAAAATTGACATTTAATATTTTTCTTAAATAGTACACAGTAAAGAGAGGTTACACAAAAATTTTCACTATTTTTTGAATTCTAAATAATTTACAACAAAATAAATAAAACTGAATACTATTAACATTTTTGGAAAAAGAAAAACGAAAAACATCAACTGGGGCCGACTCCCCGCTTTTCTCCGGTCGCTCGGCCCAGCCGGATGTGCGCGCGGCCCGCTCGCTCCCGCACTCCCCTCTCTCTCTCGCACGGCCTACTCTAGTCCCTCCGTCCAGCCCAGCAAGCCAGGCCGGCCTGCTCGTGCCCTCTCCTTCTCTCTCGCGCACGGCCACGGTGCCGCGGTGACCGCCGACGGCGAACTCACCGACGATGAGCTCCCAGTGCGGTGGAACTGCACCAACAGCTTCACCCGAACCCCGCAAACACCACCACGACGATAAACGAACCCGACTCGGCCCAGAGGAGGCTTGACCGTGGCCATGGTGACCACGGTGGTGACCCGCCCGGCGGCGAGGAGACGGACTCCCCTTCCAACACGGTAGCAACTGAAATAACGCACGCATCACGCAAAGGAGCTCACCGCGAATGCTGTGGCAAACTCGTTGAAGGCGGAGGTGGTCTGGAGTGACCGGTCGACGGTGAGGCACCCACAGTGGCGCTGTTGCCAGCCGTGGAGAAGATCGTGGCATGCGGGCAGTAGCAGATGGGACGAGAGGCAATAGGGGACTCCAAGAGCTGCGCAGAAGGATTGCGGAGCTGCAGGCGAGAGCAATTGCGCGGTGGAGCAGCGACGACGGTGAACTACGGAGGCGTGCGATGGTGACCGACGGCGGGGAGGAAACAGAGGAGAAAGAGAAAACGAAGACGACGGCGATGACCATATATATAAGGGTGACCGGTCAACGCGAGGGTGACACGCGGATCAGACCGACCATGCCGAAGCGGTCGCTGGCGGTCGCAGGCGCGCTTGGAAATGGTTTGAAGCTCGCCGGCGTCAGGAGGGAGGTGGCGCCCTGCCGTTGGCTAGAGTTCGGTTTAATTACGAAAATGCCACTGAAGATAATTCCCAAATTACTCTAATTTTTTCTATAGAAGTTGAAAATCTGTAAATACAAAAGTTGTTCAATTTTCAAAGTTCTACAACTTTCTTAGTATCAACATTTTCCAATTCAGCCTAGATTTTGAAATTTGAATTTGAATTGAAAAGGGGACATTTTCTGGAAATCTGCAAATTCAAAATTACTTTGAATTTTATATAGAAACTTCAAAAACTCAAAATACCAAAGTTTTACATCTAGGCAAGACCTACAACTTTGATATTAAAAATATTTTCAAATTATGCCTCCATTTTGAA
This sequence comes from Saccharum hybrid cultivar R570, assembly GCA_038087645.1. Classification (NCBI taxonomy): domain Eukaryota; kingdom Viridiplantae; phylum Streptophyta; class Magnoliopsida; order Poales; family Poaceae; genus Saccharum; species Saccharum hybrid cultivar. The sequence continues at coordinate 23,384,842 of JAQSUU010000496.1, forward strand.
ATTGTATTGGGGAGATGCAAAGGGGTCAAATTTTAGATTTGAATCTTTTCAAAATTACTCCAAATTTTACACTGAAACTTTGAAAACTCAAAACACCAAACTTGCAGCCCTTGAAAAGATCTACAAACTTGGTTTGACACTTTTTTCCCAAAATTTCCTTAGATTTTGATTTATTCAAAAAGGGGTAGAATCAGGGTTTTGCTTTTTAGGGTTTTCGGAAAGATTTCAAATGGAAACTTGATACTCTATTAATTGGTCATTATTTAGTGATCACACCATCACCCAAGGGCATCATTAAGTCAAGCATCACATGTTTGACCAAATGTCACTCTTGGTTGACCAGTTTGACTTCGAAAATTCTTTTAATAATTCCTCAAATTTGAATTCGAATTCGAATCGGAAAACTTGCAACAAGTTTTGGACTCCAAAAGCAAACTCAAACTTGAAGCTTTATTTTATAAGTTGGACTTGAGCTCATTCCCTACACTTGGCACTAGTGTATAACACAATCATACACCTCAAATTACGCAGGGCATAAACTAAGTATTGGCGGTGACATTCGAAATTAGGGTTTTCGGATTCGAGTCACACAACTAGAAACACATCCAACCTAAGAAGGTAAACTCATTTTAGTTGATGCATAATGTAGATAACCTAATCATGGATGCTTTGCAATGCATATGATGACATGGCATGTTTTTAGTTACTATAACACCAAGCGTGTTACAGGTAGTCTTGTGCGTGAGCATAGCATTTCACATCTTTTTTTGGTGTGAGGGTACTCCGAGTAGTGGGTACCTCGTAGGACCTTGACCCGCCTACTCAGATCTTGTATGGATATGCAGGAAGGGGTGCTCCTAGGTGTGTGTAGCGGGGTGTGTTTGTTCGCGAGAATGGATTCCTTGTCAAGTCAGGGGGTGTGGACACACTTGCGCGAATTCGGGTAATGCCTACAAGGGATAAAAATAAAGGAAACTGTACCCAACCAGGGATGGTCGTAAACTCGTAAGCTATCGAGTGTAGGGATAATCGTCCAGGTCTTATTGTTGTTTAAAGCTGCCCCTCCAAGCAGGCTGGTTAGTTCCTCTGTCGTTGCCGGAGAGTTCTTGGCGAAGAGACCTTAGGATAAGTTGCTAAAACAAACGGAGGGAAGGATTGACCCATTCAATAGAATTCCGAAGAAAGATTGTTAGCAGCAGGTGGAGGCATTTCTTTGGCCCCCTTCCAAATAAATGCGGGCAGGGTAGAGCTCGGCAGAGGGTTCGAGAATAGGGTAGGGTCTTGTCCTAATAAAGAAAATCAAGATAAATAAAAGGGCGGGTCCCTTTATGCATGCATCTTCGTACAAGTGGAGGCCAGAAAGATCAAACCAATAGAACCGCTCACATCATAGTAGTCATAGTTGCGTAAAGGCTGTCAGTCACGGGGCAACCATAACATAAGGCAATGACTTTCATAGATCTCTCTCTATCTATAGATATAACGAACAGGCGGGCTTGAAAGGTAGGGTTTTTTACGGTTGAGTCCTCTACCACTAGTCTGGCTAGCCTTCTTCGTGCAGGAAGCAGGCCGGGCCTGACGGGCTAGCGTCTCCTGCAACACAAGCTGCATTGTTCGCCACCACCCGAGAAGCAAAAGATTCGAGAGTCAAGGCAGAAAAGACAAGCATAGTGGTCTAATGACAAGGGCCGACGACGGAAGCTCGGGACAGAGCTGTATGATGCAGAAATCCCACGTACGGTTCCTTGAGAAGGGAGTGACTACCCATTGGAGCTTCGAACAACCACCACTGGTCAATTCTGCTATGGGCCACCCCTTACTCTACCATCATTATAGGGGTATGGGGTTCGAGACAAAGAAAGATCAAGGCAGCATGCCAGCATATCAGTTTTTCCTATATACTTTACTTGGATCCTAGCAGGGCTCAATCCTATAGTGAAGACCATACGTATGTAACTCTACAACAAGGCCTACTACTCTATTGATGTCTAAACTCCTCACCCCCTATTCAACTTAGAACTAGCACGATGAAAGGTCCAAATGGCTAGAGGGGAGTGAATAGCCTATTTAAAATTCTACAAACTTCACTAAACAACAATGGTTAGTATAAAAAATGGCGACGCTAATTCTAGCACTAGCTCAACTATACTAAGTAAGCCATCTATACAATTCTAGTGAACAAGACTATGATCTCTAATTCACACCAACAAAGCTAAGTCACTAAGCTACTTACTCCTATGTGATACAAACTACTCTAAAAACACTAGACAAGATGTAATGCAAGAATGTAAGGAGGAGTGAGTTGATTCTTATACCGATGGTGTAGAGATGAGATATATCCAAATAATCAATCACACATAATCACAAAGAGAATCCTCGGCAAGAGATGACACAAGATTTTTTACCGAGGTTCACTTGCTTCCCGGCAAGCTACTCCTCGTTGTGACGATGCACCCACTTGATAGATCATGAGCTAATTGGCTATCAAAAGTCAAACCCTCAGCGGGTGCCGCACATCCACTCACAAGATGGGAATCCTCCAAGCCACGAGCTCCACTAGTGTAGCCAATTCGCGAACTCCCGCGGGGAAGGCTCAAGAAACCCTCACAATCACTTGGTGAGGCTCGAAACACTCTCCAATCACGAGCTCAACACCATCGCTACTCCAAGCCGTCTAGGATGACGGAAAACACCCAAGAGTAACAAGAAATCCGCAGCCAACTCAAGGATCAAGTGCCACTAGATGCAAATCACTAAGCAATGCACTTGAATCTCACTCAATCTCACTAGAGTATGCAACCAAGTAAGGAGATGAGTGAAGAGGAAGTTCTCTAGCTCAAAGTACGTCTCAAGTGTTCAAAGAGTCAAGAGAGAGCTCCCAAAACCGGCCAAGCAACTATTTATAAGCATCCCCAAAGAATAGAGCCGTTAGGCTCGAGATGCCGCTCTGCGCGCGTTGACCGGATGCGCTGGTCAGATCGACCGGACGCGGCCAGCGTCCAGTCGCCCCTGCGCAACTACGCCGATGCTTGCCACGTGTCCCTTTTTGAACCTTGCTCGTTAGATTTCCAACGGTCATGAAACGTTACGCTTTCAGGTAAAGTGTGACCGGACGCGCTCCACGCCACGACCAGACGCGCCGATCGCACAGCGCCCACGCCTACGAGCTAGCGACCGGAAGTGTCTCAAGACAAACCGGACGCCACAGTGCCAGCGTCCAGTCGTTTCCAGTAAGCTCCCGCTCGTGACTGGACGCGTCTAGTCGATTGTGACCGGACGCGCCACAGGACGAACCGGACGTCACAGTGCCAGCGTCCGGTCGTTTCTAGTAAGCTCCCGCTCGCAACCGGACGCGTCCGATCGATCGTGACCAGACGCGCCACAGCGTCCGATCGACCTCGCGCTCTTTGCAGTTCCTCTGGGGCTTGACCAGACGCGCCGGTTGCAAACCCTAGCGTCCCACGCCGCGCACAGTAGCAGCCACTGACCAGACGCATCCGGTCATGCCGAAACAGCGTCCGATCAATCTAGTGACCTCCGATCGCCTCCGTTTCTTCGCCTCCAGCGCAGTGGAAAAAAGCGTTTCACTTCCACAAAAGCGCCGTCTCTACCACTTAAACTCCATCGCCTTCGCAAATGTGCTAACACCACCAAGTGTTCACCTTCTTGTGCTCGTGTGTTAGCATTTTCTCAAATATTTTTTAAGGAGTTAGCATCTCACTAGAATATGGACCTAGTAGCACTTGATTCATGAGATGACCGTGATTGCCCCTCTTGATAGTGGGCTATCAATCCTAAACCGGGTCAATCACTTCTCTACTCATCTTTAGACCGGCAAAAGAGAATCCTATGATTATACCTTTGCCTTGATTATCTCATTCCTTGTCCATCACCTATGTGCATGTTCACCATCATCTTTATCTTCATGCACTTGTGGGGCTGGTTCGGCAGGTGGAAAAACCGGCTGGTTTCGGCTGGTTCAATAGTATTCTGTGAGAGAATAAGCTGAAACAAGCCGAAACAAGCCGAAACATGACCAGCAGAACAGGGCCGTGATCTTATGGCCATCACCTTCATGCTCCTTGCTCCTTCATCACATGTGTTGCTACGCCTAACTCAATTCACTTGACATAATGGCGTTAGCAACTTGGTGTCATTAATTACCAAAACCAAACTTGGGCTTTCACACGAGTGTTGGTTACATGCGTGGGACAAGGAGCTTGTAGCAACCCTTTCTCTCGATCTCCAGTTCCCAAGGTTGCCCCTTCTCCTTAGTCGTTGGCATGGACGCCATTCTTCCTAGTGAACTCGACGATTCCTTCCTTGCGTCGTTCTGCTCGACGACGATATGACTAATAATCAGAAGCGAGAGGCTCTGCTCTTGAAACTTTACCTCCTTGATTCAATGGGAGAAAAAAAAGGTTACGAGCGGCAGAGCATGCACAAGTCTATCAACGTCAACTCAGCCGCACTTATAAAAAAACTCATATACAGGGTAACGATCTTGAAGCGATTTGTGTAAGGACGTAGACAAGCAAAGCATAAACAACTTATAACCTTCAAAAAGGTATAATCAGGAGGTCGAGAAGTGCTCACTTAATCAGTCCCGAATAGAATGTCCCTGGCTCCTTCCTATATTGTCCCCAATGAAGATCCTCTTTCTTTGAACTTGGTTTTGAAATCGAAAGCACTATACTATAAAGTCAATTTCTTGCTTATTGGAACTAATAAGGGATTGTTTTTAAGGAAGACAGCCTTAGCAAGTCAGTGAGACCGACAATGCTCCATGGACCAATCTTCTTATGATTCAGCTTGTTATATTCACCGGCATAATATGTCTATCGGGCGGGGTAACACCACCCACCAAAAATCCCCTTCATGGGTTGCTAGTGGTGAAAACGGGCGAGGTGAACTTGATCTCAGGAAATCGAGCGTTGGAGGACGAATGTTACTCACCATTCACATACATAGTGCCTTTTAGGATTAGGATTCAGAACGTTGTTTCCGTAGAGGATTTCGCAGTGCTTGATATTAAGGTCATATACGCAACAATTGGATCCGAGGAGCAATTTATCGAAGAAAGGGATTAGCCTGCTAAACAACATCTCATTTCCCATGATGAACACATTGGATCTGTTCAAGTAGATAATTCTGATTCGGATGAGGATGATCGTCTAATCGGTTATCAGTAATGGGAGTAATCGTCCCTACCGTTGTAAAATAAGAGCACCTGGCTTTGCCCATTCACAAGGACTCGATTCTATGTCCAAACATCACATGCCAGTTTTCTAGGCAGAGGTATAGCCTTTATTTAACACATTTGAGGGAAGATTCCCGGCTCCTTCCTATGGCACAACAATCCAATTTTGCTTGGTCCCGAAACAGAATTCTATGATCCTATCGGTCTTGTTTTGATTTTCCCAGTCATCCTCTCCCTCCTTTTTATCTGGTGAAAGGACTGGCAGCAGCGAGAGCATCATAGTTGACATGGTCGGAGCTACCGTCCCCATATCCGTCTCTACTCTTTCTGTAATGTTATACATAGATCCTTTGATCTCCACGGCAATCTCTGACTATACCACCGGCAGCAGCTCTAGAGGCACAGGGCGAAGAGTAATCATCTAACTTAAATATAAGTGATTGACTTGTTAACTTGGGAAAAATAGCTAGGGTGGTGCAAATCCTACCCGTATTGGTACTCGTTTAAAGCATGCGATACACTTTCTGGTTGTTTTTTTGAAAATAATTATTTTTTATAAAATATTTGTATTATGAGCATGTTCACCCGGCTTATAATCCGTCTTTTTCAGCTTGTTTTTTTCAACCAGAACAGTATTTTTCTCTCACAACAAATTAGCAACGGTGTTTTTCAGCCGGCTTATCAGCCCAGCCGAACAGAACGCATGAAATTCCTGCGTCCAGAAGGACGTTACCGTGCAAAGAAAGCCACCGCAGCAGAATAACCGATTTTTTTTATATAAGATATACAAAGATCAACCGAGTTGTATCAGCAGTGACGTGCTATGCTAGACGACAGACGTGGTGTTGCCAGTTCCCAATCACGTCCCCATCGGCTCAGGAGACAGGACGACTCTTTGACTGTTGTAAGTTGGCCCGCGACCCAAATCTGCTAGAGTCGAACCGTCTCCGGTCCGCGTCGTGTTCCGGCCCGCCGTCGCTCTCCGTCCGCCGTCCGCCGTCCGCTCGCCCCGCTCCACGCAGCTTTGGAATAACGAATCGCCGCTCGCTATCCCTCGGACCTCGGTAGAAAGTTCCAAACGGACCACGGCATCCTCTGGCTCTCCCACTGCTGTTCCCTATTTGTATCGTCCTTCTTCCGTTGCATCCTTCTCGTCTCTTCTGCTCGCATCTAGCCTCAGCCCTGAGCTCACCACCACAACCCGAGGCCGAGGGAGAGAAGGAAGGAAAAGGACGAATGGCGAGCTCTCAGTGCTGCGATAACCCGCCAGCCCTGAACCCGGCCAGCGGGGAGGGCAAGGTCGTCGACAGCTTCGGCGGGCTCAAGGCCTACGTCGCCGGCCCCGAGGACTCCAAGGCCGCCGTCGTCCTCGTCGCCGACGTCTTTGGTACTTGCTTCGTTTTCCTTCGAATCTGCTTCCCCTCGAGATCTTTCGCTTGGGGTATGACACGTTACAAGTACTAAAAGCCTTTCTCATCTTGCAGGATTCGAAGCGCCGATTCTGAGGTATCACTCCTTGTCACAGACTTCCCTCCTGTGTTCTTTATTAAAGTATTATATTATTTTTTGCAAACCCCCTTGCATACAGAGATCTGAATCACTAGGGTTGATGGAGATGAACTGTGGTACTCCCTCCATCCCAAATTATAAGGCATTCCAAGAATCTTGGAGAGTCAAAGGATCTCAAGTTTGACCAAATTTATATAATAAGATAATAATATTTATGACACCAATTAAGTATCATTAGATTCTTCATTAATTATATTTTCATAATATACCTATTTGATGTTATAAATTTTTGTAATTTTCTCTATAATTTTGGTCAAAATTAAGATGCTTTGACTCTCCAAAATTCTTGGAATGCCTTATAATATGGAATGGAGGGAGTAGATTTTTAGGGGATATGTGATACCAATGATAGGTGATTTTGACATTATGTGCTGCTAGTACTAGTACAGTCTAGGCTGCTAGTAAAAACTGTTGATTATTTTGCTCGACTTCTAGTTGACACTGAATAGTGCTGAAACTTGTATCCTGTTGCTTAGTTGCCGTATCCAATTCAGAGTCTATGCCAGTGGGTGTTAAGTCACCATCTCCTGCTGGTTCTGGGAGTTTGTTGCGACAAGATGGGAAAAAAATCCTGTAAATCAAGATCACAGTACAGCTACAGCAACTATTCACCGTTCGCTATTAGTAAATAGCCTACCTATAGGCTAAATAGCTTATTGCTTCATATATTACATGTGCATTCTTCCTGTGTGTTTTTGCAAATGGATCATTGGATTGTTATTCAGAAACTTTTTTTTTTCTCGAATGCGCAGGAGAGCTGCGCACCTTTTGTATTATAGGGAGGAAAAAAGGATCCGCCCCTTACATGAACACCACCACCTCACTCCGGGCCGAGCCATGAGGGGTTGAATGACATTGCTCTTGATAACAAAAAACAGAAGGATGAGGCCTGACCAAAAACCCTTACAAACTAGAATTAACTAGCCCAAGCCGTGACCTAGACCGAGAGTCCGTAGGCCAATACTGAAGTTTAATGATGACCTCTTGTCCAATACTGAAGTTTAATGATGACCTCTTGTTGTGTCCTCTTTTAAATGCTACCAAATTTTATCATAATCACTGAGTGCCACCTGCAAACAGATTTTTATTGTATTTTCTTGTCTTATCTCATGAAGGAAGATAGCCGACAAGGTTGCTTCGGCAGGGTACTTTGTTGTGGTACCAGATTTCTTTCATGGGGATCCTTATGTACCTGAGAATGGGAAGCCCATCCCTGAGTGGATAAAGTCACATACTCCGGTTCGTTGTCCCCTGCCCATTCCTGTAAATATTTGGCTGTACCTTGTTTCTATTTACGATGATTCAGATCAGATGAGAAATAAAAACTAAGGGGATAATGAAGAAGTTATTAGGTGGTTAAAGAATGTTTAAACTCCTAACTGTCTGGATTATTAGGTAGTTAAAGAATGTTTTAAACTCCTAACTGTCAATATCCAGATGACGCTAAACATGATCTAACAGCATCCATTATATTGGCATTCAAATTGCTGTCTGTAATGTACCAATATATGTGAAGTACGATCCTTCTCGTTTAAATTGAACTAAAGTAGAATTTCCGACCTGCATACATACTGTTCACTGACAGTATGTTCTTTATGGTGCCATGAGATTTACATCTCTGGTTCCAAATCTGAGTTTCTTATATTTAGTGTGCGTGTGTGAATGATGATACGACACAGGTTATGTTGCAATAGTTAAAAAAGGCTATTCTAAGCACCTTTGTACTTTGGTATCTTTATTTTCTCTTAACCTGTTTCTTGTAAAAGCATGGATTGGGTTGGAATTGACACCATGGTTCTAAAAAACTTAATTACACTTACATTTACTGTCCACTAAACCTCAAATGGACCCCTAGCGTCTCATTTAGGGCCTGGGCATCCAATAAAACTCTGGACACGTCTAGGCGGTGCACACAGGCATGAGGTAGTGCTTAAGCGGCGCAGAAATGCGAAAAAGCGGCTGCCTGGCTGGCTCGGTGGGCTATGTGTGACCGCCCAGGCTGGCGGGCAGGAAAAAAGCACCTGGAACTGGAGGAGCCAGCGAAATATGACGTGCGGGGATCAAAATTGCAAGTCCCCTCACCACTTCTTTGCAAGTTTGTAAGAATTGGAATCAAAATTGCCTGAATGTGTTATCAATTCTTCTGAGATCGAAGTTGGGCATCTAATCTGAGTCATATGTGTTGCCAGAAAAAAATTAAAAAAAAGGGCAGACCCAGTGCCAGAGGCTCCCACACGAGTGGGGTCTGGGGAAGGGAATAACCGAAGTAAAGTCTTACAGACGGCTTCGAACCCAGGACCTGGTGACTCGACGAGCTAGCACTCACCAACTGCACCAGGCCTGCCCTTCACCAGAAAAAAATTAAAACAAATAAAAAAAACACAAATGCTTAATCACGTTTAATCTAACTTTAATCCATCTAGGCGCTAGGAAGTTCCTAGCGCCTAGCATCTTTTGGAACCTTGATTGTCACATATTGTTTCCTTCCTTTCTTTTGCCGAACAAATTTCATCAACAGAAAAAGGTATTTATTTGCTAGGAAAAAGGGTTTGAAGAGGCAAAACCAGTTATTGCGGCTCTAAAGGAGAAGGGAGTGTCTGCTGTTGGAGCTGCAGGGTATTGCTGGGGTGGTAAGTAACATTTTTCATTGTACCTGTGGTTCTCTAACCATCATCTTATCTTATCATCTGAAGTTTTGGTCTGCTGAGCATTTGCTTTCCTCTCACATTCTCAGCAAAGGTTGTTGTGGAGTTGGCAAAAGTTCATGAGATCCAAGCTGCTGTACTGTTGCACCCCTCTTTTGTTACCGTTAACGATATCAAAGGTCAAACTTCTTTCTTGTGAATTCTGGAGATGCACAAACATTGTTCTATTACAAATGATTCATTTGTTAACTCTACTATCTTCCAATATAACATCAGAGGTCAAATGCCCAATTTCTATACTCGGAGCTGAGATTGACAAAATGTCCCCACCAGAGTTAGTCAAGCAATTCGAGCAGGTCCTTTCTGTGAACTCAGGGGTAAGTTCTCATTTTCAACAACTTAAACCTCAAGCTAGATCATTTGCTTGAGTTACAGAATCAGCCAAAATAGTATTCCTCTAGTGCCAAATGCGTCATTCGAGTATATGCACTACCATCGCTAACTCCTTCCAAATCATGCTGGATGCTGCTTTGTCAATTTTCATTGAATACGTGCATGCCCTGTTTTTGTGGAACTTCTGATGTTGAACTGTTTTATCTCCTGGTCCACAGGTTGGTCACTTCGTCAAGATCTTCCCTGGTGTGGCGCATGGATGGAGCGTGAGATACAGCCACGATGATGCAGCTGCCGTGAAGAGTGCTGAGGAAGCCTTTGCGGACATGCTCGACTGGTTCAACAAGAACTTGAAATGAACTCTGCAATTGCATCATGTCTTGTAATAATGCATATTCACTGTCCTGGGATTGGATCTGCTGTGTTAGGGCTGCCATTCAGAGTTCTATGGTCTTAGTTGTATGAGTAGACTGATTGTGCTAAATACATAATAAACGAGGTAAACTAAGACGATGATAATGTGTCCATTTGCATTTTATATGGATTTTGTTCAAAAATATGGTTCATGCTTCTTTTTTTTCTCAAAGAGTTGCACATCTTTTATACTAGAGAGAAACAAAGGGTAAGAGCCCCAAAAGAAGGGTGCAAAAAAAAACAGGGCATTAGGAGGCCAAATAAGGGTGCAAAATAAATAAAAAATCAAATAAGGGTGCAAAATAAATAAAAAATACCAGGACTAATGCCCTTATGCACATATTTCATCGACCTCGACCTAGGTTCTTGGGTTTATTTTCGATTCTAAATGTAAAGATCTCTCTCAAGTAGCGTACCTTACCTTGTTGATCCGGAAACTTTGTGACTATGGTTTAGGTGTTAATTGACCTGTACCTTACCTTGTTGACCCGGAAACTTTGTGACTATGGTTTAGGTGTTAATTGACCCGTTTCGTGTGGTTTGCTGATCCTAGTATTCTTTCCCTTTCTGGAAGTAGAAACATTGTTTTGTGGTGTGGTCTACTACTCCGCCACAGAAGAGACAATACAGTGGCTTTGTATTCTTTGCGGGTGCTCTACCTCCGCGGCTTGTTTTGTTACCACCTCGACCTCCTCTTGGTGTCGGTGGTCAGGGTATTTATTTGGTTCTTTTTGCTGCTCTTATTGTTCTACTCCCTCCATCCCAAATTATAAGTCATTTCAAAAATATTGGAGAGTTAAAGCATCTCAAGTTTGACCAAATTTATATAATAAGATAATAATATTTATGATACCAACTAAGTATCATTAGGTTCTTTATTAATTATATTTTTATAGTATATCTATTTGATCTTATAAATCTTTCTAATTCTTTCTATAATTTTAGTTAAACTTAAGATGGTTTGACTCTCTAAGATTTTTAGAATGACTTATAATTTGAGATGGAGAGAGTACGCTGTTAATGTTGGGCTGCCTGTCTCCGGCTCTTGCACCTTTGTCCCTGCTTGTCTGCAGTGTGTTCTTTGAGCTTTGTCTTTTGCTCTAAAGTTGGCATCTGCCCTGCATAATTTTTCCATCGTTTCGTACAGCTATGCTATGGATTTGGCATGCTTGCGGGCGAATTTCGATGAGCACGGTCCTGATCGTGTAGCCCGCTGACTACTGCTAGTATAATTAATAACCTAGGACATGGGTTTCTTATTTACACACAAACTAAACACACATTCTCAAAAGAAATTCGAAGTTGACACATCTCTATTGAGATGGTTATGCACACAATTCAAACCAAGCTGGTTGGCACAAATAATTTAGAGTTTCATACTTTGTCAATACTGGTACATGTCTACATAAAGATAATCTTTACGTGCACAGCATTGCAGCCTGTGATAGTTCACTGCCAATATGATCTACACTAAATAATTACACGTCCATGAGATACGATCGACGCTGAGTTGGAGTGGCGCGACTCTTTGGAAGTAGACAGCAAATTTGACAAGACCAAACTTCAAACTTGACTCAACATTAATAAAATCCCTGCATAGTAAACAAAGCCAACACCTTTGATAGATGAAAGTTGTTGTTCAATAAGAGAAACAAGACAGAAAGCAGAGCAGAGCATATACCTTCTCTTTTATGTGCGCGAGCTTCATCCTGTTCTCCTCTAATCCGCACCACTGAGATAATTTAGGCCAGTTGAAAATTCATGGTTCTTCAAGCCTGGTGAGTCTGTTCATGCTGTCCGGCAAAGACTCGATGCCATCACAATCTGTTATAAATATTTCCTTGAGAGAAGCAAGATCACCAACCATTCTGGGAGTGCTTGAATGCTATCACAACAGTTCACTACCAACTTCTGAAGGGAGGTGAGGTGTCGTATGCTTTGCCAACCATTCAGTTCTGGCCATTTCGTGATATGCAACTCCTGGAGAGAGATCAGTTCTCCTAACCACTGTGGTAGTGTTGACATGCTTTTGCAATGACATAACTCAATAGAATATAGGGATGTGAGCTGCTTTATCTTCTCTAGTGGTGCTTCTATAGCTGCTGGTACCCAAATATCAGCAGCACCTGAAGAGATGTGATCTCTCCCAACCATGTTGGCAATTCTTGTTGATCAATATCTTCTAGGGACAGTGATTGGAGGCCGGAGAGCTCTTGGATGATCACTGCTGAGCTGGTTAGATCACTGCAATACTCAATGCTTAATGCAGTGAGGTCAGAGAGGTGGTGAAGCAACCTCCACTAGCGAAGAGGTACCTTGCATGATCTGACCATTAGCTTAGTGACCTGAGAAGAGGACGAGGAGCCAACGGTGTGCTGCACATTTTCTTTCACATTATCACTGTGCCATATTGTCGGTGACGGATCTAGAATGAAAGTTTAGGGGAGGCTGCTGCAGCCTCTTCTTTTCAAAGCAACCATGGTAAAAATTCTTGGAGGGGCTCTAGAGGGCACCCATTTTTAGTGATATGTATGGGATCAAGACAGTGGTATACACTCAGAAATGGCCAGTAAGGTAGTTTCCAGAAAATCGATTTTTTTCTTCTAAATGCTCCCATTAGGCGCTGCTACTGCATTGTCCCCCTTCCCAAGGACATCCTCCAGTTTGTTGAGTTCTCGAAGTATCGCAGGCCCGTCTCGATATTTAGGTGCTAAGCGTTTCTCAATAGTACCGTTGAAATCTTTTCTGTTCCTACAGTAAGGGTGATCCTTAGGTAGGAACCTACGGTGTCCCATATAAACTATCTTTGAGTTATTTGGCAGTTGTACCGCATCAGTGTCATCCAAGCACTCGACACATCCAGTATAGCATTTTGTCTTCTCTCCGGACAAGGAACCTCGCTCTGGTAGGTCGGTGATTGTAGCGATAAGTACTACCTTGATCGTGACATGTTCCTTTTTGTACTCGTTCCAAACATCATCCACACCCTTTTCAAACATCTTCACAAGTTCATCGATCACTAGTTCAAGAAACACATCGATGTCATTCCCAGGTTGTCTTGGCCCTTGGATCAGTAGTGGCATCTGGATGTACGACCGCTTCATACATACCCAAGGTGGAAGGTTGTATATACAGAGCGTCACTGGCCAGGTGCTATGATTGCTTCTAAGTTGGTTGAATGGATTCATCCATCTGTACTCAAACCAAACCAAACCAAAGGTGCCTTACCTCTCCATCGATGTTCTTATAGAACATAGTATTGATAGTCCTCTAGTCATGCCCATCGGCAGGGTGCCTCATCATTGTAGCTTTCTTACGCTCTTCGCCATGCCAGCGCAACAGCCTGGCCGACTTTGCACATGCAAATAACCTATGCACCCGGGGAGCTATAGGGAAATACCAAACGACCTTTACGAGACCTCCTCTGGTCTTGGTACCCTCATCTGATGGCCCTTCCTTATAACATGGAGCTTCACACTTGGGGCACTTGTCCAAGTCTTTGTATTTTTCTCCACGGTACAATATGCAATCATTGGAACATGAATGGATTTTTTCAACCTCGAGGCCGATGGGGCAGATCATTTGCTTGGCCAAGTATGTTTTTTCTGGCAACTTGTTGTCTTCTGGGAGCAATTTCCTTATTATATCTAACAACTGATCGAAGCCTTTATCGCTCAATTCATTTATCGATTTGAACTCTAACAGCATGATGTTGGCTTCCAGTTTGCTCATTGGACAATTCTTATACAATAGTGTTTTGTTATCCTGTCTCATTTTCTCAAGCTTTCTCAGTTGTCTTTCACTGAGACATCTAGTCTCTACATTACGTAGTAGCTGAGAAATGCTATCGTTATCCTCGGTGTCGTCAGCTAGCGTGTTCCTAAACACAGCATTAACTGTGGGCATAGGTTCCGTGTTGACACCGGGTTCCTCGTCAGCATCGTGGATGGCTATGTCAGCCATGTCCACATCATCATCGTTTTCCTGCGGAACATCCACACCAACCTCGCCATGCATAGTCCATATTGTATAGTCTGGCATGAATCCCCTAGTAATCAAGTGCGATCATATAAACTCAATTTGACGAAAGTTTCGTTGATTCTTGCAATCTTTGCATGGGCAGAAGACAGAGTTCCCATTCCCAGCATGGGCCTTGGCATCAGTGATAAACTGGCTAACGTCATGCATGTACCGCTTGTCCGTTCGGGACAGACGCATCCACTCTCGATCCATCTCTACATAAAAAATATTGATACAGTAATTACCGAGAATTAAGAAGTCGAGCTTCATGAACAACAATTGTAGCTCAAAAGTACCATTTTCGGAAAACATTACTATACAATAATAATTGGAAGTTTGAAATTGGTAGCCCCAGCCATATAAATGAAGACACTATTTTTTAAATAAAATTAAAATTGGAGACTTGATCATGAACATCAATGTAGCTACAAATGCTCGTCAAAATTGTAAAATAATCTACTCGATCTATTCCTTATAACAACAACTAATTATAGCATCACATACTAACAATCATCTTGACCAAACCATGTAATTTGCTAGGAATTCAAATGGGTTGATGATATATAGACCCCAACCTTTTTGACAATGGATTCTTAACAAATTGCTTGAAGCCCTCCACAAAGTCCAATTGGAAATTGCTCTCTAGGATGGAGAAAGAACTAGAATGATAATCAACCGATGTAGCCAACAAAACAAAGCTAATTAATCAACAAAATCAAGGGAGTGGATGCTTGTTACTAACTTTAAAGCAAAAAGATCAAGCCACTCTTCAAAATCCAAGAGCAAGCTTCGTAGAGAAGAGGTGCTGCAACAATGGAGGGAAAGGGCCCAAATGCGCACTCTCTCGTGTGTTCTCGGGATGGAAGACAGAGACAGGAGGAAGGAGAAAAGGGCTGCCGCCTTTTGTGTAGTCAGTATATCACCGTCGGTTCCCGACATAAACCGACAGTGATAACACTACACCACTGCCGGGTCAAGCCAAAACCAAAAGTGATATGTTGCCGATGAGCTACTGCTGGTTTTTGACACGAACCGGTAGTGATAGCTGACATCACTACCGGTTTAAGCCTTCCCTCAATTATTGGCTGGGTCGAGCTACCTATCACTGCCGGTTCTGGGTTTCAACCGGCAGTGAAGAAACATCACTGTCGGTTGTCCGAATTCCGGCAGTGAAGCCCAAATCTGGGGTAGTGAACGCCAGTTGGCCTAGAATGCGAGTGACACACTACGGCTGAATAAAGTTAACCCTGCAACAAAAAAGTGATGGCACTAACTTGGTATTACATAAGAACAAATTTTACGACTTCTCCGACTGGCGAAGATCAACCAAGGTCCCTAGACGCCCACAGCACGGCTAGGTGGCCGTACCCCGCCTGAGACCAACCATCCACCTCCTCCTCAATCACGGTAGCAACATCGATGGGCAAGCAGCCAACCCCATGGAAAACCCTCTGGTTACGTTTCTTTAATAAAGTGATATATACTTGAATGATTCAACGTCAGTCTTAGTTGCAATGTTTTTTTTAACGTGACTTACGTGACTAGCTCCAACATGAATCATCGTTGCAATGTTTTTTTTTGAGGTATACGAAATTGACACGTCCAAGTTTTTGACTAAATGATATTTAAATTATGTATGTATGTTACGGTTTGGAATGCAAATACAAGAAACATGTTAACTAGATTAGATCTAATCAAAATAAGAGATGTGACATGCTTGTGGTCTACTCGTGATCAAATAAGTGCTCCGAACATACAGTTCATCGATGCCAATTTCTAGAAAAATGATTGAGCGAATAAAATTAGTAAAAATAATTTAGAGTAAAGTTCATGACCGGTCCTCGAACTTGTGGGCGTGTATCATCTCAGTCTCCTAACGTTTTAGATGATGAATCAGAATCACTTCGTGGGATTGTTTGGCCGGTACGTTGGATTCTGATTCACTTATAAAATCATATACATAAAAATATGCTCTAAAAATCTTAACTTTTTTTGTGGGTGAAGAAAAACTTAAATACAACACATTTTAATTTGTTACAACAAAAAAGAACTATAAACAAATAAGATACAATATTGTTAGAAGAGAAGGAAGGTGAAACAAACGGTAGTAGAATCGCTGCAAAACCAGCGTGTAGGTGATTCCAGTTCTTAGGCTAAGAAGGAGAAACGTTTCAACATCTGGTCGTTTGGCACAGATTCTTGGGTTCCACATAAGAATCCAAAATGATTCTCCAATCCAAACGGACCCTACCGTTGTGAAGAAATCATATTGATATCAGCCCTAGCTATTTGATACTAAGAAGCAGTGATTGACGTGCCTTGAAACATTACATTTATAACGGCATGATTATTATTAACCTAGACTCAAATCCCCGCATTATCTGTAGAAGGACCTTGCGTCAGTAGTGAGATCACAGCACTCAGTATTTTCTACCACCCAATCTCGTCTGCGCGCGCCGCCGGCCAGCTTAAACTTTCTCTATAGACGAAAGCTCTTCACGGTTCAAATCCATCTATCTATATACAGGAGTGTACTATGTAAATAAACTACCGTATATCCCATCATCCCGACTCCCGAGACAGCATCCACAAACAAAACTAAGAGATCCCAAATTTGGGATCCAAACTTTGCATAGTAAATGTCCCGTCACACTGTAGCAATTTTGTTTTTATTTGGTAATAATTGTCCAAATATTGATTAATTAGGCTTAAAATATTCGTCTCGCAAAGTACAACAAAACTGTGCAATTAGTTTTTGATTTCATCTACATTTAGTACTCCGTATATGTGCCGACATTTTGATGTGATGGGGAATCTTCTTTTTGCATAGTAAAATTTGGAGTGGAATTTGGGAATCTAAACAAGGCCTAAGGCCAAGTTAGAATTTTTTCTCTCTCCGTCACATCAATTTTTAGCTACTTGCATTGAGTATTAAATGTAGGTAAAAAATAACTAATTACACAGTTTAGTTGGAAATCACGAGATGAATCTTTTGAGCCTAGTTGGTCCACGATTGGACAATATTTGTCAAATAAGACGAAAGTGATATTATTCATCAAGTTTAAAAAAATTGCAAACTAAACGAGGCCTAAAGAACGAACTGTGTGAGAGTCTCAGAGAGCATGGCAAGCTCGCACTGCTTTGAGAACCCGCCAGCGCTGGAGCCGGCCAGCGGAGGAGGCGAGGTTGTTGACGACTTCGGCGGGCAGAAGGCCTACGTCACCGGCATTTGTATCTGCTAAGAAATGCCAACAGTATCTTTGTATCTGAAACCCCGTTATTTGTTTCTAATTCCTCCTTCAACTCCTTCTCATTCTTTGGTCGTCAGAATCAGTATCTTTGTATCTGAAACCCCGTTATTTGTTTCTAATTCCTCCTTCAACTCCTTCTCATTCTTTGGTCGTCAGAATCAGATGACGCTCTTCCGTACGGAGGGAGGAGACGATGATGAGATCGAGGCGGATTAGTAGGTTGGACGAAAAAAAATTTGGTGGCAGAAATTTTGCCTCTTTAGTATTATGTATAGATAAGAAGCGGTGGTGTGCCTTGAAAACGGTGTGTTTGGTTCGAAGAATGAGGTGATCCATTATTTTCTCACTCCTCACTTTTTGTATTTGGTTTGTGAAATGGAATGAGTTGATCCATCACCACCTCATTACTTATGAGCTAATAATTAGTATATACATATGGAATGGGTTGATTTCACCAAAATTCATGGGATGAACTCATGATATATGACCTCGTAAAAACGTGAGGTGACTTGACGAACCAAACACTATAATGACATGATTATTATTTACCCTGGACTCAAATCCCCATACAGCCACACTATCTCGAGAATGGACCTTGCGTCAGCAGTGAGATCACAGCACTCAATATTGACGAACCAAACACTATGGGGCTGTTTAGTTGGCGAAAATTTTGGCGAAATGCTACTGTAGCAGTTTCGTTGTTATTTGGCAAATATTGTCCAATCATGGTCTAATTAGGCTTAAAAGATTTGTCTCGTCCATTTCGTCTAAACTGTGTAATTAGTTTTATTTTTTATCTATATTTAATGCTTCATGCATGCGTTTAAAGATTCGATGTGACGGGGAATCTGAAAATTTTGGCAAAATTCTTAGGAACTAAACGGTACCTATAATGACATGATTATTATTTACCCTGGACTCAAATCCCCATACAGCCACACTATCTCGAGAATGGACCTTGCGTCAGCAGTGAGATCACAGCACTCAATATTTTTCCACAAAAGTATATTGTGCTGAATCTGGTCTTTAAGTTTTCTTTGGATGAAAGCTCTTCGCCGTTTAAATCCATAAATAGTACCGTATATCCCTCCCGTCGTTCGGAGACACAGCATCCACAGACAACAAGTGAAGAGGAAAAAGTAAAGAAAAGAAAGAACTGTGAGAGCATGGCGAGCTCGCACTGCTTTGAGAACCCGCCGGCGCTGGAGCCGGCCAGCGGAGGAGGCCAGGTTGTTGACGACTTCGGCGGGCAGAAGGCCTACGTCACCGGTTCCGCCAGGTCCAAGGCTGCCGTCGTCCTCGTCTCCGACGCCTTCGGTAATATCATAGTATTCCGTGCCACGTCTTGTGTTTTATTTGCTAGCATTGAAATAAATCCGTTCTTCTTTGTAGGGTTCGAAGCGCCAAACCTGAGGTACGCTATGAATATGATGATCTCCTATTTACCTTTACTTTTGTTTCGTTAAATCCTAATTTGAGGGTGAGTTGTTGGCATTGGTGGGGAAAAAAATCAGCAAAGCGCATAAAGAAAATCAGCACCTGCTACTGCTAGTCTCATTGGCTCATTGACCTTCTAGTCTGAGCTGGTAGTTGAGTTCAATCGCTTTGCTCAGCCTGAGCCCTGTGGGGTTTAAAATTTGTCCAATGGGTTATTTAAAGCTTGAATTGCATTAGTTGTAGTTATGAATTACATTAGTAACTGATGTTACACGTTTAATTATCTCGCGAAGGAAGATAGCCGACAAAGTTGCTTCGTCCGGTTACTTTGTTGTGGTGCCCGATTTCCTGCATGGGGATCCATATGACCTCAGCACCAACAATCCTGGAATGTGGGTGCAGTCGCATAATCCGGTTTGTCTTCTCTTCAACCTTATTCTAATACTTTTTTATTACAGTATTGATTGTATGGGAATGACGGAATGTGCATTTTTCGTGTTAGTTCATAGCTAGGGGGTACTTTATTTTGGGGTTCATAGTGTCGGCCCTGTAAAAAATCATGACAAAACTGAAAACTCCAAAAAACAAAAACACAGATACAAAACTGATATTTGTTTGTTTCTGAGATTTAGAGTTGGATATGTTCTATATTGATACGCACCCATATAGGTATAAGAAGTGTAACTCTGTATCATTACTCCTAAAAGTATTTTTTTGATGCAGTCGTTTTTTTATTTACGCCAACAGACAAAGCGTCCGTCTTCAGTAAAATGTCTCTGTTGGCCAGGCTTTTCGAAGACAAGCGCTTTGACCGCGTCTTAAACCATATGTCTTCGTTATGGGTTTCTTAACACGCCCGCCTTCATTAATGGTTTCCAAAAAAACCAAAAAATTTTCCCTAACTCGAGACTTATCACACATCATTAACATCGTGTCACCATTACACCACACACTCACTTGTGAGTATATATATATAGGATTCTAGAATTTTATATAAATATTTCGTAATCATGTATTGAATATTTTGGCTACTAAATAAACTTAATTGAAAAAGTTTCAACACAGAGTTTTAAATCTTGTCAAGGACTACAACTTTGATGAAGGATGTGTCTGTATCCAAGATTGTTTGAAAATTTCAAAAATTTGAACATCAAAATGTATGAAATTAAAACAAATATTTGAGACCCTAAAAAACTTTAAATAAAAAAGTTATCAACATCAAATATGTACATCAGGTTGGCCACTACAACTTTGGTATTAAGAAGATTCAAGGTCGTTTAAGAATTCTAAATTTTGAATTTCAAAATTTATGAACTTACGACACATATTTGGGACTCTAAAACACTTAGAATTAAAAACTTTTCAACTGCAAGGTTGTAGATTGTAATGATACCTACAACTTTGGTATAGGTCATGTCAACATCCAAGGTTGTTTGAACATTTCAAATTTCAAATTTCAAAATTCATGAACTTATAACAATTTTTTGGGACTCTAAATAGTTTCAAATAAAAAATGTTTCAACTACAAAGTTGTAGATCGCATTCGTGAGCTACAAAGTTCATATAAAAAAGTTATGAATTATTTTTTTACAACTATTTATAGAGGCAAAAATCTTAAGATGTTTGGCTTTGAAAATCAATTTTTTGAGACGGATGCCCAAGACAACCACCGCTGTTAATAGAGATTTTCGAAGGCAGATGTCCTAAAATGAACGCCTCTATTAATCAATGATTTTAAGAGGCGGACGCCTTAGGACATCCACCTTCATAAATGATTTTCAAATATGGGTGTTTTCCTGGAGCCTCCCTGACCATTTAGGAGGCGGTCGCTAGGTGTCCCCACCTCCGTTAATCAGAGTCATGTCTCCTAAGATAATTTTTCTAATAGTATATTCGATTCTGATTTGGATACAGTGAGAGTATTAAATCCCCAGATTCATGTATGAATGTCTATTTAGCATTTGAACCTCTTGATGGACCGATCATGGAAAATATTCATCATGTTTTCATTCTTACTCCTAAAGTATGAGTCTGAAGAATGTTTCAGCATTAATGGTTATTTTATAAATAAATAAATTATATTTTGCATCCCTCAACTATGGGCTGAGAAGTGAGCATTTTGCGGATGAAGGTTGAAAAGTGTTCTGAATTACCTACCCCTGTCATTATTAAACATAATCTAGAATAACATGTAAATTAACATTTAAGACCCTGTTTGGATACCCTTTGAGTATAATAACCAGATTATATAATCAAATTTGATTCAAACATGATTGATTATATGATGGATTATTATAATAAAACAACTCTTAATTACCATAATCCCATAATCCAAGTGAGACCAGGTTATAGGGGGATTATGATTGTGAAAGTCCACCTTACCCCCATTGATTATCCAACTTGCCAAATTATAAAGGATAAAATAGGATTTTTCTCACTTTAACCAGCCATAATCAATGAACATAATCCATAAGATCCAAACACTCTGGCTGTTATAATCTATAATCCTGATTATCATAATCATGTGCACAATCCAGATTATAATAATTGAGTAGTGATCCAAATTCCAAATAGGCCCTAAATTACCCACCATGCTATTATGATATAATCAAGTAATGCATTAAAGTTGCATCCAAATTGCCCACATTTTCATTATTAAAACTAAATTAAAAATTTTCTTTCAAATCTAGGACTTAATTACCGACATGTTGTGAAATCATGCAAACCAGGTATTTTGTAAGCATACATGTTGTGCAATGATGATGCAGATCAAGTATACATGCCTGCACGAGTGATAAATGAATACTTCTATGTTACACCATGGAAATTGTTCCCTTAGTGATTCAAACACCAATGGCACCAACTAAGCATTTAGAATAAATATTAATATGATGGAAAAAAAATATGTAAGATGTTACTTTCAATATTATTTTCAGGAATATTAATGCATAAAGTAACATATTGAACTAAATGTACAATGAAGACATGAAGTGCCATGTAGTGGAGAAAACTGTGGATATGGATAAAAAAATATAGAGAGTAATTGATAAGTTCACCATAACCGGAAAGAGATTACATGGTATCTATACATGTATTGAGTTGAAAATAAACAACTAGAGAGAGTGTGCAAAGATAAGTAATTTTAATTAGATTTAGGTACTAATAAACTCCTAATAATTATGCCTTATATAATTCTAGCCCCTGGAAGAACATGAGTAGAGGGTTAGTTTTCCTAATTGGAGCATGGCTTTAAAAATTCAATAATTTGTAAATGATTTTATTTCTATCTAGTAAAGTTTGGTTGCCATAGAAAAGTTTAGTTTAGTTTGACCAAGATAATGAAAACGTTTTAGTTTAGTTTGAAACACTTTATGTAGTGTTTGGTTTGGGGTTTTGTAACCCAAATGGATTACACGAGGGGAAGTGATTGCATTACATATGATTGGTTCAGCTTGGTCCGTAATCCATTACCTGCAATCGGATACCAGTCCATTGAAAGTTGATACCGCTGCTCCTCAGCTGTAATCTGCCACCATTAGAGCTACTTTCCATTTCCCTTTGCGTTTGCGTTTACTTTGGTTAACCAAACAGCATGCTAGTCTAGTTTGGAGGTCCTATTATACTTTATTTAGAAAACTACTACCTACTTCAAAAAAAAAGATGCTCTAACTTTATTTTAAGTCAAACTATTAAGTTTTACCAAGCTTGTAGAGAAGATTATTAACATTTATGACACCAAATAGGTACATCATAAAACTGTATTTTTATGATGAATCTAATCATGCTTATTTAGTATTATAAATATGGGAATTTGGTGTTTCTATGAATTTGGTCAAATCTAAGATAGTTTGACATAGAACAAAACTAGAGTGCCATTTTTTTTAGATGGAGAGAGTATTTATGTAACTTTCAAGTTTTTAGAATTCAAATACTATATATAGCTTTAGTTATGTTGTCACATCAATGACATCTCACCCAAATCACTCTAAATTGAGGCAAGGGTGTAAATTAATCTGTTCTGATAGTTGAGAGTTGAAAAGTGAATGGCTTTGTAGTTGAAGGATGAAATATAGACTTAGCTCATACTTGAGGGTTGCAAACTGAACTTTTATTAAATAGGCTATAATGGCTATGTCGTACGACATCCTAGCTAAGCTACAAGTTCCTCTGGCGAACTGTATTTTGTTACAAGCGAATCTGTCTGTCTTGTGGTAGCACTCACCATGGTTTTAATGCTCTCTCCAGGGATGTACTACTACTTAACTTTATAGGTTCATATCCGAGTGTTGAGATAGTGATGGTGTTTTGTTAAGGCCGCACAATCAACAACTGTTTCTGCACTTCTACAGTTCCTTTTCTGGCTCAATTGTTTCCTTAGGCTGTGTTTAGTTGGGAAAGTTGGGGTGAAAAGTTACTGTAGCACTTTTCGTTGTTATTTGATAAAATTTGTCCAACTATGTATTAATTAGACTCAAAAGATTCATCTCGAACTTTACAGACAAACTATGCAATTAGTTATTTTTTTATCTACATTTAATGCTCCATGCATACGTTTAAAGATTCGATGTGATGAGTGGAAGAGGAAATATTTTGGGTTTGCATGGCAACTAAACAGGGCCTTAGTCTGTGATTTTATATATCCTTAACAAAACATTTTTTTTGTTAAGCCTCAAAATTGTCTCTTTTAATAGAAAAAGCATTTCTTTGTGATGAATAGCAAAATGCATTTGAAGAGGCAAAACCAGTAATTGCTGCTATAAAGGAGAAGGGAGTGTCCAGCATCGGAGCTGCAGGTTATTGTTGGGGCGGTAAGAAGGATTCTTGGCAACATTTTATTTTGAGCTTTTTGCAACCTAGAAAATTCCTTGTGAGCATTATTTTGTTCCTTTTATCTCTCTGTTCTTAAACTATATGCACTGGAAATTTGACCTCTTTCAGCAAAGGTGGTTGTGGAACTGGCGAAAGTTCACGAGATCCAGGCTGCTGTATTGTTACACCCTTCTTTACTAACTGTCGATGATATCAGAGGTCAATTATTTTGCAAGAATTTCTTCCCTGACACGACAAAATTGTTCTAATACTGCAAGAGCTTGAATTGCTTACGCATTGATATGCTATCATCTAATCTAATACTCAGAGGTCAAATGTCCCATTTCCATACTTGGAGCTGAAATCGATAGGTCATCCCCGCCTGAATTGTTAAAGCAGTTCGAGCAAATTCTTTCAGCTAACTCTGAGGTAAGTTATACTAGTAATATCTTTGAAACCTTGATCTGCTTTAAGCTAGAGCTTTTACATGTATATGAGATAGAGTGTTCAGATTCCACTGAATTAAACTGGAATGCAAAACTCCGTGAGTACCGAAATAATTGGCTCTGATGATATTTTTTTACCAGTAACAGAGGAGGGGTGTGTCTTAAGTAGGTATTTTACTGTTTCTTCATCCATTGTTTAGAAAGCATAGCCGTGCATTACGTGTTAGTAATAGATACTTCTGATTGTTTGAACTTTGAACCCACCAAAGTGATCATATTTACCTTTTCGACCTCTATCATTATAACTCAAAAACAAAACAAAAAGTTTGCCCTTTTGGATCATGTGAGCATTCATAGTTCAGGTTAAAATGTTTCACAGAATCATCATGTCTTCAATATTTCTTTTTGCACTGCAGATCGATCACTTTGTCAAAATTTTCCCTGGTGTGGCGCATGGATGGGCTGTGAGATACAACGACGATGATGCAGCCGCTGTCACGAGTGCGAAGGAAGCTCTGCAAGACATGAGCCACTGGTTCAATAAGTACCTGAACTGAAATCTGTAGCAGCTGTTCTCCATGTAATAAGCTCCTGATAATGAACATTATGCAACCATACTGTATATTTTATAGACTTGAACTTCTGCTTGCGTATGGGTGCTATGTATTTTAACAGTCCACTTGTTTGTGGTATTTATACTATTAAGAAATATGGCCTCTTATGCCATATTTACAGTAATTTTAGTGATTGAAGTGATGACATGTCGAATGGAACTAACAAGTATTTGGGTCCTATAGATACAAAATAAAAGGATGGCACGAAGATCCAGCAAAAAGAGTGAAATCGAACAACATTAAGGCCTCGTTTGATCCTTGGAATTGAATTCATATTAGTAATCATAATTTAGACATAGATTAATTAAGCTAATATAGTTGTATATGCAACATATTTGTATATTATTGTTGGTCATACGATAGAGATACTTATATGTTACATTTCTACCTTAGGGAAACGAGTTGAAGAGCATGTTATAAGTTGTAAATTAGAAACATAGCATGATGATCTCTAGAATCAATTTCTATCCCCCACCTATGAATTTGAGATGGGCTTGCTTAAATGTGAACTTTGGAAAATTATGGAACGTCAAATTCCAAACCAAACAGCCCAGTCTATTAAGTAGAATCCAATTCCTCCAAAATGAAAGGATTCAAACGGCCCTAAGAGAAAAATACAACTAGGGAATAATCGACTGGAGCATCAACTGCATTAACCAAAGCTACTAGGGAAGAAGATGGTCAAAAAAATTTCAATAGAATATTGTTTTTAAGATCTTTTAGACTTTTACAATGGTTGGAAAATTACCTTGGTACCTCTAGATTCTTTCATCTTTTTTCTATTTTCTAAGTTGAGAAATATATTATAGAGGGTATTTTAGTAATTGAGGTTGTGCCCTTCTAAAACATGCATAGCTCTCTCGTCCTTCTGCGACATGTTCCACTCGGCCTTAATAGGCACTACCGACCCCGCCGTCAGTGCCGCTAGGCCCTAGGGTGCCACCACCTAGATGACTTGGAGCTGGTGGAGATTGTTGAGCACCATTTGGTGATTGTTTGGTGGCTCCAATCAAGTGATTGTGAGGGTTTTTGCGCTCACCCCATGGGAGATCTTAAAGGGCAACTCTAGTGAAATAAAGAGGCTAGTTTGAGTGCCTTGTTGATTCACCGCATCATAGGTGGGCACCCACGTTGAGGGTCAAGCTTGAGGGCTTGTTTTGCTTGAAGAGAACCGGGAATCCAAGGACTTGTCTCAACAAGGATGTAGGTTGTCGTAAAGCAACCGAACCTCTGGGACAAATCTTCTGGCTCTTGTCCAGTTTGGTTTTTCGTCTACCACACTTGATTTTACTTTTTACATCGATATTCTTGTGCTTGTGTAGTTGTTAGAGTAGCTCTCCTAGTCGAGTAGTGTAATTCGAGTAGTTGCTTATCTTGTGTAGCTCGATTAGTTGTTTAGCTTGCCTCGAGTAGCTTGTGTGCTCTAGTAGTAGTCGTAAACCTTGCTACTAGATTTGTTTAGGAGGATTGCATTGAAGTGAGCTAGGCTAGGCTTGTAGTGCCTATTAGGGTTGTCTCTTTTACCCTTGTGCCTAGTGTCTTTGTCTTTGAAGGAATTTTTAATATGGTATTCAAACCCCCCTCTGGCCATCCTAGATCCTTTCAATCACCTTAATGAGAACCATGCCAAGAACACCAGATGAATACAAAGCACGCTCTCACAATTTGCAATCTAGGTTTGGATGGATCTCATACACTTCAGAGAGTCCCTCTATATGTGCCTCACAACTAGGGTGAGCAACTCCATATGAGCTAGGGAAGCCACATATATAGGTTGTGGAGATCATGTTATCCATTGGCAAAATTCTATAGACACAGACATCACCGGAAAAAGCCTTAATAATTATCTACTTCAACTGCTTCCGAGCACCAAAATCGCACTTGACCATATACAGTTCTTAGTCTTCGTGAATACCATTTCCTCCTTACTTGTCGTGTATCCATAAAATCCTTAGGCCCAAGAAAACCATGCGGCCAGAAAGTGACTAACTCAAAGTGAATAAAATTGATGCAGAAACACACGTTAATCACAAATATTTGTGTTCACCATCAATCACTAAAACCCTAATTTTGAAATTGGGACCTACATGCGTTCACTGGCGATGAAAAGGGACGTCAACCAGTTGGTAGGACACCCACTCCTACAAACTATTTCCAAGAATTAAAAAATTAGATAAAAATAACAAAAAACTTGGGATTATTTCTATGCAAAATATGACACACATGCATTCTCTAGGATTCGACCCCGTGATCTCAAGCCTCGAGACCTCCTACAAACATGAAACATGCAGACACTTTTGACCAAGTATCAGATGCTATTTTTTGTACAATTTTTTATTAATATTTAGATGGCTAAACGGATCTTTTCTATATATAGTAGTGATAGCCGGAGGAAGAAGACTAGAAGTAGAAAAAGGACGGCCTTGAATGAAATGTTTGAAGAGTACAAAAGGAAGATAAAAGAGGCCTTGAATGAAATGTTTGAAGGCTACTATTACATAAGTAAATCGTTAAACTAGAAGTTCAACATTCTCTCACTACTACAGAACTCATTTCACCACCGATTTGGCCAGAATCGGCAGTGATAATTCTTCACCGCCGGTTTAGAAGCCAACGGGGCATAACAAGACAAAAAACCAGCGGTGAAAATCGCTGGTTTTCTATCCACTATGCCACATACTAAGCAACCAGTGGAGAAAAGAGTTTTCATCTCCAATTCAAGGATTGAACTGGTGGTGAAAAGGCTCTTGTAGAAACCTACTCTTCCCTCCTCTTCTTCCTCACTCCCTCCACTTTCTTACCTCCGGATCCCAACTTTCTTTCACTATTGTTAGGGCTATGTCCACCAATTTGCTTATGGAGATTCCCAATGCTCAAAGGATGCACATCACTTTCTTATTTTATGGTCGGTAACTATTAGCACTTTAAGTTTCTAGCTCCTTTGGCTAAATGTGATGAAATAGCATCTTTCTTTCTTTTAGAGGGCTTCTTGCACCCAATTGATCATGGAGGCTCAAGAATTTTGAAGTTCTTCGTTGACACCAACTTACTCTAAGGTTAGTATATTTTGTTTGTTTGGTTACATTGTTTCCAACATATATATTGAGATGAATGTGATCGCTAGCATCTTTAGTTTATGTTCTTCGTTGTAGAGGACATTTAATTTTTAGACTCAATTAATTTCTTCAGATCATACGCTGGACCACGGTGATGAAGAGCTTATCACAGTCGGATGCTATACTAGATCAGCAGTGATCAAATATTACGACTGTGATGAAGTGCTTATTATAGGCAGATGGTATACTAGATCGGCAGTGATGAAATATTATGGGGATGTTTGGTTCGTAGCCACAGGCTGCCACGCCTAACCTTATGTTTGCTGCACTGATTTTGGCAAGCGTTTGGTTCAGAATACAGGTATGGCACGCCACAGCCATGAAACCATCCCGCCACATATTTCCTTAACAAAAATGTGGAGGACGTTTTTGCTGCCACGACACCTGTGGCACACCAAACCATGAGATTTCCCATCTACCACTGCAATAAAAAAAATGCACCCCACCGCTCTCCCTTGTCACTCAAACTCGCCTTTCTCTATGAAAAAAGGTGCTCTCCCGTCCAATCGGCCGCCCCTCCGAGGCTGTCCGACGCTGCCGCACCTAGGGCAATGCCGCCCAGGGGACAGCACCGCCGCGTCAAGGGGCTAGGTTGCCACGCCTAGGGCAGTGCACACCTAGGGGGCAGCACACAACACCATTGCGGCCAGGGTCAGGTCATTGCGCCCAAGGGCAGTGCTACAGCAATTTCCCCATCTCCTGTGATGCACTTGTCTAGCTTCTCATGTACTGGGTCATGCACAGCAATCAGTCCCTACAGCTAAAGAAGGTTCAAGTGCGGCATCCCCTTGCAGCTAGAGAAGGTAGTTCCAGAGAAGTTTGCTATGGCGGGGGCGACCGTTGATCAAGTGGACTATCACTATAGGTACCACAAAGAAAATTGGAAGTACATTGCAACAGCGTTGAGCAATAGTGGCAATACATTTGATGAAACCAGATGCATGGTGAATATTTCAGAATCTAAAAAAGCAACTTTATGTGTAAGTTGTTTGCACTGAATTTAATTATTATATATTCTATTTTAGAATCTGAAATTAATTCACTTGTTCACATGAATATGAAATCAATTTGACTTTTCACATCTTGCCAACTCCAACCATGCATGCTACAGTTGATAACACATCTTCCAGCACTAGTCATGCTAGGTAGGAAGCTTCCAAGAGCCAAGAACTCACCAACTAAGTAGACAAAAAACAAGAGTCGCTTTGCAGATTCCACTGATGAAACAACTGCTACAATGAAATCACTTCAAGAAACACTTGTTGCCACTGCCCCTCCCCAAATGCCCACTTCGAGAAACACTTGTTGCCACTGCCCCTCCCCAAATACCATAGCTTACTGATCCTCATGCAACATTATGGCAGAGACTAAAGGCAATCCCAATAACACCAGATCAGAGGGTTCTTGTTGGTGAACATTTCTTTACCAAGGAAAATAAAGGTAAGGATGGTTGGCTGTGTAATGTAAGTGGTGATACTTTGTATGCCTAGGTGTTCAAGTTCTTATGTGAGAAATAAGGCATTAACCTATGAAGCTTAGCTTTGATGGTGGCTGTTCATATTTTGTGGTGTGCCTAGGAACTTGGTTGTGTGCTTAATTTGGTTGTGGGGGATGACTGATGGCTTAGGATATATATAGTTGGATGTGTGCTCATTTTGGCTGTGTGATACTAATCCCTGCTTGGTTGGATGCTGATTTTGTAATTAATATATTAATCTAAACCTCCTTGGCTTAAACCTCGTAGAGCTTGTCTTTTGTGCTTGTAATATTGTTCAAACATATGTCGTTTGTTAATTTTATTGTGGCTAAAATATGATTGTTATGTGAGAAATGGGTGTGTGTTTTCATTCATCGATGGCTGGAAACCAAACAGATGCCACAACCTTTCGCCAAGTTTCTGCGGAAGGGCTAGCGCCCGAATGTCCGGACGGACGGCGCGTCCGGACGTAGCTCCCGATCCTCTTCTATCACGCATCAGTGAGAAAAAAATGGCTCGCTCGCCCACGCCGCGGGGACCACTTGAGCCATCTCTGAGCCTCCTCTGTCACGTGCATGTGGGAAAAAGGCTCGATTGCCCACGCCGCGGGAACCACTTGAGCCTACTCCGCTTTCACGCGCCCGCATGCACACATAGCAGCATCAGCACTAGCAGGCAGCATGCACGCAGCACCAGCAGGCAGCACAGTGGCCCATGTAGCAGCAACAGCAGCATACTTCTGACACATGCAATGACCCCACGGTGACCCACGCCCACATGCACACAGCACTAGGCGGCACGGCGACCAACGTAGCAACAAGCAGTATACTTTTGAAACATACAACGACCCATGGTGACTCACGTAGCAACAGCAGCACCACACAATTACAACGCGTGCTCCCCCGAGATCTACTTTTGAAACATCCAAATTAAACATTTGTAACGTACATATGAAACAGGTAAAACACTTGAAACATGAGCTTGAAACATGTGTGCATAGTCATAGCAACATATGCAACATTCAGATGTACTTTTGCAACATCGATATGAAATACTTGCAACATAAGTCTGAAACACTCAAAAAAGCGCTGAAACATACGTATATAGTCATAGCAACGTATGCAACATCCACGTAAAACACTTGAAAAATACGTCTGAAACACCTGAAACACTTAAAACATAGACTTGCAATATGAGTATATTGTCATTGGAACATATGCAACATCTCAGATATACTTTTGCAACATCTAGATGAAACACATAAAACAAAAGTCTGAAACATTTGAACCACGACGTCGCCGACGGCCACGGCCTACCTGGTGGGGAACTACGATACTCAGCATGCTCAGGTCACGACGACGTCGCTCTGTGCGCTCGCGCCTGTCGGCACGGCCCTGTTGTTGCTACTCCAGCGCGCCTGCTCGTTCGGCCATAGTCGTCCAGCGCCGTCTACTCGTGGGGGATGAGGCACAACGCAGCCGGTGATGGGGTGCGTCGTGGTGGGGGGAATGGCACGGCGCAGCGAGAGACAGGCGCGCCGGTAGGGGAAGGGGGCCGACAGATGAGTGGCCACGTTGCCACACGCGCAGTTCGGCTCAATGACGAGCGCCAGGCCCAGACGGGGGCGCGGGGCTGCAGCCGGCGGGGTGCCTCTTGGGCGACAGCGCTCGCACTCGAAATTGGAGGTGGAATTTTGCTTGCGGCCTCGGGGGCTCGGGGACGGCTGGTCGCTCTGGATGAGGAGTGGGAAATTTTTTGTTGTTGTTTTTAGGAGATGGAGCATGGCCGGTACTGCACAGCTCTATGAGCCTCGTCCGGGTGCGGGTCACGGGACAGGCGCCCGTGCCATATCATTATCGAAGTTTTTGTGGCAGTAATCCAAACAGCAACCATACTTATTTTGCCAAACCTTAGTGAGTAACCAAACAATCTGTTTTTTGTCATAGCTTATGGCAAGCCACACATGTGGTTAGTACTTAAATTAGGCATGACACAAACTGTGTCTGGCATCAAACATGCCCTATGAGGTTATGACCGTGATGAAGTGCTTGTCACAGTCGGATGGTATACTAGATCGGTAGTGATTGAAATATTATGGCCGTCTACTCTCACTAACGAACGTTGAAAACCGGCGGTCAAGAGGCGTTTTGAACCAGCGGTGACAAGTTCGTGGGTGTAGTGTTTGCTTAAATTCTTTTTTGTGT
This sequence comes from Saccharum hybrid cultivar R570, assembly GCA_038087645.1. NCBI lineage: Eukaryota > Viridiplantae > Streptophyta > Magnoliopsida > Poales > Poaceae > Saccharum > Saccharum hybrid cultivar. The sequence goes on from JAQSUU010000496.1 coordinate 23,416,437, forward strand.
TCCGTGCAAGCATAGCCAAAGCCAATTGCTCACTAGAGTAATAAAGCCACATGCATATCAGTTGGAATCCTTAGCAGCCCTGAAGTGTAGGTCATTTGTTTTTTCTACGAGCTTTCTTTTAGTAGTTCACATCTGTACGCGTTGAGTAGGTCCACATGAATAATATCCAACGAAAATGTGTGGTTCAGCTATCTAATGGAGCATTAGTCAAAGAAACCGATCCATGATGAGACTGCTACTTGCCTAGTTCTGAAACCTTTCCACGAACAGTCCGTGAGAGCCATGACAGACTCTGCATCAAAAGTTCTTTATTTTCAGAGCCAAGCACCAGTTTTTACATGAACTTTATTTAGACCGACGAAGCATCCGTGGTTTTGCCGATTGGTGAAAAAGACGCCCACACCACCCATAACGTAGCAAACTCGTCGATTACTGGTGATCACACTGGCACTAGATAGTACTACTCTACTTATATAACAACGTTTTAATTTCACTGCGCCGCCAGCTCATCAACCGCCACCTCGCTATTGAACGGCCTCTGGCCGTCGCAGTCGAGGTTGCTCCCGTAGCCGATGCGGAAGACATCGCAGTAGCGCTTGTAGAAGCCAATCCGGTCGGTCACCCGGGGGTCGGCCCCGTGCCCGCACTCGATCCCACCGTTGATGATGTTGGTGACCACGCCGTACCCGGGCGCGCCCCGGCCGGCCGCCCTGTCCGCGGCCGTGGGCGTCCACTGCCCCGTGATCACGGCGTGGCACGACGGTTTGTTGTCCCGCGCGGTCATCCAGAACCACAGCGCCGTCTTGAAGGATATCACGGGGTCGGTCGCGACGAGGTCCGGGTTGTTGAGCAGGTCCACGCCGATGGCTCGCCCCGCCGGGCCGTAGTTGTAGTTGCTGATGCATGGGATGAATGAGCTCGACAACAAGAGACAGGAATAATGGATGCAAACTACACGTTTGATGACGAGTGAAATGCATGTTTGGCTGCTTACAAGGAGATCTGGATGGGGCCGCGGCCGAAGTACTTCTTGCGGGGCGCGCACGGCCACTCCGGCCGCGGCTCGCAGTAGTCGGACGGCGGGCTGCGCTCCTCCTTGAAGCAGTAGCCCCACGAGAAGGGTCCGTCGGGCGCGGTCGGCCACCCGCCCGTGGTCTCGTGGGAGGTCTGGCCCAGGAACGCCGCGACCTCCCGCTTCCGCTGCTCGTCGCCCTCGCCCGTCGTGCCGAAGGCCGGGAACGCGGCGGCGGCGGCGAGGAACGCGTCGTAGGTGTAGAACCCGCGCGCGGGGCACGCCGCGTCGTTGCGGTGGAGGAGCAGCCGCTCGAAGAGGTCCCTCGGCACGACGGACGCCACGCCGGGGCCCGCGGGGCCCGGGCCGCAGCCGGTGCACTGGCTCTGGCACCCGGCGCCGCAGTAGTCGGAGGTGTTGCCGCAGAAGCCGAATTGGCTGCAGCAGAGGCAGTCGCGGCACGTCGCGCCGCCGGCCTGCGACCCGCACTGCTGGCCGCTCGCCACCGCGAGCGCCGCGGCCAGGACGCACAGGACTGCCGCCGCTGTCGTCGCCAGGCTCGGGGCTCCTCCTGATGTCGACATACTTTGGTCTTTGCTGCCGGGTGAGCCGCGGACTGCCGGCATTTTAAACACATGGATTCTGTCATCGCGGGAGCAAAGTCGCCGCACGTTGCTTCGTTGCGCTGTCCTCCTGTCCACTCCCATGTCCTTGAGATGAGAGAGGAGCACGTGGAGACTTTGGCACGTTCGTTGAACATGGAACATTTTGGGCTCTTTTGCTGGGCACATACCATGTTTGGGCTTTAGAGGGATCATGGATCAATGTACCCTATCCCAAGTTTCCAATATCTGTCACGGGCCGCGCTTATTGCTTACTTCCTCGCTGTGTCTCTTTTTAACTATCATTTTCACTTTTTACTAAAAAACTATCATTTTCACTTTTAAAAAAATAAACGTACTCAACTTTGACTAAATATATACAAGAAAAAATATTAGTATTTATGAAACATAATTAGTATTATTAGACAGATCATTTAATTTATTTACATGATAAACTTATTTGGAGATACAAATATTGCTAATATTTTTTACAAACCTAGTCAAACTTAAGAAAAATTGATCGACACATGTTCCATAGGGACACTTAAAAAGCGACGGAGCGAGTAGTTTATAAGAAACAATGGGTTTTCTTAAAAATATAACCAGCATATTAAAAAGTAGAAAAATCTAGAAAGACGTACAAGTATAAACAATAGGAAAGACAACACAACAACCAGTGCTCAAGTGCTTACACCCTCAGGGTTAGATTAGCCAAGTGTTTGGCGTCTATCGCTGTTGGCGCCTGTACCTTTGTTGGGTGGCGAAATCATCTTCAGATAGTCGAGGTGTCTAGCCTTATCCAAAGAGCTAGCCGAAGGGTCTAGTGGAGCTATCTTCGGAAGGCCTGAAGGCACGAGTCCACGTAGGGGTACGAAGCCAGCCCCGAAGGTGTGCTGTGGCGGAATTCTTCCCGTCCGAACGCTCGGACGGGAGTGTTCGGCCGATCATTCCCGCGCCATGCTTTCCCGCGCGATGGTTGTCCTCCGTGCGATGCTTTCCCAAGCGAGGTTTTTACCCGTGTACCCTTAAAAAAGATGCCTCACTCCTGCGTACCCCTCAAAAGTTGGTCGTCACCTACATACCCTCACTCTAACTTTTGTTTTCCCTCACGCCATTCCGTCCGTATTCTGTTAGCTTTCTGCCGTTTGGGAGCTCTGACGTGTGGGTCCGACCGGACAAAACGTCCAAAATACCCTTCTCTCAACCATGCTTTCTCTCACTGTCTGGTGGGGCCCACCTAATAAGTGGCTCAGACTCCATCTTGTCTCCCGCGTGTGCACAAGAGTTAGACGGGGCGGAGCTTGCCCTCGCGCCCCCGGGGTGGCCTACGCGGAGCAGAGCTCGCCCGTGCGCCCTGCAGCGGCCGGGGCAGAGCGCCCCCATGGCGGCCGGGCGGAGCTCGCCGCGTGCGGCGGCCCGGGCAGAGCGCGCCACGGCGGTCGGTCCCAGCCATCCAGGGCATGCAGACTGCGGAGGCAGCCATTAGCAACATCACATCCAAAAACGACCTGCATTATCAGGGCCGGATCATATCGATCGATCTCTTTTGCAGTGAGAAGCACGAGAGAGTTGTGCAGCTATGTGCTAGGCAAGTGCTTTACCCACTGAGCCGGCCTGAGGATGAGGAGGCAGCGACACGTCACAAAAGTGTGCAGCCCCTGCTGGGCCTAGCTAGCCACATGCATGCACATTGTTGTTATCGTCTGGAACACGCTTATTAATAACTATATGATCAGTCAACAAGGTGGTAATCGCAACAGAGCACTACCAGTTGATCCCATCCATCCAGAGTGATGTTGTCACGCTTGCGTTCATACTACTACTACTCGCAGAGAAACCAACGGCCATTAGCAGAGAGTTACCATCATTATATGGCTGCTTAACAGAGGTCAAAAGGCAAAATGGATTATTCTTCTTATTGCAACTTATAGTTTGTATAATGGCAGTCAGAACTCAGAACATAGAGGCGACGGAGAAGCTTGTTTATTGCTAAATAATGCAAGTTTATTTCGTACGTAGCAGCCTAGCAGGTCATCGCCATGGCGAGCGCGCCCACCCCTCCTGCTCCTCCCTACCTCCGCTTCCACGCCATATCCCTCTTCTCGCCGCGCCCGTGCCTCCACCTGCTCAGCCGCCAAGCCCCACCGGGACCCGGCGATCGCCGTGGAGGTCGCACCCCTCTCCACCGCCCGCGACAGGCTCTGCGCGGCGTGCACGCTCCGCGACAAGCTGCGCGCTCGATGCAGAGCCCCGCGCCGCGGCGTTCCTCGGCAAGGACTCGAGCAGGGGCTCCACGGCGTTCCTCGCGCGAAGGGCGTTCCTTGGCAAGAACTCGAGCAGGGGACCCGGCGTTCCACGGCGGCCGGGGTGGAGCTCCCCCGCGCGCGCCCAACGGCGGCAGGGCGGAGCTCGGCCGCGCCCAACGGCGGCAGCCCCCGACGACGGCCGGGCGGAGCTCCCCCGCGCGCGCCCGCCAGCGGCCGGGCGGAGCTCCCCCGCGTGCCCCCGATGGCGTGGGAGTCCCCTTGGTGTCCGCGGGCAGCAGCACGCCATCGAGCTCGCGGCTCATGTTCGCGCCTATTCCGTCGCCGCTCCCTCGCCGTGCCTCCGCTGCTGTTGACGTCCGGTGCGCTGTTGCCGATGGCCACGGCGTGCTTGTCCTTCCCGCCGGGGGACACGCAGGGCCCCGCGCACAGCACCGTCGCGACAGCCCGGCGGAGGCCACCGAGGAGCGAGCTGGCCACGCTGGACGCCTGCTGCTGCCGCAGGCACTGCCACCAGTGCCGCGATGCGCTGCTGCTGATTCGGGACGGAATAGGCAAGAGGAGAGAAGGAAAGGAGGAAGGGCATGAGTATGACAAGTGACCCCCGCTGGAAGGAGACAGGGAGGAAGTTTTATGCCTCTAACAAGTGGGTCCCGCCATAGGGCACGATAGTCATTTTCTCGGCCACTTTGACACCGTGAGAGGCAAGAGTGGACGGAATGGCGTGAGGGAAAACAAAAGTTGGAGTGAGGGTATGTAGGTAACAATCAACTTTTGAGAGGTACGCAGGAGTAAGGCATCTTTTTTAAAGACACGCAGGTAAAAGCCTCTTCCCAAGCGCGGACGCGAGCAGCCACGGCCCACATGCACGCGCAACAGTTTGGATTCCCCACGTAAGTACGTATGTTTCTTTTTTCTTTTCTTTTCCTTTCATTTTCTTTTCTTTTTTCTTATTTTATTTTATTTTTCTTTTCCTTTTCTTTTTCCCTCCCACTCGTTGTTGTTTAGTTTTCTTTTCTTTTCTTTTTCTTTTCTTTTTCTTTTTTCTTGGTATTTTTTCTTTTTCTTGTTATTTTTCTTTCTTTTTTCTTATCCTTCTTTTCTGTGCTTAGATTTTATTTTTATTTTTGTTTATGTGAATTACTATTGTTGTTTCTTTTTCTGTTTTTTCTTTATTCTTTTTTCTTTTCTTTTCTTTTTCTTTTTCTTTTTCTTTTTCTTCTATTCTACGTAGATGGCGTCTTTTTTTTATTTTTCTTAACTCTTGGCTGCTAAGTTAGTTTCTTTTTTTATTTCTTATATTTCATTTTCCTTTTGATTTTGATTTTTTCCTTTTTCTTATTATTTCTTATATTTCATGCTCGCGTGCAATACATGTGATGTTCTATTGTTATCTTTTCTTTTCTTTTTTTTCTTTTGATTTCTTTTTATTTATTTTCTTTGTTTCTTTTCTAATTATCTTTTCTTTAATTCATGTTTTTATTTGTAAATCTTTCTTTATTTTTTCTTTTTCTTTTTTTCTTGTCATGCATCATTCGTTTTTTATTTTCTTTTTTCTGTTTTATGTCTTTATTATTATTTTCATTTTTAAATTTTTTATATACTTTTACCTCTTATTTATTTCTTTTTCTTTTTTTCTTTTCTTATTATTTTTTATGATGTTCTATGTTGTTGTTTTTTATGTTCATGTAGTATATTCTATGTTTTTTTATGTGCCACGTGTCATGCATGTGATGTTCCGTGATTTTTTTTATGTTCTTATGGTACATGTGTGATGTTCTGTGGTGTTTTTTGCGATGTTCGTGTAATATACGTGCGATGTTTTATGATGTATTTAGTGATGTTCATATAATATATATGCGATGTTCTATAATGTATTTAACGATGTTCTATGGTGTATTTAGTGATATTCACTTAGTATACATGCGATGTTCTATGATGTACTTAGTGATGTTCACGTAATATATGTGGTATTCTATAATTTTTTAGTGGTGTTCTATGGTGTATTTAGTGATGTTCACTTAGTATACATGCGATGTTCTATAATGTATTTTAGGATGTCTGAAAATTATCCATGTGATGTCTTTTTAAATTTTCTCTATTACGTGTTTTTATTTTTTCCTCACGCTCTAGATTTTATTATTTTATTTATGTTATTTATTTATTTATTTATTTTTATGTATATTATAATACCAATTTTACGAACATAAAACTAGAATATTGTTCTTCTGAACCGAGAACATTCTTCTTACAAAGACGGAACATTATTTTTTTGAACTTAGAACATCGTCGCTGCTCAATAAAAGAAAATGTTCTTGATAAGATAAATGTTCGTTAATAAAATTTTATTTAAATATATCTATGTAGGATCTTGTTTTGAAGGATTTATTATAAAAAATCTGATGGTGTAATCAGAATTTAATTTGGATATTTAGTTTAGGAGTTATAACTTTTTAATACGTAAATAATTACCGTATGCAACATGGATAAGGTGAGCCTGCGCGATTGGCCAGCCTGGGCGAGCGCGCGCTGCTGCTCCCGAAAATTCCTGCGCTGCCGCTGGTGCTCTCGAAATTTCCCGCGCTGCCGAACGGCGCCTGTCGTCTGAACGGCCGGACTCTAAGAGCCGCCGTGCTGTGGATATGAAATCATCGGCCTCGAAGAAGTCAAATATGATTCATCTATATTGAAAGAACTAAAATGCCCCTACCCAATATGAATATGCTCAGAATCTATCCTCAGAGTAGGGGCATTTCGATTTGCCTGTTGTAACCTGATCCTCATAAGTTTTTTCGCAACCAGGTCGTAACCTATTTTTCATTAAGAGGGCAGAAAAGTTTTAAAAGTTACATGACAACGATGAGTTCTAGCTGTTCCACATCCGCTGGCAAGATACTAGCGTACGGGACCAACCAAGAACGCCGACAAGCTAGAGCAAGAGTCTAGTAATTACAACATATTCTAAGGACTATACGGCACTATAAATTGCGACCATGGCTACAACAAGGCAAAGCGCTAGAATCGCTTGGCCTATTCGTCAGCCGACACCAGACCACGAATACGGCCTCTAAACGGAAAGAGAGCCTCCATGGCTTCCCGCGTTATATGGAGTGGCGTTGTGGCAACAACCTGCTGAAACTCCTCAAAGGACGCCTCATCAGGCTTCTCCGTCTCAACCTCAAGCCCGACCTTTTTCATAAGCACCTTTCTTGCCTGGCCATCTAGCTTCACTGCTCTGAATTTGCTCTTAGCAGCTAAACGGGCGCTGCGCTTGGGACGAAATCGCTGTCATCAGCAACCTTGGGATCCTTGGTGATGCGCAGCCTAGGTGGGGACGTAATCAGCGACTGCTGGAGCGGCCGCTTGAAGGCTTCGATGACAGACTGCACAGTGCATACCGTGCCATCCCTTGAACTACCCAATAGCGGCCCATCCACATACGGCAACCCACAGCTGTGCCTGGGTGAAGACAATGGTCTGGGGCCTTCATCCTCAGAGGAAGTAGCATCAATACGCCAGGAGACGCGGCACCATTGCCGAGGTAGCAGCTGTCCGAGTGACATGGAGCGACGCGATGAGCTCCACTAGCATCGGATCATCTGCAATGTCCCGACCGTCTTGTCTAGCATCGAAGCGCAGAGAGAACATCGACATATCCACACCGGAAAGGGTCCCACCATGGACGGCAGGTGATGTAGCCACGACAGTAGTGTTAGCCATGGCCACCTTCAGGCAGCCTGTTGCTCTTGCACAGCAGGGAGCTTATGCTTTCGCTTGCGCTTTTTCAGATGCCTCCGACTACGGACACCACCGGAGTCCAAAGAATCGCCATGGGACACGGGCCGAGCTGCACCCACAGCGACACCGTCTGCGACACGAACAGAGCGACAGGCTTGATGCCACCGAGCCACCGAGCCGCCACGGTGCGGTCGATTGCATTAACACACAAGGTGCCCGAGGCGCCGACAGCGCAGGCAGCGCGGAGGCAACCTGCAGGTTGCTACTAGATGCGACGAGGAGAGGCAGTTGAACCACTTGCCGCGCAACTCCTCCGGAATGCGCCTCGGCCCCCGCTGCTTCGAGCGCGCTGGAGTAAGCCTCTGTCCCGCCGAACCATATGAAGGCCCAGAAACCAGCACCTTCTGCCAGCCGTCAGCATCAGGAGCTGAGAAAGCAGTGCCGAGAGCCTACAGCCACCCGCGGCCCGAGCCTCTGATGGACTGGCACGCGATGGGCGACGTCGCACACAACTTGGTTAGGTAGCCTAAGAATGAGCTGCAGACGTGGCCGACGCCAACGACGCTTGCCGGCCCCGGCGGCATCATCTCCTCCACCTGGGCCGCACTTCCCCGCAACAGCGCCGTCAGGGCCTCGAACCACGACAGAACGCAGTCGTGCCCGGACAGGCGGAGGCGAGGCCGGACGGGACTGCTGGCGAACAACGTCGAGGAAGGAGGGAACCTTTGGCGAGCTCATCTCGACGGAGCAGTCGTAGACATCCTCCGACCAACGAAGAGCCTTAGGGCGTCCGGACGAGCGGACCTCAGGGAAGAAGGGGGCTGCTGAAGGGGAGAGGGAGGAGCTCGTGGCAGCGACGCTGGTGATGACCGCACGCATCCTGGGGGCCCACCTCAACTCTGGCATCCACGCAGACGGAGGTGGCCGCAGCGGCAGGATCCGGCGCCCGCGGCGCCGGTGAAGGGGAAAGGACTCTGCGCAGCCGTCGTTGGAGCCGCAACGTCATCCTCGTCATCAACCTCGTCCTCGCCAACAACGACGTCCTCGACAAGGAACGGAGACTCGTCCTCCAACAGGTGCTCCTCCATCTTGGGCACGCTGAGGCGCACGGCGAGACCGGCGGCAGCAGTGCAGGGAATGGGAGGCGAAGGGGCGGCCGCAGCAGTGGATCCCGTCCTGGCAGCCGTGGGGGCGGCGCGAGGCTCCGGAGCCACGGGAATGCGAGGGAGCGGCGGAGCCTGTGCACAAACTCCATGGATCGATAGATCAGGGTGAGGGGGATTTGGATCTGGGACTAGAAGGGGAGAGCATGCTGCTGGTTGGTGGCTCGCCGGCGCAAGCGTTGCGGCGGCGGCGGCATCGCGGGGTGGGAGGGACGGGTCGGGGGGTGGGACGGGTCCATTTTGCATTACCTGTTATATGTTACGATCCTCATAAGTAAAGGGGGGAATGATTCTCCACATTATAAGCAACCACCTCACTTCATTCTCGTATTCTAGTTCGGCACCAACAGTCAAGACTTCAGTTGAGGACAACTGCCGCTACCCAAAAGGGATGCCCTCCTCCTCGATTTTCTGAGAGAGCACGTGATTTTGGATTCTTTGTGGTAAAGATCTTGACGTTTCTCTCATTCTAGACTTCCCATCACACCGGAATAACTAGGGAATGTAGGCCCAACGTGCGACAACGGAGGTTCTTCTCATGATGGACCACCGTTGCAGCACCATGTCACTCGTTCCCCCAATTATTTGGCTTGAGATTGGCATCACCATCCTAGGTTGTTAGATCCCCCTATCATCCTCTATCTATCACTCTATTCGACTATGATAAGCTATGCGCCCGTGTGGACCTATGACCGCCCTTCTAGTAGTGGGCCATGAAGCACGTCGGAGGTGGAACATGGCCTTGCGATACTTGGGTTAGATGGTGGACGGCCGCAGAGGTTAGTGACAGGAACCCCAAATCCTTTTGATCTTGTTGGGGCTAATTGGTGGTCTTGGATCAGATGTGGTAGTTTTAGAATTAAGAAATGAGTAACTGCAGTGGCGGAGATAAGCCTAGGGCCACTAGGGCCATGGCCCTAGACATTAGCCCATATTTTCCATATTGTAGCAAAGTGTTCTAAAGAGGCCCAATTATCTAGCAAAATCAACCCATGGGAATGGCCCCAGCCGTTGGGCTAGCCCAGCTCCACTACTGGCTGCAGTTGATTAATGGTTGGTTAGAATATGCATTGTTTAATCGGAGATTAGTTTAGAGTGGTGTGCAGGATTATTAAAATGGCTTAGATCTTGTTTATGTGTCATGATTAGCTAAGCAATGTTCCAAGTTGAGTGGATGTACTACATTAGGACTTAAATTAGTTGTTTATTATGTTTTAGTGTCAGTGATGGATACGTTGAGCATGCTGATTCTTTTCAACGAGGAGTTTATAATTGATAGGGAAAAAATGCATTATGTTGGTGGAAGGGAGGAATTAGAACTATCATGTATATAGGCGTGATAAGGTATCACTGGGAAAGGTTGTTTCCTTTATTCTTTTAGGCCTTGTTTTGATGTATGTGTATCAACTTCAATCTACATGTGTTGAAGTCGATTTGAATGGAACTTAGTTTAATTCCACGTCAATCCACTTCAGCACATGTGGATTGAGATTATATGTGTATCCAAACAAGGCCTTAAAGTATCATTGTCCTGTTCAAGATGACACTTTGCTGCATTGGCTTTTTCCTAGGAAAGATCTGAAGAATGGGCCATGTGTTTTGGTTGATGACAAAGCATGCCTAGAGATGTTTGATGCCATTGTTACAGAAAGGGTGGTAGAGATATGTAAGTGGAGGCACATTAGTAGATATTGTCATATTGATGCTGACAATGAAGCTAGTGATTATGAGGATCAGCTGGAAGCCATGGATGATCCATAATCTGGTGAAGACTTGGCTATTGAAGAAGAATAAGAAGGCCCAGATGAAGAAGGCAGACAAGTGCAGCCTGGTAGATCAGAGTCCAAATATGATATTGAGATGCGGACAAAGAAGCTGGAACCGAACACAATGCAATTACAGAACAATGAGATCCCATGTCCTCATATGCAAATAGTAGTGATGATAGTCCCAGCTTTGAACTGAACACAAAAGCAACTACAGAACGCATTCTCAAGTAAAGATAGTTCAGCTAGAGACAATACGACATTACAGAAGTGAAAGGTTTCTAACTGAGTTTTTTTTTCGCGATCGGGGAATATAGCCCGTTTTTTATTAAGAAGAGTGAATTACAAGTCAGCTATGAGAGAACCCTCATAGCACAGATTACAAGCCACCAAGATAGTAGTGAGTAATCTGGGATAAACTTAGGAACAAGAAAAGATACAAAGAGAGAGCGACCGCCCTCAACACCCTAGACCTGCCACTGTGCCTGCGATAAAAAGAATGCAATGGTTTCCTGCGCAAAAGAGCCGTGGTGGCAAAGCATCCACCCAAAGAAAGAGCAACGACGGCAAAGCATCCGCCAACGAACCGAGCGACCATGGCGGCAAAGCATCCGCCAACGAACCAAGCGACCAGGACGGCAAAGCATCCGCTAAGAAATGGACCAACTCACTCTCGGTAGCAAAGCATCTACCAGAGAGGGGGTCAAAGAGCAAGCTTCCACAGACGACCAAGCATCCGTCGGGAGAAACGTCCCCAACGGCAAGGCATCCGAAGGGGGGGTGACCGTCGCACCCTCAGCAGCAAAGCATCTACCAAGGGGGCGGCCAACGACCACGGCGGCCAAGCATCCGCCAAAGGAGAGAACGATAGCGGCAAAGCATCCGCTAGTGGCGCCGGCGAGGTCAGAAGCTGCAGGACAAACCATTGCAAAGGAACACACATCGGCGCAGGCAGGCACAGAGAGAAGCTTCACCGCAGCCGGCGGCAAGGCGGGGCCACGAGCCGATGCACCAGCGGGGGTAGAGGGCGACCACAGTAGTGCTCCAGCGATGCCTTCAAGAAGGATCTTAACATCCGCAGACGCCAACACACTGGTATGAGCACCGAGTAGGACTTTCGTCCCCAGCCTGCTCCAGATGAAGAAGCTTCGACGACGCCTCCATGGAGGTATATGACGCAAGCAACGCCATCGCCGCCGGCCCAGAAGAACCGGACAGAGTTTTCACCCAGCTTCTTTCATCCATGGACGCCAACCACAGCAGTACCCTTGACCACCGCACTGGCAAGTAGCCCGCTGGCCGCCGGCGCCACAGGCCATTAGCCGCCAGAGACAAGGCCGGCCATGCCGCCCCAGCTACCGAAGAGCGCCGGCCCGGCCGCCCTAGCTTCCGAAGAGAGCCAGGGAACGGCTGCAGGCGGCTGGGGAACAAGCCCCCCTCGCAACGGCGCCCCCTTCCCCGACCGCATGCCATGAACGACGACGAGGGCACCATATCCGCCCGCGTCCTCCCGTGGGCGGAAGGAGCAGTTGGTGTCGGCCACCTGGATGCGTGGCGCGGCGCCGGCGCCGGGCCCGCCTCCACAGTCGTTCACCCGCATGGAGAAGCGCCGGAGCTGCCCGCAAACCCGGGCCCGCGAGGCCATCCGCGAGTCGACGTCGAGGGAGCTGAGCGGATCCAGCGCAGCGAGCAGGGCGCGGCCAGGACGACGGGCATCGCCCGGATCCCGCCCGCCCATCCCACGGCGCCGCGGATCCAGCGCGGGGAAGGCCGGATCCAGCCCCGAGGAGGCCGGATCCGGGCCGCCGGCCGGCGAGCCCACCGGAGAAGCTCCATGGACGGCCATGTAGGTGGAGGGGTGGGAGAGAGAGGGGGGTTGGGGAGGAGGGAGAACACACCAGGCGCCTTTTCGGGCCGGCGTGGGCCGCCGCCGCCGCACGCCGGAGAGCGGCGACGGCGGCCGGAGGGGAGGGCAGGGTGGCGGGGGCCCTAGGGCGCAGCGGCGTTCGCCCCCCGAGTCGCCCCACGGGAGCGCTCGGGGGTCTCTTTCGCGAAGGTGTCCAGAGGGCTATGAGAATCATTTCTTCTAACTGAGTTGGTTAGGTGGCTTGAGTAGTACGCCTCAGGTCGAGTTCGACTCAAGTGGGAGCGAGCCCCAGTGATCCAATCCTCTACTTGAGAAGGTCTTGTGTGGCGAATTCACGATCCTACTTGCATCCCACATAAAAATGATTCTTGGTCTTGGCCCGCCAGATCCGATCCTTGTCTTTTAGGCAACAACCATGCCCGGCTCCCGCACAAATCAATCGGCCCGGTCCGTTCTAGAAATTAGAGAGAAAAAACTCAATCGCCCCGGAGCCCCGCGCATCTCCGCCAAACCACCTATCAGCACTAGCTAAAAGCTCGTGGACTTCCGCGAAAAGCTGAAACCGCCACCATCGCCATGGCCGGCGCCGGCAAGGGGTCGTCGGCGACCTCGTCGCTGCTGCTCCTCCTCTCCGTCCTCCTCGCCGCCTCCGCGGTGCTTGTCGCGGCCGAGGAAGCCAACGCGCCGCTCGTGCTCCCGTCCGCGCGGGCAGCGTCATCGTCGTCGTCGCTCCAGCACCACCCGTGCCTGGACAACCCGCCGGACATGACGGCCACGGGCGCCGAGGAGGCCAGACCGCGCGCGACTTCCACGGCGTCGAGGCCTACCTCACCGGCTCACGCCGCGCCCGCCGCGCCATCGTCCTCGGCTCCGACTACTACGGTCAGTCATCAGTACAGTGCTCGCTCGCCGTGTACCTAGAGCTAGCGCGCGCGCCGCGCGTCGCTCGGTTTAGTATCGATCATTTCATCATTTGCTGCTTCTCGCTAAGGGCCTGTTTATAAACATGGCAATCACTTCAATCCATATGCTTCGGAAGGGATTAAGATGAAAAAACAGTTTATTTTCTACTCCAAGAGTCCAATCCACATTAGATAGGGAGGGATTGAGTTTATCCAAACAATGCTGATCTCGGTCTCCTCGTTGCAGGGTTTGAGGCACCGAAACTAAGGTACGTAGTACACAGTCTGTGCGACCAATGCGTGCATCATGATCATTTGCTTCTTGAATGGTTCCGCTGTTTAAGTTGGAAGTTGATCAACAGTTCTATGTGTGCATCGTCATGTGTTACAAAAGGGAAATAGCAGATCAAGTGGCAGCTCTTGGGTACGTCGTGGTTCCCGATCTGCTGCACGGCGATCCTTACAAGGATGGGGTCTCAGTTGAGGAATGGGCAAGGACACACTCCCCGGTTTGCGCCCCGTTCGTTTGAGCTATTCAGCCAAATCAGCAGCCATCAAAACAGTGTTTTTCTCTCACAATAAACCAGCAAACAGTACTTTCAGTCACAATAAACTAGCGAAACGAACAGGCTGTTGGCTCTTTAATCACTGTTTTTAAGACCACAAGTCAATGTCCCAGTGATCCCCTGCAATTAATTCTTCATGTTGCACTTCGTACATTGCGTTGTCTCTGCAGGCCGACGCAGCTGAAAAGGTGCAGCCGCTCATTGCTGCTTTGAAGAAGGAAGGGAAGACTGTTGGGTTCGGCGGTTACTGCTGGGGTGGTGAGTTAATTTAATTCACATGAACTCATGACTGTGTATTGTTTTCTGGAAATGCATCAGTTAGTCATTCTTTGGCTTCAGCCAAATGACATGGACTCTCTTCTTCTCCCATTCTGCAGCTAAGGTCGCTGTCGAATTAGCGAAAACAGGTGAAATCCAAGCGGTTGTCATTTCTCATCCTTCCCTAGTCACTGTCGATGACATGAAGGGTACCCTTCCAGCCTTCCAGTTGTAACTAAGCTTTGTTCCGAAGAAAAGAAATGCACCACACTTTTTATGGGCCTTTTTCTCTGACTTAAGCTAATCTGACGCACAGAGATCATAATGCCACATCGCGGTACTCGGAGGCGAATATGATACGCGTTCGCCGCCACAGCTGGTAAAACAGTTTCAGCGTGTCCTGGAGCAAAACGAGGCGGTGAGTTTGCAGTTTCAGCTGGCTAGTTTGGTGGTCTGGTTTCAACTTTGACTAGCAGTTCAGGGGCAATCAGCTCCTGGCTGGTGGTCGAGTACCCGATGCATGTGAGGTTTATTTTGTGGTTGCAGATCGACCACATGGTGAAGATCTTCCCGAGGGTTCCCCATGGTTTCGCCTGCAGGTACAACTCCAGCGACCCGTTCGCCGTGAAGACCGCGGAGGAAGCTCGCGAGGACATGGCCAGCTGGTTCACCAAGCATCTGAAGCATGAGAGTGAGAGCTTCCAGTTCCAGCTAGCTGCAGGGATCTAAGCATCTACGGAGTACTGTAGCTACTTAATTAGTTAAATTAAGTAGCTCTGCCTCTCCATCTCATGGAATCTTGTAATACTAAGTAGGAGCAGTAGCTGAGTCTGAACGCTGGATAAATTGCACGCCATCGTCGGTGCGGATACTCTATGGGAGAAGGGCCGCCTGATCTCTGGCCCTCTACTGAGTGTCAGCTCAGCTGGCAGTGTTGTGTTGTCCAGAGGTGTAACAGGTATCAAGCTTCATCCTCGGTTGTTCAGTATTTGAGTCGCCAGTCTGATGATGGAATTCTAAAATTTGGGCGCGCAAAGCAAGTACTAAAACTGGTCATTTAGAGGTGAAGCTATTGTGGAAATAATTCATCCATTCCACCCTTTGAGCTGCTCCACTCTGAGGTTGCATGCAGAAACTATACGACTGTTAAATACTTATAAATGTCCCTCGAGTGCATTTGAAAATGAACGCAGAAGTTTTGCTTTACGCCTTCACAGGCGGGTTGCAGAAAAAATACAATATATGGGAATATAAATAAAGCCAAAAAAGAAGGGCCCGAAGCAAAAAGTTCCGTTGCCGGGACTCGAACCCGGGTCTCTCGGGTGAGAGCCGAGTATCCTAACCAGCTAGACTACAACGGATTATGCATAGCCTAAAAATGGACTTCATTTAGTTGAATTTGAGAATAAGATGGATTAGTAGTTCTCAAATGAAGCTGGACTAGTAATTCAATAGAATTGTTGCGTAAAATGATTGCTATTACACCAGAAACAGCGCCAAACAAGCAATATTCAGAGCTCACAGAGCATCATGTGTTCCAGTCAAGTTATCCTTGCATTCTGTTCATACTTCAGAGAGCAAGCCTCAAACAATGCCCCGTCAAACCGATACCTACTTTCCCTTTTTTTTTATGGGAAAAATGTCGATTCCTTTCATCCTTGGAGGGACTAATACATAAGTTAAGCAGTTAAGCGTTGATGATGCCCTATTGCCCGGTGAGAGCATGTAAGCATTGGGCTAGGCTGCTACGACGACGATACCAATACGAGACAACAAAGATAGACCGAAACTTACACCTGCTGTGCGTGGATAACCCTGTTTGTGCGGATTGGGTTGCAGCTGGCGGCGGGCGAATCTGCGATGCACCCCCTGCAGCGGGAGACGTGATCCGTTCCTTGCACAGAGCAAAAGCAACGGACTCCAGCTCCAACCTCCAACTCTCCACTCGGCAGCAAGGAATGGCACCTGGCTTCCTTGCAAAGCAAAACGCAAGAACCAGCAACGCATATATACGCGCCGCGCTGATGCCTTCACGCACAGCAAGAACCAGAGCTCAACAGCGGCACCGGCACGCGCGCGCACGGTTGAGACTCTGTCCCAACAAGACAACTTCCCCTCCGGCCGGTGCCGGTCCGCGAGCGAGAGCGAGGCAGCATGGCGTCCGCCGCCCACCGGTCCATGGCGTCCGCCCTCCTGTTCCTCAATCTCATCATGTACGTCGTCATCGCGGTCATCGCCGGCTGGGCCATCAACTACAGCATCGACGAGAGCAGGAACTCGCGTAAGTGTATTTGTTTTTTTGACGTCGCCGCGCCGCGCCGGGCGCAAAGGCAGCGGGAAATGTTAATGGCAGATGTGATGTGTGTGTTCGTGCAGTGATGGGCGTGACGCCGCCGGTGCGGCTGTTCCCGATCTACTTCCCGATCGGCAACCTGGCCACGGGGTTCTTCGTCATGTTCGCGCTCATCACGGGAGTCGTCGGCATCGCCACCTCGCTCACCGGCCTGCGCGACGTCAGCGAGGGGTACCCCGCCAGCATGATGTCCGCCGCGGCGTCCTCCCTCGTCACCTGGACCCTCACCGTCCTCGCCATGGGGCTGGCGTGCAAGGAGATCAGCCTCAGCGTCGGGCCCGGGAGCTTGGTAACTAACTACCAATTGATCCATTGCATCTCCTTTTCTGTCTTTTCGATCGCTCGTGCCCTCTCTTACATAAGTTTCTGTGCGTCGATCTCCGTCGCAGCGCACCCTGGAGGCGTTCACCATCATCCTGACCGGGACGCAGCTGCTCTGCGCCGGGTCGCTCCACGCCGGCGCGCACGCGGTCATCCTGGAGACGCCTATCGGTGGAGTTTAGCTGAGGCGCGCGATGACGACGAACTTGGAAAAAACATGCATGTGTCATCTTGGCAGTGATTATATTGGTGTGTGTGCGTGCGTGCGAGCGCGATCGATGCTATGGCTTCTTCACACGTGCCGTGTGTGCGCTTTCTGGGTACCTAAAATTCGTGTGTTTATTATTCCTTAATTCTTTGTAAAAAAAAAAGAAGAAGGCTGGCGTGGTCTCATATAAGTGGTGAACTATCGGCGATTCTTTCCAGACTACTGCGAGTAAAATTATTGCACTTTGCACAGTTGCACCTTTCCAATATAATATACATTGAGTTTATACCAAAGAAATCTCAATAACCTGGTTTGTATTTGCGGAATGAATTTTGGACATGGTTAATTTAGCCATCCGATGAAATCTCGGGCCATCAAACGTCCAATGTTTAGTTGTCGTCTTGTAGTGTGTGGAATTTGGTGAATGAGTTGCACAATCTCTATCTCTATCTTTATCTCTACAACTAAAACACAGTAAAAACAATCGTTCACAGTGACTCCCCTCGCTCGCGCAAAAGCTTTCACAGCGACTCCCCTCGCCCAATACGCGCCGCGCGCCTGCCCCTCCCTCCTCGCCCATGCGCCTGCCCAGCGGCTCCCGGAGCTGCTCCTCCGCCTCGACGCCGCGGGACGTGCTGCCGCCTCCACGACCTGCCCGCCACCGCCACCAACGCCTCCACGACCTGCGCCGCCGCAGGATCTGGCATGCCGCCGCCACCCATCGCCCACTCCCTAGCGACCTCATCCTCACCCTCGCGCCGCCGTCGCCAGCACCGTCGGCGCCGCCAGCGGCTCCCGGAGCTGCTCCCCTGCCCCGACGCCGCGGGACGCGCCGCCGCAGGATCTGGCGCCACATCCACCGCCTCCCCAAGCTCACCCTGTCGTCCACGGAGGGAAACCACGCCATTGAGCAGGGGCTAGGTGAAGGACCCGACGAATACGACGGTGTGCTGCAGAAGCCGTTGGTGCCCTGTTGCCGATTGGACCCCCACCTCCTGTTCGTGGTGCTGATCCACACAGGTACTCATCCCTTTCTCTTCTGATGTTGCAATGGGAATGCTTACCTTGTCGCAGCATTCCACCTCATAACTGAAACATTTCCAATACATTCAGAACTGTAATCACCATCTGTATAAGGTCAACTCAGACCTGTTGTATCGATTTGTCATGGTCATTTGGGTTAACAAATTCTATCTCCAAAGTTCCTTGCTGCAAATAGGCATAATGACACAAATATTAGAGGAGCATATATTTTGTAGGTATATACAACTGAACTATTGAAGACAGAAATTCCATTATCTGTTTGACACTGAAAATGCAGAACCAGAAAATGTGATAGACCAGGAAGTTCAGTAATGCAACTATATATTAAGAAACTCTAGGTAGCTCCTAAGAACAGTTTAATGAATTGTTCGGCAACCCCTCCATGAAGTCTAGAATCAACGAACAAACATACTATAGCCAGTATGGGCCAACCTGTCCTGAGTTATTTATTAAAAAAAAAACTAACAATGCAGTGTCAGGGATCAGTTTAGCAAAATCATTTTTTTTGTGATAACTTGTTATTCTTAATAAATTGGAAGCATCACAACCATTGCATGTTGGAATGAAGTAGCCCAACGATTTAAGCTGTGATTACACGGGCACTCATACTAATAGCAATAGCAGGCATGTCCCTGTTGTATCAAGATGAGCTGAGTCTGAGATTTATAGTTATAGCAATCAGAGAAGCCTGATGTCCAGCTTGCTGTTCTGAATCTAAGAGCTTCAACTGAATTTGAGCCCATTCTTTTCCTTGCATGATGTGGCAAATATTTTTAGTTGAATTTAACCTACTGATAAGCTTTTTTTATGAGTTCTTGTTTGGTAGCTTTGTGATTTCTTACTTCTTAGTCAATCTTATGGATTCATGTGTTCAGCTACTTGGATCTTTAAGTAATTTCTCTGTGGTTGAGAAGAATAACAAATGCTATGAGCATGTGTCACATATAGTTAGTTATTTAAATGGAAACACACATTAGCATGTGGAATTGCTTAGTTAATCTGCACACTATTTGGTTCGCATAGTATTTTAATTGAATTTTTAGCATAAGGGCATTTGAAATAGTTTTTGGTTGAGGAGCATAGTATTGTGCCTGATATTAAGCGCTAATTTGACAACATTAGGTTCAAATAGAATTGACTCGGTTTGCCCAGCTCCCACTCCAGCCCTAGAAGTGATCAACCAATAGTCACTACTGACTAGGCACAATATACTCTATCAAAGAAGAAAAGGCCCAATCTGAAAGCACAATATACACCACTGACTACTGATAAATTATGTGGCTGTCTAAATCCATAGTTTATCAAAATATTTGGTTTATTTCATTGTCTTATATCAAACATTTGAATATGAGCATGTATTTCTCTTCTGCTGCATTATCAGGAACCTGTTAAGGAGAACCAACACATCGAGACAACTACTACTTTGCTTTTGAATAAGGTGTAAGCTCCAATGCTCTGTTAATGTGGATCCTCTAGCTGGTCAGGCAGATTGTATCTAGCTTAACACTATTATCTGGTAAATTTGGTTGGGCCCATCAGTAAGATTGAGATTTGCACAAGTAGAATTTAGAAAAAGAAAAGCAAAAACAGCACACACAAGTGCTAGCTAGCTTCTTTCTCTGATCAGATCTAGACAGAAAGTAGTCTATCAGACCTTTGGCTTTGTGAGTGTGAGCGATAAATTAACTGGAAATTGACTAATCAATTTGTGTTTGTGCATGGAGATGGCGCACGTGAGCTCTCCTTTTGTTGCTGCTCAGTTAGCGAGATGCCAAAGAAAGCCCCATCCTTGCTAACTGAGAGAACTGAAAATTTTCTTTCGTACATCAGTTTAGAATTTAGATGGCACTCCATGTTTCGTTTAGCCCATGAATATTAAATAGTACATACAGAGCATTATGTTACTGGCAGTGCTTAACTATATTTTCATTTTGTTCTTCCTGGTTCTTGCCTAGAGCTTAATTATTTACTGTAGGTAGACACTCAGGAATTTTAAGTGAAAATCACTGCAAATTGCAAACAGGTACATACAGAACCATGGTTTTTTTTCTTTGTGAAAGCAAGCATGGAAGAATTGATTAAACCATCAAATGTTCTTTTGTGCAATCTTGCTCAATAGATCGTGAGGATTGGTGGAATGAAGTAGCCCAACGATTTAAGCTGTGATAGAGTTACACTGTGCTTGATCCTACTCCTATTCCTGATTGGTGTAAAGATATGCCATACAAGCGCTATGTGCATAGAATTATCAATGTTTCCAACAGTTATAAACTTGCAATGGGAGTGCAAGCCCTTGAACGTACTGTCGATGTCTTTGCTTGGAAACATATACTTCCAAGTGGCATTTCAGTCATAGAAGATAGGTAACTTCATTTGAACCACCTTTCATTATGCTATATATAGAAATGGACCGTTAAGTTGATCATTTTTTTATGACTAAATTGATCATTTATTATGCTATAGGGATTTAAATGCCTTCATCCTTCTTCCATTCATGTCCGCATGGAACAATGGAAAACTCATGCCAATCTCCACGGTGAGCACAATACTTTTATGTTTGTGGTCATCTATATATATGTATTTCCAACTTATTATTTATGTCTGTCTTGTGCACAGGATGGCCAAAGACTACGGAAGAAATTTGTGATCGACCTATTGACGTATGATAGGAATTCACGGCGGTGCATGATTCCTCTATTCGTACGAGAATAACTTAGCCACATCACGGGCATAAGACAATGAAAGGGATAGTTGTGGAGGACTTATCTATCATGCATTTATTTCGACATTGTTACTATGTTCGCTTGAGCTTATAAGCCGAATTAGCCAGTCATTCAGCAGTATTTTTCTCTCACAACAAATTAGCGAACAATACTTTCTGCCATGACTTTTCTGCCAAGTGAACAGGGCAGACACTTATTTATTTGAACGTGGCTCGAAACATTATGTTGCTAAGCCAAGTTAAATTTTATTTGTCTTCATTTCTACCCACTACTTTTTGATACTCTTACTGCGTTGAAAATTTGAGCTCCTAACCTGCTATTTTTTCTTACTTTTATTGTGTTGAATTGTATTGAAAATTTTAAGATTCCCGTAGCAACGCACGGACATTTAGCTAGTAGAGGAAGACGGGCGTGCATCATGGCATACTCTGTCTAGAGGACTAAATAAAAGAGTACTATAATCCATCCATCCAAAGTATACGGACCTGAGCCAAGCCGAGAAATTAGGTCCACATAATTTTGGGCCAATATCAGATGCACAGGCCCAGCTCTATATAATCCCAAGGGCCCCTTAAATTTCATCGTACAAAGGAAAAAAAATCTATTTTATCTCCCTCAACTATCACGAAAGTCATTTTTTTTTGTCTTCCTTAACTCTAAAACCAGAAATAGTTCCTCTCTCATCTCTCGAAACCGGTCACTTGACCTCCATGGCTATTTCTGTTGGTTGTTTTTCTGTTTTCTTTTATGTTTATTTCGGCTAATTGTTTGAAAATCATAGTAAATCACAAAAAATCATAAGATGGAAGATCTAATTGCGTTGGGCTCCACATCAGTAGATCTACACGGTGAACATATGATATGATATGCTTTAGTACAAAGTTTTTATTGTAACTTTAGATCTATATTTTTAAATAATTAATTCATAACTGTGGTTTCCCTTGTCCAATTATGGTGAAACTTTTGTGGTGGATTTATCATTGCATGCTTGAAATGAAGAAAAAAAAATTATGCTCATTGAATAATATATGACTGAGTTATAGATTTATCTATTAATTTATCTAGGTTTATATAGATAAAAACTCAGTCATACATGATCCAATGAACATGAAATTTTTGCTACATCTCAAGAATTCAATGATTAAGCCAGCATAAAAATTTCACCATAATTGGACTACAGAAACTGGAGCTATGAATTTATTACATGAAAACATAGATCTAAAGCTATAGCAAACACTTTGTATTAAAACATATGATATCATATGTTCATTGTGTAGAACTACTCATGTGGAGTCAAACACAATTAGTTCCATTTTATGAGTTTTCAGTGATTTACTATGATTTTTCAAAGATTCAGCCGAAATAAACATAAAAGAAAAAAAAACACCAATGGAAACAGCCATGGAGGTCAAGTGACCGGTTTTGAACGATGAGGGAGGAACTATTTCTAGGTTTAGAGTTGAGGGAGAAAAAACTGACTTTCACCGTAGTTAGGAGAGGCAAAATGGACTTTTTCGTTGTACAAACTTCTAGGAAATAGTCATTTGGACCCCTCAACTTTCGTGATCGTCCATTTTCCTACTCAAAAATAGTTTTTTTTTCTCTCCAACTTCAAAAACTATTGCTTTTGCACCCTGCCTGGTTTCAATGATGTTTTTCACATATGTGGCCCACGTCAGCTTGTCCCAGGTGGACAAGTTGCTGAGTTAGCAGTAGCATAAAAAAGTGACCCCACCCGTAATCCTAACTCCATCTCCCCCATTCCCTGTCGCCATCGTCCTCTCTTTTCTCTCTGGCCGTGACAAGTTGGGCATCCGTGTGGACCTATGATCGCCCTTTCCAACAGTGGGGCTTAGAGCGCGACGGAGGTGGAGTTTTACATTGGGGTACTTGCGTCACCCTAAATCCTTTTGATTTAGTTTGGATTGATGGTCTTGGGTAATGATTATGAAATGAGTAGTTGCAGTTTTATTAACGGTTGGTTAGATTTTTTTATTTGCAGTGTGCATTGTTCAATTGGACATTGATAACATTAGCGTGTAGAAGGTTATTAAAATGACTTAGATCTGCATTGCTTATGTATTAGGATTAGCTAAGCAATGTTCCAGGTTGGCATGGATGTACTATTTTAGGACTTAAATTACTCCTGTCCCTGAATAAATAGATTCCTAGAATTGTCTTAAGTCAAACTTTTTAAACTTCGACCAAATTTGTAGAAAAATCTATCAAGATTTATGACATCAAATAAGTGTCACTAGATATATCATAGAATATATTTTCATAATGTTCTCATTTTCATAGATATTGTTACTCTTTCCTATAAAGTTAGTCAAACTTAAGATAGTTTGACTTGCATGCATTCTAGGAATTGATTTATTTAGGGATAGAGGGAGTATTTGTTTATCACGTTTCGTAGTGTCAGTGATGGATGTGTTTGAGCATGCTGGTTGTTATTAGAGCATCTCCAAGAGACTCTCCATATCATTCATAAATACTAGGAATAGAAATTTTGGTGAAAAATACTCTCTAACAGCTTTTCTAAATGGTCATCTAAATATAGTCATCTTCTATTCCGGATTTTTCGCTAGCCAAATATAGAAGACGAGAATGACTCTCTAGAGTGCGCATGAGACATAGAAAAATTGTTGGAGAGTGAAAAGATATAGAAAACGACTTTTATGCAAATGACTCTTCAAATGATGATTTAGAGAATTAGATTTAGAAAGGCTCTTGGAGATGCTCTTAGGTTCTTTTTCAACAGAGAGTTTATAAATGATGGGAAAACAAGCATTATGTCGGTGGGAGTAACTATCAGATATAGAGTGTGATAAGGTATCACTACCAAAGGTTGTTGATCGTTTAAAGGATCACTTACTACTACACAAATGATTTTGCAAGACGGTGCCCTTTTATTAACGGAGGCGGTCACAAAATCCAACCACCTCGGTTAATGCCTGCGATTAACGGAGGCGGGCATTTTTCATTTACCGAAGCGGTCACGTTTGCCCGTCTCGTAAAATCGATTTATGAAGACGGGCATCTTAAGACAACCGCCTCCAAAAACCTCTATTTTCGGAGGCGGTCATTTTAAGGCAACCCTCTCCATAAATCAATTTCTAGAGGCAGGCACACTATAAGGCCCCCCTCCAAAGATAGTGGCCTAGCTCCCAGCCCAGCAAAAGCCCATCTATACCATTCTACCGGGCTCATATATAGCACTTACCTGAACTCTAGCCTCACATCGCTCCTCCCTAGCGCCGCTCCCCTCCTGAGTTGACCCGAGCACGACGCTCCTCCCCTCCCGATTCTAGACCCGGGCACGGCGCCCCTCTCCCTCACAGCGCCACTCTGAAAGGTCTTGATGGCTAGAGGGGGGATGAATAGCCTTTAAAAAATTCTACAAAGACAAGCTAAACAAGTTTATCAATATAACAAATAGCGAGATACGAGTTTTGCTTAGCCTATGGGGTGTTTGCAAGCCACCTAACCAATTCACAATTCTAGTATATATATCACTCAACCGCACAAGATAAACCACACAACTTAGCTACAACTAAAGCTAAGTAGCTACACAAGCTAAGAGCTACACTAGCAAGCTAGCAAGGTAACTAAGAATTTTAATGCAAGAGAGAGTTAGGAGGGTATCACCGAGGGGCGAAGTATTGAGACAACCAATCAATATGATCAAGAGATGAATTCCACAATACACAACCACCAGGATCGATTAATCACAATAAGAATGATGACACGAAGATTTATCCCGAGGTTCACGTGCTTGCCGGCACGCTAGTCCCCGTTGTGTCCCTCTTCACCACGTGGTTCGGTGGTCAATCGGTCTCACACCGAGCCTCTCAAAAGGCGCCACAAGAACCTACCAAATGGCAAAAGGTTGCAAATGACACGAGCAATCCACTAATGTTGCCTTTGGCGCTTCGCTGAGGTAGGCACAAACCCCTCACAATCATCGGAGGTGGCCAAGAACAATCACCAACTCTTGCCAACGCCTCCAAGCTGCTCCAAGCCGTCTAGGTGGCGGCAACCACCAAGATGAACAAGAATCCCGCAGCAAATCAACCACCAAGTGCCAACTAGATGCAATCTCACAATGCAAATGCACTTGGATCACTCAATCTTACTTCGAATATGCAAAGAAGCAAGAGAGATGAGTGGGAGGGGAGTTGCTTAGCTCAAAGTGCTCACAAGTATGTCAAAGAGTGCAAGAGAGGGAGCTTTGAGCCGGCCAACGAGTATTTATAGACGTACCCCTTCGAATAGAGCCGTTAGGCACTCGAAATCGCTGAAGTCGCGCTGACCGGACGCGCTGGTCGCGCGGACCGGACGCGCTGGTCGCACAGCGTAGCTCGACCGGACACGCTGACCCATAAACGACCGGACACGCTGGGCTCGACCGGACGCGCTGGTCCCGTAACGGACCGGACGCGCTGGTCAAGCCTGAGCAGTGCTCTAACGAAACAGCGACCGGACGCGCTGCAGAATTGACCGGACGCCACAGTGCCAGCGTCCGGTTGGAGTCCAGTAAGCTCCCAGATCGACCGGACGCGTCCGATTGACTGTGACCGGACGCGCCACCGCGTCCGATCAGAAGACCAAGGCGCGCGCAAACCCTAAGCACTGACCGGACGCGTCCGGTCAAACAGAGACCGCATCCGGTCCAGTGTCCGGTCACCTCTGTGACCTCCGTTCGCCTCCGTTTCTTCTCCGACTTCCGGCGTAGTGGAAAATAGTCGTTTCAACTCCTCGAAAACGCCTGAATCCCGCCTCGCAAGCTCGCCGGGAGGGAGAGAGGACTCCAAATCCTCTCTACCGCTCAAATTCCAACGCCATCGCAAATGTGCTAACACCACCAAGTGATCACGTCATGTGCGAGTGTGTTAGCATTTTCACAATTATTTTTCGAGGCGTTATTAGTTCTATCCAAATACATATGATTATGAAATGCACATCTAGAGGCACTTAGGAGTTCAATAGCCGCGTCATTCCCCTCTTTATAGTACGGCTATCTATCCTAAAATGTAACCACACCCACTAGGTGTCTTGGTTACTAAAACACAACCCTTAAGCATATACCTTTGCCTTGATCACGTAAGGTTGCGTCCAAATCCAAGTGTGGCCATCATGATCACCATATCCATCTTACCACCAACCTTGGAATGTACTAATCCTCATATGCTACATACAACTTAGGTATAGGATTAGTACTTAGGCATTGTCACTAATTACCAATACCAAACATAGGACTTTCACACTCTCTCTCCTCTTCCTCGTAGCGCCACTCCCTCTCCTCTCCCTCACACCGCAGCGCCCCTCCCTCTCCTACCTCCGGCGACTCGCGGGGTCTCTACGGCGGCGTCCCCGCGTGGAGTCGCGGATGTGCGGACCCTGCAGGCGGCATCCCGGCGGCAGCGCGGGCGGCTCCTACAGGCGAGCGGGTTGGCGG
This sequence comes from Saccharum hybrid cultivar R570, assembly GCA_038087645.1. NCBI lineage: Eukaryota > Viridiplantae > Streptophyta > Magnoliopsida > Poales > Poaceae > Saccharum > Saccharum hybrid cultivar. The sequence continues at coordinate 23,442,682 of JAQSUU010000496.1, forward strand.
CACGGGCGGCTCCTCCTAGTGGCGAGCGGGCGCCACCTCCTTGCGGCGGGTGGGCCTGCGGCGCGGACAAGTCGGCGGGCAAGCTCCTCTCCCTTCGGCGCTGAGCTCCCTCCACCACAGCGCGCGGCCCCGACGAGCTGCGGTGGAGCAGATCTCGATGCGGCGGCGGGCGGGCCGACGATGCGGCAAGCAGCCAGATCCAGATCTCGGAGCAAGCGGGCTGACGGCGGTGGTGCAGATCCAGCCGCATGTGCTCGCGGTGGCAAGGGCTTGCGGCCGCCCGTGCTCGGGGCGGCACGGTAGCAGGCGCTCGCAGCCGTCCGGATCTGACAAGCGGCGGCGGTGGCGGCGCTCAGATGGGCTTGGTGGGCTTCGTCGATGGGCTCAGCGGTCTCCATTGATGGGCTCGTTGGATTTTTTTATTTTTTATCTGATTAACCAAGGCGGGCATATCAACCGCCTCGGTAGTTATGTGATTTACGGTGACCTTTGGTTGAAGGCGGTTGGATTGCCCGCCTCAAAAAAAATCCATTTTGCCCATCACGCAAAAAATTTCTGTAGCGCTGACTGCACAATTGAAGATGGTTTGCATTGGCTTATTTTCTAGAAAAGATCTGAAAAAGAATAGAGTATGTGTTTTGGTTGATGACAAAGCATGCCTAGAGATGTCTAATGCCGCTGTTGCCGGAAATTTAGGCACCTGCGGCCATAAATTAAAGCCATTTTCATGTACCTTGAGTCACGCTAGTAGATACTGCAATGGAAAGATATGTGATCCTGCACACAATATAGCGTGCAAGCTATTAAAAAATACGGTACAATTTGGACAGAGCATGTGAATTAAGATACCATTTTTTTCTTTTTATATGCTAAGCTGATAAGGGCCGAGAGTACATTAATGCAGGTGTGATAGTTTGCACAAATAAAACAAGTACGGTCACGATTTCAATTCATACTTGACGTGAGAAATTACACTACTATTCATCGCTCTCGCTCTCAATTCACATCATCGCTGCGTCTGCGTGAAAGAAAAACACTCACATGTACACCGTCTACGTACTCCCTTTTTATCGCACTGCGCATCTTTAAAAACAGCTCCATGCATCGAGTGATCTATAACTACCAGCTCCTTGCCTCCCATATTTTCTCATCAAAGCATCGACGATCTCACACTTGCACCGATCACGATAACCATGGCGCCCAGGCTCCCCGCCGTTCTCCTCGGTTCCTGCGCCGTCCTCCTGGCGCTCGCCACGCCGCTGCTCGCCGGCGACCCCGACATGCTCCAGGACATCTGCGTCGCCGACTACAAATCGCTCGAAGGCCGTGAGTCACCCGTACTCGCATTCCTACATGTGCATTGGCGTTGCATTACTGATTGACGAACGTGTTTAATTTGTAATAATTGCCCGTTCATCAGCGCTGCGGGTGAACGGGTTCCCTTGCAAGAGCGAGGCGAACGTGACGGCGGACGACTTCTTCTTCGGCGGGCTGGCCACGGCCGCCGACGTGTACTCGGACAACCCGGTGGGGTCGACGGTGACGGCGGCGGACGTGGCGGTGCTCCCGGGGCTCAACACCCTGGGCGTGTCCATGGCGCGCACGGACTACGCGCCGTCGGGCGGCGTCAGCCCACCGCACGTGCACCCGCGCGCCACGGAGATGCTCTTCGTCGTGGAGGGCACCCTCGAGGTGGGCTTCGTCACCGCGGCGGCGAACCGGCTCTTCAGCCGCACCGTCGGCAAGGGAGAGGCGTTCGTGTTCCCCCGCGGCCTCGTGCACTTCCAGCGGAGCGTCGGGGACGCGCCCGCCGTGGCGATCTCGGCGTTCAACAGCCAGCTGCCTGGCATGCAGACGGTCGCCGGGGCGCTGTTCGGCGCTGCACCCGCGGTGCCGACGGACGTGCTGGCGCGGGCGTTGCAGATCGACGGTGGAGTGGTCGAGAACATCAAGTCCAAGTTTGCGCCCAAGTAGGGCATCCACTACACATGTTTCGAATTGCAAATGTGCAAGTGATCGAAAAGAGTGTACGCTCAATACTTACTAATAAAAAGTGAACAAGTTATTTCAAAGAGATTAATGTGATGCTTTATTTGGTAATTTGATACTTCAAACCGCACACATGTCTGCTTTACTTTTTTTTATTATCATAATGTCTGCTTTACCATGTAGTAAAGTCCTTTTATTGCAAACCCGATGGAAAATTACCACTACTGACTAGTACGCATGTGTTTGGATGGACGGTTCATGTGGGTAGGACCCAGATTCCGATAGTGTTTGGTTTGGGGTTCACCTGGGCTGGGTTCGCTGCTGGAGGGAATATTCCTAGAATGGGGTTGAGTTTGTCCGCCCAAAACGAAGGAACGGGGTTCGACCCACTTCTTCCTCGCGCTGCAGCAGCTCGTGCGCGGCCTCAGCGAGTGGCGACGGCTCGGTTGGCAAGCGGCAGCGGCGGCGGCCATCGGGGCACAACGGCTGCAGCGGCCGCGAGGGCGCAGCGGCGCTCGCCGTGGGGTCGCGGGCGGCAGCACCGGCGCGGAAGCAGGGAGCCACAGCGGCCGCGGCGGTTGCGCGCGGCCCGGAGCGGGAGCAGGAAGCCGCGTCGGGTGCGCCGACCCGGAGCGGGAGCAGGGCCGCGGCGGTTGCGCGCTTCGGGACGAGCGGAGGAAGAAGAAGGAATCATAGGCTGACGTGCGAAGGCCGCCGGCGCCACGCACGTCCCATCCGATGGCTGCCGCCGTCCACCTCCGCCCTCTCCACTCGTTCGCCCTCCCTCTCCCCGCAGCGAAGGCCGCGCCGAGTTGGCTCCCGCTCCCGGCAAAACCCGGTGAGCGGAGGAGGGGCAGCCGCGTAGCCCTGCTCCTCTGCTCCGCGTCTTCCCCCGCGCCAGCGTCTCCCTCGTCCTCGGGCGGGGACGGCGCCGCGGCGTCGGTCGCGGCAAAGTGGGTGGAGTGGATCCCGCGTGCCGCGGCAGGCGCCGGGTCGGCGGCGGGCCCCGAGCAGGTGCTCAGGCTCATCTCGGGCGCCGCGGCCACGCCCATCTGCCAGTTCGTCGACAGCCCGCGCACCTTCCTCCATTCCGTCGACCCGCGCGTCAAGCTGGTACGTAGCGTCCTCGCTTTCTCCCAGCACGTGTAGTGGATAGACTTTACTATCCTGTAGGGGTGGGCGAGGAGGGTGCATGGGTGGTGTTTGTGGGAATGTCGTCGCGATTGTGAAACGATAAATAGAAATGTGTCAAACTATCTGTCGGCCCCTCGTTGCTGTACTAAAGCTACCGTGATTCAGCGACTGGGATGCAAATCAGTGAATGAATTGGAGAGGGAGGGAGGCAAGCAGGCAAACATTCCCAGCTCGCTGTTTTTTTTTTTTTTTGCTTCTGGGCAACTGTGCATATTTCTCTAGCTGACCATGAGTCCTATAACCATTATGCTGCTTTGCTATTTTCATGAAAACAGCTTGTGTTTAATTAATATGTGATTATTAATTGATTTCCTACCTTTGAGTAGAAATGCTGGCAGGATCTAATCATATAGTTCTGTTAAATTAGTTGCGTCCTTCTAATATATCTCTTGTGATTAACTGACATGAATTCGAACGACACTCAAAAAATAACATAAAGCAAACATTATTTCTCCAGCTGTTGTGATTTCAGAAACTTTGAAGCTAACAAAAACATTCCATGGAAGTAATATTGGGAGATGTACGCGACTCTGAAGAGGTTGTGCTTTTGATAATGCTTTAGTATTTCGAGAATAGTAAAAAAATTATGTAACATCTTAGCCAGAATAGTTCCTAACTACAACAACAACAACATAGCCTTTTGTCCCAAGCAAGTTGGGGTAGGCTAGTGATGAAACCCAAAAGAGACGAGAAACAGGGAGACACAAAAAAGGACATAAAGGGAGACAAAAGAGGTCACGGTTCCGGCACGTTGATTGCCAATCTCCAAGCGCTCCTATCCATAGCTAAATCCTTAGAGATATTCCACTCCTTAAGATCTCTCTTAACGGACTCGTCCCAAGTTAGTTTAGGTCGACCTCTACCGCTCTTTACATTATCGGCCCGCTTTAGAACTCCACTACGCACCGGCGCCTCAGGAGGCCTCCGTTGGACATGTCCAAACCATCTCAACCGATGTTGAATCAATTTCTCCTCAATTGGTGCCACCCCAACCCTATCCCGAATATCGTCGTTCCGGACTAGCAAAAAGCCACTGCAAGCAGGGTTACACCCACGGGATATGCCAGGACATTCCCCGTGGCAGCTCAGCACTCACTCATCATAGTATAAATGAACAAATTTGCAACTACACTCAAAAGTGGGTTGGTAACCCAGTGGTATGATGCACCTTGGTCAGCTAGGAGGGGGGTGCTAGTTCAATTCCTTGCGAGTTGCATTTTAGTTTTTATTTTTCTATTGTTATCCCCTTAGTTTTTATTTTCCTATTTTATTATCCCATCCAGAAATTAACTGTAGATAGTATACTTCATCCCAACTAACAACATGGTACTAGATCAGTTTTTTTTTCTCGTACACGCAAGAGAGCTGCGTATCTTTGTATTAAGAGAGAAATACTAGATCAGGTTTTAATTTTCCTATTTTGTTTATCCCTTTAGTTTTTGTTTTCCTATTTTTTATCCCCTATAGAAATTAACTATAGATAATATACTTCGCCCCAATTAACAACAACATGGTACTAGCTCAATGGGGTGTGACATGTGTGCTGAATTATGTTGTAAGCGTAGGCTAGACAAGTAGTATTGTAAGTTTTTTTATGCAATATTTTTTCTCAAACACGCAGGAGAGCTAGGTATCATTATATTATAATAAGAAGAAAAAGGGGAAATAACCCTATTAGAATAGTGTTTGAATTATTTGTATTGTAATATTTTGAACTATTAGAGTAGCGTTTGAATTATTTGTATTGTAATCTATGCACATTTCGAACTGAATTGTTGAATTTAGGACGTATGATGTTATTTAGTACTTGTATGCCGAATTGAGGCGCAAATTCAACAATTATTTACCATATTGCTAAATGGATTTTTCCAAATTGCATGTAAAAATTTTAGTGTGGCATACTCGTTGGCAAAATTGTAAGTCCGCCACTACTGCAAGTATTCTTTCTTTACTTTCTGTTTTTCTTTCGCCTTGCCATTCTTTACCGTGTAGTAGGGTTTGCCCTAGCTCTTCCCTAATCGATAGAACCATCCATTATGTTTGTCAAGTTACGAGTCCTTGTATATACTTGATCGAACTGTGTTTTGCACAGTTGTCAGAATCGAGACTCTAAATCAGATCAAAGGCCTAAGATCGGAATAATAGGATCGCAAACATAAATCATAGATTCCTCTGACTAGAATTATAGAATCAGACCCCTTAATCGAGATTGTGAAGTCAGTAATATCATATATTCATATGACAGAATCGCAATTTTTTAAAATTAGGGTGTTTTGGCTATTGCTGTCGATATAGGATAGAACGCTTGAATCTCCAAACACAGCAGTTTTATTTCAACTGTAAATCAAGGCTTTTAAATTCATTACTTTATAACGATTACAATTGTGAATGCTTCAAGGACCTGTGTCCCTTCATATCTCATATCCCTTGTAAAATCGGTTTATTAGGCCACTAGATAAAGTACCTCTGTAAGCTATACCTCAAATAACCTGAAAAATCTTGGAAAAAGTCAAATTTACTTCCCACACAGGGAAGTTGTCCGGATACCCCCGTAAACTAATTTTGTGTTTAGTTTACCTCTCCAAATGTTTTAGATGATCCAACCTACCCCTAATAATATTTGTCATTTTTGTTTCTCCGCATATATGTCAGTTGGTTTTTAAGTTAAAATTTGTAGGTTGGTAGAGAACATCACAACTTATGTTAGAAAAATACATTATGAATTTTTCATATTTATTTTTGATATCTTAAGCATTTTATAGTAAATTAACCATACAGATTCAGAATTATATGAAAAATAATGATGAAAAATTCATAATGTATTTGTCTAACATAAGTTATGATTTTCGCTATGACCTTACAAAATTTGAACTTATAACTCAACTTCTATGTGGGGAAACAAAAAAGAAAAAATCTTATTAAGGGGTAGATTGGATCAAATAAAAGATCCGGAGGGGTAAATTGAACACAAAATCAGTTTACTTGTGCGGGGGGAGTAATTGAACATAAAAGATCTGGACAACTTTCCTGTGCGGGGGGAGTAATTTACTTTTTCCATGAATCTATTAGGTTGTTCCTCGTATCCTGATGGGTTGAATCTTCGTTTTTTTTTTTGGCTTGGCTATCTCTGATATGGCCACATCATGCTACCAACTTACCGTACCAGTTTTCAGTTTTTCAGCCCCTTTTCTGTGTTAACATAAATTTGACCGAAGTTCAAAGATGAACTGAATAACCTTGTGGTTGTTGACCTGTTACAATTAAACAATTCATATACTTCTTTCTGTAGGTGTGGCTCTTGGCCCTTGTCGTCCTACCAGCCAGATCAAATATTTATATGCGGTTTGGTTTGGTAGTATTCCTGGCCCTTCTTTCAATGTGGATTTTACCAAATCATGTTTGGAAGGTATGATTTTATGTTCTATCAAAAATAATTTGCAGAGAATTTAATTTGTGCTTAGCTAGCGAATTGTGGTTTCAATGGTCTTCTATTTGTTTTGAGTTTCTTTATGATGCTGATACATGGTGCATCGATCATAATTTTACATATGTAGTTGCAGCTTATGGTGTTGGTACTTTCATACGATGTGCTAATACCTTGAGTCTGATGCAGCAAAGCTGTAATTGTTGGAGTATATGTGTATTAAGCCCATGAGGCTAAGGCCCATGTGGCCCATGTATGGTTACCTATATAGCTACCCTTCTAGGGTTAGGCCAATCAATAGAATCTCAATCCCTAACATGGTATCAGCAGCTTAGGTCTCCTACCTCTCCAGCCGCCGCCGCCCCCTCCCTGGCTGCAGCCGCCGCCGCCGCCACCTTGGCTGGCGCCGTGGCCTTGCTCAGCCATGGCCGGCCGGCGGTCTCCCCCTCCCCCTCCTTCCTATTTCCACTCCTTCCCCCCTCTCCCATCTTCTTCTTGGGCTCAGATAGCCGCCACCGCCGCCCAGACCCGTCTCCCGGGCGCAGGTGGCGCGGCCCGTCCGCCCCTCCCATCCGCCGCCCTCCCAGCCGCCGTCGGCACAGCTCTGGTCGCCCCCACTTCCCCTGCTACTGGGCGGCCCCCTCCTCCTGGCCTGGGCGCAACCCATCCTCTTCCCTTCACCCCTGCTGCCGCCGCCCTCACAGCCGCCGGCGCCGAGTCTGCCGCCGCCGCTGCTGCAGGGGGCGCGCGGGGGGGGGGGGGGGGTGTCCTGCTGAGGATGTGGGGGCTGCTGCCGCTGCTACCCTTACAGAGCAGCCCGCCGACGCCGTCCATCTTCCCGGCGTCGGGCTGGATGCCGGCGGACTCCTCCCTGTTGGTGTTCAGGTCTTCCCGGCCCCGCCTCCACCACAGCTGACCCACCTCTACGCCGGTCGTGACGCCTCGCCTCTCGCCGCTGCCCTCGTCGCTGCCCGGACTGCAGCCGCTGAGGGTCAGGCTCGTCTTCGTGCGGCCGCCCTCGCCTGGGAGCGCGAGCGGGATGCGGCCGACGCCCTGGCCCGCCAGATCGCCGATGTGGAGCAGCGCCTCGTCCCTCCTGTCTACCACGACATCGGGGCCACCTCCTCCGGCTCGACGGGCCACCTCACCTCCACCACCGCGGTCATCTGGCACGACCCTGCCGACCCTCTCGTGGCGCAGCTGCACTACCAGGCCGGGCGGGGGTCCAGAACATCCGTCTGCTCGTCCCGGTGGTTCTCGAGCCCGAGTCGCCCTCCTATGCCCGTTGGAGGGACCTGGTCCTCCTCACCCTCCGCCGCTACGCCCTCGACGATCACGTCCTCGCCGATGCCACTGTCGCGGCCCAGACCCCCTCGTGGCTGCGCCTTGACAGCATCGTCCTCTCGTGGATCATCGGGACGATCTCCCTCGACCTCCACGACCTCGTCCGCAACACGGCGGATGCTCGCCAGGCCTGGCTGGCGCTCGAGGGCCAGTTTCTGGGCAACGCCGAGGCCCGGGCTCTGAGGCTCGATGCGAGCTTCCGGACCTTCGTCCAGGGTGACCTCTCTGTTGGCGAGTTCTGCCGCAAGATGAAGACCATGGCTGACTCCCTTGGTGACCTTGGCTGGCCCGTGGAGGACCGCATCCTCGTCCTCCGCGGGCTCAGCGACCGCTACGCCCACCTCAGGACGTGGATCACCCGTCAGCGGCCCTTCCCCACCTTCCTACAGGTCCGTGAGGACCTTGTCATGGAGGAGCTCACTCAGGGCATCCAGCCAGGGTCCGCCACTTCTCCGGGGTCCTCGTCCTCCTCGACGGCTCTGGCTGCTACTCCGCCGCGTCCGTCTGCTCCGCCACGGTCGTCCGCTCCACCGCCACCGTCTCTCCTGGGTCCCCCTCCCTCCGGCCCGAGCGGGGGTGGGGGGGGTCGTGGCGGTCGTCGTCGCCGCGGAGGAGGCCGCGGGGGCGGCCGGGGTGGTCACCCCTAGGCTCCGGCACCGGGTGGACCGCAGGGGGGCACCATGGTCTTCCTTCCAGAACCCGTGGTCCGGGCGCATCTCCATGTGGCCCTTCCATGCTCCCGGGACCGACTCACGTCTACCGGCGGCCATGCTCACCGGAGCTCCACCTGGCGTTCCTCCTCCCGGCGCCTTCCCTGTTACGTCGTGGGCTCCACCCTTCGGGACTCCACCTGGGGTCGCCGGCTGGGACCAGGCAGCTCTGGCTCGCTCGTTCAGCACTATGGGCCTGACACCTCCGGTCGGACCCGAGTGGATCGCTGATTCGGGAGCCACCTACCACACCACCCCTGACCCCGGTATACTTTCGTCTCTCCACTCCCCCTCTTCCTCTCTTCCTTCGTCCATTATGGTCGCAAATGGTTTGTGTCTTCCAGTCACGTCTGTGGGTACCGTCGATGCTCATGGCTCCTTTCGTCTTCCTGATGTTCTTGTTGCTCCTTCTATGGTTCATAACCTTCTTTCTATTCGTCGTTTTACAGCTGACAATTCATGTTCTGTGGAATTTGACTCTTCTGGTCTTACTGTAAAGGATTTGGCTACCCGGCGTCCTCTGCTCCGATGTGACAGCTCCGGGCCTCTTTACACCCTTCGCTTCCCGACGGCTACTTCGTCCTCTCCGCCATCCGTTTTGTCAGCTGCCTTCGCCGCTTCTACTTCCTCTACTACTTGGCACCGGCGCGTCGGCCATCCTGGACGTGATGCCCTGATGCAGCTCAGTCGTAGTTCCGGTCTTCCATGTACTCGGGCTCATGATAAGCAACTGTGTCATGCGTGCCAATTGGGCCGACATGTTCGTCTTCCGTTTCATAGTTCTACTTCCCATGCTGCCCGCATTTTTGATCTTGTACATTGCGACCTATGGACATCTCCTGTTATCAGTCTTTCTGGTTATAAGTACTATCTTGTGGTGGTCGACGATTTTTCGCATTATTCGTGGACTTTTCCCCTCCGTGCGAAATCTGATACATTTCCCACGCTCCTTCACTTCTTCACTTGGGTGTCCACACAGTTCAGCCTCACCAAGGCCGTCCAGTGTGACAATGGGCGTGAGTTTGATAACTCCACCTCCCGAGCCTTCTTTCTCTATCACGGTGTTCAGTTGCGCATGTCTTGCCCATATACCTCTTCGCAGAATGGCAAGGCTGAGCGGATGATTCGCACCACCAACGACACCGTGCGCACCCTCTTGTTTCAGGCCTCTCTTCCTGCTCGCTTCTGGGCTGAGGGCTTGCACACCTCCACCTATCTCCTCAACCGTCTTCCTTCCGCTGCCTGTCCCGCTCCCACGCCACACCACGCCCTCTTTGGTACCCCTCCTCGGTACGATCATCTACGCGTGTTTGGGTGTGTTACCCCAACACCGCTGCCACTTCTTTCCATAAGCTGGACCCCCGCTCCACTCTTTGTGTCTTCATCGGGTACTCACCGGATCACAAGGGGTACCGGTGCTTTGACCTTACCTCCCGACGGGTTCTCATCTCTCGCCATGTGGTGTTTGATGAGTCCGTCTTTCCCTTCTCCAGCACCACCACCCCTCCTGTTCCTGACCCCCCCTCTCTTTTTCCCGCTGACACGGTGGTCCAGCCACCTTTTCCGTGGTCTCCTGCAGGTACTGCTTCGTCGCGCTCCTTGCCGGCCTCCTGTCCCGGCTCCCCGGTGGGTCCGGGCCCGTCGTCCTCTGGCGCGGCCCCGACCTCTCCGGTTGGCGCAGACCCGGGGCCTTCGTCCCCCGCTTCTGCCCCGGGGGGGCCGTGCCGGTCGCCGTCGCCGGATCCGGCCCCGGCACCTCCGTCGAGGTTCGCCACGCCGGTACGGGTGTACCAGCGCAGGCCGCAGCCGCCGCCACTCGCAGACCTTTTTTCGCCGGGGACGCTGACACCACCGCCGCAGTCCCCGCCGGCTCGTGGTGCACCGCCGGTCTACCACCCGCCGCTTCTTCACCGACACCCGCGGCATGTTCACCCGATGGTGACACGGCACGCGGCTGGCACACTGCCGCCTCGGGCACTTGCGGCTTCGCCCGGCGGCGCGCCGGTCTCCCCGGTGCCCTCTTCTGTCCGCGACGCCCTGTTGGATCCTCACTGGCGCCGCGCGATGGAAGAGGAGTACGCCGCGCTTCTCGCCAACCAGACGTGGGAGTTGGTGCCCCGGCCGCCGGGCTTCAATGTCGTCACCGGCAAGTGGATCTGGACCCACAAGCGTCGGGCTGATGGCACTCTCGAGTGCTACAAGGCTCGATGGGTTCTTCGGGGTTTCACTCAGCGTCCGGGAGTCGACTATGATGAGACATTCAGCCCGGTGGTTAAGCCGGCCACCGTCCATACCGTGCTCTCACTGGTGCTTGCTCGGTCATGGCCCGTCCATTAGCTGGACGTCAAGAATGCCTTTCTACACGGCCTTCTCACCGAGACAGCGTACTGCAGTCAGCCGGCAGGGTTCGTTGATTCCTCCCGCCCTGACATGGTCTGCCGGCTCAACAGGTCTCTTTATGGCCTCAAGCAGGCACCCCGGGCGTGGAACCACCGGTTTGCTGCTTTCTTGTTGACACTGGGGTTCGTGGAGGCCAAGTCTAATACATCACTGTTCATCTACCACCATGGAGCTGACACTGCGTACTTGCTGCTCTATGTTGATGACATTGTCCTCACAGCCTCCAGTGAGCCACTTCTCCGCCGGATCATTGCCGCTCTTCAGCAAGAGTTTGCTATGAAGGATCTGGGTGAGCTCCACCATTTCCTCGGAGTCACTGTTGAGCACCGTCCTGCCGGGTTACTTCTTCACCAGCGGCAGTATACTCGAGATATCCTGGAGCGGGTTGGGATGACTGACTGCAACCCCTGCTCCACTCCGGTTGATACTCAGGGCAAGCTGTTCGAGGTTGAGGGACCCCCAGTGTCTGACCCCACTGCATACAGGAGTCTCGCCGGTGCCCTTCAGTACCTCACCTTCACCCGGCCGGATATCACCTATGCCGTTTAGCAGATCTGCCTTCACATGTATGATCCCCGGGAGTCTCACCTCACGGCTCTCAAGCGCCTCCTCCGCTACCTCCGGGGCACGCTCGACTACGGCCTTCTCCTCCACCGGGCCTCCTCCGCCGACCTCGTCGTCTACACTGATGCTGACTGGGCGGGGTGTCCGGACACTCGACGCTCCACCTCCGGCTACGCTGTTTTCTTGGGCGGCAACCTAGTGTCCTGGTCGTCCAAGCGCCAGCCGGTGGTCTCCCGGTCCAGTGCCGAGGCGGAGTACTGCGCTGTTGCTAACGGCGTGGCTGAGGCCTCCTGGCTCCGGCAGCTTCTCGCTGAGCTGCACACTCCGCCCTCCCGGAGCACACTGATCTACCGCGACAATGTCAGTGCGGTCTACCTCTCCACCAACCCCATCCAGCACCAGCGGACGAAGCATGTAGAGATCGACCTCCACTTTGTCCGTGATCGGGTGGCCATGGGCGAGGTGCGGGTCCTTCATGTTCCGACTACCTCTCAGTTCGCGGACATCTTCACCAAAGGCCTCCCGTCCTCGACCTTCGCCGAGTTTCGCTTCAGCCTCAACATCACTGGTGGCTCGTTGCGTCTGTGGGGGGTTGTGTGTGTTCTTTCTTGTTCAGCCTGGAACTCCGCTGCGCCGGTAGTTCAGACTGCGGGGGGGTGTTGGAGTATATGTGTATTAGGCCCATGAGGCTAAGGCCCATGTGGCCCATGTATGGTTACCTATATAGCTACCCTTCTATGGTTAGCCCAATCAATAGAATCTCAATCCCTAACAGTAATGTCTGGCTTTTAACTTCACCCTTGGCTGCCCATTCGTTCTAATGTAGCTGTTAATTTTCCTTCTAGGAGTTAGGATTCAGCTAATGTTATTTACCATTTTGCTCCACGGTTTCTGTTCCCTCGTATATTCAAACTGTCTGTTCTTGTGGGATGTGCTTGTTTGTACCTGTAAACAAAATCATGTTTACTCTGTAGGATCAACTTGGAAGGGTTGCTCTCCTTTCAGGATTCTTATTCATCATGCTGGGATTTGGTGCTGATGGTGCGCCTTCATTAGTCCAGACGAGAACACCTCCACCTTCTGTTCTGGGCATACCGAACATTCCTTGCTCCACAAGTGGGTATTCTTACACAATCTTGAAACTGGGACCACTGCAGTTTACAAGGAAAGGCCTCTCAGTAGCAAGTACTTCAGCAAGCCTCTCCTTTGCGGTATGTCCTTCACTTAACTTACAAGTATTTTAGGCAAACACTCTTTGGCTTAATCCTTCACTATCTTACACTTTTTTATGCCTTCTGTTTACATCCAACAAACCACACCTGATGGAGAGCACACTGTTTGTCATTCCTTTTGGATATTAAGAGTGACTTGGTTTGCATCTGAAACTATATGATATGCACTCCCAAATTTGTTGTTTGTATGCAGATATTCCAAAGTGCAAGTCTCTGCTTGACAACAACCACTCCCGAGCAGCTTGCCTCTGCTTTGTGGTGGTTTATGATTCCACTGAAACATATTGGTGTGCCAGTACCTGAGATAATACTTACACTACTACTCTCATTGAGGTTCATCAATTTAGTATTTGATGAGGCAAGTATTTATGGTAACCACCAAAGTACCATTTCTTTCTGTCTAGAAATATGCTCTGCTATTTGAGATCTAACTTTGGAGTATGATATTGTTCACATATCCAACTAGGTTCGCAACTCAGCTCTAGCGATTGTAGCACGCCGGATAAATTGGAAAAAGCTGACAGCTATGGAAACTATAGATAGTAAGTACCTTCTACATACTGGAAAAATACTTCCTGCGTTTGTAACCAATAGCTTTAACAGAACTGGTTAACAAACACTGCCAGAACCCAAACAGTCCAGACCTGCTAGCTGCTTGTGAGGAGCAGGAATCAAAAACTAATTTCTCATTGGTTAAACATGCTGTTCATTCTTATCAATGCACCTGAAATTAACCTCAACTGTCCAAAGTCACCCTTGGACAATGTAATTTAGCAGGGGTAGACTTGCAGTATATGATTTCTTAAGCAATGAGTGAGGCATTTGTGTTCCAGTCTTTCAGCATTGATAATTTTGTCCAAGTAATCTATTCTGGTGATAAGATTGGGGGAAGAATGAGATGTCATGCATTGCTAAAATTAAAGGCAATTTAGGCCATGTCAAAATACATACATAGTTTTTGAAAACTAAGTTAATAGTGGCCAAAACAGTATTTTTACAACTTTAAAAGTGACTCCTGAAAAGCATATACATCTTAGTTGAGTATGCCTAATTTCAGCAGTACCTTTTATGTTGCAATTCTTCTAGTTCTGTTGCACTCATCCCATGCGTGAGATCTTATATGACTAGGAGTCTAGGACTACCATTAATTGCTTTTACATGATATCTGTATGGAAACATTAACTGAAATATCTTATGTGCAACTGTAGTTTTCTTCAACTATGTCCAGCGGATATTCAAAAATATATTTGATCACGCAGAGCAAATATCCAAGGTTAGTTTTTTCTTTCCTTTTCTCTTTTTGTTGTCACTGGCTTGAGTTACAATAAATTCATTGTGCAATTCCTAAAAAAAGGTAATTTGCTGAACATGGCCCATGGCTTTGAGTTAGGTATGTATTTTGAACTTCTGTGCAATAGAAATGACTTTGAAACCAGAACTCCTTGTCCTGGGTCAAATATACTTCATAAGTGATAGTAGGATGATACTGTTTTAAAAAATTGCACTAGAACCATGGAACAGCAAGTAATTGCCTTAACTATACAGGTTTGTTAACCCTTGCTGATATTGGTTCCTGATGCATCCATAAATCATGCCTGCATTTCCTAGCATCCAGCTATGTGACTGTTTGGTCCATCTCAAAGTAGAACCAACTATTTACATGAAGCACACGCTAGTTATTTTCTCTAAGTTTAACTGGACACTGGCCAAGCTAGTCAGGGAGCACATGACTGTATTACGCTGTTGGGACATGTCAAGACTTGTGTCTAGACCACATACCATCTCACCTTATTGACCTGAAGTCAGCACATTGTGGTACAGGAGACAACACAAAAAGGATATGGAGTCTTAATGAAAAGAAAAGTGCTCTTCCAATGATATCGGGAGCTCACAGAAAGTGTGAAACTTGATTATATTGCTCTGATGCTTAGCATTTTTACTTTTTGAGGCACTCGATTTTGTTCAGAGCATATATTAAAATTACGGCTGTGCCAAAATTTATGCGCATTTGATTACTCCAGATATTTACTTTTGAATTATGTCTTACTTATTTGTCCAGGCAATGGTAGCTCGAGGATTTCGTGGCAATCCAAGCAATCACAAGATCTACTTTCTTTCAGAATCATCATTTGGAATTGCGGATCTTTTTTCATTGCTTTGCCTATTTGCTGTAGTGAGCTTGGCTTCCTTTTCTGACCAGTTGGTTTGATGGCAGCAAAAAGGTATTCATGGATATCCACCTGTTTGATTTTTTGTTTTGGCGGTAACAAGAATGGTGTGGAAATGAGCTAGAATTCAAAGTGTATATTTCATATGATCATTGGAAACTGGTGCAACGGATCACACTAACATGGCGTTCCAAGCAGGTAAGTTTAGTTAATGTGCTTTTATCTAAAGATGAGATGTCCATGTCTATTGTTTCTGAACGACTTCTTAATTTTCCATCATTTGTAGGCACAACATGACTTGGATTCTTTGCGAGGCAGATAATCACGGAAAGCTAAGTGCACACGTGGAACTGTTTGATGATGTTTGTTGAGTTGACCCTAGTTAGGAAACATCAAACATGTAAGCGAATATTGTTGAAAGGAAATTGCCTCGGCAATGTATCCTTGTTGGCCGCAGGCAGTGTGCCCCCAAGTTCTGTTGTACCCTATCCGTTACAATTACCCGTTCCAAATTGTGAGTAGTATTAGGTTTATCATAATTCATAAGTCAAACTTCTCTAGCTTTGACCAAATTAATAGAAAATTGTACAAACATCTACAACATCAAATAAGATTCTTTGTATGCACCATGAAATATATTTTAATGGTGTATATGTACATATGATATTTAGATGTTGATATCTTTTTCTATAAACTTGATGAAAGCTAGAAAATTTTGAGTTAGGATAGCTACAACTTACAATTTGGAACAGAAGAGTTTTTTTTTACAGAGAATAGAAGAGTAATTAGGACTATGCAAAAAAAAAGTAGAAATAAAATCCACTTACATGACATAGTCAATTTTACTCCAATTTTAAGTGCACGAGTTATTCTGTCTATTATTTGTATTTGACCAATGCTACGATAAAATATTCGGAGGTACAGATGGTTCAGAAAAGCGATGTTCAGGATAACTGTGAATTCGAATCATTAATAAAACAATCATGTATGTTTCAATAGTGAGAGTAGTTTAGAGCAACTTTAGCAAGATCCATCCTACTTTAGTGGTTGAGGGCAGGCAGTGGGGAGAGGGCAGGCAGTGGGGAGAGGACAATGAGGATGAGGGCGAGCGGTGGGGGACGAGAGCATGGGCCCTGATTCTATTGCTAGTTGCTTACTATAGTTAAGCTAAACAAGGTCCGAGACACATCATTCTCAACAGGTTCTGCAGTCCGTACAACCATTGCTGTTTCAACAGACCACCGATTACACATGTAGTCTGCGATAGTACTCAGAAATCAGAACATTGGAGTACAATCTCGTTTCTTAGACCATTTACACTGCTGCACCAGGATCGTTGATAACACCCAGGAAGTCATCCTTTATTGTGCCAATGCAAAACTGCAACAGCAGAGATTGGACTGTCAGAACATTGCACAAGTATAACAATGAACTGATAACAAAGCACAAAGTATGAATTCAAATGCACAATGAAGTTTTGTAATGAGAATATCCCTTTTCTTCAGCTATCTAATATGCTTTTAGCGAGGGACAAACAATAAGTTCTTGGCACAAGAAGATGTAGTGCATACAAAATCTTCTAGGCTAGTGCTAAACAAGAGTATGAGACTAGAGTATTTAAGGCCTAGTCCGTTCCAAATTAAGATACAGGACACGAACATCATGTTTTTATATGTGGCAAAAGAACAGCACAATAAGCATGCCTACATTCATGGCTGATTAATCTGGCATTAATCAAAGTTATCATTTACTAGACATAAGTTCTTTATTGTTCATACAATCTTAGAAAATAATATTAGAAAAGTGACTGCAAAATGTTATGTGTGTTCACACAATGTTGTCGAAAAAACTGGTGATGTGGTTGCCATCTGCAGGTCTATATTCAAAGGTTTGAAAAAAAGAGCATTCAAAGTTGGATTTTACTGTAAACAATGTAGACAGTAATAAGCTTACAATTTCTGTAGCATCGACACGAGTACCAATAATCTTCAGCCGCACCTCACTCTCTTTTTGAATTTTCACCTGAGTAAACAAACAAGTAACTAACAATAGCAAAATGACTACATCAAGGAGCTTTGAAAGGAACAGTTGTGAGTTTGTGACTCACCATGATACCCTCTCACATTGATGTAACATGCGTATTTAGCAAATGGATAAAAAAACATAAAAAAAATCCTATTTCAAGATATCACCAAAATTCTCAAGAGTAAACAATTAGCAAAGCATATGAGAAAGCAATAATCCAATGAATATCCATCAGAAATATAGTCTATGCTTGCTGCAAACTTGATGAGCTTAAAAGTTTACTCCCTCCGTTTTAAAATATATGATGTTTTTAGTTCATTTTTTTTAACTAATTAACTTGTCCTAAATGTCATTGCATTTTAAAAAGGAAGAAACTTCTGCAGTAGTTACAGATGATGAGAAGACTCATCACTACTACTTATGAATAGAAAAGAGGCATACCGATCCATCAGAAGTTGTGTAGTTTGGCACATCTCCCGATTGGAACTCCATATCGTCTGGAATCAACTGCATTGCAATCAAATAGCACAGAGGAAAAAAGCATTACTCAACAAAACAGTATTGACTGACATTAGTTAATTAAAGTTTAAACAAGATGTCTATGCTGGTATCCTGTGACAAAAAGCAGCAATGTATATTTATCAAAGTGATAAAGGACTAAAGGAGTGAATAAGCAGAGCATAATTCCTAGAATAATCAGAAAGAACTCTCAAACTTCTTTAAGCATTTGACACTTTGACTACGAAGCAGCTCCAAGCAAGGCAAAATCACTCACATGGTTGGACACAAAGATCTGCACCGGCCCAGCCTCCGCAAAGAAGCCCATCTGCAGTCAATAACACAAGTTTAAACATCAAACCAATTGGCAATCACATCCTCCAACACCAAGAGCATCACCACCAGCTAACCAGCACACCCAATTCGAATGAAGCAAGCACAGCCCGAGCGGGCAGGCAAGTAGGCACCCACCTTGTTCACCATGGTGACGACAGCCTCGAGGATCTCGCCCTTGAAGGGTCTGAAGACGACGCACTGGTACTTGACGGGGAAGGTGACGTATCCCGTGCCTTCCCGGATGAGGCCCTTGCCGATGTCCTCCACACCCGTGATCGCCACCACGAACCCGTGCCGCCCGCTGCAAGGCAAGAGCGACAGAAACCCCAATGCAATCTCAGCGCCGCCCAAGCCCTCCTCCTCGTAGCCCTAGCCAGGTTTAGGAGGCGATGGGAAACCCTACCTGCAGGTGCCCTCGACGTCCTTGATGAGCTTGGAGACGAGCTTGTCGCGGAGGTGCGGCCCGAAGTGCCGCGGGTGCAGCTGCATGTTCCGCTCCAGCACGATGTGGAAAAACATCTTGCTCCGCTCCCCTCGCCGGCGGCCGGCGGCGAGTCGAGTTGTGAGGCGACTAAAGTCTGTTCTGTGCTGAATGCTGATGCTTCCATAGTTCTCTTCCCCGCGAGGCCGCGACACGAGAATAATAAAGCTGTGAAACACGTTTCAGCCGTCCGATCCATCTTCTGGTGCATCATGACCGTTCAAATTAACACCTCATCCCACAATTTGGAGTCGCCACCACTCGGTCCTCGGAACCGGAAAGCCATTGAAGCCTGCATAATAATAATAAAAAAAAACTGAAGCGCCGCCGCCGCCGCCGCCGCCACCACTGCCACAGCCGGTCCGCCGCTCTTGCCCTATCCCGCTGGCCGGCCGCGGCGCCTGTGGTGGTAAGCATGGTCTCTCATCCGTATATCCCCCCGTCTGCATATGGGTGACTTGGAGGCTCGTACTTGCTTGCGCTCCTAATTTGCTTTGCTGCTTTTGTCAATTCGCTTCTTACCACAGTGGCGGAGGATGGCGTCGAAATGCGCGGCGAGGGTACCGTCTCCGCGGTGGGCGCGGTGGCGTGTCTGGGTGGGGTCGTGGGTTTCGGTCCGCCCGGCGAAGTGCGGCGCATCGGGTAGGTAACTATGTATTCCTTTTCGCTTTGCCGTAATCTGTGGCTTGAGATAAATTGGCCGTGCGTTCTGGCAGGAGGACGTGCCGTTGTGTGCACCGCCGTTAGCTTCAGACCATGCATCGACATTCACAAGGTGCGTAGCAACTAGAAATGGTTCCTTTGCTTTGTTACACTTATGTGCGTGTGATAAAAAAAATACGCCGGTTAGCTCTACACTTCTACATGATTGTAAATTGGTGCCCCGGTTGTGTCATGCCATGACTAATTTTTATGACTCGTATATTCTTTTCTTTCCTGTGGTGTGGTTAGGCTGTGGACTAATGGTGCTAAAATTACCCAATTGTGGCAATCAGTAGTCATCTAAGTTCAGAGTTCAGACACCTGTGGCAGTAAAAAAAACTGTTTATGTTATGAGAAATGTTTTAAAATTTTCAGGGGAAAGTTAAACAGATTGTTGGCTCTACTCTTCGGGATTCATCCAATGATGGCATGGAACTTGTGACAAACTTTGAATCAGACAAATCTCCTGCAGAATTTGCAAAATTTTATAAAGAAGATGAACTTCTTGGAGGACATGTTATAATGCTTGGTGCAGATCCTGCAAGCCAGACTGCTGCACTGGAGGCACTACGTGCATATCCTGGTGAGAATTTATTATCTAGTTGCTGCAAGAACTGTGATTGCTCATTGGGTTAGCCTGTTGTGTTGTTTGTCTGTTTGCTCTTATTAGTGATAGACACTGTGGGATCGTCCAGTGGTAGATCTAGCGGGTGGTTCTCTTTACTGTTGTATAAACTTGGGGTAACAGATAGGACTTAGAGGTAGAAATGGATAGAGCAGTAGAGACGCAAACCTCGGACTTGGCGGAGGAGCTCGACGTTCCCATGGCGTTGGTGGCGCGGACGTCGGGGTCGATGCAGTCGCCGGTGGGTTCTTCCCGCCGCTGGCAGTGCCACCCTCGGGATCGGCTAGGGTTAGGACGGTGGGTGGTGGCAGTGGCAGTGAACCTCGCGTTATGTGCCCTGGCCCCCCACCTCCTATTTATGGCGCTGTGCGACGGGGGCCCACCAGCCGTCTATGGGCTGGGCACCCCCGATCAGGGCGCAGGTCAAGGGCCCAGTTAGCCGTTGGGCTAACTGGTGGAGATCAATTCCAACATTCTCCCCCTTGATCTCATCTTATACTTTAACTTTAAACTTTGATTCTAATTGCTTTTACTTTTATTTGTTTCATCACAAATCAGTGTATAGAGCATGCCTCATCGTCACGGTCAGTCGCCGATAGATTTAACAGCTACAATACACATCTCTGATCTGAAACAGATTCTTCAACTTTGGGCCCTTTATTGTCCGGAAATCATAGGCTATACCATAAAACCCATGTCGACTGTGTGTTCTCTTAACACACTGGGCAGTAAGCCTTTGGTAAGCGGATCCGCAAGCACTTGCTTGTTACCTTTACGTTCAATACCCTTAGTATGATTCCGGACTTTCTCCTTAACAACGTATAACTTTAATGTCAATGTGTTTGGCAGCACACTTGACTCGTTGTCATAGGAGCAAAACTACTTAAATGGTTATTGCTGTTGATAACCATTATCAATTCCGGGTATAAGTTCCTTAACCATTTTGCCTGTCCCTCAGCCTCATATCATGCTATATTATAACTTTACATCACTGATGATACTAGAACTGTTTCTTTTGGAGCTTTTCCACAATAAAACTCCAACTGCGAGTGTTAGCTACTATGTGGGTTTCACTAAACATCTCGCCAAAATTTAACATTTGTACTCACAACTACTTGAGAGTGCTTGCACTTTCTTTCTTAGCATGAGGCCGACATTCTTAACTCCATTCCAGTGATCTATATCTGGACTGGACTTTTGCCAAAAACAACCCGGATACGTAAACTGTGTCAGGGCGAGGTCTTATCTTTGTACTCATTAAGCTTTCAACAGCTGAAGCATATAGGACGTCCATCTATAACAATCTTACATTGCTTTTGGAACATTAAAGTTCTCAAAACTATTACCCTGACCATGAGAACAGGCGTAGGTTTACCCGCATAGGTACTTTATTTCTTTAGAAACTTTTCTTAGCATGCCTATGCGATAGTCATAATACCCCTTTTATTCTATCTCGATGGATTTCAATTCTTTTAACGAGATAGATTTCACCGAGAATTTTCTCATTGAAGCTTGAGGACAAGAACTTCTTCTCATGCAGTAGATTGACATCACTATTAACCATTAAGGTGTCAACCACACAAGATTAGGAAATTAATTTCCCCTTCTATAACTTTGTACATACGCAATTGTCCTCTCATTATCTTTAACCCAAAATTTCTAATTGACTTTTCAATTTTAAATGCCACTGTCAAGAGATTTGCTCTAGTCCATAAGAGATTTCTACAGGTGGCATCCCTTACGTTCTTTTCTTTTCATGACAAAACCTCTAGGTTGTGCCACGTAATCATTTTCATAAAAATCCCATTAGGAAATGCTATCTTTACTTTCATCTGATGTAACTCAGATCATAATGTGCCACTAGCACTCATTGTAATCTATTCATTCGCTTCGCGCAAAAACTTTTGATTCAGTCGCGCTCCACATCTTTACATATTTCCTTTGGAGTCACATTTTGTCTTGTAGACCCATCACAGCCTACTGTTTTGGCTCCTTAGGAATTTATTCTAGTTCCCAAAATATTATTGGTATTATCGATTTCATTTCATCTTTCTTTGTTTCTTGCCACTTAGACGAGTGAACGCCTCTCATGGCTTCTTCAAATTAGGTGGGATTACCCTCCATTTGAATTTCACCAATATAGACTTTATAATCATCAGAAATATCTGACTTTCTTATTCTTTTAGACTTTCTGGGGCCTTAGCTACTAGCATTTCTTGACCTTTATTGCCAAAAGACAATTGATTCTATAAGGTCCTGTGTAACAAGATCCTTGTTTACGTTATTCATCCTCCTTGCGGAGTTAGATCTCTTTGTACCATGCTCCCCCAGATTGTCCCATCTTTAATTTTCTTATTTTGGGTTTAATCTGCTAAAACTCATATGGTGCATTTAGCACCGCCTTTAAAACTCTGAACACGTCCAGTATAAATACTGGCTGACTATGCTATCTTTCTGTTGGAACTGTAAAAGGTCCATGAATTTAGCTATATCTTTACTTTAGGGATATCGATATTATGACCGTCTTACTCCCCCGACGATCACATTCATCTTTTATAGATCACTTTAGTATGCATCGCATTGTCTGAATTATGGGGAAGTGTCTTTCTTAATTGTCTCACCTTTCTCCCCCTCGAAATGTGGTACAAACTTTTCTACCACAATTTCGAAAACTATCCAGAACTCTTGTGAATGAGGAAACTTTGATTACTTTCTTCATCCACATGATTACATCATGCAAATGAAATTATTTCTTAATTCGTTGGGAGTATTTTTTTTTCTTCATTTCACTTCAAAAACTCAACAGAGTCTTTTATCATTAATACTTTCGCAAGTCACGCTTGCATGTCATTCTTATCTTGAGGTTTGTCTGTAACTTTCTGTTCTCCTTAAACTTATACTAGGATAGCATAAGAGCTACCCTAATCTTTCTCCCTGTGCGAGATACACTCAAAGCACATGAGTCATCACAACTTTCTCCCGCCATGCAGGATAAATACTATGTTAAATTTCTCCCGCCATGCAGGATTGATTAACATAAGTACTATGCCAACTTTACCCCGCCATGCGGGTATTTTCTCAAACTTTTCCCGTCATACGGGTACTATCACAAACTTTTTCCCGCCATGCGAGATAATTTTCTTGAAGGGACATAAATATCAATATTGGCTCATATTCAATCAACAAATTTAGAAATAAATCCAAATACTCTTTAACACATATGCTTAATCCGACGTTGGTCAAATTAAACATGCATGTCACTTATTACATTTCAAATCAAGATGATTAAGTCTAAAATTATATTACTTATTACATCTTTTATCATGATGATAAAAACTAAAAACTAAATTCTTCTTCATAAGGAGTACATAAAAGGCATCTTTTAAAATAAACTCTTAATGTTCTATTTCTTTCTTGGATCAATATCCTAGAATTCTTTTCTTTTGAAGCCATTCTTTAAAGAGACCGCAGTCCCTTACACAATGGTCTTCTTTCTGCAAAATTACACTTTTCATCTTCTGAGTCACAAGTACCCAGCTCATTTTCTTTTCACCCTTCAAGAATAAAGGCATAAAGTTCTTTATCTGAAAAACATCATCAATAATGAGCATGAAAATAACCCTACATTGGTCTGGTTAAAGACATGCACATTAAACTTTTAAACTTTAAGTTCTATTCTATATCAACGTTGGGCAGAAATAGAACAAAACCATCAATCTTATACATCAATTCCACATCACCGTTGGGCAGAAATGGAATTAACATATGAAAACTCAATTATCTTATAACCCTCTTCAAAACTAAATTCTCCCGTTTGTTCGAATTTAATTTTGAAGATCATCATCATCATTGCAGCGGAAACATGAAAACACATTACATTTTGCTCGCTCTGGAGCATCTATTGTCTCTTATCTATTCTCTGAAAATTGGTCACTTTGATGCAAAATTCATCAGAGATTTAAACTTTAAACATAAACTCATAGAATTATAATATTGTTATCATCAACGTTGGTCAGAAAATAACAATATCATAATCTTCTTTAAACTTAAGCTCGTAAATTAACTTATAATATTGTTATCATCAACGTTGGTCAGAAAATAATAATATTATAATTTATCTTAACAACAAACAGACTATTCCTCCAATTAAAGTTTTACTGTTGGTTCCAACTTTAACTGGAGGATAATCTTTTCATCATTCATTGAATTGCTATAATTGCTCTTCAAATTAAATCCTCCCGTTGGTTTGGATTTAATGAGAAGGCAATAAAACTTTAACTTTGCAGCGAAAAACGTTAATAAATTCCATAATTCTATTTTCCAGATACTCTTAGAATTCTTTACTATTCTCTGAACAAAATATCATTGGAAAAAAAAAGTTGTACAGAGATTTCATCATTATTCTATTCAAATTCTTCCAAAATAATAATAAAAAAAAAATTCTTATTCAGAAGCATTCTTTACTGATCTATTGTCTAAACAATATGCACGTTGGTGCAAAATTGAATAGGGATGAAAACTTTAGACAAATTTCATCAAAACTTGTCCAAAACATCAAAAAAATAGCTTCTGAAAAAGATTGAACTAAACAAACTTGTCACTGTGCTTTTCGGCCCGAAAGCCCAGCTCGCACGCGCGCCCTTCGCACTCTGCAGCGCGCGGCCCAGTTACAGCGGCGTGCGGCCCAGCAAGCGACGGCGTGCGTCATTTGACTCTGCGCGGCCCAGTTCGTTCGCTCGTCAGCCCAGCCCAAAACAACGCGCTCGGCGCTGCCTCCCGCCCAGGCCGCAACCTGGGCCTGGGCCGGGATTGTTCTATCCCGCCTGGGCCATTTTTGGCCCGTTCATTGCTGGCCGTTAATTTCAATCGGACGGAGATCCTTGCGTATCGGAGAAACAAAAACGCCGTCGGCCTCCGCCCCCAGAACCCTAACTTCCATTCACTTTCTCCTCTCCAGCCGCACACCACGGTGGCCGTGGCCTGCAGCGGTGGGGTTCGCCGGTGACGGCGAGGAGATGGCCCGCCGGAGGGATGCGCCGGCGGCTCCTCCATCCTTCTTCCCTCTGTCTTCTTTCTCTCAGCTCAGCGCCGCACAAGGAGATGCAGCAGCCGCAGCGTGTGGCCATAGCGGATGGCGGCGCCGCCGCCGGGCCCCTCGCCGGCGCGCGAGCTCGCCCGAAGCTGAGCTCGCCGCCGTCGAGCGGTCTTGTGGGCGGTGCCCTGAGCCCCGAGCCCACGCACGGTGGCTCAGCTTCTGTCCCGCACGCCGGCGAGCGGCAGCGCGGTCATCTTCCCGCACCACGGCGGTGGTGACGGCGGCGGGGAAAACCCCCAGGTATGCCCCTTGTGCTCGCCGTCCTTTCTCTTATCCTTTCATTTCTCCTCCCTTCTGTGAGCCCGCAGCGGAGTAGCCATGGGTGCGGTCATGGCGACCGGAGGAAGATGGCAGCGCCGCCATGTTGCCCTTCGCCGGCTAGCCGAGTCCCCACGGGACATTTCCCCCTTTCCACTCGGTGTCCAAAACACCGCGGGTGGTGACGGAGGTGAGGCCCGGGTAGGTCACCCCCATCTCGGACTTCTTTCTTTCTTATCAGTGGGCAGTGTTCTTTAGGGTTAGGGTTTGATCCTTTTTCCCGATTCGAAATCGGGTTTGTCTCTTTTCTTTTCTCTACCCAAAGTCTAGATCTACTCACTAGGGTAGGCTCTGATACCATTGATAGACACTGTGGGATCGTCCAGTGGTAGATCTAGCGGGTGGTTCTCTTTACTGTTGTATAAACTTGGGGTAACAGATAGGACTTAGAGGTAGAAATGGATAGAGCAGTAGAGACGCAAACCTCGGACTTGGCGGAGGAGCTCGACGTTCCCATGGCGTTGGTGGCGCGGACGTCGGGGTCGATGCAGTCGCCGGTGGGTTCTTCCCGCCGCTGGCAGTGCCACCCTCGGGATCGGCTAGGGTTAGGACGGTGGGTGGTGGCAGTGGCAGTGAACCTCGCGTTATGTGCCCTGGCCCCCCACCTCCTATTTATGGCGCTGTGCGACGGGGGCCCACCAGCCGTCTATGGGCTGGGCACCCCCGATCAGGGCGCAGGTCAAGGGCCCAGTTAGCCGTTGGGCTAACTGGTGGAGATCAATTCCAACAATTAGTTTTATTTGTAGTAGCACTTATTGTTTACCAATTGTCTCTTATTGTGTGTTCTGGATGTTGCAATGGCTAAAATGCATAAAAATCAAAGTATCTATTTTAAATATAGCAGATCGAAATAGCAGGTACTCCCTCCGTTCCAAATTATAAGTCGCTTTGACTTTTTTGGTACATCCATTTGTCTGTGCATCTAGATATAATATTATGTCTAGATACATGGCAAAATGGATTGACCAAATAAGTCAAAGCGACTTATAATTTGGAACGGAGGGAGTAGAATTTTGAGACAAAAATTAACCTGTTGATGAGACCTGGAAGTAAATTTGCTTTTAACAAAGCACTATAAGCAGACTTGTCCCTTTTAATCATAATTTCTTGTAGCCATGGTAATACATGATCAAATGCTGCTGATGATAGATGAAAATTTATTATTTATTTCATTTCATCATCTTCAACGCAAGTTTAAGGACAGTCTTTCAATTGTTATGGTGACTCTGGTTTTTGTTTTGTTAGAGTTAGATACAAGATGATTAGATGATTCTGCATATGCATACTGTTTTATGGTATCCAAGAAACTGTATATGTACCAGTTGAACTTATTTTGTCAAATATACGACCTTCGTACAGGATCATGAAATTTACAGAACAGAAAGGTGGTACTTGTTGTACAACAATTATGTTCATTGTGTTAAGTGACTCTGGTTTTTGTTTTGTTAGAGTTAGATACAAGATGATTAGATGATTCTGCATATGCATACCGTTTTATGGTATCCAAGAAACTGTATATGTACCAGTTGAACTTATTTTGTCAAATATACGACCTTCATACAGGATCATGAAATTTACAGAACAGAAAGGTGGTACTTGTTGTACAACAATTATGTTCATTGTGTTAAGTGCCATTCTGATAGGCCTCCACTATAAAAAGTAGATATAAAGCTAGGCTGGTGATGATTAACACATCAACATATTAGCCTCCCACCCTGTAGATGGCTTTTTCAAAGGCTGTCTAGTAGTATTAGGTGATACTCAATGTACTTCAGCTACACTTATATTGAACCCTAATTTCTGTGAGATTACAAGGTAAAGTCGCAGTCCAGTGCTCATTTAATTCTCTATGGTCACAGCCATCAGCCTTCTTGTGATGGAGACTTTTACATCTTCTAGTGATTCTTCTTTAGTATGGTTTGTTTCTGCTGTTAGCCATGAGATGCCATCAATGATAAACTGCAATAAACATGGGCTATCATACTAGGTGGTTTGCAAGTTGGAGGTGGAATAAATTTGGAGAATGCAATGTCTTACCTTAATGAAGGGGCCAGTCATGTCATAGTGACCTCTGTACGTGCTCATGCTCTAAATCTGTGTAAACTTTGCTATTCTCTTTTTTCTTTATATGTGACATATTGTATAAATGTTTTTTGCTAGTCTGTACTTGTGTATGAAGATATAATTAGGGCCTATCTCCGTTATATCTGTATTTCTTTTTGCTTTCATTGATCTGAATATACCACTGTTTCCACAAAACCTGGCATCTCTTGTCAGAACAAGGTTTATAGAAATCCTATCTCCAGTCGCTGATGAATCCCATCTTCCTTATTACTCTCTTGTCCAAGTTTCTACCACCACATTTTGTTTATTCCTTCATGCCAATGTGATGAGCGTCTTGGCTGCCTCGATTTCATCTCGATGGACATGCAAGTTTGTAGTTGCTGCCGTCAAGGAATACTTTATCACCATTCTTGGACAGCTCCTATTCCAGATTGGGCTTGTCAATATTCTTACCATGGCTTGGTCAATACCCTTAGTTGCCCATCCTTGCTGTAAGCCCCATCTCTGGATGCCACTTAGAACTTTGGTGCAAGTTGATGATGTTATCACTTTTCAGCTGCTACTATTGATAATTCTCTGCTAATAAGAGCTGTATCTTCTGCTTAAGAACCTTCAATGACAGTCCTGAGCTAGCTTGTTCTAACGTACCCCACCCCCCCCCCCCCCCCCCCCCCCCCCCCCCCCCTTCTTTTTTTTGCGCTTGTTGCTTTGTTTGATAGCTATCATTGTTGGACATTATTCTCAGCGCAAACATACCTGAAATTTGCTTTTACTGCAGATTGCCTTGTATATTATTTGAGTATCTGTAACTCATGTATTCAAGTCTTTTATGTAGTATGTGTTTAGCGATGGCAAGATGAACACTGAAAGGCTAAGAAAACTTGCCAAGCTGGTTGGGAAACAGAGGCTTGTGCTGGACCTTAGCTGTCGAAAAAAGGTACCAAGTACATAGGACAGTTATGTTATTTTCATTTACGATGCTAGATTCATGTTTTGGTTCTTTTCGTCTGTGAAACTGAAATTATCAATTAACAAGTGAACAGTGTGGGGTTGTGAATGTGTGATTTGCTGAATTATGCTAATAATATATGCGAAGTGCAATGAAATAGGTAGAGTGACGTAAGCATTTCAACTATTTTATTTGAACTGTGGTAGATGTATTCCTATGTGTGTGCACTCTTTTTGTGGTCACAAATGCTACTCTTCATTGCATTTTCTTTACTGCAATCTGAGAAGGAAAACAAACATATTCCTTTTACAGACACTTTTTTCATCTTCTTTTCCACTCTTTCAATCTTTGATTATCTTCTAACCATATTGTTCCTGTTTAGGATGGCAGATATACCATTGTAACTGACAGGTGGCAAAAGTTCAGTGATGTGTTTGTGGACGAACCAACATTAGAATATCTCGCTGCCTTTGCAGATGAGTTTTTGGTTCATGGTGTTGATGTGGAGGGCAAAAGGTGCAACTATGTTCCTTGTTATCAAGTCTTTCTTTTATTGTTAGGAATTTGTATGGCAATGTTGACATGGCCATATGGGACAAAATTGCTTTGCAAGTTGTCACATCCAATTATTCTGACATATATATGATGGACCAATCTTTATATAGCGATTTGAATTTCAGACATCCTTTCTTTTTTGAACTTTTTTATATAGATATATATTTTCTCCTACCATTGAAATTAATCTGCTGCTCACAAATGAAAAGCATATTACATGTGCTCTCATTTTTGTGAGTGTCAACAATAACAAAAAATTATTTTATCCAAAGCAAGTTGGGGTACATAAACTACCAATAAAGGGAAGTATAAAATAAAAGGCATTAATAATTGTAATAGTACAAGGGGATCTAAAACCTAGCTCTCTGTTTGGAGTTTAATGTAGTTCAAGAGTTTGATCTATTTCTCTGTTTGGATTGATTATAACGTTGTATTAACTAATGAATTTCCATGTTCATCCATGTTAAATAACTCACCGAAACTTGATTTCTTATCTGCTGAATTCTTGTTGGTAATCCTGCTCTTGCAGTTTGAAATTTGCTATCGTCCAGTTAACCTGATTCTGATTTAAGCTAGGATGTGAATTACAGGTTAGGAATTGATGAGGAACTTGTGGAACTATTGGGGCATCAATCACCAGTGCGTACAGACTTTAAATTTGGACTTCCAGTTTTCTTTTGTGGATCTTCCTTTCGTTCTTTACATATTGTTTTCTCCTGTTTACTGCATACTGTAATCTTCACTAATTTTACAGCTTATGCTATGCTTTCAGCAAACTATACCAAAATAGGAACCAAAGAATACCCCTGTAGTTTTTTATAGCAAATATTTTGTGATGGTGATTATTATTTCAGAAGTAATAAACTAACTTTGACTGTGGTCATAATTTAAATTCTCTTTAGTCTTTCTACAAGTCTCGGTCAAGTTGAATCAAAGACTAGTTGATTAGCCATCTTTCCATGCTTATTTCTATTGAGCTCAAAACTATCATGTGTGATAACTCGTGAAGATTATCAACAAATGAAATTTTAACCTGTGCAGATATCTTTACGGTTTAGTCTTTCAGTTTATGTTTCTAAGCTCACAGTTGTTTCTTTGACTTTGTAGATCCCAGTAACTTATGCTGGGGGTGTGTCAACAATGGATGACCTAGAGAGGATAAAGAAAGCAGGAAAAAGTCGAGTAGATGTAACTGTTGGGAGTGCTCTAGATATATTTGGGGGAGATTTGCCTTACAAAGATGTTGTCCTTTGGCACAAGAAGCAAAGTATGGTTGGTCAAGTGTGAAGAAACATGAGGTATTGATCAGTATTACCAGTTCATATGGTTCAAGCTTCAACACAGTATACTTTCTGAACATTCTAGGGCAAATAATTAACAGTTGGTCTTCAGTGATGTAATTCAAAGCTGAGGAGAATGACTTGTTTGGGTTTGGGCATCAGGGTTGTGCTAACTAAAAGGTGGTCAATTCCTGATTAATGTACTGTTCTTGACCGTTTCTTACCTCTGTTTGTCTATTGTAACTATGAATAAGCTCAGTTGATGCTAATAAATACATTTGCTGATTTGTCCAGTCACAAGTCACAACCTACAACACTCGTTTCTGGTTTATGAATTTCTCGTTTAAGAAAATAATAATGTAGCCAGGTAGTGCCAGTTACAGCTAGTTTTTCTTGAAGCGCTCAATGTGTTGTTTAATGTTGATACAAAACTTGGACTCTACAAATTCTTGCTTATTCTCTTTTACCATTCAAATTCTCTTATTTAATTCAAAAATTTTAATCTAAAACTTAGGCCCTGTTTGGAATTGCTTGTTTGAGAATGGATTTTAAGCTAATCAAGATTTTCTAGTAAGCCATAGTCTGGAAAATCTGGGTGTGTTGACAGCCTTGATTATTGCATATGGATCTTTTTGTCCTGAGTGTAAAATGACTCATTTGTTGACTGAATACGCAACTAGGGCATACATACATCTTCCCTGTCAGACTATGACTAGCCAATGCAGCGTTATCATATTTGAATTTTGGTAACAAGTCACTTCTCTGGGGAGTGAAACTGACTGAAGATAAACTTGCACTTGCACGGATGATGAAGGGATCAGAGATCGCCAGTATCTTGTTATCTTCTAGGATTGCTAGCTAGCTATAGTAGGCTAGCGAGCAACAAATGGCCGGTGCTTTGATAGGGAGGAAGTGGATGGAAGGTGTGGTCAATGATAGCACGGCCAGCCGACCACTGAACACCGATACAACACGACTACACGAGGCTGCATGCGTCTCCTTGCCAAACGGGTGCGAGTAAAAAGTTCCGATCCGATTCCGATGGGCAGGCACCTCATGTCATTGTCATGCATGATGCATGTCCTCATTTTGTCATTCAGTCATGGTATAGAGGCTTTGCACCCACCCCCAAAGTCTTTTGCGACATGAGACCCATTCCTAACGATCTTCTCCGCATCCGGCTCCTGTCCCTCTCATGATTGGGCCTAACGAAATCTGCATTTTCTCATAGACATGTAAATGCGCTGTTCCTTTTGTGTGTGCCCACAGTCACCTCTGCCCACAAGCTGCGATCTCGCTGGCACGCTTTCGCGCTGCGAGCAGCATGGCAGAAAGCAATGAAGAATGTCCCAGTACAGCAACAGCAACAGCAACAGCAACGGCCGTCTTTTTTTTAAGCCCTTTTTTTTAAAAAAAATTCTCACAAATACGCTCCTAGCAGTAAGATTTCAAAAAATAGACCCTCTTAGCGTCGTTGTTATTGACACCAAGATCAAACGTCTCGGTGCCAGCCCAATTGGCGCCAAGCTCCTTGCCCACGTCGGCGTCGACGCAGAGCTGGAGGTGACGTGTGTAGCAGAACCGCCCGATTTAACACGCTTTCGGAGGCACTTGTCTTCCACTAGACACTAAGTACCCCGAAAGAGAGCTAAATCTAGCAGTTCCATCGAGCACACCCAAATGGAGAACTCGAACACTCCACATTTAACATCCTGGATCCAACAATGAGTACAAGCTTGCAATACTTAGTCCATTTCATACAACATATAGTCTCAGAAATCATTTATTACAATACCAGAGTTCAGAGTGCGATAAAAATAAACAGCGAAAATAAAATAAACATCCAGCGGAACGATATAAAAATCCGTCTGTGCCTACCAGAAGAATCCTCCACACAAGGCCTAACTGCTCAAGGTGCACCTACAACGGGCAAGGTCAGTGGTGTCAGTCACGGGCGGCTCCTGGAACTCCTCCGGCACAAAGATCTCCTCCTCGTACTCTTCGACGATCTCCTCGTACTCCTGATCGTCAGCGGTCCCGATCTCCACCAGGTCGTTCTCTACATGCATGCGATAATGATGCAACATTTAGTATTAAGGCAACAACAACTCTTAAAATGCAACGCACACGCTAAGCTACAAAGCTAGCTCTAATGACTAAGGTAACAAGTCATCTATCAACTTCATCAAGCAAGATATCCAACTTGTTTTACAGTTGCATTCATTTTACAAGCTGATATTATGCTTTTTATTTACATTCGTTTTAACGGCTATTTAGCTACCACATAAAACGGTCTCGACTAGTGCTACGGAACCTACAACAAGCACATGATAATACAACGAGGCTACTGCGAAAATTTCACGGTCAAAACTACTACCGATTTGCCACAAAATTTCCTACAATTATTATCTGAATAACATTAAGCCTTTCCAACCGATTTAATATATCTTGGCATCATCACAGAAACATATAAACTAATTATACCATTAGGTAGACCACGAATTTAGGAACTTAACTAAAGTGGTTTCACAAATTTTGGACATCTACACGAGTCGTTAAAAATCATCAAAGTTTAGCTCAGAACTAATTCATAAAATCAATTCTAAATTGCTGGAAAAGGAAAACTGAATTCCTCGGCTCGGCCCCCACGAGGCAGCCCAGCCACGCGCAGCGCGCGCCCGCACCCGCGGCCCAACCGCGCAAGGCGGCCCATGACGACACGGCCTAGGCGGGGGAGCCCGCAGGCGCGCTGGCGAAAACACAATTTAGCCCCCGTGCTAATTGCTATTAACACGACTAAGGTTTTTACTATTCCCGTAGACAGTGGCTTAGCAAGAACACCCTCGCCCTCTCCTATCTTTACATCGGGGAGGTCCCCGACGCTCCTCCGCACGCCGGCGCGGCGTTGGGCGGCACTGGTTGGTTACGCCGGCCAACGGGGAGCCTCTACAGCATACATGAGGGGGAGACGCTCACCTTGGTGCAGACGCGAGGCACGGGGCAGCGGTTCGGAGACCGGAGGCGGGGTAGTGCGGCTTCCTCACGACGGCGACCAACCGGCAAGGGCGGTGCCAGCGTTCTGGTGAGCAGGGACGCTGTGAGAGTGGCAAAGGGGGCGGGTAAGCTCTGGTGATTCACCCCGGACGTGGTCGAGACGATAGCTCGGCCAGAGCTTGCCCGAACCGGGCTGGCCACGAGCGCCTGAGGGGGGGTACAGCGGCGCCCACGGCAGCGTAGCCACGTCACAACGGCGGGAGGGCGGTGGGGGCTCCATGGTGGTGTGCAGGGTGGGGCGGAGGTGGTGGCAAGGCTAGCTATGCAACCAATCAGGGTTCGAGGTGAACAGGTCGGGCTACGCGGTCCACGGCTGAGCTCGCCCTTAATGTCATGGCGGGACGAAAAAACTCCAATTGGAGCACGGTGGGGGCCAAGCTCGAGGTGGGGTGAGGTCGATCGGTGGGACCACTAGGTGGCGAAGCCAAGGACGCGGATGATTAGATGATGGTGATCGCTCCCGACCGACCCGCCCGCAGCGGCCCCAGCGGCCATGGCGGACAGGGGAGAGAGGGGGGAACGAGTCAGCGCTTGGGTCACATCCGCTACCGAGTGGGGTCGTCAAGGCATGCACGAGCAGACGGTGGAACAGCGTGGCGTGCGCGCGCGGCCACCGACCGGCCAGCAGCGGTGCTAGGGCCGGGCACGGACAAGGAGGGAGAGAGAGAGGGGGGGCAGCGGGGCAGCATAGACAGGCTCACATGCGAGCAGCCAGAGAAGTCAACAACAGCAGTGCGGCTACGGGGGGCAGCAGCCACTGCGCCGCATGGTCAGAGCAGGGCCAGACGCGCAGCGCGGGGCGGCCACGAGGTGACCGCGCTCACTGAAAGTCCCTAGTTTGGTTTTGGCTAATTGATGAAACCTAAGTACTAATCACATGTGCTTGAGTGTGGATAGCAAAAGGTGATTGGTACACTCCTAAGTGATGGCAAGATGCATATTGATCATGATGACTTGGTGCCATACTTGGAAGAAGAAGAGGAGATGGAGTGCAATCCTATGGAGCTCAAGGCAAAGGTATAGATATGATTTGTTTTTGGTGATCAAGACACCGTAGAGGGTGTGATCACACTTAGGATCGATAACCGTACTATAAAGAGGGGAATTTCCGGGGCTATTGATCACTTAAGTGCCACTAGATGAGGATTCTTTTGCATATGCATTTAGATCTAGTGGTGAGCTAACTTAACGTCTCAAAAATAATTGTGAAAATGCTAACACACATGCATATGGTGATATACACTTGGTGATGTTAGCACATTTGCGAAGGCGGTGGAGTTTGAGCGGTAGAGATGGGTTTGGGGCCCTCTCTCCCTCCCGCGCGAGCTTGCTCGGCGGGATTTGACGCTTTTCGTTGAAGTGAAATGCATATTTTCCACTACGCCGGAGGCGGAGATTTTCTCTAAATCATCGTGGATAGAAATGGAGGCGAACGGAGGTCACTGGGGTGACCAGACGTTGAACCGGACGCGGTCTCGACATGACCGGATGTGTCCGGTCAGTGACAACAGCAGTCTGGCACGTGGATTGGGGTTTTCCACCGGTGCGTCCGGTCACTCGCGGGACCAGCGCATTCGGCCAGGCGCCAGAGGGACAGCGAACGCGAAGGGTCGATCGGACGTGGTGGTTCGTCCGGTCATGATCGACCGGACGCGTCCGGTCGTGAGTGGGTGCTTACTGGAATCGACCGGACGCTGGCACTGTGGCGTCCGGTCAGTTTCAGCGGCGCGTCTGATCGTGTGGTCAGCAACGCGAATTAAGTGGCGACCGGACGTCGAGGCGCGTCCGATCAATTTTGATCGACGCGTCCGGTCACTCTAGTGCGTGAATGAGTATTTTTAAGTGACTGTTACGATCGAACGAACGAGATTCAAAACGGGACACGTGGCGAGCATCGGGCGGAGGTGCGCAGCACGACCGGACTTTGTGTCCGAGTCCAGTCAGTACGCAGGCAGTAGCAACTTGTCCCTAACGGCTCTATTCTTTGTTGCTGCTTATAAATATGTGTTTGGCCGGTTTAGGGATATCTCTCTTGGAAATTTTAACTCTCTAACATCCTCTTGAGCTGAGCATATCCCCTCCCACTCATCTCCCTTGCTTGATTGTCGAATCAAAGTGAGATTGAGTGATCTCAAGTGTATTTGCTTGTGAGTTTGTATTTAAACACCAATGGAAACAGCCATGGAGGTCAAGTGACCGGTTTTAAACGATGAGGGAAAACTTATTTCTGGTATTAGAGTTGAGGGAGAAAAAGTTGACTTTTACGATAGTTGAGAGAGGCAAAATAGACTTTTTCTTTGTACAAACTTTTAGGAAATAGTAATTTGGACCCCTCACCTTTCGTGATCGTCCATTTTCCCACTCAAAAATAGTTTTTTTTCTCTCCAACTTCAAAAACTATTGCTTTTGCACCCTGCCTGGGTTCAATGATGTTTTTCGCATATGTGGTGCCATGTCAGCTTGTCCCAGGTGGACAAGTTGCTGAGTTAGCAGTAGCATAAAAAAAGGGAATTTTTGCCGTGGGACATCGAACACATGTGGTATTTACTGGTGGACACCGTCAACTAAGAAATATGCTCAGTACCATTATGAAATCGTGTTTCTTTGCCACCAGACACCCATTAAAATATTAATTTTCGTAATTTGGGAGTGAGAAAGGGCAGTGAAAAGACCATATTGTCCCTGTGGTCATATTCCTCCTCCCGACTCCAACTGGTGAGGTCCGTCATGTCCTTCAATGGTCGACAGGCAGGAATAGCTCCAGCCAACTCCAGCACCGGCACCGCCCGGGCCTGGTCCATAGAGTGCGTGGCAACTGGAGGTGTGCGTTCGTCCGCACCGCGAGCGCGAGCAGCCATACGCACCAGTGAGAGGAGGCGAGCGCGCAGCGAGGAAGTACTCAAGCGACTGAGCGAGGCGAGCATAGAGATGGCAACGGGTACCCGAAACCCGAGTACCCGACGGGTATTACCCGATAAAGAGACGGGTATGGGATGAATTTTCTACCCGTGGGTACGTTATTGGGCAAAATCCTATACCTATCGGGTATGACGGGTACGGGTGCAGGTGTATACTACCCATACCCGCATACCCGCGGGTAAGACATACCCGCAAAAATAACTAGCCAACCTCAGTTATTTTAGCGCATATAAGTCATGAATTTGGCCCATTGAGACATCCACTATATTTTTAGTAGATTGTCTTTGCTGTAATGATGCTAATAATGTTTGTTAGCATGTTTGTAACTTGTTGGAAGCTTAGAATGATTTATTTTTGCATGTGACTATTTGATATTTTTAGGTAATTTTCGGGTATACTATCGGGTACGGGTTACCCGTCGGGTGAGAATTACCCGGCGGGTACGGGTATGAAACTATTTTTTACCCGCATGCGGGTACGAGTAACCCGACGGGTAAATTTTTACGGGTACGGGTACGGGTGGGCACTACCCGTCGGGTACGTACCCATTGTCATCTTGAGGCGAGCAGCGAGGCCATCGAGGAGAGACGCAGAGTGGGATGCCGACGCGAGGGAGCCCTTGAATGCATCGATGTCAGCCAGGAGGGACAGGAGGTCATCGACGACGCAGATGAAATCCTAGAAGTGTGCGCAGCAGAGCTCTCCGATGGCCCGATCTCGGCCTCGCGGTCTCACGCCATGCCACTGTGGTCATCTTCCACCTTGGATGGGCAGCCATGGATGGCCTCTTGCACAATGGGCGGGGCGCTGCAGCAGGGATGGGGACAGGGACAGGGGCGGCTGAGCTCGCTGACCGGAGGCAGGGGCCCATGTAACACCCCTGGTGTTATAGTAACTAAAAACCTGCCATGTCATCATTTGCACTGCAAATCATCCATGATTAGGTTAATAATATTGTGCATCAACTAAAATGAGTTTAAATTCTTAGGTTGGATGTGTTTCTCGCTGTGTGACTCGAAATCCGAAAACCCTAATTTCGACTATCACCGCAAATACTTAGTTTGTGCCTTGCGTAAATTGGGGTGTATGACGGTGTTATACACTAGTGCCAATTGTAGGGTATAAGCTCAAGTCCAACTTATAAAATAAAGCTTCAAGTTTGAGTTAGGATTTGGGATCCAAAACTTGTTACAAGTTTTCCGATTCGAATTCAAATTCAAATTTGAGGAATTATTAAAAGAATTTCTTAAGTCAAACTGGTCAACCTAGGGAGCCATTTGGTCAACCTTGTGAGGCTTGACTCAATGATGCCCTAGGGTGAGGGTGTGATCCCTAAGTAACCCCAAATTAATAAAGAATCAAGTTTTAATTCAAAACCTTTCCGAAAACCCTGAAAAGCAAAACCCTAGTTTTACCCCTTTTGATATAGGTCAAAATCTAAGCTAAATTTGGGAAAAAGTGTAAAACCAAGTTTGTAGATCTTTTCAAGGGCTACAAGTTTGATGTTTTGAGTTTTCAAAGTTTCAGTGAAAAATTTGAAGTAATTTTGAAAAGATTCAAATCTCAAAATTGTCCCCTTTTCATTTTCCCTATCCAATTTCAAAATGGAGGCATAATTTGAAAATATTTTGAATAGCAAATTTGTAGGTCTGCCCTAGATGTACAACTTTGGTATTTTGAGTTTTTGAAGTTTCAATACAAAATTCAAAGTAATTTTGGTTTTTCAAAATTACAGAAAATGTCCCTTTTTGAATTCAAATTCAAATTTCAAAAACTAAGCCGAATTGGAAAATGTTCATATGGAGAAAGTTGTAGATCTTTGAAAATGGAACAACTTTTGTATTTACAGATTTTCAACTTCTATTGAAGATTTGAAAGTAATTTGAAATTTTTCCTCAAGTGGCAATTCTGTAATTTATTTGAAATTCTCGCCAACCACCGCACGCCACCTCCCGACGACGCCGGAGACCTTCGCTTCGCTTCTAGGCGTGCCCGCGGCGTCCCGCGACCGCCTCGTCATGGTCAGCTCGCTCCGCGTGTCGTTCCTGAGTCGACCGGCCATGCCTATAAATGCCACCGTCGTCGGCCAAGCCGATTTCTCTTCCTCCTCCGCTTCTCGCCGTGACCGGTCACCGCCATCCGCCGCCCCAAATTCGTCGCCGCTGCTGCTCCACCATCCAATAGCTCTCGCCTCCAGCTCCGCAGCGTGTGTGCGCAGCTCCTGGAGCCCTTGATCGCGCCTCACCTCCTCTACAATCGCCCCCAAGCCGTTTTCTTCCTCACGGCCGGCAGCGACGCCACCATGACCGCCTCACCGTGGACCGGCCGTTCCAGTGCGTCTCCGTCGCCCCCAAGTTGCCCAACGTACTCACTGTGAACCCCTGCACGTGATGCTCCCCTTACTTTAACCGCTATCGTACCGTAGGCGCGTTTTGTGCGTCGGGTCGCCGTTCGGGTCGCCACCGTGGCCGCCATGGCCGCGGTCAAGCCTCCTCCGTGTTATAACAGTGCCAATTCGTGCCTTAGATGGTTCCGCGGGGTTCGGGTGGTGCTGTTGGAGTGGTTGGAGTGATCCCGATGCTCCGGAGGCTCGTCGTCGGTGAGCTCACCGTCGGCGGTCACCGCGGTATCACGTCCGCGCGCGCGGGAGAGAAGGAGAAGAGAGGGAGTGGGGGATGACAGGCGGGGCCGGTGCGTCAGCGAGAGAGGAGGGAGCGCGAGCGCGAGCGAGGCCGGGCCGCGCTGACGGGCCGCGCAGCTGGGCGGAGCGGGCGAGCGCGTGGGGAGGGAAAGCGGGCCGCGCGCGTGAGTTGCAGGCCGGGCCATAAGAGAGGAGGAGAGGAATCAGCCCGCGGTGGAAATTTTTGTTTTTCCTTTTTCAAAAATGTAAAATGATTTTCAGTTTTGTTTATTATGTTATAAATTATTTATAATTCCAAAATTTGTGAAAAATTTTGAGTAACCTTTTTACACTGTGTACTATTTAAGAAAAATAATAAATATTAATTTTAATTACTTCTTGTAGGTTAATTAATTAGTCCATTTAATTCTTAAGTGGCCTTTATTTAATTTTTCTAGGTTTATTTATTTATCAAAAAATCATGAAAATTGTTTTATCATCTAATTATTATATGAGCCTCCTAAATTAAAAATTTTAGCTTAATTAGATTAAGTTAATTTTTATTCTTAAATTATGCTTTGTTAATTAATTAATTAATTAATTAATTAATTAGGTAATTAGGGCATAATAATTAGTGTTGCTTGACTTTATGATTGAGTGTTGACTTTAGGTCATTAAACCTTAATGACCTTTAGCATTCTTAATTGGTTGCTTAAGCTTTCCTAATCATGTTGTTAATTCTTGATTAGTGTTATTTCATGTGTTTAACGAAATCCCTTAAAGAGTTGATTAGCGTAATCGGACTCTAGATTAGAGTTAGGTTAGGAGCTTTTGTTGTTCAACCGTACCATGAAGGGAAGTTGTACTCAAGTTGTTAACTCTATTAAGCATCCATCAAGCATCATGTTTATTATCTCATCATCTTAAAGCATGCATTATCGTTACGTATAGTTCCCGTAAAAGAGGAGGGTACCGAAGCCGAACCCGTCCCCGCAGAAGAACAGACGTCCGTGGAAGTAGGGTTTGATATCTGCGGTACTGAACCCGAGCCTGAGTTTCCCGTCGTGTAACGCCCCTGGTGTTACGTTGTAAATCACAGGTTAAAAATATTCATGAGCATTGCATTTAGTTAAAGTGCATGAGCTGGAAATAAAAATCGAAATGCAATTCGAGTCTCAAAAATGAAAAACAGAAAACGAATAATATAAAACCTAGATCAGCAAGAATTCGCTAACTAAAATTATCAAGTGCGAATATTCACGAATTTTATCAAACCAAAGCGGGAAAGATCAATTACTAGTGAATGACACGCTCCGACACAAGTCACCGGCCACTTGCACGCCTGGCATGCACATACTGCTTGCTTGCTACCTCCTCACCCGGTCTCCACGTCGAGCAATCAAAGCTGCTGCCTGCTGCCTCCTCAGTCGGTCTTCACATCGAGTAATCAAAGCTGCTCAACCGAGCATGAAGGAAAAAGGGGAGAGAGTGCAGCATGTCCAAATATTCCCCAGCACAGCTCAACTAACTATTGTCATCCTGATCCAACTCCATCGCTCGTAATTCATCTTCTTCCTAATTCTCTGATCGCGCTCGCACACTCGCAGAGCATGCCCGCGCAGCACGTGCACGGCGACGACCGACCGCGGCGGCAGACACCACGCACAGCATACGCATCAGTTACAATATAATCACACTCTATAAAATCAACGTAGCCCTGCTTATACGTCGTGCCAAAAGCGAACCAGAGAACACGCAGAAATCACTGTAGCGCGCAGAAACACTGTAGACGCGTGGAAAGTACTGTAGACGCGTGGAAAGTAATGCAGTCAACACTGTAGCAGTTCGGGATACTGTTCATCCGAAGAAAATTTTTACCGCTGCTACGCTGCGAGTTTATTTAGAGCGCTGCCTCCAGCCGCGTCTCCTGTCTTTTAAACCGAGCCGTCGAGTCGTTCCGTTCAGCTGATCGTTCGCTTCTCTAAAATCAACTTCCTCTGATCTTGCCTGAGAAAGCTGCGTCTATTGATTTGTCTCCGAGCTGTAATCGATCGAGGTAACTAGTCTATACGAATTCCTTTATTCTCCTTGTCAGTATCGCATTTGCTCTAGAGCCAGGAGCTAACCATGATAGACAAACTCGAACATATAATTTCCGTGTTCATGGTTCAATGCTTGCTTCTTCTTTATAATTTATTCCACCAGCCACTTGACAAGTCAGAAGACCAAAACCTCACATTCTTGAGCAAGTCTCAGGAGACCAGGCCAAGAGCTAATTAATTCCTTGTTTATTTTGGAATTAATTAAACAGCCACCTTGTGCGATCAATATCTTCACCATATGATCTCTGAATCACTCGATTCTTCTTCCTAAAATCATTATCTACCTGTTAGTATAGTTAGCTCATACCTATATGTGGTGACGCTAAATCCTATTAAATAAATCAAAAGCGCTTAATATTAATATGATAAATCTTGTATAAATTTTTGTGACAAATGGGTAATAGCTTTAGCTTTGAAACTTTTACGGTAGCTTCATGGTTTTATTAGGTGCTTGCTGTAGTTTTGTAGTCTTTGAAAAGCTTGCTAGATGTGATAGCTAAGTTTTCCTAGCTGTAGTAAATATTAAATCGGAAACAAATAAAGAGTATGCAATTTAATGAGTAAAGATTAATTGGATCAGTTTACTCTTGCTTAGTAAGAATAGTAGACAGCCTGGTATGTTAGTCATTAGAGCTAGCTTAGTAGCTTAGTAGTAGTTGTTGTTTTTTTAGAGCTACTGTTGTCATTGCATTAAGTCATGTCATCATTTCTTGCATATAGATCACGAGATAGTGGAGTACGTGGCTGCGGAGGAGCCGGAGTACGAGGAGATCGTGGAGGTGTACGAGAAGGAGGTCCCCGTGCAGGAAGGAGCCCAAGAGTCGTCAACCACTAACTTTGCTGCACACCAGGATGCCCAAGGCAAGCCCCGGTGCATAACCTTTATTTTGAAATGATAATATGATATCTATGTTATATGTGCATTTACGTTTTAGGAGTTCTATTGAAACCCATTTGCATAAATATTACTACACAAGAGTCTTACTAGTTTAGGCCGTGTAGTGCCATGCTTAGGTTTCGTTAGCGTGAACAACATGGTGTTGTTTACGATAGGTGATCATTATTATCACTATGCTTAACATGGAAATAAAGGCAGGTGAAATGGTGACCGGACAGGGATGTGGTTTGGTAGTGGTGGATGTGACAAGGGGTGTCCTGCGGCCAACAGGGCATCACTGGGTTACATTGTTTCCCTGTCCGAGTCGGTTAAGGACCGGTCGTTGCTTTTGGATGGTTGTCAGGTCACATATCTCCTTATCCCGAGCATATACTAGCGGATGGGGGCTAGAAAGACTTGTTATTCTCTTGTCATGGGTTCCGGCTCCATCCGGACCAACTGAAGGTGGATTATATATGGGTATTAGGAGGTCTAAGCACCGCGAGAGGGCGGGGGCTTGGAGTCCCAGTATGGACGGGGACTCGGTTCTCTTGACAGGAGGATAATGGGTTGGTCCCGTTTGTACCTCGGTACGGGCGGGGCGTGTGTTTTTCGGGGTACCCAGCTGGGCTACATTGATTCGCGAATCGCCGCGTAAGCGGTCCGATATGACTTGATCCGGGCATCGTAGTAAGAACTGAAAGAGAAAATGTGAATAAGGATGGATTTGTATTGACCAACTCTTGTTTGAAAATAGCATAAGTGCTTACATAGATGGTTAGCTGATAAACTAAAAGATGGCAAATAAAAGAACTGCAATAAGGATCCACTAGTAGTAATGCTTTTCTGCAAACTTGAACCAGTAGCCAAAAAGCCTATCATGATCCTTGGAGTCGGGAAATTATTCCCAGTCGGGTAAGTCTTGCGAGTACATTGTAGACTCAGGGTTTATTTTACCACTGTTGCAGGTGCTGCTTGAGGCTTTGTGTGGAGGATCGTCTGCTGGGCTCAGATGGATCTTTGCTACGCTCGCTAGATATTTACTTCCGCTATTTTAATTCCGCACTCTGAACTTGGTATTGTAATAACTTATTTCTGAAGACTATGTTGTATAGAATAAACTAAGTATTGTACTCGTTTTCATTATTGGATCCTGGATGAAAATGTGGATGGTTTCGAGTTCTCCCATTGGGTGTGCTCGACAGAAATGGCTGGAATAGCCGCTGGCGGAGTACTTAGTGCCTAGAGGAAGGCAAGTACCTCCGTTAGTGTGTTATTTTGGGCGGTTCTGCCACAGTTGGTACCAGAGCTAATAATGATTACGAGTTTATCACCCTTTCTAAAAGCTTAAAATTTGACCAACAAAAAGTTTGTGAAAAGTCAGGACGCGATTTAGCTAAGCCCTGTTATATAGGATAGTGGCACTGTTTTTATCTAATCAATCTTCTGCAGGTACACTAACTTGCGTTACGTAAGAATCCGATAGTAACGTGTGAGTGTACGATGTGCCAAAAAAATATTACGTTCGCCGCTATATTCCGGCGGGAAAGGTCGAATAGGGCGATGCATGCATCATGTTAAATCAACTTGGTTTAAAAATTTACCCTATTCTCACGGGAAATAGTCAAGTAATAAACAAATTACTTAACCAACTAAAAGCTAATTCTAAATTACTTCTCTCCTTTTGACTAAATCTGGTAATTGTCCCTAATGGTTGGTTCTTATCTGGTAGCAAATGAACCGGAGGTCGGTTCGTGGAAGCAATAGTGCCGGGCTGAGGTTGGCGAGGGTGCCCGTGTTGAGGGGGGCGAGAACGCCCGTGCTGAGGAGTACGCCACTCAGGGCAGCAATGAGGTTCCACTTTTGGCTCCTCTTGCTCCTCCGTCTCTGCCACCACCGCCGCCGCCTTTGATGACCCATGCAGAGATGATGGCGGAGGTGCTTGCTACTCGCCATGAATCATCCCGGGCCTTGGAGCTGTTGGCCCAAGCGATTGGTGGTCTCGCTCAGGGAGGCCGCGAGGGCAACGGCGGCAACGGGGCTGGTGCTCGGGGTCCTGAGAGGCCCTGTACGTACCAGGATTTTCTGAAGACTCACCCGCCCACATTCACGCCGACAAGGGAGCCTCTAGACGCGGAGCACTGGCTTCGTGTCATGGAGCAGAAGTTATTGCTTCTCGACATCACTGAGGAGCTGAAGGTGCGCTTTGCAGCGCAACAGCTGCTGGGTTCCGCCAGTGCATGGTGGGACACCTTCAACGCCATGCAGCCGGTTGACCATCGTGTGACTTGGCCAGAGTTCACCGCAGCCTTCAGGGAATACTACATCCCTGCCGGGCTAATCAACCGGAAGATTACGGAGTTTCTAGAACTGACTCAGGGGAACATGTTCGTGTTGGACTATGCCAACAAGTTCAACCAGCTGGCACAGTACGCGGGGACCCACGTGGACACCAACACGAAGAAGAGGGACCGCTTTTACCGTGGCCTCTCTTGCATGCTGCAGGAGAAGTTGTTCACTGGGCACTACCAGACTTTTGGTGCCCTGATGGATGCTGCCATCACCATGGAGGGGCTTCTGCGAGACTCTTACGCTGAACACAAGCGTAAGTGGTCTTCTGGCGGGCCTTCTAGACATCCGCAGGCTAAGAAGGTGCAGGTGGTTCGTAGGATGCCCTATCAATCCACCGGCGGGCATCCCTACCGTCACTAGCAGCAGTCTCACCAGGCACCTTCCACTCTCTACCGTGCTCCTGTCCAGCAGAGTCAGCAGCAGTCGCAGGGTCAGCAGTTTTAGCCGCGTCTAGGTCCAGGGGTTGGCCCGAATGTTTGCTTCAAGTGTGGCAAGGAGGGCCATTTCATTCGGAACTGTCCACAGAATCAGCCAGCTCAATCTGCTCCACAGTCCGCCAGTTCACGCTTGGTGAAAAGGACTATCGTCACCAAGAAGGCACCTGTGAGTCATACCGGACAGGTCAACTTCACCACTGCTGAGGAGTTACTGCAGTGTGATCCAGTGATGGCGGGTATGTTCACCATCAACTTCCATCCAGCCTATGTGTTATTTGATTCTGGTGCATCACATTCATTCATGAGTCAGAGTTTCATCGAGAAGCATGATCTATCACTATTGGCTATGCCCTTTGCATTTAAGATCAGTACTACGGGGGGATTATTATGTGTTAATACCCGGACAGATACAGTCAAATTGGAGTTAGCTACCCACATCTATCGACTCTAGTTTATGGTACTGTCAGGGCAAAGCATTGATGCCATTCTTGGGATGAATTGGTTGAAGGCTTATGGGGTTACACTAAATCTTATGCACAGAGTTGTTGAGCTTCGGCTAC
The DNA here is from genome assembly GCA_038087645.1 of Saccharum hybrid cultivar R570. Classification (NCBI taxonomy): domain Eukaryota; kingdom Viridiplantae; phylum Streptophyta; class Magnoliopsida; order Poales; family Poaceae; genus Saccharum; species Saccharum hybrid cultivar. The sequence goes on from JAQSUU010000496.1 coordinate 23,487,556, forward strand.
CTTCGTTCGAAGATAGGATGTCTCTTCGTATTCCCTCCCGAACAACTCATTCAGTCTTGGCTCACACGGAAGCTCTCCCAGACCTTGCTTCTATCCCTATGGTTCGTGAGTTTCCGGATGTCTTCCCTGAGGATCTGCCTGACTTGCCTCCTAATAGAGAAGTTGAGTTCACTATTGAGTTAGAGCTTGGCACAGCTCCGATATCTCGGCGTCCGTATCGGATGGCCCCATTGGAGCTAGCAGAGATGAAGAAACAATTAGGGGAACTGTTGGAAAAGGGATTTATTCGGCCTAGTACCTCTCCTTGGGGATGTCCAGCCATATTTGTAACGAAGAAAGATGACACCCTACGGATGTGCATAGACTACCGCCCTCTCAATGCGGTAACTATTAAGAACAAATATCCATTGCCTCGCATAGACACTTTGTTCGATCAGTTAGCTGATGCTAAGGTCTTTTCTAAGATTGATCTTCGTTCAGGCTACCATCAGATTAAAATTAGGCCTCAAGATATACCTAAGACTGCTTTCTCTACTAGGTACGGGCTGTATGAGTACCTAGTCATGTCCTTTGGTCTTACCAATGCTCCTGCTTTCTTCATGTATCTCATGAACTCAGTCTTCATGCCGGAGTTAGACAAGTTTGTAGTGGTGTTCATTGATGATATTCTGATCTACTCCAAGAATAAAGAAGAGCATGCCCAGCATCTTTGGGTTGTATTGACCAGACTTTGAGAGCATAAGTTGTATGCTAAATTCAGCAAGTGCGAGTTTTGGTTAGACCGAGTGCAGTTTTTGGGCCATGTGCTGACTCCTGAGGGAATATCTGTAGACCCGAGTAAAGTGCAAGATGTCTTGAACTGGAAGTCTCCTAAGTCTGTCCATCAGATCCGTCAATTCCTTGGCTTAGCAGGGTATTACAGGCGTTTTATCCCGGATTTCTCTAAGATAGTCCAGCCTATGACCAAGCTTTTGCAAAAAGATGCTAGGTTTGTCTAGAGTTCGGCCTGTGAGCAAGCTTTTCTAAAGCTGAAGACTTTCCTTACCACTGCCCCAGTTCTAGCCCAACCGGACATTGAGAGACCTTTTGATGTGTACTGTGATGCCTCAAAGATGGGGTTGGGATGTGTGCTTATGCAGGATGGGCGTGTGATAGCTTATGCTTCACGCCAGCTGAAAAAGCACGAAGTTAACTACCCCACCCATGACTTAGAGCTTGCCGCTGTGGTGCACTCTCTCAAGATTTGGAGGCATTATTTGTTGGGAAATAAAGTCAATCTCTTCACCGACCACAAAAGTCTCAAGTATATTTTTACTCAAGCTAAGTTGAACATGAGACAAAGAAGATGGTTAGAGTTGATTACAGACTATGATTTGGAGGTCCATTATCACCCGGGAAAAGCAAATGTAGTGGCTGATGCGTTGAGTCAGAAGGCGCATCAGGAAGAAGAAGCACCTTTATCTCTCCATCATGCAGAAGTGCTAGCCAGCATTGCCTTAGTCTCAGAGTTGCAAGAACAGATAATTAGTGAGCAAAAGCAAGATGCAGTAGAGGTCCCGCACATTAAGAAGTTGCTTGAGGAAGGTCGGGGTCCGCATTTTTGCATTGATGAGCAAGGTGTTTTGAGGTTTAAAAACCGGTTAGTGGTCCCTTCAAGTGAGGAGTTGAGAAGGAAAATTTTAGAAGAAGCACATAACTCCAAACTATCCATCCATCCTGGAAGTAATAAAATATACCATGATTTGCGTCACTTGTATTGGTGGCCAAATATGAAGCAGGACATCACTAAGCATATAGCAGAGTGCGACACTTGTGGGAGAGTAAAGGCGGACCACATGCGTACGCCTGGAATGCTGCAGCCTTTGCCCATTCCTGTGTGGAAGTGGGAGGATATTTCTATGGACTTTATTGTGGGTTTACCCCGTACCTCCAAGGGACATGATTCCATCTGGGTTATTGTAGACCGTCTCACCAAGTCCGCTCATTTTCTGCCAGTGAGTACAAAATATACAGCCACAGACTATGCACAGTTGTACTTTGATAAGATTGTGACCTCTCATGGAGTTCCTCTCACTATTATCTCGGACAGAGGGTCAGTCTTTATGTCTCACTTTTGGCAGCAACTTCAAAAATGTCTTGGTACTCGTCTGCTTCATAGTTCAGCTTATCACCCCCAGACAGATGGTCAAACAGAAAGAGTGAACCAAGTGCTAGAAGATACGTTGAGAGCTTGTGTGATTTCTTTCCCTAAAAAGTGGGATAAGTGTTTGAAGTTAGCTGAGTTTTCTTATAACAACAGCTACCATGAGAGTATCCGCATGGCACCCTTCGAGGCTCTGTATGGAAGAAGGTGTAGGACCCCGCTTAACTAGGTTGAAGTAGGGGACCGTGGTTACTTTGGGCCTGATTTTGTTAAGAAAGCCCGGGAACAAGTGAGCATCATTCGGGAGCATTTAAAGGCAGCCCAAAACCGACAGAAAAATTATGCTGACAAGAGAAGGAGACCGTTGCAGTTTGCTGTTGGAGACCATGTGTATCTGAAGGTCTCTCCCATGAGAGGGGTACATCGTTTTGGTATTGGTGGAAAGTTAGCCCCTCGCTATGTCGGACCTTATAAGATTTTGAAACAGTGTGGCCCAGTCCAACTCCCGGATATTTTATCTGCAGTCCACGATGTATTTCATGTGTCTCAACTGAAGAAATGTTTGAGGGTTCCTGAAGAAGTTGTGGAAATTGAAGGGCTACCTCTCCAACCAGACTTGTCTTATATTGAGCACCCTATAAAAATTTTAGATGAGAAAGAACGGGTGACTAAAAATAGTGTGGTGAAATTTTACAAAGTCCAATGGCAGAATCACACAGAGGCTGAAGCAACTTGGGAGCAAGAGAGATATATCTTAAAGCATTATCCCCATCTTATCCCTAGTGTATCAAGGTCTGATCATTAATAATGTATCTTTATCTCTCACTCTTTGTACGCCAAAATCTCGGGACGAGATTTTATTTAAGGGGGGAGAGTTGTAACACCCCTGGTGTTACGTTGTAAATCACAGGTTAAAAATATTCATGAGCATTGCATTTAGTTAAAGTGCATGAGCTGGAAATAAAAATCGAAATGCAATTCGAGTCTCGAAAATGAAAAACAGAAAACGAATAATATAAAACCTAGATCAGCAAGAATTCGCTAACTAAAATTATCAAGTGCGAATATTCACGAATTTTATCAAACCAAAGCGGGAAAGATCAATTACTAGTGAATGACACGCTCCGACACAAGTCACCGGCCACTTGCACGCCTGGCATGCACATACTGCTTGCTTGCTACCTCCTCACCCGGTCTCCACGTCGAGCAATCAAAGCTGCTGCCTGCTGCCTCCTCAGTCGGTCTTCACATCGAGTAATCAAAGCTGCTCAACCGAGCATGAAGGAGAAAGGGGAGAGAGTGCAGCATGTCCAAATATTCCCCAGTACAGCTCAACTAACTATTGTCATCCTGATCCAACTCCATCGCTCGTAATTCATCTTATTCCTAATTCTCTGATCGCGCTCGCACACTCGCAGAGCATGCCCGCGCAGCACGTGCACGGCGACGACCGACCGCGGCGGCAGACACCACGCACAGCATACGCATCAGTTACAATATAATCGCACTCTACAAAATCAACGTAGCCCTGCTTATACGTCGTGCCAGAAGCGAACCAGAGAACACGCAGAAATCACTGTAGCGCGCAGAAACACTGTAGACGCGTGGAAAGTACTGTAGACACGAGGAAAGTAATGCAGTCAACACTGTAGCAGTTCGGGATACTGTTCATCCGAAGAAAATTTTTACCGCCGGTACGCTGCGAGTTTATTTAGAGCGCTGCCTCCAGCCGCGTCTCCTGTCTTTTAAACCGAGCCGTCGAGTCGTTCCGTTCAGCTGATCATTCGCTTCTCTAAAATCAACTTCCTCTGATCTTGCCTGAGAAAGCTGCGTCTATTGATTTCTCTCCGAGCTGTAATCGATCGAGGTAACTAGTCTATACGAATTCCTTTATTCTCCTTGTCAATATCGCATTTGCTCTAGAGCCAGGAGCTAACCATGACAGACAAACTCGAACATATACTTTCCGTGTTCATGGTTCATTGCTTGCTTCTTCTTTATAATTTATTCCACCAGCCACTTGACAAGTCAGAAGACCAAAACCTCACATTCTTGAGCAAGTCTCAGGAGACCAGGCCAAGAGCTAATTAATTCCTTGTTTATTTTGGAATTAATTAAACAGCCACCTTGTGCGATCAATATCTTCACCATATGATCTCTGAATCACTCGATTCTTCTTCCTAAAATCATTATCTACCTGTTAGTATAGTTAGCTCATACCTATATGTGGTGACGCTAAATCCTATTAAATAAATCAAAAGCGCTTAATATTAATATGATAAATCTTGTATAAATTTTTGTGACAAATGGGTAATAGCTTTAGCTTTGAAACTTTTACGGTAGCTTCATGGTTTTATTAGGTGCTTGCTGTAGTTTTGTAGTCTTTGAAAAGCTTGCTAGAAGTGATAGCTAAGTTTTCCTAGCCGTAGTAAATATTAAATCGGAAACAAATAAAGAGTATGCAATTTAATGAGTAAAGATTAATTGGATCAGTTTACTCTTGCTTAGTAAGAATAGTAGACAGCCTGGTATGTTAGTCATTAGAGCTAGCTTAGTAGCTTAGTAGTAGTTGTTGTTTTTTTTAGAGCTGCTGTTGTCATTGCATTAAGTCATGTCATCATTTCTTGCATATAGATCACGAGATAGTGGAGTACGTGGCTGCGGAGGAGCCGGAGTACGAGGAGATCGTGGAGGTGTACGAGAAGGAGGTCCCCGTGCAGGAAGGAGCCCCGGAGTCGTCAACCACTAACTTTGCTGCACACCAGGATGCCCAAGGCAAGCCCCGGTGCATAACCTTTATTTTGAAATGATAATATGATATCTATGTTATATGTGCATTTACGTTTTAGGAGTTCTATTGAAACCCACTTGCATAAATATTACTACACAAGAGTCTTACTAGTTTAGGCCGTGTAGTGCCATGCTTAGGTTTCGTTAGCGTGAACAACATGGTGTTGTTTACGATAGGTGATCATTATTATCACTATGCTTAACATGGAAATAAAGGCAGGTGAAATGGTGACCGGACAGGGATATGGTTTGGTAGTGGTGGATGTGACAAGGGGTGTCCTGCGGCCAACAGGGCATCACTGGGTTACATTGTTTCCCTGTCCGAGTCGGTTAAGGACCGGTCGTTGCTTTTGGATGGTTGTCAGGTCACAGATCTCCTTATCCCGAGCATATACTAGCGGATGGGGGCTAGAAAGACTTGTTATTCTCTTGTCATGGGTTCCGGCTCCATCCGGACCAACTGAAGGTGGATTATATATGGGTATTAGGAGGTCTAAGCACCGCGAGAGGGCGGGGGCTTGGAGTCCCAGTATGGACGGGGACTCGGTTCTCTTGACAGGAGGATAATGGGTTGGTCCCGTTTGTACCTCGGTACGGGCGGGGCGTGTGTTTTTCGGGGTTCCCAGCTGGGCTACATTGATTCGTGAATCGCCGCGTAAGCGGTCCGATATGACTTGATCCGGGCATCGTAGTAAGAACTGAAAGAGAAAAGGTGAATAAGGATGGATTTGTATTGACCAACTCTTGTTTGAAAATAGCATAAGTGCTTACATAGATGGTTAGCTGATAAACTAAAAGATGGCAAATAAAAGAACTGCAATAAGGATCCACTAGTAGTAATGCTTTTCTGCAAACTTGAACCAGTAGCCAAAAAGCCTATCATGATCCTTGGAGTCGGGAAATTATTCCCAGTCGGGTAAGTCTTGCGAGTACATTGTATACTCAGGGTTTATTTTACCCCTGTTGCAGGTGCTGCTTGAGGCTTTGTGTGGAGGATCGTCTGCTGGGCTCAGATGGATATTTGCTACGCTCGCTAGATATTTACTTCCGCTATTTTAATTCCGCACTCTGAACTTGGTATTGTAATAACTTATTTCTGAAGACTATGTTGTATGGAATAAACTAAGTATTGTACTCGTTTTCATTATTGGATCCTGGATGAAAATATGGATGGTTTCGAGTTCTCCCATTGGGTGTGCTCGACAGAAACGGCTGGAATAGCCGCTGGCGGAGTACTTAGTGCCTAGAGGAAGGCAAGTACCTCCGTTAGTGTGTTATTTTGGGCGGTTCTGCCACACGTCGACCAAGGCAAGCCCCGGTTACATCTAACCTTACCTTGCAATTTGAAAAGTTTTGCTTCACTTATATTCCGTTCTATTGCATTAAGTGCTAGGAGTTGAGTGATAACCTAATTACTGCATTATCATCCTTGATATTCCAATACCATCCTTGTTACTGTTTTTATTTAAAAATACTTAGTATGCTTAGCATTGCTTAATGAGAAAACTTTAAAACTTTTAAACAAAGTTTGAAGGGTTGTTGGACAACCACTTGACGAATATTAATGTTGATAATTTGGGACCGGTCGGTGGACTTGCATCGGGAAAGGAGTCCCCCTGTAGTGTCTCCGACTGAGTCAGTTAAGGACCGTACCGTTGTTTGAATTGTGTGCGTCGAGACTTTGTAACTGATCACATGCTCCGGTAAGCCTAAGACCTCGGTAATGCCAACATGTGAACGGCCAACCGTGCACTGGGAGTGGAGAGATGGCGAGAGTAGTGTGTACCCTCGTAGCCAAGGGCTGGATTGAAGGTGTACTATACTCTCAGGTGGCGCTGGACCCGGTCATATTTCGGAGAATCCGAGTGAAGGTTGATATATATCGGTTAGAGTCCTACATATGTCGTGTGATTAGGAATCCCCAGCTGGGTTTAATCGATTTGAATCGTCGCTGCTCCTCGGTTAAGGAGACTCGATTCTCTGTTCAACATCGTAGTTAAGAAATGGAACTTTGGTCGAAAAATCAGAAGGATATTGAATGAGTTATATGATCTAGATTAGGATCACTTACATTCTGTCAATAAATAATATTGAAATAAAATTGTGATCTTAAGGATTCACCATTAGTAGCTTTTACGCAAAAGAACTTGACTTCCTGCTGGAACCTCACCTTGATTCCCCTGAGCCTGCATTCCTGAGTCGTTCCGCTGGTTTTGTCGGTTAAGTCTTGTTGAGTACTTTCGTACTCAGGGTTTGTTAAACCCCTGTTGCAGGTGCGTCTCATGAGCAGGTGTGTTTTGGACCCTGTTGCATGACTGTCTTTGCGGCGAGCGACGACGAATAGAGATGTTTGGCTCTTGGGCAGAGCATCGCGTTTTGGTGTTGTAATAATGTTAATAATGCTACTCTACTACTATGGTTGTAACACTAAACTTAAGTTTGTAAGTTTGGAACATCAAGTTTGTAAACTCATGTTATGTAAGACTTCCGCTTTTGTACTCTGATGTAATTTATTATATAAACTGTTGTAATACTGTGATGCCTCTGTAATGTGATCCTACTCGGAAGATTGTGGATGATTCAGGTTTTCCGAGGACACCCGACAGGCTTCTTAAGATCTATGGTACACTTGTACAGTGGTTAGAAGTCTTTAAGACAATAACAAGTACAGGTGGGTCATAGTAATTAGGAGGTTCTGCCACAGCCCATGGCAATGACTCTAGGCCGCAGGGCGGCACTGCTCGTCTCCATCCAGGCATGGGGCGGCTCCGGCGGGTGGCTGGCAGTGGAGCTGTGGCTGCCAGGGTGCATAGCTCGAACGAAGCTGGTACCGACGACGGCGTGGAGGGCCAGAGGCTGGGGCCAAGATGGTCACCGGCAGCGGCGCTGTAGGGAGCGCCTCGAGGTGCTGCTCCCATGCGACGCTGGGCAGGGGCACGGCCGCGGTACGTAGGAGGAAGGGGGCTGGAAACAATGCGGCTGCGCAAGATAGGGCTAGAGTAAGGCTGGACGAAAAACTCGAAGCTCGTTAGCTCGCTCGGCTCGTGGTTGGCTCAGCTCAGCTCGGCTCGGCTCGTTATGATAACGAGCCGAGCCGAGCCAGGATTTTAGCTCGTTAGCTATAACGAGCCAACTCGAGCTGGCTCGTGAGCCGCTCGCGAGCCAAACGAGCCGTAGTTTTAGGGAAAAAGTCATCATAACTTATATTAGTTTTGTATTACTTCATGTCTTGCACTTCACAAATGGATGATATGTTAGCTCATATGAATATTTTATTCGATTTAAGGTTATTGAATATATTATTTTTTATATTATTAATATTTTTAAGTTTTAGATAAATGCAAATATTATATTTTATGTATTTTTTATATCTGGCTCGCGAGCCTAACGAGCCAGCTCGAGCTCATAACGAGCCGAGCCGAGCTGACTTTTTGGCTCGTTAAGATAACGAGCCGAGCCGAGCTGGCTCGTTATCCTAACAAGCCAGAACGAGCCGAGCCGAGCCGAGCCAGCTCGGCTCGTTATCCAGCCTTAGGCTAGAGAAACAAAGAACGAAATCACCGGCCATGGAAGACCACGCCGGAGAAGAAAAGGTGCGAACGGGAACAGCCGGAGGTTAAAGACGAGGGCAAAAAGGTCATTTCTCGCACCTTCTCTCTCCACGAATAAGAGAAATGAATAAAATAACGGATGCAGTGTGTTACGGCAAAGAATCCCAAATTCATAATGGTACTAGGCCAATTTCCGAGTTGGCGGTGTCCAACAGCAAATTACACATTTGTGCAGTGTATGTGAGCAAAATTTCCCTAAAAAAATGACCCCACCCATAACCCTAATTCCATCTCCCCCATTTCCTGTCGCCATCGTCCTCTCTCTTTTCTCTCTGGCCGTGACAAGCTGGGCATCTGTGTGGACCTATGATCGCCCTTCCAGCAGTGGGGCTTAGAGCGCGATGGAGGTGGAGCTTTACATTGGGGTACTTGCGTCACCCTAAACCCTTTTGATTTAGTTTGGATTGATGGTCTTGGGTAATGGATTATGAAATGAGTAGTTGCAGTTTTATTAACGGTTGGTTAGATTTTTTTATTTGCAGTGTGCATTGTTCAATTGGACATTGGTAAGATTAGCGTGTAGAAGGTTATTAAAATGACTTAGATCTGCATTGCTTATGTATTAGGATTAGCTAAGCAATGTTCCAGGTTGGCATGGATGTACCATTTTAGGACTTAAATTACTCATGTGCCTAAATAAATAGATTCCTAGAATTATCTTAAGTCAAACTTTTTAAATTTTGACCGAATTTATAGAAAAATCTATCAAGATTTATGACATCAAATAAGTGTCACTAGATATATTATAGAATATATTTTCATAATGTTCTCATTTTCATAGATATTATTACTCTTTCCTATAAAGTTAGTCAAACTTAAAATAGTTTGACTTACATGGATTCTAGGAATTGGTTTATTTAAGGACAGATGGAGTATTTGTTTATCACGTTTTATAGTGTCAGTGATGGATGTGTTTCATAATGTTCTCATTTTCATAATGCTCGGCGGGATTCGACGCTTTTCGTGGAAGTGGAATGCATATTTTCCACTACGCCGGAGGCGGAGATTTTCTCTAAATCATCGTGGATAGAAACGGAGGCGAACGGAGGTCACTGGGGTGACCGGACGTTGAACCGGACGCGGTCTCGGCATGACTGGATGCGTCTGGTCAGTGACAGCAGCAGCCTGGCACGTGGATTGGGGTTTTCCACCGACGCGTCCGGTCACTCGCGGGACCGGCGCATTCGGTCAGGCGCCAGAGGGACAGCGAACGCGAAGGGTCGATCGGACGTGGTGGTGCGTCCGGTCACGATCGACCGGACGCGTCCGGTCGTGAGTGGGTGCTTACTGGAATCGATCGGACGCTGGCACTGTGGCGTCCGGTCAGTTTCAGCGGCGCGTCTGATCGCGTGGTCAGCAACGCGAATTAAGTGGCGATCGGACGCCAAGGCGCGTTCGATCAATTTTGATCGACGGGTCCGGTCACTCTAGTGCGTGAATGAGTATTTTTAAGTGACCGTTACGATCGAACGAACGAGATTCAAAACGGGACACGTGGCGAGCATCGGGCGGAGGTGCGCAGCGCAACCGGACGCTGTGTCCGAGTCCGGTCAGTACGCAGGCAGCAGCAACTTGTCCCTAACGGCTCTATTCTTTGGGGTTGCTTATAAATATGTGTTTGGCCAGTTTGGGGATATCTCTCTTAGATATTTTAACTCTCTAACATCCTCTTGAGCTGAGCACATCCCCTTCCACTCATCTCCCTTGCTTGATTGTCGAATCAAAGTGAGATTGAGTGATCTCAAGTGTATTTGCTTGTGAGTTTGTATTTAGTTGGCACTTGGGTGTTCATTTGCTGCGGGATTCTTGTTTCTCTTGGTGGTTGCCGCCACCTAGACGGCTTGGAGCAGCGGAGGAAGTCCGGCACGAGTTGGAGGTTATTCGTGGCCGGCTCCGGCGACTTGTGAGGGGCTTTGCACCTTTCCCGGCGAAGAGCCATAAGGTAGCTCTAGTATATTGCGTGTGTCATTGAGTTACCTCACTAGCGGTAGGTTCTTGCGGCGCTCTTGGAGAGTTTGAGCGTGGATTCTCAATTAGCCGCCAAATCACGTAGCGTTGGTCGACACAACGGGGACTAGCGTGCCGGCAAGCACGTGAACATCGGGAGAAAATCTTGGTGTCTCTCTTGATATTGTCATTGATTGTCTTCCGGTGATTGGCTTCACATTGGTATTCTTTATTGGTTCACTTGCCTCTACACGTCGGTATAAAATCATATTCCCATCGTTTACTTACCGCAACTTTACCTTGTGTTCTAGCTTGTTTAGTTGTGTTTGTTCTTGTTGCTAGCACTCTAGGTAGTAGTAGTTTTAGCAACCTAGCTTGTTGTATGCCATAGAGACGTTAGATATCTAGAATTGCAACTAGGTGGCTTGCTTAACACTTAGAGCTAGAGCAAACCGCATTTATCATCATTTGTGTTACTAATCTTTGCTCTAGTGATTTATAGAGTTTTAATTTAGGTTATTCACCCCCCTCTAGCCAATTTGGACCTTTCACTCACCCAGCGAGCAAGCCTGAAAACGTGCCGTGCACGAATTTTAAAGCTTATAAACTGGCTCACCGGCTACACCCGATCCCAAACCACCCATGCCAAGTCCGAGTTGACCTATGAGGCTACCAACCTGAGCTAACGCACAATGCCACCTCTTAACCCGAATTCACAAACTAAGTTGCCCAACACGGCAATGTCTTGTTGTCACAAACTTGAAAAATTTCTAAGTGTTTTAAGTTGGATTTGATGCCAAGTTGCATTTCTAGGCTATTGGAAAAGTAAGCTAGAAATTTTATTTCATGACAACAAGAGTTGCATTAACATCTACACATGTTGCACTTCAAGCTTTGTTTAGGTGCCATATATACGTTCTATAACATTTTCGTTCGTGAAAATTTAGTTTTCAACCCTACCCAATATAAGATACACATTTGATTACGTTTCATTTTTCGCATTTTATCGCTTACTTTAGTTACGAGATTTCATCTTCACAAATGATCATAAGCAAAAACACCTAAACCTGATGCTCAAGAATGCTTTGGTGAGTTGTTGAGCACGGTAACACCGAGGGTGTTACAACGTGGCAGCCAGCTCGACGCCAATTGTATTGGCGCCAAGCATGGTGCCATCATTTTAACCTTAACACCCTTAAATTTTGGCTAAGTCTTGATATTTACCATGAGATGAACATATGAAAATTTAAAGACTTAGCCAAATTCTAGCATAGTCAAGTTATAGTAAAATTCAAGACTTAGCCAATTTCTAGGTTGCCCATCACATGGTAAATATCAAGACTTTGTCAAAATTTTGTATGTTCATCTCATAGTAAAGTTAGGGTCCAAGTCATTGTAAGGTCCAAATGGCTAGAGGGGGGTGAATAGCCTATTTAAAAATCTACAAGCTTCACTAAACAACCACGTTAGTATGAAAGATGGCTAAGCTAATTCTAGCACTAGCTCAACTATACTATGCAAGCCACCTATACAATTCTAGTAAAGCAAGGCTAAGATCTCTAATACACACCAACAAGACTAAGTCACTAAGCTACTTACTCCTAAGATAAAAGCTACACTAAGCAAACTATACTAGGAATAGTACAAGAAAGTAAAAGAGCAAGTGACTTGATTCTTATACCAACGATGTAGAGAAGTAATGCACTTGAAGAATCAATCACAATGATCAACCACAAGAGAAATCCTCGGCAAAGAGATGACACAAGATTTTTACCGAGGTTCACTTGCTTCCCGGCAAGCTACTCCTCGCTGTGGCGATGCACCCACTTGTTGGTTCGCGAGCTAATCGACTATCAAGAGTCGAGCCCTTGGCGGGCGCCGCACAACCGCACACAAGATGGGGATCCTCCAAGCCACGAGCTCCACTAGAGTATCCAATTTATGAACTCCCGCGGGGAAGGATCAAGAACCCCTTACAACACTTGGTGAGGGCTCCAACGATCTTTAATTGTGAGCTCAATCACCTCCGCTGCTCCAAGCTGTCTACCGTGTCGGGAAACACGGAAGAGTAACAAGAAATCCGCAGCAACTCGAAGAACAAGTGCCTCTAGAATGCAACTCTCAAGGAATGCACTTGAATCTCACTCAATCTCACTCAAGATGTGCAACTATGCAAAGAGATGAGTGGAGGGGGTGTTCTCTAGCTCAAAGGATGTCTCTAGGTCTCAAAATGTGCAAGAGTTACCCTCAAACCCCGGACAACTTCTATTTATAGCGAAGGGGTACGCAGCTAGCCGTTATCGGACACGCAGTGCAAATCGTGCTGACCGGACGCTCCAGTCAGGGTGACCGGACGCGTTCGGTCACTACAGGACAAGCATGAACAGTGTGCGTCAGAAGTTACCGTTGCCGTGACCGGACGCGCTCTAGCGTTTGACCGGACGCGCTGCACCTGGCGTCCGGTCGGAGTCCAGTAAGCTCCCACCGCGACCGGACGTGTCCGATCACACTCGACCGGACGCGCCGCGCGTCCGGTCGGCTCTACGACCGACTCTGCTCCTCTGGGTGCCTGACCGGACGCTCCGGTTCCGTGAGATACTAGACGCGCCGGTTGCAAACTCTAGCACCCGCGCGCCTGACTGCTGCGAAGAACTGATCGGACGCGTCCGGTCAAAACCATGACCGCGTCCGGTGCAGCGTCCGGTCACCACAGTGACCACCGTTCGCCTCCGTTCCTTTTCTGACTTCCGGCGTAGTAGAAAATAGGCATTTCACTCTCCCAAAAAGCGCCGAATCCCGCCTCGCAAGCTAGGCGGGAGGGAGAGAGGAACCCAAACCCCTCTCTACCGCTAAAACTCCACCGCCTTCGTAAATGTGCTAACACCACCATGTGTATATCACCATGTGCATGTGTGTTAGCATTTTTAGAGTCATTTTTCAAGGCGTTATGTTAGCTCTCAACTAGATCCTAATGCATATGCTCAAGACATTGATCTAGTGGCACTTGATTCTCGAGCTAACCGTGATTGCCCCTCTTGATAGTCGGCTATGTATTCTAAACCCGGTCAATCACTTCTCTACTCATCTTAAACCGACAAAAAGAAAACCCTATGGTTATACCTTTGCCTTGTGCTCTTAGATCCTTTTTCTTCACTTGATCATCATGTCCATCATTTTATGTGCATCTCCACCATGATCATCATTTCATGTCCATGCACCATCTCTTTGTGATCTTGTGACTACCACTCCTTGCCACATACACCTTCATCACATGTGTTGCTTATGCCTAACTCAAAACACTTAACACATGACATTAGCAACTTGGTGTCATTAATTACCAAAACCAAACTTGGACTTTCAGTCATGTTAATTTAGAGCTTTGTATGTCCATCTCATGATAAAATTAGGTAGTCTGGATTTTTGCTGCGGCTTGGATATGTTAGAATATCAACTACCATGGGATAGACATGGAAAAAAATTGTTTTTTTACCATGACTTGGATATATACAAATTTGACATCAAAGCTCGGTGCCAATTGTATTGATCATGGCGCCATGCTGGGCGCCAAATGTATTGGCGCCGAGCTGGCTGCCATGTCACCTCCAGTTCTGCGTCGACACCGACGTGGGCAAGGAGCTTGTCGCCAATTAGGCCGGCGCCGAGACGTTTGATCTTGGCGCTAATAACAACGGCTCCAAGAGGAGAGTCTATTTTTTAAAATCTTACTGGCAGAGGTGTATTTATGAGAATTTTTTTGAAAAAAGGGCTTAAAAAAAAACGGCAGCAACGGCGGGGGTCCGCCCATGTGGTTTGGCGGGCAAGGCGACGCCGGGAATAAACAAAAACAAAGCGTGGGGTTACGACTGACGACAAAGCAAATCTCAAATCCCTCCTTGCGCATCACTGGCCAGTGTAAATTGTCGTTCCCTGACACGACACGCATGTCGCCAACCACCGTAAAAATTTGTGGCCCGGCCACTCCACTTTGTTCGTTACCAACTTTTTGGGTCTCGAGGCGATGTCCCAACCGCAGCTACTCTCAGCGGGATTCCGCGTGACAAATCCATGTGAAACAAATGTGATTGGCCATTCCATCGATGTGATCTTATTTCAACTTGTACGAAATTCGTTTTTTTGCTTTCGAAAGAAGGCTGGTTTTTCTTAGAAGGCAGTGAGACGGCAACATCCTATGTAGCCTGCCCCATCCTTAGAAGAGAAAGGATGGCAACTTATTGTGTAATGCAAGTTCGCTACTAGCTAGCTACTAGGCTCTCACCAAATAAGACGTCTTTGTATGTATTTTTATCGTGGTTTTAATCAAGTAGTATCGGTTTTATTTGTGTTTTTGTCACCCATAACGATTTAAGAACATATTGTATGCAGATATAGACGATAGCGCATGAGACATGATATTTATACTGGTTTAAGCATATACCATACGTCTAATGTATGCAGACGTATTATTTGTACGTCATATATGTGATGCATAATTGCTGCTGTCGTGATATGGCTGTGGTCTCATGAGTCATGACACCTAAATTCATTTCATCGCGTGGTGAAAGGAGATAAAAAAAAGGTGAACTGCTATATCCGGTGTATGTTTTTTTTGTTGCTTTTCAGACAACACGTCGTGGTCGTTGGATGTAATCAAGCGTCCATAGTTCATCTTTATTATTGGTCCCTTATTTAAAAATTTGAAAAAAAATCTCTATTTTATTAATTTTTTTCCAGAACCGGAAGAAGTAGTCTTTCTTTGGTCCATATATTATTCAATTAATATACTATATAAAATATAAAAAATCAAAATATTAGGGATGAAAACGAACGAAATAAATCTTATCCCGCTCCATCATGTTCTATTTCTACGTTTGTTTCACCCTTTTTGTATTTGTGAAAAAAATACGGGAACGGAATGAGAATCGGGAGGACAGGTTTGCTTGTTTTTTGTGGGATCCCGTTTTCATTCGAGATTTACCTATATTTATCTCATTTTCAAAATCTATGTGGGATATGTCTAATAATTACATGTCCTTTTGCTACGTGAAATACACCTACGAATCACCAATTATGCATGTTAATAATGTGATACCACACATGATGGTATGCATAATGCATGTGTATATTAGACCGATCACTTCATATGTGTATATTGTTGTATGACTTCATACAACATACTTCAAATCATTAGATCATGTGATTCTAACTTAATTTTTCGATTCTTCGCACATTTAGCCATTTCTGTATGTCCGTATATCTCGATCTCGTTTTTAATCCTAGCTTCTCCGAACCCGATCTCGTTTTTAATCCTAGCTTCTCCGAATTTGATCTCGTTTCCACAAAAAAAAGAAACGAAAACAGAAAAGGATTTTCCTGTCCATTTTCATTTGTTTTCGTCCCTAAGACTCCCTTTGAATTGTAGAAAAACTTTCTATTTTCTATGTTTTTCCTAATAAACTGATTCATGTGAAACTCATGTACAAAACATCTTATAACATCATAGGGTCCAAAGCTCAAAAGTCAGCAACAAAGGCTCTGTTCATCTGCCTTATAATCCGTATTTTTCAGTTTATTTTTTTCAGCCGAAACAGTATTTTTCTCTCACAACAAATCAGTCAACAGTGTTTTTCAGTCGGCTTATCAGTACAGCCGAACGGGGCCAAAAGGTAGGCACCCATTTTAATCATTAAATGGCCTCTCCCAAGACCCCCTTGACACCCCATACAAATCAAATCTGCCTTGTCCCTGCGAGCGCCCTGTTCTGCTGGTCATGTTTCAGCTTGTTTCAGCTTATTCTCTCTCACAAAACACTATTAAATCAGGCGAAATCAGCCGGTTTTTCCACCTGCGGAACCAGGCCGAGGCTGCAACCCTGCCCCAGCTCTGCTCCAAAGCTTCAGCTTCAAGCATTAGCAATAGCAGAGATAGAAAGTGCTGCGACCCTGCCCCACCTCCTCCTGTCTTCCACCTCCTCCCTCTTCTCCTCCTCCTCACCTGGAGTTGTAGCAAGCAGCAACGCAGCATAGCAGAGCTGAGCGGAGTGGAGTAGGGAGCTGGGCAGGGGAGCCCCAACCGCCAGCCCCGCCGCGGCCATGCGTTTCACGGTGCTGCTCCTCGTCGTCGTGGCCCTGCTCTGCCTCGGCGGTGGCGGCCGCGTGGCGGCGTCCACGGACTTCAACTTCCCCGCGGTGTTCAACTTCGGGGACTCCAACTCCGACACCGGCGGCCGCGTGGCCGCCGGCTTCGAGTCCATCTTCCCTCCCTACGGCTCCACCTTCTTCGGCGGGCCCGCCGGCCGCTTCTGCGACGGCCGCCTCGTCATCGACTTCCTCAGTACGCACGCCCGCCTCTCGCTCCGTCTACCTCCTCAGACTCCATCTTGTTGAATTCACCAGTTAGTACTTAGTACACCAACTGCTACCGCCCGCACTGCGCCCCGAGATAATCGGTGCACGGATGATTGTATTCTCCATGAATTGCGCTTGCGCGAGTGTACTCATTCCGTGGCATGAATTCTGCGAGCTGCCTTGTTGATGTCCAGTTCTTGGCGCCCACCGGGTGTAGCAAGTAGCAACAAGAAATCGGTCCATGTGGTATTGCCTGTCTTTGATTCTTGAAGACATCTCGTCCAGTTCGTGCGGGCGGTTGTTGGGAAAAGGGCGACGGTCTGTGGCCGGACAGGACAAATACGCCCTTGCGGTGGTTAGGCAGTGGAGATTTGAGGCATCATTGCAACTTTGCAAATGGTCCTTGTCTCCCTGGTGGTTGTATGCTCTGTTCTAACACCCGTTGAGAAACTGTGTTGGGTGTATGTGGTCCAGTTCCTGCTCGTCGCGGCATTTTCGTGGTAGATCTGCAGGAAAGTGAGTGCCGCTTCTCTGAAGGAATTCTTAGCATTTAGTGTGAATTACTGTTTGTATTTGCTTAGTTTCTGGTGAGATTTGGTTTGCCATAGGGAGCCTTCTTTCCTGGATCTACTGATTGAGCCCTCCCAGTCCCATGTGCTTGCATTTAAGCAACTTGACAAGGACTATGGCTCACAGCTGCTTTAGATTCTGGTGAAATCAATGAAAAGTTGTGGGGGGTCCGAAGGAGTAACTATGAAGCAAGGAATTTGATTGTGCAGATTTATTGTACAGAGTAACAGAAATGGCATACAGAGTGATTTTTATTTAGACAAAGCATCAAAAGGTTTAGTTGTTGGCCACTGCAATGTGCAGTGCAGTACTACAGTATCTGTTTGATTGGCTCAAAACAAGCTTATGCAGAGGCCTATACCTGACAAACATAGCAACTTTGTAGCAATTGAGTTCGCTGAGAGCCAAGTTTTTACCTCTCCCTTTTTTGTCACATAGAATTTGTTGTCTGTTATCTCATTCTTATCTCATAAACTTATTCGTGCAGTGGAGGCAATTGATATGCCACTCCTCAATGCGTATTTGGATTCTCTTGGTACACCAAGCTTTCGGACCGGTGTTAATTTTGCTCAAGCTGGATGTTCAATCACACCAGCAAAGCCAACATCAGTCAGCCCATTTTCATTTGGTCTCCAGATTAAGCAATTCTTTGCCTTCAAGGATAAAGTTACTAAGCTCCTGTCTAAAGGTATGAAAGTTTGCTGTTTAGGCCTCACCTTCTAAAATTGTGGGTTACCAAGCAAGATAGGAATATCATTTGCCTATCCCATATACATAAGTGCATAACCTTCTCAGCAAAGCAACGGGCATCATCGTTGTAAATAAGAAGACATAATATAGAGTAATTTACAAAGAAGACTAACTCATTGCTTCTGCAATTGATAACCAACCAAAGCCTTTTAAATTCAACAATTGAAACTACAGAGTTATGTTGGTGAAGTAGCTTTAATTTACTTGTGCAGGAGATATGTACAGGAAATATATTCCTCAGGAAGATTACTTTTCAGAGGGACTCTACATGTTTGATATTGGCCAAAATGATCTTGCTGGTGAATTCTATTCAAAAACAGAGGACCAAGTCATTGCATCCATTCCAACTATTTTGTTGGAATTTGAAAATGGTCTTAAGGTTTGTAAAAATAATAGCACTTTTATCCTTGCAGCTTTCTATGACCCTTTCTCCAAAGCTGTTACTAATGTATAGGGATCAGGTTCTGATGTAATCCAATTAGGTCTCAAATCAGCAATTTCATTCTTTCCATACTCTTCTTCCTATATGCTGTCTTGGGTAAGATGGTGCTTCACACCTAACTCATTTTCTTTGTTTCTTATTTCAGAAACTATATGACCAAGGTGCTAGGAAATTCTGGATTCACAATACAGGTCCCCTCGGCTGCTTACCTCAAAACATAGCCTTGTTTGGCAAAGACCCATCCCAATTGGATGAGCTTCACTGTGTAGCAAAGCACAACCGTGCCGCAAAACTTTTCAACTTACAGCTGCATGCACTTTGCACAAAGTTGAGAGGAGAATTCGCTGGAGCCAGCATCACTTATGTGGACATCCACACAATCAAATACAGCCTGATCGCCAACTACTCTCGATATGGTATGTAGCATACAGTTTCCATTTCGTGTGATTATCATGCATCCAGATCATTTAAGATTTGTCGGCATATTGGGGCACTACTATGAAAAGATGTATCGTGACTCTCTGAGTGTTATGCTTGCTTTGAAGAGCAGTCTTATAAACTTATAATGAAGCAGCACCATCAATCCTGAACAAGTGCTCGCAATAATAAACCCCACAAATACAGGTGGAAAAACAAAGATGCTTTAGTTTTGTGGGCACTGTGCATCGCTCTGCTTACATGTATGCCATTGACTTTTGTGCTGTCGATTGTGACATCTCACTCGAATGTTAGTGCTGTATAAACCTGTTCTGTGGATTGCGAAATTTCATTCGAATGTTAGTGTTTTAGGCCTGTTGCTGGCTCATCAGGAAATTAAAGCAATCTTTTCTTCGTGTGAACTGAAGAAGTAACTCTAATATCCACTTTTGTTTTTTGACAGGGTTCGAGCATGCCACTCAAGCATGCTGTGGATATGGAGGTCCACCCCTGAACTATGATGGTAACGTACCATGTGGACAGACAGTGTCTTTGAATGGTAAGCTGGTTACTGCAAAAGGGTGCAGTGACACTACTGAATTCGTCAATTGGGATGGAATACACTACACAGAAGCTGCAAATTTCCATATTGCATCGCAGATCCTGACCGGGAAATACTCTGATCCTCCGTTTGTGGATAAGATGCCATTCGTCATAAAACCTAGATTCTGATTAGCATACACTAACTGTTTTCCCCTTTACTCAACCACTTTAACAGCATTGGTTGCAGATACGATGTATTTATTACTTGTCAATAACCATATATAGCTTGATGTCAAAAAATAAAATCATATATGGCTTGGTTTCAGTTGCCTATAGCTTCTTGTGCCCGTTTTTTTTATGATTACATCGCTACAAGTTGACTAGTAAGGTTAACTCCAACAACAAAGACCTATACACATGACCCATACGATAGTTTGGGTAACGCATAGTAAATAAAATCGGATCCCCAAAACTTGCTTCTCCAACAGCCGACCCATACAAGAACCCAAAACGAGAGCTCCCACCCTTGCTGGCGAGGCCTCGTCCAACCGCGACGAGCACGTAGAGGCCGCCATGGCCGGCGGCGCCCCCACGCCGAGCCCAGCTGTGCCCAGGGAGGCCGCCATGGCCGGCCGCGGCCCCACCCTGCACGCGCCGCCCCTCCCCGCCCGAGGGCAGCCATGGCCGCTGCCACTGAGCGCCTCCATCCCTCGCCGTCGTCTTTCGCGGGACGCCGGATCTCCTCCGCACGCTCTCCGGCGAATCCCCGCCGCGGATCCGCCTACCGTGCCGCTGCTCCTCTAGGTTGCTGCGGTCGCGAAGCCCTTCGCCCAACGCCTCTGGTCGCTGGCCGCCGGCCTCGGCACTGTGCCCCGCTTGCCCTCCGCCTCCCCTGCAGCTGCCGGCATACTCTCCTCCTCTCTCTCTCTCCCTTCTCTCCTTCTCCCCTGCAGCGCCCGAGAAATGCGTCTGTGGATAGAGACGACGCATAATTGGGTCTCGATTCGGTGGGCACGCAAAATGGGTGAAGCTGTTTGCCTCCTCTATTGGAGGCTGGTTTTGGAGATCCATCCCACTGTGAAGGACCCATTTTGCATTTAGGTAGTGTTGTTGGAGACAGTCTAAGGGCCTGTTTGTTTGGGCTTCTTGAGACCTTTTGGACATCAGCTTTTAGACTTTTCAAAAACTAAAAAGCTCTTGAAAGCCAGAAGCCAGAAGGTCACTGTAGTGAGCTTTTGGGCTTTTAGCTTACGAGAGCTTTTCGACTTTTAAACATTCAAAAGCTAGTATTCTAAAAGTGACAAAAAGCTCAAACAAACATGTCCTAAGAGTTCCACGTTGCAACCAATGCTGAGCCACAGAGGTAATAACTTAACTGCGGCAATGAATTGTTGTCGATTTTCACATAATGAAACCCAGTATAACAAAAGCATAATAATATGCTAACCACGAGAAAATTTAACCGGCACGGGTGTGCACTTGTATTAATCATTTTCTCTGTTCACCTCTAAGAATTTCCAACAGAAGAAGCTCAACCTGGGAGATTAAAAATCCTCTTCAGTATTACATTTACTGTACAGCACGCTATGGTTCACTCACTTCTTGGACACGTAGGCGTAGTACTGCGCCATGGGCACGACGAAGGCGATGACGAGCAGGCCGCCGACGACGAGCGTGAACTGCCCGCGCTTCTCCTCCGTCTCCTCCTTGGTCTTGAAGTTGGACTCACGCTTGTTCTCCTTGAACGACGGGCCCCCGGTGTCCGGTAGCCCGTCGATCGCCGCCGCCAGCCGCCTCGCCGTGCTGAAGATCGCCTCGTTGTACTTCTCGTCGGTCGCGAGCACTGCAGCAAACAATTAATTGCAAGTTAGGATCGGAGGCCCGTCTCGACTCGACGGCGATCGAGGGTGGCTTGGCCTTAGCTAGCTACATACCTGGGAGGTTCTCAGACACGGTGGCGTCGAGAATCTGGTCGCCGACGGCCTGGATGAAGGCGGGCCCCCCGGTGACGGCGCCCTCCTTCTGGCTGGTGACGAGCACGACGATGCCCTTGTTGTTGCCCGCCTCAATCGTGGGGTACCACTTCTCCAGGACTTGGTCCGCGTACTCGAACGCGTCAGCTTTGCTCTGCGACACTCTTGATCCATGGGTCAGTGATCAGTCTAGGAAACGACACGGCCGGCCGGCGGCATGGATGCATGCTAGCCGCAGCTGCAATGCCGGCGGGCGGCGGCGTACGTACCGTGAGCTTGCGGACGGTGATGAAGTTGAGGCGGATGTTCTTGCGGGCCTCGAGGTCGCGGGCCAGCCGCTTGACGTCGGACTTGGTGACGCGGCTCAGCACGCCGGCGTCGTCCACCACGTACGAGTCCACGGGGGGCCCGTCGTTGAGCACGTCGAACTCCGACGCCACCGCCGGCGCGGGCGCCGGGGCCAGGCTGATGGCCAGCGACAGCGCGGCCGCCGCCAGGCC
Source organism: Saccharum hybrid cultivar R570 (assembly GCA_038087645.1). Classification (NCBI taxonomy): domain Eukaryota; kingdom Viridiplantae; phylum Streptophyta; class Magnoliopsida; order Poales; family Poaceae; genus Saccharum; species Saccharum hybrid cultivar. Next base: position 23,509,586 of record JAQSUU010000496.1, read on the forward strand.
GTGGTGCAGGAACGACATCCAGCTCCTGCCGACGACGCCGCCGTCTCCATGGGAGGAGGCAGCGACGACGGCGCCGGCCTGTGGCCTCCTGAGCGCGCAGGAGACGACGGTGGACCTGGACGAGACGCTAGCGGTCAGAGACGGTCTCCTGGAGCCACGGAGTGATGGCGTGAACAATGTGGAGGGGGAGAGGAGGGTCTCCATCGCTGCCGCGGGGAGCTCGGGGAAGGAGGGGACGAATCACGCTCGCATTGTGAGGGCGCAGATCACTGGAGCTTCTGCTGCGCCCGTCTGGTCTGGATTGTGATTGGGTGGCTGGGATTCTGGAGCCGGATAAGGTGCCGTGCCAGCGTGGACAGCGCTTGTTCTAGTTGTGACAACTCATGAGTCATGACTATGTCCACGTGTCAGGCTGAAGCACTCCGGCGTTCACTAACTAAGGGCGTCCACGATGTATTTAACCGAACTCGGCAAGAGCATGGACCCGAGAAACTGACGGAAGGGGTGATCCATCGATCGCACAATGTTTGATCCGGAAATAAGTAGCCACTGGCGGAGCCGGGGGGGTGCCCCCCCCCCACCCCCACATCACAGCAAAAAAAATTTGATTTCTGGACAACAAAATCACACAAATTTGTATTTTATTTTTAGATAAGCCCATCCATAATGTAAAAATCCAAATAAATAAGCTACACTCAGTTATTTTATAGTTGAAACTCTTCGACCAGCCCCCCTATCCATAGTTTCAGGCTCTGCCACTGTAAGTAGCCACGCATGGAAAACAGTAACGTCATGAGGAGAGAATGAAAAGAGGTATAGTTTCTAGGGACTAACTTCTCTGTCACATCAAATGTTTGATACTAATTAGAAATATTAATATAGACTAATTATAAAACTAATTACATAAACAAAGGCTAATTCGTGAGACGAATCTATTAACCCTAATTAGTCTATGATTAGCAAATGTAATGCTACAGTAAACATAAGTTAATCATAGAATAATTTGGCTTAATAAATTTATCTCGTGAATTAGTCACGGCTTATATGCAATTAGTTTTATAATTAGCTCATGTTTAGTCCTCCTAATATAACTAAAGTTTAGTTCTGAGATCTAAACACCCCCAAGACTGTCGACGTCCACAGTGCTTCTTGCCGGCCGGTAGCAATTTGTTTATTTCTTCTTACCCCTTTCTTACCACCCATTGCAGAGGCCCTAACAGTAGGTGGTTAAATTGTTGTACTAAGGATATCCACAATATTGGAAAAAGTGATCTATAAGCAAACCAAAGTAGTCCTTATGTGTGTCAATTTATAAAGTGTTCTCCATATGCATATTGATGGGCCACAAGCAATAAAATTGTCGGTACCAATAGTATAGGGGTACCCACATTTAACGATAATAAAAATCAAAACGACTAAGCCACGACAAAACGCAGCCCGCTTCAAAACGCGCGTCAGGTCCGCCTCGTACGAGGCCGGCTCGACGGAATGCCTCGATCGCATCCCATCTCCGACTCGTACGAGGCCCCCTCGACGGGAGGCCTCGACCGCACCCCGTCCCGCACGACAAAACACCTCGACCGCACTCCGACTCGCGTAAGCCCGGGTCGAAGCGCTCGACCCCCTCTTTACCTACCTCGGGACAAAAGCTATAGCATTTAATGCAATTACCTACTACCACCTACCGGCATGGCTGCGACCAGGATCGACGTGGGAACAATGCCAGTGTCAGTCATCACTGTTTTACCGCCCATCCCGTGATGGGAGGTGAAAACCGTCACTGTGCCCACCTTACCGTGCACTGTACGTCACCAGTTACCCTCGAGGGAGGATACGACAAAGTCCGTACACCGTGATTCCAGGGATTCAGACTTATCCGTTCGGCCTCGACCCGGCCTCGACCCGGCCTCGACGCCCGACACGACTCAACAGGGAAGGGAGGACGGCATGGCGCGGCGTTCCGAGTCATTTCAGCGTCTCGTCCTTTACGTCACCATGGTGTCCAGGGATGGCTCCCCATCTCTGGGGCACGTCGCTACAGCCACCTCAACGGGGATCGACAAAACATCATTTCAAGGCTCCCCGTCGTCTTGGCCTCCTCTCGTTCTATAAAAAGGCAGGCCGGGGCTCTACAAGGGGGGCAGAAAACAACAGACGTCAAGCCATATACAAGAAAGAGATCAACATCTCAAGCAATCATCTTGTACTTCTTTTTCTCATTTTTGAGACCTGGGCTCACCACCCTCTCTCGCAAGCTTGTAACCCCTACACAAGCACCTCGGTGCAAGGAAATACAAATCTCTTCCCCCCCCCCCCGCTGGACGTAGGGCCTTCTATTGCCCGAACCAGGATAAACCCCCGTGTGTTCTCCTTGCATCACCGTCCAGGAAAGGGACACACAGCATTTACTCGTCGGTTTAGGACCCCTCGGGTCCGAACACCGACAGTTGGCGCGCCAGGTAGGGGAACGCTGCGTGCCAACGTCGTTTTCCCGCCTTTTTTCCTGGATGGCTGACCCCGATCGCCCTATCCCGTTGGCCACGGTGATCTGGTTCGGGAGCTTGGAGTTCATGTCGCTTGGCTATGGCTACGATATGGTCCTACTCCCGCCCAGGCACCCAACCGACGAGGATTACGAGCTCTCCTAGCCTGGGGGAGCAATCCGCCGGTACCGTCGCTCCAGGCAGGCGCGAGCCGCCCGACGACGACGAGCCCGGCGCAACCACCGTCTTCACCTCGCGGAGGGTGATGGATTCCCCGGCCCGGCACCCCTCCAGCCGGACGCCGACCCAGATTTCCTCGTTGAAAGTCTGGGGAGGATAAGCTTGGCTGAGGGTAACATGCCGACGGAGAATCCCGCCGCTCCCCCGACCGGTGAGACACCGCTGCCCGGAGCACCCGTTCCGACGTGGACAGCAACATCTCCTTCACCGTTCCCATTTGGGCTAGACTCGGTTGCCCGGGCATACGCTTCTTCCGTGAGCACTTGCATGAGTGCTTATGAGGAACTCCCCGGGCACCATCTACGCTCCACCCTAGACCTCGTTGCGTCCACGCCGGCTTCAGATTATCTGGACTCTACGGAGACACCAGAAACAGAACCCCGTGTGACAGCTTTCCAACGTTGCAACCCCAGTAACGATTTGCAACGGCCACACGTTCCCCCGTCATACTATTATTTTGGCGCTCCTGACTCTGACTCGGCTGATGACACCTACGATCCGACCCGCGAGTGCTTCAACGTCGATGTTGAAAGCACGTCGGAATCGCAGGAAGAAGGGCCGGTCGAAGGAAGGCACACGCCCCCTCTGTCGAGCTCCCTGCCGAGCGAGACGAGGCTCAACTCCTTGCGGATCAAGGAATGCAGCTCGAGCAAATCCGCGAGTTGCAGGAGAGGCTCGACGAGGAACGAGAGAACCTGCATCTACTTCAACAAACCCTCGAGCGTGAGCGCGCGGAACGCGCACTTGGCGGGAGAGCTCGCGAGAGAGCTCGCGACGTCAACCGTCGCATCGACGAGGACCGGGTGGCCGACCCCCCGGTTTTCGCTCGAGCCAGCCAGAACGTCGTCGCCGCCGCCATGCTCCTCCGCAACATGCCCGAGCCATCAAACCCCGACACCCGCCGGGCTCAAGATGAGATCCGAGAACTCCTCGAGACCGCTGCCCTGCAGCAGGCCGAGAGCTCTGCCTCGAGGCGACGCGAGCCCGCCTCGGAGCGGGTCGCAGAGCCCTCCCGACAGGAGAGGGAGGCCTCGGTTCATCCCGAACCTGCCCGACGGATCCGGATGGCTCTCGCCCCTGAGCCCATCGCTCACGACCATGGACCTCGAGACACCCGTGGCAACATCGTCGAGCGCCGCACGCGCAAGCACGGTGACGGCATGGCTCGAGGTTACCACGTGCACAGGGGCGGGCGTTATGACAGCTCGGAGGATCGCAGCCCTTCACCCGAGCCTCCAGACCCTCGGGTCTTCAGTAAGGCTATCCGCGAAACGATACTCCCGGCGCGGTTTCGCCCCCCCGCGACTCTCACCAAGTACAACGGCGAAACCAAACCCGAACTTTGGCTCGCCGATTTCCGCTTGGCGTGTCAGCTGGGCGGGGCCACAGACGACCGGGTCATCATCCGACAGCTCCCCCTGTTCCTCTCCGACACCGCTCGAGCCTGGCTCGAGGATCTCCCGCCCCAACAGATCCACGACTGGGACGATCTCGTGAGGGTGTTCGAGAGAAACTTCAAGGGAACTTACATGCGCCCCGGCAACTCGTGGGACCTCCGGAGTTGCAAGCAGAAGCCAGGTGAATCCCTCCGGGATTACATCCGGCGCTTCTCCAGGCAACGTACCGAGCTCCCCAACGTCACCGACTCTGACGTAATTATGGCTTTCCTCTCTGGCACCACTTGCAAGGAGTTGGTCCGAGAGTTGGGCCGTCACACCCCACTCACTGCCAACGGATTGATGGACATCGTCACCAACTTTGCCGCCGGCAAGGAGGCAGTTGGTGCCATCTTCGGCGGTGAGCAGGACAAAGGGAAGCAGAAGGCCGACGATCCCGCGAGCTCCACCCGGGGCTCCAAGAGGAACAACCGTAAGAAGAAGAAAGGCCAGCAGGCCAAGCTCGAGGCCCCGGCCGATGAGCTTGTCGCCGCTACCGAGCGTAAGAAGCCTCGAGGCCCCCCCGGTGGGGGCATCTTCGACAAAATGCTCAAAGAGCCGTGCCCCTACCACAAGGGACCCACTAATCATAACCTCGAGGATTGTCACATGCTCCGCAGGTACTTCGAGGGTGCAGGCGGCAAGAGCACCGACAAGAAGGAAGACCCCAAGGGTGACGACAAGGATGAGGGATTCCCCGAGATCCACGACTGCTTCATGATCTACGGAGGACCCTCGACCCACCTCTCGGCTCGCCAGCGTAAGCGAGAGCGGCATGAGGTTTTCACCGTACAAACGGCAGTTCCCCGTTTCCTCGACTGGTCTGCGGTGGCCATCACTTTCGACCGTGGTGATCATCCGGACTACGTCCCCAATCCGGGGGTCTACCCCCTTGTTGTTGATCCTGTCATTGCCAACACACGCCTCACCAAAGTGCTCATGGACGGCGGAAGCAGCCTCAACATCATCTACTCCCAGACCCTCGACCTTCTGGGGGTCGAGAGAGGGCGCCTCCAACCTAGCGTCGGGGGCTTCCACGGAGTCGTGCCAGGAAAACGGGCGGAACCACTCGGACGGGTCGATCTGCCTGTTTGTTTTGGCACACCGGCCAACTTCAGAAAGGAGACCCTCACTTTCGAAGTGATCGGATTCCGTGGAACATACCACGCTATCCTCGGGCGTCCATGCTACGCCAAGTTCATGGCCGTTCCGAACTACACCTACCTCAAGCTCAAAATGCCAGGCCCAAACGGTGTCATCACTGTGGGGCCCTCGTACGAACATGCCTACGAGTGCGACGTCGAGTGTGTCGAGCACGGCGAGGCTGTTTTGGAGTCGGTGACCTTGGCTGCGGACCTTGACGGTCTCGCCGACGAGATTCCCGACCCAAAGCGCCACGCCGGCAGCTTCGAGCCCGCAGAAGACGTCAAGCTCGTGCCCCTCAACCCCGCTGATCCCAACGGGAAGGCGCTGAACGTCAGCGCCGCCCTCGATCCGAAATAGGAAGCCGTGCTCGTCGACTTTCTCCGCGCAAACATCGACATCATTGCGTGGAGTCCCTCGGATATGCTGGGCATACCCAGGGAAGTCGCCGAGCACGCCTTAGAGATCCGGCCCGGGTCCAAACCGGTGAAGCAACGCCTGCGCCGCTTCGACGAGGAGAAGCGCAGGGTCATCGGCGAAGAGATCCACAAGCTGCTGGAGGCCGAGTTCATCAAGGAACTTCATCATCCTGAGTGGCTAGCTAATCCTGTATTAGTTAAGAAAAAGAGTGGGAAGTGGAGGATGTGTGTAGACTATACTAGTTTGAATAAAGCATGTCCAAAAGTTCCCTTTCCTTTGCCATGCATTGATCAAATCGTTGATTCCACTGCGGGATGTGAAACTCTCTCGTTCTTAGATGCATACTCTGGCTACCACCAGATCAAAATGAAAGAGTCCGATCAGCTCGCGACTTCATTCATCACCCCATTCGGCATGTATTGCTACGTCACGATGCCCTTCGGTCTCCGGAACGCAGGGGCTACGTACCAGCGATGCATGCAGCACGTTTTCGGGGAACATATCGGACCAACCGTCGAGGCTTACGTCGATGACATCGTTGTCAAGACCAGACAAGCCGACAATCTGGTAAATGACCTCGACGTTGCGTTCAAGTGCCTCCAGGCAAAAAACATCAAGCTTAATCCTGAGAAATGCGTCTTTGGCGTTCCTCGAGGCATGCTTTTAGGATTCATCGTATCCAAACGCGGCATCAAGGCCAACCCCGAAAAAATCTCTGCGATAACCAAGATGGGCCCCATCCGAGATCTGAAGGGCGTACAGAGGGTTACAGGTTGCCTGGCGGCACTCAGCCGCTTTATTTCGCGCCTCGGCGAAAAAGCACTCCCTCTGTACCGCCTCTTGAAGAAATCGGAGCATTTTTCCTGGACTCTCGAGGCTGAGGAAGCTCTCACAAAACTCAAGGCCACACTCTCCAACTCACCAATCCTCGTCCCTCCGACCCCAGGGAACCGCTCCTACTTTATGTCGCTGTGACGTCACAAGTAGTCAGTGCGGTCTTGGTTGTCGAACGGGCCGAGGAGGCGCACGCCTTGCTCGTCCAGAGGCCGGTCTACTTCATCAGCGAGGTACTCTCGGAAACTAAGGTCCGATACCCACAAATCCAGAAGCTGCTGTATGCCGTCGTCCAGACACGGCGCAAGCTCCGACACTACTTCGAGGGTCACCCAGTTACTGTGGTTTCTTCTTTCCCCTTGGGAGAGATAGCCCGGAACCGGGAAGCCTCGGGTAGGATTGCTAGGTGGGCGGTCGAACTCATGGGCGAGACCCTGTCCTATGCGCCGCGCAAAGCCATCAAGTCACAGTATTAGCAGACTTCCTAGCTGAATGGACCGACACCCAACTCCCCCCCGCACAGCTCCAGGCTGAGCTGTGGACCATGTACTTCGATGGGTCGTTGATGAAAACAGGAGCAGACGCGGGTTTGCTCTTCATCTCACCCCTCGGGGTTCACATGCGCTACGTCGTCCGGCTTCATTTTCCTGCGTCAAATAACGTCGCCGAATACGAGGCACTCGTCACGGGGCTGAGAATCGCCGTCGAGCTCGGGGTGCGACACCTTGACGTTCGAGGCGACTCCCAGCTCGTGATCGATCAGGTCATGAAGAACTCGAGCTGCCGCGACCCCAAGATGGAAGTTTATTGCCAAGAGGTGCGGCGCCTCGAGGACAAGTTTCACGGCCTCGAGCTCAACCACATCGCACGCAGGTATAATGAGGCCGCCGATGAACTGGCAAAAATCGCGTCCAGTCGAACTACGGTTCCACCAGACGTTTTCGCAAAAGATCTTCAGCAGCCATCCGTCGACCTCGGGCCAAACGAGGGGATCGACGGGACGTCACTCGACCCCCCACCTGAGGCCGAAGCCCCCTCGACCGGGGCTGAAGCCATGCAGGTGGAAGGCTCGACCCCACCATCTGGCCTCGAGCCTGACTGGCGCGTCTCGTACCTCGACTACCTTACCCGAGGGGACCTCCCCTCGGATAAGACCGAGGCTCGACGGATCGCTCGCCAGGCCAAAACCTTTGTGATCATTGGTGACAGTAGGGAGCTGTACCGCCGCAGCCCTACTGGCATCCTCCAACGCTGTATCACAAATGAGCAAGGCAGGGACCTGCTCAGCGATCTGCACTCGGGGGCTTGCGGTCACCACGCAGCACCTCGAACCCTCGTCGGAAATGCCTTTCGACAAGGATTCTACTGGCCGACCGCAGTCTCTGACACTGTCAAGCTCGTACGCTCCTGCGAGGGCTGTCAATACTACGCGAGACAAACCCACCTTCCGGCACATGCCCTGCAAACTATCCCCATCACATGGCTGTTTGCTGTTTGGGGGCTCGACCTGGTCGGACCCTTGAAAAGGACAACTGGCGGCTTCACCCACTTGCTCGTCGCAGTCGACAAATTCTCCAAGTGGATCGAGGCCCGCCCTATCACCAGCATCAGGTCCGAGCAAGCTGTGCTCTTCTTCACCGACATCATTCATCGCTTTGGGGTCCCCAACTGTATCATCACAGACAATGGCACCCAGTTCACTGGTAAAAAGTTTCTAGATTTCTACGACCGCCATCACATCCGCGTGCTCTGGTCAGCCGTGGCTCATCCAAAAACGAACGGCCAAGTGGAACGTGCCAATGGCATGCTCCTACAAGGCCTGAAACCCAGAATCTTTGACAAGCTAAACAAACATGGCAAAAGATGGGCTGCCGAGCTACCCTCGGTCCTGTGGAGCTTAAGGACAACGCCGAGTCGAGCCACGGGGTTCAGTCCGTTCTTCTTAGTCTACGGGTCCGAGGCAATGCTCCCAATAGATATAGAATACGGATCCCCAAGGTTGAAAGCCTACAGCGAAAGAAATAACGACGCTGCAAGAGAGGACGCCCTCGACCAGCTCGAGGAAGCCCGGGATGTAGCTCTGTTGCATTCTGCCAGGTACTAGCAGGGTCTCCGACGCTACCACGACAGACACGTCCGCAAGCGTGACCTCAACGTCGGCGATTTGGTGCTACGGCGGAACCAGAACACCAAGGGACGGCATAAGCTCACGCCACCGTGGGAAGGACCATACATCATCGCAGAAGTGCTAAAACTGGGCACCTACAAGCTATCCAACGAGAAGGGCGAAATCTTCACCAACGCTTGGAACATTGAGCAGCTACGTCGCTTTTTTCCTTAGAAAGCCTCGAGGCTCTGTAATTTCTTTTTCGTTAAATAAAGAATACAACGAGGTTCAAACTTTCATTTCACAATGAGGAAGGATCGACTCTGTACTCCCAGAATCGACCCTCCCTCGGGGGCTACAAAGGGGGGGAATCCCCCAGTCCCCGAAAAAACTTGCGCTCTTTTTTAACTCTTTTTAAAGTCAAGAACCGCTTCTTAGATCAACGGCGCGGCAAAAGCGCCCTAAGGTTCGAAAGGGCCCTCGAGCCAGGAGTATCACCTACGCCTCCGAGGCTACGGTACCTCCACTCGCCCCTTACGCCTTCTAGAGGTGCGACTTCACGCTAGGGAGATCTAAATAACGGTTCCTAACTTTAAAAAGAACACACTCCCTGTTGCTCAGATTAGGTCCTCACGCGATCTACAAGGCCGCAACGGCACCCTGAAGCTCGAGGGCAGTTGAGCCGTGAGGTCACTTAACGCCTCCGAGGCTACGGTACCTCCACTCGCTCCCTTACGCCAAAGGACGCAACTGCGTGCTTGGTAAATCATGCGAGAACACGGTCCAAGCGATAAAGGGAAGAAAAGCTCGAATAAAACTAAAATAACCACGAACCGGTTTGTGTTTCGAGTTTTTAGGGCCTCCGAGGCCACCACGACTAAAATCCGAAATACTAACTTATTACATGGGCCTTTGCGCCCAGATTTGGCTCACAGGCCCTCATCGTCAGCAGGCGGAACCACCTTGGCTTCAAAAAGTGAGGCCAGACGACTCCCAGGCCCCTCCGCGGCTTCAATCAGCTCCAGGCAGGCGTTCTCATTGTCCTCGTCCGTCCGATCCGGGTCTGTGATGAAGCCGTCGGCGACGAGCTCCATGTCGAACACAAACCCTGAACGGACGACGGCCAGTGCCCTCTTCACGCCATGGTGGAGGCTGTCCCGTATCTTCTCCCGGGCGAGGCGGCCCAGCGCCGCCATCCGACGGATGAAGGAGTTCCCCGGGACGTCTTCCCCGGTGTCGGCGTCGGGCTCGACCCCTAGGCCGTCACACACCGTCGTGATCGCGCCCTCGAGCAGTTGGGTCCTCCGGGTCTCGGCCTCGAGGAGGGTCTGGAAGGAGTTGGCAGACGAGTGGGCCTCTTGTTTCTCCCTCTCTAGCTCTGAAACACGATAAGACAAATTAGTACCTAACACGAGGCCTCGACACCATGGCCGTAACAGTCATACTTACCCTCGATGTGAGTCTTCAAACCCACGACCTCGTCACGGAGCCCCCTGCACGTCTGCTCGAGCCCCAGGAGGGCGCTGTCCTTGTCACGGACGGTCGCCTTCAGCGCCTTGATCTCCTGAAGGGCGGTCTGGAGCGCCGCGTCCTTCTCTTGGACGGCCCCGTTCAGCGCCGTGATCTCGTCCTTCAGCGCGCTGTAACGGGCCGTGACCTGCCCAATTTGGACATTGAGGAGGTCGCGTTGACGACTGACCTGGGAGACGTCCTCCTCGAGCTCCTTCACCCGTGCCGACAGGGGCTCGAGGTCTCTGCGAGCCTGGGCAGCCTCTTCCCGGGCCTTGTCCATCTCGGTGCGCATCACGGCTTCGGCCGCCCAAGCCTGTATCGCCTCCTCCTTCACCGTCGAGTAGGCGGTACGCAGCTCAGCCATTTCGACATTTCGATCGGAAAGCCGCTTCTGGGCCTCCTCGACCAGAGCCCGTTGCTGAGACAGCGCGGCCCACACGCCGCTCTCATCCCGGATGAAGAGCGACTTGCGGCGGGAGTACTCCTTCAGCTCCTGGCCACAACTCAAAGAAACCAAAAAGGTAAAGAAACCGAGGGAAAAAGACACTAAGAGCCACGAAAAAGGCCGACGGATCAATCATACCTCGGTGGCATCCCGTATACACCGCGAGACGGCATCGGACGCCACGTTGAGCACCCGATCGAGGTGCCGACGGACGCCCTCGAGGTACTCCCAGCGGTGCACCTCATCCCTGTCATTCAGGGTGAAGATGGGCTCGGCGTCGGGGTTCGCGGCGTCCCTGAACTGAAGGGACGGCCCCCCCCCACCTCGGAATCTCCGCCTCGGCCCGTGCTATCGCCAGCGCAGCGATGTCAGGCCATGACGACGACGACCCGGCCGGGGCGTCTCCCGGTCCCACCGAAGGGCCGGCCTCGCCCACAGCTCCCGCGGCTCCAGCGGCCGTCGAGGCACCGGCCTGATCCGTGGCCTCACCCCCCTCGACCCCCATCACTTGTTTCCCCTTGTCTAGGGGGGTGTCGTCGAGGGTAAGGACCACGGGCGCCCGCCCTTCTGCGGTGGCCAGCCCCTCGGTCGCCGGCACCTCCGGAGCCGGCACCTCGACCGTCGACGCCTCCGGAGCCGGCGCCTCGACCGTCGGTGGCTCAGGAGCCGGCGCCTCGACCGACGGCACTCCCGCAGTCGGCACCTCGACCTCCGGCGCCCCTTCTTCTGGGGCTCCGGTAGGGAGCTCGACGGCCTCGCCCTCCACCATGCCCACCGGTCGCGCCGGCAGGTCTTGCTGCGGCTGCGGCCCCCTCGCCGGTGCCACCTCCTGTCCCGGTGTCGACGCGACCTCCTCCATGGTCACGTCGGCACCCGCCCGCTCCGCGCCACGGGCAGGTGCTTCACCCGTCACGGCCTCAACGGCAGCCTCGGCCGTCGGCAACGGCCTGGGCTCCGCCTCGACCGAACTGGGCGCCACCGCCCTCGCCGGGTCGGACCTCTCCGCGGCGGCATCGGGGCCCGCGACCCCGTAGCAGCTGCCGCCTCCTGCTGCTGTCGAAGACGCCCCTTCGCGGCCTTGACCTGGCGAACCCAGGCCGTGTCCTGCTCCGCCGTCCGGTTGAGGACGGCGGCGCTCGCCCGCAGCGACTTCACCGGGGTAGACCCCATTGGCTCCGCCTTCCGCTTCAACCTGTGAAATAAGGAACAAGATCAGTCGACGGATCCAGAGCGAGGCGAAACCACTAAGCACGAGTACTCACCCGGAAATTGGCACCAAGGTCCTCGACCCCGCGCGGTCCGAGCCTCCCGAGGCGGCGGGTGGCGGCCTCACGGCGGCCCCGCCAGCAGGCCGGGCGCTCCGTGGGGCCCTCGCCGGCACACTGCCCTGCGCTTTCTGTGCCTCCGAGGCCAGCTGGCCTCGGGTTCTTACGCCTGCCGGTGGCACCGCCGATGACGACGCCGGCACCACCGTCCCGGCCCCCGCCCGAGTTTGCGGGGCCTGGGAGGGTACGGGCATCCCCATCGACCCCTCTTGCCAGGTCTGGGGCGAAGCGGCCCCTCCCGTCGAGGGGCCCGCCTCTTCCTTCTCCTTCTCCTTCTCCTTCTTCTTCTTCTCCTCTTCCTCTTCCTCCTCCTCGGTCTCCTCGACCACGACGACAGAGGAGGATGACCCCCCGATGGGCTCCAGCAGGGGGCGGATGTCGGGGAGGTCCCCCAGCCCGGTCGCGGCATCATACCGTGACAGAGCGTCGTCGTCCTCGCCGCTACTGTCGTCGTCCTCCCCCGAGATCGTCTCGGAAGGCGACGGCGCCAGAGGAACCCCTTCGATGGTTTGCTGGCGCCGGAGCTTCTTCAGCTCCTCCGCCTCCTTGGCCTTGCGGATTGCCCGCTTCTTGGCCGTCTCCTTGGTCTTCTTCTTCTTGGAGGCATGAAGGCGTCGAGCCTCCCGGGCAGGCCGATCCTCTGGGACAGGCGGACGCGTCTCCCGCAGCGCCGATAAATCCTACACGTCGGCCTCGACCAGATTAAAGGAGTCCAAAAATAAATAAAGCTATCAAAACATGCGAGCCTAGAGATGCTTACCACGGGCTCAAACCCCTGGGTAGGCCTCATAGGGACCCGGTCGACCTCCTCCGCCTTGAAAGTCCCGACCATCCGGCGCGCTCGCCGGAGGACCTCCTCGAGGGTGAGGGACTCATGGGACATCCGGGTCCCCTCCAGAGATGCCTCCGGAGTCATCTGGTCGAGGCGCAGACGACGCCGGCACAGCGGCATCACTCTGCGGCGATGGAAGGCCGTAGCCACCGCCGCTGCCGTCAAGCCCCGAAGGCGAAGCTGCTACAGCGCCGCCAGCAGCGGGTCTAGGCGCGGCTTCTCGGCCTCCAGCACGCCGTACGTCCAGCAGTCCTCTCGAGCGGTCAGCACGCGGCCGGTGTACCTCGGCAACTGATTTTCATCGTTGCAGAGATAGAACCAACCATCGTGCCACCCGCTGTTCGAGGAGATGAGGCGAGCCGGGATATACAGATCCGCCCGGCTCGACCTCAACTGCAGGACGCAGCTCCCTACTCGAGCCGCGGCCAGGACCCCCTTCTCCCCCGCCCTCCTGGCGAACAGTTCGGCCTTGAAGAGGTGAAGCCACAGGTTCCACTGTGGCTCCACCCCAAGGTAGCCCTCGCAGACCGTCGCGAAGATGGCGGCCTGCGCGACGGCATTGGGGGCGAGGTGGTGAAGCTCCACCCGGTAGTAGTGGAGGAGCGCGCGCATGAAGACAGATGCAGGAACGCCGAACCCCCGCTCGTGGAAGCACACGAAGCTCACCACGTACCCTTCAGGGGGCGCCGGCTCCCGGTGGGCCGGCGGCGGCGCGATCCACTCCGGCTGCGACCGACTCGTCCTCGGCCGCAGCAGCCCGTCCTCAACCAGCTCCTCCAACCTCCTCTCCGTCACCGAGGAGGCCGCCCAGTCGTCGGCGGGGAGGATCTGGCTCTTTCCAGCCATCAGGTGTTGTGGGAAGAAGGGCGGGCGGAGAGGGTGCGGCGGCGGCGGTGATGTGGACGGAGAGCGCAAGAAGGCAAGGGCTATCTGTGGCAAGGAGATGGCAAGGGCACAAGGAACCGGTGGGGGACTCGGACCCCCGGGTTTTTGCTTTTATATGCCCAAAGGAAGCCCAACGACCGCGCGAAAAGGTAGGAACAGTTTCCCACATTAAATGCGCTCACCTAACCGTCCCCACGTCTTACAGGAACCGGGCACGTGGCCGCCCCCCACGCCGTAACCGAATGCCACGTCGCCCACTACCGCGCCGGTTTCGCCCTAAAAAGACGCGCCTGACTAACGGGCAGGGCGAGATCCACGGACGGATATTCCAAGATGCCTTGCGAACGGGTCCCGAACCCGTCATAAGTCTCGAGGGAACGGGAGCTGGCCCTCGACCTGGGTTCGACAGCCGCCCTTGAGCAACAGAGTTAGGGACGACCAGGGGTGCGCCTGTACATGGCCAGGGCTCGAGCCACGCTCTCGAGGCACCCCAAGACGTATTCGAGGCCAAAGGAGGAGGTCGACGTAGGAATCCCCTCGGGGGAGGCACCGAGCCCTCGGATCCTGTCGCAGGGAACCGACATCCACACGACCACTCCTTGGCGTTTTTGAGAGCGCCTCCGGACCACGAGCCGACTCCTAACGACTGGAGCACGGACTCTCACTCGAATCTTCCCGCTAGCAGCTCACCAGAGATCGTCAGGACTCGCCCAAACGGGGTAGTACGGCGTTCCCCATCCCTCCTCCTCCTCTCCGCAGGAGGAGCGTGAGGGTCGCGCAATAAAAGACGGCAGGGACTTCGATCGACCTCGTGCACGCGAGGCTCGGGGGCTCGACCGCATCAAACTACTCCCCGATGAAACACGTAAAAGACCTCGGAGGAGTCTTCCACACTCCACCGAGGCCTCGGGGGCTACACCCGGCGGGTACGCTCGCGCGCCCCCACCGGAGAAGTCAACGGCGCTACGACTCCAGTTCATCAGCAAAAAGCCTCTAGGAGAGTGATCGCACACTCACCCAAAGGTTCGGGGGCTACTGTCGGTACCAATAGTATAGGGGTACCCACATTTAACGATAATAAAAATCAAAACGACTAAGCCACGACAAAACGCAGCCCGCTTCAAAACGCGCGTCAGGTCCGCCTCGTACGAGGCCGGCTCGACGGAATGCCTCGATCGCATCCCATCTCCGACTCGTACGAGGCTCCCTCGACGGGAGGCCTCGACCGCACCTCGTCCCGCACGACAAAACGCCTCGACCGCACTCCGACTCGCGTAAGCCCGGGTCGAAGCGCTCGACCCCCTCTTTACCTACCCCGGGACAAAAGCCATAGCATTTAATGCAATTACCTACTACCACCTACCGGCATGGCTGCGACCAGGATCGACGTGGGAACAATGCCAGTGTCAGTCCTCACTGTTTTACCGCCCATCCCGTGATGGGAGGTGAAAACCGTCACTGTGCCCACCTTACCGTGCACTGTACGTCACCAGTTACCCTCGAGGGAGGATACGACAAAGTCCGTACACCGCGATTCCAGGGATTCGGACTTATCCGTTCGGCCTCGACCCGGCCTCGACGCTCGACACGACTCAACAGGGAAGGGAGGACGGCATGGCGCGGCGTTCCGGGTCATTTCAGCGTCTCGTCCTTTACGTCACCATAGTGTCCAGGGATGGCTCCCCATCTCTGGGGCACGTCGCTACAGCCACCTCAACGGGGATCGACAAAACATCATTTCAAGGCTCCCCGTCGTCTTGGCCTCCTCTCGTTCTATAAAAAGGCAGGTCGGGGCTCTACAAGGGGGGCAGAAGACAACAGACGTCAAGCCATATACAAGAAAGAGATCAACATCTCAAGCAATCATCTTATACTTCTTTTTCTCATTTTTGAGACCTGGGCTCACCACCCTCTCTCGCAAGCTTGTAACCCCTACACAAGCACCTCGGTGCAAGGAAATACAAATCTCTTCCCCCCCGCTGGACGTAGGGCCTTCTATTGCCCGAACCAGGATAAACCCTCGTGTGTTCTCCTTGCATCACCGTCCAGGAAAGGGACACGCAGCATTTACTCGTCGGTTTAGGACCCCCTCGGGTCCGAACACCGACAAAAATGTACTACTTTCTTTCTTCACCTCCGCTGGCTACCACATGTGTCATGCTTCCCGCGAGCTCATCGAGCATCAGATCCAAAGGTGATTGGCAAGAGGACTGATGACGAGACCGATGTGGAGGTCGCCACCGGTGATGGCAAAGGGGTATCGAGACTAACCTCCTGTCAACGATGGACGTCCAGCTCAAAGAACACGATAGCTGCCCGCGCGCAGCAACTTCACGGCCCCAGTCATCAAATTGCGCAGTGAGGTTGTCGCCCCGGCTGTCCATGAGCGTACTGAGGTCGTCGCATGGCCATTGACACAGCAAGGCCAACGTCCCCGGACGTTTGTGCGCAACGAGGGCCGTCATCAAATGTCTCCAGTCTCTCCCATCTGGATAGAAGAAGGTAGATTCATGTAGGGGTGGGAGGGGGGCGTTAGAGCGATCCAAGACAAGTACTATCAATTCTAGGTGGAAGCAGGTTGATCTAGGCAAGGATAATGGCACCGAGGGAGGGACGGGGGCATAGAGCTAGAGGAAAAGCTCGCAGCTCGGCAGTAACGAGAATTATTAATCTTGCTTTCAACAGCTTACCGTCAGGATAGTAACGAGCTCTGAGCACCCTAGCACATAAATTCTGGTCTACCGAGAAGTCTTCAAATTTACTTTGCTAACATCGCCAAGTTGAAAAACTGCAAGTCTCTGAACCCCATAGCTCATTTCCCCTTCAACATACATAGCTTCTACCATTTTTGCCAACGAATCCTTTTATAATCATTGTCATCACCCCACCAGTTCTGCGATATAGCGTTTGTAACCTTTAAAAATGTTTTTTAAATTTTAAACACCATCGTCGCATAAACCGGCACCGTTTGAGCAATTGATTTGACGAGTCCTTAGCTACCAAACTCAGAGCCTCATCAGGCCATCCCCGATGCTCCACCCTGACGTGCTGCCCTAAGTGCCACATTTACGTTTGCTGTCCATGTTACGTCCCTTGTTAGCCTCATAGTGTGTCGAGATGCTTGCAGAAGAGCCGATATCCTCGACTGACAAAAGAACGAGGCATTCGCTAGGGAGATCGTTGCAGCAAACTGACGCCCAGATCATGACGTGGCTTCTCTGCAGGACCACTCCCTGCGAGGCAACGCAACAATCAGTGAACATGAAGCGGGAAGCGGAAGGGGACCAGTAAGATCAACTTTACAGGAAGCGGAGGGGACCAATAAAGAAATATCGTAGCTGCTTTGGAAGAATAGTGGCTTTAAATGACTCTGTCCATCTGGATTGATGGGGCTAATATCAAGTGCTGCCTGCGTTGCGGCTGCCCACAAACTCGAAGTTCTCGCGTTAATCAGACATGAGTTAACAGAAATCACCACGTTTCTCTTCCAGTGGCCCCGCCTCAGCGCCACGTTTTGCGCCACACCGCTTATCCGAAATCACGCCCGTGCTCGCTCTCGCCACGGCTCCAAACCGCACTCGGCCCCTCGTCTCCGCCGCTCGGCGCGGCGCCATGGCCCCCGCCGCGCTCCTCCCGCTCGCCCCTTTGCCGCATCACCCGAACCCACCACGGCGTCCTCTCTGCCGCTGCGGGGCCTCGCGCCGCGGCTTCACTGTCCACACCGCCATCGCCATTGCCTCGGCCTCCGCCTCCGCCCCCACCGCGGCCGCGGAGGCGACGTCCCCATCTCCGCCCCCCTCGCCGCCAACGCAAACGCCTTCCTCTAAACCGGGATCCCCGGTGCTGGGCGGCATCGCGAACACGAGGTCCTGGTCGCAGTACTACGGCAGCGGCTTCTCCATCCGCGTGCCTCCGTCCTTCGACGACATCCTCGAGCCCGAGGTGGTTACCAACCTGAACTGTTTCTTCTCGCCTACGTTCCATCTTCCTCCTGCGGTTAGGGTTGCTGGCCGTCGCGGGGGTGCGGGGGAGCTCAGTGTTTGGTTTCGAATTGGTGAATGCTGACTCCTTCAGTCCTTCCGCGTCTCAGGACTACAACGCCGGGATGACATACTACGGCGACAAGGCCAAGCCCCGGGCGTACGCGGCCCGCTTCGCGTCTCCAGATAGGTAGGTAGGTAAGGCCTCGCTCTACTCCATGAACTGCGGCCATTCCAGTTCTGTACTGTACATTAATTTGTGGTTACATTTGTCTCAATTTCACAAGGATGCTGTGGGAATGAATTTTGGTGGTGACGTGTTGCACATGCTAAATGCGGAGTGCTCTGCTCCTTTGTTGATGTAGGGATGAGCTCATAAGTGTGGTGATTAAGCCGTCAAATCAGCTCAAGATCACATTCCTAGAGGTTATATGAGCTTTGCCATTTTAGTGTTTTTGTCAGACATCTGTAATCCCCCATGAATTTATCTGTTCTCTGCACTATATAGTAAAAAATGCATGACATTTCAGAGCAGGCCTAGTGATATGTGTTCTCACATCAATTTAGAGCATTCTCTTGTATCCTTGAAACATAGAAGATAGAACATAGACAAGCTTGTTAAAAGGAGTTCGAACATAGGCAAACTTTGTAGACTCATAGCTTTCTTAATAATTATATCTGGCATCAGAGTGAGTAGTCTGTAAGCTTGTCAATAGCTGATACGACACCCTTATAGACAAGCACTTGTATCATCACTTGAACTTGCTCTTATTACTTTTTAGTGCGATGAATTTCCAAAGTTTATTGAGTTTGAGTGTTTAACAATAAATAAAAGGGCACACCAGCATAGGTACGAGTATGACCAAAACCTTCTTTGTAAAGAAAGAGTCAATTAATAAGGCCTATATTATCAGACGCATTGATGCTGCCACTGATTTGCTCACCATGAAGGAACTTTATATGGTCTGTGCATGACCATTTCTAAATGATGTTCCAAAAATATTTGTTTGCAGGCAAAAGATATAACTGATTTGGGAACTCTAAAGGAGGCATCCAAGATATTTGTACCTGGTGATTTCTGTTATCTTAGAATTGGATGCTGCGCTGTTTTCTTTACAAACAAATTAGATGACAGTGAATATGAAGCATTCACATATTTCATATATCAATGATGAAAATTAATCAAATTTGGGCCTAGCTTCTTGTGGTTTGTGCATTCTAAATGAGACAGTTCATTTTATGATCAGCCTGACACATATTAACGTTTACAGCTTTGACTTACTTTGCGTCCAAGTGTTTAAAGCTAGCAAAAATTGTGCCACTTACTGTCATGATTAGTTGCACAAATAAGAAGACTGTTTTATCCATTGTGCTTTTTGAGACCTTTTTGTTTAACATTATATAGTCTTGGCACTATATAGTGTCACTATTTCAAAATTTTCCCTTTTCATTACAGAAATATGGACTGAAAAGTTAAATCCCATTCTAACACACAAAGAAACATCGAAGGAAAATATGAAGCGAGAATATTATATTAAATTCTAAAGCATTGACATGATGTACTGATCTGGGATGATTTGCCTTATATATTTTTGTTTCGTTTTGTAGCTGGTGCAAAAGTATTCTCAGCTCGAACAATTAAAGTTAAGGAAGAGGAGGATATTAGGTACTATATGATCTTTGTACTAACTTTATAGAAAAATACCAATTAAAAAATATTCCTAGTTATAAATAGCATCCAAATTCAGAAATAGTTTTCCTTTGTAATTTGTTCACGAGTAATTTTTCCACAGGACATATTACTTCTATGAATTCTGTCTGGACAAGCAACACGTTGCTCTGATGGCTACCGTGAATAGTGGGAAGGTACTCAGCTGTTCTTTTGATTCACATTCTTAAATGAGTATTGATTCTTACGCATTTGCACTTTTCAGTTGGATTATATCTACCCCATGTCTGCTGCTTTCTGTTACTCCCTCTCCTGAAATATAAGGGATTTTCAGTCGTCCTAAGTCAAACCATCCTAAGTTTGACCATCTTAAATATTATTGTTCTTTTCTGCAAACTTAGGATGGCTTGACTTAGAGAAAAAACTGAAAATCCCTTACATTTGAGGACAGAGGGAGTACTTGTTTTCTATCCTTCATCTATTTGTATCATTACTTTCTCCGTTTCTTTACTACTAGGGACTTAGTTCTATTGTTTAAATTTTCCTTTGAGGATAGGTAAATGTACAACAGAACCATATAGGCACAACACATACATGCAAATCTTAGTTCTGCTATACTTAAACAGCTTGAAAGTTAGAAGGCACGCACAGGATACTATGGTATGTTTCATGGAGTTGCTTTAGAGAGAAATGGCAGTAAGCATGCAATATCTCGTGAGACGTTATTGATCAACAGGGGGTCACTTGTCCTGGTTGAAACTGAGCAATTAGGAAGCGAAAGCTAACTAGAATTACATAAAGAGACAACAAGAAGGGGTGCCATACTGTTGATGCAACACAAAGCATGACAGTACAGTAGTGGCCTATGGTAGGAGCATTAACAGACACAGACTGGTGAAGCACATGAATAACATGTCAAAAGTTTAGATAAAAAATGCAGGGAAATGTACTAGCCATCATTCGGTGAGTTCTCTAGGTGACATGATTCATGGATGAGCACTGAGGCTCAAAGAGGCAGATATGGAACAATGTTTGAAAAATGGAAGGACTATTCAAATAAATAGCTGTAAAGAAGGTGCCATCAGAGCTCTGAAAACTGGATGATTCAATGCTAAAATGAGCCATCTGAAAACCCAAGGGAGAGTAGTACCTGAGGAAGTAAGAGATGATATAACTAAACATGCAGATGATCAACAACCTGAAGGTCACTCAGAAGTATCTGAAGCTAACCCAACAGATTAGTTCTCGACTCAAGTTCTAATCACTGGCAAAGGCAGAATTAACACCCTGAAGATGCACATGTCACATGTGATCTCTTAGCACAGGATAAAGCTCGTAGCACCGCTCAGCAGGATAACCAGGTCTCTTGCACTGAGAGCAGACAGTTTGGGTATTAGCAGCAGACAGAGAAACATCTTTGATAATCAGAGCAGTAAGAGCCTCATCCATGGTGGGAAGCATGGAACGTGCAACAAGCTCAACCACAGTAGGATCAAACTCTGGGTGAAGACACGCAAGGAAGTTAATCAAGTTGTACTTCTGATTAAATTTCTCCTTGGCTGCAGAACAGTCACATCCAGGACACGCCTTTGGCATCATGCAGTCCAACTGCCATGTGATACGCGTGAATGCATTGTAAAACTCCTAGATGGACTAAAACTCCTAGATGGACATGTCATGCTGCCACAGATTACGAAGCCTCCTCCAGAAGAGAAACGCGAAGTGCTCAATTATGCTCATAACACTGCTGAAGATGCTCCCACATCTCTCGAGCTGATGAGAGACCAATAAATTGTAGCTTGATTGGTTCCTCCACGCTCATGCACAAGATAGTCATCACACGATCGTCACTGATCTTCCAGGCTGCAGCAGTCTGTGCATCGACCTCCTCCTCAACAGGAGCCTTGTCAGTGAGATGAGATACCTGAGCAATACCCCTGGTTAGCACACAACTGTAGATGCCATAGGTGATACTTCTGGTCATTCAGCTTGCTAATAATTGTCAGCATAGCATCATGAGAGGCCATAGGCTAGGACAGCAGCAAAGGACAAGCCACAGCAGTGTGAATTGTGAGAAACAGGTGCAGCAGTCAGTCACAAGTCAGAATGCACGAACAAGTCCGTAAAGCAGAACCAAATGCACAATGCAGCGGCACCAAGCACTTTTGACTCTTTGACCAAAGGCCAAAAAAAAGTAGAAGAATCCACTGAAACATCCCTTGCTATAAGCTGTTATAATCAGCAGCCGCACGACATGACACAAGTTTGCAGATGGCTTCAGGCAGTTGAAGATTAGGCGGCTGCAGACAACTCCAGTGGTGGTAACCGCAGCAGGAGGGCCCTGGGCAGCGGCACTTCACTGAGCGGAAATCCAGAGCAGTGGCGTGTGCCTAGAGCACCGCCGGAGTCTGGACTCCGGACGCCGGAGTCTGCAGTGGGAAGAGACTGGTATTCAAATCAGGCCACCAGGACCTTAGATTGCACTGCTAGCAGCGGCTGAATACTGAGACAACTACAGCAACTGGTTTTGGAGGGCGGCAACCAGCAGAGAGTCGGCTGACTGCTGGCGGAATAATAATCAGGTCAACGACCGAGGACAGTTTCGGCCTAGGCCCTTAACGTTAGACCCAACAAGGCCTGGCGAGATGTTCAATGGGCCAGCCTGCCCAGCCATATGGGCCAAATATACACATACAGTACTTGGCACTTATTACTATTATTACTATACCACGTATATCAAGTCATTAATTTCTCAAAAAAAAAACCGTATATAAAGTCATTCTCTTTATTTATTCTGGCCATGGAAGTAATTAATCAAACTTTTGTTCCTCTCAAAATACAAAGTAAATCAAACTTTGTATTTTTAAAATACCCCTTAATCTGTTAAACTGAAAACTTATGCCAATCTTTAGCTAGTTCTTATACAACTCACCTTATTACCTTAGACAACTGCATTTTCTTCCAGATTCTTCAATTTTCTTGAATTTTGTGTTGTCATGTGGTGACAGACGTACATTGCCGGCGCTACTGCTCCAGAGATGAAATGGGGTGACGACGGCGTGAAGTTGCGTTCGGCTGCCGTGTCTCTATCCGTTTCATGAATGATTGTGCAAAAGATGACGACAAAAAGGATTGGGATACAATTCTCGGATTCAGCAGTATGCATAGAGAGATCGATTACTATCCTAGTCATGGAAAGAAGGTAAATAGTTCTATTTGTCGGCAAAAGCAACAGGATGAGACTGCACAAGGTTTCAGTCAAGTCTGTAAAAGATTTTGGAAGTGGATATATATATTGTTATGAAGATTGGCATCATAATTGAAATTTGATTATTGAAATCTTGTTTACCTACAACTGATATGTTCATTCTAAATTGGAAGTTGTTTTTATTTTGTTTTAAGTCAAACTTGCAAGCGGGCGCTAGACCAGTTGGCTAGCTGCTACCGCGTTGTACCCTTGAGGCCAGAGTTCGATCCCCCACGAGGCGAATTTGTCGGCCGGAGGTGAAAACAAATCCCCTCGTCTGCCTCACGCCAAAACACAGGTCTAAGGCTAGCTCAGTCTCACAGAAGTTGTGGTGCCGCTATGTATGGGTGGAGCAGGGGTTCGAAGGTTTTCTCGATCTACGTGAGAAGATCTTCTTCTTAAGTACAATGCCCAGGGGCTGTCTTATCCCCCATGGATCGAGTTTTTTAAGTCAAACTTATCTAGTATTGGCAAAGTACACACACATCCAAATTATAAGTCGCTTAAACATAGCAAATTCGATGTACCAAACAAGTCAAAGTGACTTAAAATTTGAAACGGAGGGAGTATCAAATAAGATTTATCAGGTACACTATGGAATATAATTTGAAAGTGTATTTAATTGATATTGTAGATGTTGATTGTATAAACTTGGTCAAGATCAATTGGTTAGGTTTCTTGTGGTGGAATCTGTCACCCGGGTTTAAGTCCTCGACTTGGCACGGGTGCTTGCATTTTTCTGGATTTATTCCAGGATTTAACGGCGCTATGCTTTCAGTGGTAGGCGACGTCTCCATCAACAGTGAGGCGTCAGTGGTGACTTGGTGAATCTCGAAATCTGCCGGTTCAGTCCTTCGGAGGTGCTCATAGGGGTAGGGTTTGCGTACGTGTGTTCATAGGGGTTAGTGTGTGTATGCGTGTTGTGGGCGTCTGCGTTGTACTGTGTAATTCTCAAAAAAAAAGTTAGACGAGTTGGCTTTGGACAAAACTAAGTTCTCTTAGGACAAGTTAGAAGACTCCTCTTACGCAATTCTAATAGAAGTCTGTACTAAACCAAGCGTGCACTAAACCAAGCGTGCAATCTCAATGGATGCATAAGTAAATGTCGTTCTTGGCCTTTTGCCCAAGATAGTTGAATCTCGAGATCTGCCGGCTTAGTCTTTCGGAGGTGCTCATAGGGGTAGGGCTTGCATACGTGTATTCATAGGGGTTAGTGTGCGTGCGTGTTGTGGGCGTCTGCGTTGTACTGTGTAATTCTAAAAAAAAAGTTAGACGAGTTGGCTTTGGACAAAACTAAGTTCTCTTAGGACAAGTTAGAAGACTACTCTTACGCAATTCTAATAGAAGTCTGCACTAAACCAAGCGTGCAATCTCAATGGATGCATAAGTAAATGTCGTTCTTGGCCTTTTGCCCAAGATAGTTGCGCCTTGTATACCAGGACGGAGAGAGTATTCATCAGAACTCTTGGAACTTATTAATTTAAATAAAATTTTTAGTGAAAATTGAGTCTGGGCTCCAAATTTAGGAGTATTGGTGGTTAAAATCAAGGTGTTGATGCAAAAGTGGATCTGCAAACACAAAGGGCTAATACCCGAAATCGATATCCAAAGCGTGCCAGTCGATTTAACCTGTTAATCGACAAGGATGAAGATACGAGCACTTTGGTCCTGACAACAGCGATACGTCCGGAAGTCACGGCCAAGAGGTACTCACGCGGAACTCGAGGATCGTCGAAGATTGCACTGAAGCAATGCAACTCGCCGAATCGATGAGAACTCGTAAAAGGAAAAATATGCAAATTGACGAAGTCGCCGGAAAGTAAATAGATGTAAATAAGAGTAAAAGCTGGTTTTTGATATTGATTGATTGATTCTCATTACATTGCCCTCCACTCTATATTTATACCCTGATCTACAGAAACGTAACCAAATACGACTAGGACACTAAATCCAAATCAAAGAAAACATATGACTCTTATACAAATTAGACTCTAATAAATACAAAAAAGGAAATTAATTCCTATCTTATTCCCTTGTCCGCCTAGATTACGATAGAATTCCCATCGACCTTCTTTCCATCGGCACACTCCCTGTTTCATCGGCTGCTTGCCTTCGAGCCTTCTTTTATCGGCACACTTCCTATTTCATCAGCAGCAGTCTTCAAACCTCCTTTATCGACATCGGCAATAATATCCTTAACCTTATCGGCAACACCCCAATCCAACCTAGCTTCTCCATACACCGTCACCATCCATCGGCAGCCTTCTTCACAAGCTGTCTTTTATCGGCTATCAACATACACAATAACTTTTCTTCTGCCGATTAGCCCACTCTGACTATCTTGACACGTGCCAAAAAACGGTGTCAACACATGCCCCCCAATTTCGGAGTATAAAACATTGATGCTCTGAAATTTACTCCAGACAATGCTTGCCTTTACCTATTTTTCTCAACCCATTCTCCAAGCATGACATAATCCGTTACTGAATCTAATCAAATCTAGTTCTGATTCACACATATCAGCAAATATCGCACAATCCCCAACTACTCTTGCCCTAATTATGGTTAAGATACCGAAATAACAATCCATCGGCAAGATATTAACATAATTAACGCCACCATTTTAGAATCAAAAGATTTTGTACTGAGATATTTTCCAAGTCATGATCACTTGCCATCAAATCCCCTGTACAATCCCTTGATTGTCGTGCGAACAGTTACCATATCCATCTGAACCACCTCGACCTACACGCGCGCGGCATAGAGATAAGTCCAGAATACCCCTACTCCCAGCAGCCTATAAATAGATTTCTCCGGAACGCTCATCTTCTACCCTCAGACTCCAACCTTTGGCATTCTCTCTCTCCGGCGGCGACCTCAACGAACAACCGCGCAACCTCAACCAACAAGAGCTCCTTCCAGCATCACCTTTAAGTTCCCAGCCTGCGCCTTCATCTTCCTCAGAGCAATGGCGATCAACTTCAACGTCCCCGCGGTTCGTTCTACCTCCGTTACTTTTACCTTGATTCTTTTGATCTTTGCGAATTCATATAGTTAGTAATTTTTTCCCTTTTTTCTCATTCTTTTGATCCTCCGAACTTAGAAACTACGCAACAAACTGGTTATTCCAACCGACCAACCACACTTCCAATGCCTAGGTCCAATGGACGACCCAGATCCAACTGACTTGATCAACGCAGAAGCTAACAGAATTCCCTTCAAAGCCCAAAATTTTTCTTTGAATCTATGGAAGGATACATTCCGATCCTGGCCCAAACCCACCAAAGGATGGAAAGATTGGTATTTGAGGGTTAACAGGTCGATGCAGGTGTACTGGGCAGAGCGGAAAATAGACCAATGCATTAGGCTGTCTATTGCCGATATGCAGAAGAATGAATCCATGATGATTGCTGCCGCTTACTTCTGGTCAGATACAACAAACACCTTCATGTTTGGCCATGGTCCATCCGCCCCTACTCTTGCCGATGTATACATGCTCACTGGCTTAGACATCTCGACTGTCGATGAGGCTTCCATCTATGGTAGGAAAGCCGAATATAGAGTGAACACACGCAACATCGGCGGCTGGACAGGATACATCCAGGAATACCAAAGGACTGGCACTGTTAACCAGAGGGAACACGCCATATTCTTGAATATGTGGTTGGAGAAATTTATCTTCTGCGGTCGATCGGTAGGACCAACCAACGCCTTCCTTCCTACAGCCGAACTCTTGGCCAACGGTGTAAGGTTCCCGCTCGGTCGATACCTTCTGAGCTCCACCTACCACCTCCTCCACCAAGTATCCCAGAAGCTTTTGCTTGGTGAACCCATCGGCAATTTGGGAGGCCCATGGTGGTTTATCAATATGTGGCTAAATGCCCATATGCATAAACGTCTGGAGTGGGATTTCTTCGCCTAAGAATTCCCACGAGAAATCGCCGAAGATTACGTTCTTGGAGATAAGGAATCGGCAACACGCCCCCCTCTCAACTTCGGTGAAACCATAATTGTCCTCCCTAGAACAGAGGCCAATGAAGATCAAATCGGCAGATTTTTTCAGAACTTCTACAACGGTCTCCTTCGCGATCATAGGGCTTGGGTACCCTATATCGATGAAGAGAACAAGTTTCCCCTTCTCTTCAACTTTGCCGATGACGAGCTGAACCAAGACAATGACCTTATGATGGCCATCATCACTCCTAGGGCAATCCCGGTGAACACATTTGGTAGTGGGAAAAATTCCAATACCACCTATGAATTCTACAATCCATCGGCAGTATCCCGTCAACTGGCTTTCGGGCAACTGCCAATCAAGCTGTGCTTTGCCGATGTGATCAAGCCCAGAGAAACAATCACCAGCGGAACTGAGTGGAGCAGGGTAGTGAGACTCGCCTCCGATGCCGATATCTCAAACGTTGATCTTTCCGTCTGGTCACCAGCGTCTTTTATTACCGAATCATATAAGCAATGGTGGCAAGAATGGAAGGAACAATTATTCGCAACATCCGTCCATACATATCGGCACATGATCGATCCCGACTACGCCATTCCTGATGATGCAGTAAGTTTCTTTTAACTTTCTTTTGTTTCTCCTTTTTCATATATCGGCAGCTAATCTTTCTTGTGACAGGCCGATGACCCAGTTCCATCCATAAGCAAGAGTGGGAAACCTTTCAACCTCCAACCTATTTCCCCAATTTCAGCGATCGGCTACAACGCCCCCACCTTAGCCGCTTTGACTTTCCAGAGGACCCGTGCCACGACCATCACCTCTAGATCAAAGCTAGCAACAGCTAGGGCTACTCCGTTAGCTGCTGCTTCAAGCCTAATCAAAGCTTTCAAGGTAATAACCTTGTTTATTTTTACTCATGCCGATACAAACTATATTAATCATGTAACATCAGGGTGTAAGAGCCGCTGCTGGATCATCATCGACAACTCTTCCAACACCAAGCACCACTACCTCCAGTCAGCCTTCAGGGGTATTCTTTTAACTTTACATTTTATCTGTTAAACATCCAATCGTACACTTGTTTTGCAGCAGCAAATGGGCACATCGGCAAGCATACCAGGCGCTCAAGCTCCACGATCAACAAGTGCCGATGCCCCCCCAGTCAACTATCGCTGAGACCCAAGTAAAGCGTAAAGCTTTAACTGATGCCGAGGCTCAACAAAAACGATAGAAATCTATGCCAGTCCCCGCATCTGCTCCAACACATGTTGGTCAGCCAACCGATGTAGTTGAACAAGTTAACCTTTCTGCACAAAATGTATCATCGGCCATCATACCCCAAGGGCCAACTATTGATGAAGTCGTAGAAGACATCCCATCGGCCAGCTCTGCCGATCCCTCACATGGCCCCCTTCAAGTTGCTCCTTCCAGCCAGGCCCAAGAAATCGCCTTGAAGCAGGTAAACCGATTGACCTATTCGATTTATAATATCCATATCTATCCTTAGGTAGGATCTCTGACTTCCTTTCCTCTTCACAGGAACAAGATTCTCCCAATAGCTTGTTTTCTTTTGCTATCGACATCTCCGATGATGATGGAGAAGAAGTGAGTTCTTCCCTAGCACTGGGGACGATATCGGCAGAAATTTATGCCAAACTAGAGGCCCTTCTGAATCTGTTACAACAAGATACTGCTCAGTTGGTAAACGATTCAGATCCTGCAAAAACCATCTTCAAGACAATCCGTGGCCAAGTTCCTGTCGATGTTGAAGAAACTCTCTTCCCAGCAGTCCATCTAGAGAGCCGACAACTTCAATATCAACGGACTGCTCACCGTATCGCCGATAGAGCAGCTCAAGCCCAGCTCAAGGAAGAGATGCTGCAGCTAAAACAAACTGCCGATGAGAAGCACAAAAGCATTAGCAACTTGCAGACCTCAGGTGCCGATCTTAAGCAGAAGATCCTGGATCTATCGGCAAAGAGAGCAGCTCTTCTAGCTGAACTGGAAGAAGTTAAAACAGCCCTAACTCACGCCAGGCAAGAAGAAGACCAGCTTCCTGACGTCATCAAAGCCCTTCAGCAAGAAAGGGATGTCCAAACTCGCAAGGCCTTGGCCTTGAAAAAGAAACTCAAGCCTGTGGAGGGAGTTGCCGATGAAGACGCTAAAGAATTGAAGGAAGCCGATGAGATTCGCCTGCGTGCAATATCAGCTATCCAATCTTTGTTAAATCTGTAATTCTCATCTAGTGCATCGGCAATGACACATTGAAGCTTTGTTTAACTCTAGCCGATAGGATTGTTATCGGCAATTATACTTTTATGCATCTATCCATATACTAGGGTAATATTTCTTTAAATATTTTCCATTTAATGCTCTAGGAAACACAACCCCTTCGAGGGTTTCGAGAATATATGCATTACCAGGAACAGATTGATTTATCCGATATGGACCCTCCCAATTAGGCGACCATTTGCCAAACTTTGAACTTTTAGTCCCAATCGGTAAAATCAACTTCCAAACCAAATCCCCATCGACAAACTCCTTTGTCTTCACCTTCTTGTCATACCATCTGGCTACCCTTTTCTTATTCTCTTCGATGCTAGTTAAAGCCTTTAACCGATGACCTGCCACATCTTCCAACTCATCTTTCATAAGGGTATCATAGTCATCGGCTGTCAATTGATCTTGAGAATGTATTCGCCTAGAGCCAGTTTTAATCTCCCAGGGCAATACTGCGTCGTGTCCATATACCAACTGATAAGGTGTTACCTTGGTTGCACCATGACACGACATCCGATATGACCACAAGACTTCATTTAATACCGTATGCCACCTCTTAGGATATTCTTTAATTTTACGCTTAATGAGCTTAATAATTCCTTTGTTAGAAGCCTCAGCCTGACCATTAGCTTGGGCATAATATGGAGAAGAATTTAAAACTTTAATCCCCATACTCACAGCAAACCCATCAAATTCCCCCGATGTAAACATGGTATCTTGATCGGTAGTGATAGTTTGAGGAATACCAAATCGGTAAACAATATGCTCTTTCACAAAATCAATCATATTAGCCGATGTCACCTTTTTCAAAGGAATTGCTTCAACCCATTTTGTGAAATAATCGGTAGCACCCAAAATAAATTTATGCCCCTTACTTGATGGTGGATAAATCTGACCGATGAGATCAATAGCCCAACCCCGGAACGGCCAAGGCTTAATTATGGGGTTCATAGCCGATGCGGGTGCTCTTTGAATATTACCAAATTTTTGACATTCCTGACATCCTTTAAAATATTTAAAACAATCTTCGAGAATAGTCGGCCAATAATATCTATTTCTTCTGATCATCCATTTCATTTTGAAAGCCGACTGATGAGTCACACATACTCCTTCATGAATCTCACCCATCAAGCTTTTTGATTCATCAATGCTAACACATATGAGTAAAACTCCATCTATGGTACGGTAATATAATTCATCATCAAGGAGCACATACTTGGTAGCTTGGAATCTTATACGTCTTTCAACCTTTTTAGATGGATCCTTTAAATAATCAACAATTTCCTTTCTCCAGTCATCGGTATCAACTGCCGATGTTAATACTTCTTGAATAGGCTGATACCCTGAAGCATGCTGAGCTAATCGATTAGCCTCTTCATTATGCAATCGAGAAACATGTTCCAGATGAAAATTCCTAAACCCTTTCAACAATTGCAGACATTTCTCATAATATGAAATTAAAACTTTACTTCGGCATTCATAAATTTCAGCCAACTGATTTATAACTAGCATAGAATCACCAAAAATTTCAACAGCATCGGCACGTATTTCCTTAAGCAATTCTAACCCTTTTATCAAAGCTTGGTATTCAGCCTGATTGTTTGTTGATGTAGCAACAATCGGCAATGAAAACTCATACTTCTTCCCCTGAGGGGAAATTAACACAATGCCGATGCCTGCTCCTTCACCACATGTAGACCCATCGAAGAAAAGTGTCCAAGGAGCAATCTCCAGAGAATCCACTGTGTTGCAATGTTGAGTGACAAAATCAGCCATAACCTGCCCCTTAACTGCCTTAGCCGATTCATAACATAGGTCAAATTCTGATAACGCTAAAATCCACCTGCCAATTCTACCACTTAATATCGGCATCGACAACATATATTTGACCACGTCGTCTCTGCATATGACAGTACACTCAGCCGATAGTAAATAATGCCTCAACTTAATACAAGAAAAGTATAGACACAGACATAATCTCTCGGTAGCTGAATACCTGGTTTCAGCATCCACTAACCGTCTGCTCAAATAATAAATAACACGTTCTTTCCCTTCAAATTCTTGGATAAGAGCTGAACCGATAACAGTATCATCAGTTGACAAATACAATCTGAAAGGTTTCTTATGTTGAGGTGGAACTAGCACTGGAGGATTTGTTAAGTAGCTCTTAATTTCATCTAGGGCTAATTGCTGCTCATCTCCCCATCTAAATTCCTGATCGGCTTTCAATTTCAGTAATGGACTGAAAGCCTTGATCTTACCTGACAGATTAGATATGAATCTCCTGATGAAATTAATCTTACCGATCAAAGATTGTAATTCAGTTTTATTGGCAGGAGCAACCACCTTGTTGATTGCCTCAATAGACTTCCTACTAATTTCAATGCCCCGCTGATGCACCATAAAACCCAAGAATTGTCCTACCGATACACCAAATACACATTTATTAGGATTCATCTTTAGTCCATGCTTCCTTGTGCACTCCAGTATCTTTCGTAGATCGGTTAGATGCTTTGTGATATCTCCAGACTTAATTACTATATCATCGATGTAGATCTCTACTAATGTGCCGATGTATTCATGAAAAATAAAGTTCATAGCTCTTTGATAAGTAGCACCGGCATTTTTCAAACCAAACGTCATAACTATCCATTCAAATAATCCCACATGACCTGGACACCTAAAAGCAGTCTTGGGAATATCTTCTTCAGCCATGAACATTTGATTATAACTCGCATTACCATCCATGAAGCTGATAATTTGATGTCCTGCTGCAGCATCAATCAACAAATCAGCAATCGGCATTGGATAACCATCCATCAGTGTGGCTTTATTGAGATTCCTGAAATCAATACAAACACGAAGTTTCCCATTTTTCTTATAAACAGGAACCACATTAGAAATCCACTCCGCATATCGACACTGCCGAATAAACTTTGCCTCAATCAATTTAGTTATTTCAGCCTTAATATCAGGAAGTATATTAGGATTGCATCGTCGCGCTGGTTGCTGATGTGGCCGAAATCCAGACTTAATAGGCAACCGATGTTCAACTATCGATCGGTCTAATCCAGGCATTTCAGTATAATCCCAAGCAAAACAATCCTTATACTCTTTTAACAAATTGACTAATTGCTGTTTACACTTGGAATCTAACTTAGCACTAATAAAAGTAGGCCTTGGCCTATCACCCTCACCAATATCTACTTCTACTAAATCATCAACCGATGTAAACCCTTGACCTAATTTTCCATCATCGGCAAACCTATCCATTAAAATTCTTCTTCAGAACCGACTGCTTGGATCGGTGGAATTTCATAATCGGCAACCTTGAGGAACTCTTTTTCCTAAGCTTCTCCTGATATGCACTTGGTTCGTTCATAAGTATCTGATTCTGCCGATGCGATGGTGTAAGAAGAATCACCAGGAACAATTTCAATTTTATCCCCAATCCATTGTACGAGGCACTGATGCATTGTAGAAGGAACACAACAATTAGCATGAATCCAATCCCTTCCTAGAAGCAGATTATATGCACCCTTGCCATTAATAACAAAGAAAGTCGTCGGTAAGGTTTTGATGCCGATGGTCAACTCAACGCACACTGCCCCTCTAGCCGGTGACACATTGCCCTCAAAATCCTTTAGCATCATATCGGTTTTAGTTAAGTCTTGATCTCCCTTACCAAGTTTCCGATACATCACATAAGGCATAATATTAATCGCAGCTCCTCCATCAATAAGTATCTTAGATACAGGCTGCCCATCAACTCTGCCTTTCACAAACAAAGCCTTGAGATGCTGTCTCTCATCATCGGCAGGTTTCTCAAAAACAGCCATCATTGGATCTAGCGTTAATTGAGCTATTTGGTCAGAGAAAACAGCTTCTTCCTCATTATCAGGGAGTGCCAAAAATTCCATCGGCAACATAAACACCATATTGACATCTGCCGATGGGTCTTTATTTTTGTGCTTTATCTACCACTGCTGATTACCAGATCTCTCATTGGAGGAATTCTCTTCTCGGTATAAGTCCTCTTGACGCTCTCGCTGCATCCTCCTTTTCTGTGTCTTTGTCAAACCTTCTGGACACCATTGAGGAAGTTTAGTTTTCCAAACTGGCTGATAATAGGTCCTAGTTGACTCTACACGACGTATATTAGGATCCCTGTAAAATATTTCTTCATCAGGAACTCTTGCGTTTGTCATCTCTTCAAGCTCCTCTTGGTTCCTCGGAAAATATGCAGCGCGTTTACCAAGCCTCTCATGTACACTAAGCCTGCCCCCCAGCCGATCATGTACTGATGTTTTACCCCTGATCGGCTCATTGATGGACAAACCTTGATTGCCAGGTAGAAACCTCCTTTCTGAACGATTAACTCCATAATAATCATTACACTCTGGGCAATTTTCAACAGTAGGTAATTTAATATCTTCTTCCCAACAATGAATAAAAAATGGGCACCTCCAATGATCCTTATGCCGATTTGTAACACCCAAATTTTAGAGATAATGAATTTTGAATAAATTAGATAACAATTAATGGCAAATTAAAATTTTAAAAACTATTTGGTGATGCATTCATGCTGTTGCATTTATTTTATTTTGTGGTGTGGTTATATTTGTTTTATTTGATTTGATTTGGTTTAGGAAAATTTGATTTGAAAATGTGTTTGTAAAATTAGAAAAGAAAAAAAAGAAAAAAGAAGAAAACTTACCTTCTGCTGGTGGCTGACGGCCCGCTCGGCGGCCTACTTCGACCTCACTGTGCCGCGTGGGCCGAGCCAGTCAAGCCCAGCATCGCCGCGGCCCAATCGGCCGATCCACCAGCCGCGCCTCCCTCCTTTCTACCGCTGACAGGTGGGGCCCGGACGTCGGTCTTCTTCTACCTCTCGTATCCGTTCCAGACTCCACACCGCACACGACCATGTCGGTCGGTTCCGCGATTTCCGGTCAAGTCTAACCAAAATCGAAAATTTGAGGCTATAAATAGGACGCCTTGGTCCTCTAGTTTCCGTTTTTCATCTAAACCGTGAACTCTACCGCAAGGAATCGAGGGTTTAGGGTTGAGAAGGTTGAAGGTGGCGGTTGCTCGCGGGTGGAGCCGTCGGGTGGTTTCGGGGCCGATTTTGTGGCATTGGTGAGACCGCAATCTTCTCCTCTTTAGTTCTAGGCTATTTCTTTGGGTGGAGGCGGTCCTAGTTGTGGTTTTGAAGCTCGCCGATGGTGCGGCCATGGCGCCGCCGCCCCTTGTTGCTGTGCACCGTGTGTGGTTCGCGTGGTTAGTTTTCCTTAGCGTATTTGAGTTCGCATGAAGCTTCTCGTTCGGTAGG
Organism: Saccharum hybrid cultivar R570; assembly: GCA_038087645.1. NCBI lineage: Eukaryota > Viridiplantae > Streptophyta > Magnoliopsida > Poales > Poaceae > Saccharum > Saccharum hybrid cultivar. The sequence continues at coordinate 23,543,711 of JAQSUU010000496.1, forward strand.
ATCAAACGCGGGCTCGAATGGTGGTCTCGGTGGGGAGAATCACCATCTCCGGCCATGGAAGGGCCGCCGGCCATGGGGTGTTGCCGGCCGGACTTGAAGATGAAGGCCGGGCTTTTACTGTAGCGTTGCAGGTGATTGTGAGCCGTCCGTTTTCGAATCAACGGCCCAGATTAGAAGATACCCCTTCGCGGGGTAATTTTTCTAAAGAAACCCTCACCTTTTTAGTAATCAACCCGCCATCCAAAGCGTATTGCTGAAAATACGTTTTCATGTTTTAAAAGCGTATTTTCTCCCGGCTAAATCAAAAAATACGTTTTCAGGTATTTACAGTTTTGCCACTAGGATTGTTTTGGTCATAAAATCTTCGTTTTAACTCCGATTTGATCCGTTCAAGTTGCGTTAGGTTCGTATTTGTGAGCTCTACATGTTAGTGTAGTTGTACAGTTAATTTTGATAATTTATTTTTCGAGTTTATAATTGAGTATTTATTTATCTATAGGAAATCTTAGAAAATTCATAACTTTCATGTTTTAACTCCGAATTTGGTGATCTTTGCGTCTGTGTGATCGTAGAAACGTGTAGAAGAGTTTTATAGACTTTTATTACTGTTTTGTTACTGTTGGTGTATTGTTCTAATTATATCTCTTTGTTTGCTTCGTGTATGTTTGATTGGATGCATGTATGTTGTTGATTGATGATCGAGTATAGAAGGTGAGCAGTATCTGGACGATTCGGAGTATTACTTTGAGCCAAGTCAGCAGTATCACTTGAAGAGTTTTGATCAAGGCAAGTATAACACAGGACTATCCTTGTTACCTATACATTGAAATTATCATACATATGCATGTGCTTACCTTGACAACCTTAGAGATTATAACTTAGTGATTGTTATCTTGATTCCTTGTCAACCTTGGGAATGCATATGGGTAGCTACTGCTAGTGCTTAAACTAAGAATAATGATCTTGTAATTTGATTAATGGATTAAGCAATCAACCATTAAGATGATTTTATTACTGTTAAAAGGGGGCTAGAGCATGTGTATTATTTTGATGCTCTGGTTTCTCTCTATAAGGACTTATCTGTAAGTGATAACCGGGATATACAGTACAGCTGTGAGGGCTATATGGCTCTGGCTTTAGTTGTTCAAGAGACCTTTTCTAGCTTGTTAGTGGTTACCTTAAATGGCGTAAGAAAGGCTTGCCACGTTGGGTGTAGGGCGAGCCCCTAGCCTAGTGTGTATAGGCTGCGGTTGTTGTGCCACTGGGAAGGGGGGTTCTACATCTGCCTGCCGAGTGAATCTAATGGCCCTAACTTGTTAGACGAACTTTTGGATGGCTTTATATGGTTCTCGGGTGTTTGGGCTTGATCTCCCCACTCATTTGGAAATCATGACTCACAGTGAAAGTGTACACCTCTGCGCAGAGTTAAAAACTGGTATACTAGCCGTGCTCACGGATACGAGCAGCCTTGGAGATTCTTATGGAATAGATGATCATAATTGTTATATCATGCTTAATTATTGTTGATTATTATTATGCTCATGTTAATGCTATTCATTATCCTTATTACAATTGATCATTGGTTCTTTAATGGGAAGCGATTTACCTTGATGCTACACAATTGCTAATTATATGATTAAAAGCTAAACGCAGTCAAACAGTGTCTAGCCTTTTTGAGCCTCATGAACCCTGTGTTATATTTGTTGAGTTCGACATGGACTCACCCTTGCTATTTCCACCATAACAGATGAAGATTATGAGGAAGATTATCGTAATGAGTACTAGTCTTGGTGTCAACCAGTCAACCGTGTCCCTGTGTGGAGTTTTCGCTGGAGATTTACTATTAGTTATTATTATCTATCGTTCAAGACTATGTCTTAAATATTTATTCGCTATGTAATAAGCACTGTGATGATACTATGTAATTTGTCCACTTATGTGTGCGATCATGTCCTGGGGCGCACATGAGTACTTTATGCATCCTATTTTTGTCCTTAAAAATGGGTGTGACAGATTGGTATCAGAGCCGTGTTGACTGTAGGACGCAAGCCTAGTTAGAATGGTCGTTAATAGCATGCATACTTCACTTATTTCTTGCTTCCTCTTTTCACCTTGTTAATTACTAAAGTTTTATGCTTCCTCTACTTTATTCTATTGCGAAAATACATTGATTCTATCTAATCTATGTCTAAATCTTGTAGATGCCTCCTCATCCCCGTCTGTCAGCTGCACAGTACGTTGCCCGTTTCAAACCCCAGGAGCCATATGAAGATGGTGACCAAGAGCTATCTGATGCTGAATCAAGAGTTGGTGACACACCAATGGAGGATGTAGTATTGGGGTGGACCACGAAGCTTCATATCATGGTTCCTAAGGCTGATGCTTTCTTCCATGATATGCTGACAAGAACCTTGGACAACTACTACTACGACTGGGAAGCTACGTTGGAGTATCGCAGTGCAGAGTATAGTCATCCATGGATGGATTCCTATTGGGAAACGGAGTTATGGGTTAAGAAAAGGGATCCAACCACTAAGGAGCCTAGGGTGGAGTCAAAGTTCATTACCCGAGTGAGCCTGGCAACCGTAGAAACAAGCATGGAGGATGTCGCCTACAATGCGTTCGTTTACTACCATGGTCTACGCTCGGACAAGACATTACAGGGTGCACTCTGGCACTTCCCTTGTTTCCTACATGACAAGGGTGTTTGGACCGTGCCGCTTGCAGATGATTCATCCTTGACTCTACAAGCTACAGTGGGATTAGCTCGTGAATTGGCTCTCCATGAGGTGGATTTGAAGGATGAGTTGCTGAAGGAAAAAGAACTTAAGCAGCAAGCTTATAAGGAGATTGACCAATTAAGGGTGGAGTTAGGACGTCCTAAGATTTATGAGAAGCTTAATTAGGAAATAGGAAAAATCCCTATGTAATAGGAACGATAGTAGTTGCGAGTCAATTTTAAGTTTGGATTGTTTTGAGAGTCAGTTTGTGGTGTGAACAATTGTGTGGTCGATGGATTGTTATTATGATAATGTGTGATTTGGATCTTTGTAATGTGTGCTGGAGTTTTGTAGACATGCCTACAAGTTCCATGGTTGAGAATATTAAGTTTGATCAAAATATATTAGTTGGTTATGAGGTGAATTTAGTTCTGTCCTTTGCTGATTTTTGGATCAGTCTGGGATGTTTTAGGAATAACTTAAAATCCGTTCATGAGAAATTTAAGAAATTTTACTGGGAATAATTAGACTTCTATATCTTTCCAACCCCACAAGAATCACTTTAATATCTATTATGAGCTAAGAGATATATCTGTTCCAAGTTGGGGTTACTGCACAGTCTGGAATTCTGAAACAGTTTTGGTTAAGTTCAGTTTTTGGCTAATTTATTGACAGAATCAGAAAAAGTGTTGTGAATAAAAGTTGTAGATAATTTTGAAAGCTTTCCAACCATGTAAAGATCATCTGAATTGGACGTCTGTAGCACGAGATATGACAGTTTTACTGAGTTGCTGAAATTGGAGTTTGCCCAGAAAAATCAGATTTTGCTTATCTATTGAATACATCATCTCGGATCGTACTGAACTTCATTTTCTGTGTTTTTGGAAACAGATGTCAAGCAGAGGTCGTGGCAGAGGTCGTGGAGGTGCTAATCCACCCATTACTATGGAGGAACTCATGCAAACTCAGAATCAGATGATGTAGATGTTTATGCAGCACATGCAGAACAATCCCCCTGCGGGAGGACCACCACCTGTGCAAGTGAGGGATAAGCGTGGGGAATTTTTGAAGGGACGCCCTCCAGTGTTTTCTCATGCTGCTGATCCTTTAGAGGCAGATGATTGGGTGAGAGCAGTTGAGAAACAGCTGAATATAGCCCAATGCAACGATATGGAAAAGGTGTTATATGCATCTGGTCAGTTACAGGGGACAGCTCAGACTTGGTGGGAGTCGTATCAAGCTGCACGCCCTAACAATGCTCCTCCTATCACTTGGAATGAGTTTGTTAGAGATTTTCGAGCTCGCCATATTCCTGAAGGTATAATTGAGCTGAAGCAAGAAGAATTCAGAAACCTCAGAATGGGACAGATGAGCGTTAGTGAATATCATGACAGGTTCACCTAGTTGGCTCGCTATGCTCCTAATGAAGTGAGGGAAGATGCAGACAGGCAGCGTCTTTTCTTGAAGGGAATTTATTATGATCTTCGCTTGCAATTGAAGGGGAATAACTATGCTAGTTTTCAAGAGCTTGTGAATAAAGCTATTGTGCTTGATAATGAGCGCAGGGAGATGGAAAGGAAGAGGAAGATGAAAGGACAAAGCTCAGGAAGCAACAACCGTCAACGCACTAATTCTCAGCATGGTTTTCATCAGAAGTTTCAGAGACCAGTTAGTCAGTGGAATCGCAATCCAAATCAGAGGTGGTCCCAAAGTTGGCAAAGTAATCAGTCTCAGCAGCGTTCATTGTATCCACAGCGTCAACAGTATCAGCAGACTGGGCAACAGGCTCCTCGCACTGGAAATCCCAATGCTACCCCCATGAAGAATAGTGCTCCCAGCACGCCTACTAGATGCTTTGTTTGTGGTAAAGAGGGACATATGTCTTACCATTGTCCTGAGAAGCAGAACCAGCAGACTCCTCAGAGCCAGAAGGGCAACCAGAGGCAATCTGGTACTGGAAGGGTGAATCACGTGTCTTCTGATATAGCTCATGATGCACCGGAGGTTATGATTGGTACGTTCAATGTACATTCCACTCCTGCAACTGTTCTTTTTGACTCTGGAGCATCTCATACATTCATTTCCAACATTTTTGTTAAAATGCATAGTATACCCATGCTAGCTATGAAAGAACCTCTCTTAGTAAATTCACCTGGAGGTACCATGCAAACTAGTAATCGTTGTCTTCCGATTAGTATGATATTAAGGGGGGTAGAGTTTAAGATAACTCCTATAGTGTTGAGGACATCTGGTATTGATGTGATATTGGGTATGGACTGGATGAAACAAAATCAGGCAGAGATTCAGTGTCAGCAGAAAGTGGTAGTTGTGACTGCACCTAATGGAGATAAAATCAATGTGGATGTAGCAGTGCAGAAGCAACCAACCGCTGTGGTGAATCAGCATGAAGATGCTATTAAAGAGAATTCAGTGATTGAGGAATTTCCGGATGTCTTTCCTGATGAATTGCCAGGTATGCCACCTGACCGAGACATTGAATTTCTTATTGAATTACTTCCTAGAACTGCACCTATAGCCAAACGACCATATAGGATGGGAGTAGATGAATTAGAAGAACTTAAGAAACAAATTAAAGAATTACAAGATAAAGGTTTTATTCGACCTAGTTCATCACCTTGCGGTGCACCAGTTATTTTTGTTGATAAGAAAGATGGTGGTCAGAGGATGTGTGTTGATTATCGGTCACTAAATGAGGTAACCATCAAGAATAAGTACCCTTTGCCCAGGATTGATGATTTGTTTGATCAGTTGAGAGGTGCTTGTGTGTTTTCTAAGATTGATCTACGTTCTGGTTATCATCAGTTGAAGATTCGTGCCTCTGATATTCCAAAGACAGCTTTTACTACAAGGTATGGATTGTATGAGTATACTGTTATGTCGTTTGGATTGACCAATGCACCTGCATACTTTATGTACATGATGAATAAGGTGTTCATGGAATATTTGGATAAGTTTGTGGTAGTGTTTATTGATGATATACTGGTATTTTCCAAGACAGAGGAAGAGCATGCTGAACATTTGAGGTTGGTATTGCAGAAGCTTAGAGAGCATAAACTGTATGCGAAGCGAAGTAAATGTGAATTTTGGTTGAAGGAAGTTTCTTTCCTTGGTCATGTTGTTTCTAATGGAGGGATATCAGTGGATCCAGGTAAAGTAAGGGATGTATTGAATTGGAAACCACCTACTGATGCTAGCGAAATTCGTAGTTTCTTGGGATTGGCTGGATATTACAGACGGTTCATTGAAGGGTTTTCTAAACTTGCTAAACCTATGACATCTCTGTTAGAGAAGAATGCCAAGTTTGTGTGGTCTGATAGATGTCAAGCTAGTTTTGAGGAATTGAAGAAGAGGTTGACTACAACGCCTGTTTTGGTTTTGCCAGATTTGAGTAAGAAGTTTTCTATTTATTGTGATGCTTCTCGTCAAGGTTTGGGATGTGTTCTTATGCAAGAAGGCAGAGTTGTGGCTTATGCATCTAGGCAGTTGAGAAAGCATGAGTTGAATTATCCTACGCATGATTTGGAGTTAGCAGCTGTAGTTCACGCTTTAAAGATTTGGAGACATTATTTGATTGGACATAAGAGTGATATATACACTGATCATAAGAGTTTGAAGTATATTTTTACTCAGTCAGATCTGAATTTGAGACAACGCAGATGGTTAGAATTGATTAAGGATTATGATATTGAGATACACTATCATCCTGGTAAGGCTAATGTAGTAGCTGATGCTCTTAGTAGGAAAAGTTATACCAATGAGATATGGACGTTGTCTATGACTAGGGAGTTATGTGCTGAATTTGAATATTTGAATTTGGGAATTGTTACTAATACAATGGAATTAGTAATAGAGCCTACTTTAGAGCAAGAAATCTACAAGGGTCAGTTGAAGGATGAGAAACTAAAGAAGATAGCGGAAGATATAGTGATTGGCAAGTCACCAGGGTTTCGAATGGATGATAATGGGATTTTGTGGTTTGGAAAGAGGCTGTGTGTACCTGAGGATCAAACTGTTAGACAGGCAATTCTTCGCGAAGCTCATGAGACAGCTTATTCTATTCATCCTGGTAGTACTAAGATGTATTTAGATCTTAAACAGAAATATTGGTGGGTTGGATTAAAACGAGATGTGGCTGAGTATGTGGCATTGTGTGATACTTGTCAGAGGATGAAAGCTGAGCATCAGAGACCTGCTGGATTGTTGCAACCAATGAAGATTCCTGAATGGAAGTGGGAGGAAGTTGGTATGGACTTTATAATAGGGTTACCACGTACTCAGAGAGGTTATGATTCTATTTGGGTGATAGTGGATCGGTTAACCAAAGTTGCTCATTTTATACCAGTTAAGACTACTTACCATGGACCAAAATTGGCAGAGTTGTATATGGAGAGGATAGTATGTTTGCATGGAGTTCCAAAGAAGATTGTATCTGATCGAGGATCGCAGTTTACGTCGCATTTTTGGAAAGCTGTGCATGAATCTTTGGGAACAAAATTGAATTTTAGTACAGCATATCATCCACAGACAGATGGGCAGACTGAAAGGACCAACTAGGTATTAGAGGATATGTTGAGAGCTTGTGCATTGCAATATGGAACCAGTTGGGATAAGAGTTTGCCTTATGCAGAATTCTCTTATAATAATAGTTATCAACAGAGTCTTAAGATGGCACCGTTTGAGGCTTTGTATGGACATAAGTGTAGGACTCCATTGTTTTGGGATCAAACAGGTGAATCTCAGGTGTTTGGTACAGATGTTCTTAGAAACGTAGAAGATCAAGTGCGGGTAATTCGTGAGAATTTGAGGGTGGCACAATCTCGTCAGAAGAGTTATGCTGACAATAGGAGAAGAGATCTAGTTTTTGAGGTAGGTGATTATGTTTATCTGAAGGTGTCACCTATGAGAAGTGTGAAGAGGTTTAACATGAAAGGCAAATTAGCACCAAGGTATGTTGGACCATTTAAAGTTATTGCTAGACATGGGGAAGTTGCTTATCAATTAGAGTTGCCTGAGAATCTATCTGGAGTGCATGATGTGTTTCATGTTTCACAACTTAAGAAGTGTTTACGGGTGCCTGAGGAGCAGATACCTTTAGAAGAATTGACTGTTAAGGAGGATCTTACATATGAAGAGTTTCCGATTAAGATTTTAGAGACTGCTGAGAGAGTTACTCGAAGTCGGGTTATTAAAATGTGCAAGGTGCAGTGGAATCGATATTCAGAGGCAGAGGCAACTTGGGAAAGAGAGGATGAATTGAGGAAATCATATCCGCAATTGTTTGAGTAAGCAGTTCAATCTCAAGGACGAGATTCTTTTAAGGGGGGTAGAATTTGTAACACCCAAATTTTAGAGATAATGAATTTTGAATAAATTAGATAACAATTAATGGCAAATTAAAATTTTAAAAACTATTTGGTGATGCATTCATGCTGTTGCATTTATTTTATTTTGTGGTGTGGTTATATTTGTTTTATTTGATTTGATTTGGTTTAGGAAAATTTGATTTGAAAATGTGTTTGTAAAATTAGAAAAGAAAAAAAAAGAAAAAAGAAGAAAACTTACCTTCTGCTGGTGGCCGACGGCCCGCTCGGCGGCCTACTTCGACCTCACTGTGCCGCGTGGGCCGAGCCAGTCAAGCCCAGCATCGCCGCGGCCCAATCGGCCGATCCACCAGCCGTGCCTCCCTCCTTTCTACCGCTGACAGGTGGGGCCCGGACGTCGGTCTTCTTCTACCTCTCGTATCTGTTCCGGACTCCACACCGCACACGACCATGTCGGTCGGTTCCGCGATTTCCGGTCAAGTCTAACCAAAATCAAAAATTTGAGGCTATAAATAGGACGCCTTGGTCCTCTAGTTTCTATTTTTCATCTAAACCGTGAACTCTACCGCAAGGAATCGAGGGTTTAGGGTTGAGAAGGTTGAAGGTGGCGGTTGCTCGCGGGTGGAGCCGTCGGGTGGTTTCGGGGCCGATTTTGTGGCATTGGTGAGACCGCAATCTTCTCCTCTTTAGTTCTAGGCTATTTCTTTGGGTGGAGGCGGTCCTAGTTGTGGTTTTGAAGCTCGCCGATGGTGCGGCCATGGCGCCGCCGCCCCTTGTTGCTGTGCACCGTGTGTGGTTCGCGTGGTTAGTTTTCCTTAGCGTATTTGAGTTCGCGTGAAGCTTCTCGTTCGGTAGGATCAAACGCGGGCTCGAATGGTGGTCTCGGTGGGGAGAATCGCCATCTCTGGCCATGGAAGGGCCGCCAGCCATGGGGTGTTGCCGGCCGGACTTGAAGATGAAGGCCGGGCTTTTTACTGTAGCGTTGCAGGTGATTGTGAGCCGTCCGTTTTCGAATCAACGGCCCAGATTAGAAGATACCCCTTCGCGGGGTAATTTGTCTAAAGAAACCCTCACCTTTTTAGTAATCAACCCGCCATCCAAAGCGTATTGCTGAAAATACGTTTTCGTGTTTTAAAAGCGTATTTTCTCCCGGCTAAATCAAAAATACGTTTTCAGGTATTTACAGTTTTGCCACTAGGATTGTTTTGGTCATAAAATCTTCGTTTTAACTTTGATTTGATCCGTTCAAGTTGCGTTAGGTTCGTATTTGCGAGCTCTACATGTTAGTGTAGTTGTACAGTTAATTTTGATAATTTATTTTTTGAGTTTATAATTGAGTATTTATTTATCTATAGGAAATCTTAGAAAATTCATAACTTTCACGTTTTAACTCCGAATTTGGTGATCTTTGCGTCTGTGTGATCGTAGAAACGTGTAGAAGAGTTTTATAGAATTTTATTACTGTTTTGTTACTGTTGGTGTATTGTTCTAATTATATCTCTTTGTTTGCTTCGTGTATGTTTGATTGGATGCATGTATGTTGTTGATTGATGATCGAGTATAGAAGGTGAGCAGTATCTGGACGATTCGGAGTATTACTTTGAGCCAAGTCAGCAGTATCACTTGGAGAGTTTTGATCAAGGCAAGTATAACACAGGACTATCCTTGTTACCTATACATTGAAATTATCATACATATGCATGTGCTTACCTTGACAACCTTAGAGATTATAACTTAGTGATTGTTATCTTGATTCCTTGTCAACCTTGGGAATGCATATGGGTAGCTACTGCTAGTGCTTAAACTAAGAACAATGATCTTGTAATTTGATTAATGGATTAAGCAATCAACCATTAAGATGATTTTATTACTGTTAAAAGGGGGCTAGAGCATGTGTATTATTTTGATGCTCTGGTTTCTCTCCATAAGGACTTATCTGTAAGTGATAACCGGGATATACAGTACAGCTGTGAGGGCTATATGGCTCTGGCTTTAGTTGTTCAAGAGACCTTTTCTAGCTTGTTAGTGGTTACCTTAAATGGCGTAAGAAAGGCTTGCCACGTTGGGTGTAGGGCGAGCCCCTGGCCTAGTGTGTATAGGCTGCGGTTGTTGTGCCACTGGGAAGGGGGTTCTACATCTGCCTACCGAGTGAATCTAATGGCCCTAACTTATTAGACGAACTTTTGGAAGGCTTTATATGGTTCTCGGGTGTTTGGGCTTGATCTCCCCACTCATTTGGAAATCATGACTCACAGTGAAAGTGTACACCTCTGGGCAGAGTTAAAAACTGGTATACTAGCCGTGCTCACGGATACGAGCGGCCTTGGGGATTCTTATGGAATAGTTGATCATAATTGTTATATCATGCTTAATTATTATTGATTATTATTATGCTCATGTTAATGCTATTTATTATCCTTATTACAATTGATCATTGATTCTTTAATGGGAAGCGATTTACCTTGATGCTACACAATTGCTAATTATATGATTAAAAGCTAAACGCAGTCAAACAGTGTCTAGCCTTTTTGAGCCTCATGAACCCTGTGTTATATTTGTTGAGTTCGACATGGACTCACCCTTGCTATTTCCACCATAACAGATGAAGATTATGAGAAAGATTATCGTAATGAGTACTAGTCTTGGTGTCAACCAGTCAACCGTGTCCCTGTGTGGAGTTTCCGCTGGAGATTTACTATTAGTTATTATTATCTATCGTTCAAGACTATGTCTTAAATATTTATTCGCTGTGTAATAAGCACTGTGATGATACTATGTAATTTGTCCACTTATGTGTGCGATCATGTCCTGGGGCGCACATGAGTACTTTATGCATCCTATTTTTGTCCTTAAAAATGGGTGTGACACGATTCCACTCCTCTCGGCGTCTCTCTTCTTGCTGTTGTCGATATCGGTCCCTTCGCTGACGCCAGCCCTCCTGTTGCCTTCGATGGGTAATCATAATGCCAGATCGAGGATGCTTTCCAGAATTGCTACTTTCTCCTAGTAGCCCCTTACCTTTTGCATCATCGATAGTTATCCGATGTTGGGGATCCACTGATGCGTTTTTCTCAGCAGCTTCTGATGTCAACACATTAGTCTTTCCTTCAGCATCCAACATATTTGCTGGAAAAGGATGTTGATCAATTTTCATCGGCTTCTGGATCTTGGAATTACCAAATTTAATTCTCCCAGATTCAATAGCTAATTGTAACTGTTGCCTAAACACTTTGCACTCATTTGTACTGTGTGAAGTTGCATTGTGCCATTTGCAATACAGTATTTTCTTTAACTCTTCTGCCGATGGGATCACATGATTAGGTGACAGCTTAATCTGGCCCTCTTGAAGCAGAAGATCAAATATCTTATCGGCTTTGGTGATGTCGAAAGTAAACTTCTCTGGCTCTTTGACTAAAGGGATAAGATATCGGCTTTTTATTTTTAACCCACTCAGCCAAACCGATAACTGGCTCTTCATCTGAATCAGAATCTTCTACCTCTCCGACAAATGAAACCTTCTTGTTCCAATTTCTTTTGGGTTCAAAAACTCTAGTATCTTGATCAGAAATCCTTTGCACGAGATGACTTAGGCTTTCGAACTCTTGAGAAGCATATCTGTCCTTAAGGTGTGGCAACAATCCTTGGAAAGCCAAATCAGCAAGTTGCTGATCATCCAGTATCAGGCTATAACACTTATTTTTCACATCTCGTAGCCTTTGCACAAAACCTTCCACCGATTCATCATTACGCTGTCTCAATTTTACCAAATCGGTAAGCTTCTTTTCATGAACTCCAGCAAAGAAATATTTGTGAAATTGCTTTTCTAGATCAGCCCAAGTAATAATAGAATTTGGCGGTAATGAAATAAACCATGTGAATGCTGATCCAGACAAAGATGATGAAAACAAACAAACTCTTAGTTCATCTCTACTAGCTGCCTCTCCACATTGAATAATGAAGCGATTAACATGTTCCATGGTTGATGTATCATCTTGCCCAGAGAACTTAGTGAAATTTGGTACCTTGTACCGATTTGGGAGAGGAATTAAATCATATGCCGGAGGATATGGAGTCCGATAAGAATAAGTATTGACCTTGGGTTTTATCCCAAACTGATCCTTCATAATCTCTGCTATTTTATCGGCCCAAAAAGCATCAACATCTTGTTGACGATATGGCTGAATTTCTACAGGAGGTACTTGCTGATATTCCTCTGCATATCTTTGTGGCCCACGATCTCCAGCAATCGGCATATTTGCCATTACTTGTGGTCCATTAACCTGCTGGAAAGGATTCATCGGCTGAGCTGCCGATGCTTGATTCTGAAAACCAGCTTGCATATGACCTTGATGAATCCCTGCAACTTGCTGATTTGGTTGAACTGTATGCTGAGTTGAAAACTGCCCTGACCAACTATTATTAGCGTTCATCGGTACAAAATTTATCGATGACTGGTAATTTGCTGGCATTGCTGGATAATTACAACCAGCTTGAGGCATGAACTGGACTCCAGGTTGACTTACAGCAGGAGCTTTCTGTTGCATCGGTAACAAGTTTGCCGATGGACTTGAATTAGATGTTTGACCCAAAGGCATCTGGAAACTTCCTAGAGTTGGTTGCACAGTAGTTGCTGTAGTATATTGAGGCACTTGAGCTATCGGTGACCCAGCCGATGGCATAGGAGCTTTTCCTGCTGTGTCAAACACTTGAGGTAACCCAGGGTTAAAAGCATATGGCTCTGGAGGCATACCGTATCATCACCAATTAGCAGGAGTCTGGTTATTCTGTGGCACATGACCTGATAAAGCCGATACCGATAGATCTGTATTAAGCTGAACTCGTCCTGATAATACTGAATCTGATCGCATCGGTGTAGATTGTACGTTAGATAAGCCTGCTGATACTGGAGGGGAAGAAACTTCTGTACCCACAATGGCTGGGGGAGCCGATGGAGTAACAACAGATGCTGACTCTGGTTGATGATAGGCAGGCCTAACGTAATGCGGTGATGCTTGCCCTTCTTTGAAAGTTCGAACCACAGCATTATGAACAGTATTGGACAACACATTGGAGTGATTAATTAAAGCATGATTTACTGCAGAATTAACCATCTCTTGAAGTTTACCCGGATTAGAATCAAAGGTAACTTGCCGAGGCAACGGCAAATCTTGCTTCTGGATAACTTGTCCACTCTTGTTCAAGCTGAATGACTTCAAGCAAAGCTGTCTGTATTCTTCTATAGCCTTTTCCATAGCCTGCTTCTGTTCTTCCTTAAGATCTTCTTCTGATACCGCGATGATGTTCCCCGCATCGATCTCAGAATTGAACATATTGATCAGATCTGGTCCCACCGGGCGTGCCAAAAGATGTGTTGATGCAAAAGTGGATCTGCAAACACAAAGGGCTAATACCCTAAATCGATATCAAAGCGTGCCAGTCGATTTGACCTGTTAATCGACAAGGATGAAGATACGAGCACTTTGGTCCTGACAACAGCGATACGTCCGGAAGTCACGGCCAAGAGGTACTCACGCGGAACTCGAGGATCGTCGAAGATTGCACTGAAGCAATGCAACTCGCCGAATCGATGAGAACTCGTAAAAGGAAAAATATGCAAATTGACGAAGTCGTCGGAAAGTAAATAGATGTAAATAAGAGTAAAAGCTGGTTTTTGATATTGATTGATTGATTCTCATTACATTGCCCTCCACTCTATATTTATACCCTGATCTACAGAAACGTAACCAAATACGACTAGGACACTAAATCCAAATCTAAGGAAACATATGACTCTTATACAAATCAGACTCTAATAAACACAAAAAAGGAAATTAATTCCTATCTTATTCCCTTGTCCGCCTAGATTACGATAGAATTCCCATCGACCTCCTTTCCATCGGCACACTCCCTGTTTCATCAGCTGCTTGCCTTCAAGCCTTCTTTCATCGGCACACTTCCTATTTCATCAGCAGCAGTCCTCAAACCTCCTTTATCGACATCGGCAATAATATCCTTAACCTTATCGGCAACACCCCAATCCAACCTAGCTTCTCCATACACCGCCACCATCCATCGGCAGCCTTCTTCACAAGCTGTCTTTTATCGGCTATTAACATACACAATAACTTTTCTTCTGCCGATTAGCCCACTCTGACTATCTTGACACGTGCCAAAAAACGGTGTCAACACAAGGTGAAAAAGACTGCCAACAGACATTCTTGTCGAATTGCTTAGGCGATAGAGCAAGACATTCTACTTGGTGATGATCAGATCCATGGCGCATCCTTGATCGGGGCGAGAAATTATTGGCAAAGCAGTTGTTCGCCTTCCACTTTTGCCTAGGGAGCATCACTTTCCCCTGCGGGCATGCTTGGTTGGCTTCCATTTCTTTCCAACCAAAATCATGGCAAGAAAAAACTTAGGCTCGGCAAAAATTAAGGCATGACAAAGTTAGCGCAAAAAAGCATAGGTGTACTTTGGTTTTGTACCATAACAATAGTAGAAAATATTCTCTCTTATGCAATTTAAGAAGTTTCTAGACTTGCCAAAACTTTGGCCACAAACATTGATGTGTCAATTCTTTGATAATGAACCAACTAATGACTAAAATTTTTGGCTTGCCATGATTTTGGTTAGACAAGAATTATTTAGAAGCCAACCAATCAGGGCCTACCTCCTTGACTAATGAGGATGTGGTAACCTTCAAGGTGGAGGAAGAAGGTAAGGGTTGGGGATGATGACAACAATATGGTGCTGCACTGGGATTGAAGAGTGGAGATTTGGAGAGGGGGGCTTATGGAGACAGTGCTAAAAACGAACATGTAGGCCTCCCCTTGTCAAGACCGAAGCCACATTCAGCATTTGAGGACTCGACAAAGTGGGTCAGAAGTAGTGTCTTAAGAGTTCAGGATCTATATGATATCCCGAGACCGGTTTGCTAAAACTCATGTACCAAACACGCTCACGATATAGCTAAGAGATTGACATCCAACAAGTGAGCAACACAAGATGCATCTTTTACCTATATATAGGACTCCAAACTCAGCAGGAGATGCATGCATGGCTACATCCATCAAGTTCTTCCCGGAACAGAAAAAAAAGGAGGGGGGGGGGGGGGGGGGGGGGGGGGGGGGAGGATGAAAACAAAAGGAAAACCCTGTCCTGATTCTGAATTCACCTATCCCACTCTCTACCGCTTCTGAACTCCGCTACTCACTCACAAAGTCACAAGTCACAAACCCGGCTAAATTACAGGCGGACCAAAAGCCCTCGAGAAAAGAAAAAAAAAAACCACACAGGTCACCGAAATACACGGACGTTCAAACTCAACTGCCCGCGCGTTTTGACCATTTCTTCTTCTTCTTCTTCTTCTTCTTCTTCTTCTTCTTCTTTTCTTTTCTTTTTTTTTCATTTTTTTTTGCCTCGACAACGAGAGAAAAAACACTCCAATAACCCTAGGAATTAAACGGCGGCTCATTGCATCGGGTCCTACTTGACCGCTCGGTTCGACGGCGACGTGACGTCGGGCGGGTCCTCAGCCCTGCGCCTCGATGGGCGACATCATCGCCGAGAACCGGCGCTTCTGGATGCGCGGCGGAAGGTGCTTGTTGTACCGCTTCGGCCCGACCGTCCACGGCAGGAACACGCCGGTGCCGCTGCGGCCCATCCGCTTGCTGATGTTGCCGCCGCCGGTGCCCGACGAGGCCATCACCATGGGCCTCGCAGGCGCTGCGGCCACCATCATGACAGGCGCGCGCATGGCCATGCCCCAGGCCGCGGGCGCCAGCACGGCCTGCGGGGTCGGGGCATACCCGATGATGGCACCGCTGACCGGGGGCTTCTGCGTCATGCACGCGGGCGCCGCCACCTGGGAGGCCGTGGCCGGCTGCGGCTGCCAGGGCGTCATGGCCTTGGTGGGGGACGGGAGTGGGCTCAGGTCCACCGGCGTGGATGGCCTCACCCTTGCGAACGTGATGCTCACGCGCCGGTTGGACGACGGGCACACCACATGGCGTGCCATGTCGGCACTGTTCCCACGCATCACTAATAGGGACCTGCAGGTTTTTGGAGCGCAGTTCCATGGCCATGAGCCTTATGTTTCATCTTAGATAGTATGATTAAATAGATAATGCAATTGTTAAGCTTACCCTTGCTTTAGTGAGAGTGTGAGAGGTCCCTTGTAGTTGCCGTTGCTGTCAGTGACAAGTGACCTGCCAAATGCCATCGTAGTTTCAGACAGCAGAAGAGTGCAAATGGGGTTGTCCAGATGGGGAGGCTTGAAGTAGGGCTGTGAATGTTCATCCTGCGAAATAGATTAACTGACTTGTGAGAGCCTAAAAATGACACCTGCCCAACGAAGGGATATTTGCTGTTTGTAAAACTGAGCTATCTATCCATGCACTGCAGAGAACACAGATGTCCAGGTAACAATTTCTTAGTTTTAATAATAAATCTGTGTCAGTAGGGTAACATCTTTATTTCTTCAGTTTGTCAACCCTGTAATCTCACCCCCAGTTTTTGTTACTCACTAAATCAAATGTAAAGTTGACAGTGTAGACAAATGTTTTTCAATTCCGTTTTTATCCGGTCCCACAATTGGCCAATTGTAGGTTCACTAGAGGATAGTTAACAGGGTGTTTTAAGAGATACATAAAATAAAATTTAAACTTAAACCACACTCAGTGTGTTACAATTCTAAAATTCTTTATTTTTCTAAACAGAGGGTGAATGGCCGTAGTTCTGAAAGAGGCCAACTTTATTCAACTCGGGTGAAAGGTACAAGATCTGCACAGATATTATGACTAATAGAAGCGAAAGAGCATTTGATTTCATCGAGTGTGCTGTCATGTTTATTTATATAGTAATAAAACATCAACATCTACCTCATCGAAGAAATTGATGATGACACTGTTTGGTTTCCTGGTTTCTGGTATTAAACGCCAAAGAACAAGGTGGTCAATGACAGCCTGCAGGACCAGGGGGATTGGTTCTGTGTGACCTGTGGACAAGGAGAAAAAGAGGACATTTGGGACATCATTCACAAGGCATTTCAATGTCTTTAGATGTCATAGTCATACAAATATGCTATGCACAAAAGGCATATGCTTGCCAGTGTAAGCAAGTTGAAGAAAACGAGGTACTGAGTCTTCGGAACATACAATTAGCTTCCTCTGTGGTAGGTTGAAATAATGGGACACCGAGCTGTATGATCTCCCTCTTGTTTCCTTTGATCTGCTTGTTGAAGAATATGAAAGTCTCACCTAAATTTGAAAAAGAAAAAGATATATAATAAGCACCGGACTGAACAAGGAAATTGCACCAAGGCAATATTACAAGATACTCACTTCATCGAGCACGTAAACATACGGTCACATTTCAAGAGACAAAATAGATGAACACACTGACCAGAGCTAAGAAAAAATTAGTGGTTTCCAAGTTCAGGTAGCTTACTTGGATGTGATGATTTCAGCCAAAACCCAATGGGAGTGTACCCAGGTCGTGGATTCTATGTCAATTCTTAAGGAGGGGTCAGCATAGTCAGGAACTTAAGAGGTCAGTTGAGGTCTTACTTGGATCAACATTTTGTTGTGCACGACTTTGGACGGACGTTACCATGGCTTGGCACGACCTATTCCAATAAAACAGAAGCGATCTAATACGTTACTAGTATTAAATTACATATTCAGTTCAAAGGTGTTTCTTTTTCATTAAGAGAGGTAAACTTCAAGTTAGCTGAAGGGAAAGACATGTCAAATCGGTCAGCGTGTTAGTCACTAGGTTGATAACTTTACTTTTGTTTGTTAGATTCAAGTTCTACTGAGTTATAAATTTCAGCATCCCTTATATTTTTCTGTTTCTACAATATGGGGGCGACAATTGCTAGGACCTAGGACCCTAGATCTATGAGCCAGTTAGCACAAAATTATACTCCCTCCGTTCTAAATTATAAGTCGCTTTAACTTTTTTGGTTCATCCATTTTACTATGTATCTAGACATATTATTATATCTTAATGCATAGCAAAATAGATGTACCAAAAAAGTCAAAGCGACTTATAATTTGGAACGGAGGGAGTATAAGACAAAAAATCAGCAATGATAAAAGGTAATGAATGATAGCCTGAAGTAGGACCACAGTTAGATGCTATGCATAAAGCATTTTGGTATCTTATTAAAGCATCAATGGATGATACCGCACTTTTTTTTTTCTTTTGGAGAAATAACCACATGTTAGCTATGGAAACTAATAGAAGTAAGCAAACACAATGAAAAATAATACTAAATTTTTTAGACATATAGGTAAACTTCATGAACGAGATCTTCTGAAGCAATAGGAACACAACTTACCTGAAAGTTCTCCATTTCTGCCAGCCTGACGAATTTCATTGATGAATTCTGCAACTTTCATGATCTCCGATGTTGTAAACACATCTTCATATATCTTCAAGCCTTTCACGACATTAACCTGGTTGTAGCACAAGGTCATGAACATCAGTAAAAAAAGAGTGTATTCAGAAGAAATGAATTTTAAGATGAACAGAAGTGCTACTACTTCCTACAGCATCTCCTAGTCCTTCTGTACAGAAAGATTGCCGAGTGGTGTAAAGTTGGAACTCGCCATGTGCCCCTTCACGGATTCCTTGGCCACGAAACCTTTCTGGATCTTGATCCTCTCAGGACGGGCAATGCACTCCTCGTGGTCAGAGCAGATGGGATAGCTCTCTGGTAGGCTGTGTTCCCCTTGAGATCCTTGATCAGTATGATCTGCTAAGTAATATATATCTCAGAGGCTACCCAACGATTGTTGGATATATATACTACGGTTTGCAACAACAAAAAAGCAAATAGACACCAAATTCTTCAACGAAGCTATCTCATTTAGGACACAACATCCTTATTACTGGGTATCAAAACTTTTTAACTTTGGAGAAAGCAAGAACCAAAGAGAACAGAAACATTTCAGTAAAATAAAATACAGACTGTACTTAATCTACTTTTCACGCATGGCATGATTAAATGTTTCACTTGGGAGTTTGCTAGGGGGCAAGGTCCCTCGATCAGCACCAACAGGTCCAGTCTATCACCCGTTCAAATTCTCACATATCGTTCTGTCATGTACTGCTTTTATCACCCGTTGGATCTTCAAAATATTCATCATAACCCAGGAAGAAATGATTTCGTTTTTGGTTGAATCTCAAGCTACTGCACCCTAGTGGTGTCACTTTCTACGGACTACAGCATGAATGGAGAGAAAAAAAAAGTGCGTTCCGTGATATAATAATATGATAAAGAGGAGAGCGCGTAGACGAGAGATTCGCCAAAGTTGAAAGAAGTGAACACGGGCATTGTAGTGTGTCTGTAGTCGCACGAACCGGATGAAAGCAGGCACCAGCAGCAGTATACATGTTCCAATTATTGGGCAAGGACGGGTATAAAGATGATACTCCAGTAACCCGCTCTACTCTGCGTTTAGTTCGCGAAAAGAAAATTTTTTTAGGTGTCACATCGGATGAGTCGGGAGGGGTTTTCGGATACTAATAAAAAAACAAATTACAGAATCCGTCAGGAAACTGCGAGACGAATCTAATGATACTAATTAATCCATCATTAGCATATGTTGGTCACCGTAGCACTTAAGGTTTTTCATGGACTAATTACGCTTAAAAGATTCGTCTCGCGATTTTCCCGAGAACTGTGCTATTAATTTTTTTTCGTCTACGTTTAGTACTCCATGCATATGCATGTGTCCAAACATTCGATGGGATAGGTGGAGACAAAAAAAAATTTGGAACTAAACCGGGCCTTATATCACTCCCTCCTTTTCTTTCTAGCTTTCGCAATGGTCCATCGCACGCACAAGAAACAAAAGAATTGTTTTCCATTTACTTTCTTTTTTTTCATCGGTCGTGAATTTTGGGGGGAGGTCGACCGAAATCTTCTAAAATCAAGACGGGTTACACAAAGGCAAGCTGACTAACAACAGCAGCATCTGGACAAAGCCTGGAACATGATGGCATCATCAATGGACAGCGCATACACCAGCGACGTTGTTGTAACCCAATTAATCAATTCCATGGCACAGCTCAATCGTGCATGTGCGAAGAAATTCAAGAAGCTCCAAAAAGTTCTCCGGTCTCCTCCACCCTACGCCACACCTACCCCCTGACGGCCGCGCTAGCGGCTGAAGACTCGACGGGGGCCGCCACGGTCCACCACCTTCAGCAACATGGCGTACGGAGACAAGAAGTTCTTTCGCGAAACCCAGCAACCGGGACCCCCACAGTACATCCGGCTGATTGGCCGGGGTCCCACGAGACAGTGGCCCACGGGGCGACCACGTGTGCGGCCCGGGCTGCCCGGGGCGGCCGATCCGATCGGCGCGGCACCAACCAGATCCATCCTCCTCGCACCCGCCGGAACCCGATCTGGGGCCAGGTGGTCAGTCTCCCTCTCCCTTGGTGCGGGTTCATGTGGGTCCATTAACTAGCGTCAGAGGCACGCCGCTGGGGAGCTCGAGTTCAAGGCTGGCGTCAGTGTGGGAGTGGCACTCACCGACCGCCCGTTCGCTCCATCAAGTGAGGAGTCACAAGTTCCGTCAAGGCCAACCGTGTGCCAAGTCCTGCGCCGATCGATCTGAGAACGACACATGGGCAGCAATATTCTAAAGCCACGCGCAATTTGCAGACAGGGCAACCTGCCAAGCCAATCGCAGCACCGCTGCACACTTGCACGAACCAGACCCAACCAGGCTGGTGTGCCCAACTGCAACGATGGATTCGAGGCCGCTGCCGCCCTCGGCCAGACGGGTCGGGCGGAGGCGCCCGAGCGGCGAGCGCCCGTAGCTGCACTGCACGTTTAATAATAAAATAAAATAAATAAACTACTCCTACTCCAACATCATTAGGTGGCGACGCACCTACAGTAAACGCATCGCGTAATTGCAAGAGGCCGCCGTACTTTTCCGCGGGACCAGGGCAGGCCAAAAGGGTGGCCGAGGTGGCCGCGTGGAGGCAGAGCAAGCCGGGGAAAAAAAAGGTCGTCGGAGTCTCGGAGGAAAAACGGTAGGGTTTTTCGACCCCGTGATCCCCTTTCACGGGTACTCCCTTCTCCGCCGCCGCCACGGCCGACGGCCAGGATTGACCGAGAGGATAGTGACTCGTTGGACATGGACACGAAGGAGAATTATTGGACCTCGCGCACCAAATTTCCACTAACCACCAGAAGAGATGGACCCGTGCCAGAGGCGGAACCGGGGGGCTAGCAGGGCCTTGGCCTCCCGCCCTCAGCACAGTAGACTCATTTAAATACCTATATAAATATTTATATTTATAACATAAAAATATTAATTTCACCTATTTTTATTAAAATATAATGATTTTGGTTAGAAATAGTGTAGATTTTTTTTGAAAATTTATTGAAACATATAATTATATATATTTTATCACACTAAAAAATACAATTACATTTGTCGGGCCCCTTAATCAAAATCGCTGGTTTTTCCTCGGACCCATGCGCCAGCCATCTCCATTCCCATTTCCCATGAACCATAACCAACGCTCCTGTGCAGCTTTTAAGCAATAGTGCCATGATTAAGCGTAATCTGGAAGCCTGTTAATCTCGTGAATCGAAGACATTAATAATAAATAAAATTCCAAAAAAAGACATTAGTATAGTCCTCATCCCATTTTAGTTAGTCCCAAAAAGTAGGAGATTAGTAAGAAAAAAAAACTTGCGGAGGAAGCCACACCTGGCTACCAGTTCCAAAAGTTACGAATCGGCCGAAATTTATATTTGATAATTTTAGAAAAACTCTACTCTAGTGCGGACGTTGAGCTAACGGAAACGACGATGGATTCGGCAAATTCGAATGCGGAGGCCGGAGCATGAACGGGATGCGGGCATGCAGCAGGCAGGGTAATTAATTGACGTGAGCACGGGAGGATTTAATTTGCGGGTTGGTAGTGATTGTACTTACGTCCGTCTGCTACGGTGTCGTCTACCGTAGAGGGGGCCTTCCGCTCCGACGAATCTCCCGAGGAATCAACCTCCGCGTCCTGCTCGTGGTACTCCACGGCGGGGTCGATGACGGTGCCGTCAGCCTCCTCGGCCGCCGGTGCCGGATCCTGTTGTACGGGATCCTGCTCGTGCTCCGGCTCCGGCTCCGGCTCCAGTTCGGGCTCAGCCTCAGCCTCAGCCTCAGCCTCAGCGGGGAGGTCTTCCATGGGCTCCTGGATCACCGTGGACGTGGCCTCCTCCGAGTAGCAGCAGGACCCCGCGACGGCGACGGCGGCGGCGCGGGCGTCCGCGACGCGGCGCAGCTCGGCGGTGACGTCCGCGACGGGGTAGAACTTCTGCATGTGGAGGACGGGGAACCAGTTGGCGCGGCGGCGGTGGAGCGCGGCGAAGACAGGGTCGTACTCGGGCCCGCCGCCGCCGATCTGCGCCAGGTGGCCACACAGTGCGTCGATCATCGCGTTGGCCGCCGCGAACTCGCCGCGGAACCAGCCGATCACCGCGTCCCTGGCCGCCACCTCGGGCGCCGCGGGACCGCCAGCCGCCGCCGAGCCCACCGGCGACCCCGGCATGCCGGCCGCCGTCGTCATCGCTCCCGCGATCGCCAGCCCACGCTCGCTCGTCACAGCCCTGCCCCTCTCCCTCTCCCTCTCGCACTCGCTCCCTCCACAGCCCCCGGCCGACCGAATTCCCTACGCCTCTCGTCTGCCTCCCCACCTATCTCTTCTCCTGTAATGGTGGCGTTGGTTCAACTCGACCCGTTCGTTGGCCCTGGCGAAACAGAGGAAGACCGTGTGTGTGGGGCGCTGGCTCGCCCGGGCGCTCGTATAAATACCTCGGCGGGTGCGCCCGTGGCCAGCCCCAGGCGGGTGACGTGGCGGCGAGTCGGGGGCCTAGCGGGCGCGGATCCGGCGTCGAGGTTGAATTGCGGTTAGTTAAGGGCCGGGTCGCTTTTACGGCCTACGGGGGTCGGACAGACCGGACGGGCAACGGGGGCGCGTGCGGGCCGCGCGCGCCACCCACCGGCCGGTGGCCGCCGGGGCTGCTAGGACGGACGGTGGCAGCGTCCAGCCTGTTCGCTCAGCCAAATCAGTCAGTCAGTAGTGTTTTTTTCTCATAAAAAATTAGCCAGCAGTACTTTCAGCTAACCAGATCAGCCAAACAAACAGGCCGGTCACTCGCGTCACCGTACACCCGGACCCAGGCTTTGTTTAGATGCCAAATTTCAACCCCAAATTCTACTATGCAAAAAAAAGATTCCCATTACATCAAAATATCGACATATGCATGGAGTACTAAATGTAGATAAAATTAAAAACTAATTGCACAGTTTTGTTGTACTTTGCGAGACGAATATTTTGAACCCCTAATTAGTCAAAGTTTGAACAATTTTTACTAAATACAAACAAATTAATACATTACGCATTTAATACGCACTATACCAGTTCGGCCAGCCAAAATCGGCATCTAAACACGGCCCCGACCTTGGGACGCATGCCGGGCGGCGCTGCCGGGACGTGGGGTCCACGGCAAGGTGCCTAAGGCCTAAGGCCATATGTGCCTTATCCGTGCATTCGTGGGCGCGATCTGCTGGACCACGAACGATCCTGGCCGTCCGCTTCAGAGCCCCACGGACATGTCCGGTTTCCTTTCACCAGCCCGGTTATGTGTTTTTTTCTTTTTCCAAAAAGATGCTAGCGATGTGTTGTGGGCTGTGGCTATATTCCAAGTGACGTGGAGAAGGGCGTTGAACAAGTGAAGACGACACGGGATGTTGTAACGCACGTAGAGACAATCCAATCTTTGGGACGTTGTTGGGCGAACCACAGAAAAGCTATTTGAGGTTGGAGCCACGACTAATTAGATGATCTTTGTGTGTCAGTATGTGCGGTTCTACCAGAGAAAAGCTATTGGAGCCACCGGCCACGGCTAGTTAGATGATCTTGTAGGTGCGGTTCTACAAATACTATGCATTGTGATGGTTGTGTTGTAATTTTTTTAGGATATAAAATGAAGATAAGATTGATCATTGTTCACTTGGAGCATGGTTAGAGGGTGGAAGTATACGATCAACCTTTTGGGATTGATAATAAGAATGCAAATTGTAAAACATCGTGGCATGGTCGTAACTACTTTGGGCCTTATTGTTTGAACTGCAGCTTTTGGACTTTTGTCTTAAATAAAAGATGGCCTTCTGACTTTCGGCTTCTATCTGTTGACTTTCTTTGATGACTTCTGCAATTAATTTTTATTTGGCTTTTAGTTGTTGACTTTTGCTATTGAGTTTTTAATAAAATTTTAGTTTCTCAGCACATCAAAAGCTAGAAAAGCTTCTCTCAGTATGGTTTTCAGGTTTTCAGCTTTCAGGTTGCGCTTAGCAGCGAGAAATGTTTCAAATTCTCAATAGAATCACTATAATCGATGCCAAACGCCATGAATAGATAAACAATTCAGGGACAAACACTTGGAACCGATTCTCATTTTTATACTAGTCCCGGTAAACAACCAAAAATTGGATTATCCTAATTTTTGTTCTAGTTTGAAGAATCCAACGAGCTAGCCACACGGTTTCACGAAGTAATTCTGATTCATCAAAGAAATGTTTCTGAAGTGAATCTAGATCTGAAACGAGAATCTAGAACATTGTCATATTTCCTCATAAGTTAGATTTCTAGTTTTTAGTGTGCCGTTTGTTTCAGCTTATGGCTTCTGACGGAAAGAAGTCAGCAAAAAAAAACCTAAAAATAGCCCCTAATTCCTCTAAGAGTTGAAGAACCAGGAACAAGATGGACCAGAATGTTACCACCTCAACTTACCTTGCCAACATGTAACCTCATACACCAATAATGTAAAAGCGATTTTCCTTTTCGAAAAGATGTTAGCAATGTATGTTGTAGGTGTACCATATGGACTCCAAACGATGTGCTCATGTGCAAGAGGTCGCTGAAGAAGTGAAGGCGACAAGGGATAAGGTAACGGATGTCAAGAGCTAGGAGACGGTTCAGTTTTTTGTGGATGTTATTTGGCAAACCAAAGACCATTCAAAAAAAATATTGGCAAACCAAAGAAAAACTATCGGAGCCACAACTTTATCGATAATCTTGTAGGCGTGATTACTGATTATAGAAATAATAAGTACTATGCATTGCGGTTGGTGCGTTATAATTTTCCTTCCAATGGTTTAATATGCACATAGATGAATCTTCAATTAAGACATGATTAGAGGGTTGAAATATAGGATCAATGTAAAAGATTGATAGTAAGAATGCAAATTGTAGAATATTGCGGCTCGATCCTAACGGCTCAGTTTCCTGTAAGAGTTGAACAAAACATCACTTCAGGAAGAAACCAGCAACAAAAGATGGACTAGAATGTTACTATCAGTTTATCAGTTTAAGGCTGTCGGCAGCACGTCCGCTGCGCGCTTCCTGCAGGACGCCGATAGCGGAATAGGCACCGCAGCGCCGTCCGCTACGCGTGCGCTATTCCAGCGTAGTCCGGTATTTCTGGCGCAATAGAGGATGGTGTAGCATACCGAGCGGGCTCAGCGCTGCTGTCGGCTGCTTGTACGCGCTTGGAGAGAGAAAAGAAGGGAAGAAAAAAATAGAGTATGACATGTAGACCCAATATGCTGGTAGTTGATATAGAGTATGAGATATAGAGTATGATGAGTGCGGGAGTCCTGAATATAGAGGAGCAAATATAGATGATCAGGATGGAATATTCTTTTTAGAGGATGAATTTTTTTTCGAAAGGACGGCAAAAGCTTTGCCGTAATTTTTATTAGTAGAAAAAAGGAGAAACAAAGGTCGGCCCAGTTTTTTAAGTGGAAACTGGGCCAAAAACCACGAACACCACGGACTAGATGAGGTGCTCGAGCACCACCCTCAACTACAGTACAACTGCTGACCAGCTAGAGTAGGAAGAGTGCGGATAGCCTAAGTCAGCTAGTCTGAAGGCTCAAGCGCACCAATGGTCAATGTAGTACCATCTTTCTAGAGGACCTATCTGACAGGAACATGCTGGAACATTTCAACAGCATGACTTCACCCGTCATTAACCCAAACCCTCTAGATTGACAGAGTTTTCTCCTCGTAGTCATGGCAATGACATGACATTGACATTGAATTCAAATCCTTCTCTACATACGAGTACTTGAGGTGGCACCGCACAACACGCCCAAGATCAAAGTCGTGTATATTTCCGCAAGAAAAAAGAAAACAAAGGTAAGAAAAGATCAAAGTTGTATTGTACTACTGCTAAACACATGCATCTTGTTTGATCTCCATGTTCATTCCCTTTCTTAATTAACTAGCGCCTTGGAACTCGCAAACTTCTACTGGTGCTGCACTGCAGGATTCAGTAAAAAAAATGAGCAGTGATCTAGGATCCCTCTTTTAGCTACTCTTTTAAAGTTACAGCCCTTGGACAGTAGTAGCAGTATTTTAATTAAGGTGGGGCAATACAATATGGAATCAAGTTATGGTGTGATGCTGGATTAATGCGGTTGTTTATATTGGCGTTGATTTTGTTGTGTTTAATAAGGATGGGGTACATCTGGGTGGTAGGTGTTGGATGCGCTAGCTGCGCCTGTTCTGGAGTTCCCTTTTGGGAAGCTTTTGCTGGAGAACACACACTGCAGCAACCACCAAAGTATGTGGCATGTGATCAACGATTTTGTACCATCCTGACCTGTTCATGACCCTACCTATCTGCATTATATGGCATCCGGCGAATCATATGGCGTGCCAAATCAATTTGGTGGTGCACGTTTGGGAAGCGGTCTGGTAGGTCTGAATTCAAATGCCGGGCACAACAATATTGTAGGAGTAATCTAGAACAGAGACCAGAGACCTCAAATTTATTGTGATTTTTTTCTTCAAATATGGCGTGTTTGTACATTCAAATTCAATACCGTGTTTCTGTAGCAGGGCCCATTTTGGATGGGGGGCATCGTCTTTCAAATTTCAGCTTGTATATTTCTATATTTCTGTAGCAGTTTGACTTTTGTATGGTAAGATGAAGAGAAGTTCGTCAAAAAAAAAGATGAAGAGAAGTTGTGACGATGGTAGCATAAGGCTGTCCGCACTGCGGACCGGGAAACCGGCCGCTACGCCAGGCGTGGCGTGCGCGCGCCCGCACCGCGCGCCTGTATCGCGCACGCGAGCGTAGCGGCCGGCCGGTACACGCGCTATGCCTGGAGATGTACTGTGCACGAACGCTAAACACTGTAGCAGAAGAACAAGAGAGAGTTGGGGAGAGAGAAGGGGGAGAGAGGGGAATAAAATATGGAATAGTAGGTATAGAGTATGGGATAGAGATAACACGGGTACGGGAGAAATGGATATAGAGTAGAGAATCTTGATGACTAGGATAGAATATTCCTTTTTAGAGATAGAAATAGAGGTGGACGAGTGCGGATAGCCTAAGGCTTGGTGCAGATTAAGCATGGTCTATACGTCATACGTGTGACAGGTTTACATTTATGGAACAGAAGTCCAGCCTGTGCTTACGCCTGTTGCGGCAGCATTAGGTCATCCAGCACGGGGACACACACATTTTCGTCATCCCTGTGCTGGGGTCGGCGTGGACCTTGACCTTGCATGCTCCATGGCCCTCCCCGAATGGAACGGCCAGTCCGTGTCAGCAGTAGGGTAGCATGAAAATGTCATGTGCAGCATGTCCAGTTAAATAATCCGGGATCTAGCTCGAAACCAAGACAGGGGAGACAATCTAGTTTTCCTGCTGATCTGTGCATTTCCTTATATAATAAAAAACAAATACTAAAAGAAAGATGGAGTGGTCTACTGCTCTCTGAGATTGTGATGGACGGATGGTAACATTTTGCATATGAGCCAACAGTAACAGCCCTGTTGCGGCCAGACATGAACCACGTAGAGCATTGCAATTCGATCCAGTTTAATCTACGTAGGAGTATATGAAGAACGCACGATGCGTACGAAAGAAATCTACCGTGAAAACGCAGGCACGAACGCGGCGCGATCAAAGGGCACTAGGGCAGCAACCAGCAGGGGCAGGCACTGATTGGGCGTGGCCCTCAGCCTGTCGGCCCCGGCCTGCAATGACGCGATCCCGTCAGCGACCGCTCTGCCCGCCGCTGCGCCGCCCATCTCAATTTCCATGTTTATTTCTTAATACAATTCAGTCGTCGGCTAACGACCGGGGCAGGGGCACCATAATTGCCTATAGTTTATTCTTTTTAGATAATGAACTGCCTATAGTTTATTGGGCTCTGTATGAACAAGTTTGTCTTTTCTTTCGAAATTCAACTCCTAAGATGACAGGCAGTGGAGAACTGGAGTCTGGAGATATCTTACTCTACTACTATAGGCCCTGAAGATGAACCATAATGCGCATTAGTTTGCGGAAAAGAAAACAACTACTATAATGATGATGATGATGCTCGATATCGGCCACTGCCGAGCACGTTTAGTAGTGGTCCACGTGTTGAGCTGACAAGCTTTCTAATTTCATTTCTTTCTTTCTTTCTTTCTTTCTTTCCTTTTTTTTTTTTTTTTGCCTTTTGCGGCTTGCATGACTTATATACAGACTTGGAGATATATGTAGCATTTTATTTATTTTAGAAAACGAGGTGTGCTTACTTTAGAATCTTTTATTTTTGGTTTTAATAGAAAGTGATCTTTAAATTTCTTCTGGTGCTCTTAAGTACTCTCTCCGTCCTCAAATCAAAATATATAATTCTAGTTCTAGCTTTACATGAATAACGCAATTGTCCGAAGCTGATGAGAATGGTTGACAAATGCAGTCTAGACTGGGTGGTTTTGAGAAAGGGGTTGTATATATAGAATAAAAAAACATACCCTTGTAAATTGGAATGTGCTCACGAGTTCGATCATGCTCATGCTTCTTTTTTTCTTAATCGTGACTAAAGTGATGAGTATTATTGCCATAAGAAATAGGTACTAATATTTAAAGAGGGAAGGATTGCTTTAGGAGTTGACCACTTTTTTTTTGTTTTGCGAATAGGAGTTGACCACATTGGGTAGCTGTAGAACAGCGAGGGATACCTTTGGCTGGCAAAAGTTAGAGAGGTCGTAGTAGATGCAGGATCCTTATTATGGGCTATCTTTCGTGGCCTCGAAAGGCTAAACTGGCCGCGGCCGATGATAACAGCCTGCGAGTTGGGTTTGGGTTGCTCTCTAGTCTCTAGAATGCAGGTCGCCATGAATAATGGGCTGGTTCGGCTGGTGGAAAAGCTGGCTGGTTTCGGCTGATTCAATAGTATTCTGTGAGAGAGAATAAGCTGAAACAAGTTGAAACAAGCTGAAACATGACTAGCAGAACAGGGCCAATAATAACACAAGACATACAATCAGGTGGCAGTTTCATATAAATAGTAGATCTGATCGACATACCAAATTGGTGAAATCGTGCAGCTGGTTAAAGAAGGCAGAGACATGTTTATAAATTGAATGTAGCTTAGTTAGTTAAGTTCTTTTGTGGTAGAATTTATCTATACAAATTTAAATTCTCGACTTAAGCCAAGGTTCTCACAGTGTGACTGATTAGAGTTGTGAGCTCCAAGATTCTTGCGTCCGACCTAGGTTCAAAGCCTGGCATCTTCTTATTTCAAAAACATCGGAGGTCTTCTCCTATGATCTAGTTTTTTTAATTCTCGACTTAACATGGATGCTCGCATTTATTCTGAGATTTAACAACACTATTTTTTAGTGGCCGATGGCATATCCATAGACAACAAGATGCTTATAGATAACTTCATCAATATTGAGATCTGTCAGCATACTTTTTCAAATATGCTCGTAAAGGTTGAGTGTGTACGTACATCTATAAGAGTGAGTATATGTACATCTATAAGGGTGAGTATATGTGTGCTTTTGCGTTTTAATGTGATTTAAAAAAATTGGACTACTCACTCCGAAGACAACTAAAGTTGTTTGGATGGACTTACACTAAAAGAAAAAAAAATAGGCAAGAAAAAAATTAGAGCAAACCACACCTTAAGAATATGGAGGGCAAAATGTAGTGAGTCATGCTCTTTCACCTGGGTGGCAACAAACAACCTACAGCAAATGCAATACTATATATTGCCTCTGGAGCCAACAAAAAGCTTGGGCCAGGCGTCGAGATCATCACCGTGATTAGTTTCACCCGGACAAATTATTCTACGTTAATTCGATCCACGAGTAAAATCATTGGGCCTGTTCAGCAGGCTGTTTTTTTTTTTTGCTTATAAGCCGGCTATGGCTGATTTGCTGTGAGAGAAAAACACTGTTCTACGGCTGATAAGCCGTGCTGATAAGCTCAGCCGAACAGAGGGATTGCCTGCGCTTTGATGTTTGAACATGGTACACGGGCGCCTAGACATCCATCGAGCCACCCTAGAGTATAGTAGCAGCAGCATATTATAGCAGTACTTCTCGCTTTTTAAGAAGTCAAACAGTTTGAACTTTAACTAAATTATATAAAAAAACTACTATCACTCATGATATAAGATAAGTACCGTTAGATTAGTTATACAATATATTTTATAATAAATTTTGTTTAAAGACAAATGTTAATATTATTTAGTATAAATTCGGTTAAACTTAAGTTACTTTAACTAGCACGGCTCCAATAATTACATTCTTTCGACGGAGGCGGTAACTCCTTGTTACAAAATTAAATACAGACTGACTTCGATTGGACATGACTACACGAGCTTGTGTCGCCACATCGCCTTTTGTCGATTTGGGTGCACTTTCGGTTTGGGTGCCCGGCGGGTGGCATCAGTCCAGCGCGTGAACGCGACACGAGAGGGATTTTCGCAAGCGCCGGGTGACCGCCGGTTGGTTGTTCTACTGGCGAGCGAGAGCCGCAAGCAGCAGAGGCATCTCGGCACCCGTCGCTGGAGCCGCTGGAGATTCCAAGGCCGACCCGGGGACGGGGAGATGCCGCTGGGGCCGCCGCGTTCACACACCACCCGGCGTCCCGCTGCTGCCCCCGCCCGGGCCGCCGTGCGCGCTCCTCTTAGCCTGCTCTGCTGCCACTGCCTGCGTCCCCACGTGGCGTCCTGCCATTCGCTTCGCGCGCTCGCCACAGAGGCTCAGAGTCTCCAGCCACCTGACAAGTGGTCGATCGTAGCACGCACCGTCGCCGTGGTTGGGCCTGGTTTAGTTCCCAACTTTTTCCCTCAAAATTCACTAGGTAAAAAGAAGATTTCCGTCACATCGAAATATCAACAAATATATGAAGTACTAAATATAGATAAAATTAAAAACTAATTGCACAGTTTTGTTGTACTTTACGAGACGAACATTTTAAGCCTAATTAGTCAAAGTTTGGACAATTTTTACCAAATACAAACGAATTGCTACAGTGCACATTCCCAAACCTGGATCTAAACAAGGGCTTGATTGCAGTGCGTCTACTACCACCGAATTGCTACAGTGCGCAATAAATGCGCACGGTAGTAATTTTGTTTTTATGTGGTAAAAATTGTTTAATTTTTAACTAATTAGGTTCGAAATGTTCGTCTCGTAAAGTACAACAAAACTGTACAATTAGTTTTTGATTTTATCTACATTTACATATGTCGATATTTTGATGTGATGGAGAATTTTTTTTGTATAGTAAAATTTAGGGGTGAATTTGGGTATCTAAACAAGGCCTTTGCATTGCTTCTACTACCACCACAGACAGCATGCATGATGATTGCAAATAGAGGAGAGAACGAAAGGGTGGAGAGGAATAGAGGATGATGAATGATGCGTACTGCTGCGGGCGGGCGCGTCGCGATCGAAGCCTGTGCAACTTGTGGACGGGGAACGCGGCGGGGTGACCGTGATCCGGGAGTGGCCCAGAGCCCCAGACGCTGGTGACCAGGGGAGAGCAAGGGCGTCCGCTCGAGCTCACAAGCTGGCCGGGGCTAAATCTAGCGTCGCATAATTACGTGGCACCGGTGTCAAGCCGATGATGATGAAATTAATGTGAAAGCTAATATGGTAAGTACATAGTTGATAGACATATGTGGCCCAGCTCCATCTAAGCTACTACTCCCTCGAATAATAACATAATTTGAAACGGCGAATAATAACATAATTATGTTGTTTTAGCTTGCTGGTTTCGTGTATGTAGTGAGGACGTCCAAACTTTGATCAATAATATATGATTTATTATTATTATTATTAAGTTATGAAATGGCCTCGGTTTATTTGTTTTGAAAAATTCTTCTATAACATAATGGCTTTTTTTTTATATTTTTCGTATTTTTTCCTATACAAATTATGACAAGCTATTGGAGTATAGAGAATAAAAATTAGAGTCAGCTGGAGACATGAGATATATGCGAAGAGAATATCATTATATTGAATGGCTCTGCAAATAGAGATATAATAATGAAATTTATATACTACTGGGGTTGTTCTTGGTTACTAGGTGGTTTATTGCATATTTTACGCGATTAATAAGGTTTTTTATATGTCGTGATCACCTTATGTTACTCAAATGAAAAAGAAACTATTTTGCAAAAAAAGGGTAAACAAATAAAAAATGATAAATAGGTATTCTATGTTGGGCTGCGTGTATGTATTGAGCACGTTCAGACTTCTATCAATGTTGTAAAAAAAAACTTTGGTCACTAATATGAATTTTATTTTTTGTAAAAAATCTTCCACTATAGAATGGCTATGATATGTACATATATTTAATTGTAAAAACAACTTGCACTATAGAATGGCTACGTTATATTTTTTTTATATATTTTTTGTTTAAGGATGAAGATGCATCAGCTCAAAGATTGTTAAAATGTGGTTTGTGGCTTGTTTAGATGCTGTAAAAGAGGACATGTTTTGATCCACTAGACATTGTTAAAATCTGACCTATTTGATGAGCTAGATCGTTTAGTTTTTTGTTCTTTTGCCTCTCACAAGCTGGTTGCTGTATTGAAAAACTTGTGTAAAATCATTGCCTGCGCTTTGATGTTTGAACATGGTACACGGGCGCCTAGACATCCATCGAGCCACCCTAGAGTGCAGTAGCAGAGCAGCATATTATAGCAGTACTTCTCGCTTCTAGAGAAATCAAACGGTTTGAACTTTGACTACATTATATAAAAAAAACTACTATCACTCATGATATAAAATAAGTATCGTTATATTAGTTATATAATATATTTTTATAATAAATTTTGTTTGAAGATATAAATGCTAATATTATTTATATAAGGGCAGTCCCAATGATAGAAACTACATACCTATTAATTTTCATAGACCCTAAATATAGAAACCATGATCCCAATGGATAGTTTCTACATAACAATATTTTATCCAATCATATGCATTCTCTACCAATCACGTACCTTTATGTCTTGGTTCTTGTGTAGACATTGTTTCTAACTTAGACCCGGTTTCTATGATTTTTGCTCTCTCTTTCTAATAACTACCTTGCCACATCAGCAAAACGCGTAGGTGACAGTATAATTAATGTTCATAGAAACTATAGTGACTTCTGCATTGGAAGTGCCCTAAACTCGATTAAAGTTGAGTTACTTTGACTGGCACGGCTCTCATAATTACATTTTTTCGTTGGAGGGAGTAACTCCTTAGTACATACTCCCTCTGTCCCTTATTAGATGTCGTTTCCGGTTTTTGTGCCCATAAGTTTGACTCGATTTATATAAAATGCGTACAACATTTGTATCTCCAAATAAATTTATTAAAAAACTAGACTCAAAGACCTTTCCAATGATACTAATTATATACCATAAATATTAATATTTTTTAATATATATTTAATTAAAGTTGTTTCTCGGGAAGCGTAAAGCGACAAGTATTTAGGGACGGAGGGAGTAATTAAATACAGACTGCACTAACTTCGATTAGACATGACTACACGAGCTTGTGTCGCCACATCCCCTTTTGTCGATGCCTAATCGTCGTACAACCAAGCCGTACGGTACGCGCCTCAAAACCCAAGTTTGCAAACTACTTGCCCCTGAGGACGTCGATCGTCGATGGCACCAGACAGCCACATTCGCGGTAGAACGAGTAGAATAGAAATGGTCGCTGTCCTTGTCGACCTCGCGCATGGCTGCGCTTTCGGTTTTGGTGCCCGGCGGGTGGCATCAGTCCAGCTCCAGCGCGTGACCGGTTGGTTGTTCTACTGGCGAGAGCCGCAAGCAGCAGAGGCATCTCGGCATCCGTGGCTGGAGCCGATGGAGATTCCGAGGCCTACCCGGGGACGGGGAGATGCCGCTGGAGCCGCCGCGTTCACACGTCCCTCACGGGCCGCCGTGCGCCTGACAAGTGGTCGTTCGTACGCACCGGCGCCGTGGTTGATTGCATTTGCCCTGTTCGGCTGAGCTTATCAGCACGGCTTATCAGCCGTAGAACAGTGTTTTTCTCTCACAGCAAATCAGCCACAGCCGGCTTATAAGCCAAAAAAACAGCTTGCCGAACAGGGCAATTGCTTCTGCTACCACCACAAACAACATGCATGATGATTGCAAATACTACATGGGAGAACGAAATGGTGGGTGGAGAGGATGATGATGCGTACTGCTGCGGGCGGGCGCGTCGCGATCGAAGCTTGTGCAACTTGTGGACTGGGAACACCGCGGGGTGATCGTGATCCGGGACTGGCCCAGAGCCCCAGACGCTGGTGGCCAGGGGAGCAAGGGCGTCCGCTCGAGCTCACAAGCTGGCCGGGGCCAAATCTAGCGTCGGATAGTTACGTGGCACCGGTGTCAAAATGATGATGACGATGAAATTGATGCGAGACACGTCGTTTCGCTGATAAGCCAGGCTGAAAAGTACTGTTCGCTGATTTCTTATAAGAGAAAAACAATATATCATGACTGATAAGTCAGGCTGATAAATTCAAGTGAACAGGGCCGGTCCGGCTACTCCCTCGAATAATAGCACAACATCGTTTGTGTTTAGGTTGTGTGTATCCACTTTGTCCCAAAATATTTTACGTTTCAAGTTTGGACATGAAGTTAAAGATAAGAAAACGTGATGCAGAAAATAAGGCGGGAGATAGAAACAAATAACAAATGCTCTAATTAGATTCTCTTAAACCACTTTGCATCGATTTCACTCTCTAAAATCACCCTTCTTGCTCTCCCATGGATGAAGAAGTCCACAAAAACCTGCATAATTTCTATAGCTCTTTTTTTTTACCAATGGAGATGCAGCAGCTCAAGATTGTTAAAGGTGGCTGCGGCTTGTTTACATGGTTGTAAAGATGAGCTAGATTTTTTTTTTCTTTTGCCTCCCACAAGGTGGTAGCTGTACTGTAAAAACTTGTGTAAAAGCTTACATGTTTTGGTAAAGACTCTGAACTTCGAAAACCACAATCAGCACATTCTAGCTCGTCTAAACTGGCGTTAAAGGTTATCCACAAAACAACCCTCATGCTCGCCCAAGTCGTGGTCGTTAGGCCAGTCTTACTGGGGTTTTATCAGAGTTTTATGAGTATTAAATAGGCTAATGTGACACTATATTGATGAAGAGAGATGATAAAAATTTCATAGGAGTAGAGAGAGTTTTATAGGGATGAAACTCTTCTGCACTATTTTCAAAATATGGATGCATCTAGCAGGGGCCATGAAATTTCCACTGACACTGGCGTCGTAGGTAATGCAGTACTCCTGCTAAGCCATATCGTCAACCAATAGTCGCGGCCGGCTCTTTGGTCATAGAGAGGGCGGCGCCCCAGTTAGACCGCAGCCAGCGTGTGAATGAGCCCGCGACCGCGACTGCCGAGACAGCGGTCGAGCCCCCAATCCACGTCGATGTCACGCGGTTACTATGCCCGGCCGTGGGGCACCGACGCCGCCGTACGCCGACCGCGACCCTGCCTGGTGGGGCGCTCGGTTGGCAGGGGTGGCCGTGGGTTGGCCGGGCGAGACCTGGGGAGGCCACGGCGGAAGCGGAAAAGCACGCGGGTGGAGCCGCGGAGGAATGGGATCTCGTTTCCGGCGCGGGAATATCCCGCCGCCGCCGCGCTCCTTGGGATTTTGGTCCGTGAGGACGTAGGCAGGCGCGGACCGACCGACCGACCGGTGGAGGAACGGCAGGTGAGGTCGCCCCTCCTGCGCGCGGGCGTGGCCGCGCGGCTGACGAGTGCGGGTGCGGGCGTTCCCGGTGGACGGTGGTGCAGCCGTGTCCTTGTTTTTTTTTCCCCTTCTTCTGATATCACGCTAGGTCCACAGGCACGGCACGGTGTTCCAGACGGAGAACGGTGGTAGTGGTGGTGGTATGCGTGCTCACGTCATTCGACTGACTCATCGGCACGACTTTTGTGTTCGGTGTTGTTTGCGTGGCCATTCCTGAAAGCCACCCGAGTATACGTGCCGTGTCACCGTGTGCTCCATTTCGTGTCAGGTTCAAACTTTCGTTTCGTACGATGTGATTAGCAAGGCCCTCCTATCCTTGTGCGGTTCAGCCAATACCCCCGAGCCCAGGCTAGCAGAACCAACCGATCAACGGTTCTGTGGTGAGGGACCGGCGCGGCATTTGTAGCTGCAGGTCTACTCCGAGTTGCCTGCACAGGCGGCACTTGTAGAAAGCCGTAGGTGTACTCACTGGTGGTGACTGGTGAGGGACCGGCACGGCACTTGGCCTCGGCTCGAGCAGGTCTACTACTCTGCACCGAGATGCCCGTGGAGATCTGCAAAAGCAAAGCCACGAGACGAGACTGCAAGAGAACCTGCGCCTGCGGTGGGATGGCACTGGCAGAGATAAGGCGCATCACAGTACCAGTGTCTGCCTCTACCTAGCATCCATCCAAATCCAATGGCCAATGCAGTGGTCTGGTCACCTAGCTATCAAAGATCTCGCAGCCATCGCTCGCTGGCTCGGCAGATTCCCCCCGCCCGCCACCGGCGCTGCGCGAACGGCGTGCGGCGCGCGCGTCGCGTGTCAACTGAACCCCACGCGACGCGCACCAGGGCCGAAAGATGGCGCCGCGACAGTGCCGCCGGTTGGTCCCGCGTCGGATTTCGCGTCTCAGGCTCTCGGCCCCAGCCCCAGGGATATAGGCCGGGTAGGGCGGCCGGCAAATTGCGCCAACATGCGCTGCTGCATGCGCAGTCTCCTCTGTTCATGCCTTCGTGCTTGTGGCCTGGTTTAGATGCCAAATTTCAATCCTAAATTTTAATATGCAAAAAGAAGATTTTCATCGGAGTACTAAATGTAGATGGAATTAAAAACTAATTGCACAGTTTTATTATACTTTGCGAGACAAACATTTTGAGTCTAATTAGTCAAAGTTTAGACAATTTTTACCAAATACAAACGAATTGCTACTGTACCAAATCTGCCAGCCGAATTCGGCATCTGAACACGGCCTGTATTGTATAGTCACTTCACTCCATGTCAGGCAGGTAGAAAGGAGGAGGAGCTGAGTATCCCTTTCATCTTTTCATCATCTTCGTTCCTCCAGTGCAGATGAAAGGAACTTCCGAAACGGACGTACAGTAACACACACCGTGATGAGATCAGATGGCCTCCTTTAAAGACAGTTTAACTAACTACTGTGGCACCAGACTACTCATTGACCCGTGTCAACCCCTGCTCCTGCTTTCGAAAACATGGTGGAGACGTCACTGTCCACGAGCTAAAGATCGCATCGAGATACTCCCAAATAAGAACGTAATCCTGAGCTCCAACTTTTGGCCGGTAAATGCGCCTGGACCCCCTGGAGTGCCTGTACTCACCTGGCTCTGCTTTTGAGTTTTGACTTTGCAACTTCAACTTGCAAGGTGAGTGACGATGAATGAAAGAGCTTTAGTTAACTTACGTCAACCATGTAATAATAAACATACTAGTGTCTAGTACTAGTACTATAGATGCTCCAAAAGTGAACAACTCGACAAACATCAGGAAAAGAAGTGAAGAACGCAAGCATTTTTATGTAGCAAAATCGATCTTGTCAAGTTCAACCAGCTTGCCAAAATTTTCTAGGGGAATGAAATCGAAGCCTATGGTCCTCTTGACCTCTTCCGAATCGTCAACAGTGTAGCATCAGTAGATTTGGCACTGTCAGTCACCTGTCAGTGCACGCAGCAGAGCGCTCGCTTTCAAGTGCGTGGTACCAACCGCCCGTATACCCCGTATGGTGGCGCGTGCTCGTTTTCAGCAAAGAAAGTCGATCGCTTTATACTCGGGCAGTTTCGATCAAGCACAAATGCGCAATACAAGTAGTATACAAGCAGGCTACGCCAACTGCAGCAAAAGACGCCATCCCTCTTCATTGGTGCCCTGAACCGGCGCAACAGCTACCTCAGTTGCCTTGGTGACTCCATCAAAACAATTTGTATCGTCCGCCATTGCTGCTACGTCCACTGAACTGAGATTGAAGCTCGCTTTCACTGCATTGAAGAGCCCTCTTCTTCTGATTGAGAAACAAGAACTCCCATCCCACTGGTACGTAGACAGCACTGGAGGCCTCTGGAACAGTGCGACCTAACCATCAGTTTTTATTTTATGGAAGAAAGGAAGCATCCCTTATTCATCGATCAAGTTGTGTTCATGCATGCTCAATAATGTAATTGCATATGCCTCGGTGCGGACCGGAGTTAAGATGGGTTTTCTCAGTAACTTAACGCCGACACCACCAAATCTGGACCTTTCCTTTTCGGCAAAGGCGTCCCGGTGAACTTTATGGTATCACACGACATGTTTATATACGAGCCCAGAGCTAGTAGCAGCCTAGCACATTTGAGCAGACAGGACCTGTTTATCAATGTCTAGTGTACTCCTGCCTACTGGCTCCCGGCCGGTACGTACATGTTCTATTCTAGGCTCCAGAAAGGAATCTGTGATGCTTTCCTATTGCATGAAGGATAAGCTTGTTGAGTTTGCTTTGATTGCCAGCCCAGGCCACTTGTTAAGTAAGACGCGCAGCACAACTCACACTTGGCAACCGTTGTTTAGTTGTTGCGTCAGTTGAGGCACTATTAATACTCCTAAGAAGCAATTTTCAGACTTGAGTGGACCGACCTGCCCGGTGAACAGTGTGTAAACGG
The DNA here is from genome assembly GCA_038087645.1 of Saccharum hybrid cultivar R570. NCBI lineage: Eukaryota > Viridiplantae > Streptophyta > Magnoliopsida > Poales > Poaceae > Saccharum > Saccharum hybrid cultivar. The sequence goes on from JAQSUU010000496.1 coordinate 23,582,795, forward strand.
TAGATTCCATCCTCGCTTCCAATCAAATGCGAAAACGAAAGACACTGACGGAAATATTTTTTTTTTTGATAATTCGACAGGGGAGAGAATCCCCACCTGAATTATATTAGTGTGACTCTGAAAGCCAAATATTTGAAGTACACATTTTCGCTATAATTTTGCATTAAAATCACATTGCCGTAGCTAAAATGGAGCACCATGCATCCGCAATTTCCTTGTCTTTCTTTGGTAATCTGGCCTTCCATAGGAAGGCTTCTGACTTGCACGCCTCAGTGCTCCCGTTACTGTTAACCGGTCTTCTCTGAACACTGCATTGTTTCTCCTCTTCCAAATGTGCCAACAACATAACAACATGAAGGTTCCGAAGTGCTTGTCTGGAATATGTTCTGGCGATCTGATCTCATACAATTTTTGAACCGGCCAAGTTGCCTGTGTCTCTATTTGGACAGCTGCCCAGAACTCCTGCGCCGCTGTGCATCCAAAAATGACATGAGCCGGCGTTTCCTCTGCAGCCTAACAGATGTCACACACCATTATGTCCATAATTTTCTTCTTGATCAGATTTGTTTTGCACTGAATTCTCCCATTAGTACGTGTCCAGATTTGGTGGTGTCTGACGGAAATATTCTGAATCTGTACGTAACCACATAGCTCAAAAGTGAGTTCATCCAATCAGTTTATATCCCTCATTGTAGGATACGCATAAAGCTGTAGCTCTACAAAACCGCCTTTAGATAGCTATAGTTGCCAAGCTGTTTTGTAGCCTTGGCGGCATCCGCACAAACGAGTTGTCTGTATGCAGCTCAACACCTCAAAAATATAGGGTGCGATTGCGATTACCATTGCCCGGAGTCACCATCCAATCTTACTCCACGTCTCTACCCCTGACATTAGCCGGTCTCGGCAACTTTCTGAACTTTAACCCCTCAGCACACACCACCATGACGGCGAAGTTCCATATAGGCAGACGTTACATCAGGGCGATGCCGTTCAGGCGTTGCACGGCGCACGTCCAAGTGTTTGAACCGACGACGATACTAGGCAGGCCACCGCGAGTTGAGCATCATGGGGTCCCGGCCCGACGTCCCGTCATCCCGTGCCCCGTGCCTCTCGCTTTAGTTGCCATCGGCATCACGGAGCTCAAGTCAGGACCAAACAGGGCCGGAAGTTGACACGCCTTTGCAAGAGATCCGTCGCCATCCCGGTGCCCGGACCACGGAGGGATCGGAGGCACCCAGCGCGCAGTGGGCAGGCAATCTTTTTGTGCCACGAGTCCACGGGTGCTACGGGAAAGGAGAATGGAACAGTTGCAACAAGGCCACGCACGATGCGTTTGATAGATGCCGTTCGATTGGACAGGACAAGCGCTTCGTGTCTCGGCGTAGGAGAGCGGTCAAAACAAAAGAGGTTACCTTGGAGCATTTACCAACTTCAACAATCCGAGTCCTTAGCATATCTAAAACTAGCCAAAAGAGTCTCCCAGTCTACGAATTTTGGCAAAATTCTAACAACTCCCAAATTCACCTACTAATCTTTTGGCATTTAGAAAAAACCTCACCCTAAGAGCGTCTCCAACAACCCACCAATAACTCATCCCCAATACAAGGGTATTGGTGATCACCAATTCTGCTTTTTTGGGTTATTGGGGAGGTGCTCCAACATATCACCAATAATCTTCCCAAATACATGGGACCCTCATGTCAAGTTTTATTTTTTATTTTTTCTCCTATTTGTTTTCTTCCTGTTACTTTTTCTCTTCCTCCAGCGCCGTCTTCTTTCCTCGCCCCCACACACCCGCGCCTCTCTTCGACCCGCACGAGTGACGGCGCCATTCCGCTTGCTCTGCCCGGCGGCCTCGACCCCATCCCTGCCGCCCATGCAAGATCAAGTGGGGGCTGGGCGAGCTCAACCCCATCCCATCCCGCCCGGCAACCTCGACCCCATACCCAATCCCTTCTCTGCTTTGCCCCAAATCGCAGCCATGGTCGCCGCCGCCCAGATCCTCCTCCATGGCCGCCGACTGCACCAGATCCTCCATGGCCCACGAGCTCAGACACCTCACCGGCCACCAGCGCGAGCTGAAGCACCCCGCCTCCCACCGGCGCGAGCTAGAGCGCCTTCGCCGTCTATGGGGCAAGCTCGAGGCCGCCGGGAGCAACAACAGCTCGCCGGAGAAGAAGATCCATACGGGCGCGGGAAGAAAACCGCCGGCAGTTGGGATGCGGGTGAGTATTGGGGGGAGCTACGTCTCCCCCTCTATTTGGGGGGAGTTGGGGTCTTTTTTGTGATCACCAATTAATGGGGATGGGATTGAGGAGCTGTTGGAGCAAGTTTTTTGAGGCAACTCCCTCAATATGGTAGTTGGATTGGGGAAAGGGGAGCTGTTGGAGATGCTCTAATCTGAGATGGAAGGACGTGGGGGAAGAAAAAAGTAGGATAGGGTTCCTGATGCAAATATACAAGAAAGAAATAAAGTGTAAAAGTAGTTAGTGTGATTTAGAAATAGTTTAGGATTCCTGATATAAAATTATCTTCTAACTTTTAGGGCGTGATATCTTAGAAACTGCTCGAGTTGTAGTTTTTTTTTATGTCTGCCAATATATTTTACAAAGGTTGAAAACCTATTTTTAGGGAGTATTTTTTTAGATATTGTTGGAAATGCTCTTAGTTCCATATGGCTAATTATAGCCGATTTACTAAAATCTCAGAACTGGCCCTAGCTTGGGTTGTGGCGTTGGATTGATAGGAGTATCAAAACGGGAAGAAAAATAAGGAAAGAAGAAAGAAAGGGGAAAAAAAAGAAAGGGAGTGCCCACCAGACAATCTCTCTCGAAAATTTAACCCAATCTAGATAGAAACCACGGAAGACCAAACAGAAAATGACAATTGCACATTTTCCTACCCATCACACAAAATTTTGATTTTTCATTTAACACGTGTCGAAATCTCAAATTGAGTTTCAGTCCAAATTTCTCTTCCACAGAGCGCGCCAAAGCTTTTCAAGAAAATCCGAGCTGTCCATCACCCTACCATCACCTGCAGAAGGCAGCAATTGGGAAATGCAAGTCCAGCTTTTCGCTCTATCACAATCTTCCCAGATCCTACCATTCATTCTGCCATGATCAGGATGATGATTATTCTCTAAAAGATAATTATAACGATGCTAACGTTGGCGATTGGTAAGTTATAAAACTAACCTTTTCTCTAGGATACGATCCATCTTGATTTCTTAATTTTACACCATCACACTTAACTTCACCCTTGAATTACAAAATCAAACATCGAGCGCTCCTCGACTATCGAAACTAAACAACCCTTGTTTGGTTTTGCTGATGTGGCATCACTGATCCCACAAGTTAACACCCCACCGTTCTCCCTCTTTTATTGTCCTACTTTTCAATAACCAACTATCATGGTAGTTCGATCTTCACTCCTAAATTATAAAACTATACACCGAACACTCCTCAACTATCAAAACCAAATAACCCTTGTTTGTTTTAGTTGGTGTGGCATCATGGGTCCCACATGTTAGCACCCCACCATTCTCCCTCTCTCGTCGTCCTATGGGCCCCACTCGCCATTCCTTATCTCCAACCGCATCCCCCAAATCCTTCCATGATGCCGGCCTTCCTCGCCTCTATAAACGATGCCAAAAAAACTCTCAACAATGACAAAGGTTGGGTATTGTCATACTGAGTACTGACATGTGGGTTATGAATTGCCACATTATTAACAAAAACCACTCTAGAATACACTTTGAACCGGTTCAGAGGAGGGGTCTTTCGTGTGGTTTTGGTGGTTATCAAGCGTTGGGTGTTTGATTTTGTAGTTCAAGAGTTTAAAACCAATATCATGACAGTTGGAGGTAAGATGGACTTTACCTAATTTTAGTAGAAAAAAATTTATGTTAGTATGCATCGATAAGTTCACCTAAATGCGAAGCAATCATCCCTAACTGTTTATTAGCCATTTAAGCCAATTCAACTAGGCTAAGGGCCACTTTGGCAGCACTCTCGCCACTCCGCTCCCACCAAGAATCAAGCGCTGCCAAACGGCTCAGCTCTGCGTGGGAATCGCTCCCACCGCTCCGCTCGACTACACTACGAGTGGGGAGCAGAAAAAACCTACTCCCCATGGTTCCGTGCCGCTCCCTCGTCTTCCTCGCGCGCTCCTCGCCTCCCAGCCGGCCATCCTGTCTCTGTCGCGACCCCTCTCGGCCTTCCTTTACGTCTGTCATGCCCTTCTTCGCCTCCGTCACACCCTCCGCAGCCAATGACGCACGACGCCCTTCTTTGTCACGCCCTAAGCCAAAGTGGCCCTAAGCCACCGTGTAGCGTGTTTAAACAGGCTAAATGGACATTTAGGTAAAAAAAAATAACGCAGTGCACAAGGCCACGGGTGAGAAAGTTGCATTGTTTTCATCCAAATGTGTACTTGGACGAAGGTTCTTTTAGCTCAGGAATCGACATGCACTGATTGCAACCCTAGAAGAAAAGGCTAGTAGTGATTAATTGTCCACAAAGTGTCTGTTTTCATCCAAATGTGTACTTGGACTGGACGAAGGTTCTTTCAGCTCAGAGATCGACGTGCACTGATTGCAACCCTAGAAGAAAAAGCTAGTAGTGATTAATTGTACACACAATAGTGTCTAGCTAGGTAGCTAGATGCTTCTCTTGTTTCTGTCACAAGCACGCATGACTATTCCATTGCCTGCCGGTCGATCAAGCTTGCTCACCCACCCAAAGATTGCGCGCTTTGAGGGGCTCTTCACGTGGCATCGACGATCCGCATTGAAAGCGAGAACAAACTGCATGCTCAAGTGGGGGAGGCTTCAGCTTCAGCATCACTCTGAGCCTGAGGGAAGGCCGCTCGTCTTTAGGCGTGGTGGTGGGAGGGAGTTTCTCTTTCTCTAGCTCCTTTTCTTTTTTTGAGCAGCTGGTGGTAGTTTCCTAAAAGATGTTCTGGTTCTTGGCTAAATTAGTTTTTGATTGTGCTGTTCCTTATTTGATCGGTAGATAATCTTGTGGCCAGTTAACCCGATGTTGCATGTTTCTGTCGAACTAACAGTAAAATTCTTGAGAGTTGTTTAGACGTGAGAGCATTTACATTTGTATATCCGTGCATTTACATTTGTATATCTTGTTGCGGTTCGGTGATAAGCAGGTGAAAATGTTTGCCGAAAGATTTATCGTGGTGTGACTGGTGACCACAATCTAAGCCCACTTACTTCTGTTGCAAATTCAGTAACCCTTTTTGTTTTCACGTTTCAGTTCCACGTATATAACATGAAGAATCCATAGGTGGTGCCCCTCCTTGTCTTTAAATTTTGTGTAGGATGTATCTGATTCGGTTTAGTTGCTAGCTGCTCACTCTACAAACATGATAATTTACTCTAGTTTCCTCACAAAATGGTAATTTAATGTAGCCAAAAGAATTGCATCGATGTAACCATGGGATTTAACAGCGAACTAGTTCGCCCAATTCAACCTCGACAAACAGACTACACTTTATGCGGTGCTTGCATAAGTCAGCTCCTGCTTTTGTGTAATCATCAGACCGAATCAGCCATACGATCTGCCCGCGATTATTATGACAACAGTTTGATACCGAGTTACTGATACGCACCGTGATTTTTCTTTGAGATCGTTTCTTGATGTCTGTATGTATTCTAGAGAGATTTATTCAAGTGTTTTAACGGTAATGCAGTTTCAGAATCAACGTACGTTTCGCCCGTCTTCATCTGTGACTACAACACGTTCTATTGCAGAACATCTCGATGTATAAAGTGAATTGTCAATCTTTTGCCTAATAACAGTTTAAAAGCTTCTGGATTGAACTTCTTCACCCTAGTGGCCCGGTCTTGGTCGCTTGTCTTCTGAGCTGTACTTTTTTAGCTAATAAATCGTATTTTTTTCTGACAACAAATTAGTAAACAGTGCTTTCAGCCCCTTTTGGATCCGTGGGCACTCGATGGACGCCGAGACAGTACACCAGCCGGCTGCCCTACTACCCCTACGGACACGACTACGTACAGTGGCCGGCCGGGGCACCGGAATCCGATGCGGTTTCTTTCCATCTGCGCCGCCCGTGCAAAGAGAATGGATAGATCGCCCGGCCCCCAGCCTGGTGATGGCTAGCTGATGAGGGAGTGCACGCACACGGGACTGCTGACAGCCGGGTGCTGGTCGCTACTCGCTAGTGGGATCCCGTTCCCATCGCATTCGCATTCGCATTAGCATTAGCATTATTCATTCGTCTAGTAGTCCAGCTGCGTGATGACTGCTCCGACGACGGCCAGGTACTCGAAGCCGATCGCGACGCGGGCGAACGTACGTGTCCTGCTGGAGGCAGCAGCGCAGTGCAAGCGAGAGTTCTTCCATGAGTTTGGCGTAGAAATGTCCGAGGAAAATGACATGCTGCAACAGTTGGAGTGACTGCAATATAATCGGCAGATCAATTCGCTTCCTTGTACCTTCCTTCCAGTTCCAGCAGGGTGTCAGTGTGTCACCGCCGGTTACTGCAGCTGCTTCGCTTTCTTCGTCTTTATGTAGTACTATTTACTTAGCAATCAGTACTGGTATTAGTCATGGGAGACGATGAGAGATTGTCCTCGATGGATGGATCGATCATTGCTGTACAGTGTGTAGCGCATCTCTGCTGCAGGTTGCAACAAAGAAGATACGATGTAAATTTCCCGAGAAAAGCCGTAGCAATCAATCAGTGGAGGGCGAGGCGCGTGTGTGTACATACTTTACCATATATTCTTGCTAAGGTACGCATCGGATACACACAAATGCCATATATTCCTCTCGTCTTTAATCCTGTACTCGATCCAATCGAGCTCAGCTTTATACTATATACCGGTGGCCCGTAGGAAGCAGCACTATCAGATAGTTGTGCCTGCCTGCCTGTCTACCTTTTTTTCCCCAATCTTTTTTTTAGCTTCGAAAGGTCTCCTAACATCTTCAAATATATCTTGGGTTGCCACTTACGCTCACCCGTTCGTGAAAAGTGGACTGTCCCGACGCGCCTAGCAGCGCACCGGCGGCGAGGGAGCTAGGCTGCTTTACCCCGCTGCCGCTGGTCGAATACACTCATTTAGCCCCTTCTTGACGGCGCTCAAAGCACCAAACGACATCCTCGAAAGAAAACACATCCTATGGGTAGCCGCGGATAGTCCCAGGGGAAAAAGTGTAATGGCTTGTTCGGTTAGCTTGGAATAGGCTAGAAACTATTCCAACTTCATCAAACTTATACAAAACTAGCTAACTATTTCATTTGAGGGAAAGATTCCTAGAGGACCAAACGAGCCCTAAGGCGAATGGGTGACGGTGCAACCGTTCAACCACGCTTTGGGCATCCTGACCTGAATAAGTTGACGAGAGTGTTCCGACTATATATGATAGTCACCGAGGAAGTGAGTTTTAGCTCAACTCTCATCAGCTCAAGTGTAGCCATGCTTGCATTTTCATCACCTCTAGCTGTAATGGTCATGTCTCAGCTTGCTTTGCGTCGACCATTATTAGCAGCAATTGATCCTTTGCCTTTTTTCCGAACCGGTCTTAAGGGAAGAGACAAGACAAGGCTCTCCTACAAGCTACTACAAGTAAGTACTATGACACATGACCTGACATTTGCTTTCGGGGCTGATTGTAAAGTAGGATGTCCATTTGCTTGCAGGATCGGAGCATGGCATGATTGGGAACATGCGCATTTGTGACCACCAATGGCAATGGGCTTTTTTAGGGTTATGAAATAAAAAAGTTGCCACCTTTTCCCTGGTATCTTGTTTGTTCCTCTCTTTTTTTTTGGTGAAATATATAGTACCTTTTCCTGATGTCTCGAAGAGGTTCTCTGCCTCGGCTATGTACGGAAGTAAGGCCATATATATTAGGATAATGATGATGATGAATTAACAGGATCCAAGTACTACAGTGCAAAGGATAACAGTGATGCCATGCTATTTGTTTATAGAAGGAAAAAAACAGCTAAAGCGCAGGATTGGTGAAATTTATAAACCAAACTGACGTGGGATTCTGCTTGATATCAAAAACAGAATAATTTATTTTTTTTATCATTGCATAAATTAATGTGACTTTACAGCGTAGTACTACTATATAGCTCATGGAGCCAGCCAGTGATTTTCAAGGAAAGTACGTTTACGTTGTTTTTTGTATGTTTTTTTAGGAATACCACGTTTGGCATTTTTTTTTCCATTCTCCGTCGCCTTCCCCTCTCCTTTCTCCCATCCTTCAATCCCATACCGCGAGTGACTTAGACTTGCTTTCCTCTGTAATTTGGGTAGGTTAGTTCAAAACCTTCACATATCATGGGTCTCCAAAGGTTCTTAACTTGGAGGCACGACACGGCGAGCTATGATGTGTACTAATAATTAGTAGATCTTAGAATGCTACAGCAGCAGAACAAGCTCGAGTTGCCTGAGTAAATCGAGCAACTTATAGCGATGGTCCTTGCCCATCATCAACTAGAGATTCCGTGCAATCCTTGGGTATAAAATCGATGACTTTTCTCTCGGAACCTTACCACATTTGGCATTCTTTTCTTCTCCATTCTTCGTGGCCTTCCCCTTCTCTTTTCTCCCCCTCCTCAACCCCATTCTGCTTTCCTCTGTGATTTGGGCAGGTTAGTTCGAAACCTTACCATACCATGGGTCTCGAAAGGTCCTTAATTCGGAAGCAAAACAAAACGAGCTATGATTGTATACTACTCCGTAGTACTAATAAAGCGCTTAGAATGCTACAGCATGCAGCAGGACAAGCTTGAGAGGAGTAAATCGAGCAACATACAGCGACGCAACCTCCTCTCCGTGCCCATCAAGCAGAGATTGCGACCCATGCCGTGCAATCTTTTAGACTTTTTCTCTCTGAGAGAACCTGCCTTGCCTACCCGCCGCCATATCCATCGGCGCGGCGCGGCCCATGCGAGGCGGGCATGCAGCGCGCACAGTAACAGTGTTGTGGGAAGCGCGAGTGGCAGGCAAGCCGGCACACGGGAGGGGTGGGTGGGTCGACGGCTCGACGCGCACGCTCCACCCGACTAGACTACCATCCATGATCCATCCATCCATCCCTGATCGACAGACAGCTCGAGACGCTTTGCTTTGCTTTGCACGAGTGGCTGCGAATCATCGCCGCGCCGGCACACGAGGGGAGGGGAGGCGACGGGCGGCCACCTTGCATGTTGCATGCATGCCTTTTGCCGCTGGTCGAGCGAGCACGGGGCCCATGCGCCTGAAAGGGCGAAACGAAACGATCGGCGCGGGGTGGCTCGCGGTCACGGGAAAAAGCCGGGGAAAGTTGCCGGCCGTTTCGTATCATCCGGTCGGGGATTGGCCAGGCCCCGGCGCCGGCGCACAGTTTCCCGCGGGGGATGGGGTGGATGATCCGGTGCCCGACGCGGGCAACGGCCGGCGGGCAAGTTGTGGGATTTCGCTTCTCGAGGGAACGGAATTACGGGAGCGAGGATTGCCGCGGATGGCATGGGACGGGATGGCTGTGCGAACGCGAACTTGAAACGGTACGTCGGGACCCGTAGCCATAGGTACGGGACGGGGCTATCGCAACGTCACACGGCACTAGCCGTAACATCCGAAAAGTTTCTTCTGGAGCTCGCGGGCAATCGGGCGGGAGGCATCACCTGTGACTGTGACTGTGACTATGAGTCTATGACCCCTATCTCCATTATTTGTTTCGGCAAAATTCTCGAGCTCTTGCGAAGTCTAGATCGAGCCCACAAGGCCACGACTGAGATGAGCGAAAGCTTGTGGCGCTGGTAGTGTGGGCGTCGGCCCAACACTGCCAGACCTCGAACGCGTGAGAGCGTGGCCGTTTGTTCAGTCTTTCACATGTCGTTCTTCAGTGTGGTTGCCGCGCAAGGCGGATGCACATGTCGGTGGGCCGGCAGCCCAACACAACATTTGATATGCGTCTGCCCAACGAATACTAGAGATATGCCCAACGAATATGACTCACTGATTCTGTTGTTACTATTAGTTCAGGGGTGTTCAACCTCTGTACACTCGTTTAGTTTGGAAGTTGAGAATACCACCTCGCGTTCAGATTTTTCTGTGGCTTTTAAGCAACAACAAAACTATAGCTAGAGACAGTTTAAGCAAAAGGAGGCATGTGGAGAACAAATCCTCTCTTTTTTGTTCTGAGCCCCGTTCGCTTCCTGTGGAATAACCAGCGGGAAGAATTCCGGCCAGGAATCATTACTTAACTTATTTAGGCCTCGTTCGATTTGCTCAGAATCTAATACCGGAGCAGATTTCTTCCGGCCCAGGAACGAGTGGAACCCTGCCTGTCACTCATTCCTAGCCCAGGAACGAGTTGGATCCGAATGGTAGGAGGTCCGGTTCTGTTCCGGGCCATGGAGACTAGGAAAAGAGAAGCCAGTTTTGGTTCCAAGCCAGTTTTTGTTCTAGGCCGGCCCAAAACGAATGCACATTTTAGTTCCCATCCGGATTGAAAACGGACCGCAGCAATCCACCAGGAATAGGCCTGGGAACGGGCCAATCCGGTAGAAATGAATGAGGCCTTAAGTTTTTCATGTTCGGAATGGTTCCTCGCGTCATATCGGCTAACCGAAGGAAGGACTTAGAATCAGTAAGTTCGAGTATTGTCTAGCTTCAAATCTGTGGCAAGTTATCTCAAGGATTTGTGGTAAACGGATAGGTTCAGATTTTGTCCTGTTGCAAGATGGTGGTTAATTAACAAAAAGAATAATGTTCTGAATATGTGCACCTCTGTAGTTAAGTGGAGTTCTATGGAGATTCAGGGTCAGGTGTGGTCGAGTATGAAGTCGGCGTTGACAAAATTTGTCATAATAAGGTAGTAGTGCTGGAAGATACTTCGAAAAGAAGACGACTTATCAGATTTCGATCATTACATTGGACTGAAGGAGGAGCAGAGGAATCAACACACAAGGTTGACATGGATCCAAGGGGACGGTGCAGATTTGGCAATTGGGAGTTTGGGACAGGAAGTCGGAGAGAGGGAGCAAGAGTTGAACCAGTCAACTTTCAACCGTTGTCAGCTGTGAGGATCTCCAATGAATAAGGAGCTATGATGCTTATAGGAGAGCCATGAGGCCTCTTGGGCAGAATTTTGTAGAAAATTGTGATGAGAACCCGTTACTAGATCATTACTGGTTTTAGCGAGCGTGCCTCATTAGCACAAGCGTAATTTATACTTCCGTGTATCAAATTTCTGCAACGGGTGATGACCAACACGGCAACACGCATGACAATTGAACTGTAAACAAATCGATATCTTGCCGGCTACGAATGTTGTACACCTTTACCCAAAGCAAAATGGAAGAGTGCAAATAACACGCGCAAGCACAAGCATAAGCACAAGCACAACCGATACAGGGTACTACAATTATTGGCACTATCACAGAACATATTAGGTAACAGGCACGTGGCCGGTGTTAAATTGGGCACTCACTATACATTACGTTGCACTTTGATCCCATCCTCTAACTAGAGTACAGGACCACATTACCATGGGTATACTGTGTTCAAAACATCACGACGCTCTGACCGGGTTGGCACAAGGTACATCTTGCTGGGCCCACTAGTTGTCGGATTGCATGCTCCTGAGCATGTTTAGGATAGAAAGGAACAGGTTCAGGATGTCAAGGTACAGCCCAACTGATGCCCAGATGTACTCATCATAGGTGTGGCGCCTGATCAGGTTCTCGGTGTCATACAGAATGAAGCCTGCGAAGACCAAAGCTCCTAGCCCACCGAACAAACCAACCGACACAGGTCCCAATGGGAAGAAAATCTGCAACACAGAATTCCACAGAACAAAAGGTTATTGCAAGCAGTGGATTGCTCGTCTGGTAACAAAGCAGCATTTGAGAGTAGAGCCCATTCTTTCAGAGCTTATCATAGGCATTACCTGAAGAAAGCTAGTTAGGACAAGGATAGTGAGTGCAGAAGACAGAATAGGCCCCAGATACCCGAATTCCTTGCCCTTCTTTGATGCCCAGAAAGCATACGCAGTTAAAGAAACCACCACACCAGCCGTCAATACTAAAGCCTCCAGAACAATTTTTCCTGCAATAAGTAAATGATTGTTAAACAATAACTACAAGAAGCATATACAAGAAACAAATCAAACTGTTTGAAGAAAAGAAACAGACCTTGAGTGTTAGCACAAGCCACACCAATGCTGAAGCTCAAGCACAAAGTGAACAAACCCAGGAAAACGAAATTGTGTGGGTGCTTGTGCTGATAATGATACAATGGGATCATCACTGCAGCAAATATCATGAAAGACGTTAGTGAACAAAAACTAACCTACTAATAGAAACTAACAATAATGGAAGTTCCTCTGCTCAGATGTTAAGCAAAAGAGAAGGATATATTTTGGTGTGTTACGACCAGAGGATACAATTACACTGGACAGCTTCTGATTAAACCCCCAAAAAAATTCTTGCACTCTCAGAGCTAATAACTGAAACTGTTTCTGATTCCTCCACAATACACAGAAAGATAAATCTATCGCTTTCACCTATGCAAGCTGGCAAACAGCACACCAAAAACTCCATGTTGAGCTACATAACCAAAACCCTCAATTTGGTCAAGCCATATATTAAAGTACCTACATTTTCATTTACTTGACACAATCGTCTTTGAAAGTTTTGATTAACCACCAGATTTAAATGCAGATTGATACAAAAGTACTTTTTGATTACATGTCTACTATGCCACTTTCTTATGCTACATAAACAGATACTTCAAAAAAATTATTACTGGCCAAAAACCTTGATCAGTCAAAGTCAAGCCAACAATGTCAAGCAAACGAAAATGGATAGGAGTATGCAAACGAAAATGGATAGGAGTATGCATACAACTGATTCTCAAAGGCTGTTCCCTACCTCACTCTCCGAACTCCACACTCAACTTCTACTCTTTTATATGAACAATGAAGAGGGTAAGATAGTAGGGATAACTCCTTGAAACTGAAAAATGACAACTCAGTTTCATGCCTCCTAGCAAGATGACATCATTTTCTATTTTCTCATATTCTCAAATCAATCCTCAGCTCAAATCCCACTATCAACCTGTTATGTATGTCGTTGGGATGGGGAGAATTGAGGAGGAAGAGACTGGCGGCGCTACAGTACCCGCGCGCTACAGTACCGCGCGGGTACTGTTCACGAGTTAGAGGCAGAGACCCGGTGGCTAGGGCTGTGAGATGCGCTGGGAACGCCGGCCGCGAGGCTTCGCCCACGGCCGGCAAGAGAGAAGGTTTTTCCTTCTAATCTCTTGCTTGATTAGATTGATACATCTCCTCTCCTTGTATAGAGAAGAGGTCTTACTTGACCCCTAAGCAAGCGACTAATTAACCCTAACGGGCTAAGGCCCAATAGGCCCTTGACTCTTCTAACACTACACCCCACCTAGACATGCAGCTCGTCCTCGAGCTGCAACCTAACTCGACTCTGCTAGACACAAACCTAACACATAAAAATAAGCCTTTTACATCTCGACTTATTTTATTGACCTTAAATAGACTACGACTCTTTATTTTTGACTCCTGAAGATACGGCGGACACCCTCCGCTTGATGAACCTGTACGTGTGTAGCCACCTGGATCCCATGGAGCCCACCGGAACGAGAGAGGTGCACGGGTATAGCCACCAGGAATTAGTCGCGATAGCGACCAGCGGAGACGTCCTCGCGGCGGCCGGTGCCGGAGCACGGCAGCGCTAATTAAGGTCCGCCTATGGGTGGCCACACACCCGCGTCCCCAAACGCCGGTGCTATAGACGCCGAGTTCGCCACCCGAGGTGGCGATGCCACGCCCGATCTCCATGACGCAGCGGACGAGATCGGGGCCCTCCATGTGGCGAAGCGCAGCCTGGTGGCGAAGCAAAGGGGCACGGGGCACAGGCACCAGCTGCAACCCACGCATCTCCCGCGCCTGCCGTCGCGCCAGGAGTCCACGTGCTGCAGCCTGTAACCGTACCGCCGCCAGGACCGCCTCCTGCATCTTCTGGCGCATCTCCTGCAGCCGCTGCCGTGCTCGGAGACCGCGCGCAGCAGCCTGCAGCCGCACCACAGCCGACACTTGGTGAATAAGCATCGGCTGCGCTGCGATGTCCTTTCGCTGCTTGATCTGCTGTGCGGTGTCTGCCTTCGCGCGGCGAAGCACAGCTTGGAGGAACTGCGACGGGGTGCGGGGCTGAATCAGCTGCAGATCACACAGCCGCCGCACTCGTCGGCGCGCCAGGAGGCCACGCGCCGCCGCCTGCAGCCGCACCGCCGCCGACACCTGGCGCGCAAACGCCGCCTGACGGCTCTCCATGGCGACCAACCATGTGTTGATGTCGGCCACCGCCTTGGCGAGCTGATCCCACAGCGGCTCATCGAAACCTGGCATCTCCGATACCAGATTGTTATGTACGTCGTTGGGATGGGGAGAATTGAGGAGGAAGAGACTGGCGGCGCTACAGTACCCACGCGCTACAGTACCGCGCGGGTACTGTTCACGAGTTAGAGGCAGAGACCCGGCGGCTAGGGCTGTGAGATGCGCTGGGAACGCCGGCCGCGGGGCTTCGCCCACGGCCGGCAAGAGAGAAGGTTTTTCCTTCTAATCTCTTGCTTGATTAGATTGATACATCTCCTCTCCTTATATAGAGAAGAGGTCTTACTTGACCCCTAAGCAAGCGACTAATTAACCCTAACGGGCTAAGGCCCAATAGGCCCTTGACTCTTCTAACACAACCACATGACATTAGAAATATTGGATCGGCCTTCTTTGTATGCCTTAATTATGCAATTATCTCTTATGTTGTACGTATGCCTTAATTATGCAATTATCTCTTATGTTGTACATGGATTTCTTGTGTGGGCATGTAACTAAACTCAGATCAATTAGAACTTAGGAGCAACTCCTATTGCTAATTCTAATTGAACAGGGAAGCAGGAGGTCTCACTGTTGATAAATAAAATATACCAATAATAACAACGTTGAGATAAAGCACAGCATTACATCACATGTCTCCTGTTCAAGTTTGAGATTAGTATTTCTATTTCTTCATCAGCAACATGATCACAATACAACAGATTATCAGCACAATAACACACAACTAAGCTTCCTGTTAACTTGATACAGCATGTGTTAAATCAAGGCAACTTGCTGTGATGCTCGCGTGAGTCCATTATCATGTTACTAACGTGCTGCAACATCATTGATGAGCAGCTGACAATCAAGCACTCGATCACATAGATATTAAACTAGAACAAGAGACAAAGTAGTCTGCAATTGGCATGTTCTTAATACTGCAATATGTCTTTTTCCCGGGTGAACAGTTTAGCTAAACTAAGGCCCATTAGAGGCAACCGGCTACAAAATGCTGCTCCTATTGCAAAGGGAACCTATCCATCTCATTATAATTTTCATAGTAATCCCTTATACAGGGGCAGGGGATCTCATCTACATGCAATATCAAGGGCATAAATAAAGTTGAGATAAAGCTTGGGACAACCATGCGTCTCTCTTGTTTCAGTTTATATTTTCTTTGAATCATCAGCAACATAACCATAACATCACAACACGTTATCAGCACGATAACAGTCTCACATTGACTTACCAGTAAGTAGTAGGTCCAGGAGGCCTTTGTGAGACCATTATCATGTTGTAACGTGTTGCAACATTATGGTCGGGTTGAAGATGATCAAGAAAAATATTAAATTGAAACAAGAGAAATGGGTAGCAACCCAATCTCAACTTTGTTGTGCAATTCGCCCACTTTAATGTTGTACATGGGGTTTAACTGCACTAAAGCTCATGAGATGCAAATGGTTCCCATATACTGCTTATTCATTTACACAGTGAAGTTCTCCAACCCCTGACATCAAAGAAGCCTCATTATACTTCTAGTGCCAAATCCACAATATAGTTGAGAGACATTTTAGGACTACAACACGTTTCTCTTGTCCCAATTTAATATTCAGTTGATCATTGGTAATACAACCACGGTTTCAACAGAACGTCTTCAGCACAATAATGCTCATGTAGGCTTGTTGGTAACTTGATACAAAACATGTTAGACCAAGGCAAGTTATCATGAAGCCTGCATGAGATCATCTGCTTATAACGTGCTGCAATATCATGATTGAATTGCCAAGGATCAGTTGTACACAATCATATAAATATTAAACTGGAACAAGAGACAAGTGTAAATAACATCCTTCGGAATCCATAAATAATAACATGTGACTAAACTAAGGTACTAGCCCTAGCAAGCCAATTGCACCTACGAAAGAAGAAACCTTAGTTTAGGTAACATCTATCCAATATCCAATAGCAAAGCAAAAACAATCTGAGCAGCATATTTCAGATTCAAGCTTGAATCGGCTATATCTAAGATCTATATGCCAAAGTCCTGATCCAAACAGCTATTCATCGTAAATAACGGGAGAACCTAATAGGAACATTGCATCGACCTGTCTAGAATCTGGATCCAACCAACTCATCTAACTTATCGACGATTTGTGTAGTTTCAGCAACACGTCTCCCTAACCAAGTGGTGATTTATGACCAGAAAAGAGTAGATTTTCCCCACCCAGCACATCAAACCCCGACACCGGCGGATGGAGAACAGGGGCGCTTACGAATGAAGGGCAGGACGGCGAGCACGAGGGCGAGGCCCGCGGAGTCGGAGAGCGTGGCGTTGAGGGTGGGGTGGAGGACGGTGAGGGCGGAGACGGCGGTGGTGAGGAGCAGCTGCGCGGCGAGGATGCCGTAGACCTTGCGGACGAAGCCCCAGCGGAGGGCGCTCTCCCCGCGCGAGATCCCCGGGTACAGCGTCTCCCCGGTCCCGGCCTCCAGGTCCACCGCCGACGCCTCCACCTTCTCCTTCATCTCCGGCGCCCGGCGGTACCCCGCCGGCGCGAGGGGCTGCATCTCCGCCACCGACGCCATCTCCCTCTCTCTCTCCGACGGGGATGGGGGATTGGGTGCGGACGTGCGGTGCGGGGAAGGGGAAATGCGGATTCTTCGCCCGAGACGCGGGTTGCGCGTCGCTGTGGGAAGACTTTGTTGGGGTGGTTGGGGATTTTGTAGATTTGCTACGAGCACTCGTGAATCCAGCCAAACTTGTCCTCGGCCACTGAAAAGTAGGGCCAAATCGGGCGGAGGGGGTGGGCGGAGCACTCAAAAACTCGTGCACTAGGCCAGCTTAGGTATGCTCACAAATTCATTATTTTTCTGATGAGAGAATAAAAATATCGACATGCAAGTGCTCCTCCTGTAGTTGACCTTTGTATAAGTACTACGTACTCCTTCGGTCAAAAAAAAAGTCGCTATGGAACTGTGTTGGCGAAACTTTCTCAAATTTGATTAAGTTTGTAAAAAAATATATGTGTTATTTATATCTCTAAATAAGCTTATTATGAAAGTATATTCAATGATCTACCTAATGTATTAATTATGTACCATGAATATTAATATTTTGTTAAATATATTTGGTCAGAGTTAAAAGTTGTTGACTTTTTAAAAGCAAGAATGACTATTTTTTAGCATCCGAGGCAGTACTCCCTTTTGATTCAAGAAAGATGCGTCGCTTTGATTTGCTCTGTAGAGTTTAGATTAGATTCTTACCTATCAGATCTTTTGAACTTTGATTTGATCAGATTGATAGTATGTCAATATAAGATGGATGACGCGTTGCCGGCTTGCCGCTAGAATTCAATAGTAAAGTACTTTTAAAATATTTATTTATTAATTACATTTGGTTTGAATGTTTTATTTTCATATATAAATCGTTGGCCAAAGCTCATTTTTCAAACCGTGTCAATGTACTAAAGGACATGTACTTTACGGATGCAGTAGTAGCTCGGTTAATTCTTCCATTTTGCTATGTTTTACTACGTTGCTCACTTTGTTTCAAATTATAAGTTGCTTTGACTCTTTTTATATCTATTTTGCTATGTATAGAACGGAGGGAGTATTATATCTTTTTTGAGGAAACGGCAGGAAGTTCCTACCTATTTTTTCTTTTTCTATATATATGAACAGAACAAATTTACATATGCACATAGTACAAGGCTTGTAAAGCCCAAAATAAAAAGGGATAGAAATCTCATAAGCTACTCTCTCGCCAAATTGATAGTGGATCAGCAATGTTTTTCTTGGCTTTGATGCATACCAAGCCAAGGTATTCCTTGAGGGCTGCCCTCCACTCCATCAGAGAAGCAGCTTTGTTGTAAAAAATGATCCTATTTCTAGCCTTCCAAATTGTCCAGCAAGCTGAGATGAAGATCTCTTTGAAAATATGACTTCCAAAATCCAATCTTGCATGAATGATCATGTCCAGAGGTTGCAAAGACAGATCCCAATGATTATTGATGGAGCTCTAGCAGTCTATACTGAAAGGGCACTCAAAGAACAAATGGAAGCTTGTTTCCTTAGGGCCATTGGTACATACTCCCTCCGTCCCAAAAAGAGTGATGTTTTTTTACTTTCACACATCGTGTTTGACCATTCGTTTTATTCAAAAGTTTGTATAAATTATAAAATAAATAAATCATTATTAAAGTATCTTTAATGATAAAATAAGTCATAACAAAATAGATGATATTTAAACAAAAAAATTGAATAAGATGGATGGTCAAACAAGATGTCTGAAAGTAAAAAACGACACCTTTTTTTGGACGGAGGGAGTAATACACATGTGTAGTCATCAAGGTACATGTTTTTTCTTCTTAAGAGATTTCTGGTACTAAGTCTGTCTTTGAGCAGCAGCCAAGCAAAAAACTTATGTTTGCCTAGATTTCCTGACTTCCAGATCCATTTGAAGAGGGGAGATGCTTCCAAGGAACCTTGAAGATGGGAGTATGCTTTCTTTGAGGAGAAAATAGGGCCCCAATTATAATGCCAACTGTCCTGGGTGTGCTCCCACTATCTGTCATTGATGATTTCTTGAAGCTCCGTGAGTTGATTTGAAGCTTGGGCAAATAAAGGCAGGAAGAGGACCCTGATTATCTCATTATCAAAAAAGAACTGAAATGTTATTATATCTCATTCTCATTGTTTCACCTCATTCTCATTTTTCTTACAAGATCCAAATAGGACCTTATATACCTGTTGAGGACATCCTACTCTCTTCGTCCCTAAATAATCAATTTCTGAAATTGTCTTAAGTCAATTTTTTTATAAATTTGACCAAATTTATAGAAAAAGTATAATATTTGTGACACCAAATGAACATATCATGAAAAGTACTATTTATAGCGTCTCTGATGATACTAATTTGGTGTCTTAAATATCGATGCTCTTTTCTATAAATTCGGTCAAACTTAAGTTTGATTTCAAACAACTCTAAGAATCGATTTATTTAGGGACAAAGAGAGTAGCATTTACAAGAGTCGAGAGTTTGCGTCTTATCTGGTAAGTCACTTTTTTTCTTACTAAATACTACAAACACCAACACATATAGGTGTGTTTGGTTGAGTTGTGGCTTCTAAAAAAAGCTAGTGTGAGCTGTGGGCTATGAAAAGGCTATTGTAGGTTATGGGCTATGAAAAAGTTGTAAATTCTTTGATTCAAACAAGTATAAAACTTACCTCATGTCTCTTATTTTCCTTAAAACAACTATAAAACAACTCTCTATTTTCACCATTTCAAAAAGCAGAAAGCCAAAAGTAGGCCCAAGGTGCTTTCAAAATTATACTACCCAAAAGTAGTCGTTCCTGAAAAAGCAGCTTATGGTTTCCACCTTTTTGATTGGCTTTTAGCTTTTTGAAAGCAAAAGCAACCCCTAAAAGCCCAACCAAAGACAGCCATAAACACCATCCCCCTGTTCGGCTGAGCTTATCAGCACGGCTTATCAGCCGTAGAACAGTGTTTTTCTCTCACAGCAAATCAGCCACAGCCGGCTTATAAGCCAAAAAACAGCCTGCCGAACAGGGCCCATATCCACCTATATAAAAGCATGTATACACCTCATTCCTACGAAAACATCTGACTATCTGAGAGATTGTATTGACATCCAAACGAATAACTAAGCATAAATAGTGCCTAGACTGAGTTGGAGACTCAAACTTGGGTTAGAAGTTTTCTTTGGTTCAGTGAATGGTAACACAAAGGAAATGAAATCAGATACCATTGTAATCGAAGTGGTTCAATCTTTATCTGGAAATGGTGATAAGATATGATTATAAACAGTGGGAAGCAAATATGTGTGATGGTAACACATAGTCGGTTACGTTACATTTTAGCCAACCAAACGGCTCGTAAGTTCAGCTTGCATAACAAATCATATCTTATGATAAATTTTCAGCAAAAAGGGTAAGTATGGGAAAGATGTTAGAAGCAAGTAACTTTCTCTTTTTCCCTAAAAAAGTAACTTCTCTTTGAATCCAACCAATTCAGTAAATCTCTTGCACGGAAGAAAAAGTTAGATTCATAACAATGTATATTAGTCTATAAGTAGAGCAAAGTAACTAAGTTGGAATGGACAATCAACTCAACCAGGTAGGTTTCTCTTGTTGGAACATGTTCACCCATCTAAGTTCAGTCATCGACTCTTAGAGATAGAATGTGTGTAATATGTATACAAGTGCTTGTTTCACAAACAAAAAAAATAGAATCCCAAGTATGCTCTAGCTCATTTCATAGCCCGTGGGGTTCCAGAGGCGTGGCAGTAGCATTAGAAAGAGGTGCTCATGTGCTGTGGAACTGGTCGAGGGCAGTGGTGGACTTTGGGCCCGAATCATAGATCCGTTCTCGCGTACTCCCTCCATCCTAAATAAGTGCTCATGACTTCATTTTAAGGAGTCAAACAATCTTAATAGACTAAATATATACATAAAAGTAATAATACTAAACATCATACACATAGATTGCTACAGAACAAGCAGCATAAACGATAGCACAGGCATAGATTCTTCAGTTTGCTCCAATATCTGGAATCACTGGCTCATCTTTCAGCTCAAAGTTAACAGGATTGTTGTCCAGAAATGGGTAGTCGTCAAGCTCCAGAAATGGGTAGTCGTCAAGCTCATCATCAGTAGGAGAATCTTCAACCAGCTGTGCTTTGTCACCTGCATGTGAAAGTGTATGTTACATGCAAGAAAACTGAAACATTTTGAAGAGAAGAAGAAACCATGTGCTTACTGAAGAACCAAAGAGGAATCACAAGACTTAGATTCTTACGTTTGTCTTCCACGTCCTTATCCAGCTTCTGAGGATCATTTCCTGTGAATTGAGCGCCCTCCGACACATCATTAGCCCATTCATGACACTTTTTGGTCTCTCCAACAGTGAATATTTTCACTGGATTCTTCACAGCTTCATGGCTGCGCAGAGCAGGCCTCCCTTTGACGGTGTTAGACAAATCCTGAAGAGTCTTCCGTTCTTGAAGCTTAGGCTTCAGTAATGGCTTCAGTGGTTTGGCCCTTGGTGCATCATCCCTCTTGCCTGAGGTAGAGAGACACCAAGTGATGTCTGGAAGAATCTCTGGTTCCAGCTCCAGCTCTTTCGATTCTTCAGAAAACTTGGGAACCTCCTAAATCATGAAGAGACAGATTATAGCACATTTTTGGTTTAATGATGAGATGAGAAAAATAGAGAAGTCAATAAATGGTGTTTTGTGGAATATTATGCTTCCACTTATGTTGATTACTTGCTTAAAAGTTAAGAATTCAAATATATCAGATAGCGTATAGACAAATGGAGCTATATACAGCAGGAATAAATCATATGATTTATACAGAATTTTAAACTTTAAACAGTTACTGATCATTTTGTATGTGTCAACACAACCACAAAAATACACTCAAGACATAGAGATTTTTTCACCATTGGTCATAAAAAACTATACAAAAAAACAAGGTAAAGAAACATAATAGAACTAGTGCGACAGGTGTTTCAATGCTCTTAGAGAAAGAAAATAAACCAGAAATGTTGGTGACATGTGACATTCTTATAGACACAATTGAACTTCTATTGGTACCTATCACTATAGTCTATATCAGCGTGGCCATTAAGCTAAATGTACAGGGCAACATTTAGAGAAAACAGCCCAGGACCCCAAAAAACAAACTTATACCAACTTTAGTAGATACTAGCAGCACTGTTATACCAAATGACAAGTAAGATGTGCAGGACTGCTTCTTCTGATGTCACAAGATATTGTTAGGTGACATAAAATGAAAAATCTAAACCGGGACAAGATGTCCATATCTTGTGATGCAATACATATCCATAGATAAGTAGTATCCTTTAGTACTACTACTGGCAACGAAAAAAATTCCAACATCTAGAAATAGGGTAATTATATTCAAAGACACTTTACATTTCAGAATATGCTTCTTCATAAACAAATGCTGTAAGTGCCCATTTCTGAAACTCACAAGCTATCTTGTCAAAATAATTATTACCGGCAACAATACCAAGCTTGTCAGTCCATAGCAATATATAACCTTACATGACAAAAGACATGATATAGTTCATGCTAGACATGGATGAACCATCAAAGTTAAGCTCTTCTAATCAATTTATCAACCAACTTCAGCTAGCAGAAGTGCGGAACAAGTGAAATTTATCGCCACAAGTTCCTCTTCCTTGCTTATGGCTACCGGAACATACTAGGCCAAAGTATTAAATAACACACTATGTTGGCACTGGAAAGCTACGTGATAAATGATTTTACTGGCTAACCTATAATTCTAGCCGTCTAAGAACCATTGTATATATGTATCACTTAGGTGAACTAAGCAACCAAATAGCAAGAAGATATACTTTTCCAATATCGTATTTAAGAATAATAAGTTTTGTTTGCCTGGTTTGGATTTGCACGTCATGGTCTTATAGAAACAGACATGACTATTTCAAAAGTAATACCAATTTATCGTCTAAATCTCTGGTAAAGTACTTGGACCTTACAGACACCCTGAATTAATTGTGAAATACTGTACTGTTGGGTCACATACCGCAGCCGGAAACATCACAGGATCAAATACCTCATGTGACCAGCCATGCAATGCTGATATAACTTTTGCCACTTTCTTCTTGACACCTATATCAAATGCATGATTAGCCATACGCAGCTAAAAAATATACCACCCACGTATTAAAGAAACAAAAAGAGCAATTGTCAGACTTTGACTCTTACGTTTGTCTTGCGCATCTTTATCCAACTTCTGAGAATCATTTCCAGTGAAGTGAGTGCCCTCAATCCCATACTTAGCCCATTCATGACACCTTTTGGTCTCTTCATCATCAGCAAAAATATTCACTGGATTCTTAATCGCTTCATGGCTACGCAGAGCATACTTCTCTTTCAGGATGGACCTCTCATTGCGGGTGTCAGACACATCCTGAAGAGGATGCCTCTCTTTCAGGATGGACCTCTCTTTGAGGTTGTTGGACACATCGTGAAGTGCAGGCCTTTCTTTCAAGGTGGACCTCTCTTTGATGGTGGATCTGTTCTTTAAAGCAGTGCCTTTAGGAATGTTAGACACATCCTGAAGAGCCTTCCTCTCAGGTTTTGCTGATGATTTCAGTGGTTTGGCACTTGGTGCATCAACCCTGTTTTCTGAACATGTGGATCAAACAAGTTGGTTATATTTTTCATGAAACTTCCTAGTCACAAAACAGTTTCCAGGGAAAACAATCTCACCTTTATGTATCTGCATGTTCTCATCAAGCAAAACAGCTGCCGCAGCTGGCAAAGCCATGACCCAACAGAAAGGTATCTTTCTCTACCTCGATGAAAACCTGACTGGAGTTCAATTGATTGGTAAAGGGGAGATACTCAGAATATAGAAATACTAAACAACTTCTCTACACTATTAAGATGTACAGAAACTGAAAAAGATTTCGAAATGTGCTAAGCAGATGCTAATTTAAGATAGACTGAACATTTCAACTGAATTAACTAACAGGAAAAGCACAACTGCTGCAGAGTTGCATTACATCTTACAGAGATAGATTCTGAAATTTGATGTAGCAAAAGTGCACACCTGGTGGCAAAGCAATCTAACACAGACTATATAATAGCACTTCCAATGGGGAATCCTTAAGGGTCAACATCAAAGCGCTTGGACCAGCGGCAGCCTCTAGTCTAGATTAGTTGAAACTCTAGCCCAAGGGCATCAAAACGCACATCTCATCTAGAAAATCAGGAAATACCGCACTGAAACTTTACATAAACAGACTATAACAAATTAACAGCGGAAGGATTTCCTTTTGGCTACCCTAACTGTCATCACGGACGGAGGACTGTGGAGGCGAAGCTGGGCACTGGCCCCCCCTTCCTCGGCGCGGTCACTGCAACACCACCCTGCGCACGTCTCATCTCGAGGCAGAGGCCGAGCGTGATCTACGTTATTTGCCATCTTTCCTACACAGCGTATCTTCTTTCTAGGTGTTGGCTGTCAGGGAGCTTCGTCCTGGGGAATTAAGAGCATGTTTAGTTGGTGAAAAGGCCCAAAAAAAAGTTTGCATAGTAACTGTCACATCGAATCTTTGGACGCATGCATGGAGCATTAAATGTAGGTAAAAAAATAACTAATTATACAGTTTGTCTGTAAATATCGAGACAAATCTTTTGAGCCTAGTTAGTCTATGATTGGATAAATTTTACCAAATAACAACGAAAAGTGATACAGGAACTTTACCCAAACTTTTTCACCATCTAAATAGGCCCTAATTTTCTAGTTCCATCAGTATCGCTACAGACTTTGAAGTCAAAACCTGTAACATCGACGAGTTGTAGAGTAGAAAAACATCACTGCAAATCTAAAACAGTTGTGACTGACGCGTCAGAAGCTAACGCGCCGATGTAAAACACGGCGCAAGTCTGCATCAGTTGCTGCGCTGGATGTAAATTCAGATGCTCACAGTTGTACAGTAAACTCGTAAGCTAAACTGCCCCCCCCCCCTTTGTTTGGCTCCGTGCTCCGTCACTGACTGTCATAGTATTAGAAGATACAGGACGCAACTAGAACCCTTCAGCAAAACAAGAGGGTCGAAATCTTGGGCGCAAGAAACGAGATAAATGGACGGAATATCTAGCACGTAGCAACAGTGAATAAGGGCGAACAGATCCCCAAACGAGGCATCCCATCCCTAAAGCGCGCGATTACGTGAAGAACACAACGGGACATCGCGGCAGCCTTAGGGTTTCGATTTGGTTGCGCACATCATAGCAAGGGGAGGGCGAAAAGAAATCAGTGCAAAGTCGAATAGATGAAAGCCAAGAAGCGGTAGGGTTTACCAGCGCAGGAGAGAAGTCAATCGGCCCGTTGTATCTCAACTCGACTCCGCTCCGGGACGCAGCAGCAAGGAGGACGCGTACTGGAAGAGACGGGACGACCTCTCGGCGGCGGTTGCACTCGCTGTTTTGCTAGGGATCGGCACGCGCGGGAGTTGTGGCGTTACCGGCGGCCGGCAGTACCCTCGGAGGATTTGGGGGCGGCGAGAGAGAGAAGACGAAGAAAAGAGAAGGCAACGGTCGGATTTTGTGTCGGTGGCGGTGAATGTTTGTGTACGGACCCATAAGGCGGCAAGGCCTTTTAAACTCCGTCGCAGACCAGCCCAACGGTGAATCCGTCTAGTCTGTTTCGACCAGCGCTGGGCCCATTTCCCAGGCCCGCGAAAGCATTTGGTATGGTCATCAGATGTGTGTATAAATTCTGCTAAAAAAGATGTGTGTATAAATAAATAACTAAATATTGCTTTTCTTGGCAATCGTTTCGTTTTATGCCATGCTTATATTAATATATTAATAATATAGTTGGTTTTACTTTTCTGTTATTGCCATCATCAATCATCAATCCACTAAACCGAAGAAAATACTGAAGAATGGACATATGGATTTCCTGAAACAGACCATAAGAGTCTGTCGAGCTCAGTGCTTATTTAAGCATGATCAGATTCTCGATCACGCAAAAGGTTTGTGCGTCTTTGTATTAAGATAGATAAAAAGTTTAATACAACACGCCTTAACGGCGTCTTAGGGGGTCGAAAAATTGTTCGTGGATGCTCAAACCAACCCTAGTGTACTGAAATCTATGGTGTTACATTGGGAACTAATCAACCCGAAAAGAGACGCTGGCTAGAAGGCCTATGCCCGCACAGCTGAGAGCGGTGGCGCCGCCGCTTACGCGCACCCACGTCATCGTCCGCGCGGGAACAGCTCACGAAGCGCCTCCATGTGACCGGGGTCACCACCGTAGCTTTCTTCATACGCCTTCATGGCCGACGTGGACGGAGTCGACATCTCGCTGGTTAGTCCCAGGCGCTTTAAGACAAGGTGCTCTCCTTGCTTGGCCACCGGGATGTGGGACTGGCTTTGCGCCGCTATCCGCCTGCTCCTCTTGGGGAGCGCGGGCGGTGGACGACTGTCGGGGGATCGAATCATCTCCGAGCAGCTCGAGGAGTGACTCTTGAGGTGACTATCGGCAGGGGTCCTGCCTTGGATGTCATCTGTGGCATCCACGACCATGTTGTCGTCTCCCCGAGCGGCAGCCCTGACCAGCTCTTGGTCAAGACACACCTCAACATCCAGAGAGGCGGACGCCGGAGCAGTCAAACACCCTAGCGTTGGTGCTCCTACTGGAGGGCTTGCAACATGCGAGGCGACGAGCTCCTTCGGCACTGGGTCGACCCATGTGGGGGGCCCGGGCACGCGCACAGCTCCAACGCTAGTGGGTCAGTATCGAGGAAGCAGCGCAGCGGCGGCGGCAACGGTGTAACATCCAGTCCCGGCATACACGGCTCAGGCCCACTCTGCCGAGGAGTGGTCCCACCTGCGTAGCAACCCGCTTGAGCTCTCGTCCTCGCTTCGCTCAAAACGATTAACCGAAGTTTACTACGCGTCCCTGACCCTGGTATTTAAGCTGGTCGAACCACCTCAGGATTCATGGTATGGTACTAAATTTCTGGCTGCACAGTATTTCGTGATGCTACAGTAACCGGTGAACAGTAACATGCTGCTACAGTACCCCAAAACTGGCCTGCCCCGATTCGTTGAATAGTAACATGCTGCTGTAGTGTCCGAGTTACAGTATTGGACCGCTACGATACCCGGAGTCCGGATGTACAGTAACTCTCCCGTCTACAGTACTAGCCCCCCTGCCCCCCCAAACTACAGTAACAATAGCCATTCCACGAATTTGGCCCACTGGGCCAATTTTGGGGCTGTTACAAACGGTAGCGGCGTTGTTGTCGTAGTCAGCCGGCACGCCCAAGCTGACATCCCTCACCGGCTCACTCCGGCGTCACCATCGTCGTCGTCGCCATCGGGTTCTGCAGGCACCCTCCGCGCCACCCTGCACGGCCCCATTCGAGCCACCGTGGGGCGCGTGCTGGGAGGCTGGCGGGTTCCCACCACGAGCGGGATGCCGTGGTCGGTTGCCACCCTTCGCCGCCAATGTCGGAGCATGCCTGGGCCGCTTGTAGTCCTTGGCGAGGTGGCCGAAGCCGTGGCAGCGCATACAACATCGTGGCAACCGGCAAATCACTACCTGGTGCGAGTAGGAAAGGCAGTTGAAGCATCTGTCGCGAAGCTCCGTGGGTACCTTCTGGGTCTGCAGAGGTTGCTTTGTGTCATGGGGAGGATCAGTGGAGGCGGTTGCAGGTCGCGCCTCCTGCCGAGATAGGATCTCTCGCCACCCATTGGTGTTGGGGCGGAGACTGAAAGCCCAAGTTTGGTTTTGGTAATTAATGACACCAAGTTGCTAATGCCATGTGTTAAGTGTTTTGAGCTAGACATAAGCAACACATGTGATGAAGGTGTATGTGGCAAGGAGTGGTGGCCACAAGATCACAAAGAGATGGTGCATGGATATGAAATGACGATCATGGTGGAGATGCACATAGTATGATGGACTTGATGATCAAGTGGAGGAAAAGGATCTAAGAGCGCAAGGCAAAGGTATAACCATAGGGTTTTACTTTTGCCGGTCTAAGATGAGTAGAGAAGTGATTGACCGGGTTTAGGATACATAGCCGACTATCAAGAGGGGCAATCACGGTTAGCTCGGGAATCAAGTGCCACTAGATCAATGTCTTGAGCATATGCATTAGGATCTAGTTGAGAGCTAACATAACGCCTTGAAAAATGTTTGTGAAATGCTAACACACATGCACATTGATGGTGTACACTTGGTGGTGTTAGCACATTTGCGAAGGCGGTGGAGTTTAAGCGGTAGAGAGGGGTTTGGGTTCCTCTCTCCCTCCCGCCGAGCTTGCGAGACGGGATTCGGCGCTTTTTGGAAAAGTGAAATGCCTATTTTCTATTGCGCCGAAAGTTGGAAAAGAAACGGAGGCGAACGGCGGTCACTGTGTTGACCGGACGCGGTCTCGGTTTGACCGGACGCGTCCGGTCAGTTCAACGCGGCGCGGGCACTAGGGTTTGTGACCGGACGCTGGTCTGGCCTGACCAACGCGTCCGATCAGTTCACCTGAGCGCAGAAGGAGAGCGCGCGACCGGCGTGTCCGGTCCCTCACGGAACCGGAGCGTTCGGTCAGGCGTCCAGAGGAGCAGAGAGCTGCGTAGTGACGATCGGACGCGCGGCGCGTCCGGTCACGTGCGATCGGACGCGTCCGGTCTCAACGGGAGCGTACTGGAACGCAACCGGACGCTGGCACTGTCGCGTCTGGTCAAACGCTAGAGCGCGACCGGTCACGGCAACGGCTAGTTCTGACGCGCACTGTTTTTGTTTGTCGTGTAGTGACCGGACGCTCCGGTCACCCTGACCGGAGCGTCCGGTCAGCGCGATTTTCGCTGCGTCGTCCGTAACGGCTAGCTGCGTACCCCTTCGTTATAAATAGAAGATGTTCGGGGTTTGAGGGCAACTCTTGCACATTTTGAGACCTAGAGACATCCTTTGAGCTAGAGAACAACCCCTCCACTCATCTCTTTGCATAGTTGCACATCCTGAGTGAGATTGAGTGAGATTCAAGTGCATTGCTTGAGAGTTGCATTCTAGAGGCACTTGATCTTCGAGTTGCTGCGGATTTCTTGTTACTCTTCCGTGTTTCCCGACACGGTAGACGGCTTGGAGCAGCGGAGGTGATTGAGCTCGCAATTGGAGATTGTTGGAGCCTTCACCAAGTGTTGTAAGGGGTTCTTGATCCTTCCCCGCGGGAGTTCGCAAATTGGATACTCTAGTGGAGCTCGTGGCTTGGAGGATCCCCATCTTGTGTGCGGTTGTGCGGCGCCCACCGAGGGCTCGACTCTTGATAGTCGATTAGCTCGCGAACCGACAAGTGGGTGCATCGCCACAACGAGGAGTAGCTTGCCGGGAAGCAAGTGAACCTCGGTAAAAAAATATTGTGTCATCTCTTTGCCGAGGATTTCTCTTGTGGTTGATCATTGTGATTGATTCTTCAAGTGCATTACTTCTCTACATCGTTGCTTGTAGATTTTTAAATAGGCTATTCACCCCCCCTCTAGCCATTTGGACCTTACAAGTGGTATCGGAGCCGAGGCACCGTTTATTTGAGGCTTAACAACCTACGGTGAAGAAGAAATGGCTCAATTAAGTTTGCACATCAACAACACAAAGAAGGCACCTCACTTTGATGGCACAAATTATGCATATTGGAAGGTTAAGATGACCGCACACCTCAAGTCAATCAATAGAGAAGTGTGGAAGGTCACCGAAACAAAATTTGAGGTTGCTAATCCGGAAGCACCTACACCGGTGGAAGAGAAGAAGCTCCAATGCAATGACATTGCCATTAGTGCTCTTCATGAGGCATTAGATGATAAGACATTTGAGCAAGTGAAGAATATAAAAGTTGCACATGATGCTTGGGCCAAGCTAGAAGAAACATTTGAGGGCACCAAAGGCACAAAGACCGCTAAAGCATATATCTTGCAAGAAAAATTTTCAAGCTTTAAGATGCAAGATGATGAGAGTGTACCGGAGATGTTTCATAGATTGTAAGTCATTGTCAATGAGCTCAAGGCACTTGGTGAGAAAGTCAAGGACAACCAATTCTCTATGAAGTTCTTGAGAAGCTTGCCCAAGAGGTTTGATACATTGATCACCGTGCTAGTGAGAACTACATTGAAGGATTCAACTCCTCAATAAATATTTCAAGAGGTGATGACCGATGATTCATATAGAGAAGATGATGAGAAGGATGAGTTGGTCAAGAAGAAGAAGAAGGAAAATGAGAAGAAAGATGATGAAAAGAAGAAGAGTGTGGCATTCAAAGCCACCACATCCAAGGGCAAGTCCAAGATTGAATCATCAAGTGATGAAGACTCAAGCTCTTGTGATAGTGATGACATTGATGAGAAGATGGCTCTCTTTGTCAAGCAATTTGGCAAATTCATGAAGAAGAAGGGCTTTCGTGCAAGAAGGAGGAAGAACTCATCCAAGAAGAATGAGCATACCATGAGATGCTTTAGATGCCATAGCAAGGATCATCTCATTGCAAAGTGTCCTTATGATAGTGATGATGAAGATGCTATCAAGAAGGAGAGAAAGAAGCAAAAGAAGAAGCAAGAAAAGGAGAGTTCTCATAAAAAGAAGAATGATTCTCATGTTGCTACATGGGATAGTGATGACTCCTCAAGTGATGATGAGGATGACAACAAGAGCAAGAAGAAGGGACATGCTAGCATTGCCATCCAAGAGAAGGTCTCCCTCTTCGACACTCCATCGTGCTTCATGGCCAAGGCCGCTAAGGTATCATCCAACGATGAGAGTGGTCATGATAATGCTAGTGATAGTGATAGTGATGAAGAAGAATTCACTAAAGATGAACTAATCACTATGCTAGAAGATTGCACTCAACATTTTAAAGAATCTAGAAAGGAGTGCAAGGGCTTGCTTAAGGAAAAGAAAAACCTTATGTAAGAACTTGATGAGCTTAGGGCATCTTATGAGAGTCTAAAGGTAGACCATAAGAAGCTTCAAAAGTCTCACACTAAGCTTGAAGAAGCTCATTCCTCTCTAGTTGAAAAATGTGAAAACATGCCAACTAATGTTGAGAAAGCTAAAACTTGCAACATAGGCATATCTTGTGATATAATTGATGAATCCTTTTATAAGCCTATTGTTGTTGCTCCCACTAACCCTTCATGTAGCGCATCTACATCATCCTCATCTAATAGTGATGGTTTCACTTGCGACTCCACACTTATAGTTGAGAATGAGAATCTTAAGAAGGAGGTAAAAGAGCTCAATCACACCTTAGCTAAGGCTTATGGTGGTGAGGACCGCTTGCTTATGTGCTTGGGTAGCCAAAGAGCTTCTCTCTACAAAGAGGGATTGGGCTATAACCCCAAGAAAGGCAAGGCCGCTTTTGCTCCTCACAAGACTCGTTTTGTGAAGAACAATGGTAGGTATTGCAAAAGTTGCAAGCAAGTTGGTCACATAGAGCAACAATACATGAACAAGAAATCCAATGCTAATGTATCCTCAATTAAGTTTGACTCTTTCTATATGCTTACCAAGGGTACAAATGGTGTTCATGCTAAGTTCATTGGTACACCATGGATGGGCTCAAAGAAGAAAGCCATTTGGGTACCAAAGAGCTTGGTCACTAACCTTGGAGGGCCCAAACAAGTTTGGGTACCTAAAAGGAATTGATCTTGTCTTGTAGGTCAATTACAAAGCTGGAGGAAGGCATTGGGTGCTTGATAGTGGGTGCACTCAACATATGACCGAGGATTCTTGTATGTTCAAATCAATTGATTCAAGTCAAAATGGTGGTTTTGATGCTATCACTTTCGGCAACAATAAGAAAGGCAAGGTCAAGGGGCTTGGTAAAATTACTATCTCAAATGACATGAGCATATCTAATGTGTTGCTAGTTGAGAGCTTGGATTTCAATCTTTTATCGGTGGCACAACTTTGTGATCTTGGCTTCAAGTGCATATTTGGTAGTGATGATGTTGAAGTCATAAGTGTTGATGGATCTAATTTGATATTCAAAGGATTTAGACATGGTAGCTTATATTTGGTTGACTTCAATGATAGTGAGACACAATTGACATCATGCTTGCTTAGCAAATCTAGTATGGGTTGGTTATGGCATAGAAGGCTTGGTCATGTTGGAATGAAACAATTGAACAAACTTTTGAGGCATGACTTAGTTAGAGGCTTGAAAGATGTGACTTTTGAAAAGGATAAACCATGTAGTGCTTGTCAAGCCGGCAAACAAGTTGGAAATACACATCCTAGTAAGAGTGAAATGAGCACATCAAAGGCATTTGAGCTATTGCACATGGACTTGTTTGGGCCAATAACATACACTAGCATTGGTGGAAACAAGTATGGTTTTGTGATAGTGGATGACTACACTAGATACACTTGGGTGTTCTTTCTCTATGACAAGAGTGATGTTTATGATCTATTCAAGTCTTTTGTCAAAAGAGTGCAAAATGAGTTTGAAATCACCATCAAGAAGATTAGAAGTGACAATGGTAGTGAGTTCAAGAACACAAGAATTGAAGATTTATGTGATGATCTCGGTATTGGACATCAATTCTCACCAACATACACTCCTCAATCAAATGGTGTAGTTGAAAGGAAGAATAGAACTTTGATTGACATGGCTAGATCAATGCTTAGTGAATACAATGTGAGTCATTCATTTTGGAGTGAAGCCATCAACACGGCTTGCTATTATAGCAACCGTCTCTATTGCCATGGAAAGCTTGGAAAGACACCATATGAGCTATTGAATGGAAGAAAGCCCAACATTGCATACTTTAGAGTGTTTGGTTGCAAATGCTATATTCTCAAGAAAGGCACTAGATTGAGCAAGTTTGAAAAGAAATGTGATGAAGGATTCTTACTTGGTTATTCTACCACAAGCAAAGCATATAGAGTTTGGAATCTCACAAATGGCACCTTGGAAGAAGTTCATGATGTTGAGTTTGATGAAACCCAAGGATCTCAAAATGAAGCTCAAAACCTTGATGATGTGAGAGGAGACCAATTGGCAAATGCAATGAAGAACATGGACATTGGTGATGTTAGGCCAAGGCAAGTTGATGATGATGATATTCATGTGATCAACCAAAGTGTACACATTGATACAAATCAAGCAAGCTCTAGTGGTACTCATGATGAAGCTCAAGATCAAGGTCAAACAAGTGGAAGCAATCAACTCCCAATACTCCAACCTACTAGCATTGCAAGAGATCATCCGTTGGACCAAATCATTGGTGGAATTCAAAGTGGTGTTCAAACTAGATCAAGATTAGCATCTTTTTGTGAGCACTACTCATTTGTGTCACTTGAAGAACCTAAGAAAATAGAAGATGCCTTGAAGGATTCCGATTGGGCAAATGCCATGCATGAAGAGCTAAACAACTTCACTAGAAATCAAGTTTGGGAACTTGTTGAAAGGCCGAAGAACTACAATGTGATTGGTACTAAGTGGGTCTTTAGAAACAAGCAAGATCAAGATGGCATGGTTGTAAGAAACAAAGCAAGATTAGTAGCACAAGGATACACTCAAGTTGAGGGTCTTGATTTTGGAGAGACATATGCACCGGTTGCAAGATTGGAGGCTATTAGAATCTTATTAGCATATGCTTGTGCACACAACATCAAGCTCTATCAAATGGATGTCAAGAGTGTATTTCTCAATGGTTACATCAATGAAGAAGTTTATGTTGAGCAACCTCCCGGTTTTGAAAATGACAAGAAGCCCAACCATGTTTACAAGCTCAAGAAGGCATTGTATGGTTTGAAGCAAGCACCTAGAGCATGGTATGAGAGATTGAGGGACTTTCTTCTCTCTAAAGGGTTCAAGATGGGAAAGGTTGACACCACTCTCTTCACCAAGAAGCTTGGAAATGACTTGTTTGTGTTGCAAATCTATGTGGATGATATCATTTTTGGATCAACCAATCAAGACTTTTGTGAAGAGTTTGGAAAAATGATGGCAAATGAGTTTGAGATGTCTATGATTGGAGAGCTTAGTTACTTCCTTGGACTTCAAATCAAGCAAATGAAGAATGGCACTTTTGTAAGTCAAGGCAAATACATCAAGGACATGATCAAGAAGTTTGGATTGCAAGATGCTAAGCCAATGAGTACACCAATGGGTACAAATGATCAATTGGGTGGTGATGCTAGTGGCAACATGGTAGATCAAAAGCAATACCGGTCTATGATTGGAAGTTTACTCTATGTCACCGCTTCTAGGCCGGATGTGATGTTTAGTGTGTGCAAATATGCAAGATATCAAGCTTCACCTAGAGAAAGTCACTTGAAAGCAACCAAGAGGATATTGAGATATCTTAAGGGCACTCATGATGTTGGATTATGGTTTCCAAAGGGGTCTAATTTTGAGTTGATTGGATATTCGGACTCCGACTATGGTGGATGCAAGATTGATAGAATGAGCACAAGTGGCACTTGTCAATTGCTTGGAAGGTCCCTTGTTTCATGGTCATCAAAGAAATAAAATAGTGTTGCACTATCTACCGCCGAAGCCGAATACATTAGTGCCGGTAGTTGTTGTGCACAATTGCTTTGGATGAAGGCCACTTTGAATGATTTTGGAATCAAGTTCAAGAATGTGCCTTTGTTTTGTGATAATGAAAGTGCTATCAAGATGACTCAAAATCTGGTTCAACATTCAAGAACGAAGCACATTGACATAAGGCATCACTTCATAAGAGACCATCAACAAAAGGGTGATATTAGCATTGAAAGCATTGGCACCGAAGATCAACTAGCCGATATCTTTACAAAGCCAATTGATGAAAAGAGATTTTACAAGTTGAAGAATGAATTGAACATACTTGACTTCTCCAACTTGAAATGAGTGCACCCCCCACATTCTTATATGACATGCCTCTCCTCCGACATAGCAAGGTAAAGTTGTTTGGCATATCATCCATACCTTGCTAAGGACATGTTTAGAACATATAGACATATTTGCATGACAAATAGGCTCATTCATGAAAATCAAATGAGTTTGATGTATATAT
Organism: Saccharum hybrid cultivar R570; assembly: GCA_038087645.1. Classification (NCBI taxonomy): domain Eukaryota; kingdom Viridiplantae; phylum Streptophyta; class Magnoliopsida; order Poales; family Poaceae; genus Saccharum; species Saccharum hybrid cultivar. Next base: position 23,617,757 of record JAQSUU010000496.1, read on the forward strand.
GGTACCACTATTGCTTCTATGTTTGATTGATCTAGTGGTAGCATATGACATGTTTGTGGGCTTGCAAACCTAGTGTTGAATCTAGAAAATGAGCTCATGATGTGTAACTCAACACGGTCAAGATAACCCTTATACTTTATAAGGTGTGAAGAAGCTTGTCCTTGGATCAAACCGAATTACATATTCTAGGCAAGTGATCTAGATTGAACCATAATTTGGACTCCCTCATATTGATTGACTTAACTCTCACTAAAATTGGCACCTTTTTGGTGATTGTTGACAAAGGGGGAGAGAAAAGTCACAAAGATAGAAAAGTCACAAAGATAAAAAGTTAAGTTGCAAAGGGGGAGAGAATGACATTGGAAAGGGATCAATTAAAATTGAGAACACAAGTAGGGGGAGCAAGCTCATGAATTATTTGTTGCATTTGTATGTGCATTAACATGATGAATTGTTGCATTGCAAAGCTTAAATTCATATTCATGTTTGTATGGTGATTGCTAGAATTAAAACTTGAATGATGTTTTGTTGAGAATAGCTTTATAAGTAGTATCTAGACACCTTTGCTTATAATGTTGATCTCACGAGGTATTTTAGTGTTTGTGATCTTTACAAGTGATGAATTACAAGTGGTGTCTAGCTACATTGATGCTAAGGATGGTATATAAAGGCAACTCCGATTGGTATCACGCTTCAAAGGTCCATTCTATATACCTTAGCATCAATTTGATAGTAGTAACTCTCCCAAAATTCGAATCCATACATATGTGCAAAATTGAACCAAACTCATGAAAGCACATATGTAGGGGGAGCTAATACTATCGAAATTGAAAATTGATTTCATTTCATATCTTTGTGATGGTTGTCATCAATTACCAAAAAGGGGGAGATTGAAAGCCCAAGTTTGGTTTTGGTAATTAATGACACCAAGTTGCTAATGCCATGTGTTAAGTGTTTTGAGCTAGGCATAAGCAACACATGTGATGAAGGTGTATGTGGCAAGGAGTGGTGGCCACAAGATCACAAAGAGATGGTGCATGGACATGAAATGACGATCATGGTGGAGATGCACATAGTATGATGGACTTGATGATCAAGTGGAGGAAAAGGATCTAAGAGCGCAAGGCAAAGGTATAACCATAGGGTTTTACTTTTGCCGGTCTAAGATGAGTAGAGAAGTGATTGACCGGGTTTAGGATACATAGCCGACTATCAAGAGGGGCAATCACGGTTAGCTCGGGAATCAAGTGCCACTAGATCAATGTCTTGAGCATATGCATTAGGATCTAGTTGAGAGCTAACATAACGCCTTGAAAAATATTTGTGAAATGCTAACACACATGCACATTGATGGTGTACACTTGGTGGTGTTAGCACATTTGCGAAGGCGGTGGAGTTTAAGCGGTAGAGAGGGGTTTGGGTTCCTCTCTCCCTCCCGCCGAGCTTGCGAGACGGGATTCGGCGCTTTTTGGAAAAGTGAAATGCCTATTTTCTATTGCGCCAAAAGTTGGAAAAGAAACGGAGGCGAACGGCGGTCACTGTGTTGACCGGACGCGGTCTCGGTTTGACCGGACGCGTCCGGTCAGTTCAACGCGGCGCGGGCACTAGGGTTTGTGACAGGACGCTGGTCTGGCCTGACCAGCGCGTCCGATCAGTTCACCTGAGCGCAGAAGGAGAGCGCGCGACCGGCGTGTCCGGTCCCTCACGGAACCGGAGCGTTCGGTCAGGCGTCCAGAGGAGCAGAGAGCTGCGTAGTGACGATCGGACGCGCGGCGCGTCCGGTCATGTGCGATCGGACGCGTCCGGTCTCAACGGGAGCGTACTGGAACGCGACCGGACGCTGGCACTGTCGCGTCTGGTCAAACGCTAGAGCGCGACCGGTCACAGCAACGGCTAGTTCTGACGCGCACTGTTTTTGTTTGTCGTGTAGTGACCGGACGCTCCGGTCACCCTGACCGGAGCGTCCGGTCAGCGCGATTTTCGCTGCGTCGTCCGTAACGGCTAGCTGCGTACCCCTTCGTTATAAATAGAAGATGTTCGGGGTTTGAGGGCAACTCTTGCACATTTTGAGACCTAGAGACATCCTTTGAGCTAGAGAACAACCCCTCCACTCATCTCTTTGCATAGTTGCACATCCTGAGTGAGATTGAGTGAGATTCAAGTGCATTGCTTGAGAGTTGCATTCTAGAGGCACTTGATCTTCGAGTTGCTGCGGATTTCTTGTTACTCTTCCGTGTTTCCCGACACGGTAGACGGCTTGGAGCAGCGGAGGTGATTGAGCTCGCAATTGGAGATTGTTGGAGCCTTCACCAAGTGTTGTAAGGGGTTCTTGATCCTTCCCCGCGGGAGTTCGCAAATTGGATACTCTAGTGGAGCTCGTGGCTTGGAGGATCCCCATCTTGTGTGCGGTTGTGCGGCGCCCGCCGAGGGCTCGACTCTTGATAGTCGATTAGCTCGCGAACCGACAAGTGGGTGCATCGCCACAACGAGGAGTAGCTTGCCGGGAAGCAAGTGAACCTCGGTAAAAAATATTGTGTCATCTCTTTGCCGAGGATTTCTCTTGTGGTTGATCATTGTGATTGATTCTTCAAGTGCATTACTTCTCTACATCGTTGCTTGTAGATTTTTAAATAGGCTATTCACCCCCCCTCTAGCCATTTGGACCTTACAGAGACCCATCCGCGTCGTCCGAGGCGCTGGCGGGCAGGGATGCGGCCGTCCACTAGTCGACGAGGCAGGGCATGCACCAGCTGTGGCCTCAGCTGGCTGCGCTTCCCCCACCTTCTCCTAGGACCTTGCCGGCCCACCTCCGCTTCGCCACGGCCCCGAGACCGGGTTCGAGAGCGCGGTGGAGGCGCAGCGACTGGCTTTGACGGGCGACGAGCGGCTTTGCCAGAGCCGCCTTTCCCGCCCGTTGGGGTTCCCGTGACTTCCGGTGACCCAGTCCCCATCGCAGGCAGATCTGGGCGGCCGACGTGGATGAGGAAGAGGTCGAGGGGGTCAGAGCCTTCGGAGGTGGCCGTCGGCGCCCCGGGCCCAATAGCGCCCCCTGCTCCAGCAGGCTGGCGGGGCGAGCAGGAGCTGCGCGAGGCGGCAGCGGCGTCGTCGGCGTCCAGCTCCGGTGTTGGAGGGGGCTATGGCCCCCCTGAGCGGGTCCCCTCGGCGGCGGCATCCCCCGCCCCCATCGACGGAGCAACACCGGCGGGGCAGTCAGGCATGCGCGCACCAACGCGCGGGCGGCGGCGCCAAGCGGGCCGCGCGCTCCTCGGCGCCGGAGGCAGCGCTAGCGGCTGTTGGATGGGCAGGCGGGCGCGGGCCACCAGATCCAGCCACCCTGGGCAGCAGGGTGTCTGCGCTAGCGGCCTCCGACTCCCGCGTGTAAGGTCCTAGATGGCTAGAGGGGGGGTGAATAGCCTATTAAAAAATTCTACAAGAACCACTAAGCAAACTTGTTAGAATAACAAACGGCGTAAAGCGAGTTTTGCTTAGCCAAAGGTTGTGATGCAAGCCTCCTATCCACAAGTCTAGTAGATTAAGATCTCTAGTTCACACAAGAGCTATGTCACTAAAGAAACACTAGTGAACAAGCTAACACTACTAGCAAAGCTACTACTAGAGCTACACAAGATAAACTAGTGAAAGTAAATGCAAGGGAGAGGATTGTGATTATTATACCGACGGTGAAGTGAAGATGTTGCCAATCACCAAGATGATATATAATCAAACAATATTGACAACAACACAAGATGAAGACCAATCACCGGGAGACAAGAGACACAATATTTGTTCACCCAGTGTTCACTTGTGCACCGACAAGCTACGTCACCGGTTGTGTCGACCAACACCTAGATGGTTCCCCGGTGTGACCCTCAAGTCACTTGCCCCTCAAGGCACGCCCCGCAAGGCACCGCAAGACACCACTCTCAAGTGAGGTAACTCAATGACACGCGCAATGTAATAGAGTTGCTTTTGGCACTCCGCCGAGGAAAGCACAAGAACCTCTTACAATCAACCGGAGGTGGCCAAGAACAATCACCTTCTCTTGCCAACGCCTCCAACAATCTCCAAGCCGGCTAGGAGCGGTACTCTCCAAGAGTAACAAGAAATCCACCGGCTAAACCACCCACAAGTGCCACTAGATGCCCTCAAGCTATGCAATGCACTTTGGGATCACTCAATCTCACTTTTGATTTGCAATCAAGCAAGGGAGATGAGTGGGAGGAGTTGTTCTAGTTCAAAGGATGCACAAGTATGTTAGAAATGCCAAGAGACCTCCCCAAGGGCCGGCCAACAAGTATTTATAAGCATCCCATCCAAATAGAGCCGTTACAACTCCACTCACGTTTTTCGCGGGACCACCGGACGCGCCGGTGGTAACTGACCGGACGCGCTCAACTGCGTCCGGTGCCTCTGCGACGTCCACGTGTTCTCTGTTTTCAAATTCGTCCGTTAGATCCTCCAACGGTCACTGCGCGCCAACGGTCAAACGAGCGACCGGACGCGCTGCTGCGAACCACCGGACGCGCCGGTGCGCACAGCACCCGCTCGCGCGAAGACATCACCGGACGCGCTCCTCTCAACCACCGGACGCCACAGTACCCGCGTCCAGTGCGAGTCCAGTAAGCTCCCTAGACCACCGGACGCGTCCGATGGTGAGGGACCGGACGCGCACCGCGTCCGAAGACTCCGTGACTCGCTGTTCGCCAGACCGGACGCGCCGGTCCCGTGGGTCACCGGACGCACCGGTGTCAAACCCTAGCTCGCGCGCCAGACCCTGACGCTGTACTGACCGGACGCGCCGGTCGAAACAGACCGCGTCCGGTGCAGCGTCCGGTGCAGCGTCCGGTGCACCTCTGTGACCGCGTTCGCCTCCGTTTCTTTTCCGACTTCCGGCGCAATGGAAAATAGGCATTTCATTTCCCCGAAATCGCCTGAATCCCGCGCTCGCACGCTCGGCGGGAGAGAGAAAGGAACCAAAACCCCTCTCTACCCGCAAACCACAGCGCGACCAACGCCACCTTTGCAAATGTGCCAACACCAACAAGTGTACAACTCCATGTGCTTGTGTGTTAGCTTTTTCTCAATCATTTTCAAAGGTTTTCCAGTTAGCTCACTAGGCCCTACATGCAATGCACTTCATGAATTCACCTAGTGGCACCCGTGCGTCGAATAACCGATAAGACTTCCCCTCTTAATAGTTCGGCTATCGACCCTAAACCACTCACACCCTCTATGGTGTCTTGAGTGTAAAACAAAATGGCCCTATGGTTATACCTTTGCCTTGAGCCCATTTTGTTTCTCCAAATGATATGATCCACTTCATATCATCACATGACCGTCTCGATCCATCGACCTTGATTTCACTTGCTCTTCACCGTTGCATCGGTCCATCGGCGCCAAGTCTTGCTCAAGCTTCACCATCGCATGGTCCTTCGCTTCGAAGCCTCGACTTGCCCTTCACCTTCACAACCGGTCCATCGAGCCAGGCCCTATCTTGGTCTTCACCATCTTGGTCACATGAGTCAATGTCATGTCTCATATGCAATGACCACCTTTATCTAAATCATCCACTTAGATACAAAGGTTAGTCCTAGGTTTCATCAATTAGCCAAAACCAAACTAGGGACTTTCACCGCGGCTGAGGGCCGATGGGCAGCGAGCCGTCGCGCTCGTGTGACCCCGCGTGCGACCGAGGAGGGGAGGGGATGCAGGGCGGGGAGGGGAGGGAGAGGGAGAGGGGGAGGGGAAGGGGAGGAGGGGTGGGGCGCCGACGGCGACGGCGGCGACGGGAAGGGAGCCAGTGGCATCTTAGGGTTGTGTTCCCCTTCCTTATGATTAATGATCAGAAGCTTCTTTGTAGTCTATGACTGTTACCAGGGTTAATCCGTATTGGATCAAGTTATCAATCAAAGTTTTCACCAAATTATATATAGTATAATAATAGGTGCCGCTATGTCAAGTTTGACGACTCATGGGGCCGTACAGAGTTCACATCCGCAACCAATCAACTATTGCGATGTACTTCCTCCGTCCTATAATATCTGTCACTTTTGGTTTCCGTCCCACAAGTTTGACTCAATTTGTAGAAAATACGTACAACATTTATATTTTCAAATAAATTTATTAAAAAACTAGATTTAAAGATCTTTTCAATGATACTAATTATATACCATAAATATTAATATTTTTTAATATATATTTTTTTAAGTTGTTTCTTGTGAAACGAAAACAACGGATATTTTGGAACGGAGGGAGTACACTGAAATTGATCTTCATCGCCACAACAACCCAGAAATTTTAGTTTTCGACATCGATATTGCGATGTACACCTCAAAAGGGCTACTAAGATCAGTGCGCATTTATAACAGTAATAAAAGAATGATAGCCTAGCATAGCTTCTGTATTTCGCATTGCACTCCCTCCGTCACTAATTATTAACTTTGTTGGAAAGTCCAAACATCTCGAGTTTAACCAAATAACAAAATAATAATATTTATGATATCAAATAAGTATAATTAGATTCTTCGTTAATTATATTTTCATAGTATGCATATTTATGTCATCAATCTTTATAATTTTTTCTATAATTTTAGTTAAAACTGAGATGCTTTGACTGTCCAAAAAGTTGAAATAACTTATAATTTGGAATGCAGAGAATACATCAACCTATATTCATGGCATCTAATATCAACCGATATTCATGCCATCTAATATCAGCTTACATATGGTAACTGAAAATTTTAATAATCCTGACAAGTATGTAAAGTGCCGACCCTGTACCCTCCTATCATTTAGGGCCTACACTCCCAAAATTCCCCTAGGCTACAGATTAGATTGCAACTTTGCCAAAACATGATCAGTATGTACTGCCAAGTAACCAATGGGCAGCAAAGGGTAAAGAATAAAATGCAGACAGCAAAAATGATTCTAATCTCGCTTTTTCTCCAAGTTTGCAACTGCCTGTTTCTGGTGCTTCTCCCACGCAGGCATCTTTCCTGGGAACATCCATCGCAGAAGCCGCTCCCATCCGTAGCAACCACAAAACATTAGAATAGCCCACAACATCAATTTGCCTCGCATTCCCTCTGGCAAGGGTTCAAGCTTCATGTAGTCATTCAAATCCCTGAACATATCTGATGTGATCACTGTGAAGAAAGCAACTGCTCCATACAAAGCATACTTGAAGGGCTTGTTCTCGGATATGCTCTGGTTAAATGGGTGGCCCATGTAGTTTACAGCAAAGGTTGCCACCTGGATCATCATGTTCACCATGTATGAAACTGTATTCACAAGGTTTGGATGGAAGTCTGAGTCGGGCTCAATGCATTCCTCTGGCATATGCTTCGATGCTTCATTGACAGCTGTGACAAGGAAGAATATGTGCATGGCGAACTGGCCAAGAATGGAGAGCAGAACGTATGCACAGAATATGTTAGGGTGAGGTCGCTCTGCTGACAGCGTTTGGAGTGGCCGAGCATGGGAGATGAAGAGGAAGAAGGCTGCAGTAAAAACACCACTGATTGTAGCCTGAACATCGCCCAGTTTGACACCATCCAAGTACATGACACTGAGAACGTAAGCCGTTGCAAGGCAATTGAGCCCAAGAATCTTGAACATTTGAAGTGTAGTGACTAGCGTGCTTCTCCCCTGACGGATGATGTCAAGAGTAGGGGCAACAGAGGCATGCTTTGCTGTGAAAGGTGAAGCCATAGAAGCATCACCAAGCTTAACAATTGGTGCTGAACGGCCATCACTTTCATCATTCATTTCATCCAACATTTTCTGCAGCTTTTCTCGCTGCCTCTCAGCAGCAGTCATGGGGCGGCTGCTCGATGCTTTAGCAGAACTATTAGCTGCCGGAGTCACTTGTGATGATGCTTCATTAGCAGGCTTCTGTTTTTTCAATTTCCCAGATTTATTTTCAGCTTTGGATTTTGAGTCGACTTTCTGAACTGGTTGGGCATTCAAAAGAGCTATGCCAACATGTGCCTGAAATTTTTAAAAGATCATGAAATGAATGGCAAAAACAATGATATGATAAGGTAGTAAACAAGAGTCCTACATTTCAGTAATAAACAAATTCAAAGTGTCAGTAGAAAAATAACAGGCCTAACAAAAGCAATGTAGAATATACAGTTGCCTGAGGCCAGAAATTTTGAAATTATTATCATTCAAGTGGTTCACTATCACCATATTACAGTTATGACTTATCATCAAACAGGTAATGAAAAGAACAAAACAACACGCCAATATTGGTCAATTTGCATATCAGTATTCAGTAGCATGGACCTCTGCCACTCACAGTTACTGGCTCAAACCTCTTCCATATGTGCCATACTTCTAGCATAAGTATAAGCCACCTCTTAAGAAAGTGTAAAGAATGTCCAATTACATTCTATTATATTACATAATAGGTAAGAAGTATTACCATGATGCCCTCAATTAATAAAACAAGAAAAATAAATACAAGGCACCAATTGTAGCAAAAAGTCTCTACACAAACAGTGTCAGTAAACACTTCCAGGATCAATGCAATAATTGTCATGGTAACAAATAATATGCCTGTGGAATAAGGTCATAGAAACCAGAATAATAGAGTAGTTTTCTATGTAAATTGAGCAAAACTAAGTGGGATACAGGACAGGTAATCACCTGCTTCAGTGCACCAACATCATTGGTTCCATCTCCACACATCAGTGTCACCCTCCCAACACTTTTGAATGTAGTCAGTACAAGTTCTTTTTGTTCTGGAGCAACACGTGAAAAAACCTAAAAGAATGACAATTAAAAACTATAATAACCGCTAAGCATACAAATGAAAGCTTTCATATTTTGTACAGGGGATGTAATCTGTTCACACATATACCTTCACATAAGGGATAACCTGGAGAACAGCCTCAGTACTTTGTAGCATTTCAAAACAGTCCCCATTAATACAAAGGTCATGAGATTCTGATAACACTGCAGCCTCCACAGCACTGCAAAACAGCATATACACAATATCAACTCAAAAGGACACAAACAAGCCACAAACTGTATGTGATAACAATGCCAGAAGAGATGCTAAACAACAGACTTAATATATCAACACTAAGTCTGAGAGATTTACAAGAGAAAAGAAATTATATTATTTGTTAACTTGAGGAAATGCTTGTAATAATAATCATTTTCCTGGACAAATGGGACACAATTATAATCTTTATAAAAACTTAGTCTCCAAAACACAATGCTTGTGGCATAGACCGGATGATAAAACAAGCAACATAATATTTGTTGCGAAGAGAGAGATCAGACTACTCTCAGTCTCTCGCACTGGAACAGGGTAAAGATTTGCCAGGCAAGAAAACAAGGTACGAGCTCAACACAAAAGAATCAGCGAAGATACAAGCACTGTATATAGACAGTTACCTGTAGGGAGCTCTATCAGTTTCATCTGGCGAAACCCACTCAAAACCGCCAGTCTTTAACCGTGTCAAGATCAAAACTGGTTTGGAAGATATATGTACTTGGCTAGCAACATGGCAGGCAGTCAACGCTTGGTCTCCAGTGATCATGACCTAATAACACCAGCAAGCCAATAAGCACATTTTAGTCAAACAAAACAGAAATAGCATTACAAATTTTCAAAGGTTGCTGTTATGAGTACACTAGCATGTCTGCTAGCCTTGGGCAATGTACTTGTATATGTAACACATTACTGGCACGAAAACAAGTTTCCGGCACAGCTGAATTTATTACCAATAATAAATGGTTACAAGATAAATAGGAGGATATACCAAGTCATGGGAAGATTGTCCCAGTTCTTGTAAGACAGCACCAGAGTCGCTCCTTATAGGACAGTTGAAGACCTGAGTCCACCAATCCAACACAGCCACAGAATTAAGATAAACATGTCATCCAGCGTAACTAAGATAATTTTGAGGGAAAAAAAAAGATGCATAAGAGGAAGATTACATACTGCAAAACCAGCAAATGTTAGGTCGCTCTCTACTTGATCCCTTTCCAAACTTCTAGCTTCACTAACCTATTATTTAAACACCAAGAGATCAAACAAATCTAACCTGATACACTTTTCGTAGAAAAACAAACAAAAATATATGATAAAAATGCAATAGCTGTAAAATTCAAAGGATAATAAGTTAAATGTATGCAGATAATAAACTCTGTTTGAAAGTTTGAGTAATGAGTAAATAAATAAGTTAATGAAATATGCTTCATGAAATCTAACTTCTAGACCCCCAAGCCAGTGAATAAAAATCAAGGGAAATGTATTTTATTTCAAAATACATAACTATCCGACCTTTCAAGAATAAATTAGCTCAGTGTGACAGATATCATGTGCACGAATCAAAACATATCAAATAGCATATAATATACAATTATGAAATTTGTATAATGATTCATTTCCAAGTATTAACTTATTCCAATTTTTGTACAGCAACAATTCTTTGAACTGCAACCTTTCAACTAGCACATCAGCACCATCAAAGTTAATAAAAAATACAGGATCTAAAATTTCCAGTAAATATTCCATCAGAGTATCACATCAGCTGATCAGCATGTGAAGTATCATTGGATTATCACAAAACCATAATGTTGGTACAGTTGGAATTTGGATGATCCCTTTGCATTAATCAAAAAGTTTTGTGCTTTGTTCTGGCTCGGGGAATTTATAATTCCATCAGATCCTGCCACAAGCTGCATGCATGTAGAGTGGATTATCACAACCACAATGCTGGGACAGTTAGAATTTGGACGGTCCCTTTGCATCAAAGAATCAAGAAGTTTTTTGCTTTGTTAGGAATTTTATGGAAGTACATTGACAAAAGAATAACATAATAGAAGAGAATAACTATAGGCAAATGGCATGATTAATATCAACAGAAACTTACAGGCATCTCAGGAAGCAATTTGTATGCAAGAGCCAAGACCCGAGAACCTTGCCGTGTGTATTTCTTATATGTCTCCACATATGCAGCAGGTAAATCAACTAATCTCTCTTGGATGGTCTCTGGTGCACCCTGAAGATCACAAAATATAAGACATATGGATATATATCTAGAAAAAGAAGATCAAGTTAAACAAGATCTTGGAAAAACAATTAAAAGGAATCTCACAAGACCATCAACCAGAGAAACAATTTGACTGACAAGTTCTTATGGACTGAAACAAAAAATCATGCCTTCTTGTTTTCCAAATTATGAAACTCAACAGATATTGTGATTTTACTTCTTCTTCTTTTTTTCTTTTTTTTTTTGCCAGCTACAATATTCTCCCTTTTAATTGTAGTAGAAAGGAAGATACTGCACATGACTACTGAATAACAGCTATTCTAATGTAGACTGATCCAACCATAGTTTCAAATGGAGCATTGGTTGCATACTCATTAGTTCACTGAGATCCATATATTATTGACAATTTTTTTCCCTGAAGACTTGACATTGCCGTTTTGGGAAAATTCTAGAAAATGATTTCCTTTAGGTGGCGTTTGGATACAGGGATATAGGGAGTGGGATAGGGAAAGGGAAATGGATGAACGGCTAAGATTAAATGAGGCGTGATGAATGGATGGCTAGGATACAATATTAGCCTTTGGAGAGTGGGATATGCATTTCCCTATCCCTATCCCAATCCCCATCCAAACGCCACCCTAGTTAGCAGAAACAGAAGTGGGGCCCCCATGGCGATTTCATTGAACAAATTTAGTTCATATACAGGCAAATAAAGATAAAAAGTATACCAAAAAATAATAATAGTCACACTAATAGAGAGTACACAGGCAATTTGAGTCAAAGATTTGCTCAAACTGCAGATGACCAAGATGAACTCAGCTTTCAACTTTAAATAGATCGTGTGGATGAATGTTGGGGAGCATAGAAGAGATCTCTGCTGTCAATATAGATCTGATGAAAATTTCTGCCTTTTTCCGGAGCAATGGTATGGACTACAGAGAATTGTCTTGTGATTTGCTCCAAACCTCAAGCGCTAAGCATTCAATGTATCAAAACCCTATGAAGATCATTTTGGTTCCTCCAAGGTATAGATGTCTCGGAACAAGAGAAAATACTATGTTTCATTATGTTACAACGCAATACTATGTTTCATTATGTTACAAGCAAATACTATATTTCATTATGTTACAACTATGATCACATTTACATTCAAGGCAAAAAGCGACTGTTTCTGAACTACCCCAAATAGGAACCCTATATTAATAAGGACACTAGGACAGAGTAACAACTTGTGTAAAACCATGAGACCAAAATTTCATTGGATCTCTCAGAATTCTTACCTTAATGAAAGCGTAAAATTTTTCCTGAATACGGACGATAACAGACATTCTCTTCAAGTGAGAAGCAAAATGGTACCTGTGCACAATCTGTACAGGTTGACCACCAGGCCTGCGAAACATGAATTAACACATACAATTTAATACCTTATGCTTGTAGTGGAGCAGGAAAAGCAGTAATAACTAATAACCACCCAAGATATTCTTTCCTGGTGACAACAGTAATATTGAATTTTATGATTTCATCAGGTTCACTTGATCATAAGCTTACTTGCTTACATATTTATGCAGGTTAATACATACGACAGCTTACTTTTTAGACATGGCCTTCTCATCAGATGTGTAGATCCAGTCTATGCCCTTTATAGCAGCCTTTTCGAGGGGATCACCAACCTATTAAGATGAAAGATACCATCAAACGTTTTCACAGTTACTAGGTTATACATCAGACCTTCTAAAAAGCAGTTAGTTATTAGATAATTGCACACGACATACCAGCTTGTTGTCGACAAATACCAATGCATGGCAACTGGAAAGCACTTCTTGAGTTCGGAGGGGCAGCTTATTTGCATCAGATATTAACTCATCGTCACCTTCCAAAGTAACTATACCTTGGAATTCCTGAAACACAGGGTTTGTCATCCCCCCAGCCTCTGATTGAATAAGGAAATAAACTAAGCAATAACTTACCATATCATCTGATGTCAGAGTCCCTGTCTTATCGAAGCAGCATATGTCAACCTGATCAAAGAAAACTCTTAAAAAGCTTGAAAAGAAAGGAGAAACAGGGACTCATAAGGTTTCTTACTAACCTTCCCAGCAAACGGTATTCTGAACGGCTCTGTGCAGAAAATACCACGCCTAGCCAATGCAATTAAAGATGTGTTCACTGCTATGGAGAGCTCCATTGGCAATTCCGGGGGTATCACAGAAGTAATAATCAATGAACAACTCAAAAAAAGTTTATATCTACTCCTTGTTGGGTCCTCTAGCCCCTATACACAAATAAAACAACGGTTCAATAGAAGACAAGAGGAGGCAAAATGAGCTAAAGAATAGGATAAAAAATAATGATTCACTCTATAGATAATATGGTTACTGGTGTTACCTTCATAAGCACATAACCGGACGCAATAATTGCAAAGAAGAGTAAAAAGAGTATAAACAGGCCACTTTCCTTGTTATTTGCAGTAACCTGTTATTTTCATTAAAATGCAGGCATCAGATTTTCATGACTACGGATAATCTACTTTCATTACCGAAGAAGATGTTACCCTCTCAGTTGAAAATAAGATAGTCCTCATCAATTTCCCTTGGCTAGTCTCAAATCCAGTCCTCAATACAAAAGCTAGACAGCCACCATCAGGTGCTCGAAGATTTACAGACTATAAAAATAAACATGTCAGCAACGGAATTGGGCACAGACAGCTAGCTCAGGAGATGTATCTACCTTATCTGCAGTGTGTTGCAATACTTTAGTGCCACCAAATAGGATATGGTTCTTATCCCGCTTTATAGATAGCATATCCTCAGGACCTCGTCCAGCAATTGAAACCTATCAGTACATGTGGTCAGAGCCTTTAAAAAAACAAATAGTTATGCAGTTAAGGCATAAGAATATGGTTTTGTGCGACAAAAAACACAGATGCTATTAAGCATACTGTCAATTTCATCCACTTCTAGCCATAATCATTGAGCTATTAATAGCTTTACAAAATGAACTGAATATAAGCTTGGTTTTTCTACGGAACCAATGCCCTCCAGTAACTTGGTCGCAAATTTTAGTAGTTTCATGTAAAGCATTGGTTTTTTTAGTTTAATATTTAAGCATAGTTGACTCTTGTAAATTGTAATGGATTCAAACAGAATGTGCAAGAATGGCATACTGTAATAGTCCAGTAAATGACTCTTCAGTTCCAATTTATAAACTAGAATGGCAACCAGAATGCATTATTTAAAAATAGGATTGAAAGCACAAACTGTCACAATGAAACTATTTTTTTCTAATTAAATACATCCAAGAGAAAACAAAAGAAAACCTTCCACTGTGGAGTAGATTCTCCTGTAAGAATAGCTTCATTTACTATTGCAGACCCAGCTAACAATAGCATATCTGCTGGTACAGATCTATCTTCACCACTAGTTGAGCGGCCTATTGACACAATATCTCCTGGTAGTAGTTCAGTTCCAGGGATTTTAACCCATCTGAACAAAGAACACGCAATTAGGATTGGATATATGCTGAAACAGAAAAAACTTAAATGAAATGGAGGATCCATACTTTCCACATCTATAGGTCAACACAATCTGGCTATCAACTTTCACACGTCTTAGCTCAGTCAATGTCTTCAGCCTATTCTTTGCCATAGTAGACTCAAACAGGAAAAGCATGAAAAGTGTAAACAAACTGTAGTACCAATACTCATCCAGGCACCAAAGAGCAACACAAAAAACCTGCATAAAGAAGCCCTCATTAAAGATATATAAGTGAGTTTACTAAGTATTGAGATAAAAGAACGTAACCTGGAAAACAAAAAATGGTTCCATGATTTGCTCTTTCATTAATTTCTGAAATGTTGGCTGTGGATACTCGAATCTGGAGAGAACAATAAATATTGTCAGCCAATGTTGCTAGACAGATTAATATTGTAAAAGAGATCTATTATGTTCAATTTGATGCAAAAATCACTAGTACTTTGGTTATTTGATTTAAGACATACAGATTCAGATGCACCCACGCCCACTGTCCATAACTGAAATTCCCTAGGCACATACTATGTTCTTACTTTAATTCTACTAATAGATCATCCCTGCGGCATATATTCCTCTATTTAGTATTCATAATTTGGAATTAAAAAAGTTGGATGTTGCAGATATTACTGCATCCTCCCACCGGTTTAGTCACAAATACATGTCGTTTTGGATGGTAGCATGGTCTCCAAAATGCAGTGATCACTAAAACATATTACCTCCGGTCACAAAAAACTTGTCGTTTAGGACAAGATTTGGTCAAACCTAAACCAGATACATTAATAAATACTCCCTCCATGCCAAATTGTAAAATGTTTTGGACATAGTGTATATCTAAGTACAGAGCAAAAGCTATGTATCTAGTAAAAGCCAAAATGTCTTACAATTTGGAATGGAGGGAGTATTACATTATTTTATTTGGTAGGATGTAAGTTATATGTGCCTATTGTAATTAAACTGCTTGTAAAATCTCTTATATTTGAAGGATTTTAAGAATATACTATGGTCAAATATACGCAATGAAGACCGTGCAAAGTCAAATGTGTCAAGTATTTGTGATCAGAGGGGGTATCATATTACATGTACAAAAAACAAAATTATAATTATTCCCAACATCCTTTCCCTACACAGATCCAGGAGTCCAATCTGAACACTTAGAATATTTATAGCCAAAAGTTGGATAGCAAGTATGTCCAAAAGGACAAGGGTTTGTGATCAGACAAAGGGCCTGTTTGGATACACATGGCTAGTTACTAGTTGGGGCTCAAAATTAGCCCAAATTAGCTGTGGTTGGCTAGCTAGTTGGCTAAAAACTAGTTGAAGATATGGCAAAAAAAAAAAATAGCCCACCTATTAGCCCTCCTGTTTCAATGCACTAGCGCTAATTTGGCTAATTTTTAGGTAGCTAGCAATTAGCCCTTGTATCCAAACAGGCCCTAAGTACGAAGGGAATACACTATAGCAACAAGTTATGTAGCATATTCATGTATGCACAAATCCCTTCAGCTACTCGCCTACTCTTTTAAATCTAGTCAACAATTGAATCACCTGTTATAGTACAAGTCTACTTTGAATAACATGTGAAATAAACGTGCATCACAGATCAGCAACACTCATCCACTCTCATAGTGGGTTCCCCATAAGTTGAATTGTGAATTTCCTTCAGGTAGTGCTGGATGGAGCAAATTTTAATATCCAATTGGGCATTGTTAGACATTAACCTTAAATTAAGTTCAGCCTTACCCTCTTAAACTACATTTATGTTTCTCGTGTTTGTTTGATCTAAGCAATTCTTTGATCTACGCAATTCTTTGATTAAAGGTTCTGTAGCTCAACAACTGAAAGCATAGAATGAAATAGGGAGGGGAGCAGCGATGCAGCTTACACGTTTCTACCCCACTTATCCACAGCGGTGCCAATCTTGGCCTCAGTTCCATAACCAGTGCCCTTGGCATAATGACCGATCAACTCCTTCGTTGGGTACCGGAGTTTAAAAAAGTTATCTTTCTCCACCGAGTAGATGAACCTCTGCTTCCGAAAATCAAAGTAAATCTCCTCTGTCTCACCTGCAGCCGAAGTTGAGGCCACCTGAACAAACACAAACAACACACTCAGTAAAGCTGAAGGCACAACAAGCTCTCGGGAAAAAAAAGGATTTTGAACTCACAACTCTCTGTATGTGCAGGGGTACAATCTCCTTTGACCCCGAGAACTTAGCCGGAGTCACCTTACACGCGTTAGCGGCACGGATATCCTTGACCTACAATATCGCCAAGCTCAAGCCGTTCAGCCCTAAAATCTAAAGAGTTCAAACAGATATGGATAATGCTGACTAGATGGGTTAAGAATTGAGAGGCAACTTGCCTTGGAGTACCCGACAAAGGCCCGGAAATCGACGGACCAGGCGGTGAAGAGGAAGGCGAGGATGTGAGCAGCGGAGAGCGCGGCAAGGACGATGAGAGCGTCGGTGAAGTCGAGCGCCGGGACGGCGAGCAGCAGCCAGAGCGCATAGAGCGCAAGGAAGGGCCAGAAGTCGAGGCGCGACGCCCAGTGGCGCCGACGCAGCAGGTCCACGCCTTGCACCGACTTGCCGTTCACCTCGAACCGCGCCATGCCGGCGCCGCGGCCACCCGGATCGGGGAGCGCTGCGGAGCTGCCGAGAGTCTCAGATCGGGTCCTGATGCGGACCAAACAGGTGACACGAGTGGAGATTTGGGGAGGATTTACCGATTCGGCTCGACGGGACTCGACCGGCGGTGGGGGGCGGGCGCTGGGCGGCGGCCGCGACCGACGCGAGGGCTTTTGTCGCCGCTGCTGCTTCGCTGCGCGGTTCTACTCTCCGTCTCGTCCTCCGCCTCGTCTTCAGTGGTTTTACGATGTGGAATCCCCACGACGATCTGAATTCTCGAGAGACTTTACCTTTTCGTTTTTCCTTTCGTAATTTAAGCAAAGTTTGTGCCAAAGCAAAAACAGGTGGATCCGACAGAAACTGAACTGTTTTGATGAATGAAGATGCTAAAGTTAAAGTATAATAATAGCACTACTATTTTATAAATTAACTTTATATATAGCTAATAAGCATGATGCATATTTACGGTTCAAGTTTCTTTGAAACGATTGTGCCGTACGTTCCCATTCACTTTGGAATCGAACTCCTCGACGATGACCTATTTGGTTCATGACCATGACTTTGACACGCCGCAAGTTAGCGCGTGCAACGGTTTTTTTAGGCGTGTGTTTAGTTTATTGACGTACCGTGGCACGTTATATCTTCTTAGCAACATTTCTCGTATGTCATAGATTCATGTTCTTACTAAACTTTGTTATAAGTGTAGCTTCAATTTTGTTTGTCACACATTCTATGGCAGCCAAAATTTACCTAAGATTCGTCGTGGCAAACTTTAGCATAAACCAACACAGGCCTTTGCTTAAACTCACATGAGCAGCAGAGGCTAAGGAGTGTTTGGTTTATCTGCTCCATCTATCTTGCACTCGTGGAGTTGTGTAAAGCTAAATGAATAGTATGTTTAGTTGGTTGTGTACATTTACGGGTAAATACAGGTTGGCGGGATATGCTCCAATTAAGCTTTCTCTCCCAAGACTAAGTCGGTGGATACAAGATAAGGATGGCGGACCCACATTTTATTCCCATAGTTAGACAGGGTGTATCTCCTTATGCAGGTAACATCATGTTATTGTTTTCATCTGCTCATGTAACCACACCGAACACCATCTTTCGTAAAATATGTGGTGTTTGGTGGCGGGATGGTAGCATAGGCCTTATGAACATGGCACGATGAAGCCAGGCGAGGGTGTAGCAGCCCGGGCAAAGTCCTGGCAACGACACGTGCGAGCCCGTCCTCTTTGCCATTCTCTATTATGGAATTCTCACTGGCTAAAGATAGAGAGCGGGTTTGACTTTACAGAATACGCACAAGTAGCCATCGTTGGAGAGTGAAAAGATACAGAGAGCGACTTTTATTCGAATGACTCTTCAAATAACTATTTAGAGAGTGGGTTTATGAAAGACTTTAGGAGCATCTCCAATAGTCCAATGAGTTTTTCAATTTGCTAAAAAAAGTTATGAGCATATTTATTTGATTTGTCTGACCGTTTTTAATATGATGATGCTATTAAAAGAACTGGTCTCACATGAAGGATCCTGCACCCCAGCCTGCCCCTGCACCCTCCAGCTGCCATAGCCAAGCGGTGGCCACCCTTAGTAGTCAGTAGCCAACCTATAGCTGCCACGATGAGCCACGGCCAGGCAGGACCACGGCCAACGCCGCCTAGACAAGGCTAGGCCAGTGGCGGTTTCGGTTGGGCGGTGGTGGTTGGAAGTGGCCAGAGGACTCTAGACGAGGCTAGGGTATGTGAGAACGAGGCTAGGGCAAAAAGGAGGGTGGCAGCGATCGATTTTACCTTTCCTAGGTGGTAGAGGCAGTAACCCGCTTCCCAATGGTTAGCGTCTCCTAGTGTATAGAAGGCCGGCAACAAAGAGACGTGACATGACTTCTTTCTGCTTGAATTGGAAGTCGCCTCCACGATGTATCTTTCTACATGTATCGATTGATTTCCTAAGTGCGGAAAGATAAGGAGTTGAAATATCAAGTCATTGGAGAGAAAAAAATTTCAGTCATATGAAAAAACAAGATTAGGAGTGGGCTTTAGGAACTATTGGATATGCACAAATAAAGGATAAAGATAGTAACCACTCACTTTATTCTAAATTATAAGTTTTTTTGTTTTTAATTTACAAATTTATTATTATTATGTATCTAGACATGATGTATATTTAGATGTATAGTAAAAGTTATATATATTAAAAGGTCAAATGATTTATAATTTGGATTGGAGGGAGTAGTTGTTAACCTCTTAGATCCAATATAGTGTTTTTTGACAAAATACTCAGTGAGCTTTATTGATGGAGCGATATTACATCATTCATCGTAAACTCAAGAATAAAACTATGGGGCTCGTTTAGCGAGATCCAAGAGAGTGTTTGTACTACTAGCGAGTTACTCCCTCCGTTTCAGAAAGAAAGTCGTTATGAGATACGTCCAGGTTAAACTTTCTCAACTCTGACTAGGTTTGTAGAAAATACGTGCAATATTTATATCTTCAAATAATTTTATTATGAAAATACATTCAATGATCTATCTAATGATACTAATTATGTATTATAAATATTAATATTCTTTTATATATAATTGGTCAAATTTAAAAAAAGTTGATTTTTCAGGAAGCGAGAACGACTTCAATTTTAGACAAATGGAGTACATTTGCTTTGAATAAAGCAAAGCTATCCTTTTGGCCTAGAAAGAAGAGAAGAGTGACGAAGCAACGAGTTCAACCAATCTTACAAATGACTAGTATAGTTCCGGTGCTAACGCCACGACATCATTTCAGGGTACACATGAAAACTTGAATTTTATATATACACATTAATCAAAAAGTCAGGCCTAGCACTGTTTATGAAACTTGAAATTTATATATACACACTAATCCAAAATTTATAGGAAAAAGTCTACTTAACCCCCTGAACTATCAGCTAGCGTCTAACTTACACCCCCAACTATAAAACCATTTGTTTTACACCCTGAACTATTCAAAACCGTTCAAATTACACCCTGAGGCGGTTTTGGACGGCGGTTTTGCTACAGTAACCATGGTTTGCTACAGTAACTGTGGTTTTGACTTTTCCTCCTTTTTCTATTTATTTCCGCTGAATCTTTGAAAAATCATAGTAAATCACAGAAAAATCATAAAATAGAAAATCTAATTTTATTGGACTCCACATGAGTAGATCTACACGATGAACATATAATATAGTATGCTTTAGTACAAATTTTTTTCTGTAGCTTTAAATTAGTTAGAAAATCAAATTTTATCTGTAATTAATTAGAATAATTCATAGCTACAGCTTCTATGGTCCGATTGTGGTGAAATTTTTATGATGAGGTTATTATTATATGTTTGAACTATAGCAAAAATTTCATACTCATTGGATCATATATAACTTAATTATAGATTTATTTAGGTTTATGTTTAGGTTTATGCTTGTTAAATATAAATAAATCTATAACTAAATTATACATGATCCAATCAGTATGAAATTTTTGCTATAGTTCAAACATATAATAATAACCCCATCATAAAAAATTCACCACAATCGGACCATAGAAGCTGTAGCTATGAATTATTCCAATTAATTACAGATAAAATTTGATTTTCTAACTAATTTAAAGCTACAGAAAAAATTTGTACTAAAACATACTATATTATATGTTCATCGTGTAGATCTACTCATGTGGAGTCCAATAAAATTAGATTTTCTATTTTATGATTTTTCTGTGATTTACTATGATTTTTCAAAGATTCAGCGGAAATAAATAGAAAAAGGAGAAAAAGTCAAAACCACCGTTACTGTAGCAAACCATGGTTACTGTAGCAAAACCGCCGTCCAAAACCGCCTCAGGGTGTAATTTGAACGGTTTTGAATAGTTCAGGGTGTAAAACAGATGGTTTTATAGTTGGGGGTGTAAGTTAGACGCTAGCTGATAGTTCAGGGGGTTAAGTAGACTTTTTCCAAAATTTATATATACACGTTATAATCATATGAACAGCTCTACGCTTTCTCTGATTCTGAATCTGACAGTGAAGATGTCACTGAGGTGTCTTGCCACTGTTGATGAAACTTGATAATTACAACCTTACAGTGAAAACTACCTCAAGTTGTTCGGCAGCAGAACAACCTCCACTTTCAGTAAAAGAACAAAACAGGCTCCCGATTCAAGGGCCACGCTAGGTGTAGAAGTAGAATAGAAGATCCTCCCGATTCAGGTCTTGTATAGATGCAGGATGTAAAGTTTTAGGGTGTCACATCGGGTATTACATGGGGTATTGCATTGGGTGTTCGGATACTAATAAAAAAATAAATTACAGAATCCGTCAGTAAACTGCCAGACAAATTTATTAAACCTAATTAATCTGTCATTAGCACATGTGTTACCGTAGCATCACATTGTCAAATCATAGACTAATCAGGCTTAAAAGATTCGTCTCGCAAAGTAGTCACAATCTGTGTAATTAGTTATATTTTAGTCTATATTTAATACTCGTCTAAACATTCAACAACATAGGGTGTAAACTTTTAGAGTATTAAACAAGGCTTCAATCCAATAGCGCAAACCAGGATCGTAGAAACTAGGTCCGGTCCGGCCGCCCGGGTGACCGAAATCGGCTGCGATGGCCCAGACATTTGCGACTTGCACGCGGCCGGTTCTCCTGCTGACTGCTGAGGGCCACTCTCGAGTCAGATGCGGAGATGCCCATTGCCGCCTGCCGGCAGCAGCGTGGGCCGTGGGCCTATCACCCATCCCTGCCGGCGTGCGCAAAAGCTAGGCACCGCATGCCGCGAACGCTGAGCTGCCGACCTTTTTTGGTCGTTGCGCTTCCAATCCAAAATCCAAAAAATACGCACTTCCTCCCATGGTTTTCACGTTGGCCCGACTTGTCGATGGTTTGCCCCGATGTGCGCCCTAGGGTGTGATGGACAACTACTCGTCAGCTCAGCCGCACTACTAAAAAAAGGTCCCAAGTCTGAGGCGGTGACACCCCGCTTCACGACCCGTCGGTGCGGCAGGAATGATAAGCCCTCGTGTCGCCTATAGATCTCCCCATACAAAATTCGCTCGCTCCATGCAGACGCACCCGCAGGCTGCCGAGCTGCCGTGGACTTGCTGCCTCGTTCAGCCGAAAAGATACCGCCTCCCGGCAGCCCGGCACAAGCTACTGGTACGCACCAACCGCGACGACTGGGTCCATTTCGGCGTCACGCCCCGCCGCGTTCCCCTTCCCCACCGCGCTATAAAGATCGATCCTTGCGTGCCGCTGATATCATCACTTCACATCGCCATCACGTCCCACACGCTCACACTCACATCATGGCACGCCACCCTGCTAGTGCTCGCCCTCTCGCCACTGCTGTCCTCTTCCTCTGCCTGCTGTCGGCCTGCCGCGCGGCCGGCTCCGGCGGCGGCAAACCGAGCGCCGTGGTGCTGCCGGTGAGCAAGGACGACGCCACGCAGCAGTACGTGACGGGGTTCCGGCAGCGCACGCCGCTGGTGCCGGTGAAGGCCGTGCTGGACCTGGCGGGAGCCACGCTCTGGGTGGACTGCGACGCCGGGTCGTACGCGTCCTCCACCTACAGCCGCGTGCCGTGCAGGTCCACCCTCTGCCGCCGCCTCTCGCGGTCGCCGGCCTGCGCCACCACCTGCTCCGGCGCCCCGAGCCTGTCCTGCCTCAACGACACCTGCGGCGGGTTCCCCGAGAACACGGTCACGCGGCTCAGCACGGGCGGCAACGTCATCACCGACGTGCTGGCGCTGCCCACCACGTTCCGCCCGGCCCCGGGCCCGCTCGCCACGGCGCCCGCGTTCCTCTTCGCCTGCGGGTCCACGTTCCTGACGCAGGGCCTGGCCGCGGGCGCCGCCGGGATGGCGTCGCTCAGCCGCGCCCGCTTCGCGCTGCCCACGCAGCTCGCGTCCACGTTCCGCTTCTCCAGGAAGTTCGCGCTCTGCCTGCCGTCGTCCGCGGCCGCGGCGGGCGTCGTCGTCTTCGGCGACGCGCCCTACGCGTTCCAGCCCGGGGTGGTGCTGTCCGACACGTCGCTCCTCTACACCCCGCTCCTCGTCAACCCGGTGAGCACGGCGGGCGTGTCCGCCAAGGGCGACAAGTCGGACGAGTACTTCGTCGGCGTCACGGCCATCAAGGTGAACGGCCGCGCCGTGCCGCTGAACGCCACGCTGCTGGCCATCGACAGGAAGGGCGGCGGCGTGGGCGGGACCAAGCTCAGCACGGTGGCGCCCTACACCGTGCTGCAGTCCTCGATCTACAAGGCCGTCACCGACGCGTTCGCGGCCGAGACGGCCATGATCCCGCGGGCGCCGTCCGTCGCGCCGTTCAAGCTGTGCTACGACGGGAGCAAGGTCGGGAGCACGCGCGTGGGCCCGGCCGTGCCCACCATCGAGCTGGTTCTTGGGAACGAGGCCACGTCGTGGGTGGTGTTCGGGGCGAACTCGATGGTGGCCACCCAGGGCGGGGCGCTGTGCCTCGGCGTGGTGGACGGCGGCAAGGCGCCGCGGACGTCGGTGGTGATCGGCGGGCACATGATGGAGGACAACCTGCTGCAGTTCGACCTGGAGGCGTCGCGCCTCGGGTTCAGCTCCTCGCTGCTGTTCAGGCAGACCACCTGCAACAACTTCCACCTCGGCTAGCTGACGGTGCCACCAGCTGCTACTTGACGGTGTGATGTCCGGCGTATGTCCGTCTGAGACCAAAGAAGATGATGGTCTTGGTGATTTGGGCAGTACGGTGGTACCGTAACCGTACCAAACAGCATTTGTTCAGCTCTAGTTTTAGGCCTGCACTCGAGAAAACGGAGGATAGGCTGAGCACCGACGGCCCGGCACAGCTTGAGCTCGCTTTGAGTATGGTTGCTCTTTCCGGTTCGAGTGGATAGGCTATAATTGCTATCTGATCTGACCAATGAATAAGAGCGCTTAAGGTCATTTAGACCCTGTTTGGTTCATGAACGTTAAAGTTTAACTTCCATCACATTAATGTTACGGCAAATGCACAAAGTACTAAATATAAACTAATTACATGCATGTCGACACAGATTAGGAGTAATTTACGAGACGAATCTATTAAGCCTAATTAGTCTAAAATTAGACACTATTTGTCAAATAAAACAAAAGTGCTACAGTATTTGTTAAATTTTAACACCTCTAACCAAACATGCCCTTAGATTTGCGTCACTGGGTTGTTTTATTGTGTTTTCAGTTGTCGAAAAAAAATTCAAGAGTGAAGAAAGTAAGCCTACACAGGCTGGTTCATACAGAACCTTTTTGACCATTCATACAGAACCTTTTTGGTCCACAGGTCAGGACGCAACAGCCAACAGTAATGTACCTGTACTGTATATATACACAGGTAGATATTTCATATTCGCATGGAGAACCTTACAATAACATAAATGGTACGAGTAACAGAGTATCACATTAATCAATTTAATTCAGCATGCTGGGAGATTGAGGTCATTAAATACACCAGGAACTTTTGGCGTTCCTCTAATTCTAGCAATTCATGGCCTTGTTTAGTTCCCCAATTCTCCCCTCAAATTCCACTATGCAAAAAGAAGATTCCCCGTCACATCAAAATATCGGCAAATGCATGAAGTACTAAATGTTGATGAAATCAAAAACTAATTGCACAGTTTTGTTGTAATTTGCGAGACGAACATTTTAAGCCTAGTTAGTCAAAATTTGGATAATTTTTACCAAATACAAACGAAATGCTACAGGAATTCTGATACAGTGTTTTTCTCCCCAATTCTCTCATCTAAACGTGGCCCATGTTGATTTATCAAATCCAGCATCCATGACCAAATGATGTTCATCATGCTTTCTTGGCCTTGGGCTTAGGTGGCGGTGCTAGGAACAAAGCCCTGAAGCTCCACGCAGCAAGAATGGCACCAATGAAGGGGCATATCCAGTACACATAGAACTGCTCCCACGTATTATGGCGATTGTTAACATACGCCCAGCCAAATGCCTGTAGATAATATTTGATCAAGATTCATGTTAAAGAAAACAGGAAACTAGAATCCTTATTTTTAGCAAAGAGCGCTAAACTGAAAATAGCCAGGAACGTAGGAATGGTTAAATGCTATAAAAACACTAATCCAAAATCAGCTCTTATCAGATAATTACCAAAGTATTCAAAATTCAGCAATGATCTACACCATCCTAGGGCAGCATTCCACTGAGGGTAGCAATGGCATATGGAACCACTCTCGGGATCCAATAGTTGTGGCCATCGCCATGTCTCATCACCCTTGTGAGGAGCCAGATCGTTCCTATACTTGCCTCTGTTGATCTTCTGGTCAACTTCTCAGCCGCCATCCTATACAACACTCTTTAGGGCTTGTTTGGAAACATAGCAATGCCCTTCAATCCATACGTATTGAAAGAGGTGGGTTAGTTTCATTTCCACTCCAATCCATATGGATTGGGAGGGATTGAGTTTATCGAAACAAGTTCTTAGAGATTTCCATCATGGCATTACTAGAGGTCAATTTCTGAGCTTATTGCTTGCTTTTGCAGAGCAATACCTGCACTCAGACATTGCTGCAATCTGTCTCGGCAAACATAGTAGAACTGTTTCTAATCAGCACAAACAATTGAGATATTCTGCCAGCATTACTCTGCATTGTATTCTGCCAACTTTACTATGTGTTTATCCTTCAATTGGGTAATTAACTTTGTTTAGTTCACCTCAAACACATAGACAATCATTGGCACTTATGTTCACGTTGTATTGTTGTGCTCCTTTAGAATGCAGGGTTCTATGTGCAGGTATTCACCTGGTGTCTGATTAAAAACAAGGGTGAAGTATGCGAGATTTTCCAAGGTTTGAGACTTCGGCAAAACAGAAACTCAAGCCCTTTTCAGGTGAGTATGTGGTCTATGTCATGATACAAGCAATGGTGTCCAAGCATGGTTGCTTATTTGAGATAACATCTACTCCCTCTGTTCCAAATCACAGTTCACTTTGTCTTTGTACTAAGTCAAACTTCTCTAACTTTGACCAAGTTTTTACAAAAATATGTTAACATCTACAAGTTCAAATAATCCAATATCAAAACATATTTCATGAAGAATATACTGAAACTAATAATGTTGGTGCATTTTTCTATAAGCTTGGTCAAAGTTAAGGAAGTTTGACTTAAGACAAAGCCAAAGTGAGATTTGTAACAGAGGAAGCAGAATTCAGCTTGAGGCTATATAAAATATTTGAGAAAGAAATAAAATAAATCTTTTCCTGTCTTATGGTTATAGAATTTTGATGAAACTCAATAAAACTTTTCATTACAATATGGTAGTATAATTAGCGGTCTACAATTTGTTAATTTACTGACTTTTCCATTTTCAATCTATTTCAGTGCCAAGCAACTTTAATTTATAGATGAGTGTTCCAATTATACTTTTTGGCCGTAGAACAAAACAACCAGTATGAAGAATGCAAATGTCTGTTCAGATTTAGACATCACTATAAACACCTATCCTATATCTCTAGAGTTCTTCTGGAACATATTTTGTTTTCCACTTCCTATCACCATGCTGACTCTGTTAGTTGGGAGCTATATTTTTTTTTAAAAAAGATGAACCGCAATGTTGTGCTGTTGATTTGCAAAATTGCTCATGCAGGACCTTCAGACAAAGAACAAGATGATGCTTCAGAAGATTAAGTATGATGATTTGGTGGTCAAATAATTTTATTCAGCCTTTTCTTCTCATTGTAACATGCCGGCCGTTTTGTACAATTATTTTAGAAATAGGTAATCATATGTAAACAGTAAATGTTTATTTAAACATAATACCCAGAGAACTGAAATCCTTTCATTCAGACAACTGATTTTGCATCATTCAAGTGATATAACACTTGCTAGCAAAAGAAATAATTTATTCCCATGTATCAAAGAAAATGGTCTAGTGGATAATATACATGCACTGGTGCTGATACATTTTGAATAGCCAGACATAATAATGTTATGTCCGATTTATTATTTGCTAGTGCATATCAAATAAAAGAGGGAATCATAGCCAATAGGTATTATTTTAAAAGAGATTGATGTTACTAGGTACTGTTCATCAAATTAAGAAATAAACAATTCAAGTTTTGTTGTTGTTGTTCTTCTAACAAAGATGATGGTTACAACAAGCATAAATCTAATTGCTTTCAGAAGCCAATAACAAAGTATTACTATTTTGATGAGTAAACTAATCTATTCTTTCTTTTTTGATTTTTTTTTCATGTAGCTGGTTTCATCATAACTCGCATACAAAATATATAAACTTTGAACATCAGTTCTTTGTTCTGGATTTGAATTCAAGATGCACTTCACTTTTTTAGAGGGACGTACGAATGTCAGAAACATAATGCACAGCCCAAATGAGTAGATTATACAAACCGCTGTTTTAAATTTATCTCCACTGCCAATTTCTATTTTCAGAACATAATGCATGGGAGTCCCCTGATTTACATTTATTATAAATTTTCAGCTTGCTCCTACAACAGAGTTATTGCGCCGTCTAGCCATGTGTGGTCTCTCAAAATACGACATCCGTGCATGTACAGTGGCCAAAGCATACTACTAAATTATGACATAAGTTCACCTTTCTCACTAAAGAATGGTATAGATCAGACTACCCACATATGTAACATTCCCAAAAGCCATCGAACATCTACAAATATTTGTTAGATAGGCAATCAAGCTGCTAAAGTTCCCTGTGACAGACCAAAAGGCACAGTTATTTTCTAGTTGGGTGTTGAAATTTGCTCGCTGTGACAGGAAATTACCAATTGGAGTGAAAAGTATATACAAGTAATGAGCTAGCTGGCCAAACAACAGACAATAGTAGAAGGAAAAGAGAAAACAAAAGAAAGGAAGAGACTGACATTGGCTGGGTTCATGGAAGGGCCAGTGTATGCTGCTCCGGAGAGGACGAGGCACAGGGTGCAGATGGAGATCATCCATGTCTTGATGATGGGGTTGCGGGGCCCCTTGACTATGATCAAGAGCACGGCCAGGGTGATGACGAAAGTAAGCACTAATTCGGCGACGGCGCCGGTGTGGGGATCCACCTTGAGCGAGGGTCCCCCAAGCATGTGCTTGTACTGCGCCGGCATCAGCTCCGAGATGGCAAGAGCGCCGCCCACAGCGCCGGCGGCCTGATCAGTTAGCAGTCCGCATCAGTCTCTGAAGACGACATTTCTGAACCCTTGAACTGAACTGAATCCAAATCGAAGTGAAAACTAACCTGTGCCGGTAATCGGAGCGCGACGGAGAAGAGGGAGGGGCTGGTGACTCCGGCGGCGTAGAAGGCGGCGACGACGGTGGGGTTGAAGCTGGCGCCGCCGAGTGCGTCGCAGAGGATATTGAAGGTGAAGAGGAGGACGGAGAGGAGGGAGACGGTGACCAGGAGCGCGTAATGGACGCCCTGCAAACTCAGGTAGGACGTCACCGCCGCCGTCGAGGCCCCCAGCGTGGAGACGCACAGCACCCACAGGAACGTCACCACCGCGTCAGCGGCAGCCGCCCGCAGCGCCGCGCCCTTCGCCATCAGCGCTCGTGTAGCCCTCTGCTTGTTGTGTTGTGTTCAGGAGAAGCAGATCGGAACTGACGGAGAAGAGGGGGTAGGTATACAAACGCTCTTCCCGTGCTGCATCTTTATCTCCTTTTTCGGGGTAGGTATACAAACGCTCTTCCCGTGCTGCATCTTTATCCCTTTTTTTTTTCGGCTCGTTGGGCTCCACGCCGCAGCACATTTTGCATGGAAAAACAACCAGGCTTGTGCCCTTGTTCAGTTCCAAAATCGGGCACCCCCGATTTGGAACAGTTCGCTACAGTGCGCATTAAATACGTACTGTAGCGATTCGTTTATATTTGGTAAAAATTGTTCAAATTTTGACTAATTAGGCTAAAAATGTTCGTCTCGCAAAGTACAATAAAACTGTGTAATTAGTTTTAAATTTCATCTACATTTAGTACTCTATGCATGTGCCAGTATTTTGATGTGATAGGAATCTTCTTTTTGTATAGTGAAATTTGGGGTTTGAATTTGGGAACTAAACAAGGGCTGTAATTAACTGCTTCAAAAAAAACAGGCTTGTAATTATCGATCTGGAGACCGTTTGTTCTTTTATCTTGAAAGGGAGCATTTTTTTTTTGGAAACTTGAAAGGCAGCATTTCAGTGGCCTATGTTTGTATCTTCTGTACTTTAACATATATATATATATATATATATATATATATATATATATATATATATATATATATATATATATATATATATATATATATATATAATGAAGTTGTATTTGAGTTTTGGTCGCTATTTGAACAACCGTAATAACCTGTGTTGGCTGAGATGATCTTCATTTTTAGAGTCTTTTAAGATGTTCAACCCTGTTAATCAATTTTCGGGTACTTATGAATCTGTCTCTTAAAAGGCTTGGACCATCTTTGAAGATCACCCGTATTTATCAAACTGCCTCCTAAAATGCTCCTAAGGTCTCCAGTCTCCTAAAGTGCTCCTACCGTCTCCTAAAGTGCTTCTTTTGCTATACTGAACCTGGAGCTCCGGTGTAGCTTGTGGTTTAGCATTTGCTAATATACACAATCATTCATTTAGCTTGTGGTTGAGCAAAGGATTTGAATGCAACAGTGGCGTATCAGTGTCAACATACTAAAGTACTTCTTTTCTCCAACGGAGACCCTTTGAGTTGTTAATTATTGAGCAAAGGATTTGAAAGCAATAGTGGCGTATGAGTGTCAATATGCTAAAGCACTTCTTTTCTCCAATGGAGACCCTTTGAGTTGTTAATTATTGAGCAAAGGATTTGAAAGCAATAGTGGCGTATCAGTGTCAATATGCTAAAGCACTTCTTTTCTCCAGCGGAGACGGTGCCACGAAGTTCATTCTCGCTTGTATTCAAATCTTGTATTCACCAACATATCGACATAATATTTACAAGTATCCTAGTAACATCTTGATACAGAGAATTTTAGAAACTCTCCACTCACATGGTGAAGCAGTGTTATGTAAAAGCAGTCCTTGTGTCGACGATAGCTGTTTGTTGTATTTCCCAATAAATCTGTTTTCCTATGTTGTTGATGTAATGTAAGAATGCAACCATTAGCAAATACTCATTAGCCTTATCTCCACTGTGGTCAGCTATCAAACTTACAATTAAGTTGGTGGCGTTTAACTCACCATGACAAGAGCCTCATCTAGAACAGGAATTTTCATACACAATATCACCTATCTAACACAAGCTTCACAAATATAATAGCAGCTCGACAAATGCATCAAACCCACAAGAACCACATTGTAAACAGATCAAAACTTCCACTTTTAAATGCTCATGAACTGTACATAAAATTCAGTGGATGCACACATTGCAAATTGTGAGGACCAACAAAATCAGGATCTTCGAAGTTGTCAATGGATGACGAATTTATATATCAATTAGAATGGAACAACAGAGTCTTAATCCAGATAGTAAAGAAGTACTAAGGTCATTCCTGCAACATATTTCAAAATCAAAATATTACTGAAAGTCAGAAAGAGCCTTCAAAAGCATAACAAATTGAATGAATCAGTTCAGTATACTAGATCAAATATTACTTAGACAACATCACAAGATCCACATTTTTTACATTTGTCAATCCAGAGGACAGAAAGGTACAGTAAATTATATGGAGATGATTATGTGAAAAAATGACCAAGGCCTTGTTTAGATGGCAAAAAATTTGCCTGAAAAGTACTGTAGCACTTTCGTTTGTATTTGGTAATTATTGTCCCACTATGGCCTAAGTAGACTCAAAAGATTCGTCTCCCAAATTACAGACAAACTGTATAATTAGTAATTTTTTACCTATATTTAATGTTTCATGCATGCGTGTAAAGATTTGATGTGATGGGGAATCTTGAAAAGTTTTCAACTTTTCACCAGAACTAAACAAAGCCCAGAATTAACATAACACAGTGAAACAGTGTTAGAATCATAGCATGCCTTGATCTCAATGGCATTGGAAGGAATGACACCTAACCTTGTTATATAATCCTACAAAACTTGCCTCACAGCTTCATTGGAACTAAAACATCCTGATCCCTGAAACCATCAAATGTAATCTTACCCTCATACGCCTTAACAACATTTGGCACATCGTGAGCATACCTCAATACATACTTTGTGGAGAACATCTTGGTGCTACCAAGCAATGCCGAAATCAACTTGACGTTGGGCCCAATTTTTCCCTCCCTCATCAACAAGCTTAATACGGCACACCTTGGTATCTCCAAGCTATACCCTATAAGCACAGGTTGCCCCATTACTTCGCTTAGTTCAAGCTTCAGCTCATCCAGGAAGAACCGGAGCTTCTTCTTTATGATCTCATCAGAGAAGCTCAGTATCGTCGGCAGCTCACCCTCGGACACCCCGAAGCTCCGGTACAGGGCCACCCTATGCAGCCACGTCTCCCTACTCATGCCGCATAATGCGCGGATGCCGTAAAGAAAGCCCTTCTCCGTTACGCCCAAGCCGAACTCCTTGAGGCCCTCGAAGATCTGGCATATGGAGCGGTCGGGCGAGATCATGAGCACGCCCATCTCGATGATGACTAGCTTCGAGATGGACTCTCGGGGAGCCCGAGGCAGCGGAGGGCGTCCACGGCGGGGCGCATGCTCTTCTCCAGGTCGGCCATGAGGGCGCATGGGGTGCGCGAGATGGCAAGGCAGACGTCCTCATCAGTGCCGAGGATGCTGCGGAGGAACTGGATGCAGGGGACGAGGTGCTTGTCGAGGCTGCGCGTGAGGAGGATGAGGATAGGATAGCTGGCGAGCTTCCGCGGCTTGACGCCGAGGGAGGCGAAGAGGTCAAGCTTGGGGCGGAGGATACGGTCGGGGTCGAGGATGAGGATGAGGATCAGCGGTAATCGGCGGACAAGGTCGGCGACCTCCGCGTCGGTGAAGCCGTAGCTGCGTGAAAGGGTCAAGATGCCCAAGAGGGGGGTGAATTGGGCTTTTCTAAAAATTAATTGCAAGAATTAAATCCTACAAGCCGGAATTCACCCATAGTGCCTACTTGTGTTCCTAGAGAGTCTACCGACAAAAGTTTTGCACCCTAGTTTCCAATCCTAGTCTAGCATGGCAATTCTAGGAATGTAAATCAAGCAATGAAAGTAAATACGAGAATGTAAATGCTTGAATGTAAAAGGGCAAGGAACACGGCGATGTTTTTCCGAGGTATCAGAGAGTCGCCACTCCCCACTAGTCCTCGTTGGAGCACCCGCGCAAGGGTGTAGCTCCCCCTTGATCCGTGCAAGGATCAAGTGCTCTCTACGGGTTGATTCTTCGACACTCCGTCACGGTGAATCACCCAAAACCGCGCACAACATGAGTTGGGTCATCTACAAGCTCCGCCGGATGATCACCAAACTCCCAATCACCACCAAGCCGTCTAGGTGATGGCGATCACCAAGAGTAACAAGCTAGAACTCTCACTTGACCACAACGAGCCCAAATGAGAAGGTGGATGCACACTTGCTACTCTCTAATTGCTAGTGAGGAACTCTCAAGCTTTGATTCTCAAATCTCTATCCTCACTAGAGCTCTTGCACTCCCTTGCACTCTAAAGGGTTTTCTCAGCTGATCAAATGAGCAAGAGACCTCTAAAAGAGGTGGAGGGGATGTATTTATATACCCCAAAGACAAAACAAACCGTTACGTTCTGACACGGGCTGACCGGACGCGCCGGTCGAACTAACCGGACGCGCCGGTCGCCTGTAACGGTCAAAAACCGATTTTTCAACTGAGTGACCGGACGCGCCGGTCAGGGGTGACCGGACGCGTCCGATCGTGCAAGGAGCTTACTGTAAACGCACCGGACGCGAGGCCGCGTCCGATCGGTGATGACCGGACGCGTCCGGTCGTCTCTGGACCTTACTGGACTGTGACCGGACGCGCCGATCACACCCAGGTCGCGTCCGATCGGGTGTTTCCCTCAAGTGACACGTGTCGGCCACTGACCACCGCGTCCGGTCCTCGCGAGGACCGCGTCCGGTCGTCAAGGCCGAAACCCTAGTCGCGGTTAAGTACTGACCGGACGCGTCCGGTCATGCCGAAGACCACGTCCGGTCAGGGGAAAACAGCCCGAAACTTTCCAAAACGCATCGTAACTTGAACCAAGTTGCTTCCAACTGAACTTTGAGCTATTCTAGAGCTGCCTAGCGCCAAGTTTAACAAGTGTGCACCACACCTAAACATAGGACTCGCCTAGGTCAAGCTACCCGCTCATGCCCCCCTTTATAGTACGGCCAAAAGAGAAAAACGAAGATCCTAACGACTATTCCGAATGTATCTCAACACCTCGACATCCGGAACTAACCGTCCTTAATCTTGACGTCACTCTTTTGAAAACCGAAACGATTTCCATCAAGGGACATGAATACCATGGTGCCCAAAGCAGTTATAACCTCCATGACCTAACTTACCAAAGTTTCTGCAAAACACACGTTAGTCATGGTAATAAAGCGTTGTCATCAATTGCCGAAACCAAACCTTGGGGCCTAGATGCTTTCAATCTCCCCCTTTTTGGTGATTGATGACAACACTAAGGTTCAAAAGATTTGAGTGGAGGTTTTCGAGCATGCTTGGTTCACATAAGCAAAAGACAATAAGCACAAAGGGTTAGGAATTGCTTATGTGCCCCAAGCCAAAAGAGTGTACTCATAAGATAAGACAAAAAGCGTTAGTACACATAAAGATTATAGCTCATAAGAAATCGGAGCAAGGCACGGAAGCACAACCTTAGAGCTATAACTAAAACGGTGACATTTATTAACACTGTGACGAGATAACACATTAAGACTCAAAGTTTACCACACGACGACATGTCACGCGAATGCAATGCTGAAAAGTAAACATGATGCATGAATGTAGCACACAAAAAACGAAAACCCTCTATCAAAACTCCCCCTGAAACTACTCTCTCTCCCCCTTTGGCATCAAGCGCAAAAAAAAAACTAATCTAATGATCTGACGGGGGGACAGACGGAGTCGTGTCGGGTGCCGAGGTGCGCGGAGTAATCACGAAGTGTAGCGAATCACCCTCGGAATCTGAGCTATCTGGCTGACCCTCTGAAGAAGCACGTGGCTGTGAAGCGGTCTGGATCTGAGCAGGAACAGGTACTGACTGAGTAGCAACAAGAGGATCCGTCTGAGTGACCTGAGCCTATAGTGAGCCAATAGCAGGGGGATCGGTCGAGGCAACTGACGAAGGGATAGTCTCTGTAGTCTCGGTCCCTGTCACTGGAGGAACAGCTGCCTTGAGAGCTGATAACCCTGAAGAAGTATGAAATGTAGTAGTGTGCGAGGGTGTCGGCTGACCAGTCAACTCGCTGTAGGTAGCACTGAAATCACCGAGTGGTGTGCCTGTCAGGAGGTGCGGGCGAGGCTGGTCTAACGGTGTAAACCCCGTATGAATAGGAGTGAAGCTCAGGGACCGGAAAGACTGGGGAACCTGCTGCTGAGGAGATGTGAACTGGAAGCTCGGCTGTCCCTGACTCGACGGACCACTGGACTATAAAGCCTGAGTCATGACGGAAGCAGGCGGAGGAACCCCGACTGTGATAAGGTGGCGCAGGAGATCCAAGTACTGCTGCTGACTAGCTGTGCTCTGA
Organism: Saccharum hybrid cultivar R570; assembly: GCA_038087645.1. NCBI lineage: Eukaryota > Viridiplantae > Streptophyta > Magnoliopsida > Poales > Poaceae > Saccharum > Saccharum hybrid cultivar. The sequence continues at coordinate 23,652,608 of JAQSUU010000496.1, forward strand.
CGCTGAATCTCATATTGCTGTCGCTGCATCTCAACCTGCTGCCTCTGGATCTCAAGCTGCTGATGCTGAAACTCATCCTGGCGTGCCTGCATCTGTGCAAGTGCTGCAGCTGTGTCCTGTGCCTGTCGCTGAATCTGCTGCTGTTGCTGCTCCTGAGCCTGGGTCAGCCTCTCAAGTATAGCCACCATGGCCGTCTCTGAGCGGGAGGCTGAGCCAGAGCCACCGGCCTCGTGGTCGTGAGACTGAGGAGACCGGTACCTGGGGATGGGTTGGTAGTCCTCATTGGTGCTGTCAGATATCGCATCCTCAGGTATATCAGCAGTCTGAGCGTCAAGGTCCGCAAGCTCTGCCTCAGCAAGCTCGTCAACTCTGGCATCCTGCTCAGCTGCTGTCTTAGGAACCTCTGGGCGCTCACACTGTCCTAGCACTGGGGCCTGATCTCTAGTAACCGAGGCCCAAAGCTGACGGATATCGTACTCATGGAAAGCAGTGGTGGTGTCTGATATCTCCGCCCTGATCTCTGGTGGCATCTGAATAGAAGATCTAATAATAAAGCAGATCCAGTGTGCATAGGGCAGCTGACGATTACCCTTGAAGCCCTCAGCAATGGTGTCCTCCATCTCACTGAGTATAAGATCCCAAATATCAAACTGTGTCTGTGAGAGGAGGTGGTGAACAACCCATAGCTGCATACGCGTCAGTCCCTCTCTGTAGCCAAGTCTGGGAAGAAGAGTGCGTCTGATAATAGCATCCAAAACTCTGGTAAGAGGTGTCAGGCTGGCAGGCGTACGACGAGACCCTTCGCCAAAAGGCTCACGAAAGCAGGGTCGAACTAAGTCTGTAGGTGGCACTGCCCCGCCGTGAGGGCGTCTGGGTGGAGGAGTCTGACCATAACACAACTGATGGATCCTCGTGTCAGAAGCTGGGAGTCTGAGGATCACTCACGCTCTGGAGCTGTAAAGTCTGTGATCGCGGCCTCTGAAAGCAAAGTGAATGAACTCATGGGCAGGATCAATCCAAAGTGAAGCATAAAACTCTCTGACCCATGTGCCGCAGTATGCACCTGTCCGTCCAAGAAGATCTGATAAGCCAGGCATATAGGACAGGTGCGGACGAAGCTGCTCTCCCACAACCTCAACCAGTGCCTCAAGCCGACATGCCCTCTGTGGTCTGAAAGTAATACCACTGTCAACTAAAGCCCTGTAAAAGTCCTCCTGAAGTGGGGTATAGAAACCCTCTGAAGCTCTGTGATCCCTGACAGGTGGAAACCAACGGCTGACCTCCACGAACCTCAACCCCTGCACCTGACGTGCTGTAGCACCCCTCAGGTCAAAGTGCTCGACCGGGGGTGAACCTCTAGCTCTGGGAGGAGGACGTGCTCCACGACGCTGGCCCTCTGGCCTAGGAGTCACCTGAGTACGAGCACGTGTAGAGCGGCGACGTGGTGGAGACTGAGTTGGCTGCTCCTCTGTATCCTCTGTAGCCTCTGGAGCCTCTGGAACCTCTGTAGCCTCTGTAGGCTCTGTAGGTGGATCAACTGACATCTGCTCTGTAGCTCCAGTATCCTCGGTACCCTCAGTGGCCTCAGTGCCGAGCTGTCGACCTTCAAGGTGAAAGCGACGCTCACCTATGCGTATGCCACTGCTCCGGCCACCTCTCTCTGCCTGCTCTGCTGCATCTGCCACGGCCTGAGCAATCTCTGCCTCTGTAAGCGTCTTCTTCTTCTTCCTGGCCATAATCTTGATGCGCTTTCCACGCGCAATCTCTGTCCGATGGGGAGGACTGTCGTCCCCGTCACCAGGAGCACCACCGGCGTTCTTGCAACGCACCATGCTGACCAACTAACTGAGAGCCTCTGTAAGATGGTGAACTGTCTCTCGAGAGGCTTGGCCTCAATCCGTATCCGTAGGCTTGGCCTCGGATTCAGCAAACAGATCTCACCCTGACACACCGACTGACTCGCTGCAACGACGGAATAGAGAGATCTACTATAAGCATATATATAACTAAAAGGTGCAAAACCCTAGAGATAGCAAGCATATGAGATACGAAGTGAATCGAGACGCGAAGCTACCTCGGATCGACGAGACGACGGTGACAAGATGCGGTGACCTAGGTCGCGAGATTTCCCAAATTCGACGAACGAGCTCTGAAAGGACCGAGTCGAGATAATCAACGGAGAGTTACGGTCAAGGTTAGCCCTAACAACGAGATTGAGAAGACTTGAACGAAAAGACGAATGAGTCAATACCTCGAGCGAGGGTTAGGGCAAACCCTAGGCTAGGGTTTGGGCAAAACCCTAGGTGAAGAGCACGGCCGAAAGATGGGTTGGCACGGGGGAGTTGCTTGGCACGAGGTGAAGCTGCGGCTGCTTCTGGTGAGGCCCGGCTAACCGGCGGCGAGGTGAGTGGGCGGCAGCGGCGGCGGTGGCTCGCGGCTAGGGCAGGCGCGGGCGCTGCAGCGGGCGGCGAGAGAGCGGCGAGCGCGCGCGGGGGCAAGTGGCGAGGAGGAGCAGCGCGGGCACGGCAGGGTCGCCGGCGGTGAGGAGGACGGCGAGCAAACGTGGCGAGTCGGCGTCTAGGGTTCGGCGGCGGCGGTGGAATCGCGCGGATGAAGAAAAACAGTCGAGGCCGAATGGTTTTATGAAGGACTTAGATCCGCTCGACGCGCGATGACCGGACGCGGTGGTGCAGCGTCCGGTCACACTCCAGTAAGCTCCTGGAGTGACCGGACGCGTCCGGTGAGGACTGACCGGACGCGGTCAGAGTCTGGTCGTGGGGAACTCGGGAATTCATCGCGGAAGACCGGACGCGGTGGTGGTAACCGGGACCGGACGCGGTGGTCAACACAGGCGCGTCCGGTGCAGCGTCCGGTCACTAGGTCTGGAGTTGGTCTTCTGGATGACCGGACGCGCTGGTGGACGCCGGGACCGGACGCGGTGGTGAAGCATCATTGCGTCCGGTGCAGCGTCCGGTCCAGCGTCCGGTCGCTGTTCTTCGCCCTTCTTCGTTCCAAACTCCGACGCGACTTCTCCCAATCAAGTTCCAATTCAAAGAGACACAAATAAACACCAATTGGAACCTGATATGAGTGACCTCACTCAAACCCTCAAATTTTTTAAAATAGTTTGCCTTAGGCTAGTATTATTTTTAAGAAAAAATAGGCAATAAACACCCGAGGAGCGATGTATGGCCATGCAATAGAGTTTTTTCGGACCTTTAGGAGCGTCAAAATGCTCTCTCTATCCATGGACTAACACAGAGGTTGCTCAAAGCTAAACCGAAAAGAAACGACAAACAAACAACCATGCATATGCAATGCAATACAAGAAAGTAAAGCTAGGTTGCTTGTCAAGTTTGATCCACGGTTAGGCTTCTTCACTCCTCCAAAGGAGGGTTATCGTAACCGTGTTAGCCAAGCCCTAAATGCATTGCGATAAAATAAACATGACATATAATACAATGCAATGCAAGGGACAACACACGCTCATTTTTTAAAGTTGCTTGAATCAAGCACATTTAGTTCACTTCTTAGCCTACAAAAGGTGGCCTCATCCAAAGGTTTAGTGAAGATATCCGCTAATTGATTTTCACTTCGTACACCTTCTAGTGATATGTCATTTTTAGCAACGTGATCTCTTAGAGAGTGATGGCGGATATCAATGTGTTTGGTGCGAGAGTGTTGTACCGGATTGTTAGCAATTTTAACGGCACTTTCATTGTCACATAAAAGTGGCACCTTTTCAAGAACAATTCCATAGTCTAGGAGGGTTTGTTTCATATATAAGATTTGTGCACAACAAGCCCCCGCGGTAATGTATTCCGCCTCGGCGGTGGACAAAGCCACACTATTTTGCTTTTTAGATGACCAAGATACTAAAGATCTCCCAAGCAAATGGCACCCTCCGGATGTGCTTTTTCTATCAATTTTGCAACCGGCATAATCCGAATCGGAATAGCCAACTAGTTGGAATCTAGCTCCTTTGGGATACCAAAGACCAATGCTTGGGGTGTGCTTAAGATATCTTAGGATTCTTTTTACGGCACTTAAGTGAGGTTCTTTAGGGCACGCTTGGAAGCGAGCACACATGCACACACTAAACATGATATCGGGCCTAGATGCGGTAAGGTACAACAAGCTACCAATCATAGAATGGTAGAGAGTTTGATCAACCGGTTTACCTCCCTCATCTAGGTCGAGATGTCCATTTGATGGCATTGGGGTCTTGATTGGTTTACATTCTTCCATCTTGAATCTTTTGAGAAGATCCTTGGTATACTTTTCTTGAGAGATGAAAATCCCTTCTCTCATTTGCTTGACTTGAAAACCAAGGAAGAATGTGAGCTCACCAATCATTGACATCTCGAACTCCTTCGACATCAATTCACCAAATTCCTTGCAATAATCTTCATTTATTGACCCGAAGATGATATCATCAACATATACTTGACAAATGAAGATCTCCCCATTAAGCTTCTTGGTGAATAGTGTGGTGTCGACCTTCCCAATGGTGAAGCCCTTCTCAATGAGGAAGTCTCGGAGGCGCTCATACCACGCTCTAGGGGCTTGCTTGAGCCCATATAGCGCCTTGGACAACCTATAAACATGATTAGGATATCTAGGGTCTTCAAACCTGGGAGGTTGATTAACATAGACTAGTTCATTTATAAAGCCATTTAAGAATGCACTTTTCACATCCATTTGATATAGTTTCATATCATGATGTGATGCATATGCAAGGAGGATACGAATGGCTTTAAGTCTTGCAACGGGTGCAAAGGTCTCTCCAAAATCAAGGCCTTCAACTTGAGAGAACCCCTTTGCAACTAGTCTTGCCTTGTTCCTTACTACTATGCCTTGGTCATCTTGCTTGTTTCGGAACACCCACTTGGTTCCAATGACTCTTGCACCTTTAGGATGCTCTTCAAGTGTCCATACTTGATTGCGGGTGAAGTTGTTCAATTCTTTATGCATGGCATTCACCCAATCCGGATCTTGAAGAGCTTCTTCTACATTCTTAGGTTCAACACAAGAGACAAAAGAGTAATGTTCAACAAAAGAAGCAAGCTTTTGAGATCGAGTCATCACTCCCTTAGTAGGACTCCCTATGATGAGTTCTTGTGGATGTGCTTGAAGTAGAGGTGAATTTCTTCTATCAACCACTTGAGGAGGTGGATGGGGAGCATCAACATCTTGAGCTTGTGCCTCGGCTTGTTCATGAGAGATATAAGTGTCTTCATTTTCAACTCTCTCATCCTTGTCATCATCTTGAGGCACACGTGATGAAGATGGTGGATCAATGATTTGTACATCGTCTTCATCATCTTTTGGCTTGATGTCTCCCACGGGCATGTTCTTCATGGCCTCCCTCAAGGGTTCATCACCTACATCATCACAATTCTCAATTGCTCCTTGGGAGCCGTTAGATTCATCAAATTCCACATCATATGTTTCTTCAACCAAACCGGTGGCATGGTTAAATACTCTATATGCTTTGAACTTTGATGAGTAACCAACAAGAAAACCAATATCACAACGTCGTTGAAACTTCCCTAGGTGTTGACGCTTCTTGTAGATGTAGCATTTGCAACCAAACACCCGGAAGAATGAGACGTCCGGCTTCTTCCCATTAAGCAACTCATAGGGGGTCTTGCCAAGAAACTTTTGTAGGAAGAGGCGATTTGAAGCATAGCATGCGGTGTTGATTGCCTCGGCCCAAAACTTTTCCGGAGTGTTGTACTCATCTAGCATTGTTCTTGCAAGGGTGATCAAAGTCCGGTTCTTTCTCTCAACTACACCATTTTGTTGAGGAGTGTAGGTTGAAGAGACCTCATGCTTGATTCCAATTTCATCACAATAAGCTTCAATGTTGGTGTTGTCAAACTCTTTGCCATTGTCACTTCTAATTTTCTTTATCTTGACTTCAAATTCATTTTGAGCTCTCTTTGCAAACTTCTTGAAGCAATTTGCCACTTCGGATTTGTCATGAAGGAAGAAAGTCCATGTATATCTTGAGTTGTCATCCACTATCACAAGACAATAGAGATTACCACCCAAGCTCTTGTATGTTGTAGGCCCAAACAAATCCATATGTAGAAGTTCTAGCACTCTTGAAGTTGACATGAAAGCTTTGGTTGGATGAGTGTTTGCAACTTGTTTGCCCGCTTGACATGCACTACAAGGTTTGTCCTTTTCAAACTTCACATCCTTCAATCCTCTCACTAGTTCTTTCTTCAATAGCTTGTTGAGAGTGCTCATTCCAACATATGCAAGCCTCCTATGCCAAAGCCAACCAAGTGAGGTCTAGGTGAACAAATATGTCATCAAATTTGCATCTTCGGAGGTGAAGTCAACAAGATAAAGATTGTTGTATCTAAAGCCTTTGAATATCACTTGCTTGTCATCTATCTTTGAAACTTCTACTTCATTTGGTGTGAACAAGCATTGGAAGCCAAGGTCATAAAGTTGCCCAACGGATAATAAGTTGAAACTCAATGAAGCAACATAGAGCACATTTGAGAGTGAGTGATCATTTGATATTACAATCTTGCCTATACCCTTGACTTTGCTCTTTGAATTATCCCCAAATGTGATCTTCTCTTGACATATCCCATTCTCTTCAATGGAGGTGAACATACGAGGATCACCGGTCATATGTTGAGTGCAACCACTATCAATAACCCAATGAGATCCACCGGTCTTGTAGTTCACCTACACACAAGAGATCAAGCTTTTTGTTTAGGGACCCAAACTTGAGAGGGGCCCTTGACTTTCTCAACTAGTGACTTGGCAACCCAGATTTTCTTTGGCCTATTCTTGTTTGGGGGACCCAAAAACATGACTTTCATCTTTCCATTTGAATCTTTTCTTAGCATGTAATGAGCATTGAAGGCAAAGGGTCTAGCATGCTTGGGCAAGGGTTGTGGTGGTGGAGTTTTGCATTCATGAGCAAAGTGACCTTCTTGACCACACTCAACACATCTCTTTGGCTTGGGCTTTGACTTGCTTTGATGTTGTTGAGCTTTTGCCTTCTTCTCTTGATTTGCCAAGTACCCAATACCACTTCTATCCATCTTCATTACGGTGTTCATGAGGAGCTCACTTTGCAAATATTGACCTCTTGTGAACTTGCTTAGACCGGTCTTGAGATGCTCTTTCTCTTGCTTGAGCTTTTTGTTCTCTTCAATGAGTGACTCATTTGTTGTTTGCTTCTCAAGAGCCATCAAACCTTTAAGCTTCTTGTTCTCATTTGCAAGCTTCTCATTCTCACACTTGATCTTGGCATAATCATCATAGTTGCTTGACTCAACCACACTCTTGCCTTTGCTACTAGAACCTTGCTCAATGCTTTCAATGATCAAGTCATCACATGATGTAGCTATATCACACTTAACAACATTGTTAGTAGCATCATGTGTCTCAAGAGCAAGTTCATTAGCAACCACAAGACTATCATAGTCAATTTTTAATGTGGTGTATTTGTCTTTCAAAGAGTTATGTCTAGTGATGAGCTCATCATGCTTCTTCTCAAGTTTATCATGTTGATCTTTAAGCTCTTTATTGGAGGTTTTGAGCTCCTTGAGAGTGGAAGACATAATTTCATTTTGATCTCTAAGCTCACCACTAGTCTTTTGAGCATTTTCAAGCTTTGATGAGAGTGATTCATTTTCATTTTGAAGTTCATCATTTTCATTTCTTGTCCTTCTTATGATCTTAGTGTATTTATTTAGCAATTTTACAAGTTCATCATAAGAAGGTGCGTCATATTCATCATCACTATCACTATCATCATCATCATCACTATCATGGTTTTGTACCTTTCGTTCACCCTTGGCCATAAGGCATAGGTGAGTAGTGGACGATGATGGTGAAGGAGGCGGTGAAGGTGGTGGTGAAGATGTCGGTGAAGATGATGGCCCCATCACAAAGGCGGCAACCTTCTCTTTCTCACCATTGCTCTCATCTTCGGAGGACTCACAAGATGATTCAATGTCGGTGAGCCAATCACCAACAATGTATGCCTTTCCTCCCTTCTTCTTCTTGTAGAACTCCTTCTTCTTGCCATCCTTCTTCTTGTATGGCTTGTTCTTCTTCTTCTCATCTTCTTCATCACTTGAATCATTTTTCTTGCCCTTGTTAGTGTTCTTGAACTTGTCTTTTGGTGGTCTAGGGCATTGATGAGCTAGGTGGCCAAGTTCACCACAATTATAGCAATCCATCTCCAAGATAGGCTTTCTCTTGCTACTTGTGAAGAATTTCTTTTTCTTGCCATCAAACTTGATGCCACTCTTGTTGAGCTTCTTTAGCATCTTGGTGGTCTTTCTCACCATGAGTGCAAGTGATTCATCATCGACATCACTTTCACTTGAGCTTTCTTGCACCATCATAGCTTGGCCCTTCTTCTTCTTCTTGTCATGGCTAGCTTTGAAGGCCAAGTCTTTCTTCTTGGAAGATGATGAGCCCTCTTCCGGAGTGATGTGCATGTACATCTCATGAGCATTGATCTTCCCCAATACTTATGTCGGTGTTGCGGTGGAAAGATCACTTTGGTGAAGCACGGTGACAATGTGACCATACTTCTCAACGGGAAGAACACTCAAGATCCTCCTTGCAACATCCGATTGGCTCATTTGAGTGAGGCCAAGAGCATTGAGGTCCTCTACAAGAACATTCAAGCGAGTGTACATGTCATTAGCACTTTCTTTGGGAAGCATCTCAAAAGAATTAATTTTCTTTAAAGCAATGTGATAGCGTTCCTCACGCTCACTCTTGGTTCCCTCATGGAGAGCACAAAGATTTTCCCATAAATCATGAGCGTTCTTTGCATTACGCACACGATTGAAGATATCTTTGCCTAAGCCCCGGTAGAGTGCATTTTTGGCCTTTGCATTCCACCGGTCGTACTTCTCCTCATCACCAATGGGGTTTGCGGGATCCTTGATAGCGGGAAGCCCTTGGGTTGCGGCTCTAAGGCACCTGACATCTATGGCTTCGAGATACGCCTCCATGCGGATTTTCCAATATGGAAAATCATCCCCCTCAAAGGTGGGAGGTGGTCCTTCCCCGTTAGACATCTTGCTCTAGGCGGTAAAGCCTAAATTAGGAGCAACACGGCTCCGATACCAATTGAAAGGATCAAGATGCCTAAGAGGGAGGGTGAATTGGGCTTTTCTAAAAATTAATTGCAAGAATTAAATCCTACAAGCCGGAATTCACCCCTAGTGCCTACTTGTGTTCCTAGAGAGTCTACCGACAAAAGTTTTGCACCCTAGTTTCCAATCCTAGTCTAGCATGGCAATTCTAGGAATGTAAATCAAGCAATGAAAGTAAATACGAGAATGTAAATGCTTGAATGTAAAAGGGCAAGGAACACGGCGATGTTTTTCCGAGGTATCGGAGAGTCGCCACTCCCCACTAGTTCTCGTTGGAGCACCCGCGCAAGGGTGTAGCTCCCCCTTGATCCGCGCAAGGATCAAGTGCTCTCTACGGGTTGATTCTTCGACACTCCGTCGCAGTGAATCACCCAAAACCGCTCACAACATGAGTTGGGTCATCCACAAGCTCCGCCGGATGATCACCAAACTCCCAATCACCACCAAGCCGTCTAGGTGATGGCGATCACCAAGAGTAACAAGCTAGAACTCTCACTTGACCACAACGAGCCCAAATGAGAAGGTGGATGCACACTTGCTACTCTCTAATTGCTAGTGAGGAACTCTCAAGCTTTGATTCTCAAATCTCTATCCTCACTAGAGCTCTTGCACTCCCTTGCACTCTAAAGGATTTTCTCAGCTGATCAAATGAGCAAGAGACCTCTAAAAGAGGTGGAGGGGATGTATTTATACACCCCAAAGACAAAACGAACCGTTACGTTCTGACACGGGCTGACCGGATGCGCCGGTCGAACTGACCGGACGCGCCGGTCGCCTGTAACGGTCAAAAACTGATTTTTCAACTGAGTGACCGGACGCGCCGGTCAGGGGTGACCGGACATGTCCGATCGTGCAAGGAGCTTACTGTAAACGCACCGGACGTGAGGCCGCGTCCGATCGGTGATGACCGGACGCGTCCGGTCGTCTCTGGACTTTACTGGACTGTGACCGGACGCGCCGATCACACCCAGGTCGCGTCCGATTGGGTGTTTCCCTCAAGTGACACGTGTCGGCCACTGACCACCGCGTCCGGTCCTCGCGAGGACCGCGTCCGGTCGTCAAGGCCGAAACCCTAGTCGACGTTAAGTACTGACCGGACGCGTCCAGTCATGCCGAAGACCGCGTCCGGTCAGGGGAAAACAGCCCGAAACTTTTCGAAACGCGTCGCAACTTGAACCAAGTTGCTTCCAACTGAACTTTGAGCTATTCTAGAGCTGCCTAGCGCCAAGTTTAACAAGTGTGCACCACACCTAAACATAGGACTCGCCTAGGTCAAGCTACCCGCTCATGCCCCCCTTTATAGTACGGCCAAAAGAGAAAAACGAAGATCCTAACGACTATTCCGAATGTATCTCAACACCTCGACATCTGGAACTAACCGTCCTTAATCTTGACGTCACTCTTTTGAAAACTGAAACGATTTCCATCAAGGGACATGAATACCATGGTGCCCAAAGCAGTTATAACCTCCATGACCTAACTTACCAAAGTTTCTGCAAAACACACGTTAGTCATGGTAATAAAGCGTTGTCATCAATTGCCGAAACCAAACCTTGGGGCCTAGATGCTTTCACTGCGGAAGAGCACGCGGACGGCGTCGGCCTTGGCGCTGGAGCGGATGGGGAGCTTGTGGGTGGCCGCGGCGGCGGGGGAGAGTCCACAGGAGATCAGGTAAGAGACAGTGGCGGGATAGGGCTCGGAGGGCACCCACAAGGGTTGCTAAGGAGTGGCCGTGGCCCGTGGGAGAGGGCGTCGCTGGGGCTTGTGCCGATGGCGGAGGGATTTGGCAGGACCTCATTTTTTTTTGAACTCGGAAAGCTTGTTTCCATTAGACATCATCTCTAGCCAGGTCACTGGAGACCAGGTTGGAGACAAAGGTGGGGACTTGGTTCATGAACACGGTCGAACCCGAGCTAACCACACTCGTCCCATGCATTGCAAGGCAGTCTGCCACTTTGTTGCAATTCCTCGGACAATGCCGAATGTCACAGTAATCAAACGAGAAGCCAATGAAATCTCTGATTTGCTTGAGGAGGCTGCCATCCACACTTTGATCAAGGTCCAAAGAGGTCAAGCCCCACACCAGCTCTGTCGCATCAGTCTCAAGGATAATTCTTGACATACCCAACTGCACAATTCTCTGGAGACTGTACAAGGCAGCAAGAGCTTCAGCTTGAAAAGAGGTGGCCACTCTGCAAAGATTGCCGTAGCCTCCCTCCAAAAACTCGCCGAGATTGTTCCTTGCAACAAACCCCCACCCTCTCTGATTTGTAGCTACTCTGAAAGCGCCATCAATATTGATCTTGTACACATTTTCTGGAGGAGGATCTCATTTGTTTTGTCTGACCTGTTGTTGGCCTTGTTCTGTTTTCCTTCTCTTTTCAAAATGTGCCACGTAAAAAACCACCAGAGAGCATACCTCAGAGCATGTGATCCTTTTTTTCCCCAGCATTCACCTTGTTCCTCGCCGACCACCATCTCCACAACAAAACAACAATCTGTAGCTGGATGTGTGATGAGAAGGACCATACCTTTTGCATCATGTCCCGACCAGAGTGGCACGCTGCTAAAATCTGACGGTGCTCCTCTAAATTCAGACCCCTCCAGCACTCCTTCACTTCTTTGCATTTGAAAAAAAGGTGACCAGCATCTTCATCTAACCTGTGACACATGGGGCACAAGGTATCCTCCTTCATCCCTCTGCGAATCAAATTCCGCCGTACTGCCAAGCTGTTATGAACTAGACGCCACATGAACATCTTAACTTTATTTGGCACCTCTATGTCCTAGATTTTATCCCATTTGAACACAACGCCTTCTGCTGATCCTTGCTCTGCATTTCTGTTCAGCTCATATTCTCTTGTTTGAACATGCCGCCGCCGCCGCCGGCAGATGGAAGCGAACATGCCGGGTGCCTGGCCGCTTGGGATTGGCGTACTAGTGCGGTGGCGATTTCCGGCCCGGAGGCCCATCTCCAATACGTTATGCTATGCCCCTTAAGAAGCCGGGCCTGGGCTTTGCAGCCGCAGCCTTTCCTCTGCCGTGGCTCCGTCTCATCAGCAGCCTTCCTCTGCGGCATCCTCCCCGCCACCGCCCACCGGACCTCTGTCGCTCACCTGTTGCCAGTTGCCACTCCCAGGTCCAAATGATGAAGTCCCTCCTCTTCTCCGCCCACCCCACGCCGCCGCTCCTCCCCGCCCCCCGCCTTCGCAGGCTCCTCCGCTTCCGCTTCCGCGCCTCCTCCTCCGCCTCCGCCTCCGCCCCGCCCCGAGCCGACCGCCGCTCCCCCCGGCCCGCGCCGTCGCGCCGCCCATCCTCCTCCTCCCTCTATGCGCGCCCCAGCCTCCTCGAGATGGAGCGCGAGCGCGCCACCCGCCGCGCCGACGTTGACGCCTTCCTCGCCTCCCTAGGCGTCGACCCGGGCGAACTCGCGGGCCTCGAGCTCCCGGTCACCGTCGACGTCATGCGGGAGCGCGCCGAGTTCCTGGGTTCCCTCGGGCTCACCCGCGAGGACCTCGCCGCCTACCCTCTCGCTCTCGGCTGCAGCGTGCGCAAGAACATGGTCCCCGTCCTCGACTACCTCGGCAAGCTCGGCGTCCGCCGCGATGCGCTCCCGGACCTGCTGAGACGGTACCCGCAGGTGCTACACGCCAGCGTCGTCGTCGACCTTGCCCCCGTCGTCAAGTACCTCCAGGGTATGGACGTGAGGCCTGCTGACGTGCCGCGCGTGCTCGAGCGCTACCCGGAGCTCCTCGGGTTCAAGCTTGAGGGCACCATGAGCACTTCCGTGGCCTACCTCGTCGGCATTGGAGTGGGGAGGCGCCAGATAGGCAGCGTCATCACCCGTTTTCCAGAGGTGCTTGGCATGCGCGTGGGGAAGATAATAAAGCCTTTCGTCGAACACCTTGAGAGCATTGGGCTGCAGAGGTTAGCTGTTGCGAGAATAATAGAGAAGAAGCCATATGTACTTGGATTTGGGCTAGAGGAGAAGGTGAAGCCTAACACTGAGGCTCTTATGGACTTTGGAGTGAGGAAGGAAGCTCTAGCATCCATTGTGATGCAGTACCCCGACGTTCTTGGACTTGAACTGAGGGACAAGCTTGTTGCACAGCAGAGCTTGTTTGAGTCGAGCATTTTGGTTAGCCGTGAGGATTTTGGGAGAGTGGTCGAGAGGATGCCGCAAGCCATTAGTCTTGGACGAGCTGCGGTTCTGAAGCATGTTAATTTCCTCACAGCTTGTGGATTTATGCTCTCTCAAGTGAGCAAAATGGTTGTGGCATGCCCCCAACTGCTCGCACTAAACATGGATATAATGAGGATGAATTTCGAATACTTCAAGAATGAGATGGAGAGGGATTTGGAGGAGCTGGTTGAGTTCCCTGCTTTCTTCACATATGGCCTCGAGTCGACTGTGAGGCCTCGGCATGAGATGGTGTCCCGGAAGGGCTTCACATGCTCTCTTGCATGGCTTCTTAACTGTTCTGATGCCAAATTTGATGAGCGCATGAAGTATGATACAATTGGGGTTGAGGAAATGGAGCGTGAGGATTCTTCTGACTTGAATGCATTTGTAGATGAGGTAGATAGTGAGGAGTATGAAGACAGTGATTATGATGACTCTGATGATGAGTTTGTTCGATAATTCATTTCATCAGTCATTAGATTGTCAATTTCGAAGTATGTGGTTGGTACGCGAAATACCAAACTATATCTTAGAGGTCCTGTCCTGTATGTTCAGATATCCTTCAACATTGTATGTTATAACTGCATAAGGATCCATTTCTCATCTTCCTTACCGACGTATTCTCTCCATTCCAAATTATAAGACGTTTTGGCTTTCTAGATACACAGCTTTTGTTGTGCACTTAGATATACACCATGTCTATACACATAGTAAAAGCAATGTATCTAGAAAATCCAAAACGTTTTATAATTTGGAACTGAGGGAGTGCTTGGCAATTCTATGCCAAAACACATATGAAACCATATTTGTCATGCATGCTCAGAGGTTAATAACACGAGAGCAGTGGACTGAAGATTAAGAGTGCTGACTGGTTTTCATATGGTATTGAATACAGAGGCTCATTTATGGAGGGTGTAGAGAATGCAGAGGATAAAGGTGTTTATGATGACTCTGATCATGGTTTTGTTCAGTGATTTGCTTAATAGTATCAATTGCTATTTGACCAACTTTGCATGTAGGCCATAAGCTTGATGCTCTATTTTGTCATTCGATTGTCAATTCTGAAATATGTTTGGTAAACCAAATGCCGGATATAATCAACTGTATAGAGGACCAGTATTACCATATTTCCTTGAATGTTGTATGTTTTAACTGCATAACTAGAAAAACTCAGCGCGGCTTTGCCGCGTCCTCCTTTGAATTCACCAGCTTAGCACTTTTTTTACAATTACTGCAAAAGGTTTAGCAGTTGAGCTACGAGATTAGAGTTATGATGATTTTGAAGTTGAACTAAGTTGTCGTTAATAGAGAATAATACAATAGCATCTTGAACATTACCGAGACCATGGTCACATCATAGCAATCTGGTTTCTTGAGTCTCCTGATGCGACCTGATCATCAGATTAGTGATGGTATTCAATTCGGATTTCCTAGTATGGATTCAGCAGTTATCATGGTCACTTTTTTTTTTATGTGTTTTTAAGTTTTTGGGGAGGTTTATGGCGGCACTATTCATTTCTCTATACAAAGGATAGTTTTTGAATAATATTTATTCGTTGTTTGATAAATACGCATCTCTGGAAGGTTCATTCTTAAGGATATTAGTGCGTTGTTCTGGAAGATTCGTTCATAAGGATTTTAGTGCGGCGTCGTTAATTTGGGGTACGCGCTGCAATGTTTTTTGCCTTTTTTTTTGGTTTCTTGGAGTCATGGAAATTTGGGCATGACTTCCAAAGGAAAAGGAGGTTCTTCTTTTTCTTGCCTTTCTTCCTGGATTTGTTCCCCTTTCCAAATCTTTTGCATCTTGTGGGGTCTATATAGATATATAATTACATGACTTTGTAATTTATTTACATTCTCCTTTGTTTATTGTCGTTTTATTGTCATATGATATGATTTGTTTTCATTTGTTGATGTGCAGGGTTGGGCAGAGGCTTTGCAGCTTTGGGCCAGATACAGTGCTCTCGTGAGTATATTATGCCATATGGTTTACAATTTTGTGTGAGCATGTAGAATGGCTCCTATAAAGGACCAGTATGATGTTTCTGTATGAGTTGTCACTAGGAAATCTTCTATGGACTATGGTAGTGTGTTGTGTTTGAGGTCCTTGTTTAGTACTGTTTCCATTGTTTGTTGTTTATTAATGTTTCCATAGCTTGTGAGATGATCATGATTTTTTTTTTTCAAATTTGTTCAGTAGCAACTGTGCTCACAATGGTGAGGCTGATGACTTTGCCTCCACCACCTCCTTTGATTGCTGGTGTTGAACCACTTAAAGCTGATGAAACAAAGGCGCCATTGAAACCTAGGAGTCTGGTCCAGAGGAATGGCTTTGGCAGAAAGGGGCAGCTGATAAAGCTGATAACAAATCACTTCAAAGTTTCTCTCATGAATGCTGAAGGTTATTTCTATCATTATTATGTGGGTCTCTAATCCTTGTCCAAGTGTCATTTCTTTATTTTCATCCTCATACCTTCATTATCAATGAAGTTGTCTTTTACTGGTTGCAAGTCAATTTGAAGTATGAAGATGATACACCGGTTGATCACAAAGGGTCGGGAAGACAAGTGATTGAAAAACTGCAGCAAACTTAAGCTGCTGAACTCGCAAATAAAGATTTTGCATATGATTGTGAGAAGAGCCTGTTCACAATTGGTGCTCTTCCTCAAGTTAAAAATGAGTTCACTGACGTGGTTGAAGACTTTTCAACTGGAAAGTAAGCCTCAGTTATTTTGATTGATTTGTCATTATCTACTATGATGATAATTATCCTAAATGTTAACTTGACTTTCTTGCTTTCAGGACTCCTGCAAATGGCAGTCCAGGCAATGACAGTCCTCCTGGAAGTGACAGGAAAATGGTCAGAAGGCCTTACAATACAAAGACACACAAGGTCGAACTCTCTTTTGCGGCAAAAATTCCTATGAGTGCAATCTCACAGGCCTTGAGAGGTCAGGAATCAGAGCACACTCAGGAAGCAATTTGAAGGACATTATTCTGAGGCAGCACTCAGCTAAGCAGTATGTAGTTGTTTCATGCAATTCTGAGGTCATATATTACAAATATTGCTGATATTATTGACGGTTCTTGCAGTGTAGCCATTCTGTGTCTTTAACTGTGTCCCTTTTTGCTTCCAGGGGTTGCCTATTAGTAAGGCAATCATTCTTCCACAACAATCCTTCCAACTTTGTTGACCTGGGTGGTGGTGTTGTGGGCTGTAGAGGGTTTCATTCTAGTTTTCGTGCAACCCAGAGTGGACTTTCACTCAATATTGGTCTGTTCTTATCATCCATATGCCATGTTTTAATCTATACAATACAATGATAATTTCTCTCTATGCAGTTGATAATGTCTGCCAGTTTAAGAAAAGTAATCGTCGAGTCCAGTTTAGTTTAAAATGACAACATTCACATGCTACCTATCATTAATTTCAATTACTAACCCGAATATGGTAATCAGGAAGGGTTACATGCATCATTTGGTTTACCACGTACTTCCTCTGGTACCAAGTTCTAGAATTTCTATGATATCTTTTTAAATCAATATTTTAATACTAATCTCTTCCGTAAATTATTTTTAGATCAAGCCGTTTCGGGAGTGCCAGTGCGCCTGGCACAACAAAAAGGTAATGTCTCATCACATGCACTGTGAAACCTACTCGGGTAGTTAGCAACGTCCTGGAGCTAGGTGTTGGCTGGGAAAGTGATTAACGTTATTGGAGTCAAGATAAATCTCTGACTAACACTCATTTCATGGCATCTGCGTAAGGTCTACGGTTTTAGATTTTCGTTTTTGATTTGGAATGTTTGTGCAATATAGTTGCTTTTTTTTTATGGGATGCATGTTTTAGGTGCAGTGTATTGTCTACCCGTCAATTTGACGTGGTATCAAAAACATGCAATGAATAGGGTCAAATTTCGACGTTTACATTTTATCTTTCTTACTGGCATACTTACAATTTGTGTCAAAACAAATATGGAACAATTTTTCTCATGTATGTTCAGAGGTTAATATTAACAATAAGAGCAGATGTCTGAAGACAGTAGAGTGCAGATGGGTTCCCTATGTTATTGTAAATATTTTTGACTGATGAAAGATAGGTTCTGGTTTTTGGCTGCCAGCTCCTTAACAAATGCTGTCAGTTACATCAGCCTGGATGTAGTGTGGTGTTGTGGCGGAATCGCCCGAAGTAACTCACTTTCGGAGGCATTTGTCTTTCACTAGACACTAAGTACCCCGAAAGTGAGCTAACCCGAATAGTTCCGTCGAGCACACCACAAGGGAGAATTTGAAACAATCCACGTTTTACATCCAGAATTCAATAATAAGTACGAGCTTACAATACTTAGTCCATTTCATATAATATAGTCTTGAAAATTATTTAGTACAATACTAGAGTTCAGAGTGCGATAATTAAACAACGGAATTTAAAATAAAACATCTAGCGGAAACGATACAAGCACCAGAAGAATCCTCTATATAAGAGCTAACTTATTAAACTACACCTGCAACAAGGGTAAATAAACCCTGAGTATAAAATGTACTCGTAAGACTTACCCAACTAATGGGAGTATATTTCCCGACTCTCAAGGATATGATAGGCTATATGGCTTGTTTTTTATTTGGTTTTGCGGAAAGCACTACTAGTATTTCGTCCTTAAGATAAAGTTTTATTAGGAATCAAGCCCCTGTTCGGCTGAGCTTATCTAGCACGGCTTATCAGTCGTGAAACAGTGTTTTTCTCTCACAGCAAATCAGCCACAGCCGGCTTATAAGCTAAAAAATAGCCTGCCGAACAGGGCCAAGATTAGTTTATTATCCAACCATTCTATGTAAGCACCTGTTCTGCTTTCAAGCCAGAGTTAAGCAATCAGAACCATTTTTACCATCTTTCATATTCCAGTTCTTACTATGGTGCTAGATCATAGCTAAGTCGTACCGTCACGTAGAAATGGTGATTCACGAATCAATGTAGCCTAGCTGAGGATCCCGAAAACACACGTCTTGCTTGTACCCAGGCATAAACAAGACCAACCTATTCCACTCCTGTCGAGAGGTCTAGGTTCCTGTTCAAATTTGGACTCCAAGCCCTCACACTTGAGACCCAGTCTCAATAGACCTTCACCTTTTTCCGCCTCCAATTAGTCGATCCGGAAAGAGCCGAAATCCACGACAAGAGAGTAACGAGCCTCCCGCTTCTATAAAAGTATGTGCTCGGGATAATAAATCTGTGACCTGATTACCATCCACAGCAATGGACGATCCTCAATCGACGCGGACAGGGAAACAGTGCAATCAAGCTATGCCTCGTGGCCGCGGAACATAACTTGTCACACCCACCAATACCCAAACTATATCCCTGCCTAGTCACTAATTCTTTTCCATCATTTTATCACGAGAGTAGTGATAATCTCCACCTACTGTGTGAGTAACAGCAGGTTATCCATGCTACCGATAAACCTAAGCATAGCAGCTACTCGCTTCTGTACCAGTAAGACTCATAGGTATTAGAGAAAGGAGCAACGACGGGAGGAGTATAATCCGGATGGGCTACGCTTGACTGGGGCCAGGATTCTACTGCAGTCATCACGGACCAGAGCAATAATAAACGCCGACTATTTAATTTCCCTCGGTATGTTGACGGTGGTAGTTAATGACAGTGGGGTCACAGTAATTGTTTTTGATGGATTAGACGCCAGAGATGGACGGCGCTCCGCCGGAGCTCTGAATACTATTTGAAGCCCAGGCTTCAAAACAGTGTGTGTATATATATATATGCGCACGTGGTTTCCATAAAATTTTCTGCAACGTAAATGCACAACAAATATACATAGTGATTAGCAAAATAAGAGTTATGCACCGGAGCTTGCCTTGGTCAGGCGCGGTGTCAGCTGCGTCAGTCAGTGGCGGCTCCGGGACCTCCTGCACGAGAATCTCCTCCTTGTACTCCTTGATGATCTCCTCGAACTCGTGATCGCCGATGGTCACGATCTCCGCCAACTCGTTCTCTATAATCATGCGAGGATGATATCATAATTAAAATGTAAGCCAACAATGCTAAAATACAACAAGTGCAATACCAACGAGCTATAGTTTAACCATATACTAACTAGCAGGCTATTACCACGAACCAGTGAAACTAATTTTCAAAAAGCTATAAATCTTATATTTATGGTAATAATTGGCTGAGAGCAAGATCAGCTTAATATTTATTCATAGGACCTATTCAGGGGGCTACAAAAATTACAGGAGGTGCTAACACTTAAACTAACATGCTGTAAAAATTTCGAGGTTGAATGTAATTACTATGTGCTCATGGACACAGAGCACGCGGTGGCCGTGGCTGTTCTGGCGAAAGAGAGCCCTGGAGACGGAAACCGGCTGCCGTGTGAGTATCAGAGACCTACCACGGACACGGATACGACAACGGTTGAGAAGGAGGGTCGAGGGAGGCTGGCCACGAGCGCGTGGCGAGACGGCGGCGCTCCGGGCTGGCACTCGCGGCGACGGTGGTGGCTTGGTCAAGGGCGGCAGAGGGTTACAGGCAGCGTAGGAGCGTGCCCACGCAGGGATGCAGGGCGCTGATGCCGTGGTGCCGTGCGGGGTTGGAGGCAAAGAAGAAAGGGTCTATTGCAGTTGGATTGCTCGGCTGCTGGTGCTGCACTGGTTGCTCGGCTGCTGGCTATCATGTATGCACCCACACCAGACTTGCACGGTCTCCTCTTCCTCTCTTTGACTAATGGACACCGTATTAACTCAAGATGGAATAATGGCCTCGGCACTTGGGAACCTCACGCCTGCAGAGAGAGACCAAGGGCGCTGGCGCGTGCTGCTGCAGGCCCTAGTCAATTGGTCAAGCTCGGACCATTATCCCTGTGGTGCTGACCTATTCCACATGAAAAAACAGATCGAGCAAGCATGTGACAGCTAGGTACATATTAAGGGTCAATAACTACTTAGTGATCGAATCTCTATTAGCTAGCAAATTAGGTCAATTATCTTGTAGTAATTAATATAAGCAGTTTTAAGCATTTAACTACTCATCCCTCCGCTTTAGAAAAACATAATAATTATCTCGCTCTACCACTTATCTGTGTGCCATTGTTCTTAATTACACCAACTTCTCGTGCCGTTGAAACGAAGCCACCACATGAACTCTAGAGCTAGCATTACTGACAGCTATAGCTATATATGTGATGTTAATTTGTAAATGAATCATCATTAATAAACTAATATTAATTTATTTCTTCAAAGATATAACTCCTCTCGCTCGCGTGGAGCATACGGAGGATATAGGCCCAGCCGGCCTTCAATGCTCACGATTCCAAACCAAGTCAACGCGCCACTACTAGTGATCTGCATGATTGCGGCAGCGGCGTGGGTGTGGCGCACACGCTGGGAGCGGCAGTGGCGATGCGCAGCGTGCGGCAGCTCCCAGCCCACACGGCCGTGTAAATGATGGCCGCAACGTGCGGTGCGGTACGTGTGTGAATGTGTCGTGTGCACAGGGGCGGATTTGGGCCCCGGGCTGCAGCCCGGGGCAAGGCCCAATCACAGTGGAAATAAGCTTCATAAAAACACATAAAAAGGCCAGGCAGTCCAATAGCCCACCCCGAGATGAGCACAGCCCAGCAATCTCCGATCCTAACCCTGGACGCAGGCCGCAGCAACCTGACTCGGCTCTGACCTCTCAGTCTCGTGACCACGACAGCAGGGGAGAAGGAAACCATGCACGATGGCGCCCCTGCCTGCTCGACTCCGGCCTCCTGCCTCCGCGTCCTCGCCCTCCATCCATCCGCCTTCCTCGTCTCCTCCTCGCCTCCTCCTGACTTCCTGTGTCGCCCTGCCCCCACTAGTCGCCGCAAAGCCCGCCACTCGTTGACCCGGACACGGCCATTGCCCAGCAGGCAGCGGCCGCCGGCAGCCGCGGTCCTCGGCCGCCCCAGCCCCCAGCCCCCGGCACCCCCAACTCAACCACTCGGCAGCAGCAGGTGAGATCGCTACTCTAATACTCCCTACTCCCTAGCATGAATTTGACTTTTGAGCACTGGATTTGTGGATTTCCATTGCAATTGTTATATTTGATAATTCATATCTTAGGGTACAGACGCTAGAATGGAAAGAGCCGGTGGCAACAACAACGGTTGAAAATGCCTTCTCGGCTATGAATATTATCAAAGACTAAACAAAGAAATAAACTGAATGATGATTGGATGAATGATAGCATGGTATGCTATATTGAGCAGGTTTTGTTTGCATTGATTGAAGATGAAAAAAAATTCTAGAGCGCTTTCCAGGCTTAAGAAACCGTATAAGATGAATTTGTCACGCGAGGCATACTAGTATTAGTACATTTCAATGCATATTGTTATCTTGCTTTTTGAAAAAAAACTAATATTTTAAAAAAAATTATGTAGTATCAAGGATGTCGATATAAGTGGTGTCAAATCATGAAGACATATATTGATTTGTTTTGAACATGTAAGGCTCTCCAGTTGGTACTTTTCTAGGTTCTAGCCTCAACGTTCTTCGTATTGTTTGAGCCTTACATTAGATAGCCTGAGGCGCAACCCGTTTCTGGATCCACCACTGGTGTGCGTGTGTGTTGGTCTGTCGACCACTTGCTACTTAGGGTTTCCAATTCCAAGTGTACTAGTACTACTACTATCACACTAGTAGTTAGTACAGACCAGAAGAGAGCAAGTTTTCTTTTCGTAGTCCAAATGTTGGATGGGCTCACGTGTAGGCAAGGAAAAGGGAGAGGTAGGAATAATTAACTAATCTAGTGTCTAAATAGTTTTCCATGTGCAATATATTTCTTATATAAATAACATCAAAAATGTAATTTAGACTGAAAAGTCAGGAAGGGAAAAAGATAGAAGAATCAATGAGACTTGACCACGTAGAGCAACAGAAGCAAGGAAAGGCTGGCTTGCTGTGGGCTGTTTGACTAGAGTACGCAACACACTGCTCCTAGTCACGGTGGAAACAGAAGCAAGGAAAGGACACGAACAGAGAAGTCAAGTAGAGCCAACGGAGACCTGTGGGCACATGCTGAAAAACTCCCAGCATCATATTAGCTCTCAGGCCTGTGCTGACTGACCTGCACCCTCTCTCTAGTGCACAGTAACACCCTCCCTCTCTGTCAAAAATAGTTGCATGTAGCAAGCGGGTCACTAGCGTAGCGTGCGGTGCGCCGGCGAGGACGTGGGCGGGATGCGGCAGGCACGGTCCTGGCAGCGGGTCACCCGGCCCTGGCACGACGGGGCAGCGACCACGACGACCGAAGCGAGCAGGGCGACCACATGCACAGCAGCGGCTGAGTCAAGTCTTCTATACTTAGGATTGTCTTCAACATGAGATTGGATTAAATTCTAAACTTTTGTTTTTGCAGGCCACAAAATATTCTGATGGTTCTAAGATCCTGTTCACTTACTAGAAAACTATGACATTTTCATAACTAGAAGCAACGAAATTTTTATATACATGTATTTAATAAAAAGCCTCATCACGACACCAATTATTATAGACATGTCAATAGTCTTGTATTTCCTAATGATTTGACCTATCATTTTTACGAAAATAACAAGATTAAGCAACACACCAAACATGAAATGAAGGATAATTATGATGCTCATGACATGATTAAGCATTTTAATTAGTGCTTAACACCGTGTGTTACAAGTGTGAGCAATCTTTGCAACGTTGGATCATTGCCCCGGTTGTCTTTCAAGTTCTGGCAACGATCTGTGCTGGATACTGTAATTTTCCATTTTTCCTTCAGTGAATCTGTAGGGTTGAAATCTCACCCTCTCTTTCCCAAAGGTGCATGTAGGTGCGCCACACTTCATCCCTGTTCGTTTCGCTGAAATTTGGTGCTGATGAACAGGGCGAATATCATCGTGTAAACGATTCACATGGTATAGTGTGAAACTTCAAATTCGTTGCCCAGCTCTTCAACTGGAACTTGGTTCTGTGCATCATTCCTTCAGGAATTAGGGATTGTCTCTCTCCAAAGATGGACAACATCAGTTTTCAGTTCAAGAGAGATCTTGGCATCAGTGATCAGATGGTAGTAGTTTTCCCCCCAAATTTCATATTAGCAATGCAAAAACTAATCAAACAAGGTACCTAAAAAAGAAACAAGGAATAATAAATTTGAAGGGACTGTTGCAGCCATGCAGGTCTCCTGGATTTTTTCGTTAATGCTACTGTTCGGTCATCCGGACGGACCGACCCCGCCCGAGTCGCCCAACAGACCCTGCTGAAGGCTCTAGTTTGATTTTGGTGAATTGATGAAATCCTATGTGCTAACCTATTTACTCTAGTGATTATGAGATAGGTGGCACATTCCAAGTGGTGAAGCAAATGGTGAAGATCAGGATAATGGTGTGACCATGGTGATGATCAAGTGCTTGGACTTGGAAAAGAAGAAAGAGAAAAACAAAAAACTCAAGGCAAAGGTGAAACTTGATAGGAGCCTTTTGGTTTGGTGATCAAGGCACTTAGTGAGTGTGATCGCATTTAGGATCGATAGTCGTACTATTAAGAGAGATAAAACTCGTATCGAAATGCAGTTATCAAAGTGCCACTAGATGTTCTAACTCATTGCATATGTATTTAGATTCTAGTGAGTGCTAACACCTTTGAAAATATTTGTGAAAATATACTAACACACATGCACAAGGTGAAACACTTGGTGGTTGACATATTTAAGCAACGGTGGAGAAGTTGGTGAAGTGAAGGAGGTGATTGTCACTGTTTTACAGTAACCAGACGTTGAGGTCGAACTGATCGGACGCTGAGTAGAGTCCGGTCATTTAAAATTTTGCTTGGTGCGCTTGGGCTCTGACTGAGGTGTGACTGGACGCAGGGTCAACATGTGACCTGACGTGTCGCTTGAGAGTCCGGTTGAGGCTGACATATGGTGACCGCAAGCGCGGAGTTGAGGCTGTGAGGATCTGACGCGGTGGAGCGTCCGGTCGCATTTTAGGCGCTCTAGAACGTCTCTGGAAACGACTGACACCGGGCGCTGGAGTTGATCGGCTGAAAGGTCTTGATGGCTAGAGGGAGGGTGAATAGCCTAATAAAAATTTCTACAAAGTATGCTAAACAAGTTTATCAATATAACAAATAGCGAGAAGCGAGTTTTGCCTAGCCTATGAGGTGTTGCAAGCCACCTATCCAAATAACAATTCTAATATATTTCACTCAACCGCACAAGTCAAACCGCAAAAAGAAAAACAACTAGAGCTAGCAAGCTACCAAAGCAAAGAGCTACTCTAGCTACACTAAACAAACTAGCAAGATACAACTGCGAAAGTAATGCAAGTGTGAGTTATAGGAGTTTCATCGAGGGGCGATGAATTGAGCCAATCAAGAAATAATTCAAAGTGATGATATTCAAGATAATCAATCCACCGAGACAAATCAATCACAATCAACGAAGTGAAGACACGATGATTTATCCCGAGGTTCACGTGCTTGCCAGCACGCTAGTCCCCGTTGTGTCCCCCTCAACCACATGGTTCGGTGGCTAATCGGTCACACACCGAGCCTCTCAAAAGGCGTCATAAGAACCTACCAAATGGCTAGGAGTTGCAATGACATGAGCAATCCACTAGAGTTGGAATTCGGCGCTTTGTCGGGGAACCACAAGAACCCCTCACAAGACAATCACCGGAGCCGGCCACGAACAAACACCAACACATGCCGGACTTCCTCCAAGCTGCTCCAAGCCGTCTAGGTGGCGGCAACCACCAAGAGTAACAAGAAACACTGCAGTAAATCAATCCCCCAAGTGCCTCTAGATGCAAATCAATAATTGATGCACTTGAATCACTCAATCTCACTCAAAGATCGCGATCAAATGCAAAGGAGATGAGTTGGGATGAGAGGGGATGCTTTGGCTTAGCTCAAAGTGCTCACAAGAATGTTAAAAGTCCAAGAGAGGGAGCCAAGGACTGACCACCAAGTATTTATAGACGTACCCCTTCAAAAAGAGCCGTTGGGCTGAAATCGTGCACGACTGTAACACCCCGGGTGTTATAGTACTAATTAATCTGCCATGTCATCATAACGCATCGCAAAGCATCCATGTTTAGGTTAACCTTGTTATGCATCAACCAAAACAAGTTTACTTATCTAGATTGGATGTGCTTTTCAGTGGTGTGATCCGAACCGAAAACCCTATTTTCGAATGCCACCGCAAATATTTAGTCAATGCCCTGCGTAATTTGAGGTGGGTGACTGTGTTGCTCACTAGTGTCAAGTGTAGGGTATGAGCTCAAGTGCAACACATAAAATTAATCTCCAAGTTTGAGTTTGAGTTGGAGTCTAAAAACTTGTCACGAGTTTTCTGATTCGAATTTAAATTCAAATTTGGGGAAAATGTAAAAGAATTTTAAAAGTTAAATTGGTCAACCAAGAGTGACATTTGGTCAACCATGTCATGTTGGTCCAAATGATGCCCTTGGATGATGGTTTGATCATTAAGTAATCACTAATTAAAGTAGCAACAAATTCCAATTGCAAATTCCTCCGAAAACCCTAAATTTCAAAACCCTGTTTTACCCCTTTTTAAATAATTCAAAATCTAAGCAAAATTTGGAAAAAAGTTTAAAACCAATTTTGTAGAACTTTTCAAGGGCTACAACTTTGGTGTTTTGAGTTTTCAAAGTTTTAGTGTAAAATGTGGAGCAATTTTGAAAATAAGCAAATTTCAGATTTGACCCCCCTTTTGTCCCCAAACTAAGATTTCAAAATGGAGGCAGAATTTGAAAATGTTTTGAACAGAAAAGTTGTAGGTCTTGTCTAGGTGTACAACTTTGGTGTTTGGAGATTTTGAAGTTTCAATATAAAATCCAAAGTAATTTCTAAATTATCAAATTTCCAAAATGTGTCCCCTTTTGAATTTAAACTCAAATTTCAAAATCCAGTTAGAATTTGAAAAAGTGTTCAATACAAAACTTGTAGAGCTTGAAATTCTGAAGATGTCATATCTTGGAAAATTTTCAAGTTGTTACATGAATTTGACAGTAATTTGAGAAAAACAGTTTGAATTACAAATTTTGGGGGGGGGACAGCTACAGTACACCGATGAATCACCGTCGGGCAGCGGACGGCATGGGCGCCGGCGAGATGCCGGACGGCTTCCACGGCCTTCCAGGCGCGCCCTCGGCCGCCAGCGCGACGACGCGAGCCTGCCCACGTTGTTGCCGCGACCGCTGCCTACATATATGACCGGGTTACCGTGAACGTTTTCTTCTTCCCCGTTTTCGTCACCGCCACCGCACAGATCCGCCGCTGCCGCTACCAAGCCGCCTCCGGCCACGCAAATCACACCAACAGAATCGCCTCGCCCTCGCTCACATCGTGAACCACCAGTGCTAGCTTAATTCTGCCTGGATCGCAGCAGCCACCGCTTCCCGTGCTTAACTTCGGCGACCGAGCCACCTCACGTGGCCAGCCTCTTCCACCGCCGCTCCGAGCTTCCCGTGCACCTCGCTGCAACCACTGTGAGCCCCTGATGCTTCCCATGCTCTCGGTTTAGTCGCTACCACACTATATCGCTGGGACGCCGGTCACCGTGGCAGTCGTGCCGCCATGGCCGTCGGGAGAGTCCTTTCGAGGCCGTAGGGTAGCCGCTAGGTGGGAAGATGGATTCGCCATGTTGTGCTGATGCTGTAGAGTCGCTTGGTTGGGTGACCGAAGCAGCAATCGCCGGCCGGCCACCGTGTGGGCATGGCCGGGTCGCGGGAGAGAGCGGGAGAGCGAGAGGAGAGAGATGACAGGGGGGTCGGGCTGTCAGTGAGCGAGGGAGAGAGCACGCGCGCGCGCGGCCGTTGCCGGGCCGCGTTGCTGGGCCGCGGGCACGGTGCTGGGCCGAGCGCGGGTGTGGGCGGGCGCGAGCGTGCGAGCGGGCCGCTCGGCTGGGCCGGACCGAAGGGAGAGAAGGGAGTCGGCCCGATTCAGATTTTGTTTTTCTTTTTCAAAATTTTGAATAGTAATGCTATTTGTTTATTTCACTAAAAATTGTGTAGAGCTCCAAAATTCCTGAAAATTTTTGTGTGAGCTTCTCAATGTGTAAACTACCTAGGAAAAATGTTAAATCCTAAATTTGCTTACTTTGTGCAGTAGATTTAATTAGTTCCAATAAATATTAAATACAACTTCCATGAATTTTAATAATTAAATTATTAATCCAAAAATTATGAAATTTATTGTGACACTGTTTTAGGTCATTCTTAATCCATAGAAAAAGTTTAGACTTGTTTAGATAATGTATGATCAACTATTAATTATGCCCTAATTAATTAAATAGTAAATAAATGTTAATTTGATAACTTTAAGTGTTGTTTGCCCTTTTGATTGAGTGATGTCCTTAGGTCACTACTCTTTGGTGATCTTTGGCACCTTAATTTCATGTTTGAGCTCATTAGTAACTTACTTAGTGATAAAAGCTGGTATTGCTGGAGTTGTCGCTTCTAGTTAGTAGGTTTACTGTTTTACGACTGTAGCGCGAAGGAAAGTTGTACTCAAGTCGTAAATTGTGGCATATCATCATCAAGCATCATGTTTATCATCAAGCATCATGTTGAAGCATGTTATATACTCGTGTAGTTCCCGCTTTCGAAGAAGTCGAAGTTGTCGAGCAAGCTTCCGGAGAAGAGCTATCGTCGGTGGGTTCCGGACCAGAAGTTGGAGTCTGTGAGTCCGAGTTAGTCGGCGCGTCAGAGCAAGGCAAGCCCCGGTGCATTTAAACCTACCTTGAGATTTACAAATCTTTACTATTTATACTATGGTTTATTGCATTAAGTAATTAGGAGTTGAGTGATAACCCAATTGATGCATTATCATCCTTGATTATTGCGATATCACCCTTGATACCTGTTTTACTGAAAATGCGTAATATGCTTCGCTATGCTTAGAAGTTAAGCTTTTAAATGAAATGTTTACATGGCCATGACGACATACTTAATGAATATTGAAAGATGAGAATGAACTTGAAAGATCGGGCGGGTGGTTTGGCCACTGCTAACATGCATTGGGAAAGGAGTCTCAATGTAGTGTTTCCGCCTTGTCAGTTAAGGACCGTCCGTTGTAAGCCTGCTTGTGTTTTGAGACTTTGCAACTAGCCTCATGCCTTGGGTAAGCCCAAAATGTTAGTGATTCCATTACGAGAACGTCTAACCTCGCACTGGGAGTGGAGAGATGGCGGGAGTAGCGTGTACCCTCGGGGCCAGAATCGGGCCAGGTTTGAGGAGTACTGTACTCTCGGGTGGCGATGGATACGTTCTGGTTTTGGGAGATCTAAATGAGGGTTGATATATGCAAGATTCGGTTCTACATATGTCGTGAAGTTAGAGATCCCTAGCTGGGTATAATCGGTTTGTATCGTCGTTTGCTCCTCGGTTATGGAGACTTGATCACCTGACTTACATCGTAGTTAAAAACTGGAATTGAAAGAAAGAATGAGAAAGGTTTTGATGATAATTACTTTGATCTAGATTAGGATCACCTAGAATTGGTTAATGAACCATCAATGGTAAAAGTAAAATACTGAAGGTAAGGACTTACTTTAGTAAGCTTTTCTGCAAAAGAAAATTTTGAGTCTGGATTACCCGTACCTTGATTCCCTAAAGCTAGCATGCCCTTGGAGTCTGTTTCTTAGTCGGGTAAGTCTTGTTGAGTACTCTCGTACTCAGGGTTTGTTGAACCCCTTGTTGCAGGTGCGGTTCATGAACAAGTCTGCTTTGAGCCTTGTTGCATGACCGTCGTGGCTGAAGAAAGTGACGACGAGTAGACTGTGTGGCCTTTGGGCAAGGCATCTCGCTTGTGTGTTGTAATAAAGTTACTACCGATACTTCTCTACTACTGGTTTGTAATAATGCTACATAAGGTTTGAGGTTTGAAAACTGGTTTGTAACCCTAAGTTATTGTAAGACTTCCGCTACTTTACTTTGTTGAATATTTTGAATAAACTGTTGTAATATTGCAATACTCCTGTGATTGGATCCTGTTTGGAGGAAAGCAGACCTTTTAAGTTACGAGGAACATAAGTACGGCTGTCAGAGGTCATTATGACGATGACGGTTTCATGTGGGCCTTCATAATTAGAAGGTTCTATGACAACGATAGACGCGGTCTTGGCGTCTGATGCATGCCCGAGTGCCACGTGTCCACGCATTTGAAATCCAACAGTCTCACGCCCAATTCTCGACAGACGCGTACACGAGTTTCACCTCAGCGTCTGTCGCCCCGATAGACGCAACATAGAGAGCTCCATTTCACGAAAACGATCGACAAACGCGTCCCTTGCTCGCCCGTCAGACGCTGCCTGAGCGTCTGTCGCTCACACGTTTGCCCGACCGTGAAACCCTGGGCAACAGACGCTGACACAGCGCGTCTGTCGCTCAGGCGTCCATGCGTCTGATGCTCTGGCCGAACAATGGCCAAGCCGGGGCAGGCCAACAGATGCACCCACGACGTCTGTTGCTACCTGAGCTGGCGTCTGTCGCTGATATTTCAGTGAAAAACGATCGCGCGACGTCGCCACTTCTTCCAACTTTCGGCGTAAAAGAAAATGGTCATTTTAATTCCTCGAAAACGCCTGAATCCCGCCTCGCAAGCTCGGCGGGAGGGAGAGAGGACCCCAAACCCTCTCTACCGCTCAAACTTCACTACCTTCGCAAAGGTGCTAACACCACCAAGTGATCATCGTCATGTGCGAGTGTGTTAGCATTTTCATAATCATTTTTTGAGACATTATTAGCTCTATCCAAATGCATATGCTCAATGAAATGTCACCTAGAGGCACATGCGAGACATGAAATGATACACCATTTCCCCTCTTCATAGTACGGCTACTAAACCTAAACATGATCACACCCACTAGGTGTCTTGATCACCAAAAGCAAACCCTAGCAAAATACCTTTGCCTTGAGCTCCATAGGGTTGCACCTTGTTCCTCCTTCATCACCATGGTAAGCACTTCATCATCCACACTTGATCATCATGCTTCACCATGCTATGTGCTAATCATCCTCTGCTACATACAATCTTAAGCACATGATTAGCACTTGGGAATTGTCACTAATTACCAACACCAAACATAGAGCTTTCATCGGCGCGTCCAGTCGACTGTTGGGGGGCGTGGTGTTGTGCTGACCTAACGCGACGCTTGTGAGTCAGGTCGATCGAGAGCGCATCCGGTCATGACTTAAAGCGCGCGAGAACGGGTACTAGTCATTGGCATCGCACAGCTAACATTCGAAGCAGGGGACACGTGGCACTCATCGGGCGACCGGACGCTGGAGGTGTGCGTCCGGTCACCTCTGACCGGCGTGTCCGGTCGGCTTAATGTGAGTTGCCCATGGTGCTCAATGTAACACCCCGGTGTTATGCATGCATTTAGCATTGCAAATCATACGCATGATGCATCATTTGCATTCATAATCACATGTGAAGTAAAGTATAGCTTTGAGTTAAAACATGTGAAACGTCGCTTTGAAACATGAATGTTGTATATACTTGTTAGATTTATTTTTGCCCTAATTATGCTCGCTAGATCAATAAAACATGTTTGGTTGTAAATACAAATCACTTAGAAATAATTATCATGCAATTTGGAGCAAAGTTGGTATTCAAACTTTTGGCAAAATATGCTTTTTAAAAATATTCTTGAAAATGGTCAAAAACCCTTCATATTTAGCTTTTACATCCCAATTCAAAATCTATGCAGAATTTTTAGTTGGTCCCTAAAGCAAAGTTGTAGAGGATTAAATTCTAAGCAACTTTTATTTTTGGGCTATTTCCAGAAAAGGTCATCTTCTTGCTCAAAATGTGATTTGAAACTATTGTTTGAAATTTATTTGAAAATAGAATTTGGAAAAAAAGTTTTCTCTCCTTAATGGGCCGCCGCCTCCCATCCGGCCCACTGGCCGAAGCCAGCCCAGCTCGCTCCACCCCGCCTCCTTCCTTCTCCCATGCGCGCCGCGCCCGACCGCGGCAGGCACTGTGTTCCCCGTGGCCGCCATGTGCCGGCGCCGGCGGCACCTGGCGTCCGGTGGCCCCACGGCCGTGCTCAACCCCCCACGCCTCGGCTCCATCAGTCATGCCCGCTCACTCCCTCTCCATCCTCCTCGCTTCCGCACCACAGCTCAACAAGCTGAGCGGCTCTTCTCCGCCACCACTGCGCGTGCGCTTGCCGGAGACACGTGTTCCGGCCACCGCGCTGCACCAGCGAAGCCTCCATCTTCGTGACAGGTCCTTTTCCCCCTCGTGTAGCTCGTGCTCGGTTCGGTACGCCTTGGTAAGCTTCCTCCGCGCCGAAATAGCTCGTCGGACTTGAGCGCTCCTCGCCGGAGTGCACTACTCCGCGGACCTCGCTCTCTCGCTCCTCCTCTCGCCCCAATTTTGAGCGCATCCGCACCCTCTCACTCTCCCGGTGCTCGGACGCCGCTCCCCGTGCCACACCGTGGCCGGAGGCGTGCTCCCGCCGGTGAGCCGCGCCACCGAGCCGCCATGGCCAAGGGCGAGCTCGATTGCGAGCTCCTCCGGCCTCGCCGCTTGCACCAATGTGTCCGCCTTAGCACGGTGGTCACGGTGGTGGTGACCTCGTTGCCGGCAACCTTGCCGTCGGCGAGATCCCGCGGACCCGCCGCCGCCTCTACCTCTTCCCGCTGACGGGTGGGGCCAGGTTCCCCTGTGGGCCTGCCTATCTGCCTCTCCCCGCGCGTGCGTGTGCACAGCCCTGGGTGTGCTTAGCATTTTCGACCGGTTGGGTTTAAAATGATTTTGAAAATGGATTTCCAGAAAATGAGAAAATGATTCCAAAAATCATATCTTGAGATTTATGGCTCCAAAAATTGTGAAACAAATTTTTGTAGACTTCTTAGAAGTAGATCTATGGTTTAAAAATATTGCATGTTGAATTTGTGATACTTTTCTGTGGAGCTTTATTTAATTATTGAAATTGTTGTTTTCTTGATAAATGCATAATAAATCATAGAAAGCTCAGAAAATTATAGTTCCAATTTTTTTAATCTTCTTTAGTGATGTACTTTACATGAAAAATATATGTCATGCATGTTTTGTAGAAAAAATTTGATGTGTAGTTCAAGTGCTTTTATTTGCTAATTTTTGTTATTTTGCTAGAGAGAAAAATATGTATAAAACATGGGCCCGAGAATTTTTATACAGTGTTTATATACTAAGTAGAACATAGGAAAAATGTTAAATCTGTTGTTTGATACTTTTCATAATACAAAGTATTTTCATGCTCATATTTGGGCCCTAGTTTGTCATTTTTGTGTAGGCTATTCCACTTATCCAAATGCCATGAAAATTTTATGGTAGTCTACTTAGAGTAGTAATATGCCATGGTAATTTTGTAAGATTTTTCTGTGCTACCAAAATAGATGTTGCTATTCAAACCTAATGATAATTAGGGTTTAGTTAAATCTTGCCTTATGCATGCTTAGGGAATTAGTGAACCTTTGGTGTATCTTTGAAGAATTTTAACCTGATGTTGTAACTTAGCATGTTAGTACAGTGGTTGTAGTATTAGTGTGGCAATACTTATGTGTGACTACATGGTAGTTAGTAGTAGAAAAGAATGTAGTAGATGACATGTACTTATAGCACATGTTCTTGGATGATGTTGACTACCTTGTATGAGAATTTTACTATACTCTACCCATTAAAAACATATTCATTATGCGCATTTCATCCGATGCACCTTTTTGCATAAGCACTTACGCACCTGCATCATACAGGATCGCAAACAGAGAATCCAGTCGTCGTACCCAAGGATGTAAGGTCCAAAAAGGCTAGAGGAGGGGTGAATAGCCTAATTAAAACTTCTACAAGAATTACTTAACCACAAGTGTTAGTACAAAAGGTGTTGAAGCAAAATGCACTAGCTCTAACTAATTAAGCAAGCCACCTACACAAGTCTAGTACAAGGCTATCCACTAAACACAACAACAACTACAAGCTAGATACAAGGAGTAACGCGAGAGAAGAGCTTCAAGTGATTATACTGCCGTGTAGAGATGAGAAGAACCAATCAATCAATCACACAAGAGAAATCCTCGGGAAGAGAACGACACAAGAATTTATCCTGAGGTTCACTTGCTTCCCGGCAAGCTACTCTCCGTTGTGGCGATACACCCACTTGTCGGTTCGCGAGCTAATCGACTATCAAGAGTCAAGCCCTCTGTGGCGGAATCGCCCAGTTTAGCACGCTTTCAGGGCACTTGCCTTCCACTAGGCACTAAGAGCCCTGAAAGTGAGCTACACCAGATGATTCCGTCGAGCCCACCCGATGGGAGAACTCGAACGCTCCACATTTTTCCACCCGGGATCCAATAATGAGTACAAACTTACAATACTTAGTCCAGTTCATACAATACAGAGTCTCAGAAATAGTTATTACAATACCAGAGGTTCAGAGTGCAATAATTAACAGCGGAAATAAAATAACATCTAGCGGAAGCGATGAGAATCCGTCTGTGCCCACCAGAAGAATCCTCCACACACGACAAACCTGCTCAAAATGCACCTGCAACAGGGGTAAAAATAAACCCTGAGTACACAATGTACTCGCAAGACTTACCCGACTGGGAATTTTATTTCCCGACTCTCAAGGATCATGATAGGCTTTATGGCTTGTGGGTTTCTTGTATGCGGAAAGCAGCACTAAGGGTTTGTCCTTAATTTCTTAATTAATTTTTTTAATAGCCGTATTTTATTCATTAACCAATGTTCTATGTAAGCACCTATGCTATAATCAAGCAAGATTTGAGCACAACAGAAGCAATTCTCCCTCTTTTCCTTTCCAGTTCTTACTACGATGCCAGAGCGCAGTCAAGCCGTACCGTCACGCAGAAACGGCGATTCGCGAATCAATGTGCCCAGCTGGGTACCCCGAAAAACACACGCCCCGCTTGTACCCCAGGCACAAGCAAGACCAACCCGTTCCCCTCCTGTCACAGGTTTCCAGGTCCCCGTCCAAACTTGGACTCCTAGCTCCCGCATTCGAGGCCCGGCCTCAATACGGTGCTAAGACCTCCACCTATCCCCGCCTCCAATCAGTCGGTCCGGAAAGAGCCGGAGCCCATGACAAGAGAGTAACAAGTCTTCCTAGCCCCCATCCGCTAGTATGTGCTCGGGATAAGGAGATCTGTGACTTGACCAGGGTCCATGCAACGAACGGTCCTTAATTGACACGGACAGGGAAACAGTGTAACCCAATTGCGCCCCGTGGCCGCGGGACACAATCGGTTACACCCACCAATAACCATACCACATCCCTGCCCGGTCGCCATTTCCTTTCCACCATTTTTCCTAATATAACAATCATTAGAGTAACTCCCTATTGTGAGCAACGACAGGTTACTCACCCTACCGATGATCCTAAGCGAAGCAACTATACGATCCTGTACTAGTAAGACTCATTGGGTATAAATATATATGCATGTGGGTATCATAGAAATTCCTGTAACTTAAATGCACAACATTTAAATATATATCATATTTGCAAAAATAAGGGTTATGCACCGGGGCTTGCCTGGGGCAGGTGCACAGTCAGAGGTGTCAGTAGCGGGCGGCTCCTGGAACTCCTCAGGTACGAAGATCTCCTCCTCGTACTCCTCGATGACCTCCTCGTAGTCCGGCTCCTCCACTGCCACGTACTCGACTCCCTCGTGATCTACATGCATGCAATGATAGGACCACATTTAAAAAGGTGACAACGGTAACTCTAATAGCTGAAATGGTAAGCTATCACTCTTTCAACTAACAAGGTTGACTTGATGCAAAACGACTCCCGCAACTAACAGGCACACCACTTTTCCGATTACCGATTTACCACAGGCATTACTAGGGAAAAAAATTAGCTACCCTAACAAACAAGCTATTTGATGGCCATAAAATTTACAACAAGCATCTAACAATATTAAGCATCTACTGTAAAAATTTTTAGAGCTAGGGCTATCCTCTATTTACCACGTAAAATTCTACAAAATTGGTTGCATCAATAAACGTCATTTTAAGCAGAGATTTAATCGACCGAGCAACACTATAGTCGTGCACAAAAGGAGTTTACTAACTGATAGGGCATGAATTTAGGAACTCAACAAAAGTGGTTTCACGATTTTTGGACATCTATACAAGTCGCAAAAATTCCTCAAAGTTGCTTCAGAAATTTAATTACAAAGGTATTTCTAAAAAAAACCGAATCCTTCGGCGCGGCCCGCAACTCAGCGAACAACGGCCCAGCCGCGCGGCCCAACTGCGCGCAGCGCGCGCACGCGGCCCACGGCCGGGAGAGGCCTGCGCTCCAAGCTATTTGTCAAAAACGCCCCCGCGCTTTCAGCAAATCGACCCGCGCTCCTACTTACTATTCCAAGAGAGACAAGTAATGCAACAAGGACCCTGCAAACTTCTCCAGTTACCACGGCCAGGTCCCTAGCCACCCCTGCGCTCGCCGGCGCGGTGACACGGGCACAGGCCCGCCGCCCCGAGCAACCGGGAACTTCCCCGACGCCACTAGGAGGCCGACACTCACCTACAGGACAAGGCGCAGCCTCGGACAGCGGTTGGACGAGCCGGGATGCGGCGGGGCGGCTCCTCCCCGAAGACGGACAACCTGCGACGGCGGCAACCCCGTTCCGGTGAGCTACGGGCTTCCGAGAAACAATAGAAACAGCTGCGAGCACCAGCGACTCACCACGAAGCTACCCGAGGCGATGGTTCGGTCAGAGATGATCGGAGCTGCGACGGCCACGTGCGCCCGAGCGGCTCGGCGGCGCACCGCGGCGGCGCGCCCGCGCCAACGCCGGCCAGGCGGCGATAGGGATCCTAGGGTGGTGCGCAGGGAGGGGCGGGGGTGATGGCGAAGCTATCGGTGCAACCGATAGAGCTATGGGTGCCCCGGTGGAGGACTGACCAAGGAGAGGGGGAAACTCGACCTTAACAGCGCGGTGGTGGCAACAGTCCCGCGCAATTGACGCCGTGAGAGCCTCGGTGACCGCCGTGCGCGGTCCAGAGGGTAGCCCGGTGCCCCCACTCACCTCCGGTGCGAGCAATTTCAGAACGGGGGCCAGTGTAGCCAACTACACTTGCCGCGGCTCGACTGACCCGGCAACAGAGCAGGAGGGGAAAGGAAACGGGAGATGTCCGGCTGGCAGCTGGCTCCCACGCGATCACCGCCCGACCGGGACGCGTACGCGCGCGAGCTGTGCGGTAGCGTGGCGTGCGCGGCAGCGGCAGCGGCGTGCTGTGCCAAGGTACCGATGCGACGCGAGAAGACGGCGCCGCAGTGGCCGGTGGCCGACCAACACGCCGGGACACCGCGGCACCGAGCGGGGCCAGCAAGGAATGGGGTCGAGTGGCAGGGGAAAGAGAGCGACGTCAGCCCACCAGCCCACACGATCGACCGGGAGGTCAACCGAAACAGTGCGACGCCGAGGGGAAAGGCCTTCACCGCGACGCCAAGGGCAGAGCCGGCCAACCGCGTAGGGCAACGACTCCAAGCGGTGACCGCGCTCAGGAACCAGCAAACCCGACGCCACACGCAAGCACGGTTTTTAAAGCTCTGAAAAACTCCAACTCGGCGACAACCTACCCTGAACCAACCTCACTCCACTCAAGACGGCTTAGCAGGCTACCCACCCGAGCCAACCCACCGCAGCAACACCTAGCCCGATATCGCAAACAACCGAGCTCAACACGACAATGTCAGGCTGTTAAAACGACGTGGAAACCTAAGTCCAAAATTACGTTGCGAGTTCACTTTTCGGGTCACCGGTAAAACTAGCTAGGAATGTAATTACTTGACAACACAAGTTGCACTAACCACTACGCCCTTAGCTCTTCATATCACGTTTAGGGTTCACATCTATGTTCTGTAGCAGTTTCGCTAAGAAAAATTAGTTTCCAGCCTAAGCTGCTAAACTCCGGTTGAAACGTCAAATTTCAAATACCCTTTTTATTTATTATTTTTAACTTACCGAAAGGATCCTACGCACTTCAGCATTAAACGAAACACCAGAAAAAGATGCGCATGCTCCGCTTAGATGCATTGACACGCAGTAACACCGGGGGTGTTACAGCTCTACCCCCCCTAAAAGAAAATCTCGACCCGAGATTTCCCGTGCCTAGTGTGGAGAAAAGAGGGTAGGGCAAACTTTCACTGAACGGTTTACCTTCAGGGGCTAGATAAGAGATGGGGATAATGCTTCAAAATATAACTCTCAAGTTCCCACGTTGCTTCCTCTTCCGAATGACGCTGCCACTGGACCTTGTAAAATTTCACCACATTGTTCCTGGTCACTCTCTCTTTTTCGTCCAAGATTTTTACCAGATGCTCTTCATAAGAAAGGTCCGGTTGAAGGGAAAGTCCTTCAATTTCTACTGCCTCAGTGGGAACCCGCAAACACTTTTTCAACTGGGACACATGAAAAACATCGTGGACAGCTGACAAAATATCCGGGAGCTGAATGCGGTAGGCCACGGAACCACGCCGGGCCAAAACCTTGTAGGGCCCAACATAGCGTGGGGCTAGCTTCCCACGGACACCAAAACGATGCACACCTTTCATGGGAGACACCTTGAGATACACATAATCCCCAACTTCAAATTCCAAGGGCCTCCTTCTTTTGTCTGCATAGGTTTTCTGTCGATTCTGTGCTGCCTTTAAATGACTCCGGATAATCCCAACCTTCTCTCTTGCTTCAAGCACAAAGTCAGGCCCGAAATAACCACGGTCTCCCACCTCAACCCAGTTGAGTGGGGTTCTGCATTTCTTGCCATACAGAGCCTCAAAAGGTGCCATCTGGATGCTCTCTTGATAGCTGTTATTATAAGAAAACTCGGCCAACTTCAAACATTCATCCCACTTTTCAGGAAAAGAGATGACACAAGCTCTCAACATATCTTCAAGCACTTGATTCACCCTCTCTGTCTGACCGTCGGTCTGAGGATGATAGGCTGAACTTCTGAGAAGGCGAGTACCAAGACATTCTTGGAGTTGCGTCCAAAACCGTGACATGAAAACTGCTCCACGGTCAGAAATAATGGTAAGCGAAACTCCATGAAGGGTCACAATGCGATCAAAATACAGCTTGGCATACTGCGAGGCTGTATACCTCGTACCCACTGGAAGAAAATGAGCAGTCTTAGTGAGGCGATCCACAATGACCCAAATAGAATCATGGCCCTTGGCGGTGCGAGGTAATCCTGTAATAAAATCCATGGAAATATCTTCCCACTTCCAGACCAGAATGGGCAAAGGCTGTAGAAAACCCGGCCTCCGCAGATGGTCTGCCTTAACTCTTCCACAAATATCACACTCAGCAATATACTTGGTGATATCCTGCTTCATGTATGACCACCAATACAGCTGACGCAGATCATGGTACATCTTGTTACTCCCCGGGTGAATAGATAGCTTGGATTGGTGGGCTTCCTCCAGAATCCTCGTTCTAAGCTCCTCATTACCGGGAACCACTAACCGGTTCTTGTACTTCACCACACCTTGCTCATCAATGCTAAAGTGCAGACCACGCCCTTCATACATCAATTTCTTGATGTGGGGAATCTCCAAGTCATCATACCTTTGTTCCGCGATGATTTGCTCAAGTAACTCCGAGACCAAAGCGATCTGTGCCAACACTGCAGAGTGAGAGAGAGGCACGGACTCTTCCTCAGGCACGTGTGACTTGCGGCTCAAAGCATCAGCCACCACATTAGCTTTTCCCGGATGATAATGGACCTCCAAGTTGTAATCTTTAATTAACTCAAGCCATCTCCTCTGCCTCAGATTCAACTCAGGTTGAGTAAAAATATATCTAAGGCTCTTATGGTCCGTAAAAATATGCACTTTATTCCCCAACAAATAGTGTCGCCAAATTTTTAGAGCGTGCACCACTGCAGCTAGCTCTAAATCATGGGTTGGGTAATTCACTTCGTGCTTTTTCAGTTGGCGCGAAGCATATGCTATCACACGCCCCTCTTGCATAAGCACACACCCAAGCCCAGTTCTGGAGGCATCACAATAAACATCAAAAGGCTTCTCAATATCCGGTTGAGCCAGAACAGGAGCTGAGGTAAGGAACTTCTTCAAGGCCTGAAAAGCTTCTTCACAAGCCGAATTCCATACAAACTTGGCATCCTTCTGAAGTAACTTGGTCATAGGTTGGGCTATTTTAGAGAAATCTGGAATGAAACGCCGATAGTATCCGGCGAGACCCAGAAACTGTCGGATCTGATGCACGGAGGCAGGAGACCTCCAATCCAACACATCCTGAACCTTGCTAGGATCTACAGACACACCCTCAGGGGTCAGAACATGTCCCAAGAATTGAACTTGATCCAACCAAAACTCACACTTGCTGAACTTAGCGTACAGCTTGTGCTCTCGCAACCGAGTCAGGACGGTGCGGAGATGCCGTGCATGCTCTTCTTCATTCTTGGAATAAATCAAGATGTCGTCGATGAACACTACTACAAACTTATCCAACTCCGGCATAAAGACTGAATTCATGAGATACATGAAAAATGCAGGAGCATTTGTGAGACCGAAAGACATGACTAGGTACTCATACAACCCATACCTAGTAGAAAAAGCTGTCTTTGGTATATCTTGTGGCCGAATCTTTATCTGATGATATCCCGACCGAAGATCTATTTTAGAGAACACCTTTGCCCCAGCCAACTGATCAAACAAAGCATCAATTCGAGGCAAAGGGTACTTGTTCTTAATGGTTACCGCGTTGAGGGGACGGTAATCCACACACATGCGAAGAGTGCCATCCTTCTTCTTCACAAAAATGGCAGGACAACCCCAAGGTGAAGAACTGGGACGGATGAACCCTTTATTCCGCAATTCTTCTAACTGCTTCTTCATTTCAGCTAACTCCTTTGGCGCCATACGGTAGGGACGTCGAGAAATAGGAGCAGTGCCAGGCTCTAACTCAATGGTGAACTCCACATCTCTATCCGGTGGTAACCCCGGCAAATCATCAGGAAAAACATCTGGGAACTCACAGACCACTGGAATAGAGGTGAGATCAGAAGAGGCTTCCACAGTTGCAGCAACTGGAGAAGTGAGTTCCGAGGGAATGAGAAGAGACATCCTATCCTCAGACCCAGGAAGTCGCAACTCAACAACCCTTCGCTTAAGGTCCAACACTACCCCGTAAACCTTCAGCCAGTTCATGCCCAGTATCGCATCAATGCCATGCCCAGGTAGCAACATGAACTGAAGGCGATAACTGTGGGTGGCTAGCACCAAACTGACAGTATCCGTCCGGGTGTTGATAAACATGTTCGCACCCGGAGTGCTGATTCTATAGGCCTTAGGGATGGCCATAATAGGTAGATTATGCCTCTCCGCATACCCCATGCTCATAAATGAATGCGATGCTCCAGAATCAAATAACACAAGTGCTGGATGAGAGTTGATGGTGAACATACCAGCCATCACAGGTTGATCCTGCAATATTTCCTCGGCCTCCGTATAATTCAACTGTCCCGAACGGCTCACTGGGGCTTTCTTCTTGATAACCGTCCTCTTGATCAGGCGAGAGTTGGCAGACGGCTGGGCAGACTGAATAGGCCGGTTCTCGGGACACTCTCGAGCAAAGTGGCCCTCCTTGCCACACTTGAAACAGCCAGTAGACTTGACCATCTGTCCCTGACGAGGTGGAAACTGCTGTCCCTGTGGCTGTTGCACCTGCTGGGAAGGTGCACGGTACTGAGTCGTCGGAGCCTGACGAGTCTGCTGAGGCTGTCGCGACGGCTGTCCACCAGGAGAATGGTAGGACATCCTCTTAACAGCCTGCATCTTCTGCGCCTGCTGGTGACCAGCAGACCCAGAAATTCCCCGCTTGCGCTTCCACTCTGCCTGAGTGTCACGCTGCAGACCCTCCATAGCAATGGCTGCATTCATCAGGGTGCCAAAAGTCTGGTAGTTCCTAGTGTACAACTCCTTCTGCAGAACACAAGAGAGGCCACGGTAGAAGCGGTCCCTCTTCTTCTCATCTGTGTCAACGTGAGTGCCAGCATACTGTGCCAAGTGGTTGAACTTGTTGACATAATCCATCACGGACAGGCTTCCCTGCTTTAGGTCCAAGAACTCTGAGAGCTTCCTGTTCAGAACGCCCATCGGAATGAAGTACTCTCGGAAAGCGGCAGTGAACTCCTGCCAGGTCACCCGATGGTCCGCCTGCTGCATGGCGTTAAAGGTATCCCACCAAGCACTGGCAGACCCCAGCAGCTGCTGTGCGGCGAAACGCACCTTCTGCTCATCGGTCACCGTGAGCAGCAGAAACTTTTGCTCCAGCACACGAAGCCAATGCTCCGCGTCCAGAGGCTCAGCAGTCGGTGCGAACGTGGGTGGGTTAGTCTTTAAGAAGTCCTGATAAGAACAGGGCCTCTCAAGACCACGGGCACCACCCCCGTCCCCACCGTTGCCACCGGGACCCCCACGAGCGAGGCCACCGACAGCCTGTGCCATCAGCTCCAGGGCACGGGCTGTCTCACGACGAGAAGCTAACAACTCCGCCATCATCTCCGCTTGAGTCATCAGAGGCGGCGGTGGCGGTGGAAGAGGAGCCAAGCGTGGGGCGTCATGACTGTCCCCGACATTCTCGCGACCTTCCTCCGGGTCGCGGCCCTCCGGGTCACGGCCCGCTCCAGCGCTGGTACTCCCGTGAACAGACCCAGCTGCCCCGCGACCGGACCTCAGGTTCATCTGTAACAGATAAGAACCAACCATTAGGGCACTTCTCCCGATTTAGAGGACGAGACTGAGATGATGATGCGGCCTTCGAAAGGATTAAAGCAATTCATTTTAATTCTTATTCTACCCTGCTACTATCTGTGATTATCGTGAAGGGGTTTTTTTTTAACCAGGTTTTTAACTTAGGAATGCATGCATCGCCCTACACGCTCACTCAAGCCGGAAATATAGCGGCCTTTCGCTAAACTTTGGCACATCGTACACTCACTTCCGAAACTAGCGTTTCCTTACGCAACGTAAGTTAGTGTACCTGCAGAAGATAGTTAGGAAAAACAGTGCCACTATCCTAGTAAACCATATTGCTAGGGCTTAATACTTAACTACGTCGACTTTACCGCATCCTAATTTTTATAAACCTTTTGTTGGTCAAATTTTTAAGCCTTTTGAAATAGGTGATTTAGCTTGTAAGCTCATTATTGGCTCTGGTACCACCTGTGGCGGAATCGCCCAGTTTAGCACGCTTTCAGGGCACTTGCCTTCCACTAGGCACTAAGAGCCCTGAAAGTGAGCTACACCAGATGATTCCGTCGAGCCCACCCGACGGGAGAACTCGAACGCTCCACATTTTTCCACCCGGGATCCAATAATGAGTACAAACTTACAATACTTAGTCCAGTTCATACAATACAGAGTCTCAGAAATAGTTATTACAATACCAGAGGTTCAGAGTGCAATAATTA
Organism: Saccharum hybrid cultivar R570; assembly: GCA_038087645.1. Lineage (NCBI taxonomy): Eukaryota > Viridiplantae > Streptophyta > Magnoliopsida > Poales > Poaceae > Saccharum > Saccharum hybrid cultivar. The sequence continues at coordinate 23,695,433 of JAQSUU010000496.1, forward strand.
ACAGCGGAAATAAAATAACATCTAGCGGAAGCGATGAGAATCCGTCTGTGTCCACCAGAAGAATCCTCCACACACGACAAACCTGCTCAAAATGCACCTGCAACAGGGGTAAAAATAAACCCTGAGTACACAATGTACTCGCAAGACTTACCCGACTGGGAATTTTATTTCCCGACTCTCAAGGATCATGATAGGCTTTATGGCTTGTGGGTTTCTTGTATGCGGAAAGCAGCACTAAGGGTTTGTCCTTAATTTCTTAATTAATTTTTTTAATAGCCGTATTTTATTCATTAACCAATGTTCTATGTAAGCACCTATGCTATAATCAAGCAAGATTTGAGCACAACAGAAGCAATTCTCCCTCTTTTCCTTTCCAGTTCTTACTACGATGCCAAAGCGCAGTCAAGCCGTACCGTCACGCAGAAACGGCGATTCGCGAATCAATGTGCCCAGCTGGGTACCCCGAAAAACACACGCCCCGCTTGTACCCCAGGCACAAGCAAGACCAACCCGTTCCCCTCCTGTCACAGGTTTCCAGGTCCCCGTCCAAACTTGGACTCCTAGCTCCCGCATTCGAGGCCCGGCCTCAATACGGTGCTAAGACCTCCACCTATCCCCGCCTCCAATCAGTCGGTCCGGAAAGAGCCGGAGCCCATGACAAGAGAGTAACAAGTCTTCCTAGCCCCCATCCGCTAGTATGTGCTCGGGATAAGGAGATCTGTGACTTGACCAGGGTCCATGCAACGAACGGTCCTTAATTGACACGGACAGGGAAACAGTGTAACCCAATTGCGCCCCGTGGCCGCGGGACACAATCGGTTACACCCACCAATAACCATACCACATCCCTGCCCGGTCGCCATTTCCTTTCCACCATTTTTCCTAATATAACAATCATTAGAGTAACTCCCTATTGTGAGCAACGACAGGTTACTCACCCTACCGATGATCCTAAGCGAAGCAACTATACGATCCTGTACTAGTAAGACTCATTGGGTATAAATATATATGCATGTGGGTATCATAGAAATTCCTGTAACTTAAATGCACAACATTTAAATATATATCATATTTGCAAAAATAAGGGTTATGCACCGGGGCTTGCCTGGGGCAGGTGCACAGTCAGAGGTGTCAGTAGCGGGCGGCTCCTGGAACTCCTCAGGTACGAAGATCTCCTCCTCGTACTCCTCGATGACCTCCTCGTAGTCCGGCTCCTCCACTGCCACGTACTCGACTCCCTCGTGATCTACATGCATGCAATGATAGGACCACATTTAAAAAGGTGACAACGGTAACTCTAATAGCTGAAATGGTAAGCTATCACTCTTTCAACTAACAAGGTTGACTTGATGCAAAACGACTCCCGCAACTAACAGGCACACCACTTTTCCGATTACCGATTTACCACAGGCATTACTAGGGAAAAAAAATTAGCTACCCTAACAAACAAGCTATTTGATGGCCATAAAATTTACAGCAAGCATCTAACAATATTAAGCATCTACTGTAAAAATTTTTAGAGCTAGGGCTATCCTCTATTTACCACGTAAAATTCTACAAAATTGGTTGCATCAATAAACATCATTTTAAGCAGAGATTTAATCGACCGAGCAACACTATAGTCGTGCACAAAAGGAGTTTACTAACTGATAGGGCATGAATTTAGGAACTCAACAAAAGTGGTTTCACGATTTTTGGACATCTATACAAGTCGCAAAAATTCCTCAAAGTTGCTTCAGAAATTTAATTACAAAGGTATTTCTAAAAAAAAACCGAATCCTTCGGCGCGGCCCGCAACTCAGCGAACAACGGCCCAGCCGCGCGGCCCAACTGCGCGCAGCGCGCGCACGCGGCCCACGGCCGGGAGAGGCCTGCGCTCCAAGCTATTTGTCAAAAACGCCCCCGCGCTTTCAGCAAATCGACCCGCGCTCCTACTTACTATTCCAAGAGAGACAAGTAATGCAACAAGGACCCTGCAAACTTCTCCAGTTACCACGGCCAGGTCCCTAGCCACCCCTGCGCTCGCCGGCGCGGTGACACGGGCACAGGCCCGCCGCCCCGAGCAACCGGGAACTTCCCCGACGCCACTAGGAGGCCGACACTCACCTACAGGACAAGGCGCAGCCTCGGACAGCGGTTGGACGAGCCGGGATGCGGCGGGGCGGCTCCTCCCCGAAGACGGACAACCTGCGACGGCGGCAACCCCGTTCCGGTGAGCTACGGGCTTCCGGGAAACAATAGAAACAGCTGCGAGCACCAGCGACTCACCACGAAGCTACCCGAGGCGATGGTTCGGTCAGAGATGATCGGAGCTGCGACGGCCACGTGCGCCCGAGCGGCTCGGCGGCGCACTGCGGCGGCGCGCCCGCGCCAATGCCGGCCAGGCGGCGATAGGGATCCTAGGGTGGTGCGCAGGGAGGGGCGGGGGTGATGGCGAAGCTATCGGTGCAACCGATAGAGCTATGGGTGCCCCGGTGGAGGACTGACCAAGGAGAGGGGGAAACTCGACCTTAACAGCGCGGTGGTGGCAACAGTCCCGCGCAATTGACGCCGTGAGAGCCTCGGTGACCGCCGTGCGCGGTCCAGAGGGTAGCCCGGTGCCCCCACTCACCTCCGGTGCGAGCAATTTTAGAACGGGGGCCAGTGTAGCCAACTACACTTGCCGCGGCTCGACTGACCCGGCAACAGAGCAGGAGGGGAAAGGAAACGGGAGATGTCCGGCTGGCAGCTGGCTCCCACGCGATCACCGCCCGACCGGGACGCGTACGCGCGCGAGCTGTGCGGTAGCGTGGCGTGCGCGGCAGCGGCAGCGGCGTGCTGTGCCAAGGTACCGATGCGACGCGAGAAGACGGCGCCGCAGTGGCTGGTGGCCGACCAACACGCCGGGACACCGCGGCACCGAGCGGGGCCAGCAAGGAATGGGGTCGAGTGGCAGGGGAAAGAGAGCGACGTCAGCCCACCAGCCCACACGATCGACCGGGAGGTCAACCGAAACAGTGCGACGCCGAGGGGAAAGGCCTTCACCGCGACGCCAAGGGCAGAGCCGGCCAACCGCGTAGGGCAACGACTCCGAGCGGTGACCGCGCTCAGGAACCAGCAAACCCGACGCCACACGCAAGCACGGTTTTTAAAGCTCTGAAAAACTCCAACTCGGCGACAACCTACCCTGAACCAACCTCACTCCACTCAAGACGGCTTAGCAGGCTACCCACCCGAGCCAACCCACCGCAGCAACACCTAGCCCGATATCGCAAACAACCGAGCTCAACACGACAATGTCAGGCTGTTAAAACGACGTGGAAACCTAAGTCCAAAATTACGTTGCGAGTTCACTTTTCGGGTCACCGGTAAAACTAGCTAGGAATGTAATTACTTGACAACACAAGTTGCACTAACCACTACGCCCTTAGCTCTTCATATCATGTTTAGGGTTCACATCTATGTTCTGTAGCAGTTTCGCTAAGAAAAATTAGTTTCCAGCCTAAGCTGCTAAACTCCGGTTGAAACGTCAAATTTCAAATACCCTTTTTATTTATTATTTTTAACTTACCGAAAGGATCCTACGCACTTCAGCATTAAACGAAACACCAGAAAAAGATGCGCATGCTCCGCTTAGATGCATTGACACGCAGTAACACCGGGGGTGTTACACCCTCGGCAGGCGCTGCACAACCGCATACAAGATGGGGATCCTCCAAGCCACGAGCTCCACTAGAGTATCCAATTCGTGAACTCCCACGGGGAAGGATCAAGAACCGCTTACAACACTTGGTGAGGGCTCCAACAATCTCCTATTGCGAGCTCAATCACCTCCGCTGCTCCAAGCCGTCTACCGCGTTGGGAAACACGGAAGAGTAACAAGAAATCCGCAGCATCTCAAAGATCAAGTGCCTCTAGAGTGCAACTCTCAAGTAATGCACTTGAATCTCACTCAATCTCATTCAAGATGTGCAACCAAGCAAAGAGATGAGTGGAGGGGTTGTTCTCTAGCTCAAAGGATGTCTCAAGGTCAGCAAGAATGCAAGAGATACCCCAAACCCCGGCCAACTTCTATTTATAGCGAAGGGGTACGCAATAGCTGTTTTGGCTCTGAGTCGGGCTGACCAGACGCGCAGGTCACTAGCGTGCTCCAACGGCTAGTTTTTGCGCACAAAAACTTGTATTGACCGGACGTGCAAGTCACTAACGGGACCGGATGCGCAGGTCGCAGTGAAACAACGAATAGAGAGGTTCCAGTAAGCTCTCAACGCAACTGGACGCGTCCGATCATCACTGACCGGACTCACAGCAGCGTCCAGTCACTTTTGCATGCGAAAAAACACTGGGGTTATGTTAGCTCTCAACTAGATCCTAATGCATATGCTCAAGACATTGATCTAGTGGCACTTGATTCCCGAGCTAACCGTGATTGTCCCTCTTGATAGTCGGCTATGTATCCTAAACCCGGTCAATCACTTCTCTACTCATCTTAGACCGGTAAAAGGAAAACCCTATGGTTATACCTTTGCCTTGCGCTCTTAGATCCTTCTCCTCCACTTGATCATCATGTCCATCATTTTATGTGCATTCCTTCATGATCTTGCTCATCATTTCATGCACTAAATCATGTGGTCTTGTGGCCATCTCTCCATGTCATTTCCAACTCCATCACATGTTGCTTATGCCTAGCTTAATCACACTTGATCACATAACATTAGCAACTTTGGTGTCACTCAATTTCTAAAACCAAACTTGGGCTTTCAGAGGAGCTAGAAGAGTAGCTCGAGGTGCAACCGCAGGAGGTGCCCGAAGCCGACGAGGAGGACGTTGAGGAGCTTTCGGAGTGCCCCGATCACCGCCCGAGTTCCTTCGAGAGAGGCAAGCCCCGGAGCATTTCTCCCTCGGTTTGCAAATATTTAATTAATGCTTTACTTTAATTGATGCATTACGTTCAGGAGTTGTTTGCAACCATTGCTGCATTATACCTTGTTTATCTTTGTTATACTATATCCTTGTTACCCTGGTATCCGCAGTCGAGTCAATGCTTAGCTGGTTTAGACCGGTAGAAGTTGGGTGATTTTCTGTCACCTGCGAGCTATAGGTGGTTATCTGGATCTGTTTGGATAATTATGTCATCATGGAATAACTAAGTGTTAATTTGAAGTTGAGACTGGACAGAGACTTACAGGGTTTCGGACTGTAGTGCTTTCCGTCTGTGTCGATTAAGGACCGACCGTTGTTGGGCCTTGGGTCATGTTGAACGCATGCCTCACATTTAGCTGGCCGAATAATGTACCTTTCGACTGTGAAACTAGGAGATTATTCGGGCCGAGTGGATTGCCTGCAGCGCACTATACCAGAGAAGGTGTGGTAGGACACGGGGGCGCGATGATAAGACCGAAAGGCAGTCGGTCGGCCCCCGGGTACATGTGGTTCCTGGCAAACTTGAGATTTTACTTAGATAGTTGACTCGGTGACCAATATCTCACTTTAGCGGGTGAGTAAGGTTTGTGTGAGGAATAAATTACCAGCTGGTTAATAATCGATTCGAATCGTCATCGTTCACTGGATAGTGAACACTTGACTTGAGTTACTTCATCGTAGTATTGTTGATGGAACACTCGGACAGTTATAATGGATATGACATTATGAAAGTGCTAATGATCATTGGTTATCATTAATTGCTTAATCAAATGCTGGCTCTAGTATAGGTGCAAATGTAGCCGACAGGTTAATAATGATTAACTTGACATAATGCTTTTGGAAAAGGTTCTTGAAATGCTAAAAATGCCTTTTTGCAAATGAGTTAGCTACACCACTATAAAGCCCCTCATAATCTTTGGTGTCACTTTATTTTTAGTTATGTCGGGTAAGTCTAGCTGATTACCTTCTTGTACTCAGGGTTTTGTTCCCAATTGTTGCAGATGGGCAGATGTATTACGAATACTGTATCAATTGCCTTTATCTTGTGATGGGTGATGCTTAGGACCATGGACAATGGTCATTCCTTACGTCTCATCTAATGCTTTTGTTGGAGATGATCATCAGCTGGCACTGTACTTGAACTCTGTGTGAGCATGTGTGGATTTGAACAAATTGCTTCCGCTACTTTCTATTTGAACTTGGTTTGTAATAACTATGTTTAAACTCTGATGTATCTGTGATGCAAACTTTTATGTAATATGTGATGGTGACCGCTAAACTTATTATGATCTTGGCTGGTATGCGAGTTGGTTTGAAATCCTTCGTGATTTCACGGACTACCGGGTTATACGGGCTTATGTTTGCTAAATCGTTTGCTCCGGCGGGTGATTTTCTTACTTAATTTCGTATAATTGGTCGGTTCTATTACACTCAATAGCTTTATTCGTGGGGGCTCTCTATTTAAGCCCCTTGGCCGGCTCAAGCTCACTCTCTTGGCTATTTGCATTGACATAGCAACCTTGTGAGCTTAGCCAAAACCCTCCCATCCATCTCTATCATTGATTCATCATCTTTGTGAGATTGAGAGTGAATCCAAGTACATTGCTTGAGTGATTGCATCTAAAGACACTTGGTGATTGTGTTTCGCTGCGGGATTCGCTTGTTACTCTTGGTGGCTGCTGCCACCTAGACGGCTGAAAGGTCTTGATGGCTAGAGGGGGGTGAATAGCCTTTTTAAAAATTTCTACAAAGACAAGCTAAACAAGTTTATCAATATAACAAATAGCGAGATGCGGGTTTTGCTTAGCCTATGGGGTGTTTGCAAGCCACCTATCCAATTCACAATTCTAGTATATTAGCACTCAACCGCACAAGTCAAACCGAGAAGGAAACTACAACTAGCAAGCTACACAAAAGAGCTACTCTAGCAAAGTAACTAAGAAATTAATACAAGAGAGAGTTAGAAGGGTATCACCGAGGGACGAAGTATTGAGCCAACCAAACAATATGATCAAGAAATGAATTCCACAATACACAACCACCGGGATCGATCAATCACAATAAGAATGATGACACAAAGATTTATCCTGAGGTTCACGTGCTTGCCGGCACGCTAGTCCCCGTTGTGTCCCTCTTCACCACGTGGTTCGGTGGCTAATCGGTCACACACCGAGCCTCTCAAAAGGCGCCATAAGAACCTACCAAATGGCAAAAAGTTGCAATGACACGAGCAATTTACTAATGTTGCCTTTAGCGCTTCGCCGAGGTAGGCACAAACCCCTCACAATCACCGGAGGTGGCCAAGAACAATCACCAACTCTTGCCAACGCCTCCAAGCTGCTCCAAGTCGTCTAGGTGGCGGCAACCACCAAGATAAACAAGAATCCCGCAGCAAATCAACCACCAAGTGCCAACTAGATGCAATCTCACAATGCAAATGCACTTGGATCACTCAATCTCACTTCGAATATGCAAACAAGCAAGAGAGATGAGTGGGAGGAGAGTTGCTTAGCTCAAAGTGCTCACAAGTATGTCAAATGTCCAAGAGAGGGAGCTTTGAGCCGGCCAACGAGTATATATAGACGTACCCCTTCGAATATAGCCGTTAGGAACTTAAACAGCCGCAGTCGCGCTGACCGGACGCGCTGGTCGCGTGGACCGGACGCGCCGATCGCGCAACGGCTCTTTTCCGAAACACCGACCGGACGCGCTGGTCGCAATGACCGGACGTGCTGGTCACGACCGGACGCGCCGGTCCCGTGACTGACCGGACACGCTGGTCAACCCTGAGCCGCGCACAACGAAACATCGACCGGACGCGCTGGAGAATTGACCGGACGCCACAGTGCCAGCGTCCGGTTGGAGTCCAGTAAGCTCCCTGATCGACCGGACGCGTCCGGTCGACTGTGACCGGACGCGCTGTGCGTCCGATCAACCAACTGAAAAACGCGCAGACGCTGAATGCTGACCGGACGCGTCCGGTCAAACAGTGACCGCGTCCGGTCCCCCACTGTGACCTCAGTTCGCCTCCGTTTCTTTTTCCGACTTCCGGCGTAGTGGAAAATAGGCGTTTCAACTTCTCGAAAACGCCTGAATCCCGCTGAGCTTGCGAGGCGGGAGGGAGAGAGGACCCCAAGCTCTCTCTACCGCTCAAACTCCACCGCCTTCGCAAACGTGCTAACATCACCAAGTGACCATCACTATGTGCATGTGTGTTAGCATTTTTACAATCATTTTTTGAGGCGTTATTAGTTCTATCCAAATGCATATGATATAAAATGCACATCTAGAGGCACTTAGGAGTTCAATAGCCGCGTCATTCTCCTCTTTATAGTACGGCCAAAAGAAAACATGGGCGTCCAGCGTCTGCTGAGGCTGAGGATGGCGTCACACTCGTGCTCCCGCCCCGCCCCCGCCGCCGCCTTGGCGCCGCGCGCCGCGCGCCCGCTCTCCTCTCTCCTCCTCGCTCCCTCGCCCTCTGCCGCGCGCCCTCGGTCCGCGCCCCTCTCGTGCGCGGCTCGGCCGTGCCGGGGCCACGCGGCGGCGTCCGCGTCGCGCGGCGCGGCAGGGCGGAGGCCCCCAAGCGTGGCGGCGATGTCGTCGTCGACGCCGCCGCCGGGGCCCGTGCAGAAGTCGGAGGAGGAGTGGCAGGCCATCATCACGCCGGAGCAGTTCAACATCCTACGCCGCAAGGGCACCGAGTAAGATTTTAAACCGCACTAGCCACATCTCTTGTCCTTCGCTGTTGTTGCTGAATTTGTCTTGTTGACGGTAGTGACAAATTGAATCGTCACTGCTAGTAGTAGATGCGCATTCTGATCAACCCAAGTTAAATTCAATTGCATAAGCATTAGCAAAGATCGCCTAGAATGTACATCACCATGCTCTCGCCCGCTACATATATCATTAATTGATAGCTAGACACATGACTGTGCTGTGCGCTTGACTGCAGAAGTTGACTCTAATTTTCTACCAGTATTTGGATAGTACAATTATTAGATGGATTGTAAAATTTGAAGAATTTGTAATTAGAGCACGGAAATGCTGACGAGTTGAAGCTACATCATTACTGAATCACGCCATCCATCTTATTAGTTGCTATTTTGAACTACTGCACGTTTTGTACTGAAATTATATTATACACAAAATCCACATAGAGGTCAAGATAGCAACCGGTTATAGCCCTTGAATCCTAATTGTAGATTGCCCTTGACAGTAAGCAAATTTGTTCACCTACTCAACAAAAGAGGTCCCTGATTTGCTCTCCAGATTTCATCTAATTCTATGTGTGCACCCTGGTTATGCATCTTTCTGTGGTGCTCGTGTTACATGTCTTCCATGTGCCTCTTCATTTCATGGTGGTGTTTTCTTTCAGTATTTCAAAAAATCTAGCCAAATATAACATAAATACAATGTTAATCCATAGAAGATGGAACAAGTAGCTGGAGAAATTGGTGTTGCCATCTTGTGAAGGTCACTTTGCAAATCCAGAAGAATCCAATAATTGTGTAAACTAGAGTAGGTTGCGTACAATTGATCATGTCATTAACTATAGGTGTTAATAATATAGAGAAAAATGTTGTCTTATCATTGCAATAAACCAAGATAAAAATTCAATGTCTTTGTAGTCCAGTTACGACTTCCAACACCCCAGTAGCCAATTAGTGACTGTGGAACTTGTTTTTACGGGCCTTACTTTCTTGTTTTATTAGAGGTAACTTAGAATTTTATAAATTGTCATGTTCTTTGGTTGAATTAGAGTGTAGAGCATGAGAGAAGCTGTGAACTATTTGATAAATTAACTAGCTCCAGGTTGTTTTTTTGTTAGTGTTGCTGCAGTTCTGGCTGTGGCTGATGCATCACAGAGTTCTATAGTAATGCAAGAACATATTAATTGATCCTATCCAGTGAAAAATACTTGACATTAGGATGTGTGACCGAAGGGAGGTTACTTGGAGTCCGTGTCACTATATTAAAATGAAGCATCAGGTTTGCAGCAGCAGCAGCAGCAATAAAATAATAATAATAACTAATTTGACATAAAAAAACAAATATCTGACCCTGACTTTGTTTTTTTAGTAATGATCTATTGCCATTACCATGATTTTCTGCTTTTATGAGATATGAATTGCTAAAATGTAAGGCAGTCCATTTAATTTAAAATGTAAGGCAGTTTTTCCTGGGGCTATAAAACAGACGGTATGTGCTACTATTCTCATGTATTTATGTCTGTAAGTTACTATAACTAGTGTGCACCGTTTCCACATTGTAGCTTGGGAGTCATCGTTACATGCCAAATAATCATGGTACAACTATTAGTTTCTGACTGATGTTTGACATGTGGTGTGGTGAAGCTGTTTCTCTGCTAAACTATTAACAGGTGTCATAGTTTTTTCTGAATTCGTTTGGTGGTCTGATTTCCCAGGTACCCTGGAACGGGTGAATACGACAAGTTCTTTGAGGAGGGCATTTATAAATGTGCTGGATGTGGAACTCCCTTATACAAATCATCTACAAAGTTCAACTCAGGGTGTGGCTGGCCGGCATTCTATGAGGGACTTCCTGGGGCCATAAAACAGACGGTATGTGCTACTATTCTCTCTTGTACATCAGGATGAGGAATATCCTGCTCTCTGGCCTTCTCTGCAATCTCAAGTATTAACTATTAAGTATCAACCAATATTTATTTGAACACTAGCCGGACCCTGATGGGAGGCGGACAGAGATCACATGTACTGCCTGTGGAGGACATTTGGGGCATATATTCAAAGGGGAGGGGTTTAAAACTCCTACCAACGAGCGACACTGTGTTAACAGCATTTCGCTCAAGTTCACTCCATCCTAGGAGGAAGTCGTACGGCAGATGCTCAACAACAGAATAACTGCTTGGCCTCTGTTGGTTGCTTTCATATTGTACAATGAGTTATGAGATGGAATTTGTTATTCCTCTGATCATTTCTAATATGCTGTAACAATTTTTCAATCACAAGTGTTGGTCTTTGTTGATAAATCAGTGTACTTCTGCGGTTCTGTCTGTTAATGATTGCATGTTCAACTCCAGCCCAGCTGTTGTATCTGGGAAGCGCAAACAATTGTATATTCATACACCCTTAGTTCCACATTAAGCAGCTCCGAGCCCGTGAGAGTCACAAACAATATGCAAGAATTTCAGGAAATGTTCAAGAAAAGTAGCTACATGGGCTTTAAGAACAAGTCACAAAGACTAGCATTGCACAAACACACCCACACCTTGCCTGAAATCTCGCGATTCATCAATCGGTAGTGTGAATGCACGGGAGGATGAGGGCCATCAGTTGGACGGGAAGAAGAAACAACAACGCTGCGATGAAGATCGTACGGAACTGTTCAGTGTGAACCACTATCCTTTGCATCCAGCTGTGGAGGAAGAAAGGGCTCTGTTTGTTTGTCTGCGTTGGGCTTGATATGGTCATGTTTAGTCACTAGGCTATGATTTCGGCAGATTCTAAGCGAAGTAGCTAATGTTACAACCAAACATTCGAACTGGTTGAGCATGAAACAAACCAATCCTGCCCTAACACAGTTCCGGTCTGCTTCTCCAGTTTTGATCATTGTGGAAAGAAAATGGATTGCTGTACCCTGCATGAGCTTCCGCTGTAAGGAAAGCAGTTGCAATGCAGTCCAGCTTCTCAAGATAAAAACAGAGCCAGATCGAATTGAGACTGACATTATGATCGGAGTTACGCTTGCACTGATCTTCCAGCTCACACGAACTCAATTTTAACCGTATGTAAGAATGTCTTGTCCAGTTGTCCTATTAATAAATCTGAAACCATTAATCTTAAGGAGGGATTGGGCAATACAGAAACAGAATTAAAATTCTATTGTTGTTCAGTGAACTTATGCAGAGCAATGTAACAAAGAAACATCATGGCTATCAGAGATTCTGAGCTGTTTGAGAAGTGCCCATCTCCATCTGCAACTAACATCTGGAGAATTCCTTCCTGTCCCCTGCAAACTGACAGACGACCAAATATACAATCTCAGTCCACGGAATAAGCAACAAAAAATATGAAAAAGAGTCTCATTATTGGGCATACTTGGGAGCCTATCTGTTTACCTGACATCCATGCTGATCATTTTAGGACATCAGCTAATCACATATGTAAAGCTTTAGGTTTGATCACTTTTGTTTCTTTTAGCCTGGCAGGCTTTCAAGGCTTGGACATCTGTTATGAAACGAGGTGATAGACATCTCGTTACTGAAGATAATATAATGCAATCTAAAATATTACATGAGTGGTACTAACATTCAGAATTCACTGCACATTCATGTTGAAGTAAAACCAAAAATTAACATCAACTCTCACATGATGATTAATGAGACAAAATAGATATTAGGTTCTGAAACTCAAGGTAACCTGTTATTGTTAAGGTCGCTTCTCCATGCCCACTCATTAAAAAAATAAATGCATCACAGAAGCATTGGAACACCATTTTGTGGTCAGCTTGAATGGACTGTAGGAAATCAGTCTGGCAAACTTGATAATAGACTCAGGCCCTGAATTCTAGACAAATTGTCCAGTGGTTGCACCCATGTGGATGCATGGGCCATAATTTGCAAATGTTTGGATTTCCTATGTCACAAAAAAGCATGACATTTAGTGGCTGCCCAGGCCGAATGAAATTATACAAGTACAGGACAATGCACTTTAGTAGCAAAAATTTAAGAGTGCTTCATTTTCTCTCCAATTCCAATGAGAATGCTAAATGCCAATTATCAGTATATTTTATTTACTCAGGTCCTTCCTGGTACTTGTTATTTGCATCATTTTACATCACTGCCTTGGATTAGACTAGATGTGGAACGCCTCTCTAAAGGACCAGGCACGTAAAAGTGATGTAGGGCCCATCGATCACATAAAAGTGATCTGGACAACATATGGATGCTTGACGATCACTGCTCTCACTTTAGAACATACATAATGCGGTTCAGGACAAATCGTATGACGACTGAAGAATATGCATACCCTACTTCTAATACAATATAGTTCTTTTGCTCTAAACTTAAGTTTGTTCTAGTTCTCACTTTCTCATGGTGGCATTAGATAGATTATACTTTTGATGCTTCTCAAGCTCCAGAAACTGCATTAGTTAAGAAAAAAACTACATGTAAACCACTGAGCTCCATCAGTAACAGATTCCTCCAAAAGGAACTCCCACCCCTAAAATTCATGCGAAGTTGACAGGGTTCATTCCTCTAGCTTAGCCAAATTAGTCAAATAAATCCTATCCTATAACCAAAACAATTGCCCTCTAAACTCAGTTCTTAAAAGACTAACACATCTTACAAATATCAATCAACTGAAAGCAGCTTTGTTAGAGACATTCAAATTTCCTTTGCTAGTATACAATTCCAATCTCATCTGGGAACTAACAAATCTTGTTAGAAAATATATCGCAAATAAGAAGACCTACGTGCTTGGCAGGCCTTCCAGTTGCGATTTGACTCAATGAGGCAGTCCTGCAAACAAATAATGAAAAGATCCAAATCTGAGAGGCCTAAGATTGGTATTGAAGGAAATGAGTGACTTGTCTGGCTGTGGTGGGGAAAGGAGAGACAGTACCTGGAGAGATAGATATACTGTGGCACACTCGTTAAGCTGCTTCACACTCTCGTCCTCCTCATCTGCATCTGTTGCATGTAGGGGGTGTTGGGATGCAGGCAGTGGCACGTTGCTACCATTGCTTGAGGAAGATTCCATTGCAAGCTTGGTTTTGTTTGGTGGTGGCACCTCAATCAGTCTGTTTTGGCCTTTCAGTTGCCTTTAAAAGGATTGGACCTGTAAAAATGCCATAAAAAGTTGTAACTTTTGATGATAATAGAGCCTTTTTTTTTAAAAAAAGGAACTGCAAGACGTGAACTAGAGCCTGTTCTACCAACTACTATAGCTGTGTGAATGTTAAGATAAATTTCTAATCAGACTTATAATTAAAAAGCAACAATTTACATTGCCCAGCCATTATTTCAGCTATTAGGGTGTTCAGCAGGGCTCCGCTCTAGGATTTTCCCTGATCCAAACAGGATGTACTTGATCAACATAATAAGGAGAAAGCCCTGAAAATGTTCACCCAGCAGGTTGGCTCCAAACACAGGAGAGATTCTAGGAGAAATAGAACATGCTTCCCTGGCAGGTTGGTAGCTTTAGTGTCAAATAAAAAACACAGTTCGCTGGGTTCATGCATTTTTGTTATTCTAAGTATGTGCATACATGCAGCAAGGTGCATGGTACGTGAGTCCCTAGCAAACAATGGTTGCATGTGTCTGCCGTCTTTTTTCTGAGAAGATGCTCAAATCCATACTTTCTTGCACATGAATGTTATGAAGTTTTCTGGTTTTATTTTCCCTTTTACAAATTTGTCAACGTCGACACAAAAGGCAGCCCAAAAGTATGTTAACATAGAATAACTATATAGAAGAGTTCCAACAAGATATGGATCCCAAAAGATGTAACTAGGTAAGATATCCTAACAATCTGTTTGACCTATGCATTTTGTTCATACCAATTCATGTTATAGTCCACATGAAGACGTAAGATATCCTAACAATCTGTTTGACCTACACATTTTGTTTACACTAATTCGCATATAGTCCATGCACACATATTGAGTTAAAAATGCACTGCTGTTAGGTTAAATGGTTAACAAATGGTCCAATTCAGCAAACAAATGTTGCAAACATGCTAAATAGTTCTGATTTAAAATCTAGCTGGAAAAAAAATTACAATTACATACACATGCTGCTAATAACATATGCTGGTGCTGACAAAAATATTACAAGTCAACACCTAAAATAGTATTCACATATTAGCAATCAAAGTTATAAAATGTTTGCATGCACTGCATGTCCCTATGGAACTTCTTTCTTTCTATGCAGTTAGGATATACATATATCGTTTGCAGTTCCATTATGAGTTCAGAAAGCACACGTGCTGGGCAGTCAACTCGCAAAAAAAAAAAAAATCTGTAACAGGCTGTTCAATCTATCTATATTTAGCAAAGTCACAAAGATGAACCAGGCAGATGGCAGCTCAAGAACACAAAAAAAAGCATTAATACAGGAGTTTGTTTCAAATAAAAGGCAGAACACAGATAAACCCCGTCAAAGCTCGCAGCAATACATTGGGGGGGTTTGCCTAATATGAATCAACATGTGCGTAAGTCTCATATGTCGTAATATAGTTTGATGGAAGCACTAATTATATACGTACTATTGATAATAATTAGGTCACAATCACAAATAAACTAGAGGGGATATCAATATATGAGTATAGGGGCAGACCCATTAAAGGACATGGGTGTACACTTGTACACCCAATAATTTTCGCAAAAAAATCAAAGTAAGTAGCCATCTATACACCTGTAATTAGATCTAGAGATAGCCAAATAGTTTAAGTTAGCGTTCAGGTGCCCGGTTTCGCACAGCACAAATGGAAGAGAAAGGGACAAAGGCCCGGGAAGGACTGACAAACACCTGGGCACTGGCGTATGGCGTCGGCGATCGCCTAGTTGCCGCACGAGAGAGACGGAGTGAGCAAGCACGCCGGGTGAACGGCAGAAGATTTTATTTTTTTACTTTTAAACTTTTTATAAATCGATATTTCAATACTAACCTCTTCCATAAATTATTTTTAGATCAAGCCCTTTGGACATGTCAGTGCGCCTGGCACAACAGAAAGATAATGTCTCGTCACATGCACTGACGTGATAAGCCTTGCCACATGTGTGGCCTTCCTGTGGGCTCTGACTTATCTCCGACTAACACTCGTTTCATGGCATTTGCGTAAGGTCTATGGTTTTAGGTTTTCATTTTTTATTTGGAATGTTTGTGCAATATAGTTGCTAGTTTTTTTTTCAATGGGATGCATGTTTTAGGTGCAGTGTATTGTCTACCCGTCCATTTGATGTGATATCCAAAAACATGCAATGAATAGTGTCAAATTTCGACGTTTACATTTATTGTTTTAGTTTTTGCAAAATGAGCTAGTTTTATATTTGAATTACCATGGTACCATTTTTTCTTGTTCCTGTTGCAACGCACCGGCATAATCCTAATAACTCCGTAAGTCCGTAAGCAATTAGTCCCTTTTCTTTAGTTCTCTTTGTCAAATCCGAATGTCAGGTCAGATAAACTTTGTTTTCGCCTACTGTAGATAGAAGAGAATGAAGGGGAGAGTTCGCAGTTCTCACCAGGCTTGTCGCCGCACGGGCTGGAGAGCGGACGGCGCGGGGCTGGGGGGGGGGGGGGGGGGGGGGGGGGCGAGCCGGCGTGGCTACAGACGGCAGCGCCGGGCTGGGAGGCGCGCCGGCGCGGCTGGAGAAGCCGAGACGGCGGCGGGCGGCGCAGGAACTGCTTGGGGGCGCGGAGGCGGAGATCTAGGTCCTGGGGAGTCCGCCTGTCGGGCTGGGGGCGGCACCGTCACTTGTCGCGCGGTGCCACGTCCCCCGTCGCGCGGAGGAAGGAGGCGGCGGAGTCGCGGTCTCGCGGAGATCGGGAGATGGGT
Source organism: Saccharum hybrid cultivar R570 (assembly GCA_038087645.1). Lineage (NCBI taxonomy): Eukaryota > Viridiplantae > Streptophyta > Magnoliopsida > Poales > Poaceae > Saccharum > Saccharum hybrid cultivar. Next base: position 23,711,878 of record JAQSUU010000496.1, read on the forward strand.
CGAGGAGCAGCCGCGCAGGCTGCGTCGGGCGTGAGTTCCTTTTCGGCTGTGTTTAGTGCCAAAATATACTGTATAACATTTTGTTTGTATTTAATAATAATTATTTAATCGTTAACTAATTAGACTTAAAACACTCGTCTCGCAAAATACAACCAAACTGTACAATTAGTTTTTGATTTTATTCATATTTAACACTTCATGCATATATCGCAAGTTTGATATGACGAGAAATCTTTTTTTATAGTACACTTTTTAATGGATCTAAACACAGTTCTTAACAAAAGTATATACTCTTGTTGAGCCTAGGTATGCCGTTGTCATCCACGTGCAGCCAGTTAGATCCGCCATTAGTAAAAACCAAAAGCAAAATGTCCACGTTATCTCTGTCAACGTTTGTAAAAGTTCGTTTTTTCTCCCTCAACTCTAAAATAAGGTAAACCACCTCCTAAACTTTTAAAACTATTCGTTTTACCTCCTGACAGGTTATAAACAGTTTTCAAAAGTGATTTTATTTTTTTATTTTTTCTTCATTTCGGTTGAATCTTTGAAAAATCATAGTAAATCATAGAAAAATTATAAAATAGAAAATCTAATTTTGTTGGACTTCACATGACTAGATCTTTGTTGAGCCTAGGTATGCCGTTGTCATCCACATGCACCACATGCAGCCCGTTAGATCCGCCCTTAGGGCCTCCGGATGGAGCCATTAGATCCGTCATTAGTAAAAACCAAAAGCAAAATGTCCACGTTATCTCCGTCAACGTTTGTAAAAGTCCGTTTTTTCTTCCTCAACTCTAAAATAAGGTAAATCACCTCCTAAACTTTTAAAACTATTCGTTTTACCTCTTGATCGGTTATAAACAGTTTTCGAAAGTAATTTTTATTTTTTTTTCTTTTTTCTTCATTTTGGTTGAATCTTTAAAAAATCATAGTAAATAACAGAAAAATTATAAAATAGAAAATCTAATTTTGTTGGACTTCACATGAGTAGATCTACACAGTGAACATATAATATGGTACAGTCTTTGGTCAAAAAATAATAAAAAAACATATAATATGGTATACTTTCGTCCAAATATTTTGCTGTAGCTTTAGATCTATGTTTTTTTGTAATAATTTATAGCTACAGTTTTTATCGTTTAATTGTGGTAAATTTTTTATGGTGGGTTAATTATTGTATACTTGAACTGTAGTAAAAATTTCATGCTCCAATGAATATGAAATTTTTACTACAGTTCAAGTGTACAATAATTAGTTCACCATAAAAATTTCACCTCAATTAAACCAGAAAAACTACAGCTATGAATTAGTTACAGAAAAGCATAGATCTAAAACTACAATAAAATATTTGTACGAAAGCATACCATATTATATGTTCACTATGCAAATCTACTCATGTGGAGTCCAACAAAATTTAATTTTTCATTTTATGATTTTTGTGTGATTTATTATAATTTTTTAAAGATTCAGCCGAAATAAATAAAAAAAACAAAACCGCCTTTGAAAGCCACTTATAAACCGGTCAGGGAGGTAAAATGAATGATTTTAAAAGTTTAGGGAGGTGGTTTAGCTGGTTTTAGAGTTCATGGAGGAAAATCAAACTTTCACAAAAGTTAAGGGATGTAATGTGGACTTTTTCCGAACTGAAATGCTCTCCTCAAGACATACGCAGACTTTCTTCCTGGGTCTACGGAGTCCAATACAACACCTGCTCCCCTCTTCTCCATAAAAAAATAAATGTTGATTTCCCGTTTCTCCCGTCGCGGCCTTCTTTCACCGCGCACATGTGTCTTTCGTGGCCGACTCCACCATGCCGCCTATCTGCCGCTTACCTTCCTAGCGCGGGGACGCTCGCCACAGGTAGCGCAGTTGCTCCATCACGAGGGATGCACCTGCCCACCTTGTCGCCGGAAGCTGCGTAGCAGGTCGTCGATGGCCGCTGAAAGGTCTTGATGGCTAGAGGGGGGTGAATAGCCTAATAAAACTTTCTACAAAGATCACTCAAACAATTTAATTAGTAACACAAAAGACGAGATGTAAGTTTTACCTAGCCTAAAGGGGTGATGCAAGCCACCTATCCAATTGATAATTTTAGTTTGGTTCACATAACCATCACAAGACAAACCGCAAGCTAGCAAAGCTACAAAGCTACTACAACTAGAACTACACAAGCTAGCAACTAAACAAGAGCAACAACAAGCTAAACAAGAAGATAACAAAGTAAGTGCAAGAGGGGATTTGGAATGTTATACCGAGAGACGATGATTGAGCCAACCAAAATGAATACCAAGATAGCCAATGAAGTAACCAATCACCGGGATGAAATTCAATTGATCAAGCACAATTGAGACACAAGATTTATCCCGATGTTCACGTGCTTGCCGGCACGCTAGTCCCCGTTGTGCCCCCCTACACCACGTGGTTCGGTGGCTAATCGGTATCACACACCGAGCCTCTCAAAAGGCGCCACAAGAACCTACCAAATTATGAGAAGTTCTGACACGAGCAATCCACTAAAGTTGAAATTTGGCACTCCGCCCGGAGAACCACAACAACCCCTCACAACAAGCTCACCGGAGCCGGCCACGAACAATCACCAACACGTGCCGGACCTCCACCGTTGCTCCAAGCCGTCTAGGTGGCGACAACCACCAAGAGTAACAAGAATACTCGCAGCAAAACAATCTCCCAAGTGCCTCTAGATGCAAAGCAATGATCAATACACTTGAATCACTCAATATCACTCAAGAATCGCAATCGAATGCAAGGAGATAAGTTGGGATGTGTGTGAGAGAGTTGGCTCAGCTTAAGAGAGTCACAAGGATGTCAAAATGCCAAAAGAGGAGCTCCCATGGCCGACTAACACATATATATAGAGATACCCCTTCGAATAGAGCCGTTGGGCAAATTATGAGGCACCAGACGCTCCGACGCCAATGCATCGGACGCACCCAGCAGCGTCCGGTGTTCCTGTAGCCGCCACGTGTCCCTGCTCATTCAAAGATCAACGGTCGATCTAGCAGCTACCAGACGCGTCCGACGCCTGCACTCAGCGTCCGACGCTCAGCGTCCGATGCGGTCCAGTAAGGGTCCAGAGCCAGTTTTGACGCACCGGACGTGTCCGACGGCACGTCATCGGACGCTCCAGCGTCCGGTGCATGTAGAGCTTCGCGAGGCTACCGACATCACCATTTCATCGGACGCATGAACAGTGCTCACCCAGCGTCCGGTGTGAACTCGTCGATGCGTCCGATGCTCGGTTCCAGAGAGGTTGCAGCGCGGCGCAGTCACCGGATGCGTGACCAGTGTCCGATGCTCCAAGCAGTACGTCCGGTGCAGCGTCCGATGCTCACGACTTTGCTGATTTCAAGATTTTAAGTTCATTTCTTGATTGCCCTATCCATGTATGAGCTAGTCCAAGTATGTAGATCATTCAAGCACATATTTTAGCTCATTTTCAAGTTAAGCATATAGGGCGAAGATGATGCGCTCTATCCAAATGCATATGATCAAAGAATGACACCTAGAGGCACATGTAGGACTCAATTGCAAAGAGAATTATCCTCTTCATAGTTTGGCTATGATCCTATGTTATCCACACCCTCTATGGTGTCTTGGATGCAAAACAAAAAAGTCCTATCATATACCTTTGCCTTGAGCATCCACTTGTTGCACCTTGTTCCAACTCTATCACTTGAGCTTGATCATTTTATTCACCTTTGCTTGATCCAAGCTCCATATACCAACCACCATCGTGCTATTACATACATGCTAGATCACAGTGGTTAGCACTAGGTATTGTCACTAATTACCAACACCAAATATAGAAATTTCAGCCGCACAGCTGCTCGCTGGGGCCTTGCAACCGCCCGCCCGCTGGCACCCCCCTCTTCCCCATCCCCCCGCGCCACTCCGCGTCAACGAGCCTCCATTCGCGTCAACGAGCCTCTGTTCGTCCAAATAGCAAGTAGATGGTACGCTGAAAGCGCATGTTGTAAGAGTATGTTTTAAGTGTTTTAGATGTTTCAGAGGTATGACGCAAGTGTTGTATACCGATATTTCAAAAGTAGATCGGGATGTTTGAAAGTCCCTAGTTTGGTTTTGGCTAATTGATGAAACCTAGGACTAACCTTTGTATCTAAGTGGATGATTTAGATAAAGGTGGTCATTGAATATGAGACTTGACATTGACTCATATGACCAAGATTGTGAAGACCAAGATGAGGCTTGGCTCGATGGACCGGTTGTGAAGGTGAAGGGCTAGTCGAGGCTTCGAAGCGAAGGACCATGCGATGGTGAAGCTTGAGCAAGACTTGGCGTCGATGGACCGATGCAAGGGTGAAGAGCAAGTGAAGTCAAGATCGATGGATCGAGACGGTCATGTGATGATATGAAGTGGATCATATCATTTGGAGAAACAAAATGGGCTCAAGGCAAAGGTATAACCATAGGACCATTTTGTTTTACACTCAAGACACCATAGAGGGTGTGAGTGGTTTAGGGTCGATAGCCGAACTATTAAGAGGGGAAGTCTTATCGGTTATTCGACGCATGGGTGCCACTAGGTGAATTCATGAAGTGCATTGCATGTAGGGCCTAGTGAGCTAACTGGAAAACCTTTGAAAATGATTGAGAAAAAGCTAACACACAAGCACATGGAGATGTACACTTGTTGGTGTTGGCACATTTGTAAAGGTGGCGTTGGTCGCGCTGTGGTTTGCGGGTAGAGAGGGGTTTGGGTTCCTCTCTCCCTCCCGCCGAGCGTGCGAGCGCGGGATTCAGGCGATTTCGGGGAAATGAAATGCCTATTTTCCACTACGCCGGAAGTCGGAAAAGAAACGGAGACGAACGGAGGTCACAGAGGTGACCGGACGCTGCACCGGACGCGGTCACGGTGTGACCGGACGCGTCCGGTCAGTACAGCGCAGCAGTCAGGCGCGCGGGTTAGGGTTTGCAACCGGCGCGTCCGGTCACTCGCGGGACCGGCGCGTCCGGTCAGGCACCCTGAGGTTTTTGCAGTTTCGCAAGGACGATCGGACGCGGTGCGCGTCCGGTCACACACGATCGGATGCGTCCGGTCGTCAAAGGAGCTTACTGGACTCCGACCGGACGCGGTCACTGTCGCGTCCGGTCGTTGCGAGGAGCGCGTCCGGTCGTTGCTTCGCGGGCTCGCGGTACTGTGCGACCGGCGCGTCCGGTCATCGCGTTTGACCGTTGGCGCGCAGTGACCGTTGGAGGATCTAACGGTCGCGTTTGAAATCGGTGGACACGTGGACGTCGCAGGGCGACCGGACGCGGTGAAGCGCGTCCGGTCAGTTTCGACCGGCGCGTCCGGTCGTCCCGAAAAAACGGTCAGTGGAGTTGTAATGGCTCTATTTGTTTGGGATGCTTATAAATACTTGTTGGCCGGCCCTTGGGGAGGTTGCTTGGCATTTCTAACACTCTTGTGCATCCTTTGAGCTAGAGCTACTCCTCCCACTCATCTCTCTTGCTTGATTGCAAATCAAAAGTGAGATTGAGTGATCCCAAAGTGCATTGCATAGCTTGAGGGCATCTAGTGGCACTTGTGGGTGGTTTAGCCGGTGGATTTCTTGTTACTCTTGGAGAGTACCGCTCCTAGCCAGCTTGGAGATTGTTGGAGGCGTTGGCAAGAGAAGGTGATTGTTCTTGGCCACCTCCGGTTGATTGTTAGAGGTTCTTGTGCTTTCCTCGGCGGGACGCCAAAAGCAACTCTAGTGGAATCCGCGTGTCATTGAGTTACCTCACTTGAGAGTGGTGTCTTGCGGTGCCTTGCGGGGCGTGCCTTGAGAGGCAAGTGACTTGAGGGTCACACCGAGGAACCATCTAAGTGTTGGTCGACACAACCGGTGACGTAGCTTGTCGGTGCACAAGTGAACACCGGGTGAACAAAAATATTGTGTCTCTTGTCTCCCGGTGATTGGTCTTCATATTGTGTTGTTGTCAATATTGATTGATTGTATATCATCTTGGTGATTGGCAACATCTTCACTCCACCGTCGGTATAAGAATCATAATCCTCTCTTGCACTTACTTTTACTAGATTATCTTGTGTAGCTCTAGTGGTAGCTTTGCTAGTAGTTTTGTTTAGCTTGTTCTCTAGTGAAAGATTAGTGACATAGCTCTTGTGTGAACTAGAGATCATAATCTACTAGACTTGTGGATAGGAGGCTTGCATCACAACCTTTGGCTAAGCAAAACTCGCTTTACGCCGTTTGTTGTTCTAACAAGTTTGCTTAGTGGTATTTGTAGAATTTTTTATAGGCTATTCACCCCCCTCTAGCCATCTAGGACCTTACAATGTTGCACATGATGTAATGGCTATACACATATGCTTCGAGTGTATGTTTCAAATGTTTCATCTGTTCTAGACGTATGTTGCAAGTGCTTCATCTGGATATTGCATATACATGCATGTTGCAAGCATATATTTCAAGTATTTCAGGTGTTTCATACGTATGTTGCAATTGTTTTATCTAAATGTTGCATATGTTTGCAATGGTTTTCAAGTGTTTTCAAACGCTTTCGCAAGTATTTCAGATGCTTGTTTCAAGTGTTTCTTCTTTTTGTATGTTGCAACTGTTGCATCTGAATGTTTCAAAAGTAGATCGGGTGTTGCACATAGGATGCGTACGGGAAACTGCTGGCAACGCAGGCGACGTTCGGGGCTGCACGACCCCACTGCTGGGGCGCTCGTTCACTGTGCGGGGACCGTCCGGACGCTAGCGTCCCAGATCGGACGTCCAGGCACTACCAAGTCCCTTAGTAAAATCATCCAAGCGCTGCTTCTAATTGGGATTAGAACCTGCTGATGGCAAGCCACAAAATTACAGTATGCTTCATTATAGCTGCTAAATTATTTATCTTGAGCATGGGACAAGGGCAGTTGTTACTGAATCAGTATTGCCAGATGAACCAGATGCATCTTAAATTTCGTGTTGAACAGAAAGCAAACATGGGGAAAAGATACTGAGAGCCTGAAGCATGCAATGACTTCGGTAGGGTGACAAAATACGCATGGGATGTGCAACCTGTTATTCTTTCCCAGAAGGATATCGAAATCTCAGAGATGACATGAACCATCCAAATGTTTCCAAGCTGCGTTTCTTGCTTCATCTGACTCCACTCATACCCCGTTTCTTTTTCAGAAAAAGCAGTCAGCACAGATAGCATCTAGGACGAAATGTATTGAGAAATCAAGACCCATCTAGAGCTGTCTAGCTCAGCTAGTTGGGTTCCTTGTGGTCGAACCTGCTCACTAGTCAACAAAAATGTTCAGACTTCAGGTACATCTATTAATCACTTAAATGTCAAAGGCTGTTTTTTCATACTCCCTGCATATACACAAGATATAAAAGGCTATATGGCACTAAATCTCGGAATAAACTAATCAAGCAGTTCCCTCCAAAAGATGTGAAAATTTCGAGGACTAAATGTTTCTCTCATCACAAAAGCTCTTGACTCCACCTTTTGAAACCAACTATCCAAGCTGCACAGAAATAATATGACTAAACATATATTAAGAACTGAATCTTGAAAGAACAGACAACGTTAAGATGACAAAGTACCTTTCATGCACACATCACCAGGAGAGCACACCAAAAATCTTTATTCCAACCTTTGCAGCCATCCAAGCTGTGCATAAAAACATGATTAAAGATATTTTACGGGCTTGATCTGAAGAACGAAAAAACTATAGCATAAGAAGTTACCTTCCATGCATACATCACGAAGAAAGCAACTGTATCTGCTGACCAGACAACAGCGAACGACTTCACGAAGAATGGAATTATAACGTTGATCAGAGGTATCAGGAGAAATAAGTAGTTGAGAGCTTCTTTCTCCTTATTTGAGCAGTCACGAGCCCGAAGTGAAGGTATAGCTGCAGGAGTAGATAATGGTCCATTAATATATTGAGGAAGAGGCTCCTACAAAGTATGAGATAAGCAACAAATATGATCAAAGTTTCAAGACATGGCCACAAAGTTTTAAATTCTTGTAACTCCAACATCAATAACAGGAATTTTTCATGTATAATACTGAAATATTGTTTCCAACTTTCCTCATTAGCTTGGAATTTTAGATGAACCACGTGCATTTAACTGAAATAAGGTATATCAGAGCCTATCAGGCAAGTGAACTTAAGTTTGAGACCTCGCTCATGCAACTGTGGCCACATCTACTCATCTAGTCAAATTCCATAGGTCGAAGGGCTTTGAAGTTTGAACTGGTTAGTGCCTATAATTCCAAGAATAGCACAGGGACTCTTCAGAGCAGACAAAAGCCATATATCTCAGTTTAAATTGAAATCTACATGTGAATTCAGATCAGTGTTAACTTGTCAATCGAGTTCAGATTGTGAAATAAAAAGATTCAACTTGTGCGAATTCATTATATGTCTACCATCTTACTAAATCAAGTCCACATATTACTAAATCAAAGAGAATTCATCATATGTTAGATTTCAGAATAATGTCTTGACATTGCGCTTTCAGCTTTCTGGTCAGGATAAAATATATCCAACTGCTCATGTAAGATAACCATTCGCAAATGAGCAAGATCACAGCCGGAAGAGAGGATACTTCATTATGAGTTTCAGTTATCATATTTGTTTGTGTAGAATAAATCAAGCATACATAGACAATGGTAGAAAGTAAAAACACTTTTGGTGCTTCTTGAAGCATTCACTACAACTTTCTTAAAGAAGTGTATTTTACTATAATTGGCGTGAAAAATTGTTGTTTTTGGAACTGGAAGTACTGGTTGCTACTTACATATGCAGATGCCACTTATCGTTGGGGAAATGAAAGGGTCAGAGCTATTCATTCATTTTCCATTTCATCATGTATTTCCCTGACAAGCACTTACATCTGTCTGTCAGGTTCTACTGGGTTTGCTTGGCATGGTAATTTGAATTGTTTCAAGCTTGATCATGTTCTGTTGTGTTAGTTAAAGGTCTGGATATGCATACATGCTGTCAGATTCTCAATCCTGCATTCATCCCTGGCTAATCGAACAACAAATGGGAGGCAGGGGATTAGTTCTGATGGGGAATTAAGCCCCCCAGGGAATGAGTGACAGCAAGGGGATCCACTAATTCCCCGTCTGGATTCATTCAGCTTGGGGATTTGATCCCCAGCTACCAAACAAGGCCTTAATCCATTTCAATCCCCCTCCAGCCCCCACCAAAACTTGCTAAGAACAGAACTTACAAAATGATGTGAAAATCATGTTCTTACTAAGAACAAAACTTGCAAAATTCTTACTTACTGAACATCCAAATGGACCACATTCCCATCAACCTCCAGATGTCTGGCTCATTTGATGGGAATATGAGATTGAAGGAAAGAGCTCCACCCAACAGCATGGAGACATATCCCTGGACTTCAAAGACAGTGTACAGGGCAGTTCCAGGGACAGCAGGGTTCTTTGTTTTCGTGGACGCCCTCGGTGCAAAGGTTGCTGCAGTCTTCTGAACTGCCTGTTGTTCAGCAATGAATCATAAGTACAATCAGGAATGTATAAGGAATTACAACTGTGTTGCACCCATATAAAATCGGTTGATTCAATGGTGAGTAAAATTGGTTGATTCAATGGTGAGTTCTGTTAGCTGTATTAGTAGTGAAGATTGACCGTTTTTTTGTGTGTGTGTGTGAAATATTCTAAACTACTGTGCAAAAAAAGAAAGAAAGAGAAATCTAGATTGATAGTAAATCATCTACAATAATTATTCCGTTCCTACAAACTGCAAGCTAACTCTTGTGGCGTAACCGCGTAAGTTCATAGAATTTAGCTGGAAAAAAATAATTAGAGTCCAATAAACCAAGGGGACAAATGAAGCAAAGAAACCTTCTTGAGCTCCTTCTCGATCTTGGGATCAACAGGGGGCGGCTGCTTCCGGTTGGATGACTCAGCCGAAGCACCTGCCTCTGCGCCGCCGCCGCCGTCCTCCCGTTCCAAGGTGTCTCCCACGGTAGACGCCTCAGCCGCCGCAGCACCGGACCCTGAACCGTCGGTGCTTGCGCGCGGGAGACTGAGGTAACGCTTGCTCCTCCGACTGCAGCCCGGCCTCTTCCATGAGAGCGTGGCCGACGGTGGCCGCAGTGCAGCAGCAGCCGGCAGAAACGCGCAGCCGCCACTGCTGCTGGCCGGGTTCCTTACCAACAGTTGCATTGCTGGCCGGGTTATGTGGAGAGGAGACGGGAAAGGAAGGGATGGGGTCATGGGGAACCGATATCGATGGTTCTCCCGCCTCGAGTCCTCGACCCTGCGGATGGAGACCTCAACTGAATTGCTTGTGACGGCAGGAGAGGAATAACCGCAAAATAAAAGGAAAGCGAAATACATGGGTGCCAATTAAACTTTTTTTTTGCGGCGAGCTATTTAAATTGTGGGTACCGTAGGTCTATACTGTATAGTACTGTATGCCTCGTTCCTTTTGGCCCCGAACAGCCTGGAACGCAGCTTGATCCACCCTGGCCCGGTTCGAAGTCAAGTCGGACAAGATTGATTATTCGATTAGATACGGCCGGAACTAAAATGGGTTAATCCCGGCCTTTCTTCTCCCTCTTTGGTCCGAAACGGAGAGTCGGAGACGGACCCTCATAGGCTCGGAACCTATCCTGGCGTGACTAAAGCAGACGTGAGCGGCACGAGACGACGGCGCGGTACGAGGCGACAGCGACCGCTTCCCATCGAACGTCCGCGCTCTCCGCTGCCTTCTCGCCGGTAACGCATCGCCCTTGTCTTCCTTGCCCCCTTCTCTCCCCAGCGCTAGGTTCTTACTAGGGTTCTCGTTGGCGCTAGGGTTCTTGCTTGCCTGTGCTCGATCCATCCCTAGGTGAATGAATGGCTTGCTCGCCTGGTCGGTCTGGTCTTGCCAAAAAAAAGGCGCCACTCTTTGCCCCCAGCGACCAAACTGCTCGTCGGTCTCTTTGGTTAGATGCGTACTAATAGCTGGATCAGAAAAAGGAAGAACGAGAGATATGCATGCTTTTGGTTCGTTTGCTTTGGGCAGATGGATTCCTCTGCGGCAAGGTAATAAATAGTGTATAGCGGGTTGGTAGCGGATTGGTATTGAGGTAGTAGATTGTGGATAGCGGGCGATATTGTGAACGATAAGTTCCAATGGCGGCACCCGATAGTCCTATATAATTTTAAGTACATATATCATGAATAATGAGTAAAAATAATTTTAAGTGCATATATCATGAATAATTTTAAATTTCACAGCCGATGCGTGAGTATTTGAATTTGGGATGTGAGTCATAGTGGGTTGGACTAATTAGGGATATTTGCTTCTATGCTATTGCGGCCTGCTACGCGCAATTGCTGCCGCAATATCGGCCCGATATTCAGAATTGCGGCCGCAAAGTTCCAGGATGCAAAGTTCAGAGCGCTACCTCATAGCGGTAGCGGCAATGAACCGCTACCGCTATTGCGGGTGCAATTACGGCCGCTACTGCCGCTATTTATTACCTTGCTCTGCGGTGCATCTGGGCCTGCACGTTTGTAAAATACTGGAGTCTGGATTATCACAAGAGTGATTTACCTGGTTGGAGGATTGCTGTTTCACTGGGACATGATCATTGAAAAATATTTAATTCTTCTAGATCAGAATCAAAGAAGATGAGAAAACTTTGTAGGTGACTATGGTTTGGTATGTGGTGGTAAATAATAACTCGCTGCAAGGCATGGAGCTCATACTCCTGCAGCTTGGAAATGTATCCTGTCACGGACATTATAACATCCATGTCTTCTTTTGAAAAAAAAATATCTGAAGGTCCGTAGATCTTACCTTGTAGTGTACAGGGTAGCTTCTCACTACTTGTTCTCAGTGATTTTTCATGGTTAGCTACCTTCTCTCCTTCAGCTGCTGCTGGCATTATTGTCTAAAACCTTTTGTGTCGGTATATTCAGAACTGATCTGCAAGAAATGCTATTTTCTTTTTATTGGCAAGCTTATATCCACTATCTGCCTGTTTAATTTTGGAACTGACTCATGGTTCTGCGGTTTGGATTAATACTTCAGTGAATCATGGTTTTGCGATTTGGACTTATATTTTAGTAGATGTCCCTTTGTATTCATTGCCTCTTATAGTCAGTTGAAGTATTGTCTTGATCCAGAAGTCATCTTCGTTAGCATTCTGGAAGCCCTTACTTTTTGTTCTGATTCATTTACTTTTGTTTCAATGACCAGTAATAAAAGCTTTTTAACTGACTAAAATGTATAACGTGTGTTACCATGTATCAGTTCTGATTTCTGCAACTACTGATCAGAAGAATTTTGGAAACTGCAACTCAAAAATGACAGCTCCATGGTTGCTGTATTGTAGCTACACCATCAGGTTTTCTTAGTATTATTTTGACTGCTATAAGAACTGTTCCTGTCTGCAGTAGTGTCCTTGTCTCAGGTTTTCAATGATCTCACTAGAACTACTCAGATATAATGATGAGTTTAGTTACTGAATCTTTTGTGTTGTTTATTCAAGGTTCAGTTTCACCAAATGGTTTGTTGTTACTTGTAGATCTCTTCACCACCATTTAGAGTTGGGAAGGTGAACCTCCGCCTTCTTGGGATCCGGTACCAACTCCAGAAGGTACTCCAGAAGCTTTTATATGATTATAAGTTTATACTAGCCAGGGGCCCCGCGCTTCGCGCGGGTAGGATTTTGTTGCAAACGGGCTGACTGTTCATACCGGGTCGAGCACTGTTCATGTGTGTCTGTACTGTTCATAAGGGGAGCTGTTCACCGGATCCGGTACTGTAGTTAACGGGTGGTACTGTTCACGAAGGTACTGTAGTTAACGGGTGGCACTGTTCGCAGAGACCCGTTACTGTAGCTAACACTGTAGATACTGTAGCTAACTCACCACGTTTAAAGTCTTATATAGATATGCTTCTATATGACTATAATCTTTATTAAAGCTTCTATATGATATGGTCAATAATATTTAGCTTCTATATGACATGTTAATAATATTTAGGTTCTATATGACTATAAAATTATATGCTTCAGTTCTACAATGTGTCCCTCACTGCGAGATCGTATTAGAAAGAGGAGGGAGGAATAAGACGGTGACATGATGCTATTTATTTTCCCTGCCTTATATCTTATGAGTTCTACTAGAGGGGGTGAAAGCCCTACTTTGGTTTTAGATAATTGATGAAACCTAGTACTAACCTTTATGCTAAGTGTGTGAATTAGATAAGGTTGGTACATTCGAAGTGGTGAAGCTAGAAGATGGTCCATGGAGATGATAATAGACATAGATGATCAAGTGCTCATCATTTGGAAAAGAAGAAAGAGAAAAATAAAAATAGGCTCAAGGCAAAAGGTATATGTGATAAGGTCATTTTTGTTTTGCATTCAAGACACCGTAGAGGGTGTGAGTGATTTAGGATCGATAGCCGTACTATTAAGAGGGGAAATTCTCGGTTAAAACGGTTATCAAGTGCTACTAGGTGAATTCATATAAGCATATGCATTAGGACCTAGTGTGAACTAACATCGACCCTTGTAAAATGCTTTGACAAATGCTAACACACGTACACATAAGTTCTACACTTTATGGTTAGCAAGTTGAAAGCAAGAGTGAAGTCGTTGCGGACTTAGAAAAAGAAAAGGAGGAACTGAACAGCGACCGGACGATGGCCACGTCCTGACCGGATGCCAGGGGCCGAGTCTAGTCAATTTTAAAAGTTGGCGCAAAGTCGGCCGAGAGTGGCAAGGCATGACTGGACACTGGTGCTGAGTGGATCGACGTGTTCGGTCACTTCTTGGAGGCAAGCTGACGCTGCTGACTGGACCCTAGATGAACACTGTTCATCGTTCGGTCAAGGCGACGTGGGGCAGAGTAGGGCGGGCGCACGGGCACGTCCGGTCAACCCTGACCTAACACGTCTGGTCATCATTTTCACGTCCAGGAACATCTCTGGAACTGACCGGACTCGGGCTCACATGGCGTCTAATCGATGCAGGTGCGCACCCGGTCATCACCACGTGCGTATTGGCGATAACGGCTACTTTTGAATCCGTGACGTGGCAAGCGCTGGGTGGCTCTGGGGAGCGACCGTATGCTGGACCGGCATGTCCGGTCATCACGACCGGCACGTCCGTTCACCTCGGGCAGAGCCCAAACCGAGAGTCAACGGCTCTATTTGTTTGAGGGACTCTATAAATAGAAAGGGGTTGGCTCCAAGGCATCTCTCTTGGTCATTTGACATCTTTGACATCCTTGTGAGCTGAGCAAACTCCCTCCCACTCATGTCTCTTGCTTGATTGCGAATTCAAAGTGAGATTGAGTGATTATAAGTGTATTTGCTTGAGTGATTGCATCTAGTGGCACTTGGGGATCGTTGTGGTTGCGGATTTCTTGTTACTCTTGGTAGTTGCCACCACCTAGACGGCTTGGAGCAGCGGTGGAGGTCCGCCACGTGTTGGTGATTGTTCGTGGCTGGCTCCGGTGATCTTGTGAGGGGTATTGCACCTTCCCCGGCGAAGCACCGCAAGGTAGCTCTAGTAAATTGCTCATGTCATTGAGTTACCTCACTTGTGGGTCAGTTCTTGTGGTGTCCAACGTGTGGACAAGGTTCGTGCAACACCTTTTAGCCGCTGAACCATCAAGTGTTGGTCGACACAACGGGGACTAGCGTGCCGGCAAGCACGTGAACCTCGGGAGAAAAATCGTGTGTCTCCATTATGATTGATTCATTGGATTTCTCCTAGTGATTGGTCTTCTTATTGTGATTGGTTCATTTCTCGACGCGACGGTAAAAAGATAACATTCCTCTTATTTATATTTCTGCAAACTAGTTGTAACAACCTCTTTAGTGTAATTAGTTTTGAGAGCTTGTCTTACCTTTGGTAGTGTAACTTCTCACCTAGTTGAGCTCTTTAGTGTAGCTAGCTTTTGAGAGCTCGTAGTGACTTAACCATTAGTTGACTTAGAGATTATAGCAACTAAAATTGTTAGGATAGGTGGCTTGCAACACTTGTTAGAGCTAGTGCAAAAAGCTTTATAGCCAATTAGTTGTCTAACAAGTTTGCCTAGTGTTTTATAGATTTTAAATTAGGCTATTCACACCCTCTAGCCAATTAGGACCTTTCAAGTGGTATTAGAGCCGTGGTCACCGTTTAATCAAGGCTTGATGAAGTGTGTTGAAATTAAAAGCTCTTGTGATCATCAATTCTCCATATTAGGTTCATAGTTCTTTCTTTACCTAAAGCAACTCATATAGAGAGCAAAAAGTAAATTCATGAAATTTGCAAATTATGAACTAGGAGTTACCACTCTTTGTTGACAAGATCCTAGGTGATCAGTGGGATGGATCATGTACACTTGATGAGCTCTAGAGAAGAGAATTAGCAATGAAAGTCCACTCTTCAATTCTTTTCTCCATCTTATTTAAATTCCATTCCACTAAAGGATGGGGGCATCCGACACTAAACCGGAAGCACTTGGTTTATAAAGATCGAGGCCTCCTAGAATAACCTTTGGAGCACCCAAAGATTCTATTAGAACCATCCATCCTCCTTTGATGTTCTTCCTTTTCCAATATGTGTGAGACTACTCAGCGTTAACTTTGAAAGAAACTATTAGTCTCACAGGATATAGGCTAAACTCCCCCTTAATTTATGCATCCAAGAGTACACAAAATATGCTCATGCATATCAATACCATGAGGTCAAGGGAGAAGTTTTCACTATATTCCAACTGATTTCAAACTCCTTCAAGCAACTTGCAGTTCAATTAGTTTCATTTGATTGCAGTTGCTTCCAATTGATTTCAGCAGACCCCTCCTGCAACATTGCCATGCGACAGTGCCACACCTCAAAACGGCAGTGCCACGCCACTCCAGTCATCAGCAGCTGATTCAACTTAAGTTTGTGACTCATTGTTGCTACTTGTAACTGCTAAAGTCAACTAGTTTCAATTTATCTCATCTGCTGTTTCTGAAAGGCTGCACTGATTTATTCTAGTTTCAACTAGTTGCAACTCCTTGCTGCTGCTTGTATTTGATTGCAACTCCTTTAGACCAAACTGATGCTTCTCATATTAACTGATTTTTCATGACCAACTTGAGAGCCAACTTAATCTTGCTGCTGCAATGCAATCTAATTCCAAGCAATGAGTTTTCAGATTCTGTCTTCCTTGGAAAACAATTCATATCTCAGACTACTAGTCCACTATGCATGAAATTTGGTAGATATGTGAACCCATGAATCCTCTAACTGCTATAAAAATTTCAGCTCATTTGGACTCCATTTGGTCAGTCAAATTAATTTTCTACCAAAACTGCTAGGGTCTGAAACTGCAGTGCTAAAGCTGACATAATTTAACTCAAAACTGATTTTCTTCGAAAACCAATCTTAATGCCAACTGTAAAACAACAAGTACTAGATGTATATAGTATGCTCACAAAGTTTTGGACCAATTCATCAGTATTTGAACTTCCAAACCCATGCTTGAAGGCAGCCATCTCAGATTTCTAATTTTCTGGACAGATTTGACATTTCACAATTCTTCTCTTCTTCTTGTCCAATCTTAAGGTGATTTCAGTTTAGAATACTCACAAGATGTTGTATCCATTCAGTCCTCTTGTCAACACTTATACTCTTGTGAATTCTATTAATATAGCTTATCCAACTCAACCTCAAACTTGATTTTATCCAATTGAAAATTTGGTCTCTTTGGCCTCTAGCAACATCATCTTACTTTGGGTGAAGAGTAACCTTTAAGCTTGTGACTTATCAATTTAAACAAGCACAACCTCTTCTTATGAATTTTCTGTGGATAATCTCAAACACAAGAGGGCATTAGTAACACAAGCACTAGTTTCTCATTTGGTAACCCTTTATATGTGTAGAAGGCAAGTGGGTCACTAAATAGAGAAATCTCATAACATGGATTAAATCTCCCTTAATGCCTCATGCATATTCTTTTGAGTGGAATGGAAATGTGAATATGCACGGTTGGTCAATTAAGTCCAAAGGGTAGATTTAAGCCATGTTATGGTGAGTGGCTAAAGTAGATGAATCAAATCCAAATTAACTAGAGAGAATACATCACATGGTTTCGGATTGATGACTTTCATATGAGAGACCACTCCAATTGAGAAACATGTTCTCATTTAGTGAGACTACATAAATCACTTAGAGAAACGATTAGTCTCACAACTCTAGTTATAGAATAAGTTCTCATTAGTAAGTGCTCTAAATCTTTGAATTTCTCATATAGCACTTTATTCACTTAAGAACTTGGGGTTTTCACTCTATGTCTAGGTCATGGCAATAAAAGAATAATCAAATTGAACTATTCCAAGAAATACTTACAACCATTTGAGTATGTAGATGGCCATAAGATGATAATGTAAAGTTGGCAATTTACCATATGACATGATTTCATCAAGTAGAGTGTTCTTGAATTGTGTGTGATACATGCCTCTACTTGAGCTTGATTATTTATTCTTGGCTTTATTGAAATTTATTCCCATCCTCCAATATGAGCCAAGTTTTCAAATTCTTCAAACTAACTCATAGTGTGTATGAACATAAACTTGCTTCATCTTGATATTCTTGGTTTGAAGCCCACAAAGGAAACTCAAGTCATCTATATTGCTTGGTGTGGATGATCAACTCCATTCCAATCATATTTTTCTTCTATATGACCAACAACCAATATATATCCTCAAGTGCTTTCTTTATCCTAAGTGGCTACACAAGACACAGATGAGTAAGATTTGAAAATAACTTGCACTTGTGATTTTAGAGATTACCATTCATTTTTAATGTTTTAGTGAGCTCTTGGTTGTGGCACTAGAGATTGGTCTTGAGTTGACCTTCTATATTCATCACATAGAAATGAATTACTTCCATCATGACTTTTATCTTCTTCTTGCTCAAAGATGGGTTGTAGGTTGTGTCCATGAATTGGACTATTGTCAGCTGCTACTGTCAGGGGTGCAGCAATGCTGCTCCTATGCACGACACTGCTGCTGTCCGGCACTGTCGCGAGTGAGAGCAGCACTGCTGCTCATACTTTAGCAGCAGGTTGCAGATTAGCTGCGATATGAGGAACCTTCACTTCTATAGCTTGTACTTCTTGTGGTCTTATATCACCAATGGCTATTTGCTTGATTGCCTCACAAGGTGGTTCCTCATTACCTACAACATGAATAAGATATTGCTCTACTAGAGAGCCATTAAAAGCATCATATGGCAAATGATTCTTTTAAACTTTAAGTACTCTAGCCACTCTTTGCAATTCACAAACATAGACTACACAAGTTAAGTGGCTAGCTAGCAGGGTTAGGTACTAGTTACCGAGGTGAGTATGAAGTTAAAAATATATCTATTAATTCATCTTCGGTTCAACCATATAAGAAGATACAATATGAATTGATTGATGGCTTGAGTAAATATTTTCAATTATCTTGCTCAAGCACCCCAAAGCTTCATATCACCTTCAAGTACCTACAACACTCATCAAGCATAACTTGGTACCCAAACTATCTTGGGTCCATCAAGGTTAGTCACAAGAGATTTAGGCACCCAAATAGCCTTTGTGCTAGCACATGGTGAACCAATCACTTTTTCAGCACAAGTGTTATTTTTGGCTTCCTAAGCAAATTTGCATTAAATGAAAAGTTGAGCTTAGGAGTGTTATCCATGAGACAATCCATACTTAGATGTCTCTTTCCTCGGTAAGTATAGCAAATGCGGCGCTTGATCTTATAAGACATCTTCTTATTTTATTTCTTGTTTGCTACCTTGCTAATGAGCCTCTTTCTTGATAACACAAGGCTTTCACTTTTCTTGTTAGGACATGAGCCAATTTTATATTCCTTCTCATTGCAACCATAACACTTCCTCTTGTTTCTTCTTGTCTTCTTCTTTGGAAGCATGGCTTGATCATCAACCTTATTGGAACACTTAGAGGCATTGTGTCCTATGTTGGAGCACTTGACATGAGCCATCTTCTTCTCTTGGATCTTTCTTATGCCCTTCTCTTCTTTCTTCAAGAAGCAATCTCTTAAATGGTGACCCTCTTTCTTGCATCTGAAGCAAGTGATGAGAGTCTTCTTTGATTGAAGTTTCACCTTGGTGGCCTTGGAGGCTTTGCTGTTCTGCCCAGGTGCGGCACTGCCGCACTAGGGTGTGGTACTACCATATCCTGGAACCTCTGTAGCCTTGAGCTAAACTGCTACAGTCTGGATAGATTGTACTTTTTCAAATTTCCCTTTGACTTTGTCACAGTTGGACTTGTGACCTTCTTGATGGGGCTTGATGCAATCTTCGGTTGATCCCTTCACAAGCTTCTTCACCATGTCTTCATGGTTATCTTGAGAAGGTTGAGCATTGCATTTGCCCTTTAATTGAATCAAGTCAACTTTTAGCCTCTCAACCTCTTTTTTGAGCTCTTCATTTTATTTTATAATGGAATTATCACAAGTTTCTACAAGTACATGCTCAACGAAAGGTTGGCTTGCTTGAGAGCAACAATTGTTCGCACATGATAAAATATATGAAACTTGTGTACGTGTGCACTTGTGAGTGTGAGGTTGATATGATTTTACCGATGTTACCACAACCTCATGAGCTATTTCTAACATGAGATGAGAATCAATAAGCTTCTCATGAGAGCACAAGAGCTCATCATGATCTTCTTGTAAGATCTCATTCTTGCTAGTGAGCCTTTCCACCTTGCCCTTGAGAATATAATTCTCATTTTCTAATTTTGCAACACAAGATAGAGAGTTAATAGTACGAGTTTGCTCAAATGACTAGTTTTTATACCTTTCAACCAAATTAACATGAGAGCACTTAAGCTTTTCTTGCTTTTTGGTCAACTTCTCCAAGCATTTGATCTTGTTGATGAGAAGCTCTTCTTACTAGTGAAGTGTTTCTTCTTGCTCTTGAATCTTCTCTATGAGCTTGAGCACCATCAACTTATCTTTCTTGCTTAGACGTGCCAAGTATTGATTGAACTCATCATCATCACTTTCATCTTTACTCTCACTCTCACTCTCACTCTCACTCTCACTTGCCACATTCTTCTCTTTATTTGCCATGAGACCAACATGAGAGGTGGCATAGAGAGTTGAGCTTCTTGGAGAGGTGGATTCATCATTTGGCCTCCACCGATCACAAGCTTCTTCATCCTTAAAAATGTTAGTCTCACAAGAACTAAAGGAAGTAGAAGTATCACATGTAAAAGCATTGTTCTCACCAACTATTTTATTACCATTCACATATGTTGGTGAGGGAGTGGATGTGGCATGATCACTTAGGCTTTTTAGAAGAATCACTTGAGGCTCTTCATTTGTCGGTGAAGTTGAGCACTCTTCAAGTGGTTCCTCCAATGAGAGCAACTTCTCATCACATTTGGACTTATCATATTTTTCTTTAAGTGTGGTCCAAATGATATGAGCATCATCAAGTGGTTCACCATCTCCAAATGTGATGGCATCAAGAACATCTTCACTCAAAGCACTAAATAAGACATTAGTAGCTTGAGCATTGAGTTGTAAGCATTTCACTTCCTCTCTAGACAGATAGACCAAATCATCACTAGGAGGTGAAATGCTCACATCTACAATCTACTTGATTTGAGGACCCATGTCCTTAAAAACATTAAGCACACTAGCAGATCAAGATGCATAATTTAAACCATCTAAAAGTAAAAGTTCTAGAGACACCTCCTCACTTGTTGACATCGTCTCTCAAGGCGGTTAAGCCCGAAATTGAGAGCCTGACTCCGATACCAATTGAAAGGATCTCGATGTCGCCTAGAGGGGGGTGAATAGGCCTGTATAAAACAAACTCGAGCAGCAATTAAATTCCACATGCGGCACTGCCGCACTCCAACAGCGGCACTGCCGCACCTGCAGACAAGCTCGCATGCACAATTCAAAAACTGCCCAAGGAAAAATAGATCGATCAAATTACTGATGTTCTTGGGGTAGTGTAGAGCCTATTCCACCACTTGACTCACAGCGGAAGCTTAAGCACAAGTAGATCGGGACCAAACCCTAGAATCACCATAAATACAAGTGAAGCAATGCAAATCACAAGAACACAAGTGAGACACCGATTTATCCTGTGGTTCAGCTCACCACTAAGGCTTACCTATGTCCTCGTTGTTGAGGTTGCCACAAAGGCTTTATGTCTCTTTCAACCCTTTCCTCATTCTCAAGTCAAGAGAATGAACTCTTAAGATGAGGGGTGATTTCACTAGTAGATTGAGGTGATTATAAACCTCCTGGGGCTGCCACACGAGTTGACAAGCCAATGGGCGATGCTCTAGCCGGCTAGGAGCAAGCTCCAAGGGTAACAAACATAATCCACCGGTTTGAACATGAACCAAGTGCTCTAGGAGATGAAGAACAGATAGGGCTGCTCTCTAGTTCAATTTGTAGGCTCAAACTCTCATGGATTTACAAGGGAATCAAAGGGAGAAGCTTTAGGGGCTCCAATGGAGTGAGGGAGAGAGAGCTGCTGTCTGGTCGCACCTGGGAGAGAATGGTGGATCTGAGCCTGGTGACCGTTGGAGGAAGAAGAGAAAGTATAAATACCCCCTTGGTCCCAACGGTCGGTTAAGTGCGGCAGTGCCGCACTTGACCCGTGGCACTGCCACACTGGCTAGAACAGCAATGGTGGCAGAGTGAAAAGCATGGCTATCTTGGCTAAGGCTTTAAGGATATTTGGTGGGAAAGTGAGCACTTGGTTGCACATTAAAGCTTGTGTATTGTATCCTCCTTTATATAGTACGGCTTTTCCTAAACTCAAATTCAAAACATAAAGAATTTAAACCTCCTTTAAGTTGGTTGCCACTTTCTTTTGTAATTGGGGTTCCACCATTGCATGTATTATCATCTTTCTCAATATCTGTTCATAAAGCCTTTGTAATCTTCTTGTCTCATCTCCCAGAGCAAATATACCTTAACATGTGACTTGAACCATTTCCATACATATGAGTTCACCTTATGGCTTCAAGTCACTTCTACTAATGATTTGATCCTCAACACAATATGACTCATCATAGCTTGATTAGTTCCTCGACTAAATGCAAGTACTCTCTTCTTCACCTTAGCCATGGTACCTCGGTCCATAAGCCGTCGCTTGCTCTTTACCTCTGCTTAGTCCCTCGAAGCATTTTTCTTGCTATCTTCACCTTATCAAGCCATAGTCAAGTCACACCATATTAAGCATCCATTGAAAAACTATTTCTTCAATATTGTGATCCTTGCTTGAATATCTTCTAGATATAAATGTTGAGATCAATCAAGCTTCAATTTGATTCACATAGAAAAATATATGGATCAACATCAATAAGGTCAAGCCAATTCACAATTTTTTAAATCCTCTTTATTTTGGCTTGACACTCCTAACACTCATGTCAATCTCTATCTTCATACTTCTAGCTTGATCATATTAATGCAAAGTGATTTTTCAAATCTTTATTCATACTAGCAAACCAATGTAGAGAACATCATATATCCATTATACATTGTCTTCTTTGTCATTTCATCTTTGCTTGACATTTTCTCACTTATGCACCCTTAATTCATTCTTCAATCCTTGATCAAGGCTAGTCCACTGTTCGACTATTCTTGTTCATGCAAAGCAAGCCATTATTGAGATTAATCCAAAATCATCAACTCATGTCTCATTTACCGTTTGCCAAATATGTTTGCTTTCACATGATGGTATGATATCCCACAACACAGACGTTATTTCATTTATTCCATTTGCATTGTTGTCTTTTACTTGAACAAGATTGTTTCCATAATCTTCCAATACAACAATACACAATTTGGCCTTTATTTCAACACTACGTGAAATATCATCAAGCAACAATACACAATTTTGCCTTTATTTCAACACTATATGGAATATCATCAAGCTTGCCTTCTCATTGAACTTTTGATACACCTTGTTATGCAATATTCGTGTGTATGCAATATACTTAATTTCCTGTTCAACACTTAGCAAACTTGTTAGACCTTAATTGTATTGTTATTCAATTCACCAAAACCCACTAAAGGGCTAGATGTACTTAAAGCTGGTCCCACCGTGTCTGCGCAGGGTCGCACCGCCGGCCGGTGCCGCTGCCCACAGAGCTCATGCTCCTCCTCTCGCTCCTCTGCACCGCCGCATCGATCTTCTCTGTTGCCTCCATCTACTCCGCCAAGCGCCAAGCCAACGTCTCTGCTGCGTCGTGTGGTGGAGTCTACGACGACCTGCTGCGTCAGAATTGGACGCAATCCCTTCGTTGCATTGAGGCCCTTCGGAGCTTGGAGTCTTGGAGCTATCCTTTGTGCTTTAGATGGGACTGGGGGAGCAGCGCGTGGGGGTGGAGTATGTGGTGACTAGTATTGGTATGGAGCTGTCCTGGGCGATCGAGGTGGCGGTCAGGCAGATGGCTGTGTGGTGGAGGGCAAGAGGAAGAAGAGCTAGAGCATGTTGGCGCAGAGGATCCTGTGAACAAAGCGAAACAAAGGGTGAATGATTAGATAATTTTTATCTGGACTCAAGATGTAGAAATATTGCATTATGGAGGATAGTTTCTTGGCACGTCGTCCTAGCGTATAGAAACCATCTCTAGTTTCTGCATTTGTAGTGCCCTGAACTCTAAAAGTGGGTACCATCTCCCTGAACTTTTAAAACCGTTCGTTTTACCTCCCTGACCGGTTATAAACGGTTTTCAAAGGTAGTTTTATCTTTATCTTTTTTATTTATTTCGGCTGTATCTTTGAAAAATTATAGTAAATCACAGAAAACCATAAAATGGAAAAATCTAATTTTGTTAGACTCCACATGGTGAACATATAATATGGTATGCTTTAGTACAAATTTTTTGTTATAGCTTTAAATCTATGCATTTCTATAATTAAGTTATAGCTGCAATTTCTATGGTCCAATTATGGTGAAATTTTTATGGTGGACTAATTATTGTATGCTTAAACCATAGTAAAAGTTTTATACTCATTGGATCATGTATATTTATAAATCTATAATTAAGTTATACATGATCCAATGACTATGAAATGTTCACTATAGTTCCAGCATACAATGATTGGACCACCATAAAATTTCCCATAATTAGACTACAGAAACTGCAGCTATGACTTAATTACAGAAAAACATAGATCTAAAATTACAGCAAAAAAATTATACTAAAGCATATCATATTATATGTTCACTGTGTAGATCTATTCATGTGGAGTCCAACAAAATTAGATTTTAAATTTTATGATTTTTCTGTGATTTACTATTATTTTTTGAAGATTCAGTCGAAATAAGTAAAAAGAAAAAGACAAAACTGCTTTTGAAAACCGTTTATGACCGGTCAGGGAGGTAAAACGAATGGTTTTAAAAGTTCACGAGGTGGTTTACCTGGTTTTAGAGTTCAGGGAGGAAAAAGAGACTTTCACAAAAGTTGAAGGAGGTAATATAGACTTTATTTTTTTGAGAAATTGTCACCCTTTATTAACTCATTATCGAATTACAAACACCATCAGGTGGATAGGAACCAAACATGTCTACCCGGAGCCATAGAAAGAGCACTCCTAGCCAATCTATGCGTGTCCTCATTCGAGAATCTTCTCTCATGGACGAACTCCACGTAGAGGAAGCTTGCTTTTGTCGCATTGATCTCCTTAACAATTGAGCCGTACAGCCCCATCCCCTCCCTATGGATACTCTTCACCGTATTGATACAGTCACACACCACCCTGATCTTCTGCAGTACCAGGTCTGAGGCTAGCGCCATGCCTTCCGGCACGTGATCGTTTCAACCACTTCTGGTCTTTTTGGGCCTAGGTATGCCATTGCCATCCATGTGCAGCCCATTAGATCCGCCAAGCCCATTAGATCCACCATTAGTAGAACGTAATTGCTCTTCTCAGGGCGTCCGACGTTCTGAACGCGCCCTTCCTAAGCTTGCAGAGTCCAATACGGATTCTTCTCTTGGCTTCTCCATAAAAAAAATATTCATTCTCTATTCCTCCCCACCGGGACCTTCTTTCAGTGCGCACATGCGTTTTTGTGGCCGACTCCATCGTGCCACCCGCCTGCCGCTCACCTCCCTAGCGTGAGGCACACTGCCGCGGGCCGCGCTGTCGCCTCTGCCCTGGAGGAGGCACCTGCCCACCCTGTCGTCAGAAGCCACGCAACAACTCATCGGTGGTCGCACAGCCGCTCGCCCGTTGGCATCCATCTTCCCCCACACGCCACTCCGTGGCTTCGAGCTCCGCATCGACGAGCCTCCGTTCGAGCAGCAAGTAGATGCTATGCTGAAAGCGCATGTTGTAAGAGTATGTTTCAAGTGTTTCAGAGGTATATTGCAAGTGTTGTATATCGATGTTGCAACAGTAGATCGGGATGTTGCACATATTATAATGGCTATACACATATGTTTTAAATGTCTCATCTGTCCAGACATATGTTGCAAGTGTTTTTATCTGGATGTTGTAAAGGTAGATTTGGATATTGCATATACATGCATATTGCAAGCATATGTTTCAGGTGTTTCAGGTGTTTTATATGTATGTTGCAAGTGTTTTATTTAGATGTTGCATATGTTTGCAATTGTTTTGAAGTGTTTTAAGACGTTTTCACAGGCGTTTCAGAAGCTTGTATACTGCGGCGCCGCGGGGAACCTGACGAGTGAACCCGTGACTCGACAAGCTGTGCAAAGCGTGGGCTGTAGTTGGGCTGGACCGGCAGGCTCCGAGCGCACAAAAGTGCTACCCAACGCGGGCAGACGTCCGATCGTGAGCTGACGGTACGGATAGCGCGACTGCGTTCTGCAGTCGTTTAGTGTGAAGTTAGATGATCTCATTCACTTCTAATCCCAGGAAGTCGGAGGGTCGCCCCGTTTGCTCCTGCCCGTGCCATCCTTGAAACGAAAGCTTTCCCTTTCGACGATTCCACTTCCACCCGTCAGGTTTGGCATCCACTCCGTCGTCGCGCTTAGTTAATCTCCACGGTCAAGGTGCTGCTCCCTTTGCTGCCTGAACCACAACGGCCCGGTGTTTCCATCATCATGCACACGCGCACGAACCCTTGCATTTCTTTCGATCACAGGATACAGCGTACTGTGCAGGTACTGTTGTTGTTGAAACTGTTTCAGCAAGCATTGTACTGTCACTGTTGCAGTTGGCATCCCAATATCTTTGCCATCAGCCAACTGAAATAGGGATTCATTAGTGTCGATGCAGCCGGTATTCCGAGAACCACTCTTAGAACGAAGGAATTTCACATGAGTTGTATACAAAATTTATAACTCAGTTCTTTTTTAATAAAAAACGTAGAAAGCAGAAAAAAAATTCAGCATTCTATTCTAAAGAAACCTGGATCTGGTTAAGAGCAACTGTGAAAACTCTTGCAGTTCCTACAGTAATTTCTGTATTCCGTGCACATGTTTGACAGGCAAGAATATGGTGGTGAGGCCACAGTTCATCCCAATCATCCGAACTCTTCTCCTTGAATTCTCCAAGAAGATGGTTTGTCAATTGCCACACACATTTTTCCCTTGAGAATGTCTCATATTGTGTGGTTTTGTAGCTGCAGCTGCAGACTAATATGTTTGCTTGCTGCCAGTAAGCCTGTTCTGATGATAAATCGTTGTTGCAGCCAATTCCAACATTGTTTGCGTGAAAATCATATGGCCCAAGACGAAGCCTACCCAAAGGCAAGTTTTCAGGTTTTGGCACATTGGGATCGAACGCCATCGATCCTACGTCTTCTTCGGGAGTGGTTGGGCTGAGTTTCTGACGGCTCATGGCCACCTGCCCCACCTTCTGCTGTTCGAGTGCGAAGGGAACATGGTCTGCACAATGGAAGTGTTCGAGGCAAGTGGATGCAGAAAGAGTACAAAGGCACGGCATTTTCAGCAGATGTTGGTGATGAGAAACACCACGTCATTGATCAAGCAAATTCTCTGATTGGAAGTTGGAATAGTGGAGATGATTGCAAATCACGTGCACAACTGTATATTTTATTTGCAAACGCGCTTGTAGCGCGGTGGCTTCGTCTCCAGTTGTGGAGCGAGCCCACCCAGGTTCGATTCCCGGTTGAGACGAACGGTGTCGCATGGAGTATTTCCCTAGATTTGTTTCGTGCAGGTCCTGGACGTTGATGTGGTGCTACAATGAGATTACGACGTGCCTGTCGGCTACGAGGCTCGTGCGCAGAAGGACGTTTGAGGTGTATAGGTTGTAGCTTCTAGGGTGTGTGTGTGGTGTGAGTGTGTTGCGTAGAGTTCAGATACTACAACTTGTATACTAGGAGTCCAGACTAAAAAAAACTATATATTTTATTTCACACCTTTTCTTGAAGAAAAATTGCTCAGAGAAGCAGCAGCCTGAAGGATCATCTATACGAGAAAAACAAACACCGGAGGAACATTGTACAATAAAGTGTTTGCGATATTTGTGGGCTCAAGTCTGAATCGTTGAACCATGCACTGATTGGATGCCTTCATGCGTGCCAACTCCGGGCGGCAATGAGTAAGTGTCGGGACTTGCCGGACGAGGAACAGTTCCTTAACCTTACTCATTATAATTTATTAACCATCTTGCTGCAGGCAGAGCGTGATATGAGGGCTAGGTGCTTACTCCTTCTATGGAGGACTTGGCAAGTGCGAAATGACATTACACACAACTCCGGAAAATTTTCTATCGAGGGGTCCATTAATTTTCTAAAGCGCTATTGGACGGAACTTTTGCAACAGCAGACACAGCAAAGGAATGGCAGACCCTGCTGGTAAGCAACCTGTACAAACTTCTTTGTATGCAGGGCGGGTGTCCAGCACCAAGAGGCGTCCTGAAGCATGGAAAAGGCCGAATGAGGGATGGCGGAAAGTGAATGCTGATGGCACGTTCTGCAGTTCAACAAGCTCAGGTGGCGTCGGGGTGGTTATCCGAGACCACAACGGCGCGGTATTGTTAGCGGCTTGGAAAGCGGTTCCTATAGCGAGGATGCAGAGGAAGTGGAGGCCTTGGCGATGAGAGAAGGACTGCGTCTTGCTGCTGAAGACCCGGGAACCCCAGTGATTCTGGAGACGGACAATAGCTCGGTGTGTGCGTCATTGAAGAACCAGAAAGACCGAGGCCCGCTACACTTCATTTTTGAGGAAGCTAGACAGGCAGGAGGCTTGATATCTGAGTGGAAGACAGTCCACACGAGAAGAGAGGGAAATTGTGTTGCCTATGAGCTCGCACAACTGGCCCTGAGGTCAGATAGTGAGCTATCTGGCTTCTTACAGTGCTGGTTTGTATCGAGCAAATTATTACTCAAGATTGTAACTATGTTCCTGAGCAATAAAAAACCTTTCTTTTCCTCGCAAAAAAAGAGAAAAAAAACAGCACATAATTAGAAGCGCAACTAGTACAGTACAGGAGATAAAAAGCCAGAATGCTCGCCAACTTATGTGCATAAACAGATGGCAAATCAAAAGCCAGTCCATTTGATCACCAAAATAATTACTGCTGCTGCCCTCAAACAGATTCCTGAGCTCTGTTCTGCCCCCATTCACCTCCAACTCAATAATGCAGATACAGAACTAGGTTCTTTGTCGCCACACCCCAAGGGATTTCGATCTGCAGAAATGTCTTATGCTAAACCCTCATGCAGTTCTAATTCACAATGTGCTTCGATTGGCCTACAAGATGTAGGGTCACATTGAAAACATCAGCAAGGAGCAAGAGATCATTCAAGGCAAACTTCACGACGGTCAACACTGACTACCGCTTCAAATAAGGGCCTATTTTGATAAAGGGCCTAAATTAGCTCTGATGCATCTAAACAGAAGAGTTAATAGATAGACTAACTCTTTTAGCCTCAACTACTCCATCCCTTCAAATTATAAGTCGTTTTGATTTTTTTGGTTCATCTATTTTATTATGTATCTAAACATGAACCAAAAAAGTCAAAGTGATTTATAATTTGAAATGAAGGAAGTAGTCGTTAGATAACCACAACTAATTTAGTCTAATTTTTAGCCGTAACTACTAACTAACGACATGATTGAAAGGAGTTCCACAAGATTGAAGGCGACCATTGCACCATAACATTGTTGAAAGAACTCTCTGGCATGCTCAGGTCAAAGAAACTCTGCTAGTCTTCACACATTTTTGGTTCTATATTATTACTCAATGCTCCTTCCTAGTCGGTTCTTAGTTTCTTATCTTGTGCTACACTGTATGAAATGTTAGACTCTGCTGAAACTTTATGTGCAGTCATCTAGATGTCAGGTAATGATCGATGAAATGAGATGCAATCAAATGGCTATAATAGGAATGCCCTGGATTGGACAACATTAATCTACTATGCTGCTAGCTAACGATAACACCATGCATACACTGAATAACAGAAGCAAAAAAATATGGAAGCACAGCTTAAGGCCTAAGCAGCTGATTATAAAAGAGCAGGTCTACACTCTACAGCACTTATTAAACATCTCAGATATTCCCCCAGGAATTAACACGCAGGGGCTCAGTTGCAACAAAGCACGCAAAGCCAAATCAGCGGAAAAGACCTACATTAACTTCAGTCAAGATAGACAACTATACTAGATAGGATGGGACATGATCTTGAGCGGACTATCACCTAAACATTGGACAGGCACAGTTCAGAGCATTGATCACTTTTGTGCCTCTGCCTTCTCCTGCTTCTTGGCCTTGGCAGCCTTCCAGACAGAGTTGTGAGAAACAGTCTCCTCAACAACCTTGGGTGGTGCAAAGCTGAAATCTGAAGCAGATATGCGGTTCTTGTACTCTGGATTTGCCTCCAGAAACTTATCCACATCACCAGCACACCTTGCACGCTTCCCATTGGGCATGACATAATATGTGTCCATTTTGCTGTAGTCACCCCTCATAATCACTAGCCTCTCCGTCCCTGGTGGAGGCTTTGGTATGTTGGGTTTGTCCAAAACCCAGATGCGGCTGCTGTCATACTCAATGTCAGCATCATCTACACAAGAGCAGTCTGGTCGTCTGCTGCAGAACCATGGATCCTTAGTGAAGTTCTCACGAAGTGTCTCAAATTCATCTTTTGGAACCGTACGCCATTTGTAGCACTTGTAGCATTGCACTGCATACAAGGCAACAGAATCTTTGGTAGAACCCCGTTTTCTCTGTCAAATAAAATGGGTCATTGTTATTTTCTTTATTCCATCTTTCTGGAAAGATAAAAGAAAATCTAACTCTAATCAGCAAAGATTATGGCAAAAAAAAAGTGTGAGGGATGTTTGCATGACAAAGCAGAATCATGGAAAATCTTTACAACAAGCACAGTGAAAATGAAAGCTGCTATACAAATATATAATACTAAATAAACCATTTCTGTAACACAGGATAATGAAACCTGCTAATATTCCATTGCACAAATGGCTTTAGCTTAACTCCATCTTATGCTGGACAGTGTTTATGTGTTCATAGCAACCTTTTGCATATAGTTGCACAGAAGTCCATATTCCATTGCATACAAGTAACTGTGGCAAAAGATCCAGCCAGGAATTATGTTGATCAGGGAAAGAAGTTGTTAGATATGTGTATGTCTAGGGGGGTTATTTGTATATAGCTTACTTGTAACTCAAGTCATTATTGACTATATATATCAAAGCCACCCAACCCAAGGGGTAAGAGGTGTTTTGCCATAATTCTACATGGTATCAGTAGACCGGGCCTATCCCTACCTGTCTCCCACCCTTCCGCTGCCCTAATCTTTGGCCGCCGCCTACACAGCCGCCGTGCCCTAGGGCGCCGCTGCTCCTTCCAGCCGCCGCCTCTCCCAGGCCGCCGCTCACCCTCCCCGGCGCTCCATCTAGGTGCTGCAGCGCCATGTCTTCCTCTGCTGCTACCTCCGCCACTATGGGGTCCGACGACTCCACCTCCGTCGGTTCTGGTGGAGGTGCCCCTATCGTCACCCCTCCCTACGCTGCCGTCAACGTGAAGCACCATGTTCCCATCACGTTGGAGTTGGCTCATCCCAACTACAACAAGTGGGCTGCTTTCTTCACCGCGCTCTGCGGCAAGTTCTTCCTCCGCGGCCACATCGACGGTACTATGGAGCCCGCTCCCACCGATGCACAATGGGATGCTGCAGACTGCGCTGTTCGTGGATGGATCTATGGCTCCGCCGCCGCCGACGTCCTCGACCTCGCCATGGCTCCCGAACAGACCGCTCGTGACCTATGGGATGCGATCGCTGCCCTGTTCCAAGCCAACAAGGCGCCGCGTGCTGTTTTCCTTGTGGAACAGTTCCACTCGATGACTCAGGGCGACCTCTCCATCGACCAGTTCTGTCAACGCATGAAGCAGACTGCCGATTCTCTCCGCGACGTCGGCCACACCATCCTCGACTCCCAGCTCGTGCTGAACCTCCTGCGTGGCCTCAACCCCCGCTACTCCAGCACTGCCGACGACATCGTCAACAAGGACGTGCTGCCATCCTTTGCTGCTGCTCGTAACATGCTCGTCCTCAAGGAGCTTCGCCTCGCCAACGAATCTAAGGTGCAGACTGGTACTGCTCTTATTGCAGGCACCCCATCTTCGTCTGCCTGCACCAATTCAGGCTGCCGCTCCTCCACCTCTGGTTCTCCCGCTGCCCCTCCTCAGCAGCACGCGGGTAACACAGGTTCAGGAGGGGGCGGCACTGGTGCTGGCCGCAATAACAGCAACCGTCGCGGTGGCCGCCGTGGCAACTGCAAGCCGCAGCAACAGCCGTCCGCCGGTGGTCAGTGGCAGCAGCCTGTCCAGCCTGCTGGTCCCTGGTTTTGCTTCAGTCCAGGTGGCTTTCAGGCTGGGCAGCGCCCTGGTTGGCGCCCCCCTGGTGGCCCTAGCTTGCTCGGACAGGCACCCCAGGCGCATACCGCCTTTGCGCCCCTGCAGTACTCCACGCCGGCGCCCCAGCAGTGGGATCCCTCCGCTCTGGTTGCAGCCTTGAACCAGATGTCCATGAACCAAGGCGACGCACCTTGGGTCATGGACACCGGTGCTACCACCCACATGAACTCCAACGACGGTATACTCACTTTCCGCTCCCTTCCTTCCTCTCCGTCCGTTGTTGTTGGTGATGGCAACTCTCTTTCTGTCACTGGGCAGGGCAACTCTTTTCTCTCTACTCCTTCCTCCAACTTTGCACTAAATAATGTCCTTATTGTGCCATCCATTATTCGCAATCTCCTTTCTGTACGTCAATTCACTCGTGACAACAATTGTTCTGTTGAATTTGATGCTCTTGGCTTTTCTATTAAGGATCCACGGACCAGTTGGGTGATGCTTCGCTGCAATAGCTCTGGCGACCTCTACACCTTCCCTGCCGCCACCCATCAAGCTTATGCCGCCGCATCCAACGTTGCTTCTCTGTGGCATGGTCGTCTGGGTCATCCTAGTCCAGCAGTTTCCACTCGTCTCCAGCATTTAGTTCCATGTAATAAGAGTTTCACTAGCATCTGCCACGCGTGTCAGCTTGGCAAACATGTTCGTCTTCCTTTTAGTAGTTCCTCTTCATG
The DNA here is from genome assembly GCA_038087645.1 of Saccharum hybrid cultivar R570. Taxonomy (NCBI): domain Eukaryota; kingdom Viridiplantae; phylum Streptophyta; class Magnoliopsida; order Poales; family Poaceae; genus Saccharum; species Saccharum hybrid cultivar. The sequence goes on from JAQSUU010000496.1 coordinate 23,744,422, forward strand.
TACCTCGGCACCTTTTGAACTACTGCATTGTGATGTTTGGACATCTCCTGTTTCCAGTGTATCTGGCAACTCTTATTACCTGGTTATATTAGATGATTATACCCATTACTGCTGGACTTTTCCCCTTAGGCGAAAATCTGATGTTCATCAGCATCTCGTTCAGTTTTGTGCCTTTGCTCGCACCCAGTTCTCGCTGCCCGTTAAGTGCTTCCAAGCCGATAACGGCACTGAGTTTGTGAACAATGCCTCAGCTAACTTCCTCGCCTCCAATGGGATCCTTCTTCGTCTTTCTTGCCCCTACACTTCAGCCCAGAATGGCAAGGCTGAACGTGTCCTGCACACTCTCAATAATATAGTACGCACCCTTCTTCTCCACTCCTCAATGCCTTCAGCCTATTGGGCTGAAGCCCTCGCCACAGCCACCTACCTCTTAAATCGTCGCCCAAGCTCTGCTATTTCTCATGAGATTCCTTTTTCTCGTCTCTATGGACAGCCACCTGATCTGTCCAATCTTCGGGTTTTCGGGTGTCTCTGCTACCCTAACCTTTCTGCTACCTCTGCACACAAGCTCGCACCACGTTCTACTGCTTGTGTGTTCCTCGGCTACCCGACATCTCACAAAGGCTATCGCTGCCTTGATTTGTCCTCTCGCCGCATCATCTCTCGCCACGTTGTGTTCGATGAAGCAGTATTTCCCTTTTCAGCTAACACTGCAGGGCTCTCCTCTCCGGTGTCGCTCGACTTTCTTGTTGATGACAGCGACGACATTGCGCCACTTCTCTCAAGTGTCGCACCCCTTCAGCCTGGCGGGCGTGGTCTCGTGCCCCCGTCCGGCTCGCCGACTCAGCCTGGCGGGCGTGGTCTCGTGCCCCCGTCCGGCTCGCCGACTCAGCCTGGCGGGCGTGGTCTCGTGCCCCCGTCCGGCTCCACGCCCCTTGATGACCCCGCGGTCATCTCCTGCGGCCGCGTTGTTCCTGCGGCAGCACCGGCGCCACCGCCTCCACCGATGGGGCGTTTTGGCCAGGTGTACGTCCGGCGCCCTCCAGCGGCCCGTACACCTACGACTACCTCTTCTTCAGAACCTGCACCGGCACCTGCAGCCACTGTGGCTGCTTCTGGTGCAGCACCCGCGGGCGCTTCTACTGCAGCACCAGCACCTGCAGCACCAGCGCCTGTTTCTGCTGCAGTGCCTGCACCTGCTGCGCGTCCCACTACCAAGCTGCAATCTGGCACAATTCGTCCCGTCGATTACAGCAGTGCCTTCCTGTCTACAGCCGTCGCCTCGCCTCTACCAGCTAACTATCGCAGTGCGCTGGCTGACCCTCAGTGGCGCACGACTATGGCGGTGGAGTTTCAGGCTCTCGTCGACAATGGTACATGGCGCTTGGTTCCTCGACCACCCCGTGCCAATGTCGTCACCGGCAAGTGGATTTTCAAGCATAAATATAATGCTGATGGATCCCTTGCTCAGCATAAGGCACGTTGGGTTGTGCGGGGCTTCTCCCAGCAGTACGGCATCGACTACGACGAGACTTTCAGTCCGGTTGTCAAACCGGCCACGATCCGCATCGTCCTCAGCATTGCTGCCTCGCGATCGTGGCCAATTCACCAGCTCAACGTGAAGAACGCATTTCTTCACGGTCATCTTCAGGAGACCGTCTACCGACCCATCTGCTCCTGATCATGTTTGTTTGTTGCAGAGGTCTCTCTATGGTCTGAAGCAGGCGCCTCGAGCTTGGCACCAGCGGTTTGCCACTTACCTTCGTCAGCTCGGGTTCAAGCCTTCGGCCACCGATGCGTCTCTCTTTATTTATAAAGATGGAGACAACATTTTCTATCTGTTGCTCTACGTCGACGACATCGTACTCACTGCGTCCTCTTCGACTCTCCTTCGTCGCATTACTGAGCGTCTCAGCTCGGAGTTTGCGATGACGGACCTCGGTGCACTTCACCACTTTCTCGGCATCTCCGTCACGCGCTTGACTGATGGCCTGTTCCTCTCCCAACGCCAGTATGCTGTTGAGCTTCTCCAGCATGCAGGCATGTCGGAGTGCCATCCCACCTCGACGCCCGTGGACTCCAAGTCCAAACTGTCCGCCGAAGATGGTCCCCCCGTCGCCGACCCCTCTCAGTACCGCAGCCTCGCTGGTGCGCTGCAGTATCTGACCCTCACACGGCCGGACCTGGCTTATGTGGTCCAGCAGGTGTGTCTATTCATGCATGACCCACGTGAACCGCACTTCGCCCTCGTCAAGCGTATTCTTCGCTATGTCAAGGGAACGCTCTCGACAGGTCTGCATATCGGCACTGGTCCTGTCCGATCTCTCACGGCATACTCTGATGCGGACTGGGCCGGTTGTCCTGACTCCCGGCGTTCTACGTCAGGCTACTGCGTCTTCCTTGGTGACACACTGGTGTCTTGATCTTCCAAGCGCCAGACCACTGTCTCTCGCTCCAGTGCAGAAGCGGAGTACCGTGCCGTCGCTCATGCTGTCGCCGAGTGTTGTTGGCTGCGCCAACTTCTTCAGAAGCTTCATTTGCCGCTCCAATCTGCTACTGTTGTCTTCTGTGACAACGTTAGTGCTGTATATATGACAGCTAACCCCGTTCATCATCGCCAGACCAAGCATATTGAGATCGACATTCACTTCGTCCGAGAGAAGGTGGCTCTTGGCGAAATTCGGGTCCTACATGTACCGTCGTCTCACCAGTTCGCTGACATCATGACTAAAGGTCTCCCTGTACAGTTGTTTAGTGATTTTAGGTCCAGTCTGTGCGTCCGTGACCCTCCCGCTTCGACTGCGGGGGAGTGTTAGATATGTGTATGTCTAGGGGGGTTATTTGTATATAGCTTACTTGTAACTCAAGTCATTATTGACTATATATATCAAAGCCACCCAACCCAAGGGGTAAGAGGTGTTTTGCCATAATTCTACAGAAGTGCTGGAGAAAATATGGACTACTAAAGAAAATATGCAATACAAGATCTGGGTGCTGCTGTGGAGATGGAGGTCAGCTCGCAATAAGGCTAATGCAGGAGGGAGAATGGCTAGTATTGCAGAAGTCTGTTGCTCAACAGAATATTATTTGATGTTTTTTGCTAGGCTGAATGAATCAAATAAGAAAGACAAGAAGGGGGGAAAGCAGTCCTGGGTTGCACCCCCACCTGATTACTATAAGACTCATTGTGATGCCTTCTTATGCTCTGATTTCAAGAAAGGAGGATGGGGTTTCATTGCCCGTAACTGCAGAGAGTTACTAGAGGGAGGTGCTGGAAATCTAAAAAAGGTGTCGAGCCCACTGCATGCAGAGGAATTGGCTACGTATTGGAGTCTGCGTCGTGCAGCTGAGCTTGGCATGACAAAGGTAATTTTGGAGACAGATGCAGCCATACTGGCAGATGCACTTAAATCAAGATCCATGGATTGACATCCCCTTCTGTGCCTTGTTAAGGAACATATGGGAGCTCATGTACTACTCATTGTGAAGTATCTGTATGCTCTAGAAGCAATAATCTTGTGGCTGACTGCTTAGTTTCCTATGGTGCTTGTAATTTAATCCCTGACTCACAAGAGTTCATGAGTCAGACACTGAACTTTGTAGAACACTTGTCTCCAGCGACAAGCTTGGAGCCAGTTGTTAATGGAAGCGTATGTTTCCATTAAAAAAAGGCAAACAAAGAAGAGCAAGTGGATCCAACTTAAAATAAGGTAGAATCCCCCAATTTCTTCCACCATTTGTTCAAATTATGCTTAGAACATAACTAAAGTAGCTTCACAAACAACATTGGTGTTTATGGCATATAAACAACTTTTATAGTGAAATGTGTATGCCTTGTGTCATGTGTATGTTCAAGCTTTCAGTTGTTCCTCTTCCATCTCCCAACTGTACATGAGTGGCGGAAAATGTGTATGCCTTGTGTCACATAAAAATATGAACGCATGCAGCATAGTTACCCCTTCAGTCAAACAAAATGGTGCATGCCACCTCATGAACATCAAAGGGAAATATTAAACAAATGATGAATCTGTTGCAAACACATATTTATCTTCCATAGAACAGTTATCTGTGGCTAAGATACTGTTAGTAAGGTAACAATAATCTATCTATACTGTTGTGCTCATTCGCCTAAAACATCCAATTTTTCAATCTAATTTTGCCATAGCAATTTCCTATACTGTTGTCTTCTGCAGAGCTAAAAAAAGGGCACTTTTGGCAGACTTGTTCATCCGGCTTATAATCCGTACTTTTCAGCTGGAACAGTGTTTTTCTCTCACAACAAATCAGCCAAAAGTGTTTTTCAGCCGGCTTATCAGCACAGCCGAACAGGGCAACACCACTACTTTTATTTCATACTGTACTGCTCATTGCTGGTTATAACATATATTATCTTGAAATCCTAAGAACTGCAAAGTCTAAGATCCCCACAATGGCTGGCTGCCCGGGTCACAGGAACACATGGATCTTCAAAACCTGCCTAAATGGATTTAGACTATGTATCACTTGGATTTCTAAGAACAGCGAATGATTGTTTTGTTCTCTTGAATTCCTCCCTTCCTGTTACTGGCAAATAGCCTTAGACATTTACACCTAAAATTTGAACCAATGCATAACAGCACACTGCACACCAGCAACTTCTGTAGTAATAGATGTAAAACATGTCAAGAACTCAAAGCCAAATTTCTCGTCTGCATCGATTCACCTAACAAAAATTGTGCATGAAAGCAGTAGATAATTGATTATACAGCACTCAAAGAGCAAACCATTGGGTGCATTAGATTTTAGAACCAATTTTCAAAAAGATACCTTTTTTTATCAAAATGTATTGCTGAAGAAACTATGTGTGAATCGACCCAACCCTAATCCCAATATCTTTGGAACTAAAATTGCATGCAATTTTTTCCGCATCAGAAAACACACACGAATGCATACTATAGTACGATCTAGCACGCGCACAAGCCTTTCGAAACAAAACAACCAGATGCAACAAGTGATTAATAGAGCCACAGCAATATCCAACAAAGTCAACACCTGATAATGACGTATTTGGCACAAAACGAACCACCCACCTCAACATGCACGCCGCCAGGGCAAGAAGGGGCAGGGGAACAAGCCACCTACAGCGCATATCAATCCACAAACAAGGTACCAGCGATCTGTGAGGAGTGCGAGGGAGTGCAGACCTGAGAGCCTTGAGAGGGGGGCGAACCCGGGATCGACCCTGTTGTCATGCCGGCGGCGAGGTGGCAGAGGGGCAAAGACGATAGAGGCGATGCGGGGATTGGGGAACGGCCGAGTGGAAGGGCTGTATCTGTATGTGAGGGAGGGCCTGAGAGGCTCCGGAGCTCCTGTATTTGTATGGGTCGGGTCGTTGTATCTAGCAGGCTGACCTCCGACGTGGAGGAAAGAGAGGATAAGAAATAGGAGTAGACCTGAGAGGGTTCGGAGCTCCTGTATTCGGGCCATGTTTAGATTTCAAATTTTGGAACTAAATTTTATATAGTAGGTGTCGCGTCACACTATAGTAATTTTGTTTTTATTTGGTAATAATTGTCAAAACATTGATTAATTAGGTTTAAAATGTTCGTCTCGCAAAGTACAACAAAACTGTGTAATTAGTTTTTTTATTTCATCTATATTTAGTACTCCATATATGTGCCGGCATTTTGATGTGACGGGGAATAAGAATTCTGCATAGTGAATTTGGTGGCCAAATTCTGGAATCTAAACAAGGCCTTGTATGGGTCGAGTGTTCGAATGTGGAGGAAAGAGAGGATAAGAAATAATAGGTGGTGTTTAAATTTATTGGCTAAAGTTTAAAAGTGTCACATCAGTGTTAGCATTCAGATAGTAATAATAAAATAAATTACAGAAGTCCCTATGAATCTGCAAGATGAATTTATTAAGCCTAATTAATTTATCATTAGCACATGTTACTATATCTTTACTATAGCACCACATTGTCAAATTATGGACTAATTAGGCTTTAAAAATTCGTCTCGCAAAGTAGTCGCAATCTATGTAATTAGTTATTTTTTAGTCTATATTTGATACTCCATGTATATGTCCAAACATATGATATGATATATGATATGATAGGGACTAAACTTTAGGCGAAGTAACTAAACAATATGCAGTGAGATGTTGGTTGCTTGTCTCGCATAGCTCCCGAAGAATTAAACAGTCTCTGCACCTCCGGACCCGCTCACATCTGCGGCTCAGAGTGTCCTAACTTTTTTGGTTTTTATTCTCTCAAAAACCAGCTCAGTTATCGAGATCACCAGATCTGTTGGGGACGCCCTTACCACGGCTAAAGTCTGGTGTGTTAACTCGATTGGTTAGCGTGTGGTTCATAACCGTAGTTTTAGCGTCCATAATTGCTTAAGAGCCTCTTTGGCAGGGCTCCGGCCGGCTCCGGCTTCACCTGCGAAAATACTGTTCACGGCACTGTAGCAGCGCGAGAACGGGAGCCGGAGGAGCCAGAAAAACGAGCTTCTCCGGCTCCGGTGAACAGTCGCGCGTGTCAGTGAGAGAGGGAGATGAGGAGAGAGAAAACTGGCTCCGGTGAACAGTGATCTACAGTGATCCGCGCGGGTGGTGTCAGGGGAGCCGGAGCCGGCCGGAGCCCTCCCAAAGAGGCCCTAAGTTTATCTATAGGGTGTGTTTGGTTTCGTGACCTACTTCTACCTTGGCTAGGCAGACTTAGCCTGCTCCCACCAAGCCGACCCCTAGTCCTCTAGTTGTTCGGTTGTCTGTGTTATCTAAGTTTGACTAGTAAATGATGTGTTTAATTACATGGTTTGCTTTGCACAGAGTCACCCCTTCTTTGACTAAGTTTACCCCCTTTGAGAGATTTCACCGAACAGATGGTGGGCGCTTAGGAGGAAAGCACCTAGCCGGCGAGCACCTGAGCACGTTCTGGCCAATGACAACCCGTTTGAGGTGTTGTACCAGCACGCCGGCGACAACCCCGTTCGATCTCGTCATAGACGCCATTAGGGTGGTTGAAAGGTCCTAAATGGCTAGAGGGAGGTGAATAGCCTATAAAAATTATCTACAAATTCACTAGAGCAAATGGTTAGAAACATAAATGACGAAATGTAATTTTACTCTAGTGTTACAAGGGTTGTAAGCCACCTGTACCAACAATTCTAGTTGCAATGATCACTAGTCACATACAAGGCTATGTCTCTACTTTACTAACTAGTAAGCTAGCTAATTACAGCTAGATTAAGCTACACTAGCTACTCAACTACCTCTACACAAGATATCCCTAGAATGTAAATACAAGAGGTAGAGAGGTGCATACCGCACGTGGCGAGAGATGTATAATCACAATATGAATACCAAGAGATGACACCAAGATTTATCCAGAGGTTCACTTACTTGTCGGCAAGCCACGTCCTCGTTGCGTCGACCGTTCACTTGGTGGTTCGCGAGCTAGTTGGCACCACGCTGAACCCTTCACTAGGACGCTGCAAGAACCTGCCCAAAGTGAGGGTAACTCAATGACACGCGTAATCCAATAGAGTACTTTTTGGCTCTCCGCTGGGGAAAGGTCAAGAACCCCTCACAAATCTCCGGGAGATGGCCACGAACAATCATCAACTCATGCCAATGCTCTTCCGCTGCTTTAAGCAGTCTAGGTGGCGGCAACCACTAAGAGTAACAAGTAATCCCGCAGTTTACATGATTACTAGTGCCACTAGATGCTCAAACACTAAATCAAGATCTACGCCAGGAAGCTCCACGTGCAGTTCGCCGAAGCACAAGCCTAAGCAGCTGCCGCAGAAAGCCGCAGGACTGCCATCGCCGAAGCCCTGAAGGACGTCGAAGATCGCCACGCCGAGCAACTGAGGAATGCCTACCTCGTCACCAGACCCAAGTGAAGGATGCTTGCCATGCATGAGCAAGAGCCCGTGATTCAGGAAGGAATCCCCGTCTACCCCCTAGAGCGAAGAAGATTGGACCTCGAAGCGCCACCAGCACCACCGCCTATGGAAGTCCAGGAGTCTAAGAGATCGAGCATCTCATCCCCCTCACTCAACCACTACCAAGAGAAGAAGCAGACCCGCACCCCAGCCCCGTTGAAGGACCCCAAGAGCACTGGAATGAAGCCGCACCATCCGATGAAGTAGACTAGTTGCTCCCTAGGGAGATGAACTCGTAGTCTAGCACCTCCCTTCCCTCCACTATTGTAATCCTCCCATCGTAATCAGAAGCAATATGTTTGGCTCGCGATCCCGTAATATTATATGCTAAGAAGCCAAGTAAGGGTGATCACCAAATGAAGAATAACCTACATGGAAAATAATCAGATCTAAGAAGTATCTTCTAAGTGGGGTAGATCCGGACCCCATAAGTAGGAAACAAAGAAATCATTGATCCGACAGGGCAAAAACAAGAACAACTGAAGATGCAAGTTTTTGGATGAGAAATGGAATCCTAAGAACACTATAATTGTTGCTCAAAAGAAGCAAAACAAAGATAATGGAACCACATACCCGGAAGATTTGAAGCTCAAGAAGTCAGCAAAAAGGGGTGAATCATAATAAGTCTAGATTATCAAGATGAAATGTCCTAATATGGCTAGAGGGGGTGAATAGCCTGTTTAAAGAATTCTACAAAGCACTAGAGCAATTGATTAGTATGACAAATAACATTATACAATTTTGCTCTAGCTCTACAAGGGTTGCAAGCCACCTATCCCAACAATTCTAGTTGCTATAGTCACTAAGACAAACAAAGGCTATGTCACTACGATCTCTCAAAAACTAGTTACACTAAAGAACTCAACTAGGTGAGAAGCTACACTAGCAAGGATAATACAAGCTCTCAAAACTAATTACACTAAAGAGCTTGTTACAACTAGTTTGCGGAATGTAAATGGAGGGGATGTGATCTTTATACCGCCGCTTAGGGGATGAACCAATCAATGAATATGAAGATCAATCACCGAGAGAAGTCAATCAACACAAGATGGACACAATGATTTTTCTCCTGAGGTTCACATGCTTGCCAGCACGCTACGTCCCCGTTGTGTCGACCACCACTTTGTGGTTTGGTGACTAATTGGCAATCCAAAGCTAAGCTCTCCAAGAGCATCACAAGAACCTACCGCAAGTGAGGTAACTCAATGATACAAGCAATTTACTAGAGCTACCTTACGGCGCTTCGCCGAGGAAGGCACAAGAACCCCTCACAAATCACCGGAAGGTGGCCAAGAACAATCAACAACTCTTCCCACAACTCCTCCGCTGCTCCAAGCTGTCTAGGTGACGACAACCACCAAGGGAAACAAGAATCCCGCAGCCAAAGATCACCCAAGTGCCACTAAGATGCAAACTCACAAGCACAATGCACTTGGATCACTCAATCTCACTTTGGATTAGCAACCAAGCAAGGGAGATGAGTGGGAGGGAGTATGCTCAGCTCAAGAGGATGTCAAGATGATCAAAAGTCCAAGAGAGGTCCCCAAGAGCTGACCACCAACTATTTATAAGCCCCCCACAAAGAATAGAGTCGTTATGCTCAAGGTGGGGCTTAACCCGAGAGGCGCACCGGACGCTGCCCCTGCGTCCGGTCGCACTGCGCCAAACACGCAGATGGACGCCACGTGTCCCTCTTTAAAAGATGATCGTTCATCGCTAACGGTCACTAGAAAACGATTCCACGCTGTCAGAGGGGCACCAGACGCGCTGGTGCAAAGCACCTGACGCTCAACCACGTGGCGTCCGGTGTGGAACAGAGAGGTTCCAAAGAGCGCAAAGTCAGACCGGACATGTCTGGTGGGGTGTGATCGGACGCACCCCAGCGTCCGGTCAACTCATCGCCTATCCACACGCTGACGTCACATCGACCGGACGCTGACACACTGCGTCCGGTCGCCTACATCCGCTGCCACGCAAACGTGCACCGGACACGCCGGTGCACAGTAGCCAGCAACAGCTTGCTCAGCTCCTACGCACGCCACTCTGCCTGAACTGACTGGACGCTCCACCTGCGTCCGGTGCTCACGGCCAGAGCGCCTGGTGCATGTTTCTCAGCGAGAAACACCACCGCGACTTCGCCACCTCTTCAACCCTTGCTCAAATGTGCTAACCACCTTGTGTATCACCTTGTGCACGTGTGTTAGCATATTTTCACAAATATTTTCAAGGGTTATGTTAGCTCTCCACTAGATCCTAATGCACATGCATGTAAGTCATCATCTAGTGGCACTTATGAGACCAAATAGCTAAAGGATTTCCCCTTTATAGTACAGCTATCGATCCTAAACATGATCACACCCTCTATGGTGTCTTAATCACCAAAACCAAAACCCTAGTAATACCTTTGCCTTGATTTCCATCGGATTTTGTTTTTCTCTTTCTTCTTTTTCAAATGTGAAGCACTTGATCATCTTTTGGTCACCTCCATCACTATGACCATCATCTGGCTCCATCACTTGGCATGGGACTTATCATTTATGTCTACACACTTAGCATAATGATTAGTCCCTAGGTTTCATCAATTATCCAAAACCAAACTAGGGCTTTCACAAGATGAATAGCTCTGCAACTCAAAATAAAGGGTGATATGCGTATTTGGAAGACACAAGATGACCAAGACCTCTCAAGCGACTCTACAATCAGAAGAACACAAGAAGATGACGAAGAACACCAGAAGATCGAATCTTCTAAGTGGGGTAGCATCCGAAGCTAGAAGAAGAATTGGAATTTCTCGGAGATCAGATAGTCCGAAGATAATTCAAGAAAGGGTACAGAAGGAGATTGAGCAGCTACCATTGAACAAGAGGTATATCTCCTTCCGACAGGATGTGATCTCCAACAGGGTGGTCACATGGTGGTATTTTCTTATTCAAAGCAAGTGGAAAACGCCCTGGTAAGACAATCGGGGTATACTCTTTCCGATAGAGTGCCACTCTTTGGTCAACAAGGTGGTAACAGCACAGTAAGGCAAAAGAAATTCCTCCCTCTCTAGATCCTTCCCTCCCTTTAGGATTCCCCCTCTCTCTAGGTTTCCCTCTCTAGTTTACTTGAAGGGGACGAGATTCTTCTAAGTGGGGTAGATCTGTAACACCCCGTGTTTTTGCATCATGTTAAAAACCACTAAAAATTTGAACTTTTTAAAACTTTACAACAAATTAAAACCTTGACTATTTATTATCTGCACAACCGATTTGAAAATATATTTTTCTAAAACCGTTGCATCAAAACTCCACCATATGCATTTCGCGTCTCCTAGGATTTAGTTGTCGCACTAGGAATATTTTCTAGGATTAGAGAAATTGCTTCGCATTTAAATTCTATTGCCTGCACCTTGTTTGTTTGAGTGTATGCTTGCGTGATTGCTTGAATGTTTGCTTGCATGCTTGTATGATTGCTTTTCTGGAATTTACTTGCAGCACCGAAAATAACTTCCCTTAATTCCCAATTTCATTCTTGGATTATTTAAAACCTTTTCTCTAAATTATAAAGGTATATAATACAACATAGATATAAGCAATATTTTATTCTCCAGGAATTATAATAACCATCGCATTAATAAATTGTATGTTTAATTTTCTTTCCAACATTCCTTTCTCAATTTACATTTAGTTAATTTATATACATTAGAAAACCTGGAAATATGAAATCATAACTTTTAATTTCTATTATAGCTATAAAATAATATATAGGAAATAGATCATATTAATGCTTGCATACCTAGAAATACATCATCTATCTATTAATTGCAAAAAGAAATAATGCACATATATAAATATACATGGTTAATTTTTTCCTCCTTTCTCTTCTCAATTATATAGTAGTTAATTCCTCTGCTTTGAAATACTTTGAAATACATATAAAGGTATTTTGTTACATTGCTTTTCTTGATTTTCTGGGAAAATGAAAAATATAAAATGCATTCTGTGCACATCGGCTGTAGCCCTCCTCTCCTCCCTCCAGTGCTGCCCAAGTGGCAGCAGGCCAGCGGCCCATTCGGCTTGGCCCAGGCCGTAGCCCTAGCAGCACGCACGCCGCCGTGTCGCCACCGCATGGGTGCCGCGTCCGCACCACGTGCATGCGCCGCCTCTAGCAAGCGCTCGCCACCACCTTGCCCTCTCGCCTCGCCTTGCCTACAGCCGACGCCATTGCCGCAAGCCAAGCACCGCCGCCCTCGCCCTGCGCAGCAGCCTCGGCACCTCGCCGCCAGCACCCTGCGCCGCCGAGCCCTCACTCCCTCTGCTCTGCTCTCTCTTTCCCTCTTTCTCCCTCTCGTTCTTTATTTTCTTTCTTGCGTTCGCTCTGTGACCACGTGGTGGAGGATTGAGGATGGATCTGTTAAGAATATTCTAATATTCCTTAGTGATCAATTAGAGAATACTTAGCAACTGCTAATAGCAGTTTCCGTCTCCACGTTCCCGTCTTTGCAATCGTGGGAGCGGGGCTCCATCGTGGGAGCGGGCCCTAGAACTGCCCCATCGAGGGCATATATAAACCTTTCCACCGTTCATCAATAAGACAAACTTTCACTTTTACTGTCTCTCTCCATTTACTGTTCTACTTACAACACGTTATCAGCGCTCTAACCAAGAGAAGGCCTAGAGCAGTTCGTGAAGGAAGACAAGTTCGTGAAGGAAGGCAAGTTCGTGAAGAAGGAAAGCGAGAGATCGAGGTACAATGCCTCTGATGTCGTATGTTCCTTCGGCGCAGCTTGTTCTTTGCCTTGTCTTCATGGTCTACTATCGAGCCCGTCGGATCGGCGTCCCGTTCGACGACAACAACATCCGTGACTCGCTGCTGAACGTACTGCGGAATCTCCTCGGTGAGACCCGTGGTGCTGGTGGTGCCGCGCTGGGTCCTCGCCGTCGTCGGTGACGTGGTCGCCGTGCGTCGGTTCCCTTGGCGGTACCGCCTCAACCGGCGGTTGGAGTGCCTGCGTCCTGGAGTCTCGGTCATGGGGTGGCGCCATACCATCCTCCATGGTCGGGTCCTCCAACTGGGTGCCGGTGGCGCTGGCTGCCATGCCACCGGCCGCTGGGACTTCATCCCCGTCCACGCCTCCACCGAGAGCGGCGCCGGCGACATCGACTCCACCGGCAACAGGGTCAGCTATTGCAGCCGTGACCCCTTTGGCGAATGGAACCGCTGCAGCCGCGACCCCGTCCCCGTCGACTCCTCGGCCCTTCGCGACCATCGCGGCGCGTCGGGCTACACCACCGCTCCGTCTCTTCTCCAGGGATGCCGGCGAGATCCTCGACCCGGCCCTGGCTGCACCTCCTCCACTGCCTCCGTCCACTCCTCCGGCCGTCAACATCGCCAACGCGGCTGGAAGTCCGACCCTCCGATGTACCTGGGTCTCGGTGCCGCATGACCCGTCCGCGTGCGCGTAGGCAAGTCCTCGCGCAAACGGCCGTGCTCGGCCACCGGAGAACGGCTACGCCAACCCGGCATGAATGGCGGCGGTGGCGCTTCGTCCTCGGAGGGACGCGCCCCTCCCTCCGCTTGAAGCTGCGACCGGAGGAGGAAGGGGAAGCTGCAGGTTGCCGGCTCGGTCGATGCGACTGAGTTGGGGCGGCAGCTTGGCCCCTTCCTCGATCTGCGCCGGTGCTCGTCACCAGGTCCAGAGGACACGGCGGCGGTGCGGTACCAGGTGGTGATGGAGTGGACGCCAAAGTGGATCGAGCGGCGACGGTGTGACTACATCAGCGGCAGGAGTTATCTACTAGAAGCGGTGGTGTTTGATGCGAGGCTGTGGTGCGTCTGTGCGAGTAGCACCACTTGCTTCTTATCTGTTCATAGAATCCAGACCACTTGCTTTCTGGTAGAAGATGGTAGAAGACACCAGCAGGCTGGCCTACATGCTACTTTTGCAGGCATACGTGTACTGCATGGGCTGACTACCTAGCTTTGCTTGTTGCTAATAGTTATCTACTTCATTTATTGTTGTATTTAGTTTGTTAACTATATTGTTAATTGCTAATCTCACAATACTATTCATCAGTGTATTAGTCTAAATTACTGTACTGTTTTTAGACCCTGATGTATCCATGTACTTGTACAAATGTGTTTATCTATATCGTACTTATGCAATTTCGGATTCTAATATAGAAAGCTCGCATGTTCGTGTTATTTTATGTGCACTTACATACTTATTCCGTTATTGCGATAATTTTGTCACATACTCCATTATTAGTATTGTTATTATTTTCAGTAATTTTTATTACTGTTGAACTGCTGCAATTAATTTATTTGTATAACTTAATTATTTTGGGATGACTACCTTAAGAGGAACAAGGCGGCAATGCTAGGACGTCATTGAGCACGTCCACGTTAGCAAAAATAAATTTCCACCATCTGATCTCCATCTGTCGGCTCCGGTTACCCCCACCCTCGATGTACTGTTTGCCGCTACAAAGGTGAACCGGTCGCCGATCAGGCAGGCGGTCCACGTTAGCAAAAATTTTTTTACCCGTTTGATCCACTCCACCGACAAAAAAAACTTCTTCTCTCGCCCTCTCCGTCTCCGCCGAGGTCGCGTCGCTCGCCCTCCTCCTCCGGCGACGGCGCGCCTCCTCGTGGTCTCCTCCTCCTCCGCCAACGGCGCGCCCACTGCGGTCGGCCCTCGGCTGCCCCCCTCCCTTCCTCCCACCCCTCGCATGGGCAGAGGCCCCGCGGCATGTTGTGCCGCGGCCAGCGCGCGCAGCACGGCGCGGTGATCCACCGCACAAACAAACAACGCTCCCTCTCCCCTCGCTCTCTCCGCCTCCGCGGCGCCACAGCGGGCCAACCCCGGCGAGGCCGCGCGCCGGCGCCTCAGCCTCCGCCGCTCCCGCCCCAGCCCCCGGCCCTGGCCCCAGCCCCGCCCCCTTCCTCTCCCTCTATCGGGACGTGGCGGCGCAGCGGGACGGGAGGGCCCCGGTGCGTCGGCGGCCAGGGCGACGGCGCCACCGGTGTGCGCCGCAGCCGCACCACCGGGCCTCCAGCCTGTCCGCTATCCCCTTGTCCCCCTCCTCTTTCTCTACATCTCTCAATCTGTCTCCCGATGTGGTGGATGCGCCGGCGGTGCCCGGCCTCTGGCGCGGCGGTGCGGCCGGCCTCTGCAGTGGCAGCTGATACGGCCTGCCGGCCGCTGCCCCACACCGCGCGGTCATCTCTCTCCCTCTCTCTCAATTTCTCTCCTTCGATTGGGAACGCGTTCTTGAGCAGCCAGGGTGGCCATCGTAGCAAAAAAAGATTGGACCCGTTTGATGCAGTGCCATATGCATGGACCGAAGGTCAATTTCGCCCTAGAACTACTGTTCTCCCCCTTCCTCTTACAAATTTGCATCGGAGCTGCATGCTTGTTTTTTGGTGTTCTGTAATCTATGACGTGCTCGGTTCAGTTTGATCTTGACAGCAGGCAGGTATTGTGCCATACATCTGAGCACACGACCATATTAGTGATATTGGTTTTAGTTCTTAGTGTGAGACAAAAAAAAAATGAGAACGTGTTCACTGCGGTGCTGGTGGTTTTTGGATTATTGTTCGTATTCGGGCCATGTGCCGTGATGATTACATCTTCATCTTTCTGTTGTGTTTTCATTTGAGGGAATGGGCCAGTGCTGTGATGATTCCATCGTAAATTATGTTCAGTGCTGCATGCAATGGCCATGATCTATCTTTGAAAAGGTAAATCTCTTTCTTGTTTTAGCTAATTCAGCCGATGCTCCTGATCTATCATGATTCTTCCTCTTACATCTCTCTACCATGTTGACAGCTGAGGCAATGATCATAACCAATACTGATATCATTTTTGGCATCTCTTTTCTACCTGTTCCATGATAGCTGAGGCAACGGCAGATTGATTGGTTCTGTTTTGTTGCATTTCGTCGTACCTCTTTTGTTTTGTGTGGTTTGGAGCCACCGATGACAGCTGTTGTTTGTTGTTTATTTAGTAACATACTACGTGTCTGGAATTAGTTCTCGATTATGAGATCTGAGCTTCTAATGCCATTCCCTCTGATGATTTCATCCTTTGTCTAATCTGATCATTGCCTTTTGTTTCGCACTCTTACTTGCTTCTGATCGCTATCTGTGATGATTGCCTGCGATATCAAATTATATGTTGTTCATTCTGAGCACATGGCCCCTTCCCAAGGATTACATTGTCACGCACTTTCAGTGTGTGCAAACCACATTTGGTTTTACGGTTTCTTTCAGCTTTGAGAATTATTTCTATTTGCAATGATATTTTTTCAACTCGAGTGAAATATCTGCAGGATTGAACAAGAGATATGTCAAAGGTCTGTGCACTGTTTGTGATTATGTATGCTGCTGGCTTGAGCATTTAAATATTTGATGTTTCCTTTTCATCATAAGTTATACAGGCCATTTTTTCCCCTGCCAAAGCCACCTTAATATGAAGGTACTCTGATCCTTGCTCTTTCTTTAACCATTTTTTTCTTCTTTGCAATTAGGTATGTAACTTATGTGCCTGATAAGAATTTGGTTCTTTGTTTCATTGCAGACTGTACATCAATCATAAACAAAAGGGGTTATGGCTATGACTTGACAATATGTGCAATTATTTTTCAACTATGAAGTTAATCTGCTGCAATCAGGTAACTCCTTAGATAAATATGGGATTTACTGTTACTTATTATTGCAAAATGGTGTAGGCCTGGTGTTCACGGGCGAATGGTGTAGGCCTTTGTGGGTGTGTTTTTGTACGCTGTGTATGACTATTTTGGCCTAACTCTCCTTCTCTTAATGCAATGATATGCAGTCCTGCATATTCGAGAAAAAAAATATTATTGCAAATATCTCTGTCTTCAAATTGGTAGGAAACATTGTGTCTATGCATGTCCCCTCCAGTTGATAGGATGAATGGCAGCACAATCTAAAGATGGAGGCAATAACTCATTATGCTGATGCCTTCATCTTTAGAATGATCAGTGTCTCCACTCATGCAATCGTCCTCATATTGGAGGCACATCACCTCCTACAGCCCCCATCCCAAATTGTAGAGTACTTAAATTATGACAAATAACATATTCCTAATTTTGGTAATTCCGGCCTTGATGGGATGGTTTGAACTAGACAGCTTAGCTATTGATTTGTCCCTGTCTAATTTGTAGACATTGATTGTTGCCTCTTCTTTGATCCATCCTACGTGTCTGTCGTTTTACCGTACATAAACTTTCCTGCTCATCTTCCTCACATCCCTCGTGCAAGGCAGCAAATTGCCAGGCGGACCTACAGCTATGATTCAAGCACTCCACCCCTTCTGAACCCAGGTCTCCTCTGTAACGCACCGTACATACTTTCCCATCTCCATCTTTCTTTCATGCATTTTGAAGGTTACACAAACCTAGGATTTGAGTGGTGGACTTTTCTATTGTCATGGCAAAAGTTATGCTAAAAAAGGGTTACTAATCATACGAATTTATGGCTCCTATTAGAGTTTGATCCATTAGCTTTAGACAGAGATTTATTTATGTATGGCCATGCATTTTACCCAACAATATTCTGAGTTAGAGTGCCTTTGCTATACAATATTTAGAGAGGCTAATTCCAGTCATTTGCCTTTACCTTCTCATATGCCATCTATAATCCTACATTCATATGTCAAATTATATCTATGCTCAAGATCCGCCTCACCTACAACCTACAATACTCTTTGTATATAGCCTGATTTCAGATCCGGCCATGAACAAAATGCACACATGTATCACCAAACATATAGTACACACATCCATAACATACCCTCTATATCTTCTTCAAACAACAATGCATCAGTATCCCTTCCGACCGCGCGCAGGGGCGCGCGTTTGCCACTAGTATAAAATGTTTCCCAAACTAAAGAATTAAGACTAAGGAAATTGATGGCTTACACTATTATAGTGATTACCATGATTTAATCATTAATTTGAATTATATATGGTGTAGTAGAGTTCTTAGCATTGGCTGTGTTTAATCCAAGATTGGGTTATTCGGCCTAGAGACCGTGCTAAGGCAGCAAATTATTTGCCTACTATTAAGATCTACTCTATGTCTTATGGCATTTGAGATTATCTAACCATATATACAAATTAATGAGAGTTATATTTGAGGTTTACATGATCATTTGTCTACCTAGAATTGTCTTAAATCATGATGAGCTATGTCATTTAAATTAATTTGCATTTTGTTGCAACATTTATTTACCATTATGATTATAATTTACCATGAGTAAGTTTATTAAATCAAATGGTCCTACTTTGTAGGCTATGGCCATGATAAGGAGTTCGATGAACTTGCCTTAGATGGTCACAATTATCCTACGTGGGCATCAGATATTAAAATTAACTTTGCATCCCGTGAACTTTTGGCACACATAAATGAACCTGTTGATGGGGTAGTGCTAGATGAACAAAAGAAGTACGGGGCCTTAATGTTATTAAGGTTCTATATTCATAAGGATCTCAAACAAGAGTACCTTATGGAGGAGAATCCTCGTGCATTGTGGCTTGCTCTTAAAGAGCGTTATGAGCAGCAAAAGGAACTCATATGGCCTGAGGCTAGTCATGAGTGGAACCATTTGCGTTTGTAGGACTTTAAGTCCATTGCTGATTATAATCATGTTGTTCATAAGATTTGCTCTAAGTTGAAATTCTGTGAGAAAGAGCCAACGGATGCTGATAAGATAGAGAAAACTCTATCTACCATGCTTCCCACTGACCGAGTCTTACAGCAGCAATATTGGGCTAGTAACTACACTGCGTATTCTCAACTTATTCATACATTAACTCAGGCTGAGAAACATGATGAGCTTCTTATGAAGAATCACCATAAGCGTCCAGTTGGGGCAACACCTCTGCCTGAAGTCCATAATGTACAAAATAATGTTAAGAATAAAAAGTTCAAGGGATCTACTTCTGGTGGTCCTAAGAACAAGCCTAATAAGAGCAAATTCAACAAAAAGCAAAGGCCAAATGCTAATAACAAGCAAAAGGGTGAGGCTAAGCCCAAGAATGACAATAAATGTCATAGGTGTGGGACTTATTCATACTTTGCTAAGGATTGCCGTACTCCTAAGCACTTGGTTGCACTTTACCAAAAGTCCTTAAAGGAAACAAAGCAAGGAAAAGCAAATAAACCAAAATATGAAGCACATTTCAATCTTGCTTCTAAGGCTACGAAGGAAGTGGGTTGTTCAAGTAAGGCTCTTGTGGAAGTAAAGAACAATGATGCTCAACAAGTTGAGAACCTTCCAGGAAAGGATGACATGATCGTGGAGTTTGCTTCCAATGACATGTTTGGAGATTTTGCCTAAAAATCTTGATCCGTGGTTGATATCTAATTATTGTGTTAGGGATTCAAGTATGTTGTAATAAATTAAGTTGTACAAACTCTATGTGACTTGAGTTGTGCAAACTTGTTAGTGATGGGAGTATTGTGAACGCATATGTATTGTAATGTCAGACTCATATGTTGGTATTGTAATACAGTTAAGTTGTGTATGTATTTCTATATGTTCAATAAGAGTCTTTAATTATATTCTTATTTTACTATAGATGTCTTTCGATGTCAATCCAATGGAGTGTAACACCCTAAAAATTTGAAAAGAAGAAAAATAGGAAAAATATGATTTTTATATTTATTTTTGTGAAGCATGCAAATTTAGAATAAGAATAATTTTTATAAATTTAAAATCAAATATAAGGGTAGAAACATGATTGAGCATTCATGCTGCTGCATTTAGAATTTTGTATTGAGTAGTTTAAATCAAATTCAAATTTGATTTGAAAATCATTTGAAAAATGAATTTGAAAAATTGGAAAAAGAATTCTTCTTCTCTTTCTGCTCTCGGGCCGCTTCTCTTCGCAGCCCAGCGCGCGCGGCCCACTTTTTTCTCTCTCCCGCGCCGCCTTCTTCTCCTGGGCCGAGCCCAAGCTCAGCAGCCGCGTCCCACTAAGCCAGCAGCCGCACCGTTTCCCCCTCCGAGTCGCCGACATGTGGGTCCCGCCTGTCAGCGTCTCCTTCCACCTTCCTTTCTTCTTCCTCCGGCCGAACGCCGTCTTCCCTCTCTTCCCCGATCCGAATCGATCTCCTAATCTCCCTCTTTCCTTCTTTAGCGATGCTCCCGGGGTATAAAAACGGAGCCGCGCCACCCCCCGCAACCCATCTTGCCTAGTTGTAGTTCCCGTGGTGGCCGAGGGATAGCTCACCGCGAGTTCGAGTTCCACCGCCGCCGCCCTCCGGTTGCTCTCCAGCTTCGTTCTTGCGTGGGGTAAGGTCGCGAGGATGTGCTCTTTCTTTTGGTGCTTTCGGTTTGGCGAATGGTGCTCGGGATGGTCGTCTTCACTAGCTCTGGCGAGCTCGGGCTCCATCCGGCCATGGCGCCGCCGCCAGGGTTACAGTGGCCGCCGGCCATTCCTCTCTCTCACCCCCGATCCAATCCACTCCGTCCAAATCGAATCTAACGGCTTAGATTAAAAGATACCGTTTCGGCTGACATTTTTGCTAAAGAGACCCTGAGCTTTTATCTTTTCAAACCCACGGTCCAAAGCGTAATCTGTAAAATACGTTTTGATTAAATGAAAACGTAATTTGTTTCGGAAAAAGAAAAATATGCTTTCTGATATTTACAGTTTTGCCACTCAATTTGTTTTAGTCGTAGAATCTTCGTTTTAACTCCGATTTGATCCATTCAAATTGCGTTAGATTCATATTTGCGAGCTCTATGTAACTATATAACTGTACAGTAGGTTTGGATTAATTTATTTTCGAGTTTTAATTAAAGTATTTATTTTTCTATAGGAAATCTTTGAAAATTCATAACTTTGTTGTTCTAGCTCCGTTTTTCGTGATCTTCGCGTCTGTGTGAACCTAGCGAGTTGTAGATTCGTTTTAAAGACTTTTTATTTTATTTTCTTACTGTTGGTGTATTGTTCTAATTATAGTCTTGTTTGTCTATGCATGATTGCCTCTGGATGTGTGTTGATATTGGTTGATCGAGTATAGACGGTGAGCAATTTGTTGGAGATCAAGAGCCTTACTACGAGCAAGATCTTCAGGACCAGTTTGAGCAAGGCAAGTATAGCATGGGATTATCCTTGTTGTCCTATTCACCTTATGCAATTAATATCATTATGCATTTATTCCTTGTTAAGAATGACTTAGTGATTGATCCTATACCTTGGTACCTATTGTGATGCATTGAGTAGATTGGCTAGTGCTTAAACATGGACTATGATCATGTAAATTGATTAGAGGAATATGCAACAAACATTAAAAGATGGTTTTTATTAATGTTTAAAGGAGATTAGAGCATGGGGTTACTTTTGATGCTCTAATTGCTCTCCATAAGGACTCATCTATAAGCGACAATCCGGGATTTATAGTACAACTATGGGGGCTATATGGCTCTGGCTTTAGTCATATAGAAGGACCTTTTCTAGCTTGTTAGTGGTAACCTTCATGGCGTAAGAATGGCTTGACGAATCGGGTATAGTGCGGCCTCTGTCCTTATGTGTATAGGCTGCAGGTTATTATGCCATTTGGAAGGGGGGCTCTATATCTGTTTGCCGAGTGAATCTAATGGCCCTAACTTGTTAGACGAACCTTCGAAAGACTTCATAATGTTTACCCTGTCTGCTCACCTTGGTAGTGTTTTGGGAGTAATTAACCCGGGCATTTGGGTAACACGACTCACAGTGAAAGTGTACAACCTCTGCAGAGTGTAAAACTGTTATAACAGCCGTGCTCACGGTCACGAGTGGCCTTGGACCCTTATGGAATAGTTAAATAATTGTTTATGGTTATGTTTTTGCTATTCGTTAATCATTTCACATGGATCATATGTTTATTGTTTACATTGAGACAATTTGATGCTATTGCTATGCTAAAATCATGTTAACTAAAAGCTACATGCTGAGAAACCAATGTTATGCTTTTTTGAGCCTCATGAACCCCATGTTACACTTGTTGAGCACGAGATGTACTTACGCTTGTTTATTTTTCTTGCTTGGATAAAAATCCCGGATGGGTAACAGATGGAGGTAATAGTGACTACTACGCCTACTTCCCTGAGGATTACTAGTCTTGCTGTCAACCAGTCAATGTACCTATGACTGGAGCTACCACGAGAGATTTTTATTTATACTTCCGCTACATTTGTGCTAAGACTATGTTTTAAATATCGTGATGTAATAACATTTGTGATGATACTTCCGTTATAATTTGTGAACTTATGTGTGATTGATCTCTGGGCGCACATAAGGGTATGCATTCCATTTGGTCGATAAATGGGTGTGACAGAATTATGTCTTGTAGATAGTGGAACCACAAACACTATTCTCAGGGAGATGAAATATTTCTAGACTCTTAAGAAAAGAGAAGGAAATGTTATGACCATTACTGGTCATGATACTCTAATAGTTGGTTCTGGTAGAGCCACTATTATTCTCCCGATGGGTACACAATTAACGATAGAGGATGCATTATTGTTTCCAGAATCGACTCGTACCCTTTTAAACTATAGAGATATCCGTAAGAATGGTCTTCATATGGAAACACATGTAGATAACAAAGAAGAATTTATTCTCTTTACCAAACTTACTGGATTTAGCAAACAAGTTTGTGAGAAAATTTCATCCCTCCAATCTGGATTGTACTATACATACATAAAACCTATATCTAATTTTGCATACAAGATAATTTTTCAAGATGTTAATTCATTTCAAACATGGCATGATAGACTTGGTCATCCAGGAATTGGAATGATGAGAAAAATTATATGCAATTCAATTGGTCATAATTTGCATAAAGCAAAGTTCCCACAATCTTCGGATTTTTTATGCACTACGTGTGCTACTGGGAAATTAATTTTAAGGCCATCAACTCTTAAAATCAAAGCTGAACCACTAAAATTCTTTGAAAGAATTCAAGGAGATATTTGTGGACCGATTCAACCTGTATGTGGACTGTTCAGGTATTTTATGGTGTTAATAGACACATCTACTAGATGGTCTCACGTGTGTCTCTTATCGACATGAAACCATGCTTTCGCTAAAATAATGTCTCAACTAATACAGTTGAAAGCATATTATTCTGAACATCGAATTCAATCGATTCGAATGGACAATGCTGCTGAATTTTCATCCCACGCCTTTAATGATTATTGTATAGCAATGGGAATTCAGGTTCAACATTTTGTACCTTATGTCCACACTCAAAATGGTTTGGCTGAATCATTGATAAAGAGAATTAAACTCATTGCTAGACCAATGTTGATGAATTGCAAATTGCCTACTTCGTGTTGGGGTCATGCAGTACTGCACGCTACTGAATTAATCCAACTACGACCAACTGCATATCATGATAATTCCCCCTTACAATTAGTACGTGGAAATCCTCCAAGTATTTCCTATTTGCATAAGTTTGGGTGCGCCGTATATGTACCCATCTCACCACCTTAGCGGATAGCTATGGGGCCACACAGAAAACTAGGGATCTATGTGGGATTTAAATCTCCGTTGATCATTAAGTATTTAGAACCTCTCACCGGGGATTTATTTATGGCCCGGTTCGCTGATTGCATTTTAATGAGGATCATTTCCCGGCATTAGGGGGAGAAATGTACCAAAAGGATGAATGCCGAGAAATTAATTGGAATGCGGAAGGCATTTTATTTTCTGATCCACGTACTATGAAAACTGAACTTCAGGTTCAAAGACTTATTGATTTGTAAAATATTGCAAACAATCTTCCAGATGCGTTTACTAACTACAAAGGTGTTGTTAAATCTTTCTATCTTGCAAGGAATGTGCCAGAAAGAGTGGAGGTACCGAATAAAACCACTCAAATAATCCCTATTGGAAACAAGAGGGGGAGAGGCAATTCCAAGGTGCAAGATAAGAAACAAAAGAAAGTAGTAAACGAAGATTGACTTTCTGTAGATGTACACCTAGTGAATAATTAATATTTTTTTGCAAAGATTTGATATGATACCTAGCTCACTTATGGGAATAAACACTGAGGCTGGGACATCGGAAGACCCTAGATCAAATGTTTTGGGAAATCATGATGATCTATTAAGGGTAGATGAAAATGACATTAATTATATAGAGACTGGAGAGTCCTACGATCGTAAAGCTACTGTTGTCGACATTTACTTCTCTAAACATATTGCTGAAATCCACCAAAGTGATCCAGATCCAAAATCTATGGTAGAGTGCAAAAAGTGCTCGGACTGGAATAAGTGGAAGGATGCAATAGAAGCAGAGATAGCCTCGCTTTCAAAAAGGAAAGTGTTTTTAGCTGTATTGCCAACACCTCCTGGTGTCCATCCTGTTGGATACAAATGGGTTTTCGTCCGGAAACGGAATGAAAATAATGAAGTGGTGAGATATAAAGCAAGGCTAGTAGCACAGGGCTTCACGTAAAGGCTCGACGTTGATTTCAATGAAACTTATTCTCCAGTAATGAGTGGCATAACATTCTGATATTTAATATCTTTGGCAGTACAAAATCGTCTATCTATGCAGTTGATGGATGTAGTGACCACATATTTGTATGGGTCATTGGATTATGAGATATACATGAAAGTTCCTGATGGAATCAGTATACCATATCCTGAGGCTAATCGCAACATGTTTTGTGTTAAGTTACAGAAGTCATTATATGGCTTGAAACAATCGAGCCGAATGTGATACAATCGGTTAAGTGAATTCCTTACACATAAGAGATACACAAATAATGATGACTGCCCGTGTGTCTTCATCAAGAAATCCCAAACGGGTTTTTGTATCGTGTCTATATACGTTGATGATATTAATATTATTAATATCATTGGTAATGAGCATGAAATTAATGAAGCACATTATCATTTGAAAGCGGAGTTTGAAATGAAAGATTTGGGTCAAACCAAATTTTGCTTAGGCTTGCAACTTGAGAATTTTTCATCTGGGATTTTTGTATACCAAGCTGCCTATATCCAGAAAATGTTGGAGAAATTCAATATGGATAAAGCGTATCCATGTAAGACCCCCCATGGTCGTAAGATCTTTGGATGTAGAGAAAGATCCTTTCAGACCAAGGGAGGAAGGTGAAAAGATATTAGGACCTGAGGTTCCTTATCTTAGTGCTGTTGGAGCACTTATGTACCTTGCTAATAGTACCCGGCCGGATATTGCTTTTGCAGTCAATTTATTAGCAAGGCATAGTGCAGCACCCACCAAGCGTCATTGGGTTGGGGTTAAGACCATTTTTAGGTATCTTAACGACACAAGGGATCTTGGATTATTTTATAGGAAGAATCAAGATTAAAATTTATTGGGGTATACGGATGCTGGCTATTTATCAGATCCCCATAATGCCAAATCCCAAACTGGTTTTGTATTTTTAAATGGTGGAACAGCTATTTCTTGGAAATCATCTAAGCAGACTTTAGTGTCTACATCCACCAACCATTATGAGATTATTGCATTATATGAAGTATCACGTGAGTGTGTATGGCTTCGCAGAATGGTAGACCACATATTGAAATCATGTGGAATTGGTGCACTTGATACACTGACAATTATCTTTGAGGATAATGCTGCTTGTGTTGTGCAAATGGAGTCAGGTTATATCAAGAATAATATAACAAAGCATATTACTCCCAAATTATTTTATCCCCATGAGTTGCAAAAGAATGGGGAAATTAAGATTCTGCAAACTAAGTCATGTGACAATCTTGCTGATTTATTTACCAAGTCAATACCATATTCTATGTTTCATAAATATGTTGAAGGAATTGGTACGATAAGACTTAGGGACTTGCAGAAATCAGGGGAGTATCTCTTGATAAATAATCCATTTCATATCATATTATACTCTTTTCTTTGTATGAGTTTTACTTTAAAAGGTTTCTCATATAAAGTTTTTAACGAGGTAATATTAGCATATATATATATGTCATATCATCTAGTTTTTCCCCACAGGGGTTTTTTTGGAGATGATATTTTAAGACATTATCAAAATGACTATCATGGTGTTTCTCCTTTATTTTCCCATCGGGTTTTTGAGGAGTTTTATCCTGATATATCAAGGCATTCCTAAGTTTTTCCCATAGGGTTTTCAAAGGATTAATAATGGTGATAATTATGATGAACATTGGAGTTTCCAGAAAATAATTGATCAAGGGGAGTGTTAAAAATATTCTAATATTCCTTAGTGATCAATTAGAGAATACTTAGCAACTGCTAATAGCAGTTTCTGTCTCCACGTTCCCGTCTTTGCAATCGTGGGAGCGGGGTTCCATCGTGGGAGCGGGCCCTGGAACTACCCCATCGAGGGCATGTATATAAACCTTTTCATCGTTCATCAATAAAACAGACTTTCACTTGTACTGTGTCTCTCTCTCCATTTACTGTTCTACTTACAACAGGATCCATGGGCAATGGGATCCAAAGCTCGAGGCCACATCATTCGGTCCAGCAGGAGAACGACACGTCGCCCCTTGGGGCCCACGCGGTAGCCACTGCACCCCTATACCTCTCTTCCCTTCCTTTGTGGACTTGACCCACGTTGACTACAGAAACGGGAGAGCTGGTCCATGGATCGGTGCATAGCATAGTCCTAGGCCGAGTCCCACCAGGTTGGGACCCACGCATTAGTCTAGGTCGCAGAGGAAATAGCTACGCACGCACGAGGATTGTACACAGGATATTAGAAGGTAAGCTTATTAATTACAGAAAAATTCCTAGAAAATTTCTAAATAAACTAGAGTCACCCTATCTCATACCTAGATATTTGCCACTCATTGTCTATTAGCTAAAATTGTAGGAATAATTTCCATGTTTCTATTCATTCGCGTTTAGCCAATAAACTTAGGTAATTTGTAACTCATTCATTTTAATTCCGAATCCCATAATTATTTCACCATAAATCTTGTAAAATAAGACCCTACATAATAATACCATTTTTCCTAATTTTTTGTGCCCATTTAAATTCTAGTTTGATTTCTTTTCCATTTCTATTTTTGAATTAAATGCTGATTATAGTAGTAGCCCATCACCGTAGTAGTAGTAGTAAACCCCGTATATTCGCGTATGTGTATGTACCATGACACATACTCGAATATGTCCATACCCAATCACCTAAAATGAGTAGACATCTATACATACATAGATATGCCCGATACCCGGGTATACGCTTATGTATGGCTAACCCTAGCAACCTAGTTACTAAATTCTACTTAATCGTGGGCATATACATATGCATGAGCATATATGCCGCTAACCCTAGCCATAACCTAGCCCACCTAATTAACCCTAGGCACATACATAAGCATATGCGTGTGTGTCGCCAACCCAATGGACCTGTAGAAGTTAGACAAGTCATCTATGTCAGACTTTCTCTTTCAGGTTCACATAATAGTGAAATATAATAATGTGGTCTTGTTTTCCATCAGACCAACCACCCACCCTAACCTAACCCATAGCAGCCCTATCCTATGGATGGAATACCTCTATCCAAATCTTACTTCAAAGTGACATAGTAATAATAACCTAGATAACAACCTGTTGGCATTTCTTAGCGTAATCACCGACTGTGGAGGTTTTAAGTCCATCCCCGACAACGGCGCCAGAAATGCTCGTTGTCATTTCTTAGCGTAATCACCGAGTGTGGAGGTTTTAAGTCCATCCTCAGCAGTGGCGCCAGAAATGCATGTTGGTATTTCTTAGCACCATCACTAAGATTGAGTTAACCTTAGCGACGCCGCCAAGAAGCACCAACTACGATAGTTCTTAATGATTACAGAAAATATCCACAAGCGCACGAATCTATCGTTGTAGCATTTCACCAGGAAGTATTCAGAGTATCGTTATTTATATTTTCCCAAAGGAGGGCAAGGTATAAGAGTCTAGCATGAGCATGAACAGGATTACATACTTGCATAGTAAACCAATAGTTCATGACAGGGGTAAAAACGGTATTTTAAGGATATTGGACACTCATCTGGGCCAACCTCAGGGATAAAAGGTAAACAAAGAATAAAAGAATGTTTCTACACGGAGCCGGCATGTTCTAATATAGTCGTGCAAAGAACAGATGATGATCATACAAATTACATGGTTAGAGCTAGAACTAAGTGCAAGATAGGTCGGGAGGCCACCGAGTACTAGTCTGCCAGCAACCTCATCTGAAAATTTAGACTCCTACACCCTACCCGAACGTGGGGGATTACAAGAGATGGACAAGGCTGTCACCACCTGCTGCCTACCCCTCAACCGGAGAGTAGGAAATGTATTCATCTGTCTCTCCATACCGAAGCACCATGCTTGCGTACACAGAAACTACCCAAATTCCCCTGGGTCCCCGACCCTATGGATCGATAGGTAAAGAACTTGGGCACTCATTAAGTTATATGAATGATTAAGCATTAAGTTCTACATGTCAAGATCATAACATACAAACTATATGCTAATTCATATATCATGATTATAACATGAGAACTATAGTCTAGTTCATATGCATTGCTATATTGTAAGTAAGGAAGCATGACTATGGAAGAACTCTTTATAGTATTCATACCAAGATGTCACTCTTCTTCCAAGGAGCCAAGCCCTCCTTGATAGCTCTTGCCTTGCTCACAAAACTACTACTAAAAGCTAAAAGAGTACAAGACTAGGTAGTGAGGTAGAGGCTCCAAATGATGTGTGTGTTGAGCATGAACTCCACCCCTACATTTATACTACAACATGGTCGGTTTGGTGCCAATAAATTAGGAAACCACTGAAAATCGCCTATGCATGGCGGCATGCAACCGCCAGAGGAAGCCGAGCCCAGGCGGCAGTGGTAGGGGTGCGCCGCACCCCTGGTGCACCCGCACCCTGGTGGGCCCGCCCCACGACCGCCTTCGTGTGGTCGGTTTCTAGATGGGCTTGGACTCTTCCCACATCGGTGCCCGGTCTAGATTCTTCATTGGAGTGGGCATTTGCTTGGTTCTTGATGCAGAATCTGCATTACGCTTTTAGGTTTGCGCATTTTGTTTGGTTTTCCACTTGTATTCAAACTTATAACCTACAAAACATGATTTTTCTGATACAAGTGGAACTAGTCAATAGTAAAGGCATATGTGTCAAAAGATTGTTTATTTCTCCTGTTTTGGACAGTAATTGCGGTCGGATTTGATCGTTAGTGACCGCCAACAAATCCCCCAAGCTTAACCTTTGATCGTCCCGAGCAAATAGCTAAGTACTTGGTTGTTGATCAGGAGTTGCTACTATGCTGATACAATTCACAAGTGTCATGCCTATAACAAAGTATTCTTCTGCAATTCAAATAAGTTGGAATTTTATCCACCCTTTACCTTGATCCCTTGTGGGGCGTATAGCTTTTTTAAGTTCTTGGGCGGTGGCAAGATAGAACGGTTATAACAGAATCACCAATCATTCATTCCTCGATTAACCATCTATCTGGATGTTTTATAAGTTTTGTAACACAAACATAAGTTCCTCGAATGATTCTCTCGATCGCTCAATGTGTATGAAACCTCACCAAGGCATTTGGTACTTGCCTTCTTTTTCATATCCTACCACTAAAGGCTTTGAGTGGAGTTTTTGGGTAGGTATGAAAAGTAGGGCGTACTTGCATCACAAATTTTGCTAAGTCAAAGACCGGACCTCAAGGAGATGCAAGTCATACACTTTGATCAAGACGTGCAAGTGTGTGGAAATTTTATAAAGTCAACAACAACAACAACAACAACAACAAGCCTTTTGTCCCAAGCAAGTTGGGGTAGGCTAGAGATGAAACCCAAAAGAGACGAGAAACAGGGAGACACAAAAAAGGACATAGAGGGAGACAAAAAGAGGTCACGGTTCCGGCACGTTGATTGCCAATCTCCAAGCGCTCCTATCCATAGCTAAATCCTTGGAGATATTCCACTCCTTAAGATCTCTCTTAACGGACTCGTCCCAAGTTAGTTTAGGTCGACCTCTACCGCTCTTTACATTATCGGCCCGCTTTAGAACTCCACTACGCACCGGCGCCTCAGGAGGCCTCCGTTGGACATGTCCAAACCATCTCAACCGATGTTGAATCAATTTCTCCTCAATTGGTGCCACCCCAACCCTATCCCGAATATCGTCGTTCCGGACTCTATCCCTCCTTGTGTGCCCACAACACCAACGCAACATACGCATCTCTGCTACACTCAATTGCTGGATATGTCGCCTTTTTGCAGGCCAACACTCAGCACCGTATAACATCGCCGGACGAATCGCCGTCCTATTGAACTTACCTTTCGGCTTCTGAGGCACCCTTTTGTCACAGAGTACGCCAGAAGCTTGACGCCATTTCAACCAGTCGGCTGAAATTCTATGCCTAACATCTTCATCAATGTCTCCGTCCTTTTGTAGCATCGACCCTAAATACCGAAAAGTATCTTTCTTGGCCACCACTTGCCCATCGAGGCTAACGTCTCCTTCCTCATGCCTAGTCGCGCTAAAATCGCACCTCATGTACTCGGTCTTAGTCCTACTAAGTCTGAACCCTTTCGACTCTAACGTGTGCCTCCATAGTTCTAACTTCCTATTAACCCCTGCCCTACTGTCGTCAACTAGTACCACATCATCAGCAAAGAGCATACACCAAGGGATACCACCTTGTATGTCCCTTGTGACCTCATCTATCACCAAAGCAAATAAATAAGGGCTCAAAGCTGACCCCTGATGCAGTCCTATTTTAATTGGAAAGTCACTAGTGTCGCCATCACATGTTCGGACAAACGTCACCACATCCCTGTACATATCATTGATGAGGGTAACGTACTTAGTTGGGACTTTGTGCTTTTCCAAGGCCCACCACATGACATTTCTCGGTACTTTGTCATATGCCTTCTCGAGGTCAATAAAGACCATGTGCAAGTCCTTCTTCTGCTCCCTATATCTCTCCATCAATTGTCGTAATAAGAAAATCGCCTCCATGGTGGACCTACCAGGCATGAACCCAAACTGATTTTGGGTCACATGTGTCACTCTCCTTAGGCGATGCTCGATAACCCTCTCCCAGAGCTTCATCGTATGGCTCATCAACTTAATCCCACGGTAGTTAGTACAACTTTGAACATCTCCCTTGTTCTTGAAGATAGGTACTAATATACTTCTCCTCCATTCTTCAGGCATCTTGTTAGATCGAAAAATAAGGTTAAAAAGCTTAGTCAACCATACTATCGCTCTGGCACCTAGGTATCTCCATACCTCAATGGGGATACCATCAGGGCCCATCGCTTTACCTCCCTTCATCCTCTTCAAAGCCTCTCCGATCTCTGCCTCCTGAATTCTCCTCACAAAGCGTCTTTTGGTATCATCAAATGAGTCGTCCAACTCAAGGTAGGACCCTCATTCTCCCCATTAAACAGCTTGTCGAAGTACTCTCTCCATCTGTCCTTGATCTCCTCATCCTTCACCAGAAGTCGATCTGTCCCATCCTTGATGCATTTTATTTGGTTGATGTCCCTTGTCTTCCTCTCGCGGATTCTAGCCATCCTATAAATGTCCTTCTCCCCTTCCTTCGTGCCTAGCCGCTGATAAAGGCCATCATACGCCTGACCTTTTGCTACACTCACAGCTCGCTTTGCAGCCCTCTTCGCTATTTTATATCCCTCGATGTTGGCTGCACTCTTGTCATGGTGGAGATGCTTGAAACACTCCTTCTTCTCTCTAATAGCCCTTTGCACCTCGTCATTCCACCACCATGTTTCTTTCGCTTCCCGTTTGCCTCCCCTACTCACGCCAAACACTTCCGAAGCCACCTTCCGGACACATGTTGCCATCTTTAGCCACATGTCGTCGGCATCTTCTCCTTCTTCCCAAGGCCCCTCATCTAGCATCCTCTCCTTAAACATTTGCGCTACTTCCCCTCTAAGCTTCCACCACTTCGTTCTCGCA
The DNA here is from genome assembly GCA_038087645.1 of Saccharum hybrid cultivar R570. Lineage (NCBI taxonomy): Eukaryota > Viridiplantae > Streptophyta > Magnoliopsida > Poales > Poaceae > Saccharum > Saccharum hybrid cultivar. The sequence goes on from JAQSUU010000496.1 coordinate 23,776,310, forward strand.
ATCTTGGCCCGTTTGTCCCGGTGGACATGTACCCGAAAGCGAAAGTCTGCCACCACAAGCTTATGTTGAGGGACAACACACTCCCCAGGTAACACCTTACAATCAAAGCAAGCACGTCTATCCTCCCTCCTTGTAAGGATAAAGTCGATCTGGCTCGAGTGTTGTCCACTACGAAAGGTTACTAGATGAGATTCCCTCTTCCTAAAGAGGGTGTTCGCTATCAACAAGTCATAGGCCAGCGCGAAGTTCAAAGCATCCTCCTCCTCTTGATTCTTACTACCATACCCGAACCCCCGTGCACCCGCTCGAAACCTACATTAGTCGCACCAACATGGCCGTTGAGGTCTCCTCCTATAAAGAGTTTCTCGCTGATAGGCACAGTACTAACCATGCTATCAAGATCTTTCCAAAACTGCCTCTTGGTGCCCTCGCTAAGACCTACCTGAGGGGCATAGGCACTGATCACATTTAGAGCCGAATCTCCAACTACTAGCTTGACCAAGATAATCCGGTCGCCTTGCCTCCTAACATCAACGACTCCATCCTTAAGGCTCCTATCGATCAAGATGCCTACACCATTCCTACCCGATGTTGTCCCCGTGTACCAAAGTTTGAAGCCAGTATCCTCCACCTCCTTCGCCTTCTGGCCCTTCCATCTAGTCTCCTGAACGCATAGAATATTTACACGTCTTCTAATTGCTGCATCGACTAGCTCTCTTAGCTTACCCGTTAGGGACCCTACGTTCCAGCTACCTAGACGAATCCTAGTTGGCTCGGCTAGCTTCCTTACCCTTCGCACCCGTCGAGGGAAGTGCGAAGACCCTTGCTCATTTTTCACTACACCCGGGCGTAGATGTAGCGCGCCACTAAGGTTGCGACGACCCGACCATTGCTCATTTTTCCTCGTACCCGGGTCACGATACGACGCGCCACTAAGGGTATGACGACCCGGCCCTTGCCCATTTAACACCACACCCGGGTTCCGATGTAGCGCGTCGCTAAGAGGGTTACGCCCCAACGAATCTCTTGTTGGTTTCAAATCCATGAGAGTGGCTGTTTTTTTACTGTTGGTTCGCCAGACCTTAACACACCCTCCTCCTTTACCCGGGCTTGGGACCGGATATGTTGAGACGACTTAAGAAAGTCTTCCAGTCAACATAGGTGGAGTTAAATTTTTTTATAAAGTCCTAATTTTAAATATTTTTGGTACTCCTTGAATCAGGACTCTCTCTCTTTTTGGATGAATGCCTTTATTTGAAAGTATGGGCTATCTTTATTTCTTTCTTTATTTTTCTTTTCTTTTCTTCATGCTCTTTGGCATGCATTTTTTCTCTCATGCCTTTTGGCATGGATATCTTTTTTTCTTATTTTCTTTCTTTTTTTAGCATAGCCCATACTATCCTTTTTGGCATATGAAATTTTTGAGAGAGAGACACATGATAAAGTGAATGGAGTGATTATTTGGTGGACAATAAAAGTATGTTTTTGCGTAACTCTCAGTGTAAGAGTCAGCAGTTTATTTATGGGTGTACGTGTATCTTGATCATGGGTGCATGACGAGAATCTCAACAAGGGTCACAACAATTTGACAAAGCTCAATGTAATAACAAGTAGCATATGACTAAGGTTTTGAATTTGAATATCATGTCATATGGCCTTGGTAGGTATTCATAATCATTGAGGAACTTTTGATTTTAGCATTTTTGAAAGTGAAAACTCTGGATGTCAAGTCTCTTTTAGAACAAAATCATAGCAAATTCTATTTGTACCATATCGTAACTTGCAACAACTTAGAAAAGGAGCATGCATTTGCAACCCATAAGTTTTCAAGTTTTTAGGATAAGACATTTTTAGCCAACAAACTTAAATCTTAGGGAATACTGAGTTATAACCTAGACACAGATGAATTATAGACAGAGCAACTATTCATCATTTCAATATAGGAGAAACTAAACATTCTTAAAACGCATATGAAAGTGGAATTCATATTTTTGGTGTTCTTATCATATCTCATTTTTTGGTATTTTTTATTTTTCAGATTTTTTAAAATGCTAAAAAATAAATGCAGAAAATAAATGCGAAAATATGAAAAAGATACAAGGTACCTCTGCGGGGGTCCTCCCCCAAGCCAGCTCTAGGCCTATGGTCCGAGATGGCTTGGTGTTGACTCCGAAGAAGGTATATTATTTTTATTTATATTAATTTTTATTTTGTTTAACTCATCCATGTTTATACTTAGCAGTTTTGGTTCAATGATCAAATTAAACATCATGTTTGAATCGATCAAGGTAGACTGATCAACCTAAGCATCATGCATAATTTGAGAAGTCTATGAAAGATATGGCCGATCACTAACCATACTTCAAACCAAAACATGCTTTGTACAAAACATAGAAGTTAAACCAAGATTTTAACAAAAGTACTTATTTATATTTGGTAGAATTATTATTATATATGAATTCTAGCAATTCTTATTTAGTAATCAAAAAGGATAACTACTGATTTACCTATGGCAAGGGCTCACCGTTTTAAGTCTAATGAGCAGGACTCTCCTCCTTCAATGCGTACTTGATGATGGTGTGCCCATGCCTGGAGAAGTAGGTTGTACCTTTTCACACTCCACACCATTTTGTTTGCCTTTAGGGGTGTGGTGGTGGACTTTGGAGCTCATTCTTTTTGTTTCCACACCTTTTCCTTCTTTGGTGGTGTGCGAACAACCTTTGGTGTTTCTTCTTTTTGTTTTGGGTTGTTCTTTTTCTAGTCCGGTCTCTTTTTGTTTTTTATTTTTCTTGACAAGGCTGTCCACCAGTTGAGGCTATATCTCAATCTCCTTATGCCTTGTGGGTTTGGCCCATACTTGATTCTTATCATCGAGCATTGGTCCTGCCTGGTTCGAAAGTCGAACTTCTCTTCCTTGCCATTGATGTTGAAGCGAATTTCTCTAGCTCCAACATCAATTTGTGCTCCTGCAGTGCTAAGGAATGGTCATCCAAGGATGAGGGGTGATTCCTTCATTGTTTCTATGTCTAGCACCACGAATTCGACTGGGACGAAGTAACCCTGGATTTTCACTGGGATATCTTTGGCAATCCCAGCTGGATAGCAGACCATGGAGTTCGCAAGCTGGAGCATCATCAGTGTAGGAGCGAGGTAGGTGAAGTTCAACTTATCAAGGACGGTCTTGGGCATATCACTCATGATTGCCCCAAGATCGCACAAGGCATGATCGAACTGCTGGGTGCCAATGGAGCATGTAATGGTAGGGCACCCATGATCCTTCTTCTTTTCAAGTAGGCGGTTGAGTATAGCAGCGCTACACTCTTCCGTCAGCTTGAAGACCTCCGTGGATGGCAAGGGTCTTTTGTTGTTGATGATGTCATTGATATATTTTGCATAAGAAGGTACATGTAAGACGTCCATTAATGGGATGCTCACATGTATCTTTTCTATCATCTCCACAAAATGAGCAAATTGCTCATCCACGACCCACTTCCTCTTTCTTGTGGGAAATGACAAATAGCTTGTATCGACAAAGTCTTGCGGTGTCGTTTCCTCATCTTCTTCTTGATCTTTTTTGTGTTTTCATTGACGGTGAAGGTCCTTCCTCCGGTTGCCCTTGTGCTTTTCTTGCTTTTTGGTTAGGGTTTGGTGGATCACGAGTGGACATACCACCCCTCGTGGTCACCGCGTTAACTTTTTCAAGAGAATTCTCGGGTTGTTCTGAGATCTTCCCTTCATTATTAACAGGAATGGCAGCAGCAATTTGAGAAATTTGTGTGTTTCGATCATTTTATTAAAACTTAATTGATTCTTGACAGATGAAGTTAAACCTTCTAATTTTGAATTAATGTTTTCTATCATCTTATCATTAAATGTAAGCTTCTTAGTTATACTTTCATTTATTTTTGCTTGACCTGAAACTAGGTCTTTCAAGGAAGGTTGATTTGAATTGTAATTTGAGTTAAAGTTTGAATTGCCTTCTTGTGGGTGGGGCTGATTATTCCACCTATTATTGTTACCTTGTCAGAACCCATTGTTGATGTAGGCTGCGTCTTCATGGGTCTCAGGGCAGTCATTCCCTAAATGTTTGACTTTTCCACAGACTTCACATGTCATATGTGAGTCCATGGCTTGAACGGTGGCCTTCATAGCCTCCTTCTCATGGACCCTTTTGTTCAGTCTTCCCGAATATCTGACTTCTCCACAGACTTCACATGTCATATGTGAGTCCATGGCTTGAACGGTGGCCTTCATAGCTTCCTTCTCATGGGCCCTTTCGTTCAGTCTTGAGAGTAACAAGTCTATTTTTGTGGCAAGCATATCCGCCTCCTTCACGGTATGCATGCCTTTTGTTATTTTCGTTCCTCTCCATAACTTTGGTTTGCCACCATCTTCTTGATGAGTGTTGTGGCATTGTGATAGTGAGGGAGAAAAATGCTCCTCCAGCAGCGGCATCTACGTGCCCCTTTGACATGGGCGTGAGCCCCTCGTAGAAGTTCTGGAGCACGAGCCAATTTTCCATTCCATGGTGTAGGCAAGCCTGGATGTAATCTTACAGCCTCTCCTATGCCTCGGGGATGGATTCCAGTGAAGTAGCTGGAAATTCGAAATTTTCCCCCTCATGGCATTGGTTTTGCCCATGGGGAAAGACTTCGCGAGGAACGCACGGAACATTTGTCCCACACACTGACAACTTGCTTCTCTTTGTAGAATCACTGTTTTGCCTTCTCCACAAGGGAAAAGGAAAACAGACGAAGCCTGATACTAGCTGGTTCGACATCTTTGATGACAATGGTGTCACACAGCTCTAGGAAGTGTTGCAAGTGTGCACTTGCGTCCTCGCTTGGCAAACCATAGAATTGGTTTGCCTGCACCATCGTAATGAGGCTGGTGCGTAGCTCGAAGTTTCTTGTACCCGTGTTGACAGCAGACCCAACGGGCACGTCGGCAACAACAGGGGTGGAGTAATCACGGAGTGACTTGGCCATGAGTCAAGTAGCGGATGGTATGGGGGTGACTGGTTCACTTTGAAAGCATCTAGGCCCCGAGAGTTGGTTTCGGCAATTGATGACAACGCATTATTACCATGACTAACGTGTGTTTTGCAGAAACTTTGGTAAGTTAGGTCATGGGGTTGATAACTGCTTTGGGCACTATGGTATTCATGCCCCTTGATGGAAATCATTTCGGTTTTCAAAGGATTGACGTCAAGATTAAGGACGATTAGTTCCGGATGTCAAGGTGTTGAGTTACATTCGGAATAGTCGTTAGGATCTTCGCTTTTTCCTTTGGTCGTACTATAAAGGGGGGCGTGAGCAAGTAGCTTGACCTAGGTGAGTCTTTTGTTTAGGTGTGGTGCACACTTGTCAAACTTAGCACTAGGTAGCTCAAGAATAGCTCAAAGTTCAGTTAGAAGCAACTTGGTTCAAATTGCGTCGCGTTTCAGAGTTTTTAGAGCCTTTTTCCCTTGACCGGACGCGGTCTCTGGCTTGACTGAACGCGTTCGATCAGTACTAAACAGTTATTGTGTTTCAGTGCTGTTGATTGGACGCGGCCCTTGCAAGGACCGGACGCGGTGTTTAGGCTGGCACGTGTCACAGAAGGGAAATCACCTAATCAGACGCGACTGGGAAGTGATCAGCGCGTCCGGTCACGTTCCAGTAAGGTACCTTGATGATCGGACGTGTCCGGTCATCACTGATTGGACGCGGTCGCGTGTCAGGTCAAAGTACAGTAAGCTCCCTGCATGATCGGACGCATCCGGTCACCTCTGATCGGTGCGTCCGGTCACTCAGCAAAGTGTTTCAGTTTTTCGACCGTTACAATCGACCGGCGCGTCCGGTCACATCGACTGGCGCGTCCGGTCATCGCGTATTTTGCTGAGTTGGCAGGTAACAGTTGGATTTGACTATGGGGTGTATAAATACATCCCCACCACCTCTTTTAGAGGTCTCTTGCTCATTTGTTCAGCTGAGAAACACCTTTGAAGTGCAAGGGAGTGCAAGAGCTCTAGTGAGGGTAGTGATTTGAGAATCAAAACTTGAGAGTCCCTCACTAGTGACTAGAAAGTAGCAAGTGTGCATCCATCTTCTCATTAGGCTCGTTGTTGTCAAGTGAGAGTTCTAGCTTGTTACTCTTGGTGATCGCCATCACCTAGACGGCTTGGTGGTGATTGGGAGTTTGGTGATCATCCGGCGGAGCTTGTGGGTGACCCAACTCATCTTGTGAGCGGTTTTGGGCGATTCACCGCGACGGAGTGTCGAAAAACCAGCCTGTAGAGAGCACTTGATCCTTACGCGGATTAAGAGGGAGCTACACCGTTGCGTGGGTGCTCCAACGAGGACTAGTGGGGAGTGGCGACTCTCCGATACCTCAGGAAAACATCGCCGTGTTCCTTGCCCTTACTTTCAAGCACTTACTTTCTCGTATTACTTTCATTGCTTGGTTTACTTTCCTAGAATTGCCATGCTAGACTAGGATTGGAACTTAGGGTGCAAAACTTTTACCGGTAGAATCACTAGGAACACAAGTAGGCACTAGGGGTGAATTTTGGCTTGTAGGATTTAATTCTTGCAATTAATTTTTAGAAAAGCCCAATTCACCCCCCTCTTGGGCATCTTGATCCTTTCACACTTGCCGGCAGAGTAGCGGAGGAAGAAGAGGTACGGGACCTGTTCTTCCTTAGGAGCGCCTCCGGATTATCGGTGTAGTTGTTTGACAGATCAAAACCACTCATACACTATCCTGTTTTCATCCACAACAGGAAAAAGATAAGCAGAATTAGCCTGTATAAACTATGGCTACCATTACATGTATGTGCTCATGATCATGTCCGACTAGATTCTTTAACCTATGCCCTCCCCGGCAACGGCGCTAGAAATGCTTGTTGGCATTTCTTAGCGTAATCACTGAGTGTGAAGGTTTTAAGTCCATCCCTGGCAATGGCGCCAGAAATGCCTATTGATATTTCTTAGCACCATCACTAAGATTAAGTTAACCTTAGCGCCCCAAGAAACACCAACTACTAAAAGCTAAAAGAATACAAGAGTAGATAGTGAGGTAGAGGCTCCAAATGATGTGTGTGTTGAGTACGAACTCCACCCCTACATTTATACTACAACATGGTCGGTTTGGCGCCAATAAATTAGGAAACCACCTATGCATGGTGGTATGCAACCGCCAGAGGAAGCCAGGCCCAGGCGGCAGTGGCATGGGCACTGTTCACCTAAACGGCCGTTTAGTCCGTTTAAACACCGTTTAAATGGTAAACAGAAGTCAGCCGTGCTGTTTAGGCCCTAAACGGTGAATTAAACGGTTGAGCCGTTTAAACCCATTTAAACCGTTTAATCCCGTCTAAACGGTCTAAACAAAATTAGATTAAACGTGATTAAATGAGCTAAACAACCATTTAATCCATAATGAAGTGAATTAAAGGACTACGTCTATCACAATCAATATGAAACTAATTAACATTGTAATTATATGAAGTGTTGTGGGATTTAGATTTCTTCCAACAAAATTATTTGGTAGAATATTTAATTTTTACATGTGTAAATATGTATGGGTTCTAGCAAATTTTATTTTTACCTACATAAATATGTATATTTTATTGTTATTGTACAAAACCGTTTAGGCCGTTTAACTCTGTTTAAACACCGTTTAAATGGTCTAAATACTAAACGAAGGGTGACCGACTGTTTACCGTTTAGCGTTTAGAAAAACATTGGGCATGGGTGCAGCCACACCCTTGGTGCACTCACACCCTTGTGGGGCCGTCCCACGACCGCCTTCGCGTGGTTGGTTTCTAGATGGGCCTAGACCCTTCCCACATCGGTGCTTGGCCTAGATTCTTCGCTGGAGTGGGCTTTTGCTTGGTTCTTGGATATAGAATCTACATTACGCTTTTAGGTTTATGCATTTTGTTTGGTTTTCCACTTGTATTGAAACTTATGACCTGCAAAACATGATTTCTCTGATACAAGTGGAACTAGGTCAATAGTAAAGGCATATGTGTCAAAATTTTGTTTACTTCTCCTGTTTTGGACAGTAATTCATGGTCGGTTTTGATCGTTAGTGACCGCCAACACAACCCATCACCCCAACAGGACCAACCCATCTAGGATTGTTTCTTCACTTTGATTTCACAGCTTGTTTACATGATTTGCTTGTTATTTTCCTTGTTTGTGTTTCCTTGTTTGTCGACGCTAGACCGTGTAGGATAGAAGACGTGAGAGAACCCAATGGAGTCCAGAAGACGAGAACAGGAGACACAGGAATCAGATGCGGACATGATCATCAGCGAATGGAGGCAAGTCCTAACACCCACCTAATCCTTCCCTCTACACTACATGCCATCCCTTAACCACTCCCCTCCCACCACCACCACACTTTGCTAGCCTCCACCGTAAACCCTCCACTTCCCATCTCCACCAATCAATAAACCCCCAACTTATATTACTTAAAACCCCTTCCATAAATTAATGGAATTATAATGATATGATATGAACTTAACTATGATAATGTGATTAATGATAAGGTAATGGTTAGCTTGATATGATATAAGCTCTATGAACTTGAGGATAATAACTATGAGACTTAAACTGATAAAACTGGACTAAGCCCCGACAGGGGGCGAGTGAGGGGTAATTTATGTGGGATAAATTACATTGGCAGGATCTCCTGGTGAGGGTTCCTATTGGGAGATGCTTGCCTTGGTCACATAAAGACCGGTTCATAGTCCCTCTCACCTAGTGAGATATTATATACAACCACATGTCTATATGGGTAGACTTAATCTTACACCCCGTTAGATTAAAGTATGATTTCTACTAGGAGGCCTGTGTTGGCAGCGGAATATCAGGAGAAGACACGGATGTGGATCTTCCGTGGTCTGGTTGGCGTGGTTGCCATGTGATCCTCCACGTTAAGCCCTTTGTTTTTAGCTGCGTTCAAGCCCATGTTATTGTTTGTTTTGGCCGCGTTCGAGCCATGTTATTGTTTATTATGATGATTTGGTATCATCGGCACTATTATGTTGGGATGATTTGGTATCATCTGAGATTATATGATGGGATGATGTGGTATCATCCGAGATTATGAGATGGGACAATTTGGTATCTGTTGGCATTTCTTAGCATCACTCTTACTAAGTTGTCATCCCTAGCATGATGCCAGAAATACTTTGTTGGTAAATTATGAATGCCATTTATAAACTCTGAGAAAATAATATTGAAGTTAAGTATCTGCAAGCACACAGATAAATTACCATTGTAGCATTTCACCCGGGATTATACCGAGTATCGTTATTTATATTTAATCCACAAGGAAGAGCTATGGGGTTGAGTTGACATTGAGATATTGACCAATATGTATACTTATGGTCCAAACCACTCTTATGCTTTAGCAGGGGTAAGTCAAGTGATAAATAAATGATAAATAAAAGGTAACAAAGGCATTCCAGAGATAGAAACAGAGACTCATAAATGTAGTATGACTAAGCTCGAGATTATGTAAGAGCAAAAGATTCCTATGTCATTCCTAATTACTAAGTCTTTTGTACACTCAAGCATATATACTCTCATCTATAGTATAACTAACTTTGGATCTATGCATAAGGAACATTACTTAGGAAAGTTCGAGAACAAAGCTTTCCCTTCCTTCATAATCGAGGTTCTACTTGTTCTACATACGGGGAGTGAACTACAAAGGATTCAACGGGAGTGTCACATCCACGATCTACCACATGACCCGTCATATAGAGTGCATCCACAGGCAAACAATATCTAAGCACCATGCTTACATAGTGTCGACCACTTAACTCACTCGAGTACTGAATTAAGCGCTTTGCGAACATATGCATATATTCATCATTAATCATAACTATATCAAGCAATAAACTAGAGCAAACTAGGAACATAATAAATAGCAACATAATATTAAAGTAGCACAAAGTCATAAATAAAGAGATACAATGCTAATACCAGTCTCCAGACAGCAAATCCGGAATCCTAAGCAGTAGCCCAAACTCTACTTGAACCTTACTAGAAAGCCTATACTAAGAACTAAAAGAACTAGAGATCTCTCTCTAATCTCTAGAAACCCTCATTTCCGATCTAATCTTGACTTATGGCATATGTAGAGGTCTCCACCAGGGGGGCAGGGCCTGGTTATATAGCCCTAGGGATGCAATGTGAGCTCTTGGATCAAACCGACTTGAAGGATGGCGTAGATACAATCCTAGGAGGCGGTGGAGGAAGCTTCTGGAAGCTGACAGGCAGGGGCCACCATGGTAGACCGGGCGGCATGGCGGTGGGGCCGGCCGGCCCCACCTGGCAGCCTCTCGGGGTCCGCCACGGTGTGGTGTCTTCTGGTACCCTCTAGAACCTTCTGGAGTAGTTTTTATCACGGTTAAGTTTAGTTCTTTTTGACGTTTTAATCCTCCTTGCCAGTTTTATGAAATAATCCTGCTGAAAATATAGATTCACCAAAACTCATGGAAATTGTTAGTTTAAACCCCTATGTTTCTATTGGTGACCCATTTTAAGCATTTCTTCAAGTTAAATTGATGGTTTGTGATGAACGATAGCTACCGTCAACAGTATCCTCCTGAGTTTAGTGTGTTTTCCAACCCCTAAGAAGTCGCGGTAGAGTTATATAAAAATCTAGGGTAGCACCCAAGCGAGTACAGGATCTCGTTAGGCCTGTTTCTACCAACGTACATGGTGATAGGCTGTGCCTATCATGTGGGGAAGTTTGTACACCTCTACAGAGTTTATTGAATCTATTCGAATAGCCATATCCTTGGAATGGGCAGATGCTAGGATGGGATACTATGATTAGACTTCAAAATCTGGTAAGACGTACTCTACTAATTTGGTAAATTGTGAATAACTTCGGAAACTGGTGAGAATGGTAATGCTCTGCCAGGGTCTAACCTATAATTATAATTACTTCAACCTATGACTTTTACCTCAACCACCTGAAAGGTCCTAATGGCTAGAGGGGGTGAATAGCCTATAAAAATTTCGACAACAACACTAAGCAAAGTGGTTAGACAATTATGAGGCGAAGCGAATGTTGTGCTAGCCTACTAAAAGTGCAAGCCACCTACCACAATTCTAGTTGCTATTGTCTCTAAGCACACAAAGGCTAAGTCACTACTCTAAGTTAGTGAGCTCTCAAAGACTAACTAAAGAGCCTCACTAACCAAGCTAGACCAACACTTGCTTGCCCTTAAAACTAGCTACACTAAAGGGCCAAGCTACACTAGGAAAGTAAATACATGAGAGGGATGGAAGGTTATACCGCCGTGTAGAGGAATGAGCCAATCACAATATGATGACAATCAATCACAATGAATGCCAAAAAAATCCTCGGGACAAGATGACACAAGATTTTTTACCGAGGTTCACTTGCTTACCGGCAAGCTAGTTCTCGTTGTGGCGATTCACTCACTTGGAGGTTCACGTGTTAAATGGCATCACACATCAAAACCTCAATAGGGTGCCGCACAACCAACACAAGATGAGGATCACACAAGCCACGAGCAATCCACTAGAGTACCTTTTGGCTCTCTACCGGGGAAAGGTCAAGAACCCCTCACAATCACCATGATCGGAGCCGGAGACAATCACCAACCTCCGCTCGACGATCCTCGCTGCACCAAGCCTTCTAGGTGGTGGCAACCACCAAGAGTAACAAGCCAAACCCGCAGTGAAACATGAACACCAAGTGCATCTCGGTGCAATCACTCAAGTAATGCACTTGGATTCACTCCTAATCTCGCAAAGATGATGAATCAATGATGCAGATGAGTGGGAGGGCTTTTGGCTAAGCTCACAAGGTTGCTATGTCAATGCAAATGACCAAGAGAGTGAGCTTGAGCCAACCAAGGGGCTTAAATAGAGAGCCCCCACGAAAAGAGCCATTGGGCTCCTCACTACACACTTCTTGGGACGACTGGACGCGCCGATCGAAAATGATTGGACGCATGCCTCCAGCGTCTGGTCGCCCAGTGAGCGCCACATATCATAGCTTTGAATTCCTGCCGTCAGATCCTAACGGTCGAGAACCACACCCATGCTAAAGTTAATGACGATCGGACGCAGATCAACATGACCTGACCCGCAAGCACCGCATCAGGTCAGTACACCGTCGTGCGCGCCCAACACACGACTGGACGCGCAGGTGCCCACGGTGACCTAGCGTCAGGTCGATTCTAGTAAGCTCCCCGAGATGGTTTTTTGTGACCAGGCGTGTCAGGTCAATCCTGACCGGAGGCGGCACTGAGTCCGATCACCTCCTCGCCACCAAGTCAGTCACCAGCACCCTTGCGTCAGCGTTCATCAGCATGACCTAACGCATACACCACGCGTCAGGTCACCTTCTGCCTCAGCGTCCGGTCATGCACCAGACAAAGGCCGAGCCACTGAACCACCACTGACCGGATGCACAGGTCCAGCGTCTGGTCCTGCATGCGGTCAGCTCTAGTGAGCTCCTTGACTTCCCAAACTTCACCACCTTTGCTCAAATGTGCTAACCACCAAGTGTATCACCTTGTGCACGTGTGTTAGCATATTTTCACAAACATTTTCAAGGGTGTTAGCACTCCACTAGATCCTAATGCATATGCAATGAGTTAGAGCATCTAGTGGCACTTTGATAACCGCATTTCATGATGAGTTTCACCCCTCTTAATAGTACGGCTATCGATCCTAAATGTGATCACACTCGCTAAGTGTCTCGATCACCAAACCAAAAAGCTCCTATCAAGATTTCACCTTTGCCTTGAGCTTTTGTTTTTCTCTTTCTTCTTTTCTAAGCCGAGCCCTTGATCACCATGGTCACCACACCATCATTATGATCTTCATATGCTCCACCACTTGAAATAGTGCTATCTATCTCATGATCACCTTGATAAACTAGGTTAGCACTAAGGGTTTTATCAATTCACCAAAACCAAACTAGAGCTTTCACCACCCTAACCACCTCCACATATAGCCTTCCCTTCCACCTCCCCTCCACCCAAAGTTTAGGGCTTACTGAGTACTCTATGTACTCAACCCCCTCCATTATATGTTTTTAGGAGTAAAGCTACAGGAGCACATACCCAGATGAAACTATTAGAGCTATGCAAGGATAGGACACTTGGAGTATACTCGAAGACGGAGCCGTCGAGTACTTGAAGGAGCTACGCTAGGACTACTACGATTGGGATATAGGAGTACGCTTAAGGAATAAGTCTACGATTACGTCCGCACTCCAAGCTGCATGTAGGAATGGAGCCACGTTGATATAGGACCGCTGTCTTAGAACTCTGATATACGGTATAAGACCAGTGGCCCAAGCTATGTAAACCGAACCATGTAATATGTTTTCCCCATTAGCAATAAAAGCATGGTTTTTTATATCAATCTTGTTTGAATTGTGCGTATCAGCTACTGATCTAGGAATTGATACATGATGCACAGAGGACCCAAAATTAGGGGGCTTGATAGCGCACAAGTTAAGTAACGACCGGACGCATAGGTCCACGACCGGACGCTCCTAGGCGGAGTTCGATCGCCTGCGTGCCGGCTGCCTCAGCGTCGAGATCGAGCGTGTCGCTAAATGACTGCATTCGGCCTCAGGTAGAGTCCGGTCTGGAATAGAGAGGTTCCAAAATGCATATTTCATGACCGGACGCGTTCTATCATAGGTGATCGGACTCCCACCGGGTTCGGTCCTCTCTTCATCACGTTTTCATTCAATGAACTATACGCATGTTGCGTCCGGTCGCTGCCAAAGGCCAGCGTCCGGTTGCACTGCTACTCTCGGTCGTGCCTCGGGTCACTGACCGGACGCGTCGGGTCACCCCGGAGCCAGCGTCCGGTCACACCTAGTGACCTCCTTTCCATCTCCAACTTCATCCCTTGTGCAAATGTGTTAACTCCACCAAGTTCCATCACTTGTGCACGTGAGTTAGCATTTCACAAACAAGTTTTCCAAGGGATCTTAGCACTCACTAGGTCCTAATGCAAATGCAAGTGTTACTTCACCTAGTGGCACTTAGACAACCATATTTGCGTTGAGATTACCCCTCTTAATAGTATGGCTATCTATCTTAAACACACTCACACCCTCTATGGTGTCTTGAGTGTCAAAACAAAAACCTATTTGATACCTTTGCTTTGATCAACACTTGGTTATTGTTTTCTCTTTCTTCTTTTCCAAGTTAGAGCACTTGATCTTCACTTTTGGTCACCACCATCACCATGACCATCATCTAGCTCCATGACTTGGTGTGTACCACCTTATCTTAATCACAACACTTAATGACAAGGGTTAGTACACTTGGCTTCATCAATTATCCAAAACCAAACTAGGGCTTTCAATGGTCCGCACCCACCTAGGCACATTCTGGCCGAGGGCAGCTATTTGCTGGGGCTGGTGCTCATCGACGATGGCCGGCAGTCCATCTACCACGATGGGGATGAACTAGCCAGCGGCAAGGAGGGCATGAACGACACCTCTGCCGGCGAGCGTATGCCATGCCGCCTAATCATAGGAGTACAGCATCAAGGGGAACGTAGCTGCGGGGAGGGCGCCGAGGAGCCGGGGAGACAATATGAGTTGCGAATCTTCTTCTAGGTCTGGAGCAATGCGGCCGGCGGCGCTTCTTCTAAAATTGGCGCCAGCCGGATCTGAGTGAGGAGGGCGCGAATCTGGGGCAGTGCGTTGGCAATGACGAGGAGATCTGGGGATGAGCGGGATGGAAGACGACAAGCGCCCGGAGCGAAACAGGATGGAAGACGATGCTATGGGCGGTGCGGTGCCGAACTCCAGCGTCGGGAGGTGATGCGAACTGGGGCGGACGGTTGGCCAGGGCCTGGCCATGAAAAAACGCCCACCCACTGCATTCTTCTGGAGCCAGGCTACGGGCTCAAAGTGGCTCAGGGGAACCTAGCTTCGTCCCGTTTACAAGCAACCAGACAACTATGAGGTGGCTTTCTGAAGCCTGGTTGGGAGTTAGCCACCCAACCAAACAGGCCTATAGTGTTTTGTGCCACATTTTCACGCCAAAAGTCTGGTGAACTATTTTGTCGCCAAATCTGTGGCGCGGCCGTAACTGTGGTATGGCAAGCCGAGGTAATCAGCCAAACAAGCCACTCTGGTTCGTATCTATAAATACATTAATGTTATTTGGAGACAGCTTATACAATACTACCATATTTAATTACAATAATACTACCGTGTTTAATTACTTGCATATTTGTATATAGTTAGTCTGGCTAAGTTATCATCTTGGTTGCTCGCATAAAAATATATTGCATGAGATAAATTAAGTAAATAAACAAAATCACCATATTTAGTATTTATAATCATTTTTGTTTGCTCTTAATTTATCTTATCATCATTTCTTAATATTACCTAAAATATATTTATATTAATTATATTCGCTATCATGCACTAACAATGTTATTATTTGGTAATTGGTCGCTTCTAGTGAGCTTATCTCGGGAGCCAGGCTGAGTAGTGCTTTTTGCTTGAGTAGTGCCAGGCCCAGAAAGCCGTAGAAGCAACCAATCATCAGGGGTGTGATCGGTTCATGTACAAGTAGAGCTCGGCTCGTATCTGAGAACAGGCTCCCATAAGACAAGCTGAGTGCATGCAACACTGTCGTGTTTTGTTCCATGTACCTACTTAGTCTGGTTGAGAAGAGATGCTGCTTGTATGAAGACATGGTGTATGGGATAAAAATAATATACAAGGTTATGATGATTTTTATTTTGTACAAATACACTCTTAAAGTTCTTATTTTATCTAATTATTCTTAAACATCTTTAAAACACGTTAATATCACTTGATATTTACTAATATAGACTAATAAGTGCTTGCATCCAGCAAGCCTGACTCTCCAGAAATGACCAAGATCTGTGTATCTGCAGAACCAGGTTGAGAGCACTTTTGCATCCTGTGAGCCAGACCCAGAAGGCAGTACATACAACCAAACAACACAAACTTGCATCAAACCAGCCTAGCTGAGGCATATGCAGCCAACCAATCACCCCATAGATACCTGCATCCCGAGGCCTGGCTAGCGTATACACTGTCAGCTGCCAACCAATTACATACATAGATAACAACCGACGAAAATACACACTAAAGCTGGATATAAAAATTAAAATTCCACCACTGTCCACCCCGAGTCCCGGCACACATGTATCGAGTGCATGTTCGTCTTAAGGGGGCAGGCAGCAAGTGCGACAGTCGGGAACCCATGAATATATGTATGTATATATAGTACTTAGTATATGGCCCGTTCAAATGAAAATTGAAAGGCCCATATACTTAACAAAAGTCCACTAATTAGGAATTAGCTTGGCATCCCTTCCTATTCCGATATTCGGCTTGGTTATTCCCATCACCGACACTGCGACGCCGCTCCCTATCGCCTAGCACAATTGCCAGACGTCGCTTCATGACACCGCAAAGCCATGACATGCCGATGACACTCTTATGCACACAACGAGGGACGGCCCCCACCCCCATGAGAGAATGGTGTCACAGCGGACGACTAGACGGGATCACCCATCAGCCATCACCAATCAGGTATTCAGAAATGAGATTATGACCGATTGAAAGGATGGGTGAATAGGCGTATCAGTACCTGTCGAAAGTTTCAAAGTTTAGGCCAGAACTTCTGACAGTTCCAATGCAAACATGAAATTCCGACTCCTAGAGAGAGCTACGAAAACAGAGCAAATTCAACTTCAATTTCAGATTTGCTAATTACCACACTTCCTAAGATGTTGATAAATGTATTGAGACACCTCCTTAGCCTTGGAGCACCACCAATTTGTAGATCGGGGCCAAACCCTAAGAGTAAGCTTGAGAAAGAGAGAGACAACCAAATACAATTGAACTCAAGCAATCGCAATAACACAACAAGCATGCAGGACACAAGAATTTATCTCGAGGTTCGGCAATAGCTAAGGAGTGCCTATGCCCTCATTGTTGAGGTGATCACAAAGGTCGGACTCTCTTTCACCTCCTTGCTTGTCTCAAGAAACCACAAGGGTCAACTCGAGTTCTCCATTAGAAATTCAAGGGTAATACAAACCGCCTGGGGCTCTCTCATAGATCTTGGAAGCTCCCGTGCGACTCCTAGCTAGGGCAAGGCCCCAAGAGTAATAAACACAAATCCAACCAGCTTGATGAAGAAATCAAGTACTCAAGCTTTGCTTCTTAGTTTCTCTCACCAAATCCCCACTCTCAACTCAAACTCATGCTAGATTTTGATTGTGGAGCAAAGAGGAGAAGAGGAGAGGGCTTGGAGGAGTTTTGTGCGAAGTTTGGTTGCAATAAATGGCGTAGGCAATAGTTAGAAGTGAGTGGGAGTGGTATTTATACTTCTAGCTCAATCTAGCCATTCTGAGAGGTGTCACAAGTTCCAACTTCCAAGACATGAACCTCAAAACTTTCGACGCCTAGGTTTCATACGATGAACAATACGGACAGGGTCAAACAGGCTAAGCACAGGGATCCTCGGAACTTCTGCCACTCGGAAATAAGCAACTTACTTCCAACGGCTTGGCTTTGCATGGGCTACGTCGGTACTTTCGATGATCGGAAGTAAGAAACTTACTTCCGACAGCTGCTGAACTGGGTTGTGCAAAGGCTATGTCAGAACTTTCGACGCTCATCGAAACTACTGGCCGTCAAAACTTCCAACGCCTAGCGGAACTTCCGACGAGACAAACTCTGAAAACAAACCCAAGGTGCTAATGCTGTGATCTAGTGTCTCCCAATTGATTTTAATTAGGTACTTGAGCATGAGCACTCTATCTTCTTGAGACCAATGAGATTTGTATCCCTCTTTATAGTACGGTGATTCCTAAACTCAAATTGAAAAAAGAAAAGTAATTTAAATCACCTTGATTCTGGAGACCTTTCAAATATCGAACTTTGAAGGGACAAATAGCTGCAATATCACTTAGTAAAGGCGAAGTGAATCAGGGACTAATGCCTCTATTGATTGATATTGCACATACTATGCCTCATGTGCCAAGTTGCATACTGCTGACTGCAGATAGTGCTTTTCATCTGCTCCTTATTTTGATAATGTAATGTCTCCTATGTCTTAGGTTCTTATCAACTGCCAGAAGTTACTTGGTCGCGTGAGAGCCTTTGATCAGCGTTGCAACTGAGGTATGTCGAACGTTCTCTTACCTTTCGGACAGTTTTCTGGCCTGAAAACTGCAGTACATTGCTAATGAGGTATGTGTGGATTCTGCGGCACTATTTCAGCAGTACTTTTCAGTGAATTTTCTCTCACAACAAATCAGCATAAGCATCAACATAAACCAAATTTCAGCGAAACAAACAGACATTTTTTTTAACATTTTTTACTTGTGTTACAGCCTTACAGGTGCCAAAGACCGGTAAAGGCAAGAAGAAGGCTCTTCTAGTGAACAAAGGCAGGTTCATAAGCAAGATGTTCCTCCTTGGGAATTCAGTCATCATTGTTCTCAGGAACCCGAAATGAGTATCTTGTACACGTGGAGAGTCTATATGCCAGTACATTGCTAATTTGCTATTGAGTAGTATGTACGCCAAATGCTCAAAACATGGGAGTGTAAGATTCGACATTTCTTGAACCAGAATTCGCTATGTATGTCGATGGCGTGGAGGATTTAAGTCAGGATCTGAACTGGTGAGACTTTTCCCTGTGTGTCATTATAAAATATCGCAATTCCCTGTGTGCTCCTGGAAAAATTCAGCGGTCCTCAGCGCCACTACTCCAAATTTTTCGTGTCTTCCATGCCACTTCTGTCAGTTTGAGCTTTAACGCCGTCAAACTGCACGTGTGAAAAGACGAAAATACCCTTAAGTCTAGATATGTTATTAATTTTTTTGAGCATCTTAACGACTTCAAATAAAAAAACTCAAAACTAGAAAGTTGTAGATCTTATCGAGATCTATAATTTTCATATAAAAAATATTTTTATTTAATTCTGCAAAAAAAATATGATTTTTCTAAGATATATTAATTATATCAAATCATATTTTTTTACGGAATTAAATGAAAATAAATTTTATATAAAAATTATAGATCTCGACAAGATCTACAACTTTCTAGTTTTGAGTTTTTTCATTTGAAGTTGTTAAGATGCTCAAAAAAATTAATAACATATTTAGACTTAAGGGTATTTTCGTCTTTTCACACGTGTAGTTTGACGGCGTTAGAACCCAAACTGATGGAAGTGGCATGGAGGACACGAAAAAGTTGGAGTAGTGGCGCTTAAGACCGCTCAATTTTTCCAGGGGCACACAGAGAATTGCGATCTTTTATAATGGCACGCGATCTTTTAAAGTACTGACAAACCCCACTGCATGAATCATCAGTTCCAATCTGTGAGTCAAGTTGTTAATGGCACACGACCGTTTGCTTGAAACCCACAGCATTCACGATCGAATGACACATTACTTTTACAGTTCAGTGGTAACAACTCATGATCAGCCAAGTATCTTATTTGTGACTTATAACTGGCGCACAATTGGGGTAAAAAACACTGAACACATGTCAGGGCTTAGGAACGATCACTTTGGAAGAGGAGGTTCTGCTATTATAGATCATTCCTTTATCTTCTTGCATGAATACACGAAGAGCATCAGAAGCAAACCAGTCAGTTGCATTCACCAGTCCAGAGTTCTAATAAGTATCAGCTTTTTCGAGGCAATTTGAGGAGGCCTCAATAGGTGGTATGTGCAGCAATGGCCTCAACAACGACATGCACACCTCACACACCAAGAAAACCAAAAACACACACCAAAAAAAAAGAAAGAAAAACCCTTGACACATATATAATTGATAATTGATGATCCATTGAAGAACAGAGTTTTTTAGCATAAACAGTTTGAAAGTTTTACATGACTGCAAAAAGGGATGTAATTGTAGCTTTTATGAGCCCTGCTACTAATAATCTTCACAGATCATGGCTCTGTAACAATATTATTAATCACCAGATGCACCAACAGCATGCGATCCGGTTGCGAATGAGGAGGCACCCTCAGACAAGCCCTCAGACAAGCACCTGAGCTGCAGCTAGCCTAGCAATCGGAACCCTGCAGAAGGTGTTTCATATAAAAAAACAGTTAAGATTTTGCTGCCGTTAACATAACCGGGATGTAAAGAGATATTCTTCTTGGATTGGATCATGATTTTATCACTTGACAAACCTGAAAGGGGAGCAAGAAACATAATCCAGCCCTGCCTTGGCGAAGAAAGCAACTGATGAAGGCTCTCCGCCATGTTCTCCACAAATGCCCACCTGTTTACATACAACACCAAACAATCAAACCATGGTTTCTAAGGAAACGAAGCAATGTCCACAGATCCCGAAACTAACCTTCAAGTTAGGCCTAGTTTTGCGGCCCCTCTCTGTAGCAAACTTAACCAGTTCGCCCACTCCTCTCTGGTCGAGAACCTGATAAGTTTAAGGACATTCAAAAGTCAGGGGGGATATGCATAATGCCAAGACGACATGAGATGCTCACATCTGTAAATGTTAGAAAAATACAAGTATGACCTCAGATGAGAGGATGACAGAGTTGCAACAGTTACCTCAAAGGGGTCATGTTGGAGGATACCCTGAGCCAGGTAAATGGGAATAAACTTTCCCACATCATCCCTGCTGTAGCCAAAAGTCATCTGTGTGAGGTCGTTCGTTCCAAAAGAGAAGAACTCAGCCTGCTCTGCTATCTGCCAGGTTGTGAAACCAAAACAACAATGACAGATTTCAAATTAGCATAGGAATGTGCAGATAAACTTCTTCACAAGTTTTGGGTGATTCTGAGGGTTTTATTACTAACCAATTCATTTAAAATATAATCTACAAAGCCAATCAAAACAGTCATATTTTAAATTTTCTGAAATAAGGGAGCTAGTTGTTTCCTACCTGATCAGCCACTAGAGCTGCCCTGGGAATTTCAATCATAGTTCCAATTTTATAGCCAATAGTTTTACCCATACTGGTGAAAACTTTCTCAGCAACTTGTTTGATAACATTCACTTGATGTCCCAATTCCTGGAAATATCAAATGTCAGTTGTCTTGTCTAAAGGAAACTCAGGTCACTGTAACAAACTTAGAATATGAAAAAGTATTTCAAGAAAATGAATTTGGTGGAAGACAAACTGGGTGTAAGTGACCAGATAAACGAAACTTACATGTGTACAGAAATTAGTTGTTTATGCAATTTTGGCATCAAATGGATTTTGTCATTTTGAACTGCTGAGATACTATATTATACATTAATACGAAAATAAAGAAGATGCATGCCTGTGGTGTTCCAACAAGAGGAACCATGATCTCTGGAAAAACTTCAACACCCTGGTTGGACATTGCTATAGCAGCTTCAAAGATGGCACGGGCTTGCATTTCTGTTAATTCAGGGTATGATATACCAAGCCTGAAAATTTTGGCAGTTCCAACATTAGTCAAGGTATACATAAATGTACAGTGAGTTTGTTCATTCTCAATATTTCACTAACAAGAAAACCTGCTAAATACTCCATAAAAATGCATCTATAAAAGAACAGAGAGAACACACAACCAAATGGATCAGGCACAGGTGGAAACTGATTTTTTTCTGTGAATAGAATAGCAGAAAACCAACCTGCACCCACGGAAGCCAAGCATCGGATTTACTTCTGCAAGCTTTTCAACTCGTTCAAGGGCTTCCTCCTCATTGGCTCCCGTTTCAGCACATAATTCACGCACAATTTCCTCAACATTCCCTTCTGGAAGGAACTCGTGGAGGGGAGGGTCCAGAAGTCGAATAGTCACCGAAAGTCCTGAAACGCAAACATGAAAGTTCAAACCAGTCCTGCACTTCAAAATACAGTCTGGACCCTGGAGTAGCTATCATTTATGTTCAAGCCTAATATCTGTTTCTATGGAACATGTTGTTGCATATAACACTTGCATTCGTTGTGATTTTCACTTACCATCCATAGCACGGAAAATGCCCTCAAAGTCAGACCTCTGATAAGGCAAAAGACGATCAAGTGCCTGCTGCCTCAGTTCAACTGTGGGAGCCATAATCATCTGCCTTACAGCCTTAATCCTCTCATCTGAAGCAAAGAACTGCCAAAGTACAGGGGAAAGAAAAACATGAAACTATTTTCCTTGTCTAGAACAAAGAAATTAAATAAAGAAAGAGTAAAATGTCCATATCCTAGACAAAATATGTTGGATGTAACTATAACCAAGTACTAAATAGATACCATGTGCTCTGTCCGGCACAGTCCAATTCCTTGTGCCCCATTGTTCCGTGCAGCCAATGCATCCTCAGGGGTATCCGCATTAGCCAGAACCTAGAACATATGCACAAACAATCATTTCATTTCTGATGAAAACTGCGTAATGTGGTTAGCTAGCTATAATGACCTATCTAAATAGATAAACCCAATAGCCTTTTTAGCTGGTCTGAACTTCAAAAAAAGAAAATTATGTCTGTGTTTTGACTAATACTAGTACATATTGGTTAGTATTTCTGAGATTTTACCTTGAGCTTTCTAACTTCATCCACCCAGGACATGAAAGTTCCCAGATCACCACTAAGGGCTGGTGGGGAAAGCGGCTGCTTTCCAAGGATCACTTCACCAGTTGATCCATTCAGCGATATCCACTCACCTTCGCTCAGCACATGGTCTCCAATCGCTACAGTCTACAAATATAAACATAGCAAAGTAAGCATCTATATCACAATCTCATTACAAACTTTTACTTCTCAGCATGTTTTGGCTTCTGCATAACAAAGGATGATTAGTTGAGCATGCGCAAACAATGCAAGAATTCAACTCACCTTCTCAGCATCATTTACACGAATGGCTGAGCATCCCGAGACACAGCATTTTCCCCACCCACGGGCGACCACAGCAGCATGGGAAGTCATGCCACCTCTCTCTGTAAGAATCCCAGCAGCTGCGTGCATGCCACCAACATCCTCAGGGCTGGTCTCCGCCCTTACCTACATAGGAGTATTTCCAGAGGAAAAATTATCACTGAAGAAATAGAGAAGAGTTATTTTCTTACACAGAGGATGAAAAGGATATTACTTACCAGAATAGCAGCTTTCCCTTGGGCATGCCATGCTTCAGCATCCTCAGCAGTAAATACAATCTGGCCAACAGCAGCCCCAGGTGACGCTGGTAGGCCCGTGGCAATAACTTGATCCTTGTATGCCGCTGGGTTCTCAAACTGGTTTTCCATAAGACAAGAGAAAAAAAAACCCGGTATCAATGCATGCATATCAACTACTAAATTAATATACATACATCTAGGACACACACATCGATTTGATAAGCAGCCGTTCATGGTTAGTACTATTGATTACCTGAGGATGGAGAAGCTGGTCCAGGTGGCCTGGTTCTACCATCTTAATCGCTTGACGGCGCTCAACAAGACCCTCGCTAACCATGTCCACAGCAATCTTTACGGCACCTGCGCCTGTACGTTTTCCTGTTCTGCACTGCAACATCCACAGCCTGTTCTCCTGAACAGTAAATTCGATATCCTGCATCACACACACATAAAAAACCAAGTCAGCCTAGCTGAGTTCATAGCCAAAGGAAGTACTACCACCTCGTCTCGCAGAATCTGAAGGCACAAAAGCTAATGTACCTGCATTTCTTTGTAGTGGCTCTCCAGTATGTTGCAGTTCTCAACTAGCTCTTCATAAGCCTGTGGCATGACGTCCTTCATGGCATCAAGATCCTCTGGGGTTCTAATTCCAGCAACCACATCCTCACCCTGAATATACAGGAAACAAATTAATTGCATGACGCAAATTCATTATTTGACTCCACAACATGCATGTTTCGTTTACCAGGACATGTGTCAAGTAATGTGGTAGTAAAACAAAGGGAACATCCTGACCAGGCGTATTCATGTATGAACAGGATCAAGCAATGGATGGAAGCCTGACTGAGGTCATATATACCTGAGCATTGATCAGGAACTCGCCATACAGCTTCTTCTCTCCAGTGTTAGGATTCCTAGTGAAGAGCACGCCAGTACCAGAAGTGTTGCCCATGTTGCCAAACACCATGGACTGCACGTTCACGGCAGTGCCTACCAGGCCAGTGATCTGGTTAATGCTCCTGTACTTCTTTGCCCTCGGGCTTTCCCACGAGTTGAACACAGCCCGCACTGCTAACTCAAGCTGCTTCTTGGGGTCTGCACAAGGAAAACAGCTTCAGTATCGATCAGGAGACTTGTTTCATACAGACGCTGCTGATTGACTGAGGATGGATGGATGGATGGAACTGCATGCGCTTTTGCGGGTACCTGAGGGGAATGGCTCTCCCTTAGCTGTAAGGTAGACTTCCTTGTACTGACCCACGAGCTCTTTGAGGTCAGCGGCAGTGAGGTCAGTGTCATTCTTCACCCCCTTGGATTCCTTCATGTGCTCAAGCTTCTCTTCGAACAGTGAGCGGGGAATGTCCATGACCTGGCCGGTGAGTAATAAACAATGAAAAGGATCCGTACGTTAAGCAGCAGTCACATTGGAAAAACAAAATCTGAGAGCAATTTGAGGAACAGAGCCCTCCTCTCCTCTGGTCAGGTCGAATGTTTTTTAGATAATGGAATAAACATCTAGCTTCATCCTCGCTCATAAGAGAGGAATTAGAGCACATTATTAAAAAAAGTTCTCACACTCATACTAAAAGCAGACTAAAAAAAAGACAGAAAATCAGACTATTCATATAATTTAATTATTTTCTTATTCAAAGAAATTCTCCTTGTCTCCTATGTCTCGTCTTCATTGTATTTCCAAGTGAAAAGAGCGACAAACTCTGGTGGTAAAGACAGACGTCGTGGTAATCGTTCTTTCCTGGAGTCCGACAAACCAAGTTTTTTGAATGAACACCGACAAACCAAGTTTACATGCCGTATATACATATGGTCTGTTTAGTTCGTAGCGTGAGCTTCAACACTGACAACGACCTCTACATTAAATTCTGCTCAGGAATATACATTCATTTGTGCGCATTGGCCGACAAAGTTTGGTTTTCATCTGACGAAACTATGTTCACCTCTTGTTTTTCCTGAAAAAGACTTCTTTCTACATCATCAATTTGCGTTTGTGTGACAAAAACATGTTCCTCAGGCCATGGAACTGTTAAAGTAGTTTAGCTTTTATAAAGTTTATTATTAAAAAAATAGACCAGCATCCACAACATTAATTTTTTTAAAAAAAATCTTCATTCATAAAATTTGCCATGAATTTGTACATGTTAGTATACTTTTCTAAAAAAATTGATTAAAAGTAAAGAGATTTACTTAGACCAAAGCTCAAGTTTGCTATAATTTGCAACTGGGAAATTCTACTCCTAGTATATACTGGTGCTAAAACAAGAGGAGCACTTAGTCCAATCGCTGTCTCCAACGCGTGAATGAATTGATTGACATGTACAATCGCGCACGATGATGACTGGCCTGACGGGCCGAATAATCCAACCCCCAAGGCCCAAGGCCCCAACCTCGTTCGTTTAACCCGAGGACACGACGGCTGGCCCTACCTGGCCTGGCAAACAGACAAATACTCCAGCCTTGGTGGACCCATCCGGCCGGCGGCCGCAAGCGCAGCCAGGCCAGGCAGCCAGGCGACGTGCTGAGTCGGTGTTAGCTCAGCTGCTATCGCAGGTAGTAGAAGGCCGGAAGCTAGGAATGAAATACTCACGACGTTGCCGAACATGTCGAGGAAGCGGCGGAAGGAGTCGTAGGCGAAGCGCTCCCCGCTCTTGGCGGCCAGCCCGGCGGCCACCTCGTCGTTGAGCCCCAGGTTGAGCACCGTGTCCATCATACCGGGCATGGACACGGCGGCGCCGGAGCGGACGGAGAGCAGGAGCGGCCGCTGCGGGTCGCCGAGGGTGGCGCCCATGTACTCCTCCACGAACTGCAGGCCGTCGAGGATCTCGGCCCAGAGCCCCGCGGGGAGGATGCTCCCGGCGTCCTGGTACTGCTTGCACGCCTCCGTCGACACCGTGAACCCCGGCGGCACCGACAGCCCGATGCTCGACATCTCCGCCAGGTTCGCGCCCTTGCCGCCCAGCTGAGTAATAATAAGGCATACCATCACCATGCATGGCATGCATCACAGCATCAGACCATCAGTATCAGTATGTGTGTAATATATGTAACAGCAGCAGCACATCAACACCATATATAGTAGGAGTACTGTACTGCAGTATTCATCATAATCATCATTAAAAAAAGAGTTCGATGATCTCACCAGTTCCTTCATGCTCTTGTCGCCCTCGCTCTTGCCCTTGCCGAAGTAGAACACCCTCTGCGAACGGTCACATTGAGCGGGCGCCATTAGCACACACGGCAAACAACACTAGGCAAGGCTGATCACTGATCAGTGACAAATACAGAACAGCCGCTGTGACTGATGAATGAAGCAGGGCCTGCCCCGGCCTCTATTTATAGCTGCGGCGGCGGCAGCCGAGCCTGGCGCCTGGCGCCGCGAGTGACGTGACAGGGCGAGCGTGTGTATCAGCAGCCCGAAACTTGCAAGCACGTAACACTTTTTTTTTTCTCATTCACAAACCCAGGGGGAGCCCCTTGTAAACAATAGAAGACGAGACATTTGGGCACAAAATCGGTTGAGCAAAAATCCCTGTTCGGATGACTTTTTTTTATCAAAAACATGTTCGGATGACTGGATGAGCTTTACACGTATACTATATACTAGGAGTTGTTGTTGGCAAAGTTAGAAACGGTGTCAAGCAAGTGAACACACGCATGCCCCCAGCTAATAACTAGATCGAGCGAGCATACATATCCGGACGCCCGCGGCCACATCACCACCATGCATGTAAAAGCCACTGCCGTGCCTTAGGAGAAACTAGTTGATGTGTGCACTGCTTGCTTTCATACGTGCAGGTGGTTTTCATTTTCATTTAATTTGTTTCCAAAACACCCCTGCGCACACTGTTTAATTAACCTTTTCCGAATGAAATCGAGTGTAAGAAAACTGGTGATGTGAAATTAGTGTGAGCATCTTCATCATCTTCTTCTTCAGAAACAAAATTAGTGTGGGGAGTATTTTTTTCTTTTTTACAACAGAATTTTTCTTCTTCAGACACATGACGCGGTAGACACGGTGCAGCTAGCGCGCTTTCTGTTTGACAAGGACGACGCGATGACGAACGTTGCTCTGCTTGCTTGCTTGCTTCAGTGTTTTTAGGCTTTACTAGCTTTGTTGAGAGTTGAGACTTGTGTCTTGTGAGTGGTGGGTGGCGTTCCGATCGACACTGGAGTACTTTGATTTGGCTAGCTGGTGCATACAGTAAGATAAGGCCGGATCGGATCGGAGTCCCCTGTCAAGCACACGCCGGCAGGCCATGGCCATGGCACGGCTGCGCAAGCAAGCGCAGCGGTTGAGCGGATAGCGTTGTTCGTCGTGTCAGGATGGGTCGTCGTTGCGTCCGCGTTAGACGATGATGGGATCGCAGCTCAGCGAGCTACACGCACGTCCCTGGTCTCGGCAAGGATTATATTTGATTTCCCCCTTTTATTTAAATTATCGTCTTTTTGCATCAGGAGCATACGTGCATCCGATCGTTTCTTGACTACTGTGATGTCACTTGAGTTATACGAGTAGCTGGACAGCAGCAATAGATGAGAAAAAACGGTTCTTTGGGAAGCGAGTCCATAGTAACTGCTTGGTTGTTGGTAGTAGAAGTAGGCTGGGCTGAGATTATTGCACTGGTCAACAGTTAAGTTGGTTCTGCGTGTGTGCTCCTGTACTGTAACTTTTCAAGCCTTGTAGTACTACCAGTGCGGCTCACCGGCCGGGGCCTGTCTTGACACGCTACGCGCGCAGGGCCAAGCTACCAATTGCCACCAGCTTCGTCACTTACCAGCTTACCGCATTGGCTGGGGATGAAAACGGATCGGATATGGACGGATATCATTATATCGTATTTGTTTTCATATTTATGATTGGATATCGACATCATAAATATGTGATTTAAATATTCGGATACGAATACGGTATTGGAGGTTAAATATCCGGACTCGGATACGAATGGATTAAAACCCCTCTAAATGGATTCAGTCTCGAATACGGTCGGAAAATATCCGTACCGTTTTCAGGGCCGTCTCAACAATTTCTAAGGCCCTTGGGCAAGCAAGACAGTAAGGGCCTAGCAACCTAATATTTTAACATGACGGTTGAATTATATAGTAGTAATAAGAATTAACTTGCAACATATACTTAGTTCAAAAAATAGCCATATTACAGTAAAAAACTAAACAATGGTAAAATAACTATATTATAAGTCGCTGAGAATATACGGACGCAAACGGCCACAACACATGACACTCATGCCGTCATGGAAAGTCACTAATACAAACGACGAGTGAATATGAAGGTTTACAGACAGGCATGCACGGAGCTGTGGACTAGTTGTCGAACGCCGCGCACACTAGAGTGGACCTAAAAGAGTGAACTATGAACCAAATACTGAAATACATATACTAAAGATACATATATTCATGGCCCCCAATCGACATGGCCTCCGGGCGTCGCACTGGCTGCCCCTACCCCTAAGACGGGCCTGACCGTTTTCATCCCTGCGTGCGCGTGGTCACGCTCACGCACGCCGCGACAACGCCATGCGGCGCCCGGCGGGCAAGGAGAGAGCAGCACCGGCCGCGGCACGCTTCCGCAAACCCGCGGGCGGGCGGGCGTCTGTCTCCGCCTGGTATCCCGTTCCCGTACCCCGTCGTCCCGTCACGGCGTTCGCGCGAGAAGCAGAGCACCACCGTGCGTCCATGTGCCGGGGAAGGGCCAAGGGGACAACTGCAGAAGCGCACGGATGGCTATCGTTTGCACGCGCCCGCACGAGCGCGCTGCGGCGTGGCTTGGTGGTAAACTACGCCGCCCACAACCCGCATCCATGTGTTGCGCGGTACAGTAAATACGGAATGGTTATAAACTTTTGGGCTGTCACATACAATTTCTATATCCAAATTTCTCCTGTGTAAAAACACTAAACAGGGCTAAACATGGTGGAGTCGAGCAAATTCATGCCCATCAGGTTGTATGTACAAGACGTGACTGACGCCATCATTTCAGTTGGGCCAAGGAGTGGAGAGTGTGGTGGTACGCCGTTCGGAGCTTCCTATTCTCAGTGAATGAGGTGGACCGCTAGCTACGTATGACAACGGAAAAACGGAGTGCGTCCGTTGAAAAATTTCGAAAACTAGATCGCTAGGTAATCTTATCCCAGAGAAAAACTATTTGCAAAACGTGTTCCATGTTGTAATAGCCAAATGGGGCAGCTCAAAATGAGATTCCCGGTTGACAAGAATGTATTTTTAAACACTATCCGCTGTCCTAGGGGTTAGTGGATTTGCATTGCCACACCGGAGCAATGCAATTAAAGCAACTCTAAGAGACTCTTTATATTCTTCTTCATGGTTAGAAATGAAGATTTTGATGGAAAAATACCCCCAACAGCTTCTCGAAGTGGTTATCTAAATATAGTCATTCTTTATTTTGGATTTCTCGCTAGCCAAAGATAGATAACGAAAATGACTCTCTAAAATGTACATAAGATACATAAAAGTTGTTGGAGAGTGAAAATATATAAAAAACGATTTTTATGCAGATGACTCTCCAAATAATAATTTATTAGATAGTGAAATTTAGAAAGACACTTGGATATGCTCATCCCACGTACAGTTGTTTAATAATTTTTAACAAAATATTTTGCATCTGATGATAATCCATAATCCAAGAATTGGCCTCCTCCACTTTTCCCATAAAAAAAATCGGCATGGGGATATGAGTAGTGCCTCTTTTTAAGCGGAATTATCATTTACAATGGTGTATACATTTTAACATACGTCAGCATTTTGCTCCTATTGCCTTATGGGTCCTATGAGGCCATGACCTTAGGATCCCTACATGACCTCATCGCAAACACATCAGTGAAGTTGAAACTTGCGAGTCCTGAGAGACAAACACTGGACCTGGACATAACTGAGACAAGACAACCGTAGAAAATTTATACGAGTAGAGTACCTCTCATCGGCATCTCTATGCCTGCCTGCCACCATTGTTGCTAGTAATTAAATGGCTGCTTCTATTTGAAGCCAGAATTTGCCCCTGATTATTGTCGGTAGAATAGAATTTGTGGGGAAGTGAAGATGCCATTGTGTGTGTGTGTGTGTGTGTGTGTGTGTGTGTGTGTGTGTGTGTGTGTGTGTGTCATTGGCACGAACGGGCAAAGAAAAATGCGCCGTATAACATGTCCCCAGTCACTTGATTGTGCCAAGTGGTGAACCTTGCTGAACCAACAAAAGTCCCCGTGATTTCTTGGATTTAGCCGCATAGATAGATATAGGGGAAAAGAAAAGGTACTTCCGGTTCTTGTTTTTTAGCTGCGTCATCACAAGAGAGCGAGGCGAGGCCACTTGCCCGATGGTCGAGCCATCCTACCGTAGTAATCAAATTGCTAGGTTGCCAAGGTGCATCTGATCTGATGGCGCCCCTGTCTATCCATTCCGTGGATTCCATACTCGATTCCATTCACACACATTCTTGATGTATGTGCGGATGTACTGAATGAACCATGGAAAAATGCTTGCGTGACCAAGAGTTGATAGTAGCATGATAGCATTGTCATTGTGCACGTCTGGTTTTGGCGAAAACCATGGGCGTGGACTCTCTGCAGTATACAGGAAAAATGTACTGCCCGGCAGTTTATCTCATTCTTAAATCTTACCTAAGGTAATTAGTATGGCTACAAAATAGTCGGCGTCACTCTATATTGATAGTCGTGCGGCAGTTTGTCTCGTTGTATAAAAGTTCCAAAGCTAAAGGGCCTCTGGTCCGGTGGTGGGACTGTCTAGTGGGATGCTACACCAAGGTTCAAATAAATGTTCCAAAGCATGGATAATTCAACAGTTTTGATTGAATATGAACCATCACTGCTCTCTATTTTTAGCTGGCAAGATATATGGAATAGATGATTCTATATTCCGATATCCAATTGCGCAAAAGTATATGTGCATGTATGAGCCAATCTAGATGTAGAAGGACGTAGGAAAGAATAAGGATTAAGAGCATCTCCAGTAGTCCTCCAATACAACTCCCCCAATAAAATGGTATTAGGGTATAGCCCAATGTCATCTTCTAGATTTACTGGGTGAGTTGCTGCAGTAGTACCCTAATATATCTCTTCCAATAATCATATGAAAGGTGGGTCCCACAGGAGTGTAAGAAAAAATATAGCTGAAAAGTGGTAGTTGGGATGATTCCCATAGTATTGGGGGAGTTGTATCTCCCTCTTTTTTCGAGAGGAGATGAGGAAAATATTGGTGGCCAACAAAAAAGGGAGTGGTATTGGAGAATTACTGGAACAAGAAAAAAACATAATTGTCCCTAATATAACAGTTTTATAGGGATAGGAGAAGGTATTGCACACTACTGGAGATGCTCTAAGGACATAGTTCCCAATAGTATAACAATAATTTGGAAATAGTCCAGAACTCCTGATGCAAAATTATCTCCTATTTATAGGAGTGAGATTTTGGAAGCGGTCCGAGAACCCAACAAATGTATTTCTATCTTTTTTAGACACCTAGAAAACTCATTAATTTACTAATTACTTTTTACAATTACTGGTGGCTCTTGAGTTGAGAAAAACCTCACTCCGCATTTGACATGATTGAGCCCTCTATTTGAACCAGGCTTGGGTTGGGCTCAGGCCATCGGCTACATTACACGACGAGAAATAAAAGAAATGAGCACTCATGCTAGATTTGAGATGAGCCTAATTTGTTTGACGCCCGTTTTCCTTACCCCCAAACACCTGCAACAACTTGAATATGGGTCTTTTTGGGCCAGACCAATTGCGGGCCAAGCCCAAAATGCTCTAGTCTATAGTTTAGTCCCACCACGTTTGGAGTAAAAAGGAAGATCTTATTCTTTGAATGTTTTGAACAAAAATTCCAACAATATGTTTGGGAGTTCTTACAATCTACTAGTCTCGATATTCTCTGCATAAATTATTTTCACTAGATTTGATCAACTCTACTTCCTGACACTAACAATGGTAACCAATGATTCAAACATATGGGACTACTCCACACCTTCAAAGAGTATTTTAAATTTTCATTCCAAAATCACTATTTGTTCTTAGTGCATGATCATTTCACGAACTTTGTGTGCAGACACGGGGGATTGGAAACATTGGCCCGACGCTTTAGTCGTTAATTTGGTCGAATAAACGATCTAGACAGAATTCTGGGAACTGGAGCTCCTTGACATCATTTCCAGTCACTGACCACTGAACCATAGCTTCAGTTTTGCTTGGATCAGTAAAATTTGGGCTTAGCCGTTTCTAGTACGTGTGCTAAATTGACTGGTCTAGCCTACAACAGTTTGTTTGGTCCGCCGTCTAATAATTGGGTTTAAATTGAACCAAAGGTGCTCACAAGGACCAAAGATGCTGTAACTGTAACGCAATGGAACGGTCCCCAAACCGGCCCAAGCAAAGCAAAATGGAAACATCGAACCTTCTGGTGGGCAGCTAGCGTTAGGGCATGTTTGTATCTATTGTTAGCACTAAAAATTAGCTAGCTAATAGCTTATACCTGCTAATTTTTAGCTAGCTAATTTTTAGTCGGGGGCTGCTTGATTTACCTGCTAATAGGTGGTTGGATAGTGAGTTAAATGTGGATATGAATTATTAGCACCTATTAGCAACTCTAAACCTGCAAATGGAACTAATAGTTAGCAGCCCTCAAACTAATAATTAGCAGGTTTATTAGTATGTCTGTTTAGATCCATTAGTACTAATTTTAGCTGCTAATTTTTAGTGCTAATAGATCCAAACAAGCCTTTAGTCGTGTAGGCACCAGCTTGCTCAACAGGTTGGAATTGTCCATATGATTTTTTCAAAAAAGAATTGTCCATATATTGGCTTGGAAATAAGCATTTCCGAATATACTTGTTCATCTCCACGCTTACGAGGACACCGGCCTTGACCTTGGTGGGAAGACATTAGCTCACGCTCGATGCCGGGATCAACTTAGTGATAGTGTGTGTGTATGCGTAGGGGGACGAAAACGGACGGGAAATCCCGTCCTATTTCTATATTTGCAAGATCTCATTTCGTAATTGTGGAACTAGGATAATCTGTTTTCTATCTATTTTTGCGGGATCCTGTTTTAATATGGGATAGACCTATATTTATTCCGTTTTTTTAATCTATGCGTGATATACGTAACGATCACATGCCCTTATGTTACGTTAATATACCTATTAATCACCAAATATGCATGTTAATAACACACATGACATGCAAGTGAATATTAGATTACATGCCCTTACGTCACGTTAATATACCTATTAATCACCAAATATGCATGTTAATAATACACATGACATGCAAGTGAATATTAGACCGGTTTTACGTGCATATTATTGTGTGAGTTTATATGTAAATACTTAAAAATATCAAAATATGTGATTTTAATTTAACTTTCCGGCTTTTCAACCGTACTTATTCGTTTTTCTGTGCGTTTTCACCCTATATACGTGTCCATGCGGCCATGCATGCCATGGCTCCGGGCAACAAAATGCTCTCGCCAATTGCATGCGTGCCTCGCGAATTCAGTTTCTAAGAGCTGCAAGATATATACCTTTTTCGTCGCTATCGGCGCAGCGTCAACGACCGCCCTCAGCGGCGAGCAATGCTGGCCCCGTCCCGCGCCGGCGTCGGAGCGGATGACGCTCGCTTTGGCGGCGTGCGGGGACCTCGGCGCCGCGACCGATCGGCGGGCGAAGGAGGTCGCATCCCTGGCCCTCCTGCCTTTGGAGCCAGGCTTCTGAAGGCAGATGGTGGCCCCGGAAACCGACGCCGCCATCCTTCCGCTCCCCTCCTCCTGCGCCGAGCCAGGGAAGAAAGGCAGAAGTCCATGCGTGTTAGCTTTTTTTTTCGAAAACGTGCTTGGCACGTGTCTCGTTAAGAGAAGATAGAGTTGGTATACAGTTGTGCGGCGATCAACGACGAGTTGCCGAGGACACCGCACAGACACACACTAACACACATCCATGCGCGTTAGCTCGTGCACGATGATCATATGGAGAGAGAGCGGAGAGCTGCTTACGTGACCGGAGCTAGCGCTGCTGGCTGTTGTCCGCGTGGGCTACCGAGCTCCAACGGAGCTCGAACCGAACGTGCGTGTGAGGCGGGAGCGCGCGCGCGAGGCAGAGTGAGAGCTCGCGGAAAGTTGAGCGCGGAATGCCTTTAGATGCCTTTAGTCTTATACCGTCCGTGTCGAGCGACGGGGTTCACACGCGCCCCCATCGCAGCGGCAGCTCACCTTATCCCGTCTCGCGGCCTGTGGCTCCGGACGACGAGGCTCCTGGCTCCAGGCAATTCCGGAAGACCCAGAGAGCCTGATCCAGCTCCGGCCTCCTGGGCTCTGCCGCGCGAGTGGCTACAGTTTACGCAGCATGGTACGTCTATCAGTATTGGACGCATATGGATTCGTGGATACAGCATTTTTTTTAAAAAAAAACTCTGATAAGAGCGGAAACGTTTCGCTATTTTTTAATATAAAATATATAAATACAAATTGATGCATGTTAAAATTCTGAAAATAATACTACAGCTGTTTCTAAAAGGATGCGTTGCGTGCTAGATTAAGTGTTTCACGTTTGACCAAGTTTTAAGTATATAGTATTCATATTTATGACTTCAAATCAATTTATTATAAAAGTATATTTCGTAATTAATCTAATGATATTTATTTGATAATATAAATATTTATATTTTTTTATCTATAATAAAAAACTTGCCGCGATGGCTAGACAGCCTCCGGGTATTTCGGCTTAACCTGGTCGCTACGGCCGAAGAACTTGATATACTAAAATATGACACTATTTTATAATTGCATTTTTTGGAAACGGAGTGAGGAGTAGTAGGTTAGGAATTTTGCCACTACTTGTAATCTTGCATCAGTGATGTCTTGCTCATCTTTTCAATATTTCAATTCTATCAACACTCGAACACCCAAAGCATATCCGTTCTATTCTCAAAATCCAGTCTGCCTCATATTTTTTGTTGTCCACCTTTTAAAGCCTTTTTTTTCCGGCTGCTCTGTGTCCGTGTTTCTCAGCCTCTTGTTTTCCGCTTGGACTCTCGTTCGGACTTTGCTTGGAGGTTGGCCTTTTAGTCCGGTGTTTTGTCTTCTCTTCGTTGTTTTTTTAGTTTGGTGTTTTTTTTCTTTTCATTGTTTCTCCATTCCGACTCCGTCTTTTAGTCCGGTATTTTGTCTTTTTTCCATTGTTTTTTAGTTTGGTGTTTTCTTCTTTTCGTTGTTTCTTCATTCCGACTCCACTCAGTTTTCTATCTGGTGTTTCTTCTTCTTCTTTTTCTTCCGTTTTCCTTCTTGAACTCAACTCTGTTATTTTATTTCTCGTATAAATGTAAACAACAAATAATAAATGCAATAGTATGGTCTTTTGAACCATTGATCCTTCCATAAAAATAGATTATAGTTTTGATTAGAAACAAAACTCATTCTTATTAAAATATAGATCAAACAGGTGGTTTAACTAATCAAACCGTGAATTAAAATCTTATAAATAGTCTATTGCCTAATCCAGTCTAAATAAATGTTGCAAACCCTTACCAGGATTGCGATGTGAAAAACTGAGATGTCTTCTGTCGTCATCATCGATGGGTAGAACAACTTTTTATATGTTGGCAACTAACTCTTTGCTAACTTTAACCAGATATTAGAATTACATATATTTATGGGTCCTCAAAAGAGAGACAAAACTCGATATTCCACTATGGTAACACATGGATACTATGAAAATTAAATTTATTATATATCCATCTAAATATTTTGTGCTTTGAGAGGGCTACCACGTGGAAAAACTAGAGATGTCTCTTGTCATAATCATCGATGGATAGACCAATTCTTAATAAGTTGGCAACCAACTCCTTGCTATATTTAATCAAATTAGAATTACATATATGTAAGGGTCCTAAAAAAAGTCACAAAACTCAATATTTAGTTGAGGCAACACATGGATAGTAATATTTAGTGCTTTGCAACCGGAGAAAAACATCTATCAAGGTTGTAATTTAATCCAATACAAGTTTAATAAGATGTTATATTTTTACAACATCAACTTATATTATGAATATCATGATCATCATAAAATAAATTTAGATTTGACATTTTATAAAAAGGATATAACATAATTAGATATGTACTATCATGAAAATTTGATAGTTTTTTCCTTGCAACGCACGGACATGTTTTGCAAGCATAATATTAAAAAGCAAAGGGATTCTTTTGTTCCTTTTTTTTTACTTTTCATATTGGTATCAAAACAGTGCAGGGTAAAAAACAAACGGCTTTAAAAAATTGAGGGAGGATAAACAAATCGGTTTTGTTAATGAAAGAAGTAAATCAAACGACAGCAAAAGTTGAGGGGTGAAAAGAACTTTTTCCTTTTATAATAGCCTCTGGCCTAACTACTGGGCCGCCTGTGTCATCAACGTGTTTTGTTTGGAGATCCAAGTCATACGGCATGAATGGACTCGACCGGAGCTTTCTCGCGGAACCACATGGTCCATATCCGTATGCACGTCCAAGTGCTACTACACAGAACGGTTTCTTGACGGATGATTCGATGATATGACACTAACCAGACACTGGCTCGCTTCCGTACCAGAGGATCGGTTGATTCTGCACGGCCTCATGACGCAAACGAAACAGACTGGTCCACCAAATCGGCATGGGCGAAGAGGCCCAGCCCGCTTACCGGCCTGGGACCGTGGCCGCGGCGAAGAACTGCCGAAAAAGAAGTGGTGCGCGTGCGCGCTTCCCGGCGCCAGCCCCTGCGTCCCCGCGCCTTCGTCCGTTCCATTCCGCGGTGCGCCAGCAAAGGCACCCGGCCACCCGCCACCCCGGCAAGAGAGGCCTTTAAAGCAACGGAGGAACGCACGGGGGCGAGCACGTAGCAGCAACCGTTTAGGCACGACCGGCGCCGGGAGAGGGGGTGGAGCGGAAGCCTCCCACGCTTCCCTCGCCGAAGCGCCCCCTCTCCTCCTCCTACACACGCATCAGCGCCATGGGAACGGAGGTGCTCCGCCCGCACGACTGCCTTGCCCGCGCTAGGCGGCCGCGGCCGCTGCGCCCCGCCGCCGGGAGGAGGACGGCGGCGACGCGCCAGGGCCGTGGCGCGCGCGGTGGTGTCAGGCGGAGCCCCTCGGCGGCGGTGACGGTGCCGAGGCAGGTCGTCGTACGGACCAAGGTGGCGGTGGTGGACGCGTACGCGGGGCCAGCGTTCGGCACCATGTCGCCGTCGCCGTCGCCGCGGGCGCTGCCGCTGCCACGGTTCTGCTCCAGGACGGTGGCCGACGACGCGACGGTGCCAGGCGTGGACGACGCCGCCACGAGGGAGCTTCGGCGGCTGCTGGGGCTCCATTGACCCGTAAGACCAGGCAAATTCCTGTTCGGTAGGCTTTCTGCGGCTTATAAGCCGGCTGTGACTGTTTTGCTGTGAGAGAAAAACACTGTTCCACGGCTGATAAGCCGTGCTGATAAGCTCAGCCGAACACGGTGATTATTGTAAAAAAAGAGTAATGGACGGCGCCATGGCTGCCCATGAGCCCAGCAACACGTACGCAAGGTTCAGATGCGTAGGTGTCTCTTTCCATCGAATTCTTCTCGGTTTGCAGCTCTTTGTCCGTCTGCCGTGCGGCCCGAGCGCCGGCTTCGGAATGCCTCCCTTTGTCTGATGTTTTTGTGAAGGGCAAAGGGAGGCCAGAAGCGGTGGGACCGCGTAATGGTCCTGGTCCGAAACCAGTCGTCAGAAAGACAGGAAGCAAAACATGCTAAGCTAAAAAAATTCCCACCGCTTCTCACTCGATTTTATGCTCGAATGTGAATCTGTAAATACTCCCCTTCCTTGCCTCGCCTTCTAAATTGAGGGGAGGGTTACCTTCCTCTAAAAAAAATTGACAGAAATTAAAGTATGCCAGGTTCCCGAAAAGGAAAACTAGGTTTGCTCTAGAAATCTAATTGGATATTATGCAACTTGTAAGTGGCCAATGTTCTCTGAAGAAATTTGGACAAGAAAGCAATAATTAACGGCATTGGGATTTGGCTTGATTTCATTACAATTACAAACTAAAAGGACAATCAGAAACCTTACAACAGACGAACACATACAGATGCAGTAATTTCAACAAACCCAAGCACACAATCCTCTTCAAAAAAGATAAAGACGAGGCTTGCAGTTACAAATCATATTTGTTGTAGATTCATGCAGGTTCTTAGAGGTGGGTTTTGTACAACACATGTCATTTTGGCTCAAGTGTTTGTAGCCTTTGGCAGAGAACAAGTCTATATGCAAGTCTTTCACAAACAGGATTGAAAAAAAGGGAGTATAGGCCTCATGGCTTCTTCAGGCTACTCACAAAGATATAGAAGCCTTATGACCTTATTACTTACCACGTAGAAAGCTCATATCTTCCGGACAAGAACTTGAGCACCGAACTGGGGTTGGAGGGTTAACATCAGCATCGGTGCATGAGCATAAGATGGCGAAACAGTAAATGCAAACCGCTGAAGGGTCATTGCAAGTGCCACCTTGGCCTCAACCATTGCAAGATTCTGGCCAACACAGATTGTAGGACCAATCCCAAAGGGCAAGTAAGCACCTAGGTGATAGCTCTTGCCATCTGCAAACCTTGATGGATTAAACTCCTCTGCATCGGTGCCCCAGACATCATGGTCATGATGGATGGCAATAATAGGGAAGTCAAGCCGTGTGCCAGCCGGGATGTCTAGTTTACCCAGCTTGATATCCCTAGTGGCAGTCCTATTGATGAATGTAGCTGGAGGATACAGCCTGAGGGTTTCTTTTAACACCATAGTGACCTGATCTCATGGCAACACAGCAAAAATATTAGTACTACAAATATAGCATAAAATCATCTCACAAGCACTAAAATATGTATGAAAATTCAAATAGATAGACTCACAATTTTGAGATCACCCAGGTTTTCCGCATTAGGGTGCTCATACTTTCCGCACACTTTAAGAACTTCATCACGGGCCTTGACTTGCCACTCTTGATGCAATGCAAGAAGAAGTATTGCCCATGTCAACAAGTTCGCTGTTGTTTCCTTCCCAGCAAAGTAAAATGTCTTGCACTCATGAATTATCTCTTCAATTCCCATTTTGTATTCGCTCCCAGCTTTGCTGGCTGATAGCATTAACCCAAGCAAGTTTTTTGAATCCTCGCATTTCGTTCCATTGATTTCAATCAATTTGCGCAAGGAGCATTGGATTTCCTGGTTTAACCACTGCCTTTTTCGGTTCTTCTTTGTTGGTACAAACCTATGGTGAAACAAGTCATATAATGATGTATCTATACACTTCCATTAAATAGCGTGGATCCTAAGAATGCAGTGAAAAGAGACAATCTCACCTGAAGCCAGGAATGTAAACAGTCCTCATTGCAAGAAGAGCAAGCATCATCTGTTCCTCTTGCAATTGAAAAATTCGTTTTCCCTCCTCGTAGCTACTTCCAAATGCCACACCGGAAATGACATCTGCACTCAAAGTGTGGAATGCTTTATGGACATCGATCTCAAACTCAGTGCGGCTTCCACCTTCGTTCTCCCATTTATCCAGAACAGATGACGCCGCAGCTGCTATTTCTGGTATCCAAGCCTACAAGGGACAAATATTGAGTTCAGTGGTAAATGATACTTGATTAGCTGCACCCATCAGATAACCATGCAAATCAGAAAGAAGAAACACAGACCACAGATGAACATTAACTTGCCATGCTAAGTTCCACATATGGGTTCAATACAAGTATATTCATTAAGTAAAAGCTAAATTCCACACTTGTCACATCAAAGGGGCATCAACATCACATTTACTAAGGACTAATGTTTTCAGCAAAATTGATTGAAAGTCTAAACCTAGTAGTTCTATAAATGAGTTAAAAGAACGCTGGCACATACTCTTACGAAACAATCACAAAAGTAATAACTTAAGCTCACATTAGCTCAAGATTTTAGCAAGACATACACCCCCTAGTTGTTGAGATAGAAAAAAAAATTGCTACCAGGTGTGATTTATCAGTCTCACAAATTTTCATGTTCCAAGTCTCAAAAAACACCTCCTCACCTTCACCCT
The DNA here is from genome assembly GCA_038087645.1 of Saccharum hybrid cultivar R570. Taxonomy (NCBI): domain Eukaryota; kingdom Viridiplantae; phylum Streptophyta; class Magnoliopsida; order Poales; family Poaceae; genus Saccharum; species Saccharum hybrid cultivar. The sequence goes on from JAQSUU010000496.1 coordinate 23,816,564, forward strand.
CTCCATGTTAAACGCCGGCGAAATCACGCGGCGGTGGCGCGCCCACGTCTCCCCAGAGAGCCCAGTGAGCCCCTCGCCAATGAGCTGCCTGGCGAGCGGGTTGTTGCCGCCGGCGCCCGCCTTATCAAAGGCCCCCGTGGAGTCGGTCATGGCGGCCTTCACGAGCTCCGGATCGGAGACCACCAGCCGCGGCCGGGGCCCGAACCAGTACGCGAACGGCCGCCCGTACCGCGCCGGCCAGACCGCGTACTGCGGCGTGGCGCGGGCGACGACGCCATCGTGGCGGAAGGAGGGGAGCGGTGCGGACCTGGCGGTGGCTAGCAGGTCGCGGTAGTCGGCTGCGTTACCGGAAAGCAGGCTGCGTGGCGGCCACCGGATTCCCTGCCCCCGCAAGCGGCGTTCCAGGCGGAGCGGGACCCAGAGGAAGGAGTGGAGCAAGCGGAGCACGTACTGGGAGGCCGCGAGGAGCGCGGCGAAGAGGAGAGCGGAAGAGAGGGCCGCCATTTCTTGCTAGTGCTACTCTGCGGACTTCGATACTTGCAACTGGGAATTAGCTTGGCTCCGATGGAGCATGGAGGAGAAGCATCGCATTGACTTTTTCGGGGAACCGAGGCTACTGTTTTCCCGTTAGATTCCTTTCATCTCGTATACACAGATACGACAAAACAGGCTATTTACAAATAGGGGAAATAGGATTATATTTATCTAAAAATAATAGCCACATCAACCATGACAATCAAGCGGCTTAGATATGTGCCAAACCACATACAGGTCTAGTCGATTTCAAATAATGGCCATGTTTACAAACTTTGTAATTGTCTATAATTCAAGAGGCTAAAAGTGAAGTAGCAGAAGATGGGACGGTAGTCACGAACAAAGATGCTATCGGCATGGATCTTAGCAAATGGCGTGAATTACTCTGCTCACACCTGAGTGTTCGTCCGCCGGACGCTCGCTTAGGTAGCGTTTGTTTAAGAGGTGAGATGGAATGGAATCTTCCTGACTCTGTTTTCTAGAACGGGGCAATTTCTATTTCTGGTTGGTTAGTGGAATGAGATGATCCCTGTTTTCTGTTTGGTTAGGAGGATAAAGTGAGGTGGACCCGTTTGGATGAAGGGATAGAGATAGGATATCTTCGTATGATCACCTCTCTCATAATGTAGGTATTCTTATCACCTTTGTATTGAGAACATACTGTTGCCATTATATTACATGTCGTGACTACTTTGTCTCACCATTGTATTAACTAATTTAAAATTAAATTACCTGTTAGCATGACACACATATATTGCCATATGAAATCAGCATGGATATATTAAAAAAAGACATTGCCATCTAAAATCACCACAAATATATCTAAAAAAGACAAATGCATATATAACATTCAAGTGCACAGTTTGCCATAAAGGTCTTGACTCACACATATTAGCAAGTGCCAAGACTACAGCTCGTACCAAGTTCTTGGACACAATAGAAGTTCAAGGCTTATACATAACAGTTGGAAGCCTTACAAATAGTATAGGTCTTAACCTACCACATAATATACAACAAACATTGGAATTAGTTAACCACGGCTAATTGTCTCATGTGGTGCAAGCAAAAGAAGCAGTGAAGTCACTATTTCACTATCCTGGGAACCTTGCAAGTAAAAGAACCATTGAAGTCCCTATTTCACTGTCCTGGGAACCTCTCAGAGACAAACGTAGCCACCCATATCAACTTGTGTTCAAAAGGAAGGTTGTAGAATGCGTGTCCCATGTCTTTGTTGACCACCAAATATTGATAGTCCAGATTTAAGTGGGCGGCATCGAAACCTGGAAGGTTAATCAACATGCTGAACAGATCATCCGGTAAATCATTGGTGGGGGGCTATGGTGGAGGTGCAACACATACCTTCTCTATAGCTTCAGCAAGTCTGTCATCAACATGGCTGATCACAGCAATCAGCCTATCCACTTCATTCCCACCAATCCTAGCTTTCTTTGGCTTGCTTGCTGATGAGGTAGCCCCTTGATTAGATGAAGAGGGAGTGACCTCACTCTTAGGGATGAAAACGGAACAGAAATATTCCGAACTGACCGTTTTCGTTTTCTATATTATGAACCGTTTTTTAACATGAAAAATTGTCAGTTTCAATTGATTTCACAACCATTTTCAATCATTTTTTGTACTCTTTAATTGCTAAATGTAGAAATATCCCGAACCGACCGTTTTCGTTTTTCTATATCGTAAGTCCGTTTTCGACCGTTTCCGACCGTTTTCATCCTTACTCACTCTCACCATTTGCATTCAACTCATTCACATCATTTGCATTTAGGTCTTCATTTTTGGTGTTAGCTTCTTCAGTACCTAATGCAGAATTTAAATTCTTGGCAAACTTTCCTGTAGCCATACTATTTCCAAAGATTGTCCGCATCTCACCATAGTTTGGAAGATGCCTGTTCAAGAATTCAGCATCAGCCTTGTCATCCTACAATGGATAAAATGGAAGTTTAGTTAGAAGCAAACAATTAGAACTTAACATGCTGGTTCAGTTTTTTTCAAGTATACCTTAACATAATCATTGTAGTGGTCCTCATCAAGAGTGATTATGAAGTTGTCCTCATCCCAACCAGTAGCACTCACTTTCCTAAGCCTTGTCATCTTTGCAAACTTTCTTTGTTGTGTCTTCGAATGATTTTTAACTTGGTCTCTAGTCTTCATGGTCCTGAACTTTTCATTCACAGCTTTAGCACAAGTGTTTAAATGGACTTTCTTAAAGCCAGAACATGTCTTTGTGCCACTGGCCACTAGATTGGCTAGGTAAGTCAGCATGAAAGCAGTCTCTGGTGCTGTCTATACAACATGTCCATTTGTTCCCCCAACTTTCTCGTTCAGGTCTTCCATGACCCATCATATACAAAACCAGGAAACTCAAGTGCATGGATCAGTAACGAATATGTAACCATGTGTCCATTCAAATCAAAATTCAGTAAGACATATGAGTATACAAATTAAAATTCAGCACAGCTGATCCACAATTGTTTGTCTAAATACATAAAAATACATAGTGATACTACATATTAATTTGCATAATAGTTTTGACGGTCTGCCCACATCTGATCCACAATTGTTTGTCTAAATTGAACGGTTGCAGCATGCTCACTTGCTTGTCTAGTATATGATGTAGCATGGGTTTGAATTGACCAATTCGAATCTTGAATGATGAACTCATCAATCCCATTTGCTATGACAAAATTATAGACTATGAAGCAAGCTACAACTATATCTACTTGAGTTTGAAAAGGGAAGAATGGAGTTGCATCATCAAGAATTTTGAATCTCCTCTTAAGTGAACCAAATGCACGCTCTATAGTCACACGAAGAGATGAGTGCCTAAGGTTGAATAACTCCTCATTTTGGACCGGGTTATTCCCCCACTCATTCAAATGGTTCCTATCTCCATGGAAAGGAGGCAAGAATCCCGGTTTGGCTCCATAACATGCATCAACAAGATAGAATTTTCCTAGTATATTGTAGAAAAGGTGATCACATTTAGTTATTGTTGACGGTCACTGACGTCAATTATAAATCGTCAACTGTTGATGGCCCTTAAGTACCAAATATAGTTATCAAATAAATAAAGAAAAGGATCCAAATGCAATCAACACCTAGACTTAGGGTTTTATCTGACAGAATTCCACGAGTTTTGGTGTTTGTCTGTTTCTGCAGGGGGTTATCAGAAAATACGGAGGAAATGCCCACACGTTGGGTTTACATAGAGATAATAACGTGTTCACCAATTTTCTATCATCTAGAAGACTCTAGAAGCCACGAGATCGAACGGGAGGCCGAACGGGCCCAGAGGTAGGGCGCCCGCCCTGCCCCCTAGGGCGCCCGCCCTGGTCTGAGAGCCAATCAGGCTCCGTCTCGCGGATTATGCTCCACCGACCTAAGGGATCAAGGAAAACCGTGCGATTAATGTCGGTTTGATCCGACGGCCCACGTTCACTTGAGGGGGCTATATAAGCAGGACCCCTGGCCCCTGGAGGAGGCACTCCCTCATTCTCATTCTTCAAACCCTAATCTCAGGAGGAGAGTCTCTGATCAAGCCCTAGAGCCACCACATCAACTAGATCTCTAGTATAGCATAGCTACATAGGATTAGAACTAGAAGGAGTCAATCTTCGATTGGTTTCCGGACCTGTCAAGAGGATTCTTGGTAATTCCTTTACTGTTCTTCATTGTTCATCTTTGTTCTTCAATATTATGAATACAACTTTGTTCTATTTCAATATATTGATTATGACTATGCTCTACTTGTTTATGTTTGCGATTATATTGTTCTTAGTTTATCGTAGTTATACGCTTGGCTTAGTTAGATTGGAATTACATACATGTTTAGGATCGTATAGCGTTTATCCATCGGATCCATGGGTAAATGATAAATATTGTGTAGGCGTGGTGTTTAGACCATATTTATCTGCGATTGCACCTTATATGTCGGACCGTGGGGTGGTCCGTGATGGTGACAGCTTCGTTGGTTCTTATATAGTCCCCCTCCCGTGTGTAAGGCAGGCAGAGCAATATTATTACGGGGGAGTGATTGCTATGTTTCTCATCTTCCTTGATAATATCACTATGCATAGGCGTAGTCCTTTTTCGCAATGATTGCCAAGTGTACTTGCACTAACTATGATATGCTAGACTTTATAGTTAAGAATAACTTAGGAAATATCCTTGTAGTTCGTCCTAATACCATGCTAATGACTTGCTAGAATATCTGTTGAGGTGCTTATCATTATTATATGTGGCTAGCTGATCAGATTAATTATCTTTATCACCATTCATACTTTATCTATATTTTATGTGACACTTACCCCTGTATGCAAGAGATAGATGAATGCTCTCACTTATACATGCAATGATTGATACTCATTCCTATATTCCATTCCATAATCAACATTGATGTTAGTAATCCCTTCCCAGTGGTAAAAATATAAATAACGATACCTGGAATACTTCCCGGTTAAAATGCTACATCGGTATTAATCTGTGCGCCTGCAGATCTTATTTATTATTTATTTAGAAGAGCAGTTGCATATTTCAATACCGCGTCTCTCATGTCATGCTGGGGATGACAACTTGGCTTAAGTGGCATGAGGGATAGGTTCGGCATTTTTGGCGCCGTTATCAGAATTAGAAAACTAAGTCTACTTTTGGTAATGACGTTAAGAATGCCCAACAAGCATTTTTGGCGCCGTTGCCGGGGAAGGTTGATTTACTAACAAGGAATGAATACAGAATTTGAGTCATCATTCACATCATTAAGTGATTGAGATCATCAATTCTCCCATACAGATTTACCCCTGTATTTTTCCATTCTTATTGTTTTGCAGGGTGATGTATGAATAGAGGACATCTTCCAGAAAATTTTGTTGACAACCCCGAAGCATTAATCAGAAAGGCAAGAGCCAAGCTCAAGAAGTCAACACTTCGACGCAACACTTCATCCAATCCAGAAGACCGCCGAAGTTTCATCCGGAATTTATCAACAGAGTTCGCAGCCATGGCGAACAAGACGATCCGCGAGTTCTCAGCTCCCACTACGGACAACATCCGCACTGGACCTACCGCGGCCATCGACAAGAACTTTGAGCTCAAGCCAGGGCTCATCAACATGGTACAAGCCAACTAGTTTTGTGGGAAGCCGCACGAAGATGCAAGTGCTCATCTCCAACACTTCCTGGAGATTTGCAGCACGTTCACTATATTAGATGTTCCCAGAGACGCCATACTACTTCGCCTTTTCCCATTCTCACTATTGGGGAGAGCGAAGTAGTGGTTCTACGCGACGAAGGATAAGAACACTACGTGGGCACTCTGCTCTACGAACTTTCTGGCTAAGTTCTTTCCCATGGGCAAGACCAATGCTCTCCGTGGGAAGATTGCAAGTTTTCAGCAACAACATGATGAATCCGTTCCAGAAGCATGGGAGCGCTTTTAAGATTACATCCTAGAATGTCCCCATCATGGAATGGAGAGCTGGCTACTTATGCAGACTTTCTATCATGGGCTCATCACTAGTGCTCGTGAGACCATGGATGCTACAGCTGGAGACGCATTTCTATCACTCACCATACCACAAGCTACAGCCCTTGTGGAGAAGATGGCGTCCAATCAAGGTTGGAACGAAGAGAGGACTCAAACACGCAAGAAGGGTGGAGGTATGCACCAGCTCAAGGAGTAGACATGCTGTCTGCAAAGTTAGACCTACTCATGAAAAAGCTCGATGACAAAGCTGGAGACAAAAGAGAAGTCATGAACGTCTACGACTCTCACATGACTTGTGAGGAATGTGGAGACACTGGACACTCAGGCAATCACTGCCCTGAGATGCTTGAGGATGCAAGGTACATCAACAACAACAACAACTACAACCGTCCTCAACAAAATTAAGGTTGGAATCAACAGAGGCCTAACTACTCAGGTAACTACTCAGGTAATTATCAAGGTAATAACTCTTACAACAACAATAATAATTTTCCACCCCTGAGAGAGTTAGTGTCTAATCAAGGAAAGCTAATGGATAACTTGTCTAAGAAATTGGCATCCAATGATAAAATACTAGAAAACATAAATAATAGAATGGATAATTTCTCTACTGCCATCAAAAACCAAATTAGCTTTAATAAAATGATTGAATCTCAGTTAAATCAAATAGCTGCTGCTGTTCCTACTACTAACCCCGGTATACCATCACAACCGGAAGGATTAGAATCTGCAAATCTTATAGACATGTTTGATGCAGGTAACTATTGGAGTAATCCCGCTGTCGGAGTACATAATGACCTTCTGCCAGTCAAGAGAGGCAATCCAGGACGCTCCGTCATCCCGATCTCCATCGGCATGATGGACTTCCCGGAAGCACTCTGCGACTTTGGCTCCAGCGTCAACATTATGCCCAGGGTACTCTATGAAAAATTCTTTACATATCCTTTATCAGAAACAACTATGTGTTTGCAGCTTGCAGATCGGACACTAAGCTTTCCTAAAGGAATATTAAAGAACATGTGTGTCCGAGTTGGTACCTCGTACGCTCCAGCTGACTTCGTGGTGATAGAGACCGGGTCCGATGAGAGGTCACCAGTTATTCTGGAAAGGCCATTCCTGAACACCTCGGGAGCTGTCATCTATGCCAGCGCTGCGAAGATTAACTTCAACATCAAGGGGAGGAAGGAGACGTTTTCCTTCAAGAACAAGATTACATAAATCCCAGAGCAACCCCAACATGAACCAAGGAAGAGGACCAACAGGAGGAACAAGCAGAACAAGAACAACCAAGGATGGACCGAATCAGCTAAGATGGTCACTGCAGTTCAAGGAGGTCAAGATGGTCGACTCAAGTCGCCCTTTCTGAACAAGAAGGACGACCCAGGTATGCCAAGCATTGAGTGCTCAATCAATGGATACTCCTTTCAGAAGGCGCTCTGCGACACTGGATCAGGCGTCAACATAATGGCCACAGTCACCTATCAGCTCTTGTACGGGACCATGCCCTTAAAACCAACATACACTCAGCTCCAGATGGCAGATCAGACATCCCGAAAGGTCGAAGGTATAGTAACCGATGTCCCTGTTAAAATTAACGATCATTTTGTCCATATAGACTTTCAGGTCATTGACATGGGAGATGACGAGTACGATCCACCCATCATCCTAGGAAGACTGTTCCTAGGCACCGTCAAAGCAATCATCTACATTGGAACCAGAGAAGTCCATATGCATTTCCCCTCTGAGAAGGTACGCCGCTACTTTAATGACCCTAACTATATAGTTGAAGATTCTAAGTAGGTCAGGACAAGAAGAAGGCGACGTAAACGTAACCAAAGGAGGCAAACCATCAAGGACGTATGGGCAGACTATGAAGGAGAGGTCATAAGGCCCGAGGATACACAACAGGAGACCGAAGCACCAAGTCGGGTATGAAAAGCGAAGACAGTTACATAAGAAGAGGAGGCGCTGCCGGAACCACCGTCTACGCCACCCAAATCCCAGGACAACTAAGAAGAAAAGAAGTCCTGTTCGGAGGACTTAAAAACACCGAACGCCGTGCCAAGAGGTAAACTTGATAGTTATCATTTTCTCTTTAATTATTGCTCAGTTAATCATGTTTATTCTGTCTAAAAAAATAATAAAATAAATAATAATATATTTTTTTCTGTTCTATAAAAATGAAAATAAAAATAGAGAGTGACATTTATCAAGGAAGCTCAAACATGATAAAGGCTAGATATTTATGCTAACGCTTAATCAAGTTCCACGAAGCTTTGTTGTCTATTTGAGCTCCACAGAATTCAGGAAGACTAGCAGATGGAGGACATCCTAATCGTTGTCAGGGTGCTGCCGACATTCAAATACACCTCTGCACCTGCTAGCTACATCAGAAGAAATTACGTCAAGATCCAGCTTGGGGGAGAGCACCCCCATTTATCCCGATAAGTATTTTTATCTACATTTATACCTATGCTTTATTAAAATAAAAAGATGCATAATCATGAAAACCCAAATAAATATTTTGTGTTTATATATATTTGCTTAGTTTAATAAATAAATAAAGTAGCTATGCTAAACTGAATCTTGAAAATAAAACTCTAGCATGGATATGATGAATAGTTGCTCTGCTTAATTTTCAAATTTGTTCTCTCTCTAGTTTAGACATAACTGTTATAATTTAAAACTGGCTCTAAACCTGAACTAGTGGGAAGAGAACTTGATCTGAAGTCTAAGTTGTTAGCGGATATGATATGGGAAGGTTGAGCTGCTGTTTATCTGTTCCTAGAGATGCTAGAATTCTGGAGAATTTTATCTTTAAAAATCTTTAAAATATTGCATGATGAGTTCCTGTATGATGAGAGTTTAAATTCCTACCACAGCCATATATACATGCTTGTTAGAATAAGAGCCGCACTTTTACTACTTACTGCTTATGGGCATTGAGTCTGGTCAAGCTGTGTAGACGCTTAGGAACTTGTCATGTGGTTAAAATCAAGATTCACTTGCACGTTCACTCATACATGCTGCTTCTACTCCGGAAGTACGCATCCACATATATCCACTCATTTCCATCTCCAGATTCACCCAAAATTATTCTACTCCTGACCTGGGAGAGAATAGCCAAAAACAATATCCCATTCCTGTTATTCCCTGTGAAGTTAATGCTCAAGTCATTTCTACTACCACTTGCTATATTTTCAAAAGAGGGAGATTGCTCTAAAAAAATATAAATACGAGGAAATAAAAAGGAGCAAGTGCTCGGAACCTCGAAGAAAGAAAAAGTGAGACGAGAGGTAAAAATGGACAAGTGTCCGACAGTAGAATTAGGGGTACAAGATACTCACCTGAGAAAAAAAAAGAGAAAAAAATAGAGCATCTCATTCCCCTCAAAAGTTTTAAAAAGCAAGAAAGGTATGTATTCCCTCAAAAAGAGCATTAGACTTTTGTTATCACCATCATCACCATACACCACTCATTCACCACACATGCACATCTTGATTTGACTTATTGACTTATTTCTCTGGATCCATGGTTTGACTATGCAATAAATGTTCTATGAGTATGTATACTGTATCTCCCACCTATGAGCTCCAGATATCAAAGCCTTATTAGAGTAGGGTGAGAGAGAAGGCAATGTCACTACGCCTTATACCATAAATACCACATACTTTGAGAGAGAAGGCATATACCATTACTGCCTTGGTAAGGATCCAGAAATACCACAAAAGAGAGACCCGAGAAAGTCATACAAGGAATCTCTGAGTTTTATTTGAAAATCTGCAAAAAAAACTCCAGAGCTATAGCTGATCAAGAATAAGAGACATGGCATTTGACTAGACCGTTCTATCTTTTAACCACTCAAGATACAGGTGACGGTTGCAAGCCCCATGGTGAAAGGTAAAATGAGTAAGTTTTAAGTCTTGACAGTTTACTCTAACTCAGGGATGAGACCTTATTTGAAAGCATATGTACCGTCAACGTTCAAAGGCGTTGCAGCAACTTCTGATCCATAATGAGTCTATCCTTGCTCAGGGACGAGCAAGAGGTAAGCTTGGGGGAGTTTGTTGACGGTCCTTAAGTACCAAATATAGTTATCAAATAAATAAAGAAAAGGATCCAAATGCAACCAACACCTAGACTTAGGGTTTTATCTGACAGAATTCCACGAGTTTTGGTGTTTGTCTATTTCTGCAGGGGGTTATAAGAAAATACGGAGGAAAGGCCCACACGTCGGGTTTACATGGAGATAATAACGTGTTCACCAATTTTCTATCATCTAGAAGACTCCAGAAGCCACGAGATCGAACGGGAGGCCGAACGGGCCCGGAGGCAGGGCGCCCGCCCTGCCCCCTAGGGTGCCCGCCCTGGCCTGAGAGCCAATCAGGCTCCGTCTCGCGGATTATGCTCCACCGACCTAAGGGATCAAGGAAAACCGTATGATTAATGTCGGTTTGATCCGACGGCCCACGTTCACTTGAGGGGGCTATATAAGCAGGACCCCTGGCCCCTGGAGGAGGCACTCCCTCATTCTCATTCTTCAAACCCTAATCTCAGGAGGAGAGTCTCTGATCAAGCCCTAGAGCCACCACATCAACTAGATCTCTAGTATAGCATAGCTACATAGGATTAGAACTAGAAGGAGTCAATCTTCGATTGGTTTCCGGACCTGTCAAGAGGATTCTTGGTAATTCCTTTACTGTTCTTCATTGTTCATCTTTGTTCTTCAATATTATGAATACAACTTTGTTTTATTTCAATATATTGATTATGACTATGCTCTACTTGTTTATGTTTGCGATTATATTGTTCTTAGTTTATCGTAGTTATACGCTTGGCTTAGTTAGATTGGAATTATATACATGTTTAGGATCGTATAGCGTTTATCCATTGGATCCATGGGTAAATGATAAATATTGTGTAGGCGTGGTGCTTAGACCATATTTATCTGCGATTGCACCTTATATGCCGGATCGTGGGGTGGTCCGCGATGGTGACAGCTTCATTGGTTCTTATATAGTCCCCCTCCCGTGTGTAAGGCAGGCAGAGCAACATTATTACGGGGGAGTGATTGCTATGTTTCTCATCTTCCTTGATAATATCACTATGCATGGGCGTAGTCCTTTTTCGCAATGATTGCCAAGTGTACTTGCACTAACTATGATATGCTAAACTTTATAGTTAAGAATAACTTAGGAAATATCCTTGTAGTTCGTCCTAATACCATGCTAATGACTTGCTAGAATATCTGTTGAGGTGCTTATCATTATTATATGTGGCTAGTTGATCAGATTAATTATCTTTGTCACCATTCATACTTTATCTATATTTTATGTGACACTTACCCCTGTATGCAAGAGATAGATGAATGCTCTCACTTATACATGCAATGATTGATACTCATTCCTATATTCTATTCCATAATCAACATTGATGTTAGTAATCCCTTCTCAGTGGTAAAAATATAAATAACGATACCTGGAATACTTTCCGGTTAAAATGCTACATCGGTATTAATCTGTGCGCTTGCAGATCTTATTTATTATTTATTTAGAAGAGCAGTTGCATATTTCAATACCGCGTCTCTCATGTCATGCTGGGGATGACAACTTGGCTTAAGTGGCATGAGGGATAGGTTCGGCATTTTTGGCGCCGTTATCAGAATTAGAAAACTAAGTCTACTTTTGGTAATGACGTTAAGAATGCCCAACATCAACATAACTTGCATATATATTTAATTTCATCACCAAACATAGGTATAGGGGTTTAAACTAATGAATTTCATGAGCTTTGGTGAATATTTGTATGCAGGAGGATTTATCAAAAAACAGCCCTGGGACCACTGTAAGGTCCAAATAGGCTAGAGGGGGGGGGGGGGGGGGTGAATAGCCTAATAAAAGCTTCTACACAAATTACTTAACCACAAGTTAGTAAGAAAGGTGGCGAAGCACAAAGCACTAGCTCTAACTAATTAAGCAAGCCACCTACACAATTCTAGTACAAGGCTATCCACTAAACACAACAACAACAACAAGCTAGAAACGAGAAGTAATACGAGAGAAGAGCTTCGAGTGATTATACCGCCGTGTAGAGACGAGAAGTACCAATCAATCAATCACACAAGAGAAATCCTCGGGAAGAGAATGACACAAGAATTTATCCCGAGGTTCACTTGCTTCCCGGCAAGCTACTCCTCGTTGTGGCGATGCACCCACTTGTCGGTTCGCGAGCTAATCAACTATCAAGAGTTGAGCCCTCGGCGGGCGCCGCACAACCGCACACAAGATGGGGATCCTCCAAGCCACGAGCTCCACTAGAGTATCCAATTTGCGAACTCCCGCGGGGAAGGATCAAGAACCCCTTACAACACTTGGTGAAGGCTCCAACAATCTCCAATTGCGAGCTCAATCACTTCCGCTGCTCCAAGCCGTCTACCGTGTCGGGAAACACGGAAGAGTAACAAGAAATCCGCAGCAACTCGAAGATCAAGTGCCTCTAGAATGCAACTCTCGAGCAATGCACTTGAATCTCACTCAATCTCACTCAAGATGTGCAACCAATCAAAGAGATGAGTGGAGGGGTTGTTCTCTAGCTCAAAGGATGTCTCTAGGTCTCAAAATGTGCAAGAGTTACCCTCAAACCCCGGCCACCATCTATTTATAACGAAGGGGTACGCAGCTAGCCGTTAGAAACGACGCAGCAGAAATCGCGCTGCACCGGACGCGCCGGTCTGGGTGACCGGACGCGTCCGGTCACTACGCGACAGACGAGAATAGTGCCGTTCAAACTAGCCGTTACCGTTGACCGGACGCGCTCGACCGAGTGACCGTACGCGCTGGTCACGACCGGACGCGCCGGTCCCGTGACCCACCGGACGCGCCGGTCAACACCGAGCCGCGCACTGCGAAACAACCACCGGACGCGCTGAAGAACGGACCGGACGCCACAGTGCCCGCGTCCGGTGGGAGTCCAGTAAGCTCCCTGGAAGACCGGACGCGTCCGGTGACCTATGACCGGACGCGCACCGCGTCCGGTGAACCTCGTGAACCGCTGTTCGCCTGACCGGACGCGCCGGTCGTACAGTGACCGCGTCCGGTGCAGCGTCCGGTGCAGCGTCCGGTGCACGCAGTGACCTCCGTTCGCCTCCGTTTCTTTTCTGACTTTCGGCGCAATAGAAAATAGGCATTTCACTTCTCCAAAAAGCGCCGAATCCCGCCTCGCAAGCTCGGCGGGAGGGAGAGAGGAACCCAAACCCCTCTCTACCGCTCAAAGTCCACCGCCTTCGTGAACGTGCTAACACCAACAAGTGTTCACCACCATGTGCTCGTGTGTTAGCATTTTCACAAACATTTTCCAAGGCGTTATGTTAGCTCTTTACTAGATCCTAAATGCATATGCTCAAGACATTGATCTAGTGGCACTTGATTCCCGAGCTAACCGTGATTGCCCCTCTTGATAGTCGGCTATGTATCCTAAACCCGGTCAATCACTTCTTTACTCATCTTAGACCGGTAAAAGGAAAACCCTATGGTTATACCTTTGCCTTGCGCTCTTAGATCCTTCTCTTCCACTTGATCATCAAGTCCACCACTTTAAGTGCATCTCCACCATGATCAACATTTCATGTACATGCACCATCTCTTTGTGATCTTGTGGCCACCACTCCTTGCCACGTCCACCTTCATCACATGTGTTGCTTATGCCTAACTCAAAACACTCAACACATGGCATTAGCAACTTGGTGTCATTAATTACCAAAACCAAACTTGGGCTTTCAATCTCCCCCTTTTTGGTAATTGATGACAACCATCACAAAGATATGAAATGAAATCAATTTTCAATTTCGATAGTATTAGCTCCCCCTACATATGTGCTTCCATGAGTTTGGTCCAATGTTGCACATATGTATGGATTTGAAATTTTGGGAGAGTTACTGCTATCAAAATGATGCTAAGGTATATAGAATGGACCTTTGAAGCGTGATACCAATCGGAGTTGCCTTTATATACCATCCTTAGCATCGATGTAGCTAGACACTACTTGTAATACCTCACTTGTAAAGATCACAAACACTAAAGTACCCCGTGAGATCAACATTATAAGCAAAAGGTGTCTAGATACTACTTAAAAAGCTATTCTCAACAAAACATCATTCAAGCAATCACCATACAAACATGAATATGAATTTAAGCTTTGCAATGCAACAATTCATCATGTTAATGCGCATACAAATGCAACACATAATTCATGAGCTTGCTCCCCCTACTTGTGTGCTTAAATTTAATTGAATCCTTTCCAAAGTCTTAACTTATGCTTTCTCTCCCCCTTAGTAACTTTTTCTTTTTGTGACTTTTCTCTCCCCTCTTATTATATCTTTCTCCCCCATTGTGACTTTTCTATCTTTGTGACTTTTCTCTCCCCCTTTGTCAACAATCACCAAAAAGGTGCCAATTTTAGTGAGAGTTAAGTCAATCAATATGAGGGAGTCCAAATTATGGTTCAATCTAGATCACTTGCCTAGAATATGTAATTCGGTTTGATCCAAGGACAAGCTTCTTCACACCTCATAAAGTATAAGGGTTATCTTGACCATGTTGAATTACACATCATGAGCTCATTTTCTAGATTCAACACTAGGTTTGCAAGCTCACAAACATGTCATATGCTACCACTAGATCAATCAAACATAGAAGCAATAGTGGTACCATATATACATTAAACTCATTTGATTTTCATGAATGACCCTATTTGTCATGCAAATATGTCTATATGTTCTAAACATGTCCTTAGCAAAGTATGAATGATATGCCAAACAACTTTACCTTGCTATGTCGGAGGAGAGGCATGTCATATAATAATGTGGGGTTGCACTCATTTCAAGTTGGAGAAGTCAAGTATGTTCAATTCATTCTTCAACTTGTAAAATCTTTTCTCATCAAGTGGCTTTGTGAATATGTCGGCTAGTTGATCTTCGGTGCCAATGCTCTCAATGCTAATATCACCCTTTTGTTGATGGTCTCTTATGAAGTGATGCCTTATGTCAATGTGCTTCGTTCTTGAATGTTGAACCGGATTTTGTGTCATCTTGATAGCACTTTCATTGTCACAAAACAATGGCACATTCTTGAACTTGATTCCAAAGTCATTCAAGGTGGCCTTCATCCAAAGCAATTGTGCACAACAACTACCGGCACTAATGTATTCGGCCTCGGCGGTAGATAGTGCAACACTATTTTGTTTCTTTGATGACCATGAAACAAGAGACCTTCCAAGCAATTGACAAGTACCACTTGTGCTCATTCTATCAATCTTGCATCCACCATAGTCGGAGTCCGAATATCCAATCAACTCAAAATTAGACCCCTTTGGAAACCATAATCCAACATCATGAGTGCCCTTAAGATATCTCAATATCCTCTTGGTTGCTTTCAAGTGACTTTCTCTAGGTGAAGCTTGATATCTTGCACACTTGCACACACTAAACATCACATCCGGCCTAGAAGCGGTGACATAGAGCAAACTTCCAATCATAGACCGGTATTGCTTTTGATCTACCATGTTGCCACTTGCATCAATACCCAATTGATCATTTGTGCCCATTGGTGTACTCATTGGCTTAGCATCTTGCAATCCAAACTTCTTGATCATGTCCTTGATGTACTTGCCTTGACTTACAAAAGTGCCATTCTTCATTTGCTTGATTTGAAGTCCAAGAAAGTAACTAAGCTCTCCAATCATAGACATCTCAAACTCATTTGCCATCATATTTCCAAATTCTTCACAAAAATCTTGATTGGTTGATCCAAAGATAATGTCATCCACATAGATTTGCAACACAAACAAGTCATTACCAATTTTCTTGGTGAAGAGAGTGGTGTCAACCTTTCCCATCTTGAACCCTTTAGAGAGAAGAAAGTCCCTCAATCTCTCATAAAATGCTCTAGGTGCTTGTTTCAAACCATACAATGCCTTCTTGAGCTTGTAAACATGGTTGGGCTTCTTGTCATCTTCAAAACCAGGAGGTTGCTCAACATAAACTTCTTCATTGATGTAACCATTAAGAAATGCACTCTTGACATCCATTTGATAGAGCTTGATGTTGTGTGCACAAGCATATGCTAATAAGATTCTAATAGCCTCCAATCTTGCAACCGGTGCATATGTTTCTCCAAAGTCAAGACCCTCAACTTGAGTGTATCCTTGTGCTACTAATCTTGCTTTGTTCCTCACAACCATGCCATCTTGATCTTGCTTATTTTTAAAGACCCACTTGGTGCCAATTACATTGTAGTTCTTTGGTCTTTCCACAAGTTCCCAAACTTGATTTCTAGCAAAGTTGTTTAGTTCTTCATGCATGGCATTTACCCAATCGGAATCCTTCAAGGCATCTTCTATCTTCTTAGGTTCTTCAAGTGACACGAATGAGTAGTGCTCACAAAAAGATGCTAATCTTGATCTAGTTTGAACACCACTTTGAATTCCACCAATGATTTGATCCAATGGATGATCTCTTGCAATACTAGTAGGTTGGAGTATTGGGAGTTGATTGCTTCCACTAGCTTGACCTTGATCTTGCACTTCATCATGAGAACCACTAGATCTTGCTTGATTTGTATCAATTTGCACACTTTGGTTGATCACATGAGTATCATCATCATCATCAACTTGCCTCGGCCTTATGTCACCAATGTCTATATTCTTCATTGCATTTGACAATTGATATCCTCTCACATCATCAAGGTTTTGAGCTTCATTTTGAGACCCTTGGGTTTCATCAAACTCAACATCATGAACTTCTTCCAAGGTGCCATTTGTGAGATTCCAAACTCTATATGCTTTGCTTGTGGTAGAATAACCAAGTAAGAAACCTTCATCACATTTCTTTTCAAACTTGCTCAATCTAGTGCCTTTCTTGAGAATATAGCATTTGCAACCAAACACTCTAAAGTATGCAATGTTGGGCTTTCTTCCATTCAATAGCTCATATGGTGTCTTTCCAAGCTTTCCATGGCAATAGAGACGGTTGCTACAATAGCAAGCCGTGTTGATAGCTTCACTCCAAAATGAATGACTCACATTGTATTCACTAAGCATTGATCTAGCCATGTCAATCAAAGTTCTATTCTTTCTTTCAACTACACCATTTGATTGAGGAGTGTATGTTGGTGAGAATTGATGTCCAATACCAAGATCATCACATAAATCTTCAATTCTTGTGTTCTTGAACTCACTACCATTGTCACTTCTAATCTTCTTGATGGTAGTCTCAAACTCATTTTGCACTCTCTTGACAAAAGACTTGAATAGATCATAAACATCACTCTTGTCATAGAGAAAGAACACCCAAGTATATCTAGTATAGTCATCCACTATCACAAAACCATACTTGTTGCCACCAATGCTAGTATATGTTGTTGGCCCAAACAAGTCCATGTGCAATAACTCAAATGCCTTTGATGTGCTCATTTCACTCTTACTAGGATGTTTATTTCCAACTTGTTTGCCGGCTTGACAAGCACTACAAGGTTTATCCTTCTCAAAGGTGACATCCTTCAAGCCTCTAACTAAGTCATGCCTCAAAAGTTTGTTCAATTGTTTCATTCCAACATGACCAAGCCTTCTATGCCATAACCAACCCATACTAGATTTGCTAAGCAAGCATGATGTCAAATGTGTCTCACTATCATTGAAGTCAACCAAGTATAAGCTACCATGTCTAAATCCTTTGAATATCAAGTTTGATCCATCAACACTTATGACTTCAACATCATCACTACCAAATATGCACTTGAAGCCAAGATCACAAAGTTGTGCCACTGACAAAAGATTGAAATCCAAGCTCTCAACTAGCAACACATTAGATATGCTCATGTCATTTGAGATAGCAATTTTACCAAGCCCCTTGACCTTGCCTTTCTTGTTGTTGCCGAAGGTGATTGCATCAAAACCACCATTTTGACTTGTATCAATTGATTTGAACATACAAGAATCCCCGGTCATATGTTGAGTGCACCCACTATCAAGCACCCAATGCCTTCCTCCGGCTTTGTAATTGACCTACAAGATAAGATCAATTCTTTTTAGGTACCCAAACTTGTTTGGGTCCTCCAAGGTTAGTGACCAAGCTCTTTGGTACCCAAATGGCTTTCTTCTTTGAGCCCATCCATGGTGCACCAATGAACTTAGCATGAACACCATTTGTACCCTTGGTAAGTATATAGAAAGAATCAAACTTAATTGAGGATACATTAGCATTGGATTTCTTGTTCATGCAATGTTGCTCTATGTGACCAACTTGCTTGCAACTTTTGCAATAGCTACCTTTGTTCTTCTCAAAACGAGTCTTGTGAGGAGCAAGAGCGGCTTTGTCTTTCTTGGGGTTATAGCCCAATCCCTCTTTATAGAGAGAAGCCCTTTGGCTACCCAAGCACATAAGCAAGCGGTCCTCACCACCATAAGCCTTAGCTAAGGTGTGATTGAGCTCTTTTACCTCCTTCTTGAGATTTTCATTCTCAACTATTAGTGTGGAATCACAAGTGAAACCGTCACTACTAGATGAGGATGATGTAGATGCGCTACATGAAGGGTTAGTAGGAGCAACAACAATAGGCTTATGAAAAGGTTCATCAATTATATCACATGATATGCCTATGTTGCAAGTTTTAGTCTTCTCAACATTAGTTGGCATGTTTTCACATTTTTCAACTAGAGAGGAATGAGCTTCTTCAAGCTTAGTGTGAGACTTTTGAAGCTTCTTATGGTCTACCTTTAGACTCTCATAAGATGCTCTAAGCTCATCAAGTTTTTGCATAAGATTTTTCTTTTCCTTTAGCAAGCCCTTGCATTCCTTTCTAGATTCTTTATAATGTTGAGTGCAATCTTCTAGCATAGTGATTAGTTCATCTTTAGTGAATTCTTCTTCATCACTATCACTATCACTATCACTAGCATTATCATGATCACTCTCATTATCGGATGATACCTTAGCGGCCTTAGCCATGAAGCACGATGGAGTGTCGAAGAGGGAGACCTTCTCTTGGATGGCAATGCTAGCATGTCCCTTCTTCTTGCTCTTGTAGTCATCCTCATCATCACTTGAGGAATCATCACTATCCCATGTAGCAACATGAGAATCATTCTTCTTTTTGTGAGAGCTCTCCTTCTTTTCTTGCTTCTTCTTTTGCTTCTTTCTTTCCTTCTTGATAGCATCTTCATCATCACTATCATAAGGACACTTTGCAATAAGATGATCTTTGCTATGGCATCTAAAGCATCTCATGGTATGCTCATTCTTCTTAGATGTGTTCTTCCTCCTTCTTGCACGATAGCCCTTCTTCTTCATGAATTTGCCAAATTGCTTGACAAAGAGAGCCATCTTCTCATCAATGTCATCACTATCACAAGAGCTTGTGTCTTCTTCACTTGATGGTTCAATCTTGGACTTGCCCTTGGATGTGGTGGCTTTGAATGCCATACTCTTCTTCTTTTCATCATCTTTCTTCTCATCTTCCTTCTTCTTCTTCTTGACCAACTCATCCTTCTCATCATCTTCTCTATATGAATCATCGGTCATCACCTCTTGAAATATTTGTTGAGGAGTTGAATCCTTCAATGTAGTCCTCACTAGCACGGTGATCAATGTATCAAACCTCTTGGGCAAGCTTCTCAAAAACTTCATAGAGAATTGATTGTCCTTGACCTCCTCACCAAGTGCCTTGAGCTCATTCACAATAACTTGCAATCTATGAAACATTTCCGGTACACTCTCATCATCTTGCATCTTGAAGCTTGAAAATTTTTCTTGCAAAATGTATGCTTTAGCGGTCTTTGTGCCTTCGGTGCCCTCAAATGTTTCTTCTAGCTTGGCCCAAGCATCATGAGCGATCTCAATGTTCTTCACTTGCTCAAAGGTCTTGTCATCTAGTGCCTCATGAAGAGCACTAATGGCAATGTCATTGCATTGGAGCTTCTTCTCTTCTACCGGTGTAGGTGCTTCCGGATTAGCAACCTCAAATTTTGTTTCGGTGACCTTCCACACTTCTCTATTGATTGACTTGAGGTGTGCGGTCATCTTAACCTTCCAATATGCATAATTTGTGCCATCAAAGTGAGGTGCCTTCTTGGTGTTGTTGATGTGCAAACTTAATTGAGCCATTTCTTTTTCACCGTAGGTTATTAAGCCTCAAATAAACGGTGCCTCGGCTCCGATACCACTTGTAAGGTCCAAATAGGCTAGAGGGGGGGGGTGAATAGCCTAATAAAAGCTTCTACACAAATTACTTAACCACAAGTTAGTAAGAAAGGTGGCGAAGCACAAAGCACTAGCTCTAACTAATTAAGCAAGCCACCTACACAATTCTAGTACAAGGCTATCCACTAAACACAACAACAACAACAAGCTAGAAACGAGAAGTAATACGAGAAAAGAGCTTCGAGTGATTATACCGCCGTGTAGAGACGAGAAGTACCAATCAATCAATCACACAAGAGAAATCCTCGGGAAGAGAATGACACAAGAATTTATCCCGAGGTTCACTTGCTTCCCGGCAAGCTACTCCTCGTTGTGGCGATGCACCCACTTGTCGGTTCGCGAGCTAATCAACTATCAAGAGTTGAGCCCTCGGCGGGCGCCGCACAACCGCACACAAGATGGGGATCCTCCAAGCCACGAGCTCCACTAGAGTATCCAATTTGCGAACTCCCGCGGGGAAGGATCAAGAACCCCTTACAACACTTGGTGAAGGCTCCAACAATCTCCAATTGCGAGCTCAATCACTTCCGCTGCTCCAAGCCGTCTACAGTGTCGGGAAACACGGAAGAGTAACAAGAAATCCGCAGCAACTCAAAGATCAAGTGCCTCTAGAATGCAACTCTCGAGCAATGCACTTGAATCTCACTCAATCTCACTCAAGATGTGCAACCAATCAAAGAGATGAGTGGAGGGGTTGTTCTCTAGCTCAAAGGATGTCTCTAGGTCTCAAAATGTGCAAGAGTTACCCTCAAACCCCGGCCACCATCTATTTATAACGAAGGGGTACGCAGCTAGCCGTTAGAAACGACGCAGCAGAAATCGCGCTGCACCGGACGCGCCGGTCCGGGTGACCGGACGCGTCCGGTCACTACGCGACAGACGAGAATAGTGCCGTTCAAACTAGCCGTTACCGTTGACCGGACGCGCCGGTCCCGTGACCCACCGGACGCGCCGGTCAACACCGAGCCGCGCACTGCGAAACAACCACCGGACGCGCTGAAGAACGGACCGGACGCCACAGTGCCCGTGTCCGGTGGGAGTCCAGTAAGCTCCCTGGAAGACCGGACGCGTCCGGTGACCTATGACCGGACGCGCACCGCGTCCGGTGAACCTCGTGAACCGCTGTTCGCCTGACCGGACGCGCCGGTCGTACAGTGACCGCGTCCGGTGCAGCGTCCGGTGCAGCGTCCGGTGCACGCAGTGACCTCCGTTCGCCTCTGTTTCTTTTCCGACTTTCGGCGCAATAGAAAATAGGCATTTCACTTCTCCAAAAAGCGCCGAATCCCGCCTCGCAAGCTCGGCGGGAGGGAGAGAGGAACCCAAACCCCTCTCTACCGCTCAAAGTCCACCGCCTTCGCGAACGTGCTAACACCAACAAGTGTTCACCACCATGTGCTCGTGTGTTAGCATTTTCACAAACATTTTCCAAGGCGTTATGTTAGCTCTTTACTAGATCCTAAATGCATATGCTCAAGACATTGATCTAGTGGCACTTGATTCCCGAGCTAACCGTGATTGCCCCTCTTGATAGTCGGCTATGTATCCTAAACCCGGTCAATCACTTCTTTACTCATCTTAGACCGGTAAAAGGAAAACCCTATGGTTATACCTTTGCCTTGCGCTCTTAGATCCTTCTCTTCCACTTGATCATCAAGTCCACCACTTTAAGTGCATCTCCACCATGATCAACATTTCATGTACATGCACCATCTCTTTGTGATCTTGTGGCCACCACTCCTTGCCACGTCCACCTTCATCACATGTGTTGCTTATGCCTAACTCAAAACACTCAACACATGGCATTAGCAACTTGGTGTCATTAATTACCAAAACCAAACTTGGGCTTTCAACCACTATCATAGACTCCAAACAAGTAAACTCGCGACAACAAGTGATTTAACCAGTGAAAACTGCGAAAGACAACTCTAGCAGGTTCCAAAAGATACCAGACTGAAGCGTGGGCCAAAAGTCCATAGTGGGCTAGCCAGCTCACTAGGGAGGCCGTCCGGCCTAGTGTGGGGCCCACTTATCCTCCGCCGCCTCGTACTCCTTCCTACGATATACACCATTCATTCTAAGGCGGTTTTAGGTCAGTTGATCCAATGGTGGTCGAGGGAGGTGACATGGATCAATGACATGGCAATTCCTTACCCTCTACTCCATTTCCCCTATATATACCAGCCCCTGCCCCCTCCTTGGATCCATCCAAAAACCCTAATTCATATCCTCCTCTTCAGGATCAGTTGTAGTAGAGAAAATAGGGAGAGAGGAGAGGAGAGAGATCTGAGGAGAAGCCGGATCTGTCGGATTCTTCTCAACTTTGTATCTCTATGGATCTGATTCATCATTGAGTTATATTTAGGTTCTTCTATTGGTATTTTTAAGTTTTCTAGTTAATTGAATCCAATCTTTACTATATTTTATTTATGGGAACTCCACTTGCATTGAGTGCTCTAATTATAAATTATGATTAGAGTAGTAAACCCTAGTGTAGACGTAGTGTCTAGGCTAGAGTTTACCTGAGTTTGCGCCCAATCTCATGGTTAGTTGTGGTAGCCCTAGAGGTGACAGCTCTGTCAAGCTGTTGTAATCCACCACATTTGGATTGCTGTTTCGTAGAGCTTAGGTAGTCTTCTCCCGACTACTTTTTCTCACCCCTTTCGAGAGTTAGAAAGGTACTGTTGCTCCAAAGTAAAGTATAGTAAATTTGATCCTTAGTTATCTAGTATAAGCCATAGAAAACCCCTCTCTACCCAAAAAACACTTTTCTATCTTTATCTTTTAACGATCTTGATCCTTACTAGTAACACTTCATGTTCCCTGTGGATAAATACGATACTCTGGAATACTCCTGAGTGAAAGTACAGCGGTATCCGTGCACTTGCAATTTTTTTGTGTGCGTTCACAAATACCAACAGTTATCAAAAATTGGCATAATGAAATTAAGTTAGTGGTTTACTTTTGTTACCTTGTGGAACACGAAGTCCATTAGGGTATTTGAAAGCCCTAGTTTGGTTTTGGATAATTGATGAAACCTAGGGACTAATCCTTGTACTAAGTGTGTAGACATGAAAGGATGGTCCCATGCCAAGTGGTGAAGCAAGAGGATGATCATGGTGGATGATGATGGCCAAAAGATGATGAAGTGCTTCACATTTGGAAAAGAAGAAAGAGAAAAATAAAAACCAAGGAGATCAAGGCAAAGGTATAAGAGGTTTTTGTTTTGGCACTTAAGACATCATAGAGGGTGTAAGTGCATTTAGGATTGATAGTCGTACTATAATGAGGAGAAATCTTTGGCTAAGCGGTTATCGAGTGCCACTAGGTGACATTGTTCTTGCATATGCATTTAGGAACCTAGTGTGCTCACTTTGACCCCTGTAAAATGGTTTGAAAAATGCTAACACATATGTACACAAGTTCTACACTTTATGGTTAGCAACTTGGTAGCAAGGCCGAAGTGGTTGCGGACATAGAAAATGAAAAGGAGGCGAAGGTGCGCGATCGGTCGCTGGCGCCGGTGAAAGCCCTAGTTTAGTTTTGGATAATTGATGAAACCTAGGACTAACCTTTGATCTAAGAGTGTGAATTAGATAAGGTGGTCCAATCCAAGTGGTGGAGCAAGTTAGAGGTCCATGGTGATGAAGGTGGACATGAAATGAAGATGATCAAGCTTCAACTTGGAAAAGAAGAAAGAGAAAAACAAAAATGGGCTCAAGGCAAAGGTATATTGATAGGAACCATTTTTAGTTTTCACTCAAGACACCATAGAGGGTGTGAGTGGTTTAGGATCGATAGTCGTACTATAAAGAGGGAAAATCTTTGGCTAAGTGGTTATCAAGTGCCACTAGGTAACATTGTTCTTGCATATGCATTTAGAAACCTAGTGTGCTAACTTTGACCCCTATAAAATGCTTTGAAAAATGCTAACACACATGCACACAAGTTCTATACTTTGTGGTTAGCAAGTTGGAAGCAAGGGTGAATTGGTTGTGGACTTAAAAATGAAAAGAAGGCGAAGGCTAGTGACCGGACGTTGGACCCATAGTCCGGTCATTTTTAGCGTTGGCGCTATGACTGGCCTAGAGGGCAGGAGAATCACCAGACATTGGCCAGGGCTCGACCAGCGTGTCCGGTCACATGTTGGAAGGCGGCGCGGTAGCGCGATCGGACATACCGAGGTCGTGTCAGGTGGACCTGACATACGCTGACGTCAGCCTTGCGGGCATGTGCAGAGAGAAGAAGAGCTGATTGGACGCTGGCGTGTGTCAGGTCAACATTGACCTGATGCATCCGGTCGATGTTTTTTCGCTCTGGGAGCTTACTAGAGTTGATCGGACCTGGCTTCACGCGACGTCAGGTCGTTGGAGGTGCGCATCCGATCATTCATTAATAGCGCTGGCTCGGGACTTGACCGTTGGGCTCTGGCGACTGAGGTTTGAAGGGAGGTGACACATGGACGGCTATGGTTGATTGGACGCTGGCGCGTGTGTCCGGTCATGATCCACTTGCCTGTCCGGTCAGGCCGTGAAAGCAAAGAGCAGGGGGCTAATGGCTCTATTCGTTGGGGCTCCCTATTTAAGTGCTTTGGCCGGCCCTTGGCTCATACACTTGGCACTTTGATATACTTGACATCCTTATGAGCCTAGGCAAACACCTTCTACTCATCTCCATCATTGATCAATCATTATAGTGAGACTGGGAGTGATTCCAAGTGTATTTTCTTGAGTGATTGCATCTAGTGGCACTTGGGGATCGTTGTGGCTGCTGATTTCTTGTTTCTCTTGGTGGTTGCCGTCACCTAGATGGCTTGGAGCAACAGAGGAGCTTCGGCACATGTTGGTGATTGTTTGTGGCTGGCTCCGGTGATTGTGAGGGGTCTTGTACCTTTCCCGGCAAAGAGCCATAAGGTAACTCTAGTGGATTACTCATGTCATCGAGTTACCTCATTTGTGGGTAGGTTCTTGCGATGTCCAATTGTGTGGATGAGGTTCGTGCAACACCTCTTAGCCGCCAAACCACCAAGTATTGGTCGACATAATGGGGACTAGCATGCCGACAAGCACGTGAACCTCAGGAGAAAAATCATGTCTCTTGTGTGATTGGATTTCTCCCAGTGATTGGATTGTCTACATCTTGTGATTGGTTCATTCCTCGACGCGGCAGTATAATCACCTTACTCACTCTATTACTTTACCGCAAACTAGTTGTAGCAAACCCTTTAGTGTAGCTAGAATTGAGAGCTTGCTTAGCTTAGTTTCATCTAGTGAAGCTCTTTAGTATAGCCTTGTTGAGAGCTCTTAGTGAGTAGTGACATAGCCACTTGTGTGGATAGAGATCATAGCAACTAGAATTGTTGGGTAAGTGGCTTGCAACCCTTGTAGAGCTAGAGCAAGTTTGCATTTCACCGTTTGTCATACTAATCAAATTGTTTTAGTGATTTTGTAGAGTTTTAAATAGGCTATTTACCCCCCTTTAGCTATATTAGGACCTTTCAAGTGGTATCGGAGTCGTGGTCACTGTTTTATTGAAGGCTTAACAACCTCGGTGTCAAAGATGGCTCAAGTTGTGTTCAACCATATGGGGGCAAACCACCGTTCTTTGATGACACAAGCTATGATTATTGGAAAATAAATATAAAGATGTATCTTGGTTCAATCAATGATCAAGTGTGGGATGTGACCAAGAGTGACTATGCTATTATTGATCCCGATAATCTCACCAATCAAGGCCAACAAGCAGTGCAATACAATGACTCTTAACATCATTTATAATGCCATTGATTCCAAGGTGTTTGAGCAAATCAAGGATTGTGAGAGAGCTAATGAGGTGTGGAAGAGATTGGAGGAAATATATGAGGGCACACCGACGGTGAAGAGTGTAACACCTTAGGTGTTAAGCATGCATTAGCATTTGCAAATCATGTGCATAAGCATAATCATGCATTAATAAGCATCACATGAAATATAGGCTTGAAACATGTTAATGAAAC
The DNA here is from genome assembly GCA_038087645.1 of Saccharum hybrid cultivar R570. Taxonomy (NCBI): domain Eukaryota; kingdom Viridiplantae; phylum Streptophyta; class Magnoliopsida; order Poales; family Poaceae; genus Saccharum; species Saccharum hybrid cultivar. The sequence goes on from JAQSUU010000496.1 coordinate 23,842,840, forward strand.
ATGCATGTTGCAAAGTTTTGTCTTAGTAGAATTAATGTTATGTTGATGCTTGACATGTCTTGTGTGTGCTTGTTTTAGTAAATAAACAACTTAGAAATGTTTAGCAAACAATTTGGAGCAAGGTTGATATTCAAAATTTTCCCAAATTTTGCTTTTAAAAATAATCTAGAAAAATAGAGTTTTGATTTAAAACTGACTTTAAATCCCTATTACAAAATCTAGTTAGAATTTCAAAATGTACCATAAAGCAATGTTGTAGAGAATAAAATTTTGAGCAACTTTTGTTTTAGGGTCAAGCTTTGAAAATGCTTTTTACTTGTTCAAAAAAAATATTTTGTTCAAAAAAATATTTTGTTCAAAAAAATATTTTCCGAATACAAAATGGGAATTGAAGAGATAATTCATGAGTGCAAGACATTTTACTTTGCTGGGAAGGAAACAACAGCGAACTTGTTGACATGGGCAATACTTCTTCTTGCGTTGCATCAAGAGTGGCAAGTCAAGGCCCGTGATGAAGTTCTTAAAGTGTGCGGAAAGTATGAGCACCCTAATGCGGAAAACCTGAGTGATCTCAAAATTGTGAGTCTATCTATTTGAATTTTCATACATATTTTAGTGCTTGTGAGATGATTTTATGCTATATTTGTAGTACTAATATTTTTGCTGTGTTGCCATGAGATCAGGTCACTATGGTGTTAAAAGAAACCCTCAGGCTGTATCCTCCAGCTACATCCATCAATAGGACTGCCACTAGGGATATCAAGCTGGGTAAACTAGACATCCCGGCTGGCACACGGCTTGGCTTCCCTATTATTGCCATCCATCATGACCATGATGTCTGGGGCACCGATGCAGAGGAGTTTAATCCATCAAGGTTTGCAGATGGCAAGAGCTATCACCTAGGTGCTTACTTGCCCTTTGGGATTGGTCCTACAATCTGTGTTGGCCAGAATCTTGCAATGGTTGAGACCAAGGTGGCACTTGCAATGACCCTTCAGCGGTTTGCATTTACTGTTTCGCCATCTTATGCTCATGCACCGATGCTGATGTTAACCCTCCAACCCCAGTTCGGTGCTCAAGTTCTTGTCCGGAAGATATGAGCTTTCTACGTGGTAAGTAATAAGGTCATAAGGCTTCTATATCATTGTGAGTAGCCTGAAGAAGCCATGAGGGCTATACTCCCTTTTTTCAATCCTGTTTGTGAAAGACTTGCATATAGACTTGTTCTCTGCCAAAGGCTACAAACACTTGAGCCAAAATGACATGTGTTGTACAAAACCCACCTCTAAGAACCTGCATGAATCTACAACAAATATGATTTGTAACTGCAAGCCTCGTCTTTATCTTTTTTGAAGAGGATTGTGTGCTTGGGTTTGTTGAAATTACTGCATCTGTATGTGTTCGTCTGTTGTAAGGTTTCTGATTGTCCTTTTAGTTTGTAGTTGTAATGAAATCAAGCCAAATCCCAATGCCGTTAATTATTGCTTTCTTGTCCAAATTTCTTCAGAGAACATTGGCCACTTACAAGTTGCATAATATCCAATTAGATTTCTAGAGCAAACCTAGTTTTCCTTTTCGGGAACCTGGCATACTTTAATTTCTGTCAATTTTTTTTAGAGGAAGGTAAACCTCCCCTCAATTTAGAAGGCGAGGCAAGGAAGGGGAGTATTTACAGATTCACATTCGAGCATAAAATCGAGTGAGAAGCGGTGGGAATTTTTGTAGCTTAGCATGTTTTGCTTCCTGTCTTTCTGACGACTGGTTTCGTACCAGGACCATTACGCGGTGCCACCGCTTCTGGCCTCCCTTTGCCCTTCACAAAAACATCAGGCAAAGGGAGGCATTCCGAAGCCGGCGCTCGGGCCGCACGGCTGACGGACAAAGAGCTGCAAACCGAGAAGAATTCGATGGAAAGAGACACCTACGCATCTGAACCTTGCGTACGTGTTGCTGGGCTCATGGGCAGCCATGGCGCCATCCATTACTCTTTTTTTTTTACAATTTTGCCTGGTCTTACGGGTCAATGGAGCCCCAGCAGCCGCCGAAGCTCCCTCATGGCGGCGTCGTCCACGCCTGGCACCGTCGCGTCGTCGGCGACCGTCCTGGAGGAGAACTGTGGCAGCGGCAGCGCCCGCGGCGACGGCGACATGGCGCCGAACGCTGGCCCCGCGTACGCGTCCGCCACCGCCACCTTGGTCCGTACGACGACCTGCCTCGGCACCGTCACCGCCGCAGAGGGGCTCTGCCTGTCGCCGCCGTGCGCGCCACGGCCCTGGTGCGCCGCCGCCGTCCTCCTCCCGGCGGCGGGGCGCAGTGGCCGCGGCCTCCTAGCGCGGGTGAGGCAGTTGTGCGGGCGGAGCACCTCCGTTCCCATGGCGCTGATGCGTGTGTAGGAGGAGGAGGGGGGGGCCGCTTCGGCGAGGGAAGCGTGGGAGGCTTCCGCTCCACCCCCTCTCCCGGCGCCGGTCGTGCCTAAACGGTTGCTGCTACGTGCTCGCCCCCGTGCGTTCCTCCATTGCTTTAGGCCTACTTTGGAAGCAGCTTTCCCCGTGGAGATCCCGCCGTTTTCCCGGGGCTGGAACCCACGCGGCAATTTTCCACGCGTCGCGGCTTGAGTCAATTTGGAAGCTCTCCGCACAGGTGTTTCGGCCCCGCGGGAGCCGGGTTTTGACGGGGAAACCTGCCTGGCCTCCAGACATGGGGCGTCGTTCCCGTCCCTTTCCCTCTCGCCACTCGACTCCCATCGCCGCCCCTCCGCCTCGCCTCGTCTCGACTCTCCACCGTCGCCTCGACTCCTCCTCCGGCCTCGACTTCTCCTCCGTCGCCATCACCTTGCGGCACCAGCATCTACGTCTCCGCAGGTGAGCTCGCTTCCACTTGCATCTCCCTGCACCGCATCTAGGGTTCCTGATCTTTGCTCACATGTTTCCTGTGGTTCTTGGACTGCGGATGGCCGCATCTTCCTCCCCACTCCGCCCCGTGCATCCGCTCACGTATCGCGACCGCTGGCACAGCTCTTCATCCGCCGCCCGCCGACCCGACCACGATGGCTCCACCACTACTCCATGACTGACCGGACTCGTCGCAAGATCTGGTAAGCCATTGTGCCGTCCGCGAGCAACACCGACGTCGCCAGCAACACGACACAACCTCTGCCTCTACAAGTTAGTCTTCTGTCCGCATCTCACACCCCTTCTTGTAGATCTGGGCAAAACAGCTACTAGGAAGATCCACCGTGCTGTACCAAGGTTGTTTCAGATCCAATTGCTTCATGTAGCTTAAAGAACTCAACTGTTGAACTGCTTTACTATTCATTAGCAGAGTGATTCTATGGTTTCTTGTTTGTGATGTGAAAATAGATGTCATGAATTATGGTTCTTCAATAATCGGTAGAGATTGTAGTGTTCATTGGTGAGCTGGTTTCTGTGTTCAGAACATCATTGCAATAGAATAGGAGGCATGCTGTGATGGATTTTTTTCTAGCATTGCACAACAACTATATGCATTCTTATAACGATCCAGACATACACTGGTTGGGACGTTTGGTAGTCTTGCTATTTTCTAGCATGCAGACTAGTATAGTAACCGGTCACTGCAGTAGCAATTTTCTGCATGGTGACTGATGCATTTCTTTTATCCCATTGCAGTAGAGAAAATAGAATGCAGTTTATTTAGGAGCTGAGCACCTAGTTTTTCAAGTTTATGGGGGCTTAGCTGTGGCAATCATGCAAGTTTAGAGGAGCAAACCACAACTGAATGCCTTCTCTCTTTTCCTTTTTGTTTACACTTGTTTTCTCTACTTGTTTACCTTGCATTGAGGTGCACATAGCTCAGTTCTCAAGTGCATACGACTCTAGCCATTTACCGTTGGGGGTACATGAACATGAACCTGGTTGCAATGTAGGACAGATGCCTTTAGCCTGGCACGAGATCTTAAGCAGAGTGTGCCTTTTTTAATTTGATGATGGCAGCGTGGGATCTTAAGCAGAGTTTGTTTTTTAATTCCAGTGGCGTCCATACTCGTCAATTACACAATCTAATAATCTACGTGCAAAATCTCAGACAAGTGCTTGCTAAATCTCTCCGACTAATGAGGGCATGATGCTTTTGCAGGAGTGATTTTCTGCTGCGTCTTGGGACAGGGTGACACTGGTGTCAGGTTAGTTCCCCCCACAGTTGTTTTTTGCTAAATCGTCTTGGGACGGGGTGACACTTGTGTAGGGACAGTTATGGAAAGGGGTTGTTTGAGTTCAGTGGATGACCAGTACTCTAGAATCAGATTGATTTGTGTGGCAGACATATGTAATGAAAAGTGACAGTATGCAAGTGCAGTTGAGTTGGGTCGTCTTGGCGTTGTTAAGCATAGTTGGTCATATTCCTTTGGCTTTAAAATTGATAATTTGGCTGTCGTTTTTGTTGCCAGTCCTGTTCTAAAAAAATGAATGCATACATGCCTGGATGAGTAGGTGCTGCCTAGATGATTAGGTGTTGCTGGATGATTAGATGTTTTCTCCACTTTTTTAGACTTTCAATACTTCTTGATGCTACTATGTGAGTTGTTGGTGATTTTGTACAGAGAACTTTGTGGTATGGATGAGATGATGCATGTAGCCTTGTGATTAGTTATCCAAAGGTACAGTAATTAGCTAGCTGCTGGGCAAAGTTAGTCAGGGTCCATGTAGACTTGAGATGCTGCATGTAGCCTTGTAAATGTTTTTCGCCCACTAGTTAATCATGGAGCTGCTGAAGGGACTGGCTTCTGGTTCTGGGTTTCAGACTTGAGCAGCTCGTCACTCAGCTGGGGCAGTGATAGTTGAAGTTTATTTTCTGTGTTGTGCTTGAATTTATTACATACGACACTTGTGACTTGCTGTGCTTGAGTATAGGCCTTGTGCCTTTTATTTTATATATATGTGTAATAATATAATTTCATATATGTAACACTAGATGGCTTCTTGGGAAGAGCTTGCTAGAAATTTTTTGTTGGAAGAGGAAGAAGAAGATGAGGAGCTATTCTTTGTTCTTCTCCCTGCTGTAATGCCCTTTCTCGACGAAGAGAAAACACCTGAGCATACCTCTTCTCTTCCTGGTGCTAAAAAGGTTGAAGAGATCCTCGAAGGACATGAGAATTGGTGCAAAGTAGAATTTAGGATGGATGTTGAAATATTTAGAGCTATTGCAAACTTTCTCAGGGCTGAAAACTTGCTACATGACACACGTGGTATGAAGATTGAGGAGCAACTTGGACTTTTTATGTTCATGCTCTCTCATAATGCAAGCACAGAGAGTCTAAAGGAGTTTCAACATAGTGGTGAGACAGTGCATAGGAAAGTAAATGAGGTCTTCAATATCATTCCAACATTAACCCAAAAATTTATCAGACTTCTGAATCCAAGCCGCACACACGTGAAGATTACATCTGACCCTAGATTTATGCCATTCTTTCAGGTTGGTTCATACATACAGTACACTTTCCTTAATTCCATTCCTAAATGCAATCCAAATCTTTAGTAATTTTTCTTACCTGCAGAATTGCATCGGCGCTATCGATGGTACGCATGTCCCAATCACAATTGGACAAGACAAGGCCAGTCCCTATAGAAATAGGAAGGGGACACTATCACATAATGTTATGTTTGCCTGTGACTTCGACCTGAAGTTCACTTTCATCTCATCTGGTTGGGAAGGATCCGCATCTGATGCAGGAGTGTTGCGGTCTGCTCTTGGCAAGGGATTTAATGTGCCGGCAGGCAAATTCTATCTTGTAGACGGTGGATATGCAAACACACCATCATTCCTTGCTCCCTACCGAGGAGTTAAGTATAATCTCAGTGAGTTCTGGAGACGTGGCCGGACAGGAAATGCATATGCCAACTACAAGGAATTGTTCAATCATCGGCATGCGATTCTTCGAAATCACATTGAGAGGGCCTTTGGGGTTCTCAAAAAGCGGTTTCCAATTCTGAAAGTGGGGACGCATTACCCAATTGAATCTCAAGTTATGATTCCAGCAGCTGCTGCTGTGTTTCACAACATCATTAGAGGGTTGAATGGGAGTGAAGAGTGGCTAGACTTCCTACCTGATAATATCGACCCATCAACTTATGTCGACTTGCCAGAGGGAGACACTAACTACCCAAGTGAGATGGAATCAAACCATGGAAATGCCCTACGAGACCAGATAGCCCATCAGATGTGGGCTGCCTACAATGTGTAGGATAGTAGTGTTTGGAATGTAATTTATGAGTTATGAGTTATGTATTTGTGATGCAACATTCTATAGTAATATGTTATGAGTTATGTATTTGTGTGTGATGCAACATTCTGTAATAAATTTTGTGATGCAACATTCTATAGTAATATGTATTTAGTAGTGCCTGCAACATTCTGTGATGCAACATTCTATAGTAATATGTTATAAGTTATGTATTTGTGTGTGATGCAACATTCTATATTTCTGTAACTGTTTCTTGCAGCAATGTCGAAGGCAAGGGCTACATGGAACTCTAGATATGAGAAAGGGCTTGTTGACATTATGAGGGACCATGTGAACATCCCCTTGTTCAGGGGTCAAAATGGATGGAGTGGAGAGGGTTGGAGAAGTATCTCGGAGAAGTTTACCCAAATGTATCCTTTAGCACACTTCACAAAGCAGCAGCTACAAGAGAAGGAAAAGGAGCTAAAGGGTAGTTGGAAGGCGATACATGTAGCGTTAAAGGATAGTGGTGTTGGTTGGAATGACTCATTGGCCATGGTCATTGCGGAACCAGACAAATGGAAGAAACTGATCGATGTAAGAATTTTTCACTGAACCAAAAAATGTTGCTATATTCTAGTTGCAAGCACTAACTATGCTGTTGTCTTGGTATTAAATAGGATAATGGAAAAATGGCTAGGTTCCAGAAGAAGCCGTTTCCTTTATATGAAGAATGTACGTCATTGTATGCTGGTATGTTATTTGAAGCTTCTCATGTCAACTAATGCAAAACCTATGCAACCCTCTCATGGCAACTTGTTTCCTTTTTTTTGCATAGGAAGTGTTTTTTTTTGACGCAAAAAACTGTGGGGGAGATCCCCACAGTGTTAAAGGATTTTCGTTAAGATAAAAAGGGCAGAAGTTTATACATACAGTAATTAACTAAAAGCATCAAGCCAAACACAAAAAGATGACCGCAGGTCATCTTTGAGCCTAACTGATTGAAGCAAACACTGACTCTTAAAATTAGATAACCAGAGTCCTGGACTTGGATCTCGTCTTTGGAAGACGTTATCATTGCGCAGCTTCCAGAGCTCCCAAGCTGCTATAAGCGCTACTTCAGCGAAGAAGGGGATGACATGTGATGAGCGTGCTTGGGTTAATCTATCGAACAGCTGCAGAGATTCATCCCAGGTGATGCCAATCGTCGACCAGCACTCTTGTGCAAAAGGACAATCAAAGAAAAGGTGCTCTATGGTCTCCAATTCTCTCAAGTTGCACATGACACAGACCGGGCTGCCTTGTACATTTAGATGTCTCCTCTGCAGCATAGAATTTGTATTTAGCCGATCCACCAGAATGAGCCATGCAAAGAATTTAATTCTTGGGGTGCATCTTGACTTCCAGATCATCTTGTAGACTGGGTGCGCCTCAATGGCACTGAAGATATGGGAGTAGAACCGTCGAGAAGTGTAATTATTACCCCACCTTGGCACCCATTTGTCGGTAGCATCTTGGTCATAATCTATCTCTTGCAAATGTTCCTGTAGAGTTTCAAGTTCACCAAGGGCTTCCTCAGAGAGAGGCAGCATGAAAAGAGTGTCTAGATCCTCAGCTTGCATGACTTCAAGAACTGAAATGCCATCATACTTTGCAAAGGAGGCTAGCCTTGGGTATTTATGCGCTAAAATTCCATCTAGCCAGAGGTCATCCCAAAAGCATACCGAGGCCCCACTGCCCAATTCACAATTAGCAATTCCTCTAAAAAGAACGTTGAGGCGAAGCACATCCTTCCACCAGAAGGATCCCATCTCTCTGGCGACATGTGGAGCACGATTGGTATAATATTTGCTCCAAACTAAACGAACCCATGGGATATCAGCTTTATTATAGAATTTACTCAAGTGCTTCATGAGTAAAGCATCATTCTGCAAGCGAAGGTTGATAATCCCCAGGCCTCCTTTCTCTTTGGGCATCATGACAGTTGACCAAGCAACTAAATTACCCCCTTTCTTCTTTGCAGTGTTCCCTCTCCAAAGACACTGCTTTCTTGCCCTGTCAATGTTCTCAATAACTCCTTTCGGTAGCTTGATGGTGCACATAGCATAGGTAGTGATCGGAGTGATTGCTGAGTTTATCAACTCCAACCTACCAGTATATGATAGCCAGGTGGAGCAGGCTAACAAGCGGCGTTCAACCCTATCCATCATCGGGGTGAGATCATCTATTTTAGGCTTGGTAGTCCCCATGGGTAAGCCCAAGTATGTGAAGGGCATCGAGCCCACGTCACAACCAAATGTACTGGCTAATCTGGTCATCTTGTCAGGAGGGACATTGATTGGGTACATCTGTGACTTTCTATAGTTGACGTGCAAACCCGTTGATTCAGCAAAACTATGTAGCATTGCTTTGAGGAAGACTAACTGTCTGGCATCAGCTTGGAGGAGCATCAATGTATCGTCCGCATACTGCACAATGGGGAAATCCTCATTCGGCTGTGGTAGGGGTCGTTTCAACAGATTCAAGCTCACTGCTTTGTTAACTAGCACTTGCAAGAGTTCTGCTGCTAAAACAAACAGGAGCGGGGATAGGGGGTCCCCTTGACGCACTCCCCTTTTGCATTTGAAGAATTTCCCAGGTACACCGTTTAATAAAACCGCTGATGATCCCGATGACAAGATACGGTGAACCCAAAGAATCCATCTATCAGGCAACCCCAAGTGTGTCATGACCTGGATTATGGTGGAATGTTCTATCGTGTCAAAGGCTTTCTCGAAGTCTAACTTCAAAATGATCACTTCTCTTTTTGATTGATGACACTGATGGATGTACTCATAACTCCATGCGAGGCAATCTTGTATAGTTCTGGATCGAATGAAACCATATTGGTTTTGATGGACCAATCTCAGTATAACTGTCTGTAGACGATACAGGAGATCTAAACTTCACTTCAACTACTCCGGCTGCTCTAGCTGCTCCAGTTGCTCCGGCTGCTCTAGCTGCTCCAGTTGCTCCGGCTGCTTTAGCTGCTCCAGATGCTCCGGCTGCTCTAGCCGCACCAGTTGCTCCGGCTGCTTTAGCTGCTCCAGTTGCTCCAGCTGCTCTAGCTGCTCCAGTTGCTCCTTCTGCAGTCTCTGATAGCACAAGTCTATGTGCTACTTATGATGGGCTTGATGTCTCAAGTGTACACATTGAAGCTCAGTCTAGAGGAGATTATATGCAAGGAGCGAATGGCCGGAGAAAACGTAAGCAGAGTCACATTGGTGCTGCAATTGATGGTTTTGTTGAGTTTAGGAAGATGCAAACAAGTAAAACTATGGAAGCTCTCAGTGAAAAGAAGAAACAAGACGAAGCATTTTCAGTCGGCAAGTGTCTCGATGAAGTTGATGCAATGCAACTTACTGATGTGGAGAAGGCTTATGCTATGAATATCTTCAAATCTGAGATTGACAGGGAGGTATTCATGAAAATGAAAAACAAAATTGTTCGCTTGATTTGGCTCAAACAGCAGATTAGGTAATGCTTAGCTGCCACTGGATTAGTTTACTTTGGTATGCCTTAGCTGCTAATGCTTTTCCTTGTGCTTATTTGCAGTGCTATCAGTGGAGGCAATGTTGGTGGAGGCAATGTTTGAATTGAGAAGAAAAACGCAGCTTGCAGTCATTGTATGCAGGTATATTATTTGAACAACAGCTTGCACTTGCCAACAGCTATGACTGCCGATTGATCTTATTTTTTATTAGCCTAGGAATTACCTGTTCTGCATAGTATGCTACTGAAAGAACATTAGTCTATGGTTTTCTTGCTTCTTGGATTTCTTGTTTCTAGCACTAACTGGTTCTGATAGATCCAGTTTACTGGTTCATGAATGCACTTGTTGATGTGTAAGAAGTCTTTAGCTGATGTGTAAAACAGAAAGAACATGTGTTTGAGCATCAGTCCTGGAAAAAAAATGTAGCAAGTGTTGGCACCAGTAGTTGGCAGAGACATCCTGGAAACTGAGGGAGGGATTTCTCCTGGTGCCCAATTGATAAATATAGTAGTACTATTCTTCTACGGTGGTAAAATATGGTAGTTTAGATTTGATATTGTAAGGTCAAAAGTCCTTGTAATTTTTCCCTTTATTAACAAGGAGAACACAAGCTTCTTTATCTATCTTTCACACTGAATTCTGCAGACAAAAACACAAGTGCAGATCCACAAAATACATAGTTCATAACATTCTAATTTGTTCTCTGAATGTGACATTGAACTCCTTCAATCAATTAGCATGACTACTTAATTATATGTGCATGCTCTGGTGGTGAGCAATGAATAACTAAGGTCTGTTTTTCATGTGTATGCTATCAATGCTCTGTTCACTTATTTAGTGCTAGCCTTGTCAGCTGTGCTCTGACATGCTGCATGGCTGAATCTTTTTTTTTCTTTTTTGAGATGTTGCATGTCTGTATCTGTCAGATTGCTTCATGTTTTGTCGAGCAGTCTGTAGGAGTTGTTCATCTTGTTGCCGCTCCCTCTATTTGATGCTCTGTTTGCCTTTGGAAACAGAGCACTTGTTTGTTTGCATCTTTGTTTGGAACAGAGTACATACCAGTATGTTGCTAGCATATTCAGGTTAGCAAATGCAGCTAGCTGAATCTTCTTTACAATCATTGAGTTGCGTCAATAATAAATTTGTTTGTTCTGTCCAGTTGCATCGTGGATCAATTGTCTGAACTGTACAAATACATACGTGCTGTCCAGTTAGATCGTGGATCAATTGTCTGAACTGTCCAAATGCATCTAAGCAATTGCTTAAGTGGTTCAGTCGTTATACAAAGAGCCTGCTGTTTTTATACTTTAGCTAATACAGTACTAAATCGTTCATGAATCTGAATTTAAGCTAGGCCATGGCTTTAGTAGAACCACTGAATCCGCCGCTATAATAACCTGATGAATTTAAGCTAGGCCATGGTTCAAGTTGATGTATCCTAGCAGCACTAGATTAGTTTACTTTAGGTATGTCTCTAGCTACTAATGTTTTTCCTTGTTTACCTGCAGGGTTCTTGGTGTGCAAGCAAATGCATGATTTGAGAAGACAATTGTTTTTACTAGCTGCAGTGCCTATGTGACAAGCTTATGCAAAGGAGTTCTTTTTTTTTTCTCTCGAACACTGCTTATGAAAGGAGTTGAACCATAATTTTTTTTCATATAAGTCTTGGATATCTGGATGGAGATGATCTATGATTTGGCGACGAATGGATTAGTTAGGTTGAATTTGCCACTTGAATTAAATTTTCTATGTATTGGACTATGTCAGATAATTTTGGTATTGTGATTTTTCATGCATTATGTGCATGAAAATATTGTGGTTGGCACTGATCTGTGGTCATTTACTTATATTATTCAAAAAAATCTGCTTTTTCTTGATTTTCTAAGACATTGTTTTCAATTTTCTAAGTACCAAGGTTCAGTGCAGCTGCAGTAGAGCAGAGCAGTGGTCGGTTTGTGCACATTTTCTTGCCGAATAGACTTCAGTCGGTCACATTTGTAAAGCAGAGCAGGTCTGTGCACATCTACGTAGTGCACGTCAACCAGAGCTCTGCTCTGCTTCGGCTGTGGCTTGCAGCTGCAGTTCAGTGCAATTCAGTTCACAATGGGATGCCAAACAGCCACGGGAAAACTCACCCCACATGGAAATCTCGCCAGGGATGGTGGCGGGAATCAAATGTCCAAAAAAATTCCACGCGCGTGGCTGTTTTCCCTGGTTTACTTCACCTGTGCTGCCAAAGTAGGCCTTAGGCACGACTGGCGCCGGGAGAGGGGGTGGAGCGGAAGCCTCCCACGCTTCCCTCGCCGAAGCGCCCCCCCTCCTACACACGCATCAGCGCCATGGGAACGGAGGTGCTCCGCCCGCACGACTGCCTCGCCCGCGCTAGGCGGCCGCGGCGCCCCGCCGCCGGGAGGAGGACGGCGGCGGCGCGCCAGGGCCGTGGCGCGCGCGGCGGCGACAGGCGGAGCCCCTTGGCGGCGGTGACGGTGCCGAGGCAGGTCGTCGTACAGACCAAGGTGGCGGTGGCGGACGCGTACGCGGGGCCAGCGTTTGGCGCCTTGTCGCCGCGGGCGCTGCCGCTGCCATGGTTCTCCTCCAGGACGGTCGCCGACGACGCGACGGTGCCAGGCGTGGACGACGCCGCCACGAGGGAGCTTCGGCGGCTGCTGGGGCTCCATTGACCCGTAAGACCAGGCAAATTGTAAAAAAGAGTAATGGACGGCGCCATGGCTGCCCATGAGCCCAGCAACACGTACGCAAGGTTCAGATGCGTAGGTGTCTCTTTCCATCGAATTCTTCTCGGTTTGCAGCTCTTTGTCCGTCTGCCGTGCGGCCCGAGCGCCGGCTTCGGAATGCCTCCCTTTGCCTGATGTTTTTGTGAAGGGCAAAGGGAGGCCAGAAGCGGTGGCACCGCGTAATGGTCCTGGTCCGAAACCAGTCGTCAGAAAGACAAGAAGCAAAACATGCTAAGCTAAAAAAATTCCCACCGCTTCTCACTCGATTTTATGCTCGAATGTGAATCTGTAAATACTCCCCTTCCTTGCCTCGCCTTCTAAATTGAGGGGAGGGTTACCTTCCTCTAAAAAAAATTGACAGAAATTAAAGTATGTGAAAGTCCCTAGTTTGGTTTTGGCTAATTGATGAAACCTAGGACTAACCTTTGTATCTAAGTGGATGATTTAGATAAAGGTGGTCATTGAATATGAGACATGACATTGACTCATATGACCAAGATGGTGAAGACCAAGATGAAGCTTGGCTCGATGGACCGGTTGTGAAGGTGAAGGGCAAGTCGAGGCTTCGAAGCGAAGGACCATGCGATGGTGAAGCTTGAGCAAGACTTGGCGCCGACGGACCGATGCAACGGTGAAGAGCAAGTGAAATCAAGGTCGATGGATCGAGACGGTCATGTGATGATATGAAATAGATCATATCTTTTGGTGAAACAAAATGGGCTCAAGGCAAAGGTATAACCATAGGGCCATTTTGTTTTACACTCAAGACACCATAGAGGGTGTGAGTGGTTTAGGGTCGATAGCCGAACTATTAAGAGGGGAAGTCTTATCGGTTATTCGACACACGGGTGCCACTAGGTGAATTCATGAAGTGCATTGCATGTAGGGCCTAGTGAGCTAACTGGAAAACCTTTGAAAATGATTGAGAAAAAGCTAACACACAAGCACATGGAGATGTACACTTAATGGTGTTGGCACATTTGCAAAGGTGGCGTTGGTCGCGCTGTGGTTTGCGGGTAGAGAGGGGTTTGGGTTCCTCTCTCCCTCCCGCCGAGCGTACGAGCGCGGGATTCAGGCGACTTCGGGGAAATGAAATGCCTATTTTCCACTACGCCGGAAGTCGGAAAAGAAACGGAGGCGAACAGAGGTCACAGAGGTGACCGGACGCTGCACCAGACGCGGTCACAGTTATAATATAGTATTATCAGTTGCAAGATAAGGTGATTGTTCTTGGCCACCTCCGGTTGATTGTGAGAGGTTCTTGTGCTTTCCTCGGCGGGACGCCAAAAGCAACTCTAGTGGAATCCACGTGTCATTGAGTTACCTCACTTGAGAGTGGCGTCTTGCGGTGCCTTGCGGGGCGTGCCTTGAGGGGCAAGTGACTTGAGGGTCACACCGAGGAACCATCTAAGTGTTGGTCGACACAACCGGTGACGTAGCTTGTCGGTGCACAAGTGAACATCGGGTGAACAAAAATATTGTGTCTCTTGTCTCCCGGTGATTGGTCTTCATATTGTATTGTTGTCAATATTGATTGATTATATATCTTCTTGGTGATTGGCAACATCTTCACTCCACCGTCGGTATAAGAATCATAATCCTCTCTCTTGTATTTACATTAACTAGATTATCTTGTGTAGCTCTAGTAGTAGCCTTGCTAGTAGTGTTGTTAGCTTGTTCTCTAGTGTAACTTTAGTGACATAGCTCTTGTGTGAACTAGAGATCTTAATCTACTAGACTTGTGGATAGGAGGCTTGCATCACAACCTTTGGCTAAGCAAAACTCGCTTTACGCCGTTTGTTATTCTAACAAGTTTGCTTAGTGATATTTATAGAATTTTTATAGGCTATTCACCCCCCTCTAGCCATCTAGGACCTTACAAGTGGTATCGGAGCCGTGGTCACCGTTTTATTCAAGGTTTAACATCCTTCGGTGTGAAAAATGGCTCAAATTGTGTTCAATCATGTTGGGGGCAAGCCACCGTTCTTTGATGGTGTTAGTTATTTTGCTCATTGGAAGAGAAAAATGACAATGTATCTTGGTTCTATTCATGAGAGAGTATTGCAAGTCACCGAGAATGATTTTGCTATCATTGATCCCGATCATCTCACTGATGAAGATAGAGCAAATAGAACATGCAATAGAATGGCTCTCAATACACTTTACAATGGTATTGACACAAAAGTATTTGAGGGCATCAAGGATTTAGAATTGGCTAGTGAAGTATGGACAAGGTTGAGTGAGACATATGAAGGCATTAAGGTTGTGAAGAGTGCCAAGCTATATGGGCTCAAGAGTGAGTTTGAGAACTTCAAGAAAAAGGATGATGAAACAATCATTGAAATGTTTCATAGATTGCAAGTGATAGTCAATGATCTCAAGAGCTTAGGGTACAAGACTCAAGATCAAGATTTTTGTCACAAGTTCTTATTGAGCTTACCTAGAAGATTCAAGATGTTGATCATGATGTTGCAAAGAGATGGGCTTGAAGCAATGAAGCCTAATGATTTGCTTGGTGAAGTATTGACCTATGACAAATATGATCAAGATGTTGATGACAAGGAGAAGGTGGAAGATGAGAAGAAAAAGAAGACCGTAGCATTTAATGCCACCTCCTCCAAAGGCAAAGCCATCATCATTGAAGAAGAAGACAACAATGAAGATGGAGAATTTGAAATTGATGATGAGGCACTTGCTCTTGTAGTCAAGAAGATGGGTCACATGTTCATCAAGAGAAGAGGCTTTAAGAAGAGAAATGACAACTTCAAAAGAAATGAGCAACAAAGAAAGTGCTTCAATTGTGATAGCACCGAGCACCTTCAAGCGGAATGTCCTTATGATAAGAAGAAGAACAAAAAGGACAAGTTTGAGAAGAAGAAGAGAGAGGCCAAGATGACATTCAAGAAAGGCAAAAATGGTGCCTATGTGATCACTTGGGAAAGTGAAGACAATGAAGAAGAAGAAGAATCATCCAACAAGACTTTTGCTTCCATTGCTATCAACAAGAAGCCATCACTATTTGATTCATCCTCTTCATGCTTCATGGCTAAAGAAGCTAAGGTATTATATGATGAGAGTGATGATGAAAGTGAAATGGAATATGCTCATGATAGTGATAATGATAATGATAATGAAAATAATGATGATGAACCAACTAAAGAACAACTATATGACTTGATGCAACAAACTAGAGACATAGCTATTGCCAAGGACAAAGAGTGTAAGAAGCTTTCAATGAAAGTAGCAATACTTGAGAAAGTCCTTAGTGAGCTTAAGACCACTCATGAGAGTCTAGTGGAAGACCATGAGGATCTTGATAAGGCTCATTCCAAGCTTGAAAAAGCTCACTCATTGCTACTTGAACAACAAGCAAAGAAGGAGGTTGCTGTATCATGTGATATAGGTGTTACATGTGATATAATTGATGAATCCTTTAATGAACCTATCATCATGTCAAATGATAACCCTTCTTGTAGCTCTTCATCCACCACCACTAACTCTATCTCCACTACTAGTGATGGTTTCACTTGTGATGCCTCACTAATGGTTGAGAATGAGACTCTCAAGAGAGAGGTGGATGAGCTCACTCACGCCCTAGGCAAGGCCTATGGTGGTGAGGCCCGCTTGCTTAAGTGCTTGGGTAGCCAAAGGTTCTCTCTTAACAAAGAGAGATTGGGCTGCACCCCCAAGAAAGGCAAGTCAGCCTTTGCAACTCCAAAGCCTAACTTTGTGAAGGGCAATGGTCGGTTTTGCAATAGATGCAAGCAAGTTGGGCACCTAGAGCATAATTGCAATAAAAAGAACCAAAGCAAGAACCTTGTTAATGCTATACCTTTTGATTCTTGCTATGTGCTTACCAAGGGTGTGAAGGGTATGCAAGCTAAGTTTGTTGATACACCAATTATGGGCCCAAAGAAGAAGGCTATTTGGGTACCAAAGAGCTTAGTTACTAACCTATAAGGACCCAAGCAAAAATGGGTACCTAAACTTTATTGATTTGCTTGTAGGTCAATTACAAAGCCGGAGGAAGGCATTGGATTATTGATAGTGGGTGCACTCAACACATGACCGGTACATCAAGAATGTTTGACTCAATCAATGACAATGATAGTGGTGTTGATTCTATCACATTTGGCAATAACAAGAAAGGCAAGGTTATTGGCTTGGGCAAGATTGCAATATCAAATGACATGAGTATCTCCAATGTGTTGCTAGTTGAAAGCTTGGATTTCAATCTTCTATCCGTGGCACAAATATGTGATCTAGGCTACAAATGCACCTTTGGGGTTGATGATGTGGAAGTTATTAGTGTGGATGGTTCAAATGTGGCATTCAAGGGCTTTAGATATGAGAATCTCTACCTAGTTGACTTCAATGCTAGAGAAACTTCTTTGACAACTTGCTTAGTCTCCAAATCAAGCATGGGTTGGCTTTGGCATAGAAGGCTTGGTCATGTTGGCATGAAACAATTAAAAAAGCTTACAACTCACAATCTTGTCAATGGTTTGAAAGATGTTGAATTTGAGAAGAATAAGCTTTGTAGTGCATGTCAAGCCGGGAAGCAAGTTGGAAGCTCATATCCAAAGAAGAGTACAATGAGCACATGCAAAGCATTTGAGTTGATGCACATGGATCTATTTGGACCAACAACATATACAAGCATAGGCGGCAACAAGTATGGCTTTGTCATAGTGGATGACTTCACAAGATTCACATGGGTATTCTTTCTTAGTGACAAAAGTGAAGTGTTTGACACTTTCAAGACATTTCTCACTAGAGTTCACAATGAGTTTGAGATTAGAATCAAGAAAGTGAGAAGTGACAATGGAAGTGAGTTCAAGAATACAAGAATTGAAGAACTTTGTGATCATTATGGTATTGGACATCAATTCTCGGCCAAGTACACTCCACAATCAAATGGCCTAGTTGAGAGGAAGAATAGAACATTGCTTGATATGGCTAGATCAATGCTTCATGAGTACAATGTGAGTCAATCATTTTGGGATGAAGCAATCAATACCGCTTGCTACTACATGAATAGACTATATTGTCATCCATTGCTAGAGAAGACCCCATATGAGCTACTTCATGGAAGAAAGCCCAATATTTCTTATTTTAGGGTTTTTGGTTGCAAATGCTATATCTTGAAGAAAGGCACTATATTGGAGAAGTTTGACAAGAGATGTGATGAGGGGTTCCTACTTGGTTATTCAACTACAACCAAAGCTTATAGAGTTTGGAACAACTCAAGTGGCATTCTAGAAGAAGTCCATGATGTGCAATTTGATGAAACCAATGGGTCACAAGATGAAGAAGAAAATCTAGATGATATTGGTGGAACTCTATTAGTGGAAGCAATAAAGAACATGGACATTGGAGACATTAGAGCAAAGTAAGTAATTGATATTCAAGATGATGATAAAGATCAAGTGCTCAATTCACCATTCAAGCTAGTTAGTGACTCTCAAGTGCAAGATCATGGCGCTAGTTCTTCTCATCGAGATACATCAAGTGATCAACCAAGCTCAAGCAATCAAGTGCAAGTACTCCAACCACAACATGTTGCAAGAGATCACCCCATTGATAGTGTTATTGGTGATATTAGAAGTGGTGTGCAAACAAGATCAAGATTGGCTATGTTTTGTGAGCATGCATCATTTGTGTCAACCATAGAACCAAAGAAGATAGAAGAAGCTTTGAGGGATGCCGATTGGATCATGGCTATGCAAGAAGAGCTTAACAATTTCACAAGAAATGATGTTTGGGAGTTGGTAGAAAGGCCAAATGACTACAATGTGATTGGAACCAAGTGGGTGTTCAAAAACAAGCAAGATCAAGATGGCATTGTAGTGAGAAACAAAGCAAGACTAGTTGCTCAAGGTTACACTCAAGTTGAAGATCTTGACTATGATGAGACATATGCTCCCGTGGCAAGATTGGAGGCAATAAGGATTCTATTGGCTTATGCTTGTGCACACAACATCAAACTATATCAAATGGATGTCAAAAGTGCATTTCTCAATGGGATCATCAATGAGTTAGTCTTCGTTGAGCAACCACCCGGATTTGAAGATGACAAGAAACCCAACCATGTGTACAAGTTAAAGAAGGCTTTATATGGCTTAAAGCAAGCACCTAGAGCATGGTATGAGAGGCTAAGGGATTTCCTTCTCTCTAAGGGATTCAAGATGGGCAAGGTTGATACAACTCTATTCACCAAGAAGATTAGGAATGATCTATTCATAGTGCAAATATATGTTGATGACATCATCTTTGGATCAACCGATCAAGCTTATTGTGAAGAATTTGGTGCTATGATGGCCAAAGAGTTTGAAATGTCTATGATTGGTGAACTTAGCTACTTCCTTGGTCTCCAAGTAAAGCAATTGAAGAATGGGACATTTGTGAGTCAAGGGAAATACATAAGGGACATGTTGAAGAAGTTTGGAATGCAAGATGCAAAGCCAATTTCAACTCCAATGGGTACAAATGGCAATTTGGATAGTGATCTTGATGGCAATATGGTGAATCAAAAGGAATATCGGTCTTTGATTGGAAGTCTACTCTATGTCACCGCATCAAGGCCGGATATCATGTTTAGTGTTTGCATGTGTGCTAGATATCAAACCTCACCTAGAGAGAGTCATCTCACGGCCGCAAAGAGAATATTGAGGTATTTGAAGCAAACAAGAGATGTTGGACTATGGTATCCCAAGGGGTCAAAGTTTGAATTGATTGGATATTCGGACTCCGACTATGGGGGTTGCAAGATCAATAGAAAGAGCACAAGTGGCACATGTCAATTACTTGGAAGATCACTTGTGTCATGGTCCTCAAAGAAACAAAATAGTGTGGCAATCTCTACCGCCGAAGCCGAATATGTGAGTGCGGGGAGTTGTTGTGCACAATTGCTATGGATGAAATCAACTTTGAAGGATTATGGCCTCAACTTCAAGAATGTGCCATTGCTATGTGATAATGAGAGTGCAATCAAGATGATACAAAACCCGGTTCAACATGGAAGAACAAAACATATTGACATAAGACATCATTTCATTAGAGATCATCAACAAAAGGGAGATATTGCCGTTGAGAGTGTTGGCACCGATGATCAACTTGCCGATATTCTAACTAAGCCACTTGATGAAAAGAGGTTTTGCAAGCTAAGGAATGAATTGAATATTCTTGATTTCTCAAACATGAGTTGAATGTACCCCACTCACTTATTAACATGCCTCTCCTTCGACATTGCAAGGTAAAGTTGATTGATATGTCATTCATCCTATGTTAAGGACTTGCTAGAGCATGTAGACATAATAAGTGGTATGCATGAGCATTCATGATAAATCAAATGAATTTGATGGATATATGTTACCACTATTGCCTCTATGTTTGATTTGATCTAGTGGTGGCATATGACATGTTTGTGAGCTTGCACACCTAGTGTTGAATCTAGAAGATTTGGTATAAGTGTTTAACTCAACATAGGCAAGATAACCCTTATTATGAGGTGTGAAGAAGCTTTTCTTTGGTTCAAATCGAATTAAATATCTTTGGCAAGTGTTCTAGGTTGAACCAAATTTGATAAATTTTAACCTACTCCATCAAACATTGTTCTTCTCTCCACAATTTGATCCCATTTTTGGGTAAGTTGTTGACAAAGGGGGAGAGAAAAAGATGATTCAACATGATAAAGGGGTAAGGTATATAAAATTTTTTTGATGCACACAAGTAGGGGGAGCAAGCTCATAAACAAAGTTGTTGCATTTGTTTGTGCACTTTCATATGACTTGCTTATTGCACATGTATTTAAATTCAATATACATGCTTGTGTGGTGCAATGCTAGTATAGAACTTGGATGATGAAATGATCTACTAGCATGCATAAGATTAGTTTACACGTGGTATCTAGACTTGCCTAAAGTTTTTACAAGTGGTCCAAGAACCTTTACATATAATGTTGATCTCACGGGGTTCTTGAGTTTTGTTGGATGTCTAGTTACTTCATGATGCTAAAGATGGTGTAAAAGGCAACTCCGATTGGTATCACGCTTCAAAGGTCCATTTCTTACACCTTAGCATCATTTTGGTAGAATTACTCTCCCAACACTTCTATCCATGCATATGTGCAAAGCTTTCAATCCAAACTCTATGCACATATGTAGGGGGAGCTAATGCTACCAAAACCGAGTTTGTGATAATTGTCCAAACTTTACTTATAAGCAAAATGATTGGACAAGTATGACAAGTTTAAAACTTTTGTTATCAAAATCATCTTTGTGAGGGTTGTCATCAATTACCAAAAATGGGGAGATTGAAAGTCCCTAGTTTGGTTTTGGCTAATTGATGAAACCTAGGACTAACCTTTGTATCTAAGTGGATGATTTAGATAAAGGTGGTCATTGAATATGAGACATGACATTGACTCATATGACCAAGATGGTAAAGACCAAGATGAAGCTTGGCTCGATGGACTGGTTGTGAAGGTGAAGGGCAAGTCGAGGCTTCGAAGCGAAGGACCATGCGATGGTGAAGCTTGAGCAAGACTTGGCGCCGACGGACCGATGCAACGGTGAAGAGCAAGTGAAATCAAGGTCGATGGATCGAGACGGTCATGTGATGATATGAAATGGATCATATCTTTTGGTGAAACAAAATGGGCTCAAGGCAAAGGTATAACCATAGGGCCATTTTGTTTTACACTCAAGACACCATAGAGGGTGTGAGTGGTTTAGGGTCGATAGCCGAACTATTAAGAGGGGAAGTCTTATCGGTTATTCGACACACGGGTGCCACTAGGTGAATTCATGAAGTGCATTGCATGTAGGGCCTAGTGAGCTAACTGGAAAACCTTTGAAAATGATTGAGAAAAAGCTAACACACAAGCACATGGAGATGTACACTTAATGGTGTTGGCACATTTGCAAAGGTGGCGTTGGTCGCGCTGTGGTTTGCGGGTAGAGAGGGGTTTGGGTTCCTCTCTCCCTCCTGCCGAGCGTGCGAGCGTGGGATTCAGGCGACTTCGGGGAAATGAAATGCCTATTTTCCACTACGCCGAAAGTCGGAAAAGAAACGGAGGCGAACGGAGGTCACAGAGGTGACCGGACGCTGCACCGGACGCAGTCACAGTGTGACCGGACGCGTCCGGTCAGTACAGCGGAGTAGACAGGAGCGTGGGCTAGGGTTTGCAACCGGCGCGTCCGGTCACTCGCGGGACCGGCGCGTCCGGTCAAGCGCCCTGAGGGAACAGCAGTACGCAAGGTCGATCGGACGCAGTGAGCGTCCGGTCACACACGATCGGACGCGTCCGGTCGTCAAGGGAGCTTACTGGACTCCGACCGGACGCTGGCACTGTCGCGTCCGGTCATTCTCTGGAGCGCGTCCGGTCGTTGCTTCGCGGGCGCGCGGTACTGTGCGACCGGCGCGTCCAGTCATCGCGTTTGACCGTTAGCGCGCAGTGACCGTTGGAGGATCTAACGGTCATGTTTGAATTTGAGGGACACGTGGACGGTGCAGGGCGACCGGACGCGGTGAAGCGCGTCTGGTCAGTTTCGACCGGCGCGTCCGGTCATCCCGAGAAAACGGTCAGTGGAGTGGCAACGGCTCTATTTGTTTGGGATGTTTATAAATACTCGTTGGCCGGCCCTTGGGGAGGTCTCTTGGCATTTCTAACACTCTTGTGCATCCTTTGAGCTAGAGCTACTCCTCCCACTCATCTCTCTTGCTTGATTGCAAATCAAAAGTGAGATTGAGTGATCCCAAAGTGCATTGCATAGCTTGAGGGCATCTAGTGGCACTTGTGGGTGGTTTAGCCGGTGGATTTCTTGTTACTCTTGGAGAGTACCGCTCCTAGCCGGCTTGGAGATTGTTGGAGGCGTTGGCAAGATAAGGTGATTGTTCTTGGCCACCTCCGGTTGATTGTGAGAGGTTCTTGTGTTTTCCTCGGCGGGACGCCAAAAGCAACTCTAGTGGAATCCACGTGTCATTGAGTTACCTCACTTGAGAGTGGCGTCTTGCGGTGCCTTGCGGGGCGTGCCTTGAGGGGCAAGTGACTTGAGGGTCACACCGGGGAACCATCTAAGTGTTGGTCGACACAACCGGTGACGTAGCTTGTCGGTGCACAAGTGAACACCGGGTGAACAAAAATATTGTGTCTTTTGTCTCCCGGTGATTGGTCTTCATATTGTATTGTTGTCAATATTGATTGATTATATATCTTCTTGGTGATTGGCAACATCTTCACTCCACCGTCGGTATAAGAATCACAATCCTCTCTCTTGTATTTACATTAACTAGATTATCTTGTGTAGCTCTAGTAGTAGCCTCGCTAGTAGTGTTGTTAGCTTGTTCTCTAGTGTAACTTTAGTGACATAGCTCTTGTGTGAACTAGAGATCTTAATCTACTAGACTTGTGGATAGGAGGCTTGCATCACAACCTTTGGCTAAGCAAAACTCGCTTTACGCCGTTTGCTATTCTAACAAGTTTGCTTAGTGGTATTTATAGAATTTTTATAGGCTATTCACCCCCCTCTAGCCATCTAGGACCTTACAGTATGCCAGGTTCCCGAAAAGGAAAACTAGGTTTGCTCTAGAAATCTAATTGGATATTATGCAACTTGTAAGTGGCCAATGTTCTCTGAAGAAATTTGGACAAGAAAGCAATAATTAACGGCATTGGGATTTGGCTTGATTTCATTACAATTACAAACTAAAAGGACAATCAGAAACCTTACAATAGACGAACACATACAGATGCAGTAATTTCAACAAACCCAAGCACACAATCCTCTTCAAAAAAGATAAAGACGAGGCTTGCAGTTACAAATCATATTTGCTGTAGATTCATGCAGGTTCTTAGAGGTGGGTTTTGTACAACACATGTCATTTTGGCTCAAGTGTTTGTAGCCTTTGGCAGAGAACAGGTCTATATGCAAGTCTTTCACAAACAGGATTGAAAAAAGGGAGTATAGGCCTCATGGCTTCTTCAGGCTACTCACAAAGATATAGAAGCCTTATGACCTTATTACTTACCACGTAGAAAGCTCATATCTTCCGGACAAGAACTTGAGCACCGAACTGGGGTTGGAGGGTTAACATCAGCATCGGTGCATGAGCATAAGATGGCGAAACAGTAAATGCAAACCGCTGAAGGGTCATTGCAAGTGCCACCTTGGCCTCAACCATTGCAAGATTCTGGCCAACACAGATTGTAGGACCAATCCCAAAGGGCAAGTAAGCACCTAGGTGATAGCTCTTGCCATCTGCAAACCTTGATGGATTAAACTCCTCTGCATCGGTGCCCCAGACATCATGGTCATGATGGATGGCAATAATAGGGAAGCCAAGCCGTGTGCCAGCCGGGATGTCTAGTTTACCCAGCTTGATATCCCTAGTGGCAGTCCTATTGACGGATGTAGCTGGAGGATACAGCCTGAGGGTTTCTTTTAACACCATAGTGACCTGATCTCATGGCAACACAGCAAAAATATTAGTACTACAAATATAGCATAAAATCATCTCACAAGCACTAAAATATGTATGAAAATTCAAATAGATAGACTCACAATTTTGAGATCACTCAGGTTTTCCGCATTAGGGTGCTCATACTTTCCGCACACTTTAAGAACTTCATCACGGGCCTTGACTTGCCACTCTTGATGCAATGCAAGAAGAAGTATTGCCCATGTCAACAAGTTCGCTGTTGTTTCCTTCCCAGCAAAGTAAAATGTCTTGCACTCATGAATTATCTCTTCAATTCCCATTTTGTATTCGCTCCCAGCTTTGCTGGCTGATAGCATTAACCCAAGCAAATTTTTTGAATCCTCGCATTTCGTTCCATTGATTTCAATCAATTTGCGCAAGGAGCATTGGATTTCCTGGTTTAACCAATGCCTTTTTCGGTTCTTCTTTGTTGGTACAAACCTATGGTGAAACAAGTCATATAATGATGTATCTATACACTTCCATTAAATAGCGTGGATCCTAAGAATGCAGTGAAAAGAGACAATCTCACCTGAAGCCAGGAATGTAAACAGTCCTCATTGCAAGAAGAGCAAGCATCATCTGTTCCTCTTGCAATTGAAAAATTCGTTTTCCCTCCTCGTAGCTACTTCCAAATGCCACACAGGAAATGACATCTGCACTCAAAGTGTGGAATGCTTTATGGACATCGATCTCAAACTCAGTGCGGCTTCCACCTTCGTTCTCCCATTTATCCAGAACAGATGACGCCGCAGCTGCTATTTCTGGTATCCAAGCCTACAAGGGACAAATATTGAGTTCAGTGGTAAATGATACTTGATTAGCTGCACCCATCAGATAACCATGCAAATCAGAAAGAAGAAACACAGACCACAGATGAACATTAACTTGCCATGCTAAGTTCCACATATGGGTTCAATACAAGTATATTCATTAAGTAAAAGCTAAATTCCACACTTGTCACATCAAAGGGGCATCAACATCACATTTACTAAGGACTAATGTTTTCAGCAAAATTGATTGAAAGTCTAAACCTAGTAGTTCTATAAATGAGTTAAAAGAACGCTGGCACATACTCTTACGAAACAATCACAAAAGTAATAACTTAAGCTCACATTAGCACAAGATTCTAGCAAGACATACACCCCCTAGTTGTTGAGATAGAAAAAAAAATTGCTACCAGGTGTGATTTATCAGTCTCACAAATTTTCATGTTCCAAGTCTCAAAAAACACCTCCTCACCTTCACCCTCTCCATGTTAAACGCCGGCGAAATCACGCGGCGGTGGCGCGCCCACGTCTCCCCAGAGAGCCCAGAGAGCCCCTCGCCAAAGAGCTGCCTGGCGAGCGGGTTGTTGCCGCCGGCGCCCGCCTTATCAAAGGCCCCCGTGGAGTCGGTCATGGCGGCCTTCACGAGCTCCGGATCGAAGACCACCAGCCGCGGCCGGGGCCCGAACCAGTACACGAACGGCCGCCCGTACCGCGCTGGCCAGACCGTGTACTGCGGCGTGGCGCGGGCGACGACGCCATCGTGGCGGAAGGAGGGGAGCGGTGCGGACCTGGCGGTGGCTAGCAGGTCGCGGTAGTCGGCTGCGTTACCGGAGAGCAGGCTGCGTGGCGGCCACCGGATTCCCTGCCCCCGCAAGCGGCGTTCCAGGCGGAGCGGGACCCAGAGGAAGGAGTGGAGCAAGCGGAGCACGTACTGGGAGGCCGCGAGGAGCGCGGCGAAGAGGAGAGCGGAAGAGAGGGCCGCCATTTCTTGCTAGTGCTACTCTGCGGACTTCGATACTTGCAACTGGGAATTAGCTTGGCTCCGATGGAGAACCGCAACTGGGAGCAGGTGACTGAAGCTTTTATTAAACCACAGGGAGGAGAAGCTTTTATGCAACTGGGAGGAGAAGCATCGCATTGACTTTTTCGGGGAACCGAGGCTACCGTCTTCCCGTTAGATTCCTTTCATCTCGTATACACAGATACGACAAAACAGCCTATTTACAAATAGGGAAAATAGGTCTCGGCAGCTGGGAATTAGTTTTATAGCTATTGTCTCACAAATTTTTATGCCATTGCTTGCTAGTGCTACTCCCTGTTACTCTGCGGACTTCGATACTTGCAACTGGGAATTAGTTTGGCTCCGATGGGGCATGGAGGAGAAGCATCATATTGACTTTTTCCCGTTAGGGCCTTGTTTAAATCTCAAATATTTCTCCAAATTGTACTATAAAAAAGAAGATTTCCCATCACATCAAAATGCCGGCACATGCATGGAGTACTAAATATAGATGAAATCAAAAATTAATTGCACAGTTTTGTTGTATTTTGCGAGACGAACATTTTGAGCCTAATTAGTCAATGTTTGGACAATTTTTACAAAATAAAAAACAAATGCTACAGTGCAGCACAGTACTGCACAGTGAATCAGCCGCCGCCGATTCCGAGCATCTAAACACGCCCTAGATTCCTTTCGTCTCGAACACACATACGACAAAACAACCTATTTACAAATAGGGAAAATAGGATTATAATTATCTAAAAATAATAGCCAAATCAATCATGACAATCAAGCGGCTTAGATATGTGCGAAACCACATACAGGTCTGGTCGATTTCAAATAATGGCCATGTTTACAAACTTTGTAATCTATACCTACCTAACACTAAAGAGGCAAAATTTCAGGTTTTTTTTTGTCCATCCATTCTTTTTGGTCTATCTTCCTCTAACTACCGAGTAATGGAGGGTTTCTTTTGTCCAGACTTATATATATAACCCGTGCTCATACGAGTTAGAATAGCTCGCGTCTAGACCAATATGGAGTAGGAATCCTAATATAAATAGATTCCTCAGATTCTGAATACTCTAAATATAATTCTTAATAATCTATACCTAATAATAAAGAGACAAAATTTCAGGCTCTTTTTTTTCGTCCGTCCATTATTTTTATCTATCTTCCTCTGACTACCGAATAATGAAGAGTTAACTACCGGTAGTCGAGAGTTTTTTTCCATCTCTATACTTATATGACCCTAAATAGTTAGGATAAATAGATCTCTCCGAGTATGAATAAACTGAATATGAATACGAATCCTAATTCAAATAGACAATAGCTATAATAGGGAGTATGATTCTTATTCATATTGGTTTCAGTCACAAAAATTGAGTTTAAACTCCAGTTCAGAACTCAGATTTTTTCACGACCCAAAATCGAGTATGTGATGTGCTCCTCCCCTCCATAAATACGGAAGCAAAATGCCATCATATCATTATATTATTATATTATATATGCTCTTAATAATAAATAGAAAAGAATAAGAGTTATTTTGGTCTGGTCTCCTCCTAGCTAACTAACCACTGTGCTTTTATGATCCAAATACAATGTGTTCTCCTAATCTTTTCCTATTCAAATACGGTGCCTTTCTTGCGCTGCGCACGAGAATCCATAGTATATACGTATCCTCTTCTACTCTTTCGAATCAAAATATGCTACGCACCAGAATCCACAGTATATACGTATCCTCTTCTACTCTTTCCAATCAAAATATGTGGATATATTTCGGACAGCCTGTACAGCATGTACAAGCAGTTGATAGCCGCAAGGTCGCCCAAGCACTGTGCCACGCCCTGCACGCTGCTGAAGACGTATTCCATTTTCTGACGGAGTAGTACAGAAGATGATAAAAAAGGTAAGAAAAAACAAAAACCTGAATTTGCTTCTCCAGTTCTATGGCTCGGTAGTAGCTAAGATCAATATTTTATTAATTTATTTAATTGATACAATAGCGTAGAGTTCGTCATAGGTCAACTTTGTTTCTAGATCTGGCAGCACAGCGTCCTGGTTCCTAAGGAAATCGTCGTCGCTCTGCTGGTTCTACACAGTGTCCTGGTTCCTAAGGAAATTGTCGTCGCTACTGCTACCCTTGTAGCATACCATACCACCTCTAAATTTCAATTTGCCCATCCACTAAGAACAACCAGGTGCTACGGCTGCAAAAAAATGCAACGTATACTTGTTCTACCTGCATACGTGGAGTGGCTTCATGCTCCTTGTTGAATTCTACCGTTTTATTTGGAGCGAAGTAAATATTGTTCAGTATATAAATAATTCACATATATTTTCTTTCTTATCAATGACCATTAGAACATGGAAAATTTTGCTACTTAAATATAAAGATATTCATCATGTTGTCTATTGTATTATGCAACTACATACTTATTGCTAAAATATTCCATCAAATGAAAAATTTGAAACGATCCCCAAAATATTGACAAGTTTAGATAGAACCTTACTCAATCGAGGTGTAGTAAGCATAGCTAAAGCCATGATCAAGGATATTGGTCTTTCTCAAACTCCGTGTACCATCTAGAGTTTTTTGTTTCACCCATTGCAACGCATGGGCACATTTGCTAGTTGTCTATAATTCAAGAGGCTAAAAGTGAAGTAGCAGAAGATGGGACGGTAGTCACGAACAAAGATGCTACCGGCATGGATCTTAGCAAATGGCGTGAATTACTCTGCTCACACCTAAGTGTTCGTCCGCCGGACGCTCGCTTAGGTAGCCTTTGGTTAAGAGGCGAGATGGAATGGAATCTTCCTGACTCTGTTTTCTAGAACGGGGTAATTTCTATTTCTGGTTGGTTAGTGGAATGGAATGATCCCTGTTTTCTGTTTGGTTAGGAGGATAAAGTGAGGTGGACCTGTTTGGATGAAGGGATAGAGATAGGATATCTTCATATTATCACCTCTCTCATAATGTAGGTATTCTTATCACCTTTGTATTGAGAACATACTGTTGCCATTATATTACATGTCGTGATTACTTTGTCTCACCATTGTATTAACTAATTTAAAATTAAATTACCTGTTAGCAGGACACACATATATTGCCATATGAAATCAACATGGATATATTAAAAAAAGACATTGCCATCTAAAATCACCACAAATATATCTAAAAAAGACAAATGCATATGTAACATTCAAGTGCACAGTTTGCCAGAAAGGTCTTGACTCACACATATTAGCAAGTGCCAAGACTACAGCTTGTACCAAGTTCTTGGACACAATAGAAGTTCAAGGCTTATACATAATAGTTGGAAGCCTTACAAATAGTATAGGTCTTAACCTACCACATAATACACAAACCCATGATAGTAAATTCAAGGCTAGTCACAATATGTAGTTCAAACATTGGAATTAGTTAACCACGGCTAATTGTCTCATGTGGTGCAAGCAAAAGAAGCAGTGAAGTCACTATTTCACTATCCTGGGAACCTTGCAAGTAAAAGAACCATTGAAGTCCCTATTTCACTGTCCTGGGAACCTCTCAAAGACAAACGTAGCCACCCATATCAACTTGTGTTCAAAAGGAAGGTTGTAGAATGCGTGTCCCATGTCTTTGTTGGCCACCAAATACTGAAAGTCCAGATTTAAGTGGGCGGCATCGAAACCTGGAAGGTTAATCAACATGCTAAACAAATCATCTGGTAAATCATTGGTGGGGGGCTGTGGTGGGGGTGCAACACATGCCTTCTCTATAGCTTCAGCAAGTCTGTCATCAACATGGCTGATTACAGCAATCAGCCTATCCACTTTATCCCCACCAATCATAGCTTTCTTTGGCTTGCTTGCTGATGAGGTAGCCCCTTGATTAGATGGAGAGGGAGTGGCCTCACTCTCACCATTTGCATTCAACTCATTCACATCATTTGCATTTAGGTCTTCATTTTTAGTGTTAGCTTCTTCAGTACCTGATGCAGAATTTAAATTCTTGGCAAACTTTCCTGTAGCCATACTATTTCCAAATATTGTCCGCATCTCACCATAGTTTGGAAGATGCCTGTTCAAGAATTCAGCATCAGCCTTGTCATCCTACAATGGATAAAATGGAAGTTTAGTTAGAAGCAAACAATTAGAACTTAACATGCTGGTTTAGTTTTTTTCAAGTATACCTTAACATAATCATTGTAGTGGTCCTCATCAAGAGTGATTATGAAGTTGTCCTCATCCCAACCAGTAGCACTCACTTTCCTAAGCCTTGTCATCTTTGCAAACTTTCTTTGTTGTGTCTTCGAATGATTTTTAACTTGGTCTCTAGTCTTCATGGTCCTGAACTTTTCATTCACAGCTTTAGCACAAGTGTTCAAATGGACTTTCTTAAAGCCAGAACATGTCTTTCAGTCTTTGTGCCACTAGCCACTAGATTGGCTAGGTAAGTCAGCATGAAAACAGTCTCTGGTGCTATCCATACAGCATGTCCATTTGTTCCCCCAACTTCCTCGTTCAGGTCTTCCATGACCCATCATATACAAAACCAGGAAACACAAGTGCATGGATTAGTAACGAATATGTAACCATGTGTCCATTCAAATCAAAATTCAGTAAGACATGAGTATACAAATTAAAATTCAGCACAACTGATCCACAATTGTTTGTCTAAATACATAAAAATACATAGTGATACTACATATTAATTTGCATAATAGTTTTGACGGTTTGCCCACATCTGATCCACAATTGTTTGTCTAAATTGAACGGTTGCAGCATGCTCACTTGCTTGTCTAGTATATGATGTAGCATGGGTTTGAATTGACCAATTCGAATCTTGAATGATGAACTCATCAATCCCATTTGCTATGACAAAATTTTGGACTATGAAGCAAGCTACAACTATATCTACTTGAGTTTGAAAAGGGAAGAATGGAGTTGCATCATCAAGAATTTTGAATCTCCTCTTAAGTGAACCAAATGCATGCTCTACAGTCACACAAAGAGATGAGTGCCTAAGGTTGAATAACTCCTCATTTTGGACCGGGTTATTCCCCCACTCATTCAAATGGTACCTAACTCCATGGAAAGGAGGCAAGAATCCCAGTTTGGCTCCATAACAGACATCAACAAGATAGAATTTTCCTAGTATATTGTAGAAAAGGTGATCACATTTAGTTATTGTTGACGGTCTCTGACGTCAATTATAAATCGTCAACATAACTTGCATATATATTTAATTTCATCACCAAACATAGGTATAGGGGTTTAAACTAATGAATTTCATGAGCTTTGGTGAATATTTGTATGCAAGAGGATTTATCCAAAAAAACAGCCCTGGGACCACTGTCATAGACTCTAAACAAGTAAACTGGCGACAACAAGTGATTTAACCCGTGAAAATTGCGAAAGACAACTCTAGCAGGTTCAAGAAGATACCAGACCGAAGCGTGGGCCAAAAGTCCACCATAGTGGGCTAGCCAGCTCACTAGGGAGGCCGTCCGGCCTAGTGTGGGGCCCACTTATCCTCCGCCGCCTCGTACTCCTTCCTACGATATACACCATTGATTCTAAGGCGGTTTTAGGTCAGTTGATCCAATGGTGGTCGAGGGAGGTGACGTGGATCAATGACATGGCAATTCCTTGCCCTCTACTCCATTTCCCCTATATATACCAGCCCCTGCCCCCCTCCTTGGAGCCATCCAAAAACCCTAATTCATATCCTCCTCTTCAGGATCAGTTGTAGTAGAGAAAATATGGAGATAGGAGAGGAGAGAGATCTGAGGAGAAGCCGGATCTGTCGGATTCTTCTCAACTTTGTATCTCTATGGATTTGATTCATCATTGAGTTATATTTAGGTTCTTCTATTGGTATTTTTAAGTTCTCTAGTTAATTGAATTCAATCTTTACTATATTTTATTTATGGGAACTCCGCTTGCATTAAGTGCTCTAATTATAAATTGTGATTAGAGTAGTAAACCCTAGTGTAGACGTAGTGTCTAGGCTAGAGTTTACCTGAGTTTGCGCCCAATCTCATGGTTAGTTGTGGTAGCCCTAGAGGTGACAGCTCTGTCAAGCTATTGTAATCCACCACATTTGGATTGGTGTTTCGTAGAGCTTAGGCAGCCTTCTCCTGACTACTTTTTCTCACCTCTTTCGAGAGTTAGAAAGGTACTGTTGCTCCAAAGTATAGTAAACTTGATCCTTAGTTATCTAGTATAAGCCATAGAAAACCCCTCTCTACCCAAAAAACACTTTTCTATCTTTATCTTTTGACGATCTTGATCCTTACTAGTAACACTTCACGTTCCCTGTGGATAAATACGATACTCTAGAATACTCCCGAGTGAAAGTACAACAGTATCCGTGCACTTACGATTTTTTTTGTGTGCGTTAACAAATACCGATAGTTATCAAAAATTAGCATAACGAAATTAAGTTAGTGGTTTATTTTTGTTACCTTTATGGAACACGAAGTCCATTAGGGTATTTGAAAGCCCTAGTTTGGTTTTGGATAATTGATGAAACCTAGGGACTAATCCTTGTACTAAGTGTGTAGACATGAAAGGATGGTCCCATGCTAAGTGGTGAAGCAAGAGGATGATCATGGTGGATGATGATGGCCAAAAGATGATGAAGTGCTTCACATTTGGAAAAGAAGAAAGAGAAAAATAAAAACCAAGGAGATCAAGGCAAAGGTATAAGAGGTTTTTGTTTTGGCACTTAAGACATCATAGAGGGTGTAAGTGCATTTAGGATTGATAGTCGTACTATAATGAGGAGAAATCTTTGGCTAATCGGTTATCGAGTGCCACTAGGTGACATTGTTCTTGCATATGCATTTAGGAACGTAGTGTGCTAACTTTGACCCCTGTAAAATGGTTTGAAAAATGCTAACACATGTGTACACAAGTTCTACACTTTATGGTTAGCAACTTGGTAGCAAGGGCGAAGTGGTTGCGAACATAGAAAATGAAAAGGAGGCGAAGGTGCGCGATCGGTCGCTGGCGCCGGTGAAAGCCCTAGTTTAGTTTTGGATAATTGATGAAACCTAGGACTAACCTTTGATCTAAGAGTGTGAATTAGATAAGGTGGTCCAATCCAAGTGGTGGAGCAAGTTAGAGGTCCATGGTGATGAAGGTGGACATGAAATGAAGATGATCAAGCTTCAACTTGGAAAAGAAGAAAGAGAAAAACAAAATGGGCTCAAGGCAAAGGTATATTGATAGGAACCATTTTTAGTTTTCACTCAAGACACCATAGAGGGTGTGAGTGGTTAAGGATCGATAGCCGTACTATAAAGAGGGAAAATCTTTGGCTAAGTGGTTATCAAGTGCCACTAGGTAACATTGTTCTTGCATATGCATTTAGAAACCTTGTGTGCTAACTTTGACCCCTGTAAAATGCTTTGAAAAATGCTAACACACATGCACACAAGTTCTATACTTTGTGGTTAGCAATTTGGAAGCAAGGACGAATTGGTTGTGGACTTAAAAATGAAAAGAAGGCGAAGGCTAGTGACCGGACGTTGGACCCATAGTCCGGTCATTTTTAGCGTTGGCGCTGTGACTAGCCTAGAGGGCAGGAGAATCACCGGACATTGGCCAGGGCTCAACTGGCGTGTCCGGTCACATGTTGGAAGGCGGCGCGGTAGCGCGATTGGACATACCGAGGTCGCGTCAGGTGGACCATGACATACGCTGACATCAGCCTCGCGGGCATGTGCAGAGAGAAGAAGAGTTGACTGGACGCTGGCGTGTGTCAGGTCAACATTGACCTAACGTGTTCGGTCGATGTTTTTTCGCTCTGGGAGATTATTAGAGTTGATCGGACTTGGCTTCCCGCGACGTCAGGTCGTTGGAGGTGCGCATTCGATCATTCATTAATAGCACTGGCTCGGGACTTGACCGCTGGGCTCTGGCGGCTGAGGTTTGAAGGGAGGTGACACATGGACGGCTATGGTTGATTGGACACTGGCGTGTGCGTCTGGTCAAGATCCACTTGCCTGTCCGGTCAGGCCGTGAAAGCAAAGAGCTGGGGGCCAATGGCTCTATTTGTTGGGGCTCCCTATTTAAGTGCTTTGGCCGGCCCTTGGCTCTTACACTTGGCACTTTGATATACTTGACATCCTTATGAGCCTAGGCAAACACCTTCTACTCATCTCGTTCATTGATCAATCATTATAGTGAGACTGGGAGTGATTCCAAGTGCATTTGCTTGAGTGATTGCATCTAGTGGCACTTGGGGATCGTTGTGGCTGCTGATTTCTTATTTCTCTTGGTGGTTGCCATCACCTAGACGGCTTGGAGCAACGTAGGAGCTTTGGCACATGTTGGTGATTGTTTGTGGCTGGCTCCAGTGATTGTGAGGGGTCTTGTACCTTCCCCGGCAAAGAGCCAAAAGGTAACTCTAGTGGATTACTCATGTCATTGAGTTACCTCATTTGTGGGTAGGTTCTTGCGATGTCCAATTGTGTGGACGAGGTTCGTGCAACACCTCTTAGCCGCCAAACCACCAAGTATTGGTCGACATAACAAGGACTAGCATGCCGACAAGCACGTGAACCTCAGAAGAAAAATCATGTCTCTTGTGTGATTGAATTTCTCCTAGTGATTGGATTGTCTACATCTTGTGATTGGTTCATTCCTCGACGCGGCGGTATAATCACCTTACTCACTCTATTACTTTCCCACAAACTAGTTGTAGCAAGCCCTTTAGTGTAGCTAGAATTGAGAGCTTGCTTAGCTTAGTTTCATCTGGTGAAGCTCTTTAGTATAGCCTTGTTGAGAGCTCTTAGTGAGTAGTGACATAGCCACTTGTGTGGATAGAGATCATAGCAACTAGATTTGTTGGGTAAGTGGCTTGCAACCCTTGTAGAGCTAGAGCAAGTTTGCATTTCACCGTTTATCATACTAATCAAATTGCTTTAGTGATCTTGTAGAGTTTTAAATAGGCTATTTACCCCCCTTTAGCTATATTAGGACCTTTCAAGTGGTATCGGAGCCGTGGTCACCGTTTGATTGAAGGCTTAACAACCTCGGTGTCAAAGATGGCTCAAGTTGTGTTCAACCATATGGGGGCAAACCACCGTTCTTTAATGGCACATGATATGTGTCGGTGTTTGGTCCCGTGGGGGTCCTAAGATGACGAGTGAATGCGTGTCCCTAACCCGGATGGTGATGCAAGGGGGAATACACGGGGATTTATCCTGGTTCGGGCAAAGAAGGCCCTACGTCCAGCGGGGGGAGAAAGTTTTGTATTTCCTTGCACCTAAGTGCTTGCATAGGGGTTACAAGCTGGCGAGACAGGGCGCCGAGCCCAAGTCTCAAAGAAAGTGAAAGAGTACAAGGGGGGTTGCTTGAGATGTTGATCTCTGAGTTGGGTGCCTTTGCTTGCTGGAGCTTGGTTTCTCACTTGCCTCCTCTCCCTTTGTAGAGCCCTGACCTGCCCTTTTATAGGGTAAGAGGAGGCTGGGACACCGGGGTGCCTTGAGGTGAAGTTTTGTCGATTCCTGTGGA
Organism: Saccharum hybrid cultivar R570; assembly: GCA_038087645.1. Taxonomy (NCBI): domain Eukaryota; kingdom Viridiplantae; phylum Streptophyta; class Magnoliopsida; order Poales; family Poaceae; genus Saccharum; species Saccharum hybrid cultivar. The sequence goes on from JAQSUU010000496.1 coordinate 23,878,064, forward strand.
GGTGGCTATAGCGTCATGCTCCAGGAATGGGCGGCCATCCCAGGACACCGTGATCACGTTGGGGACGAGACGGTGAAATGACCCTTAGTCCTGTGCCACGTCGGCCTTCCTTTCCCGCTGACTGATGACGGTCGTTGAGGCTGGGTTGAGGCTAGGCGGATAAGGCCGAATCCTCTAGATCGCGGGGTACGGACCTTGTCGTATCCTTCCTCGAGGGTGGCTGGTGACAAAACAGTGTGCGGTAAGGTGAGCATAGTGACAGATTTCACCTCCCATCCCGGGATGGGTGGTAAAAAGTGAAGACTGACACTAGTGTTGTTCCCATGTCGGTCACGGTGTGTTGCCATGTCGGTAGGTGGTAGCAGGTAATTGCATTGAATGCTCTAATTTTTGTCTCGAAGTAGGTGAATAGGGTGGATCGAGCATACTGACCAGGGGTCGTGCGAGCCGGAGATTTGCCGGTGGCCGAATGAACCTCGTGCGAGTCAGAACATAGCCGAGGTGCCTTATTGAGTGAGCCTCGTATGAGTCGGGACGCGGTCGAGGCGTCTCGTCGAGGGTGCCTCGTACGAGTCGGAGTCGGAGCGGGGTCGAAGCGTTTCGTCGAGCCGGCCTCGTGCGAATCGGAACGTGGTCGAGGTGTATTGTCTGCCATTATTTAGCCTTGCTGTGTTAGTGTATTAGTGTTTCGCTCCTTCTCATTGTTGATTACGGGTACCCCTATACTGTTGGTACTGACAGTAGCCCCCGAGCCTTTGGATGAGTGTGGTTCACTTGCTCAGAGGCTTTGTCGGTTAATGAACTGGAGTCATAGCGTCGTAGTTTTTTCCGGTGGGGGCGCGCGAGTGCACCCGCCGGGTGTAGCCCCCGAGGCTTTGGTGGAGTACTTGGACTCCACCGAGGCCTTTTGCGTGCTCTTTTGAGGAATCGGTCTCGCATTGTGGTGTTTTTCTGTTGTATTTTTGGTTTCTTGCGGTCGAGCCCCCAAGCCTCGTATGTGTGAGGTCGATCAGAGTCTTGACTGTCTTCTATCATTCGACCCTCACGCTCCTTTTTTAGAAAAATGAGGAGGGGTACGGGACGTCATACTACCCTCGTTTGGGCGAGTCCCGATGGCCTCTGGTGAGCTACTAACGGGAAAATTCGAGTGAGTGCCCGTGCTCCATTCGATAGGAGTCGGCTAGTGGCCCGGAGGCGCTCTCAAGAATGCCAAGGAGTGGTCGTGTGGATCTCGATTCCTTGTGATGGAACTCGAGGGCTCGATGCCTCCCTCTGAGGGGATTCCTATGTCGACCTTCTCCTATAGCCTTGAATATGTCTTGGGGTGCCTCGAGAGCGTGGCTCGAGCCCTGGCCATGTATGGGCGCATCCCTAGTCGTCCCTAACTCTGTCACTCGAGGGCAGCTATCGAACCCTAGTCGAGGGCCATCTTCCACTCCCTCGAGACTCATACCGGGCTCGGAGCCCGTTTCCCGGGTGTCTGGGAATATCCGTCCGCGGATCCTTCCCCTGCCCGTTTGTCGGGCGTGCTTTTTTAGGAGGGGAAGCGAGATCGGCGCGGTAGTGGGCGGCGTGGTGTGATGGTTACGACGTGAATAGCGGCCACGTGCCCATATCTGCGAGTTTTGAGGAAACGGTTAGGTAAGGGCATTAAATGCAAAAACTGCTCCTACCTTTTCACGCGCCCGTTGGGCTTCCATCGGGGCTATAAGAGCAAGGCCCGGGGTCCGTTTTCCACCACAGGTCCTTTGCATTCTTGCCCTAGATTGTTTCTCTGCCCCCCTGCGCCCTTCAGCCTTCATCCAGCGCTGCCGCCGTTGTTTTTCCTTGCCTGCGTAGCTTCCCGGCGGCAATGGCAAGCAAGAGCCAGCTCCTCCCTACTGACGAATGGGCTGGCTCCTCGGTGACAGAGAAGAGGTTGGAAGAGCTGGTCCGTGATGGGCTGCTGCGGTCGAAGACGAGCCGGTCCCAGCCGAGAGCCGGCGCCCCCGGAAGGCTATGTGGTCAGTTTCATCTGCTTCCACGAGAGGGGATTCAGCGTGCCGCCAGCCCCTTCATGCGTGCGCTTCTCCACTATTACAAGGTGGAGCTGCACCACCTCGCCCCCAACACCGTCTCATAGGCCGCCATTTTCGCGGCGGTCTGTGAGGGGTACCTGGGGATGGATCCGCAGTGGAACCTGTGGCTCCATCTCTTCAGGGCGGAGTTCTTCGCCAAGAAGGCGGAAGAGCGGGGGACGCGGCACATGGTGCACGCGGGGAGCTGTGTGCTACAGGTCCGGTCTGGTCGTAGCGACCAGTACATCCTGGCGCAGCTGATCTCCTCGAACAGCGGCTGGCACGACGGCTGGTTTTACCTTCGCAATGACGAGGGTCAGCTGCCAAGGTATACCGGCCGGGTGCTGGTGGCTCGAGAGGAGAACTAGTCGTACGGCGCTGTGGACGTTGAGAAGCCATGGCTGGACCCGCTGCTCGTCGCGTTGCGGAAGCTCCGTCAGTGTGGACTGATGGCAGCGGCGGTGGCCGCGGCATTCCACCGTCGGAGGGTGATGCCGCTGACGCTGCGCCGACTCCGGCTCGACCAGATGACGCCGGAGGTGGCGTTGGAGGGGAGCAGGATGTCCCACGAGTCTCTCCCCCTCGACGAGGTCGTCCGGCGCATGCACCAGATGGTGGAGAATTTCAAGCCAGAGGACGTCGACAGGGTGCCGATGCGGCCTACCCAGGGATTTGAGCCCTTGGTAAGCATTACTGCTAGCATCTTCCAAGTTTGTTTGTTTTCGGACTCTTTTTACTGATTTAGTCGAGGTCGATGTACAGGATTTGTCGGCTGTGAGGGAGACGCGGCCGCCGCTTCCAGAGGACCAGCCTGCTCAGGAGGTTCAACGCCACCAGGCATCCCAGAAGAAGAAGAAGGATGCTGCCAAGAAGGGCCAGATTCGCAAGGCCAAGGAGCGGGAGGAGCTAAAGAAGCGTCGGCGTCAGTAGTGCCTTGACGGGCTTCCCCTCGAGGAGTCTCCCTCCGAGACGGTCTCGGGGGAGGACGACGACGACGACGACAGTGATGGGGACGACGACGCCTTGTCACGGTATGACGCCGCGATCGGTCTGGCGGACCTCCCCGATGTGCGCCCCTTTCTGGAGCCCGTCGAGGGGTCGACCTCCCAGGCATTGGGGCTGACCCCCGTGACTGTCGAGGTGGAGGAGGAGATGGAAGAGGTGGGCGTCAAGGCAGGCCCCTCGACGGGAGGGGCCGCCTCATCTGGGACCCCACAAGAGGGGTCGACGATGCTGCCCCTGCGAGCCTAGGCTCCGCGTGTTCATCCGGCGGTTGGGACAACGCCACCAACGTCATCATCTGGGGCGCCGCCTACGGGCGTGAGGACCCGAGGCCAGCTGGCCTCGGAGGCGCAGAGGGCCCAAGGCGCCTAGCCAATCAGGGCTCCAAGGAGCACTCGACCCGCAGGGGGGCCAACGGCAAGGCCGCCGCAGGTGCCATCGGGGGTCTCCGATCTGCCGGGGTCGAGGCCCCTGCTTCCCCTTTTTGGGTAAGCTTTTCTGCCCCGTTCTTTGTAATTAGCAGTCCTATTTCTTGGTCCGACGTATTTACTTATTCCTTAGGCACAAGCGCAAGGCGGAGCTCGCGGGTCTGACTCCTGTGAAGGCGCTCCGGTCGAGCGCCGTCGTAATAATGCGGACGGCGGCTGATGACATCGCCTGGGTCGAAAGACTCCAGGCCGCGATGGAGCGTCTGAGGCAGCGGGAGGCGGCTGCCCAGGCGGGAACGGGCGCCCAGGAAGCTGCCGGTTCCAGCCCTGAGGAAGCTGCCGGTTCCAGCCCTGCTGTGCAGGGGTCGGGGCCGTCGGAAGCGACGGCGCCCAGCACTAGTGGGGCGGAGCCTGGGTCGACGTTGACTGCCCAGGCTTCTGTTGAGGCCACAGAGGCCAGAGCATCCGCCCGTGATGCGGGGCGGGCGGATGTCGAAGAGGTGGCGGTGGAGGTCCCGCCGGAGGCGGGACAGGAGGCGACGCAGCCGGGGGAGCTGCAGCCGCAGCAGGACCGGCCGGCGGAGCCGACGGTCAAGGTGGAGAGTGGGGCGGTCGCGCCCCCGCCCGTGGTCCTGGTGGTGGCACCGGTGATTGAGGCACCAGCCCTGGCGCAAGGGCCGACCCCGGCCGTGGTCGACCTCACCCTTGATGATTCCCTTGTCGACAAGGGGAAGCAAGTGATGGGCGTCGAGGGGGTCGAGGTCGCGGACCAGGGCAGTCCCTCCGTGGTGGTCAAGGGCGGCGATGCTGCGGACCAGGCCGGTCCTTCCACGGTGCCGGAGAGTGTCCCGGTCGGGTCACCGGTCGTATGGCCGGACCTTGCCGGGCTCTCCCTTGTGCGGGCAGAGGAGAAGTTGCCGCGCTGGGGGGTCATCTCTCGAGTTCAGGGACGCATCCAACCCTGGCGTGGAGCCTGTCTTCACGCTCAACGATGGAGACAAGGTGCACCACTAGCAGTACCTCAAGGGTCTCCGGCAGCACACAATGCGATCTCTTCGTGTGGCCTTGGAGGCCCTGTCACGAGGCATGTCAGACGCTCTTGAGGTAAGTCGGGTTTGGTAGTTTTTCGCATTCTTTATATCCCCTTTCTCTGGTTCTAATTTTTTTTATTTCTGAACCATGGTCAGGAGCTTAAGGAGCTTTCCCACCGCAAGTCGCTTTTCATTCGTAATGAGAGCGGCGTGTGGGCGGCGCTCACCCGGCAATGGGCTCTGGTCGAGGAGGCCAACTAGCGGCTCTCCCATCAGAGTGCCGAGGCGGCCGAGCTTCGCGTCGCTTGTGCAGCGGTCAAGGAGGAGGCGGCGCAGGCCCGGGCGGCTGAGGCCACGGCGTGTGAAGACGCGACAAGGGCCTAGGAGGAGGCTGCCAAAGCCTGTGAGGCTCTCGTGCCATTATCGGCGCGTGTAAAAGAGCATGAGGAGGACGTCACCCTTGTCAGCAGGCACCGCGACACCCTCAACGTCTAGATCGGGCAAGTGACTGCTCTCTTCGAGGCCTTGAAGAATGAGGTTGCGACGCTGAGCGGAGTCGTCCGGGAGAGGGACGAGGCTCTTTCGAATGCCTGCCAAGAGATCGAGACGTTGAGGGCGGCTGTTCGTGACAGGGATGGCGCTCTCCAAGCGCTTGAGAAGACATGCGGGGGACTTCGCAACGAGGTTGTGGGCTGGCAGACCCACTCCGAGGGTAAGTTTTTGTCATATAGTGGCCTTGGTGGCGAGTTGCCAAGCTTGCGCTCACTTGATGTTTGTGTCCCAGAGTTGGAGGAGCAGCAGGCGGCTCAAGTGACGGCTACCTCCTTCCAGAATCTCTTCGAGGCCGAGGCCCAGTGGACCCAGTTGCTCCAGGGCGCCATCTCCTTCGTGTGCGACGGCCTGGGGGTCGAGCCTGATGTCGACACTGATGAGGACATCCCGAGGAACTCCTTTGTCCGCTGGATGGTGGCGCTGGGCCGCCTTGTCCGAGAGAGGATACGAGGCAGCCTTCATCACGGCGTGAAGAGGGCACTGGCCGTCGTTCGATCCGGGTTCATGTACGACATGGACCTCGTTGCTGATGGCTTCATCACCGATCCAGATCGGACGGACGAGGAGAACGAGGACGCCTGCCTGGGCCTGATTGGAGCCGCCGAGGGGCCTGGAAGTTGTTTGGCCAAGCTTTTTGAGATCGAGGTGGTTCCGCCTACCAACGACGAGGGCCTGTGAGCCAAATCTGGGCGTAGAGGCCCATGTAATAGTTTAGTGTTTTTGACTTTGGTCATGATGGCCTCGGAGGCCTTAAGCACTCAAAATGTAAACCTACACTGGTCATTTAAGTTTTGTTTGAGTTTTTCTTCCCTTTATCGCTTGAGTCACGTTCTCGTATGATTTACTTAGCACGTCATCGCGTCCCTTGGCGTAAGGGAGTGAGTGAGGTATCGTAGCCTTGGAGGCATAAGTGATCTCGCGGCTCAACTACCCTCGAGCTTGAGGGAGCTCTTGCGGCCTTGCAGATCGTGTAAGAACTTGACTTGAAGCGACCGGGGATGTACTCTTTTCCAAAGTTATGAATTGTCATTAGGTCTTCTTAGCGTGTGGTCGCACACCTAGGCGTGAGGGGTGAGTGGAGGTATCATAGCCTCGGAGGCGTAAGTGATCTCACGGCTCGTCGACCCTTTGAGCCTTAGGGTGCTCCCACGACGTTGTCACTTAATTGACAGCTTTCTTTTTTGAAAAAGGGAACGAGTTTTTTTGGGGACAGGGGGTTCCCCCCTTGTAGCCCCCGAGGGAGGGTCTATTCTGAGAGAACAAAGTCGATCCTTCCTGGTTGTTATGAAATGAGGCTTTGAACATTGTTGTTTTCTTTATTGATGAGATTGAAAAGAATTTACAGGGCCTCAAGGCTTTTTAAGGAAAAAAGCGATGTAGCTGTTCAATGTTCCAAGCGTTGGCGAAGATTTCACCCTTCTCGTTTGATAGCTTATAGGTGCCCGACTTTAGTACTTCTGCGATGATGTACGGCCCTTCCCATGGGGGCGTGAGCTTATGCCATCTCTTGGTGTTCTGGCTTCGACGTAGCACCAGGTCACCGACGTTGAGGTCGCGCCTGCGGACGTGTCTGTCGTGGTAGCGTCGGAGACTTTGCTGATACCTGGTAGAATGTAACAGAGCCACATCTCGGGCTTCCTCGAGCTGGTCGAGGGCGTCCTCTCTTGTGGCATCGTTATTTCTTTCATTGTAGGCCTTCAACCTCGGGGATTCGTATTCTATATCAGTTGGGAGCATAGCCTCAGACCCGTAGACTAAGAAGAATGGAGTGAACCTCGTGGCTCGACTCGGTGTTGTTCTTAGGCTCCACAGGACTGAGGGAAGCTCGGCAGCCCATTTCTTGCCGTGTTTATTTAACTTGTCCAAGATTCTGGGTTTCAGACTTATAGGATCATGCTGTTGACACGTTCTACTTGTCCATTTGTTTTTGGATGAGCTACGGCCGACCAGAGCACACGAATGTGGTGGTGTCATAGAAATTCAGAAACTTTTTACCAGTAAATTGGGTGCCATTGTCCGTGATGATACAGTTGGAAACCCCAAAGCGGTGGATGATGTCGGTGAAAAAGAGCACAGCTTGCTCGGACCTGATGCTGGTGATAGGACGGGCTTCGATCCACTTGGAAAATTTGTCAATGGCGACGAGCAAGTGGGTGAGGCCTCCAGTTGTCCTTTTTAGGGGTCCGACCAAGTCGAGCCCCCAAACAGCGAACGACCATGTGATGGGGATAGTTTGTAGGGCATGAGCCGGGAGATGTGTTTGACGAGCATAGTATTGGCAGCCTTTGCAGGAGCGTACTAGCTTGATGGCATCGGAGACTACGGTTGGCCAATAAAAACCCTGTCAGAAAGCATTTCCGATAAGAGTGCGAGGTGCTGCGTGGTGACCACAAGCCCCCGAGTGTAGATCATTTAGCAGGCGTCCTCCTTCCTCGTTTGTGATACAGCGTTGGAGGACGCCAATGGGGCTGCGGCGATACAGCTCCTTACTGTCGCCAAATATCACAAAGGACTTAGCCCTGCGGGCAACCCTTCGAGCCTCGATCTTATTCAAGGGGAGGTCCCCTCGAACAAGATGGTCGAGGTACAGAATGCGCCAGTCAGGCTCGGGGTCAGATGGTGGGGCCGGGCCTTCACCTGCTGAAAAGTCCCTAGTTTGGTTTTGGCTAATTGATGAAATCTCGGACTAACCTTTGTATCTAAGTGGATGATTTAGATAAAGGTGGTCATTGAATATGAGACATGACATTGACTCATATGACCAAAATGGTGAAGACCAAGATGAGGCTTGGCTCGATGGACCGGTTATGAAGGTGAAGGGCAAGTCGAGGCTTCGAAGCGAAGGACCATGCGATGGTGAAGCATGAGCAAGACTTGACGCCGATGGACCGATGCAACGGTGAAGAGCAAGTGAAGTCAAGGTCGATGGATCGAGACGGTCATGTGATGATATGAAGTGGATCATATCATTTGGAGAAACAAAATGGGCTCAAGGCAAAGGTATAACCATAGGGTCATTTTGTTTTACACTCAAGACACCATAGAGGGTGTGAGTGGTTTAGGGTCGATAGCCGAACTATTAAGAGGGGAAGTCTTATCGGTTATTCGACGCACGGGTGCCACTAGGTGAATTCATAAAGTGCATTACATGTAGGGCCTAGTGAGCTAACTAGAAAACCTTTGAAAATGATTGAGAAAAAGCTAACACACAAGCACATGGAGTTGTACACTTGATGGTGTTGGCACATTTGCAAAGGTGGCATTGGTCGCGCTGTGGTTTGCGGGTAGAGCGCGGGATTCAGGCAATTTCGGGGAAATGAAATGCCTATTTTCCACTACGCCGGAAGTCAGAAAAGAAACGGAGGTGAATGGAGATCACCAGGGTGATCGGACGCTGCACCGGACGCGGTCACGGTTTGACCGGACGCTTCCGGTCAGTACAGCGCAGCAGTCAGGCACGCGGGCTAGGGTTTGCAACCGGCGCGTCCGGTCACTCGCGGGACCGGAGCGTCCGGTCAGGCACCTAGAGGAACAGTGTGTGGCGAAGGGCTGAGCGGACGCGCGGCGCGTTCGGTCACACATGATCGGACGCGTCCGGTCGCGAAGGGAGCTTACTGGACTCCGACCGGACGCTGGCACTGTCGTGTCCGGTCGTTGCGCGGAGCGCGTCCAGTCGTTGCGTCGTGGGTGTGTGGCACTGTGCGTTCGGCGTGTCCGGTCGTTTGAGCGGCGCGTCCGGTCATCGCGTTTGACCATTGGCGCGCAGTGACCGTTGGAGGATCTGGCGGTCGCAGTTGAAATTCGAGGGACACGTGGACGGCGCAGGGCGATCGAACGCGGTGAAGCGCATCTGGTCAGTTTTGATCGGCGCGTCCGGTCGTCCCGAAAAACGCTCAGTGGAGTGGCAACGGCTCTATTTGTATGGGATGCTTATAAATACGTGTTGGCCGGCCCTTGGGGAGGTTGCTTGGCATTTCTAACACTCTTGTACATCCTTTGAGCTAAAGCTTCTCCTCCCACTCATCTCTCTTGCTTGATTGCAAATCAAAAGTGAGATTGAGTGTAACAGAACCGACCAAATTATAAGAGCACAAGTACAAAAACAAGCACCGAAGCGCTCAAATTTTCGAACTTGAGCCCATATAATCCTGGTAGTCAATCGAAACCACGAAGGATTTCAAACCAACTTGCTTACAACCAAGATCGCATCATTCAACATACAACATCATACGTTACATTTCACAAGTAGTTCCAAAATAAGTTTACACAAACGGAGTCGCAATTATTACAAACCAAGTTTATAAAGTATCGGAAGCATAACACACACCCGTTGTTTAACTACTGCCAGTCTTGTTGATCAACAACCCGCAAAAGCATGAGGAAAGTACATAAAAGATGATCACGCCCTAGTGATCTAGTCTTCGTCACCCGCAGGGTGGAGACAAGTTTTGTAGAAGCCTTGATAGAGCATATCATCTGCAACAGGAGGGAATAAACCCTGAGTACTAGAATGTACTCAGCTAGACTTACCCGTCATAAACCAGAAATAATATGACACCGAGGATTATGCAAGGCTTACACAAGAGGCTAGCTAACACCACATTTGCATAAAAGCATAAGTAGTTGAAACTCTTATAACCTGTACTAGCAGTGATTTTTAGCATTTACCTGTCATCTATCTTAGCACCTATACTAAGCATGCACTTGATTACCATCAAACAATTATTCACATTATATCCATAGTAGGTATAAATTGTGGCAACATTGTATCATCCACTTAACCATCTGTTCAATTAATGAGATCTACGTTGCCGCTGCTCAAGTCAAGTGCTCACTAACCGGGAGCGACGGCGATTCAAATCGAATTCCTATCCAGCTGGAGGGGTATTTCTAACACTCACCGCGCAGACCCCTGCCAGGGTCGCACAAGCCACCTTTCGTATGCTTCAGGAATCGCGGGTCCGAATGATGTCGTGACCCCAAGGGCGACACTCTGCCAGGTGATAGGGACTCTAACCCCCCTTGGTCTCACGCCAATGTCCCCAAGCACATCCTTTCTCTCCTCCAAGAAGCAACCTACCATTCGATTCCTGACCTGAACCACATTACTCGGCTTCACGGTCGGAACGACTTATCCGGCCAACTAAGTGTTAGACTGCGTTCAACATGACTCAAGGACATACAGCGAATCGGTCCTTAAACGACTCAGACGGGCATAGCTCCATACCCAAGACGTGAAGTGTCTTGCGGCTGTACTATCGAACTCCCGCTCGGTCTCAATTTCATTTAAAAGCATGGTTCCATCCACAATAGCCATAAAGCCACTCGTGACTCCTTCCTACATCTCGCGGATGACCGGAAATCACCCGACTTCTACCGTACTAAGCAGGGCTAAGCATTGACACGTGCCTAAACCTAAATTAGGATTTAAGTATGATATCTGGACAAGGACAGGTATAATGCAACAATTGTTTTCATCCAATTCCTACAACTTAATGCATTAAACAATTAAAAGTACTCAAGATAGATTTATAAAATGATGGGTTCAGCATGCACCGAGGCTTGCCTTTCAGAAAGGTCGAAGGTCGGTGGTCAGGGCACTCAGGCAGGTCTTCTGCGGGAGCTTCTCCGCCGGTTGGTTCCTCTGCTGGCTCCGGCTGGTCCTGGACTTCCTCCGGTATCACTTGCTCGAACTCGAGGAGTGTTACCCCCTCCGGAACACCTATTACATGAGTGCATAATAAATCTCATGGATGCATAATGAAAGATGCAGTATGCTCGGAATGAAATGCATTACAACATTCTTAAAGCTCTATTCAAATCACTTCAAATAGTAGGTGTAAATTTCCTCTCCGGTAGAGAAGTACTCACCTAATCTACTTAACCTAAGATATAGCTGTTCTTCTTCGGTTAAGGCCCTAACACCTAACAATTACAAGAGTAGCATTACTTAGGTTACCACATCCAACAGCAAAATACCACAGTAAAACATTCTGGACAGCAGCTACTTGTTTCTAACATAACTGGAGATTCTCAACTCCAAAAGATATGATCTAAGACAATCTGGAAAGCTTAAGAAATGCACTACAATTCATTTTCATACCTCAACCCTAAACTCCTAAGTTTTCCATGTTAAATTTCATAAGTTACAGAATCTGTTCTCTCTAAACAGAGAGTAGCCAATTCTGGACTGTCACTTTAAACAGCAATAACTCCCAAACTAAAAAGCCAATTGCTCCCAAATTTTGACACAAGCTAGTTTATCAAGTTTACTATAACTTTGGTATTTACAAGTTTTCCAGCAACCACCTTTATCAAAGGTCAAACCTAGAAATACTACCAGCTGTCCAGAAAACCTAGAATTGCAAGGATTAAATATTTATTTATGTGGCAAACATCTCCTAAGACCAAACTAATGTTACCACAAGTTCACATAGGTCACAAAACCCAGAAAGTAAGGTGTGCCCACCTAGAACATTTATTTATACTCATTTCTTAATTTACTTAATTAATTAAGTGGAATTTTAAACATATATGTAAACTACTCCTAAAATTCTACCAAAATTACAGGGGACTCTCTGACCCAAAAAGAGACTATGGTAAAAATTTGAACTAAAATTGTTCAAAGAAACTCCTTAAACAAAATTCACAAGCCCAAAAGGCTGATTTTTGTATAATTAACAAATCATATTGAAAAGTATCAAACAACAGATTTCATATTTTTCTTAGACACTCTATGGTACCAAGACATTCTCCAAAAATTTATAAGAACATTGCACATGTAGAAAAATTACTAAAATTCATTCAAATATTTCCTAAAATAACAAGATAGCATTATAACTTGAAAAGTACTTAAGCACTAATGCCCAAATTTTTACCAGAGCTAGGGCAAGTATAAATTAGACTACCCACCAAATTTCATAATTTTTGGAATACTACAGCTCAAGTTATACATTCAACAAGAACCTTGCTCCATGAGTGACCCTAAGTATAACTAAAGTGTTGTGAGATATAATTGGCTACCCTACCCCTTAGTTACACTAAATCCCTAGTGTCACATGATGTGAGCCAAACAAAATTCTAAAAACAATCACATTTGTTGCAACCACACAAAATAACATGAAATGATGCATGCTTATGCTTATGCTTATGCAAATGCAATGCAATTATGGAGCTAAACACCTGAGGTGTTACATTGAGTGATCCCAAAGTGCATTGCATAGCTTGAGGGCATTGTTGACGATCCTTAAGTATCAAATTTAATTGTCAACTAAACATGGAAAAGGATCAATATGCACTAGACATCTAGAATTAGGGTTTTATCTGACAGAATTCCACGAGTTTTGGTGTTTGTCTATTTCTGCAGGGGGTTATCAGAAAATACGGAGAGAAGGCCCACACGTCGGGTTTACATAGAGATATTAACATGTGCGCTAATTTTCTATCATCTAGAAGACTCCAGAAGACACGTGAACGAACGGGAGGCCGAACGGGGCCCAGCCCAGGGCGCCCGCCCTAGGGTTTGGGGCGGCCGCCCTACTCCCGTGGCCAATCAGCGTCAACTTCGCGGATTATGCTCCACCGACCTAAAGGATCAAGGAAAACCGTGCGATTAATGTCGGTTTGATCCGACGGCCCACGATCATTTGAGGGGGCTATATAAGCAGGGCCTCTCCACCCCAGGGGAGGGAGGAGAAATCATTATCAGAGGAAGCCATCAAGTTTAGGGTTTAGAAACTCTCTCTCCCGCAGAGAATTAGATTTAGCTACTCCCAATTCTTTCAAGTTTTATAGGATTGATTAGATAGAATTAGAGAAGTAGGGCCTAGCGCTCTGGATTTCGGATCTTCGTCAATAAAGATTGGTATTATTTCATATCTTTCTCTACGACTTTATTCTAATTGCATTATGTCTTTATTTATTATGTTCCTAGTTTGCTCTAGTTCTATAAGTGATATAGTTATGATTGACGATGAGTTCATGCATGAGTTTGCAAAGCGCTTAGCTCTTTTCACGTGGGAGTTAAGTGATAGATCACATGTAGGCGTGGTGCTTAGATGTTATTTACCTGCAAATGTATCCTATTGGCCGGGTCGTGTGGTAGTTCGCGATGGTGACAGCTTCATTGATTCTTATATAGTCCACCCTCCGTTGATAGGACAGGCAGAATTTGTATTGCGGAGTAAGTCTTGCTATGTTCTGATTTACTTTAGCAATGTTCCTTATACATGAATGAAGAGTCTTTTGCGCTATATATGATCTTGTAGATGCTTAGAGTAGATTATGACTTAGTAAATAGTAGATACTTAGAATCCATTCTCTTGCTAGTTCGATGTCACCTTACATTTATGTGGAGTAGTCTATTTCTAATCGCTGTGTTATTTACCCATGAGCTTATATTTCATTATCTTTATTATTATGGCTTACCCCCTGCCAAAGCAAGTGACTGTGTGACGAGTTTCTCAGTAGTAATCATGTTCTTGCAAGTTTATCTCTAGTCTAAGCCTTGATAGATTTTACCCCTGTTTTCGCTTTCGCCGTTCTCTTAAGCAAAATTATAAATAACGATACCTGTAATACTTATCCTGGTGAAATGCTACAATGAGGTATTTTATCTGTGCGCTTGCGGATAGAATAGATTATTTTCTAGAGAGCCCTTATGTTTATAAATACCTTAGTACGCTCTAGCACCATGCTAGGGATGACAACCTAGTATTCAAGTGGTGTTAGCTAGTGTCAACAAGCATTTCTGGCGCCGTTGCCGGGGAACGGTAAGGAAAGTCAGGAAGTCGGTCAAGGTTATTCAAATAAAATTTTAGACTAGACTATTGAGAAATAATTGCATAACAGCTACTATATAAATGAGAAATCATAGCAAGGCACCTCTGCTTTGGCAGGTTCACCCTGTTGTTTTCCTATGTTTATATTTTTTTACAGGGTATATCAGGATTGACTTTGGTGAATTAAATTCTTCATCATCAGAACCAAAGCAATCAAGGAAGAAGAAGCTAGCTACCAATTGTTGAAGTGATGGCACAGAAGACCTTACAGGAATTTTCTGCCCCAAGTCTTGAGAACATTCTTACTGGTCCAAGATTTGAAGTAGAAGAAGGAGTACCTGAGTTCGAGCTCAAGTCAAACCTCATCAACTTGGTGCAAGCTACACAATTCAGTGGGAAGGCACACGAAGATGCTAGTGCACATTTGCAGAACTTCTTGGAGGTTGGAAGCACAATTAGCATCAACGGAGTTGACAAAGACGTCATACTACTTCGCCTCTTTCCATTTTCACTAGAAGGGAAGGCGAGGAAGTGGTTCTACACCAATCAAGCAAACATCAAAAATTGGACGAACCTGTCAGATGCCTTTCTATCAAAGTTTTTCCCTATAGGCAAAACAGCTGCCTTAAGAGGAAATATTGTCAGTTTCCAACAGCAGAAGACAGAAACCATTCCAGAAGCATGGGAGCGTTTTCAAGGATACATATCAGATTGTCCTCACCATGGAATGGCCAAATGGTTACTTATGCAGACCTTTTATCATGGATTAACCCAAAAGTCTCGTGAGTGCCTAGATGCATCTGCTGAAGGATCATTCTTGGAGTTTACAATTGGAAAAGCAGAGACACTTTTGGATAAGATAGCAGAAAACCAAAGCTGGTTCCAAGACAAGACTCAACATTGTTATCAAACTGAAGAAATACCAGAAGAAGTAAAAGCACTATCAACTAAGATGGAAGATTTGCTCCATTAGATTGACCAGAGGGCCAAGTTCAAAGAAGATCAAAGGGCTATAGAGACAGTATACAAATATCAAACCACCTCAAGTCAACCCAATAGCAAAGGTATGAATTCAGGTAATATTCTCAAACAACCTTCATTAAAGGAGATAATTGCTCAACAAACTAAAACTAATGATGAAGTCAAACAAAGGCTAGATACAAATGAATCATTTTTAAAAGATATACACAAGAAAATGGATTTTCTATTAACTGCCTTTGATGAGCAAAACACTCTTAATAAGAGGGTAGAGCTTAAGCTAGCTGCTGTCTTGCCTGTTGCCACTAACCTTGAGCAGGTAAAGAACATAACTACTAGAGGAGGGAGATCTACCAGAGATCCCCCACACCCAAGAGAGAAGCAAAAAACACCAGCTCCAGTGCAACCAGCAATGATAGAAGAAGAGAGACCAGTTGAAGCAGAAGATCTGCTACAACCATCAAGAACTAGAGAAATGAGGAAAGATTTTCACGACACCAACTATTTGCCATTTCCCAGAAGAAACAGAGGACTACAGTCGGATGAGCAGTTTGGTAAGTTTGTAGAGGTCATTCAAAAGTTATATGTCAACATACCTCTACTTGATGCCATTCAGGTACCCACATATGCGAAGTACATTAGAGATATTCTTAACAAAAAGAGGCCACTGCCCACCACTGAGGTAATCAAGCTGACAGAAGAATGTAGTGCGGCCATCCTCAACCAACCACTAAGGAAGAAGAAAGATCCAGGATGTCCTACCATTGATTGCTCAATCGGAGACCAGCACTTTAACTATGCACTTTGTGATCTCAGAGCAAGTGTCAGTGTGATGCCAGCATCAGTCTACAAGAAGCTTGAACACACAACCCTAGAACCAACATCAATGTGCCTACAACTAGCAGATCAATCAGTTCGACACCCGATGGGCATCGCAGAAAATATCCCAGTCAGAATAAGAGATTTCCTTGTGCCAGTAGACTTCGTGGTACTGGACATGAACCCCAACTCAAAAGTGTCCATCATCCTTGGAAGGCCATTTCTGAGCACCGCCAATGCCCACATTGATGTCAGTAAGGGAGAAATCAAGTTCAGCATAAACGGACAAGAAGAACACTTCACATTCAAGCCCAGACCAGAGAGAGACTCTACAGTGGAGGAGGTTCACGAAGAGAAACCACTAGAGACACCATCTCCAGAGGAAGGCAATTCAGAAGTTTAAAAAGATTTGGAGGTCCAGCTTGGGGGACCTAAAATTCCCAAACCCTCGCCGGGAGGTAATTCGGTATTTATCCACATCATTTAATTTTTTGCATAATTAATTCTTGCATTAGTCATACTCATCCATAGCATTATTATAAAAATCAAAAGTCCCATATAAATAATATTTGTGGTGTGTAAAAACCCATAATTATTAATTATTGTGGAGGTACAAAAATATTTTTCCATGATCATTTTTTTAGTTTCAATTCTCATAATTTTTCCTGCATTATATTTATTTATAGCAATCTTCTAGAAGCATGACCCACATCCTTTGGTCCCATATGTCATACACTACACCTTACATACATCATATCACATAATTTCACCCACCAACTCATCTCCACTCAACCAGACAACTTCCACCGACCAACCACCACCTATGCAGCATTATTTGGCGTAGGAGTGAAGCATGTAAGGGAGTGGGAAAGTTTCAGCCACAGAGGGCACTCAAGTGGGGCGCCCGCCCTGTTGGCCAGGGCGCCCGCCCTGTCCCCAGCTCCAACTATAAAAGGCCACCTCTCTACCTCATTCTCATCCCACACACATTCCAGAAAACATATGCAAGCTTGAGCTCTCGACTTTCAGAAGAAGTGATCTAGTGGGAGAGTGAGAAGGAGAGTGGAAAGGGAAAGAAAGAGTGGAAGAGAGTTTGGAAAATTTTTGAGATAGAGAGTGAGATCGCCTAGTAATTAGTGTTCCCGCTGTCCCAAGCGGAATTAAAAGTTGTTTAGGGGGAAGTGCTGCTAAAATTTATAATTCTCTCGGACGACTAACCCCTGGACGACTGACTTCTCGGACAGCTAACCACTAACATATTTTTCTCACATATTTCCACGAGTTTCTGTTTGTCCCTATTATTCTGTAGGATGTTTAAAGTAAAGAGCACGGCCAAGTCTCTCAGGAGTGGTACGAGGAGTTCGTCTCGACTCTCCTCACGCCAGTCGGAGATGAGTGTCGATCCGGCACCTCCGCAAGCTCCATCGTCTTCGTCGGGTGCACCAAACAAGGTCCTACTCAAGATAGGAGACCTTGGGCTCAGGAATCGCAGGGAGAAGGAGATTCTCCAGCAGTTGAAAAACAAGACATTCATTCACACTCCCACCATCGATTTCGCCTTACTCCAAGAGACAGCACCGGTGAACCGGAGAGCTCCACAGCGCGCGGCATCCGCAAGGATGGCCACCCATCAGGAACATACATGGCAAGGAGCTGATCCCGGGCCAGAAGAGGCAGCACATCTGCACTATAATGATTACAACCCCAGAGTTCTTCGGGACCCATGGGCGCGACACGTCCAGCCAGAAGAACCACCACAAGAGACATGGCCGGAGGGACAATATCACCAGTGGGAGAACCCGCCTTTTACAAGAAGGTACTCCACTGACCCATATGGAGCTTCAGGGTCTAGGCCCCAGCCCCAGTTTGATATAGGAAGATACTCCGACGTCTCCTACGCCTTCTCGGGGGACTACTACCAAGAGACTGCCGCCTTCTACACCCGCACTGACAACACTCTCCTCGACATCCGCACTACGCAAGCAGAGCACGGAAGACTCCTGGAGGAGCAACAAAAATGGAACCAGGAGCAAGCCACTAGAGTGCAAGCAATAAGGGAAGACACCACAACCTTGAACAACAACGTCACGACCATGCTGCGCTACTTCAACATTGAGTGAAGAGAGCCACGACAACAACCAGCTTGGGGGAGTTCCTCCCCAGTTACCGAGTGAGTTTTAATTGTTTTTCCTATTTACTTTTCAGTTTTTCTTTCTGTTTTAGATATTTATATCTTAAAAAAAACTTAGAAAACCCAATAAATATTTTCTTTCTTAATTTACTGCATTCCTAAAAAATAAAAACCAAATAAAAAGAGTGTGTAGATAAGTGTGCTTTATTTTCCTGTTTAGTTCAATCTCTAGACACAAATGAAGAAAATTCAAAAATATGTATGATGGAAATGATGAACAGTTGCTCTGTTTACTTACCTTCAAGTGCCTAGCTTTTATATTAGAGTTCTCCCAAGACTTGCTAAAATCTGAAATTTACTATCTGTGGGAACATGAGCATAAAACTAAAGTCTAGGTAAAAGATAAGACATGATATAAAGTTTGAGCTGCTGTTTATCTTGTTCTTACAACACTAAGTTCTGGAAATTTATTTTGAAAAAAAAACCTACAAATCACATGATGAGTTCCTAGCATAACATTCTTACCACAGCCATACTTGCTATAATTGCTGTATCTTTCGAGTTTCATTGAGCTGTGTAGATCCTTTGGAGCTTTTCATGTGGTTAAATCAAGATACTCACTTGCACACATCTATTACACCAATCATTAAAAATCTTTAAAAATATTGTTATCACTCACTGTCCCAAAGTATTGTTATTCTCTCTCTCCTAAAAGATCAAATGCAGAAAGAGACATGGGCTATGCAAAAATATGCGAGGAAATAAAAAGGGGCAAGTGCCTGGAACCTCAAAAAAGAAAAGAAAAAGAGTGAGACGAGAGGTAAAAATGGACAAGTGTCCGACAGTAGAATTAGGGGTACAAAGATACCCACCTGAGCGGAAAAAATGGACAAGTGTCCGACAGTAGAATTAGGGGTATTTACTACCCACCTGAAAAAAAGAAGAAAAAAGAGATAGCCCATGTTCTCTCCCAATAAAAGATCAAGAGAGGAGGAGAGATAGCAATATGAGGAACAGTGAGCGATAAGTTTTATCATCACCATCACTATTATTTACTCCACCACACATGCACATCTTGATTTAATTGTATGTTGAGTTCCTTTGGATCCGCAGTTCGATTAAACATATGTATGGGCTGTTAAAGTGAATCATATCTAGGAACTCTGAGCTTTATTTTGAAAACTTATGCAAAACTCCAGAACAAAGGTGAGGTATAGACAGGAGGAATAGTGCTTGGCTTAATTATTTTGTCTTTCAATTACCTAAGGCTTAAGTACAGGTGCTAATCCCCAAGACACTTCACTCTAATCTGGGAGAATTTTATATGAAAGCATGTGTGCCTATCAGGAAAGAAAACATCAAAGCAACTCCTGATCCATCCGAGTTTTAGTTGTTTGCTCAGGGACGAGCAAAGGGGTAAGCTTGGGGGAGTTTGTTGACGATCCTTAAGTATCAAATTTAATTGTCAACTAAACATGGAAAAGGATCAATATGCACTAGACATCTAGAATTAGGGTTTTATCTGACAGAATTCCACGAGTTTTGGTGTTTGTCTATTTCTGCAGGGGGTTATCAGAAAATACGGAGAGAAGGCCCACACGTCGGGTTTACATAGAGATATTAACATGTGCGCTAATTTTCTATCATCTAGAAGACTCCAGAAGACATGTGAACGAACGGGAGGCCGAACGGGGCCCAGCCCAGAGCGCCCGCCCTAGGGTTTGGGGCGGCCGCCCTACTCCCGTGGCCAATCAGCGTTAACTTCGCGGATTATGCTCCACCGACCTAAAGGATCAAGGAAAACCGTGCGATTAATGTCAGTTTGATCCGACGGCCCACGATCATTTGAGGGGGCTATATAAGCAGGGCCTCTCCACCCCAGGGGAGGGAGGAGAAATCATTATCAGAGAAAGCCATCAAGTTTAGGGTTTAGAAACTCTCTCTCCCGCAGAGAATTAGATTTAGCTACTCCCAATTATTTCAAGTTTTATAGGATTGATTAGATAGAATTAGAGAAGTAGGGCCTAGCGCTCTGGATTTCGGATCTTCGTCAATAAAGATTGGTATTATTTCATATCTTTCTCTACGACTTTATTCTAATTGCATTATGTCTTTATTTATTATGTTCCTAGTTTGCTCTAGTTCTATAAGTGATATAGTTATGATTGACGATGAGTTTATGCATGAGTTTGCAAAGTTCTTAGCTCTTTTCACGTGGGAGTTAAGTGGTAGATCACATGTAGGCGTGGTGCTTAGATGTTATTTACCTGCAAATGTATCCTATTGGCCGGGTCGTGTGGTAGTTCGCGATGGTGACAGCTTCGTTGATTCTTATATAGTCCACCCTCCGTTGATAGGACAGGCAGAATTTGTATTGCGGAGTAAGTCTTGCTATGTTCTGATTTACTTTAGCAATGTTCCTTATACATGAATGAAGAGTTTTTTGCGCTATATATGATCTTGTAGATGCTTAGATTAGATTATGACTTAGTAAATAGTAGATACTTAGAATCCATTCTCTTGCTAGTCCGACGTCACCTTACATTTATGTGGAGTAGTCTATTTCTAATCGCTGTGTTATTTACCCATGAGCTTATATTTCATTATCTTTATTATTATGGCTTACCCCCTGCCAAAGCAAGTGACTGTGTGACGAGTTTCTCAGTAGTAATCATGTTCTTGCAAGTTTATCTCTAGTCTAAGCCTTGATAGATTTTACCCCTGTTTTCGCTTTCGCCGTTCTCTTAAGCAAAATTATAAATAATGATACCTGGAATACTTATCCTGGTGAAATGCTACAATGAGGTATTTTATCTGTGCTTTTGCGGATAGAATAGATTATTTTCTAGAGAGCCCTTATGTTTATAAATACCTTAGTACGCTCTAGCACCATGCTAGGGATGACAACCTAGTATTCAAGTGGTGTTAGCTAGTGTCAACAGGCATCTAGTGGCACTTGTGGGTGGTTTAGCCGGTGGATTTCTTTTTACTCTTGGAGAGTACCACTCCTAGCCAGCTTGGAGATTGTTGGAGGCGTTGGCAAGAGAAGGTGATTGTTCTTGGCCACCTCCGGTTGATTGTGAGAGGTTCTCGTGCTTTCCTCGGCGGGACGCCAAAATCAACTCTAGTGAAATGCGCGTGTCATTGAGTTACCTCACTTGAGAGTGGTGTCTTGCGGTGCCTTACGGGGCGTGCCTTGAGGGGCAAGTGACTTGAGGGTCACACCGGGAAACCATCTAAGTGTTTGTCGACACAACTGGTGACGTAGCTTGTTGGTGCACAAGTGAACACCGGGTGAACAAAAATATTGTGTCTCTTGTCTCCCGGTGATTGGTCTTCATATTGTGTTGTTGTCAATATTGATTGTTTGTATATCATCTTGGTGATTGGCAACATCTTCACTCCACCGTCGGTATAAAAGTCACAATCCTCTCTCTTGCACTTACTTTTACTAGATTATCTTGTGTAGCTCTAGTGGTAGCTTTGCTAGTAGTGTTGTTAGCTTGTTCTCTAGTGTAAAATTAGTGACATAGCTCTTGTGTGAACTAGAGATCATAATCTACTAGACTTGTGGATAGGAGGCTTGCATCACAACCCTTGGCTAAGCAAAACTCACTTTACGTCGTTTGTTATTCTAACAAGTTTGCCTAGTATCTTTTGTAGAATTTTTTATAGGCTATTCACCCCCCTCTAGCCATCTAGCACCTTACAAGTGGTATCGAAGCTGTGGTCACCATTTTAAACAAGGCTTAACATCCTTCGGTGTGAAAAATGGATCAAATTGTATTCAATCATGTTGGGGGCAAGCCACCGTTCTTTGATGGTGTTAGTTCTTTTGCTCATTGGAAGAGAAAAATGACAATTTACCTTGGCTCTATTCATGAGAGAGTGTTGCAAATCACCGAGAATGATTTTGCTATCATTGATCCCGATCATCTCACCGATGAAGATAGAGCAAATAGAACATGCAATAGAATGGCTCTCAATACACTTTACAATGGTATTGACACAAAAGTATTTGAGGGCATCAAAGATTTAGAATTGGCAAATGAAGTATGGACAAGGTTGAGTGAAACATATGAGGGCACTAAGGTTGTGAAGAGTGCCAAGCTATATGGGCTCAAGAGTGAGTTTGAGAACTTCAAGAAAAAGGATGATGAAACAATCATTGAAATGTTTCATAGATTGCAAGTGATAGTCAATGATCTCAAGAGCTTAGGGCACAAGACTCAAGATCAAGATTTTTGTCACAAGTTCTTATTGAGCTTACCTAGAAGATTCAAGATGTTGATCATGATGTTGCAAAGAGATGGGCTTGAAGCAATGAAGCCTAATGATTTGCTTAGTGAAGTATTGACCTATGACAATTATGATCAAGATGTTGATGACAAGGAGAAGGTAGAAGATGAGAAGAAGAAGAAGACCGTGGCATTCAAGTCCACCTCCTCCAAGGGCAAAGCTACCATCATTGAAGAAGAAGAAGACAACAATGAAGATGGGGAATTTGAAATTGATGATGAGGCACTTGCTCTTGTAGTCAAGAAGATGGGTCACATGTTCATCAAGAGAAGAGGCTTTAAGAAGAGAAATGACAACTTCAAAAGAAATGAGCAACAAAGGAAGTGCTTCAATTGTGATAGCACCGAACACCTTCAAGCCGAATGTCCCTATGACAAGAAGAAGAACAACAAGAGGGACAAGTTCGAGAAGAAGAAGAGAGAAGCCAAGATGACATTCAAGAAAGGCAAAAATGGTGCCTATGTGGTCACTTGGGAAAGTGATGAAGAAGAGGATGAAGAATCATCATCTAACAAGGCTTTTGCTTCTATTGCTATCAACAAGAAGCCATCACTATTTGGTTCATCCTCTTCATGCTTCATGGCTAAGGAAACTAAGGTATTATATGATAAGAGTGATAAAGAAAGTGAAATGGAATATGCTCATGATAGTGATAATGATAATGATAATGATAATGAAAATGATGATGATGAACCAACTAAAGAACAACTATATGACTTGATGTAACAAACTAGAGACATAGCTATTGCCAAGGACAAGGAGTGTAAGAAGCTTTCAATGAAAGTAGCAATACTTGAGAAAGTCCTTAGTGAGCTTAAGACCACTCATGAGAGTCTAGTGGAAGAGTATAAGGATCTTGGTAAGACTCATTCCAAGCTTGAAAAGGCTCACTCATTGCTACTTGAGCAACAAGCAAAGAAGGAGGTTGTTGTATCATGTGATATAGGCATTACATGTGATATAATTGATGAATTCTTTTATGAACCTATCATCATGTCAAATGCTAACCCTTCTTGTAGCTCTTCATTCACCACCACCGACTCTACCTTCACTACTAGTAATGGTTTCACTTGTGATGCCTCACTAATGGTTGAAAATGAGACTCTCAAAAAGGAGGTGGATGAGCTCACTCACGCCCTAGGCAAGGCCTATGGCGGTGAGGCCCACTTGCTTAAGTGCTTGGGTAGCCAAAGGTTCTCTCTTAACAAAGAGGGATTGGGCTACACCCCCAAGAAAGGCAAGTCGGCCTTTGCAACTCCAAAGCCTAGCTTTGTGAAGGGCAATGGTCGGTTTTACAATAGATGCAAGCAAGTTGGGCACCTAGAGCATAATTGCAATCAAAAGAACTAAAGCAAGAACCTTGTTAATGCTATACCTTTTGATTCTTGTTATGTGCTTACCAAGAGTGTGAAGGGTGTGCAAGCTAAGTTTATTGGTACGCCAATTGTGGGCCCAAAGAAGAAGGCTATTTGGGTACCAAAGAGCTTAGTTACTAACCTACAAGGACCCAAGCAAAAGTGGGTACCTAAGCTTCATTGACTTGCTTGTAGGTCAATTACAAAGCCGGAGGAAGGCATTAGATTATTGATAGTGGGTGCACTCAACACATAACCGGTACATCAAGAATGTTTGACTCAATCAATGACAATGATAGTGGTGTTGATTCTATCACATTTGGCAATAATAAGAAAGGCAAGGTTATTGGCTTGGGAAAGATTGCAATATCAAATGACATGAGTATCTCCAATGTGTTGCTAGTTGAAAGCTTGGATTTCAATCTTCTATCCGTGGCACAAATATGTGATCTAGGCTACAAATGCATCTTTGGGGTTGATGATGTGGAAGTTATTAGTGTGGATGGTTCAAATGTGGCATTCAAGGGTTTTAGATATGAGAATCTCTACCTAGTTGACTTCAATGCTAGAGAAACTTCTTTGACAACTTGCTTAATCTCCAAATCAAGCATGGGTTGGCTTTGGCATAGAATGCTTGGTCATATTGGCATGAAACAATTGAAGAACTTACAACTCATAATCTTGTCAATGGTTTGAAAGATGTTGAATTTGAGAAGAATAAACTTTGTAGTGCATGTCAAGCCGGGAAGCAAGTTGGAAGCTCACATCCAAAGAAGAGTACAATGAGCACATGCAAAGCATTTGATTTAATGCACATGGATCTATTTGGACCAACAACATACACAAGCATAGGCGGCAACAAGTATGGCTTTATCATAGTGGATGACTTCACAAGATTCACATGGGTATTCTTTCTTAATGACAAAAGTAAAGTGTTTGACACCTTCAAGACATTTCTCACTAGAGTTCACAATGAGTTTGAGATTAGAATCAAGAAAGTGAGAAGTGACAATGGAAGTGAGTTCAAGAATACAAGAATTGAAGAACTTTGTGACCACTATGGTATTGGACATCAATTCTCGGCCAAGTACACTCCACAATCAAATGGCCTAGTTGAGAGGAAGAATAGAACATTGCTTGATATGGCTAGATCAATGCTTCATGAGTACAATGTGAGTCAATCATTTTGGGATGAAGCAATCAATACCGCTTGCTACTACATCAATAGACTATATTGTCATCCATTGCTAGAGAAGACCCCATATGAGCTACTTCATGGAAGAAAGCCCAATATTTCTTACTTTAGGGTATTTGGTTGCACATGCTATATCTTGAAGAAGGGCACTAGATTGGGGAAGTTTGACAAGAGATGTGATGAGGGGTTCCTACTTGGTTATTCAACTACAAGCTAAGCTTATAGAGTTTGAAACAACTCAAGTGGCATTCTAGAAGAAGTCCATGATGTGCAATTTGATGAAACCAATGGGTCACAAGATGAAGAAGAGAATCTAGATGATGTTGGTGGAACTCAATTAGTGGAAGCAATGAAGAACATGGACATTGGGGACATTAGAGCAAAGCAAGTAATTGATATTCAAGATGATGATAAAGATCAAGTGCTAAATTCTCCATTCAAGCTAGCTAGTGACTCTCAAGTGCAAGATCATGGTGCTAGTTCATCTCCTTGAGATACATCAAGTGATCAACCAAGCTCAAGCAATCAAGTGCAAGTACTCCAACCACAACATGTTGCAAGAGATCACCCCATTGATAGTGTTATTGGTGATATTAGAAGTGGTGTGCAAACAAGATCAAGATTGGCTATGTTTTGTGAGCATGCATCATTTGTGTCAACCATAGAACCAAAGAAGATAGAGCAAATGTTTTGAGGGATGCCGATTGGATCATGGCTATGCAAGAAGAGCTTAACAATTTCACAAGAAATGATGTTTGGGAGTTGGTAGAAAGGCCAAATGACTACAATATGATTGGAACCAAGTGGGTGTTTAAAAATAAGCAAGATCAAGATGGCATTGTAGTGAGAAACAAAGCAAGACTATTTGCTCAAGGTTACACTCAAGTTGAAGGTCTTGA
The DNA here is from genome assembly GCA_038087645.1 of Saccharum hybrid cultivar R570. NCBI lineage: Eukaryota > Viridiplantae > Streptophyta > Magnoliopsida > Poales > Poaceae > Saccharum > Saccharum hybrid cultivar. The sequence continues at coordinate 23,903,590 of JAQSUU010000496.1, forward strand.
CTATGATGAGACATATGCTCCCGTGGCAAGATTGGAGGCAATAAGGATTCTATTGGCTTATGCTTGTGCACACAACATCAAACTATATCAAATGGATGTCAAAAATGCATTTCTCAATGGGATCATTAATGAGTTAGTCTTTGTTGAGCAACCTCCCGGATTTGAAGATGACAAGAAACCCAACCATGTGTACAAGTTGAAGAAGGCTTTATATGGCTTAAAGCAAGCACCTAGCATGGTATGAGAGGCTAATGGATTTCCTTCTCTCTAAGGGATTCAAGATGGGCAAGGTTGATACAACTCTATTCACCAAGAAGATTGGGAATAATCTATTCATAGTGCAAATATATGTTGATGACATCATCTTTGGATCAACCGATCAAGCTTATTGTGAAGAATTTGGTGCTATGATGGCCAAAGAGTTTGAAATGTCTATGATTGGTGAACTTAGCTACTTCCTTGGTCTCCAAGTCAAGCAATTGAAGAATGGAACATTTGTGAGTCAAGGGAAATACATAAGGGACATGTTGAAGAAGTTTGGAATGCAAGATGCAAAGCCAATTTCAACTCCAATGGGTACAAATGGCAATTTGGATAGTGATCTTGATGGCAAAATGGTGAATCAAAAGGAATTTCGGTCCTTGATTGGAAGTCTACTCTATGTCACCGCATCAAGGCCGAATGTCATGTTTAGTGTTTGCATGTGTGCTAGATATCAAGCCTCACCTAGAGAAAGTTATCTCACGGCTGCAAAGAGAATATTGAGGTACTTGAAGCAAACAAGAGATGTTGGACTATGATATCCCAAGGGGTCAAAGTTTGAATTGATTGGATATTCAGACTCCGACTATGGGGGTTGCAAGATCAATAGAAAGAGCACAAGTGGCACATGTCAATTACTTGGAAGATCACTTGTGTCATGGTCCTCAAAGAAACAAAATAGTGTGGCAATCTCTACCGCCGAAGCCGAATATGTGAGTGCGGGGAGTTGTGCACAATTACTATAGATGAAATCAACTTTGAAGGATTATGGCCTCAACTTCAAGAATGTGCCATTGCTATGTGATAATGAAAGTGCAATCAAGATGACACAAAACTCGGTTCAACATGGAAGAACAAAGCACATTGACATAAGGCATCATTTCATTAGAGATCATCAACAAAAGGGAGATATTGCCATTGAAAGTGTTGGCACCAATGATCAACTTGCCGATATTCTCACTAAGCCACTTGATGAAAAGAGGTTTTGCAAGCTAAGGAATGAGTTGAACATTCTTGATTTCTCAAACATGAGTTGAATGCACCCCACCCACTTATTGACATGCCTCTCCTTCGACATTGCAAGGTAAAGTTGATTGACATGTCATTCATCCTATGCTAAGGACTTGCTAGAGCATGTAGACATAATAAGTGGTATGCATGTGCATTCATGATAAATCAAATGAATTTGATGGATATATGTTACCACTATTACCTCTATGTTTGTTTTGATCTAGTGGTGGCATATGACATGTTTGTGAGCTTGCACACCTAGTGTTGAATCTAGAAGATTTGCTATAAGTGTTTAATTCAACATAGGCAAGATAACCCTTATTATGAGGTGTGAAGAAGCTTGTCTTTGGTTCAAATCGAATTAAATATCTCTGGCAAGTGTTCTAGGTTGAACCAAATTTGATAAATTTTAACCTACTCCATTAAACATTTTTCTTCTCTCCATAATTTGATCCCATTTTTGGGTAAGTTGTTGACAAAGGGGGAGAGAAAAAGATGATTCAACATGATAAAGGGGTAAATAAAATTTTTGATGCACACAAGTAGGGGGAGCAAGCTCATAAACAAAGTTGTTGCATTTGTTTGTGCAGTTTCATATGACTTGCTCATTGCACATGTATTTAAATTCAATATACATGCTTGTGTGGTGCAATGCTAGTATAGAACTTGGATGATGAAATGATCTACTAGCATGCATAGGAATAGTTTACACGTGGTATCTAGACATGCCTAAAGTTTTTACAAGTGGTCCAAGAACCTTTACATATAATGTTGATCTCACGGTGTTCTTGAGTTTTGATGGATGTCTAGTTACTTCATGATGCTAAGGATGGTGAAAAAGGCAACTCCGATTGGTATCACGCTTTAAAGGTCCATTTCTTACACCTTAGCATCATTTTGGTAGAATTACTCTCCCAACACTTCTATCCATACATATGTGCAAAGCTTTCAATCCAAACTCTATGCACATATGTAGGGGGAGCTAATGCTACCAAAATCGAGCTTGTGATAATTGTCCAAACTTAACTTATGAGCAAAATGATTGGACAAGTATGACAAGTTCAAAACTTTTATTATCAAAATCATCTTTGTGAGGGTTGTCATCAATTACCAAAAAGGGGGAGATTGAAAGTCCCTAGTTTGGTTTTGGCTAATTGATGAAACCTAGGACTAACCTTTGTATCTAATTGGATGATTTAGATAAAGGTGGTCATTGAATATGAGACATGACATTGACTCATATGACCAAAATGGTGAAGACCAAGATGAGGTTTGGCTCGATGGACCTGTTGTGAAGGTGAAGGGCAAGTCGAGGCTTCGAAGCGAAGGACCATGCGATGGTGAAGCATGAGCAAGACTTGACGCCGATGGACCGATGCAACGGTGAAGAGCAAGTGAAGTCAAGGTCGATGGATCGAGACGGTCATGTGATGATATGAAGTGGATCATATCATTTGGAGAAACAAAATGGGCTCAAGGCAAAGGTATAACCATAGGGCCATTTTGTTTTACACTCAAGACACCATAGAGGGTGTGAGTGGTTTAGGGTCGATAGCTGAACTATTAAGAGGGGAAGTCTTATCGGTTATTCGACGCACGGATGCCGCTAGGTGAATTCATGAAGTGCATTGCATGTTGGGCCTAGTGAGCTAATTGGAAAACCTTTGAAAATGATTGAGAAAAAGCTAACACACAAGCACATGGAGTTGTACACTTGATGGTGTTGGCACATTTGCAAAGGTGGCATTGGTCGCGCTATGGTTTGCGGGTAGAGTGCGGGATTCAGGCGATTTCGGGGAAATGAAATGCCTATTTTCCACTACACCGGAAGTCGGAAAAAAACGGAGGCGAACGGAGATCACCAGGGTGATCGGACGCTGCACCGGACGTGGTCACGGTTTGACCGGACGCGTCCGATCAGTACAGCGCAGCAGTCAGGCGCGCGGGCTAGGGTTTGCAACCGGCGCGTCCGGTCACTCGCGGGACCGGAGCATCCGGTCAGGCACCTAGAGGAACAGTGTGTGGCGAAGGGCTGAGCGGACGCGTGGTGCGTCCGGTCACACATGATCGGACGCGTCCGTTCGCGAAGGGAGCTTACTGGACTCCGACCGGACGCTGGCACTGTCACGTCCGGTCATTGCGTGGAGCGCGTCCGGTCGTTGCGTCACGGGTGCGCGGCACTGTGCGTTCAGCGCGTTCGGTCGTTTGAGCGGCGCGTCCGGTCGTCGCGTTTGACCGTTGGCGCGCAGTGACTGTTGGAGGATCTGGCGGTCGCAGTTGAAATTCGAGGGACACGTGGACGGTGCAGGGTGACCGGACGCGGTGGAGCGCATCCGGTCAGTTTTGACCGGCGCGTCCGGTCGTCCCGAAAAACACTCAGTGGAGTGGCAACGGCTCTATTTGTATGGGATGCTTATAAATACGTGTTGGCCGGCCCTTGGGGAGGTTGCTTGGCATTTCTAACACTCTTGTGCATCCTTTGAGATAAAGCTTCTCCTCCCACTCATCTCTCTTGCTTGATTGCAAATCAAAAGTGAGATTGAGTGATCCCAAAGTGCATTGCATAGCTTGAGGGCATCTAGTGGTACTTGTGGGTGGTTTTGCCGGTGGATTTCTTGTTACTCTTGGAGAGTACCGCTCCTAGCTGACTTGGAGATTGTTGGAGGCGTTGGCAAGAGAAGGTGATTGTTCTTGGCCACCTCCGGTTGATTGTGAGAGGTTCTCGTGCTTCCTTGGCGGGACGCCAAAAGCAACTCTAGTGGAATGCGCGTGTCATTGAGTTACCTCACTTGAGAGTGGTGTCTTGCGGTGCCTTACGGGGCGTGCCTTGAGGGGCAAGTGACTTGAGGGTCACACCAGGAAACCATCTAAGTGTTGGTCGACACAACCGGTGACGTAGCTTGTCGGTGCACAAGTGAACACCGGGTGAACAAAAATATTGTGTCTCTTGTCTCCCGGTGATTGGTCTTCATATTGTGTTGTTGTCAATATTGATTGTTTGTATATCATCTTGGTGATTGGCAACATCTTCACTCCACCGTCGGTATAAGAGTCATAATCCTCTCTCTTGCACTTACTTTTACTAGATTATCTTGTGTAGCTCTAGTGGTAGCTTTGCTAGTAGTGTTGTTAGCTTGTTCTCTAGTTAAAATTAGTGACATAGCTCTTGTGTGAACTAGAGATCATAATCTACTAGACTTGTGGATAGGAGGCTTGCATCACAACCCTTGGCTAAGGAAAACTCGCTTTACGCCGTTTGTTATTCTAACAAGTTTGCTTAGTGTCTTTTGTAGAATTTTTTATAGGCTATTCACCCCCCTCTAGCCATCTAGGACCTTACACCTGCATGGCCTCAGCCCTGGTCGAGGGGGCTTCCGCCTCAGGTTGGGGGTCGAGTGTTGGCCTGTTGACCTCTCCTTCCGACCTGAGGTCGACGGATGGTTGGTGGTCTCTTGCGAAAACGTCTGGTGGGACCATAGCTCGGCTGAACATGATTTTTGTGAGTTCATCTGCAGCCTCATTATACCTGTGTGCGATATGGTTGAGCTCGAGACCGTGAAACTTGTCCTCAAGGCACCGTACCTCTTCGCAGTAGGCTTCCATCTTAGGGTCACGGTAGCTCGAGCTCTTCATGACCTGATCAATCACGAGCTGGGAGTCGCCCCAAACATCGAGGTGTCGGACCCCTAGTTCGATGGCGATTCGCAAGCCTGTGACGAGTGCCTCGTATTCGGCAACATTATTTGATGCAGGAAAATGAAGCCGGATGATATAGCGCATGTGAACTCCGAGGGGTGAGATGAAGAGCAAACCCGCGCCTGCTCCAGTTTTCATCAATGACCCGTCGAAGTACATGGTCCACAACTCAGCCTGGAGCTGAACCGTGGGGAGTTGAGTGTCGGTCCATTTCGCCAGGAAATCTACTAGTGTCTTGGATTTGATGGCCTTGCGCGGTGGATATGAGAGGGTCTCACCCATGAGCTCTACCGCCCACTTGGCTATTCTACCCGAGGCTTCCCGGTTCTGGGCTATCTCTCCCAGGGGGAAGAAGAAACCACAGTCACTGGGTGGCCCTCGAAGTAGTGATAGAGTTTGCGCCATGTCAATACGATGGCATATAGCAGCTTCTAGATCTGTGGGTAGCGTACCTTAGTTTCCGAGAGCACCTCGCTAATGAAGTAGATCGGCCTCTGGATGAGCAGGGTATGTGCTTCCTCAGCCCTCTCGACAACTAAGACTGCGCTGACTACTTGTGTTGTCGCGGTGACATAAAGTAAGAGCGGTTCCCCTGGGGTTGGAGGGATGAGGATTGGCGAGTTGGAGAGCGTAGCTTTGAGTTTCGCAAGAGCTTCTTCAGCCTCAAGGGTCCATGAAAAATGTTCTAATTTCTTCAGGAGACGATATAGGGGGAGTGCTTTCTTACCGAGGCACGAAATGAAGCGACTGAGCGCTACCAAGCAGCCCGTGACCCTCTGTATGCCCTTCAGATCTCGGATGGGGCCCATCTTAGTTATGGCAGTGATCTTTTCTGGATTGGCCTTGATGCCACGCTTGGACACGATGAACCCTAAAAGCATGCCTCGAGGGACGCCGAAAACGCATTTCTCAGGATTGAGCTTGATGTTCTTTGCCCGGAGGCACTTGAACGCAACGTCGATGTCGTTTACTAAATTATCAGCCTTCTTGGTTTTGACAATGATGTCATAGACATAAGCCTCGACGGTTGGTCTGATGTGTTCCCCAAAAACATGTTGCATGCATCGCTGGTACGTAGCCCCCGCGTTCCGGAGACCAAAGGGCATAGTAACGTAGCAATACATGTCGAATGGGGTGATGAACGAAGTCGCGAGCTGGTCTGATTCCTTCATTTTGATCTGGTGGTAGTCAGAATACGCATCCAAGAACGAAAGAGTTTCACACCCCACAGTGGAATCAATGATTTGATCAATACGTGGCAAAGGAAAGGGAACTTTGGGACATGCTTTATTCAAACTAGTATAATCTACACACAGCCTCCACTTCCCACTCTTTTTCTTGACTAATACAGGATTAGCTAGCCACTCGGGATGATGAACCTCCTTGATGAATCCAGCCTCCAACAGCTTGTGTATCTCCTCACCGATGACCTTGCGCTTTTCTTCGTTGAAGCGGCGCAAGCGTTGCTTCACCGGTTTGGAGCCGGCTCAGATTTCCAAGGCGTGCTCAGTGACTTCCCTGAGTATGCCCGGCATATCTGAGGGACTCCATGCAAAGATGTCGGTGTTTGTGCGGAGAAAGTCGACGAGCACTGCTTCCTATTTGGGATCAAGGGTGGCGCTAATGCTCAACGTCTTTCCCTTTGGATTGGTGGGGTCGAGAGGTACGAGCTTAACGTCTTCTGCGGGCTCGAAGCTGCCGGCGTGGCATTTGGGGTCGAGGATCTCGTTGGCCAGACCGTCGAGGTCCGCTGCCAAGGTTGTTGACTCTAAAATGGCTTCCCCGTGCTCGACGCACTTGACATCGCACTCATAGGCATGTTCATATGAGGGCTCAATGGTTATAACGCCGTTAGGGCCTGGCATCTTGAGCTTGAGGTAAATGTAGTTCGGGACCGCCATGAACCGGGCATAGCACGGGCGCCCAAGGATAGTGTGGTACGTCCCACGGAATCCGACCACTTCGAAAGTGAGGGTCTCCTTTCTGAAGTTGGTGGGAGTGCTAAAGCAGACAGGCAGGTCGATGCGACCGACGGGCTCCGCCCGCTTTCCTGGCATGACTCCATGGAAGCCCCCGACGCTAGGTTGGAGGCGAGTCCTTCCGATCCCCAGGAGGTCGAGGGTCTGAGTATAGATGATGTTGAGGCTGCTACCGCCATCCATGAGCACCTTGGTGAGGCGTGTGTTGGCGATGATGGGATCAACAACAAGCGGGTAGACCCCTAGATTGGGGACGTAGTCGGGATGGTCATCACGGTCGAAAGTGATGGCCACCTCAAACCAGTCAAGGAAGTAGGGGATCGCCGGCTGCACGAAGAAAACCTCTCGCTGTTCTCGCTTGCGCTGGCGTGTCGAGAGGCGGGTCGAGGGCCCTCCATAGATCATAAAGCAGTCGTGGATTTCGGGGAACCCCCATCCTTGTCGTCACCCTTAGGATCTTCCTTCTTGTCATCTTTTTTGATGCCTATGCCTTCAAAGTACCTACGGAGCATGTGGCAATCTTTGAGGTTGTGGTTTGTGGGCCCCTTGTGGTAGGGACACGGCTCTTTGATCATTTCGTCAAAAATGCCTCCTCTGGGGGGCCCTCGAGGTTTCTTGCGTTCGGTAGCAGCGACAAGCTCATCGGCCGGGGCCTCGGGCTTGCCCTGCTGGTTCTTCTTCTTCTTTCAGTTGTTCCTTTTAGAGCCCCAGCTGGAGCCCGCGGGATCGTCGACCTTCTGCTTCCGTTGGCAGTGAGGGGGGTGTTACGGCCCAGCTCTCGGACCAACTCCTTGCTGGTGGTTCTAGAGAGGAAGGCCATGATCACTTCAGAGTCGGTGATGTTGGGGAGCTCGGTGCGTTGCCTGGAGAAACGGGGATGTAATCCCAGAGGGATTCGCCCGGCTTTTGCTTGCAACTCTGGAGGTCCCATGAGTTGCCGGGGCGCATGTAGGTCCCCTTGAAGTTTCCCTCTGTTGACGGTCCTTAAGTACCAAATATAGTTATCAAATAAATAAAGAAAAGGATCCAAATGCAACCGACACCTAGACTTAGGGTTTTATTTGACAGAATTCCACGAGTTTTGGTGTTTGTCTGTTTCTACAGGGGGTTATCAGAAAATACGAAGGAAAGGCCCACACGTCGGATTTACATAGAGATAATAACGTGTTCACCAATTCTAGAAGACTCCAGAAGCCACGAGATCGAACGGGAGGCCGAATGGGCCTGGAGGCAGGGCGCCCGCCCTGCTCCCTAGGGCGCCCGCCCTGGCCTGAGAGCCAATCAGGCTCCGTCTCGCGGATTATGCTCCACCGACCTAAGGGATCAAGGAAAACCATGCGATTAATGTCGGTTTGATCCGACGGCCCACGTTCACTTGAGGGGGCTATATAAGCAGGAACCCTGGCCCCTGGAGGAGGCACTCCCTCATTCTCAATTCCTCAAACCCTAATCTCAGGAGGAGAGTCTCTGATCAAGCCCTAGAGCCACCACATCAACTAGATCTCTAGTATAGCATAGCTACATAGGATTAGAACTAGAAGGAGTCAATCTTCGATTGGTTTCCGGATCTGTCAAGAGGATTCCTGGTAATTCCTTTACTGTTCTTCATTGTTCATCATTGTTCTTCAATATTATGAATATAACTTTGTTCTATTTCAATATATTGATTATGACTATGCTCTACTTGTTTATGTTTGCGATTATATTGTTCTTAGTTTATCGTAGTTATACGCTTGGCTTAGTTAGATTGGAATTATATACATGTTTAGGATCGTATAGCGTTTATCTATCAGATCCATGGGTAAATGATAAATATTGTGTAGGCGTGGTGCTTAGACCATATTTATCTGCGATTGCACCTTATATGCCGGATCATGGGGTGGTCCGCGATGGTGACAGCTTCGTTGGTTCTTATATAGTCCCCCTCCCGTGTGTAAGGCAGGCAGAGCAACATTATTACGGGGGAGTGATTGCTATGTTTCTCATCTTCCTTGATAATATCACTATGCATGGGCGTAGTCCTTTCTCGCAATGATTGCCAAGTGTACTTGCACTAACTATGATATGCTAGACTTTATAGTTAAGAATAACTTAGGAAATATCCTTGTAGTTCGTCCTAATACCATGCTAATGACTTGCTAGAATATCTGTTGAGGTGCTTATCATTATTATATGTGGCTAGCTGATCAGATTAATTATCTTTGTCACCATTCATAATTTATCTATATTTTATGTGACACTTACCCCTGTATGCAAGAGATAGATGAATGCTCTCACTTATACATGCAATGATTGATACTCATTCCTATATTCCATTCCATAATCAACATTGATGTTAGTAATCCCTTCCCAGTGGTAAAAATATAAATAACGATACCTGGAATACTTTCCGGTTAAAATGCTACATCGGTATTAATCTGTGCGCTTGCAGATCTTATTTATTATTTATTTAGAAGAGCAGTTGCATATTTCAATACCGCGTCTCTCATGTCATGCTGGGGATGACAACTTGGCTTAAGTGGCATGAGGGATAGGTTCGGCATTTTTGGTGCCGTTATCAGAATTAGAAAACTAAGTCTACTTTTGGTAATGACGTTAAGAATGCCCAATAAGCATTTTTGGCGCCGTTGCCGGGGAAGGTTGATTTACTAACAAGGAATGAATACGGAATTTGAGTCATCATTCGCATCATTAAGTGATTGAGGTCATCAATTCTCCCATACAGATTTACCCCTGTATTTTTTTTCCATTCTTATTGTTTTGCAGGGTGATGTATGAATAAAGGACATCTTCTAGAAAATTTTGTTGACAACCCCGAAGCATTAATCAGAGGGGCAAGAGCCAAGCTCAAGAAGTCAACACTTCGACGCAACACTTCATCCAATCCAGAAGACCGCCGAAGTTTCATCCGGAATTTGTCAACAGAGTTCGCAGCCATGGCGAACAAGACGATCCGCGAGTTCTCAGCTCCCACTACGGACAACATCCGCACTGGACCTGCCGCGGCCATCGACAAGAACTTTGAGCTCAAGCCAGGGCTCATCAACATGGTACAAGCCAACCAGTTTTGTGGGAAGCCGCACGAAGATGCAAGTGCTCATCTCCAACACTTCCTAGAGATTTGCAGCACATTCACTTTATTAGATGTTCCCAGAGACGCCATACTACTTCGCCTTTTCCCATTCTCACTATTGGGGAGAGCGAAGCAGTGGTTCTACGCGACGAAGGATAAGAACACTACGTGGGCACTCTGCTCTACGAACTTTCTGGCTAAGTTCTTTCCCATGGGCAAGACCAATGCTCTCCGTGGGAAGATTACAAGTTTTCAGCAACAACATGATGAATCCGTTCTAGAAGCATGGGAGCGCTTTCAAGATTACATCCTAGAATGTCCCCATCATGGAATGGAAAGCTGGCTACTTATGCAGACTTTCTATGATGGGCTCATCACTAGTGCTCGTGAGACCATGGATGCTGCAGCTGGAGGCGCATTTCTATCACTCACCATACCACAAGCTACAGCCCTTGTGGAGAAGATGACATCCAACCAAGGTTGGAACGAAGAGAGGACTCAAACACGCAAGAAGGGTGGAGGTATGCACCAGCTCAAGGAGGTAGACATGCTGTCTACAAAGTTAGACCTACTCATGAAAAAGCTCGATGACAAAGCTGGAGACAAAAGAGAAGTCATGAACGTCTACGACTCTCACATGACTTGTGAGGAATGTGGAGATACTGGACACTCAGGCAATCACTGCCCTGAGATGCTTGAGGATGCAAGGTACATCAACAACAACAACAACTACAACCGTCCTCAACAAAATCAAGGTTGGAATCAACAGAGGCCTAACTACTCAGGTAACTACTCAGCTTGCAGATCGGACATTAAGCTTTCCTAAAGGAATATTAAAGAACATGTGTGTCCGAGTTGGTACCTCGTATGCTCCAGCTGACTTCGTGGTGATAGAGACCGGGTCCGATGAGAGGTCACCAGTTATTCTGGGAAGGCCATTCCTGAACACCTCGGGAGCTGTCATCTACGCCAGCGCTGCGAAGATCAACTTCAACATCAAGGGGAGGAAGGAGACGTTTTCCTTCAAGAACAAGATTACACAAATCCCAGAGCAACCCCAACATGAACCAAGGAAGAGGACCAACAGGAGGAACAAGCAGAACAAGAACAACCAAGGATGGACCGAATCAGCTAAGATGGTCACTGCAGTTCAAGGAGGTCAAGACCGACGACCCAAGTCGCCGTTCCTGAACAAGAAGGACGACCCAGGCATGCCAAGCATTGAGTGCTCAATCAATGGATACTCCTTTCAGAAGGCGCTCTGCGACACTGGATCAGGCGTCAACATAATGGCCACAGTCACCTATCAGCTCTTGTACGGGACCATGCCCTTAAAACCAACATACACTCAGCTCCAGATGGCAGATCAGACATCCCGAAAGGTCGAAGGTATAGTAACCGATGTCCCTGTTAAAATTAACGACCATTTTGTCCATACAGACTTTCAGGTCATTGACATGGGAGACGACGAGTACGATCCACCCATCATCCTAGGAAGACCGTTCCTAGGCACCGTCAAAGCAATCATCTACATTGGAACCGGAGAAGTCCATATGCATTTCCCCTCTGAGAAGGTACGCCGCTACTTTAATGACCCTAACTATATAGTTGAAGATTCTAAGCAGGTCAGGACAAGAAGAAGGCGACGTAACCGTAACCAAAGGAGGCAAACCATCAAGGACGTATGGGCAGACTATGAAGGAGAGGTCATAAGGCCCGAGGATACACAACAGGAGACCGAAGCACCAAGTCGGGTATGGAAAGCGAAGACAGTTACACAAGAAGAGGAGGCGCTGCCGGAACCACCGTCTACGCCACCCAAATCCCAGGACAACTAAGAAGAAAAGAAGTCCTGTTCGGAATACTTAAAAACACCGAACGCCGTGCCAAGAGGTAAACTTGGTAGTTATCATTTTCCCTTTAATTATTGCTCAGTTAATCATGTTCATTCTGTCTAAAAAAAATAAATAATATATATTTTTTCTGTTCTATAAAAATGAAAATAAAAATAGAGAGTGACATTTATCAAGGAAGCTCAAACATGATAAAGGCTAGATATTTATGCTAACGCTTAATCAAGTTCCACGAAGCTTTGTTGTCTATTTGAGCTCCACAGAATTCAGGAAGACTAGCAGACGGAGGACATCCTAATCGTTGTCAGGGTGCTGCCGACATTCAAATACACCTCTGCACCTGCTAGCTACATCAGAAGAAATTACGTCAAGATCCAGCTTGGGGGAGAGCACCCCCATTTATCCCGATAAGTATTTTTATCTACATTTATACCTATGCTTTATTAAAATAAAAAGATGCATAATCATGAAAACCCAAATAAATATTTTGTGTTTATATATATTTGCTTAGTTTAATAAATAAATAAAGTAGCTATGCTAAACTGAATCTTGAAAATAAAACTCTAGCATGGATATGATGAATAGTTGCTCTGCCTAATTTTCAAATTTGTTCTCTCTCTAGTTTAGACATAACTGTTATAATTTAAAACTGGCTCTAAACCTGAACTAGTGGGAAGAGAACTTGATCTGAAGTCTAAGTTGTTAGCGGATATGATATGGGAAGGTTGAGCTGCTGTTTATCTGTTCCTAGAGATGCTAGAATTCTGGAGAATTTTATCTTTAAAAATCTTTAAAATGTTGCATGATGAGTTCCTGTATGATGAGAGTTTAAATTCCTACCACAGCCATATATACATGCTTGTTAGATTAAGAGCCGCACTTTTACTACTTACTGCTTATGGGCATTGAGTGTGGTCAAGCTGTGTAGACCCTTAGGAACTTGTCATATGGTTAAAATCAAGATTCACTTGCACGTTCACTCATACATGCTGCTTCTACTCCGGAAGTACGCATCCACATATATCCACTCATTTCCATCTCCAGATTCACCCAAAATTATTCTACTCCTGACCCGGGAGAGAATAGCCAAAAACATTATCCCATTCCTGTTATTCCCTGTGAAGTTAATGTTCAAGTCATTTCTACTACCACTTGCTATATTTTCAAAAGAGGGAGATTGCTCTAAAAAAAATATAAATACGAGGAAATAAAAAGGAGCAAGTGCTCGGAACCTCGAAGAAAGAAAAAGTGAGACGAGAGGTAAAAATGGACAAGTGTCCGACGGTAGAATTAGGGGTACAAGATACCCACCTGAGAGAAAAAAAAGAGAAAAAAAATAGAGCATCTCATTCCCCTCAAAAGTTTTAAAAAGCAAGAAAGGTATGTATTCCCTCAAAAAGAGCATTAGACTTTTGTTATCACCATCATCACCATACACCACTCATTCACCACACATGCACATCTTGATTTGACTTATTGACTTGTTTCTCTGGATCCATGGTTTGACTATGCAATAAATGTTCTATGAGTATGTATACTGTATCTCCCACCTATGAGCTCCAGATATCAAAGCCTTATTAGAGTAGGGTGAGAGAGAAGGCAATGTCACTACGCCTTATACCATAAATACCACATACTTTGAGAGAGAAGGCATATACCATTACTGCCTTGGTAAGGATCCAGAAATACCACAAAAGAGAGACCCGAGAAAGTCATACAAGGAATCTCTGAGTTTTATTTGAAAATTTGCAAAAAAACTCCAGAGCTATAGCTGATCAAGAATAAGAGACATGGTGTTTGACTAGACCGTTCTATCTTTTAACCACTCAAGATGCAGGTGACGGTTGCAAGCCCCATGGTGAAAGGTAAAATGAGTAAGTTTTAAGTCTTGACAGTTTACTCTAACTCAGGGATGAGACCTTATTTGAAAGCATATGTACCGTCAATGTTTAAAGGCGTTGCAGCAACTTCTGATCCATAATGAGTCTATCCTTGCTCAGGGATGAGCAAGAGGTAAGCTTGGGGGAGTTTGTTGATGGTCCTTAAGTACCAAATATAGTTATCAAATAAATAAAGAAAAGGATCCAAATGCAACCAACACCTAGACTTAGGGTTTTATTTGACAGAATTCCACGAGTTTTGGTGTTTGTCTGTTTCTGCAGGGGGTTATCAGAAAATACGGAGGAAAGGCCCACACGTCGGGTTTACATAGAGATAATAACGTGTTCACCGATTTTCTATCATCTAGAAGACTCCAGAAGCCACGAGATCGAACGGGAGGCCGAACGGGCCCGGAGGCAGGGCGCCCGCCCTGCTCCCTAGGGCGCCCGCCCTGGCCTGAGAGCCAATCAGGCTCCGTCTCGCGGATTATGCTCCACCGACCTAAGGGATCAAGGAAAACCGTGCGATTAATGTCGGTTTGATCCGACGGCCCACGTTCACTTGAGGGGGCTATATAAGCAGGAACCCTGGCCCCTGGAGGAGGCACTCCCTCATTCTCAATTCCTCAAACCCTAATCTCAGGAGGAGAGTCTCTGATCAAGCCCTAGAGCCACCACATCAACTAGATCTCTAGTATAGCATAGCTACATAGGATTAGAACTAGAAGGAGTCAATCTTCGATTGGTTTCCGGATCTGTCAAGAGGATTCCTGGTAATTCCTTTACTGTTCTTCATTGTTCATCATTGTTCTTCAATATTATGAATATAACTTTGTTCTATTTCAATATATTGATTATGACTATGCTCTACTTGTTTATGTTTGCGATTATATTGTTCTTAGTTTATCGTAGTTATACGCTTGGCTTAGTTAGATTGGAATTATATACATGTTTAGGATCGTATAGCGTTTATCCATCGGATCCATGGGTAAATGATAAATATTGTGTAGGCGTGGTGCTTAGACCATATTTATCTGTGATTGCACCTTATATGCCGGATCGTGGGGTGGTCCGCGATGGTGACAGCTTTGTTGGTTCTTATATAGTCCCCCTCCTGTGTGTAAGGCAGGCAGAGCAACATTATTACGGGGGAGTGATTGCTATGTTTCTCATCTTCCTTGATAATATCACTATGCATGGGCGTAGTCCTTTCTCGCAATGATTGCCAAGTGTACTTGCACTAACTATGATATGCTAGACTTTATAGTTAAGAATAACTTAGGAAATATCCTTGTAGTTTGTCCTAATACCATGCTAATGACTTGCTAGAATATCTGTTGAGGTGCTTATCATTATTATATGTGGCTAGCTGATCAGATTAATTATCTTTGTCACCATTCATACTTTATCTATATTTTATGTGACACTTACCCCTGTATGCAAGAGATAGATGAATGCTCTCACTTATACATGCAATGATTGATACTCATTCCTATATTCCATTCCATAATCAACATTGATGTTAGTAATCCCTTCCCAGTGGTAAAAATATAAATAACGATACCTGGAATACTTCCCGATTAAAATGCTACATCGGTATTAATCTGTGCGCTTGCAGATCTTATTTATTATTTATTTAGAAGAGCAGTTGCATATTTCAATACCGCGTCTCTTATGTCATGCTGGGGATGACAACTTGGCTTAAGTGGCATGAGGGATAGGTTCGGCATTTTTGGCGCCGTTATCAGAATTAGAAAACTAAGTCTACTTTTGGTAATGACGTTAAGAATACCCAACACCCTCGAACACCCTTACGAGATCGTCCCAGTCGTGGATCTATCAAGGCGGAAGATCCTCGAGCCAGGCTCGAGCGGTGTTGGACAGGAACAGGGGGAGTTGTCGGATGATGACTCGGTCGTCGGTGGCCCCGCCCAGCTGACACGCCAAGCGGAAATCAGCAAGCCAAAGTTTGGGTTTGGTCTCGCTGTTGTACTTGGTGAGAGTCGTGGGAGGGCGAAACCGTGCCGGGAGTATTGTTTCTCGAATTGCCTTGCTAAAGACCCAGGGACCCGGTGGTTCGGGTGACGAGCTTCGATCTTCTGAGCTGTCATAGCGCCCGCCTCTGTGCACGCGGTAACCTCGAGCTACGCCGTCACCGTGTTTGCACGTGCGGTGCTCGACGATATTGCCACGGGTGTCTCGAGGTTCACGGTCGTCGGCGACGTGCTCAGGGGCAGGAGCCGCTCGGTTCCGTCGGGCATGCTCGGGATGAACCGAGGCCTCTCTCTCCTGTCGGGAGGGCTCGGCGAGCCGCTCCGAGGCTGGCTCGTGTCGCCTCGAGGCAGAGCTCTCGGCCTGCTACATAGCAGCGGTCTTGAGGAGTTCTCGGATTTCATCTCGAGCTCGACGAGCGTCAGGGTTTGATGGCTTGGGCATGTTACGGAGGAGCATGGCGGCGGCGACAACGTTCTGGCTGGCTCGACCAAAAACCGAGGGGTCGACCACCCGATCCTCGGCGATGCGATGATTGACATCGTGAGCTCTCTCTCGAGCTCTCCTGCCGTGTGCGTGTGCCACACGTTCATGCTCGAGGGTTTGTTGGAGTAGGCATAGGTTTTCTCGTTCCTCGTTGAGCCTGTCCTGCAACTCGCGAATTTGCTCGAGCTGCATTCCTTGATTAGCAAGGAGTTGAGCCTCGTCCTGCTCGTCAGGTAGCTTGACATGAGGTGGCGTGCTCCTTCCTTCAATAGGTTCCTCGTCCTCCGAGTCCGACGTTCTCGCCCCATCGATGTTGAAGCACTCGCGGGTCGGATCGTAGGTGTCATCGGCAGAGTCAGAGTCAGGAGTGTCGAAGTAGTAGTATGATGGATGTATGTGAGGTCGTCGCCAATCGTCTCTGGGGTTGTAACATCGAGAAGCAGTTGCACGGGGCTCTGTTTCTAGGGTCTCTGTAGAGTTCAGATACTCAGAAGTCGGCGTGGATGCAACAAGGTCTAGAGTGGAGCGTAGATGGTGCCCAAGGAGTTCCTCGTAAGCGCTCATACTAGTGCTCACGGAGGAAGCGTATGCCCGGGCAACAGAATCTAGCCCAAACGGGAACGCTGATGGAGACGTCGTTTGCTCGTACCAGAGTGGTCAGACTGAATAGTGGCGGTGTCATACCAGACGGGGGAGCGGCAGAACTCTCCATCGGCATCTTACCCTCAGCCAAGCTCATCCTACACAGACCCTCAATGGGGAAATCTGGGTTGGCGTCTGGCTGAGAGGCACCGGATCGGGGAGTCCCACCACCCTCTGTGAGGTGATGACGGTGGTTGCGCCGGACTCGTCGTCGTCTGGCGGCTCACGCCTGAGAGCGACGATGCTGGCGCAATGCTCCCCCAGGTTGGGAGAGCTCGTAATCCCCATCGGTCGGGTGCCTGGGCGGGAGGAGGACCATGTCATAGCCGTGGCCAAGCGACTTGAACTCCAAACTCCCAAACCAGATCACCGTAGCCAACGGGAAAGGGCATTCGGGGTCAGCCATCCAGGAAAATGGCGGGAAAACGATGTTGGCACGCAGCGTCCCCTACCTGGCGCGCCAATAGTTGGTGTTTTGTCCCGTGGGGGTCCTAAGCCGACGAGTGAATGCTGCGTGTCCCTGACCCGGATGGTGATGCAAGGGGAATACATGGGGATTTATCCTAGTTTGGGCAAAGAAGGCCTTACGTCCAGCGGGGGAGAAAAGTTTTGTATTTCCTTGCACCTAAGTGCTTGCGTAGGGGTTACAAGCTGGCAAGAGAGGGTGCCGAGCCCAAGTCTTAAAGAAAGTGAAAGAGGACAAGGGGGTTGCTTGAGATGTTGATCTCTGAGTTCCGTGCCTTTGCTTGCTGGAGCCTGGTTTCTCACTTGCCTCCTCCCCCTTTGTAGAGCCCTGACCTGCCCTTTTATAGGGTAAGAGGAGGCCGGGACACTGGGGTGCCTTGAGGTGAAGTTTTGTCGATTCCTGTGGAGGTGGCTGTAGCGTCGTGCTCCAGGGATGGGTGGCCATCCCAGGACACTGTGATCACGTTGGGGATGAGACGGTGAAATAACCCTGAGTCCTGTGCCACATCGACCTTCCTTTTCCGCTGACTGGTGACGGTCGTTGAGGCCGGGTCGAGGCTAGGTCGAGGCTAGGCGGATAAGGCCGAATCCCTGAGATCACGGGGTACAGACCTTGTCGTATCCTTCCTCGAGGGCGGCTGGTGACGAAACAGTGTGCAGTAAGGTGAGCATAGTGATAGATTTCACCTCCCATCCCGGGATGAGAGGTAAAAAGTGAAAACTGACACTGGTGTTGTTCCCACGTCGGTCACGGTGTGTTGCCATGTCGGTAGGTGGTAGCAGGTAATTGCATTGAATGCTCTGATTTTTGTCTCGAAGTAGGTGAATAGGGTGGATCGAGCGTACCGACCTGGGGTCATGCGATCCGGAGATTTGCCGGTGGCCGAACGAACCTCGTGCGAGTCGGAACACAGTCGAGGTGCCTTATTGAGCAAGCCTCATATGAGTCAGGACGCGGTCGAGGCGTCTCGTCGAGGGTGCCTCGTACGAGTCGGAGTCGGAGCGTGGTCGAAGCGTTTTGTCGAGCCGGCCTCATGCGAATTGGAACGTGGTCGAGGTGTATTGTCTGCCGTTATTTAGCCTTGTTGTGTTAGTGTATTAGTGTTTCACTCCTTCTCATTGTTGATTACGGGTACCCCTATACTGTTGGTACCGACAATATGATTATTGGAAAAGAAATATAAAGATGTATCTTGGTTCAATCAATGATCAAGTGTGGGATGTGACCAAGAGTGACTATGCTATTATTGATCCTGACAATCTCACCAACCAAGGCCAACAAGCAGTGCAATACAATGACTCTCAACACTATTTATAATGCCATTGATTCCAAGGGGTTTGAGCAAATCAAGGATTGTGAGAGAGCTAATGAGGTGTGGAAGAGATTGGAGGAAATACATGAGGGCACACCGATGGTGAAGAGTGTAACACCTTAGGTGTTAAGCATGCATTAGCATTTGCAAATCATGTGCATAAGCATAATCATGCATTAATGAGCATCACATGAAATATAGGCTTGAAACATGTTAATGAAACATGCATGTTGCAAAGTTTTGTCTTAGTAGAATTAATGTTATGTTGATGCTTGACATGTCTTGTGTGTGCTTGTTTTAGTAAATAAACAACTTAGAAATGTTTAGCAAACAATTTGGAGCAAGGTTGATATTCAAAATTTTCTCAAATTTTGCTTTTAAAAATAATCTAGAAAATGGAGTTTTGATTTAAAACTGACTTTAAATCCCTATTTCAAAATCTAGTTAGAATTTCAAAATGTACCATAAAGCAATGTTGTAGAGAATAAAATTTTAAGCAACTTTTGTTTTGGGGTCAAGCTTTGAAAATGCTTTTTACTTGTTCAAAAAAATATTTTTGTGCTATTTTAGTTAAAAAATTAAAATGAAAAAGGATTTTCTTTCTTAAACGGGTCGCCTGCCTCCTTCCTCGGCACACGGCCGAAGCCGGCCTAGCCCGCCCCGCGCGCTCACCCGCACCTGCTCCCACGCGCCATCCCGACCGCGCTCAGGCTATACGCCGGCGACACCAGCCTGTGGCGCCCGGTGGCCCCGCGCGCGCCTTCAAGACCAGTCCGAACGCGCCCCTCTCCGCCCAGCTCCACTCACTCCTCCTTACGCTGCCTCCCCACGTAGAGCAGCTGTAGCCGCATGTACCACAGCATCACGGGCGCCATTGCCGTCGACGCCGTGAGCTCCACCGCCAGCGCCTCGCCGCTCCGCGCTCCGTCTTCCCGCCTAAGTCGCCGCTCTGCGCTCGCATACGCTTACCGTCGACAAGCAGGTAAAGGCCGTGGGGCTTTTCCCCTTCCCTTCTTCCCACGCGGGCTGCCATGGCCGAGCTCGCCGATGCTCGTGCCCGCGCAGGCAACCCGCACTGCTCCCCCTTTTTCTCTTCACCATCGCGCGCTTCCGCTCCTCCGCACCACCACGAAGACGGTGCGCCCCTTCCTGCGTCTTGCTGTGGCCGAGAATAGCTAGTTCGCCGTGCGCAGCACCACCACTCGTCGGCGCGTGGTGCTACCGCCGCTAGAGCTCACCGTAGCCACCATCTTCTCCACCGTCGGATGCCCGTTGTTGAGGGGAGGCCAGTGGCGAGATTCGCCACGGTCAAGCCCTACCCTGCCTCTGTGAAGGTGACGTGGGGGCGGGTTGACTCCGGGCCCCAGCTGTCAGTCGGAGCAGGGGAGAGCAGCGGGGTACGCATAGCAGTTGGGTTCGGGCAGATTTTGAAAAATAAGGAAAATGATTTTTCAGAAATTGTGTAACTGCTTTAGAAATTCATAACTGGAGAAATACAAGTCCAAATTGGTTGAAATAAATTTTGCTAGGTTCCTTATGAGTAGATCTACAGTTTAAAAATTTTGCATGTTGATTTCGTGATACTTTTATATATAGCTTTATTTAATTCTTGTAAATGCTGATTTCTTGGAAAATGCATAGTAAATACAATATAGGTCAGAAAAATGTGAAACTTGTTTTGTTGATCTAGTCATGTGATGCACTTTCTATGTAAATTATATGTCATGCATATTCTATAGAAAAATATGGCTATCTAATTTATGTGCATTTATTTGCTATTTCTTGTAAAATTGCTAGAGCCAAAAATATGAATAATACATGTAGGTGAAACTTTTTCTATAATGTTCTTATACTATGTAGATCATAAGAAAAATACTAAATCTATTGTTTGATACTTTTCATAGTACAAAGTATTTTCATGCTCTTTTATCCATCATATCTTGTCGTTTTTGTGTAGGTTGTTTTACTTATCTAAATGCAATGAAAATTTTATGGTAGGCTACTTATAGTATGATAAAGCTACTGTAATTTTCTTACATTTTTCTGACCACTAGAATTATATGTGATGCTGTAGTCCTAGATTAAAGTGAAATAAAAAATAGGATTCTTATTGCATGATTAGTTTATTTTGTACACTTTGCTATATCTTTGAAATATTTTGACTTGCCGGTGTGACTTGGCATGTTAGTATAGTTATGGTGATGAAGTGTAGTAGCACTTGTGTTATGGCTAAATGGTAGTTAGCGGTAGCTAATGATGGTTAGTAGTAGAAGAGAATGCAGTAGATGACATGTACTTGTGGTACATGTTGTTGAATGATGTTGACTACCTAGTAGAAGAGTTTTACATCTATTCTATCCAATAAAACTAAGCGTGTCCATCTACATTGCATGCAATCATGATCATCATATAACATCTCATCTGATGCACCACTTGCATAATCACTTAAACTTATGTATCATAACATGATCATAGGAGGAATTGGTAGCAACCGAGCCAGAAGCAGCCAAGGAAGTCCCGCAGGAAGGGCCTACACAGGAGGTGCAGGCTGAGGAGGATGCCGTTGACGAACTTCAAGAGTGTCCAGACCACCTTCCGAGTTCGTTTGAGCGAGGCAAGCCCCGGAGCATTCTAAGTCTCCTACTTTATAAAAGCAATCAATTATATATGAGTTTTATGTATTATTGCATTAAGTTATAGGAGTTGAGTGAAACCGTTGATGCATTTATTATTATTATCCTTGCCTACCTTATTATGTCTATATGCCCTGTTAGGTTTAGGATCAAATAACCGCTTAGCCCTGCTTAGACCGGTAGTGATCGGTGATTTCCTATCACCGTCAATTATAGGTGGTTACTGAAATACTTTAGCTAGGGAATGGATAATATCTTGGAAATAACCAAGTATTGATGGATAATTGGAGACCGGACGGAATAGTTGGAGGCAACCAGATAGGGTTCTAGGGTGCTTATAGTTTTCCGCATGTGTCGATTAAGGACCGATCGTTGCTCGTCCCTCTTGTCATGTTGAACGCATGCCTCACATTTGGCTGGTCGAATAACGTACCTTTCGACCGCGAAGCTAGTGACACTATTCAAGCCAGGATAAACTCAGGTTGGCAGACTGGTGCTGAAGAGGGTATGACGGAGGCACGAAGAGTGAGCCCAAGGGCAGGCTGGGTCTTGATTCCTGGCAATCAAGAGGCCCCTGGGTATTGCGGTCCATGATTGTTATCCCATGACGTTTACCTGAATAGCGTCATTGGTGATCTGTAGTTCACTTGATCGGTGAGTATGGTTTGTGTGAGGAATAAATCACCAGCTGGTTAGGAATCGATTCAAATTGCCATCACTCCTGGATAGTGAGCACTTGACTCGAGCTATGGCATCGTAGTAATGATGATGAAACATGGTTGGTTATACGGGTGATGTTGGAAATGCTAAATCTAAAATGGTAACTGGATGTTTTTGGTTAATCACATGCTTGCTATAGCATAGGTGCTTGCCTAGATCGATAGGTTATAATAAAGATGATGCAAAGTACTAAAATAGTTTATTATGTTAACTTATTGCTCTTTCACAAATAAGTCACCTAGTCCACTAAAAGAAAGCCTTGCATACTCCTTGGTGTCACTTTATTTTAGTTTAAGACGGGTAAGTCTAGCTGAGTACTTTCATGTACTCAGGGTGTTGTTCCCATTGTTGTTGCATATGGCCAGATGTACTACGATTATTGCATCAACTGCCTGTACCCCGCGATGGGCAACAACTAGGACCAAGGGCATGGTCGCTCCGTACGTCTTACTTGATGCTTTTGTCGGACATGACTATCTCCTGGCACTGTATCTGAACTAAATGCGTGTGTGTGGTTTTAAAACTATTTGCTTCTGCTACTTTATTATAAACTTGGTTTGTAATAACTTTATGTTTTAAACTCTGATGTATTTCAATGTTGTTGCAAACTTTATGTAATATGTGACTGTGGCTGCTAAACTTGTATGATCTTGGTTTGTATGTTGGTTGGTTTGAAATCCGTCATGGTTTCACGGACTACCAGGTTATACGAGGTTAAGCTTGCTAAATTATCTATTTTGGCAGGTGATTTTCTTACATAATTTTGTATAATTGGTCGGTTCTGTTACAAAGAGTGCCAAGTTGTACATCCTTAAGGACAAGTTGATAAGCTTCAAGATAAAGGATGATGAGAGCATTCTAGAGATGTTCCATCGTTTGTAAGTGATTTTTAATGACTTGAAGACTTTGGGAGAGAAGATCAATGATGATGATGTCTCTCATCGGTTCTTGATGTGCTTACCTCCAAGATTTGAGACATTGAGATTGCTCATCATAAGAGGAGGATTGAAGGAGATGACCCCTAACCAAGTACTAGGTGATACCATGACACAAGAGACATACCGTGTGGAAAGGGAAGGGGTTGACAAGGATGACAAGAAGGAAGATGAAGACAAGAAGAAGAAGGGTGTAGCATTCAAGGCTATCTCATCATCCAAGAACAAGGGCAAGTCCAAGAAAGAATCTAGTGATGATGAAGACGCTAGTGACATTGATGATAAAGCTATGGCTTTTCTTGTGCACAAGATGGGCAAATTCATAAAGAAGAAAGACTATAGTGTAAGAAAGAGAAGAGACCACAACAAGGAGTATGTGAGGAGATGCTACAAGTGCAAGAGCCCCAATCACATTGTAGCAGATGGTCCCTACAATAGTGAGAATGATAAGGATGAGAAGAAGAAGCATAAGAAGGTGAAGAAGGAAAAGGGGGAGAAGGAGAAGAAAATGACTTTCACAAAGAAGAAGATGGGAAGTGACTATGTAGTCACTTGGGATAGTGATGATACCTCTGATGATGATGGCTCTAGTGATGATGACAAGAAATCCATCAAGAAGGCACTAGCAAGCATCACTATCAACAACAAGCCTTCTATCTTCGACACTCCATCGAGTTGCCTCATGGCAAAAGCCCACCAAGGTAAAATATGATGTGAGTGATGATGATTGTGAAAGTGATGATTGTAGGAGTGGTGATGATGATGAGGAGTACACCAAGGAGGAGCTCTTGGACATGTGTGAGCAAGTACATATTTGCTTTGAGATAAAGAGAAAGGAGTGCAAAGAATTGCACAAGAAGATTAAATCTCTTGAGCAATCCTTTGATGAGCTTAATGCTTCTCATGAGAGTCTAAGGGAAGACCATGAGAAGCTTGGCAAAGCTCACTCCAAGCTTGAAAAAGCTCACTCCCTCTCCTCGAGCAAGTCAAGAAGGAGAAAGCCAAGAAGGAGCAAGTGATTGTGTCATGTGATGTGGGACTAATATGTAATATTCTTGATGAATCTTTTTATAAGCCCATTGTAGTTGCTCCCACTAACCCTACTTGTAGCACTTCCACTTGCACTTCACCTTTGAGTGATGGTTTCAAATGTGATACCTCACTAATGGTGGAAAATAAGACCCTTAAGAAGGAGGTGAATGAGCTCACTCGTGCCTTAGGCAATGCCTATGGTGGAGATGCCCGCTTGCTAAAGTGCTTGGGTATCCAAAGGTTTTCTCTCGACAAAGAGAGATTAGGCTATACCCCTAAGAAAGGCAAGGTGGCCATTGTCACTCTCAAAGCTAGTTTTGTGAAGGGCAATGATCGGTTTTGCAATAGATGCAAGCAAGTTGAGCATATAGAGCAATATTGCAAGACTAACAAGAACAAGCAACTTAATGTATCCTCAATTAGATTTGATTCTTGTTACATACTTGTTAAGGGTGCCAATGGTGTGAAGGTTAAGTTCATTGGTACAACAATTATGGGCTCAAAGAAAAAAGCCATTTGGGTGCCAAAGACCTTGGTAACTAACCTTTAAGGACCCCAGCAAGTTTGGATACCTAAAAAGAATTGATCTTCTTTTGTAGGTCAATTATAAAGCCGAAGGAAGGCATTGGGTGCTTGATAGTGGGTGCACACAACACATGACCGGTGATTCAAGAATGTTTAATTCAATCAATGAAAATAAGAGCAATGAGATTGATAGTATCATATTTGGTGACAATAGCAAATGCAAGGTTAAAAGACTTGGTAAGATTACAATATCCAATGACTTGAGCATTTTTAATGTGCAACTAGTAGAGAGCTTGAACTTCAACCTATTACCTATTGTCGGTAGTTCAATTGTGTGATCTTGGTTTCAAGTGCATATTATCATAAGTGTAGATGATTCTAACTTGATATTCAAAGGATTTAGATATGAAAATCTATACTTGGTTGATTTCAATGCTAGAGAAGCTCAATTGTCAACATGTTTGCTCACTAAGTCTAGCATGGGTTGGTTATGGCATAGAAGGCTTGGTCATGTTGGAATGCAACAATTGAACAAGTTGATCAAGTATGACCTAGTTAGAGGCTTGAAAGATATCACATTTGAGAAGGATAAGCTTTGTAGTGTATATCAAGGCAGAAAGCAAGTTGGTAACACACATCCTAAGAAGAGCACGATGAGTACATCTAAGATATTTGAGTTGTTGCACATGGACTTGTTTGTACCGACCACATACACTAGCATTGGTAGAAACAAATATGGATTTGTGATTGTGGATGATTTCACTAGATATACATGGGTGTTCTTTCTTATTGACAAGAGTGATGTATTTGCAACCTTCAAGACATTCATCAAGAGAATTTACAATGAGTTTGAAACAGCCATCAAGAAAGTGAGAAGTGACAATGGAAGTGAATTCAAGAACACAAGATTTGATGATTTGTGTGATAAGTTTAGAATTAGGCATCAATTTTTGGCCAAGTACACTCCACAATCAAATGATCTAGTTGAGAGGAAGAATAGAACTTTGATTGACATGACAAGATCAATGTTGAGTGAGTACAATGTGAGTCATTCATTTTGGGCTGAAGCAATCAACATAGCTTGCTACTATAGCAACCAACTCTATTGTCATCCATTGAAGGAGAAGACACCTTATGAGCTCTTAAATGATAGAAATCTCAATATTGCATACTTTTGGGTTTTTGGTTGTAAATGCTACATATTGAAGAAAGGTACAAGACTGAGCAAGTTTGAGAAGAAATATGATGAAGGTTTCCTACTTGGTTACTCAACTACTAGAAAGGCTTATAGAGTTTAGAATTTGGCTAGTGGTACTCTTGAGGAGGTTCATAATATGGAATTTGATGAAACCAATGGTTCCTAAGAGGAAGATGAGAATATAGATAATGTGAGAAGCACTCAATTGATCAATGCAATGAAAAACGTAGACATTGGTGATATAAGGCCTAGATAGGTGATTTATATTGAAGATGAAAAAAATCAAGTGCTCTCTAACTCGAAAGTGCAAGCTAGTGGTTCTCTTGATCAAAATCAAGCTAGTGCAAGTGATGACAAAGTGCAAGATCAACAGCAAGTGTCTAGTTTATCATCTCTACCAAATGAGCAATCAAGTGCAAGTGCTTCAACCAACTAATGTTGTAAGAGATCATCCATTGAATTCTATCATTGGTGATATCTCAAAAGGTGTGCAAACAAGATCAAGATTGGTATCATTTTGTGAACACTTCTTATTTATGTCATCCATTAAACCTAAGAAGACAATGAAGCGTTGTTGGATGTTGATTGGGTGAATGCTATGCAACAAGAGTTAAACAACTTCACTAGAAACCAAGTATGAGAGTTAGTTAAGAGGCCTAAGGATCATAATGTGATTGAAACCAAATGGGTCTTTTGGAACTAGCAAGATCAAGATGGGATAGTTATAAGGAACAAAGCAAGATTAGTGACTCAAGGTTACGCTCAAGTTGAATGTTTTGACTTTGGAAAAACTTATGCCCCGGTTGCAAGATTCAAACAATTAGAATCTTGCTAGCTTATGCTTGTGTTCACAATATCAAGTTGTACCAAATGGATGAGAAGAGTATATTTCTCAATGGGTACATCAATGAGCTTATGTATGTTGAGTAACCTCTCGGTTTTGAAGATAAGAAGAAACTCAACCATGTATACAAGTTGAAGAAGGCTTTATATGGTTTGAAGCAAGCACCTAGAGCATGGTATGAGAGGTTGAGAGACTTTCTACTCTCTAAAGGGTTTATTATGGGCTAGGTTGACACCACTCTCTTCACCAAGAAGCTAGGCAATGACTTGTTTGTGTTGCAAATCTATGTGGATGACATCATTTCTGGATCAACCAATCAAGATTTTTGTGAAGTGTTTGAAATGATAATGGCAAGTGAGTTTGAGATGTCCATGATTGAAGAGCTTAGTTACTTTCTTGGTCTTCAAATCATGCAACTGAAGAATGGTACATTTATAAGTCAAGACAAGTACATCAAAGACATGCTGAAGAAGTTTAGAATGAAAGATGCAAAGGCCATTAGTACACCTATGGGGACAAATAGAAGCTTGGATAGTGATGCAAGTAGTAACATGGTGGATCAAAAGATGTATCGGTCTATGATTGAAAGCCTACTCTATATGACCGCATCAAGGCCAGATGTGATGTTAGTGTATGCATGTGTGCTAGATTTGAAGCCTTACCAAGTCATTTGAAGGCAACCAAGAGAATATTGAGGTACTTGAAGCATACACAAAATACTAGATTGTGGTATCCCAAACGAGCAAGATTTGAGTTGATTGAATATTCAGACTCCGATTTTGTGGGATGTAAAGTTGAGAGAAAGAGCACATCGGGCACATGTCAACTATTAGAAAGATCACTTGTGTCTTGGTCATCAAAGAAGCAAAATAGTGTAGCACTTTCAACTGCCAAAGTGGAGTACATTTTGGCCGGTAGTTGTTGTGCTCAATTACTTTGGATGAAGGCTACTTTCAATGATTTTGGAATCAAGTTCAAACAAGTGTCATTGTTATGTGACAATGAGAGTGCCATAAAGCTCACCAACAACCTGATTTAACATGCAAGAACAAAGCACATAGATGTCCACCATCATTTCATAAGAGATCACCAACAAAAAGGGGACATTTGCATTGAGAGTGTGGGCACCAATGATCAACTTGCCGATATCTTCACCAAGCCACTTGATGAGAAGAGGTTTTTTAAGCTAAGGAATGAATTAAACATACTGACTTCTCAAATATGTATTGATGCACCTCCATTATATGATATGCCTCTCCTTCGAGCAAAGCAAGGTAAATTTGGTTGACATGTCATTCATCCATTGCTAAGGATTTGTTTAGTGCCTCTAGTCATTCCTATCTTGTCTTACGATCATTCATGAAAATCAAATGAATTTGATGATTGTATGGTACCACTATTGCTTGTATGCTTGACTTGATCTAGTGGTAGCATATGACATGTTTGTGGGCTTGTGAACCTAGTGTTTGATCTAGAAAATGAGCTATAAGTGTTTAACTCAACATGGTAAAAGATAACCCTTTTTTAGAGGTGTGAAGAAGCTTGTCCTTAGATCAAACCGAGTTAAATATCTTTTGCAAGTGATCTAGATTGAATCAAATTAGGAAAATGATCCTCACTTCATATGGTTTCACCCCAACCTATTCAAAATTTGAGCTCACCTTTTGTGCTAATTATTGACAAAGGGGAGAGAAATTCACAAAGATAGTAAGAGATAGAGGGAGCAAACAAATAAAATATTATTGTAAGGGGATCAATTAAAATGTAAAGCACACAAGTAGGGGGAGCAAGCTCATAAACTTGTATGTTGTATTTGTATGTGCATTACATATGTTTGCTTGCATGGCACAAGTTCTAAATTCCCTATCCATGCTTGTGTGGTGTATGCTAGATTATAGAAAATGATTAATCTAATAAAAACTAGCATGCATAGGATGATAGTTAGATGTGCCTTGCATGTTTTACAAGTGATACTACAGCTTGCTTATAATGTTGATCTCATGACGTATCTAGTGTTTATGTTTTGCAAGTGCTATCTAACTAACCACGGTGCTAAGGATGGTGTTCAAATGGCAACTTTGATTGGTATCCCGCTTCAATGGTCCATTATTTACACCTTAGCCTCATTTGGTAGCTATTACTCTCCCAATCTTCTAATCCATGCATATGTGCAAGCTTTCAAATCTAAACTCTTAGCACATATGTAGGGGGAGCTAATACTACCAATTTGGGTTGGTAAAACTTGTTTATAATCTTTACACATGGTAATATGCTTGGGCAAGCAACATGAATCCAAATAGATTTCATTGAATATCTTTGTAAATAGGTTGTCATCAATTACCAAAAAGAGGGAGATTGAAAGCCCTAATTTGGTTTTGGATAATTGATGAAACCTAGGACTAACCTTTGATCTAAGAGTATAAATTAGATAAGGTGGTCCAATCTAAGTGGTGGAGCAAGTTAGAGGTCCATGGTGATGAAGGTGGACATGAAATGAAGATGATCAAGCTTTGACACGGAAAACAAGAAAGAGAAAACAAAAATGAGCTCAAGGCAAAGGTATATTGATAGGAGCCATTGTTTGTTTGCACTCAAGACACCATAGAGGGTGTGAGTGGTTTAGGATCGATAGTCATACTATAAAGAGGGGAAATCTTTAGCTAAGTGGTTATCAGGTGCCAATAGGTGACATTATTCTTGCATATGCATTTAGGAACCTAGTGTGCTAACTTTGACCCCTGTAAAATACTTTGAAAAATGCTAACACATGTGCACGCTAGTTCTACACTTTGTGGTTAGCAAGTTAGAAGCAAGAGCGAAGTAGTTCTGGACTTAGAAAATGAAAACAAGGCTAGTGACCCGACACTAGACCCTGAGTCTGGTCATTTTTAGTGTTGGCGTAGTGACTGGCCGAGAGGGCAGGAGAATGACTGGACGCTAGTCGGGGCTCGACCAGCGCGACCAGTCACATGTTGGAAGGTGGCACGATAGCGCAATCGGATGCACCGAGGCTACATCAGGTGGAGCATGACATACGTTGATGTTAGCCTCATGGGCACACATAGAGAGAAGAAAAGCTAACCGAACGCTAGCGTGTGTCAGGTCAACATTGACCTGATGCGTCCAGTTGATGTTTTTCTACTCTGGGAGCTTACTAGAGTTGACCGGACTCGGCTTCACACAGCATCAGGTCGTTGGACGTGCGCATCCGATCGTTCATTAATAGCGCTGGCTCAGGACTTAACCGTTGGGATTTGGCACTAAGGTTTGAAGGGAGGCGACACGTGCACGACTGTGGTTGATCGGACGCTGGCACGTGCATTTGGTCATGATCCACCTGTGCATCTAGTTAGGCTATGAAAGTAGAGAGTAGGGGCCAATGGCTCTATTCGTTGGGGCTCCCTATTTAAGTGCTTTGGCCAGCCCTTGGCTCATACTCTTGGAACATTGACATACTTGACATCCTTATGAGTCTAGGCAAACACCTCCTACTTATCTCCATCATTGATCCATCATCATAGTGAGATTGAGAGTGATTCCAACTGTATTTACTTGAGTGATTTGTGGCCATCCAAATTATATGGCCCACATGCACCTGTCATTGTCCTAAAGACCTCTGACTGCAGCACACGAGAGTCAGGTAACACCGGTAGTCTGTTAGGTGTCATCTGGGAACCCCGAATCATCCACATTTTACAACTCATACAAGATCAATATGGGGTTACCACAATATTACAATATTTGGTACAAAAATAACTTACATCAAAGTGCGAAAGATTTACATAATTAGATTACAAAGCATGTTCGAGTCAAAACTTAACTTAAGTTCAAATGGTGAGTAGAATTGCGTAAGCGACTTAGTTAGAGCATCTAAGGTAGGAGAGATGACCAGATCATGTCGAGCCCATTGATATGACCTCGATTAGTAGCACAAGCCAGAATCTGCAAC
Organism: Saccharum hybrid cultivar R570; assembly: GCA_038087645.1. Classification (NCBI taxonomy): domain Eukaryota; kingdom Viridiplantae; phylum Streptophyta; class Magnoliopsida; order Poales; family Poaceae; genus Saccharum; species Saccharum hybrid cultivar. The sequence continues at coordinate 23,934,077 of JAQSUU010000496.1, forward strand.
AGGGGTCAACAAACCCTGAGTACTTGAGGGTACTTGTTGACAGTCATTAATGTTAATTATAAACCATCAACATAACCTGTATTTATATTTAATTCCATCACCAAACATAGGTATAGGGGTTTAAACTAATGAATTCCATGAGCTTTGGTGAATATTTGTATGCAGGAGGATTTATCTAGAAAACAGCCATGAGACCACTATTATACACTCAAAACAAGCAAACCGATGACAATAAGTGATTCTATTCATGAAAACTGTGAAAGACAACTCCAGGAGGTTTCAGAAGATAGCACAACAAGGCATGGGCTGAGACTCCACCATAGTGGGGTGGTAGGCCCATGGGGGAGGCCGCCTAGCCTAGCCCGGAGCTCGCTCGCCCTCTGCCGCCTCGTACTCCTTCCTACGATCTACTTCGTTGTTTTTAAGATGGTTTTAGGTCGGTTTATCCAACGGTGATCGAGGAAGGTGGCGTGGTACTTTCTTTGTTGCTACTCCATCTCCTCCCTATATAAGGACACCTAGACCCATCCAGGAGGCCATCTCTCATTTAGATCAAGACATAACATCAGGAGAATTAGGGCTAGACTCTCTAATGTAGTAGATTAGTTTTAGTTGAGAGTTAGGGAGAGTCGAGCTATGCTCAGGTTCTGGAGAATTCTTCGAAGGTCTAGTACGTCTTTATATCTTACCTTTGCAAGACTTATGCTTTAATATATTTATCTTCTCTATTTACTTTTGTACCTTCCATGTGCAAGGTTAATATAGTTATCACATCTTTGCATGGGATCTCCGCTCACATCGAGTGCTTTAGTTATCATATGTGACTAGAGTAGTAATCTGTAGTATAGACATGATGTCTAGACTATAGGTTACCTAAGATTGCACCCAACCTTACGGATAGTTGTGGTAGTCCTAGGTGGTGACAGCCCTGATAGCTGACATAGTCCACCACATTCAGGATGGTGTTTGTAGGACTGTAGTCAGAGCTTCCTAGCCCCTTTCTCATCCCTTTCTGTGGCTAGTGTTTGATGTCCTAAAGTGTTATTGTGTATGATCGGTTTTATCTACCCAAGCATCAGTTACCATCTAGTCTAGACTAGAACAGAACCAGAGTAATAGATAAGTATCAAGCATATCAAGAAAGAAATTTAAGTTGCCAAGGAACAATAGTGGTTTGGGTGTCCCAAGATCCACAATCAATATCAAAATGCACCAAAGCCATTTAAGGATTTATCTAGATCATTATAGTATTTACTAAACATGGAAAAGGCATTTAAACACATTTAAATTAATTAACTAATTTAGAATTATCAAAATAATACCAAACTTTTTGTGAAGACAGGTATATGCATGTAAAGCATACACAAAAAGTTTATGGTTAAAGGATCAATATTTTTATTTATAAAAATCATACAAGGTTCATTTTATAATTAAAAGAGGTAATTTTAAGCATATAAAAGATACTAAAAATGCTCAACTCATATTTTTCCTAGGTAGAGTACATGATAACAAAGCTACACAAAAATTTTCATAATTTTCTCATGCTTCTATATTTATTTATGAATTTTGCAAGAAACTACACATTTTAATATTTCTAAAAAAGATAAACCGATGAAAAACATTTTACACTCACCCCTCAGCTACCCCTAGCCACAGACAAGCGGGACCCAAGTCAACCCTGGCCTCGGCCGCCTTGACCGTGGGCACGCCGGCGAGTTGGCCGCGTAACTTGCCACCGGTGAGGTCTCCGGCAACGGCAATGACACTTACATGCTCTAGACAAACTCGTGCATCGATCTAGGGTGCCGGTTGAAACTCTAGGGCACCACAGCGAGCATGACACCGGCCATGGCAGATGGGTGGCACTCTGGCGTGGCAGAGAAGGTCAACGGCGAGATCTCCGGGCATTGGGAGGCCACCCCTACGTTTCCCCACACTCATGCGAGCATGTTGACGCTACCGGTTGAATAGATTAAGACCTCGCGCGTACTAGGCCTCGGTCATGGCAGACGGCAGAGCAGAACTCGTCGGAGCGGCAACATTCTAGCTACTCCAGCGCGGTAGAGATAAAGTAGGCGGTGTGGTTAGCATCAAGAGCTCACCATGAGTCTTCTACGCTAGCTGGTTGAGTCAAAGGTGATGCAAATGAGCACACCGGTGATGAGACGAGCATGGCGGTGTGAACCGGTGTCACAGTGGCGTCCCAGCGTGACCTGAAGGCAAACGGTTCAACGGTAAAGTTGATGAGCACCCCAAAACTTCAATAAAGCTAGAACATCAAGCAGATGGGCAAGAAGTGCTCGGGAGGAGCCTGGCCACGGTGATGAGCCCTCAGCGGCCATGGTGAATGACGTGGACAAGAAGGCGGCGCACAGGCAATTGCAGCAGCAAGATGCAAAGCGAGTGAGCTTAGGCGATGTGCAAGTGCGAGGTGGCATTGGGGGCATAGCCAATTGGGTGGATGTCGAGCAGGCACGGTGAATTTGACCAGTGAGGTGAGCTCGATGGTGGCAAAGCTGAGGGAGGAAAAGAGAGACAATGGCCGGCTCGGTGATTTAAAGAACAGGGCGAAGTGTCGAGGCTGGATAGCTGCTGCTTTTGACGTGACTGGCGAAGTAGGTGCGTGTCCATGCACAGGGAAGTGGCACAAAGGCGATGGGCGGCCACCGACGGTGAAGCTGCTACGTGGCTACTGCTTTGGGTGATACTGTTCATGCCTCACAGGGCATCTTCTCCCTCCTTTTTCTCCCAATTCCAAACATGAATATGATCCACTCTATTAACAGAAGTTATGTTGACACCATTTTTGGCATGTGTCAAAATGATCAGAGTGGGCTGATCGGCAGGAGGAAAGTTACTATATACGGTGATAGAAGGGTGTCGATGAAAATTAATTTGTAAGGATTGTTGCCGATGAATGGTGGTGACCGATGGGAAGACAGATTTAGATTCGAAGGCGTTGCTGGTAAGATTGGAGATGTTATTACCGATGTCGATAAAGGAAGATTTGAAGACCGCTGCCGATGGAGCTTGTGATGACAGGAAGCATGCCGATAAAGGAAGATTTGAAGACTAATGCCGATGATAACAGGTAGCATGCCGATGGAGAGGAAGTTGATGAGAATTGCATCATAATCAAGGCGGACAGGGAAATAGATAGGTGTTGATTTCCTTTTCTATATTTGTTAGAGTATGATTCTTGTAAGAGTCACGTGTTTCCTTAGATATGGACTTACTTTTCAGTGACTTCGTCAATTTGCATATTTTTCTTTTTTTACGAATTCTCCTCGATTCAGCGAGCTACATCGCTTCAGTGCGACCTTCGACGATCCTCGAGTTCTGCGTGAGTACCTCTTGGCTATGAACTCCAGGCGTATCGCTGTTGTCAGGAACAAAGTGCTCGTATTTTTCATCCTTGTCGATTAACAGGTCAAATCGACTGGCACGCTTTGGCTATCGATTCGGGTATTAGCCCTTTGTGTTTGCAGATCCACTTTTGCATCAACACATCTTTTGGCACGCTCAGTGGGACCAATCAATCCGATCAATATGTTCAATCCTGAGATCGATTCGGGGAACATTATCACGGTATCAGAAGAAGATCTTAAGGAAGATCAGAAGCAGGCGATGGAAAAGGCTATGGAAGAATACAGGCAGCTTTGCCTAAAATCGTTCAGCCTAAACAAGAGTGGACAAGTCATCCAGCAGCAAGATTTGTTGTTGCCTCGGTAGGTTATCTTTGACTCCAATCCTGGTAAACTTCAAGAGATGGTTAATTCTGTAGTAAATCATGCTTTGATTAATCACTTCAATGTGTTGTCCAATACTGTTCAGAATGCTGTGGTTTGAACTTTTAAAGAAGGACAAGAGTCACCACATTACGTTGGGCTTGCTTATCACCAACCAGAACCAACATCTGTCAATACTCCATTGGCTCCTTCAGCCGTTGTGGGTACAGAAGTTATTTCCCCTCCAGTATCGGTAGGCTTACCTAGTATTCAATCTACACCAATACGATCAGACCCGGTACTTTCAGGAGGACGAGTTCAGCTTAATACAGATCTATCGGCATCAGCTATGTCAGGCTCTCTATCTTAGAATAGCCAGATTCCTACTAATTGGCAGGGGTATGGTATGCCTCCAGAGTCATATGTTTTTAATACTGGGTTACCTCAAGTGTTTGATGCAGCAGGAAAAGCTCCTATACCATCGGCTGTTTCACCGATGGCTCAAGTGCCTCAATATGCCACATCAACTACTATGCAACCAACTCCAGGAGGTTTCCAGATGCCTTTGGTTCAAGCACCCAATACAAGTCCATCGGAAAGCTTACTGTCAATACAGCAGAAGGCCCCTGCTATGAGTCAACCTGGAGTTCAGTTCATGCCTTAAGCTGGTTATACTAATTATCCAACAATGTCAGCAAATTACCAGCCACCGGCAAGTTTTGTACCGATGAGTTCTAATAATGGTTGGTCAGGACAATTACCTGTTCAGCATACAGTTCAGCAAAATCAGTAAGTTGCAGGGATCCAGCAAGGTCATATGCAGGCTGGTTTTCAGAATCAAGCATTGGCAGCTCAGCCGATGAATCCTTTCCAGCAGGTTAATGGACCACAAGTAACGGTGAATATGCCGATTGCTGGAGATCGTAGGCCACAAAGATACGTGGAGGGATATCAGCAGGCACCTCCTATAGAAATTCAGCCAGTTCCTTAGTAGGAGGCTGATGCTTTTTGGGCCAATAAGATAGCATAAATTATGAGGGATCAGTTTGGGATAAAGCCTAAGGTCAATACTTATTCTTATCGGACTCCATACCCTCCAGCATATGATTTAATTCCTCTCCCAAATTGGTACAAGGTACTAGATTTCACTAAATTCTCTAGGCAAGATGATACATCAACGATGGAACATGTCAATCGCTTCATTATTCAATGTTGAGAGGTAGCTAACAGAGATGAATTAAGAGTTTGATTATTTTCATCATCTTTGTCTGGATCAGTGTTTACATGGTTCATTTCATTACCACCAAATTCTATTATTACTTGGGCTGATCTAGAAAAACAATTTCATAAATATTTCTTTGCTGGAATCCATGAGAAGAAGCTTACCGATTTAGTAAAATTGAGACAGCGCAATGATGAATCGGTAGAAAGCTTTGTGCAAAGGCTACGATATGTAAAAAATAAGTTCTACAGCCTGGTGCTGGATGATCGGCAGCTTGCTGATCTGGCTTTCCAAGGGTTATTGCCACATCTTAAGGACAGATATGCTTCTCAGGAGTTTGAAAGCCTGAGTCATCTTGTACAAAGGATCTCTGATCAAGATACTAGAGTTTTTGAGCCTAAAAAGAATTAGAGCAAAAAAGTATCATTTGTTGGGGAGGTAGAAGATTCTGATTCTAATGAAGAACCAGTTATCGGTTTAGTTGAGTGGGTTAAGAATAAAAAGCCAATATCTTGTCCCTTTGGTCAGAAAGAGCCAGAAAAGTTTACCTTTGATATTACCAAAGCCGACAAGATATTTGATCTTTTACTTCAAGAGGGCCAGATTAAGCTGTCACCTAATCATGTAATCCCATCGGCAGAAGAGTTGAAGAAGATCCTGTACTGCAAATGGCACAATGCAACTTCACACAGTACAAATGAGTGCAAAGTGTTCAGGCAGCAGTTACAATTGGCTATTGAATCTAGGAGAATTAAGTTTGATAATTCCAAGACCCAGAAGCCCATGAAAATTGATCAACACCCTTTTCCAGCAAATATGTTGGATGCCAAGGGTAAGACCAATGTATTGACATCAGAGGCTGCTGAGAAAAACACATCAGTGGATCCCCAGCATCGGATAACTACCGATGATGTAAAAAGTAAGGGTCTGCTGGGAGAAAGTAGTAGTTTCAAAAAACCTCCTCGACCTGGCATTGTGATTGCCCATCGAAGGCAGCAGGAGGGTTGGCGTCAGCGAAGGGACCGATATCGACAATAGCAAGAAGAGAGACGTCGAGAAGAGTGGTATCGGCATAAGGATCATTGGAGGTGCCCGTTTTTTATCCACTGTTGGGAAGAAGGTATTAAATTACCAACTGTTGAAAATTGCCCTGAGTGCAATGGTTATTATGGAGTCAATCGGCCAGAAAGGAAGTTTCAACCTGGCAATCAGGGTTTATCTATCAATGAGCCGATCAGAGGTAGAGCGTCAGTGCATGATCGGTTGGGGGGCAGACTTAGCGTACATGAAAGGCTTGGTAAACGCGCTGGATATTTTCCAAGGAATCAAGAGGAGCTTGAGGAGATGGCAAACGCAAGAGTTTCCAATGAAGAAATATTCTATAGGGACCCTAATATACGTCGTGTAGAATCAACTGGGACCTGTTATCAATCGGTTTCAAAAACTAAGTTTCCTCGATGGTGCCCTGAGGGTCTGACAAAGACACAGAAAAGGAGGATGCAGCATGAGCGTCAGGAGGATCTATACCGAGAAGAAAAATCCTCCAATGAGAAATCGGGTAATCAGCAGTGGTAGGTGAAACACAAAGATAAGGGTCCATCGGCAGATGTTAATATGGTATTTATGTTGCCGATGGAGTTTTTGGCACTTTCTGATGATGAGGAAGAACTTGTTCTTTCCGATCAAGTAGCTCAGCTGGCACTAGATCCAATGATGGCTGTTTTCGAGAAACCTACCGATGATGAGAGACAGCATCTTAAGGCTTTGTTTGTGAAAGGCAGAGTTGATGGGCAGCCTGTATCTAAGATACTTATCGACGGAGGGGCTGCAATTAATATTATGCCTTATGTGATGTATCAGAAACTTGGTAAGGGAGATCAAGACTTGACCAAAACCGATATGATGCTAAAGGATTTCGAAGGCAATGTGTCACTGGCTAAAGGGGCAGTATGTGTTGAATTAACCATCGGCAGCAAAACCTTGCCGACGACGTTCTTTGTCATTAATGGCAAGGGTGCATATAATCTGCTTCTAGGAAGGGATTGGATTCCTGCCAATTGTTGTGTTCCTTCTACAATGCATCAATGCCTCATACAGTGGATTGGGGATAAGATTGAGGTTGTCCTTAGTGATTCTTCTTGTATCATCGCATCGGCAGAATCAGATACTTATGAGCGAACCAAATGCATATCAGGAGAAATTTAGGAAAAAGAGTTCCTCAAAGTTGTTGATTATGAAATTCCACCGATCCAAGCAGTCGGTTCTGAAGAAGAGTTTTAATGGATAGGTTTGCCGATGATGGAAAATTAGGTCAAGGGTTCACATCGGCTGATGATTTAGTAGAAGTAGATATTGGTGATGGCGATAGGCCAAGACCTACTTTTATTAGTGCTAAGTTAGATTCCAAATGTAAGCAGCAAATAACCAATTTATTAAAAGAATATAAAGATTGTTTTGCTTAGAATTATACTGAGATGTCTGGATTAGACCGATCGATAGTTGAACATCGGTGGATGGTTATCCAATGCCGATTGCTGATTTGTTGATTGATGCTACAGCCAGACATCAAATTATCAGCTTCATGGATGGAAATGCAGGTTACAATCAAATATTCATGGCTGAAGAAGATATTCCCAAGATTGTTTTCAGATGTCCAGGTCATGTGGGGTTGTTTGAATGGATAGTCATGACGTTTGGTTTGAAAAATGCCGGTGCTACTTATCAAACGGCTATGAACTTTATTTTTCATGAATACATCGGCACATTAGTGGAAACCTACATTAATGATGTAGTGATTAAGTCTGTGGATATCACAAAACATCTAGCCGATCTACGAAAAATACTAGAGTGCACAAGGAAGCATGGATTGAAGATGAACCCTAATAAGTGTGCATTTGGTGTATCGGTAGGTCAATTCCAGGGTTTTATGGGGCATCAAAGGGGTATTGAGATTAGTAGGAAGTCTATTGATGCAATTAACAAGGTGGTTTCTCCTGCCAATAAAACTGAATTGCAATCTTTGATCGGGAAGATTAATTTCATCAGAAGATTCATATCTAATCTATCAGGTAAGATCAAGGCTTTCAGTCTATTGCTTAAATTGAAGGCCAATCGGGAGTTTGTATGGGGAGCTGAGCAGCAGTTAGCCCTAGATGAAATTAAGAAGTACTTAACAAATCCTCCAGTGCTAATTCTACCCCAACACGAGAAGCCTTTCAGTTGTATTTGTCAACTGATGATACTGTTATCGGTTCAACTCTTATTCAAGAATTTGAAGGGAAAGAACGTGTTATTTATTATTTGAGCAGAAGATTGGTGGATGCTGAGACAAGGTATTCGGCCATCGAAAAATTATGTCTCTGTCTATATTTTTCTTGTATCAAATTAAGACATTATTTGTTATCTGCCGAATGCACTGTCATATGCAAAGACGATGTGGTCAAGTATATGCTGTCGATGCCGATATTAAGTGGTAGAATCGGCAAATGGATTTTAGCATTATCAGAGTTTGACCTACGTTATGAGTCGACTAAGGCAGTTAAGGGACAGGTTATGGCTGATTTTGTCACTCAACATTGCAATGCAGTGGACTCTCTAGAGGTTGCTCCTTGGACACTTTTCTTCAATGGGTCTACATGTGGTGAAGGAGCAGGTATCGGCATTGAGTTAATTTCACCTCAAGGAAGGAAGTATGAGTTTTCATTGCCGATTGTTGCTACATCGACAAACAATCAGGCTAAATACCAAGCTTTGATAAAAGGGTTAGAATTGCTCAAGGGGATACGTGCCGATGCTGTTGAAATCTTTGGTGATTCTATGCTGGTTATAAATCAGTTGACTGAACTTTATGAATGCCGAAGTGAAGTGTTGATTTTGTATTATGAAAGATGTTTGCAATTGCTGAAAGGGTTTAGAGATTTTTGTCTTGAACACATTTCTCGATTGCATAATGAAGAAACTAATCGACTAGCTCAGCATGATTCAGGGTATCAGCCTATCTAGGAAGTGCTAACATCGGCAGTTGATACCGATGACTGGAGAAAGGAGATTGTCAATTACTTAAAGAATCCATCTAAAAAGGTTGAAAGGCATATAAGATTCCAAGCCACCAAGTATGTGCTTCTTGAAAATGAATTATATTATCAGACTATAGATGGAGTTTTACTCAAATGTATTAGCGGTGATGAATTGAAAAGCTTGATGGGTGAAATCCATGAAGGAGTATGTGGAGCACATCAATCGGCTTTTAAGATGAAATGGATGATCAGAAGGAATGGATACTATTGGCCGACTATTCTTGAAGATTGTTTTGAATATTTTAAATGATGTCAGGGGTGTTAGAAGTTTGGTAATATTCAAAGAGCGCCTGCATCGGCTATGAACCCTATAATTAAACCTTGGCCGTTCCGGGGATGGGCTATTGATCTCATCGGTCAGATTTATCCGCCATCAAGCAAAGGACATAAATTTATTCTAGTTGCTACCGATTATTTCACAAAATGGGTTGAAGCAATTCCTTTGAAAAAGGTGACATCGGCTAATATGATCGATTTTATGAAAGAGAATATTGTTTACCGATTTGGTATTCCTCAAACCATCACTACTGATCAGGGTACTATGTTTATATCGGGTGAATTTGATGAGTTTGCTGTTGGTATGGGGATTAAAGTTTTGAATTCTTCTACCTATTATCTCAAGCTAATGGTCCGGCTGAGGCCTCTAACAAAGGGATTATCAAACTCATTAAGCGCAAAATTAAAGAAAATCCTAAGCGGTGGAATACAGTATTAAATGAGGCCCTGTGGTCATATCGGATGGCATGTCATGGTGCAATCAAAGTAACGCCTTATCAGTTGGTATACGGACACGACGTAGTATTGCCTTGGGAAATTAAAACTGGCTCTAGGAGGATATTTTCTCAAGATCAACTGACAGCCGATGACTATGATATTCTTATGAAAGAAGAATTAGAAGACGTGGCAGGTCATCGGTTGAGGGCTTTAGTTAGCATCGAAGAAAATAAGAAAAGGGTAGCTAGATGGTATGATAAGAAGGTGAAGAAAAAGGAGTTTGCCGATGGAGATTTGGTTTGGAAATTGATTTTACCGATTGAGACTAAAAGTTCAAAGTTTGGAAAGTGGTCTCCTAATTGGGAGGGTCCTTATCGGATAAACCAATCTATTCCTGGCAACGCATATCTTCTAGAGACCCTCGAAGGGGTTGTATTTCCCAGAGCATTAAACAGAAAATATTTAAAGAAATATTACCCTAGTATCTGGATGGATGCATAAAAGTATAAGTGTCGATAACAGTCCTATCGGCTAGAATTATACAAGGATATCAGTGTTTCATAAAATGCCGATGCAATAGACAAGATTTACAAGTTTAACAAGGATTGGATAGCCGATATCGCACGCAAGCGAATCTGATCGGCTTCCTTCATCTCTTTGATGTCTTCATCGGCAGCACCCTCCATAGGCTTGAGTTTTTTCTTCATTGCCAAGGCTTTGCGAGCTTGAATGTCTCTTTCTTTCTGAAGGGCCTTGATGGCATCGGGTAGCTGGTTTTCTTCTTGTCTGGCATGAGCTAAGGCTGCCTCGACTTCCTTCAATTCAGCCAGTAGAGCCGTCCTCTTTGCCGATAAATCCAAAATTTTCTGCTTAAGATTGGCGCCCGAGGTCTGCAAGTTGTCGATACTCTTGTGCTTCTCATCGGTAATATGTTTTAGTTGTAGCATCTCTTCCTTGAGCTGAGCTTGAGCTGTTCTATCGGTAATACGGTGAGCAGCCCGTTGGTATTGCAATTGTCGGCTTTCTAAGTGGGCTGCTGGGAAGAGTGTTTCTTCAATTTCGGCAGGGATCTAGCCACGGATTGTTTTGAAAATTGCCTTTGCAGGATCTGAATCATTTACCAACTGGGCAGTATCCTGCTGTAACAAGTCCAAGAGAGCTTCCAACTTGGATTTGATTTCTACCAATATTGTTCCCAGTGCCAGGGAAGAGCTTGCTTCCTCTCCATCATCATCGGAAACGTCAATGGCAAAGGAAAATAAGCTGTTTGGGGAGTCTTGTCCCTGAGAAGAAGAAAAGAGGTCAGTTAAGGATAGGTATGAATATTATAAATCGACTAGGTCAATCGGCTTACCTGTTTCAAGGCAATTTCCTGTACTTGGCTGGAGGGAGCGGCCTGGAATATGCCGTGTGGAGGATCGGCTGAGCTTGCCGATGGGATATCATCTGTGGCTTCATCGGTGGTTGGCCCTTGGGGTATGATGGCCGATGGTATGTCCTATACAGGATGATTAACTATTTGCTCAGTTGCATCGACTGACTGGCTTGCAGACGTTGGGGCAGATGTGGGGATCAGCATGGACTTCTGTCGTTTTTGCTGTGGCTCAGCATCTGTTAAGGCTTTGCGCTTTGCTTGGGCCTCAGCAATAGTTGGCTGGGGGCATCGACACTTGTTGGTTGTGGAGGTTGAACATCTGGTACACTTGCCGATGTACCCATTTGTTGCTGCAAAACAGGTGTAAGATATGATATTTAACAGATAAAATGTAAAGTTGAAGGAATACCTCTGAAGGTTTGTCGGAGATGGTGGTGCTTGATATCGGAGGAATTGCCGATGACAATCCAGCAGTGGCTCTTACACCCTGAGGATTAATGTTAATACAGTTTGAGATCGGCATGAGTTGAAATCGGCATGAGTTGAAATAAACAGGGTTATTACCTTGAATGCTTTGATTAGGGTTGTAGCAGCAGCCAATGGAGTGGCCCTAGCTGTAGCCAGTTTGGACCTGGAAGTAATTGTCTTGGCACGAGTCCTCTGATGAGTCAAAGCAGCCAAGGTGGGGGCGTTGTAACCGATCGATGATATCGGGGAGATAGGTCGAAGATCGAAGGGTTTCCCACTCTTACTCATAGATGGTACCGGGTTGTTGTAACAGAACCGCCCAATTATACGAGATTAAGTAGGAAAATCATCCAACGAGAGGACGATTTAACAAACTTAAGCCCGTATAACCCGGTAGTCCGTGAAATCCCGACGGATTTCAAACCATTTCACATAACAGCCAAGATCGTACTAAGTTTAGCGGTCACCGTCATAAGTTACATAAAAGTTTGTGGCACAAAATACATCGGAGTTTAAACATAGTTATTACAAACCAGGTTCAATAAAAAGTAGCGGAAGCAGTAGTTCAACTCACACACACACACATAGTGTTTAAAATAAAGTGCCAGCTTGTGATCATCTAAACCAAAAGCATCAGACGAGAGTAGTGAATGACCATTGTCCATGGTCCTAAGCTTCGCCCATCGCAGGATAGAGACAGTTGATACAGTAGCCGTAATACATCTGTCCATCTGCAACAAGTGGGAACAAAGCCCTGAGTACGAGAAGGTACTCAGCTAGACTTACCCGACAGAACCAAAATAAAAAGACACCAAGGATCATGATAGGCTTTCTGGTGGGGTAGCTGACTCATTTGCAAGAAAAGCATTTTTAACTTAACAGTTCTTTTCCAAAGGCATGCAGTATTTTAATCTTTATTACCCTGTCAACTATGTTTGCACCTGTGCTAGAGAAACATGTAATTTAGCAAGTCAGGATTACCAATGATCATCAACAATAGTTATCATGTCATTTTCCACATAACTATCCAAGTGTTTCATAATCTTTACTACGATGAAGTAGCTCAAGTCAAGTGTTCACTATCCAGTGAACGATGGCGATTCGAATCGATTATTAACCAGCTGGTAATTTATTCCTCACACAAACCTCACTCACCCGCTAAAGTGAGGTATTGGTCACCGAGTCAACTATTCAGGTAAAGTCGCGAGCTTGCCAGGAACCACATGTACCTGGGGGCCGCCCGACTGCTCTTTGGCCTTACCATCGCGCCCCCGTATCCTGCCACTACTGCTCCGGTACAGTGCGTTGCGGGCAATCCACTCGGCCCGAATAATCTCCCAGCTTCGTGGTCGAAAGGTACATTATTCGGCCAGCTAAATGTGAGGCATGCGTTCAACATGACTCGAGGCCCAACAACGGTCGGTCCTTAATCGACACAGACGGAAAACACTACAGTCCGAAACCCTGCAAGTTTCCGCTCGGTCTTAGATTCATTTCGACACTTACTTATTCTCATATGACATACTTCACATAGATCCAAGTAACCTCCTAGAGCTCGCGGATGACAGGCAATCACCCGACTTCTATCGGTCTAAGCAAACTAAGCAATTATTGACCGCGGACACCAATGTAACAAGGATCGGGTAAAGCAAGGTGAAACAAGGTGTAATGCAGCAACGTTTGCAAACAACTCCTAAACGTAATGCATCCAATTAAGTAAAGTCAATAATAAATTATTTGCAAACCGGGAGAGAAATGCTCCGGGGCTTGCCTCACTCAAAGGAGCTCGGACGGTGGTCGGGGCACTCTGAAAGATCTTCACCGACCTCCTCTTCGGCTTCGGTCGGCTCCTGCTCTTGAACCTCGGACTGCTCTTCCGGGTCCTCGGGAACTGCTACCGGGGTCACTTCCTGCGACCCTGTATGATGCAGAAGTATAAGTGCTCATGCCTAGGTGCATTGCAGGGATGACATGAGATGATGATGAATGAATGAGATGTAAATGAGCATGTTACTTTATTTGGATTACGTGGAACTTACGACTCTTCTACAAGGTAGTCTACGTCATCCAAGAACATGTACTCAAAAACTACCACCACTATTCTCTACCATGCAAAGGCACCTTGACACTCAAGATGCTTCAAAGATACACCAAAGCATAGTTTACTAACTAATCTTGCATTAAAGATTGAATGTAAACCCTAGTTAGCCCTATGCTTGAACAGCAACACAAAGTTTGGTAGCACAGAAAAAACCTAGGAAATTACAGTGGATTACTAACATCAATACTAGCCTGCCACAAGATTTTCATTGCAGTTGGATTACTAGAACTGTCTATACAAAAATAACAAGCTAAGGCCTAAAAATGAGTATGAAAAATACTTTGCATTATAAAAAGTATCAAACAACAGATTTAGAAATTTTCCTACTTTCTACACAGTAAACAATTACTGTAGAAAAATTATTACTTGCATGTTTTATTCAAATTTATTTAATTAACAAAAATAGCAACTACTAGTGATAGAAAGCATTTGAACTATACCTACACATTTTTCTACAGAATAGACATGATATATAATTTTCCTAGCAAGTACATGGCACAAAAAGATTAACAAACTTCGAATCACATTTTTCTGATTTTTCTATGATTTATTAAGCATTTATCAAGAAAACAGCCATTTCAATAATTAAATAAAAACTCTACAGAAAAGTATTTCAAACTTGACATGCAATATTTTTATATCATAGATCTGGTTCCAAAGAGTCCATAGAAATTTATTTCACAAATTTTGGAGCTGCAATGACTGCAAAAACATTTTCCAAAGTATTTTTCATCAAGAATAATAAAAGAAAACAGAAATTGATTTTTCGTTAATGATATTGGGCCGGCCCGTGGAGGTCAACCGGCCCGTGGCCGTTCCCGGCCTGGTTCGCGCGCGCGGGGGAAAGAGCGAGCAGGCCCGCTCGGAGGCGCGGCCCACAGGGCGGTTGGCCCAGTGAAGACCGAAGGGGGGAAGAACAGAGCGGCCTCGTCGGCGTTCGTGACCTCGACGGCGCGGCGGTGGCCGATGGCCAACAGCCATCTCCGGCCCCATCTCGACCAGCAAGCACGCACACAACGTTTGCAAGGAAATAGCGAACCCGAGAGGGAGGCTTGGGAGGATGGAGAGGGAGCGAGCGAGGCGGTGGGCGGAGCGCGAGCTCGGCGGCCTCGACGCGGTGGCACAGCGGGAGCGGAGAAATGGAGCCCTACCAGAGCGAGCAAGGGGATGGTGGCGCCCGTTCAGAGGAGAGGAGAAGGTGGCGGAGCTTCGTGTACGGGCAATCGGACGGTGGTGGTTCACCGGCGTTGGAACACGGCGGTGAAGGCGAGGACGGGCGGTGGCGAGCGGCGCTCCCGCTCGGTTTCTCCAGAGGAAGGGAAAAGAAGAGCGAGCGAGACGCGAGTGGGATGGAGACCAGGTGCTCGTGACGATTTGAGGCGGAGCGCGCGCGGGGTCCACGGGCGGCCACGTGGGAGCGTCGCCGCCATGCGGCCGCCATGCGGCGGGCGTGTTCTGCCGCGGCGCCAGCGAGCCGCGCGCGTGCGAGCGGGAAGAGGAAGGGGAAAGCCGGACTGGGCCGGGCCGAGGCGGGGAGCGGGCGCGGGCGCACGCGTGCGGAGGCGGGCCGTATCCGGCTGCGGGCCAAAACCGAGGCGACGGCCTGCTAGGTTAGTTTTGATTTTTTTCAAATTTCTAATTTCAAACAAAATTCAAATACAGTTTTCAAACCCCATTTTGAACAAGAAAAAGACCTTTTCTGGAAATGACCCAAAAATAAAAGTTGCTTAGAATTCAATTCTCTACAACTTTGATTAAGGGGCCAACTAAAAATTCTCAACAGATTTTGAATTGGAGAATAAAAGCTAAAATAGGGAGTATTTTTTAATATTTTTAAATAATATTTTTGAAACAAGTTTTTGACAAAACTTTGAGTAATTTAGTTGTTCCAAAATTTTGACCTATAATTATAAGTGATATAAAATTTGTAGTTGCACAATTTTGATGAAAGGTAATTAGCACATTAACATATTACATTACGAATACTGTTTTCCAAGCTTTTATTTCACTCAAGTTATAATCTTACCATATATGATTATGGATGATATGACATGTCATGCTTATGATTGCAATGCAAATGCTTGCGTAACACCGGGGTGTTACAGTTGTTGACCTGTTACAAGAAAGTTAGCTGCCGATATATAAAAGAAAAAAATAGAAGGGTTTCAAAAGAAGCTTACTGCGTCATCGGGAATGACATACTCAGGGTCGATCATGTGCCGATATGTATGAACGGATGTTGCAAATAGTTGTTCCCTCCACTCTCGTCACCATTGCTTATATGATTCAGTGATGAAAGATGCTAGTGTCCAGATGGATAGATCAACATCTGTAGTATCGACATCAGGGGAGAGTCGCACTACCTTGCTCCAATCAGTTCCGTAGGTGATTGTTTCTCTCGGCTTGATCACATCGGCAAAACAAAGTTTAATTGGTAGCTGCCCAAAAGCCAATTGACGAGATACTGCCGATGGGTCGTAAAATTCATACGTGATATTGGTGTTTTCCCACTACCAAATGTGTTTACTAGGATTGCCCTGGGAGTGATGATGGCCATCATAAGTTCATTGTCCTGGTTTAGGGTGTCATCGGCAAAGTTGAAAAGGAGGGGATTCTGGTTTCTTCATCAATATAGGGTACCCAGGCCCGATGATCACGAGAAAGGCCATTGTAGAAGCTTTGGAAGAATCTGTCAATCTGGTTTTCATTGGCCTCTGTTCCAGGAAGGACAATTATGGCTTCACCAAAATTGAGAGGTGGGTGTGTTGCCGATTCCTAATCTCCAAGCATGTGGTCTTCGGCAATTTCTCATGGGAATTGTTGGGCAAAGAAGTCTCATTGCAAGCGTTTGTGCATATGGGCATTCAGCCACATGTTGATAAACCACCATGGGCCTCCTAAGTTGCCGATGGGTTCGCCAAGCAAAAGTTTCTGAGACACTTGATGTAAAAGGTGGTAAGTGGAGCTCAGAAGATATCAGCCAAGAGGGAATCTTACACCATTGGCCAAGAGTTTAGCCACGGGGAGGAAGGCGTTGGTTGGTCCTACCGATCGACCACAGAAAATAAATTTTTCTAACCACATATTCAAAAATGTGGCATGCTCCCTCTGGTTAACTGTCCCGGTCCTCCGGTATTCTTGAATATATCCCGTCCAACCGCCGATGTTGCGGGTGTTCACTCTATATTCAGATTTCCTGCCATAGATGGACCCTTCATCAGCAGTTGAAATGTCCAAACCAGTGAGCATGTATACATCGGCAAGTGTGGGAGTAGCTGGGCCATGTCCAAACATAAAAGTGTTTGTTGTGTCTGACCAGAAGTAAGCAGCAGCAATCATCATCGACTCATTCTTCTACATATCGGCAACGGATAGCCTAATGCATTGGTCTAGCTTCTGTTCTGCCCAGTACACCTGCATTGACCCGTTTACTCTCAAATACCAATCTTTTCATCCTTTGGTGGTTTTGGGCCAGTATCGGAATGTGTCTTTCCATATATTCAGAGAGAATTCTGGGCTCTAAAAGGGATTATGTTAACCTCTGCGTTGATTAGGTCAGTTGGATCTGGGTTGCCCATTGGACCTAGGCATTGGAAGTGCGGCTGATCAGTTGGGATAACTAGCTTGTTGTGTAGTTCCTAAGTTTGGAGGATCAAAAGAATAGAAAAAAGAGGAAAAAAATTACCAACTGTATGAACTTGCAAAGACCAAAGGAATCGAGGTAAAAGTAACGGAAGTGGAACGAACCGCAGGGACGTCGAAGTTGATCGCCATTGTTCTGAGGAAGATGAGGGCACAGGCTGGGGACTCGAGGTTGTTGCTGAAGAAGGTTCTTGTTGGTTGAGGTCGCACGGTTGTTCGTCGGGGTCGCCGCCGGAAAGAGAAGAATGCCAAAGGTTGGAGTCTGAGGGTAGAAGACGAGCATTCCGAAGATCTTTATCTATAGGCCGGTTGGAATAGGGGTATTCTGGACTTATCTCTCTGCCGCGCGCATGTAGGTCGAGGTAGTTCAGATGGATATGGTAACTATTCTCACGATAATCAAGGGATTGTACAGATGATTTGATGGCAAATAATCATGACTCAGAAGAAATCTTGGCACATGATATTTTAATTCTGAAAGCGGTGGCGTTGTTATGTTAGGATCTTGTCGATGGATTATTGTTTCGGTATCTTAACCATGATCGGGGCAAGAGTGGTTGGAAATTGTGTGATATTTACTGAGGTGCGTGAATCAAGACTAGATTTGATTAGATTCGGTAACAGATTATGTTATGCTTGGAGGATGAGTTAAGATAATTGGGTGAAGGCAAGCGTTATCTAGAGTAAATTTCGGAGCATCAATGGTTTTATACTCCGAAATTGGGGGGCATGTGTTGACACCATTTTTGGCATGTGTCAAAATGATCAGAGTGGGCTGATCGGTAGGAGGAAAGTTACTATATACGGCGATAGAAGGGTGCCGATGAAAATTAATTTGTAAGGATTGTTGCCGATGAATGGTGGTGACCGATGGGAAGGCAGATTTAGATTCGGAGGCATTGCTGGTAAGATTGGAGATGTTATTACCGATGCCGATAAAGGAAGATTTGAAGACTATTGCCGATGGAGCTTGTGATGACATGAAGCATGCCGATAAAGGAAGATTTGAAGACTGATGCCGATGATAATAGGTAGCATGCCGATGGAGAGGAAGTTGATGAGAATTGCATCATAATCAAGGCGGACAGGGAAATAGATAGGTGTTGATTTCCTTTTCTATATTTGTTAGAGTATGATTCTTGTAAGAGTCACGTGTTTCCTTAGATATGGATTCGGTGTCCTAGTCGTGTTTAGTTATGTTTCTTTAGGTCAGGATATAAATATAGATTGAGGAGCAATGTAATAGATATATCAATCAATATCAAACCAATTTTTACTCCTATTTGCATCTACTTACTTTTCAGCGACTTCGTCAATTTGCATATTTTTCTTTTTTACGAGTTCTCATCGATTCGGCGAGCTGCATCGCTTCAGTGCGACCTTTGACGATCCTCGAGTTCCGCATGAGTACCTCTTGGCTGTGACCTTTGGGTGTATCGCTGTTGTCAGGACCAAAGTGCTCGTATTTTTCATCCTTGTCGATTAACAGGTCAAATCGACTGGCATGCTTTGGACATCGATTCGGGTATTAGCCCTTTGTATTTGCGGATCCACTTTTGCATCAACAAGTTGCTCATCTAACTGAGGTCTACAACTTTGCTTAAATGACTGACCCCAAAACATCAAAGGTTTTGAAGATTTGGATTTCTAAAAATAGGTACAGTGAAACTAAAACTGAATTTAGTTTCAAGGTTTTGAAACAGTTTTTGATTAGCTAACTTTGGTTAAGTAATTAGAGACTGAACATTGATCAAACAACCCAAACAAGGACACATTATCAAAGTACAATCATCACTTCAATTCATGAAACAAGAGTTATACAAATTTTGTTCATGAAATTTTGTTTGATATTTCTCCAAATAATGAACTTAATAACAAATTTCCAAGACTTGGCCAAAAATGCTAAGTGAGGGAAAAACGTATTAAATTCATTCTATGGACTCTAATTTCAACATGTTTGACTTAGAAACACCATCATATTTTGATTCTACATGAAACCACACACTTTGCACTACAAAGTTTATTTTAACCAAATTTTACTTGTTTAAGCAAATTCTCACATATAAATTCACAAAGAGCATTTAACATAATTGTTTATTAACATTTCATGTAACATGTGAAACATGACATATGCAATATATGAAACATATGAAACACTATATATGCAACATAGCAAAGCTATAAATGAAACATCACTTATGCAACATATGTAAACTATTATTGCAACATGAAATGCATTTATGGCATGACACTTGATGCTTATGCTTGATGATGCCCATGATCAGAATTTTAGTTTCTTTTTAACATCTAGGATGTTAGAATCATCCCCCTTAAAGAAATCTCATCCCGAGATTATAGAATGACAAAAGCCTCTGATCGAGTGTTGGACATTCTTAACGTCATTACCAAAAGTAGACTTAGTTTTCTAATTCTAATAACGGCGCCAAAAATGCCGAACCTATCCCTCATGCCACTTAAGCCAAGTTGTCATCCCCAGCATGACATGAGAGACGCGGTATTGAAATATGCAACTGCTCTTCTAAATAAATAATAAATAAGATCTGCAAGCGCACAGACTAATACCGATGTAGCATTTTAACCGGGAAGTATTCCAGGTATCGTTATTTATATTTTTACCACTGGGAAGGGATTACTAACATCAATGTTGATTATGGAATGGAATATAGGAATGAGTATCAATCATTGCATGTATAAGTGAGAGCATTCATCTATCTCTTGCATACAGGGGTAAGTGTCACATAAAATATAGATAAAGTATGAATGGTGACAAAGATAATTAATCTGATCAGCTAGCCACATATAATAATGATAAGCACCTCAACAGATATTCTAGCAAGTCATTAGCATGGTATTAGGACGAACTACAAGGATATTTCCTAAGTTATTCTTAACTATAAAGTCTAGCATATCATAGTTAGTGTAAGTACACTTGGCAATCATTGCGAGAAAGGACTACGCCCATGCATAGTGATATTATCAAGGAAGATGAGAAACATAGCAATCACTCCCCCGTAATAATGTTGCTCTGCCTGCCTTACACACGGGAGGGGGACTATATAAGAACCAACGAAGCTGTCACCATCGCGGACCACCCCACGATCCGGCATATAAGGTGCAATCGCAGATAAATATGGTCTAAGCACCACGCCTACACAATATTTATCATTTACCCATGGATCCGATGGATAAACGCTATACGATCCTAAACATGTATATAATTCCAATCTAACTAAGCCAAGCGTATAACTACGATAAACTAAGAACAATATAATCGCAAACATAAACAAGTAGAGCATAGTCATAATCAATATATTGAAATAGAACAAAGTTGTATTCATAATATTGAAGAACAAAGATGAATAATGAAGAACAGTAAAGGAATTACCAAGAATCCTCTTGACAGATCCGGAAACCAATCGAAGATTGACTCCTTCTAGTTCTAATCCTATGTAGCTATGCTATACTAGAGATCTAGTTGATGTGGTGGCTCTAGGGCTTGATCAGAGACTCTCCTCCTGAGATTAGGGTTTGAAGAATTGAGAATAAGGGAGTGCCTCCTCCAGGGGCCAGGGGTCCTGCTTATATAGCCCCCTCAAGTGAACGTGGGCCGTCGGATCAAACCGACATTAATCGCACGGTTTTCCTTGATCCCTTAGGTCGGTGGAGCATAATCCGCGAGATGGAGCCTGATTGGCTCTCAGGCCAGGGCGGGCGCCCTAGGGGACAGGGCGGGCGCCCTGCCTCCGGGCCCATTCGGCCTCCCGTTCGATCTCGTGGCTTCTGGAGTCTTCTAGATGATAGAAAATCGGTGAACACGTTATTATCTCTATGTAAACCCGACGTGTGGGCCTTTCCTCCGTATTTTCTGATAACCCCCTGCAGAAACAGACAAACACCAAAACTCATGGAATTCTGTCAGATAAAACCCTAAGTCTAGGTGTTGGTTGCATTTGGATCCTTTTCTTTATTTATTTGATAACTATATTTGGTACTTAAGGACCATCAACAAACTCCCCCAAGCTTACCTCTTGCTCGTCCCTGAGCAAGGATAGACTCATTATAGATCAGAAGTTGCTGCAACGCCTTTGAACGTTGACGGTACATATGCTTTCAAATAAGGTCTCATCCCTGAGTTAGAGTAAACTGTCAAGACTTAAAACTTACTCATTTTACCTTTCACCATGGGGCTTGCAACCGTCACCTGCATCTTGAGTGGTTAAAAGATAGAACGGTCTAGTCAAACGCCATGTCTCTTATTCTTGATCAGCTATAGCTCTGGAATTTTTGCAAATTTTTTAAATAAAACTCAGAGATTCCTTGTATGACTTTCTCGGGTCTCTCTTTTATGGTATTTCTGGATCCTTACCAAGGCAGTAATGGTATATGCATTCTCTCTCAAAGTATGTGGTATTTATGGTATAAGGCGTAGTGACATTGCCTTCTCTCTCACCCTACTCTAATAAGGCTTTGATATCTGGAGCTCATAGGTGGAAGATACAGTATACATACTAATAGAACATTTATTGCATAGTCAAACCATGGATCTAGAGAAACAAGTCAATAAGTCAAATCAAGATGTGCATGTGTGGTGAATGAGTGGTGAATGGTGATAACAAAAGTCTAATGCTTTTTTTTGAGGGAATACATACCTTTCTTGCTTTTTGAAACTTTTGAGAGGAATGAGATGCTCTGTATTTTCTCTTTTTCTTTTTTTTTCTCTCAGGTGGGTATCTTGTACCCCTAATTCTACTGTCGGACACTTGTCCATTTTTACCTCTCGTCTCACTTTTTCTTTCTTCGAGGTTCCGAGCACTTGCTCCTTTTTATTTCCTCGTATTTATATTTTTTATTTATTTTTTTTAGAGCAATCTCCCTCTTTTGAAAATATAGCAAGTGGTAGTAGAAATGACTTGAGCATTAACTTCACAGGGAATAACAGGAATGAGATAATGTTTTTGGCTATTCTCTCCCGGGTCAGGAGTAGAATAATTTTGGGTGAATCTGGAGATGGAAATGAGTGGATATATGTGGATGCGTACTTCCGGAGTAGAAGCAGCATGTATGAGTGAACGTGCAAGTGAATCTTGATTTTAACCACATGACAAGTTCCTAAGGGTCTACACAGCTTGACTACACTCAATTCCCATAAGCAGTAAGTAGTAAAAGTGCGGCTCTTAATCTAACAAGCATGTATATATGGCTGTGGTAGGAATTTAAACTCTCATCATACAGGAACTCATCATGCAACATTTTAAAGATTTTCAAAGATAAAATTCTCCAGAATTCTAGCATCTCTAGGAACAGATAAACAGCAGCTCAACCTTCCCATATCATATCCGTTAACAACTTAGACTTCAGATCAAGTTCTCTTCCCACTAGTTCAGGTTTAGAGCCAGTTTTAAATTATAACAGTTATGTCTAAACTAGAGAGAAAACAAATTTGAAAATTAGGCAGAGCAACTATTCATCATATCCATGCTAGAGTTTTATTTTCAAGATTCAGTTTAGCATAGCTACTTTATTTATTTATTAAACTAAGCAAATATATATAAACACAAAATATTTATTTAGGTTTTCATGATTATGCATCTTTTTATTTTAATAAAGCATAGGTATAAATGTAGATAAAAATACTTATCGGGATAAATGGGGGTGCTCTCCCCCAAGCTGGATCTTGACGTAATTTCTTCTGATGTAGCTAGCAGGTGCAGAGGTGTATTTGAATGTCGGCAGCACCCTGACAGCGATTAGGATGTCCTCCATCTGCTAGTCTTCCTGAATTCTGTGGAGCTCAAATAGACAACAAAGCTTCGTGGAACTTGATTAAGCGTTAGCATAAATATCTAGCCTTTATCATGTTTGAGCTTCCTTTATAAATGTCACTCTCTATTTTTATTTTCATTTTTATAGAACAGAAAAAAAATATATATTATTTTTTTTATGCCACCACAGTGAATGTACTTATGGGTTTTATGCCACTCGCATACTCACATGGGGCTTACTGTTTTTAATATTTTTTTAGACAGAATGAACATGATTAACTGAGCAATAATTAAAGGGAAAATGATAACTACCAAGTTTACCTCTTGGCACAGCGTTCGGTGTTTTTAAGTCCTCCGAACAGGACTTCTTTTCTTCTTAGTTGTCCTGGGATTTGGGTGGCGTAGACGGTGGTTCCGGCAGCGCCTCCTCTTCTTGTGTAACTGTCTTCACTTTCCATACCCGACTTGGTGCTTCAGTCTCCTGTTGTGTATCCTCGGGCCTTATGACCTCTCCTTCATAGTCTGCCCATACGTCCTTGATGGTTTGCCTCCTTTGGTTACGGTTACGTCGCCTTCTTCTTGTCCTGACCTGCTTAGAATCTTCAACTATATAGTTAGGGTCATTAAAGTAGCGGCGTACATTTTCAGAGGGGAAATGCATATGGACTTCTCCGGTTCCAATGTAGATGATTGCTTTGACGGTGCCTAGGAACGGTCTTCCTAGGATGATGGGTGGATCGTACTCGTCGTCTCCCATGTCAATGACCTGAAAGTCTGTATGGACAAAATGATCGTTAATTTTAACAGGGACATCGGTTACTATACCTTCGACCTTTCGGGATGTCTGATCTGCCATCTGGAGCTGAGTGTATGTTGGTTTTAAGGGCATGGTCCCGTACAAGAGCTGATAGGTGACTGTGGCCATTATGTTGACGCCTGATCCAGTGTCGCAGAGCGCCTTCTGAAAGGAGTATCCATTGATTGAGCACTCAATGCTTGGCATACCTAGGTCGTCCTTCTTGTTCAGGAACGGTGACTTGGGTCGTCGGTCTTGACCTCCTTGAACTGCAGTGACCATCTTAGCTGATTCGGTCCATCCTTGGTTGTTCTTGTTCTGCTTGTTCCTCCTATTGGTTCTCTTCCTTGGTTCATGTTGGGGTTGCTCTGGGATTTGTGTAATCTTGTTCTTGAAGAAAAACGTCTCCTTCCTCCCCTTGATGTTGAAGTTGATCTTCGCAGCGCTGGCGTAGATGACAGCTCCCGAGGTGTTCAGGAATGGCCTTCCCAGAATAACTGGTGACCTCTCATCGGACCCGGTCTCTATCACCACGAAGTCAGCTGGAGCGTACAAGGTACCAACTCGGACACACATGTTCTTTAATATTCCTTTAGGAAAGCTTAGTGTCTGATCTGCAAGCTGCAAACACATAGTTGTTTCTGATAAAGGATATGTAAAGAATTTTTCATAGAGTACCCTGGGCATAATGTTGACGCTGGAGCCAAAGTCGCAGAGTGCTTCTGGGAAGTCCACCATGCCGATGGAGATCGGGATGACGGGGCGTCCTGGATCACCTCTCTTGACTGGCAGAAGGTCATTATGTACTCCGACAGCGGGATTACTCTAATAGTTACCTGCATCAAACATGTCTACAAGATTTGCAGATTCTAATCCTTCTGGTTGTGATGGTATACCGGGGTTAGTAGCAGGAACAGCAGCAGCTATTTAATTTAACTGAGATTCAATCATTTTATTAAAGCTAATTTGGTTTTTGATGGCAGTAGAGAAATTATCCATTCTATTATTTATGTTTTCTAGTATTTTATCATTGGATGCCAATTTCTTAGACAAGTTATCCATTAGCTTTCCTTGATTAGACACTAACTCTCTCAGGGGTGGAAAATTATTATTGTTGTTGTAAGAGTTATTACCTTGATAATTACCTGAGTAGTTACCTGAGTAGTTAGGCCTCTGTTGATTCCAACCTTGATTTTGTTGAGGACGGTTGTAGTTGTTGTTGTTGTTGATGTACCTTGCATCCTCAAGCATCTCAGGGCAGTGATTGCCTGAGTGTCCAGTATCTCCACATTCCTCACAAGTCATGTGAGAGTCGTAGACGTTCATGACTTCTCTTTTGTCTCCAGCTCCACCCTTCTTGTGTGTTTGGATCCTCTCTTCGTTCCAACCTTGGTTGGACGCCATCTTCTCCACAAGGGCTGTAGCTTGTGGTATGGTGAGTGATAGAAATGCGCCTCCAGCTGCAGCATCCATGGTCTCACGAGCACTAGTGATGAGCCCATGATAGAAAGTCTGCATAAGTAGCCAGCTCTCCATTCCATGATGGGGACATTCTAGGATGTAATCTTGAAAGCGCTCCCATGCTTCTGGAACGGATTCATCATGTTGTTGCTGAAAACTTGTAATCTTCCCACGGAGAGCATTGGTCTTGCCCATGGGAAAGAACTTAGCCAGAAAGTTCGTAGAGCAGAGTGCCCACGTAGTGTTCTTATCCTTCGTCGCGTAGAACCATTGCTTCGCTCTCCCCAATAGTGAGAATGGGAAAAGGCGAAGTAGTATGGCGTCTCTGGGAACATCTAATAAAGTGAATGTGCTGCAAATCTCCAGGAAGTGTTGGAGATGAGCACTTGCATCTTCGTGCGGCTTCCCACAAAACTGGTTGGCTTGTACCATGTTGATGAGCCCTGGCTTGAGCTCAAAGTTCTTGTCGATGGCCGCGGCAGGTCCAGTGCGGATGTTGTCCGTAGTGGGAGCTGAGAACTCGCGGATCGTCTTGTTCGCCATGGCTGCGAACTCTGTTGACAAATTCCGGATGAAACTTCGGCGGTCTTCTGGATTGGATGAAGTGTTGCGTCGAAGTGTTGACTTCTTGAGCTTGGCTCTTGCCCCTCTGATTAATGCTTCGGGGTTGTCAACAAAATTTTCTGGAAGATGTCCTCTATTCATACATCACCCTGCAAAACAATAAGAATGGAAAAATACAGGGGTAAATCTGTATGGGAGAATTGATGATCTCAATCACTTAATGATGCGAATGATGACTCAAATTCCGTATTCATTCCTTGTTAGTAAATCAACCTTCCCCGGCAACGGCGCCAAAAATGCTTGTTGGGCATTCTTAACGTCATTACCAAAAGTAGACTTAGTTTTCTAATTCTAATAACGGCGCCAAAAATGCCGAACCTATCCCTCATGCCACTTAAGCCAAGTTGTCATCCCCAGCATGACATGAGAGACGCGGTATTGAAATATGCAACTGCTCTTCTAAATAAATAATAAATAAGATCTGCAAGCGCACAGACTAATACCGATGTAGCATTTTAACCGGGAAGTATTCCAGGTATCGTTATTTATATTTTTACCACTGGGAAGGGATTACTAACATCAATGTTGATTATGGAATGGAATATAGGAATGAGTATCAATCATTGCATGTATAAGTGAGAGCATTCATCTATCTCTTGCATACAGGGGTAAGTGTCACATAAAATATAGATAAAGTATGAATGGTGACAAAGATAATTAATCTGATCAGCTAGCCACATATAATAATGATAAGCACCTCAACAGATATTCTAGCAAGTCATTAGCATGGTATTAGGACGAACTACAAGGATATTTCCTAAGTTATTCTTAACTATAAAGTCTAGCATATCATAGTTAGTGCAAGTACACTTGGCAATCATTGCGAGAAAGGACTACGCCCATGCATAGTGATATTATCAAGGAAGATGAGAAACATAGCAATCACTCCCCCGTAATAATGTTGCTCTGCCTGCCTTACACACGGGAGGGGGACTATATAAGAACCAACGAAGCTGTCACCATCGCGGACCACCCCACGATCTGGCATATAAGGTGCAATCGCAGATAAATATGGTCTAAGCACCACGCCTACACAATATTTATCATTTACCCATGGATCCGATGGATAAACGCTATACGATCCTAAACATGTATATAATTCCAATCTAACTAAGCCAAGCGTATAACTACGATAAACTAAGAACAATATAATCGCAAACATAAACAAGTAGAGCATAGTCATAATCAATATATTGAAATAGAACAAAGTTGTATTCATAATATTGAAGAACAAAGATGAACAATGAAGAACAGTAAAGGAATTACCAAGAATCCTCTTGACAGATCCGGAAACCAATCGAAGATTGACTCCTTCTAGTTCTAATCCTATGTAGCTATGCTATACTAGAGATCTAGTTGATGTGGTGGCTCTAGGGCTTGATCAGAGACTCTCCTCCTGAGATTAGGGTTTGAAGAATTGAGAATAAGGGAGTGCCTCCTCCAGGGGCCAGGGGTCCTGCTTATATAGCCCCCTCAAGTGAACGTGGGCCGTCGGATCAAACCGACATTAATCGCACGGTTTTCCTTGATCCCTTAGGTCGGTGGAGCATAATCCGTGAGATGGAGCCTGATTGGCTCTCAGGCCAGGGCGGGCGCCCTAGGGGACAGGGCGGGCGCCCTGCCTCCGGGCCCGTTCGGCCTCTCGTTCGATCTCGTGGCTTCTGGAGTCTTCTAGATGATAGAAAATCGGTGAACACGTTATTATCTCTATGTAAACCCGACGTGTGGGCCTTTCCTCCGTATTTTCTGATAACCCCCTGCAGAAACAGACAAACACCAAAACTCATGGAATTCTGTCAGATAAAACCCTAAGTCTAGGTGTTGGTTGCATTTGGATCCTTTTCTTTATTTATTTGATAACTATATTTGGTACTTAAGGACCGTCAACATCGAGTAATGAAAAAGGAAACATGTCAAACACATTAACTTACAAGAAGTTCGTAAAACAACAAGGGTTGGTTCAGAGATTACAACCGAGATCGAATTAGGGTTGCAAATGGCAAAGGATTTTGAAAATTCAAGGAAAGCATGAACAAGAATTTCTAAAAGTGGTTCCAAGGAGAGCGAAAGCACATTAACTGTGGACTTGAATGGATCATGACTGCAAACCTCGATAACAATGAGCAAGCAGTAGTACCACCATAGAGCACAATTGCAGTAACTTTCAACCAATACATGTTGGCTATCAAAATCAAGGGAGTAGCATGTGTCGTGGTAGAAGAAGACAAAGGCTGACACATGCGTTGGTCGAGAAATCAAGGATTAACTAGGTTTTTGTATTAACTTGGCATAGTAAATAAGTGCATCTAGAAGTTCCCCAAGGATTAGGAACTTATGGAGCAAAGATTAACAAAAGGGGAGTTCATTGGTAAAAACCTGGCACATGACGAGATTCATTTGAATGGAACAACTATAAGGCAGAATAGTTGTCCTAAAATAAAAGGGGAATCTAAATCATCCTTATATTTTATCTTTATGTGGATAATATGATACATGCTCATCCTATACGTCCTCACAATGTTAGCTGGACATAACTTACTTATATAGGGCAATATTTTATAAATTATCTTCACTATATTAGATGGGACGTTGAAAGACACTCAACGGAGCATTGTCGGAGAAGTTTGACTCTTTACTTAACTTGGTGAAGAAGAGTTGAAATCTTTTGGCGTATTCTACTTAAGTTACCAAAATGTCTACATGAAACTTGGACATCAAGCATAAGGGAGGCTAGAAGAACATTTTTAATTTATTGGCTTCAAAAACTTTTAATTTGTAAGTTCCTTTTGAAATTTTCAAAAGTAATGTTGTAGTCGATCCATATATGAGCACTGATACCAGTTGTGGTAGAACCATCCAAATTATATGGCCCATGTGCACCTATCATTGTCCTAAAGACCTCTGACTATAGCACATGAGAGCCAGATAATATCAGTAGTCTGTCAGGTGTCCTCAAGGAACCCTGAATCATCCAAACTTTACAACTCATACAGGATCAACATGGAGTTACCACAACATTACAACATTTGGTACAAAAATAACTTACATCAGAGTACAAAATATTTACAAAATTAGATTACAAGCATGTTCGAGTCAAATCTTAACTTAAGTTCAAATGGTGAGTAGAATTACAGAAGCGACTTAGGTAGACCATCTAAGGTAGGAGCGATGACCAAATCATGTCAAGATCACTGACATGACCTCGATTAGCAGCATAAGTCAGAACCAGCAACAGGGGTCAACAAATCTTGAGTACTTGAGGGTACTCAACAAGTCTTACCCGACTAAAAGAAAAGACTCCAAGGGTATGCAGGCTTAAAGGAAAGTTGGAAGCAAGAACAACCTTGCAGAAAAACTTATTATGAGTGGATCCTTACTTTCAAAATTTTAGCTTCATGTTAAGCTATCAGTTGTATCCAGTTTGCACCTGGTCTAAATCAATCACTTCATTAAGCATCTCATCTCATCTCTTCTTATACCAGCTCATATCCATTAGTACCATTATTTCATTGATTAACTACAATGTAGATTAGGGAATCGAGTCTCCATAACCGAGGAGTACGACGATTCGAATCGATTAGGCCCAGCTGGGGTTTTCTTACCACACGACATATGCTGGTCCTAGACCTACATATATCAACCTTTACTCGGATCCTCTAAAATGTGAACCGGTCTGTGCAACCCAAGAGCATAGTACTCCACCTCCCTACGTCGTTCGTCTGTGACAGACTCAAAAGATGTGTACACGCTACTCTCACCATCTCCACACTCCCAGTGCGTAGTTGTCTTTTCTCATAATGGAATAGCTGAGATATTAGGTTTACCAGATTATGTGGCTGTAACACACTGGTGTTACGCATGCATTTAGCATCTGCAAATCATGAGCATAAACATCATCAAGTATTCATAAGCATTCATGTTTTATAAATGAAACATGGAATTGAAACATATGAAACCTGGGTGTGAAATATTGATGTTGCATTTGTTTGTTTAAATAGGACTATGCCATGTTTTGCTTGTTAGGTTAACAAACATGCTTGTTTGATTGATCAAATGATTTAGAAATGTTTCACATGAGATTTGGAGCAAAGTCTATTTTGGAAGTTTTGCCAAAATATGCTTTTACAAATATTCCTAAAAATTTGTGAAAATAGATTTAAATTAACCTTTAACCCCCATGTCCAAAACTGTTTGGAATTTCAAAAGGAACCTTTAAGCAAAGTTGTAGAGAATTAAATGCTAGATAACTTTTGTTTTTGGGTCATCTTGTGAAAATGTTTCTAAATTAATCTTTTGGTTGGTTTAGTAGCTACTGCTTTGGTTTTTGAAAAGAACAAAAAAGAAAAGCAATTTCTTTTGTTAATCAGGCCATCGCCACCCTTTTGGCCCGCCAGTAAAGCCAGCCCGGGCCGCCTTCGCCCCCGCTCCCGCTCCACGCACCCCGGCCCGGCCCACCTCCTTCCCGCGCTTGGTGCCTGAATGGGCCCCACCTCCGTGCCCTGGCCGACCGCGGCAGGAGCCGTGCGCCATGTGGTCGTACGCCGCCGGCACGCGTCCGCCCGGACCCGCTGCCCTCGCCTCTATGATCTGCCCGAGCACGCCCCGCTCCCCCATCCACTTGCCCTTTGCTCCACCCGCTCTAGCCTCCTTCTCTCCCTTTTGGAAAGCCGCAGCGGGAGCGCCTCGCCACCTTTCCCCGTCGCAGCCCCGCCGATGCCTTGAGCCGCCGGTGGACCACCTCCATCTGGTTCAGCGCTCTCCTTGGCGTCGCGAAGTCATTGCGCCGCTTCCTGTGCTCTGCGGTGACCGGAGTCGACGTCGCCACCATGCGACCCCGCCACTGCTTGCCGGCGTCCGCCGCTGCCACCGCAAGGGTACATCCCTGCCTCCGTCTCTCCCACCCACGCATCTGCTTCGTCGTGGGGAGGCGGTGTGTGCCACTCGCCCCACCGGACACCTCGCCACCGGCGAGAAAACCGACGGCGGAGCTCCTCCCCTGTCCCTGTCCGGCTGACGGATGGGGACAAGGGGCCCGCGGGTCAGCCACTCTGGCGCCACGCTGGGTGCACGAATCCAGGTGTGCTTAGCACCTAGGTTTGGGGGTTTTCCCGTTTTAAAGAAAATGCTTTTCAGTTTTGTAAAAATGCTTTGGAAAATCCTAGAGGCTGCTGTAGTGCACCAAATTTGGTGAAACAAATTTCTATGTGCTTCTTATGAGTAGATCTGCATTAAAAATACTGCATGTCAAGTTTGTGATACTTTTCTGTATAGTTTTATTTTATTCTTGTAAATTCTATTAAACTTCAGAAATGCATAGCAAATCAAAGGTTGCTCAAAAAAATATGGTTCTAATTTTGTTAGTCTTCTTATGTGGTGTAGGTTCTGTGGAAAATATATGCCATGCATGTTCTGTGTAAAAATATGGATGTGTAGTTCAAGTGCCTTTATTGGCCTATATATGTTATTTTTTGATAGAAAGCAAAATATGTATAAAACATGCATATGATAATTTTTGTGCAGTTCTTGTTTACTATGTAGAACATGGTAGAGTCATTAAATCTGTTGCTTGACACTTTTCATAGTACAAAGTAATTTCATGTCCATTTCTGTCCTGTGCTTTGTCATTTTTGTGTAGGATGTTCTACTTATCCAATTGCTATGAAATTTTTGTGGTAGCCTATTTATACTATGTTTAGTCTACTTTAATTTTTGTAGAATTTTATGTAATGTTTAAATAGGGGTTGTTGTTCAATGCTATTGCTAATTAGGGTTTAATCATGATTGTTTAATACATGCTTAGTATCCTAATTAAGATTTGGTGTATATTTGGAGCAATAAATACTTGCTGGTATGTTTCACAAATGTTGCTGTTACATAATTGCCATGTATGTGAGTAGTATGTGCCATATGTGTTAAATGTGACTTGATTCACTTATATCGCATGCACCATGATCTTATCATCACATGTTATTACATGCATGTCTTGTTGTGATGTGTGTGTAGTACAAGAAAGGAGTGATGCACATGCTTTGTTAAGTGAAATGTGAATTGTTCATCTGCATGCATGTCTCATGATCATCATACGCCACCTTTCGATGCACTTATGCATTAGCCCTTATACATACGCATCATGACAGGATCACGGGCAAAGAATCCGGTAGCAGTTCTCGAGAAGCCGAATGAACCTCAGGAGGTGCCCGAGGTTGCCAAGGAGGTTGGTAAGGATCTCGAGGAGTGTCCGGATCGTCGCCCAAGCTCTTTCAAAAGAGGCAAGCCCCGGAGCTTTCTAAGTCTCCTACTTTATAAAATCAATTCTTTCTATATATGAGTTTATATATTGTTGCATTAAGTTGTAGGAGTTGATTGAAACCGTTGATGCATTTATTACTATCCTTGCCTACCTTATTACCTTTTTACCCTGTTAGGTCAGGATCGAATAACTGCTTAGCCTTGCTTAGACCGATAGCGATCGGTGATTTCCAGTCACCTACATTTATAGGTGATTACCAGAAGAATTTAGCTATGGAAAGAATGATATCCTGAAATTAACCATGTGTTAATGGATAATTAGAGATCGGACGGAAAAGTTGGAGGCAACCAGACAGGGTTCTGGGGAGCTATTAGTTTTCCATCTGTGTCGATTAAGGACCGATCGTTGCTCGTCCCTCCTGTCATGTTGAACGCATGCCTCACATTTAGCTAGCCGAATAAAGTACCTTTCGATCGTGAAGCTAGTGACACTATTCGAGTCGGGATAAACTCGGATTGGCAGACTGGTGCTGAAGGGGGTTTGACAGGGACGCGAAGAGTGAGCCCAAGGTGTGTCCTGGCTATTGGGCGGTCCCTGGGTAGTGCGGTCTATGACTGTTATCCCACGGCTACTTAGAAAGTGTCATTGGTGATCTAAGCGACCCTGACGGGGGAAGCCTAGTTTGTGTGAGGAATAAATCACCAGCTGGTTAGGAATCGATTCGAATCGCCATCGCTCCTGGATAGTGAGCACTTGACTCGAGCTACAACATCGTAGTAATTATGATGGAACACTGATGGTTATTGGATGGTATTGGAAATGCTAAATCTAAATCGGTAACTAGATGTTATTGGTTAATCAAGTGATTGCTATAGTATAGGTGCTTACCTAGTTGCATAGGTCGTAATAAAGATGATGCAAAGTACTTAAAATGGTTTCTTCATGATAGCTTATGCTTTTTGCAAATGAGTCAACTAGCCCACTAAAGACAGCCTTGCATACTCCTTGGTGTCGCTTTATTTTAGTTTAAGACGAATAAGTCTAGCTGAGTACCTTCTCGTACTCAGGGCGTTGTTCCCATTGTTGTTTCAGACGGTTAATATACTATGGCTATTGCATTAACTGCCTGTATCCGGTGATGGGCGACAACTAGGACCATGGGCGTGGTCAACTCTCATACTCAACTCAATGCTTTTGTGGATGTGATCGGTACCAGGCACTGTATTTCAAACTAAGGGTGAGTGCATTGGATTTAAACTATTTGCTTCCACTGCTTTATTATGAACTTGGGTTGTAATAACTTTATGTTCTAAACTCCGATGTATTTGTAATGCAAACATTTATGTAACTTGTGATGGTGACTGCTGAACCGAGTACGATCTTGGCTTGTATACGAGTTGGTTTGTAATCCTTCACGATTTCATGGACTACCGGGTTATACGCGCTTAAGTTTGGTAAATTATCTGCAATGGTGGGTGATTTTCTTACTTAATTTCATATAATTGGGCGGTTCTGTTATAGTGGCCAGTACTACAAGGTCTCGGCTCACACAGGTCTACAACGGTACAGTCCTCAATCGACATAGGCGGGGCATTACGTCAAGACTCAAACTTGATGCAAGCAAAGAGTGCACTCGGTCTCGATTTAACATTATCATTAACAGGGTATTTACATCAGCCTTCAGCAGAGCTGAGAAGAACATGGTAAAATCTATTTCTCATGAACGATGAAACCACACTTCGACTTTTACCAAAGTCCAAGCACTACTAAGTGTTGGTGGTCCTTAACTCAAATTTTTACCGCCAACAATTATATAATATCCATCCGAACAAACACCAAACTTAGTGATAGGGTTCAAATCTAACATCCTTCCACAAGTTTTCATGCAAGCATGTTTTGCAAGTCACAAACATAAAATGCAGAAAAAATTCACTGAAAGGTGCTTCTCGATGCTAATTTGTGCAAAGAAACAAGGGAGACGCCAATCACATCAATGCAAATGGGGCAAAGCACCACGGGTAAGCCATCCTAGTCCAGCCCATAGCCTGCCACACAAAGGCGGTGGCCAGCCACTCCTAGGGGGCAGCCGCTCCCCTCTAGGTGCCTCCCTGCCTCTCGTTGCTGTGGCGACGGCATAGAAGCATGCTAAGGCAGCGGGAGCCAGGTACGCGCCAAGAATAGCCTTCGAGCATCGCCTCTTGCCCTGTATAAATAGAGGGGTACCCCCTCTCTCAAATAGACACCACACACACCACAACATTTGTAAGAGTAGACACAAGAGTGACACAATGTAGCAAGAAGAGAGAAGTGTTCCATTCATATCTTAGCTCTCTAGCTAGTCTAGTTTAGGGAGTGAGTGAGGAAGAGAAAGAGACGGAGAAGTACCGAGATTGTCGTCTACCTCCATTTGTAGCGGAAGGAATGCCGGGGCCCCCTCTTCACTTGTATCTCGATGGACCTAGTACTACTTAGAGTACAAAGTTCGTGTTCTTCTTTGGTGGTGAGCTCTTACTTTAAGTTAGTCTTGTTCATTATTTACTTGCGGGTTTGTCGTCTGTTCTCATGATGGATACTCTAGTAGAGGGCTCATGATAAAGACGGATAACTCTATATGGCTCTAGAGTAGTAGTCGATAGCATAGACGTGGTGTCTAGGCTAGAAGCTACCTTCGTTTGCCTCATTCCCTACGGTTGAGGTGTAGACGGCGGGTGGTGACAGCCCTGTCCGTCCCTTGTAATCCCCCATGTGTGGGTTCCAGCGTAAAGCCGTAGGCGGCAACACTTGGCAGACCAAGTGCTATCCGGTGCCCGAAGTAAGTCTTTAGTGGCAAAGCAATCTTAGCATAGGATCTCTATCCTTAGAAAACCCAGCTACCCGAGATATCTTTCTTCTTGTTACCTTAGGTGAACTAGTTAAGAGGCTGTTACACATCCGTTCCTCATGGAAATACGATAACCTGAATACTTCCGGGTGAAATGTTACAATGGTAATTCCGTGCACTTGCGGATTATTTCTGTATGCGTTAAGAAATACCAACACTAAGCATCAGAGATATCAACCTATTCATACTAGCAGGGTATAACTAAAGATACCTGATTATCAAGGTAATCATGCAGCAATGGTATTCGACCAACTGCTAATTACTTAATGCACATCTCACAAGACTTAAAGTGTAATTAAGATTTGTAAAGCGCTCCGGGCTTGCCTGCATTGCAGAGAAGGTTGGTTCCACAGAGGATCACAGGAGTTAGACTTGGCACCAACACCATCGATGGATGGACCTTCTCCGAAACTTGATCTACACGAGCCTTCTCACTCATGTGCACTACACGTAATAAATTATGCTTGCTTTAACATGATGGACTACATGCCATGATGCATGATGGGAGACACACAAGTGCATGAATGAAACTTAACAAACTTTAGAAAGTTGAGTACAACTTTCCTTCACCAAAGAGTTAGGGTTATTACTCTAAAAGCATCTTAGTTAATTAACTAACAAATTAATTAGTTGTTAACATGGAAACAAC
The DNA here is from genome assembly GCA_038087645.1 of Saccharum hybrid cultivar R570. Lineage (NCBI taxonomy): Eukaryota > Viridiplantae > Streptophyta > Magnoliopsida > Poales > Poaceae > Saccharum > Saccharum hybrid cultivar. The sequence continues at coordinate 23,969,847 of JAQSUU010000496.1, forward strand.
ACTTTTTATATTATACTAATCAAACAAGATAAGTTATTTAACTAACATTACACCAACTCAACTATGAGGGTAAACAAGGATCATAACATAACCTAGTCACATGCACTTACTAATTAGTCATTTGAATAAACCATTTTATTTATTATATAAACAAGTTGATTCAAAGCGTATCAAGAAAGGAAATTAAGTCGCTAAGGAACAACAGGGGTTTGGGTGTTCCAAGGTCCACAATCAATATCAAAATGCACCAAAGCCATTTCAGGATTTATGTAGATCATTATAGTATTTATTAAACATGGAAAAAGGTATTTAAACATATTTAAATTAATTAACTAATTTAGAATTATCAAAATAGTACCAAACTTTTTGTGAAGGCAGCTATATGCATGTAAAGCATACACAAAAAGTTTCATGATTAAAGGATCAATATTTTTATTTATAAAAATCATATAAGGTTCATTTTATAATTAAAATAGGTAATTTTTAAGCATATAAAAGCTATTAAAATGCTCAACTCATATTTTTCCTAGATAGAGTACATGAAAACAAAGCTACACAAAAATTTTCATAATTATCTCATACTTCTATATTTAGTTATGAATTTTGCAAGAAACTGCACATTTTAATATTTTCTAAAAAAGATAAACCGACGAAAAACATTTTACACCAACTCCTCAGCTACCCCCAGCCACAGACAGGTGGGACCTGAGTCAACCCTGACCTCGGCCGCCTTGACCGCGGGTAAGTCGGCGGGTCGGCCACGTAACTCGCCGCCAGTGAGGTCTCCGGCGACGGCGAGGACACCTACACGCTTCACACGAACTCGCGCATCGACCTAGGGTGCCGGTTGAAACTCTAGGGCACCACCACGAGCATGACGATGCCCACGATGAACTGGTGGCACTATGGCGTGGCAGAGAAGGTCGATGGCGAGCTCTCCGGGCATGGGGAGACCACCCCTACGTTCCCTACACTCACGCGAACATGTTGACGCTACTGGTTCAACAGATTAAGACCTCCCATGTACTCGGCCTTGGCCATGGTGGACAGCGGAGCTGAACTCATCGGAGCGGCGACATTCTAGCTACTCTGGCGTGGTAGAGATAAAGCAAGAGGCGTGGTTAGGATCAGGAGCACACCATGAGTCTTCTGCGCTAGCTGGTTGAGTTGGAGGCGACGCGGATGAGCACACCGGCGGTGAGGATGAGCACGGCGGCGTGAACCCGGCGTCGCGGTGGCGTCCTGGCGTGACCTGAAGGCGAATGGTTCAACGATAAAGTCAATGAGCACCCCAACACTTTAATAAAGCTAGAACATCAAGCGGATGGGCAAGAAGTGCTTTGGAGGAGCCTAGCCACGGTGATGAGCCCTCGGCGGCCATGGCGAATGGCATAGAGAAGAAGGCGACGCACAGGCGATTGCGGCAGCAAGATGCGAAGTGAGCTAGCTTAGGCGATACATAAGTGTGAGGCGGCGTTGTGGGTGTGGCCAATTGGGTGGACGTCAAGCAGGCACGACGAATCTGACCGGCGAGGTGAGCTCACGGTCGCAGAGCTGAGGGAGGAAAAGAGAGAGATGGCGACTGGCTAGGTGATTTAAAGAACAGGGAGAAGCATCGAGGCTAGACAGCAACAGCTTGCGACACGACTAGCAAAGTAGGTGCATGTTCACGCGTGGGGGAAACAGCGCGAAGGCGACGAGCAGCCATCGATGGTGAAGCTACTATGTGGCACGTGCTACTGTTCATGCCTGATAGGGCATCTTCTCGCTCCTTTTTCTCCCAATTCCAAACATGAACGCGATCCACTCTACGAATAGAAATTGCTCATCTAACCGAGGTCTACAACTTTGCTTAAATGACTGACCCCAAAACATCAAAGGTTCTGAAGGTTTGGACTTCTAAAAATAGGTACAAGGAAACTGAAACTGAATCTAGTTTCAAGGTTTTGAAAACAGTTTTTGATTAGCTAACTTTGATTAATTAATTAGAGACTGAACATTGATGAAACATCCGAAACAAGGACACATTATCAAAGTACAATCATCACTTCAATTCATGAAACAAGAGTTATACAAATTTTGTTTATGAAAATTTGTTTGATATTTCTCCAAATAGTGAACTTAATAACAGATTTCCAAGAATTAGCCAAAAATGCTAAGTGAGGGAAAACCGTATTAAATTCAGTCTAATTTCAACATGTTTGACTTAGAAACACCATCATATTTTGATTCTACATGAAAGCGCACAGTTTGCACTAAAATTTTACTTGTTTAAGCAAATTCTCAGATATAAATTCACAAAGAGCATTTAACATAATTGTTTATTAACATTTCATGTAACATGTGAAACATGACATATGTAATATATGAAACACTATATATGCAACATAGCAAAGCTATAAATGAAACATCACTTATGCGACATATGAAAGATATTATTGCAACATGAAATGCATTTATGGCATGACACTTGATGCTTATGCTTGATGATGCCCATGATCAGAATTTTAGTTTCTTTTTAACATCTAGGATGTTACATGATTGCATCTAGTGGCACTTGAGGATCATTGTGGCTACGGATTTCTTGTTTCTCTTGGTGGTTGCCGCCACCTAGACGACTTGGATCATCGGAGGAGCTTCGGCACGTGTTGGTGATTGTTCGTGGCCAGCTCCAGTGATTGTGAGGGGTCTTGTACCTTTCCCGATGGAGAGCCGAAAGATAACTCTGGTGGATTGCTTGTGTCATCGAGTTACCTCACTTGTGGGTAGGTTCTTGCGGTGTCCAATTGTGTGGACAAGGTTTGTGCAACACCTCTTAGCCACCGAACCACCAAGTGTTGGTCGACACAACGGAGACTAGCGTGCCGGCAAACATGTGAACCTCGAGAGAAAAATCATGTGTCTCTTGTATGATTGGATGTCTCCTGGTGATTGGATTGTCTACATCTTGTGATTGGTTCATTCCTTGACGTGGTAATATAATCACTTTACTCACTCCATTACTTTCCCGCAAACTAGTTGCAACCCTTGTAGAGCTAGGGCAAAATTATATTAGGCCATTTGTTGTAATTATCAATCGCTCTAGTGATTTGTAGATTTTCAAATAGGCTATTCACCCCTCTCTAGCCATATTAGGACATTTCAGCATTCTAAAGCATCTCACAAAACTGAAGCATCATGTGTTGTGCCTTCCCAACCAGCCAACACATAAGTAAAAATAGATCAAAATCTGTGGCTGCCATTACATTTTGAGTTGGAAAGGACTTTCTACCACGAAACGAATGTTCCAAATCTTTAGGAACAGATGCTCTTACATGTGTACCATCAATAGCTCCAATACAATCCTAGTTTATGTTCAGTAAAGTAAAAATTCGTTGGGCTAAGACAAGGCTACATAATTTAAATGTGAAACGAAGGTAGGGATAAACCTCACACCTTAAAATAATGATCCCACCGATGGTTTTCGGCAATTTTGGATGGAGTTTGCAATGAGGGGGCCTAATAAATTCTGTTCGTAGCTCTCTAATGGCATGAAGGACATTGTTGAAATAGCGGTTTACTGTTTCTCCTGACCTTTGATAATTAGTGCCAACTAACCTATTTCTTTGGTTGTGCCCTACTGTATTTAGAAACATAGCCACCTGTTACTCAACACACATATGAGTGGTATCTTGAAGCAACCCTTGATCTCTAAAAAGGTTACAAAATCGATAGAAACATGCTCTATTAAGTCTAAGCATGTTTACACAAGTTGTATCATCCTTCCAAATCTTTGTGTCTAGGTATTCTTGTCTCATTCTATCCCTTTCCTCAACTGGCGCATAAGTAATACCAACTCTACCGGCATGTCTTTTTCTTTTTCTAGACTGAATAATCGTGGCCACCATGAACAAGAACATATATGCAGCAGATGAACAAATTAGAACATTGGTTCTTTGATCCATCTACAATGCAACAATCAAAGAAAGAAAAACAATATTGCCATGTCATGCTCAATCACAGACTAGAAACATGAGGCAACTTACTAGTGTTACAGTGTAGGGAAATTTTTTTCCATTAGACTTTGCTGATGTTTTACCATATGTAGAAGCAAACATGTCTCAAGCACAAATCACATGATACTTGTTCAACGACTGGAGGCACATTTAACAAAAAAAATCATTGTGTTAAGGTTTGTATACCTTGGGCAAATCACAGATCTACTGATGCAGAAGGAGGAAGAGCGAGTGAGCATGACACGCTTCACATTTTTGGATTGCTCTTGTTGGGGAAAATGGAGCAAGATCTAGCTACTGCAATTGTTCAGGAAGAGGGAGAGGTTGATGTTGATGGAGACGACCGGGACGAGGACAAAGTCGCCGAACCTGTGTCGCGCTGCTATCGCCAAACATAGGGCATGCCGCCACTGCGGGGGCCCATGCCACGCCACTGCCACAGGGGCCCATGTTGTGCCACCGCCGTGATGCCTAGTGCTGCGCCTATGCCACCGAGCGCTGTGGCCACGCGTCTGCCGCCGGTGACGGATGCACCACCGCCACCGAGCTTTCTTGAGGTCTCTCCCGCTCATGCCTTTTTTCTGAGGAAGAAACGAGTCAGCCTTAGGCGGTGAGGGCTGTGAAGAGCGCGAACAGAAGGAGGGACTGCCTCGGTCCATAGAAAAAAGTGGGATGGGGAGTCAAGGAATCTTGACCGAATATGCCAAGAGGGACGTCCCTGCCACTATACCGACTCTCATCCAAACACCCCCAATCCTAGGTCCATCCTATCCTACCCCTACAAATCCCACTAACCAAACACATGGTTACTAAACTTGTGAGCTGGCCTAGGCAGCCAGCCTCTGGCCTCCCAATTCTTGCGTGTAGTCCAAAGTATTTCCCCACTCCCAACTATAGCGATCGCTTCCACCGCGTCGTCTGCACGCACTAATTGCCTCCACCGTGCCATTCGCCCACCATGGTCGCAACGCGCCGCATGCTCATGCCCAGTCTGCCTCGCTGCCATGGCCATCCACGACCATGCCATGACACCATCCCACCTTGCCTATCATGGCTACGGTGTTCACTATGCCGTCACCACCCCGCGTGCCACCAGGAGGAGGTCCACGCCTATGCTCATGTGCCTAGATCTATGTTGGACCGTTGTTCTTGATGACCCGCTGACCCGACTGTGGGATATAGTCCCTGGGTACCCCGCAAGGAACGCGAAGACCTAGTCTAACTAGGATTCTCCGTATGTAATCCTAGTAGTATTGCTACCTTGTAATCCTACTAGGACTCCTACATTGTAACCAATTAAGAATACTGCCCCTAGACTATATAAAGGAGGGCAAGGCTCCCTAGATGGGCATGTTGTACAACATCTCAATCATACAATCCAACGCAAAGGCATTACACTGAACTGGATGTAAAGGCTATTACTTGAACACGAGGGCCCGAAACAGTATAAATTGCTTGTCTTCGTGTTCACCGTCAAGTTCTGCATAAGCCGAAGCCCACTAAACTCTATCCTGGGTAATCCCGTACAGGTTGTTGGTCATCGAACACAGATACCGACCTTGCTAGCTACCACAGTTCCCCACTAGGTAGGTTGTTGTTACCGGTGATGTCGTGTTTGAAGTGTTTTAAACGTTTCAAACAGATGTTTCAAGTATTTCATCTAGATGTTGCAAAAGAAGATTTGGGATGTTGCATATGTTGCAATGATAGTATACACATGTTGCAAGCGTATGCTTTCAGTGTTTCAGGTGTTTCAGACCTATGTTTCAAGTATTTCAACTGGATGTTAGAGAAGTAGATCTGGATGTTGCATAACATGCATGTTGCAAGCATTTGTTTCAAGTGTTTTATATATATGTTGCAAGTGTTTTATCTGGATGTTGAATATGTTTTGCAATGGCTACACACGTGTTTTCAAGTTTTTTATACTTTTTTATAGGTGTTTTAGACGTATGTCACAAGTGTTTCAGTTGTTTCTGAGATATGTTGCAAGTGTTTCATCTAGATATTACAAAAATAGATCTGATGTTACACATGTTGTAATGTGACCCACCTACCATAGCTACTTGCTACATCTGCTAGGGTGCCGTGCATGCGCATGGGAAGCGGAGGGGGATGGAAGCAGGGGCTCAGGCAGTCCCCCCGTGCATGAGGGAAGCAAGGGAGCAGCGCCACAGGCGTGGGGGGCAACACAGCAGGGAAGCGTAGGGAGCAGTGGGGAGGAGAGGGGCATGGCAAGCAGGAAAGGACGGGGGAGCACGTGCGGGCGGTCCCTGCTTGTACGTGCAATAGGCGCTGGCGTGGGCGTGCAGCAAGCACGGGCGTCCGGACGCGTGCGTCCGTCTGGACGTCTGGGCGCTAACACTACCGTTCGTATATGTCATTCCAAGTTTCTTGGAGGGTCAAAGCATCTCAAGTGTGACCAAAATTAGATAGAGAATTTCAAAGATTTATGACATCAAATAGGTATACTATGAAAATATAATTAATGAAGAATCTAATGATACTTATTTGGTATCATAAATGCTATTACTTTATTATATAAATTTGGTCAAATTTAAAATGATTTGAATCTCTAAAAAAATTGGAATGACTTATAATTTTAGACGGAGAGAGTACGCTTTAAAAATGGTGCACAACATAGGATCATATAAACTTGAAAGGGTTGATTGATGGAGCAGAACTTGTTTGTGTTAGGATGGTGGCAAAACAAAAGTTATCAAATGTTCCACCTGGACAAACAGGAATATAAGTTCAGTAAGTACAAACGAACATGCTAAACAGGACATTTCTTGTTTTCAGTATAGTTCATGGAGAACACACAATGCCCAGAAGGGATTTAACTTCATGTTTGCAATTCTGGTACAAAGTAATATCAGGTCATATTTTTATATAATTACAAAGAGGAAGGTAAAAAGATGGACATGTCAAGGACTTTACACCTTCATGGCAAGGCAATATATATCAGCCACCAAGTGCTTCACAAATTCATAACAAGGACTGTACACCTTAATGACAAGGACTCACCAACTCAAATTTGGTTGCTCATACAAACATCACTCATGTGCCTTCCTTCTGTTGCTTCCCTGAAACACAGAATAGCAATAGATTTTCAGTAAGGGAAAAAATACTAAAGACCAATACAGAGAAAGGACATGCATCAGATTTCAAGGTTCTCAATAATAATGCTGCACAAACTTTTTATATAATTTCAAACAATAGTAAAGGACAATGATTAGGAATTAGTTTCTTTCAAACAACAGTAAGCAGCTGCCTGGTATGTAACAATTGTTTTTTTAAAGATAGGGGGGTTGTTTCGCACCTGGAATTTTGTCTAGCATAAAAGAAGGCGGTCTAGGCTTGAAAAGGTTTTGGCATGTCACAATCGTGTCTGTCATAAAATAAGTCTGTCTCAGTATTTTGCTTGCCAATTTTTTTAAGACGTCACCGGAGGGGTGAGAGCCCCACCTGAATAGATTTCCATTGATTCCGGCGAACCGGTGCATGGAGGGTCCAGGACCCTAAAGTCTTACAAATAATACATGGTAGAGGAAGGGAGGGAGAGAGAGAGAGGGATTACAACACCACCATCAACAACAACACTAAAACAGACTCAAGGATAAGCCTAGACACAAGCCGAAAGACGTCCACCGAACGCCGATTTGCGCCCCCACCGAACAGCATACTCGCCGCTTTCACCATGGCCATTGTGCCCACCACCACTCCTCGTAGCTACGCCGATTCACTGCCGCCCTCCAACTGAGGACCACTCCGTGCAGCAGAATGGGGACTAAGAGTGGCGGCGAACACGCAAGCCCAAGATCATCGGACACGACGACCTCCTTTTGAAATGATGATGACATCCTCCAGCACATCCGGGCCCACGTACCACCATCCAACGCCGTCCACGGGGTGGAATCCATGGAGGGGAAAGGCGGCAGCGGTGGAAACACCACCCGACATTTGATATTTTGGCACCATCAAGGAGAGCGCCGACGGAGCAGAGACGCCAGAGGAGGACACTCGCCGAAACGTCGGCAACACCCAACAACCAGGGTCAAACTAACCCAAGAGGGGCAACAATAACACAGGGGAAGAGCAAACAAAGAGAACATAGGGCCGCGGTAGGGGCTGCAATCTAGTCCTCCACAGTGGCGCCCTCAAGAGGGTCACGATGTCAATGACATTGCCACCACCGGCTCCACAAAATAGAGCTAGGTTTTCACCAGGAGGAGAGAGACAGAACTACGGTCATAGAGTTGGGAGCCTACATTATCGATGCCTCCAGGGAGCAAATTGGTGCCGAAGGGCGTCGCCGTCGAACGCACAGACGGGTTGTGCATGGCTTTCGCCTAAGCATCCCTAATCCATGGACCATAGTCTGTCAACTTAGAAGTTAGAACACCATACCTCGCCGACACTTCCCACTGATGAAGGGAAGAGCCGGACACGGCCGTCGGCTCCGGTGGACGATGAGGAAGCCCCTCGCATGGACGTACTGGGCAGCTGCAGACCTCGAACGTGCAGCGCCCTATGGGAGCACGCCGCTGGAGGCGCTCAGCTCGACGTACGGCGCAAGGAGGCAAAAGCAAAGCCACGGCCGTCAGCCCGGACTTGTTGCACGCCGCCCGCCCCCCCCCCCCCCCCCCCCCGCCGGTTGCGCAGCTCTGTCGCAGGGCACCACCCGACAGCAACTAGCACTGAGCAGAGCCAGGGGCCCTCGCCGACGCGAATGCGGCAGGGAAAGGACCTAGATGCGCAGACCACTGGAGGCCGCGGCGGCCGCTACAGTGGGGCTCGCTTCCCTTCCTAGGGAAAGGGCTGAGCCTGCCTGCGGCGGCACTCGGCCACACGACGGCGTGCCGGGCGTGCACACGGTGGCACGGCGGCCGGCGCAGGGCCTGCCTGGGCGGGTGCACTGACCGGCGGCGGTGCCTTCAGGAGCTGCTTCTAGGACAGGGGAGCGCGGATCCGGTGCAGGTGTCACCGGATCCGGGCCCAGAGGGCGCAGGTCCGGCCCCCCACCGGCCACTCTGCTCGTCGGCGTCCACCATCTTCACCAGGGCTCGACGAGAGGGAGAAGAGGAGGAGAGGAGGGAGGTGATGGGAGTTGGCGCGGAGGTGAGCCTTGTTGGGCTCCGCCGCGGGCCGCCGCCGCCGCTAGCTGGAGCGCGGCGGTGGCGGCCGGGACGTTCGCGCTGCGGTGGGCGGTTTGGTGGCGGCTGAATCGCCCCCGAGTCACCCCTGTACGGACGACGCGGGGGCGGGGGGGGGGGGGGGGGGGCTTTGCTTGCCAATTTCACTTGTCACAGGTCAGTTCTTTTTCAAGGAGTGTAACAGGTCAGTTCTTGGGCCACTGAACTCAAAGGTATGTGCCTTTTCGCATATATAGATACACATTAAAGTAGCTGAATTGTGCAAAGAATAGAGGAAGATCACTAGTAAATGAATGATAATCAAGGTCTCGGTTATGAATGCAGTTTGGTCAGGTTGTTACTAGTGACGTGTGACTGGACCAAGCATCTAATCACGCATCATTTATCAGAAGGAAAGGAAAAGGTAAAACAAGAACTAGTACTGTAATTAGTCAGATATAAATTCGACCATGATTCATCAAAATGTGAGAATAGTTTATAGCCAGGGTAGATGTGGTACTTAGGGCATGAAGGTTGGACTTACTGACTTGCCTCTCTGCTCAACCAACTCATCTGTTTGATCCTGCTTTCGAAAGTGCATCCTTTTACTTGGGCGTTTGATACACATGGGTAGTTACTGATTGAGCTAAAAAATAGCCCAAACTAACCATGGTTGGTTAGCTAGTCGGCTAACTACTAGTTGAAGACTTATCTAGAAAATTAGCACACCTATCAGTCCTCCAGTTTGCATGCAATAGAACTATTCTGGGCTAATTTTTAGCTAGCTAGCAATTAGCCCTTCAATCCAAACAGGCCTGGCATGTTTAGAGCATCTCCAAGAGTACCCAAAACAGTCTCAGTCCAGGAATTTTGGCAAGATTGAAAAAACTCAACTCCACCCAAACTATCCTCGCAATCTTTTGACACTTGGAAACAACTGTCCCCATGTGCGGATCTTCACAGACGCGTATCGTCGTGCCAATACAAGGTGGAAGGACGTGGGGAAGAAAAAAAAGTATGATAGGGTTCCTAATGTAAATGTGTAAGAGAGAAAGAAAGATGTGGGGAAGAAAAAAAGTATGACAGGGTTCCTGATGTAAATGTGTAAGAGAGAAAGTATAAAAATGGTTGATATAATTAGAAATAGTTTAGAATTCCTGATGTAAAATTATCTTCTATCTTTTAGTCGTGAGATTTTGGAAACTATTGGAGTTGTAGCTTTTATGTCTTCCAATATATTTTGTAAATGTTAGAAAACCAATTTTTTAGAGTATTTGTTAGATACTTTTGGAGATGCTCTTAGGCCTGCTTCCTCAGCACTGCTAGTGGCATCCTAGCCGCCTCGTGCTCCAACTCCGGTCGGACCCGACAAAGCTAGCGAGAATGGAGACCATAGCCTGTGGGTCCACCATCACCGCCTCTAGCTCAGCGCCCGTGGCGGCTGGAAAGAACCTATAGATGCCATGGGACGACGGAGCAAGGTGCTGGTACTGGTAGTATGGCCAGAAAGAACCGTTGCTGATGGAGAATGGAGAATGTTGCTATGTTATTTGGCTAACTATGCTGCCATTGTCTCTGCCTTGCTTTCACGACACCATTTTTCTATGTTGTCACAGGGCCCTTTATCGCTATGTGCGTAGCTACCGGATAGATCTGTCATGAGCATGCCTGTACAGGAAGTACTTTTTGGTTTCATTTGGTGCCTTCAAGGTCATACTTAGACCAGAAGTATTTCTAGGTGTGAATCCAGTTTAACCACTTTTGTTGCACAAAACTTTCATATAAATAGACTATAATAAAAAATAATGAAGTTTTAATATTGAAATATGTGTATGTCTTATATTTTTGGGTAGAAGGAGTAATAATTTGAAGAAAATGTTTTGGCTACTGCCACTACTCAATATATATTATCTTAAGTTTTACACAAGGGTCTCAAATTCTTAGGTACGGCCTAGAAAGAGGACAACATTGATATTTTCTTCAGTTTCCTTAGACCTCATTCGTTTAAGGTCGTTCCTGCCATGAATGGTTGCTAGACGAGGCTGACTGTTGGTATTTATTAACTTGTCACTTGTTTTAAGTAGCCACCTATTGTATGTCTACATCTCTTAGCATTACTTGTACTAGGTTGTCATCCCTAATGATGGTGCCAAAGATGCTCATTGGTATTACCTAGCATCACTACAAGAATGATACTAAGTAGTTCTTCATTATTTCATGTGACTAGAAAAAAGAATATATATATGAAAAGGATCTACAAGTGCACATATAATTATACCATTGTAGCACTTTACTCGAGAGTATTACAGGTATCATTATTTATATTTTACCGCATGGAAGGTCTAGCATGGACATGTATTGATAACTTATAGTATGGATGGAGAAATAAACCATAACCGATATTCTACTCACAATAAGGGTAAGTCATAGCATAAAATATGTATATAATAAGCATTGATCAATGATATATCACTCAAATACTCCTTTCTATGAAATTAGCATGGTTAGTAGAATATTAGAAGAATAATTTCTAAGTCATTCTTAATTACAAGTCAAAGCGTACATTGATTAGTGCAATTACGCATGATAATCATGGCTAAGATCATTTTTATATCTACACATGGGGATATTACTTAGGGAAGATTAAGAACAAAGCTTGTTCTTCCTTCGTAACTGGACCCTACATGCGCCTATATTCGGGGAGTGGACTATAAAGTACTCAACGGGAGTGTCACGTCCGCGATCTACCACATGACCTAGAATATAGGGTGTATTCGCAGGTAAACAATGTATAAGCACCACGCTTACACAACGTCGACCACTCACCCCGTGCGCAGTGGAGCGAGCGCTATACGAACTTATGCATGGATATAATAAAGAACTAGCTATACTAAACATATAATCAAAGTAGACGATAAACATTATAACAAGAACATGAATAAGATGAATACTAATATTGTCATAATAATTATAGCAAGCATATAAAACTAATAAAGATACAAAAGAGACGAGGTACAAAGATTATACCAAACCACGCTCTTGACAAGATCGGGAATCCAAGCGAAGCCTGCTTGCTACCCTCTAGACTTAGCCTAACCATCTATGCCCTAGAATATGGTGGAGCTCTAAGGATGATTAGGGTTTCTGTCTTCTCAAATAACTTGACACCTCAGGGAGGGTGGTAGGGCTAATATATATAGGCCGGAGCGTCCATTGTGAGCTCTGGGATGAAACCGACTTAAAGAACGGCGTAGATGCAACCTAGGAGGCGGTGGAGAACCGACACTGCGACGGGGACTGACAAGTGGGCCATAGGGGGCTGGGCGGCCTACATGTGTGGCCAGCCACTCGGGCTCTGCCTCGGTGTGGTGTCCTCTGGTGTCTTCTAGAGTCTTTTGGTGTCCATTTCACGGCGGATAAGCGCGATTAGTTTTGACATTTAGGTCCACCTTGACGGTTTTTTGGATAAATCCTGCAGAAAATACTGATTCACCAAAACCCGTAAAATTTATTAGTTTAAATCCCTAAACCTTTGCTGGTAATATTATTTGTGCCCTTATTCATGTTTTATTAACCTATTATAATGGTTATTAACTACCGTCACACTGACCTATACAAAATTGTATAAGTGTTCCGAAAAGAAATAGTTTTGGGACGTGTTCCCTAGGAATCGGACATGGCCTTAAGTTGAGGGCATGCTACAATCCACCCATTCAGACCAGAAACTCCGTCTGATGGTTTCCCGCAGCCCTGTTTCCCGCCCGCCCGCGCGTAGCCACGCGAGAAGTTTACTCGTGCAGGAAGGGAATGGTGCACCGCGCCGGCCAGAAAGCGCGCAAATAATTTAGCTCCACGCGCTAGCAGCTGGTCGCTCGGCCCACCATTCCATGCATGCTCATCCAGATATGACAATAGCTGCAGAGCATTATATTATATATATGTGCTTGTATATATACATATTTGAAGCACAAATACGAACACGTACAGATACATGCACTCGACCTTGTTCTTGCCTGAATCTTACGAGTACTTGCTAGCAGCTAGCTTGCTTCTTCTAGCTCACATGAACATGCGCATGCATGACACTGTATCGCATAGAAGCGGCTAGCTAGCTTCTATTCTTTTCTATGTACTCATCATATACATAAATAGTAAGAGTACTCTTATGCACAGGACAGAAACAACAAACATAAAATGGCAGGCACGCACGATGCCCATCCAACAGCCAAAAAAATCGTGTGCCAATAGCTTTCAAAACACACGGTTGTAATATAGCTATCCTGAAAAATATTATATTAGATTAGAAAATAGAAACAAAAATAGTTAGTATGTGTGAGAAGCTGAACACAATACCAAAAGTATTAAAATAATAATTCTTAGCAACTACACCACGTAGATGCTTCGTTTAAGTTATAAAATATTTGTACTATTATAAACTGAACATCATAAAAAATAAATCATAAAATAACATAAAAAATATTTTATAGAACATCACATTTATATTACGTGAAAATCACAAAATATGTCACAGAACATCACTATACTACGCGAACATTACAATAACATTATGGAACATTACATGTATACTACATGAACATCATAAAACACTGAATATCATATATATACTACGTGAACATCACTGAATATATCATACAACATCGTATGTATACTACATGAACACCACATGTATATTACGTGAACATTACATAAATATATCACAGAACATCACATGAAACATGATAGAAACAACACATGTATACTACATGAACATCACAAAATGCATCATAGAATTACATGTACATTACGTGAACTCATAAAATATATAATAGAACACCATATGTATACTACGTGAAAATCACAGAATACATCATAGAGCATCACATGTATAATGTGTGAACATCACAAAATACAACATATAGAGCACACACATATACCATTTGAACATTAAAAAAACATCTAGAACCTCACATATATACTATATAAACATCACTAAATACATGATAAAATATCACATGTATACTAGGTGAATATTAGAAAAAACATAATAGAACATCATATGTGAGTGAACATCATAAAATACACCATGGAACATCACTAAGAACATTATAGAACATCACTTATATATTACATGAACATTATTAAATACATCATAGAACATCACATGTGAGTGAACATCACTAAATACATTATAGAACATCACATATATATTACATGAACATCAGTAAATACACCGTAGAACATCACTAAATATATTATAGAACATCGCATATATATTACGTGAACATCACTAAATACATCATAAAACATTACATGTATACTTTATGAACATAAAAATATATTATAGAACATCACATGTATATTACGAAAACATCACATGTATATTACGCGAACATCGCAAAATACATCATAGAACATTATATGCATACCACGTAAACATCAAAAACATGTACAACATGTGAACATAAAAAAATATAAAACATCACATGTATACATATGAACATAAAAACAACATAGAACATCATGAAAAATAATAAGAAAAGAAAACAAAACAAAAAAGAAATAAAAGAAAGATAAAAAAATATAAAAAATGAAAGTAATAATAAACACATAAAACATAAAATAAATAAATAAATGATGCAGAAAAGAAAAAGGAAAAAGAAAAAGAAAAAAGAAAAGAAAAAAGAAAATGAAACAAATAAAGAAACATTAAAAAAATAAAAAACATGAATCAAAGAAAAACATGATTAGAGAAGAAACAAAGAAAACAAATAAAAAATAAACCAAAAAAGAAAAAGGAAAAGATAAAGGAATATAGTAAAAACATTGAGGCAAAAGAGAAAAGGAAAAAGAAAGAAAAATAAAAAATAAAAATAAAAATAAATTAAAGCAAACAAAATAATTAATTATAGTAAAAACAAAAAAATAAAAAACGAAAGAATAATAAAAAATCACATGAAACAAAAATAAAAAATTGAAGCAAGGGAAGAAAAACAATAAGGAAAGGAAAGGAAAGAAAATAAAAGAAAAGAAAAAAAAAGAAATATAAAGATAAAGGATTTACAAAATGAAAATAATAATAATAATAAATCACATAAAACAAAAAGAAATAAAAATAAAAAATAATAAAGCAGAAAAAGGAAAAGAAAAATAAAAAATGAAGCACAAAAAGAAAAAAGAAAAGAAAAAGCAAAAAGCAAAAAGAAAAGAAAAGGCACAGAAAAGAAATGAGAAGAATAAGAAAAAAAAGAAAAAAGAAACTGTGCGTACGTACCTAGAGCCTAGAGGGCAGGAAGCGTCGTTCAGCGGAGCTCGGGAAGCGTCCTTCGGCGGAGTGCGGGAAACATCGCGCTGAAAGCGTCGTTCGGCGGAGTGCTCGGGTCCGAATGTTCGGACCCGAAGAATTCCGCTTAAGTTGAGTCGAGGGAGCATAGTCGTCATGGGGAGGGGTTTCTATTGCCAGAAAAAAAGAGAGTCGTTCTGTAACAGTGGGGCATTTGCAAATTTGGCATCTCTTTTTGGAAGAATGGGCTCCAGTGACAGTTTGCGTTTTCACAGTTTCCTAGTGTAAAGTTTGCGCAATAAAGCAGTGGGAAATTTGCAATGTTCACTTCTCTCTCTCTCTCTGAACTCCAATGTCCACTTGTCCAATTGAGAAAAAAAATATCAGAGCTGAGATGCACTTGGGCCGACGTAGGCTAAAGCTCTGGGGCTGAGCTGAGCTGCGATTGGGCGGCGAAGGTTGTTTGTGCGCGGGAGCGAGCTGGGCCTGGGCGGCTGAGGTGTGCGCGAGACGAATTAGGCCCGGTCCTGTGTCCTCAACGGCCATGCTGCTAAACCCCACTAAAAAAGACGAGCACGCTCGCAAATCAACGCTGAATCCACCGATCAAAAAAAAAAACATGCTTGCACACTTGTGCCGGCGGCGGCTCACCATCCCCCACTCTCCAATCCTCGCCGCCGCCGCCAGCGGCAAGAACCCCATCCACTCCAACCACGCGCGCGCCCTCCTCTCTCAAAGCTACTCCTCCTCGTCCGCCGTCGAGGCGGCGCCCGACCGCAAGCCCTGCCCCACCACGGTCTCCTACCTGGTTTCCTGCGGTGTCTCCCCCGCCGTCGCCGCCGCTCGCAAGATCCGCATCCGGGACACGGCCCGGGCGGACGCCGTTCGGGCCCTTCTGCGCGAGTACGGCTTCTCCGACGCGGATATCACCCGCACGGTGCGTATAGAACCGCTGCTGCTCACCTTCGATCCCGACCGTACCATTCGCCCCAAGCTCGACTTCTTCCTCTCGCTCGGGATCCAGCCCCGCTTGCTCCGCACCGAGCCCCACATCCTCGCGCGCAGCCTCGACAGACACATCGTACCCTGCGTCGAGTTCCTCCGCACCATCCTTGGCTCCGATGACAACATCCGCATCGCCGTCTCCCGCGTGCCCCGCGGGCTCATGGCCGACCTCGACAGCGCCATGCGCCCCGCCGTCGAGGCGTTCCTCAGCCAGGGTCTCTCCAAGGAAGCCATCGCCAAGCTTTTCATGATCCATATGGGAATGATCAAGACATCGCCCGAGCGCATCCGCGAGGCCTTCCATGACCTCAAGGCGCTCGGCTTCCGCGTCACGGATACGGGCTTCCTCTACGCCTTCCGCGTGATTTGCAGCCTTAGGAGGGAGACGTGGGCGCGCAAGGTGGCGCTTTTCCAGAGCCTTGGGGTGTCCGAGGCTGACCTGCTCAGAGCGTTCAAGACGCAGCCCACCATACTGCTCGTCGGAGAAGAGACCATGAAGAAGAAGTTCAGGTTTTTCCTGGACGTGCTGAAGGTTGAGATAGATGATGTGATGGCGCAGCCACTGGCTCTGGCGTTGAGCTTGGAGAAGAATATCATGCCAAAGTGTGCCGTGCTGAGCGTGTTGATGAGGGAGGGTAAGATTGAGTGGACACAGAACTTGATTACCCCACTGCTTTCCAATTCTAAGGTCTTCTCGCAGAGGCATGTGTTGAGGTATGCTAAGGATGTGCCTGATGTTGTTAAGGCATTTGAGGGCAAGATTAAATTTCAAGGGTTTGGCCGTCTGGAGACCAGAAGTTAGGACTTTCGTGGCACTGAATGACTGAAGCCCAAAGTTCAGTCTTCCGAAATCATGCTTATGTGTTAGAGGTAAGGCTATATAGCAACATTTTTAAGAACAATGCACGTTTGCAATTGTAACCTTGTTCCATTCATACTCATAATGAAATGTCCATTGTCATGTTTTTGCATTTTTTATGGTCCCTATGCATCCAGGAAAATGGACATTGTGACGTTCTCAGTTGTAGTTGATCTAGCATGTGTAACCTGACAATTCTGAAACCATGCTGTGATTCATATGCTTATGACCTGGATGGAGTTCTTGTTCATTTTGAAACTCTGAATCATTGTACTGCTCTGCTGAGCGGAAATCCTCATGTTACTGAAAGTTGTCTGATTTCATCTCTCCCTAAATGTAATATGCACCCTATCAATTTTGTTTCAGCTGGTGAGAGAACTATGCAAATGATGTGCAAGTCTTCCGGATATGTTATGTGGTATTTGAGTGTAGTTATAAATCTGAACGGATCACATGGGGAATCAGAATATTTGTAACTGGAGACAAAATCTCAATCTTTTGAAATGAAAATGGTTAGGCTGCAACATCTACCATTTGCAGACAAATTTGTTGTGACACAGAAGTCCATTTTTTTTTTTTGCCATAATTTCTGATGTGGTTTAATTTCAATGCATCTTCTTGAATTTTTTGTGGCCTCTGTGCATAAAAAAACATTAAAGACTTGTTTGGTTGTACTCATATTCACATCAATCCACTTGTGCTGGAGTCGTTTGTGGTGAAAATTAGTTAATTTTCCATCCTACTCCACCCAAATACATGTGGATTGAGGTAATGCAGTGAAACAAGGTCTAATATGTGATGCTCTATAGCTCAGGCATTCAATCTCATGACTCTCATTCATCTGGATCTGCGTATGCATCATGCCAATTCTTCTTCCATTATGCCTTAACTTGTATACTGGTCGCTGGAATGTACTTATTAGTAAGTTTGTGTTTGTGCGCTGTAATGGGACAACAATCATATACGTAGGGTTGATTTATCCAGGCAAATAGTGTCAAAGAAATCAACTCAACGTTCTCTGTTTTATAACACCATATAGATCAGTATTTATTATGGTGTTAGCCCCGCAAATTCAAATGATACTTACAACAGAAATACATTGCGATTGCGAGTCTAGCAGACTGGGCCTGTTAGGCTGCCGCTGAGCCTCTTTTTCTACAGTTATGTAATTAAAAAAGAATGAGTTACACAAAAATATGTGTTTATGGTCATGGATATTTCATCAAAAAAGCAGTTTGAAAACAGTCAACTTTAGCATGTATATATGGCAGAACCGCCCGATTTAGCACGTTTTCGGAGGCAATTATCTTCCACTGGACACTCAGCACTCTGAAAGAGAGCTAACTCGAGCAGTTCTGTCGAGCACACCCAATGGGAGAACTCGAAACAATCCACATTTTACATCTAGGATCCAATAATGAGTACAAACTTACAATACTTAGTCCATTTTATACAACATAACGTCTCAGAAATTATTTATTACAATACCAGAGTTCAGAGTGCAATAAATTAAACAGCGGAATAAAAATAAACATCTAGTGGTAAGATACAAGGATCCGTCTGTGCCCACCAGAAGAATCCTTCACAAAAAACCTAACTGCTCAAGGTGCACATGCAATAAGGGTAAAATAAACCCTGAGTACACAGTATACTCACAAAACTTATCCGACTAGAGGATATATTTTCCGACTCTCAAGGAATATGATAGGCTTTATGGCTTGTGGGTTTCTTGTTTGCGAAAAGCAATACTAAGAGTGTGTCATTAGTTCCTTAGATTATTAGCGGCCATGTTTAATTTATTATGCAACATTATATGTAAGCACATATTCTAATTTTCAAGCAAGGGCTGAGCAATCAGAGCCATTTTCCCATCTTTCATATGTCAGTTCTTACTATGGTGCCAGATCGTAGTCAAGTCGTACCGTCACGTAGAAATAACTATTCGCGAATCAATGTGCCCAGTTGGGTATCAAAAAACACACGCCTCGCTTGTACCCCAGGCACAAATGAAACCAATTCGTTCCACTCCTGTCAAGGATTCCAGGTCCCCGTCCAAACTTGGACTCCAAGCCCCCACACTTGGGCCCCGGCTTCAATGTGGTGCTTAGACCTCCACCTGTCCCCGCCTCCAATCAGTCAGTTCGGAAAGAGCCGAAACCCACGACAAGAGAGTAACAAGCCTTCCCGCTCCCATAAGCAATTATGTGCTCGGAATAATGGCCCTGTTCGGCAGGCTGTTTTTTGGCTTATAAGCCGGCTGTGGCTGATTTGCTGTGAGAGAAAAACACTGTTCCACAGCTGATAAGCCGTGCTGATAAGCTCAGCCGAACAGGGGGAATAAGTCTGTGACTTGACCAAAGTCCAACAACGGACGGTCCTTAACCGACACGGACAGAAAAACAGTGCAACCAAACTATGCCCCATGGCCGCGGAACACAACCTGTTACACCCACCAATACCCATAACAAATCCCTGCCCGATCACCATTTCATTTTCCATCATTTTACCATGGGGGTTATAATAATGACAACCACCTATTATGAGTAATGACAAATTACTCACGCTACCGATAAACTTAAGGAAAGCAGCTACGCGATCCTACACTAGTAAGATACATAGATATATATATGCATGTGGGTATCATAAATTCCTGCAACGTAAATGCACAACATATATATATACACACACATATAGTGCATTTTTCCTACACGCGCGTGTAGTTACTCCCATTTTTAATTAGGCAACATATCAGGGGGAAACCACACCCTTCGTGAAAACACGTGCAAACCATGACAAAAAAGTCATATAAATTCACCAAAAAATCACATATGTAGATGATATGATGATACACAACCTTGTAAAATATCTTGTCCAAACTCGACTTTGTTTGTGAGATATAAAAATAATAAATTTCTAATGAATCGTTTGGATAGATATAAAAATAACAAATTTCTAATGAATCGTTTGGATAACTTTCTGGCTTAAAATTTATTATTTTTATATCTCACAAACAAAGTCGAGTTTGGACAAGATATTTTACAAGGTTGTGTATCATCATATCA
Source organism: Saccharum hybrid cultivar R570 (assembly GCA_038087645.1). NCBI lineage: Eukaryota > Viridiplantae > Streptophyta > Magnoliopsida > Poales > Poaceae > Saccharum > Saccharum hybrid cultivar. Next base: position 23,990,183 of record JAQSUU010000496.1, read on the forward strand.
TCTACATATGTGATTTTTTGGTGAATTTAGATGACTTTTTTCCATGGTTTGCATGGGTTTTCACGAAGGGTGTAGTTTCCACCTGATCCGTTGCCCTTTAATAAACCATATTGTATATGTGTATATACTAATTTATCAGTTCGAGTACGTTTATATACTCAATTTAAGATACTTCAACTCTTACTATGCGAAATTTTTTCATAAGATTTCATACTTTTTAATATATTACTAAAATGCCACTATAATATATATATAAAATAAATATAACCATATACTCTACGTATACTTGCATACTTGACATATATACTACCATAGATGGTCTAGTATGATCGTATACTTCGTCTAAATATACTTCGTCGGGTCATATATACCCTGAATCTAGAGATATACATATGGAAGTAGCTACACGCGCGTGTAGAAAGGAATTTCCCTATATATATATAATGATTATCAAAAATACGGGTTATGCACCGAGGCTTGCCTTGGGCAGGTGCAGCGTTAGTGGTGTCAGTCATGGGCGGCTCCAGGAACTCCTCCGGCACGAGGATCTCCTCCTCGTACTCTTCGATGATCTCCTCGTACTCCTGATCGTCGACGGTCACGAACTCCACCAGGTCGTTCTCTACATGCATGCGATAATGATGTAACATTTAGTATTTAGGCAACAGCAATTCTTAAAATGCAACACACATGCTAAGCTACTAAGCTAACTCTAACGACTAAGATAGCAAGTTATCTACCGTCTTCATCAAGCACGATATCGACTCACCTTACAAATGCCTCCTTATACAAATCGATACTATGCTTTTATCCCTATTAGTTTTAATGGCTATTTGGCTACCACATGAAACAGTCTAATCTAGCGCTGCTAAATTTACAACAAGCACATGATAATATCACACAGCACTGTGAAAATTTCACGATCAAAGCTACTATCAATTTGCCACCAAAATTCCTACAAAAATTATCCTAGTAATATTAAGCCTTTCCAAATGATTTAATATCTCTCGGCATCATCACATAAACATATCAACTAATTATACAGTTAGGTAGATCATGAATTTAGGAATTTAACTAAAGTGGCTTCACAATTTTTGGACATCTACACGAATTGATATCAATTATCAAAGTTCAGCTCAGCAACTAAATTATAAAATCATTACTTAATCCACTAGAAAAGGAAAATCCATTGCCTCGACGCGGCCCGCAACCATGCAAGTGCGGCCCACTCACGCGCGACGCGCGCGCGTACTCGCAGCCCATGCGCGGGGGAGCCCGCAGGCTCGCTGGCGAAAACGCAAATAAGCCCCCGCACTAACTACTAATGACGCGACTACGGTTAGCACTATTCCTGCATACGGTGAGTTTGCAAGAACACCCTTTCACTCTCTTGCCTTTGCATCAGGGAGGTCCCCGATGCTCCTCCGCACGCCGGCGTGGCGTCGACCGGCACTAGTCGGCTACGCCGGCCACCAGGGAGCCTCTACGGCGTATATGAGGGGGAGATGCTCACCTATAGGGCCACGCGTGACGCGGGGCAGCGGTTCGGGGACCGATGACGAGGTAGCGTGGCCTCCCCACGACGGCGACCAACCTGCAGAGATGGCGCCAACGTTTCGGTGAGCTGAGGCTCTAAGGGAGTGGCTAAGGTGGCATTCGAGCTCCAGTGACTCACCTCAAACCTGACCGCGGTGACAGTTTGGCCAGAGGCAGCCTAAGCGATGACAGCCACGAGCGACCGAGCAACTCAGCAGTGCTCCGAAGTGGACGCGGCTGCATCAGCAGCGTTGCGAAGGCGGTAGGGACACGGCTCAGGTGCGCACTGCGGAAAGCGGTTGGAGGCGAGCCTAGAGGTGCACTCGATTTGACGCACGGTGGTCAAGTGGAGAGTTGCTCGCGTTAATGGCGGGCCTTGGCCTTAACGACGTGGTAGGAGGAAAACTCCAAATTGGGGCTCGGTGAGGCCAAGCTCGAGGTGGGGTGAGGTTGGCCGGTTGGCTGACTCTATTGAGATGACGTGGGCGTGGGGAATTGGGCGCTGGCGGTCCCTCTCTGCCGAAGTACAAGAGGCGGCCCCATTGGCCATGGCAGACAGAGGAGAGGGGGGAACTAAGTCAGCGCTCGGGTCACCTCCGTAGGGCGGGATGGGGCTGACGCGGTCGCGCGCGTTGGAGCCACACCAAGACGTGCGCGTGCAGCGGTGGAGTCGCGTGGCATGTGCGAGCATCAGCCAACCGGCCAGCAGCGGCGCAGGGGCCAGGGCTCAGACGCGACACGAGGGGATGGCGCCACAGTGGCCGGTGGCTAGTCAGGCCCATGAGCGCGCGAATGCGAGCAGCAGCAGCACACGCAGGGCCAGCAGAGCAGCAGGGCAGCGGAGCTGAGTGACCGCTGGCTGGCTAGCAGCAGGAGTACGGCAGAGGAGCAGCGTGTAGGGCGGCGCGGCAGCGGGGCACCGTGGCCCGCGGGTGATTGGTAGTAGACGCTGCGGCGGCCATGCCGAGACAGCCTCGGCCTGCCAACCCGCGGCGAGCGCGTGCACGTGTGCAGCTCGGCGAGGCAACGCTGAGCACGACGACACGGTGACCGCGCACAGCTGGCTAACAGGCCAAGACTAAGCACGAGCACGATTTTTAAAGCACGCTTAACAACTATACTAGCGTGATTCGAGCTCAACCATCTATACTATACTAGAGAGGGTACATAGGGCTAACGAGAGAAACTAAAACACGATATCACTACTTAACCCCATTTCACAAACTAATTTGCCCAACATGGCATTGTCAAGCTGTCAACCATCTTGAAAATATTCTAAGTCTTGTAAGCTGGATTTGATGTCAAGTTGCATTTCTAGGCTGTTGGAAATGTTAGCTAGCGATTTTATTTCTTGACAACAAGAGTTGCATTAACATCTACACACTTAGCACTTCAAGCTTTATTTAGGTGCTTCATATAAGTTCTATAGTATTTTTGTTCAATAAAAATCGATTTACAACCACAAGTGATATAACAATAACTATTAAATCCTTTTCACGTATCATTTACGTGAGTCATCTTATATTACAAGATATTTATATTCACACTTAATCACATGCAATGCCACATAATATAATGCTCATGACATGTTTTAGCAAGTTGTTTGCGCGGTAACACCGTGGGTGTTACAGTATATTACGGTGTTTTACTAATTGAGGTATAGAGGTACTGCTTCCTAGCGGTCAGAAATCAGCTTGAGGGATTAATTGATTTCTAATCCATTCAGTAAGGATTTTAGTAAATACTAATCCATTCTGGTTCACCGTTATTTTCCCATCAGGATCAGGACACATCTGTATGTCATAGGATTATCTAGCAAGCAAAAATGCTTGACAAGTTAATTGCAAGAAACCAAAAGGGAACAAATGGCGTTTATGCCCTGTTTATCCGGCTTATAATCCGTACTTTTCAGCTTATTTTTTCAGTCGGAATAGTATTTTTCTCTCACAACAAATCAATCAATAGTGTTTTTCAGCCGGCTTATCAGCACAGCCAAACGGGGCCTTAGGTAATCCAATTTGTTTCTTTTATTTTAGTGCCGGCATGCTCAGTAACTCCTAGACGTTACAGCAGGCAGCGCGAGGCAGCAGTAGCTTGATCTGAATTGAGCTGCTGAAGTTGCAGATATTGTACTCGATGTTTCATACAGAGTTGAATTGCCATTGTTACCGACAAGATCTTTATCTGGAGTTTTCTCTAATGCTGTCACGAATAGCTCGAGGGTCTTTGGCCCTAGTAGCAGACCAGGCCTTAATAATACTGGCATGGCACCGTCGCACCGAACCTGCACCATGGAACCTTACCTGCTAAAAACACAAGCAGTATTCAATTCCTAAGTTCCTAGTGTTAGGATGAATAATGCTGGCATGAGTAGTATATTACCATGGTTTTGCCTCTGCCAACCCTTGTGGTCTAGTACCTATACGATCGTTTTTTACTTCTAGAGGACAACAACCTTACCTAACTGAGACATAACATGGAATTTTGAGGATTATTGCACCTACAGATGATGAGATGACACTTGGGAATTAGGAGGTGATCGATGTAGGTCTATTATATCGACTAGGCTGAGGTTTCTCATCCACCCTGCATGAGGTCTATTTGATTTCTTAATATCATATTAGTTACTAATCTTGTGAATTAGAATTATGCTTATAATTTACACATGTACTACCAACATTTATAACTTGGGAAGTGCTAAGTTAGTTTTTTTTTTGCGATATTTTTCTTTCTCCCATTGCAAAGCACATGCATATTTTTTAGTTGAGTTACTGTAATTATGTAGAGCTGAAATGTTAAGCTCACCATGATCCTCATATCGTGGACGGAAGGACACACTAAGGCTTTCCAGTCCTCAATGGTCTTTTCTCGTTCTGCTTAACACTTTGATGATTTGATCACCAGTCTCCTGTTTTTTCGGCACCAGCAGGGAAGTCACTCCTGTCCCCTTGCCCCAGCTGCCTCGCAAAAGTCTTCACTATGTTGCCAGCACACTGCATGAGCTTGGTGATCAAAGTGTCCGCCTATTATTACGGTAAATAAATGCTATTAGATCATTAGAATAAGCATCGTTCAGTTGCAAATTATTCCCTCCGTCCCTAAATATCTATCGTTTTCGCTTCCCAAGAAACAACTTTGACTAAATATATATTAAAAATATTAATATTTATGGTACATAATTAGTATCATTGGATAGATATTTAAATCTAGTTTTTTAACAAATTTATTTAAAGATACAAATGTTGCATGCATTTTCTATAAATCAAATCAAACTTATGGGCACGTAAACCGTGGCGACACACATTTAGGGACAGAGAGAGTATAGCGCAACCACATCTCCTACTCGCATATATCAATTGTGTCCCATGAAACCACAACAAAAGCATATGTAACTTTGCTACAATATGATCTGAACCTAAAAAAACACGGGGAGGATATGACGATGCTTGATGGATCAAGAAGCTAACCAGCGATGTCAACTATGGATTAGTAGTGTCATGCAACAAAACAGAGCCCACTCTGTCACACCCAGTTTTCTAAAGAATAAAACCAGGCTAATCATATGTGTGCCCAGGAAGTCCACACATATGTCAGAATGAAAAAGTATCAGAAACAATGTTATTATATAACGTATACATAGCTATATTAACACTTACATCAGAGTATCGCGGAACGGTGACTAAACTTTAGGCTCCATTCTTCTCAGGGACGGCTGACTGGTGGCTCCGTATGCCAAACACTTCTGAAAGACTTCTAGAAACTCCACTACCTCTTTATCCTTCTTCTGAGCAGCACCTCACTACACACTGAGGTGTGGGGGAATAGCAAGAGTGAGTCCATGTCGAACTCAACAAATATAACACAGGGTTTATGAGGCTCAAATGGCTAGACACTGTTTGACTGCGTTTAGCTTTTATTCGTCATGTTATTAGCAATTAAGTAGCATCAAAGTAATCCACTTTCCATTTATGAACCAATGATCAATTGTAATAAAGATAATGAATAGTATTAATATGAGCATAATAATAACAACATTAATTAAGCATGATATAACAATTATGATCAACTATTCCGTAAGAATCCCCAAGGCCGCTCGTATCCGTGAGCACGGCTAGTATACCAGTTTTTAACTCTGCGCAGAGGTGTACACTTTCACTGTGAGTCATGACTTCCAAATGCATGGGTTCGCGACTCCCCAAAACACCAGAAATCATATAAAGCCACTTAAAGATTCGTCTAACAAGTTAGGGTCATTAGATTCACTCGGCAGGCAGATGTAGAACCCCCCTTCCCAGTGGCACAACAACCGCAGCCTATACACACTAAGGACAGGGGCTCGCCCTACACCCAACATGGCAAGCCATTCTTACACCATTTAAGGTAACCACTAACAAGCTAGTCCTTTAACCAACTAAAGCCAGAGCCATATAGCCCTCACAGCTGTACTGTATGTCCCGGATGATCACGTACAGATAAGTCCTTATGGAGAGAAACCAGAGCATCAAAAATAACACACATGCTCTAGCCCCTTTTAACAGTAATAAAATCATCTTAATGGTTGATTGCTTAATCCATTAATCAAATTATAAGATCATTGTTCACATTTAAGCACTAGCAATAGCTACCCAAATGCACAACCCATAGGTGACAAGGAAACAAGATATCAATAGCTAGGTTCTAATCTCTATGGTTGTCAAGGTAAGCACATGCACATGTATGATAATTTCAGTGTATAGGTAACAAGGATAATCCCGTGTTATACTTGCCTTGATCAAAGCTTCCCTATTGATACTGCTGGTCTGGCTCAAAATAATACTCCTGATCGTCAAGAAACTGCTCACCGTCTATACTCGATCATCAAGCATCAACACACAATCATCCGAGCAATCATACACGAAGCAAACAAAGAAACATAATTAAAACAGTACACCAACAGTAGCAAAACAATAAAAAAATTTATAAAACTTTTCTACACGTTACTACGATCACACAGACGTAAAGATCACGAAATTCGGATTTAAAACGTGAAAGTTACGAATTTTCTAAGATTTCCTATAGATAAATAATTACTTTAATATAAACTTGAAAATTAAATTTTCCAAACCTACTGTACAGCTATACTAACATGTAGAGCTCGCAAATACGAACCTAACGTAACTTGAACGGGTCAAATCGGAGTTAAAACGTAGAAGATATGATCTAAACAAGATTGTATGTGTATACGTATTTCTATTGTATTTCAAGATTTATTTTACTAAAAAAACGGTCACAAATCATACCCATGACATCATGTGATGTCATCAAGCTAGCAATCGGCCACTGTTTCTTTGAAATTGCACATGCGTGCGGAGGCAGTATAGGTATGTATTTCCATTGTATTTTGATATTTGTTGCTTAAAGGAAAACGGCCACAAAACACATCATCAAGCTAACAATAGGAGCACGCAGTCACGCAGAGAGCATGTACGCTGCACGGATGGTTCTGTCATGGCCGGCGATGGAGCTTTCGTCGATGGCGTTCCGAGCCACAGGGAGACACGGGACGGGTACGGAGATGACTAGATCGAGCTCACGAACTCGACCAGGGTATCGGTGGAGGCAGGGGATGAACGGAGACGGTCGTGAGCTCGGTTTGGCGGCTCGGCTCACCTGTGAGATGTTGCGGTTGCTTCGCTGGGCGAAAGATAGCTAGCAATACGAACTTACGAGAGAGGGAAATACACCACCAGGTTCCTTACCTTGTGCGATGCTCGGAGAAGTCCTCGTGGCGTAGGAGAGACAGTGGCGGTGGAGATGCACGGCGGCGTTGCAGAGCTCGGTGGGGTAGATGATAGCAGCTCCTCGGTGCGGGGCTCGGCAGAAGATCGAAGGCGGTGACGATGGCTCTGCTCGGCGAGATCGGATAAGCTTCAAGCGGGGGTCGCCACGGCATCGGACGGAGCTAGGGCTCGATGGTGCTGCGAATCAGGGCGAGGCGAGGGCAGCAGATGGCGTCCGCGGCGGCTTCGGCAGACGGCTCGACTCCTCGACGAGATCGGTCGTGTGCGGCAACGGTGGCATGAAGCTAGGATCAAGAGGCGGCGGCAGCAACGAAAGCTATATTAGGGCAAAGCGGCACTTCGTCCTGCTGCGGAAAAGAAGAATAGAAAATAAGGAGATGACAAGGGCCTTTGGCATGCCATATATGTATAGTGTGTATATATATATATATATATATATATATATATATATATATATATATATATATATATATATATATATATATATATATATATATATATACTAGCTGACCCTTGATCCGGCTTTGATCAAAATCGAGTTCAACTTGGCTCCCTCATACCTGATCTCCCTGACGTGGAGTTCGAGTGGGACAAGGAATTGGACAGCTGATACATGTGTTGAGAACGTGCATTGGCTGGCTGCCTTCGGGTGATGGGTTTAACTTTTGAACCCAATGCATACGACAAGCACTTTTGGAAAACCAACACCGGGACATGCAAACTTCCTTATTTAATGGTTTCTTCTTCCATGTATATACATATATATATATATATGTTCGGCAGCCATATACGGAGTATATACTTATACAAATCTAAATCACGTGCTTGCCAAGTATCAAGTATATACGTATATATAGCTTGCTCAGGTTTACCACGTCTTGGCCAGCACAATTTCCATCTCTAATTATTCCTTAAGAGAAAACAAATGGTATTTCTGGATTTTCTTTTTTTAAAGGAGAGCGGCCACTAAACAAATCCATGTATCATGTGACGTCATCTATCTAGCAAGAACACAACACACGCCTGGTCAGGTTGCTCTGCTAGCTCCGCTCTAACGTGGAGTTGGACGGAGAAGGGGTTTAGGGCCTCGGTTTATTATGAAGATAGCGCAGCTTACGGCGAACACTCCTAGGGACTTGCAGGGGTCAGAGAAGCAGCAGCGACGGCTTGGCAAGCGTGACGGCGGTCCGGGGGCATCCACGTGTAGACTATCGGCGTCGTGCTCGAGTCGACAGAAAAGAAACTGGCAGCTGCGGTGACTTCAGCAGATGAGCTCGGCTACACGGCGAAATTCGGTCGAGCAGTGGTGAGCTGCTAAAGTTAGGGCACCGGCATATTTACACAACAATGTTGCTAACCCTATGATGAATTTTAATTTATAAAAAAAATTATTTCCCTATATTTTTATGAGCACAAAAATTAAAATTAAAATCACTTTAATCCTATTTCCAAAGTTGCAAATTTTAGGGTGTTACAATTCTACCCCTCTTAAGATGAATCTCGTCCTCGAGATTCGGAAGACGGTGATCAAAGAGATGAAAACTCTGTCTATAGATCTTTTTCACTTGATCGAGAAGCCTCATCCTCTCAGTGTCACTCCGGTGTTTCAACACACTTTGATCATCTTACTCCGAGTAGCTTACTCAACTATTTCCAAGACTTCGGCGGGTACTCCGAACAACTCTTAGTCCATGGTGCCATCCGAATCTTCTTAGACAACCCTTCGTTGCTAAAGGCATCGGCATCGACTCTTCTCCAAACGACAACACTTGCAACTCATGAAAATAAAAATCTTGTTTAGGACTGAACCGATGATGATTCCACAAGCTCTAAAACCACATGGTGAAAATGTCCTTCAGATTCTTGTAACCCACATAGATGTCACTTTTTTTAACCCCGGTAAATGCCACACTTACAACCTTAAGAGCTTTCCACACATTCAACTCTCTTGAACTCTCCTTCATAGTAACTTACTAAAGAATACCTATCTAAGTAGAAAACCCCCTTCACCTAAAACTTACTAAACATGCTTGATGTGGGGGTGATATCATCTAAGTTTCATGAAACCAACTATAGACTTCCAACATCTCCTTCCTAAGTCGCCATGCCAACTTGTATAGAGTATGTTGAATGTTGAACTCCTGAGCTTCTCGTTGATGATCCTACTAGGCACTGATCCCAAGCAAAGGACTCTAGCACATGGGTAATCTTCCATCCATAGAAATAACCGTTTCTTCCAAGTGAAGCACTAGAACATATGAAACCTTCATCTTACAACACTCACAACTTTGCTATCCCCCTTAAGAAAAAGAAACTAGGGGACACCAAAGTAACTTGCATCTTCTTTTATACTAAATAACCATAATCATCTCTAATGCAAGATTCTAAGGCAAATCAATGAGATTCAAAGATATCCAATGATATATTCACTCATACAAGATAAGGAAGTAATACAGAAAATTTCTGGGCGAATTTCAATTTTAGCAGTTCAGTAAATCTGGCATAACTCGATCTACAAAGATCCAAATGAAGTGATCTTTAAATGGTTGGGAAGCTTATGAAATTATCTAAAACTTTTATTCACAACACTTTTCCAGATTATGTCATAAAATTAATCAAAACAGAGCTTAGCCGAAACTGTTCCAGAATTCCAAACTGTGCAGTAACCTCAACTTAGAACAGGTATATCTATTAGCTCAAAATAGATAAAAAGGTAATTCCAGTGGGTTTGCAAAGATACAGAAGTCTAGTTATTCCCAGTAAAATTTCATAAATTTCTCATGTCCATATCTTGAGATATAACAGAAACATTGCTGACTGCTATAGAAATCAGCATGCAGAGTATTACGTAAAACCTACCCCACTTAACATGGATCGAGCTACTCCTCAAGACGAAACCTTCCGGGCCACTTTCAAAACACGAGAACAAGGACAACACACAAACAACACATCAAGCAAAACAAGCACACATCACATCATCGGTACTACACGTGCTTCTTCAACAATGGTGGTCATCCTAAATGGCAGATTATAGATGATGAAAGACCATCGAATCTTTGAACCAGGTAAGATCAGAAAACTTTTAGTAAAAACAATATAAAACAAAATCCAAGGAAGTAAGAAATAATAGCTCAAAGGAAGCTATCAAGGAGGGGATACAACAAGACAAGGAAAAGAAAATAGTCAAAATCAATGAGTCAAGGGATGACTAAATAGTTTTATAGTAAAATAAGTTTTAGAATACGTCCAGTGCTACTTGGCATACATCCTACAGTCAACACCGCTCTGATACCACTCTGTCACACCCAGATTTCTAAAGAATAAAACCAGGCTAATCATATGTGTGCCCAGGAAGTCCACACATATGTCAGAATAAAAAAGTATCAGAAACAATGTTATTATATAATGTATACATAGCTATATTAACACTTACATCAGAGTATCGTGGAACGGTGACTAAACTTTAGGCTCCATTCTTCTCAGGGACGGCTGACTGGTGGCTCCGTATGCCAAACACTTCTGAAAGACTTCTAGAAACTCCACTACCTCTTTATCCTTCTTCTGAGCAGCACCTCACTACACACTGAGGTGTGGGGGAATAGCAAGAGTGAGTCCATGTCGAACTCAACAAATATAACACAGGGTTCATGAGGCTCAAATGGCTAGACACTGTTTGACTGCGTTTAGCTTTTATTCGTCATGTTATTAGCAATTAAGTAGCATCAAAGTAATCCACTTTCCATTTATGAACCAATGATCAATTGTAATAAAGATAATGAATAGTATTAACATGAGCATAATAATAACAACATTAATTAAGCATGATATAACAATTATGATCAACTATTCCGTAAGAATCCCCAAGGCTGCTCGTATCCGTGAGCACGGCTAGTATACCAGTTTTTAACTCTGCGCAGAGGTGTACACTTTCACTGTGAGTCATGACTTCCAAATGCATGGGTTCGCGACTCCCCAAAACACCAGAAATCATATAAAGCCACTTAAAGGTTCGTCTAACAAGTTAAGGTCATTAGATTCACTCGGCAGACAGATGTAGACCCCCCTTCCCAGTGGCACAACAACCGCAGCCTATACACACTAAGGACAGGGGCTCGCCCTACACCCAACGTGGCAAGCCATTCTTACACCATTTAAGGTAACCACTAACAAGCTAGAAAAGGTCCTTTAACCAACTAAAGCCAGAGTCATATAGCCCTCACAGCTGTACTGTATGTCCCGGATGATCACGTACAGATAAGTCCTTATGGAGAGAAACCAGAGCATCAAAAATAACACACATGCTCTAGCCCCTTTTAACAGTAATAAAATCATCTTAATGGTTGATTGCTTAATCCATTAATCAAATTACAAGATCATTGTTCACATTTAAGCACTAGCAATAGCTACCCAAATGCACAACCCATAGGTGACAAGGAAACAAGATATCAATAGCTAGGTTATAATCTCTATGGTTGTCAAGGTAAGCACATGCACATGTATGATAATTTCAGTGTATACGTAATAAGGATAATCCCGTGTTATATTTGCCTTGATCAAAGCTTCCCTGTTGATACTGCTGGTCTGGCTCAAAATAATACTCCTGATCGTCAAAAAACTGCTCACCGTCTATACTCGATCATCAAGCATCAACACACAATCATCCGAGCAATCATACACGAAGCAAACAAAGAAACATAATTAAAACAGTACACCAACAGTAGCAATACAATAAAAAAATTTATAAAACTCTTCTACACATTACTACGATCACACAGACGTAAAGATCACGAAATTCGGATTTAAAACGTGAAAGTTACGAATTTTCTAAGATTTCCTATAGATAAATAATTACTTTAATATAAACTTGAAAATTAAATTTTCCAAACCTACTGTACAGCTATACTAACATGTAGAGCTCGCAAATACGAACCTAACGCAACTTGAACGGGTCAAATCGGAGTTAAAACGTAGAAGATATGATCTAAACAAGATTGTATGTGTATACGTATTTCTATTGTATTTCAGGATTTATTTTACTAAAAAAACAGCCACAAATCATACCCATGACATCCTGTGATGTCATCAAGCTAGCAATCGGCCACTGTTTCTTTGAAATTGCACATGCGTGCGGAGGCAGTATAGGTATGTATTTCCATTGTATTTTGACATTTGTTGCTTAAAGGAGAACGGCCACAAAACACATCATCAAGCTAACAATAGGAGCACGCAGTCACGCAGAGAGCATGTACGCTGCACGGATGGTTCTGTCATGGCCGGCGATGGAGCTTTCGTCGATGGCGTTCCGAGCCACAGGGAGACACGGGACGGGTACGGAGATGACTAGATCGAGCTCACGAACTCGACCAGGGTATCGGTGGAGGCAGGGGATGAACGGAGACGGTCGTGAGCTCGGTTTGGCGGCTTGGCTCACCTGTGAGATGTTGCGGCTGCTTCGCTGGGCGAAAGATAGCTAGCAATACGAACTTACGAGAGAGGGAAATACACCACCAGGTTCCTTACCTTGTGCGATGCTCGGAGAAGTCCTCGTGGCGTAGGAGAGACAGCGGCGGTGGAGATGCACGGCGGCGTTGCAGAGCTCGGTGGGGTAGATGATAGCAGCTCCTCGGTGCGGGGCTCGGCAGAAGATCGAAGGCGGTGACGATGGCTCTGCTCGGCGAGATCGGATAAGCTTCAAGCGGGGGTCGCCACGGCATCGGACGGAGCTAGGGCTCGATGGTGCTGCGAATCGGGGCGAGGCGAGGGCAGCAGATGGCGTCCGCGGCGGCTTCGGCAGACGGCTCGACTCCTCGACAAGATCGGTCGTGTGCGGCAACGGCGGCATGAAGCTAGGATCAAGAGGCGGCGGCAGCAACGAAAGCTATGTTAGGACAAAGCGGCACTTCGTCCTGCTGCGGAAAAGAAGAATAGAAAATAAGGAGATGACAAGGGCCTTTGGCATGCCATATATGTATAGTGTATATATATATACTAGCTGACCCTTGATCCGGCTTTGATCAAAATCGAGTTCAACTTGGCTCCCTCATACCTGATCTCCCTGACGTGGAGTTCGAGTGGGACAAGGAATTGGACAGCTGATACATGTGTTGAGAACGTGCATTGGCTGGCTGCCTTCGGGTGATGGGTTTAACTTTTGAACCCAATGCATACGACAAGCACTTTTGGAAAACCAACACTGGGACATGCAAACTTCCTTATTTAATGGTTTCTTCTTCTATGTATATACATATATATATGTTCGGCAGCCATATACGGAGTATATACTTATACAAATCTAAATCACGTGCTTGCCAAGTATCAAGTATATACGTATATATAGCTTGCTCAGGTTTACCACGTCTTGGCCAGCACAATTTCCATCTCTAATTATTCCTTAAGAGAAAATAAATGGTATTTCTGGATTTTCTTTTTTTAAAGGAGAGCGGCCACTAAACAAATCCATGTATCATGTGACGTCATCTATCTAGCAAGAACACAACACACGCCTGGTCAGGTTGCTCTGCTAGCTCCGCTCTAACGTGGAGTTGGACGGAGAAGGGGCTTAGGGCCTCGGTTTATTATGAAGATAGCGCAGCTTACGGCGAACACTCCTAGGGACTTGCAGGGGTCAGAGAAGCAGCAGCGACGGCTTGGCAAGCGTGACGGCGGTCCAGGGGCATCCACGTGTAGACTATCGGCGTCGTGCTCGAGTCGACAGAAAAGAAACTGGCAGCTGCGGTGACTTCAGCAGATGAGCTCGGCTACACGGCGAAATTCGGTCGAGCAGTGGTGAGCTGCTAAAGTTAGGGCACCGGCATATTTACACAACAATGTTGATAACCCTATGATGAATTTTAATTTATAAAAAAATTATTTCCCTATATTTTTATGAGCACAAAAATTAAAATTAAAATCACTTTAATCCTATTTCCAAAGTTGCAAATTTTAGGGTGTTACAACTATGGTACAGGAAACAGAGTACGCTAAGGGTGTTAGATGTGTTGGATCATGTAGCTTAAGATAGAACCACGCATGGGATTGAGATTCATGCACACACCTTCACCAGATGAGCATCTCATCTCTTCTCTATTCCTGTTTCTTGAGGTTGTCTCGGCCCTTCCCAGTGTTTTAGTGTTAGAGCTTGATCGGAGCACAGAAAGGAGATTAGGGTTAAGTTATCATCCGTGTGGGACCTTCTCTGTTATTTATATAGAGACGCTGCACACCCGGGGACTGATACCTATCTGTCGTTTGGCCCCGGTCAGGGCTCATGATGGTTTGGGGTGTTTCTAATCGTTCTATTTTCTTTCTTTACCAACTTAGGTTTCCAACAAAGGGTGCTCACTGCAACTAACACAGTATGCTCATTGAAAAAGAACGAATGAACGATGGAAAGAAGAAAGAATCAAAATTCTTATGGGACACTTATGTCGTAACCACTGGTGGAGCTACATTAGGGCCATCCTGGGCGTCGGCCCCACCTTGCTCGGGATAGATTAGCATGCATGCACACTTCAAAGTTGCTACTACCTCACGCACATCTACATGCATTCATCTACGCCACGACTTGCATTAGCTATTTTTTTTTATTCTAGCTTCCATTCTGATGATGCTAGGAGTATATTTCAACGCACTGTTATAGAACTTAATTAGCATTTGTGTTTAGCTCATCTGGCCGTTTCAAATGAGTACGGTTGTTTCCGCTGTTTGCATGCAACTGGGTTATAATATTTCACTTATTACTCTCGTATACTTTAGTACGTCTATTTGGCCCTCTTCTTCTACTTGAGACTTCAAGGACACAATGACAATTAGCAGGAGTCATCATGCAACACCTTACACTCATCAAGTAACATATAGTAGACTGCATATGCATTGCATACGTTCCGATTATACTTTGTCTAATAATAAATTTAATTTAGCTTACAAACTCGGAAACTCCTCCACTAGAATTGTATGGCTGTGTTATATAGAAAAAGAAGATTATGCCAATAACTAGTGATTAGTCACAAGACTAAAATTGGCCCCCCCTTGAATTCTAACCTGGCTCCGCCACTGGTCGTAACCAGCGGCGGATCTACAGGGGGGGCTGGGTGGGCTCCAGCCCCCCTAATGACTTGATTTAGCACTAAAACACTATAGCAAAAACCTCAAATCACCGTTAAATCTTCGTGCAAATCAACATCTCCATTGTTTTAGCCCCCCCTTCATTCTCATCCTGCATCCGCCACTGGTCGTAACTACAGATTTTTTTTGTTTCCCCCCGTCGTAGCAGGTTTCATCTCCAGGACCATCACCGGCAAGAGTTCCTATATCAATTTAAAAACATATGCGAATTCCAGGCCTTTATTGCAAAGGATAAATTATATATATAAAAAAACAGGTCAAAGGAATAGTATATCCAGCGTGCAGCAGAAGTGCAGAGTAGCACCGAGACACAATCATTCGACGTTTGAACGCGTCCGCTAGCTCCCCGCTCCCGCCGTCCGCGCGGAGCAACAACGTCGCGTGCGTTCAGTATTGTTCCGCGTCGCACGGCCTCCCACCACGCCACCACACAAGACACAAGGCACAACCACACTCCACTCCGCGCAAATGCAAATCGGGCTCCGGCGCTCTGCCTTTCTGCACGCGGCGACGCCCAAGATTGTAACGCTCCCTCTCGCGGACTAAACCACATTCGTTGGCCGCACGACGAATTGGTATATGCCTCCGGATCGCTGGGTATCACTTGGCCTGATGCGGGACGCTCACCAAACAGTAGTACTGCCGTAGCAACCAAGGCGATTAACCGGCAGCGGCGCTAGTTGCAAAGCTGCTAAGCCAGCATCAGCCATGTGCCCATGTTCTGCTAATCTGCCCCTCTCAAAAAAACAATGCAATACAATGGACAACAATGGTAGGCCCGTGGACCTTGTTAAGATTTATTTAGTGATCAATTAGGATTAATCCAAGTCATTAGCAGCTGCTAATGACGGTTCCAATAGGCATAGAAAGGCGTCCAGTCACTTGTGTCACTGACAAAAGTAACTGCCCATTTTGGGCATGTGTATATGCACAATGTACTGTCATCAATAATACACACATCATTTTACATCCATCACTTTCACTTTCCAACATGTTATCACACACGCGCTCTCCACTTAAGTTGAGAAGCCAGGGAAAAAGAAGAGTGGTTCACCGGAGAAGAGTTTGTCGGCGTCGCTGTTGAAGGACTCGCTAGAGAAGAGTTCACCGGCGTCGCTGTGTCCACTGGTACAGGATGACGACCCTGATACCTTCCATGAACTCCATGGTGGAGACCATTGTTGCCCGGAGCATGGTCTGATGCTGTTTGTCAGGTCCATGGGCGATGGCTCGTCGCCTGGGGCTGTGCCGCCAACTCCGCCAAACCCTCTCGCACTGTCCTGGAATGGAGGTGGTGGCACCATGGACGCGCCCCGTGGAGCCCCTTCGTTCTTCACCAACTACGCCAGTGCAGAGATATGGGCACCACGCTTCGCCTACGATCCGGAGGTCACGCTCCCGTCGGCCCCTCCACCGATTCGCCCGTGCTACTACACCAACATGACGGCCAATCGCTGCCCAGGATGCGCAGGAGTGGCCTCCCAACCGACATTGTCCTCGTAGCCGATTACCTCTCCTCCTATGAGTAGCATACCGTTGCTGAGACATGACCAACCCATCATGGTTCCTTTTTACCTCTATGCCAAGAAAGTAGTGAAGATCATCAAGATCTTTCAGAGCAAAATCCGCCTCAAGATCCTTGAGCAGTGCCTTGGTTGCAGCCAAAGATGAACTAGCCACAATAATATCATCAACATACACAAGCACGAAGAGAGTAACATCCCCTTTGTGATAGAAGAACAAAGATGTGTCCCCCTTGGACGGCATGAAGCCCAACTGAACAAGCTTCCCACAGAGGCGTGCATACCAAACACGTGGAGCTTGTTTGAGGCCATACAAGGCCTTGTCCAACTTGCAGACATAAGTAGGATGTTGTTTGTCTTCATACCCCGGGGGCTGCCGCATATACACTTCCTCTTCAAGAACACCATGAAGAAAAGCATTTTGAACATCAAGTTGCCTCAAGGACCATCCTTTTGAGACTGCCACAGACAGGATAAGACGGACAGTTGCAGCTTTAACAACCGGACTAAACGTGTCCTCATAATCAAGTCCATACCGCTGCTTATAACCTTTGGCGACCAAGCGTGCTTTGTATCGATCAACAGTGCCATCAGCTCGCCGTTTCACCTTAGAAACCCATTTTGCTCCCAATAATGTTCTTGCCGCGAGGTGCAGGCACAAGATGCCAGGTGCGGTTGTTCATCAAGGCAGTATACTCAGTATTCATGGCCGAAACCCACCGATCATCTTGTAGGGCAGCTTTGACACTCTCTGGTTCACCTGCATCAATGGAACTCTGCAAGCCCCAACGCACAGTACCGTCGGTGTACTGCTTGGGCTTGTGAATGCCATGCTGAGACCGTGTACCATGGTGATGAAGAGGTGGAGGTGGCACAGGTAGCACCGGTGGAGCATCAGGCGTAGAGGATCCAGGGGGAGGACCCGCGGAGCTGGGCAGCACAGCACCCGACGGGACAACGTCCAGGCCGGGATCAGACGATGATGAGGCAGGAGCCTCCACGGTGGTTGGCGTCGTAGAAGATCTTGGAAAAACGCCCGACACGGGAGCCGTGGGCGTAGGCAAAGCGCCGGCATCCAGACTCGATGCGCCAGGGACAGGATCAGGTCCTGATCCCGAGCGGGATGTCGCCGGTGTGCCAGTACGAGGAGCAGAAGGAAGATCTCCAGGATCCACGCCAGTGTTGTCACGACGCGGGTGCATGAAATAACGGTGTGGCGCCTGCATTTCAGCACCATTGTTGACTGAATTTGTTCCTGTTTCATCCAAAGAAGAAAAAATGCTTGACGCAGCATCAGTGGGGTCAGAATTAACCAAACACCGATCATGTACATGAGCATTCCCAAACTCTGGAGATGGATTTTTAAGAGCATCAGGTAGAAGCTCGATGCTAGCTCGAAGACGAGCACCGGCATTGGGATGAAGCTAAGAGAAGGGAAACACTGACTCATCAAAGACTACGTCGCGAGAAACATAAACATGGCCAGAGGAGGGGTCTAGACATTTGAAGCCTTTGTGTAAGTTGCTGTACCCAAGAAAAACACAGCGAAGAGAGCGAAATTGCAGTTTCTTAGCATTGTAGGGCCTGAGGTTGGGCCAGACCGCACAGCCAAACGTCCTAAGAAAGGAGTAATCCGGAGGATTGCCAAGGAGACGATCATGCGGTGTATCATTAGAGATAACCTTGGACGGCAAGCGATTGATGAGAAACACCGCTGTTAGGAAAGCTTCATCCCAATATTTCAATGGCATAGATGCGTGTGCAAGAATGGAGAGACCAA
This sequence comes from Saccharum hybrid cultivar R570, assembly GCA_038087645.1. NCBI lineage: Eukaryota > Viridiplantae > Streptophyta > Magnoliopsida > Poales > Poaceae > Saccharum > Saccharum hybrid cultivar. Next base: position 24,008,926 of record JAQSUU010000496.1, read on the forward strand.
CCTCAACTATATGACGATGCTTGCGTTAAGCGGATCCATTTTGTTGGTGGGCATGTGGACACGACACATGGTGAGCTATGCCTAGGTGTTTAAAGAAAGAATTGAGGGACTGATATTCGCCACCCCAGTCTGACTGCACCGCAAGGATTTTATGATTAAACTGACGCTCAACCATGGTTTGAAAATCATGGAAGCATTGAAAAACTTCAGACTTATGGCGCAACAAATAGATCCATGTAAATTTTCTGAAATCATCAATAAAACTGACATAATAAGAGTGCCGACCCACCGATGTTGGTGCTGGCCCCCATACATCAGAGAACACAAGCTCGAAAGGTTTAGATGAAACACTGTTTGATTTAGGATATGGTAATTGATGGCTCTTGCCCATCTGACACGCATCACAAATCACACTTGAACTAGAATCACTTGAAAAAGAAAGTTTATGACGATTAAGAATGCGTTGAACAATTGGTGCAGAAGCATGACCTAAACGACTATGCCACAAACTGGTGGAAGGCTTGAAGGCGCCCAGGACTTGTTTATTTGGTGGAGATGATTTTGATGGATGTGGCTTTAGAGGGTAGAGGCCCCCCTCACATGGGCCTTCTAGGAGAGTCTTCTTCGTTACCTGTTCCTTAAGAGAAAAGTGCTTTGGATGAAGTTCAAGGAATGCATTATTGTCTTTAACAAGACGATGAGCAGACACAAGATTTTTACTAGCACTAGGAACATGAAGAACATTTTTCAAATGAATATCACGAATTGGGGAATACAAAGTACTATGACCAATGTGATTAATTTTCATACCTGCCCCATTAGCTGTGAGCACCTGTTCACCTCCACGATAGTTGTCACGGTAGGACAGCTTCTCCAGTTCACCGGTTATGTGATCCGTGGCCCCGGAATCAACATACCAGTTTGTGTCCGCCCCATAGGACGTTGTGTTTGCCGACGACGCACTCTTCTGCGGCGGCCTGGTGAAGTTAGGGTTGAAGCGCTTGAAGCAGCGCACCACCATGTGTCCTTCCTTGCCACACAGTTGGCAGTAGACACCCTGAAGAAAGTTGCAGCCAGTACCATCGCCGCTGTTGCCACTGTTGCCGCGGCCACCATTGCCACGGCCGCCGCCACCGCGACGAAAACCTCCACAACCAGCATCATTGCGGCCGCGGGACTGGTTGAAGTTGGAGGAGTTTCCCCCACGGCCACCCTTGTTTGCCAGATTAGCAGATGACTGGCCGTTGCCGTGATTGATCTCCTTGCGCTGCTCGAAGGCGATGAGCTGAGCATACAGCTCGTTGACGGAGAGAGGCTCCACGCGGGTCGCCATGGCTGTCACAATGGACTCAAAGTCCTCGCCAAGGCCCGCCAAGATGAAGGAGACAAGCTCCTCATCCTCAAGTTTCTTGCCTGCCGAAGCCATATCATCGGCGAGGCCCTTCATCTTCACGAAGAACTCGGCCACGGATGATGCGCCCTTGGACGCCGTGGTCAAGGCCAAACGCGTGGACATGATGCGCGCCCTGGACTGAGACGCATGGAGAGCCTGGATCGCAGCCCATAATTCCGCCGCCGTGGTTGCCGTGGCAACCTGACCGAAGACCTCTTTGGAGAGAGAATTGAAGAGGTAACTGAGAATTGAAGAGGTAACTGAGAACAATTTGGTCCTCAGACCGGCTTGGGCTCCTCCTTCGTGGCAGCTGCCGTAGCAGATGCCGATGGATCGGTGAGGAACGGAGTCGGGGGCGCCGCCGAAGAGTGGACGTAGTCGAACAGGCGGGCGCCCTTCAGCGCAGACGAGACAGTGGCATGCCACATATTGTAATTCCCACGGGTGAGCTTCTCCGAGACGGCGGGAAGAAGGCCGAAGGCCAGCGGCGCCGAGGAGTCCGCCATGGAGAAGAGACGAGTAGATCGGATCGTATTCCGTCAGGAATTAGAAAGCGGCTGATACCATATAGGAAAATGAGGTACCCTTCAAAGGGCCTCGGTATTTCATTATATAGGCACAGATTACATCAAGATTACATGCATTGCTAGTCTACAACAAATCCCTATAATTGTGGATCACCACATGTACAATGCCGGAGTATATCTACTCCCTAAAATATCTTAGCATCTAACAGGCCCGACGGCAGCCAGTGATTCGGCGGTGGCCTCACCCTGGAGGCTGTGGGCTAACCCAGCCGGTCTTACACTAGCGACGGTTGGTGCTGGTGGCCCCGGCGGCTACGGCCTGGCCCTGGCCAGCCTTGTGCTATTGGCGGCTGGCACTGGTGGCCCCGATTGGCCCTTGTGCTTTGGGCCAGCTGGCTATGGAGCTGCTGATAGCGGCGGACGCTAAAGGCTGGAGAGGCGGTAGGCGGCGACTAGCAGGGCACCGACGGCTGGCAGCAGAACAGAAGGCACCGACAGCGGCCGGGAGGTGGCTGGGCGACCCTAACCGTCGCCCTTTATACGTGGCGGCTGCAGCACTTGCATGGGCCGAATTGAAAGCCCAGGCCTAGGTTGGGGCCTGCTAACCAAGCCAGGCTACCCGCATGCGGCTGTTGGGCCCCTGCTGGTCGCCATGGGGAAAAAAAGCCTCATTTGGCCAGGTAGAAATAAATTTCTTTGTTAATTTCCTTTTTAACAACAGTACAATTAATTTAGCATGTGTTTTAGCTAGATTTTAATCTCTTGAAGTACATTAGTATTAGTATTATGTATAATTACTGAATGTTGAGTACCCATTGTTTTATGCTATTATACATATTTGTTAATTTAAATACAGTATTATACATATGTGCTATTATACATTGTTTTATGCTATTATACATATGTGTTGAGTACCCATTAGTATCAGTATTCTGTGGTATGTTGGTGCAGCCAAACCCCCTATTTGCACCACATACATGTTAAATTAGCAAGTTTTATTCAAATGCAATTTAACAATGTTATCCTCAGAATTTAAAATGCTATTAATTACTATAGGATTAATATATAACATATAATCGCCCTGTTCTTCAGCACTACTTCAACAGTACTTTTCAGCGAAGGAACCATGTTTTCCTGTCACAACAAATCAGCATAAGCAGTAGCAGCAGCCAAATTTTAGGGTTATTGTTTTGGTTAATTAACATAAGGTAATGGAGACTAAGGCATTGGTTGTTAATTCGTTTTGAATTAACCCGCGAGACCGTGCATATACCCGTGATGAAATCACCCATTACTAAGCATTCTAAATCATGTTTCTCTAAAACTTGATGATTACCTACTCTGCGTTTTACCCAAAATAATGGTTTTGGATACTAGAAAATGGTCTATATCTTAGTGATGATTACTATTTTTTCATCATTCATTTTGATATTACACAAGATGGTAGAGACCTAAGTATTGGCTGTGTTTAATTCATTTTTGAATTACCCTGCCCTGCTTAGGCAGCAAATCCTTTGCTCACCACTAAGATCTGCTCTGTCTTTGACATAGAGACTATATACTTTGTGTATCAAAACTTATGATAATTTTATTATAAGGTCTACACAATTTCATGATTACCTACGATACTCCAAAACTATAATGGGATATAAATTTTAAATATTGCAATAAGTATTACAACATTACCATGTTGATTTTAGTTTAGCAGGTACATTAATTAACCCATGGTTGTCCATGTAGGACTATGGCTACTAAAGAGTATGAGGAACTCGCTTTTGTCCTACATGGGCTTCTGATATCAAGATCGCACTTGCATCTTGTGGTCTTTTGGCTACCATTCAGGAAACACTAAGTTGGGGTTGTCCCGCAAGATAAGCAAAGCTATGGTGCTTTGGCTTTATTATGGTTTTTATATTCATAAGGATCTCAAATATGAATACCTTATGATTGAAAATCCTTGTGAATTATGGGTCTATTTTAAAGAGCGATATGAACAACAAAAAGAACTCATTTGGCCTAGGACAATCATTAATGAAATCATTTACATCTCCAACATTTTAAATCTGTGGCAGCCTATAATCATGTTGTTCATAGGATTTGCTCTAAGTTAAAGTTTCATGATAAAGAGCCCACAGATGCAAATAAGATAGAGAAACACTATCTATTATGCTTCCATCTGATAGAGTATTGCAGCAGCAATGCCGGGCTCATAATTACTAGATTTATTCTCAACTTATTCATGCATTGTCTCATGCAGAAAAACATGATAAACTTCTTACGAGGAATCATCGTAAGCGCCCTGTTGGTTCAGCGCCTCTTCCTGAGGTTCACAATATATAGAGTAACGCTAGGAATAAGTTCAATGGATCCTTTCCAAAGAACAAATATGGTCAACGCAAACACAACAAGAGGCAAAGGCCTAATTCACACAAGAGGAAGAAGAAAAATGAAAACCCAAAAATGACAACAAGTGTCATAGATGTGCTGATTTTTGTATTTTGCCAAGAATTGTCGTACTCCTAAGCATCTCGTTGCTCTTACCAAAAGTTTATAAAAGATGCCAAGTCGGCATGAGAATCAAAATATGAGGCACACTTCAATCCTGCTTCTAAGGCCATTTTGAAAGTAGGTTGTTCTAATTAGACTCCAAAAGAACCGATGAACAACAATGCTCTTAATGTTCGAGAGAACCTTCCATCGACCAGATGACATGATGCTGGACTTTGCTTCTGGAGATATGTGTGGAGATTAGGTGTAATCTCAGTTCGAAAGTTGATATCTTAATCGATAAATGTTGATGAGATACAGGCCCGATCTTCCGAGAGGTAGCCGGTAAGTTCGATTTGTGGAGATCTCGACGTTGGCGATCCGGCTTCAAATCAGACACGATTCGAACCCTGCAACCGTTACACCACTGCTCCATTGGTTATCAACCAAGCACAACTTAATTGACCTTGCCAAGAAGGCTTTTCCTGCAAGCGAATCGAAGAACACAAGCAAGAAGGTAAAACACGCAATCTGAAATTGCAAATATGAATGATGCGAATATCAATAGAGGGTTTAAGAACTCGGTTCCAAAGGACTAATCGACATAGTGGAGGAGATCAAGAACAGGGGCCCTGGATCACTGTAAAAGGATTTGTCACCACAGTTACAATGAACGATTCAGTTTCTCGATAGAAAACTAAACTCTAAACAAAATCCAATTGTCTAGCAGCGGCGGCGGCTGTGTTTATAGTCTAAGACTCGACCTAGGGTTGAGGACAGCCAGGGGTTGGGCGCCCACAACTTGGGCTTAAAGACCGACACGATACATGGCCAAGTTGGCCCAAATAGGTGACGCAGCACCTTGTCGTGGTCACACAGAATGATCCACGGACCTTCTAGAGCTGGGACCAGATCCAAAACGACGGCGTCGTCGTCCCCTTTCCAACGCATCCAAGAACAGCCCGTTTCGATGTCGTATGAGAGAGTTATGACCGAAACAGTGACGACATGTCTGCTGAATCCGAGGGTGACGTGACAGCTGAGTCGGGGACGAATTGCAACTTGGGGAAGGCCATAGCGTCGGTGTGTCCAGCGTGGCGATGTCCTCATCAAATGTTGTAATAGTTTGAGTTATACAAACTCATCGTTATTTTGAGTTGTTTTTTCTAGTGTACTTGAGAGTTGTATAAATTTATTTATGTTGTTGTTAAGTTGTACAAAACTCATAGGTATAGTACTACACAAATGCTTGCACATGGTCGTCTGTCCCGTCCGGATGCGTGCCTTCCTAAGTGGACAGGTCCAACAACACCTCTACGTCTCTTCCATCTTCCATCGCTGAAATTTCTCCATTCACACTCGCATCAGTGTCGTGGAGTTACCTCGCCATGCCTTCTTCCCCCACCGCGCGCCTGTCCCCCGTCGCGCCGACTAGCGCAAGCCTAGACAATGAGTAGACGTGGAAGAATCGTAGGAGGAGCGCTGGGTCGACGTCCTGCAGCGGAGGTGTACGCTAGGCCCACGTTCCGCTGACACGAGCTTGCTGGCTACCGCAGTTCCCCACTAGGTAGGCCGTGGCTGCGGGCGACGCCGTGTTTCCAGTGTTTCAGGCGTTCCAGACTTTATGTTTCAAGTGTCTGATCTGGATGTTGTAAAAGTAAATCTGAGATGCTGCATATGTTGCAATGACAATATATACATGTTGGAAGCGTATATTTTCAAGTGTTTCGGGTGTTTCAGACATATGTTTCAAGTGTTTTATCTGATGTTGCAAAAGTAGATCTGGGTGTTGCATATACATTGTTGCAAGAGTATGTTTCAAGTGTTTTAGATATTTCATACGTATGTTGCAATGTTTCGTCTAGATGTTTCATAAGTTTTGCGATGACTATCAGGTGTTTTGCAAGTGTTTCAGACGTATGTTGTAAATGTTTCAGTTATTTTTGGATTTATGTTGCATGTGTTTCATCTAGATGTTGCAAAAGTAGATCTGGTGTTGCACATGTTGCAACGGGACCCGTTTGCTGCAGCCGCCTGCTATAGCTGCTGGGGCGCCGTGCATGCACATGGGAAGCGGAGGAGGATGAAGGCAGGGCCTGCGGGCCCGCGTGCATGCTGGCGCGGGAAGCAGAGGGTGCGCGGGCGTCCGAACAAAGGTTCCTTCGTGCGCGCGAACACATGTAAAATGGAGCAGCATGAGCCAGCGTTCAAATGCGGGCGTCTATCCGGACGTCCGGACCCCAGCCACAGCCATTATACTATCGTGCTCATGTAGTTGATGTTCAATATCCTGTGTGTATGTATCGCAGCACAAATGTTTTTTTAATAAGATTTCAATATATATCGGATCTAAATAATTTCCTAGCCGGTAGCCCTAATCATTTTGTGGGTTCACTTTGCACAAGTTATCCATTCTCCTTGCCGCCCGGTCGTTGCACCAGATCCTCACCAACGCAACGAATCTGAATCCAGTATACAAAGCTCCCCAAGCAAGTCCGCGCCCGGCACGGCATCCCGTCGTCCCAATCCCAGAATCCTGGTGCCTCCCAAGTCCCAGCTCCCATTACCCCGGTATACCCAGCTAAAACCACGACCAAACGTGCCAATCAGCAAAACAACCTCCCGTACCGTATCCAATCCCCCGAGGGCCCGAGGCCAGAAAATAGCGTCTTTGGTGCGGCGATCCCCGTGCGCTGCGCAGTTTTCTCGGCAGTCGCGCGAGAGGGCGCCGAACCCGAATTCCCCCGGGGGTGTGTGCAAAACAAGCAAAAACCCCCTCTCCGAAGCTCGTTTTCGCAAGGAACGAGCGGATAAACAGCGCGTAGGTCGCAGCGGCGGAGGAAGCTCGCTTGGCAAGGGATCTATCTATCCCCACATATTCCCCTTGCGTGCAAGCTCCCCTCCCCGTTGCCCACGCCACGGGCACCCGAGGAAAGCCTCGTGCACTCGCGGATAGGCAGTGGGCCCAGTGTGGCAGAGACTTTGAACCGGGGACGCGGAGCCGGGTGGGGAGAGGCAAACCGGGTAGGATTTCTTGGGATTATTTAAGGGGGGAGGGAGGGAGATAGGCACACGAAAGCAACAGCGAGGAGAGAGAAGGGAAAAGGGTGAAGCCAGGGAGTTGTTGGTTTCGGTTCTGGTCGGCGTCGGAGGGGAAGGAAGGGGACGACGAGCGGCGGCCAGGGCGACGAGGTGCGCGAGGGGAGGAGGGATATGGTGGCAAGCTGAGTGGGCGGATCGCGGCGGCGGGGATCGAAGGGAGCGGGGGGCGGCACTCGGATGGTATTGGGTTTCGACGGCGCCGGAGGCGGCGATCGTGGATGGGCAGCGGCGGGGTCGCGGGGCGGGGGTTGTAGGAGCGGTGGCGGCGGGGACGTTGGAGTCGGAGCGGGTGCTTGTGCTGGTCTCCGCGCTGGGGCAGGGGCAGGGGGAGGAGGGGAGGGAGCGGCGGGGAGGAGGGATGAAGCGGGGGAAGGGGGGAAGGAATGGGCTCCTGCCGAGCTCGCTGCGGATCATATCGTCCTGCCTCAAGACGGTCACCTCCAACGCCGGCTCCGTCGCGTCCACCGTTCGCTCGGCCGGCGCCTCCGTCGCCGCTTCCATCTCCTCCCAGGCCGAGGACGAGAAGGACCAGGTCCACTGCCCCGCCCCCGCCTCCACTTCTTCAAATATTTATTGTTTTTTCCCTTTTTCTATTTACGCTGCTAGGGCAGATGACTGTGGGCGCTGGGGTTTGCTAACTTTAGTGCTGTGCTTGCAATTTTGTATACTCAATTAAGTAGCATTCTGCAGTAGTAGTAGGTTTGAGTAGTGCCTGGACGCACGTCCTTTGTTCCAGCAGCAATTACTCGCCCTTCAAGTGAGTTGACCATTAGCCATGTTACAGCTGTATAGGTAAGGTTAGAAAATATTAGAATATGTGGATTGTTACCCTTGCAATCGTGTACTCAATAATGTCATTTTGCAGTAGGAGGGTGTGAGTAATCCTGCGAGGTAGAGCTTATGTTCTTGTAGTTTCGAAATTCCAGTGGCAATCAATGGAGGTTTAAGTGAGTTGACCATGAATTCAGTTTAACTAGTTGGAAGGTATGTACAGTTTCTCCGAAGTGAAAAGGTCGGAGAGCACAGATTAGGTCAGCGTTCACCCAAACGCTAAACAGTAAGGAGTTGGTCACCTATGTTTCAGCTGTTTATTTGAGCTAAATGACAGTTTAAATGGTCTAAATGGCCATTTAAACAGGATAAGTGTCTGATTAAATGGTCATGACTAGCCACTGTGTGGCATCTATATATTTGCTTAAACGGGCTAAATGGCTGTTTAGGTGAACATCAGAGTCATTTTTGTAGTAGTTCAGTAGAATTCTTCTGTGCTTATATTGCACATGGCTAATGGGCCTTGTTATTGTTGGCAACAGCCTTTTGCTTTGGATTTTTCTTCGGTGTTCTTAAATTTTGCCTGGATAACAAAATGTCTGTTTCTCCAAGTTTAGTTAATGCTTGGCTCAATTCAGTTTCGCTATTAACAATTTTGATTGGAAAAATGTTTGCCACTGTATGTTTCTGCTAATTTATACAATAATTTAATCTTGATGATCCATCTATAAACAGGTGTTGTGGGCTGGATTCGATAAACTAGAGCTTCATCCATCATCATTCAAGCATGTCCTGCTCGTTGGTTATTCAAATGGGTTTCAAGTGCTCGATGTTGAGGATGCTGCAAATGTTTGCGAATTGGTCTCAAAACGTGATGGCCCAGTTACATTTTTACAAATGCAACCCACTCCAGTCAGCTCTGAAGGCATTGAAGGATTCAGAGCATCACATCCCATGCTTCTAGTTGTTGCTGGTGATGAGACAAATGGCCTGGGTGCGGTTCAAGGTGGTCGCTTAAGTGCTCTTATCAGAGACACAAACAGTGAGCCTCAAGCTGGAAATTGCATTTCTACCCCTACGGTTGTCCGTTTCTACTCGTTGAAGTCTCACACCTATGTACATGTTCTACGATTCCGGTCTGCTGTATATTTAGTTCGCTGCAGTCCAAGGATTGTTGCTGTAGCACTTGCAGCACAAGTAAGTTTCTCTTTGCACATTTATTTGTATTTTGTACTGCAAACTGGAGTTGACAAAAATGATGTTCTTAGATAGAACTTTAAAATACTTATTTTACTACATTTCAGATCTACTGCTTCGACGCTGTTACTCTTGAGAACAAGCTCAGCGTCTTGTCATATCCTTTGCAAGGTGCACCTGGGGTAAATATTGGGTATGGGCCGATGGCTGTTGGCTCCAGATGGTTAGCCTATGCCACAAATACTCCTTTATTGTCAAACACAGGCCGTCTAAGTCCACAGAACCTCACACCTTCGCCAGGAGTGAGCCCATCTACTTCTCCTAGCAGTGGAAGTTTAGTTGCTAGATATGCAATGGAGTCTAGCAAGCAACTAGCTTCTGGTATTATTGACATGGGATATAAAACATTTTCAAAGTACTGCCAGGAGCTTCTGCCAGATGGTTCTAACTCCCCTTTGTCATCAAGCCCAGGCAGGAGATCCGGTAAAATTCCTTCCAGTGTGCATCCACTGGAAGCTGACAATGCAGGAATGGTTAGTTAAAGCCTCATTAAGCCTTGGTTTTTTTTTTGTTCATTGTCAAATTAAGTGCATGGAAAGTTAAAATCTTCTGTGCGAAGTAATGAAAGTTCGTTGGACACTTGCAGGTAGTCATCAAGGATTTCACTTCCAAAGCTGTTGTCTCACAGTTTAGGGCTCACACAAGTCCGATATCTGCTCTTTGTTTCGACCCTAGTGGAACACTTTTGGTGACAACCTCTGTTCATGGCCATAACATAAATGTTTTCAGGATTATGCCAACCTGCATTGCTAATGGCTCAGGGGCAACGCGCTATGATTGGACAGCATCTCATGTTCATCTTTATAAACTGTATCGCGGCATGACATCAGCTGTATGTTTACTAAGCAATTGAAAAGTCTTTCTCAGAATGTTTTGTGATTTTATTCATTTTGTTAATTACCTTGCATTTGCGTGCAGGTCATACAAGACATCTCGTTTAGTCATTTTAGCCAATGGATATCTATTGTTTCATCTCGAGGTACCTGCCATATTTTTACATTGTCCCCATTTGGTGGTGATGCCAGTCTGCAGCCACAGAATTCTCACAGTGATGGGCCACCTCTTGCCCCATGTCAGTCAAGACCATGGTGGTCAAAGCCGTCCTTTCTTATGGACCAACAGATTCATCAAGTTCCCTCAACTGTGACAAATTCGGTAGTTAGTAGGATAAAGAATAACACTTCTGGTTGGCTAAATACCGTCAGCAATGTGGCTGCTTCTGCAAGTGGAAAACAATCTGTGCCATCTGGTGCAGTAACTGCTGTTTTCCATAATTCCATCTACCAGGGTTCTTTGCCAGTTCCGTCTAAGGCTAACGCTTTAGAGCATCTACTGGTGTATTCGCCATCTGGTCATGTTATTCAACATGAACTTCTACCTTCTTCAGGTTCCGAGTCCTCTGGTAGCAGCCCAAGAGTTGGTTCAGGTTCTAACTCGCAACTCCAAGATGATGAGATGCATGTTACTGCTGAACCAATTCAATGGTGGGATGTGTGCCGTAGGACAAACTGGCCAGAAAGAGATGAAAACATTGCAAACATTGCATTGTATAACCAAAGAAGCAGTATGATGGCAATGGATGCTTCCGACTGTGAAGATGGCGAGCATTCGGATTCCACTGCATCAAATGATGGTATCTCTGGGAAAGAGATTATGAGAGTCCGAGAAAGGTCAAGCTGGTATCTATCTAATGCAGAAGTACAGATAAACTCATGGCGGATTCCCATCTGGCAGAAATCTAAGGTTCGCTGCAATGTCTTTAAACAATGTGATAAATCATGAAAGATCGAGAGTGACAATCAATCATGTTTTTGCAGATTTGCTTCTATGTGATGGACCATCCTGCTGCAGACTCAGTTGAATCAGTTAGCAGTGGTGGTGGAGAAATTGAGATTGAGAAGTTACCTCTTCACGAGGTTGAGATCAGGAGAAGGGAATTGCTCCCTGTATTCAAGCAGTTCCAATATTCTGAGCGACATTCTAGTGATAGGTAATGTCAATGAAACTACTCTTGGATTCTTAATGTTGTATAAATGAGTTATTAGCAGCAAACATCTGATATTTGGTCAGTTGTTAAATTAATTTTTTGTTCTTTAACATAATTTTTTCTATTTTTTTGTCAATATTGAAATTTCATAGGTGTTTTTTAAATTTGTTATTTTATGGTGAATTGTGATATGGGTTTAGAACATTCAAAATTACCTTTTCCCCTGTAATTCAGCTGTATTTTTTTTTCTATTTTGTTGTATGCCAAGACTCAAAAGCTGGAATGATGCACTTAATTGCCACTATTAATTCTCACTAATCAGTTCTGCAATGCATTGTTAAGTCTAGGATATCAATTATTTATTTCCATTGTGTTCACAACATTTGAAGATAGCATTACAACATTAAAAGATAGCATTAGGTGATATCTTGCTCAATAAAGATAGCATTAGGTGATATCTTGCTCAATACCTATGAACAACGGCATGTAATGTCAACATCAATAATATCAAATGCACATGGTGATCTACGACACCTTAAACTGTAGCTTGTTATAAATGATTATACCTGAGTTTTGCTAGTTCGATTTTAACATATTGTTTTACACTTCAATAACTGCTATAGTATTGTAGAGATTTAACCTTGTTAAAACTGAGAGGTCCTGATTTTCTGTTGTGTATATGTGAGTTTATTTTCCTGGAAATTGTTGAGTTTATTAATTAGACGGTATCTGTCTATCTGATGCAAATGTTTATTTCTCGCATATTTCGTGAAAAACAATAAGACTTAAGTCTTGATTGGTATTTCTTTCAAGTTAAAAGTGTTGTAGTTAACCCTCCTTGAAAATGCTTTGTGTTTCTGAACGTGCATATATTCTTAGCAAGCAGTGACTACCTTTCATTTCTGGACTACTCTCTCTGTTCCAAATTACAAGTAGGTACATAGCTTTTGCTATGCACCTAGATATATGCTATGTCTAGATTCATAGCAAAAAGCTATGTTTCTAGAAAAGCCAAAACTGACTTATAATTTGGAACAGAGGGAGTACAAATATTTTTTTCCAGAAATGAGCTCTTTGGTGGCAAATGAATGCAAGAAGTCAAAAAAGAGTCTCAATAATGAAATATATGTTTTCTGGATGTTTATGCAACTCTGAATGAAATCAAGTTGTGAATTAATTTGTGCAACAAAACGGATATTAAATATTATTAAATACTTATATTACAAAACTCAGATGAGGCAGTGAAACAATTTTCAGTGAAATCTTTTCTAGAGCTCAGGAACGTAAAAAAGGCAAAACCCAGGGAATTTTTTTTAAAAAAATAAAGTACTCCCTCCATTCCAAATTATAAGACGTTTTGGCTTTTCTAGGTACATAGCTTTTGATATGCACTTACATATACACTGTTCTAGGTACATAGTAAAAACAATGTACCTAGAAAAGCTAAAACGTCTAGTAATTTGGAATGGAGGGAGTATTATAGCATTATTGTCAATTGCCTCTTCGCTTCCTCACCCTACCTACCTTTGTGACCTATCTGCAATTCTACATCTTGCAGGATCCTTTGTTTCAGTTTCAGTATATCTGACTTGCAAACAGTTATCTTGTAGGAATATTGCAAATGGAGTTTGAATGTGCTATCTTTAGTGGTTTAGCTAATGAACCTTAGATTATTATACGAAATGAAGTTTATTCCTGGTGTTGCGTTTTTTGTATTATATTGAATGTATCATGTGGGATTATGCAATGATGTAGGAATATTGCAAATGGAGGCTTTCAGAATGCCTTATCCCACATCAGTGATGCACAGTATAACTCTGTAAAGGATAATGTTGAATATGAAACCAAGCCAGTGGTTCCTTTGTCTGGGTTTTACGCTGGTAAGCATACAATGTCAATGTATTCATCATTGTTGTATTATATCATTATTGATTGGAAAATCTCTCTTTTGTAGATGCGAGGAAAACAGCTAACACAAATGGTCTAGCTAGGCAAACAGTCTCTGGACCTGGCTCAGCTGTTAATCTTCAGCAAGTGGGGAAGTGCAATTCTATAGAATCTCCTAATGCTGCAATTTTGGCTGGCAAAGCAGAGAATGAGAGCAATGGCTATATATCCATGCCACCTGAAACAAATGCATCTATCAGATCATTGAGCAGCTATTCTCTCTTGGATGGACCTGTTGACGGAATGCTGTCTCCTGCTAATAACACATCATGCAAGCCTAAAACAACCAATAATTCTGTGCTCAGCAATGTTGCAAGCACTGACATACCAAATGGGTGTCTCACCACTGTCGATTCTGGACAGCAGGAGGCTTCCGATTCTCACAGCTCAGTGGAGTTTACCCAGTATTTCCAAGAGGGCTATTGTAAAATATCAGAACTCGATGACTGCCGTGAGTTAACTGAAGCTGTTACTGATGCTGACAGCAGCAGCAGCCACTGCGAGAGAGAGAAGCCCGAGGAAGATGGGGATAACGATGACTTGCTTGGAGGAGTTTTTGCCTTCAGTGAAGAAGGTTCTAGCCATCTATTCTTTTAAGTTATAGGTCTCCATCTGTCTATTGATATCCATCTTCTGATTTCTGCCCCTTAATCATGTTGCAGGTTGAACTTACTATACTGCCTTACTTGAGATTGAGATACAACGGAAAAAAAAGTGCTCAAAACATTCAGTGTGCAATAGTATGTAGACGATGGTGAAATTCTAGTAGGCTTTCATGGAATAAAGCTGCGCGGAATTGATCATCTACCATGGTACATATTTTTCAAGGTAAACCTTGCGCCTAGTTCTCAAAATGTGAGGCCAAGATTCCTCCAGGCAATTAACTAATCTGCGGTTCCACGTTGAAATTTGGAAGGAGTTGGTGTTGTCGAGAAGTTGCTATTGCCTGCCGCAACACCACTTCCTTAGTGTTGGTTTGTACATATACTGTAAGACCCATTTGTTTTGTGCCATACTTCTGGGACATTTGGGTGGTTCTGAATCCCATACCTTGGCAGCCATATTTGTTGACCGCCTCTGCCAGGGCCTGTGAATGTTCCATGTTTATTTGTACATATACTTTCTGTTTTATTGGGAAAAAGGAAAAAAAATCTAGCGACGTTTAATGTGATAACTTTATAAACATTCAGTGAAGAAAATTGCATTCACGATGTTATGCTTATTTGCATGTGTTGGGCGCCTGTGTCAGAGTGTGGCAGTTGGATGGAGCCAGCAAAGTTCCCAATCTGGTGGACACTGCATGCTTCGGTGCTTACCTGTATCCGTCCCGGTCACCTCTTTTTTACGACCTTTTTTGAAACGAATAGCCACCACTTGTTCTATGTTATTACCTGGCGGTCGGTCAGTCGCATTGGATGGAAGGTAATTGTACGCGTTTTATATATTCTCTTGGGGGGCAATATTCCATCAAACGTATAATCGTCCTCGTGTAAAATACTCCCTCCGTCCTGAAAAATGCTCCCTCCGTCCTTTAGTAAATTTCAATTCCAAGGTTGTCTTGAGCTAAACTTTTTATATTTGATCGAATTTATAAAAAAAGTACAAACATATAAAATACTCACTCCATCCCTGAGTAAATTTTAATTCCTAAGGTTGTCTTCAGTTAAACTTTTTATATTTGACCGACTTTATAAATTTATGCCACCAAATGAGCACATCATAATAAAAATATTATGTATAGTGCATCTAATCTATATACTCTCTCCGTACCCAATTGATTGTCATTCAGGAGTTAGGCACGAAGATAAAGGTGAAAGCAAAAAGATAAAAAGAGCCCTATGGGTAGTACGCAGTGATCTCTCTCCTTCGCTGTTCTGGAGCCATTCACAAAGACCAATCGTGTGTTGCAAGGGATATGGGGACCAGCAGATGAGGACAGGAGGAGGTGGGATGGGGTGACAAGACAAAGCTGCATGGCTAGTTTGTAGGTGTTAGACAGCCTAAATGACATTTATTTGGGGACATGGTTCGAACTCTAGAATGACGGTTAATTCGGTACAGAGGGAGTACTAATTTAGTGTCACAAGTCTTGACGCTCTTTTCTATTAATTCAGTCAAATTTAAAAAAGTTTGACTTACTCCAAACGATGATAACATAGCTTACTTCTCGATTAAAATAGGACTTCATCAAGGGCCAGCCTTGAGCCCGTATCTCTTTACCTTGGTAATGGATGAAGTGACTAGGGACATTTAAGGGGATATCCCTTAGTGTATGTTGTTTGCAGACGATGTAGTGCTAGTTGATGAAAGCCAGACAGGAGTAAATAGAAAACTGGAGTTGTGGCGGCAGACCCTTCAGTCCAAAGGTTTTAGAGTAAGTCAAACTAAAACAGAATACATGAGATGTGACTTTGACAACGTTATACATGAGAAGGGAGACATGAGTTTGGAAGGTCAAGTGGTGCCTATGAAAGATACCTTTCGTTATCTAGGATCGATGTTGCAGAAGGATGAAGATGTTGATGTAGACGTTTGCTATAGGATTAAAGCAGGGTGGATGAAGTGGCGTCAAGCATTTGACATTCTCTGTGATAAGAGGGTACCACAAAAGCTGGAAGACAAGTTTTATAGAACGGCGATTAGACCCGTTATATTGTATGGCGCAAAGTGTTGGCCTACAAAAGATGACATGTCCAACAACTGAGTGTCGCGGAAATGCGTATGTTGCGTTGGATGTGTGGTCACACAAGGATGGATCGAGTTCGGAACGATGATATACGTGACTGTCTAGGGGTGTGGCACTAATTGAAGAAAAGCTTATCCAACATCAGTTGAGGTGGTTTGACCATGTCCAAAGGAGACCTTCAGAAGCATCAGTGTGTTGTGAAGTTCTAAATCGAGATACCAATGTGAGAAGAGGCAGAGGAAGACCGAAGCTGACATGAGAGGAGACAATTAAAAGAGATTTAAAGGGTTGAGATATATCTAGAGATTTTTGTTTGAATAGGAGTGCTTGGAAAACAGTTATTGACGTGCCTGAACCGTGACTAGGGGCTCATGTTGGGTTTCAACTCTTGCCTACCCTAATTTGCTTGGGACTAAAATGCTTTGTTATTGTTGTTGTACTCTAGGAATTAATTTACTCAAGAACGGGAGGGTATAAACTACTGTGTAGTTATACATTAGATTTAAGATCCGTTCGCTTCGCTGAAAAGCTATAGTTGAAAGTACTGTTCGCTGATTTATTATGAGAGGAAAACACTGTTCTGGCTGAAAAAACAAGTTGAAAAATGCGGATTATAAGACAAGCGAATAGGACCTTAAGCTTGCAATTTTATATTAGATCGAAGCTTTAAAATACCCCATACCAGTAAAATATGAACTATTGTGCAATTTTACATTAGATCTAAGCCTTAAAATACCTAGTACCAGTAAAATATGAAACTATTGTGCGATTTACATTAGATCTAAGCCTTAAAATACCCAGTACCACTGGTGAAAATTGTACAGTACCATCCGTAATTTTCACTGCAACCTTCAACCAAAAGTCCCAAACCCGCCCCTAGCTCGCTTTGAAAAAAAACCCCCCCGCCCCTAGCTTAGCTCGAATTCTTCACATCTCGCGAGGAGTCCCGGACAGGGGCGGATATGGGCCTTGGGCCACTAGGGCCGTGGCCCTAGGCGTGGCCCAAAATATCCCCTTACCACCCTTTAGTTTTCTGGCCCAACCCCAGGTGCTAGCCCAGCAAGGCAAAGAGCTCAGCGCGAGAGGCACCCCACAGCTCCCAAGCAAACTCCGTGAGGCGCATCCATCGGCGGCGGCGCTGCTTCTCTCCGACTCTCCCTCTCTCACCCCTTCTTCCAACCTGGAACCCTACGTACTCGTAGGAGACACACCAGTGGCCGGCAGAGCTCCACAGGACACCATAGCAGGGTGCGGCCACCAACCTGGCATGTCGTACATGGCACCATCTTGAGGTAGGCACACGCTGCAGGCAGCACTTAGCAGTAAGCACTAAGCAGCAACAGGAGGTAAATTCCCCGTTCCTAAATCGCAACTATTTCAATGTTGAGTTTCACAATCCAGAAATACTCACGCCAATTCCCATGTGCCTTTCTCTCTCTCTTTGGAATTGTAGAATTGCACATGTACATGAACAGTACATGGAAATCTTTTTCTCCTTCTCCGATGATAATTTTTAAAAAACTCTGATGGCAATTATATATGACCAATGCCTAGTTTATAAGTATATATCTTTTTCTCCTGCTCCGATGATTGTTAATGAAAGATTTGAGAGGCGGCAATGAACCGAATCCCCAATAATTAGTTTTCTTTACCACTTTTTTTTGTTCTCACCGCAATGTCTGAAACATTATCTACAAATTATATGTTTTGGTTTTTTATATCTGTATTTGACTCGATGTTTGAATGTTTGACGCACTCACGTGATGGCCCTAGGCGTGAAAATCGACCAGCTCCGCCACTGGTCCCGGACCCCGTGTACCAGGAACCTCCGCCACTGGTCCCGGACCCCGTGTACCAGGAACCTCCAACGTGTCCAAACACCGCCCAGAATGAAGCCACAAACAATGCACCACGCCGACGCTGCTTCTCAACCGGAGGGCCGACGAATGGCACCCCGATCCGCACGTTCATTGCGAATCGCGCGCCCTTCGCCTATGCCGCAGCCCACATAGGAGAGGCCGAGGCAGCCCGCGCCGCGCCAGCGCCTTCACCTCCCCCGATGACCGTCTCCCCGCACCTGCACAGCGCCCACCAAGAGCGAGAGCGACGCGGGCGCAACCGCGCAAGCCTCCAACCAAAACCCTCCACCCGAACCCGTGGCGCGGGGCAGCCGGGTAGGCGCCCTCGCGCGCCACCACAAGCACAAAGAGACCTCGCACCCCACCAGCCTAATCCCCCCGCGGGCGGGCAGATAACGGTCGCGGCACGGAAGGGGCGAGAGAGGAGGAGCTGAGAGCGCTACTCCAAGAGGCGCGGAGCAGGAGCGGACACATGGCAGAGGAAGGGGAGGAGGCGGTGCCGCCGCCGGCCGCGATGGTGGGGGAGGAGGACGCGGCGGCCGGGGAGGCGCCGCCGACGGCCGTGGACTTTGGGCTGCCTGCTGAGCTGATGTCCGTGCTGCCATCGGACCCGTTCGCTCAGCTGGACGTGGCGCGCAAGATCACCTCCATCGCGCTCTCGCACCGCCTCGGCTGCCTCGAGGCCGAGGCGGCGCGCCTGCGCTTGCAGCTTGCCGAGCGCGACGCCGAGGCCGAGGACCTCCGGGAGCGCGTCGAGCAGCTCGACGCCGCGCTCGCCGTCGCCACCGGCCGCGGAGCGGCCGAGGCGGCGCTCCTGCGCTCGCAGCTCGCCGAGCGCGACGCCGAGGCTGAGGACCTCCGGGAGCGCGTCGAGCAGCTCGACGCCGCGCTCGCCGTCGCCACCGGCCGCCTCCGCCGCGCCGAGGAGGAAAAGGTAATCGCTAGTCAGTTTACTAGCCGCCTCTGGGGCGCTGCGCCGCCTGGCTGAGCCTGAGCTGTGCTTTCCGGGGAATGGTGGCTTCGGTCGGTCCCACCTGTCGGCGACTCTGGTCCCGCGACGCTTGCGCCTAACGTCGTCTCTATTTCCAGCAATGTAGCTGCGTGATATGTATGCTGCGCAATTTGGGCAACCGAAATTACTTAACAGTCGAATGCTTCTTCATGTTCTGATCGTGGACGATGGACCTACAGGAGGCACTGCTGCGGGACAACTCTGCGCTGTCCAACACCGTTACGAAGTTGAACAGAGATGTCGCCAAGGTACCAAAACACTATTGCCTTTCACTTTTGGAAGAATTTGACAGATTTCTGTGTGTTGCACTACCAGTTTGGAACAATTACATAGCAATCTCATCATAATTTCAAACTGAACTTTGTAGTCCTTAACATTATAATGCAAAAAAAAAAAGTCCAAGCATTCTTCTCTCGTAGGCATGTCCAAGTCCAACCATTGATTGGTGCTGTACATAAGCCTTGATTGCTACATACCATTTTAAACTTCATAGTTGTGTATTCTACTTTGTTGTGCAGTTGGAAGTTTTCAGAAAGACACTTGTGCAGTCACTCCAGGAAGATGACAGCAGTGATGTAAGTCTGGCATTCAGGCTGTGTCTAGTTGTTAACTCAAGGACCCAGAAAATGACTAGCATTTCAATTCTTCCCTTGTTTGTATTTGTAGCTGAATTGACAGTGATTTCTCTTTTTAAATTACTTTTCTATAGAATACTGCTCCCACGGCAAGAGTTGCAGCAACTTCAAATTTCTCCTCTGCGCCATCAGGTAGTACATTATTCTCGTGATCTTGTGCTAGGTCCATATTATTCTAGTTCCCTAGGGTAATGTTGACTGTTGGATTTTGTCAGATGAAGATTCTGCATTTCCAACTTCCAAATCATCACAGATTTCAGAAACTGCAAGTTCAGTTCCGGAGGAAAATAGCCAAGTTGACCCAGATGGTACATTCCTGTTTCATATAGTTAATCTTGTCTAATACAAAAATATGTTGAATGATTTTACGCACAGAACCTTTTTGTACTTGCAGCACCTAGGCCACCCCGTCCTGGACGTCAACATGTATTTTTGCCGTCATACAACAGCACACCAAGGATGACTCCCCCAGGCTCACCTCCAAGGCGTTTTGCATCGGTATCACCGCCAAGGCGACATTCAATCTCCGTTACTTCGATGAATATGTTTAATGACAGGTCCTCAGGCTTTTCTGGTCAGCATAGCTCTCCATTTGACGCTCCAAGTCAAACAGGTTAGCTCATAACCCCAAGAGCTAGTTATACTGTATGTCAAACACTTGAATGTTAATGCTGCTTTGTTCAGCAATCAGCATATATTACATTTAATTGATCAAGATATGTTACAATTTCACTTCCATCTAGTTGTAAATATCAAAATATATTGCAGTTCCACTGGACCCAAAAGTGAACTGTTTGTTTGCTTACTAGGTTCACACGAAATCATAAATAAGCTATCCATATACTCTTTCTCATTGAGAGTTATTTGTTTTAGGACGAACAAGAGTTGATGGAAAGGAGTTCTTTCGTCAGGTCAGGTATGTGCAGAAGTGCTCTTTTCTAAGTATTCAGTTTAGCAGTAGATTCTTTTTCTTGGAAGTATACTCAAGCCTTGTGAGTGTAATATTTGATGAGTTAATAGGAGTAGTTTGGTGTACTTATTTTTCTTTCTGAAATTGTGATCATGTAGTGCCTTCAAGAACTGCACATAGCCGTAGGCTTAATTGATTCAAGGATCTTGTTTTCCAGAAATCTAGAAAGAAACCTTTCAACTCCATTGATGCTTAATTGTTACAAAGAAAATTTTGTTCATTTTTCCAAGTGCGTGATTGATTTCCCTCTTTAACTGTTGTACATGCAGAAATCGATTGTCGTATGAGCAGTTTGGTGCATTCCTGGCTAATGTGAAGGAGCTGAATGCACACAAGCAGACCAGAGAGGTATAAATGGATCAACACTGAATGAACATCTGTTTGGGGATTTATGAACTAATTTTCTGATCCCTCTTTTGGTATTCGTTGAATGTCTCTTACAGGATACCTTAAGAAAGGCTGATGAAATCTTCGGTCCTGAAAACAAGGACCTGTACACCATTTTTGAGAGCCTAATAACTCGCAACATTCGCTAGTCTCCTCAAGGGTTGAAACATTACCCATGATTACTAGCGATTCAAGTTTTACCGGTATACTGTGATTACGATACTCATCACTTTTTTTATTTGAAGTCTGTAGTCTGTTGTGGATTCTTGGTATATAGTTCTATAGTTGCTTATGTCCATGTAGTGTCCCGGGTTTGTCTGGAAGCTACAATTTATACTCTAATACAAATGGAGGAAATATTGGAATAAAGGGAAATACGTTATTTGTCTGATATTTCTTGAGCATAATTAATAATAGACTACAAATGCGAAACAAGTGCAGAACAAAAGTTTAACAGCCAGCTGAGTACGTGAAATCCATCATAAGATAAATTTTATTGCTTATTAAAGCCCTTTCATACAACTGTTGTGTTGAGTATCTCCTTCAGTTTTTTGTACTATGCTATAAGATGGTAAACTATGATGTAAACTGTTTTGGTTTTTTGGCATCTAATCTTTAATCATTTTCCAGAAATATTGTACAAATAGATTACTTATTTTTTATCCTTTGCTTTGTCCGCCCCTAAATGTTTTTGTGGCCTGCTCCAAATTGCCTTTTGCTCTTCGAAGCTCCCAACAACAGCAGATTGCTTATCGTTAGCCAAAGAATTTGCCAAATGGTTGCAATACGCTCCAGTATTCAAACTATATAATACATTCACTGTCTTTGCGCTCTTCTTGACCACAATTTGCCCATTTGTGCTTTCGGTTGTGTTGGCAACAATGCATATTGGCTTCACTTTCACAGAGGGTTCCAAGTCAGATCCTTTGACCATGTAAACTGCGCCAAGAACTTCTCCGAGAAATATGTCCTAGAAATGAGACGGTTTGCACAGAGAAATCATAAAAATGATCAAAGACTAGGTCAAATGCCAACAATTCTACATAGGCCAATTAAATAAGTGTTATCTCTGTTCCAAAAAGTATGCTTTTTTTTTGTCTGTCCTAAGTTAAACTTCTATAACTTCAACTAAGTTTATAGAAATATATATTTAACACTGCAATACCAAATGAATGGATTCAAGATATGTTTCATGGTAGATTTAAATAAAACTAATTTGATGTCACAGATGATGTATTTTTCTATAACATAGTTAAAGTTAGAGAAGTTTGACTTAGAAGAAACTAATAATTCTAAAAAAACTAATAAAATTAATATATATTTTGGGAACAGAGGGAGTATTAGGCTAGTGGAACGAATTAAAGTTACTAATTCACTTTTACAATAGAGGTCATTTACCATGTGGTGATAGGATTTCTGTTTCCTCTGAAGTTGCTGAAGCAGCAATAGCAAACGATGGACAAGCTTTGACTCGGGAGTATGCTGGGTGCGTTGCTTCAAAGCTCCAAGGACACCCTCAAATGAAGCAACCTTTCGTTGCACGGTAAGAGGAATGAGTGTGATATTCAGACTAGATTCTAGTACTGTCTTTGCGGCCAGTGGATCGAGGAACATGTTGAACTCTGCATATCTGTTGGAGGGAACAGTGAACACATTTCCCTTCTCATCACCACCATCTCTAATGAGTCCACCGACAACATAAACTCTCTGCATACAGAGAATTATAAGATTTTATATAACAAATCAGCTTTGCATCTGAATTCATCACAGGTCAGAACTTCCTTCGAAGTCTCGTACTACTTAGTGGCAAAAAGAACAGACCTCTATGACAGAGCTGGCGTCCATGTCAGATAGTGAAATGTTGGCTAGATTGGTGAGAGGTCCGCTTGTAAGAACGGTGATCTGCTGACCGGTACCAAGTTGCTTCCTAACTGACTGCCAAACATCAAAAGCATGTGGCTGCCGGCGTTCGGGGTGATCTAAATCACCAGAAGTGAACCTAATCGTGAAATGAACAGATGTGAAATGTTTTATGACAAGCATTACCATTCATATAAAGCGGCATTCAGTAGGGTGTTTACCTTCGAGGACTTCTTGGCAACGACCGAGCCAGTCCATACAATGTGTCTGAATCTACAAATCCACCACTTCCAAGAGGGATAGCATAAGAATTGTTGCAACCAAGGGTTGGACTACCCAATGCAGTAGTATTGCCAAGACCGACTGGAATATCGTCACGGCCCATCATATGTAGAACATCATAAACAATGTCAATGCTAGCGCTATCCGCCCAGCCGTTTCCATTGATTAAAACAGCCTAAAAATGATTAGTAGAGTGAGGTTTGTCAGGCATTCAGTGTACAAAAGAAAGCGAACTGCATTATTAGCTGCAGCATTTTGTAGTTTGGGACATATATTTCTCACACCTTCAGATCAATTTCATGTCTAGGTTCTTTCAGGAGGTATATGAGTGACACAAAATCTCCAGGGCTCATGTCCATGTCAAAAATGACTGGCTTGCCCCTAGTTACATTCATGAATTCCGGCTTGTAGAGAACCTCTCTGTAATATGGAAACTGTGTACTTATGTTGAAACGTCCAGTGTTTTTTGGGAGATTTAGAACCTGAAAAAAAATATTGGAGGCATTTGTGAGCTTGGACTTTGACATTGCGACTTGTGATTTCCATCAGCCAAAAAACACGCGAAGTATGCTTCTTAGTTACCTCTAGGAATCTCTCCAAAAATTCCTTATCCAGTGGGCTATTCTTATTGGTGTTCGGCTTCGCGCTTGTTGCGACAAGCACCTGAACTGCTTCTGGACCGGACACTTCCTTAGTGTACCCATCCTAAGGAGAAATGCAGGTTTTCAGGCATCAGAGTTTGTCATGCCATGCATAGATATATACTCCACTGTATTTTGCATTGATCCAGTACAACTCTTAATCATACCTGGCATCTGCCTCTGTTGCTTCCCGGCACCAGGCAGAAGGGATCTCTGATCCCTGTCTCAACATGGCCGCTGTGAACTCCACCCTCTTGCAATCCAAACTTGGGAGTAGTTCGTCCATCAAAAAAAGGGTTAGAGCCGTCACGCACACCGTATGGTTTGTTGGATGTTACCACGGTGATGTTCATGTACTCAAGCTCGGCAAACTCATTATTGCTGCTGCCGGTTTCACCACGGCGCATGCTGGAGAGGGCCACGCCGGCGGCAAAGGGATCCCACAAGTAGAAGCCCTGCACCAGGAACAAGGAAGAATCAACGTCTTGCAATGCAAGCATCACTGCATCAGAGGTAGAAAGAACGGGAACTCAGACTTGCCGTGTTGTCATGGCTGTCGGATCGCCTCCTCTGCCGCGCCAGAGTCCCGTCCAGCGACAGGAAACAGTACTGTGCCTCGTACGTGCTCTGGCGCCGCTGGAACTCAGAGTAGAACTCCTGCGTTACCGGGATCGTGTTGGTCGCGTCGAGAGGAATCATGGTGACCGGGACGCCCGAGTGGAACACCTGGTAGGCGGCGAAGGGATCGCTGAAGACGTTGAACTCGGCGACCGGGTTGGCGGCGGTGGCGGTGAACAGGTTGCCCACCACCCTCACGGCGCCGCCGGAGACGTAGACGCGCTCCACGTTCTGCCTGAGGTGCGGGCGCGACATCAGGAGGAGCGCGAGGTTGGTGTGCGTGCCCAGCAGGAGCACCGAGGTCGGGCCGGCGGACAGCGTGTCCGCCATCACCCGCTGCGCCGTGGGCTGCCGGAGCGGCCGGTACCCCCGGGAACCCTGCGGGAGGAAGCCCTTCCGGAGCCCGAAATTCGTGTCGATATCCAGCCGCCGCGAGAGCGGGATGGCCTGCCGGTACCGGCAGCCGCCGGCCGTCGACATGCCCTGCATGCGCACCTCGTAAAATGCATGGTAGCTTAGCTAGCGGCCGGCGCTGGTTCTTGGATCTACTCTAATCTAAGCTAGATAAGATAATAACTCTGTGTGCGTGTCAATAATTACGTAGGTACCTGGTCGATCAGTGGTAGGTAGCCACCGACGTTGCGTTGTACGTCGCCGGCGTAGGATATCCCGCCGTCGCCGCCGACGCCGACGGGGATGTCGTCGCGGCCCATCATGTAGAGGATATCGTAGAGATGGTTGACGGCGTGCCCGGCGTCGGTCCACGCGTTGGCGCTGATGGTAATGGCCTGCATTGTTCACGACAATAGTGACGCATCACTAGCCCGACCTTGGCTGGACATTACCTCCAGGGAGCAGTGACCCATTACCTCCAGAATCCACGCGCCATGGTTGATGGTTGACGAGAGAATTCTGGATCGGTAGCATCGCAGTCTACTCGATTACTAGCGGATTAACTCGGAGAAATGACGTGGAGCGGCGGCGACACTGCACGTAGCACGTACGGACCACGAGGATAGAAAGTGACATGGCACCAACCTTGACGTCGAACTCGGACCGGTTTTGCTTAAGGAGGTAGAGCAGCGCGAGCAAGTCGTCGGTGTCCATGTCCGTGTCCACCAGGATCCGCCGCGAAGCTGCTGGCGTCGCACCGGCGGCCGATACTGTGAAGAACAACAAGGCCATGGCCACGGCCGCCACCGCCCGTACCTGGGCACTCCTGCTGCTCCCTTTTCCCGGCGCCGTCGCCATGGAGGTCGATCAGTTTGGCACACGCACGCGCGGGAGGCCGGGTCAGGGAGAGTGCGCTAGGCTGGTAGCTAGCACCTAGCAGCGACGGGCGACGGTTGCCCGTTGGACTCCTCTTCTCACTGCCTGCTTTCTGCATGACGGGGGTTGATTGGGGTGCGCGCATTTTATAGCTCCATCACCTCCCCTTCTCCGTGGGCATCAAAAACCCATTTTTGCACCTTGAACTCGGTGCCGTGGCCTACGGCACCGAGATAATAAGTCTTGGCGCCATAGACGGCCAGCCGACCTCCAACCTCGGCGCCATGGCCTATGGCACCGAGATGCGTTACCTAGACGTCGTAGGCCACGACGCCAAGTTCACACCCAGGGGTATAATGTGAATTTTTGATGGAAAAAGAGTTAAATTGAAAAAATTCAGTTGGAGCTGGAGGTTTGCTAGTTGGGTCGGGAAAAAGACAACACTAAATTTGCAAATCCCTATTAATTACCGTAAGCTTTTTATATAAAATTTAATGTTTTTGGATCAATTGCCATTCATATCCTCTCATGACCTTTGTCCATTCCTTTGGTCATGCAAGAGTTAAATTAGACCCTATTTAGATCTATGGAGCTAACAGTTGGCTGCTAACAATTAGCTCAAACAAATCTAGTTAATAATCTTGCTAATTGTTAGCTAACACCAACTAGCAACTATATTAATTATGAGCTGGACTGAACCAGCTAATAGTCAGCTAGTTGACATTCACTATATATTACCTAGCTAACTATTAGCAGCTTAAGGATCTAAATAGGGCCTTAATAACAGGTCTAGAAAACGGTATAATAAGAATAAATTTGAGAAATCTACTAGTATTTTGAGATAGGTTTTACAATACTATAACTTTTGAATCCTGTTAAAAAAAT
Organism: Saccharum hybrid cultivar R570; assembly: GCA_038087645.1. Classification (NCBI taxonomy): domain Eukaryota; kingdom Viridiplantae; phylum Streptophyta; class Magnoliopsida; order Poales; family Poaceae; genus Saccharum; species Saccharum hybrid cultivar. The sequence goes on from JAQSUU010000496.1 coordinate 24,035,501, forward strand.
TATAACTATTTTGGCAACTAATTGCAAAGCTTCAGTCTACCACCGAAGCATTACGGTAAGCACGCCGAAGGTTGCTTCTTGAAGCAATGGCTAGTTTCTCAATCTTGAGGGCTTATAAATAGGAGGTGTGGCTAGCCGTTTGGCCCTCTTGGCATTACCATTAGGTACATCTATTAGAGCTCAAGAGAACACTCCACTTACAGTTGTTTAGTGCTAATCACATTTAGGTGAGGTTGAAGAGGATCTAGTGCATTTGCATTGAGAGTTGCATTAGGTGGCACTAGTGACTTGTTGAAGCGACAGGATTTGCTACCACCTACATGGCTTGGAGGTAGCAAACTCTGTTGAGCACCGCTTGGAGATTGTGCGCGGGCTCCAGAGGACGAATTGTAAGGGTTTCTTATGCTCATCCTAGGGAGATCGTGAAGAGCAATTCTAGTGAAATCATAGCTATTGGTGTACCTCAAAATCAAGTCGGCTCGTATACTAGCGCTCACGTCGGTGCCAAGCTTGAGGGCTCGCTGATCTAGTAGAGGAGTGGTCATCCTTGTTGTAACACCCTAAAAAGACTTAGTTTAAAAATCACTAAAAATTTGAACTTTTAAAAACTTTGCATAGAAACCCGCATATATATTTGGTTGACCTAGGTAGTAGTATAAATAAATTAACATAGGAAATAAAATATTATGAAACCTTGTGTGCTTGAGTGTTTGATTGCTTGTTGAACATATGGTGGTACCTTTATTTTCAAAAGTTGCATTTAAATTTGAATTCAAACCATTTCAAATAGCTTAATAGGAAATAAGGAAAATAGAAAGAGGAAGGGAAATAGAAAAAGTGCCACTGGGCCTCTTCTCCCTCACCCTCTCCTTTCGGCCTGTAGCGCAGCCATCACCTTCCCCTTCTCCGCTTCATGCGTGGGCCGGCCTGCGGCCCATCACCGCAGCGGCAGCAGCCCACCTCCCCTTCTCCCTCTCCTTCTCATTGATAGGTGGGACCCATCCGTTAGCTTCTTCTTCCTCTTGCGGGGCCCACGCCTATGCCGCCGTACCGGCCTCGTCGTGGCCCCTCCTGGCATCAGGGAAGACGAGCGCATAGTCGTAGGGTTGATGATGCCCCGAGCCGTCCCATCTCTCCCTCTCCCCCTTTCCTTCTCTCTCAACGCTTACAGTGCATCAACGCCGGCAAGGCAGCTGGCAAGGGAAGCCCCACCGACGTGACCAAGCATGGCGCTAACCTCGCCGAAGTATGAATGGACGTGGAGGCGCCCAGCTCACCATTACCGAGCTCGAGCACGTGCGCGAGGTGGAAAATATCCACCGGCGGGCGAGGTAATATCTCGCCACCGCCGCCGACCTTGCCCGCCTATAAAAGGCCTGTCCAATGAGTCTCCACCTCAACCATCACTGCTCCGAGCTCCGTCGTGAGCCAAAACACACCATCTCCCCCTCCATTTTCCCTTCTCCTTCTCGGTAGAGCGCAAGGTCCACTTCCCTCAATCTGGTTTCCACCGATGCCATTGGAGCCCCTCTCTTCTTCTTCCCCTCTCGCTGCGTCCCTGGCCAATTGGAGCAGCAGGTGAGTTTCCCCAGAGCCTTCACCTGTTGGTGTAGCTATTACCCCTTCCTCGCCTCTATGATGCTCTATCCGTGAGCGCCGAGCGTTACCGAGCCGTCGGCTAGCCACCGGCGAGGCTTGGCTGACCCTCGCGTCACCTCCACTACACTTCCCACACCCCCGTGCACACTCACATGTAATTGGTTAGGTAGTTTAGGATTGGTAGAAGCCCCTTCACCACTCACCGCCGCCGCACCGGCTCCAGCGAGCCACCACCACCGCCACGGGTGCTCGCTGTCGCCGTTGACCCCACCACCGGCCACAGCGAGCCACCCCGAGCACCATCCACCCTATAGGCACCTCCCCAGGGCCCAATGCCGCCGGCGTAGCCCACTCCGGTGAGCCCAAGCCCTTCCCCTTGTTCCGGCCTAATGCTGACGGCCTCCGTCCGGCCATCGTCTCCCTCCTCCCCTCCCTTCTCTCTGTTGGGTTGGACCGAGGTGAAACAGCGTCACCGTTACCGCCCATCCCCATCTGTCACCGTCCCCCTCCCTTTCTTCTCTCTGCCACGTGGGCCATGGCCCTAACGCCACCGATGTCGTCTCGTGTTGACATGGTAATGTGGCCCACCTGTCATACACACATGCACACACAACGTTGGGTACGCAATGGAAATTGCTAGGTGCGCCCGGTTAGTGCACACAGAGTGTTAAAAATCTATTTCCCTACTTAGAAAAATTCCTAGAAAATTTGTAAATAAACTAGATGAATTAGGAAATTTAATCATGTAGTCTGCACATATTTTCATGCACCAAAAAATGCACCTAAAATTCCACCTAGTTAAATAACTATAGGATAAACTTCTAAAATACATAACTTTTAAGCCCTAACTCCTTTTTGCATGAAACCACTTCTAAAATTCATCTAGAATCCAACCCTGTCATTTGCACCTAGTACACCATATTGTTCTATGTTTGCCTTGCTTTTTTACTTTGTGTTTTAGTGGTAGTCTTATACGATCACTACGCCCGGCAGACGACGGTGATCGTCAGGAGAATAAAGACCCAAATTTCGTAGACATGTCAGAAGGTGACAACGACGAAGGCAAGTCCTAGCTCCCCTCTCTACCATCTTGCTTTAAACTACTATAACGCTAAAACATGACTATAAGATTATTACCCTAGAATATGAGCTCGGTTAATGTGATGTGGATAATATAAATGGTTATCTTGTTATTTTATGAGCTCCACGTTATGAATAGATTTAGGGATAATAATGGAACTTAAAACTTGTTAAACCTGAAACTAAACACCGACATGGGGGTGAGTGGTGGTAAATTATGGAGGTAGTTTACCATGGCAGGGATGCCTAGAGAGGATTCATAGACACGCTTCTAGCTCCGGCAGCAGGATGGCTTCAATGCGCATGACCATGTCAGGGCATTTAGGGTCGACCTTGACATCTTGGTGACGTTCGCTAGCTTGATAGAGCTCGTGGGGGTCTCCTTGTTGAGCGAGGCCTCTTTCAACCAGCACTAGATGTCAATGAGGTTGGCCAAGGTGACTACCATGGCCACATGGACCGTCCCCTTCTGCTTGCATAGGCAGTGGCGGAGGCAGAAATAACTTTTAGGTGTGGCAGAGTTTATAAAGCCCAAGCCTATATAATATAACCATGCAAGGTATTGCCACTTAAAATAACTCACTAAATGAAGGTTATGTTGATGTTGATTACTCTTAATGAGTCGCCGATCACGCTGACATGTAAGGATTCACAGCCACCGTCCGCCGTCCACTACGCCGAGTCACCAAAAGCTGTGAGCCTATGATGTTGCCTCTACACGTGCTACACTTGATTGTATGATGTTAGGGTCTCTATTGTTCAGGACTAGAATATGAGCAGACAACCAACGAGACTATCATGTGTTCTGCTAGACAGACCTTCCTTAGTTCCTTTCGTGGGGTTTGCTATGTATCGTAGGCCCATCACCACAGTCCCACACTAGCCCAGCCACCAGACCCAGCAGCCAGCAGCAGGCCAGCTCGTACATGCATTGATGTATATACACAACATATAATTAATTTTTTGTGCATAATTTAGGTATGGCAACTACCAACCCTTGCCATATACTTGGCTCCGCCCATGCGCATGGGTAGGCTTCCTAAGTATTCGAGTTCACGGTTATGAACCTGTGAGGCCTGGGAATCCTGATTTCCAAACAGGTGCAGTGCGGGATGGCCATAAACTTTGCATAGCATGGCCGCCCAGCAATGCATGATAGGTGCCTTGAAGGTGAGTAGCTCCTTTTGGAAGTTGCTTGGGTTCACTAACATGAAGGGCAACTGGATGATCCTGAGGGGTTCGGCTTGCATTCCTAGGATGATCCCATAGAAGGGCGTCCCGCTCAAGTGAAGGTGACTTCTTGGGATCTTCATGCAATCCAGGGTGTCGTCGTAGAGGATGTTAATCCCACTACTACCATCCATGAGCACCTACATGAGGTGAGTGTTGGCAACAATCGGGTTTACGACAAGAGGGGAACGACCTGAGCTAGGTACGTGGTCAGGATAGTCGTCCTAGCCAAAGGTGATCGGCACTTCGGACCACCGCAAGTGCAAGGGTGCCATGACATCAACCGTGTTCACCTCCTGCTCACCAAGCTTCTGCCATTGCTAATAGTCCTGAGTGTGTCCACCACCAAATATCACATGGCACCCCACCCTTGGGAGGTGTGGCTGCCACCACCGGTGTCGTGCCGGGCGGTGGAGTTGGCGATGCCTGAGCGGAGGACATCGCACGACGCCACTCTACTCATGAGGTGCTCCACTTTGACTTGGAACACTACAGTTTTAGATCCCGTATGGAGCTCTAGGACAAACTACAAAAGTAAATGCTTGAGCTTGAGAAGCTTCTGGTCCAGTGGGCCCATAAAACTCACTTGGATAAGCCATATTATTGAACCAGACAAAACAACAAGCAACAAAACCAAAAATTGCATGCTCATTATCAATTTTCCCCTGGTTGGTAATAATAGGAGTGGTGCAAACCTAGTGGGCTACTCTTTTTTCTCCACTACATATATTTATTGACTGAAGAGAATGGTCCTCAGAAATTGCAAATACTAATTTGTTAAGAATAAATCGAATTGAAGTCATATTGTCATCATTGGCCTGAATCCGAATCCTAAAAGGCAAGACCCAAACCACCGGTCGATCAACAGTTCTTCTTTCAGGTTCAATTGTATGAAATGGATTTCTAGATCCTAGGATTTCTTACCATCAAGTTAGAAAAAATCCTCAATTTCTGGAATTCCTTATTTCTATCTCATGCAAAAGAAGAGGATCTAAGGCAAAGACAAGAACAATAAAAGCAACAAGTCCTTTTAGGAGGAATTGTGGGTCTTCTTAATCCTCTATTACCAGAAGCTATAGGCTGGCAGGAGCCCTTCTCCGATAATGATTTGGTGATCGATGTTCTCCAGTGTGTAGAGCATCCAGTGATGCTCTACCATGATGGGGCTTTAGTCCTAGAACGAGGCAGATTTGGCGGGATAGCACTTCCAGGTCAGCACATATGAGGCATGCTAAAGAAAATGGCATCAGGGACTAGTTGTCCTCCGCCGATGCCTCCACGAAGAGATGGAGTTCATAGCTATGGTCAGCGATGTAGTCCATGCTCCTAAAGGTGAGAGCCTGGCTGGGGGCGAAGGCATTGCCCGTGGAGATGATCTGGCTAGAGAAGCGCATATCACCTTTTGGGCCATGTCTGCAGCTCCAGCGACATGGATGGTGGCTCGAGCCATCAAAGGGCAATGGTCACACAGGATGCTGCCCCCTACTTGGCGCGCTAGTTGTCATGGGATCATAACCATGACAAAGCATCGTGTTGTTCGATGGGGTCAATGTGTGGTGTGCCGCTTGTGGCTTAAGCACTCAAAACATTTAGGGACATGAGCGATTTATCCTGGTTCATGCCTCTGAGCCCTACGTCTAGCAATTTGGCGTTTTTTGTTAAGAATGCTCAAATGAGAGAGTTCTTACAATGGAGGAATCGAGAGAGGTGTAGGGGGAAGCACTATGTTAGCTTAGGGTCCACTCAAGCTTTGGACCGAGTAGTTCTCTTTATGTTTGATAGGCCAATTGATTGATCAATCCTGTCCATAGGAGCCATGCCTACCCTATATACCGAGGAGGGCATGGGAGTACAAAATCAAGTGTTTTCTCTAGAGTTTTCACCTTGTTCTTTGGCCTTCTCTTCTACCTAGCGCCACCGGGTCCTTTGGCGTGTAGCAAGGGCTTGACAAAACCGCAACCACTCCTTGACGTCTCTACTACAGCCTAGTGTTGTCTGCCGAAGTGGAGCCTTTCCTGGGTGATCCTTCTCCTGGCTTCCTTCATATGCAAGAATCCTCTCCCACTCAGAGGGCTGATGAGCGGGCCCGGTACCCTCCACTCCACGGGCTTGGGGGAGTTCTTTGCCCTGATGCATCATGCCCCGGGCATGACCTACCGAGTGAGTGATCAATAGCGCCTCACAGTGGAGTGTTGCTTTTGCGTCTCTTAGGCCCTAGGTGCCTGATAGATTTCTTTGGAGCTAGCTTCTAGTGTAGCCCGGAGCGATTGTTCACCCTGAGCTAGAGCTGGTGAAAGGTCCTAAATGGCTAGAGGGGGTGAATAGCCTATAAAAATTCTCTACAAATACACTAGAGCAAGTGATTAGTAACCCAAATGGTGAAATGCAATTTTGCACTAGCTCTACAAGGGTTGCAAGCCACCTATACCAATAATTCTAGTTGCTATGATCTCTAGCCTCAAACAAAGGCTATGCCACTATTTGCTAAGCAAGTGAGCTCTCAAAGACTAACTAAAGAGCCTCACTAACCACTCTACACAGCAAACAAGCTAGCTCTCAAAACTAGTTACACTAAAGAGCTTAGCTACACTAGAATGTAAATACAAGAGAGTGAGTAGGGTGATTATACCACCGTGGCAAGAGAGATGAACCAATCACAATATGAATGCTAAGTCAATCACCGAGAGAATTCCAATCACAAGGGACACAAGATTTTTCTCCCGAGGTTCACATGCTTGCTAGCACGCTAGTCCCTGTTGTGTCAACCAACACTTGGTGGTTTGGCGGCTAATAGGTATCACACACACTACAAGAACCTACCCACAAGTAAGGTAACTCAATGACATGAGCAATTTACTAGAGTTACCTTTTGGCGCACTACCAGGGTGAAAGTCCTATGTTTGGTGTTGGTAATTAGTGACAATGCCTAAGTACTAATCCTATGCCTAAGTTGTATGTAGCATATGAGGATTAGTACATTCCAAGGTTGGTGGCAAGATGGACATGGTGATCATGATGGCCACACTTGGATTTGGACGCAACCCTACGTGATCAAGGCAAAGGTATATGCTTAAGGGTTGTGTTTTAGTAACCAAGACACCTAGTGGGTGTGGTTACATTATAGGATAGATAGCCGTACTATAAAGAGGGGAATGACGCGGCTATTGAACTCCTAAGTGCCTCTAGATGTGCATTTCATGATCATATGCATTTGGATAGAACTAATAACGCCTCGAAAAATGATTGTGAAAATGCCAACACACATGCACATGGTAATGATCACTTGGTGATGTTAGCACGTTTGCGACGGCGTTGGAGTTTGAGCGGTAGAGAGGGTTTGGGGTCCTCTCTCCCTCCCGCCGAGCGTGCGAGCGCGGGATTCAGGCGATTTCAGAGTAATGAAATGCCTATTTTCCACTACGCCGGAAGTTGGAAATCTAGTCGGAAAAGAAACGGAGGCGAACGGAGGTCACTGAGTGCACCGGACGCTGCACCGGACGCTGCACCGGACGCGGTCACTGTGCGACCGGCGCGTCCGGTCAGTGTCCAGTATCTGCGCTTGTTTCGGTTGTTTCATCGGACGCGGTGGCGCGTCCGGTCACAGGCCACCGGACGCGTCCGGTCGTCCAGGGAGCTTACTGGACTCCCACCGGACGCGGTCACTGTGGCGTCCGGTCGGTTCTCCAGCGCGTCCGGTCGTTAGTTCGGTTTGCGCGACTCAGTGTTGACCGGCGCGTCCGGTGAGTCACGGGACCGGCGCGTCCGGTCGTGACCAGCGCGTCCGGTCATTATGACCGGCGCGTCCGGTCGGTTGTTTGAAAACTAGCCGTTGAAGTGACCGGCGCGTCCGGTCCACGCGACCAGCGCGTCCGGTCCACGCGATTTCAGCTGGATCTCGTTCCTAACGGCTATATTCGAAGGGGTACGTCTATAAATACTCGTTGGCCGGCTCAAGGCTCCATCTCTTGGACATTTGACGTACTTGTGAGCACTTTGAGCTTAGCAACTCCCCTCCCACTCATCTCTCTTGCTTGTTTGCATATTCGAAGTGAGATTGAGTGATCCAAGTGCATTTGCATTGTGAGATAGCATCTAGTTGGCACTTGGTGGTTGATTTGCTGCGGGATTCTTGTTTCTCTTGGTGGTTGCCGCCACCTAGACGGCTTAGAGCAGCTTGGAGGCGTTGGCAAGAGTTGGTGTTTGTTCTTGGCCACCTCCGGTGATTGTGAGGGGTTTGTGCCTACCTCGGCGGAGCGCCAAAGGCAACATTAGTGGATTGCTCGTGTCATTTGCAACCTTTTGCCATTTGGTAGGTTCTTGTGGTGCCTTTTGAGAGGCTCGGTGTGAGACTGATTAGCCACCGAACCACATGGTAAAAAGGGACACAACGGGGACTAGCGTGCCGGCAAGCACGTGAACCTCGGGATAAATCTTCGTGTTATCACTTTCATATTGTGATTGATTGATCCCGGTGTTCGGTTGTCTTGGTGTTCATTGTTGATCTTATTGGTTGGCTCAATACTTCGCCCCTCGGTGATACCCTCCTAACTCTCACTTGTATTACTTTCTTAGTTATCTTTGCTAGCTAGTTAGCTTTGCTAGAGTAGCTCTTTTGTGTTGCTTGCTAGTTGTAGTGGTAGTTACCTTCTCGGTTTAACTTGTGCGGTTGAGTGCCATTTTACTAGAATTGTGAATTGGATAGGTGGCTTGCAAACACCCCATAGGCTAAGCAAAACACGCATCTCGCTATTTGTTATATTGATAAACTTGTTTAGCTTGTCTTTGTAGAAATTTTTAAAAGGCTATTCACCCCCCCTCTAGCCATCAAGACCTTTCACAGGGAAGGTACAAGGGCCGTCACAATCACTGGGAGATGGCCATAAATAATCACCAACTCATGCCAATGCTCCTCCATTGCTCCAAGCCATCTAGGTGTCGGCAAACACTAAGAGTAACAAGAACTCTGCAGCCACAGTGATCCCCAAGTGCCACTAGAAGCAATCACTCAAGCAAATACACTAGGAATCACTCCAAATCTCACTATGATAAAGAATCAATGATGGAGATGAGTAGAAGGTGATTGCTTAGACTCACAAGGATGTCAAATATGTCAAAGTGCCAAGAGAGAGAGAGAGAGAGTCCCAAGCTGGCCAAACTCTATTTATAGAGCCCCTCAAACAAATAGAGCTGTTGCTCTGCGCAGGCATGACCGGACTCGCTTGACACCTCAGCGTCTGGTCGCCAGCGTCCGATCAATGGATGGACGCCACACGTCCCTCTTTCGAACCTCATCCATTTATCTCGAACAGTCACTAGCCGATTGCTCGCGTAGTTAAGTTATGACTGGACTCACTGATCTAACGACCAGACTCTCAAACACAGAGCGTCAGGTCAAGTACAGAAAGGTTCCGGAGCTAATTTTTAGTGACCGAACGCGTCCGATCAGAGGTGACTTGACATGCCTGGTGTTTGGTACTCACCTGCTCAGCTCAGTGTGCTTCTCAGTGCTGTGACCGGACCCATGAACAATGTTCACCGTGCGTCCGGTCGTGCCTCCACTCCAGCATCCGATCGCCAAACCGAGCCACGCTGTCTCTGCTGCATATGACCGGACTCATCACCTGAGTCCGGTCCCTACGTCTAGTCAAGCCATAGAGGCTAACTGAGACCTAGGGTTTGCCACCAGACGCGTCCGGTCAAGCAGAGACTAGCATCCGGTCAAGCACCCTGGCCTCCTTTTCTTTTTCTAACTTTTTAACCGCTTCACCCTTGCTTCCAAGTTGCTAACCACAAAGTGTAGAACTTGTGTGTACGTGTGTAAGCATTTTTCAAGCATTTTTCAAGGGTCAATTGTTAGCACACTAGGTCCCTAATGCATATGCATGAATCACTTCACCAAGTGACACTCGATAACCGCTTAGCAAAAGATTTCCCCTCTTTATAGTATGACTATCGATCCTAAATGTGATCACATTCTCTATTGTGTCTTGATCACAAAAACATAAACCTCTTTGATACATTTCCTTTGATCAACACTTGATTTTTGTTTTTCTCTTTCTTCTTTTCTAAGTTGGAGCACTTGAGCTTCAAGTTTGGCCACCACCATCACCATGGCCATCATATAGCTCCAACACTCGGTGTGTACAACCCTATCTCAATCACAACACTTAGGTACATGAGTTAGTACACTAGGTTTCATCAATTATCCAAAACCAAACTAGGACTTTCAATCTTCCCCTTTTTGGTAATTGATGATAACCTTTTCACAAAGATATTCAATAAAATCTTTTTGGATTCATGTTGCTTGCCCAAACATTTTACCATGTGTAAATGATATGGAAAAGTTTTATAAACCCAAATTTGCAGCATTAGCTCCCCTACATATGTGCTAAGAGTTTGGATTTAAAAGCTTGTACATATGCATAGATAGAATGTGTGGGGAAGTAATGACTATCAAATGATGCTAATGTGTAAAGAATGAACCTTTGAAGCATGATACCAATCGGAGTTGCCATTTGAACACCATCCTTAGCACCATGATTAGTTAGATTGCTCTTGCAACACAAACACTAGATATCTCGTGAGATCAATGTTGGTATATTTTAACACACACAGATAAATCCGCAAGCGCACGGATATCGCTGTAGCTTTCACCAGGAGGTATTCCAAGTATCCTATCCATAGGAAAACGTGTGAGGCTAACTACAGTCCAACTTAACCCGGAGCAGCTACAAGACTTAAGAAAGTTAGGAGTGTAGAGGAGATCGCTAAGGTCTTCTAGTTCTAATCTCGGTAAGCTATGCCTTCTACTATTCTATCTGAGGAGATGTATTATAAGGAATAAATATAGAGTTTCTTCCTTACAAGCAACTAAAAGCCCTGCTAGTCCTATTAATGGGAGGTGGACTACAGAGGATTCAACGAAGCTATCACCTTCATGAGCTACCACCGATCTAGAAAATAGGGTGCAACCACGAGTAACCCGAGCCTAAGCACCACGCTTATACTATGAATTATACCTTAAACTACAGTCGTAGATTAAAGCACTCAAAAGAGACTCGCAAACTAGGAGAACAATATAAACACGATGCTTACTTAAATAAGAAGTTGATTACTAGAGAAATCTCAGATGTAGGTTCACTTTCGCCAAGGTATAAGCCGTAGAGGGAGCACTGATAGACCGATACCTCCTCCAAACTCTTCCCTCCTCGCCACTCTCTATTTCTAAAGACTAGATTCTAATGAGGACTAATCTTCTCTTGATAGCTGGCTCTGAGAGGTTGATCCTTTTATGGGACCCCTCTCAATTGATCCTGACTAGAGAATATAAATTCGGGTTTTAGGGATGGCTCTAGGGAGGGGGCAGGGGTCTGTTTATATAGCTCTGAGGGTGCAACATGAGCCCTTGGATCAAACCGACTTGAAAAATGGTGTAGATGCAACCCTAGGAGGTGGTGGAAGAACATTCTGGAAGCGGGCTGACAGCGGGGCCCACAAGAAGCCAGCCGGCCCCACCTGGCAGCCTCTCGGGGTCCACCATGGTGTGGTGTCTTCTGGCGTCCTCTGGAACCTTCTAGAGTAGTTTTCGTCATGGTTAAGTTTGGTTCTATTTCATGTTTTGATCCTCCTTGCCGGTTTTCTAGAATAACCCTACTGAAAATACAGATTCACCAAAACTCATGAAATTTATTATTTAAACCTTAACCTTTGTTGATGATCTCATTTGTGCCCTTATACATGTTTCTTTGGTGGTTTATAATTGACATTAGTGACCGTCAACAATCAACATTATAAGCAAGGCTCTAGTACCACTTGTAAAACATGCAAGGCACATCTAACTATCATCCTATGCATGCTAGTTTTTATTTTATCAATCATTTTCTAGAAACTAGCATACACCACACAAGCAAGGATATGGAATTTAAAAACTTGTGCCATGCAAGCAAACATATGTAATGCACATCCAAATGCAACATACAACTTTATGAGCTTGTTCCCCCTACTTGTGTGCTTCAAATTTTAATTGATCTCCTTTCTTTGTCAATCTTTCTCTTTTCACTATCTTTGTGAATTACTTTTCCCCCTTTGTCATTAATTATCATAAAAGGTGAGCTAAAATTTTAGATAGGTTAGTGTGAAACCATGTTATGTGAGGATCATTTTTCTAAATTTGGTTCAATCTAGATTACTTGCAAAAGTAATTTAACTTAGTTTGATCCAACGACAAGCTTCTTCACACCTCATTCCAGGGGTTATCTTGACAATGTTGAGTTAAACACTTATAGCTCATTTTCTAGATTAAACACTAGGTTCACAAGCCCACAAACATGTCATATGCTACCAGTAGATCATTTCAACCATAGAAGCAATAGTGGTACCATACAAGCATCAAATCCATTAGATTTTCATGAATGAGCTTAAGACATGTGAGAAATGACTAGATGCACTAAATAAGTCCTTAGCAATGGGTGAATGACATATCAATCAATTTTATCTTGCTTTACTTGAAGGAGAGGCATGTCATATAATGGGGGTGCGTCAACACATATTTGAGAAATCCAATATGTTCAATTCATTCCTTAGCTTGCAAAACCTCTTCTCATCAACTGGCTTGTTGAATATATCGGCAAGTTAAGCATTGGTGCTCACACTCTCAATGCAAATGTCCCCTTTTTGTTGATGATCTCTTATAAAGTGATGGCTAACATCTATGTGCTTTGTTCTTGAATGTTGAACCGGGTTGTTGGTGAGCTTCACGGCACTCATTGTCACATAGCAATGTCACTTGTTTGAACTTGATTCCAAAGTCACTCAAAGTAACCTTCATCCAAAGTAATTGAGCACAACAACTACTGGCCAAAATGTACTGCGCTTTGGTGGTTGAAAGTGCCACACTATTTTGCTTCTTTGATGACCAAGACACAAGTAATCTTCCCAATAATTGACATGTGCCCGATGTACTCTTTCTCTTAACTTTGCATCCTGTATAATCAAAGTCTAAATAACCAATCAACTCAAATTTAGCTCCTTTGGGATACCACAATCTAACATTTTGTGTATGCTTCAAGTACCTCAAAATTCTCTTTGTTGCCTTCAAATGACTCTCTTGGTGAGGCTTAAAATCTTGCACATATGCATACACTAAACATGACATCTAGTCTTGATGTATTCACATAGAGTAGGCTTCTAATCATAGACCGATACATCTTTTGATCCACTATATTACCACTAGCATCACTATCCAAATTTCTATTTGTCCCCATTGTTGTACTAATAGCTTTAGCATCAACCATTCTAAATTTCTTGAGCATGTCTTTGATGTACTTTCCTTAACTCACAAATGTATCATTCTTCATTTGCTTGATTTGAAGACCAAGGAAGTAACTAAGTTCTCCAATCATGGACATCTCAAACTCATTAGCTATCATCTTTCCAAACTCTTCATAAAAGTCTTGATTGGTTGAATCAAAGATAATGTCATCAACATAAATTTACAACACAAACAAGTCATTGCCTATCTTCTTGGTGAAGAGAGTGGTGTTAACCATACCCATCTTGAACCCTTTAGAGTAGAAAATCCCTTAACCTCTCATACCTTACTCGAGGTGCTTACTTCAAGCCATATAATGCCTTTCTCAACTTGTAAACATGGTTGAGCTTCTTCTCATCTTCAAAACCGGAAGATTACTCAACATAAACCAACTCATTGATATACCCATTCAAGAATGCACTTTTCACATTCATTTGATAAAAGCTTGATATTGTGGGCACAAGCATAGGCTAACAAGATCCTTATTACTTCCAATCTTACAACAGGGGCATATGTTTCTCCAAAGTCAAGACCTTCAACTTGTGTATAGCCTTGTGCTACCAATCTTGCTTTGTTTCTTCCTACTATCCCATCTTGATCTTGCTTATTCTGAAAGACCCATTATGTTCCAATCACATTATGATCCTTAGGCCTCTTAACTAATTCCCATACTTGATTTCTTGTGAAGTTGTTAAGCTCTTCATCATAGCATTGACCCAATCAACATCCTTCAAAGCTTCATCTATCTTCTTTGGTTCAATGGATGAAACAAATGAGAAATGCTCACAAAATGATGCCAATCTTGATCTTGTTTGTACACCTCTAGAAATATCTCCAATTATAGAGTCCAATGGATGATCTCTTGCAACATTTGTTGGTTGGAGCACTTGAACTTGATTGCTTACACTTGGTTGGTCATTTGGTTGAGATGATGAACTAGCCACTTGTTGTTGATCTTGCACTTGAGCACCACTTGTACTAGCTTAATTTTGATCATGAGAACCACTAGCTTGCATATTTGAGTTAGAGATCACTTGATCTTTGTTATCTTCAACTTCAATAACTTCTCTAGGCCTTATATCACCAACATCCATCTTCTTTATTACATTGGCCAATTGAGTGCCTCTCACATCATCTAGATTCTTATCTTTCTCTTGAGAACCATTGGTTTTATCAAATTCCACATCATGAACCTCTTCAAGAGTACCACTAGCCAAATTCCAAACTCTGTAAGCTTTGCTAGTAGTGGAGTGACCAAGCAAGAATCCTTCATCACACTTCTTCTCAAATTTATAGAATCTAATGCTTTTCTTCAAGATGTGGCATTTACAACAAAAAACCCAAAAAGTATATAATATTGGGCTTTCTACCATTCAAGATCTCGTATGGTGTCTTCTCCAACTTGGATGACAATAGGTGGTTGCTATAATAGCAAGCCATGTTGATTGCTTTGGCCCAAAAAGAATGACTAACATTGTATTCACTCAACATTGATCTTGCCATGTCAATCAAAGTTCTATTCTTCCTCTCAACACTGCCATTTGATTGTGGAGTGTACTTGATTGAGAATTGATGCCTAATGCCAAACTCATCACATAACTCATCAGTTCTTGTATTCTTGAATTTACTACCATTGTCACTTCTCACTTTCTTGATTGTAGTTTCAAACTCATTGTGAATTCTCTTGATGAATAATTTGAAAGTTATAAATACATCACTCTTGTCAACTAGAAAGAACACCCATGTGTATCTAGTAAGATTGTCCAGTATCACAAATCCATATTTGTTTTCATTGATGCTAGTATATGTGGTTGGTCCAAACAAGTCCATGTGCAACAACTCAAATGCCTTAAATGTGCTCATCATGCTCTTCTTAGGATTGTGTTTCTAACCTCTTTTTCTAGCTTGACATGCACTACATAGCTTATCCTTCTCAAATGTGACATCTTTCAAGCCTCTAACTAGATCATGCTTAATCAATTTATTCAATTGTTTCATTCTAACATTACCAAGCCTTCTATGCCATAACCAACCCACGCTAGACTTAGTGAGCAAACATGTTGATAATTGAGCTTCACTAGTATTGAAATCAACTAAGTATAGATTCTCATATTTAAATCCTTTGAATATCAAGTTAAAGTCATCTACACTTATGATCTCTACATCATCCACACTAAATATGCACCTAAAACCAAGATCACAAAGTTGAGCAACCGACAATAGGTTGAAATTCAAGCTCTCTACTAGTAGCATATTAGAAATGCTCAAATCATTAGATATTTAATCTTACTAAGCCCTTTGACCTTGCCTTTGCCATTATCACCAAATGTTATACTATCAACCCCATTGTTATCACTTATGTTGATAGAATTGAACATTCTTGAATCACCGGTCATGTGTTGTGTGTAACCACTATCAAGCACCCAATGCCTTCCTCTGGCTTTATAATTGACCTATAAAAGAAGATCAATTCTTTTTAGGTATCCAAACTTGCTTGGGTCCTTAAAAGTTAGTCACTAAGCTCTTTGGTACCTAAATGTACTTCTTCTTTGGGCCTAACATGAATATACCAACAAACTTAGCCTTCACACCACTAGTACCCTTGGTAAGCAAATAACAAGAATCAAACTTAATTGAGGATACATTAGCATTCTTGTTCTTGCAATATTACTCTATATGACCAAATTACTTGCAACTAGTACAAAACTGACCATTGTTCTTCACAAAATTAGTCTTGTGAGAAACAAATGTTGCCTTATCTTTTTTTGGGAGGGTATAGCCCAATCCCTCTTTGTAAAGAGATGCACTTTGGCTACCCAAGCACATAAGCAAGTGGTCCACCACCATAGGCTTTGTCTAAGGCGTGAGTGAGCTCATTGACCTCCTTCTTGAGGGTTTCATTCTCAACCATTAGTGAGCCATCACAAGTAAAACCATTACTAGTAGATGAGGTAGAAGTGGAAGTGCTACCAGAAGGATTAGTGGAGACAACAACAATAGACTCAAAGAAAGATTTATTAATTAGATCACATGTAGAGCCCACATTACATGTCACAATGACCTTCTTAGCTTGCTCGAGGAGAGACGAGTGAGCCTTTTCAAGCTTAGTGTGAGCATTCCCAAGCTCCTCATGGTCTTCCTTTAGACTCTCATAAGATGCATTGAGGTCATCAAAGGATTGCTTGAGAGCTTTGAGCTCTTTCTGTAATTCTTTGCACTCCTTTCTCTTCATCTCAAGATATGTGTGGGCATTCTCCAACATGTCCATGAGAGCCTCCTTGGAGTCCTCCTCATCATCACCACTCCTACAATCATCACTTTTACAATCATCATCACTCTTATCATATTTTACCTTGGTGGGTTTTGCCATGAGGCAAGTCGATGGAGTGTCGAAGAGAGAAGGCTTGTTGTTGATAGCAATACTTGCAAGTGCCTTCTTGGACTTTTTGTCATCATCACTAAAGTCACTATCCACCGATGATGCATCACTATCCTATGTCACCACATAGCCGCCACCTTTCTTCTTCTTTTAGAATGTCATCTTCTTCTCCTTCTCCTTCTTCTCCTTCTTTTTCTTCTTCTCATTCTTTTCCTTCTTCTCATCCTCATCATTATCACTATTGTAGAGACAATCCGCTATAATATGATCCTTGCTCTTGCACTTGTAGCATCTTCTCACATACTCCTTGTTGCTATATCTTCTCTTTCTTGCACCATAACCCTTCTTCTTCATGAATTTTCCAAACTTGCGCACAAAGAGAGCCATAGCTTCATCATCAATGTCACTAGCATCTTCATCTTTACTTGATTCTTCTTTCTTTGACTAGCCCTTGTTCTTGAATGAGGTGCTAGCCTTGAATGCCACACTTTTTTCTTCTTCACTTCATCCTTCTTCTCATCTTGGTCAACCCCTTCCCTTTTCACATGGTACGTCTCTTGTGTCATCACATTACCTAGTACTTGGTTAGGAGTTAGTTGCTTCAATCCTCCTCAAATGGTGACCAATCTCAATGTCTCAAACCTTAGAGGTAAGCACAACAAGAACCGATAAGAGACATCATCATCATTGATCTTTTCACCTAATGCCTTCAAGTCATTCACAATCACTTGGAGCCTATGGAACATCTTTGGAATACTCTCATCATCCTTCATCTTGAAGCTTATCAACTTGTCCTTGAGAATATATAGCTTTGCACTCTTGACCGCTGGTGTCCCCTCATAGGTTTCCTCTAATCTCTTCCATGCTTCACTTGCTATCTCACAATCTTTGATTTGCTCAAACACCTTTGAATAAATTGCATTGTATATGGTGTTGAGAGCCATAGTGTTGTATTGCTTATTTACTTTGTCATTGTTGATGAGGTTGGTGGGATCAATAATCTCATAATCATTCTCGATCACATCCCACACTTGATCATTGATTGAACCAAGGTACATCTTTATCTTTCTCTTCCAATAATCATAGCATGTGCCATCAAAGAACGGTGGTTTGCCCTCACGTGGTTGAACACAACTTGAGCCATCTTTTGACACCGAGGTTGTTAAGCCTTCAATCAAACGGTGACCACGGCTTCGATACCACTTGAAAGGTCCTAAATGGCTAGAGGAGGTGAATAGCCTATAAAAATTCTCTACAAATACACTAGAGCAAGTTGTTAGTAACCCACATGGCAAAATGCAATTTTGCACTAGCTCTACAAGGGTTGCAAGCTATCTATACCAATAATTCTAGTTGCTATTATCTCTAGCCACAAACAAAGGCTATGTCACTACTTGCTAAGCTAGTGAGCTCTCAAACACTAACTAAAGAGCCTCACTAATCATTCTACACAACAAACAAGCCAGCTCTCAAAACTAGTTACACTAAAGAGCTTAGCCACACTAGAATGTAAATACAAGAGAGTGAGTAGGGTGATTATACCGCTGTAGCAAGAGAGATGAACCAATCATAATATGAATGCCAAGTCAATAACTGGGAGAATTCCAATCACAAGGGACACAAGATTTTTCTCTCGAGGTTCACGTGCTTGTCGGCATGCCAGTCCCCGTCGTGTCGACCAACACTTGTTGGTTCGGTGACTAATAGGTATCACACACCTAGCCAACACTTGGCGCCACAAGAACCTACCTACAAGTGAGGTAACTCAATGACACGAGGAATTTACTAGAGTGACCTTTCGGCGCACCGCCGCGGAAGGTACAAGACCCCTCACAATCATCGGGAGATGGCCACGAACAATCACCAACTCGAGCCAGTGTTCCTCCATTGCTCCAAGCCATCTAGGTGTCGGCAAATACCAAGAGTAACAATAACTCCGCAGTCACAACGATCCCCAAGTGTCACTAGATGCAATCACTCAAGCAAATGAACTAGGAATCACTTCCAATCTCACTATAATAAAGAATCAATGATGAAGATGAGTGAGAGGTGTTTGCTTAGACTCACAAGGATGTCAAGTATGTCAAAGTGTCAAGAGAGAGCCCCAAGCTAGCCAAACTCTATTTATAGAGCCCCTCAAACAAATAGAGTTGTTGCTCTGCGCAGGCGTGACCGGACTCGCTTGACTGGACGCACCTTAGCATTCAGTCGCCAGCATCTGGTCGACGGATGGACACCACGCATCTCTCTTTCAAACCTCATCAGTTTATCTCCAACGGTTACTAGCCGATCGCTCGTGTAATTAAGTTGTGACCGGACTCACCGATCTAACGACCGGACTCTCAACACATAGCGTCAGGTCGACTACAGAAAGGTTTCAGAGCCAATTTTTAGTGACTGGATGCGTCTGGTAAGAGGTGACCTGACGCGCTCGATGTCCGGTCCCCACTCGCTCAGCTTAGCGTGCTTCTCAGTGCTGTGACCGGATGCGTGAATAGCGTTCACCATGCGTTCGGTTGCACCTCCACTCTAGCGTCCGATCGCCAAACCGAGCCACGCCGTCTCTGCTGCGCGTGACTAGACTCAGCGCCTAAGTCTAGTCCCTGCGTCCAGTCAAGCCACAGAGGCTAACCGAGACCTAGGGATTTGCCACCAGACGCGTCCGATCAAGCAGAGACCAGCGTCCGGTCAAGCACCCTCGCCTCATTTTTCCAAGCATTTTTCAAGGGTCAATTGTTAGCACACTAGGTCCCTAATGCATATGCATGAATCACTTCACCTAGTGGCACTCGATAACCGCTTAGTCATAGATTTTCCCTTTTTATAGTACAGCTATCGATCCTAAACGTGATCACACTCTCTATACTGTCTTGATCACCAAAACAAAAACCTATTTGATATCTTTGCCTTGATCAACACTTGGTTTTTATTTTTCTCTTTTTTCTTTTCCAAGCTGGAGCACTTAATCTTCAAGTTTGGCCACCGCCAACACCATGACCATCATCTAGCTCTAACACTTTGTGTGTACAACGCTATCTCAATCACAACACTTAGGGACAAGAGTTAGTACACTAGGTTTCATCAATTATCCAAAACCAAACTAGGGCTTTCAGTTCGGATAAGCGCGTGGGCTCCGGCTAGGACGAGGCTCTCATTCGGTCGGGAATACCTGCGTTATTGGTTGAGCCGTTGAGCCCCGAGCGTAGGTGACTTTGCCTCCTTAGGTTCGTCCCTCCAACATCAGGGACTTGCTTTGGAGAGGGCCACTTGCGGGCTGCTGAGCCATCCCTTATCTGCCAGTGGGTGTGTGCGAGCGCACGCTGTTGGTATAGCCCTGGCGGATTCGGAGAGTTGGTCTAGGGTTAGTCAGACTATCACGTCTTTAACCTTGGACTTAACATACCCCTGTATTAGACTTTCGCCAGCTGGTCAAACTTTTTTAAATTTAACTAGGTTCATATAAAATATTAGCAACATTTATATCTCTAAATAAAGTTATTATAAAATAGGTTCATAGTAAATATTAGCAACATTTATATCTCTAGATAAAGTTATTATAAAAATATATTCAATATTAATCTAATAATACTTATTACGCATCATAAATTTCTCCAGATAAGTTGAAAACGTTTACCTTCTCAAAAAATGTGAATAACACCCCTTGTGGAGAGAGATAGTATGAGTTAACACAGAGTCTTTTTAGCTAGGAGTTGTGTGCTCTACCCTTAGAGTATAGCAGATTGTTGGTAATTTTGACAATATTGTGTTTCGTTGAGTTGTGGCTTCTGAAAAACCGTTGTGAGCTGTGGAAACGTTACTGTGAGTTGTGGGTTATGAAAAAGCTATAAGTTATTTGGTTTCAAAGTATACAATCTACCCTCTATCTCTATCTCCCTTAAAATAATTGTGAAACAACTCTCTTTTTTTAATATTCAAAAAGCCAAAAGCTAAAAGCTGGGTCCAAGACGGTTTCCAACCCCTTTCGTTAGTTTTTGCCTTTTCGAAGAAAAACAGCTTCCAAGAGTCCAACCAAAGACAACCATTTCTCCTTCAGCACGGAGTACTTTGCTGGGCTTTATTTTCATGGTACTGGATCTTTTTTTTCCTATATATTGTTGACAAATGATAATAAATTAAGGACAACCTATTCTGCCTAGCTAGGAGTTGCGTGCTCTGCCGTCAGAGCACATCAGATTGTCAACAATTTTGAGGATGCCGGATCCATTTCCTCCTTCAGCTGGCATGGGAACCGCCAGAATACTTCTAAGTACTTTCCTAGGCTTTTATTTATTTACAATAGTACTACTAGTATTGCCTTGGCGAGATCTCAATTTTTTCTCAATATTGTTGACAAATCTCTGCAACTAAAAAGCCCCACTTGTTATCGTCTTAGTTAGCCTATAATCGCCCCGCCCGCCTCCTAATCGCCCCGCGCGCGACCCCGGCTCCTCCTCCCAACCGCCCCACCACTCCCACCTCCTCCCCAGCCGCCCCTGACCTGCGACGCCACCTCGACGATGCCGGGATGCCATCGCTGGCGAGGAGAGACCGCGAAGCCGTGATCCCCTGGCACTCCGCATACTCGCGTGACGCATCGCTGCACCTCGCCGGCCAGCGCTCAAGCGGTCGAGGAGATCCAGACTGGCCCACTCTTGCCGCCGCCGTCCTCTTGCACGGGGCGACGAGCGCTCATCCCCGCGGAGCATGCTCGGAAGAACCGCACCGAAGGTCAGATAAACATTGATAGGATCGTTTTTTTTTGTTCCTGCTTGCCAATCGATCCTGCAGAAGTGCAGAATCAAAATATTCTCCATCACCTTCATGCCACCGTCGGATGACGACGCCTGCACGCGCCGCGGCCGCCGCCAGACGACGCCCTCCCCTGCTGCATCAGACCCCAGATGACGCCTGCACGCCAGGTCTTTGTTGCCCCTCCCCTGCTGCCGAGGTATGCCCTGTTGGGTTTGTGGAAGCTGAGTAAATCTCTTGCTGTTCTCTGCAAATCCTCCTCAAAAAATCATGGCAAATCTCTTGCTGTTCTTTTCATTAATAGAAAGAAAGGTACCAAGTCATTTGAGGAGTCAAGTACAAACATAAACAATTACTAAATTTTGAGACCCTGTGGCTATAGATGAAGGAAACGAGCGGGACGGCGCGATTACGAGCGGAGCGAAGATGATAGTGCGGCCCCGAGTCATTAGCGGGGCGAGTACAACCCTTGCTGCTGGCGAGCTGGGACGCGAGCATGATCAATGGGGCATCGAATTGGAGAAGGATTGAGGAAAGGTTCCCTATCTAGGATCTTTTTTAATTTAATTTAATTTTTAGTGCTGATCTATATAATATCATTCAGATGACCTCATAGATATTTTGTTCTCACTTGATTACAAATAAATAAATGAAAACACGGGCCTTTTCCTCCCAACCATTGAGAGGTGTTGCACGTCGCTTCCACCCATCGTTGTCATTGGTGGTACCTTCGTGTTGCATCTGCTCGTCCCTCTCTAATTCTTCATTTAAGGTAACTGATGAGTTATGGATTTTCATCTATAGTGAATATTAGTTTGTGGGATGAAAACAAAATTACCACACATTGACGATGATTATAAAGCTCAGCTGGAATTTGTTTGCAAGTGACGTTCTACAGGTAACTTGATCTCCTTAATTTTTTGCCAACTGAATTGCTATCATCGAATTATGTAGGTGAATGTTAGTTTGTCCAGGCTTCCGACAGTGTTGTGCATTTGTGGAGTGGTTGTCCAGGCTCGGAAGTGAATGTTGCGGCTGCTGCTGCTTCGACCACTCCAGCATTGACTATTTTGCATGAAGAAAACAAGCAGTGCAGGTAAGGCTGGACGAAAAACTCGAAGCTCGTTAGCTCGCTCGGCTCGTGGCTGGCTCGACTCAGCTCGGCTCGGCTCGTTACGATAACGAGCCGAGCCGAGCCAAGATTTTAGCTCGTTAGCTATAACGAGCCAACTCGAGCCAGCTCGCGAGCCGCTCGCGAGCTAAACGAGCCAAGCTTTCAGGAAAAAAAGTATCAAAACTTGTATTAGTTTTTGTATTACTTCATGTCTTGTACTTTACAATTGACTAGTAACTGGTCTAGACCCTATAAATTGACTGGTAACTGGTCTAGATGCATTTCTTTTGTATTATTATTATTCTCAAACTTTAAATAAATACAAATATTATATTTTGTGTATTTTTTATACCTGGCTCGCGAGCTTAACGAGCCAGCTCGAGCTTTTAACGAGCCGAGCCGAACTGGCTTTCTGGCTCGTTACGATAACGAGCCGAGCCGAGCTGGCTCGTTATCTTAACGAGCCAGAACGAGCCGAGCCCAAACGAGCCGAGCCGGCTCGTTATCCAGGGCTAAGTGCAGGTGACTGACTGGACAGGCAGCATCTACTACCTCATCACCTAGCTGCTCTTTGACATGCCGTCAGAGCAAGTTTTGGGAGGTCATCGCTGATGTTGACCTTTGGACCATAGATGGATGTTGCATGCTATCAGTGCTTCCGTGAAAAGGATTAACAGTGAGGGAGACCGGATGCTCATACACGACAGCAAAGCCAGTGGTGAAGCTTTTTATTTTAGGCTTTGGTTGCAAGGTCATGGTGCTACTATAATAACGTAGTAGGAGAAGCTAATTCTAGGTGATCAAGGTCAGTTGTTTCCAGTCCGTGTCATTTCAAATTGTTATCTTTTTACCAATCCAAATGCTACATTATTATTAATAAAATTATTAGAAAATGGTATATGATGGAAAATGGGTCACTGCAGGTCAACAAAAGTTTGAAAATGTTGGTCCAATAGTTGTCTTCTTGTGTTTTATGACGTGGGCAGAGGAAGCCGGAGCCGATGAGGCAGAGCTGAAGAGCAGGGAACAAGCAGGTTACTACTGCTAAGAGAGGCTGCTGATGCTTGTTCTATTTGGTTAAGTGGTTATTTAGATAATTTTTTGTGTGTTTGTCCAGGTCCTTTATTCTCTGGTGTATTTTTTTCTTTTATTTAGTTGTATAAATATGCATCACCAATCACAATAGTTTCTGTTATTGGGTTGTTTGCAGCTATATTAACTGGCACGAAAACTGCTATGCTCATTTAACAGAGAAGAGTGTCTGTAGTATTAATAATGTTTGGACACATGCTAACATGGTCTAAAACGTCTACATTTGTTTCTACACTATGTAAATAGCATTATGTACAGCATTTATAAGTTATATCTCATATCTGTTAACCCTAAGATGGCCAGGCTGATGCTAATATTAATAGCATATCTAAACATCTGTTCTAATAATAGCTTGTTTATGTTTTGCCCTAAGAAGTGCCGAGTGATGGATATTTTTCTCTCTTGACATCTTCCTAATTGTTTCAGCTTGTTGTTTTAGATAAGGTTATCTAGATCGGTTGCTTACCTGCATTTGCTTTGGCCGCAATGCTTCTACGAGGTAAGCAAAGTTTTATGTCACTTTGCTTATGTTTAGAGCATTGTAAGTTATCAGCCTCCAGTAGTAATGGTTAGGTTTGACGACTTCAAGGAGGAGTTGGGCCCAATCAGTTTGGAATTTGGAGAGCTGGTCTCGATCAGTTTGGAGTTTGGAGTTGGTAACATTGTTGAAATAGAAGTTTATTCTGAAAAGGGATGTTGGCTGTGGGCTCCCTTGCTCCCATTTGATGCAGCCACGGACACCCTCATCACTTGAAGCACAGAAGCAAACCGGGCCACAGCCTCAAGACCTAGAGCCAAAATTGATTGATCCTTGTTGTGCACTAATTTTCTGAACGCTGTCATCTTTTTCTTCTTTGTAATTATTAATTACCTCAACAGAGAATTTGTTCTGAAAAGAAGAATAATTTGATTGCATTAATATTGATCTAAAGAATTTCTTGAAAAATATTGCAAATCTGTGCTTGTACTACGTTATGAGAATACTTACAAGATAACAAGAATCTTGTGTGGATCTTTTTGGTTTTGAGTGACAAGTTCACCATAATTGTGTGCTTTTGTGCTAATTGTTCATGCATGAGTAATAGTTTTGGCTATAAACATAATGTTAGATCCTGCTCTAATGATACAACACATGTTTAATTGTCATGGTGTTAGCTTTACCCGTAGCAACGCACGGGCACTCAACTAGTGACAATAAATTCTGGGAGGCCATTTTTTTCTATTCAATTCCACTGCTTGGTCTGGCCAGTTTGAAAGTTTTTTTTTACACCATCCGCCGCTGCCGATAGTCTGGCCGGTTTGAAAGTCCTCCATAGGTTCCCCAATGGTGTGGCCAGTTTGAATGTTTTTCCTCCGGCTTCCACTGTCTATCCCGATTTTTTTCCCCACATTCCAAGTAGCTCCCGATTTCTTCTATTTTTTCCTCATAATAAACCTAAAAACAAATGATAAATGCAATATTATGAGCCTTTGAACTCTTTGTCTGTCTTCAATCTCTAACCTAAGAAACAAAGATATCTATGACTAGATTATTAATGCAGTTTTGATTTTTTATTAGAAGCAAAACTTGTTATTTTTACTAGAACCTAGATTAGCCGATGGTTCAACTAAGCAAACCGTAAATTGAAATCTTGAGAAGTTTGTTTGCCAATCCAGTATAAATAAATATGTCTCTAAACTATGCACGGAGTATAATCTGTCATGTGCAAAATTGAAAGACGTCTTCAATCATAATTATGCACGGGCAATTGCATATCCGTCCTAGAAATCTTAGAGGCCGTGCCCTTGGAAAGAGCCGGTTTCAGCAGCTAGCTACCTCTGTAATTCGTAGCAGTGGACGTCGATGTAAGCTCTGTACCGGGCCGTGATCACAACCGCTGTGTAGTCCGTGTCGAACAGGGAGAGGGGCCACGCCACCGCGTATGCATGACCACGTGAATGTGGTGCTGCTAGCTTTAGCTAGGCACACGAGCACCACCCTGCAGCGACACGCCCGTCCCACCACCGTACCGCTGCCTGTGGAGCTAGGAACAAGGCCTGTGTTTAGTTCCCTGAAAAGACAGAAAATGTATTGTAGCATGTTTTGGTTTTATTTGGCAAATAATGTCCAATCGTTGACTAATTAGGTTCAAAACGTTCGTCTCGCAAAGTACAACCAAGCTGTACAATTAGTTTTTAATTTCATCTATATTTAGTACTCCATACATATATCGCAAGTTTAATATGACGGGAAATTTTTTTTACATAGTATATTTTTTCTGAGGAACTAAACACAGCCAAGGACGCGATCGAGAAAAACGACCCCGCAGTACAAGGGGAAAAGGCGAGAGGCTTTCCGGCGACCCACGTGTGGCCCGCTCTCCCGCGAGGATAGGGACCGCGCGTGCTGTTGACTTGACGATCCACACACAACTTGGTGGCGAAAAAACGTTGGAGCTGATGTTAAAAGTGATAGGGACCCATCTGTAATGGCACTTTGTTCATGGAAATGCGATGCAACGATAGGATAGTTAGATACGATACGTAAGGGGGCAAGGCAAATAAATCTTTGCGAACAGAAGGTTGATATGCATCCTTGTGTGTTAAGTTTGGGATGAGTAAATGTCAAATAACCAGTTTTGGTTGAGTTTAGAGACTAATCAATGCACGAATGTGTATGTGCAACATGTCTCTTGGCTACATTGGTGTGAAGATGTGGAGCACAGAGATAGTGGATGAGTATGGAGAAGGTTAGAAGGTTAAGTGGAGTGCCAAGTAAATAATGTACTCATCCTTTGATGATATCTGTGTAGACACTTGGTCGGACCACAATGGATCTTCCGCCGCTACCGCCTGCTGGTGAAGCGATAGGGCTCAACAATCAGTATACATTACATTTAGTTGGTCAAGATTATGTTACAATTTCACTGCCATCTAGTAGTAAATATCAAGATATATTGCAGTTCCACTGGACCCAAAAGTGAACTGTTTGTTTCCTTACTAGGTTCGAATCTTTGATTTTTGTGTTTAATACGAAATTATAAATAAGCTATCCATATACTCTTTCTCATTGAGAGTTATTTGTTTTAAGACAAACAAGAGCTGATGGAAAGGAGTTCTTTCGTCAGGTCAGGTATGTGCAGAAGTGCTTTTTTCCAAGTATTCAGTTTACCAATAGATTTTTTTTCTTAGAAATATACTCAAGCCTTGTGAGTGTAATATTTGATAAGAGTTAATTTCAGGAGTTTGGTGTACTTAGTTTTCTTTCTGAAATTATCATCATGTAGTGCCTTCAAGAACTGCACATAGCCGCACAGTAGGCTCAATTGATTCCGAGGATCTTGTTTTCCAGAAATCTTCCAAGTGCGTGATTGATTTCCCTCTTTAACTGTTGTACATGCAGAAATTGACTGTCATATGAGCAGTTTGGTGGATTCCTGGCTAATGTGAAGGAGCTGAACGCATACAGGCAGACCAGAGAGGTATAAATGGATCAACACTGAGTGAACATTTGTTTGGGGATTTATGAACTAATCTTCTGATCCCCTTTTGATATTCGTTGAATGTCTCTTACAGGATACCTTAAGAAAGGCTGATGAGATCTTCGGTCCTGAAAACAAGGACCTGTACACCATTTTTGAGAGCCTAATAACTCGCAACATTCACTAGTCTCCTCAAGGGTTGAAACATTACCCATGATTACTAGTGATTCAAGTTTTACCGGTATATTGTGATTACGATATTCATCGCTTTTGGTATTTGAAGTATGTAGTCTGTTGTGGATTCTTGGTATATAGTTCTACAGTTCTTTTTTCATGCTTATGTCCATGTAGAGTCCTGGGTTTGTCTGGAAGCAAAAATTTATATTCTAATACAAATGGAGGAAATATTGGAATAAAGGGAAATACATTATTTGTCTGATATTTCTTGAACATAATTAGTAGACTACAAAAGTGAAACAAGTGCAGAACAAAAGTTTAACATCCAGCAGAGTACGTGGAATCCATCTTAAGATAAATTTATTGCTTATTAAAGCCCTTTCATATAACTGTAACTGTGTTGAGTATCTCCTTTAATTTTGTGTACTATGCTATAAGATTGTGAAATATGATGTAAACTGTTTTGTTTTTTGGCATCTAATCTTTAATTCTTTTCCAGCAATATTCAACAAATACATTGCTTATTTTCTATCCTTTGCTATGTCTGCGCCTAAATGTTTTTGTGGCCTGCTCCAAATTGCCTTTTGATCTTCAAAGCTCCCAACAACAGCAGATTGCTTATCGTTAGCCAAAGAATCTGCCAAATGGTTGTGATATGCTCCAGTATTCAAACTATATAATACATTCACTGGCTTTGCGCTCTCCTTGACCAAAATCTGACCATTTGTGCTTTCGGTTGTGTTGGCAACAATGCATATTGGCTTCAGTTTCACAGAGGGTTCCAAGTCAGATCCTTTGACCATGTAAACTGCACCAAGAACTTCTCCAAGAAATATGTCCTATAGATGAAAGAGTTTACACAGACAGATCATAAAAATGATCAAAGACTAGGTTAGCTGTCTACAGTTCAACATAGGCCAATTAAATAAGAAAATTATGTTTTTTTAAAATTTTTCATAAATTAAACTTCTCTAAATCTGATCAATTTTATAGAAAAATATATTAACATTTGCAGTACCAAATAAATGGATTTTTCCTCGAGAACATGCCCAGTTGACACGACCAAATAAATGGATTATGAAGACATATTTCATTAAAAATTTAATAAAACTAATTTGAAATCACAGATGATGTATTTTTCTACAAACATAGTTTAAGTTAAGAGAAGTTTGACATAGAACAAACTAAAATAATATATATTTTTTGGAACAGAGGGAGTATTCGGCTATGGAACAAATTAAAGTTACTAATGCACTTTTGCCATAGAGGTCACTTACCATGTGGTGATAGATTTTCTGCTTCCTCTGAAGTTGGTGAAGCAGCAATAGCAAACGATGGACAAGCTTTGACTCGGGAGTATGCTGGGTGCGTTGCTTCAAAGCTCCAAGGACATCATCAAATGAAGCAACCTTTCGTTGCACGGTAAGAGGAATGAGTGTGATATTCAGACTAGATTCTAGTACTGTCTTTGCGGCCAGTGGATCGAGGAACATGTTGAACTCTGCATATCTGTTGGAGGGAACATTGAACACATTTCCCTTCTCATCACCTCCATCTCTAATGAGTCCACCGACAACATAAACTCTCTGCACACAGAATATAAGATTTTATATAGTAAAAATCACTTTTGCATCTGAATTTCATCACCGGTCAGAAGTTCCTTCGAAGTCTCGTACTATTAGGTGGCAAAAACAACAGACCTCTATGACAGAGCTGGCGGCCATGTCAGATAGTGAAATGCTGGCAAGATTGGTGAGAGGTCCGCTTGTAAGAACTGTGATCTTCTGACCTGGACCAAGTTGCTTCCTAACTGACTGCCAAACATCAAAAGCATGTGGCTGCCGGCGTTCGGGATGATCTAAATCATCAGAAGTGAACCTAATCATGAAATGGACAGATGTGAAATGTTTTATGACAAGCATTACCATTCATATAAAGCGGCATTCAGTAGAGTGTTTACCTTCTAGGACTTCTTGGCAACGACCGAGCCAGTCCATACAATGTGTCTGAATCTACAAATCCACCACTTCCAAGAGGGATAGCATAAGAATTGTTGCAACCAAGGGTTGGACTGCCCATTGCAGTAGTATTGCCAAGACCGACTGGAATGTCGTCACGGCCCATCATATGTAGAACATCATAAACAATGTCAATGCTAGCACTGTTAGCCCAGCCGTTTGCATTGATCAAAACAGCCTAAAAATGATGAGCAGATGTTTGTCAGGCATTCAGTGTACAAAAGAAAGCGAACCACATTATTAGCTGCAACATTTTGTAGTTTGGGACGTATATTTCTCTCACCTTCAGATCAATTTCATGTCTAGGTTCTTTCAGGAGGTATATGAGTGACACAAAATCTCCAGGGCTCATGTCCATGTCAAAAATGACTGGCTTGCCCCTAGTAACATTCATGAAATCCGGCTTGTAGAGAACCTCTCTGTAATATGGAAACTGTGTACTTATGTTGAAACGTCCAGTGTTTTTTGGGAGATTTAGAACCTGAAAAAGATATTGGTGGCATTTGTGAGCTTGGCCTCTGACATTGCGACTTGTGATTTTCAGCCAAAAAACACGCGAAGTATGCTTGTTAGTTACCTCTAGGAATCTCTCCGAAAATTCCTTATCCAGTGGGCTATTCTTATTGGTGTTCGGCTTCGCGCTTGTTGCGACAAGCACCTGAACTGCTTCTGGACCGGACACTTCCTTAGTGTACCCATCCTAATAAGTTGAAATGCAGGTTTTCAGGCATCAGAAGTTTGTCATGCCATGCATAGATAATACTGTATTTTGCATCGATCCAGTACAACTCTTAATTATATTACCTGGCATCTGCCTCTGTTGCTTCCCGGCACCAGACAGAAGGGATCTCTGATCCCAGTCTGAGCATGGCCACTGTGAACTCCACCCTCTTGCAATCCAAACTTGGGAGCAGTTCGTCCATCGAAAAATGGGTTAGAGCCGTCACGCACACCGTATGGTTTGTTGGATGTTACCACGGTGATGTTCATGTACTCAAGCTCGGCAAACTCATTATTGCCGCTGCCCGTTTCGTCATGGCGCATGCTTGAGAGGGCCACGCCGGCGGCAAATTGGTCCCACATGTAGAAGCCCTGCACCAGGAGAAAGGAACGACGAAAGAAGCAGCGTAAGAAATTCATCCATGGAAACAGCAGCGTGCAGCGTCTTGCAACGCAAGCGTACGTCAGACTGTCAGAGGTGGGACGGAAGAAGAGCTCAGACTTGCCGTGTGGTCATGGCTGTCGGACCGCCTCCTCCGCTGCGCCAGAACCCCGTCCAGCGACAGGAAACAGTACTGTGCCTCGTATGTGCTCTGGCGCCGCCGGAACTCGGAGTAGAACGCCTCCGTTACGGGGATCGTGTTGGTCGCGTCGAGAGGGATCATGGTGACCGGGACGCCGGAGTGGAGCACCTGGTACGCGGCGAAGGGGTCGACGAAGACGTTGAACTCGGCGACCGGGTTGGCGGCGGTGGCCGTGAACAGGTTGCCCGCCACCCTCACGCCGCCGCCGGAGACGTAGACGTGCTCCACGTTCCGCCTCAGGTGCGGGCGCGACATCAGGAGGAGCGCGAGGTTCGTGTGTGTGCCCAGAAGGAGCACCGACGTCGGGCCGGCGGACAGCGCCTCCGCCATCACCCGCTGCGCCGTGGGCTGCTGGAGCGGCCGGTACCCCCGGGAACCCTGCGGGAGGAAGCCCTTCCGGACCCCGAAGTTCGTGTCGACGTCCAGCCTCCCCGAGAGCGGGATGGCCTGCCGGTACCGGCAGCCGCCGGCCGTCGACATGCCCTGCATGCGCGCGCACGTCGTAAAATGCATGGTAGTAGCTTGGACTTTGGAGCTAGCTAGCGGCCGGCGCTGGTTCTTGGATCTACTATAAGATAATGGTTTCTGTGTGCGTATCAGTAATTACGTAGGTACCTGGTCGACAATTGGTAGGTAGCCACCGACGTTGCGTTGTACGTCGCCGGCGTAGGATATCCCGCCGTCGCCGCCGACGCCGACGGGGATGTCGTCGCGGCCCATCATGTAGAGGATGTCGTAGAGATGGTTGACGGCGTGCCCGGCGTCGGTCCACGCGTTGGCGCTGATGGTAATGGCCTGCATTGTTCACGACAATAGTGACGCACTAGCCCGACCTTGGCTGGAAGATGGCTCTCAAATTGACGGCCACGAAGGCGTTGAAACATGGCTACTGCAAGAAGATAGTCAATGCCAAGATGCGCCATCGCTGTCCCTGTCCATAGTCTATCTACACCACTATTTTTATTTTTTCTCTCTATCTCTTTTACCTAGTGATCCAGCAATGGCGATGCAATAAACAATTGACGCGCGTGCGCATGGGGTTGAAAATTCATCGGAGCTAGACCATTCCGTCAGACACGAAAACTATATAGGATACTATCTCCCTTAGAAAGCGATGTCTCTTGTTTTGTTTTCTTCAGTTCAGTAGTTTTAAGTTGTTAGTTCTTTCAGTAGCTTTCCGGTGCCTGCTCCGTGCACCTTGGTGGTTTGGAGCTTTGTCTCAAAAAAAAACCTTTTTGTAACTTTTTTTTCGTCTAATAAAAATCCAGTAAAACTTTTGCCGCCTTTCTAAAAAAAATATAGGATACTATCACATCATATAGCTCGGCCGGCCTGCGCAGACAGACGCAGAATCAAGTCGAGAGGCGGCCATACGTTACCGGTTACAGTTACAGCTATCCATGCCTGATGACGATGTCTCTATCTCCAGAGAGCAGTGATCCATTACCTCTAGAATCCACGCCACATGGTTGACGAGAGAGAGAGAGCTTCGTTGGATCCGTAGAATAATCAGAGTCTCTACTCGATTACTAGCGGACGGATCCACTCGGAGATTGACGCGCAGAGCGGCGGTGACACGTAGCACACGGGCCACAAGGGGGTAGAGAGAGAGAGGGTGACATGGCACCAACCTTGACGTCGAACTCGGACCGGTTCTGCTTGAGGATGTAGAGCAGCGCGAGCAAGTCGTCGGTGTCCATGTCCGTGTCCACCAGGAGCCGCCGCGGAGCAGCTGCCGCACCGGCGGCCGATACTGTAAGGAACAGCACGGCCACCGCCGCCCGTAGCTGGGCACTCCTGCTGCTCCCTTTCCTCGGAGCCGTCGCCATGGAGGACAGTTTGGTGCACGCAAGCGTGGGAGGGTCAGGGGCTCAGGGAGAGTGTGGTAGGCTGGTAGCAGCTAGCAGCCTAGCACCTTGGAGCGACGGGGAAGGTTGCCCGTTGGACTCTTCTTCTCGCTGCCTTTCTGCATGACGGAGGGGGTTTGATGGGTGCGCGCATTTTATAGCTCCACCATCACCTCCCATCTCTCCCCGTGGGCGTCCATGGACAGCGGCTGCAGTGGTCGCTAGATCACTATACAGCAAGTGAGGCGCGTACACACCTGCTGAAATCCTAGGATCTTAAATTGCCCAACCAAATCCGGGCCTTAGCTTAGACCGTGGAAAGTTAGAATTTTTCTAACTATAGCACTTTCGTTTGTATTTGACAAATATTGTTCAATCATGGTTTAACAAGGCTCAAAAGATTCGTCTCGTGATTTACAACTAATCTGTGTAATTAGTGATTTATTTTACCAATATTTAATGCTTTATGCATACATCCAAAAATTGATGTAACGGAGAAAGTGGAAAAACTTGGAATTTGGAAGGAAAGAGAACAAGGCCCCGTATCGCATAACTTGGAGCTACAAGTCCACCTGCTAGCTCACTATAGACCATTTCGCATAACTTGGAGCTACAAGTATCTAAGAGATCTTAGAAATCTATGCATTTATTAGAGCTAGACCTCTACCAGTCAAGGGTCTTAAAAAGGACAACACTAACTTTACAAATCTCTATTAATTATCATACATTATGGATGAAATTTACAAACATATCCCTCTCATAGCCTTGGCCCTTCCCTAGGTTCTACAAGAGTTATTTGCAAAAAAAAGTTTCTGCAAGAGTTAAATATTACTCGCTCTGTCCCAAACTAAGGGCTCATCTTACACTTTTAGGAGTCAACCGATCTAAACTTTAACTAAATTTATAAAAAAATAGTATCAACATTTATATCTCTAGATATGTTTACTATAAAAATATGTGACGTGATTAATCTAATGATATGTATTTGGGATCATAAGCATTATTATGTTTGTGTATATATTTAGTCAAACTTAAAATTATTTGACTTTTCAAAGTGCGTGATGAGCACTTACTCCCTCCGTCCCAATATAAGTGACGCTATGAGATGCGTAGTGGTCGAACTTTTTCAATTTTGACTAGGTTTGTAGAAAATATTCGCAACATTTATATCTTCAAATAAGTTTATTACAAAAATATATTAATTTATCTAATCATACTAATTATGCACCATAAATATTAATATTTTCTTATATATGTTTGGTCAAATTTAAAAACATTCACTTCTCAGAAAGTGAAAATGACACTTATTTTAGGTTGGATGGAGTATTTTGGGACGGAATGAGTAGGTCCATCTAACGCTATAATAAGAATTAATTTAAGAAAACTACTCTTATTTCCTCCATTCCAAATTATAAATTATTCAGACTTTTATAGTTACATAGTTTCTACTGTGTATCTAGCTTTTATAGTTACATAGTTTCTACTATGTATATAGATATAATGATATCTAAGTGTATAATAAAAAGTTTGTACCTAGAAAAAATAGAACAGCTTACAATTTGAAACAGAGAGACAGAGTAGGTTTTAGAATACTACGGATAAAAAAGTTACTAGAAGAGAAGCATGTAGTTTTTCGCAATAAGGTGCCAAAATAGTTGTAGGTATGCAACAGGCTCAAAATTTTGCAGCTTTTTGCAACCGGGCGTCAAAATACATGTTCTAACCTTTTTTTTTTCTTGCTGAAGTAACGCGAGAAACTCCTAAATAACATTCCGCTGAAGTAATTAAAAAACTGAAACAAATGTCACGGGAGCAATGCAACACTGCAAATATTAATTATTCGTGACAAACTCGTAATTAACATATAATTGAAGAAAAATTGACATCATGTATAACATGGAAAACTAACAGCAAAAAAAACATTAATATTCTTTCCATTCTAAATTGTAAGTCGTTCTAACTTTTCTAATTGTGTAGCTTTTGCTCCGTATATACATCCCTCCGTCCCAAAGTAACTATCGTTCTCGTTTTCTGTCAAACACTTTTAACTTTGACCAAATATATACAAGAAAATATTAATGTTTATAGTACATAATTAATATCATTAGATAGATCGCTGAATCTATTTTCATAATAAACTTATTTGGAGATACAATTGTTCTTAATATTTTATACAAACCTAGTCAAACTAAAAAGAGTTTGACCGGCACTAATGCCATAGTGACACTTATTTTGGAACATAGGGAGTATATTATGTCTACATGTATAGTAAAAACTATATATTTAGAAAAGTCAGAACAACATGCAATTGGAATGGAGGGAGTAGATTTAATAGATGCACATAGTAGAGATAAGGAAAACCTAATTGTTGGTGCAATTAGGGACCCACTTTACATTTGGTGGGGTTATGACACATAGAATCAGGCTCGGGATAACTTGATCGGCCCCACCGAAGGTGAAGTTGGGCAACTGACGACTATGGTCCTAGTCCTTCGACCACTAGGGAGCACCGAAGGTTTGTCACCTGACACATTTGGCAGCAATTCTATTTATTCTCGCAGGAATTAGAAACACTTGTAGTTACCAAATTCTCTGCTGATGAGGGGGGTATGAACAATCCAGCAGGTTTGGGGTTTGACAATCAACTTGTAGTGATGACAAGTTTCCATTTTTGGTATATGTGTGAGGTGCTAGAAACTCGTGGACAAGCAATCTTCCCCTAGACCTAAAGTGTCTCTAGTCCCTGTAGAGCAAGTAGCAACACCTCTAAAAATGGTGTTTAAGCTAAGCACATCCTTCCACCAAAAGGTGTCCCTTGATGACACTAGGTGTTACACCTTTGAGATATAATAAGTAGATGAAATCAGGTGCACCAGTTGCAATCTTCCAGCATAATTAAAGAAGACAGAGCTTCCTGATAAACACCTCTCAATCCAACAGATTAGAGGAGCAAAGTCCTTTACAAAGGGTTTTGTGGTATCCAAAGGTAACCTAAGGTTGGTAAGGGGGAGATCTCCTAGGGTGTAGGTAAAAACACCAGTTAGGAGAGGCACCTTGTCTTCCCGTACATTTAGAGGAATGAGGCAAGACTTGTGATAACTCACTTTTAACCCAGTGTCTATGTCAAAGGAGTGTAAAAGAGCTTTAAGAGACAAAACAATTGTTTGGCATCTGCTTGCATGAAGAGGAGGGTGTCATCGACGGATTGAATAATTGGAAATTTCTCAATGTCCATTCTAGGGATAGGTATCCCAAGATGACCTTGTTGGCAGGCCTTATTACTAATACTTTGGAGAAGGCCAGCTGCCAAAAGGTGTGGGAGGAGTGGATCACCTTGTTTGACACCTCTCTCACATTCAAAGTCTTTATGTGGCACTCCATTTAGAAGGATTGTTGAAGTTCCCAAAGAAAGAATTTCTTTGATCCATTTATTGCACTTCGTGGGGAAGCCCTTAGCCTGCAAGATCTGTAAGATGACCTCATGTTCAACTGTATCAAAGGCCTGTTCAAAATCTAGCTTAAGTAAGATAATTTTTCTTTTGGAATGATGGCACTAATGTAGATACTTAAAAGCCTAGGCTAAGCAATCATGTATAGTTCTGCCTTGTAGGAAACCATATTGATTTTGGTGAAGCACTCTAAGAATAAACTTTTGCAGTCTGTTGAAAGGTCCTAATGGCTAGAGGGAGGGAATAGCCTATTAAAAATTTCTACAACAACACTAAGACAAGTGATTAGTAAATAAGATGGCGAAGCGAATTTTGCTCTAGCACTACACTTGTGTTGCAAGCCACCTACCCAATTCTAATCTCTATGATCTCTAGTATATCACGCAAGGGCTAAGTCACTAATTTACACCTAGGTGAACAAGCTAGCAAGAGAACTACAACTAAAGAGCTACACTAGCTACACTAACTAGCTACAACTACCACAAGCTCTACACAAGTAAATACACAAAGTAAAGCAAGAGAGTGGTAGAGGTGATATACCACCGTGGAAAGTGATCAATCACAATGAATACCAAGAATACCAAGGAGTTAATGATGACACAATCAATTTTTCCTTCGAGGTTCACTTGCTTGCCGGCAAGCTAGTCCCGGTTGTGGCGATTCACTCACTTGGAGGATCACGCGCTAATAGGCATCACACGTATAACCCGCAACCGGGTGCCACACAACCAACACAAGATGAGGATCCACAAGCCACAAGCAATCCACTAGAGTTGCCTTTGGCGCTCTGCCGAGGAAGACACAAGAACCCCTCACAATGATCGGAGCCGGAGATAATCACCTTCCTCCGCTCGACTATCCATCAATCACCGAGCCATCTAGGTGTCGGCAAACACCAAGAGAACAAGATCTCCACCAGCCCAAATCTACCAACTAGTGCCACAAGATGCTAGAACACTAAGCATACACTAGAGGCTCTCCAATCTCACTCAAGATGATGAAATCAAGTGTGAAAGTGAGTGGAGTGGTGTGCTCAGCCTCAAAGGGTGTATGCAACTGTTAGAAGTGCCAAGAGAGTGGCCAAGGCTGGCCACCCACCTCTATTTATAAGCCCACAAGCAAATAGAGAGATTACCCCTTTGAGTCAGTTTCTGTAGAGGCACCGGATACGGCGGTGTGATCACCGGACATGGGGTGGCGGTGCCCCTCCAACGGTCATCCAACTAGTCGTTGCCACCCTAGCCCAGCTGCTCGGTTTCTCTCCTCTCTAGAAAATTAGGGCGGTGCACCGCCATGGGGTGGCGGTGACCGCGGTGGTGCCCAAGCTAGTTATCCCTGCTCTCTGTTGAAAAATGGTAGTGCTACCGGATAGGGTGGCGGTGCCAACGGCGGTTCACCATCGCGCCTGGGGCGGTGCACATCGCCACGTGCGGTGCCAGCCCCCAACTTCACTTCTCTCGCCTGACTCCAGGTGAGCACCGCCCTAGGGTGGCAGTGCCACCGGACAAGGGATGACGGTGCCCCCTCAGGGCAAAACACAACTGCCCCCTCTCGACCTCCAGCCGGTCACCGCCCTATGGGTGGCAGTGCACCGGACAGGGGGTGGCAGTGCCACCAGAGGCAGCACCTCAACCCCTTTTTTGCCTCCTTTGATTCCTTTGCAAATGTGCCAACACCCCAAGTGTTTCACCATCACATGCAAGTGTGTTAGTATTTTTACAATCATTTTTCAAAGGTTAATCACTTCTCACTAATTGTGCATGAGGCCTAAAATACATATGCAAGTTTTCCAACACCTAGTGGCACTAGATGATCGAGTTGTCTGATAAGAGCTCCCCTCTTAATAGTACAACGATTTATCCTAAATGTGATCACACTCTCTATAGTGTCTTGATCACCAAAACAAAATGGCCCTATGGATATCACCTTTGCCTTGAGCCTATTTTATTTTTCTCTATCTTCTTTTCCAAGGTCCGGAGCTTGATCATCATCACATGTCCACACCATCACCATGGACTTCATTTCATGTGGCCATCTCCATCCATGAGTGCCACCTAGCTCCTTCACTTGGGTTGGTCCAACCTATCTTAAATCCACACTTAGAGCATAGGGTTAGTCCAAATAGGTTTCATCAATTAATTAAAACCAAACTAGGGCTTTCAATCTCCCCCTTTGTGGTAATTGATGACAACCTCTACAAAGATATGGAATAAATTCAAATTCAAATCCATGTTGCTTGCCCAAGCATTTTTACCATGTGTAAAGGATTTGGACTAGTTTTATGAACCCTATTGGTAGCATTTGCTCCCCCTACATATGTGCTAAGGGTTTGGATTGAAGCTCGCACATATGTATAGATTTGAGTTGTGGGAGAGTAGTGTCTACCAAATGATGCTAAGATATAAGAGATGAACCTTTGAAGCATGATACCAATCGGAGTGCACCAAAATATACCACCCTTAGCAGCATTGCTAGTTAGATACCACTTGGAATTTCTTGCAAAACACAAACACTAAATACCTCGTGAGATCAACATTATATGCAAGGTTCTAGTACCACTTGTAAAACAAAACCAAGGCATATCTAACTATCCTATGCATGCTAGTTTCTCATTTCATCAATCATACCTACAACTAGCATACACCACACAAGCATGGAATTTTAATTTAAAAACTTGTGCCATGCAAGCATACATATGTAATGCACATTCAAATGCATCAAATAAGTTTATGAGCTTGCTCCCCCTACTTGTGTGCTCAAATTTTAATTGATCTCCTTTCTTTGTCATATTTCTCCCCTTATGTTACCTCCCCCTATCTTTGTAAATTACTTCTCCCCCTTTGTCATCAATGACCACAAAGATTCAATTTTAGATAGATTAAGATTATCAATGTCAATCAATGGGATGAGGATCATCTTTCTAAATTTGGTTCAATCTAGAACACTTGACAAAGATATTTAATCAGTTTGATCCAAGGACAAGCTTCTTCACACCTCATTTCAAGGGTTATCTTGTACCATGTTGAGTTAAACACTTATAGTTCATTTTCTAGATAAAACACTAGGTTCACAAGCCCACAAATATGTCATATGCTACCACTAGATCAAGTCAAGCATAGAAGCAATAGTGGTACCATACAATCATCAAATTCATTTAATTTTCATGAATGAGCCTATAAGACATGAGGAATGACTAGATGCACTAAACAAGTCCTTAGCAAAGAATGTATGCATGCCAATCAACTTTTATCTTGGATAGCTCGAAGGAGAGGCATGCCATATGAGTGGGGGTGCATCAACACATATTTGAGAAATCCAATATGTTCAACTCATTCCTTAGCTTGCAAAACCTCTTCTCATCAAATGGCTTGGTGAATATATCAGCAAGTTGATCTTCGGTGCCCACTCTCAATGCAAATGTCCCCTTTTTGTTGGTGATCTCTTATAAAATGGTAGCAGACATCAATGTGCTTTGTTCTTGCATGTTGAACCGGATTGTTGGTTAGCTTGATTGCACTCTCATTGTCACATAGCAATGGCACTTTCTTGAACTTGATTCCAAAGTCATTCAAGGTGGCCTTCATCCAAAGTATTTATGCACAACAACTACCGACGGATATGTATTTAGCTTCGACAGTTGATAATGCAACACTATTTTGCTTCTTTGATGACTATGAAACAAGTGATCTTCCCAACAATTGACAAGTACCCGAAGTGCTCTTCCTTTCAACCTTGCATCCCACATAGTCAAAGTCCGAATATCCAAACAAGTTTAAACTTTGCTCCTTTGGGATTCCACAAACCAACATTTTATGTATGCTTCAAGTGCCTTAATATTCTCTTTGTAGCCTTCAAATGACTTTCTCTTGATGAGGCTTGAAATCTAGCACACATGCACACACTAAACATCACATCTAGCCTTGATGCGGTCACATAGAGTAGTCTTTCAATCATAGATCGATGCAACTTTTGATCCACCAAGTTTCCACTTGCATCACTATCCAAATTGCCATTTGTTCCCCTTGGTCTGCTAATGGCCTTGCTCTCATGCATGCCAAACTTCTTGAGCATGTCTTTGATGTACTTTCCTTGACTTATAAATGTACCATTCTTCCATTGCTTGATTTGAAGACCAAGTAACTTAACTCTCCAATCATGGACATCTCAAACTCATTAGTCATTATCTTTTCAAACTCTTCACAAAAGTCTTGATTGGTTGATCCAAATATAATGTCATCCACATAGATTTGCAACACAAACAAGTCCTTGCCAATATTCTTGGTGAAAAGAGTGGTGTCAACTTTGCCCATCATGAACCCCTTTGAGAGTAGGAAGTCTCTCAACCTCTCATACCATGCTCTAGGTGCTTCCTTGAAGCCATACAATGTGTCGGGTACTACAATTAGGGGTACCCAAATTGTGATGGAAAATCACCCGGCCTCCCCATTTAAGGGAAAAGATCAACAAAAGAGAGACGGGCTAAACTCCCCCTTGCTGGGTCTCCAGCAAGACATGTGAGCGAGCCAGCCCATCTCCCCACTTCACCCGAGGCCTCACTCAAAGGGGTCTCGGAACACCTCCGATTCACCCGAGGCCTCCGCCCTAGGGTCTCGAACGCAGGCCGACCCCCGGCAACATCACCGCCTCGCCCGAGCCCTAGAGGCAGCATTGTCCGTCTTCGACTCGCCCAAGACCGGCCTCTAACGCCGCTCCCCCATTGGCGCGCTCGAGACCCCCTATGACGTCACCCACGTTCTCGCGTCTGCCCAACTGGACAGGCCAGGAATGACCAGCGTCAAATCACCACGCCATCGTCTGTAACAGGCATGGGGAAGAGCTGCTGACCACTATGCCACCCATACTGGCACTATACGCATGATTAGTGCGTGCGCAGTGTATGGAACAACTGCCCTGGGCCACTATTCCCACGATCAGGATAAGATCGCACTGCACTTCCTGCTTCCGAGGCCTCGGCCCTCCACCCCAAGTCAAACTACAAGGACAAACACGCCACGCCGGCTATAGGACCAGGTATAACAAGACATGTTGCTACAATGCCAAAAGATAGAGACCACTCCTTCAGCAGTGGCACACGTACCAGAACACGTAGCAGCAGTACCAGAAGTACCAACGCCATGCCTCCACAGTGCAGACCACGCCGCCACCAGATAAGGCCCTTCCGAGGCCTCTAGGATTCTCCACTGGCAAGGTCACAACATATGCCAACATCATGTAACCCTGCACCTCCTTGAGACTATAAAAGGAGCATGCATGGATCATTCCAAGAGGTCAAACACATCACAACTCAACTGAACCACCATAGCAACACAACGTGAGATGCGAGCAAGCTACTCTCCTGGACCTTGCGAGGTCACCAGCAGAGTCGCACGCACCTCGGTGCAAGATAATACAAGCCTTGAGACTTGGGAGCTCCTCCCTCTCTCACGTCTGCTTGTAACCCCTACTACAAGCACCTCGGTGCAAGATAATACAGAACTCTCCTCCCCCACTGGACGTAGAGCATTTCTCGGCTCAAACCAGTATAAATCACCTGTGTCCTTCTTGCACACCATTTGGACTCCTGATGCGCAGACACTCATTACTCGTTGGTGCTAGGACCGCCGTTTCTTGCACCGACACAATGCCTTCTTCAACTTTATAACATGGTTGGGTTTCTTATCATCTTCAAAACCGGGAGGTTGCTCAACATATACTTCTTCATTGATGTAGCCATTGAGAAATGCATTCTTGACATCCATTTGATAGAGCTTGATATTGTGGGCACAAGCATAGGCTAGCAAGATTCTAATTGCTTCCAATCTAGCAACCGAGGCATACATTTCTCCAAAGTCAAGACCTTCCATTTAAGTGTAACCTTGTGCTACCAATCTTGCTTTGTCCCTTACTACTATCCCATCTTGATCTTGCTTGTTTCTAAAGACCCATTTGGTTCCAATCATATTGTGTCCCTTTGGTCTCTCCACTAATTCCCATACTTGATTTCTTGGTCACTCCACTAATTTCCATACTTGATTTCTTGTGAAGTTGTTCAATTCTTCATGCATTACATTCACTCAATCAACATCCAACAACGCTTCATCTATCTTCTTTGGTTCAATGGATGACACAAATGAGAAATGCTCATAAAATAAAGCCAATATTGATCTTATTTGCACACCTCTAGAAATATCTTCAATTATAGTCTTCGCAATATTAGTTGGTTGGAGTGTTGGAACATTGCTTGCACTTGCTTGATCATTAGGTTGAGATGATTTACTAGCCACTTGATCTTGCATATTGTCATGAGAGCCACTTGTGCTTGCTTGATTAGTGTCAACTTGCACATTTGAGTTAGAAAGCACTTGCACTTGATCATCTTCCTCATCAATCACTTGCCTAGGCCTCAATTTACCAACATCCATTTTCTTCATGGTATGTGAAAGCTAAATGCCTCTAACATCTTCCGAGTTCTCATTCTCATCTTGGGAACCCTTGGTTTCATCAAATTCAACATCATGAACTTCCTCAAGAGTACCACTTGCCAAATTCCAAACTCTATATGCTTTGCTAGTGGTTGAGTATCCAAGCAAGAATCCTTCATCACATTTCTTGTCAAACTTACCCAATGTAGTGCCTTTCTTCAAGATATAGCATTTGCAACCAAAGACCCAAAAATATGCAATGTTGGGCTTTCTACCATTCAAGAGCTCATATGGTATCTTCTCTTTCAATGGGTGACAATATAAGCGATTGCTACAATAA
This sequence comes from Saccharum hybrid cultivar R570, assembly GCA_038087645.1. NCBI lineage: Eukaryota > Viridiplantae > Streptophyta > Magnoliopsida > Poales > Poaceae > Saccharum > Saccharum hybrid cultivar. The sequence goes on from JAQSUU010000496.1 coordinate 24,078,072, forward strand.
CAAGCCGTGTTGATAGCTTCGGCCTAAAAGGATTGACTCACATTGTACTCACTAAGCATAGACCTTGCCATATCAATGAGTGTTCTATTCTTCCTTCCAACAAGGCTGTTTGATTATGGAGTGTACTTGGCCAAGAATTGATGTCTAATTCCAAATTCATCACATAACTCATCAATTCTAGTGTTCTTAAACTCGTTACTATTGTCACTTCTAACTCTCTTGATGGTTGTTTAAAACTCATTGTGAATGCCCTTGACACATGATTTGAATGTTGCAAATACATAACTCTTTCCACTATAAAGAATAGCTAAGTGTATCTTGTATAGTCATCCACTATCATAAAGCCATATTTGTTTCCACCGATACTAGTGTATTGTGTTGGCCAAAACAAGTCCATGTGCAACAACTCAAATGCCTTGCTAGTGCTCATTATGCTTTTCTTAGGATGGGTGTTTCCAACTTGTTTGCCAGCTTGACAAGAGCTACATAGTTTATCCTTCTCAAAAACAACATCTTTCAAGCCTCTAACCAAGTCATGCTTAACCAATGTATTCAATTGTTTTATTCCAACATTACCAAGCCTTCTCTGCCATAACCAACCCATACTAGACTTAGTGAACAAGTATGTTGACAATTGAGCTTCACTAGCATTGAAATCAACCAAGTATAGATTCTCATATCTAAAGCCTTTGAAGATCAAGTTAGAGCCATCTACACTTATGATCACTACATCATCTACTCCAAATATGCACTTAAATCCAAGATCACATAATTGAGCCATGGATAGCAAATTAAAGTTCAAGCTCTCAACCAGCAACACATTAGAAATGCTCATGTCATTGGATATTGCAATCTACCAAGCTCTTTGACCTTGCCTTTGCCATTATCACCAAATGTAATACTATCATAACCATCATTGCCATTGGTATTGATTGGGTTAAATATTCTTGCATCACCGGTCATGTGTTGAGTTGAACATTCTTCTTCTTGATGGCCATCTTGTCCTTCTTCTCCTTCTTCTTGCTCTTCTTATAATCATCATCATTGTCGCTATTGTATGGGCATTGAGTAACAAGATAATCCTTGCTTCCACACTTGAAGCACCTTCTTGCTTCATCCTTGCTCATGGATGATGACTTCTTCCTTCTAGCAGGATAGCCCTTCTTCACCATGAACTTACCAAATCTCTTCACAAAGAGAGCTATCTTTTCATCATCCATATCATCAAATCTTGAATCATCATCTTCACTTGATGTATCTTGCTTGGCCTTGCCCTTTGATGATGATATGGTTTTAAATGCCACACTCTTCTTCTTCTCATCCTTGTTCTCATCTTTCTTCTCCTTCTTTTCTTCCTTCTCATCATCATCATCTCTATAAGTGTCATCGGTCATCACATCTCCCAATACTTGGTTTGGTGTCATGGTGTCCAAACCACTCCTCACTAGTAAGGTGACCAACATGCCAAATCTTGATGGTAAGCATCTCAAGAACTTATGAGAGAAGTCCTTGTCCTTTACTTTCTCACCAAGTGCTTCAAAGATCATTGACTAGCACTTGTAGCCTATAGAACATCTCCGACACACTCTCATCATCCTTCATCTTGAAGCTTGCAGATTTCTCCTCAAGAATGCATGCCTTGGCACCCTTCACCGCTTGTGTGCCCTCAAATGATTTCTCCAACTTCTTCCAAGCCTCATGAGTCATCTCAATGTTCTTGATTTGCTCAAATGTTCTCTCATCAATGCATCATGAATGGCACTTAGACTAATGTCATTGTTTTGGGGAAGAACTTCTTTGGCCGTGGTGGGATTCTCTAGATGGGCAATCTCAATCTTGGTCTCTACCACCTTCCACACCTTTCTATTGAATAACTTGATATGTGTGGTCATTTTTTACTTCCAGTATGGATAGTTTGTGCCATCAAATTAGGGTGGCTTCTTGGTGTTGTTGATTTGAGCCATTTTGGCACCGAAGGTTGTTAAGCCTCAAATCAAGGTGACCATGGTTCTGATACCACTTGAAAGGTCCTAATGGCTAGAGGGGGGCGAATAGCCTACTAAAAATTTTTACAATAACACTAAGACAAGTGATTAATAAATAAGATGGCGAAGCGAATTTTGCGCTAGCACTACACTTGTGTTGCAAGCCACCTACCCAATTCAAATATCTATGATCTCTAGTATATCACACAAGGTCAAAGTCACTAATTTACACCTAGGTGAACAAGCTAGCTAGAGAACTACAACTAAAGAGCTATACTAGCTACACTAACTAGCTACAACTACCACAAGCTCTACACAAGTAAATACACAAAGTAAAGCAAGAGAGTGGTAGAGGTGATATACCGTCATGGCAAGTGATCAATCACGATGAATACCAAGAATATCAAGGAGACAATGATAACACAATCAATTTTTCCTCTGAGGTTCACTTGCTTGCCGGCAAGTTAGTCCCCGTTGTGGCGATTCACTCACTTAGAGGTGCGCTAATAGGCATCACACGCCTAACCCACAACCGGGTGCTACACAACCAACACAAGATGAGGATCCACAAGCCACGAGCAATCCACTAGAGTTGCCTTTGGCGCTCTGCCGAGGAAGGCACGAGAACCCCTCACAATCACAATGATCGGAGCCGAAGACAATCACCTTCCTCCGCTCGATGATCCACCAATCACCGGGCCATCCAGGTGTCGGTAAACACCAAGAGTAACAAGATCTCCACCAGCCCAAATCTACCAACTAGTGCCACGAGATGCTAGAACATTAAGCAATGCACTAGTGGCTCTCCAATCTCACTCAAGACGATGAAATCAAGTGTGCAAGTGAGTGGAGTGGTGTGCTCAGCTCTCAAAGAGTGTATGCAGCTATTAGAAGTGCCAAGAGAGTGGCCAAGGCCAGCCACCACCTCTATTTATAAGCCCACAAGCAAATAGAGTCGTACCCCTTTAGGTCAGCTTCTGCGGGGGCAACAGACATGGTGGTGCGGTCACCAGACATGGGGTGGTGGTGCCCCTCCAATAGTCATCCAATAGCTAGTTTCACTAGCCGTTGGGGCATCGGATAGGCGGTGGTGGCACCGGACAGGGGGTGGTAGTGCCACCTCGGTCCAGCTGCCTGTTTTCCCTCCTCTCTGGAAAATTAGGGCGATGCCCCGCCATGGGGTGGCGGTAACCATGGCGGTGCCCGAGCCAGTTACCCCTGCTCTCTATTGAAAAATGGTCGTGCCACCGGATAGGGTGGCGGTGCTCTCGGTGGTGCACCATCATGCCTGGTGTAAGGTCCAAATGGCTAGAGGGGGGGGTGAATATCCTATTTAAAAATCTACAAGCTTCACTGAACAACCACGTTAGTATAAAAGATGGCTAAGCTAATTCTAGCACTAGCTCAACTATACTATGCAAGCCACCTATACAATACTAGCGAAGCAAGGCTATGATCTCTAATACACACCAACAAGACTAAGTCACTAAGCTACTTACTCCTATGTGATAAAAGCTACACTAAGCAAACTACACTAGAACTAGTACAAGAAAGTAAAGAGCAAGTGACTTGATTCTTATACCAACGATGTAGAGAAGTAATGCACTCGAAGAATCAATCACAATGATCAACCACAAGAGAAATCCTCGGCAAAGGGATGACACAAGATTTTTTACCGAGGTTCACTTGCTTCCCGGCAAGCTACTCCTCGTTGTGGCGATGCACCCACTTGTCGGTTCGCGAGCTAATCGACTATCAAGAGTCGAGCCCTCGGCGGGCGCCGCACAACCGCACACAAGATGGGGATCCTCCAAGCCACGAGCTCCACTAGAGTATCCAATTTGCGAACTCCCGCGGGGAAGGATCAAGAACCCCTTACAACACTTGGTGAGGGCTCCAACAATCTCCAATTGCGAGCTCAATCACCTCCGCTGCTCCAAGCCGTCTACCGTGTCGGGAAACACGGAAGAGTAACAAGAAATCCGCAGCAACTCGAAGATCAAGTGCCTCTAGAATGCAACTCTCAAGCAATGCACTTGAATCTCACTCAATCTCACTCAAGATGTGCAACCAAGCAAAGAGATGAGTGGAGGGGTTGTTCTCTAGCTCAAAGGATGTTTCTAGGTCTCAAAAAATGCAAGAGTTACCCTCAAACCCCGGACACCCTCTATTTATAACGAAGAGGTACGCAGCTAGCCGTTACGGACGACGCAGCAGAAATCGCGCTGACCGGACGCTCCGGTCAGGGTGACCGGACGCGTCCGGTCACTACCAGACAACCGTGAACAGTGCGCGTCAGAACTAGCCGTTACCGTGACCGGACGCGCTCCTGCGAATGACCGGACGCGACAGTGACAGCGTCCGGTCGCGTTCCAGTAAGCTCCCGTCGAGACCGGACGCGTCTGATCACACGTGACCGGACGCGCCGCGCGTCCGATCACACGTGACCGGACGCGCCGCGCGTCCGATCGTCACTCCACTGCTCACTGTCCTTCTGGACGCATGACCGGACGCTCCGGTTCCGTGAGGGACCGGACGCGCCGGTCGCGCACTCTCCTTCTGCGCACAAGTGAACTGACCGGAAGCGCTGGTCAGGCCAGACCAGCGTCCGGTCACAAACCCTAGCAGCACCGAGTTGACCGGACGCGTCCGGTCAGACCGAGACCGCGTCCGGTGCAGCGTCCGGTCATCACAGTGACCACCGTTCGCCTCCATTTCTTTTCCGACTTCCGGCGCAATAGAAAATAGGCATTTCATTTCCTCGAAAACGCCTGAATCCCGCGCTCGCATGCTCGGCGGGAGGGAGAGCGAACCCCAAACCCCTTACTACCGCTCAAACACCACCGCCTTCGCAAATGTGCTAACACCACCAAGTGTACACCATCAATGTGCATGTGTGTTAGCATTTCACAAATATTTTCCAAGGCATTATGTTAGCTCTCAACTAGATCCTAATGCATATGCTCAAGACAATGATCTAGTGGCACTTGATTCCCGAGCTAACCGTGATTTCCCCTCTTGATAGTCGGCTATGTATCCTAAACCCGGTCAATCACTTCTCTACTCAACTTAGACCGGCAAAAGGAAAACCCTATGGTTATACCTTTGCCTTGCGCTCTTAGATCCTTCTCTTCACTTGATCATCATGTCCATCATATTATGTGCATCTCCACCATGATCGTCATTTCATGTCCATGCACCATTTCTTCGTGATCTTGTGACCACCACTCCTTGCCACGTACACCTTCATCACATGTGTTGCTTATGCCTAACTCAAAACACTTAACACATGGCATTAGCAACTTGGTGTCATTAATTACCAAAACCAAACTTGGGCTTTCAATCTCATCACAAAGATATGAAATGAAAATAATTTTCAATTTCGATAGTATTAGCTCCCCCTACATATGTGCTTCCATGAGTTTGGTTCAATTGTGCACACATGTATGGATTTGAATTTTGGGAGAGTTACTACTATCAAATTGATGCTAAGGTATATAGAATGGACCTTTGAAGCGTGATACCAATCGGAGTTGCCTTTATATACCATCCTTAGCATCGATGTAGCTAGACACCACTTGTAATACATCACTTGTAAAGATCACAAACACTAAAGTACCCCGTGAGATCAACATTATAAGCAAAAGGTGTCTAGATACCACTCGTAAAGCTACTCTCAACAAATCATCATTCAAGTTCTATTTGTAGCATACACCATACAAACATGACTATGAATTTAAGCTTTGCAATGCAACAATTCATCATGTTAATGCACATACAAATGCAACAAACAATTCATGAGCTTGCTCCCCCTACTTGAGTGCTCAATTTTAATTTCTCTCCCCTTACTATATCTTTCTCCCCCTTTGTGACTTAACTTTTTATCTTTGTGACTTTTCTCTCCCCCTTTGGCAACAATCACCAAAAAGGTGCCAATTTTAGTGAGAGTCAAGTCAATCAATATGAAGGAGTCCAAATTATGGTTCAATCTAGATCACTTGCCTAGGATATGTAATTCGGTTTGATCCAAAGACAAGCTTCTTCACACCTCATAAGGTATAAGGGTTATCTTGACCATGTTGAATTACACATCATGAGCTCATTTTCTAGATTCAACACTAGGTTTGCAAGCCCACAAACATGTCATATGCTACCACTAGATCAATCAAACATAGAAGCAATAGTGGTACCATATATACATCAAAATCATTTGATTTTCATAAATGAGCCTATTTGTCATGCAAATATGTCTATATGTTCTAAACATGTCCTTAGCAAAGTATGGATGATATGCCAAACAACTTTACCTTGCTAAGTCGGAGGAGAGGCATGTCATATAAGAATGTGGGGGTTCTCTCATCTCAGGTTGGAGAAGTCAAGTATGTTCAATTCATTCTTCAACTTGTAAAATCTCTTTTCATCAAGTGGCTTTGTGAATATGTCGGCTAGTTGATCTTCGGTGCCAATGCTCTCAATGCTAATATCACCCTTTTGTTGACGGTCTCTTATGAAGTGATGCCTTATGTCAATGTGCTTCGTTCTTGAATGTTGAACCGGATTTTGTGTCATCTTGATTGCACTTTCATTGTCACAAAACAACGGAATATTCTTGAATTTTATTCCAAAGTCATTCAAAGTGGCCTTCATCCAAAGCAATTGTGCACAACAACTACCGGCACTAATGTATTCGGCCTCGGCGGTAGATAGTGCAACACTATTTTGTTTCTTTGATGACCATGAAACAAGAGACCTTCCAAGCAATTGACAAGTGCCACTTGTGCTCATTCTATCAATCTTGCATCCACCATAGTCGGAGTCCGAATATCCAATCAACTCAAAATTAGACCCCTTTGGAAACCATAATCCAACATCATGAGTGCCCTTAAGATATCTCAATATTCTCTTGGTTGCTTTCAAGTGACTTTCTCTAGGTGAAGCTTGATATCTTGCACACTTGCACACACTAAACATTACATCCGGCCTAGAAGCGGTGACATAGAGCAAACTTCCAATCATAGACCGGTATTGCTTTTGATCTACCATGTTGCCACTAGCATCAACACCCAATTGATCATTTGTGCCCATTGGTGTACTCATTTGCTTAGCATCTTGCAATCCAAACTTCTTGATCATGTCCTTGATGTACTTCCCTTGACTTACAAAAGTGTCATTCTTCATTTGCTTGATTTGAAGTCCAAGAAAGTAACTAAGCTCTCCAATCATAGACATCTCAAACTCTTTTGCCATCATATTTCCAAACTCTTCACAAAAGTCTTGGTTAGTTGATCCAAAAATGATATCATCCACATAGATTTGCAACACAAACAAGTCATTTCCAAGCTTCTTGGTGAAGAGAGTGGTGTCAACCTTTCCCATCTTGAACCCTTTAGAGAGAAGAAAGTCCCTCAATCTCTCATACCATGCTCTAGGTGCTTGCTTCAAACCATACAATGCCTTCTTTAGCTTGAAAACATGGTTGGGCTTCTTGTCATCTTCAAAACCGGGAGGTTGCTCAACATAAACTTCTTCATTGATGTAGCCATTGAGAAATGCACTTTTGACATCCATTTGATAGAGCTTGATGTTGTGTGCACAAGCATATGCTAATAAGATTCTAATTGCCTCCAATCTTGCAACCGGTGCATATGTCTCTCCAAAGTCAAGACCTTCAACTTGTGTGTAACCTTGTGCTACTAATCTTGCTTTGTTCCTTACAACCATGCCATCTTGATCTTGCTTGTTTCTAAAGACTCACTTAGTACCAATCACATTGTAGTTCTTCGGTCTTTCAACAAGTTTCCAAACTTGATTCCTAGTGAAGTTGTTTAGCTCTTCATGCATGGCATTTACCCAATCGGAATCCTTCAAAGCATCTTCTATTTTCTTAGGTTCTTCAAGTGACACAAATGAGTAGTGCTCACAAAAGGATGCCAATCTTGATCTAGTTTGAACACCACTTTGAATTCCACCAATGATTTGATCCAATGGATGATCTCTTGCAATACTAGTAGGTTGGAGTATTGGGAGTTGATTGCTTCCACTTGTTTGACCTTGAACTTGAGCTTCATCATGAGTACCACTAGAGCTTGCTTGATTTGTATCAATTTGCACACTTTGGTTGATCACATGAGTATCAACATCATCATCAACTTGCCTCGGCCTTATGTCACCAATATCCATGTTCTTCATTGCATTTGACAATTGATCTCCTCTCACATCATCAAGGTTTTGAGCTTCATTTTGAGACCCTTGGGTTTCATCAAACTCAACATCATGAACTTCTTCCAAGGTGCCATTTGTGAGATTCCAAACTCTATATGCTTTGCTTGTGGTTGAATAACCAAGTAAGAATCATTCATCACATTTCTTTTCAAACTTGCTCAATCTAGTGTCTTTCTTGAGAATATAGCATTTGCAACCAAACACTCTAAAGTATGCAATATTGGGCTTTCTTCCATTCAATAGCTCATATGGTGTCTTTCCAAGCTTCCCATGGCAATAGAGACGGTTGCTACAATAGCAAGCCGTGTTGATAGCTTCACTCCAAAATGAATGACTCACATTGTATTCACTAAGCATTGATCTAGCCATATCAATCAAAGTTCTATTCTTCCTTTCAACTACACCATTTGATTGAGGAGTGTATGTTGGTGAGAATTGATGTCCAATATCGAGATCATCACATAAATCTTCAATTCTTGTGTTCTCAAACTCACTACCATTGTCACTTCTAATCTTCTTGATGGTGATTTCAAACTCATTTTGTACTCTTTTGACAAAAGACTTGAATAGATCATAAACATCACTCTTGTCATAGAGAAAGAACACCCAAGTGTATCTAGTGTAGTCATCAACAATCACAAAACCATACTTGTTGCCACCAATGCTAGTGTATGTTGTTGGCCCAAACAAGTCCATGTGCAATAGCTCAAATGACTTTGATGTGCTCATTTCACTCTTACTAGGATGTGTATTTCCAACTTGTTTGCCGGCTTGACAAGCACTACATGGTTTATCCTTTTCAAAAGTTACATCTTTCAAGCCTCTAACTAAGTCATGCCTCAAAAGTTTGTTCAATTGTTTCATTCCAACATGACCGAGCCTTCTATGCCACAACCATCCCATACTAGATTTGCTAAGCAAGCATGATGTCAATTGTGTCTCACTATCATTGAAGTCAACCAAGTACAAGCTACCATGTCTAAATCCTTTGAATATCAAATTTGATCCATCAACACTTATGACTTCAACATCATCACTACCAAATATGCACTTGAAGCCAAGATCACAAAGTTGTGCCACCGACAAAAGATTAAAGTCTAAGCTCTCAACTAGCAATACATTAGATATGCTCATGTCATTTGAGATAGCAATTTTACCAAACCCCTTGACCTTGCCTTTCTTGTTGTTGCCGAAAGTGATAGCATCAAAACCACCATTTTGACTTGTATCAATAGATTTGAACATACAAGAATCCCCGGTCATATGTTGAGTGCACCCACTATCAAGCACCCAATGCCTTCCTCCGGCTTTGTAATTGACCTACAAGATAAGATCAATTCTTTTTAGGTACCCAAACTTGTTTGGGTCCTCCAAGGTTAGTGACCAAGCTCTTTGGTACCCAAATGACTTTTTTCTTTGAGCCCATCCATGGTGCACCAATGAACTTAGCATGAATACCATTTGTACCCTTGGTAAGTATATAGAAAGAATCAAACTTAATTGAGGATACATTAGCATTGGATTTCTTGTTCATGCAATGTTGCTTTATGTGACCAACTTGCTTGCAACTTTTGCAATAGCTACCATTGTTCTTCACAAAACGAGTCTTGTGAGGAGCAAAAGCAGCCTTGCCTTTCTTGGGGTTATAGCCCAATCCCTCTTTGTAGAGAGAAGCTCTTTGGCTACCCAAGCACATAAGCAAGCGGTCCTCACCACCATAAGCCTTGGCTAAGGTGTGATTGAGCTCTTTTACCTCCTTCTTGAGATTTTCATTCTCAACTATTAGTGTGGAGTCACAAGTGAAACCGTCACTACTAGATGAGGATGATGTAGATGAGCTACATGAAGGGTTAGTGGGAGCAACAATAATAGGCTTATGACAAGATTCATCAATTATATCACAAGATATGCCTATGTTGCAAGTTTTAGCTTTCTCAACATTAGTTGGCATGTTTTCACATTTTTCAACTAGAGAGGAATGAGCTTCTTCAAGCTTAGTGTGAGACTTTTGAAGCTTCTTATGGTCTACCTTTAGACTCTCATAAGATGCCCTAAGCTCATCAAGTTCTTGCATAAGATTTTTCTTTTCCTTAAGCAAGCCCTTGCACTCCTTTCTAGATTCTTTAAAATGTTGAGTGCAATCTTCTAGCATAGTGATTAGTTCATCTTTAGTGAATTCTTCTTCATCACTATCACTTGCATTATCATGATCACTCTCATTATCGGATGATACCTTAGCGGCCTTAGCCATGAAGCACGATGGAGTGTCGAAGAGGGAGACCTTCTCTTGGATGGCAATGCTAGCGTGTCCCTTCTTCTTGCTCTTGTTGTCATCCTCATCATCACTTGAGGAATCATCACTATCCCATGTAGCAACATGAGAATCATTCTTCTTCTTATGAGAACTCTCCTTCTTTTCTTGCTTCTTCTTTTGCTTCTTCCTCTCCTTCTTGATAGCATCTTCATCATCACTATCATAAGGACACTTTGCAATGAGATGGTCCTTGCTATGGCATCTAAAGCATCTCATGGTATGCTCATTCTTCTTGGATGAGTTCTTCCTTCTTCTTGCACGAAAGCCCTTCTTCTTCATGAATTTGCCAAATTACTTGACAAAAAGAGCCATCTTCTCATCAATGTCATCACTATCACAAGAGCTTGAGTCTTCATCACTTGATGATTCAATCTTGGACTTGCCCTTGGATGTGGTGGCTTTGAATGCCACACTCTTCTTCTTTTCATCATCTTTCTTCTCATTTTCCTTCTTCTTCTTCTTGACCAACTCATCCTTCTCATCATCTTCTCTATATGAATCATCGGTCATTACCTTTTGAAATATTTGTTGAGGAGTTGAATCCTTCAATGTAGTCCTCACTAGCACGGTGATCAATGTATCAAATCTCTTGGGCAAGCTTCTCAAGAACTTCATAGAGAATTGGTTGTCCTTGACCTCCTCACCAAGTGCCTTGAGCTCATTGACAATGACTTGCAATCTATGAAACATCTCCGGTACACTCTCATCATCTTGCATCTTAAAGCTTGAAAATTTTTCTTGCAAGATATATGCTTTAGCGGTCTTTGTGCCTTCGGTGCCCTCAAATGTTTCTTCTAGCTTGGCCCAAGCATCATGTGCAACTTCTATGTTCTTCACTTGTTCAAATGTCTTGTCATCTAATGCCTCATGAAGAGCACTAATGGCAATGTCATTGCATTGAAGCTTCTTCTCCTCCACCGGTGTAGGTGCTTCCGGATTAGCAACCTCAAATTTAGTTTCGGTGACCTTCCACACTTCTCTATTGATTGACTTGAGGTGTGCGGTCATCTTAACCTTCCAATATGCATAATTTGTCCCATCAAAGTGAGGTGCCTTCTTGGTGTTGTTGATGTGCAAACTTAATTGAGCCATTTCTTCTTCACCGTAGGTTGTTAAGCCTCAAATAAACGGTGCCTCGGCTCCGATACCACTTGTAAGATCCAAATGGCTAGAGGGAGGGTGAATAGCCTATTTAAAAATCTACAAGCTTCACTGAACAACCACGTTAGTATAAAAGCTGGCTAAGCTAATTCTAGCACTAGCTCAACTACACTATGCAAGCCACCTATACAATACTAGCGAAGCAAGGCTATGATCTCTAATACACACCAACAAGACTAAGTCACTAAGCTACTTACTCCTATGTGATAAAAGCTACACTAAGCAAACTACACTAGAACTAGTACAAGAAAGTAAAGAGCAAGTGACTTGATTCTTATACCAACGATGTAGAGAAGTAATGCACTCGAAGAATCAATCACAATGATCAACCACAAGAGAAATCCTCGGCAAAGGGATGACACAAGATTTTTTACCGAGGTTCACTTGTTTCCCGGTAAGCTACTCCTCGTTGTGGCGATGCACCCACTTGTCGGTTCGCGAGCTAATCGACTATCAAGAGTCGAGCCCTCGGCGGGCGCCGCACAACCACACACAAGATGGGGATCCTCCAAGCCACGAGCTCCACTAGAGTATCCAATTTGCGAACTCCCGCGGGGAAGGATCAAGAACCCCTTACAACACTTGGTGAGGGCTCCAACAATCTCCAATTGCGAGCTCAATCACCTCCGCTGCTCCAAGCCGTCTACCGTGTCGGGAAACACGGAAGAGTAACAAGAAATCCGCAGCAACTCAAAGATCAAGTGCCTCTAGAATGCAACTCTCAAGCAATGCACTTGAATCTCACTCAATCTCACTCAAGATGTGCAACCAAGCAAAGAGATGAGTGGAGGGGTTGTTCTCTAGCTCAAAGGATGTTTCTAGGTCTCAAAAAATGCAAGAGTTACCCTCAAACCCCGGACACCCTCTATTTATAACGAAGAGGTACGCAGCTAGCCGTTACGGACGACGCAGCAGAAATCGCGCTGACCGGACGCTCCGGTCAGGGTGACCGGACGCGTCCGGTCACTACCAGACAACCGTGAACAGTGCGCGTCAGAACTAGCCGTTACCGTGACCAGACGCGCTCCTGCGAATGACCGGACGCGACAGTGCCAGCGTCCGGTCGCGTTCCAGTAAGCTCCCGTCGAGACCGGACGCGTCCGATCACACGTGACCGGACGCGCCGCGCGTCCGATCGTCACTCCACTGCTCACTGTCCTTCTGGACGCATGACCGGACGCTCCGGTTCCATGAGGGACCGGACGCGCCGGTCGCGCGCTCTCCTTCTGCGCACAAGTGAACTGACCGGACGCGCTGGTCAGGCCAAACCAGCGTCCGGTCACAAACCCTAGCAGCACCGAGTTGACCGAACGCGTCCGGTCAGACCGAGACCGCGTCCGGTGCAGCGTCCGGTCATCACAGTGACCGCCGTTCGCCTCCGTTTCTTTTCCGACTTCCGGCGCAATGGAAAATAGGCATTTCATTTCCTCGAAAACGCCTGAATCCCGCGTTCGCACGCTCGGCGGGAGGGAGAGCGAACCCCAAACCCCTTACTACCGCTCAAACACCACCGCCTTCGCAAATGTGCTAACACCACCAAGTGTACACCATCAATGTGCATGTGTGTTAGCATTTCACAAATATTTTCCAAGGCATTATGTTAGCTCTCAACTAGATCCTAATGCATATGCTCAAGACAATGATCTAGTGGCACTTGATTCCCGAGCTAACCATGATTTCCCCTCTTGATAGTCGGCTATGTATCCTAAACCCGGTCAATCACTTCTCTACTCAACTTAGACCGGCAAAAGGAAAACCCTATGGTTATACCTTTGCCTTGCGCTCTTAGATCCTTCTCTTCACTTGATCATCATGTCCATCATATTATGTGCATCTCCACCATGATCGTCATTTCATGTCCATGCACCATTTCTTTGTGATCTTGTGACCACCACTCCTTGCCACATACACCTTCATCACATGTGTTGCTTATGCCTAACTCAAAACACTTAACACATGGCATTAGCAACTTGGTGTCATTAATTACCAAAACCAAACTTGGGCTTTCACCTGGAACGGTGCACACCGCCACGTGCGGTGCTAGCCCCCAACTTCACTTCCCTCGGCTGAGTCTAGGTGGGCACCGGCCTAGGGGTGGTGGTGCCACTAGACAAGGGGTGACGGTGCCCCCCTCAGGACAAAACACAACTGCCCCCTCTTGACCTCCAGCCAGTCACCGCCCTATGGGTGGTGGTGCACCAGACAGGGGGTGGCAGTGCCACCAGAGGCAGCACCTCAACCCCTTTTTGACCTCCTTTGATTCCTTTACAAATGTGCCAACACCCCAAGTGTTTCACCATCATGTGTAAGTGTGTTAGCATTTTTACAATCATTTTTCAAAGGTTAATCACTTCTCACCGATTGTGCACTAGGCCTAAAATGCATATGTAAGTTTTCCAACACCTAGTGGCACTAGATGATAGAGTTGTCTGATAAGAGCTCCCCTCTTAATAGTACGATGATCTATCCTAAATGTGATCACACTCTCTATAGTGTCTTGATCACCAAAATAAAATGGCCCTATGGATATCACCTTTGCCTTGAGCCCATTTTGTTTTTCTCTTTCTTCTTTTCCAAAGTCCGGAGCTTGATCATCATCACATGTCCACACCATCACCATGGACTTCATTTCATATGGCTATCTCCATTCATGAGTGCCACCTAGCTCCTTCAATTTTGTTGGTCCAACCTATCTCAAAGCCACACTTAGAGCATAGGGTTAGTCCAAATAGGTTTCATTAGTTAACCAAAACCAAACATTTTTGGTAATTGATGACAACCTCTACAAAGATATGAAAGAAATTCAAATTTGAATCCATGTTGCTTGCCAAAGCATTTTTACCATGTGTAAAGGATTTGAACAAGTTTCATAAACCCCCATTGGTAGCATTTGCTCCCCCTACATATGTGCTAAGAGTTTGGATTGAAAGCTTACTCATATGTATAGATTTGAGTTGTGGGAGAGTAGTGTCTACCAAATGATGCTAAGGTATAAGAGATGGACCTTTGAAGTGTGATACCAATCGGATTGCACCAAAATATATCATCCTTAGCACCATTGCTAGTTAGATACCACTTGGAATTTCTTGCAAAACACAAACACTAGATACCTCGTGAGATCAACATTATATGTAAGGTTCTAGTACCCCTTGTAAAACAAAACCAACGTATATCTAACTATCCTATGCATGCTAGTCCTGAATTCACTAACTCTTTCAGGATTTAGCTTCTTAGGCACCAAGGAGACAAAAGAGTTATTCATACACTTTAAGTTTGCATTATGTGCAAGTCCTGACATAATTAATGAGTAAAAATCTTCGTGGATGATATACCAGCATTTTTTGAGAAAAAACCACTAAAACTATTAGGTCTAGGAGCTTTATCTAGAGGAATATCTTTAACTATGCCATCTAAATCTTGCCTTGTAAAAGGGAGAATAAGAACTTCCAAATCTAAGGATTGAAGAAGAGAGCCTAAATCAAACACCATTTGGTTACTATTGGGATCCCTGTTCTTCCTTTAAATTCCTACTAGAAGAGAGTTGCTTGCCTGCATGATCATATACCACTCTATCATCACTAGATACTGTTCCCACTTCGATGGGGAAAGAAAAAATAACAAATGTCTTCATCATTTGGAGACTTCAGCCTGAAGACGATCTAAAGAGAGCTCTATAGGAGGCACTTCACAGAATTACATACCCAGATTCAGGAGTATTGGGATTAGGATCATCTCTGAAGAATGTATTGCAGTGACTTGAGCAACCTCGAGGCGCCATATTTTGTTTCCTCGACATCTTCTTCTCTAGCAGTGTGAAGAATATGTAATCCTTAGATTTACTCAGCTGTGCACTTCTACTAACATCATCTAAAGACAAGAGAACATTAGGAGCTGGCGCGGCCTCCGCATGGCCACATCAGTGAAATGAATATAGGCCGTTGGATGGCTACTGGATGGTGATGCTTTCGTTGACCAAGGGGGCGGTGACGGTAAGGTCAAGCGGGCCCTGCTCTGCTGACCTTCTCTGTCTCGCATTGGCCACTACTGGTCGCTGTCGAGCCGTCTCACATTGGCCACTACTGGCCGCTGTTGAGCTGTAATTGGCTTAGGGTACAGTAGACCCACCTGCAGTGCCTGAACGTCTACCTCTTGTGTCGTTGCATCCGTAAAAAGGGTGGTGCGGTCGTTGTCAAGCTGCCATTGGCTAGGAGTACAGGGTCCCAGCTGCAGCGAGCCAAATGGCTAGCGCCTGCGTCACTCCATCAGGGAAAGGAACGACGCTTTTCTCCGGAGAAAACGGTCTCCTAAGCGGCGCAGTCTGCTCATTGTCGAACGGTTATTGGCTGCAGTACAACGGGCCCAGCGTCAGCGCCTCCTGAAAAACTGGTTTTTAGCATCCTTGCCGGGTGGCCTCATGTCCGCACTCGCGGCGCATGCGAGGTCCAGGCACACGACGCTGCCCATGGGGTCCCGCTGATACAGGCGCAGAAGGGGCCCGTGGATCAGTGACGCCTGGTGCTAGTGGGCAATTCCGGTTTATGTCTCGGGCGTGTTCGCCACGCGGGCACCGAGGGCGGCATGGGTAAAAAGGTCACTCACACCTCCCTTTCGTCTTCAGCTTCATCCTGGCCGCTGCGCGAGGTAGGACGCCAGGGCTCTTCCTGTCCTCCTTTTTTCTTCGTTTCACCGTCCGTCGGTCGTGGCTCACCTTCTGCTTCTCCTCATCGCCGCTCATCTACAGGCACGACGCCTGGGCTTTGCAGGTGCTTAGGGGGGCTAGATCTGGTGTCCGCCTACGGTGCGCCGGTGCTGGACCGGCTGAGGAACTCGGAGAAACTGCACCAGACCTGCAGCGGGAGCTACACCTGCCTCTTCATCCCCTACATTTGGGCTGGTATGGTTCTTGAACAGCGCCGGTATCGCATTTGTCGTTCCATATACGCGTCTGACATTTTGGTGATTTCTTCTGCTTTCCTTATATTTTTGTGTTCCTGTCTTTCCTCGCTGTGGACGCGCATCCATTGGTGGTGTCTTCATTTCATTGGCATGGCTTCTTCTCTCACATGCTCCCTCTCTCCTGTTCTTTTCTCTCTCCCACTTTCCTCTCCTCCGTTGCGGCCATGAGTAGTAGCTGGCCGGCGTGCGCTCCGATAGCTCTATGGCTGGAGGCCTAGAGCGCATGCGCTGGAGTCGAAGGTCCCGTCCGCCGCGCAAGCCACGACAACATGGATAAAGACGCTGCAAATGCCTCCAAGGTGAGTCGCCCTGGCCTATCCTCATCCTCGCTTTTTAATCCTTTTCTCCGTCGGTGGATTGCGCCTTCCTGATGGCCTGTCTCTCGCGCGTGGTTTCTAGGTGCTGAAGGGGGCTAAGGGGGCGCTACATCTGTGGTGTGGAGGAGCTGCAGTGGACCTACGCCGGACCTACGGAGGAGCTGTGTCGGACCTGCAGTGAAACTATGGCCTACTCCTTCTGCTGTCTGCATTTGCGCCGGTATGGTTCTTCGACAGCGGCAATGTTACATTTGCAAGCTCGTTATGAGATTGCCGTTCCATAAACTTGCCTCACATTTTTATGAAATTTCCTTTCTTTTTTGGCCTTGTTTTTCTTGCCTTGCCCACTTAGTAAAGCTGAAGAAGTTTCCTGGTTTAGGTGAGTTGTTTGGCTTGCTTTGTTTGCTTGGGTCTCATATAACTGAAGCTTTTAGTTCATACAAAAGAAAAGAGAATTAAGATGCTGGTGCTCGATTTTCAACATTATGAATGTACGTGATATCTATAAAAAATAGTAAAATTAGGTGGAAGATTATGGCTCTATGTTTAGCTTACCATTCAGTCGTATATGTTTCCTAGATTTATAATCCGACCATGACTGAAATAGTTGAATGAAAAGATTAGGTTTGTCGGTTGCTTCTGCTGGTTAGGTACTGTAAATTGGGTTCAAGTTAGTTTTTGTTTGTTGCATTGGGGAATAGTTACATTGGATGGATTTGGTTATTTTTATGCCAATAATATTTATTTTATTCTATTGTTTGTGCCATCATTAGCTTGCTCCTAGATTAGCTACATCTTCTGGTTTACTGTGTACAGAGGACCTGCACTTCATATGAAGGTTTATCAGTTGTTTTTATTTTCTTTATATAACCTGACATGTCTGCTATATTCTCTTAGCTTCAAGAGTAATTACCAGAATGTATTGTAGCTAGCTTTTTTGCCACTGCTGTTTGTGATAATAAGTTAGCTTTACTGATTGGCAATATACTGGCTTGAGAATCCTATGACAAGGAAACAAAAGATTTTCTAGACTAAATTACCTTGAAAACAAAAAAACTGGTGAAAATTGATGAGTACAACGATGCACATGTTTCTCAACTCAGAGAAGACCTTTCTACTCTAGCTCATGGTCCATGCTATTTGAAGATAAGGCCACTAAACTGAAGAACATCATCAAGGCAAGAGATTGCAGCACTCCATGGCTTCCTGACCTTCTTTGGTTCAGTCTGTCAGGAAAGTTCGACTGCCCTTCCACTGCTTACTGTCACTAAAAACCACCTAAAAAATCCCTTCTGTTGCCAGCAAGCCAGATGCTGCATCGATTCTCTGCAGGCTATCACAGTCCTTGGTGAACCTCCGTAGTGAGCTGTTGTCTCTTCTTGAAGATCCAGTCTTGGACAGCGCCATGCTTTCCAAACAAAAGCAGACTTTGCCCAAGAGAACGGATGCCCCAGTGACTGTTGAATAGTGTTGCCCATCTATGTCCTTCTTCTATTGCCTAGCTAACAATGTATTTTTCTTCTCTTTTGTTATTGCTCCCCTGGAGAAATGGCTGCAGGCCAAGCAACCATGTACGTGTGTCCGTGCAACTACTATCTTTCAGTGTTCTGAACTATGCAAGTCTATTCTTCAATGAGTATTTTATTTCCCATGAAAGATGTCTTATCTCTG
This sequence comes from Saccharum hybrid cultivar R570, assembly GCA_038087645.1. Lineage (NCBI taxonomy): Eukaryota > Viridiplantae > Streptophyta > Magnoliopsida > Poales > Poaceae > Saccharum > Saccharum hybrid cultivar. The sequence continues at coordinate 24,096,698 of JAQSUU010000496.1, forward strand.
TTTCAAAAGCAAAAAAATCCACCGTTGTGTACATGCTTTCTATGACACACATTATTCCATTTGCCAGATAGAACCACTATGATCACTCGCACGCGCATGGGCGTGCACAAATCACTAGTCATATACCATTGAGGTAGGCTTCTTGGGGTATGCTTTTGTTTGGATAGTCCTACGACGAGAGCTGATCAGAGAGCCCCACATTTGAGACTTGGTCTTTCCACAGAAGCATTCAGGTCACAAGTTGAAGCTGATTGCAAAGTAGGTTGAGTGGATGAAACCATAGCAAGAGTAGACTCAGTAGTAAAGGCAGGAGATGACCATTGGAGCATGCCAAGTTAGGAGCAAGGGACTAGTTGTTGGTGCAACTAGAGGAGTAAACTGCCGAGTGCTAGAAGAAGAGGCTTCCCAATTGTTGCCCTAAAAAGGATCCATTACATGAGGTTGAGTGGCCTCAAGGTTGATTAGGAAGTCTGGGAACTGTTCCAGACCTATGACTATGGGCCTCTGAATGTACCTTTGGTGATGGGCCTTCTCAGCCATGACAATCATTTTAGTGAGAAGCATTTGGATTACGGGAGTTGGGCCAAAAGTTTAATGAAGCCCAGCCTTTGAGCCAGCTTTCTTATGGAGAAGTCACTGTCTTTGTCTAAGCTAGAGCTTAAGTAAGGTGGGGTCCATGAGCTTTGAAGAAATCTCTTGTCTTAGGGCAGACTAATCTAGAGAACTGGGGGTCATCAGGATGATGAAGCATTGCTTGCTAGATTAAGTTGTTGACAAGCTCTTAAATATGTTGTAACTCTTCTTGGTTAACCAGAGGATCATTTTGCTTTGGCCAGGCAGGCCAACCAGCATTCAAATTTATTGTTGCTACTACTACTGACGCCCCTGGAATTGGTTGTGCTTCCCATTCATATCATCAACATTAGCCTGTTCAACATCCTGCAAATCTTATAAATCCTCAAAGAATGGCTGGTGCTTGTTGTCATTCTGATGCCTAGGTGTTGACGGTCACTAACGTCAATTATAAACTGTCAACATTACCTACATATATGCTTAATTACATCACCAAACATAGGTATAGGAGTTTAAACTAATGAGTTCCACGAGTTTTGGTGCTCTCAATTGTTTTGTAGGACATTTAATTTTTCACTGAATAAAAGTATATCAAATGATGAATTGGAGTACACCATTGCGAAGAGCTCATCGAGACGATCGAAACGGATATATTATTTGCTATATTTGGAGCCTAGAATCAAGAGATATTAATTTCACATCAAAACCAAGTTGAGAAGAATCTAGAAGACACGAGAAGGCGTGCCACTGAAGGTGGGGCCCACCTACCATAAGGGCAGGTCAGCCAACCCCACCCCAGGTCAGCCGACCTATGGGTCCCCCTGTCAGCCACCGTCTTCGCACGTCGGTTCTCCACTGCCTTAGGGTTTGCATTTCCACCCTTGATTGAAGTGGGTTTGATTCGAGGGCTCTGCTTCATCCCACCGGCCTATATAAGCAGCCCTGTAACTCCTGAGGCAAAGGCATCCCTGAAACCCTTATTTGTATCTCTCATTTAGAGATCAGGGTATACTATGAGGATTAGGTCTAGACTCTCCAATGTAGTAGATTAGTAATTCAGGAGCGAGGATCAAGTTTCGGATCTAGTCTTGGAGGCTTGGCAAATCCTTGTATCTTCACTTCTTCATCTTGTAAGACTTGTTCTTAATTTATCATATTCTTATCTACATGGCTATGCTTACTTTGAATATATATATCTTGCTTAGTTAAGTTTATCAATACTTTTGTGTGCGGGTTCATAAAGCGCTTAGCTTGCTATAGTTTATCGATTGGGCTAAGTAGCCGAGCCTCGTGTAAACATAGTGCTTATACGATGCTCTGCCTATGAGTACATCCTATTCTCTGGTTGGGTGATAGCAGCAGGAGGTGATAGCCCCGTCTATCCTTTGTAGTCCACTTCAAATTGAGCAGGTTCTTAAATTATAGGACTGTAGTCACGTCCTTAGAGTTATCCATTGTGGGTGCTCTACCGTCTAAGTGGCGTCCTGAAGTGCACAAGAGTAGAGTTAGTCTTAGCTTAGTTGGATACATATATACTTTAACCATATAATAAGAATGACATAGGAATCCACCTCACCCGAGTTAACTAGTTTACATTACCTTAGTGACCTATCCCCTGAGTGTCATTATGCTTAACTCTTATCATCACATTTATCCCCTGCTCTAGCTATGTTGGTATGTTAATGATTACTCCTTTGCCATTACTCAATAAAATCTTTACTCCATTGTTTCCCTGTGGTAAAATATAAATAACGATACCTGGAATACTCTCAGTAAAATACTACAATGGTATTTTATGCGCTTGCGGAATCCTTCATATTCTATTTGCATTAATAAATACCAACACTAGGCAATGGATGTGGATTACCATCCCTGGGAATAGGATCCTCATCTGCTATCAAACCTTCATTATGCTGGGAGTTCAAAACAAAATGAGGGACAAATTGTCATATTATTATCAACTCCTCAACTTATATTATGAATGTCATAGTTATCCTTTGTCAAAAAAGAATTGTCATAGTGTCAAAGATATGGGCTAGGGGTACCTACACCGCCCGTATATATGACTACCACTAAGCTATCGGCGCAGCAGCCATCAAGGAGGAGGGCCGCAAGGGCTGACGCGATCAACCAACGTGGAGATCAAGGCAAACCAACGCGGGCGTATCTGGACGATAGCAAGGACCAATCTGTTGTAACAAACTAGGAAACAATCTGTTAGCCCAATCACCCTCTCTGTAACCCTACATCTATTGCCTATATAAAGGAGGGTAGGGACCTCGGGCTCAGGATCCAATCTTCCACCAATTCCATCTACCTCATAGCTAGGAGCAACAGCCCCTATAATTGAGAATACGAATATAAGAGTAGCCGCACCACTGGAGTAGGTTTTAGTGTGCACCGTTCCCTGAACTAGTATAAATCTCTGTGTCCCATGTGCTACCATCTGATTCTGTCTACGTGATCATGTTGCTGGATATTGCTAGAGCAAAACAATTTGACAGTTGGCGCGCTAGGTAGGGGCCTTTCACGTTCAAATTCATTTTTGTGTTTCGGATGGCTATTCTCTGTAGGTCGAGTAAGGGTGTGATCAAGAGGCGATTGAAGAAGGACGGCCATGGTGCCACCACCTCTGCGCGATCGAGGGTTCCACACCGTGGTAACCTCGAGACTCACGCGCCGGCCTTGATGTCGTCATCGCTCCATCAGCTCTACCTCGCTAGGCTCGGGGACGTGATCGATGCAGGACCACTTCAACTAGCACGTCATGTAAGTTGCTATGCTGAATCTACTTTTTCCCAATTCTATCAGGAGTACCTCCTCAACACCGCACGCACAATCTGGTGGGAATCACACCATCTAGATAATACACAACCATCACCATCACTAGACGTTGCTTTGCCTAGATTCTTTGACAGGCTCAAGAGCGTCATGATGGCACGCACCTAGGAACTCTTCTTGACTCACGCGATCAACCCTATCAGGGCCGGGTCACCCCGGATAACGAAGAGAAATTGTGGAACCAAATGGTTGAGCGTTAAGCGAAGTCAAAAGCTGAGGTATCGGGTAAATCTTGGCTACACCATGAACCTTCCATGCTAGAACCATGGATACCCGGTGTCTCATCTCACCAAAGATTGTAAGATGTATCATCTGACAGACGCCACGGTGACTGTCTCATGGGGCACCCCTCGAGGGGACAATTGGTGGTGTAAGGGACACTCGAAACAAATCCTCAAATGAGTGATGACCATCTGTGCCCATACTAGGATCCGGTCAGATTTGGGACATACACCTATTGTTCGGGAGGCTCACACTACTGCACCTGAGCCGATGACCTGGTTACCTTAGTTAGAGCACCTGATCACTTTCGATGGAAGTGACCAACCCGAACACTCGGTCGACGTCGATAGGTTCCCCTTGGTTGTCAGCACAGTTCTCGAGACTATCTGCACCACTAAGATCTTTATGGACGAAGGAAGTGATTTCAATCTAATATATTGGGACACTTTTGAAAGACTAAAGATTGGCACAGACAAATTGCGCCCACCAAGAGGCCCGATCACTAGAATAGTACCATGGAGACAGGTGATGCCTCTCGGCACCATAGATCAATGGGTTACGTTTGGTGAGGTGGCAAACTTTCACCAGGTTTGAGGTTGTGGATTTTCAGGACACCTATCATGCCATCCTCGGCATACCGTGTTTCATCAAATTCATGGCCGTCCCTCACTATGTGAACCTAAAGATGAAAATGCTAGGTCCCAAAGGTATCATCACGATCTCTGGGGATCTCTAAAATGCCTATCAATGCGATCTACTCGCAATCGAGAACGTGGTCTGAAAATTGGATCCGGCGCAGTGCGAGCTCGACTATGTCCTCATGCAAGGATAGGGCTTGGGGCCTCCAACGCCAGCTCTGTCGTGTCTCGATTTCTAGTCTCAACCTCTCGAAGAAAGGGGGCTGCCACTAGCCCAGTTCACGGCTTTGAAGCCAATCGTGGCCCCATCATTCATGCCCGGGGAAGATTCGAGGAAGGTTTGCTTGGAGAGAACTAACCTGAGTAAGAACATGAACATCGGGAGGATCCTAAACCAGGCACAACAGGATGAACTCATCAAATTCCTAATTGACAATTGGGACATATTCGCCTAGAAACCTTCAGACATGTCGGGAATCTCGAGGGAAACGTGGAGCATTCCCTGAGAGTCCGAGCCGACGCCAAGCTAGTCAAGCAACGCTTGAGTTGATGATGAAAGGCACAGGGCTATAGAAGAAGAAATAGCCAAGCTCCTCGATGTGGGCTTCATCAGGGAGGTCTTGCATCTAGACTGGCTTGCAAACCCCGTCCTGGTGCCCAAAAAGAACAACAAGTGGAGAATGTGTGTCAACTATACGAGCCTTAACAAGGCATGCCTGAAGGATCCTTACCCCTTACCCCATATAGATTAGATCATAGACTCCACTACAGGATTAGAATTACTCTATTTCCTTGATGCTTACTCCGGTTATCATCAGATTCGGGTGAAAGAGTCCGACTAACTAGCTACTTCGTTCATCACCCCGATTGGAGCATACTGCTACGTCACCATACCATTCAAGCTAAAGAATGCGGGGCTACCTACCAGCACTGCATGAAGCGCTGCCTCCATGAACAAATGGGTAGAAATGCTGAGGCTTATGTCGATGACATCGTCATAAAATCATCTAAAGCTCGGAAACTTATTCAAGATTTCTCAGAGACCTTCAATAACCTCCAAAAGTTCAAGATCAAGCTCAACCCAGAAAAGTGTACCTTTGGGGTACCATCCGGTAAACTGCTCGGCTACATCGTATCGGCTCGCGGGATTGAGACCAATCCAATGAAGGTTAAAGCCATCCTCGATAGGGACCTCCTCGAGAGTTAAGAGATGCCCAAAAATTCATGGGGTGTCTGGCTTGCCTAAGCCACTGTATCTCTAGACTGGGTGAGATGGGACTTCCCCTCTACAAGATCTTACACAAGGCGCCAGACTGGCGATGGACCCTGAAGGCTCAGAAAGCTTTCGATGATATCAAGGACTTCCTCACCAAACCCCCTGTTTTGGTGGCTCCTCATGAAGAAGAGCCTCTACTCATGTATGTCACAGCTACTACCCAGGTGGTTAGCAAGGCTATAGTTGTAGAGAGAAAGGAAGAAGGCCATATTCAGACCATTCAGCGACCGGTATACTTCCTCAGTCAAATACTAGATGAGAGCAAAACTTGCTACCCGCACATCCAAAAGATACTCTATGGGGTGTACTTGGCAAAGAAGAAGTTGGTTCACTACTTCGATGCACACCCGATTATCATGGTCACCTCCTTCCCGCTAGGAGAGATCATCAACAATCGGGATGCGACCGGACGGATAGTTAAATCGGCCCTGGAACTTATGGCGTATGGCATCACTTATGTGCCATGCACATCCATAAAATCCCAGGATCTGGCGGGCTTTGTTGCTAAATGGACAGAAGCACACGTTGAACCGGCTGCAGCCGACCTAGAGTACTGGAGCATGTACTTTGATGGCTCTTTGATGCTAAAAGGAGTGGGAGCGGGAGTTCTCTTGGTCTCCCCTAATGGGAACCGGATGAGGTACATACTCCATTTAAATTTTGAGGGTGCTACCAATAACATAGCAGAGTACGAGGCCCTGCTCCATGGACTGCGAACTACAGCCACCCTTGGAGTCAGGAGACTTGTCGCCTCAGGAGACTCTAAGCTTGTCATCGGGCAAGTAATGAAAGCCTTAGTGTGTCGTGACCACAAGATGGAAGCCTATTGCACTGAGGTTAGAAAACTTGAGGAAAAGTTCGATGGACTCGAGCTACGCCACATCCCTCGAAGGGACAACGAGGAGGCTGACAGCCTCACCAGAATCGGCTCAACCAAAGACATGCCCCTAGGCGGCGTGTTCCTCGATGAGCTTACGAGACCGTCGGCACGATGGGAAGTTGAAACTCAACCTCCCCCAAGCCGAGCGTGGTCACCATCACCAAGGCCACAGGCTCTAACCCAAACCAGGTGCAGAAACTCATCGACTATCTGTGACACGGCATCCTCCCTGTTAACAAGGATGAAGCCGATCGAGTACGTCAGAAAGCCAAATCCTACATTATGAGGGATGACAAAATCCATCATAAAAAGCACAAGTGGAATCTTACAATGGTGAATACCCATGGAAGACGAAATAAAGCTCTTGCAAGATATACACTCGGGGGCTTGTGGCCACCATGCAGCACAAAACACTTTGGTGGGTAAAGCCTTTCGATAAGGGTTTTACTGGCCCACCGCGGTCAAAGGCACACATCGTGAGGACCTGCGAAGGATGTCAGTACTTTACTAAGCAAAAACACGTGCCTTCTCAAGAACTCCAAATGATCCCAATCACATGGCCCTTCACCATCTGGGGACTCGACCTCGTCGGGAAACTCCCATCCGCCCTTGGGGCTTAGACCACTTGTTTGTCATGATTGACAAGTTCACCAAGTGGATCGAGGCCAAATCTATAGCTACAGCTAGCTTGGAGGCGGCAGTCGAGTTCATCAAGGAGGTTATAAACCGGTATGGGGTCATGAACACGATCATCACCGACAATAGCACCCAGTTCATGGGCAGCGCCTTTGTCAACTTCTATGACGAACAATAGATCAATGTAAGATGGGCTGTAGTGGCCCACCCCAAGACCAACGGTCAAGTAGAAAGGGCGAATGGATGCATCCTTCGGACCTCAAACCCTGAATTTTTAGGAAACTAACAAAAGTTGCAGGGTAGATGGGTCCAGGAGCTCCAGCCAGTCGACGGGGTTCACTCCTTTTTTCCTTATTTACGGTGCAAACACAGTACTACTTGAGGAGATTGGCTACGCCTCTCCTCGCTTCTGCACCTATGATGAGGATACATCAGAGGATGCCTTACAGGATTCCCTCGATAGGCTCAATGAGCACCATGGAACGACACTCGTCCGCTCCACAAGATATTAGCAGCAGGTGCACAAGTACCACAGCAAGCATGTCCAACTGCTAAACTTCATGCAAGGCGATCTATTTCTGTGTCGAGTGCAGACAACCAAGGGGAAAACAAGTTTACACCTCCTTGAGAAGGACCATTTATTGTGGCCAAAGTGCTAAGATCGGGAACATATAAGCTGGCAAACATGAAAGGTGAAGTCTACACGAATGCATGGAACGTCGACTTGCTATGTCGGTTCTACGCATGAGAAAGCAGCCCTATACTAGGGCCTAGTTTACGGATGGTCTACCACCAACCCGCAATAAATGCAGTAGGCTCCACTAATAAGACTATCAGTATGAAACTGGGCTTAAACTAAGCACCCCTGCAGGTCACGCTGACCTGCCGAGGCACTCGGCGGCTACCCGATCAGAAAGTTTCAAAGAGTATAACGCATTTGGGCAGATCGTGTCATGGGTCTCCAATCAATCACTACAATACGTTATGCTAACCTATTACGGTGATCCGGGGGCTACAATTTACACTACACAAAGCCACAAGGCCATTACTCAGGAAAACACAAAACATGAAGCGCAAAAAGTCTTTATTCTAAGGCTAATGTGATTTACACATCATGAGGAGAAGAGCGGATTACATCCTCTACTCTCTCGGATTCGACAAAGGCGCCTACCGTGCCCCTGAACTCCACGACCAGTGCACCGACATCATCAGATTCTTCCACCGGTGGAAACCTGATCGCCATGTCGTGAAGGTCCTCGCCGCTCTAGAGTGTAGCACCCGCCAATGCCAATGCAGCCTTGCGACGAACCACATGCTGAATTACTTTGGTAAACAACCTCAGGACATTGCCGAGGCACTCTTCCACGCTCACCCCCGCCGGCGAGAGCATGTCAATAACACCACCACATGCCTCTAGCAAGGCAGCATGTTGGTCCTGATATTGACCTGCCCTGACTACCACGGCGGAGGAGTCAGCCACAGCAGCGTCACGGTCGCGCTCTACCTCCATCACCTGCTCCGTTAGAACGACATTGGCATCACAAAGCCTCGCCACCTTGCCTTGGGCAACGGCCAGTTGCTCTTGGATGGCTAGGAAGCATAATTAGAGCAACCGCTCATCAAGGCAAGATATTTTCAGAAGGATGAACATGGAATCTCGCCAGGAACTTACCAAGAAGGTGCGCCTGGGCTTCGGCTTGGGATGCCACGGCGGTGGCCGCCTCCCGCTCTAACCTAGCCATCGCTTCTTGTATGGCCTCCAACTGCACTCGGAGATGACTCGCTTAATCCTCGGCCATCGTGACTGCCGGTGGAGCTGCGGCTTCCACCACCGCAACACCGCCCGGCGATGCAAGAGGACTCGTTTCATCAAGCACAGGAAGCCTGCAAGAACACCCAGTGAAAAGAAGTACAAAGCCCCAAGTTCACCCGATTCGGGTCGGTATAATTACTTACCCGACGAAAGAAGGATGAATGGGCGGATAGCGCTCACCTGTCGCCCGTCTGGCAACCTCCGTCCTTGAGCTCCCCATGCTCTCCATCAGATTGGATCTAAGGCGATAGAGATGGAGGAAGACGAAGAATTAAAGAAAGGGAGGTAAGCTCAACAGTGCACAGAAAAGATTATGCCCATTTATGCCTCCCCCTTCTTTATATAAGCAAGAACTGGTGCACCGATGACATCCCAACCGCACACGCTTGTGCATAGGAAAATGAGTCGTCAACACTGATGCTCCAGCTTCTGGTAAGCAAACTCACCCCCAGATCCCGACAGTCCATTTTCAATGCACCCTCATTCGAGCCGGTGCAGGCGAGTGGTCAACACTCAGATCAGGTACTCGGCCCGACTCGCCCCTTCAGCAGGTGTAAGTGGTAGTGATCCATTCGCTATCGACCTGCCCCTCTAGAGTCAGGGGTATTTGGGAGGGTCACCAGTCTGACTCTAAAACCTCTGACACTCGGTGTCACGTAAATCTCCCAATACCCAGACAAGCTCGAAGTCCTTATTTTAGCGGATGTATGCCCCTTTGGGGTAAACCGGAAAACTGGTTGGCCCATGGCTGTAACCAAAGTACGAGCTCTTGGAATCTGGAAAAAGAGTTTTATGACATGCCCTCGCTGTCTGGCTTTGTCCTGCCGCTTCCTTTCAGTGAAATGGACGTTCACTCGTTCTACCCATTATCAGCTCAAAGAGTAACACGTACACGCAACTGTCGACAGTTAAATTTTTTACGTGATCTATAATTTTGTAGCAGGCAACTTTATAACTTGATACCGTTTAGAGCAAAAATATTCATTTTACATTCTTAAATTTTGAAATTTAAATTTTTGATTTTTTTCAAACACTCTAACATCTTGACATAATCTATATCAAAGTTATAGTTCTCGACACAATTTGCAACTTTGTTTGATAGCTTTTTTCATTTGAAATTGTTTAAGGGCCCAAATATCATTTGAAGTCCTCACATCTATTTTTTAAATGATTTCTGATTTTTTTAATTACTAAAAGTGAGCCTTAAGAGGCCTACACTTGAAAAGCAATCCTGAAACTACTAAAAGGAAAGGTTCTCATGCTGTTGCATATAGTTGTACGGTAAGAAAAACTGAAATTAAAAGGAAAGGTTCTCCTTTTGTTGCATATAGTGGTACAATAAGCTCGTGCATGTATGAAGGTCTTGGGTTTGAATCCTATTTGGTGTGCCACGCAAAAAATTGTGCTATTGTGATTTGCTATGGGAGATCGCGGTGCTTACCTGCCAGGCTAGTTGGCTTATTGAGATTAATTTTTTCAATATATTTTTACCACTGTTTTTCCAACTCAAAAGATCGATTTAGAGCCAATCACTTTAGGTTGCCCGCCTCTAGTAATCATCTCTAGGGTTCAATACGAAAAGGAAGATGAGATGGAGCCATGGAGGGATTGAAACAAACTCTAATATTTGGTTATTGATCTTGATGGCATTTCAGCTTCTCTTCTCCTTTCAGGGTCGATCCGAAATAGAATCATCCATCATCTCTTGGTCCTGAACATTAGAATAGGACCAACAAACGACCTATCCAGATATCTTTGTTTTGGAACAAAACAACTAGCAAGGGCTATATCACATTGAGATGTCGATTCATTTCCGCCCCAAATGTGAGATGGAGAATTAGTCACCTCTGTCTCTTCATCTTTATAAAAGGGAGTCGAGGGGCCTAGCTCACATCGTCATTCTAACAACTGATGGGGAGCACCTCAGTATACGATTGTATGTAGTAACTAGGAGTTCTATTACATCTAAGGCCAACTTTCATTCACTAAATCCAGGTCCACGATTCATTTTTCAAAGACCTTTAAATATATACTGACGAAAAAACACCTTTAAAATCCATTTTGCTCACGTCCTAAAATTCTTTTCTAGTAGTGTCGGATCAGCTTTACAGCTAATCTATACCTAATAATAAAGAGGCAAAATTTCAGGCTTTTTTTTCGTCCATCTATTTTTTTTTGTCCGTCTTCCTCTAACTACCGAACAATGGAGAGTTTCTTTTGTCTGGACATATATATATAACCCGTGCTCATACGAGTTATAATAGCTCGCGTCTAGACCAATATAGAATAGGAATCCTAACCTAAATAGATTCCTCAGATCCTGAGTACTCTAAATAGAACTCTTAATAATAAATAGAAAAGGATAAGAGTTAAGTATTGATAGATAGAATCCTAATCCAAATAGATCTCTCAGATCCCAAGTTGTGTCTGGAGATGCATTTGGTTTAGTTTTGTAGTTTTTTTTCCTATATGAAACAGATGACCGAAAGCAATAATGAGAGTAGTTTTGGATTAAGTCTGTGTGTTACTCTAGCATGACCTTTTACTGTTTTTTCTATTTTCCAAATATCTCCTATTAAATAAATATAGAAATAGAAAATGATAAATAAAGGTCCTTATTAAACCACCGTGCCCAACTGCAGACTGAGTCCGTGTGTTCCTCAGGCATGACCTTTTTCTGTTTTTTTATTTTTCCAAATATCACAATTAAATAAATATTGAAATAGAAAAATAATAAATGTAGGCCCTTATTAAACCATCCATGCTTGGCTTCGGTTCGACTATTCTGGTTTTGATTTTTATTTTTTTTTCCTTCTTTCGTCCGTTCCCATTTACGTTCAATTTACTTTTCCGTTCTTTTCCTTCGTGGTTTTTTTGTTTTAGCTTATTTGGTTGCACCTTCTTGTTTTCCGCTGTTTTTTCACTATGAGTTATTCATTTTTTATAGTAAAATATAAATAAATAATAAATACAATATTACGTGTCTCTAAAACATTGACCATTTCTCACAGACAAGCACTACCAAATTATTGATGTAGTTTTGATTAGAAACAAAATTTGTTCTTATTAAAACCTAGATTATTCGCGAATGGTCTAACTAATCAAACTATGAACTAAAATTTTTAATTGGTTTTGTCCGGTCTAAATAAATGTGTTTTTGCAATCCCTGATGATGGCTGGTATGTAAAAAATCAAGAGAAGTCTCCCGTCATAATTATCAACAGACAAACCTAAAAAAAATACAGTTATGATGTATCCAAGTCTAAATATTTATGTGCTTTGCAACAGGACAAAAAATATCAAGTTTTTATTTTAATTTGATACATTATCATATTATTGACACATTTTTTGCAAACAATATTATTGACACATTAACCTATATTATGGATGTCATGTTCATCATAAAATAAATTACATATCTTAATTTTACACAAAGAGTAAAACATAAATAACCGCAAAAATTAAATATTATGAAGAATAGAGGCAAAATTCCAGGCTCTTTTTTTCGTCCATCCATTTTTTTTTGGCCTGTCTTCCTCTAAGTACCGATAAATAGAGAGTTTCTTTTGTCCAGACTTATATATATAACATGTGCTCATATGAGTTAGAATAGCTCGCGTTTAGACCAATATGGAATAAGAATCATAACATAAATAGATTCCTCAGATCCTGAGTACTCTAAATAGAACTCTTAATAATAAATAGAAAAAGGATAAGAGTTAAGTATTGATAGATATAATCATAATCCAATTAGATCTCTCGGATCCCAAGTTGTGTCCGGAGATGCATTTGGTTTAGTTTTGTAGTTTTTTCCTATATGAAACAGATGACCGAAAGCAATAATGAGAGTAATTTTGGTATTACACGATTATTTTACTATTTTTCTCCGGTGTATACTTACTTGCTTACATGGTTTCCGATTTGTTTAGCAATTTTTTGCTTTTATTTTTCTCCAACGTACTTACATGGTTTCCAATTTATTTAGCATTTTTTTTGCTTTTATTTATTCTCCGATGTACTTACGTACATGATGATTTCCTAATAGTTTCCCTATTGGAGGACCAACGTTTTTTGGTTGCTTTTGCATGAAATAGGTAAGCCGGAAGCAATGAAAATTAATTTGGTATGCAACTATTTATTTTTAATGGAAACTAGAAATAATAATTGTTGTCCCTTCTCTTTTGAGTTTTTTTTTACGTCATTCACTTACTCCCTCTTTCTCTTTTTATATGTCATTTTCATTTTTTGAGAAGTTAAACATACTTAACTTTGACTAAATATATCAAATAAAATATTAATATTTATAATACATAATTAGTATTATTAGATAAATCATTGAATCTATTTTCATAATAAATTTATTTACCTTGAGAAATTTTGACTAGCACGAATCCCACGACAATACTTAAATAGGGACAGAGGGAGTATGCCATATCCTGACGTCCAAACCCACACACAACGCATGTGGACATGTGATTGTGGCTCAAATTCAACCTTTAATTTGTCAGACTCACAATAGATACACATAATAATACCTATTTTAGTTGAACTAATTTATTTTCAATTTCTCATAAGGATTAATCTTTTATTGCAGGCTTGATTTATTTGATTTATGGTTGGATAAAGTTTATTTATCAAATTGTACAAAAATAACTAACTCGTTATCACCAGTGGTATGGCACCGCGTAATAAAATGTTTGTCCCGTTGCAACGCACGGGCATGTTTTGCTAGTTTAACTAAAAAGTTCTAAAAATAATATCTTTCTATACGGTGTGGTGGCAAGAGCAATGCATAAATTTGCTATGATTTTTCTAAATTAAGAAAATGTGTCGCTACAAGCGCCCCAGCGACGCAACGCACCTACATGAGGTGGGAGACGACAATACCATGCATGGCATTGACGCTGTGTGGAGATGGAGGTTGTACGTAGATGAATACTGTAGAAACATTTGAGAGGCAACTTGTTTCTTTCTAGCCATAGTTCGATAAAAGTCAGTCTCTAAAATAGTTATAAAGATATGAACCGCAAAAAATCAGTTTTTGGAGGCCAACCATCTCTAAAAATCATTTTTTAGTTGTGGCTCGTCTCTTGAATTATTTTTAGAGGTCTTTTATCCAAACGCGGTTATTAGAGTTGATTGGAAATATGGCCTGCCTCTAAACGTCTTATAAGGACGATTGTATATCTACCCCTACAAACATTTAGAGAGGCCCTTGGACAAAGTTGGTTGAAATAACTATGGGTCTATTTGGTACAGCTCTGGCTCCAGCTTTGGTAGCAACTTCTGTTGAAGGGACATAAGAGCCATACCAAACTTTAGGAGGAGTGGTCGTTTTCCGGTGAATAGCATAGGAGCCGGAGCCAGTTTTGGGTGAGAAACCGGAGCTGCAAAAGTGGCTTCTTCTCAAGTCCTCCGAACCCTACCAAAAATACCGAAACAGGCCCCTCTGTAATTCCTAGCAGTGGACGTCGATGTAACCTGTGTTGGCCGTTATCACAACCGCTGTGTAGTCCGTGTCGGACGGGGAGAGTGGCCACCACACCACCCCGTATGCATGACCACGTGAATGTGGTGCTAGCTCTATAGCTAGCAACCCCGGTGCTTCAGCTGGATTTATCATTAGATGTTCTTGCCATAATGGTATCCAAATATTAGGTAACTGGTCGCTGATGTAGTACATCCCCAATTGGCGAATGCATGCGTTAGCCGTGTTCGTATGCTCGTGTGGCACGCAGCGCAGCTGGTCGACAACTGTGGTGCCGGACCGGCTACCGCCCACACCCACACTCGTATGGTCCTGCGGAGCCAAGCTGGGAGAGGCAGGGACCATTGGTGGATGGTTCATGGTTGTCCACTTAGTCCACATACGTGATGGCCTTGGCCTCATCATCCGATCCGGCGACCCACGTCCACGTGTGGCCCGCCGTGAGCCCGCGAGGATAGCTAGGGACCGTGCGTGCTGTTGACTCGATGATCCACACACAGAACTTTGTGGCAAAAACGTTGGAGCTGATGTTACAGCTATAGGAACCCATTTAATGGAAATGAGGCTATAGATAGTTAGCTTGTGCAGTGGAGTGGCCGCAACGATTGTGATTGCGATCAATCAGTCCTCCGCTGCTTAGCCCCACGATCACACAGTCCACAGTTGATGGACTCAAAACTTCGGCTGTCACCTCTGTCACTTTCAGAGTAATCTAGCTGCCACCACCGTCATTACATATAGGATAGCTGGATGGATGCCACTCTTGGAAAAAATGATCTCAGGCTTAAGAGGGGATAGGCTAATGCCCAGACCCGTTGCACGCCAAGTCAAGGAAGCGCTACATTCTCACCTCATGCCATGTTTGGAAGCACGGGTCTAACAATCAACGGTTGTGGCTCTAGGTTGAACGGCACTGCGATATACGGAAGATGGACCTCGTTAAGTTATGGGGCATTGTAAGCACGACTCTAAGTCCACTCATCACTTAAACCCTCAGACACTGATCTTAAGAAGTGTTGGATCAACCTGAAGGCCATTGCCTCTTCTTCGTCATCGCTAATAGCAGGCAGTGCCCATGCCCTGAACAAGTGCACTATCAGTGTCAACTCACAGTTCATCACCGATGGCATATTACATGACTTCAAGTTATGGTTAGTGATCCTAATCCACATTAGATTAATTAGTGTTCATATAATTAGATTAGAGATCCTATGGTTATAAGCTCCTCTGTTTTCTAATATTGTGGCATCATCATGAAGCTGCTACTTTAGTTCACGAACCACTAATGTGTCATGTGTGGAGGAATGTGCCTCTGTATGTGCGTAATTGTGCATGTTTGGGGTTAGGGTTAGACCTTGATCATGCTTAATCACATATTAGTGCTAATCATGCTCAAATTGAGGCTAATTAGTGTTCAATCGGCTTTGACACTCCTAAGCCCAACTAGGCCCCTATTACTGTTAATCATGACCAATTTTATGCGCACTAAGGGGCTAGGGTTTTAGATCAGAGGACATGAATTTGCAAATCACGATCAAACTCAAACTTTCCCCATAATCCCGAAACCCTAGTTCGAGAAATAAAATTTTACCCAAATTCTAAAATAAAAACCTTAACCACCAATGATTTGGGGCCATGAGATCTTTTTCCTTGGCCCGGAGTCATCATTGCCATCAGCTTGGGCACCGTAGATATATATTGTTGTTGCAGTGGTGTTTTCTTGACTGTTGTAACACATGATCTCTGTATATCATTTCTACTAAATGTGGACTTATGATATTAGCCTTTTGATCAGGAGACTGTTGGAATAATGATCTCTGAAGGGGAGGGGTGAAATGACCTAAATGGCTAGAGGGGGTAGGTGGATGAATAATCTATAAAAAATTCTCTACAAATAACACAAACACTAGAGCAAGGTGGTTAGAGAAATAACAACTCCTAATTGCCACTACTTGCACTAGATCTATTTCACCCAAGCAAGCCCCTGCACAATTTTAGTAGCAATTAAATTCTAAACTAATTCACTTCAGCACACAAGAGCTACTAGTTAAACTAACTACACTAAAGCTAAACAAGAGAGCAACTAAAACTAGTTACTTCTACAACTACAACTACTCTAGTGAGCTATACTACAACTACAATCACAAGACATGAATGTAAAGCAAGTGTGGAGCAAAATACCAAACCGAATAAGAGATGAACACAAGATTTTTCTACGACGTTCGGTTGCTTACCGGCAACCTACGTCCTCATTGTGGCAAGTCTTAATGTGATGATTCACACACTAACTAGCCGCTCAAGTTAGACCCACAACTTGGGTGCCACAAGAATCAAACACAATAAGCACTCCAACTAGCCACGAGCGTACACTAGAATAGAATTGCTCTTCGTGATCTCTCACAGGTACGAGAACAAGAGCCCCTTACAACAACTTGATCGGAGGCGGCAAACAATCCCCACAAGCCCCTCAATGATCTAACAATCTCCAAGCCGGCTAGGTGATGACAATGACAAAGAGTAACAAGAACAACCAATGCCGCCATGCTCAACTAGTGCGACAAGATGCAAATCAACGATGCAAATGCACTAAAGTGTCACCAATCTCACCCAAATGTGATCTAATGCAATCAAAATGACTAGATTGTGTTTCTCAAGCTCTCAAGGGTGTGGCATTAGCTAGGGTCTACAGGAGAGTGATAAAGCCTGGCCATAAGTCCTATTTATAGCCCCACACCAAGGACAACCGTTACCCTCTTCAAATAGCTACAGCGAGCTCACCAGAGGTTTCCAACAGCTCTGAAACTAGCTCTTGCCCTATTTTAGAGCTCTGGTGGCTTGTCCGGTAAGCACCAGACAACATCGGTGCGTGCAACACCCAACGAGTCCCATTTACACCCCATCTGGTAGAACCATCCGCATACACCGGATGACTCCGATGGAGCCTTTGAATCTCCCACACACGCACAAAGCCAACACCAAAACCTACCAGTGCACTGCTCTGGTGATACACATAGACCGAAAGGCAAGGTGCTAGACTGAAATTTCACTCAAGTCAGTGCACAGGTTCAACACTTTGGTGAGTGCTAAACAGCACCACCGAGTGCCTTTCACCCCCCTTTTCGCAAGTGTGCCAACTCTAAAATTGTTTGCTAAACATCTAAGCACTGAGTTAGCATTTACAAAATATTTTCTAAAACACTTTCACTTACAACTCACCACATCACTAGGTCTAATGCATATACATGTAAATCAATACACAGTGGCATTAGATAACCATGTTTGCTTTAGAGTTTCCCTCTTAATAGTATGACTACCTATTCCAAACCCGACCATACACTCTATTGCATCTCAGCCAGCAAAAGTGAAGCCTCTATAGCATATACCTTTGCCTTCAGGTTTTTGCTCCTCTCATCTTCTCCAAGTGTGAGCTTGCTCCATTTGAATTGATCGCGCTTCATCCAACTCCTAGCCTTGAGCCTTGATCACCGTCTTCGTGTGAACTTCACCTAGCTTGATCAACACTTAGGAAAAAGTTAGTACACTGGTTGTCCCAATTACCAAAACCAAACATGAGGCTTTTAATGGGCTAGCGCCCAGACCCATTGCATGCCAAGTCAAGGGGAGCGCTATGTTCCCAGCTCGCGTCACGATCAGAAGTGCATCTAACAACTGATGGCTGCAAACCAGGGTGAACAACACTATGATATAAGGGAGACGGACCTCGTTAAGTCGTGCAAGCCAACGCAAGCATGACTCTAAGTCCACTGATCACCTAAATCTTAAGACACTGATCTCGAGAAGTTCCGGATCAACCTGAAGACCACCACCTCTTCTTCCCCCAACAACAACAGCAGGTGGTATCCGTGCACTGGGCATGCACTACTGGCATCAACTCAGTTCATCGCTGATCTACTTCACCGATGGCAGATTACCTAGCTTCAAGTTATGATCACTGATCCTTTTTTTGTGAGAATTATGATCAGTGATCCTAATCCACATTAGATTAATTAGTATTCATATAATTAGATTGTAGACCCATTGGTGAACTTTAAGGTGTAGAAGTCTCATAGTAAACTCTTGCAGCAGACCTAATAAGTCAAGTAATCCTCCTTTGAAGCACTTTGGTATTGTTCCTAGACAGATCATAAGGCAAATAATCAATCAGAGCACAGGGAGCCATCTTATTATCTTCCCCTAAAGAAAAACTATGGCAAACTAACTGATCTTCATATCACTTGATGAAAGAGCCCAATGCAAATTGTTTGAACTCTCAGCTATGTACCATCCTTAGAAGGTAGAGGCTAGAACTTTGTTCCGTTATCTAAAAAATAAAGCAACACACTCAAACACCGCAAAGGAGCCCACCCAAGCATGTCTGCTAACCCACTGCGAAGCAAGCTGCTGCCATGCTCCTCTAGGCATGCACACAACGCCGAGAGTAGGGGAAGTCAGTCACCCATTCTTCTGTCTCGTCTCTGTTTCGCTGCTCCATATGACACGCTAGAGTCTCGCCACACCAGGTCTGCGCCCCCCCCCCCCCCCCCCCCCCCCCACCAATAGGCCGTTTCGGGTTATTAGTTTGGAGTCTCTCCTAGCGAAAATCCTTTGGGAAAGATGTGTAGCCTAGTGTCTTTTAGGGGCTCGGTCCAGCCCACGGCTATAATCCTGTAGACCTCGTAGGGCGTTCGTCAGAAGCGTGTTGTCTGTATCAAACATTTCTACCTTAATTACAAAGATGCGCAAATCTTTTGCGTATTCAAGAAAAAAGAATCATTGGATTTTTGGATCTCAGTTCACATGGAAATGAAAGAGTGGAGTAACAACCAGCAAACCCATGTATACGTGTCGATGGGTCTCCATGGTACATAAAAATTTTCATTTGGGTTTATGCCATCAATTTATCAGGCTGCTTTATCTAATCCTTTGTGTGTTTTTTTTTGCCTTCAATTTCTCAGAATCTCAGGTGGCCTGCTCCAGATGGTATTCTGTTCTGCGAAACTACCAACAACAGCAGATTGCTCCTTGTTGCCTAAAGATTTGCCAACTCGGCTGTAGTATTTTCCACTACTGAAATCAACCAAAACCTTTACAGAATTTGCATTCTGCTTGTTGACCACAATCTGCCCGTTCGTGCTTCTTGAGCTGTTGGCAACCACGCTTATTGGCATTGATTGTATGAACGGTCTCATACTAAATCCTTCCACCAAGTAGACAGCACCAAGAACTTCTCCCAGAAATATATCCTGTGATTAAGAGGATCACCCCCCACAAAAAAAACAATAAGTACTGCATCAACTATAAATATTTGTGTATATTTTGGCCTGTAGTAATTTTAGGTTCCATATCCTTATCATTGGTTTGAATGCATAACATGACTCTTAGGGCTAATTGACCATTGAATTGGAAACTGGAAGAGTTAGAATAAATCTAAGCAATCGTAAGCTATGCTATTTCCTCTGGAGAAATGATAAAGTTCCACTGCTTCAAAATCTTGTGAAGTTAAAACTACCGTGATGTGATCACAAAATCAGAGGTGTTGCAGGTATTTTTTTCTTGACAACATGCCGTTATAGCAGACAAGTAGAATGAACTGGGCATTTACCATATGGTGATACAGCCGATGCTTCTGCTGAAGTTCATGTAGCAAAAACAGCAAGCGGTGGACAAAACTTGATTCTGGAGTGTGATCAGTATGCTTCAAAGCGTGAAGGATAGACTTAAAGGAAGCAGCTTTTCTTTGAGACCTCAGAGGAATCAGTGTGATATCCAGAGAGGACTCCAGGACTGTTTTCGCAGCTAGTGGATCAAGAAACATATTAAACTCTGCATATCTATTTGATGGAACAGTAAACACATTTCCCTTGGAATCATTTTCACCTCTGATATGACCTCCAACAACATAAACCTTCTGCATATAAGGAACATTTACATATCAATACTGGCAGTGAAAATACTGAAATTAGCATAGATCAAAATACAGTTGGAACTGCCCTGAACCAGAAGGTTTCAAAGAGCTGACCTCAATTACAGAACTTGTGTTCCTGTCAGAGAGCATTATATTGGCCAAATTTGTAAGAGGTCCACTGGTAAGAATAGTGATCTTCTCACTTGGAAGAAGCTGCTCTTTGATAGACTGCCAAACTTCAAAAGCCGATGGCTGCCGAAGTTCTGGATGGTCAGTGTTTCTAGGAGCACCATATTTTACTGAATTTTCAGCAGTATACCTGACAAAGGAAAGCATAGAGTTGTTAAGTATCTAGGTCATTTGCACTATCTATATGCATGTCGTCAGGTAGCTATATAAAGATACCTTCTAGGACTTCTTGGCAATGACCGAGCTAGCCCATAGAGAGTGTCCGAGTCAATAAGTCCCCCACTACCTTGGGGAATAATACTGGCATAGTTGCAACCAAGAATTGGAGTTCCTAATGCATTGGTATTACCATGACCAACAGGAATGTCATCGCGGCCCATCATATGTAATATATCATAAATGATATCAATGCTTGCAATGTGGGCCCAACCATTGCCACTGACCAAAATCCCCTATAACATTATAGTAAAATTGCATTCATAAAAAAGGAATGAAATCTTTATTGCAGTGGAGCAGAACACTGTTCCATTAATCATACCTTTAAATCTATTACTTCAATAGGTGCCTTCAAGAGATATATAAGTGAGATAAAATCTCCAGGACTCATGTCCATGTCAAAAATAACAGGTGGCCCAATTTTTTTGTTTTTGAAGTCTGGCTTGTAAAGAATCTCCCTGTAAAACGGAAACTGTGCCATAAAGTTCAAACTACCCGAGTTCTCATGGAGATTTAGTGCCTGCAGATCATAGTTTAGTCATAAGAGCAGGCCAATTCACGTACATCATTTCTGAGAGAACCTTTTCTATTTTCATAGATTAACACTTCATGTGAGTGCAATCTGCTCCTTCATGTAAAACTTTGTGACAGGATATCAATGACCCAAAGAGAAGCTGATGAACAAATATTAGTGTGGCAGGATTTGAGAGCATCAGGGCATGTCAATTAAGATTCCATTATTAGTGGTGTATACTGAAAGCGAATATGGATCGGGAAAATAGTATATCGATTAGTGACTGCAGAGCACAGGCACATATATAGAAGTATGACCACCGTGGAATATTGCCTATAAATAGATATAACCAATCTACAAAGACTACACAGGCTCTAGGCCTAGCAGAAGGCAAAACCCGAAGGCCCAAGGAGGGCTGGCCTAATCATCCACCTAACACACTCGCGCAGTTAGAAGCATCGCCACCATGAACGTTTAGGCTAGATCGAAACTCCGTGAAGGCTGAAAACAATAGCCCTCTAGTGAAAATATGGCATACTGTGATGTAGTAGGAATATGCAGATGTCACCAAGAGCAACATGCTCTTGAATGAAGTGAAGATCGATCTCAATATGCTACGAGCGCTGATGCTAAACATGATTGGTCGATAAGTAGATGGTGCTCATGTTATCACAGTGGACCAATGTGGCACGATGAAGAGGAGCACGAAGCTCAAGAAGTTGGCACGGCTAGATAGGCAACAACATTAGACAAGGTGCAAAACTAAGCCTTTGCACTAGGTCGCGAGACTAGCACTTAGATGACCAAAACAAAATTGTCCCCAAAGAACACCGCATAGCTCGAGGTGAACTTCCATGTTTCGAGATAGCTAGCCCAGTCAGTATCTGAGTACACCACAAAGCACATTGGAGTTGATTCTTTCTACATGAGATAGTAGGTGCGTGATCAGGTTGTGAGTTCTCATCATGTGTCTTCAGAGGTATAGTTAGCATATTTCTTCATGCGAACAGATGGTGGATATGTGTCCACTGTGAGTGATGAGTGATTGTCCAGGTGATCAAAGCTTTCCTTAAGTGTGCTTGAGACTAACCATGGCATGAGTTATGCGTGCAACATGTCTCTTGGCTTTCTGATGTGCAAGTGTTGAGCGTGAGATGGTCGATGGCAATGGAGAAGGTCAAGCGAGGAGTCCGTGCATGATGGACCACCGGAAGCGGTGAAGGGTGGATGCGGAGGCTTGGACCGAGGGATTGAGGGCTGAAGGATGGACTGTGGATGGCTAGCATTTAGACACGTCGACAACCAAGCGTACACGCGAGGATGGTGATGGCAACAGTGTTGACCAAAGTCAAGACGACGATTGGACCAAGTCAAGGCGGGCACGTGAGCACTTGGTGATCCGCCGTTCAAGGGCGAGTGGGACACGCGTCAACATCGTGGAGAAGGCTAAGCTTCTATGCTACTCCAAGTGGGTTTGGTGGTTTGGGCCTCAAAACCACGTGCGACAGGTTTGCCGGATTTGGGACTCAAAATCCCAGGGAGGATCTCGAGGTGGCACGTGGCATCATCGGAGAGCTTGCGTCGAGGCGAAACAACTTCATGAAGGGCATGTGGCCATCAGATATATGGAAACCAATTTAGACCATTTCACCCCTGTTGCTAAGTGGTTCAAGCCTAAACCTAGGAGAACTCTTGGAATTGTGTAATAGCCCTATAAATAAGGATAGTGGTTGCCCAAGACATCCATCTCTTTCACCCCGATGCTTGTTTCCTTAGGCTAGCCAAGTGCATCTTGTTTAGGGAGATTAGAAGTAGAGAGAGTGAGATCCTCTTGCTCTAATTTTCCCTCTTTAGTGGGAGGATGAAGGGAGGAGGCTTTACCTGATTTGTAATAATGAATTCGTAAGTTGCTAATCGAAGTGTTAACTGAAATCTCGAGTTCATCCTATCCCTCCTCCGGTTTTTCCTCTTTCAGTGATTTTCGTCATCAATTTTTTGAGCTGCAACTTCGGCTGATTGTTGGCATGTTTTTTTTGAGCTGCAACATATCTAAACCATGGCTTGAAGCCCAGCACCTACCTATCTTGTTCCAAGCCCCAAAATCCCTCTTTATGCCTCTTTGAGTGAAATTCATGAGGATCTTTGAGCTGAGGTTTTTGGGTTGATTTCTTGTGATTACTAGGTGCTATGAGGTCTTGGAAACATGTCTAAGCTTTTCCTTAACCAGATTTCCCACAAGCACCCCCATCTCCTCCGTTTCAAGGAAATCGCGAAAAAAACCCAATTTGAGAGCTTTTTTTTCAATTTTCCATCCCCGATTTTGATCTTTTGGAGGTGAAATTTTGTGGACACCTTCAAAGCATCCTAAGGAATGTATTTGCAAAATTTCAGGTCATTTGGACTTCGTTTGATCGAGTTTTAACCTTTTCTCTCTTGCTTCAGCCTGCTGAAATCTGCCTACGCGGAACTTTCACGAAAAAACGCAGAACTTTTGCAAAACACAAAAGTTGGCTGAATTTGTCTTGGGAGATTGCTAAGTGTTTCCCTGACTTGTTCTTGCTTCCGCTTGATCAGGCTCCAACATCGTTGTTTCTTAGTCCATTTGTCTATCTATGACTTTGGGTACTTGATTTTGCATTTTGAGAGGTGTGTTGGGTTGTATTCAGAACATAGGCCAAGTTCTTGCATAAAAAATTAAATGGCTCCCATTCCCCTCTGGTCACCTGCTCGGTCCTTCACTTCATGAAGGCATAGACAGCACACCACAACTATTTACTCTATCTCCAAACTCATTGTTGTTGAACCTTTGCACTACAAAACTCACAAACTTTGCCAACAGTTTCTCTCTTTATACAGCTAACGGTTTGTAGTTCTTAAGTTAGTTACTTAGCACAACTATGGGCAATATGTTTATTGGGAGTGATGTTTTGTTGGTCATCTATTCAAACAGTTGCTCCTATACCAGAAAAAGTCCCTTCACCCTGCTTCAGGTAGAGCTGGCAGTGGGTCGAGTAAGTGGCGTGTTGAGTAAACACCTCTTCACAATTAATTGCCTAACACCCACGTTGCCCGTAGAGTAAACACCCCTTCTCAATGAATTGTCTAACACCTAAGTTGCCCGTAGTGTAAACACCCCTTCGCAATGAATTGCCTAACACCCACACCTATCAGGTGTGCAATACCCGTGGGTACCCAAACCGCGCACAAGATTGCCATCCCTACCTGCAGACATGTCTTGCGCAGATGACCCTTGTGTGCTAATATATCGAAGGAATTCTTTCCCTAGGACCAAGTTTTTTTTAGCCAATGGAAAGAAAGTTCAGCTCTATGTTGTAAAGATATAGCCGTGTCGCTTGGCTGATAAGCCATGGCTGAAAGTACTGTTCGCTGATTTGTTGTGAGAGAAAAACATTGTTCGTTCACTGAAAAAGTACGGCTTATAAAACAAGCGAACAGGCTTAGGGTAAAAGATGAGAAAAAAAGTCTACATAACCCAACTATTCAGGCTGGACTACTTCACCCCAAAACTATAAAACCGGATTTTCTACCCTATGAACTTTCCAAAACCAGTCAAATAATCCCCCATGCAGTTTTGGACGGTGGTTTTGCTACAGTGACGGTGGTTTTGTCTTTTTCTTTTTTATTTATTTCCGTTGAATCTTTGAAAAATCATAGTAAATCACAGAAAAATCATAAAATGAATAATTCAATTTCGTTAGACTCCACATGAGTAGATCTACACAGTGAATATATAATATGGTATACTTTAGTACAAAGTTTTTGTTGTACCTTTAGATCTATACTTTTCTGTAATTAATTGAAATAATTCATACCTGCAGCTTTTATGGTCCAATTGTGGTGAAATTTTTATGGTGGGCTAATTATTGCATGTTTTGTTGTTGTTGTTATTATTGTAATTATTGTATGCTTGAACTATAGTAAAAATTTCATACTCATTGAATCATGTATAACTTAGTTATAGATTTATTTAGGTTTATGCTTGTTAAATCTATGTTTTATCTATAACTAAGTTATACATGATCCAATGAGTATGAAATTTTTACTATAATTCAAGCATATAATAATTAGCCCATCACAAAAACTTCACCACAATTGAACCATAGAAGCTGCATCTATGGATTATTCCATTTAATTACAGAAAAGCATAGATCTAAACTACAGCAAAAATCTTATACTAAAGCATACCATATCATATGCTCACTGTGTAGATCTACTCATGTGGAGTCCAACAAAATTGGACTTTCCATTTTATGATTTTTCTGTGATTTACTATGATTTTTCAAAAATTCAGCGGAAATAAATAAAAAAGAAAAAGACGAAACCACCGTCACTGTAGCAAAACTACCATCCAAAACCGCTTGGAGGGTTATTTGATCGGTTTTGAAAAGTTCAGGGTGTAAAAAATCCGGTTTTATAATTTGGAGGGTTAGTCCACCCTGAATGGTTGGGGGTTATGTAGACTTTTTTCTAAAATATGATATAGAGCCAAGTGCTAATTAAAGTAACATAAGAAAAAGTAACTCCAAAATGAACTTTGTTAGAGATTTAGAGCTGACGATTAGGGATGAAAACGGTGGGAATATATTTCATATCGTCCTTCATCGTTTTCTACACATTTGACACGCTCGAATTCGCATTTTCAGACAAATTCAAATTCAGTACGAAATATAGAATATCAAATTCTAAAATAGAACGGAATCGGTTTAGACGTTTTTCGACTGTTTTCTATTTTCCGCTTTTTATTCAGAATATCCCGTTTTTGAAATTCGGTTTATACCGTTTTTTGCCCACTAGAAGTTTAGCCTTAGAAAAATTGCATCTTTTTTTATACGATCTCGGATAAAGATAATTTTTATATAAAAGTTGTAGCTCCTGACGCAGTTTTTAGTTTTTTTTCATCTGAGGTTGTTAAGATGTTCAAAAAATTTAAAAAAGTTTCAGTAATATATTAATTGTGTAGAAACACTTGTTGTCTTAGAAAAATCATATCTTTCTTATATAGGGTCAAATGGAGATACTTTTTATATGAAAGTTATAGCACTTGTTAATTGTTACACACTTGGTCATGCGTTTGTTAATTGTTGTGCGCTTGGTCCCATGGGCCAATATTCCGTATTGATTTTTCATATACCGACCATGTTCAGCATAGTTCTGCTCGAATTAGTTCGTTTTCAAAATTCTCGATATTTCATAAGTTTGTGTTTGTTTTCGTATCGGCTTTACCGCTTTCGCTTTCGTTTTCGTAAGGTTGAGGGTTTTCTAACCGTTTTCATCCCTACTAACGATATACATGTAAAAACAACAAAGGCATCTAACTAGCATGTTTTAATGCATACATAAACAAGCTTATTAGATCATTACAACTTGACATAGACTGAGTTTGATCAGATAGAATAGGAATAATGCAACAAAATTGAGTTGCGAGTCTTCTGACAAGAGTGAGTCGCAAAAAAAAGTCTTCTACCCCACTTAACCAGAATCTCGTCTCGAGATTCGGAGAGACTAGGGAGAAAGATAAAGTTGATCTGCAAATCTTCACTCTTTCTTCATCAACTCTTATCCAATGATGATGTCACAAGCTCAAAACCAACTTTGTAAACGTCTCCTTTAGACCCTTACGATCCTTGTAGATGGTTCCAACAGGTTACCAACCCTGAGAAAAGATACTTGCGCTCGATAGTGACTTTACAACCATGTAAATAGCTGATGCTTCCAAGTGAAGAAATAGAACGTATAAAACCTCCATCTTGTATCGTCTTTAGTTCGACAACCCCTCTTAAGAAGAGATCAACCAGAGAACACCAAAGGATAGCTTGTATTTGTTTCTGAGTGATTACTATCATCATATCCTTCTGGCATCCCAAAGAGATTCATGAGCATATGCAAGAACAAGTAACCTGTACTTTCTCGCGAGCAGAAAAATGGCAGTGCAGAAATACAGTTATAACTCAAGTTCTACGAATCTGATGATATTGTAGCTTATACTGTTGGAAAGCTTATCAAATTTACTACAACTTTCTTATAGAACACTTCTCCAGATTCTGCAGTTAAGGTAGTCGAAAACTGTGCACAACAGAAACTATTCCAGGTTGCTGACAACACAGATGTGTCGCCTTGTGATTTTCATAACTCCCAAACCATAATAGCTATCAGGGTGGTTCTTATGGTCAGAGAAATATATTGAA
The DNA here is from genome assembly GCA_038087645.1 of Saccharum hybrid cultivar R570. Classification (NCBI taxonomy): domain Eukaryota; kingdom Viridiplantae; phylum Streptophyta; class Magnoliopsida; order Poales; family Poaceae; genus Saccharum; species Saccharum hybrid cultivar. Next base: position 24,124,095 of record JAQSUU010000496.1, read on the forward strand.
GTCTACTATTGTCCATAATTTATCCATGATTTTTAGGATTCCAAAAATAGAGATATAAGCTATGGAAGACAGACTGCTCTAAAAAGACAGGATAAGATAAAAATGAGATTCAGAGAGATTAGAGAGATAGATAACACTAATCTTCAAGTCTTCATGCTTCTTTGCTTTGTGTTGATGAGATATAAGACATGGATCGAGGATAGCCAAAAGACTACAAGAAAGATAAGGTTTGATCTTCAGTTCTCTGTACCTCGTCACTTGAGATTGATTATGGTAGCGGACACTACCCCATTTAACAAAGATTTTGTTCCACCTGGCAATGTCATTGAAGGCAACACTTTCTTTAAGGCTTGCTGCTAATGATAAGTCCTTTACTTAAAACTTACTAAACATACTTGATATGGGGGGACTTCCAACATCTCCTTCATATGTCGTCCATGCTAACTTGTATAGAGTATGTTGAATTGAATGTTGAACTCCCAACTGATGATAGCTTGAAGTGAAGACCAGTCCTGACGAATATCCGAGCTTCTTGTAAACGATCCAACAAAGCACTAATCCCAAGCAAACAACACTAGCACATAAGTAGACTTCCAATCATAGAGATAACCACTTCTTCCAAGTGAAGCACTAGGACATACGAAACCTTCATCTTGCAACACTCACAACTTTGCTACCCCTTAAGAAAAAGAAACTAGGGGACACCAAAGTAACTTGCATCTCCTTTTATACTAGATAACCATAATCATCTCTAATGTAAGATTCCAAGGCAAATCAATGAGATTCAAATATATCCAATGATATATTCACTTATACAAGATAAGGAAGTAATGCAGAAAATTTCTGGGCGAATTTCAATTTTAGCAGTTCAGTAAATCTGGCATAACTTGAGCTACAAAGATCCAAATGAAGTGATCTTTAAATGGTTGGAAAGCTTATGAAATTATCTACAACTTTTATTAATAACACTTTTCCAGGTTCTGTCATCAAATTAATCAAAAACAGAGCTTAGCCAAAACTGTTCCAGAATTCCAGACTGTGCAGTAACCTCAACTTAGAACAGGTATATCTCTTAGCTCAAAATAGATAAAAAGGTAATTCTAGTGGTTTTGGAAAGATACAGAAGTCTAGTTATTCCCAGTAAAATTTTATAAATTTCTCATGTCCATATCTTGATATATAACAGAAATATTGCAGACTGCTATAGAAATCAGCATGCGAAGTATTACGTAAAACCTACCCCACTTAACATGGATCGAGCTACTCCTAAGACTTATACCTTCCGAGCCACCTTTGAAACATGAGAACAAGGGCAATACACAAGCAACACATCAAGCAAAACAAGCACACATCACATCATCAATACTACACGTGCTTCTTCAACAATGGTGGTCATCCTAAGGGAAGAGTATGAATGATGAAAGGCCATCGAACTTTAGAACAAGATGAGATCAGAAAACTTTTAATAAAAACAACATAAAACAAAATCCAAGGGAGTAAGAAATAATAGCTCAAAGGAAGCTATATCAAGGAGGGGATACAACAAGACAAGGAAGAGGAAATAGTCAAAATCAATGAGTCAAGGTATGACAAATTAGTTTTATAGTAAAATGAGTTTTAGAATACGTCCGGTGCTACTTGGCATACGTCCTACAGTCAACACCGCTCTGATACCACTCTGTCACACCCAGTTTTCTAAAGAATAAAACCAGGCTAATCATATGTGTGCACAGGAAGTCCACACATATGTCAGAATGAAAAAGTATCAGAAACAATGTTATTATATAACGTATACATAACTATATTAACACTTACATCAGAGTATCACGGAACGGTGACTAAACTTCAGGCTCCATTCTTCTCAGGGACGGCTGACTGGTGGCTCCGTATGCCAAATATTTCTGAAAGACTTCTAGAAACTTCACTACCTCTTTATCCTTCTTCTGAGCAGCACCTCACTACACACTGAGGTGTGGGGGGATAGCAAGAGTGAGTCTATGTCGAACTTAACAAATATATCATGGGGTTCATGAGGCTCAAAAGGCTAGACACTGTTTGACTGCATTTAGCTTTTAGTCATCATATAATTAGCAATTGAGTAGCATCAAGGTATTCCAATTCCCATTAATGAACCAATGATCAATTGTAATAAAGATAATGAATAGTATTAACATGAGCATAATAGTAACAACAATAATTAAGTATGATATAACAATGGTGATCAACTATTCTGTAAGAATCCCCAAGGCCGCTCGTATCCGTGAGTACGGCTAGTATACCGGTTTATTAAACTCTGTGTAGAGGTGTACACTTTCACTGTGAGTCATGATTTCCAAATGTGTGGGGAGATCAAACCCAAACACCAAAAAACCATATAAAGCCATTCAAGAGTTCGTCTAATAAGTTAGGGCCATTAGATTCACTCGGCAGGCAGATGTAGGAACCCCCTTTTCAAATGGCACAATTCCTTCTCGGCTATACTCATAGACTAGAGGCTGTCGTACACCCAACGTGGCAAGCCATTCTTACGCCATTTAAGGTAACCACTAACAAGCTAGAAAAGGTCTCTTGAACAACTAGAGCCAGAGTCATACAGCCCTCACAGCTGTACTGTCAATCTCGGTTATCACTTACAGGTAAGTTCTTACGGAGAGTAACTAGAGCAACAATATAACCCACATGCTCTAGCCCCCTTTTCAACAGTAATAAAATCATCTTAATGGTTGGTTGCTTAATCCATCAATCAAATTACAAGATCATTGTTCATAATTCAGCACTAGCAATAGCTACCCAAATGCATATCCCATAGGTGACAAGGAAACAAGATATCAATAGCTACGTTATAATCTCTATGGTTGTCAAGGAAGACATATGCATATGTATGATAATTTCAGTGAATAGGTAACAAGAATGGTCCCATGTTATACTTGTCTTGATCAAAGCTTCCCTGTTAATAATGCTGGTCTGGCTCAAAATAATACTCCTGATCGTCAAGAAACTGCTCACCGTCTATACTCGATCATCAAGCATCAACACACAATCATCCGAACAATCATACACGAAGCAAACAAAGAGATATAATTAAAACAGTACACCAACAGTAGCAAAATAGTATAAAAAGTTTGTAAAACTCTTCTACACGTTACTACGATCACACAGACGTAAAGATCACGAAATTCGGATTTAAAACGTAAAAGTTATGAATTTTCTAAGATTTCCTATAGATAAATAATTACTTTAATATAAACTCGAAAATTAAATTTTCCAAACCTACTGTACAGCTACACTAACATGTAGAGCTCGCAAATACGAATCTAACGCAACTTGAACGGGTCAAATCGGAGTTAAAACGGAGATTTTATGATCAAAACAAGATTAGTGGCAAAACTGTAAATAATATCATCTTCTACCTTGAGCTTGGAGGAGTTTCGGTAAGCCATGGTGGAACCTCGCCGGAGAGAAGCAAGATGAGATGAGAACTCGATGAAACGGCGATAGATTCGCGCAAACAGATATACCACGGTGTAGAGAACGACGAGGGCTGCCTCTCGGTGGTGGTAGCTGGCGTCGGGACGCGACGGTTTGGCCGGAAAAGCTCGTCGGAAGTTCGCCAGAACGCAAGGTGTAGATGCAGAACTTCGGCGAGAGGTGGAGGAAGCTACGAGCGGCGGCTCGCGATAAGTGTTGTACTTCTGAAATCAGGGCTTCGAGGGCTACGCCGGTATATATATAGTCGTAGGGTTTGAAAACTTTTCGGAATTTCTTAATTTCGGGATTATTTTAATTCCGCGAATAAAATAATTCCAGAAAATCTAGAATTACCTTTTTGGCCGTGAAAAATAGCCCGGAGCTCAAAAAAATCACGGGAAAAATCCTGGAGACTCTTGGAGAGATAAGGAACTCAACCAAATGAGTTTGGACTCATGAAAAGATTGATGAAGAGATCAAAGAAAAAGATTAAGCTCACGGAAATTGAAATTTTAAATCCAGAAAATACCAAAAAAATTTCCGGTGAGAAGTAAACGTCATCCTATGGTATTTTAAAAATAATAGCACTCACCAACACCAAAGACAAGCATCACACAAACACCACATTATCAAATTAATATGAAAAAGTTTTAAACCACAATTTTCTATATTTAAATTAGCAGCAACTTAACTTATCTAATAAATTTATTCAAATATTGAAATCATTTATTTTATTTAGTGTTTTGTAAGCACAACCAAAAGTGAAAATTTTGGGGTGTGACATCTAACGAGAGTTAAGAGACAGAAGGGCTTACCTCTAGGAAGCTTTTGAAAAACTTATCCACATTTGGTTTAGCCCCCGTAGCAACACGAATGTGGACTGCTTCTGGACCGGAGACTTCCTTAGTGTATCCATCCTAGGAAAAATAATTAGTAAAAAGGTTGAGTTCCCTAAAAAGTAAATTTTGTTCATTTTTCTTATTCGTTTGAAAAATGGAAGAGTTGTCGAACACACATAGTTGTGTAGCATTATATTAAGAAAAAATAACAACATAGTGGATAATGGACTTGCCAGTACCAAATAACATATGCATAGTGTTTTCTTCATTAGGTTTTATATGTTTATTCAAACAAAAATTGAGTTTTCATCGAATATTGTGCATTACAAGTTGTCATTGGCCGTCCAGAGACATCATAGCATGATAGTGAAGGCATGCATAGAGGCAAGTCAATGAAAATTCTTTAGATTTCTCCATATTAGCAACAACTTTTGTTTCATAAAAATAAAGATGTGCAACTGTCCCTAAAGAAATTTGTTCATACTGTACTATACCTCACATCTTCCTTTATTACTTCCCTTGAGGCTGCAAAAGCTATCGGTAATTCCAGTTTGAACATGACCGCTATGAACTCCATCTCTTTTAAGACCAAACTTGGGGGTTCCACGACCTTTGAATAATGGATTTGAGCCATCATGCACACCATATGGTTTATTAGATGTTATAACTGTAACGTTCATATATTCAAGCTGAGCAAAATCATTTCCAAATTTGCCATTCTTATCATTGCGCATGCTGGAGATGGCAACACCAGAAGTAAAGGAGTCCCACATAAAATAGCTCTGGGCAAGAAAAAAAATAATAAGGAACAGTGGGGGGACTGTGTGCCAAATGAACTGGAGTAAATGACCTTAACTTACTGTATAGAATTGATCATTGAACCAAGTGTCTCGAGCCATCTTTAAAGCTTTAAAACAGTATTGTGCCTCATAAGTACTCTGATGGCGTTGGAATTCATAGAAGAATTCTTCGTTGATTGGAATAGTATTGGTCGCATCAAGAGGAACAAGTGTGATTGAAATTCCAGAATGAAAAACCTGATGTGTTTAATATGTTAGCTAATTTAAGAAGTTAATTTTGTGCCATTGATTAACTCAGTACACAATCTGCCACCAAATAACTTAGTGCCATGACTGATTTAGCCATCAACTAAAGCATGAAAAGATTGTTTGGCCCTCATCATACAGAGCGAGAAACAACATTCTAATGTCATAGCGGGGCCATATTCAGAGAAATGATTGCATAAAAATGTCCTTTATATCTGGACAGCAGCTAAACTAACAGTGAACAGTGGTGTCATAACGCAATGGCATTGATGAGGGGATGGATTTTACAAATTAGTGGGACAGAAGGGAGTGCGAATTATTCGGCGGCAGGGAATTATCCCAGAGGCATAGAAGGAGTTCTCTTTATCTGATTACCTGGTATGTTAACTAAAGTGAAATAACAATTAACTAAACACAGCTATGTGAGAATTAAGAGGCACACTTAATTAACAAGTACGCAATTTATAATTCTACAAAAAAAAATTGCTGTGGAGAATAGACAATCTAAAAAGGAAGAGACATGGGACACGATTTTGCCTTTTTCTCTTGATATTAGGGGAAGTGCTACAGGTCAGATAGTGGATGAGGACATGATGTGCAAGTGCAAATGAAATAAGAAAGTCCTTTTTCAAAATTCAACGAGAAGGGTGCAATAACTTTTCTTTGACGAAATGAGTAGAATAACTTGCTAATCTGAGATTTATATACCTGGTATGCAGAGAAAGGATCTCCAAATATGTTAAATTCTGCATTCGGGTTGGTAGTGTAACAAGTAAACAAGTTACCATGGTCACCACACTGCTGTGGTGTGCAGGATTTGGTAGCATTTTTTGGACAGCAACCTGTAGGGTTCTTTGATCTCACTCCACCACCCATAATGTATATGTGCTCCACGTTCTTTTTCAGGTGTGGATATGTCATGAGAAAAATGGCAAAGTTTGTATGTGATCCTGTGAGAATGACAGTTGTAGAACCAGCAGATATTGTTTCTATCATTACTTGTTGTGCTGTAGGTTGCTGAAGAGGGGTATATTTTCTGCAACCCTGTTTTGCAGATTTAAATATGGTAACTCAGAGGTGGTAATAAATACTAAATTAATCAAAGTAAACATGAATGCCTTCCACAAAAACACTAAAGAGATCACTGAATATAGCTAGCGCTATCCTAAATTTTGTTTTTATTTCACCTCAGGCCCGGTTAATGCAGACTGAAAATGCAAGTGTCCAGCTGTTCCTAAATGCAAATATATTTCCCCTAGCCATCTTCTTATCTTCGAAGTTCATACCAATCAGAAGCCATCTGAAATATGACTAGTTTCGAGAGACATGTACACATTGGAAGGTTCTAATGGCCATGCTCCTGTAATTTTAGTCTTTACAACATGTCCTGTTTCAAATCTTTAAAAGGATAATTAGAGGTCCACCAAGTAACCCCATGGAGGACCCAAGCACATATACAAACAGAACTCAGGGAAAACTGCCAAGGTAAATGACTCATGTTCATAGTTTTATCTTAAAAAATTCATGTTGATAATTTATGCAATTTTAACTTATGTAGTTATATTGAAAATTTATGCATTTTCAACTGCAGGAGCTGAGGATCTAAGAGGGAAAATAAGGAACAAAAACAGAGGACCAAAGTATCAGACATGTTTCTATCGATAAGAATCTTTTATCGAGTCATAGGAGCTTGTAAGTTGCTAAAACTTAACATGCTTCGTTAAAAAAAAACTGCCAGATAATACAGTGATGAACTAATAGAACTATTTTATGACAATTGGCATTACCTGTGGAAGGAATCCCCTTCTCAATCCAAAGTTTGTGTCCTTGTCTAACCGCCCACCGCCTCCTTGTGGAATAGCTTGCCTGTACCGGCAGCCCCCTACTGTTGTCATGCCCTAAGTGTTAGTTAACCTACGCATTAGTATTAGGTACTGATTACTGAACAATAAACCAAGGGGAAAAAATATATTCCCTTTCTTGAGCAATAGATGATCTTCTAGATAATAACAGAGTCAGATAGACTTGTCTAGAGTAATACTATTATGGTGGAAGCTAAGATAAAATTTTGTACCTGATCAATCAGTGGTAAATAACCACCGACATTTGGATATATGGTGCCAGAGTCTGAGATACCACCATCACCACCAATACCAACCAGAATGTCATCACGGCCCATCATATAGAGTATATCATACAGATGATTCACAGCATGTCCGGCATTACTCCATGCATTGACACTGATGGAAACTGCCTGAATATGTTGGCAAGAAAAGTAACGGGTATGTACCATAGTTTTTTTTATATATTTTTTATGGCAATGTATCATGAGATTTTAGAGCTCTTCTACGTCACCAACAGTTGCACTCCTTAAGATCTCTCTTAACGAGTCCATTAAGAGAGACCTTAAAGAGTGGAATATCTCCAAGAATTTAGCTATGGACAGGAGCGCTTGGAGACTGACAATCAACGTGCCTGAACCGTGACCTCTATCTGTCTTATGCCCTTTATGTCCCTTTATGTGTCTCCCTTTTTCTCGTCTCTTTTAGGTTTCATCTCTAACATACCCCAACTTGCTTGGGACAAAAGACTATGTTGTTGTTGTCGTCGTCGTCTTGTAAGAAGAAAAAAAAAAGCAGAGTTGGTGACACAAAACCCTGTCTAGGGTCTGATAATATCAACGCACACCTACAGGCTGCAGCCAAAACATTCAGCTCACGTAATCACTTCCTAGCAACCTCCTGATTACATACAACCTGCAGATATCAGAACACCACAAAAAGCATTGAAGCTCAAGACTACTGCAATTCAGAACTAATACACTTGCATTGCCCTCGAATCAATCTCTCGGAATTATCGTCCGAAGCTGAAGCTCCTTACCAATATGTATCAGACATGTGCGGAATCGGGAAGTAGGTACCTAGTGGCTAGTTTGTCCAATATCCTATCATGAGAGTATCCCATTATGACTACGAATCGCCAAACTTTGATTTCAACTGATGTCGGTGGGGGTGGGGAGTGGACGGTGAAGAAAGAAGAAACTTTACCATTCTGCCACTTCAACCGATCCGCATCTGCCGCAGGCCCGCAGCCCACTCTGCTCAATTGCTCATTGGCGGTTGTCCACTTCCATCCGCGGCCGCCACTGGCTTCCTGGACAAAATGCAGAGGGCACGAGCACGATAGCGATCCCACTTGGATTTGCCAGCTGCCGAGGCCGAGCAGGCACATGTGGTTCTGCCCACCCTCAAGGCTCTCTCTCGAGCGAGAGCCTTTTCAGTTCCCAGTAATCCAGTCTTGAGCGCTCGTGGGGAAAAATGATTTGTCTCAAAAAAAATCTAATAAAAATGCTATGGTTTTCCTGTACAGACAATCCAGCTACAATGCTAGCTAGATCTAATCCTGCAGCTCCTAGTTTCAAAATAAAAATAATCACACGGCTCATATGTACGATTTTTTCATCGTAGAGTCCAACATTTATTTATTGATTGTCATGTTGCAAGATTTATTTAGAGATTTGTTGGAGTAGCTTTTGGTTTGTTACATTTAGTCTCACATCGGTAATTGACGATGAGAGAGCGCAATAAATAAGGCGGGAGTAGCCCTCACATATCAGCTTAGTCTTTTGGATTGAGTTAGGCCTAAAATCTTAGTAAGCTGTGAACTCTGATCCAATGACAAGTGGTACTAGAGCCATGATCGAAAAACCTAGGAAATCTCAGGAGTCACATGCTTACTTAGGACCTGAAAAACGTCTTCGGAGATCGCACGAGGTTGTGCGATATGAAGAGTTGGGCCCGATGTGAATAGGGGAAATTGTTAGGTTTAGATGACTCGTGGCCTGGAAAACGTGTTCCGGAGATCGCACGAGGTTGTATTATATGAAGAATTGGGCCCGATGTGTAACAGGGAAAATTGATAGCTTTAGTCCCACATCGGTAATTGATGATGGGGAATCGAAAACATATAAGGCGGGGGTAGGCTAGTCTTTTGCATTGAGTTAGACCCAAGGCCTTAGTAGGTCGTGGGCTCCGGTGGACATAGATTTGAGAGGGTGTCGGCTCGTGTGTATAGTGAGCTGGGCCAGATCCGTTGTGCACTCTAGCATGGTTTACGTTCATAACGTCCTTAGGAGATCGCACGAGAGCGTGTGATATGAAAAAGAGTTGGGCCCGAGGTGTAACAAGGGAGATTGTTCGGTTTTTAGTTCTACTTCGGTAATTGATGGGGTGGGAGCGCAACATATAAGTGGGGGCAGGCTAGCCTTTAGGGTTGAGTTAGACCTAATGCCTTAGTATGTTATAGGCTCCGTGGGACCTAGATCTGAGAGGATCTGAGGAGGGTGTTAGCTTATGTGCAGTGAGCTGAGATGGATCTACTGTACACTCTATAGCACGGGTTACGTTCAACCACTAGGATGTCAGTGTAATTGTTTAGTATATCTTATGAGCAAAAATGACATAGGTCAAAGACGGTGGCTTTAATTTGATTGCCGTGCAATTGTTTAGTATATCTGATGAGCAAAAATGACTTATGTTAAAGACGGTGGCTTTAATTTGTATTGCCTAATAGAAGAATTGTAGTTTGAACTACAGCTCGTTTGTTAGTTGTGCTTTTGGGAGCATGCTTATTATAGGTGGAGGCTAAAACCGTAATGATTAATAAAGTTTGGTTGTGTGCATCATCATACTTTCTTTTTTCTAAAAAAACACTAGTACAGAAAACATTTTTAGAGATGGTCAAAAGTGATCTTTAGAGACGGTTTTAAAATTGCTACTATGTCATTGATCGTAAAAATCGATTTTCAGAGGCAGTCAGTTTGAGATTTTCAGAGGCGGTTATTTTAAGTCAACTGCCCCTAAAAATAATTTTCAATTTTTTTTAAAAAAAACATTTAGAGTCTAATAAAAATAAGAAAAAATATCACTAACGTAGCTAAAGGGCTAAGGAGCGGCCACAGCTCACGGGATTTATTTTTCATTTGTTTTGAATAAGTGCCAACACTCGGGATTCGAACCCACAACCTTTTCCTCGTGTGATCTCTCCTCTACCACTGCACCACACAGTCACTTGTGTTTAGCTCTACGATACTATCTATTTGTACTCATATGTACGAATCTTTTAATCAATATTTTAACTCATAAACAATCTTAAATGATAAAACTTTCAACTATAAAGTTTTAGATCTTGTCGAGCACTACAACTTTGATATAGAACATTTCTCCATCAAGGTCATTTGAAAAATTCAAAATTTTGAAATTCAAAATTTAAGACTTAATTTATATATTTGGAACCCTAAATAATCTCAAACAAAAATTTTATCAACCACAAAGTTTTAGATCTCGTCGAGCTTTACAATTTTGATATGAAGTTTGTCTTTATCCAACTTCATTTAAAAAAAGATATGAATTATATGTGCTGCACCTATTTTTAAGGACGGTTGACCCGCCTCTGAAAATCGATTTTCAGAGGCGGTTCTCTTCACTCATTTTCAGAGACAGTTAACATAAGCAACCGTCCTTGAAAGTAGCATTTTCAGAGGCGACTCTCTTAACGGAACCGCCCCTAAATCTATTTTTAGAGGCGGATTTCTTAATGGAACCGCCTCTAAAAATTGATTTCTAGCCACAGTTGTATAGCTACAGTGCCTCCCGCGAAGGTTAGTGACGGTGTGCTAAGACAACCGCTTCTGTTAGAAAAGGAAGGCGCCTCTGAAAATCATTTCTGTACTAGTGAAATATACGACTTTTCAGTGCGGGAAAAATCAAATTATAGGAATGGCATTAGATTTTTCACCTGAGCATTATTTTGTCTTTATTATTAATTGTACTAGTCAGTTTTTTCCTTCTATTAGTAGAATGTACAATTAGTCTATTTTGTTTTTATTATTATTAATTACCATGTCAATAATGTTGATTATGGACAATTAATCTATTTTGTTTTTCACCTTCAGCTGGCTATCACCTGAGCATTATTACATTATATAATCACATTAGGTTAGTCACTTGCTAAACACATGGTTATCTTGGCACCAAGGATGATTTTGATTGATGGACAAATATGGAGCGAAGAATATTAGTGAAGACTAACGAATTGGTGCTCGGGACGTAGAGTATAAGGAAAAGCCGCCCCCTCTCTCCTGTCTATTACTTTAAAGATATTTGATAATTTGTTGGGAGAGAATAAGGAAAAGCTGCACTACTAATATAGAAGATTACCTATATAGACTTTTAGAAGATGGTGGGATAAATATAATCTGTTGGGGATGCTCTTAGCTTTGAATCCTCACTTAACAAGATGGGTCAAGCTTTGCTAGGGGATCAAACAACCCTTTAAATCATGTGAAATTCGTCATTTAGCAAAGTGACGTTGATTGAACATATGAAACCAATATTCTACATGAATGAAAAGGAGAGAGAAATAATACTACCTTCGTTTAATATATTATGCTTAGAACAAGCTAATTAGTCTTCTAAAATAACCATTTTATCACAAACATTATATATTTGCAAATAAAAGGAGTACAGGTTTGTGACCAAGATGCGTGTGGATCTATCAATATACGAAAGAATCGTTGACATGCATGGTAGATATTTTTACAGAAAAAGTTGGCATTGGCATAGTAGGATGATAGTACATATACACACTTCCAACTGACAGGCTACAGGAAACGCTCTTTAATTTGATCCTTTTTCAGGGCACTTTTTTAAAAGATACGTTTCATCTTTCATGTAACACTGTACATATATTTGGCATAGTAGGATGATAGTACATATACACACTTCCAACTGACAGGCTACAGGAAACGCTCTTTAATTTGTTCCTTTTTCAGGGCACTTTTTTAAAAGATACGTTTCATCTTTCATGTAACACTGTACATATATTTGGCATAGTAGGATGATGGTACATATACACACTTCCAACTGACAGGCTACAGGAAACGCTCTTTAATTTGTTCCTTTTTCAGGGCACTTTTTTAAAAGATACGTTTCATCTTTCATGTAACACTGTACATATATATGGTGAGAGGCTCAGAGCTAACCTCAAAGCCAAGGGAAGATGCCCAGTCACTGTCTTATCCACGGCTTTGTGTGCTTTGACTGTGCTTGACAAATGACAATGCAAGATATCAAATAACAAAGTTCTACCTACTTTATGTTGTTATAAGAACAAGTTCTGTCTACTACTGTAGTTTATTTCTTGCAGGTTCTGCTTGTTGCCATCACCGATCCATCACACACGGAGGATGCTATTTGTTTCTCGAATGTATATTTTATTTATTGAGCTAAAACACGGAGGATCCTGGTATGTGTGTAAATAAATTAAAGCGCGCTCTCTTTCCCCCTGTTCGGCTGAGCTTATCAGCACGGCTTATCAGCCGTGGAACAGTGTTTTTCTCTCATAGCAAATCAGCCACAGCCGGCTTATAAGCCAAAAAACAGCCTGCCGAACAGGACCTTATTTTTGTAAGTTGGCACGGAGGCCCAAACAAAACGGGGGATGCGTGAGTATACTTCGAGATGTACGTTAACAGAATCACATTGACTTCTCGTTAAGGGTACACTGTACCATAGTCACATAAAACGGGTTCACCACATTCGACCCTCAACCCGAGTTCGTCGACCCCGACCCGGGTTCACGGGTTCATTTTCGACCCAAAGTGTAAAAATCTCTCGCAAGTAGCGTACCACGTACCACGACCTCGTACCTCGACCCCATCAACCCAGAAACTTTGTGACTATGCACTGTACTCCACAGTGCAGTGCTCAAGCTAGCTAGGAATAGTCAACAATGAACACCCAACACAGCAGGCATTGTAGCTCGCTGTGTGGCGGCTGGCTGCTGCGTCTGCAGCCGCAGCCATGACTACCGATCAGAGCCGTAGCCCATAGGCAAACGAACAGAACTGTTACACTTCACACTAAAATTCTTCAACTTAGGCCGTGTTTAGATCTAAATTTTGGAGTACCAAAATACGCTGTAGCATTTCGTTTGTATTTGGTAATAATTGTCCAACCATTGACTAATTAGGCTCAAAACGTTCGTCTCGCAAAGTACAACCAAACTGTGCAATTAGTTTTTGATTTGATCCACATTTAGTATTCCATACATGTATCGCAAGTTTGATGTGACGGGAAATTTTTTTTGCATAGTGCACTTTTTAATGGATCTAAACACAGCCTTAGTTTCAATTTTCAACAGAGAGTAGGGTCTGATATGATTCCTGCTCAAGGCAAACTGAAACTATAGCTATAGCTATGACGTACTAGTGCATTAGAACAATCCAAGCAGCCAGCTAGAACCTAAGCCCCCGCAGATGCAAAACCACTAGCACTCTAACACATCATGTAAGGAGATGATGAACCAGAACGTACCTTGAGGTCGAACTCGGACCGGTTCTGCTTGAGGATGTAGAGCAGCGCGAACAAGTCGTCGGTGTCCATGTCCGTGTCCAGCAGAATCCGCTGCGGTCCCGCCTCCGCCTCTGCGCCACCGGCAGCGACGACGAAAGCCACCAGGACCATCAGAACCACCGCAGCCGTCGTCCTCCATAAGGGCAAGGGCAACATCATCATCTATCTCCACTTTTCAAAGTACTAGTAGCATATCACCAGAGAGCAAGTGAAAAGCAGCCGTCCGCAGAAGAAGCACGGGGACTCGGGGTGCTAGCACAGGCCACAGCGCCACGCTATTTAAATACACACAAATCACCACACTAGCAGTGCACTGGCTTCTGCGCACACAATTGGGTTGGGCCATGTATTATCTATTAAGAGCGCTTGCCTCCTCAGATCGTAAGTGCTGCCTTTATCCCCCCACACTACTAGAGAAAGGAAAGTTCATGTCGGCTTTGAGAAATGAGAAGTCCTGACGGTTTATTAGAAACTGACAGGAATTCCTATTAATCCTCACGGTCTAGGAAAACCGATGGGAGTATGCCAGAATATTCCTGTCAGTCATGTAAAATCTACAGGAACTTATGGAAACCGACAGGAATCGTAAAATCACTTCAGACAGTTGGTGGTAACCGACAGGAGTTCCCTTCCGAAGGCCTTCCCTCACCTTGGCCGAAAAAATTAGGCTTCGCATGCGTGTGCCAATCGGAGGCGCACCGAAAACTTGGTGCCTCGTACACTACTGTTCTGTGGGTCTCACACCAAAAATTTCACACACGCATGCAATATCTCTCTCTACCCGGCCACCCCAAACCCTAATCCAGTTACATCCTTGCTCCCCCACGTGCCGCCACAATGCAGAACTTTTGGCGCCAATCAATAGGTCTCCACGTGAATTCAATAGGTCTCCATGTGAATTTAATAAATCCTTCAATGTAGATGAGATTAAAGCTAAATACTTGGCAGATACTTTTGGATGCAAAATTAGAGCCATGCCTTTCACCTATATATTTAGGTCTATCCCTTGGCACCACCAGACCTAGTATTCAAGACTTAACTCCTCTTCTGTCCAGAATAGAGAGCTGGAGTGGTGGTGACATCAACAAAAAAGGAACTTGCCTAGCAGCTTGGGAAACAACATGCAAACCAAAATATGAAGGAGGACTAGGGATTATCAATATGAAAAGTCAAAATTCAGTCCTCCTCATCAAGTTTCTAGACAAATTCTACAATGATGCAGGCATTCCCTAGGTGACTCTAGCATGGTCAAAGTTGTATAAGAACACCCACATCCCTCCACATGAATGATGTCCAGTGAGATCCTTTTGGTGGAAGGATGTGCTCAAATTATATGAGAAGTTTAGACCGTTGACTCATTGCATCCCTAACAAAGGCAAATTAGCTATGTTTTGCCAAGATAGCTGGATAAGCTCCCCTCTTAAAAGCATATCCACAACTCTTCTCATTTGCAAGAAAGCCAAAATATTTTGTAAAGCACTTCTTGGATACTCATGTGAGACAGTGAGAGATTGTTCACCTTTCCCCTATCCTCTCAAGCTTCAAATCGGCTAGCAGAACTCCAGGCTGTAATACAAGAAAGAAACTAGGGGACAGACATAGAAGACAGATGGAGCTACATCTGCAATTCAAATTCCTACTCCACAAAAAAGGCCTATTCCTAGTTGCAAGGGTCATTAGAAGTCTCACTTCTAATCTCCTAGCTCTGGTCCTCATGCAATCTTGGTATGCACAAATTTTTCTTTTGGTCATTGCTCAGAGATCGATTAAGCACAAGGAACTTGAGGAAGAAGAACAAATACTTGGAAGACTATAACTATATGCTTTGTGGTAGACAATATGTAATAGAAAACGTGAAGAGGCCAGCTTTCATCTCTTCTTCGAATGTCCTTTTAGCATTGCTTGTTTGAACTCTTCATCCATTCACTAGAACCTGAACCTGCACCCCTTGGACATGGTAATAGAAGCCGGAACAACTTTTGGCAGCCCCATTTTAAGAGAACTAGTAATTATAGCTTGTTGGATCATATGGAAAACAAGACATAGAGTTATCTTTGATAATAAAGTCTGCAACCTCAGAAATTGGAAGAACAGATTCAAAGAGGAGCTTGTATTCGTTTGTATCAAAGCCAAGGAGAATCTAAAAGTGACCCTAGACTTGTGGCGAGAGAATTTCTCTTAGAGCCTTTTCTTTTTCCATTTTGAGCTTTGAAAGCTTTGTAACTTTGAAAGCCCTAGTTTGGTTTTGGATAATTGAGTGAAACCTAAGGACTAATCCTAGTGCTAAGTGTGTAGATAAGAGAGGATAGTCCATTTCAAGTGGTGGAGCAAGAGGATGATAATGGTGGATGGTGATGACCAAAAGATGATCAAGTGCTCAACTTGGAAAAGAAGAAGGAGAAAAACAAAACCCTATGAAGATCAAGGCAAAGGTATTGATTAGGGTTTTGGTTTTGGTGATCAAGACACTATAGAGAGTGTGATCACATTTAGGATCGATAGTCGTACTATAAAGAGAGAAAATCTTTGGCTAAGCGGTTGTCGAGTGCCACTAGGTGATATGTTTCTTGCATATGCATTTAGGAACCTAGTGTGCTAACATTGACCCTTGTAAAATGCTTTAAAAAATACTAACACATGAGCATATGAGTTGTACACACTGTGGTTAGCAACTTGGAAGCAAGGGCGAAGTGGTTGTGGACTTAGAAAAAGAAAAGGAGGAGAAAGTCCTTGATCGGACGCAGCTGTCGGGGTGGACCTACGCGTCTGGTCAATTATAGCTGGTGGTGCTGCGTTGGCCGAGAGCAAGGAAGAGCGACCGGCCACCGAGACCTGACGTTGGCCGTGTGTCCGGTCATCACGCGCAGAGAAGGAGCAGGGCGGTTTCACGACCGGACGCTGGAGAGAAGTTGTGACTGGACGCACAGGGGACACGTCAGGTCGAGCGTGACGTACGCTAGCGTTAGCATCGTGAGTGAGAGCAGAGAGGCAGAGTGTGGACCAGACAGAGGGGTGCGTCAGTCAGAGAATTTCATCTCAGGACCCTTACTGGACTCGACCGGACTCGATCTGTGTAGCCCTGAGTTCGGTCACTTTGAGCAGTGCGTCCGATCTCACTTTAACCACACGAGTGAAACGTTTTGACCATTGGAGATGAACGACACAAGTTTGAAGGAGGTGACAAATGGATGGCAGTGGTTGACCAGACGCTAAGGGCGTACGACCGGTCATGCTTGATCGGCGAGTGTGGTCGGCTCGAGTAGCAGACATTGAGGGGGCCAACAGCTCTTTCGTGGTTGGCGCCCTATTTAAGTGTCTTGGCCGGCCCTTGGCTCACCCTCTTGGCACTTTGACATACTTACATCCTTGTGAGCCTAAGCAAACACCTCCCACTTATTTCCATCATTGATTCATCATCATAGTGAGATTGGGAGTGATTCCAAGTGTATTTTCTTGAGTGATTGCATCTAGTGGCACTTGGGGATCATTGTGGCTGCGGATTTCTTATTTCTCTTGGTGGTTGCCGCCACCTAGACGACTTGGAGCAGCGGAGGAGCTTCGGCACGTGTGGGTGATTGTTTATGGTTAGCTCTGGTGATTGTGAGGGGTCTTGTACCTTCCCTGGCGAAGAGCCGAAAGGTAACTTTGACATAGATGCCTTGGTTTAGTTAGAAATAAGAAGGAAGAAAGAAAAAAGCTTTTAGATATAGGAAGGAAATGGAAAAAGCCATTTTGGCCAAGCGGCCCACGCAGCCAAGCTGGTCCAGCTCGGGCCTAGCCACTTCATGCCCGCGCAGCAGCCCAGCGCCGCAGCCGCTCGCGCACACCCTTGCCCGATCACACGCGCGGCCAAGCAAGCCAGCCGGCCCAAAGAAGGGAGGCCCACGCCCGCGCTCGTGCTGTCACGAAATGACTGTGTCGTCTGTCCGAAGACACTGCCATATCGGGCCCGCATGTCATCCCCTTCCCTGCTTTTTCCTCCTCTGCTTCTCTCTGATGAGCAGAGCAACCGTGCTGGGGCAGCATCTAAGGCACCCACGCCATCTCCGCCATCCGCACACATGCCACCTACCACGCTAAACCGGATGGTCGCCACATCGATGATCCGTAAGCCCCGCAACGGCCTCTGCCACCCGCTGTTGGCATAAATTAAATGCACACAAGAAATATAAGTATCCGCAAGCGCACAGATAGATACCGATGTAGCACTTCACCCGGGAGTATTCCAGAGTATCGTTATTTATATTTTACCACAGGGAAAATGTGTGATACTAACTAAGAC
This sequence comes from Saccharum hybrid cultivar R570, assembly GCA_038087645.1. Lineage (NCBI taxonomy): Eukaryota > Viridiplantae > Streptophyta > Magnoliopsida > Poales > Poaceae > Saccharum > Saccharum hybrid cultivar. The sequence goes on from JAQSUU010000496.1 coordinate 24,142,144, forward strand.
TAAACTTAACCCCTGAGAAAGCGGCAAGGACGGAGACTATAGGGATTATAAAGGAGGTCACTATGATCGTCTAGTTCTAACCCTTATAAGCTATGTGATTACTATTTAGGCTAGGGACATTGCATAGGATAAAGCACCATATAAGATGACTTTAACCTAGCAACCAGATCCTACTTAAGTCCTACAAACGGGATGTGGAATATATATATATAAGAATCAACGAGGCTATAAGAGTCACCCTCGCAAACTACCACGGCTCCAGAATGCAGGGTGCATCTATGAGTAACCAAAGTCTAAGCACCATGCTTACACCACGAATACTACTCTAATCTAGTAGCGACCAAGACTAGAGCACTCAAAATAGAGTCGTAAACCAGATGAATAATAATAACAAAGACTTACTTGAATTAGAAGTTGAATACCAAAAGACTCTCAGAAGCAAGCCCCAATGTTAATGGAACTTGATCCCGCATGTACAAGCTGGAGAGGAGACACCAACAGGCTGAAGCTTCCCCTTAAACTCTCCCCCAACACTCTATCTCTCTATTTTTAAATAAGACTAGTCCTAATCTTTTGGTGGACTACAAAACTAATCTTCTCTTGGAGCTTTTCTCCTGATCCTATCTAGGAATTCTAGATGTAGAGGAGAAATTAGGGTTTCAACCCAGATGAGGATGATCTGAACAGGAGGCAGGGCTCTGTTTATATAGAACGACGGGATGAACGTGAGCCTTTGGATCAAACCGACTTGAACAACGGTTGAGATGCAATCTTCAAGGCGGTGGAGGATCGACGACACAAGCCAGCTAAAAGGTGTGGCCACCCTAGGCCGGCCGACCTGGCTCCTAATCGGTCGACCTGGCTCTATGCCAGGTGGATCCCACCTTGGAGGGTCTGATTTCTTGAGTCTTCTAGAATCTTCTCCATTTAGTTTCGCGTTGGAATATGCTTTTACACCAACGTCCCCCATTTCTTGCCTCTTTTCCAGTTTAATCCCTGAAAAACACAGATATACCAAAACTCATTGAATTCTGTCAATTAAACCCCTATTCTACTTATATATTTCTTATTTATGCATTAATTCATGTTTGGTTGATGGTTTAAAATGACACTTAACAACCGTCAACACCCGCCCACCGTGGTGACACCACCGTCTGTCGTGGCAGCACCCTGCCTCCACCCTTATCTCCACCTTTTTGACCGCCAACTTTTAGATTGGAGATGCCAACCAGCGCAACCACCCCGCCAGGCCTTGCAGCCCTACCCTAAGCCTTTTGATCGCCCTACACGTGTCCTCGCACCGCTCATTGTCGTTCGTCAATCGCCATGGCCGCGCTTGGCCTATAAGAACCCGAAACAGAGTCCCAGCCCTTCCTCCTGAGCCTCGCTGCCACTGGTGGCTCTTCCAACATGTGCCAATGCCAAGAAGAAAGAGGAAGGAGCAGAGGGGAGGGAGAAGGAGGGAAGTGGAGGAAGGAGCTGACCGCCGGACCCTCACCGGAGCGGAGGACGCCACCCCGATCAACCACACCTATCAGAGCCCCCTCGTCGCCGCCACAGAGACCTCACCACCGCTGCCATGTGCACGTCAGCCGCCTGAGACCCCTAGCCACCGCCGTTGTCCCTCCGTCGAGTCCTCCATGACTCCATGGTGCCATATACCTGCTTACCCGCCCCGCTAGGCCGTCCTACCACGCGGTCGAGTGAGCTCACCATCGGCGAAGGGTGCCACCATGAGAAATGGGGGAAAAGAGAGGGAAGGAGCAGCCACTCCCTTGCCTAGTCCCTCGTGCTCCCGGTGCATCGAGCACCGCCCGCACTAGCCCTGCACGTAGCCCCCCTGGTCCACAGTGGACGTAGCCTATGGACCACAAAGCGTTGAGCACCGGTCCACCATGGACTGACCCCGTGGGCCAAGCCTAGTAGAGGCCCATGCGTGCCACGCGGCCGCCTGAGTGGCTGACACATGTCCGGGCCAGCCCGGCCCAGCCCGGCCCGAATCCCGCCCATCCGAGCCCAGTCCAAGCCAGTCAACGTTGACCATTGACCTAACCCCACCTATCAGTGACTGAGCCGAGTCAGCCAATCAGATCATGCCACATGTCAACCCCTGATTTTTCTCTCTTTTATCCTTTTCAAAATATGATTTAAACTTAGAAAATTCATACAAACTCAGAAAAATATGAAACCAGAGTCCAAAATTTTCTAAAATCAAGCTCTACGTCATAGGCTTATGTTTGAGTGAATTTGGATCTTTTGGATTTCTACTGCTTCTTTGTGCTATCTATAGGAGTCGCTGATCATGGCTATATGTCTCGTTTGACAGACCTAAAGGAGCGCCAACTGAGGACTTCAACCCTGACTACACTGAGGACTTGGGAGACGACTTGCCAGGTGTCACGTCCCACCCAACCTCATAGAATCCTATTAGGCATGCTACAATATAGATTGCTAATGCTTTACTTTTATGTAAATGAACTGTGATAGGTTGCATGGTAGATTTGCTTGTGAGCCATTACCTTGTCGCAACCTATACCCCTGCACACCCGCTGATAGGCTAGATGCTCGCATTCTACTTACTACTTTACTTTTACTATGCATTATATCTGTGATGTGTTGCTTGGTGAAGGAGTGACATAAGTGGATAAGGCATGAGGTGCCATTAACTTGGTAATAACTTGGTAATAACCTGTTAATGAACTTGGGGAGATCTTGGCATGCGTCTTGGGTGTGCAGTGAGGGTCGAGTCGACCGAGCTGGATTCTACGACGAGTCTTGGGACAAGTCTTGCCGGGGGGATGCTACCTGGGCGTTCCCCACGAGAGGTACCTATGGTGGGTACATGTGATAGGGAGAGGTCCCGGGGTGGAGTGTCTTCGGGGGACGAAGCCCCGGGATGGGAGATGCTGTTTTAGCACGGGGCATCGGATGCCCCATCGAGCAGGGCATCGATTAGCCCCTCGTGAAGATGTCCTGTTCGATCATTATAAGGACTAGTATTCCTTGAGAACCCAGTCTTAGGAACCTACACCCCACTCGCTTTTGTGGGAAAAAGACGGATGTACAACCTTCTAGCTTCGGTGCCACTACTACTAGGTTGTTGGTGGATAGTGTAGGGAGGTACGGGCATGAGGACCCACACCCTCCTAAGACAGCGTAGTGACCTTGGGGGCCCAGTATTATGTCTCACAGTCTCAGCACATTGGTGGTACTCTGGCATGGCCCCAGTTCTGAGTGGTAGGGTGGCATCGTGTCTAGTTGGAAGGCAGCCCGGAATCAGCCTAGACGAGGCACATCGTCGATGATGGTGATCCTATGGGTAGTGTAAACCTCTGTAGAGTAACTAGTTCATCGATTGATACATATGCCAACTCATCGGCTATGGACCTTTCCTGAGTTTTGGCTTCACTTGACTAGTGAGAAGAGTCCTTTCTACCTTCCCCCAGGGTTTGCTGTTGGTTTTTGGCTTGGACCGTTGAGGCAAGGTACGAGCGAGAGTTGTCCTTGTCGCCTAGAGAGTGTGAGAGTGTGGTTAGATGTGTGTGATGGGACAGGAGAACGTGTGGTTGAGTTGGGTTAAAACCTGATGATATACTATTATAAAAATGGGACTTACTCGCATAGGAAAAACTACAGCCATAGTAGGTCCTTTTGTTTACCCTTTTGCATTCCACCTTCCACAAAGCAACACAAAGCATAGGGTGGGAGCCAGTGGCCAGTACAAATCACACTGAAAGATTTTTGGCAGGTTCTGAGCCTGAGTACGACTACGAGGGCGACAACTGGGAGGAGTAGGAGTCTTGTCCTTCGCTTGAGTTGGTTCGTGGAGATGAAGACCGTGTCCGTTGTCGTTCTACTTTGATGTTGTTCCAGATGTTGTGTGTTGAGTCATTCCGCCAAGTGGCAATGTAATAATGAAGTAAACCCCACTATTGTACTCTCTTTAATATGATGTATGACTATGTTATCAACTGAGATTGGGATAATGTGATGGAATGATCATCTAGGACTATCACGTTATACTTCATATATGTGGATTTCCCTTCATGGAAATCAGGTCCTTTTGCTTACATGGTTACGCTTGCGGGATGACGGTGAACATCACTGGCCTCTTCTCGAGCAGTGAGGTGGCTGGGATCCACCAACACGCCTGCGGCCCAGTGGAGCTCGGCCGGCAGCCGCAGCGGCACAGCGTCAACTCACATCTTCTCCTCTAGGGCTTCTCAGTCAAAAAGGCGATGGCTTGGCATGCAACGCAACTCGATGGAGGCATCCACAGTGGTCACGGAACCTCTATCAGCATAGGGTGCCTGGAACGGGGCCTCACCATGGTAGGCACCGGCCATGGCGGGCGCGCTCCACGCTGTGTCGTGGCACTGACGTTCCCGATCCCTCGGGGCTCAGCAAGGTGGCGCCTTGGCTCGTGGGCGTGCGTGTGGGTGCGTGCGCTAGATGTGGCGTCTCAAGACCCTGCCTTGACCATCCCCGGTATGGGAAAGCCAAGGTGGCCATGGTGTGCGCTGTTGATATTTGGTAACGCAATTAGGAAATAGGATCCGCAAGCGCACGGATATCGGTGAGCACTTCACCCGAGATGTTATCCTGGGTATCGTATTTATATTTTTACCTTTAGGAGAAAGAGTGCATCTGACTAACCAAATCTATTACTACTAACCTTTAGGCTACAACCACTATGATTCGATGTGAGTGATGTATAGAGAAGACTACAACCGCACTCTTCTTCTAACCTTGGTAAGGATGATCTACTGTTCTATTGGGGAGGTTTACGGAATCTAGACACCACAAAGGATGTTCAACCCGCACCTATAAACCCTATCGATCCTGCTAACGGGATATGGAATACAAAGGTAACTCGGAATTGTCACGTTCCTCGCTACTACCACGGTCCGGCTAGACGAGGGGATATCTATGAGTATCCTAGCTTAAACACCACGTTTACGCTAGAGATGATTACTCTAAACTCTACGCGAAGAGATCAAAGTAAACTCATAAACCAAAGAACAATAAAACAAAGAACTTACTAGAATTTAGAAGTCGAAATACTGAAGAATCCTGAGAACAAGCCTCGGGTTAGAAGAACTTGCTCCCGCAGGTACAACCTCGGAGTAGACACCGACAGGCCAGCTTCCTCTGATCTACACCTCCACTCTATCTCTCTCAATCTAGTAGAACTAATTCTACTCTCACATTGGATGCTAAGCCCTAAGAGGTGGGAACCCTAGAGGGAACCTCTCTCTCTCTAAACCCTAACTAGAGATATGCATCTGAATAATGAATTGGGGTCTTCTCCACCAGGGATCAGGGGCCTTGCTTATATAGCCCTTTTGGATGAATCTGGACCGTCGGATCAAACCGACCTTCATCCTACGGTTTTCCTTGATCCTCAAAGGCGGTGGAGCATAATCCACGAGACTCGACCTGATTGGTCCCGGGGGCAGGGCGGGCGCCCTAGGGCACAGGGCGGGCGCCCTGTGTCCTGGCCCGTTACGGCTCCCGTTTGTTCCCGTGGCTTCTGGAATCTTCTAGATGTAAGATAATTACATGTTCGGTTAATATCCCGTCATTAATCCGACATGTGGGCCTTTCTTCCGTATTTCCTGATAACCCCCTACAGAAATAGATAAACAGCAAAACTCGTGGAATTCTGTTAGATCAAACCCTAATTCTAGGTGCTGCTTGCATATAGGTCCTTTTCTTTATTTATTTGATGGTTATAATTGATACTTAAGAACCGTCAACATGCGCGACGGTGGCGAGCAGGGCAGGCGATGGCGATGCTCACCATGGTGGCGGGGAAGAAGGCTAGCGGTGTAGGGTAAGGCAGCGCAGTGGTGAGTCAAGGCTGTGCAGGGTGAGCTGCAATGTCAATGTGGTCGATCGGGGCGGCGTCCTCTGCTCCGGCGAGGGTCCGGCGGTCGGCTCCTTCCTCCACTTCCCTTCTTCTCCCTCTCCTCTGCTCCTTCCTCCTTCTTCTTGGCGTTGGCGTGTGTTGGAAGAGCCACTAGTGGCGGCGGGGCTTGGGAGGAAGGGCTAGGGCTCCGATTTAGGTTCTTATAGGCCAAGCGTGGCCATGGCAATTGGTGAATGGCGATGGGCGATGCGAGGACACATGTAGGGCGATCAAAAGGCTCAGGGTAGGGCTGCGAGGCCTGGCGGGGTGATTGCTCTAGTTGGCATCTCCAATCCAAAAGTTGGCAGTAAAAAAGGTGGAGATAAGGGTGGAGGCAAGGTGCTGCCATTGCAAACGGTGGCGGCACCATGGCGAGCGAGCGGCAGAGGCCGTTGCGGGGTTTCAGATCGTCGACGTGGCGGCCATTCGGTTCAGCATGGTAGGTGGTGTGCATGCGGATGGCGGAGATGGCGTGGGCGACTTGGATGCTGCCCCGTCGTGGTTGTTCTGCTCGTCGAAGAGAAGAGCAGAGGAAGAAAGTGCAGGGAAGGGGATGACATGCGGGCCCGGTATGGCAGCGTCTTTGGAAAGATGACGCAATCGCTCCACGACAGCGCAAGCGTGGGCATGGGCCTCCCTTCGCTGGGCCGGCTGGCTAGCTGGGCCACGTGTGCGAGCGGGCGAGGGTGTGCGCGAGCAACAGCGGCGCTGGGTTGCTGCGCAGGCGCGAAGTGGCCAGGCCCGAGCTAGGCTGGCTTAGCTGCGTGGGCCGCCTGGCCAAAATGGCTTTTCCCATTTCCTTCCAATATCTAAAAGTTTTTCTCTTTCTTCCTTCTTATTTCCAACTAAACCAAGGCATCTATGTGCATACACATGTGTTGCCAACATATGTATGCCCTAGTGGGGCCCACTAGAGGTCACCTAGGGTTTCAAGCTCCAAGCCAAGGGTTGGCAACATACACACGATTCAATTACTATTAAAAGTGTTTGATCGATTTTATTGTCATCACATGAAATCAAGAAGAGCCAAATCACAAGTTATTAGTGATGCAAATGCTCAAACACTCTAGCATAGGTTCTACTTGTGCAACTACAAGATGGATTCCTAGTATGTACACTCACCATGCAATGGTTTATTTAAGAAAAAATTTTAAGTTGTGATTTTTGGGTGTTTGAATTTCAGGGATGTTACACTTATGTGATTGAATTTTTTTCTAGTGATTGGATTGACTTTATATTGTGATTGGTTCGTCCCTCTACTCGGTGGTACAATCACCTTGCTCACTCCTTTACATTCGTCCAAACTAGTTGCCAAGCTCTTTAGTGTAGCTAGTCTTTGAGAGCTTGTTAGTTTGGTTAGTGTGGCTCTTTAGTTAGTCTTTGAGAGCACACTAGCTTAGTGAGTAGTGACCTAGCTTTTGTGTGTGCCTAGTGATCATAGCAACTAGAATTGTTAGAATTGGTGGCTTGCAACCCTTGTAGAGCTAGAGCAAAATTGTATTACGCCGTTTGTTGTAGTAATCAATTACTCTAGTGCTTTATAGAGTTTTTTAAATAGGCTTTCACCCCCTCTAGCCATATTACGACCTTTCAAGTGGTATCAGAGCTATGGTCACTGTTTGATTGAAGGCTTAACAACCTTGTTATTAAAAGATGGCTCAAATTGTGTTCAACCATGTGGGGGCAACCACTATTCTTTGATGGTACATGCTATAACAATTGGAAGAGAAAGATAAAGATGTATCTTGATTCAATCAATGACCAAGTGTGGGATGTGACCGAGAGTGATTTTGTTACTCTTGATCCGGACAATCTCACCAACAGTGACAAGGCCAACAAGCAATGCAATACAATGGCTCTCAACACCATCTACAATGCCATTGATTCCAAGGTGTTTGAGCAAATCAAGGATTGTGAAAGAGCTAGTGAGTTGTGTAAGAGATTGGAAGAAACATATGAGGGCACACCGGGGGTGAAGAGTACCAAGCTATACATCCTTAAGGACAAGTTGACAAGCTTCAAGATGAAGGATGATGAGATTATTCTGGAGATGTTCCATAGGCTCTAGTGAATGTGAATGACTTGAAGGCACTGGGAGAGAAGATCAATAATGATGATGTCTCTAATCGGTTCTTAATGTGCTTACCTTCAAGATTTGAGACATTGAGATTGATCATCATTAGAGGAGGATTGAAGCAACTAACCCCTAACCAAGTACTAGGTGATGTCATGACACAAGAGACATACCGTGTGGAAAGGGAAGGAGTTGGCCATGATGAGAAGAAGGATGAAGACAAGAACAAGAGTGTAGCATTCAAGGCTGGCTCATCATCCAAAAATAAGGGCAAGTCCAAAAAAGAAGAATCAAGTGAGGATGAAGATGCAAGTGACATTGATGATGAGGTCTTGGCTCTCTTTGTGCGCAAGATGGGGAAATTCATGAAGAAGAAGGGCTACAATGCAAGAAAGAGAAGAGATCACAACAAGGAGTATGTGAGGAGATGCTACAAGTGCAAGAGCAAGGATCACGTTGTAGCGGATTGTCCCTATAATAGTGACAATGATGAGGACGACAAGAAGAAAGAAAAGAAGGAGAGGAAGGAGAAGAAGGAAAAGAAAGAGAAGATGACCTTTCAAAAGAAGAAGGGTGGAGGCCATGTGGTCACTTGGGATAGTGATGGCTCATATGATGATGGTGATTCTAGTGATGGTGACAAGAAGTCTCTCAAGAAAGCACTAGCAAGCATCGCCATCAACAACATGCCTTCCATCTTCGACACTCCATCGACATGCCTCATGGCAAAGCCTATCAAGGTAAAATATGATGTGAGTGATGATAATGAATGTGAAAGTGATGATTGTAGGAGTGATGAGGAGGAGGAGTACTCAAAGGAGTCTTGGACATATGTGAGCAAGTACACACTCAGGGGCGGATCTACTAATATGGCAAGTTTTGGCGGCTGCTAGACCTCTGTGCTAGTGAGCAAGCGACTCCTCCCACCTTCAGATGGACCTTGGCAGCCATGGCCGAGCCCTGAGCTTCCGCGCCTTTGTTTTCTCGCGAGAGGATGGAGCAAACGAAGAAAATGATTCGTTACGGTCCCGCGGAGTGAATCATTACTGTACTTGGGCCTACTGGGCCACGTACGCAACTCCACGTGACTTGACTTTTACCATTCAGGCCTTGTTTAGTTCTTCCCCAAAAACTTTACACTCTATCACATCGGATGTTTGGACACATGTATGGAGTAGTAAATGTAGACTAAAAAAATAACTAATTGCACAGATTGCGTGTATTTTGTGAGACAAATTTTTTATGCCTAATTAGTCCATGATTAGACAAGGTCACGCTATAGTAAACATGTGCTAATGATGGATTAATTAGTCTTAATAAATTTGTCTCACAGTTTACAGGCGAGTTCTGTAATTAGTTTTTTTATTAGTATCTGAACACCCCTTTCGACATCCCATGAAACATCCGATGTGACACCCCAAAACTTTACACCCCTAGAACTAAACAAGGCCTCAGTTCCAACTCACATGACTCCCCATCCGGCCATCCGCCTTGCAAATTCCAATGAAGAGACCACTGATCCGGTGATCCATGTTGAAGCCTCAATTTGATCGGCAATCTTTCCACCAGCACCAAGAATGTGACACGGTTTATGGATATACTCATATACATATACAAATATATCATTATTCCTTCCACTGTACTGCTCTCTACGTCCATAAATAACTATTGTTTTTTATTTCATGCCATAAGTTTGACTAGATTTATACATAGAAAATGCGTGCAACATTCGTATCTCCAAATAAATTTATTATGAAAATAGATTCAATGATCTATCTAATGATATAAATTTTATACCATAAATATTATTGTTTTAATATATATTTAGTCAAAGTTGTTTCTCGAAAAGCGAAAATGACAATATTTAGGGACAGAGGGAGTATTATATCTTATTTTCTATATAATTGCTCTATCATATAAATTAGTAGTACAAAGTTCGCCATAGGTGGATTTTGTTCCTAGATCCGCCATTGTACACACTTGCTTTGAGATGAAGAGAAAGGAGTGTAAAGAATTGTGCAAGAAAGTCAAATCTCTTGAGCAACCCTTTAATGAGCTCAATGCCACTCATGAGAGGCTAATGGAAGCCCATGAGAAGCTTGGCAAAGCTCACTCTAAGCTTGAAAAGGATCACTTCTCTCTCCTCAAGCAAGTCAAGAAGGAGGAAGCCAAGAAGGAGCAAGTGATTGTGTCTTATGATATGGGACTAACATATGATATTCTTGATGAATCTTTTTATAAGCCCATTGTTGTTGCCCTCACTAGCCCTTCTTGTAGCATGTTGACGGTAGTTAATAATCATTATGAACCATCAACTTGACTCAAAATAACTGCATAAAAGGAATTACCAACATAGAATAGGGGTTAAACTGATAGAATTCTATGAGTTTTGGTGAATCTGTGTTTCGCAGGGCTTAAACAGGAAAAGAGCCCAAGATGGTCCACATGTCGGACTAAAAATCATATTCCACCGTGACCCCAAGTTGAGAAGACTCTAGAAGACACAAGAAGGCGGGGCACTGAAGGTGGGGCCCACCTAGTAGGGGGCTAGGTCAGCTGACCCCACCCCAAGTTGGTCGACTTGTGGGTCCCACGCGTCAGCCTCCGCTTCTACGTCGGTTCCTCCACCGCCTTAGGGTTTGCATCTTCGTCGTTAATTAAGGTTGGTTTGATCCGAGGGCTCCGGTGCATCCCACCGGCCTATATAAGAAGCCCTGTACCCCTTGGGTTAGAGCATCCTCAATCCTAGGTAGAAACCCTGAGCCTCCTCTACAATCAAGAAACCCTAGATAGGATCAAGAGCTAAGCATTCAAGAGGAGATTAGTCTTGTAGTCTTCCAAAGATTAGGACTAGTCTTATTTAGAGATAGAGAGATAGAGTGTTGGGGAAGAGTTTGGAGGAGTTGCTGGCCTATCGGTGCCTCCTCTACATCTTGTACCTACGGGATCAAGTTCCATTGGAGCTTGCTTTTGAGATTTCTCTGGTATTCAACTTCTAATTCGAGTAAGTAACATTGCTATTATTGTTCTTTCGGTTTACGAATCTTTTGAGTGCTTTGATCTTGGTAGCTCCTTGATTGAAGTAGTATTCGTAGTGTAAACGTGGCGCTTAGACATCGATTACTCGTAGATGCACCCTACTTTCCGAATCAGTGGTAGCTCACGAGGGTGACTTTACCTCGTTGAATCTTCCATAGTCCACCTCCCATTTATAGGACTAGTAGGACCTAGTTGCTAAGGAAAACATCCTCTGCCGGTGTCTTTTCTTAAGTAATATCCCCATTAGAACAATCATAACATAGCTTGCGAAGGTTAGAACTAGAGACCTTAGTGATCTTCTCTATAGCCCTATACTCTTCGTCCTTGCTTGCTTCTCAGGGGTTTAAGTATAGGCTTAGTTTCTCACACGTTTCTCCCTATGGTAAAATATAAATAACGATACTCTGGAATACTCCCGGGGAAAGTGCTACATCGGTATACTATCTGTGCACTTGCGGATAACCTTATTATCTTGTGTACATTTAATTCATACCAATATAGCACTTTTACTTCTACTTCACCTTTGAGTGATGGTTTCACTTGTGATGCCACACTAATGGTGAAAAATAAGACCCTTAAGAAGGAAGTCAATGAGCTCACTCGCACCTTAGGCAAAGCCTATAGCGGTGAGGACCGCTTGCTTATGTGCTTGGGTAGCTAAAGGAGTTCTCTCTACAAAGAGGGATTGGGATATACCCCCAAAAAAGGCAAGGCGGCATTTGCTCCTCACAAGACAAGTTTTGTAAAGAATAATGGTTGGTTTTTCACTAGTTGCAAGAAAGTTGGTCACAAAGAGCATGATTGCAAGAACAAAAAATCACATGCTAAAGTATCCTCAATTAGATTTGATTCTTGTTACATACTTGTTAAAGGTACCAATGGTGTGAAGGCTAAGTTCATTGGTGCACCTCATAAGAGCTCAAAGAAGAAAGCTATTTGGGTGCCCAAGATCTTAATAACTAACCTTCAAGGACCCAGTCAAGTTTGGGTACCTAAAAGAAATTGATCCTCTTTTGTAGGTAAATTATAAAGTCGAAGGAAGGCATTGGGTGCTTGATAGTAGGTGCACACAACACATGACCGATGATTCAAGAATGTTTAATTCAATCAACACAAATGAGAGCAATAGTGTTGATAGTATCACATTTGGTGATAATGGCAAAGGCTCAAAGGGCTTGGTAAGATTACAATATCCAATGACTTGAGCATTCCCAATGTTCTATTAGTAGAGAGCTTCAACTTTAACCTTTTGTCGGTAGCTCAATTGTGTGATATTGGTTTCAAGTGCATATTTGGTGTGGATGATGTAGAGATCATAAGTGTAGATGGCTCTAACTTAATATTCATAGGATTTAGATATGAGAATCTATACTAGGTTGATTTCAATGCTAGAGAAACTCAATCAATAACATGTTTGCTTACTAAGTCTAGCAAGGGTTGGTTATGGCATAGAAGTCTTGGTCATGTTAGAATGAAATAATTGAACAAGTTAATTAAGCATGTTCTAGTTAGAGGCTTGAAAGATGTCACATTTGAGAAGGATATGCTATGTAGTGCATATCAAGCTAGAAAACAAGTTGGTAACACACATCCCAAGAAGAGCATGATGAGTACATCTAAGGTTTTGAATTGTTGCACATGGACTTGTTTGGACCAACCACTTACACTAGCATTGTTGAAAACAAATATGGATTTATGATTGTGGATGATTTCACTAGATATACATGGGTGTTCTTTCTTGTTGACAAAAGTGATGTGTTTGCAACCTTCGAGACATTCATCAAGAGAATTCACAATGAGTTTGAAACAACCATCAAGAAAGTGAGAAGTGACAATGAAAGTGGATTCAAGAATCTAAGAGTTGATGATTTGTGTGATGAGTTTGGAATTAGGCATCAATTCTCGGCCAAGTACACTCCACAATCAAATGGCTTAGTTGAGAGGAAGAATTGAACTTTGATTGACATGGTAAAATCAATGTTGAGTGAGTACAATGTGAATCATTCATTTTGGGCCAAAGCAATCAACATGGCTTGCTGCTATAGCAATGGACTCTATTGTCATCCCATGATGGAGAAGACACCTTATGAGCTCTTGAATGGAAGAAAGCACAATATTGCATACTTTTGAGTTTTTGGTTACAAATGCTACATATTGAAGAAAGGCACTAGGTTGAGCAAGTTTGAGAAGAAATATGATGAAGGTTTCTTATTTGGTTACTCCACTACTAGCAAGGCATATAGAGTTTGGAATTTGGCTAGTGGTACTCTTGAGGAGGTTTATGATGTGGAATTTGATGAAACAAATGGTTCCCAAGAGGAAGATGAAAATCTAGATGATGTGAGAGGCACTCAATTGGCCAATGCAATAAAGAGGATGGATGTTAGTGATATAATCCCTAGAGAAGTGATTGAAGTTAAAGATGACAAAGATCAAGTGCTCTCTAACTCAAATGTGTGTTGGCACTTCTTAGCATAGCTACTAGGTTTGTATCCCCAGCAACGGCGTCAGAAATGTTTGTTGGCACTTCTTAGCGTAGCAACTTGGTTTGTATCCCCAGCAACTGCACCAGAAGTACTTGTTGGTATTCCTTAGCGTCATCACTAATAATTAGCAATGCCACTAAGTAATAGCCTTGATAGTTCCTTAACAATTTTAGATATTTATCCACAAGTGCACGGAGCTATCATTGTAGCATTTCATCCGGAAGTATTAAGGGTATCGTTATTTATATTTTCTCAAAGGAAGGCATTTGATTAAGAATCTAGTATGGATATGAACTTAAATAATAATGCTTGCAAGTACACCAATGTTTATAGCAGAGGTAAGAGTGGTATTCGCAAGATAGTGGACACACACTTGGCATTCCTCAAAGGATGAAATAAAGAGAAGGAATAAAAGAATAATCCTAAGTCGAGCAGGCATTGGTCTAGTATAGTCATACAAAGATTAGTTAATAATCATACAACTTACATAATTAGTTTTAGGGTTAAGTGTGAAGCGGGTCAGGAGGCCACCGAGTACTGGTCTGCCAGCAACTTCATGTGACAATTTAGACTCCTACATCCTAGTCGAACGTGGGGGATTACAAGGGATGGACAGACCTATCACCACCTACCGCCTACCCCTCAACCGTGGACAGGGACAATGCATTCACATGTCTCTCCATACCCAAGCACCACGCTTGCGTATACAAAAACTATTCAAATCTCCTGGGTCCCCGACCCTACGGATCGATAGGTAAAGGACTTGGGCACACCTGACGGCATGATGAACCACCACCTCAACTTAGCTCTAATTTCATTTATATAAGTTATATAAGTGTTTAAGCAATAAGTTAAGTGTGCTACTCTCATGACATACAAACTATAGACTAGTTCATATATCAAGATTATAACACAATAACTATACTCTAGTTCATAAGTATGACTATAATGGTAAGATGAAAGCATGACTTTAGAAGAACTCATATTTCTATTCATACCCAAAGGCCTCTTCTTCCAAGGAGCCAAGCTCTCCAAGGTAGCTTTGCCTTGCTCTAAAGCTACTAAAAAGTAAAACTACAACTACTAGAAGGGAGTGAGGTAGTGGTGTGTGAGGTGATGCTCAAGTTGAGTGTGTGTTGTAGAGGAGGTACCCCTCTATTTATACAAGGCGCAAAGTGGTGCTGGAGGCTGTTCCTGGCGCGAGGACCGGCTCCAACCGCCTCAGCATGGAAGCATGCCACCGCCTGTCGAAGGAGAGGCAGAGGAGCTCCAACAAGGGGTCGGGCGCCCCTAGGGGTCGGCCGCCCCTTGACCGTGCTGCCTTGCCACCGCCTTCGCGCGGCAGGCTCTAGGCAAGGCCTAGATCACTCCTTGTGGTGCCTTGCCCCAGTTGAGTCGAGATGATGTGCGTCTTTGTCATTTCTTTGTGCAAATTAGCGTCAGAAAGCGCCTTTCGATGAAATCTTCCATGTATTTGTGTTTGTGACCTGCAAAATAATATTCTCTAAATACATGTGAAACTTGTTTAGTAGTAAATGCATATGTATTTTAAGATTGCTAATATCTTCTTTTTTTGTACCTTAGTTCGGTCGGGTTTGATCGTTAATGACCACCAACAAGATCCCCCAAGCTTAACTGTTGCTCGTCCCGAGCAAATAGCTAAGTTATTGGTTGTTGATTAGGAGTTGCTACTATACCGAATATAATTCACAAGTGCCATGTCTATAGCAAAGTATTCTTCCTCAATTTAAATAAGTTTGGCATTCTATCCACCCTTTTAACTTAATCCCTGTGGGGCTTATTGTTTTTCCAAGTCTTAGGTGGTTGCAAGATAGAACGGTTTTAATAGAATTACCAATCATTCATTCTTTGATCAACCTTCTATTCGGAGGTTTTATGAGTTTTGCAAAAATAAAATGTAAGTTCCTCAAATGATTCACTCGATCGCTCAATGTGTATGATCCTCACCAAGGTATTGTTTTGCCTTCTTTTCATCCTATCTCTAAAGGCTTTGAGTGGAGTTTTAGGTAAGTATGAATTAGAAGCATACTTACATCACATGTATTGCTAAGTCAAAAACCGGATCCATAGAGATGCAAGTCATACACTTTGATCAAAAAGTGCAAGTGTGTGGAATACTTTCCTAATCCTAATATTTTTTTTGTACTCCTTTGATCATGACTTTCTCTCTTTTGATAATTGCCTTGGAAGTATGGGTTCTCTTTTTTTCAACACTTTGGAATATTCATGTGTTCCATTTTTTCTTTTCTTTTGCTATTTTGGGAGCTTCATGTGTCTCTCTTTTTTGGCATAGCCCTATATTTCTTTTTGGCATAAGAAAACTTTGGAGAGAAAGACTCATGGCAAATGAATGGAGTTTTTATTTTAGTGGACGAAAAAAGCATGTTTTGCGTAACTCTCAGTGTAAGAGTTAGCATTTTATTTGTGGGTGTACGTGAATCATGATTATGGGTGTATGACTAGAATCTCTACAAGGATCACAACAATTTGACAAAACTCAATATGAATATAAGTAGCATATGACTAAAGTTTTAGAATTTAAACATGTCATATGGCCGTGGTAGGAATTCATAATCATTCAGAAACTTTTGATTTTAATATTTTTAAAAATAAAAACTCCGAATTAAAATAAAGTCATAATATATTCTATTTACCATATCATAACTTGCAACAACTTAGAAAAGCATCGTGCTTTTGCAACCCACAAGTTTCAAGTTTTAGGATGAGACATTTTAGCCAACAAATTTAAATATTGGGGAATACCAAGTTACAATCTAGGCACAGATGAATTATAGACAGAGCAACTATTCATCTTTTCAACAAAGGAGAAACTAAACATTCTTAAATCATATATGAGAGTAGAATAATTATTTTTATTGTTTTTATCATATTTTATTTTTTAGATTTTCTATTTTTCATTTTTTTAATTCTAATAAATAAATAAATGCATAAATTAAATAATGCAAAATTAAAACGCTGAGAATAAAAGATACTACTTACCTCTGCAGGGTCCTTCCCTAGGATAGCTCATCACCTACGGTCCGGGATTGTATCCCATGGACCGTCAATATGCCACCTACGCGTCGTGCTGTTACTTCAGCATTGTGTTCATTTGCGCCATTTATTGCTGCTGCTGAAGCAGCCATTGTGTCGTATCCTGCACGTGAGTGTTAAGCATGTTTTAGATCTCACGAGTGCGGATTTCTAATCCTCCAAGACGGGTGTTGACGTCCTCCCATCCTGAGATAGGCTGTCGTGGTTACACAGGTGGAGGTAGCCCCTCAGAGTCGGATGAGTGCATCGCCCATGTGCAACGTCAGCCTCTGCCCATCCTGATCCTCCAGCCTTGTGTGTGTCACACCCGGTTTTCTAAAGAACAAAACCAGGCTAATCATATGTGTGCCCAGGAAGTCCACACATATGTCAGAATGAAAAAGTATCAGAAACAATGTTATTATATAACGTATACATATCTATATTAACACTTACATCAGAGTATCGCGGAACGGTGACTAAACTTCAGGCTCCATTATTCTCAGGGACGGCTGACTGGGGGTAACATATGCCTAGCACTTCTACTAGTCTTCTGGAAACTCCACTACACCTTTGTCCTTCTTCCGAGTAGCATCTTACTATACACTGAAGTGTGGGGGAAATAGCAAGAGTGATTCCATGTCGAACTCAACAAGTATAACACAGGGTTCATGAGGCTCAAAAAGGCTAGACACTGTTTGACTGCATTTAGCTTTTAATCATCATATAATTAGCAATTGAGTAGCATCAAGGTATTCCAATTCCCATTAATGAATCAATGATCAATTGTAATAAGGATAATGAATAGCATTAACATGAGCATAATAATAATCAATAATAAATAAGCATGTTATAATAATGGTGATCAACTATTCTGTAAGAATCCCCAAGGCCGCTCGTATCCGTGAGCACGGCTAGTATACCAGTTTTTAACTCTGCGCAGAGGTGTACACTTTCACTGTGAGTCATGATTTCCATATGCTAAGGGGTCATGAATCCCTAAGCACAAGAAACCATATAAAGCCATTCAAAAGTTCGTCTAACAAGTTAGGGCCATTAGATTCACTCGGCAGGCAGATGTAGAACCCCCCTTCCCAGTGGCACAACAACCGCAGCCTATACACACTAGGCCAGGGGCTCGCACTACACCCAACGTGGCAAGCCATTCTTACGCCATTTAAGGTAACCACTAACAAGCTAGAAAAGGTCTCTTGAACAACTAGAGCCAGAGCCATATAGCCCTCACAGCTGTACTGTATGTCCCGGTTATCACTTACAGATAAGTCCTTATGGAGAGAAACCAGAGCATCAAAATAACCCACATGCTCTAGCCCCCTTTCAACAGTAATAAAATCTTCTTAATTGGTTGATTGCATAATCCATTAGTCAAATTACAAGATCATTGTTCATAATTAAGCACTAGCAATAGCTACCCAAATGCATACCCAAGGTTGACAAGGAATCAAGATATCAAACGCTAAGTTATAATCTCTATGGTTGTCAAGGAGAACACATGCATATGTATGATAATTTCAGTGAATAGGACAACAAGGATAGTCCCATGTTATACTTGCCTTGATCAAAGCTTCCCTGTTGATACTGCTGGTCTGGCTCAAAATAATACTCCTGATCGTCAAGAAACTGCTCACCGTCTATACTCGATCATCAAGCATCAACACACAATCATCCGAACAATCATACACGAAGCAAACAAAGAAACATAATTAAAACAGTACACCAACAGTAGCAAAACAGTATAAAAAGTTTATAAAACTCTTCTACACGTTACTACGATCACACAGACGTAAAGATCACGAAATTCAGATTTAAAACGTGAAAGTTATGAATTTTCTAAGATTTTCTATAGATAAATAATTATTTTAATATAAACTCGAAAATTAAACTTTCCAAACCTACTGTACAACTATACTAACATGTAGAGCTCGCAAATACGAACCTAACGCAACTTGAACGGGTCAAATCGGAGTTAAAACGTGGAAGATATGGCCTAATCAAGATTGTATGTATATACGTATTTCTATCGTATTTCGGGATTTGTTTTACTAAAGAAAAACGGCTACAAATCATACCCATGACATCATGTGATGTCATCAAGCTAGCTAACCACTATGGTCACGATAACATAAAAGAAGCTGTTAACAGAACTATCGTTATAGAAAAACAACTATTGGAGAATTTATTTATATTATATAAAAGAAACAACTATACACTTGATTATTTTGATTAAATAAAACCATAAGAATGATATTAATTCAGATTAGTCACATCATATTTTAATTGAAAATCAAGTTCGAACTAGTCATATTTTTTTATTTATAAATGAACATGTCTCATATTATTTAATTCATTTAAACTTTATTTGACAAAAATAAATAAACATGTGAGAGCATCTAATTATATGGGGCACCTGTTTAAGCTAAGCATATTATAAATTAGAAACTACTTCTGTTGTAGTTAATCAAGTTAACAGTGGATACAATAAAGGCGAATCGTTAAACCATGTGTTGATTTTAGTTAGAAAATATTTACATGCACATTAATCAAAATAACTATATGTTTCATATCTAACTAAGCTAAGTATAATTGATGAATACACATTAAGGTTGATGCTAATCACATTAACATTTATTACAAAAGAAGAAAGCATAACCTAAGTTGCTTTTATTTATAATTTAGAAAACATAGAACATGTGTGAATGACTAAACTACCAATATATGTTTCAGAGGTTGATCTGAGTAAGTCTCATTATTGAAAAGGCATTGTGGTTGATATTAATCATATTACAAGTAATTTATGAAAGACTAATATAAAGCCTAAATTACTTTTAGTTAGAAATTCGGTTGCATAAGTATTAATCAAATCAACATTTAACTTACAAAATTTAGAGATGTGAGACATGTTAAAAGTTCCTACTAACATGTAACTTATAGTCGGTATAGCTGTACCACAACTAAAACGAAACTAAACTTAGATCGCTTTTAATTGGAAAGCTATTAAATAAATATTAATCTAATTAGCATTCAAGTTAATAAATTCGTGGTCAAGTGTCATGAAAAACATCGATACTAGCTAAATTATAGTCATAAACACACATGTTAACATGAATTAAATTAATATTTATTTATGAAACCATGAGTATATAGTCTAAATTGCTTTTAATCATAAAGCTAGTACAAACATAAAAATTCAATATAATATTTAGCGATATATAGAAAAACACGTGACATAAAAACTTTGGTACTATCGCGTAGAGCTCGACGTGACGAAACTAACGCGACTGGACACGCACAGCACCACAACCCTAATTCGTTTTCTAATTAAAAGCTATTAAATTATTATTAATCAAAATGTATTTAAATCAATAAATTCATAATTATGAGACATGACCAACGTTAACACTACTGCATAGAGCACGACGACACGATTCTAACACAACTTGAACGGAGTAAAACGGAATTAAAACGATTAAACTAGGCCTAATCGCGTTTGGTGGCAAAACTGTAATTACCTCGTCTTGTTCATTGGGTTGCAGATCGTGTTGTGCCTCACGCCTGCATGAACGTGAGCTCCAGTCATGGAAAACAAAAGGCAGGGGCCGGGTACGTCTACTCGCCGAAGTGCCGAACGCAGCAGCCTGCGCAGGTGCGCACCTACGCACCAGCTAGGTAGCTGGGCAGCAGGGCGGACTAGTGGCCAAGAAGCTCCGACGGCTACGGGGTGGTGGCCGCCGCCGGAAAAGAGGAAGAAAATTAGGGAAACGACGAACGGATGATGGATTCGCGAAAAGAAATATGTGCCGGTGAAGAGGACGACGAGACAAACCTCGGAGTGAAAGCGGAATTCACCGGAGATATCCGAGGTGGCCGAAAAAGCTCGCCGAACTTTCGTCGGAAGTTCGCCGGAACGCAAGCTGTAGATGTAGAACTTCGGCGAGAGGTGGAGGGAGCTACGAGCGGCGGCTCGCGATACGAGCTCAGCGGCGGCGAACAACAACAGCAGCGGCGAACGGCAACAGCGGCGGCGGGCGGCGACAGCGGCGGCGGCGGCAACAGCGGCGGCGGCGGCAACAGCGGCGGCGGCGGCAATAGCGGCGGCGGCGACAACAGCGGCGGCGGCGACAACAGCGGCGGAAAACAGGGCTAGCAGGCAGGCCGGACATATATATAGGGAGGAAGACTCTCCACCTTCACGTCAACTAGCGATATGGTGCTAATTGACGTTGCACCCTCCATCTTTACTAATAGGCCTAATTAATTATTAAAGCCCATTAGTAAATAAATGAATGGACATTTAGGATTATTGCACACAAGCTTTGGTGGAAAATGAGATATTTATTATTTTCGGAATTAATTAATTTCGTGGATAAAATAATTCTAGAAAAGTCCAGAATTATTATTTAAGCCGCGAAAAATACTCCGAAAACTCCGAAAATTCGAGGGAATTTTCTAGAGACATTATGGAACATGAGGAACCCAAATAAAGTATTTGGAGCTTATGAAAAGATGGATGAAGAGATCAAGGAAAAAGATTAAGCTCACGAAAATTGGAATTTTGGATCCAGAAAATACCAAAAAAATTTCCGATGAGAAGTAAACGTCGTCCTACGGTATTTTGAAAATAATAGCACTCACCAACACCAAAGACAAGCATCACACAAACACCACATTATTAAATTAATATGAAAAAGTTTAAAACCACAATTTTCTATATTTAATTAGCAACAACTTAACTTATCTAATAAATTTATTCAGATATTGAAATAATTTATTTTATTTAGCGTTTTTCCCGCACAACCCAAAATAGAAAATTTTGGGTGTGACAATTCTACCCCACTTAACAGGAATCTCGTCCCGAGATTCGGAGAGACTAGGGAGAAAGATAAAGTTGATCTGCAAGTCTTCACTTTTTCTTCATCAACTCTTATCCAATGATGATGCCACAAGCTTAAAACCAACTTTGTAAATATCTCCTTTAGACCCTTACGATCCTTGTAGATGGTTCCAATAGGTTACCAACCCTGAGAAAAGATACCTACGCTCGATAATGACTTTGCAACCATGTAGATAGCTGTTGCTTCCAGATGACGAAAATAGAATGTATAAAACCTCCATCTTGTATCGTCTTTTAGTTCAGCAAACCCCTTAAGAAGAGATCAATTGGAGAACACCAATGGATATATTGCATTTGTTTCTGATTGATAACTACCATCATGTCCTTCTATCATATCAAAGAGACTCATGAGAATATGCAAGAACAAGTAATCCTGCACTTCCTTGCGAGCAGAAAAATGGCAGTGCAGAAATACAGTTATAACTCGAGTTCTACAAATCCAATGATGTTGTAGCTTATACCGTTGGAAAGCTTATCAAATTTACTACAACTTTCTTATAGAACACTTCTCCAGATTCTGCAGTTAAGGTAGTCGAAAACTATGCACAACAGAAACTATTCCAGGTTGCTGACAGCACAGATCCGTCGCCTTGTGATTTTCATAATTCCCAAACCATAATAGCTATCAGGGTGGTTCTTACGGTCAGAGGAAGATATTGAAGTCTACTATTGTCCAGAATTTATCCATGATTTTTGGGCTTCCAAAAATAGAGATATAAGCTAGGGAAGACAGACTGCTCTTTAAAAGACAGGATAAGGTGGGAACAAGATTCAGAGAGACTAGAGAGATAGATAACGCTAATCTTCAAGTCTTCATGCTTCTTTGCTTTGCGTTGATGAGATATAAGACATGGATCAATGATAGCCAAAAGATGACAAGAAAGATAAAGTTTGATCTTTAGTTCTTCATGCCTCGTCGCTTGAAATATTCAGGACTTGATGTTGTTGACAACAGATGCTACCCCTCTTAAGAAAAAGAAACTAGGGGACACATAAGTAACTTGCATCTCCTTTTATACTAGATAACCATAATCATCTCTAATGTAAGATTCCATGGTAAATCAATGAGATTCAAAGATATCCAATGATATATTCACTTATACAAGATAAGGAAGTAATGCAGAAAATTCTTGGGCGAATTCCAATTTTAGCAGTTCAGTAAATCTGGCATAACTTGAGCTACAAAGGTCCAAATGAAGTGATCTTTACATGGTTGGAAAGCTTATGAAATTATCTATGACTTTTATTCACAACACTTTTCCAGATTCTGTAAATAAGTTAGTCAAAAACAGATCTTATCCAAAACTGTTCCAGAATTCCAGACTGTGCAGTAACCTCAACTTAGAACAGGTATATCTCTTAGCTCAAAATAGATAAAAAGGTAAGTCCAGTGGGTTTGGAAAGATACAGAAGTCTAGTTATTTCCAGTAAAATTTCATAAATTTCTCATGTCCATATCTTGAGATATAACAGAAACATTGCTGACTGCTATAGAAATCAGCATGTGGAGTATTACGTAAAACCTACCCCACTTATCATGGATCGAGCTACTCCTCAAGACTTATTTCTTCCGAGCCACCTTTGAAACACGAGAACAAGGCAACACACAAGCAATACATCAAGCAAAACAAGCACACATCACATCATCGGTACTACACGTGCTTCTTCAACAATGGTGGTCATCCTAAGGGAACATTATGGATGATAAAAGGCCATCGAATCTTTGAACCAGGTGGGATCAGAAAACTTTTAGTAAAAACAACATAAAACAAAACCAAGGGAGTAAGAAATAATAGCTCGAAGGAAGCTATATCAAGGGGGAATACAACAGGACAAGGAAGAGGAAATAGTCAAAATCAATGAGTCAAGGGATCACAAAATAGTTTTATAGTAAAATGAGTTTTAGAATACGTCCGGTGCTACTTGGCATACGTCCTACAGTCAACACCGCTCTGATACCACTCTGTCACACCCGGTTTTCTAAAGAACAAAACCAGGCTAATCATATGTGTGCCCAGGAAGTCCACACATATGTCAGAATGAAAAAGTATCAGAAACAATGTTATTATATAACGTATACATATCTATATTAACACTTACATCAGAGTATCGTGGAACGGTGACTAAACTTCAGGCTCCATTATTCTCAGGGACGGCTGACTGGGGGTAACATATGCCTAGCACTTCTACTTGTCTTCTGGAAACTCCACTACACCTTTGTCCTTCTTCCGAGTAGCATCTTACTATACACTGAAGTGTGGGGGAAATAGCAAGAGTGAGTCCATGTCGAACTCAACAAGTATAACACAGGGTTCATGAGGCTCAAAAAGGCTAGACACTGTTTGACTGCATTTAGCTTTTAATCATCATATAATTAGCAATTGAGTAGCATCAAGGTATTCCAATTCCCATTAATGAATCAATGATCAATTGTAATAAGGATAATGAATAGCATTAACATGAGCATAATAATAATCAACAATAAATAAGCATGTTATAATAATGGTGATCAACTATTCTGTAAGAATCCCCAAGGCCGCTCGTATCCGTGAGCACGGCTAGTATACCAGTTTTTAACTCTGCGCAGAGGTGTACACTTTCACTGTGAGTCATGATTTCCATATGCTAAGGGGTCATGAATCCCTAAGCACAAGAAACCATATAAAGCCATTCAAAAGTTCATCTAACAAGTTAGGGCCATTAGATTCACTCGGCAGGCAGATGTAGAACCCCCCTTCCCAGTGGCACAACAACCGCAGCCTATACACACTAGGCCAGGGGCTCGCACTACACCCAACGTGGCAAGCCATTCTTACGCCATTTAAGGTAACCACTAACAAGCTAGAAAAGGTCTCTTGAACAACTAGAGCCAGAGCCATATAGCCCTCACAGCTGTACTGTATGTTCCGGTTATCACTTACAGATAAGTCCTTATGGAGAGAAACCAGAGCATCAAAATAACCCACATGCTCTAGCCCCCTTTCAACAGTAATAAAATCTTCTTAATTGGTTGATTGCATAATCCATTAGTCAAATTACAAGATCATTGTTCATAATTAAGCACTAGCAATAGCTACCCAAATGCATACCCAAGGTTGACAAGGAATCAAGATATCAAACGCTAAGTTATAATCTCTATGGTTGTCAAGGAGAACACATGCATATGTATGATAATTTCAGTGAATAGGACAACAAGGATAGTCCATGTTATACTTGCCTTGATCAAAGCTTCCCTGTTGATACTGCTGGTCTGGCTCAAAATAATACTCCTGATCGTCAAGAAACTGCTCACCGTCTATACTCGATCATCAAGCATCAACACACAATCATCCGAACAATCATACACGAAGCAAACAAAGAAACATAATTAAAACAGTACACCAACAGTAGCAAAACAGTATAAAAAGTTTATAAAACTCTTCTACACGTTACTACGATCACACAGATGTAAAGATCACGAAATTCAGATTTAAAACGTGAAAGTTATGAATTTTCTAAGATTTTCTATAGATAAATAATTATTTTAATATAAACTCGAAAATTAAACTTTCCAAACCTACTGTACAACTATACTAACATGTAGAGCTCGCAAATACGAACCTAACGCAACTTGAACGGGTCAAATCGGAGTTAAAACGTGGAAGATATGGCCTAATCAAGATTGTATGTATATACGTATTTCTATCGTATTTCGGGATTTGTTTTACTAAAGAAAAATGGCTACAAATCATACCCATGACATCATGTGATGTCATCAAGCTAGCTAACCACTATGGTCACGATAACATAAAAGAAGCTGTTAACAGAACTATCGTTATAGAAAAACAACTATTGGAGAATTTATTTATATTATATAAAAGAAACAACTATACACTTGATTATTTTGATTAAATAAAACCATAAGAATGATATTAATTCAGATTAGTCACATCATATTTTAATTGAAAATCAAGTTCGAACTAGTCATATTTTTTTATTTATAAATGAACATGTCTCATATTATTTAATTCATTTAAACTTTATTTGACAAAAATAAATAAACATGTGAGAGCATCTAATTATATGGGGCACCTGTTTAAGCTAAGCATATTATAAATTAGAAACTACTTCTGTTGTAGTTAATCAAGTTAACAGTGGATACAATAAAGGCGAATCGTTAAACCATGTGTTGATTTTAGTTAGAAAATATTTACATGCACATTAATCAAAATAACTATATGTTTCATATCTAACTAAGCTAAGTATAATTGATGAATACACATTAAGGTTGATGCTAATCACATTAACATTTATTACAAAAGAAGAAAGCATAACCTAAGTTGCTTTTATTTATAATTTAAAAAACATAGAACATGTGTGAATGACTAAACTACCAATATATGTTTCAGAGGTTGATCTGAGTAAGTCTCATTATTGAAAAGGCATTGTGGTTGATATTAATCATATTACAAGTAATTTATGAAAGACTAATATAAAGCCTAAATTACTTTTAGTTAGAAATTCGGTTGCATAAGTATTAATCAAATCAACATTTAACTTACAAAATTTAGAGATGTGAGACATGTTAAAAGTTCCTACTAACATGTAACTTATAGTCGGTATAGCTGTACCACAACCAAAACGAAACTAAACTTAGATCGCTTTTAATTGGAAAGCTATTAAATAAATATTAATCTAATTAGCATTCAAGTTAATAAATTCGTGGTCAAGTGTCATGAAAAACATCGATACTAGCTAAATTATAGTCATAAACACACATGTTAACATGAATTAAATTAATATTTATTTATGAAACCATGAGTATATAGTCTAAATTGCTTTTAATCATAAAGCTAGTACAAACATAAAAATTCAATATAATATTTAGCGATATATAGAAAAACATGTGACATAAAAACTTTGGTACTATCGCGTAGAGCTCGACGTGACGAAACTAACGCGACTGGACACGCACAGCACCACAACCCTAATTCGTTTTCTAATTAAAAGCTATTAAATTATTATTAATCAAAATGTATTTAAATCAATAAATTCATAATTATGAGACATGACCAACGTTAACACTACTGCATAGAGCACGACGACACGATTCTAACACAACTTGAACGGAGTAAAACGGAATTAAAACGATTAAACTAGGCCTAATCGCGTTTGGTGGCAAAACTGTAATTACCTCGTCTTGTTCATTGGGTTGCAGATCGTGTTGTGCCTCACGCCTGCATGAACGTGAGCTCCAGTCATGGAAAACAAAAGGCAGGGGCCGGGTACGTCTACTCGCCGAAGTGCCGAACGCAGCAGCCTGCGCAGGTGCGCACCTACGCACCAGCTAGGTAGCTGGGCAGCAGGGCGGACTAGTGGCCAAGAAGCTCCGACGGCTACGGGGTGGTGGCCGCCGCCGGAAAAGAGGAAGAAAATTAGGGAAACGACGAACGGATGATGGATTCGCGAAAAGAAATATGTGCCGGTGAAGAGGACGACGAGACAAACCTCGGAGTGAAAGCGGAATTCACCGGAGATATCCGAGGTGGCCGAAAAAGCTCGCCGAACTTTCGTCGGAAGTTCGCCGGAACGCAAGCTGTAGATGTAGAACTTCGGCGAGAGGTGGAGAGAGCTACGAGCGGCGGCTCGCGATACGAGCTCAGCGGCGGCGGACAACAACAGCGGCGGCGAACGGCAACAGCGGCGGCGGGCGGCGACAGCGGCGGCGGCGGCAACAGCGGCGGCGGCGGCAATAGCGGCGGCGGCGACAACAACGGCGGCGGCAACAGCGGCGGCGGCGACAACAGCGGCGGAAAACAGGGCTAGCAGGCAGGCCGGACATATATATAGGGAGGAAGACTCTCCACCTTCACGTCAACTAGCGATATGGTGCTAATTGACGTTGCACCCTCCATCTTTACTAATAGGCCTAATTAATTATTAAAGCCCATTAGTAAATAAATGAATGGACATTTAGGATTATTGCACACAAGCTTTGGTGGAAAATGAGATATTTATTATTTTCGGAATTAATTAATTTCGTGGATAAAATAATTCTAGAAAAGTCCAGAATTATTATTTAAGCCGCGAAAAATACTCCGAAAACTCCGAAAATTCGAGGGAATTTTCTAGAGACATTATGGAACATGAGAAACCCAAATAAAGTATTTGGAGCTTATGAAAAGATGGATGAAGAGATCAAGGAAAAAGATTAAGCTCACGAAAATTGGAATTTTGGATCCAGAAAATACCAAAAAAATTTCCGATGAGAAGTAAACGTCGTCCTACGGTATTTTGAAAATAATAGCACTCACCAACACCAAAGACAAGCATCACACAAACACAACATTATTAAATTAATATGAAAAAGTTTAAAACCACAATTTTCTATATTTAATTAGCAACAACTTAACTTATCTAATAAATTTATTCAGATATTGAAATAATTTATTTTATTTAGCGTTTTTCCCGCACAACCCAAAATAGAAAATTTTGGGTGTGACAGTGTGTCTGCGGAGTATGCTCCCAACCGGGGTGGTACATGGGTGTGAACCCTGGTACCTATCCAGTTGGGAATGACTCTAGGTGGAAAGCTTGGGGCATAACTGGAAAAGGCTATGGCTGTGGATGCGCCTGCTGTGAGCTGCTTGCTTCATTTCTGGCTCTGCTCCTTGTCATCCTGCTAGACACAGAATTTCTGCGAGCTTCCTCTTGTGGAACAAGAGGGAAGGTTAGCATAGGAGAATTATACAAACGAAGACCCAGGTCAGGTAATGGGATCTCGTTTGTACACCCCTGAAAGAAAAACATAAGTTGTCCAGCTGTATTATGTTTTAGGTGATGTCCTTGTAACAAGTAATACTCATCGATAATAAGGCGTGGGGTCGAAATATATTCTACATCCCAATCTTCCATCGCACCAACACCAGTGGCAATACGAGTAACAAGAGATGTACATGATATGAAGTGAAAAATGTCTTTAACAATTCTAACCAGTGTTTGAACATTTCTTTGACCGGAGCAATTTTAATCTTTTTAATCATGGCATTGAGTATTTTCATTTCGTCATTATGGATAACTCGAATATCTTCCATAGAAAACAAAGTCATGGCGATCCAACGATGCATGAGCCTATGAGTGGGATGTTGGATGTCCATGTTATGGGGTTAAAATTTTCCAACTACAACTTCACCCAAAATTTCATTCCAAAATTATGGTGATTAAAACCTCTAAGAGCATGATCTATGTCAATTAAGCATCTTCGTTGGAAACCTATGTGTTGAGCAAGACCTTTCCAAGTGCAAAAATGTTCTTCAAACAAGCGGAAAGTAATTCCATTGTCAACTTCTTTTAGTGAGCATAAAAATTGAATGGTTAAGAGACGAGAACCTTGTTCCCAAAGGGGATCAACTTCCTCCCAACCAATGGCTTTCCAAATGGAGGTGAATTCGACGTCCATACCTATGTCTTGGAGAAGCGTGGGGCCATACAACGGCGTGTGGTCGAACTCGCGGTTCTTGATGAGGTTGTAGGTTTCCATCTCCTGGCCTCTTTCCAAGTCAAGGTGGGATGCGTCATTGTCCTCCATCGATTATCCTTGCTCTTGCACTTGTTCTTCCTCTTGCTCTTTTGTCGGCACGGTTTCTTCATCCTCATGCATCGGGCTTTCTTCGTGCTCGGTGTAGCGGGAGCTTGAGCTTCCACGGGAGCGCTTCAAGCTTGATCCCGCGATCTTCTTGACGGCACCAGCGATGGACTTTTTGAACCTACCCATGGCGGAAAACAACACAACAACAAGTGAAAAATTGGCCATGGGTTAGGGTTAGCATAAAATATAAAATGAGAACCCGAAGACTAGCTTGAGCTTAGAATTTTTGCAGAGTTTTCTTGCACTAGAACTTGTTGGAAAATGCTTAAAAGAAACTTGGGAGCAAGTGAGTGAGTGGGAGAGCGAAAATGAGAGAGTGTGAGAGGGGTGAGGGGCTCTCCCGGCCACCTCTGGCATTTATAGGCACGAAACCGACAGGAGATGGGGGGAGAAATGGTCACCTACACTCTGTCCAAAGGGTCGCAGCAACGATCACCTGCAGGGGGCGGCCGACCCGTGGGGTCGTCCGACCCTGTGGTGGGCCCGCTCGGCCTACCCTTTGGCATGGAGTCGCCAATGGCCATTTCAAACTCATAGCCGTTGGGATTTCATCCAGATTCCCAACGGCTTGCTCGTTTTTTATTTTCCAACAAATTTTTATTAAATTTTTAATTTTTATAATTATTGTAAAATGATAACTAGTAATAATAAACTATTCTTATTCAGAAAATGATTTTTATAGGATTTTTTGAAGATTTTTATTTTGACATAAAAATTCAAATTTTTAAATCTTAGAAATATTTATTTTGAATATTTTTAGTTTTAAAGATAACTACCAATTTACCTTCGGTAAGGGTTCAACATATTTGGTCCGTCAGACAAGACCTCTCCTCCTTCATTGATCTGCAGCTTCATTAACATTTTCGAGGGAGTTCTCGGGTTGCCCCGAGGTTTTCCCCGAATGATCGACAGGGATAGCGGCAGCTATTTATGAAATTTGAGTTTCTATCATTTTGTTAAAACTTAATTGATTTTTCACTACGGATGATAAACTTTCTATTTAGGAGTTGATGGTCTCTAACATTTTATCATTATACATCAACTTCTTACTGATATTTTCACTAATTTTAACTTGGCCTAATACCAAATTATTTAACGAAGGTTGATTCGAATTGTGATTGGAATTGTAGTTCGAATTACCTCGTGGGCAGGACCGGTTGTTCCACCCGTTATTACCTGGTTGGCAAAACCCATTATTGATGAAGGCAGCTTCTTCGTGGGTTTCGGGGCAATCATTCCCCGACTAGCCAACGTTTCCACAGACCTCACACGTCATGTGTGAGTACATGGCCTGGACGGTGCCCATCATTGCTTCTTTGTCTTGGCCCATTCCTTCAGTCTTTTCATCAATAAAGCTATTTTTGTGGAAAGCATATCTGTCTCCTTCACGGTATGCATTCCTTTTTGTGTTTTCCTTTCCTCCCCAGCTTTGATTCGACACCATTTTATTGATGAGAGCCGTGGCTCCATCAATGGTGAGGAAAAGGAAGTCACCTCCTGCAGCAGCGTCAAGGTGGCCCCTAGACATGGGTATTAATCCATCATAAAAATTTTGGAGCACTAACCAGTTTTTAATCCCGTGGTGTGGGAATGCTTGAATGTAGTCCTGCAGCCTCTCCCACGCCTTGGGAATGGTTTTCATAGAGCTTTGCTGGAAGTTGGAAAGTCATCCCCTTAGGGCATTGGTTTTGCCCATAGAGAAGAACTTGGTGAGGAACGCTGTGGAACATTTGTCCTACGTCTTGATAGCTTTCTTGTCCTTGTAGAACCACTACTTCGCCTTCCCCAAGAGGGAGAAGGGAAACAAGCAGAGATTGATGCTCTCAGGTGCGACGTCCTTGATGACAATAGTGTCGCATAGCTCGAGGAAGTGTTGGAGATGCGCGTTTGAGTCCTCACTAGGCAAACCATGGAATTGGTTTGCCTGCACCATCGTGATGAGGCTGGTACAGAGCTCAAAATTCCCATCCCCAATGTTAACAGCGGGCCCAACAAGCGCGTTGGCAACAACAAGGGTGCAATAGTCGCGGAGGGTCTTGGCCATGATTGGACTAGTGGATGGTGCGGGGTGACTAGTTCGACTGTCGGAAGAGTCGCAGAAGAAGAAGCGGCACAAGACCATTTCTTCCTTAGGAGTGCCTCCAAATTTTGAGTGTAGTTGTTCGGCAGGTCCAAACCGGTCATACACTATCCTGTTTTCATCCACAATAGGAGAAAACAAGCAAAGTTAGCCAACATAAACAATGGCTACCTTACATGCATATTATCATGAACATGTCCTACTAGATTCTTTAATCAATTATGCCTTCCCCGGTAACGGTGTCAGAAATGCTTGTTGGCACTTCTTAGCGTAGCTACTAGGTTTGTATCCCCGGCAACGATGCTAGAAATGCTTGTTGGCAATTCTTAGTGCAGCTACTAGGTTTGTATCCCCAGTAACTGAGTCAAAAGTGCTTGTTGGTATTTCTTAGTGTCATCACTAATAATTAGCAATGCCACTAAGTAATAGCCTTGACAGTTCCTTAACAATTTTAGACATTTATCTGCAAGGGCACAGAGCTATCATTGTAGCATTTCACCCGAAAGTATTCAGGGTATCATTATTTATATTTTTTCAAAGGAAGGCATTTGATTAAGAGTCTAGTATGGATATGAACTTGAATAATAATGCTTGCAAGTACACCAATATTTATAGCAGGGGTAAGAATGGTATTCACAAGTTGGTGGACACACACTTGGCATTCCTCAAAGGATGAAATAAAGAGAAAGAGTAAAAGAATAATCCTAAGTCGAGCAGGAATTGGTCTAGTATAGTCATACAAAAATTAGTTAATAATCATACAAGTTACATAATTAGTTTTAGGGCTAAGTGTGAAGCAGGTTGGAAGGCCACCGAGTACTGGTCTGCCAGCAATCTCATATGATAATTTAGACTCCTACACCTCAGTCGAACGTGGGGGATTACAAGGAATGGACAGGGCTATCACCACCTGCCGCCTACCCTCAACCGTGGAAAGCGACAATGCATTCACCTATATTTCCATACCCAAGCACCACGCTTGCGTATACAGAAACTACCCAAATCCCTCGGGTCCCTGACCCTACGGATCGACAGGTAAAGGACTTGGGCACACTAGACGACACGATGAACCGCCACCTCAACTTAGCTCTAATTCTTATTATATAAGTTATATAAGTGTTTAAGCATAAAGTTAAGTGTGCTACTCTCAAGACAAACTATACATATATCAAGATTATAACACAATAACTATACTCTAGTTCATAAGTATGACTATAATTTTAAGATGAGAGCATGATTTTGGAAGAACTCATATTTCTATTCATACCCAAAGGTCTCTTCTTCCAAGGAGCCAAGCTCTCTAAGGTAGCTTTGCCTTGCTCTAAAGCTACTAAAAAGTAAAACTACAACTACTAGAAGAGAGTGAGGTAGTGGTGTGTGAGGTGATGCTCAAGTTGAGTGTGTGTTGTAGAGGGGGTACCCCTCTATTTATACAAGGCTCAAGGCGGTGTTGGAGGCTATTCCTGGCGTGAGGACAGGCTCCCACGGCCTTAGCATGGAGGCATGCCACCGCCTATCAAAGGAGAGGCAGAGGAGCGTCGGCTGGGGGTCGGGCACCCCTAGGCCTCAGAAAGCACCTTTCCGTGAAATCTTCGATAAATTTGTATTTGTGACCTACAAAATAATATTCTCCAAATACATGTTGAACTTGGTTAGTAGTAAATGCATATATGTTTTAAGATTGCCAATTTCTTCTCTTTTTGTACCTTAGTTGGCGGTCGGGTTTGATCATTAATGACGCCAACAATGTGCAAACTAGTGGTTCTCATGATCAAGGTCAAGCTAGTGCAAGTGATGACAAGGTGCAAAATCAACAAGTGGCTAGTTCATCATCTCAATCAAATGATCAATCAAGTGCAAGCAGTCAAATTCAAGTGCTCCAACCAACCAATATTGCAAGGGACCATCCATTGGATTCTATAATTGGTGATATTTCAAAAGGTGTGCAAACAAGATCAAGATTAGTATTATTTTTTGAACACTTCTCATTTGTGTCATCCATTGAACCTAAGAAGATAGATGAAGCTTTGTTGGATGTTGATTGGGTAAATGCTATGCATAAAGAGCTAAACAACTTCATAAGAAACAAAGTATGGGAGTTAGTTGAGAGGCCTAAGGATCATAATATGATTGGAACAAAGTGGGTCTTTCTGAACAAGCAAGATCAAGATGGGATAGTTATGAGGAATAAAGCAAGATTAGTAGCTTAAGGTTACACTCGAAGGTCTTGACTTTGGAGAAACACATGCCCCGATTGCTAGATTGGAAGTAAATAGAATCTTGTTAACCTATGCTTGTGCCCATAACATCAAGTTGTACCAAATGGATGTGAAGAGTGCATTTCCCAATGGATACATCAATGAGCTTGTGTATGTTGAGCAACCTCCCGGTTTTGAAGATGACAAGAAACCCAACCATGTCTATAAGTTGAGAAAGGTTTTTTATGATTTAAAGCAAACACCAAGAGCATGGTATGAGAGATTGAGGGACTTTCTACTCTCTAAGGGGTTCATTATGGGCAAGGTTGACACCACTTTCTTCACCAAGAAGATTGGCAAGGACTTGTTTGTGTTGCAAATCTTTGTTGATGACATTATCTTTGGATCAACCAATCAAGATTTTTATGAGTTTGGAAAGATGATGGCAAGTGAGTTTGAGATGTCCATGATTGGAGAGCTTAGTTACTTCTTTTGTCTTCAAATCAAGCAAATGAATAATGAAACATTTGTGAGTCAAGGCAAGTATATCAAAGACATACTCAAGAAGTTTGGAATAGATGATGCTAAAGCTATTAATACACTAATAGGGACAAATGGAAACTTGGATAGTGATGCTAGTGGCAACATGGTGGATAAAAAGATGTATCGGTCAAGAATTAGAAGCCTACTCTATGTGACTGCATCAAGATCGGACGTGATGTTTAGTGTATGCATGTGTGCTAGATTTCAAGCCTCACCAAGATAGAGTCATTTGAAGGCAACCAAGAGAATATTGAGGTACTTGAAGCATACACAAAATATTGGAATGTGGTATCCTAAAAGAGCTAGATTTGAGTTGATTGGATATTCGGACTCCAATTATGCGGGATACAAAGTTGAGAGAAAGAGCACATCGAGCACATATCAACTATTGGGAAGATCACTTGTGTCTTGGTCATCAAAGAAGCAAAATAGTGTAGCACTTTTAACCACTGAAGCGGAGTATATTTCGGCCGGTAGTTATTGTGCTCAATTACTTTGGATGAAGGCTACTTTGAATGATTTTGGAATCAAGTTCAAACAAGTGCCATTGCTATGTGATAATAAGAGTGCCGTGAAGCTCACCAACAACCCAATTCAACATTGAAGAATAAAGCACATAGATGTCTTCCATCACTTCATAAGAGATCATCAACAAAAAGGGGACATTTGCATTGAGAGTGTGGGCACTGATGACTAACTTGCCGATATCTTCACCAAGCCACTTGATGAGAAGAGGTTTTGCAAGCTAAGAAATGAATTGAACATACTTGATTTCTCAAATATGTGTTGATGCACCCCCATTATATAACATTCCTCTCCTTCGAGCAAAGCAAGGTAAAGTTGATTGACATGTCATTCATCCATTGCTAAGGAGTTATTTAGTGCATCTAGTCATTTCTATCATGTCCTAGGATCATTCATGAAAATTAAATGAATTTGATGCTTGTATGGTACCACTATTGCCTCTAAGTTTGAAATGATCTAGTGGTAGCATATGACATTTGTGAGCTTATGAACCTAATGTTTGATCTAGAAAATAAGCTATAAGTGTTTAACTCAACATGGTCAAGATAACCCTTGGAATGAGGTGTAAAGAAGCTTGCCCTTGGATCAAACCGAGTTAAATATCTTTTACAAGTGATCTAGATTGAACTAAATTGGAAAAATAATCCTCACTTAACATGGTTTCACCCCAACCTATCTAAAATTTGAGCTCACCTTTTGTGCTAATTGTTGACAAAGGGGAAAGAAATTCACAAAGATAGTAAGAGATAGAGGGAGCAAACAAATGAAATGACATTGTAAGAAGATCAATTAAAATTTGAAGCACACAAATAGGGGGAGCAAGCTCATAAACTTGTATATTGCATTTGTATGTGCATTACATATGTTTGCTTGCATGGCACAAGTTTTAAATTCCCTATCCATGCTTGTGTGGTGTATGCTAGATTGTAAAAAATGATTGATGAAATGAAAACTAGCGTGCATAGGATAGCTAGATATTCCTTAAACTTTTACAAGTGGTACTAGAGCCTTGCTTATAATGTTGATCTCATGAGGTATCAAGTTCTTTGTGTTTCTCAAGTGATATATATATAGCAAATCATGGTGCTAAGGATGGTATTCAAATGGCAACTCCGATTGGTATCATGCTTCAAAGGTCTATTCTTTACACCTTAGCATCATTTGGTAGTTATTACTCTCCCAAACTTCCAATCCATGCATATGTGCAAGCTTTCAAATCCAAACTCTTAGCACATATGTAGGGGGAGCTAATACTACCAATTCGGGTTTATAAAACTTGTCCATAACCTTTACACATGGTAATATGCTTGGGCAAGCAAAATGAATCCAAAAGGATTTCATTTGAATATCTTTGTAATATGCGTTGGTGTTGTGGACACACAAGGAGGGATAGAGTCCGGAACGACGATATTCGGGATAGGGTTGGGGTGGCACCAATTGAGGAGAAATTGATTCAACATCGGTTGAGATGGTTTGGACATGTCCAACGGAGGCCTCCTGAGGCGCCGGTGCGTAGTGGAGTTCTAAAGCGGGCCGATAATGTAAAGAGCGGTAGAGGTCGACCTAAACTAACTTGGGACGAGTCCGTTAAGAGAGATCTTAAGGAGTGGAATATCTCCAAGGATTTAGCTATGGATAGGAGCGCTTGGAGATTGGCAATCAACGTGCCGGAACCGTGACCTCTTTTTGTCTCACTTTATGTCCTTTTTTGTGTCTCCCTATTTCTCGTCTCTTTTGGGTTTCATCTCTAGCCTACCCCAACTTGCTTGGGACAAAAGGCTATGTTGTTGTTGTTGTTGTTGTTGTTGTATCTTTGTAAATAGGTTGTCATCAATTACCAAAAAGGAGGAGATTGAAAGCCCTAGTTTCGTTTTGGATAATTGATAAAATTTATGGACTAAACCTAGTGCTAAGTGTGTAGACAAGAGAGGATAGTCCATTCCAAGTGGTGGAGCAAGAGGATGATCATGGTGGATGATGACCAAAAGATGATCAAGTGCTCAACTTGGAAAAGAAGAAGAAAACAAAACCCGATGGAGATCAAGGCAAAGGTATTGCTTAGGGTTTTGGTTTTGGTGATCAAGACACTATAGAGAGTGTGATCATGTTTAGGATCGATAGCCATACTATAAAGAGGGAAAATCTTTGGCTAAGTGGTTATTGAGTGCCACTAAGGTGACATGTTTCTTGCATATGCATTTAGGAACCTAGTGTGCTAACTTTGACCCATGTAAAATGCTTTGAAAAATGCTAACATATGAGCACATGAGTTGTATACACTGTGGTTGGCAAATTGGAAGCAAGGGCGAAGTGGTTGTGGACTTAGAAAAAAGGAGGAGAAAGTCCTTGACCGGATGCAGCTGTCGGGGTGGACCTGCGCGTCTGGTCAATCATAGCTGGTGGTGCTGCATTGGCCGAGAGCAAGGAAGAGCAACTGAACGCAACGACCTGACGTTGGTCGTGCGTCCGGTCATCACGCACAGAGAAGGAGCAGGATGGCTTCGCAACCAGACGCTGGAGAGAAGTTGTGACCGGATGCATAGGGGCTATGTCAGGTCGAGCGTGACGTACGCTGGCGTCAGCATTGCGAGTGAGAGCAGAGAGGCGGAGTGTGGACTGGACACAGGGGCACGTCAAGTCGATGTTGACCGAATGCGTCCGGTCAGAGAATTTCGTCTCTGGATACTTACTGGACTCGACCGGACTCTGTGTAGCCCTGAGTCCGGTCACTTTGAGCAGTGCGTCCGATCTCACTTTAACCACGTGAGTGAAACATTTTGACCGTTGGAGATAAACATAGCAAGTTTGAAGGGGGTGACACGTGGACGGCTGTGGTTGACCGGGTGCTGAGGGCGTGCGTCCGGCCATGCTTGACCGGCGCGTCCAGTCGGCTCGAGCAGCAGACAGTGAGGGGGCCAACGACTCTTTCGTGGTTGGCTCCCTATTTAAGTGTCTTGGCCGGCCCTTGGCTCACTCTCTCTTGGCACTTGATATACTTGACATCCTTGTAAACCTAAGCAAACACCTTCCACTCATCTCCATCATTGATTCATCATCATAGTGAGATTGGGAGTGATTCCAAGTGCATTTGTTTGAGTGATTGCATCTAGTGGCACTTGAGGGTCGTTGTGGCTGTGGATTTCTTGTTGTTCTTTTTGTGGTTGTCGCCACCTAGATAGCTTGGAGTAGCCGAGGAGCTTTGGCACGTGTTGGTGATTGTTCGTGGCTGGCTCCGGTGATTGTGAGGGGTCTTGTACCTTCTCCGGCGGAGAGCCGAAATGTAACTCTAGTGAATTGCTCGTGTCATTGAGTTACCTCACTTGTGGGTAGGTTCTTGCGGTGTCCATTTATTGGATGAGGTTTGTGCAACACCTCTTAGCCGCTGAACAATCAAGTGTTGGTCGACATAACGGGGACTAGCATGCCAGCAAGCACGTGAACCTCGAGAGAAAAAACTTTTATCTCTTGTGTGATTGGATTTCTCCTGGTGATTGGATTGACTTCATATTGTGATTGGTTCGTCCCTCTACTCGACGGTATAATCATCTTACTCACTCCTTTACATTCATGCAAACTAGTTGCCAAGCTTTTTAGTGTAGCTAGTCTTTGAGAGCTTGTTAGTTTGGTTAGTGTGGCTCTTTAGTTAGTGTTTAAGAGCACACTAGTTTAGTAAGTAGTGACCTAGCTTTTGCATGTGCCTAGTGATCATAGCAACTAGAATTGTTGGAATATGTAGCTTGCAACCCTTGTAGAGCTAGAGCAAAATTACATTACACCGTTTGTTGTACTAATTAATTGCTCTAGTGCTTTGTAGAGTTTTTTAAATAGGCTATTCAGCCCCTCTAGCCATATTAGGACCTTTCAAACTTGTAAATACTTTTCCTCATGAACTTAAAAAAATATAGGCAGGGACCTCCTCTACTGACGGTTTAGAAAAACAAAAAAACTCGTCGAGAGATGTGCTGGACAATAAAGAGTTCAAAAAGCTTGAGGTAGAGGGTAAAAAAGGAAAGATAGATTTTTTTGCGATTAGATTGATGGGTCTCTCAATCAATCATGATTTTCTCATATAAATAGATTCAACACGTAATTTATAAGTTTCTCACAATATTGGATCAATTTCCAAAGGAAAAACACGAATTGGAGCTCGGACTACCAAAACCGGCTGAGCCAGTTTCCAAACCGACCTTTGTTTTCTAAAAAAGGCGGCGGAGTCTGCCAAAACCGGCCCGGACCGGTTTTGAAAACTGACGTAGGCCTTTTTTTAACTCAGTGTTTAGTTGTTTATACAATGCTTGCCTAAATCGGCTTGGGCAGGTTTTTCTGAAAATTGCCAATTTGATCTTTTTTTATTTCCACGTGATTTTCCTGTCCATCTTCAAGCTTTCAATTCATATCTTGGTTGTCAACGGAAAGTGTAAAGTGTGCATATATATTTTCAGTTCCAAACTTTCAATGTATGCTCCATCTGAACTTTTGAGTTCCGTGGCTATTGGAAGACGCATTATTAGGGCTGACGTATTTATTCAGACTTAGTCAAGTGTATTATTAGTGCTGTCACATTGGTGCTTAATTAATTTGAGACGATTTAAACAGACACGTATTTCTAATATTTATAGAGAAGTGCTCGGCTAGTGTTTGTATAACTCATTTCTTCTTAATATATAAAGAAGAAATTTTACAATTGTTGAAAAGAATATGAGCCATTCACACAACAAGATTAGACGGTGCAAAATAGGAGATACTCATATGAAAGTACTTAGAAGTACCAAATTAGTGGAGATGGTATCAAAATATGTGGGCCAGTACCAAAATAGCTAGACCGGTTCTAGATTTTTTTAAAAAAATAATAAAATAAGAGTAATTTAGTAATTTCAGTATAGTCATTAAAGGGCAAAAGTGGGAATTCCCATCCCTTCTCTATCTCGACCTCTAAATCGTGTGGTCACTTTGGTTAAAAAATCATCGCAGACGGTTCCCATAGAGCAACCATGAGTACCCATTGTGGATTCATGACACAAATCCATGTGTATGCATCTAACGCATAACTGTTGCTTAAATTTAAGGGGAATAATTAAAAAGAAAAACCACATTTCTTGTGTATGTTGATACATGAGCGTGAAGTCATAAATCCACTGTTGGTGCCTATAATTATTCCATACAGGGAATGTCCCACAGAATGCTCTTGTCTCAATGTGAAATCTCTCTCTCCTTCTCCCCATCGGAAGCACCTGGATCATCACCGCCGCCGTGCTACAGTTGTGCCGCTACCACCGCGCATCTGCATCTTAGGCTGACTGGTCTTAGCAGCCCTGTTCGCTTACCTTTTCAGCGAAAGAACAGCGTTTTTCCCTCATAATAAACCAGCATCAGCATCAGCATTGGCATCTACTGCTGCTTCCAGCACCATGCGGCCGAACAGCCGGGCCGCCTCCTCCCCGGCTCCAGCGCCCACGCCTACCACCTCACGGATGCGCTCCGCACCACCGCTGCCATCACGTGTGCACGGAGAAGCGTAGCCGGTGCCACCGAAGAGTGCTCACCACTGCAGCGGCACTGCACGAGAAGCATCACCAGGCGTGGGGATGCGGTGGCACAGCACGAGATGCGCAATAGAACTGAGTTTCTTGTACTCTGTAGCTAGTACAAATGGAGTTTAGAGACATGTAGTCATCCTCATGTGAAAACCTGCAACTCTGTATTGCTAAGTGTGTATTCGTTAACTGGTTCATTCATGGGTGCAGCTTCGTCCATTTAGGTGCCAGATTTTAGGAGAAATAAAGAGAAAGTATGATGTGGTGGGTCCAAAGGCTCGTTTGGTCAAGCAGCACGAGCCAAAGGCCAGCGCTTGCCACCCCGGGTTCAAACCCGGCGCCCGCAGTATTCCTATATACACTGTGCATAGGAATGGGGAGAAAAGCTCCTCGGTTCAAAAAAAAAATGGTGTGGTTTTCACATGAACCACACCATACCCCTATATTTTAGTAATATTACTTATGTTATATACAGGCATACAGCTTGAGATATCTAGACTGCAACTGCAATGCATGGATGATGTGCTAGTCAAAATGAAAAATAAATAAATAAAATAACTCCAAAAGAATTCAAGACAATCTGAAATCTAAATGAACCAAAGCTTTCATTATGCATACCAATTACAAGGTAAAGTGGTAAAGTATTTTGAGTATTTTTGCTTCCCTTCAATCAATTGTAGAGACTAGGGACGGCAGCATTGTAATTTGTAACACCTCAAACTGCCTGAACACTGCCCAGAGAAATGTATCCTCTCTACAACAACTACAACTATATATATACTCTACAACAACTATAATTATATACAACTGACTGACTAATACAGAAACCCAGAGTGCTCTACTAAGGAGCTATAAGCTTAGTCAGCGACCCAAAATAATTTCACTCCTGGGCATGCATCAGCTGATCTTCTCTGAGCTTAAATAATGGCTACTGCAGCCATTCAACAGCGGAACACTGAGAGGCTCGCAGCCACAGCTACAGCAACAACTGCCGTTTTAGCTCAAGCGAACGGA
Source organism: Saccharum hybrid cultivar R570 (assembly GCA_038087645.1). Lineage (NCBI taxonomy): Eukaryota > Viridiplantae > Streptophyta > Magnoliopsida > Poales > Poaceae > Saccharum > Saccharum hybrid cultivar. The sequence goes on from JAQSUU010000496.1 coordinate 24,183,141, forward strand.
GCCAAATGACAGTTTCCATGAGCAGCTCTCGCATCAGCGTCAGGTTCTCGTCAGAGATCGTTGTTATGATCCTAGGCCTCCAAGTCACGATTACAAGAGTAAGTGATACAATTTCGGAAGGATAAGAGGGAATTTAGACTGGGTACAACAAGGAATTGGAGGGAAAAGCAAGAATAGCAGGGGTTCCTGGAACTAGACAAGGTAGAAGACGAGTTCCGGTTCTGGTTGGATGCCTTTCCTGAATCCTGATGGCTGCGTGGTCTTTTATTCCTCTGCTCGTGTCCCAGCGAACGCATCTCGGAAGCCCATGCCACGGCCCAGCCTGGAAGTCCATCCAGTGGCCCAGTCCAAGACAATCGTCTTCTCGTATATCTTTGCATGGTCACATTTCTGACAGACATAAATTTTTCAGAACCAAAATGTCATTCATCATATAAGTTGGCAATATGCATCCTACATTCCCCCGAGGTCCGAGCTCTATAGCAGCGGCGGTGGCGCCCCAATCTCCAGAGGCCCGAGCTCAACAACGACGGCAGCGTCGCCCTGATCTTCGAAGGCCCGACCTCTTCAGCAGCCCGAGCTCTTCAACAGCGACAGCGACGGCGGCGGTGGCGCCTTGATCTCCGGCAACTCGAGTTCTTCAGCAGCGGCGGCGGTGGCAACGGTTCAACCCTGATCTTCCGACACCCTAGCTCTTCAGTAGTTATTTTGATCTTCCAACCCGAGTTCTACAGAAAAGATTTTTAGAGATGGTCAAAAGTGATCTTTAAGACGGTTTAAAAAACACTGCTATGCCAGCTATCGTACAGATAAGTGATAGCGGTTTTAAAATCATTCCTAAAAATTGATTTTCAGAGATGGTTTCCTTAAGACAACTGTCCTTAAAAATCTATTTTCAAAGTCGGTTAACTTAAGTCAACCATTTTTAAAAATATTTTCTAGGTTTTTATAAAAAAATATTTAGAAGCAATAAAAATAAGAAAAAAAATTAGTGTGGCTAGAGGCCTAGAGGACCAACCAGCCACTTGTAGAATTTAATTTTTGTCATCTTCTGGTAAAGTGCAAATCACTTGTGTTGAGTCATATAATGTTATCTGTTTGCACTGATACATAGGGATCTTGTAATCAATATTTGGACTCTTAAATGATCTTAAATGGAAAAATTTTCAACTACAAAGTTTTTAGATCTCGTTAAGCACTACAGATTTGATATAGGACATGTCTCCATCCAAGGTCATTTAAAAAATTCAAAAATTTAAAATTCCAAATCTAAGAACTTAATATATATATATATATATATATATTTGGGCCTCTAAACAATCTCAAATAAAAATTTCATCAACTACAAAGTTGTAGATCTCGTCGAGCTCTATAATTTTGATATAAATTTTGTCTTCATCCGACTTCATTTAAAAAAGTTATGAATTTATTTGTGCTGCAACTATTTTTAAACGTGGTTGACTTAGTCAACCGCCTCTAAAAATTGATTTCTAGGGGTAGAAATCAGCTATTTTCATAAACGGTTGACATAAGCTACTGTCGCTGAAAATCATATTTTCAGAAGTGATTCTCTTAATCCGACCGTCCTTAAAAATAAATCTATATCTAGTGTGGTTTACTTAACAAAACCGCCCCTTAAAATGTATTGCCAGGGGTGGTTTATAAGCTATAGTGCTTCTAGAGCAGTTACAAACGGAAATAAGAAGGGTCTTAAAAAATCGTTTTTGTACCTGTGATGAGAGGTTGGAGTGCCAGTCAGCTACGGGGCGGCAGCGCCTACGCCTAGCGAAAGGCGCCAGCGCTGGCTACAACATATCGGAAAGCGGCGCTGGCGACCGAGATGAAGGCGTATGTGTTGGCAGATTAGTAAGAGAAGAGACAGAACCTCAATTACGAATACATTCTCTGCCAAAAAAAATCTAAATAATATTCCTTAATTAATTAGTAAAAGTAGAAAATTGAAAGTACATAAAGGTACCAACTGTACTTTCCCAACTATCATAAAAGAACATAATTAGAGTCTTCGGTGTCTTGGAGGAAAAAGAAATAAGATGTGTCAAAGAAGTCCATAATATATACGGTAATTCTGGGTGTAGGGCGTTCCAGCGGACGGATGCTCGTGATGGTGGGGCCACCCGCGCTAGCCCAAGAACCGCCCCAGATCATAATTCTTATATGCTCATTCACTCGCTCAGTCACACTCGCCCCCAACAGTTAAAAAACTCACCTCACGACGCGCCGCCGCACGCCCACGCTGTCTCGGTGACCGCACTCTCTACCGCGCCTCTCTCTCCACTGTCCCTACGTCCCGCCAGCTGGCATCTCCACCACGCCAAAGGCAGCAGCCCGTCTTCCTCCCTCTCCACCATAGCCTCTTGCACGTCGCGGCCTTCTAGAGCGCGTGGACCCACTACGGCCTTCTCTATCGGACTTGCCATGTCCTTCTCTACCGGAGCGGTGAACTCTACATAGTGAACTCCACACGCCGACGAGCCCCAATTCCCAAACAGCAAAGGAGATATTACACTGAAAGCACGTGTCGTAGACGTATGTTTCAAGTGTTTCAGATGTTTCAGAGATATATTACAAAAATAGATCAAGATATTGCACATGTTGCAATGGCAATACACGTATATTTCAAGTGTAAGTTCCGACTGTGTCGGTGTCTAGAACCGCGTCCTAGACACTAGACAAGTGAATTTGTATCTGCGCGTCTAGACTCGGATGGTGTGTAAAACGGACACAAGGGTTTATACTGGTTCGGGCAAGAATGACCCTACGTCCAGTGGATTCTACCGCTGCTCGTGTTGCCTTGCATCGAAGTGCTCGTAGTAGGGGTTACAAGCTTTCGAGAGAGGGAACGGATCTCAGGTCTCTTCAGTGGAGTGTGTGTTGACTCAGTGAGGTGTGTCTCCCCTTTTCCCCCTGCAGGTCCCTGCCTCTCCTTTTATAGTTTTCAAGGAGAGGGCTCGGGTTACAGTCGTGGTAAAAAGGGTGAAATGGGGAAAAGATGAAAGAGAAAAAAGGTGGCCCTAGGTGTGGCGGTTTTTCTCCTTATCCGGTGTGAACAGTTTACCCTGCAGCGCAGAGACGTAATGAGCGTTGATCTTTTGGCCTCTCCATCCACTGGTGCAACGTGCTGCGGCCATGCCTCGTTCTGTGTGCTTCTATGCCGTCAAGGATGGATGGTGCGTGCGTCCAGATTTGCGTAGAGAGGGAGTTAGGTGGTATAGTTGTCGTTACCCCCGTCGATGCAGAGGTATGGACGTCGTCGTGGTGAAATGACCGGAGTCACGTTGGTTCAGAGCGCGGTTCTCATGTTCTTGTCCACTGTGCATGGTCACGTCTGTCCCATTAGTGGAAATGGGTGCCGCGGTGGGGGCCCATGGCTCCCTGCCTAGCCAGAGGGCTCTACGTGTCCTCCGGGCGAGGCGGGAGTACGCCAAGAGGGTCGGGCGATCCCGTGCTTACGTTGCAGGGGTCGGACGAGGCGGAGATCGTTCCAGATGGGGCGCGGGGGTCGGGCGCTTTGATGAAGTCATGGGGGCTCAAGCGAGGCGGAAGGCGTCCCTAAGCCTCGGGCGATTTAACAGCTGACATGCTATTAACACCCTTGGTTGGGTACGCCTACTTTTGATACCCGATAGACTGTTTTAAATGTATGTTGCAGGTGTTTCATCTGTATGTTTCAAAAGTAGATTTGAAAGTTGCATATATATGCATGGTTGCAAGCTTATGTTTTTAAGTCTGTTCAGTTGCTTCAAATGAATGTTTCAAGTGTTTCATCTGAATGTTGCATATATTTCGCAATGGTTACACACGTGTTTTTCAGGTGTTTCAGACGTACGTTGCAGGTGTTTCAGTTGTTTCAGATGTATGGTGCAAGTGTTTCATCTGGATGTTACAAATTTAGATCTGGGTGTTGCAAGTGTTTCATCTGGATGTTACAAAGGACTCAGCTGCCGTCATGCATGCGCGTGGGAAGCGGAGTGACGGAAAAAAGAGGGGGATGGCGGCAGGAGCACGGTCGGTCCTCGCCTGTGCGTGCAGCAGGGCGCGAGTTGTCCCCTCTCAGGTGGAACTAGATAACTTTTACGGGCTAGGTAGGAGTTACAGGTGGAACCAGATAATTTTACAGGCTGGGTGAGAGCAACGTCCGAACGCCTCTTGGGGCAGGACTCTGGGCGCTAGCATCTCCCCAATATATAAGGACTTTTGTCCTATCATTAGTTAATTAATAAAACTTCTATGATATATATATATATATATATATATATATATATATATATATATATATATATATATATATATATATATATATTATAAAGTTAATCTCATTAGAGTCTATTTCAGCATGCAAGCCATCCATTTCATATCCCACTAACTATCGACATCATCTCCTTCTAATAGCCATGTCATTCTACTGACTTTCAACCTCTTAATTGCAAGCTATCCACATACATTATCTCCACCCTAACTTTATTTTAATTCTTTCTCAAATTCCGCTACAATGCGCAAGATATCTTCTGGTACTTATATTTTCGATCTCTGCTACCATTCTATCTCATCGTACAAATTGTCCACTTCAGCATCTACTAGAATGTAACTATCATAGTCCACTAGCACAAGCAATTATGTTTTTATTCAAATTATTCACGTTAGCAAGCCACATCATCCACTAACATAAATTTAGTTGTCGCTATCAGCATGCTAAACCATCCACTAAAACGTATAATGATATTTATGTATTTATGTAGGTAAATATAAGTAGTATAGTTTTATTTTAGATCATCGGGATTCCCGCAGCAACATGTGAGATATCTTCTAGTTTGTCTAAAAGTTAAACTATCAGGACAGCTCCAACAATGACTTACGAGATAGCTCTAAACATTTTATTTAATATTGTAATAGAAGAAAAAAAAGCTAGCCCTTAATAAGAACCAGTCATATACATATATTTCAAGATCACCCGCACAGATGTCGGGGCCTGGCGGCGGGCACCCCCACGGGTGTGGGGGCCGCAGCGGCGAGCTCCGATGTGGTCGTGTGGGGTGTGCCGGTGACCACCCGCGCAGGCTCGAGGATGCTAGTTGCCTCTCAGGCTAGCGTGAGATTTGGGAGGATTTTTTTTTATGCGTGATTTGCTGGAAGTTTTGTTATCAGTGAGATTTGGTTAATTTGATCTGGCAGCAAAATTTCATATAAAAGAGATAAAAAATGCTATAAAGTTTGACATGTGGGTCCAACTATAACTGTGTCTAACGGTGTTAAATACAACATCCATCTCATCCTCTTCATCCTTTCTATCAAACAGAAAACGGGTTGGTCCTGTTCCTCGTCAACCAAATAAAAATCAGAGTCATCCCGTTCCACAAACCAGGGTCAGGACCATCCAATTCCACCTTGTTTCTCAACCAAACACTACCTGAACGTATGTTATAGCATTTAGCGTGATGGGCTTAAATATGATAAATGACAACCAGCCCAGTTGACCCTTCAGGCAAGCTCCCCGTTAAGCTCTAGTAGGCCGGTATACCCCACAGCACATGACACAGTGGTGGGCTTGGGGGCTAATACATGCTGGAAAGCCTTTTTTATTTTTTTTTCTCTCCTAGTTTCCTACTACTTTCACGAAGAAGATCAGCACAATAGCTATTTCTGTCCCTCAACTGTAACTCAAGGCTCAATTTCATCCCTAAACTTTCAAAATGGCCGTTTAGGTCCCTCAACTTTAATTTTAGAATCAATTTCATCCTACAACTATGAAAATGATCATTTCAATCCTCAAATTTTACATTGTGGGCTCAATTTCATCCATAAACTATCAAAGTGCATTCAACTTTTATTTTAAACTCAATTTTGTCTATTCAAAAAGAAAACGTTATATTGTAGGCACACTTTCATCCATAAATTATCAAAATTATAGATCTGCTATTGTTTCAATATATCCATGTATTCTTAAAGAATAAATAGTGTTCGATGCAACTGTAATTGCTCCCACAAATATCATTTAGACGGATATATATATATAATGGTACCATTATAAGGTAACACTAAAAATAACATCTTGGAATTATTAATGGCCACGAAAGAGTTTTTGGATAAATATCATCTCATACCATTATAAGGTAACACTAAAAATAAAAGTTTAAAAAATAAAATACACTTTGATAGTTTATAAATTAAATTGAGCCCAAAATGCAAAGTTTGACGATTATCTTTATAGTTTTAGGATGAAATTAAACTTAAAAGTAGAGTTTGAGGACTAAAACGACCGTTTTAAAAATTCAGGGACGAAACTAAGCCTCAAGTAATAATTGAGAGACAAAAATAACTATTCTACCGAGAACATTAGAAGAACACGTATACTCAACCGCTCACCACGACGTTGCCCCACGGACACGCACTAGAGATGTCAAATGTGCCCGATCTCCGATTTTCAGTGAGGAAACAGTGATTGAGCCCATTTAGCTCCCACGTCGATCTAAATTCCAAGACATTGAATAATCACAATGTCAGTGGGGGATGATTCCGCATCGGTCGGTTCTCTGAACCAAACACGCTATAAGTGTTGCCCGAGTGGCTAATTACTTAAGTGAGTAAGTGGCCGAGTAATTGAAGATGGGACTGGCCCAAATAATAATTTCAAATAAATTCTAAAGGCCCACTCATACATGCATCTTTAGTCCCACATTGTTATTCTAGGAGGAGCAAGATCAACTTAAATAGTTGAGTTATCTCCATCTAGTTGAAGCTATTGGCCGGTTTGCTACTCGATATTTTGCATGCATGGAGAAAATTTTGCTCTAATTGATCTAGTTGACTAACGGCAGATTAATCATGTTAAAGCTATGATTGCGTGGCTAATTACTTACCATAGCTGCAACGCGTGTATATATTGGGATGATGTCATCCTCGACAATTCATCTCCTTCTTGTGCCACGTTGCTGCCGTCTTCCCCATCTCACCGTCGACGTGTCATAGGCGTCGGGAGAGCAGGTCTTCGAAGCCTACGTCCCCTCGTGTCACTGCAAGGGGAAGCGCAGTTGCGACTGCTCACTGAACGTCTTCTTTCCTCTACGCCGGTGATCGTGGGCCTCCATCGACGGTTTGCTTCATTTACTTTTGGGCTACTTGTAGTGCCGACAACCCCACTATAAGAATATGTCGCTACTTTCTTTATTGTTCGTTCTTGTGTTCCTTCTGTTACTAGCACTAGAGAATTTGAGTTTGCCTCGGATCGTAGTACTAGTGTTAAATTGCACACCTATATTATAGGTTGTTCTTTTCCTCAATATCGGAATCAATTTACGTGTCACTAAATTGCTATTATTTTCAACAGTAACTAAATGGCTAAGTTATCGAGCTGCCAAGTGATTGAGTTATCGAGTGGTCTAGTGATATTTTTAAGAAAACGGTCATGATATCTCATTAACAGAACAAATCAGAAAATCACATCTTACTATAATAGGTGTTGACTATCACAATCATGAACACGTGCGTGTGGCACGCGTACAGCTACTAGTATATAAAACAAATTAATAATCAATGAGAAAAGTACAGCCCAATCGTTTCAGTTCTTGATTTACACTTCGAAAATGGACCTTGTTCATTTTAGCCGTTGGTCTTGGTTTCAACACGGCGACGACGACGGCCGTCATGGCATGCTTGCGTGGACCTACAAGCGGCCCTGGCCAGCCTGGCGGCCGGGATGATGTCGAGATCAGCGACAGCGAGTAGTTGATCACCGCATGGGTGGCGCGGGTGAGGCGTCACTGGATATCAAGAGGACACGACGAGGCGAACGTACTGGACGAAAAACTCGAAACTCGTTAGCTCGTTCGGCTCGTGGCTGGCTCGGCTCAGCTCGGCTCGGCTCGTTATGATAACGAGCCGAGCCGAGCCAGGATTTTAGCTCGTTAGCTATAACGAGCCAACTCAAGCTGGCTCGTGAGCCGTTCGCGAGCCAAACGAGCCGTAGTTTTAGGAAAAAAGTCATCATAACTTATATTAGTTTTTTATTACTTCATGTCTTGCACTTCACAAATGGATGATATGTGAGCTTATATGAATATTTTATTCGATTTAAGGTTATTAAATATATTATTTTTATATTATTAATATTTTTAAGCTTTTTATAAATGCAAATATTATATTTTGTGTATTTTTTATACCTGGCTCACGAGCCTAACGAGCCAGCTCGAGCTCATAACGAGCCAAGCCGAGCTGGCTTTCTGGCTCATTAAGATAACGAGCCGAGCCGAGTTAGCTCGTTATCCTGACGAGCCAGAACGAGCCGAGCCGAGTCGAGCCATCTCGACTCGTTATCCAGCCTTGGGCGAACGTGATAGCGTACGGCCACGGATCCGCGGTTCTTTTTTTTTTTAAGGAAGGATCCGTGGTTCTAGCCTGCAGGCTGCGCTGTAGCCGTGTTGTCCACGTGAAATGGCAATGGCCCATGGATGGAAAAATCCAACTGTGCTGGATCGCAATCATCCCACCACTGCGCTGGGCCCTCGTCTAAATGGAGCGTAGTGAGAATTCTGGCCCATTTACTCAATATCACCACCAGGAAAGAACTGGGCGTTTCTCAAAAAAAAGGAAAGAATTTGGGCATTGCCAGTTGTTTTTTTATAAAGGTAAGTATTTGCCAGTTTATATATATAGTAGGTGTGAGGAAACACGAAACAATGTATTCATATGTGTATTTGTAGTTATATGTACGAAAGGAACAGCTAGAGGAGCCAATGCCAGCGAGGGTGGCAAAACGTCCATAGAGCGTGTTTGGTTGCATGCCAGAACGCATGGCGGCCACATAAATTAATAGCGTTGTTTGGTTTATAGCACAGATATGGCAGCCATAGTATTTTCGAGTCATTTTTTTCACCACAGCTTTGGCGTCCATTTTTAACGCCGCAATGACGGCGCCGTGGTGTGGGTGTGGCTAGCCGTAGCAGGGAGCCAAAGAGCCTCACAGTATTATGTCCTGTAGTACGTCCGAAGTTTCTGATGGAAATTAAAAAGGTGTTAGCTCCTGCGTGCTACACTGCCAGCTACTGTGCGAGAAGGGGACTCAGATACAGAAGCTCCCTTTAACTAATGATGGCACTAAGTGCCGTCTGTGTGCCCACCGTACCTTTCCACATTCATGATCAACTATAATCCCCAGTTAAGCAGGAGTACGATATTCTTGCCTTCAAAGATATGATTTCGGTAAGCACGCGTGTTATGATGTCCTGCAAAACGTTGTTTGTTTGGCTGAGAGCGGTGTTTGTTTGGCCAGGGGCAGGACCGTGAACAGAGTCATTTCTCCCAACCGAATCATTTGGTTGCCGGCCAGTACCAACTACATGCAGTTGTGGCGCCGCCGCGGCTGTGGCGCAGAATTTGGCCACCATGGTCTGTGGCGAGATTCTTGCGCCGTTTAACTACGGATTCCTGTGGCCGCCAATGTTGAGTGACCTACCAAACAACCACTTAAGTATCTGTGGTGAGCCACAACTGTGCGGTGGCTGAGTGTGGCGGTGAACCAAACATCCCCTCAATTCTCATAGACTAAGCAGGGGTGCATCGCGCATGTATCTGTAGTAGATACTTGTGCAAGTATTCAAACCACACCAGTGTGGCGGTGAACCAAACATTCCCTCAATTCTCATAGACTAAGCAAAGGTGCATCGTGCATGTATCTGTAGTAGATACTTGTGCAAGTATTCAAACCGCACCTTCAATTAAGTTTTAATGAATTTTGAAACTTCACACATCTATTAGTAATTAATACTATGATCCACATATAGACAAGAAAAAACTGCAAATTCACATAAACAAAAATGACTACTTTCATACGCATTTTGCAATAGTGGATAAATCGAAATTATAACAAGTATTTTTGCCATTTTTGTTTCTCTCAAATGAGATCGAATTTGCACTTGCACTCTCGTGCACATGTAGTTCATTGCGCCACCTATAAATACGGATATATAATTTATTTTAATGAGAATATTGGCCTTTTCTAGCTATGGTTTCCTAGCAATTCACAAAATCTTCAGAAACTTTTTTTTTGAATTTAAATCTTCAGAAACTTACCAGTGCTTCAGCTGATATATGGACCCCATGAGTGGTGTATTCGGACGTGAAGGACCGAGGACGTGGCCGACCGGTCATTAGCATTTTTTATTATTCACTAATCACTACTGCTCATTTGAAGGGAAACCGAAGCACTGCAGCTTCTTCGCGTCGGGTTGGAGAGATAGTGCCGGATTACTCGCGCTTTAAGAGCCTGGTTGGTTAGATGTGTTAAAGTTTAATAAACATTGTAGCACTTTCGTCTTATTTGACAAAAAGTTTTTAATTTTGGACTAATTAGGCTTAATAGATTCGTCTCGTAAATTACTCCTAATCAGTGCCGACATGCATGTAATTAGTCTACATTTACATTTAGTACTCCATACATTTACCGCAACATTGATGTGATGGAAGTTAAACTGAATGATTCACAAATCAAACAGCCCCTGAGACCAGAGAGCGCGCAGTGGCCTCGTCGTGGCAAAAAACGGAAAATAATACCAGTCAAACCAAGAGCTCACTTCTCCCCTCTCCCTCTCTGTCTCAGCAAATTTATAGCCCGTCTCTTGGCTTGAACTGAAGCAGCAAAGAGTTGGAGGGTTCGTGCAAAAACAGTGTCTCAGCAAATCGTGTTAGTTTACCTGGTGCGGTAATGGTCGGCACGTCTAGAGCTTCCGCTTCTTTTTTTTTAACCCAAAGTCCACTCTCATCAGCCTAGGGGGCGTTTGGTTGCCTGCTTCCGGCCGAACCAGGCTCGCCGGGTGCAACATGCAAGTGTTTGATGCCTGGATCAACGAGCGGGCCTGGCCGACTAGCTGCAAAAGCCATCTCCGAGCCTGGCTCCCAGGATGCGAACTTTTTCTTCGTTTCTACGGAGACAGGCCGGGACGGTGCAGGTCAAGCGCGTGGAGGACTGTGCCTAGACTAGAAAATCTGATGCATGTCTATCCAACTGGGTAACCAAACACAAGCTCGATTTGGCCGGCATGCGTGCATGCGAGCATCCAAACAAACGCATCTTGCTTGAGTTCATATAGGCTGCTGGGGGCCTGGCTACCTCGAGCCATCCAGGCTGGGCTGAGAAGGCACTACTGAACTCTGCGAGCCAAGGCACTACTGAACTCTGGTGAGATAATCGTCTGAGGCACTGCGAGCCTACAGTGTTCGTGCCCACACGTGTGCTTGCGCACCGGCACTCCACCTGTGAATCTTACCGTTGCCTTCCGGGCCCCACGGCCTGACGACTCCCTCCCCAGTCCCCACGCCTCCCTCCTCTGGCCAGGTCAATCAGCCCACTCGTTGCTGCCTCCGTCACCGGGGGGAAACTGGAAAAATAATGGGGAGACCGCCACCAAATCTACAACTAGAGCTTCACTTACTGTTACACCGGGCCACTTTATTCTGTCGCTGGAATGTGGGCCCGGAAACGGGGCTCTGACATGCTGTTCCCTGTCGACGGGGGAAAGAGGTAATAATCGAAGCGAGGTTTTGCTAGAGGACCAGAGGAGCTATCCATGGCCGTGGCCGTCAACCCACCTTTGGTCCACCACGCACATTCCGGGAACTATTGAGGCCCTTGTCATCTCCTTCTTGTCCGAGCCTCGTAGACCATATAGCCACGTTCCAGCATCCAGTGATTCAGGTGAGATCGATAATCAGTAGCCAAATTTTCACTCGCTAGTCGCCATGTACGTGGTCCTTTCCCAACAAATATTTTGGACACCATTGCAGACAACAAAAACTCCGTCTGACATTCAAAAGACAGCCCCAGTACCCTGCGTGTACGTTTCGCTTCTGGCACGGCGTATTATTCCCTTTCGCCCACGGATGATAGATAAGCTTTAATTTTTTACAACAGTAGTAATTAGTCAACTTAAATATAATATAGGACATCAAACTTGTATCACTTTCGCTTCTGGCACGGCGTATTATTCCCTTTCGCCCACGGATGATAGATAAGCTTTAATTTTTTACAACAGTAGTAATTAGTCAACTTAAATATAATATAGGACATCAAACTTGTATCACTAAATCTGTATTTAAAGTATATCTTTTTGAGATGATATTGACTTAGCAATTCACAACATATTGTGACAGAAATTAAGGGTGAAAATTTACTTTGTACGAGTATGAGTTTTCCTAGTTAAAATACGCTTTATCACTTTTGGATGACGAAGCAGTAATACAACACGGTTTATATACATTAGCAGGTACTCCCTCCACGTTGTTAAAAAAAGTCGTTTTAGACAATGACACGGTCTCCAAAGTATAACTTTGACTTTCATTTTCTATAAAAATATTTATTCAAAAGTGATATATGTATATTTTTATAAAAGTATATTTCAAGACAAATCTATTTATATTGTTTTCATATTTTCAAACTCAATAACTTAAAAGTTATTCTTGATTTATATTCTCAATGTCTGACCTAAACCTCGTTCAAAACGACTTTTTTTTACAAAAGCTTCCCCATTCCGGCGCTTCATCCGCTTCCGCTCCCATCACAGGCGACAAAATCTGCCGAGAAGCCTTTTCTAGCCCCGGAGGCCCGGACGCCAGCGTGGCGAACAGAACGGCAGAGGCGCGATGGGGCCGGGCTTAGGTGACCGGCCCGTTACGCCCGCGTCGTGTTCCGGCCCCGTCGCAGGCAAAACCCCACCGCCACAGGGGTGGGTAGATCCACGAGCCCATCGGGGCCCCCGGCAAATGCCAGGTGGGTCCGACGGAGTCCAGGCCCACGCGCAGCGTGACCACGGCCGGATCGCAGTATCGCCTACCGCTTCTCGGTTTCTAGTGCCAGAAAGGCTCGGACCGGCCCCTCCCCCGAGGCGGTCGCATTGATGGCGGCCAACTGCCACGTCCACGTGAGACAAGAGACCCCACCTGTCATGCTCAGGCCCGGGTGCCTCGGCCCTACCCGAGCCTCAGGCTCGGACAGCCGTTTGCGCCTCCGAGCCTGCCGCGCAGCAGGACTCCGAACCCGAAGCCACTAAAGAATTCGGAAGCCCATCGGAGAGAGGACTGGAGGGAGGGGAGTAGCGTGGTAGTAGTGCGGTAGTGGGCTAGCTCGCGGCGGAGCAGAGACCAGAGAAAGCGAGAGCGAGCAGAGCAGGCAAAGCGTAGGCGAGCTCGCGGCGAAGCGGAATTGATTGCGCCCACCACCACGTCTTCTCCACCTCCGTCCTCACCAAGCCACCATCATTGCCGCCACCGCGCCGCCCGCCGGCCTGCGGGAGCCCAGCTCAGCTGCGCATTCTTAACTACTGTTTCTCTCTTGGCTTCTTGGCGAAGTGTGGCGGCTGCGGGTACTGGAGTGCGGAGAGCAGGGCGGCGGTACGTGTGCGTGTTGCAGTGCTGTGAGGAAGCCACCGCCCACCACCACCTCCATTAAAGGCGCTCACGCGCCGCCTCCGCCTCCACGAGAAAGCGAGGCCGTCGTACGCGACCTCCGTCGTCAAGGCCATCTCTCTCCTCCACACTTCCTCCCCTCACGGGGGCAGCCACGTACAAAGGCCAGCAGGCCAAGGACCCCGTCGCCGCACCACCCCACGCCGTGCGCCTTTAAAGACAGCGCGCGACAAGCTTAAAGGTTCCCACGCCGCCGCTCGCGCTGCTCTTTGCGCCACGGCCCGACGCGGTTGATCGGTGCTTTTTGATCTGTTCCTTCTTGTTGCAGCTTCTGAGGTGACAGAGGCCAGAGCCGGCGCGCGCGCGCGAAAGCAGAGGAGGAGCGGCAATGGCGGTGACCGCGCGGCTCGGCGCCGTCGTGGCGTGCGTCGTCTTGGCGGCCGTGGCGGTGGCGCCGCGGCCGGCGGCGGGGATCCTCGACCCGGTCGACTTCCTGGCGCTGCAGGCGGTGCGGCGGTCGCTGGACGACATGCCCGGCTCCGAGTTCTTCGACGGCTGGGACTTCACCGCCGATCCGTGCGGGTTCCCCGGCGTGTTCTGCGACGGGGACCGGGTGGCGGCGCTCGCGCTCGGCGACCCACGGGCGGGGTCTCCGGGGCTGACGGGGAGGCTGGACCCAGCGCTGGGCCGGCTGTCCGCGCTCACCGAGCTGTCGCTCGTGCCCGGGCGCGTCGAGGGGGAGCTCCCGGCGTCGCTCGCGTCGTGCTCGAGTCTCCGGTTCCTGGCGGTCAGCAAGAACCTCCTCTCCGGCCAGATACCGGACGGCTTCAGCGCGCTGTCCAACCTCCGGACGCTCGACGTCAGCTTCAATCAGATCTCCGGCACCATCCCGCCGTCCATCGCCGCGCTGCCGTCGATCACCAACCTCATCCTCTGCCACAACCAGCTTACCGGCGGCGTCCCGTCGTTCCCGGACTCGTCCCCGCTCCTCCGGCTGGACCTCAAGCACAATGCGCTCTCCGGCGGCGTGCCCACCCTGCCGGCGGGGCTGCAGTACCTGTCGCTGTCCGCGAACAAGCTCACCGGCACGGTCGATCAGGTGCTGCCCCGGCTGACCCGGCTCAACTTCCTCGACCTCAGCATGAACCAGCTGGAGGGCCCGATCCCGGCGTCGGTGTTCTCGCTGCCGCTGTCCGTGCTGCAGCTGCAGCGCAACTTCTTCGCGGGACCCGTGCAGCCGTCGAACGACGTGACGATCCCGATGGTGGACCTGAGCTACAACCGGCTCTGGGGCCAGCTCTCGCCGCTGCTGGCGGGCGTCGGGCAGCTGTACCTGAACAACAACCGGTTCACCGGCGAGGTCCCCGCGCGGCTGGTGCAGGAGCTGGTGGGCTCCGGCGGCCTGCAGGTGCTGTACCTGCAGCACAACTTCCTGACGGGCATCGAGATATCGCCGTCGTCGTCGCTCCCCTCCACCGTCTCGCTCTGCCTGATGTACAACTGCATGGTGCCGCCGGTGTACGCGCCGTGCCCGATCAAGGCCGGGTCGCAGAACACGCGGCCGGCCGACCAGTGCCCGGAGTGGAGGGGCTGAGCTGAGCAGCTGATGTCGGGCTGGCTGATCGTGTCTCAGCAACACCAATGCCAATGCCGGATCGCCTCGGATCACCGGTTGGAATAGCGGGGAAAGCAGAAGAACTCAAGAAGAAGAAGAAGAATGAATGGAGATTGCGAAACGGTGGTCTCTGATTCTTTGATTGTTTTGTCCAGTTGTTACTAGTGTTCTTATTCTTTTTTTCGATTTGGGGGAAGGAGGAGATAGTTACAGACAAGTAAGTGCCTTAATAATCGGGATTTACAGGTGTAATTTTGTTTAGTTGGTGTATGTGCATTATGTATCTCTCTGCTGTATAGTGAGCAGTACTCCCTCCGTAGCTTCTATCACACACACTGGCGCTTGATGCTGTTAGATCAGATGATGGATGGTGTTAAGGAGCCAGTGATGTTATTTATCAAATCATGTCACTGAACAAATCAATGTGAACCAACAAGCATGCACTGTGCTTGATTTTGTTTGCCACGTTATATAGTGATACCTTTTTGTTGACTGTTAGCGTCGTCTGCAAGGATGCTGTTCTGGTGGTGTCGTTCTGTGATCTTATCATTGAGATCATTGGATGGTTCGTGGTGTGCCCCGCTGCTCATCGCTTCATCTCGTCTCGATACGATAGGATAGGACTAGGAAGTAGTATGCGCAATCATTCAAACAGATCTGGCTTGGCAATCTGAATTATCTGATACGAGACCACTGATGAATTGCTTGCTGAAGTTGAATTACTACTTGACATCACAGGTTCTCAATCATTTGGGATTTAGGGACTGAGGTTTAATGGCTCCCTACTTCCCTTGTATTGTAGTAGTGAATGCCAGGTTATAATTATGCTCTCTGCTTTCCCTTCGCATACCCTGTTATTCTCTGTCTGTGTAAGCAATCCGAAGCTCTGCTGCTCCCTACTCCTACTACTGTAGGCCGCGTTTAGTTCCGGATTCGGGGCACCCGAGTTGGAACAGTGCGTAATAAATGCGCACTGTAGCATTTCGTTTGTTTTTAATAAAAAATGTCCAAACTTTGACTAATTAGGTTCAAAATGTTCGTCTCGCAAAGTACAACAAAACTGTGTAATTAGTTTTTAATTTCATCTACATTTAGTACTCCATTCATGTGCCGGCATTTTGATGTAATGAGAATCTTTTTTTGCATAGTAGAATTTGAGGGTAGAAATTGGAAACTAAACAAGGCCGTAGTTACAGAGAGCCACCTGTGCACTCAAGACGAGTAGTATTTCAGGAAGTCAGGATCTCCCTTCTGCAATTCAGAATCTACCCTTCTCTGAATTTGGTGGTTGTGGTTCGTTCCACCAAAAAAAAAAAAAGATGTTGCCACAATGCCACTTGAGTTTTATCATCAGGAATGCTAGCGATAATCCTAGAGGCTTGAAACCATCGATATAGTAAGTTAAAACACACTAACCCTCTCGAGCCGTACAGTACGATTTCCGTGTGATTCCGTTGTCTCCACGGCTTCCAAATCACAGCCCTAATCCAGTGTGATCCCACATAAACACGCCCTGGCTATGCCGCTTTTACAAGCAAAATTGCACAGGACGATACCCGTACCCGCGGTACTGTCTCGACATGGCATGGTAATGGCATCACATCTTGATCGGGTATTAGGGACAGAGTACGAGGAGAGCGGCCCGTAAGCCGAACGGCGCCTAACGATTCGCGGTTGGCGGACGTGCAGGCCGCACGCTCGCGCAACCGGAAACGAACGATCTCGCCAAGGCCGCCCCAGCCAGGACAGACCGGGCGCTACGGCGCTGCTCCCACATGGCCGGCGATCCGACTCGGATGCACCTGCGCTGCAGTGCAGTGTACTGTACCCCAGGGCCGTGTACCGCTAGGAGGAGCACGGTGTGTGTGCAATTAAAATTGTACAGCCCGTCATGGCGAGCACCGTGCAGGGTTGGGTGGGTGCGCCGCTTTACTGCCACCGGTGTGACGAGCATGATGGGCATTTACTTACGTTCCTTTCGCCCTTGCATTTGTTCTCTCACTTCTTTCCGTAAATCCTCGCCGTATTTTCCAGTGCTCATGTCACCAGCAACTTAGTGCGTACATGGACTCGTCGGCTCGTCAACCAAACTTTTTTTTTTATCTCTTATCTGGATACAGCTGTAGCATTTGTTCGCATACAGACACACACCTACACCATACACACGCACACCACCTTGTACACGACCAGACCTACAACTATATACAGATATGAAGTCGTGTTCTCATAGAGACCATCAGAGAAGGCTCTCTAGACGACGGGTACGTCGCTATTCTATTATGGCTTCACGCGTTGAGAAGCTGCACTAAAATTTATTACGGGAAAAACTCCGGTGAGGGACTGTAAAGAGGGGAAGGCGATTCGTCACAGCTCAACGCATCACAGGAGGATAAGGATGTGTGTCTCACGGTTCCGTAGCATGGTCCCGCAGCCGCAGGCCCGCACGACAGGGACGCGGCACACCGAATTGCCCGAAAAAGCATGCTGCTGGGTCGTTTGCTGTTGCTTCAGCAAGCAGGTACCTGCTGGCTGTGGGCAGTGGCTGCTGGAACAAAGCAGACTTCCGAGAGATCCAGCTCTGGCATGTGTTCGGTGGTTGTTCCGGTTCCGGAAAGCCTGACGCCGACTGGTCTTCACCGTTGCTGGCTCTTTTGACTGCCCCCGCGTGACGGCTTGGCCCTTTTGGCGTCCATCTTCTTCTTCCGTCCTCGTCGCCGAGAGAATTTTTGAGGGATGTGCAGAGTGAAAGCACGGTTCGTCGTCAAAGCAGACGACGCGGTTCGTTAAAGAAGAGCGGAGTTCAGGTTCTGGCGGTCTCGCTTGGTAACCTGATGGTCACTTGACACTGGACTAGTACGCTACAAACGCCGGCGACAAATGTGCTTTATTGTTTGGCTTCTCGGCTCTTGTACTCGGGCCTCCGGCGGAACAGAACAGCGCAGAGGCAGCCCACGGCGCGCACAGGCAGCGCTGGGCGGTGGCGTCGGGCCTCGATTCGACAACGCGCGGGCGTCAAGGAGACAACGTCATCTTCTTCCCGACGCGCTCTTGCCTCTTCCTTGATGCCAGTTCCCGGAAGCACCGCCATCCTTACCATGGGTTTTCCTTCGATCTTACAAGAGATCACGGTCACAGCTTCTCTAGCAAACCTGTGCAGCTGTGCGCCTGTGCTTAACTTGCAGTCAACCGGGGTTAGCATGCCGTGGCTAGCAAACGTGGCTAGTTGTAAGACTGAGAATCAGAAAAAGGATAGTTGGATTTGGTGGTGGTCTCGTCTCTGCTTGCGCCGTTATTTTTTCTGGTTTCTGCTTGTGACTCGGAGGGTGTGCGAGTGTGAGTTGCAGCAAATGGGCTGATTGACCTGCGCAAAGGAGGATTAGAGGAGGCCAGGGAGGCAGGGACTAAATGATGGAAACGGATCGGATTCGCATGGAATTAGGAATCAGATCTAGATGTCATCTTTTACCATATTTTAATTCGAATTCAGCCATTTCCACTTGTTGGTCAACCACCAAATGAAACAGGTGTCTTAGTAGCATACTTCCTTCGTACTAAAAAAATATAATTCAATCATAGTACTCAGTTAAATCATTCGAGTTTGACTAAATTTATAAATAAAATTAATAATCATGATATCAAATAAATAGAATTTAATTAGTTATGGAATATATTTTCGTAATATGTCTACCTGATATCATAAATATCCATACTTTTTTTCTGTAAGTTGGTTAAACCTTAGATAGCTTGATGATTAGGGATGAAACTAGAACGGTATTCTTTTCTAGATGGAGGTACTATATGCCAACGTGGAAATGGAAAATTATTAGAACAATGGTTGCACACTTGTACTCGCTCATGCCCGACCTCTTCACAAACAGCTTCTCAACCGGGCCAATAACGTTTTGCAGGACATCATCATGCTACCAAAACCTTTGAAGGCAAGAATAGCGTACTTAACTAGAGGAGTCGATGGTGAACACAAACAAAGGTTTATCATTTAGGAACGTTGAAAGTACTTTGGGCACACATGCTGCACTTAGGATTCAAGACCGTCATCAGGGTCATCTGTATCTAAGTCCCCTAGCAGCCTAGCACTAAAGCACGCTGAAAAGCTATTTAAACCTTTCTTGTCAAACTTCGGACGTTCAGGTACCGATGGCCAAAAGACCAGGCCTAACACTCGGCACGATCGAGGTGACCGTTCACCACCGCGGGTCTATAGTGCAAGGGCATGGCCAATTTACAGTCTGTTTGGATTGCGGCATCGTTTGATCTAGAATCTGTCCCGTCCGTCATGAAATGGAGCCACGTCGTCTGGCGATTTTTTTAGGAATCGGTCGGTCCGTCAAATTAGGCTAGCAGGGAACATTATGAAGGATGGATTAATGACAGATGGCTTTAGCTCATAGGAAAATCAAACAAACATTTATTCGCTTGAGCCAAATCAGTCAGTCATTTAGTGTTTTTCTTTAAAAAAAACCTGTCAGATCAGTCAGATCAGCCAGATTTCAATCCAAGCGAACAGGTTCAGAAATAGCTTCAGATGATTCTGGGTTGGTACGTCTGTCAATCCAAACACACCGTACCGACTTGTTAAGATCAACTCCATAGAGAGCTAGATATAAAAAGTGCTCTTCTTTCCGACTGTCTCTCTCTCACTTTGCTTTTCAAATCCCCCTCCGTTGCATTTGTTCTCTCGCTTCTTTCCGTAAACCCTCGCCGTATTTCCACGACATGGTCGTACGCAGTGCTCATGTTACCAGCAACTTAATGCGTGCATGGACTCGTCCGCTCGTCGAACAAACTGTAAACAGCTCAACGCATCACAGGACGATAAGGATGGGTGTCTCACGGTTCCGTGGCATGGTCCCGCAGCCGCAGGCCCGCACGACAGGGACGCGGCACACCGAATTGCCCAAAAGCGTGTGCTGCTGGGTGCCTAGGTCGTTTGCTGTTGCTTCGGCAAGCAGGTACCTGCTGGCTGCTGCAACAAAGCAGACTTCCGAGAGATCCAGCTTTGGCACCAGAAAGGTAGCGCGCCTTTGGCGCGCCTGTAGGACTGCTGTGATCCTGCCAGTAGGTAAACCATTTGCGCTATGTTGTCTCTTCTATGTGTCTTATATTTTATCCTTTTTCTTTGTGTTTAGCCGAAGAAGGTTGCTGTCATATCTTGGACTATATATTGAGATAAGTATAAAAGAAGATGAAACTAATATGTTGTCTATGACAT
Organism: Saccharum hybrid cultivar R570; assembly: GCA_038087645.1. Classification (NCBI taxonomy): domain Eukaryota; kingdom Viridiplantae; phylum Streptophyta; class Magnoliopsida; order Poales; family Poaceae; genus Saccharum; species Saccharum hybrid cultivar. The sequence continues at coordinate 24,203,396 of JAQSUU010000496.1, forward strand.
TTCCGCAAAATTTTATTTTAGGTGACTGTTGCTACATATACCTGGTTGAGATTGCCGTTATCTAGTCCACTGACTGTAGTTTTTTTTTATGATTTGTTTGAAATTTTTCTGAAATGAAAAAGGCTTATTTTTAATCTCCCGTGTATGTTTCCCCCTGTGCACCTAGAATTTTTCTCCAGCTGAGGGACTGATGCGTGGGGCCCAGTCAACTATCCAGGCAAACCAATCCCTGCGCCATGCACCGATCTGTGGACCATATGTTCCCTCTCTCTGGTCTCTGTGTGGACCGCGTTTATAGATGAAGAGGAGAGGTGGTAGAGTCCATGACAGGCGAGGCCCTCGCCCAGGCGTGGTGCCTTCCTATTGGCCGGCATGACGTGACCTTGGACAGACGGCCTCATATGCCTTCGCACGAGTGCGTCGATCGTCCCCATCTCCTATTTGCTCGGTTAAGAGAGAGAGATCGTTGCAGAGAGAGAGAAATAGAGAGGGTGAGAGGGAGAGAGCAGAGTGAGGAGGAAGAGGGAGAGAGAGAAACAGAGGGGGAGAACCAGGACGGGGCGGCGACGCAGGGTGCCTGGTCCGGCGGGGACTAGGATCCCTCCGGCGGTGCTCTGCCCTAGCGCGGAATAAGAGAAGAGAAGAGAGAGAGAGAGAGAGAGAAGGGAGGAGAAAGCAGAGGAAGCAGAGAAGAAGGAGAGGGATGGAGGGAGCAAAGCAGCGCGACCTCGACGGCAGGGGCGTCGGCGGCGTGCGGGGAGGGCGTGCGGGAGAGGAAGCCAGAGGCGGTGGCGGTAGCAGCGCGGAGGCGTCGGTCCGCGGAGGTTCCTGCAATCCCGGCGTGGACGGGGCCCAGCGGCCATGGCGACACCGGCGTGGGCGTTGCTGGAGCATGGGTCCCAGCCATGTTGGCGCATGCAGCGGACCCCAGCGGTCTGGGCGACCCTGGAGCGGCGGGGGTGCGGGGTGCGGGTGCACCAGCCGCTCTGAACCGGGACATCCCGACGCGTACGGGGGGCAGGTCCACCACACCATGGCCGGGGCATGGAACACCGCACCGCTGTGGGAGGGGGCCCGACAGGGCTGCCACGCCCGCGCCAATGTGGCGCAGCCGCCGTGCCCGTGTGCCCCACGCCCGCTCCAGGGTGGCCAGACACGGCGGAGCGGTGACCTTGGCCCTTCGACCATCGGCACAGAGGCGAGGTAGCCGATGCGGCGCTTCCACGGCACATGTGTGGCCGTTCCCGGGCGCACGCGACTTCGCCGGTGCGCCCTCCGCGAGCCGGCGCAAGCCAAACAGCCTCGGAGTGTGGGTTGGTTTTAGTTAAATAGAAGGGTTTTTTTGCAAAAAGACCTTGCTTCGCCTGGGCCATCCACGCGCCCGATCCGTTGGCCATGAACTGCAGGCGACGTGGCCATGTTCGTTGGCCGAAGCTTCCCCTGCAGATTCGTGATGAAGAGATGTGTTCGACTGTTGTTCCTGTTCTGAAAAGCCTGATGCCGACTGGTCTTCCCCGTTGCTGGCTCTTTTGACTTAGATACAAAAGACACTGTCATGAATTCATGATGGTCCTGTGTGCCCAACTTCCACGTTCATAAACTTTTGTTTGTGTTCACCATCAACTCTAGTTAAGTACGCTATTCTTGCCTTCAAAGGTTTTGGTAGCATGATGATGTCCTGCAAAAACGTTATTGATCCGGTTGAGGAGATGTTTGGGTACCGATGGCCAAATGGACAGGGCCTAACGCTCGGCACGGTCGAAGTATCGTGCACGACCGGCCGCCACCTCGGTCTATAGTGCAAACAAGAGCATGGCTCATTTAACAGTCCGGCTCGTTAAGATAAACCTCGAAGAGAAAGCTAGGTATAAAACTTGTCTTCTGTATCACTGGTACAGAAAGTATTTTTGCTGACGGTATTTACATATTTTTTGTTAGCATTTTTAGCAACCGCTAGTGTAAAAGGCCAGTAAAAATCAGAAAATATTGCTGGTGTGGCCTAAGAACTGTCTGTAATATTTACGCTAGTGTTTTTCTTAAGTAAATGGCAACATATCTGGTGCAAATCAACCTATCCGTGCAACCGTGCAAACTTCTAATCTGGGCTACATAATGTTGATCCAAGGGGGTGCAGGGGGGAGTGGGAGGGGAGATTTGCAAAAGTGTGATTAGGAGCGGACGGTTAAGTGCAAAATTACTCAATCCTCATACGCCCCTTGGATTAACATCACGTGGCCCAGATTAGAAGTTTGCATAGTTGCACGGAGAGGTTGGTTTACATCAGATACGTTGCCTAAGTAAATTGCCACTATAAATCGATCTCAAAACCTCAGGCCTCACGCATTACGCACTTCACTCCACCTCAAAATCACTTGTGACTTAACAACAGAAACATTTGCCTATTATTCGCTCCATCAAATTTTAAAATAGAGATTTGAAGCTCAAAATGTATTCAAATGAAAAAAAGTCTTCGCTATAAAGTTTTAGATCTTGTCGTGATCTACAAGTTTGATTTTTATTGTTTCTTTCCTCCAAGGTCATCTGATAAATTCAAAAAAATGAATTTTAAAATTATTAATCTTAAAATATAATTTTTGAGCTCTAAATAATTTTAAATGAAAAAGTAGTCAACTGCAAAGTTATAGATCCTTTCGAATACTACAATTTTCATTCAGACCATTTGTCCATATATTAAGAAAATCGCCAGTATAAATGTATTTTTACTAGCTATTTTCTTAAGTCTACCATCAGTTGGCGATTCTCTTAAGGATGCCACCAGTACAAATCGAATTCACACTGACAGTAGGTTAGAGAGAACCGCCAGTGTAACTACATAATTTCTACTGACAATAGACTTAAGAAAACAGCCAATATAAATGAATTTATATTGTTGGTTCATAGTCATGGGCCCAAGGTTTTATTTCTATTTGCGCCCATATATTACGATGGCCTAAGTGCCTAACCAGGTCGGCTGGCACGTCGGGCTCATTGGACCAACACAACAGGGTTAACCTTGCCTAGTGTCCCATCTAGACTACCTTGAGCAAAATTCACCGCCGGTTTCTGAACTTGGCCGGCGGTGTTATTTAGATCCTGAACTTCTAAGATGATATCTGTGGGTCCTTAAACTTGGCAGACAGTGTCATTCAGGTCTCTGAACTTTCAAGGTGATCACTGCAAATCCCTAAACTTGGCTGACGGTGTTATCTTGGTCCCTGAACTTTTAAGGTGATCACAACATGTCCCTAAACTTGGCAAGCAATATCATCCTTGTCCAAATATGGTCTAACTTACTCTATAAGCTGCCATGACACGCTGACTGTACGTTAGACGTGGATCCAACATGTGTCAATTAATCAAACATGAAAATATAAATTGTATAAAATAATTAGTACTATAATACTATAATACTTTTAATACTATAGTACTATTATTAATAGTATAATATTTAGCATGAAACTATTATTAATGATACTGTAATACTTAGGGACCTGGATGACACCGCTTGCCAAGTTTAGAGACTTATGGTGATCACCTTGAAAGTTTAGAGACCGGGATAACACCACCAGCTAAGTTTAGGTATCTACGGTGATCAACTTAAAAATTTAGTGACCTAGATGACACCATCTGTTAAGTTTAGAGAGCCACGTATATCACTTTAGAACACCTCCGGCTAAAGAGAACGACCGTGAATTTTGCTCCTGGACCTTGAGCCCGTCAGACCCATTAAGCTATCCTCGTCTACTAGATCTAGACCTAAATGGATCGTGTTTAAATGATCCCACATCGTTTATTTAGCTCTCTCTCTATATTCATTCAGGACGAGCCATTACGAGGCAGGAAGGAAACAGAAGGTATACAGGACGGGTCATCATACGGATTATATTCGTATATTTCGTGAGTACGACACGGGAAGATTAAAGGCCGGCGTAGCTGCAATTACTTTCTGCACCGTCGCAAACTCACAAGTCACAAGGATGATGTATGGTTCCCAGTACATACATCATACATGTACGTCCCAGTGTAATATCTCTAAATTTCCATGCCTGCAGTGGCATCGCTTGCTCTAGCCGTTCCATTCGTACATATCGGTACACTGTTTCCTCACACCTGCCCCGTTCGTTGCGAACTTTTGGTACTCCGTACGTTATTACGTGCATCGCACTACAGAGAAGTGTCGCTTAAGCCAAACACTACAAGTCTACAACCGTAAATAAACAGACTTCTTATGCCAGTTAATGGCCAGTTTCCAAGAGGTAGAGTGAAAATTGGGGTGTTCTCATTTGAATTTCTCACGATGGTCCAGGGCGGGCGTTGGGATTATTTGATCCAACACAATTGGATTTTTTCCATGATTATTTCACGTGGACCACCAATACAGCCAGGTGTACCCTATCTATCACGTCAATTTGCCTCGTCGTAGACCTCTTGATACCCAGGCACCGGCGGTCCACGCATCTGCCACCAGATGCAGTGGTCGGCCGGTAGCCTCCACGGCTCCACTCCACCTCTCTCGTTCGAGATCGGCCCCGCCGGCTGGCTGGCCACGGCCATTTGTCGACCGGCCCACACGGATGCCGCGGTGGACGTCGTCGCCCTGGCGATTGGCGAAACTGAGCCCTTGCGCGTGCACACTCATACGCATCGTCAGACTTGTACTCTTACTCTTCGTTCAATTCCCCTGCAGTCCGGAATCCGGATGATGGGCTGAGTTTTGTTCTTCGTGAACACGATGAGCTAGAGAAGAAGGGCTTTCGAGCATTATAATATTTTCGCTAATGCTAGGAAGTGGGCGTCTAGACGGCCGGACACACTGTTGCTAGGCCGCGCGATGCCAGCCCAAGACCCTCCTTCTCCATTTCTAAATAAAAAAAGCAGCTCATCCACATACTCATTCCTTCAGCTCACTTGCTCCTATCCGCTCGCCTACCGCCTCCAGCGCTCAGCCGCTGGCCCAGCCAGGCGCGTCACGCAACCGCCTCCGAGGCGCAACGCTCAGGCGCCGACCCTGCCAGGCCACTCCGGCGCGCCGCCGCCACCATCCCTCGCGGCCCCTCTGTCCTCCGTCGCGCCAAGCTCGTCCTCCGCCGCTCTCAAGGTGCGCTGGCCCAGGCCATGGAGCAGGTGCTCACCCAGGGGTGCTCGCGAACCTTGCGCAGGTGCTCACCCAAGCCGCCGAGCAGATCCACGTCCAGAGGCGCACCGGCGAGCAAGGTGACATTGCGTGTTGGAAACGCGTGTTGCAAAAGTATATTTCATGTGGATGTTGCAAAAGTGTTTCAGATGTTTCATCTAGATGTTGCAAGTGTTTCATGTGGATGTTGCACAAGTAGATTGGAATGTTGCATATGTTGCAATGGTTGTACACATATGTTGCAAACTTTTGTTCCCAATATTTCAGTTGTTTTCTAGACGTATGTTGCAACTGTGTTTATCTGAATGTTGCACGTGTTTTACACATATGTTGCATGTGTTTTTATCTGGATGTTGCATATATTTTGCAATGACTTTTTTCAAACGTTTTTCAGGTGTTTTTACAAGTGTTTCATATATATGTAGTGTTTTAACCGTTTCCGAACGTATGTTGTAAGTATTTCATCTGGATGTTTCAAAAATAGATTGAGTGTTGCATCTCCCTCATCGTCTTCTGTTGCCTCACCACGGTATCTCCTTCTCAATGCTGGTGATATTTGGGTGACGTGGGCCCGTGTGGGGACGGACGGCTTGGGTGGGGCGAGCCGTTCAAGCGATGTAGAATCCGAGCGGGTGGGGTGTGCGGAACAGAGCAGACGTGGGGCGTCAGGAGCGGTGTCCGGATGCGGGCCTCGCGCCGAACGTCGGGGCGCTAGTCGTTCCGTTATACTTTTAGCCCACAAGCATGTGCAGGAGCCTGGAGAACAGGGAAGGTGTCTGCTAGCGGAGCCTCGTTGATATGACATTCAAGGCCCGTCACGCGGAGTGCCATATCTGGGCCAACTATAGCCCACCGACCAATTTGGCACCCATTCATTACCACATCATATCTGCTTCATCAGTTGCTAAAAAAAATGCTTCATCGGGCCAACTATAGCCCACCGACCAATTTGGCACCCATTCATTACCACATCATATCTGCTTCATCAGTTGCTCAAAAAAAATCTGCTTCATCCTAAGCCGCCACGCGATATTTGCCACTCCTAAGCCGCCAACCAACCAGGCAACCACCTCCACATCCTCCACGACCATCATCCACCGTGCAAAGGCGAAGGCAAAGCGGCTTCACGCGCGAGGTAGACAGCTAGTTTTCACTTGGCTATTGACCATTGCCGTGGCGATCTTTTTTTTTTGGTTTCCATTGCCATCACAACTAGCTCACAGCGCCGCTCCACGGATCAGGAATAGCCCTAGGCCCAGTCCAATAAAGAAATATAGCCATGATGCGTAGCTAGTATTTTTTTTCCTTTCTTTCTATTTTTGCCTTGTCTGTTGAAGAAAATCGGGTCTCAACGAGCCCAAAATTGAACTGGCCCAGGGTCTTGTTCAGACAGGCCCTTTCTCTTCTTGCGCCAATCTTCGACACAATTGCAAAGCCTGGTCCTATCCAATACTTATTGGGCTGATTTGGATCTTGTGCTTCTGTGCTTGAAAAGAAGACACGATCCGAACCCCAAAATGTTCTCCTTTCATCGTCATTTTCTGATTTTTTTTTCTCAAATATGCAGAAGATATGCGTATCATTGCATTAAAAAAAAGAAAGAGTTTTTAATATAACCAACGCGCATCAGGTGCGCTAGGTGGTCAACAGCTGGACCAACCTAGCAAAATGTTCCCTGGATCGATATTACATAAATGGATCAACCAAAATGCGCTCAGCGCTGCGCCCTACGGGTCCTCCTGGAAGAGGTCGCACACGCGCCCGTTGAACGCTGGGAACAGCGCGTCCATGGCCTCCACTTCGCTCGACGACAAGGTCCCAAAACATAGGACGTCGAGTATCCCCTTGGGCGCAGATGAAACCGGTGCGGTCGGCGGCGTGATCCCCCGTCACTGGTTGAGGAGAACCTCGCCCCGCCGGGAGGCTGGAATGTGCACCAATGGTTGGGCGGCAATCCGTCTGCTCCTAGGCCGGATAGGTGGAGGCCTCCTGACTGGCGTCCTCTGCCATGGTGGAGAGGTGATCAGGGGCGGCTCCCGCACGACTCGCACCTCATCAAGAAACCGTGCGAGGCGCAAGCGGCCTTGCGCGGCGTCGGTGTTTCGTCCCCCTTGCGACGCTGAGTTGCCCCTCCCGAGGAGGCATCAACAGCGCCGACTCCTGCGCTGGTGGTTGAGGCGAACCGTCTCGCGTGTTCGTCTCCACCTCAGATGGCTGACTCGTGACCTCCACAGGCGCCACCTCACCCGCAGGGGGCGTGAGTTGCGACAGCTCCTGCGCCATCGCCGTAGCCGGCTCCGCAAACCCCGGGGTGGCGGCATTCCCCGCTGTAGACGGCTCCGCGGTCTGCAGGGAGGTGGCCTCAAGAGCACCGCTCATGGGGAGCACAGCGGCGAGCTCCTTTAGCATCGGATCGAAGGAGACGACTAGAGCGGGAGGCCCAATGGCCATGCACAACGCCAAAGCAAGTGGATCTGGCTCAGAGAAATAGAGTGCGGCAGAGGGAGGGGGAGGCTCACAGACGTGGTCGGTAGGCGCACTCATTGCCACCGCGATGCCGTCTCCCTTTCGTCGGTGTCGGTGTCGGTGACGTCTCTGCCGCCTGCGCCCCCCACCAACGCTCGCAGCCGCGCCAGGCACAGCTGTGGCTGCAGCAGGCACAGCAGCAGCTGCGCCCAACGCAGCACCATCCGCGCCCGACGTGCCGCCCTGGGCACGAAACTGTTTGCCCGGGGTAGGCTCCCGAACGTGCCGCCGTGGCCGTCCATCAGGGGCACTGATTATGCCGGAGCTAGAAGGAGGCACCTTCTGTCGCTGCTTACAGTCCCGTGCGATGTGTCGAATCCCCTTACAGCGAAGGCAGTGTGGAGGCAACTTGCAGGTTGCCACCCTGTGTGCGGTGGAGAGATAGTTGAATCACTTCCCGAGTAGGTCTAAAGGATAGCGAGAAGGGGGCCGCCGGTTAGCCAAAGCAGGACGGGCGGGCCGTACCCCACCGGTACCACCAACCGACCCATGCGGCAGGACCTCACGCCAGTCGTGAGCGTCTGGAGCAGAGAAGCACTGGCGAGCGCAGCCCCGTCCACGATGACTGAGGCGCTGCCGGGCTGGGACCCGACCTTCCACAGGCCGAGCAGGCAGTCCGTGCACCAACCGAGGGCGCGACCGTGACCGGCGAGCCTTGCGGATGCACTGCTCGCGCACCGCGGCAGCACCCGAGGTGTTGGAGCACGCGCCACCGGCGATGGTGGCCGGCCAGGCTCCCGCGGCGGGTCGCTTGCCCTGTTGTGCCGTAGCTCTACCGCGAGAACCACTGACGATCGGAGGCGACATCGGGGGCTGTGACCCCAAGCGCACCACGTCGAGGTAGGAGGTTGGAGAGGCCGTCGGCGACCTCTCCGCGTCGGAGTCATCGTCCGTCCAATGACGTGCCTTGGTGCGCCCCTTCGAGCCATCCCCTGGGTGGAAGGGGGTGGCGAAGGGGGACAGAGATGACGACGGACTAGGCGCGGAAGGACGGACGAGGGAGATGTCGAGCCCCGATGCCGGCACAGGCCGCAGCAGCGGGCTAGGCGCCGGGGCGTCGTCGTCGTCATCCAAGACGTCCTCGATGAGGACCACCGACCCATCCTGCATCAGCCGCGACTTGGGCTGCGCAGCGGGTGCGCCCCGCGATGGCAGTCACGGAAGATGGGCCGCGGCGGAACAGGGCCCCACACAGGCCGTGGCGTCGTTGTCTCCGGAGGCGCTCGGGCGCTGGAGAGGCCGGACGCGGAGTAGTCACCGGCGGAGACGCGGGCCCCGCAGGCGGCGTCGGTGGCCACACGTCAGCCACGGGTGCGCTGCGTGGGTCGGCAGACTGCACACCGGCGGACGGCGGCGGGCTGGGGCCACGCGGGACGGCCGCCTGCTCCCGGGCCGGACGCTGCGTGGAGGTGCGGCCGCAGGCAGGGGCTTCTGCGGCGGCGGCCCCCGGCGTCAACGGCGTGGCCTGGTGGCGCAGGGGTTTAGCCCGGCCGGATCCCTCCACGTTGTCGGTGGGAGAGGGTGAGGGGGAGGACGAGGAGGAGCGGGGGGCTGGGGGCACAGGCTTAGCCACGCAGTCGCGCTGGGGGCGCCATCGCAGGGGCCCGAGCTGGGCGGCGACGGCCGTGCCGCGCACGCACGCAGGAGAAGAGAGGTGGGAGGGGTGGGATGCTGCGAGGTGGGGGGAAGGGGAGGGGGGCGGCGGCGGCAGCAGGGGTGAGGCCAATGGCTTGGGTTAGGGGAAGGAGCGGCCCATTGGGCCCTCTGCAGGCCATCATTTTCTGATTTCAATAGGACTCTAGACTGGGTTCAGAAAAGTAATGGAAGGTGTCAGAAATGGCGCACGGGCATTCGCCAGATCCCGGAGGATATCGAGGCAGAGGCACCACCAACCCCGCAGCATGACTCAGCTATAATACTGCGTCCCCAATGTCGAATCTCGTCACGGTTCACAAGACCACCTCAAGGTTTCTCGTGTGAGAGTGCGTGCGTGGTGCGCGTGTTGCAAGCGTACTTAGGCCTCGACGGCTCGACCAGGTGGTGGAGCAATGGGCTCCACGGCGGCGCCACCGTGCCACCTCGTGGCCGTGCCGCGGCCACGTCAACGCGATGCTGAACCTGTAGCTCGAGACGGCGTCACCATCACTGTCGTCGTCACCGAGGAGTGGCTCGGCCTCCTCGGCGCCCCGGCGGCGCTGCCAGAGCTGGGCCCGCGCGTCCTCTTCGAGGCCATCCCAAACGTGATCCCCTCGGAGCACGGCCGCGCCAACGACATGGTCGGCTTCCTGGAGGCCGTGCACACCAAGATGGCGGCGCCGTTCGAGCGGCTTCTCGATAGGCTCCTGCCGCCGGCACCCGCGGCCATCGTGGCCGACGTGTTCGTGCCGTGGACCGTGGGCTTCGGCGCGCGGAGGGGCGTGCCTGTTTGCAGCATGTGCCCGATGAGCGCCACCAAGTTCGCGGTGATGTACAGCTTCCACCTGCTGCCACCCGCGGCGGCCGGCGGCGGCACGTCTCCGGGACTCCGGGTACGAGCAACTCGTATACTAACATTATTCTTCTTTGGCATGTCAACATTTCCGCAATCTGATCCCATGCTCTTATGCAGATGTTACTGATCCTTGAAAACTACATTCCTGGCACGAAATCAATCAGGTTCGCTGATGTTGTGCCCACACCCACACACACCAATGCGATAGTGCTGGACAAAGTCCTTGAAGCCCACTCGTCTGTAAAGAAAGCACAATGTATCATCTTCACCACCTTCCAAGAGCTTGAGAGCGACGCCATCGACGCGCTGAGGCAAAACCTTCCTTTCCCAGTGTACGCAGTTGGTCCCTGCATCCCCTTCATGGCACTGCAAGAGCACAACAAGGCCAGTCCAGACGGTGACAGCTACATGGCGTGGCTGGACGCGCAGCCCGCGTGCTCGGTGCTGTACGTCTCGCTCGGCAGCTTCCTCTCGGTGTCCGCCGCCCAGTTCCACGAGATCGCCGCTGGCCTGGCCGAGAGCAAGGCCCGGTTCTTGTGGGTGGTCCGCGACACCGACGCGTGGGAGGCCTCATCCGCGAAGGCGACGCCGGCCGCATCGTGCGGTGGACGGACCAGCTGAGGGTGCTGTGCCACCCTTCGGTCGGGGGGTTCTTCACCCACTGCGGCATGAACTCGACGCTTGAGGCGGTGTACGCCGGCGTGCCCATGCTCACCCTGCCCATTGCGTTCGACCAGCCGACCAACAGCCCGCTCGTCGCCGAGGTGTGGAAGACTGGGGTCGGCCTCAGGGACATGGCCTGGGCCGACGACGTCATCGGGAGAGAGGAGATCGCCGCGGCCGTGGAGAGGCTGATGCGCCCTGACGCGGCCGAGGTCCAGGACATGAGGAAGCGAGCGGCGCTGTGGAAGGACACGGCTCGGGCTGCGTCTGAAGACGGTGGATCCTCGTGGAAAGATGTCACGTCTTTCTAATGAACTTGGCTAGGATCTACTACTAGTAGCACGAACGGGGATTCGGGGTACAAAAGGAAGACTGTGAAGTAGATCTAGAAGTTTAGGGATTAAACCGTCGTTGGAGGGAGCGGATCCGGAGGCGTCCATGGTGTTGATGTCGCGGTGGAGTAGATCACGTCGTCCTTCGGGCCTCCACCGACGTTGACCGACGACGGTGGTGCGGGAGTAGAAGGGAGGCGGCGCGGTGGTGCTTCCCGACGCCACTGCGCAATACCGATCGGAGGCCTAGGGTTTGTGGAGTAGGTTTAGGGCACGGTGAACCTTGGATCAAGTGCCTGCGGCCCCCACTCCTTTCTTTTTATAGCGCAGCGCGTCGGGGGGCCACCAACCATGGATCGGTTGGGCGCCCCCGATCAGGGCGCGATCCAGGGGGAATGAGGCCCTAGCCGTTGGGCTAGGCCTGAGATCAATCCAACATTCTCCCCCTTGATCTCATCTCTGCTTTCTCGCTTTGTTAACCCATCCCATCACAAATCAGTGTATTGAGCATGTTTCATCATAACAGTTATTACCATTAGATTAGACAGCCACAGACACTTTTCTGTTCAGAGGTGAATTCTCGCCTTGGGCCCTCTTACTATCCAGGAATCACAGGCTTTCCTTTAAACCCATGCCGGCTACGTGTTCTCTGAACACATTGGGCGGTAAGCCTTTCGTAAGCGGATCCGCTAACATCTTTTCTGTGCTTATATGTTCAAGACTTATGACGTGATCCCGGATTTTATCCTTCACAACATAATATTTTATGTCAATGTGCTTGGCGGCATTGCTTGACTTATTGTTGTGAGCATACAACACTGCTGGCTCGTTATCACAATACAACTTTAGTGGTTTATCGATACTGTCGACCACCTTTAAACTGGGTATAAATTTCTTAAGCCAATTCACCTGTCCTGACGCCTGATAACAAGCAATAAACTCAGCATACATTGTGGACGATGCAGTGACTATTGTTTGTTTTGAGCTTTTCCATGATATGGCTCCTTACGCGAGAGTGAATATATACCCTGAGGTGGACTTTCTATCATCTCCCGCGTAATCAGAATCTGAATATCCTACTATTTGTAGGTCATCAGATCTTCTGTAGGTTAGCATGAGCCCTTTCGTGCCTTGCAAGTATCTTAAGACCTTCTTTACTAAATTCCAGTGTTCCATATCTGGATTACTTTGATATCTGCCAAGCAGCCTAGTCACAAAAGCCAGATCTGGGCGTGTGCACACTTGAGCATACTGTAAGCTTCCGACAGCTGAAGCGTATGGAACGGCTTGCATGCGATCGCGCTCGAACTTGCTCTTGGGACATTGATGTTCCCCATACTTGTCACCTTTTACAATAGGAGCAGGTGATGGTCTACACTTATGCATATTGAATTTCTTCAATATTTTCTCTATATATGCCTCTTGGGACAATCCCAATACCCCTCGGTTTCTATCTCGGTGAATCTTTATGCCCAAGACAAAAGAAGCTTCACCTAAATCTTTCATATCAAAATTTGAGGACAAAAATCTTTTGGTTTCCTGTAGCAGAGTGACATCACTACTTGCTAGTAGAATGTCATCTACATACAGTACTAGGAAAATATATTTCCCATTCTTAAACTTTGCATACACGCAATTGTCCTCAACATTCTCTTTAAACCCAAACTTCCTGATTGTCTTATCAAACTTCAAATACCACTGTCTGGATGCTTGTTTTAATCCATAAATAGATTTCTTCAGGTGACAGCCCATTTTTTCTTTGCCTGTCACAGCAAAACCTTTCGGTTGTGCCATGTACACTCTTTCTTCTAGATCCCCATTGAGAAACGCTGTCTTCACATCCATCTGATGTAATTCTAGATCAAAATATGCCACTAGAGCCATTATGATTCTAAAAGAGTCCTTGCTCGAGACGGGAGAGAATGTTTCATTGTAATCTATCCCTTCTCGCTGAGTAAAACCTTTTGCTACCAGTCTTGCTTTATACCTTTCTATGTTCCCTTTGGAGTCACGTTTCACTTTGTAGACCCATTTGCAGCCTACTGTTTTGGCTCCTTCAGGAATTTCCTCTAGGTCCCAAACTTTATTGGTACTCATGGACTTTAATTCATCTTCCATGGCTTCTTGCCACTTAGATGCTTCAGTGCTCCTCATGGCTTCTTCAAATGAGGTGGGTTCATCCTCCATCTGAACTTCTTCGCATTCATAGACTATGTAGTCATCTGGAATAGGAGACTTTCTCGCTCTTTGAGGTCTGCCAGAAGGTTCTACTACTGGCATTTCTTGTTCTTGAGGCTGATCTTGTTGGGGCTGCTGTTCATCGACTATGGGTTCATTCGGCTCCTGAAAGACAGGTTCCGAATTAGCCGTAGGCGAAATTACAGCAGGTGTTGTCACCACTTGCGTAGGTCCAACAACAACAGGCAGCGTGAAGTAGGGTTCCTGCACCATAGGAATGGGCACGAAAACCCGCTTCTCTTCAAGGGTGATTTCTCGCGCTGTCTTGCTCTCCCTGATCATCTTATCTTCTAGAAAACTAGCGTGTCTTGTTTCCACAAACTTGGTATGTCTACCAGGGCAGTAAAAACGATAACCTTTCAACTTTTCTGGATAGCCAATAAAATGGCAACTTACTGTTTTGGGGTCTAGCTTTCCTATGTTTGGGTTAAATACTTTTGCTTCAGCAGGGCTCCCCCAGACACGCAAATGGTTGACTGAGGGTTTCCTGCCGGTCCACAACTCATACGGTGTTTTAAGTACTGACTTGCTTGGAACTCTGTTGAGAATATGAATGGCGGTTTTTAAGGCCTCCATCCACAAACTCAGTGGCAGAGTAGAATAGCTCATCATGCTGCGCACCATATCCATTAGAGTACGGTTACGCCTTTCTGCTACTCCATTTTGCTGTGGGTCGCCCGGCATTGAATACTGGGCTACTATGCCATTTTCCTGTAAGAACCTTGCAAAAGGTCCAGGAACTTGTCCATAAGGGGTATGTCGACCGTAGTACTCCCCCCACGGTCAGATCTTACTACTTTGATTTTTCTGTCTAGTTGATTTTCAACCTCAGCCTTGAATATCTTAAACTTGTCTAAAGCTTCTGAACGTTCTTTGATTGGATATATATATCCAAAACGAGAGTAGTCGTCTATGAATGTGATGAAGGAATCAAAACCATCCACAGATGTCACTGGAAAAGGTCCACAGATGTCTGTGTGGATCAATTCTAGTACTCCCGCGCTTCGCTTAGCGCCTTTCTTTATGTTCTTTACTAACTTGCCTTTAATGCAATCAACACATTGCTCTAACTCTGAGAGTTCTAGTGGTGGGAGTATTGATTCTTTAACTAAGCGTTCTATTCTCCCCCTCGAAATATGGCCTAAACGACAGTGCCATAATTTCGATGAGGAATCAATTCTTTTCCTTTTCTTGCTAGCATCTGCGGGTATTGCATTCTCAGCATTATTACATTCAGCATTCACATTCTTAGACATAGATAATAAATAAAGTTTGTCTTGTCGGAAGGCAAGACCCACACACTGATTATTTTACTGTAGCTTACAGTTGTTCTTGCTGAAATGACAATCAAAACCATAGTCTGACAAACATGAAACTGAAATCAAATTTCTGGCTAAAGAGGGAACATAAAGAACATCATGCAACTCAAGTGTGAAACCACTAGCTAAATCTAGAGATAGATTTCCTATAGCTTGAACTTCAGCTTCAACACCAGTGGCCACCTTAATCTGTCTTTCTCCTCTTTGAAGGGTTCTCCCTCCATTGAATCCCTGCAAAGAGTTTGCAACATGAATAGTTGCACCTGAGTCAATCCACCATGTGGATCTAGAATAGCTTAGATATAAGGATTCATCAACAAAAGTTATAATGTCCTCACCCTTTACTAGGCAGTGTCTCATGAACTTGGGGCAGTCGTGCTTCCAATGCCCTGTCTCATTGCACCATCTGCAGCGATCCGAGTCCTCCTGCTTTTGCTGGTTGTCTTGTTTTGTCTGTGCTTTAGGGTGTGAAGAGCTTCCTCCCTTATTATGAGAGGTGGAGGCATCTGGAGCTTTCTTGTTGTAGAATAGCTTCTTGTTCTTTCCTTTGACAAAGTTCACAGAACCACCATTTGCATTCTTTAGCCTTTCTTCTTCTTGAACACACATAGCAATCACCTTCTCTAAATCCCAGTCTTCTGGCTGTGTGTTGTAGTTAACAACAAATGTCTCATACTCTTTGGGAAGGGAGTTTAGAGCTAGGTGAATGATGAAACCATCTGCTAGGGGCATCTTTAACTTGTCTAACTTAGCTGCCATGGTGCTCATGCTCAGAATGTGCTCTCTCACACTCCCCCCTGTGAACTTCATGTTAGTGAGTTTTTGGATTAGGGTGGAAGCATGAGCTTTGGTGGAACCAGTGAACTGATTCTTTACTTTCTCAAGGTATTCTTTTGCTGTGTCACATTATGGGATGGCACCTCTTAAGCCCTCTGTGATGGTTTTCTTGATGACAATCTTGCACTTGTGGTTTGACTTTTCCCACTTGTACTTCTCAAGATCATACTTTGCTCTAACAGGAGCATAGTCTCGCTTCCGATTAGCAAAAGCTTCATTGGTCTCATTTTGGACCCTTTCGGGCTCCTCTGGCTCAGTGGGCTTTGGCTCCTGAAGAGCCAAATCTATCTCAGCAAGTGCTAGAGCTGCATCAAGTTCTTCGCGCCACAGAACATAGTTCTGTCCCGTCAGCTTTGGGATTGCACTAATAAAGTGCATCGCATTGAGCGCTTGGTCTGAAATTAAACATAATAAAATAGTGAGGACATCAACATTAAATCTGGGAAAAAAAATAATTGCATATCTTAATTTAATGTTGGTCAAAATCAAGATATACAAACAATAACTCTGTACATAAATTCTAATCACCGTTGGGCAGAATAGAATAAATGCATAAAATATTAGAGCTCGCGCAGCGGAAAACTTGCTATTTCTCAGAAGCATAACTTGCTGACTTGGCACTCTAAATAATAAACACTTTGGTGCAATTAAATAGAGTTTAATAACTGGGCAAAACGATTGTTTAAATGCTTCTGAAAAAATAAAAAAGAAATTGAAAAATTTTCACTGTGCTTACGGGCCGCGGCCAACGAATCAGCCCACGGCCACTTGGGGCCCAGCCCGGGCGCTGGCGCTGGCTCTGGCGCTGGCCCAGCAGCGCACAGTTTTTTTTTCTAATGGCGCACGGCCCATTTAAGGTGAAAACGGCCCACGTCAAAACTCGTAATGGCACAGGTGCTGAGCAGGCCGCAACCTGGGCCAGCTCGTGCAAAGCGGCCCAGGGCGCCCTCCAGCCTGGGCTGGATCTCGGTCCAGCAGCCTCGCACCGTTGGATCTTGTGCTGTTCGATCCAACGGTGCAGCGCCCGAATCGGAGGTAGAAAACCCGCCGGCGCCGCTCGTTGACCCAAAACCCTAGCTCACTCTGCTCCTTGCCTTGTCTCTCTTCAACGGCGCACGGCGCCTGTAGCCGCCGCGGCCGAGGTGGCCTGATGCTGGTGAGGAGGTGCCGCTGGCGCCTTTCTCTCTCCGCCGCGCTGTACGGCAGAGACCCGCTGCCGGCGGTGACCTTTGCGCCAAACGACCGGAGGGATTGGCTCGGCCGCGTGCCCTATCGCCGGAGTGCGCGTTCCCCTTGGTGGGTGAGCGCGCCGCCGTCGATGGGGTTCGCGACGGTGCCCTGCGCGTCCTCCCTGGTCTTGTCCACCCCGTCGGCCATGGTGGCGAGGCCGTGATGGACGAGCCCCCAGGTAAGGTGTTTCTTTGATCTTGCTTATTTTTTCTGTGCGTTTAGGGTTAGGATAACCCCTGTTCCGCGTTTGGATCTAGGCGCTAGGGTTAGGGTGTTCTTGATTTCGACTGAGTTAGGTTTAGGATTTGGAAAAAACCTCTTCTTCTACTTGCTATGCTCGCTGGGTAGTCCCCGAGCCCCGATCTACTACTAGATCGGCCGATACCATTGATGAACTTGGCTAGGATCTACTACTAGTAGCACGAACGGGGATTCGGGGTACAAAAGGAAGACTGTGAAGTAGATCTAGAAGTTTAGGGATTAAACCGTCGTTGGAGGGAGCGGATCCGGAGGCGTCCATGGTGTTGATGTCGCAGTGGAGTAGATCACGTCGTCCTTCGGGCCTCCACCGACGTTGACCGACGACGGTGGTGCGGGAGTAGAAGGGAGGCGGCGCGGTGGTGCTTCCCGACGCCACTGCGCAGTGCCGATCGGAGGCCTAGGGTTTGTGGAGTAGGTTTAGGGCACGGCGAACCTTGGATCAAGTGCCTGCGGCCCCCACTCCTTCCTTTTTATAGCGCAGCGCGTCGGGGGCCCACCAACCATGGATCGGTTGGGCGCCCCCGATCAGGGCGCGATCCAGGGGGAATGAGGCCCTAGCCGTTGGGCTGGTCCTGAGATCAATCCAACACTTCATCAACTTCGTTTCACATTGAGATCTCCGAATCTCAAACGGAGTCACTTCAGCAGTACAAACTAGGCTGCACCTGTAGGTGCTGTGAATTGTGATCGATTCTCACAGAGTTAGTGTGATATCTTAATGTTAGCAGAATCTTCAGTTAGACAACAATAAACATGTTGCTGCATCCAGTTGACAGCAGCTCTTTTAATTGTTCAGATCAAAGTTGAGAAGATTTGAAAACCTCACAAGTAACATTTTTAAAATTCACTTCGTGAAATCATCCGAAAGAAAAAAAAATGTTCCAGTCAATCACAAATTAACAAAGCATTTTATGAAATCAATCAGAAACTTTCAAAGTGAAGTGCTGTATAATTGGTTCTCAGTGTGTCACTGGAATCTTGAATAATTGCTGCTTCATCTCTCTTTCAATCACGGAGTGTTTCAGGAGTCATTTAAATCTGTAATTCTGACAGTCATACAACTGAAAACCGCTAGGCCACAAAATTCACAGGGAGTCAGCGTGATCTCTGAATGTTAGCAGAATCTTCATGCCGTTGACAGCAGCTCTTGTAATTGTTTGGATCAAAGAAGATTTTGAAAACCTCACAAGTAGCATTTTCAAAATTCACTTCGCAAAATCATTTGAAAGAAAGAAATGTTCAGTCAATCATAAATTAACAAAGCATTTTGTGTAATCAATCAGAAATTTTTCAAAGGGAAATGTTGTATAATTGGTTTCTCAGTGCTGCGATCTTTGAACAATCGATGCTTCCTCGCTCTTTCAAACAAGTGTATTTTCAGTCAATCACGAAGTGTTTCAAGGGTCATTTAAATCTGTAATTCTGACCGTCTTACAAAACTGAACAACTATAGGCGACAAAATTCAGCGATCTCTGAATGTTAGCAGAATCTTCATGCAGTTGACAGCAGCTCTTGTAATTGTATGGATCAAAGTTCAGAAGATTTTGAAAACTTCACAACTAGCATTTTTAAAATTCACTTCGTAAAATCATTCGAAAGAAAGAAATGTTCAGTCAATCACAAATTAACAAAGCATTTTGTGTAATCAATCAGAAATTTTCAATTGGAAATGTTGTATAATTGGTTTCTCAGTGCTGGGATCTTTGAACAATCGCTGCTTCATCACTCTTTCGAACAAGTGTATTTTCAGTCAATCACGAAGTGTTTGAGGAGTCATTTCAATATGTAATTTTGGCAGTCTTACAAAACTGTGAATTTTTTTTAAGGAGACAAAATTCTAGGAGGGAGTCAGTGTGATCTCTGAATGTTAGCAGAATCTTCAGTTAGGCGCTTGTATTGGTTATGTATTGGTTTGCACTGGTACTTTGGTTGGTGTTTTGCTCGCTCAAGTACGTGGATGTAGGTAAATTGATCGACAATCAAACGCAAATTCACGGTGGCTAAGCCTAGGAACACGGATTGCGCATGAACAAAGGGAAAAACGATGAATACAGGATGTACACGCACGGCAACCGCTAGGAAGACGGTGCCCCTTTTCACCTTTGATAACTTGGGTTCAAGACACAATTACAAATGACGCGAGGTGCTCCACCATGCCTCAAACTCCCCACTACATATACCTGTAGCTAGGACACACACTTGCAACAACGAAAAACAAGTTACAACTTAATACATACTGACAGAAACACACACTGTCAGACAGACAAACCGTGGGCGCGGTCACCCCGCGCCACCTTCTTGCAACCGTTCCCGCCAGTGCTCTTAATTTGAATTATGCTGTAACTCCCGCCTAACCAGCTTCACCACAGCATGTCTCCCATCTGAGAACACAGCATGCTTACACTAACATACTCCCCCTTAAGCTTGATGTGGACTCAGCTCACGAATGCCCAACAAATGCCCCATGACGGCTAGCTTTACTGCAGACAAGGGCTTAGTCAAAGCATCTGCTCTCTGCTCAGTAGTACAAACTCTCTTCACCAGAATTTGTCCACGCTCCACACTCTCTGATGAAGTGATATTTGATGTCAATGTGCTTGCTACGCCCATGAAAAACTGGATTCTTCATCAGAGCTATGGCCGAATTGTTATCCACAAACAATGTCACCCTCATTGGCTTCCTTGCAGTCAGCTCTCCAAGCAAAGTTCTCAGCCACATAGCCTGTTTTGCTGCCTCAGTTGCTGCCATGAATTCAGCCTCACAAGATGACAAGGCCACTGTTTTTTCTTTGTGAGAACTCCAAGTCACTAGGCTCTCATTCAGATAGAATGCCATGCCTCCAGTGCTTCTCCTTCCTACCAGGTCACCTCCCACATCACTATCTGAATAGCCTACAAGCTTCTCCTCACACTTTGTTTGAGTATACACCAACCCAAAACCTACAGTGCCCTTGAGATACCTCAAGATCTGCTTAACTGCATTTCTATGCTTTATTGTTGGTTTTTCCATGAACCTGCTGGCCAATCCAACAGAGAAAGAGAGATCTGGTCTTGTGTGCAACAAATACCTCAGACACCCTATAATTCTTCTGTATTCGGTGGCATCCACTCTCTCCCCCTGCTTGTCAGCATCAAGTTTTGCACCTGGATCCATTGGGAATTTTGCTGGGTTGCAATCTGCCATCCCAAATTGTGACAATACTTTCTTAGCATAGTTGCTCTGTCTGATTGTGATGTGATCTTCAAGCTGCTCCACCTCAATCCCAAGATAAAATGACAATAAACCCAGGTCACTCATCTCAAACTGTGAGGTCATTTGCTTCTTGAACTTGTCAATCTCTGACACATCCTCACCAGTCACAATCAGATCATCAACATATACTCCAAGTATCACTGCAGTCTTCCCAACACCTCTCTTGTACACTGCTGGTTCACTAGTGCACTTGCTAAACCCCAGCATTTTCAGTGATTTATCCAATTTGATGTTCCAAGCTCTTGGAGCTTGTCTCAACCCATACAAGGCCTTGCTCAGTTTTAGAACCATTCTCTCCTTGCCCTTCTCCACATAACCTTCAGGCTGTGCAACATATACCTCTTCCTCCAATTCTCCATTGAGAAAAGCAGTTTTTACATCAAGATGATGAACTTGCCATCCCCTATTTGCTGCCAATGCTAGGATCAATCTGATAGTGTCTAGTCTTGCAACTGGAGCAAACACTTCTTCAAAATCAACACCTTGCTGTTGCACATATCCCTTAGCTACTAGTCTAGCTTTATGCTTCACAACTTCACCATCAGCATTTTTCTTAAGCTTATACACCCACTTAAGTCCAATTGCTTTCTGTCCTGGTGGTAGAGTGGCAAGATCCCAGGTTCCATTCTTGCAAATAGATTGCATCTCACTGTCCATGGCCTGCACCCAGTTTGGATTAGCTACTGCCTCACTAAAATTTGATGGTTCCTCCATCATAGTAAGCAATGCAGTTACCTCCACTGCATCTACTTCTGCATGTTGTTCTGAAACTGCATTTTCTGCATTTTCTTGCTCATCTAAGTCTGGTTCCAGAGCCACTTCATGAGAATGTTGATACACCTCATTAATGCTCCTAAACCTCTGTGGAGTTTCATCATAGTCATCACTGTCCCCCTCATCCATCTGATCTTGATGCCAGCTAGAGCTCTGACCAGATTGCTGTGGCGACTGAACCTGCAAGTCTGTTGTCGGATTTTGGACAGGTGCTGAATAGCTCCCTGTATTTTCAGATTCAGTTCTTCCCCCTGCAATTGAGTGTTGTCCTCCACTGTAAGTCTCACTTTCATCGATCTGATGATCATCATGAGCTCCATCACCTCCCCAAGTACCCTGACCAGATGTCATCACATATGAAGGAAACTGACCAGTCTCCATCTCTACTGAAAAATCTTCAGTTTCTGCAGCATCCCAGCTCCACATCACTGTTTCCTCAAATACCACATCCCTGCTAACCACAATTCTATTGGTTCGAGGGTCAAACATCCTGTGAGCCTTACTGCCTTCTTCTATGCCAAAATATACCATTGGCATACTCCTATCCTCAAGTTTCTTCAAATGTGGCAATGCTGTTTTCACATGACCTTTGCACCCAAAAATCTTCAAGTGCCCAAGATGTGGCCTCCTACCATTCCATGCTTCATATGGAGTTCTATATCCCATAGCCTTTGTTGGTAACCTGTTGAGTAGATAGACTGAATGTCTCACTGCCTCTGCCCAAAACCTCCCAGGTACCTTCATGCATTTCATCAAAGCTCTTGTCATCTCCATAACTGTCCTATTCTTTCTCTCCACCACACCATTCTGTTGTGGTGTGTATGGAGCAGTGAGTTGTCTTCTAATGCCAGCTTCATCACACACTGCCTGAAATACACCGGCCAAAAACTCCCCACCTCTATCTGATCTGATCACCTTGATCTTATTCCCACAGCTATTTTCTGCCTGAGCTTTGAACTTTACAAAGGCCTCTACTGCTTGATCCTTGGATTTCAGCATAAACACAGTACTCCATCTTGTGCAATCATCTATTATCAGCATAAAATACTTATTGCCACCAACAGTGGATGGTGTGATAGGACCACACAAATCCACATGTACCAACTCAAGAGGCTCATCTGCCCTCCAATGAGTTGAGTGAGGGAAAGGAATTCTAGTCTGTTTTGCAACCAAACAAGACTGACAAAGTTGATCTGGTTTCTGAATCAATGGCACTCCACCTACCATCTCCTTGTCAACTAGTTGTTTTAGTGCTTGAAAGTTAACATGACCTAACCTGCCATGCCACAGCCACCCCTGATCCTCCAAACTAGCCAGCAAACAAGTAGGTTCAACACACTTAAGCTCAATCTTATACAGCCTATTTCCTGACATCTGAACACTCATGATCAATCTAGGTGGATTTTTCTCTGAAATTGTGATTTCATCCTCATCCATCACTACTCTATGACCAATTTCAGTAAGTTGTCCAAGGCTAATAAGATTTGCTCTAAGTTTTGGTATGAAATAAACATCATTTAGCAACCACTGATCCCCAGATCTCCCCTGAAATAAAATTGACCCCCTTCCCTGAATATCAACTGCTGATCCATCTCCAAACCTTACCTTACCAGTGATTGAAGGATCAACATCTCTGAACTTCTGTCGATCTCCAGACATGTGATTACTGGCACCATTATCAAGGTACCAGGTTTCACCAGTGGGCCCACCATCGCCGGTGAAGTGAAGTTCTGGCTGCATTGTGCCTCCATTCAGACATAGCTTCCTCTGAATCTTGCTTGGTCTGCAATGTGATGATTCTGAAACCTCCATCTCTGCATACAGCACTGATGGTTCCATGTCTGCTCTGGCATGATGAGCCTCTTCATTCTTCTCTTTCTCCCCCGGACACCGATTGGCATAATGGCCGTACTGATGGCATTTGAAACATTTGATGTGGCTCTTATCTCGTTTACCACTATCAGTGTTCCCTCTGCCTCGATCAGACTGACCACCACGCCCTCCTCGACCACCTCCACGACAGCGACCTCTACCCCGCCCGCCGCCATCCTGTGATCTGTTCTTGCCGGACCCCTCGCCACCATATCTCTTCTGCCTCGCCTCCCACTCAGCCTGCGTTAGCAGCACCTGGCCGGTGGTGTCTGTCCTCGTACCAGCTCCTCCCCGCCTGGTACGCTCCTCAAAAGCCTTTAACCGCCCAACAGCTTCATCAAATGCAATTTTCTTCAGATCGAAGAATTGTTCAATCCCGGCTACCACGTTGATGAAGCGCTCCGGCACGGTGTCGAGAATCTTCTTCACCAGTGCCGCATCATCAAGTGATCCGCCTAGATTAGCATAGCGCACTGACATACTCGTCAGTTTCCCCGCATAGCTATCGATCGACTCATCCTCCTTCATCCTGAGTGCATCGAACTCGCTCTTCAGTGTTTGCAGGCGCGCCTCCTTCACCCGCTCCTCGCCGACGAACCGCGCCTTCAACGACTCCCAGACCTCCTTCCCGGTCTTCTTCGTCGCGACTTGCATCAGCAAATCATCAGGCAAACACTGAAGGAGATGGGCCTTGGCGTTCCGATCCTTGGCCTTCGCCGCCGCAACCGCCGCCGCGTCCTGACCGGATGTCTCCCCCGACGGCTCCACAACCTCCCAGACTCCTTGGTGCTCCATGATGGCCTGGACGCGAATGCTCCAGCTAGTGTAGTTTGTGGAAGTGAGCTGCGGATACGGAATCCGCCCGCTGTCACCACCGCCACTGCCGCCGGCGCTCCGGTCACCCATGGTGCTGCTGCTGGGTGGTTACTCAACACCTTGCGATCGATTGACGGCTCTGATACCAAATGTAGGTAAATTGATCGACAATCAAACTCAAATTCACGGTGGATAAGCCTAGGAACACGGATTGCGCATGAACAAAGGGAAAAACGATGAATACAGGATGTACACGCACGGCAACCGCCAGGGAGACGGTGCCCCTTTTCACCTTTGATAACTTGGGTTCAAGACACAATTACAAATGACGCGAGGCGCTCCACCATGCCTCAAACTCCCCACTACATATACCTGTAGCTAGGACACACACTTGCAACAACGAAAAACAAGTTACAACTTAATACATACTGACAGAAACACACACTGTCAGACAGACAAACCGTGGGCGCGGTCACCCCGCGCCACCTTCTTGCAACCGTTCCCGCCAGTGCTCTTAATTTGAATTATGCTGTAACTCCCGCCTAACCAGCTTCACCACAGCATGTCTCCCATCTGAGAACACAGCATGCTTACACTAACAGTGGATTACATCTTGTTTGGATCCATCCAACTAACTATTAGCTGTGTTAGCCAGGAGAAACCACCTATTTTTTCGAGAACACGACTTCATGTGTATTTCATTAAGGAGAAAAAGCAAACTATGTTCATGAGTCATCCGTAACGAGATGCCATAGATGAACAGGAAACCAACCCACAACCAAAACAAGAGAAACTAAACTAGCCAGGAAAAATCAACTAAGAGCCTGTTTGGATACTAAGGGTTGATTGCTAGCCAACTGAAAATTTGTCCTAGCCCATCCAAACAGAGGGGGATAATACGTGGGCTAATTTATTAGCATAGCTTACAACTAGTTGTTAGCCAATTAATTGGCCAACCTCAACTAATTTGAGCTAATAAATTTTTAGCCCAGCTAATAGTTAGCCCTAACTCATTGAAACATGCTCTAATAGCTAATTGTTAACTTGGTGGTAGGTAAAATATTAGCTAGTTTATTAGCTGAGGATTCAAATACAATCTCAGTTATTTTTTTAACAGCTACTAATAACTATTAACTGTACACTGTGCAGGAAGCAAACCGGCTCTTAGTATATCCGTACCGACAAAAGATAGATGGATAGGTCCATGATTTTGTAGCACACAGGGGACTGGTAGCACAGTAGTCAGTAGCAGTGACTCACGAGACTGAAAGGAGCAAAGCACGCGCCCGATAGATAACTCATAACGTGGCCCGGCCCCCCAGTCGTGTGTAGTCTCGTCGCCCCCGCTCCTGCCCTAGGCTGTCCTCCTCCATCCTCCCGGCCGCCCTTCCCTTCCCTTCCCCTCCCTCTCCATGTGCGCTCAACCGCTCAACGCTCATACGCCACGGTCAGCCTCTCCCATCGCTCGTCGGCATACGGACGACGACACTACTGCTCCGGTAGCTATCTAGTCATAGTGCTAACCAGGGTTTTTTTTACCGACCGGTTTCCGGTAACCGCCGGCCTCCGGTAGCGGTAAACCGGCCCGGTTTACCGGTAACCGATCGGTAACCGGCCGAATTTAAAATCAAATTCAAAACCTGCTTCGGTTCGGTTCGGGTCCGATTTACCGGCCGGTTTGGAGCGGTAACCGGCCGGTTTGACCGGTTTACCGCTCGGTTTGAGTTTGGAATTTTCTTTTTTCTTTTTTTTTCAAACTTCTATACGTATAAATAAATACTAAACGAACTCGAATTTGAAAAAATTTTACACCATTGGCTTCTATAAATCATGAACTATTTTTAGGAATTTTTTCAGCATTTTTTGTTTTTTTTTCAAATTTTAAATTTGAATTTGGGGGCCTTAACGGGCCGGGACCGGGATTTTTTTTCTTTTTTTCAAACTTCTATACGTATAAATAAATACTAAACGAACTCCATTTTGAAAATTTTTTACACCATTGGCTTCTATAAATCATGAACTATTTTTAGAAATTTTTTCAGCATTTTTTTTTAAAATTTTAAATTTGAATTTGGGGAATACCTAACCGGACCGGACCGGAACCGGACCGGCCCGGTTAGGGCGGTTACCGCGGTTTACCGTGGTAAACCGACCGGTTTTTTTAACCTGGTGCTAACAGCTAGCTTGCTTGCTATGGAGAGGTGGAGGATGAAGAAAGTGTTGTTGCTTCCGTCGAGGACGACGACGACGTCCGTGGCGTTTCTGGCGGTGGCGGCCTTGGTGACCACGACTGTCTTTGCCATCTCCGGTGGCGTGGCGGCAGAGGCGGTGGCGCCCCGTCGGATTCTGGTGGACACGGACATGGACACCGACGACTTGCTCGCGCTGCTCTACATCCTCAAGCAGAACCGCTCCGAGTTCGACCTCAAGGTACGTACGTCCCTCTAGCGCCTGGGGTTCTCGATATCGTCCGTCCGTCCTTGTAGCTTTGCATCCGGAGCAGCTAGAGGACGACGACGATGCAATTTTCTCCGAGAGCAAGAAAATGATGAGCACGCTATTTGATTCTTATTTAATAGTACATGATGCGTTAAGCGACTCGACTGTTGTGCTAGCTCTGCTTAATTAGACCTGGCATATGGCAAGTGGCAATTGATTGCATTCCATCTCTATCCCTGTGCACGTCGGAACAAAGCCGCGTTTGTCGTTGCCTATATAGACTAGTATAGCAGACGATCGACTAGACGACGTAGAGGGACCACGACGTAATTTTTTACAATTTAGCCTTATTTAAAAAAAATTACGTTTGGCCCCCTAGAAGATGTAAACTCATCTTTGGACCCAGAGGTTCGGCACCAGAACTCGTGGGTCCCAGATAACACGTCTCGGCGTCACAGATCTTTGCTTCGAGGTGCCTGGCCACCCATAGCATGGCATCCTAGGTGGCGCTGACGTGGCCGGTACCTCGGAGCCACGGATCTTGGTTCCGAGATCGGAGCCACATATCTTGGCACCAAGGTCGGAGCCACAGATCTTGGCTCGGCACCAAGATCTGTGGCTTCGACCTCGGAGCTAAGATCTGCGGCTCCGAGATACAAAACACAGGGGCGTGGCCACCGCAGCTATCTCTCGCGCTCTGTCTCTCCTCTCTCGTGCTCTGTCTCTTCGTCCCTCTCACCGCCGCCGCCATCTAGCCCAGCCCCGCCGTCGCCCGCGCCTCCTCTGCCGGCTGCCGCCCGCGCCACCGCAGCAGGCCGCGGCCCGCCGTCCCCCGCGCGCCGCACCCAACCCCCCACCGGCCGCCCTGTGAGGCCACCCCTCTCCCTCGGCCGGCTTTCAGCCAACTCAGGTATGCTATTTTTTCTGTAATTTCGTTTTTCCAATTGATTTAGTTTAGATAATTTAGTTATGTACTGACATAACTTAAGTTAGCTAATTTAGTTATAAATTGATGTAATTTAGTTAGTTAATGTAGGTATTTAGTGAGACAATTTAGTTATGTATAGGTTATTTATTTAGCTAGTTTAGATATATTGTTTGATTGCTAGGTATTTATGTACTTTTGTAGGTAGTTAATTTAGCTATTAATTTTATTTGTAAGTTAGATAGTTAGGTAATTAAGTTATATATTAGGTAGTACTTGTAGTCAATGTAGTTAGTAAATATCTACCACATATAATGCACCGATAAAACTTTCCTAAAGTGGGGGACGCGGCGGTCGAGGCCGCGCGTGTTGCGGCAGCGGCGGCCTCAGGTATTGAAGTGGGGACGCGGTGGACGCGAAGCACGTGGCGGTGCGGCAGCCGCGGAGCACTCATCAGCGCGGTGACACAGCGACGCGACGGAGCGGAGCAAGCAGCAGCGCGGCGGACACGGCTAGGGTTTCCTGGCCGTTGCCCTGCCTGTTCCCTCACCGGCGCCGCCCATCAGACGCCGGCCGTCACAAGCTCCTAGCCGGCCACCAGACACCTACCCGCCTACACCCAACCGCCGCAAGTTCTCAGGGTGGCCGCCGGGATAGTGGCGAATTTAGCCTTTTAGTTATTTGATTTGTTTGATCATGTGCTGCCGTAGCGTTAGCATGGACATTATACTAGTTAACTTTAATACTTAGATAGATAGCTAGGTAGTTTAGATACTTATATAGTTAAGTAGAGACTTGGATACTTATTTATTTAAGTAATTTAGTTATACCCGTATTAGTTAAACCCGTAATAACTTTAGAGCTGCGCCCCCTGTGTTTTGTATCTCGAAGCCGCAGATCTTGGCTTCGAGGTCGGTGCCACAGATCTTAGCTCCGAGCTCGGCACCAAGATCTGCGGCTCTGATATACCGGCCACGTCAACACCACCTAGGATGCCATGCTGTGGGTGGCCAGGCACATCGAAGCTAAGATCTGTGGCGCCGAGACGTGTTAGCTCGGAGCCACGAGTTCTGGTGCTGACCCCCTGGATCTAAAGATGAGTTTACATCTCCCAGAGAGCCAAACGTAAATTTTCTTAAAAAAAGGGCTAAATTGTAAAAAAAAAATTAGGGAACCACGACCACAGGATGATATGATTGGACGCTGGCGAGTGGCGAGATCACATCGTCCGATCGATCATTGGCAGAGATGAGTGTTTCAGGTCTGTCATTGTGAATTTGTGACCATTTTTGCTAGAGATTCTTTGATGTCTGCGTGAAACATTGTTCATCTCTCAATGAACCGTTCCGTGCTTAGTTAACACTACAAAACCTTTTGGCTAGCTACAAAGCACATCCCGTGTGCATAAAGGCACAGAGCACTACACGTTCCCAGTTCTCGACAGAGTCGATCAGAGAGTCAACGAGAGAAATATCCATTTCCCAAATGGGAGCGACGATCGATCACGATCTGGCCTCGGTTATATATACAATGCCTTCTCCTTCCCCCTTTTTAAGTGAAAAATCATACCGTACCCTTTCTATAGTACTTTCATCAAGAGAGGGGAAATCTTCTAAATGAATAATTAAATCTGTGTGTATGTGTGTATAAAATAAAACAAAGCATGATTTTGTTTGTTTGACGCATGGCACTGTGTCATTATTCAAAAGCAAATATATTTAATACTCGATAGGTGCAGATAAGACAGTGATGGAGCATCGACCCTTTGAGCTTTTGACCAAATAAATGCTCTGTAATCTGTATATCTCGATTACAAAGAGAATATTTGGCGAATGGCGTCATTTGTCTATCATATGCTCCTTGCTCCCTCCGTTCTAAAATAACTGTCGTTCTCATTTTCGAGAAATAACTTTAACTAATTTTATATAAAAAATATTAATATTTATAGTACACCATTAATATCATTAGATAGATCGTTAAATCTATTTTCATAATAAATTTATTTAAAAATACAAATATTACACGTATTTTTTTTTTACAAATCTAGTCAAACTTATGGCACAAAAACCAAAATTGATTCGGAGGTAGTATTATATCTATATGTATACTATGGGTGTGTTTGGTAGAGGTTCCACCAGCTTCACTGAAGGCATGTTTGTGATAATTGGCGAGATCAGACCCAAACCCACAAGAGCCAATAATATCATAGACGTCACTCGCTCATGGTTGAGCCCCATCTTTAATTATTATTTAGAGATGCGTGCTATTGTCTCGTCTCTGATTAGTGTCTTCTTTGCACGTTTATGGCATAGTGATAGGTCACATGAGTGGGCTCCTACCCATAGTCACGATCACGATATATAGTCATCAGTGTCAAACCAAAATGTTGGTCTTAGTAGAAATAGCAATAGCAATGGGAACTTTTGATAGTAATGAAAAATTAACTTTGATTTCCCTCTAAAATTAGGAAATTAAGAAAATATCTGAAACTAGAAATCAAAGCAAATAGGAAAAGGACATGCATCAGATATAGTAGTTGACGTCTTTGAGAGCAAGATATACATATAATATCACATCATCATCATCACACTATAAAAGAGCGAGTTTTTTTTTAGGGTGCTCTCTCTCTATAATAACTGTTCGATCTAGACGTCTTGCTATATGAACCCTCCGTCATTCGTGATCTTACATGTAAGATGTAAGACTCCCCTTAAACCAAAATTCCTCCAAGACCCTAAAAAGGAAATTGATAATAAAAAAGGCTAATATACGAGCAGAGTTATCATAATTTAAAGTCTTCAATTAATGCCCACGAGTAGCAATATATGCATCGTAGCATCAAGACTAATATATAATAGTTTATTGTTTCTCATGGTCTACGAGTAGACTTATCAGAGTCTAAAGTCTTCAATGCTCACGTGTAGCAGTATATGCATCGTGCGTATTTGGTTCTCGCCATGGCATCATGACTAACAATAGTTTATTGTTTCTCATGGTCTTACTTGTAGTATATATCTAAATTTGGCCTTTCGTGTTTCATCTTTTTTATTAATTACATTGTCAAAATTTTAAAAACTGTATTTTCATAAACAATTTTTAGATAACCAAGCAATTAGGTTCGAACTGTATGGTATTTCTACATAAATCAAACATATATAAGTCGTGTTTATTTTAGGTAAATGAGTAAGTACGACGTTCTAATATTTTTTTTACGTAAAATACTATGGGGGAGATCCCCACAGTTAGGATTTTATAAATAATTTTAAAGGAGTGTTACAAGAGTACATGAGTCAAGCTTCTATCCATGACCTACACCATCTTTTTCACGTTTATTTTAAGTACATGAGTCAAGTATGACTTCTACTCTTGACCTACACCATCTTTTTTTTCTTGGACTCCTCAGTCCTGAAGGCACGGCAATACGATTGCAACTAATACATAAACTATGTGCACTGCATAAGTTTTAAGTCTAGCCCCATTTATGTATTAGCAATTAAAAGGAAAATAATAAAAATCTGAACACGTGTTATTTTGTCTGTTATATGACAAAAAAGAAGAAAAAACTAACAGGTGAGGAAGATGCTTAAATTACGTGCAAGCACTGCATTAAGTCTAGCCCGTGTATGTATTAGCAATTAAAAGGAAAATAATAAAAATCTAAATGCATGTTATTTTGTTAATGTGAATGAACAACGGCTGCAACGTCAAGGTGGAAATAAAACCAAGACATGCACAACAACACAATTCACGCATGAGGGACAAACAATCCCCTAAATCCAAATAATTATGACAAAAAAAGGTGAAAAACAAAAATCTAAACATGTTTATAAGAAATAATGGAAAAAACGATGATGTACCTGCGCTTTATCCTCTACTTTATGTGGCCAAGAAGGAAAAAAACATAAAGTTACATTGTTTACGGGGCCAAAAAGAAAAATCATAAAGTTATGTTTAGATGGACATGCTAAATAAATTAATACAACATTATTTAAGTCATAATTATTTGCATCTACAGCTGCTTGTTTATTTATATCACGTTATTTTATATCTGTTGATTTAGGCACAATCTTATTATAACATTAATAAAGTTATAATCCCTCACATTGTTTGTGCGAAGCCTACACTCCAAGATGAGTACTCTCTTCTCCGACCTCGTTAGCGCCTCCGGTAGCCCAACTGAGACTAGGACAGGTTCTCCACCTATATAAGGATGGGGGTTCTCCACCCATAGAAGGATGGATCGATAAAAGTATGGAAATAGGATAAGATAGGGTAACATGAACCGTTTAAAAAGGTGTCAAATCAAAGTGCTGTTGCAGCTGAGGCATCATAATGAACAAATGATTTGAACCTTGTTCTACACGACCAGAACAAATCGATCGAGCACTTGCCATCTACCTTTATTGTATATCGACAATTCAATTAACATTTTCATT
This sequence comes from Saccharum hybrid cultivar R570, assembly GCA_038087645.1. Taxonomy (NCBI): domain Eukaryota; kingdom Viridiplantae; phylum Streptophyta; class Magnoliopsida; order Poales; family Poaceae; genus Saccharum; species Saccharum hybrid cultivar. Next base: position 24,234,943 of record JAQSUU010000496.1, read on the forward strand.
GCATTTGAATTAGTTTTTAGAAACACGTGCAATTTAAAATAGTTTTTAGAAACACGTGCGTGTCGCACATGCATATTTACCAGTAGATATAACTAGCTAGCTGCAGGTTAATTTGATAGTTCGAAACATCACTAAGGCCATGTTTGGATCAGTTTTGAATTCTTAAAAGCTAAATTTGCCTCTAGTTTTTAAAATCTGGATTCTGAGCAAAATCTAGTGGTGTGTTTGGATCCTTTGATTTTTAAGAATCTGACTTTATTTTTTACTTTAGGGTCATAAGAAACTAGCAAAAAGCTAGGTATCAACAGAACCGGCAGCAAAAACTAGCATGTTTAGATCCCACACAGTTTCTAAATTCCATATTCTTAAAAATTGGCAAAAACTGGAGGGTACCAACAGGAAGTTTCGAAGAGCAAGGAGACTGCAAATTAAATTGCACACCTAACCTTTGCAAAATCGCAAGAGATGTGGTTTCGTGTCGCGAGACGCGAGGAGACCATACAAGCGAATAAGCGATCGGATGGTTGGCCGCGTGACTAACACGAGGATTTTATATTAAAAAAGAGAAAATAAATATAGTGATAGTTTGTCTGTTTCATTAGTCCCCATTAACAACAACTCCTGCAACTACGCTAGGTGATCTAGCTTGCATCATGTCCTAGCTTGTATATCGACTTCAGCCTGTTTTTGATAATGCCAAATACACCATCAATGACTTAACTAATCCTGCAACTACGCTAGGTGACCTAGCTTGCATTGCATGTCCTTTTTAGAATGTAAACATTTTTTTATGAAAAATATACAATTTTTGTAAGAATATGGAAATTTCTTCTTTGCATTTTTTACAACCAAACTACATTCATATTAAGAACGCCTTATAGAGTGGAGCACAAATAAAAGTTTCCCAATAACTTATATAGAATGAATATAGGGTGGAAAAAACATGCTAAGGCGTTCACAAAAACACACACACTTGATAGTAGGGTGGGAGGGAAAAGTCCGATATTTCGAGCGGAGAGGCTCCATAAAGGGCACTTCCTTATCTTTAGCGTCCAACAATTCACTCGTGTCGGACATAAGATGTCGTGTAGCAGATAGGATTCCGTCAGACGGCTGTTTCCCACGCGCGCCTGAATAGCCTACCCCCTATCTGCTCATTCGCCCTGCCGCATGCGCAACGCACCGTCGTCGCGTTCGTATGACTCGCTTGCAATCCGCCTCGTCCGCCTCGACTCGACCGGCCCCCATCCGCGCACCCCGCCCCCATCCATTTGCCCCACCTAGCAGACGCACCCCCGCACATTGTGCCCCTGACCGCCAGCCCCCAGCGCGCCGCAGACCACGTTCGCCGGCCACTGGCTTGCCACACCCCATTACCCGGCGTCTGTGCCGTGCCACCATCACTCACCGGCACCCCCTGACTCTCCGAACAACATGAAACACATGCAACATAAAATACTTGAATGCAACATACGTCTGAAACAGTTGAAACAACTGGAACATACACTTGCAACATATGTGTGAAAACATATGCAATATCTAGATAGAACACTTGCAACTTGTAACATGAAAACACTTGTTGCAACGGAAGACTGGAACAGATGAAACATTTCGAACATATTGTTGAAACATATGTGAGGAACATATGCAATATCCAGATCAAACGTTGAAACATATGTGTGAAACATATGCAACATCCAGATCAAAACGCTTGCAACGTATGTCTAGAACAGATGAAATATTTTGAACAAACTTTTGCAACATGTCTCTGAAACACTTGCAACATATGCAACATTCCCGACCTACTTTTGCAACATCCATATGAAATAACTACAATGTACGTCTAAAACGTTTAAAACATTTGAAACATATATTTACAACATAGGGGGAGCGCCTATGCCAGGCGGTGAGTGGCGGCACGCGAGCACCACCGCCAGCAACGCCACCAGCACGGGGCTTGGGTTGGTTGGGCAGGCAGCATGCGCGACGGGAAGGGGTGAGAGGTGTGCGCGAGCATGACGGGGCGCGAGCGAGTGGTGGTGGATGGGGCGCACGGCAGCAGCGAGGGGAGTGCACGTCCGCATCCAAGATTGGGCAATTGCAAGGCGCTGCGACAGAGGAGGAGGAAGCGGAAGGGATAAGAATGGGTGATATTTTTTTAATAAACTAGCGAGTAAAGCGAGCGGCGGGGTAAAAACGCAAGCAACGAGGTGGTGGGCCTGCGGGAGCGTCCGACGATTTGCTCGTGTCGGACGTAAGGTGCGTAGCATTACCGTTATACAAAGCATATTTCATTCATATAGACAAGACTTTCATGGAACATTACTCTATTAATCACGTTGTGATCCTAGATCACAAATCACATGCATGTTGGATATGATCACAAGATATATTTTTTTCTAAAATTTCCTATTTTCTAAAATAAAAAAATATATTTCTTCAATTACTTTGTTGGAGGTAATTGGTCATCATGACCATGCAGATTTACCTAAATGGGTGGTCTTATTTTGGCAAATCTCTAATTAGTTATAGCTCAAAGCTTTGTCTTGAGAAGCAAACTATTCATTCGGCACAATTTTACTAGTGAAACTGTGCCGAACAGACAGAGCCTATATGTCTAGAAAATCTATGGTATCTACTACAGTCGAGAGGCCTCACATGGATTTTTTCCTTTGAAGCCGGAAACTGAACAGTGGCCTTAGTTTGGGCTTCCCGAACCGGCCCAGGCCTATACTTTGGTCTTCGATGGCCTGGTCGTTGATGATCCGGCAAGGTGGGCGTGGCGCCGCCGATACCCAGCGGCCAGGCGGCCGCGCTTCCGGGCCGCCATGGGGGACGAGACCTAACTAGGCCAAAGCTAGTCCTCAAACGGAGGTAGAACTGTAGAAGACGTCTGCGGCCTGCGGGGCACCACATGTAGTGGCGCGGCCTCGGCGGTAGGCGAATAGGGGCAACGATGATGCTGTAGCCTCTGCGTTTCCTCCGCGGAAACCATTAGCGGCAGCGGATAGACGACCGCCGAGGTGGGACGCGGCAGTGGCCGGTGGGTGAAGAGGCAGAATGGTAAGAAACCAAGGTCACTTCTAGCCTTCACCAAGCTCCACAATACAAATTAGAAAATGTCAGCTGAAATATCAAAGTTTAATGTTTGTGCTTTTGAGTTTGAGCCAATCAGAATGGGATCCAGCCATACTAGGACAATGCATCCGCTGCACTGATGGATTCTACATATTTCTGATGAGATGGCGATAGAGCTCCAATGATTATCCCTTTGTAGTTCGGCTTAAGAACAACAATACAGGTGCATTGTGTTCCTGGAAGAGCAGTTAATCGCGAGCTCAGGGTACTGATGCCGTTAAAACCTTCAAGTTTGGGAAGAGAATGGCTATTGATTCGAGGCAATGCAAGCGTGTTGCTTCTCAATTGCAGTAGTCAGGAATGTCGCTTTCATGTTTTATGTGCCGTGTTGATATCAGACCTGGTTGTAGTCTGGAGGGGGGTTTGCTAAGGGGTGCCAATGTGAGTTGAGTGTTTTTGTTTTGTTTCACTTGTTTGCTCTGCTACCCTTGCTACAGGTTGTGCTGCTATTATCGGACCCTAGACACTGTTTTAGATCACTATGTCTCCTTCAGTCTTGTTCCAAGATAAACTTTAGAGCTGGGGCAGCTTTTTCTGTAGCCCAATTGTTCTAAAACGCATTGTACATACAACATACCCTTATTTTTTTTTTCTTGCAAACATAATCAGGCAGTTACCATCGATGTTAATGTGTGGAGTGATGCTGGACATGCTGTGAATCATCTGTATGATCTGCTCTATATGATGGGTCGTGATGACATCCCAGTTGGTGTCGGTGGTGATGGTGGAATATCAGACTCAGGCACCATATATCCAAATGTCGGTGGTTATTTACCACTGATTGATCAGGTACCAACTTTTACATTAGTTTCCACTGTAACAATGCAGTGTAGAGAGGGCTTAGTTAACTTTGATATCTAGAGAATTAATCAGTTCTCCTGTGGCTGTGATTCTCTAGTTTAATTCCTAGGAGTAGATACTAATATTTATGTTAATATTTAGGGCATGACAACGGTTGGAGGCTGCCGGTACAGGCAAGCTATTCCACTAGAAGGTGGTGGACGGTTGGACGTGGACACAAACTTTGGAATCAGAAGGAGCTTCCTTCCACAGGTAGTGTATCACTTTTGTGATCTTCTTTGTTGATTCCTTGTATGTTGACCTTTCCATGATCCTTTAATACTCAACTAAAAGTAAAAACTAAAAAGATAGATGGGTGTCCACTAGAACCTACCAATGCATCTAATTGTCTCTCGAAATTAGCGATATTTCAGCTGGTGTCTTATTCATTTTAAATTTGAAGATAAGCTGATCAGTGGGAATTTATTTAAAGTCAAGAGCAGCTGAACAATTATATTCACAGTCTGCGCTAACTAGGGATGAGGTGGAACGAAAACAATTTTTAGGCATATTACTTGCAATATTTAGTGATAACTTGCTTTGTGGAAGACATGCACTCTACTTAGATTAATAGTTTTTACTAACAGGGTCACAGAAGATATATACCACTTCAGCAACCTACAGCACAACAAGTATTGATAGACACGATTTCTGCTGGCCCTACAACAGTCTTTCTCATTGGATCACACACAAACTTCGCCATTTTTCTCATGACATATCCGCACCTGAAGAGAAATGTGGAGCACATATACATTATGGGTGGTGGAGTGAGATCAAAGAACCCTACAGGGTGCTGTCCAAAAAATGCTACAGGTTGTACGCCACAGCAGTGTGGTGACCATGGCAACATGTTTACTAGTTACTCTACCAACCCAAATGCAGAATTCAACATATTCGGAGATCCTTTCGCCGCATACCAGGTATAAACCTTAGATTTGCAAGATATGACCTGTTTTACCCTTTTTATTGATGCTTGAAAGTGGATTTTCTTATTTCATTTCAATATATGCATTTCTTAGCTTTGCCCCCTTTTCTTTGAATCCACTATGGCATTTGTAGCACGTTCTCTTCGGAGCAAAGGGAAAATCATGCCTCGTTTATCTTTTTTTTTTTTGTCTACTCTCAATGTTTGTGTGGATTATTGTCACTTGTTAGTTTGTTACTTGTCTTATGCTTTAGTGCGTTGTAAACTCTCACACACCTATGTATGCTTCAGCTTGCATGCTTAATTACAAATAATGCATGAATCTGTATTTAGCTCATTGTTATTCCATATCAATTAACGGATCAGCTAATCAGCTGGTGAAAATTGCTTCTATGCCATTGGGATAACCACTCATTCTGCCACATGATAACTTGTTCTCCCCTCTATACCATCAACCCATTACTTTGCAAAAATTGCATCCCTTCCATGTTATTGCCATCACTTCACTGTTAGTTTAGCTATTAAGTAATACAGACAGGTCATTTTTACCTCCCTTATCATTTCCCAGAAATCAGAACAAAAAATAAGATGGGCCTCACTATGATGCCACAGTGTCATTCTTCTCGCTCTCACACCTACACTTGGACCCCATCAGTAATATAGCCTTCTTATATTTCCCCAGAAAGTATGATGAGTGGCAAAATGAATAAATGATCTTTGCATGCTTTCGTGACCATTAAATTAACAAAATGATTGTATGGAGGATATGGATTTTGTGAAATGATGGCCAATAAGGGAGCATGACTTATTTGGTGGTAGATTGTGGACTGAGAAGTTTACCAGTGGCATGAAAGGATTTTTTTTCAAAGAAGCTAACATATGAACCTCATCAGGTGTTTCACTCTGGCATACCAATTACTCTTGTTCCTCTTGATGCGACAAATACAATTCCAATCAACAAAGAATTCTTCTATGAATTTGAGCGTCATCAGAGTACTTATGAGGCGCAATACTGCTTCAAGTCTTTAAAGATGGCTCGTGACGCATGGTTCAATGACGAATTCTATACAGTAAGTTCATGTAATTTGTTCCATCTCATTTGATACATATTTCTTTTTCACTGTTACTTGTTTTTCTTTATTCATGTTTCTTGTATTTCCTTGTTCAGAGTTATTTTATGTGGGATTCTTTTACCTCTGGTGTTGCCATTTCCAGCATGCGCAATGATAAGAACGGTAAATATGGAAATGATTTTGCTCAGCTTGAATATATGAACATTACAGTTGTAACTTCAAACAAACCATATGGTGTGCATGATGGCTCAAACCCATTATTCGATGGTCATACTACTCCCAAGTTTGGTCTTCAAAAGGTTGGAGTTCATAGTGGTCATGTTCAAACTGGGATTACAGATAGCTTCTGTCGTGTCAAGGGCAGTAATAAAGGAAGATGCGAGGTACTATATGGCCACCAAATAGTTATTATGGACAGCTGCATAGTTTTTTTCCTGATGAAAAAATAATTGCTGATATCCGTTAACTTCATAGAAATTCTGTCAACTTCCCTCAGGACATACCTCTGTTATTTTGTTATGATGTCGCCAGACAGGCAGAGATAACATGTAAAAGTAAAACATAATTATATTATAATTATTTGGTTTGAATATACACAACTTTTATGAAGAATGCATTATGAGAATGGTACAAATGTTACTATTTTGTATTGGACAAGTTACTCTTCCATTTTGCAAGTAAATAAGATGTATGAATAAATCTTACTGTCTAAGGATACACTGAGTAATTGTTTTTCTTAGGATGGATACACTAAGGAAGTTTCCAGTCCAGAAGCAGCCCACATTCGTGTTGCTACAAAAGCTAAGCCAAACGTGGATAAGAATAGCCCTCTGGACAGGGAGTTTTTCTTGAGCTTCCTACAGGTAAACTATTCTGCCTGTTGGCTCATGTCACAAGATTAACAACTCATGTTTTTTGCATTATACCCGTTCTTTCTGATCAATTTCGTTTCTAGTATGTAAATCTGAAATGATCTAATAGGCTTGATTGTTTATGTATCACACATGCCAGTTTCATCCCTTTATTATTTTTACATGAATATCATTAGTTGTAATTTGTAAATCATTGACAGAGTTTTTTTTTCACTTTTCAGTTGATTTATCCAAATAGCTAAATTAGCACTTAGCACTTTAATATCATTTTACCATTAGCAGAATTTAGACCATCAGCTTGTATTTTTGCAACACAGTGCTGAACTTTTATTTTCATTGATTCATTCCATAATAATAGATACTAAACTTAAGTCTCGTGATCAGTAGTCTCCTAATAATGGAACATTATGTGAAATGTCAATTTGCGCTGCAATTTTGCATGCGAATTGGCCTTTGGTGATCAGTTGCTCTTTGGTAACTGATTCTGTCACACAAAGTTTTATATGAAGGCCCTAATGCACTTAAATGCGGTGTTATCTATGAAACCAAAAAAGTTGCTCCAAGCATTTGTCAGCAATCATTTTATGTGATGTCAGCCTACTCTTATAACTAGACTATGACCTGCAGGCACTAAACCTACAGGAAAACTCTGGCCGTTTCGACATTAAGGCACAATTTCCATTCTACAGAGAGGTTCTTAATAAGCCATCATTGAAAAGCAAAAAAACGGGGAAACCTGTTATTATTGACATGGACATGAGTCCTGGAGATTTTGTTTCCCTTATATACCTCTTAAAGGCACCTCCTGAAGTAATTGATTTAAAGGTACAATTATTGGGAATGGCACAGTGTTTTGCTTCAATGCAATTAAAGATTTCGTTTTGTATTTGTTTTGATTAATGCAATTTAACTATAATGATTACAGGGGATTTTGGTCAGTGGCAATGGGTGGGCCAATGTTGCAAGCATTGATATCATTTATGATATTTTACATATGATGGGCCATGATGACATTCCTGTTGGACGTGGTAATACCACTGCATTAGGAACTCCAAGTCTCGGTTGTGAATATGTCAGTATTATTCCCCAAGGCAGTGGAGGACTTATTGACTCGGACACTCTCTATGGACTAGCCCGATCATTGCCAAGAAGCCCTAGAAGGTTATCTTTTTGTAGGCACAAGATTAACCAGCATATAAGTTAGCGCCCATGGCCTAGATACTTACAATTTTCTGCTTTCCATTCTTAGGTATACTGCTGAAAATTCAGTAAAACATGGCGCTCCTAGAAACACTGACCATCCAGAACTTCGGCAGCCATTGGCTTTTGAAGTTTGGCAGGCTATCAAAGAGCAGCTTGATCCAAGTGAGAAGATCACTATTCTAACCAATGGACCTCTTACAAATTTAGCCAATATCATGCTCTCTGACAGGAATTCAAGTTCTGTAATAGAGGTCAGCTGTTTGATACCTTTTGTTGCTAATTTCAATTTTTTTCACTCTTAGTAGTATTGATATGCAAACGTCCTTTGTATGCACTATGTAGAAGGTCTACGCTGTTGGAGGCCATATCAGAGATGAAAATGATTCGAAGGGAAATTTGTTTACTGTTCCATCAAATAGATATGCAGAGTTTAATATGTTTCTTGATCCACTAGCTGCGAAAACAGTCCTGGAGTCATCTCTGGATATCACACTTATTCCTCTTAGCTCTCAAAGAAAAGCCGCATCCTTTCAGTGTATCCTTCAAGCTCTAAAGCATACTGATCATACTCCAGAATCAAGTTTTGTGCACTGATTGCTGCTCTCACTACATGATCTTCAGCAGAAGCATGGGCTTTACCACCATATGGTAAATGTCTTTAATTCCTTATATTCCTCTGCTACAACTGATCTTGCCAAACAAGAGAATGCTGAGATTTTTTTTTCACGTCATAGTATAAATAACTCCATAATGATTCACAAATCCATGTTGCATTATGTTACAAACTGAACTTGCCTATTGGAAGTCCTAGAGAATCCAGATGACTGCCAATTATTCAAATGAGAGAAGGGGACACTCAGTCTATCAAAGGAGTAACCAAGCTCACCTTCTTTCCTTTTTGTTTAGATTCATCTGAATCAATTTAAAATTTTCATTTTCCTCGGATTTTTCTTTCAAACATTTAACTATTGACTTCGAACAAGTTCTCATAGCATCTAGGTTTCATTGAACAGAAAACAAGCTCAAAATAACATAGTTTCACCTAGAACTAGAGTGTTCTGGGTGCCCACAGGGTTTTCCTACTGTAAAAAGTAGGCAGTCACAAGCTCTGCTGGGTTTTGGTCCCTTGCCCCAATAGTTATGTTGTACCTTTTGGAACAGAGCCTAGAAGTATACTTATGAAAAAATATGTTCATGTTCTTGGTCGAGCGCAGCTCTTTCTCTGATTTCTCTTTCCTTGATCGAGCGCAGCTCTTGTTTGATTTCTCTTTCTTTGATCGAGCACAGAGAAGCAAGTCTAGTGAACATCATCCACCTTAGTTGAGATAGAAGAGAAAGAAGTTCATTCAATACTCTGATTTTTTTGGGTTTGTCTTTTCATAATAACAGGATATATTTCTGGGAGAAATTCTTGGTGCTGTTTACCTGGTGGAAGGATTGAATATAAAACCATCTTTGCAGCTGAAGCCAATAAGTATTGTTGCCAACAACACAACAGACATGGACGGTCAGATTTTTATTGACATGCAGAGTGCAAATTCAGTGAAAGTATTAAGTGATTTTAGTTCTGAAGATTATTACAGTCGAATCGCCAATTCTTTAGGCAACAAAGAGCAATCTGCAGTTATTGGTAGCTTCGAAGAACAAACCGCAGTCTGGAGCAGACCCCTTTGAAATTGGAGACATGAACATAAATGAACCTATTTTCTATGTAGTATGTAGTAATGTTGGTGAAGCACAACCATAATTGAGCTCCGTTACGGAGTTATGCCCCTAGCTTATATAAGTAGTTGCATACATGGTCTATCTTTTCAAGATTCATCCCATTTATTTTGGCATCTGGAAGCGTAATGTCCCCCCCCCCCCCCCCCCCCCCCCCCCCCCCCCCCCCCTAACAACCACCACTTGTTCGACAGTGTACGTTAGGTTCAATCCCTTGAAATTGATGCAAATAGCAAAGGGAATTACAATAATAATTTTAATCTAATGTTTATGAAACAACGTTGATGTACCATTTGCATTGTTCTTTTAAGGAAGGTGGCCGCATCCTAAAGAAAATAGCTATGAATATGCCTGTGTATGTTCAGAAAAAATGGAATTGCTGTTGTATAGTTCCGTACATGACAAGTTGTTTGTTCACCAAAATTGTAGATTAGAGGTGCAAATGGTATGGATATTTTCTGACTGTATTAGAGTCCGAATCTATTTAGAGGGGTTCAGATATGTTCATATCCGAGTCTGAATATTCAATACCTGATACCGTATCCGTATCCGAATAATCAAATCGCATATTTACATATGGGCAAGCAGCTACAACTGCTACAAGCCAATGGGTGTGCTCGTCATCGTTCTTATCCCAAAACGGAAAAATCACTTTTACCACCTAGTTGTGGTCTTATTTTTCTCGTTGAACCTCAATACCAGACATCTTACCTTCTCAACTTTCAAAACTGTTTAAATTACCTCCTTACTAGTTTAGAAGTGATTTTCAAGGCAGTTTCATCATTTCTTATAGTTAAAAAGTCATGTAAATTATTGATAAGGTTTTTAAACCACAAAAAATGCTTTTGAGGTTTTCAAAAATTCGAGAAAAAATCTTAGAGATTTATTGAGAAATGACAATATTTAAGAAAAAAATATTTAGAGATCATGAAAATATCTCTAAAAGCTTCCAAAGTTAGGTTTAGCTCTAGAAAAATAAAAATATCCAGAAAATAAAAAACCCAAAATATTTTAATCGATGTCTAGACATATTTCAAGAACTTTCCACAACAAAACATGACATGTAGCCAAAATGAATGCATTCAACATTAAATGTATGCTTTAAATTCTTGCTAGTTGCATCTTATATTTTCATCGCGGAAAGTTTTTGAAATGCATTTAGACATCAATTAGAAAGTTTTGGGAATTTTCATGATTTTTTATTTTTCTAGAGCTAAATCTAATTTGTAGAAGCTTTTGGAGATATTTTCATGAAGATTTTTCTTTGAACTTTTAGAATCTTAGAGATATTTTTGTTGTTTAAAAATATTATTAGTCATTTGCTAATCTTTTAAATAAAAATGATGAAATCACCTTGGAAACAATCCGCAAACCATATCCAAAACCTACAACAAAACTCGCACGGGAAATAAGGTTGAGAGATCATGGCGCATTCGCATACCTCGTATTTGGCGCGGGGCACAAGCTTCGGTGATGGAGGATGAGGCCAACGACGATGATAGCTGGCGGCACAGGGACGAGGAAAGGAGGAGGCGAAGGCAACCTCCACCTAATGAATTGGGCACATGAGAGACCGTGCATGTTAATGCTGAGGCTTGGGGCAGCTTGGTCTTTTCGCAATGCTTCTCCACGCTGGCACTATGACTGACATGCCATGCAGGCAAAAATGACTGTTTTTGGCGAACTTGTAAGAAATCTTCTCACTCCAATTGTAAATTTGTAAGAAAACTTAGGGTGTGTTTAGATGAAAAAGTTTGGGTGAAAAGTTACTGTAGCACTTTTTCGTTGTTATTTGGTAAAATTTGTCCAACCATGGATTAATTAGACTCAAAAGATTCGTCTCGAACTTTACAGACAAACTATGTAATTAGTTTTTTTACCTACATTTAATGTTTCATGCATACGTTTAAAGATTTGATGTGATGGGTGGAAGAGGAAATATTTTGGGATACTGTAGCAAGTGAACGCGGCCTTAAGAGGATGCTGGTTGAATGTGTGCCAACCGGATAGAGCGACAAAAAAAAAAAAGGAAAAAGCCCATGATCGCATACCTGCTCCAGGCTGGCTGATCGCGAGCTGCCACTGCACCAGCATCAAATACTAGCACCACCTTGCTCGTCGTGAGACACAGCCGGGATGAACACGCTCAGCAAACACAGCAGTCAAATCAAGTATGAAAAATCAATCATGGTGTGGCAGGGGACGGTTGAACTGGGCCTCACGAGTTCTGAGTGAGTTTTCAGTGGCCTGGCGGCGGCGTTTGAGCCCGGCGGCGGCGTATCCGCCGGCCACTGCTCATCCCCCGCGAGCCGCGACGCTCCACTCGTATGGTGTTTCTGATCAAATGGAGCAAGCCTCCAATGGCGCACTGCGGGCGCCTCCACCGCTTCCTCTCGTCTGCCGCCGCCAGAGCCGCAGCGCCGATCCCTGCCCGGCACGTGCCCCGGTCGCCCGGCACGTCCGCGCAAAGCGCCCGCATACGGGAGCTCGGCCGCCTCGGCCGCTTGCGCGAGGCCAGGGAGGTCTTCGACGCGATGCCCTTCCGCGACATCATCGCCTTGAACTCCATGATCTTCGCCTACTGCAACAACCGGATGCCCGACGCCGCGAGGTCGCTCGCTGACGCGATCTCCGGCGGGAACCTGCGCACGGGCACCATCCTGCTGTCGGGCTACGCGCGCGCCGGGCGCGTGCGTGACGCCCGGAGGGTGTTCGATGAAATGGGCGTGCGGAACACCGTGGCGTGGAATGCCATGGTTACCTGCTATGTCCAGAACGGGGACATTGCCCTGGCGCGCAAGATGTTCGATGCAATGCCGAGCAGGAATGTCTCGTCATGGAACACAATGCTTACTGGGTACTGCCATAGCCAACTCATGGTGGATGCAAGGAATCTGTTTGAACGAATGCCAGAACGCAACTTGGTTTCTTGGACAGTGATGATTTCTGGGTATGTTCTGATTGAGCAGCATGGCAAGGCTTGGGACATGTTCGGCACAATGCTATGTGAAGGAATGCCACCAGAGCAACCAAACCTCGTTTCTGTGCTTTCAGCTGTACGTCATCTTGGTAAACCTGGCATTCTAGAGAGTATCCACGTTCTTGTGCATAAGACTGGCTTTGAGAGGGATGTTGTCGTCGGCACCGCCTTACTTAATGTTTACACTAAGGATGTGAATATGCCTGACACTGCAGTAAAATTCTTTGAAGGTATGGCAGTTAGGAATGAGTACACATGGTCAACCATGATCGCTGCACTATCTCAGGCTGGACGAATAGATGATGCTTTTGCTGTTTACCAAAGAGATCCTCTAAAGTCTGTTCCTAGTCGGACTGCAATGCTCACAGGCCTTGCTCGATATGGAAGGATTAATGACGCAAAGATTTTATTTGACCAGATTCCTGAGCCTAATGTTGTATCCTGGAATGCCATGATTACTGGGTACATGCAGAATGAAATGGTTGATGAAGCAGAAGAGCTTTTTAACAGGATGCCTTTTAGGAACACAATATCTTGGGCTGGGATGATTGCTGGGTATGCACATAATGGGAGGAGTGAACAAGCTTTGGTTTTGCTCCAAGCTCTCCATAGGAAGGGAATGTTACCTAGCCTGTCTAGCTTGACTAGTAGTTTCTTTGCTTGTTCAAACATCGAAGCTCTTGAGACAGGAAAACAAGTTCATTCACTTGCAGTAAAGGCTGGCTGTCAGTTTAATAGCTATGTATGTAATGCACTGATTACTCTGTACGCTAAGTGCAGAAACATAAGTTTTGTGAGACAAATCTTTGATCGGATGACAGTTAAAGATACAGTGTCTTATAACTCTTTTATGACCGCACTTGTACAAAATAATCTGCTTGATGAAGCAAGAGATATATTTGACAATATGCCAAGTCGAGATGTTGTCTCTTGGACTACGATAATATCTGCATATGCACAAGCTGATCAGGGGAATGAGGCTGTAGAGATTTTCAGAAGTATGCTGCATGAGCGTGAGTTACCCAATCCACCTATATTAACTATAGTTCTTGGCCTTGGTGGAAGTCTTGGTGCTCCCAAACTTGGACAGCAAATTCACACAGTCGCTATTAAACTTGGAATGGATTCAGGACTTGTAGTGGCTAATGCTCTTGTCTCGATGTATTTCAAGTGCGGTTCTGCAGATTCCCTTAAGGTTTTTGATTCAATGGAGGAGCGGGACATTTTTACATGGAATACCGTCATTACAGGCTATGCTCAGCATGGCCTTGGAAGAGAAGCCATCAGGATGTATCAACTAATGGTATCTGCTGGAGTGTTGCCTAACGAGGTCACTTTTGTGGGGCTTTTACATGCATGTAGTCATTCTGGTTTGGTTAATGAAGGACGCCAGTTTTTCAAGTCTATGAGCATTGATTATGGACTAACTCCTCTGCTGGAGCACTATGCTTGCATGGCCGACCTACTTGGGCGAGCTGGTGATGTGCATGGAGCTGAACAGTTTATTTATGATATGCCTATTGAGCCAGATTCAGTGATCTGGAGTGCGCTTCTTGGGGCATGCAAGATTCACAAGAATGTAGAAATTGGTACCAGAGCAGCTGAGAAACTTTTCTCTATCGATCCATCAAATGCTGGGAATTATGTCATGTTGTCAAATATATACTCCTCTCAAGGGATGTGGGATGAAGTTGCGAAGGTACGAAAACTTATGAAAGAACAAGGTGTGAACAAGGATCCTGGTTGTAGCTGGATGCAGATAAAGAACAAAATGCACTCATTTGTCACTGGAGATGAGGAACATGAGCAAATTCAAGATATATATGCTACCCTTTGGGAGTTATACACTTCACTAAAGGCCACAGGTTATGTACCTGACACGGACTTTGTTCTCCATGACATAGATGAAGAGCAGAAGGAAAGCTCGCTTCTGTACCACAGTGAGAAGCTTGCTGTTGCTTATGGGCTTCTTGCTACACCCAAGGGCATGCCCATACAGATAATGAAGAACCTTAGAATATGTGGTGACTGTCACACTTTCATCAAATTTGTATCCTATGTCACCAAGAGAGAAATTGACGTTAGGGATGGGAATCGATTCCATCATTTCAGGAATGGAAGCTGTGCATGTGGTGATTTTTGGTGATAAATTATCTGAGCACCAGCAGGTTTTCTTCACACTATCCCCTCAAACACAGGTTGCCTAATTTCTTCACCCATGTTTTAGTTTCCCTTTAGTTTCTATGTGTATCTAAATCCTTTTTCATGTTATCCCAATTGATCAAAGAGGATTTTGCTACGTGGTATTCTCAATGGGTTACACAAAAGTTGGCATAAAGATGGGTTTGTACACTAGAAAATTAACGCCTGTCCACATAAAGTTTGAATTGAATGCAGAGCAAAGCAAGATTCCTTATATGATGTGTTTCTTATCATTGTTGATGTTTTTCCCTGGATTGCCTTTTGATAGTCTCATAGTGTAGTTAATCCTGTAATTCCTGTTATCATATGACTGACTGGTGTTTTGTACATTTCTTATCAAGGCTGGATGCAGGAAGAGGCAATACCTTACCTCTTGAATGTTCATCTCTATATTAAGGAGGTCATCCTTAGGTTAGTCATTTCGTCATCACCATACCATTATAAAAATAATTGATTGATTGATTGATTACGATATCGTTGTGTTCTTTCTACTGAATGTTTATGCTTTGGTGTTCTAAGTTCTGCTGTAATCTGCACAGATATGCATTCCATTGATGTTAAGTCTTGCCTCACTGGTGTCTGCTTCTGATGGTGTGGCTACCTGAGCAGCTTCTACCAATTCTGCCTTAGCTTGCCAATTAACGTGTTCACCAGGACAGAGCTGAAAGTGTGAAATGGCAAGACCACAACCCTGAAGTTGAAGCGTTGGTAAGAAACTCAGATAGGTGGATAAATGTTGAGCCACCTTTTTTTTTTGAACCGAGGAGCCTTTTCTCCTCGTTCCCATGCGCTGTGCTCGGAAATACCGCGGTCACCGGGGTTCGAACCCGGGGTGGCCAGGCAGGGCCTTTGGCTCCATGCGCTAGCCACCAGCAGCTGCCGCTAAATGTTGAGCCACCTAGCTATAAAGACAGATGGTAGGTGTTGGAACTTGGAAGGCCATGCGGCTCCCTTGTTTTTTTTTCTCGAAAATGCAGGAGAACTGCGCTTCATTCTATTAAGAAGAAATGTGGCTCCCTTGTTATGAACCACATCAGGAATTGTGGAAAGCTCAAGAACCACACTTTCCTAAATGGAAGAAAGGTAACAAATTTCAGGTAAAGGAGATAAGGTAAACCCTTACAAAGTTAGCAATCGTGATGAGAAATTCCAGAAAAGAGGAAGAAGATTTTGAAGGAAAAAGTGCTCAATGTAGATGTGCAATATGAGCTGTGAGCTTTCCCCCTACATTCTTCTGATGTCACATCAAGGATAAAGACCAAGAATGGCCAGGCAGGCAAGGAGAAATCCTCCTGGTAGGTCTCTCTACCATAAAACTTGATCGTCAATGACAGCGCTGTATTATATCTCTCGTTTTTTTTAAGAAGTGCTTCTGAAGCCTTGCAGGGTACATCTGTCTTACTCGTCTTTGTTATCCTTTTATTCTAGGAATTGTACTCAATAATTTGTTTGTCGGGTTGCAGTACAAGATTAATTCTGAGTGCAACTTTTTTTTCCTTCTTGATTCTGTTTGGCCTGCAATTGGAATGGTAGTAGACGTAGTGACTGCAACGAATTGATAGCGTTGGACAGTATGAGAACCCAAGATTTATAAAAAGCTTAATTCAGCTGGTCTCATATTTTCTAGCAGAGCCATATCGAATTCTTTTTAGGGTTTGTTGTTTATAAAAATGGTGAATGCAGGAATAGAACAGTTATTGATGTGTGTTGGAATGTGTATGTATTAGGCCCATGAGGCTAGGCCCATGTGGCCCATGTATGGTACCTATATAGCTACCCTTCTAGGGTTAGCCCAAATTAATTGGAATCACATTCTCTAGCATGGTATCAAGCTGAGTGTTTTTTTCCTCTCCTCCTCCCCCAGCCGCCACCCCTTTGGCTGGCGCCGCCGCCGCCACCTCCATGGCTGGCCGGCACCCTCCTCCCTCCCCTTCCTCCTTCCATCTCTTCCCTCCCCTTCCCTCCACTTCCTGGGCTGCTGCTGACCTCCAGCTGGTGCGGGCGCTGCTCCTCTTCCCCGGCGACCCGACTGGTGCGGACGCCGGTCCTGGGGCGGCCACTCCCTGCGACCCGGCCCGACGCCGCTCCGCCTGCTCTCCCTGGCGCGGCGGCCGTGGCTCCCTCCTCTCGGCACAGGTGTTGGCCACCGCCCCTGCTCCTGGCGCCGCCTCTCCTGGAGCTCTGCCAGGCGCGGTCGGCCATCTCCCTCCTGGCGCGGCACTGGCGACCGGCGCCACCTCCTTCCCGGCCGCTACCTCTTCTGGCAGCCGCCTCCCACCTCCAGCCACCCTCCCTCCTGGGGCTGCGCCCAATCCCAGCGCCTCCCTCCCTGCTACAGGCGCCGGTGGATCTGGAGCCGGCCTTCCAGCCGTGGGGGGCTCTGGGGCCGTCCTTCCCGTCGTGGGGGACCAAGGGGACGGGGCAGCTGCTGACGCTGCTGGTGGCCACCAGCAGCCGCCGGGCGCCGACGCTCCCAGGGGCAGCTCCCTCCCCGCGCCCAAGGCCGACGCCCGCGGCCCTGGCTCCCCTTCCCGGCACGGCCTGCTCGACAGCTGCCCTCCCCCGCGCCCAAGGCCGACGCCGGCGGCCCTCTCTCCCCCTGCCCCGGCCGCCCTTCCTCCAGTGGCGGGTGCCCTGGGCGCGGCCCCTGTGCTGCCCGACACCCCCACCGGGCCGCTGCACGCCCCAGGCGCGGCTGCCTCCCAGGCGCTGCTGCCCGCCATGGGTGCACCCACCACCGGCGCTGCCCTTGGCCCGGGCTGGGCCACCTCCGCATCCGCGCCCCTCATCCACGCGGCATGGGCACAACAGGTCATCGCCTCACCCGCGGCAGCGGCTTTCCCGGCCGCACCGGCTGATTCCGGATCCGGTCCAGCCTCGCCGCCGCAACCATGGACTTCGCCGTGGGCGTCGTCCCGTCCACCACCGGCGGCTGGGGCCCTCCTGACGAGCCGGCGATTCCGCAGTCCCGCTGCTGCTGCTGGCGCTGTGGGCACAGCCGCTGCCTATCGGGCCATGTGCCGGCGCCGCGTCGCACGCCGGGCCTCGTTGGCTCCCTACCCTCTGCCCTCGGCTCGGTCTCCACCGCCGCTGCAGCCGGGCCATCTTCCAGGCGCCGCCACCACCATGGCAGCGAGCGCCGCGGCTGCTGGCGAGGGGGCTCAGGGTTTAACTCCACATCTACACCTCCGGCCTACTTCAACACCACCACCAGCCCTGATTGGATCGCCGACTCGGGCGCCACTTTCCACACCACGCCCGATGCGAGTCTACTTTCTTCTTTTCGTCCTCCCCACCCTTCCTGTCCCTCTTCCATCATGGTCGCTAATGGCACTTGCCTTCCTGTCTTCTCCGTGGGCACTGCCAGTTCCCACGGCTCCTTTCATATCCCTGATATTCTTGTGGCTCCCGGTATGATTCACAACCTTCTCTCTATTCGCCGTTTCACCACTGACAACTCTTGTTCGGTTGAGTTTGACCCCTCTGGCCTCACCGTGCGGGATTTGGGCTCCCGGGTTCCTCTGCTCCGATGTAACAGCACTAGGCCTCTCTACACCCTTCGGTTTCCGGCATCTGTTTCACCTTCTTCGTCTTCCTCAGCCGCTTTCGCCGCCACTCCTTCCTCCACCACTTGGCACCGTCGCCTCGGCCATCCTGGCCGGGATGCCCTGATGCAGTTCGGTCGTAGTTCCGACATTCGGTGCTCTCGGGCTCACGATGATCACTTATGTCATGCGTGCCAGCTGGGCCGTCACGTTCGCCTTCCCTTTCAGTCCTCTTCCTCACATACCACTCGTGTCTTTGATCTTATTCACTGCGACTTGTGGGCTTCTCCTGTTCTCAGCATGTCTGGCTATAAGTACTGCTTGGCTGTGGTCGATGATTTCTCCCATTATTTCTGGATTTTTCCTCTGCATGCCAAGTCCGAGGCTTTCCCCACTCTTAGCCACTTGTTTGCTTGGGTATCCACTCAGTTCGGCCTCACCATCAAGGTTGTCCAGTGCGACAATGGCCGTGAGTTGGATAACTCAACCTCACGTACATTCTTCCTTTCTTCCGGTGTCCACCTGCGCATGTCTTGTCCGTATACCTCCTCTCAAAACGGCAAGGCAGAGCGCATGATCCGCACCACCAATGACATCATGCGCACCCTTCTACTCCAGGCATCTCTACCCGCTCGCTTCTGGGCTGAGTGTCTGCACACCTCCACCTATCTCCTTAACCAACTTCCTTCTACTGCCTGCCCAGCTCCCACGCCTCACCACGCTATATTCGGTACCCCTCCTCGGTACGACCACCTTCGAGTCTTCGGTTGTGCGTGTTACCCTAACACCGCTGCCACCGCTCCCCATAAGCTGGCTTCCCGGTCGACCCTCTGTGTCTTTCTCGGTTACTCTCCGGATCACAAGGGTTACCAATGCTTTGACCTTACCTCTCGCCGTGTCCTCATCTCTCGCCATGTCGTGTTTGATGAGTCGGCATTCCCTTACTCCACCACCTCTCCACCCACACCTCCCGCTGACCCTGGGGAGGTTTCCTTTGTCCCACTGACCCGGTGATTCTGCCACCCTTCTCCCTCTCCCCTGCAGGTACTCTTGGTGCTCCCGCCTCGCCCCTGCCGGACTCGCACCAGGACCTTCCTCCGGTACCTGACACGGCCGAGGCATCCCCGGAGCTTCCACCCTCGCTCCCTGTGGCTTCGCTGCCTCCCGTTGTGCCAGATGCTGCCGTTCCGATCGCGGGACCGAGCGCACTGACCCCACCTCCTCCTGGGCGCTTCGGACTCGTCTACCAGCGCCGGCGGGAGCCGAGTCCGCCCTCACCTCCTCCCGGACGCTTCGGCATCGTCTACGAGCGCCGGCGTGAGCCGGCTCCGCCGCTTTCGTCACCAGCGCCGTCGTCGCCGGTGCATGCTCCGCCGGCCTCGCCGCGCTCTCGCGTCGACCCGCCGGTGTACCACCCGCCTCTTCTTCACCGGGACCCTCGTCACACTCACCCGATGGTGACGAGGCAGACGTCTCGCCCGCAGGCCCTCATCGCCGCCGCCTGCGAGCCGGGGATCTCTCCGGTACCCTCTTCCGTCCGTGCGGCCTTGGCGGATCCTCACTGGCGCCGCGCGATGGACGAGGAGTACGCGGCCCTCCTCGCCAACCAGACGTGGGACCTAGTGCCCCGTCCGCCGGGCTCCAACATTGTCACCGGCAAGTGGATCTGGACGCACAAGAGGCGGGCTGATGGTTCCTTGAAGCGCTACAAGGCTCGCTGGGTCCTCCGCGGCTTCACTCAGCGGCCCGGCATTGACTATGCTGAGACCTTCAGTCCCGTGGTGAAGCCAGCTACAGTCCGCACCGTCCTCTCCCTGGCTCTCGAGCGCTCCTGGCCTGTGCATTAGCTGGATGTCAAGAATGCCTTCCTCCATGGCACTAACTGAGACGGTCTACTGCAGTCAGCCGGCAGGTTTCGTGGATTCTTCTCGTTCTGACTTCGTCTGCCGGCTCAACAAATCTCTCTACGGGCTCAAGCAGGCACCCCAGGCTTGGTACTCTCGATTCGCTACCTTCCTGCAGACTCTAGGGTTCACGGAGGCCAAGTCTGACACCTCCCTGTTCATATACCACTATGGGGGTGAGACTGCTTACCTGCTCCTCTATGTGGATGACATTGTTCTCACCGCCTCCAGCGAGTCTCTGCTCCACCGCATCATTGCCTCTCTCCAGCAAGAATTTGCAATGAAGGATCTTGGGATGCTCCACCACTTCCTCGGCGTCACTGTTGAGCCCCGACCTTCAGGCCTGTTCCTCCACCAGCGGCAGTTCACTTGTGACATTCTGGAGCGAGCAGGGATGACCGCCTGCCAGTCCTGCTCTACACCGGTTGACACCCAGGGCAAGCTGTCAGAGGCTGGGGGTCCGATGCTTGGGCCAGCGGACTCCACTGCCTACCGGAGTCTTGCTGGCGCACTACAGTACCTCACCTTCACACGGCCGGACATCACTTATGCCGTTCAGCAGCTCTGCCTCTACATGCATGCTCCGCGGGAGCCCCACCTGGCTGCTATGAAGCGGCTTCTCCGGTACCTCCGTGGCACCCTTGGCTACGGGCTGCTCCTCGGCCGGTCCTCCACTGCCGAGCTGGTTGTCTACACCGACGCTGACTGGGCGGGCTGCCCGGACACCTGCCGGTCCACCTCCGGCTACGCTGTCTTCCTCGGGGGCAACCTTGTCTCCTGGTCGTCCAAGCGCCAGCCGGTAGTCTCCCGCTCCAGTGCCGAGGCGGAGTACCGTGCCGTTGCCAATGGCGTGGCCGAGGCTGCCTGGCTCCGCCAGCTCCTGGCCGAGCTTCACCGCCCCCTCGCCAGGAGCACGCTCGTCTACTGCGACAACGTCAGCGCGGTCTACCTCTCCACCAACCCCATGCAGCACCAGCGGACCAAGCATGTGGAGATCGATCTACACTTCGTCTGCGACCGTGTGGCCATCGGCGACGTCCGGATACTTCACGTCCCGACCACCTCCCAGTTTGCGGACATCTTCACCAAAGGCCTCCCTTCCTCGACCTTCTCCGAGTTTCGCTCCAGCCTCAACGTCTCCAGTGGCTAGTTGTAGCTGCGGGGGGTCCTGTGTGTGTTGTGCACTTACTTGTTTTCTTTCTTGTTCAGCCTTGAACTCCGCTGTGCCGGTAGTTCAAACTGCGGGAGGGTGTTGGAATGTGTATGTATTAGGCCCATGAGGCTAGGCCCATGTATGGTACCTATATAGCTACCCTTCTAGGGTTAGCCCAAATTAATTGGAATCACATTCTCTAGCAATGTGGTCTGTAAATGGCAAATGTGATCTGCACAAACAATATGCCAAGCTGTGAATATTAATTTTTGGCCATGCACAAATCTTAGAATAGAATTATGTTCATCGTCTGCCTTCTAGTTTATTTCCTATTCTTCTAGGTTCATCCTTTTATATCCTGCTCTTCACTATTTTCTTTATTATAGCCGTCTAAGGTTCAGTTTTTTTTCCTCGAACTTTGTAGGAGAACTGCATGTCATTTCGTTGTTAAGAAGAAGAGAGAAATACAAAGGAGAGAGGGGGTGCCATTTCCAGATCATTGATTCTGGACAAGGTTAGTACAATGTGTCCTACATATGCATCTAGGATGTTACTTTGATAATGACAAGCACCTTAATTGTGGCTTTCAAACTGCATGACTTTTTTACACTACTTGTGAATAAAATTATATGGAGAAAAATCAGAAATTGATGTTACTTTGAGAAATTAAATAAAACAAACAAGACAGAGAAAAACTGTAATACACAAATATAACAAATGCACTGAATATCATAACTCATGTCACACGGTATGTTTCATGTTTGCTTAATGTGTCATCTAGGGATCATCATTCTTGTCATGAATCATGATCCAATATCGTATTAGATGGACTGGAAGTTGAAAGAATTAAAAACCTGTGACATGCTAGATTTGATAAACTTAGCTATTATTCAAGTATATTTGATGCAGTTTGCTCTAATTTAGTCACTTTATGGCACAGGCACTCTTTGCATCTTTCATGGTGGATGTGTGGTTATAACTGCATTTTAAAACATTTATGTTCAAACTGAAAGGGAAGGAAACTTTTAGCCTTGGTAGGAGGTGAAGGACATAGCAAATCCTCAGAAAAAGCAACTTTCACGTCCTAACCTGATTGTGTTGACTACTGAATTGTTAATGCATACGTTTTTAGAGAATTATACATTCCCTTGGATTTTTTTAACATGCTAGTTATAACCACAGGCTCTGGGTCCACTGCGTTGTACTATACATCATCTCTGCTGTAGCTTGCATTCTTCTATACTTGGTAAGATCGAGTAGTATAGCCATTAAAATTTGTTAAGTAGTGTTATGTTACCTTATGATAAGGAACTTATATTATTAGGTGACGTTTCTTTAGGAGTACAAGCACAATGCCAGGCTGAGGTTATATCACATTTCTCGAGCAACAAGCAATCCTAGCCTTTTACTGTCCTTGTCCGAGGAATACCAAAAGCAAGCACTGAATCATTCAGAGTTTTTTTTTTTTGATAACTGGCAAACTTTATTAACAGCAAGAAGCTGTTGTGAGGGAGACACTCCCAAGATACAGAAGTCAGAGCTTCCCTTAAGGGGCATCTGAATACATGAGCCTGGTTTGAGCAGGTAATGGACAGAGCATGAGGATACAGAGATGTAGAACGAGTACCTTGAGTAGCTAGTAGGCGCGCCGTGGAGTTGAGATTTCTTGCTATTTTGAAGACCTTGTATTTGTTTTGCTGCATTGAAGTTGATGAACTTCTGAGTATAATGTTTGATATCAATGAACTTCTGAGTATAATGTTTGATATCCCAGAGTGGAGGCGATGAGTGATTGGAGCCATTGAAGGTCACCAATTGTTGGCTGTCTGTTAGGAAGATTGGACTTGGAATGTCCATTGCAGAGACCACCGAAGCCGCCAAGGCCAAAGCTGCCGCCTCAGCCATAAGCACTGAAGAGGTGCTGTGCATAATTGCGTTGATGTAGATGGAAGAAGTGAGCTGCTGCTGAGTGTTGACGATGAACACACCGAGACCAGCAACTCTGGAGACCTGCTGAGGAAGGTCTGGACTCTGGAGTCGTTGAGGCGTCAGTGTAGCATCTTGTGCCGGTCAAAAGCGCCGGTAGTAGTACCCTGTACAACGGTGGGGATGTCAAACTCGTTGTTGGCGGTGGTTGTCGCCGCAGGCCGTAGGGGTTAAGGTCGTCGACCGGTGCACCTGCAATCTGGAAATTCATAGCTTGGTTTGGTTGTTACCAAATACTCGCTCCATCCTAAATTATAAGACGTTTGACTTTTTTACCCTAAGTTTGACCACTCGTCTTATTCAAAAAATTTGTACAAATATAGTCAAATTTAAGTCATTCTTGAAGAACTTTTATTAATATACCAAGCTACGATAAAAAATTGATATTTTGTACAATTTTTTTGAATAAGACGAGTGGTCAAACTTAGTGTCAAAAAAAATCAAACGTCTTATAATTTAGGATAGAGGGAGTACCTTGCATCAAGTTTGTATCCACCGATTCTTTTTAAATATAAAAAATGATGAAACCGCATTGAAAACAAATTCTAAACTAGCAGGAAGCTAATTTAAACGATTTTGAGAAGTGTGTGTGTGAGAGAGAGAGTAAAAAAGGTCTTATTTAGAGAGCGATAATGCTGTCGACATGGCCGGCCGTCCGGCTCCGTTCGTCCGGACGCTTTTGCTGAGCCTGTGGACCGGCCCGCACAACCGGCCATCTCCACTGCCCACAACTCAAAAAAAAATTGGAATCACCATTTCCTTACTTGACCATGGTGGCTGGCTCCACCGCCGCATCCTAGCCACGCGTTCGCTCCACCGCCCCATCCTGCGTGCGCAACCGCTCCAGTGCCGCATGCTACCCTCGTGGCCGCTCCATAGGCGCATCCTACCCGTGCGGTCAACTCCACTGGCATCTAGCCGCCGCCGCTCCATCGCATTGCCCCGTCTTTCCCACTCCGCCTCCACTGCGCAGTCCGCCTGCACCACGACATCCAGCCACCGGGGCCGCTCCATCGCGCTGCCCGGCCTACCCCAACCCTAGTGGACGGTTGCTTGTTAGGTTTCGCCCGTTTCCGGTGGCATCTCGCGCCAGTAGCTGCTACCTTCACCTCTCCCTCTCCACGATTGCCGCACCGCATGCTCTCTCCGCGACGGTTTCCATCGGAGCGACGAGCTCTACACTAACGAACTCTACGTGACCTCCATGATATTGCGCTGAAAGCATGTTGCAAACGTATGTTTCATGTGTTTCAGATGCTTTAGAGGTATGTTGCAAGTGTTTTATATCGGTGTTGCAAAAGTAGATTGGGATGTTGCACTTGTTGCAATAGCTATACATATATGTTTCAAGTGTATTTTCAACTGTTTCATCTGTTTCAGACGTATGTTGCAAGTGTTTCATCTGGATGTTGCAAAAGTAGATCTAAATGTTGCATATACATGCATGTTACAAGCATATGTTTAAAGTGTTTTCAGTTGCTTGAAACGTATGTTTTAAGTGTTTTTATCTGGGTGTTGCATATATTTTGCAATGGTTACACACGTGTTTTTCTGGTGTTTCAAACGTATGTTGCAAGTGTTTCAGCTTTTTTAGACGTATGTTGCAAGTGTTTTATTTGAATGTTGTAAAAGTAGATCGGGTGTTGCACATATTGCAATGGGACCCACCTGCTGCAGCTGCTGAGATGCCATGCATGCGCGTGGAAAGCGGAGGGATGGAGTGCGGCGCATCAGCGGGCGTGGGAAGTGGAGGGGGATGGTAGCAGGGACGCAAGCAGTCTCCACTTGTCCGTGCAGCAGGGTGCAGGCACGGGGCGCAGGCGGTACCCCGTGTGCGTGCAGCAAATCTGGAGCAATCGTTTTCTATTGACGGGTGAAATCAGATATCGTTTTTGGTTGACGAGTGGATTCAGACAGCGTTATAAGGTAAATGGGAGCTGCGTCCGTCCGGGACGCTAGTGTCTTCCTTTAAGAGTGATTCTAACACAATCATTCGAGATAACGTTATAGGCCCATTTAGTACACAGAGCTCTCTCGCTCCAACAGCCCGGCCTCGCCAACGCGGCCCCTGCCGGGCCTGCCCGAACAGCCCTCCCCGGCGCGCTGGCGCCTGGCGCGATCGCGTAGGGCGCACGCAGCAGGAAAAGCCAGGCTGATCGGTGCTCCAAATTATTTTTTGCCCCGCGCAGAAGGTTCCGGAAGCAATGGACGCTTCCGGATACAAGGCGTTCCGTTCTCTCCAGCTGCGTATAAATTCCATCCCTCCGTGGCCCCTCCCGCACCGTCTGTTCTTGGGCTGTCGGCCTCCCGTTTTCCCCTGCTTCCTCCCCGTCTCTCTGCCTTCCTCCCCGTCTCTCTGCCTTCCTCCCAATACAAGAAGTCAGCACAATGACTCATATCCTTGGCCATACATGATTTTCTTCTTCCCCTCTGTTTTTGTTCCTGTTGTGATCTGTCGATTCTCGCAGAGGCTTTTCTTTTCGTCTCTCTTTAGGTCCTGCCAGATTCTTTTTCTTTTTGATGTTTTCTGTTGTAGCACCGGTGTGTTTCGGATGATGTTGCTGTTGTTGTCCTTGACCTGAGCTGGGGCTGCACGCGGCGACCAGAGGGAGCGCGACCGGCAGAGGGCGCAGGCGCGGCGGCCCGTGGCCAAGGGGCGCGACGACGGGCTCACCCCGGAGCAGCGGCGGGAGCGGGACGCCAAGGCGCTGCAGGAGAAGGCTGCCAGGAAGGCGGCGCAAGCCGCGGGAGGCGCCGACGCCAAGGGCGGCAAGAACGCCGGCAAGAAGTAGCAGCCGGGATCTTCGGATTTGCAGGACGTTTCTCCTGATCTGGCGAAATTAGTTGGGTTCTCTTAGCAGTTTTATTAGAAGATGATGGTGGAGAAAGCTATGTTCGTGTTGGAACTTGGAAGATCTGTATTGCTTGGATCTGGAATGCAATGCGATTTCGTCGGTGTTGTTACCTCGCTTTGCAATTGTTTTGCAGTAACGTAACGATACCGGAACAGAGCTGAAACAGCGGTTCACAGTAAAATTTATAGTACAGCAAAGATTTAAAAAAAAATAAGCACCTAATGTCGTTGGCACTTTACTTTGCAAGTGATTTGCTGTAGCGCGACAAGGCCCGTTTGAAGGTAATTTTACAAAAGGATGAGCTCATTGCCCATCAAAAGTTAATGAACATCGATAACCAAACACACGTTCCTTATCAAACAACTTCATATTCACAAAGGTTTCAGTTCGGTATTTACAAATTACAGTTTACCACTACAACACATGATCTTCTTTCCTTTTTTTTTATGAGCTGTGCTTACTTTTTTCCCGTGTAAAGATTGAGTATGTTTTTTTTACTTTTTGTAGCCCGCAACCACGAGCAGTAAATAAAGATCGCTCGCTGCACGATCGACTCAATCGACATCAGAAGCCTCTTGATCACGTGCACTGGTCCATTTCGCTACATGGCCATCCCAGGATGAGCTAACAAGCGTGGGCTCAAATGGGTGCCAGCTGCAGTCACGGATCGCCATTTGATGCCATTTCAGCTTCGCAACTTGCGATCCACTTACCTGCAACACGAAACGAAACTGAGAATCAACTGGCATTGTTTATCAATAGTAAATGGTGTTCTGTGTTCTCGTCAGATCATGCACAATTTCTCGGCAGGTAAAAAGAATTTCTTTATCCACTGCTGTGAAGATGAGGATGAGTTAATTTGGCATTTCAACTCTAATGGTGTTTACTCTTCACAATCCCTCTATCGAGTAATTAATTTCAGGGGTATTATCCCAGTTCATGTGCCTGCTGTTTGGAGCTTAAAAGTACCTTTTAGAGTACATTTCTTTTTGTGGCTCCTTTCTAAGAACAAAACTCTGACTAGAGATAATTTAAGCATTAGGAAGAAGATAGAGGATAGCTCTTGCCTCTTCTGCTCTGAAAATGAAACTGTTCATTTATTTTTTTGATTGTATGGTTGCCAAACAGATGTGGAGGCACCTTTCAGATATTTTTGGTAGGGAGCTGGGCTCCAATTTCCCGTCTATAGGACAGCTTTGGCTTAGCAACAAGAAATTCTTAGTTTGTAATGTTTTTAGTGCAGCAGCCCTGTGGGGGCTTTGGAAACTACGAAATGTTATTTGTTTTCAGGGAACAATTTGGAAGGATACGAGTCTTTTACTCTTGAAAATTGCCACAATTCTTCAAAACTAGAGTATCGTATGCCCACAACAGATGAAACAAGAGTTCATGACAAAACTGGAGGAACTGAAACGTGTAGCGACAAGTCCGATAAGAATGGATGGCTAGAGATGGTGAATGATCCTGGGAAGAGGTTCATGTTTCAGGAAGCACAAAACTGGAAGGGCCTTGGAGATACCAGAGAAAGCTAAGAAGTACCTGTCTTACAATCTGGAAACTGCCTTGGGTGGCAAGTCTGATCAGTGGTTCAGTCTAGTGTCTTAAAGTTGCTGTTTTGGCAGTAGTTTTGAGTGGTTTTTCAGTTTTTTCGTGCTTTTTTAAAACCTGCTGTATGCTTCTTGGAAAGGTGTTTTAACGCCTAAATGCTGTATGGATGTTATTGTCTTTGCTTAATGCAATGGCTGGGGCGCTGCCCTAAAATTCTAAACAAAAAGGCATAGGCATAGGCATGCATTCATCGAGCAGACAGACTACCACCAAGAAATGCTATGGTATAAATGAAGTGCGTGTCGGGAGGAAACATACCACATCATAGATGTGAACGCAGGAATCATACGACCCTGTATATATGTACTTTTGCCCAGTGCTGCAGAAACAAAACAAAAAACATCAATGACGTGCTGTGAGCACCTAGATATACTGTATAATTGGATAAATAGCACTTAAAAGATCGAAATCCTATTGGTTGCTCGTATGATAAGGAGACGTCACTAGTAGAACTGTCAATAAAATCATACCAGAATGGAGGTAAAAGGGTCACCTGTAAGCAGGAGAAAAGTAGCAACGGATCAATGTCCGGAGGACTGAATGTCCACGGTATGTCGCTAATGACTGATCATGCGGATGCTTTAACTGTTTATGCTGCTGCGGATACCTTGAATATCTGTGGTCCCAAGTTGGGGCTCCGTCTACACAACTGCATAGAAGAATAGATTAATTTTATACTGTGAGATGACTGGCCGCTGTTGAGGGTGACAATACATAATCCTCGTGTACATTAGACACATTTGACATTGGTGCCTTAACACACTCTCATTCCACATATAAGTTCATTTGGACTCGTACACATGGAGTAATGTGGGTGGTATTATGATCATATTGCCCATGAATCATTGTAAGCACATTTACAATGAAAAAAGGAGCAAAGCAGAAAAGAGAAGGCAAAGTGTGCCACATATTGCATATGAATTTATGTTGGTAGAAGAATGCGGATGGCTAGGTGGAGTGGTGGACTCATATTTAGATTCAGAGAAAGTACCTATCAGCATTGGACGTCATTTTCCTGACATCCCACAGTTTGGTTAAATAAAACTGGATATATACTCAAGTTCTGAAGCCAAATCATATCCTCTATTGACTACTCTTGTTTGGCTATTTGTGCAGGAGATGCGGGCTTTGCAGAGAGCTTGCAAGGTGACGTCAAAAGAAAATGAGAAGCTTGAGGTAACATCTATGGTAATAATTTTTAGGTTCTTTAGTTTGTATAAGCTATCCACATGCAAGATGATAAATGGTATAATTGTTTTTTTTAACTGTATAAATGGTATAATTGTTGTGGCCAGTATTATTTTCTCAGGTTCTTTAGTTTGTATAAGCTATCCACATGCAAGATGATAAATGGTATAATTGTTTTTTTTAACTGTATAAATGGTATAATTGTTGTGGCCAGTATTATTTTCTCCCACTCATCTGTCATTGGCTGATGGGTAGGATTGTAGGATAGATGATGGGCTACATTAAATGTAGTTTTCTCATGTTTATGTAGGGGAAAAAATCTTAAGTAAATATTTGGATCTAAAGTTCTGTGCAAAACTACTCTTAGATCATATTATCCTTTTGCTTAATACTGGCCATCCTTTTGCAAAACTACTGAATATGAAAGGGTCAGCATTTTCAAGAAACATATTGTCCTTTTGCTTAACCTAGATCGACGCTGATCTACATCATATTGTTGTGGGTCGATTAAGAGTCCTCTCTGGGGTCCTATTTTGAAGGAATTATTCGGAAGACAAGGACAGTCATGGAGTGATTGCACTGGTTTTGTAGGGACTGCATAGATAGATCAATGTGGCTTGGGTATGGTGTCATATGTTATTTGTCTAATATGCCTTGTGCCAGTGTCATTTCTTAAAAAATGGAGCCCTAACCTGGTTGTATGAGCAAAACACAGAACTTTCAGTGCTCAGTTCAGTGCTATGGAAACAGCTTTGACAAAGCACAATTATCTAAGTACTTCAAATTTGATAGAATTAACTTTGGCCTTAATGTGGGCCATAGTGTTAGCACGGGCAATATACTAGTATTTAGATTAAGAGAAAGTACCTATCAGCATTGGACGTCATTTTCCTGACATCCCACAGTTTGATTGCTTGGTCTTTTCCATTGGATATGAAACTTCGGCCATCTCCACGACTATCAATGTGTGTTACCCCTTGCAAATGTCCAGTCAAAACTCCGGCAGCTTGTCCTGTGGACAAACACCGCCTGTCCCAGACCTGCAGACTACAAAGGTCACATACTGCAGCACTGCTGAAATGAATGCAACTTAGAAGATTAAACATTTTCCTTTATGTTCCCAGGGAGATCTCAGAATATCCAGCCCTAAAGAACTGAAACAGGACTGCCAAAAATCCATAACTGACTATTGTTCATTCCACATCTTAT
Source organism: Saccharum hybrid cultivar R570 (assembly GCA_038087645.1). Taxonomy (NCBI): domain Eukaryota; kingdom Viridiplantae; phylum Streptophyta; class Magnoliopsida; order Poales; family Poaceae; genus Saccharum; species Saccharum hybrid cultivar. The sequence goes on from JAQSUU010000496.1 coordinate 24,265,346, forward strand.
CTCATTCTAACACATATAACCCGTCAACTATTTTTTGGCTCACATTAGCCCGCAAATTACTAAAATTAGGACACTTCAATCCCTAATAACATTTGTTTTTTTCTCCTTGTAAAAGTTGCGTTTTAAGTTTTGGTGATGGTAGATAACATCACCCAGTATGTTATGAACTAGTTTCATCCTGTTTATTATCATCAAACATTTTAATATCTTTGGGATTAAAGCAGTTTCAAGTGCTCCAACCTAATACTAATAGTCATCAAAATATTTCATAACATAGTCATCTATCATCATCCCACAAAATTTCAACTTGTAACGGTACCTGTGTAGAACAAAAAAAAAGGGGGGGGGGCCCTGAGTCAATTTTACTATAACCTCACTACCATCTAATGTCGCTACTAAGAGAAAGCAAATAATTTTACATGATTTAGAACAGCAACCTACCTTGCATAAAGTGTCGTCACTTCCTGAATATATGAGATGGCCGGTTTCATCAGCAAATGCTACTGTATTGACATCAGACTGGAAAGATCAAAATCGAATGATAACATCATTCTATATACCAAAACAGATAAATATGAAGTATAGAAATACTATCAAGATGGTAGACAATTCGCAGCCACAGAGCAAGCAAGAGAGGTTTCTGTAGCTGTGACAAAGACACATATTACTCCACTCTGTGGGGTGCATCATAAAAGATCCATATAGAAGTTTACATTCGTTTGCATTTGTCGTCCAACAAATAGCATAAACGGAAAAAGGCTACCATGATTGGAAACGTTTCCTATGTATATGGCCTAACTTATTTTGGCTACTATATCAAAGCAAAGGTCAGCTTCACCCCAGTGGACTTCCACAACAGTTCACTTCACACCCACAACTTTCAAAATGCTCTACCATTTACTTGGCAATCAACATGTAGAGGAAGTGGACAACAAGAAGAGGAACTCATCACCACCAAAGTTTTGAGTTCCTGGCTCCTAGCTATTTGTTCTCATTGTGCTTGTTGCTTTTCGTCTTTCTCCTTATCTCCTTTGTGCCCCTTTCGTTCTGGTCAGTCTGGAACGCTCTTCTTCATGATGAAAAACACGCCCAGCATGTTCTCAAGAAAATAGTCATAGGTTGTAGGCGCATAGCACAAGGTGAAGAGGGTGGCATTGGAGCTGGGGCCAATGGGAACCAAATTCGACATGTACTTTGCTGACAGAACCGTTGAGCTGCATATTCTCTTTTTTAATTTTTTTACCACAGCCCCAGTGCCACATTCCACTCCAAGGGGTTCACACATTGCAGTGCTGGTTGGGTTTGCGGTAATTCTGCTATAAGGTGCAAACTTCCCAAGAAGGATATTGAGTGCGGCAAATGGAAGGGACCAGAGAGGAGGAAAGGAGGACATTCTATGCTAACTATATCTGAGGATGCATATTGTCAGCGAGATGCAAGGTAGCATGAGCAGCGTAACCTGTCAAATTGTGATAAAATTGAAGAGGATTAGTGGTACAGCAGCACGAAATGAGTCATGGGAATAGATAGGGGTGTTTGACACTAGAAATGTGCCTTTTCTTTCTTAAAGATAGAAGCTAGCTAGAGGATACCTTTATAAACCCCTTCAATTTGACTTGAAAATACAGGCCACAACCACTCATCCACACCTTTCTCCAGCTCATAATTCAGTGACCTTACTTGATAGCTCATAAGCATTTCTCCATCATGTTCTGTTTCCATCCTTGGTGAGAGCCTCTCATATCTCTTCCATGAACTTATGCTTTCTCTGCTGCTTCTCTACAGCCAGTGGCATCTTCCCTCTACCCAGAACTAACTTGTCCCAAAGCAAGCATAATTAAATCTCTTAAAAAATTTGTGCAATGCAAGATACAAGTGTTCATAGGGGTTAGTTGAAATGAAATGTTAATCAGTTCTTGATTGGCGCCTCCGCACCTGAGGCACCATTGCCGACATTCTTCAGTGCACGAGAATTTCTTGTGGTTCATGTCTAGCTTAAAATCAACCAGGCGGGAACCATATATGCCAAATAGTGCACTTGGCTTCTTAGAACATCTCCAACTTGTTTGCTGCTGTCCAATCAGCTCCATAATCTTAAAGGGCCACAAATTTGGATACCATCAGTTCTGTAACCTCAAAGGGCCTAAAATTTCGATACAGGAAGGTCAAATCTGTACTTATGCAGTTATGCCCATGCTAGTAGCTCCCAAATTTAGCATGGCAGACATCCATGCCAGCAAAGGAAAATAAATCAAGCCAGAGGCTCCTGTGTCTTGTTTAAGCACACCAAATTAAATGACCCATACCACTAACCTGTTGTGAAATAGATCCATAAACAAGTACAAGTGGCCCTGGAACCCTGCTAGGATCCGAAGGGTACAAGGGAGTGGGAGTGTGGGACAACAGTTGGTGGATGCTGTTTGGGGAATTATTTTCCATTACTTGGCTAACCCTAGAAGGGTAGCTATATAGTTTCCATACATGGGCCACATGGGCCTTAGCCTCATGGGCCTAAACACATACTCCAACACCCCCCCGCAGTCTGAACTACCGTCGCAGCGGAGTTCGAGGCTGAACAAGAAAGAACACACAAGAAAGAACACACACACAACCCCCCACAGACGCAACTAGCCACCGGTGATGTTGAGGCTGGAGCGAAACTCGACGAAGGTCGAGGACGGGAGGCCTTTGGTGAAGATGTCCGCGAACTGGGAGGTCGTCGGAACATGAAGGACCCGCACCTCGCCTATGGCCACCCGATCACGGACAAAGTGGAGGTCGATCTCCACATGCTTCGTCCGCTGGTGCTGGATGGGGTTGGTGGAGAGGTAGACCGCACTGACGTTGTCGCAGTAGATCAGTGTGCTCCGGGAGGGCGGAGTGTGCAACTCCGCAAGCAGCTGCCTGAGCCAGGCGGCCTCCGCCACGCCGTTAGCAACGGCGCGGTACTCCGCCTCGGCGCTGGACCGGGAGACCACCGGCTGGCGCTTGGACGACCAAGACACCAGGTTGCCACCCAGGAAGACGGCGTAGCCGGAGGTGGAGCGGCGAGTATCCGGGCACCCGGCCCAGTCAGCGTCGGTGTAGACGACGAGGTCGGTGGAGGAGGCCCGGTGGAGGAGGAGGCCGTAGTCGAGCGTGCCCCGGAGGTAGCGGAGGAGGCGCTTGAGAGCCGTGAGGTGAGGCTCCCGTGGGTCATGCATATGGAGGCAGACCTGCTGAACTGCATAGGTGATGTCCGGCCTGGTGAAGGTGAGGTACTGAAGGGCCCCGGCGAGACTCCGGTACGCAGTGGGATCGGCCACCGGTGGTCCCTCAGCCTCGGACAGCTTGCCCTGAGTGTCGACCGGAGTGGAGCAGGGGTTGCAGTCAGTCATCCCAGCCCGCTCCAGGATGTCCCGAGTGTACTGTCGCTGGTGAAGTAGGAGCCCGGTAGGACGGTGCTCAACAATGACACCGAGGAAGTGGTGGAGCTGACCCAGGTCCTTCATCGCGAACTCCTGCTGGAGAGCGGCGATGATCCGGCGGAGAAGTGGCTCACTGGAGGCGGTGAGGACAATGTCATCAACATAGAGCAGCAAGTATGCAGTGTCAGCTCCATGGTGGTAGACGAACAGGGACGTATCAGACTTGGCCTCCACGAACCCCAGGGTCAGCAAGAAAGCGGCGAACCGGTGGTTCCACGCCCGAGGTGCCTGCTTGAGGCCGTAGAGGGACCTGTTGAGCCGGCAGACCATGTCAGGACGGGTGGTGTCGACGAACCCCGCCGGCTGACTGCAGTACACCGTCTCGGTGAGAAGGCCGTGGAGGAAGGCGTTCTTGACGTCCAGCTGGTGGACGGGCCAAGACCGAGCAAGCGCCAGCGATAGCACGGTACGGACAGTGGCCGGCTTGACCACCGGGCTGAAGGTCTCATCGTAGTCGACGCCAGGGCGCTGAGTGAAACCCCGGAGGACCCACCGAGCCTTGTAGCGCTCGAGAGAGCCGTCGGCCCGGCGCTTGTGGGTCCAAATCCACTTGCCGGTGACGACATTGGCGCCCGGCGGCCGGGGCACCAACTCCCACGTCTGGTTGGCGAGTAGCGCGGCGTACTCCTCTTCCATCGCGCGGCGCCAGTGAGGATCCAACAGGGCGTCGCGGACGGAGGAGGGTACCGGAGAGACCACCGCGTCGCCGGTCGAAGCCTCGAGGGCGCGAGGCGGCAGGGTGCCAGCCGCGTGTCGTGTCACCATCGGGTGGACATGCCGCGGGTGTCGGTGAAGCAGCGGCGGGTGGTAGACCGGCGGGGCACCATGGGCCGGCGGGGACTGTGGCGGTGGTGTCGGTGTCCCCGGTGGAGAAGGGAGCGCGAGCGGCGGCGGCCGTGGCCTACGCTGGTACACCCGTACCGGCGCGGCGAACCTCGACGGAGGTGCCGGGGCAGGTGCCGGGACGGGATCCGGCGTCGGCGACCGACACGACCCCCCCCCGGGGCAGAAGCGGGGGACGAAGGCCCCGGGTCTGCACCAACCGGAGAGGACGGGACCGCGCCCGAGGACGACGGACCCGGACCCGCTAGGGATCCGGGACCGGGGGTCGGCCCGGCGCGCAGCGAAGCGGTACCTGCAGGAGGCCACGAAAAAGGTGGCTGGACCACCGGGTCAGTGGGAAACAGGGAGGGTGAGGCAGATACCGGAGGGGTGGTAGTGCTGGAAAAAGAAAAGACGGACTCATCGAACACCACATGGCGAGAGATGAGAACCCGTCGGGAGGTAAGGTCAAAGCACCGGTACCCCTTGTGATCCGGGGAGTACCCGAGGAAGACACAGAGCGTGGAGCGAGGGTCCAGCTTGTGGGAAGAAGTGGCAGCGGTGTTGGGGTAACACGCACACCCAAACACGCGGAGGTGATCGTACCGGGGCGGGGTACCGAAGAGGGCGTGGTGAGGAGTGGGAGCGGGACAAGCCGCGGAAGGAAGGCGGTTAAGAAGGTAGGTGGAGGTGTGCAGGCCCTCAGCCCAGAAGCGAGCGGGAAGAGAGGCCTGAAACAGAAGGGTACGCACGGTGTCGTTGGTGGTGCGAATCATCCGCTCAGCCTTGCCATTCTGGGAAGAGGTGTATGGGCAAGACATGCGGAGCTGAACACCGTGAGAGAGGAAGAAGGCACGGGAGGCGGAGTTGTCGAACTCGCGACCATTGTCACACTGGACGGCCTTGATGGTGAGGCCGAACTGGGTGGACACCCAAGCGAAGAAGTGGAGAATGGCGGGGAAAGCGTCAGACTTTGCACGAAGAGGAAAAGTCCAGGAGTAATGAGAGAAATCATCAAGCAGCACAAGATAGAACTTGTAGCCAGAAACACTGATGACAGGAGAGGTCCATAGGTCGCAATGTATAAGATCAAAGATGTGAGCCGTCTGGGAAGAAGAACGATGGAAAGGAAGACGGACATGACGGCCCAGCTGACACGCATGACACAAATGCTCATCGTGAGTCCGAGGACACCGAATGTCAGAACTACGACTGAGCTGCATCAGGGCATCACGACCAGGATGGCCGAGGCGCCGGTGCCAAGTGGTGGAGGAAGGAGTGGTGGCGAAAGCAGCTGACAAGTGGGTCGGCGAAGAAGACGAAGGTGACGCTGGGAAGCGAAGGGTGTAAAGGGGACCCGTGCTGTCACACCGAAGCAGAGGACGGCGGGAAGCCAAATCTCTGACAGTGAGGCCGGAAGAGTCAAACTCCACAGAACAGGAATTGTCAGCAGTAAACCGACGAATAGAAAGAAGGTTGTGAACCATAGAAGGTGCCACAAGAACATCAGGAAGACGAAAGGAGCCATGAGCGCCGGCGGCACCCACAGACGTGACAGGAAGGCAAGACCCATTAGCGACCATGATGGATGAAGGGTGATAGGAAGAAGGAAGTTGAACGGAAGAGAGAATAGTGGGGTCAGGAGTGGTGTGGTAGGTGGCACCCGAATCGGCGATCCACTGTGGGCCGACAGGAGTTCTGGGGGCCATTGTGCTGAAGGAGTGTGCCAAGGCCGCCGAGTCCCAACCGGGCGAGGCGCTGGAAGGTGTAGCCCATGGGAATGCTGCTGGTTGAAAACCGGGAGAAGCAGCAGCGAGCATGGTGGCGGCCGGCAGGCGAGGCTCACCCCCGGGAGTCTGGAAGGACCCTGACGGGTCATGGAACCGAGAACCCCCACCACGTCCCCGTCCGCGACGACGGTGTCCGCCACGGCCCCCCCACCCCACCCCCGCTCGGCCCGGGGGGAGAACCCACAAGAAAGGACGGCGGCGTAGGGGACGGATGCGGTGCCCAGGCCTGGCCAGTGCCCGCGCCAGAGGTGAGCGGCGCGAGTGGGTAGCCCGCGCCGGCGGGCAGCGCTGGAGGGTGGCCGGGCGATGCCGGGGCCACGCCAATGGCGGCCGGAGCCCAGGAAGGATAGGTGGTGGTCTGCGGTGCCCATGTCGCGGGAAAGAGGGGCGCAGAAGCGGAGGGGATGGTCGAAGGCAGCAGCGCGGGTGGGCGGGCCGCACCAGCAAAGGGAAGGGCGGTCCCGACAGGCACACCGGACGCAAGGCAGTAGCCAGCCTGCAGGCCAGGGGTCGGCCATGCTGCGGGAGAAGGAGGAGCAGCAGCCAGCATGGGCGCGATGACCGCGTCAAGCGAGAGAGGGAGAGCGGCAGCAGTAGCCGGCGGCTGGAACCCCGGCGGTGGGCCGACAGGAAGTGCCACCGGTGGAGGAAGGACTGCTGCCGGGGCTGTGAGCCCATCCGCGGCGTCCCCCACCGCCCCAAGGTTGGGGATGGTAGCCAGGGCTTGAGCAGCTCCAGTGCCCATGGCCCAAAGGGTGGGGGCGGCGATTGCTGGAGACAGAGAGATGCGGGTGGCTCCAGAGCCCATGGCGGCTGCAGGAGGAAGAAGGCCGGGCCCTGTGGCAGCAGCGGCTGTAGGAGGAAGAAGGCCGGGCCCTGTGGCAGCAGCGGCTGTAGCAGCGGCTGTAGGAGGAAGAAGGCCAGCGGCTGTAGGAGGAAGAAGGCCGGGCCCTGTGGCAGCAGCGGGCGGAAGAAGTGGCGCCCCGATGGGAGGAGGAGGCCCGGCGGCCATGGCGGCGCCTGGAGGCGCAGCAGCGCCGCCTGGAGTGGGCGCGCCCCCTGGAGACGCAGCAGCAGCCAGGGCGGACGGATCGGTGAAGCCCAGGGCGGCAGCAGCAGCCTGGGCGGACGGATCGGTGAAGAAGAGGGCGGGAGAAGGAGCTGGGGGTGGTGGACGGGTGGGGAGGAGGGAGAGAGGGGCGCCAGGGAGGCCCCCCATCAGTGGCGCGGCCGGAGCTGGAAGGCCACGGCCGGTCAGGCCAGCGGCGGGTGTAGCCCCGACGGGCGGCGCGCCGGCGGGAGGAGCCCCTCCAGAGAGCTCCTGCGCCCAGGAAGGAGGAGATCGGGTGGGGAAGTAGGAGTAGAGGGTGGGAGGAGGTGGAGGACGGCCATCCATGGGGGCAAACGCCGGCGGCGGCCTGGCCAGGCAGGTGCGGCGGGCAGAGAAGAGAAGGAAAGACCTAGGCTGTAGATACCATGTTTGGGGAATTATTTTCCATTACTTGGCTAACCCTAGAAGGGTAGCTATATAGTTTCCATACATGGGCCACATGGGCCTTAGCCTCATGGGCCTAAACACATACTCCAACAGATGCTACATGCTTATGTTATTTGTCAATGGATTACCTACAAACCCACCGGGGGGGGGGGGGGGTTAATACTTATAGGGAATGTGCAAAGCCTTAGCTCTCTAATTATTCTTGTCGCCTGGGAGATCTGGAAACATAAGAATGCCATGGTCTTTGAAGGTGCTAGACTAAACATTCAGAATCTCCTTCTCACAGTAGCTAATGAAAGCAGCCTATAGTGTTTGGTTGGCACCTCAGCCCTCCACGAGCTCCTCCTTAGGTCGCTAGGCCCTGACCCTTGAGGGTGGTTGGAGGTGGGCTGGTTGTGGTCGTGTTGTGTCCCTTAACTTGGCATGCCTTTTTGTAGTCTCGTGTGTGTTCGTACCTTTTCCCTTCTTAATGGATGACACTATGACACACAGCTCTCCTGCGTTGTGCGAGAAAAAAAAAAAGGGAATGTAACCCCTTCTTGTCCACTGAAAGCCTCTCCCTCCCATGGAAGGGATGATCCCGGGATATCCAGCTCTGGTCTTCATCCCTCCATCCTATGGCAGCCCTTTCTCTGACAGAGGGTACTGCGTTCTGACTTGGGAGAGAACTCAGCTGGGACCCCTCCTGTCCTTTGGCACCCCCAAAAACCATTCTTCTGCTGATGGATTCTAGGGAAAACTATCCTCGTCGCTGCTTCCCAGACCCATCGCGGGGAACCAACAGAGAATCCCTTTGGTGAACGCTGAGGGGGGCTTCCTCTGATGGCTGCTTCTCTCTAGCTAGCAACGTCCAGAAGGACCCCTTTCGGGACATCCTCCGGGGACCTCCTTCCTCCTTCCAAGAGCCTCCAGGAATCAAGCAATGGCCCACTTCCCCAACACTACCTTTGGGAAGGACATAACAATTGCATTTGTGCAAAGCATCAACGAATTTTCTTGGAGCAATCAGATAGCAGAGCATAACCAAATTAAGAAAATAGAGTTGTAGATCAACCTCAATCTCCTGAGAGTCAGATGTGAGCTAGAAAAAAGGACTCCATGTAGATGTAGCAGATGTAATTTATTACCTCCGTTCCTTAAGTTTGACTAAGTTTATAGAAAATGTTATTAACATTTATGACTCTAAATAGGTATGAAAATATACTTCATGGTGAATCTGGTTATAATTATTAGATATCATACATATTATTTTTTTGTATGTATTTGGTCAAAGTCGAGATAGATTGGAATTGCATCCTTTTTGGGATGGAGGGAGTAGATCAAATGAAAATCAAAGGAAATATAAGCAAGAAAGTAAGCAATTTTCATACTGTATGAGCAGGTAAACGTAATGTCAATTTGTTTGCTTGAAGGTCATAGACATATATTGATTCATCATTGCTGCCGGCAACAAGTTCCCGTCCATCAGAGGAAAATTTCACGGAAAATATTCCAAACGAATATTGAACATCTTCATGCTGTGAGAAGTCCAATCCATCATGGATGTCCTGCAGAAAGATGTAAAATTGTAATTACTGTTGACTAAGTATAATAAACAGTGAAGGTATTGCAACTGCTTGCAAGCACCCAGAGTAATTAACTACTAAACAAAGTGAATATCATCCCTAAATACATGTATATAAGTTTTATCACGTAACTGAGCTCATCAATATATTCCTAGGTTCATCAATTAAACTGAATGGTAAACACACTAGGGGAGGACAGGTACATCTCGTCTTCTAATATTTAGCACCATCCAGCTGATGGATTGAATGCCAATTTTAAGACATAAAAAATAAAAAGTTAATGAATTGGCTATTATTATACCAAGAAACAACTCCTAAATCCCCAGAGGTTCCTTGACTAAAATAGGTTTGGTGCTTGTATACTTTGCTCTATTTATTCACAATGGAAGTTAAAATGAAATGCAGTTATGGATGATTAACATAAAAATCATATTATTGAAGAAACATGTTTCTACAAAGTCATTGTTTGCTGTGCAACTAGTCATGTGAAAGTCCAAAGCAAACCCAACTGTATCGACTGTTTGATCATAACAAACTCAAAAAGCAAATGAGTGCAAATTACAAGAACCTAGTAAGAACTCACAGTGACATTAGCATAGGATTCTCTTGCAGCATTTCCAACATTGACAATATGGATAATAGGTGCCAGACTAGAGTAGGCCTGCAGATTTATAATGAAAACAATTATTCAGCCTGATAAGCAAGCAAAAATGGGGAGCAAGAGAGAACATTCCAGACTGATGAAGTACATATATACATAAATGATAATATGATATGCAAACATAAAAAGCTAGAATGCATTTTGAAACATCCAAGACATGCGCATACCAACAAACAAAATATGTAACATCATGTCATGAAAGGACCACATGGACTAGACGAAGTCTAAAATAGTAAAATGTCCCCACAATCTTCATTGTCCTACAGGTACTTGCAGTCATTATAGTGTATTGTATTTAATGGTTAGAACAACTTCGATACATTTAATCTTGGTAGCCAGACACAGGTAAGGTCCGTATTGCAAAATTCGTTTTTAGATACTAGCCCCTTTAGATAATTGTCCACATGAAACATCCATTTCCCAACTTCAACATGTTTCCACTTGAAGAACTGGAAGCTACTCTCAAAAGGAAAACGTTGTTGTAAAACATGTAACCACATCTGATACTCTTCGGTTTACTCACATCTGTTAAACAGAGTTGCATATTGAATATTTCTTCTCCATAAGAAGAATAATGAAAGATATTTATCTACAATGATGACCGATGAAAAGTGAATAAGGGTGACACTAAACTTGTGAAAAGCCAGGAGAAACTTACAAGATACCGCTGATCAGGTGATAAGGATACATCACTGATTGTCCATCTCAAACACCTAGAATGAATGTCTTTGTGTATGCTCCAGCCTCTATCAGCATCATATATTCTTATGTGACTTCCCTGAAAATGAAAAGAAATGTTATACAATTTTAAAAAATGCATAACATAGTGGCAGAAAAAGTAAACTAAACACCGGGAAATTCTGACTTGAACTTGCTAAAAACCTCGATTATTGTTGGTTGAGCATAGCATACCTGAAAACCAGCAACAAAAAGAGTACCATCAGCAGAAAACTGTGAAACATAAGCACGAGAATCCATCCTATCCAATAATTCAGGGCCATTCATTGGAACATAGCGACCTAGAACAAATGCACGGTCACAAGAAGAGAACATCCCCTTTCCAGAACAATCAATTTCCCTTCGAGATAATAACTTGGCCGTTGATATTAAGCCTCTGTTGGTATCCATGGACTTGTACCTTTCAGTAAGTCTTGATCTCATTCGTGTCATATGAAAAATATCGTTGTGCAGTTTTGCAAACTCATCGTTCACTTGAACTGAGCCAGATCCATCAGTATTCTGCCCTTCAGGCTCATAATATTCATCTTCTAGCCTACTCATGCCATAACCCATTCTTTCAGGCTGATGTATTTATCGATTCTCTCTGCAAACGCCTATCAATATTCAGATTCAAAGGCTTGCTTATAAAAATTGGAAAGATTCCAAGGAACAACGAAATTTGCTACATCTTTGCAATTGCATAAAAAGGCACATATCACGTGAGAGCAGCTTAAGTGGCCGTGATCGTTGAATGTGCTTCGATTAACTAGAATTCACAAGACCAATTCAAACCTCTGGTTTCTACTCTATATACACCCTATAACTTGTGGTATTGCATCATAAAATATATCAAAACAGTGAAACTGCATTTGCGAACGTGCAGGAACAAAGGTTTCACTACTGATAGTTATCAGAGGCAAATCCAGTAAAGGGCATGGGTATACACATGTAGACCCGATAATTCTTGCCAAAAATTAGAGTTAGTAGGCATAATACATGTACACTACACTTGTAATTACATCATATTCGAATACAAATAGCTTAAGTTAGGGGAAGAAAAGGGGTAGGCGTACCTGGTGGGTGCTCGTCACCGGCGAAGGGCCCAAAGAAGACCTGAGCAACTGGCGTAGGGCGGCAGCCGCTGTCGCCCAGTCGTCGCCACGAGCCCGCGAGAGAGCGAGCGAGAGGAAGAGCGCGCGCACGCCTGGGGGGCGGGAGAACCACGCGAGAGCGAGGAAGAAGAACTGGTCACTGGAGTAGCCTGGGCGGACGGGATAACAAAAAATGCGGAACGAGATCGTCTGCAGTTGGCCAGAACAACTTGTGTCTGCAGTTGATGGATATCTGGCCGTTCACTGGTATCCAACGGTGATAGACTGTGCGCTGCCCCCACGCTGCTCGCTGGGCTTCGGCCCAATATCAGCACGGCTCCTCTTCACGCAGAGGCCGGCATCGCCGAGCGTCGCGGTGGCGGGGAGGTAAACGCCGGCCTGGTGAGGAACGGGTTGACGAGACTAGACACGGCGCGGCAGCTTCCTTAGCGATGAGGTTCGTGCGTGGTGGCGGGGAGAGGAGCGGTGCCGTTCATGACGAGGACGGGAGCGCCGCGCCGCTCCGGTGACGCGCATGGCGATGACGGAGCCGCCGCGCCGATATGGTGCCTGCAACGGCGTCGGAGGAAACCACCACCGGCACCAACGGTGCGCGCGCGCCACGCCTGACGAGGACGGCAGCGCCGATCCGGTGTCCTGACGACTACGGGAGCACCGTGGCGCTCCGGTGACGCGTCCGGCGATGACGGAGGAGCGGCGCAGCTTGGGAACGAGAAATGCCGGCGGATGTTTTTAACAATTTTTTTTGTTCTTCCTCAATCAATTAAAAAAGATGCAATTATAGGTTTGGATGAAGTCAAATATAGTTTTTTTTTTTGAAAAGAAGTCAAATACACTTAAAATTGACTAAGTTCATAGAAGATAGAAAATATTATAAACATTTGTGACTCCAAACAGATCTAAAAATATATTCCAGAATTAATCTAATTATATTTATTGGGTATTATAATTGTCAATATGCCTTTTTAATCGATTTGGTTAAATCAAAAAAATATTTGATTTATAAAAAAATGCATTCTCTTTTTATGGAAAGAGTAACAACCATTGAGCGATTAACTAGTTCTCTAAATATATGATGGATAAATATATTTTCAAGTTCAGCCATTCTATGTCGAGAATACATCAAATTACAATTATTACATGAAGTAGAAAATACACCACATGTTGCTGCAGAGATTACGAAGAAAATATTTGAAATGAAGTTAAGAGATATAGATATATGTGGATAACCTGCAATTAGAAGTTCGAAGTTAGCGGGATAACATGGCTATTATTAGGCGATGATGTGGATGGCTTGCAAGTTGAGATAAACTTGTAGCGGGGATCATCACCTTAAGAGATAACATAAATATAGATATAGAATACCCACCCATTATCACAAATGAGACACTAAGGGTATGTAGTCGAGACATCATAAACCAACCCATGATACTGATGTATGCTACAAGAACAAAAAACCAAAAAAGCAGAGCAAAATCGCCGACATTCTCCTTGTGTCATTAGCTTCCATGGCTTTTTCATGACGTTGACTCCACACGAACAAATCATGCCATAAAACGGTTGAATACAAACCATAGTTTGACTCAAATCCAACATAGGAGAAGACGAACAACACAAAATGTGACTGACATGTGTTTTACAACTCAAATACCATGTGAGATAGTCGCAAACTGAATGACCATCGTTGTCTTAGCCATGAAGACTTGGGTAGTGGATTGGCGTATCACGCAAAGGATATTCTTATAGACTAAAGATACAACAAAGTGAATGCAAGCTTGGTATTTGAAGACATTCACTGTAGTCTTGTAAGTGCAATCAAACCCTAATTGTGGGTTTTTGTGATAATGACCATGTAATTAGAGAACTAATGATATTTATCAAGATGACGAGCAGGTGACTCACAAAAAGGATGTTATACATGATGGAGGAGCCCCCAATTACAAAAGATGATGGCATCAAGCTCAAAAGGAGGTTTATTTCATTTTACATTTTGAATTTAAGTATAGGAAAAGTTGCACTATAAAGGGGGACACAATGCTTAAGTCAACATGTGCAACCAAGCGCTTAATCTTACACTAAAGCATCCTCAAAGTTCACCCAAGACAGCCAGCTCAACACTCCTTTATCTCTTGCTGATTGGCTTGGTGTGGTAGTGTCGCACCCAAAGCGCGGCTATGCTGTATACACTACTAGGGAAGTGCTCATCAATGACGCTACACTTTCGTCACTGAAGACTCTAAAATCGTCACCAAGGATCTTCTGTGACGAACTTGTGACGAAATGGGTTTCGTCGTGGAATGAGCGTCATTGATTGTCTACAATGACGAAACGACTATTTTCGTCATAGATGTGAATTCATTCGGTGACGAAATGACCATTGTCACAGAAACGAGATCATTCAATGATGAATTGTATTCGTCACCGATGTGTCCCGGTTTTCGTCATAACATGCTATTTTGTCAGGCTACCAAACGACGTTTGCCACGCTGGCAGCTGACGTGTTTTGCGCACGTGGCACGTCGACGTGGCAAGTTGACGTGGCTTGACACATGGCAGCTGACGTGGCTTGACACGTGGCAGCTGACGTGGCCGGTGACGTGGAGGGTCGTTGTGTCGCTTTTTTATGGGCCACGTGGCACGCTATGATTACTCCACGTGGCTTGCTTTGATTGGTTGCCATTTTCATCACAGAACCTAGAATTTTCGTCACAGATCAAATTACGATAAAGTCACAGAACCTAGAATTTTCGTCACTGATCACATTACAATAACATCACAGAATTTTCATCACAGGTGTACATGCTATTTTTTGTACAAAATGCAAATAATATTAAAATGACCAAATGCTTCCATAACTTAACAGATCCAGTATTCCAATCACCATACAACTGACTCAACACTACTAAACTCAGTTCATATATAACTAACTTGACATCACATTCCAGGTTTTAGTTTCATCTCAGTTCACATGAACATCACAACTAATAATATAAAGTTGCCAAGCACCAGCAACATAGGTTTTAGCCTAAACAAAATCAGCAAGCAACACAAACCCCTTGCCAAGCACCAGCACCAGTACCAGCAACACAGACCCCTTGCTACCACAGACCAGCAGCAACTCAGTTCATGTCGAAGAAGCGTTGTTGAGGGACAAGATACGCTTGAGCAGCGCATTGTTCTCCTCCATTGCCTTTTGGTTTACCTCTGTCAGCTTCTTCATCTCCTCCATCTCCCTTTGTGTCCTCTCCAACTTTTCCTCAGCTTCTTCACTTCTCTTCTTGAGCTCCTCGATTTCACCTTGTACAACAGCCTTAGCTTCAGCTGCTAGTTGTTCTCGAAGCTCGCTTTCATTTGGTGCTGCTGAGTTGGAGGATGCCACTGGTTTCATGCCAACATTATTTAGGAAAATATTTGAGCTATTCTTGGAGAGTGCCTGGGACACAACCTGCACACTAGATACTCCGGTCTCACCTTCAGCAACAGGTGCTGCCCTCAAAGCTTCCATGTTGGCCTGAAACAGCAATGAGCCATCATTAGTTCATACTTATTGCATTAAAGTGAGGTGCAAATATCACACATGATGTATTTTTAAAAATATAAACAGCAAGATTGTGTCTTCCCCTGATGTAAACTTTTTCTTTTTTCATGGAGTTCAATTGATGGCTTTATTATAGATATTTATCATACTGTAGACTAAATCAGGTCTAGTTTTGGTTGCTATCAACCCTTTCAACAAAGTTTCACTGTATGGTAGTGAGTACATTGATGCATATAGAAATAAATCAATGGACAGTCCACATGTTTATGCAATAGCAGATGCAGCACTTTGGGAAATGAAAAGAGGTCAGACCACAAATGTTGATGCAAGAATCTTGGTTGTGCAGCTAAATTTGTGCCTAAGTGTTCTATTCCTTTTAAGATGAAGTCACCCAATCTATAATTATAAGGTGGGCAGTTGTAGGTTTTATCTTGTAGGTTGAAGATGCACAACTGCACAAATTATCCAACTAATAGAAAAAATGGCACACCGAAACAGATGTCAGGACTTACCACTGCGTCTCTTGCTGGTTCACTCAGACCATGTTTAGAGCTGGTATGGCAGGTCTTGAAGGCCTCCACCACATCAAGTTCTTCATCTTGCTCTGTGCTGGGTTCTACATTGTTCATCTGCTGCTTCTGTTTCATAGATAATCAATTATAGCAAAGTTTTATCAGTCTTATGAAACAAAGTTAGTCTTATGTACTGAATAAATTCCTTACATATGCATGCAAGTGTGCCACATAGCTGCGAGAGCCGGTAGTCTGATGGTACTTGACTTTACTGCGATTAGTCTTGTTCTTTTCACTTGTTTCCTAAAATATAATGACATGTGAGATGAGATCATAGGTTAAAAATGAGAAGATCCATTGCAAACTGAATGAGATAGAAGACAAGATACTCATACCATGTTCTTTGGATTAGTCCACTTTGCAGTCAGTGCCTGCCACTCTGCATCAGACATGCATGAAACTAGAGAAGTTGTCGGAATCTCATTTGCAGGTACACCATTGAAGTACTTCTTCAGCCGATAGCGCATTTGTCGCACCCCAGAGCGCAGCATATCGGTGCAAGCTTCCTCTGTTGGCTTGTGCCTATCGTTAATGGCCAAGCGCCCCTAGTCATTTGACAATTCCACATTTAGTTGGTCAATTCAGGTTAAGAAGATATACAAGTCAACCATAGGAAAACAGTAAGGCACTTACAGAGAGCTTTCCCACAAATTCGTCGTAATATTTCTTGTCATTCTTGTACAACTTCCAATGAGGTAGGATAGGAACCTTATCCCGAATGATTACACCAGACTCAGATGCAAACTTGGCTGCTTGAACAGGTTCATGAGGCCTTCTTTTGCCTTGAGCAACAGATATGGGCAGTCTGTGACCCATAGCTTTTGTCATCCTCTCTAGCTGTGCTCCCTTAGTGGGTGGCCTAGGTTTCCTTGGGGCTCGCTGTGCAGGACCTACAAAACAGAATTTGCATTTAAATGCTTTATTTTCATGCAAATCAGCCAAAGAGATGACATATTGGAATGACAAAGAAACTATAACTTGCCTACAGTGTCTTCCTCTGCAAGTACGTTGTCTTCATCAGCACGTGTCATGTCTTGGCCACCAGCTCCATTGGCTTCCTCTGCGGATGTAATGTCCTGAGCACTAGCTACATTGGCTTCCTTTGCACCAGCTCCATTGCCTTGCTCTGCACCAGTCCATTGCCTTCCTCTACATTCTGCCCATCTCTCACTGATAGTTGAAGCCTTTTTGATGATCTTAATTGGGCCATAGGAGGTTGCACCTGTGAACCTTCAGGTGCCCTCACTCTCTTACCAGTCCTAACTCCTGGCGACATGTTGGGACTTGTCTTCTTCTTCTTTGAAGAGATGACTTTTCGCCTATACTTTGGAGGAGACTGTGGAAAACAAATCAAGCAAGTCATGTGCATTAATAAGAAAGAGCATATATTAAAGAACAGGTATGAAAGAAAGAATATGTATCTAAAAAGCAAGGGCATATATTAAAGAACAGATTAAAAACACTTGAGTAGCAATGCAAATATTCCCCATCCAGTACTTTGAAGATAGAAGAAGCACCTTAGTGGGTTGTGGATGCGCATCATCATCACTATCTCCTTGATCATCATTTTCAAGGAGATACTCCGATGTATCCGAATCTTCACTACTTATTTTCTAGTTTGCTGAGTTTTTCCCCTTCTGATTTGCAGATTGTGGAAAAGAATTTAATAATTCAGCACATAGTTTTTTCAATCCAATCGCTTCAAACACCTTATCATTCTCCGCCACGCGTGCATCCCGCCTTCTCTCATAATCAGTTTTTGGAGGTTCTTAAAAGAACAAGCAAATTGTGTCTATTAGAGAATAAAAAGGAGAGAACTAAGAGCTAAGAGTTAGTAATAGTAGATGCTAATTAGAAAAGAGGTAGGAGCTATTAGTGGCTGCTGAAGAGCTAAGGGATAAGAGGTGATAGGTTATAGGCAAGATGCTAGGTTCCGCCATTCTGAATACCATAAAGTTCTAGTTAGGCTAACTGAAACAATAATAGGAACCAAGTATGCCATACAATGGAGACTAAAATCTCGGTGAAACACAAAGTTGCATAATATATATAAGCAGTAGAATACATATGTTAACACCATCAGCTGATAGCATAGAGATCAACACTTGTTTTTTACTCAGAAATAATGAAGTACATTACTATTAAATCAAGGCTACAGAGATCAAGAGCATCAGAGTGCCAGCTGATTCAGTATGATACTATTGAGTTTCTATTCAGAATCTTCTCAGCAAAGTCAATTGTTTGTGTGGGACGAATGAAAGTTTCTGATAACATATGTACAGAAAAGACGTGCTATATAGACACTGGAATTTAACTTTAAGAGTTGAATTGCATTTCCCCATATACAATAAGTTCACAATTTTGCACTTACGGCACAATGCAGAACCTACAGGAATGAAACTGAAGTAAAAACTATAAGTGATATGATATCTATGATCATATTGGATCATTAAAATTTAACAAGGCAATTTTTTCTTTTGGTTGCTTGCTACTGCAGTAGGTTGTAACCAATAATTTTAAATTTCAGAAAAGACTGTCCTACAACAAGACACCACAAAAACATGTTTGGAATTATACCTTTTCCTCTTAGTGCATATGTATGATTCTACAAGAAAATTGCACATCTACTCTTGTTGTAGTAGTACACCTTTAAATATCAGGACAAAAATTAGTAAAGAATCCTACAATGTAAATTTGGGTATTTTTAAGGAAAAACAATATGCTGTGTTGCATGTAAAAGGAGTAATGTTGTTAGGTGATTAGCTTTTGATCCTCATCCAAACACAAAGTTATATGTATATATTTCAGTTTATCTTTTTATTCACATGGTACAATTGTACTCAATATAAAGATTTCATTGGTTCACTGCCATTCTGCACCACGCCAAATTAGAAAAAAAAACAGAATCTGATTCAGTTAATCAGATGCAATTTATCCAGCATCTAGTAGGAATATTCCCTGTGGTGGATATCCATGGCAAGAAACCAAATGCATGGATGATCATCTCTCACCATGGATATTCATCTAACCAAACACAGCTTGTGCAAACTAAGAGGGACCACGTAATTTCTAGATTGGACGATAATAGGAATTCTAAAATGCATTTTTTTCTTATTAATCATCATTTAGTGCAGCCTAATACAATTAAAATGCCAATGACATGAGGATAAGAGTGAGAATTATAGTTTTAGAGGAGCTAGTTCGGCTGACAGAAAACAATCTAACAGATACTATAAGTTGTTTCTTCAGCAAACAGAAAAATCGATAGAACCACCACCACCCAAATCCCAGTGCACCCTCTTCATCACTGATGGTACAGAAAATTCAGCTAGGTCTAGTTACATGAAAATCGGGTCTATTTTGATCAGCTAGGTCTAGTTACATGAAAATTCAGGTTTTAAAAATCCAACCTCGATTAGAAACCATTTCAACTGATGTACATAATTGATCACAAAGCACTCGGTACTAGCAAAAAAATAGTACTAACACTTCAATAAAAATCAGAATACATCAATCCTGCAAATATAGACTAGCTCACCTAGATCTTGTTGTGCAGGTCGCTTCCTACCTTGACCCCTCGTTGCCACCATTGGGGTTGTGGTCGTCAAAGGGGAAGAAGACCCGGTGCGGTGACCCCTAGTCGATGGGGAAGCAGACCCACGGTGGCGGCGGCGGCCCAATATCCGGCGGTGATTAGGGCTAGGTTTACCCGAGAGAGAGGTGGATGGGGCGAGAGAGGTGCATGGGGCGAGAGAGGGGGTGCGGCGGTTGTCGGCGTGGACCGAGCTCGTGGGTGGCGACGCAAATCGGCGATGGTGGATTTCTTCCTGAGGTGGCTACTACGGTTTGAGAAATGGGCGGAAGAAGACGAGTGGGCGAGGGGGTGAGGAGGGAGTGGGGAAAATGGGTATAGTAGCGGTGTTTTTTGGCGGCTTCTTTTTTTGGGATGACCTGGGGAAATGATTTTTTGGCGCTCCCTCCCGTCTGTTTTGGCGCCCCCCGAGGTAATGATTTTCGGTCACGCTTATGTTAACAGTTTAACTCAAATGGCGCTCGAGAGCTGACGAAAACACTTGAGTAGCGCGATGGTAAGACACTCTAAGTATCTTCTTGAGCTCCTGGGTTCGAACCCAATGGGAGCCATTTTTTTTGGTTTTCTCAGATTTTTTTTGTTCATAATTTTTTCTCTATGTTCATTTTTTTCCAGAATTTTAATTAGTATATTATCTCATTTATTTCCAGATTCGAAGCCAATGTTTATATTTATCTCATTTATTTTGAAACTTCTTATTACATTTTGTATCTATTATCTTAGTTATTTGTTCAATAACTAAAGGATAAAAGCTACAATACCTTAGGTTAGGTAAAAAAAATCTAAAAACTTGCAAGGACACCTTATTTTTGTGTATGATCATGACATAAAAATTTCAAAGGATTTTGACAAAGTGGTACTATACATCCCGTACAAGCATGAACATCTCTCACCTAGTTAGAGGGTTATATGTTAGACATGTATGACTTTGCGACGATGTGCATGACCACTTTCTCAGAATTAGTTGAAACTTTTTTCTCATCATTATACACCAAAGTGAGGTGTCTATGTAAGTTTTTAGAATTTTTTAGCTAGCTTAGGGTATTTTAACAATTATGCTTCACAAATCCAACAAAAATTACAGTAATAGGAAAAATTGGTTAGAAAATCGAACAAATGCACACAACATTATAGTTTGGCTCCTTAAACATCCCATAAAATTTTCAAATGATTTTGACAAGATGGTACTATACATCTTGTACAAGCATGAACAATTGTCACTTAGTTATTAGGATATAGGAAAAAGTCTACTTGACCCCCCCAACTAGGGGGTCGTCTACTTTACCCCTCAAACTATGATATTTGAAATTGAATGAGTTTATTAAGCAATAATATACCAATTAAAAATCTAGGAAATAAGTGAACATAGAGAAATAAAAAAATTATAAACACAAAAACTGTTGGGAAAACCAAAAAAAATTGGCTCCCGTTGGGTTCGAACCCGGGAGCTCATGGACCAACTCCACGGTATTGAAGTGTGTTCGTTAAATATGTCACCAATGTGAATAAAATATGTTCAATTCAGTTTGCAAATGCTATGTCCCGTCTACCTAAATTAAATATGTCATCGATGTGAATGAAAAATGTCATCAATGTGAATGAAAAGCCCTGTCATGTCCAGCTAAACAATCTTTCTCTGTGAACAGAACTGAAGATCTAAAAAATCACAGGCATGTCTAAATGAATATAGAGATACCAAAAAAAGAATAGATACAAAAATGTTGGGAAAAACCAAAACAATAGTGCAGTCTAGGGACATGTCACTGGTCCATACTAGAAATCAAAACAGTACATCAAGGTCCATACTAGAAATCATCATCTTCATCATCTAGGGACATGTCATCAATGTGATCATTGCCACCATCACTACAGTACTGCAGCACTGTATCATCTTCCTCCTCATCCTCACTATCTTCATGAATAATAGGTTGCTTCTTGCTTCTTATAAGGTCTTGTAAATTTCCTTTAATTATACTGGCTTCTCCACCTTGAACATTGTGTCTAACCTCATTTACCTCTTTAAGGACACCATAAAAAATCTATGTCCTTCCCATTATGTGAACCTTCAGTCATTACACCACTATTTTGTGTCAGCAGGAACTTCTCACGATCCACAGTGCTATACCGCACTCCATTAACCTTGCAAGCTGCACAAGTCTTAACCCGCAGATCTGGGCCACATGACAGTGCCCACAGTCCTTCGCTAACCGATTCTGGATTCTCCTTGCGTTTGTTCTCAATCTGTTGAAACAAAAGAACTCAGTTCACAAGTTACATATGGATACTAATGCATTTGGTAAACCGAGAAAGACAATGTGTAGTGACTTACATGGCACCTAAACCACTTTGCAAATCCTTGTTCAACCATTCTATCAACACCATGTTCATGTGCACCTTGCTGCACTAGTTCCTCCCTGTACAAGCTGCAGGGCAAAGTTTAGGCATAAGAATTATTTGAAAATATAGAATAACACAAAAATTAAATCTCAAACATCAAAACGATACTTACTCCAAATATTTCTCAACTTCATCACAGTTATTTAGCACATACCAAATTAACTTATTTAGGACAGCATCATCAATATACTGGCTCCTATCAGATCCAACAAGAGTAACACCATGTTTAAAAACAGAGATGTCATCAGGCAATGGCATCTCTCCACCACTACCATCATCATGATTAAATCTATTGTCAATATCCTCCATGTACCTAGAACAAAAGGTCAAGGTGTCACTTGCCATATATGCCTCAGCAATTGATCCTTCCGGCCTAGCCCTGTTACTTACAAATTTTTTCAAAGTGCCTAGCCGCCTTTCTATTGGGTACATCCATCCGTACTGAACAAGTCCTCTAAGCAGTGCCGCATCAGGAAGATGGATAGCCAAGTGCAACATGACATCAAAGAAGGCAGGTGGAAAGATTTTCTCAAGCTTGCATAGGATCAATGGAATTTCTTTTTTCAGTCGTTCCACAACATCTATTCTTAAATTTCTACTGCACAGTTCCCTAAAGAAGGTCCTGAGCTCTATAACTGCTTCATACACATTCTTCCTCACTAGTCCTCTAAGGCTAGCAGGTATGATTCTTTGCAGAAGTATGTGGCACGAATGTGTTTTCAGCTTTCCCTGCACCTTCGAACCATCTTCGCTTATGTATCTTGCTAGGTTAGCCGCATATCCATCAGGAAATTTGATACCTTTGAGAAACTTGTAAAATTCTATTTTCTGATCCTTCCCCAAGACATACGGAGCAGTTGGAGCAGTGACTGATTTGCCATCCTGTTGTAAGTGCAATTCAGGTCTTATGCCCATATCATGCAAATCTAGCCTAGCATTGGTTGTGTCCTTGGTCTTACCCTATACATTGAGTAATGTGCCAAGAATGTTGTCACATATGTTTTTCTCTATGTGCATCACATCGAGATTATATGGAAGCTTCAAATCTTTCCAATATGGCAATCTCCACAACCCAACTTTGCGGCTATAAATCCTTGGACCTTCATTGCGCTTCCTTTTATTTCCAATAATTTGAGGATGCTTCCCTGGCCTAACATCTTTCACCTTTTCAAGCTCCTCTAGGACCTCCTCCACACTGAACTTGTCTGGCTGATCTTTGTTTTCACACTTACCATCAAAAGCCAAGCTTCTCCGCCATGCATGTGTACTAGGAAGGTAACGATGATGTCCAATATAACATATCTTATTCCTTATTGCCCGCGACAACGGATGCTTGTCGCAATGAATACATGCATAATACCCTTTTGTTGTTCGCCCCGATAACGTGCTCAACGCTGGAAAATCATGTATACACCACAGCACGGTAGCACAAAGGTCAAATTTTCGACCAGTACATGCATCGTACGTACTGACACCCTTCCATAGATCGAGCAGTTCTTCAATTAGTGGCTCAAGGAACAAATCAAAATCCTTTCCTGGAGATTTTGGACCTGGGATGAGTAAAGACATAAAGTAGTTTGCTGGATTCACGCATTCCCATGGAGGGAGATTCAGCGGTGTCAGAAGCACAGGCCACATACTGTACTGGGTACTCATGTTGCCAAAAGGATTGAATCCATCGGTAGCTAAGGCAAGCCTGAGGTTCCTCGGATCAGCTGCAAAGGTTGGTTCCCTCCTGTCGAACTCCTTCCATGCTTCCCCATCGGCTGGGTGGCTCATTACATTTTTGACCGGCTTCCTCATTTCCTTGTGCCATTGTGTTTCCTCAGAAGTTCGCTTGGAAGCATAAATTCTTTTCAACCTTGGCAAAAGTGGAAAATGCCTCAATACCTTGTGTGGAGCCTTCTTCCTCCCAGTTTCATCTTGCCATCTAGATGTCTTGCATACTGGGCATATATTATCTTTTTCATACCTTTTTCGAAACAACACACAATTGTTCTTGCACACATGGATGTTTTCGTATCCAAGGCCCAGTTCTCCAAGATATTTCTTAGCCTCATCATATTATTTTGGCAACTCACTCTGAGGGTATCCTGATGACAACAACTTCATTATTGTGGAAAATGATGTATTGCCGATTCGATAACGAGACTTGATATACAACATCCGCACCAGAAAAGAGAATTTTGAATGGATAGATCCCAGACTAAGTGACTTCTTCGCATCTTCCAGGACTTTTGCAAACCTTGGTTGTTCTCCATCAGCCTCTGCCGCAGCATACAGATCTCCTATCATCTCTGGCACTCCATAATCCTCATCATAATCATCATCGGCCACATCCACATGTATCCCGAAGTCATGATCACTTCCTTCGCCCTCCTGCTCCAAATTCTCAATTACTACAGTATCTTCCGACTCCCCATGATCAGTCCACCTAGTGTATGTAGCTGACATTCCAAAAATGAGTAAATGGTCATGTACTTCCATCTGAGGCTGCAAACTTTGATTAAGACATTTGCGGCATGGACAAAGTATGCGGCTGTCTTTGGGGTATCTTTCATGAACAAATTTCATGAATTCTTCAACTCCTTTCACATATGTAGGTGAGAATTTTCTCCCAAAAATTCACCTTCTATCCATCTGTTTTCACAATACAATATGAACAAAAATTAAAAAAACAAATTAAAGTAAATTCAACAAAATTCAAAAACACATGAAACACATGGATATATGTAAAAAAATTAAAAAACAAATTACAGTTCATTCAACAAAATTCAAAAACACATGAAACACATGCATATATGTAAAAAATTAAAAAAACAAATTACAGTTCATTCAACAATATTCAAAAACACATCAAACACATGCATATATGTAAAAAACAAATCAAACCTTGTACTCTGCCCGCGCTACTCGCGGTACCGCTGCTCAGTCCACGCGCAACGCCGCTACACGGCACTACTCTACTCGCACGCCCTGCACTGCTCGCGCGCCACGCGCTGCTTTGCACACCCCACGCTTGTTGGCGCAGCTGAAATCATCCACTAAATATTATAAATAGTTCAAATATTGATCGAAAAAATTGAACGAATAATTTTTTTGGATTTAATCTAAACAAAACAATGAATCAAGAATCAAGACGAGTAGATGACGAACCTCCGTGAGCCTGTGATTATCTGATAATCTAATTAGTGCAACCTTTCAGGCAGCATGGCATCAGGCCGCGTGCCTCTTGCTCCATCGCCTAGGATCCAGATTAGATTAGGGATAGATAGATAGATTAGGGAAATCTGGGTTGCACGGCGGCAGAGATCGACCTCCACGTGATCAAGGGTATGCACGGCGGCAGAGATCGACCTCCACGTGATCGGGTATGCACAGCGGCAGGCGACCAGGCCATCAACGCCTTGTGTAGGCCTCCACGTGATCATGGGCAATACGGCCCATTAAGTCTGATCGATTCAATTTCATATTCTAAGTGAACAAATAAGAAAACATTCATAACTATACCACGAACGGTTGAGTGGTCTAGTGGTAAGGCACCTCACTCGCAAGTAGCTGGTCGCGGGTTCGAAGCTCCCTTGGAGCAAATATTTTTGCCAAATAAAAAGAAAGGGGGAAGTCTGCTATGAGCCGGTGACCGCTTGGGACCCGCATGGCCATGTCATCGATGTGGGACCCGCTGGTGGGACCACGCCACCACGTCATGAGGGGACCCACTGGTGGACCTGCATGGCCACGTCATCCAAGTGGGACCCGCTGGTGGGACCACGGCGCCACGTCATCGATGCTGGGACCCACTGATGGGACCGCATGTCCACGTCACCGAGGTCGGGACCCACTGGTGGGATGCTTCGCCACGTCATCGAGGTCGGACCCCCTTGGTGGGACCACGGCCCCACATCCTCGAGGTGGTATACTGGCCAAACATTCTATGACGATTAAGTTTTGTTGTTCAATGACGTTCCTTTTGTTTTCGTCATTGTTCTTCGTGCCAAAGCTCCGTCACTTGTCACTAATGACGAAGCTGCCATTTTAGTCATAGAAAGAGCTAGTTCTGTGACGGAAATTTTAATCGTCATGAGTGAATCGTCATTGATGAACACATTTCTAGTAGTGATAGCGGCACTGTCGCACTGCCACGACTTATCTGACCATTGAGACCAGGGGAGCTGAGGTATTTATACCTCTCCCTCGCCCTCACAACGGTCCTCTTCTTCGCTCAGCCTTTTAGACCGATCAAAAGCAACTGAGTGTTCTCTCTCTCCTCCATTGGTGCCCTTTAGCTCTCAAGCTTTTCCTTATGATTTCCCCATCAATCCTTAAGAGAAAAAGGTCCCAAACTCGATTAGGAGTAATCGAACTATGTTGCTTCGGCGAAACAAACTCGATTTGTACTATTTTATTTTGAACTCCCGATGAATGTAATCAGTATGCTACTTGTGAACTGTTGTAACGAATGATGTGTTGTGTTGAATCACTACGATCTTGGCTTGTATGTTGAAACTTATTTGAAATCCTTCGAAATTTCCGGACTATCGGGATTATGAGAGCTTAAGTACAGGAATTTGATCACTTCGGTGATTGTTTTTGTACTTGAAAGGATCAAGATGCCCAAGAGGGGGGGTGAATTGGGCTTTTCTAAAAATTAATTGCAAGAATTAAATCCTACAAGCCGGAATTCACCCCTAGTGCCTACTTGTGTTCCTAGTGAGTCTACCGACAAAAGTTTTGCACCCTAGTTTCCAATCCTAGTCTAGCATGGCAATTCTAGGAAAGTAAATCAAGCAATGAAAGTAAATACGAGAATGTAAATGCTTGAAAGTAAAGGGCAAGGAACACGGCGATGTTTTTCCGAGGTATCGGAGAGTCGCCACTCCCCACTAGTCCTCGTTGGAGCACCCGCGCAAGGGTGTCGCTCCCCCTTGATCCGCGCAAGGATCAAGTGCTCTCTACGGGTTGATTCTTCGACACTCCGTCGCGGTGAATCACCCAAAACCGCTCACAACATGAGTTGGGTCATCCACAAGCTCCGTCGGATGATCACCAAACTCCCAATCACCACCAAGCCGTCTAGGTGATGGCGATCACCAAGAGTAACAAGCTAGAACTCTCACTTGACCACTATGAGCCCAAATGAGGAGATGGATGCACACTTGCTACTCTCTAATCACTAGTGAGGAAATCTCAAACTTTAATTCTCAAATCTCTATCCTCACTAGAGCTCTTGCACTCCCTTGCACTCTAAAGGGTTTTCTCAGATGTTTGAATGAGCAAGAGACCTCTAAAAGAGGTGGAGGGGATGTATTTATATACCCCTCAAAGAAAACGAACCATTATGTTTTGACACGGGCTGACCGGACGCGCCGGTCGAACTGACCGGACGCGCCGATCGCCCGTAACGGTCAAAACCCGATTTTCAACTGAACGACCGGACGCGCCGGTCAGGGGTGACCGGACGCGTCCGATCGTGCAAGGGACCTTACTGTATTCGCACCGGACGCGAGGCCGCGTCCGGTCGGTGATGACCGGACGCGTCCGGTCCTCTCTGGACCTTACTGGACTGTGACCGGACGCGCCGATCACAGCCAGGTCGCGTCCGACGGGTGTTCCCTCAAAGTGACACGTGTCAGCCACTGACCACCGCGTCCGGTCCTCGCGAGGGCCGCGTCCGGTGGTTAGGGCCGAAACCCTAGCCGCGGTGACGTACTGACCGGACGCGTCCGGTGCTGCCGAAGACCGCGTCCGGTCAGTGGGAAACAGCCCGAAACTTTTCGAAACGCGTCGCAACTTCAACCAAGTTGCTTCCAACTGAACTTTGAGCTATTCTAGGGTTGCCTAGCGCCAAGTTTAACAAGTGTGCACCACACCTAAACATAGGACTCGCCTAGGTCAAGCTACCCGTTCATGCCCCCCTTTATAGTACGGCCAAAAGAGAAAAACGAAGATCCTAACGACTATCCCGAATGTGTCTCAACACCTCGACATCCGAAACTAACCGTCCTTAATCTTGACGTCACTCTTTTGAAAACCGAAATGATTTCCATCAAGGGACACGAATACCATGGTGCCCAAAGCAGTTATAACCTCCATGACCTAACTTACCAACGTTTCTGCAAAACACACGTTAGTCATGGTAATAAAGCGTTGTCATCAATTGCCGAAACCAAACTTTGGGGCCTAGATGCTTTCAATCTCCCCCTTTTTGGTGATTGATGACAACACTAAGATTCGAAAGATTAGAGTTGAGGTTTTTGAGCATGCTTGGTTCACATAAGCAAAAAACAATAAGCGCAAAGGGTTAGGAAATGCTTATGTGTCCCAAGCCAAAAGAGTGTACTCATAAGATAAGACAAAAAGCGTTAGTACACATAAAGATTATAGCTCATAAGAAATCGGAGTAAGGCACGGAAGCACAACCTTAGAGCTATAACTAAAACGGTGACATATTATTAAAACTGTGACGAGATAACACATTAAGACTCAAAGTTTACGACTCGATGACAATGTCACACGAATGCAATGCTGAAAATTAAACATGATATGCATGAATGTAGCACACAAAGAACGAAAACCCTCTAACAAAACTCCCCCTGAAACTACTCTCTCCCCCTTTGGCATCAAGCGCCAAAAACTACTCTAATGATCTGACGGGGGGATAGACGGAGTCGTGTCGGGTGCCGAGGTGCGCGGAGTAATCACAAAGTGAAGCGAATCGCCCTCGGAGTCTGAGCTATCTGGCTGACCCTCTGAAGAAGCACGTGGCTGCGAAGCAGTCTGGGTCTGAGCAGGAACATGCACTGACTGAGTAGCAACAAGTGGATCTGTCTGAGTAACCTGAGCCTGAAGTGCGCCAGTAGCTGAGGGATCTGTCGAGGCAACTGAAGAAGGGATGGTCTCTGTAGTCCCGGTCCCTGTCACTGGAGGAACGGCTGCCTCGGAAGCTGACAACCCTGACGAAGTGTGAAACGTAGTAGTGTGCGAGGGTGTCGGCTGACCAGTCAACTCGCAGTAGGTGGCACTAAAATCACCAATAGGTGTGCCTGTCAGGAGATGCGGGTGAGGCTGGTCTGACAGTGTAAACCCCGTATGAATAGGAGTGAAGCTCAGGGACTGAAAGGACTGGGGAACCTGCTGCTGTGGAGATGTAAACTGGAAGCTCGGCTGTCCCTGACTCGACGGACCACTGGAATGCAAAGCCTGAGTCATGACAGATGCAGGCGGAGGAACCCCAACTGTGATAAGGTGGCGCAGGAGATCCATGTACTGCTGCTGACTCTGTCGCTGCATCTCAACCTGTTGCCTCTAGATCTCAAGCTGTTGTCTCTGAAACTCGTCCTGACGAGCCTGAATCTGTACAAGTGCTGCAGCTGTATCCTGTGCCTGGCGCTGTATCTGCTGCTGCTGCTGCTCCTGAGCCTGGGTCAACCTCTCAAGAATAGCCACCATGGCTGGGTCTGAGCGGGAGGCTGAGCCAGATCCACCGGCCTCGTGGTCGTGAGACCGAGGAGACCGGTACCTGGGGATGGGCTGGTAGTCCTCATCTGTGCTGTCTGAAGTGACATCCTCAGGTATGTCAGCAGTCTGAGCCTCAAGGTCCGCGAGCTCTGCCTCAGCAAGCTCGTCAACTCTGGCGTCCTGCTCAGCTGCTGTCTTAGGAACGTCTAGGCGCTCACGCTGTCCTGGCGCTGGGGCCTGATCTCTAGTAACAGAGGCCCAAAGCTGACGAATATCGTAATCAGGGAAAGCTGTAGTAGTGTTGGCTATCTCGGCCCTGATCTCTGGTGGCATCTGGATAGAAGATCTGATGATAAAGCAAATCCAGTGTGCATAGGGCAGCTGACGATTACCCTTGAAGCCCTCAACAATGGTGTCCTCCATCTCACTCAGGATAAGATCCCAGATATCAAACTGTCTCTGTGAAAGGAGGTGGTGAACAACCCAAAGCTGCATACGTGTCAGTCCCTCTCTGTAGCCAAGTCTGGGGAGTAGAGTGCGTCTGAGAATAGCATCCAAGACCCTGGCAAGTGGTGTCAGGCTAGCAGGCGTACGACGTGACCCTTCGCCAAAAGGCTCGCGAAAGCAGGGTCGAACCAGGTCGGTAGGTGGCACTGAACCGCCGTGAGGGCGTCTGGGAGTACAGTCTGTGATCGCGGCCTCTGAAAGCAAAGTGAGCTGTACAGTCTGTGATCGCGGCCTCTGAAAGCAAAGTGAATGAACTCATGGGCAGGATCAATCCACAGTGACGCATAGAACTCCCTGACCCATGTGCCGCAGTATGCACCTGTCCGTCCAAGAAGATCTGATAAGCCAGGCATATAGGATAGGTGCGGACGTAGCTGCTCTCCCACAACATCGACCAATGCCTCAAGTCGACATACCCTCTGAGGTCTGAAAGCAATGCCACTGTCAACTAAGGCCCTGTAGAAATCCTCCTGAAGTGGGGTATAGAAACCCTCTGAAGCTCTGTGATCTCTGACAGGTGGAAACCAACGGCTGACCTCCACAAACCTCAACCCCTGCACCTGACGTGCTGAAGCACCCCTCAGGTCAAAGTGCTCGACCGGGGGTGACCCTCTAGCTCTGGGAGGAGGACGTGCTCCACGACGCTGGCCCTCTGGCCTAGGTGTCACCTGTGTACGAGCACGTGTGGAGCGGCGACGTGGTGGAGACTGAGCTGCCTGCTCCTCTGTATCCTCAGTAGCCTGTGGAGCCTCGGTAGCCTGTGTAGCCTCTGTAGCCTCTGTCGGCTCTGTGGGTGGATCTACGGACATCTGCTCGGAAGGTCTAGTGTCCTCGGTACCCTCAGTGGCCTCAGTGCCGAGCTGTCGACCTTCAAGGTGAAAGCGACGCTCGCCTATGTGTATGCCACTACGTCTGCCACCTCTCTCTGCCTGCTCTGCAGCGTCTGGCAAGGCCTGAGCAACCTCTGCCTCTGAAAGCGTCCTTCTCTTCTTCCTGGCTGCCATCTTGATGCACTTACCACGCGCAATCTCATCACGGCGGGGAGGACTGTTGTCCCCGTCACCAGGAGCACCACCGGCGTTCTTGCAACGCACCATGCTGATCAACTGACTGAGAACCTCTGTGAGATGATGAACTGACACTCGAGAGGCTTGGCCTCAATCCGTATCCGCAGGCTTGGCCTCGGATTTAGCGAACAGATCTGACCCTGACACACCGACTGACTCGCTGCACGTATGGAATAGAAAGATATACTATAAGCACGTATATATCTAAAGATACGAAACCCTAGATAGCAAGCATGTGAGATACGAAGAGAAAACATGACGCGAAGCTACCTCGGATCGATGAGACGACGGTGAGAGGAAGCGGTGACCTAGGTCGTGAGAATCCCCGAAACGACGATCGAGCACTGCAAAGGATCGAGCGAGATAGTCAATGGATCATAACGGTCAAGGTTAGCCCTAACAAAGGAATTGACGTGACTTGAATCGAAGAATCGAGTGAGTCGTCACCTGAAAAACTAGGGTTTCGATCAAACCCTAGGTTAGGGTTAGGGCAAACCCTAAGTGGCTCGAGTGAAACTGCTGCAGCCGAACGAAGGTGGAGGATGCGGGGCTAGGGCACGAGGGGAGGTGCTGTAGCTGCGGCTGGTGCGGCCCTCGGCGGTGGATGGCTCGCCGGCGGCGAGGTGGAGCGCGCGGGCGTGGCGGAGGTGGCGCGGGCAACACGGGCACGGCGCGGGTGAGGTGGCGTGCGGGGACGTGCGCGGGCGCGAGCAAGAGGGCGAGCGAGCGAGGAAGGCGCGGCGCAACTGCGGTGAGGGCTCGCCGGCGGCAAGCACGACGGCGAGGATGCGGCGATTCGGCGAGAGAACGAGCAGCGGCGGCGGATTCGTTCGGATGAAAAACAGATTGAAAACGAAGGGTTTTATGAGGGGCTCAGATCCGCTCGACGCGTGATGACCGGACGCGGTGGTCGTTATGACCGGACGCGGTGGTGCAGCGTCCGGTCACACTCCAGTAAGCTCCTGGAGTGACCGGACGCATCCGGTGTGGACTGACCGGACACGGTTAGAGTCCGGTCGCTGAGAGCTCGGGAATTCATCGTGGATGACCGGACGCGGTGGTGGTAGCCGGGACCGGACGCGGTGGTCAACACAGGCGCGTCCGGTGCAGCGTCCGGTCACTAGGTCTGGAGTTGGTCTTCTGGATGACCGGACGCGCTGGTGGACGCCGGGACTGGACGCGGTGGTGAAGCATCACTGCGTCCGGTGCAGCGTCCGGTCCAGCGTCCGGTCGCTGTTCTTCGCCGTTCTTCATTCCAAACTCCGACGCGACTTCTCCCAATCAAGTTCCAATTCAAAGAGACACAAATAAACACCAATTGGAACCTGATATGAGTGACCTCACTCAAACTCTCAAATTTTTCAAAATAGTTTGCCTTAGGCTAGTATTATTTTTAGGAAAATAGGCAACAAACACACGAGGAGCAACGTATGGCCATGCAATAGAGTTTTTGGACCTTTAGGAGCGTCAAAAAAAACTCTCTATACCCATGGACGAACACAGAGGTTGCTCAAAACTAAACCGAAAAGAAACGACAAACAAACAACCATGCATATGCAATGCAATACAAGAAAGTAAAGCTAGGTTGCTTGTCAAGTTTGATCCACGGTTAGGCTTCTTCACTCCTCCAAAGGAGGGTTATCGTAACCGTGTTAGCCAAGTCCTAAATGCATTGCGATAAAATAAACGTGACATATAATACAATGCAATGCAAGGGACAACACACGCTCATCTTTTAAAGTTACTTGAATCAAGCACATTTAGTTCACTTCTTAGCCTACAAAAGGTAGTCTCGTCCAAAGGTTTAGTGAAGATATCCGCTAGTTGATTTTCACTTCGTACACCTTCTAGTGATATGTCATTTTTAGCAAAGTGATCTCTTAGAAAGTGATGGCGGATATCAATGTGCTTAGTGCGAGAGTGTTGTACCGGATTGTTAGCAATTTTAACGGCACTTTCATTGTCACATAAAAGTGGCACCTTTTCAAGAACAATTCCATAGTCTAGGAGGGTTTGCTTCATATATAAGATTTGTGCACAACAAGCCCCCGCGGCAATGTATTTCGCCTCGGCGGTGGACAAGGCCACACTATTTTGCTTTTTAGATGACCAAGATACTAAGGATCTCCCAAGCAAATGGCACCCTCCGGATGTGCTTTTTCTATCAATTTTGCAACCGGCATAATCCGAATCGGAATAGCCAACTAGTTGGAATCTAGCTCCTTTGGGATACCAAAGACCAATGCTTGGGGTGTGCTTAAGATATCTTAGGATTCTTTTTACGGCACTTAGGTGAGGTTCTTTAGGGCACGCTTGAAAGCGAGCACACATGCATACACTAAACATGATATCGGGCCTAGATGCGGTAAGGTACAACAAGCTACCAATCATAGAACGGTAGAGAGTTTGATCAACCGGTTTACCTCCCTCATCTAGGTCGAGATGTCCATTTGATGGCATTGGGGTCTTGATTGGTTTGCATTCTTCCATCTTGAATCTTTTGAGGAGATCCTTGGTATACTTTTCTTGAGAGATGAAAATCCCTTCTCTCATTTGCTTGACTTGAAAACCAAGGAAGAATGTGAGCTCACCAATCATTGACATCTCGAACTCCTTCGACATCAATTCGCCAAATTTCTTGCAATAATCTTCATTTGTTGACCCGAAGATGATATCATCAACATACACTTGACAAATGAAGATCTCCCCATTAAGCTTCTTGGTGAATAGTGTGGTGTCGACCTTCCCAATGGTGAAGCCCTTCTCAATGAGGAAGTCTCGGAGGCGCTCATACCACGCTCTAGGAGCTTGCTTGAGCCCATATAGCGCCTTGGACAACCTATAAACATGATTAGGATATCTAGGGTCTTCAAACCCGGGAGGTTGATTGACATAGACTAGTTCATTTATAAAGCCATTTAAGAATGCACTTTTCACATCCATTTGATATAGTTTCATATCATGATGTGATGCATATGCAAGGAGGATACGAATGGCTTCAAGTCTTGCAACGGGTGCAAAGGTCTCTCCAAAATCAAGGCCTTCAACTTGAGAGAACCCCTTTGCAACTAGTCTTGCCTTGTTCCTCACTACTATGCCTTGGTCATCTTGCTTGTTTCGGAACACCCACTTGGTTCCAATGACTCTTGCACCTTTAGGATGCTCTTCAAGTGTCCATACTTGATTGCGGGTGAAGTTGTTCAATTCTTCATGCATGGCATTTACCCAATCCGGATCTTGAAGAGCTTCTTCTACATTTTTAGGTTCAACACAAGAGACAAAAGAGTGATGTTCAACAAAAGAAGCAAGCTTTTGAGATCGAGTCATCACTCCCTTGGTAGGACTTCCTATGATGAGTTCTTGTGGATGTGCTTAAAGTAGAGGTGAATTTCTTCTATCAACCACTTGAGGAGGTGGAGGGGGAGCATCAACATCTTGAGCTTGTGCCTCGGCTTGTTCATGAGAGATATAGGTGTCTTCATTTTCAACTCTCTCATTCTTGTCATCATCTTGAGGCACACGTGATGAAGATGGTGGATCAATGATTTGCACATCGTCTTCATCATCTTTTGGCTTGATGTCTCCCACGGGCATGTTCTTCATGGCCTCCCTCAAGGGTTCATCACCTACATCATCACAATTCTCAATTGCTCCTTGGGAGCCGTTAGATTCATCAAATTCCACATCATATGTTTCTTCAACCAAACCGGTGGCATGGTTAAATACTCTATATGCTTTGGACTTTGATGAGTAACCAACAAGAAAACCAATATCACAACGTCTTTGAAACTTCCCTAAGTGTTGACGCTTCTTGTAGATGTAGCATTTGCAACCAAACACCCGGAAGAATGAGACGTCCGGCTTTTTCCCATTAAGCAACTCATAGGGGGTCTTGCCAAGAAACTTTTGGAGGAAGAGGCGATTTGAAGCATAACATGCAGTGTTGATTGCCTCGGCCCAAAACTTCTCCGGAGTGTTGTACTTATCTAGCATTGTTCTTGCAAGGGTGATCAAAGTCCGGTTCTTTCTCTCAACTACACCATTTTGTTGAGGAGTGTAGGTTGAAGAGACCTCATGCTTGATTCCAATTTTATCACAATAAGCTTCAATGTTGGTGTTGTCAAACTCTTTGCCATTGTCACTTCTAATTTTCTTTATCTTGACTTCAAATTCATTTTGAGCTCTCTTTGCAAACTTCTTGAAGCAACTTGCCACTTCGGATTTGTCATGAAGGAAGAAAGTTCATGTATATCTTGAGTAGTCATCCACTATCACAAGACAATAGAGATTACCACCCAAGCTCTTGTAAGTTGTAGGCCCAAACAAATCCATGTGTAGAAGTTCTAGCACTCTTGAGGTTGACATGAAAGCCTTGGTTGGATGAGTGTTTGCAACTTGTTTGCCCGCTTGACATGCACTACAAGGTTTGTCCTTTTCAAACTTCACATCCTTCAATCCTCTTACTAGTTCTTTCTTCAATAGCTTGTTGAGAGTGCTCATTCCAACATGTGCAAGCCTCCTATGCCAAAGCCAACCAAGTGAGGTCTTGGTGAACAAACATGTCATCAAATTTGCATCTTCGGAGGTGAAGTCAACAAGATAAAGATTGTTGTATCTAAAGCCTTTGAATATCACTTGCTTGTCATCTATCTTTGAAACTTCCACTTCATTTGGTGTGAACAAGCATTGGAAGCCAAGGTCACAAAGTTGCCCGACGGATAATAAGTTGAAACTCAATGAAGCAACATAGAGCACATTTGAGAGTGAGTGATCATTTGATATTGCAATCTTGCCTATACCCTTGACTTTGCTCTTTGAATTGTCCCCAAATGTGATCTTCTCTTGACATATCCCATTCTCTTCAATGGAGGTGAACATACGAGGATCACCGGTCATATGTTGAGTGCAACCACTATCAATGACCCAATGAGATCCACCGGTCTTGTAGTTCACCTACACACAAGAGATCAAGCTTTTTGTTTAGGGACCCAAACTTGAGAGGGGCCCTTGACTTTCTCAACTAGTGACTTGGCAACCCATATTTTCTTTGGCCTATTCTTGTTTGGGGGACCCAAAAACATGACTTTCATCTTTCCATTTGAATCTTTTCTTAGCATGTAATGAGCATTGAAGGCAAAGGGTCTAGCATGCTTGGGCAAGGGTTGTGGTGGTGGAGTTTTGCATTCATGAGCAAAGTGACCTTCTTGACCACACTCAACATATCTCTTTGGCTTGGGCTTTGACTTGCTTTGTTGTTGAGCTTTTGCCTTCTTCTCTTGATTTGCCAAGTACCCAATACCACTTCTATCCATCTTCATTACGGTGTTCATGAGGAGCTCACTTTGCAAATATTGACCTCTTATGAACTTGCTTAGACCGGTCTTGAGATGCTCTTTTTCTTGCTTGAGCTTCTTGTTCTCTTCAATGAGTGACTCATTTGTTGTTTGCTTCTCAAGAGCCATCAAACCTTTAAGCTTCTTGTTCTCATTTGCAAGCTTCTCATTCTCACACTTGATCTTGGCATAATCATCATAGTTGTTTGACACAACCACACTCTTGTCTTTGCTACTAGAACCTTGCTCAATGCTTTCAATGATCAAATCATCACATGATGTAGCTATATCACACTTAACAACATTGTTAGTAGCATCATGTGTCTCAAGAGCAAGTTCATTAGCAACCACAAGACTATCATAGTCAATTTTTAATGTGGTGTATTTGTCTTTCAAAGAGTTATGTCTAGTGATGAGCTCATCATGCTTCTTCTCAAGTTTATCATGTTGATCTTTAAGCTCTTTGTTTAAGGTTTTGAGCTCCTTGAGAGTGGAAGACATAACTTTATTTTGATCTCTAAGCTCACTACTAGTCTTTTGAGCATTTTCAAGCTTTGATGAGAGTGATTCATTTTCATTTTGAAGCTCATCATTTTCATTTCTTGTCCTTCTTATGATTTTAGTGTATTTATTTAGCAATTTTACAAGTTCATCATAAGAAGGTGCATCATATTCATCATCACTATCACTATCATCATCATCATCACTATCATGGTTTTGTACCTTTCGTTCACCCTTGGCCATAAGGCATAGGTGAGTAGTGGACGATGATGGTGAAGGAGGCGGTGAAGGTGGTGGTGAAGATGTCGGTGAAGATGATGGCCCCATCACAAAAGCAGCAACCTTCTCTTTCTCATCATTGCTCTCATCATCGGAGGAATCACAAGATGATTCAATGTCGGTGAGCCAATCACCAACAATGTATGCCTTTCCTCCCTTCTTCTTCTTGTAGAACTCCTTCTTCTTGCCATCCTTCTTCTTGTATGGCT
The DNA here is from genome assembly GCA_038087645.1 of Saccharum hybrid cultivar R570. Lineage (NCBI taxonomy): Eukaryota > Viridiplantae > Streptophyta > Magnoliopsida > Poales > Poaceae > Saccharum > Saccharum hybrid cultivar. The sequence goes on from JAQSUU010000496.1 coordinate 24,302,434, forward strand.
TGTTCTTCTTCTTCTCATCTTCTTCATCACTTGAATCATTTTTCTTACCCTTGTTCTTGTACGTGAACTTGTCTTTTGGTGGTCTAGGGCATTGATGAGCTAGGTGGCCAAGTTCACCACAATTGTAGCAATCCATCTCCGAGATGGGCTTTCTCTTGCTACTTGTGAAAAAATTCTTTTTCTTGCCGTCGAACTTGATGCCACTCTTATTGAGCTTCTTTAGCATCTTGGTGGTCTTTCTCACCATGAGTGCAAGTGATTCATTATCGACATCACTTTCACTTGAGCTTTCTTGCACTATCATGGCTTGGCCCTTCTTCTTCTTCTTGTCATGGCTAGCTTTGAAGGCCAAGTCTTTCTTCTTGGAAGATGATGAGCCCTCTTCCGGAGTAATGTGCATGTACATCTCATGAGCATTGATCTTCCCAAATACTTGTGTCGGTGTTGCGGTGGAGAGATCACTTTGATGAAGCACGGTGACGATGTGACCATACTTCTCAACGGGAAGAACACACAAAATCCTCCTTGCAACATCCGATTGGCTCATTTGAGTAAGCCCAAGAGCATTGAGGTCCTCTACAAGAACATTCAAGCGAGTGTACATTTCATTAGCACTTTCTTTGGGAAGCATCTCAAAAGAATTAATTTTCTTTAAAGCAATATGATAGCGTTCCTCACGCTCACTCTTAGTTCCCTCATGGAGAGCACAAAGATTTTGCCACAAATCCTGAGCGTTCTTTGTATTACACACACGATTGAAGATATCTTTGCCTAAGCCCCGGTAGAGTGCATTTTTGGCCTTTGCATTCCACCGGTCGTACTTCTCCTCGTCACCAATGGGGTTTGCGGGATCCTTGATAGCGGGAAGCCCTTGGGTTGCGGCTCTAAGGCACCCGACATCTATGGCTTCGAGATACGCCTCCATGCGGATTTTCCAATATGGAAAATCATCCCCCTCAAAGGTGGGAGGTGGTCCTTCCCCGTTAGACATCTTGCTCTAGGCGGTAAAGCCTAAATTAGGAGCAACACGGCTCCGATACCAATTGAAAGGATCAAGATGCCCAAGAGGGGGGTGAATTGGGCTTTTCTAAAAATTAATTGCAAGAATTAAATCCTACAAGCCGGAATTCACCCCTAGTGCCTACTTGTGTTCCTAGTGAGTCTACCGACAAAAGTTTTGCACCCTAGTTTCCAATCCTAGTCTAGCATGGAAATTCTAGGAAAGTAAATCAAGCAATGAAAGTAAATACGAGAATGTAAATGCTTGAAAGTAAAGGGCAAGGAACACGGCGATGTTTTTTCGAGGTATCGGAGAGTCGCCACTCCCCACTAGTCCTCGTTGGAGCACCCGCGCAAGGGTGTCGCTCCCCCTTGATCCGCGCAAGGATCAAGTGCTCTCTACGGGTTGATTCTTCGACACTCCGTCGCGGCGAATCACCCAAAACCGCTCACAACATGAGTTGGGTCATCCACAAGCTCCGCCGGATGATCACCAAACTCCCAATCACCACCAAGCCGTCTAGGTGATGGCGATCACCAAGAGTAACAAGCTAGAACTCTCACTTGACCACTACGAGCCCAAATGAGGAGATGGATGCACACTTGCTACTCTCTAATCACTAGTGAGGAAATCTCAAACTTTGATTCTCAAATCTCTATCCTCACTAGAGCTCTTGCACTCCCTTGCACTCTAAAGTGTTTTCTCAGATGTTTGAATGAGCAAGAGACCTCTAAAAGAGGTGGAGGGGATGTATTTATACACCCCTCAAAGAAAACGAACCGTTATGTTCTGACACGGGCTGACCGGACGCGCCGGTCGAACTGACCGGACGCGCCGGTCGCCCGTAACGGTCAAAACCCGATTTTCAACTGAACGACCGGACGTGCCGGTCAGGGGTGACCGGACGCGTCCGATCGTGCAAGGGACCTTACTGTACTCGCACCGGACGCGAGGCCGCGTCCGGTCGGTGATGACCGGACGCGTCCGGTCCTCTCTGGACCTTACTGGACTGTGACCGGACGCGCCGATCACAGCCAGGTCGCGTCCGACGGGTGTTCCCTCAAAGTGACACGTGTCAGCCACTGACCACCGCGTCCGGTCCTCGCGAGGGCCGCGTCCGGTGGTCAGGGCCGAAACCCTAGCCGCGGTGACGTACTGACCGGACGCGTCCGGTGCTGCCGAAGACCGCGTCCGGTCAGTGGGAAACAGCCCGAAACTTTCCAAAACGCGTCGCAACTTCAACCAAGTTGCTTTCAACTGAACTTTGAGCTATTCTAGGGTTGCCTAGCGCCAAGTTTAACAAGTGTGTACCACACCTAAACATAGGACTCGCCTAGGTCAAGCTACCCGTTCATGCCCCCCTTTATAGTACGGCCAAAAGAGAAAAACGAAGATCCTAACGACTATCCCGAATGTGTCTCAACACCTCGACATCCGGAACTAACCGTCCTTAATCTTGACGTCACTCTTTTGAAAACCAAAACGATTTCCATCAAGGGACACGAATACCATGGTGCCCAAAGCATAACCTCCATGACCTAACTTACCAACGTTTCTGCAAAACACACGTTAGTCATGGTAATAAAGCGTTGTCATCAATTGCCGAAACCAAACTTTGGGGCCTAGATGCTTTCAGTACTTACGTTCTTATAATTTGGTCAGTCCTGTTACAGTTGGCATCGGAGCAAGATTCAACACTAAACATGTTATTTGTGTATTTAAAACAAAAGTATTTATAAAAACTCTAATTAAATAATAAGTGTTGTCAGTGGTCATATCCTTTATGCCTAATTAAGGACTCTTAGGTGGCCTATTAAAGTACTAACTTGGGCGTTATTGCTTGCTTTCTATTTTCGTTGTCCATACGACGTGATATTGTATGGATGCTATTCGCTTAGATGGTAATGCATGGATTAAAGACCTCTATGCTCTAGTAAGCGTGAGTTGGGTGAGCATGACTGTCTAACCATCGGTCTAGGGGAGAGTAGTTGTGGTTACTAGCATAATTACATGTCCAACCATGTATTTATGAAAGTACTTAATTGTGGGTATATACTTGTCGGGTAGCTGTGATACTGAAATACATGCATCGGGGGATGTATGTATGAAGAGTATTTAGTTTACTATTTTCTTTGTATGCTTTATTGGAAAATTGTTGGGCTAAAATGTAATCTTCTGCAGGTATATTAACAACACATCGTTGTAGATCGACTAGTTATGTATGAGAGAACGTATGTATGCCACCGTATATTCCGCTAGCCTTGAAATTCTCCTAGGTATGTAAAAACGTACGGATCGTGCATGCATCCTGTTCAAGCATACATCGCATTCTTGCATTACTCCCTCCCTTAAAATTTTGATTGTTCTGACTAATTAAATTTTCTTATCTCTTAAATGATCCTCTCCTTAAGTTTCAACCTTTTGCTACAGATGGCCCGCATAAAAACCACTACTCTTAAGTCCACCGGAGGCAGGGCTCCTTGTCACCTGTTAGCTCCTCGTGAGCCTCGTCCTGAGCCTATGGAGGTGGAAAGGCTGAGGGCCGAGTTGGCTGAGATGACTGCTGAGAGGAATGCCGTTCGGCAGCGTTTGGAGCAGGTTACACGGGAAGGGACCAGGAGACACTTGAGGTTCAGAAGTTGACTGTTGCTCACCGCAACTGTGAGCGCATGTTGGTTCACATGATGAATCAGCGGAATGAACTGCAGGAAGCTCAGTAATTTCTCCGATCTAAGTTTCAATTCATAGTTTTTGAACTGTGGTTCGAAGTTATCTGCAGATGCAGCAGTGCCGCTGTTCTGGCTCGGCAGTGCCACGGGTTGAATTTGAAATTTGCACAAGTTTTGTTTTAATAGGCCTATTCACCCCCCCCCTCTAGGCTAACCAGAGATCCTACAAGTCTGCATTAGGGTTTTATGTTTTTCCTTTGGTTGTACTATTAAGAGGGGTCCGAGATATGCATCTTAAGGGAATTCAATGAGAATATCTGGTATGCACAAGATATTTACTCCTGTTTGAGACTTAGGCATAAGAGTCTCATTCGGTAGGTTTTAAGTATAGGATTTCAAAAAAGTTGAATTAGGCCAAACTAAACTCAAAATTGACTTGAAAAACACCAAAACATGCATCGAAGGATAGGTGGATCATCCATGGCACTGTGCCCAAGGCAATAATTACTTAGCCCTAGTAACAGAGTGGTCATTATGTGATCCGGTTTTCCTTCATGGCACCTGGCGGATCGTCCGATGAGTCTCAGTCCTTTGCTGTCATCAAGTGACCATCCCACTGATGTGCACCATACAATCCGGTGTTCTGTAATACCCCGGTGTTACGCAAGCATTTAGGCATTGCAAATCATACATATTATGCATCATCAAGCATCATAATCATACATGCCTAATCATGTTAAATAAACATTGAAACAATGCTTTGAAACATTGAAACATGGACTTGAAACATGCTTGTTTACTTAACTAATTAACTTTTAATGGTTCACCATGATTTTTGGAGCAACTTTGTTATTCAAAGTTTTCTAAAAATTTGCTTTTTAAAATGTTATTGAAAATAGTCAAAATACCCTTTATTTAGCTTTTAACTTCCAATTCAAAATCTAATTGGATTTCTGAGTTGGTCCCTTAATAAAAGTTGTAGAGAATTAAATTCTAAGCAACTTTTATTTTTGGGCCATTTCCAGAAAATGTCATTTTGTTGCTCAAAAATTGATTTAAAGTTGCTGCCTTTTGAAAATTTTGAAAAAGAATTGAAAAATAAAAAGAAAAACTCTTTCTTCGCCTGAGTGGGCTGGCGCCCCATTTTCAGCCCGCAGCCGCAAGCCAGCCTGGCCCAGCTCGCGGCCGCGCGCCCGCGCGCACCCGCGGTCCAGTGGACCGGGCGCACGCCGCTCGCACGCTGCTCCCGCGCGCCGTTGCCCAACCCGCGCGCGTGCCCCGTCGCGTGGACGCGCCGCACCAGCGGCCATGGGCGGCGGCTGGCCGGCCGGTCGGAGCCCCTGCACCAGGACGGGAACGTGTCCAGGGTCGTTCCTGACCGCGCCTTAACCTCCGCGCCAGCTCCCGCTCTCCCCTCGCGCTTTTCATTTCTGAACGCTGCCACGCTCCTCGCCACCACGCGGCCGCCCGCCATTGCCTCAGCCTTCGAGCTCGCCTGCGCCGCCTTGCCTTCGCCCAAAGCTCCGTGAGCTTCCGCGTGAGCCTTGCCTCGACGTAGCCCACCTCCGGCACCGCGGTTTCGCCAAAGTGAGGGCCGGAAGGGCCGTAACCGCCACGGTGGTGCCGTCGTTGCTCGCCGGAGCGCGCGGCCGTGCCGACCTCCCTACTCCGCTCCTCCTCTCTTCCTTCTAAAGGCACCATCGCGTTCGCCTTTTCATCGCGGTCCTCGCGCGCACCGCACCTCGTCCATTCGCGACCGGAGACAGCAGCTGGCCGTTGGCGGCCGCCGCGCTATCGCGGCCACAGGCGCCAGCGTGGCGTGGCCATAGTCGCTCCTGGGCGCTGCTGGACCGGCCACGCCTGTGGGCCGAAGCCCCGAGCCGGCCTAGCTCACCTCTTCCCCGTGCGCGCTGCTCAGGCCGAAAGCGGTCGTGGGTCGGACGTTTTCACGGGCCGGCCTAGTGGCCTTAATAGATTTGTTTTCTCTTTTTCTTTTATTATTTGAGGAAAGAATTAGTTGGAAAAAATGTTTGTGCTCATTTTGCTCCAAATCTGTGAAACAAATTTTGCTAGGTTTATTTTGAGTAGATCTACAGCAGAAAAATATTGCATGTTAATTTTGAGATACTTTTCTGTGGAGCTTTCTTTAATTCTTGTAATTGCTATTTACCTAAGAAAATGAATAGTAAATTCATTATTTCTCAGAAAAATAGGTTCCACTTGCATTAGTTTTCTTTTGGGATGTAGTTTTTGGGAAAAAAATGTATGCTATGCATGTTCTGTGTGAAATTATTGATGTCTAGTTCAAGTGTTATTTATTACCTAGATTTGTTATTTTCTTTATAAGGAAAAATATCAATAAAACATGCATGTGATAAATTTTGTACAGTGATTATTTACTGTGTAGAATCTAGGAAAAATGATAAATCTGTTGTTTGATACTTTTCATAATACAAAGTATTTTTCATGCTCATATTTATGTCATATCTTGTCATTTTTGTGTAGGCAGTTTTGCTTATTCAATTCACATAAAAATTTTATGGTAGACTAATTTTGGGGTGGTTGTGCTACTGTATTTTTCTTAGGTTTTTATGAGCACCAAAATTATAGGTTGCTGTTGTAGCCCTAGTTTAAATTGAATATAAGATAATAATTTCTAGTGCATGTTTAGTTACTAGTGTTTGCTTTGGTGTATCTTTGAAGCATTTTAGCCTGCTGTGGTGACTTGGTATGTAGTATAGTGGTTGTAATAGTAGTTTAATAGTACATGTTCTTGGATGATGTTAACTACCTTGTAGAAGAGTTGTATTTCTACTCTATCAAATAAAGTAAACATGTTCATCTACATTCCATTCATCAGAATCATTACATGTCATCTCTCCAATGCACATATGCATGAGCACTTATACATATGCATCATATAGGATCGCAGGAAGGGATTCCGGTAGCAATTCCCGAGGATCCGGAAGAGCAGCCCGAGGTACAAGAGCAGAAGGTTCCTGAGGCATATGAGGAGGTCGGTGAGGATCTTTCAGAGTGCCCCGATCATCATCCGAACTCTTTCGAAAGAGGCAAGTCCCGGAGCATTTTTCTCCCTCGGTTTACAAAACATTTAATTAATGTTCTACTTTAATTGATGCATTACATTCAGGAGTTGTTTGCAACTGTTGCTGCATTATACCTTGTTGACCTTTGTATACCATATCTTTGTTACCCTGGTATCCGCAGTCGAGTCAATGCTTAGCTGGCTTAGACCGGTAGAAGTCGGGTGATTTCCTGTCACCTGCGAGCTATAGGTGAGTACCTGGATCTTGTTTGGCTAAATGTGGCGTCATGAGATATAACTATGTGTTAATATGAAGTTGAGACCGGACGGAGACTTACTGGGTTTCAGGCTGTAGTGATTTTTGTCTGTGTCGATTAAGGAGCGACCATTGTTGGGCCTCTAGTCATGTTGAACGCATGCCTCACATTTAGCTGGTCGAATAAAGTACTTTTCGACCGTGAAACTGGGAGATTATTCGAGCCGAGTAGATTGTCCGCAGCGCACTGTATCGGGAAAGGTGTGGTAGGACACGGGGATGCGATGATAAGACCAAAGGACAGTCGGTCGGCCCCCGGGTACATGTGGTTCCTGGCAAACTCGAGACTTTACCTGGATAGTTGACTCGGTGACCAATATCTCACTTTAGCGGGTGAGTGAGATTTGTGTGAGGAATAAATTACCAGCTGGTTAATAATCGATTTGAATCGCCATCGTTCACTGGATAGTGAACACTTGACTTGAGTTACTTCATCGTAGTAATGTTGATGGAACACCTGGATAGTTAAAATGGATATGACATTATGGTAGTCGATATTGATCACTGGTTATCATTACTTGTTAATCACATGTTTACTCTAGTATAGGTGCAAATGTAGCCGACAGGTTAATAATTATTAACTTGACAATAATGCTTTTGAAAAGATTATCGTAATACTAAAATTATCTTTTTGCAAATGAGTCAGCTACCCCACGATAAAGTCTTCATAATCCTTGGTGTCATTTTATTTTCGGTTATGTCGGGTAAGCCTAGCTGAGTACCTTCTCATACTCAGGGCTTTGTTCCCACTTGTTGCAGATGGGCAGATGTATTACGTCTACTGTATCAACTGCCTTTATCCTGCGATGGGTGAAGCTTAGGACCATGGGCAGTGGTCGTTCCCTACGTCTCATCTAATGTTTTTGTCACTGTACTTGAACTCTGTGTGAGTGTGTGGGTGAATTTGAACTAAATGCTTCTACTACTTTTATTTGAACTTGGTTTGTAATAACTATGTTTAAACTTTGATGTATCCGTGATGTGAACTTTTATGTAATTTGTGATGGTGACCGCTAAACTTATTACGATCTTGGCTGGTATGCGAGTTGGTTTGAAATCCCTCGAGATTTCGCGGACTGCCGGGTTATACGGGCTTAAGTTTGCTAAATCGTCTGCTCTGATGGATGATTTTTTTACTTAATTTCGTATAATTGGTCGGTTCTGTTACATGTGTCTTCATCACACCTAGCGGATTGTCTAGTGAGAGTTCAACTTAACTTGTTGACAAGTTGTCTTTGAAAGCATCTAGTCCCCTAGTTCAGTTTTGATGATTAACAATGACACAATTTTTGTGACTAATGTATGTTTTACAACGATATTGCTTAGTGAGATCACATTGATGGCCTGATGGGCATTTATGAGTTTCATGCCCCTAATGATGGAATTCATTTCGGCTTTCAAATGATGGGCACGAAGGCTAGGAACTAGCTAGTTCTATGTGTTGATTGGAGTTGGGAGACACCTAGAATAGTGATAGCTTCTTTGTCTTATCCTTTGACCATACTATTAAGGGGGTATGAATGGATAGCTTGGCATATGTGAGATTAGTGAGTGGATGTGATGTACCTTTGTGAAACTAGCACTAGGTAGCTCAGATAAAGCTTATGGATCAATGTAATCAAAACCTAACTCAAAGGTGATTGAAATGGATGAGTTTGGATTTACAGGAAGGCACCGAAGCTTACTCACGGTGTAACTATTGAACTAACAATAGGCTGAATACACCATATCTTCCTATGTGCACCGGAGTGCTCACACCGGAGCTTTGAAACAGTGTACCACAAACTTGTGACTAAGAGGAGTAAAGGGTGTCGGAGCTCCCCACTAGAGTTTGAGTGCAGAGAGAGGTGTTGGTAGCCCACCTGAGCTCTCTAGTGGCTCGTCAGAATGTCCTTGTAGTAACGGCTAGTTCTAGGCTAAGAGTGAAGGACGCACTAGAACTCTTCAGTGCAAAACTCAAAGGCGCATCAGAACTCTTCGATGTATGCATTTTGACTTAGTGGAGTACACCGCTATTTTTTAATATGCAACCTATATATACCCTTTTCACTCATGCATATTGGCTCTCATGGACATAAAATACCTCAATAAATAGTCAACATAAATTTAATCAGTAAATAGTTGCTTTGAAAATTACAAAACAAATATTAGTTTGATTGTGAAATGTTAGGAAAAACACTTTAAATAAATTTAGTGTATTACTATAAGTAATAAAGTTTAAAAAGTCATCTCTTTCGTTGTCGAGGTCTAAAAACAACCAAATTGATCTTGTAGCTCTAGTAGATTGTAACTTCAAAGATATAAGGAAAAAATAAATAATCAAATAAAGATTGAAAATATGAAAAGAGTAACGGTGTAGAATTTTTTCTATTTGCATTGTACTATATTTTTGCATGGTAATAAAAAGACAAGGAAGTCACAAGTGATATTTATATGAGAGGGTTACACGCATGCACATAAAACATCATCTAATAACTTCTGACCCCATGCCACTTTCTTCCCACCACCATGTTCTACGCCTTGACATTTCAGAGCATGTCTTCTCTTGTTGTAGCTCTAATTAAGTTTGTCAAGCTACTCTTCCCCCAATGTTCCTGGCCGACATCACCATCAATGTCGACAAGTCAATTACAATGATTGCCGATAAATCTATCAACTTTCATGGTTGTGATAAGAGTCATCTAAATTTTAGTCCTCTATGTCTGCAACCACAGCTGCCGGTTTTTTTGCTTTTGCTACAGTGAAACGTGAGAGGACATTTCTGCAGATAAGCGCAGCACAGCTGAGCAGGCCAAATATATAATGACATACTCCCTCCGTTCCAAATTATAAGGTGCTTTGACTTTTTTCATCCATTTTGCTATGTAACTAGATATATTATTGTATTTAGATACATAACAAAATAAATGTATAAAAAAAACAAAGCGATTTATAATTTAGGACGGAGGGAGTATATTTTAGTTTTCAACTAGTGGATTAATAAGTACTAGTAGTCCTATATATATGCTGAGACTTGTGGGCTGAGCTGGGCTCTTTCTCTCGGCTCGGTCGTGGACTCTGGTGGGCCTGCCTACACCGGCACAGGTCCTGGACCACGCCCGGTTACGTACTGTACTGGACCATAGCGCAGGAGTGGAGAGATAGAAAGAGGGGACAGTGTCGTGCACCAGTGGTGTCTTGCACCAGTGGCAGGTAGATAAGCTAGCAGCACGAGGGCCAGCCTTGACTTCTCTCTCTCTCCACCCCCGGAGAAAATAGAGCGTGTAGAGCGGGGGTAGAGCACTCTGCTGTAGTAGTGACCAGCAGCGGGCGCAGTAGCTAGTTGGACTAGCTAGGGACTAGGGTGGCTCAGGCCTGCATGCGCGCGGTGGCGTAGGCAGAGGAGAGGATGGGCGTCGCGCCGGTACTGCGTGTGGGGGTAGACGCGGACACGTTTCGAGCTCCCGCTGGTGCGCGCGTCCCTCTCGGCGCAAAGCAACGCAGCAGAGCCCGCTTCGTCTCGTCGTCCCGGTCCGCTTCGTACGTTGCGGCCACCTTGTCCGATCCGTCCTCTCCCGTTTTCTTTCAGCAAAAAATTCTCGCACGGTCCGCCCGTGTCATTGGGCTCCGAAACCCGGTCCGGGACGGGATATTTTAGGGCTACTTTGGCAGCCATAGGGTAATTAACCCAGGGAAGTAATAGTAGGGGAGGGATTTTTTTGACAGCCGAATCCCCGTCCAACCGCAGGGGAGATATCCACGTATGGAGAATTTCCATTCTGTTGTTTGGAAGCGAAGGGCAGGTGGCCTCGGAGGAGAGTCGAGGGTTTAAGGCGAGGCAGAGGGGCGGCCACGGAGAAGTGAAGTGAGTCGAGGGAAAGAGACGGAAATGACGCCCCGTGTCAGGAGGCCGGGCAGGATTCCCCATAAAAACTCGGCTCCCGCGGGGCTGAGACACCCGTGTCGAGAGCTTCCAAATTGACCCGAGCCGCGGCGTGTGGACAATCACCGCGTGGGTTTCTAGCCCCAGGAAAACGGCGGGATCCCGACGGGAAAAGCTGCTGCCAAAGTAGCCCTTAGCGGGACATTCGGTCGGTTGGATCCAGCCTCATCTCATCAACAGTTCGAAATAAAAATTAAAACACGTCAATGTTATATAGGAGTACGTAGTTTAACTAACGGAGAGGAACAATTTTTTTCGAGAGCCACCAATGAGAATGTGTCAGGCATATATTAATAGAGAAGAAATAGATTACAAATAAAAATAAAATAAAACAACCTCACAAAGGAGGCAACAACAAAACTAATGCCGCAAGAAACACAAACCTAACGATCCTCGTAGACAACAACTGTTGAACGTTGCTCTGCACAGCACAGAAAGCAAGCGTTACCAAGGGAGTAGATTTTCCACAGCAATGCCTCTAAGGAGTGAAACAACGTCCAAAGATGTCATTAGCGTCGAAAGGAGAACCAAGATTTTTTAACCAAACTTCTAGAGGGCAAAGGGGCCTCACGACAATGCCTCTAACGAGGGATGTATTGCCAAAGACGTCACCATTGTCGGCCAAAGCCAAAGGCCTGACAGGGCCTTCGCCCGACTACCCCAACACCCAAGCCCAAACCAGCCACATCGTGGATGACTAAAGCCATCCGCCACCAGCAGGAGAATGCTGCAGCACCGACAAGGTCACTCACATGCGTGACCTGCCGTCGCCACACCAGGCCACAAGGGCCGTCTCCATCCTACGCAACACCGGTCACCATGAGAAGCCACATCTTGTTCCTACATCGTGAAAAGAGCGTCGCCAATGCTGTTGCGTGTCAACGCCCACCAAGCCTTTAGGGAAACCACGAGCATCCTTCGCGCAACCGTCGTCTTCAACGAGCCACCATCTGTAGGTTGTCGCAGTGGCGACAAGCTGGCCACTGCCACGCGTGGCCAGTCGCAACCACACCGGTCAACATAGACCGCAGTGACCTAACAAATACCAACCCAGGCCTTGTTTAGATTGCTAAAGTTAGGAAAATTTGGCACTGTAACACTTTTGTTTGTATTTGGCAATTATTGTCTAATCATGGACTAACTAGACTCAAAAGATTTGTCTCGTGATTTACAATCAAACTGTGCAATTAGTTATTTTTTTTATCTACATTTACTGCTTTATGCATGCGTCCCTAGATTCGATGGAATGAAGTGTGGCAGAACCGCCTAATTTAATACCCTCCCAAGAGTACTTGTCTTCCATTAGACACTAAGTACCCAAGGGAGAGCAATAAACTCTGCGATTCCGTCGAGCACACCCGAGGGAGAACTCGAAAATCCACATTTTTACCTCAGGATCATAAATGAGAGATAAAGCTTACAACATCTTTACCATTTCTTACATCACTTTTAGTACAACATCAGGGTAATCCATTGTTTAATTATAACAGTGGAAAATAAAATGTTATCAGAGTTCAGCGGAAATGAAACCATTTGATGATGAGTTAAATATTATCATGATGAACATTTATATACAAGAATTCATAATAGGTGGTAAATCTTTCCTTTGTAAAACATTTTTGGTGAGAGTTATAAATCAACTCTATATCCGCAACGTAAGGGAAATCCTCACTGAGCCCACCAGGAGGTTTCCACACATAAAAGTCAGCTTCAAGAACACCTGTCACCTGCAACAGGGTAGAACAAACCCTGAGTACTCAATTGTACTCCGCAAGACTTACCCGTCAGAAGGAAAGAAAAGACTCCAAGGATATGCAAGGCTATCTGGCTTGTGGGTTATTGCAACTGCAGGAAGCATTACTAAAGGTGCATCCTTATATTTAACTTTTATTAGCAGTCATTGGTAGTTCATTAACCCACCATTCTATGTAAGCACCAAAGCTACTTTCAAGCATGTAGTAAGCAATCAGAACCATTTCACCATCTTCCACAGTTCTTACTACGATGCCAGATTATAGTCATGTCGGACCGTCAAATTGACGGCGATTCGCGAATCAATGTAGCCCAGCTGGGTACCCCGAAAAACACACGCCCCACCCGTACCGAGGTACAAACAGGACCAACCCATTATCCCCTTGTCAAGAGAACCGAGTCCCCGTCCATACTGGGACTCCAAGCCCCCGCCCTCTCGCGGTGCTTAGACCTCCTAATACCCATATATAATCCACCTTCAGTTGGTCCGGATGGAGCCGGAACCCATGACAAGAGAATAACAAGTCTTTCTAGCCCCCATCCGCTAGTATATGCTCGGGATAAGGAGATCTGTGACCTGACTATGGAATCCAATGCAACGAACGGTCCTTAATCGACACAGGCGGAACAAATGCAACCAGAGCCCCGCTCTGTTGCCCAACCAGGTCCAAATCCATCCAAGCCCGTTCCGCCCGGTCTCCAATTATCATTCAAATATGTTCCATGTGGTAGTAACATGATAATAATAACAATAATATATTTCCTATCTCTCGCGAGTGACGGGCAATCACTCGACTTCTACCGGAGTCCTGTAGCATAGCAATCTACACGATCTTGACATACTAGTAAGACTCATGGGATCAGGATATATATATGCAAGTGGGTTTCATTCAACTCCTTAAAACTTAATGCACAAGCATAAATAAAGTGCAGCATAATAGAGGTTATGCACCGGGGCTTGCCTGGGTAAAATATAACCAAAAGTTAGCATTCCATCTTCGTGATATGATCACCATAGCATCATCTTTCAGCTACTCCAGTTGATCCCACGATCCACCATCATTCCTATTATGATATGTATTGATGCAAATGCATAGATGTAAATAATCAATGACAGCCGAAATTCTTAGAAATCCGATCACGCTTCCAAAAGTACCATTTCTCCAGCAACTCCCGATGACTCCACAATCCATCGACGTCCCTCCGTCGGTGTCGAACTCGCGGTACTCGGCAAACATACACAATTAAATATTCACATAAATTCAACTGTGTTCCAAAAATTATGAAACTTTATGGATAGGTGGGGTTCGATTTTAGATGAATTTAGGAAGAAGAAGTGATGGAATCAGAGTTAGCATAGTGGAGATATTAATTGTGCAAGGTGGCCGCTAATTAATCACGAGGAGAGAAAATGAAATGTGATTAGTGGCCACGAGCTGCCGCTGGTTATTAGAAAGGGAAAAGGAATAAAGAAATTGGTGGAGTGGATTAATGGCTCAAGACTCTTGACTTTACGTGTATAGGAGCTGAGTTGGTTCTCGGCTTTGCTACTAGCACATGGCATAGGACAAGCTGCTGCTGTGGACTTAAATAAAGAGCAAAGTGGGTATACGGCTAGGATTCTTTGAGAGAGACACAGAGAGCACCGAGCGTTTGTGCTCCTCAGCTCGTCCACCATGGATAGCTGCTGGACTTTCACCTGATGGCGATTCTGGCCATGACTTCCAAATCTAAGGGCATGGGGAGGTAGAAGGGAGGTAGGGGATGTATGGGGACTATCTACCATGGTCAATTACAGCTTGAGGAAGGAGATCAACAGAGCGTAGCCTTCCCAGGCAAGAACAGAGAAACTCAATTTAGAGAGTAAGATGGTGAGCGGTGAAGTGGGATGGCTTGGCAGGCTTGGCGTGTCCTTTTATAGGCAGGAGATGTGGGCTGGAGGTGGAGCTGGCATTTGGCTAGCTAGTCATGTGAATTGGATTTCACGTGATGAACTTGGAGTGGGTCTTTGGTCATGAGTGCATTAATTCAAATGATAGACTTTGAGTGGTCTTTGGACTTGACGAGCACATCAGGACTAGAGTGTGCTTTGGGCTAAACGTGCTTGGTGGTGGGGTGCTGATTCATTCATGCAGGTCAAGGAATTAATGGGGGAAGGAGACCACAGGTCAAGGAAACATTAGAGAATGAGAAGATCAATTACAGATTAGCTACCTCAGCTGATTAATGCAGCTCGGGAGAAATCGATATACGCAACTTTCACGGGCAAGAACAGAGAAACTTGATTTGAGAGAAGCAAGTGAGTAGCGGAGCGGAACGGCTCGGTGTAACCTTTTAAAGGCAGGCGACGCGAAGGCGCGACAGCGACGCGTCGTAAGATTAGCGGCTAACTAGCTTGCTTAAAGGCAATAAAACGTCGCTGCGCAAGTCGTGATGCTTCGGATGAACAGTGTTTCCATGGTGCTACAGTGTTTCCACACCGCTACAGTGTTTCCACACCGCTACAGTGTTTTCTGCGTGTCGTGTGCGCTCCAAGACTCAGTGGCAGTGTTGACTCATGCTACAGTTATTTCCACGGTGCTACAGCTCATGCTCTGTAATGTTTCCGCTGCCATTATTAAAAGCGCTCCTCGTGCACGATTTAACTCTGTCATTATTAAAGCAATGATCATGATCAGTAATATTTTCACTTCCTCACATGATCATCAAGGATAAGCACTAGCTTCTTGATAGGATTATCCAACACGATCATGGTTACAGCAAAGGGTTAGCAAGTAATCAAGTCAAAGAGAAGCAAAGCAAAAGCCAGAGAGCATGGATGCGGATGGATGAGGAGACCTTGCAATGCAGCGAATTGCTGGGCCACGATGAGAACGAGACAGTAAAAAGTAATGCCAGGCGAGTACATTGCATGCCGGCAAAATAAACGAAGTTGCCGCGCTCTCTTTCTCGTCAGTTCGTGCTTAACAAAATAAACCCGTGAGTTTATATATAGGTATCGTTCTATTTATTAATGGATTTTATTTTATTTATAAAAGTTGATTTTCATGCTTAATCTAACAGGACAAATCGTTCTCTAAAATCATTGTCGAACATTCCTGAATATTTCTATGCACTGCGTAATTTATCCTGAGCGTTTATTTGAGTCCACGAAACTAAGTCACACGGGATTCACTTGTCGCAGCAAGTACGTTTTAAATTAAAAACCCGAGAAACTCGTTTCGGAAATTTTTCTTAGGCCTAAATCGCGGTGCTAAATAAGCTAGTAACACCAGGGGTGTTACATCCTTCCCCCCTTAAAAAGGATCTCGTCCCGAGATCTGGAACAAGAAACAAAAGAGGGAAACGTGATTACGTTTCACAGATCTGAGCTTACATAGGAGATTACATGACTTCGAACACCAAACTACTCCGGGATCTAGAGAACACGGCTAAGAACAAATCTAATACAACTCACAACCTCTCTAGAAATCGACGAAGACGGGGACAATGGAAAAGCAGAAGGAAAACGATTATCCAGAACATGGCGTATGCCCAACACAGCCAGAAATTGGAGACTGGTACAAAGATCATTGCGAACTCTAAAACCTAAACTAACCAGGGATGAACTTGAACTTCTCCATGGAAACCAGATCCCTTCTTCTCAAGTTACACCATTGCCTCTGACTAGCAACCCTAGATCTGCGAGCAACGACTGGATCTCGTAGCCCTACCTCCAACTACTTTCTTCCTGACTACTTCTCGAGCTTCTCCCACCAGAGCACAGACGGAGGAAGTCGATACTATGAACTCTACTCTGGATCTGGGGGTTGAATGGAGGAGAAGCAAGGTGGCATTATAAAAGCTTGGTGGACGGAGGTGGTGATGCAGTGCACCGGAAACGGAGGAGATGGGAATCACTGGGGGGGTCACAAGGTGGGGAGAGCGTCGGCCATGGTGCGCTCCCTGTGCGAGCTTGAGTGGGCAAAGGAGAAAGGAGGGGATGCGGTTCGCTCGACCAGGCGGCGTGCGAGCAACGGGGCCCCAAAGGAAAAGAAAGAGGGGGGGTCCGGTACGGGGACGAGAGCGAGAATCGAGAGCCGACACGGGTGCCGGGATCAGAGGGGCGTACAGTGCGACAAGACGAGGCGAGTGCGGCACAACGCCGTGGTCACGCGAGAACGGCACACGTGGGCCCCACCACAAACGGCGTCCACAGGGTACGCAGTGACAGCGACCCGGCGTATGTAGCGTGACCAAACCGGTCACAGGAACGACGTCAAGTCGGGCGATGCAATTTCTCTGACCTACGTGCGGGCTAACTTTCCTGTTGCTTTTCTCTTTCTTCTTTTCCTTTCTTCAAAAAACCTTGTTACCCCTGTTACTTTGACAGAGCACAATTCTATCAACCCATTGTGGATTTCCCATTCGAACACAAGGATATTTTTACCAAAGAGAATTTTTATAGCAAGAGCGATACCGCGGTGTAACTCGGTAAAAGCACTTGGTCAACAACCTCGATACCAGCGCGCGTCGAGCAGCGTCACCATGTGGCAGCTGTTCCACAGGTGGCCCTCGGTTCCGTCGCGGCACCATAAGCTATTAACTAAGTAACTATTACCAACTTACTCGCAGTAAAAACAACGGGGTCATAGACCACAGAATCAGAGGAGTAAGGGAAAATTCAGGCAACACAGGTTCCTTTCAAAATAAGGAACAAGTAAAGTAAATCCCAAGGCAGATTTAAATCAAGGGAATTCAAGTGTTCTGCTGGGACATCCACAATTAGTGATACAGTGTCCTCTATTTTCCAATCACGGCCGATCTGCTGCATCAGAATAGTTGTTCCCCTTGTAACCTGCTTATTGTCGTCTCAAGAACCCTAAGCGAATCGAACGAGGTCTAAGGAAAAACGACGTAACAACACAATGGATAAAGCAAATACTCATTCCCAACGGCCCTACACGGGTGCAACATACAGGCATACACTCTCCCACACTCGACACATCGCTCGAAACGTACAACCAGGCGCCCTTAACAACTACGGCTGCGGTACAACGGAAAGACTACAACACTAGGGGACAACGATGAAAAGCACTACTAGCAACAGTTACATCTTCCCTAGGACAACTAATCTACTTCGTCGGCCCAAACGGCTTCTTTCCTGGGCTCCTGGGGTTCTTCTGCTGCACTAGGTTGTGGATCTACTCCTTCTTGTGGTGGTGGCTGGGTGAGGGGAAGCAATGACTCTACTTCTGAGGCTTCCGTGGGCGGAGGTGCTGCAAAACCAGTTCTCCTTCTCTCCAGCGGATGGACAGGGATCCCCTCCAGGATTAAGGGTTCCTGCCTTTTCGTGGCGAGCGTCCTACGCTTGGCCCTTGTGGCAAGATAGGCGTCCTCCAGCTCCTGGGCATGACGGTCTTGGTCCACCTTGACGGCCTCCGCCATGGTAGCCTCTCGACTCTCAGCGGCTGCTAGATTGGCATGAGCTTCAGCAAGCTGCACTTCGAGCATCCTGGAGAAGATCTCGGCTTCCTCAGCTCGGTGGAGACACTCTCTCAGCTCCGAGGCCTGCCGGTCGTACTGCTCATCCAGAGCGAGCAAGTACGTGGTCAGGTGCACCACGGTCGGGTTGTCCTCTTGCACGTCCTGACCCCGCAAGGCCTCCATGCGAGCCCTCCATACTCGCCGATTCTTGTCCAAAGGTGGAAAGAACCGCATGGGGGTACGAGCAATGGGCTGCTCATAGATCTGGCACAGATGTCGCAAGGCTTTGCGGGCCACAACCTGGTAGGTGTCGCCGAAGCGAAACCCGGTTGCGGTCACATTCCAGGCTTCAGTGACGTCGGGAAACTCCTCACTCTTGCCAATGTAGATGGTGACCTTGCATCGCTCCATGCCATGCTTCATGTACTCACGACCCTCATACTCAGGACGCTCCCGAATGCCGAGTTTTTGTAGGGTAGCATACAGGATTTTGGGAAAACCCTCGGTGTTCAGGCAGTAGCTGCTAACCCAAACTCCTGCCATCCTAGGTGGGTGGTGGTTGCAAGGAAGGCTTGAGGAGAAGCTTGCTCAAGAGAAAAGGGCTAAGCGAGCTGGAATGCACTGAGTGGTGACACAAAGTGGCTGGGCTTGGCCCCCTTAAAAAGGCAGAGCGGCCAGTGGTCCTGGCGCAGACCACCCTCGAGCCATGCGTGGGAACCAGTAAAAGTACAACAACAGGATTTTTACGCACACGAGGTGGGCGGTGTCCGAGGCCATAAAGACTAGCACGGTTGCAGGGCAGAGGTCCGACAAGGGCGCAGAAGGAGTGCCGAAAACGTAAGCCCCGACAGTCATGAATCACGAGCGAACGCGAAACACGAAGCCACCGTACAACAGTAACTCCGGGACAGGGACGCGTGGTACCTAGAAACAGGGCACCTGCAAGTAGGACTCGCACGATGACTATAGCAAAATAGCGCGTCTGACTTTAGGACCGCACGCTACACACCAGTTAGTTTACCGGACGAAAGCCTACTTAAACTTATTCCGAAGACTTAACTATAGTAATAGGGCTACTTATATAACTTCGTATGCAAACGCCCTAACTTTTTGCAAAAATGTGTTGTCAAATTTTAATTTAGAAAGGAGTTTTGAAGCTTTATTTCCTCATTTATGCTCTGATACCACCTGTGGCAGAACCGCCTAATTTAATACCCTCCCAAGAGTACTTGTCTTCCATTAGACACTAAGTACCCAAGGGAGAGCAATAAACTCTGCGATTCCGTCGAGCACACCCGAGGGAGAACTCGAAAATCCACATTTTTACCTCAGGATCATAAATGAGAGATAAAGCTTACAACATCTTTACCATTTCTTACATCACTTTTAGTACAACATCAGGGTAATCCATTGTTTAATTATAACAGTGGAAAATAAAATGTTATCAGAGTTCAGCGGAAATGAAACCATTTGATGATGAGTTAAATATTATCATGATGAACATTTATATACAAGAATTCATAATAGGTGGTAAATCTTTCCTTTGTAAAACATTTTTGGTGAGAGTTATAAATCAACTCTATATCCGCAACGTAAGGGAAATCCTCACTGAGCCCACCAGGAGGTTTCCACACATAAAAGTCAGCTTCAAGAACACCTGTCACCTGCAACAGGGTAGAACAAACCCTGAGTACTCAATTGTACTCCGCAAGACTTACCCGTCAGAAGGAAAGAAAAGACTCCAAGGATATGCAAGGCTATCTGGCTTGTGGGTTATTGCAACTGCAGGAAGCATTACTAAAGGTGCATCCTTATATTTAACTTTTATTAGCAGTCATTGGTAGTTCATTAACCCACCATTCTATGTAAGCACCAAAGCTACTTTCAAGCATGTAGTAAGCAATCAGAACCATTTCACCATCTTCCACAGTTCTTACTACGATGCCAGATTATAGTCATGTCGGACCGTCAAATTGACGGCGATTCGCGAATCAATGTAGCCCAGCTGGGTACCCCGAAAAACACACGCCCCACCCGTACCGAGGTACAAACAGGACCAACCCATTATCCCCTTGTCAAGAGAACCGAGTCCCCGTCCATACTGGGACTCCAAGCCCCCGCCCTCTCGCGGTGCTTAGACCTCCTAATACCCATATATAATCCACCTTCAGTTGGTCCGGATGGAGCCGGAACCCATGACAAGAGAATAACAAGTCTTTCTAGCCCCCATCCGCTAGTATATGCTCGGGATAAGGAGATCTGTGACCTGACTATGGAATCCAATGCAACGAACGGTCCTTAATCGACACAGGCGGAACAAATGCAACCAGAGCCCCGCTCTGTTGCCCAACCAGGTCCAAATCCATCCAAGCCCGTTCCGCCCGGTCTCCAATTATCATTCAAATATGTTCCATGTGGTAGTAACATGATAATAATAACAATAATATATTTCCTATCTCTCGCGAGTGACGGGCAATCACTCGACTTCTACCGGAGTCCTGTAGCATAGCAATCTACACGATCTTGACATACTAGTAAGACTCATGGGATCAGGATATATATATGCAAGTGGGTTTCATTCAACTCCTTAAAACTTAATGCACAAGCATAAATAAAGTGCAGCATAATAGAGGTTATGCACCGGGGCTTGCCTGGGTAAAATATAACCAAAAGTTAGCATTCCATCTTCGTGATATGATCACCATAGCATCATCTTTCAGCTACTCCAGTTGATCCCACGATCCACCATCATTCCTATTATGATATGTATTGATGCAAATGCATAGATGTAAATAATCAATGACAGCCGAAATTCTTAGAAATCCGATCACGCTTCCAAAAGTACCATTTCTCCAGCAACTCCCGATGACTCCACAATCCATCGACGTCCCTCCGTCGGTGTCGAACTCGCGGTACTCGGCAAACATACACAATTAAATATTCACATAAATTCAACTGTGTTCCAAAAATTATGAAACTTTATGGATAGGTGGGGTTCGATTTTAGATGAATTTAGGAAGAAGAAGTGATGGAATCAGAGTTAGCATAGTGGAGATATTAATTGTGCAAGGTGGCCGCTAATTAATCACGAGGAGAGAAAATGAAATGTGATTAGTGGCCACGAGCTGCCGCTGGTTATTAGAAAGGGAAAAGGAATAAAGAAATTGGTGGAGTGGATTAATGGCTCAAGACTCTTGACTTTACGTGTATAGGAGCTGAGTTGGTTCTCGGCTTTGCTACTAGCACATGGCATAGGACAAGCTGCTGCTGTGGACTTAAATAAAGAGCAAAGTGGGTATACGGCTAGGATTCTTTGAGAGAGACACAGAGAGCACCGAGCGTTTGTGCTCCTCAGCTCGTCCACCATGGATAGCTGCTGGACTTTCACCTGATGGCGATTCTGGCCATGACTTCCAAATCTAAGGGCATGGGGAGGTAGAAGGGAGGTAGGGGATGTATGGGGACTATCTACCATGGTCAATTACAGCTTGAGGAAGGAGATCAACAGAGCGTAGCCTTCCCAGGCAAGAACAGAGAAACTCAATTTAGAGAGTAAGATGGTGAGCGGTGAAGTGGGATGGCTTGGCAGGCTTGGCGTGTCCTTTTATAGGCAGGAGATGTGGGCTGGAGGTGGAGCTGGCATTTGGCTAGCTAGTCATGTGAATTGGATTTCACGTGATGAACTTGGAGTGGGTCTTTGGTCATGAGTGCATTAATTCAAATGATAGACTTTGAGTGGTCTTTGGACTTGACGAGCACATCAGGACTAGAGTGTGCTTTGGGCTAAACGTGCTTGGTGGTGGGGTGCTGATTCATTCATGCAGGTCAAGGAATTAATGGGGGAAGGAGACCACAGGTCAAGGAAACATTAGAGAATGAGAAGATCAATTACAGATTAGCTACCTCAGCTGATTAATGCAGCTCGGGAGAAATCGATATACGCAACTTTCACGGGCAAGAACAGAGAAACTTGATTTGAGAGAAGCAAGTGAGTAGCGGAGCGGAACGGCTCGGTGTAACCTTTTAAAGGCAGGCGACGCGAAGGCGCGACAGCGACGCGTCGTAAGATTAGCGGCTAACTAGCTTGCTTAAAGGCAATAAAACGTCGCTGCGCAAGTCGTGATGCTTCGGATGAACAGTGTTTCCATGGTGCTACAGTGTTTCCACACCGCTACAGTGTTTCCACACCGCTACAGTGTTTTCTGCGTGTCGTGTGCGCTCCAAGACTCAGTGGCAGTGTTGACTCATGCTACAGTTATTTCCACGGTGCTACAGCTCATGCTCTGTAATGTTTCCGCTGCCATTATTAAAAGCGCTCCTCGTGCACGATTTAACTCTGTCATTATTAAAGCAATGATCATGATCAGTAATATTTTCACTTCCTCACATGATCATCAAGGATAAGCACTAGCTTCTTGATAGGATTATCCAACACGATCATGGTTACAGCAAAGGGTTAGCAAGTAATCAAGTCAAAGAGAAGCAAAGCAAAAGCCAGAGAGCATGGATGCGGATGGATGAGGAGACCTTGCAATGCAGCGAATTGCTGGGCCACGATGAGAACGAGACAGTAAAAAGTAATGCCAGGCGAGTACATTGCATGCCGGCAAAATAAACGAAGTTGCCGCGCTCTCTTTCTCGTCAGTTCGTGCTTAACAAAATAAACCCGTGAGTTTATATATAGGTATCGTTCTATTTATTAATGGATTTTATTTTATTTATAAAAGTTGATTTTCATGCTTAATCTAACAGGACAAATCGTTCTCTAAAATCATTGTCGAACATTCCTGAATATTTCTATGCACTGCGTAATTTATCCTGAGCGTTTATTTGAGTCCACGAAACTAAGTCACACGGGATTCACTTGTCGCAGCAAGTACGTTTTAAATTAAAAACCCGAGAAACTCGTTTCGGAAATTTTTCTTAGGCCTAAATCGCGGTGCTAAATAAGCTAGTAACACCAGGGGTGTTACATGAAGAGAGCGTAAAAACTTGAAATTTGAGAGCATTCTAAACAAGCCCAACTGTAGATCGTCTGTGGAGGAAGCCCGCCGCGCCACTGTCCACTTGTAACAAGCGCCGCAACAGAACCCTTCCGCGGTACTCCACGAGTAGCAGTAGCTATGCGTTGTTGCCACCGTCATACCCAAAGTAGGAACCACCGTGACCCCGCCGAAACTGACCATCGCCGAGCGAGGCCATCCGCCGTGGTCACGCCGTGGTGAGCTGCCGTAGGCCAGCTGCCACTGCTGCACCAAGATGCACTGCCAAACACAGTTCAACTGGACGCAATGGCGGGCGTCCCGTCGTCAACCTGACCAACGCCGACCACCACGGGATGCTCCGCGATGGAACGAATCTTGTAGAGTTGCGCCACCTCTTCTTACAGGCCGGGCCGCGGCATCCGAGCCCCTCGAGAGCCCGTGCCGCGCTACTACAGCTGACACCGAGCCACCGTGCGAGCCGCAGACCGGCGGGGGTGAAGAGCTCACCGCTCCCGGTGCCGAGACGTAGATGCACGAGCCGCAGTCCGACGAGCCCCCAATCGCTGCAGCCCACCTCCACGCCAGCGCTAGGACCGTCGCGTCACCACCGCTCCGCGCGCGCAACGCATGCGCCGCCGCCCACCTCCGTGCTGCAGCTCCCGCAGACCGCCGTGCCAGCACGCGCGCGCTGGCCGGCAGGACCCACCAAGCCGCCGGATCTGGCCACCGCATCGCCGGATCTAGTCACTGGGCCGCCGGATTTGTCGGCGGAAGGGGAGGCCGCCGCCACGCAGAAGCTCCAGGAGAGGGCCGCTATGGAGAGACATGCTCTCCAAACGCCGGTCGGAAAGCCTTGCTCCGCACGGACAGTCGGCGACCCGCTCAAGCGGCAGCGAAGCCAGCGGAGGAAGGGAGCCGCCCGTGCCGCCCCAGGTCCAAAGCGACGCCACGGAGAGGAACAATTGTTTGTGCATCAACGCATACAACCTGTATCATGTCATGCTACCAGAGGACATTACTTTAGATAACGACGCTAATAGAATAGAGGGCAGGGGATGCGTGCACATTTGATTTAGGAGAAAATTTGTTGAATGCCATTGAAACTTATAACCTTTTCTTATAGATATATGCCACTGGAAATTAAGACATTCATTGCTATTGAATTGTATTTTTGTTTCCCTTATATTGCCCTGTTCGCTTGGCTGATAAGCCATGGCTGAAAGTAATGTTCGCTGATTTGTTGTGAGAGAAAAACACTGCTGAATGGCTGGCTGATTTGACTGATTTGTCATTGACGACTGAAATCGGTTGGATGTTTAAGGATGGACGAAATGATCATCAATAGAGGCAATAATCCATAAAATATAAAGGTATTTCTTTCATACCAGCAGCGCTTAGTACCGCTACATGTATTTTAAACACTAGACAAATCAGACAACGCTTAATTTAGCACACATATATAATTTAAATATGCATAAGCAATATGATAGCATCACATTTTTAATTTAAATATACACAAGTGTGTGCTAAATTATATTGCTTAGTATGTATGTTTAAATTAAAAATACATGTAGCGGTATTATATAAATTTAAAATACATGTAGTGGTGTGTTTAAATTAAAAAAATACTACACATATTTAAATTAAAACTAGGATTTCTGAACTAAAATTTGATCTACTGCACGTTGGTTGCCTAACACGTTGCCGTGTGACCAACGGCCGGCGACCAAATCTGAGCACTAAGCTGGAATTGGGCATGACGACCCTTTTTCTCTAGATACTCGTGGATCACGAACGGCCTTTTAAAAGTGTTTTATTGCGTGGAATTACCAGAGCCAAGTGGGAGGGTATAAAAAGGAATCAAGGATTTCCATTTCCGCCGCACGCTGCGATTTCCATTTAGGTCTCCTCGTCCCGACCAATTACACCAGGTCTTGTTTAGATGCACCCTAAAAGTTGAAATTTTTTCACTCTCTCCATCACATCAATCTTTAGACTCATGCACGAAGTAGTAAATATAGGTAAAAAATAACTAATTACACAGTTTAGTTGGAAATCACGAGATGAATCTTCTGAGCTTAGTTGGTTCACGATTGGACAATATTTATCAAATAAGACGAAAGTAGTACTATTTATTAGTTTGAATTTTTTTTCAATCCTAAACGAGGGCCCAAGCTGGCGATTCCCGACGGTCATTCGCTGCTGCTGCTTTTTCTCAGCCCGGATGGATGTGCGGAAGAGATGGGTAGTACATGTCCTTGTCAGAACCCGTCGGTCGATTCCCGAATCACACTATCTGCACTCGTCATCAAGATTCTCTTGTGTACGTTCGATTCTTCCGCACCCATCCATTCTCTATATTATCCTCTATCTATTGTAGGACTCACTTGCCACTTTATCTAAATATATCTATGTAATATCTTGTTTTGAAGAATTTATTGAAACGAATTTAATGATGCAATCGGAATTTAATTTAATTTTTTGGTTTGTGAGTGGGAAAAAGTTAGGCACGCACTCTCTCTCTTTATTGTGTCGGCTCTTTCACGTGCGTGCTCCTGCCTGGTGCATAGCGCACCGGCAGTACGTCCGTTACATGTGGCGTTTGCAGTCCGATCCGAAACTTTAGCTGGCGCTATACAGGTTCTCCAGCGTTTTGGTCCTCTATATATTAGTGCAGTATTATTTATAGTTGCCCAGTGCAGGTCATCTTAGGTCTCGTTTAGTTTCACTGGCTGAAGTTTTGAAGTATCACGTCGGATATCACATAAGAATATTACATAGGGTGTTCGAATACTAATGAAAAATAAATTACAGAATCCGTCAGTAAACCGAGAGACGAATTTATTAAGCTTAACTAATCTATCATTAGCACATGTATTACTATAGCACTTTATTCACCCTGTTCCGCAGGCTGTTTCTGCGGCTTATAAGCCAGCGGTGGCTGTTTTATTGTGAGAGAAAAACACTGTACCACGGCTGATAAGCTGTGCTGATAAGAGGAGCCGAACAGGGTGATTGTCAAATCATAGACTAATTAGGCTTAAAAATTCGTCTCGTAAATTACACGCAATCTGTATAATTAGTTATTTTTTTAGTGTATATTTAATACTCTATATGTGTCCAAATACGTAACATGATAAGATGTAAAGTTTCACGATGAGAACTAAAATGCTGCCACTGCCCCACGCGCGAGGAACGCAAATTGAGATTGATTTGACATGGCACTGTCTTGCATGAGAGATCATTAGGGCCCTGTCTCTTGAGGTAAATCACTCGACGCATAGAGTAATGTTCGGTTTAGGTCATGTAGTTCCTAAAAATTTTCAAGATTTATATCACATCGAATGTTTAGACATATGTATAAAGCATTAAATATAGATGAAAAAAACTAATTACACAGTTTGGTAGAAAACCTCGAGACGAATCTTTTAAGCCTAATTAGTCCATAATTAGAAACTAATTGACAAATACAAACGAAAGTGCTACAATAGCTAAAGCTAAAAAATTTCGTGAACTAAACACACCCTTAGTATTCCAAATACTTGTTGCTGAATATAAAAAACACTCACGAACTCAAATATCAAACAACTTACCTCCTCAACTTTTTAAAATTGGACAGAATACCTCTTTACTATTTCAAAGTAGTTTCCTGGATGGATCTACTGATATGGGGGTAGGCCCATATGGCCATATGTCAGGTGGTCTCATTATTTTTTACATAAAAAATTTCATAATCTTTTCTTATTACCAGGGAATATGCACGTGCGGTACGCACGGATCTTTAAAACATATTATTGTAAAATTCAATATATGCACTTAGGAATAGATGGATTATATATAATATGAGGCATAAATAAAAATAAATTTATTGTACAGATTAGCGGCATGGCGTTTGTTAATTATAATATAGGATGCAGATAAGGACTATGCCATTCAAAAAAAACACAATCTAAATCTAAACCATGTAAAGAATCTCAC
Source organism: Saccharum hybrid cultivar R570 (assembly GCA_038087645.1). Classification (NCBI taxonomy): domain Eukaryota; kingdom Viridiplantae; phylum Streptophyta; class Magnoliopsida; order Poales; family Poaceae; genus Saccharum; species Saccharum hybrid cultivar. The sequence goes on from JAQSUU010000496.1 coordinate 24,329,568, forward strand.
CGTAAATGTGTGCGGCTATGATTGATACAGAGCTGCCGGAGTTCCTAATAAGGTCGGTGTCGTCTTACTCAATGACGGTGCCAGGTTTCATGAGCTTGCCATTGACGATGTTGAAGAGTTTGATGGCGACAGTGTGTAGCTGTTTTCCTAGATGGTGTCAGCGTTGCGTTGCGTTGCGTGATTTAGCCTAGAGGTCTGCATGCGTGCGAAGCGGCATTGGTGTGGATTCAGCAGGTGTATATGCGATTACAACAAGCTCTATCTCCAATTGTGTATCTATATATCAATCTCCAACGAAATATCTCTGATGATCGGGCAATACAAGATGCAATCAAGCCCGCGCCATGCTGCTTGTTATCCCAAAGAATCTATCCAGTAGTTTAAACACGTACATCCTTGATGCATAGGCCCAGCAAACGAGTCACATTATATTAGGTAAGAAGCAAATATAGCCTCGGCGTCTTTGTTCGTGGCCCTTGCATAAGATGAGGTTGCATGCTACCTTTTGGTAGTAGGGGGTAATAACTTGTTAGTTTTTTATTTTCCTTTTTTTGTCGTATATAACAAACAAAATCACATGTTTTCCTTTTTTATTTGAGATTACGAGATTGTAGGATTATGGGGTCTAGGAGGAATTTTAGTCTAGGAGTCTTACATCTTACATGTAAGATCGATGATGAAGAGCTTATTTTCCTTTTTTTTTGTATTTAGGTTATGGGGACGAATTTTGATTTAGGAGAAGTCTTAAGATTTTACATGTAAGATTTTGGATGACGGAGGGCTCATATAGCACGATGTCTAAATCGAATGGTTGTTATAGAGGAAGAGTCCCCTAAAAAAACTCGCTCTTTTATAATGTGATGAAGGAGAATGAATACAAACTTTATATCTCAAAATTATAAAGATTGACGCGGTCGTAGTTGAGAAATTTTTTCTTTGAGATATTTTTGTCGGTACCAATAGTATAGGGGTACCCACATTTAACGAAGAATAAAAGTTAAAACAGCTAAGCCACGACGAAACACAGCCCACTCAAAAACACGCGACAGGCCCAGCTCGTACGAAGCCGGCTCGACGGGGTGCCTCGACCGCGTCCCGCCTCCGACTCGTACGAGGCCCCCTCGACGGGAAGCCTCGACCGCGCTCCGACCCGCACGGGGCTCGACCGCCCCCCCCCCCCCCCCCCCCCCCCCCCCGGGAGCGCTCCGACTCGCGTGAGCCCGGGTCGAGGCGCTCGACCCCCCTTTCTTTACCTACCTCCGGACAAAAGTCTTAGCATTTAATGCAAATTACCTACTACCACCTACCGGCATGGCTACACGCATGGTCGACGTGGGAACAATACCAGTGTCAGTCCTCACTGTTTTACCGCCCATCCCGTGATGGGAGGTGAAAAACGTCGCTGTGCCCGCCATACCTAACACTATGCACCACTAACGACCCTCGAGGGAGAATACGACAAAGTCCGTACGCCGTAATTCCTGGGATTCGGACTTATCCATTCGGCCTCGACCCGGCCTCGACCCGGCCTCGACCCTCAACACAGCGCAACAGGGAAGGAAGGACGGTATGGCACGGCGCTCCGGGTCATTTCAGCACCTCGTCTCCTACGACATCACGTGCCCAGGGATGGTCTCCCATTTCTACGGCACGTCGCTACAGTCACCTCGACAGGGATCGACAAAACATCATTTCAAGACTCCACGTCGCCTTGGCCTCCTCTCGTCCTATAAAAAGGCAGGCCGGGGCTTCACAAGGGGCAAGCAAGAGGCAGAGACGACAACAGACGAACAACTAGCCATATACAAAACTGAGATCAACATCTCAAGCAATCATCCTGTACTCTTTCTTTTTCTCCTTTGGGACTTGGGCTCGACGCCCTCTCTCGCAAGCTTGTAACCCCTACACAAGCACCTCGGTGCAAGGAAATACAAACCTCTCTCACCCCCGCTGGACGTAGGGCCTTCTTTTGCCCGAACCAGGATAAACCCCCGTGTGTTCTCCTTTCATCACCATCCAGGAAAGGGACACGCAGCATTTACTCGTTGGTTTAGGACCCCCTCGGGTCCGAACACCGACAATTTTAGAAGCTCAAATATTTTTCTTTTTAAGTTATCAAAATTTTATATGAGATCGTTTAGAGGCTCAAATATTCGATTTAGTTTCATTTGCTTATTAAATTTTAATTTTTGAATGTTTAAAACGATCTTGGACGGAGAAACGCATTTGCACTAAATTGTAGTGCTTTTAGAGATCTAAAACTCTACGGTTGGTTTTTTTCCATTTGAGATCAGTTAAGAGCCCAAATAATGAATAAAATATGGTATGACTAGAAAAATTTGAAGAAATGTAGGGCTCACATGCCACATCAACCAAAACCACCACTACAAACTATTTTTCGGGGCTCTGGCGATGAAACGAAAACAGTGTAACAGCTGCCTGTGGATGTTAATATTAATTGGCCTCGTTCGGCTAGCTGATGGCTGGTGGCTGGTGCTGATTTGTTGTGAGAGAAAAATACTGCTGGCTGACTGGTGGCTGCTGGCTGGTGCTGAATTGGTGTGAGAGAAAAGCACTACTGGCTGGCTGGGAGCCGGCCAGCCGAAAGTTAGGGCCAGGTATTCTATGATGTGCATATCACACTGGAGATTTCCCTGTCCAAATAGTCAAATACATCATTGTATTCCTTAGAAAAAGATCAATCATGCATGATGCATGTTTCTTTACCCTGCGAAAAGATGCCAGTGGTTGATGTTCTTCCACATTACTACTATAGTACAATCCAGAAATGATTGTACTTGATCATAGTATAGCACCCTTTCAAGTCTGTTTTACGTCGATTTATGGTTCGGAATACGTAGCTTCTTGTATACACGAAGATTTGTCTCGCTCACAATAGGACCCATCCGTGTCAGCAGCTTCCATCACGAGCCTGCAGCAGTGCACAGCTAGCACGATCTGACCTGACCTGACATGACCTGGATTAGGGCCTGCCTGGGCTTTGTCCTGGGTACAATAGGTTGGTTGGTGTAGGCGTGATAGCCCGGCCCGGTGCTGATTTATGGCCTTGTTTAGATGTTTAAATTGGCCACCAAATTTACTGCACAGAATTTCTATTCCCCGTTATATCAAAATACCGGTAAATGTATAAAGTACTAAATATAGATGAAATTAAAAACTAATTGCACAGTTTGGTTGTACTTTGCGAGACGAACATTTTGAGTCTAATTAGTCAAAGTTTGACAATTTTTATCAAATACAAACGAAATACTACATTGTGCTGATTTGACGCGACACTGTGTAGAGTGCCGGCCGGCCTATATCATGTTTGCAGCCTAAAAACTTCTCAGGGTCTGTCAAATGGGAGGTTACATGGGATATTAGAAGGGGTGTTCAAATATAAATAAAAAAACTAATTACAGAACTCGTCTGTAAACTATGAGACGAATTTATTAAGACTAATTATTCTATTATTAGCATATGTTTACTGTAGCATGACATTGTCTAATCACGGGCTAATTAGGCTTAAAAAAATCATCTCGTAAAATACACGGAATCTGTGCAATTAGTTATTTTTAGTCTATATTTAATACTCCATGCATGTATCTAAACATCCGATGTGAAAGGGTGTAAAATTTTAAAGAAAGATCTAAACAAGGCCTAAAACTCAAAGAGCTCCTGTACTATTGATGAACCAATCAAGAAGTGTCATGCAAATGTTGTCAATCCAAGCCCTTGTTTAGTTCCCAAAATATTTTAAAAAATATAACTGTAGCGCCACTGTAGCACTTTCGTTGTTATTTGGCAATTATTGTCCGATCATGGCCTAACTAGGCTTAAAAGATTCGTCTCGTCCATTTCGTCTAAACTGTGTAATTAGTTTTATGTTTTATCTATATTTAATGCTTCATGCATGTGTCTAAAGATTCGATGCGACGGAAATCTGAAATATTTTGGGAACTAAGCAAGGGCCAAATCCAAATGATAAAGCAATCACATTGGCAACTACCTGTGTCTTCAAAACGATGAACTGTTTCTGATCAAGCTTATTTTGGGTCCAACTATAGTTGTCACCGAAAAAAGGAAAAGAAAGAGAGAAAAGAAAATGGTAGATGCATGCAAGGGCCATGGGCCCTGTTTAGTTCCACGAAAAAAACACTATGCGAAAAAAAGATTCCCCGTCACATCAAACTTGTGATACATGCATGAAGTACTAAATGTAGATAAAATCAAAAATTAATTGTACAGTTTGGTTGTACTTGACGAGACGAACGTTTTGAACTTAATTAGTCAACAGTTGGACACTATTTACCAAATAAAGCCAAAATATGCTACAGTACTTTTTTTACATCCTTTTTACAATCTAAACACACCCATGGTCTTTTTGAAGATGAATTGTATACAGGTGACAGGTGAGTGTCATCCGGGGCATGTGCATGTACCGCAATAATTGCAAGCAATGGTTTTTGTGGCCTTAGAGTACTGGCCAATTAGGCAGGCATAGTTATTTCAATAAGCAAGTTTTATACACCTATACATTAATATATCTTCCTAGAGTTCTTTTTAGGACACAGGTACCTCCTCCGTTCATTGAAAGTGTCGGTTTTTTACCTTAGACTTCTTGTTTAACCATTTATCTTATCCTAATTTTTATACAAATAATAAAATAAATAAATCATTATTAAAATATCTCTAATGATAAAATAGATCATAACAAAATAAATAATATTTATACAAAAATTTTAAATAAGACTGACAGTCAAAAAAATTTTAAAATAAAAACAACATTTTTAATGGGACGGACGGAGTAGACAATATAACTGTTACCTCCAAGGCTCCAACCATGAACAATGCATTGCTGTGGGGCACTTAAAAAATTAACGCATTATTGTAAAAAAAAATTAACGCATTCAGAGGCGGAACCAGGGGACTAGCAGGGGCCGTGCCCCCCAAACACAGTAGATTCATTTAAATACCTATATAAATATTTGTATTTATATCACAAAAAATATTAATTTCACCCATTTTTTATTAAAATATGATGATTTTGATTAGAAATAGTGTAGATTTTTTTTGAAATTTTGTTGAAACATATAATTATGTATATTTTATCACACTAAGAAATACGATCACATTTGTCTGGTCCTCCTTAATCAACCTGTTGGGACTGGGAGTTAGATTAGCACCAGCTAGTACTGATCCCAGATTGGAGCAAAACCCAAAAAAAAAGAAGCACTTTCATTAGGTAAAGTTCAGCATCATGCTGCTGAACCGAGGCTGGCGCCGTTTAGAAGCTGCCGGCCGGCGCCATCGGCCAGGAAGAATACTGGACGTGGCGGATCGGCGGGCCGCGTGGCCACGTGAAAACGAGTACACGACGGTTAGAGCGGAAATTCTGCGGTCCGCGTTACAGCTAGTGTGTTGTGCTGGTCTAGGATAAATAAATAAAAAATTGAAATATACTACCAGTGTGATGGGCTGAGATGGATGCTTTCAGATGAAAAATCGCGTAGGGGTCCCACCCATCCCCCAATCATTTTGGCTATTATCTAAATATATATTATTCATACTACGAGCGTCTTCAGGCACAAATGATACTATGATAGTGATCAAGTCCTTTTGTACTTTAGGAAAATGTCAGCTGCGTGCTTTTGCGCCACTGCATGCGCAAATGCGATTTGTGAGCACCTTTGCAGTGGAGATAACATGAGAATAAAGGACATCGAATTATCTGTACATATATCCATGCAAGGAAATTTTTAGATGATCCTTGAATGAAATTGTGAAACATTGATCAATATAGTCATCATTTGCCAATAGTTTTTTTTCAGACATAATCAACATAGAAAAATGAGGATCCGTTAATTACTTCAGGGGCAAAATATAGTGGTATTAGTTAAATAATCTAACGTGTTATATAAATATGTGGCAGTATTGTTATATCATTTGTCCAATTGGTTATTTGGATCATTACAATTTTGAAAGTTTTGAGAACTACCATTACTATTACTATTCACCCATATTAAGAGATTTGTCACTACATTTTGCTATGTACCTGATATATACCATGATGTATGTTGTGGATACCCTTGGACCCATTTGCACAACAACATACTTTTGTATCACCCAAAATACCCCTCAATCCTTCTCTCCTTTCATGTCACTGACGTTGGGCATATACATCATGTTCCTTCCTCATATTCTTCCGCAGGAGGTCGCACACAACGGCGCCTGCTCTCTCACACCGCTCCCACGCCTATGCTGTCGGCATGTCTCCAGCGCCTGCGTAGCCCCACACCCACACAACGGCCTCGCCTGTGCCTGTGCTTGCCACCCTTAGCTTGGTGGTGGCGATCTGCATGGTGCAAAATACAGTCGTCAACCTCACGGTACTCCGGTTCTCCCAAAAGGGCGGTAGCTTCATGAGCACTGAGTTCGGGTGCGCTCAAGGAGTGCAAGGCCTGCGGGAGTTCCTACGGGAGGAGGGTGTGGCCGAGTACTGGGAGGCCGATGAGGTGTGAGGAGGAGAGGAGATCAACCATGACGTCCATGGAGGACGGTGCCTAAAGGAGGAAGAAGACCACATGGGTATTTTTGTCCATACGAAATTTTGTAGCCCTACTGCAACTAGACCTAAGGTTGCGAGAGACGTAGAAAGTGGCAGATTTCAGGTATAAGTAGAATTATAATGGCAAATCTCAAAATAGCTGAATAATAATGGTAGTTTCCAAAATTATAAAATTACAATGGCACCAATCGAAATAACCCTTATCTAGTTGGTGCAGTATAATTATATGACAGTCAACTAAAAAAATTAGGTCATGTTTGGAATGCGGCAAATTTTCTCTACTCTTAAATTTTCTCTGTAAAGCTAATCCAAACTCCCGCGACAATTCCATATAATTCATGTGAAATTCAAGCAATCCAAACAGCTACACAACAACAACCACAATAAAAAAACCAGCTATAACACGGCGCTGGGCTAGCTACTTGAAGACTACTATAGTTACAACTTACAAGGTCAGTTCGCAAGACCGAAGCTATGCTAGTTTTTCCCCCATTGTTGAGAGTCACCTTGTGTCCTTGGTAAGAATGGTAAGTCGGTGTATGTATCGCCGATGTGACTTCAATGTGCAAAGAATGTGTCAACCTAAGATTATGCTAAACTTGTAGAAGTCATCTTAGGCGTACTTCATTTCAACTGCGGTCCTTTGTTACAGTATCCTGTGTACTGATGATACCCTAACATAATATCCCAGTAAAAAAAACTCAGAAATACTGCTGCTCGTAGTTGCATCGACGAAACCTACATCACTGTTATTTCTTTCTAAAATAAAACACGCAGGAGAGCCGTGTACTACGTTACCACTCGGAAACGCTATGAAAATATTATATATATACACGCGCTGTTCTACACCGAGCTGTTATACTGAACAAAATTCAGTAATGTTCAGTAGTCGCGTTTCAGTATTATTCAGTATTTCATGGTACTGTGCATAGTACTGACTGATACTGAACATGGTTCAGTTGTACTTAGTATTTTTTAGGTCAGTTTTGGCTTATGGTGTAGAATAATATTCTACACCTAGGATGTAGAATAGCGCTACCGGTAACATGGCACCGGGGGACAGGGATGAAAACGGACGGGATGAATCCCGTTTCGTCCGCAACCGTATACCGTTTTTTCCCGTCCGTTTTCGTTTTTTCCGGGATAAACGGAAACGGGACCGAAAACGGGACGGAATAAACAGAAATGGGACCGAAAACGGTAGAGCATTTGTCCGTCCGTATTTGCGGTATCCCGTTTTTAACCGGGATATCCCGTTTTTCGTTCCGTTTTTCTTCAATACGGGATGGACCTGTTTTTTTAGAAGATGTTGGGCCTGTTTGGCCATGAAAGCACATGTCTGAGTTGCTTTTATGTTTCTTTTCATCTGTGTGGACATGTCATATATATTAAAGTCATCATCTTTTTGTTTTGGTAGAGTGCACAGCAGTGTGCCAGTGTCCGCCCTTTCATCATCTGATAATTCATTCATCTACGAGCGTATTTATGTGTGGGCACTGGGCAGTATATATTTTATATGCGGCATACATGTTCCGGCTTAAGTTTCCGTTTACCGTTCGTTTCCGTCTATTTTCCGACCGTATTTGCCCGTTTTCGTATTACCGCTTATCCCGCTACCGTTTTCGTTCCGGCTATCCGGCTCCCGCTCCCGTTTCCGTTTAAAAATATGAAAATAAAAATGGTAAAACGATTTTCCGTTCGTTTCCGTCCGCTTTCATCACAACCGGGGGAGAGTATTTCGGGGCTCCAAGACGAGAGGCTTTCCTTTGCACCAAGGCTTGGCGATAGCAATAGTGGCAACGGATACGTCCAGCGGATAGCCCAACGTCCACGCACACCGTTTTGGTGCACCTACCAGCAGTTCTCGCGCTCCGTCCAACCCCGTCCGTCCCATGAGAGACGACGACGACGAGGAGGGCGACGGAGGAAAAGGCAAGCGGGCACGAAAAGCAGGAGGGCAACTCTCGTCTCGTCCCCAAAGGGCAGCGGCGGGCAGGGAGCGTCGGCCTTCGGCAGATCCGTCCAAACCTTCTCGCGAAACCCTCCAAAAGAAATAAACAAACAAACAAAAGCCAGGCGAGGTGAGAGATAGAGAGAGAAAAATATTGGCGGCAGCTTGGGTAGAGAGAGAAGTGGGGGATTGGGCGCGTGTGGGGCCCGCATCCCCCCGCGGGTTTTACTTTTTGAGCCGCCCGGTTTTGTCGTCTCCTCCGTCCGTCCGCCCCCGCCCCCCGCTATTACCACCCCCTCCCCCCTCCTTCCTGTTCCCCTCCATCTCTGCCTCGCCCCCTGTGCCCGCGTACCTCACACACACACCCCACAGCCTACAGCTCTCCCATCTGCTGCTCCAGCGCCCGCCTCGCCTCCTCTCCTTCTCGTACTGCCGCTGCGCGCGCCGCTCGTTCCTTGCTTGGCTCGGCGAGCCCAGAGGTTGGTGGCGGCGGGGATTTGTATTGGAGCCGAGGAGGGTGCTTGCCGCGAGGAGATCGGGGACGCGGGAGGGTGCCGCGCTCGAGCCGGGCTCGGTTCAGCGGGATCACTTGGTGTGGCCGGGCCTCCGGGGCCCATGCCGTGAGCAAAAGCCAGGCTTTGTTACCCGGGGGGGAGATCTTGCACTTGCAGCAGTGAAGCCGGCGGTGCGGTCCCTAGCCGAGCGGCGCCCGCCGCCCACCGCCATGGCCGGCAGCGACGAGGTCAACCGCAACGAGTGCAAGGTGCGCGCGCGGCTCCCGTCGCTTCCTTCCTTTCTCGGGCTTCCTTGTACTAGTACTAGTTTCGTCGCGCGGGGCATGTGCCCCGCCGTCCTTGCATCCGTCCGGCTCCCCGCCTCGGTTGCGCGTTTCGGGGGGCGGGTGCGCCAGGGCCGCGGCTCCCGATTTGTGCCGCCCGCCGCGCTTTATGATTCGGTGGGATGGTGGTGGTGGATTGGGGCCAGCGCTGGCCGGTGATTTCCCGGTCAATCGCTGCCTTTCTTTCCCCTTTGGGCTCAACCCCAATTTTATCCTCTTCGCCCTTGCCCCCGTTGTTTTTGGAGTTTGGGAGGGAGTGGCGAGGGATGCCACGGAAATGGCTACCCAACAAGAGGGAAGCGACCTAATCATGCCAAAGCTTCCATCTTTTCTGGCAAGAGGAGGCCAAAGATCGCCGCTCGCATTGCCCGTCTCACCCATGCGAGGAAACTGCAAAGGAATACTAGCCGAATAGGAGGGGGGCGCTGCAACAACTGCCATGCGTTTGTGTTTGTGATGAGGAGCATGAAACTGTTGCTGCTGTTGATGTTGGTTTCTTGTTGTGTGTGCTTGTGCTTGTGCAGGGGGCGGTGCCGATCCACACATGGGTGCTCATCTCCAACTTCAAGCTGGCGTACAACATGCTCCGGCGGGCCGACGGCACCTTCGACCGCGACCTCGCCGAGTTCCTCGACCGCCGGGTGCCGCCCGACGCGCGGGCCCAGGAGGGGGTCTCCTCGTTCGACCACGTCATCGACACGTCCACCGGCCTGGAGGTCCGCATCTACCGCGCCGCCGCCGCTAACAACGGCGCCGCGGCCGCGGCCGCGGTCACCCTGCCCATCCTGGACTTCCTCGCCGGCGCGCCGTCGCCGGACCCGTTCCCGGTCATCCTCTTCTTCCACGGCGGCAGCTTCGCCCACTCATCGTCCGGCACGGCCATCTACGACAACCTGTGCCGCCGGTTCGTGAAGCTGAGCAAGGGCGTCGTGGTGTCCGTCAACTACCGGCGCGCCCCCGAGCACCGGTACCCGTGCGCCTACGAGGACGGCTGGACCGCGCTCAAGTGGGCCATGTCGCAGCCCTTCCTCCGCAGCGGCGCGGACGCCCGCCCCCGCGTCTTCCTGTCGGGCGACAGCTCCGGCGGCAACATCGCCCACCACGTGGCCGTCCGCGCCGCCGACGCCGGCATCAGCATCTGCGGCAACATCCTGCTCAACGCCATGTTCGGCGGCACCGAGCGCACCGAGTCCGAGCGCCGGCTGGACGGCAAGTACTTCGTCACGCTCCAGGACAGGGACTGGTACTGGAAGGCGTACCTGCCCGAGGACGCCGACCGGGACCACCCGGCGTGCAACCCGTTCGGGCCGAACGGGCGGCGGCTCAGGGGGCTACCCTTCACCAAGAGCCTCATTATCGTGTCGGGCCTGGACCTCACCTGCGATCGGCAGCTGGCGTACGCCGAGGGCCTCCAGGAAGATGGCCACCATGTCAAGCTCGTGTACCGTGAGAAGGCCACCATCGGTTTCTACCTGCTGTCCAACACGGACCATTACCACGAGGTCATGGAGGAGATCGCCGACTTCCTCAGGGCTAACCTCTAGTACATACATCACAGCTGCCTGCCTGCTGATCATAAGACTCATCGAGGTCGTCTCAGACACAAACTTCAACCTGTTATAGCAAGAAGATGGTAAGCTTGACTTATAGTTGTACCGATCTGCTCTCCTCCTTATACTGCTGCTACTGCTTGGGGGTCATCTGAATTCCGGCGACGGCAAGGCTTTGCTGCTGTCCATGGCAAGTGGTGTGCACTCAAAAGGACAGCCAACTCCATATTCTGATGATAAAACTCTAGGACTTTTTGTTTCGTCATCGTCGGCTGAAGTCGTTCGTTCTGCTGATCACAAAGCTTGGAGATCCTTGATGATCTGCGTCCTGGTTGACGGAGAGAAGCCTATTATTATTTCGCCTTAAATCACCCTCCTCTCCCCGGAGGGAATTCATCATCTAACATTCTGTGTACAGTGGTGGACTGATGGACCAACAAGGAGGTGGACGGCCTTTTTGTTGCTGTGTTTGATGTATTACTCGTAGTTTCTCATCTTTCTGGATTGGATGCTGCCTACCCTAACTCTATGAATCTACTCCTGTATTATCCATCTATCTACCCATGTTTTGTGAAACATGTTTCCAATCTAGTACTGCTAGACTAGTACTGTATAAAGTAGCAGAGGCATAAGAAATGTGCTACTACCTCTTAGACTGTCTGCAGTGGATACTCTAAAATGATACTCTAAAGCTTTAGAGTATGAATATAGAATAAAATCTGCTGCACTGGGTACTCTAAAACGATACTCTATCCTTTGTCTCACTCTATATTTAGAGTAGTACTGTGCTTACTCTATACTCAATAGTGGCGGGCCCCACTAGCTAAACAAAGAAAAAAATGCTATAACTCACAAACCAAAAATCCAAATTAAATTTTGATTGCACCATTAAATTCGTCTCAATAAATCCTTCAAAACTAGATCACACATGGATATATTTAGATAAAGTGACAAGTGGGCCCCACAGTGGATAGAGTGGATAGAGGATGATATAGAGGATGGATGGATGCGGAAGAATTGAGTATAGAGGAGAGAATCTTGCTGACTAGGACGTATAGAGGATGAATATAGAGGTCCATGAATGCGGGTAGTCTTCCTGCTGGTGTGGCCTTGGCCTGTCGTCGTCTCCTTTCCTGTCCATCTCTGTATACAATGCTGAACTACTGCTAAGAATATGTTGTAATGCGTGTGTACTCCTACCTTGAATACCTTGAAGGGGTGTTTAGTTCACTTTAAAATTTCAAATTTTTACACTTTCTCCATCATATCAATCTTTAGACGTACGCATGGAGCTAATTACACAGTTTGGTTGTAAATCATAAGATGAATCTTTTAAGCCTAATTAGTCTATGATTAAATATTAATTACCAAATACAAACGAAAGTGTTACAGTATTAAAATTCCAAATATTTTGGATGTAAACGAAAGTCCAATAATCAAAATGCCTGATTTCGGTGCTCTGTGGGCTGATGACTGTCATTCCTTTTGTATCCAACCTCCGACAGCTTAAAAACTGTAATCGCCCTGTACTTGCAACGGAGGCGTCTGTCAGTGTAGTAAGGTGGTGGAAGGATTGCGATCCCTTCCAGGGTTGTACTACCAGATCATCACGTCCCATGTCAGTGATATTTTCGTGCTCCTTTCGCTGTAGGTGCATGGATCGTGTCGTTTCGTCCGTTTTCTCAGTAGTAGTTTGGGGTGGATACGGCTCCAGTTTGTCTCGTCTCAGTGCTCGATTCTCCTCCTGATCTCCCTGGCTGCTGGCTGCTGCTGCTATGATTCCTGAATGTGACCTTTTCTGATGTGCGCCGTGCGCGTGGCATCCCCACAACAGGGGCATGCTAATGGTATTTGTGTCACTCCTAAGGCTATCCGCACTTATGGACCTCTATATTCATCCTCTATACGTCCTAGTCAGCAAGATTCTCTCCTCTATACTCAATTCTCTCGCACCCATCCATCTTCTATCCACTGTGGGACCTGTTTGTCACTTTATCTAAATATATCCATGTGTGATCTAGTTTTGAAGGATTTATTGAGACGAATTTAATGGTACAATCGAAATTTAATATGGATTTTTGGTTTGTGAGTTATAACATTTTTTCCTTTGTTTAACTAGTGGGGCCCGCCATTGCACATTATAGAGTAAGCACTGTACTACTCTAAATATAGAGTGAGAGAAAGGATAGAATATCGTTTTGAGTACCCAGTACAGCAGTTTTTACTCTATATTCATATTCTATAGCTTTAGAGTATCCTTAGAGTACCCACTGCAGTTAGTCTAAGTTAACTAGATTCCCATCGATTGAAAAAGCCGGCAGCAGGACGTCAGATTGGACGCAAACTACCGTATACGAGTAGAAGAATTAAGACGTGTCTGGAGCAGCATAGGTAACAGGACCATTACCCCTTTTAATTTGTATAGCCGGAGTGCCGGCACCACCTAACGTGCGTGCTCTTTATTATGCCCTCAGCTAATCATCATGGCCCTCCGCAATGCAAGCAAACAAATTTCACCACCCGCCGGGCGCCGGCCGGCTGTAAAGCAGGGAGAGGCCGGCGGCCGGCCGGACCTCGCACCAACAAAAGGCCGAGACCTCTCGTGCAACACCAGCACTTGCCAAAAGCCGCTCACGGCCACGGCCGGGAGAGCGCAGGCTGGCTGAATGAATCTCTCGGCGCCGCGCGTGGAAAGGTGGCGTCTTCCGCAAAAAGACAAGCGGAGCCGAGCCTCGTCCAGGGCCAGTCAGCACGGCCGACCGGCCGGCTCGCATTTCTATCTCATCTCTAGCGGTAGCAGTATCCGCCGGTCTGTGCGCGTAAAGTCAAAAATACTCCTATTATACTGGCGCCTGCCTGCCCAAGCGCAGTGCCGCTGCCTTGTTTAGTTACAGCAGTTCTCAAAATTTTTCAAGATTCTCCATCACATCAAATCTTCAGACGCATGCATGAAGCATTAAATATAGATAAAAAATAAAACTAATTACATAATTTAGACGAAATGGACGAGACGAATCTTTTAAGCCTAATTAAACCATAATTGGACACTAATTGTCAAATAACAACGAAACTGCTACAGTAGAATTTTGCCAAATTTTTCACGAACTAAACCAGCCCTTACTCCTAAACTTTTAAATTTGGCACTATATAAAAAGAAAATTCTCCGTCACATCAAACTTACGGTATGCATGAAGTACTAAATATATACTAAATCAAAGGCCCTGTTCGGCAGGCTATTTTTTTAGCTTATAAGCCGGCTGTGGCTGATTTGCTGTGAGAGAAAAACACTGTTCCACGGCTGATAAGCCGTGCTGATAAGCTCAGCCGAATAGGGGAAAAAATTAATTATACAATTGGGTTGTACTTTGCGAGACGAACGTTTTAAGCCTAATTAGTCAATGGTTGGACAATTATTATCACATATAAACGAAATGATACAGTGTACTACAGTGCCAAACAGTAAATTTGGCACGGCCAAATTCGGACAACTAAACATGGCCAAAGAGAAGATAGTCTTTAGCGTTCTGGAGCTTGGTCACCGGCTGCTACTACAGTGCCAAACAGTAAATTTGGCATGGCCAAATTCGGACAACTAAACATGGGCCTCGTTTAGATCCCCGACTCGGGGGTGGCCAAATCTGCACAGTGCCACCCCCGAGTACTGTAGCATTTTTGTTTTTAGTGGTAATAATTATCCAAATTTTGATTAATTAGGCTCAAAATGTTCGTCTAGCAAAGTACAATAAAATTGTGCAATTAGTTTTTGATTTCATCTATATTTAGTACTTCATATATATGTCGACATTTTGATGTGATGGGGAATCTTCTTTTTGCATAGTAGAATTTGGGGGTGAATTCTGGAATCTAAACAAGGCCATGGCCAAACAGAAGAGGTCTTTGGCGTTCTGGAGCTTGGTCACCGGCTGCTTGCTCCATTCTTTAGCGCCCCATCGTCTCTTTTCTCGGTTCCTTTCTCTGTCCTATAATACTACTCCAGTCCAGTGCTGTCGCCACCAGCCTGCTGTCACTTCTCCCTCTCTCGGCCGTAATGGCGTCCTTATTGCGGCTTAATTGTAAATTTGGAAGTCGCGTGCAGTATCGAAATTGGCTTGGTTTTGGGTAGAGTGGAACGGAATAGTGTCATCCTTGTTTGGGACAAGCAGGCTAGCCATTGTGAAGGAGATTGACAAGCTGTTAAATCAGCATCACGATCGCAAAACGGTCAGCGATGAGCTCCACACGCCTATGAATTTCGAAGGAGGTCCTGATTATTGGACGATCAGGTATTTGCTTGATTTAAATTCTTAATATGAATCATGATTATTGGTAACAGAACCAAAATTAAACGACTATGTTCGTAAATTTGCATATACATATGTAACATGATGAAGTAATAGTGGCAAAAAATGGTTAGAGGATTATACCTCCAGCACGCAATGACATCAATTCAATCAATCTATAAAAGTACCTCGATGTACGATCAAAGGGATATTGTTCTCTCAATCACTGGTGCACACATAAGTGACACTTAGATAAAGACCAAACTACTCAAGGCCCCTTAGAGTGGTTTCTAGCGTGCCATCCTTTCATAGGAAGGGTTATTATAATTAATATGTATATAGACCATAGAATTATCTACCTCCAAATCCATTAGTAATATGGTACTAAATGATATTGCTTCTTATACTTTTACTCATGGGCTTTACAGTAATAAGCCCACTAGAAAGCACATGTAAAAGAAACATTTGAGAATAAATTAGGCTTATGCTGATTTGTCGTGAGAGAAAATAATGTTCGTTTACTTAAAAAAATATTGTTGAAGTAGTGCTAAAGAACAGGACATTCAACTTCTGCATTTTACACAAACCTAAGGGTTCCGGCCATGCCCATCCTATAAATTCTAACACTGATGATTGACTAATGCGCTGTTAAATCACCGGTACGATCGCAAACAATCTTCTTTTAACTCATGGCACGTACGTCGTCCTGTCGCGCATAGGATTAGGGATGCAAAATCGTGCTTTTTCGAGGGAGCACAACAGGAAGGAGCATGGGCTCTCCGGGCACTAGTACGGCCCCCAAATAGTGCGGGAACAGTGCGCAACGTGTCACATTGGCACGGCGCAATTATATGCGCGCCCCAAGGAAAGGTACCGGACCGGAGCGGCTAGACACGCCTAGCTACTGTAGACCACTAGAGACTAGACCTTTCAACTTTTCCACGAGCCGACGGGACGAGGACGACGATCCACGGCCCCGGGGGAGAAAAATCCTGCCGAGCCCGCCGAGAGCAAGCAAGCAACGAAGGAGGCGCCCGGACTGGCATGGCACTGGCATCACATGTGTTAAACGATGTGTCCGGAGCCCGGCCGGCGGACCAATCCGGAGCGCGTACGTACGTACGCTGCCGAAAGGCACCTTTGCCTTGATTGAATTGAATGGGCGACGGCGACGGCGAGGCCTCCCCGTTTTTGAGCAGGCCGGCCCTGGACTGGACGACCGGCCGAGAAGCGGACAGGCAGGCGTACGGAACCGGTGAGCGGTGAGCCAAACGTTTCGTCTACGTACTACTACCACCACCACCTCCCCGCATTGATCGCCCCGGCACGAATCCGCCAAGTTTTTCCCTCCCCCGGACTGTACCGTTTGATGGTGCCATGATGATATATCACGTCCTGGCGTGGGTTGTTTGCACCCACCGGCACCGCGCGATGGGACTGGGATCTTTCTATGCGTCATGAGAAGCGACTTCACGTACGGTCAGACGTTTGTAGAGTCACAGCCGAGGTGATTTGCAGTAGTAATTCTCTCTCATGTTGTTGTTACGCTTGTCACGAGAATTAAATGTGCTGTTTACTAAAAGAAGGCAGGCGCCGCTTAATTTGATCGATCGTGCTAGTACTAGTAGTGTTTTGTCGAGTCGATCGGTCGGTGGCTAGCTGCGGTGAGTCGTCACACCAGACGCATCCTTTACATGGCGCGAGCCGAGCGGTCCATGACATGACACGAAAGCGCGCGGTGCCCAGTGCCCGGCGCGTCGCGACAGCCGACGCCGACGCGGGGGGCGATGCAAAACTGTTCTGTTGTGTTCTGTGATCCGGCTCGGGCTCGACGATACGTGAGCGGCCGGGTCGGCACGGCGGCCGCTGGCGAGCTATAGCAATCGCAATCAAGCGACCAGCTGGTGCCTGGTAGTAGAGTGGTAGTTCTCGCGTCCACGTGACCGAGCGTGGAGGGCGTCGGCACGGAGGTGCTGGGGACGGGGTTGGTTGTCTGGCTCACTGGCTGCCTACTTGGCGCGCCGCGGGCACGCACACGAGGATGAGGATGGCTGTCTGGCGGTCTGGCCGCGCTGGGCCTGGCCTGCCGCGTGTCGGCTCGCCTTTGTTTTGTTTTGTTTCGGGTTTTGTTGGCTTGTGGTGGGGAATCCGCGTCGCCGTAGCCTGTCCCGTAGGCTTTGGCGCCATGCGCCTGGTCGCTGCTACTTCTCCCGCCCAGCAGCCCGCCCAATCAAGCGACCAGCTGGATCCCTGTGCACAACAAGTCGGCACGGCCTTCCTTTACGGGCCTGGTTTAGTTTCCAACTTCTCTCTAAATTCCACTATATAAAAAAAAGATTTCTCGTCACATCAAAATATCGGCACATATATATAATACTAAATATAGATGAAATTAAAAACTAATTACACAGTTTTATTGTACTTTGCGAGACGAATATTTTAAGCCTAATTAGTCAAAGTTTGAATAATTTTTATTAAATACAAACAAAAATATTATAATGCGTTACAGTGCTATAGCAGTGTTTTTCTTCCAATTTAGGCATCCAAATTAGGAACTAAACACGGCCATGGCAATTAATGGGGCGCCACGCCCCACGCACCCACCTCGTTCCCTTCTTCCCGTTCCTCCCTCCTCCGTCTCGCCCTCGCTCGCCCGCGCGCTTTGACTTGTTGTCCTTTGCCGCTGGCGCTGTTCTGTCCACCAATGGGAGGGAGCCCCACGCCAGTCCTGGATTTATTTTTGGACTCTTTCAGGCCCCCCGTCGGACGCATGCAATGCAAACTCGGAGCTTGCCTCTCTGTACCTTTTTCTTCCGTGCTGTGGCTCCTTGGGCCTCGTTTAGATCGAGGCTAAAGCTAAAAATTTTTTCACAATTTTTATATCACATTAAATCTTTAGATGTATACATGGAGCAATAAATATAAGTAAAAAAACTAACTAATTGCACAGTTTATCTGTAATTTACGAGATGAATCTTTTAAACCTAATTAATTTATAATTGATACTAATTATTAAATACAAACGAAAGTGCTATAGTAGCTCAGATTAAAAAAAACCGACTAAACAAGGCCTTGGTGCTTGACTGCTTGCGCCTCTCTGTACTAGGCCTGCTGCTTTTTCACCGCGCAAGCACATGGCAGAAGCTTGAAGGCACAGGCAAAGGCATCACCACGCCACACCACTCACGGGCACCACAGCGGTTAAAAAAAGTTCTCTCGTACTGTACGTACGTGTAAAAACTATTAGAGACACGGGCGCAAGGGACGGGGAGCTTTTCCGTGTTCGTTCGTTCGTTCCTTGCGGGAAACGCACGCCGGCCGGCCGGCTCCGATTCGAGCGTGCAGCCGTGCAGGTGCAGCGGCTCCGTCCGAACGCCCGGACAAAACAAAACCGGCGAGAAAAGTCAAAACAGCTCCGCATCCCGGCACAGTGAGCGCCAGTCGCCGACGGACCGGACGGACGGAAAAAGAAAACCCGGGCGCAATGCGCATGTGACAAAAGCGGGCCAATGGCTGGCGTGGCGTGCTGGTGCCGCCGCGCCCCCTTGCGGCCGTATTTTATTTTATCTTGCTGTCCGCTGCACCGCACCGTCGATTGGGCGGGCTGCTGCTAGGTGCTTGGCATCATTTGGGGTGGACGCCTAGTAGAAAAAAGGAGGCCGGACCGGATCTATGCCTCCCCTCCTCCTGTTGCGCGTGATAAGACTATCCGCATTGTTCATCCTCTATATATTTATCAAGATTCTCTCCTCTATATCTAATTCTTCCGCACTCATTTATCCTCTATATTATTCTCTATCCACTGTGGGGTCCACTTATCACTTTATCTAAATATATCCATGTGAGATCTAGTTTTAAAAGATTTATTAAAACGAATTTAATGGTTCAATCGAAATTTAATTTGATGTTTTGGTTTCTGAGTTATATCGTTTTTTCATACGGAAAAAAGTTGAACACACTTTACCACGCACCCTCTCTCTTTCTTGTGTTGGCTTTCTCGCGTGCGAGGGATAGCGCACGGCCGCTATCAACATCAAATTTAGCGGACGGCGCGGTGCTCCCCTCGTTTAGCGAATCGGATGGCGTTCCCACTGCAGCCGTTTTTTACGGCATATGCTTTTACCGGATGTTTTCCAGGCACCGGTGCAGCTCGTCTAACGGCGAGGCGAAGAAGGGATGGGTGGATGGATACGCTGCGGTGAGCCGGCGTGAGGGGATGGACAACTTTGAACCGGTCGCGCCTCGCCGTGTCGCTTCTGGAGCGCTCGGCATCACCCGCCTTTGGCCTGGCCTGACCCTGACCCCTCTTTTCTTTTGTGCACGCGGTGGAGTGGAGTGGAGTGGAGTGGTTTTCGTTGATCCAAGCGAACTTATACTGTGGGCGCTGGTAGTTTATTATGGAGCAGTATCTACGTGGAGTAATAAACATGTAATTTGGCAACCTGGGCGAATCATGCTCGCTCTATATAAGGAGACCTTTGAAGCGCCTTTATTATTGGTAGTTTTTGTCCTCTTACTTGTATGTACCACTGGATCGAGCAACTCGTTGTGACAATGGGTGGGTGCGACAAACGGCAAGCTGCGCAAATTGACGATGCTATCTTGTCAGCACTGGCACAGAAAAATCGATAGTAGTGACGATAAGAGCGACGAAGGATGCGACAAGCACATACTGTAACATGGATTGACCGTGAGATTGACTGTGAAGGATAAGCAGCATATCGTCTCTCGGGTTCATCTAGGCCGATGACCCGTCGCCGGCCGACGATGTCGTCGTCGTCGTCACACCCCCCCCCCCCCCCCCCCCCCCCCCCCCCCAACCCCCTCAACCCCATCGAGACGCCCCAGCCAGCCTTTGCCCAAAAGGTGGACCAAAACAAAAACAAAAACAACAAAAAAAAACCGATGGTCCAAAGTCTAAACCACCACCGGATAGTGGATACGTGTCCGTCGCTCGGCCACGTACCGGCCTGAGCGCTCGGCTTGCGCTTGAGGCATGAGGATGATTAAAAAAAAACGTGCAATGCCGCCGGCTGCCCACGGGATCGTGACGTATGGAGTACTACTGTACCTACGAATCGAACCTCGGCGCGCGTGGTTTTGGTTGGGCAAGCACGCCGGATTGGGACCGTCCAGCACTCCAGCCAATCAATCAGGCAATCAGGCCTCAGGCGCTGATTAATCTGGGCGAGCAGACGAGAGCGCGAGGGATATTCCTAGGACGGTGGCCTCGTGACATGACGACGCGGGCGTCGCGACAAGAAAAGAACCCCGTCGGACGGGGGTTATCGGCCTGCCTGCGCGGCGGAAAAGGCGAGCCCCGGATGCCGACGCCGGCTGGGCTATCTACTCCTACTTTCGTCCGTTCACACGCACCCGGCGGCGACTGGCCGGCTACGGGCTACGAATTGATCATGGCCTTGTTCAGTTCCCAAATCGAGAGTGCCCGATTTAGAACAGTACGCTACAGTGCGCATTAAATACGCAATGTAACGATTCGTTTGCATTTGGTAAAAATTATCCAAATTTTGACTAATTAGGCTCAAAATGTTCGTCTCGTAAAGTACAATAAAACTGTGCACGGCGAGGCGGCAGACAAACGCCAGCGCCAAAGCCTTTTTTCTGGGTGATGAATGCCGAGGGAGGGCAGCAATAACGGGGTCGTGGACTGACTCGTGGTCGCTAATTGCGGTGCGTGGCTTTAGCGCTGGCGTTTATCTGCGGCCTCGGGCTGGCTAGCTGGCGGCGACCGCGACGCCGAAGGGGGGCTTCGGGTCCGGGTCCGTGCGCCGTGCGCGTGGCGTGGTGGCGCGTGCGTACGTGACGCGCGGGGTGGCGACAAACCAGGCGTTCCGTTCCGCGACAAAAGGCGGGCGGGGGCGCTTGATTACTACGCGCGGCGTACGGCGAAAGAAAGGTACTGTATTCATTTCCGGCTCCGCGGGGCTACGCGACAAAGGTGGGGCCGCGTGGTCATGCTAGGATTGCCCGTGTTTAGTTCCAGAGGTGGCGTGACCAACTTGAAACAGTAAGGGTCACGTCGCACTGTAGCAATTTTTGTTTTTATTTGATAAAAATTATCCAAACATTGATTAATTAGGCTTAAAATGTTCGTCTCGTAAAGTATAACAAAACTGTATAATTAGTTTTTTATTTTATCTATATTTAGTACTCCATACATGTGCTGGCATTTCGATGTGACGGTGAATCTTCTTTTTGTATAGTAAATTTTGGGTGTAGGAATTGGGAACTAAACAAGGGCATTATTTGGGTGCGATCGGTGTACTCCCTCCGTCCCAGAAAAAGTGTCGTTTTAGGTTTTTCAGACATCGTGTTTAACCGTTCGTCTTATTCAAAAAATTTTAATAAATATTATTTATTTTGTTATGACTTATTTTATCATTAGAGATACTTCAATAATGATTTATTTATTTTATAATTTGCATAAAATTTTTGAATAAAACGAACGGTCAAACACGATGTCTGAAAAACCTAAAACGACATTTTTTCTGGGACGGAGAGAGTACGTAGGCAGTGTTTACTTTCTTCAAAATTCCAAAAAATTTATAAGATTCCCTGTCACATCGAATCTTTGGACGCATGCATGAAGTATTAAATGTAGATAAAAAAATAATTAATTGCACAGTTTATCTGTAAATGTCGAGATGAATCTTTTGAGCCTAATTAGTCCATGATTGAATAAATTTTACCAAATAACAACGAAAAGTGCTACAGAAACTTTACACAACTTTTACGCCATCTAAACACTACCGTACTCCTACGCGGCACGCGTGATTAGAAAACACACATGTCCAGGATTTTTGTCAGTGCCAGCGAGACAAAACCCACTTCTTGATCGAGACCGGCGGCCGGCCAGGCGTGCTTGACTTGTGCAGCCCAGTCAGGGCGGGATCGAGAGTGAGCTAGTTGAACCCAGCACGTTTCGCACAGACCAACGCAGCGCAGGGCAAGCCAAGCAAAGGTGCACCGAGGAGGAGCAGCAGTACTGTACCACGCAGGTAGCGTTAATGCGGATCCATGCCCACAAACATCAAGTTGCAAGCGACAAGCGATCGAGTACCGCACCGCAAACGTCCAACGCCGTTGCCGTGCCGTGCGCCTACCACCCACCCAGCCCAGCTAGCAGCGAGCCCAAACGGACAGACGAAGAGCAAGCACGCACGGCCGGCGTCGGTTCGCCCTCCTCTTGCGGCCTTCCCTCCTCTCTCTCCTACTCCGTACTACTACAGCGATAGGTCACGGTCACGGTCGGGGCATGTGCGCCGTGCGCCGTGCGCCGGAGCTGTAGTGTGTACTAGGAGTACTCCAGCACAAGCAAAGCGAAATCCAAGGAGCGTTCGTATCGTACGGCTGCCCGTTTGGCCACTCGCTTCGAGCCAGCCAGTGGGCGTGCCAACCTCCTCCCCACCACGGCTGCGCCGTGACAAAACGGCGGGCGGGTCGCGACAAGGAGGAGACCCGGCCCCCACCGCGGTGGACGCGTGTACGACGCCGACGCCGCGTTATTAGGGCATGTACAACCTACAGACAACAGACAGAGATCTGTCTATAAACGCCTCGAATCTATCATACAGACATGTATAAAGACAGGTCATACAACCCACCGACAAGGTTCGTCTCTAAGCTGTTTAATGTTTTGCATTTAGCTAGGATCAACGGTAAATAAATTTTTGTATACCATTGTGTGGCTATTTGATTGAAATGTATCAAGGATAATTTTAAGGACAGTTCACACTGACTAATGCTTCAGTTACGTGAGACATGCAGTTTGTTAAAAAAAACGACAGTGGAATGACTATAGGCATTCAGTTAACTCTAACATGTTCACACATAGAAGCATTCAGCACTAGTCCACATTCAGATAACTCACTAGTCCATTCAGAAGTCAGTCTAACTGAAACTTAACAGTACACAAATTTAACTGAGAAGCATTCAGGTCACTGGTAGCATTCAGGTAACTAGAAGCATTGACGTAACTCATCACACAACATCAGAATGCAGAACTTAGAAGTTTCATCACTCCAGAATGCCATCCTGTGCTCAGAACATAGATGTTTTTTCAGAAACTTTATTAAGTTTCACTGAACTTCAGAATTCAAAACTTAAACTAAATTACATACCTATTTAGAAACTTTCAGGCAAAAGTGTCTTCCTAATACACTTCATGGCAGACATTTGCTCGGCCTTTTCCTCATCTGACATTGAACTGTATCATGTGAGATGAGATTGTTATAAGTTTCCACCATCTTTGATTCTTTCTCAAGCCTCTTCCCATCTAAATCAAGGTTCTTTCCATCACACTGTAAATGCAGAGATTCAGATAAATGTGACCACCACACAACAAAGGTTCAGATAACTGAAACACTCACACCAGATTCAGATAACTGAAACACTCACTCCATCACACTGTAACTAAAAATCTGAACTAAAAAGATCAATGGAGGCTATGTGAACTCTGAAATCTGAACTAAAACGTCTAGGACATGTAACTAAAAAGATCAATGGCTGAAACTTGATAGGACCATAGGTGGCGATGCATACTCTGGTTCTTGCCAAATTATGTGGAACTATGAGCTGCCACTAAAATGTGCTTACTTCAGTACCTTACATGATCGACATAACTAATCCAAATAGCATAAAAAACTTTAATTTGCAAGACCAAGAGATTACCATGATGGATCCCAAGCTGCTGAGCCGCCACCACGATTGAGGTTGCGAGCCGCCGTCATTAAGCCACGTCCACAACCGGATGTGTGCGCCGGGGCCGTCGCCGCCGCCGCCGCCATAGCAGCAGCCGAGGGAGACGAGGCTGTACATCGCTGTACGCCGACCAAATCAACTGCTGCCTGCGCACGCCCAAATCGGCTATTGCCCGCGCGGGATCCGAGCGCCCGGTCGACTTATGGAGACGAGGCTGTACATCGCTGCTACGGCGTCTATTCCGCCTCGGAGCACGGGACATGGCCGTCGCCTCGCGAGGCGACGCGGCGCTCGTCTCTCGGCTCTCGCGAGGTGGTTTTTGCAAAACTGACGTCGAAGAGACGGGAAGAAGACGGGCGTTGTACGTGCCCTTATTATTGGGGGGCGAATGAACGGATAGATTAGATTGGTTTGGCTGGCCTCTGGCGGCATGAAACAAAGCTGGGCGCGTGGCGTGCGGAATTGCTGTTGCGGGGAGGGCGGGAGGCCCATGCGCCGAGACGTGTCTCTCGCTCGGCTCCCCGGCCTTGCGCAGCTGGCAGTAGGCGTGCTTCCTGCAGTAGCGCAATAATAACGTGTCAAACAGTTGAGAAACGAAAAGGCAAAATCGAAACACCGACACACGTAGAACAAAAAAAAATTCATACGCTGGTTTAACTTATCATGCATGATACCGTTGACACATAAGTAACTTTAATTTATATCGTAAAACTAATAAGATAAAAAGGTACAAGGGTGCAAGATTATGAATCCATAGTGTTTGATTGCCTAGACGTCCTTTTGGACATGTTTGTTGCCCTGGGCTGCGCGGGAGCTTGTGCAGAACAAAATCCGAAGCACCTTGGAGCCAGGCCATGGGAAAATGAAAGTGAAGTTCGTTTCTCCCAGGCGCGGCTCATTCGGGCTCCGGCGCATGCGTAGGTGGTGGTGGGGATGGGTGACAGTGGGCCCTCCGACTAGGGATGCAACGGGTCGGATAAGGTGCAAATAAAGCATTTACCTGCCCACCCTCAGGTAAGATTTTGTACCATTCCCGCGCCCGACGGGTGTCCGACAGATATCGGTACCCGTTGGGTACATTCAAGAGAGATCGAATAATAAAATCAAAGTGATACAAAATAAATAAATTCATAGTTAAACAATCAACAAACCTTCAAATACTGGTCCACCGTGTCCTGAGCTAATATGGTATGGTATAACGGACTATGTTGTACCGTTGCACTACTAAAAAAGAACATCCATATTCCATGCTGATAAAAAGGAGGTCCTGGCAGGAAAACCGAAAACGACTGAAAAAAATGTCATGATATTTCCATCCAATATTTTATTTTGCCAAAAACAAAAGAAAGATGAAAACGAATTCAAGTGGATTTTAATGTATAAATCAGGACGGGACAGACGAGATTTATTCCAACCTTTTTTCACCTCCTTCGGTGGTTCAGTGCGTAGTTGCTTCTGAGTCCAAAACTACACCACCACCATCTCATGGCTAATGGATAGATCTGGAGTTCCACCAACAACAAGTTGTCAGGTGTGTTTGTCATGACACCGTAGGTTAGAGGACCGGCTGCAAAGCTGCAACCGCCCCACGGCGGCCCGGCCCCCGCTTAATTTTTTTTCTTCTCGTGTTCGGTGGTTCCACCTCGCCTGTCTACGATGATTGGGAGTTGGGGCAGGTGGGCTTGACCTTAATATTGTGAAAAAAAAATTTAGCTGACTTTGTTCTGAATTCAGTTACAGTTTCATGCATGACCACCGCCAACCACCTCCGCTAGTTCCGAATATTTCCAAACTGTTTGTGGTATAACTAGGCTCATAGTACAAAGAATAGAGTGCCATGTGTGCATTCTTATCCATTCAGATCCAAGGATCATGCTACGGGTAGAGTGTCACATTATTATACTACTAGGACTAGGATGATTGCAGTAGCCCTGTGGTGCTGCACACTGGTGCCCAAAGCCTCAAACTTCCTGCCTTATCTAGCTGCCTGTCATCAAGACAGGCAATTTGCTTACCTTCCTGGAACACAACACCACATGAGCGATGTTCTACACTATTCTCTTTTCTGTCTTCTTTTACATAATAACTGAGTAATTGTTTCTAAAGGGTGCTTACGTACGAGTAGATATCAAGCCCTTATTTAGTTCCCAAAATATTTCCCAAAATATTTCAGATTCCCGTCACATCGAATCTTTAGACATATGCATGAAGCATTAAATATAGATAAAAAATAAAACTAATTATACAGTTTAGACGAAATGGACGAGACGAATCTTTTAAACCTAGTTAGGCCATGATCGGACAATAATTATCAAATAATAACGAAAATGCTACAGTAACGCTACAGTTACGTTTCCCAAACTATTTTAGGAACTAAACAAGGGCCAAATAGAGAAAAGATTCGCCATGGCCAACATGTATGAAAGTGACGACGATTGAAGGCCAGGCACAGCTTATAAACTCAAATTCTTGACCTTGGCCTAGTGGCGGCACCAACCGGCCCTGTTCGGCTGGCTGTAAAAGCGGCTGATACTGATTTGTTGTGAGAGAAAAACACTGCTGAATGACTGGTTGATTCTGGCTGATAAGTTCAAGCGAATAGGGCACGGCATTAGGAAAAGAATATAGCCACTGATCGTCAACGTTTCAGTTATCCGGATTCCACACGCAGATCAGATCATTCTGTTACGAAACAGTGTCTGTCATCAACAGACACCCTTTCATTCGGTGATCTCATCCAATGGATTAGGATTAGTAGATAGTTAGCATGTTAGCAGTTAGCATCTTGCGAATGGACATGTCCCTTCGCCAGTCTACTATTCCACCAAACAGTTGCTTTCCCCTCGTAAACAGACACCTTTTCACTTGTATATATATATAAGAGATCAATGGAATTGAAAGTTGTTCCCAAATCATTGTTCATTACATTCACTTTTCAACACGTTATCAGCACTTTTGCTCTTCGAGAACGACGGCCCATGCCTCTAAACCCCCATCGGTAAGCATGGCAAGAATTAATTTACCGTCTCACATCGTTCGTGGATTGTTCTTCGCCCTCCGCCGTGTCGGTGGAGTTCGCCGTGGCCCGATCCGCCACCACGGCCACCATGGACAGCGCTGCAGCATCTTCGAGCGCCTTGGGCCTCATGTTCGCCGCAACGCTGCCCGTGGTCATGGCCATGGTTCCTTCGGCTGCATCTTCGACTCCGCCGTTCGCAGCCTCCGTGCAGGTCCAGTTCGTGGCCGCCAGTGGAGCCCAATTCGTCGTGGCCGCCTTGCTTCTCCACGCGGTCTCCGTCTGCAGAGCCAGCCACCGTCTCCTCGCCTCGGCGCGGACGGTGCCGGCCCCAGCAACGCTGCACCGAGCAATGTTGAAGCCCTAGTGCCACCAGTCATTGAAGCCCCGATACCGCCCATCGAGGAAGTCGTTGTTGAGCCCGTCGCCGTGCTCGCATACATCCCCATGGAGCTGATGTCGCCGGCACCAGCACCGCCTCGGTATTGGTGCGACTTCTGCAAGGAGTTCATCTCGATGCCGCATATGCTCGAGTACACCTACTCGCTACCGTCGCCCATACCAGCCTCTCTGACTCTAGTGGAGACCCCGCTCGATCCATGGTTCCTCGCCACGCAGGTTGCTCCCGCGCTTGACGCTGTGGAGGTCGAAGAACAGGAAGTGGTCACCGGGCCCGGCATCGGCTACCTCATCAACCCAGGCGGCACGCGTGCGGCAAGGACCGGCGTCCCGCCGTACTACGTCATGGACATCGCTGGTCCATCGGCTCCTCCTCCGGCAGCAGCACCGACTCCTCCGCCCACGACACGCGTGGAGGCCGCTGCCCGCATGAAGGCACAGGCCCTCCCGGACCCTCATCCGGCAAAGATGCTGCCGACTCCGACGCTCCGGTGCCTCCTCGGCCGCAAGACGGCGGCAATGGACCGGTGCCCCGGCCTTCGTCGCACCAAAACCTGGAACCCGGCGGATCTCTGCCTCCCAAGCGTGGAGGTCCTCAATATGGCGGTGAACGGTAGCGGCTTCTGCTCTCCCGACAAGGTGGAGTCTTCCTCGAACTGATGACCGGTGGCAGCGACGGCGCAAAGGAGTGCGGTGGCAAGGCGACAAGCGACGGCGGCGGCCTTCAGGCGGGTTGCGGTGGCATGCGGTTAGAGTTGAAACCCTAACTGCCGCCCCGACCCCTTTAAAGGCCGCGTGTGATGATGGGACGACCCGGTACGCTGATTGCATATTTAATGAGGATCATTTCCCAGCATTAGGGGGAGATTTCAAGTACCAAAGTGAATGCCAGGAAATCAACTGGAATGGCCAAGGCAATTCCCCCTCAAATCCACGTACTCTAGAGACTGAACAACAAGTTCAGAAAATCATAAACTTGCAACATATTGCAAATAACCTGCCAGAAGCATTTACTGATTATAAGGGTGTCACTAAATCCTCTTATCCTGCTCATAATGTGCCCAAAAGAGTGGAGGTACCAATAAAAACTATTCACCTCCCACTTTCAAAGAAGAGGGGGATAAGTACGGCCACTTCTTCTAAGGATAATGCTCAAAGTAAGCGTCTGAGGAAATCAAGGACTAAATCCTCCAAATCAGTAAATCCAAACCAACCTCAAGTTGGTAGACACCCTATAGTGGATAAAAGTTCAACACCAGGACCAAATCCACAACCTGGATCAACAGTGCATCCAAATTCTGATCATGGGACATCGGAACACCCTGACTCCATAGTTTTGGAAAATGTTGAGTCAAATAATGGGGTGAAAGAAATTTCCATCAATTATATTGATTCTAGAGAATCATACGATAGTAAGACTACTGCTGTCGACATGTACTTCTCTGCAGCAATTGCAGAAATCTTTCTCAATGATCCAGATCCTAAGACCATAGCAGAGTGCAAAAAGCACTCGGACTGAGCTCAATGGAAAGAAGCAATCCAAGCTGAGATAGCCTCGCTCACTAGAAGAGGGGTATTCACATCTGCAATACCTACACCTTCTAAAGTCTTTCCTGCAGGCTTTAAATGGGTTTTCGTCCGGAAACGGAATGAGAACAATGAGGTGGTGAGATATAAAGCGAGGCTAGTAGCACAAGGGTTCACGCAGAGACCCGGTATTGATTACAATGAGACTTATTCTCCAGTAATGAGTGGAATTACTTTCTGATACTTAATATCATCGGCAGTTCAAAATCATCTATCTATGCAGTTGATGGATGTGGTGACAACATATCTATATGAGTCACTTGATTCAGACATATATATGAAGGTTCCCGATAGAATCCAAATTTCGAGTCCAAACGCAAATCGCAACATGTATTGTGTAAAACTGCAAAAGTCATTATATGGCTTGAAGCAGTCGGGACGAATGTGGTACAACCGACTGAGTGAATTCCTTCTAAAGAAAGGATACTCTAACAATGATGATTGCCCATGTGTTTTCATTAAGAAATCTCGAACGGGATTTTGTATTATATCCGTGTATGTTGATGATTTAATTATCATTGGCAACCCAAAGGATATAGATGAAGCACGCAAATATCTAAAGACGGAATTCAAGATGAAGGATTTAGGTAAGACCAAGTATTGCCTAGGCTTACAACTTGAGCACCGTCCTTCAGAGATTTTAGTGCATCAATCAGTCTATATCCAGAAAATATTAGAAAAATTCAATATGGATAAATCATACCCTAATAAAACCTCAATGGTCGTTCGTTCCTTAGATATAGGGAAAGATCTATTTAAACCACGGGATGTTGAGGAAAAGATTTTGGGACCAGAAATCCCATATCTCAGTGTCATTGGCGCACTTATGTATCTTGCAAATTGTATCAGGCCTGATATCACATTTGCGCTGAACTTACTAGCTAGACATAGTGCGAACCCAACTCGTCGTCATTGGACGGGAGCGAAGTGTATCCTCAGATACCTTAATGACACAAAGGATCTTGGTTTATTTTTCAAGAAAAATCATGATCCCAATATGATTGGTTATACTGATGCTGGTTACTTATCTGATCCTCATAACGGAAAATCCTAAATAGGATTTGTATTCCTACATGGAGGTACAACTATTTCATAGAAGTCTTCTAAGCAGACTCTCACAGCAACCTCTACTAATCATTCTGAGATTATTGCTCTATACGAGGCATCATGAGAATGTGTATGGCTTCGCAGAATAATTAACCACATACAACAGTCATGTGGTCTAGGTGCAATTGAATCACCTACAATTATCTATGAAGATAATTCTACTTGTGTTACACAGATGCAAACGGGTTACATAAAGAGCAATATCACTAAACATATTATTCCTAAATTGTTTTATCCCCATGAACTACAAGAAAGTGGAGAAATAAACATCTTGCAAATCAAGTCATGTGATAATCTCACTGACCTATTTACTAAGTCCTTACCAACTTCTGTGTTTCAAAAATTGGTACATGGAATTGGTATGCACCGACTTTGAGATTTGCCAGGATCAGGGGGAGACATCCCCTAAATGTAGACATGTACTAGCATCATATTATACTCTTTTCTTTGACAAGTTTTACTCTCGAGGTTTCTTGTTAAAGTTTTTAATGAAGTACTATTAATATAAGCATGTATCATATTTTCTATTTTCCCCACCGGGATTTTCGTGGGAAATATCAAAGACACGTTGCCCTCACAATTCATCCATGGTTTTTTTTCCCTGAAAAGGTTTTTCATGTGAGTTATCCGAGAGGCAATACTAATAATATGTCGTCATATTTTCTCCTAATTTTTCCACTGGGTTTTTACAGGAGTTTTAGCGACATGTCACTTTATATTGTTTCTCAAATTTTTCCTGAAAAGGTTTTTGGAGGAGTTATCTATATGTCGTATCTCTAATATTTTTTCCCATTGGGGTTTTTAATGGGATACCAATGACATAGTGGTTTATTTAAATCACACTCATGTATGCTATTTTCTCCTTATTTTCTTATAAGGTTTATAGGAGTTTTTATGGTATATCTATACATGCATATTCCTCAGATTTTTCCCACAGAGTTTTTCGAGGAATCCAAGCTTATAGCTGCATTAATCTCAAGGAAGATTCGATAAGAGGAGTGTTACAAAACAGTGTCTCCCTTTCATCCGGTGATCTCATCCAATGGATTAGGATTAGTTAGTTAGGATGTTAGCAGTTAGCATCTTGTGAATGGACATGTCCCTTCTCCAGTCTACTATTTCACCGAACAGTTGCTTTCCCCTTATAAACGGGACACCTTTTCACTTATATATATCTAAGAGATCAATGGAATTGAAAATTGTTCCCAAATCATTGTTCATTACATTCACTTTTCAACACATTCTACCAGCAACATCTATAATCATTGGCCAATAACTTATATATTAAACAGGATCGGATTCCTAGCAAAATTGTGTAATAGACACTTGATATCGACTTTCGATCTTAAAGTTGAAAAAATGGTAATCATTTTATACACTGAACGAATGAATGCGCAGACCAGTTAATTCACAAATAAATCACATAGCTTCTTTTTACAGGAAAGATAAAGTCCTGAGAGCAAGAGCATCATGATACACACATTCCAGGTCACACAAGAGGACAGAACAAGGAGTGCGAAGACCAAACAAATTGGATTCCAATCTGAAAGCAATAAGACAGAGGCCTACAATTATTTGCAGCTGCTAAAGGAGAGGCCACACGGTACATGGAACCAAGACAAAAACTATCAGACACGCTCGACAACTACAGTTCTCCTGAGTACAGCTTGTATGATTGGCAAAAGAATCATTGCACGCACGTTAAAAACTGGTGCAAATGTCAATTATTAGCGGGGAAAAGGCGTGATATTATTATAGGTCATGCCTTTTAGCCTGAAAATGAGAGAACCCGGAAAGTGCCTCGGCGGCACCACTACAATGACCCTAAAGAAAATATATGCAGATCAGTAGCCCTATCTCTTACTGTTTGGTTCCTTCCGTTCCACATGATCGACGAGGTCATGTACATGTACATTTCGCATGTATCACACCACTTGAGCTTCTGTGAAACCATAAAGTGCTTTGCAGGTTATCAATTTGGTCATTACTTGCCCTCTAGCACCAGTATAGAGATTCCAAAGGAGAGTGCTGATTGCTTGAGAACTATGAAGCTTCAAATTTCAAAGATTTACTGCCAAACGAGCTTCACATATCCTGATTTCCCAACAGCCCGTATGACAATATGGGGCAGAAAAGCAAGGCGGCAGAATAAAGATTCAGCCAAAATCTCCATGTAGTACCTCCACTATGATAAAGCTGGAACAGCGATGCCAATCACGAAGGCACCTCATCTTCACCTTGCTAAATCATGTATTGTGTAAGTGTGATGTATCGTCTTAATAAATGCCCCGGATGTCTTCTATGACTCTGTCCCATGGCCAGATGTATAACTTGTGTGCAGAACAAGAATGGGCAACAAAAGGCAGCAGGTTCAAAACGTAGTTGCAGGGCCAACATGAACAGATCAACTTCAGCCGTCTGCTCAGGTACTACATTCCATAGAGATCGCTGCTGCCGCACACCTCTATTAAACTCTGGAACTCCAGGGTTTCATGTAGTCCTTTTGCTCTTTGAGTAGCAAAGGCATTGAAAGCGCATTTCAGTAAAAAAAGGAGCTTGTCAGAAAGCAAAAATTTCACCAATAGCTGGAGCAGATAGATCCTGCACATGTATGATAATAATTACATCAGTGAGTTAATATAATAGGTAAGCTTCAGTTTGATTGCAAAAAACAATCATTACATATAGTTCATTGCCACTAAGAAGAAACTTGTTACAATACAATTTAGCGATCACAAGTTCACTCGAAACAGAAATGTATTTAGAAATTGTCGTGAGCATCAGTACTGAAGGCTATTATTAGGAAAAACTCATCATCTCCAACAATTCTTCAATCAAGTTCACTCAAAACAGAAATGTATTTAGAAATTGCCGTGAGCATCAGTACTGAAGGCTATTAATAGGAAAAACTCATCATTTCCAACAATTCTTCAATTAGACCTTAAATAAAATAGACAAGTAAGAAAGTAACCATGAAACCACAATCTGTTAGCAAGCATGATTACAATACATTTTCAGTGGATACTGACAAATACTGACATACCCCACCCACTCCCAAACACATAGCTCTCATTTTCCCTATTTCATTTCAGAGCCTGTTAAAAACGGACAGTTTTGATTGTCCTAACACTTCCCAAATTTACGTTTATCAAATAAACGTGGTATATAAAAGTAGAAAGGCACAACGTAGACAAAATAAAATAAACATCCTTATGAGCAGTTTTCAACAACAACAACATAGTCTTTTGTCCCAAGCAAGTTGAGGTAGGCTAGAGATGAAACCCAAAAGAGACAATAAACAGGGAGACACGTAAAGGGACAAAAATGGCACAAGACACAAAGAGGTCATGGTTCATGCACGTTGATTGCCAGTCTCCCAGCGCTCCTGTCCATAGCTAAATCCTTAAAGATATTCCACTCATTAAGGTCTCTCTTAACGGACTCGTCCCAAGTTAGTTTAGGTCGACCTCTACCGCTCTTTACATTATCGGCCCGCTTTAGAACCCCACTACGCACCGGCGCCTCAGGAGGCCTCCGTTGAACATGTCCAAACCATCTCAACCGATGTTGAATCAATTTCTCCTCAATTGGTGCCACCCCAACCCTATCCCGAATATCGTCGTTCCGGACTCTATCCCTCCTTGTGTGCCCACAACACCAACGCAACATACGCATCTCTGCTACACTCAATTGCTGGACATGTCACCTTTTTGTAGGCCAACACTCAGTACCGTATAACATCGCCGGGCGAATCGCCGTCCTATAGAACTTACCTTTCAACTTCTGAGGCACCCTTTTGTCACAGAGGATGCCAGAAGCTTGACGCCATTTCAACCAGCCGGCTGAAATTCTATGCCTAACATATTCATCAATGTCGCCATCCTTTTGTAGCATCAATCCTAAATACCGAAAAGTATCCTTCTTGGCCACCACTTGTCCATTGAGGCTAACGTCTCCCTCCTCATGCCTAGTCGCGCTGAAATCGCACCTCATGTACTCGGTCTTGGTCCTACTAAGTCTGAACCCTTTCGACTCTAACGTGTGCCTCTATAGTTCTAACTTCCTATTAACCCCTGTCCTACTGTCGTCAACTAGTACCACATCATCAATAAAAAGCATACACCAAGGGATATCACCTTGTATGTCTCTTGTGACCTCATCCATCACCAAAGCAAATAAATAAGGGCTCAAAGCTGACCCCTGATGCAGTCCTATTTTAATTGGAAAGTCACTGGTGTCGCCATCACATATTCGGACAAACGTCACCACATCCCTGTACATATCCTTGATGAGGGTAACGTACTTAGTTGGGACTTTGTGCTTTTCCAAGGCCCACCACGTGACATTTCTCGGTACTTTGTCATATGCCTTCTCGAGGTCAATAAAGACCATGTGCAAGTCCTTCTTCTGCTCCCTATATCTCTCCATCAATTGTCGTAATAAGAAAATCGCCTCCATGGTCGATCTACCAGGCATGAACCCAAACTGATTTTGGGTCACACGTGTCACTCTCCGTAGACGATGCTCGATAACCCTCTCCCAGAGCTTCATCGTATGGCTCATCAACTTAATCCCACGGTAGTTAGTACAGCTTTGGACATCTCCCTTGTTCTCGGAGATAGGCACTAATATACTTCTCCATTCTTCAGGCATCTTGTTAGATCGAAAAATAAGGTTAAAAAGCTTAGTTAACCATACTATCGCTCTGACGCCTAGGCATCTCCACACCTCAATGGGGATACCATCAGGGCCCATCGCTTTACCTCCCTTCATCCTCTTCAAAGCCTCCCCGATCTCTGCCTCCTGAATTCTCCTCATAAAGCGTCTGTTGGTATCGTCTAATGAGTCGTCCAACTCAAGGGTAGGACCCTCATTCTCCCCCATCAAACAACTTGTCGAAGTACTATCTCCATCTGTTCTTGATCTCCTCATCCTTTACCAGAAGTCGATCTGTCCCATCCTTGATGCATTTTATTTGGTTGATGTCCCTTGTCTTCCTCTCGCGGATCCTAGCCATCCTATAAATGTCCTCCCCTTCCTTCGTGCCTAGCCGCTGATAAAGGCCATCATACGCTTGACCTTTTGCTACACTCACAACTCGCTTTGCAACCCTCTTCGTTATTTTATAGCCCTCGATGTTGGCTGCACTCTTGTCATGGTGGAGACGCTTGAAACACTCCTTCTCCCTAATAGCCCTTTGCACCTCGTCATTCCACCACTATGTGTCTTTCGCTTCCCGTTTGCCTCCCCTACTCACGCCAAACACTTCTGAATGAGCAGTTTTCGATTTCCATTTTACATCTTTGCTAATAAATCAAAGCTTTACCAGAAGTGTACCTCAAAGACCCATCAGCTATGTTGAAAATTACAATACAATATGGCTAAACTCAACAACAGTATTTTTTTATTGCAGAAGTGGCTTTCACTGATTATATTGATTGTTTCCCTATCACTTCGTTTTGGGGGAGGGGGCAGTGATATTTTCTCAAAAAGCCTGTAAAAAATGCATAGACTACTTAGTTTTTGTACTTTAAACATGAACAGCTATTGCTTATTCTATGTTTAAAGTACATATGCAATCTAAACTCAAATGACTACTTTAGCTGAATAATTTACTCCCTCTGTTACAAATTATAGCTCACTTTGGCTTTGTCCTAAGTCAAAATTCTCTAACTTCGACCAAGTTTTTTATAAAAAAAATGCATCAACATCTACAGTATCAAATTAGTTTCATTAAATTCCCGTGAAAAACTGAAAATAGGTTTTGATAGTGCATTTATTTGAATCTGTGTATGTTAATATATTTTATATTTTATAGAAACGTTGTTACAGTCAGAGAAGTTTGGCTTAGGACAAAACTAAATAAAGTGAACTACACTGCAACTAATGCAAACGAATTTGAAGCCATGCGCTATAGTACCAATGGTACTTACTACTCACATGAACAATAGTACCGTACAAGGGATCAATTTGCTGTAGAAACACTTGTTGCAGATCTTGTATTTGTACATCTATGTCATGCCCTAGTGTGCGCATTCTCAACCATATTTCCAACAATTAACTTTGGTAGTAAGATTCATGAGATCCGTGTTGATAATACAAAAGTTGATAAGGCTATCTATCTTTAATGGTAAAATTTTGAGCAGATATCACTTATGTTAACCATTAATCATGGATCCCTCAAAATATCGAATATGTTCTTGCTAGCGAAAATATTTGCATTAGGTGCCAACACAATTTTAACATCAAGAAATTCCACAAATGGAAGGCACTAATATGGATAAACTAGATGTAGATATACTGAATTTCTAAAATGTGGAATAGTATGAGCCTTGATACCTTGATACAACATAAAATCATCCAGGGTGCAGTTAGCATAGCAAAAATAAGTTCACCCTCTTTTATCTATGCAATTGTGGTAGTATGAATAATATCATGTGTCATGAAAAGCATCGATAAAACAATAATCTAGCTACCAGACTATGCTGTCAGCCTGTCACAGAACATGGACGGAAAGTCATTGTAATTTGTAAAGTATGGAAGTTAAGGGTGTGTGTGGTGTGTGTTGTACTTAGGGTTCTTACCCCCTCTTTCTTCTTAATATAATGAAGCGCAGCTCTCCTGCGTTTTTGAGAAATTTTTTTTCGGGTAAAGTATGGTTATAACCAACTGATTTGAGAAAATTCTCTTCACAGACAAAGGTTTGTTTCAGGAAGGGTGAAGAAAGGTAAAAACAAGTAAATATGATTCATAATCTGTTCATGAGATTTAAAGTATACCCTATTCAAAAATGAGAATCAAAGGAATAATTCTTTATTGTAATCTCTTAGTGAAGAACTAAGAACATACAGCCCCTCAGTCAAAGACTGCTTAGAGAACCACAGATGCATGAAAGAATTACAAAGAACTGTCTACGGTAGTGCTTGTACTTTAAACCTAATCACAATGTCATGAGGATGTTGCGTGTGGTACTTCTAAATGGAGCCTTACTATTTATTTTAAACAGAAAATGTACTGTTGCAGTTTGAATTGTAACAATCGCACTTATGGGGTATTGTTGTCGTTGCAGAAAATGTACTATTTATTGTTGTTGTCGTTGTTGCACTTATGGGGTATTGGGGTTGTCATGGGCAGCCAGCAGGCTGCCACCGGATGTCATGTGGGGCCACACACCAGGCGCTGGTAGGCGTGTGACGTACGACGCGCCACAGAGCGCGCGATCAGCGCAGCAGCCATGCAGGAGGCAGCGACTGGCTGAAGAGGAAAGAGAGATTAGTTTCCTTCTTTATTCCCTAAAGTTTAGGAGAGGTTATTTCCAAGAATAGGTTCCTTCTTTATTTCCTAAATTCTAGGAGAGATTAGCTCTCACGTCACGTTCCTTAGTTTCCTTATTTCTAGGAGCAATTAGCCCCATGCGGCTGTAGCCTTGTGCTATTTATATGAGATGTAATCCAAGAGCTTGAGAGATTGAGGGAGACTAGAATTGTTTCTTCATAATTCATTGCTTCCTTCCCATAGTGCCGATTACACAGCTATAATTGAGGGAGACTAGAACTTGTGAGTTGGTACTTCTAAATTGCTCAATTTTCTTTCTACACAGAAATTGCAGTAATACGAGTTGAAAATATATATGCTGTAATCTCATCACTGTCCAACTTTTCAAAATGCTAATATCAACAGCTATAATTGCAGCTATACAGATATATTATATAAAAGAAAAGCTACATAAACTTGGTGAATGAACTTAAATATTCAGAATGAGTATCAACTCACAAGTTATTGAATAGATATGTTGCGAGGAAGTCCAAACCCATGCTTCCACATCATGCCAAGTATAGTGTTGGCCTCAGTCCTCCGCCCACAACTAACGTATGCCTTGTACATGATCCAAAATGTCTTCTTTGTTTGATCAATCTTAAAACATTCCATCTCATCTAGCACCCCATGCATCTCTTCCAACCGATGGTGCTTCCCATACATCACCATCTTGCAGTGGTACAAGCTCCGGCACAGCTTCCAACCAGCCTCCTCAGCCCGACGGATAAAATGTACAAGTTTGTCAACTGCGTCATACCGAAAATAGCTACATATGATGGTCCGCATCACCTTCATTGTGTTGACAATGGTATTGCGTTCCAATGCCTCAGAAATATGCAGCTCCATCCCCTCAACCAACCCCTCCTGAGCGTACACCTTAATTAAGAGCACATTTAGCCATGGCCTGTAATCATCAGGACCCAACTGCTTGAGCAAATCCTCAATCTTTTGGATTCTACCTACATGGTAAAACTTGCAGTATGCACACAGCATTGCACGTATATGCACAATGTCAACCTTTCTGACAAGTTTGCAAGCACGCTCATAAGCTTGCTCCATTTTATACATCCTCCCGGCATGTGCATATCCTCTTAACATCAACAGATGCGTAGTAGCATCTGGAGCAACATGGCCCGACACCATATCCTGAAACACGGCTTCCATTTTGTCCCACATCCAGGCGGTGAGGTAACCAGAGATGATTGCATTGTACGTACCAATAGTGCGGGGTTGGCCAGAAGCATCCAGCGACTGGAGCGTGGCCTCCATGTGGTCAATAAGGAGGGAGCGACCGTACAGGGCGATGAGGATGTTGTACGAGTCCACGTTGGGCGGACCGCACCTTGGGTCGCGCTCCAGCGCGTGGAAGACCTCGATGCAGCTGTCAAGGAGGCCGTTGTGCATGTATGCCGCCATAAGAGCGTTGTAGAGTCCCTGGTTAGGGGAATAGGTAGCGGCGCCGTCGGCAAAGAGCGCGGCCGCCGCGTCATGGTCGCGGGCGCGGCTCGCGAGCGAGATGGCGAGGGCGAACTCGCCGAGCGAGGGGGCCGGGGAGAGCGCGCGGCGGAATGAGAATACGGCGAGCCCTAGCCGCGGCCTGGACCGGAGCAGCGAGAGGAGCTCGAGCGACGCGAGCGGAGAGACGGCGAGGAGGGTAGGGAAGGAGTGTTCGTGGAGGGCGGGCACCGGGTCCGGGTCGGGCCCCGGGAGCGCGGTGAGCGAGGTGGCGAGCGAGGAGACGGCGGCGCGGAGATGGGATGCCGCGAAGGGCGGGAGCGGCGGCGACGTAGAAGAACAAGACGCCGGGCACCACGACCCGGTGGGATTGGGCGGAGGAGGAGGCGGCGGCGGCCAGGTGTAGGAGATCACGTCGGGTGGGACGGAGCCGGCGGTGAAGGACCGAGGGGTGGTGGCGTCGTGGGGGCAGCAGCGGCTGCGGAGCAGGGGGAGGAGGGAGCAGGCGGGGCGGCGGGACATGGGGGGAGGCGGTGACGGCGGAGGCCGAGTAGATCAGCGGCGGCGGCGCGAGGGGTTTAGGCCTTTGGGGGGATCCGCGTGGAGTGGACGGGGAGGAGCGCACGAGGCCACCACATCGTCCTGGTGTGCTGGATGGGTTTCTTTAGGCGGGGGCCTATGTTGTGCGAGTATGGCGGGCTTTGCAGAGAAAACGGTTCGGCCCGGCCGGCCAGGTTGGCCGCGAAGAGCCCAAACAAGTGACATGGGCTTAGCCTATGTTTTGTGATTTGATGAGAGCACGAGTGAATTTTTTTTTTTAGGAAAGGCGGAGCTTCATTAATCTTGAACCAGATTACACTCAAGGTCTATGATCTCCCTTAGTCCAGGTGGGGTTATAAGCCACTCCTCCACCGGGAATTACAGGAGACTAGACGAGCACATTCATGAGCTAGCTTGTTACATTTTCTACTGATAAAACGAAAACTAAAATCTTCAAAGCTTGGAGCTAGCTAAGAGCAACAAGGTAAATGGTGCGTTAACTGATGACATTCAACATGCGCCAGCGGACCCTGTATCCCGTACCTGTATCTTCTCTGTGCAGAAGGTTTTTCAGCGCTTCTCCACCATGTTGAGGCAACAAATATGGTTCAAGGGATTCAAATTTGACCCGGGATGCCCAGTGTTTCTCACCTGTTATTCGCGGATGGTAATGTTGCTCATTTGTAGTACATCTTGGACCTGTACGAGGAGTGCTCGAGACTACAGATAAACAAGGAGAAATCGGCGATCATGTTTAGCAAAAACACTAAGAGGCCGTTTGGATTCCTTCATTTTAGAGGAATTAAAATCTATTTAATGGATTAGACTATTTGGCTTGGAATTTGATATTCCATAACTTTTCCAAGCTCACAAATAAGCCTATCTCAAATTCATAGGGTGGGAGATGAAAATGGATTCTATATATCAATATGCTATAATTCTACTCTCCAACTTATAGCACACGGGACAGTACAGTTGCACAGGGATGTCTCGTCTCTCTCCTCTCGACATGGGAGACCCAGGCGATTCAAGCGACTCGTGTCAGAGCGACGGGAGTGCTGCGTCCTCGAGCGCTGGCACACCATGCGAGCAGGGTGGGTCCGAGCAACGGGCGTAGGCTACAGTGCTGGCTCGTGCGCGCAGCCTGGAGGTGAGTCGACTTCTCCTTCCATG
This sequence comes from Saccharum hybrid cultivar R570, assembly GCA_038087645.1. Taxonomy (NCBI): domain Eukaryota; kingdom Viridiplantae; phylum Streptophyta; class Magnoliopsida; order Poales; family Poaceae; genus Saccharum; species Saccharum hybrid cultivar. The sequence continues at coordinate 24,370,070 of JAQSUU010000496.1, forward strand.
AACGCGGTCCATGACTCGACTCCTCAGCAGTCGCTGTCCTCTGGGCCATGGAGTTCGGACGGTAGGGCCGTAGACCATGGTTTCGTGTCCAATAAGAGTGCCAAATCCTTGCCAACCACGCTCCCCCACTCTATCCTCTCCGTCTTCCCTGGTGAAGGCGGAAACCCTAACGAATCCTCTCGATTCGTGGCGGCGGGGCGGGAGGAGAGGAAGGTTCGGTTTCCGCACGAGGTACGTGACCATCCTGATGCTGATTTGAGTGAGAGGCTTATTCACCTTTGGAAGCATAGCGCTGAGGTTGGAGTTTGTGGGGTGATATTTGTGCGGAAGTCTGTGGATTCGTGTTCTGTTCTTCCGGAGGTAGCTCCCCTTCGTGGTGCTAATCCGGCGAGTATAAGCTGGTCGACTCTCAGTGGTGATACCAGATCGTTTGTGTAGGTCCTTCAGGCTCCTCCGCAGCCGAATAGGACCATGGAGCGTCGTCTGTTTCATCCTAGGAGGTTCAATATGGGATATGGCAACCGTGGTGGTTATGGTGGGTGGCAAGGAAATCGGGGCTGGGCTCCTCGTGGGGGTGCTCATGGTGGTGGTAGATTCCAAGGCAATTTGGGGCGTGGAGACAACAGGGCTGCTGGGAATCGTGCAAGGCCCGAGCAGAATTTAGTACCACAGAAAGAGTAGAGGGAGGAGTCCAATCCTAGTCAGAAAAACGAATCCACTGAAGTCGAAACTTCTGTGAACAATTCTACTCATATTGTGGTGAGTGATGATCAAGCGGGGCAGGGGGTGAAAATATGGAAAGAGAAGCTCCTCCAGAGCTTCAGGGAAGACAACTGATCTGTCAAAGGTGTGGAACGGTTGGTCATGCCTCAAATGCATGCCCTAACCCTGTTGTATGCTCGAGATGCAACAAAGAAGGTCATGTTACAAGAGTTTGCTCTGTTAAGATGCCCTGGGAGTTTATCTCACCATTATGTGGGCTGTCAGCTTATGGACAAGGCTTCCATGTTATTGAAAGTGCCAAAACTGAGGAGGGAATTAAGGATATGTCTTCTACTGCTCTGATAACTATAACAGCTGGTGAAGCTAATGGCAGAGAAATTGAGAATGAGTTTAAACTCAAGGCTGGTCCAAATTCATCTTGGTGCTGGTATGCTAAGAAACTTGGGGAAGGCAAGTATCAGATGAGATTTCCTAATGCTCAGACTATTGATGATATAGCTCACTTTACGGAGCTAAGAATGAGGTCCAAGCCTGATGTTGTGTGTAAGGTTGAAAAATGGAACCCAACAACTGGCTCTAAAGGTGCCCTGGATGTGGCTTGGTTCAGGATTAGCAATATCCCATATGAGAAAAGGTCTTACTCAAATGTATGTATGGTGGCATCCGAGGTGGGTCTGCCTCTTGAAGTAGATATGGAAAACTTGCATAAGAATGACTATGTCAGAGTCAAGATTGGGTGCAGAGATGTCACCAAGGTGCCTGCATGAGTTGACGGCTTGCTGGACTTCAATTTCTATGACTACTTCTTTCAGAGAGAGGTTCCCTAGGATGGCTACACTAATCCTGCTGGTAATACATGGATCAAAAATGATAAGAACAAACCACAAGATGATTTTCCAGATCCTAAAAAGCAAAAGATGGATCCTAGCAATAACTCTGCTCAAACTTTTGAGGTTGGCACTAGTAGGTCTTCTGGGATTGGCAAAGGAAAGCAAGTGGCTGGTAATGAAGTTCAGCCGGGATCTGAGCAGTTACGTTTTGGATCATTTGACAACAGGAGAGTGTGGATGAGGACAGTGAAGATGAAGCACTATTAATGGGAGATTTAGTTTAGCCGGGATCTGAGCAGTTACGTTTTGGATCATTTGACAATATAGAGATCAAGATGCTAAGTACCATAATAGTGAATGAAGAAGCACATGCAGTGATTAATGAGTATGGATCTAATCTGAAAAAGTCTAAATTTGACCCTCTCAAGACTATAGAAGCCAAAAAGGCCCTGCATGACTGTGGCAAGATGAAAATCTTTCAACTTGAAGATTACATGATTGGGACTGGTTCTAGCAAGGAGCTTCCAACTATACAAGAAGAGAAGAAGGGAGAAAATGTTCCTAAAAGAGCTGTCTCTATGAGTCCTGTCAAGGGCAGCTAAGGTGCTCTTGATGTTGATTTGTCTAGTCAAGAAGAAGCTATGTAGAAAGTCAGTCAGGACATTGATTGGGATCTTATACAAGAAGAGGATGGTCTAGAAGCAGAAGTGACTGTGATGACGGTTGAGATAGACAAAGACAGTGACAAGAGGGATGCTGTAGTGGTGGTAGCCACCGAGACCTTGGGAATGGAATCACAGATTGTTGAGCAAGAAGGTGGGGTGACCCTGAATGAACAAGATTGTGGCACTGACAAGACTTAGGAAACTGTGAACGCTTGGGAACAGCAAGATAACAGTCCAACTCATGTTGTGGAGAAGGAACAAAGCATTAATCAAGATGGGTGGCTAGTTTGGCAGCAAGTGAGGCAAAGCAAAAGACTCAGGGAAAGTGGGACGGCTCAAGCCAAGATGGTGGAGCAGGGTCAGGGCAACAATTCCACTGCTATGGAGGTTGAAGGTATGGAATCTAATGAACAGAACTCCATTGCAGTTATATCTAATTTTCAGATAATTTCTCTTGCCACACAAATGGGGATTCATACCGAATCTCTTTCATATGAGAAAATTGATGTCCTTAAGGACCTGGAGAATGCTAGAATGAAATTAAATGAGCACACAAACATGATTTCTGAAAAAGTGAGTAATCTAGAAGAAGAAATTCTTCCCTTAGAAGATCAAAATGTGTTGGATTAGAGGACTAAAGATTCGGAGGAAGACCCCTGTGTGGTTATTCCTAGTGCTAGAAAGAGTAGATCTTCTAAAAATGTAAGAGAAAGGGTAGAAGGAATAAGGGTCACCCTGTTGTGGACCCTAGCAAATATGTAGGAGATGAACCCAAGGTTAGCCCTAGGTTCAATCTCAGGGACAGGGCCACCATTAAGAAAGTTTACAAATGATAGGAATAATTTGGAACTGCGGAGGGGTGGCAAAGAAGGGCCTAAGCTCCTATATTAAAGAGTTGATTTGGGACCATAAGGTGGACTTTATTGGTATCCAGGAGACTATGAAAAAGTCTTACTCTGAATTTTTTTCAGAAAATTGATAATACTAAGGAGTACAATTGGCACTTGATTCCCTCTAATGGCAAATCTGGTGGCATGCTAAGTGGGATTAAAAAGGATAGATTTGAGGTTGAAAATTTTGAAAATGGAGACTATGTTATCACTGCTGATGTGTTTGACAAAAATTTGAAAAAGAAATGGACTCTGGCCAATGTTTATGGCCCTGCTCATGATGAGTCGAGAGAAAGTTTCCTGGCTGAACTTTCAAATTTTTGCTTTAAAGCAAAGTACCCCATGTTGATGGGGGGAGACTTCAATATTCTAAGATTTAGTTCTGATAAAAACAAGAAATTCGTTGAGAATAACTTTTCTGCAGTCTTTAATCACATCATCAATTCTTATGAACTTAGAGAGATTCCTTTGAATGGGGGTAAATATACATGGAGTAATAACAGAGAAAACCCCACTTTAGAGAAGTTAGATAGAGTGCTAATCTCTAATGCTTGGGAAGTGGAATTTCCCCTTTGCAATTTAAGAAAGTTACCTCGTTATATGTCTGACCACAACCCACTGATTGTGAGAACAGACTTAGAACAAAAAATTGGTTCAAAGCCTTTTTACTTTGAAACATCCTGGCTTCAGCATGCAGATTTTTCTCTGAAAATCAGTGAAATATGGAAGGTAAACATTTATGCAGATTCTGCTATTGATGCCTGGTGTATTAAGATGAATAGAGTTAAAAAGTTTCTTAAAGGATGGGGTCAAAGCCTAAAAGGGCACACTAGAAAATACAAACGCATTCTGGAAGAGTTGGAGAAATTGGAAAAACAAGAGGAGGAAGGAAGTCTGTCTGCTAAGAAACTTGAAAGAAAAACTTTCATTCATACTGAATTACTTAGGCTATCTGAGGAAGAATAAATGTATTGGCATAAAAGGTCAAATAACATGTGGCTCCTGAAGGGGGATAACAACACTGCTTTCTTTCACAGAGTAGCTAATGGTAAAAAAAAGAAAAATACCATATTCTCTCTTAACCATAATGATCAAGCTGTTGAGGGGGATGCTGCCCTTATGGAGCATGCCACTCAGTTTTATAAAGACCCTTTTGGTCCTTCCACTCCTTCGGGTGTATATATGGAGGCTAAATGCTAGGATCCTTCTGAAAGGTATCCAGCCAAGAGAATGAGGACTTAGAAAGAAATTTTTTAGAAGATGAAATTAAAGAGGTTGTCTTCTCCATGGAGAAGAACACTGTGCCTGGCCTTGACCATTTCCCCATTGAATTCTATCAACATTGTTGGGATATCATTAAAGATGATTTGGTGGCTCTGTTTCATGACTTTCATTCATTAAAACTTGATATAGCCAGATTTAAGTATGGTGTTATCACCCTTCTACCTAAAATCAAGGATGCCAATAATATCAAGCAATATAGGCCTATTTGCCTACTAAATGTCATTTACAAGATTTTTACAAAAGCTCTAATGCTTAGAATTGAGAAGGTGATGGGTAGAATTATTAACAAGAGCCAATCTAGCTTTTTGAAAAACAGAAATATCATGGATGGCATAATGGCTCTCCATGAAATCTTACATGATACTAGATCCAAGAAAAAGGATGGCATTATTCTCAAGTTAGATTTTGAAAAAGCATATGACATGTTAAATTGGAAATTCCTGTTTGAATGTCTCAGACAGAGGGGATTTGGAGACAAGTGGTGTGAGTGGATTAAGCTTGTTATGACCTCGGGGACTGTGAGTGTTAAAATAAATAACATCACTGGGAGCTATTTTAAATCTGGTCAAGGTGTCAGGCAAGGGGATCCTTTGTCTCCCTTTTTGTTCAATATTGCCGCTGACACTCTTGCAAAAATGATAAATGTGGCACAACAAAATAATTTGATTCAAGGCCTTGTGCCTGAGTATGTTGATAATGGTGTGGTTGTCCTGCAATATGCAGATGACACAATTCTTTGCTTGCAAGATGATAGGAATCAAGCTGCAAATCTTAAATTGTTGTTGTATTTGTATGAAGATATGTCTGGTCTCAAAATTAATTTTTCTAAGAGTGAAATTGTTATGGTAAGTCAAGATGATGCAAAAAGCATAGAATTTTCTAACTTGTTTAATTGTGCCATTGGTAAATGGCCCGTTAAATATCTTGGAGTTCCTGTTGCTGGCTCAAGATTACATGTGGCTGATTGGGTGAGTATTGGTGAGAAACTGCAGAAAAGGTTAGATGGCTAGAAAGGTATCTCTTTGAGTCTAGGAGGTAGACTGGTGCTTATTAATTCTTGTTTGAGTAACTTGCCTATATATGCTATGTCCATGTATTGGTTGCCTATGTCAACCATTGCTAAAATAGACTCGGTCAGGAAAAGGTTCTTTTGGCAGGGGGTAATTTGAAGAAGAAATATCATCTTGTAAAGTGGACCAAGATTACCAAACCTAAGGAGAAAGGGGGGCTTGGTGTTAAAGACCTTAGGAGGATGAATATTAGTCTCCTATGTAAGTGGTGGTGGAAGGTAGAGAATGGACATGGAATTTGGCAAGATATTGTGAGGAAAAAAATATTTGAAAAAGGGCTTAGTATCTCATCTGAAAAAGAATTATAAAAATTCCCCTGTGTGGAATGATTTGCTGAAGGTGAGACATGTATATTTGAGGGGTAGGTCCATGATAGTAGGGGATGGAAAGAATACTAGTTTTTGGCACGACAAATGGTGTGGGGCTGTCTCCTTGGTAGACAAGTTCCCAAGCCTCTATGAAATTTGTGAGGATCAATATTGTTCGGTGGCTGCTTTGAAACAGAGAGGTTAGCGTTTGAAATTTAGGAGATGGTTACATGAAGAGCTACAAAACTAACTGAGAAGGTTACATGATTTGATCTTTTGTTTCAACACTAATGACGAGAAAGATGTAGCTAAATGGGATTGGGAGAAGTCTGGTTTCTTCTCTGTCAAGTCTACATATAATTTTTTGTGTAGAAATGAATATGGTCTCAACCATAAGAAAATTTGGAAAGCTAAAATTCCTTTGAAAATTAAATTTTTTATGTGTCTTATTTCTCAAGAGGTTATTCTCACTAAAGACAATTTGAGTAAACGTAAGGGGAAAAGTGATAATACTTGTGCTTTTTGCATAGATAAAGAAAGCGTACATCATATTTTCTTTGAATGTATGACTGCAAAGTATATTTGGAGCCTTTTGGTTTACTCACTGGGGGCTGATTGTAGACCCACTAATATGAACTAATTTTGGTTCTGGATTGAGAAAATTTTGCCTCAAGGGTCTGTAATGCACGCCGTGGGTTTGGCTGCTATGTGTTGGGCTATTTGGCGTTCTCGAAATGCTGTTTGCTTTGAGAACAAAAGAGTCAAATGTCCTACTGAGATTGTGTGCATGATGTGTTCTTTTCTCATATACTGGGCAGGCTTGTTGACGAAGGAATGGAAGCATCAAGTCATTCAAGGAGCTAAAGCTATGAAGAAAGCGGCCATCTTCTTTCACAGGCAGAATGTGCAGAGTTGTGCTCAGGAGGAACGTCAATTGGTTCCATATGTTGGATGAAGCAGATCGTATGAAGGCAGGCAGTGCAGGGGTGTTGCATTCATTTTGGAGAAAAGCTTTGGCGTAGTTATGATGTTTTGTCTTGAACTGTGTCTTTCTTGGATATCGTTGGGTAGTTTTTTCTATCTTAGTCATGGTGATTTATTATTCTTGCATATGTTCCCTTTGAGATCGTATGCAAGAATAGGGTACGTCTAGCAAATGTGAAACTCTGTAATGGCTTTAATCTCTCTGTAATTTCGTTGCTTCGGTAATGAAATTCGGTTTTTACCGTTGTGGAAAAAAACTTATAGCACACTCTTTAACTCACTTCCCTACAATAGAAATGCAACATATAAGTATGTCTCTTGTATGCCTAACAATAAATATACAAATATTATCAATGACCGCGCATATGGAATATAATTAATCTACGTCTAAATTGTAATTATGAGAATAAATTCAATTCCAAGTATTCAAACGAGCCCTAATAGTACGGTGAGGTCTGATATCAAACAGGTTATTGGTTTACATGCAGAAACGGACCATGAAAATATCTCAACCTTTACTGTACATCGGCGGATCCAAGAAAGAAGCTTTCCAATATATCAATGACTGCGCATACGGAATAGAATTCAAGGCTAGATGGAGAATCGAAAGTGGGGAAAGAGGCCTTAATTAAGGCAGTAACGCAGCCAATTCCACCATATGACATGTCTTGCTTTGATCTCACAAAATCCTTTTGTGATGAGCTGAGTATGATGATATGTCGATATTGGTGGGGTGTGCAGGGTAAAGATAAAACCACATTGGCTTTCTTGGGATAAGTTGCTTGCTGATGGTCACTAACATCAATTATAAACCATAACCTGCATATATATTTAATTCTATCACCAAACATAACTATAGGGGATTAAACTAATGAATTCCACGAGCTTTGGTAAATATTTGTATTCAGGAGGATTTATCTAGAAAATAGCCCCGAGACCACTGTCATACACTCTAAACAAGCAAACTGACATCAACAGTGATTCAACCCGCCAAACCTGCGAAAGACGACTCAAGACGGAGCCCAAGACTCGCCCACAGAAGGAGGAGCCCACCTGGCACCATGGTGGGCCGGCTGGCCCAATAGGGAGGCCGCTCGTCTCAGTGGGGGGCCCACTCGCCCTCCACCGTCTCGTACTTCTTCCTACGATCTACACCATTGATTTTAAGATGGTTTTAAGTCGGTTGATCCAACGGTGGTCGAGGGAGTTGACGCGGATCGATGACGTGGCGATTCCTTGCCGGCTACTCCACCTTGATTCCTTGCCCGCTACTCCACCTCGATTCCTTGCCCGCTACTCTAACTCGGCCTATATATACCACCCTGCCCCCCTCCCTAGAGCGATCCCTGAAACCCTAATTCATATTCTCTAGAATAGCTCTAGTTGAGAGTTAGGGAGAGTTGAGCCATGCTCAGGTTCTGAAGAAATCTTCGAGGTCAGGTGTATCTTTGTATCTCACCTTTGCAAGACTTATGCTTTAATATATTTATCTTCTCTATTTACTTTTATGCCTTACATGTGTATGGTTAGTATAGTATTATACCTTTGAATGGGATCTCTGCTCGCATTGAGTGCTCTAGTTATAGTACATAATTAGAGTAGTAATCGATATAATAGATGAGGTGTCTAGGCTATAGGTTACCTGACATACACCTAATCCCATGGATAGTTGTAGTAGCCCCAGGTGGTGACAGCCCTGACGGCCTATGTAGTCCACCACGTTTGGGTTGGTGTTTGTAGGACCATAGTCGGAGCTTTCTAATCTCTTTCTCATCACTTTCTGTGACTAGTGTTCCGATGTCCCAAAGTGCTATTGTATGTGATTGCTATGTCTACCCATGCTTTAGTTATACCTTATAGTCTAAAATAGAATAAAACCAAAGCAATAGAGAAGTATTTAGGAACTTTAACTCAACTGCTGTCCTCTCAATTTAGCTAGACTACTCATTCATTTTACCATGGAATTCTCCTATGTGTGTGTTATTATTCATAACTCTTATCATTACCAACACTTACCCCCACTTTAGTTTAGTTGGTATACTATTCGTAGATACATGATAGTGAACTATCAACTTCTTAAACCATTGTTTCCTTGTGGATAAATATGATACCATGGAATATTTCTGAGTGAAAGCTACAGCGGTATTCGTGTGCTTGTGGATTTATCTGTGTGCGTTAACAAATACCAACTAGCTTTCTGACGCCGTTGCCGGGGAAGCAATTGGCGTAAAGATTTTGATAATGATCTTGATGTCTGCTAATTTAGTGTACCACTAGCTTTAACAGAATTACACCTATTCTGTTGAATTATGGAATAGACAGGACACCAGTCACCATTTCGACCTTCCGGCAAGCTTCCACGAGAAAAGAAAAGAAAAGAAGAAGAAACATTGAAGAACTCAAGATTGGAGAAAAGGTCGCTGTCACAAGAATTCAAATCACATCTCAAGTGACAAACATAGATGCTGCACTACTCACAAATTCCATCTTGTGAGTCATGGTAAGTTGATCAAGAAAGGTGAGAAAGTCTTGCTCATGGACTTTAAACTTTTTGAGTAGTTATCTTTTTAATTTGTGCATTCCACTGCATGTTTACTTTTAATAATCTATGTATCCACTCTATTGGTATATGTTCTCTCATCAAATCCACTGCATGTTTAGTTCCTTGCATGCATCCAAGTCACTTGCATCTAAAAAAAAGAAGAAAAATATTTTCCTCACCATGATCATGCTCTCTCATCTCTAATCGAATAAATCTCTCTAGTGCTTTCATGCTACCATTGTTTGCCATAGTAAATTTTGGTTTGAAAGTACTGTACATACTTATATTCGTTTTTAAATTAAGCATGGTGCTTAGGTTAAAATGTCTTCCATAATCAAAATTAGACATGGAGTCTAGTTTGGTTATTGAACTAAAAATCGCTTGTGTAGACACTAGTTATTTTTGTTGGACTAACCCATGCACAAAACTCTCAAATCCAATCTAGGTAAGTCAAGAGATGAATTCACATCGGAGATGAATCAAGGCATGTGTTGAACTCTAATAACTTTGCACAAAGAAGACCCAACCCATTCTTCACGGAAGGAAGAACTGTGAGTATCAAGATTTATTCACTTATCTTTTATTACGAGTTATCTTAGCCTTGAACCATACTAGAATGCAACAGACAAATATAATTTGTTATAGAAACATGGTAAACAAAATCTATGCTAAGATAATTCTAAAAATCTTCCTTTCATTAGCATAGATGAAAATCATACAGATTATGGATAATGACCTATATTTCAAACTTGTTGTATTCCTTCGGGTATGTGTCCATTAACATTTTGCAGGAAAGAATGAATATAAGTTATGCCTGTTCATGGTTTGTATGAACCTGCAAACCTAAACCAAACCACAACTTCAGTTTTGGAACAAATAAAAAAATAAGACAAATACCACAAAAAGGATCTACAATAGAAGCACTCACTCATAGGAAGTGGATAAACAAATCAACAAGCCATAAGTAACGTCAAAGGCAACCTAGCATTGAGTCATTTCAGAACTCAAGCTAGGAGGCTGATAAGAAGCAAGGTGCAACTCACCTCATATCAGCCAATCTGATGCCTGCTTCCATCGTCTTCGAAAACATCAATTCGCATGTCGGCAGCAAGGACCAAGACAATAAGATGCCATGACATGCATCCTCATATCAACAAACATCATCAATCAATGGTGGTCTGCCAACGGTGTCTCATGAAATCATGGGCACAAGAAGTCATCCCTAAGCCATCGGAGATGAAGCTTCCATGCGAGTACCAATGAGGTTCCTTCCTTGATCATCAAGACGGCTGGCGTATCGCTAACAAACAAAGAAGAACAACTCTCCGCCATGCTGCTAGAAGATAAAGACAATCAAGGGAGAACTTGAGTTTGCATCTCTAATGAACCCCAACTCATCAACCAAGGATCAACAGAAATCAAGAAAGGTTGATGAAAGAAGAGCATGCAATTGTCCGTATCTTCATTAGATGGTGTAAAGATAAAGCTTAAGGAAAGGTCTTGCTCAACGGACCACGAGCTCTCACCAATAGGTAAATCAGATAAGTTTCCTTCAGGTATGTTTGCCACTAATCATTTCAATAAAAAGAAGGAAAATATAAGGCATATCCAACCAAGCATTATGCAATATAGAATCACATTCATAGGAGAATTCTATCATCCAAGCTAGATTTTGTATTCTATAAAATTCAAGCCTGGGGGATGGAGTTCTTTAAAACATCTCATGACATGTTGCTAATTTGTCTTAGTCATCTTTACCTTTATGATGCGCTCAACTTGCTAAATCACTAACAAATAAAAATTTAAATAATTATGCTCCCTTAGTTCACCATCCACATTCTTGTTTTTACTTGAATGAATCTCGTTAGCCTTTTAAGCTTCTTTGTTCTGTTACAAGTATGCTTTGGAATATTATTCAGACATGATTATTGAATTAAAACATACTTGTATATAATTTGGTTATATATATGGACTAACTCTTGTTAGGAGATCATTTGTAGGAACAAATCAAGGTTCGAGGTATTCTTCAAAATAATTTTGCACATCTTTGCATGAACCTTATTGAAAATTTGAAGTAGTGGTGAACAACAAAGGCAAATGATTTAAAACATGGGATACATATTGACCTTTAGCTCTATGGCAACACTATCCTTGCTTTAAATCATCTATATATTTCCTTCGGGTGTGTGTTGTCCACTAATCTCTTGCAGAGAAGAAATAATGAGAGGAGCAGAAGGACCGCATAAAATGCCAAGAAAGAACAAAAGATGGCATGATGAAAGAGTAAGAAAGGAGTGCGACATAGGAGACAAGATGCTCATGAACAACTCAAGCAAGAAAAGCTTCAAGCAGGAAGAAAAGATTACCATAAGTCATCTACCTTTCATCACAGGGTGTCATCGCGTTCCAATGATGAAGGTAATATTTTAAGGTAAGTGGTCATTATTTAAAAGATCTTTCCTTTGATCTTGGTATTCACATAAATGAAGAAACAAATATGATTGAGTTACAACTTTGCTTGATTTAACTTGATTAACTCAACATGTCTTGTTCCTTAAGCTTGTTCATAGCACTACTTCCTTGATCTCATTGTCTTAACCATGTAAAGTTTGATACATTATATATAGATGGACAATCCTTCCATAGGTTAAGCAACTTCACTCTTTTTGATAAATATAATCAAATGTCACAATCATTCTCATTTTATCACCCATGTTGTAAGAATGAACAATACACATAATATCAACACTTATCATGATCCAATGTGCTTAAGGCTAGAGAAGGATAAATAAAGTTTTGGTTCTGTTGGTGTTTTTTCACCAACAGAGCCCATGCACTTGATCTCTACCTTGTCTTCATGAGCAGAACACACGTCAAGCAAAGTGTGAGAAAGTTAGTTAATTTTCTAATTTCTACAAATGAAAGTTTTGAGCCTGTCAAATCAAAATTAAAACTCAAAACAAAGACATGTTTGGAGTAAGAAGGTGACATTACCAATATATGTGTTATCACAAGAATCTTCGTCTTCAGAGCGAACCAAGGTACTTGATCAATGAACTTCACAGGAAGAAGTCCTGTCCGGAGGACTCAAAAATCTGAACCATCGCCAGGAGGTAACATCGGTAGTTATCCATATTTACTTTTCAGCATTACATGAATTATTTTCACTTTTGTGTGTTTACTTTTCTGCATTGGCATTGCATTAGAAAAAGAAAATAAAAAGTTCATTATTGCATCATAAAATCTTTAAGTCCCATGTGAGTAATTTTTACGGAGTGTAAAAATTCGTAAGAATATTCGCTGTTGTGGCATAAAAATTAAAAATACCATGCATATTTTCTTTTCTGCATTGTGAAAAAATAAGAAAATCCAAAAATATATTAGATAGACATCCTGCTAAAATTCTACGAATAATAAATCTGTCTAAACCCACAAGAATAACTAATCTCCGGATGGTTGATCGCTAATCCCTTATCCTAACCCGTTTCACGAGTTTTGGTGTTTTTGTTAGCATTTTGCAGGATGATCAAGAGCAAGTTCACCCGGTCATCTTTATCTCACTCCACTCATGGATGAGAATGACATCCAGTAACAAATCTGCTCTAAGAAAGACCACGACAATAGCCAGCTTGGGGGAAGGGTATCCCCATGTATCTAGTTAAGTAATTTTTTCCATTTGTTATTTATTAAGTTTACTATATGAATTGCTAAAAATAATAATAAAAAGATGCATAACAAACTAAAACAAAATAAAAGTTTATCTTAGCAAATTAATTATATATATCAGGTGTGGTCTTAAATCTTGAAAATAAAATAAAAAGAGTGTGTCTAGATTTGATTTTTAAGAGCTGAATAAAATAAAGAGGACTCAGAATAATCTCTTGAAATGAAAATGATGAATAGTTGCTCTGTTGTAATTCCTTTTAAGTACCTAGTTTTCAGCCTTGAATTCTCCTAAGTTTTGGATAAGATTATTTTGATATAAGGATTTACTCTGAACTTGAAACTCATAGGTAGAATATGCTTGATCTAAATCTAGGTAATTGATGGATATGATATGAGAATGTCTAAGTTGTTGTTTATCTTGTTCCAAGTAACACTAATGTTCTGAAGATTTATCTTTTGAAAAACACAAAAATACTATATGATGAGTTCCTGTATAACAGATCATGAATTTCCACCATAGCCATATATGTTATTTAGGCTAGAAAAACTTTCGTATATATGCTGCTTGATTTTGCATTGAGTTTTGTCAAACTTTGTTGACCCTTATGAGAGCTTTGCCATGCTCTTAAAATCATGATCACGTACACATCACCTACATATGCACTACTCCTATACTGGGGGTAGGTGTTGACGGTAGTTAACACTCATTATAAACCATCAATGAACTCATATAAATGCATGAAAATGATTACAAACCATAGTTGATTCTAACAAGTTCCACGAGTTTTGGTGCTCTCACTTGTTTTACAGGACATTTAATTTTTCACCAAATAAAAGTATCTCAAATGATGAATTGGAGTGCACCATTACGAAGAGCCCGTCGAGATGATTGAAACAGATATATTATTTGCTATATTTGAAGCTCAGAATCAAGAGATATTAATTCCGCATCAAAACTAAGTTGACAAGAATTTAGAAGACACGAGAAGGCGTGCCACCGAAGGTAAGGCCCACTTGCCATAGGGGCAGGTCGGCCAACCCCACCCTAGGTCAACTGACCTGAGGGACCCATGGGCTAGCCTCTCCTTCGAGGGTCGGTTCCCCACCGCCATTGAGGTCCAATCTCCGCCGTTGCTTAAGTTGGTTTGATTCGAGGGCTCTGCTTTATCCCACCGGCCTATATAAGCAGCCCTGTACCCCTTGAGGCAGAGGCATCCTGAAACCCTAATTTATATTTTCTAGTGAGGATCAAGAGAGGGGTCCCATGAAAGAATCAATCTCTCAAGAGCCAGCATTCAAGAGAGATTAATCCTCAGTAAGATTTAGTCTTTAGAAATAGAGAGGTAGAGATAGGAAAGAGTTTAGAGGAGGTGCTGGTCTATCGGTGCTCCCTCTACGGCTTGTACCTTGGCGGAAGTCAACCTATGTCTGAGATTTCTCTAGTAATTAACTTCTTATTTCAGTAAGCAACATTGTTCATATTGTTCTCTAGGTTTGCGAGTCTCTTTTGAGTACTTTAATCTATCCGGCTTAGGTTAAAGTATTATTCGTAATGTAAGCGTGGCGCTTAGGCTCGGATAACTTGTAGATGTACCCTACTTTTCAGATCGGTTGTAAATTAACGATTGTGATAGCTACTATATATATGACAATACTCTATATATATTTAGTTGGTTGAATTTTTTGTAGTCCACCTCCCGTCTATAGGCCAAGTAAGACATGATTGCTAAGGAAAGCATCCTCTACTAGTGTCTTTTCTTAAGTAATGTCCTCAGATAGAATAGTAGAAGACATAGCTTACTGAGATTAGAACGAGAAGACCTTGGCAATTTTCTCTACACTCTCGATCTTCTTAAGTCTTGTTGCTGTTCCGAGTTAAGTTAGACCGTAGTTAACCTCATACGTTTTCCTGTGAATACAATATTTAAAACCCTTCGGGTAAAAGCTACATCAGTATCCGTGTGCTTGCAGATTTATTTGTATGCGTTAAAATATACCAATAGTAGGCGCAAAAATATGTCTTCCATCTAGATCCACCCAAAAATAGTTTACTCCTACACTGGGGGTGAACACAAAAATATGCTTAATAGGTTTTCCATCCACCAAATAAATGCTCCAAGTTCTTGTTGCTATCTCTCAAAAGTTTTGTTGCAGAAAAGAGGTATGGGGCTATGCAAAAGTTATTCATATGAAAAAAGAGAAGAAAGGAAAGAAAAAAGAATTGAGAAAAAATGGGCAAGTGTCTGAGATATTTAAAACAATGGGTACTTAGATGCCCACCTGAAAAAGAAAGAGATGAATAAGATAGCCCTTGCTCTCTAGCAAATGTTTTCAAGTTTCAAAAGAGAGATGTTTTTAAGGAGCATAGTAGAATTAGGATGGCCACCATATATATTCACCATATATCCATACATATGCACATATTGATTTGATTGTATGACTCAACTCTCTTTGGATCCATTGTTTGACTTTACAATATATGCATTGCAAGTATGCTCTAGCTTTCTCCCTACCTATGAACTCCACATAAGCCTTAGTGGTAGGAAGAGAAAAAGATATAACATCTCTATTGCCTTGGTGAGGATCGACAAATACTGCATATATTGAGAGACTTGAGAGTGTCATATAATGGAATCTCTGAGTTTTATTTTAAAAACTTATAAAAAACTCTGGAACAATGATGGAACAAAGAACTTGAAACATAGTGCTTGACTTGATCGTTCTGTCTTTCAATTGCTCAAGACCTAAGTGAAGGCTAAGAAGCCCTATGGTTGAAGATAATAGGGGTAAGTTTGAAAGTCAGATCAGTTTATTTTAATCCTGAGGAGAATTCTTGATTGAATGTATGTGTACTTTTGAGGCGTGAAAGCATTGTATCAACTCCTGATCTATTGCTGAGTTTGGCTTTGCTTAGGGACTGGCAAAGGTTAAGCTTGGGGGAGCCTATTGACGGTCACTAACGTCAATTATAAATCATCAACATAACCTACATATATATTTAATTCCATCACCAAACATATGTATAGGGGATTAAACTAATGAATTTCATGAGCTTTGGTAAATATTTGTATGCAGGAGGATTTATCTAGAAAATAGCCCTAGGACCACTGTCATACACTCTAAACAAGTAAACCGACATCAACAAGTGATTCAACCCGCGAAACCTACGAAATACGACTCAAGACGGAGCCTAAGCATTGCCCACAGAAGGAGGAGCCCACTTGGCACCATGGTGGGCCACCAGGCCCAATAGGGCGGCCGCTCGACCCAGTGGGAGGCCTACTCGTCCTCTGCCATCTCGTACTCCTTCCTACGATCTACACTGTTGATTCTAAGGTGATTTTAGGTCGGTTGATCAAACGGTGGTCGAGGGATTTGACGCGGATCAATGACGTGCCGATTCCTTGCCACTAGTCCACCTTGATTCCTTGCCCGCTACTCCACCTCAGCCTATATATACCAGCCCCTGTCCTCCTCCCTGAAGCGATCCCTGAAACCCTAATTCATATTCTCCTTGTTAGGATCAGAGCTAGCTCTCAAGATGTAGAATTAGAATAGCTCTAGTTGAGAGTTAAGGAGAGTTGAGCCATGCTCAGATTCTAGAGAAATCTACGGAGGTCGAGTATATCTTTGTATTTCACCTTTGCAAGACTTAGGCTTTAATATATTTATCTTCTCTATTTACTTTTATGCCTTACATGTGTATGGTTAGTATAGTATTACACCTTGGCGTGGATCATAGATGAGGTGTCTAGGCTATAGGTTACCTGAGATTGCACCCGACCCCACACATAGTTGTGGTAGCCCTAGGTGGTGACAACCTTGATGGCCGACGTAGCCCACCACGTTTGGGTTGGTGTTTGTAGGACCATAGTCGGAGCTTCCTAGTCCCTTTCTTATTCCTTTATGTGACTAGTGTTCTGATGTCCCAAAGTGCTATTGTGTGTGATTGCTATGTCTACCCATGCTATACCTTTTAGTCTAAACTAGAATAGAACCAAAGCAATAGAGAAGTCTTTAGGAACCTTAAACTCAAATGTTGTCCTCTCAATTTAGCTAGACTGCTCATTCATTTTATCATAGAATTCTCCTATGTGTGTATGTTATTATTCATAACTCTTATCATTACCAACACTTACCCCCACTTTAATTTAGTTGGTATACTAGTTAGTAGATACATGATGGTGAACTATCAATTTCTTGAACCATTGTTTCCCTATGGATAAATATGATACCTTGGAATATTCCCGGGTGAAAGCTACAACGGTATCTGTGCGCTTGCGGATTTATCTGTGTGCGTTAACAAATACCAACATTGCTACAACCAAAATGTGGTGGAGGCTTGGGATTTTGGGATTTGCACCATTTTAACTTGGCAATGCTAGCGCAACAAGGTTGGAGTCTTGCCCAAAATTCAAAATCATTGTGTGGCATCATTTTGGCTTGACACCCGCAATATTCATTTCAATATCTATTTCCATAACAACATCACTCTAATTTCCTTTTTCATTCTTCCAACTTGATTAATATTAATGTATAGTATTGTTTCCAAGTCTTTGTCCATACAAACAAAACCAATATTGAGACCATTTTTGAATCCTTAGTCAGTTGACCTGTCGGTGTTTTGTAAACTGAACTAGTAAATTTATACGATTACCGCGCTGCTCTAGGAAGACGATGGCAACATCCAAAAGACACGAGAATTTATATTGGTTCAGGCCGGAGCCCTACGTGTTCCTCGCTTGAATGCCCTGAATTTCTTACAATAGAGGGTGCAAGAATGGTGGGATAGGTAGAAGAGCTAGAGCTAGAAGATGAACTGCCTGAAGGGAAGCTTCAGGAGTCCGAAGATGTGGAGAATGAGAGAATATGTAAGAATGTGAGAATGTCTGGAGATGGTGCCCTGGTTGCCCTTATATAGAGTTCTTGGCCAGGGTAGATATAAAGAAGAAGGTTCTCCTGACTAAGGGGTCGTGAGCCTGAGGGAGGGGCCTAGCTAACTTGGCTTGCAAGCTACGCCATCTTGTGGCACACGTTTAGGCGTAGTTGTCGTCATGGTCTTGTGTCCATGTCATCATAAGGTGTGGCATGGTGCTACTGTGACAGCTATGGCGGCATTATAGGCATGGTGGTGGTTCGCCAGCCATCCTGCGCGATGTGGTTTCCGTCGTGGCCTTCGTCAGCGCCTCCTGGTCTCCTGGGGGCAACATATAGGAGTTGGTAGTTACCCCCGAGTCATCGATGCTAGGTTTGCTTGTGGAGTTGGTGGCCACGATCCCAGGCTCTGGGATCGTGGCTCCTACCGGTTTGGATGGCCTCCAAGTCAATGCCTCCATCATGGATCCCATCCCATGGTGGGTAGGATCATACATGCGTCTTGTTGATCCATATTTGGACGGTGGGTCGCTGTATTGACAGCCACAGCCGTGCGATGTTGTCTTGTCCATGCTACGTGGCGCAGGGATGGCGTCTGACCAGACCAAGGGGACCCCCTCAGTCCTTGCGGGGGTCAGTGCGACATGCTTGTTCCTGTAAGAGTAGGCATGCTTGGTCAGGCTTGACCCCTCTCGGTTCCTCCCAGGGGTCGGAGCGACGGAGAGTGTAAGGTCCAAATGGCTAGAGGGGGGTGAATAGCCTATTTAAAAATCTACAAACTTCACTAAACAACCACGTTAGTATAAAAGATGGCTAAGCTAATTCTAGCACTAGCTCAACTACACTATGCAAGCCACCTATACAATTCTAGTGAAGCAAGGCTATGATCTCTAATACACACCAACAATGCTAAGTCACTAAGCTACTTACTCCTATGTGATAAAGGCTACACTAAGCAAACTACACAAGGACTAGTACAAGAAAGTAAAGAGCAAGTGACTTGACTCTTATACCAATGATGTAGAGAAGCAATGCACTCAAAGAATCAATCACAATGAGCAATCACAAGAGAAATCCTCGGCAAAGAGATGACACAAGATTTTTTACCGAGGTTCACTTGCTTCCCGGCAAGCTACTCCTTGTTGTGGCGATGCACCCACTTGATGGATCATGAGCTAATCAACTATCTAGAGTTGAACCCTCAGCGGGTGCCGCACATCCACTCACAAGATGGGGATCCTCCAAGCCACGAGCTCCACTAGAGTAGCCAATTCGCGAACTCCCGCGGGGAAGGTTCAAGAACCCCTCACAATCAACTTGGTGAGGCTCGAAACAATCTTCAAGGTCGAGTTCAACACCACCACTGCTCCAAGCCATCTAGGGTGTCGGGAAACACCCAAGAGTAACAAGCAATCTGCAGCAAACATGAAGATCAAGTGCCACTAGATGCAACTCTCAATGCAATGCACTTGAATCTCACTCAATCTCTCTAGAGTATGCAACCAAGCAAGGAGATGAGTGGAGGGGAAGTTCTCTAGCTCAAAGTGTGCCTCAATATCTCAAAATGTGCAAGAGTTTTTTTTCCCAAGGGCCGGCCACCTCTTATTTATAACGTCTCACTCAACAGCTAGCCGGTATCAACTTCACTGGACGATTTTCGGGGGCGACAGACGCTGCACAGTAGCGTCTGTCGCCAAACCGACAGACGCTACAAGCGCGTCTATCGCACCACCGAGCGGCCACATGTCCCGACCGTTGGAGTTCACCGTGCTCGCGCTCTACGCGTCAGACGCGTACTATGCTTCGTGACCCAGCGTCTGTCGCGGGCGACAGACGCATCCGACACTCCGCACCCTCAGCGTCCGTTGCGTGACAGACGCAGTCCAGTAAGGATGTTTTCGCCTGAGTTCGTCAGACGCATATGCCGCAAGGCCGACAGACGCGGCGTCGAGCGTCTGTCGCTCACGTTCACGCGCGCTCGCGCAGTTCCACAGCGTTAGACGCTGGAACAGTGCGCGAGGCTGCATCTGTTGCCTTCGCGACAGCATGTCTATCGCGCCCATGCGTACAAGCCGAGCTAGGGTAGCCCGACAGACGCTGACATCAGCGTCTATTGCTCCCAGCTCGCGTGTCTGTCACGTGTATCTCGGCGACACTTCGTCATTTTCTCGTTCCGCTTGATCGCCCTTGCCACTTATGAGCTACTCTCCATATGTGTATCACCAAAACACAAGTTTTAGCTCATAAAACACCTCCGTGCTTTCACAACTTTTTCAACCTCCGGCGCAATGGAAAATAGGCATTTCATTTCCCCGAAAACGCCTCACTACCGCTCAAACACCGCCGCCTTCGTAAATGTGCCAACACCATCATGTGTAAATCACCATGTGCATGTGTGTTAGCATTTTCACAATCATTTTCCATGGTGATATGTTAGCTCTCTACTAGATCCGAATGCATATGCTCAAGAAGATGACCTAGTAGCACTTGATCCACGAGCTAACCGTGATTGCCCCTCTTGATAGTCGGCTTATAGGGATATGGGGATGCTACGCTAGCCGGAAAACAAAATTTTTTGACCCCATAAACTAGGAACTACTGCTAGTTACAGGTTACAGGATTACCACTAGACGCGCAGGTGCAGCGGAAGCGACTCGATGTAGTCGAACGCGTCATAGCAGTGCCGTGCAGTTGCGTGGTCATCCGTCACATCCACCCTCCGCTCGTGGATCGTCCCTCTCGTGCGGTTCGTCCTTGTGCTCCAGATGCAGCACCTCCAAGGTATCCCACACGTACAGGGAGGAAGCGTTGCGCCTCCGGACTGCTAGGTCCACGAGGAACAGTAGGCGTGAGCGTGGGGAGGGTGACGACGACGGCTGCTCAATGGCATGAGTCATCTGGCCGCGCCCCCTCCCTCTCTTATATAGGCGTCTCTAATCAGCCCCAAGTTGGAGGCCCAATTAGAAAACCCTAAGCCTAGTCAAATTCGGGTCCAACCCGAATTGGGCTTCCAACCCCTTAAGCGTGCGACCCTATGGGTTCATGTACAAATAGACGTGGCCCGAGGACTCCTACTCGGCCATTAGTTGATAGCGGTCTCTAGCAAGACGTGTCAACTCCTATGTGTACACAAAGATCATATCAGACGAACCACCACAAACCATATACATGGCATTCCTTTTGCCACACGATATTTGGTCCAACTTATAGGTTAACACTTAACCTAAGCACGGCCATGCATTTATTGATCCAATCATTAGAGTGTTCCATTGATATCTCTCTCACATAGAGAGGGGAAAATTCTATCTTGATTGTCTATGTCTCACAGCATGTTTCTTGACAAACCCAAAGACCACCTTTATAACTACCCAGTTACGGAGTAGCGTTTGATAATCTCTAAGTAGGTCATTTCACATCTTGAGTACATACAACAATCTCAGGTCTAAGGATATAACGTACATGATGTGAATCGAGACAATAACAACATCTCGTGTTGGGTCAGTCCAGCCTACATGTCACACATGTGCCCACATTATTAGTTTGACATCTCTATGTCTATGACTTGTGAAACATAGTCATCAACTAATAATGTGCTGATCTAATATTCATGTGCGTCCTAACATGAACTCCGATCAGGGACCATTCTAGAATAACCATACAAGTAAAAGAGTTTCACAAACAATTCACATAATTGCTAATCGATACAAGTTGTCTTTAATGGATATTCAATGGACTCATAAAATGTCATGGATACAAGGCAATACAATCATCTCTATGATAACCTCTAGGGCATACTCCCAACAATCTCCCACTTGCACTAGAGTTAATCTCGAAGATATCTAATACCCATAGCTCTCACGTGCGCCTCATGCTTAGGCTGTGGAAGAGCCTTTGTCAAAGGATCTGCAACATTTGAATCCGTGTGTATCTTGCACATCTTGATCTCATCTCGTCTAATAAACTCTCGAATGAGATGAAATTTCCGCAGTACATGTTTGTTCTTTTGGTGATTCCTTGGCTCTTTAGCCTACGCTATCGCCCCATTATTATCACAATGTAGATTCAATGGGCTAGACGCATCAGGAAACACACCAAGCTCAATGAGGAACCTCCTCATCCAAACACCTTCCTTTGCAGCTCCAGAGGCTGCAATGTACTCGGCTTCTGCTGTAGAATCGGTCACCGTCTCCTGCTTGGAACTTTTCCAACTTACAGCACCACCATTTATTGTGAACACAAAACCTGATTGAGATTGTGAATCATCCGTGTCAGTTTGGAAGCTAGCATCGGTGTAACCATTTACAACGAGCTCCTCCTCACCTCCATAGACTAGGAACACATCTTTAGTCCTTCTCAAGTACTTAAGGATGTTTTTAACAAGTGTCCAGTGACTCTCACCTGGATCAGCTTGGTACCTGCTCGCAACACTTAGAGCATATGAGACATCTGGGCGAGTACCTATCATGGCATACATTATAGAACCAATAGCCGAGGCATATGGAACCTTACGCATGCGCTCCCGCTCTTCAGCTATCGAAGGACACTGTTTCTCGCTGAAGCGCATACCATGTGACATAGGCAAGAACCCTTTCTTGGACTGCTCCATGTTGAACCGTTTCAACACCTTGTCAATATACGTATCTTGGCTTAAACCTATAAGCCTCTTTGATCTATCTCTATAGATTTTTATGCCCAAAATGTATGTTGCTTCTCCTAAATCCTTCATAGAAAAAGTATTATTCAGTGAAGTCTTTACAGATTGCAACATAGGAATGTCATTTCCAATCAATAGTATGTCATCCACATACAAGATTAGAAATACTACAGCGCTCCCACTTTCCTTCTTGTAAACATAAGGTTCTTCATCATTCTAACGGAAGCCAAACCCTTTGACTGCCTCATCAAAACGAATATTCCAACTCCGAGATGCTTGCTTTAACCCATAAATAGATTTCTTAAGCTTGCATATTTTTCTAGCATTATTAGGATCAACAAAACCTTCAGGCTGTATCATATACACGTCCTCTTCCAAATTTCCATTTAGAAAGGCTGTTTTAACATCCATCTGCCAAATCTCATAATCGAAATAAGCAGCTATTGCTAGAATGATCCGGATAGATTTAAGCATCGCTACCGGCGAGAAAGTATCGTCGTAGTCAATTCCTTGAACTTGCCGAAACCCCTTTGCAACAAGTCGAGCTTTATAGACGTGAACGTTTCCATCCATATCCATTTTCTTTTTATAGATCCATTTGCTCTCTATGGGTCTAACCCCATTAGGTGGATCAACCAAGTTCCAAACTTGATTTTCACTCATGGAATCTATCTCGGATCTCATGGCACTTTGCCATTTCTCGGAATCTGGGTCCATCATTGCTTCCACGTATGTCACAGGTTCGTCATCATCTAACAATAACAAATCGCCACATAATGCACGGATTCTAGCTGACCTTCGTGGTTGTGGCGGTGTCTCTATTGCCATAGGTATGTTAACATGTTCTGCTACATTAGCATCACTCGTGGAATCATTCTCTATGGGCTCATCCTGAACTTCTTCAAGATACACCTTTTGTCCACTTTTCTCTCTTTTGAGAAACTCTTTCTCTAAGAAAACACCATTTCGAGCAACAAACACTTTGCCCTCTGATCGGTTGTAGAAATAATACCCTAAAGTTTCCTTCGGATATCCCACGAAAAAGCACTTGTCTGACTTGGGTGTTAGTTTATCTGATATAAGTCGTTTGACATAAACTTCACAGCCCCAAATTTTTAGAAAAGACAAACTGGGACTCTTACCAGTCCACATCTCATATGGTGTCTTAACTACGGACTTAGACGGTACCCTATTCAGTGTGAAAGCGGCTGTTTCTAGAGCGTATCCCTAAAACGATAAAGGAAGGTCCGACTGGCTCATCATAGACCGAACCATGTCCAACAAAGTCCGATTACGTCGCTCGGACACGCCGTTTCTCTGAGGCGTTCCAGGTGGCGTAAGCTGTGGAACAATTCCGCAACTCTTTAGATGATTGCTAAACTCGTGGCTCAAATATTCGCCTCCACGATCGGATCGCAAGGCCTTAATTTTCTTGCCACGTTGATTCTCTACTTCATTCTGAAATTCTTTGAACTTTTCAAAAGTCTCAGACTTATGTTTCATTAAGTAGACATAGCCATATCTACTAAAATCATCAGTGAAGGTAATGAAGTATTGAAATCCACCTCTAGCTGTTGTGCTCATTGGTCCACATACATCAGTATGTACAAGTCTGCCGCCCTCTCAGGAAAACCTGTGAAAGGCGCCTTGGTCATCTTTCCCATTAAGCAAGCCTCACACGTCTCGTATGATTCAAAATCAAACGAAGTTAGAAGCCCATCCGTATGGAGCCTCTTCATGCGATTCTCACTTATATGACATAAACGACAATGCCACATATAAGTAGGACTTAACTCATTAAGTCAAGGCCTTTTAGCATTAACATTATAGACAGGTGCATCATCAAGATTTAAAATAAATATCCCATTCACAATGGATGCAAAAGCCATAAACATGCCATTCTTAGAGATCACACAACCATTGTCTTTACTCGCAAATGAATAAACATCCTTCATCAAACATGAAGGTGACACAATATTTTGACTTATACTAGGAACATAATAACAATTATTCAATTCCAAAATAAATTCTGACGGCAGGTGGAGTTGCATCATCCCAACGTTCAACGCAGCAACTCTTGCATTATTGCCCACGCGGAGATCAACTTCTCCTTTTCCCACGCTTCTACTTCTTATCATTCCCTGCATTGTATTGCAAATATGAGCAACCGATCTGGTATCAAATACCCAAGAATTAATATAAGAGTTAGCGAGGAAAATGTCAGTAATGTAAACAACAAGTGTATGAGCAACGGTAGTACCTTTACCACCATCCTTCTTTAAGGACTCCAAATACAGCTTGCAGTTCCTCTTCCAGTGACCTTTACCCTTACAATGAAAGCACTCTTCATCAGCAGATGGTCCAGTCTTGGGCGCAGGTGGGTTTGGCTTAGAGGTCTCACCTTTGGCCTTGCCCTTGCCCTTTTGCTTCCTCCAAGCATTGCCCTTCTTCTTAAAGTTAGGCTTGTTTTGGACCGCCATCACATGGCTAGTGCCAGCACCTTTCTTGATGTCAGCCTCTGCTGTTTTGAGCATGCCACACAATTCATTCAAGCCCTTCTCCACCCCATGCATATGGTAGTTCGAAACGAAGTTTCCATAGCTGGGCGGAAGAGACGCGAGAATGAAATCAGTAGCCAACTCTTGGCCAATTGGGAAGCCTAGCTTCTCCAACCTCTGAGTGTAACCAACCATTTTGATCACATGTGGCCCAACTGCTGCGCCCTCTGCTAGCTTTGTTTCAGCAAAAGCCTTTGAGACATTGAACCTTTCAGTCCTAGCTTGAGTCTGGAACATATCATTGAGCGCCATGATCATATCGTACGCTGCATGGTTGTTGTCGAACTGCATCTGCAGATCTGGTTCCATACAAGCAAGCATAAGGCAACTCACTTCAAGATCAGCATCACATGCTCTCTTATAAGCGTTTTTCTCAGCAGCAGGTGCATTGTCAGCAGGCTCTTCAGGTAATGGGGTGTCTAGAATTTCTTCCTTTTTCTCAGCCCTGAGAACAATTCTCAGGTTGCGGATCCAATCCGCATAGTTTGTTCCATTCAACTTATCTTTCTCAAGAATTGAACGCAAAATAAATGGTTGATTGCTAGGCGCCATTTATCTACAACAAAAGTAATGCAAAATACTAAGACAAAGTATCCAAGACAGAGTAAATCATATTAAAATCTTAATAGAATCTACTCCCACTAAAATCAATATCCCTCAATTGAAACTTAGTGATTCAAGACCCACAACTAACAAGTCTACTAGTGAGCTTTAGCATCACCGCTAGAAGACATGGTAGATCGGTAAGCAACTCTTTGCTAATCATATCACATATGACTCTTGTTGTTGGGTAGCATCTATATGCTGTGGTGCCCAACTCCTTATGCTCCAAGGTCCCTAACCATTAGGATGACCTTGTTCAAGTAACCAACCCTTATGCAGTAAGTATCCGATACGAACCTGCCTAGTCAAGAAAAACCAGTGGCACCATAATTTTATAGACCCACCACCGATTGTACAAGACACATGACAGTGCAAGGTTTGGGGAAGCATATAACTTAAACATTATTGAGGGATCGTTCTACTTCACTATCGCATATGTAGATAAAAACATTATCACATGAAAGTAGAACATAATAATAAGAACGGCATTATCACATATATGACTTGGTATAGCCCATTGTCACTTTGGGGATCTCCATCTCCATCAATCTGTACATCATGATGATCTCCATCTCCATGACCCATGTACGTCATCCATCAGTGATGAATCCACCAAGACTATCTATCACTAGCGCAAGGCAACGAAGTAATATTACACAGTCGCGGATAGGATCATCACAGTTTGGCACGTAGGCCATTACATCAAGTTGACAATATCTATGTGGCTCCAGCCATATTGTCATTCTCATGACATGCAAGCCATGAATTAATTACATACATGCATCACATACACATAAGGGCTATACCAGTCATGAATTCCTGCAAAACAGAGTTAACTGATTCCGACGTCTAAACTTAAAACGTCCAGAACACCATCTTCCTGGCCTTTTTTCGCAAATCTAATTTCGGCGAATCGGATGTAAAATTTTCTGTAGATCAATTTTGATATAAAATTCGTCTCATTCCGAGGTCGTATGCAAAAGTTATGGCTGTTTTACCGAACAACACTTTTCCTGCACCCCGACGCCCGGGAGTAGATCCAATCTACCGCCGCCGCGCATCATATGCGCTCGGCACTTGACCTAGGTTCGATTCGATCAATCTGATTGATCTCCATCTCACCATGGCTGGGTTTTCATGTATCACTTAACTTGGATGGCGGAATTCCGACCGGTACGAGTAGATCGTTACAAGACCAACGTAGCAAGATCACGAACCATGATCAGAGACTCATCTACAACCGTGCATATCTCCATATGCATACAACCGAACCTATAACGAAGTAGCTATGGCTCTGATACCACTGTAGGGATATGGGGATGCTACGCTAGCCAGAAAACAAAAATTTTCGACCCCATAAACTAGGAACTACTGCTAGTTACAGGTTACAGGATTACCACTAGACGCGCAGGTGCAGCGGAAGCAACTCGATGTAGTCGAACACGTCGTAGCAGTGCCGTGTAGTTGCGTGGTCGTCCATCACGTCCACCCTCCGCTCGTGGATCGTCCCTCTCGTGCGGTTCGTCCTTGTGCTCCAGATGCAGGACCTTCAAGGTATCCCACACGTACGGGGAGGAAGCGTTGCGCCTCCGGACTGCTAGGTCCGCGAGGAACAGTAGGCGTGAGCGTGGGGAGGGTGACGGCGGCGGCTGCTCAATGGCGTGAGTCATCTGGCCACGCCCCCTCCCTCTCTTATATAGGCGTCTCTAATCAGCCCCAAGTTGGAGGCCCAATTAGAAAACCCTAAGCCTAGTCAAATTCGGGTCCAACCCGAATTGGGCTTCCAACCCCTTAAGCGTGCGACCCTATGGGTTCATGTACAAATAGACGTGGCCTGAGGACTCCTACTCGGCCATTAGTTGATAGCGGTCTCTAGCAAGACGTGTCAACTCCTATGTGTACACAAAGATCATATCAGACGAATCACCACAAACCATATACATGGCATTCCTTTTGCCACACGATATTTGGTCCAACTTATAGGTTAACACTTAACCTAAGCACGGTCATGCATTTATTGATCCAATCATTAGAGTGTTCCATTGATATCTCTCTCACATAGAGAGGGGCAAATTCCATCTTGATTGTCTATGTCTCACAGCATGTTTCTTGACAAACCCAAAGACCACCTTTATAACTACCCAGTTACGGAGTAGCGTTTGATAATCTCTAAGTAGGTCATTTCACATCTTGAGTACATACAACAATCTCAGGTCTGAGGACATCATGTACATGATATGAATCGAGACAATAACAACATCTCATGTTGGGTCAGTCCAGCCTACATGTCACACATGTGCCCACATTATTAGTTTGACATCTCTATGTCTATGACTTGTGAAACATAGTCATCAACTAATAATGTGCTGATCTAATATTCATGTTCGTCCTAACATGAACTCTGATCAGGGACCATTCTAGAATAACCATACAAGTAAAAGAGTTTCACAAACAATTCACATAATTGCTAATCGATACAAGTTGTCTTTAATGGATATTCAATGGACTCATAAAATGTCATGGATACAAGGCAATACAATCATCTCTATGATAACCTCTAGGGCATACTCCCAACATGGCTATCAATCCTAAACCCGGTCAATCACTTCTCTACTCATCTTAGACCGGCAAAAGCAAACCCTATGATTATACCTTTGCCTTGATCACTTTGTTCCATGTCCATATCCTCATGCTTGATCACCATGACCATCATTTCATGTCCATGCACCATCTCTATGTGATCTTGTGGCCACCACTCCATGCTACATGCACCTTCATCACATGTGTTGCTTATGCCTAACTTAAACCACTTAACACATGGCATTAGCAACTTGGTGTCATTAATTACCAAAACCAAACTTGGGCTTTCAAAGAGGTAATGAGTCTCTTGCGCATCGTGTGGCTAAGTCTGATGAAGGGGTCATGGTCAACTCCGGCCTTAGTGCTTGGCCTAGTTTTCTTAGACCAGTTGGTCCTCGGTCATTCAGGCCCTTGCTGGCTGATGTATCATGGGCCGCTTGGCTTGCTAACTAATCGTTGCCTTGAGACACCCGGGGATCATAACCCTGATAGTAGCCCCTGAGCGTTTTTGCGATCACGAAGTGATCATGAAAGTGCTAAGATGCGTGCGTATTTGAGTGTAGGTTTGTAGTTGTGGCTTGTTCGAGCTTCGTTGCTCGACCCCTTGCAGGCTGGTGTGTTCAATGCGGTAGGTGGCCGTTATGTTCCAACCCATCAGGTCACCCTGACAATGTGGTATGTGATTGCTGAGCCTTGTCATGTCAGTGTGCTACGTATTGGGGTTCATGACCCGAGCAGGGCCAAGTGGTCTCGTCGACGCTGATTGGCCTTGCCTTTAGGAGGGTCTCATTTCCCTGATCTCTCGTGAGCATCTGACATCAGTCATGACCTCCTGTGGTTTGCCACGCGGCGCGAGAATCTCAGGCTGTTCAGTTCTCCTTTAGGCCTATAAATATAGGCCTTCCTACTATTTGAGACGCTCATGGCTGTGGCTATAAATCGTTACCTGTCATCCTGACTGGCTGAGTGATGAGTGAGTGAGGAAAGGAGAGAAATTTGGGAGAGAAGTGTGAGGAGGATTGTGCTATTCCCGTGATGTGTCCTGCTGAGGGTTGTCTATGGTGGCCGAAAGCCGTTGCTACCTCTTCCAGCAGCTGGTGCCAGAAGGGGACTTGCGAGTAGGGTAGGATGGGGCAGCATGGCTATCGGAACTACAGCTTCGCGACCTCCTTGCCTTTCGGGGCCCTTTGGCTCGGATATGCGAGGTGGTCCTTGCTATGGACAGTCCTTGTGAGATGACAGCGCTACTTCCCTTATCTCCCCTGTGTCCTATGCTCCGAGAGCTGCGATGTTAGGAGGAGGTTTGTGAGGTGCTCCTCTCTGTTGCGTTTGCTCGCAGTGGCAGAGGGGAGCGCCTCGCAAGCCTCCTTCTAGCATCATAGCTTTCGGAGCTTGGGTCACTTCTACCATGTCGGGGCGCGATGTTCCTTATATGGCACTGACCATACCCATTTTGTGGAGTGCCACGGTGCTCGGCTGGATCTATTTGTATTCAAATTATATTGAGAAAATTCCTTATTTGACACCGAAAAAACTTGTGGTTCCCAATTTAGCACCCAAAGTTATTTTCCTTATCAAACCTTACTAAAAATTTTTGTTCCTAAAATAACACTACCGTTAGAATGGGCATGTAATGGTGTTTCACTGAGATGTGAAAAGACCATTTTGTCCCTCCTTTAGTTTTTGGTCTAGGATGCCTTCTCTCTCGTACAGAGCTGTTGTTGGCGCACCTCAGGATCTTATCGGTGACGTTGGCTGGCGTCCATGCATTCATGGGTGGAATACAAGCTGCTGGACTACTAGGAGGCGTTCGATGATGACCAAGGAGCTGCTTCCATTGCTGCGAGATGGAGAATGTCGTGTCCCTTGCTAGCTGTCTTGGCGGCAACCATGCTCAGCCAGGACATGCAGTCGTCTTTCGCAGCGGCGGAGCAAGTGGAACGGTATATCAAATCATCAGTGCGGCATGCTTTCACCAGGGTACATACATGCCCTAGACTATACAAATATTTACGCACTACATACCTATGTATCCATCTGCTACCTGCATGTGGCATGGAACAAACACATGGCAACGACATGGCAGCTGCATGAGACCGGCACGGGCGGGAAGATGGACAACATGATCGTAGAGGTGGACGAGGACCCGTGCGAGGCCCTGATGTACGTGGCGTCATAGACCAAGGATCTGGCAAGGGTGGAGAAAAGAGGTGCATAGCCGCGTGCTCCGGCGGTGGCACTCGTGCCCGCCGCCACGCTCCACGGCAGCTTCGGCGCGCACGTGTCGAGGATGGCGGCGTGCGGCCTGAGCAGAGCATTGAGTCTGTGCATGTGCTGCATGCGGCCTCTAAGCTGGATCTTGGCCTCCTTGCGTGGGGATCCGTCCCCATCCGCCGTGGCGGCACTCGCCCCGGCCACGATGCCAGCGCTCAACCTGGCCTCTCCTCTGGCGCCCCCACACGCGCTGGCGACGCCCGACCAGGCATTGTCACGTCACCTGCCTTGCCCACACTAGGCTCTCACAAGGAGCCCTTGCTGGCCTCGCGTGCCAATAGTCCCACCCACGCCACCCTCCGATGGGCCGCCGCCTTCGTTGTCCATGGCGCAACCCCGACCGATCCCCTTTCCTTTTTTAATTCAATCGATCCCATTTCGGTCTCTTCTCATGACTGTGTATTGAGCTAAGGGCATTTTTGTCTTTTACCTAGTGGTCCCACATGTAAGTTAACCCTACAGTAGGTCTAAAGTGACAGTAGTGTCATTCTAGGAACAAAAATTTCTAGTGAGGTCAGATAAGGAAGATTTCAACTTTGGATGCCAAATTAGGAATGACAAGTTTTTTGGTGTCAGATAAGGAATTTTCTCAATTATATTTCCTGAGTCTTGGGCCTGGATTATTTCCTATTTTCGTGTGATTTGGATTGTGCTTCCTAACGGCGCCGGGGTTTCCGAGATGCCTCCACTGACCAGGGGGCGTTGTCTCAACCTGGCGCCGCTAGGATTGTGACCCTCATGGGATGCATTGCTATCTGATCGAGGGTCGTGAATTGGGGCTCAGGGAGGAGTTGATCAAGGCTGGGCCTCGGCCTTAACTACAGGGTCATTGAAACTTGTCTCCTTCTTTCCCCTGATGCCCTTCTTGACCCGAGGAGTCATGGCGCCTTATCACAGGTGATTTGGGTTTTTGCCCCATGTGGGAAGAGGCATGTCCACCATAACCATGTGGTCAAAGTGGTGTGCCTCATCGGGGTCGATGGGTAATTTGAGTGAGACCCAATATCCTCCCCAATCGACGTGGAGTTTGGCTATGCCTTGTCGAGAGACATCCCATAAATCATCGGCTGTCAAACCCGTTGGTCCCCGACCACCTCCACAGCGATCAAAGGGAAAGATGCCTACCCTAGAAGGGGGTCAACCCAGGTGACTTCGAAGCGGATGACTCGAATATAGAGAGAGATAGTCGCGTGGCTCCACACCACCGATTAGAGCCGCAGGGGCCCATCTCACCCTGCCCCTATCCCTTTGTGGCCTCGAGCCCTTCTAAGGACCGGCCCAGGAGTGGGTTTCCTAAGCACGACGTTGGGTCGTAGTTTATAGCTGGTTGCCTTGTACATGGGCCTAGGGGCTTTCGGGCCTCCCTGGCCACGGTCGTGACTTACTAGCATTCACTTATTGTGTGATCGCGTACGCGCCTTGCGGTCACGATGACCGAGGGCCGCTCTACGCATGAATCCTAGGGGCAGTCGACCTCCTCGGATTCTTTGTGTCTTAATGGCGTTTCTGTGTGTT
Organism: Saccharum hybrid cultivar R570; assembly: GCA_038087645.1. NCBI lineage: Eukaryota > Viridiplantae > Streptophyta > Magnoliopsida > Poales > Poaceae > Saccharum > Saccharum hybrid cultivar. The sequence continues at coordinate 24,402,091 of JAQSUU010000496.1, forward strand.
ATGGCACGTCGACTCGTTTCCTAAGGGCTTGTAGGGCTAGTACTAGGGTGGACTCCGCGTGGGTGCGGTTCGCTTCCCTGATCGCCGCCACATAAATAGTTTCCTCTATCCGAGCCGATCCCTTACCTCATTCTTGCCTTCTTCCACCATTCCTGCAATCTAAAGGAGAGTCCAAGGAAAGGGGCTGAGTTTGTGAGGTTTACCTCTAGATCGTGCGTGTTGCCGCTGTAGTCATCTGCTCCGCCGCCTCTGTCCCTTCTTTCGCTTGCATCGCAAGATGGGAGAGTGGATACCTTCATCGGTGATGGAGGCAAAGTTGCAGCACCTCATGATGAAGGGTCTCCTTCCACCAAAGGAGGTCGCTAGATGGAGGGCTCCCACCGGTGAGGTGGTGCCCATCCGCAACCTGGGGAAGCGGTGTCGTTCACCGACTTCCACAAGTGTGGGTTCACGATCCAGCGTCTGACTTCCTCCATGGCTTCCTTCGTGAGTATGGAGTCTAGCTGCAACACCTTCCTCCTAATGCAGTGTCACAGTTGGCGGGCTTCATCGTCGTGTGTGAGGCCTTTCTGGGGATAGTGCCCAACAAAAACCTGTTTCGGAGGGTTTTTGAGGTGAAAACCCACAAGATGCATGGTTCTGACGGCGGCGTGCTTGCTCCCGTAGGTGGGATGAACCTTCAGATGCACCATGGGGTCTCTTGCAATTATCTGTGCTTGCTGCTAAAGTCTTCGAATTCTGGCTAGCATTAGCACTGGTTCCACATTCAGGATGATGCTGCCACCCCCTCTCTCCCTCTTCCAGCGTCACGCCAATGACGTTGACCTCGTGGAGTTGGGGGCACGACAAAACATGGCTGTCAAAGGTGATGGAGATCCTAGAGATCCTCGAAGGTCGGGTGTCGATCGGCTTGGATGGTGTCGCGGTTCTGCGGACCATGGTGGAACGGTGGGTTCAGCCATTGAAGCGGCGGGCGACCCTGTTGTGCGATTATTCTAGGGTCAAAGACCTGGCCTGTGAGACCATGGAGATGCTCGAGGTCTCTGAGGTCGAGAAGTGGGTTAGGGGTTTGGTCTCTTCTAGGAATGTTGTTACAGCTGAATGTGCGGTGGAGGTGTTCTCAGTGAACTTTCAGCCTAATCTGGTAAGCCGCCTCGATTCATTTTCCTTTCTTCGCTGAATGTTGCTGGCTGATTAGTTTTGTTTCCACAGCCAGTGCCATCGCTCAGCTCTTGTTTCCATCTCCCTTGTCTCTAAGGCACCGAGCACGCCGCCCAGGAACAGGCGGCTGCTATGGAAAGGAGGAGCCTTAGGCGGGAAAAGACGATGAAGCACATGGAGCATCAGAAGCGTGTAGCTTCATTATCAGATGATGACGATGATGATGATGAAGAGGGATCTGAGGGAGAGGATGAGGACCTGGCGGCCCTTCAAAGTGCGCTCGATGTCTCACGCAGATCTGGTGATGATGCCAGACCAAGCGGCGCCGATCGCCTGGCGAGTGTCATGACTGAGGAGAGTTCTGCTCGAAAGTGGGTGGCTTCATCGCCGCTGAGGGGGCTGAGCCTGAAGCATCCTTGCACCACCACCAATGGCAGCCAGGACTCCTCACGCGTGGCTTTTGTCGCCCCCTCCCTAATAGGGCCCGAGGCTCATGTTCAAGGAGAAGTTGCCAAGGACGCGGTGGATATGGGCGGCACGACCAAGGTGGACAACAAGGTTTACTATCCTTCCTTGGAGATGCCCGGGGACAGGACCAAGACCTCCTCTAGCACCGCCAACGTGCCATAACCTCTTGCCAACTGAAAGTCCTATGTTTGGTGTTGGCAATTAGTGACAATGCCTAAGTACTAACCACATATGCATAAGAATGTGTGTAGCTATGATGTGGTTGGTGCAATGACATGATGAAGCAAGGATCAAGCAATGGTGATGTGATCGAGTGCTTGCCATGATGGAATTGAATGAAGGTGCAAAGCCAATTCATGGAGCTGAAGGCAAAGGTATAAGATAGGGTTTTCCATTTTGCATCCAAGACACCATAGAGGGTGTGGATGGCTTAGGATCGATAGCCGTACTATAAAGAGGGGAATTTCTGGGGCTATTGATCATGTAAGTGCCACTAGATGAAGATTCATTTGCATATGCATGTAGATCTAGTGGAGAGCTAACTTAACGCCTCAAAATGATTGTGAAAACGCTAACACACATGCACATGATGATGTACACTTGGTGATGTTAGCACATTTGCGAAGGCGGTGGAGTTTGAGCGGTAGAGAGGGGTTTGGGTTCCTCTCTCCCTTCCGCCGAGCCTGCGAGGCGGGATTCAGCGCTTTTTGGGAAACGAAACGCCTATTTTCCACTACGCTGGGCGTGAAGAAACGGAGGCGATTGGAGGTCACAGAGGTGACCGGACGCTGGACCGGACGCGGTCTCTGTTTGACCGGACGTGTCCGGTCAGTGCTCAGTGTTTGCGCGTGTCTCGGTATTCTGATCGGACGCGGTGGCGCGTCCGGTCGTGGTGGGTGCTTACTGGACTCTAACCAGACGCTGGGTGTAACGCGTCCGGTCAGTTCTATAGCGCGTCTGGTCACACGTGGAGGCTTACTGGAATTGACCGGACGTTGTCTTTGTGGCATCCGGTTCGTCTAGCGTGCGCGTCCGGTCACTGACTCGCTAGAGCGCTGCTCGGCTTAACCAGCGCGTCCGGTCAGTTATGGGACCAGCGCGTTTGGTTGAACTTCGTGCGTCCGGTCTGTGCGACCAGCGTGTCCGGTCAGCGCGACTGCAGCAGAATCGAGTGCCTAACGACTCTATTCGAAGGGGTACGTCTATAAATAGGTGTTGGCCGGCTCTTTGGAGGATCCCTTTGCTTGTTGATCATTCTAGCACTCCTTTGAGCTGAGCACATCCCCTCCCACTCATCTCCCTTGCTTGTTTGCCTAATCAAAGCGAGATTGAGTGATCTCAAGTGCATTTGCTTGTGAGTTTGCATCTAGTTGGCACTTGGGTGTTCATTTGCTGTGGGATTCTTGTTTTTCTTGGTGGTTGCCGCCACCTAGACGGCTTGGAGCAGCGGTGGAGGTCCGGCACGTGTTGGTGATTGTTCGTGGCCGGCTCCGGTGAGCTTGTTGTGAGGGGTTGTTGTGGTTCCCCGGCGGAGCGCCGAATTCCAACTCTAGTGGATTGCTCGTGTCGGAACTTCTCGCCATTTGGTAGGTTCTTGTGGCGCCTTTTGAGAGGCTCAGTGTGTGATACCGATTAGCCACCGAACCACGTGGTGTAGGGGGACACAACGGGGACTAGCGTGCCGACAAGCACGTGAACCTCGGGATAAATCATCGTGTCTTCACTTTGTTGATTGTGATTGATTTATCTCGGTGGATTGGTTATCTTGAATATCATCACTTGAAATTATTGATTGGTTGGCTCAATTCATCGCCCCTCGGTGAAATATTTCTTACCCTACTCTTGTATTACATTTCAAGTACTTAGTTGTTTTCTCTAGTGCTTAGTAGCTTGAGTAGAGTAGCCTTCTAGTTTTCCTCTTGCGGTTTGACTTGTGCGGTTGAGTGATATATATATTAGAATTGTCTTTTAGATAGGTGGCTTGCAACACTCCATAGGCTAGGCAAAACTCGCTTCTCGTTATTTGTTATTGCTAATTAAATTGTCTAGCACTTTTTGTAGAAAAGTTTTATTAGTCTATTCACCCCCCTCTAGCCATCAAGACCTTTCACCGATGTGATGGTTGAGCACTTTGCGTCCCCGACACTTCATGTAGGGATATCCGAGCCTGGGGATGCAAGGGTCGCTGGGGGTCACGGCGTGGAGGAGACCGGCGCCTCTAACGCTACCTATCGGGGTTATGATCCCTAGATGTTTCAAGGTAACGATTAGTTAGCAGGCCAAATAGCCCACGATACATCAGCTAGCAAGAGCCCGAACGACTGAGACCTAGTTGATCCAAGAAAACCAGGCCAAGCGCTAAGGCTAGGGTCGGCCATGACCCTTTCATCAGACTTAGCCACGCGACACGCAAGAGACTCACGACCTCTCCACCGCTTTGACCCCTAGGAGGAACGGGCAGGGGTCGAGCCTGACCAAGCACGCCTGCTCTGACAAGAGCAGACACGCCACACTGACCCCGCAAGGACCGAGGGGACAGCGGTCACCTCGGTCTGGTCAGACATCATCCCTGTGCTATGCAGCACAAGACAACACCGCACGGTAGAGATTGCCAGTACGACGACCCACCGTCCAGATACAAACCAACAAGATGCATGTACGATCCTACCCACCACGGGATGGGATCCATGATAGAGGCCTTGACTTAGAGGCCATCCAAACCGACAGGAGCCACGACCCCGGAGCCCGAGATCATGGCCACCAACTCCACAAGCAAACCCAGCGATCGATGACCCGAGGGTGGTTACCAACTCCTGTACGATGCCCCTAGAATACTAGAAGGCGATGATGAAGGCCACGACAGAAACCACATCACGCAGGACGGCTGGTGAACCACCACCGTGCCTACAGTGCTGCCACAGCCGGCACAGTAGCACCATGCCACACCTTACCATGATGTGGGCATAAGACCATGACGACAACCATGCCTAAACGTGCACCACAAGATGGCGTAGCTTGCAAGCCAAGTTAGCTAGGCCCCTTCCTCAGGCTCACGACCCCTCGGTTGGGAGAACCTTCTTCTTTGTATATGCCCTGACCCCAAAGTCTATATAAGGGTAGCCAGGGCACCATTTCCATTCATTCACACACATTCTCTCATTCACCACATCTCTGGACTCCTGAAGCTTCCATTAAGGTGGTTCATCTTCTAGCTCTAGTTTTCCTACCTCTTGCAATATTTTTGCACCCCCATTGTAAGAATATCAGAGCATTCAAGCGAGGAACATGCACTCGATCATCTCTGAGACTAGACATAGGGCTCTAGCCTAAACTAATATAAATCCTCGTGTCTTTTGGATGCTACCATCATCTTCCTAGAGCAGCGCGACAATCATATAAATTTACTAGTCCGGTTTACAAAACACCGACACTACTGGGGGTGCCTCACCGGCCTTTGGTCTGACGGCATCAGTGTCAACGCCTCCTTCCGTGACCCCTTCCACTGAGTCACTCATGGAAAGGTGGATTATCCTGCCCTTTGTGGAACGCTCCACTAGGTACGCCGTTCTTTGATTTCTTCATCGTTGTGCTTGCTGATAATACTCGGTTGTCTAATCTTCGTCGATCTTCATGGTGTAGAGAGCACCTCCTAGGGTCCTTAGTCCTGAGAACTTCGGGGAGCAGTGTGTGCCTTCCTACACGGCCAGAGTTGTCGAGCAGCGGCACTGTCCTAGGGATGATGGTCAGGCTCCCTCCTATTGTGCCCATGCGTTCGCCCTTTGAGGAGAGCTCCTCCGCGATGTTAGATCGTATTCAGGCTGGTGTAGGCTCGTTGCCCATTACTGACCCTTCTCCTGAAAAGGTGGCTTCTAGTGTCTTGAGTATGGTGGCCCCTGGCCGCCATGAGGTAGAGTTTGATCTGGGCGAGGACTCCTTCACTGGCCCCATCCCGCGCACCCTGGCAAGGCGTTGTTCAAGGTGGATGACGCGGCCGAGCGGGCCACGGGAGAGGTTGCCTCCCGAGGCTGCGAGGGGGTCTAGGCAACCTTGGCCTAGACGGGCGATGCGATCACCGTGGTCACCTGACTGGGCGCGGAGGCCCAACGTCTGATGACTGACAAAGTGGTGGCCCAGGCACAGGTGGTCTCTCCGGTCTTCTGACTCCATAATACCTATCTTTTTTTGCTGTGATCGTTTGATTGCTCTTCTTCTCTGCAGGGGCTGATGAAGATTTCGATGGAGAAGTCTCAGTTCCTGCGTCTTGCCTATCAGGTGCACGTAGGGGGTGCCGCTGACCGCGGCCATCTGGATGTAGCGGAGGCCGAGGTGCAGCGCTTGCGCGGGGAGTTGGAAGCTTCCCAGAGGTCGAGGGAGGAACTAACCCACCGGGAGGCGCAGGCTTGGTCCCATATCAAGGCTCTGACGTCCTAGATGATCGTCCTCAAGGACATGATGGCTATCCAAGAAATAGAGCTCATATCGGCTGGCGCTGCTCGGGACGTGGCCTACTACGGGCGTCAGCGCCTCGAAGCTGAATGCCAGAAACTGCACTTCGCATGTAGTGGTGAGTCTTCGTCGACTCTGCATTATGTCTCTGTTCCACCATCACGTGTGGTCATGAACCAGCTGTCTCTTTATAGGGTTGCACATAAGGGCGCTCTCGGATCAGGAGGAGAAGGTGGCCGCGAGCCAGAAGGTGTTGGAGATGGACACCCAGTTGGCAGAGCTGACCTCCTCCGGATGGGCTCTTTGCAACATCGTGGTTGGCGCCGGCCAGGGAACGCCCAGCTGGCGCCTCGTCTTGACGAGGCCGCCTCCACGTGGATTTCTTGATTTTTGAGGGAGTTCATCATGGTGCTCTTGCCGCCCTAACGTTGATCGATTCGCACTACAGCGGCGTCGATTTTGATGTCGTTGGACGATGATGTGCGCCAGGGAGGTCCGAGAGCGATATCCTCGCCATTGGTAGCGCCACTGCTTGAGGTGTGAAGGTCCTCGCAAGCAGGATATCAACCGTCAGCATTCGCCGCCAGTGCCAGTCTTCCAGTGCATGAGTTGTTGATGTGGGTGTCTGGAGTCGTATGGATGATCTGGCTATGGTGAACATGTTTATGTGTTTTATGTGTGTATGGCGTGTGATTGGTGCATTCATTTGTCATTCTGCCGCCTTGCGGTGTTGTCTTATCCATGCTGCGTGGTGCAGGGATGGCGTCTGACCAGACCAAGGTGACGGCTGTCCCCTTGGTCCTTGTAGGGTCAGTGCGGCATGCTTGTTCCTGTCAGAGCAGGCGGAGAGGTCGTGAGTCTCTTGTGCTTGGCCTGGTTTTTTTGTATCAGCTAGGTCTCGGTCGTTCGGGCCCTTACTGGTTGATGTATCATGGGTCACTCGGTCTGCTAACTAATCGTTGCCTTGAGACACCCAGGGATCATAACCCCGACACGACCTTTGCTTGTCATTTCTTCACTTATGCATTCTTGACCCATTCTTCAAAACTTGATCAATACCAATCCACTATCAATTCCTTCTTGTTCATGCAAAGTAAGTCATCTACATGTGATCATTTAATGTTCATCGACTCATGTCTCATTTGCCATTTTCCAAATATGTCTGTCTTCACATGATGTCATGATATCCCACCACACAGAAGCCATTTCATCAAGTCCATTTGCATTCTTGTCTTCTTGTTGAACTAGATTGTTTCCATAATCTTCTAATACAACAATACATAATTTGGCTTTCATTTGAACACAATGTGGAATACCATCAAGTTTGCTTTCTTGTTGAACCTTTGATACATTTCTCATCTACAATCATCAAGTGTATGCAACATACTCAATTTTCTATTCAACACTTAGTTAACTTGTTAGACCTTTGATTGTGTTGTTATTAAATCCATCAAAACCCACTTGGGGACCTAGATGCACTTTCAGTAATGATATGAAAAAATCCATCATTGTTAAACCAAAAATCCGCCCTTGTTGAAACTTTTAATAGTACCTTGTTAACCTTAAACTTGCTCACAATCTGATCTTGCCTACACTTGCTATAAACCCTCCTTAGATCCTCACTGGCCCATTTTGGAGTATCAAGTTTTTGCCTAAAGAGTTGTCCCAACAAAGGTTTCCCTAATCTCACGATTAATTAGGATTTGATATCTAGCATGACCCTATGTCTCTCATATACAACAAACTCCTTATCATAATCCTCCTTTTTGCGTAGCCATAGCTCGCTTAAAGAAAAGCCATTCATCTCAAGATCCATCCATCAATCATTCGGAGGTGCTTATAAAGGTGTTTGTGCGCATGTTCACACATTTATAATGTTGAGTGTGTGTACATGTATATGAACATCTACATATGTACCATAATTTGCAAAAAGAATGATGATAGCTATCATATGTCATAAATATTAGGTTTTCAAAAAAGATATGTCATAAATATTAGTACTTCTTTATAATTTTGTTAAACTTAATGTAAGCTGAATTATAGCAAACTTAATTAAAATTGTAGTCCCTTGGGACGCGGAGGGTATGCTCCATTTGCGTGTACCAGGCTACCCTACCATCCCTATGCAAAGTCATGACCTTGTTATGTATCGTTGACCACGACTTATTCTTCATCATCACGAAGTTCGGCAGCACAGAACTGATCTCGCAAAGACATGACATGCCTCAGGCTGGGCATAATTACACCGAAAACCGAGAACCGAACCGAACCGCACCGAACCGAACCAAAATTTTGGTTTTTCGGTTTTCGGTTTTCGGTTTTCGGTTTCGGTTTCGAGATCTGTGAATAGGGCTGGACAAAAAGCTCGTTAAGCTGGCTCGGTGGCTCGGTACAAAAGTGCTCCGATTAGACTCATTTTTCTTTTAAAATAAAAATGACTTGATTTGGAACGACTTTCAACTTCGGCTCGGCTCGTTAGGCTCGTCATGAAGTTGGGTCTTAAACAATACAGGAAATAATGATGAATAAGATTATACCAATTTTAAAAAAGCTTAAAAAAAAACTATGGTTGGCTCGATATCCAGCCTTGTCTGTGAACTTCGGTATTCGGCTTCGGTTTCGGTTTCCAGGTGCAACCGAACCGAAACACCGAACATTCAGCAGTTGTGAAAGGCGGAAGGCTAAAACCAGCGAACACGGCAACAAAACCAACGAACGCGGCAGGTGGCAACCCAGCCCAGTAAGGCCCACCATACTCTAAGTCTCCAACTAGTATAGCCCAGCCCCAGTTGGCCAGCTACCGCACGCAACCACGCACCATCACCACTCATTGTCATCCTTATCCCGATATTGGAGCCTCGGAGGCGGCACTTCGTAGCGGAGGCGGCGTGACGCCAGACTGGGATGGAGGTCGGAGGCCTGTCGATCTCAAGCGGCCGCACCGCAGTTGCATCTCCAGGCCATAGCGGGCCAGCGGCGGCGGCGGCGTGGCGCTACCGCGGACCCCGGACATGCCGACGGGCGGATGGCGGACGACCGCGGCCGCGGACGCCGGATGCGCGCGAGAGGGGGCGACAGGACAGCGGCAGAGCGTCGCGAGCACGGCAACGGAGCGTGGCGGCCGTGGACTTCGGACGGGGATGAGCGGATGCGGCGAGCCGGCGAAGTACCCTCGTCAAGCTCTCTGGCCGTGGACTTCCATCGGTTTGCTCGGTTAAAAACCCAACCGAGTTACAAACCGAAACCGATATTGTCGGTTTTTTATTTCCTGACCAACCGATCGGTTCTGAGTATTTCAAAACCGAAGTTTCAGCAAACCGAATAAACCGAACCGAATTATCGGTAAAAACCGAATGCCCAGGCTGAGACATGCCATAGCGGCATATACAATGAGTTTGCTACCGATGTCTTGTTCTGTAGCTCGAATAATTTTCTGATTGAGAATTGGAGAATAGCTCGTGTTCCCACCATTTCTCAGAGAGCTGAGGCAAAGCCAAGAAATTGTATATGTAGTGTTAGACTGCTAACTACTCCCATCATTTACAGAGTCAATATTTTTAAGTTTAAGAGTTAAAAATAAGCATTAACAATTATGATACGTAGTAAGTATCACTACATCAATAATAAAATAGAATAATAATAAAATATATTTTTATATTAAACATATTTAAATATTGATAATATTTTTTATAATTCTAGTCAAACTTTAATTTTTTAAAAAATACAGAATATGTGTTTTTCTAGATGGAATGAGTTACTCCCTTCGTCCTAAAAAGAATGAAATTTTAGCACAGTGTTATGTTTTAGTATGTTAAGTTTGACCAATTATAGATAAAAAGTATCAATATTTATGATATAAAATAAATATCATTAGATTAATTATAAAATATATTTTTTATAATAAATTAATTTAGAGCCATAAAATGTGAACTAGCCAGTACCCCGCGCGGTGCCGCGGGCGATAACAGCAAGCAATCAGCACAGAGACAATGGTATTTGTTAGCATTGACATGCAAAAGAATTATGAGAACTTTAATATAGGCAGGTATTTTAAGATGAAATGCTGGAGCAAATAAAATCAGAAAGTGGAATTTTATTGGAAGGAAGGAAATTGTTTGGAGGCCATATATATACAGTAATACATCATTAGTCTGGCATCATAATGTAGCAGCATGGGTTAAGTGTAGGAAAATATTGGACCTAAACTTAGAGGATCGGCATCCGTGCAAGATAGGTAGCCTTGTTGGATAGCACAACCTGTAGATGAACCAAAAATGACTAATGAAACCGATAAAACAGAGCACAACATGTAATCATTGTAAGACAGGCAAATATGTATGAGGTCTTCAGTCTTCGGGTAAGTAGCTTACATTAGTAGAAAGGCAGATTAATCAGAAAACACATTAAAGAGGTTGCAGATTTGTACAACTCAATTTTATAGGGAACCACTCCTTTCAGTAAGCCACCATTATAGTGGCTAGGGGATTCATGAAATGTTTGTTTATTAAGATTTACTGATCTTAGCGACAAACAACAATGGCTAGAAAAGCACATCATATTAGTTATGAAAATATATATTTAGTGTTTGGTGCTCATCTAAAAATAGTGATGGGTAAAGCACAACACTTAGTTTGACGGCAAAAGACGGTAAATTTGAGGCTAATGTGGAGAGGACATGCGTGCTGATAACGGAAGTATTATAGGTCATGAAATTAAGAGAGGATGAATTAGAAGAGCACGTGTAGCCCAAAAACATTTTTTCTTGCCGTAAGCATTGGCTGTGTATAATGATTGCTTCCCAAAATCTAATAGTGAAACGAATGGAAGAAGCACTGACTGTCTATGCTGGTACGAAATGACTCTCAAATGATTGGTCTATGGAAACTCAAAATATGCACTGAGCATTGAACGCCATTTCTGAGCACTTTCAGGGCATGTAACTCTGGATTCTTATGGACACAGACTAATAAGTCTTTTTGAGTTTCACAGAAAAAGAATGAAGGCAACCCATCTGAAGGAAATTTTCATATATACACTAATAAATATAGTGCCATACTCAAAATTACTTGTTGGTCTGAATATCACACTAACTTTATTTTGCATTGGAAAAAGTTATGGCGCTATATACTACCTCTTGATGGAGTTCAGAAACAATGACCATAGGTATGTCCTGAGTGATAGCTTCGACGAACTGAACAACATTTACAAATACGTCATGCCTGAAAGAGTTTCTGAAACAAAAGAAGAAACATTTTGGTTAAAAAAAGTCTGAGCGACAGATATTTCTTGAGTGCAATAAGTACTTAGCAACCTGGATGTACCAAAAATTCAGACCTATAGTTTGGAATGGAGGGACTCTGTCATTAATTTGGAAAACATCATTGGTAAGTGAGTGCAGATATTTATTTGGGAAAAAGCTGAGGAAACATGTTGTAATAGTCTTTTGACATCACAGAATTATTAGTGAATGCAATGAAATAAGTTTTAACACTGCCACTCTGGATTCATCTTTGCCCATGGACTGATGCTATGGCTGCTGAGCCATCGTTTGGCAGCAACCCCTGCACTGTCGATGAACTGCATACATATTTTTCTGTTGTAAATCAGTGGCTATAAATGATAGCTTCCAAAAGAGATGAAGTATAAGTGCAGACCTATTCAAACCAATGGCGAGGTCAGGTAGGATAAGCAACCTAGGCTCCAACGGTATCTCCATGGCCATGCTGACCCTTCTGTTATGGCTGCTGCCTGATCCCCTCAGTGTGCTGTACATAGAGAATTAAATGTAGTTAAGAAGTGAAAGCGATTTATACCTTGGAATGGAGGGAGTATATAATTAATTTTAAAAGCACTATTGGTAACTGAGCACAGGTATTTGGGGAGTGAATCATGGCATCGTCCTGAATCCAGTATAAAACCCATGCAATGACTGTTACCTTGGCACCAGCCTGAGCCTCAGCTAGTGGCAGTTCTATCTCAGATAAGAACCTTTTATCCCTTCTTTTGACCAGCTTGCTTATATCTTCCTTTGAATTGGTCCTGCAACGGCACATGAAACAAAATGGATCTTAGAGTGTGTTCGCGAACGTGTTACTTTGTCATCAGAGGAAAGCGTTGCCAAGCATGAGCGGCAACGTTTGAGGTGTATGTAACTCCATGGAGAAAGAAACTGCATAGTTGAATTTCAGCATCTAAACCTTAGAGGAGCACAGTCTGCAGAAATTCGCAGTTAGCAGCAGGCAAGCACAGGAATTCTGGAACGAAAATTTAGAAGGCACTGTGTAACTCCTATCGACATTTAACAGAACGTGTATTGCATTGACATTGTGGATAACGTTCCGAAAAAAAGAAAGAAATAATAAAAATAGAGAAGGCGGAGCACACCTGTGGTTGGGGCTCCAGGGGAACGGTGTTGATGAAGTTGCCATGCGAGGGCTCCAGGGGAACGCTGTGAACTGCATCCTGTAGGTAATTTGCTATTTGATTATCTAGGTTGGCTCATAGATGCAAAGAAGGATAAAAATCCTTGACAGACTTTATTAGTGTGCCCTGATCTAATTTTGAGGAGGATGCATAACAAATCTGCATAAGTGACGATACATAATAGGTTGGATAAGCTTCAATGCATTTATCAGACCTGTGAAAATCAAGTCAAAATCTGCAAGTTACTGCTGACCTAGAAAGCATAAGAAATTTAGAATGTAAAGAGATCAGAAAATACCAGAATTTGGTCCATGGCTCAACTGATCAGCATCGAATTATAAGCCTCCATCAGGTCAACCTGGCTGTGGTCGTCACTCGATATTCTTGGGCATACCTCGGTGCCGGGGTTGCCGCTGCCGACAACCGCCGCAGCCCGATTTGCCGCTGCCTGGAAGGCAGCGCAAGCTGCAGGGGCGGCGAATGACCTACGCAAAAGGGAATGTGGAGGGAGAGAGGATCTGGGAGAGGAGCATGAGACGGAGGAGGAGGAGAGGGTAAGTTACCGGGAGATCTAGCCACCGAGCTGTGCCGCTTCCGCCGCCGGCGAGGTAGGGGCGAAACCCTAGGTCGGCGTCTCCGCGACAGCGGGGGTGGCCGCCCACGCCGACGTGTCGTGCTGAGGGGCGGAGAGACGGACGCGGCAGTCGGCGGTGACGACGTCGCCGGGGGAAGGGGTCTGCGCAGCGCAGCGCGCTCGTGGGGGCTGCAGCGGCGGAGCGGAAGCGCACGGCGTCGTGGCTCGCGTACGGCGGGATCGGCCTTTTGTTTTCCCTTCCGATGGCCAGCAGAGCATCCTGGAAGGTTCTGGAGATGGTGGTCTGCTGGCCTTCGATGGGCAATCCAACGGGCAGGAAAAGGAGGCGACGTGGCTCACCGTCGAACGTTTTTGGTCTATAGCCATAAAGGTTATAGTTAGATACCATTCACCACTTTAAGTGACACCCAATGCATATTTGTATTTTTTTTGACAGATGGAGTACTAACCCTTTCTCTCACTTCCAGCCTAAGGGGTGTTTGGTTCGTGGCCATCATCCGCCACGCCTAACATGCGGCGAGCCACACCCTTTACGACAGCTGTTTGGTTTGTTGTTTGCATGCGGCAGCTACAGATTTCTCAAGTGTAAAATCCTATCACAGTTATGGCGTTTGTTTTGGCCACCCACAGGTTCGGCGTCGCCACAGCTCCCATGGCGTCCTGCGGCTGAAAAGCAAACAGGCCCTAAATTATCCCTGCAATGCTCGCAGCCTCCTCGCCGGAGCAGAGTCAACTCACAGGAAAGGATGTTGGCCCTGTTTAGTTCCACGAAAAAAACACTATGCGAAAAAAAGATTCCCCGTCACATCAAACTTGTGATACATGCATGAAGTACTAAATGTAGATGAAATCAAAAACTAATTGTACAGTTTGGTTGTACTTGACGAGACGAACGTTTTGAACCTAATTAGTCAACAGTTGGACACTATTTGCCAAATAAAGCCAAAACGTGCTACAGTACTTTTTTTACACCCTTTTTACCATCTAAACACACCCGTTGTAAAAAAAACTCACAGGAAAGGAGAGAATCATGACCAGTTGGCAGTTGCCCACTCACCATTGGCTACCGAGCAACAGTGGTTCGCAAAAATGGATGTCGACCACGAGGTCCACGTCGTCCTCTTATCGCATGTCGACATGATGGCACGCGCCAGCGGGAGTGCAGGACCGAGCCGGCGCCATCCCCTGCCGCCCGTCCGCGTCCCAACCCGGAGATCGCCATCCCCTCACGGACCAAGCGCCGCCGGCCGCCGGCCTTCCGGTCAGGACCCCAGGCCGGTCAGATCCACCGCACGGGCCCCACCCCGACGCCAACAACAACAAGAGCGTCCGCACTGACGTCGCTGTGGCGTCGAGATTCCCCAACCTGATCAACCAACCTTCCCACTGCACCCGCAGCCAACAACCGGCCTGGGGTGGCCTCTCGCGTCAGCGAGCACGCGCGGGACAGCCCCGGCCGTCCAGCGCGGCCCACCTACCTGCTGTGACTGTGACGGGGACGCCAGGACCAATTCCATTCGCTCCACCCCGCGACCGCGAGTCCCCTCCCCCTCCCTTCCCGCCGCCTCCGCGGAATCGTGAGGGGTTCCCTCCCAAATCGCCGGAGTTGATCCTGCCGCGCACGCGCGCGGTGGTTAGGGCTAAAATGGACGCCCCCGATTCCGGTGGCGGCGCGGCGGATGCCGGCGAGCCCATCTGGGACTGGGGCAATCTCCTCGACTTCGTCGTCCAGGATGACGACTCCCTGGCCCTCCCGTGGGATGACGCCGGCGGCATAGCAGCAGCCGACCCCACCGAGGCTGCCACGGCAGCACTGCTCCCCGCCTCGCCCCCGCTACCGCAGCCGGTGGAGCCGGAGCCGGAGCCGGAACCGGGGCCAGTGCTTCCGCCGCCCCCTCTTCGGGTGCAGGGGATCGGGCGCCGCGTCAGGAAGCGGGACCCGCGGCTGGTGTGCCCGAACTACCTCGCGGGGAGGGTCCCGTGCGCGTGCCCCGAGGTGGACGAGATGGTCGCCGCTGCCGAGGTGGAGGACGTGGCCACGGAGTTCCTGGCTGGCGCGCGGAAGAAGACTAAGACTGCTGCTCGCCGTGGCAAAGCGGCAGCTGCAGGTGCTGCCGCCGGAGCTGCAGGAGGAGGAGCTGTCCGCGCGGCGGTGGCGGAGATGAAGTGCCAAGTGCCTGGATGTGAGGCGGACATACGGGAGCTGAAAGGGTACCATCGCCGGCACCGTGTGTGTCTGCGCTGCGCGCACGCTTCTGCGGTCATGCTCGATGGCGTCCAGAAGCGCTACTGCCAGCAGTGCGGCAAGTAAGCCCTGGTTTCTCCAATCCTAGCTGTTTTATTAATCGGCATGAAACAAATTCGTATCAGTAGGATACACAAGCATGCTTGGCACGTTCGTTTGTGATTGTTTGATTGCCTTTCGTTTTTATCCAAAAGTGACCCAGAATTCATATGTGATGTTTGGATTTTAATCCAAAGATAAGTACAAACTTTGTGTTTTTCAGAGGCTTTCTTTTTATTAGAATTTCATGGATTTTTTATGCTCCTGTTGGTTAGATTGCATCAAGACATTATGGTACAATGTTATTATTATTTTTTCCTTCTTAGTCTTTCCTTAGGGGTATACCCTGTTGGCTGTTGTGGTGTATTTTCAGAACTCATCTTTACTTAAGGTTAGTCTTAGTGTTAGCTTTTTCTTGACAATAGATCGTAGCAGAATATACATTTCTCAGCACCCATATAGTTCGTAAATCTACTAAATCCTGTTTCCAAGCAGAACGAATTAGTTACTGATACATGTCCACTTGGCTGATGAAGATGTAACCAAAATATTGTGCAGTATTCACTGATGAAACTCATCGTTCATTCTTGTTAATTTTGAAAAGCGATGGTGCACTTTGGTGCTTATTCTTTTGGTGTACGGTGTTGGCGCAAGGATGTTGGGTCACTTAACGAACATAGTAATGCAGAAACGCCATTGGATTGACTACTTTGCAGTGTTATGTGTGTTTATCCTTATGCCGTGTGTTGGAATTAGAACATGATTGAGTACTAGTTAAGGAAGACGATACTAGATAAGTGTGTGGTTACAGTAACAACAGGAAAGAGCGCTAAAGAAGATTGGAGTTATTAGTTTACGACACACGCCTATTGACTGCAAGATTTGATTCTCTGTACACCCGGTTGCTCTTATACACTCCTGTTTGGCGGGGGTTAATGAACCCAAA
Organism: Saccharum hybrid cultivar R570; assembly: GCA_038087645.1. Classification (NCBI taxonomy): domain Eukaryota; kingdom Viridiplantae; phylum Streptophyta; class Magnoliopsida; order Poales; family Poaceae; genus Saccharum; species Saccharum hybrid cultivar. The sequence continues at coordinate 24,418,414 of JAQSUU010000496.1, forward strand.
TTGAACAAAGAACAAAGGAAATCAAGAGAGAAGGAGCATGGCTGATGAACTGTACATTAGTCATAATTATGGTTGATGGCATGTATACTCCCTTAGTTAGGGTGAATTTTAATAGGGCCAAAACACAAAAGAGGCAAAAAGTTTCCTTGAAGTTGTTTATGAACTTTTATTGTACACGTGTGAGTAGGGCATTACCATATTGGGAACCATAATTAGTTAATTACTAGGTTTGCAGGCCCTGTACGGCTGTACCTGATTCATGAACTAAATTGGTATACCTTCTTGATGGCCTTACTTTCATGATGTGGCATGCTCCAAACAGCAAATGAGGTAGCTCTTTGGTATGGGATGCAAAATAGGCGTACAGGGGGAGATGAAACCTCAAAGGCCATAACTAATTTACATACCTAAAAGGTACACCCCTTGGGAACATCACTTCCATGATATGACATGCTGCAAACCACAAATCAGGTAACTGTTTAGATAAGTGTATTCTGGGAAGGCGCAATAGACACGCTGGGGAGAGAGCAATCTATATACAGGTGCTGGTTTATTTCTCCCTGAGATTGGTACCCCTCTACTTTTAGAGAGGATCCCCTCAACATACTAACTGATTCTAACATATTGGATTCCAGACTCTAGAGTATAAACTATTGATATCCAAACTTTTCTGAAACAGACTAAACCATAATAAAAGGTCTCCTTAACTAATTCCTCCTGACAATGTTGCTTCTCTAGTGTATGGGTCACTGTGATGGCGTCCAGTGCCACAACTCCCAATGAATATCTGCAGGACTTGTTTTGAGCATTTGATGTTATTTGGATCAGTTTACATAGTGGTACTTAAGCAGCAATTTGATAAATTTGTCATGGCTATAATTTGAATTATGGTGTGCTGTAATAATCTCGTGTCTTAGCTTCCTTTTGAAATGTATTTTCATTTCAGGTTCCATGTATTACTAGATTTTGATGAAGATAAAAGGAGTTGTAGAAGAAAGTTGGAGCGTCACAACAAAAGAAGACGAAGAAAACCTGATTCCAAAGGAACATTAGATAAAGAAATAGATGACCAATTGGATCTGTCAGCAGATGTTAGTGGCGATGGTGAACTTAGAGAAGGTGATACCATCCAATTTCTTCAAATTTGCTAAGGAAAAAGAGTTATTTTTACCTATTTAGTGCTTAGCGTGACTATTATCATTGGTTCAGCTATTCATGGTTTATTAAGGTGTCACCTAGGCAGCAAGGTGCCAGTGTCACCTACCGAAATCAGTGAGAGAGGGAAGTTGAAGAGAGTTTCACATACAAAGAGGAGCCGGAGGGAATCAGCAGTGCCTGGTAACAGAAGCCTCTAGCATCTCTGCTGGCTCTGGTGGCGATGGTTGGTGCAGCCCTCCAGTCAACTGCAGTGGCAATTGTTTCAGAAAGAGTTGGCGGCGGCGGTCGATCTGGAGTAGCTGGCAGCAGTGGTGGCTTTGGTAGGGGATCAAATGCAGAGATAGGCTCCCGTCAGCGGTGGTGGCAGCAAGGGGGATAGAGGAAGAAATGCTCCTTGATGTGGTTGGGGAGATCTAAGTGGCACTGCTAGATGAGCCAGTGTGACTAGGGCTTGCCTTGGAGGAACATACATGTGTTGGCTCTTGGCTATTGAGGGGTATATTTGGGTCAGGCTTTTGCTGGGCTTCATTGATCTAGCAAGGGTGATGAGCTGGATATTTTTGGGATGGCCCAGTCTGTTTCCATTTTTTTAATCTTTTACTATACTATATATGGTTCAAGAATATAGTTTACGGCATCGCCTGGCCCAACCTTACCACCTTACCTAAGTGCCTAGGTGGTAGGAAGGGGCCTAGTCTCCACATCTCGACTTGCCGCCTTAGGAATATTGCAGCTATTAGGTTTTTCTTAAAAAAAAACAGCAGGATAGCGGCCTATTATATTGTTTATCTGATTATACATGCACACTGAAAAAAGAACAATTCATGGCTGTTTACCTATCAATAGGTCACAAATATCACAAATACATTTCCCATTTCTAAGTATAGGTTTGCCACAAGCCCACAACAGAATATTCTCTATCATCTTACTATTCAAAATAAGTGGAGAAGCTTCAAAAAAAAAGTGGAGAAAAGAAAAGTAATCTTTCCATGTTAATACCTTGCAAAGATATGGTTAGCGTATTTACTTCCCGTGAAAATGGCTTCACTGTTTATATAATATTTTATTAGCTAGGATCTGAGTATTTGGTTAACATGGGTTTCCTTAGTCCAGTCAAACTCAATAGTCAATACTTATGATTTGGTTAGGATACTATACTGATAGTGTGGGTTCATCTATGGTCTTATCCGAGTAAACAGCCTATTATACTGTAGTTTAATCTGATCATTGTGCAGTTTGTGTTGTCCAGTGTACGATGTCTTTGTTGACTTATTAATTTTGTGCAGAGAACATGGAAGGCACAACCAGTGAGATGCTTGAGACTGTTCTTAGCAACAAGGTGTTGGACCGAGAAACACCTGTGGGATCTGAAGATGTGCTTAGTTCACCAACCTGTACACAACCTGGTTTGCAAAATGACCAAAGTAAAAGTTTGCAAAATGACCAAAGTAAAAGTGTAGTGACTTTTGCAGCTTCTGTTGAAGCCTGCATTGGTGCAAAGCAGGAAAGTGTAAAACTTGCCAATTCCCCAATGCATGACACCAAGAGTGCCTATTCATCCTCGGTACACCCTTTTCTTTGTTCTCATGAAGTTGTTTATTTATATTAATATTTATGATTCTGCAGTTGCATTCTGTTTAGTTTGATGGAGCTTTTCATTCCTTCCACTCTAATGGTTGTAGTAATGCTATACCATCCATTCTAGTGTCCAACAGGGCGCATTTCGTTCAAGTTGTATGACTGGAATCCTGCAGAATTTCCTCGACGCCTACGACACCAGGTATAGTCTTGCTATAAGTTCATTTAACATAGAACTATATTGTTTTGAAGGGATGCTATATGTGAATGTGTAGATCTTCGAGTGGTTGGCTAGCATGCCTGTTGAATTGGAGGGCTACATTCGTCCGGGTTGTACTATTTTAACTGTATTTATTGCAATGCCGCAGCATATGTGGGACAAGGTATGCCATATTTTTTTTATTACCCAACACAGTTATCTTTTCAAGTCAAATGAACAGATGCTGAATAGTTTTGTATTGTTTTCTTTTACCATGTACTCCCTCTGTTCCAAACTATAAGTCGTTTTGGCTTTTCTAGATACTAGTTTTTGTTATGCACCTAGATATTACACTATGTCTAGATACATAGCAAAAGCTATGTACCTAGAAAAGCCAAGACAACTTATAATTTAGAACAGAGGGAGTATCAGTTATGAACGGCTTGCTATAAATCTGTAATAGTAGCCCCATTCCAGATAGATTACAGATGTTCCTACTACATGCGTACTATCATCACCTGCCACTTCTGACTAATAACATATGTTTTAATTAACAACTTGAAAAGTGAAGTACTACCTCTGATCACAAAAGGATGCAATTCTTTTTTTTTTCTTTTTTTTTTGAAAACGCAGGAGAGCTGCGTTTCATTGTATTATAGAGATGAAAAATAGGTTGGGTCCCCAACAGGATCCTCACTCATACGGGGACCAGATATGAGTGAGGCGATTACACAGAGTCATGGTTTAAACACATAGCGAACAAACATGACTCGACCTTAGCTAAAAGGACCTAGTCTGCAAGCGCCAGTCCTAGCCCTTGAAGCTTCTTCGCCCCAGCCATGCACCAGAGGCTGTGCTCATTCTTTAGCTCACTCCAAATCATGCTAATCGAAGGAGAAGCCCCCTCAAAAACACATGCATTCCTATGTTTCCAAATAATCCAGGCCCCTAGAATAATTAAGGAGTTCACTCCTTTCCTGTGCTCCTTGCTAACTCTGCTCATAGTCTCGCGCCACCAGTCAGCAAAACTCAGTTCGTTTTGTCAGGGGACTGAATCTGCTAGGTTCAATGGAGTGAATAGTTTGAACCATACTTGTCTTGCCACCACACATGATGTTAAAAGATGTTGTATTGTCTCATCTTCTTGATCGCATAGAGGGCATTTATCCGGATGAGAGAGGCCCCTCTTAGCGAGCCTATCCGCCATCCAACATCTATTACGGATTGCCAACCACAAAAACATTTTGCATTTGCCTGGGGCCCAAGTCTTCCATAGCTGATGCCAATGATGCAATTCTCATTTTTTGAGGAGTCAAACGATTTGAAGTTTGACTATAGTTATATAAAAAAGTACTAACATTTGTAATACAAAATAAGTATCATTAAATTAATTATGAAATCTATTCTCATAGTAAACCTAGTTGGAGACATAAGTTTTAATACTATTTACTATAAACTCGGTCAAAGTTAAGCTAGTTTGACTGGGACAAATCCCATAGTTGCATCCTTTTATGAGCGGAGGGAGTATATATTTGGTGCAAATAATTCCAGCATACTATTTACTTTTGCGATTTTACCAGCATACCATGCAGAAATCAGAATGAAAGTATTCATTTTATTACTTTGCCTGCATATGGATATATATTATTATTCTCACTGAAGTTTGCTAATTATCATTTATCAGTTGTCATATGTTCACTGTTGATTGGTTTGTTTGAAGTATATGTTCCTGGGATCTATCCTTCGTCCATTGTTAATGTTTATCTGGAACCTGTAGGTTGGAGTGTTTTCAAAAAGCATTTCTTGGTATTTGTAACAGCAACAACTTTCACTGGTAGTGCTAGGCATCTCTTGCTTAAACAAAGAAAATCTTTGCAAGCTCCAGAGAGCTGAATAAGTTGTTCTGCATTGATAAAGTTTGCTGCCAAACCCTCCAGCTTACTTTCCTTGCTTTCCAGAGATAGGCTAGCTTCTCCTTGCTTTGCTAGGCAAGCTCAAGGAGGAATCTAAACACCCCTGTAGCTTAAGCCGATCATGCTGTGCTATGGTAGAGGTAACAGTATCAAACTATTAAGAAAATCCAAAAGTAAACTTGTATTGTTTTTGTCACAAGATATTGATGATCCCAAGCTCGTGTCCCAAGCTCGTGAGAAGTAATACACCAAAAACTTTAACCTACAGCACGTAGGTTAAAATTCAAACTTGGCAATTCCAAAATCCTGGTACACATCCTATTGCTTATTTATTTGGAGGTTGAAGCAATAGATAGAGAACTGTGTAAACGGAAGTGACTTTAATAGGTAGTTAATTGTACAACAAAGAACTCAATCAGTTGTACTAATGAAAAATTACTTCAAGCTCTATTCACTTTTAGCTTTATATCCAAACCATTTATTGAAAAATCCTGGTATTTTTTCCCATCTGTTTTAATTTTCTTAAACTAACAGCATTTGACAGTAGGGGAAGACAGTGGCTTCAATTGCTCAACCAAAATAGCGGCCACCATGCAAAGTGGAAAAATACATGGGCAAATCGCTAGTTAGGTTTCTCAATGGGTGCATTGGAGTTGTTGGTGTCCCGAAAAAGGGCAGGGTTTAATGAAGAAACTATTGTTGAAGTAGCGGGGGAGGCACCAAGCTGAAGTTCTGAACAGAAATTTGTTTTCTTTGTGTCCCTTTTTTTCCTTTAAAACCGAAACACCTATCATAGTCTTCAAACCACGCACAAGGATTTCCCAGACTTTTCCCCATTGATGTGCTAATTTTGTAGATGAACTCTCACTCTAGATGATTTGCAGTTTTTCTTTTCTTCTTATTTTTTTGTACTTGTATTGTTAACAATTTATGATTGCATCATAAGAAAAACCATGTGTTGCTAATAAATTGCGTAATTTTTTACAGTTATCAGATGATGCAGCAGATCTTCTTAGAAACTTGGTAAATTCCCCAAACAGTCTTCTGTTGGGTAAAGGGGCCTTCTTCATTCATGTCAATAACATGTTATTTCAAGTACTAAAAGGTGTGTATGCAGCAACTTGTTACTATGGCATGACATAATAATTTGTGCTTGTAACTCTATCGATTCTACATGGTACCTGAATTACCTTGTTCGTACATGTGAATATTCATTGCCTTGGATCAATCACAGGCTCAGGGGCTATCAGAAGAAGTTCGGCTTTCAGTTATACCAATGAAAATTAATGTTCTTTGCTTATTATGTGCAAACACCTTGCCGAAAAAACTTTCCTCAGCACATAAGAATGGTCATTTATTTCACATTACTAGATAGCCGATTTACTTTCCTATATTTGGATGCAAAGCTCCATGCGTCCTGTAGTGACATGCATAGTACATTATTGTAAATATATGCTATCTTAGAAGTTTTTAACTGTGCTTTGTGCATATGGAAAAACATTTTTTTGCATCTTATCTCTGCTATTACAGTAGCACCTGCTCAGAGACCTTTGGTGTTAGAAGAGTCAAGGGTCTATTGGGTCTTAGCCCATTAGGGCTAATTAGTCGCTTGCTTAGGGGTCAAGTAAGACCTCTTCTCTATATAAGGAGAGGATATGTATCAATCTATCAAGCAAGAGATTAGAAGGAAAAACCTTCTCTGTTGCCGGTCGTGGGCGAAGCCCCGCAGCCGGCGTTCCCAGCGCCCCTCACAGCCCTAGCCGTCGGTCCTCTGCCTCTCTCACGCTAACAGTACCCGCGGGTACTGTAGCTCCACGGGTACTGTAGCTCCGCCGCCGCTCCCCTCGGCTCTCTCCTCTCAATCCTAGCACCACATAATAATCTGGTATCGGAGATGTCAGGTTACGATGAGCCGCTGCCGGTCACTTCCTCACCGATGACGCCAGATCAGTTGACCACGGCCATCACCGATCTCGCCCGTTCCGTCGCCGCCATCCAGTCCTACCTTGGCATACCGCCGCTGTAACCAGCCAGCTGGCCGCTGCCGTAATCGGCCGTGGTCTCTCTGCCACCGGTTTTCCCCTACGGGATGCTAGGTTACGACACGACGCTGCTGCCGTTCTAGGACGTGCAGCCCACGGTGCAACCAACATTGTAGCAGATCGAGCAGGCGATGGACATCACGACGGAGCCGGCAGGGAAGATGCTTACCTGCAAGGTGTCTGCGGCGGTGCGGCTATAGGCCATGGCACGCGGCCTCTTAGCGCGCTGGCTGCTGCAGGAGATGTGCCAGCCTATGCATGAGGCGACCTTGGCGATGGTCGACCTTAGCTCAGCGAAGCGCGACCTCGCCCCGTGGGACGGCCACCAGCAACTGCGCTGACCCGCTGCTATCTTCAGGCGCGAGCATGGTGATTTTCCCGTGGGCAGCGACCTCCAACTCTGCGGCAGTGGCGGTAGGGGAGTCGCTCCCCTCCTTGTCTCCGGCGGGGACGCACTGCCTAGCGCCACCGCATTCCGCCACCGGCCGCCACCACCGCATTCCGCCACCGTTCGCCACGAGGACGTCTCTGCTGGTCGCTATCGCGACTAATTCCAAGTGGCTATACCCGTGCACCCCTCTCGTTCCGGTGGGCTCCATGGGATCCAGGTGGCTACACACGTGCAGGTCCATCACGAGGAGGGTGTCCGCCGTATCTTCAGGAGTCAAAAATAAAGAGTCGCAGTCTATTTCAGGTCAATAAAATAAGTCGAGATGTAAAAGGCTTGTTTTTAGGTGTTAGGTTTGTGTCTAGCAGAGTCATCGTTAAGTTGCAACTCGAGGACGAGCTGCATGTCCAGGTGGGGTGTAGTGTTAGAAGAGTCAAGGGCCTATTGGGCCTTAGCCCGTTAGGGTTAATTAGTCGCTTGCCTAGGCGTCAAGTAAGATCTCTTTTCTATATAAGGAGAGGAAATGTATCAATCTAATCAAGCAAATGATTAGAAGGAAAAACCTTCTCTCTTGCCGGCCGTGGGCGAAGCCTCGTGGCCGGCGTTCCTAGCGCCCCTCACAGCCCTAGCCGCCGGTCCTCTACCTCTCATGCCGCCGCCCCTCTCTCCCCTCTCGATCTCAACAGCCCACGTAACATTTGCCCTCCAACACAAATTATTATTTATCTCATGACTACAATCTATTTTTTCTTCAACTGTTGGATGCAAGACTCCTTGTGACCTATACTTACAGGCACATTATTGTTCTCATAAGACTAATCATTATTCATAATAACTCTATTCAAAATAGATCGGGTGCTCATAACAGATTAGAGAATTGCATAGCAAATAAATTGCAGTAATATCTCAACATAAGCTCTTTGGTAAGAGAACAAACACCTGACATCCAAAGCGTTGAAAGGCTTGAAGAGCTAATATTGATAAAACCAAAGCCTACTGCAGCCATCTAGGTTGCTAGCTCATCCCTACATAGAACAGCAAGCATCAGTTAGATACACCGAATTAGGTGTCTTCTTTTTGCATTTTTGGCATAGTGAATATCATACTATGTTCATATTCATAAGGTTGTCATAATATCAATTCATCTCATGTTTAACTGTAATTGATGAGGGAACTTGTATAGTTAAATTCAGTAGCTTATTGCACTTCCATTATTATCATGAAATAAATACTTGACTAATAATCTGTTTTTTTTATCGGTTGCACATAAGATGGAGCAACATTGATGAGTACCAGATTAGATGTACAAGCCCCAAGGATTGATTATGTTCATCCAACATGGTTTGAAGCAGGGAAACCTGTTGATCTTATCCTTTATGGAAGTTCTCTTGACCAACCGAACTTCAGGTACAAGCTCTGTTGTAATCCTTTCGAAACAGTAAGCCATTGTATCTGTTGAACACTTGAACCCCTACAAAATAGCTTGGGTGTTGGACAACCTTGTTTTATGCTGAACTTTACTAGCATATCTGTTGTGTTTTTATTTTATTGCTATTTTTTATTGGAATAAATTTACTTGTATTAATTTCATTTCCCAACAGAAATATCTATGAATGCACCAAAGGCAAACTTGTGCTGTTTAGTGTGTTGCAAAAACAAAAATATTGTTTCAATAACCATGTGTAGTTGATCAAATTTTACAAGAACACTCTTGGATTCCAGTCTATTCTGATCAATCTGAAGAAACACTGAAATGAATTTGAGTGCTAAATGTTAGGGAATGAGATTCTATTATTTTGGGCTAACTCTAGAAGGGTAGCTATATAGGTAACCATACATGGGCCACATGGGCCTAGCCTCATGGGCCTAATACACTCACATTCCAACACCCCCCGCAGTCTGAACTACCGGCGCAACGGAGTTCCAGGCTGAACAAGAAAGAAGAAAGACCACACACACGCCCCCCCCACAGACGCAACTAGCCACTGGTGATGTTGAGGCTGGAGCGAAACTCGGTGAAGGTCGAGGACGGGAGGCCTTTGGTGAAGATGTCCGCGAACTGGGAGGTGGTCGGAACATGAAGGACCCGCACCTCGTCCATGGCCACCCGATCATGGACAAAGTGTAGGTCGATCTCCACATGCTTCGTCCGCTGGTGTTGGATGGGGTTGGTGGAGAGGTAGACCGCACTGACATTGTCGCAGTAGAGCAGTGTGCTCCGGGAGGGCGGAGTGTGCAGCTCGGCGAGAAGCTACCGGAGCCAGGAGGCCTCAGCCACGCCGTTAGCGACAGCGCGGTACTCTGCCTCGGCACTGGACCGAGAGACCACAGGCTGGCGCTTAGATGACCAGGACACCAGGTTGCCGCCCAAGAAGACAGCATAGCCGGAGGTGGAGCGCCGAGTGTCCGGACACCCTGCCCAGTCAGCGTCAGTGTAGACGACAAGGTCGGCGGAGGAGGACCGGTGAAGCAGGAGGCCGTAGTCGATCGTGCCCCAGAGGTAGCGGAGGAGGCGCTTGAGAGCAGTGAGGTGAGGCTCCCGGGGATCATCCATGTAAAGACAGATCTGCTGAACGGCATAGGTGATGTCCGGCCGGGTGAAGGTGAGGTACTGAAGGGCACTAGCAAGACGGGGGCCCTCAGCCTCTGACAACTTGCCCTAAGTATCAACCGGAGTGAAGCAGGGGTTGCAGTCAGTCATCCCAGCCCGCTCCAGGATATCTCGAGTATACTGCCGCTGGTGAAGAAGTAATCCGGCAGGATGAGGCTCAACAATGACCCCGAGGAAATGGTGGAGCACACCCAGATCCTTCATAGCAAACTCCTGCTGAAGAGCGGTAATGATCCAACGGAGAAGTGGCTCACTAGAGGCTGTGAGGACAATATCATCAACATAGAGCAGCAAGTACGCAGTGTCAGCTTCATGGTGATAGATGAACAGAGATGTATCAGACTTGGCCTCCACAAACCCCAGTGTCAGTAGGAAAGTAGCAAACTGATGGTTCCACGCCCGAGGTACCTGCTTGAGGCCGTAGAGAGACCTGTTGAGCCGGCAGACCATGTCTGGACGGGAGAAATCAACGAACCCCGCCGGCTGACTGCAGTACACTGTCTCGGTGAGAAGGCCGTGCAGAAAAGCATTCTTGACGTCCAGCTGATGGACGAGCCATGACCGAGCAAGCACCAGCGAGAGCACGGTGCGGACGGTGGTCGGCTTGACCACCGGGCTGAAGGTCTCATCATAGTCGACCCCAGGGCGCTGAGTGAAGCCCCGGAGAACCCAATGAGCCTTGTAGCGCTCGAGAGTGCCATCAGCCCGACGCTTGTGGGTCCAGATCCACTTACCGGTGACGACGTTGGAGCCCGGCGGCCGGGGCATCAACTTCCACGTCTGGTTGGCGAGGAGCGCGGCGTACTCCTCTTCCATCGCGCGGCGCCAATGAGGATCCAACAAGGCGTCATGGACGGAAGAGGGTACTGGGGAGACCGGCGCGTCGCCGGTCGACGCCGCAAGGGCCCGGGGTGGCAGTGTGCCAGCCGCGTGCCGTGTCACCATCGGGTGAACATGCCGCGGGTGTCAGTGAAGAAGCAGCGGGTGGTAGACCGGCGGTGTGTCACGGGCCGGCGGGGACTGCGGCGGTGGTGTCGGTGTTCCCGGCAGAGAAGGGACCGCGAGTGGCGGCGGCTGCGGCCTGTGCTGGTACACCCGTACCGGCACAGCGAACCACGAAGGAGGTGCCGGGGCAGCACCAGGCGACGGCGACCGGCACGCCCCCCCCCCCCCCCCCCCGTGGCAGTATCGGGGGACGAGGTCCCCGGGGCTGCGCCAAACGGAGAGGTCAGGTCCGCGCCAGAGGGCGACGGGCCCGGACTCGCCGGGGAGCCGGGACAGGTGCCCGGCAAGGAGCGCGGCGAAGCAGTACCTGCAGGAAACCACGGAAAAGGTGGCTGGACCACCGTGTCAGCGGGAAATAGGGAGGAGGGATCAGGAACAGGAGTGGTGGTGGGTGTGCTGGAGAAGGGAAAGACGGACTCATCAAACACCACATGGCGAGAGATGAGCACCCGTCGGGAGGTAAGGTCAAAACACCGGTACCCCTTGTGATCCGGGGAGTACCCGAGGAAGACACAGAGAGTGGAGTGGGGGTCCAGCTTGTGGGAAGAAGTGGCAGCGGTGTTGGGGTAACACGCACACCCAAAGACGCGAAGGTGATCGTACCGAGGAGGGGTGCCGAAGAGGGCGTGATGGGGCGTAGGAGCGGGACAGGCAGCGGAAGGAAGACGGTTGAGGAGGTAGGTGGAGGTGTGTAAGCCCTCAGCCCAGAAACGAGCAGGAAGAGAGGCCTGAAACAGAAGGGTGCGCACGGTGTCGTTGGCGGTGCGAATCATCCGTTCAGCCTTGCCATTTTGTGAAGAGGTATATGGGCAAGACATGCGCAACTGAACACCGTGAGAGAGAAAGAAGGCACGGGAGGTGGAGTTGTCAAACTCACGACCATTGTGACACTGGACGGTCTTGATGGTGAGGCCGAATTGTGTGGACACCCAAGTGAAGAAGTGGAGGAGCGTGGGAAAAGTATCCGACTAAGCACGCAGGGGAAAAGTCCATGAATAATGCAAAAAATCATCAACCACCACAAGATAGTATTTATAACCAGAAATACTGATAACAGGAGATGTCCATAGGTCGCAATGTACAAGATCAAAAATGCGGGCCGCATGTGAAGTAGAACTATGAAAAGGAAGACGAACATGTCGGCCCAATTTGCACGCATGACACAAATGCTCATCATGAGCCCGAGTACATGGAAGACCGGAGCTACGACTGAGCTGCATCAGGGCATCACGTCCAGGATGGCTGAGGCGCCGGTGCCAAGTGGTAGAGGAAGTAGAGGCGGCGAAAGCAGCTGACAAAACGGAAGGCGAAGGAGATGAAGTAGCCGCCAGGAAGCGAAGAGTGTAAAGGGGCCCGGTGCTGTCACATCGGAGCAGAGGACGCCGGAAAGCCAAATCCTTTACAGTAAGACCAGAAGAGTCAAATTCCACAGAACAAGAATTGTCAGCTGTAAAACGACGAATAGAAAGAAGGTTGTGAACCATAGAAGGAGCAACAAGAACATCAGGAAGACGAAAGGAGCCATGAGCACCGGCGGTATCCACAGACATGATAGAAAGACACGAACCATTTGCGACCATAATGGACGAAGGGAGAGAAGAGGGGGAATGGACAGACGAAAGTATACCAGGGTCAGGAGTGGTGTGGTAGGTGGCACCCGAGTCAGCGTTCCACTCAGGTCCGATAGGAGGTGTCAGGGCCATGGTGGTGAACGAGCGAGCCAAGGCCGCCTGGTCTCAGCCGGCAACCCCAGGTGGGGTGCCGATGGGTGTAGCCCACGGAGGCGTAGTGGAAACGCCAAGAGGCGGAGCACCAATGAACATGGCCACCGGTGGGCGAGGCTCACCACCAGGAGCATGGTAGGGCCACATAGAGATGCGCCCTGACCACGAGTTGTGGAAAGAAGGCCATGGTGCCCCCCTGTGGCCCAGCCGGTGCCTGCCCACCAGCCGGTGCCTGGGGGCCACCACCACGGCGACGACGACCGCCACGACCCCCCACCTCCGCTCGGCCCGGAGGGAGGGGGACCAAGAAGAGACGACGGCGGTGGAGCGGACGAACGTGGTGGAGCAGACAGACGCGGCGGAGTAGCAGCCAGAGCCGTCGAAGAAGACGAGGATCCCGGAGAGGTGGCGGACCCTGGCTGGATGCCCTGAGTGAGCTCCTCCATGACAAGGTCGTCACGGACCTGCAGGAAGATGGGGAAGGGCCGCTGGCGGGTGATCCACGTCCTGAGATGGGCGTAGCGGTCACTGAGCCCGCGGAGGACGTTGAGGACCAAGATGCGATCCTCCACGGGCCAGCCGAGGTCGCCAAGGGAGTCAGCCATGCCCTTCATCCGACGACAGAACTCGCCTACAGAGAGGTCACCCTGGACGAAGGTGCGGAAGCTCGCGTCGAGATGTAGAGCCCGGGCCTCGGCGTTGCCCAGGAACTGCCCCTCAAGGGCAAGCCATGCCCGGCGCGCGTCAGGAGAGTTGCGGACGAGCAGGGGCGAAGGCACGTAGGGCTAGCCTGGTGCACCGGCACCAGGGTAAAAAATAGTTTCCTATTACTGCTAGCAACTTTTCTCCTCTTGTGCACTCCCTTGGCTCATAATTGTGCACCAGGGATGCTTGCAACTCGACCGGCAAGGCAGTTGTATGCAACGGCTAAAGGCCATAGCTAGCCCATTAACGAGCAATGCGCAACCATCAAGTAAGACTTCTACATGTGCAAAAGTTTGTTCTTGCACACACGTTGCTTCATAGCCGAGATTTCGCCACGGCCATACCTCAGTGGCCCTTCTTTGGCTCCTTGCTTGTCTATTGCATTCCTACTCGTGCTTTCCCATCACACGGTCGCTGATCGTAGCCACCATGCCATCGCCCTTGGGTAGCCACCAATGCCAAGGGTAGCGCATTCTTGATTAGCCATATAATAATGCTTTAGTGCAAATGGTCTTGTGGTTATTGAAAAAATTGGTAAAATTTTTATTCTGGATTAATTAGACTAAAATTTGGTAATTTTTTTATTTTGTACACGACATTAGAGGAAAATCCAAAATTAGACATGAAAACGACAAAAATTTCGTACAATTTGTCAAATTACTTGAGAAATTTTTGTGTTAAAATGGTGCACCAGGGTGCACCAAGGTCTAGCTTCGCCCCTGCGGACGAGGTCGTGGAGGTCCAGGGAGATCGTCCCCAGGATCCAGGAGAGGACGATGCTGTCGAGACGGAGCCACGACGGAGTCTGGACGGCGACCGAGGCGTCAACAAGGACGTGGTCGTCGAGGGCGTAGCGGCGGAGAGTGAGAAGCACCAGATCCCGCCAGCGGGCGTAGGAGGGCGACTCCGGCTCGAGGACGACCGGAACGAGGAGGCGAATGTTCTGGACCCCCCCGGCCTGGTAGTGCAGTTGAGTCACGAGCGGGTCGGCCGGGTCGTGCCAGAGAACGGCGGTGTGGGACACGCGGCGTCCCGACGAGTCGGAGGAGGTGGCCCCAGCATCCTGGGAGGCGGGAGAGATGAGGAGCTGCTCCGCCTCGGCGATCTGGCGGGCCAGGGCATCGGCCGCGTCGCGCTCACGCTCCCACACGAGGGCGGCCGCGCGCACCCGGGCCTGCCCCTCCGCAGCGGCAGCCCGTGCAGCGACGAGAGCGGCGGCAAGGGCGGAGTCCGGACGACTGTGGAGCGGCGGCGGAGGTGCAGGTGGGGCCAGATCGGTGTCCTGAGGCAGAGCCCCAACGGCCACACCACCAGGAATGCCGATGGTGACAGATGGGAGCCGAGCCGCCGGGCTGAGGTGCAGGCCAAAGCCTCCAGGCGGCAACAGTGGTGCCAGGCGGCCAGCAGCGGCGGCATCAGGGCCGGACACGCCGGGCGGCGGCGGCTGGACAGGGCGGGCGCCTGCAGCCACAGCAACCGCAAGGACGCTACCATCCCTTGCCTCCCCCACCGCATCAGGCAGAGGAGGATGGGCGCCGCTGCCATGGCCAGCAGGAGACGCGGCCAGAGCGCCGGCGGCGCCCGCGCCCAGGACGGCGTCCGCGCCAGGAGAAGCGGGTGGAGCGACCACTTGGGCCCAGGAGGAGGAGGGGAGGGGAGGGAAATAGCTGTAGTAGGAAGGAGGAGGAGGAGGTGGGGCGCCGGCCATGGCGCCGGCGGCTGAAGCCAACCGGTGGCGGCGGCTGCTGGGAAGAGGGTGGGGAGGAAAACGAACCCTAGGCTGCTGATACCATGTTAGGGAATGAGATTCTATTATTTTGGGCTAACCCAAGAAGGGTAGCTATATAGGTAACCATACATGGGCCACATGGGCCTAGCCTCATGGGCCTAATACACTCACATTCCAACACTAAATAACAACAATGCTCAATTTATTTCATCCGGTCATATTTCATGCACAAAATGTCTAGAAATTGGTGCTTTCTGCATGGAATAGAACAAGTAATTACCAAAAGTTAATGTTTGTTCTTTCATGATTTTCATTCCAAATTTTGTAGCAAAAATTTTGTAGCAAATGAATGTTCGAGATTTAGCACAGCATTTATTCCTGTGAGATGTAAGAAGCATAATGCCACCCTTTTGAATCCAAAATCACCAGCAGTAGCCAGTCTTCTCTTGTCCGAATCATATAGATAATCCATGAAGTTGAAACGATGCTTATTTTTGGCTTCTACGCAACAAAGGCATTCTTTATGTTGTAGTCTGGTTTTACATATACATAATACCTATGTATAATGTGTTATATTGGATGTGGTTATGCTCAATCTGCATGTAGCAAAAAGGATTTGATTTCTTTTAATAAAACAAGTGTAGCTATACTTTATTCACCATACATTCTTATTGTTGAATTTGTTTTTATAACCAACTATGAAACTTGTGCAAAATTGATACACATGGATATGTTTGCTAGTCTGTATAAAGTGAATCAATCTGTGATATTTTTTTTCCTGTATAGAATCTATTTCTTAGCTGGCAGCTGTCTGCTTGAATTGTGGCTATGAAGAATGAAGAATTTATTGAATTTTGTTCTTATGGTAGGTCACTTCTGTCTTTTGATGGGGACTATTTGAAGCATGATTGCTACCGTTTAACATCTCATGATACCTTTGACCATGTCGAGAATGGTGATCTTATTCCTGATTCTCAACATGAAATTTTCCGAATTAAGATCACTCAATCAAAGCCAAATATTCATGGACCCGCATTTGTGGAAGTAAGTATTGTTTTCATTGGCAGTTTTGACCAATTTCATCATTTAACTATAGTCTGGAGCATCCTATTTTATTAAATGTTTTTCTCCATCCGATGCTTTTAAGTTTTATCTAGTTTTATTAACTTGTATAGAATCTAGTTTCAATCTGTGATCCAAGTTAAAGATAAAATACAAAGTGTGCACTGAAACATGACAATGAATTCAAGATTTTTCTTTGTCAATTTTCTATACAATACTAACATGTGGTAGGTAGATTTATCTTTTACAATAGAAGCGTTCTGGTTAACCTGATGAGTCTTAAAATTAAGCTATTCACAAAGAAAAAGCCTTAAATTAAGCTTACACAACTTCATAGTAGGGCTGCTACCCGGGCGGGTCAAAGTGGGTTTTATGGGTTGGGTTCGAATATGGGGTTAGTTTGGATCGGTGGAAATGTGTTTTATGAACTTGCGGGTTGGGGCGGGTTTGGTCTACTGCATATGCTGGTTGGAATGGGTGTAGACGTGCATCGCTGCACACGTGGGTCGTTGTTAGCTCCCAACCCTACCAGGCCGTAGATGCACTGCCGGAAACAAATTAGGTGGGCGATGGGCTCACTGAAGCGGCCGTGTGCCCCTATGCTCGATCTCTGACGCGTGGCGAGGAAAAAATCTGGTGGCTCGTACAACGCATCTCTCGGCTCCTCCTCGCGTATAGCAGTTAGCAGCTCAGCTCCATGTTGAGTCCTCCGCAAGGGCGAGTACGAGCCACCACCGCACTACGGGAGAGCGTTGATTTCTTTTCCTTGCCACACGTCAGAGATCGAGCATAGGGGCGCACAGCCGGTTCAATGAGCCCATCGTCCACCCAACTTTTTTCCTGCAGTGCCGGGTTGAGGCGCTGACCCAGCTGAAGCACTTCTCGGGTGGGGAAGTAGATGAGTGATTCATCAACGCACCAGTGGTTGTGGAACGCATCGGCGAGCTCACACAACAGCAGGGGTGGCGGCAGCGCACAGAATGAGAAAAACAGAGGTGTCAGGTATAGGGAGGGCATCTCCATCTATACTCATAACAAAATCTGCTATTAATTTCAACTCCAAAATTTTGCCAACAAGATTTTTGTCATACCAAAAAACAGAGAAAGAGGTGAGATTGATACGTTAAGTGGCTTGTTGGTGGACTCCGAGGCTGCATTCTCTCCATTCTCTCCACCAGATGTACTCAAAAAATAGAGAGGGATCGATGGGATCCACCTCGTCATCGCCGCTGCCTAGCGCTTCTTGTGGTGGGATGTTATGTGTCTTGGCATGGACGACTTGGACGATCACAGTGGTGGCAGTGAGTTCTGCATCATCGCAGATGTGTTGGCCGTATGGGTGAGAAGAAGGAACCGAACAACAGCTCTGATTAGATTTGTGAGGAAATGAAGCGTGGAGCGGGTGGACAGAAGGCAAAGGGTGGGGATGGGTTTGCAACAGATGCTAGAACAATGGGTTGGGGCAGGTTTAACTCCATTAGCAGGTCTACTTCATAGCATGAGCAGAATGCGTTTTGATGTAGCCAAGAGCCTTGTGATGGAAGGAGGAATACAAGATGATAAAACAATAAGAAGTATAAACACCTTCCCCCCCCCCCCCCCCCCCCCCAAAAAAAAAAAAAAAAAACCCCACCCCCACCTCTAAAATTGAATGCATGTATCCATATCAGATTAGCTGTCAGTGATGTGTAGTTTGGATTTTCTGTTTTCAAGAGAAAAAAAGTTTGGATTTTCTGAAAGAATTTCAGTAAAGATGATGGATTCTCTTTATAATCTAATATAATGGTGTGATTTACTTCAGCTTATCCAGTAGGTTGATAGGTACTCTAGTGGATGTCTGTGTAACTAAAATTTCATAGTAGAACAACACTTCCGAATACATAATTCAAAGAGGACCTCACATCAAAGTTTACTTGTTAGGTTATTTTACTGGGAAATTTGTTTGTGTCTTGCATCATCCTTATCCAAACATTTGAACGTCAGGATAGGGATACAAGACTGATTCATTCTGTCACTAACTGTCTAGTGCCAGAAGCAACAAGCTAATACTTTGTTGTTGTTCCATAGTTTCAACTAACAATGTTTCAGCAATTACCATTTATCTGGTTACATGACAATGGTCCACTGTCAGTTTAACAAGTTATGTTTGCTGTATATGGTTACTGAACTTTTAATGTTTAGACTATATGGATTCTCTTTTGCAGGTTGAAAACATATTTGGGTTATCAAATTTTGTTCCTATCCTTTTTGGTAGCAAACAGTTGTGTTCTGAACTAGAGAGGATACAGGACGCTCTATGTGGTTCTTACAGTAAAAATAATGTACTTGGTGAGTTACTCAGTGCTTCTTCTGATCCTCATGAGCGTCGGAAACTTCATAGTTCTGTGATGTCTGGATTCCTGATAGACATCGGATGGCTTATCAGAAACCCTACTCCTGACGAATTTAAAAATGTGCTGAGTTCAACAAATATCCAGAGATGGATATGCATCTTGAAGTTCTTGATACAAAATGATTTCATCAATGTTCTGGAAATAATTGTGAAGTCAATGGACAGCATCATGGGTTCAGAGGTTCTTTCAAACTTGGAAAGGGGGAGATTGGAAGATCATGTAACAGCATTTCTTGGATATGTAAGCCATGCTCGGAACATTGTTGATCGTAGAGGTAACCATGATGAGAAAACACAAATTGAAACAGGAGGCATTAGTGTTAATTCTCCAAATCAGCCAAGCTTAGGCGCTTCGTTGCCACTTGCTAGTGAAGTAAGTGCTACTATGTTGCAAAGATTTTTTTTTTGTTGTGATAATTAAAAATGTAAAATAGGCTGATGCTTCACCTTTGGTGCATCGTTCTTTTGACTTTTATGAATGAATAAGTAACTAGAAACTTTCAATGAAACATTTCCATATGCCAACCTACTGTCATAACTCAAGGTTCGTTCCCAGTTTTTTGGCCTAAGATTTTACCAGCTGCCCCCCCCCCCCCCCCCCCCCCCCCCATCTCGGTACTGACATTCCAAGTCAGCCAAAGCATCTATCAAACAGCTATTAATTAATTTATTCATGCTATTAAGAGAATTTGGGGTGACGAACTGGGAAATGGTGACTGCCCATGAGAAATATAATCATGTCATATTTCCTGCACATGATATGAAGCTACCTCTGTGCCCTTTCGCCATCTGTCACCATATGAAAATGCATCAAAGGCGCAGCTTGAGAAAAAGAAAAATGTATCAAGTTTTATCTTTTATTCAAAAGCTTTAGTTGTTTATGCTCGAAATACACTCTGCCATGAACAAAATTAATGCGGTAGGGTATGCAGATGCATTTGTTTATTGGGCATGCAACTTCAATCAGTGGCGGAGCCATATAAGTTGTACAGGGGGTGATGGACTAGACAAGGGGTGCTGGATTGATTAAAAATAGATTGAATTTTGATTTTTAGTCTTATTTTTCTCCTAGGGATGATTTTATAGGCTTATATTTCTCTTAAGGGTTCTACCAGCAAGCCTGGTGCTGCAGCCTTCGCAGCACTGCCCCTGGCCTCAATATCTGTTTTATCATCTGAGTTCAATTAATCGGACAATTTATGATCCATAGCTAGGTGCCCAAGTGCTAGAACCATTGCAGTTAGATTCTGTTGGGAAGTAGATAGAATTGGGAACCAAAAAGCACCACCTTTCCTTGCCCCCACCCAAAGGAACCAAACAGCCCCCAGATTCTGATGGCAGAGACTACTTTCCTTTCATGGAAGTATTGATTTCATGCTATATTATCCCAGTATTGTTTTGAGCTTCTACATTTTTGTGGTATCCATGTTAACTAATTTATGTTTGGAACTCTTTGTAGAACACTTATATTGGTGGTGATAACAAGTTGAACTCAGCTGATGAGGAAGAAACTATGCCACTTGTGACTAGAGATGTCTCACACCGGCAATGCTGCCAGCCTGATATGACTGCTAGGTGGCTTAAGCCCTCACTAATTGTTACTTATCCTGGTGGTGCCACGAGAATGCGACTTGTCATGACTCTGGTAGTTGCGGCTGTTTTGTGTTTCACAGCTTGCCTTGTTCTTTTCCATCCGCATGGGGTAGGGGTGCTTGCAGCTCCAGTGAAGAGGTACTTGTCGAGTGACTCCGCATCATAGTTGATGCTAGATCAGATGTTCTAATTTCCCGTGCCGCTCTCTGTATCATATGCGCTTTGTTAAGTTGAGGCATAGCTTGTGCATCTGATTCTTTTGGAAGGGAACCAACACACAGGTGCTTTTCCATCTGTGCAAAACTGGCATCGTTTGTTTTTCAGACTGTTAGTACAGGCGCCGGAAGCTCTGACCTGCTAATGTTTGGGTATGTAAACTGCTAAAGTAGTGCATCAGTTAATGGAAAATAGCTGCATTGCTGCAAAGAGTGGGTCTGAACTATTGGCATACAATTGTGCTATTCTCATTTCTCACTGCAGTGGGTTTTATTGGCATACGCCTCGGAGAATGTTATGCCTCTCGTTGGAAAGAACGTAGCCAAAGATTTGGTCGCAAAGAATTGGGATGCACATCGACTGCTCTCACTAGATGCAAAGCCTGGCAACCCACTTAGGCTCACTTGCAGCCCTAGCTCTCACCAGCTGGATCTATCTCAATTCTTTTCTTCTGACGAACCACCTCTCGATTTTGTTACCAACGCCTGAGCCTGGAAAATGAAATTCAGTTCTTCGTGAAATGCCTCGAGTACTCCCAGATTGATTGCTTCCCCTTTATCCTTGTCGCACGGGCGATAAATAGCATGTTATTCCTACTGTCTTGGTTTTCAGCATTAAGTCGTGATCGGGATAGACACAGGTGCAAGAGCAATACTGTGGAACCGTGATTACAACAATGTACCATGGGGCATGTCCCATGGGTCCTCATTCCTCAACATACTGAAAATTCCTCCTCATCCCTCAACATACTGAAAATTCCATGGACGTTTGTTATTCGCCACACAAACCCTTTCTTCAAAGAAATCTACCATAGTAGTCTTTGTTTTTTTATACCAAATTCGGCACATAGCCTCGCACGGGCACATCATCGTCTGCCTACTGCCTGACGCCCGATCTGCAGCGTTGAGGGCATCCAGTGTTCTGGCCGTGGCCTCAGCCAGCACCGTGAAGCCTGTCTCTCTACAAGTCTCGGTTGGCCAAGCGCTTCTTGCCTTCTTCCCACGTTCCATTGGCAAGGCACACAGATACAGAACCGAGGTCTCGACATCTCTCTCCGGCGCTGCTCCGCCCTCTATTGCCACACGTTAAACAGGCTTCCCACTCTCCAAATGCCACCATGGCACACAA
This sequence comes from Saccharum hybrid cultivar R570, assembly GCA_038087645.1. Taxonomy (NCBI): domain Eukaryota; kingdom Viridiplantae; phylum Streptophyta; class Magnoliopsida; order Poales; family Poaceae; genus Saccharum; species Saccharum hybrid cultivar. The sequence goes on from JAQSUU010000496.1 coordinate 24,439,857, forward strand.
CTAAGTACTAGTACTCCACCCGTTCACTTTGATTTTCTCCCAAGTCAAATTTATTTTAACATCAAATTAGTTTCTTTAATTCAATGTTAACATTTTTTCATAAAACCTTGATAGAAGTTAAAAGACAAAGCGAACAATAATTTATAATGGTTGGAGTAATTGAAAATCCAAGGACAGGGAATGATCGAGCGACATCAAGTAGTCAGTGTTGATGCAGTCACGACAGACAACACAACTGTAAGCATCCAGCTGCCTAACATGATTGAGAGCTGACGAGACATCTCTATCATTGAAGGCCTTGCAATAAACGAAAGGCAAAGAAGAAAACACAATGTATGATGTATCACACGAGAAGGGAAAAAGATGTGTTTGGTGCTACTGGTAACAACCATCGATGATACTCATACCTGCATTTCCAGCTTCTTTTCACTAAAACCTGCTACTACTACAACCTGCTACCAGGAGACTCCTGGCAAACAAAGATATCCAATTCTTATAATTGCCACCGAATGGAAATCATAATTCATGAACCACTTCTTTTCATTAAAACCTGCTGCTACTACAAGTCTACAATGTTACACCACCCGTAGAACCATCTATGTCTACATCACTTTTTGGACGGATGTGAACTTATCATAGCTACAGTCAGGTCATAGGCAACTGCAATGGATCCATCGTCTCCTGTCCATTCATGGTCAATCAACACTGGAAGGTAAATCTCCTTGCATTAGACTGTATGGCGAGGTATTAACTTGGCAGTCGGAGTATCTGACAAGGAAGAATGCAAGTTCCCAGTCTCCATGAACCCCGTTCCAAGAATTGGAGAAGCAAAATATGCTATTCCCGTTCAATCAACAATATAATTTACAGTTAATGAAAATGCTGTGGCACCTTGTTTCTCTTCCTATGTACTACCTACAAATACTCTGGCTTCGTTCTGCTATCGACTTGTTTCGTTTGGTACAGTAGGTGGGCTCTTCCTAAAGGCATGCTTTCTGCAGCGCTGAAAAATGCCATCGTACAGCAAATCGAAATGCACTCCAGCTCTTTCCCGATTCACAATGAATAAAATGTGGTCAGCTTCAATAATCTTGTAATACCTGCAGAAATCAACGGAGCAATTATATTTCCATTAGTGAAGAGTGATAATAAACCAATGAAGTCACTTCAAAGCCTAACAGTTGACCAGTTGGATTCAGCGTTGAACTTGCTAAATATTATCATGAGAGCAAATTCTTGACACAACAGTTGTGCTTCTCATGAAATAACTAAGAAACAAGCAACTTAAAAGTTTGAAGGAAAAGTCTGAATTATAGCACCAACCATATCCCAGGTTGCAAAGGATGGCAGTCAGAATCGTCCACTACAAAACGGTGTGGGTGCTCGACAGGAATGCGGGGGTGTGTCATAGAGATTGTGTTCAAAGCTCCATCATTGTCTTCCCAATCTTCATCCCTGCACAAGAAACAAGATTAAAGGAATGCCAAACAATTACAAGTGAAGGTTCTTTTCAAGAGATGTATTTTGCCTTTAGAGCAGAGGATTCACCTGTATCCTTTGTAAGGCAGAGGTGCATTTTGAGGGTGCCGCCACATACACATCTGGAGGACTCTCAGAAAGAGCATGGGGTGCACTCCAAGAACACTTGAAGGCACTGTAATTCCAAATAATTTTCTTGTTTTCTTTGTAGCATAACTGAAGTAGAATGTATTGGGAAAGGTCCTAAGTGTAGAGTTTAGTTTCATGGATCCTTGGATTGTGAGGTCAGGTAGAATCCAATCCCCGCTGGCAAATGGGCCCATGTGCCCCAGCAGCAGATTAATCAGACCTGAATAGCCTACTTTCCTCCGTGACATCTCATAGTGGTCAAAACCAAAATTGTAGTAATTCTTCAGCCAAGGCATGTCTAGCCAATCGTAGACAATAACTCCGAGCCGGCAGAGCTGAAGAAGACAGATAGATTTCATGGACCTACCATCTTCAACCCTGAAAATAACAGAAAAGTATAAAACAATAAGGAGGCAGGCACCAAGATGGAAGGGTCCATTGATATCTGTATTTGTTTCAGCAGCACTTACAGCATGCCATCGTAGTAAGTTCTTGTGGTTCCATTAAGTGCACCTGACAAGGAAGTCAGGCTTAGAACCCAATCTTCAGAAGTATCATGACCAGGGAAAGCCTGAGATCAGTATCACAGTATGTGTTAGAATTATATATATGGTATATATATCCATAAAGTGCTAAAGTTCACATGTTTCGTAACACTACAGCATGCCAGCAAGTTGCCGGCTCAACATGCAACAAGCAAGACCAGCATGCCACATGCGTAAAGCCCATAGAGGGTCGTGCAATCAAACACCGAAACTCAATTCAGTGGCAAAAGCGCACTTCAAAATCACATAAAGTAGGGGAAAGGGTAAACTAAGAACAGATTTTGGCCATACTAAAAACAGATTCTTGGACCATCCCTACAAAAGTGCGTTAACAGAGGCCCAAGTTAACAAAAACTGACGTAAACTCATCCTAATTTGGGTGCTCTAATCATGTACTCCAAGTCACAAGAACCATCCCTTTGAAAGCACATGATAGGCATGACTAATTCCACCAGCAGCAATGAACAGCTATCACTTGTGAGTAAAACTGAAAATCTCTTGTTTGTGTACCTTGTCAGCAAGCATCTGATGCAGCACCCTCACAACCTGCGCGCCGGCAGAGTGCCCGACAAAATGCACTGGGTTGTGCTCGTCCCACACAGGATAGTGCCCTGCACCAAAATTAGAACAGCCATGTAAGAACCAATGGAAAAAGAAATTTCTGAAAGGCCATGGCCATGTATTGTGTTCTTCGGGATCTCTACCTGTGTGATATATTCTCCCAAACCTGCTGTGGCCGCAAGCCTTGCTGTGCTCCTCGCCGTAGTCCACCTGCCCGCCCTTGAGGTAGTAGAACAGCTCGCGCGCCCTGCATAGCCAAGGACAATTAAATCTCCAGCGATCTATATTCAGGGGGACATAATCTTTCTTGTTCAGTCACGGAGAAGATACGAAATCATAATAAGCAACATAATCTACTAGTAAGGTGATTGATTGAAAAAGGTGAAGCAGCGGGCAACTACAAACGGGAATATTTGGCAGGTTTTTTATTATATGATGATAATGATCAGAGAAGTATCTCTGCTAGTAGTTGTTTTTTTTCCGAACCACCCACCTGTCATGGATGCTGGTGAGCGACCCCAAATCCGGGACGAGCACGCGGTCGTCCTTCTTCTCGGCGCCGGCGAAGTAGGAGAGTCCCCCGAGCCTCTGCGCGCGGAAGCAAAGACCAAAGAGGAAGAAAACACGTGAGGACGCTGCCGCCGCGGCATTTCACCGAACACACGCCGCCCCCGCCAGGACGGCCGGCCGGAAGAGAACCAACAGAGAGACAGATAGAGTTTCGGAGTTTCCGACTGGCTTCGTACCCCTTTGCCGAAGCCGAAGATGCCGTGGACGAGGACGATGGGCGGCGGCGAGGCGTCGAGGATGACGGGCGCGGCGCCCCTGCGCTCGTCGCTCTCCCCCGCGGCGGCGACGTCGACGAGCGCCGCGCCCTCGGCCGCGGGCGGCGCCCCTGGGCGGCGCAGCAGGAGGCACCCCGACGCTGCGGCCGCCTGCGAGATGTCGGCGGCGACGGCCGTGCTGAAGACGTAGAGGCCGAAGAGCATGTGCACGGTGGCGCTGACCCCGAGCTCCATCAGGCTCAGGATGAACCGCGCCATCTTGCCGTGCCAGCGACGACCGACCTCAGCCCGAGCGGCGGTGGCGGCGTGCCGTTGGTCGTTGCCTTCGGCCTCGGGGCTCTCCCTCCCCTCTCCTGCTATTCTTCTATTCCTCTTCTTGCCCGCCGCGCCAAGAAGAGGAACAGGAGGAGGAGGAGGCCAACGAACGAACGGAGGAAGGAAGTTACGGGCAGAAAAAGGACCGGACCGGTCGCTCCCTCCGGATTGAGCCGCCGCCGCCCGCCACCCGCCGCGTCTGCCTTTTCTCCGGGGGGACGGGGCGGGTCTCTGCCTGCGGGCTGCGGTGCGGTCTCGTTCGCAGCGGCTCGGTGCCGCGCTGCGCTGTCCGTTCTCGGTCGCGCTCGCGCTCCCGCAGTTTGGTCGTGGGTGCGGACCGGCGAGGAGACGGTCTCTCTCTCTGTCTCTGGCCCCAATCGTACGCTTGGCTATTTATAACCGGCGGGCGTGGGGTGGGGAGGGCGCTGGATGCTGACGTGATGTGTGTTTCGGGGCTCCGGGTCCGCGTTGGTGGCCGCCAGGGCCTGCCTGGGGCTGGCCGGTGTTGGGGCTGTTTAGTTCCCGAAAAATTTTAAAAAATTTCGTTGTTATTTGATAAATATTATCTAAATTTCATTGTTATTTGATAAATATTATCTAATTATATACTAACTAGGTTTAAAAGATTCGTCTCGTGAATTTCGTCTAAACTATGTAATTAGTTTTATTTTTTTATCTATATTTAATATTTTATACATATGTTAAAGATTTGATGTGATGGAGAATCTGAAAAATTTTACAAAATTTTTTTTTTAACCAAACAAGGCCTCGGTTGGGACGCGCGGGGCTGTGAGGGTATGGGCAGGGCGTCAGGTCGCGTGCGGTTGCTGGTTGGCGTCTCGGTTTCTGTGTGGGCTGGCTGGCAGGCGCTGGCGTGAGGGCGGCGTCCTGCTGCCTTGGCATCAGTGTGGCAGCGGAGGTATGGCCGTGTGGGATCGGGTCGTGAGTTGTGGGCCTCAACGGGGGAGACGGCCAGGGCAACCAGCACCAACGCCGTGTTGCAATTGGATGATTGGCCGTTAGGTGGGGCAGGCACGCACGGGTGGTCCTGGCCGCACCGCGTGTTTCGGGACAAGGGCCTGTTTAAATGGTGAAAAAGTTTAGGTAAAATTTCTATTTTTGTTGTTATTTGGTAAAATTTATCTAATCATAGATTAGCTAGATTTAAAAGATTCGTCTCGATATTTATAGACAAACTGTATAATTAATTATTTTTTTATCTACATTTAATGCTTCATGCATGCATCCAAAGATTCGATGTGACAGTTACTGTACAAATATTTTTGGGCTTTTTGACAACTAAACATGCTCTAAGCTGCGCTGGAGACGTTTTTCCGCGGCCGGTAACTTCCGTGTGTGTGGACAAAGGCAAAGACCAGGACGCCACGGTTTGCAGACGACCAGGACGCCACGGTTTGCTTTTCGGCCTTATTTAGATACTCAAATTCACCCCTAAATTCCACTATATAAAAAGAAGATTCCTCATCATATTAAAATATTGGTATATATATGGAGTACTAAATGTAGATAAAATCAAAAACTAATTGCACAGTTTTGTTGTACTTTGCGAGACGAATATTTTAAGCCTAATTAATCAATGTTTGGACAATTATTATCAAATAAAAACAAAATTACTACAGTATAATAAGATACTTGCTATGCAAATTTTACCTTCAAAATTTGGAATCTAAACAAGGCCACCGTTGCAATTATGGCTTCCCAACGCACCACTGCGTGCTGCCCCAACATCCATGTCGACCTTAAATGGCACATGTCATATGGAACAGTGTCCTCGCATGGTGTCAGAACAAAGTGCCGATGGCCTTCTCTGACAAACAAATATTGTAGTACTTTCATTTTATTTGATAAAAAATTTTTAATTTTAAATTAATTAGATTTAATAGATTTATCTCGTAAGCTACTCCTAATGTGGAGGTAGCCAGAGACTGACGTTTGCTAGCAAGGGACCACGTTTGATTCCAGCGTCCTCTCTCCAAACGTGAAGACTTTTCCCACACGTACGGAGCAACGTACAGGCTATGGGCAGGGGCAAATCTACAGCTGGTTATTAGGGTTAGATAACCCCGACGACTTCCTGCAGATTCCATGACAACACTGAATTTCATAGAAGAGAAATGTGATATGTAAAGCATGGCTCTTATACGCTGACCCCAGTGACTAAAATCTCTGGCTTCGCTCCTGGCTATGAGACCATGACAAGACAATACATGTAGTATATCTTGTGATGGGTGAGCTGTGGTTTCAACTTTTTGAGGGGCTGTTTGATTTAGGGGATTAAAGTTTAACAAACAAGGTAGTACTTTCGTATTATTTGACAAAAAAATTTCAATCTTGGACTAATTAGGCTTAATAAATTCGTCTCGTAAATTACTTCTAATCTGTGCCGACATGCATGCAATTAGTCTACATTTAGTACTCTATGTATTTACCGTAACATTGGTGTGATGAGAGTTAAACTTTAACCTGTGCAAACCAGACCTACATGGAGTTTGATTTTTTGCCGGGGCTAACGATCGTGTATGCCTGCGTTGTTGAAGCCCTTAGGGATCTGTTTGGTCGGTGCCCCCAGTTGCCATGTCACAGATTAATTATGTCACAGTTTTTTAAATTTTATTTGGTTTATTATCATAACTATGGTGCGTCGTACTTTCCTAGCATTATGTTCCACACGTCATAGACTCATTTTCGTACCAAAATTTGCACAAGTGTAGCTTTGATTTTGCTCACCATATTTCCTATGGCAGCCATAATTTTTCAGAAAAAATTAGGCCTGGCAAAGTATGGCACTTGGCACCAACCAAACAAACCTTAGATTAGATGAGAGCCAAAATGGAATGGAATTCATCCTATAGACGAAAATTCACCATAGATATGGGATGAAATTGTCCATCCAAAACGAAGGGCCAAGACTAACCGATTCAACCCACTAGAACAATGTGAAGCGATTTCTCCTGTGCGTGCAAGCTCAAGGATAGTGTGGCGGTCTCTGGTAAGGTCATGGGTGTGGAGGCCCGAGGGTGTATGAAGGACCTCTTGCGAGGACGCTAAATCAAACACTACGACCTTGATTCGTTGGCTCAGGGAAGCTCGATCGAGTAGGCAACAGTTTAGTTTAGGGAAGAGCTAGCATGGAGAAGCTCGAGCAGTCATCAACGACGGCAACACGGGAATGCACGAAGAGACCTACGGCAAGGGTGACTCACATGTATGGAGGTGAGCAGCGGCTAATCTAAAGACATGGGAGAAACTAAGGCCGTGAAAAGAAAAAGGATGAAAAAAATGTATAAATAAAATGGCACGTAGGACTCGTTGATAGCCTTGGCTAACAGTGTTAAAATCTACATCATCACAACACTCTCGTCGTAGCAAACAAGAAACAGAGGTGAACCTAACCCCTCAACCAAACATGAAGCTAAGACTATCTCATAAAGAAAAGGACAAAATCATCTAATCTCATATGAAACCAAATATACTTTTTTTTAGCGTGCATGTGCCTCCCTAGATGAAAACGTCCCACGTGCATATGTTACCGCTTCCTAGTCCAAGCTCAACCCCGCCGCATGGGAGGTACAAGTGTGGTAGAACCTTGTCATCGTATCAAAGAACGAATTTTTACTACGTACGGTGCTTCCTATACTTTCCAGAAGCTTTTGTAAGACGGTAACCACGTAGACGGTCCGGTAGTAACTAATCCACCCATCTATATTTGTGACTAGCAGTATTTCTCTCGAATTAGACCAAGCGTCCAATATCACAATAATCTATCACGCCACAGATCTATTGACGGAATAGTAGGGTCAGCGACTTCCAGAAGCGTCTAATCAACGGCTGGGCCCACCAGGATCTACCTCTGTCCATGACCGCCCTGCCCCAGTGCCCAGCTAGCTGGGTACCTGCCTACCTGGCCAGACCAGAGGCGAACTCTGCAGCAGCAAACAGAGCTACTAGTGCATTGTACAGTACGTGCTGCGCTGCACTGTCCGCCTCAATTGAGCGCCGATGGCTCGTGGTGTCTAGTGTGTGTGTGTCAATGTGTCATGTGTGTTACTTTCGGTGAGGCACCGAGAGTAATTTTTCACAGCCTCTCACTTTCTGATGAGGACACGGTGAATTGGTGACATGGGCCTAGGAAAATCCCCACAGACAATAATGACATTGTAGTGGAGCCATGGAAAAGGCTCCGCCCTCCGACACTGCGCAATTCGCCCGTGACAATTGTGTTTTAGCTTCATTCTCTTGCGGTTCCCCTCACGGCCTTGGGATGTGTCGCTGACTTATTAGCCCAGTCTTAGTAGAGTTTCATCAGAGTTTTATGGGCATTAAATATGCTGATGTGGCACCGTATTAATGAAGTGAGAGATGATAAGAGTTTCATGTGAGTAGAGAGAGTTTCACGGGGATGAAACTCTCCTGCACTGTTTCCAAAATATAGATATGTTGGAAACTGGGTCATGAAACCTCTATTGAGACTGGCCTTAGATACCGAGCGTCAGCTTTGTTTAGTTACATGATGTAAAGTTTTAGGGCATCACATCAGATGTTTCGTGGGATGTTAGAAGGGGTGTTCGGATATTAATAAAAAAACTAATTACAGAACTCGTCTGTAAACTATGAGATGAATTTATTAAAACTAATTAATCTATCATTAGCACATGTTTACTGTAGCACGACAATGTCTAATCACAACCTAATTAGGCTCAAAAAAATTGTCTCGCAAATTACACACAACTTGTACAATTAATTATTTTTTAATCTATATTTAATACTCTATGCATGTGTCAAACATCCGATGTAATATGATATAAAGTTTTGAGGAGGACCTGAACCAAGCCTTAAGATTTCGAGTCGCCGAATTGACAGCAGCTTTGGTATCTTGTGCTTGCGAGACCTGCCGTAGTAGCTCCGTAGCAGCCAGTGACACATGGAAAGCGTGCGAATGCGGCGCAAGAATTTCTAGGAGTAGTTTTTTTAAAAAACATCGCGATCTAGGAACCACTCCATCTGCCTTTGCTTTGTGCGAACGAAGGTCCTGCAGCATCGTTTGGTGTAGCATAAGAGCTTTCCATATAAGATGTACTCCGAGTATATAAATAGAGGGAAAAAGTGGTCACGGTAAATTAGATTGACCTAGTTTTCACTTCTAGGTTCTATTGGCACGTCTTCAAATGGTTTTAGCTATACTTGTTATTACAGTGCGTAGAGTAGTTAGAGCCGATAAAAAAAATAGTGACTTCACTAAGGAGTTTGAGCCAATGAAAAAAATTATTGGCTTCCCCGACTTCTATTGGCGTATAGATTACTTATGGATACAATGCACAGAGTTGCATTAAACATGATCTTAGTATAAATGGGGTTATCATGAGAAGTATGGTAAAAATAAGCTTCTCATAGCAGAGAGAGAGAGAAAGACGCCCAAGAAGTGCTAATATCTAGATGTCATTGGAAATGGTTGTTGACTTCTTGGCCCCATTTAGTTTTGTTTGACAATGATTTTCCCCTGTAAAATAGATACATCCTTTCCCCCTAATAGACTTGACAATGATTTTACATGTAAATAGACTTGAAATTTTTGAAGGAGATTGGCTTATGCGTCTTTATGTATGTACGGATGGATGGAGTAGCATACACACGATCATTTCTTCCTTCCTTGAGCTGTTTTTCCAAAATGCAATATCGGAGAGGAAATAAGCGTGTGTCAAAGTGGGGGCATTACTTGTGCTGGCTGACAAAGCCCAAAGCTACGTGTGTTCGTCTGGCTCTGGCGTGTCAAACAGGTCCGGCAGACCTTAGCCTGACCAGCACTCCGAAATTACAAGGATCCAAATTCAAGGAAAACGAACCGCGAAAATTTATAATAAGCAAAATAGTAGGAGTATGTCAGCCAGCGAACCGAGCGGGTCAAATATCGGTTCACCATCCCTGAACCCAACCGAGCCACCCCACCCAGTCACCCACCCAAGGCCAGGAAAGGGCGTGTTTGGTACGCTTCCCAAACGAGCCCAGTTCGCACCAACCTAGCCAGGCCGAACTTGGCCAGCCCCAACACATGCAACACTACGTTGTTTGGTTGTCTGTTTAAATAGAATCAGGCCACACCGAGACTTTGTTTGGTTCATAGGATGCATCAGCAAAGTTGCATGCGGGAAGGCAAAAGTTGGCCACGAGCGTGCGCTGGCGGCATCGAGTGAGCCAGGCTCGATGGAAACGAACCTCAGCTGCGTTCCTGCTCAGCCTGGCCCGAAGGGAATCTATGCATCTGTTCAGCCTGGCCCTGGGTGCAGTCCAGGACACCAAACACGTGAAATCTGCATGAGATGGACCAGGCCGATGCTGCTCCAGGGTACCAAACACGCCCAAAGGCGCGCGGACGAGAACTGAGGTGGATCGGTCATGCTCCATTTTCTATTTGCAATTGCATCATATATACCCGTACCCGTGGACTTGCTCAAAATAGGCAGGCGATGCAGGCTGCCACCATGACCCACCCTCTCATCACTACTAAAAATGGTTGATCGTGCAATACGATGGTCGCAACAAACGCCACCTGCTCGATCGACGATCGTGCAAATGGATCGAGCGGGTCGCCGGGTCGGTCTGCCACTCAGGAAACGAAGTTATCTTCCCCCTCCTTTATTAAACATTAACCAACACAGCATTGTTGTGTTGGGCTTGTCGGTGCTAGTTGATGATGTGTACTGGTTCGTCCTGATCAACAGTCTCTCTTATTACTGGAAAAAACGATGCCAATTGACAACCGAAAAGCGCGAGGGGAAAAAAAAGAATAATAATCATTTCAGCATTGCGGCGGGGGCAGTAGAGTAGACGACGGCCGCTAGCTAGGGTTGACGTGCTCCCTCCGAGCGTCCGCCAGGCGGCTGCTGTGTGGTGCATCCGTCCAGTGCTTTGCCTTGGAGTGTCAACGTCGCCTTCTCTGTCTTTGGGTATAGTACGACGGACGGGCCTTGTTCTTGTTACGCGTGGCGTGGCCGACGGAGAAACTTTCGTCAAGGGACTGCGGCCGCAATGTGTTGACCACAACATCTTTCATATACTATAACCTTTTTCTTTATCGCAGCGCAGGCGCAGCTCGACCAATTATGTCGTGCATCACGGGCCGGGACAACAGATCATGCAAGTTCTTATCACAGACACCAAACAGATCATTCTCTGGGATCGTGGCTGTGGCATGGGCCACGGGGAGGGGGGATCCCCGACATGATCCTCGCGAGAGCAACATCCAACTGAGGTGCGTGGTCTTCTCCGCTGGCGCTGGAGCAGCCGATCGATCTTTATCCTATCGGCACGTAATAGTAGTAAAAATCCACGCAAGTGGGATGGAATTATTTAAAGCTAGAGGCGACGTCCGATGTGTCAACGAGGGTGTGTTTAGTTCATAAAAATTTTTGGCTTGAACTATTGTAACACTTTCGTTTGTATTTGTCAATTAGTGTCCGATCATAAACTAATTAGGCTCAAAAGATTCGTCTCGTGGTTTTCTACTAAACTGTGTAATTAGTTTTTTTCCCATTTAATGCTCCATGCATATGTCCAAACATTCGATGTGACGGGAAATTTTGAAAATTTTTTGAAACTAAACATGCTTAAGTCATCGTTGTGCTACCGACAAGCTCGGCCAGTGCAAGCAGCTAGCAGGACGGGGACCGGGCGCCGGCGGTGCTGGCTCCGCCAATCGATCCTACTATACGAGATCTGAGTGACCGGCATCACACCAAGAATTAATCTCATGTTTTGAAAGGGCAGTGTGGTTGCCTGGTTTTTTTTTTGTGGTTGCCTGGTTGTTGGTACAATGAATTACATTACATGATCGGATGATCGGAGAGAACGAAAGTGACGGTTCTCATCACAACGCGGAACGCTTGACGTACACCTGCTGCTTTTCGGCGCAGCGGAATCATCAGGGATCGATGCGTGTGAGGCTGAGATCGAGACACTGAGAGCGTCTGATCCGACTCTGATCTGATGGGAGCTGCCCGGTTGAATGATTTCGACGTAAAACCACCTTACGTGTTTATTTCGCGAAATTTTTTAGCGTCGGTTACTGTAGTATTTTCGTTTGTATTTATTAATTAATGTTCAATCATAAACTAATTAGGCTTAAAAGATTCGTCTCGTGGTTTTCTACTAAATTATATAATTAGTTTTTTTCGTTTATATTTAATGCTCCATGTATATGTCAAATATCCGATGTGACGGAAAATTTTAAAAAAATTTTGCAACTAAATATGGCCTTAGCTCTCAATATTGATCATTGGCTTTGGGAGTGGAGTATAGATTGCTGCAATTGCCCGTACGCCAATGTTTCGACGCGAAACCATAGCTAGCAGTGCTGTCCATTTCCAATAATAAAGTGTACTGAACGACCTATGGGGTACTCCGTACTACTGATGCTCATCGCTGACGATCTACCAGCAGCTGCGTGGACGCCTCAACGTACAAAAGCTCTATGACGATCCCCTCTCGCACACGTACAAATACTCCGATCATATGAGCTTCTGGAGCTAGTGCAGGGTCAGGGTGAACAGGCTACGGTAACGTCACTCCAGCCTACTGTACATTCTACAAGAACTTTCCTTTTCCTTGTCAAGTACTACTACAGGCTTCGTCATGTTCCGAGATCGATCGAGATGAGAAAGATACGACGCAACTGTGTTTGGTTTCTCCCTCTAAAATTTAGTCCCTGTCATATTAAATGTTTGACACTAATTTAGAGTATTAAATATAGATTATTTATAAAAATTAATTACACAGATTATGACTAATTTATGAGACGAATCTATTAAACCTAATTAGTGCATGATTTGACATTTGACAATGTAGTGCTAAGTAAACATGTGTTAACGATGGATTAATTAGGCTTAGTAGATTCGTCTCACGAATTAGTCACGACTTCTGCAATTAGTTTTGTAATTAGCTCATATTTAGTCCCAGCGGATTAGCCTCCGAACATCCGATATGACAAGAACTAAACTTTAATCCCTGATGGCTCCCAAACAAAGTCTAGATTATTGGTGCCCGCGGGCTGGCCCATACCGTGGTTTATCATCGCATAGAGAGGCGGGGGAGATAGAGAGCCAGGCAGGTACGCAGTCTACGTCACTAAACATGAGTGGGGTCACATTGAATATTTGGACATGAATTTGAAGTACTAAACATAGACTAATTATAAAATCCTTACATAGATTGGAACTAATTTGCAAGACGAATTTATTGAGCCTAATTAGTCCGTAATTTGACAATGTGATGCTACAGTGAATCTATAGTAAACATGTGCTAATGATGGATTAATTAGACTTAATAGATTCATCTCGTAAATTAGTCACGGCTTCTGTAATTAGTTTTATGATTAGCTCATGTTCAGTCCTTCTAATTAATATCAAACATCCGAGGTGACACCTACTGAATTTTAGTCACGGCTGCTGCATGCGTGCACGTTTGTTTCCTCCCGTTCCCGAAACGTCTGGAATTGAGTTTGTGGCTTGGTGTGGCGAGAGGAACCGATCGATCTTGACTGCCTGCACGAGCCGTCCTCCGTGGACCATGCCAATCCGCCGTTTACGTCCACGCATGGACACACCAGCAGGCCACTACATTGTTGACTAAGCCTGCTACACTGCTAGTCAGGACAACTCTAATTAAGCTAGGAGTGTTTTTGTTTTGATAAGCATATATAAGCTACGAGTGTTGTGGTCGAATCTCTAAAGTTGCAAATTAACTCTGGCCTGTGGAACGCCTACGTGGTCTATGCTAGAGTACTAGATCGGTTGCAAATAATATGCAACGCGTGGTGCCGTGCTAGCAGGTGCTGCTATAGTGCTATTTGTGTATATAAATATTTCACCGAAACTCTTGCGGATTTAATGATTCATGCGTGCGGACAAAGTAATTTCCCTGCATCATGGACACAAAGCGACATAACACATGCATGATGGGCTATCTCATCTAGCCCAAGTGCCTAACACCATGAGAATGTTCTCAATGGCAAATTACAAATAGCTAGCTAGACGAGACTCAGAAATAATAAACAAAGAACACTAATGGAGAGTTATTTAAGCTGTGAGATAAGTGTCCATGAAAAATCGTACTAGACTAGCTATTTAAAAATCGCTAACTACTTAATCTTTTTTAATAGCCAGTAGGATTCTTTCTAGGCCAGCTATTTGGGCCTGATCAATCTTAGCAGTCGGCAGACAGTAAAGATGGCTCTACACCACTACTACTGGCCTAGCCTACTACCGAGCTGCACGCGGCGCGAATGGCCGGCGGCATCGCGGCTCTCAGACTCAGAGCACATGCGGTGCATGTGCATGCCAGGGAGTGCGGAGCTCGTGGCGCACGCGACCCGCGACCCGTGTGGACGTGGCTGCCGGGGAGCCGCAGAAGCCCGCGGTGGGGGCAGGCGGGCCGCGCCCGCGTTTCAGCCGGACACGCGTGCCCGCGCGGGGCGCTGAGAGGAATCGACCGCGCGCGCCGGGGCGCGTGAGTTGCTCGAGAGCGCGGGGCCAATCTGGAGTCGCCGCGTCCTGGCAAGTGGCGAGCGCGGATCCCGTGGACCGTGGTCGGACGACGCGACGCACTATGGCATGGTCCGGTATCCCGACCTTCGGGGTGGGTCTGCCGTGCACTGCAACTTGTCTGATTCTCATCTACTGTACTCCTCTGCGTGCTCCGGGCGCCAAAATCGAATGAAAGCCGTGTTTAGTGGGTCCAAATCGGGAGGTCTAAAATCTGTATAGTAAAAGATTTCATACTGTAGTATTACGTTTGTATTTGTGATTTTTTGTCCAAATATTGATTAATTAGGCTCAAAAGATTCGTCTCGCAAAGTACAACTAAACTGTGCAATTAGTTTTTAAATTTCATCTACATTCATTACTCCATACATGTGCCGGCATTTTAATGTGAAGAAGAATCTTTTTTTTGCATAGTGGAATTTGGGGGGAAATTTAGCATCTAAGGCCTTGTTTAGTTTCTAAATTTCAACCCCAAATTCCACTATGCAAAAAGAAAATTCCCATCACATCAAAATGTCGGCATATGCATGGAGTACTAAATGTAGATAAAATTAAAAACTAATTGCACAGTTTTGTTGTACTTTGCGAGACAAACATTTTAAGTCTAATTAGTCAAAGTTTAGATAATTTTTACCAAATACAAATGAATTGCTACAGTACGCATTTAATATGCACTGTGCAGATTCGGCCCCTGAATTGAGGATCTAAACACGGCCTAAACCAGGCCCAAGTTAAGTACGCACCGGAGGTGCTAACTAACTAATCAGAGTGTGATTCTATTGATCGAGTAAAACTGGTGGTGAGAGCGGGTCATTATAAAGAGGTACAAAACCGCACTCGCTTAGTCGCTTACCAGGACTTTGATCATACAGTTCCTACTACACCTTTTGTTCTAGAAACTTGGCTCCGAATTCACGTTTTTTTTTTGGCAGTGGATGCTACGAATTCGCTTTTTTTAGCAATGTTACGAATTCACGTTTTTTTTAGCAATGTTACGAATTCACGTTTGCTCCCGTTTCTGGTAAGCGAGCAAACAATGGACCAGGCCCATTTTGTAGAAGAGATGGCGCCTAGCCTTAAATGGGCTGAATTTGTGCGCTTTTGACACATTCTGCGCAGCTTCTTCTGACATTAAAACGCGGTGCCTGAAAAGAGCAATTAACTTCCTCTCAAAAAAAAAAAGAGCAATTGTCGCAAAAAAACCTCAAACAATGTTCACCCTGTTCGACAGATGGTTTCTGCGGCTTATAAGCCGGCTGTGGCTATTTTGTTGTGAGAGAAAAACACTATACCACGGCTGATAAGCCGTGCTGATAAGGTCAGC
The DNA here is from genome assembly GCA_038087645.1 of Saccharum hybrid cultivar R570. Classification (NCBI taxonomy): domain Eukaryota; kingdom Viridiplantae; phylum Streptophyta; class Magnoliopsida; order Poales; family Poaceae; genus Saccharum; species Saccharum hybrid cultivar. The sequence continues at coordinate 24,455,548 of JAQSUU010000496.1, forward strand.
CGAACAGGGTGGTTCTCTTCGAGAAAAAAGACACCCAACCTCAAACATGACCTAATCGAATCACAAACATGATCGTTCGAAAGCTTCTGTTTACTTGTTGGAACTTGAAAAGGTGAACACGGATGATTTTCTTTCTTTGTGAACCTGGAAAATACTGGAGAGCTCTAGCTCGCGTGGAACTTCCGTTCCTGAAACATTTGAAAACGTGCGTGCACGATGCTTATACCATCCTGAGGCCACGAAGATGTATATACTCATATATGCTCAAAGTTCCCTTTTTCTTGTTAAGTGCAGGCTTCTTCATGTCCCGATCGACATGAGAAAGATAGGAAGCAACTGTTAGACTTTAAGCTGGCCGGAACGATGGCCTGGTTCCCAAACAAAGTCCAGATAATTGGGTGCCCGGCCGGCCCATACCGTGGTTTCTCTCGTCACATTTGGACAGGGGAGACAAGAGAGCCGGGCAGGTACGCAGTCTACGTCAGCAACTTATTAGGCCTGCGTGCACGTTTGTTTTTCTCCCGTCCCCGAACTGTCTGGAATTGAGTTTGTTGTGGCTCGGCCGTGGCCAGAAGCTGAGCCCGTACCGATCCGCCGTTTACATCCACGCATGGACGCACCAGGGCACTACGTACATCGTTGAATTGAATACTATATAGCCTGCCAGTCAGGACAAATCTAGGAGAGGAGTGTTTGTTTTTCATTTTTATTTTGCCTAGCAGATGTCCGTGCATTGTTATGGGAAAACCTCAATTTTTTCTACGCAAAAGAGTATAAAAAAAGAAACTACATGTAAATATATCTTTGAGATCTCATTCAAGTAGAATGTCAAATAACAGACAGACAGGACACCTGAAGTGCTAACCAGTTGATATTGTTCAACTCTAGTTTTTTGGCCTGTGCATAGTTCACAAATTATTGCGAGGTTGCTTTACACCACAGCTCTATACAGATTCGTGGATACTTTGGAATACCACGATATTTGAGGATGGAATTTAATCAGCACCAGGGGAAAAGTGTTCTGATTATCTCCTTCCCTAGGTATGCAATATGACCCACCTTCCTCCATATCTCCATTCAGTGGCGGAGGACGGAAAAAAATTAAGGTGTGGCGAAATCGATAACATATAGGCTGTGTTTAGATCTAAATTTTGGAGTGCCAAAATACACTGTAGCATTTCGTTTGTATTTGGTAATAATTGTCCAACCATTGACTAATTAGGTTCAAAACGTTCGTCTCGCAAAGTACAACCAAACTGTGCAATTAGTTTTTTATTTTATCCATATTTAGTACTCCATATATGTATCACAAGTTTGATGTGACGGGGAATCTTTTTTTGCATAGTATACTTTTCGATGGATCTAAACACAGCCATAGATATCAAAGATTTCTCAGTATATTGGTTTATGCACATATAATATATTATGATCGTCATCTAATATATAAGTAAAAATATTTCCATTAATAAATAGAAAAGATACAAGTAAAGTCAATAGACTAACCAAGTATCATCAACATCAAGTGTCGATAGACTAATATATCATGCTTACCTCTTGTTTTAAAATTGCCCTTGTTTTTTCCTTTTGGATACATCGGTTAGATAATTTATGCTCACTGTGATTCATAAATTAATCAAACAAACTTAGTAATTAATTAATAATCAAGCATCCCAAGTAATAAAAAATTTTCAAATCCTGAAGTAACAGGACTCTGAATTCTAAAACTCACCGAGTCTGCCCTAAGGAAACGCAGTAGTAGAGACTCAGAGTGGCTCGTCGACGACGCCAGGAGGCAGCCAGGCAGGACTTGCGGTGGCGGTGGCAGAGTTGCTCGTGCAGACGGTGGACGCACGCAACACAGTCTCGCTCGCGATGATCGCCTGATCTTCATCTGATCGAGCGGCGGCGCAGCCCCCGGGGACACGAACCGTCAAGGTCAAGCGGACTGTGGATGAGCGGTTTGTCGATTCGTCATACTCGTACAGAAGGAAACTCTCTTCTCTGACTTTGTAGGCTCCAGAGCTAGCAGGCGCCAAGCCAAAAGGCCCATATACATGTACGTGATAGCCTCAATAGGCCAGCCCACGAGAACGTCGTAATAGTCCACTTGCTACTGTTTTTCTTCCTCTATCTGCCGGCTGAGACATCTTCCATAACATATCTATGGTACAGAGTATATATGAGGGTAAAATTTTCTGGTAAATCAAGGTATGGCGAGCGCCATACCTTGCCACAAAGGAGCTCCGCCCCTGTCTCCATTGCCTGAAATGAACCACAACAAAGGTAGGAAATCCAACAATAGAAATCCTGAAACATAAATCCTGCCCGCCACCACAAGCACCCACTCGAATAAATGTAACTTGTCAATGTGGCCATGTAGTCATGCTTCACCAGCTGTGACACCATCATCCTGCCTAACATTGTAGCCACCTGCATTGATAAGTAAGGTCCCTTACATCCTAATAACTGATACAAATATGTTAGTTGCACAGATAATAGGAACACAGAAGATAAAATTGAAACATGGTATAATATCAAAATTTCAGCTTCTTTGACTTAGGATCCAGGATATTGAAACTCAATCAGTTTGGCATATGAAAATGTTTCTTCACTTGCAAAAGGACTTATGTAAGGATAAGGTATAAAGTCAGCAAAACAAACTGAGCTTGGACTGTTGCGGGAGATTGGTAATAGTGTTAGGCAAGACTATCGGCCAGCCTAGGCTATGCCAGGCAAGTCTGTTACCATTTGGTTCTACTCGCAACAGTCCAATCCAATATGGGGGGTTGGACACAGTCTAGCATCTAATCAAAATGGCCTTGGCCATGGGCTGAGGAGGAAACTGATGTGCCAGGCTGTGGCTTTGGTGGTGTGTGCACGCCTACTCCACCGAATTATTAACATCCATGTTTTGGAGACTTATTATTAACCAAGGGAATTACAACTGAAATTCCAGGTTAAAGTGCATAATAGCTCCCAATGAAGCTTTAATCTTGTGAATTTAAAAACACATGGTTAAGACATCCAAACAACCCATAATTAGAATGGATCAGGCAAATGAACAACCTACTTGGGCATAACAAAGAGTTGATGAACCATCTGACAGCATTCCAACCAAAACCAACTCAGAAAAAGAAGGCCTGATGAAATTTCTTCCAAGTGCCTGGAGGTCCATAAAGGAGAAAAAAATAGGTGAAGTACTTTGCTGTAAATAATCTCTAAATGCATTCAGTGGAATGAAATAACAAAAGCCATCTTCATCAATACATTAAGGTAAGGTAGAGATGGAAAATAACAACATATGCATAACAGCACAGTGCCCAATAGTTGAACTGAAAGTTATTACAATGAAATGTATAAATAATTAGCTCTAAGCAAGACCAAATGCATTGTTTCAACCACAATACAATTAACTAAGTCTATAAAAACCAGTGCATCTCAAAAACAACTCTCTCATCTCTGGATTTGACATTTTGAGTCAACTACTTTCTCATGCTCTGTAAGTCACTCAGAATCAGGCAATATATTGTTAAAAAAAATAGTGCCCTGAAGCTTGTGATTATCAGGTGATAAATCATAAGTTGTTCAAAAAAACATAATAAGAATGCAGGTAAGCTTTCAGTCCTGTAAACAAACCTAAGGACCATGTATTTTGCTACTGGAAATTAAATTCGTCAATTATAAAGCTATTCAACTTTAGAATACTATCGTAGAAATTAATGTATTTGAGTACTGAATATAAAATTGTAGAAAGAATAGTAAAATTTGAACAAATATATTGAATAGAGCTAGCTAATTGGATTGCAAGTGCATTCCTGTATATTGAACCGAGGTGTAATGCAAGATAATCATATATACTGAGTCTAATTTATAGGAGAACATACCTTTCATAGCGTCAAGAATGTCTTGGATGCTGCAATAAGAGGAAACATGCATTGCCATCAGGTAAGAATTTAGCAAATCCCAAAAATGAACCTCACGGTCGTAGCATCAGTAGGTGGCTTTGTGCATCCAACATAATTCACAATAGCGAGGCTTGCAAATAACCATATCTAAGGAAAAATGAAAATACATTTGTACTTTCAGTCAAATAAGTATCAAGACGCTGTATTTAGTAAAACAGTTCATCTATTATGGCATTTTAAAATTGCGGGAGTATCTTGTGCATTGTTATTCTTGGCCTTCTCTCTCTCATATGGAATTCACCATTACAAAACAATATATATGAGGGGACTATTAAGCATTATACGACAAGATACATAACAGTTCTCTCCTTGATAACTTGGGCACTCATCAAATTGCACTTTATTTATGCTGCTTCCGAGTTGCCAGCTATTCAGTTTCGTTTGAAGTTGCAGGGGGTCCAAACGAGCTAGGACGTTGTTCAGAGTGTTGGGCAGCATTGTGGAGAGATTGCAATTTCCCGATTTCGAAATGTTGCGAAGGGGCTTAAGTTGACCCTTAGGGTGCTGTGCAATTCTAGTTTTACCCTGACACACTTTGTCTAATATGAATAAGAAATGACAGCTATAACAGAGCTCAATCGCTCAGCGGAAAAGTATGCTACATATTGCTCCGAAAAGGAGCAATAAGCCCATTTGTGCTTTTGTAGGGTCGGGCAGAACCGTTGTTGCCCCCAAACTGCTGCCGGACTGCTCTACTGATCTTCTGTCTCTTCATACTTCACCGAGAAGATAGTTTAGTTCCATATATCATCTCGATACGGTCTACTTCCTGTTCTAAAGTCTAAACCAAGGAGCAAATGAAGAATTATCCTTGACCGAACCTCTTCTCTTGACCATACTTCAATCCACCGCAAAGGAGTAAGTCGAATGATTTGGATTCGGATCTAGCCAAAACATATAAAAAAAAGTGTGCCACGAACAGAAATGACATGTAAATTTAGTTTACACACCGGAAAACTGTCCGCAGATTCACAATAGCTTCGAAAGATGTATGCTGTAATGGCTCATTAGCTAATCTAGAAAAATCAATAGAATCTCAAAACACAGTTAGTCAGAGGTCTGTTTTGGGCCTCGTAGGATTGAAAAGAAACGGGGACAGATCTAGAAACTCTTCAATTTGGCACAAATGGAGCACGACCAAAATAAATCAAAGGGAAGGAGAACATTTCATTGTAAAGTAAAAAAAACAAACTAAAAATTCTACAGATACTTTATGCATAATGTACCTAGAGTATTTAATTCTACAGTACCATATGGGTATTCTCAATAGTTCATTCCTAATTTGGTCAGTAAATTAGTATTGACACTCATTTGATAATATATTGTTTAGGGAAAAAGTAGAAACAAGATTTTTGGCTGGAATCAGATCAAATCAGAATAGGTATTTTCGGAGCTTACCCCTTGATTGCCGTCGATGGTGCAGACCTAGACCGTGAGTTTGAAGGCTGCCGTGCGCGTGCTCGCGGCTCTCCTTGGTAGCCACGAACAAACGAACTACCCCCGCCACGGACAACATGGTACTGGTAGCTGCTGCCAATACCACAACTTTTGGATAGCTGCCACAACCTCGGCCCGTGGATGCCGCAGCTGCCCGCTGTTGACGGTCGTTAACATCAATCATAAACCGTCAATATATCCTGCATATGTTCTTAATTTCATCACCAAACATTGGTCTAGGGGTTTAAACTAATAATTTTCACAAGTTTTGGTGAATTTGTGTTTGCAGGAGGATTTATTCAGAAAACCGTCAAGGTGGACCCAATCGTCAGATTAAACCGCGTCTATCCATTACGAAACCGACTTAGGAAGACTCCAGAACACTTCAGAAGACTCTCCACCGAAGATCGAGCCAAGAGGCTGACAGGGGGGTCGGCCGTCCTACTGGCCCCACCAATCAACCCATCCTTGCTACGTTGGTTCTCCACCGTCTTAAAGATCAAATTTATTCCGTAGTTTTAAGTCGGTTTGATCCGAGGACTCAGAATTGATGGTTCACCCTATATATAGCAGCCCCTACCCCTCTTTGGAGACATCCTGAAAATCTAATTCATATCTCATTCAGATCAACACACACTAGGAAGATTAGGTCTAGAACTTTCTAATGTAGTAGATTAGTAGCTCGGGAGTGAGGGTCGAGTTAGGCTCATGCTCAAGTTTCGGATCTAGTCTTAGAGGCTCGGCAAAGCCTTGTATCTTCACTTCTACATCTTCTTGTAAGACTTATTATCAATTTATCATATTTCTATCTACATGGCTATACTTACTTTGAATATATATCTCGCTTAGTTAAAGGTTAACATTACTTTTATGTACGGGTTCATAGAGCGCTTAGCCTGCTAGTTTACTGGTTGGGCTAAGTAGCCAAGCCTCGTGTAGACATGGTGCTTATATGATGCTCTGTCTGTAAGTGCATCCTGTTCTCTGGCCGTCTGGTAGCAGCGGGAGGTGACAGCCCCGTCTATCCTCTGTAGTCCACCCCATGTGACCAGGTTCTTAAATTGTAGGACCGTAGTCGTATCAGTAAAGTTATCTACCGTCTAGTAGCGTCCCGAAGTGCACAAAAGTGTAGAGTTAGTCTTAATTTATAGTTGGGTGTACTTTGACCATGTAATAAGAATATCATAGGAATCTACCTCACCCGTTGTTCACCCAAGTTAACTAGTTATTTATCTTTAATGATCAATCCCCTAAGTATCATTGTACATAAATTCATATCATTACATTTACCCCTTACTCTAGCTATGCTGGTATGTTGACTGATAGATATTTCTTTATTACTCAATAAGTCTTTACTCCATTTTTTTCCTGTGGTAAAATATAAATAACGATACCCAGAATACTCCGGGTAAAATGCTACAATGGTATTCTGTGCGCTTGCGGAATCCTTTATATTCTATTTGCACTTATAAATACCAACACCCGCCATGGACTACAGGAATCGAGGTCTGAAGAAGGACGCCGCGAATCTCCTGCTCGGTGGAGAATGTGATGAAGCCGAGGTCATATCTATGCTGTCCCTACCGCCGATGCTCGCTCTGCAGCCCTGTGTACCTCCACGGCGATGAAGACGCACGGATCTGAGGGCACTCCTCTTTGTGACGAGGAGGCGATGGTGCAGAGGAGGGCGGGCCGACTGCGGCGGGGCAAGTCGAAGTGGGGAGAGGGCTCTTTCTTTAGTAGAGAAGGGAGTAGTGCCGGCTCGCCTGCTCTGCCAGGACTACCTTGTGCGACGATGCGCCACGGATGAGTCCCGATGGGGAGGGTAGCAGGGACAGGTGGTGCGGAGCGAGGCGCCCGAGCGACGCTTAGGGCGGCACTCCATTCTCGGAGTAGTGAACGACGGCGTCGCGAGACGTGGCTAGGCGAAGGCGGCACGAGATAGGACACGGCGGCACCGGCGGCACGCCTGCTCTGCCAGGCCTGCCTCGTGCATCGGTGACGTGCCGCGGATGGAGTCCAGTGGGGCAGGGCAGCAGGGACAGGCGGCGCGGAGCGAGGCGCCCAGGCGGCGCTTAGGGCGGCGCTCTGTCCTCGGAATAGTGAACGACGGCGTCACGGGACGTGGCTGGGCGAAGGCGGCGCAGGATAGGACAAGACGGCGCCGGCAGCACAGGCAGGCGTTGGGATCGGGCGGAGTGCGTGGGGCGCAGGGGAGGACTGGCTGCATGGGAGGATGCATGAGGAGATTGGGTCGATGACCGGGCTGAGCAGCGACGAAGTGGAGTGCAGGGAGCTGGGAGAATAGATTGGGGGCGTAGCCCACATGTCGGCGCAAATAGGAGTTACCGAGGTGACCTAGCCGAGCGGCTTCACCACTGGGAGTGAACGGGTCCTGTTTTCCCTTTTCTGGAGTAGAGATATATAAGCATAAGTTAGTGTTCAAATATGTAAATTCGCAGACTCTAGCCCTGAGGAACACCTATAGGTAAAGTAGTAGATCGGTTGCAAATACTCCCTCTGTCTCTATTTCAGTGTCGTTTTAGCCTTCACTCAGGTACATACGAGATTCCTTGGATTTGGACAGAAGCTGAACCAGATGCATGCACGATGCTTCGAATGGGGACAGGCAGGAGCAGAGCTACAACGACTCTGAAATGGGGACAGAGGGAGTAATATGTAACGCGTGGTGCCGTGCTGGTGCTGCTATAGTGCTATTTTTGCATATAAATGTTTCACCGATCGAAACTCTTGCGGATTTCATGATTCATGCATGGGGACAAAGCAATTTCCCTGCATCATGGACACAAAGCGACATAACACATCATGGTTGATGATGGGCTATCTCATCTCGGCCGGCAAGCCGCTAGCCCAAGTGCCAAACACCATGATCAATCTCAGCAGTCAGCAGACAGTAAAGATGGCTCTACACTGTTACTACTACCACCACACATGGCCCTGTTCGTTTCGCTGGTGCATGTGCGTGCCAGGGAGCGCGGTGCTCGTGGCGCACGCGACCCGCGTGTTCTCACACAGGAGTAGTATTTTTCTACCAAACCCGTGTGGACGTGGTTGGCAGGTAGCCGCAGAAGCAGCGGTGGAGTGGGGCCGGGGGGAGGGGGCAGCGCCGCGCGTTGAAAGGTGGATTGCTTGCTCGAGAGCTCGGAGACAATTTGGAGCCGCCGCGTCCTGGCAAGTGGCGATCGAGCGCGGATCCTGTGGTTGGACGCACGCACGATGGCATGCTCCACTATCCCGGACTTCGCACTCTGCAGTACGTGCACCAAAGGAACCCAAATTAAAGGGCAACACTGCAACTTGTCCAATTTCTCATCATCGACTCCTCTACGTGTACGGGGCGCCAGAATCGACACAAGGGAGGTGCTAACTACTATAATCAGTGCGATTCTATAGATTATGGGAGTTACCTGTGCCCAGACATTCGGCACAGCTTCAAATATCAGACGCTCAGCTCGCACGGCCGGCGCACGGTCTAGTCACGGTCATGGGTGACATCACTGCACGACCGCACGAGTACCAACCCGTGGGCACCAGTGCCCAGTCGCAGCCAAACCATTAGCGTGTGGGCCTAGCATGGTCTGCACACTGCTACCAAAAAACTATACCGAGACGTTTGGCAAAGGATCTCAGAGGCGAGCGGGCATTATAAGAGGTCCGCCTCCAAAAATCAAGTCATTTTCGGAGGCGGGAAAATATAGACGAGGCCCAGCAAAAGCCCAAACCAATCCATCTATCGGGCCTATTACAAGGAGTTAGGGTTTCACTCAATCATTTCTCCCTCCCTCGGCCGTCTCTCCCTTTCTCCCTCACCCGATCCATCTTTCTTCCACTCTCTCCCTCACCCGATATAAGGAGTTAGGGCGGCGCGGGCGCGGACAGCCGGCTAGGGTGGAGCAGATCTCGTGCCCGGTGCCGGCGGCGTGAATCTTGCGCCCGACTCTCTCTCCCCCACCGGCGACCCTCTCCTCTTCCTCTCCACGATCCGGCGACCGTGGATGGGCTGCGTGGAGGAGCCCCAACGTGGGGCCTCGGCGTGGGCGCAGCAGATCCGACGTCTCCGACCCGCATCTCCGGCGAGGACGCAGCGGATCCGACTTCTCCAGCGAGGACACAGTAGATCCGGCATGGGTGTAGTGGATCCGGCATCTCCGACCTGCGTCTCCGGCGAGGACACAGCGGATCCGGCGTCTTCGGCGAGGACACGGTGGATCTGGTGGCGGACAGCTGGATCCTGGTGCTATGCGCAGTCCAGCGAGGATGCTAGCAGCAACGGCAGTGGCTCGTGGATGGGTTCGGCGGGCCCATGGATGGGCTCGCCGGGCTTATCCACTTTTTATTTTTTTATTTAATTTACCGAGGTGGGCATTTCAACTACCTTGATAAAGATTTATTTACCGTGACCTTTTGACCGAGGCGGTTGTGATGCCTGCCTCGATAAATCCTTTTTTCGGACTCGAAAAAGTTTACAGTAGTTGTGGCATGTCACACCTTTGGGTCCCAGTCATATGTCCCACCTCTGGATGCGTGCCGCGGATGCATTTGCTGGCCTCAGGCCCTCGCACGATCACCCACGGTGGCATCTGCGGTAGGTGGGTATGTTTCAAGTGTTTCATACAAATGAAACACTTGAAACATACATCTGAAACACATAAAACATACACTTGAAACATGCGTGTATAGCCATTACACTTGAAACATACATCTGAAACATAAACTTGAAACACACGTATACAGTCATTGAAACATGTGTAACATCTCGATCTACTTTTGCAACATCAATATAAAATGCTTGTAACATATATACCTTTGAAACACCTGAAACATACGGCTGCAACATGCGCTTTCAGCGCAAAACATCTCCTTGTTGCTTCAACGAATGGAGGCTCGTTGGCGCGTGGAGGCAGGGTCAAAAAAACCGCTCGGTAAACCGCGGTTTACCGCGGTTACCAGCCTAACCGGGCCGGACCGGTTTCGGTCCGGTCCGGTTAGGTATTCCCCAAATTCAAATTTAAAATTTGAAAAAAAATGCTGAAAAAATTCCTAAAAATAGTTCATGATTTATAGAAGCCAATGGTGTAAAAATTTTTCAAATTCGAGTTCGTTTAGTATTTATTTATACGTATATAAGTTTGAAAAAAAAGAAAAAATCCCGGTCCCGGCCCGTTAAGGCCCCCAAATTCAAATTTAAAATTTGAAAAAAACAAAAAATGCTAAAAAAATTCCTAAAAATAGTTCATGATTTATAGATGCCAATGGTGTAAAAATTTTTCAAATTCGAGTTCGTTTAGTATTTATTTATACGTATAAAAGTTTGAAAAAAAAGAAAAAAGAAAATTCCAAACTCAAACCGAGCGGTAAACCGTTCAAACCGAGCGGTTACCGCTCCAAACTGCCCGGTAAACCGGTGACAAACCGAACCGAAGGCGCGTTTGAATTCAAATTCAAATTCGACCGGTTACCGGTAAACCGGATCGGTAAACCGGAACCGGAGGCCGGCGGTTTGGGGTGACCTGTTGAAAGTCCTATGTTTGGTGTTGGTAATTAGTGACAATGCCTAAGTACTAATCCTATGCCTAAGTTGTATGTAGCATATGAGGATTAGTACTTTCTAAGGTTGGTGGCAAGATGGACATGGTGATCATGATGGCCACACTTGGATTTGGATGCAACCCTACGTGATCAAGGCAAAGGTATATGTTTAAGGGGTTATGTTTTAGTAACCAAGACACCTAGTGGGTGTGGTTACATTATAGGATAGATAGCCGTACTATAAAGAGGGGAATGACGCGGCTATTGAACTCCTAAGTGCCTCTAGGTGTGCATTTCATAATCATATGCATGTGGATAGAACTAATAACGCCTCGAAAAATGATTGTGAAAATGCTAACACACATGCACATGGTGTTGATCACTTGCTGATGTTAGCACGTTTGCGAAGGCGGTTGAGTTTGAGCGGTAGAGAGGGTTTGGGGTCCTCTCTCCCTCCCGCCGAGCTTGCAAGGCGGGATTCAGGCGTTTTCGAGGAGTTGAAACGACTATTTTCCACTACGCCGAAAGTCAAAAATCGAATGGAAGCGAACGGAGGTCATAGTGGTGACCGGACGCTGGACCGCACGCGGTCTCTGTTTGACCGGACGCGTCCGGTCAGCGTTCAGCGTCTGCGCGTATTTCAGTTGGTTGATCGGACGCGCAGCTCGTTCGGTCACAGTCGACCGGACGCGTCCGGTCGATCAGGGAGCTTACTGGACTCCAACCGGACGCTGGCACTGTAGCGTCCGGTCAGTTCTCTAGCGCGTCCGGTCGTCATTTCGTTAGAGCGCTGCTCTGGCTTGACCAGCGCGTCCAGTCCATTACGGGACCGACGCGTCCGGTCGTGACCAGCGCGTCCGGTCGTTGCGACCGGCGCGTCCGGTCGGTGGTTCGCGAAAGAGACGTTGTGCGATCGGCGCGTCTGGTCAGTTGGACCAGCGCGTCCGGTCAGCGCGACTTCGGCTGTTTTAAGTTCCTAACGGCTATATTCGAAGGGGTACGTCTATAAATACTCGTTGGCCGGCTCAAGGCTCCCTCTCTTGGACATTTGACATACTTGTGAGCACTTTGAGCTAAGCAACTCCCCTCCCACTCATCTCTCTTGCTTGTTTACATATTCAAAGTGAGATTGAGTGATCCAAGTGCATTTGCATTGTGAGATTGCATCTAGTTGGCACTTGGTGGTTGATTTGCTGCGGGATTCTTGTTTCTCTTGGTGGTTGCTGCCACCTAGACGGCTTGGAGCAGCTTGGAGGCGTTGGCAAGAGTTGGTGATTGTTCTTGGCCACCTCCGGTGATTGTGAGGGGTTTGTGCCTACCTCGGCGAAGCGTCAAAGGCAACATTAGTAAATTGCTCGTGTCATTGCAACCTTTTGCCATTTGGTAGGTTCTTGTGGCGCCTTTTGAGAGGCTCGGTGTGAGACCGATTAGCCACCGAACCACGTGGTGAAGAGGGACACAACGGGGACTAGCGTGCCGGCAAGCACGTGAACCTCGGGATAAATCTTTGTGTCATCATTCTTATTGTGATTGATCGATCCCGGTGGTTGTATATTGTGGAATTCATCTCTTGATCATATTGTTTGGTTGGCTTAATACTTCGCCCCTCGGTGATACCCTTCTAACTCTCTCTTGTATTAATTTCTTAGTTACTTTGCTAGAGTAGCTCTTTTGTGTAGCTTGCTAGTTGTAGTTTTCTTCTCGGTTTGACTTGTGCGGTTGAGTGCAAATATACTAGAATTGTGAATTAGATAGGTGGCTTGCAAATACCCCGTAGGCTAAGCAAAACTCACATCTCGCTATTTGTTGTATTGATAAACTTGTTTAGCTTGTCTTTGTAGAATTTTTAAAAGGCTATTCACCCCCCTCTAGCCATCAAGACCTTTCAAGTGGTATCGGAGCATTGGTCACCGTTTGTAAGGCTTAACAACCTCGGTGTAAGATAGCTCAAGTTGTGTTCAACCATGTCGGGGGCAAGCCTCCATTCTTTGACGGTGTCTTATCTTTTGATCATTGGAAAAGAAAGATGAAGCAATATCTTGGCTCTATCAATAAGAAGGTTTGGGAGGTGACACATCATGATTCTGCTATCATTGATCCCGACAACCTCACCAATAATGACCGCATCAACAACCAATGCAACACTATGGCTCTCAACACTCTCTACAATGAGATTGATGCAAAGGTCTTTGAGCAAATCAAGGATCTTAAAATGGCAAGTGAAGTGTGGACAAGATTAGAGGAAACATATGAGGGCACTTCAACGGTAAAAAGTGCCAAGCTCTATATGCTCAAGGATAAGTTTGCAAGCTTCAAGATGAAGGATGATGAGTCCATACCGGAGATGTTCTATAGGCTACAAGTTATTGTCAATGATCTCAAGAGCCTAGGAGAAGATGTTAAGGATAAGGACTTCTCACATAAGTTCTTGATGAACTTACCTAAGAAGTTTGCTATCTTGAGGAAGATGATCCAAAGAGAGGGTTTGGACAAGGTGACTCTAAACCAAGTACTTGGAGATGTCATGACCGATGCTCAATATGATGATGATGAAGATGAAGATGAGAAGAAGGAGATCAAGGTCAAGCAAGAGAAGCCCATTGCATTCAAGGCTTCATCCTCTAAGGGCAAGAGCAAGGTGGAGAGCGATGATGATGATCCATTTGATGATGAGACCATGGCCCTCTTAGTGCACAAGATGGGGAGGTTCATGAAGAAGAAAGGATATGGTGCAAGAAAGAGAAGGGACTTCATGAAGGCAAAGGAGGTGCTCTGTTACAATTGCAATAGCCCCGATCATGTAGTGGCAAAGTGCCCCTATGAAGACAAAAGATATCATGATGGGGAGTTGAAGTTGAAGAAGAACAAGAAAGACAAGAAGGAGAAGAAAGAGAAGAAGAGCTTCACTATCAACAAGAAAAAGAAGGGTGGTGGCTATGTGGTCACTTGGGATAGTAATAACTCCGATAGTGATGATGATAGCTCAAGTGATGATGAGAGGACCACTCGGCGAGCCATTGCAAGCATCGCCCTCTCCAACAAGTCATCCATCTTCGACACTACATCGACATGCCTTATGGCCAAGCCTACCAAGGTAAAATATGATGATAGTGATGATGATTCTTGTGCTAGTGATGGTTGTAGGAGTGATGATGAGGAGGATGAGGACTACTCCAAGGATGATCTATTGGGCATAATAGATCAAATGAGCAAGGGCTACAAGAGGACAACCAAGAAGTGCAAAATCTTGGAGCAAGAGCTCATTGCCAAGAGCAATGAAAATGATGCCTTGATGGAGGAGCTTGTTGCTCTCAAAAAGAGTAAGGAGTGCAAAGGAATTGAACAAGAGCTTAAAGCTCTTAGGAAATCCTTTGATGAGCTAGAGGCCTCTCGTGAGTGTCTAAAGGAAGACCACGAGGACCTTGAAGTTGCTCACACTAGGCTTAAGGAAGCCCACTCCTCTCTACTTGAGCTCATCAAGGAGAAGGACCTCAAGTTGGAGAAGCTCATGAAGGAAGCTAAGGAGGAGCAAGTGATTGTCACTTGTGATATTGGACTAACATGTGATATTATTGATGATTCTTTATTTGTTGGTCCTACTAATGCTTCATGTAGCTCATCATCATCCACCACAACCAACTCTACCTCTACTACTAGTGATTCATCACTTGTGGTTGAGAATGAGACTCTCAAGAGAGAGGTGGATGATCTCACCCACGCATTAGGCAATGCCTATGGTGGGGATGCCCGCTTGCTAAAATGTTTGGGTAGCCAAAGGTTCTCTCTTAACAAAGAGGGTTTGGGCTATACTCCCAAAAAGGGCAAGGCGGCCTTTGCTACTCCAAAGTCTCGCTTTGTGAAGAGCAATGGTCGTTTTTGCAATAGATGCAAGCAAGTTGGGCATCTAGAGATTAATTGTAATAAAATAAACAAGAACAATAACAAGTTTCATACTAAAATGGATTACATTCCTTTTGATTCTTGTTATGTGCTTACCAAGGGTGAGAAAGGTGTGCATGCTAGGTTTGTTGGTACACCAATTGTGGGTCCAAAGAAGAAGGCCATTTGGGTACCAAAGAGCTTAGTTACTAACCTCCAAGGACCCAAACAAGTATGGGTACCTAAGAAACATTAATTTATTTTGTAGGTAAATTACAAGGCGGGAGGAAGGCATTGGGTGCTTGATAGTGGGTGCTCTCAACATATGACCGGTGATTCAAGAATGTTCAACTCTCTCAAATCAAATGATAGTGGCATTGATAGTATCACATTTGGTGACAATAGCAAGGGTGATGTGAAGGCTCTTGGAAGGATTGCAATCTCAAATGATCATAGCATTTCCAATGTGCTCCTAGTTGAAAAGTTGAACTTCAATCTTCTCTCGATTGCTCAATTGTGTGATCTCGGTTTCAAGTGCATATTTGGTGTTGATGATGTGGAGATAGTTAGTGTTGATGGCTCCAATTTGATCTTCAAGGGTTTTAGATATGAGAATCTATACTTAGTTGATTTCAATGCTAGTGACACTCAACTTTCAACATGCTTGCTCACCAAATCAAGTATGGGTTGGTTATGGCATAGAAGACTTGGTCATGTTGGCATGAAGCAATTGAACAAGTTAGTGAAGCATGACTTAGTTAGAGGCTTGAAGGATGTCACATTTGAGAAAGATAAGCTATGTAGTGCATGTCAAGCCGGAAAGCAAGTAGGCAACACTCATCCATTGAAAAGCATTATGAGTACTTCCAAAGCATTTGAGTTGTTGCACATGGATTTATTTGGGCCAACTACATACACAAGCATTGGTGGCAACAAGTATAGCTTTGTGATTGTGGATGATTTCACTAGATACACATGGGTATTCTTTCTTGGGGACAAGAGTGATGTATTTGACATATTCAAGAAGTTCATCAAGAGAGTACAAAATAAGTTTGAGACCACAATCAAGAAAGTGAGAAGTGACAATGGAAGTGAGTTTAGAAACACAAGAGTTGATGAGCTATGTGAGGAGCTTGGAATCAAGCATCAATTCTCGGCCAAGTATACACCTCAATCTAATGGCCTAGTTGAGAGAAAGAATAGAACTTTGATTGATATGGCAAGATCAATGTTAAATGAGTATAATGTGAGTTATTCATTTTGGGCCGAAGCAATCAACACGGCTTGCTTCTATAGCAACCGCCTCTATTGCCACAAGTTTCTAGAGAAGACACCATATGAGATCTTAAATGGAAGAAAGCCTAACATTGCATACTTTCGGGTATTTGGTTGCAAATGCTACATCTTGAAGAAGGGCACTAGATTGAGTAAGTTTGAGAAGAAATGTGATGAAGGATTCTTACTTGGTTACTCCACTACTAGCAAAGCTTATAGAGTTTGGAATTTGGCTAGTGGTTTACTTGAGGAAGTTCATGATGTTGAGTTTGATGAAACAAATGGCTCTCAAGATGAGAAAAATAACTTGGATGATGTTAGAGGAACTCAATTGACCAATGCTATGAAAGAAATGGATATTGGTGATATTAGGCCGAAGCAAGTGATTGATGTGGATGACAACAAAGATCAAGTGCTCCAAAATCCAATTACACAAGCTAGTGGTTCTCTAATGTAAAATCAAGCTAGTACATCATCTCAAGCGCAACAAGATCAACAAGTGGCTAGTTTATCATCTCCGACTCATGATCAACATCAACATCCAAGCAATCAAGTCCAAGTCCTTCAACCAACTAACATTGCAAGAGATCATCCATTGGATTCCATCATTGGTGACATACAAAGGGGAGTTCAAACTAGATCAAGATTGGCATCATTTTATGCTCACTCTTCTTTTGTATCAATGGAAGAACCCAAGGACATTGATAAAGCATTGAGAGATCCGGATTGGGTAAATGCAATACATGAAGAGCTCAACAACATCAAGAGAAATGAAGTATGGGAACTAGTTGAGAGGCCTAAGGATCACAATGTCATTGGAACAAGATGGGTCTTTCGCAACAAGCAAGATCAAGATGGAATAGTAGTAAGGAACAAAGCAAGACTAGTGGCTCAAGGTTACACACAAATAGAGGGTCTTGACTTTGGTGAAACTTATGCCCCGGTTGCAAGATTGGAAGCAATTAGGATTTTACTTGCCTATGCTTGTGCTCACAACATCAAGCTATATCAAATGGATGTGAAGAGTGCATTTCTCAATGGGTACATTTAAGAAGAGGTATATGTGGAGCAACCTCCCGGTTTTGAAGATGACAAGAAACCCAATCATGTTTACAAGTTGAGAAAAGCTTTGTATGGATTGAAGCAAGCACCTAGAGCATGGTATGAAAGATTAAGAGATTTCTTGCTATCCAAAGGATTTATCATGGGAAAAGTGGATACTACTCTATTTACCAAGAAGATTGGGAAAGACTTGTTTGTGTTGCAAATATATGTTGATGATATCATCTTCGGTTCAACCAATCAAGATTATTGTGATGAATTTGGGAAAATGATGGCAAAGGAATTTGAAATGTCAATGATCGGTGAACTTAGTTTCTTTCTTGGACTTCAAATCAAACAAATGAAGGAAGGAACATTTGTGAGCCAAGCCAAGTATATCAAAGATATGCTCAAGAAGTTTGGCATGGAAGATGCAAAGGGCATTACAACCCCAATGGGCACGAGTGGAAGCTTGGATAGTGACAAGAGTGGCAACATGGTGGATCAAAAGCTTTATAGATCAATGATTGGTAGCCTACTCTATGTGACGGCATCAAGACCCGATGTGATGTTTAGTGTATGCATGTGTGCAAGATTTCAAGCCTCACCAAGAGAAAGTCATTTGAAGGCAACAAAGAGAATATTGAGGTATTTGAAGCATACACAAAATGTTGGATTATGGTATCCCAAAGGTGCAAGCTTTGAGCTAGTTGGATATTCAGATTCTGACTATGCCGGTGACAAAGTAGAGAGAAAAAGCACTTCCGGGACTTGTCAATTGTTGGGAAGATCACTTATCTCATGGTCATCCAAGAAGCAGAATAGTATTGCACTATCTACCGCAGAAGCCGAATACATCGCCGCGGGTAGTTGTTGTGCACAAATCTTGTGGATGAAGGCAACATTGAAGGATTTTGGAATCAATTTCAAGAATGTGCCATTGCTATGTGACAATAAAAGTGTCATGAAGCTAACCAACAATCCGGTTCAACATCAAAGAACAAAGCATATTGATGTTCGTCATCATTTTATTAGAGATCATCAACAAAAGGGTGACATTGCTATTGAGAGTGTGGGCACCGAAGATCAACTAGCCGATCTATTCACCAAGCCACTTGATGAGAAGAGATTTCACAAGCTAAAGAATGAGTTGAACATAATTGACTTCTCCAACATGAGTTGATGCACCCCAATGTTATGACATGCCTCTCCTTCGAGCCCCAAGGTATAATTGGTTGACATGTCATACATTCTATGCTAAGGACTTGTTTAGTGCATCTAGTCATAATTTACATGTTCTAGGCTCATTCATGAAAATCAAATGACTTTGAAGTTTGTATGGTGCCACTATTGTTTCCATGACTTGTATGATCTAGTGGTAGCATATAACTTGTTTAAGTAGCTTGTGATCCTAAGTGTTTAATCTATATCACTTGTCTAAATATTTGCTTCAACATGGTGCATGATAACCCTTCTAGTGAGGTGTGAAGAAGCTTGCCCTTGGATCAAACCGAAGCATTTTATTTATGCAAGCAATCTAGGTTGAATCACAAACTTGATCCTCACCCCATAATTCAACATGATAATCTATCTAAAATTGGTCCCTTGTGGTCATTGGTGCCAAAGGGGGAGAAAATATTGTTCACAAAGATAGATTCTAAAGGGGGAGAAAACCTAAAGGGGAGTTTTGATAAAAGAAGGGGATCAACTAAAATTTTGAGCACACAAGTAGGGGGAGCAAGCTCTTAAACATGAATGTTGCATTTCTTTGTGCACTTCATATGTATGATGCATAGTTATGCATTTCTTTTTCTCCAATACTTTGCTTGTGTGATGTTTTGCTAGTATACAATTAGTGGTGTATTGAAGTACTAGCATGAATAGGAAGTAGTTAGATTTTTTTATTGCTTCATGTCTTTCAAAGTGGAACTAGAACCTTGGTTATAATGTTGATCTCATGAGGTTTCTAGTTATGTTTGTGCTTTTCCAAGTGATATCTAACTACACAAGGTGCTAAGATGGTGTTTATCTCTACTCCGATGGTATCACGCTTCAAAGGTCTATAATCTAAAACACTTAGCACCTATTGGTAGTCAATGCTCCTAATCTTTCCTATCTAACATGTATGCTTCCAAAATCCAAACATATAGCATACATGTATGGGGAGCCATTGCTATCAATTTGAATTCATGATCATTTGTCCATACTTCTTACACATGGTAACATACTTGGACAATGTGACATGGGTTCAATCAAAATTTTATCATAATATCTTTGTGAAAGGGTTGTCACCAATTACCAACAAGGGGGAGATTGAAAGTCCTATGTTTGGTGTTGGTAATTAGTGACAATGCCTAAGTACTAATCCTATGCCTAAGTTGTATGTAGCATATGAGGATTAGTACTTTCTAAGGTTGGTGGCAAGATGGACATGGTGATCATGATGGCCACACTTGGATTTGGATGCAACCCTACGTGATCAAGGCAAAGGTATATGCTTAAGGGGTTGTGTTTTAGTAACCAAGACACCTAGTGGGTGTGGTTACATTATAGGATAGATAGCCGTACTATAAAGAGGGGAATGACGCGGCTATTGAACTCCTAAGTGCCTCTAGGTGTGCATTTCATAATCATATGTATGTGGATAGAACTAATATCGCCTCGAAAAATGATTGTGAAAATGCTAACACACATGCACATGGTGTTGATCACTTGGTGATGTTAGCACGTTTGCGAAGGCGGTTGAGTTTGAGCGGTAGAGAGGGTTTGGGGTCCTCTCTCCCTCCCGCCGAGCTTGCAAGGCGGGATTCAGGCGTTTTTGAGGAGTTGAAACGACTATTTTCCACTACGCCGAAAGTCGGAAATCGAACGGAAGCGAACGAAGGTCACAGTGGTGACCGGACGCTGGACCGGACGCGGTCTCTGTTTGACCGGACGCTGGACCGGACGCGGTTTCAGTTGGTTGATCGGACGCGCAGCGCGTCCGGTCACAGTCGACCGGATGCATCCGGTCGATCAGGGAGCTTACTGGACTCCAACTGGACGCTGGCACTGTGGCGTCCGGTCAGTTCTCTAGCGCGTCCGGTCGTCATTTCGTTAGAGCGCTGCTCTGGCTTGACCAGCACGTCCGGTCCATTACGGGACCGACGCGTCTGGTCGTGACCAGCGCGTCCGGTCGTTGCGACCGGCGCGTCCGGTCAGTGGTTCGCGAAAGAGCCGTTGTGCGATCGGCGCGTCCGGTCAGTTGGACCAGCGCGTCCGGTCAGCGCGACTTCGGCTGTTTCAAGTTCCTAACGGCTATATTCGAAGGGGTACGTCTATAAATACTCATTGGCCGGCTCAAGGCTCTCTCTCTTGGACATTTGACATACTTGTGAGCACTTTGAGCTAAGCAACTCCTCTCCCACTCATCTCTCTTGCTTGTTTGCATATTCGAAGTGAGATTGAGTGATCCAAGTGCATTTGTATTGTGAGATTGCATCTAGTTGGCACTTGGTGGTTGATTTGCTGCGGGATTCTTGTTTCTCTTAGTGGTTGCCGCCACCTAGACGGCTTGGAGCAGCTTGGAGGCGTTGGCAAGAGTTGGTGATTGTTCTTGGCCACCTCCGGTGATTGTGAGGGGTTTGTGCCTACCTCGGCGAAGCGTCAAAGGCAACATTAGTAAATTGCTCGTGTCATTGCAACCTTTTGCCATTTGGTAGGTTCTTGTGGCGCCTTTTGAGAGGCTCGGTGTGAGACCGATTAGCCACCGAACCACGTGGTGAAGAGGGACACAACGGGGACTAGCGTGCCGGCAAGCACGTGAACCTCGGGATAAATCTTTGTGTCATTATTCTTATTGTGATTGATCGATCCCGGTGGTTGTATATTGTGGAATTCATCTCTTGATCATATTGTTTGGTTGGCTCAATACTTCGCCCCTCGGTGATACCCTTCTAACTCTCTCTTGTATTAATTTCTTAGTTACTTTGCTAGAGTAGCTCTTTTGTGTAGCTTGCTAGTTGTAGTTTTCTTCTCGGTTTGACTTGTGCGGTTGAGTGCAAATATACTAGAATTGTGAATTGGATAGGTGGCTTGCAAATACCCCGTAGGCTAAGCAAAACTCACATCTCGCTATTTGTTGTATTGATAAACTTGTTTAGCTTGTCTTTGTAGAATTTTCAAAAGGCTATTCACCCCCTCTAGCCATCAAGACCTTTCACCTGTCGGTAAAAAAACCCTGCGTGGAGGTCAGCAGTGTGCTCGCCTGCAACACGAAGCTGGGCAGTGGTGCGCAGAGGGCGAGGTGGGGGTGGCGCAGGCAGCGTATATGGCGGGCGGGCGGGCGGCGTGGACCTCAGTGGCGTAGAGGGCAGGTGGGGAATCGTGACGGGCGAGGCTAAGTGGCGGAGTCGCGGGGTGCAGACTCGTCCATACATACGGACGCCTTCCATGAGAGGAAACGGAGATTGGTGGGGGATCACCTAGGAGCAAAGCACGGCTACAAAGAAGACATGTGGGTTGATGTAGCGCAAAGAGCGAGCAAGGAAAGGAGGATATGCAAGCGTTCGACGAGCAGGGAGTGGGGAGTTTTTATTAACTCGGAAGTGGAGATATGAGGCGTCTGACGGAAAGATAACCGTTCGGACACCCTAATCCTAGCGTTTGCGATAGATTATGAGTACAAGACTGGGTAAAAGCGCTGGTGAGAGCGGTATAAATAAGAGGTTTTTGTCATTGGAGACTGTGATGTGGGGCTTTTGTAATGTTTCACGAGAGACGAAAGTTGATATGCGACTTTCGCAGGATGTTGAAACAGAAGAAGGTTTTCGACGATAACTCTGCTCTACACCTTCGCGTGAACTTTTTTTTACTGCCTCAACCTTTTATACAAGTTGTAATATTTGAACACACCAACTCACACCACGCGCACACACACCTAGATCTTTAACCTATATCTAGGTTAACTAGAACATGGCTAAGAGGTACTCCCTCTGTCCCATATTATTCGTCGTTTTTGGTTTTCGTGCCACAAGTTTGACTTAATTTATAGAAAATACGTGCAATATTTGTACCTCCAAATAAATTTATTAAAAAACTAGATTCGAAGATCTTTCCAATAATACCAATTACGTACTATAAATATTAATATTTTTTAATATATATTTTGTCAAAGTTTTTTTCGAGAAACGAAAGCAAGATATTTTAGGATAGAGGGACAACGACGGTTATAGTCCATCCGTGCGAGGCATCTCCTACAAATAATTAGGAAAAAACCTCCGGTTGCTCTCCAGTCCCCACTTGAGCACTCTCTGTGTTCTAGAAACTTGGCTACGAATTCACGTTTGCTCCCGTTTCGGGTAAGAGAGCAAACAATGGGCCAGGCCCATCTCGAACAAGAAATGGGACCTAGTCTTAATAAATGGGCTGAATTTGTGAGCTTTTGACACATTCTGCACTTCTTCTTCTGACATTAAAACGCGATCCCAGTAAAGAACAATGTTCTCTTCGGAAAGAAGACACCGAACCTCAAACATGAACCGAATCACAAACATGAACCAATCGAATCACATGATCGTTCGTAAGATTCTATTTGGTCGTTCGAACTTGCATTGAAAAGGTGAACACGGATGATTTTTCTATCTTTGTGCACCTGGAAAATACTGGAGCTCCTAGCAGCTCGCGTGGAGCTTCCGTCCTCGAAACATTTGAAAAATGTGCGTGCATGATCCTTATACCATCCTGAAGCCACGAAGATATAAAAGATATTGGAAGTGTCTTATCCCGTTGGATGCTTGGATGCATACCCTTTGCAACTCACACAGCTTCTAGACCATCCCATCATGCTACCTGTTGCTGACTCGCCCACGACACAGTATCAGTATAAGCCCTTGTTTAGAATGAAGAAAATTTCAACCCGATGAATAGTACCACTTTCGTCTTATTTGGCAAATATTGTCCAATTATGGACCAACTAGGCTCAAAAGATTCATCTCGTGATTTTCAACTAAACTGTGTGATTAGTTATTTTTTTACCTACATTTAATACTCCATGCAAGCGGCTAAAAATTGATGTGATGGAGAGAGAGTGAAAAAACTTAGAATTTTGAGGTGAACTAAACAAGGGCTAAGACTACCCGCACTCATAGACCTCTATATTCATCCTCTATATGTCCTAGTCAGCAAGATTCTCTCATCTATACTTAATTCTCCCGCACCCATCCATCCTCTATATCATCCTCTATTCACTCTATCCACTGTGGGATCCACTTGTCATTTTATCTAAATATATTCATGTGTGATCTAGTTTTGAAGGATTTATTTAGATAAATTTAATGGTGCAATCGAAATTTAATTTGGATTTTTGGTTTCTGAGTTATAGCATTTTTTCTCTTTGTTTAGCTAGTGGGGTCCGCCACTATAGAGTATAGAGTAAGCACTGTACTACTCTAAATATAGAGTGAGAGAAAGAATAGAGTATCGTTTTAAAGTACCTAGTGCAGTAGTTTTTACTCTATATTCATACTCTAAAACTTTAGAGTATCGTTTTAAGGTACCCACTGCGGGTAGTCTAACCGTCCAGATTGCAGAAGACATGCACATCTCACGCTACAGCGAGAGGTGGACGAGATGTAGTAGAGTCCAAGCAAGCAAAGCTGACACAGGACAAGTGCAAAACGACGAATGCAATTTCTTGTACCAAGGCGAGGTGGGCTCCGGCCACGTACACACCTCGCACATGCGGTGCCGGGCCAGGAACAAAACTTGGAGAAAACGACGATCAGTTCCATCTTGATCGGCATGACATTGCCATCCACGATCCATGATCCCCGGCGGCACGTCCACCTCACACAAAGGCATGCACAATGCATCTCTGATTCTCCCTCAACTATGCTATGCATGGCATTTGCGCACGCGCGGATCCCTAGACAGAATCCGTGCATCACGTCTCAAGACTCCGTCATGTTTTGCTTCGATTATAAGGTAGCGTTTAGACGGCGTAAAAGTTAGTGTAAAGTTTCTGTAACACTTTTTGTTGTTATTTGGTAAAATTTATTCAATCATAGACTAACTAGGCTCAAAAGATTCGTCTCGACATTTACAGACAAACTGTGCAATTAGTTATTTTTTTTACCTATATTTAATACTCCATGCATACATCTAAAGATTCGATGTGACGGGGAATCTTGTAAAATTTTTGGAATTTTGAAGGAAGTAAACACTGCATAACTCTTCGAGCCGGGGTTGGTGCTGTTAAATGGTAATTGAAGGCCTAAGGCAAGACAAAACCTAAAAATATTTTAACTAAACAGAGTAACTTGATTTAC
Source organism: Saccharum hybrid cultivar R570 (assembly GCA_038087645.1). Taxonomy (NCBI): domain Eukaryota; kingdom Viridiplantae; phylum Streptophyta; class Magnoliopsida; order Poales; family Poaceae; genus Saccharum; species Saccharum hybrid cultivar. Next base: position 24,480,002 of record JAQSUU010000496.1, read on the forward strand.
TTTATTATATCAATATATACACTAGCAAATATACCAGTGCGTTGCAACGGGAGTTCTTTTTTCTTGAGAGTCCAAGAACGGGCGCGGGGCTTAAGGTTTGTTTGGTTTATAACCACAACTGCCACGTCATAAGTTAGTCAAGCCATAGTTTTTGGTTCACTGTCATAACTACGATGTGCCACACTTTCTTAACACTGTTTTCACATGTTATAGTCTCATTTTCTTGTCAAACTTTGTCGCCAGTATAGCTTTTATTTTGCTTGCCGTACTTTGATCATGTTTGGCTTGGCTTGTGCATGCCCACTGTGCAGTGCGTCTATGACGTGAGTCGTGGTACAAAAAAAACAGGACTCTAGTTCAAATCACATGGCTCGTGGCCTAATGCGAGAAGAAAATCACTGCAACCATGACGTGTTCACATGATTGTAGCATTCTACAACTGAGAATCTACTTTTAAACGGTTTCAAACAGGATATATCCGTGGCAACCAAACTACGACACCAACCAACCTAAAAGTATCTTCATGTCAAGATTATAACTATAATGCAATTTAGTTATTGTAGTGCGCAATCAAGATGATCATCAAGCACTTCAAAATTACTTTGACCTAATCATTTATAATATTTTATCTTGTACAGGTAAGAAAAAAAGGAAATCAAGTATTTATGTATCAAACTGGATTTCTCGAATCAATGCAGCTCAAAGGAGAATCAAATATAAAACATTTTGTTTTATATCATGTAAAGCATATGGTGCCTCGATGTGGGGTCTCTCTTCTGTTATTGGAGACCTAGGTTCAGGTCTTGTGGCATGAAGTTTTAGGCATATTTTTCACATGCTAGTTGCTTTTGTCGTTGGGACTACCAAGTTCTAAGGAGCGAACATGCTGGAAATATTTTGTTTTATATCATGTAAAGCATATGGTGCCTCGGTGTGGGGTCTCTCTTCTGTTATTGGAGACCTGGGTTCAGGTCTTGTGGCATGAATTTTTAGGTGTATTTTTCACAGGTAAGTTGTTTTTGTTGTTGGGACTCCAAGTTCCAAGGAGCAAACGTGTTGGAAGACGAAACACATGTGAGCAGCCATAAAAATACAGACGAAAACCAAACTGAAAAAGGAATTCAAACTTGAACTGAAAAAGTAATTCAGAGGAGGCAGAAAAAAATACGGTAGAAATTTTTCCTCTTTATTATTATATAGATAAGTAAAAAATATGGGCTACATACAAAATATAATAAAACGATAACATTATGTGCGGGCGTCCATCTCTTCTGGACGGACCCGCATACAGAACGACTCGACCGAGTGCGCCCACCGACCCCTTATCCCATCCCATGACCCTCCACGCCCACTCGTTCGCTCCACTCCTCTACACCAACTCGCTGTCGCGTCGCGCGTCGTTCTTCGGGCTGCACTCCGCACCCGCGCTCCAGGTCGTTTCCACCCCTCCCTCACTCCCTTTGCGACCTCCATGCGACCTCCACCGGAGACGAGGACGACGGCGGCGGCTCTAACGAGGTAGGTCGAGTCCTTCTCTGGATCTAAGCCCTCATCTTCCTCTTTCTCCTCTGGATCTGAGTACCCCTGCTCCTCCTACTCCTTCGGATCTGAGGGACACGGCGGTGGCTATAGTTCCAGCGAGCTCTAGGGTCCTATTCCATCCTCCCTCCGACGAGCTCGAAGGTGATGGGCCAAGGGATGTTTTGTACGTTTTTTTGTTGTTGTTTCTCCCGTGTTGCAACAGATGATTTTCGAATGTTGCAATGAGATTTGTTGGTCATTGCAACAGATGTTTTTTCGATGTTACAATACTACTGCTTGAGATGTTGCAGTACATAATTTTCAATGTTGCAGCACATATTTTTTTATGTTGCAGTACATGTTTTTTCGATGTTGCAGTACATGTTTTGCGATGTTGCAGTACATATTTTTTTGATGTTGCAGTACATATTTTTCGATGTTGCGGTGCATGTTTTTCAATGTTGCACTGCATATTTTTGCGATGTTGCAGTATTTATATCCTGATATTGCACTACATAGTTTTTCTATATGTTTGCAATGTTGCACTTGAAGTGTTTCATGCTCTTTTTGAACAAAGGCGCGGTTGGGGAATGTAACACCCCGGGTGTTATAGTGCTAATTAATCTGCCATGTCATCATAATGCATTGCTAATCATCCCTGTTAGGTTAACTTTGTTATGCATCAACTAAAACAAGTTTACTTATCTAGGTTGAATGTGTTTCTCAGTGGTGTGCTCCGAAACCGAAAACCCTAATTTCGAATACCACCGCAAATACTTAGTCCATGCCCTGCGTAATTTGAAGTGCGCGACTGTGTTGCACACTAGTGTCAAATGTAGGGTATGAGCTTAAGTACAACATCTAAAATGAAGCTCCAAATTTGAGTTTGAATTAGAATCCCAAAACTTATCGCGAGTTTTCCTATTCGAATTCAAATTCAAATCTGGAGAGAAATGTAAAAGAATTTCAAAAGTAAATTGGTCAACCAAGGGTGGCATTTGGTCAACCATGTCATGTTGGTCCAAATGATGCCTTTGGGTGAGGTTTTGATCACTAAGTAATCACAAATCAAAGTAGCAACAAATTCCAATTTGAAATCCTTCCGAAAATCCTAAATTTCAAAACCCTGTTTTACCCCTTTTGAAATAATTCAAAATCTAAGCAAAATTTGGGAAAAAGTTCAAAACCAAGTTTGTAGAACTTTTCAAGGGATACAACTTTGGTGTTTTGAGTTTTCAAAGTTTTAGTGTAAAATGTGAAGTAATTTTGAAAATAAACAAATTTCAGATTTTATTCATTTTTGTCCCCAAACTAAGATTTCAAAATGGAGGCAGAATTTGAAAAAGTTTTGAACAGAAAAGTTGTAGGTCTGGTCAAGATATACAACTTTGATGTTAGGAGATTTTGAAGTTTCAATATAAAATCAAAAGTAATTTCTAAATTACCAAATCTGCAAAATGTGTCCCTTTTTGAATTTAAACTCAAATTTCAAAATCCAGTGAGAATTTGAAAAAGTGTTCAATATCAAACTTGTAGAGCTTGAAAATCTGAAGATTTCATACATTGGAAGATTTTCAAGTTGTTATACAAATTTGAGAGTAATTTGAAAAACCAGTTTGAATTTCAGAATTTGGGGGGAGCTACAGTACACGACGTATCACCGCCGGGCACCGCGCGGCATGGGCGACGGCCGACCGCCGCCGTGGCCGTTTCCACGGCCTTCGCGCGCGCCAGTAACGCCAGCGCAACGACGAGCGCCTTCCAGAGCCGATCACAGTGCCTAGACCTATATATACGTGGAGGTCACCGAGTTCGTTCTTTTCTCCTCCGTTTAGCCGTCGCCGCCGTTGGTTTTCGCCGGCGAAATTCACCACCGCCACTGCACCGCCAGCCACTCCCTCTTGCAGCCAGCTTCGCCTTGCCTTCGCACGCGCACTGAGCCCCATTGCAGAGCCTCATTTCATCCCGAGCTAGGTAGGGCCGTTTTCTCCCTCGCGGTGATCACCGTCGCCGCCGCGATCGGGCTCTCCGTGGCCAGCCTGTCTTGGTGAGTCTTTGGCTTAACCGCTTCATGTTAAAGGTCCTACTCGATGCTGTGATGCTCATCGCGTTGATGGTTTTCCTTTTTGTGTCCTGTGTTCGTCGGAACAGCGCCTTGTCGCCACCGTCCGGGTCGTCCTCACCGCCTCACCGTCGACCGGGCACTCCAGACCACCTCTACCCCCACCAAGTTCGTCAGTGAGTTCACGATGAGCTCCTGAGCGTGATGCTCGCCTGTTTTTAACCGCTACCGCCGTGGGAAGGAGGGGTTAGCCGCCTTGTCGTCGTCCCGAGCCGCCATGGCCGTCGGGAAGGGTGCTTGGGAAGGAGAGCCTTAGTTTTTAGGGTTGCGGATGATTCGCGGGGATGATTGGATCATGTTGGTCATTTCGGTTTGTCGACCGAGGCATCAGTCGTCGGCCGGTCACCGCAGGCGAGCGCGCGGACGCGAGAGAGAGAGCGCGCGAGCGGGAGGAAGAAGATGACAGGCGGGGCCGCACTGTCAGAGAGAGAGGGAGCGAGGCAGGCCGGCTGGGCTGGGCCGCTGGCTGTGCCGGTCGGGCGCGCGAGCGCGCGGGTGCGCAAGCGGGCCGTTCGCTGGGCCGGACCGCGGGGGAAAAAGAAAATCGGCCCGATTTCGTTTTTGTTTTTCTTTTTCAAATAAATGAATAGTGTTATTATTTGTTTATTTCATTAAAAATTGTGTAGGGTTCCAAAATTCATGAAAATTTTTGTGTAAGCTTTTCAATGTATAAAATATCTAGAAAAAATATTAAATCATGAATTTGAATACTTTATGCAGTAGAATTAATTGGTTCCAATAAAGATTAAATGCAACTTCCAGTAATTTTAATAATTAATTTATTTATCCAAAAAATATGAAATTTATTATGACACTATTATAAATCATTCTTAACCCATAGAAAAAGTTTGAACCTGTTTAGATAAAGTTTGATCAATTTCTAATTATGCCTTAATTATTTAAATAGAAAATAAATGTTAAATTAAGAACTTTAAGTGTTGTGTGCCTTTGTGATTGAGTGATGTCCTTTGGTCACTACCCTTTTGTGATCTCTGGCACCATAATTTTATGATTGAGCTCGTTAGTAACTTGTTAGGTTAAAAGCTGGTCGCGGGAAATCATCGCTACTAGTTAGTAGGTTTTCTGTTTACGACTGTACCGTGAAGGGAAGTTGTACTCAAATAGTAACCGTGGCATGTTATCATCAAGCATCATGTTTATCATTGAGCATCATGTTAAAGCATATTATACCTTCATGTAGTCACCGCTTTCGAGGAAGCCGAAGTCGTTGAGCAAGCTTCCGGAGAAGAGTGATCGTCGGCGGGTTCCGAACCAGACGGAGGAGTTCACGAGTCTGAGTCAGTCGTCGTGTCAGAACAAGGCATGCCCCGGTGCATTTAAACCCTACCTTGATATTTTACAAATGTTTTATTATTTATATTATGGTTTATTGCATTAAGTAATTAGGAGTTGAGTGATAACCTAATTGCTGCATTATCATCCTTGATTATTACAATATTACCCTTGATACCTGTTTTACGAAAAATACGTAGTATGCTTCGCTATGCTTAGAAGTTAAGCTTTTAAATGCAATGTTTATATAGCCATGACGGCATACTTAATGAATATTGAAATATGAGAATGAACTGGAAAGATCGGGCGGGTGGTTTGGCCACTGCTAACATGCATTGGGAAAGGAGTCTCAATGTAGTGTTTCCGCCTTGTCCGTTAAGGTCCGTTCGTTGTAAGCCTGTTGTGTTCAAGACTTTGCAACTAGCCTCATGCCTTGGGTAAGCCCAAAATATTGGTGATTCCATTACGAGAACGTCTAACCTCGCACTGGGAGTGGAGAGATGGCGGGAGTAGCATGTACCCTCGGGGCTAGAATCGGGCCGGGTTCGAGGAGTACTGTACTCTCGGGTGGCGATGGACACGTTCTGGTTTTGGGAGATCTAAATGAGGGTTGATATATGCAGATTCAGTTCTACATATATCGTGATGTTAGGGATCCCCAGCTGGGTATAATCGGTTCGAATCGTCGTTGCTCCTCGATTATGGAGACTTGATCACCTGACTTGCATCGTAGTTAAGAACTGGAATGAAAGAATGAGAAAGGATTTGATGATAATTACTTTGATCTAGATTAGGATCACCTAGATTTGGTTAATGAACCATCAATGGTAAAAGTAAAATATTGAAGATAAGGACTTACCTTAGTAAGCTTTTCTGCAAAAGAAAATCTTGATTCTAGATTACCGTACCTTGATTCCCTAAAGCTAGCATGCCCTTGGAGTCTTTGTCTTAGTCGGGTAAGTCTTGTTGAGTACTTTAGTACTCAACAATTGTTGAACCCCTTGTTGCAGGTGCGGTTCATGAACAAGTCTGCTTCGAGCCTTATTGCATGACCGTCGTGGTTGAAGAAAGCGACGACGAGTAGACTGTGTGGCCTTTGGGCAAGGCATCTCGTTTGGGTGTTGTAATAAAGTTACTACCGATACTTCTCTACTAATGGTTTGTAATAATGTTACATAAAGTTTAAAGTTTGAAAACTGGTTTGTAAAACTATGTTATTGTAAGACTTCCGCTACTTTACTCTGTTGAATATTTTGAATAAACTGTTGTAATATTGCGATACTCCTGTGATTGGATCCTGTTCGGAGGAAAGCAGGCCTTTTACGTTATGGTGAACATAAGTACGACTGTCAGAGGTCATTATGGCAATGACGTGTACTTGTGGGCCATCATAATTAGGAGGTTCTGTGACAGGGAACGGTGTGCGTTGGGAAACATGGTACAGGGGCGTGGTGGGGAGCGGAGGACAGGGGCGGGTTTCATTCTATTCCATTCTATACGCAGGGGGGTTGTCCGTTCTATTATGTGCGGGGGGCAACCGGGCTTTGGGAAGAGACCGGCGTCCGGACGCACTCGCGTGCCGGACGTCCGGACGCTAGAATCTCCCATAATAAAATGTAAAAAAATGTATCCTATACATATTATAATAAGTAAAAAAATATGGGTCACTTTATATTACCAATATACATCTACATGGAAAGAAGTACTTTCATGAATATTGGATATGGGAGGAAGGGAACTTGCGTTTACAAAGGCTAAGGCGAAGATACAGAAAGTGAGTTTCAAGATCTTTGTTTTATTTTATATATATACATTATTACTAGGAAAGACTTGGAGAACAGGTACATTTATCCAATTCACATTTAGATAATATTTCTTTTTTTACTTCAAACACAAGCATGGTTTCTTCATTTAAATCCAGTCCACATTCCATCATCTGTGTATATAATGTTTTTAGACTATTTAATAAAATGTACTAGGTTCAACTCTGCCAATAACTCCTATATTATCACTCGTCACAAACAACTAAACCACTATCCATTAGAACGAGCCGACATATACTCAGCTAGGTATGGCCCACTTGTCATTTTTTTTAATTTCCGTACATGTCACCAAGAATTGACCTCACAGCAGTACTTGGTACATTGTGCTCATTAAGGTGATCCACATAATCCATTACATGTTTTTCTTCTCTTGTGGCAGCGCATTTGCTTTGTTACCCAAGGTGTGTCTGACAGTGGATGGTTATGGTCAAGCCGTATCTTGTCTATCATAACCTTGCCATTGTTATTACCTTCCATGTCATACACATGTTTGAGCTTCATGTAAACCTTGCAGCCGGTCTTCTTTGTGAACTTATTGCGAGTGCGCTGTTGTTCAGGCTTATAGTATTTCCATGTTCCAGACATTGAGCAGGATATGTCCCTTACGGTACGTTTTTTCCTATCCCACTTAATTGGAAAACCAGTTGCTTCAGCATATCTCCTGAACATCTCGTATGCATGCTCTTCAGTGTCGAAAAACATCCCCACTTTTGAGATCATATCCTCTGGCAATGTCAGGGGCTGTTGAGAAAAAGCAAAGATTTTAAACAAGTACTAATTTTTATCATAAAAGGTGAGTAAAATATAAAAACGAAAAGGCTCACATGTGTGTATCTATTCCCAATTTCAGGCGTGATGGTTTCAGCAACTGCATCATCCATTACTTGTTTTTCTTTTCTCTTGTGGCAACGCATTTGCTTTGTTACACTAGGTGTGTCTGACAGTGGATGGTTATGGTCAAGCCGTATCTTGTCTACCATAACCTTGCCATTGTTATTACCTTCCATGTCAGACACATGTTTGAGCTTCATGTAAACCTTGCAGCCGGTCTTCTTTGTGAACTTATTGCTAGTGCGCTGTTGCTCAGGCTTATAGTATTTCCATGTTCCAGACATTGAGCAGGATATGTCCCTTACAGTATGTTTTTTCCTATCCCACTTAATTGGAAAACCAGTTGCTTCGACATATCTCCTGAACATCTCGTATGCATGCTCTTCAGTGTCGAAAAACATCCGCACCCCAGTGTTGGGGGCTGTTGAGAAAAAGCAAAGATTTTAAACAACAAATACTATTTTTTATTATAAAAGGTGAGTAAAATATAAAAACGAAAAGGCTCACATGTGTGTATGTCTTCCCAACTTCGGGTGTATGTCTTCCCAACTTCGGCATACAGGCTTGCACTATCTGGAATATTGACAGACCAGGCCATATTGACGCCCTGCACTTTGAAACTTTGGTCCACCTCATCTGTTGGATGCTGTGGAAGCATCGCAATGGAGTAGTCTTCAACAACCTGTCGCTGTCGGCTAGTCGACTTGCTGCAACCTTCAGAGATGCCGCCCACCTGTGGCAACACCGGTTTCCTGCTGCTGAACGCTCTGTTGTGGAGCAATGGTGTCATTTAGTTTCTTCTTAAAATGTAAACACAATTATCAGTGTTTTAGGAAACCTCCCTGTAACTTGCTACTCATGTAATTGAGCTGCAGTGTTTCTGCTGCTCCAATGCAATGAAAGGTGGGGATAACTCCTCCCCCCGATTAACTCAAAAAAAAAACTTCGGGTGTGACGATTTCAGCAGCTGAGAGCGTAGCTGGTGCCGTAGCAGGTGTGTCGGTCGCATGATCTTCTGGAGTGACCTGTATGGGTATGTGAAGGGTCGAGATGGCGGACTAGAGGGGGGTGAATAGTCCTTTCTAAAACTTAAACGCGTTGGCTAAACGAAACAAATGCGGAATTAAACTTATCGGTCTAGCCAAGACTACACCCCTCTATCTAAGTTCTCTAGCACCTTGCAAAGATCCTAATTAAGCAACTAAGGTGCTAAGCTTACCAAGAGCTCACCTAAACAATTCTAGAGCAAGGTCACACAAACCTATGCACTAGTACTTTGCCAACCGAGGGAGCTCCTACACAACTAGCGAAGCAAAAGCACAAAGCTCCTAAGCTCACTAGCAATGCTCAATAACAAGGCAACCAATGCTAAATTAGAGAGCACAAAAAACTTAGCTACACAAACTAAGCAATGTGACTAACAAGTTTACACAAACCGAATTAGCCAAGCAAAGGGGATACTTCTAGCTACACAAGCAAGAAGATATCTAGCTAGCTATACAAGCACAACTAGAACAAGAGCAACTACACAAGCAAGATATATATATGAAAGTAAATACAAGCTTGTGTTGCACGAAGGCAAACCACCGAGAAGAGTAGACAATGTTGACACGGTGATTTTCTCCTGAGGTTCACTTGGTTGCCACCAAGCTACGTCCCCGTTGTGTCGACCAACACTTCGTGGTTCGGCGGCTAATCGGTCACACACCGAGCCTCTCAAAAGGCACCGCAAGAACCCACCATCAAGTGTGGTAGCTCAATGACACGCTCAACTAGAGTTGCTCTTCGCGATCCCCGCGGGGTGAGCACAATCCCCCTCACAAAGCTTCTCCGGAGCCTCGCACAATCTTCTTGCGAGCTTCGACGGAGCCACAAGCCACCAAGCCGTCTAGGAGGTGGCAACCTCCAAGAGTAACAAGCACCACCGGCTTGCAACACGAACACCTAGTGCCACTCAAGCAATCCTTACGATGCAATCGCACTAGAATCACTCACTCGCTTATTGATTCGCAATCTAGCAAGCACAAGTAAGTTAGAGGCTCTCCTAGCACTCCCAAAGCATGGACACTAAGTCCCAAGGGTGCCAAGCTACGGCCAAGGCCGGCCACCACTTCTATTTATAGCTCCACAACGAAATAGAGCCGTTACCCCTTCACTGGGCGAATTTCGGGACGACCGGACGCGGTGGTCGAAACCGACCGGACGCGGTGGTCAGTAGCGTGCTCCAACGGCTAATTTTCGCGCGTATAAACTTGTATTGACCGGACGCGGTGGTCACTAACGGGACCGGACGCGGTGGTCGCAGCGAAACAGCGAACAGAGAGGTTCCAGCAAGCTCCCGAAGTGACCGGACGCGTCCGGTCATCACTGACCGGACGCGGTGGTCACTTTCGCCCACGAAAAACACTGACCGGACGCGGTGACCGGACGCGCAGGTGCTGACCGGACGCGTCCGGTCTCGAGTCCGGTCACAGACCACTCTTCGGTAAAACGGCGATATCTCTTAGCTCCGAACTCCGATTTCGATGATCTTGAACATTTTGGAAAGCTTACTCAGAGGGCTACCCAAACCACTAAAGCACTTGATCCAGTTCACAATGGATCAAAGCAGTATTCCACTCCAAGAGCCATCCTAGTGTCCGGAGAACACCGAAAAAACTTTCTCTCTTCTCCAACTTGATCAATACCAACTCCAACACCTTCTCCTTTGCAAATGTGCCAACACCACCATGTGTAAAACACCATGTGCATGTGTGTTAGCATTTTCATAAACATTTTCAAAGGGTTAGGCACTCCACTTGCCTCGCCACTCGATCCTAGCACGTATGCAAAGTTAGATCGCTCAAGTGGCACTAGATGACCGATATGCAAACAAGTTTGCCCCTCTTGATAGTACGGCCATCTATCCTAAACCCGGTCATCAACTTCTCTACACACCTATGACCGGTGAAATGGAAATGCCCTAGGTTATACCTTTGCCTTGCGCATTCCACTCCATCTCCTCCGACATTGATGCAACACATGCACCAACCATATCACAAATGATATGATCCACTTCATATCATCATGTGACCTTGGTCCATCGATCTTGACCTCACTTGCTCTTCACCATTGCGTTGGTCCATCGGCGCCAAGTCTTGCTCAAGCTTCACCGCCTCACGGTCCATCGCTCTAAAGCCTCTGACTTGCCCTTCACACTTGCAACCGGTCCGTCGAGCCAAGCCTCATCTTGATCTTTGCCACCTTGGTCACATGACTCCATGTCATGTCTCATATGCAATGAGCTCCTTCATGACACCATTACCTGTGGACTAATCCCTGTGTATCTCACATTAAACACAATTAGTCCACCTAAGGTTGTCACTCAATTACCAAAACCAAACATGGACCTTTCAATCTCCCCCTTTTTGGTAATTGATGACAACTCTACAAAGATATAGAAATTAAGTTCTTTTGGACTTTATGCCACTTATCCAACATTTAAGCTCTATGTTAGGATTTGGATAAGCACCATAAAATCCGACTTGGTAGTGATAACTCCCCCTACATATGTGCTCAAATGGTTTGGTTTTAAGCTCACACATATGCATGAATATGAAAATTATGGGAGGGTTAGCACTACTAAGTGATGCTAAGGTGTATAGAATAAACCTTTGTAGTTCGATACCATTTGATAGCTTGATACCATTTGAAAATCACAAGTTTACCATCATCCTTAGCATCATGAGTAGCTAGACATCAAAAACACTAGAAACCCCGTGAGATCAACATTATAAGCATGGTTCTAGTTTTTGCATGATAATCACAAGTCTAGCTAACATCCTATGCATGCTAGTTATCAAATCATCATTCAAGTTCTATAACTAGCATACACCACACAAGCATGCATATTGAATTTAAGAACTTTATGCAATGCAAGCAAGCACATGAATATGCACATATCAAATGCAACCAATCAATGTTCATGAGCTTGCTCCCCCTACTTGTGTGCTTTCTTTGTCCAAGAATTTTGATTGCTCCCTCTTTGTCCATATCCATGTCCAATATCATCTATCTCTCTCTCCAAATCTATCTCTCTTGGTGCATTGACATATCTTTGTTCCAACTTCTCCCCCTTTGTCATCAATTTCCATAAAGGGTGTGCTTCTCATTGATGCAAAGACTAGCATTGGGGTAGATGGTTGAGACTTGAATCTTGCATTTTTTATGGACATTACCATATATGTTGGAATGACAAACTTTATGGTTGCTCTTGAGATACCACATAGGATCTTTTGACCTTGATACCAATCGGTGGGGCTCCTCCCCCTATGTCATAGCATGTGTCATTCACTTGAGATACCACTTGAAGATGAGGGTAGCATTTCTTGATTTGATCCCTTAAAGTTGAGGATCACTTGTGAAACCATCGTCTTGCATGAATGATACCACGTGAAGATACCATGAGTAGGAATGTGATACCATTTGAAAGAATTTTCTAGTATGGATCCACTTTGAAGGATTTGGCAATAATATTCACTTCTTAAACATTTGCTATCTTCATGAGTACCATTTGTAAGATATCACTTGTAAGTTGATCTAGACACCACTTGTGAATACCATGTGAGAAATCAAAGGAGTCTAGATAACACTTGAAAAACTAGATATCCGATTGCATTGTTGTTTTTTTTGTACTCTTATCATTATCATGAGCTTCTAGTATGACTTGAACTAAGTTGATTTGCCTAAGATCCCAAGTCCGGTTTGATCCAATGACAAGCTTCTTCACACCTCATGCTAAGGGTTATCTTGCCAATGTTGTACTTGTCACTTGTTAGCAATCCAAACTAGATCAAGTGCTTGGGTTCACTAGCTCATGAACAAATTCATACTCATACCACTAGATCATTTAAACAATCAAGCAATAGTGGTAGGCTATGAATCTAAAATTTTCATTTGTTATGCATGATCCTAATAAGCATGTATTATATGCACTAATCACATACTAGTAAGGGATGAAAATGATCATGCACATTTCAATGATACCTTTGCTATGTTGGAGTAGAGGATAGTCACATAGATTCCAATTCATTACTCCAATAGCAATGTGAAGTCCAATTTATAAGCTTGGTGAAGACCAATCATCATAGATAAATCCATTCTTCACCCATATGAAATGAAAACCACTTATGATCAAGGGCACTATCTCTTGAGTTGTGGTTGGCTTGCTTCATCTTTTTGATCAATGCTTGCATGAGAGAACTACTTAGAATACCACTTGAAATACATGACTAGCTCTCTTTTGGGTGTTGCTTGCTTTTCTTGATCAACCCTTTTGATTGCTTCAACTAAGCATCACAAGTTCCTCGGATCACCACTTCCATATTAGCCTTCCAAGTTCCAAACTTGGTTTCACCTACACACGGCGGCAAGCCCCTCACTAGGGAGAAGTGACCTTTCTCCGAAAAACCACTCTTGATACTCACTTGAAATGATATAGTTTGATTGATCCAAATGATGAACTCAATCTTGATGAATAATCCTTGAATCTACATTTGAGTCCAACTCTTCCTACATGTTTAAGTCCTTTTCTTTCTACCAAATGATCTCTAATCATCACTAGAACTTAAACTTCATCTTTATCTTAAATTTGATCTTGATCTTTAAATTTGAGTACTGAACATGTACACCAAATACATTCCACAATCAAATGTTCTTGTACCCATTGCTCTTCATGCTTATAGATCAATCCAAAACCAAACTTAGGTACCTCAACCACTTATAAACATGTTTCCAACTTGAGGACCTTTCGATCAAAGTGACTCTAGATTAATCCAATGATTGTCACTTTTCTGGCAGATTCTGTACCCTTCAAAGAATAATTCATATCTCCCAATGTATAGATCCAAATGCTATAAAATTTGGTGGAGATGTGCTTAACTAAGTCATCTAGCAGCTGTAAAAATTTGAGATTCATTTGACATCTAGATTGCTACCAGATTTCAAATCTTTCACCACTGCTACATGTTGAAAACTGCTGCACTATAGCTGACAAGATCCACTCCAAAACCGAAGCATCTCTTATCCAATTCTTATGAAATTTGTACAGTATATCATATCATAATCCTAGAGCACTTATACCAAATTTCAAGCCAATCCAAATAGATTTGATCACTCAAACATGGCTAAGATCACAGCTAGCTCAGATTTTCAACTTTGGACAGATTTCAATACATGAGCTATTCTTCATCAAATGTGAATCAAACTTGAGATTAACTTGTTTGAACACTCTCACAAGACATATATCCATTCAATCCACTTACTAAATGTCATCTCATGAATTTATCCAGCACAAATCAATTCAAACTTGATTGCTAAGCATTTAATCCATTCAATCATCTCGTAGCAAACAACATTGCATATATATCCAATTCAATCAACTCATATGCACCCAAATGAAATGATCAACAAGAGATATACCTTAGTTAGCTCATGATCATCCAATAGCAAGCTTTCAACTTGAATATTTGCAAGCCATCAAATATATCCAATAAGTCACCACAATCTTTGACATTGCACTTGTATGTTGTAGCACTTGGACTTCACTTATTTTGACTTGGCATTGGGATTGGATATGCATTGAGCTTCATAACTTGACTCAATATATGATGAACAAAATGAAACCAATTGAATCAAACCTCCAATGCCGATGGTACCTACAAACAATTATCCACTCTTTGATGGTACCCAAACAAGTTTGGGTCATCTCAAGTTAGGTGCAACATACTTAGGCATTTCCTTAGTATGAGTAGCGGGATGTTTTGCAATAGCAACAATAAAGGTACCATTTACATCCTTTCTAAGCACATTAGTATCATCAATTGAAATATGCTTAGATGTGTTACCTAGGGGACATGAATGTGCCATGTGTCCCCTTTCCCGGCATGAATAGCATCTTCTCTTTGATTGAGCCTTTTCTTCATTTCTCATGTGATGCTTTTCATTGCCTTGCCTCTCATGAGTTGCTTGAGCCTTCTTCTCAAGCTTGGTAGGACACCCCGAAGCAAAGTGTCCTATATCTCCACACTTGAAGCACTTGATGTGAGTCAAATTTCTTTTCTCATTTTGATTCTTGCTCATCATCTTGGCATCTTGAATTTGCATGGGATGCCTTGCTCTACCACCCCTTCTTGTTTTCTTTTTCTTCTTCATCAAGTCACCATCATCTCCATGGTTGATCTTGATTTGCTCTTGGGGTGTCTTATCTTGCTCAACTAGTGGCTTTGGTTGAGGTTTTACTTGTTGCTTCACCAATTGCTTGGTTGGACACATTGAGGTGAGATGACCCCAAGTGCGGCACTTGAAGCACTTGACATGCTTGAGCCTCTCTTCTTCCTTCATCTTCTTTAACTTCTCAATGTTTGGGCAACCATTAGCAAGATGTCCCGCTTCATGGCATCGATAGCACATGGAATGCGAGAGCTTCTTTTGGAGTAGCCTCTTTATCCTCTTTTCTTGCTTTCTTTCACCCTTTGTCATTTTCTTCTTGAAGCCAAGGCCACTTTTGTCACCAATGTTTCTTTGAGTCTTCATCATATGCTCAAAGGTGACTTTTGAGTTGTAGCACCTCTCTAACTTGTTGCTCAAATTCTTCACTTCACTTTTGAGCTCATTGTTCTCCTTCAAAAGGTTAGTCTCACACGACATAGAAGTAGAACAAGCATTTAATTGTGAAGAACATGGCATATATAATAAATCATCACAAGAGGTGGATACATGCTTTTTGCCTACATCACAAGGGTTAGTAATATGTGATTGATCATTTGACCCAAATAATGAGCTCTCACTAGTTTTGGTTTCTTCATTAGAAAGTTTCTTAGTGAGTAAAGCATGTTCTTGTGCCAAGTTATCATGAGCAACACTAAGTTCCTCATGAGCCAATTTTAGCTCCTCATGTGAACAAGTAGTAACATAAAGTAGATGCTTTTGTTGTTCACATGTGGTTTTTAGAAATGAGTTTTCATTTTTCAATTTACTTGTTTTTGCCATCTCATTTCTTAAGGCCTTTGAGAGTTTATATAGAAGCTCAAAATTTGGACCATCACAATCAACAACAAAACCACCAATAGATACCTTAGTGTCACCATGTGATGATATTGATGAGCTTGTTGAGGCATCACTCTCATAGCCATCATCTTCACCATCAAGTGTGCATGGAGTAGAATCATTGCTTGCATCACTTGTGACATTATCATCATTCTTGTCAAGTGATCTTGTGGCATGATCATCATCATCATCATCACTTGACATTGAGGTGGAGCAATCCTCCACAACCACCTCGTTGTGGTCATGCTCAACATCCTCATGTACCTCCATCACTATGTGATCATCCTTCTTGAATTTTCCATCATCCCAAATTGAGGAGCCACAATAGTGATGCTTGAGCGCCGTCCACATGCTATGTGCACTTGAGAGACCCCTCACCTTGTCAAAAATCTCATCAGTCAAAGCTTTGATTAGATAAAACTTAGCTTGTGCATCAAGTGTTCGGCAATCCTTTTGAGCTTGGGTACAGTTACCACACCCATCCAAGTCATGAGAAAAGCCAACAACTATGATCCACCAAAACTTAGGGCCAAGAGCACGAAAATGATCAAGCATGTGATTTTTCCACCGTGCATAGTGAGTGCCATCAAAAATGTGTTCCACACAATCATCTAGCCCATAAGCCGCCATCCTCTCGGGTCGGTGAAGACCACAAATGAGAGACCCGGCTCCGATACCACTTGAAGGGTCGAGATGGCGGACTAGAGGGGGGGTGAATAGTCCTTTCTAAAACTTAAACGCGTTGGCTAAACGAAACAAATGCGGAATTAAACTTATCGGTCTAGCCAAGACTACACCCCTCTATCTAAGTTCTCTAGCACCTTGCAAAGATCCTAATTAAGCAACTAAGGTGCTAAGCTTACCAAGAGCTCACCTAAACAATTCTAGAGCAAGGTCACACAAACCTATGCACTAGTACTTTGCCAACCGAGGGAGCTCCTACACAACTAGCGAAGCAAAAGCACAAAGCTCCTAAGCTCACTAGCAATGCTCAATAACAAGGCAACCAATGCCAAATTAGAGAGCACAAAAAACTTAGCTACACAAAATAAGCAATGTGACTAACAAGGTTACACAAACCGAATTAGCCAAGCAAAGGGGATACTTCTAGCTACACAAGCAAGAAGATATCTAGCTAGCTATACAAGCACAACTAGAACAAGAGCAACTACACAAGCAAGATATATATATGAAAGTAAATACAAGCTTGTGTTGCACGAAGGCAAACCACCGAGAAGAGTAGACAATGTTGACACGGTGATTTTCTCCCGAGGTTCACTTGGTTGCCACCAAGCTACGTCCCCGTTGTGTCGACCAACACTTCGTGGTTCGGCGGCTAATCGATCACACACCGAGCCTCTCAAAAGGCACCGCAAGAACCCACCATCAAGTGTGGTAGCTCAATGACACGCTCAACTAGAGTTGCTCTTCGCGATCCCCGCGGGGTGAGCACAATCCCCCTCACAAAGCTTCTCCGGAGCCTCGCACAATCTTCTTGCGAGCTTCGACGGAGCCACAAGCCACCAAGCCGTCTAGGAGGTGGCAACCTCCAAGAGTAACAAGCACCACCGGCTTGCAACACGAACACCTAGTGCCACTCAAGCAATCCTCACGATGCAATCGCACTAGAATCACTCACTCGCTTATTGATTCGCAATCTAGCAAGCACAAGTAAGTTAGAGGCTCTCCTAGCACTCCCAAAGCATGGACACTAAGTCCCAAGGGTGCCAAGCTACGGCCAAGGCCGGCCACCACTTCTATTTATAGCTCCACAACGAAATAGAGCCGTTACCCCTTCACTGGGCGAATTTCGGGACGACCGGACGCGGTGGTCGAAACCGACCGGACGCGGTGGTCAGTAGCGTGCTCCAACGGCTAATTTTCGCGCGTATAAACTTGTATTGACCGGACGCGGTGGTCACTAACGGGACCGGACGCGGTGGTCGCAGCGAAACAGCGAACAGAGAGGTTCCAGCAAGCTCCCGAAGTGACCGGACGCGTCCGGTCATCACTGACCGGACGTGGTGGTCACTTTCGCCCACGAAAAACACTGACCGGACGCGGTGACCGGACGCGCAGGTGCTGACCGGACGCGTCCGGTCTCGAGTCCGGTCACAGACCACTCTTCGGTAAAACGGCGATATCTCTTAGCTCCGAACTCCGATTTCGATGATCTTGGACATTTTGGAAAGCTTACTCAGAGGGCTACCCAAACCACTAAAGCACTTGATCCAGTTCACAATAGATCAAAGCAGTATTCCACTCCAAGAGCCATCCTAGTGTCCGGAGAACACCGAAAAAACTTTCTCTCTTCTCCAACTTGATCAATACCAACTCCAACACCTTCTCCTTTGCAAATGTGCCAACACCACCATGTGTAAAACACCATGTGCATGTGTGTTAGCATTTTCATAAACATTTTCAAAGGGTTAGGCACTCCACTTGCCTCGCCACTCGATCCTAGCACGTATGCAAAGTTAGATCGCTCAAGTGGCACTAGATGACCGATATGCAAACAAGTTTGCCCCTCTTGATAGTACGGCCATCTATCCTAAACCCGGTCATCAACTTCTCTACATACCTATGACCGGTGAAATGGAAATGCCCTAGGTTATACCTTTGCCTTGCGCATTCCACTCCATCTCCTCCGACATTGATGCAACACATGCACCAACCATATCACAAATGATATGATCCACTTCATATCATCATGTGACCTTGGTCCATCGATCTTGACCTCACTTGCTCTTCACCATTGCATTGGTCCATCGGCGCCAAGTCTTGCTCAAGCTTCACCGCCTCACGGTCCATCGCTCTAAAGCCTCTGACTTGCCCTTCACACTTGCAACCGGTCCGTCGAGCCAAGCCTCATCTTGATCTTTGCCACCTTGGTCACATGACTCCATGTCATGTCTCATATGCAATGAGCTCCTTCATGACACCATTACCTGTGGACTAATCCCTGTGTATCTCACATTAAACACAATTAGTCCACCTAAGGTTGTCACTCAATTACCAAAACCAAACATGGACCTTTCAGTATGGGCATGGGCAATACTTGAGACGCTCCAGTCTGACTACCTGTGACTGGTGGCTGCATAGACGATAAAGGACCCCTCGTGCTACGTGATGCCGTTGCACCAGCCCGCCCGCCGGTGCTCCTTGCAAATAAGACTGTTGCACCAGCCCGCCCGCCGGTGCTCCTTGCAAATAAGACTGTCCTCATGGTGGCCTCCCATATCTTTGTGATAAAAATGAAGACCGGTGCATGCAAGATAGATGAAGAATATGATGTTTATATTCCTTCCAGCGTATTAATAACATTTAATGTGTAGTAACAGCGGTGCGTAGCGACTATTCAGTCTCAAATGTAGGGTCACTGGAATGCAAAATTACTCAGCACTGCTATATTGCTGGTCTTAATTAATACATGCATTTGGTGCAGAATAATACTACCGTAATCGCAGTGGTAAAGATTATGGGCATAAATAGACGCAAAACACAACTTGCATGTAGTGTATATTTCGGAACAAGCAGGAACAGCCATGCAGTGGTATATGGTTATATTAATGACGCCGCCCAACACATCAGTAAAAAGTAGGCACGTCCATCGGACGTATGAGTAATGCTAAAAAAATATTCTGTTGATTTGTTTAGCAAGACGAATGGCCCGACCATCCTGAGCTATAGGGCAGCAAATACAGGACGCACTGTGGGGCTTTTTTTGCGCTACGTGATTCTGCAGGAATACATAGCGTGTGTTAGTGCAGACGGTCTAAGGGGGTGTTTACTTCCTCCTATAAATTTTCATACCGTCACATTGGATGTTTGGACACATACATAGAGTATTAAATGTAGATGAAAAAATAACTAATTACACACATTGCGATAAATTTACGAGACGAATTTTTTAAGCATAATTAATCCATGATTTGACAATGTCGTACTACAGTAAACATGTGTTAATGATGGATTAATTATGCTTAATAAATTCATCTCACGGTTTTCAGGCGAGTTATGTAATTAATTTTTTATTAGTATCCGAACACCATTTCCGACATTCATAAAACATTCAATGTGACACTCTAAAATTTTTCACCCTAGGAACTAAACACCCCTAAGAGGCTGGCGATGTGGAGGGGAGAGAACGTAGAAAAAACAGCCGTAAATCTACTGGATCTGACCGAACTAGCACAGTGCGCACGCTGCCGCTGCGCCCGTTATGAACAGTGAAGAAATTATTTTAAATTCGTCTGAGAAAAAAACAAACAAACAAAAAATGAAAGTGCGTCATGAAGAGGTGGCGTAAAAAAATTCATGGCTGAGGGATACTTATATGACCCACTCTAGTAAGGGCCGGTTTAGTTGCAAAAAATTTAGCAAAATGACACTGTAGCAAATTTCGTTGTTATTTGATAATTAGTGTCCAATCATGGTCTAATTAGGCTTAAAAGATTCGTCTCGTCCATTTCGTCTAAACTGTGTAATTAGTTTTATTTTTTATCTATATTTAATGCTTCATGCATGCGTCAAAGATTCGATGTGACGAAAAATATTGAAAAATTTTACAAAATTTTTTACAACTAAACAAGACCTAAGTTATACCGCTGCAAACATTTTTTCAATTTTTTATGTGTACTCGCCTGACGATTTGGCTGTCCTCCTTGAGGACGCCCCTAATACACTCACAATGCAAAAACTAGTAGCAGTTTCTATAGGCTAGAACTCTGTACCGAGAAACTATATTTCACAATGCAACTATTCTATCCTACTGTCTTTCAATAATTTATCAACTCTCTTCCTCGGATCCTTTGCTCCAGCTTTCTTCCTCCTCGCTCACCCGATGAACAAGTGTCAGGTCGTGTTTTTTTGGTTGTCTTCTTGGTGTGCGCGCAGAGATGCAGCACAGCAACGAGCGCCTCTACCGCGGCTAGGAGCTCGACGAACTTGCAACGGGATCCGCTAGGCGGCGTTCGCGCGGATGGGCGAGCTTGGCGGCGCTAGAAGGGCACGGCGAGCTCTGCGGGCGCCTGGGCTCGCGTGAGTCTAGGCGCAGCCTCAAGTACGTCTTCGTCTTCGTCTGGGCGTCTGGCACGCCATCACAGGCTACTGGGGCGTTGTGCGACCAGGCACCGCCGGCATGGAGCAATACATCTCCAGGATGCAGTTCCAAGATCTCGCCAGGCGTGAGCTCCCTGCCAGCGGCCGTGCAAGCGAGGCAGGCGTCGAGCGGCCACGGCCAGACCTCCACGGCTTCGAGCAGCCACGAACGGGGAGGCATGCGTCCAGCCAGCGGCAATGGGGAAGAAGGTGCATGGGATCTGGGAGGTTGGATGGAAACTACCACCGTCTTCCCTAGCGCGGACGAGCATCGTTTCTTCCGCATCCATGCAAGAGTAGACGTCGAGTCTATGTTAGACTCGGTTTCATGTGTTTTCCTCTCTTTCTTCAATAAATACAGTGTTACATCAGCAAAAATTAATAAATAGAGGAATATTAAATAGCCATAGAAACTATAGTAGAGTCTGCATTGGGAGTGTCCTAAATGCTGAGGTAGAGAAGAGATGAAAGAAGAGAGAGGAGAAGCGGGTTGTAAGCTTACAGCTGGCTTAGGCATAAGAAAAAAAAACTTTGTGAGATAGACAAGTGGGCCATGTATTAATAGTGAAGATGTAACTACTGTATGGGTGGGCTGAGAGATAGACTGCAAGGATTCATATAGCCAGCAGCCGGCTAAATTATTAGCCTTGCTCTAAGCTGCGTTGGGAACGTTTTTTCGCGGCTTCCGTGTGGCTGGACCCACAGTTTTCTTTTCGTTGCAATTAGGGATCTGTTTGGTCGTTGACCATAACTTGCCATGTATGTCACAGGTTAATTGTTGGGGGAGGCCTTAAAGTCTGCCCCCCTCTCCTACTAATCGACCAACGTTTCGCCCTCGAGGGATAAAAGGCATATCGACGAAACAAGTGGTCGCGCCAGAAGGGCGCAAAAGCTTCTGACTAGCGTTTCGCCCGTATGGGTCGGATCGGCCATTGACGAAACGACTGGCGATTGGGTTTGGTCGTTTTCGCCCTTGGTTTTAGGATGAAAACATAAAAGCCATCGGCCGGCGGCTTCACCCGCTTGAGCCGGATGACACAATGACGATACCTGCGGTGAAAGGATCATTAGCAAAGCACGGTGTTAGGAGGAACTTTTCGGCAGGCCAGTAGCTAATCATTATATAGTGACATATCGACTTGCGGGTTTTTCGTCGTCTCTGGCCCGTCGTCCTGCTAGGAGGGCCCGACAACCTTCCATGGGGGCCCGAACGAAGGAGGCCAACCCGAGGAAGGTGTTTTTCGAGGGAGGCCAAATGCGGGTTGAACCAAAGGCGCCTCCAGGGAAGAGGAATATGCTCGCGTATCGTAGTAGTTAGGAGGGCATTTTGGTCCTTGTAAAAGATACGGTCGTGTATAAATGGAGCTCCACGAGAGCATTGTACAAGGGGGGATGGAACCCTGGTTCCTTGATTAATACATACATACCTTTCGCCCCTCCATGGTTCAATTCCGTTCCTTTCATTCTGTTTTATTGTGCTCTCGGTAGTTTGAGCAACAGGATGGTGCTCGAAGGCTAAGGCCTAGAACAACATTAATCATATCGTAGTTTTTATTAAAAGTTGTTTGGTTCACTATCATAAGTATGGCGCATCATACTTGTTTTAGCATCATGTTCCACACATCATAGACTTATTGTCGTACCAAACTTTGCACAAGTGTAGTTTTGATTTTGCTCACCATATTTTCTATGGCAGCCATAGTATGTCAAAAAAAATTAAGCGTGGCAAAGTATGGCATTTGGCACCAACCAAACAAACCCTAGATTCCAAAATGGAATGGAATTCATCCTATAGACGAAAATTCGCCATAGATACAGGATGAAGTTGTCCATCCGAAACGATGGGCCAAGACTAACCAATCCAACCCACTTGAACAATGTGAAGTGTTGTCTCCTGTGCGGGCAAGCTCAAGGATAGTGTGGCGGTCTCTGGTGAGGGCGTGGGTGTGGAGGCCCAAGGGTGTATGAAGGACCTCTGGCGAGGACACTAAATCAAACACTGCGACCTTCATTCGTTGGCTCAGGGAAGCTCGATCGAGTAGGCAACAGTTTAGGGAAGAGGCAGGGCAGAGATGTGAACTAGCATGGAGAAGCTCGAGCAGTCATCAACGACAGCAACATGGGAATGCACGAAGAGACCTAGGGCAAGGGTGACTCACATGTATGGGGGTGAGCAGCGGCTAATCTAAAGACACGGGAGAAACTAAGGCCGTCAAAAGAAAAAGGATGAAAAAAATATGTACAAATAAAATGGCATGTAGGACTCGTTGATAGCCTTGGCTAACAGTGTTAAAATCTACATCATCACAACACTCTCGTCGTAGCAAACAAGAAACAGAGGTGAACCTAACCTCTCAGCCAAACACGGAGCTAAGACTATCTCATAAAGAAAAGGACAAAATCATCTAATCTCATGTTAAACCAAATATACTTTTTTAGCGTGCATGTGCCTCCCTAGATGAAAACGTCCCACGTGCATATGTTACCGCTTCCTAGTCCAAGCTCAACCCCGCCGCATGGGAGGTACAAGTGTGATAGAACCTTGTCATCGTATCAAAGAACGAATTTTTACTGCGTACGGTGCTTCCTATACTTTCCAGAAGCTTTTGTAAGACTGTAACCCACCCACCTGTCTCTGTGACTAGGGCCTTGTTTAGATGTACCTTAAAAGTTAGAATTTTTTCACTCTCTCTTCGTCACATCAATCTTTGGACCTATGCATGAAGTAGTAAATGTAGGTAAAAAAATAACTAATTACACAGTTTAGTTGGAAATCACGAGATGAATCTTTTAAGTCTAGTTGGTCCACGATTGGATAATATTTATCAAATAAGACGAAAGTGGTACTATTCATCAGGTTCAAAAACTTTGCAATCTAAACGCGGCCTAGGAGTATTTCTCTCAAATTAGACAAGGGTCGGTTTAGTTGCCAAAAATTTGGTAAAATGGCACTGTAGCCACTTTCGTTGTTATTTAGCAATTAGTGTCCAATCATGGTCTAATTAAGCTTAAAAGATTCGTCTCGTCTATTTCGTCTAAACTGTATAATTAATTTTATTTTTTATCTATATTTAATGCTTCATGCATGTATTAAAGATTCGATGTGACGGAGAATCTGAAAAATTTTGCAAAATTTTCTGGAAACTAAACAGGCCCCAGCATCCAATATCACGGTCTATCACGCCACAGATCTATTGACGGAATACTAGGGTCAGGGACTTCTAGAAGGGTCTAGTCAACGGCTGGGCCAGAGGCAAACTCTGCAGCAGCAGTAGTGTACTGCACATGCTGCACTGCACTGTCCGCCTCAATTGAGCGCCGATGGCTCGTGGTGTGTGTGTCAATGTGTCATGTGCGTAACTTTCGGTGAGGCACCGAGAGTAAGGGGGTGTTTAGTTCCTAAAAATTTTCGCTCAAAACATCACATCGAATCTTATGGCACATACATGGAGCATTAAATGTAAACAAAATAAAAAACTAATTGCACAGTTCACCGTAAAATCGCGAGACGAATCTTTTAAGCCTAATTAGTCCATTATTGATCAGTAATTGCCAAATAAAACAAAAAAGCTACAGTAGCCGAATCCAAAAAATTTTACAAACTAAACACCCCCTAATTTTTCACAGCCTCTCACTTTCTGATGAGGACATGGTGAATTGGTGACACGGGCGGGCCTAGGAAAATCCCCACAGACAATGACATCGTAGTGAGCCATCAGCCATGGAAAAGGCTCCGCCCTCCGACATTGTGCAATTCGCCCGTGATTGTGTACTCTACCATTCTCTTGCGGTTCCGCTCAGTCTTTGGGATGTGTCGCTGACTAGCTACCGAGCGTCTATTCGAGTCGCAGGATTGCCAGCAGCTTTGGTACTCCTAGGTCCGTAGCAGCTAGTGACACATGGAAAGCGTGCGAATGCGGCGCAAGAATTTCTAGTCTTTTTTTTAGCATCGCGAAGAACCAGGATTCCGGACAGGCTTCCTTCTGTCGTCAGTGGCCACGCACGCACGCGCTCTTGTTTGTTGACGTTTGACCGATGCTGTGGGCAGTGGACTGGGGGATCGACCACGCGAGATCTCTGGCCGGCCCGGCCGTGCCAAACTTTCTCCATTCGCAAGCGAACCATCCATCCCAGCCAGATGTGTCAACCAGCGAACCCAGCGGATGAAATCGGTTCAGCATCCCTGAAACCAAACCCAGCCAGGAGAGTCAAAAATGAAAGGCGGACCAGGACTGAAGTGGAGCAGAGGAAGCCTCATCTGAAAATCTCCCAACCTCCACATTAAACACAGGCACACCAACAATCCACTCCACATAAATATCCAAATTCTGTGATAGTATATCGAGTCATGATTCATTTCCTATTCCGTGGACTTGCTCAAAATTAAATGGCCAGGCGATGCAGCAGGCTGGCAACAGATGGTCGCAACAAACGCCACCTGCTAGTCGAGCGGGTCGCCGGGCCGGTCTACCGCTCAGGAAACGAAGTTATTTTCCCCTCTTTTAATCTATTATTATTAATCAACACAGCATTGTTGTGTTGGACTTGTCAGGCAGTTGATGTGTGTACTCCATCCAGTTCGTCCTGATCGACGTCTCTTATTACTGCAAAAACGATGCCAATTCACAATGGAAAAGCAGCACAAGAAAGGGGGAAATAAACACAATAATTTCAGCATTGCGGCGGGCAGAACACGTACACGACGCCCGCTAGGTAGGGTTGACGTGCGTGCTCCCGGGCCTTCCGAGCGTCCGCCCGCCAGGCTGCTGCTGTGTGGTGCACCCAGTGCTTCTTGCCTTGAAGTGTCAACGTCCTCCTTTGAGTGAGTCGCCCGTGCGCATAGCTAGTTTGACGACGGATGGGGGCCTTGTTCTTGTTGTTACGCGTGGCGTGGCCGACGCCCGACGGAGAAACTTTCGTCAAGGGACTGCGGCCGCAATGTGTTGACCACGACGTCGATCGTAACTCTTTTTTGTTTGTTTGTTTTTACCGTAGCTCGATCAATTGTCAGTGCATCACGGACTGGCCGCGGAACAACAGATCATTATTCAAGTTCTTATCACAGCCACCAAGAGATCAGTCTTTGGGATCGTGGCTGTGGCATGGGCCATGGGGCCGGGGACCCCCGACACGATCTCCGCAAGAGCAACATCCAACTGTGGTGGTCTTCTCCGCTGGCGCTGGACCAACCGATCGATCTTATCCCAAGCGTATGTCGTAGTAAATCCACGCAAGTGGGATGAAATTAATTTAAAACTAGAGGCGACGTCCGACGTGTCAATGAGTCATCCTTGTGCTACCGACAAAACTCGGCCAGTACAAGCAGCTAGCAGGACGGGGACCGGCCGCCGGCGGTGCTGTCCTGTCCCGGGCTCCGCCAATCGATCATGCGAGTGACCAGCATGACACCAAGAATTAATCTCAGTTGTTACTTGTTTGGCCTGAAAGGGCAGTGTGGTTGCCTGGTTGGTACAGTGGATTATATGATCCGAGAGAAGAGAACGAAAGGTGACCGTTCTCATCACAACGCGGAACGATTGTCACCTGCTGCTTTTCGGCGTGTGCGCGAGTAGGGCTGAGATCGAGACTGAGAGCGTCTGATCCGACGACTCTGACCTGATGAGAGCTGCCCCGTTGAATGATTTCGGCTCTGTTCGTTGGGGCTTATCAGCCAAAATCAGTCAACCATAAAACAGTGTTTTATCTCATAACAAATCAGCATCAGCATTAACATTAATAAAAAATACAGCCAGTCGAACGTGAAACCACCTTAGCTTTCAATATTGATCATTGGCTTTGGGAGTGGAGTATATATATGTTGCAATTGCCCGTACGCCAATGTTTTCGATGCGAAACCACAGCTAGCAGTGCTGTCCATTTCCAATAATAAAGTGTACTCAACGAACTATGGGGTACTCCGTACTACTGATGCTCATCACTGACGATCTACCAGCAGCTGCGTGGACGCCTCAACGTACAAAAGCTCTATGATGATCCCCTCTCGCACACGTACAAATACTCCGATCATATGAGCTTCTGGAGCTAGTGCAGGGTCAGGGTGAACAGGCTACGGTAACGTCACTCCAGTCTACTGTACACTCTACAAGAACTTTCCTTTTCCTTGTCAAGTACTACTACAGGCTTCGTCATGTTGCGAGATCGATCGAGATGAGAAAGATAGGACGCAACTGTGTTTGGTTGCTCCTTCTAAAATTAAGTTCCTATCACGTCGAATATTTGGCACTAATTTGGAGTACTAAATATAGACTATTTATAAAAACCAATTGCACAGATTGTGACTAATTTGCGAGACGAATCTATTAAACATAATTAGTGCATGATTTGACATTTGACGATGTAGTGTTAAGTAAACATGTGTTAACAATGGATTAATCAGGCTTAGTAGATTCGTCTTACGAATTAGTCACGACTTCTGCAATTAGCTTTGTAATTATCTCATGTTTAGTCCCAGCGGATTAGCCTCCGAACATCCGATGTGACAAGAAAACTAAACTTTAATCCCTGATGGCTCCCAAACAAAGTCCAGATTATTGGGTGCCCGCCGACTGGCCCATACCGTGGTTTCTCATCGCATGGACAGGCGGGGAGATAGAGAGCCGGGCAGGCACGCAGTCTACGTCACTAAACGTTAGTAGGGTCACATCGAATGTTTGACATTAATTTAAAGTATTAAGCATAGATTAATTACAAAACCCTTATATAGATTGGAACTAATTTGCAAAACGAATCTATTAAGCCTAATTAGTCCGTGATTTGACAATGTAATGCTATAGTGAATCTATAGTAAACATATGCTAATAATGGATTAATTAGACTTAATAGATTCGTCTCGCTAATTAGTCACGGCTTCTGTAGTTAGTTTTATGATTAGCTTATATTTAATCCTTCTAATTAGTATAAACATTCGATGTGACACCTACTAAATTTTAGTCAGGCTGCTGCATGCGTGCACGTTTGTTTCCTCCCGTTCCCGAAACGTCTGGAATTCAGTTTGTGGCTTGGTGTGGCGAGAGGAACCGATCGATCTTGACTGCCTGCACAAGCCGTCCTCCGTGGACCGTGCCGATCCGCCGTTTACGTCCACGCATGGACACACCAGCAGGCCACTACATTGTCGACTAAGCCTGCTACACTGCTAGTCAGGACAACTCTAATTAAGCTAGGAGTGTTTTTGTTTTGATAAGCATATATAAGCTACGACTGTAGTGGTCGAATCTCTAAATTCGCAAATTAACTCTGGCCCTGAGGAACGCCCATGTGGTCTATGGTAGAGTACTAGATCGTTTGCAAATAATATGCAACGCGTGGTGCCGTGCTAGCTGGTGCTGCTATAGTGCTATTTGTGCATATAAATGTTTCACCGAAACTCTTGCGGATTTCTCGATTCATGCGTGGGGACAGAGCAATTTCCCTGCATCACGGACACAGAGCGACGTAAGACTGTCCGCACCGCGACCCTCTAAATCAGCGGACGAACCGGCTGCAGCGGGTACGCTATCGCGTACGCTACGCGCGCGGACGAGCCGGCCGTCCGCTATTCCCAGCGGACTCGCGGACGTCCGCTACCCGCGCGTGGGGCCCGCCGAGCGAGCGAGCAGAGAGGGGGAGGAGAAGGGAGAGAGGGAGAGAGCAGAGGGAGGTGGAGGGACGCGCCGGAGCCCATGGCCGCCCGCCGCGAGCTCGTGGCCGCCCACGCCCAGACACCGTCACCTCACAGCTCGGAGTCGCCTCGCCAGCGCCGCCACGCCCCGGCCGAGGTTGCGCCGCCCGTCCATGCTCGCGAGCGCGGCGCCGCGGAGCCCCGCAGCAACGCCGCCGCGGGCCGCGGACGGAGAAAGAGCGGCCGTCGACGCCGCGCCTCTGCTCCGGAGCCGCCGCCCTCGGTGCCCGACCTTCCGTAGCCCGGAGCCGCGCGCCCTCGCCGGGGCCCGCGAGCCGCGCCCCTCGGAGCCCGGAGCCGCGCGCGCTCGCCGGCGCCGGAGCGCGCCCTCGCCAGAGCTGCCGCGCGCGCTCGCTGGAGAGGGAGGTGGAGGACGGGGAGAGGGCGAGCGGTGGTGCGGGGAGAGGGCGAGCGGTGCGGTTGAATGGATAAAGGAGGAGAGGAGAAAAAGAAAAGAAAAGAAAAGGAAAGAGAAAAAGGGAAAAAAGAAAAAAGGAAAAAAATATGACAAGTGGGTCCCACAGTGGATAGAGGATGATATAGAGTATGGATGAGTGCGGGAGAAATTGATATAGAGGATGGAATCTCGATGACCAGGACGGAATATTCCTTTTAGAGGATGAATTTAGAGTACGATGAGTGCGGATAGCCAAGGCCAGTCCCAGAGACAATAAAAGTTTCACGAAAACGGAGAGAGTTTTATGGGATGAAATTTTTCTGTATTATTTATAAAATATGGATACATTGATAACAAAACCATGAAATCTCCACTGAAACTGGCCTAACACATGCATGATGGGCTATCTCATCTGGTCCAGGTGCCAAACACCGTGAGAACGTCCTCGATGGCAAATTCAAATAGCTAGCTAGACCAGGCTCGAAAATAATAAACAAAGAATACTAGTGCAGAGTTATTTGAGCTGTGAGAGAGTTACTTGTGGAAGATCATGCTAGACTAGCTATTTATGAGTCGCTAACTATTTGATCTCTCTTTAATAGTGAATAGTAAAATTCTTTCTAGACTAGTTATTTAGGCCCTATTTGATTTCTGAATCGTTCAGTTTAACTTCCATCACATCAATGTTGCAAATGCATGAAGTACTAAATGTAGACTAATTGCATGCATGTCGGCACAGATTAGGAGTAATTTACGAGACGAATCTATTAAGCCTAATTAATCCAAAATTAGAAACTTTTTATTAAATAAGACGAAAGTGCTACAGTGTTTGTTAAACTTTAACACCTCTAACAAAAACAGACCCTTAGGGACATTATCAATCACCCTGTTCGGCTGAGCTTATCAGCACGGCTTATCAGCCGTGGAACAGTATTTTTCTCTCACAGCAAAACAGCCACAGCCGACTTATAAGCCGCAGAAACAGCCTACCGAACAGGGTGAATCTTTACAGTCGGCAGACAGTAAAGATGGCTCTACACCACTACTACTGCCCTAGCCTACTACCGAGCTGCACGCGGCGCGAATGGCCGGCTGCATCGCGGCTCTCAGAGTCAGAGCACACGCGGTGCATGTGCATGCCGGGGAGTGCGGAGCTCGTGGCGCACGCGCCCCGCGGCCCTCATGCCGGAGTAGTATTTTTCCACCAAACCCGTGTGGACGTGGCTGCCGGGGAGCCGCAGAAGCCCGCGGTGGGGGCAGGCGGGCCGCGCCCGCGTTTCAGCCGGACACGCGCGCCCGGGCGCGTGAGTTGCTCGAGAGCGCGGGGCCCAATCTGGAGTCGCCGCGTCCTGGCAAGTGGCGAGCGCGGATCCCGTGGACCGTGGTCGGACGACGCGACGCACTATGGCATGGTCCGGTGTCCCGACCTTCGGGGTGGGTCTGCCGTGCACTGCAACTTGTGTGTTTCTCATCTACTCCCTCCGTCAAAAAAAAAAACATAACATTCTAGCACAGTGTCATAATATAGTATCTCAAGTTTATTAATTATAGATAAAAAATATTAATATTTATGATATCAAATAAATATCATTAGATTCATTACGAAATGTATTTTCTTAATAAATTAATTTGAAGTCATAAATGTGAATAGTATTCACTAGAAATTTAGTCAAACGTAAACTACTTTTATTGACACGTAACCCGTAGTTGCATGTTTTCTTGGACGGAGTGAGTATTATACTCCTCCTCTGCGTGCTCCGGGCACCAAAATCGAAACAAGTTAAGTACTCGCTCTGTCCCAAAAAAGATGTAATCCTAAGATTCAAATCTTGTCTCATAAAGAATGTAATTCTGTGTTTTAACCAACTTTTTCAAGTGGGACCCACCCAATAAAAAACAACCAAAAAACCACCACATGACTCATGGCATTTTATAATGTAAAATATTTGAACTTGTGGAGAATTCTCTAGATACAAAGATTACTTTCTATGGAACTCTCTAGAATATAGCAGGGGTACATGAGTAATTTTATATCTCCGCTAATCTAGCCTCGAAATTTGAGATTTCCATTCTTTCTGGGACAGAAGGAGTATCTCCGTATCGGATTTAGAAGTCGTTTAGGACAGTGACACGGTCTCCAAAATACAACTTTGACCTCTTGTTTTTATAAAAAATATTTATGGAAAGTGATATATGTATACTTTTATGAAAGTATTTTTTAAGACAAATCTATTCATATAATTTTTATATTTGCAAACTCAACAACTTAAAAGTTATTGATGATTTATATTTCCAATATTTGATCCAAACCTTATCTAAAACGACTTCTAAATCCGATACGGAGGAAGTACGCACAGGAGGTGCTAATTAACTAATCAGAGTGTGATTCTATTGATTGAGTAAAACACGTGGTGAGAGCGGTACATTATAAAGAGGTACAAAACCGCACTCGCTTACCAGGAACTTTGATCATGCAGTTCATACTAAACTTTTTGTTCTAGAAACTAGGCTACGAATTCACTTTTTTTTTTTGCAGTGGATGCTACGAATTCGCTTTTTTTTTAGCAATGTTACGAATTCACGTTTTTTTAGCAATGTTACGAATTCACGTTTGCTCCCGTTTCTGGTAAGCGAGCAAACGATGGGCCAGGCCCATTTTGAAGAAGAGATGGCGCCTAGCCTTAAATGGGCTGAATTTGTGAGCTTTTGACACATTATGCGCAACTTCTTCTGACATTAAAACGCGGTCCCTGAAAAGAGCAATTAACTTCCTCTAAAAAAAAGAGCAATTAACCTCAAACAATGTTCTCTTCGAGAAAAAAGACACCCAACCTCAAACATGAACTAATCGAATCACAAACATGAACCAATCGAATCACATGATTCAGGATGGCAACGGGTACGTATCCGACGGGTAGTGCTCACCCGTACCCGCACCTGCAAAATTTTACCCGTCGGGTTACCCGTACCCGCATGCGGGTAAAAAAATAGTTCCATACCCGTACCCGCCGGGTAATTCTCACCCGACGGGTAACCCGTACCCGATAGCATACCCGAAAATTACCTAAAAATATCAAATAGTCACGTACAAAAATAAATCATTCTAAGCTTCCAACAAGTTACAAACATGTTAACAAACATTATTAGCATCATTACAACAATGACAATCTATTAGAAATATAGTGGATGTCTCAATGAGCCAAATTCATGACTTATATGCGCTAAAATAACTGAGTTTGGCTAGTTATTTTTCGGGTATGTCTTACCCGCGGGTATGTGGGTATGGGTAGTATACATCCGCACCCGTACCCGTCCTACCCGATGGGTATAGGATTTTGCCCAATAACGTACCCACGGATAAAAAAATCATCCCATATCCGCCTCTTTATCGGGTAATACCCGTCGGGTACTCGAGTTTCGGATATCCATTGCCATCTCACACATGATCGTTCGTAAGCTTCTGTTTACTTGTTGGAACTTGAAAATTAAGGTGAACACGGATGATTTTCTTTCTTTGTGAACCTGGAAAATACTGGAGAGCTCTAGCTCGCGTGGAACTTCCGTTCCTGAAACATTTGAAAACGTGCGTGCACGATGCTTATACCATCCTGAAGCCACGAAGATGTATATATATAAGGTTTTTTTTTTCTCGAATACGCAAAAGACTTGCGTATCATTGTATTAAGAAGAAGAGTTTGACAAACATACAACGCGCTTGTAAGAGCGCCGGAGGTCAACACAGCCGTAGCTGGACCATCCTAACGGAAAATCACTAGGTCGATATTACATAAAGAAACAACCGAAGTTGGCGTCAGGCACGACCTACAAGGTGGCCTTGCGCCTTCGCGGCTGAGCGGCCGGGAGGAGCGCGTCCAGCGCCTCGGCCTCTTCCGCAGTCATGTCGCCACCGAGGAGCTTTTCATACTTCTCGATCGCCGACGCGGAAGGAGCTTCGCCCGGCTTGATATAGCCCATACGCTTCATGATCAAGACCTCCCCCGCTTGGAGGCAGGAACTTGAGAGAGTGGCTGAGCTGCCAACCGCCTGCTCCGCTTTGGCAGTCTAGGCATAATGGGGGGCTGCTTTGGAGGCTCACGAATGAGAGGAGAGTCCCTCTTAGTCATCACTTCGCTGGTGAAGCAGTCGAGGCGGCGCTGAAAGGTGTCGTCGCTGACCTCACTAGAGGGGGTCTCCAATGGCTCCGGGCTGGGTGGGTCAGCCGCCGTCGATGAGCCCCCCGCCCATTGGATGGCGCGCGGAGGGGGGGGTCCTCAACACGCCGAAGTCCGTTGCTGTTGGGTCCTCGTCCGCCAGTAGGGCGGCCGACATTTTCAAGGCCTCATTCTCGAGCGGGGTGGCCACGGGAGGTGACACCGCGCGCTCAGAGGAAGGCCCCGTGATGAGCCGAGTGCTGGCGATCGAGGCTGCGAACTCCTCCAACATCGGGTCCGCCGTGATGTCGCGAACATACGCGGCGCCTGGGCACAACGTCAGTGTCAACGGGTCGGGCTGGGCGAAGCCCGTCCCGCTGGACAGGTCGTCGGGCCCAGGCGTGAAGGCCGGTGATGCCAGTGCGCTCCGAGTTGGCCGCCCGCGACGCCTCGAACGTTGTCGCCGTCTCCGTCTCTGCCGCCGTTGACCGCCAGGGACGGTGGTGCCCGTCGTGGCCCCTCCAAGGCCATGCGAACCGCCGAGATCTGCCGGCCCATCGGGGCGAGCCGAGGCACGATCACCCGAGCTCCGAGAGTCAATGCGCCGTGGCTGCTTGCAGTCGCGTGCAATGTGCCGAAGACCCTTGCAGCGCAGACACCGTTGGGGCAGCTTGTAGGTAGCCACCCGGTGCACGGAGGAGAGGCAATTGAGGCACTTGCCGTAGAGATCGACCGGGATGTGCCTCCGAGGTCGATGACTCGCCGACCGGCCTCTGCGAGCTGGCCTTGGCGGCACCGACGAGTTGGGCGCCGGTTGCATCACCTGTCGATGTAGGATCTCCTGCCACCCATCGTCGTCGGGGGCGGAAACCTGTCCGCGGCGCCCAAGGCGGTGACGTGCAGGGATGCGGCCCTCCATTGGCCGAGCCGGTATGCCGTGCACCAGCTGAGGGCGCGGCCGACGGCGCTTCCCCCGCCCACGACCCGCACCCTGGCGACCCGGCACCGCACCGCCATGGCCCAAAGTCGAAGGCCGGTTGTGCGGCAAAGTCAGCGGTGGCCGCAGCCTCGCCGGTTTCGGCACCCGCGTCTCCCGAAGTACAGCGTCCCGGTAGGGCGCGGAGGAGGGCGCCATGGAGGTTGTCGTCGCATCCGCGTCGGAGCCTTCGCCGGAGTCATCATCGGCCCAGCGACGAGCCTTGGGTCGTCCCCCCGTGCCCCCCGGATGGAAAGGGGCGGCGTGCGGGGACAGGGCAGACGATGAGCTCAGGAAGGGGGCAGCTTGGTGGCCGCAGGAGCCGGAGGAAACAGGGGCAATGACGTCGTCCTCCTCCTCGTCCTCGCCCTCGAGAACATCCTCGATGAGGACCAGCTCATCCGCCAGAGGGGTGGTCAGCGGGCTTGGGGCGGGGGCGGATGGACGGATGAGGAAGGCGTCGGGGAGATCACTGCGCACCGCGCGCTGCGCAGCGATGCCGGAGGCGGGACCGTCGGGCTGCGGGGGAGGCATGACCGCGGTGGAGCACGTCACGCAGGCGCCGCCAGCACCCGGTGGCGGGCCGTCAGGCCCCACCGGCGACGCCGGTACCGGCAGGGATGCGCGCGGGGGTCCACAGCCGCTGCTGGCAGCCGCAGCAGCGAGGGACGAAGTAGATGGGGACGGGAGCGGGGAGGGCGGCCGCTGCAGCCCGCCGACCGTGGCAGATGCGGGGGGGAAGGTCGCCAGCGCCGTCGGCTCGGATGCGCCAGCACCTGCGACGGCGGGATCCGGTGGTGGCGACTCCGGGGAGGCCGACACACGGCCCCGGCAGCTCCCGCAGTCCGCGCCCAAGACCACGCTGGCGCAGCAAGGCGGCGGCCTCTCGGCACACGCGTGCCCACCCACGGTAGAGGAGGGTTGCATGGCCGCGAAGGCGCACACCGGCGCAGCCGGCGTCGAGGGGGGTGCGGCCGCCATGGCTGGTGCCAGCCCGAGCGGCGGAGGGGCAGCCTGCCCGCCATGGACGACGGTTGCGCGCAGCAGGTGAGGGAGAGAGCTGGTGGGGGCGGTGGAGGGGTGGGGGAGGGGGCCGCCCGCGCCGGCGAGGCGGCCGGCGGAGGCGGCGGCGGCGGCGCCAGGGCGGAACCCTAACGGGCCGCGCGGCGGCCAATCGCCCTCAGGCCCCGAGGATTGGTTGGAAGTGTCTTATCCTGTTGGATTCTCGGAACGATGCATACCACAGCTTCTAGACCATCCCATCATGCTACCTGTTGCTGACTCGCCCACGCGCACGACACAGTTTCAGTCACATGTTCAGCAGGCTATTTCTACGGTTTATAAGTCGGCTGCGGCTGTTTTGTTACGAGAGAAAAACACTGTACCACGGCTGATAAGCCGTGCTGATAAGAGCAGCCGAACAGGGTGAGTATGACAGTCTAGATTCTAGAAGTGGTATACATGCACATCAGCACATCTCACAATACAGTGAGAAGGTGGAAAGCCTGAGGTGTAGTAGAGTTAGGGATGAAAATGGTATGGAGATCGCCCGCTCGACCGAATGAACGTGAACACTTATTTGGATATTATGATATATTTTTTGAATACGGATATTAAAACAGATACTTTACATGGATATCGAATACGAATGTAGAGTCCAAGCAAGCAAGGCTGAACTTCTTCTGTTTACTTGTTGGATATCAGGATATTTTTCAACGACGAATGCAATTTCTTGCATTGTACCACGGCGAGAAGGTGGGCTCCGGTCACGTACACACATGACACACCTCGCACATCAGCACACATGCGGTGCCGGGGCGGCTTGGGCCGCACGATGAACAGGCCAGCAAGACTCCATGCGTGTAGGAACAAAACTGGGAGAAAACGACGATCACTTCCATCTTGATCCCCTTCCCCTCCCTTCGAGGCTTCGACCCGTGAAGCCGAGGTTTCGGTGGGGCCGGCCGCACGTCCGCCTCACGTGAAGTGAAGCCGTGGTTCTCATTCTACCTCAAGTCCTCAACTATGCTATGCATGGCATTTGCGCACGCGCGGATCCCTAGACTGATCCGTGCATCGCGGCCCTAGACTCCATCTGTCTTGCTTCGATTACACTGAATGAACTATGGAGCACTCCGTGCTACTGATGCTCATCACTGATGAGCTACCAGCAGATGTGTCTGTGTGGGCGCCTCAATAAAAGCTCTATGACGATCCCCTCTCGCACACGTACAAATTACTCCGATCAGGCTTCTTCATGTCCCGATCGACATGAGAAAGATAGGAAGCAACTGTTAGACTTTAAGCTGGCCAGAACGATGGCCTGGTTCCCAAACAAAGTCCAGATAATTGGGTGCCCGGCCGGCCCATACCGTGGTTTCTCTCGTCACATTTGGACAGGGGAGACAAGAGAGCCGGGCAGGTACGCAGTCTACGTCAGCAACTTATTAGGCCTGCGTGCACGTTTGTTTTTCTCCCGTCCCCGAACTGTCTGGAATTGAGTTTGTTGTGGCTCGGCCGTGGCCAGAAGCTGAGCCCGTACCGATCCGCCGTTTACATCCACGCATGGACGCACCAGGGCACTACGTACATCGTTGAATTGAATACTATAGCCTGCCAGTCAGGACAACTCTAGGAGAGGAGTGTTTGTTTTTCATTTTTATTTTGACTAGCAGATGTCCGTACGTTGCTACCGGAGAGCCTCAATTTTTTCTACGCAAAAGAGTATAAAAACAGAAACTACATGTAAATATATCTTTGAGATCTCATTCAAGTAGAATGTCAAATAACAGACAGACAGGACACCTGAAGTGATAACCAGTTGATATTGTTCAACTCCAGTTTTGGGCTGTGCATAGTTCACAAATTATTGCGAGGTTGTTTTACACCCACAGCTCTATACAGATTCGTGGATACCTTGGAATACCACGATATTTGAAGATGGAATTTAATCAGCACCAGGGGAAAAGTGTTCTGATTATCTCCTTCCCTAGCTATGCAATATGACCCACCTTCCTCCATATCTCCATTGCCTGAAATGAACCACAACAAAGGTAGGAAATCCAACGATAGAAATCCTGAAACATAAATCCTGCCCGCCACCACAAGCACCCACTCGAATAAACGTAACTTGTCAATGTGGCCATGTAGTCATGCTTCACCAGCTGTGACACCATCATCCTGCCTAACATTGTAGCCACCTGCATTGATAAGTAAGGTCCCTTACATCCTAATAACTGATACAAATATGTTAGTTGCACAGATAATAGGAACACAGAAGATAAAATTGAAACATGGTATGATATCAAAATTTCAGCTTCTTTGACTTAGGATCCAGGATATTGAAACTCAATCAGTTTGGCATATGAAAATGTTTCTTCATTTGCAAAAGGACTTATGTAAGGATAAGGTATAAAGTCAGCAAAACAAACTGAGCTTGGACTGTTGCGGGAGATTGGTAATAGTGTTAGACAAGACTATCGGCCAGCCTAGGCTATGCCAGGCAAGTCTGTTACCATTTGGTTCTACTCGCAACAGTCCAATCCAATATGGGGGGTTGGACATAGTCTAGCATCTAATCAAAATGGCCTTGGCCATGGGCTGAGGAGGAAACTGATGTGCCTGGCTGTGGCTTTGGTGGTGTGTGCACCCCTACTCCACCGAATTATTAACATCCATGTTTTGGAGACTTATTATTAACCAAGGGAATTACAACTGAAATTCCAGGTTAAAGTGCATAATAGCTCCCAATGAAGCTTTAATCTTGTGAATTTAAAAACACATGGTTAAGACATCCAAACAACCCATAATTAGAATGGATCAGGCAAATGAACAATCTACTTGGGCATAACAAAGAGTTGATGAACCATCTGACAGCATTCCAACCAAAACCAACTCAGAAAAAGAAGGCCTGATGCAATTTCTTCCAAGTGCCTGGAGGTCCATAAAGGAGAAAAAAAATAGGTGAAGTACTTTGCTGTAAATAATCTCTAAATGCATTCAGTTGAATGAAATAACAAAAACCATCTTCATCAATACATTAAGGTAAGGTAGAGATGGAAAATAACAACATATGCATAAAAGCACAGTGCCCAATAGCTGAACTGAAAGTTATTACAATGAAATGTATAAATAATTAGCTCTAAGCAAGACCAAATGCATTGTTTCAACCACAATACAATTAACTAAGTCTATAAAAACCAGTGCATCTCAAAAACAATTCTCTCATCTCTGGATTTGACATTTTGAGTCAACTACTTTCTCATGCTCTGTAAGTCACTCAGAATTAGGCAATATATTGTTAAAAAAATAGTGCCCTGAAGCTTGTGATTATCAGGTGATAAATCATAAGTTGTTCAAAAAAACATAATAAGAATGCAGGTAAGCTTTCAGTCCTGTAAACAAACCTAAGGACCATGTATTTTGCTACTGGAAATTAAATTCGTCAATTATAAAGCTATTCAACTCTAGAATACTATCATAGAAATTAATGTATTTGAGTACTGAAAATAAAATTGTAGAAAGAATAGTAAAATTTGAACAAATATATTGAATAGAGCTAGCTAATTGGATTGCAGGTGCATTCCTGTATATTGAACCGAGGTGTAATGCAAGATAACATATATACTGAGTCTAATTTATTTGAGAACATACCTTTCATAGCGTCAAGAATGTCTTGGATGCTGCAATAAGAGGAAACATGCATTGCCATCAGGTAAGAATTTAGCAGATCCCAAAAATGAACCTCACGGTCGTAGCATCAGTAGGTGGCTTTGTGCATCCAACATAATTCACAATAGCGAGGCTTGCAAATAACCATATCTAAGGAAAAAATGAAAATACATCTGTACTTTCAGTCAAATAAGTATCAAGAAGCTGTATTTAGTAAAACAGTTCAGCAATTATGGCATTTTAAAATTGCGGGAGTATCTTGTGCATTGTTATTCTTGGCCTTCTCTCTCTCATATGGAATTCACCATTACAAAACAATATATATGAGGGGACTATTAAGCATTATACGACAAGATACATAACAGTTCTCTCCTTGATAACTTGGGCACTCATCAAATTGCACTTTATTTATGCTGCTTCCGAGTTGCCAGCTATTCAGTTTCGTTTGAAGTTGCAGGGGGTCCAAACGAGCTAGGATGTTGTTCAGAGTGTTGGGCAGCATTGTGGAGAGATTGCAATTTCCCGATTTCGAAATGTTGCGAAGGGGCTTAAGTTGACCCTTAGGGTGCTGTGCAAGTCTAGTTTTACCCCGACACACTTTGTCTAATATGAATAAGAAATGACAGCTATAACAGAGCTCAATCGCTCAGCGGAAAAGTATGCTACATATTGCTCCGAAAAAGAGCAATAAGCCCTTTTGTGCTTTTGTAGGGTCGGGCAGAACCGTTGTTGCCCCCAAACTGCTGCTGGACTGCTCTACTGATCTTCTGTCTCTTCGTACTTTACCGAGCAGATAGTTTAGTTCCATATATCATCTCGATACGGTCTACTTCCTGTTCTAAAGTCTAAACCAAGGAGCAAATGAAGAATTATCCTTGACCGAACCTCTTCTCTTGACAAGACTTCAATCCACAGCAAAGGAGGAAGTCGAATGATTTGGATTCGGACATGGCCAAAACATATAAAAAAAGTGTGCCACGAACAGAAATGACATGTGAATTTAGTTTACACACTGGAAAACTGTCCGCAGATTCACAATAGCTTCGAAAGATGTATGCTGTAATGGCTCATTAGCTAATCTAGAAAAATCAATAGAATCTCAAAACACAGTTAGTCAGAGGCCTGTTTTTGGGCCTCGTAGGATTGAAAAGAAACGGGGACAGATCTAGAAACTCTTCAATTTGGCACAAATGGAGCACGACCAAAATAAATGAAAGGGAAGGAGAACATTTCATTGTAAAGTAAAAAAACAAACTAAAAATTCTACAGATATTTTATGCATAATGTACCTAGAGTATTTAATTCTACAGTACCATATGGGTATCCTCAATAGTTCATTCCTAATTTGGTCAGTAAATTAGTATTGACACTCATTTGATAATATATTGTTTAGGAAAAAAGTAGAAACAAGATTTTTGGTTGGAATCAAATCAAATCGAATTGAATAGGTATTTTCGGAGCTTACCGCTTGATTACCGTCGATGGTACAGACCTAGACCGTGAGTTTGAAGGCTGTCGTGCGCGTGGTCGCGGCTCTCCTTGGTAGCCACGAACAAACGAGCTACCCCCCGGCACGGACAACATGGTACTGGTAGCTGCTGCCAATACCACAACTTTTGGATAGCTGCCACAACCTCGGCCCGTGGATGCCGCAGCTGCCCGCTGTTGACGGTTGTTAATATCAATTATAAATCGTCAATATATTTTGCATATATACTTAATTTTATTACCAAATATTAGTCTAGGGTTAAACTAATAATTTTCACAAGTTTTAGTGAATTTATGTTTGCAGGAGAATTTATTCAGAAAACCGTCAAGGTGGACCCAATCGTCAGATTAAATCGCGTTTATCCATGACGAAACTGACTTAGGAAGACTCCAGAACACTCCAGAAGACTCTCCACCGAAGATCGAGCTAAGAGGTTGACAGGGGGGCTGGCCGGCCTACTGGCCCCACCAGTCAGCCCATCCTTGCTATGTTGGTTCTCCACCGCCTTAAAGATCAAATCTATGCCGTTGTTTTAAGTCAGTTTGATCCGAGGGCTCAGAATTGATGGTTCACCCTATATATAGCAGCTCCTACCCCCTCTTTGGAGACATCCTGAAAACATAATTTATATCTCTTATTCAGATCAATACACACTAGGAAGATTAGATCTAGAACTTTTCAATGTAGTAGATTAGTAGCTCGGGAGTGAGGGTCGAGTTGGGATCATGCTCAAGTTCCGGATCTAGTCTTGGAGGGTCTGCAAGGCCTTATATCTTCACTTCTATAGCTTGT
Organism: Saccharum hybrid cultivar R570; assembly: GCA_038087645.1. Lineage (NCBI taxonomy): Eukaryota > Viridiplantae > Streptophyta > Magnoliopsida > Poales > Poaceae > Saccharum > Saccharum hybrid cultivar. The sequence goes on from JAQSUU010000496.1 coordinate 24,520,934, forward strand.
AAGACTTATTATCAATTTATCATATTCCTATCTACATGGCTATGCTTACTTTAAATATATATCCCGCTTAGTTAAAGGTTAACATTACTTTTATGTACGGGTTCATAGAGCGCTTAGCCTGCTAGTTTACCGGTTGGACTAAGTAGCCGAGACTCATGTAGACATGGTGCTTATACGCTGCTCTGCCTGTAAGTGCATCCTGTTCACTGGCTGTCTGGTAGCAGCGGGAGGTGACAGCCCCGTCTATCCTCTGTAGTCCACCCCATGTGACCAGGTTCTTAAATTATAAGGTCGTAGTCGCGTCAGTAGAGTTATCTTTTGCGGAGCTCTACCGTCTAGTAGCGCCCCGAAGTGCACAAGAGTATAGAGTTAGTCTTAATTATAGTTGGGTATACTTTGACCATGTAATAAGAACATCATAGGAATCTACCTCACCTGTTGTTCACCCGAGTTAACTAGTTATTTATCTTTAATGATCAATCCCCTAAGTATCATTGTACATAAATTCATATCATTACATTTATCTCTTGCTCTAGCTATGCTGGTATGTTGACTGATTCCTTTATTACTCAATAAGTCTTTACTCCATTTTTTCCTGTGGTAAAATATAAATAATGATACCTAGAATACTCCGGATAAAATGCTACAATGGTATTCTGTGCGCTTGCGGAATCCTTTATATTTTATTTGCACTTATAAATACCAACACCCGCCATGGACTACAGGAATCGAGGTATGAAGAAGGACGCCGCGAATCTCCTGCTCGGTGGAGAATGTGATGAAGCCGAGGTCATATCTATGCTGGCCCTACCGCCGATGCCCGCTCTGCAGCCCTGTGTACCTCTGCGGCGATGAAGACGCACGGATCTAAGGGCACTCCTCTCTGTGACAAGGAGGCGACAGTGCGGAGGAGGGCGGGCCGACTATGGCGGGGGCAAGTCGAAGTGGGGAGAGGGCTCTTTCTTTAGTAGAGAAGGGAGTAGCGCCGGCTCGCCTGCTCTGCCAGGACTGCCTCGTGTGCCGGTGATGCGCCGCAGATGGAGTCCTGATGGGGTAGGGCAGCAGGGACAGGCGGCACGGAGCGAGGCGCCCGGGCGACGCTTAGGGCGGCGCTCCTTCTCCTTCTAGGCGCTCCATCCTCGGAGCAGTGAATGACGGCGTCGCGAGACGTGGCTGGGCGAAGGCGGCGCGAGATAGGACACGGTGGCACGCCTACTCTGCTAGGCCTGCCTCGTGCGCTGGTGACGCGCCGCGGATGGAGTCCCAGTGGGGTAGGGTAGCAGGGACAGGCGGCGCGGAGCGAGGCGCTCGGGCAGCGCTTAGGGCGGCGCTCCTTCTCCTTCTAGGCACTCTGTCCTCGGAACAGTGAACGACGGCGTCGCAGGACGTGGCTAGGCAAAGGCGGCGCAGGATAGGACAAGACAGCGCCGGCGGCACAAGCGGGCGCTGGGACCGGGCGGAGTGCGTGGGGCGCAGGGGAGGACTGGCTGCATGGGAGGATGCAGGAGGAGATTGGAGCGGTGACTGGGCGGCGCGGCGACGAAGTGGAGTGCAGGGAGCTGGGAGAATAGATTGGGGGGCATAGCCCACATGTTGGCGCAAATAGGAGTTACCGAGGTGGCCTGGCCCGAGCGGCTTCACCACGGGGAGTGAATGGGTCCTGTTTTCTCTTTTCAGGAGTAGAGATATATAAGCATAAGTTAGTGTTCGAATCTGTAAATTCGCAGACTCTGGCCCTGAGGAACGCCTGTAGGTAAAGTAGTAGATCGGTTGCAAATAATATGTAACGCGTGGTGCCGTGCTGGTGCTGCTATAGTGCTATTTTTGCATATAAATGTTTCACTGATCGAAACTCTTGCGGATTTCATGATTCATGCATGGGGACAAAGCAATTTCCCTGCATCATGGACACAAAGCGACATAACACATCATGGTTGACGATGGGCTATCTCATCTCGGTCGGCGAGCCGCTAGCCCAAAAGCCGAACACCATGATCAATCTCAGCAGCCAGCAGACAATAAAGATGGCTCTACACTGTTACTACTACCACCACACATTGGCCTTGTTCGTTTCGCTGGTGCATGTGCGTGCCGGGGAGCGCGGAGCTCGTGGCGCACGCGACCCGCGCGCCCTCACGCTGGAGGAGTAGTATTTTTCTACCAAACCCGTGTGGATGTGGCTGGCAGGTAGCCGCAGAAGCAGTAGTGGCGTGGGGCCGTGGGGGGCAGCGCCGCACGCTGAAAGATGGATCGCTTGCTCTAGAGCTCGGAGACAATCTGGAGCCGCCGCGTCCTGGCAAGTGGCGATCGAGCGCGGCTCCCGTGGTCGGACGCACGCACGATGGCATGCTCCACTATCCTGGACTTCGCACTCTGCAGTACGTGCACCAAAGGCACCCAAATTAAAGGGCAACACTGCAACTTGTCCAATTTCTCATCATCGAGAATCGACACAAGGGAGGTTCTAACTACTATAATCGGAGTGCGATTCTATAGATTATGGGAGTTACCTATGCCTGGACATCCGACGCATCTTCAAATATCAGACGCTCAGCTCGCACGGCCCGCGCACGGACCGGCCTCCCCTCCGTGTTCGCGCATGACCGCACGAGTACCGACCCGTGGGCGCCAGTGCCCAGTCGCAGCCGAACCACTAGCGTGGGGGCCTAGCATGGTTTGCACACTGCTACAAAAAAAACTATACCGAGGCGTTTGGCAAAGGGTCTCAGAGGCGGGCAGGCATTTCAACCGCCTCGGTTAATGCCTGGAACCGAGGCGGTCACCATTAACCATCTCACAAAATCTATTTAACCGCCTCCTAAGATCTATTAACCGAGGCAGGCATTATAAGAGGTCCGCCTCCAAAAATCAAGTCATTTTCGCAGGCGGGAAAATATAGACGAGGCCCAGCAAAAGCCCAAACCAATCCATCTATTGGGCCTATTACAAGGAGTTAGGGTTTCACTCAATCATTTCTCCCTCCCTCAGCCGTCTCTCCCTTTCTCCCTCACCCGATCCATCTCTTTCTTCCACTCTCTCCCTCACCCGATATAAGGAGTTAGGGCGGCGCGGGCGCGAGCGGGGCGCACGCAGGCGGCCAGCTAGGGCGGCGCGGGCGCGGGCAGCCGGCTAGGGTGGAGCAGATCTCATGCCCAGTGCCGGCGGCATGGATCTTGCGCCCGGCTCTCTCTCCCCCACCGTCGACCCTCTCCTCTTCCTCTCCACGATCCGGCAACCATGGATGGGCTGCGTGGAGGAGCCCCAACGTGGGGCCTCGGCGTGGGCACAGCAGATCCGGCGTCTTCGACCCGCATCTCCGGCGAGGACGCAGTGGATCCGGCTTCTCCAACGAGGACACAGCAGATCCGGCATGGGTGTAGTGGATTCGGCATCTCCGACCTGCGTCTCCGGCGAGGACACAGCGGATCCGGCGTCTTCGGCGAGGACGCGGCGGATCTGGTGGCGGGCGGCTGGATCCCGGTGCTATGCGCGGTCCGGCGAGGATGCTAGGAGCAACGGCAGTGGCTCGTGGATGGGTTCGGCGGGCCCATGGATGGGCTCACCGGGCTTATCCACTTTTTTTTTATTTGATTTACCGAGGTGGGCATTTCAACTGCCTTGATAAAGATTTATTTACCGTGACCTTTTGACCGAGGCGGTTGTGATGCCTGCCTCGGTAAATCCTTTTTGTCCGACTCGAAAAAGTTTACAGTAGTTGTGGCATGTCACACCTTTGGGTCCCAGTCATCTGTCCACCTCTGGATGCGTGTCGCGGATGCATCTGCTGGCCTCAGGCCCTCGCACGGTCACCCACGGTGGCGTCTGCGGTAGGTGGGTATGTTTCAAGTGTTTCATGCAGATGAAACACTTGAAACATACATCTGAAACACATGAAACATACACTTGAAACATACGTGTATAGCCATTAAACTTGAAACATACGTCTGAAACACATGAAACATAAACTTGAAACACACGTGTACAGTCATTGAAACATGTGTAACATCTCGATCTACTTTTGCAACATCAATATAAAATGCTTGTAACATATATATACCTTTGAAACACCTGAAACATACGGTTGCAACATGCGCTTTCAGCGCAAAACATCTCCTTGTTGCTTCAACGAATGGAGGCTTGTTGGCGCGTGGAGGTCAGTGGTGTGCTCGCTGGCAACGCGAAGCTGGGTAGTGGCGCGCAGAGGGCGAGGTGAGGGTGGCACAGGCAGCGTATATGGCGGGCGGGCGGCGCGTGGAGGTTGCTGGTGTGCTCGGCGGCGGCGTGGACCTCAGTGGCGTAGAGGGCAGGTAGGGAGTCATGACGGACGAGGCGGAGTGGCAGAGTCGCGGGGTGCAGACTCGTCCATACATACAGACGCCTTCCATGGGAGGAAACAGAGGTTGGTGGGGATCACCTAGGAGCAAAGCACGGCTACAAAGAAGACATGTGGGTTGATGTAGCGCAAGGAGAGAGCAAGGAAAGGAGGATATGCAAGCGTTCGACGAGTAGGGAGTGGGGAGTTTTTATTAACTCGGAAGTGGAGGGTTAGTGGTGGATGAGGCGTCCGACGGAAAGATAACCGTTCAGACACCCTAATCCTAGCGTTTGCGATATATTATGAGTACAAGACTGGGTAAAAACGGTGGTGAGAGCGGTATAAATAAGAGGTTTTTGTCATTGGAGACTGTGATGTGGGGCTTTTGTAATGTTTCACGAGAGACGAAAGTTGATATGCGACTTTCGCAGGATGTTGAAACAGAAGAAGGTTGTCGACGACGAACTTTTTTTTACTGCCTCAACCTTTTATACAAGTTGTAGTATCGGAACACACCAACTCACACCACACACACATACACCTAGATTTATAACCTATATCTAGGTCAACTAGAACACGGCTAATAGATACTTCATCTGTCCCATATTATTCGTCGTTTTAGGTTTTCGTGCCACAAGTTTGACTTGATTTTTAGAAAATATGTGCAACATTTGTAGCTCCAAATAAATTTATTAAAAAACTAGATTCGAAGATCTTTCCAATGATATCAATTATGTATCATAAATATTAATATTTTTTAATATATATTTTTGTCAAAGTTTTTTTTGAAAGCGAAAGCCACAGATATTTTAGGACGGAGGGAGTATGACGGTTATAGTCTATCCATGTGAGGCATCCATCATCCTAAAAATAATTAGGAAAAAACCTCGGTGGGAGGCGTGAGACTAACAAGCCTCCGGCTGCTCTCCAGTCCCCACTCGAGCACTCTCTGTGTTCTAGAAACTTGGCTACGAATTCACGTTTGATCCCGTTTCGGGTAAGAGAGCAAACAATGGGCCAGGCCCATCTCGAACAAGAAATGGGACCTAGTCTTAATAAATGGGCTGAATTTGTGAGCTTTTGACACATTCTGCACTTCTTCTGACATTAAAACGCGATCCCAGTAAAGAACAATGTTCTCTTCGGAAAGAAGACACCGAACCTCAAACATGAACCGAATCACAGACATGAACCAATCGAATCACATGATCGTTCGTAAGATTCTATTTGGTCGTTCGAACTTGCATTGAAAAGGTGAACACGGATGATTTTTCTATCTTTGTGCACCTGGAAAATACTGGAGCTCCTAGCAGCTCGCGTGGAGCTTCCGTCCCCGAAACATTTGAAAAATGTGCGTGCATGATCCTTATACCATCCTGAAGCCACGAAGATATAAAAGATATTGGAAGTGTCTTATCCCGTTGGATGCTTGGATGCATACCCTTTGCAACTCACACAGCTTCTAGACCATCCCATCATGCTACCTGTTGCTGACTCGCCCACGACAGAGTATCAGTATAACAGTCCAGATTGTAGAAGACATGCACATCTCACGCTACAGTGAGAGGTGGAAAGACAGAGAGCATAAGACGAGATGTAGTAGAGTCCAAGCAAGCAAAGCTGACACAGGAGTACAGGACAAGTGCAAAGCGACGAATGCAATTTCTTGTACCAAGGCGAGGTGGGCTCCGGCCACGCACACACCTCTCACATGCGGTGCCGGGCCAGGAACAAAACTTGGAGAAAACGACGATCAGTTCCATCTTGATCGGCATGACATTGCCATCCACGATCCATGATCCCCGGCGGCACGTCCACCTCACACAAAGGCATGCACAATGCATCTCTGATTCTCCCTCAACTATGCTATGCATGGCATTTGCGCACGCGCGGATCCCTAGACAGAATCCGTGCATCGCGTCCCAAGACTCCGTCATGTTTTGCTTCGATTATAACTCTTCGAGCCGGGGCTGGTGCTGGTAAATGGTAATTGAAGGCCTAAGGCAAGACAAAACCTAAAAATATTTTAACTAAACAGAGTAACTTGATTTACTTTATTATATCAATATATACACTAGCAAATATACTCGTGCGTTGCAACGGAAGTCTCTTTTTCTTGAGAGTCTAAGAACGGACGCGGGGCTTAGAGTTTGTTTGGTTTATAACCACAACTTGCCACATCATAAGTTAGTCACGCCATAGTTTTTAATGTAATTGTGTGTTTCACTGTCATAACTACGATGTGCCACACTTTCTTAGCATTGTTTTCACATGTTATAGTCTCATTTTCTTGCCAAACTTTGCCGTAAGTGTAGCTTTTATTTTGCTCGCCGTACTTTGATCATGTTTGGCTCGGCTTGTGCATGTCCACCATGCAGTGCGTCAGTGGCGTGAGTTGCGGTACAAAAAAACAGGACTCTAGTTCAAATCCCATGGCACGTGGCCTGATGCGAGGAGAAAATCACCGCAACCATGACGTGTTCGCATGATTGTCGCATTCTGCAACTGAGAATCTACTTTTAAACGGTTTCAAACAGGATATATCCATGGCAACCAAACTACGGCACCAACCAAGCCTAGAAGTATCTTCATGTCAAGATTATAACTGTAATGCAATTTAGTTATTGTAGTGTGCAATCAAGATGATGATGAAGCACTTCAAAATTACTTTGACCTAATCATTTATAACATTTTATCTTGTATTCTTCCATGGCTGAGGTAAGACAAAAAAGGAAATCAAGTATTTATGTATCAATCTAGATTTCTCGAATCAATGCAGCTCAAAGGAGAATCAAATATAAAACATTTTGTTTTATATCATGTAAAGCATATGGTGCCTCGGTGTGGGGTGTCTTTTATGTTATCGGAGACCTGGGTTCAGGTCGTGTGGCATGAAGTTTTAGGTATATTTTTCACATGCTAGTTGCTTTTGTCACTGGGACTACCAAGTTCCAAGGAGCGAATGCGCTGGAAATATTTTGTTTTATATTATGTAAAGCGTATGGTGCCTCGGTGTGGGGTCTCTCTTCTGTTATTGGAGACCTGGGTTCAGGTCTTGTGGCATGAAGTTTTAGGCGTATTTTTCACAGGCAAGTTGTTTTTGTCACTGGGACTACCAAGTTCCAAGGAGCAAACGTGCTGGGAGACGGAATACATGCGAGCAGCCATAAAAATACGGACGAAAATTGAACTTCAAAAGGAATTCGAACCCGGACTGAAAAGGTAATTCAAAGGAGGCAGAAAAAATACGGCAGAAATTTTGCCTCTTTATTATTGGTATAGATAAGTAAAAAATATGGGCTACATACAAAATATAATAAAACGAGCGGGCGTTCATCCCTTCCGGACAGACCCCATAGAACGACTCGACTGAGCACGCCTACCGACCTCTTATCCCATCCCGTGACACCCGCGCCCACTCGCCCGCTCCTCCGCACCTACTCGCTATCGCGCCGCGCGCCATTCTCCAGGCTGCACGCCGCGCTCGCACGCCAGGTCGCTGCCGCCCCTCCCTCACTCTCTCCGCGACCTCCGTGCGACCCCCACTGGAGACGAGGACGACGGCGGCAGCTTCAGCGATGTAGGTCGAGTCCTTCTCTGGATCTAAGCTCTCATCTTCCTCCTCCACTGGATCTGAGCGCTCTTGCTCCTCCTCCTCCTCTGGATCTGAGGGACATGGCGGTAGCTATGGTTCTGGCGAGCTCTGGGGTCCTATTCCCTCTTCCTTCCTACGAGCTCGAAGGTGATGGGTCAAGGGCTGTTTTGTACATTTTTTTTTGCTGTTTCTCCCGTGTTGCAATGGGTTTTTCGGGATGTTGCAACAGATGATTTTCGAATGTTGCAATGAGATTTTTGGGTCGCTGCAACAGATGTTTTTTTGATGTTGCAGTACATAATTTTCGATGTTGCAGTACATATTTTTCGATATTGCAGTACATGTTTTTCGATGTTGCAGTACATATTTTTTTTCGATGTTGCAGTACATATTTTTCGATGTTGCAGTGCATGTTTTTCAATGTTGCACCGTATATTTTTACGATATTGCAGTATTTATATCCCAATATTGCACTGCATAGTTTTTTCATATGTTTGCAATGTTACACTTGAAGTGTTTCATGCTCTTTTTGGGACATGGGTGCAGTGGTGGAACGGGGTGCGTTAGGGAACGGAGGACAGGGGCGCGGTGGGGAGTGGAGAATAGGGGCGGGTTTCGTTCTATTCCATTCTATACGCGGGGAGGGAGAGTGGTTCCATTCTATTCCGCGCGGGGGGCGGGCGGGCTTTGGGAAGAGACCGGCGTCCGGACGCACTCGCGCGCCGGACGTGTGGACGCTAGAATCGTCCATAATAAAATATAAAAAAAATGTGTCCTATACATATTATAATAAGTAAAAAAATATGGGTCACTTTATATTACCAATATATATACATCTACATGGAAAGAAGTACTTTCATGAATATTGGATATGGGAGGAAGGGAACTTGCATTTACCAAGGCTAAGGCGAAGATAAAGAGAGTGAGTTTCAAGATCTTTGTTTTATTTTATATATATACATTATTACTAGGAAAGACTTGGAGAACAGGTACATTTATCCAATTCACATTTAGATAATATTTCTTTTTTACTTCAAACACAAGCATGGTTTCTTCATTTAAATCCAGTCCACATTCCATCATCTGTCTATAATGTTTTTAGATTATTTAATAAAATGTATTATGTTCAACTCTGCCGATAACTCCTGTTTTATCACTCGTCACAAACAACTAAACCACTATATCCATTAGAACGAGCCAACATATACTCAGCTAGGTATGGCCCACTTGTCAGTTTTTTTTAATTTCCGTACATGTCACCAAGAATTGACCGAACAGCAGTACTTGGTACATTGTGCTCATTAAGGTGATCCACATAATCCATTACATGTTTTTCTTCTCTTGTGGCAGCGCATTTGCTTTGTTACCCAAGGTGTGTCTGACAGTGGATGGTTATGGTCAAGCCGTATCTTGTCTATCATAACCTTGCCATTGTTATTACCTTCCATGTCAGACACATGTTCGAGCTTCATGTAAACCTTGCAGCCGGTCTTCTTTGTGAACTTATTGCGAGTGCGCTGTTGTTCAGGCTTATAGTATTTCCATGTTCCAGACATTGAGCAGGATATGTCCCTTGTGGTACGTTTTTTCCTATCCCACTTAATTGGAAAACCAGTTGCTTCAGCATATCTCCTGAACATCTCGTATGCATGCTCTTCAGTGTCGAAAAACATCCCCACCTTTGGGATCATATCCTCTGGCAATGTCGGGGGCTGTTGAGAAAAAGCAAAGATTTTAAACAACAAGTACTAATTTTTATCATAAAAGGTGAGTAAAATATAAAAACGAAAAGGCTCACATGTGTGTATCTATTCCCAACTTCAGGCGTGACGGTTTCAGCAATTGCATCATCCATTACTTGTTTTTCTTTTCTCTTGTGGCAACGCATTTAACCTTGCCATTGTTATTACCTTCCATGTCAGACACATGTTTGAGCTTCATGTAAACCTTGCAGCCGGTCTTCTTTGTGAACTTATTGCGAGTGCGCTGTTGTTCAGGCTTATAGTATTTCCATGTTCCAGACATTGAGCAGGATATGTCCCTTGCGGTACGTTTTTTCCTATCCCACTTAATTGGAAAACCAGTTGCTTCAGCATATCTCCTGAACATCTCGTATGCATGCTCTTCAGTGTCGAAAAACATCCCCACCTTTGGGATCATATCCTCTGGCAATGCCGGGGGCTGTTGAGAAAAAGCAAAGATTTTAAACAACAAGTACTAATTTTTATCATAAAAGGTGAGTAAAATATAAAAACGAAAAGGCTCACATGTGTGTATCTATTCCCAACTTCAGGCGTGACGGTTTCAGCAAGTGCATCATCCATTACTTGTTTTTCTTTTCTCTTGTGGCAACGCATTTGCTTTGTTACACTAGGTGTGTCTGACAGTGGATGGTTATGGTCAAGCCGTATCTTGTCTATCATAACCTTGCCATTGTTATTACCTTCCATGTCAGACACACGTTTGAGCTTCATGTAAACCTTGCAGCCGGTCTTCTTTGTGAACTTATTGCGAGTGCGCTGTTGTTCAGGCTTATAGTATTTCCATGTTCCAGACATTGAGCAGAATATGTCCCTTACAGTATGTTTTTTCCTATCCCACTTAATTGGAAAACCAGTTGCTTCGGCATATCTCCTGAACATCTCGTATGCATGCTCTTCAGTGTCGAAAAACATCCCCACCTTTGGGATCATATCCTCTGGCAGAGTTGGGGGCTGTTGAGAAAAAACAAAGATTTTAAACAAATACTATTTTTTTATCATAAAAGGTGAGTAAAATATAAAAACGAAAAGGCTCACATGTGTGTATGTCTTCCCAACTTCGGGTGTGACGATTTCAGCAGCTGAGAGCGTAGTTGGTGGCGTAGCAGGTGTGTCGGTGGTGTCTTCATGATCGAGATCTTCTGGAGTGACCTGTATGGGTATGGGCATGGGCAATGCTTGAGACGCTCCAGTCTGACTACCTGTGACTGGTGGCTGCATAGACGATAAAGGACCCCTCGTGCTATGTGATGCCGTTGCAGCAGCCCACCGGTGCTCCTTGCGAATAAGACTGTCCTCATGGTGGCCTCCCATATCTTTGTGATAAAAATGAAGACCGGTGCATGCAAGACAGATGAAGAATATGATGTTTATATTCCTTCCAGCGTATTAATAACATTCAATGTGTAGTAACAGCGGTGCGTAGCGACTATTCAGTCTCAAATGTAGGGTCACTGGAATGCAAAATTACTCAGCACTGCTATATTGCTGGTCTTAATTAATACATGCATTTGGTGCAGAATAATACTACCATAATCGCGGTGGTAAAGATTATGGGCATAAATAGGCGCAAAACACAACTTGCATGTAGTGTATATTTTGGAACAAGCAGTAACAGCCATGCAGTGGTATATGGTTATATTAATGACGCCGCCCAACATATGTAAAAAGTAGGCACGTCCATGGGACGTATGAGTAATGCTAAAAAAATTATTCTTTTGATTTGTTTAGCAAGACGAATGGTCCGCCACTTTGTACTCCTATGTGTTAAGAATATTGTTTATTAAATACTGATTGGGGGACATGATATGATGATCAACAGCAGATCGGAAGTCATTAAACTGCCTGGATATTATTGATTTATATTTCAACCTAATAGTATCTCTGTTATTCACTGGGGCGTATCCGATCTTCGGACAGGGAATTTTTTTATTACTACTAGTATCATTCGAGTCTCTAAAAAATTCTGTCAGGACCAATGAGCAGTAAAATTAACTCTATTATTCACCGGGGCGTCCGGTCTTCCGACAAGGAATTTTTTTATTACTAATAATATCATTTGGGTGCATAAGTAATTCTGTCAGGACCGATGTGCAGTAAAATTAACTCTGTTATTCACTGGGGCATCTGGTCTTCAGACAGGGAATTTTTTTACTACTAATAGTATCATTTGAGTCTCTAAATAATTCCGTCAGGACCAATGAGCAATAAAATTAACTCTATTATTCACTGAGGCGTCCGGTCTTCGGACAGGGAATTTTTTTATTACTAATAATATCATTTGGGTGCATAAATAATTATGTCAGGACCGATCTGCAGTAAAATTAACTCTGTTATTCACTGGGGCGTCAGTCTTGGACACGGTATTTTTTTATTACTAATAGTATCATTTTTTATTGCTCATAATATCAGATAGGTATTTTATACTGACGCCAGCAAAGACGGAGTAAAAAACCGTACGCGTTCATCGACCGTATAAGTAATGGATCAAAAAAATTAATTGATTTGGTGTTTGATTAGTAAGAGAAATGGTCCGCATCTTCGTATGGATCATGAATAATATAAACTTAATACTGATAGGAGGAAATGAGATGACAATGAATAGCACATCGAAACTTCACTAACCGCTGGGATACTATTAAGATCTTTTGGGTGAGTTTCAAAATCTTTGTTTCAAGATCTTTTTTTGCCGTTGTCCATCTACTTTGTTTTATTTTACAGGATATGGGCCCTATGAATAGTCAGTGGATTAAAATAGACATGTGTTGATAAAACCATGTACCTAAGTGAGCTGATCCGTGGGGCTGCTTCCCAAGCTGCTCGCCATGTGTAGGCCCGTTGTGACAACATCAATCCCTGTGATTACACATCCAGTTTGAAAAGTAAAATGTAAAATAAACGAAGACAGGTGCTGCGGTAATAATGAATGTGAATATGAGGTGTACCTTTTGTAGTAGCACGCAGGTTATCGACATTATGGTCGCCAACTGCGAGATATCAGACGTTAAGAGGTATGGATTCTATTACGCATATGGATATCCAGAGGTTAGTCCGTAATTTTATACCTGGATCAGTGAGTGGCTGCTCCTGTTCAGCTGCCTGCTCGTCTCGAAATGCAACAGTTTCTTCTTGTCTCGCACCAGCTGAATATGAAGATACGTGGCCCGCAGTTTGAATAAATACATATAACATTGACACGTTTATGAGTAATGGTGTTGAATTGACAATATATAAGAAAACATGCATTATAATTGGCCGATATTGGTAAGCTTGGTAATAACATGCATTAAAAATATTAGTATGCAAAATGATGAGGTTAAAATGTACCTGGACCAGCGATTGGCTGTGTCGCATCCGCTGGCTGTTCAACTTGCACTGTTGCGGTCTCTGTATGACTCGGACTAGCCAAATCTGAAGATATTTGTGCTGCAGTTTGAATATATACAAATGAGAGTAGTCCGTGTATGAGTAGTTGTGGAGCAGTAGCGATAATAAGCAAACAAACAATAAATATGAGAGCATGTAATAAAATCAGTATTATATGAAAGAGAGGATAATCTCATAGTTTGGGTGGAACGGGGTGTACCACCATCGTTACGCTGTAAGGTAGGCTCTTGTAAGTTACGTGTACTACTCTCTGGTCTTGTCTGCTGTCCGGTCTGGTGTTGAACATTTGTAATTGTAGGCGTAGGGGCATTTGCAAATAGTTCCTTGACGTCTTCTGAAAACTTGATCAAGAGGCACTCATTTGCGTGATGGAGCTCATGTATGACCTTCAGGTTGGCACGGATGTCACGGTCGACCGTCGTAATAAGTTGTATGAAATGAGGGTTTGAACTGGCTGCCACATTATCCAAGACACCTATGAGCAGGTCGCTCAACTGAGGTAGTTGGAAAGATGCAGGGACCGCAGTATGTTGCATGGTGTATACCTTTTGGTAAGCTGAACCAACGGGATATTTTTGCTGGATGCAAAACAAGCTGTGTTACGTCTCGTATGACTGAAGGAATCAAAAAACAAAAATGTAGAGGATGTTCTTTAAATGATGGAGCGGTATAAAACAAACCCAGAGTTTGCCGTAGCATATGCAATCATCTTTGTCGGCCCACCTATCTGCATTGGTCAACGTAGAAATATATTGCTTTGAGAATACAGCAGCCCTTGGCACAACCATCCGGTGGTTGTTGTCATTGAGTGGGTGATCCAGGTTCTCGAGGTAGTAAATCTGCATGGACAAATGAGCGCTGATGCATGATGAACAATAAACAATACATTAAGGGGGGAGATAGAATGCATGATGAATGGTACTTACTAAGAGGAATGGAGCACATGATCGAATTGTAGGGTTAGCTGTGTTTTTGGCACCAGGAGACTGCCACTCTTTCGCAGAGGTTCTGATGTGATCTATCACAGCCTGTTGCCAATCAACCTTGCCAAAGTTTTGAAAATCCATAATGAACTGCAAGTCTGTGTTCGCGATGTCAAATGCTGACCCTGGAAATAAGAACCTGTTGAAGATCACGAGGAAGAAGCATTTCATTGAGAGGTCATCGGCATTTCCCTTAGCCACCTCTTCCAAAAGCCGAGGGACTGTGATTTTGTTTGTTGCAATTCCAAGCTGAGCCATAAGCTCTCTCTTCGCATTAGAAAGTTCCTTGTTGGACTTCTTAGAAATGACCTATGTGCCAGCTGGCACACCAAGCACAGCATGAACAGCTGCCTTGTTGATAGGTAGTTCGATGTTGGGTGGGACCCGTAAAAACATGCTGTTTATATCCACCCTGTCCAGCAAATAAAGAAATAGGTTCCTGCTCTCCACACAATCTATAGCAATTTCTAGAAATTTACCCCAACCAAGCTCGCGAACCCTATTCTTTTGTGGTTCTGAAAGTTTATTGATGACGTCGAGCACATGATTGGGAGTGCAGCGGCAGTTAATCTTGCCCGGTATACCATCATCGTCCTATGGGAGTAAAATTATGTCAGTGTGGACATATAACTGGATAGTTATACATCTGCATGTGTAAAGTCAGTTTAGCTCACCCCTTCCTGTATGGATGGAAGTGAAGATTTCTTTGATTTAGGATCTTTGTGAGCAGGAACCTTTGGCCTTGGGCATTTTATTGCTGGTTCGAAATCCTAGTTGGAGTTGAAGTATGATCAAACGTATACAATCATTAGTAAATGGGAGATTGATAAAGCAGTAAACCTGAACTCACATCGTCGTCGTTATCTTGTGATGCAGCCAACATTGGTGAGCATCTGGTCGGACTAGAAAGCAGGTCTTCATGCTGTGAGGTATGGGGTGTTCTCCTCTTTGGGGTTGCTGCAGAAGAACACTGAGCCCCCTTCTGTTGAAATTTCTTTGGTATGGTTTTGTTCTGGTGGTGTCTTGGAACAACCGGCTCATGAATTGAACTAGGTGCATCATGAGTACCATCTGCATTGGTATTCGCTGAGCTTGCCATGACATCATTGTCTCCAGTTGAAAGTGGAATTTGAATCTCATAAAACTGTTGGCTGTTTGATATAGTAATTGTTGTAACACGTTCAGGAACATGATCAAGTTTTTGCTTCATCTTGCACCGAGGGTGGATCACACTGAAAAGAAGCAGTTAAGGGTGAACTGCGGTGTATGAGAGGAAGCAGGAACTGTTATGTCCATCATCACTAAAAAATAACCTACTTGTGCAGCTATGGATTTAATTATTAAATGAGTAAAAGAAAACTACCAAAGCATTGTGAGGATAAAGATTAGAGCAACAAGACACTGTTACCTCTCAGCCCTGCAGATTAAGGCGATAGTGCAGGTGTGAATTTTAATCCCAAACGTGAGACAATGATAAACTACTATTGCTTTCTGATGGATAAAATACTGCAAGACAATCATCGCTGATCTATTTTACTAGGGGTGGGGCAGTAACAAAATGCGTTGATGACATTGGCTCAACCGAAATCTATATGAGATTGGTGGAAAGAATATGAACAAGATATCGGACTGTAATTCAAAAAGGGTAATTAATTTATTTCATACACCAACAAGAGGGCTCCAGGGATATCAAATTTGGTTCAGCTATGGACACAGTTTGAATTTCCCTCATCAATGAAAATTAACCTACTTGTGCAACTAATGAATTAACTATTAACTGAGGTAAAGAAAACTACCAAAGCATCGTGAGGATAAATAACAGAGCAACAGAACACTGTTACCTCTCAGCCCTGCAAATTAGGGCGTGAGTACAGGTGTGAATTTTATTCCCAAACGTGAGACAAGGATAAACTTCCATTGCTTTCTGATGGATAAAAGCAAAGCGAGTATCACTAGTCTATTTGGTAGGGGTAAGGCAGTAATAAAATGCTTTGGTGTCAATGGCTCAACAAAAATTGATATGAGATTGGTTCAAAGAATACCAACAAGATATAGAACTGAATGTATATGGGGGATTATTTTATTTCCTACGCCAATAAAAGGACTCCAGGGATACTCACCGATTATGGATCTGTTCCATGTGCAGGTGGGTTCTATTGGGGGCGATTCCAGCCTCTTCTCCATGAGTTCTTGGCAGGTGTTGTTGGGGGCGACCCTCGGATCTTCTCTGAGGATAGTAGACGGACAGTGTTGGAGGCGAATCCGTGGTCTTCTCCGGCGAGTAGCGGCGGCAAAACTTCTGTGTAGGAGCGGGAGTAACGGGAAGCAGAGACGGAGAGGAGCGATGCTAACCGGTAATGGTCCGGCCGGGATCCGACCAGCCGCCGAGCCTGCTTGGAGCACCGAGGCGGATGAAATTCGGGGAAGCAAGGACGACGGGAGGGGCAGCGCTCCTGGATTCGACGAACGGCGAACCTGGCTGGAGCACGGAGGCGGAGGAAAACGGGCGGAGGCGCGGAGCAGAGACGACGGTGGGCGATGCCAGCCCGGTAGCCTCCGGCGGGACTCGGCGGAGGACGAATGGCGACGCACTATATGGGGTCTCACGGCAGAAGTGGGTGGCGTGGATTTGGGTGCTAATGGAGACGGTGAGCGGAGTTGGGGTTTTCTCCCCGAACGACGCTGGCGCCATTAACGAGGGTTCAAGACGAAATCTTAGGCCGATGATTTAGGCCGCGTTTAGTTCAGACGCCGTAAAGTTTTTGGGAGCACAGGTGTGACTGTAATAATTAGTGTCCAATCATAAACTAATTAGGTTTATAAGATTCATTTCGCAAAATATATATAAACTGTGCAATTAGTTATTTTTTATCTACTAGTAAATATGCCCGTGCGATGCAACGGGAGAAAAAAGGCTACCAAATTTTAATGGTAAATTCGGAGGACAGAAGCGCTGCGGTGTCAAAGCAATTTTAAAAACTTCTATCCATAGAAGTTTTTGAAATAATGTGAGGGTTTTGTCCATGGATAGAAGTTTTATCGATGAACAAAGCCCCTATATTATTTTACTATTATTATAGAAGAAATGTGGACAGAGCCATTTAGAACAAATGAGGGCTTTGTCCATGGATAGTAGTTTTTTAAAAATTTCTCATTTATGATCTTGCAAAATAACACGTCCACCTGCCACTTGTTCCTACGTCATCCTGTATTTCCGCAAGCTGCTGCTAGAGGTCATGACCAACAACTTTGGCATCGGCAGATCAAACGACGTGGCCTCGAAAGAATGACTTTCGAGACAGCGGCTACATTCTCATATAGATTTATGGCTAGAAGCTTTTGTATAATCTTGTTGATTTTCTTTGTTACCTATTTTGTTTCTTGAGCTTTGTACGTGGAGAACCTGTACATCTTTTTAAAAATTTCAATAAAGCTCGGTAGGGGTGCGAACCCCTCCTGTTTCATAAAAAATATGCTGAACCACATTAATGGTGGCGACCAAACGAGCATAGCTGACATCATGGACCCACCGCTCCTGCTGGATGAGAACCACCTGGAGGAGGTGTGGGCAGTGGCCATCATCGCCAAGACGTGCCTTAGCGCCAAGCCATCACGCGCACTCCTCGGTGTGCTACATGCTACGGGCCCTATGAGCCCGTTGCGCATGGCCGCCATGGCTCCTCTCGGTCTAGCTCGGTGTAGCGGCAACTATGGAGCTCATCATCTCGGAGCTCGTGGCAGTCACCTAGTGTAGAGTTTGGGCACCATGGCGCTGGATCGGCGGCTCTCGCATGGTAGTATAGGCGAGGCGTCATTCATGTTCTCATTCAAAGAGAACCGTGGCGATGGACATCGCGCCACAGTAGGCGGTAGCGCTTTGATGGTGATGCCGTTGTTGATTAGTGTAGGAGGACTTTCTCGGGTTCTTAGCATCTTTTACTTGAAGGACATCATTCTTGATTCTTTCCCCCACTTAATATCACACCGTCCCATGTGTTTATATTTTGTTCATGTCTGATGCATTCATCCGTGTTTCGACATGACAATATGTTAGTATGTCTGATGATTATAACAGAATGCCTCTTTCGATTTTTCACATCGTTCCATTGTCGAGGATTGCACTGGTGCATACATATAAGATGCACATTTATTTAGTTGGACTAACGACTGGATCGAGATATAATAATATTAGTTTGTGTTTAATAAAAAATACATTAGTAATTTGGTTGTAGAAATATTTATTTGTTAGTGAAAAGTTAGGAGTTCGAAACCTATATATTGTGTTGTTTTTATTCTTTACTTTTATTATCATTATTTATATACTTGTTTCTATTTTCACATTAACATTTAGTTGACCATGAAAAGTAAAAATAATATAATGGAAACACGTGACGCTTAGTTGAATGTGATGTGAAAAATAATGAAAATAGAATGGAAAAAAGAAAGCATGACTAAACGTAACTAGAACCGGAGAAAAAGAGAGAGAAATCAAAACAAATTTGAATAGGAAAAGGAAATAGAAAACATTCCGTCTCACAAGGATTTGGCTCAAAAATCGAAAAAAATTATGACTGACCAGAACTCACCCTTCTTCCTAACGCACACAGTCTCAAGGTTTCTGAAAAAACAAAAAAAAAATATACTTGTTGAGGTTTAATATTAGATTATATTCCTACTCTTTTGATTTTTTAGTTGGACTAAAATTCTTATTGAGATTAAGATATATTTGGATTATTAGGATTCGTAGGTACGTAACCTTAAAAATACGTTTTGGAATCGGACTCCATATCACATTTTTAGATTTATACTGGAAGACAACCGGACTGGAATAGAACCCGGAGTGGAAGAAAAAGAGGTTGAAGAAAATACTTGGCGAAAATTTTGTCTCTTTATTATTAGGTATAGATATTTAATGGTCCGTGTATGTGAAACGTCCTTGATTTCCACGAAGGGAAATCCACAGAAACGAAGTGTAAAATGACGAAACATTCCGTCAATTTACCCAAATCTCAGTGATACATAAAGTCACGCACGAATATCAGAGTACAATAGAGAGTTTTACATAACTTATTATCATCGCCTCGCAGGGCGGAACACACTCACACAAGCATCCGGAACAGCATTCGGCGTAGATAGCAGCGGAAAACAATCTTCTGGAACCAGCTTGAGCGTAGAACAAACCCTCTAGTCCTCCCAATCGTCGCCCTCGTAGTCATACTCGGGCTCTGAACCTGTCAAAAATCTATCAGTACTCTTGGTACTGGCCACGCATCGCCCACCCTATGCTTGCAATGCTTTGTGGAAGGTGGAATGCATCGGGGAAAGTAGAAAGAGACCTACTTAGGCTGTGGGTTTCCTATGCAAGTCATTAATATTTTAATAATAAGACATTCATCCATTTTTAACCCATCTTAGTCACACATTTTTCCCCATCCCATCACAACACCTCTCATCTCACTCTCTCTCTCTAGACGACGAGATTGACTCCCGCTCAGATCTCGTCTCAACGGTCAAAGCCGGAATCCAACACAAAACCCGGGGGAAAGGTAGAAAGAACTCATCTCTCTAATCAAGTGAAGTGTAGGTCATGGGAATGTCCATATCCGCGGACGCGGCTATACGTATAGATCGATCAACTCTGCAGACTGCGTACACCTGGTAATCCACAAGATCGCCATCCTCGACGATCCGGCTCGTCTAGGCTGATTCCGACTGCCTCCCAACCGGTACAGTACCACCCTATCACTCAGCCCTGGGCCACCCCAGTGTCCACCGAAACGCTGAGACTGTGAGACGTAGTACCGGGCCCCCAGGGTCACTACGCTGTCTTAGGAGGGTGTGGGTCCCCATACCCGTACCTCCCTACACTATCACCTATCAACCTAGTAGTAGTGGTACTGCCCTAGTCAGTCGGGTAATCGTCTCTCGCCCATCAGGAGCGAGTGGTGTGCACGAAGGTCCCATGGTTCCGGTTCTCAAGACATACCAGTCCTTAGGAGGACCAGACAGGATATCTTCTCAAAGGGGAACACCGTCTTCCCCGTGCCACGACAGCACCTCCACCAGGGATAACCAACACCCCAGTTTACCTCACAATATACCTGCCACAGGTATCACTCGTGAGGGATGCCCAGGTCGCACCCCTCCAGCAAGACTTGCCCCAAAGACTCGTCGTAGGATCCTGTCCGATCGACTCAACCCTCACCACTCACCCAAGACGCACACCAAGATCTCTCCAATTCTTTTATCAGGTTTATCAAGTTCTCGGCACTACGTGCCTTATACATATACATCTCTCACTCACCGGCATCACATCACATATATAATGCGAGTAAGAGTAAAAGCAGTAATATGTAACATGCGAGCATCTAGCCTAACAGCAGGGTGAGCAGGAGTAAGGTTGCAACAAGGTAAAGGGCTCAAAGTAAAGCATCTAACATGCAGTCTATCATCATATTATTTCATAAAAAGTAAAGTGCTAGCAATTCTATATTTGCATGCGTAATAGGTTCTACGGAGTTGGGTGGGGCGTGGCACCTAGTAGGTCGTCTCCCACGTCCTTGCTGTAGTCGGGGTCGTACTCCTCAGTCGGCAGGTCCTCGACACGTGTCACACACTGATTGGCCGAATCAGATCGAGTCACTAACATGTGGGCCCGTTTGACTTGTCAACGGTCAACTCTGACCGGGCCGAGACTGGGCCTCGGTGGGCCTGGTGAAAGTCCCTAGTTTGGTTTTGGCTAATTGATGAAACCTAGGACTAACCTTTGTATCTAAGTGGATGATTTAGATAAAGGTGGTCATTGAATATGAGACATGACATTGACTCATGTGACCAAGATGGTGAAGACCAAGATGAGGCTTGGCTCGATGGACCGGTTGTGAAGGTGAAGGGCAAGTCGAGGCTTCGAAGCGAAGGACCATGCGATGGTGAAGCTTGAGCAAGACTTGGCGCCGATGGACCGATGCAACGGTGAAGAGCAAGTGAAGTCAAGGTCGATGGATCGAGACGGTCATGTGATGATATGAAGTGGATCATATCATTTGGAGAAACAAAATGGGCTCAAGGCAAAGGTATAACTATAGGGCCATTTTGTTTTACACTCAAGACACCATAGAGGGTGTGAGTGGTTTAGGGTCGATAGCCGAACTATTAAGAGGGGAAATCTTATCGGTTATTCGACGCATGGGTGCCACTAGGTGAATTCATGAAGTGCATTGCATGTAGGGCCTAGTGAGCTAACTGGAAAACCTTTGAAAATGATTGAGAAAATGCTAACACACAAGCACATGGAGATGTACACTTGATGGTGTTGGCACATTTGCAAAGGTGGCGTTGGTCGCGCTGTGGTTTGCGGGTAGAGAGGGGTTTGGTTCCTTTCTCTCTCCCGCCGAGCGTGCGAGCGCGGGATTCAGGCGATTTCGGGGAAATGAAATGCCTATTTTCCATTGCGCCGGAAGTCGGAAAAGTAACGGAGGCGAACGCGGTCACGGAAGGCACCGGACGCAGCACCGGACGCTGCACCGGACGCGGTCAGTTTCGACCGGCGCGTCCGGTCAGTACAGCGTTAGGGTCTGGCGCGCGAGCTAGGGTTTGACACCGGCGCGTCCGGTGACCCACGGGACCGGCGCGTCCGGTCTGGCGAACAGCGAGTCACGTAGTCATCGGACGCGGTGCGCGTCCGGTCCCTCAGCATCGGACGCGTCCGGTGGTCCAGGGAGCTTACTGGACTCGCACCGGACGCGGGTACTGTGGCGTCCGGTGGTTGCGAGGAGCGCGTCCGGTGATGTCTTCGCGCGAGCGGGGACTGTGCGCACCGGCGCGTCCGGTGGTTCGCAACAGCGCGTCCGGTCGCTCGTTTGACCGTTGGCGCGCAGTGACCGTTGGAAGATCTAACGGACGTTTTTGAATTTGGAGGACACGTGGACGTCGCAGGGGCACCGGACGCGGTTGAGCGCGTCCGGTGAGTTACCACCGGCGCGTCCGGTGGTCCCGCGAAAATCGTGAGTGGAGTTGTAACGGCTCTATTTGGATGGGTTGCTTATAAATACTTGTTGGCCGGCCCTTGGGGAGGTCTCTTGGCATTTCTAACATACTTGTGCATCCTTTGAGCTAGAACAACTCCTCCCACTCATCTCCCTTGCTTGATTGCAAATCAAAAGTGAGATTGAGTGATCCCAAAGTGCATTGCATAGCTTGAGGGCATTTAGTGGCACTTGTGGGTGGTTTAGCCGGTGGATTTCTTGTTACTCTTGGAGAGTACCGCTCCTAGCCGGCTTGGAGATTGTTGGAGGCGTTGGCAAGAGAAGGTGATTGTTCTTGGCCACCTCCGGTTGTTTGTAAGAGGTTCTTGTGCTTTCCTCGGCGGGACGCCAAAAGCAACTCTAGTAAAATCCGCGTGTCATTGAGTTACCTCACTTGAGAGTGGTGTCTTGCGGTGCCTTGCGGGGCGTGCCTTGAGGGGCAAGTGACTTGAGGGTCACACCGGGGAACCATCTAGGTGTTGGTCGACACAACCGGTGACGTAGCTTGTCGGTGCACAAGTGAACACCGGGTGAACAAATATTGTGTCTCTTGTCTCCCGGTGATTGGTCTTCATATTGTGTTGTTGTCAATATTGATTGATTGTATATCATCTTGGTGATTGGCAACATCTTCACTTCACCGTCGGTATAATAATCACAATCCTCTCTTGCATTTACATTCTCTAGTTTATCTTGTGTAGCTCTAGTAGTAGCTTTGCTAGTAGTGTTAGCTTGTTCACTAGTGTAACCTTAGTGACATAGCTCTTGTGTGAACTAGAGATCTTAAACTACTAGACTTGTGGATAGGAGGCTTGCATCACAACCTTTGGCTAAGCAAAACTCGCTTTACGCCGTTTGTTATTCTAACAAGTTTGCTTAGTGGTACTTGTAGATTTTTAAATAGGCTATTCACCCCCCCTCTAGCCATCTAGGACCTTACAAGTGGTATCGGAGCCGTGGTCACCGTTTTATTCAAGGCTTAACATCCTTCGGTGTGAAAAATGGCTCAAATTGTGTTCAATCATGTTGGGGGCAAGCCACCGTTCTTTGATGGTGTTAGTTCCTTTGCTCATTGGAAGAGAAAGATGACAATGTACCTTGGTTCTATTCATGAGAGAGTATTGGAAGTCACCGAGAATGATTTTGCTATCATTGATCCCGATCATCTCACCGATGAAGATAGAGCAAATAGAACATGCAATAGAATGGCTCTCAATACACTTTACAATAATATTGACACAAAAGTATTTGAGGGCATCAAGGATTTGGAATTGGCAAATGAAGTGTGGACAAGGTTAAGTGAAACATATGAGGGCACTAAGGTTGTGAAGAGTGCCAAGCTATATGGGCTCAAGAGTGAGTTTGAGAACTTCAAGATGAAAGAAGAAGAAACAATCTTAGAGATGTTTCATAGATTGCAAGTCATTGTGAATGATCTCAAGAGCTTAGGGCACAAGACACAAGACCAAGATTTTTGCCACAAGTTCTTGTTGAGCTTACCTAAAAGATTCAAGATGTTGATCATGATGCTACAAAGAGATGGGCTTGAAACAATAAAGCCCAATGATTTGCTTGGAGAGGTATTGACCTTTGACAAGTATGATCAAGATGTTGATGAGAAGGAGGAAGAAAAGAAGAAGAAGACCGTGGCATTCAAGGCCACCTCCTCAAAGGGCAAAGCTTCAATTCAAGAAGAAGATGACGATGAAGAAGATGAAGAATTGGAAGTTGATGATGAGGCACTTGCTCTAGTTGTCAAAAATATTGGCAAAATGTTTATCAAAAGAAGAGGCTTCAAAAAGAGAAATGACAATTTCAAGAGCAATGAGCAACAAAGGAGGTGCTTCAATTGTGATAGCACCGAACATCTTCAAGCCGAATGTCCCTATGACAAGAAGAAGAACAACAAAAGGGGCAAGTTTGAGAAGAAGAAGAGAGAGGCCAAGATGACATTCAAGAAAGGCAAAAATGGTGCCTATGTGATCACTTGGGAAAGTGAAGATAATGAAGAAGAAGAAGAAGAATCATCCAACAAGGCTTTTGCTTCCATTGCTATCAACAAGAAGCCATCACTATTTGATTCATCCTCTTCATGCTTCATGGCTAAAGAAGCTAAGGTCAATTACAAAGCCGGAGGAAGGCATTGGATTGTTGATAGTGGGTGCACTCAACACATGACCGGTACATCAAGAATGTTTGACTCAATCAATGACAATGATAGTGGTGTTGATTCTATCACATTTGGCAATAACAAGAAAGGCAAGGTTATTGGCTTGGGCAAGATTGCAATATCAAATGACATGAGTATCTCCAATGTGTTACTAGTTGAAAGCTTGGATTTCAATCTTCTATCCGTGGCACAAATATGTGATCTAGGCTACAAATGCATCTTTGGGGTTGATGATGTGGAAGTTATTAGTGTGGATGGTTCAAATATGGCATTCAAGGGATTTAGATATGAGAATCTCTACCTAGTTGACTTCAATGCTAGAGAAACTTCTTTGACAACTTGCTTAGTCTCCAAATCAAGCATGGGTTGGCTTTGGCATAGAAGGCTTGGTCATGTTGGCATGAAACAATTGAAGAAGCTTACAACTCACAATCTTGTCAATGGTTTGAAAGATGTTGAATTTGAGAAGAATAAGCTTTGTAGTGCATGTCAAGCCGGGAAGCAAGTTGGAAGCTCACATCCAAAGAAGAGTACAATGAGCACATGCAAAGCACTTGAGTTGATGCACATGGATCTATTTGGACCAACAACATATACAAGCATAGGTGGCAACAAGTATGGATTTGTTATAGTGGATGACTTCACAAGATTCACATGGGTATTCTTTCTTAGTGACAAAAGTGAAGTGTTTGACACCTTCAAGACATTCCTCACTAGAGTTCACAATGAGTTTGAGATTAGAATCAAGAAAGTGAGAAGTGACAATGGAAGTGAGTTCAAGAATACAAGAATTGAAGAACTTTGTGATCATTATGGTATTGGACATCAATTCTCGGCCAAGTACACCCCACAATCAAATGGTCTAGTTGAGAGGAAGAATAGAACATTGCTTGATATGGCTAGATCAATGCTTCATGAGTACAATGTGAGTCAATCATTTTGGGATGAAGCAATCAATACCGCTTGCTACTACATCAATAGACTATATTGTCATCCATTGCTAGAGAAGACCCCATATGAGCTACTTCATGGAAGAAAGCCCAATATTTCTTACTTTAGGGTGTTTGGTTGCAAATGCTATATCTTGAAGAAAGGCACTAGATTGGGAAAGTTTGACAAGAGATGTGATGAAGGGTTCCTACTTGGTTACTCAACTACAAGCAAAGCTTATAGAGTTTGGAACAACTCAAGTGGCATTCTAGAAGAAGTCCATGATGTGCAATTTGATGAAACCAATGGGTCACAAGATGAAGAAGAAAATCTAGATGATATTGGTGGAACTCTATTAGTGGAAGCAATGAAGAACATGGACATTGGGGACATTAGAGCAAAGCAAGTAATTGATATTCAAGATGATGATAAAGATCAAGTGCTCAATTCACCATTCAAGCTAGTTAGTGACTCTCAAGTGCAAGATCATGGTGCTAGTTCTTCTCATCAAGATACATCAAGTGATCAACCAAGCTCAAGCAATCAAGTGCAAGTACTCCAACCACAACATGTTGCAAGAGATCACCCAATTGATAGTGTTATTGGTGATATTAGAAGTGGTGTGCAAACAAGATCAAGATTGGCTATGTTTTGTGAGCATGCATCATTTGTGTCAACCATAGAACCAAAGAAGATAGAAGAAGCTTTGAGGGATGCCGATTGGATCATGGCTATGCAAGAAGAACTTAACAATTTCACAAGAAATGATGTTTGGGAGTTGGTAGAAAGACCAAATGACTACAATGTGATTGGAACCAAGTGGGTGTTCAAAAACAAGCAAGATCAAGATGGCATTGTAGTGAGAAACAAAGCAAGACTAGTTGCGCAAGGTTACACTCAAGTAGAAGGTCTTGACTATGATGAAACATATGCTCCCGTGGCAAGATTGGAGGCAATAAGGATTCTATTGGCTTATGCTTGTGCACACAACATCAAACTATATCAAATGGATGTCAAAAGTGCATTTCTCAATGGGATTATCAATGAGTTAGTCTTTGTTGAGCAACCGCCCGGATTTGAAGATGACAAGAAACCCAACCATGTGTACAAGTTGAAGAAGGCTTTATATGGCTTAAAGCAAGCACCTAGAGCATGGTATGAGAGGCTAAGGGATTTCCTTCTCTCTAAGGGATTCAAGATGGGCAAGGTTGATACAACTCTATTCACCAAGAAGATTGGAAATGATCTATTCATAGTGCAAATATATGTTGATGACATCATCTTTGGATCAACCAATCAAGTTTATTGTGAAGAATTTGGTGCTATGATGGCCAAAGAGTTTGAAATGTCTATGATTGGTGAACTTAGCTACTTCCTTGGTCTCCAAGTAAAGCAATTGAAGAATGGAACATTTGTGAGTCAAGGGAAATACATAAGGGACATGTTGAAGAAGTTTGGAATGCAAGATGCAAAGCCAATTTCAACTCCAATGGGTACAAGTGGCAATTTGGATAGTGATCTTGATGGTAATATGGTGAATCAAAAGGAATATCGGTCTTTGATTGGAAGTCTACTCTATGTCACCGCATCAAGGCCGGATGTCATGTTTAGTGTTTGCATGTGTGCTAGATATCAAGCCTCACCTAGAGAGAGTCATCTCACGGCCGCAAAGAGAATATTGAGGTACTTAAAGCAAACAAGAGATGTTGGACTATGGTATCCCAAGGGGTCAAAGTTTGAATTGATTGGATATTCGGACTCCGACTATGGGGGTTGCAAGATCAATAGAAAGAGCACAAGTGGCACATGTCAATTACTTGGAAGATCACTTGTGTCATGGTCCTCAAAGAAATAAAATAGTGTGGCAATCTCTACCGCCGAAGCCGAATATGTGAGTGCGGGGAGTAGTTGTGCACAATTGCTATGGATGAAATCAACTTTGAAGGATTATGGCCTCAACTTCAAGAATGTGCCATTACTATGTGATAATGAGAGTGCAATCAAGATGATACAAAACCCGGTTCAACATGGAAGAACAAAGCATATTGACATAAGGCATCATTTCATTAGAGATCATCAACAAAAGGGAGATATTGCCGTTGAGAGTGTTGGCACCGATGATCAACTTGCCGATATTCTCACTAAGCCACTTGATGAAAAGAGGTTTTGCAAGCTAAGGAATGAATTGAACATTCTTGATTTCTCAAACATGAGTTGAATGCACCCCACTCATTGATTGACATGCCTCTCCTTCGACATTGCAAGGTAAAGTTGATTGACATGTCATTCATTCTATGCTAAGGATTTGCTAGAGCATGTAGACATAATAAGTGGTATGCATGAGCATTCATGATAAATCAAATGAATTTGATGGATATATGTTACCACTATTGCCTCTATGTTTGATTTGATCTAGTGGTGGCATATGACATGTTTGTGAGCTTGCAAACCTAGTGTTGAATCTAGAAGATTTGCTATAAGTGTTTAATTCAACATAGGCAAGATAACCCTTATTATGAGGTGTGAAGAAGCTTGTCTTTGGTTCAAATCGAATTAAATATTTTTGGCAAGTGTTCTAGGTTGAACCAAAATTGATGAATTTTAACCTACTCCATCAAATACTTTTCTTCTCTCCACAATTTGATCCCATTTTTGGGTAAGTTGTTGACAAAGGGGGAGAGAAAAAGATGATTCAACATGATAAAGGGGTAAATAAAATTTTTGATGCACACAAGTAGGGGGAGCAAGCTCATAAACAAAGTTGTTGCATTTGTTTGTGCATTTTCATATGACTTGCTCATTGCACATGTATTTAGATTCAATATACATGCTTGTGTGGTGCAATGCTAGTATAGAACTTGGATGATGAAATGATCTACTAGCATGCATAGGATTAGTGTTACATGTGGTATCTAGACTTACCTAAAGTTTTTACAAGTGGTCCAAGAACCTTTACATATAATGTTGATCTCACGAGGTTCTTGAGTTTTTGATGGATGTCTAGTTACTTCATGATGCTAAGGATGGTGTAAAAGGCAACTCCGATTGGTATCACGCTTCAAAGGTCCATTTCTTACACCTTAGCATCATTTTGGTAGAATTACTCTCCCAACACGTCTATCCATGCATATGTGCAAAGCTTTCAATCCAAACTCTATGCACATATGTAGGGGGAGCTAATGCTACCAAAACCGAGCTTGTGATAATTGTCCAAACTTTTCTTATGAGCAAAATGATTGGACAAGTATGACAAGTTCAAAACTTTTATTATCAAAATTATCTTTGTGAGGGTTGTCATCAATTACCAAAAAGGGGGAGATTGAAAGTCCCTAGTTTGGTTTTGGCTAATTGATGAAACCTAGGACTAACCTTTGTATCTAAGTGGATGATTTAGATAAAGGTGGTCATTGAATATGAGACATGACATTGACTCATGTGACCAAGATGGTGAAGACCAAGATGAGGCTTGGCTCGATGGACCGGTTGTGAAGGTGAAGGGCAAGTCGAGGCTTCGAAGCGAAGGACCATGCGATGGTGAAGCTTGAGCAAGACTTGGCGCCGATGGACCGATGCAACGGTGAAGAGCAAGTGAAGTCAAGGTCGATGGATCGAGACGGTCATGTGATGATATGAAGTGGATCATATCATTTGGAGAAACAAAATGGGCTCAAGGCAAAGGTATAACTATAGGGCCATTTTGTTTTACACTCAAGACACCATAGAGGGTGTGAGTGGTTTAGGGTCGATAGCCGAACTATTAAGAGGGGAAATCTTATCGGTTATTCGACGCATGGGTGCCACTAGGTGAATTCATGAAGTGCATTGCATGTAGGGCCTAGTGAGCTAACTGGAAAACCTTTGAAAATGATTGAGAAAATGCTAACACACAAGCACATGGAGATGTACACTTGATGGTGTTGGCACATTTGCAAAGGTGGCGTTGGTCGCGCTGTGGTTTGCGGGTAGAGAGGGGTTTGGTTCCTTTCTCTCTCCCGCCGAGCGTGCGAGCGCGGGATTCAGGCGATTTCGGGGAAATGAAATGCCTATTTTCCATTGCGCCGGAAGTCGGAAAAGTAACGGAGGTGAACGCGGTCACGGAAGGCACCGGACGCAGCACCGGACGCTGCACCGGACGCGGTCAGTTTCGACCGGCGCGTCCGGTCAGTACAGCGTTAGGGTCTGGCGCGCGAGCTAGGGTTTGACACCGGCGCGTCCGGTGACCCACGGGACCGGCGCGTCCGGTCTGGCGAACAGCGAGTCACGTAGTCATCGGACGCGGTGCGCGTCCGGTCCCTCAGCATCGGACGCGTCCGGTGGTCCAGGGAGCTTACTGGACTCGCACCGGACGCGGGTACTGTGGCGTCCGGTGGTTGCGAGGAGCGCGTCCGGTGATGTCTTCGCGCGAGCGGGGACTGTGCGCACCGGCGCGTCCGGTGGTTCGCAACAGCGCGTCCGGTCGCTCGTTTGACCGTTGGCGCGCAGTGACCGTTGGAAGATCTAACGGACGTTTTTGAATTTGGAGGACACGTGGACGTCGCAGGGGCACCGGACGCGGTTGAGCGCGTCCGGTGAGTTACCACCGGCGCGTCCGGTGGTCCCGCGAAAATCGTGAGTGGAGTTGTAACGGCTCTATTTGGATGGGTTGCTTATAAATACTTGTTGGCCGGCCCTTGGGGAGGTCTCTTGGCATTTCTAACATACTTGTGCATCCTTTGAGCTAGAACAACTCCTCCCACTCATCTCCCTTGCTTGATTGCAAATCAAAAGTGAGATTGAGTGATCCCAAAGTGCATTGCATAGCTTGAGGGCATTTAGTGGCACTTGTGGGTGGTTTAGCCGGTGGATTTCTTGTTACTCTTGGAGAGTACCGCTCCTAGCCGGCTTGGAGATTGTTGGAGGCGTTGGCAAGAGAAGGTGATTGTTCTTGGCCACCTCCGGTTGTTTGTAAGAGGTTCTTGTGCTTTCCTCGGCGGGACGCCAAAAGCAACTCTAGTAAAATCCGCGTGTCATTGAGTTACCTCACTTGAGAGTGGTGTCTTGCGGTGCCTTGCGGGGCGTGCCTTGAGGGGCAAGTGACTTGAGGGTCACACCGGGGAACCATCTAGGTGTTGGTCGACACAACCGGTGACGTAGCTTGTCGGTGCACAAGTGAACACCGGGTGAACAAATATTGTGTCTCTTGTCTCCCGGTGATTGGTCTTCATATTGTGTTGTTGTCAATATTGATTGATTGTATATCATCTTGGTGATTGGCAACATCTTCACTTCACCGTCGGTATAATAATCACAATCCTCTCTTGCATTTACATTCTCTAGTTTATCTTGTGTAGCTCTAGTAGTAGCTTTGCTGGTAGTGTTAGCTTGTTCACTAGTGTAACCTTAGTGACATAGCTCTTGTGTGAACTAGAGATCTTAAACTACTAGACTTGTGGATAGGAGGCTTGCATCACAACCTTTGGCTAAGCAAAACTCGCTTTACGCCGTTTGTTATTCTAACAAGTTTGCTTAGTGGTACTTGTAGATTTTTAAATAGGCTATTCACCCCCCCTCTAGCCATCTAGGACCTTACACCTGGGCTGGGCTAGATCTGGGCCGAACTAGGCCGAGCTGGGCCTGCCACGGGTCAGACGCTGGTGCGGCCACGTCGCCTATTCGGATTCAAAACAACGGCTCGGGCTGGTGAGCTTGGCTCATGGTGGTCTCGTGCGGACGGTCCACGGGTTTTGAACGCGGTCCACAGTGAACCACCTCCACCTTCTTTCTCCTACTCTTGGTGCACGGTGCACCGAGTGCACCCAGCACGCCCAGCTCACCTTCCCTCTCTTGCCTCACGGCCACGCTCCCGCCGGCGGCGAGCCCCTGCGCTTAGCGCACGGTGGCGGCTCAAAACGGCTCCTAGTGGGCCCTACGGCCTCGCTCGGTCTTCAGGAACGTGTCAGAGGAGTCTACGTGGAGGATTGGTGTTTTTAAGGGGCTCGTTCATGGCAGTGGCGGCTCGGCCGGGGCGGTGAGCGACGGCAAGACCTCCACGGTCGTTCCGAGGTCCAAATCGCCCCTGGGATCTTCAATTGAACACAACAGCAAGGTGCTAAGGCCACCGTCGAGGACTTCCCCATGCGGTAGAGTACGTGCTCGCGATTGGTGTGCGGCGGCGATGTCGCCATGGCGTTCACGGCCATGGTGCTCGCGCACAGAGCGCGTGTGAGCTGCAAGCGTTCCCAAGCCGATATGGCTTCGCAGTGCTATGCCTTTCTCTTGCGCGTGCGCGTGCATGTGCATAAATGTGAACGATGTTCGGGCTTCGGCCTTGATCCTTCCCGGTACGGGAACGGTCGCGGCGGCACCGGAGTGCATACGGTGGTGAGCAGAGGATGTTTGCGAACGGTGCGGCTCACCTTGGGCTCGTGGTAGGAGGATGGCGGTGCAGTGGTGATTCGCGGCAGTGAAGTCGAGTGGCCGTGCAGTGACGTTCCTCGGCGAGGTAGAAGGTAGCAGCGTCTCCTTCCTCTCCGGTGTCCCGAGCGGCGGCGGCAGTTCGGCTCCTCCTCGCGGCTTTCCCCTTCTCTTCTCCCCTCCTCCCTCTTCCTTGCAGCGTGGTGTGGTTGGAGATGTGGCCACCCGAGGCGGCGGTGAAAGAGTTGGAGGGGGGCTAGGGCGTTGATGCTCGGCTTTTATAGCCAAGCTCCGATCATGGCGTTGGCGAACGGTGATGAAGGTAGTTGGGCCGCGTGGCGTCCATCGAGAGGGGTTGGCGTGGGGTTTTGAGGTGGCCAGAGGGTGGCGAGCGGATTGGCGTTGCCAATTTGATGCTTAGGCGGTTAGAAAAGATGCGGTGGTGACAGGCGGTGTCGACCGATTGCACGGCCATGGCGGCATTGGCTTCACGCGTGCGGTGCATGCTGGGCGGGTGCATGAGTCTGGCATGCGGGTCCGGGGTTGCGGCTTGGCGCGCTCGGCTGGCAGAGGGGACAAGGGGAATCTTCCCTCACGCGTTGCGTGACCTTGCTCCCTCCTCCGATTTCGGTTCGAGCGCAACAGAGGAACGGCGAGCGGGAGGAAGGCGATGACGACCGGGCCCCAGCTGGTAGTGTCCGAAAACGGGAGAGCGGCTTCGATCATGACGTGAACAAAGAGCGACTCCCTACTGGGCCGTCTCGGCTTGGGCTGGGCCGTCTCGGCTTGGGCTGGGCCGGGTCGACTCCGTGGCCCGTCGTAGTGGGATGGCTGCGGTTGCTGGGCTGGCCTGGCGAAGCGGGCTGGCTGGTGCGGGAATGCTGATGCGCGGCTCGGGCGGCGCTTCGGCTCGGTGGGCTGGCTCGGCAGGCCGGCTGGGGTGAGTGGGCTGGCTCGGAAGATGGGCCGAAGGGTTTTCTTCCTTTTCTAGTTATTCCTTTAAGCTTTTCTATTTGTATTTTCTTTATTCTAATTAAGCCAAGGCTTTTGTATGCATACAAAATATATTGCCTCCACTTGGTTCCCACAAGATGGATTTTGGGGTTTATAATAGATCACATGATTGTATTAATATATTTATTTAATTTGGATCTCATTTAAATAAAGGTGGTTGCTTTTATTTAACAATACAAAGAACATAAAAACCAACTCATGAATATTTAATTAAATGCAAAATGTAATTAACTAGACTAGGTGCTATTTGTGCAACTAGGGTTGGTTTCCTGTATGTCACTCACCAAACATAGGTTGTTTTTGGAAAAAAAATTGTAGTTGTGATTTTTTTTGTTTCTTGTAAATTTCTGGGTTGTTACAGTATGTGTTCAAACTTTCGATGGGTGGGCTGTAAAGTTTTTGGGTGAAAACTAAATAGGGCCTTATTATCACTGAAAAGAAGCGCATGCATAAAAATGTTTGGGGTCACATTAATTAGGTCCCGTTCGAATGAATTCTAAATCCGGATTCTAGATAAAAGTAATTTCTGATATTTTTTAATTACATGTCTGTGTGTTGGAATCTCCTAAAGTTTTAGCATCTCCAAAAGATTAGCCAAAAAGACTGGCATATTTATTGATTTAGCTACTTTCTAAAATAGATTTGACAATAAATACGAGAGTACTCTAACAGACTCTATAAAATCAAGAGACTAGATGACTAGTGATGTAGGCTATCCAAAAATAGAGAGCGAATGAGGTGGGACGGAGAGCTACTAAATTTAAAGAATCATTTACAGAGTCTATTAGAGACGTTTTTTTTCTTTAATAATAACCAAATTTACATTTAGAAAATGATTTGGCTAATCTCTTGAAGATGCTCTTAGAGTGTTTAGATGGTATTTTCAGATTTTGGGATTTTTTATTTGAATTGTAAAATTCCTATAGATCCAAACGCTACCTTAAACACGTCAGTTTTGGTTTCTCGCCTGGGAGGGGCAGCGCTATGCCGCGCCGTATAATATTCAACACCCAGACCTCAAAATAGTGTGTATATATATATATATATATGGAAATTATTTTCTACTCCTAGGGATATTTACTCCCATGTTTATATCTCAAGATTTGGGGTGTATATGACCGAACGAAGTGTATATACATGAAGTATATGATCATACTAGACTATCTATGGTGTTATATATGTCAAGTATGCATGCATACATAGAGTATATGGTCATACTTATTTTATATAGTACAGTAAGTGGTATTTTCGTAATATATTAAAAAATATGGGTTCCTTTGAAATTTTTTCGCGTAGAAAGATTTGGAGTATCTTAGTATGAGTATATAAACATACTCAAAGTGATAAACTAGTATGAACACATACTTAAGGTGGGTTTTTAAAGAAAGATGAGAGTAACTACTCCCGGAGTATAGAAAATGCACCATATATATATATATATATATATATATATATATATATATATATATATATATATATATATATATATATATATATAGGGAAAGTATACTCTATAGCTAGCTACAAAATAAGTTATTTTGTAGCCACCTCTATTTACGATAATTTTACATACTAATTTACGACAATATCAGTATATATTTACGATAGTTGAATTACTATAACACATGGGGATATATTACCATAATGTTATAGTAAATCACATAGTAAGGAGTTACTATAATATCATAAATTAGCATAGCAATTATCGTAACTCAAAGTGGCTATAGAATAAGTTATTTTGTAGCCAGCTGTAGGGTAATAGCTATATATGAATGTTTGTTTTATTTTTTGTTATTAATATTTTTGAATTAACAGTAGCTAGAAGAGGAGATAGCTGCTTGGGAGGCTCGAGACAGGGCAGCCGATGAAGATGCTGCATAAATGGAGAGTAGCCTGCCTAGCTAGTCTCTTAGGCTATCTGCACTCATGGTCCTCTATATTCATCCTCTATATGTCCTAGTCAGCAAGATTCTCTCCTCTATACTCAATTCTCCCGCACCCATCCATCTTCTATATTATCCTCTATCCACTCTATCTACTGTGGAACCCACTTGTCACTTTATCTAAATATATCTATGAGTGATCTAGTTTTGAAGGATTTATTGAGACGAATTTAATGGTGCAATCGAAATTTAATTTGGATTTTTGGTTTGTGAGTTATAGCATTTTTTTCCTTGGTTTAGCTAGTAGGACCCGCCACTGCGCACTATAGAGTAAACACTGTACTACTCTAAATATAGAGTGAGAGAAAGGATAGAGTATCGTTTTAGAGTATCCAGTGCAGCAGTTTTTACTCTATATTCATACTCTAAAGCTTTAGAGTATCATTTAGAGTATGCCACTGCAGACAGTCTTAGTCTGCTACTCTCTCTAACAAATTATAAGTCATTTTAGGAGAGTCAAAGCATTTTAAGTTTAATTAAATTTATATAATAAGATAATAGCATTTATAATATCAAAACAAAGTATCATTAGATTCTTCATTAATTATATATATTTATTAGTATAACTATTTGATGTCAGAAATCTTTGTATTTCTCTTTATAATTTTAGTCAAACTTAATATGCTTTGATTTTCCAAGATTTTTGAAATAGCTTATAATTTAAAATGGAAAGAGTAATTAAAAATTCTACAACAAGTAATAGCAGTACGACTCATTATCCACAGTTCCATGAAGCCTTGCGAGCCATTGCCAATACCACGGCGGGCACGCACACGATCACCAAAATGCATAAAAAGCAGGCTTTATGCTGCAAAAGGAAAAAGTCTAATTGACCCCCCCAACTATAGGGGATGGTCTACTTCACCCCCTGAACTATGAAATGGTCTAATTTACCCCCTGAACTTTGCAAAACCGTCCAAATCACCCCCTCGAGCGGTTTTAGGCGGCGGCTTGCTACAGTAACAGCTGTTTTGCTACAGTAACAGCGGTTTTGTCTTTTTCTTTTTTATTTATTTCGTTTGAATCTTTGAAAAATCATAGTAAATCACAGAAAAATCATAAAATGGAAAATCCAATTTTGTTGGACTCCACATGAGTAGATCTACATAGTGAATATATAATATAGTATGCTTTAGTACAAAGTTTTTGTTGTATGAATTATTCAAATTAATTACAGAAAAAAATAGATCAAAATTTACAGCAAAAACTTTGTACTAAAGTATACTATATTATATATTCACTGTGTAGATCTACTCATGTGGAGTCTAACAAAATTGGATTTTCCATTTTATGATTTTTCTGTGATTTACTATGATTTTTCAAAGATTCAGACGAAATAAATAAAAAAGAAAAAGACAAAACCGCTGTTACTGTAGCAAAACAGCCGTTACTGTAGCAAAACCACCGTCCAAAACCGCTCGAGGGGGTGATTTGGCCGGTTTTGCAAAGTTCAGGGGGTAAATTAGACCATTTCATAGTTCAGGGGGTGAAGTAGACCATCCCCTATAGTTGGGGGGTCAATTAGACTTTTTCCTGCTGCAAAACGACGTTACCTATGAGCCTATCCTCTCCCTCCTCCAGCTCTCCTTTATACTTGGTTGAACATCGATCTGATCCACACAAACTAGTACCAAATCATTGCCCTAAAAAAAGGTCACCAAATCATTCACCCTCATTCCAAATAAATCATGATACGGTATAATGGTATCTATGGCCAAACAATTAGCAAGCGACAATCTCAAGCACGTTCTTCACAGTTTTATTTGTTCATTTATCTTACAAAATAGTCCCACATCATTATTCGGTATGCTCCACAGGTCCCAGCGCCACCGGGAGGGCCATCGCCGTCGTCCCAGAATCTGACGCTAGTACTTGAAACCACGTACCGCGACAGACGAAAGCAACCAAGCGCGTCGGCGTCCCCATCGATCATGTTCATGTACTACACACTTCACCAGCCGAGCGCCATCCTCTCGACGCCCCGCCACAGCCGCCGCGTCTCCGCGAGCGGGTCCTCGGCGGGCAGCTCGGCGCGGCAGCACGGGCAGGTGTTGCGCCGGGCCAGCCAGCGCAGCGCGCAGCGCCAGTGGAACCGGTGCCCGCACGGCCTGAGCCCGCACACGCCGCCGCGTCCTCCGCGAGCCACCATCTCCTCCCGGCAGATGGCGCACAGCGCGCCGTCCCCCGCCGCTGGGGGCAGCGCCAGCACGGCGGCGTACGACGCGGCCCCGCTCCCCTCGCCGTCCTTCGTCGTCGTACCACTGTCGCCAGCTGCCACCGCGCCGGCGACCTCCGCGAACCGGCGGCACTTGGCGGCCGCGTCCACGTACGGGGCGAGTGCGGCCCAGGGCGTGGCGCCGAGGCCAGAGACGGAGAGCGCGGACGCCACCACGTCGTCCACGATCACCGCGCGCCAGTCGACGGGGGAGGGGCTGGCGGCCGCGGCCGCGGCAGCGGGGGAGTAGGAGTCGCACATGGCGAGGAGGAGGAGCGCGGCGTCGAGGTCGGACGGCTGGAGAAGGAGGTGGTGGTCGGGGCAGAGCGCCGGGAGGAGCAGGAGGAGGGAGCGGAGGAGGGCGCGGCCGAGCAGCGCGGCCTTGGCGGGGAGAGGCATCGAGCAAAGCCGCGCGAGCGCGCGGGCGAAGTGCGGCGGGGAGAGGAGGAGGAACGCGAGGCGGGATCGCAGCCGGCGCGCGTCGGCGGCCAGCGCCCGCGCGAGGGCGGGGAGCTGCGCGGCTGGAACATTGAGGAGCGCCGCCATCAGGGTTTCCGTGGACGACGGCATCGTCGGCGTCTGGCCATGGCTGTCGCCAGCGTCCATCGGGATCGGGGTGATAGAGAGTGGAGTGGGAAGTGGAGTGAGCTGGTGGGAAATGCACACACTTTTTGCAGGGTGTCGGTATTTAGACTATCCGCACTCATTTATCCTCTATATCATCCTCTATATTGTCTAGTCATCGAGATTCTCTCCTCTATACTCATTTCTCCCGCACCCATCCATCCTCTATATCATCCTCTATCCACTGTGGGGTCCACTTGTCACTTTATCTAAATATATCCATGTGAGATCTAGTTTTGAAGTATTTATTGCAACAAATTCAATGGTGTAATCGGAATTTAATTTGGTTTTTTAGTTTATGAATTATAACATTTTTTAACTTAGAAAATCAATGGGGCCCGCCACTGATGCATGAACAGTAGCAGCAGCTGGCTCTCCGCGCGTGGCTGCGCCTGCCGTCCGTCCTCCTGTAAAATCGCACTCACCCGCTATATATGCCGGATGTTGTTTCGGATACCGGACCAGCTGGCATGGTAGCGTATCCCGGTGCGGAAGCTTTTTCCTCTAAACGCGACCTGGAGTAGATGTAGCGGATGCCGGTGCGACTAGTCTTATGCCTACCGGGGCTTTGGAGGGCAATCGAATGCGTCTCGGAACTTGTGTAAATTTACTCACGTGTACAGTTGTACTGCCATAGGATGATTATTTTTTTCACTAAAAAATAACACTCCCTGAAATGGATAAGCAATACCGTCGTTCACCATGGCAATGGACAAGCAATGCAAGCAGCCAGAAGTCAGCTTTGAAGGAGAAGAAATTCCAGACGCGTCAGGTTCACAGGCATGATTGCCGCAAGAACATCTCCTTCCTATTTTAATGTCAGTGAAGAATACATAACGAAAACAGTGACTGTTGTTCCCGCGACATTTTCATCCAAAGAAGACTAATCTCCGTGCTGGCATTCTAATTAACAACAAAATGTACAAGCATCTCTATAGGCCCAGATCACCACAAAGTTCTACGCGTTCGGCACAGCCATGATGGCAAGAGCCTCCCTGTTCTGCCCCAGGATGTTGAACACCGTGGCGGCGATGTGGGACGGCGTCAGCCCAGCCTCGGCCAGCTGATCGGCCGGCGATCCATGGTCGATGTACCTGTCAGGAAGCACCAGCGGCCGCCACTGCACCACCCAAACAAAACACGAGTTCATCACTGGTCAGCCAGCTGACGATGGAGTTCGGAACGAATGTTTCATTATCATTAGGCGACGATCGACGGACTGACGGAGCAGCTAGCTAGCGTCGTAACTTGCCTTGAGTTTGCCGTCGAGGAGGCCATCCAGGGCCATGAACTGGGCGACGTGGGAGCCGAAGCCTCCGATGGAGCCTTCCTCCACGGTGATGAGCACCTCGTGGGACTTGGCCAGGCTCCTGATCAGGGCGTGGTCCAGCGGCTTACAGAACCTCGCGTCGGCGACGGTGACCTTGAGGCCGTGGCGCTCCACCAGGGACGCGGCGGCCAGGCAGTACTGCACTGCCGACCCGTACCCCAGCAGCGCCACCCGGTCGCCCTCCAGCAGGATCCTGCCCTTGCCGACCTATATTATATATGCCGATTATATAACAAAATTGAAGATCCCCGATTGATAAAATCAGCAAAAGTGACCAATGTATGTACTGCAGGTACCTCGAGGGGAGTGCCTTTGTAGTTGGGCGGCAACGGGACGCCAATGCCGTTGCCTCTCGGGTAGCGGAAGCAGGACGGGCGGTCGTCGATGGCGGCGGCGGTGGCGACCATGTGGCAGAGCTCGGCCTCGTCGGACGGGGCCATGACGACCATGTTGGGCAGGCAGGCCATGTAGGCGACGTCGAACGCGCCGCAGTGGGTCGGCCCGTCCGCGCCGACCAGCCCGGCCCTGTCCATGGCGAACCGCACCGGGAGCTTCTGCAGGTCGACGTCGTGCACGACCTGGTCGTAGCCGCGCTGCAGGAAAGACGAGTAGATGGCGCAGAAGGGCTTGAGGCCCTCGCAGGCCAGGCCGGCCGCGAACGTCACGGCGTGCTGCTCCGCGATGCCGACGTCGAAGCACCGGCTCGGGAAGCGGCGGAGGAAGTAGTTGAGCCCCGTGCCGCCCCCCATGGCCGCGTGGATGGCCACGATCTTGCTGTCCTGCTCCGCCTCGGCGATGAGCGACTCGGCGAAGTAGTTGGTGTAGGACAGCGTCTTGGCCGGGGACTTGAACTGCTTCCCGGTCGCCGGATCAAACTTGGCGACACCTGCACGCACCGCACGCATCAAAGCCAGAACGACCAAGATCACGCACAGATCGATCGATACGGTACGATCTGCTAGTAACATAACAGGCAAACAATGGCGTGCTCATGTCATCATGTGGTGCGTGTGCGTATACCGTGGTACTTGTCGGCGGCTCGCTCGGCGTAGGGGTAGCCGCGGCCCTTCTCGGTGACGACGTGGATGAGGACGGGGCCGGTGGTCTTGGTGCTCTTGACGTCGTTGAGGATGGTGATGAGGTCGTCGATGTTGTGGCCGTCGACGGGGCCGATGTAGTAGAGGCCGAGCTCCTCGAAGAGCGACGAGCCGGGCCCGCTGATCATGCCGCGGGCGTACTCGTCCACCTTCGCCGCCAGCTCGTGCACTGAGCCGCCGATCTGCTTCGTCACTCCCTGCACACGCAAGCATGCCAACGGTCGGTCGGTCAGAGCTGCAAACCTGGGCCGCCGATTCCTTCTACAATCCTTCTCGGCCCAACAAGGATGGTCAGCCCATTCCAGGAAAAAGTCCACTTTTCCCCCAAAAGTCCGCCTTTTCTCCCTAAACTCCAAAACCGGGCAAACCACCTCCCTCAACTTTTGAAACCATGCGTTTTACCTCCCTGACCCGGTTATAAGCGGTTTTGAAGGCGGTTTCGTCTTTTTCTTTTTTTATTTATTTTGGCTGAATCTTTGAAAAATCACAGTAAATCACAGAAAAATCATAAAATATAAAATCCAATTTTGTTGGACTCCACATGAGTAGATCTACACAGTGAACATATAATATGGTATGTTTTAGTACAAAGTTTTTGCTGTAGATTTTAATCTGTTCTTTTCTGTAATTAATTGAAATAATTCATAACTGCAGTTTCTATGGTCCAATTGTGGTAAAATTTTTATGGTAACCTAATTATTGTATAATTGAATTGTAGTAAAATTTCATATTCATTGGATCATGTATAACTTAGTTATAGATTGAGTATGAAATTTTACTACAATTCAAGTGTACAATAATTAGGCTACCATAAAAATTTCACCACAATTGAACCATATAAACTACAGTTATAAATTATTCCAATTAATTACAAAAAAGAATAGATCAAAATCTACCGCAATAACTTTGTACTAAAGCATATCATATTATATGTTCATTGTATAGATCTACTCATGTGGAGTATAACAAAATTGGATTTTCTATTTTATGATTTTTCTGTGATTTATTATGATTTTTTAAAGATTCAGCCGAAATAAATAAAAAAGAAAAAGACAAAACTGTCTTCAAACCGCCTATAGGCTACGGAGGTAAAACGTATGGTTTTAAAAGTTGAGAGAGGAGGTTTGCCCGGTTTTAGAGTTCAGGAAGGAAAAGTGAACTTTTTCCTTCCTTCTGCAATCCTTCTCAACCCAGCAAGAATGGGCCGCTTAGAGCCTAGCCCAAGCATGAGTATTTTGAGACGATGAATTAAACTATTTCTAGAGTCAACTTGTAGCGATCCATCCATCCATCCTTGCAGCTTTGTTTATAGTGCAAAGATTGCCTAGTGGGCACTACTCGAATCTACAGATTGTTGCTAGTATACGCTGCATCATCGCCAGACTTCTGGTGGTGAACATGTGTCCGTGCATGGCCCCTAGAAGAAGATTAGTGCACGTCACTCTGCATCTTGACGCAGCTTATTTTGGCATGTTCTGACAAGTTTCATTCAGGCGCTTTCGTACGACAGATTCAAGAAACTCCAAAGCTCGTGTTTCGCATGGTTGGTGATACTCACACGTACGTTACGTCTGCTGCTTACCTGCCTGATGATGCCAGCTAGTTGACAATTTCCCATTTGATTCCTAATTATGGTGAGTTTATCTTAATTTGAATAATAAAAAATATATATGCACGATACGAATTGCTACTGCTTACTACCATTTCACAAAAAGAAAAATCTACGCGCTGCCGTGGCGTGAGAACGAGTCCAGCTCGGAATTTCATTTCAGCCGTGTTTATGTGCACCACTCACTCCTCTTAACGTGAGTGACGCGTGCCTAACCGGACCGTTGAAGGTTTCTGCGGCCAGGACAGGACGTACCTTGGCCACCTCTCTGAGCTCCCTGAGCGGGCGGCTGGACTGCAGCTTGCTGAGGGCGCTGCTGAGCGCGCCGACGGGCGGCACCGGCCCGTCGAGCGTGGCCGTGGGCAGGGACACCTGCTTGTTGTCGTTGAGGATGACGATCATGTCGGAGTCCAGGTACCCGGCGTTGTTCATGGCCTCGTACGCCTGGCCCGCCGTCATGGCGCCGTCGCCGATCACCGCCACCACGTTGTTCTTGCCGCCCTTGAGGTCCCGGCCCACCGCCATGCCCAGCGCCGCGGAGATGGTGGTGGAGCTGTGGCCCGTGCCGAAGCAGTCGTACTCGCTCTCGGCGCGCTTCGTGAACCCCGCCAGCCCGTTGGTCTGCCGCATCGTCGGCATCTTGTCGCGCCGCCCCGTCAGGATCTTGTGCGGGTACGACTGCAACCATCACCATAAACAAATAAACAAACAAAGGCCGGACCCGGACGGTTAGCCTGTGTCCGCGACCTGCCCGGCACGCTCACATGGAGCGCACGTTACCCAGCAGAGCGAGCGCCATTGGCGGCTGTGGCGTACCTGGTGGCCGACGTCCCAGAGGATGCGGTCCTGCGGCGCGTTGAAGACGTAGTGCAGCGCGACGGTGAGCTCCACCACGCCGAGGCTGGAGCCGAGGTGGCCGCCGGTCTTGGACACGTGGAAGATGACGTCGGACCGGAGCTCGTAGGCCAGCTGCCGCAGCTCCTTCACCGACAGGTTCTTCATGTGGACGGGGTAGTTGATGGTGTCCAGCAGCGGCGTCGGCGGCCGCTGCGAGTAGTACTCCGCCTCGCGCTCCGACAGCGACGCCGACACGCACGCCGGCCGACGCCGAGGCTGCACGCAGCAAGCATTGGCCATCAAATTAACCACCAGAGCTGAACTGAAGCACGCGCGCAGACAAGCCAAGGAAATTAAGCCTGCGTGATAAAGCAGGCAGAGGATATTATGCTTACCCTGAGAGGCCTGGCCTGGAGCGACTTGTGGCCATGGAGCTGCTCGGGCGCCGAAGCGAAATGGGAGTCCTGATGAGCAGGAACGGCGAGGAATCCCCTTGGAACAGAGAACGTCGTCGACAGCGCCATTGCTTCCTCTCCTCCTCCTGCTCAACTCAAGAATGCAACAGGTTCTGCCAATGGTGGCAAACCAACTGTTCGATCGATTTCCTCAAGAACTAACCCACCAAATGCTAGTGGTGAGCTTGAGCTGCGAGCTAACAGTGGCACTGACAGTGCACGGAGTGCATGAATGGTGAGGGGATTTGGAAAGTGGCGCGGGAGGGAGGGGGAGTGTGGAGGCGCCGGGGATGCGCCTGCCTATAGCAGTAGTGCGGCGGGTCCGGTCCGGGTGCTGAGGCCTGAGGGGATGCGGGATGGCGATAGGGGAGGGCGGGAGGCCGATAAGGGGAGTGTGGGTGACCACGGAGGTGGGGAACGCCATGGCCGCGCATGTGGCTGGAATTCATTCGCCTGTGCTGCAAGTGCTCGCTTTTTCTTTTTTTTTTTTTCTCCTTCCCGCTGTGTCCTCGCGCATCGAGCGACCGGCTGGAGCGAGAGGAATGGGCGTACTAGCAATCTCGCACCCCATTGGGCCAGCTCGACAAAGTATCACAAGAGGATAATATGGGATAAGATACAATCAAAGAAATATCAATTATGGACAAGTGAGGAAGGAGCTGCAAAAAAGTGTATAGAGAAAGGATATTTTTTCCCATACAACTATCGTTGGGGAGGTAATGGTCACACCGTACTTTGCCCACACCCATACCTACATCTTCATTCCCATAATTCTACACCACCTCTGTCTATTTGCCCATCACCAATGGAATAATAACCAAGGCCTTGTTTGGATGTTATTGGATTCACCTCAGTCCATATGTGTTGGGTGGAATTTAAGGGTATCTACATCAGATTACCTATCTCTCATATCCTAAAAGTCTATATAGGTGGTGTAACATTTTCTTCTTCTCTAATAAATTACCAATACCTTAAAGTTGAGAAGGGTGTGGATCCCTACATTTGAGGGTGAGGGGGATGGATTTTGAGTAATTATTTCAAACTTTTGGGTATTAAGGATAGAATAAGTAATCTGCTGGAGCAACAACAATTCCCTATATAATATGATTTGGGTGCCTCTCTGGACACGGCACACATGCGATGGGATATTGAGTCACGCACAATCTGAAAATTGATCTCTGATAGTTGCATCACCGACATGCAAATACAGAAGTAGAAATTACCATGAAAAATGTTCTTAGTTGTGAGAGAGTGTATTCCTCATGCTTGCATTCCTTGTTTCAATCCCCCGATATGGATACATGCATGACAACATCCATCACTGGGATGGGAAACAATGTTGTTGCGTGATAAATTGAAGCAAGGTTGAAATGTAAGAGGAAGATAGGATATCATAAACTTGAACAAAATGAAATTTTGTATGGAAGCTTAATTGAAGAATTTTAAGTTAGTGTTGCATGTCAAGCTGAACTTTTATATTGCTAGTTAAATTGCTCGACACAATGCGAACATATTTTAATGTGGTTTTACTTTTAGAATTATTTTTTTTAAAAAAAGAGCCTCTATAATATTATTCCCAAATTACTACGCTATAGAAGTTAGAATTTTGCATTATTAGACTTCCAAAGTTTTAGTTAACTGGTCTCCAGATGCTAGACGATCCATTGATCCTATCTCGGTTTGGTGTTGCATATGACTTAATTGCTCCATTATTGCAGATAGATCCATTGCATATGCTTCATGGTTGACTTATCTCGATAGTTTATCTAATTTTCCGCTAT
This sequence comes from Saccharum hybrid cultivar R570, assembly GCA_038087645.1. NCBI lineage: Eukaryota > Viridiplantae > Streptophyta > Magnoliopsida > Poales > Poaceae > Saccharum > Saccharum hybrid cultivar. The sequence continues at coordinate 24,565,396 of JAQSUU010000496.1, forward strand.
GATGATGCCAACAATATCAAAATGTGTCCTTTTTTTATTTCTTCTCTTTTGCTTCTTCTACGCACTGCTCAACTATGATCATCTATGGTTTACTTTGATCGCTCTTCTTAGCATATATGGTCACTAGGTTTGTGAGCATCTACAATTAACTGCATGTTCGATTTTCTTCACCTCTTATTTTTTATTTTCGATATCCATATACATCAAATAAAGGAAGGGGGAGTCTCATATTTGCTTTTATTTGTCATTTTCTTTTACTTGACCCAAATACAACAAAAACACCACTATTCCTTGTTCACCATCACACTCTATCACAGTTGAAACACTATTAATGACGACGACAAGTGAAATGGCAAACAACTATCATACCTGTATTTTAACCACTCTTGTTGCTAGCCTTCTTTAGACTATCCGCACTTATGGACCTCTATATTCATCCTCTAAAATGAATATTCTATCCTAGTTACCACAAAATATACAGTTTCTCCGCATCCATCCATCCTCTATATCATCCTCTATCCACTGTGAGGTCCACTTGTCACTTTATCTAAATATATCCATGTGACATCTTATTATGAAGAATTTATTGTCACGAATTTAATGGTGTAATCGGAATTTAATTTGGTGGTTTGGTTTGTGAGTTATAACATTTTTTTATATGAAAAAAGGTTGAACACAATTTTCTAGATGCACAGTCTCTTTCCTACACATGCGCGCGCCGTGCTCTCTCGGGCGTAGAAGGAACAGTACCGCGCTATATTTGGAGGATGCGGATTGGTTGCGGACCGTTTACAGTTCCCCACTGCAGAGCTTTTTTACTCTATATCGGTACTCTATGTTGGTTCAGTTTCATTTACCGTGCCCCGGTGCGGGTAGTCTTACACTAGATAATCTTCACCTTGTCACCACCTCCGTCCATCTTCAGTTCCGTCAATATCCTACCCACATTTGTTACAAGTTCTTCTTTCAGATAAAGACGATGTTACAAGTTCTTTACGCTCTTCTTTCTTTTAGGTTTGATTCAAAGACACCAAGTTGTACTTACTTAGCTCCTACTACAACATCGTGTTCTTCCACAACTCAAGCACCTAGAAATGATGATGCCAAGTGTCCATGCCTCCATCTTTTCAACATGGCGCATGTCCTGCTCCATGGCTCCATTCTTCTACCATTCTAGGGGTAGAGAAAAAGAGTTGAGGGGGCCACCATGAGCCCACATGCTGGGGCTGCTGTAGCACGGGCTGGTCCTAAGAATCCCAAGAGAAAATTAGAGGAAAGGAAGAAAACGTAGTAAACTTATTAGATTACGGAAGTAGATTCAGAATCAAATAACTAGAGGCAAAGCCCACCACCTATGCTTGGTGAATCTCTTTTATGTACACAAAATTTCACCATATATTCACCAAGAAATTTTGTTGCGTGCATGTTAATTAATAGTCTATGGCCTCTCTCTCTCTCTCTTTGCTCCAACCTGGGTTTGAATTGGTCCATAGGTAAACAACATAAGAATGGTGGGAGCATAAATAGAAGGACTTGAGGGGGAAAGAGAGAAGACGCATTGGACTTATCAAAATCATTGAGGTTTGATCCCATGCTTGTTTTCGTGAGGAATGCTAGCCTTAGAAGTTTTGACATTTTGATTTGTTTATTTTGAAGGAATGTTTATAGTCATAATTACCAAGGATTGGAATCCCTCAATCCAACAGAGGCCTTACGTACATTGTGGTGGCTCTATCGATTAAGATCTTGTTTGGATGTATGTGTATCCACCTCAACCCACACGTACATTATGAAATTACATTTCCTTCCACTTCAATATACGTGGATTAAGATGAATGCATGCGCATCCCAGGGTTTAATTTATCGATAGAAAAAAATATCGGAGGTCACCGATAAACGGGTTTATCGGATTTATCAGAAAATTTCTCGGTCAAAAATAAAACAAAATAATAACTAATTTCACTATAAGTTGTCTCTAAAGCATTTAGCATCAAGAACTAGCACATAATAGTATTGATATAATAGAGTATCATACTTTCATGTAGGTGGAATACAGAAAATTGGAATCTCGTCGATAAATAAATTTTACCGGACCTCAGCGATAAACGGGATTATCGGGTTTATCGAAATTTTATCGCCGATAAAATTTTCCCTGGCGCATCCAAATAAAGCCTCAAGTGTTAATTTGTCCCAAACCTACTTGTCAAATCCGGTATCGGATGTACTCCGTACCAAGTAGTGAGCATCTCCAAGAGTTTGCCAAATCAACTTGGCATCCATCTATTTTTGGCAAAACAGGAAAAATTGTGCTCCAACAGTTTGGTATCCAACTTGGCAAATTTTAGCAACTTGGCAAATCTCCCCCCTCCACGCGCATATTTGCGCGCTGAGCGCGAGCGCGCATCCGGCTTCGTGTGCGGGGCTCTTCGTTTCTTAACAGGGCTCTTCGTTTCTTAGCGGGGCTCTTCGTTCGCTTAGCGGGCCTCTTCTTATTTTACCAAGTCCAAATGGCAAACTCTTGGAGATAGTCTATTTTTTTCACTTGCCATATATTTTAGCAAGTTACCAAATCATAATATTTGTCTAGTGAATTTTGGCAAACTCTTCAAGATGCTAACCAATTCGACGTAGATGCATTGCATTTGCATTTGCATTTGTCTACGCCGTCGACGTGACAAGAAGCCGAGCCCGGTAGAACGAAGGTCCGTGCGCTCCAGGGCAGCGCCCGGCGGCCCGACTGCTCATCCGCGTCCGCGCGGCGTTCGAGGACCCGGGCGGCGGCAACCACGGCGATAGATGTCGCCGCGTGGCAGCGTGGGCGGCGGGTCACCGGGTGCCTGTCGCCGTCACTACAGTCACTAGTCACAGCCCGAGAGGCGCGCGCAGGTGTCGCGGCGGGATCGGCCGGTGCCCCCCGCGCACGTCCACGGACGGTGGGTCGTCGTCCGTCGTGCCGCGCCACTTCGGCGCACCGCGCCGGCCGGCTCGCGCGCACTGCCGCGCGAGTGCGACGGGACGGCCGGGCCGGTCGAGCGCGTGGTGGGAGCTAGTGGGCGTCATTCGCGCGCTGTGCGCATTGCTGCGGCGGTGAATGGTCGCGTGGACCGTGGCCGACGATACCAACGCGTCCGGATCAACAACCACAACCAGGTCCTTGTCACGAGCAGCGGTGGTGGCACTACGAAACGAACTCTATCGAAGTGTCGTGTGCAGAACATTTCTCTGAGGTTTTGGATCTCCTGGCTGGGCTTAGATTTCACCGTCAGTCAGTGGAGCATCTGTGCCCCCAATCAGCAAGCGTACCGAGTACCAGAATCGGTAGGTTAGGTGTACGTGCTCTGCTCTTTTCGTTCACACCACGGGCGCCTCCCTCAAAATGCTCGTAGCTCGCAGCTAGCTAGGCTTTCACCGGCGACCGCTGATCGAGCACCCACAGACACACGACCGTGCGCCCGTCCACTTGTGAAAAGTTGGACTTTGAAAGTACACAAATGTTCGCTCAGAAAGTATATGCCCGGCTGCGTCGTGTAACTCGTGTTCTGAATGAAGGGGGAAAAAGAAAGGGCGTACGCGGTGAGCTTCCTGTTCGTGCCACTGCCGATTCCGGAACCGGGGGGAGCCGTGGCGCGGCCAACTGCAATGCTCTGGGCACATTTTCGTCACCAGAGGAAACTCTACCGTCTAGTAGTTGCGTATCTGCGTTCTTGTGACAGGTTGACAAAGCCCAAGCAGCAGGCGAATAATAACCTGATCAGACTCGAATATATAATCTCAACGGGACATCGACATGCACAGGGCCTCGCACTGCCGCGCCGCGTCGAAATCGCGTCCGGCTCCTACTCCGACGAATCGATGCACGACGTCGGACGGCGACGTGGAAAAGGCGTGCCCCCTCACTTCCGCACCGGGCGGCACCCCACGCCCCTGCGTGCGTCCCTGCCGAACCCGCCGTCCCAGTGAACATGGTCTGCTCAGACTCAGACGCGGGTGACTAGAAAAATGGGGGCCATGGTTGACGGCCTCGCCGTGAGCCGGGCTAGATGCACTCCATGTCTCCATGCCATGAACCATCATCACGCACATGCGCCGCTCGCTCCGGCGGCTAGCGGATCGCATTCGTTTTGTTCGACTCGCCGATTCTTTTTCTAGAGAGGGCATCTGTTTGTGTTTGGCGTTGAGGCAGCACCTGTTTTGTCCAGCGCACTCGATACCAAGTTGTAAACTTAAATAGCCCTGATTTTCCACACCTCAGCGGCGGCCATCAAGGACCGATCACAAACTTGCACCAAAACTTCAATCCTGACCTTGTAAAGAAATATGAAACCCTGCTGGAAGTAGCAACATCCGTTCTTTCTTTTTTTCAACCTCCAACACATTCTCAACATTATATTTGAGGATCAAACCAAAATCACTACAACAGAAACTGTATCTTGATAGTTGCAATCCAGGGCACAGCATGCATATTTCAAAATGGCGGGACAAACTTCAATCTAAATGAAAAAAATATGAAGAATCTCATAACAAAAAACTAGCGGTTAGCGACCCAATGAGCCTTTGCACAAAACTAAAGGCATCCTTCAGAAGCTTAGGTCAGACATCTTGAAGAAAATATACGATATGTATGTATCACAGCACAAGGTGGAACAAAAACAAACAAGCGACCCATTATAGAATAGTGTACTTCAAGCTCAAGCACCACCACTGAAGCCAAATCGTTGTGGATGCAACTCAGAAAGACAAGCAAGCAGGATCGATAATTCTACTATATAGTATATATAAAAAAACAGAATCAGCAGCATTCGTCAATATTGCACATGCACAAATTGGAGCAACATGCACAAAGATGACAAATTCGATTAGTAAAAGACGATTAACCACTCCTACTTTAGTCAGCATGAAAGCACCACTTCAATTTTGTAAGACAAATATGTAAGTTGCGGTACAAACACCATATACACTGGTATGCAAATTGTACCAAGAACCCCTGAGGGTCAAAATAGAATCCTAGTTAATATGATATGTTTAGGGTCTTCACAGTCTAAATGAACATGCCATTTTATGCTACCTAGTTTCAAACACTGCTCTCATCAATCATCACGAGAAATTTGGCCAAACCAACGGCCTGAGAAAACTCAATTCAATGTTCACTGAATATACAAGGAAGAAGAAAAGGAACTTCAAATGGTTTGGAATCACAATTGATCTCATGTGCATAAATCACTGGAAATACACAGTACTAACATATAGGAAACTCCTGCATTTTCTGGACAAAACACAGGTTACACAACGCGAACATAAACATGATATATTCTTTTAACATCTTTTTCTGGACAAAACACAGGTTACACAACGCGAACATAAAACATGATATATTCTTTAACCTCTTTTCTGGAAGGTAGATGGAAGTATGAAACACATATACAAGTTTCAATGGGAATAGTCAAACAAGTAAAAAAAAGAACAGAAAATAAAAACATGTGTGCCTTCTTCAGAAGGACCCCAGTAAAAACACTGTACTTGAAGCAAGAATACGCATGGCAGCCAAGCCGAACTGTGACAAAAAATCACTAGTTTACTATTATAGCAAGTAAAATATAAGAAACACCTGCATTTCAGACAAGATAGATTCAATTATCTCCCTTCATTTTTCATGCACAACGATTTCACAGAAAGATGACTTATCTCGGCCAACAGTCAAGGTACACAAGCTCGGTTCGATACAAGTAAAACTTTTTCAACCAACTGCAACTGAGACCAAAACAAGAAAAGAAACAAATGACAGTTTTTACTTTTTTTTTTATTCAATGGCCTCTTACCTACAGGGTAGGGGAAACTAGGAAGATCCTCCCCTGCAGAAAGTAGGCCACTCATATGGACGAGGTGATGGAGCAGGATCCATTGGATGGTTACTGTCATGCAACCCAGCGATGCCTGCACCATTGAGGTTCCCAGGTGTCCTTGTTGATCTGCCACCCATGAACATGGTTGACCATGTGTCCGACAGCCGCTCGCTCTTTGCTGCTGGGTTCAATAACGTTGTGTCGACGCTCCAGTCTACTGAGGTGTAGTCATAAGGTGCTGGCCCATTGGTTCTCCAATCAGAATGAGGCAATGCAGAGGACGACTCAGATGAATTCCACCCTCTAAATGCCCCGAGTGACGACGCCACAGAACGAGAAGATGATGTACCTCCAGAACTCCAGGTGCCACCCCAACCATTGGCAGCCAGCTCTATAGGATTAGAAACAAAACTTTGTTGATGGTTTGCATGTCCAAACGACCTGGCAGAACTAACACTGTCCAAACTCATATTCCTTAGTCCATGACCTATGCCCCCATTCAACATCATATCCACACCTGATGCGCCATTTAAGAACCAATCCCTTGTAGATTGTTCTGCCGCAAACATACTATGGCTAGTGGATGGTAGGCTCTGCTTGGTACCAGCAGATTGAGGACGCTGCATTACAATTACTGACTCTCGCAAGCTTCCATTGGGCATCGAACTTTTCACCTCATTGGTTCCTGCCACATGCCGCATGTCTGACTTCAGTTGTGGCACTGCAACAGGCAAAGGAGACGATGCCACATAAGGAACTGATGGAATCGAGTTGGGATTGAGACGTCTCTTCTCAGGTTGAACAAATTGCTGACGGCCCAAATCTGGCTTAATTGGTGTTACCAGTGGCTGAAAACCTTTAATTGCAGGTTCCTTTGGACCACTACCATTCATCAAAAGCTTATAGTTTATGTCCTTCTCCTCTCTTCTCATCTGCTGAGATCCTACTGATGAAAATCCATTTGTTTGAGGCCTTGCAGGGTTCTGTGCAAGTACAACTTGCTGCTTGTTAGGCAAGCCACTTGAATCGCCAGATCCCTCAGGCTTTGGTGGGACTGCAGTTGATTCTTGCTTGTGTGTCTTCAAAACCTCCTCAGCCCTTTCTAGATCACCTTCACAGGAAACAACTGCTCTTTCAACTTCTTGCTTTGTACACTTATATTTTGCCTCCAAGCTCACAATCTTTGAAAGCTCATCAGCTATATCAATCTTCAAGTTAGCTCCAGACTGTTGATCAGCTGCAAGTTGTTGCTTAGCTTCCTCACTGCCATCAAAGTTGCAGAGCCAGGTAACAGACTCCTCAACGCAACCCTCATTCTGTATAAGGGCCATCGTTGCTTGATCTGCTGAGAAACCCATCGCAACAAGCTTCTGTGCAAGTGCCTCCAATTTTCTGGACATAAGGTATCCCTTACAACGCTCGTGCAATTCTTGGGCACGCCTCTCCTTCTGCCTTTGATGCTTCTTCTCATTTTTCTGTCTGATCTTCTCGCGTTTATCAATATCACATCCAGGAACAGAGTCTGCCCGAGACGCAGTACTGGTTGGTTTTTCCTTTGGATCTTCTGACTCACCAGAGCAGCTACCATTGTTGGAGGCACAATCGAAATCCCCTGTACCATGGGAGCTGCGAGAATGCTCATCTATTTCATCTGTATTCCTGAATTTATCGATGCCTTGGCTACCCAACAAAGAGGCTGATGGTTCCAGAACATGGAACTTTCCAGATAGGTTGTTATAAGAACTTGCAAGCATACCATTTCCCATTGGCTTTGCAGCAACCTTGGGTTGCTCTTTTACGACTTTTGCAGCTGATCTGTCTTTTGACTTGGACTTGGATGCAGAAGGCATTTCTGACAAAGTGATTACACTGCCTACACCTGAGATGAAATTTGTACAAGAAAAAAGGTTAGCACTCTAAGAAAACATGTGTAAAGTACTGATCATCTTCTTGGCCAATGAGGGAAGTCCAATCATAAGAAATACAGAATACCAATATCCAAATAAAAAAATAACTACAAATGTAAAGTACATATCTAACCAAACATAAGAATGCCAAACAGCTAGGCCAACTCAAACAGCTGTTTTAAGGAAACACACCATGCAACATGATGCATATTACAGCTAATCTACCAGCAAAAAAAAAAGCCTGACACCCTGATAACAAATGAATGCCATGTTGCTCGCTATACGAGAACTACCGCAGGTCTCCCATGCCAAAAAACCTAAATAAGAGACATTTTGGCTCCACTTTCATTTGAAATGCAACCTCTGTCCACTAGTGATGTTTCATTTTAATTGTTTTTCTGCAGCAAGGAAATTGTGCTTGTTTCCATCTCCCATGTCCCATAATCAAGCAACAGAAAACAACCTTACGCACATAACAACAGAACTAAAGCAAGAGATTACTAAATCGTTACAGAATCAGCACATGATATTAGCTCTGAGTATATTCGTTTATTTACCCTTTACCGTCGGATTATCGAATAAAACTAGGAATCTTACAACTATAATATTTTTTTGAAAGACCAACTTACAGCTATTATAACCAGAATTTTGGCTGAATGAGCGTTTTGCATCTATTAGCCTCCAGAAAAACTGTGTTTGCATTCCTCATCCCTTGAATTCCAAGACCTAATCGTCAGCCAGTAGATAACAAACCAAAAATTCTGTTTTCACGAAACTCTACAGCATAGTCACCCATAGCTTCACCAGCATCCTGACACCGAGACGCCCCCTGCAAATCCCCGCGCGCCATCACCTGCGGCCCAATCGAATTCCCCGAAAACTCTCGGCGAGGGGCGTTCTCCCATGCCCATGCGCGCATGATACGCCCGCCACGGTCACCCACACCGCGCAATCACGCGATCCCCTGCAGCCCGAGCGGCCGTTCCCCGTCGGAATTCCACGGGCGGGCGGCTCCCGCCCACGCTCCAGCGAGCGTTGGCATTCCCGCGCGTCAGCGGATCAAACCATGGGGCACCGAACTCCACGGCGGAATCGAATCGAACCGAACCAGCGTGGGGTCAGAGAGGGAGGGGAGGAGAAACAGAGAGCGGAAGGGGCGGGGAGACGAAGAGCTTACCCGGCGCCGAGGGAGACGCGTAGGGTTTTGGCCTGCGGGCGGGCGGCGGGGATCGGGGGGCGGCGAGGGATTGGGGACGGGGGGCGAGAGCCTTCTAGGGTTTGGTTGGTTGACGCGGGTGTGGTGGCCGGGTGGGGAGGAAATGGAGACGAAGCGAGACGGGACGAGGCGAGCGAGACAGCGGGCGGGCGGGCGGGCGAGCGAGCGAGCGAGAGACCAGAGACGGGACGGAAAGGAGGCCGCGCAGCGCAGGCACAAGCACAAACCGACGAGCGATCGGGTGGGTTTCGGGTTGGCGCTGGCGCCTGGGTTGCGATGCCGCGCTGGTCTACTGCGTTCCGCGTGTGGTGGGGGTTGGGACGGCGCGTGCGGTCCTGCGCGGGCGTGGATCGGGTGGGGGCGCGCCCGCGACCGCGAGATCCTCCAACTTTTTTTATTTTCACTTTTGTATTTTTTTTCTCTAAAATTTCGTAAATCTTTGCTTATGGCGCCATGGATCCTGACGTTATTTTTAAACCGCTGAGTTCATCTACTAAAGTCTTTTTTAAATTCACCTTTACATTATTATTAAGGAGTTATTTACATACAAATTACTCTCTATCTTTTCACTCTTCAATTCTTTTATATATCTTATGCATGCTCTAAGCCAATCTCACTCTCTATCTTCAGGTAGCGGCTGAGCTACTCCCTTCTCATGGATAGGTGTACCTTCGCTGCGCCATTTTATAGTTCTTTTCCAATCTTTTCTTGTCCTTAGGGACTGCAACTATAATCTTCTTTATTAATACAAATTGGTACTTCCCATGCCGGTTCGTTAAAAAAAATATATCTTCGGTTAGCGAGAAATTTGGAACAGACAATGATAATAATTGGAGATTGAATTAATATAGAGGAAGACAATAATTGGAGATCTAATTAAAAAGGTTTTTATAGGGCATGTTTTTATCAAAATCTTTATTTCTATCAATAACCAATGATACTATAGGAGGCTTTTGGAGTTGTTGCAAACCAGTCAATGGTTTCCTTACCGCTATACGCCTATACCACTCAGTGGTATGTAGTTAATGCGGCCAATGGCCTTGAACCATCATCTCATCCGGAGTTAAGGTGGGACAAAAGAAGTCATTGCATCTCCCGTAGAAGACTATCAGCGCCGATCTGAGGGGCATATCACCGTATTCCGACTGTGGTAAGCTCCCCACTAGAGATGGCAATGAGGATCCGATCTTTGATTCTCCACGGGAAATTCCCCTATTAGGAGACGGGAACGGGAAAAATTTTCCCCATGGAAAATGAAATTGAGGGGGGGACTCTCCCCGATTGATTTCACGGGGATGGGAAAGCATCCCCCATCCCCGTTTCCCGTCCCCGCGAAGCTATTTCTTGTAGCAGTCTTACACCAATCTATTATTTTCATATAGATATAGTGCACTGAACATATGGAGGTCTATTGATAATCTGATATCTTTTAATGATATAACTTGATAGATTTTTTAAGGTGCTTGTTGTTAATCTATAATTGAATTTTGCGAGAATTGATAAGCTTAAGCAGGGATGGGGAATCCCCACGGGGATTAATTCCCCGACGGAGATGGGGGTGGTGAAGATATCACCGACGATATTTGCAGGGACGATGGGGATGGCAGGATGGGGACCTAACCCTAGACGAGGAATTCCCCATTGACATCTCTATCCTCCACCAGCGCTCCATGCCCCCTCCGCTCCCTCCCTCTATATAAGGTTTGGAAGTTGGTGAAAAAGTCATTTTAATTAAAAAAGAAAAAACTAAGGAGAAAGGAGTAGAGAAGAGAGGGGTTGGGGGTTCAGCCTCGAATAGCGCAGTCCCCGGAGACACTTAACAAGTTTGGACTAATGCAATGTCAAAACACAATTGTTTTTGCTTTCAGGGCCACCTTTGTAGAAAAAATCGATATATAAGAACCTTCATCTAATAACGACGAAGATCAATACGTGAAGCCAAAGACGGATAATCGAAGACAAAAGCTAACAACGCAAAACTAAAGATGGGTGGCTCACTTCGGGATGTAGCGAAGATGATGTCAGACCAAGACGAAGTCAACATGAATCTGGCTCACGAAGACTCCTCATGGTGTGAAGATTCATCTCATCTGCCAAAGCCAAAGGATTCATGTAGGAGTGTATGCCAGTGAGCAAATGACTGTATTGCCCTTAATGGAAACAGTAGCTTGTTGTAAATGTAATGTCAGAGCCATGTGGGTAATAGGGGAATTGTATAGGAATAATCGAAGACTCCCTCCACTATAAATATCCCCTGAAATCATGTACTTTTTCTGGACATGAAAATTATATATAATTGGGTTAAATCTACTCATTGTTGCTTGTGTGAATATTCACCAACAAGAGGAGTAAGGAGGAACATGAGTAGTGAAGCTCTGCCAAAATTCTCATCGGTTAGAGGTATAACATGTGAATTTTCTTTATTCAGTTTATAGGACCTATGGATCTAGTTTTAGAATTAGGGACTATAGTATTTGCATAGGTACTGCCTTTTAGAAACAAGTTTTGTAATATTCGCAAAGCATTAACACTTGTAACCACAAGATCATCATTATTATTAGTGCCTTGCCTAGGCCAATATTAGGTAGCAATCTAGTCAGTACGAAACCACCACATCCTCATCCTTGAAACACCTTGGAGTACCACCGACACACTCATACTTTGAATCGTAGTTCCAATCGCAAGAAATCACTATGGTTCTTGGGAATATTAGAGCCTATTCTATGTCCTCCTATACACTATCACCTCCATCCTATGCAGGTGCAATGTTGCTCCTAACTAGATCACATCTGACTCCCACCCATAACAATGTAAGAGGCGTTTACGTGAAACCAGTTACCCAATTAAGTCCTTAAAGGACTACGCAAGACATTTCCAAAGGAAAAGCTCGACTTCCCATGTTCGTCGCATGCACCTCCTTCCTGGAACTCGCCCCATGCGGAGTCACGTTCTGGCGGACTCTTCAAACTATCATACCAGTCACATGCCCCTCAAAAGGTGCTCAGGTCACACCATCTCTGCTTGACATTGTTCTTTTGTTTAGAATTACACAGTACAACGTTGACGCCCACAACACGTATGCATACTCACCCTTATGAATACACGTACGCTAACCCTACCCCTATAAGCATCTCCGAAGGACTGAGCCGACAAATCTCGAGATTCATGAAGTCAGCATAGGTACCTCGCTATCCATGGAGACGTCGCCTACTACTAAAAGTATAGGGCTATTGAATCCTGGAATAAATCCATAAAAATACGAGCCCCCCATGCTAAGTCGAGGACTTGAACCGGGTGGGCAGGTTCCACCACAAGAAACCCAACCCATGCTCAACATTGTTCAAAGGCTAGCCACACTACATTGCTTGGTCAAAGCCTCACTATTCACCCAAGAGGCATGCTAGAAGTCTTCTCGTCCGAACGTATAATCGATGGCAGCCGCGCCACCTTCATCGTCGGTGGCTGTGCCTCCCCCGTCAACCATGTCGCTTCCCCTGATGACGGTTGCCCCCTTGAAGGGTCCTTGTTTGGTTTTGGAAATTGAGTGACAACTTAGGTGGACTAATTGTGTTTTATGTGAGATACACATGTGATTAGTTTACAGGTACATGTGTGTGAGCAGCATATGCCATGGAGGTGGAAATGGCTTGGAGATGTTGCAAAGCTTGCACATGTGATGATGGAGGAGCTTATTGCACATGAGACATGACATTGAGTCATGTGATCAAGGTGGAGAAGATCAAGACATGACTTGGTTTGATGGATTGGTTGCAAGTGTGAAGGGCAAGTCAGAGGCTTTGAAGCGAGGGACCGCGTGTGACGGTGCAGCTTGAGCAAGACTCGGTGCCAATGGACCGACGCAACAGTGAAGAGCAAGTGAGGTCAAGATCGATGAACCAATACGATCATGTGATGATATGAGGTGGATCATATCATTGTTGATCATGTTGGTGGATGTATTGCATCAACATCGAAGGAGATGGAATGGAATGCGCAAGGCAAAGGTATAACCTAGGGCATTTCCATTTCACCGATCAAAGGTTGTATAGAGAAGTTTATGACCAGGTTTAGGATAGATGGTTATATTATTAAGAGGGGCAAACTTGTTTACATATCAGTCATCTAGTGCCACTCGAGTGAACTAAATTTGCATCGTTGCTAGAATCGAGTGGCGTGGCAAGTTGAGTGGCTAACTCCTTTAAAGAAAATGATTGTGAAAAATGCTAACACACATGCACAAGGTGGTGAACACTTGGTGTTGGCACATTTGCAAAGGAGGTGGAGTTTGAGAGGTAGCACGGCAGTATTCGGCGATTTTCAGGAAGTGAAATGCATATTTTCCATTGACCAGACGCTGATCTCGGGGTGATCGGACACACCAGGCGTGTCCGGTCAGTTCACAACACGTACAGCGAGCGCGCGCACCGGCGCGTCGAGTCAGTCACAGGATTGGCGCGTCCGGTCAGGCACCCAGAGAAGCAACGCGTTGAGCAGGGTTGATTGGACACTGTGACGCGTCCGGTCAGTCATGATCGGACACGTCCAGTCACAAAAAACACTCTCTAGTAGCTCTCTCTACTCGACCAGACGCTGACACTGTAGCATCTGGTGTGTGGCATCGGCGCGTCCGGTCGGTGCTTCGCGGGCGCAGGCGCTGTGCGCTCTGCGCATCCGGTCTTGGACACTGGCTCGTCCGGTCGTGCTTGACCATTGGCGCGTGGCAGGTGACCGTTGAGATCCTATGCTCATTGTTTGAAGGGGAGGACACGTGGATGGCCACAGGTGACTAGACTCAGTGCAGCGCGTCCGGTCGACGCGAGTTGTGCCCAGTGAAGGGGTACAACGGCTCTTTTCGTGGAGGGGCTTATAAATACCCCCTTGGCCGGCCTTGGCTGTAGCTTGGCACCCTTGAGACTTAGTGTCCATGCTTGGGGAGTGCCAGGAGAGCCACTAACTCACTTGTGCTTGCAAGAGTGTGAATCAATTGCTAGTGAGCGTGATTCTAGTGCGTTGCATCATGAGGATTGCATCGAGTGGCACTAGATGTTCGAGTTGCAAGCCGGTGGTGCATGTTACTCTTGGAGGTTGCCACCTCCTAGATGACTTGGTGGCTTGTGGATCCGTCGAAGCTCGCAAGAAGATTGTGCGAGGCTCCGGAGAAGCTTTGTGAGGAGGATTGTGCTCACCCCGCGGGGATCACGAAGAGCAACTCTAGTAGAGCATGTCATTAAGCTACCACACTTGCAGTAGCCTCTTACGGTGCCTTTGGGAGGCTCAGTTGTGGATACCGATTAGCCGCCGAACCACGAGGTGTTGGTCGACACAACGGGGACTAGCTTGGTGGCAACCAAGTAAACCTCGGTGAAAAATCATCGTGTCAACTTTGTGTATTTCTTCACAGTGGTTTGCATCCTATCTACGCAAGCTTGTATTTACATTATATACTTAAGTGCTTGAGTAGTTGCTCTTGTGACTAGTTTGCTTGTGTAGCTAGCTAGTTACCTTCTTGCTTGTGTAGCTAGAAGTATCCCCTTTGAGTGGCTAATTTGGTTTGTGCAACCTTGTTAGTCGCATTGCTTAGTTTGTGTAGCTAAGTAGTTTGTGCTCTCTAATTTGGCTTGTGTAGCCTTGTTATTGAGCATTGCTAGTGAGCCTAGGAGCTTTGTGCTTTTGCTTACTAGTTGTGTAGGATCTCACCGGTGTGCAAAGTACTAGTGGCATAGGTTTGTGTGACCTTGCTCCTAGAATTAGATAGGTGAGCTCTTGCTAGTCTGGCACCTTATTTGCTTGATTAGGATCTTTTGTAAGGTGCTAAAGTTATAGATAGAGGGGTGTAATCTTGTCTAGATCGATAGTTTTAATTCCACACTTATTTCAGTTAGCCGACGCGATTAAGTTTTAGAAAGGACTATTCACCCCCCTCTAGTCCGCCATCTCGACCCTTCACCCCTCCCCCATCCCCCAGTTACCTCCCCCACCAGTGGCCACGCCGTCTGAACCACCGGTATACACGCCCACCTCCTATGCTGCCCACGCAGCCTCCACTGCTGGTGTCAACACGAATGTTGTAAACATTGAGGGAGCCAAAGCGCATGGATTGTGCATTTGAGCGAGGTCATAGACAACCATGTGCTTTTCATCAGGAACTTCATTAGTGTCATTGACGATAGGGGTCGTGGTCCTAGGCGATAGTCCTTCTTAGATGCAACCTTGTCATTTGCTTAGATCATGCTTGCTACGCTGCCGGTGTCCAGCTCGCTTCAACCATAGGGTTATTTATGCGTCAGGCTCTTCTTCAACTCCATTCATCTACTTAGTAACTAGTAGTGATATTTCTAAAAATGTAACAAAAATGCTATATTGAGGCCTTGTTTGGCACAACTTTTCTAGTAGTTTCAGGATTTTTTTTGGCTAGAAAGGATAAAATAAAATATCTCCTCAAGACCTGCATCATAAGGGTTGGATGTTGGATGCAATTGAAAATACTAGCTTCTTCTAGTTTAATCTCTCCCAACTCTCAAATCTATTATGAAAAGTTGTTTTTACCTAACGTTTTTTTCAAAACAGTTCTAGCTCTACCACTGGAACCACTTGTAGAGCCGAAACAAATGAAAAAGATGATCCACCACATAGCGGTCCTTAGAGCAACTCCAGCAATGGTTCTCAAAACAGGGCCCCTACTTTCTATTTGAGGGCTTTCCCTACTTTTAAGGGCCATGTTTGTTCAGATGCACTCTAGCAGTGGTCCTCAAAATATGACCCTCAAATTTATTCTAATAGGGAATGACATGTAGGCCCTGGTTGTCATAGACTTATTCGGCCAAAAAGAATGAGATCGGACTCGCCAGAGGCGCTAGAGCCGCGTCGAGTCGAGTAGTGTCGGGAGGGAGGGGACTCTGGATGATAGACCTCACGCTAGGAGGGATGTGCCGTGGGCATCGGGGAGGAGCGGCCTAGGGGCTTCTTCTCTGGCCACGGTCGAGGGGTGCGGGGATGCGCTAGAGACGAACGAGGATGCGGCGAGCAAGCAGTCATACAGGCGGCCATAGGTGGACGTGCAGTCGCGCTGTGCCGTGGGCGTTGGGGAGGAGCGGCCTAGGGGCATCTTCTCTTGCCATGGGCGAGGGGTGGGGAGCCGTGCCGTAGGTAGACGAGCAGCTGCGCGGGGGGGCGCTGCTAGCAAACGCGGCCATGGAGGAGGTATGCCGGCAGTGGCTTCTTCTCTGGTTGCGATGGCAGTTGTGGAAGCTTCTTCTCCGTCAGGTCGGGTAGAGGAAGGGCGTCGGGTGCAGCAAAAGGGGCGAATGCGAAGCAACGCGCGATAGCAACGGTAGAAATGGAAGAGTAGGGGCTCCTTCTCAGAATGGTATCCAGAGGGGGATGTGAGGGCCTCCTTAAACTTGAGAGCCAGAGTAGGGGCCCTGCTGGAGTGAGTTTTTTCCTCAGCCCTCAAAAATAGGATGAGGGCTCAAGTAGGGGCCCTGCTGGAGATGCTCTAAGTTAGCGCTTCGATTTTCCTATGGTATTTCACAACAATATTTTTTGGATGATATTTTATAAATTTCATGATTATTTGGTGCTCTAGAAGTATAGAACTAACCTTATTACTGTATCTAGCAAAAACTACGTATATCGAAGTGCAAATAGCAAAAATTATTTATTATTATTGAAAAAAAAATCAAACTAGGAAACAGAGGTACCAAATAAGGGCAACGCCAATGCAGGTGAACAATAGTATTAGCCTCAAATGACCACGTAGGAGTAAGCAGTAGATTGGTGAGGGCCTGTTTGGTTCCCTGCCTCCACCATGGCCAGGCTTCACAGGGCCAAGTTGGACATGTTTGGCTGTCTGGACTTGCCCCTAGCCAAGCTTGACAAGCTAAATTGGGTTGTTACCCAGGCTCCAGAAGAACGTGGGGGAGACTCGTTTTCTGGGAACCAGGCCTGCGCTAGCTCGGTACGCAGTTTGTGTCACCTCCTCGCGACGGAAGAAGCCACCGTGCAGGCGCTCAATGGGAGGAACGGTGATTGCTCTCCAGCGCCTTCGCTCCCACCACCCTCCGCTTCCCTCTCCAGCATCGCGCCCTACTGTTGCTGCCATTCCCTCACCATGCCATCGTGACCATCGGCGCACTAGAGCTGCCATGGATCTGCACGTGCCTCAGCCATGGATATGCTGTAGGAGAGGTCGACCACCAGAGCATCTCGCCGTGGGAGACAACGCCCTTGCCGAAGTAGTGCCGGTCGAGCAGGGGCGAGTAGGTGAGCTTCTTCTCGACCCAGCCGTACCTGCCCACCGTGAAGCAGAGCAGCATGGAGCAGCCTCTGCCGTGTCGTCGTCCGGCCCTCCGACGACGCAAGTGGCACCGCGTATGTTGCCACGGGCATCTTGGCTAGCAGCGTGGCACCAGGCCGTGATTGGACAAGAGAGCGGCCATGGCTACTCTGATGGACGGTCGTGCTCGTGGGTCAGGGTGCGTGCACCAGAGCCTGACGGCCACGATGCGCTCCACCTTCGCTGCGTCGTACTCTCCTTTCAGCCGCTCATCGACCGCCGTCGGCCCCAAGAAGCGTGGTACGAGCAAGAAGAAGGCCACGGTGTTCACGTCCACAACGTCGTGGTGCTGCTCATGGAGTTGGGCTCCAGGCAGGCCCTGGTGATGTACCACCAGCCGGCCATGCTATTCCTGCACGCGTACACCATCGCCGTGGCCATCGCGCTATTCATCAAGTGCGAGAAGGAGAGAATCAATGTTGGTATTTATTAACTTGACACTTGTTTTAGTAGCTTATTAATTACCTACACCTCTAGCTTACTTGTACCAGGTTGTCATCCCTAGTGTTGGAGCTAGAAATGCTTGTTGGCACTACCTAGCATTACTACTAAGTAGTTATCTTATTATTTCATGTGACTAGAAAGAATATAAAGATATGAATGAAAAGGTATCCGCAAGCGCACAGATAATTATACCATTGTAGCATTTTACCTAAGAGTATTTCAGGTATCATTATTTATATTTTACCACTAGAAAGAGATGGTTATAGGAATATGATATTCACTTGTACATGTAATGGAGAGTTGACCATATCCAATCTATCTACTCATAACAGAGATAAGTCGCAAGATAAATGTATAATAAATGATAAATGGCAAGTCATAAATGATAAAGCTCACTCAGAGTACTCTATTCTATAGCATTAGCATGATTTAGGTAGAGTAGAGAAATATTTCTAAGTCATTCTTAATCACATGTCAAAGTATACTATGATTAGTGCAATTACACCTAGCAATCATGGTAAGACAACTTTATATCTACACATAAGGGACATTACTAAGGAAGATCAAGAACAGAGCAAGTCTTCCTTTGTAACCGAGTCCTACTTTTCCTATATTCGGGGAATGGACTACAAAGAACTCAACAGGAGTGTCACGTCTGCGATCTACCACATAGTTCGGAATATAAGGTGAATTCGTAGGTAAACAATGTATAAGCACCACGCTTACACGCTGTCGACCACTCACCCATTGTATTTCTAGGTGAGCACTGTATGATCTTATGCTTGAATATAAAGACAATCTAACTATTCTAAGCATATAATCAAAGTAGATGATGAGCAATATAATTGAGAACATGAACAATATATAGAGTATTGTTGAATCCATTGTAGCTAACAAATAAATACAGAAAGATACAAGAGAGAGATTATAGAAGGCTTTATCAAGCCGCGCTCTTGACATGATCTGGAATCGAAGCGAAGCTTGCCTCCCTCTAATTCTAGCCTAGGTAGCTATGCCCTAGAATATGGTGGAGTGTTGACGGTTCTTAAGTATCAATTATAACCATCAAATAAATAAAGAAAAGGACCTATATGCAAGCAACACCTAGAATTAGGGTTTGATCTAACAGAATTCCACGAGTTTTGTTGTTTATCTATTTCTGCAGGGGGTTATCAGGAAATACGGAAGAAAGGCCCACATGTCGGATTAATGACGGGATATTAACCGAACACGTAATTATCTTACATCTAGAAGATTCCAGAAGCCACGGGAACGAACAGGAGCCGTAACGGGGCCGGACACAGGGCGCCCGCCCTGTGCCCTAGGGTGCCCGCCCTGCCCCCGGGACCAATCAGGTCGAGTCTCGCGGATTATGCTCCACCGCCTTTGAGGATCAAGGAAAACCGTAGGATGAAGGTCGGTTTGATCCGACGGTCCAGATTCATCCAAAAGGGCTATATAAGTAAGGCCCCTGACCCCTGGTGGAGAAGACCCCAATTCATTATTCAGTTGCATATCTCTAGTTAGGGTTTAGAGAGAGAGGTTCCCTCTAGGGTTCCCACCTCTTAGGGCTTAGCATCCAATGTGAAAGTAGAATTAGTTCTACTAGATTGAGAGAGATAGAGTGGAGGTGTAGATCGGAGGAAGCCGGCCTATCGGTGTCTACTCCGAGGTTGTACCTGCGGGAGCAAGTTCTTCTAACCCGAGGCTTGTTCTCAGGATTCTTCAGTATTTCGACTTCTAAATTCTAGTAAGTTCTTTGTTTTATTGTTCTTTGGTTTATGAGTTTACTTTGATCTCTTCGCGTAGAGTTTAGAGTAATCATCTCTAGCGTAAACGTGGTGTTTAAGCTAGGATACTCATAGATATCCCCTCGTCTAGCCGGACCGTGGTAGTAGCGAGGAACGTGACAATTCCGAGTTACCTTTGTATTCCATATCCCGTTAGCAGGATCGATAGGGTTTATAGGTGCGGGTTGAACATCCTTTGTGGTGTCTAGATTTCGTAAACCTCCCCAATAGAACAGTAGATCATCCTTACCAAGGTTAGAAGAAGAGTGCGGTTGTAGTCTTCTCTATACATCACTCACATCGAATCATAGTGGTTGTAGCCTAAAGGTTAGTAGTAATAGATTTGGTTAGTCAGATGCACTCTTTCTCCTAAAGGTAAAAATATAAATACGATACCCAGGATAACATCTCGGGTGAAGTGCTCACCGATATCCGTGCGCTTGCGGATCCTATTTCCTAATTGCGTTACCAAATATCAACAAGCATTTCTGGCGCCGTTGCCGGGGAGAAAGACGGTTTGCTGAGATAACCTTGAATCTTACTACTAGCTTGTACCTATACTTTTATCTTTCTTTATCTTTTTATTCCTTATCTTTTCTTTATTCTTACCTTATGGAGAACCAAGATTCTAAATCAATCTATCAATTTGCAACACCTTCGGAAACTGACCTTTTACCATGGGAGTCATCACAGCCTATCCAAACATCCCAGTATAGGTTAAGTTCAAGGTTAATTGCCATGATTGAGAACCTATCCTTTTCGGGAAAGGAAGACGAAAACCCTTACCTTCATATTAGAGATTTTGAGCAAACATGCGATTGTCTTCGCATTGAAGGCATCTCTGATAAGACTTTACGTTGGAAGCTTTTTCCTTTTTCTTTAAGAGGAGAAGCTAGACGATGGTATAGTCAGAAGGTAAGTCAACAGCAAGGTGAATGGGGAGTTTTAAGAGCCAACTTTTGTCTAGATTTTTATTCCCTTGACCGTACTGGTGACCTTAGACTCGAAGTCCTATCTTTTAAACAAAAAGATAATGAAACTTTGGGGAAATCCTGGAAACGTTTTTCTGATCTTTTAGAATCTGGTCCAAAACTTTTGCTTGAAGACACTGTTCTTTTATTTCACTTTTTTCGAGGTCTTCAGAAAGATAATAAACAAATGCTACATACTATGGCTAGAGGTTCTTTCTTTCGTATCCCTACTGATGAAGCTAAGGGGATCTTGAATAGAATCCTAGAAGCTGAAATGGATAATACCCTCCATGATAAAACCTACGAAGCCGAAGTAGACACTCTACCAAATTTTTCATCTACTTTAGCTATCCCAGGTTCTAAGCCACAAAAGGAAGAAATTCTACCATCTGATTTCATGCTAGACATAGAATCCGATCTCTTTGCCGATTTTGGAAACATTTCAAACTACCATTCTATAGACAAACCCCAAAGCGGCCATTATAGCATTTGTTTACCAAGTGAATATCAATTGAGAGAGCTTATCTCAGTCATGAGTAGCGAATGGTTAGAGGAGTCAGAGCTTTCCTCTGAAGTGATCCGTTTGGATACACCTCCTATCACTATACGCTGTGCTTATAATTCTGATCAATTTAACGCTCTCTATAATCCTGTTGTGGGGATCAATATCATGTCTGAAGCTTTTGCACTTAAATTATTTGGAAAATTAATTTTAACCCCCACAACAAAGGTCATAAAGGAATCTTCGGGACGATTAGTCCCCAGTCTTGGAATTATTAATGTCCTACCCTTTATGGTAGAAGGCTCCATGATTCATTTGAACTTTTATATCTTTGATACATGGGACTTCGATCTGTTGATAGGACAACCATTTAGAAGACTCCTTTATGAAGGTCAAACTGGAAAGATACACATTTCTTTTGGAAAGGATTTTAAACTTCCAATTACAATAACTCACTCCTTGAATAATAAGACCGAGCCATATCTTTTGCCTGATCCTATGGAGGAGGTAAAG
Organism: Saccharum hybrid cultivar R570; assembly: GCA_038087645.1. Lineage (NCBI taxonomy): Eukaryota > Viridiplantae > Streptophyta > Magnoliopsida > Poales > Poaceae > Saccharum > Saccharum hybrid cultivar. The sequence continues at coordinate 24,586,914 of JAQSUU010000496.1, forward strand.
GCTGCATCTCTAGAACTTTTAGATGATCCAGACTTAGAAGAGGAAGCCCCCTTCTTCACTGAAGAAGAGGCCGAACCTTCTGAACCTAAACCCTTAGATGAGTTTGCAGAAACACCTAGACCCCCCATAGAACTTAAAACTTTACCACCCGGTCTTATCTATGCTTTCCTAAACAATAATCCAGAGTTTCCTGTGATCGTTAGTAATAAACTCACTCAGGAGCAAACTCTGCGATTAATGACCATTCTTGAAAAACACCACTCTGTTTTCGGCTACTCACTTCAAGATCTCACAGGAATCAGTCCTATGATTTGTACCCATCGTATTCCGACAGATCCTTCTGTTACACCCTCTCGAGAGCCTCAACGTAGACTTAACAACGCGATGAGAGAGGTAGTTAAAAAAGAAGTTATAAAGTTACTGCATGCAGAGATTATATATCCTGTGCCGCATAGTGAGTGGGTAAGCCCTGTTCAAGTTGTGCCTAAAAAGGGAGGCATGACTGTTGTTACTAATGATAAGAATGAGCTAATTCCGCAACGCACCGTCACAGGGTGGCGGATGTGCATAGACTATAGAAAACTTAATAAAGCCACGAAAAAGGATCATTTTCCTTTGCCTTTTATAGATGAGATGTTAGAGCGGTTAGCGAACCATTCGTTCTTCTGTTTCTTAGATGGATATTCAGGGTACCACCAGATCCCGATCCATCCTGATGATCAAAGCAAAACCACTTTTACCTGCCCATATGGAACGTATGCTTATCGTAGAATGTCTTTTGGGTTATGTAATGCACCAGCTTCTTTTCAAAGATGTATGATGTCTATATTTTCTGATATGATTGAAGAGATTATGGAAGTTTTCATGGATGATTTCTCAGTTTATGGAAAAACTTTTGATAGTTGTCTTGAGAACTTAGATAAGGTTTTGCAAAGATGTGAAGAAAAGCACTTAATCCTTAATTGGGAAAAATGTCATTTTATGGTTAGAGAAGGAATAGTGCTAGGACACCTAGTGTCTGAAAGAGGTATTGAGGTAGATAGAGCTAAAATTGAAGTAATTGAACAACTACCTCCACCTGTGAATATAAAAGGAATTCGAAGTTTTCTTGGCCATGCTGGTTTTTATCGCAGATTTATAAAAGACTTTTCATTTATTGCGAGACCACTTACTCTTTTGCTAGCCAAGGATGCTCCTTTCGAATTTGATGATGCATGTCTAAATTCTTTCAATTTATTAAAGCAAGCACTCATCTCTGCACCAATCATTCAACCCCCTGATTGGTCGTTGCCTTTTGAAATTATGTGTGATGCTAGTGATTATGCTGTGGGGGCAGTTTTGGGACAAACAAAAGACAAGAAGCATCATGCAATTGCTTACGCCAGTAAAACTTTGACAGGAGCTCAACTTAATTATGCAACCACTGAAAAAGAGCTTCTGGCTGTTGTTTTTGCCATTGATAAATTTAGATCTTATTTAGTTGGAGCTAAGATAATTGTTTACACTGATCATGCTGCACTAAAATATTTGCTCACTAAGAAAGATGCTAAACCTCGCTTAATCAGATGGATTTTATTACTCCAAGAATTTGACTTAGAAATAAAAGATAAAAAGGGAGTAGAAAATTCTGTTGCTGATCACTTGTCTAGAATGTACTTTAAGAATTCACAGGAACCTCCCATTAATGACTCACTCCGGGACAACATGCTTTACGGGATTAATAGATCTGACCCCTGGTATGCAGATATTGTTAATTTTATGGTTTCAGGTTATGTACCACCCGGAGCAAACAAGAAGAAGCTTATTCAGGAAAATCGTTCACATATATGGGATGAGCCATATCTCTTCCGAGTATGCGCTGATGGCCTACTTAGAAGATGTGTGACCACTGAGGAAGGATTGAAGATCATCGACAGATGTCACTCATCACCATACGGAGGACACTATGGAGCATTCCGTACACATTCAAAGATCTGGCAATGTGGATTCTACTGGCCTATGATGTACGATGACACAAGGCAATATATCAGAAGATGTGGGCCATGTCAAAGGCACGGAAACATAAATACAAGGGATGCCATGCCACTCACCAACAACCTTCAGATTGAACTCTTTGATGTCTGGGGAATAGACTACATGGGTCCATTTCCCCCATCTAAGAAGTGTGAGTTCATCTTGGTGGCGGTTGATTACGTCTCCAAGTGGGTAGAGGCACTACCTTGCAAGCATGCCGACAATATCAGTTCGAAGAGGATGTTTGAGGAAATCATATTTCCAAGATTTGGAGTCCCCAGGATAGTGATAAGTGATGGAGGATCACACTTCATTGACAAGCGCTTCGAGCACTATCTATCAAGACATGGAATCCGTCACAATGTCGCTACTCCCTATCATCCTCAGACAAGTGGCCAAGCAGAGACTTCCAACAAGCAAATCAAGAACATTCTTCAGAAGACGGTGAACGAGATGGGAACGGCATGGAAGGACAAGTTACCCGATGCACTCTGGGCTTACCGGACAGCATACAAGACCCCAATTGGAATGTCTCCATACCAATTGGTATACGGAAAGACCTGTCACCTACCTGTTGAACTTGAGTTCAAGGCACACTGGGCCATAAAAAGATGGAATATGGACCTAGATATCGCCGGAAAACATAGAAGAATGCAATTATCGGAGTTAGAAGAATGGCGGGAGAAAGCATATCACAATTCAAAGATCTACAAAGAAAGAGTCAAGAGATGGCATGACAAGAGGATCAAGAAGAAGGAGTTCTCACCCGGATATAAGGTATTACTTTTTAATTCCAGGGTGAAGCTTTTCGGGCATGGAAAACTCCGGAGCAAATGGGAAGGACCATTCAAGGTAATTCGTTCATCATCCCACGAAGCTATCACACTTCAAAATGACGAAGGTACGTTATTCAAGGTAAATGGTCAACGTCTTAAATTATTTTTAGAGCCCAATAAAGAATTAGAAGAAATAGACGTGATCAATTTTTACCTTCCAATTAAAAATTAAAGCCCGACGCCAACAAGAGGATCGATGAGTTAGAGCATGGTCTTAGGAGGCGTGAGCGTCGCTGAGCTATCTAGATTAGATCTTGGGGCTATATATGTCTTAGTTATTATTAGATTCGATTAGGTTCGCTTATAATCAGTTTAGATCTATTATATTCGGTTATTATTATTATGCCTCAAGATTAATAAAGATTATTATTAGTATGTCTTGTGTGTCTCTACTTTACTTTTGTGCAAGAAAGCAGAAAACAAGTATGGGGGAGATTCCCTGACATGTCACACACACTTCGATCGCACCACTCCATGAACCAGGTACACACTCTGCACACTTTTATTACACACTTACACACTCACCTTAGTTTGTGCAGAATTTTATCTCTCTAAACATGATAAATTAAAAGGATAAAAATGCTTATAATCATGATCAATCTCACTCTGTGATATTTCCTGGAAACCTGCAATTATTAAAATTATTTCAAAACCCTGTGTTGCTAAAAGTCATTGTGGAATAAGAGATGGTAAGGGTATGAGTACCTTATTCTTAGTATCTTTATTGCTTGGAGAATTTGTTTTAAAAATCTCAAAATTATAGCTACCATCCTCAAGTTTTATATGCCTGCTAAACATAAAAATATTAATTAAAGCTATCTGCTTTGTATTGAGTTTGTACAAAACGAGTTAGACCCTTGTTGAGAGATTTATCATACTCCTAAGATCAAGACATTTTTATTCAGAAAGATTCACTCTTCCGAAGTATTATTGCGTTAGAGGCATGAGCTATGCAAAATTATGAATATATCGAGGAAATAAAAAGGAGCAAGTGCTCGATAACCTCGTGGAAAAAATGGACAAGTGTCCGGCAGTAGAATTAGGGGTACCTCGGTATCCACCCAAAATGAAAAAAAGAGATATGATAAAAATATGATGAAAAGAAAATGATAGCCCATGGTCCCTCTAATAAGCAATATGCCAGTAAGAGTGACAAGTTTTTAATTTTCAAAGTCTTTGATCTAAAGAGTATGGTATTCTTCTCCTCGGATCCGGTTTTGACCATACAATAAATGCAAGGTATGTATGCTTAAAGAATTATTTTTGCAAAATCAAAACAGCCTCAGAGAGAAATATAAAAGATAATGAGTGACTCTGAGAGCACCTATGAGGATAAAGGTATGCTAAGTTTTTCTTTTCAAAAATATGTAAAAACTCCAAGTGATAGGGATTAAGAAGAAGAAAGGCTCTTTACTCTGACCATATATTTCCCTGACTATAAGTGCACAGTGGATTTTTACAACACCCTGCAGGTATGAAAGAATGTTTCAACCCCAGATGTTTTATTAACCAACCTTTTCTCGAGGACGAGTAAAAGCCTAAGTATTGGGGTGTTTGTTGACGGTTCTTAAGTATCAATTATAACCATCAAATAAATAAAGAAAAGGACCTATATGCAAGCAACACCTAGAATTAGGGTTTGATCTAACAGAATTCCACGAGTTTTGCTGTTTATCTATTTCTGCAGGGGGTTATCAGGAAATACGGAAGAAAGGCCCACATGTCGGATTAATGACGGGATATTAACCGAACACGTAATTATCTTACATCTAGAAGATTCCAGAAGCCACGGGAACGAACGGGAGCCGTAACGGGGCCGGACACAGGGCGCCCGCCCTGTGCCCTAGGGCGCCCGTCCTGCCCCCGGGACCAATCAGGTCGAGTCTCGCGGATTATGCTCCACCGCCTTTGAGGATCAAGGAAAACCGTAGGATGAAGGTCGGTTTGATCCGACGGTCCAGATTCATCCAAAAGGGCTATATAAGCAAGGCCCCTGACCCCTGGTGGAGAAGACCCCAATTCATTATTCAGTTGCATATCTCTAGTTAGGGTTTAGAGAGAGAGGTTCCCTCTAGGGTTCCCACCTCTTAGGGCTTAGCATCCAATGTGAAAGTAGAATTAGTTCTACTAGATTGAGAGAGATAGAGTGGAGGTGTAGATCGGAGGAAGCCGGCCTGTCGGTGTCTACTCCGAGGTTGTACCTGCGGGAGCAAGTTCTTCTAACCCGAGGCTTGTTCTCAGGATTCTTCAGTATTTCGACTTCTAAATTCTAGTAAGTTCTTTGTTTTATTGTTCTTTGGTTTATGAGTTTACTTTGATCTCTTCGCGTAGAGTTTAGAGTAATCATCTCTAGCGTAAACGTGGTGTTTAAGCTAGGATACTCATAGATATCCCCTCGTCTAGCCGGACCGTGGTAGTAGCGAGGAACGTGACAATTCCGAGTTACCTTTGTATTCCATATCCCGTTAGCAGGATCGATAGGGTTTATAGGTGCGGGTTGAACATCCTTTGTGGTGTCTAGATTCCGTAAACCTTCCCAATAGAACAGTAGATCATCCTTACCAAGGTTAGAAGAAGAGTGCGGTTGTAGTCTTCTCTATACATCACTCACATCGAATCATAGTGGTTGTAGCCTAAAGGTTAGTAGTAATAGATTTGGTTAGTCAGATGCACTCTTTCTCCTAAAGGTAAAAATATAAATACGATACCCAGGATAACATCTCGGGTGAAGTGCTCACCGATATCCGTGCACATGCGGATCCTATTTCCTAATTGCGTTACCAAATATCAACATGGAGCTCTGAGGAGATTAGGGTTTCTGGCTCTGATGACTTGATCAAATGACTTCAATGCCTTGAACCTAGGGGTAAAGGCTTGATTATATAGACCGATGAGATGAACCAGAGCCCTCGGATCTTGATCATCGACTTAGATGCAAACCCTAAGGTGGTGGAGGAGTCGACGTAGAAGCAAGAGGATGACAGGTGGACCCCATGGCCAACTGGCCAAGGGGCATGGTCGACCGGCCATGCCCATTGCTAGATGGGCCCCTCCTTTGGGGGTTCACCTTCTCGTGTCTTCTAGATCCATAACATCACTATTGTCTTGGTGAGGATCTACAAATACCACATATATGAGAGACTTGAGAGGGTCATATGAAGGAATCTCTGAGTTTTATTTTGAAAACTTATAAAAAACTTCGGAATAATGGTTGAACGAAGAGCTCGAGACATAGTGCTTGACTTGACCGTTCTGTCTTTTAATTGCTCAAGACTCAAGTGAAGGCTATAAGCCCCATGATTGAAGGTAATATGGGTAAATTTGAAAGTCAGAATAGTTTACTGTAATCTGGAGGAGAATTATTGTTTGAATGCATGTGTACTTTTGAGACGTGAAAGCATCGTAGCAACTCCTGATCCATTGCTGAGTTTAGTTTTACTAAGGGACTAGCAAAGGTTAAGCTTGAGGGGAGTTGTTGACGGTAGTTAACTACTATTATAAACCATCAACCAAACATGAATAAGGACATAAATCAATCCTCAACATAGACTTAGGGGTTAAACTAACAGAATTCCATAGGTTTTGGTGAATCTGTGTTTCTGCAGGGGTTACTCAGGAAAAGAACCAAAGAAGACCCACATGTCAGGTTAAAAATCATATCCTACGCGAGAACCAACATAGGAAGGATCTAGAAGACATGAGAAGACAAACCCCCGAAGGAGGGGCCCACCTAGCAGTGGGCATGGCCCTTGGGCGGCCGACCATGGGGTCCACCCGTCATCTAGGTAAAGTATGATCGGTTTTAACCGTTCGACAAACTACGTTGAAGATCTAGAAGCATTAATCAGTAGGACTAAAACTAAACTCAAGAAAGTTCTAGTTCTAGACTTGGAGGACAACCAAATAAGGAGAAGTTTGACATCAGAATTTGAAGTTATGGTTAACAAGACTCTTCACGAATTCTCTGCTCCAACCACTCCCAACATTCGTACTGGACCGACAACCGATGTTGGAGAGAATGGATTCGAGCTCAAGACAACTCTCATCAATATGGTGCAAGCTAGTCAGTTTTGTGGAAAGGCACATGAAGATACGAGTGCACATCTCCAACACTTTCTGGAGATCTGCAGCACTTTTACCACCAAGAGAGTAACCAAAGATGCTATTCTACTTCACCTTTTTCATTTTCACCGTTGGAAAAACAAAGCAGTGGTTCTATGCTAACAAGGAAAAGAACACTACATGGGATATCTGCTCCATTGCCTTCCTAGCAAAGTTCTTTCCCATAGGCAAGACAAATGCTCTACATGGAAAGATCTCATGTTTTTAGCAACAGCACGATGAATCTGTTCCTGAGGCTTGGGAACATTTTCAAGACTACATCTCAGAGTGTCCTCATCATGGGATGGAGAATTGACTACTCATGTAGACCTTCTACCACGGGTTAACAACTAGTACCCGTGAGACAATGGATGCTGCTGCTGGAGGTGCTTTTCTGTCACTCACCATCAGAGATGCCACAACTCTTGTGAAGAAGACGGCTTCCAATCAAGGTTAGAATGAAGAACAAACTTAGACCCGTAAGAGAGGTAGAATGCACCAGCTCAAGAAGGTGGACATGTTGTCTGCCAAGATAGATCTGCTAATGAAGAGGCTCGATGATCGAGCCAATGAGAAGAAAGAAGTCATGCACATTTATGATTCTCGTATGACATGTGAAGAGTGTGGAAACACTAGGCACTCAGGCCATAATTGCTCAGAGATCCAAGAGGATGTAAACATCATCAACAACAACACCAACTTCCGTTCTCAATAGAATCAAGGTTGGAATCAGCAACAGAGGGCGAGTCGGCCAAGGGGCATGGCCAATCGGCCATGCCCACTGCTAGGTGGGCCCCTCCTTTGGGGGGTCGGCTTCTCGTGTCTTCTAGATCCTTCCTATGTTGGTTCTCGCGTAGGATATGCTTTTTAACCCGACATGTGGGTCTTCTTTGGCTCTTTTTCTGAGTAACCCCTGCAGAAACACAGATTCACCAAAACCTGTGGAATTCTGTTAGTTTAACCCCTAAGTCTATGTTGGAGATTGATTTATGCCCTTATTCATGTTTGGTTGATGATTTATAATAGTAGTTAACTACCGTCAACAATCAACACGTGGCCGGGTCCATGGTGTTGCCGTGCTCGCCGTGCTCGTCCTGCTGCTCGCCAAGATGCTCATTGTATGTTCGAAGAAATTTTCTAGAACGGGCAAACTCACCAATTTAGAGAAGTGACTGTATCGAAATAAATCAAGCAACCAAACATGCTTTGGGACTAGCCAGGCTTAAACAGTGCAAACAACCAAACAACCCCACGTTGGCTTGCTGGAACCAGGTTTAGCCTAGCCAGGCTACAATCCTAGCCAGGCTATGACTAAGCCAGGAAACTAAACACACCCTATATTGTCACAAACTCACAATGCAAGCCACCTATGTGCTCCTGGGTCCCTCCAATACCATTCTCTCTCATTAAAAAACTCTTTCACCTTTACTGTTTGAGAGAGAAAGACGCAGATAGTAGCAATGGTCCCCAACAACCAAAAGTCATTCAGGTTGTCACTTATCCGCCCAACGCGCACTTGCATCGCTGCTTCCTCCTTTTGTTAGACCAGACCACCGCCGCTTTTGTAAGAGAACCTGACAAACTGTGAGGCCACCACTTGCTGATACGTGGGCAACACATGGCGCATTGGAGAAGCCCTAAAACGAAAAAATGACATCTGTCAACTCGACTCCTTTTTTTTGAAACAAATCTGTCAACTTGACTGCCCCCGACGCAAACCTTGCAATCGCCACCGCCCCACGCCCCCACCCGACCCCGATAGTCTGCCGTCCTCCCCAGTCCTCCCCCAACCGCACTCCTTGAGTCCTCGGTGACCCCGCTACTCACTGACTGTACTTCCATACAGGACCTAAGCGTGTGTGCTCCCTCTCTCGTAACGACGACTGGCTGCTGCCGCTGCCCAGGTGCCTAGGTCTCCACGGGTCCCTTCGCTAGGTCTTCTTCGAACCCTTCGCCGACGACAATCTCTGCCAGGTATGCCCAGCCCTTCTCTTCTGTTCCTCATGTGAGAAGCTGAGCACCCAAACCCTAACTTAAGCTATTTGTATTCGGATATGATCTACTCTGCAATTACAAGTGTAATACATGTATTATTTTCTACTAACTTTGATTTTTTTTCAAAAGTTATCGGGTGTACACCCATGTCCTTTACTACGTTCACCCTTGCTTGCTTGTTTGGTTCAGCTGAACAGTGACATCGTGAGTTTATATGCTAGTGTGGAGCAATGTATATTGAACTAGCCAGAACCCGCGCGCTTCGCGCGGGTAGATACAATGAGTGATAGGAGTGTATGAACTCATTGTGTTCGGATGCAGTCACATAGAAACATAAAAGTTTGGTATATGACCATGCATGGTTCTGTAAACGTGTAGGACGATGAACTATATGTGTCTATATTTGCAGGGAAGGTATGTCTTTTACATATAGGGGCAGCATTGCAATAGCAGCCACCCGCAGCAAACTCCCTCGCCTACGCTCCCATTCCATGCAACCACCACACCAGCGCCGCCCGCAGCCGCCGCCATATGCATCACTCATCTGCCGGCACCACCCTCACCTGCACATCGCCCCACTTAGTTGACCATAAGGCGCATGAATTTGTCTTGTGTTTTGGACCCAGGGCAATTGTTTGTTATGTGGATACCCGAAAGCACCTATGAAAACACATGGCAAAAACGATTTGAGTTAAAAAAAATAGCCTTGTAAAATAGCTATGGATCATGTCATGAGCAATTGTGGTGGGAAAATTCATTACCTGATAAGACGTAAGGTGTGACACGAAGATTCATTTCATCGTCGCCCAAAGCAGTACCAATGTTTTGCAAAACTACACATTTGGCAAGGCAAGGCTGTCATGGAAATGTGTTCCACCAGAATGAGCATGATCATGAAAGATGATTAGTTTAGGAAGAAGAAAGCATCCATCACATGGTAACCATTTATACATGAACCTCATAGGCATGGCATATTTTCCATAATGGGAATAGTATAAATGAGCGTATCATAAAAGGAAATGTAAGCATTGCATATCGCGACAATGAAAATCTGTAATCATGCTTACACTTTATTTTAACTCAGACCAAGGCGTACTTTTTGGACATGTACACTCATCGTTCAGATAGGGAAGTGAAGGCACGAAGAAAGTATAGGCATGGCCAATAAAACAAATTTATGTGCATTAAAATGTTGACTTGGATGCAAAAAGAGAATATAGGAATATATTGCTTCTTTAGTTTTGCCTTTGCAACAATGTTACTAATCGATATCCTCACTGACCAAAGGAGGAAATCAGCACATGTGCAGTGTAAGATCCACAGTTTAGTGTTACATTTGGAATTATTTTGACTTTAATAGCAAGACAGATGATATTCTGTGATAAAATACTACCCTCCATGTTTGAGTAAATGATATTTAATGAGAATGTGGCAGTATGGGGAATACCTAACATTAGGATAGTGTCAAAAAGCAGTTGGAAAACAACCAGGCTATGAAAGTTCCAATGATATACACCTGGCAACAGAAGAACTGCATTTGAAAAAATGGGAAACTAAATTAGCAAATATGGTCTGATGCTTAGTATTAAGCATTCCAATTTCCGCTTCATCATTTCAGTGGAAGGGATAAACTGTAAGGTAAAAGCATCCTAGTGGGATAACCAATAGAAGTAAGGGTAAACTACACAGGATCTTGTATAAGGCAATACAAAATATTATGTAGCATGATACTGTATCTAGTAATAAAAGAAATGACCAGAGGAAGCAATCATATAATTATAGGATGGTAACACTATATGTTGTATGATTCAACACCAACAATACCTTGGCTCTTTCGGAGATCAGTTAACTCCTTGTTTAGCTCTTGGATGCTATGAGCATGGGGGCAGCTTTACTAATCACAAAATCGAAACAACAGGCACAGAGTTCCAGAACCTCTTGCATGACGTTTTTTTTCAACTAGGCAACCGATATTTAATAGGTAGAGCTGCATGTAAGACATCACATAATTTGGTAAATTCCTGAAATATCAATGTAATTTAGGTGTTGTAAGGTTATGTGTTCTCGAAAAGGGTAAAGAAACAACAGATCATGTAATAATCTATATGAAATATCGAAATATAATCCTCTTGTACAGAATTATGAAGTACAGAGCTGAGCTGTTACTATGCTATGGTCATGGTTGTTGGATGTTTTTTGTTCCAATATGACTGGAGAAAAGAAAAATCGGTGTCCATATATCTAGGATGAAATGATTGCAGATGTTGACACTGTACATGGCAAGAGCAGAGTAACCTAGCAAAGCAAAACATGGAGAGTAGCCTTAATTATTTGTAAACTGAGATTCATTATTAATTCCCTTGCACAAATCATAGATGAGGAAACCTAGCGGGCAGCATCCATGAAGATGGATGGTTCTAAGGTTAAAACAGTCGTGCAATTCTTACATGAAGATAGCAGACACTATAGAGCAAACCGGAAACAGGAAGTCGTGCATTAGAGAATAAACAATAAGAGGTGATTGATGATAAAGAAAACTAAGGGTACATCTATTGCGTGTCTCCTAAAAAATTTCAGGCAGTGGGTTTATATCTAGGGTGGTATTTTCAAAACCAATAAATGTCTATCTGCAGCATACTGATGTAATTATGAGGATGTGGAAAGAGTGAAGCATAGGCATTCTTAGACAAAGGAGTGCGTGACAAAAATAAAAACCAAATTAACAAACCTGGTCTGCTCTTTACCATCTGGAATTCAAAAATTCCTACATTGAGGAAAATGTCAACATGGTTTCAGTAAATAGAACAACATAGTATTTGTATTTGTACTGTATGATACTGATACTGATTTCTATTTTTTGTGTGTAAGCATTTCGTTCTTGCAAGGAATACCGTATGGAAAAAGTACCTCATTAGGATAACCTAGAAAACTAATAGGATAATAATTAATCTCTTATAAATAAGATAGAAGATTCAACTACATAATACAATACCAGGCAAGGAGGGAAACACAATTTTAAAATGAAAATCTGGAAGACTATATAATTGCTACTGATATGTAACTGCATATATACTGGATCCACATGTGCGTATGTCTGGAAAAGAACAAAAAAAAGGCGAAACGATAGAGCATACCTCCTGTTGAGGCTCCAAAGGGATGGCGCTGGTTCAGCTGCCGTCGAGGGAGAGGGTCGTGCCCGCAGGTGTTGCTGCGCAGCGGGGATGTGAGAGGGTGAGACTCATGTCCAGGCTCCAGGCGGACGGCGCTGTTGCAGCTGCCGTGCAAGGGAGAAGGCGGAGGCAAGGGCGTTGCTATTATGGGGGTGCGCGAGGGAGATGGCCGCAGGCAGGGCGGCGCCGTTGGGAGGCCGCACCGTGCTCGTGGTCATGCTAGCGCAAGAGGGTGCTGACATGACGGTGCCGGTGTGGCGGAGCCCGCAAGGTGACGCGAGCTGAAGCAAAGCCCGCGCAGCGAGGAAGCAAGGTATGGAGACGACGGTGAGGAAGAAGGTTGAGAGCTTTGGTCGGCCGGGGCATGGATGGGGATTTTTTTGTCCATTGCTATTGATGCGGGATGGGATAAGGATCGGGCCTGCGGGGGCAAGCAGGAAGGGGCGGACGCGTGGACGAAGGCATGGCAGGCATCCGATGGATGGGGGGCAGGATCGAACGGATGAGGTGGATAAACTGTAGATCTACAGGGATCTGGGTGAGGATGATGGGTGGGATACTGTTGATCTACAGTGGAGATGTGCTCACGTTTAAAGAGGTTTATAGATATCTAGATTAGCAAATTAAGAACTTATATGTTAGTGTAGCTTATTGATGTTTCAGGCAATATATGTCAAATATCTAGATTAGCAAATTAAGCGCCATAAATCCGTGATGCATAATAGCATAAGAGGTTCTATTTTTCTATTTGAACTTGCCAAATCCTATGCATGCTAGTTAGAGTAAATAATTTGTTGGTTTCCTACATACAGAAGGTTATAATCAAATCACTTATGAAATGCCTCTCAGCCTATATGGCTATATCTTTATTCAGTGAATCAACATTGACAGAGCGTGAGGGAAAACTTAGCAAGGGCCACATTTCCAAATGTGAAACTGTGCAGTTGCAAATTATATGTGTTAACAATTATGTGATTAGCAAAGCATCTCAAAATACAATAATAGAAAGTGCCACAACTTATCTCAGTTACCACTATTCGGGTCATGGATTAAAGAGTATGCAAGCAAAAATAAATGGAACAAGGAAAGATAAATTAACCTACATAGTGGAGAGGCGCAGAGCGAGCGGCCAAAGAGCGCTGATTCAACCGAGCTGTGGGCTACAGATGCTTGCAATGACGAATCAATCGTAGAGGCCGCTGAAGGCTCCAGGAAAACTAGGTGGACTATATATTGGTTTGATTAGATGGACATCTAATTGAACTGGAGTCATCTGAAAACGCTTACATGTTAGGACAAAGTAAAAAACAGCACACCACGTCATCAGTTTTTTCATGGTGACAAAGAGGGGCCGGAGCCCAGCATGGTGACAAGGAGGGGCCGGAGCCCAGTATGATACATGACTCCGAAAGTGTGAATCAATGTTGGTATTTTAGTGGTAAAAACTTTAGTCGTCGGTCATACTTTTTTTGTTACTACTGTACTAATGCTTGGTTCCTTGAAGAGACAAGGAAATACAATCTAATTGGTTCATATTGTTGGTTTATTGTGTTTTGTGCTACTACAATATCTTATGTTATCAAAGCAAGGCTAATACGTCGTGTTCTACTATTATAGGTTGTTGTGTTGAGTCCAAGCTTGTCACATGGATCCAACGCAATATTTTCAACCCAAGACGTTCTCCATAAAGTTGTGGCCACCAAGTGAAAGCACACGTATCATGCTTGTTGAGAGGATCACAAAGAACTTGTCCACATAATCTATTTTCTCTCATAAATATAGTCTTTTGGGCAAGCAAGAGGCTCATGAGAATGCAAAAAGGATTGAAGAACTTTGCTTTGCCTCGGCTGATGAGCATTTCAAAAGGGAGCCTGATGGTGATGGGAGTTATGCTATCCAGCTATATGCAAGGGAAACGAGTAATATGATGTTGGAAGTCCTGAAAAAAGGTCCAAGGACTTCTGCAGAACTGGAGGCACCTGTAGCTGATACACCTCTTCCGCCTGCTGATACTGTACTAGATATATCTAGTGGCAAACGTGCTTTTATTGAGGCAGATGAAGCAAAGGAACTGTTGAGTCCACTTACCAAACCAGGAAATTCGTATAAAAGAATTTGCTTTAGCAATAGGAGCTTTGGTATTGATGATGCCAATGTTGCTGGGCTAATTCTCGAATCAGTCAAGAATCAACTCACAGAGGTAGATATCTCAGATTTGTTGCAAGAAGGTCTGAGGATGAAGCTCTTGACGTGATGTGCATATTCTCCAAAGCATTAGAGGAATCTGTACTGAGATATCTGAATATCTTTGACAATGCTTTAAGTGAGAAGGGTGTCAGGGCATTCAGTGAGCTCCTGAAATCACAGGAATCCCTGGAAGAACTCTATGTGATGAATGATGGCATATCAGAGGAAGCTGCAAAAGCTCTATCTGAGCTTATTCCTTCAACTAAGAAGCTTAAGATTCTTCATTTCCACAACAATATGACTGGAGATGAAGGTGCTATGTATATTGCTGAGATGGTTAAGCGTTCTCCAAATGTAGAGAGTTTCAGGTGCTCAGCAACAAGGATAGGATCGGATGGTGGAGTTGCATTGTCTGAGGCACTAGGTGCATGCACTCGTCTGAAGAAACTTGATCTTAGGGACAACTTATTTGGTGTTGATGCAGGGTTAGCTTTCAGTAAAATCCTTCCGAAGCTTCCTGATCTTGTTGAGCTTTATCTCAGTGATCTTAATCTTGAGAACAAGGGTATGAAAACAATTGTTGTTGCCCTCAAATAGTCTACACCATAGCTAGAGGTCCTTGAAATTGCTGGAAATGAAATAAATGCCAAAGCAGCCCTAGCTTTGGCAGAGTGCCTGGCAGCAATGCAGTCACTCAAGAAGCTGACCTTGGCTGAAAATGAACTGAAGGATGATGGTGTTGTGATTATTGCAAAATCATTGGAAGATGGCCACATAGATCTCAAGGAACTTGACGTGAGCACAAACATGCTACAGAGGGTTGGAGCTCGGTGCTTTGCATGGGCAGTCACAAATAAACCAGCTTTTGTGTAATTGAACATTAATGGAAATTTCATCTCCGATGAAGGGATTGATGAGGTGAAGGAAATTCTAAAGGCCGGTAAGAAATCCCTGGATGTGCTGGGCTCACTGGATGAGAACGATCCTGATGGAGAGCCTGGTGATGGTGACGACGAGGAAGAGGATGAGGATGCCGAGGACAATGAGGACGAGCTTGATTCGAGGCTGCAGAGTGTTAAGGTTGAGCAGGATGATTGACCATCCTTAGGTTAAATAGCTTTAGATACTCCAATAATCATCTAGATGTTCACCAGCTATGTTAAACTTTTAATTATAAAGAATGCATTGTGACTCCATTATTTTGAACTGAGCCAAGTGGCCTGGTGATCTAGCCTTGCGGTTCATCAGTGTAGCTTCCCTGGGAACTTTGGTACCAGTGTTGGACGGGTCAGGTGAAGCTGTCCCTTGAAACTGGGTCGAACTTATTTCATGGATCCTATTTATTACTTACTCGGTTACTCCAACTTGTTTGTTGTCATGTTTTTGGGTGCTTTGTTGGTTTATTTGAGATTTGTGGTATTGTGGCATGTATGGCTGGTGCATATGTTGGTGTCGCCACAAGTAGGTATTGTGGCATGTATGGCTAGTGCATATGTTGGTGTCGTCACAAGTAACAGATGAATTATGTGGTTTGAATTACGGACGCAAATTGATGGGCCCACCGACTTGATGTACTAGTCGTTGGTTATTGCAACCAGGATGCAGAAGTGCTATTGCAGCATGGTGTTTCTAGGTATGGGAATATGGTGCTTTCACCTTTGATGGATATTTTCGCTAGAGGTCAAGAGCAATCAGTATCTCTAGCACCTCTAGTGGCTTTCCAATTCATTTTCATCAATCTTTGGTTGTTGATATCGATCTTGCAGGATGTTGTGTTATTGTGAAGTAAATGAATGCCCTCAATATCATGACTGTTCATATTGAATTCTGATAGATAAACAGGCCTGGGTGAATTTTTGTTGTACTTTAGGGAGCTAGTGATGCTGGATGATAAGTTGGCAGCATCAAGCTACGTAGCAGCTTGTGCTGATGTGTTGTGTCAATGCATTTGTATTTATAATTTTTCTGAGGTAATACTGATAGTTGAAAAAGACTTCCTATAAGGAAAATGTGCAAGAATCACTGTTACTACTTGACCCTTTTGGGGGGTTTCAGTTCAAACCACTAAAAAGAATCATAATTTGATCCTTTTTTCGTGGGTTTGAGTTGAAATCATGAAAGATGTGCCAACTCCCCGATGTGTTTTTGTTAATGGCATTAGGGTTGCATGAGGTTTGTCCCTTGCTGTTAGGCATAGGAGTTCAAGACTGCCTATCGAACCTTAGTTCGGCTGTGAGAACTACGTGAGGAAGCTGTAGATTGCCTTACATCTTTAGAGCCAGAAGTCATTATTTTACTCTTATAATTACAAATCTTTGGCTTTATTATTCACCCTTGTAATAAGATAGTAAAAGGATTGCAGATTCCACTGGCATAGGATTTCAAGACTTCTCATGGGACCTTAGTTCAACTGTGAGGACTAAAATGAAGTTTGCGATGTTGTTTATGTATAGGTACAAGCCTTTGGTTTTTAGTATTCACCCTTGTAATTTGTATAAGACAGTAAAAGTATTTTTAGGTTCCACAATCAGATGTATAAATGGGGTGTGCTAGCTGAAAGATGCTATGAAAAGCATAGAGCAAGCGTGAATCAAACATGATAGATACATGAGCTAAAAGATTAGCCTAGAAACAGTTTGCAGCCATGCGAGCTGCAGTGTTTACGGTTTACCTCAGCATCGGACGGGCTACAGTGATGTGTCACCCCTGTTCGCTTGGCTGAAAAGTCATGGCTAAAAGTATTGTTCGCTGATTTGTTATGAGAGAAAAATACTATTCGTTGGCTGAAAAAATATAGCTTATAAGACAAGCCAATAGGGCAGGGCCCATTAATAAATGTTCAAATGGTAGCCGTCGTCTTGGTGGTATGCTGCTTCCTTTGTGGCTAAGAAATACGACACTACGGGCCTGTTTGGAGGGTAGCAAACCAAACCATGCTTGTTGACTAGCTAAGGAACAATGGTCCTTGTATTCAAACACCCTGTCACCATTTCGTTTCTGTTAAATTGTTATTCTACTACAATCGAACTTGAAAAGAAGAAAAATAGAAATAACACCACAAACAAATAAAAACAGAAAATTGCTTCGCTCTATTGTATATTGTGTCAGATTGATTTTTGTTTTGTTTTGATGAGAGATGTGTTATTTTGGCAATTAGAAACGGTCATGGCTTCGTATAATAACCCGCAGCTACTAGCGTATTGTTCAAAAGAGTCAATCGCATAAGATGGAGATATTTGGATACCATTGACTGTAAAATTTGTGTAATATAATCTCCCTAAAAACTCTCGAATTATTGTAATAAGGCATATTTTGCACAACAATAATCATAGAAAACAAGTGCGACTAAACAAGAAAGCAAAATGTCCTCAAAAGAAAGTGCAACAGTACCTCAGTACCATCAAATATCTAATTTTGTTTTGTTACTTGACATTTAACAAAAGAAATATAAAAATAATATTTTTAATACGTAATAAGCATCATCATTAGATTAATCTTGAGGTATATTTTCATAGTAGAATTTTTAGAGATACAAATGTTAATAAACGTAGTTAAATTTAGGATTACTTCAAGATTTATATTAATTTTTTGAACGAGTGAGTAAGTATTTTTAGATTTATTACATATATACACTGAAGTTCTCGAATTCGAATTTCGAAGTACTGGAGGACCTAAACGGAAAAAAGGAAGGGACGGGCTGGGAGCTGGTAAAAGCCCGTCCTCCCCCGCGGTTTCGGGGAGCCCCAAACCCTAATCCTCTCCATCCGCACCGCCGGAGACAGCCGTGTGGCCGTGTGGGAGCTCGGTTCTCGGGGTTCTGCATCGATCTCTGTTATCTAGGTTTCTCAGATGGGCGATCTCAAGGAGGTTTTCCGCTCCCTCCAAGAACTCTTCCCTCAGGTGCGTACGATCGGTTCTCGTCCTTGTCTCGCCTACAACCTTTGAGATGTCATGTGTCTCGGCTGCAAAATAAGTTTTTTTCGTGAATGTTTTTTTTTGGGTAGCTGAGGGTACTAGGATAGGGTGACTAGCCCAAGGAGTCTAGGACACACGTGGACTGGGTAAATACCAGTGGGATTACGAGCTGCTTATCGCGATGAGATTCGATTCGATGGTTTTGGAGAGATCGGACACGATTATTTGATGATTAGATCAAATTTAGGGGCGTTATCTGTTGGGTTTATGGGCAGCCTGAAATTGCAATGTTTGTGCCGTTCCTGGCTGTTTCCTGAGGTCAAATTTGTAACTCTTTTCTGCAGGTTGATCATCGCATACTGAAGGCTATCGCAATTGAGCACCGTAAAGATGTTGATTCCGCGGTGGTTACTGTCCTTGATGAAGTCATGCCGTCCATGACTGGTTCGGCTGGAGCTTTGTCTACCCATCAAGAAGTGTTGCCATCTATGGATGATTCTGTTGGGAATTTGTTTGCTAATCGCAGCACATGTGAAGTGGGAAGTTCATCATCTGCTGGTGAGTATGAAAACCAAACTTTTAGCCTTTTGCACCATTTTTTTCTTCTGAGACGACGTTTGGCCCCATTTGTACTCTAGTGTTAAAGCCTTAAAGGTGTTCTGTTAGGACCCCTTAGGATGTTTTTTACATAGTGTATGTGTACTGTAAGAGTAAAATAAGATATATTGATGATAGCTTGCATATTCTTGTGCACTGGTAGTATTTCCCTTTTTTTTTGTTATTATTACGAGGTTTACAATATGGTTGAAAGGTCCCCAAAACACATTGAAATTGTGTCATTTGGCTCACTTACTACTATACCAGTGGTGTTTAAACTTATTCAGTGCTCCTGTTACGTTATAGTAATTATTTAAGGCTGTGAGGTTGTACGTTCTTATGTGTGGGTAAATTTTATCTTTGAACCAGTCCGCACTCAAAAGCTTGGTTCAGTTTAGAGATGTTCTGTTTGTAGCCCTTTTTGTTCTTCATTGAACCAAGAATATTTTGTTTTAGATATTGTTGCCATATATCACCATTAACATTTCTTGAATTTGCGGACGGGCCTCTAGCTGAGTTGGTTAGGTGATTCTAGTAGCACTTCTTAGATCTTGGGTTCGACTCCCCGTGGGAGCGAATTTCAGGCTTGGGTTGAATATATTGGGGAGCTCTGTTCCACAGTCTTTCTTTCCCTCCCAAAAGAAAACATTTCTTGAATTTACACTAACTGAGTTGGTTGTTGCCACAAATTAGGACATGATATACGTATCAATGAGGTTGATGTAAGTGTTCAATCTGCGCAACACACTTCTTCTGGGGAGGTCAAAATTGGCAAGCAAGGAAACATAAACAATGAATATGTGGGAAGACTTGCATCAATCGAAGGGTTCAGTGAGCAACTAAATCTACATTCTGATCCTATCCCAAATGGCGGTCAGCATGATTTGATTCCCAACCTTGATGTGCTATCTTCAAATACCAATCCAGAGAAAAAGTTGGCTAACACAGATAATGAAGTTGGATACTGTGGATTGTCAAGTGAATGCTTTTCTCAACCACCGACAGGGGAAGATGGTGGTGATATCCCACAATCCCATGATCAAGATCCTAATAAGATGATTCCAGTTGGGGATTACTTTCCCCAGAACACTTCAATGGAGTTCTTCAGTGGCTATGAGGACATAAATTTTGATGATGACCTTTTGCCTCTTGGTTCTAATGATCAAATATCTTCTGGAATTTTGGGTACTGAAAAAGATTCTTTTGCGCCTGTGCTGGATGTTCCTGGTCGAGATAAAGAAGAATCCTCCGCTGAGACTTCTGGATTTGTAGAACCGAAGGACACCAGCAATGTTGCGGATATGCTTCCTGATCTTAATTTGAATCATTTTGCTTCTACGGCTTCAACTCACTCAAGCCATTCTGTTAGTATTGAGTCTCTTGAGGATTCTGTTGCTGATGCCAGAAGCAATAAGGTAATGTATTATGCTTGCTGTGCACTGGTCTTTTTTATGCATTATGTAGATATTAATTTTAATTGTACGTTCTCTACCATGTACCTGTCATGTGTGTGTGCCCACTAGCACTGGATATTAGTAGAACATTCATTTGGATTGATGGTGACTCCCTCTCTCTTTTTACCTTCCCTGTGAAATAAAGCGAGTATATTGGACTAAAAAGTGCATGAATACATGCCTAACCTATTTTTGTTTTGTCATGGTTTTTTGTGACAAGTATTTGGGATGAAATTTCACATGCTTAATTTTTCTCAAAACGCCACATGCTCATTTTTGACTAAACATGCCATATTCTCAAGTTTTTTACAAGCATCTGTACAACCACCATATTTTCTAGCTGGGGTCATTTTTACGTAGAAGAGGATATTCTACTGTCTTCTTCTGCACTAGGTTTAATAGATAGGTGTATCTGTGTGCAGCAATCAAGGTACGTTGAGATAATCATATTGGATTGTAGTTAATCCATTAGGTGTACTGACCATCTAGGATGAAAAGGGCACATGATCACCACCCCTTAGATTGATGAGAGCTACTTGAAGCCATCCTGGACATTAATCAGTATTCTGAGCCCTACCTAATTACATACTCCCTCCATTCCAAATTATAAGACGCTTTGGCTTTTCTAGATACATAGCTTATGCACTTAGATATACATTATGTATAGATACATAGTAAAAACAATGTATCCAGAAAAGCCAAAACATCCTATATTTTGGAATGGGGGGAGTATTTTATTTAAGCTGCTGTGGTATATTTTTCCAAAAGATTTGTGTCTTGAAGTCGTTTATTTGGTTTCCTATTAGGATCTGTTTCTTTGTCATATGAGCCTGAATTTTCTGAATAATGAGGACTGCCAATTATAGTTCCTCATCAAAAGTCAAAACTTCTATGCGAGCTATATTTCTTCTTTCACTTTCTGATGCTTTCTCAAGTTTTAAACATCACTTTATATGTACAATGTGTATTCCAATGATTAACTATCATATTGTTGTTGAGGTTGGTGGCTCATTCTTGTGCTTTTGATATAATGCAGAATGATCTGTTACCTTCTCTAGAGTTGGTTACAAAAATGATAGAGGATGTTGAGCTTCTTGAAGAAAAGGCTAAAGTAGCCAAGCATGAAGCATCTGTTGCTGGGACAGGCATTCTGACCAAAGTTGAGGAGCTCAGAGAAATGTTAACTCATGCAAAGGAAGCAAATGATATGGTCTTTCCCTCTGACCTAATATCTCATGAATCATCATTTTATAAAACCTCTCGGTCTGCCTAGGGTCATGGCACAGGATATCTGACAATTTTTCTATCTACAGCATGCTGGCGAGGTTTTTGGTGAGAAAGCTATTTTAACCACAGAGGCACGTGAGCTTCAATCACGACTTCAGAGGCTCTCAGATGAGAGGAATAAATATCTGGTGATAATTGAAGAGGTATATTGTTTCTTTGGTGCTGGTATCACATTGGAGTTGGCACAATAACTATCATCCTGCATAAACTAAAAGTTAGTACTCTCTCTGTTCCAAATGATAAGTCACTTTGACTTTTTTGGTACATCCAATTTGCTATGTATCTAGATATACATTATGTCTAGATACATAGCAAATTTGATGTACCAAAAAAGTCAAAGCGACTTATAATTTGGAACAGAGCGAGTAATCTTTGAAGTTTGTAAAGTGTGATATTGAAGAACTGACACCTTTTAGTTTATATAGTTGGCATGTTTATTCGTCAATTTGGAAAACCTATATTTTTCTACTCTGGTTTGAGTTTCATACCAAAACATGGAACTGTTGGTCTGTTTAGTTACACTTTCCTTATTTTTCGTATGCAGAATTGATTCATTTTACCATTTTTATTTGATCTGACTTGGTTTATACTTTTTTGACAATCATCAATACTAAAACCTATAGTGGCCATGTAATTGATTGCATTACATTATAAAAGCTGAATTGATGCTAAATTTGATATTTAAATTTAATTTGTATAGATACGCCAAACTCTTGATGAAAGATTGGCTGCTGCACAACAAGAAATTGCAGCAGCCGAGAAAGAAAAGATTGAAAAGGAAGCTGCTGCTCAGGCACTACTTGATGAACAGGAAAAGACGATGAATTCTATTGTTGAAGAATCAAGAAAGCTGCAGAAAGAAGCTGAGGAGAACCTGAAGGTATTATCTGCTTCCTTTATCCAGTAATATGGGTTTTGAATTTTGACAATTTTATTTTATGTGTTTTTCCTTGTTTTATAATCTATAAAACATGCTTCCCTGTGTATAATAGATATTGATTTGTTCTATCTAATAATATACTCCTGTGTATAATTGATGATATACTCCTGAGGCGAGGAGTACAGGCATGTATTATTGTCCACATTTGTCTCGCAGGCAACGTATAGTAGGATATATAAATTTGCAGAACATTTTTTTTACAACAAACAATTGTTTACTGATGTTTATAATCAAATTGTTTGTACAGTTGAAGGAATTCTTGGTTGACCGGGGCCAAATTGTTGATATGCTGCAGTAAGTTGTCATTTCATCTCAGCTACTTCAGTACTGTTAAACTGTTCAATACTAGTCCTGTTCAAACTTTGAATTGTTTTATTTTTTATCTTTCAAAGATTCTCATGAGCATACCACTCCACACATTAAGACGAATTCCTGTTGTAATAGTCATTCAGATAAATAGGAATTGAAGCAAACATTAAAATAATTCTCATTTAACATTACTTAATTATTTTGTGTAATGTCTAACTTTTCAAGCCATGTCTTGTCTGCACTGTACAATAATGTGTCACCCTGCCTGTTCAAATTATTTAGAGCTATGATAGCAGTAGACTATCTTTGAAGTGTTTATGAGCTCTAAATCTGCAACCAACCCTGTGATTCATGTCCTTGACCTCATTGCAGAGGTGAGATGGCTGTGGTCTTTGAGGACGTTTCGTTGCTGAAGCGAGTGGTGGATGAGCGCCTATCATTGAGCAGGTTGCAGCGCTCAGCTATGTCGAGCCTCTCTTCTTCACTGCATTCTTCTCATCACAAGAGCTGGAGTTCCTCGGATAGGACTACCCAAGCCATCGAGTCTCCAGATAGGTGCACCCTTGTTGAACCTGCAAGCCCAGTGTGCAAAGATCTGGATAGCGACGAGTGCGCTGTGGAAGTGTCAGATGGCAACGACGCTGGTAAAGGCATTTTGAAGCGCGTGAATTCCAAGGAGGATGGGGATGGATGGGAGCTTTGCTGAAAGATGTCCAGGAATAGTGGCGTTGCGAGAAGCATAGTAGAGAATATGAACTAGCAATAATGGTGTATAAACGTTTACTAGTGCGGTGCTAATCTAGACGATTTCGTATGAATCGGGGAACAGTCGTGGACTCACTGGCTCATCGCAGCAGTATGTGAAATGAGTCCAACTGCAGCTTGATGTGGTATATATAAAAGTGATGATTTCTCCGATACAAATTTTATGTTGTTTTTTAGTTTTGTTCTAAGTTAAATTTCTCCTGACTTTTACTGCGTTTTCTAAAAAATATCAACATCTATAATACTAAACAAATGCACTATCGATACATAAATGGTGGATTTGAAGAATTTAATTTGATTATGTGGATGTATTTATTTTTATGTGAGAAGTTTGGCGACGCTAATTCGAATCTGCAAAATAAGAACAGATATAGGATAAAGTTAAAACTGTCTTGTAATTCGAATAAAGTTTTGTCTGCGAGTAGTGTCCATGTTTATTCTCTCTCTTGGAACTAATACTCTTAGGTCACTTTGCATGATGAGCAATGAACAAGCATTACGAAACGATAAATGATCTTGTGAGGGCGTCCGTCCATCCGGACGTGCCTCCGCCTCCCTGGGCCTGCAGACCAGCCTAGCCTGCTTCCCCTCGTGGTCCATCTAAAACTATTAAGGGATCCTGAGTTGCGGCCAGAAGGCGCGTTTGACGGCGTCAACAGCGTCACCCCGCTGCTGGGCAGCAGCCCCATGAAGAAGCTCGCGGTGCACAGCATGACGGCGCCCTTCCCCGACATCGGTCTCGCCCGTGGCGTCTTCTCCACCTATGACTGTCTCTCGGTCAGCAGTGCCTGCAATGTTGGCACGAACAGTGTGTTCTCCTCCCACCATGCCTCCTTTCGCCCCTGTGCGGCGAGCCCTCAGCGCTCTCCGTCCCCATCTCTGTCTTGGGCCCCACTTCCTCCGCGGCGTCATGGCTCCACCCTCCTCCATCTCGACCTAGCGGCAGATCCTGCTATACATTGCTCCGCTCGCCCACTCGCCTACCAGGGTTTGTTAAAAACGCATATTGCAAGTGTATGTCTGCAAAAGTAGATCGGGATGTTGCATATGTTGCAATGACAATACACATATGCTGCAAGCGTCTGTTCCTGTTTTTCAGACGTATGTTATAAGTGTGTTTATTTGTATGTTATATATGTTTCACATATACGTTGCATATGTTTTTGTAATGGCTTTTCAAGTATTTTTAGGTTTTTTGCAAGTGTTTCAAATGCATGTTTCAATTATTTCATCTCTCTTCAGATGTATGTTGCAAATGTTCTATCTGGATGTTTTAAAAGTAGATCAGGTGTTACACATGTTGCAATGACACCAGTAGCTAGCGGATAGCGGCCTGCCGCAGGGCTTCGACTCCTTCCTTGTGCGGCGTCCCTTGCCGTCTCCTCTCCTCTCCCTCCCCTCCCTTCCATTCCCTCCCTTTCCTTCCATTCCCTTCCCTCCATCTCGACGCGACAGTTCGAGCTCGGCGAGCGTGATGACGCGGACGCCCGACGAGCGCGATGCCCGCGGATGTGGTGGCCTGACGAGTGCGCGAAGGTGGTGGCTCCGGGTGGGCTGACGACTGCGTGATGCGTGGTGGCCCCGCAACAAAATGAGGTCCGCGCCATCCGCTTGCCACGCACGGGAAACATAGCAGCCGCGGGCATCCATACGGACGTCTCCTGCCGATTATGATTTTACGAAACAGATGATCTACTTATTTTGATTTGTCATATAGTCCATATGGAATGGTGTGAGCAGATTCATCGACATTATAAGGATATTCATCACCTTATTAAATAATGCATGCATATTTGTATTTCTAAAATTTATGCATAGATGCCTACCAACGGTGGCGTCAATATGTCAAAAATAATTTTATAGACTACTGACTGCTGTAGTAAATTGAAATGGTCGATGATCTCTGGTTGCACTGCTGCATTGATAAGTTATGGCTTGAGCTCACAAGAAGCTTCGGATGTCCTAGAAGGGGACCAGGGGTTCAACTGCGGTGGACGCAGACGCAGCCTTGTGACGCGGTGGCGCCGCCCTAGACGAAGGCAACAGCCCGTTTCGGTCGCGTTCCCGTGTGGCCTTGCGGGTCGCGACTCTCGAAAGAGCAGACGCGCAGCGCAGACACGCTCGCGCTGTGTGTGTTTTTGATAAGGACGCTTGCGTTGTGCTAGGCCAAGGCCATAGTAGTCCAGAAGGGGAGAAACGACAAGCCGATCTCCGCGTTGGGTGGGTTCCTTTGTCATCACCCACAGCCCGATCCCAAAGCGCTGACGGCTCCGATCGGATCACGCGTCGCTGTCCCCTCCACGCCAACCTGCCCCCACCACCACCCGGTTCCCCTTCGCTTTCCCCAGTCCCCACCCGCCCACCGTGACCCACACACACCGTCCGAAGCAAAGCGAGCACGAGGCAGCACAAGCGCAGAGCAGCCAAGCGCCACACGCCGACGCCGAACCAACCGCCTGGTAGTAGTACGTTCGCCGCGATGACGACGATGATGCCTCGCCGCGCCGTCGTCCTCTTTGCCGCGGCGCTCCTCGCGGCCTCCGCCGCCGCGGTCTCCGGGTTCCACCTCGGCGGGGACGAGAGCGGCCTCGTCAGGGGCGTGCTCGCCGCGCTCCGCGAGCGGGCCGAGGCCGAGGACGCCGCGCGCTTCGCCGTCGCCCACCACAACAAGAACCAGGTGTGTGCCTTGCCTCCCTCCCTCCTCGTCTCTCCTCTCCACCCTGTCGACACCAATTCCATCAGTGCGTGTGTGGACTCTTGTGTACCATGAGTGAATTGCATTGACTTGCGAGGCGACGTCACCCAGTTAGGTCAATGAACCTCCACTCTCGAGTGGGGAAAAAAAGGTTAGGTCAATGAACCATCGACTTGTAGTTGTAGGGGTCCCTAAACTTAGGTGCAGTCTTAGTGAGTGATTTACTAGATTTTCTAGAATTAAGTTTTGATTTCGAGATCTGATGGTTGAACTGTATGCGATGATGAGCCACAGCCGTTAGGAAAGTGGAAACACATGCAGTGTCTAGCAATTTGGTCCTTGTCTCATGTTATTCCTTGACTCAGAAACGTTGGGAGTATTTTCTCGTTTTAGTAGGATACTAGGATGATCTCTCCATCGATGTACACCACGGCCACGTTAGGTTTCTTCTAAGTTGTGCATAACGTTTGGAGAATTTCCTTGTACAGGGTGCTGCTTTGGAGTTTACTAGGGTGCTCAAATCGAGGCGGCAGGTGGTGACCGGGACCCTGCATGACCTGATACTGGAGGCAGCTGATGCTGCTGGAAAAAAGAGTCTGTACAGAGCAAAGGTTTGGGTGAAGCCGTGGGAGGATTTCAAGTCTGTTGTCGAGTTTCGCCTTGTTGGAGACTCTGAATCTGAATCCGAGCCTTCTGTTGCTTCTGATGATAGCTCTGGGCAAGGTATTTTGTTGGCCTTGGGTGTTTGGATAGTAGTATGTTTGTTGATAATTATCCAATGTAAATCTACCAGGATAAATAAACGTGGTTTTGAATTTTTCAGCGATTGCCAAGCTCTCTCTTGAAGCAGACATTGCTCAAGAAGAGGCTCGCCTGCACACCATTGAGAATGATGGACTTTCCGGTGATTTCGCATCATCCTCTTAGGTATGCTGCCGTCTCTTTTCATCTTCTCGTGCAACTGATGTCATTTCTGGTCTCTTGCTATTTGGTTAACTGACCTATGACCACAAGTCAAGGACAGGCTGCCAGTGATGCTAATGACTGTAACCATGATATTGTTTTCATCTTGTATCTTGTATAGTAATGGTTCAGTACATGATGCAAACTAAACAATGTTTGTATAGTTGCTTTTATCTTTGCCATGGCTACTGTGGGAACTGGCAAGTATCTAGTGCTGATGTGGGACCTTATATGTTGGCATCTGGATACTGGATGGTTACTGTTAGTTGAATCTGTTGGGATTTAGTTATTTCGTTTTTTATGGAAACCCAAAAGTGAGGCCTTGATTAAGATAACACTCTTCAAGTAGTCATATGACGCAGTCTGGTACTGGTACTTTGGGTCCATATCAACTTATCAAGCCGTGTGCTATCAGTAGAAAAACCTGCCGTATAGGGTGCGTTTGGATGGCAGCCGAACTTTGCCGCACCGCGCCGCACCGCCTGCGCCACATATTTGGCGTCCGTTTGGATCGCAGCCGCACCTTCGGCGTGCCGCATCCCTGCCGTTGTTTTCCCGTTCATTTTGACTCCACCATCCGCCGCAAGTCAGGCGCCCAAAATCACCGCCGTATTTTTGGCGTGGGCGAAGCTTCGGCACGGCTTGCTTAGGCACCAACCAAACGCGCCCTTAGTTTCTTAACTAAACTTTGTATGCAGGTATACAATGTTTTGTTAAGAAACTAAATAGCAGGAAGCACACATCAGCGCCAGATACTGCTCCAAGACAAACATTTGCATCATGCAGTGCTTTTAGCTTTTGTCTACAAGCATAGCCATGTCTTATTCTTCTATTTATATAATTCGCACAAAGTATTCGTGTATCTTGTAATACTATGTGAAAAAACAGTGGCATAGATCAGGAATGTAGGTCATAATCAAATCCTTTCAGGAACCAGATAATATCCAATGCTCCGATGAACAATATCTGTATCTTTATGTGTGGTGTGCTGTAATTGCATCAGTCTTCTGAAAATAACTTTCTTTTTAAGGACCAACTGGACTCTGTATCTCTGTCTGTTTATTTGCTTTCTGATGCATACATCACAAATTGGTGCTTACAACTTTGCAATCCAAGTTGCTTGATATTAGATCACTGTCTTGTTTGATGTATTAATGTGAGTACTCTAGCAAAGAAAAACCCATCTTTAGTTTTCTCATGTCCATGCTATTCTTATCAGTTCCTTCATTTTGCCTTTTTTGGTTCTATAATGCAGCATTCTTTAAACACAAAGTGATTTAAGTTTTGACTCGTCCCTCATTTTCAGGCATACTTGGTGTGACTAGGATTCCAGGCAAGGATGGAAAGCGTGAAGGTTTAAAATGAAGTTTTAGGTATTTAGAATTCTATATAGTAGGTTGCTGTCAAGCTGAAATGCTTTGCCTCGTTTACCGGAATATGTATCTTTCTTTTGGAACGTGGGAGCATAGAACTGTATATTTCAGTATTTCACTGTCCATTTCCATGTCTGTATATAAGGCTATCCGCACTCGTTCGTTGTATTCTAAATCCATCCTCTAAAAAGAATATTCCATCCTAGTAATTCATCTATATCACTTTCTCCTGCATCCATCCATCCTCTATATGTCATACTCTATACTAACTACCAACAGTGGCTTCACTTGTCATTCTTTATAAATTTTATCTAAATATATCCATGTGAGATCTTGTTTTGAAGAATTTATTGAAATGAATTTAATAGTGTAATCAAAATTTAATTTTGATTTTTGGTTTGTGAGTTATAATATTTTTTTAGTTCGTTGAAATAGTGGGCCTGCCGCCGGTGTTAGAGCCGTGCATGCTTCTCTCCCGCTTTCTGCCTCCCGCCCATGCTCTCTCGTGGGTGTGTTTAGTTTCCAAAATATTTTGGAAATGGGTACTGTAGCCTTTTGTTTTATTTGATAATTAATATTTAATCATGGACTAATTAGACTCAAAAGATTCGTCTCATGATTTCACGGTGAACTATGCAATTAGTTTTTTGTTTCATCTACATTTAATGCTCTATGCATGTGCCGCAAGATTCGATATGATGTTTTGGGGTGAAATATTTTAGAAACTAAACACACCCTGTCTCTCTCCTGCGTGTGGTGGGCCTGTGGCCGGTACAGGACCAACGCTACTGCTCCAGATATAGCGGACGCTGTGCCCATAGCGTACGCTTTACAGTACCAGCTGCGGCTTCTCTCTCCGCTATGTGCTCCTGCAGGACGCGGTACCGAACCG
The DNA here is from genome assembly GCA_038087645.1 of Saccharum hybrid cultivar R570. Taxonomy (NCBI): domain Eukaryota; kingdom Viridiplantae; phylum Streptophyta; class Magnoliopsida; order Poales; family Poaceae; genus Saccharum; species Saccharum hybrid cultivar. The sequence goes on from JAQSUU010000496.1 coordinate 24,616,406, forward strand.
CAGTGCAGACAGTCTAAGGAGGTTCTGTCTGTGTACAGCAGAGTACTTTTATATATATAATGCAAAATTGTCGTCTGGTTTCAAGTAAATTTCAAACCAACAAGACAAAATTGCTGTTTCAAAATTTGGCCACTAGATGGCTGTCAGCTGTCCAGCACGTCGAATTGGGAATTACGGCCGAGGGACGCTCGGTTAACATTCTGGAATCTCCCAGGAAATCTTTGCACCGTTTGTTCATAAAAAAACTCGGGCTTTCCGGCCTCTGTACATCTTAGGGCCTCTTCAGGTCTACTGAGATGAGGTACCTGCTAAAACTAGCTATGTCGTCCCAGGTAATAGTTCAAAATAAACTGCTCCCTCCATTGTAAATTGTAAGTCGTCTTTTTTTATAAATACATTACTTTTATTATGCCTCTAAATATACATTATATCTAGATATATATTAAAAATAATATATATAGAGAAGACAAAACGACTTGCAATTTGAGATAGAGGGACTATTTGATTAGTAAAAAAATATTAATTAGTACTATTTAGCTAACCGTCTATTTGAATTTACTCGTAGTTCATAGTTAATATTAGCTAGCTAGCTCGCTATCTATTAGCGTAGTGGTGTTTGTATGCACCGGTGGTTTGGTCTACATATCCTTTTTTTTTGTTTGCTATTGGTAGGGCAATGTGGTTGGGGAGGATAAAATTGTCTTATTTTGCAATCTATTATATACTATTTTTATCTGGATTGGAATAGATAGTGGATAGTTGGGTATCATAGCTAATTTTTAGCATCTAATAATTAGCCGGTGGATCAACCAAGCCTAAGTATACTAACTATTAGCTAGAGAATCAAACAAAGCTTAGCTAATAGCTCCGCTAGTAAAAACGCGTTAGTTGGCTAACTATTAGCTGTCTGGATCAAAATATGCCATTATGTGTTATTTTACAAAGCGAGCTAACCACAGGGGACCCTAAAAAATAGCGGATAGCCATTCTTTCAATCTCTCTGTCTGCCTCCACCTTAGTGGCACAACACTCTAAATTCCTACCTCCTGAAGCTACAAAAAACTTGTACTACTCGAATGTTTTGCCCTATAACCGTTGACCTCCCTCATTCCTCCTCAAGCTAAACATCAACTTAGTTATAGTTTGGCCTGTTATCACCGTCTCTCTTCTTAGTCTTCTAGGAGTAGTTTCAATGGTGCCATTGCTTCTAACATTAACCACTAGGTAGTTGGCACTGAATCCCCAATCGCCTCTAACACCCGCTAGTGTTTCCCACCATTGTGGCAAGTGGAGACTTCCTTGGCCTTCACCTTTAGCCCCGGTAGCCATGCCACATCACTTACCAGACATAAAATCCTAAATCCCTAGCAATTCTAATCGTGAAGCCAGAGCCCCTTCCACCAGAATAAAGAGGTTACTTTATTCATTGTTTCAGTGTCTTCCATCTTTTATAGCCATCAGTTCCTTATAATACAGTTGCCAGATACCTTTCCAAATCAAGAGATCTCTATCATTTTACTTCTTCAATTCTTAATATAAGTCTATTTACCTTTGTCCTAAGTTAACCTTTTGTTTTGACCATGAATGACTAAAAAGTTGTGCAGATGTTGATGTTCTGTCCATTGTGGAACATACTAATACTTTTATAATATACAATTTTTCTACTCCATCCATTTAAATTTATAAGATGTTTCGACATTTCTAGATATATTATTTTTATTATATATGTAGACATAGTGTATATCTACGTCCATAAGAAAAACTATATATCTAAAAAAACAAAATATCTTATAATTTGAAAAACAGAGAGTATTTAAAAGGATATATAGAAGAGAATATTTTTTTATTAATGAAATGAAAATTATCATAAAGTTAATTTTTTTTTTGACAACGCATAAAATTGAATTAACGTGTTAAAAAAGGCCTATCCTAGCCCGCTAGCCGTGAGCCGTATAGCCAGTAGCCTCTTTTGAGACCTCGCCGGTCGCACCCACCGAACCGTTTCCAATCACGGCTGAGTGGCTGACGGCCCAGCAAAGCTGCCGAGAACAGCGCGTCCGTTTTCAAACCTTTTCAAATTCCTCTCCTCGCGAGTCGCAATAATACCGTTCATTCGAATTCCATAGTTTCATCCTCCTCCCTTCCTCTCCGGCGGCTTCGCTTCTTCCCTCCCGCTCTCCCCCTTTTAAATCAAACCCTCCCCTCGGCTCCTTCCCTATAAACCCTAGCCGAAGCCAGGGAGCGCGCACTCCACTCCCCAGCCCGATCCCCCGAGATCGCGTCCGCCGCAGTCGCCGCCCGATGGCTGCCCCCCCGCCGCCGCCGCTCCCGCCCATGCCGCCGAGGCGCGTCTCCTGCGGCTCCCTTCTACAGGAACTGCAGGTTCGTTGGACCCTGCGACCCAATGCTTCCTCCGTTGTTTGATCTGCGATTCTGACTGGATCTTGGGTGTCACATTCTTGGCTGGTGATTCTGGCTGCTGCGGTTCTTGGTGGGTAAGGGGTTTGGGTCTGCAGGGAAAATTTTCTTTGGCGTATAATTTGGGGGGATCGTGCTCCGGATTTATGGGCTTTCGTAGTCCCCGTTCTTAATTTTGTAAGTACGCGTTGGAATTGAGTGCCGATTTTGTCTCCCTTTCATTCTTCTTGGCCGAATTAGTGAATTTTAGGCACGGCCATTGCATTTCTTGGTGTTGAAGTTGAATTTGTGCCATGATGGTTAGATCTTGGGGACAAAGTTGTCGCCCTCCGGAAATTCCCTGTTTCCTGGTTCTCTTGGCGCCAATTCTGGCCTGGTTTGCCATCTGCCGTTGCGATCATGATGATTCATTCATCGTCTCACTGTTCTCTTTTTGTTCGCATCCGTGTTTCCGTACCTGATGGGGAATGTATTCTGATTGTCTTTGTCTCTTTCTGTGTCGCGTTGGACGGGTCTCTCTCTACAGCCAGTTCGGCTTTGCATACGGTACTAAACACCACAATTTTGATTTTTGAATCAGGAACTATGGGGAGAAATTGGTCAGGGCGAAATGGAAAGAGACAGGATGATACTGCAACTGGAAGAGGATTGTCTCAATGTTTACAGGCAAAAAGTGAATCAGACCAGGAAGCAGAAGGCAGACCTGCTTCAAGAGCTGTCGTTTGGCGAAGCTGATATAGATAAGATCCTTTCTGCTCTTGGAGAGAGAGAAACCTTTCCCAGGGTAAGTTTTGTTGTCATCATTCAATTTCTGTGGTTGTTGTAGCTGGCAGGCTTTAAAAGTTTCTGTGGTTGTTGTACTTGTAGACTTTCAGTTTTCAAACTGACACTGAGAAAAAAAAATTATCTGTTCAGTCAGAGAAGCTTGGGGGCACGTTAATGGAACAACTAGCTAAGATACAGCCAGTGCTGGAAGATTTGAGGCGCAGGAGGGATGACAGATTAAATGATTTCAGGGCTATTCAGTTACAGATAGTTCGATTGCAAGCAGAAATTTCAGGAGCCGTTGATCATGGGGATCCCGCTGCTCCTATGGTAGATGAGAATGATCTATCCTTGAAGAGATTAGGGGAATTGAAGGAGCAACTTAATGATCTTCAGACAGAAAAGGTTGCATATCGAGCTTTAAAATTTTCTTTCCCAGGGTGCTTAGCTGCCATTCTTAAATTGATTGTTTTTTTTTTCAGGAATGCAGGCTGCAAAAAATTGACATCCAGACTAACAGTATTCAGGAAATGTGCAACATTATGTCTATTGATCTCAAAAAGGCACTAAAGGATGTTCATTCCAGTTATGCTGAGCTGGGAAGAACCAAACCCATGAGCATTAGCAACGATTCACTTGATAGACTCTCGGAAAAAGTTCATGCGTTAAATCATGAAAAGAAACAAAGGCTTCGGAAGGTGCGTATATCGTTCAAGCTAGTTATTTCATTGAAACATAGATCAGCATATATATTACTGAAATGCGTTCAATCTCACGTATTTCGCATTTTTTTCCTGATGTCACCATTGAACTTGATCTTAAAGAACAAAAAATTTGATGAAATTTTCCTTAGAAAAGTGTCAGGTTACTTTGCTGTTTTGTGAGAAAACCATATATTTTCCCAACACCAAATATGTCATGTTACATTTTTCTCATCCCTGCACTAAATATTCATAGACTTTCACCCTTCATTATTTAAATATAAAAAATATGCAAGTAAAATATTAAAACAACTCAATGCTCAATAAAAAACTATTTCAGTGCCTCGGTGTTTACAATCTTGAAGTCTAAGATATTGGAGGCCACTGCCTTCAAACCCTTGGTTTTGTTGGTCACGTGCCATTCTGTGTCTAGTGACGGAGGAGTAATACTTTTTTTTCCCCAGAGTATGGTTAGCTTGCTTTTCCTCATAAATTTATAAAATACATTGCCTTTGCTATCGATTGTTATTTTTTTTACCTATTTGACTTAAACCTTGTGAGTAGTTTGTTTTCGGTACAAAAGACTTATTCCCTGTGGTTCTCTAGTTATCATCCTGCATGTACTTTGATAGTTTGAGTTATATATTTCCGTTGTGTTCAATGTGCTGAATCATTGCAATTCACACTCTATTGCAGCTCCAAGATCTTGGCAGCACACTCATTGAGTTATGGAACCTCATGGACACACCAACTGATGAACAAAGAAGTTTTGACCATGTGACTTCTCTTATTAAAGTCTCACCAAATACAGTGATGCCCCCAGGGTGCGTTGCACATGAGCTTATTGAGAAGGTAATTGTATTCCCTCCCCCCCCCCCCCCCCCCCCCCCCCCCCCCCCTCTGAATCTTGTTGATGTCAATACTTCAAATTTATTCTAGTTCTTATACAGAATCCTTCCCCTCCTCTTATATAGGTAGAGACTGAGGTTAAGAGACTGACTCATTTGAAAGCCAGCAAAATGAAAGAGCTAGTCTTCAAGAAAATGACTGATCTTGAGGAAATCTATAGAAGTGTTTACATGGATATTAATAGTGTCTCAGAGCGACAAAACCTCAGTGATCTCATTGATTCTGGTTAGCTTCTTTGTTGTACTTTCATTTCATACTGAAGTGCTTTCCTGTATTTTGCTTTTGTTTCATTCAAAGTTCCCTTGATGCTCCAGCAGCTGGTTTCTTAGCTTGTGGTGTCCAGTCAAATTCCGCATTGCCATCTATGCAAACCTAATCTGCCCTTGGCTTTGTGGAATTGCATTATGATTTGATGCTCGTCTTCTCAGTCAACATTCTTTACTGTTAATGTGTTAATTAATTATGTATCATTGTCCATACTTGTGCACAGTATAAGCTCAAGGTCCTATGTCTAGTGCACACCACCATGATTCTGCAATTGGAATATATATTCTGTTTAATTTATGCTCTGCAGTTCAAAGGAATAAAAGAGATAAGAAAACAAAACATTATAATGAATGAAGACATTATCCTTCTTGCTGTATGCTGCATTTTCTAGTACATTTTGCTTTTTGTGTTGATGGTCATTTCCAATTTAATTCTACCCTGTTGTGATGTTATGGGAATTTCTGGTCGCTTGATTTAATTCTACCTTGATTGCCCCATTCTATATTGAAATGTTTGAACTAATGTGATAATTCACTCCTCAGTTTACTCCATGGTTTCCTACAGCCATTTAGTAGCTGATTCAGTAATTCAAGAAAAAAACAAACTTTGATCTGTAGGTAGAGCAGATCTTTCAGAGTTGCTGACGAGAATGGATATTCGAATTGCGGAGGCAAAAGAACATGCATTAAGTAGAAAGGATATTCTAGAAAAGGTGGAGAAGTGGACATCAGCATCTGAAGAGGAGACTTGGCTTGATGAATATGAGAGGGTAACATAATTTGTTTATCAATCCTTAGTTGCTCTTTTTCAAAGAGTTCATTCATATCAAGCCTAACAATATTAGAGTGCCATATCTGTTCTATACTTGCACCTAATTTACAACCTCGATTTCCATTCCAGGATCAAAACCGCTATAATGCTGGCCGAGGAGCTCACATAAATCTCAAGCGTGCGGAGAAAGCTAGGACATTGGTCAGCAAACTTCCATGTAAGCTGTATACTTGTTCATACTTCTACTGAAAAATATCTAAGAGCTTAAAGGCCCCCTACATATTGAATAATTTTCGTAGAACATTCCAGAAGGCTGCAGTATCTTATATGATTATCATTTGGGGTTGTTTGGATAATAGATACAGCAACTTAAGGCTTCAGACTATGTATTGACTAGGCCTGTTCGCTTCAACTTCTTCTGACTGCGTTGCAAGCTGTGGCTGCACCACCAAAGTCATGTTCCTACGAACAGGCCATATTTTATAACAAAACAACACACACAACTATAAAATAGGAAAAACCAGTTTACAAAAGATTCTTCTGCAGTGGTTACCATGAGTTATAATTTTTTTTTTGTGTGTGATCTGTGTTGTCTGAGCAACTTGTTGTGTTTGACTTGTCTATTCTCCGCCTCCATGCCATTCTCACAAAAAGAAAAGGACTATTTCATTCAAGTGATCTCTTTTGGAAACATGTGTTACACACCTCTATTAGTGATTCACATGTTCCCCTATCTCAAGTCAAATTAACGTATAGTTTAGGCCTGTTTTTAACAGTGCAATTTCATTACTTTCAGTTATTTGCTGTTGTTGCTTGCTGCTCATTTATCTACTAGTATAGTCTATAAATTTGTTGATCTTAAGTCTTGTTTCATTTTACAGATCTTGTGGAGAACTTGACTGCTAAAATTAAAGCTTGGGAAAAGGAGAAGGGTATTCCATTTATGTTTAACAAGGCAAGTTCAATTACTCATTGTTCTTGTCAAACAAAAAGGCTTGTTAGTTTGAAACTGTGAATAGATCTGTGCTAACTTAATTTGGTATACTCATGTGCAGGTGAGGCTGTTGGATTGTTTAGAAGAATACACCTGTACAAGACAGCAAAAAGAAGAGGAAAAGCGTCGATCAAGGGTTGGTTTTTATTTTTGCATATCTTCTGTTCCATAAGGTCCTCGTTATGTCAAGCATGTTGTGCTTTTTTTAGTTTACCTTCTTAGTCCGTTTTCTTTATAGCTATGTTTTTTATTTATTTATGGAAATGATACAATACTTGCAAAACTCAACCACTTTAACTATCCTCTGATTAATATACTGCCATGTGACTCTGCAATTCCTTCTGCAAATATCAAGTCCAATGATGTTTCGACTGTTTTCAGGAATTGAAGAAACTGCCAAGTACAGAGCAAGGTGCCAAGTTTGTTACGAAACCAAGCCCTATCCGTCCTCTTTCTGCAAGGAAGCCTCTTGGGAGCTCTAATGTCAATAATATTGGTGGAACTCCGACCGGCCGCCGTGTTTCTACCCCTATGTCACGGAAGTGTAGGCCATCTTCTGGAAGGGTGCAGGAAGCTGTGAAGACTGCTGTGGCACCAGCAAACTATGTTGCCCTTCCCAAGGACTGCTCAGACAATTCTTCCCTTTGAAGTGTAATCACCACCTATAAGTTGAACCTAGTCTGACCATCGCTTATCTTCTCACTTGATCCGCCTATATAGCCTTGACTACAGTGTCCATGCGTGTTTTCAGACTTGAAAGTTGCTACCCTGAATAGTATAATTTTATCTCGTTTGAATAGTTGCAAAATTTTATGGCCTGTTTCTTTCCCTAGCATGAGGGTGGCTCATACCATTGAGTAGAGCCAGGCTTAGTTTGGCATGGTGGATTATGGTTCAAGGGCTAGCTTTTTGTAGACTTGGTAGAGAAGAGCCTGACTCAGTTCAGATAATGATATAAATTGATTTGGTTACCTACATTGACCGCATTACCACCAACAATAATATTTCTGTCTTGTGGCTCGCAACGAGCCTTGCTACGGAGAAACGAAGGTAAATTCCAGTTTCCGCCGGTGCAGCTTTTTGCTGCTTTAGGGAGCGTGCCTGATAGAGATCTGTACGCATGTCTTCTAAAAAGGGTGCCTGTCCGAAACGTCTATCCAGGTAACAAACACTGTTGCACCCCTGCTGGATTGGTCCAGGGTTCATGCCATGCCAGGGAAACAACACAGGCAATAATAACCTTGGGCAATTGCAACGGGAGCAACATACTGATAGGCACCGAGTACATGTTCTCTTCAAGTTTTGCAATATTGTACTCCTCAAGTGTTGTTGGTGTGCACGAAGAAATCATGCAGGTCTACCACGAGTAGTTGCCTAGTTGCTACTCTATTCGGTTTCAGTATGTTGCCTCATTCAGTGTTCAAACAGTTCACAGGAAAACTGGCTATGTACGATTTTGTCTGACCTATGAAGCAAAGTGTCTTGCCATTATATGAACAAGATAATTTCGCCTTTTGAGATTCATGTCACTGTTCTTTCATACTGATCGCAAAACCTTGTTCTCCAATATGCCCATGCTCTTCTGTCGTATTCATTACCATTAGTGCCATGTTAGATGATCTCATTGAACCACACTAGATATTAGTGTTGCCTGCCTGGTCATTCCATTGATCTCAAAGGTAGTTTCGGTGCTGCCTGTCCCGTTTCTCATGTTGCTAATCCAATAGGTAAAGTCAATGAATCTCCAGCTAAAGAGTTCAGTGACATCAGCCCTCAAGATTTGATCCGAAAACAAGATTTATACAGTCGGCATCTGAGTCGAAGTTGCATGTATTCCTCTACCGAGAACCCTAATTAATGAGATGCAACCTCGGATTAGAGAATAGTACTCCACACTAGCTATTATTCTCTAGCTCACATGCAAACCGGGTTTTGTCACTTTAGCTGTCTTTGTGAGTTGTGATATCCTTGTTGGCTAACACAAATTATCTTTAGAATATTGCAAAGTATGTGCAGCGATCTGGAGAGCTCAACTTGGTGCTGGAAGAAATTACTTCTTCCGCTGCAAAACGACGCAGCTGAACTACAGCACTAGCTTTTGTAAAGATAACAACGATGTAAATTGTTCGTCAATTACACAACTGAAAGCACTTTACAAAAAAAGTTATCCCAATGCATTGGAAGTGACTGAATCATTGAAGTGTTTTAATGGTAGACGATGTTACCTGGCAAGTTTCCGGTATCAGTTAAACATCACCGAATTCTTCTATTTAATAAAAACTAAAAAAGTATCAAGGGTTCTTATCATGTCCTTCTAGGTAACAATTTTCTTTCAATTCCTGGTTGAATACATAAACTTGGTCATCGATGGAATCGCTCTTTAATGGCTTAGAACACTGGTAATACATCAATAACCATGGAACCAAAAGTTTGGCACTTCTAAAGCCGTTCTACAATGTTTGGAGCCCATGAATTCAAACCAATATCGAGAAAGTGCTTCCCATTTCATTATTGGATTACTTCCCAATTCCTCTCAATTTCTGGGAACCAAACAGGACTCAGCCAAACTTTCGTGATTTGGGTAACCATGCTAAAAAATATCATGTTTGAGCCAAAATTTTTGCCCAACTTACAGCAGGTTACTTTTCTCCGATGAAAAAAAGAGGCCAGTTTGGATTTACAGGAACCAGACCTGCAATTTGAGGTTGCATTCAGCAACATGTTTTGGCACTTTGGCATATTGCCGGCTGCATGATATGACAAATCCCTTTATTTCTGGTTTGGAGCAAGGAATCTTAAGAAGATTATTACTACTTGGCATACGGATCTTATTATTAATGTTTTCTCATCCTGTTTTTAGTACTCTACTGAGGTTATCATGTAGCGGAGACCACATGAGTTTTGGAGAATATATGTCACAATTATGAGAATATAGCTAGCTTGAGTGCGAGGTCACCACTCTTGTGTGTGTGGTTTGCTTTATGGTTGCATTGCTTCTCTTGCTTTTCTGTTATTCCAAGATGTTGACAGGTGTTTAGTGGAATCGCTTTGTTTTCGCCACTCTCTGTTCAGGCGATAAGCTCTGGAGACTCTCTGTACTCGTCTACTCTTGAATCAACTGAAGCGAGCATCTTGGATACACAACTGCATGCGCCTTTTTCCGTGTTTTCGTATCCAAAAGAAAGGAACAGTACACTCCAAGAAACAAAAGGATGCATAGCTGCAGAACGAAACGTATCCGAAACATCTAATGAGGCAGAGCTCCATGGAGTCACCTTTGTAGCAGTAGCCTTGTTTCTTCTGCATCCACATGATAACATTTGCTCCAGATGAGTGCGAAATTTTACACGACCAGACCAATTGCACAGTTCTTCAGCTGAAGATTATTGGTCTCAAATGGTGAATAGTGTCATGATAAGAATCAGGGCGTGATGATATGCATCACCATGCACGACGATCGACATCGCGAAACGTGTTCCGAGCGGAGTAGCAAGTGATGCAGAATCCATTAACTTGATACGGAGCGGCCTGCTGCCTGTCAAGTAGGATTGTGTGTATGGCTTTCATGTACTACTAGTAGCACATCTGCAAGTTGGTTCTGAAGCAACTGAATGGAAGCTACAGAGGGAACCTAGGAGAGCTTATCGAAATCACGTATAGATCGGCTGATCCATGCCCAGGATTTGGGAAAAAAAAGTTTTTTTTCCTTGGGAGAGGCATCAAATTCAGGCAATGAAATTGAAGGAAGCCCCTGGGCTTTATGCAACCAACTTGCCCACTGCGCTGGAGTCCTTTTGTTTATTATTTCTGTTAAAGAGATGCATAATGGTTTAGGGATCAACAATGAATCTTTAGTGCTTGCTAAGTAGGACTACTTTTGGGGAATTATTCCCTCAACTCCCACTAGGCAATGCTGATTCCTTGAGACTACCCTTGCTAATTGAGACAGGGTTCTTGGAATCGGTAGACATCATGGATGCCGCCTAGTACGCCAATAGCATATACACATGGCAGTGGAAGCATTTCTTTTCAAGATGCAATGGGAAAAACAATACTCTCTGATACTACTAATAAGTGCTCCCTCCGTTCATTTATCTCCATCATTTTAGCCTTTGGCGTAGTAACCAAGGAGCAGAACAAAACCACTCAGTTTGCATTTAATCATCGCGTGCTGAGCGCATACGAGGAGTCATAGGCTAGGAACAGCCAATGAGCAGCAAAGAGACAATAAATGTAGGCCGGTGGTAGCCAATGAGCAGCAAACGGATAATAAACGCGGGCAAGTTCCAAGCTAATATGAAGGAGATTTTTGAATAAAAAGATTTTGCTTAGATGAAAGAGATAAATGAATGGAGGGAGTAGTATATAGGCTCTGTTCATTCGGCTTATAATCCGTCTTTTTCAGCTTGTTTTTTCAACCGGAACAGTATTTTTCTCTCACAACAAATCAGCCAACGGTGTTTTTCAGCCGGCTTATCAGCACAGCCGAACGGAGCCATATGCCTATGTGTCATTCGCCGCATCAATATGCTATACATAGTGAAACCGCACACTGATCACGTTTGTCGCATATAGAAATAATGCGAAGGATGCTGCAGAGAGATTAAAAATGCTTAAGGCTGAAAAAGATTTGCCTTTTAGGTGCATGAGTTCTTGCTCTTTCAGAGTTCCAGGAACCCTGCTTGCCTAGCTACACCCAATCATATGAGCTGCCTCAAAGACTTTGATTTTGTGCACTAGCTAACTTGTGATAGTCACACCTTTGCATAGATGAACTGGTATCTAAAGCTAAAAAATATGCAGGATAAATTTACATGATTAAACACTTGTTTTCTGAAAGAAAAAAATAGATTTAATGATCAAAGTTGGGAGCTGAGACACATAATGCTACAAATGTCACCATTGATTGAAGGTGTAGATGGTAGTACAAGAGGTGATTATCTCAGACTGGCAGCATCTGCTTAGCAGGAGAGGTTACAAAACTCCCCATCATTACATTGCATCCTCCTCAGCTTCCATCTTGGCACTACTTCACTACTACAACACTACTACTACTACTACCACCATTGCTTAAAGCATCAGGTCGCCCCACACTACAACATCTATCATGGGGGAGAAGAGAACGCACAAAAGCAGGAGGCTAAAATGACGCCATCTCCTGTAGCTTAAGCCTGGTCCTTGCCCTGCATCCGGGCCTCCTCTGCGGGGACCGTGACGGCGACTGCCATGTTGGCGCTGGCGTTGGCCTGGGCCTTCTCCAGCTGCACCTCGTCCAGCTCCACGATGTCCATGATCCTTCCGTTGCCGTCGACGGCCTTGATCGCCACGGGGATCTCCATGGCCGCCTGTGCCTCCTTCTCCAGGTTCTCTTTGTGCTTACCCCACAGCACCGAGTAGAGGCCGGCGACAATCAGCACGGAACCGATGATCCTGGAAACAAGAAATGACATGCATGGGACGGTTACTGCTTGTGTTCTCTCTCTAGCAGTACTACATGCATGGCGCATGGCGGCCAGCACTCACCCGCCGAGGTAGATGTTCTCGGCGAGGATGAAGGAGCCCATGATGGCGACGATGATCATCATGAGGGGGCTGAAGGCCGAGGCGAAGACGGGGCCCCGGCTCTGGATCACCAGCCCTTGCACGTAGTAGGCAATGCTAGACGTCACTATGCCCTGCAACACAGATTCTTTCTTGGTCAGCGTCATGACTCATGACATGTTTGATGCGTGATGTGTTTTGGTGGTCGGAGAGCAGCAGATGCAGAGCTAATTAAGGTTTGCTTGGTATACTGACAGCGTATGCGGCGGCTAAGAGGTTCATGTCGAAGCCGATCCTCCAGACGGAGGTCTGGCGCTCCATGACGAAGGTGACGACGATGGCCTGTAGGGTGCCCACGAAGCAGATGAGGGTGGTCAGCGACAGCGGCGCGTCGTACCTCTTGAGCGTGGCGGCCTGCAACAGTTTTGATGACCAAACAAAATATAATTAGGATGGGATACTTGGTTGAAGCTTTGGTTGAAGCTCCAGCGTTCTAGGAGCTAGTTAGTCGTGCAGTGCGCATGCGTGGCGGCCACTGGGCGGCCATGCCTCGCTCAGAGCCTCAGAGCACAGACCTGGAGGATGAAGAGGGACGCCCAGGCAAGGGTGGCGATGATGAGGAAAATGGAGCCCGTGAACCAGTCCTTGTCGGCGGCGGCGGCGGCGGCGGCGTCCGGGTGCGCGCCGTGGAGGTGCATATGCTTGGTCCAGACCATCTCGACGACGCGGCCCTTGTAGAGCGTCATGAGCATGGCGCCGGCCACCGTCACGAGCGTGCCCACCACCTTGGCCACGCACCTCGCCTTCTTCAGGTTCACCATCTCCATCCTGACGATCGATGTTCATTGTATTAATCAGTTGTCACTTCAGTTCGCGTTCGTATCCACCAATGCCACAACTGTGTGTTTGGCTACTTTCATCGCTGTTTGTGTTTGTCAGTTCTTAGTCGTCCCAGCTGCGTGAGTACATATGCATGTATACCTGAAGAGCACGGCCATGATGAAGGTCATGGCGGGGAGCATGTTGCTCATGGCGCAGGAGAAGGTCGGCGAGGTGAACTTGAGCCCCGCGTAGTAGAAGTTCTGGTCGATCACCGGCCTGCATGCACACGATTCGCAGAGCCGCAGCCGCATGGTCGTCAGAGTCAGAGCAGAGTTGTCAAGCAAGAAACAGAGCAAGTCGCTGTAGGTACCCGAGCAGCGCGAGGACGAAGATCTGGAGGAAGACCCAGGGCGTGATCCTGGGGCGGACCTTGCGCTCGAGCACGAGCGCGAAGGGCGCGATGGAGAGCGTGGCGAAGGCGTGGCGGTAGACGACGAGCACGTAGTGGCTCATGCCGTGGTTCAGCGACACCTTGGTGATGACGTTCATGCCGGCGTACCCGAACTGCAGCGAGATCATCGCCACGTACGGCTTGCACCGCTGCATCAGCGACTCGCCGGCATCCTTGACGACCGCCATTGCTGCCACGGTACAAGCTCTGCTCTGCTCTGGTGCGGCCGGGGAGGGACAGCGCTGTGCTTACTCGCTCGTCGCCTGGACGCCTGAGGTGAGGAGTGGCAAGCGCGCCGCGGGTATTTATAGGCGTTTGTGCTGCTTCTGGTGCTCGTGCTGGTGCTGCGCTTGTTGGTTGACCGTGGGGGCCAGCGCTGACGTCGCGCCGGCCGGGGCCGGGGGCTTCTGGCTGCATGGAAGAGACTGAGATGCTCCTCTCCGCTTCTGTTGGTCTGCAGCTCTCTGCTGCAAAGGCGAAAGACAAGCTGCCACACTGCCTGCCCGGGGCCTGCTCAATGCTCGGTCCTGTTCATTTGGCTGAAATTTAGCTTATGCATAATACTTATGCTGATCTGTTACGAGAAGAAAACACAGTTCATTCGCCGAAAAATACTGCTTTCTTATTGCTGCTACCACTGCCAGCAATCCGGTGCCTCTCAGGCCCTCGTCTTCTTGATTTCGTGTTAAGCCATAGCTGTATATAAGAATGTTTTCGTATTATAGCAGCTCAGTGTTGCTCCGAAGTCCGTACCAAACCAGGAGCAGAGCTAAGGTTCATATATACTGGGAGATATTTTTTTCCCCTGTTCGACCTTTGTAGACTGTTTGCATGCACCACGAGTTATAAACAAATGAGGAGGCACAAGCAGTTGTTGATTGAGCGCCCAAGTGAGAGACGGATCTCACATACTGATTTAGCACTAGAGCTGTCAACTGTTAAGCCACGTAATAGAATGTTCCTGGTTCGGTTCAAACCAAAAACAATACTAGAGCTGCCCTTAGCTGTAGCACTAGACTTTAACTAAAACGGCGCATAATAACGCTAGTGCAAGATTCTTATCCAGTCCCTTTTTATATATATATATATATAAGGTCTTCTTGAACATCTCCACTAGATTGAGAATAGGTAATTGGTCTCTTTCACTATAACAGGTAATAAAGAGAAATGAAGGGAAAAAAAAGTGAAACCCACTTGTATGATTTCAGCCGAACTCTCAATTGATTTTTTTTCCAATCCAGGCACGCCACGTGGCATTCTTTCCCAACTCCGGTCAAGTTAGAGTGTAAAATTTGTGTGATGGATGTGTCACATGAATTTATAACATTAAAAAATCTAAATGATTTGGTCCTCTAAATCACTCGTTCATATCACCTGATATCTGTAGAGTCAGACAAATTGTAGTTATTATCAATTTATACTAGATTACCATTGTATTTATACTAAAGATATAGTGGTTATTTTGGTGTAATATCTATATAAATTGTTGTAACTATAAACCTATATGAAAATCCTTTGTTTTGTTTCAAGCTTTTGTTTTATTAAATCTGCTATATGTTTGTTTAAAATTTGCTTTTTGATATGTTATATATTTGTTTAAAATCCGCTTGTCTTGTAAAATTTGTGTGATGAATATGGTTGCATCATATGAATTTGTGGCATTAAGAAATCTAAGTGATCACTTGGGTGATCAAAACCAACACATCACTCAAGTTTTGTGTAGATAGATAAAAAAAAGCTCTAGCAAATTCTCTTTCCCTAATTCGTTTGTCAATTCATAAAACCACACCCTCAATCCCTTAAACAAAGGGGAGAGTGAATCAATTCCCTTCCCTTTTCTCTTTCCCTCTCTACGTTGTGCTTGTGCGTCAGGAGTTATCTTTCATTATCTTTTATCTCTAGCTCATCCTTTCAGGCGCTAGATTCATCCCTTGGAGCATACTAACAACCAAATTTTTACATGCTTTATATTCTATTATTCTGTTCGCTTGGCTAATAAGCCATGACTGAAAGTATTGTTAGTTGATTTGTCGTGAGAGAAAAAGTATTGTATCATGGCTGATAAGTTCAAGCAAACAGGGCGATATTTGCGTGGAAATAAAGACAATCTTAATCAAGTGTGAGAACATAGGCCCTGTTCGCTGGATGGTTTCTGACTGGCTGATTCTGACCGATGCTGATTTGTTATGAGAGAAAAATACTGTTAAATAGCTGGCTGATCTTGCCGATAAGATCAAGAGAACATGCTGATAGTGCTTGCGATGGTGGATCCTCCGCTGAACCAGACATAGAGGTTAATTAAATCTTGTTCTAAATGTCATATCTTTGTAAACGGAGTCATCATTTCTTAAGCCCAAATTGGAAATGCCCAATCATATTCCCACCCCGATCGACACAACAGAGGCGGGTGTAGACTGTAGACTGTAGATTAGAGATGATGGATAAGACCGAAGAGTGCCGGCGTGGCAGAAAATAGGAGTATGGTATCGGGAGTGGAGGGTCGGAGCGGTCCGACTCGGCTCCGGAGGTCATCCGAGGTGCGGTGTGTGTGACGCCCGCGCCCACCAGGCCACCACCCGGCAGCGCGGCACAGGATGGGATGGGATGGGACGGCCTCTGCTCGCGAGCGTGTCGACGCGGCGTTGGCTGCATAGCTGGGGCTGGCTCGCTTCCTCGGTTGGCTGCGACCGCTTGCATGCCAGTGCCAGACTGCCAGTGCGAGCTCGCGACCTGCATGGTCCATTGACTATTGTGCCGGCCTTGACCCTGAGATTCATGCAGAGCGTTCCAGAGAAGCTGCACACCAGCTGCGTTCAGTTCGCAAAAATAAAATTTTCAGTGACAGATCGGATGCGTCAGAAGGATATCAGGAGACGTTTTCGGATACTAATAGAAAAAACAAATTATAGAACCCGTCAGAAAATTACGAGACAAATCTAATAATACTAATTAATTCGTCATTAGCACATGTTAGTTACTGTAGTACTTAAAGCTTTTCATGGACTAATTAGACTTAAAAGATTCATCTCGCGATTTCCCCGAGAACTGTGCAATTAATTTTTTTCGTCTATGTTTAGTACTCCATGCATTCCAATCATTCCATGTGATATGTGGAGAAAAAAAAAATTAGAACTAAACCAGGCCTAAATGTACTGTCCCGGCAGGTCGATCGCTGCTGAGGTGAACTACTGAACTGATAGACACATTGCCACTTGAGAAACGAAACGCACATACAGCTCCCAGACCAGGAGAACGTACGTACACGTGTGGCGCCGCAACGTACGCGATGCTTATTCATTCTATCCGAGTGGCACGCGTGCAGCTATTGCTCATGGCTGATAAACAGCCACGATCGACCGACCAGTGCTATCCGTTCCAGCTACACATGGCAAGCGACGAATTGAAGATCGATCTGCATGCAAGGTTCATATATACGTACACATCAAGTTGTTTCTGGATTCTTGATGCCGATCGAGAGCTCCCCAGCAGGCAGCAGCTCGGGTTCTCTCGCCGGATGCATGCGATAAGTGCTGCCAGATATGCAAAACCTGGTCCACAAAGCCTTTTTTTATCCTTGAGCCTCACAGATCCGCGCGCGGGATATTCCTCAGCTAGCATCATGCATCATTAGGGCATATATACGGTGCTTCAACCATGGCTGTCTATTGTAAGCAGGGCTGGGCACTCGGGTTACCTGATTTTTTTATCAGATAATTAAAAATTCGGGTAATGAAAATTGCTATCGATATTCATCCTGAAAAAACACTACCCGAAATTTCGGGTACCGATAACTCGGGTTCAGGTTTGGGTATACCCGAATTCACAGAAAAGAGCAAACTGCACAAAACTTTTATAACAGTTTTATACATAATTTCAGCAGCGATTTGTATAAAATTTCAACAGCAATTTGCAGAGAATAATATATTACAGTCACTTGTTTAAACAAAGAGAATCATATACTAATAAAGTGATAAGTTCAAGTGCTCAACTGACAACACATCACAAACACAAAGACACTATATATTCGGGTAGTTTGGGTAGTTCAAGCACCGGAAAATATTATCCGAATTACCCAAACTGATTTCGGGTAATCAGAATTGCTATCCGAGTTTAGGATCAGATACCTTAGGCTCGGGTAATTCGAGTCCGGGTTTGGATAATTCGGGTACGGGTAATGAGTATCGGATATTTTGCTCAGGCTTAATTGTAAGACTCCATATTAGTCATAGACAATCCAATGGACAAACCACTATATAAATTGTTTAGGAGTTCTTCGTCTAATAGAAATAGCGGCAAAGCTTTTGCCGTCCTTTCTAAAAAAATTTTGTTTAGGAGCAATATAAATGATACTCCATCTATCATATGACATTTTGGCTTTTCTAAATACACATAACTTTTACTACTATATCTTGATTCATAGTAAAATTAGTATCTAGAGAAATCAGAATGTCTTATAATTTATTCTAAAAAAAAGAGAGAATGTCTTATAATTTGGAATAGAGGAAGTATTCCATTGTTGAGACCAGTGGTAATATATAATAGACGATACCTCCAAAAATATAAAAACTGTTTTCTATAAATGATTTCTCTCATACCCTCAAACTGTCTGTTAATTACTAGAAAAGCCAACGAGGCCGGGTTGTCCTTATGGTTTGGGCTTTCCAAACGAGGCCTTAGATAGCTAATGTTACCCACTGTACATTTGTATGGTATTTCCAGGTGATTTCTAGGAAATCAACGACGTCGTAGATTGCTTCATTTTTCTTCTTCTTTTCGCAAACGAACGACGTCTACGTAGACTGACGATCCGCCATCGAGATTCCTCGTGGAATTCAATGGCGGGTGGTGGCGGCGATCCATGGGTGTGTGTGGAACATTTCACGGATCGGAGCTCTATGGCGAGTGTAATCTGACTGAGCGTATCGATGCGCTGCCGCCACGGCCGGTATCGTCGCGCGTTGGTCAATCGTGGATGATACATGTATCCACGCTCACGCGGTGGCGCCGGGGATCGTTTCGTTGGGCTGAAAATTTTTTATGGGAGATCGAAATGGTCCTCTCTTGGCTAAAAATAATGCTGATGGCCCTGCGTGCGTGATGAAGATTTTTCAGCTGTGGCCTTGATGAAGGGACAAAATGCTGTCCAGATACGGCGCGCACATGCACGGCACGGCGCATATAATGTCGAAAGGGCCGAAAGCGCAGATTGGGAAGATATGGATCTCAATGTGTACCGGACGGACATGCGGGAGAAAGTACCTAATACAGGTCGTCTGAAACAAAAAATGGATCAGTTAAAAAAAACAAAAGTGGATCACGTGTGTAACGGTGTACTAAGCCTTACACGCCCACGCCTGCTAGCAGTGCTACAGAATCTTTTTCTGCAGTGTTTCACTTTGGGGCTCCGAGGCAGGCGGCCTAGTTGCCCGCCTCAGTTATTCGAGTCAGGGTAGCCGGGCCAGCAACCGCCTCCGTTAATTATTAACCGAGGCGGGCAACCTTAAAAAACTGCATCGGCTAATGCCTATTAACCGAGGCGGTTGCTCTAACGCAAACACCTCGGTTAATCCATTAACGCGGCGGTCGCCTTAAAAAACCGCCTTGGTTAATAGCCCCGCCTCGAAAAAAAGACCCGCAGCCCAGCTGGCCCATTACCTTGGCCACATATATAGACTGTCTCCAACAAAGGATGCAAACCATGACCCAAACGCAAAATAGGTCATTCACAGTGTTTTGCCTAGCAAAAGCAATGCTCCAACAGAAGACCCAAACACCTCACCCATTTTGCATACCAGCCTTGCCGAAACGCAAATTTGCGTAGTCGAGAGAGACCGAAGCAAATCTCTGGCATCGTAGTGGTGGGCCCATAGGAGCAGATGTGGCGAGGCGCGCCCAGGCGGATCGCGGTGGGGAACCACCGCGGCGAGGAGACGGCGCGGCGAGGTCCGCTCGGAGCACGGTCGGCGGGTAGTGCCGCGAGGCGGGGAGCGGGACATGACAGGGAGCCGCTACGGCGAGGAGCACCCCGTGCAGCGAGGTCCGCCTGGGGCACGGCCGGCGGGTAGCGCAGCGAGGTGGGGAGCGGGGCGTAATGGGGAGTCGCCACGGCAAGGAGCAGCTGGCGCGGCGAGGCACGGCTAGGCAGCTCATCGACGGGGAGCGAGGCGCGGCCGTCGGGGAGCCAGGCTCCTCCTCGCCCACGGCCGCCGAATCCGGGAGGGAGGGGAGGGAGGGGTGCCGCCGCCGGCCGGATCCGGGAGGGAGGGTCGCCGCTCAACAAGGGAGGGGAGAGAGGGAGGGGCGGCGCCGGGTAGAGAGGGAGAGAAGTACGGGAGGCGCCAGGGTAGAGAGAAAGGGACGAGAACGAGCGGCACGGGGAGAGAGAGTGAGGAGAGAGGGACGGGCTTTTGGGTAGGCTGTTCGAGAATGAGATTTCTTGTGTGCGTGACATTTTTACTGTACGTGACCCAAACTATGGAATGGGTCTCTGGTTTGGGTCTGTGCTGCTGGAGATAGTCTAACGAGTACTTAGGTTTTCACGGTCACACTGTCTCCCCTCCCCACAGACCAGCAGCGTGCCCCTCCCTCCCGAGCACAGGGACGCCCTGCACTCTCTCCCTCCCTCCTCACTCTCCCTCCCGAGCACAGCGGCGCCCTCCACTCCCTCCCTCCCTCCACTCTCTCCCTCGCACTCTCCCTCCCGACCACGGTGGCGCGCGCACCCTCTCCCTCCCCCACACAGCGGCGCAGCAGGCCGGCGCGTGCGGCTCCCCTCCTCCCTTCCTCCCTCATCACACGACACTGGAGAGGAGACCACCACCAACGTCTAGCTGGGGGCACTGCACCCCTCCTCCCCTCCCTCCACGGCTCCACCACGGCGTGGATCCGGCCTCGAAGAAGCACTCGGGTGGCGGATTCGGCGGGGAGGTGCGCTCTGGCAGTGGATCCGGCGAGGAGGTGCGCTCTGGCGGCGGATCTGGCGGGGAGGTGCGCTTCGGTGGCGGATCCGTCGGGGAGGTGCGTTTCAGCGGTGGATCTGGAGGGGAGGTGCGCTCCTGCAGCGGATCCGGTGGGGAGGAGTTCACTGGCGGCGGATCCGACGACGTGGCATCGACGGGGAGGCGTGGCTCCAGATCTAGCATTGGGGAGCGCGCAGGGGCGGCGGCGTCGCGGTGGTCGGTGGTAGGGCTAGAAACGAGCTCGCCGGTGGACTCAGAAATGAGCTCACTGGTGGGCTTTGGGTTTTTTTGTTTTTTTATTCATTAACAGAGGCGAGCGTTTGTAAGGAGCCCGCCACGATTAATACATTAACCGAGGTGTTTAGGGCAACCGCCTTGATTAAGGCCACGATTAACCGTGACCTTTCGTCCGAAGCAGTTGGAAAAACCGCCTCGATTAACCCTTTTTGCCCGCCATGGTTAAGATTCCTACAGTAGTGTAGCCTGATGAGTGCCTTGCCTCATCGGATACCGGAGCTGGCTACTGCCAGCTGGCGGCGTAGCCGGTGTTGATTGAAAAGAAAAAACAACTCATTTACCAACACTTTCCAATAATTCACATATAAGAAAATAAAATCAAGGCCTACTTGAAGATTTTTGGTGGACGCCCATGCCACACTGCTGCCGTCGACCGCCAAACAGCCGTCAATCCTCGATACCTAACTCGATCACACCCATATATATAACCTCCACAATGGAACATTCGTTGCCTGCTCTACCTCCAGTATTCATAAACCTGAAAATAATAGCCGAAGATCCAATTCCGAGAAACTTTCCATGCAGCAGCAGGAGCGATCATGATCGTCACCCATGGTACTCTAACTCATAGTCAGAACCTACAAATCAGAATCTGTATTGCATGCTATCTGCTTGCCAGTATTCTCAGATATTAAAATAGTGGCTAGAGTTTCGATTCCGATGAACTTCTAGGTGGTGGTGGTCGAGGCGACAGAGTGTCGAAAAGAATAGCTGCTACCATGATAGGGACTAGCATTCGTTTGTACATTTTTGCATGCAGATGTCTTCAGTTTTCCAAGTGTAGATAGCTTGGGAGTTATGATAGGAAGCTATTGGAGGCAGGGGTGAATCTATGTGTATCCATTGGGGTCAGCTAACCCCTGTAACTTGCCAGAAACTCACTTGAAGTTCTTTAATCTACCTGCAAATTACTCTTTCAAATAGAGAATCAACATGTGTTTGACCCCGTTGCTTAGTCCTCGACCTCAACAATGACATGATATCCTGGATTCGCCTCTGATTGGAGTTTTTTTATCCTGCCAAAAAAACCAAGACCAAGAGTAAGTTTACCAAACTGTTGGAGATGTTCTAATTA
This sequence comes from Saccharum hybrid cultivar R570, assembly GCA_038087645.1. NCBI lineage: Eukaryota > Viridiplantae > Streptophyta > Magnoliopsida > Poales > Poaceae > Saccharum > Saccharum hybrid cultivar. The sequence continues at coordinate 24,638,376 of JAQSUU010000496.1, forward strand.
AGGTGACATTTACATCTCCGTCCCCTATACTTTTCCACTGAGGAGTGCTATGTTATTGGTCTATTCTCCATCAAGTTTATAGCTTTGCAAATATGGGATGATGGATGTTTGGTTATATTCTTATTCTTAGGGATGGGAATGGACCGACTCAGCCCCGGCCTTTGGACCCCTCTCTGTGGCCCAAGGCCAATTTTAAGAAACATGGGTCGACTCATTTCACCAAAAGTCAATGACACCAACAGATCGATATATCATACTAGTATGGCCGAACACGTTAGCAGATCGACATGTCATATGCCATGCATGTGGAAGGAAAAGACTTGTCGTGCCATATAGTATGGCCGAACACACCTAGTGTGCCTAAGTCATGCTCCAAAAGTGGCACGGATTACAAGAGCATCAAGCTATGTTACCATGTCCATGTCCCACCTCTAGTTGTAGGGTTTGGTGCACATGTCTAGTTACCCACAGAGTTCGTGCAAAACCATTGTGCACTTAAGGTTGTGTTTAGTTGCCTATATTAGTTAACACGTGTTTGGTTGACACAAAAGCCGTTATGTAGGCTTGCACAATGCTCAAAGCAGAACAATATCTTCACCAGCTAGTACACCATACTTGATCGTATTAGACAATGTACACTTACATAAGCTGATGGACCAATAAAATGGATTCTCCTCACCTTTCCATCTCTACTGGAACATGGAGGTGACCGCATACAACAAGATACAAGCAACCAAACACAATTGTCTTACTGAAAACGAGCACAATCTTAGTATAAACAGAGCTTGCTTGTGTAGTGTAACGCCTCAACCCGGGAAGACGACTAAGGCCCACTCTACACGTTGAATGAACCACACCTGCTAATTAACTGTCTTACGCTTTCGTCCTCGCTTCGCGCAAAAGGATCAATCTGAAATTAACAACCTCCCAGGTCCAGGCTTTTAAGCTGGCTCAGCTCTCCACCAACTTCAGTATGGTACTAAACTTCACCGCTATAGTGTCTTCTGCAGCTATAGTAACTCTGTGCTACAGTAATCCCGAATTCAGCCTGGCCCAACTGGCCCATGGGCTGGGTCTCACATCCACCCACCCTCAAAGGCTTCGACGTCCTTGTCGAGCTATCGAACCAGCTTACCCATATAGGTAGCGATGAAAACGGACGGAAAAACCCTATTTCTACTTCCATTTCTATATTTTTTGGCTGTCACACCCGGTTTTTTAAAGAACAAAACCAGGCTAATCATATGTGTGCCCAGAAAGTCCACACATATGTCAGAATGAAAAAGTATCAGAATCAATGTTATTATATAACGTATACATAGCTATATTAACACTTACATCAGAGTATCGCGGAACGGTGACTAAACTTCAGGCTCCATTCTTCTCAGGGACGGCTGACTGAGAGTAACATATGCCTAGCACTTCTACTAGTCTTCTAGAAACTCCACTACACCTTTGTCCTTCTTCCGAGTAGCATCTTACTACACACTGGAGTGTGGGGGAAATAGCAAGAGTGAGTCCATGTCGAACTCAACAAATATATCATGGGGTTAATGAGGCTCAAAAAGGCTAGACACTGTTTGACTGCATTTAGCTTTTATTCATCATGTAATTAGCAATTGAGTAGCATCAAGGTAATCCAATCCCATTAATGAATCAATGATCAATTGTAATAAGGATAATGAATAGCATTAACATGAGCATAATAATAACAACAGTAATTAAGCATGAGATAACAATGGTGATCAACTATTCTGTAAGAATCCCCAAGGCCGCTCGTATCCGTGAGCACGACTAGTATACCAGTTTTTAACTCTGCGCAGAGGTGTACACTTTCACTATGATTCATGATTTCCAAATGCATGGGTTTGCAAGGCCCAAAACATCGGAAACCATATAAAGCCATTCAAAAGTTCGTCTAACAAGTTAGGGCCATTAGATTCACTCGACAGGCAGATGTAGAACCCCCTTCCCAGTGGCACAACAACCGCAGCCTATACACACTAGGCCAGGGGCTCGCCCTACACCCAACGTGGCAAGCCTTTCTTACGCCATTTAAGGTAACCTCTAACAAGCTAGAAAAGGTCTCTTGAACAACTAGAGCCAGAGCCATATAGCCCTCACAGTTGTGCTGTCAATCCCGGTTATCACTTACAGGTAAGTCCTTACGGAGAGAAACCAGAGCAACAATATAACCCCTTGCTCTAGCCCCCTTTTCAATAATAATAAAATCATCTTAATGGTTGGTTGCATAATTCATTAATCCAATTACAAGATCATCGTTCATAATTAGGCGCTAGCAATAGCTACCCAAATGCCCAACCCATAGGTGACAAGGAAACAAAATATCAATAGCTAAGTTATAATCTCTATGGTTGTCAAGGAAGACACATGCATATGTATGATAATTTCAGTGAATAGGACAACAAGGATAGTCCCATGTTATACTTGCCTCTTTCCCAAGGTTAAGCTGCTCAGAATCTTCAGCTGCTATCTTCCGGTCTCCAACTTTTGCTTCGACTGTCGGTCCTCAGCTCCTAGTCTTCAGTGCTGACGAAACACGCTTCCTCTACTCGTAGCAACCAAGCAACACAAATAGATAAACAATACACACATCTAAGAACAAACATCATACAAAGAAGGCACTTTACAAGGAAGCGCACTAAACGTCACGGCTTGTTGCTATGGTTACGAGAATGCAAGAACGATTAAGGACGGAGCTATCGTTACCGAGGACACGTCTATCGAGGTTGGCAATATAACTGAAGAAGACAAACTAACACTTGATCTATTTTGGTTGAACAAACAAAATCATGGAGATGTTATTAATTTAGACAAATCATAATTTAATTTAAAAACCAAGTTAAATCTAGTTATATTTTATTTATAAACTTTACCATCTAAACCGAGCAAGTTAAACATTACTGTGCACCAATATATAAAGGGCATGTGAGAGCATCCAAACACACGTTAAAGTGCTAGCCTAAACAATTTACAAATTAAAAATATGTTTATGTTAGTAGCTAATTATTTTAACATTTATTTACATATACAAAATCGAAATGTACCTCCATGTTGTTTTTAGATTGAAAACTGGTAACCATTAATCAAATTAATATTTTACAATGAACACAACAAGTGATGTAGCGGCTATCGGAAGTTTTATGTATTACAATAGAAAAGAAAAAGTTACATGCTTAATTCATTTTAATTAAACTAGACCATGTGAAATAGTAGCTCAGATTAGTCAAATAATATTTTAATTCAAAAGCTAAGTTGAAACTAGCCGTATTTTTATTTGTAAACGTGCATGTATTATTTAATCAAATTAAACTGTAATTTTGCAAAAGAAAAAAAATGCGTCTAATAGCATCTACTCGAACTATATATGACGTGGATTCAGCTAGACAAATTATAATTTAAAATCACATTGATGACAACAATTAAACCATATAAAGATTTATATATATAAAATATCAGAGTTTAACACCTATTTTGCTTTTAATTAGAATCTAGTTGCATGTATATTAATCAAATTAATATTTAACTTAATAAAGTCATAAATATTTGATATGAAGAACGTTAGTACTATCTCACCTAGCGCGTCGCTACGAAGCTAATGCTATGAGAACGACTTGGAACAGAGGTAATATGGATATACGCGAACGTGAGAGCGGATAGCTGAGAGCAAAAGGATCAGACGAAAAAGCTCACCAGCGATTGTCGATGGCAGAAATTAACAAAGCTCGATGGCGACGAAATTGATATCGACTGATCTTGGAGAAGGTGGACAGCATACAGGTCGCACCTCCCACGGCATCGACGGCTTTGTAAAGTACTGATCATGCGGCATTGTGGAGATACTCCAATAATGGTTGTGGCTTCCGCGGCCATAAAAGCGCATCGGTGGCCAGTGAAAACATGCACGTCGACTCCATGGCAATGGAACATGGGAAACTTGGTGACAAGACATATGCCGGTGAAGAATTTCTAAAGTTAGTAAAGATGTGTTTGACGGGAGGATTCACGGGGCATGATTCATAGCTGATTGAATAAACTAGAGGTGAAAGGAACTTTGCAGAATTACCATGGCATGCCTGGCGTGGTTTCATTCATGCATGGCCGACTGCTGCTTGATGTCATAGCCGGGGCTAGGGTCATTGGAGAGCTCCAGGACCCTGGCAAATCCGTCAAGGCAGTTCCAGACGGCGATATCAATAGTTTCCCCGAAGATCCTGTACCTCCCCTCGCTGTAAGCGATAACCTGCGTGTCTCCGCCGGAGACGTAGAGCACGACAGGGTCCACGGCCCCAGTGACCGCACGGCCCATCTCGATGTACGCGACACAGTAGTTGACCGCCACAAGCGGCTTCCTCCAGAGCAGGGAGAGCGCGCGGGCGGCCGCGGCGGCGACCTGGAGAGGTCCGCCCCTGCCGGGGCTTTTAGTGTAGCAGACGCACGCGAGGTCAGCGGGGGCCACACCGGCCTCGACGAGCGCGGCGCGGAGGAGAGGCAGCAGGTGTGCGAGGTAGTGCTGCGCCGTCTCCCATGGAAGGAAGCCATGGCCCGGCGGGGTCACGTAGATGTGCCGCGGGTTAGAGAGGATGTCCCCCGAGAACCACGCCGATGCCGATCTTGTTCGCCGACGACTCCAGCCCCAGCGCCAGCGGGCCCGGGGGATGGCGGCTCGCAGGAGACGCCGACGAGGGCATGGCGGCGGCGGCGCAAGGGTTGCACGGTGCGCGGCTTAGGAAAAAGGATTTCAGATCACAAGATCAAAGAGAGAAACGTGGGCATATATTTATATACTCTAGGTTAAAGCCAAGTTGGAATAGGATTAGATTTTATTATTTTCGGAATTAATGAATTTCATGATTAGAAATAATTCTAGAAAATCTAGAATTACTATTTGAGTCACAGCAAAAAATTGGAACGTAATCTATAGAAAATAGCAAGAGAAAAAAAACAGAAGATATTTGGAGCTGGCTGAAAAATGTCTCGATCAGAAGGTAAACCAAAACGTACTCGGAGGCAGGAGCCCAACAGAGATGTCATCGTCGGTAGCTGAATACCCGTGGCACTTCTTGCAGGTCTTCGGCGAAGCCGTGGCCGCGTTCATCCGGTACATGTGGATCACGCTTCACACTTATATCGTGTATATTTTGCGCGCTCCTATCGTGCGCCGCTCGTACTCTCTTCGTTCGGACTGCCGCATCTATCGCTGCGGTCGTGTTGGTGTCCGTTCGTCCTGCCGCCGAAGCAGGCTCTCGGCCGCGACAATCGCTGCGGATGGGACCGGGATTCGGACTTCGGCCGGTGGAGACGATGGCCGGCCGCAGCGACGTCGACAGCCGAAAAAAAACGATGAAGCTCGATCCGTCCATGGAAGTGCCTCGCCGGAAAAAGAAAAAGGAGAGTTAGGGAAACGATGAGCGGATGATGGATTCGCGAAAAGAAAGATGTGCCAGTGAAGAGGACGACGAGACGAACCTTGGAGTGGAAACGGAATTCGCCGGAGATGTCCGAGGTGGCCGGAAAAGCTCGCCGAACCTTCGTCGGAAGTTCGCTGGAACGCAAACTGTAGATGCAGAACTTCGGCAAGGGGTGGAGCGAGCTACGAGCGGCGGCTCGCGATAAGGGTTGTACTTCTGAAATCAGGGCGTCGAGGGCTACGCCGGCATATATATAGTCGTAGGGTTTAGAAACTTTTCAGAATTTCTTATTTTCGGGATTATTTTAATTCCGCGAATAAAATAATTCCAAAAAATCTAGAATTACCTTTTTAGCCGCGAAAAATAGCCCGGAGCTCAGAAAAATCACGGGAAAAAAATCCTGGAGACTCTTGGAGAGATAAGGAACTCAAATAAATGAGTTTGGACTCATGAAAAGATTGATGAAGAGATCAAGGAAAAAGATTAAGCTCACAGAAATTGAAATTTTAAATGCAGAAAATACCAAAAAGTTTTCCGATGAGAAGTAAACGTCGTCCTATGATATTTTGAACATAATAGCACTCACCAACACCAAAGACAAGCATCACACAAACACCACATTATCGAATTAATATGAAAAAGTTTAAAACCACAATTTTCTATATTTAAATTAGCAGCAACTTAACTTATCTAATTAATTTATTCAAACATTGAAATCATTTATTTTATTTAGTGTTTTTCATGCACAATCCAAAATAGGAAATTTTGGGTGTGACATTGGCGGAAACGGGATCGAGTTCAGAAAATGCGGGTTTGTAAATAGAATCGGGATATGTGGATGAACGAAAACGAACAAATACGGATGGAGAGCCGGAAAATTAAGTTAGAATAATATGATTAAATATTCATGAATATATGAGCAAAGTCACAAATTAATATACACATACGAAATTATTGGTCTAGTATTCACTAGCATGCCATGTGTTAACATGCATAATTGGTGATTGAAAGGTTTATGGACATATTAATTTCTACACATCTCATATAGATTTAAAACGGGATGAAAAATGGAATAATTACGGGTCAATTTCGGGTGAAAACGGGATCCGCAGAAACGGACGGAAAAACCCCTCTCCTATTTCCGTAAATACGGAAATGGGACCCCGCAAATACGGAAACGAACGGACAAAAGTGGAAAACGGAACGGGTCAGAACGAGAATTTTTTTCGTCCGTTTTCAACGCTACATACATGACAAATGTTCAGGATCGACTCTCTTGGCCACGTCCGTATTCCCGCTCCCCGGCCCAAGTGCTATGTTCTTATAGAGCCATGCGCAATCTGTTCGAGCTCCCAAGCCATACGTCCGTGAAACTGCGAGAGTTAGCTCTGATTACCATTTGTAACGCCCCGACCCAAGAAGACGGCTAAGACCCACTTTATATGTCGAATGAATCACACCTGTTAATTAACTCTCTTGCGCTTTCGTTCTCACTTCGCGTAAAAAGATCGATCCGAAGATAACAAACTCCTATGTCACGCTTTTAAGCTGGCTCAGCTCTCCACCAACTGTGCTAAACTTAGCTGATACAGTGTTTTCCGCAGCTGCATTACTCAATGCTACAGTACCCCGAATTCCGCTCGCCCAACTGGCCCATCACCTGGGTCTCACATGTAGGATAACCAAATATCAACACATCTACTCCTACAGCATCTATACTGTAAAGTTTACTTGACCTGCAAATAGAGTAACTTTTTATACATGAATTTTACCTAGAAAACTTAACTTCCTATTAAACATTTCAAACTTTCAACTCTAGAGTTTTACTTTCACGTTAGATTCGAAATTGGACCTAGCAATGCCCAAACTTACACCCCTAGCACTGAAGAGCGACGACGACACGTGAACAGAAAAAAGCTATCGCAGCCAGGTGATGAAGTTGCCGACTAGCTGTACAGAGCACTAGAGCAGCAAGTTGCCCGCTAGCAACACTGGGAGACGACGGTAGTGATTAGTGAAGATAGTAGATAGGTAGTGGGCCAGGAGGAATGTTACATGTTGCGGTTGTGGTTAGTAGTGGATCCTGCCGGGTTGGAACAATTTGTTCATGCAGGCTAGCATCCATGACATATGCTATCCTAGCTTTTTGGTTGGCCCTTGCTCTCCCCCGAGAGGCACGGTTGCTTTACCAAAGGTTTTGGAGGGCAACTGACTGACACTATCAAACTGTCATAGAAAACATTGGCAATGGAGTATGAATCATATGGCTGAGAAAGAAGAGGACACAAGGCATCGCTGGCTATGTAGTAGAGGCGGTACGACTCTGTCTACAAAATCTTGCTCTGACCAGTGACCACACAGCTGCCGACATTGTCGACGAGAAAGGCTGGGGCTTGGCAAGTCGACCTCTTTTAAGGTCTGGTTTAGTTTTTAAAAAACTACGGTAACGAATTTTGCGGCATATATATGGAGTATTAAATGTAGATGAAAAAAACTAATTGTATAGTTGGGTGAAAAGTCGCGAGTCGAAACTTTCAAACTAAAGTAGTCCGTGATTGGACATTATTTGTCAAATAAAACCAAAACGTGTTATAGTACATTTTTCACCCTAACTAAACACCCTCTAAAAGAAAAGCCTTGGGTTTTGCTGACATTGTCAGAACTCTTTGTTTTGCTAGCGACATCAATCTTGAACAATCCATTAAAAAACTGTTAGTAAATAATGCAAATCAAGATCGAACACGAGACACAGATTTTTACGTAGAAAACCCTTGCGGGAAAAAACCACGGGCGCCAACTGGCGATCTTCACTATATGGAGAGAGTTTACAGAACGCAGGGAATACAATAAGTCGTCAGCTCTTCCCGTGCGGCTTACAAGATGTATTTATAGGACGGACTGACTGCAGTCAAATACGGAAACAAATCCGCTAATAAACATGACCGAACCGTGGGCCCTCCAGGCGTCCCCACAAGACCAACGTTATAATTCGGATCATATTCCAACAAACTCCACCTTGAGACGAATTCCATCTCGTAGTGAATAAAGTATCATCAATCAACTCACTTCAATAATAAATAATCACCGGCGCCAAAAGTCACTAGGACTTAATTTATAATGCCAACTAAGCTTGAGCATAGCCCAAACTTAGCTCCAGGAACTGGCTTTGTCAACATATCAGCGGGATTATCATGAGTACTTATCTTGCATACTTTAACATCACCTTTAGTAATGACACCTCGAATAAAAATAATATCTCACATCAATGTGCTTGGTCCTTTTATGAAACATCTGATCTTTAGTCAGACAAAAAGCACTCTGGCTATCACAATGTATAGTAATACAAGAAGTAACCCCGCAAAGTTCAGAGTATAAACCCCTCAACCAAATAACTTCTTTACAAGCTTCAGAAATAGCCATATATTCAGCTTCTGTTGTAGACAGAGCAACAGTGGACTGCAAACATGCTTTCCAGCTAACAGCACAACCACCAATGGTGAAAACATAACCCGTGAGAGATCTCCTCTTATCCAAATCACCAGCAAAATCAGAATCAACATAACCAACAAGTTTATCTTTAGATTTTCCAAACTGCAAACAGGCATTAGAAGTACCTCGCAAATATCTGAAAATCCATTGAACAGCCCTCCAATGCTCCTTACCAGGATTAGCCATGAATCTACTGACAACACTCAGTGCATGAGATAAATCAGGACGAGAACAAACCATGGCATACATAAGAGAACCAACTGCACTGGAATATGGAATTCTAGACATGTACTTAATCTCATGATCTGACTGTGGACATAAATCTGATGATAATCTGAAATGTGCAGCTAATGGAGTACTCACTGGTTTTACATTATGCATATTAAAACGACGAAGAACCTTTTCAATATAACCTCGTTGACTGAGGTATAATTTACCAGATTTTCTATCTCTAGTAATTTCCATACCAAGAATTTTCTTAGCTGCACCTAAGTCCTTCATCTTAAATTCTTTACTCAATTGTGCCTTCAGTTTAGCTATTTCTGATTTTTCTTTAGCAACAATTAACATATCATCAACATAAAGAAGCAAATAAATAGCTGAGCCATTAACAATCTTCAAGTAAACACAGCTATCATAATCAGACCGCTTAAAGCCACGAGAGAGCATAAATGAGTCAAACCTCTTATACCATTGCCTCGGAGACTGCTTCAAACCATAAATAGACTTCTTTAGTCTACACACAAGGTTTTCTTTTCCAGGAATAACAAAACCTTCAGGTTGGTTCATATAAATGTCTTCCTCCAACTCCCCATGTAAGAATGCAGTTTTAACATCAAGTTGCTCAAGTTCATAATCATGCATGGCAACAATACTAAGCAAAGTGCGAATAGAACTATGCTTAACAACTGGGGAAAAGACATCATTATAATCAATACCTGGAATCTGGCTATAGCCTTTAGCAACCAACCTCGCTTTATACCTTGCTGGTTCACTAGGAGAAATACCCTCCTTTCTTTTATAAATCCATTTGCAACGGACATGCTTTTTATTCTTGGGTAATTTCACTAAATCCCATGTACCATTTTTTTCAAGTGACTCCATCTCATCTTGCATAGCGGTCATCCAATTGTTGCGATCAGCAGAAGTAATAGCCTCAGAATAATTAGAAGGTTCTAAATTACCTTCAATCTCTTCTGCAACACTCATAGCATAAGTCACATTGCATTCTTCAATATACCTTTTAATAGGCTTTGGTTGTCTTCTGGACCTATCAACAGCAATAGAACGTTGTGGAGACTGCACAACTGGAGAAGAATGCTCAGCAATAGAAGAATCATCAACAATTGGAGAAATTTCAGTAATCGGTGCATCTTGGACAATAGCATTATCAACATCTGGTGAATCAATTAAGTGCTCCACCTGCACACTTATTTTCTCTCCCTCAATAGGAGCATCAACAGAAGGATTATCAACAAACATAATAGTTTCATTAAAGATAACATTCCTGCTAAGCATAACCTTATGAGTCTGGGGATTCCATAATTTATAACCTTTAACACCATGTTGATAACCAATAAAATGCATTTAACAGCTCTAGGCTCTAATTTACCATTATCAACGTGAGCATAAGCAGTACAACCAAAAACTCTCAATTGTGAATAATCAGCTGGAGAACCATCCCATACCTCAATTGGAGTTTTCTTATCAAGAGGAATAAAGGGTGAACGGTTAATAAGATAGCAAGCAGTGGAAGCGGCTTCAGCCCAAAAACGCCTATTCAAGCCAGCATTAGACAACATGCAACGTGCCCTGGAGATGATAGTTCTGTTCATACGCTCAGCTACACCATTTTGTTGAGGTGTATAAGGAATAGTGTAGTGCCTAACAATGCCTTGAGACTTGCAATATGCATTAAACTCATTAGAACAGAATTTCATCCCATTATCAGTGCAAAGCTTTTTAACCTTCTTTTCAATTTGATTTTCAATCATAATCTTCCACTCTTTAAAAGTTTAAATGCTGAAAATGCTTCTGATTTATGCTTCAAGAAATAAGACCATACCTTACGAGAATAATCATTAATGATTGTCAACATATAACGAGAACCACCAAAACAAGGTTTACGAGACGGTCCCCATAAATCAGAATGCACATAATCAAGAATACCTTTACTTTTATATGTAGAGATATTAAATGACACCCTCTTGTGTTTGCCAAACACACAATGCTCACAAAACTTCAACTTACTGATGCTATGTTCATCAAGAAGTCCTCTCTTGCACAATTCATGCAAGCCTTGCTCACTCACATGTCCAAGACACTTATGCCAAAGATCAGTAGCATCAGAATTAGATGATGAATTGGAAATTACAGCAACATCACCTGTAATTGTAGTACCACGAAGACGGTACAAATTTGGAGATTTTAATTCACCTTTCATCACAATGAGAGAAACTTTAGACATCTTTAATACTCCATCTCCACCGGAGTACTTGTACCCTTTAGCATCAAGAGTACTGAGAGAAATAAGATTCTTGCTCATGCTAAGAATATGCCTCATGTCAGCCAATGTTCTGACAATGCCATCATGCATCTTAATCTGAATGGAACCAATGCCAACAATATCACGTGAACTGTTATCACCCAATCTAACAGAACCTCCACCTTGGAGAGAATCATAGGTGACAAAACAATCTCTATTAGTGCATATATGAAAAGAAGCAGCGGAATCAAGAATCCATTCATCATCACTATTAGCACATCTGTTGGGCATTCTTAACGTCACTACCAAAAGTAGACTTAGTTTTCTAATTCTGATAACGGCGCCAAAAATGCCAAACCTATCCCTCATGCCACTTAAGCCAAGTTGTCATCCCCAGCATGACATGAGAGACGCGGTATTGAAATATGCATTTGCTCATCAAGATAAATAATAAAAGGGATCTGCAAGCGCATAGATTAATACCGATGTAGCATTTTAACCGGGAAGTATTCCAGGTATCGTTATTTATATTTTTACCACTGGGAAGGGATTTCTAAGTATCATGGTTGATAATGGAATGAGAATATGGAACTGAGTACACATCATTGCATGTATAACCGAGAGTATTTATCAATCTCTTTATACAGGTATAAATGTCACATTAAGTAAAGGTAAAGTGATAATGGTGACAAAGATAATTAATCTGATCAGCTAGCCACATATAATAATGATAAGCACCTCAACAGATATTCTAGCAAGTCATTAGCATGGAATTAGGATGAACTACAAAGATATTCCCTAAGTTATTATTAACTATAAAGTCTAGCATATCATAGTTAGTGCAATTATACTTGGCAATCATGGTGAGAAAAGACTATATCCATGCATAGTGAATATTAGCAAGGAAGATGAAGAACATAGCAATCACTCCCCTGTAATAGTGTTGCTCTGCCTGCCCTATACACGAGAGGGGGACTATATAAGAATCAACGAAGCTGTCACTATCGCGAACTACCCCACAATCCGGCATATAGGGTGCAATCGCAGATAAATACGGTATAGACATCACGTCTACACAATAATTATCATTCACCCACTGTACACATGGATAAACGCTATACGATCCTAAGCATGTATATAATTCCAATCTAACTAAGCCAAGCATATAACTATGATAAACTAAGAACAATATAATTGCAAATATAATCAAGTAGAGCAAAGTCATAACCAATATATTGAAATAGAACAAAGTCATATTCATAATATTGAAGAACAATGATGAACAATTGAACAACAATAGAGGAATTACCAAGAATCCTCTTGACAGATCCGGGAACCAATCGAAGATTGACTCCTTCTAGTTCTAATCCTATGTAGCTATGCTAACTAGAGATCTAGTTGATGTGGTGGCTCTAGGGCTTGATCAGAGGCTCTCCTCCTGAATTAGGGTTTGAAGTATGAGACGAGGGCCTCTCCTCCAGGAGCAGGGGCCTTGCTTATATAGAACAGTCTAGTCGAGCGCCATGTCTCTTATTCTTGATTAGCTATAGCTCTTGGAGTTTTTTACAGATTTTCAAATAAAACTCAGAGATTCCTTGTATGACTCTCTCAGGTCTCTCTTTTGTGGTATTTCTGGATCCTCACCAAGGCAGTAATGATGTCTGCCTTCTCTCAAAGCAAAGTATGTAGTATTTGTGGTATAAGGCAGAGTGACATTGCCTTCTCTCTCATCCTATTCTAATAAGGCTTTTGATATCTGGAGCTCATCGGTGGGAGATAAAGTATACATACTTACAAGACATTTATTGCATAGTCAAACCATGGATCCAGAGAAATAAGCCAATAAGTCAAATCAAGATGTGCATGTGTGGCGAATAAATGGTGTATGGTGGTAGTGATGATAACAATGATGAAAGTCTAATTCTACTTTTGCTCTTTTTGAGGGGATACGTACCTTTCTTGCTTTTAAAGCTCTTGAGGAGAATGAGGTGCTCTATATTTTCTTTTTTTTCCTCTCAGGTGGGTATCTTGTACCCCTAATTCTACTGTCGGACACTTGTCCATTTTTACCTCTCTTCTCACACTTTTTCTTTTTTTTTCATCGAGGTTCCGAGCACTTGCTCCTTTTTATTTCCTCGTATCTTTTTCTTTTCGAGGTTCCGGGCACTTGCCCCTTTTTATTTCCTCGTATAGAGCACTCATCTCCTTAGAACAATATAGCAAGTGGTAGTAACCAAAATAGCTTGAGCATTTATTTCACAGGGGATAACAAGAATGGGAAAATATTTTTGGCTATTCTCTCCCGGATTAGGAGTAGAATAATTTTATGTGGATCTGGAGATGAGAATGAGTGGATATATGTGGATGCGTACTTCCGGAGTAGAAGCAGCATGTATGAGTGATCGTGCAAGTGAATCTTGATTTTAACCGCATGACAAGCTCCTAAGGGTCTACACAGCTTGACTACACTCAATGCTCATAAGCAGTAAAAAGTAAATGTATGGCTTAAAGTCTAGCAAGCATGTATGTATGGCTGTGGTAGGAACTTAAACTCTCATCATACAGGAACTCATCATGTAGCATTTTAAGATTTTCAAAGATAAAATTCTCTAGAATTCTAGCATCTCTAGGAATAGATAAACAGCAGCTCAACCTTCCCATATCATATCCGTTAACAACTTAGACTTTAGATCAAGTTCTCTTCCCACAAGTTTAGGTTTAGAGCAAGCTTTAAATGATAACAGTTATGTAAACTTAGAGAGAGAACTTTAAATTTGAAAATTAGGCAAAGCAACTATTCATCATATCCATGCTAGAGTTTTATTATTATTTAGATTCAGTTTAGCATAGCCACTTTATTTATTTATTAAAACACACTAAGCAAAAGATATAGGTATATATATATATAAGCACAAAATCTTTATTTGGTTTTTTCATAGTTATGTATATTTTTATTTTTATAGGGTAGAAGTATATATAAATATAAAGATAAAGATAGAAATACTTAGCAAGATAATGGAGGTGCTCTCCCCCAAGCTGGATCTTGACATAATCTCTTCTGATGTAGCTAGCAGATGGCGGAGATGTATTTGAAAGTCGGCAGCACCCTGACAGCGATTAGAATGTCCTCCGTCTGCTAGTCTCCTTGAATTCTGTGAAGCTCAAATAGACAACAAAGCTTTGTGGAACTGATTAAGTGTTAGCATAAATATCTAGCCTTTATCATGCTGAGCCTCCTTGATTTTTTTATGTTGTTTTTTTTTCTTTTATAAAGCAGAAGAAAATATTTATGTATTTATTATATATATATATTTTTTATGCCACCACATTGAATGTACTTATGGGTTTTATGCCACTCGCATACTCACATGGGGCTTTAGGGTTTTTAACATTTTTATTTTCTTTTTAAGATAGTATGAATATGATTAACTAAGCAAACTATTTAAGATAAAGTAAATAATTGAAAGGAATAGGATAACTACCAAGTTACCTCTTGGCAAGGCGTTCGGTGTTTTTAAGTCCTCCGAACGAGACTCTTATTCGTTCAGTCGTCCTGGGACTCGGTGGATGGCGTAGTCGGTGGTTCCGGCGGCGCCTCCTCTTCATGTACAACTGTCTTTTCTTTCCATACCTGTCTCGGTGCTTTGGTCTCCTCAGGACAGTGTTGGTTGAGTGGTATGTCTTCAGATCTTACCACTTCTCCTTCATAATCTGCCCATCCGTCCTTGATGACCTGTTGCTTCTGATTGTGGTTACGCCGCCTTCTTCTTGTCCTGACCTGCTTGGATTCTTCAAATACATAGTTAGGGTCAGTAAAGTAAAGACGTACCTTCTCAGAGGGGAAGTGCATGTGGACTTCTCCAGTTCCAATGTAAATGATTGCTTTGACAGTACTTAGGAATGGTCTTCCAAGGATGATGGGTGGATCATATTCATCTTCTCCCATGTCAATAACCTGAAAGTCTGTATGGACAAAGTGATCGTCTATCTTGACAGGGACGTCAGTTACTGTACCTTTGACCTGTCGGAATGTCTGATCTGCCATCTGGAGCTGAATATATGTTGGGTTTAAGGGCATGGTTCCGAACAGAAGTTCATAGGTGACCTTGGCCATTATGTTGACGCCCGACCCAGTGTCGCAAAGTGTCTTATAGAAGTGGGACCCATTAATGGAGCAATAAATGCTTGGCATACCTGGGTCGTCCTTCTTAGGCAAGAACGGTGACTTGAGTTGGCGATCTTGACCTTTGTGCACGGCAGTGACCATCTTAGCTGTCTCGGTCCATACTTGCTTCTTGCTCTTGTTCCTCCTGTTGGTCCTCTTCCTTGGTTCATATTGGGGTTGCTCTGGGATTTGTGCGGTCTTGTTCTTGAAGGAAAACGTTTCCTTCCTCCCCTTGATGTAGAAACTGATCTTGGCAGCACTAGCATAGATGACAGCTCCCGCGGTGTTCAGGAATGGTCTCCCTAGGATGACGGGAGCCCTCTCATCAGAACCGGTCTCTATCACTACGAAGTCTGCTGGAGCGTACGAGGAACCCACTCGGACACAAATGTTCTTCAATATTTCTCTCGGGAAACTCAGTGTCCTATCTGCAAGCTGCAAACACATGGTTGTTTCTAATAATGGTTGTGAAAAGAGTTTTTCATAGAGTACCCTGGGCATCATGTTGACGCTGGAGCCAAAGTCACAGAGTGCTTCTGGGAAGTCTCGCATGCCGATGGAGATCGGGATGACGGGGCATCCTGGATCGCCTCTCTTGACCGGCAGACGGTCAGTACTTACTTCCATGATAGGGTTACTCCAGTAATCTCCTGCATCAAACATGTCTACAAGATTTGCAGATTCTAGTCCTTCCGGTTGTGATGGTATACCGGGGTTAGTAGCAGGAACAACAGCAGCTATTTGATTCAACTGAGATTCAATTATTTTATTAAAGCTAATCTGGTTCTTGATGGCAGTAGAGAAATTATCCATTCTATTATTTATATTTTCTAGTATTTTATCATTAGATGCCAATTTCTTAGACAGGTTATCCATTAGCTTTCCTTGGTTGGACACTAACTCTCTCAAAGGTGGATAATTGTTATTATTATTGAAAGAATTGTTACCTTGGTAATTACCTGAGTAGTTAGGCCTCTGTTGATTCCAACCTTGATTCTGCTGAGGACGGTTGTAGTAGTTGTTGTTGTTATTGTTGATGTAGTTCACGTCCTCCAGCAACTCAGGACAGTGATTGCCCGAGTGTCCAGTACCTCCACACTCCTCACAAGTCATGTGGGAGTCATAGACGTGCATGACTTCTTTCTTTTCTCCAGCTCGATCATCGAGCTTCTTAATGAGTAGGTCTAGCTTGGCAGACAGCATGTCTACCTCCTTGAGCTGGTGCATACCTCCACCTCTCTTGCGTGTCTGAGTTCTTTCTTCATTCCAACCTTGGTTGGATGCCATCTTCTCCACAAGAGCTGTGGCTTGAGGTATGGTGAGTGATAGGAATGCTCCTCCGGCTGCAGCATCCATGGTTTCACGGGCACTGTTAATGAGCCCATGATAAAATGTCTGCATCAGTAGCCAGCTTTCCATTCCATGATGGGGACATTCTAGGATGTAGTCTTGGAAACGCTCCCATGCTTCTGGAACGGATTTATCATGTTGTTGCTGAAAACTTGTAATCTTCCCACTGAGAGCATTGGTCTTGCCCATGGGAAAGAATTTGGCCAGAAAGTTCGTGGAGCAGAGTGCCCACGTAGTGTTCTTCTCCTTTGTAGCGTAGAACCACTGCTTCGCTCTCCCCAACAGTGAGAATGGGAAAAGGCGAAGTAGTATGGCGTCTCTGGGGACTTCAGCCATGGTGAAAGTGCTGCAGATCTCCAGGAAGTGTTGAAGATGAGCACTAGCGTCTTCATGTAGCTTCCCACAGAACTGGTTAGCTTGCACCATGTTGATGAGCCCAGGCTTGAGCTCGAAGTTGCGGTCGATCTCCCCAGCAGGTCCAGTGCGGATGTTGTCCGTAGTGGGAGCTGAGAACTCGCGGATCGACTTGTTCGCCATGGCTTCGAATTCAGTCGACAAATTCCGGATGAAACTTCGGCGGTCTTCGGATTTGGATGAAGCTTTGTGCTGAAGTGTTGACGATGTCTTCTTGAGCTTGGCTCTTGTTCTTCTGAATAAGGCTTCGGGATCGTCAACAAAGTTGTCTGGAAGATGTCTTCTATTCATGCATCACCCTGCAATAAATAATCAAAATGGAAAATACAGGGGTAAAACTGTATAAGAGAATTGATAAGCTCAATCAGATTAGTGATGCAAATGATGACTCAAAGTTCCGTATTCATTCCTACTTAGTAATCAACCTTCCCCGGCAACGGCGCCAAAAATGCTTGTTGGGCATTCTTAACGTCACTACCAAAAGTAGACTTAGTTTTCTAATTCTGATAACGGCGCCAAAAATGCCAAACCTATCCCTCATGCCACTTAAGCCAAGTTGTCATCCCCAGCATGACATGAGAGACGCGGTATTGAAATATGCATTTGCTCATCAAGATAAATAATAAAAGGGATCTGCAAGCGCACAGATTAATACCGATGTAGCATTTTAACCGGGAAGTATTCCAGGTATCGTTATTTATATTTTTACCACTGGGAAGGGATTTCTAAGTATCATGGTTGATAATGGAATGAGAATATGGAACTGAGTACACATCATTGCATGTATAACCGAGAGTATTTATCAATCTCTTTATACAGGTATAAATGTCACATTAAGTAAAGGTAAAGTGATAATGGTGACAAAGATAATTAATCTGATCAGCTAGCCACATATAATAATGATAAGCACCTCAACAGATATTCTAGCAAGTCATTAGCATGGAATTAGGATGAACTACAAAGATATTCCCTAAGTTATTATTAACTATAAAGTCTAGCATATCATAGTTAGTGCAATTATACTTGGCAATTATGGTGAGAAAAGACTATATCCATGCATAGTGAATATTAGCAAGGAAGATGAAGAACATAGCAATCACTCCCCTGTAATAGTGTTGCTCTGCCTGCCCTATACACGAGAGGGGGACTATATAAGAATCAACGAAGCTGTCACTATCGCGAACTACCCCACAATCCGGCATATAGGGTGCAATCGCAGATAAATACGGTATAGACACCACGTCTACACAATAATTATCATTCACCCACTGTACACATGGATAAACGCTATACGATCCTAAGCATGTATATAATTCCAATCTAACTAAGCCAAGCATATAACTATGATAAACTAAGAACAATATAATTGCAAATATAATCAAGTAGAGCAAAGTCATAACCAATATATTGAAATAGAACAAAGTTATATTCATAATATTGAAGAACAATGATGAACAATTGAACAACAATAGAGGAATTACCAAGAATCCTCTTGACAGATCCGGGAACCAATCGAAGATTGACTCCTTCTAGTTCTAATCCTATGTAGCTATGCTAACTAGAGATCTAGTTGATGTGGTGGCTCTAGGGCTTGATCAGAGGCTCTCCTCCTGAATTAGGGTTTGAAGTATGAGACGAGGGCCTCTCCTCCAGGGGCAGGAGCCTTGCTTATATAGCCCTTTCGGATGAATCTGGGCCGTCGGATCAAACCGACATTGAACGGACGGTTTTCCTTGATCCTCTAGGTCGGTGGAGCATAATCCTCGAGGCGGAGCCTGATTGGCTCCGGGGCCAGGGCGGGCGCCCTAAGGACCAGGGCGGGCGCCCTGTGTCCGGCTCCGTTACGCCTCCCGTTCGTTCTCGTGGCTTCTGGACTCTTCTAGATGTAAGATAATTACGTGTTCGGTTAATATCCCGTCATTAATCCGACATATGGGCCTTTCTTCCGTATTTCCTGATAACCCCCTGCAGAAATAGATAAACAGCAAAACTCGTGGAATTCTGTCAGATAAAACCCTAAGTCTAGGTGTTGGTTTCATTTGGATCCTTTTCTCTATTTATTTGATAGTTATAATTGATACTTAAGGACCGTCAACAACATCCAGCAAAAGCAACAAGCGAATCACCATCGGAATAATCTGCCTTAGAAGCAACAACAGAAGCATTACCTTCATCATTGGGTTTACCTTTCTCTCTATATGTGCCAATTCTCTTCTCTTTATTCTTCAATTTCAAACAATCCTCGATAAAAGTGATTATCCTTCTTGCAATACTTGCAGAATTTATCACCTCTACCTCGAGACTTTGATCGGCCTTTGTAACGATTAGAACTTTTGCCTCTATTGCCATTATTTGATTTATTTTCTGTCCTCCCACGAACAGACAACGCTTCTCCTTTGGAAGCAGAACCTTCAGAAGACACCATCAATTTCATCTTTTCCTTGGCATGCAATGCCTCACATACCTCATCAAGAGTTAGTGTATCATGGCTATATAATAAAGTATCTCTGAAGTTTGAAAAAGAACTAGGCAAAGAGCACAAAAGAATCAGACCCAAATCCTCATCATCATATTCTACCTCCATAGCCTGTAGATCAGAAACGATCTCCTTGAAGACCGTTAGATGGTTAATCACAGAACTACCCTCTTGCAACTTGTGCGAATACAACTTCATCTTCATATGCATCTTGCTTGTCAAATCTTTAGACATGCAAATTGACTCTAACTTGAGCCATAGAGCAGCTGCAGTTTTCTCCTGTAGACAATCTTGCAAAATATTATTTGAAAGATGAAGCTGAATTTGAGTCATGGCCTTACGATCTTTCTTTTTCTCATCATCAGTCCAAGATTTAGAATCCTTGTTACTGAATTTATCAAGAGCATCATCAACATCAGCCTGCGTAAGAATAGCCCGCATCTTGACTTGCCATAGAGCGAACCTTGTATCACGATCTAGTTGAGGAATATCATATTTCACTGAAGACATGGTGAATAAATAATAGCAATGACCAGAAGAAAATAATCTGCAGAAAATCTGGTAACGTCTTGTGTGTACGAAACAATAAAATCTGCAGCCTGGTACACTTGGTGTGTACAAATAGCAAAGAACAATTGCCAAAGAAATCCTCTGGTACGCTTTCTGTGTGCACGTAGCAAAAAATCACCAAATCTGAATTTTCAACTCACGAGAACCAATCTGATCCTGATCACTTGGGTTGGCGTGCAATAACAGAAAATTAATTTCACCTGCACCACCACACGCAAGGAACAGTGGCAGCTTTTTTCTCTGCCTCTGGATACGACGTCAATTTTCTTAGCCAGAATACACAGCGGCGGCAGCGGACAACAGTAGCAGATCTCTACCGAAAGCAGGAACCAATAACACGCGGCGGCAGATTGATTTACCTCCTGAGAACAGCGGCAACAGTAGAAGACCAGATCGACCTCTGCACAGCGGCGGCGGCGCGATGAACAGGGTGAAACCCTAACCTTTTTTTTTCAATCTCGTGTCTGGCTCTAGATACCAATTGTTAGTAAATAATGCAAATCAAGATCGAACACGAGACACAGATTTTTACGTGAAAAACCCTTGCGGGAAAAAATCACGGGCGCCAACCGGCAATCTTCACTATATGGAGAGATTTTAGAGAACGCAGGGAATACAATGAGTCGTCAGCTCTTCCCGTGCAGCTTACAAGATATATTTATACGGACTGACTGCAGTCAAATACGGAAACAAATCCGCTAATAAACATGACCGAACCGTAGGCCCTCCAGGCGTCCCCACAAGACCAACGTTATAATTCGGATCATATTCCAACAAAAACTGAGATGGTAGGGCCGTAGGCAGGGGAGTCTGATGGTCTGTCCAGCTTTGAAGTTGAGGCGTGATAATTAATCAATTAATAATACGTGCTCTTTCTCAGACTATAGCTACTAGTTAAAATCTCATCTTTATTATTTTTAACATATTAGTTTATATGTAATCTTCATCTAGTTATCTATTTATGTAGACTTTAGTCACCAATTACTCTCTGTTATTTTATCACTATCCATAATTTCCTCCTTTATTTGCATAGTACACCTTCGTGTCTGTTTGACATATGCCTAGTATAAACATTGTCTTAAGATATGTCAGCATTTGTTGCAACTCATTTGGGGTAACTTAATGAATTCAGATATTGTCTTCTCAGTTCCAACTCTACTACTTGCTATGACTACTAACAAAAGTTTTTTTGTTCTCTCCATGTTTTTAGTTAAAACTCTAGAATTTGCTGTACCGCTTATTATTTCAGATCCACTCTTTGGATTTATTTTTAAGAATCTATATTCTCGGTCCAAAACTTTGCTATTACTTACTGCAATAACATAAGCAGGCGTTCAGCATGCACCGTAGTGTATTCACGATGTTAATTTGTTTTATATCAATCAAAGAGTAACAATATATTTTCTTAACAAATAGAGTAATGTTTAGTCATATATATTGTCAATTAGTTCTAATATAAATTTAACATGGATTGATATTGCCATTCATATGCTACTCACCGAGAAGAAATATTCCAGGGCAGCTAAACCATGGAAAGCGGTACGGTCATCATTCCCTTCCTTCATGCATGTATATACTTGGTCTGTATGGTGGCATTGGCACACATCAGGCTATATACTATGTTATCTTGTTTATATATTAATAATGGTAGCCATGGGTAGTTTATAAGCATATATATTGGGTACTTTGGATTACTTATGCTTTCATACTGGTCAAGCAAAGTGGATATAAACTATATGCATATTTTCGGGTTACTTTTAGGTTATCGATAATGGCACACATATTCGTTTTATATGTAAATTTAGGATATTACTTAGATTAATTTAGTTGCATAGTTAAGGGCCATGTTAAATTATTTTGATAGTAGCAAAGGTGGGTAACTCATGTGCTTAAAAGTTATTTTGTTTATATAGTCATTTTATAATGATAATGCTCTGGCCTGAGCGTCCGACACCCGAAAACATTGGACGGACTCCACCCACGCACAATCACTCATTCCACTCATTCTCTAGTTTATTCTTATCCACTCATTTCTTTAGCCTCCACCAACACCGTCTCCTACTCTATCTCTTCTTTAACGGAACTCGCATCCACCCGCCCCACTCTGCCTCGCCGCGCGCCCCTTTCCCCACCGTGCCCCATCCCCTGCCACGCCCCACTCCACCTCACGCACGTCGTGACCGTGTCATCGGGCCAACACCAACCCGACACCATCGGTAGGAGGTCGTCGCCATCCGGTACATCATCTCCTATGGCCAGCCGAAGACACCATGACAAGAAGGGAAGTCCTACAGTGGAGGGTGTAAGCTAGGCTGTTGCTCTCGACGTTCCATTGACCTGAGCTTGCTGGCTATCGAAGTTCTCCACCAGGTAGGCCGTGGCCGCAGATGACGCCGTGTTTCAAGTGTTTTAGGCATTTGAGACTTATGTTTCAAGTGTTTCATCTGGGTGTTACAAAAGTACATTTGAGATGTTGTATATGTTGCAATGACAATACACATGTTGTAATCGTATGTTTCGAGTGTTTCAGACATATGTTTCAAGCGTTTCATCTTGATTTTGCAAAAGTAGGTCTTGGTGTTGCACATGTTGCAATGATTACACATGCATATTTCAAGTGTTTCATCTGTCCTCAGACGTATGTTGCAAATGTTTCATCTGGATGTTTCAAAAGTAAATCTGGTGTTGCACGTATTGCAATGGCGCCGGTGGCTGGTCACCACCTTCTCCTTGTCCGCGAATTCCCTAATCAGCGCCATGGCCCTGTCGTGGTCACCAGCAGCTCTGGCGCTCGACGCCTCGACCTCCTGGGACGACGCAGTTGAAGAGGATGGCAGCGCGAGTGTGGGAAGCGAAGGGAGTGCGGATGTCTGAACAAGAGGCGCGGAGGCCGGAGAGGGCCCCGACATCCAAACGGAAGGCACAGAGGGAGCCCAGGTTCCCACATGTGCGAGGACTCACGTGAAATGAGTAGCAGGCACCAGCGTCCAAATGCGGGAGTCTATCCGGAACGTCCAGGCGCTAGTGATACTGTTTTTATAACGATGACAAGGATGTGTGTAAAGAACTTGGGTGCAAGTTTAGGGTTGCTTTACATTATTATTTGTATAATGACAGATATCAGGGATTTAGAAACAATTTATTATGATGATAAATATGTTTCATTGCTAATAGGCACGGTTCAGAGTCACACAAACCACATATTAGATGGCTTCATTGGTGATGTTCCAGTACTTCATACTATGGTCTCCAGGTTAATGAGACTAAAGAATCACTGCCATAGGAACCAGGCTTATTACTTGGGTGTGGCGGTGTGGCACCATGCATATCTTGTTAAACTTTTTTTCCCTAGGTCGGCCCATCGAATCGAAAAAGAAAACATATATTTAGGTTCAGGAGCAAAAAGATCTGTCAGCAGCCAGTTCTTTACACGCGCTTCCGCGAAACACGTTCCGTCACGGCGGATACTCCTGCCGCACCCGGCACACACCTGCAGGCTCCTGCAGCCGATTCGATTCAATCCACAACAAGGAGGCAATTTTTATTCCAGGAGGAAGGAATCCCTTTGGTGACACTCATGTGAGTCTGTTCACTTAGGCTGAAATCTGGCTGATCTAGCTGATCTGGTTGATTTCTTTAGAAAAAAAATACTGTTGAATGGCAGGCTCTGGTAACCGTGGATGGCAGCATGATCCGAATCTACACGTACTGCAGCAGTAGCTAGCAGTAGCAGCCCAGGACCCCGGAACAACCGCATCAGCATGCGTCCGTCGGTGTCGTCCTGCCTGAACCTGTGCCGCGCCACTTTGCATGCCACAGCGTCTCGGCAGCTCTCATGTGGATCGACTGCTTGCTCAACAGTCTCTCTCGTGCTGTAGCAATGGACCAATGGTGTCTTGCTCTTTGCACAACTGTTCGTCTTGGTTTTGTATACACTCACCCGTTTGTGCGGAGGCCAGAACGTTAATTGTTTAGTATCTATCAAAAAACAACTGTTCGTCTTGCCTGTCGCTGCAATTCCTCTACTTGATCCCTCCCTCAGACACTGCGGAGAAGTCAGCGAGCAACCGATGAACACATGCACCTGGACCGCCGGAGGGCTGCTTACTCGTGCTCGAATTTGCTTGTCTGGGTGCTACTCGTCTACTCCTAGTTGATTTGAGTCCGGCCGCAGTATATATTCCGCGGCAACATGCCGGTCTAAGGTCTTCATGACCCAATATGAAGAACAAAACATGGAGCAGTAAGAATGCATGTACAATGGAACTCACAGTTACATCACAGATTTCAAGAACTAATTAATCATGAAGATTTTCCTTGGGAAATTTTCAGGTTTCGTAGTCGTAGGTGATAACCTGTTCATTCGTGGTTCTGATTATCTGAATTCCAGCGTCACTCTGACTCTGAATTAGACAAAAACATTGTTTTCCTTCAAAAGTTTTCCTTGGCTCTTTTGACCGTCGTCCCACACGAAATTTGTAATTATTGATTGTTGATCTGGACGCACCTTTTGTACACAATGGATGCCCAGGTGTCATCCAAACTACGAAGTATATATAACCTTTTTTGTGTCAATTAATCTGCCGCTTTAAGGTGCACACTCCAGTTCAGTTTCAAAAAGAAGAGCCGTCAGTGTAGTCCAGCAAATGAAGGCACACGTTAATGAATTCTTCATTGGTTCACCAAACAGTCCATCTGGTCAACGATGTTTCCGTAAAAAGTTCTAGTATGCAGAACAATTCGGAGTGAATTTCACTTCTTAATTGAAAGGAATAACCTAGAAAAAATGAAGTTTTTTTTTCCCTGATGCGCGTTGTTGTCTGATCCATTTTGGAGAGCAGTTGAGCAGATAGCAAGTAACTTACTCAGGAAAGATATTTCCACGTTAAACCTTAACGAAAAGAGAAAAGAGCACCACGTTATAAAGCAAAGGAAAATTGACAAATGACCCAATATGAAGGACTCAAGGAGTATCTATCTCATAGAAGACGAAGGAAAGGGAAATAAAAGGGAGGAAAGGTAGGAGCAGTGCGTGACTTGAAGTAGCCATCTTTCATCCGGAGATGTCCATGTCACTTGAATCTGTAGAATTTTTTTAACACTTTTTTAAACAAAATTTAAATCTAACACCGAAACACTTTTTTTTAAAACTAACATGTTTGGCCGCACCACCACGCATGGCGTCGCAGTTGACTACTGCCGCGCTATGCATGGTGGCGCGGCAAGACCGTCCACGTGGCCACCCGGGCCGCGTGGCTGGCCGACGTGGCAGGTCCTACCGCGCCACAGATCATGGCAAGGTTCTAATGTGCCGATGGCTGAGGTGGTGGTGGAGAATGGATACCAGCTGTAGGATGATGAGGACGGGCCGTCCAATGACGGTCTTGGATGCAACGAGCAAGAATTTGGGGTCGAAGGGGAAGAAACTCAGGGTGACATAGATTTGGATGGTCAGTTGACTCAGAAGCAGTTTCATGCAAGCCCAGTAGGCTCTATAAGCAATGTCTTCATCTACACGGCCACAGAGCTTAGGCAACTAAGGGAGGGTGGCTTACCTTCCGGTGAAGTTCCGAACTATAGGGATGTCAACCAATCAGATCTTGCAGTTTGTGACACCGGTCTGCAGATATGTAGGCACTCATTGCATAACCCCGAGAATGCAATCATCACCAAGGGTATGGTATTCAGTATAATGTCAGAGCTGAAGCTGTTCCTCCAGGACTATGCTATGTACCACCATAGGCCATATTACGTGGCTCGTTCAGACAGGGAGCTGAGGTACCACGTTAGGTGCAATACCAGTGGAAAAACTATTTGCATGTGGAGGGTGAACTCACGGAAGAGACAGACCGATGGCAAGTGGAGGATAACTAAAGTCGATCAACCCCACACATGCATGAGCAATAAGGGGAAGGAAGAGCACCCGCAGCTCACTGCACGCTACCTTTCCTGTCGCATATTGGGACTCGTAGATGAAGACAACGACGTTTCGGTGTCTATGCTACAAAAGAACATATTCCTGTTGTGTGGGTATAAGGTGAAATACGGAAAGGCTTGGCGTGCTAAGCATATAGCATTGGCGATTCGATGGGGTAGCTGGGAGGAAGCGTACAACAGGGTGCCCCGGATACTGTGTGCAATGCATAACTTCAACCCTGGCTTAAAATAGTATGTGGACACCGGAGGGATGTTTGTTGAGGACCCATTGAGGCATGTCCTTCACCGTGTGTTCTAGTCCTTGGGTCAGACGGAACATGCATTCCAGTTCTGTCGGCAGTAGTACTTGTAGATGACACTTTCTTGACCGGGAAGTACAGGGGCACGTTGATGATGGCAGCTGCTGTTGATCCAGAGAACCAGATAGTACTCATGACTTTTGCTTTGGCAGAGGGTGAGAACAATGAGTCTGGTCATGGTTCATGCGGTTACTACGTGTCCAAGTCCTCGGCCCATCTCGCACTATATGCTTGATATCGGACCGGCACACAGGGATTCTTAATGCTGCAAATGAAGATATCATTGGGTTCCCGCCTCTGGTGCATAGGTGGTGCATACGACATTTTGCCGCTAACTACTAGAGGCGTCATAGGAAGAAGGAGGTATGTGACATGGTAAAGGAATTGTGTTGTAAACGTACGGAGCACGAGTTTAAGGAAACCAGGAGAGAACTTGACAAGGTAATGAACCAAGCCGACAAAGCATGGTTAGATGAGCAGATAGAACACAAGGCTAAGTGGGCGTTAGCATATGACGAGGGGGGTTACAGGTACGGCGATCTTTGCCAGTATCCGGGATTGTTGAGTACTCATTTATGAAGTGCAACGAGTATTTTGTCAAGAGGTGGGAACTAGCCAAAAGCCCAAGTTTGGTTTTGGTAATTAATGACACCAAGTTGCTAATGCCATGTGTTAAGTGTTTTAAGTTAGGCATAAGCAACACATGTGATGAAGGTGTATGTGGCAAGGAGTGGTGGCCACAAGATCACAAAGAGATGGTGCATGGACATGAAATGACGATCATGGTGGAGATGCACATAAAATGATGGACATGATGATCAAGTGGAGGAGAAGGATCTAAGAGCGCAAGGCAAAGGTATAACCATAGAGTTTTCCTTTTGCCGGTCTAAGATGAGTAGAGAAGTGATTGACCGGATTTAGGATACATAGCCGACTATCAAGAGGAGCAATCACAGTTAGCTCGGGAATCAAGTGCCACTAGATCAATGTCTTGAGCATATGCATTAGGATCTAATAGAGAGCTAACATAACGCCTTGAAAACTATTTGTGAAATGCTAACACACATGCACATGGTGGTGTACACTTAGTGGTGTTAGCACCTTTACGAAGGTGGTGGAGTTTAAGCGGTAGAGAGGGGTTTGAGTTCCTCTCTCTCTCCCGCCAAGCTTGCGAGGCGGGATTCAGCGCTTTTTGGGGAAGTGAAACGCCTATTTTCTACTGCGCCGGAGTCAGAGAAGAAATGGAGGCGAACGGTGGTCACTGTAGTGACCGGACGCTGCACCGGACGCGGTCATGGTTTGACCGGATGCGTCCGATCAGTTCAACGCAGCAGTCTGGCGCACGGGTGTTAGGGTTTGCAACTGGAGCGTCCGGTCTCTCACGAAACCGGAGCGTCCGGTCAAGCACCCAGAGGGGTAGAGCGTGGTGTAGAGCCGATCGGACGCGCGACGCGTCCGGTCACGTGCGATCGGACGCGTCCGGTCATGGTGGGAGCTCTCTGGACTCCGATCGGACGCCGGGTGCAGCGCATCCGGTCAAACTCTGAAGCGCATCCGGTCACGGCAAGGGCTACTTCTGACGCGCACTATTCTCGCTTGTCCTGTAGTGATCGGACGCGTCCGGTCACCCTGACCGGTGAGTCCGGTCAGCATGTTTTGCACTGCGTCGTCCGGTAACGGCTAGCTGCGTACCCCTTTGCTATAAATAGAAGTTGGCCGGGGTTTGGGGGCATCTCTTGCACATTTTGAGACCTTGAGACATCCTTTGAGCTAGAGAACAACCCCTCCACTCATCTCTTTGCTTAGTTGCACATCTTGAGTGAGATTGAGTGAGATTCAAGTGCATTGCTTGAGAGTTGCATTCTAGAGGCACTTGATCTTCAAGTTACTGCGGATTTCTTGTTACTCTTCCATGTTTCCTGACACGTTAGACGGCTTGGAGCAGCGGAAGTGATTGAGCTCGCAATTGGAAATTGTTGGAGCCCTCACCAAGTGTTGTAAGGGGTTCTTGATCCTTTCCCGCGGGAGTTTGCAAATTGGATACTCCAGTAGAGTTCGTGGCTTGGAGGATCCCCATCTTGTGTGCGGTTGAGCGGCGCCCACCGAGGGCTCGACTCTTGATAGTCGATTAGCTTGTGAATCGACAAGTGGGTGTATCGCCACAACGGGGAGTAGCTTGCCGGGAAGCAAGTGAACCTCGGGATAAATTCTTGTGTCATTCTTTTCCTAAGGATTTCTCTTGTGTGATTGATTAATTGGTTCTTCTCATCTCTATACGGCGGTATAATCACTCGAAGCTCTTCTCTCGTGTTACTTCTTGTATCTAGCTTTTAGTTGTTGTGTTTAGTGGATAGCCTTGTACTAGACTTGTGTAGGTGGCTTGCTTAATTAGTTAGAGCTAGTGCATTTTGCTTCGCCACCTTTCGTACTAACACGTGTGGTTGAGTATTTCTTGTAGAAGTTTTAATTAGGCTATTCACCCCCTCTAGCCTATTTGGACCTTTCACTAGCGCAAAGGAGTATAGCTGAGCACAAGAACTAGGGAAAGGCAGGACATGAACACTTGCAGGAGGCCGAGGAATTGGCGAAGATGCAGGACAGTGAGCCATATGGACCTAACTGGCACGTGTTCGGTGTTCAAGGTACGGGTGGCACAAGCCTAGGTGGGGAACATTATGGTGGCCATAACAACCGAGTGGATCTAGAAAGAGTTCAGTGTAGTTGCAACATCCCTCAGATAATGCATGCACCTTGCTCTCTCATGATCACGGCCTGCAGGATAATGGGATATGACCACACAGTTCTGTCATATATGTCACCCTTGTACCTACGTGCCAACACCCTTATTATCTGGCAGAAGAGCTTCGAGCTGTACCTGGACCCTTCGCAGTGCCCCAGTTATCATGGTCCTAACTATGCTCCTAATCTGGCCCTACGGAAGGTAAGGAAGGGGCGGATGAAGAAGAAGAAAGGGTGACATGGACGCTATGAGGGGGTATGGAACGGACATTTACGGAGGGGGAGACTTCAACGAGACCTGTGACAAGAATCTTTGCTCGGTTTGTGGAGAACCGGGTCATAAGGCTAGCAGGCATAGGAGGCAAGGGCAGCAAGTCCACCCTTAGAACTTATTTTTTCCTAACAAATATTGTTATTTGCTTTTCATTTCATATTCATGGTACTTATACATTTGCTATTGTTATTTCCTATATGTACTAGCTATTCAAATTGTATTCTTGATATGCGTGTATTTATTTCCCATATGCACATATTTACTACTAATGTTTGCTCTAACACTTTATTTGTGATTTTGAAACAGGATGACCCCTCGTCGAGCGCACACCCAGGGTCCCATGCCGCACCCTGACTACTCCATCCTTGAGTTGGAGTGTGACAACGAGCACCGAGCTCACATGCTAAACCATGGGGACGATGATGTTCCCATGCCACCTTTGAGGGCACGCACGCACAGCAGCCAGTTGCAGTGGGACGAGCGCTATGAGCCGTTCATACAGCGTGCCGGCTTCCTCGAGCTTGTCCGCCCCTTCATGGCAAGTCTTCCGCCCTTGAACCCCGCGCTTCTCACTGCAGCTATGGACAGGTGATACTCATTTCCTGCTTAAGATAAAAAAATGATGTGGCCACAAAGACTTAACTAACGATTATCTTTTCAATGACAGGTGGAGGCCCAAGACCCACTCGTTCCACCTTGCGACGAGATGACGATTACCATGCAGAATGTGAAGGCTATCCTTTGCCTTCGGTTGGGGGCTTGGTAGTGACATGTGTTTTGGATCCATACACCTAGAAGCAGAAGGTCCAGGAGCTCACTGGCTATATGCCTCCGGACGACAACATTGCTAAAAGGCAAAAGTAAGTAGTTGTACATTATTTAGCAATTGAATTGATTTTAAAATTCTTTTCTAATCAATGTCGTTTGTGCATTTCAAGAAGACTTCTGGTGTCACCCATCTGTGGCTCTTCCATCGCTTCAACGACTTGGACACCGATGCTCCTGCTTGGGAGATCGAGAGATATGCTCGAGTGTGGTTGTGGCACTTCCTAGCGTCGTTCCTCTTCCCCGACTCGTCGGGCAACACCATCAGTTGGATCTTCATCGACATCATGAGCAAGCCGTGGGAGGAGATTACGGCGTACAACTGGGGCTCGGCAGTCCTTGCATGGACATACAGGCAGCTATGCGATGCCTGTTGCCGCACCAGCACCTCTGCGTCACTTGGCGGCTGCGCGCACCTTCTTCAGATCTGGTGTTGGGAGAGATGGCATGTTGGCCGGCCCCTGCTTCGTCGTCTTCCTGTAAGTAAAAACTTTTGGTTCCTTGTATGATGTTCTTACAAATGCTATCAATTTCAATGGTGCAATCCATTTGCTTGTTCATTGCAGGATTGGTTTGGCAAAGATACACGGCCTACAACCCTGTACGTGTGGAGCGCTTCTGAGACTATCACAGGGAACGTGCGACGCAAGTACAGGGAGTACACAGACTTGCTGGATTGCCTCACACAGCACCAGGTAAGTTGTTCGTAAAGAACAAGTGTTGTGTTTTTGTAACTGCACTATTTTTAGAAGCTAACACAATTTTGACTTATTCAGGTGAACTGGAGTCCTTGGGATACACAGGAGCTTAGGGACTACATGAGCCCTAGATGCTATGACGAGGCGGAGGAGTTTCGCCTGAACATGCCACTGATTTTCTTTCACGCTGTCGAGATCCACATACCTAGAAGGGTGCAGAGGTAGTTTGGGAAGGTGACGTCCTTCCCGCCACTTTAGCTCACCACCAACCAGAAGCTGCATGGGTGAATTTCTATCTCATAACCATTTCACACTTTTTGATGTATATGTCCACAACTAATCATTGTTTTATTGCAGGTACAATCGACAGAAGCGGTATGGCAACTATGATTGGGGCAACATCCACAGGGACTCCATCCTTATATGGATCCATAGGGAGAGGGTCGCATTCCACAGTGGTGACCCACACGACCAGTACACCTTCGACGAGTACCTTCGGTGGTTCCACAGGAACGCGAGGACTCATATCAGGCCACCCTACACTGATGAGATTGAAGTGGACTCAGAGGAAGAAGTCATTGCATACGTGTATGATGAGGACACCAGGCATGAGACACAGCCACAGAAAGCCCCTCTTCAGAGATACGTGGTAAGATTATCAAATCCATTCAATTAATAGCCAAAGCACTTTTGCTTGTTGTAACCTAACCGTTTCCGAACACAGGCCCAACAGTTGTCGTGGATGTCGAACAAAGTAGCGTTTCATCTCCACGAGTCCAGAATGCAGGGTCCAGGAGTGCTGGAGACCTATGTCCTGGTACAATCATCTTCTAAAGACTGCAACAAATACGCTAATTGCACTCGTTTTCTTAAATTAATATATGTGTAATGTGTTTATTTGCATAAATGTAAGAAGGTCTTCAGGAAGCTCTCTCAGAAGATGAGCTGTATGGAGACCCAGTGGGAGCCGCCTGCTGACATGGCGCGGTCTGGTGGCACTACTTCAGGCTCTATGAGGACACCGGCCGGTTCTTCCGGGGTGCCCACAGGCACCACTTCTTCAGCCATGTGTACACCAATGCACTACAGCGGTGCCGGTTGTAACGTCCCACCTCCTCGAGGCTGGGACCGCTTACATCTGACCGCTTTCCTAGGACATAGACTGCCCTTATAGACCAACACAAGTCTTTTCTGCGCACTTTGTCCTCACTCGTGCGCACCCGGGAAGAACTTCCCGGTCGGTCACCCATCGCTCTAGGCCAAGCACGCTTAACTTTGGAGTTCTTTGGAGATGGGCTTCCGGAAAAGAAGTTTCAACTTGTTGGTATGAGTATCCTATTAATCCTGTTAAGCCTTAGGCTGGGATGTTACATCCTCACCCCCTTAAGAGACCGACGTCCTCGTCGGTCAATCCCAAGCCAGGAACGTCCTCTCTTGGTCATATCCGTGTGTCTAGTGCCAGCGCATGTGTCATGCTGTGTGACCACTCTAGGTCCACACCAGCCATGCGCACCATGCCTGCGCAACTGCGACACACGCGCCTGTGAAACCATGAGAGTCAGCTCTAATACCATTCTGTAATGTCCCACCTCCTCGAGGCTGGGACCGCTTACATCTGACCGCTTTCCTAGGACATAGACTGTGTAATGTCCCACCTCCTCGAGGCTGGGACCGCTTACATCTGACCGCTTTCCTAGGACATAGACTGCCCTCACAGACCAACACAAGTCTTTTCTGCGCACTTTGTCCTCACTCATGCGCATCCGGGAAGAACTTCCCGGTCGGTCACCCATCGCTCCAGGCCAAGCACGCTTAACTTTGAAGTTCTTTGGAGATGGGCTTCCGGAAAAGAAGTTGCAACTTGTTGGTATGAGTATCCTATTAATCCTGTTAAGCCTTAGGCCGGGATGTTACACCGGTCATACGCCTCCACACCACAGCGCCGGGAAGGACCCTGCAAACATGTCCGAGGAGGAGGATGAGGCTATGGTGTCCTCTGACAAGGACAAGGACGACGAGGAGGTGGCACTGGGCTTCCACTGGGACGTGCTTGGTTCCTCGCAGCTCTGGGATGCACCGTTTGGTACCCAGGGAGAGACACAGGTACTACTCATTCATTATGTGACATGTCACTTCAACTTGCCTCAATTTACTTAGTTCATGCTTGACACATACTCGTTTGCAGGGGAGCAGTCACACGCAGCAGTCACGCCGTCAGCCATGCCATCGTGACTACACCGACGTCAGCTAGACTCCCAACCTGTTGCCTACAGAGCCCAAGAGAAAGAGGAAGACGAAGAAGTCGTACACTCCTAAGCCATAGGATCTAGATGCCTTAGGACCTTATGTCATGAACTTATCGTAAACTTATCATATTCGTGTCGAACTTGCTTTAGAAACTGTCCAAACTTGTTTCATAACTTGTGTACGTACTTGGCGTTGCAATGATGGTTTCGATGTGAACTTAATGAACTTGTCATTGCATTGTTGGTATCGCTATTGTTTCTATTAGATATTCTGCTGTGTAATTGTGCGTCACATGTCCCTGTGAATGAAAACGAAGAAAATAGGAAGAAGTTTGCTGTTTCCTGCACGTCGCTGCTGCCGCGCCATAGCTGGTGGCGCGGTAGAACTGCCGCGCCATGCGCTGTGGCACGGCAGCACTGACGCGCCACCAGATATGGCGCGATAGCACTGAAGTGCAAGAAACAACAAACTTCTTCAGTGCTGTCTACTTTCCATCGCCAGGAACAACAACAAACATACAGACGATGTTGTTGATTAAGAATTGCATACGACACTAGTACATCATATGCAATTGTCCCTAGGGCATCACAAATATGGTTCTAATACATGCCAAGTCACTGAATACATGCATGCCTCTACTTAGGGAGTCATGTACTAAGTAAGCAACTTGTCATTGTCGAAGCACCACTCCTCTACCACAACCTCATCGGTGTGGCTAGCCTGACCTGCATTGCCCTGTTCTGCTTTCCGCTTGATGTAAGCGGCCTCCGCTGCCTCTACGGCCTCTGCGTCCTGACTGAACTAGGCGTCCTCGTCCTCCTCGGCCTACCTCTGCAAGTCTGCCTCAGCAAGAGCGATCAGGTCACTCGGCCGTCCAGTGTCATCGTCATCCTCCTTTGCCTGTAAGCCCACCTCAGCTAGAGCGATGAGGTCGCTCAGCCGTCCAGTGTCATCGTCCTCGTCCTCTGCCTCATCGTCCACCACAGTGGGACATTGAGCGGTGCGTCCGGCTAGCGCATGGTGCTCGTTCACCTTGTTCTCCACATACCTAGCACGAGCAACATCTGCCGGGTACTCCCCGGTTGTCCCAATCTCTAAAATTTCAAAATACGACAAGTTAGCGAAGCAATTGTAATAGATTCAAAACGAGGCATATGAAAATAAGATGCTTCCAGTGACTCACTGGCACACAATCCAGCAATCGTGTCATCAACGAGCTTCATCTGTTCTCTCTCCTCCTCCTACGCAGCCTTCCTTGCCCTATCCGCCTCCCACTCCTCCTATCTCTGCAACCTCCACTTTTTTCCCAAACAGTGAATGGGGTTGGAATGCCCATATCTCTAGCATACTTTTCTATTTTTTTCTTCCGATCCGAAATGAAAAGACTAATGTAGTTAGGACCATAGCCCCTCGCCCGTTGAATCTTTTTCCTCCCCTCCAACTCATCCAAGAACTTTTTCTTACCCTCATAGGATTCTCACTTGCATTTCCCAGTGCTCTATTCATAAGAAATTGTTTAGTTAAAACTTGATGTAAAAGAAGATGAAGTAATACGATTCAGTCAAGTGCACTAAACTAACCAACCTCGTCGTAATCAACCATATGCCGCAATAGTAGCCAATGCCAAGGCCCGAAGGGACTAGGCCATAGTTGGATTGGACTCCACATTCGCACATTACAGGAGGGTCTCTGTAGATCAACTTCTCCTTTTCCTTCTCCTTCTCCTTTTCTTTTGGCATTGGCCAATGACTCTTAGGACCCCAAAGCCACCCCTTGAATGTACACATTGGAATGGCGTGATCTAAAAAACAAGCACATTAGTACATAAAACCATGTCTCAACGTCTCAAAACAGACACTTTACACACTGGATGCATGAGAGGACAAATGAACTCCCATTTATTCTGCGGGTTTATCATAGCTCGCTCTCCACAATGGCACTTGGGAGGGTCGTCGAGCCGTTTCAACCCCAAGAGCTTTACCTCCTCCTTCGTCAGCGGAGGCGGGTTAGGCGGAGGTGGAACCCAACGCTGGAAATCCTCACGCTTCCAATGACCTCCCCAATCATGAAAAAGGAGGAAGTTTGGGTCAAACTTGTATGGGCCGTCGATCCACTAGAAGAAGAAGCACCTGAAGTAGGGATACAAAAATGATTCAAACAAATTAGCAGTAGCCAAAGAACACAACTGAACAGCAGGAAAATCTTTAATATGCAGGAATTACTTATACTACAACTACAACATGTGTAGTAACAACGAGCCGCTGTGTCCGGATGTCTCGACTGAGCCACGTGCGCCAGACAACCACAGTCGCAGTTAGGGACAGGCTCGTCGGGCGGGACGGGGGCGTCTTTGCTTGACTGGTCAGGGTATAGATCTCTAGGACGGCCCTTTTTTCTCCAATGCTGCTCCCGATAACATAATTCCATCTAACAATCCGTTCATAATACATGGTTACAATGGCTTCTAGTGGTCATGGTCATAATACACCGTTCATAATTATCTTTAACAAATACTTGGTAATGAAAGTGGATCCAAATCAAAACATGGTTCTACTCCCGCGCTCCTAGTATTTCTAAGGCACTAAACATGGCTAATAACACCACTACCAATCTATCGATTCAAATACAAACTTCATTACCTTCAACAAGGAAGACTACGAGCTTGAGAGACGGTAGGGAGGCCCGGGGACGGAGGGTTGGGGAGCGAGGCGTGGCAAAAGACAGCTAGTGGAGGCACGGGGGAGCTCCGGCGGCGGTGACGCGAGGTGGTGGCACTGGGGCACCGGTCGCTGGCACGCAGAGAGCGCCCTCGCTCGCTCTATTCTATTTCGAACAGAGCGAGAGAGGGCGCGGGCGGCGTTTTTATTCGGCCCTGCCGCGCCATGATCTGTGGCGCGGCAGGACCTGCCACGTCGGCTAGCCACGCGGCCCGGGTGGCCACATGGCTGGTTTTGCCGCGCCACCATGCACGGCGCGGCAGTAGTCAACTGCGACGACGCCATGCGTGGTGGCGCGGCCAAACGTGTTAGTTTTTTTTTAAAAAAAAGTGTTTCGGTGTTAGATTTAAATTTTGTTTAAAAAAGTGTTAAAAATAAAAAAATCAATCTGTACAGAGGCGACAAAAACTTGAAGAACAACGAGCATGCATCAGAGAGAAACAAAAATTCACTCATGCAGTGCTCTTATCAGCATGCATACTACCAGCCCATGATTAACCCATGCCGCCGCACGGATAAAAGACAAACATTAGAGATTAGTTAAATTCAGGGTCAGCAACTAATCAAATTTGTTTTTTCTGCCCTCTTAATCGCTTGTTTATTTTGTTTGGTTACCGAACATCCTCTGTCGCTGTGTTGCCGAACATCTCTGTCGCTGTGTTGCCCAACATCCTGATGAGCAACGTCGCTCCATTCTAAATTGCAAGTCATTTTGGCTTTTTAGATACAAAAGTTTTTGCTATGCACCTAGATATACATTATATAATCTAGATATATAGTCAAATTATATCTAAAAAAGTTAGAACGACTTATAATTTGAAATGAAGAGAGTATTACTTTTCATAATTGTGGAGTTAGGTAATTTAGATATAAATTTGGAGGATTATTTTAAATTATCTTTCAGTGATGTAGGTAATTTAGATGCAAATTTAAGGGTCACTTTATGTATTTTTTATAATGATAAATGTCGGTGGTTCTTTTATAAAACAGGATAGATCTTATTATGACTATTATTGGTGATGATGAACAAAGTATATCAAATTAAAAGCCAAATATTTTTTATTTTTATGAGTATTTTTAGTATTTATATTTTTCCCTAGTGCGCATCATGAGAATTAATATGGAGGTATAGTTGGAGACATCCAGTTAGTAATAATATTAGAAATATGATGATAATTTGAGTCTACCAAATTGATGGCTGTATTTTTTTTCCTATTTTCTGTAAGAATTTCTAGGGATTTTTCCTAGTGCGCCTCTTGAGGATCAATGTAGAGTCTTGACTAAGCCTCCACTCACTGGTTTTATTTGTTTCCCCACATCGATTGAGATGTTTTGCTAATTTTTTGGCGACTTACATAGTACACTCGCCCTACGTTCTTCCAAAATTAAATTAAAAGTCAGCACTGATCCACACTTCTTTTAGGCGAATAGGCCCCTACCTTATGCAAATAGCACGCCGTAGTACTGTTCGCTCATTACCTAACTGGGCTTTAGTTCAGCTAGTTATACACCTTCCATGCATTTCAGCACCATGCATTGCCAAGAACCTACACAAGCTACTGGCTTTATCATGTCCTTATAGATCGGATACTACACTCACAACGCCACGACATGATGATTGTGCTACACAAATGACGAATCAAATCCTTTCCCTCTCATCTGCCTCCACCAACCTTTGCTTCGCTCTCTCGCGTCCTTGGTGAACACAACTGATGGACGGGTGGATCGTCTGTTCGTCTCCTTTGCATCTCTGCCTTGCCGCTTTCCGGTTCCGCTGTTCGAGCTCAGGAACACGAGCGCATTTTTGCGGCAGCTTTATTTCACTTTGTGGCGAGTCCTAAATAAAAACTTTGTGATAAAGGATGTCGATCGCCCACATTGTCGTCGAGGGCGTCTTTTGCTCGATCGCTCAAGAAGGTAGGCGCCAAAGGCCAAAGCTAGCTAGACAGGTAATATTCAGATCCGTGGTCAGAGATTCATCTTTGTCTTGGATCTTTATGCTCAATCAAACACCCACTCATACTCCAGCTTTCATGGTGCTCTCGCTTTTGTCTAAATAAACTAACTCCATGCACTGGCACAGAAGACAGCTAGACAGGAATGGAAAGGAAATAAAATTCCAAGGTGTTTTGTATGTGCCATTAGCATCCTTGGATGCATATGCATTCTGAATTCTGAACAGCATTCGCATCTCCTCCTGTTTTCTGTTACAACAGCCTCTGAGCTAACCTAATTGGTCTAGTGTCCAAAAAAAATTGTAAAAGAAATGGCTTTATTTTCAGTGGAGCTTGCTTCTTGCTTCGATCAGCAACACCACGGTGGTCCTTATAAAAAAAAACACGGTGGTCCATGGATCTACAGGTGCCGGTCCAACACTAGCCAGGCCTAGCAGCAAAGGAAAAGCGTTTGTAGCCCATCAGACAAAAGAAGTGGTAGCGAAAGGGCTCATTGCATTGGCTCCTTTGATTCCATTTGAGATAATCTACTAAGCTAAAACTTCCTTTATTTCCTTGTCTTAGAAAAGACTCGTGAATGGCCTTGACTGAAAATGTTTAGTCGTCGTTGTCAGTAATTATACAAAGTGCACACACAGTGGCATTTGATCAACTTACAAGAATATTTACCTGCGATATGAGCTCAGACTGCCCCTGCATCCTCAGTGTATTGAAAACGAAAGCACGCATGTAACTGCTATATATAGAGGGGGGTTGTACTTTTCTTGCAAGCAAATAGCAGGTCACACGTTTTTTCTATATCTATATTTTTAGTTTTCAATAAAAAATAGTAAAATATACTTGCCATATTAGAGCATCTTTAATAATATCTAAAATTGAGTCCTAAAATTTTGGTTTTGGAATATATCTAGCACTATTAAGTTGTGTGCACCAACCAGTTCAGCTGATGGGAAAGATCGGCAATTCATTTTATATTTCAACACTCTCTCCCGTATGGAGGCTCCCTCAGACCTCAAACGTGGAATAGGAACAAGCCAATTATTTTATTTAATTGTGCTTGCTAGGATTCGACTTGAGACCTCTAACTTTGATACCAGAGTAAGTTACATGCACTAACCAGTTCAACCTAAAAGCTTAGGCTAATGGGGAAGATGGGCAATTCACTTTGTATTCCAACACCTATGAATTATGGCTGTGGCCGGCCATCTTCAACACCCTAGCTCATATCCAAAACCGTTAAAACAGAATCTTCATGGTATGCTCTACTTCCGATATTCTCAAATCTAAAAATAGTGTCTGCAATTTTGGCAGATCTCCCATGGGAAGGTGGTGATGGTTGGGCCATTGTTGGACATCCCATCATCAGAACTCACATCTAGAACCCTTTAAAACGGAATCTCTGTTGCCTGCTTCTAGCTCCCAGTATTCTTAGATCTAAAAATAGTAGTTGGAGATCCAATTCCAGCAAACCTCAAGCGGCGCCAAGGGGTAGCAAAGTCTGGAATAGAGGATGTCTATATTTAGAGATCCAATTAAAAACATTGTTGGAGGGTATTTTTCACCAAAATCTTTATTTCTATAAATTAGGAATAAAAAGTCTCTTACAGGTGCTCTTAGATCTTTAAATATTTTCATCATCTATTCTGGCTTTTCTTGCTAGCCAAAGAAAATGAGCGGGATTGACCCTAGAATGCACATAAGATATAAAAAATTGTTGGAGGACGGAAAGATATAGAGACTATTTTTTTATTTAAATGACTCTCCAAATGATGATTTAGAAGTGAGTTTAATAAAGACTTTTGGAGATGCTATAAAATGATGGAATATTCGAAGTTATGTGATTGGAACATATATGACTATCGTCCGAAGAAACGTCCTCCATGCTCTTTTTACCCGATACACGGTGAGGTTATCTCTTAGTGCGTCTGTCAGCAAAGAGTTCACCACGACAGTTGGGAAAGAACGGTGGTTCAGTCTGCAAGCTCGACGAGACAATGACCAATGCGATAAAAAGTGACAAGCCACAGGAGATAAATTTTGGTTAACGAAAACTACATGGCGAAAACCACTGCGTCGATCGAACGAACCTGGAGGCAGAAACGAGCAATTATACACGAGACTTTTGGCAAAAGAAGTAGGGAGAAAAAGTGCAAATAACCCTGAAAAAAGAGGGAGAAAAGTGCAATAATTCGAGGATAGAAGCAAGTAGGTAAGACGCCATATGCATGTATGCATCTTTCTGCTTTCCTACGATGCATATGCAGGCGTACAAGAACTGACGACGTCTACCGTCGGAGTTCAGCACAGGGTCATCTTCAGATCAGCAAATAAAGGAGGACACCCAGCGAGTGCCCAGTGTGTCATGTTGGACGAACGGGACAGCCCGAGCAGCACGCACGAGCACGGCACGGCGGACGCGGTGACGCCGGGCCGCCGGAGGACAGGGACGGCACGGCACTGCTTCATATCCTGGCATATGTAAAGTAAAAGTGCTGCACTGCTGCTGCCATTACAAAAGTGAGTGATGAGTTCTCTGCACTCTGCTTCTCTGAGATGTTGCGTGCATGTTGCATGCTCATCATCTCATGCACACATACAAAAGAGTCAATTCGTACTCCCTCCGTACTGTCGTTTAGGACGAGGTTTGTGTCAAACCTTGAGAATATAAATCATGAATAACTCTCAAGTTGTTGAGTTTGAAAATATGAAAATTATATGAATAGATTTGTCTTGAAAAATATTGTTATAAAAGTATATATATATATATCACTTTTCGATAAATATTTTTATAGAAAAAAGAAGTCAAAGTTGTGTTTTAAAGACCGTGTCACTGTCCAAAACGACTTTCTTTACGAGTACGGAGGGAGTATTATATTTGCAACTGTTGTCAGCATCGACGTTTGACGGGATAACAATCCACTGACTTTGTCGACGCTATATTGTTTCTATCTACTATACTAGCAGGGGGGCCCGTGCAAAGCACGGGGAGTGTTTTTTTCCCCTTTTTTCTAATGGAAGGAGGAGGGGAGAAAAGAAATGGGTAATGGGAAACAATAACAGGCAGGTACGGTTCATAAGTCCGTTGGTGCACGTACCAGTGGGGGTACTGTTCATGAGGCCCGGTACTGTTTATAACGGGTGGGTACTGTTCTAAAAACCCGGTAGGGTACTATTCATGAGACGCGGCACTGTACGTACGGGGGTTTACTGTTCATGAGATCCGGTGCTGTGCTTAGAACAGTGATGTGCAGTGATCTGTGAGGGGGAGGATCTCCAACTTTATGTATATAGTATAGTATAGATTTGTACACGTTTCTTTAAATAAAAATCAGCTGATTTGTACATATTATTTCGTTTTTCAGGAGATGTATACACATTTTTACGTGTTATATAACGACCCAACAGAGAAGATAGCTCCTGTCCATGCAGTCCAATCTGAGAATTTTAAGGCCTGGCAGACTTAGAAGGCCTGAAATCACCAGCCGATATTGGCCCATGTGAACAGTACCGATCCGTCCGAGCGTTCTCAAAGATGAAAATTAGGAGAAGTCTTTTGGCACACTCAACGAAGATGAACATCAAAAGTCGCAATATCGAGCTAGATACAGTATGTCCAGTATGTAGGCACTTTGGGGCTGTTTAGTTGGCAAAATTTTTGGCGAAGTGCTACTGTAGTAGTTTCGTTGTTATTTGGCAAATATTGTCCAATCATGGTCTAATTAGGCTTAAAGATTTGTCTCGTCCATTTCGTCTAAACTGTGTAATTAGTTTTATTTTTTATCTATATTTAATGCTTCATGCATGCGTTTAAAGATTCGATGTGACGGAAAATCTGAAAATTTTGGTAAAATTCTTGGCAACTAAACGGTACCTTTGATGAAGATGGTGCCCATTGTTTCTTGAAGTGCAAGCTAGCCCGACACTGCTGGAACGCTGCACAGCTTGGAGGAGTCCGCTGCCTGTTGCTGAACTCGCATTCTTCTGACGAGTTTGTTCGCATGATCCTGGAATTACAGACAGACCAATGCCTGCGGTCTGTGATCTTGTTGTGGAAGCTCTGGGACGCTCGGAACAAGGCCAATGCTGGAGAAGCAATTCCGACGTGTACTGAGGTGGTTTGTGCTGCGCATTCAGTGTTCAGGGACTTTGCAGGCGAGGTAGTGCAACCGAACCGTGCAAATGTTCAGATATACTCCTGGAAGCCGCCTGTTCTGGACTACCTGAAGATCAATTTCGATGGTGCGTTCAGAAGGGAGACTCACGAAGCAGCGTGTGGATTTATCATTCGTAACCATCTGGGAGAACCAGTGCTTGCTGGCGCAGAAAACATAAGCCCGGAGATGGATGCTCTGGCCGCGGAAACGACTGCAAGTTTATTTGCTCTGGAATCCGCAGAGACATGGAATTCCAGGGTTGAACTGGAAACCGACTCAAGTTCTGCGTGAGGTCATTACTTCATATTCAAGGGACCTAGCAGCGGGAGGTGTCCTTTTTAGATCTATTCGTGATTTTCTTCGTGATCACTTTATTTGTAATAAAATTATAAACGTTCCACATGTCCACATGTGTGTAACTCTTCTGCGCACGAGATTGCTAAAGTAGCTTTGAGTTGGGGCCCGGGTCAATCGTTGGTGTGGAGCGACCCTCTCTCAGAGTTTGTAATTAACACGGTAGCTCGCGATTTGGCTGAGCTCACATCTATTAATACAAGGCCATGAAGGCCGAGTATAAGATAAAAAAAACTATTCATAGTCTGATTTTTTTTTCTTTCACATGCATAAAACCGGATTTTGGTCCCTTCTTCTCAACTTAAAACCGTTTGTTTTTTTCACACTGTAAGGTTTAGACAACAGTTTTGTCCAACGTGGGTCACACCAGCTATGAGATGTTACATAAAATCAGACTATGTTGATAGTTAGTGGGTGAATTCGGGTTACAGATAGTTTTTCTTCAAAAAAACATCTATTCCTTTTTTTAAAAAAACCTATACAATTAAAATCCTAAATTTTGGTTTAATTTTTAAGTATTTGTTTTAGCATAAAAAACAAAACAAAACCAGTTTTAGAGTTTTTCTAAAGCCATGTTCTATCTTCTAATGCATAGTTTGCGGTTGAATCTTCTGTGGTCCTATTTTGGTGTTTATTTTCTAATAGATGCTCTCATTATCTTTTAGAAATTATGATTAGTAGTTGTGGACGAACCGAAACTAAGTAGAAGGCCGAGTGACTTCGACAACAACAGAAGTTTCATACAATTTAATCGATCTAAATATGTTTTGAAAGCTTTCCACAACAAAAGCATGAGGTACAACTAGCATGAAAGTATTCAGCATTAAATGTATGTTATCTTTTTGTTGCATCTCATATTTTTGTTATGAAAAGTTTTGGAAGTGTATTTAAACATCAATTATAATGTTATGGAAATTTTTAGATTTTTCAAGAGATCAATCTAATTTTTGAAAGCTAACAAAGATATTTTCACACGCTCTAATAAATATTTTATTTGGGTTTTTCTGTATCCCAATCTGTCTCAAAGACTTTTTTTGGGAATTTTTAGAAGCTTTCCAAGTTTAAAACCTTATCATGTATTTTTTAACTAAGCAAACGATAAAACTGCCTTAAAAACCACTTTAAACCGGGTAGAGAGTTAATTTAAACAATTTTGAATGTAGAATATCTTATTTTACAGTTTGTAAAGAAAAATACAATAATTTTGGAAGGTAAAATATTTTTTCCCCAATAAAACTCAGGCCTCAAACAGCGAGCGTCGCCACGCTCCCATCCCAGCCCATGAGCTCAATCGCACAGACCAGGCCCACTTCTTCTCGTCGCTAACCCCGCGGCAGGCGAGACGGCGGTCCCTGGTGCGTTGCCAGCACCCAGCAGGCAATCGCTACTCGCTAGCCTTGCCGGATGCCGCCTGCCCCCGCCACCACGCTTGCCTCCTTCAACTCCCTCCTCGCGTCGCTTGCGCGCTCCGGCCGCCCCGTTCAGGCGCTCTGCACGTTCCGGGACATGCTCGCTCAGGGCGTCCGGCCGGACCACTTCACCCTGCCCCCCGTGCTCCGCTCCTGCACGCTCACTGGCGCCGCGGGCCTAGCTTCCACCTCCCACGCGCTCGTCGTCAAGCTCGGCGCCCAGGAAAACCTCTTCGTGGCGTCTGCGCTCGTGCTGTGTTACGCGGGCCTGTCGAACCTCCCGGACGCGCGGAGGCTGTTCGACGGAATGCGAGAGCGGGACGCGGTCCTGTGGACTTCCATGCTGTCCGCCTACGCGCAGGGCGGGGAACCAGACGCGGCGCTGCGGTTCTTTGGTAGCATGGTGGCAGCAGGGATAGAGCTGGACGCGGTGGTCATGGTCAGCCTGCTGCTCGCTTGTGGGCAGCTCGGGTGGCGCCGCCATGGAAGAAGT
This sequence comes from Saccharum hybrid cultivar R570, assembly GCA_038087645.1. NCBI lineage: Eukaryota > Viridiplantae > Streptophyta > Magnoliopsida > Poales > Poaceae > Saccharum > Saccharum hybrid cultivar. The sequence goes on from JAQSUU010000496.1 coordinate 24,682,858, forward strand.
GTGCACGCCTGCTGTTTCCGGAGGTTTCTAGGGATGCCACTGTCCCTTGGGAACGCACTTGTGGATATGTACGTCAAGTGTGGGGACTTTGCATTCGCCGAGAGGGTATTTGCTGGGATGCCTAGGCGGGATGTTATCTCGTGGAGTGCGCTGATACTTGGTCATGGTTTGAATGGGCATTCTGATGTTGCATTGAGACTCTTCGATAGAATGGCAGCTGAAGGAATCCAACCGAACTCAGTCACTTTTCTTGGGGCATTGTCAGCTTGTGCACATTCAGGCATGGTGGACAAAGCATATGCAATCTTCAAGGGGATGAAACTGTGGGGTATTGAGCCTGAACTGAAACACTACTCTTGTATGGCTGACACGCTTGGGAGAGCAGGGCATGTTGTTGTGGCTGTGAAGCTCATCGAGGAAATGCCTTTTGAGCCCGACGAGGCCATGCTTGGAGGTGTACTGGCAGCCTGCCGAGTGCATGGAGAAATGGAGTCTGCTGAATTGGTTTCAAAGAGATTGATGGACATGTCTCCTGGAAAGAGTGGCTACTATATGAGCTTGGCAAACATATATTCAGATGCTGGGAGGTATAGTGATGCAGAGAGAATAAGAGGCTTCATGAAAGAAGTTAAAGTCAACAAGCTTCCTGGATATAGTTCAGTTGAATTAGATGTTGATAGGTTCCATATAACGAGCAATTGAGTCTGAAGTGCTTGAACAAATCTACTCTGTTGGGGCACACACCTCACTACTGCAGTGTATGCATTAAATTAAAGGGTAAAGAGAATGAAAAAAGTCTAGATCACCCCCAAACTATTGGGGGTGGTCTACTTAACCCCCAAACTATGAAACGGTCTAATTTACCCCTTGAACTTTCCAAAACCGTCTACTTTACCCCCTGGGGCAGTTTTGGACGATGGTTTGCTACAGTAACTATGGTTTTGCTACGGTAACCGAATCTTTAAAAAATCATAGTAAATCACAGAAAAATCGTAAAATAGAAAATCCAATTTTGTTGGACTCCACGTGAGTAGATCTACATAATGAACATATAATATGGTGTGCTTTAGTACAAAATTTTTGCTATAGCTTTAAATTTATTAGGATTTTCCAATAAATTTAAAGCTACAGCAAAAACTTTGTACTAAAGCACACCATATTATATGTTCATTGTGTAGATCTACTCACGTGGAGTCTAACAAAATTGAATTTTTCCATTTTACGATTTTTCTGTGATTTACTATAATTTTTTAAAGATTCGGTCACTGTAGCAAAACAATGGTTACTGTAGCGAACCACCGTCCAAAACTGCCCCAGGGGATAAAGTAGACGGTTTTGGAAAGTTTAGGGTGTAAATTAGACCGTTTCATAGTTTGGGGGTTAAGTAGACCACCCTCAATAGTTTGAGGGGTGATCTAGACTTTTTCCTAAAGAGAATAGAGTACGGTATACAATAGTGGAAGAAAGAGGGAATGAGATGCATTGGCAACTCAGCGTGAGTATAGTAGTATACAATAGTTATGCTCAGTGTTTGGTGTTACTGTATTGTGCTAAAATGTGAGGAAACCACTTCTTGAGATGATATGGACAGGTTGATAGAGATAAAGCATGATGGTCACAAATTGAAATCGCACAATCTTTAAGAAATGGACAGGTTGATAGAGATAAAGCATGACGACATAACAAGTTATTTTAAGGGTTTTCTTACTTGCGCTAGAAACACATATACAGCTTCCACCCTAATAGTAGACACTCATAACTCAGTCCACCTTTTCTACTTATCCAATTCCCTCATCTTTGCTGAGAAAGTTTAGGTCAATACAACAACGTTTTTCTCTAGATGTTCACAATTAAATATTCTCAAGGGCTAGGACTCATATTTCTCTTGAAATTGCATAAGCAATAATGCAGATAACAGGAATTTAGCTTTCTAAATGCCACTATGAAATGTCGGGAAAAGCAAGGGAGCATTTGCCAAGAGTTGTCTACCTAGACAATTCGCTTTCATGTCTTTTCAAATCGTGAATTGTCTACCTAGATGACAATTACGAGACTATATAAAAATAAAGTTGAGAGCTGATATTTCGGTTACAAGCTGCCAAGCTGATACATCTTGTGGATGCAACTGGACTGTGAGGTCGCTTTCACAGACTGTGTCATCAACGCCATTGAAAAGCTCCCCCGAGCAACAAGAGGGGGTGGAATTGTGTATTTAATGAAAAAACTTAAATCTATGGCTCAAGTAAAACTACTAGAAAACTATAAACTAGTTCTAGCAAGATGTGTAACTAAGATTTTCTAATTTGCTTTCACACTTGCTCCTTAAATCCACAGAGTTCAGCAACATAGAGCTAATCTTATAAACTAGTCTAAGTTAATCTGCGAAGTTAAAGGTCGCAAAGCATGAACCAGGGTTAAAAATACCGCTCGGTTTACCGCGGTAACCGCCCTAACCGGGCCGGTCCGGTTCCGGTCCGGTTAGGTATTCCCCAAATTCAAATTTAAAATTTAAAAAAAAAATACTGAAAAAATTCCTAAAAATAGTTCATGATTTATAGAAGCCAATGGTGTAAAAAATTTTCAAATTTGAGTTCGTTTAGTATTTATTTATACGTATAGAAGTTTGAAAAAAAAGAAAAAAAAATCCCGGTCCCGGCCCATTAAGGCCCCCAAATTCAAATTTAAAATTTGAAAAAAAAACAAAAAATGCTGAAAAAATTCCTAAAAATAGTTCATGATTTATAGAAGCCAATGGTGTAAAAATTTTTCAAATTCGAGTTCGTTTAGTATTTATTTATACATATAGAAGTTTAAACAAAAAGAAAAAAGAAAATTCCAAACTCAAACGGAGCGGTAAACCGATCAAACCGGCTGGTTACCGCTCCAAACCGGCCGGTAAACCGGACCCGAACCGAACCGAAGTAGGGTTTGAATTTGATTTTGAATTCGGCCGGTTACCGACCGGTTACCGGTAAACCGGACCGGTTTACCGCTACCGGAGGCCGGCGGTTACCGGAAACCGGTCGGTAAAAAAACCCTGGCATGAACAAGAAGAAGCACTCAATGTTGAAAGGATTAAGATGCCCAGGAGAGAGAGAGGGAGGGAGGGTGGGGGAGGGGGGGAGGGGGGATTGAGCTAATATAAAATTGTCACGAAATTAAAACCTTTCACTTAGCTTTTTTTTAGAACAACCTTTCACTTAGCTCATTTCACACCATGTGCCTAGATTATTGTCACATCCAGTTTTAAGAACAAAACCAGATGTATACCATATGTGTGCCTAGAAAGTCAAATCACACATATAACGACAAATTACAATAGTATCAAGAGACAATGCTTTATTATATAACGAACAATGATATTACGTTAGCACTTACATAGAGAATGTATGCATCAAGGTAGCGAAATCATAAATCATAATCTTCAAGTGAAGCCTCCAAATACCACAGGGACGATTAACTGGGGGTAATATGCGCCTAGCACTTCTGTCAGTCTTCTAGAAACTCCTATGTGTCTTCACCATTCTCCTGAGCACCTTTAACTAGAGACTGGGGTGTGGGGGAAAATAGCAAGATTGAGCACATATCGTACTCAGCAAATATAACATGGGCGAATGAAGGCTCAGAAGCTAGACACGATTTAACAACAGTAAACATTTTTAGTACATCAAGTTTTATCATTAGAATATGAGTTGCTAAATTATGCTTAAACTCTAGTACCCACATGCTCATAAGCAATAGCAATATGACAATAATGATTAAACATGACCATTAACACCATAGTACAATAAGAACCCATAATTCCGTGAGTTTTTCAAGTCGCTCGTGACCGTGAGCACGACTGTTATAACAGTTTTACACTGTGCAGAGGTTGTACACTTTCACCATGAGCTATGATTTACCTTTTCCCCCGAGATAATCAGCCTCTTGACCCACTACCAAGGAAGGTCGCCAGGGTTCACTATGAAGTCTTTCAAAGGTTCGTCTAACAAGTTAGGGCCGCTAGGTTTCCAATTGGCAAGGGAATATAGAGCCCCTCTTTCGAAAGGCATGGTCACGCAGAAGTACTTTTAGGAACAGTGACCGCACTATACTCAGCTCATCAAGCCCCTTTTGCGCCATAAAAGTAACCACTAATAAGTTAGAAAAGGTCCTCATACTTGACTAAAGTCAGAGCCATATAGCACTCATAGTTGTACTGTAAGTTCCGGATTTTACTGACAAATAAGTCCTTAGGGATTACATGTTGCTAAAAAGCACATTTTAAACATCATTGCATATGCCGTTAGCCAGTATTATGGAGCTTTCATCATTAAACTAGAGCAACTAGCAATAACTACCCATATGCATAAACCATAGGTATCAAGGATCAAGACAACAAATACTAGGAATATCCTTAAGGGCTATTCATATTTGACACATGCAGTATGAATATAGTGACATTATGATTGTTAGGTGTCAAGGAGAGCCTCATATTATACTTGCCTTAAAGACTTGCTCAAACTTCCTCATATTTTGCTTTTGGTCATCACATTCTGATCTTCAGCGCTCATAAGCGGTTCTCATTCTACTTATAGCAAGCACCACGTATAGGCAAACATACAAGCAACAAATAAAAGCAACTAAGAACCGTGCACCACACAAGATAAAACAATTTACTAAAAGAAAGCTAGGTGGAGCTACGATTAAAAGAACGACTATTGAGAGTTTTATATTATAAAAGTAACATCTATGAGCTTATTTATGTTAACTAAGAAAAAATATGTGAGTAGCATTAATTCAGATTAATCATAACATATTTATTTCAAAAGCCGAGTTAAATCTAATCATATTTTATATGTAAACATATCTCATATTATTTAAGCCATTTAATCTGCAATTTGCAAAGGAAATAAACATGTGATAACATCTATATAAGTCTATTATATGTAGTGTGTTTAAACTAATTAGATTTAGAAACATATAAATTAACATTGAGTAAATTAATCATATTCATATTTGTATACAAAACACCAGAGTAAAAATCTATATTGATTTTAATTATAAAACTAGTTGTAAGCATATTTATCAATTTAATATTCAACTATATATATAAAAAGATGTGACATGAACAACATTAGCACGACTGCGTAAAGCACGTCGACACGAAACTAATACAACTGGAATGACTCGAAACGGACTTAAAACGAATAAACTGCGGAGATTACAAACCAGTGGCAAAACCGTGAATTGCATCATCTTCTTCCTTGTTGCGTGCTGTAGACCAGAACGTGGTGGCCATGGTGGAGACCTTCTGCTGCTCGTGAGGGAGAGGGAGGGGGCCTCGGCTGGGGCTTGTCCAGCCGGCCGGTGGCGGTACCAGGCCGCACGCGGTCCACAGCGGGGCCGGACTTGGCCTGCTCGGCTGGCGCGATGTGGCCAAGCGGGCGGCCGGGCGCATAGCAGGCAGACGGCGGCGCTGCTCCACTAGCGTGAAAGGGCGGGGGCGCGGACGCCACGGCTCCGAGCGGCTGCGGTGTCCGGGGTTGGGGCGCGTCTGGCCCGGGGAGCGAGGTGGTGAGCCGGCCTGAAACAAAGAAGGAGGTGGCGTTCATGGTCGAGCTCGCCGGAATTTCCACCGGAAACAAAGGGAAAACGGTGAAACGGTGATGGATTGAAGCAAGGAAAGATATTACGGCATAGAGAACGACAACAGCTACCTTGTGATGGCAGTGGTCGATGCCGGCATGCGACGGTTTGGCAGGAAAAGATCGCCCAAGAGTTTGCCAGAAAACTAGCTGTGGAAAACTTCGGCGATAGATGTACGGAGCTAGGAGTGGTGGCTCGTGAAAAGGATTTTAGATCTGGAATCAGCGTGTCGAGCACAACACTGGCATATATATAACTAGATGAATTTCTCGCGCGTTGCTGTGGGTAGTCAGGAGAAAATACAAATGAGTAAGCTTCCGTAAATAAAAGGGCAATAAACAGTTCAGCTACTCCATTCCTAATAAATGCATTTTAGTGTTTTATATGATAGTGGGGGTGGGGCTCTCGTGATGACGTGCCTTCACGAAATTGCAGAGAAATAGGATAGTGGGGTTTACTTTTATAAGATAGATAGATGATAGGGTTTAAGGTCGGTGGAAAAACAAGATATTTATTATTTTTGGAATTAAATAATTTCATGAATAAAATAATTTTAGAAAAATCCAGAATTGATATTTAGGTCGTGAAAAATACTCCAAAAGCTTCGAAAATTTGAGAGAAATTCTCTGAGACATTTTGGAACATGAGGAACCTAAATAAAGTATTTGGAGCTCATGAAAAAAATATCTTGGAGCATCTAAAAATTCGATTATGCTCCCAGAAAAGTGAGGAAAAAGATCTAGAGTAAGCCAAAAAAATTCATGGGAAGTTTTGATAGATTGATGGATGATGAACTCAAAGGAATGATTTGGAGGAGAAGATGAGGATCTTGGGATACTCCATACGAAAAGTTTAATATCGAGAAAGTAGGGATTTAAATACTGAAAAAGACAGAGACAAGTCAAAGAAAAATAAACGACTTACTAAACGTGTTTTGAAAAATTCTACTCACTCATAACACTAAGTCAAGCAACAAGCAAATATCACATCATCCAAAAGCCCATCAAATTAATTTAGAAAATTTGGAAAACCATACTTTTTTGTATCTTATAAATTGGACCTTGACAGGTTTTATACTAATATTTAAACCATTTATTTTATTTAGTGTTTTCTATTCATAACCCAAAATTAGAATTTTTTGGGTGTGACAATTATTGTCGGGTACCACGATTAGGGGTACCCAAATTAAGGCAAAAGCCCACCACTAATCAAGCGCCCAATCTCCCCCTTTAAGGGAAATAATCGACAGAAGAAGACCCATGGGCCAAATCTCCCCTTGTTGGGCCTCCAGCAAGCCGCGAGAGCATATCAGTCCGTGTCCCCGCCTCGTTCGAGGCCTCCCACAGGGGGGTCTCGGGGCACCTCCGATTCACCCTAGGCCTCAGTCCTAGGGGTCTCGGACACATGACGACCCTCAACAGTTCTACCACCTCGCCCGAGCCCAGAGGCGGCATTGCCCATCTTCGACTCGTTCGAGGCCGACCTCCGACACCGCTCTCTCATTGGTGCGCTCGAGACCTCCCATGACGTCGCCCATGTTCTCCTGCCTGCCTGACCGGACAGGCCGGGAGTGACCAGGGTCAAATCACCATACCCACCACTGCAACAAGCATGGGGGAGAGCTGCTGACCACTATGCCACCCACGATGGCGCTATACGCACGATTCGTGCGTGTACGGAGTATGGAACGACTCCTCCGGACCACTGTTCCCACGATCAGAGCGAGATCATGCCGCATTTTTCGCCCTCGAGGCCTCAGCCCTCCACGCCAGGTCAAACTACAAGGACCGGAACGCCACGCCGACCACAGGACCAGGTATGACAGGGCGTATCGCTATAATACTAAAAGACAGAAACCACTCCCTCAATAGTGGCACGCCTGCCTCACCATGTAGCAGCAGTGCCAGAAGTACCGACGCCATGCCTCTACAGTGCAGACCACGACGCCACCAGATAAGGGCTCCCGAGGCCTTCGGGCTGCTTCCTCGGCAAGGATCTCCCACACACCAACATCTTGTAACTCTGTACCTCCTTAAGGCTATAAAAGGAGCATGCAGGGACCATTCTAGATGATACGATTAGGAAGAAAACATCACATGATCACATGATCACACAACTCTCCTGGACCTTACGAGGGTTCTAGCAGAGCTGCACACAAGCACACACTCCAGTCACGCCCTAAGACTTGGGAGTCCCTCCCTCTCTCACTCTCACTTGTAACCCCTACTACAAGCACTTCGACTGAGAGACGTCCCATCTTCACGACCAGCCCCAGATGCCACAGACCTCGCCTCGGACCACGAGAACGGCCAGGGTCGCGTCAGAGGTAAGACCCTAACCATGCCTCGGGGCACGTGCTCCCCCTAGGAGACTCCGCCATACAGGCCACTGGCGATGCTTCGGTGGCCGTCCTACTCAACGAATAAACAAACGGCAAGAGAACTTAAAACTACTGCGATTAATTCATTTCATACCGATAGGATAAAAGACACTATGCGTCAATAGAAGATAAACCTAATAATAAAAATAAATAAATAAAAAAGAAGAAAAAGAGCCCTAAGGGGCAGCATCGCGGGGGAGCTCTGCTAGAATCTGCTGGGTGGGGATGAGAGCATCACAGACTGCCCCCGCTGCATTCTGAAGGACGGTGTGCTCCCTGGTCTCGGCATCTAAGGCCGTCTGCAGCACGACAGAGGCCGTGGTGGCGTCGGTCAGATCTTTCTCCAGGCCTACTCCAAACAAAAAGGGATAAGGAGATAAGTACTAGAAATGATAATTAAACTCTAGGGATAAAGTGAAAGAATATCACCTTCCACTTTATGCTTCCATTGCAGGATCTCCGCACGAGCCGCCTCAGTCATTTGGACGGCCTGAGCTATAGCGCCTGCTTTCAGCTCAAGCTCCGTCTTCATCTCCGCTAGCTCGGTGTGGAGACCTCGGGTAGTGGCGGCCTCGTGATCTGCGTCGGCCCTCAAGGCATCTCGCTCGTTGCTTACTTGAGCGAGTCTCTGCTCTAACCCCTGTGTCTTCTTTGTGAGGGAAGTAGCTTCCTTATGGGCCGTGGCCAACTCCTCCTTCAGATTAGAGAAACACATGCGGAGGTCCGCCGCCTCTGCGCTCCGCTTGGCCAGCAACTCATTCTCCTAGGTGAGGGACTCCCTCTGCTGGACCAACTGAGCCTGGAGACCTTCGTCTTGGCGGAGACGCTCGGCCTTGGCGCGGGACCTCACTTTCAGCTCCTAAAGCAAAAAAGAGAGTGTTCTAGGGACCCTCACAGGAAAAGGAGGAATGGCCGCAGAAAAATAAAGAGGGACTCACCTCGACGGCTTGGGGTAGGTCTTCGGTAAGGATGTGGAGTAGCATCTGCAGAGACCGCCCGACTAGATTCCTGAACCACTCGAGGACCGTCCAGTGCGCTTCCTCCTCCTCCTCAGGGCTGCCCACAAAGACAGGTACCGGGACAGTCTGCGGACCGGCCTCGAAGCGAACGAGCGCCAGGTTCCCCTCGACCTCCGGCCCTTCCGGTGCACCCAGGGGGCCATCTCCGCGGTGCTAGACGTCTCGGCATCCATCACCGCCTTCCCATGCGGCCTAGGGGGCTCGTCCAAGGAGATAGTATGAACCTCGCTCTCCTCGCCGCGGCCCCCGGCTGATTCTCCAGCTGAGACGACGTCAGGGCCGCTTCCGTCGCCGCTCTCTCTGTTACAGAGGGTGCCCCGTGCTTGTCAGCCTCGCCGGTCTCGGCCATCGTGGCCTCATCGGTCTAGGTCAGCGTGGCCGTTTCACCCACGGTGACCCTCTCGGCCTCCTACTGCTTGGCGGTCTCGGCCCCGGAGCTGGCCTCCTTCTGTGCGACCTGTGCCGCCTCAGAAACATGAACTGAGGCGGCTCCGTGCTGTAGGGCGGACCCAGCAGCGGCCACCCACTGGGCCACCCGACCAGCCTCGCCAGGAGAAGAGAGAGAGCCCCTGACTTAAGCACCTTATGGGGCGCCAAGGGGGGCACCCTAGCCCTCTGGCGCATGCTGCGGGGATAAACCGAGTAAGTCGACCGTGAGAAAGAGAAAAAGGCCACAAGGGAACACAAAACACCACGCCGCATGTACCTCGATCGAGGGAAGATGATCTTCCTCTTCTTTGTCACCGTGACGACCGCCGTGGCCGTCCCCTTCCCCAATTCCTGTCACTAGGGTGGCAGTGGCGGTGGCAGTGGCGGGATGACAGAAGCCCCTGCCGCTGAAGACCCCAGGTCAGGGCACACCGAGGTGCCTGGAGCCGAAGGCCGCCCCCCGGTAGCCGAGGCCACCTACTCGGTTGTTCGAGGAGGGGGCGAAGGCATCTCTTCGGAAGGAGATCTGCCCGCCACCCCCGCCTCGGGCGCCACAGCCGATGCCCCAGAAGGAGTAGTCCTCGGCACCGAGGTGTCTCCCCCTCCTACTGGGAGTGTCAAGCTCCGCTCAGGCCTCTCAGGCCTTGGTGCCTGGGAGGAAGTTCCCCGCAACACCAGCATCTCGCCAGGCCAAAGGGGCCAGGCCCGCGCCCTCTCCTCCAGAAGTGCCGAGCTCCCTGGGAGCCTTGGTCCCCCGACAGGAGCACCTGGTGAGGGCATCTTGCTACCAAGGCCTCGTGCCTCCACCGCCTCATCAGAGGAGGTTCCGAAGTCGTCGCCGTCCGATTCCGGTTCTGACGGCGACTCTTCCCGGGGAAGCTCATCGTGCGCCTGCTGTCGCCGGCGCTTCTCGAGGGCTTCTCTCGCGCGAACATCCTCATTGCGCTTCTTCTTCGCCGTGTCCTTTTTCCGCTTCTGCCCTTCGGCGAAGAGCCGGTTCTGCTCCTGCCGTCCCTGGTCCTCCGGAACTAGGGGCTCGGAGTCTCTCACCACCAGCCCCTAATAACGGAACGACATCAGTAATGGAAGAAGAAACTGGTGGAGAACATAGGAAACATCAGAGGATTTATCATACTCACTAGGGAGATGTATCCCCAGGTAGGACGCATCTGGACGCGGTTCAACTCAGCTGCGGTGAACCCTGCCACCACTGTGTACGCCACCCTCCTGGAGACTTCAATCGTCGAGAGGGAGGCATCGGACATCCAACACCCCTCCAACGGCGCTCCCTCTGCCATCTCATCCAAGTGTAGCCGCCGCGCCATCAGTGGAAGCACTCGTCGCGGGTGAAAGGCAGCGATGACCCCGGCCGCAGTAAGGCCACCATCCCGCAGCCTCCTCAGGGCGTCGAGCAATGGCTGTAGCTTGGGCTACTCGGGAGCGGGGGCACCCCATCTCCACTTCTCGGGCCTTTTCGTCATGATGCGACCCGTGTAGGGAGGCAGTCGGCCATCGTCGTTACGGAGATAGAACCAACCCTCCTGCCATCCCCTGTTGGACGACGTGAGCTGGGCGGGGATGTATAGGTTCTACCGCTCCTGGCGCACCTGCAGGGTGCAGCCGCCGGCCCTCACCATCTTCCGGGGACCTTCGCCGTTGGCCGCCTTGGTGAAGTGCTCCGCCTTGAAGAGGTGGAGCCAGAGATCCCAATGGGGAGGAACACCCAAATATCCCTCGCCATTGTTCGCCTAAACGGTCGTTTAGTCCGTTTAAACACCGTTTAAACGGTAAACAGAAGTCAGCCGTGTTGTTTAGGCCCTAAACGGTGAATTAAACAGTTGGACCATTTAAACCCGTTTAAACCATTCAATCTCGTCTAAACGGTCTAAACAAAATCAGATTAAACGTGATTAAATGAACTATACAACCATTTTATCCATAATTAAGTGAATTAAAGGACTACGTCTATCACAATCAACATGAAACTAATTAACATTGTAATTATATGAAGTGTTGTGGGATTTAGATTTCTTCCAACAAGATTATTTTTTAGAATATTTGATTTTTACATTTGTAAATATGTATGGGTTCTAGCAAATTTTATTTTTACCTACATAAATATGTATATTTTATTATTATTGTACAAAACCGTTTAGGTCATTTAACTCCGTTTAAACGGTCTAAATGCTAAACGAAGGGTAACTGACTGTTTACCGTTTAGCGTTTAGGAAAACATTGTCCCTCGCAGACGGCGGTGAAGATAGCCACCTGCGAGATAGAGTTGGGATTAAAGTTCTGAAGTTCCACCCCGTACCAGACAGGCAGTGCTCGCAGGAATTGACTTGCCGAAATCCCTAGCCCCCGCTCATGGAACGCCGTTAAACTAAGGACATAGCCCGCGGGCGGATTCGGCGCATCAACTTCCGCCCCTGGCGCAATCCACTCTGGTGCGGCGGCGTTAGTGACGGGGCGAAGAAGACCCTCCTCCACGAGCTCCTCCAACCTCTCCTGGGTCATGGATGAGCGTCTCTAGGGCTCCATCGGCAGAGTAGGGGGAGCCATGAGATGCGTGGAGGCGTCGAGCGATGCTGACGAGGTTGGTCTTTTTTTCCTTTTTCTCTCTCCTGCTTCGGCTCTCCTTGTTTGGGGCCGCGGCATGGGAACGAGGAAGGCAAGAGCGATTGATGGGGAAGGGAAATGTAGCGCCCACCGCACACTTATGTAACCAGAACGGGAAGGTGAACAGACGAAACCCCAAGAGACAAATGAATCTAGCGCATTTACTTCCTTTTTTCTCGGTAACTGCATAGACACCCACGCCACATTAACTGCACCTACCCGCGGGCGAAACGTCCCATCCGGCCACGGCCTCTGTGGCAACCACTTCACCTCCCCGAAAAAGTCACCTAAAAAGGTGCGCCCGTCTTCCGCATACAGCAGGTAACAAACCCTTTCGCTAGATTCCGTTCCCAAGACCGGGCATGAGTCGCCCAGTGGGATCCCATCAGAGGAAGGCTCCGAGCCCTCAGATCCTATTAGATGGGTCTGAGACCCAATGGACAACCCTCCGGCAACCTAGAAAACAGCCAAAGACCAAGCCCAATAGTTCCAAGGCGCCCCAAGCCACCCTAGGACCCCCATAGGCGTCGACCAGTGGGATCCTATAGGAGGGAGGCACCGAGCCCTCAGAGCCCATCAGACGGCTTCGAGACCCACTGAACGACCCTCGGGTAACCTGGGCAAGCCTTTGACAAGCCTCTCGCCGATTGGCAGAGGCTCGGGGGCTGCCTTTGTGCCACCAACGACGCTTTGAATCCGCACTCTACTCCAAAACAAGACCTTGGAAGCATACCCTATAATTCCAAGGCCTCGGGGGCTACACCCGCCGAGTGCGCTGGCGCGCACCCACCAGAAAAAGGCACCCAATGCCAGCCGATGGCACGAAACTCAGCATGAGTCAACTTAGCTCTTAGCCAACGTACAACCTCTGAAGGAGTACACCTACTCCTCCACAGGCTCAGGGGCTACACCCGGTGGGTGCGCTCACACGCGTCCCCCGGAAAAAGCAACCAAATAAGCCAAGGCCTCAGCAGCGACTGGGCCAAATCCCGGCAAAAAGCATAGCCAACGTACAGCCTCTGAAGGAGTATCCAACTCCTCCACAGGCTCGAGGGCTACTGTCGGGTACCATGATTAGGGGTACCCAAATTAAGGCAAAAGCCCACCACTAATCAAGCGCCTGATCTCCCCCCTTTAAGGGAAATAATCGACAGAAGAAGACCCATGGGCTATATCTCCCCTTGCTGGGCCTCCAGCAAGCTGCGAGAGCAGATCAGCCAGTGTCCCCGCCTCATCCGAGCCTCCCACAGTGGGGTCTCAGGGCACCTCCGATTCGCCCAAGGCCTCAGTCCTGGGGGTTGCGGACACAGGACGACCCTCAACAGTTCTACCACCTTGCCCGAGCCCAGAGGCGGCATTGCCCATCTCCGACTCGTCCGAGGCCGACCTCCGACGCTTCTCTCTCATTGGTGCAATCGAGACCTCCCATGATGTCACCCACGTTCTCCTGCCCGCTTGACCAGACAGGCCGGGAGTGACCAGGGTCAAATCACCATACCCACCACTACAACAAGCATGGGGGAGAGCTACTGATCACTATGCCACCCACGACGGCACTATATGCACGATTCGTGTGTGTACGGAGTACGGAACGACTACTCCGGACCACTATTCCCACGATCAGAGCGAGATTGTGCCACATTTTCCGCCCCCGAGGCCTCGGCCCTCCACGCCAGGTCAAACTGCAAGGACCGGAACGCCACGCCGGCCACAGGACCAGGTATGATGGGGCATACCGCTACAATACCGAAAGACAGAAACCACTCCCTCAACAGTGGCACGCTGTTGACGGTTCTTAAGTATCAATTTTAATTATCCAATAAATAAGGAAAAGGACCTATATGCAAGCAACACCTAGAATTAGGGTTTGATCTGACAGAATTTCACGAGTTTTGTTGTTTATCTGTTTCTGCAGGGGGTTATCAGGAAATACAAAGGAAAGGCCCACACGTCGGAATTACATAGAGATATTAACGTGTTCACCGATTTTCTATCATCTAGAAGACTCCAGAAGCCACGGGATCGAACGGGAGGCCGAACGGGCCCGGGACCAGGGCGCCCGCCCTGGACCCTGGGGCGCCCGCCCTAGGTCTGCAACCAATCAGGATGAGTCTCGCGGATTATGCCCCACCGACCTAAAGGATCAAGGAAAACCGTGCGATTAATGTCGGTTTGATCCGACGGCCCAGGTTCACTTGAAGGGACTATATAAGCAGGACCCCTGGCCCCTGGAGAGGAGAATCCAAGTCCATTATTTTCATATTTTCCAAAGAGGATTCAGAGAGAGAGGTTCCCTTAGGGTTCCCACCTCATTAGGGCTTAGCATCCAATGTGAGATTAGACTTAGTTCTTCTAGATTGAGAGAGATAGAGTGGAGGTATAGATCGAAGGAAGCCCGGCCTGTCGGTGACTACTTCGAGGTTGTACCTGCAGGATCAAGTTCTCCTAACCCGAGGCTTGCTCCTAGGATTCTTTAGTATTTCGACTTCTAAATTCTAGTAAGTTCTTTGTTTTATTGTTCTTTGGTTTATGAGTTTACTTTAATCTCTTCGCGTAGAGTTTAGAGTAATCATCTCTAGCGTAAATGAGGTGTTTGGGCTAGGATACTCATAGATATCCCCTGTCTAGCCGGACCGTGGTAGTAGCGAGGAACGTGACATTTCCGTAGCTACCTTTATATTCCATATCCCGTTAGCAGGATCGATAGGGTTTATAGGTGCGGGTCGAACATCCTTTGAGGTGTCTAGATTCCGTGAGCCTCCCCAATAGAGCAGTAGATCATCCTTACCAAGGTTAGAACGAGAGTGCAGTTGCAGTCTTCTCTATACATCGCTCACATCAAATCACAGTGGTTGTAGCCTAAAGGTTAGTAGTAATAGATTTGGTTAGTCAGATGCACGCTTTCTCCTAGAGGTAAAAAAATAAATACGATACTCTGGATAACATCCCGGGTGAAGTGCTCACCGATATCCGTGCGCTTGCGGATCATTTCCTAATTGCGTTACCAAATATCAACAAGCATTTCTGGCGCCGTTGCCGGGGAGAAAGACGGTTTGCTGAGATAACCTTGAATCTTACTACTAGCTTGTACCTATACTTTTATCTTTCTTTATCTTTTTATTCCTTATCTTTTCTTTATTCTTACCTTATGGAGAACCAAGATTCTAAATCAATCTATCAATTTGCAACACCTTCGGAAACTGACCTTTTACCATGGGAGTCATCACAGCCTATCCAAACATCCCAGTACAGGTTAAGTTCAAGGTTAATTGCCATGATTGAGAACCTATCCTTTTCGGGAAAGGAAGACGAAAATCCTTACCTTCATATTAGAGATTTTGAGCAAACATGCGATTGTCTTCGCATTGAAGGCATTTCGGATAAGACTTTACGTTGGAAGCTTTTTCCTTTTTCCTTAAGAGGAGAAGCTAGACGATGGTATAGTCAGAAGGTAAGTCAACAACGAGGTGAATGGGGAGTCTTACGAGCCAACTTCTGTTTAGATTTTTATTCCCTCGATCGTATCGCCGACCTTAGACTCGAAGTTCTATCTTTTAAACAAAAAGAAAATGAAACTTTGGGAAAATCCTGGAAACGTTTTTCTGATCTTTTAGAATCTGGTCCAAAACTCAATATTGAAGACCCTATTCTCCTTTTTCATTTCTTTCGAGGTCTTCAGAAAGATCATAAACAAATGCTACATACAATGTCTAGAGGTTCTTTCTTTCGTATCCCTACTGATGAAGCTAGAGCGATCCTAGATAGAATCCTAGAAGCTGAGATGGATAATACCCTCCATGATGAAACCTACGAAGCCGAAGTAGACACTCTGCCGAATTCTTCACCTACTTCAGCTATCCCAAGTTTTGAGCCACAAAAGGAAGAAATTCCACCACCTGATTTCATGCTGGATATAGAATCCGATCTTTTTGGCGATTTTGGAAACATTTCAAACTACCATTCTATAGACAAACCCCAAAGCGGCCATTATAGCATTTGTTTACCAAGTGAATACCAATTGAGAGAGCTTATCTCAGTCATGAGTAGCGAATGGTTGGAGGAGTCATAGCTTTCCTCTGAAGTGATCCGTTTGGATACACCTCCTATCACTATACGCTGTGCTTATGATTCTGATCAATTTGATGCTCTCTATAATCCTGTTGTGGGGATCAATATCATGTCTGAAGCTTTTGCACTTAAATTATTTGGAAAATTAATTTTAACCCCCACAACAAAGTTCATGAAGGAATCTTCGGGACGATTGGTCCCCAGTCTTGGAATTGTGAATGTCCTACCCTTTATGGTAGAAGGCTCCATGATTCATTTGAACTTTTATATCTTTGATACATGGGACTTCGACCTGTTGATAGGACAACCATTTAGAAGACTCCTTTATGAAGGTCAAACTGGAAAGCTACACATTTCTTTTGGAAAGGATTTTAAATTCCCTATGGCAATTTCTCACTCCTTGAATAATAAGATCGAGTCATCTCTTTTGCCTGATCCTATGGAAGAGGTAAAAGCTGCGTCTCTAGAGCTTTTAAATGAATCAGACTTAGAAGAAGAAGCCCCTTTCTTCATAGAAGAGGAAGCTGAACCTTCTGAACCTGAACCTTTAGATGAGTTTGCAGAAACACCCAGACCTCCTATAGAGCTTAAAACTTTACCACCCGGTCTTATCTATGCTTTCCTAAACAATAATCCAGAGTTTCCTGTGATCATTAGTAATAAACTCACTCAGGAACAAACTCTGCGATTAATGACCGTTTTAGAAAAACATCACTCAGTCTTTGGCTACTCACTCCAAGATCTTACAGGAATCAGTCCTATGATTTGCACCCATCGCATTCCGATAGATCCTTCTGTTTCACCTTCTCGGGAACCCCAACGTAGACTCAACAACGCGATGAGAGAAGTAGTTAAAAAGGAAGTTATAAAGTTGCTGCATGCAGGGATTATATATCCTGTGCCGCATAGTGAGTGGGTGAGCCCTGTTCAAGTTGTGTCTAAAAAGGGAGGCATGACTGTTGTTACAAATGAGAAGAACGAGCTAATTCTGCAACGCACCGTCACAGGGTGGCGGATGTGCATTGACTATAGAAAACTGAATAAAGCCACGAAAAAGGATCACTTTCCTTTACCTTTTATAGATGAGATGTTAGAGCGGTTAGCGAACCATTCGTTCTTCTGTTTCTTAGATGGATATTCAGGGTACCACCAGATCCCGATCCATCCTGATGATCAAAGCAAAACCACTTTTACCTGTCCATACGGAACTTATGCTTATCGTAGAATGTCTTTTGGGCTATGTAATACACCAGCTTCTTTTCAAAGATGCATGATGTCTATATTTTCTGATATGATTGAAGAGATTATGGAAGTTTTCATGGATGATTTTTCTGTTTATGGAAAAACTTTTGATAATTGTCTTGAAAACTTAGACAAGGTTTTGCAAAGATGCAAAGAAAAGCACTTAGTCCTTAACTAGGAAAAATGTCATTTTATGGTTAGGAAAGGAATAGTTCTAGGACACCTAGTGTCTGAAAGAGGTATTGAGGTAGATAAAGCTAAAATTGAAGTAATAGAACAACTACCTCCACCTGTGAATATAAAAGGAATTCGAAGCTTTCTTGGTCATGCTGGTTTTTATCGCAGATTCATAAAAGATTTTTCATTTATTGCTAGACCACTCACTCTTTTGCTAGCCAAGGATGCTCCTTTCGAATTTGATGATGCATGTTTAAAAGCTTTTGAATTATTAAAGAATGCACTCATGTCTGCACCAATCATTCAACCCCCTGATTGGTCGTTGCCTTTTGAAATTATGTGTGATGCTAGTGATTATGCTGTGGGGGCAGTTTTGGGGCAAACAAAAGACAAGAAGCATCATGCAATTGCTTACGCCAGTAAAACTTTGACAGGAGCTCAACTTAATTATGCAACCACTGAAAAAGAGCTTCTGGCTGTTGTCTTTGCCATTGATAAATTTAGATCTTACTTAGTAGGAGCTAAAATAATTGTTTACACTGATCATGCTGCATTAAAATATTTGCTCACTAAAAAAGATGCTAAACCTCGCCTAATTAGATGGATCTTGTTACTCCAAGAATTTGACTTAGAAATAAAAGATAAAAAGGGAGTAGAAAATTCTGTTGCTGATCACTTGTCTAGAATGCACTTTAAGGATCCACAGGAAACACCCATTAATGATTCACTCCGGGACGACATGCTCTATGGAATCAACAGGTCTAACCCCTGGTATGCAGATATTGTTAATTTTATGGTTTTAGGGTATGTACCACCAGGAGCGAACAAGAAGAAGCTTATTCAAGAAAGTCGTTCACACATATGGGATGAGCCATACCTCTTCCGAGTATGCGCTGATGGCTTACTCAGAAGGTGTGTGACCACTGAGGAAGGGTGGAAGATCATCGACAGATGCCATTCATCACCATACGGAGGTCATTATGGAGCATTCCGTACACATTCAAAGATCTGGCAATGTGGATTCTATTGGCCTACAATGTATGAAGACACAAGGCAATATATCAGAAGATGTGGGCCATGTCAAAGGCACGGAAACATAAATACAAGAGATGCTATGCCACTCACCAACAACCTTCAGATTGAGCTCTTTGATGTTTGGGGAATAGACTACATGGGTCCATTTCCTCCATCAAAGAAGTGTGAATTCATCTTGGTGGTAGTTGACTACGTCTCCAAGTGGGTAGAAGCACTACCTTGCAAGCGTGCCGACAATATTAATTCAAAGAGGATGTTTGAAGAGATTATATTTCCAAGATTTGGAGTCCGTAGGGTGGTGATAAGTGATGGGGGATCACACTTCATCGACAAATGCTTTGAGCATTATCTAGCAAAACATGGAATCCGTCACAACGTTGCTACCCCATATCATCCTCAGACAAGTGGCCAAGCAGAGACTTCCAACAAGCAAATCAAGAACATTCTTCAGAAAACAGTAAATGAGATGGGAACAGCATGGAAAGAAAAGTTACCCGATGCACTCTGGGCATACCGGACAACATACAAGACCCCAATTGGAATGACCCCATACCAATTGGTGTACGGGAAGACTTGCCACTTGCCTGTTGAACTAGAGTTCAAAGCACACTGGGCCATAAGAAGATGGAATATGGACCTAGATGTTGCTGGAGATCATAGAAGAATGCAACTATCAGAATTGGAAGAATGGCGAGAGAAAGCATATCACAATTCGAAGATCTACAAAGAAAGAGTCAAAAGATGGCATGACAAGAGGATCAAGAAGAAGGAGTTCTCACCCGGAGATAAGGTATTACTTTTTAATTCTAGGGTGAAGCTTTTCGGGCATGGAAAACTCCGGAGTAAATGGGAAGGACCATACAAGGTAGTCAATTCATCATCCCACGGAGCTATTACACTTCAAAACGACGAAGGTACGTTATTCAAGGTAAATGGTCAACGTCTTAAATTATTTTTAGAACCCAATAAAGAATTAGAAGAAATAGACGTGATCCATTTTTACCTTCCGATGGAGAATTAAAGCCCGACCTTTTTAATCTGACGTTTTTGGGCCACGTATATATTTTTCAGGATAAAAATACTTCTAGAAACACGCTCGAGCAAGCGGGCCCGCAGAGGAGGCAGGCCCAGGGCGAGCGCCCTGAGGATGAGGGCGGGCACCCTGCCCTGGTGTCCCCTCGGCCCCGGCCTCTTCCGACGTGCTTTCCTCATCTATGGTTATCTAGAAAATTTCGCGAATGGGTTATTACGCACGCCCGGCAGCGGGATGGATCTATGGAAACCCTAGAGGCACTTTTTGACCCCTATATAAACAGACCCCTGACGTCAGCTTTCAACACCAATTCATTCAATCCTTCTCTCCTCCTCAATTAGAGCTTGTCTAGTTCCTTACTTCTCCAATGGCCGACAAGACCCACCGCAACTGGGAGATCGTCCCTTACGACCTCAACCGCAAGCCCAAGGATGACCCCGACGCCTACGTCCCGGCCAACACAGAGCGACAGCTAGCAGCCCCACCATCAAACCAGCGCAGCTCAATCTCATCCTACTACGCCCAACTAGTTCTTACTGCACCACCGTAGCCCCTTCTTCTCAAGGGACCGTCGTCCAAGCAAGAAGCCATCGTCAAGGTACCAGCCGGCACGAAAATCCTGCCACCTAAACCCACTGAGCGGGTTGTAGGCGTCAAGACCAACCGGAGTGGCGAGATCAGCAGCGTCCACTACACTATGGAGAAGGAGAGGCCCCGCTTCGAAGGAGTTAGGACAGCAAAAGTTCGCTTCATCCCACCAAAGGAAGCTCCTAAGCACGCTCTCAATTCGTTTGAGACAGCACCGAAGCGCCGCAGGACCATAGCAGATGTGGATGAGGACATCAGGACAGCAAATAGACATATTATGGAACTTCAGTCCACAGTTAGCTCCCTTAGTAGGCAGGTCTCTAACCTGAACACTACTGTGCTCGCGCTTAAACGTGACCTTTCTGATGCCCTTGCTAGGATCAGGGATTTAGAGCAACACTGAGCTATCTAGATTAGACCTTGAGGCAGTGTGTCTTAGTCTTCATCATTAGATTCAATTAGATTCAATTCAGTTTAGATTAGTTCGCTTCATTAGTCAGTGTAATAAATGTCTCAAGACAAATAAAGATTATTATTATTATGCCTCGTGTATCTCCACTTTATTTTTATGCAAGAAAGCAGGAAACAAGTATGGGGGAATCCCCCCGACATGGTAAATGCACTTCGATTGCACCACTCCACGATTCAGGTACATACTCTGCACGCTTTATTTACATATATACAAATACATATTGGGCTGTGTAGAATATTGTTCCTAACATGATAATTTAAAAAGACAAAAATATTTTTAATCATGATCAATCTCACTCTGTGATATTTCTGAAAACCTGTATTTATTGAAAATCATTTTAAAAACCATGTGTTACTTAAGTCATTGTGGAATGTGAGATGGTAGAATATGAGTATCTTATTCTTAAAATCTTTGTCGCTTGGAGATTTTCTTTTCAAAAACTTCAAAAATACAGCTACCATCCTCAATATTTTATATGCCTGATAAACCTAAAAATATTAATTTGCTTTGTATTGAGTTTGTGCAAAATGAGTTAGACCCTTGTTGAGAGATTTATCATGCTCCCAAGATCAAGACATTTTTATTCAGAAAGATTCACTCTTCTGAAGTATTATTGCATTAGAGGCATGGGCTATGCAAAAATATATTTCGAGGAAATAAAAAGGAGCAAGTGCTCGACAACCTCACAGAAAAATGGACAAGTGTCCGGAAGTAGAATTAGGGGTACCTCAGTATCCACCTGAAAAAAAATGAGATGATAAAAATATATATGGTAAAAAAATGATAGCCCATGGTCCCTCTAATAAGCAATATGCTAGTAAGAGTTGACAAGTTTTAATTTTCAAAGTCTTTGATCTAAGAGTATGGCATTCCTCTCCTCGGATCCCGTTTTGACCCAGGCAATATATGCAAAGTAAGTATGCTTGAGAATTTCTACAAATTAAAACAGCCTCAGTGAGATATACAAAAGATAAATGAGTGATCTGAGAGCCCCTATGAGGATAAAGGTATGCTAAGTTTTCTATTCAAAAATATATAAAAACTCCAAGTGACAGGGTTGAGAAGAAAAAAGGATCTCTACTTCAACCATATATTTCCCTGACTACAGTGCACAGTGGACATTCACAACACCCTGCAAGTATAAAAAGAATGCTTTACAATGTTTCAACCCCAGTTATTTTTCTGAACCATCCTTTTCTCGAGGACGAGTAAAAGCCTAAGTATGGGGGTGTTTGTTGACGGTTCTTAAGTATCAATTTTAATTATCCAATAAATAAGGAAAAGGACCTATATGCAAGCAACACCTAGAATTAGGGTTTGATCTGACAGAATTCCACGAGTTTTGTTGTTTATCTGTTTCTGCAGGGGGTTATCAGGAAATACAAAGGAAAGGCCCACACGTCGGAATTACATAGAGATATTAACGTGTTCACCGATTTTCTATCATCTAGAAGACTCCAGAAGCCACGGGATCGAACGGGAGGCCGAACGGGCCCGGGACCAGGGCGCCCGCCCTGGACCCTGGGGCGCCCGCCCTAGGTCTGCAACCAATCAGGATGAGTCTCGCGGATTATGCCCCACCGACCTAAAGGATCAAGGAAAACCGTGCGATTAATGTCGGTTTGATCCGACGGCCCAGGTTCACTTGAAGGGATTATATAAGCAGGACCCCTGGCCCCTGGAGAGGAGAATCCAAGTCCATTATTTTCATATTTTCCAGAGAGGATTCAGAGAGAGAGGTTCCCTTAGGGTTCCCACCTCATTAGGGCTTAGCATCCAATGTGAGATTAGACTTAGTTCTTCTAGATTGAGAGAGATAGAGTGGAGGTATAGATCGAAGGAAGCCCGGCCTGTCGGTGACTACTTCGAGGTTGTACCTGCAGGATCAAGTTCTCCTAACCCGAGGCTTGCTCCTAGGATTCTTCAGTATTTCGACTTCTAAATTCTAGTAAGTTCTTTGTTTTATTGTTCTTTGGTTTATGAGTTTACTTTAATCTCTTCGCGTAGAGTTTAGAGTAATCATCTCTAGCGTAAACGAGGTGTTTGGGCTAGGATACTCATAGATATCCCCTGTCTAGCCGGACCGTGGTAGTAGCGAGGAACGTGACATTTCCGTAGCTACCTTTGTATTCCATATCCCGTTAGCAGGATCGATAGGGTTTATAGGTGCGGGTCGAACATCCTTTGAGGTGTCTAGATTCCGTGAGCCTCCCCAATAGAGCAGTAGATCATCCTTACCAAGGTTAGAACGAGAGTGCAGTTGCAGTCTTCTCTATACATCGCTCACATCAAATCACAGTGGTTGTAGCCTAAAGGTTAGTAGTAATAGATTTGGTTAGTCAGATGCACGCTTTCTCCTAGTGGTAAAAAAATAAATACGATACTCTGGATAACATCCCGGGTGAAGTGCTCACCGATATCCGTGCGCTTGCGGATCATTTCCTAATTGCGTTACCAAATATCAACACACGCCTGCCTCACCATGTAGCAGCAGTGCCTGAAGTACCGATGCCATGCCTCTATAATGCAGACCACGACGCCACCGGATAAGGCCTCCCGAGGCCTCCGGGCTGCTTCCTTGGCAAGGATCTCCCACACACCAACATCTTGTAACCCTGTACCTCCTTAAGGCTATAAAAGGAGCATGTAGGGACCATGAGGACATGATCAGGAAGAAAACATCACACGATCACACGATCACACAACTCTCCTAGACCTTGCGAGGGTTCCAGCAGAGCTGCACACACGCACACACTCCAGTCACGCCCTGAGACTTGGGAGCCCCTCCCTCTCTCACTCTTGCTTGTAACCCCTACTACAAGCACTTCGGTGTAAGATAATACAGATCTCTCACCCCCCACTGGACGTAGGGCATTCTTCGGCCCGAACCAGTATAAATCGCCTGTGTTCTTCTTGCACACCATCCGGACCCTCGACGCGTAGACACTCATTACTCGTGGGTGCTAGGACCGCCATTTCTTACACCGACAATTATGTTTCTAGCCTACTCACAAATTTTTGCACCCTAGTTCCAACCCTATGCTAGTATGGCAATGCTAAGAATGTAAACACATGAAAGTAATTGTATAAATGTAAATGCTCAAAATAAAGAGAAGTTAGGAACACGGTAATGTTTTCCTGAGGTATCGGTGACAGAGAGTCAACACTCCCCACTAGTTCTCATTGGACCAACTGCGCAAGGGTATAGTTCCCCCTCGATCCAAGCAAAGACCAAGTGCATGTTCCAAGGAACTAGCCATTGCCCCTCCACTCATAGAAAACATGAGCATCGGACCTATCCGGTGCAGTCCTGGTCTGGGACCAGACATGTCAGGTGAGGCTCTAATGGCTAGTTCTGACAACTAGTGGTTATTATATGGCGTGTCCGATGGGCAAGTTCGGTGCTCACCGAACACCTTTGGTGAGTGCAAGCTGCTGAGTTACCATTTGCAATGCTCTCTGGTAGAATGTTGTGGTGCACCACTGGACACGTCCGGTGAGTGCATCAACATTGTGCACGCGCATACTACAACACAGGGCCACTTGTCCGGTGCACATGTACCGGACACCAATGTGCCGGCCCTAATTTTCAACATAAAACTACACACGTCCGGTGCCCCACCAAACAGGTCCAGTGCATGCAGAGCACCATCAACTCATCCAATTCAAACACTCTTTCATCCAATTCAAGCACTCTTTGACTTGGCTTTTGTTTACAGGGCAAACCTAGTAAAACGGTGACAATGTTATCTTTTGTGTTCTGTCAGCAGCTTGGGGAAGCCAATCGATTTGATTGGACTAGCTGGTTTATCAACTTAGAGTTAAGGCTAGAACTTTACGGTATATTTGGTTCGTAGGACGAGGTAGGATCATCCCATTCTAGTTTCACGTGTGTGGTTGGCAGCCGAGAAGGGATGAAATAACTACAGATGAGAATATTTCTGTAGATGTTGGACGAACTCATCCTAGAAAATATCTAGAATGCTGCAATCCTGCCTGTGACATGATAATGACAATGGGACCAATGTCGGGATAGAGCCATCCTATTTTTAGAAACTAGGATGGAACCATCCCATTCTAAAAAAAAGAATAATGGAGCCATCCTATCTCACCTCACTCTTCAACCAAGCGTTACCTTAATTTCCCATTATGTGAATCCAAGGATCAGGTATCCAAGTCTTAATTAAGGTGCTAACCATGATTGCCGTCCCCTAATTCACACGTCTCTTCTACTTCCTCAAGTAAGGCTACTAATGCAATGATCACTTTGTTCTAAATATAAGATGTTTAGGTTTTGGTCCTATATCAAACTTTTCTAACTTTAACTTTATAGAAAATATATTAATATCTGTAATACCAAATAAATGCACTATCAAACATATTTTATGGTGGATTTAATGAAGCTAGCTGATGTTTTAATTATGGTGAATTTTTATAAACTTGATCAAAATTTTAGAGAAGTTTCTGCTTCTCCCTAACTGATATGCAATGGTGGTGGTACATAAGGGACATACTCACCCTGTTCGGCTGCTCTTATCAGCACGGCTTATCAGCCGTGGTACAGTGTTTTTCTCTCACAACAAAATAGCCACGGCCGGCTTATAAGCCGTAGAAACAGCCTCTCCGAACAGAGTGACTATAAAATTAAAACAGATAGCTGTGAAGGGAACTGTAATTTTCTATATATATAATATAATAAAGGAAGAGTGTACATTTTGACGACACTGAAAGAACTTTTTCATATATTTTTTTCTACTGTCATGTCCCACATGTGACTTGACTTAAAAAGGTGTAGCCCAATTGGTCGCTTCCCTGAGTGGTGAGTGGATTTCAGTCACCGAAACTTTAGCGGTCCCAACGTGTTTCTGAGTTGCACCAAGCGGGCTGACTACTGCAGAGTCTTTCACCATTTCGTCTTTCGTTCACACTGTCTGCCTGAAACAGAATTGCGCTCTGCCAGTCTGCCGTGATACTCAGGCAAGGCCACAACCACCCTTCGTTGCCGCTTTGCCTATATAAAGCCTGAAAGCTCTGCTGCCCCTCCCGCGTCCATCTCCACCTCCCTCATACAACGCCGCGCGCACTTGCCGGAACGCGCGTGCCCTAGTGCCAGTGGAGAGATTGCACCAGCAGCGGGCCTGCGGCACAGTAATGGCCAATGCCACTGTCCCCGAGTCGCAGCCGCAGGTGCAAGCGGCGCCGGGTGGCCGCAAGGTGGTGGACGAGGTGTCCGGCTGGCTGCGCGTGCTGGACGACGGCAGCGTCGACCGCACGTGGACCGGCCCACCCGAGGTCCTCCCGATGATGCAGCCCGTGGCGCCGTACGCCGTGCCCCGCGACGGGCACACGCTGCACGACCTCCCGGGGGAGCCCAGTTTCCAGATCTACCTCCCCGAGGTCGCCGGCGGCCGCGACAAGGGCGGGCGCCTGCCCGTCATCGTGCACCTCCACGGCGGCGGCTTCTGCTTCTCCCACCCGTCCTGGGTCATGTATCACCACTTCTACTCGCGTCTCGCGTGCGCCGTCCCCGCCGTGGTTGTCTCCGTCGAGCTCCCGCTCGCGCCCGAGCGCCGCCTGCCCGCGCACATCGACACGGGCGTCGCCGCGCTCCGCCGGCTCCGCTCCATCGCGCTGTCGGAGGACGGAGCTCTTGCTGACAAGGCAGCTAAGCTCCTCCGTGAGGCCGCTGACGTCTCCCGGGTGTTCCTCGTCGGCGACAGCTCTGGCGCTAACATTAGCCACTTCGCCGCCGCGCGTGTGGGCCAGGACGGCGCTGGCGTCTGGGCGCCCCTGTGCGTCGCCGGTTGCGTTCTGATCCAGCCAGGATTCATGCGCGCAACAAGGAGCCGATCGGAGCTGGAGGTGGGAGACTCGGTGTTCTTCACGCTGGACATGCTGGACAAGTGCAACGCCATGGCGCTGCCGGTTGGCGCCACCAAGGAGCACCCCTTCACGTGCCCCATGGGTCCGCAGGCGTCGCCCCTGGAGTCCGTGCCGCTCCCGCCGATGCTGGTGGCCGTCGCCGAGAACGACCTCGTCCGCGACACAAACCTCGAGTACTGCGACGCGCTGCGTGCCGCCGGTAAGGAGGTGGAGTGGCTGCTCAACCGTGGCATGGGCCATGCATTCTACCTCAACAAGTTCGCCGTTGACATGGACCCCAGCACAGGAGAGCGGACGCAGGAGCTGATTGACGCCATCGTGAGCTTCATTGCTTGTCACTGAACGCTGAAGTGCAAGAATAATGTAATTTGCCTGTGCTACGCGTGTCCACAATTGACTGAGGTCAACAAATATGTGTCAGCGTCACTGAACGCCGAAGTGCAAAAATGTAATTTGCCTGTGCTATGCGTGTCCACAATTGAGATCAACAGATGTGTGTCAGCGTCACGTCTCGCCTGCACGTGCAACTTGCATTGCGTTTGCCTCTACTGCCCATATCAATGTTTTCTGTAATTGATCCGAAGTTAGAGCATCTCCTGCAACAATACCCCCTCAGAGGCGGAGCTCCCCATACCGCCAGCGAGGAGAACCCCCAGCCCCCTCTTCACTGGCTCTCCAGCCCCATGTCCGTCGCGCAGGCAAGCGATGCCGGCGGCGGCGTGGCGCTGCTTGTCGTAGGGAAGAATGCTGAGAGGAGCGAGAACGCTGCCGCCTGCTGGGCTACGACAAGGCCCATGGACTCGTCAACTCGTGGCCCAACTTTTCGATGCCCTTAATCTCTCCGTGAACATCGCTCATTCCATTCCAGGTGGCAAGCAACAACCTGGTGCCAGCGGACTGGATGAGCGGAGCACGGCCACGGACACGCCCGCGTAAATGGTCGCCTGCAACCTCAAGCAGCTACATTTCTGCCCCACATAAAATTTTGGGCGAGCTCCGCCACTGCCCCTACTAGACCTTAGGAGCGGGCGTTCGTCCGCCCATACACCGCTTCCCGGCATGCTTCTCTGCGTCTTCGTATCTCTCTCAAAAATATCTCACTCCTGTGCTCGCCATCACATGCTGTTGCGCCATGAGCTTGATGTTGCCGTCTTCCCTGTCATGCACCCCATCCCGCACCACGCCTTCTCCGTCGCCGCACCGCGCTCCATACCCCGTTGCGCCCGCTCTAGCTCACTGCGCGCCGCGCCCCGCTCCAGCTCGCTGTGCGTCGTGTCCCTGTTGCTGCATGTCGTGCCTTGTCCCTCGCACGCGCCAAGGTGCTGCCGACACCGCCGTTCTCCACCAAAAGGTCATGGCCACTGTCGACATTGTGGCCGTCGCGACGCGCGATCTCAGCAAGGAGATGTTGTGATGAAAGTACATGTCGCAAGCGCATGTTCCAAGTGTTTCAGATGGTTAAGAGGTATGTTGCAATTGTTTCATATGGATGTTACAAAATTAGATCGGGGATGTTGCACATGTTGCATATGTTACAAGTATTTCAGAGGTTTGTTCAAAATGTTTCATCTGTTGCAGATGTATGTTGCAAGTGTTCTGATCTGGATGTTGCATATGTTTCACACATATGTTGCAGCAATATGTTCCAAATATTTCAGTTGTTTCGGTCTTATGTCGCAGTAAGTGTTTTCATGTTGCAAGTTATAAGTGTTCTATGTAGATGTTGCATATGTTTTACACAGATGTTGCAAATGTATGTTTTAGATGTTTTATTTGTTTCATACATATGTTGCATTCAAGTGTTTCAGGTTGCACGTGTTTCATGTTGTTCGGTGAGTTAGGGGGCGTGGGGCAGTGATGGTGGCACGACACTGGCGCTTGGGAATGGGGGCACGACGAGCTAGGGGCTGACAGACGGGGCGTGCGGCACACCGGTGTCCTGCGAGCGGGGCGTGCTGGGGCTGGGGGTTGGGCACGACGGGGGCGGGTGCGCGTGCTAAGCAGGGAGAACGGCCTCGAATCGAGGCAGACAAGGCGGGCTACGCATGCGAGGCAAGTCGTCCGAACGCGCGGGCGCTGCAACGAGATAGGGTGCACGTGCGGGGCGGGAAAATTAGCGGACGGTGGCAGGCTGCACGGGCGTCCGGACGTCCGGGCGCTAGCACTGCCATTCCCAATTTGGGTAGTGGAGGCAAGAAAAATCTGCTCCAGCAGACCCCTATTAGACCCCCAGATTTTTTGGCCTCTTGTTTCCCTCTCCCACTGTTTATTCCTGTTGGCCCCCTACTCCACTACCAAACTTTTTTTTTCATGTTTCTTCTCTATGCGACTTTTTTTTGCTCGAGCAGGCACCGGTTTCTTCCCCACATCGGTCGCGGCTGGCCTCCCCGACGCGGGCATGCTGCCGGCTTCTTCCCCGCATCTATGCCGCAATGAACGCGGCTAGCCTCCCCGGCGCGGGCGCCGCCGGCCGGATCTAGAGCAGCCTACTCCCCGGTGACTTCCTCCCCGTGTAGAACCTCCTCCGTCCACTTCCCCGCCTAGCGGTGCAGTGCCCTTGCCCGACGCTGTGGCTTGCCCTGACGGCGTGGGCGCGCAGCCTATCCTGGCGTGACAGGTTTGGCCCAGCATGGTGGCCACCAAGCCGACGCGCAGAGCTGGAGGATGGGAGAAGGACGATGACATGTGGGTCACACACTCAGCTCGGCATGGGCCATGCCCGTTAAGACACGACCCATCAGGTGCCGGGACGGCATGACATGGGCCCATGCCTACGAAGGCATGGGCCTTTAGGTGTCGGGCAGGCATGGCATGTCTGGCTTAGCGGGCCATGCCGTGCTTGTCCATGAGCTGCACCTCAGGCATGGGCATGAACCTTTAAGGCTCAGGCCATGTCGGCCCGACGTGCTCTTGCACCCATCAGATCAGCTTTTGTAGTTCCACCCACCTCTGCCGCCCCTGTGTCTTGCGTCGCCACGGCTCATGCTGACAATGCTGCGTCTTCGTTTGCGTGCTACCGGCGATGCGCCACCGCTTCCCGGTCACTTCCTGGTGGTGGGTTGTCTGGGTGCGCGCCTCCACTGCCACCTGATGGGTCGCCGCTTCCCAGTGGGGTAGAATGGTAGGAGGAGCCCGCACAATAGGTTGCGGTTGAGAAATTAGGAGGGAAGTCTCGGCCTCGGCCTCAGCCTCGCGATTGTGGAAAAGGATGAGAGGCTTCCATGAGGGGCGGAAGTTGAGTGGCTAGGGTATAGGAGAATAGGAAGAGGGAGGGATTTGATATAGCCAGGGTTGCCAATCGGGCCAGATCAGCCTGACATGTCATGCTGAGGGAGCATAGGCGTACCAGGGCCCAAAGCGACCCTGGGCACCTGCCTGGGCTCGTCGACAGGTACTGGATGACGTGCGCATGTCAGCACGGGAAAAATTAGCATGGCCTGTGGGCAACTATGCGTGCCAAGAGCACGGGTAGCCGGTCACCCAACTAAGGGTGTGTTTAGTTGGTTAAAAGTGGGTGAAAAGTTACTGTAACACCTTTCGTTTTTATTTGACAAATATTATCCAACCATAAAGTAACTAGGCTCAAAAGATTTGTCTCGCAAAAACCAGACAAACTTAGCAATTAGTTATTTTTTTACCTATGTTTAATACTCCATGCTTGTGTCCAAATATTTGATGTGATGGGTGGAAGAGGAAATATTTTGGGTTTGCATGGGAAGTGAACACACCCTAAAAAGCATGCAAGGCTCCGCATTCGCAGCACCTTAGACTATGTTTAGTTCGCGAAAATTTTTGGATGTCACATCGGATGTTTAATGAGATGTCGGAAGAGATTTTTGGATACTAATAAAAAAACTAATTACATAGCTCGCCTAGAAATTGCGAGACAAATTTATTAAGCCTAATTAATCTGACATTAGCACAGGTGGGTTACTATAGCACTTAAGGCTAATCATAGACTAATTAGGTTTAAAATATTTGTCTCGTGATTTTCAACCAAACTATACAATTAGTTTTTTTCGTTACATTTAGTACTTTGGAAACTAAACCAGCAACAACCGAAGGCGTCACGCTACACAACCGATTTCAGAAATCCTTTTGGCCTGCATCCGCATGACGGGGCGCTCCGCGCTCCTCTGGCCACTAGCGACTAGCCGATGGATCGCTAGAGTTGAACTCGGCTTGTGCATGTACATGTATAAATTCCAATTTGACATCACTGTACTGCACAAAGTGGGTTTGCAACAATCATCTCCGTCCTATTTTACTTGTTCATGATTCTTTTAGTAAGTATGATGCATTTGTTAGTTAACACAAGATGCCAATGGTAGGACTCGATGATTTTCAACATTGACCAGGAACTATTTAGATCACTCGATGAAGATGCCTTCATATATCGACTACATAGATATTTCCTTCAATACACTATTGGACTTTTAGTGGTAACTGGTAAACTAGTAACGCACAGTTAATTTTGGTTTTATATTCATTCAGGCTCTAGAAGATTTCTGGATCCACCGCTGTGACGGAGTGCCTAGGCACGACCCTCTCGTCGTGCTGGACCGACGCGGCCGTACTGAGCCTGGGCCAGGCCGAATCATTAAGCCATGAGCCATGCCCATGGACCTCGGGCCATAATGCCATCTATAGATTTGCCATATACTACTCCGTTCGGAAAAGAGTGACGTTTTTGACTTTTAGACATCGTGTTTGACCGTTCGTTTTATTCAAAAATTTTATACAAATTATAAAATAAATAAATTATTATTAAAGTATATCTAATGATAAAATTAGTCATAACAAAATAAATGATATTTATAAAAAAAAATTTAAATAAGACGAATGGTCAAATAAGATGTCTAAAATTCTAAAACGATACTCTTTTTGCGACGGAGGGAGTACTCTCTATCGCACTACCGATATTTGGCTCAAGGACGGACCATTGGGAGAACCCCCAACTGGTCAAGCTCAACTGCTCAAGTCCCCTCACGTTGACGAATGACAACTGACATGGATCTCATGTGCAATGTACTGCACACTGCCATGTGCGCATGACCGAGGCCGTGTTTAGATCCCAAATTACGATACTCTGAATTACTGTTTGACACTGTAGTAATTTGTTTTTATTTGATAATAATTGTCCAAACATTGATTAATTAGGCTTAAAATGTTCGTCTCGCAAAGTATAACAAAACTGTGTAATTAGTTTTTGATTTTATCTACATTTAGTACTCCATATGCCGGTATTTTGATGTGATGAGCAATCTTCTTTTTCGTAGTAAAATTTAAGGTGAATTTAGGGAACTAAACGTGGCCCGACTTAACTTGTCCTGATCAGAGTAGCCAGATCACACGATTGATATTACCCAATTAGTAGCAGGCGTCCTAAAATTTCTAATAGTTTATTCCACTCGTGTTTTGCAAGCAAATAGCTTATTCCTTGACGTGACTGACCGGAGGCTAGCTAACAAAGTGTTCTCTAGTCCTCGCCCGGTCAGAATCCGCAGTTCATACTCAGGAAGGCACTTCGCTGCCCCACCTGCTCGGAAATCGTAGGAAGGACCTCGCTTAGTCAAATTCTACTATGCAAAAAGAAGATTTCCCGTCATATTAAAATACCGGTATATGCATGGAGTACTAAATGTTGATGAAATCAAAAATTAATTGCACAATTTTGTTGTATTCTACGAGACAAACATTTTAAACCTAATTAATCAATGTTTGGACAATTATTATCAAATAAAAACAAAAATACTACAGTGCATAACCGTGATTTGGCCATCTAAACAAGGCCAAGAAGGCGGACTCCCGGCTGCAAGTCTTGTTACCAACTCCAGCAGGTTCAGTCTAGCCGGTCCACACGTACGGCACGCAGGTCCTCCGGCCCGGCGTCGCGCTGCTGCTCTTCCCACGTGCTTGGCTGCTCCGACGACCTCGCGAACCCGCAATTCTGATCGAAATCGCCCAACCATTCTCTGTGAAAGTTCCCTGCGAAGGAGCGGGAGCGGCAAGCACAGCCACAATTCACACGCAACCTCCTGGCTTCTAGAGTCATCTCGACCACTGCCTATAAAACCCGGCTCCAGCATCGCTATGTGCAATCCAACCACTAATCATTTCCACCGTGCTCATACAAACAACGCCACCCGCAGTTCGCCCCCAGGGCACAGCACACTACCCGCAGCAACACCGATGGCTGCCCCTGCCAATGCCCAGCAGCAGCCGCAGGTGCAACTGGCTGGTGGCCGCAAGGTGGTGGACGAGGTTTCCGGCTGGCTGCGCGTGCTGGACGACGGCAGCGTCGACCGCACGTGGACCGGCCCTCCCGCTGATGGAGCCGGTGGCGCCGTACGCGGTGCCGCGAGACGGGCACACGCTCCACGACCTGCCCGGGGAGCCCAACCTACGCGTGTACCTCCCCGAGGCGAAGGTGGAGGCCGGCGCGCGCCTGCCCGTCATCCTGCACCTCCACGGCGGCGGCTTCTGCATCTCCCACCCGTCCTGGCTCATGTACCACCACTTCTACGCGCGCCTCGCGTGCGCCGTCCCCGCCGTGGTGGTCGCCGTCGAGCTGCCGCTCGCGCCCGAGTGCCGCCTGCCCGCGCACATCGACACCGGCGTCGCCGCGCTCCGCAGGCTCCGCTCCATCGCGCTGTCCGAGGACGGCGCCCTCGACGACCCGGCGGCCGCGCTCCTCCGTGAGGCGGCCGACGTGTCCCGGGTGTTCCTCATCGGGGACAGCTCGGGCGGCAACCTCGTCCACCTCGTCGCCGCGCGCGTGGCCCAGGAAGCAGACGCGGGCAGTTGGGCTCCCCTCCGCGTGGCCGGCGGCATCCCGATCCACCCGGGGTTCGTGCGCGCCACGCGGAGACGGTCGGAGCTGGAGACGAAGGCGGACTCGGTGTTCTTCACGCTCGACATGCTCGACAAGTTCCTCGCCCTCGCGCTGCCGGAGGGCGCGACCAAGGACCACCCCTTCACCTGCCCGATGGGCCCGCAGGCGCCGCCGCTGGAGTCCGTCCCGCTGCCGCCGCTGCTTGTGTCCGTGGCCGAGAACGACCTCATCCGCGACACTAACCTCGAGTACTGCAACGCGCTGCGCGCCGCCGGCAAGGAGGTGGAGGTGCTGATCAACCACGGCATGAGCCACTCCTTCTACCTTAACAAGTACGCCGTCGACATGGATCCCACCACCGGGGAACGTGCCCAAGAGCTCATCGGCGCCATCAAGAGCTTCATCTCACGCCACTGAAGTGCAAGAACATATGATTCCACACGTGGCGATACTGATCATAATGTTATATGTGCTACATGATGTTCGTTTCCCGCACTCCTACACCACTCATGTTAGTCTATGTCCGAGTGTTTACACCCATATACGTTCGTGTAGCTGCTTTGATTCACTATATCAATTCGTGCCGGTGGAAATGATATATCAACTTCAATAATAATGAGGTGAGAGTGAGATACACCTACATACAGTCCTTTGAACCATTGGATGGCACCCACACGCTGTGCATACAGTCCTCCACTCCTTTGCACCCTTGGATGGCACCCACCGCTGTAGCATGTGTGTCTATCGTTGTTTGTAGTGATGCATTCCCTAATTTCATTCAAAAGTTTATATGTATTGCATAGTTGGGACTCAATAATCAATGGGTAATCAAAACAGTATGCTTGCGTAAATGTTGGTGTTGTTAGAACTAAAAGAATTCACTGCACGTTGCCGCTGGAATTTAGATATGTATTGAAAATGTCTGCAAATTTTGGTCCAATGCAATAGTGCAAGGTGCTATGGTAGTGACTACTGAATATAGTTGAGTTGTCAGTGGACTTTATTTTTTTGGTGACTATGTAAAAAAAAAGTAGATAGCAGACACCACCTCCTAGTGACACAAAAACAAAACCCGTCTTTTATATATAATTACAGACGCATCTGACCGAAATGCGTCTCTCATATGCTGGCTCTAGAAAAAAAACCCTTTGTGGACATATATCACAGATGCGGATTAATAAAATACGTCTGTGGTATGTTATTGAAACGTGTCTGTAGCATAAATGTTTACTGACAGATGCATGAATTAAATGCACCTAGTCAATACCAGGGAACCAAAAAATTGTTTAACTCCAGCATACCCGGATCCCTCACACCCGCCTCCTCTCATTGCATCTCCTCTCCTGTTCGGTTTCCGCCCGCCTCCTCTCCCTTCCCCTCCGCTACAACTCCTCCCCTCAGAAGACGGCGCCACCTTACCATGCAAGACTAGCCGGCACCGCCTCCCTCACCCAGATCCAACCAGCATCACCTCTCTCCTCCAGATCTACCACAACCACCGCCATGGAGGAGTAGCAGTGACACCAGCAAGCGGACAACTCCACCAAGGTCACCGAAGTGTCGCAGCCACCACCGCCTGGCCCTCCTTCTCATGCTCTTCTCCACCCTCACCGCCACAACACCTGAGTGGAGCTGGGCACAGCCGTGCCACGCGTGAGTGGAGCCGCCGCCGCTCTCAGCATCAAGTCTGCACAGAGATGGTGATGCAAGATCTCGGCACACTAGTGACGGCGATGGCGGGATCTCGACAAGGTCTCCTCCTGCATGGTGCTCATCATTCTCATGGGTAACCCTAGCTATTGGGATGCGAATATTTGAGCCCCGGAGGCTAGGCATCACCCTAACCAAAACAGACTAATATTGTGAATTGCATGAATGATAATCCGCAGGGTTCACAAGGAGAGCCTTCGCCCATACCCTTCAAGCGGGCGAAGGCCTAGGGGCGAAGGTGAAGGCACAGGAAGGCGTCGGTTTGGAGCGTTGTGTGATAAGGAGGTACAAGGACAATGGCAGAGGCCACCTACGGTGGAGGCTAGGAGCGGAGCGAAGGAGAAGGCCATCTAGGTGGAGGGCCAGGAACCAAAGAGAGCCTCCGCCGGTTGAAGAAGTAACCCCCATGGCACGAAGATCACAAGCAGAAGATGGGCCTCCAACAAGCCTGCCTCTAAGACCCATGAAGCAAAGGCGGTGGAAGAGGAGAAGAGCGAAGTTGTCCCTAGAAGAATGAACCTGTATGGGAATATTCATAGGAATATGCCTTAGCTGTCAGAGGGCAAGATTGTAAAATGGTATCCCTATGAATAGTGCCCTATAAAAGGGGGAACCAAACCCTATGTAAGAAGAGGTTGTTGAGTACCATTTATGAAACCCTAGTTGTTCCTAGGCCCACCTGAGCTCCCAACATTGGATAGATCCTTTGCTAGGGCAGAGGCCTCACTCTACTTACCTTGTTGGGATCCATTACCCCAACATTGGCGCCCACCGCGTGTAGGCCAAGCAAAACCCATGATGGCACAAAAAGGGGCAGTCTCTGCCAGTGCGCCGGTGGAGACATCAACCTGGGGAAGGCCTAAGCGTACCACTTGCAGCACGTACGCTAGCGCCCCTGATTCTTAGGTCAATGCAGAAGAGCCTGCAGTGTATGGTCAGCCTATAGTTGGCGAAGAGTAGTCAAACCCCAACCCCACCTCAGAACAGGTGCTCCAACAGCTGCAGAATGCGTAGCAAGAAAGAGATAGGCTAGCGTCAACCTTTGCCGCAAGCTAGAGAGTAGTACAAGCATCATTACAGGCAGCTGAGATCAGGCAACAGCTAGCCATCATGCAAGCTGAGATACAGAGTATGCAACCAACTCAACCACAATTAGGCAACTTTAATCAACCCCACCTGGCAGCTCAAAGCCAACCCAACCCTTCGCCAAGCCTTGCTACCTAGCCAACCTTCGGCACACCTATAAGGTCCTAAATGGCTAGAGGGGGGTGAATAGCCTATTTAAAAATCTACAAGCTTCACTAGACAAGTGAGTTAGCAAAATAAATAGCGTAGCAATTCTAGCAATAGCTCACTATGCTATGCAAGCCACCTACACAAGTCTAGTTCAAGGCTAAACACTGACCACACCAACAACTAACTCTACTACTAATCAAGAACAAAACTACACAAGCTAGAGACAAAGAATAACAAGCTACACAATTAGCAAGGTAGATAAGTAAGCAAAGGAGTGAGCTAGGATTGTTATACCGACATTGATAAGTAGAGATATATCCAATGAACCAATCAATCAACGCAATCACATACACAAGATGAAATCCTCGGCAAAGAGATGACACAAGAATTTTTTACCGAGGTTCACTTCTCGGCAAGCTAGTCCTCGTTATGGCGATGCACCCACTTGATAGATCGCGAGCTAATTGACTATCAAGAGTCAAATCCTCAGCGGGTGATACACATCCACTCACAAGATGGGGATCCTCCAAGCCACGAGCTCCACTAGAGTAGCTAATTCGTTAACTCCTACGGGGAAGGCTCAAGAACCCCTCACAATCACTTGGTGAGGCTAGAAACAATCTCCAATCACGAGCTCAACACTACCGCCGCTCCAAGCCATCTAGGATGTCGGGAAACACCCAAGAGTAACAAGCAATCCGCAGCCAACTCATTGGATCAAGTGCCACTAGATGCAACTCTCAAAGCAAACGCTCTTGAATCTCACTCAATCTCACTAGGATGCAAAATCAAGCAAGGAGATAAGTGGAAGGAAAGTTCTCTAGCTCAAAGTATGTCTCAAGTGTTCAAAGAGTTAGTAGAACCCTCCCAAGGCTAGCCAAACAAGTATTTATAGCTAGCCCTCAAAGATAGAGCCGTTAGGCTCAAGAAACTGCTCTGCACGAGCTGACCAGACGCGTAGGTCAGATTGACCGGACGTGGCCACAGCGTCCGGTTGCACCTGCACGACTTCGCCGATTTGCCACGTGTCCCGTTTTAAATTTTGTTCGTTCGATCTCCAACGGTCACGAAACATTATCTTCTCAGAGAGAGAGTGACTGGACGCGCCAAAGTACTGACCGGACGCATTACACGCGGCGTCCAGTTTGAGTACAGAAAGGGTCTAGAGAGCGATTTCGCCGACCGGACGCGCCACCCCGTCCGATCAAACCTTCCCTTCGTGCTGCTCTCCTAGGTGCGTGACCGGACGCGCCGGTCCCACGACTGATCGGACGCTTCAGTCACAAACCCTTGCACTTCGCCCCGCGCGCTTGTCAGTTGAACTGACCAGACACGCCAGCCGCGTCCGGTTCAGCGTCCGGTCACCCTAGTGACTTCCTTTCGCCTCCGTTTCTTTGCCTCCGGCGTAGTGAAAAATAGACGTTTCACTTTCACAAAAGCACCGAATCCCGCAAGGGAGAGAGGAACCCAAACCCCTATCTACCCCTCAAACTCCACCTCCTTCGCAAATGTGCTAACACCACCAAGTGTTCACCATCTTGTGCTCGTGTGTTAGCATATTCTCAAATATTTTTTCAAGGAGTTAGCATCTCACTACATCCTAAATGCATATGCTCAAGAATATGGACCTAGTAGCATTTGCTTCATGAGATGACCGTGATTGCCCCTCTTGATAATTGGCTATCAATCCTAAACCCGGTCAATCACTTCTCTACTCATCTTTAGACCGGCAAAAGAGAATCCTATGATTATACCTTTGTCTTGATCATCTCATTTCTTGTCCATCACCTATGTGCATGTTCACCATACCCTTTATCTTCATGCACTTGTAATCTTATGGCCATCACCATCTTGCTCCTTGCTCCTTCATCACATGTGTTGCTACGCCTAACTCAATTTACTTAACACAATGGCATTAGCAACTTGGTGTCATTAATTATCAAAACCAAACTTGGGCTTTCAACACCATACACCATATCCCCAATCCATAGAGCCATAGACTCAAAGTCTCCATTATCTAAAGGACATCAAAGCTCCCCATGGCCTCCTTCCTACAAACCCATCATGTTTCCCAAGTTCAACGGAAAGACAGACCTGCGTCAGTTCATCATGAGCTTTGAGGCAGTAGTAGCCTCCACCGAAGGAAATGAATTGGTTATGGCAAAACATTTGTCATCACCGCCGAAGGTGACGCCCTAGCATGGTACTCAACGCTGAGGCCTAGTTCAGTGTATTCCTAGGAAGACCTCTGTGACAAATTTATGGCCAACTTCAAAGGGTTCACAAGTGAGTCCC
Source organism: Saccharum hybrid cultivar R570 (assembly GCA_038087645.1). Taxonomy (NCBI): domain Eukaryota; kingdom Viridiplantae; phylum Streptophyta; class Magnoliopsida; order Poales; family Poaceae; genus Saccharum; species Saccharum hybrid cultivar. The sequence goes on from JAQSUU010000496.1 coordinate 24,721,507, forward strand.
TCACCTCAATGGATCTCTTCCAGTGCAGACAAAATCAAGGAGAAACTCTAAGGGAATACTTTCAAAAGTTTGTACAACTCAAGGCCAAGGCACCCAATGTCCCAGAAGATGTAGCCATTGAAGCAGCAATCAAAGGTCTCCAAATTGGAGCCTTCGCAACCCATTTGGCTAGAGAGAAAGCAGCTGACAAAACGGACAGCGAAGAAGACGAAGTCGCCGCCGGGAAGCGAAGAGTGTAAAGGGGCCCCGTGCTGTCACATCGGAGCATAGGACGCCGAGAAGCCAAATCCTTTACAGTAAGACCAGAAGAGTCAAATTCCACAGAATAGGAATTGTCAGCTGTAAAATGATGAATAGAAAGAAGGTTGTGAACCATAGAAGGAGCAACAAGAACATCAGGAAGACGAAAGGAGCCATGAGCACCGGCGGTACCCACAGACGTGACAGGAAAACAAGAACCATTGGCGACCATAATGGACGAAGGGAGAGAAGAAGAGGGAGAATGTACAGAAGAAAGTATACCAGCATCAGGAGTGGTGTGGTAGGTGGCTCCCGAATCAGCGATCCACTCAGGACCGACAGGAGGTGTCAGGCCCATCGTGCTGAACGAACGAGCCAGGGCCGCCTGATCCCAGTCGACAATCCTGGGTGAGGGTGTAGCCCACGGTGACGTAGGGGCGACGCCAGGAGGTGGAGCACCAGTGAACATGGCCGCCGGTGGACGAGGCTCGCCATGGGGGGCGTGGAAGGGCCACATAGAGATGCGCCCAGACCACGGGTTCTGGAAGGAAGGCCATAGTGTGCCATGTGGTGCTGTTGGTGCATGGTTGCCCTCGCCACCACTACCATGGCACCCCCACGCCCAGTGCCGCGGCGACGGCGACCGTCACGGCCCCTCCACCCCTGCTCAGCCCAGAGGGAGGAGGACCCAGAAGGGACGACGGCGGCGTAGCGGACGAACGCGGCGGAGCGAGCGGACGTGGTGGAGTGGCCGCAAGGGCCGTCGAGGAAGCCAAGGGACCTGGGGCGGTGGTGGACCTAGGCTGGAGGCCCTGAGTCAGCTCCTCCATGACAAGATCGTCACGGACCTGGAGGAAGGTGGGGAAGGGGCGCTGGCGGGTGATCCATGTCCGGAGGTGGGCGTAGCGGTCGCTGAGCCCACGGAGGACATTGAGGACGAGGATGCGGTCCTCCACGGGCCAGCCAAGGTCACCGAGGGAGTCTACCATGGTCTTCATCTTGCGGCAAAACTCACCAACAGAGAGATCACCCTGGACGAAGGTCCGGAAGCTCGCATTGAGCCTCAAAGCCCGGGCCTCGGCGTTGCCCAGAAACTGGCCCTCGAGCGCCAGCTAGGCCTGACGAGCATCCGCAGAGTTACGAACGAGGTCGTGGAGGTCGAGGGAGATCGTCCCGATGATCCACGAGAGGACGATGCTGTCAAGGCGTAGCCACGAGGGGGTCGGGGCCATGACAGGGGCATCGGCGAGGACGTGATCATCGAGGGCGTAGCGGCGGAGGGTGAGGAGGACCAGGTCCTGCCAATGAGCGTAGGAGGGGGACTCGGGCTCGAGCACAACCGGGACGAGCAAACGGATGTTCTGCACACCGCCGGCCTGGTAGTGGAGCTGGGCCACGAGGGGATCGGCCGGATCATGCCAGAGGACCGCGGTGGTGGAGACGCGGGGGCCCGTCAACCCGGAGGAAGCAGCGCCGATGTCGTGAGTGAGGAGGTGCTCCGCTTCGGCGATCTGGCGAGCCAAAGCATCAGGGGCACCGCGCTCGCGCTCCCAGGTAAGGGCGGCCGCATGGACACGGGCCTGTCCCGCTGCGGCCGCGGCCCGCGCAGAGACAAGTGCGGCGGCGAGCGCGGAGTCGGAATCCGTGCCGTGAAGTCGTGGCGGCGGCGGTGGGGTAGGGAAGACCCCCTGTGCCAGACCCCCACCAGCAGCCATGGCTGCCTGGGCGAGGGTGGCGGCATCGGACACGGCAGCATGTGCAGTTGGTCCGCCGGCGCGTAGGAGGGTAGCCAGGGCGGCTTGAAGATGATCAGCGCCCACGGCCCCGGCGTCCGCACCCAGGAGACCGGTCAGAGCTGCCTGGAGGGTGGCCGGTCCTGCTCCTGCAGTCACCAGAGGAGGACCCGCAGCTGGCAGAAGGGGAGCTTCGGCCACAGGAGCCCCGGCGGCAGCAGTAGCGGCTTCATCCCCACCACCCACGCCCCCCGCGTCCGTGCCAGCGGTAAAAGCGGCCGCTGCGCTGTGGGAAGGGAGGGGGAGGGGCGGCGCAGGGAGGCCTGGAGGAGGGGGATGGACTCCAGCGGCGCTGTGCGGGCCAGGGGCCGCAGGCCGGCGGCGGCGGCGCTGTGCGGGTGGAGCGGCTGGGCGTCGGCACTGGCAGAGAGGAGGCGATGCACGACGTGAGACCATGGGGAGGGAAGAGGGGGGAAATGGGTGTAGGTAGAAGGAGGAGGGGAGGGTGGACGGCTAGCCATGGCCGGCGGGAGCGGCTCCAGGAGGAGCGGCGGGTCCGGCGGCTGGGCGGGTCAGGGGTCAGGGGAAGGGAGGAAAACCCCAGCTTGATACCATGCTAGAATGAGAGTCTCTATTGATTTGGGCTAACCCTAGAAGGGTAGCTATATAGGTAGCCATACATGGGCCTCATGGGCCTAATATACACATAATCCAACAATCAGTTCTAACTCGCAGTAACATCAGGATACAAACAAAATGCTTTTTTTTTAAGAAACTGATATTTGTTTACTTTTCTTGTGCTAAATTTGTGAAGTATATTTCCTATTATCCATGCAAATCTTAAGCTATTGGAAAACAAGCTATGTTCTATTTATAATCTAATGTGATAATGTGAAAAGATTTTTGCTGTCAACTTCTAGTCCACGTCACATGTCTGTTAGAGCCTTCTTTGTTGAAGACTAATATCTGGCATGCCAATTTTAGGACAAGCCAAAATGTAAGTACACCAATATTAGGGGAAGCCAATATATTGGTAAGACAACCTAGGTTGGCACTTGGTTTGCTACCAACAAGAGAGAAAGAACTTGTCTTGCCAAATGGTTAGAAGGTGTTGCCAATTGGCAACAAACCAATTTCCTGCCAAATCTCTTAAACTTGCCCATATTTTGACTTGGTAAAAATTGGCTTGCATCCAAGCAAGCCCTTAAAGCCTCCGACATGATTTAGGTATCAACATTTGTTTTGATAATCCTATATATGCAATTGAACTTTTCTTAAAAAAATAAATCCTTTTATAAATCACCAACTTTCAAAACCATGCCCATGTTAGTAAAATCGGTATTTGCCTTAAAACAATAAGAAAATATCAAATGCTTATATGAGTATTAAACATCAACTTGCACAGGAGAGAATTAAATTTAAATTATCGCAAAAGAAGCTGATTTATTAGTTTTAGAAAATACAAATTATTATTTATATTTTGAAATATATCAATATAGTTAGGTTGTAGAATAATGTAGATACTCTGCAGTGAGTGGAAAATGTCTAAATGATTATAATATGCTCTATAAATTTATAAAATACAATAACTACTTCAACCTTGACCACATGGTTGTGTCATCAACGCCATTGAAAAGCTCCCCCGAGCAACAAGAGGGGGCGGAATTGTGTATTTAATGAAAAAACTTAAATCTATGGCTCAAGTAAAACTACTAGAAAACTATAAACTAGTTCTAGCAAGATGTGTAACTAAGATTTTCTAATTTGCTTTCACACTGGCTCCTTAAATCCACATAGTTCAGCAACATAGAGCTAATCTTATAAACTAGTCTAAGCTAATATGCAAAGTTAAAGGTCGCAAAGCATGAACAAGAAGAAGCACTCAATGTTGAAAGGATTAAGATGCCTAGGAGAGAGAGAGGGAGGGGGGGTGTGGTTTGGATTGAGCTAATCTAAAATTGTCACGAAATTAAAACCTTTCACTTAGCTCATTTCACCCCTTGTGCCTAGATTATTGTCAGACCCGGTTTTAAGAGCAAAACCAGATGTACACCATATGTGTGTCCAAGAAGTCAAATCACACATATAGCGACAAATTACAATAGTATCAAGAGACAATGCTTTATTATATAACGAACAACGATATTACATTAGCACTTACATAGAGAATGTATGCATCAAAGTAGCGGAATCATAAATCCTAATCTTCAAGTGAAGCCTCCAAATACCACAGGGACGGTTGACTGGGGTAACATGCATCTAGCACTTCTGTCAGTCTTCTAGAAACTCCTATGTGTCTTCACCATTCTCCTGAGCACCTTTGACTAGAGACTGTGGTGTGGGGGAAAATAGCAAGGGTGAGCACACGTCGTACTCAACAAATATAACATGGGCGAATGAAGGCTCAGAAGGCTAGACACGGTTTAACAGCAGTAAACATTTTTAGTACATCAAGTTTTATCATTAGAATATGAGTTGCTAAATTATGCTTAAGCTCTAGTTCCCATATGCTCATAAGCAATGGCAATATGACAATAATGATTAAACATGAGCATCAACACCATAGTACAATAAGAACCCATAATTCCGTGAGTTTTTCAAGCCGCTCGTGACCATGAGCACGATTGTTATAACGGTTTTACACTGTGCAGAGGTTGTACACTTTCACCATAAGCCGTGATTTACCTTTTCGCTCGAAGTGATCAGCCTCTTGACCCACTACCAAAGAAAGTCGACAGAGTTCACTATGAAATCTTTCAAAGGTTTATCTAACAAGTTAGGACCGCTAGGTTTCCAATCGATAAGGGAATATAGAGCCCTCCTTTCGAAAGGCACACTCACGCAGAAGTAATTTTAGGAACAGTGGCCGCACTATACTCAGCTCATCAAGCCCCTTTTGCACCATAAAGGTAACCACTAACAAGCTAGAAAAGATCCTCATACTTGACTAAGCCAGAACTATATAGCACTCATGGTTGTACTGTAAGTCCCGGATTTTGCTGACAGATAAGTCCTTAGGGATTACATATTGCTAAAAAACACATTTTAAACATCATTGCATATGCCATCAGAGCATCTCCAAGAGTATCATAAATTTTTCTCCTAAAAAGCCCATGTTTTCCAACTCCTAAAAATATATTGGGAGAAAAAAAGAAGGTCATCTCCAATAATTTCTAATAATTCGCTCCTAAAATATACAAGACAATTTTACATCAAGAATCCTATGTTATTTCTAAATTATTTTAACTAATTTTATATATTCTTTCACTCTTGTATATTTGCATCTGGAACCCTTTCATACTATTTATTCCTTTTCCGCCCTTCTACCTTTAATTGGCCGATGAATACACGTGTATCCGCGCAACCGCTGCTCCGCACAAAGTTACACGCAACGGGAGAGGATTTCCCAAGTGCATAAATTTTAGAAGGAAGGATTATGAGTTGTTGGAGAGGGATTTTTTCTCAACTTGCTAAAAACCAAGGATTAGAAAATATTATGGAGCTTTCAACATTAAACTAGAGCAACTAGCAATAACTACCCATATACATGAACCATAAGTATCAAGGAAAAAGACAACAAATACTAGGAATATCTTTAAGGGCTATTCACATGCAGTATGAATATAGTGACATTATGATTGTTAGGTGTCAAGGAGAGCCTCGTATTATACTTGTCTTAAGACTCGCTTAAACTTCCTCATACTTTGCTTCTGATCATCACCTTCTGATCTTCAGCGCTCACAAGCGGTTCTCGTTCTACTTATAGCAAGCACCACGTATAGGCAAACATACAAGCAACAAATAAAAACAACTAAGAACAGTACATCACACAAGATAAAACAATGTACTAAAAGAAAGCTAGGTGGAGGTACGATTAAAAGAACGACTATCGAGAGGTTTATATTATAAAAGTAACATTTATGAGCTTATTTATGTTAACTAAGAAAAATTATGTGAGTAGCATTAATTCGGATTAATCATAACATATTTATTTTAAAAGCCGAGTTAAATCTAATCATATTTTATATGTAAACATATCTCATATTATTTAAGCCATTTAATTTTTAATTTGCAAAGGAAATAAACATGTGAGAGCATCTATATAAGTCTATTATATGTAGCGTGTTTAAACTAATTAGATTTAGAAACATATAAATTAACATTGAGTAAATTAATCATATTCATATTTGTATACAAAACACCAGAGTAAAAATCTATATTGATTTTAATTATAAAACTAGTTGTAAGCATATTTATCAATCTAATATTCAACTATATATATAAAAAGATGTGACATGAACAACATTAGCACCACTGCATAAAGCAGGTCGACACGAAACTAATACAACCGGAATGACTCGGAACGGACTTAAAACAATTAAACTATGGAGATTACAAACCAGTGGCAAAACCGTGAAATGCATCATCTTCTTCCTTGTTGCGTGCTGTAGACCAGAACGTGGTGGCCATGGTGGAGACCTTCTGCTGCTCGTGAGGGAGAGGGAGGGGGCCTCGGCTGGGGCTTGTCCAGCCGGCCGGTGGCGGTACCAGGCCACATGCGGTCCACAGCGGGGCCGGACTTGGCCTGCTCGGCTGGCGCGATGTGACCAAGCGGGCGCACAGCAGGCAGACGGCGGCGCTTGTCCACCAGCGTGAAGGGGCGGGGCGCGGACGCCACGGCTCCGAGCGGCTGCGGTGTCCGGGGCTGGGGCGCGTCTGGCCCGGGGAGCGAGGTGGTGAGCGGGCCGGAAACGAAGGAGGTGGCGTTCATGGTCGAGCTCGCCGGATTTTCCACCGGAAACAAAGGGAAAACGTTGAAACGGTGATGGATTGAAGCAAGGAAAGACACTGCAGCGTAGAGAACGACAAGAGCTACCTCATGATGGCGGTGGCTGATGCCGGAACGTGACGGTTTGGCAGAAAAAAAGGTCGTCAGAGAGTTCACCGGAAACCTAGCTGTGGAGAACTTTGGCGATAGATGTACGGATTTAAGAGTGGCGGCTCGCGAAAAGGATTTTAGATTTGGAAAACGCGTCGAGCACAACACCGGCATATATATATATATATATATATATATATATATATATATATATATATATATATATATATATATATATATATATATATATATATATATATATATATATGAATTTCTGCGTTGCTGCGGGTAGTCTGGAGGAAATACAGATAGACAAACTTACATAAATAAGAGGGCAATAAACGGTTCAGCTGCTCTATTCCTAATAAATGCATTTTAGCGTTTATACGATAGTGGGGGTGGGGCCCTCATGATGACGTGGCTTCACAAAATCGCAGAGAAATGGGATAGTGGGGTTTACTTTTATAAGATATATAGATGATAGGGTTTAAGGTCGGTGGAAAAACAAGATATTTATTATTTTTGGAATTAAATAGTTTCACAAATAAAATAATTCTAGAAAAATTCAGAATTGATATTTAGGTCGTGAAAAATACTCCGAAAGCTCCGAAAATTTGAGAGAAATTCTCTGAGATATTTTGGAACATGAGGAACCCAAATAAAGTATTTGGAGCTCATGAAAAGATATCTTGGAGCATCTAAAAATTTGATTATGCTCTCAGAAAAGTGAGGAAAAAGATCTAGAGTAAGCCGAAAAAATTCATGGGAAGTTTTGATAGATAGATTGATGGATGATGAACTCAAAGGAATGATTTGGAGCAAAAGACGAGGATCTTGGGATACTCCATACAAAAAGTTTAATATCGAGAAAGCAGGGATTTAAATACAGAGAAAGACAGAGACAAGTTGAAGAAAAATAAAAGACTTACTAAACGTGTTTTGAAAAATTCTACTCACTCGTAACACTAAGTCAAGCATCAAGCAAATATCACATCATCCAAAAGCCCGTCAAATTAATTTAGAAAATTTGGAAAACCATACTCTGTATCTAATAAATTGGCAAAAAATTAAATTGACCTTGACAGGTTTTATACAAATATTTAAACCATTTGTTTTATTTAGTGTTTTCTATTCACAACCCAAATTGGGAAATTTTTGGGTGTGACAATTATGTTTCTAGCCTACTCACAAAGTTTTGCACCCTAGTTTCAACCCTATGCTAGTATGACAATGCTAAGAATGTAAACACATGAAAGTAATTTCATAAATGTAAATGCTCAAAGTAAAGAGAGGGTTAGGAACACGGTAATATTTTTCCGAGGTATCGGAGACGGAGAGTCAACACTCCCCACTAGTCCTCGTTGGACCAACTGCGCAAGGGTATAGTTCCCCCTCGATCCAAGCAAAGACCAAGTGCTCCGTACGAGCTGATTCTCCGCCATTGCGGCACGGTGAATTGCCCGCAAGAGATCACCAAGCTTTCAACACCACCAAGCCATCTAGGTGATACCGATCACCAAGAGTAACAAGCACAAACTCTCACTTGACCTAACCAAGCATAATGAGAAGAATAGATTGTGGCGGAATCGCCCCGTTTAGCACGCTTTCAGGGCGCTTGCCTTCCACTAGGCACCAAGTGCCCTGAAAGTGAGCTAAACCAGATGATTCCGTCGAGCACACCCGACGGGAGAACTCGAACGCTCCACATTTTACACCTGGGATCCAATAATGAGTACAAACTTACAATACTTAGTCCATTTCATACAACACAGAGTCTCGAAATAGTCATTACAATACCAGAGGTTTAGAGTGCAATAATTAACAGCAGAATAAAATAACATCTAGCGGAAGCAATGAGAATCCGTCTGTGCCCATCAGAAGAATCCTCCACACAAGACAAACCTGCTCAAAGTGCACCTGCAACAGGGGTAAAAATAAACCCTGAGTACACAATGTACTCGCAAGACTTACCCGACTGGGAATTATATTTCCTGACTCTCAAGGATCATGATAGGCTTTATGGCTTGTGGGTTTCTTGTTTGCGGAAAGCAGCGCTAAGAATGTGTCCTTAATTTCTTACTTTTAGAAGCCGTACTTTATTCATTAACCAATAGTCTATGTAAGCACCTATGCTATAATCAAGCAATAGTTGAGCAACTCAGGGCCAGTTTTCCATTTCTAATTCTTACTACGATGCCAGAGCGTAGTCAAGCCGTACCGTCACGTAGAAACGGCGATTCGCGAATCAATGTGCCCAGCTGGGTACCCTGAAAAACACACGCCTCGCTTGTACCCCAGGCACAAGTAAGACCAACTCGTTCCCCTCCTGTCACAGGTTTCCAGGTCCCCGTCCAAACTTGGACTCCTAGCTCCCGTACTCGAGGCCCGGCCTCAATAAGGTGCTAAGACCTCCACCTATCCCCGCCTCCAATCAGTCGGTCCGGAAAGAGCCGGAGCCCATGACAAGAGAGTAACAAGTCTTCCTAGCCCTCATCCGCTAGTATATGCTCGGGATAAGGAGATCTGTGACTTGACAAGGGTCTATGCAACGAACGGTCCTTAATTGACACGGACAGGAAAACAGTGCAACCCAATTATGCCCCGTGGCCGCGGAACACAACTTGTTACACCCACCAATACCATACCACATCCCTGCCCGGTCGCCATTTTCTTTCCACCATTTTACCCAAAAAGGTAAGAATCATTAGAGTAACTCCCTATTGTGAGCAACGACAGGTTACTCACCCTACCGATGATCCTAAGCGAAGCAACTATACGATCCTGTACTAGTGAGACTCATGGGTATAAATATATATGCATGTGGGTATCATAGAAATTCCTGTAACTTAAATGCACAACATTTAAATATATATCAGATTTGCAAAAATAAGGGTTATGCACCGGGGCTTGCCTTGGGCAGGCGCATAGTCAGAGGTGTCAGTCGCGGGCGGCTCCTGGAACTCCTCCAGTACAAAGATTTCCTCCTCGTACTCCTCGAGGACTTCCTCGTAGTCCGGCTCCTCCGCGGCCACGTACTCGACCTCCTCGTGATCTACATGCATGCAATGATAGCACCACAATTAACAAGGTGACACGGTAGCCCTAATAAAACAACTACCAACTGCTTAGCTAACCCTACACGCTAGTACACTAAGCTACCATTTTTCTCTATTAACAATCTGACTGATGCACTTCATACCCCAGTAACTAACAAGCGCACCAATTCCCGATTGCCGAAAATACTACGATATCGGTTGCCTTAATATTCGTCGCTTTAAGCATTGAGTTAATTGGCCGAACATCATCATAGTGCTACACGACTGGAGTTGACTAACTGGTAGAACATGAACTTAGGAACTTCACTAAGTGATTTCATGATTTTTGGACATCTACACAAGTCGCTAAAATTCCTCAAAGTTTAATCGTTTACATGAAATCATAAGCCACATGGATTTATTTTCGGAAAAAAAGAAAACTACAACCTGACCGCGCGGCCCAAACCACACGGCCCATCCGAGCTATGCGCGCGCGCACGCACATCGCCACGGCCCAGCAACGCGCGGCCTGCGCGGGCGCAAGGCGACCCACGCGGGCCGCCCGCACGCGCGCTCGGCGATTAAGCGAAACCCCCCCACGCTTAAGCCAAACACGCCCGCGCTCCTAAGAACTGTTCCCTGAGTCAGCGATCTTTCAAGAAAACCCCTCAGCTCTTCCTTCCTAGCAACGGGAAGGTCCTCGGGCGCCTCCCCGCGCTCCGGCGCGGCACCCGCCGGCACAGAGCCGCCACGCCGGCCACCCGAGACCCACCTACATCGATTCAAAAGGCCGATACGCACCAGTTAGACGACCCAAGACGACGGGCGGTGATTCGAGGACCGGGAGCGGACCAGCACAGCCTCCCCACGACTGCAGCCGAACTGCAACGCCGGCGAGGACGTTCCGATGAGTCGAGGGTCAGCGGAACAAAACGGAGAGGTCGGAGAGCAATAGAAACCTACCGACAACCTCGCCTCAGGGACGGAGGAAGCTTAGAGGTAGTGAGGATAGGCCGCCCGCGTGCGACCCGAGAGCGCGGCGGTGCTCTACGGTGGCGCGGCTGCGTCACCGAGCCGGAAGGGGTGGCAGAGGTGGGGTTCTCGTGCGCAGGGCAACAAGTGGCTCGAGGCGAGCCAGGTGGAGCAACAAGCTCGTAGCGGGACGGTCAGTAGGGCGACTGCCCGCGACGCGCACCCACCGCCTCCTTATCGGCTCGCCGGAGGGAAAATGCCAAAATTGGCGCCGACCGAGACGCGATTCCAGACGGGGTGGGGTCACTTGGCCAAAGGACGTGAGGACAAAGCCGTGCACGAGCGGAATTGAGAAATGGTGGCCGCTCTCGGACGAACGAAGCAGCGGGTCCGCGGTATGGCGACAGCGCGCGGAAAGGGAGATGGCCCGCCAGCTGCAGACGTTGTCGCAGCGCAGGGCGGACAAGCCGCAGGCGCCCAAGCGCGACGGGACGCAGCGCAGATGCACGGCCGAGCAAGCAGCGCGACGTGCGGCTGAGACAGCAGCACGACGTGCGCGAGAGACCGCGCGGCAAGCGACAGCGATGCACAGGGAGCAAACGACCAAGGGGGAAGGCGCAGCAGCTGCAGCTGTCCCAAGCGCGAGGTCAACGGCGTGCTGCGACCGGCCACGGCCAAGCGAGGCGGGATCCCACCGGCGACGCGACGCGTCGGCCAGGCACCCACGACGCGCGACTTCCCGCTGCGGTGACCACGCACCGAGAGGACAGGAGACAACGTTCGGACGCGTACACGAATTTTAAAGCGCCTACCACCGCAAAACCAGCTCACCCCGACCCGACCCTCTGCACCACGCTCAAGAAGGTACCCTAGCCTACCCACCAGGGCTACGACTTGACACTCGTCACTAATAAAACCACGAAGAACAAGGTAGCGAACGCAAGCTCGTCTGCTTTCCGGGGTCAAAAATTTTGCTAAGTTCCTAACAAACCGTACTTCAACAACGGTTTCCGAGCTACAAGAAACTTCGGCTACGAGCACCACCTCACTGAGACAAACAATGCACTAGCATCTACGAAGTTCGTACTATGACTTCGCTGAAAGTTCACCTATGCGCTTTATAGTATTTTTTTAAAAAATAAAAAAAATTCATTCCCAACCTTAGTTGTTATACTTCGGTTATTTCGTCAATTTTCCAACAACCTTTTTACTTGCTATTTTAAATTACGGAAATGGTTCCAAGCACTTCAACACTAAGCAAAACACAAGAAAAGATGCTCATGCCACGCTTAGATGCATTGGTACATGCGGTAACACCGAGGGTGTTACATAGATGCATGATTGCTACTCTCTAAGCACTAATGAAGTCCTTAATATTAAATTAGCAAATCCAAATCACTCCAATAGGACAAAGCTCTCTCTTGGACACACAAGGCTGTAGGTGAAACTTCAGAATCCCAAGACAAACTCAATGCACGAGATGGAGGAGTATTTGTAGCCCCAAGCCAAGGAACTAGCCATTACCCCTCCACTCATAGAAAACATGAGCATCGGACCTGTCCGGTGCAGTCCTGGTCTAGGACCGGACATGTCAGGTGAGGCTCTAATGGCTAGTTCTGACAACTAGCGGTTATTATATGGCGTGTCCGATGGGCAAGTTCGGTGCTCACCGAACACCTTTGGGGAGTGCAAGCCGCCGAGGTACCATTTGCAATGCTCTCTGGTAGAATGTTGTGGTGCACCACTGGACACGTCCGGTGAGTGCATCAACATTGTGCACGCCCATACTACAACACAGGGCCACTTGTCTGGTGCACATGTACCGGACACCAATGTGCCGGCCCTAATTTTCAACATAAAACCAGGGCTCTGTGCACGTCCGGTACCCCACCAAACAGGTCCGGTGCATGCAGAGCACCATCAACTCATCCATTTCAAACACTCTTTCATCCAATTCAAGCACTCTTTGACTTGGCTTTTGTTTACAGGGCAAACCTAGTAAAACGGTGACAATATTATCTTTTGCGTTCTGTCAACAGCTTGGGGAAGTCAATCGATTTGATTGGACTAGCTGGTTTATCAACTTAGAGTTAAGGCTAGAACTTTACGGTATATTTGGTTCGTAGGACGAGGTAGGATCATCCCATTCTAGTTTCACGTGTGTGGTTGGCAGCCGAGAAGGGATGAAATAACTACAGATGAGAATATTTCCATAGATGTTGGACGAACTCATCCTAGAAAATATCTAGAATGCTGCAATCCTGCCTGTGATATGATAATGACAATGGGACCAATGTCGGGATAGAGCCATCCTATTTTTAGAAACTAGGATGGAACCGTCCCATTCTAAAAAAAAAGAATAATGGAGCCATCCTATCTCACCTCACTCTTCAACCAAGCGTTACCTTAATTTCCCATTATGTGAATCCAAGGAAGGACCTCAGGTATCCAAGTCTTAATTAAGGTGCTAACCATGATTGCCGTCACCTAATTCACACGTCTCTTCTACTTCCTCAAGTAATAAGGCTACTAATGCAATGATCTCTTTGTTCTAAATATAAGATGTTTAGGTTTTGGTCCTATATCAAACTTTTCTAACTTTAAGTTTATAGAAAATATATTAATATCTATAATACCAAATAAATGCACTATCAAACATATTTTATGGTGGATTTAATGAAGCTAGCTGATGTTTTAAATATGGTGAATTTTTATAAACTTGATCAAAATTTTAGAAAAGTTTCTGCTTCTCCCTAACTGATATGCAACGGTGGTGGTACATAAGGGACATACTATAAAATTAAAACAGATAACTGCGAAGGAAACTGTAATTTCTATATATATAATATAATAAAAGAAGAGTGTACATTTTGACGACACTGAAAGAATTTTTTCATATATTTTTTTCTACTGTCATGTCCCACATGTGACTTGACTTAAAAAAGGTGTAGCCCAATTCGTCGCTTCCCTGAGTGGTGAGTGGCGTCAACTTCAGTCACCGAAACTTTAGCGGTCCCAACGTGTTTCTGAGTTGTACCAAGCGGGCTGACTACTGCAGAGTCTTTCACCATTTCGTCTTTCGTTCACACTGTCTGCCTGAAACAGAATTGCGCTCTGCCAGTCTGCCGTGATACTCAGGCAAGGCCACAACCACCCTTCGTTGCCGCTTTGCCTATATAAAGCCTGAAAGCTCTGCTGCCCCTCCCGCGTCCATCTCCACCTCCCTCATACAACGCCGCGCGCACTTGCCGGAACGCGCGTGCCCTAGTGCCAGTGGAGAGATTGCACCAGCAGCGGGCCGGCGGCACAGTAATGGCCAATGCCACTGTCCCCGAGTCGCAGCCGCAGGTGCAAGCGGCGCCGGGTGGCCGCAAGGTGGTGGACGAGGTGTCCGGCTGGCTGCGCGTGCTGGACGACGGCAGCGTCGACCGCACGTGGACCGGCCCACCCGAGGTCCTCCCGATGATGCAGCCCGTGGCGCCGTACGCCGTGCCCCGCGACGGGCACACGCTGCACGACCTCCCGGGGGAGCCCAGTTTCCGGATCTACCTCCCCGAGGTCGCCGGCGGCCGCGACAAGGGCGGGCGCCTGCCCGTCATCGTGCACCTCCACGGCGGCGGCTTCTGTTTCTCCCACCCGTCCTGGGTCATGTATCACCACTTCTACTCGCGTCTCGCGTGCGCCGCCCCCGCCGTGGTTGTCTCCGTCGAGCTCCCGCTCGCGCCCGAGCGCCGCCTGCCCGCGCACATCGACACGGCCGTCGCCGCGCTCCGCCGGCTCCGCTCCATCGCGCTGTCGGAGGACGGAGCTCTTGCTGACAAGGCAGCTAAGCTCCTCCGTGAGGCCGCTGACGTCTCCCGGGTGTTCCTCGTCGGCGACAGCTCTGGCGCTAACATCAGCCACTTCGCCGCCGCGCGTGTGGGCCAGGACGGCGCTGGCGTCTGGGCGCCCCTGTGCGTCGCCGGTTGCGTTCTGATCCAGCCAGGATTCATGCGCGCAACAAGGAGCCGATCGGAGCTGGAGGTGGGAGACTCGGTGTTCTTCACGCTGGACATGCTGGACAAGTGCAACGCCATGGCGCTGCCGGTTGGCGCCACCAAGGAGCACCCCTTCACGTGCCCCATGGGTCCGCAGGCGCCGCCCCTGGAGTCCGTGCCGCTCCCGCCGATGCTGGTGGCCGTCGCCGAGAACGACCTCGTCCGCGACACGAACCTCGAGTACTGCGATGCGCTGCGCGCCGCCGGTAAGGAGGTGGAGGTGCTGCTCAACCGTGGCATGGGCCATGCATTCTACCTCAACAAGTTCGCTGTTGACATGGACCCCAGCACAGGAGAGCGGACGCAGGAGCTGATTGACGCCATCGTGAGCTTCATCGCTTGCCACTGAACGCTGAAGTGTAAGAATAATGTAATTTGCCTGTGCTACGCGTGTCCACAATTGACTGAGTTCAACAAATATGTGTCAGCGTCACTGAACGCCGAAGTGCAAAAATGTAATTTGCCTGTGCTATGCGTGTCCACAATTGAGATCAACAGATGTGTGTCAGCGTCACGTCTCGCCTGCACGTGTTACTTGCATTGCGTTTGCCTCTACTGCCCATATCAATGTTATCTGTAATTGATGCGAAGTTAGAGCATCTCCGGCAGCAATACCCCCTCTCAGAGGCGGAGCTCCCCATACGGCAGGGTGGGGCAGCTACCCCACCTACCGCCGGCGAGGAGAACCCCCAGCCCCCTCTTCACTGGCTCCCTAGCCCCATGTCCATTGTGTAGGCAAGCGATGCCGGCGGCGGCGTGGCGCTGCTTGTCGTAGGGAAGAATGCCGAGAGGAGCGAGAACGCTGCCGCCTGCTGGGCTACGACAAGGCCCATAGACTCGTCAACTCGTGGCCCAACTTTCGATGCTCTTAATCTCTCCGTGAACATCGCTCATTCCATTCCAGGTGGCAAGCAACAACCTGGTGCCGGCGGACTGGATGAGCGGAGCACGGCTACGGACACGCTCACGTAAATGGTCGCCTGCAACCTCAAGCAGCTACATTTCTGCCCCACCTAAAATTTTGGGCGAGCTCTGCCACTGCCCCTACTAGACCTTAGGAGCGGGCGTTCGTCCGCCCATACACCGCTTCCCGGCATGCTTCTCTGCGTCTTCGTATCTCTCTCAAAAATATCTCACTCCTGTGCTCGCCATCACATGCTGTTGCGCCATGAGCTTGTTGTTGTCGTCTTCCCTGTCATGCACCCCATCCCGCACCACGCCTTCTCCGTCGCCACGCCGCGCTCCATCCCCCACTGCGCCCGCTCTAGCTCACTGCGCGCCGCGCCCGCTCCAGCTCGCTGTGCGTCGTGTCCCTGTTGCTGCGTGTCATGCCTCGTCCCTCGCGCGCGCCAAGGTGCTGCCGACACCGCCATTCTCCACCAAAAGGTCATGGCCACTGTCGACATTGTGACCGTCGCGATGCGCGATCTCAGCAAGGAGATGTTGTGATGAAAGTACATGTTGCAAGCGCATGTTCCAAGTGTTTCAGATGGTTCAGAGGTATGTTGCAATTATTTCATATGGATGTTACAAAATTAGATCAGGGATGTTGCACATGTTGCATATGTTGCAAGTGTTTCAGAGGTTTGTTCAAAATGTTTCATCTGTTGCAGACGTATGTTGCAAGCGTTATGATCTGGATGTTGCATATGTTTCACACATATGTTGCAGCAATATGTTCCAAATGTTTCAGTTGTTTCGGTCTTATGTCGCAGTAAGTGTTTTCATGTTGCAAGTTACAAGTGTTCTATGTAGATGTTGCATATGTTTTACACATATGTTGCAAGTGTATGTTTTAGATGTTTTATCTGTTTCAAACATATGTTGCATTCAAGTGTTTCATGTTGCACGTGTTTCATGTTGTTCGGTGAGTTAGGGGACGTGGGGAGTGATGGTGGCACGACACTGGCACTTGGGAATGGGGCACGGCGAGCTGGGGGCTGGCGGACGGGGCGTGCGGCACACCGGTGTCCTGCGAGCGGGCGTGCTGGGGCTGGGGGTTGGGCACAACGGGGGCGGGTGCGCGTGCTAGGCAGGGCGAACGGCCTCGAATCGAGGTAGACAGGGCGGGCTACGCATGCGAGGCAAGTCGTCCGAACGCGCGGGCGCTGCAACGTGATAGGGTGCATGTGCGGGGCGGGAAAATTAGCGGACGGTGGGAGGCTGCACGGGCGTCCGGACGTCCGGGCGCTAGCACTGCCATTCCCAATTTGGGTAGTGGAGGCAAGAAAAATCTGCTCCAGCAGACCCCTATTATACCCCTAGATTTTTTGGCCTCTTGTGTTTCCCTCTCCCACTGTCTATTCCTGTTGGCCCCTACTCCACTACCAAACTTGTTTTTTCGTGTTTTTTCTCTACGCGACTTTTTTTGCTCGAGCAGGCACCGGTTTCTTCCCCACATCGGTCGCGGCTGGCCTCCCCGACGCGGGCGTGCCGCCGGCTTCTTCCCCGCATCTATGCCGCAATGAACGCGGCTAGCCTCCCCGGCGCAGGCGCCGCCGGCCGGAACTAGAGCAGTCTACTCCCTGGTGACTTCCTCCCCGTGCAGAACCTCCTCCGTCCACTTCCCCGCCTAGCGGCGCGGTGCCCTTGCCTGGCGCTGTGGCTTGCCCTGACAGGGTGGGCGCGCAGCCTATCTTGGCGCGACGGGTTTGGGCCAGCGTGGTGGCCACCAAGCCGACGCACAGAGCTGGAGGACGGGAGAAGGACGATGACATGTGGGTCACACACTCAGCTCGGCATGGGCCATGCCTACTAAGGCACGACCCATCAGGTGCTGGGACGGCATGACACAGGCCCATGCCTACGAAGGCATGGGCCTTTAGGTGTCGGGCAGGCATGGCATGTCTGGCTTAGCGGGCCATGTCGTGCCTGTCCATGAGCTGCACCTTAGGCATGGGCATGAACCTTTAAGGCTCAGGCCATGTCGGACCACTGTGTCGGCCCGGCGTGCTCTTGCACCCATCAGATCAGCTTTTGTAGTTCCACCCACCTCTGTCACCCTGTGTCTTGCGCCGCCACGGCTCACGCTGACAACGTTGCGTCTTCGTTTGCGTGCTACCAGCGATGCGCCACCGCTTCCCGGTCACTTCCTGGTGGTGGGTTGTCTGGGTGCGTGCCTCCACTGCCACCTGATGGGCCGCCACTTCCTAGTGGGGTAGAATGGTAGGAGGAGCCCGCACAGTAGGTTGCGGTTGAGAAATCAGGAGGGAAGTCTCGGCCTCGGCCTCAGCCTCGCGATTGTGGAAAAGGATGAGAGGCTTCCATGAGGGGCGGAAGTTGAGTGGCTAGGGTCTAGGAGAATAGGAATAGGGACGGATTTAATATAGCCAGGGTTGCCAATCGGGCCAGATCAGACTGGCATGTCATGCTGAGGGAGCATAGGCGTACCCAGGGCCCAAAGCGACCCTGGGCACCTGCCTGGGCTCATCGACAGGTACTGGATGACGTGCGCATGTCAGCACGGGAAAAAAATAGCATGGCCTGTGGGCAACTATGCGTGCCAAGAGCACGGGTAGCCAGTCACCCAACTAAAAAGCATGCAAGGTTCCGCATTCGCAGCATCTTAGACTGTGTTTAGTTCGCGAAAATAAAATTTTGGGTATCACATCGGATGTTTAATGGGATGTCGGAAGGGGTTTTCGGATACTAATAAAAAAACTAATTACATAGCTCGCCTAGAAATTGCGAGACGAATTTATTAAGCCTAAGTAATCTGACATTAGCACATGTGGGTTACTGTAGCACTTAAGGCTAATCATGGACTAATTATGCTTAAAATATTCGTCTCGCGATTTCCAACTAAACTGTGCAATTAGTTTTTTTCGTCTACATTTAGTACTTTAGTACTTTGGGAACTAAACCAGGTCTTACCAACAACCGAAGGCGTCACGCTACGCTACCGATTTCAGAAATCCTTTTGGCCTGCATCCGCGTGACGGGGCGCTCCTCTGGCCACTAGCGACTAGCCGATGGATCGCTAGAGTTTAACTCGGCTTGTGCATGTACTCCCTCCGTCCTAAATTATAAGGCATTCCAAGAATCTTAGAAAGTCAAAGGATTTCAAGTTTAACCAAATTTATATGATAAGATAATAATATTTATGACACCAATTAAGTATCATTAGATTCTTCATTACTTATATTTTCATAGTATACCTATTTAATGTTATAATTTTTTGTAATTTTCTCTATAATTTTGGTCAAACTTAAGATGGATTGACTTTCTAAGATTCTTGGAATGCCTTATAATTTGAAATGGAGGGAGTACATGTATAAATTCCAATTTGACATCACTGTACTGCACAAAGTGGGTTTGCAACAATCATCTCCGTCCTATTTTACTTGTTCATGATTCTTTTAGTAAGTATGATGCATTTGTTAGTTAACACAAGATGCCAATGGTAGTTTCAAGGACTCGATGATTTTCAACATTGACCAGGAACTATTTAGATCACTCGATGAAGCTGCCTTCATATATCGACTACATAGATATTTCCTTCAATACACTATTGGACTTTTAGTGGTAACTGGTAAACTAGTAACGCACAGTTAATTTTGGTTTTATATTCATTCAGGCTCTAGAAGATTTCTGGATCCACCGCTGTGACGGAGTGCCTAGGCACGACCCTCTCGTCGTGCTGGACCGACGCGGCCGTACTGAGCCTGGGCCAGGCCGAATCATCAAGCCATGAGCCATGCCCATGGACCTCGGGCCATAATGCCATCTATAGATTTGCCATATACTCCGTATCGCACTACCGATATTTGGCTCAAGGACGGACCATTCCGAGAACCCCCAACTGGTCAAGCTCAACTGCTCAAGTCCCCTCACACGTTGACGAATGACAACTGACATGGATCTCATGTGCAATGTACTGCACACTGCCATTTGCGCATGACCGACTTAACTTTGGTGTCCTGATCAGAGTAGCCAGATCACACGATTGATATTACCCAATTAGTAGCAGGTGTCCTAAAATTTCTAATAGTTTATTCCACTCGGTGTTTTGCAAGGAAATAGCTTATTCCTTGACGTGACTGACCGGAGGCTAGCTAACAAAGGCTGTGTTTAGACGGTGGTATAAAATTTTTAGAAGCACAGTAATTCTTTTATTTTTATTTGGTAATTATTGTCTAATTATAGGCTAATTAGGTTTAAAAGATTCGTCTCGTGATTTTATAACCAAACTGTGTAATTAATTATTTTTTTACTTATATTTAATGCTCCAGACATACGTCAAAGATTTGATGTGACGGGGAATCTTGTGATTAGGCATCTTGACTAGATCTGTCCCACCGGGCGTGCCAAAAGATGTGTTGATGCAAAAATGAATCTGCAAACACAAAGGGCTAATACCCGAAATCGATATCCAAAGCGTGCCAGTCGATTTGACCTGTTAATCGACAAGGATGAAGATACGAGCACTTTGGTCCTGACAACAGCGATACGCCCGGAAGTCACGGCCAAGAGGTACTCACGCGGAACTCGAGGATCGACAAAGATTGCACTTAGAGCAATGCAACTCGCCGAATCGATGAGAACTCGTAAAAAGGAAAAATATGCAAATTGACGAAGTCGCCGAAAAGTAGATGTAAATAAGAGTAAAAGCTGGTTTTTGATGTATTGATTGATTTATTATTACATTGCCCTTCACTCTATATTTATACCCTGATATATAGAAACATAATCGAATACGACTAGGACACTAAACCCAAGTCTAAGAAAAAGAACATGACTTTGACACAACTCAGACTCTACTAATCGTAAACAAGGAAGTCAACTCCTATTTTATTCCATAGTCCGCCTTAATCACGATGGTATTCTCATCGGCCTCCTTTTCACCAACACAACCCCTTTTCCATCGGCAGCAACCTTCGATCTCCTTCCATCGGTACATTCCCTATTTCATCGGCTGCAGTCTTCACACCTTCCTTCATCGGTACATTCCCTTATCTTTATCGGCAACAGTCTCCAAACCTTCTTCCATCGGCATCGGCAATAACACCCTTGACCTCATCGGCAATATTCCAAATTAAATTCATACACTGTCACCGCTTAAAAACAAACTTATTCTCCTTGGCTATCAATTCACACGGCAATCTTTCCCTTGCCGATTAGCCTTTCCTGATCATTTTGACACGTGCTAAAAACGGTGTCAACACATGCCCCCTAATTTCGGAGTATAAGATACTGATGCTCCGAAATTTACTCCAACTGATGCTTTGCTATTATCTATTTCTTTAACCCATTCTCCAAGCATAACATGATTCGTTACCAAATTCAATCAAATCTAGATCCAATCCATGTATCTCAATATATATCGCATTTTTCCAACCTTCTTTGCCTTAACTACGGTTGAGATACCAAAATAACAATCCATCAACAATATCTTACCGCAACGCATCATTTTTAGAACTGAAAAATCTCGTATCAAGATATCCTTCAAGTTATGATTATTTGCCGTCAAATCTTCTGTACCATCCCTTGATTGTCGTGCGAACAGTTACCATACCCAACTGAACCACCTCGATCCATCCGCATACGGCATAGAGATAAGTCAAGAATACCCCTACTCCGAATAACCTATAAATAGATTCCTCTGGGCTGTTCATCTTCTACCTTCAAACTCCACCTTTTGGCATTCTTACTCCGGCGGCAACCCTAACCAACGACCGTGCGTCTTCAACTCATCAGAACCATCATCATCTTCAAGTTCCCAGCTCGTGCCCTCATCCTCCTGAAGCAATGGCTGTTAACTTTGACGTCCCTGCGGTTTGTTCTTCTTCTCATTACCTCTACTTTAATCCTTTCGATTTCCTACGAATTCTTACAGTCGACATCTTTCTTTCTCTTTCATTTTCTTGGTCCTTCAAACCTAGGAACTTCGCAACACATTGGTGATTCCAACCCATCAACCTCTCCTTCACTGCTTAGGTCCGATGGGCGACCCAGACCCAACTGATTTGATTAATGCAGAAGCCAATCGTATTCCCTTTAAATCTCAGAATTTCTCTTTGAATCTGTGGAAAGATACATTCCGTTCTTGGCCCAAACCCACCAAAGGGTGGAAAAATTGGTTTCTGAGGGTCAACAGGTCAATGCAAGTGTTTTGGACAGAGCGGAAAATAGATCAATGTATCAGGCTGTCCATTGCCGATATGCAGAAAAATGAATCCATGATGATAGTTGCTGCTCAATTTTGGTCTAACACCACCAACACCTTCATGTTCGGTCATGGCCCATGTGCCCCTACTCTTGCCGATGTATACATGCTCACAGGCTTAGACATTTCAACTGTCGATGAAGGCCATATTTTCGGCAGAAAAGCTGAATACAGAGTAACTACACGCAACATCGGCAGCTGGACGGGATATATCCAAGAGTATCAAAAGACTGGCACCGTCAATCAAAGGGAGCATGCCACATTCCTGAACATGTGGCTGGAAAAGTTTATTTTCTGCGGACGATCGGTAGGACCAACTAACGCTTTCCTTCCAGCAGCAGAACTCTTGGCCAACGGTGTCAGATTCCCACTTGGCCGATATCTCCTGAGCTCAACCTACCACCTCCTCCACCAAGTATCTCAGAAGCTTATACTTGGCGAACCCATCGGCAATCTGGGAGGCCTATGGTGGTTTGTTAATATGTGGTTAAACGCTCACATGCACAAGCGTTTACAGTGGGATCTCTTTGCTCAGGAATTCCCACGAGAGATTCTTGAAGAGTACGTCCTTAGGGATGATGAATCGGCAACACACCCTCCTCTCAACTTCGGTGAAGCAATCATCGTCCTTCCCGGAACAGAAGCCAATGAGGATCAAATCGGCAGATTTTTCCACACTCTCTACCATGGCCTCCCTCGTGACCTCAGGGCTTGGGTACCTTATATTGACGAGGATAACAAGTTCCCTCTCCTCTTCAATTTTGCCGATAGTGATCTGAACCAAGACAATGATCTCATGATGGCCATTATCACCCCCAGAGCAATCCCAGTCAACACATTTGGCAGCGGGAAAGCCTCCCACATTACTTATGAATTCTACAATCCATCGGCAGTATCTCGCCAGCTGGCCTTTGGGCAACTGCCCATCAAACTGTGCTATGCCGATGTGATTAAACCCAGAGAAATCATCACCTCCGGAACTGAATGGAGCAGGATAGTAAGACTTGCTCCCGATGCCGTTATTTCAAATGTCGATCTCTCCGCCTGGTCACCAGCTTCTTTCATAACAGAGTCATATAAGCAATGGTGGCAGGAGTGGAAAGAACAGCTATTTTCAACGTCTGTTCACACATATCGGCACCTGATCGACCCTGATTATGCTATTCCTGATAATGCAGTAAGTTCCTTTCAACTTTTGTCCTTTTCCTTCCTTTTATTATGTGTATCGGCAACTAACCTTCCTTGAAACAGGCTGATGATCCAGTTCCATCGATAAGCAAAAGCGGAAAACCATTCAATCTCCATCCAGCTTCTCCAATTTCAGCAATCGGTTACAACGCCCCCACCCTAGAAGCCTTGACCTTCCAAAGGGCTCGCACCAAAATCGGCACTTCTAGACCAAGATTGGGAACATTCAGGGCTTCTCCAAAGGCTGCTGCTTCAAGCCTGATCAAGGCTTTTAAGGTAACAATCTTGCTTACTCTCTTTTTCTGCCGATACACTTCATATTAACATACAACTATCAGGGTGTACAAGCTGCAGCTGGATCATCATCGGCAACTTTACCAAGCACCGCAACTTCTACTCCTCCTTCAGAGGTATTCTCTCATTATTTTTTATTTTTCTCCATTAAACATCCAATCTTATACCTGTTTTTGCAGCAACAGATGGATACATCGGTAGGCACACCAATCACACAAGTTCCCCAACCAACAGATGTTGATGCCCCTCAGCCAGTTGTTGTTGAAGCACAACAAAAACGTAAGGCTTTGACCGATGCTGAAGCTCAACAGAAACGACAAAAACCTACACCAGCCCCTGCGTCTGCTCCAACTCCCGTCGATCAACCCTCTGAGCAAACTGCTCCTACCCAAGGTACATCATCAGCAATTGTACCTCAAGGGCCGACTACCGATGTGGTCATAGAGGACATTCCATCGGCATCTTCTGCCGATCCTTCACACGACCCTTTACAAGCCGCTCCCTCAAGCCAAGCTCAAGAAATCGCCCTGAAGCAGGTAAACCAATCAATTACTTGGTTTACTATACCCTCAAATATCATAAACATGATTTCTAATTCTCTTTATCCCATAGGAACAAGACTCTCCCGATAGCTTATTCTCTTTCGCTATCGATGTTTCTGATGACGACAGAGAAGAAGCAAGCTCCTCCTTGGCGTTGGGAACAATATCATCAGACACCTATGGCAAGCTGGAAACTCTTCTAAACCTGCTACAGCAAGACACTGCCCAATTGGTGATCGACTCGGATCCTGCGAGGTCTATCTTCAAAGCGATCCGCGGCCAAGTCCCTGCTAATATTGAAGAAATCATCTTTCCAGCAGTCCATCTGGAGAGCAGACAGCTTCAATATCAAAGGGCCGTTCATCGTATCGCTGACAGAGCAGCTCAATCTCAACTTAAAGAAGAAATGCTACAGCTGAAGCAGACTGCCGACGAGAAGCACAAGAACATCAATAATTTGCAAGCCTCCAGTGCCGATATTAGACAGAAAATCTCAGATCTATCGGCAAAGAAAGCAGCTCTGCTGGCTGAACTGGAAAAGGTTGAGACAGCTCTGACTCAGGCTAAACAAGAAGAAGACCAGCTTCCCGACGCCATTAAAGCCCTTCAACAGGAACGAGATGCTCAAGCTCGCAAGGCCTTGGCCTTGAAAAAGAAAATCAAACCTGTGGACGGAAATGCCGATGAAGATGCCAAAGAGTTAAAAGAAGCCGATGAAATTCGCCTGCGTGCGATATCAGCCATCCAGGCTTTTTTAAATTAGCACATCGGCACAATTGATACTTTGTTTTAACTCCAGCCGATAGGATTGTTATTGGCAACTATACTTTTTATGCATCTATCCAAATACTAGGGTAATACTTCTTTAAATATTTTCCATTTAACGCTCTGGGAAATACAACTCCTTCGAGAGTTTCAAGAATATACGCATTACCAGGAACAAACTGATTTATCCGATATGGACCTTCCCAATTAGGAGACCATTTGCCAAACTTAGAACTTTTAGTCCCAATCGGTAAAATCAATTTCCAGACTAATTCACCATC
Organism: Saccharum hybrid cultivar R570; assembly: GCA_038087645.1. Classification (NCBI taxonomy): domain Eukaryota; kingdom Viridiplantae; phylum Streptophyta; class Magnoliopsida; order Poales; family Poaceae; genus Saccharum; species Saccharum hybrid cultivar. The sequence goes on from JAQSUU010000496.1 coordinate 24,746,638, forward strand.
GGCAAATTCCTTCACCTTCACTTTCTTGTCATACCACCTAGCCACTCTTTTCTTATTCTCCTCGATACTAACCAAAGCTTTTAACCGATGACCTGCTACATCTTCCAATTCATCTTTCATAAGAATATCATAATCATCGGCTGTCAGTTGATCCTGAAAGCGCATTCGCCTAGAACCAATCTTAATTTCCCAAGGTAATACTGCATCGTGTCCATACACCAATTGATAAGGTGATACCTTGGTTGCACCATGACATGCTATCCGATATGACCACAAAGCTTCATTTAATATTGTATGCCACTTTTTAGGATATTCTTTGATCTTGCGCTTAATAAGTTTGATAATTCCCTTATTAGATGCTTCAGCCTGGCCATTAGCTTGGGCATAATATGGTGAAGAATTCAAAACTTTAATTCCCATACTTATAGCAAACTCATCAAATTCTCCTGACGTAAACATAGTGCCCTGATCGGTAGTGATGGTTTGAGGGATGCCAAATCGGTAAACAATATGCTCCTTCACAAAATCAACCATGTTAGCCGATGTCACCTTTTTCAAAGGAATTGCTTCAACCCACTTTGTGAAATAATCGGTAGCAACCAGAATAAACTTATGCCCTTTACTCAATGGTGGATAAATTTGACCGATGAGATCAATAGCCCAACCCCTAAACGACCACGGTTTAATTATGGGATTCATAGCCGATGCAGGTGCTCTTTGAATATTACCGAATTTTTGACATTCCTGACATCCTTTAAAATATTTAAAACAATCCTCAAGAATAGCCGGCCAATAATATCCATTTCTTCTGACCATCCATTTCATCTTAAATGCTGACTGATGAGCCCCACATACTCCTTCATGAATTTCACTCATCAGGCTTTTTGATTCCTCTATGCTAACACACGTGAGTAAAACTCCATCTACGGTACGGTAATATAATTCATCATCGAGGAGTACATATTTTGTCGCTTGGAACCTTATGCGTCTTTCAACCTTTTTAGATGGATCCTTTAAATAATTAATGATTTCTCTTCTCCAGTCATCGGCATCAGCCACCGATGTCAATGCTTCTTGAACAGGTTGATATCCTGAAGCATGCTGAGCTAATCGGTTAGCCTCCTCGTTATGCATCCGGGAAATATGCTCCAGATGAAAACTCCTAAACCCTTTTAATAATTCCAAACACTTTTCATAATATGAAATTAGAATTTCACTTCGGCATTCATAAATCCCAATCAACTGATTTATAACTAGCATAGAATCACCAAAGACCTCAACAGCATCAGCCTGTATTTCTTTAAGCAATTCTAACCCTTTTATCAGGGCTTGGTATTCAGCTTGATTGTTTGTCGATGTGGCGACGATCGGCAATGAGAATTCATACTTCTTCTCCTGAGGAGAAATCAACACGATGCCGATGCCTGCCCCTTCACCACAAGTAGACCCATCAAAGAAAAGTGTCCATAGAGCAACTTCCAAAGAATCCACCGTGTTGCAATGTTGAGTAACAAAATCAGCCATAACTTGTCCTTTAACTGCCTTAGCTGATTCATAACGTAGGTCAAATTCTGATAACGCTAAAATCCATTTACCAATCCTACCATTTAATATCGGCATAGATAGCATATATTTGACCACATCATCTTTGCATACGACAGTACATTCAGCCGATAGTAAATAATGCCTCAACTTACTACAGGAGAAATATAAACATAAGCATAATTTCTCAATAGCCGAATACCTGGTTTCAGCATCTATTAATCGTCTGCTCAAATAATAGATAACACGCTCCTTTCCTTCAAATTCTTGAATAAGAGCTGAACCGATAACAGTATCTTCAGTTGATAAATATAATCTGAAAGGTTTTCCATGCTGGGGTGGAACTAACACTGGAGGATTTGTTAAATAACTCTTAATCTGATCTAAAGCCAATTGCTGTTCATCCCCCCCATTTAAACTCCTGATCGGCTTTCAATTTCAATAATGGACTGAAAGCCTTGATCTTGCCTGACAGATTAGATATAAACCTTCTGATGAAATTAATCTTACCGATCAAGGATTGTAAGTCAGTCTTATCGGCAGGAGCAACAACCTTATTGATTGCCTCAATAGATTTTCTACTAATTTCAATGCCCCTCTGATGCACCATAAAACCCAAGAATTGTCCTGCCGATACACCAAATGCACATTTATTGGGATTCATCTTTAATCCATGTTTTCTTGTGCACTCCAGTATCTTCCGTAGATCGGTTAGATGCTTTGTGATGTCTCCAGACTTAATCACTATATCATCAATGTAGATTTCTACCAATGTGCCGATATATTCATGGAAAATGAAGTTCATAGCTCTTTGATAAGTAGCACCGGCATTTTTCAAACCAAATGTCATAACTATCCATTCAAATAATCCCACATGACCTGGACATCTAAAAGCAGTCTTGGAAATATCTTCTTCAGCCATGAATATTTGGTTATAACCCGCATTTCCATCCATGAAACTAATAATCTGATGCCCTGCTGCAGCATCAATCAACAAATCAGCAATCGGCATTGGATAACCATCCATCGGCGTGGCCTTATTAAGATTCCTGAAATCAATACAAACACGGAGTTTTCCATTTTTCTTATATACAGGAACCACATTAGAAATCCACTCTGCATATCGACACTGCCGAATAAACTTTGCCTCAATTAACTTGGTTATTTCGGCCTTAATATCAGGGAGTATATTAGAATTGCATCGGCGAGCCGGCTGCTGATGTGGCCGAAATTCAGATTTAATCGGCAACCGATGTTCAACTATAGATCGGTCTAATCCAGGCATTTCAGTATAATCCCAAGCAAAACAATCTTTATATTCCTTTAACAAATCAACTAGTTGCTGTTTACACTTGGAATCTAACTTAGAGCTAATAAAAGTGGGCCTTGGCCTATCGCCTTCACCAATATCTACTTCTATTAAATCATCTGCCGATGTAAATCCTTGACCTAATTTTCCATCATCGGCAAATCTATCCATTAAAACTCTTCTTCAGAACCGACTGCTTGGATCGGTAGAATTTCATAATCAGCAATCTTGAGGAACTCTTTTTCCCAGGCTTCTCCCGATATGCACTTGGTTCGCTCATAAGTATCTGATCCTGCCGATGCAATGATATAAGAAGAGTCACCAGGAACAACTTCAATCTTATCTCCAATCCATTGTACCAGACATTGATGCATTGTAGAAGGAACACAACAATTAGCATGAATCCAATCCCTTCCCAAAAGTAAATTATATGCACCCTTGCCATTAATAACAAAGAAAGTTGTCGGCAAAGTTTTACTGCCGATGGTCAACTCAACACATACTGCCCCTTTAGCTGGTGACACATTGCCTTCAAAATCCTTTAGCATCATATCAGTTTTAGTTAAGTCTTGATCTCCCTTACCAAGCTTCCGATACATCACATAAGGCATAATATTAATCGCAGCTCCTCCATCAATAAGTATCTTAGATACGGGCTGCCCATCAACTCTGCCTTTTACAAACAAAGCCTTGAGGTGTTGTCTCTCATCATCAGCAGGCTTCTCAAAAACAGCCATCATTGGATCTAACATTAATTGAGCTATCTGATCAGAGGAAACAACCTCTTCTTCACTGTCAGACAGAGCCAAAAACTCCATTGGCAACATAAACACCATATTGATATCTGCCGATGGACCTTTATCCTTGTGCCTTATCTGCCACTGCTGGTTACCAGATTTCTCATTGGAGGGACTTTCTTCTTGATATAAATCTTTTTGACGATCCCGCTGCATTTTTCTCTTCTGTGTCTTTGTCAAACCTTCTGGACACCATTGAGGAAGCTTAGTTTTCCAAACTGGCTGATAAGTCCTAGTTGTCTCCACACGACGTATATTAGGATCCCTGTAAAATATTTCTTCATCAGGGACTCTTGCATTTGCCATCTCTTCAAGTTCCTCTTGGTTCCTTGGAAAATATGCAACGCGTTTACCAAGCCTTTCGTGCACACTGAGCCTGCCCCCCAGCCGATCATGTACTGATGCTCTCCTTCTGATCGGCTCATTAATGAGCAAACCTTGATTACCAGATTGGAACCTTCTTGCAGGATAATTAACTCCATAATAGCCATTGCACTCTGGACAATTTTCAACAGTAGGTAACTTAATACCTTCTTCCCAACAATGAATAAAAAACGGACAATTCCAATGATCCTTATGCCGATTCCACTCTTTTTGATGCCTTTCCTCTTGTTGTCGTCTATACCGGTCCCTTCGCTGACGCCATCCTTCATGTTGTCTTTGATGGGTAATCACGATGCCAGATCGAGGAGGCCTCCCAGAACCGCCACTCTCTGTCAATAGCCCCTTGCCTTTTGCATCATCGGTAGTTATCCGATGTTGGGGATCTACTGATGCATTCTTTTCAGCAGCTTCCGACGTCAATACCTTAATTTTTCCTTCAGCATCCAACATATTTGCTGGAAAAGGATGTTGATCAATTTTCATTGGCTTTTGAATCTTGGAATTGCCAAATTTTATCCTGCCAGACTCAATAGCTAACTGTAATTGCTGTCTAAACACCTTGCACTCATTGGTACTGTGTGAAGTTGCATTGTGCCACTTGCAATACAGCATATGCTTTAACTCTTCTGCCGATGGGATCACATGATTGGGTGATAATTTAATCTGGCCCTCCTGAAGCAAAAGATCGAATATTTTATCGGCTTTGGTGACATCAAAAGTAAACTTTTCTGGCTCTTTGTGACCAAAGGGACAAGATATCGGTTTCTTATTCTTAACCCACTCTGCCAAACCGATAACTGGTTCATTATCTGAATCAGAATCTTCCGCTTCTTCAACAAATGAAACTTTCTTGTTCCAATTTCTCTTAGGTTCAAAAACCCTAGTGTCTTGATCAGAAATCCTTTGTACTAAATGACTTAGGCTTTCGAACTCCTGAGAAGCATATCTGTCCTTCAGGTGTGGTAATAATCCCTGAAAAGCTAAATCGGCGAGCTGCCGATCATCCAATACCAGACTATAACATTTGTTCTTTACATCTCGTAGCCTTTGCACGAAGCCTTCTACCGATTCATCATTGCGCTGTTTCATCTTTACCAAATCGGTAAGCTTCTTTTCGTGAATTCCAGCAAAGAAATACTTATGAAATTGCTTTTCCAGATCAGCCTAGGTGATAATAGAATTTAGCAGTAGTGAAATAAACCACGTAAATGCTGATCCGGATAGAGATGACGAGAACAGACGAACTCTCAATTCATCTCTACAAGCTGCCTCTCCACATTGAATAATAAAACAATTAACATGCTCCATGGTTGATGTATCGTCTTGCCCAGAGAATTTAGTGAAATCTGGCACTTTGTAACGATTTGGGAGAGGAATTAAATCATACGCCGGAGGATACGGAGTCCGATATGAATAGGTATTAACCTTGGGCTTAATCCCAAATTGATCCCTCATAATTTCTGCTATCTTATCGGCCCAAAAAACATCGACATCTTGCTGACGATATGGTTGAATCTCTGCTGGAGGTATCTGTTGATACCCTTCTGCACACCTTTGTTGCCCACGATCTCCAGCAATTGGCATATTTGCTACTAACTGTGGTCCATTAACCTGCTGAAAAGGATTCATCGGCTGAGCTGCCGATGCTTGATTCTGAAAACCAGCATGCATGTGACCTTGATGAACTCCTGTGGCTTGCTGATTTGGCTGAACTGTATGTTGAGTAGGAAACTGCCCTGACCAATTATTAGTATTCATCGGCACAAAGTTTGCCGATGACTGGTAGCTTGTTGGCATTGCTGGATAATTACATCCAACTTGAGGCATAACATGTACTCCAGGTTGACTGATGATAGGAGCCTTCTGCTGCATCGGTAACAAATTTGCCGATGGACTTGAACTAGATGTTTGACCCAGAGACGCCTGAAAACCTCCCAGACTCGGTTGTGTAGTAGTTGTAATATATTGAGGCGCTTGGGCTATCGGCAAACCAGCCGATGGGATAGGAGTTTTTCCCGCTGCGTCAAACACTTGAGATAATCCGTGATTGACAGTAGATGGCTCCGTAGGCATACCATATCCCCACCAATTAGCAGGAGTTTGATTACTCTGTGGTATAGGACCTGATAAAGCTGATGCTGATAGATCCGTACCAAGCTGAACTCGTCCTGATAATGCTGAATCTGGACGCACCGGAGTAGACTGTGCATTAGATAATCCTGCTGATACTGGAGGAGAAGAAATCTCTATACCCGCAACGGCTGGAGGAGCCGATGGAGCAACAACAGATGCTGCTTCTGGTTGATGATAAGCAGGCCCGACGTAATGATGTGATGCTTGCCCTTCTTTGAAAGTTCGAATCACAGCATTATGAACAGTATTGGACAGCACATTGGAGTGATTAATTAAAGCATGATTCACCGCAGAATTAACCATCTCTTGAAGTTTACCAGGATTATGATCAAAGGTAACCTGCCGAGGCAACGGCAAGTCCTGCTTCTGGATGACTTGTCCACTTTTGTTCACGCTGAATGACTTCAAACAAAGCTGTCTATATTCTTCAATAGCCCTCTCCATAGCCTGCTTCTGATCATCCTTAAGATCTTCTTCTGTTACTGCGATGATATTCCCAGCATCGATCTCATGATTAGGCATCTTGACTAGATCTGTCCCACCGGGCGTGCCAAAAGATGTGTTGATGCAAAAATGAATCTGCAAACACAAAGGGCTAATACCCGAAATCGATATCCAAAGCGTGCCAGTCGATTTGACCTGTTAATCGACAAGGATGAAGATACGAGCACTTTGGTCCTGACAACAGCGATACGTCCGGAAGTCACGGCCAAGAGGTACTCACGCGGAACTCGAGGATCGACAAAGATTGCACTTAGAGCAATGTAACTCGCCGAATCGATGAGAACTCGTAAAAAGGAAAAATATGCAAATTGACGAAGTCGCCGAAAAGTAGATGTAAATAAGAGTAAAAGCTGGTTTTTGATGTATTGATTGATTTATTATTACATTGCCCTTCACTCTATATTTATACCCTGATATATAGAAACATAATCGAATACGACTAGGACACTAAACCCAAGTCTAAGAAAAAGAACATGACTTTGACACAACTCAGACTCTACTAATCGTAAACAAGGAAGTCAACTCCTATTTTATTCCATAGTCCGCCTTAATCACGATGGTATTCTTATCGGCCTCCTTTTCACCAACACAGCCCCTTTTCCATCGGCAGCAACCTTCGATCTCCTTCCATCGGTACATTCCCTGTTTCATCGGCTGCAGTCTTCACACCTTCCTTCATCGGTACATTCCCTTATCTTTATCGGCAACAGTCTCCAAACCTTCTTTCATCGGCATCGGCAATAACACCCTTGACCTCATCGGCAACATTCTAAATTAAATTCATACACTGTCACCGCTTAAAAACAAACTTATTCTCCTTGGCTATCAATTCACACGGCAATCTTTCCCTTGCCGATTAGCCTTTCCTGATCATTTTGACACGTGCTAAAAACGGTGTCAACATGATGTGACGGGAAATCTTTTTTTTTGCATAGTACACTTTTTAATGTATCTAAACACAGCCTTTGCTAAGGCCTTGTTTAGATTCCAGAATTCATCCCAAAATTCTACTATGCAAAAAGAAGATTCCCCATCACATCAAAATGTCGGCACATATATGGAGTACTAAATGTAGATGAAATCAAAAACTAATTACACAGTTTTGTTGTACTTTGCGAGACGAACATTTTAAGCCTAATTAATCAAGATTTGGACAATTATTACCACAAACAAAAAAAAAATGCTACAGTGTTCGGGGTGGCACTGTGCAGATTTGGCCACCCCTGACTTTGTGATCTAAACGAGGCCTAAACGGGGCCAAAGTGTTCTCTAGTCCTCGCCCGGTCAGAATCCGCAGTTCATAGTACTCAGGAAGGCACTTCGCTGCCCCACCTGCTCGGAAATTGCAGCAAGAAGGCGGACTCCCGGCTCCAAGTCTTGTTACCAACTGCAGCAGGTCAGTCTAGCCGGTCCACACGTACGGCACGCAGGTCCTCCTGCCCGGCGTCGCCCTGCTGCTCTTCCCACGCGCTTGGTTGCTCCAACGACCGACGTCGCGAACCCGCAATTCTGATCGAAATCGCCCAGCCATTCTCTCTGAAAGTTCCCTGCGAAGGAGCGGCAAGCACAGCCACAATTCACGCGCAACCTCCTGGCCTCTCGAGTCATCTCGACCACTGCCTATAAAACCCGGCTCCAGCATCGCTATGTGCAATCCAACCACTAATCATTTTCACCGTGCTCATACAAACAACGCCACCCGCAGTTCGCCCCCAGTGCACAGCACACTACCCGCAGCAACACCGATGGCTCCCCCTGCCAATGCCCAGCAGCAGCCGCAGGTGCAACTGGCTGGTGGCCGCAAGGTGGTGGACGAGGTTTCCGGCTGGCTGCGCGTGCTGGACGACGGCAGCGTCGACCGCACGTGGACCGGCCCGCCGGAGGCCCTCCCGCTGATGGAGCCGGTGGCGCCGTACGCGGTGCCGCGAGACGGGCACACGCTCCACGACCTGCCCGGGGAGCCCAACCTACGCGTGTACCTCCCCGAGGCGAAGGTGGAGGCCGGTGCGCGCCTGCCCGTCATCCTGCACCTCCACGGCGGCGGCTTCTGCATCTCCCACCCGTCCTGGCTCATGTACCACCACTTCTACGCGCGCCTCGCGTGCGCCGTCCCCGCCGTGGTGGTCGCCGTCGAGCTGCCGCTCGCGCCCGAGTGCCGCCTGCCCGCGCACATCGACACCGGCGTCGCCGCGCTCCGCAGGCTCCGCTCCATCGCGCTGTCCGAGGACGGCGCCCTCGACGACCCGGCGGCCGCGCTCCTCCGTGAGGCGGCCGACGTGTCCCGGGTGTTCCTCATCGGGGACAGCTCGGGCGGCAACCTCGTCCACCTCGTCGCCGCGCGCGTGGCCCAGGAAGCAGACGCGGGCAGTTGGGCTCCCCTCCGCGTGGCCGGCGGCATCCCGATCCACCCGGGGTTCGTGCGCGCCACGCGGAGACGGTCGGAGCTGGAGACGAAGGCGGACTCGGTGTTCTTCACGCTCGACATGCTCGACAAGTTCCTCGCCCTCGCGCTGCCGGAGGGCGCGACCAAGGACCACCCCTTCACCTGCCCGATGGGCCCGCAGGCGCCGCCGCTGGAGTCCGTCCCGCTGCCGCCGCTGCTTGTGTCCGTGGCCGAGAACGACCTCATCCGCGACACTAACCTCGAGTACTGCAACGCGCTGCGCGCCGCCGGCAAGGAGGTGGAGGTGCTGATCAACCACGGCATGAGCCACTCCTTCTACCTTAACAAGTACGCCGTCGACATGGATCCCACCACCGGGGAACGTGCCCAAGAGCTCATCGGCGCCATCAAGAGCTTCATCTCACGCCACTGAAGTGCAAGAACATATGATTCCACACGTGGCGATACTGATCATAATGTTATATGTGCTACATGATGTTCGTTTCCCGCACTCCTACACCACTCATGTTAGTCTATGTCCGAGTGTTTACACCCATATACGTTCGTGTAGCTGCTTTGATTCACTATATCAATTCGTGCCGGTGGAAATGATATATCAACTTCAATAATAATGAGGTGAGAGTGAGATACACCTACATACAGTCCTTTGAACCATTGGATGGCACCCACACGCTGTGCATACAGTCCACTCCTTTGCACCCTTGGATGGCACCCACCGCTGTAGCATGTGTGTCTATCGTTGTTTGTAGTGATGCATTCCCTAATTTCATTCAAAAGTTTATATGTATTGCATAGTTGGGACTCAATAATCAATGGGTAATCAAAACAGTATGCTTGCGTAAATGTTGGTGTTGTTAGAACTAAAAGAATTCACTGCACGTTGCCGCTGGAATTTAGATATGTATTGAAAATGTCTGCAAATTTTGGTCCAATGCAATAGTGCAAGGTGCTATGGTAGTGACTACTGAATATAGTTGAGTTGTCAGTGGACTTTATTTTTTTGGTGACTATGTAAAAAAAAAGTAGATAGCAGACACCACCTCCTAGTGACACAAAAACAAAACCCGTCTTTTATATATAATTACAGACGCATCTGACCGAAATGCGTCTCTCATATGCTGGCTCTAGAAAAAAAACCCTTTGTGGACATATATCACAGATGCGGATTAATAAAATACGTCTGTGGTATGTTATTGAAACGTGTCTGTAGCATAAATGTTTACTGACAGATGCATGAATTAAATGCACCTAGTCAATACCAGGGAACCAAAAAATTGTTTAACTCCAGCATACCCGGATCCCTCACACCCGCCTCCTCTCATTGCATCTCCTCTCCTGTTCGGTTTCCGCCCGCCTCCTCTCCCTTCCCCTCCGCTACAACTCCTCCCCTCAGAAGACGGCGCCACCTTACCATGCAAGACTAGCCGGCACCGCCTCCCTCACCCAGATCCAACCAGCATCACCTCTCTCCTCCAGATCTACCACAACCACCGCCATGGAGGAGTAGCAGTGACACCAGCAAGCGGACAACTCCACCAAGGTCACCGAAGTGTCGCAGCCACCACCGCCTGGCCCTCCTTCTCATGCTCTTCTCCACCCTCACCGCCACAACACCTGAGTGGAGCTGGGCACAGCCGTGCCACGCGTGAGTGGAGCCGCCGCCGCTCTCAGCATCAAGTCTGCACAGAGATGGTGATGCAAGATCTCGGCACACTAGTGACGGCGATGGCGGGATCTCGACAAGGTCTCCTCCTGCATGGTGCTCATCATTCTCATGGGTAACCCTAGCTATTGGGATGCGAATATTTGAGCCCCGGAGGCTAGGCATCACCCTAACCAAAACAGACTAATATTGTGAATTGCATGAATGATAATCCGCAGGGTTCACAAGGAGAGCCTTCGCCCATACCCTTCAAGCGGGCGAAGGCCTAGGGGCGAAGGTGAAGGCACAGGAAGGCGTCGGTTTGGAGCGTTGTGTGATAAGGAGGTACAAGGACAATGGCAGAGGCCACCTACGGTGGAGGCTAGGAGCGGAGCGAAGGAGAAGGCCATCTAGGTGGAGGGCCAGGAACCAAAGAGAGCCTCCGCCGGTTGAAGAAGTAACCCCCATGGCACGAAGATCACAAGCAGAAGATGGGCCTCCAACAAGCCTGCCTCTAAGACCCATGAAGCAAAGGCGGTGGAAGAGGAGAAGAGCGAAGTTGTCCCTAGAAGAATGAACCTGTATGGGAATATTCATAGGAATATGCCTTAGCTGTCAGAGGGCAAGATTGTAAAATGGTATCCCTATGAATAGTGCCCTATAAAAGGGGGAACCAAACCCTATGTAAGAAGAGGTTGTTGAGTACCATTTATGAAACCCTAGTTGTTCCTAGGCCCACCTGAGCTCCCAACATTGGATAGATCCTTTGCTAGGGCAGAGGCCTCACTCTACTTACCTTGTTGGGATCCATTACCCCAACATTGGCGCCCACCGCGTGTAGGCCAAGCAAAACCCATGATGGCACAAAAAGGGGCAGTCTCTGCCAGTGCGCCGGTGGAGACATCAACCTGGGGAAGGCCTAAGCGTACCACTTGCAGCACGTACGCTAGCGCCCCTGATTCTTAGGTCAATGCAGAAGAGCCTGCAGTGTATGGTCAGCCTATAGTTGGCGAAGAGTAGTCAAACCCCAACCCCACCTCAGAACAGGTGCTCCAACAGCTGCAGAATGCGTAGCAAGAAAGAGATAGGCTAGCGTCAACCTTTGCCGCAAGCTAGAGAGTAGTACAAGCATCATTACAGGCAGCTGAGATCAGGCAACAGCTAGCCATCATGCAAGCTGAGATACAGAGTATGCAACCAACTCAACCACAATTAGGCAACTTTAATCAACCCCACCTGGCAGCTCAAAGCCAACCCAACCCTTCGCCAAGCCTTGCTACCTAGCCAACCTTCGGCACACCTATAAGGTCCTAAATGGCTAGAGGGGGGTGAATAGCCTATTTAAAAATCTACAAGCTTCACTAGACAAGTGAGTTAGCAAAATAAATAGCGTAGCAATTCTAGCACTAGCTCACTATGCTATGCAAGCCACCTACACAAGTCTAGTTCAAGGCTAAACACTGACCACACCAACAACTAACTCTACTACTAATCAAGAACAAAACTACACAAGCTAGAGACAAAGAATAACAAGCTACACAATTAGCAAGGTAGATAAGTAAGCAAAGGAGTGAGCTAGGATTGTTATACCGACATTGATAAGTAGAGATATATCCAATGAACCAATCAATCAACGCAATCACATACACAAGATGAAATCCTCGGCAAAGAGATGACACAAGAATTTTTACCGAGGTTCACTTCTCGGCAAGCTAGTCCTCGTTATGGCGATGCACCCACTTGATAGATCGCGAGCTAATTGACTATCAAGAGTCAAATCCTCAGCGGGTGATACACATCCACTCACAAGATGGGGATCCTCCAAGCCACGAGCTCCACTAGAGTAGCTAATTCGTTAACTCCTACGGGGAAGGCTCAAGAACCCCTCACAATCACTTGGTGAGGCTAGAAACAATCTCCAATCACGAGCTCAACACTACCGCCGCTCCAAGCCATCTAGGATGTCGGGAAACACCCAAGAGTAACAAGCAATCCGCAGCCAACTCATTGGATCAAGTGCCACTAGATGCAACTCTCAAAGCAAACGCTCTTGAATCTCACTCAATCTCACTAGGATGCAAAATCAAGCAAGGAGATAAGTGGAAGGAAAGTTCTCTAGCTCAAAGTATGTCTCAAGTGTTCAAAGAGTCAGTAGAACCCTCCCAAGGCTAGCCAAACAAGTATTTATAGCTAGCCCTCAAAGATAGAGCCGTTAGGCTCAAGAAACTGCTCTGCACGAGCTGACCAGACGCGTAGGTCAGATTGACCGGACGTGGCCACAGCGTCCGGTTGCACCTGCACGACTTCGCCGATTTGCCACGTGTCCCGTTTTAAATTTTGTTCGTTCGATCTCCAACGGTCACGAAACATTATCTTCTCAGAGAGAGAGTGACCGGACGCGCCAAAGTACTGACCGGACGCATTACACGCGGCGTCCAGTTTGAGTACAGAAAGGGTCTAGAGAGCGATTTCGCCGACCGGACGCGCCACCCCGTCCGATCAAACCTTCCCTTCGTGCTGCTCTCCTAGGTGCGTGACCGGACGCGCCGGTCCCACGACTGATCGGACGCTTCAGTCACAAACCCTCGCACTTCGCCCCGCGCGCTTGTCAGTTGAACTGACCAGACACGCCAGCCACGTCCGGTTCAGCGTCCGGTCACCCTAGTGACTTCCTTTCGCCTCCGTTTCTTTGCCTCCGGCGTAGTGAAAAATAGACGTTTCACTTTCACAAAAGCACCGAATCCCGCAAGGGAGAGAGGAACCCAAACCCCTATCTACCCCTCAAACTCCACCTCCTTCACAAATGTGCTAACACCACCAAGTGTTCACCATCTTGTGCTCGTGTGTTAGCATATTCTCAAATATTTTTTCAAGGAGTTAGCATCTCACTACATCCTAAATGCATATGCTCAAGAATATGGACCTAGTAGCATTTGCTTCATGAGATGACCGTGATTGCCCCTCTTGATAATTGGCTATCAATCCTAAACCCGGTCAATCACTTCTCTACTCATCTTTAGACCGGCAAAAGAGAATCCTATGATTATACCTTTGTCTTGATCATCTCATTTCTTGTCCATCACCTATGTGCATGTTCACCATACCCTTTATCTTCATGCACTTGTAATCTTATGGCCATCACCATCTTGCTCCTTGCTCCTTCATCACATGTGTTGCTACGCCTAACTCAATTTACTTAACACAATGGCATTAGCAACTTGGTGTCATTAATTATCAAAACCAAACTTGGGCTTTCAACACCATACACCATATCCCCAATCCATAGAGCCATAGACTCAAAGTCTCCATTATCTAAAGGACATCAAAGCTCCCCATGGCCTCCTTCCTACAAACCCATCATGTTTCCCAAGTTCAACGGAAAGACAGACCTGCGTCAGTTCATCATGAGCTTTGAGGCAGCAGTAGCCTCCACCGAAGGAAATGAATTGGTTATGGCAAAACTTTTGTCATCACCGCCGAAGGTGACGCCCTAGCATGGTACTCAACGCTGAGGCCTAGTTCAGTGTATTCCTAGGAAGACCTCTGTGACAAATTTATGGCCAACTTCAAAGGGTTCACAAGTGAGTCCCTCACCTCAATGGATCTCTTCCAGTGCAGACAAAATCAAGGAGAAACTCTAAGGGAATACTTTCAAAAGTTTGTACAACTCAAGGCCAAGGCACCCAATGTCCCAGAAGATGTAGCCATTGAAGCAGCAATCAAAGGTCTCCAAATTGGAGCCTTCGCAACCCATTTGGCTAGAGAGAAGGCAATGTCCATCGAGGAATTATACAATGAATTTGAAAAGTACTGCAGGTCTGACAGTGACCTCCGAAGAAGACTGGAAGAGCAAAACCAGTACAAGCAATTTCAGGGCAACAACAGGAATGCTCAAAGGGGCAATAGAAATCAATGTCAGCAACAGCTGTGCAAGGGCCCGATCAGCAGGTCTTCAACATAGAACACCAAGTAAGCAGTCAGCAAGGACAAAAAGCACCGAAGGCTGATCAAAACAATGGGTTGCAGAAGCAGCATGACAATAGAAGAAACAATCAAGGGAAGAACTAGAACAAGAATCAAAGCCAAAGGTAGTGAACAAAGGCCATATCACCAGGGATTGCCCAGATGCCAAGGAAACCCAAGAGAGGATAAGGGGCAGAGAGAACCCACAGCCTCTGCAGCAGCAACCTGCAAGAGAGGTAAACCACGCCTTCGTCGTACCCCCTCAACAAAAATAGTACTATCCAATGTGTCCAAGCCTAAACTCCACGCAAATACACCCATCTACCCTAGCAGCTGCATACTATCCTAGCTTCTTGCCCACATGGCGATCAACCACTGATCAGCAGCAAGGGCAAGCAAGCATCTAGTACGCAGAATCCAACCTCACATACATAAACCCCAGACCTTCGCACATCACATTCATACAAACAAGCAAGCAAGCGCAAATTCATAACAGACAACAAGAAGCACTACCACCACCTCCACCCCTAGTACAGCTAGCTACCCTAAAAAATGAACCAAATCCCGAAAACCAGCTCAACCCACACACATCTTTGCCCACCATTGCCATGATACTGCCAATAGCCGGAGGCTCTTCACTAGAGTTTCAAACAAAGAAGCAGAAAAAGATCAGCTCAAACTTGTCAACAATATAGTAGTGCAGAGGCAAGTATGCTGCACAGATTGGTCGAAGACACCCCTGACATTCGCAGAACAAGACCTCAATCTAGAAAGCTACCCCCATGCTGACGCTATGGTAATCAAAGCCAACATTGTAGGCTGGGAAATCAGTAGAGTTCTAATTAACTCAGGAAGTTCTGCTGACATAATTTTTGTTAATGCCTTCGACCAGATGAAATTGAGCAGAAGTCAATTGTAGCCTTCGGAATCCCCATTCATGGGCTTTGGGGGCAAGAGAATTGATGCTTTAGGAAAAATCTCTCTGTCAGTATCCTTTGGAGTTTTGCAGAACGCAAGAACAAAGTATGTGACCTTTGACATTTTTGATCTCTACTACCCATACAATGCCATCTTTGGCAGAGGTTTTGCAAACAAGTTCAACGCAGCCATTCACATGGGCTACCTTTGTATGAAAATACTAGCCCTTCATGGTGTTATCACAATCCATGGTAGTTAGAAAGATCTAAGGAATATAGAAAGAGCCATCTACAAGTCGCAACGCAACATCAATTCTGTTGAGTTAGCCAAGAGCAACGCACCGGAGCCTCCGGGCATGCCCAAAGGGAAAACAGACCTTAAAGACCAAGAAGAAACAAAGTTAGTACCACTAGAGGAAGTAGTCCCAGACAAGAAAGTCATCATCGGAGGCAACCTCTCCACAAAAGAAGAAGTAGAGCTCATAGAGACCCTAGCCAAGAACAAATATGTCTTTGCCTGGTCAGCCTCTGATCTGCAAGGAGTTATTAGGGATATTATACAACACTCGCTTGATATCAACCCAAAAATGAAGCCAAAAAAGTAAAAGCAAATTAAGATGTCAGAAGAAAGAATCCTAGCAGCGAAGGCAGAGGTGCAAAGACTACTAGACGCAAATGTTATCAGAGAATTCCAAATATTCAGAGTGGTTGGCAAACATGGTGCTAGTGCCGAAGAAGAACAGAAAGATGACGATGTCTATAGACTTCACAGATCTAAACGAAGCATGCAAAAAAGATCCATTCCCACTTCCAAGGATAGATGCCTCCATCGACAAAGCTGCTGGTTGTAAGCGTTTTTCCTTACTGGATTGCTTCTCAGGGTATCACTAGATTTGGTTGAACAAGGAAGACGAGGAAAAAAACAAGCTTCACGACCCCTTTGGAACATATTGTTATGTCATAGAAGGGCTAAAAACCACGGGTTCAACCTTCACTAGAATGACCAAAGCAGTCCTTGGACCACAACTGTAGAAAAATATCATAGCTTATATCGATGACATTGTCGTAATGAGCAAGGATGAAGAAGACCATATTGCAGAACTCAAAGAGACCTTCGCTAATCTGAGAGCAGCAGGGCTCAAATTAAACCCAGAAAAATGTATCTTCGGCGCAAGCAAAGGAAAGATGCTCAGCTACATAATAGGACCAGAAGGCATAAGGGCAAACCTAGACAAGACGAAGGCTATAATTTCAATAGTCGAGCCACGAACAAAAAGAAGGTCCAAAAGCTCATAGGAAGGATAGCCGCCTTAAACAGATTCATCTCAAAATTAGCTAAGCATAGCTTGCCATTCTCCAAGGCATTAAAGAGCACTGATAAGGTAGAATGGGGAACTAAATAGTATAGGGCCATCCAGCAGCTAAAGAGTTATATAGCCAGTACTTTAACAGTTACAATGCTAAGCCCGGATGCCCCCTTGTTGTTGTACGTGGCAGCCTCCAACCACGCAGTTAGTGGAGTCTTGGTTCAAGAAAAAGAGGTAGATTCAAGAGTCATTCAACAACCTATTTGCTACATCTCAAAAGCATTGTTAGGCAAAGCTAAACTACTCAGAGATTGAAAAAATAGCCTATGCCGCACTGATAGCATCAAGAAAGCTAATGCACTACTTCCAAGCACATGAGATCATAGTACCTTCATCCTAGCCACTCAGTGACATATTCAGCAACAAAGAAGCCTCCGGAAGAAGTGGAAAGTGGGCAATGGAGTTATCCCAATTTAGCCTAAGCTACGTTGCAAGAACAACAATAAAGTCTCAAGCATTGGCAGACTTCATGGTAGATTGGAAACCTTCGGCACATCACAGCCATTAGCCACAAGCATAAGTTTGGACACTTTACACAGATAGGGCTTGGGGGCTTCTGGGAGCAGGAGCGTCTGCTGTGCTATTATTGCCATCAGGTCTCCGCTCAAAATATGCAGCCAGTCTCGCATTCAAGGCCACAAACAACATGTCAGAATACAAAGAGGCCTCATATTAGGACTGAACAAGGCAAAAGCACTCGGTGCCAAAACAATACTAGCAAAAATAGACTCTTAGATAGTGGCAGGCCAAGTAGAAAAAGAGTACTCAGTCTAGGAGCCGGAGTTGGTCAACTACCTAGCAATAGTAAAAGCACTGGAGCGAAGGTGTCAAGGATTCAACCTGAAATACATGCCAAGGGAAGAGAATGTAGAGGTAGATGAGTTGGCGAAGGCAGCAACAAACAACTTACCCATGCCAGAAGGGATATTCTACCAAGAATTGCATGCTCCAGCAACAGTAGTAACTACGAAGGCATTCAAATAAATCTAGTCACCGAATCCGAGGACTGGAGACAGTTGATCATTGATCGGATAAACAATATGCATCACCTAAAGGATGAGGCAAGTGCATCAAGAATGGCAGCCAGAGCAAGAAGCTATACCATAGTAGATGGAATTTTGTACAAGAAAGGCATAGTCCAGCCACTACTCAAATGCATAACAAAGAGCGAAGGTAGAGAAGTCCTCCAAGAGATACACTCAGGGATGTACGGATCCCACATAGGCCCAAGAGCATTATCATCAAAGGCCATCAGGCAAAGCTTCTACTGGCCCATGCATATTAGAGATGTTGAAGAAATCGTCAAGACATGTGAAGCATGCCAAATCACCTCCCCGCATCAAGCAAGACCTTCGGTAGTAGTACAACTTATTCCTCCCTCATGGCCAGTACAAAGATGGGGCATGGACCTTGTAGAACCACTTTCACCTCCACAAGGTGGGAACAAGTTTGCAGTAGTGGCAATATAATACTTCACAAGATGGATTAAGGCAAAACCATTAGCATCCATCACTTCAGAACCAGTGAAAAAATTCTTCTGGCAGAACATAATCTGCAGATTTGGAGTATCAAGAATCCTCATAGAGGATAACAGCAAACAGTTTGACTCGAAAAACTTTAGAGACTTCTATAGAAGCTTGGGAACAATAATAGCCTTCGCATCAGTTTACTACCCAGAATCCAACGGGGCTGTGGAAAGAGCAAACAGAGTGGTCTTCTCAGCAATCTCAAAAACACTATTTAGCCTTCGCAATGGCAAATGGGTTGAAGAGCTCCCAAAGGTGGTCTAGTCCCACAACACGACAACATCTAGAGCAATGTGTTTCACACCATTTAGACTACTTTATGGGGCAGAAGCAATGCTGCCTGAGGAAGCTAAGCACCAGAGCCTCCATGTGATAAAACATGCACTAGCACAAGATGAGGATTACTCCAAAGAAACAATTGAAGGCACAAGACTAGAGGCAGTGCAAAACATCAACAAGTACCAAGAGCAAACTAGGAAATAGAGAGACAACCAAGTAGTCAGAAAACATATACAAGATGGAGATCTAGTCCTAAGAAGAAAACCAAATGCAGTCAATGCAGGGAAGCTGCAGCCAAAATGGGAAGGCCCATACACGACAAAGGCCACAGGAAGACCAAGCTCTTTCTACCTGATAGACAATGAAGGTTCAACAACCACCCACACCTAGAACATCGACAACTTGCGGAGGTTCTATATATAATTGTAAAAGGTGGCCTCCGCGAAACTATAAGCAAAGGTCACCTCAGATTTCTTTTCTGTAGCTGTTGTTTATTTTTTTTCCTTTTATCAACGAATGCAAAAGGGCCTGTACTCTTTTCCTCATAAAAGGGGGACTCCTAGCGGAGGTGAGGTTTTTAATGAGGTAGGACCCATGTAAAAATCCTTTAAAATATAAAGAGGCATCCCTCCAACAGGACATGAAAAAGCGAAGGTCAAAAGTGGCTAGCAGCAGAACCACAACATTCAAAACAATCACGTTAAAGAGGACCCTTCGCTACTAGAGCCAAAGGCTACAAGGCGCGGAACGACCTCTACAGCTGAAAAAGCCTGCAAACCCTGACGAAGACATGTCCACAATCAAGCATCAGGGAAGCTAAAAGCTTAGACCAAAAGGTCACAAACTCGCCAAAGACCTGTCTTCACCATAGGCAGCGGGAACTATCAGGCATCAGGTCACTACTACTGTGCAATAATGACTAAAGTATAAACATTATAAAAAGCAAAGATATCGCAAGTACAACAGAATCTTTTAACTTCAATATAGCCATACCCAAAACTTTAATATAAACCACCAACCAAAATTTATGAAGGCAAGATGAACCAAGAATATAAAATGGAGCAAACCCCCATAGCAAGTCCCAGTCAGTGCACCACAACAACACTAGCGCCAAAAACCCTAGGGGGAAGCAAAGCCCAAAAACCCTAACACAAAATAGAACAAAGTATGGAAGCCATGGAGTCAGGAGTATCCTTACAAAAAGTAGGAGCAACCTGATACCGTGCGAAGGCTCATACAGTCAGCAGCTCGAGGCACCTAGCGAATGCCACGGAGAGGTTGTATGCGTCCACCACAGGGTGTTATACAACCTCAGCTTGCCAGGACCTAGCTAGTATTAGAGGTTGCGAAAGGGTATCGTACGAAGACTCATAACATCCCCCACAACCAAAGATACCGACTGGCAGGGTTAGGCAGTAGCCAAGTTTGATGAGAGCGCAGCTGACCTAGGATGACCAGAGGACTAGCTATCCTCAACCAGGCACAAGCGAAGACAACGCTCGAGCATGAGTTCAACGACCTCCAATGAATGCTCAAATTGCGTTGAAGCCTCTAGAAAAGAAACAAGATAGAAGACAAGCACCTCAACTTTTCCACACCGACGTGCTAGCACGTGTCTGACAACACACCAAGAGCAAAACAGTGGAGCCTAGTAGTAGAGACTTAGCGCCATCAGCTAGAACTCTTCGGTCCAAATAAAAAGTGTAATGAGGTTCAACAATCAAACAAGTTATTGCATTTAGCTTGTGAACATAACTTCATAAAAAGTTACATAAAAGTTACAACATACAAACGAATGACCACGCCTGCACGTGTGGCCATCAAAATGCACACATCTTAGGAAAAAACATACAAACAAAAATACAAAAGCGCGAAGGCCCCACAAAAGGCAAAACCTAAGTACTAAATAGGCGAGTAAGGCCCTCGCCAGGCAAGTGACCTAACAAACCCGGCACATTCATCATCAATATCATTCATCACAAAAGCCCACATCTCACAAATTGAAGGCCTAAGGAAGGTGTCACGCCAAAAGTCCCACAATTCACCACGAACATAAACTCCATCTTGCATCATCATTAAAGGAGTTACGTCTTGCACAGGCCCCCAGGAGGCAACCTACGCAGGACAATATTTACAGTAAGTCCTAAGTGGTGAAGACGCCAACTAAAAACATAAAAAAACTATTATGTACATGGAGGATGGACAGTAACAACCATTGCCTCCGACTACACCTTAAAACGATAACCAAAAACCTAAAAATTAGATCTCCAGAGCCTCCGGAGCAAAGGTCAACCCCCCAGGCTTCTTGGCGTCAGCGGCAGCCGTAGATTCTTTCTCGGCCATATTCTACGGTTTGGAAGCCCATGCCTCCGCAGCGACACATTGGGCCTCCGCCTTCTCTAAATCGTACTCCCTCCATCCCAAATTATAAGACGTTTGACTTTTTTTATCCCAAGTTTGACCATTCGTCTTATTCAAAAAATTTGTGCAAACATAGTCAAATTTAAGTCATTCTTGAGGAACTTTTATTAATATACCAAGCCACGATAAAAGAATTGATATTTTGCACAAATTTTTGAATAAGACGAGTGGTCAAACTTGGTGTCAAAAAAGTGATTTGGGATGGAGGGAGTACATGCATAATACGAAGATATGAGCACAAAAGACAAAAAGATAACAAAACCCAAGAGCAACAACAAGACAAAACCAACACAGGCAGAAAGTCATGAACCGCAACACGGCGAGCCTCCGCCAAAGAGCGAGCGTCCGCTCAGCTAAACTTAAGCCAGAAAGAACTCATGAAGTTCCTGACCGACTTGGAGACATTCTTGGAGGACTCCCCAAGCTCTGCCAGGCTCTCAAATTCTTTCTTCTCCCTCAGTCCTTCGACATGCGAACAACCAGACTTCACCAAGATCTTGGAAAGATTATTAGCGCAAGAAAGCGCTCCAAAATCCACGGCCCGCCCACAAACCCTGGCAGCTTGGCAAAGTTGGATTTCATCCATGAGAAAATGTCGTAGGCTAAGGGATCAGAAGGCAAAGAGGACGCAACTCCTCCGAAGCCGGCCAGTGCGTTGATATAGAGCTCGGCTGCAGATAGCCCAACTACCTTCGCCTCTTCCAGGCACTTGGTCAGCAGATCCACTTGAGCACCTAGGGCGCCACTGGGCTGCCTCTCCGCATCAACCTCCCGGCGAAGGCCCTCGGCTGTCTCATTGGCTTTTTGAGCCCTTTCTAGAGCTAGTTGCTTTTTAGCCTCCGCATCTTCAAGGGTCTTATTCAAGGACTCCAACTTGGTGTAACACCCTGTGTTTTTTACCATGTTAAAAATCACTAAAAATTTAAACTTTTTAAAATTTTACGACAAATTAAACCTGATTAGTTTATTTCCTGCGAAACCATTTTAGAAAATGCTTTTCCAAAAACCTTACACTAAAATTCGTCATATGCATTATGAGTGCTTGTGTGTTGTTGTGTGCGTTTCTAGAATTTATTTGTGGCACTAAAAATAATTCCTTGAATATTTCATCCCAACACTCGCTTGAATCCAATTCAGATTCCTCCAAAATCCTTTCTTAATTTTCTGGGAATTATAGAAAACCCATCATTCAAATTAGAAAATCTTCTGGGCTTAATCTCTCCGTGGCCTTTTTTTAGCCGCACGCCAGCTAGTTCGTGTACGGCTTAGTCTGGCTTAACCCGCACGCACGGCACAGCACCTTCCGTCCGCATCGTCTTCATTCTGGAGCCTTCTCGGCATCAGCTTCGCAACAAAAACACGTGTGCTGTTCCGTTGTCACTTTCTCCGCGATTCCCGTCATCTAGCCCAAGCGCGTGAGCGATGGCCGTCTCTGCCGTACGGCAGCGGATGCCGACTCGAACCGCCTTGGTGGGTCTATTTGCTGAAAAGTTTTTAGAAAAATATCACATTGAATGTTCCGTGTAATAGAAATTTTGGATACTAATAAAAAACTAATTATATAGCTTACTAGGAACCGTGAGATGAATTTATTAAACCTAATTAATCTATTATTAGCATATTTGTTAATGTAACACTTTAGTGTCAAATCATGGACTAATTAGGCTCAAAACGTTCGTCTCGTGATTTCCAACTAAACTGTACAATTAGTTTTTTTATCTATATTTAATACTCTATGTATGTACTGTAAGATTCGTTACTGCAGTTTTTCGTGAAAACTTTTTCCATCTAAACACCCCCTGCAGCGACGTCTTCCTAGCGCCCTCCCCACTATTCCCGTTGATAGCTCACGTACGCGGGTTCCCCGGTGCTCCGCGTGGACACTGCACCACTGCTGTTAAGTAATTAGGTAATTTCCAGATTAAAATCAGAATATAAATCATGTAAAACAGATGAACTGGATCAAGTATGTGTAGAATACTAGCATGACAGATCAGTATATTAGATAGTATGAACGACAAAATTAGATTACGAGAATTATACCTGCCGACTGTAGCTGTAGTCGTTGGTGATGCAGATGGTCGTGATGATGGAACGAGGTCGTTGTCGAAGTCGTCGTCGAAGTCGTCAATGAGAGGTGGAGGAAGAGCTCGACACAGCTGATGACGAATACGTTGGGACGTAGCGTCGCCTGACTTGGATGGAAGACGATCAGTTCTGAAAGTTTGGAGCAGTCACACGGATGGTGCTTCCCAAAAACCTTATTCGTCTTCTCCCGGTGCAGGATCGCAAAGACAAGGGTTCCAGAGATCTGCTCGTCCGGTCGCTGGTGCACGGAAGCGATCGGACTGGAGTAGCTACGGCGGCAGCACAACAGCGAGAATAGGCAAAACTCTAGCTCAATTAGATGCGTTTTGGCGTGGCCGCTAGGTTCCTTATATAGTCGTGTCCAACCGACCTCGTGTCGCGATCACGATCTAAGTTATTTTAGGACTCTTAATTTGTAACTGTTTAGAACTCTACAACTTGAAGGCCAAGAAACTAAAAACTAAAACTGTAAAAGGAGACCGTGCTCCCGCAAGGTGAGGAGCCGGATTCCGCCCGCGCCCTTCGCCCCGCCTGTCCCGGCGAGGCGAGCGAGCGCGCGTGTGGGCTTCTCTTTCTCCTCTTCACACTAGACTTTGAGGAAGTGGAGAGGACATCCATATTTAAGTATGACTACCTCCACTTCAACAAGCAAGGTGGTACTAAAGAGTTCCCATATTTCCCTTGCTCACATGAATGGACCTTTGAGATTTATTAGGAATTTTACAATTAGTTATTGGGCCAAGCCCATATAAATTCCAACAATCCTCCACCAGATCTCAAATATCCATTTAGGGCTCCTTTGGTTCACGGGTGAGGCAAAGGGATTTCGTAGGATAGGATTTTTGTAGGAAACTTTCCTTCCCGGTCCTTTGGCTCCTACAAAAACAAAGGAAATTTTCCATAGGAATTCAATCCTACACCTTCATTCCAGAGGAAAGAAAACATTGGCTCAGACTTCATGGAAAATTTCCTACGGGAACGGCGTGCTGCTTCGCCCTCTTCTCTCGAACGGCAACGATCTTGTTCGACCACGCTCTCGCCCTGAACCTTCCTCTGTGGTGCAGTCCCCAACATGGAAGGCCACCCCCATGCGCCGTCCGCTGGCACCATGGACCGCGCCAGGAACGCGCACACGCAGTTGCGGAACGCCCCGTGCGGCGGCGGCAGCAGCGCCTCCCTGGCGGCCGAGAATGTCCGTAGGTCCAGCGCGCGTGGCCCCGCCGTCGTCGGAGTTGGAGGGGGAGGAGGAGGAGGAGAGACGAGAGGGGATGAAGAGGTGGCCTACCTGTGGCGGATCCGTGGCCGCCGGTGCTGGATTCGGCGAATCCGGGGCCGCCAGTGCTGGATCTGCCATGGCCGGCGTGGGCGCGGCCGCGGTGGAGGCGGTGGGGCGCGGGGGAGGCGGTGGGGCGTGGGGGAGGTAGAGGAGCGCGCCGGTCGCCGGCCGCCGGTGATGAGAGAGAGAGAGAGGCCGCCATCCGCCCGCGTGCTGTGTCGAGTAGAGGATGAAGAGTGCGGTGTGCGGGCGTGACTGAGTGCGGTGTGCGGCGTCGTGTGTAACTCGTTTCCTGAGCTCCAACCAAAGGCGATCTGATTCCACTTTCGTAGGATAGGATTTTCGTAGGATTCACGTAGTATGCCAACTCGTTTCCTGAGTTTTTCCTATTACTATACTATTTATATCCTACCATCCAAAGAGGCCCTTAGAGATTTGCCTATTATCGCTATTGTTTGATATACCAGTGTTTCAGCAGAGACTGTGAAGTTGAACTTCCGCCTAGAACTTCAAGCTACACTCATCCACAACTTAAACAATGGATTACACCTTGAATTGCAAGTTTTGTGCGAACGAGCTTTACTCAAAGCCAAACTAGTACTTGGGCTGCCAGTAGCCTTACTCCGTGGGTGGAGCATATACGTCGTACTTCTTGGTCTCTTCATGAGCTTACTATAGATCACCCAAATCTCATAGACTGCGACGTTTTTCAGTCAGACTCATATAGGTATGTTCTTTTAAGAATGCTCTGTAGGACAGCACCTTCACTTGTTAAAGCCAATAGAACATATTAAGGTATTGGCCAACCTACCATATAGTGCCTCAATGCTTTGAGAGTATTGCATCTTTACATAGAGAGGGTTATAATCATACTCTCCTCAGTTTGTCAATAGTTTGTTTTTCCCAGATCCTTAGTCACGGGATCTCCGATCAAAAAGGTTGGGTTACTACTACTGCAAACTCACATGGGTCTCATACCCATCTCTCTTGATGTGATTTCTATCACATTCCGTGATAGCCCTTTTGTAAAGGGGTCTGCCAGGTTTTTGTCTATTTGTATATAAGCCACAGTTATTACTCTAGAGTTTCTTAACTTTCTGACGGACTTCAAACATCTTTTAACGTGTCTTGTTGACTTTGCATTATCCTTAGCACTATTTACCTTAGTGATCACTGTTTGATTATCACAGTTCATAAGAATAGCCAGTATTGGTTTTTCAACCACCGACAAGTTAGACAAGAGCTCACGCAGCCACTTTGCCTCTGCAGAAGCTGTATCTAAAGCAGTAAGTTCTGCTTTCATGGTTGATTTAGTCAAAATAGTCTGTTTACAAGACCTCCATGACACTGTGCCACCTCTAAGAGTAAAAACATACCCACTAGTGGCGTAGATTTGATCAATATCAAAAATCCAGTTCACATCACTATATTCCTCTAGCACAGCTGGGTGCCTAGAATAGTGAATTCTAAAACTCATAATACCTTTGAGATAATACAAGACCTTTTTAAGTGCATGCCAATGATCATTACCCGGGTTGGACATGTACCTACTCAACTTGTATACAGTAAAAGAGATATCTGGTCTGGTTGCGCTAGCTAGATACATGAGTGAACCAATTATCTGAGAATATCTTAATTGATCTCTAACAATCTTCTTATTCTTTCTCCATGTCACACTAGGATCATAAGGTGTTGGAGAAGGCTTGCTATCCATAAAGCCAAACCAGCTCAATACCGTCTCAACATAGTGAGATTGTGATAAGGTAATCCCACTATCTTAATCAGTTTAATGTTTAGAATTACATCAGCTTCTCCTAGATCTTTCATGTCAAAACTCTTTGACAAAAAAGACTTGACCTCATTAATAATATCAATGTTTGTTCCAAAGATTAGAATATCATCAACATATAAACATAATATAACAGATTGGCCCCCACCATGTCGATAATATACACACCTATCAGTCTCATTAACAGCAAAGCCCGCACCAGTTAAAGTAGTGTCAAACTTCTCAAGCCATTATTTAGGTGCTTGTTTCAAGCCATACAAAGACTTCAGTAATTTACACACCTTCTGCTCTTCACCTTTTACTACAAACTCATCAGGCTGATCCATATAAATCTCCTCATCCAACTCTCCATTAAGAAAAGTTGTCTTCACATCCATTTGATAAACGAGAAGACCATACGAGACAACCAGAGAAAGTAGCACTCGAATAGTGGTCATTCTAGCAACAGGTGAATAAGTATCAAAGAAATCATCGCCTTCCTTCTGGGTATAACCCTTAGCCACAAGCCGAGCCTTGTACTTATCAATAGTACCATCAGGCATAAGCTTCTTCTTGAACACCCACTTACATCCGATTGGTTTACAACCAAAAGGTAGCTCAGATAGTTCCCAAGTTTATTAGAAAGAATCGAGTCCATCTCACTATGAACAGCTTCTTTTCAATCATCTGCATCTGGAGATGCATATGCCTCTGTAATAGAGGTAGGAGTATCGTCCACAAGATACACAATGAAATCATCACCAAAGGATTTTGCAATTCTTCGTCTCTTGTTCCTCGCAGGAACTTCATTGTCATTCTCCTCAAGGATTTCTTCAGGTGGTTGCTCAAATGACTCAACAGGAGACTCAATAGGTATAATAAAATTAGGAGCTATCTCAGAGGAAAATCTAGCATTGTTACACATATCTTTCATAGGAAATATATTTTTAAAAAATATAGCATCATGAGATTCAAAAATTGTATCTACATGCATATCGGAACTTCAGATTTTACTACTAAAAATCTATAGGCAATGCTATGGTGAGCATATCCTAGAAAGATATAATCCACAGTCTTCGGTCCAAGCTTACGATTTTTAGAAATTAAAACATTGACTTTCGCCAAACATCTCCACGTGTGCAAGTATGAAAGTGATGGTTTCCTTCTAACCCAATTCTCATATGGAGTTGTCTCTTTATATCTGTTTGGAATTCTATTCAGGACATGACTCACAGTCAATAAAGATTCCTCCCACCATGCCTTAGATAGACCAGTTGTGTCTAACATGATGTTCACCAAGTCAGTCAGCATGCGATTTTTCCTCTCGGCAATCTCGTTTGATTCGGGCGAATAGGGAGCTGTCCTCTCATGAATAATACCATGTTTCACACATAACTCATCAAATAATATAGAAAAATATTCACCACCATGATTTGACCTTAGATGTTTAATTTTTCTTTCTAGTTGATTTTTAACTTCAGCCTTATAAATTTTAAAGTAGTCTAGTGTTTCATCTTTAGTTTTTAGCAAGTAAACATAGCAAAATCTAGTTGTATCATCAATTAAAGTCATGAAATATCTCTTTCCACCTTTTGTTAACACACCATTCATCTTGCAAAGATTAGAATGTATGAGTTCTAGAGGTGCTAAGTTTCTCTCCTGCGCTGCCTTGTGAGGCTTTCGAGGTTGCTTAGATTGCACACAACTATGACACTTAGAACCTTTGGCAATAGTGAAATCTGGAATTAAACTCAAGCTAGATAAACCTGACATCAAACCAAAGTTCATATGACATAAACGAAAATGCCAAATACTCAAACTATCATTAATTGTGCCACAAATATGATTCACTGACTTATTACAAAAATCTGCCAAAGATAAGCGGAACAAGCCCCCACAATCATAGCCTTTACCAATAAATTGTCCAGCTTAGACATAACTACTTTATTGGACTTTAACACTACCTTAAACCAATCTCTCAAAAGAAGGGAGACGCTAATAAGGTTCTTGCGAATAGTAGGGACATGCTACACGTTCTTCAACTGCACGATCTTTTCCAAAGTAAACTTCAGATCTACTGTACCAACACCATGAACAAAAGCATGTGATCCATTCCCCATCAGGACAGAGGAACCTTGGAGCCTCTAGTAAGAAGAAAACAAAGAGATGTCAGCACAGACGTGAATATTAGCACCTGTATTAACCCACCAACTTAGAGATTGAAACACTGAAAGTATAGTAGAAAAATTACCATACCTGTCATCAGCATTGCTAGCAGTCATGAGGTTGACTTTCTTTTTCTCTTTCTTGTCCGCTTGCTCCGGACAATATTTAGCAAAATGACCAAGCTCTCTACACGCGAAGCAAGGTAGCTCTACTTTGTCTTTCTTTTTCTTCTTAAAAGCAGTATTTTGTTTAGCATTGAAAGCAGGTTGCTTAGGCTTTCCCTTGTTCTTGCTTTGGTTTCTCTAGATGAAGTGGACGCTAGCTTTTTCCTCGTTCCCCTTCTCAATGTTGTCTTTAGCTCGAGCTTTCTCCTCAACATTAAGAGATGCTATTAGGTTTTCAACTGATTTTTTCTGTCTCTTGTGTTTGAGACTTGTGGCGAAAGTCCTCCATGAAAAAGGCAATTTAGCAATAATGCACCCAGCCACAAACTCATCGGTTAAGACACATTTAAGGAGTTCAAGTTCCTTAGCCAGACGCTGAATCTCATGAGCTTGCTCGACTACTGATTTGTTAGCAACCATCTTATAGTCATTAAAACTCTCCATGATATACAACTCTTTGCCTACATCTGAAGCACCATAGGTAGCATTCAGATGATCCCACAAAGCTTTTGCGTCTTTTATGTGCATCATCGAGTCAAACAGATGATTTGAAAGCACATTACGCACAGCTCCCACAAAGATTTCACTTGCTTTCTAGAATTTTCTCATATCTTCGTAAGAGATATTTCCCTCAGATAAGCCATCTTTAACCCAGAAAACTTTTATAGCAGTAAGCCAATCCGTGACCTTGACAGACCACCTCCTAAAATACGCACCAGAAAACTTTTTCGGCATCAGCACGCCAACAAAACTAGCCATAGATAATTCAAGAAACGACCTATAATAAGGTTTTTGGATTGTTAAGTAATTAGGTAATTTTTAGATTAAAACCAGAATATAAATCATGTAAAACAGATGAACTAGATCAAGTATGTGTAGCATACTAGCATAACAGATCAACATATTGGATAGTATGAACGACAAGATTAGATCACGAGAATTATACCTGCCGACTGTAGCTATAGTCATTGGTGATGCATATGGTGGTGATGATGGAATGAGGTCGATGTCGAAGTCATCGTCGAAGTCGTCAATGAGAGATGGAGGAAGAGCTCGACGTAGCTGACGACGAATACGCCGGGACGTAGCGCCGCCTGACTTGGATGGAAGACGACCCGTTGTGAAAGTTTAGAGCAGTCGCACGGATGGTGCTTCCCAAAAACCTTATTCGCCTTCTCTCGGTGCAGGATTGCAAAGATGAGGGTTCTAGAGATCTACTCGTTCGGTCGCTAGTGCACGCAAGCGATCGGACTAGAGTAGCTACGGCGGCAGCGCAATAGCGAGAATAGGCAAAATTCTAGCTCAATTAGTTACGTTTTGGCGTGGCCGCTAGGTTCCTTATATAGTCCTGTCCAACCGACCTCGTGTCGCGATTACCATCTAAGTCATTTTAGGACTCTTAATTTGTAACCGTTTAGAACTCTGCAACTTGAAGACCAAGAAACAAAAACTAAAACTACAAAAGGAGACCGCGCTCCCGCAAGGAGAGGAGCTAGATTTCGGCGGAACATTTACGCAGGTGCCGCGCGGCCCCGTGCCCTTCGTCCCGCCCGGCCCGGCGAGGCGAGGCAAGGCGAGCGAGCGCGTGCATGTGGGCTTCTCTTTCTCCTCTTCACACTAGATTTGAGAAAGTGGAGAGGACTTCCATATTTAAGTATGGCTACCTTTACTTCAACAAGCAAGGTGGTACTAAAGAATTCACATATCCCCCTTCTCACATGAATGGGCCTTTGAGATTTATTAGGAATTTTACAATTAATTATTGACCAAGCCCATATAAATTCCAACAACTACCCCCGGCCGCTTGCGATGGCTGCCAGCAAAGCTGTCCCCGATCGGACATTTTTGCCACCGCCGCGTCGTTTCCTGAAGTTGCCTCCTCTTTCCACATGATTCTTGTCGACACAACGTCAATCTGGCAGCTCTCATGCACGGTCATCAACGTGGGCCACCATTGCCGCACTGCCACGGGTGCCGGCAAATACTCCGCGTCCGAGAAATATCGGCAGACGCCACCGCCTTACCTCGGCTATAAATAGTAATGGACGTCGCATCGAGCCCGGGCATGGAAGCCCTCTCCACGCAATTTTCCACCCTGCACTGGGAAGTTGCATGCAAGCATCGCTGCTACTGGCAAGCAGGCCACATCTGCAGCACACAAGCGCAAGACGCGCAGGCCGTCAACCTTCGACGCCCTCTTCCCTGGCCGGCTGGCCTACCATCTGCCACCGCTCCGAGATTGACGCCGCGCCTCCTCCCATCGGACTCCACGGCCACCCGGCTGCCCCGGCCGGCTCGCGCCGGAGCCGAGCGCGGCCAACGGCAAGGGCACCACGGCTGTCTACGAGCTCACCGCTGCTGCCTCCGTCGAAGCCGAGTTCCATTGCCGCCGTCTGCTGCCCTCTGTTCCTCCATCTCGCTCTGCTCTCTCTCTCTCTCCCATCTCGCCTTGCGGCAAGGGAAGAAAACATGACTCAAGAGGCAAATACACGGTTTCCCTATGACCGATGGCCCATTCCTATGACATGTGGGCCCACAGACATTGAACGACGTTGTCCAGCAACCTGAGGCTAGCCACGTCGTTAGAGCCAATGGGAGCGCGTCATGTCACTACTGCAGGATCCGGCTGCACGTGACTTAAGCCCCCTCTCGATGTCAAGGAACTTGGTTCACGTAAACCACCCACAACAGAAATGCAAGTTCACGGCTATAGATGGGCAACGGGCCAGTCCGATCTGGCATGGTAACGGGCTAGCACGGCCCGATAGGCTTTGGGCCGACAAGACACGCGGGCTCTGGCCCTGCGGGCCATGCCTACCAGGCATGCGGGTCTGGCCTTCGGCCCAGGCACAGCTCTATGGGTTTTTTCGTGCCATATCAGTGCGTCAGGCATGGCACATTTGGTGGGCTGTGTTAGCCCACAGCCCATTTTACATGAAATACAGTATCTCAAAAAACTCAACTACACAAACGCTTAAATATTTTCACAGCTTACAGTTTGAATACATCATTCACAGATAACAATTTTTAACAATTCATCATTCACAGATCACAGTAAGGTAAGAACTAATCAACTTGACAACTCATTCATCAACCTGATAGATAACAGAATGAGCTATTTGTGCAATGCTGCCTCATTAATAACCTTTCTAGGAAAAACTCACCCTTGTGAGAAACCTTAGAAAGAAAAAAAAGAGTGCAGCCAGCTTTAAGTTGTCTTAATTAAGTTATTACAAACATTGTTCAAGTCTCACTCTCAACTCACAAAAATACAGATGATAACGACAAGTCTCACTCTCATCTCATCTAAAAGCAAGTCTCACTCTCAGATCTTAACTCGGTCACCAGCAGCAGCACCTTCTTCCGGAGTTTCTCAAGTTTGAATACATCATTGAATGCTTTTTAAGCTCTTTGTTGTCAGCAGCTCCTTGTTGTTCTCTTTTCTCTTCTAACTCCCAGTCTTTCAAGCAAGTCAGCATCTAAATGGTTTCATGTAACAAGCAGCGACGCCATTCTTCAATGATCATGCATGACAAGCTGAAACAGGATTATGAAGACATAGTAGACACAGGAACTGACATAATATCTTTGGCCATTATGATAGGACTGGTGTAACACCCCTGGTGTTACGACCTTGCTTAGCCTGAGATTAAGACCTAAGGAAGTTTAGCAAAATAAGTTCTTGGGTTTTAAAATTTAAAACGCACATGAAATAATAAATGATTTCTATAAACAAAAATAAAACGTAACTTGTGTGTAGTATTGAAGTAAATTGATGAGCAAGTAGTGTAGATAAAAATACAAATTTAAATTGAAAAATAAATGTTGTTAAACTAGTGTTCTTGAGAGCCCAAAAATCAAATTTGAAATTAAGATAAGCCTTGTTTGCTAAATCAGCAAGAATCTAAGTTTATGTTTAAAATGTTATCCTTGGCGAATTATATCGAGCAAACTAATTAAGATAAGCCCTGTTTGCTAAATCAGCAAGAATCAAGAGTGGGCTGTTGCATGTGATGCTTGTTGGGTGGAATAAATAGGTTTAGACCTTTTAAGAATTAAGACAAAGTGCTAATGAATGTTAGTTCTAATTAAAACCTTGAATTCTCCTAAGTCGGAATGATAATAGACAATGTTATTTTGGCATTTAAATTTCAACAAAACTACCTAAACACTAACACCATGTTTTTGCATAGTTGGTTATATCTAGGTGAGCATTTGAGCATGATGTAGGTCATAGTTGGGTTGGATGTCAACTTGAACTCATAAAAATTGCCCTAACTTCGATTTAAACGCACTAGAACCTTGTCTTTGGTGCTCTGCTCGCGAACGCGCGATGCAGTGAGAAGCTCACCTTGGCATCCTTCTCCCTCCCTTTCTAGTCACCCTATGGTCTCGAGGGTTGCTTCGCTGGATATCTGGTGATGCACACTTTAGGATTGTGAAGTTGGTTGAACCTCAACCGAGTTGGGTTCGCATATTAGCTCGCTTCAAGATTCGTGCTTGTGCAGCGCTCGGCCGTTTGGCTCCGTGTTCGCGGTCACCACGCGCGCTGGCGCTGCGGGCGCCGGTCGCAAGCTATGGCCGAGCTGTTGCTGCGGGCCAGTCCGCGTGTCTGGTCACGGCCGGACCGTACCTGGGCTTGGCGTTGGCCGGCTCTGGTCGGCTGCGCCTTGACTCCCGCTCTTGCTTGGTGCGCACGCCACGTTTGGGGTGGCTAGCCGCTATGCCGCGCCAGAGCCAGACCGATGCTGTGCTCGCCATCGCTCGGTTTTCGTGGCACCTTGCCCACCCTTCGATCCATCTACCGCATCAAGCCCTTGGGCATGTGTTGCTGCCGTGCGTCTGGTCCAGGGCCCGGTAGCAATGGCGATGGGATGCCCCCTGCCTCACGTGTCCCTGCTAGCTAGCACCACGTGACCACTCAGGTCTGGCCACTCCCTGCCGTGTGTGACGCGCCATGCCTTCCCTGGCTCGTCGACTGTAGTGCGTGCTCACATCATCACTAGCGACCGAAGCCGCCCATCTTAACTGCTCAACCGTCGCGTGTGCCCTTCCACAGTCGCGCGCTTAAAACCGCCTCTCCGCCCTCCCAATTCACCCAGCTCGAGGCTTTTCAATTTGATTCCTTCCACGAGTAAGAAGCTTAGGGAATTGACTAGCCATCCAACCCCTACCAAGGTCATGCCGTGCCCTGGCCGGGGCATGCTTGGAGTTTTTGCGGCCGCCGGGCAGCTCGCCGTTGATGTGCGGCGCAGCACGGGGTAATCCTTGATTGGTCGTTTTCGGTTCGGTTAGTTGTAGCGCTGAGTAGCCCTTGACCTCCTCTTTCCAGTACGCCTTGGTGTGGACAGGGACCTCACCGGCGACAGCTGACGCCACCTTGTCCACGCTAGAGCACCACCACACCAACCGGGTGCACGTGGCCAGGACTCCTCGGCCCTCCTCCGCTCTAACTAGTCGTACAGCTGACTTCGTGGTAAGCCTCGGTTGCTCCCGCACCTCCATATTGCGCTCGTTGCCGCTCTAGCTAGTTGAAACGACCTCGCCACCGCCGCGGACCGTGCTGCTCCAGCCATCACCGTGGTCAGCCAAGCGGCAACACCCCTCTGATCGCCTAACCACCATCAACCCTCGCGCGTTTGGTCGTGGATGATGATCGGCCCCTTACGTCGGCCGTTGCACGCTTAGGTTGCCCGGCGTGGCTGCATTGTGCCGTCGGCCGCCACGCCGGCGAGCACAGGGGACACCAGGGACCGTGTCATTGTGAAGGCGGATTTTTCCAGGGTGTTTTGTGCAGAGCTCGAGTCTAGTGAAATAGTGTGGCACGGTGTCTCGTGATTTTCAATAACTGCGAGCCCTCTTTTGCAAAAATCGTGAGCACGCGTGGGCTCCCCGGCCTTGGGCCACGCTGGGCCATTGTGTCACGCGTGCTACCGCTCTCGCGCGGGCCGCAGTAGGGCTGCTGGACCGAAATGGCTGCCGCTGGCCCTTCTCAATTTCTAAATGCGTTTCTCATTTAGTTTCTGAGGTAAACTTGCAAATTCAATATAAATTTGTATATTTAACCAAAAATTGTGAAACTAATTTTTAGAGGCTCTAAAAATAATGCTCTACCTTCTGGTATAACTGGTTCACATAGTTCCATAATATTTTCAAGAGTTCCTCAATTAATTTGAGATGCTTAATATTATTGAGATAAAATTTGTTGGAATTTTTGGAGAAAAATGATGATAGTGTTAGCTTTAAAAATTTTATAGTAGCTTCCTAATATTATTAGGTGCTCACTGTAATTTTTGCAGCTTCAGAGTGATTAATTTGCTAGGATAACTATTAAGCCCTAGTTGAATATACATTAAATGAATCAAATGACTAGAACCACACCTTGGGATTTTATAACTGAAATACTTGTTGGGGAATAACGTCTGGTTCGGCAACGGAAATGCATGGCCTAGCACGTTAGAGTTAGCTCGGTAGCTTGAGAGTCGTAATAGTATTTACGAGTTGCGGTTATCACTGATTATTTATATCTCTACGTTGCATCCACGTAAATCATATAGGGAACAATGATGGATCGTGGAGCTGACTGGAATAGCATGAAGGATGGTGCTTTGACGATCGTGTCACCTAATGGAATGCTAACTTTTGGTTAAATATTATGCAGACAAGCTCTAGTGCATAACCCCTATTATTTTGCACTTTATTTTATGCTTGTACATTAAGTTTTAAGGAGTTGAATGAAAACCACTTGCATATATATATATATATATATATATATATATATATATATATATATATATATATATCCTTATTCTATGAGTCTTAGTAGTCTGATAGGATCGCGTAGCTTGCTATGCTATAGGATCACGGTAAAAATCGATTGATTACCTATCATTCGCGAGAGATAGGAAATATATTATTGTTACTACTATCATGTTACTCTCACATGGAATATAAATATATATGGATAATAATTGGAGACCGGGCGGGACTGGGCTTGGATGGACTTGGATTTGGTTGGGCAACAGAGCGGGGCTCTGGTTACATTTGTCCTGCCCGTGTCGATTGATGACCGTCCGTTGCCGTGGGCACTAATCAGGTCACAGACTTATTATCCCGAGCACATACTTGCTTATGGGGGTGGGAAGACTTGTTACTCTCTTGTCATGGGTTCCAACTCTTTTCGGACCGACTGTTATGTGGATTGTTGGGTAAGAGGTCTAAGCACAACACTGAGGCCGAGCCTGCAGTGTTGGGGGCTTGGAGTCCCTGTTTGGACATGGACCTGAACCCTCTGACAGGAGTGGGACGGGTTGGTCTTGCTTGTGCCTAGGGTACAAGCGAGGCGTGTGTTTTTTGAGGTACCTAGCTGGGCACATTGACTCGGGAATCGCCGTTTCTATGTGATGGTATGACTTGGCTACAGTCTGGCATTGTAGTAAGAACTAAAACATAGAAGATGGTAAATTGATTCTGATTGCTCAACTCTTGCTAGAAAATAGCATAGGTGCTTACATAGAATGGTTGGTTAATGAACTAATGAGAATTGCTAATAAAAATTGAATATAAGGATGTCCCTTTAGTAATGCTTTCTGCAGTTGCAATAACCCACAGCCAGGTAGCCTTGCATATCCTTGGAGTCTTTTCTTTCCTCCTGACAGGTAAGTCTTGCGGAGTACAATTGAGTACTCAGGGTTTGTTCTACCCTGTTGCAGGTGACAAGAACATGTGGAGCTGACACTTGTGTGTGGAAACCTCCTGCTGGACTCAGTGAGGATTTCCTTTACTTGCGGACATAGAGTTTATTTAAAACTTCCACCAAGAATGTTTTTTTAAAAGAAAGACTTATAACCTGTTATCATTTCATGCATATAAATGTTCTTCATGATAATGTTTAACTTGGCATTAAATGATTTTTATTCCGCTAAAACTCTGATAACATTTTATATTTCCGCTGTTATAATCAAATAATGAATTACTCTGAGATTGTATCAAAAGTGACGTAAGAAATGGCTAAGAATATTGTAAGCTTTATCTCTCATTTATGATCTTGATGGGAAAATGTGGATTTTTGAGTTCTCCCGTTGGGTGTGCTCGATAGAATCGCAGAGTTTAGTACTCTCTCTTGGGTACTTAGTGTCTAATGGAAGACAAGTCCTCTTGGAAGGGCATTAGATTGGGTGGTTCTGCCACAACTGGATAGGTTAGTTTATGGTCACGCCACCAAAGAAGTATGTCCAAATCATCCTCATAAGAAGTTACATTGTCACTATCCGAATAGACTGAGAGTTCAGATCTAGCAGAGGCAGAGGTAGATGAAGATGAAGTGGTGACAGGGGGTGGACCAACAACACCTGAGCCTCCAAAGATTCTTCCCCATGCCTGTTTTCTCTTGCCTGCATGGTTTGATGGCTGTGCAACCCTTTGAGACCTAGTTGCACTAAACTTGATCTCATATTTGTTGAATAGTTTATACAATTCTGCTTTCATATCAGCATAATAAGTAGTGTACTCAGAACCAATGGCTTCAGCAAGTAAATTCAAAACATTAAAGAAACCTCTCATCTTAGCTCTAGGGTCAAGAATGAATGCAAATGAGTATAACAGAGGTATATCTGCCCAGTACTTAAGGAATTTATGCTGCATAGGAAACATAAATTGTCTAAGATTCAGATCTCTTTCACAAGCATGCAAATGAGTTACAATCTCCAAAACATGGTGTAGTACAAGTGGACTAGTAGGATAGTAAACACCAGATAGAACACAATGCAGTTATAAAAGAGTTCCAGGAACTCCAATACCTTCTCAGCAATATACCAGTGATTTTGAGACAATAGAGTAGATCCATAATTTGAATTAATGAACACAGAGAACACTTCACTATATGGAACCAAGTGTTTCAGCATAAGATAAGTAGCATTCCATCTGATGTTAATATCCAAGCCAAACTTTCTAGATCTAACACCTTTAGCAATACAGTAGTTCTTGAACATAGCAATTCTTTCATTAGAGAAATTTAAGAAATTAATTGCAGTTCTAAAATTTTCTAGGTAAGGTTTCAACCTTTTTAATCCAGATTTAATAATCAGATTAATGATATGACAAGCACAACATTGATGCACAAGACTGTACTTGCATTTATTAGGATCATCAAGCTTAGGTGCAGTATCAGAGCCCAAGTAACCAGCAAACATTGGTGTCAAAGTTTTCATAGCCTTAGAGTATCTCCAACAGTTTTGCAAAACCCTTCCCCATCCTTGGTTTTTTGGAAAAAGGAGAAAATCTCTTGTCCAACAGTTTTCATGTTGGATTGGCATATTTAGGAAACTCGCAAATCCCGTCCTACTCCGCGCAAATATACGTGCGATCTATACCCCGTGCATCCGCTGTTTCCCTCCGTGACTTCCTCTTCCCGCGCGACATCGTTGTTCCCGCGACTGGTTCCCGCGATCTCTTCCGTCGCGCCATAGCCCAGATTGTGTCCACGGAGAGGTTCTTCGACGTCGCAGCCCGCCTGGTTCAGGTATGCCATCGATTCTCCCATCCTCTCCAGGTCGACTATGGTTTCTGGTTCCTAGGGTTTCCGTAGCCGCTGGTTGGATGCCACGGAAACAGCAGTGCCGCCAGTCATCGTCCTCTCGTGCACCTGGCCGTGTCCATCTGCCGGCCGCCGTTCTGCTTTGTCTTCACCATGACCGGCTGCCGGTTGTTGTGTGGCCGTCAGATGCATCTCGTCGCTTTGTTTCCTAGTCAAGTGTCCCTGCAATTGGCAGATGAATGGAGATGGCCTGACTATTGTTCCTTGTCGGCACAGTGTAGTTTTTAAGTCAGTAGACGGTGCTTGGCCAATGTTCCTTATCGGCACAGTGTGAAGCCTGGTTTCATACTGTATTTGATTGTTCATGTTTTCCGTGCAGTTTTCAATTTTATTTTCTTGTTACTACAACTTGTTATGATGATCTCAAAGTGGCAGACATGGAGGAATTAACTGAGATGATGAATTTGTTGTCATAAATCATTGTTCCGGATGGGTGGTGTTGACACCATTTTTAGCACGTGTCAAGATGATCAGGAAAGGCTAATCAGCAAGGGAAAGATTGCCGTGTAAATTGATAGCCAAGGAGAATAACTTTGTTTTTAAGCGGTGACAGTGTATGAATTTAATTTGGAATGTTGCCGATGAGGTCAAGGGTGTTATTGCCGATGCCGATGGAAGAGGGTTTGGAGACTGTTGCCGATAAGATAAGGGAATGTACCGATGAAGGAAGGTATGAAGACTGCAGCCGATGAAACAGGGAATGTACCGATGGAAGGAGATCGAAGGTTGCTGCCGATGGAACAGGGGCTGTGCTGGTGAAAAGGAGGTCGATAAGAATACCATCGTGATTAAGGCGGATTATGGAATAAAATAGGAGTTGATTTCCTTGTTTACGATTAGTAGAGTCTGAGTTGTGTCAAAGTCATGTTCTTTTCCTTAGACTTGGATTTAGTGTCCTAGTCGTATTTGGTTATGTTTCTATAGATCAGGGTATAAATATAGAGTGAAGGGCAATGTAATAGAAGATCAATCAATACATCAAAAACCAGCTTTTACTCTTATTTACATCTACTTTTCGGCGACTTCGTCAATTTGCATATTTTTCCTTTTTACGAGTTCTCATCGATTCGGCGAGTTGCATTGCTCTAAGTGCAATCTTTGTCGATCCTCGAGTTCCGCGTGAGTACCTCTTGGCCGTGACTTCCGGGCGTATCGCTGTTGTCAGGACCAAAGTGCTCGTATCTTCATCCTTGTCGATTAACAGGTCAAATCGACTAGCACGCTTTGGATATCGATTTCGGGTATTAGCCCTTTGTGTTTGCAGATTCACTTTTGCATCAACACATCTTTTGGCACGCTTGGTGAGACAGATCTAGTCAAGATGCCTAATCATGAGATCGATGCTAGGAATATCATCGCAGTAACAGAAGAAGATCTTAAGGACGATCAGAAGCAGGCTATGGAGAGGGCTATTGAAGAATATAGACAGTTTTGCTTGAAGTCATTCAGCGTGAACAAAAGTGGACAAGTCATCCAGAAGCAGGACTTGCCGTTGCCTCGGCAGGTTACCTTTGATCCTAATCCTGGTAAACTTCAAGAGATGGTTAATTCTACGGTGAATCATGCTTTAATTAATCACTCCAATGTGCTGTCCAATACTGTTCATAATGCTGTGATTCGAACTTTCAAAGAAGGGCAAGCGTCACATCATTACGTCGGGCCTGCTTATCATCAACCAGAAGCAGCATCTGCTGTTGCTCCATCGGCTCCTCCAGCCGTTGCGGGTATAGAGATTTCTTCTCCTCCAGTATCAGCAGGATTATCTAATGCACAGTCTACTCCGGTGCGTCCAGATTCAGCATTATCAGGACGAGTTCAACTTGGTACAGATCTATCAGCATCAGCTTTATCGGGTCCGACACCACAGAGTAATCAAACTCCTGCTAATTGGTGGGGATATGGTATGCCTCCGGAGCCATCTACTTTTAATCATGGATTATCTCAAGTATTTGACGCAGCGGGAAAAAATCCTATGCCATCGGCTGGTTTGCCGATAGTCCAAGCACCTCAATATATTACAACTACTGTACAACCAAGTCTAGGAAGTTTTCAGGCGCCTCTGGGTCAAACATCTAGCTCAAGTCCATCGGCAAATTTGTTACCGATGCAGCAGAAGGCTCCTATCACCAGTCAACCTGGAGTCCAGGTTATGCCTCAAGTTGGATGTAATTATCCAGCAATGCCAACAAGCTACCAGCCATCGGCAAACTTTGTGCCGATGAATACTAATAATTGGTCAGGGCAATTTCCTACTCAACATACAGTTCAGCCAAGTCAGCAAGTCACAGGAATTCATCAAGGTCACATGCATGCTGGTTTTCAGAATCAAGCATCGGCAGCTCAGCCGATGAATCCTTTTCAGCAGGTTAATGGGCCACAGTTAGTAGCAAATATGCCAATTGCTGGAGATCGTGGGCAACAAAGGTATGCAGAAGAGTATCAACAGATACCTCCAGCAGAGATTCAACCATATCGTCAGCAAGATGTCGATGTTTTTTGGGCCGATAAGATAGCAGAAGTTATGAGAGATCAATTTGGGATCAAGCCCAAGGTTAATACCTATTCTTATCGGACTCCGTATCCTCCAGCATATGATTTAATTCCTCTCCCAAATCGTTACAAAGTGCTAGATTTCACTAAATTCTTTGGGCAAGACGATACATCAACCACGGAGCATGTTAATCGTTTTATTATTCAATGTGGAGAGGCAGCTTGTAGAGATGAATTGAGAGTTCGTCTG
Source organism: Saccharum hybrid cultivar R570 (assembly GCA_038087645.1). Classification (NCBI taxonomy): domain Eukaryota; kingdom Viridiplantae; phylum Streptophyta; class Magnoliopsida; order Poales; family Poaceae; genus Saccharum; species Saccharum hybrid cultivar. The sequence continues at coordinate 24,787,623 of JAQSUU010000496.1, forward strand.
TTCTCGTCATCTCTATCCGGATCAGCATTTACGTGGTTTATTTCACTACCGCCAAATTCTATTATCACCTGGGCTGATCTGGAAAAGCAATTTCATACGTATTTCTTTGCTGGAATTCATGAAAAGAAGCTTACCGATTTGGTAAAGATGAAACAGCGCAATGATGAATCGGTAGAAGGCTTCGTGCAAAGGCTACGAGATGTAAAGAACAAATGTTATAGTCTGGTATTGGATGATCGGCAGCTCGCCGATTTAGCCTTTCAGGGATTATTACCACACCTAAAGGACAGATATGCTTCTCAGGAGTTCGAAAGCCTAAGTCATTTAGTACAAAGGATTTCTGATCAAGACACTAGGGTTTTTGAACCTAAGAGAAATTGGAACAAGAAAGTTTCATTTGTTGAAGAGGCGGAAGATTCTGATTCAGATAATGAACCAGTTATCGGTTTGGCAGAGTGGGTTAAGAATAAGAAGCCGATATCTTGTCCCTTTGGTCACAAAGAGCCAGAGAAGTTTACTTTTGATGTCACCAAAGCTGATAAAATATTCGATCTTTTGCTTCAGGAGGGCCAGATTAAATTGTCACCCAATCATGTGATCCCATCGGCAGAAGAGTTGAAGCATATGCTGTATTGCAAGTGGCACAATACAACTTCACACAGTACCAATGAGTGCAAGGTGTTTAGACAGCAATTACAGTTAGCTATTGAGTCTGGCAGGATAAAATTTGGCAATTCCTAGATTCAAAAGCCAATGAAAATTGATCAACATCCTTTTCCAGCAAATATGTTAGATGCTGAAGGAAAAATTAAGGTGTTGACATCGGAAGCTGCTGAAAAGAATGCATCAGTAGATCCCCAACATCGAATAACTACCGATGATGCAAAAGGCAAGGGGGCTAGTGACAGAGAGTGGCGGTTCTGGGAGGCCTCCTCGATCTGGCATCGTGATTACCCATCAAAGACAACACGAAGGATGGCGTCAGCGAAGGGATCGGTATAGACGACAACAAGAGGAAAGGCGTCAAGAAGAGTGGAATCGGCATAAGGATCATTGGAATTGTCTGTTTTTTATTCATTGTTGGGAAGAAGGTATTAAGTTACATACTGTTGAAAATTGTCCAGAGTGCAATGGCTATTATGGAGTTAATTATCCTGCAAGAAGGTTTCAATCTGGTAATCAAGGTTTGCTCATTAATGAGCCGATCAGAAGGAGAGCATCAATACATGATCGGCTGGGGGCAGGCTTAGTGTGCACGAAAGGCTTGGTAAACGCGTTGCATATTTTCCAAGAAACCAAGAGGAACTCGAAGAGATGGCAAATGCAAGAGTTCCTGATGAAGAAATATTTTACAGGGATCCTAATATACGTCGTGTGGAGACAACTAGGACTTATCAGCCAGTTTGGAAAACTAAGCTTCCTCAATGGTGTCCAGAAGGTTTGACAAAGACACAGAAGAGAAAAATGCAGCGGGATCGTCAAAAAGATTTATATCAAGAAGAAAATCCCTCCAATGAGAAATCTGGTAACCAGCAGTGGCAGATAAGGCACAAGGATAAAGGTCCATCGGCAGATGTCAATATGGTGTTTATGTTGCTGATGGAATTTTTGGCTCTGTCTGACAGTGAAGAAGAGGCTGTTTCCTCTGATCAGATAGCTCAATTAATGTTAGATCCAATGATGGCTGTTTTTGAGAAGCCTGCTGATGATGAGAGACAACACCTCAAGGCTTTATTTGTAAAAGGCAGAGTTGATGGGCAGCCTGTATCTAAGATACTTATTGATGGAGGAGCTGCGATTAATATCATGCCTTATGTGATGTATCGGAAGCTTGGTAAGGGAGATCAAGACTTAACTAAGACCGATATGATGCTAAAGGATTTTGAAGGCCATGTGTCACCAGCTAAAGGGGCAGTATGTGTTGAGTTGACCATCGGCAGTAAAACTTTGCCGACAACTTTCTTTGTTATTAACGGCAAGGGTGCATATAATTTACTTTTGGGAAGGGATTGGATTCATGCTAATTGTTGTGTTCCTTCTACAATGCATCAATGTCTGGTACAATGGATTGGAGATAAGATTGAAGTTGTTCCTGGGGACTCTTCTTATATCATTGCATCGGCAGAATCAGATACTTATGAACGAACCAAGTGCATATCGGGAGAAGCCTGGGAAAAAGAGTTCCTCAAGATTGCTGATTATGAAATTCTACCGATCCAAGCAGTCGGTTCTGAAGAAGAGTTTTAATGGATAGATTTGCCGATGATGGAAAATTAGGTCAAGGATTTACATCGGCAGATGATTTAATAGAAGTAGATATTGGTGAATGTGATAGGCCAAGGCCCACTTTTATTAGCTCTAAGTTAGATTCCAAGTGTAAACAGCAACTAGTTGATTTGTTAAAGGAATATAAAGATTGTTTTGCTTGGGATTATACTGAAATGCCTGGATTAGACCGATCTATAGTTGAACATCGGTTGCCTATTAAATCTGGATTTCGGCCACATCAACAGCCGGCTCGCCGATGCAATCCTAATATACTCCCTGATATTAAGGCCGAAATAACCAGGTTAATTGAGGCAAAGTTTATTCGGCAGTGTCGATATGCAGAGTGGATTTCTAATGTGGTTCCTGTATATAAGAAAAATGGAAAACTCCGTGTTTGTATTGATTTCAGGAATCTTAATAAGGCCACACCGATGGATGGTTATCCAATGCCGATTGCTGATTTGTTGATTGATGCTGCAGCAGGACATCAGATTATTAGTTTCATGGATGGAAATGCAGGTTATAACCAAATATTCATGGCTGAAGAAGATATTTCCAAAACTGCTTTTAGATGTCCAGGTCATGTGGGATTATTTGAGTGGATAGTTATGACATTTGGTTTGAAAAATGCCGGTGCTACTTATCAGAGAGCTATGAACTTTATTTTCCATGAATATATCGGCACCTTGGTAGAAATCTACATTGATGACATAGTGATTAAGTCTGGAGACATCACAAAGCATCTAACCGATCTACGGAAGATACTGGAGTGCACAAGAAAACATGGATTAAAGATGAATCCCAATAAATGTGCATTTGGTGTATCGGCAGGACAATTCTTGGGTTTTATGGTGCATCAGAGGGGCATTGAAATTAGTAGAAAATCTATTGAGGCAATCAACAAGGTTGTTGCTCCTGCCGATAAGACTGAATTACAATCCTTGATCGGTAAGATTAATTTCATCAGAAGGTTTATATCTAATCTGTTAGGCAAGATCAAGGCTTTCAGTCCGTTATTGAAATTGAAAGCCGATCAGGAGTTTAAATGGGCGGATGAACAACAATTGGCTTTAGATCAGATTAAGAGTTATTTAACAAATCCTCCAGTGTTAGTTCCACCCCAGCATGGAAAACCTTTCAGATTATATTTATCAACTGAAGATACTGTTATCGGTTCAGCTCTTATTCAAGAATTTGAAGGAAAGGAGCGTGTTATCTATTATTTGAGCAGACGATTAATAGATGCTGAAACCAGGTATTCGGCTATTGAGAAATTATGCTTATGTTTATATTTCTTCTGTAGTAAGTTGAGGCATTATTTACTATCGGCTGAATGTACTGTCGTATGCAAAGATGATGTGGTCAAATATATGCTATCTATGCCGATATTAAATGGTAGGATTGGTAAATGGATTTTAGCGTTATCAGAATTTGACCTGCGTTATGAATCGGCTAAGGCAGTTAAAGGACAAGTTATGGCCGATTTTGTTACTCAACATTGCAACATGGTAGATTCTTTGGAAGTTGCTCCATGGACACTTTTCTTTGATGGGTCTACTTGTGGTGAAGGGGCAGGCATCGGCATCGTGTTGATTTCTCCTCAGGGGAAGAAGTATGAATTCTCATTGCCGATCGTCGCCACATCGACAAACAATCAAGCTGAATACCAAGCCCTGATAAAAGGGTTAGAATTGCTTAAAGAAATACAGGCTGATGCTGTTGAGGTCTTTGGTGATTATATGCTAGTTATAAATCAGTTGATTGGGATTTATGAATGCCGAAGTGAAATTCTAATTTCATATTATGAAAAGTGTTTGGAATTATTAAAAGGGTTTAGGAGTTTTCATCTGGAGCATATTTCCTGGATGCATAATGAAGAGGCTAACCGATTGGCTCAGCATGCTTCAGGATATCAACCTGTTCAAGAAGCATTGACATCGGTGGCTGATGCCGATGACTGGAGAAAGGAAATCATTGATTATTTAAAGAATCCATCTAAAAAGGTTGAAAGACGCGTAAGGTTCCAAGCGACAAAGTATGTACTCCTCGATGATGAATTATATTACCGTACCATAGATGGAGTTTTACTCAGGTGTGTTAGCATAGAGGAATCAAAAAGCCTGATGAGTGAAATTCATGAAGGAGTGTGTGGGGCTCATCAGTCAGCATTTAAGATAAAATGGATGATCAGAAGAAATGGATATTATTGGCCGACTATTCTTGAGGATTGTTTTAAATATTTTAAAGGATGTCAGGAATGTCAAAAATTCGGTAATATTCAAAGAGCACCCGCATCGGCTATGAATCCCATAATTAAACCGTGGCCGTTTAGGGGTTGGGCTATTGATCTCATCGGTCAAATTTATCCACCATTGAGTAAAGGGCATAAGTTTATTCTGGTTGCTACCGATTATTTCACAAAGTGGGTTGAAGTAATACCTTTGAAAAAGGTAACATCGGCTAACATGGTTGATTTTGTGAAGGAGCATATTGTTTACCGATTTGGCATCCCTCAAACCATCACTACCGATCAGGGCACTATGTTTACATCAGGTGAATTTGATAAGTTTGCTTTAAGTATGGGAATTAAAGTTTTGAATTCTTCACCATATTATGCCCAAGCAAATGGTCAGGCTGAAGCATCTAATAAGGGAATTATCAAACTTATTAAGCGCAAGATCAAAGAATATCCTAAAAAGTGGCATACCATATTAAATGAAGCTTTGTGGTCATATCGGATGGCATGTCATGGTGCAACCAAGGTGTCACCTTATCAATTGGTGTATGGACACGATGCAGTATTACCTTGGGAGATTAAGATTGGATCTAGGCGAATGCGCTTTCAGGATCAACTGACAGCCGATGATTATGATATTCTTATGAAAGATGAATTGGAAGATGTAGCAGGTCATCGGTTAAAAGCTTTGGTTAACATCGAGGAGAATAAGAAAAGGGTAGCTAAGTGGTATGACAAGAAAGTGAAAGTAAAGGAATTTGCTGATGGTGAATTAGTCTGGAAATTGATTTTACCGATTGGGACTAAAAGTTCTAAGTTTGGCAAATGGTCTCCTAACTGGGAAGGTCCATATCGAATAAATCAGTCTGTTCCTGGTAATGCGTATATTCTTGAAACTCTCGAAGGAGTTGTATTTTCCAGAGCGTTAAATGGAAAATATTTAAAGAAATATTACCCTAGTATCTGGATAGATGCATAAAGAGTATAGTTGCCGATAACAACCCTATCGGCTGGAGTTAAAACAAAGTATCAATTGTGCCGATGCGCTAATTTAACAAAGCCTGGATGGCTGATATCGCACGCAGGCGAATTTCGTCGGCTTCTTTTAACTCTTTGGCATCTTCATCGGCACTTTCTTCCACAGGCTTGATTTTCTTTTTTAAGGCCAAGGCCTTGCGAGCTTGAGCATCTCGTTCCTGTTGAAGGGCTTTAATGGCGTCGGGAAGCTGGTCTTCTTCTTGTTTAGCCTGAGTCAGAGCTGTCTCAACCTTTTCCAGTTCAGCTAGCAGAGCTGCTTTCTTTGCCGATAGATCTGAGATTTTCTGTCTAATATCGGCACTGGAGGCTTGCAAATTGTTGATGTTCTTGTGCTTCTCGTCGGCAGTCTGCTTCAGCTGTAGCATTTCTTCTTTAAGTTGAGACTGAGCTGCTCTGTCAGTAATACGATGAACGGCCCTTTGATATTGAAGTTGTCTGCTCTCCAGATGGACTGCTGGAAAGATGATTTCTTCAATATTAGCGGGGACTTGGCCGCGGATCGCTTTGAAGATAGACCTCGCAGGATCCGAGTCGATCACCAATTGGACAGTGTCTTGCTGTAGCAGGTTTAGAAGGGTTTCCAGCTTGCTGTAGGTGTCTGATGATATTGTTCCCAACGCCAGGGAGGAGCTCGCTTCTTCTCCGTCGTCATCAGAAACATCGATAGCGAAAGAGAATAAGCTATCGGGAGAGTCTTGTTCCTATGGGATAAAGAGAATTAGAAATCCTGTTTATGATATTTGAGGATATAATAAACCAAGTAATTGATTGGTTTACCTGCTTCAGGGCGATTTCTTGAGCTTGGCTTGAAGTAGCGACTTGTAAAGGGTCGAGTGAAGGATCGGCAGAAGATGCCGATGGAATGTCTTCTATGACCACATCGGTAGTCGGCCCTTGAGGTACAATTGCCGATGATGTATCTTAGGCAGGAGCAGTTGGTTCAGAGGGTTGATCGACGGGTGTTGGAGCAGACGTAGGGGCCGGTGTAGGTTTTTGTCGTTTCTGTTGAGCTTCAGCATCGGTCAAAGCTTTACGTTTTTGTTGTGCTTCAACAACAACTGGCTGAGGGGCATCAACATCTGTTGGTTGGGGAGCTTGTATGATCGGTGTGCTTACCGATGTATCCATTTGTTGCTGCAAAAACAGGTATAAGATTGGATATTTAATGGAGAAAAATAAAAAATAATGAGAGAATACCTCTGAAGGAGGAGTAGAAGTTGCGGTGCTTGGTAAAGTTGCCGATGATGATCCAGCTGCAGCTTGTACACCCTGATAGTTGTATGTTAATATAAAGTGTATCAGCAGAAAAGAGAGTAAACAAGATTGTTACCTTAAAAGCCTTGATCAGGCTTGAAGCTGCAGACTTTGGAGAAGCCCTGGATGTTCCCAATCTTGGTCTAGAAGTGCCAATTTTGGTGCGAGCCCTTTGGAAGGTCAAGGCTTCCAGGGTGGGGGCGTTGTAACCGATTGCTGAAATTGGAGAGGCTGGATGGAGATTGAAGGGTTTTCTGCTTTTGCTTATCGGTGGAACTGGATCGTCAGCCTGTTTCAAGGAAGGTTAGTTATCGATACACATAATAAAAGAAAGGAAAAGGACAAAAGTTGAAAGGAACTTACTGCATTATCAGGAATAACATAATCAGGGTCGATCAGGTGCCGATATGTGTGAACAGACGTTGAAAATAGCTGTTCTTTCCACTCCTGCCACCATTGCTTATATGATTCTGTTATGAAAGAAGCTGGTGACCAGGCGGAGAGATCGACATTTGAAATATCGGCATCAGGAGCAAGTCTTACTATCCTGCTCCATTCAGTCCCGGCGGTGATGATTTCCCTGGGTTTAATCACATCGGCATAGCACAGTTTGATGGGCAGTTGCCCAAAGGCCAGCTGGCGAGATACTGCCGATGGATTGTAGAATTCATAAGTAATGTGGGAGGCTTTCCCGCTGCCAAATGTGTTGACTGGGATTGCTCTGGGGTGATAATGGCCATCATGAGATCATTGTCTTGGTTCAGATCACTATCGGCAAAATTGAAGAGGAGAGGGAACTTGTTATCCTCGTCAATATAAGACACCCAAGCCCTGAGGTCACGAGGGAGGCCATGGTAGAAAGTTTGGAAAAATCTGCCGATTTGATCCTCATTGGCTTCTGTTCCGGGAAGGACGATGATTGCTTCACCGAAGTTGAGAGGGGGCGTGTTGCCGATTCATCATCCCTAAGGACGTATTCTTCGGGAATCTCTCGTGGGAATTCCTGAGCAAAGAGATCCCACTGTAAACGCTTGTGCATGTGAGCGTTTAACCACATATTAACAAACCACCATGGGCCTCCCAGATTGCCGATGGGTTCGCCAAGTATAAGCTTCTGAGATACTTGGTGGAGGAGGTGGTAGGTTGAGCTCAGGAGATATCGGCCAAGTGGGAATCTGACACCGTTGGCCAAGAGTTCTGCTGCTAGGAGGAAAGCGTTAGTTGGTCCTACCGATCGTCCGCAGAAAATAAACTTTTCTAGCCACATGTTCAGGAATGTGGCATGCTCCCTTTGATTGACGGTGTCAGTCTTCTGGTACTCCTGGATATATCCTGTCCAGCCGCCGATGTTGCGTGCGGTTATTCTGTATTCAGCTTTTCTGCCAAAGATATGGCCTTCATCGACAGTTGAAATGTCTAAGCCTGTGAGCATGTATACATCGGCAAGAGTAGGGGCACATGGGCCATGACCGAACATGAAGGTGTTGGTGGTGTCAAACCAAAATTGAGCAGCAGCTATCATCATGGATTCATTTTTCTGCATATCGGCAATGGACAGCCTGATACATTGATCTATTTTCCGCTCTGCCCAGAACATTTGCATTGATCTGTTGACCCTCAGAAACCAGTTTTTCCACCCTTTGGTGGGTTTGGGCCAAGAACGGAATGTGTCTTTCCACAGATTCAAAGAGAAATTCTGAGATTTGAAGGGAATACGATTGGCTTCTGCATTAATCAAATCAGTTGGATCTGGGTTGCCCATCGGACCTAAGCAATGAAGGGGAGGTTGATGGGTTGGAATCACCAATGTGTTGCGAAGTTCCTAGGTTTGAAGGACCAGGAAAATGAAAGAGAAAGAAAGATGTCGACTGTAAGAATTCGCAGGAAATCGAAAGGATTAAAGTAGAAGTAATGAGAAGAAGAACAAACCGCAGGGACGTCAAAGTTAACAGCCATTGCTTCAGGAGGATGAGGGCACGAGCTGGGAACTTGAAGATGATGATGGTTTTGATGAGTTGAAGACGCACGGTCGTTGGTTAGGGTTGCCGCCGGAGTGAGAAGGCCAAAGGGTGGAGTTTGAAGGTAGAAGATGAACAGCTCGGAGGAATCTATTTATAGGCTATTTGAGGTAGGGGTATTCTTGACTTATCTCTATGCCGTATGCGGATGGATCGAGGTGATTCAGTTGGATATGGTAACTGTTCACACGACAATCAAGGGATGGTACAGAAGATTTGACGGCAAGTAATCATAACTTGAAGGATATCTTGATACAAGATTTTTCAGTTCTAAAAATGATGCGTTGCGGTGAGATATTGTTGATGGATTGTTATTTTGGTATCTCAACCGTAGTTAAGGCAAAGAAGGTTGGAAGAAATGCGATATATATTGAGATACATGGAGTGGATCTAGATTTGATTGAATTTGGTAACAAATCATGTTGTGCTTGGAGAATGGGTTAAAGAAATAGATAATAGCAAGCATCAGTTGGAGTAAATTTCGGAGCATCAGTATCTTATACTCCGAAATTGGGGGGCATGTGTTGACACCGTTTTTAGCACGTGTCAAGATGATCAGGAAAGGCTAATCAGCAAGGGAAAGATTGCCGTGTAAATTGATAGCCAAGGAGAATAACTTTGTTTTTAAGCGGTGACAGTGTATGAATTTAATTTGGAATGTTGCCGATGAGGTCAAGGGTGTTATTGCCGATGCCGATGGAAGAGGGTTTGGAGACTGTTGCCGATAAGATAAGGGAATGTACCGATGAAGGAAGGTATGAAGACTGCAGCCGATGAAACAGGGAATGTACCGATGGAAGGAGATCGAAGGTTGCTGCCGATGGAACAGGGGCTGTGCTGGTGAAAAGGAGGTTGATAAGAATACCATCGTGATTAAGGCGGATTATGGAATAAAATAGGAGTTGATTTCCTTGTTTACGATTAGTAGAGTCTGAGTTGTGTCAAAGTCATGTTCTTTTCCTTAGACTTGGATTTAGTGTCCTAGTCGTATTTGGTTATGTTTCTATAGATCAGGGTATAAATATAGAGTGAAGGGCAATGTAATAGAAGATCAATCAATACATCAAAAACCAGCTTTTACTCTTATTTACATCTACTTTTCGGCGACTTCGTCAATTTGCATATTTTTCCTTTTTACGAGTTCTCATCGATTCGGCGAGTTGCATTGCTCTAAGTGCAATCTTTGTCGATCCTCGAGTTCCGCGTGAGTACCTCTTGGCCGTGACTTCCGGGCGTATCGCTGTTGTCAGGATCAAAGTGCTCGTATCTTCATCCTTGTCGATTAACAGGTCAAATCGACTGGCACGCTTTGGATATCGATTTCGGGTATTAGCCCTTTGTGTTTGCAGATTCACTTTTGCATCAACAGGTGGTTTTCTGAATGTATTGTCCGTTTATGTCATTTGTTCAGTGGCAGCATCTTATATATTTCATTTATTCTTCTTTATTTGTAGACTCGTCCGAATGGAAGGAGGTGGATATTGGTCAAATATGCTCACGGGAGATGATGTTGATGTTGCTGGTTTGGAAGACTTCACCTTTCCCATGACACACGTGACATGCCTTCTGAAGATGAATCGTCATCCAATTCTCTTTGGAGAAGTGATTTGTAAGCACTCATGACGTCTAATCCGCCTACAAATGACAATTGTACAAGATCAAACATCGGTACAGGGTCCCGGCAGCAAGTTATTCATCAAACAATCTGAGAAGATCAAAAATCTGTACAGGGTCCCGGCACCAAGTTATTGATCTAGGAAGCACGAACCTTGGAGACTTGCACTGCCTGGCTGGGAGGACGGCGACCGGCAGCAAGGAAGATCCGGTGTCCTGGAAGGTGGACTGGGCGGCGGCAAGGAAGATCCTGTCTGTGGCTTGTCCGTGGCTTCCTAGAGACCAGCATCCAGCGGCGACCTACCGTGGAGCCATCGGCGACCTGGGTAAGGCACGCAAGAAACCGCGCGACTACTCCTGAGCGACCAGGCGACGGCGCGAAGAGGAAAAGCGCGGGAAAAAAACGTGTGGGTCCGTAATTTTGGGTTTTTAAAATGAAATTTGCCAAATTGTTGGAGATGAGATCTTTTTTTTCTCCCCATATTATTCTGGGAGTTGGCAAACAATAAGATTTGGGAAACGAAATTTGGCAAACTGTTGGAGATGCTCTTAGCATTAGAAGAAGCATTACCTACAGTGACAGCAAAAATTTTATCAATCAGACAAAACTCCTCAACTATAGAAGCAACTCTTTCAGCAATGTTTTCACCAAAATGTTTCACTTCAATCAACCTAAGACCAATAATCTTTTTCTGCAACTCCCAATCAGCATTCACATAATGAGCAACAACACTAATATAGTCCTCCTTAGCATTACCAGACCAAATATCAGATGTCAAAGCAACAGATGAAGCAGCAGACAACACATTCTTAAGTGTATCACAGCGCTCAGTAAATAATTTACTAAGATCTCTAGTGGTGGTCCTTCTAGAGCACTTAACAAACCTAGGGTTATGAGCACGAACAATATATTACTCCTAGGCCTCAGTGTCACCTATACCTAATGGAAGATCAAGCCTAGCAATCAATCGACACAACTTAGACCGAGCAACAGCAGGATCATAATTCCAGATATGCAAAGAACCATTAGGATTAAAAGCAAGCTTAGATCGAATCCTAGCAACATGATCAGTCTTTTGCCTGCAAGATTTTTGGTGCCTAATCAAGTGACCAGTACCAACAGTAGATCTAGCACTCAATGTGGACCTGCACATCTTACAGGTAGCTTTTGTTCGAATCTTCTCACCATTCACCACCTCATAGATCTCGTCAAAATCAACCCAAACACCAGACTTACGCTTACCGATAGAAGAGGTTGGAGTATCAGTAGTGCTATTGGTGTTGGAGGCCACTATCATCCCTATGGCCGTCGTCGTCGGTTCTGCACCACCGCTACTGCTACCGAGGAGATCAACACCGAGCAACGTCGTAGCGTCCTCATGGATGTCGTCGTCGTCCTATGTGGGCAGCCCTGCCATGGCCATGTCCTCACTCCCAGTGATAGGATAGACAACATCGTCATCTGCCATGGCAACCTCAACTGCAGAAGGCCTCCCTCTAGCCCTGTTCTTTGACGGTGCGTGCGGTTGCCTCATGCCAGAGCTAGACGAAGAGGCATCGACAATCGACCTATAGAAATAGCCAAACATGGAAGGATGAGGGATCAGAGATTGATTAGGGTTAGGGTTAGCTCTTACTTGAGCAACCGAAGCCTGACACTGGAGAAGATGAGGGCCACCTAGAGGCAACGAAACACCGATTATCAAAGACGGCGAGTGGTGGCGGAGCGGCTGGACGGGAGATGAACTCACATGGTCACCGAGAGGACAGAGGAGGGATAGGGAGAAGGGAGCAGACTGGAAGAGTGAAAGGTCCAAAATGGCTAGAGGGGGTGAATAGCCTAAATTAAAAACTCTACAAACTGCTAGAGCAAGGATTAGTAACACAAATGGTGATAAATGAGGTTTGCTCTAGCTCTAAGTGTTAAGCAAGCCACCTAGTTGCAATTCTAGTTATCTAATGTCTCTATGGCACACACAAACTAGGTTGCTACAACTACTACTACCTAGAGTGCTAGCAACAAGAACAAGCAAAAATTAAACAACCTAAAACACAAGGTAAAGTTGCAGTAAGTAAACGATAGGAAGATGATTTTATACTGACGTGTAGAGGCAAGTGAACCAATGAAAAATACCAATATGAAGCCAACCATTGGGAGACAATCAATCACAATATCAAGAGAGACCCAAAGATTTTCTCCCGAGGTTCACGTGCTTACCGGCATGCTAGTCCCCGTTGTGTCGACCAACACTACGTGGTTCGGCAGCTAATTAGGAATCCACACCCAAGCTCTCCAAGAGCGCCGCAAGAACCTACTGCTAGTGAGGTAACTCAATGACACGCGTAATGTATTAGAGCTACCATATGGCTCTTCGCTAGGGAAGGTGCAAAGCCCCTCACAAGTCGCTGGAGCCGGCCACGAACAACCTCCAACTCGTGTCGGACCTCCTCCGTTGCTCCAAGCTGTCTAGGTGGCGACAACCATCAAGAGAAACAAGAATCCTGTAGCAAAAGAACACCCAAGTGCCAACTAGATGCAAACTCACAAGCAAATACACTTGAGATCACTCAATCTCACTTTGATTAGTCAATCAAGCAAGGGAGATGAGTAGGAGGGGATATGCTCAGCTCAAAAGGATGTTAGAGAGTCAAAAAGTTCAAGAGACATCCTCCAAGTCTAGCCAACAAGTATATATAGGCGTCCCCAACACGAAATAGCCATTAGGGACAAGTTGCAGCTGCCTGCGCACTGACCAGACGCGCCGACCGTTGTGACCGGACGCGGACACAGTGTCCGGTCGCACCTACATGACCTCCCGGATGAACGCCACATGTCTCACTTTGAATCTCATTCGTTCGATCGTAACGGTCACTTAAATGTACTCGTTCACGCACTAGAGTGACCGGACGCGCCGATCAAAATTGATCGGACGCGCCTAGGCGTCCGGTCGCTAGAGGCTCGTGCGCTGAGAGGCCTGACCGGACGCGCCGCTCAAACTGACCAAATGCCACAGTGCCAACGTCCGGTCGATTACAATAAGCAACCACTCGCAACCTGACGTGTCCGGTCGATCATGACCTGACGTGCCACCGCGTCCGATCGACCTCGCGTGCTTCGCAGTTTCTCTAGGGCTTGACCAGATGCGCCGGTCCTATGACCGACTAGATGCACCGGTGCGCGCGCTCGCTGCACGCGGGATGAATTGACCAGGCGCACCAGCCGCGTTCGATCCAGCGTCCTGTATAGCGTTCGGTCACCCCAGTGACTTTCTTTTGCATCCGTTTCTTTGCCTCCAGCGCAGTGAAAAATAGGTATTTTCACTTTCTGAAAAGCGCTGAATCCCACCGAGCTTGTGAATGTGCTAACATCACCAAGTGTACATCACCATGTGCATGCGTGTTAGCATTTTCATAATCATTTTTGAGGCATTAAGTTAGCGCTCCACTAGATCTAAATGCATATGCAAATGAATCCTCATCTAGTGGCACTCAAGTGATCAATAACCCTAGAAATTCTCCTCTTTATAGTATGGCTATCGATCCTAAGTGTGATCACACTCTCTATGGTGTCTTGATCACCAAAAGCAAATCCTATCTATACCTTTGCCTTGAGCTGCATAGGATTTTGCCTCTTCTCCTCTTCTTCTCCAAGCATGGCACCAAGTCATCATGATCAACATGCATCTTGCCATCACTTAGGAGTGTACCAATCACCTTTTGCTATCAATACTCAAGCACATGTCATCAATTAGCCAAAACCAAACTAGGGACTTTCAAAGAGGCGATCAGGGAACTCAGGGTGAGGTGACAGATTGGCGGCGATGTCACCAGAGTCAGGGACGATGGTCGACGGGGACAGTCAGAGTTAGAGTGCGAGCAACAGAGCGAGAGCGTCAGAGCGAGAGGCGAGAGCGAGAGAGGTGTCACGGCGGTATTGTGATTTAGGGTTTGTAGTGGGGGAGGGGGGAGCCGTGGTGCCAGCTTATATATGGAGCGAGAGGGTACGACGGGAAGCTAGGCTGGGCCAGATGCGGCCTGCTAGGGGAGGCGGAGGCCGCTGGAGGCACTGGGCCAGCCGTTGAGGAGCGGGCCATGCCGTGCCGGCCCACGTGCCTTGGGTGCGGCCCAGGCACGGCCTGCTCCTCGAGGCCATGCCAGCTCAGGCCCGCTGTCCACCGGGCCGGGCCGTGCTTGGGTCGGGCCAAAATACCGGGCCTCGTGCTGGGCTCACGGGCCCTGGTGGCATGCCCATATATATTCACGGCACAGTACACAAACAGGTTTACAGAACAGCACCATGCAAGCTCACGTACGACTGGTGTAAGGTCCTAAATGGCTAGAGGGGGGTGAATAGCCTTTTTAAATTTTCTACAAACTTTACTCAACAACAAAGTTAGAACAAAAGATGGCAAAGCTAATTCTAGCACTAGCTCAACTATGCTAAGCATGCCACCTACACAATTCTAGTTAACAAGGCTATGATCTCTAATTCACACCACAAGCTAAGTCACTTAGCTACTTACTCCTATGTGATACAAACTACTCTAAGCACACTAGACAAGATAAGGTGCAAGAATGTAAAAGGGGAGTGAATTGATTCTTATACCGACGGTGTAGAGAAGAGATATATCCAAAGAATCAATTACACACAATCACAATGAGAATCCTCGGCAAGAGATGACACAAGATTTTTTACCGAGGTTCACTTGCTTCCCGGTAAGCTACTCCTCGTTGTGGCGATGCACCCACTTGATGGATCACGAGCTAATCAACTATCAAGAGTTGAACCCTCAGCGGGTGCCGCACATCCACTCACAAGATAGGGATCCTCCAAGCCACGAGCTCCACTAGAGTATCCAATTCGCAAACTCCCGCGGGGAAGGATCAAGAACCCCTCACAATCACTTGGTGAAGGCTCGAACAAGTCTCCAATCGCTAGCTCAATCACCACCGCTGCCCCAAGCCGTCTAGGGTGTCGGGAAACACCCAAGAGTAACAAGCAATCCGCAGCAAACTCGAAGATTAAGTGCCACTAGATGCAACTCTCAATGCAATGCACTTGAATCTCACTCAATCTCTCTAGAGTATGCAACCAAGCAAGGAGATGAGTGGAGGGGAAGTTCTCTAGCTCAATGTATGTCTCAATATCTCAAAAGTGCAAGAGTAAACCCCCAAACCCGGCCACCATCTATTTATAGCCCCACGAACGAATATGGCCGTTACCCCTTCACTGGACGAATTTTCGGATCGACCGGACGCGCTGCACATGTCCGTTCGCCCTGTGCCGTCCACGTGTCCCTCCGTGTTCAACACCGAACGTCCGATCTCAACGGTCGACTCAGTGTTTCAACAGTCAAATGAGCGACCGGACGCGCTGCTCAACCGATCGGACGCGCTACACCCGACATCCGGTTTGAGTCCAGTAAGGGTCCACTTGCGACCAGACGCGTCCGGTCGATCGTGATCGGACGCGCACCGCATTCGATAAACCTTGCGATCTGCTGTCCCTCTGGGCACCTAACTGGACACGCCGGTCCTGCGAGTGACCGGACGCGCTGGTGCGAAACCCTAGCCCACGCGTCTCTGCAGCAGCTGCTACTGACTGGACGCGTTGGTCGTGCGTAGACCGTGTCCGGTCCAGCGTCTGGTTACCTCAGTGACCTCCGTTCGCTTCCATTTCTTTGCGTCTGGCGCAGTGGAAAATAGTCATTTCACTTCCACAAAAAGCGCCGAATCCCGTCTCGCAAGCTCGGCGGGAGGGAGAGAGGAATCCAAACCCCTCTCTACCGCTCAAACCCCACCGCCTTTGCAAATGTGCTAACACCACCAAGTGTTCACCACCTTGTGCACGTGTGTTAGCATTTTCACAAACATTTTACCGAAGGAGTTACATTAGCTCTCTACTAGATCCTAATGCATATGCTCAAGAAGATGACATAGTAGCACTTGATTCATGAGCTAACTGTGATTGCCCCTCTTGATAGTCGGCTATCGATCCTAAACCCGGTCAATCACTTCTCTACTCATCTTAGACCGGCAAAAGTGAACCCTATGATTATACCTTTGCCTTGATCACTTTGTTCCATGTCCATTTCCTCATGCTTGATCACCATGATCATCATTTCATGTGCATCTCCACCATGATCGTCATTTCATATACGCCTATGACTCACCGGCATCACATCACAGATATAATGCGAGTAAGAATAAAAGCAATAATATGTAACATGTGAGCATCTAGCCTAACAATAGGGTGTGCAGGAGTAAGGTTGCAACAAGATATAAGGCTCAGAGTATATCTACCATGCAACCTAATATTATATTATTGCATAAAAGATAAAGCACTAGCAGTTCTAGTTATGGTATGCGTAATAGGATCTATGAGATTGGGTGGGGCGTGGCACCTGGCAGGTCATCACCCAAGTCCTCGCTGTAGTCAGGATCGTACTCCTCAGTCAGCAGGTCCTCTGGCTCTGTTAAACATAACATATGGTCGCGTGAGCAACTCCTATAGAGGTGCACAAAGAAGCAACAAAAATTCGAAAGATCCAAATGCACTCAAACACAAGCCTATGACATAGAGCTCATTTTTAGAAAAATTTGAACACTGGTTTGGTATTTTTCTGAGTTAAAATGAATTAGTTATGAATTTTCAAAGATTAAATGAATTTCTAAAAAAGGAAAAGAAAAGAAAAAGAATTGGAAATTCCAGGCAGTGAGACGTGGCAGCATCCGATTGGCCAGAACGGAGTGAGTCACTGACAGGTGGGTCCGTTGACCGGTCAACGGTCGATGGTCAACTTTGACCGGGTTGAGACCGGGCTTTAGCGGGTCGGACTAGGGCTGGATACGGGCGGGCCAGCCTGGACACGTGGCAGCTCCCCGTGATGCCACGTTGCGCTACGGATTCGAAATGGGCTCCAGTCTTTTGTAGGCGCGGCTCACGGTGAACTTGACCATGCGGTTCACGGGTGTACGTGGGGTCTACGGTGGACCGCGTTCTCCTTCTCTTTCTCCCCCTTGGTTCATGGTGCGGTGACGCTCCTGCCGGCGGCGAGCGGCCGTTCTCAAGCCACGGCGGCTCCCCAACGGCGCTCTAGGGCTCAACTGAGCCATTAGTACATGGCGAACTCGATGGTGCAGGGAACTCGGTGGTTTGGCGCCTCCAGCGAGGGTTTCCATGGCGGCGGGCGGCACTCCGACGCCTCCTCCGCTCGGTGAAAAATCACCAAACGGCATCGTGCCCCACTGCCCTCGATTGCGAGCGACGTTCTCCACTAAGGCGAACTATATGCGCCCTCCTTTTCTCTAATCTACTGACTTGATGCGACGGAAACATGACGTCGCCATGACAGTCATGGCCATGGCGCCCGTGCACGGAGCGTGTGTGCGCTGCGATTGTTCCCGAGCTAGTATGGCTCCGCAAGGCTGTGCTGTTCTCGTGCGCGTGCACGTGCGTGCGAGTTGACGTGGATGGTGTCCAGGCTACGGCTTTGATCTTTCCGGGTGCGGGAACGATCGCGGCGGTGCCGGCGTGTGCACGGTGGCGAGCATGGTAGGCGAGGATACGGCGAGATGTGGATCACCTTGGGCTCGTGGTGGCTGGGTGACGGTGCGGTGGCGAGTTGAAGCAGTGAAGAACGGTGGCCGTGCAGTGCAGACCGGTGGTGGAGAGGAGGAAGTCCTGCTTCTTCTCCTTCTCCGGTGAGTTCGGACGACGATGTCGGCTTCTCCTCGTTCCTCCTCCCTTCCTTTCCTTCCTTCTCCTCTTTTTCTCCCCTCTTTCTTGCGGTGTAGGGCGGCAATGGTGCCACCAGTGCGGCGGCTCGGGGGGTGAAAGGCTAGGGTAGCAGAGAGGCTCTGCTTTTATAGCCGAGCTTGGCTATGGTGGGCGAACGGTGGATGCGGCAGCGGTGACGCGTGGAGAAGATCAAAGGGTGTTGCGGTAGGGTTTTGGGGCGCGACACGATCACGATGGCGTCGTGGCGCGCCCGATTTTGCACAACGGTTGGCCTGGCACCGTACGGTGGCGTTAGGGGGCGGTTGCGGGCGCGGCCATGGCGGTATCGCATGGTGCGTGAAGGGGCAGAGCGCGCGTGCGATTGACCGAGAGAGCGCGCTCGCGTAGCTGGCACAGTGCCTTGGCGCGCAAGGTGGTAGCGGGGACAAGGGGAATCTTTCCCACGCCGATTTCATGACCCTGCCTCCCCTCCTTCTCCGCTCCGGGCGAACAGAGGACAAGGGAGATGAGGGGAAGACGATGACTCGCGGGACCCATTCGTCAGCGAGCGAGAAAGAAGAGGGCGTGAAGTCCTCTGGCGCCTTGCGAAGGGCGACGCGGGCCGAGGTGGCCGCGGCCTTTCTGGGCCGGCCCAACTTGCGACGAGCGCTGTGCGCGCGAGGCCACGGGCGTGATGCAGGCCGGGCCAGGCTGGTTTGAGTGGCTGGGCCGGGAAGGAATTTTTCCTTTACAGCTTATTTATTTGGCTTTTTCTATTTGTATTTTCTTTATTCCAACTAAGCCAAAACTCTTGTATGCAAACAAGCCTGTTGTCACCACTTAGGTATTCCAGTGGGGCCCACTAGAAGTATTTCAGGGTTTCAACTATTTGCCAATGTTATATTTACATATTTATTTAATTTAAGAAATTCATTAAATAAATGTTATTGCTTTTAATTAACAATACAAAGAACATAAGAATCAACTCATGAATATTTAATTAAATGCAAAAATATAAATATCTACTTTAGGGTCTACTGGTGCAACTAGGTAGTAGTTTTCCTACTTGTCACCCACCAAATATAGGTTGTTTTTAGCAAAAAATTTATAGTTGTAAAGAACATAAGAATCAACTCATGAATATTTAATTAAATGCAAAAATATAAATATCTACTTTAGGGTCTACTGGTGCAACTAGGTAGTAGTTTTCCTACATGTCACCCACCGAATATAGGTTGTTTTTAGCAAAAATTTTGTAGTTGTAATTTTTGGTTTGTGGAATTTCTGGGTTGTTACACCTGGCCTGCCCCAGCCTCACCCTACGCGGGGGTGCGGGCGCGGGCGCCACCGCCCCTTGGTTCCCTCCCGACTGGGAGAATCCAGAATAAATGGAAAGTGTGGATAAAATTAGAAAAATAAATTGGAAAATCATTTAGGAAATAAGAATGAGTTTGTTTAGGAAATGGACTGGTTTGCTTAGAAAGTAGAAGTCCAGATCTATAAGGATTCTATATAGAGGTTATTTGAAGGTTAAGCCTACGTTGCTTAGGGGTCAAGTCTCCTAGGACTACAAATAGAAAGATGACGTAACCTTTTAATATTAAGCAAAAAAAAAGGGCCTAGTGCCTTTCTACTTCTCCCTCTCCCTTCTAAGACTCCCTTTGAGATACCATCTTTGCATCTGAATGTCACATGTGTGTTTGTATGATCTGTGTGTGTTTTTCCTGTAATGTTTATTGGTGCTACTTCATGTATATTCGAGTGCTAATTAGCAATTGACTACTATGAATAATTTGATGTGTCATCTGATGAATATAAGGCCCTTGCATTGTATTTTTTTTGTTTCTTCAATTCATCATAACCGACGTGTATAGACAAAATGCGTCTGTGGTGACCGCTCAGCATAGACGCGTATAGGCAAAACGCGTCTGTGATAAGAGTTATCACAAATGTGTTTTATCTGTATACTCGTCTGTGGTTGGGTTATCAGAAACGTGTTTTGCTTATACCTGTCTGCGAATGTATTTAGTACAAACGCATATTTACGCATCTGTGATTTGCGATAATCACAGACGCCTTATGGGAGGTGTGTGAAACCGTGTCTGTGACTTGAGTTAAGCCGCGTCTGTGATATGATTTTTTTACATAGTTTATTCCACTCGTTTTTTGCAAGGAAACAGCTTAGGCCTTGTTTAGTTCGCAAAATATTTCCCAAAATATTTCAGATTCCCGTCACATCGAATCTTTGGACACATGCATGAAGCATTAAATATAGATAAAAAATAAAACTAATTACACAGTTTAGACGAAATGGATGAGACGAATCTTTTAAGCCTAGTTAGGCCATGATCAGACAATAATTGCCAAATAACAACGAAAGTGCTACAGTAGCGCTACAGTTACATTTCCCAAAATATTTCGCGAACTAAACAATGCCTTATTCCTTGACCTGACTGAGCGGAGACTAGCTCTCGCCCTGTCAGAATCCCCAGTTCATACTCGGAAAGGCACTTCGCTGCCCCACCTGCTCGGAAATTTGTGTCGGCTTATTATATTTGTGTTACCAACTGCAGCAGGTTCAGTCTAGCCGGTCCACACGTACGGCACTCGGGTTCTCCGGCCCGGCGTCGCGCTGCTCTTCTCACGCACTTGGTCGCACCGACGACCGACGTCGCGAACCCGCAATTCTGATCGAAATCGCCCAGCCATTCCCTGTGAAAGTTCCCTGCGAAGGAGCGGCAAGCACAGCCACAATTCACACGCAACCTCCTGGCCTCTAGAGTCATCTCGACCACTGCCTATAAAACCCGGCTCCAGCATCGCTATGTGCAATCCAACCACTAATCATTTCCACCGTGCTCATACAAACAACGCCACCCGCAGTTCGCCCCCAGGGCACAGCACACTACCCGCAGCAACACCGATGGCTGCCCCTGCCAATGCCCAGCAGCAGCCGCAGGTGCAACTGGCTGGTGGCCGCAAGGTGGTGGACGAGGTTTCCGGCTGGCTGCGCGTGCTGGACGACGGCAGCGTCGACCGCACGTGGACCGGCCCGCCGGAGGCCCTCCCGCTGATGGAGCCAGTGGCGCCGTACGCGGTGCCGCGAGACGGGCACACGCTCCACGACCTGCCCGGGGAGCCGAACCTACGCGTGTACCTCCCCGAGGCGAAGGCGGAAGGCGGCGCGCGCCTGCCCGTCATCCTGCACCTCCACGGCGGCGGCTTCTGCATCTCCCACCCGTCCTGGCTCATGTACCACCACTTCTACGCGCGCCTCGCGTGCGCCGTCCCCGCCGTGGTGGTCGCCGTCGAGCTGCCGCTCGCGCCCGAGCGCCGCCTGCCCGCGCACATCGACACCGGCGTCGCCGCGCTCCGCAGGCTCCGCTCCATCGCGCTGTCCGAGGACGTCAGCGCCCTCGACGACCCGGCGGCCGCGCTCCTCCGTGAGGCGGCCGACGTGTCCCGGGTGTTCCTCATCGGGGACAGCTCGGGCGGCAACCTCGTCCACCTCGTCGCCGCGCGCGTGGGACAGGAAGCAGACGCGGGCAGTTGGGCTCCCCTCCGCGTCGCTGGCGGCATCCCGATCCACCCAGGGTTCGTGCGCGCCACGCGGAGCCGGTCGGAGCTGGAGACGAAGGCGGACTCAGTGTTCTTCACGCTGGACATGCTGGACAAGTTCCTCGCCCTCGCGCTGCCGGAGGGTGCGACCAAGGACCACCCCTTCACCTGCCCAATGGGTCCGCAGGCGCCGCCGCTGGACTCCGTGCCGCTGCCGCCGCTGCTTGTGTCCGTGGCCGAGAACGACCTCATCCGCGACACTAACCTCGAGTACTGCAACGCTCTGCGCGCCGCCGGCAAGGAGGTGGAGGTGCTGATCAACCACGGCATGAGCCACTCCTTCTACCTTAACAAGTACGCCGTCGACATGGACCCCACCACTGGGGAACGAGCCCGAGAGCTCATCGACGCCATCAAGAGCTTCATCTCACGCCACTGAAGTGCAAGAGCATATTATTCTGCACGTGCCGATACTGATCATAATATTATATGTACTACATGATGTTCGTTTTCAGCACTCCTACACCACTCATGTTAGTCTACGTGCGAGTGTTTACACCCATATATGTTCGTGTAGCTGCTTTGATTCACTATATCAATTCGTGCCGGTGGAAATGATATATCAACTTCAATAATAATGAGGTGAGATACACCTACATACAGTCCTTTGAACCATTGGATGGCACCCACACGCTGTGCATACAGTCCTCCACTCCTTTGCACCCTTGGATGGCACCCACCGCTGTAGCATGTGTGTCTATCGTTGTTTGTAGTGATGCATTCCCTAATTTCATTCAAAAGTTTATATGTATTGCATAGTTGAGACTCAATAATCAATGGGTAATCAAAACAGTATGCTTGCGTAAATGTTGGTGTTGTTAGAACTAAAAGAATTCACTGCACGTTGCCGCTGGAATTTAGATAGGTATTGAAAATGTCTGCAAATTTTGGTCCAATGCAATAGTGCAAGGTGCTATGGTAGTGACTACTGAATATAGTTGAGTTGTCAGTGGACTTTATTTTTTTGGTGACTATGTAAAAAAAAAAGTAGATAGCAGACACCACCTCCTAGTGACACAAAAACAAAACCTGTCTTTTATATATAATTACAGACGCATCTGACCGAAATGCGTCTCTCATATGCTGGCTCTAGAAAAAAAACCCTTTGTGGACATATATCACAGACGCGGATTAATAAAATACGTCTGTGGTATGTTATTGAAACATCTCTGTAGCATAAATGTTTACTGACAGATGCATGAATTAAATGCACCTAGTCAATACCAGGGAACCAAAAAATTGTTTGACTCCAGCATACCCGGATCCCTCACGCCCGCCTCCTCTCATTGCATCTCCTCTCCTGTTTGGTTTCCGCCCGCCTCCTCTCCCTTCCCCTCCGCTACAACTCCTCCCCTCGGAAGACGGCACCACCTCACCATGCAAGACTAGCCGGCACCGCCTCCCTCACCCAGATCCAACCAGCGTCACCTCTCTCCTCCAGATCTACCACAACCACCGCCATGGAGGAGTAGTAGTGACACCAGCAAGCAGACAACTCCACCAAGGTCACTGAAGTGTCGCAGCCACCACCGCCTGGCCCTCCTTCTCATGCTCTTCTCCACCCTCACCGCCACAACACCTGAGTGGAGCCGGGCACAGCTGTGCCACGCGTGAGTGGAGCCGCCGCCGCTCTCAGCATCAAGTCTGCACAGAGATGGTGATGCAAGATCTCGGCACACTAGCGACGGCGATGGCGGGATCTCGACAAGGTCTCCTCCTGCATGGTGCTCATCATTCTCATGGGTAACCCTAGCTATTGGGATGCAAATATTTGAGCCCCGGAGGCTAGGCATCACCCTAACCAAAATAGACTAATATTGTGAATTGCATGAATGATAATCCACAGGGTTCACAAGGAGAGCCTTCGCCCAAACCCTTCAAGCAGGCGAAGGCCTAGGGGCGAAGGTGAAGGCGCAGGAAGGCGTCGGTTTGGAGCGTCGCGTGATAAGGAGGTACAAGGACAATGGTAGAGGTCACCTATAGTGGAGGCTAGGAGCAGAGCGAAGGAGAAGGCCATCTAGGTGGAGGGCCAGGAACCAAAGAGAGCCTCCGCCGGTTGAAGAAGTAACCCCCATGGCGCGAAGATCACAAGCAGAAGATGGGCCTCCAACAAGTCTGCCTCTAAGACCCATGAAGCAAAGGTGGTGGAAGAGGAGAAGAGCGAAGTTGTCCCTAGAAGAATGAACCTGTATGGGAATATTCATAGGAATATGCCTTAGCTGTCAGAGGGCAAGATTGTAAAATGGTATCCCTATGAATAGTGCCCTATAAAAGGGGGAACCAAACCCTATGTAAGAAGAGGTTGTTGAGTACCATTTATGAAACCCTAGTTGTTCCTAGGCCCACCTGAGCTCCCAACATTGGATAGATCCTTTGCTAGGGCAGAGGCCTCACTCTACTTACCTTGTTGGGATCCATTACCCCAACATTGGCGCCCACCGCGTGTAGGCCAAGCAAAACCCATGAAGGCACAAAAAAGGGCAGTCTCTACCAGTGCGCCGGCGGAGACATCAACTTGGGGAAGGCCTAAGCGTACCACTTGCAGCACGTATGCCAGCACCCCTGATGCTTAGGTCAATGCAGAAGAGCCTGCAGTGGATGGTCAGCCTATAGTTGGCGAAGAGTAGTCAAACCCCAACACCACCTCGGAACAGGTGCTCCAATAGCTGCAGAATGCGTAGCAAGAAAGAGATAGGCTAGCGTCAACCTTTGCCGCAAGCTAGAGAGTAGTACAAGCATCATTACAGGCAGTTGAGATCAGGCAACAGCTAGCCATCGTGCAAGCTAAGATACAGAGTATGCAACCAACTCAACCACAATTAGGCAACTTTAATCAACCCCACCCGGCAGCTCAAAGCCAACCCAACCCTTTGCCAAGCCTTGCTACCTAGCCAACCTTTGGCACACCTATAAGGTCCTAAATGGCTAGAGGGGGGGTGAATAGCCTATTTAAAAATCTACAAGCTTCACTAGACAAGTGAGTTAGTAAAATAAATAGCGTAGCAATTCTAGCATTAGCTCACTAAGCTATGCAAGCCACCTACACAAGTCTAGTTTAAGGCTAAACACTGACCACACCAACAACTAACTCTACTCCTAATCAAGAACAAAACTACACAAGCTAGAGACAAAGAATAACAAGCTACACAATTAGCTAGGTAGATAAGTAAGCAAAGGAGTGAGCTAGGATTGTTATACCGACGTTGATAAGTAGAGATATATCCAATGAACCAATCAATCAACGCAATCACATACATAAGATGAAATCCTCGGCAAAGAGATGACACAAGAATTTTTACCGAGGTTCACTTACTTCCCGACAAGCTAGTCCTCGTTATGACGATGCACCCACTTGATAGATCGTGAGCTAATTGACTATCAAGAGTCAAACCCTCAGCGGGTGTCGCACATCCACTCACAAGATGGGGATCCTCTAGGCCACAAGCTCCACTAGAGTAGCTAATTCGTGAACTCCTGCGGGGAAGGCTCAAGAACCCCTCACAATCACTTGGTGAGACTTGAAGCAATCTCCAATCACAAGCTCAACACTACCGCCGCTCCAAGCCATCTAGGATGTTGGGAAACACCCAAGAGTAATAAGCAATCCGCAGCCAACTCAATGAATCAAGTGTGTTGACGGTCCTTAAGTACCAAATATAGTTATCAAATAAATAAAGAAAAGGATCCAAATGCAACCAACACCTAGACTTAGGGTTTTATCTGACAGAATTCCACGAGTTTTGGTGTTTGTCTGTTTCTGCAGGGGGTTATCAGAAAATACGGAGGAAAGGCCCACACGTCGGGTTTACATAGAGATAATAACGTGTTCACCGATTTTCTATCATCTAGAAGACTCCAGAAGCCACGAGATCGAACGGGAGGCCGAACGGGCCCGGAGGCAGGGCGCCCGTCCTGCTTCCTAGGGCGCCCGCCCTGGCCTGAGAGCCAATCAGGCTCCGTCTCGCGGATTATGCTCCACCGACCTAAGGGATCAAGGAAAACCGTGCGATTAATGTCGGTTTGATCCGACGGCCCACGTTCACTTGAGGGGGCTATATAAGCAGGACCCCTGGCCCCCGGAGGAGGCACTCCCTCATTCTCAATTCTTCAAACCCTAATCTCAGGAGGAGAGTCTCTGATCAAGCCCTAGAGCCACCACATCAACTAGATCTCTAGTATAGCATAGCTACATAGGATTAGAACTAGAAGGAGTAAATCTTCGATTGGTTTCCGGATCTGTCAAGAGGATTCTTGGTAATTCCTCTACTGTTCTTCATTGTTCATCATTGTTCTTCAATATTATGAATACAACTTTGTTCTATTTCAATATATTGATTATGACTATGCTCTACTTGTTTATGTTTGCAATTATATTGTTCTTAGTTTATCGTAGTTATACGCTTGGCTTAGTTAGATTGGAATTATATACATGTTTAGGATCGTATAGCGTTTATCCATTGGATCCATGGGTAAATGATAAATATTGTGTAGGCGTGGTGCTTAGACCATATTTATCTGCGATTGCACCTTATATGCCAGATCGTGGGGTGGTCCGCGATGGTGACAGCTTCGTTGGTTCTTATATAGTCCCCCTCCCGTGTGTAAGGCAGGCAGAGCAACATTATTACGGGGGAGTGATTGCTATGTTTCTCATCTTCCTTGATAATATCACTATACATGGGCGTAGTCCTTTCTCGCAATGATTGCCAAGTGTACTTGCACTAACTATGATATGCTAGACTTTATAGTTAAGAATAACTTAGGAAATATCCTTGTAGTTCATCCTAATACCATGCTAATGACTTGCTAGAATATCTGTTGAGGTGCTTATCATTATTATATGTGGCTAGCTGATCAGATTAATTATCTTTGTCACCATTCATACTTTATCTATATTTTATGTGACACTTACCCCTGTATGCAAGAGATAGATGAATGCTCTCACTTATACATGCAATGATTGATACTCATTCCTATATTCCATTCCATAATCAACATTGATGTTAGTAATCCCTTCCTAGTGGTAAAAATATAAATAACGATACCTGGAATACTTCCCGGCTAAAATGCTACATCGGTATTAATCTGTGCGCTTGCAGATCTTATTTATTATTTATTTAGAAGACCAGTTGCATATTTCAATACCGCATCTCTCATATCATGCTGGGGATGACAACTTGGCTTAAGTGGCATGAGGGATAGGTTCGGCATTTTTGGCGCCGTTATCAGAATTAGAAAACTAAGTCTACTTTTGGTAATGACGTTAAGAATGCCCAACAAGCATTTTTGGCGCCGCTGTCGGGGAAGGTTGATTTACTAACAAGGAATGGATACGGAATTTGAGTCATCATTCGCATCATTAAGTGATTGAGATCATCAATTCTCCCATACAGATTTACCCCTGTATTTTTTATATTCTTATTGTTTTACAGGGTGATGTATGAATAGAGGACATCTTTCAGAAAATTTTGTTGACAACCCCGAAGCATTAATTAGAGAGGCAAGAGCCAAGCTCAAGAAGTCAACACTTCGACGCAACACTTCATCCAATCCAGAAGACCGCCGAAGTTTCATCCGGAATTTGTCAACAGAGTTCGCAGCCATGGCGAACAAGACGATCCGCGAGTTCTCAGCTCCCACTACGGACAACATCCGCACTGGACCTGCCGCGGCCATCGACAAGAACTTTGAGCTCAAGCCAGGGCTCATCAACATGGTACAAGCCAACCAGTTTTGTGGGAAGCCGCACGAAGATGCAAGTGCTCATCTCCAACACTTCCTGGAGATTTGCAGCACATTCACTATATTAGATGTTCCCAGAGACGCCGTACTACTTCGCCTTTTCCCATTCTCACTATTGGGGAGAGCGAAGCAGTGGTTCTACGCGACGAAGGATAAGAACACTACGTGGGCACTCTGCTCTACGAACTTTCTGGCTAAGTTCTTTCCCATGGGCAAGACCAATGCTCTCCGTGGGAAGATTACAAGTTTTCAGCAACAACATGATGAATCCGTTCCAGAAGCATGGGAGCGCTTTCAAGATTACATCCTAGAATGTCCCCATCATGGAATGGAGAACTGGCTACTTATGCAGACTTTCTATCATGGGCTCATCACTAGTGCTCGTGAGACCATGGATGCTGTAGCTGGAGGCGCATTTCTATCACTCACCATACCACAAGCTACAGCCCTTGTGGAGAAGATGGCGTCCAACCAAGGTTGGAACAAAGAGAGGACTCAAACACGCAAGAAGGGTGGAGGTATGCACCAGCTCAAGGAGGTAGACATGCTGTCTGCAAAGTTAGACCTACTCATGAAAAAGCTCGATGACAAAGCTGGAGACAAAAGAGAAGTCATGAACGTCTACGACTCTCACATGACTTGTGAGGAATGTGGAGACACTGGACACTCAGGCAATCACTGCCCTGAGATGCTTGAGGATGCAAGGTACATCAACAACAACAACAACTACAACCGTCCTCAACAAAATCAAGGTTGAAATCAACAGAGGCCTAACTACTCAGGTAACTACTCAGGTAATTATCAAGGTAATAACTCTTACAACAACAATAATAATTTTCCACCCCTGAGAGAGTTAGTGTCTAATCAAGGAAAGCTAATGGATAACTTGTCTAAGAAATTGGCATCCAATGATAAAATACTAGAAAACATAAATAATAGAATAGATAATTTCTCTACTGCCATCAAAAACCAAATTAGCTTTAATAAAATGATTGAATCTCAGTTAAATCAAATAGCTGCTGCTGTTCCTGCTACTAACCCCGGTATACCATCACAACCGGAAGGATTAGAATCTGCAAATCTTGTAGACATGTTTGATGCAGGTAACTATTGGAGTAATCCTGCTGTCGGAGTACATAATGACCTTCTGCCAGTCAAGAGAGGCGATCCAGGACGCCCCGTCATCCCGATCTCCATCGGCATGGTGGACTTCCCAGAAGCACTCTGTGACTCTGGCTCCAGCGTCAACATTATGCCCAGGGTACTCTATGAAAAATTCTTTACATATCCTTTATCAGAAACAACTATGTGTTTGCAGCTTGCAGATCGGACACTAAGCTTTCCTAAAGGAATATTAAAGAACATGTGTGTCCGAGTTGGTACCTCGTATGCTCCAGCTGACTTCGTGGTGATAGAGACCGGGTCCGATGAGAGGTCACCAGTTATTCTGGGAAGGCCATTCCTGAACACCTCGGGAGCTGTCATCTACGCCAGCGCTGCGAAGATCAACTTCAACATCAAGGGGAGGAAGGAGACGTTTTCCTTCAAGAACAAGATTACACAAATCCCAGAGCAATCCCAACATGAACCAAGGAAGAGGACCAACAGGAGGAACAAGCAGAACAAGAACAACCAAGGATGGACCGAATCAGCTAAGATGGTCACTGCAGTTCAAGGAGGTCAAGATGGTCGACTCAAGTCGCCCTTCCTGAACAAGAAGGACGACCCAGGCATGCCAAGCATTGAGTGCTCAATCAATGGATACTCCTTTCAGAAGGCGCTCTGCGACACTGGATCAGGCGTCAACATAATGGCCACAGTCACCTATCAGCTCTTGTACGGGACCATGCCCTTAAAACCAACATACACTCAGCTCTAGATGGCAGATCAGACATCCCGAAAGGTCGAAGGTATAGTAACCGATGTCCCTGTTAAAATTAACGATCATTTTGTCCATACAGACTTTCAGGTCATTGACATAGGAGACGACGAGTACGATCCACCCATCATCCTAGGAAGACCGTTCCTAGGCACCGTCAAAGCAATTATCTACATTGGAACCGGAGAAGTCCATATGCATTTCCCCTCTGAGAAGGTACGCCGCTACTTTAATGACCCTAACTATATAGTTGAAGATTCTAAGCAGGTCAGGACAAGAAGAAGGCGACGTAACCGTAACCAAAGGAGGCAAACCATCAAGGACGTATGGGCAGACTATGAAGGAGAGGTCATAAGGCCCGAGGATACACAACAGGAGACCGAAGCACCAAGTCGGGTATGGAAGGCGAAGACAGTTACACAAGAAGAGGAGGCGCTGCCGGAACCACCGTCTACGCCACCCAAATCCCAGGACAACTAAGAAGAAAAGAAGTCCTGTTCGGAGGACTTAAAAACACCGAACGCCGTGCCAAGAGGTAAACTTGGTAGTTATCATTTTCCCTTTAATTATTGCTCAGTTAATCATGTTCATTCTGTCTAAAAAAATGTTAAAAACAGTAAGCCCCATGTGAGTATGCGAGTGGCATAAAACCCATAAGTACATTCACTGTGGTGGCATAAAAAAATAATAATATATATTTTTTCTGTTCTATAAAAATGAAAATAAAAATAGAGAGTGACATTTACCAAGGAAGCTCAAACATGATAAAGGCTAGATATTTATGCTAACGCTTAATCAAGTTCCACGAAGCTTTGTTGTCTATTTGAGCTCCACAGAATTCAGGAAGACTAGCAGATGGAGGACATCCTAATCGTTGTCAGGGTGCTGCCGACATTCAAATACACCTCTGCACTTGCTAGCTACATCAGAAGAAATTACGTCAAGATCCAGCTTGGGGGAGAGCACCCCCATTTATCCCGATAAATATTTTTATCTACATTTATACCTATGCTTTATTAAAATAAAAAGATGCATAATCATGAAAACCCAAATAAATATTTTGTGTTTATATATATTTGCTTAGTTTAATAAATAAATAAAGTAGCTATGCTAAACTGAATCTTGAAAATAAAACTCTAGCATGGATATGATGAATAGTTGCTCTGCCTAATTTTCAAATTTGTTCTCTCTCTAGTTTAGACATAACTGTTATAATTTAAAACTGGCTCTAAACCTGAACTAGTGGGAAGAGAACTTGATCTGAAGTCTAAGTTGTTAGCGGATATGATATGGGAAGGTTGAGCTGCTGTTTATCTGTTCCTAGAGATGCTAGAATTCTGGAGAATTATATCTTTAAAAAAATCTTTAAAATGTTGCATAATGAGTTCCTGTATGATGAGAGTTTAAATTCCTACCACAGCCATATATACATGCTTGTTAGATTAAGAGCCGCACTTTTACTACTTACTGCTTATGGGCATTGAGTGTGGTCAAGCTGTGTAGACCCTTAGGAACTTGTCATGTGGTTAAAATCAAGATTCACTTGCACGTTCACTCATACATGCTGCTTCTACTCCGGAAGTACGTATCCACATATATCCACTCATTTCCATCTCCAGATTCACCCAAAATTATTCTACTCCTGACCTGGGAGAGAATAGCCAAAAACATTATCCCATTCCTGTTATTCCCTGTGAAGTTAATGCTCAAGTCATTTCTACTACCACTTGCTATATTTTCAAAAGAGGGAGATTGCTCTAAAAAAATATAAATACGAGGAAATAAAAAGGAGCAAGTGCTTGGAACCTCGAAGAAAGAAAAAGTGAGACGAGAGGTAAAAATGGACAAGTGTCCGACAGTAGAATTAGGGGTACAAGATACCCACCTGAGAAAAAAAATAGAGCATCTCATTCCCCTCAAAAGTTTTAAAAAGCAAGAAAGGTATGTATTCCCTCAAAAAGAGCATTAGACTTTTGTTATCACCATCATCACCATACACCACTCATTCACCACACATGCACATCTTGATTTGACTTATTGACTTGTTTCTCTGGATCCATGGTTTGACTATGCAATAAATGTTCTATGAGTATGTATACTGTATCTCCCACCTATGAGCTCCAGATATCAAAGCCTTATTAGAGTAGGGTGAGAGAGAAGGCAATGTCACTACGCCTTATACCATAAATACCACATACTTTGAGAGAGAAGGCATATACCATTACTGCCTTGGTAAGGATCCAGAAATACCACAAAAGAGAGACCCGAGAAAGTCATACAAGGAATCTCTGAGTTTTATTTGAAAAATTTGCAAAAACTCCAGAGCTATAGCTGATCAAGAATAAGAGACATGGCGTTTGACTAGACCGTTCTGTCTTTTAACCACTCAAGATGCAGGTGATGGTTGCAAGCCCCATGGTGAAAGGTAAAATGAGTAAGTTTTAAGTCTTGACAGTTTACTCTAACTCAGGGATGAGACCTTATTTGAAAGCATATGTACCGTCAACGTTCAAAGGCGTTGCAGCAACTTCTGATCCATAATGAGTCTATCCTTGCTCAGGGACGAGCAAGAGGTAAGCTTGGGGGAGTTTGTTGACGGTCCTTAAGTACCAAATATAGTTATCAAATAAATAAAGAAAAGGATCCAAATGCAACCAACACCTAGACTTAGGGTTTTATCTGACAGAATTCCACGAGTTTTGGTGTTTGTCTGTTTCTGCAGGGGGTTATCAGAAAATACGGAGGAAAGGCCCACATGTCGGGTTTACATAGAGATAATAACGTGTTCACCAATTTTCTATCATCTAGAAGACTCCAGAAGCCACGAGATCGAACGGGAGGCCGAACGGGCCCGGAGGCAAGGCGCCCGCCCTGCTCCCTAGGGCGCCCGCCCTGGCCTGAGAGCCAATCAGGCTCCATCTCGTGGATTATGCTCCACCGACCTAAGGGATCAAGGAAAACCGTGCGATTAATGTCGGTTTGATCCGATGGCCCACGTTCACTTGAGGGGGCTATATAAGCAGGACCCCTGGCCCCCGGAGGAGGCACTCCCTCATTCTCAATTCTTCAAACCCTAATCTCAGGAGGAGAGTCTCTGATCAAGCCCTAGAGCCACCACATCAACTAGATCTCTAGTATAGCATAGCTACATAGGATTAGAACTAGAAGGAGTAAATCTTCGATTGGTTTCCGGATCTGTCAAGAGGATTCTTGGTAATTCCTCTACTGTTCTTCATTGTTCATCATTGTTCTTCAATATTATGAATACAACTTTGTTCTATTTCAATATATTGATTATGACTATGCTCTACTTGTTTATGTTTGCAATTATATTGTTCTTAGTTTATCGTAGTTATACGCTTGGCTTAGTTAGATTGGAATTATATACATGTTTAGGATCGTATAGCGTTTATCCATCGGATCCATGGGTAAATGATAAATATTGTGTAGGCGTGGTGCTTAGACCATATTTATCTGCGATTGCACCTTATATGCCGGATCGTGGGGTGGTCCACGATGGTGACAGCTTCGTTGGTTCTTATATAGTCCCCCTCCCGTGTGTAAGGCAGGCAGAGCAACATTATTACGGGGGAGTGATTGCTATGTTTCTCATCTTCCTTGATAATATCACTATACATGGGCGTAGTCCTTTCTCGCAATGATTGCCAAGTGTACTTGCACTAACTATGATATGCTAGACTTTATAGTTAAGAATAACTTAGGAAATATCCTTGTAGTTCGTCCTAATACCATGCTAATGACTTGCTAGAATATCTGTTGAGGTGCTTATCATTATTATATGTGGCTAGCTGATCAGATTAATTATCTTTGTCACCATTCATACTTTATCTATATTTTATGTGACACTTACCCCTGTATGCAAGAGATAGATGAATGCTCTCACTTATACATGCAATGATTGATACTCATTCCTATATTCCATTCCATAATCAACATTGATGTTAGTAATCCCTTCCCAGTGGTAAAAATATAAATAACGATACCTGGAATACTTCCCGGCTAAAATGCTACATCGGTATTAATCTGTGCGCTTGTAGATCTTATTTATTATTTATTTAGAAGAGCAGTTGCATATTTCAATACTGCATCTCTCATGTCATGCTGGGGATGACAACTTGGCTTAAGTGGCATGAGGGATAGGTTCGGCATTTTTGGCGCCGTTATCAGAATTAGAAAACTAAGTCTACTTTTGGTAATGACGTTAAGAATGCCCAACAAAGTGCCACTAGATGCAACTCTCAAAGCAAACGCTCTTGAATCTCACTCAATCTCACTAGGATGCAAAATCAAGAAAGGAGATAAGTGGAAGGAAAGTTCTCTAGCTCAAAATATGTCTCAAGTGTTCAAAGAGTCAGCAGAACCCTCCCAAGGCTGGCTAAACAAGTATTTATAGCCAGCCCTCAAAGATAGAGCCGTTAGGCTCAAGAAACTGCTCTGCACGAGCTGACCGGACGCACAAGTCAGATTGATTGGACGTGGCCACAGCGTCTGGTTGCACCTACATGACTTCGCCGATTTGCCACGTGTCCCATTTTAAATTTTGTTCATTCGATCTCCAACGGTCACAAAACATTATCTTCTCAGAGAGGGAGTGACCGGATGCGGCAAAGTACTGACCGGACGCGTTACACGCGGCGTCCAGTTTGAGTACAGAAAGGGTCTAGAGAGCGATTTCGCCGACTGGACGCGCCACCCCGTCCGATCAAACCTTTCCTTCGTGCTACTCTCCTAGGTGCGTGACCGGACGCGCCGGTCCCATGAGTGATCGGACGCTCCGGTCACAAACCCTCGCACTTCGCCCCGCGCGCCTGTCGGTTGAACTGACCGGACGTGTCAGCCGCATCCGGTTCAGCGTTCGGTCACCCCCAATGACTTCCTTTCGCCTCCGTTTCTTTGCCTCCAGCATAGTGAAAAATAGACGTTTCACTTTCACAAAAGCGTCGAATCCTGCGAGGGAGAGAGGAACCCAAACCCCTATCTACCCCTCAAACTCCACCTCCTCCGCAAATGTGCTAACACCACCAAGTGTTCACCATCTTGTGCTCGTGTGTTAGCATATTCTCAAATATTTTTTCAAGGAGTTAGCATCTCACTACATCCTAAACTCATATGCTCAAGAATTTGTACCTAGTAGCATTTGCTTCATGAGATGACCGTGATTGCCCCTCTTGATAATTGGCTATCAATCCTAAACCCGGTCAATCACTTCTCTACTCACCTTTTGACCGGCAAAAGAGAATCCTATGATTATACCTATGCCTTGATCATCTCATTCCTTGTCCATCACCTATGTGCATGTTCACCATCATCTTTATCTTCATGCACTTGTAATCTTATGGCCATCACCATCATGCTCCTTGCTCCTTCATCACATGTGTTGCTACGCCTAACTCAATTTACTTAACACAATGGCATTAGCAACTTGGTGTCATTAATTATCAAAACCAAACTTGGGCTTTCAACACCATACACCATATCCCCAATCCATAGAGCCATAGACTCAAAGTCTCCATTATCTGAAGGATGTCAAAGCTCCCCATGGCCTCCTTCCTACAAACCCATCACCTTTCCCAAGTTCAACGGAAAGACAGACCTGCGTCAGTTCATCATGAGCTTTGAGGCAACAGTAGCCTCCACCGAAGGAAATGAATTGGTTATGGCAAAACTTTTGTCATCACCGCCGAAGGTGACGCCCTAGCATGGTACTCAACACTGAGGCCTAGTTCAGTGTATTCCTAGGAAGACCTCTGTGACAAATTTATGGCCAACTTCAAAGGGTTGACAAGTGAGTCCCTCACCTCAATGGATCTCTTCCAGTGTAGACAAAATCAAGGAGAAACTAAGGTAATACTCAACTCAAGGCCAAGACACCCAATGTCCCAGAAGATGTAGCCATTGAAGCAGCAATCAAAGGTCTCCAAATTGGAGCCTTCGCAACCCATTTGGCTAGAGAGAAGACAATGTCCATCGAGGAATTATACAATGAATTTGAAAAGTACTGCAGGTCTGACAGTGACCTCCGAAGAAGACTGGAAGAGCAAAACCAGTACAAGCAATTTCAGGGCAACAACAGGAATGCTCAAAGGGGCAATAGAAATCAATGTCAGCAACAGCTGTGCAAGGGCCCGATCAGCAGGTCTTCAACATAGAACACCAAGTAAACAGTCAACAAGGACAAAAAGCACTGAAGGCTGATCAAAACAATGGGTTGCAGAAGCAACATGACAATAGAAGAAACAATCAAGGGAAGAACTAGAACAAGAATCAAAGCCAAAGGTAGTGAACAAAGGCCATATCACCAGGGATTGCCCAGATGCCAAGGAAACCCAAGAGAGGATAAGGGGCAGAGAGAACCCACAGCCTCTGTAGCAGCAACCTACAAGAGAGGTAAACCATGCCTTCGTTGTACCCCCTCAACAACAATAGTACTATCCAATGTGTCCAAGCCTAAACTCCACGCAAATACACCCATCTACCCTAGCAGCCGCATACTATCCTAGCTTCTTGCCCACATGGCGATCAACCACTGATCAGCAGCAAGGGCAAGCAAGCATCTAGTACGCAGAAGCCAACCTCACATACATAAACCCCAGACCTTCGCACATCACATTCATACAAACAAGCAAGCAAGTGCAAATTCATAACAGACAACAAGAAGCACTACCACCACCTCCGCCCCCAGTACAGCTAGCTACCCCAAAAAATGAACCCAATCCCGAAAACCAGCTCAACCCACACACACCTTTGCCCACCATTGCCATGATACTGCCAATAGCCAAAGGCTCTTCACTAGAGTTTCAAACAAAGAAGTAGAAAAAGATCAGCTCAAACTTGTCAACAATATAGTAGTGCAGGGGCAAGTATGCTGCATAGATTGGTCGAAGACACCCCTGACATTCGCAGAACAAGACCTCAATCTAGAAAGCTACCCCCATGCTGACGCTATGGTAATCAAAGCCAACATTGTAGGCTAGGAAATCAGCAGAGTTCTAATTAACTTAGGAAGTTCTGCTGACATAATTTTTGTTAATGCCTTCGACCAGATGAAATTGAGCAGAAGTCAATTGTAGCCTTCGGAATCCCCATTCATGGGCTTTGGGGGCAAGAGAATTGATGCTTTAGGAAAAATCTCTCTGTCAGTATCCTTTGGAGTGTAGTAGAACGCAAGAACAGAGTATGTGACCTTTGACGTTTTTGATCTCTACTACCCATACAATGCCATCTTCGGCAGAGGTTTTGCAAACAAGTTCAATGCAGCCATTCACATGGGCTACCTTTGTATGAAAATACTAGCCCTTCATGGTGTTATCACAATCCATGGTAGTTAGAAAGATCTAAGGAATATAAAAAGAGCCATCTACAAGTCAGAACACAACATTAATTCTGTTGAGTTAGCCAAGAGCAACGCACCGGAGCCTCCGGGCATGCCCAAAGGGAAAACAGACCTTAAAGACCAAGAAGAAACAAAGTTAGTACCACTAGAGGAAGCAGTCCCAGACATGAAAGTCATCATCGGAGGCAACCTCTCCACAAAAGAAGTAGATCTCATAGAGACCCTAGCCAAGAACAAATATGTCTTTGCTTGGTCAGCCTCTGATCTGCAAGGAGTTAGTAGGGATATTATACAACACTCACTTGATATCAACCCAAAAATGAAGCCAAAAAAGCAAAAGCAAATTAAGATGTTAGAAGAAAGAATCCTAGCAGCGAAGGCAGAGGTGCAAAGACTGCTTGACGCAAATGTTATCAGAGAATTCCAAATATTCAGAGTGGTTGGCAAACATGGTGCTAGTGCCGAAGAAGAACGGAAAGATGACGATGTGTATAGACTTCACAGATCTAAACAAAGCATGCAAAGAAGATCCATTCCCACTTCCAAGGATAAATGCCTCCATCGACAAAGCTGCTGGTTGTAAGCGTTTTTCCTTGCTGGATTGCTTCTCGTGGTATCACTAGATTTGGTTGAACAAGGAAGACGAGGAAAAAACAAGCTTCATGACCCCTTTGGAACATATTGTTATGTCAGGATGCTAGAAGGGCTAAAAACCATGGGTTCAACCTTCACCAGAATGACCAAAGCAGTCCTTGGACCACAACTGTAGAAAAATATCATAGCTTATATCGATGACATTATCATAATGAGCAAGGATGAAGAAGACCATATTGCAGAACTCAAAGAGACCTTCGCTAATCTGAGAGCAGCAGGGCTCAAATTAAACCTAGAAAAATGTATCTTCGGCGCAAGCAAAGGAAAGATGCTCAGTTACGTAATAGGACCAGAAGGCATAAGGGCAAACCTAGACAAGACGAAGGCTATAATTTCAATAGTCGAGCCATCAACCAAAAAGAAGGTCCAAAAGCTCATAGGAAGGATAGCCGCCTTAAACAGATTCATCTCAAAATTAGCTGAGCATAGCTTGCCATTCTCCAAGGCACTAAAGAGCACTGATAAGGTAGAATGGGGAACTAAATAGTATAGGGCCATCCAACAGCTAAAGAGATATATAGCCAGTACTTTGACAGTTACAATGCTAAGCCCGGATGCCCCCTTGTTGTTGTATGTGGCAGCCTCCAACCACGCAGTTAGTGGAGTCTTGGTTCAAGAAAAAGAGGTAGATTCAAGAGTCATTCAACAACCTATTTGCTACATCTCAAAAGCATTATTATGCAAAGCTAAACTACTCAGAGATTGAAAAAATAGCCTATGCCGCACTGATAGCATCAAGAAAGCTAATGCACTACTTCCAAGCACATGAGATCATAGTACCTTCATCCTAGCCACTCGGTGACATATTCAGCAATGGAGTTATCCCAATTTAGCCTAAGCTACATTGCAAGAACAACAATAAAGTCTCAAGCATTAGCAGACTTCATGGTAGATTGGAAACCTTCGGCACATCACAGCCATCAGCCACAAACATAAGTTTGGACACTTTACACAGATAGGGCTTGGGGGCTTCTGGGAGCAGGAGCGTCCGTTGTGCTATTATTGCCATCAGGTCTCCGCTCAAAATATGCAACCAGTCTCGCATTCAAGGCCACAAACAACATGGCATAATACAAAGAGGCCTCATATTAGGACTGAACAAGGCAAAAGCACTCGGTGCCAAAACAATACTAGCAAAAACAGACTCTTAGATAGTGGCAGGCCAAGTAGAGAAAGAGTACTCAGTCCAGGAGCTGGAGTTGGTCAACTACCTAGCAATAGTAAAAGCACTGGAGTGAAGGTGTCAAGGATTCAACCTGAAATACATGCCAAGGGAAGAGAATGTAGAGGTAGATGAGTTAGCGAAGGCAACAACAAACAACTTACCCATGCCAGAAGGGACATTCTACCAAGAATTGCATGCTCCAGCAACAATAGTAACTACGAAGGCATTCAAAGAAATTCTAGTCATCGAATCCGAGGACTGGAGACAGTTGATCATTGATCGAATAAACAATATGCATCACCTAAAGGATGAGGCAAGTGCATCAAGAATGGCAGCTAGAGCAAGAAGCTATACCATAGTAGATGGAATTTTGTACAAGAAAGGCATAGTCCAGCCACTACTCAAATGCATAACAAAGAGCGAAGGTAGACAACTCCTCCAAGAGATACACTCAGGGATGTACGGATCCCACATAGGCCCAAGAGCATTATCATCAAAGGCCATCAGGCAAAGCTTCTACTGGCCCATGCATATTAGAGACGTTGAAGAAATCGTCAAGACATGTGAAGCATGCCAAATCACCTCCCCGCATCAAGCAAGACCTTCAGTAGTAGTACAACTTATTCCTCCCTCATGGCCACTACAAAGATGGGGCATGGACCTTGTAGAACCACTTTTACCTCCACAAGGTGGGA
Source organism: Saccharum hybrid cultivar R570 (assembly GCA_038087645.1). Lineage (NCBI taxonomy): Eukaryota > Viridiplantae > Streptophyta > Magnoliopsida > Poales > Poaceae > Saccharum > Saccharum hybrid cultivar. The sequence continues at coordinate 24,826,878 of JAQSUU010000496.1, forward strand.
ACAAGTTTGCAGTAGTGGCAATAGAATACTTCACAAGATGGATTAAGGCAAAACCATTAGCATCCATCACTTCAGAACCAGTGAAAAAATTCTTCTGGTAGAACATAATCTGCAGATTTGGAGTATCAAGAATCCTCACAAAGGATAACAACAAACAGTTTGACTCAAAAAACTTTAGAGACTTCTATAGAAGCTTGGGAACAATAATAGCCTTCGCATTAGTTTACTACCCAGAATCCAACAGGGCTGTGGAAGGAGCAAACAGAGTGGTCTTCTCAGCAATATCAAAAACACCATTTAGCCTTCGCAATGGCAAATGGGTTGAAGAGCTCCCAAAGGTGGTCTAGTCCCACAACACGATAGCATCTAGAGCAATGTGTTTCACACCATTTTGACTACTTTATGGGGCAGAAGCAATGCTGCCTGAGGAAGCTAAGCACCAGAGCCTCCGAGTGATAAAACATGCACTAGCGCAAGATGAGGATTACTCCAAAGAAACAATTGAAGGCACAAGACTAGAGGTAGTGCAAAACATCAACAAGTACCAAGAGCAAACCAGAAAATAGAGAGACAACCAAGTAGTCAGAAAACATATACAAGATGGAGATCTAGTCCTAAGAAGAAAACCAAATGCAATCAATGCAGGGAAGCTACAGCCAAAATGGGAAGGCCCATACACGACAAAGGCCGCAGGAAGACCAGGCTCTTTCTACCTGATAGACAATGAAGGTTAAACAACCACCCACACCTGGAACATCGACAACTTGCGGAGGTTCTATATATAATTGTAAAAGGTGGCCTCCGCGAAACTATAAGCAAATGTCACCTCAAATTTCTTTTCTGTAGCTGTTGTTTCTTTTTTCCTTTTATCAACGAATGCAAAAGGGCCTGTACTCTTTTCCTCATAAAAGGGGGACTCCTAGCGGAGGTGAGGTTTTTAACGAGGTAGGACCCATGTAAAAATCCTTTGAAATATAAAGAGGCATCCCTCCAACAGGACATGAAAAAGCGAAGGTCAAAAGTGGCTAGCAGCAGAACCACAACATTCAAAACAATCACGTTAAAGAGGACCCTCCGCTACTAGAGCCAAAGGCTACAAGGCGTGGAACGACCTCTACAGCTGAAAAAGCCTGCAAACCCTGACGAAGACATGTCCACAATCAGACATCAGGGAAGCTAAAAGCTTAGACCAAAAGGTCACAAACTCGCCAAAGACCTGTCTTCACCATAGGCAGCGGGAACTATCAGGCATCAGGTCACTACTACTGTGCAATAATGACTAAAGTATAAACATTATAAAAAGCAAAGATATCACAAGTACAACAAAATCTTTAAACTTCAATATAGCCATACCCAAAACCTTAATATAAACCACCAACCAAAATTTATGAAGGCAAGATGATCCAAGAATATAAAATGGAGCAAACCCCCATAGCAAGTCCCAGTCAGTGCACCACAACAACACTAGCGCAAAAAACCCCAGGGGAAGCAAAGCCCAAAAACCCTAACACAAAATAGAACAAAGTACGGAAGCCATGGAGTCAGGAGTATCCTTGCAAAAAGTAGGAGCAACCTGATACCGTGCGAAGGCTCATACAATCAGCAGCTCGAGGCACCTAGCGAATGCCACGAAGAGGTTGTATGCGTCCACCACATGGTGTTACACAGCCTCAGCTTGCCAGGGCCTAGCTAGTATCAGAGGTTGCGAAAGGGTATCGTACGAAGACTCATAATATTCCCCGCAACCAAAGATACCGACTGGCAGGGTTAAGCGGTAGCCAAGTTTGATGAGAGCGCAGCTGACCTAGGATGACCAGAGGACTAGCTATCCTCAACCAGGCGCAAGCGAAGACAACGCTCGAGCATGAGTTCAACAACCTCCAATGAATGCTCAAATTGCGTTGAAGCCTCCGGAAAAGAAACAAGATAGAAGACAAGCACCTCAACTTTTCCACACCGACGTGCTAGCACGTGTCTGACAACACACCAAGAGCAAAACAGTGGAGCCTAGTAGTAGAGACTTAGCGCCATTAGCTAGAACTCTTCGGTCCAAATAAAAAGTGTAATGAGGTTCAACAATCAAACAAGTTATTGCATTTAGCTTGTGAACATAACTTCATAAAAAGTTACAACATACAAACGAATGACCACGCCTGCGCGTGTGGCCATCAAAATGCACACATCTTAGGAAAAAACATACAAACAAAAATACAAAGGCGCGAAGGCCCCACAAAAGGCAAAACCTAAGTACTAAACAGGCGAGTAAGGCCCTCGCCAGGCAAGTGACCTAACAAACCCGGCGCATTCATCATCAATATCATTCATCACAAAAGCCCACATCTCACAAATCGAAGGCCTAAGGAAGGTGTCACGCCAAAAGTCCCACAATTCACCACGAACATAAACTCCATCTTGCATCATCATTAAAGGAGTTACGTCTTGCACAGGCCCCCAGGAGGCAACCTATGCAGGACAATATTTACAGTAAGTCCTAAGTGGTGAAGACGCCAACTAAAAACATAAAAAACTATTATGTACATGGAGGATGGACAGTAACAACCATTGCCTCCGACTACACCTTAAAACGATAACCAAAAACCTAAAAATTAGACCTCCAGAGCCTCCGGAGCAAAGGTCAACTCCCAGGCTTCTTGGCGTCAGCGGCAGTCGTAGATTCTTTCTTGGCCATATTCTACGGTTTGGAAGCCCATGCCTCCGCAGCGACACATTGGGCCTCCGCCTTCTCTAAATCCTACAAGCATAATACGAAGATATGAGCACAAAAGACAAAAAGATAACAAAACCCAAGAGCAACAACAAGACAAAACCAACACAGGCAGAAAGTCATGAACCGCAACACGGCGAGCCTCCGCCAAAGTGTGAGCGTCCGCTCGGCTAAACTTAAGCCAGAAAGAACTCAGAAGTTCCTGACCGACTTGGAGACATTCTTGGAGGACTCCCCAAGCTCTGCCAGGCTCTCAAATTCTTTCTTCTCCCTCAGGCCTTCGACATGCGAACAACCAGACTTCACCAAGATCTTGGAAAGATTATTAGCGCAAGAAAGCGCTCCAAAATCCACGGCCCCGCCAACAAACCCTGGCAGCTTGGCAAAGTTGGATTTCATCCATGAGAAAATGTCGTAGGCTAAGGGATCAGAAGGCAAAGAGGACGCAACTCCTCCGAAGCCAGCCAGTGCGTTGATATAGAGCTCGGCTGCAGATAGCCCAACTGCCTTTGCCTCTTCCAGGCACTTGGTCAGCAGATCCACTTGAGCACCTAGGGCGCCACTGGGCTGCCTCTCCGCATCAACCTCCCGGCGAAGGCCCTCGGCAGTCTCATTGGCTTTTTGAGCCCTTTCTAGAGCTAGTTGCTTTTTAGCCTCCGCATCTTCAAGGGTCTTATTCAAGGACTCCAATTTGGTGTAACACCCTGTGTTTTTTACCATGTTAAAAATCACTAAAAATTTAAACTTTTTAAAATTTTACGACAAATTAAACCTGATTGGTTTATTTCCTGCGAAACCATTTTAGAAAATGCTTTTCCAAAAACCTTACACTAAAATTCGCCATATGCATTATGAGTGCTTGTGTGTTGTTGTGTGCGTTTCTAGAATTTATTTGTGGCACTAAAAATAATTCCTTGAATATTTCATCCCAACACTCGCTTGAATCCAATTCAGATTCCTCCAAAATCCTTTCTTAATTTTCTGGGAATTATAGAAAACCCATCATTCAAATTAGAAAATCTTCTGGGCTTAATCTCTCCGTGGCCTTTTTTTTAGCCGCACGCCAGCTAGTTCGTGTACGGCTTAGTCTGGCTTAACCCGCACGCACGGCACAGCACCTTCCGTTCGCATCGTCTTCATTCTGGAGCCTTCTCGGCATCAGCTTCGCAACAAAAACACGTGTGCTGTTCCGTTGTCACTTTCTCCGCGATTCCCGTCATCTAGCCCAAGCGCGTGAGCGATGGCCGTCTCTGCCGTACGGCAGCGGATGCCGACTCGAACCGCCTTGGTGGGTCTATTTGCTGAAAAGTTTTTAGAAAAATATCACATTGAATGTTCCGTGTAATAGAAATTTTGGATACTAATAAAAAACTAATTATATAGCTTACTAGAAACCGTGAGACGAATTTATTAAACCTAATTAATCTATTATTAGCATATTTGTTAATGTAACACTTTAGTGTCAAATCATGGACTAATTAGGCTCAAAACGTTCGTCTCGTGATTTCCAACTAAACTGTACAATTATTTTTTTTTATCTATATTTAATACTCTATGTATGTACTGTAAGATTCGTTACTGCAGTTTTTCGTGAAAACTTTTTCCATCTAAACACCCCCTGCAGCGACGTCTTCCTAGCGCCCTCCCCACTATTCCCGTTGATAGCTCACGTACGCGGGTTCCCCGGTGCTCCGCGTGGACACTGCACCACTGCTGTTAAGTAATTAGGTAATTTCCAGATTAAAATCAGAATATAAATCATGTAAAACAGATGAACTGGATCAAGTATGTGTAGAATACTAGCATGACAGATCAGTATATTAGATAGTATGAACGACAAAATTAGATTACGAGAATTATACCTGCCGACTGTAGCTGTAGTCGTTGGTGATGCAGATGGTCGTGATGATGGAACGAGGTCGTTGTCGAAGTCGTCGTCGAAGTCGTCAATGAGAGGTGGAGGAAGAGCTCGACACAGCTGATGACGAATACGTTGGGACGTAGCGTCGCCTGACTTGGATGGAAGACGATCAGTTCTGAAAGTTTGGAGCAGTCACACGGATGGTGCTTCCAAAAACCTTATTCGTCTTCTCCCGGTGCAGGATCGCAAAGACAAGGGTTCCAGAGATCTGCTCGTCCGATCGCTGGTGCATGGAAGCGATCGGACTGGAGTAGCTACGGCGGCAGCACAACAACGAGAATAGGCAAAACTCTAGCTCAATTAGATGCGTTTTGGCGTGGCCGCTAGGTTCCTTATATAGTCGTGTCCAACCGACCTCGTGTCGCGATCACGATCTAAGTTATTTTAGGACTCTTAATTTGTAACTGTTTAGAACTCTACAACTTGAAGGCCAAGAAACTAAAAACTAAAACTGTAAAAGGAGACCGTGCTCCCGCAAGGTGAGGAGCCGGATTCCGCCCGCGCCCTTCGCCCCGCCTGTCCCGGCGAAGCGAGCGAGCGCGCGTGTGGGCTTCTCTTTCTCCTCTTCACACTAGACTTTGAGGAAGTGGAGAGGACATCCATATTTAAGTATGACTACCTCCACTTCAACAAGCAAGGTGGTACTAAAGAGTTCCCATATTTCCCTTGCTCACATGAATGGACCTTTGAGATTTATTAGGAATTTTACAATTGGTTATTGGGCCAAGCCCATATAAATTCCAACAATCCTCCACCAGATCTCAAACATCCATTTAGGGCTCCTTTGGTTCACGGGTGAGGCAAAGGGATTTCGTAGGATAGGATTTTTGTAGGAAACTTTCCTTCCCGGTCCTTTGGCTCCTACAAAAACAAAGGAAATTTTCCATAGGAATTCAATCCTACACCTTCATTCCAGAGGAAAGAAAACATTGGCTCAGACTTCATGGAAAATTTCCTACGGGAACGGCGTGCTGCTTCGCCCTCTTCTCTCGAACGGCAACGATCTTGTTCGACCACGCTCTCGCCCTGAACCTTCCTCTGTGGTGCAGTCCCCAACATGGAAGGCCACCCCCATGCGCCGTCCGCTGGCACCATGGACCGCGCCAGTAACGCGCACACGCAGTTGCGGAACGCCCCGTGCGGCGGCGGCAGCAGCGCCTCCCTGGCGGCCGAGAATGTCCGTAGGTCCAGCGCGCGTGGCCCCGCCGTCGTTGGAGTTGGAGGGGGAGGAGGAGGAGGAGAGACGAGAGGGGATGAAGAGGTGGCCTACCTGTGGCGGATCCGTGGCCGCCGGTGCTGGATTCGGCGAATCCGGGGCCGCCAGTGCTGGATCCGCCATGGCCGGCGTGGGCGCGGCCGCGGTGGAGGCGGTGGGGCGCGGGGGAGGCGGTGGGGCGTGGGGGAGGTAGAGGAGCGCGCCGGTCACCGGCCGCCGGTGATGAGAGAGAGAGAGAGAGAGAGGCCGCCATCCGCCCGCGTGCTGTGTCGAGTAGAGGATGAAGAGTGCGGTGTGCGGGCGTGACTGAGTGCGGTGTGCGGTGTCGTGTGTAACTCGTTTCCTGAGCTCCAACCAAAGGCGATCTGATTCCACTTTCGTAGGATAGGATTTTCGTAGGATTCACGTAGTATGCCAACTCGTTTCCTGAGTTTTTCCTATTACTGTACTATTTATATCCTACCATCCAAAGAGGCCCTTAGAGATTTGCCTATTATCGCTATTGTTTGATATACCAGTGTTTCAGCAGAGACTGTGAAGTTGAACTTCCGCCTAGAACTTCAAGCTACACTCATCCACAACTTAAACAATGGATTACACCTTGAATTGCAAGTTTTGTGCGAACGAGCTTTACTCAAAGCCAAACTAGTACTTGGGCTGCCAGTAGCCTTACTCCGTGGGTGGAGCATATACGTCGTACTTCTTGGTCTCTTCATGAGCTTACTATAGATCACCCAAATCTCATAGACTGCGACGTTTTTCAGTCAGACTCATATATGTATGTTCTTTTAAGAATGCTCTGTAGGACAGCACCTTCACTTGTTAAAGCCAATAGAACATATTAAGGTATTGGCCAACCTACCATATAGTGCCTCAATGCTTTGAGAGTATTGCATCTTTACATAGAGAGGGTTATAATCATACTCTCCTCAGTTTGTCAATAGTTTGTTTTTCCCAGATCCTTAGTCACGGGATCTCCGATCAAAAAGGTTGGGTTACTACTACTGCAAACTCACATGGGTCTCATACCCATCTCTCTTGATGTGATTTCTATCACATTCCGTGATAGCCCTTTTGTAAAGGGGTCTGCCAGGTTTTTGTCTATTTGTATATAAGCCACAGTTATTACTCTAGAGTTTCTTAACTTTCTGACGGACTTCAAACATCTTTTAACGTGTCTTGTTGACTTTGCATTATCCTTAGCACTATTTACCTTAGTGATCACTGTTTGATTATCACAGTTCATAAGAATAGTCAGTATTGGTTTTTCAACCACCGACAAGTTAGACAAGAGCTCACGCAGCCACTTTGCCTTTGCAGAAGCTGTATCTAAAGCAGTAAGTTCTGCTTTCATGGTTGATTTAGTCAAAATAGTCTGTTTACAAGACCTCCATGACACTGTGCCACCTCTAAGAGTAAAAACATACCCACTAGTGGCGTAGATTTGATCAATATCAAAAATCCAGTTCACATCACTATATTCCTCTAGCACAACTGGGTGCCTAGAATAGTGAATTCTAAAACTCATAATACCTTTGAGATAATACAAGACCTTTTTAAGTGCATGCCAATGATCATTACCCGGGTTGGACATGTACCTACTCAACTTGTATACAGTAAAAGAGATATCTGGTCTGGTTGCGCTAGCTAGATACATGAGTGAACCAATTATCTGAGAATATCTTAATTGATCTCTAACAATCTTCTTATTCTTTCTCCATGTCACACTAGGATCATAAGGTGTTGGAGAAGGCTTGCTATCCATAAAGCCAAACCAGCTCAATACCGTCTCAACATAGTGAGATTGTGATAAGGTAATCCCACTATCTTAATCAGTTTAATGTTTAGAATTACATCAGCTTCTCCTAGATCTTTCATGTCAAAACTCTTTGACAAAAAAGACTTGACCTCATTAATAATATCAATGTTTGTTCCAAAGATTAGAATATCATCAACATATAAACATAATATAACAGATTGGCCCCCACCATGTCGATAATATACACACCTATCAGTCTCATTAACAGCAAAGCCCGCACCAGTTAAAGTAGTGTCAAACTTCTCAAGCCATTATTTAGGTGCTTGTTTCAAGCCATACAAAGACTTCAGTAATTTACACACCTTCTGCTCTTCACCTTTTACTACAAACTCATCAGGCTGATCCATATAAATCTCCTCATCCAACTCTCCATTAAGGAAAGTTGTCTTCACATCCATTTGATAAACGAGAAGACCATACGAGACAACCAGAGAAAGTAGCACTCGAATAGTGGTCATTCTAGCAACAGGTGAATAAGTATCAAAGAAATCATCGCCTTCCTTCTGGGTATAACCCTTAGCCACAAGCCGAGCCTTGTACTTATCAATAGTACCATCAGGCATAAGCTTCTTCTTGAACACCCACTTACATCCGATTGGTTTACAACCAAAAGGTAGCTCAGATAGTTCCCAAGTTTATTAGAAAGAATCGAGTCCATCTCACTATGAACAGCTTCTTTCCAATCATTTGCATCTGGAGATGCATATGCCTCTGTAATAGAGGTAGGAGTATCGTCCACAAGATACACAATGAAATCATCACCAAAGGATTTTGCAATTCTTCGTCTCTTGTTCCTCGCAGGAACTTCATTGTCATTCTCCTCAAGGATTTCTTCAGGTGGTTGCTCAAATGACTCAACAGGAGACTCAATAGGTATAATAAAATTAGGAGCTATCTCAGAGGAAAATCTAGCATTGTTACACATATCTTTCATAGGAAATATATTTTTAAAAAATATAGCATCATGAGATTCAAAAATTGTATCTACATGCATATCGGAACTTCAGATTTTACTACTAAAAATCTATAGGCAATGCTATGGTGAGCATATCCTAGAAAGATATAATCCACAGTCTTCGGTCCAAGCTTACGATTTTTAGAAATTAAAACATTGACTTTCGCCAAACATCTCCACGTGTGCAAGTATGAAAGTGATGGTTTCCTTCTAACCCAATTCTCATATGGAGTTGTCTCTTTATATCTGTTTGGAATTCTATTCAGGACATGACTCACAGTCAATAAAGATTCCTCCCACCATGCCTTAGATAGACCAGTTGTGTCTAACATGATGTTCACCAAGTCAGTCAGCATGCGATTTTTCCTCTCGGCAATCTCGTTTGATTCGGGCGAATAGGGAGCTGTCCTCTCATGAATAATACCATGTTTCACACATAACTCATCAAATAATATAGAAAAATATTCACCACCATGATTTGACCTTAGATGTTTAATTTTTCTTTCTAGTTGATTTTTAACTTCAGCCTTATAAATTTTAAAGTAGTCTAGTGTTTCATCTTTAGTTTTTAGCAAGTAAACATAGCAAAATCTAGTTGTATCATCAATTAAAGTCATGAAATATCTCTTTCCACCTTTTGTTAACACACCATTCATCTTGCAAAGATTAGAATGTATGAGTTCTAGAGGTGCTAAGTTTCTCTCCTGCGCTGCCTTGTGAGGCTTTCGAGGTTGCTTAGATTGCACACAACTATGACACTTAGAACCTTTGGCAATAGTGAAATCTGGAATTAAACTCAAGCTAGATAAACCTGACATCAAACCAAAGTTCATATGACATAAACGAGAATGCCAAATACTCAAACTATCATTAATTGTGCCACAAATATGATTCACTGACTTATTACAAAAATCTGCCAAAGATAAGCGGAACAAGCCCCCACAATCATAGCCTTTACCAATAAATTGTCCAGCTTAGACATAACTACTTTATTGGACTTTAACACTACCTTAAACCAATCTCTCAAAAGAAGGGAGACGCTAATAAGGTTCTTGCGAATAGTAGGGACATGCTACACGTTCTTCAACTGCACGATCTTTTCCAAAGTAAACTTCAGATCTACTGTACCAACACCATGAACAAAAGCATGTGATCCATTCCCCATCAGGACAGAGGAACCTTGGAGCCTCTAGTAAGAAGAAAACAAAGAGATGTCAGCACAGACGTGAATATTAGCACCTGTATTAACCCACCAACTTAGAGATTGAAACACTGAAAGTATAGTAGAAAAATTACCATACCTGTCATCAGCATTGCTAGCAGTCATGAGGTTGACTTTCTTTTTCTCTTTCTTGTCCGCTTGCTCCGGACAATATTTAGCAAAATGACCAAGCTCTCTACACGCGAAGCAAGGTAGCTCTACTTTGTCTTTCTTTTTCTTCTTAAAAGCAGTATTTTGTTTAGCATTGAAAGCAGGTTGCTTAGGCTTTCCCTTGTTCTTGCTTTGGTTTCTCTAGATGAAGTGGACGCTAGCTTTTTCCTCGTTCCCCTTCTCAATGTTGTCTTTAGCTCGAGCTTTCTCCTCAACATTAAGAGATGCTATTAGGTTTTCAACTGATTTTTTCTGTCTCTTGTGTTTGAGACTTGTGGCGAAAGTCCTCCATGAAAAAGGCAATTTAGCAATAATGCACCCAGCCACAAACTCATCGGTTAAGACACATTTAAGGAGTTCAAGTTCCTTAGCCAGACGCTGAATCTCATGAGCTTGCTCGACTACTGATTTGTTAGCAACCATCTTATAGTCATTAAAACTCTCCATGATATACAACTCTTTGCCTACATCTGAAGCACCATAGGTAGCATTCAGATGATCCCACAAAGCTTTTGCGTCTTTTATGTGCATCATCGAGTCAAACAGATGATTTGAAAGCACATTACGCACAGCTCCCACAAAGATTTCACTTGCTTTCTAGAATTTTCTCATATCTTCGTAAGAGATATTTCCCTCAGATAAGCCATCTTTAACCCAGAAAACTTTTATAGCAGTAAGCCAATCCGTGACCTTGACAGACCACCTCCTAAAATACGCACCAGAAAACTTTTTCGGCATCAGCATGCCAACAAAACTAGCCATAGATAATTCAAGAAACGACCTATAATAAGGTTTTTGGATTGTTAAGTAATTAGGTAATTTTTAGATTAAAACCAGAATATAAATCATGTAAAACAGATGAACTAGATCAAGTATGTGTAGCATACTAGCATAACAGATCAACATATTGGATAGTATGAACGACAAGATTAGATCACGAGAATTATACCTGCCGACTGTAGCTATAGTCATTGGTGATGCATATGGTGGTGATGATGGAATGAGGTCGATGTCGAAGTCATCGTCGAAGTCATCAATGAGAGATGGAGGAAGAGCTCGACGTAGCTGACGACGAATACGCCGGGACGTAGCGCCGCCTGACTTGGATGGAAGACGACCCGTTGTGAAAGTTTAGAGCAGTCGCACGGATGGTGCTTCCCAAAAACCTTATTCGCCTTCTCTCGGTGCAGGATTGCAAAGATGAGGGTTCTAGAGATCTACTCGTTCGGTCGCTAGTGCACGCAAGCGATCGGACTAGAGTAGCTACGGCGGCAGCGCACTAGCGAGAATAGGCAAAATTCTAGCTCAATTAGTTACGTTTTGGCGTGGCCGCTAGGTTCCTTATATAGTCCTGTCCAACCAACCTCGTGTCGCGATTACCATCTAAGTCATTTTAGGACTCTTAATTTGTAACCGTTTAGAACTCTGCAACTTGAAGACCAAGAAACAAAAACTAAAACTACAAAAGGAGACCGCGCTCCCGCAAGGAGAGGAGCTAGATTTCGGCGGAACATTTACGCAGGTGCCGCGCGGCCCCGTGCCCTTTGTCCCGCCCGGCCCGGCGAGGCGAGGCAAGGCGAGCAAGCGCGTGCATGTGGGCTTCTCTTTCTCCTCTTCACACTAGATTTGAGAAAGTGGAGAGGACTTCCATATTTAAGTATGGCTACCTTTACTTCAACAAGCAAGGTGGTACTAAAGAATTCACATATCCCCCTTCTCACATGAATGGGCCTTTGAGATTTATTAGGAATTTTACAATTAATTATTGACCAAGCCCATATAAATTCCAACAACTACCCCCGGCCGCTTGCGATGGCTGCCAGCAAAGCTGTCCCCGATCGGACATTTTTGCCACCGCCGCGTCGTTTCCTGAAGTTGCCTCCTCTTTCCACATGATTCTTGTCGACACAACGTCAATCTGGCAGCTCTCATGCACGGTCATCAACGTGGGCCACCATTGCCGCACTGCCACGGGTGCCGACAAATACTCCGCGTCCGAGAAATATCGGCAGACGCCACCGCCTTACCTCGGCTATAAATAGTAATGGACGTCGCATCGAGCCTGGGCATGGAAGCCCTCTCCACGCAATTTTCCACCCTGCACTGGGAAGTTGCATGCAAGCATCGCTGCTACTGGCAAGCAGGCCACATCTGCAGCACACAAGCGCAAGACGCGCAGGCCGTCAACCTTCGACGCCCTCTTCCCTGGCCGGCTGGCCTACCGTCTGCCACCGCTCCGAGATTGACGCCGCGCCTCCTCCCATCGGACTCCACGGCCACCCGGCTGCCCCGGCCGGCTCGCGCCGGAGCCGAGCGCGGCCAACGGCAAGGGCACCACGGCTGTCTACGAGCTCACCGCTGCTGCCTCCGTCGAAGCCGAGTTCCATTGCCGCCGTCTGCTGCCCTCTGTTCCTCCATCTCGCTCTGCTCTCTCTCTCTCTCTCTCCCATCTCGCCTTGCGGCAAGGGAAGAAAACATGACTCAAGAGGCAAATACACGGTTTCCCTATGACCGATGGCCCATTCCTATGACATGTGGGCCCACAGACATTGAACGACGTTGTCCAGCAACCTGAGGCTAGCCACGTCGTTAGAGCCAATGGGAGCGCGTCATGTCACTACTGCAGGATCCGGCTGCACGTGACTTAAGCCCCCTCTCGATGTCAAGGAACTTGGTTCACGTAAACCACCCACAACAGAAATGCAAGTTCACGGCTATAGATGGGCAACGGGCCAGTCCGATCTGGCATGGTAACGGGCTAGCACGGCCCGATAGGCTTTGGGCCGACAAGACACGCGGGCCCTGGCCCTGCGGGCCATGCCTACCAGGCATGCAGGTCTGGCCTTCGGCCCAGGCACAGCTCTATGGGTTTTTTCGTGCCATATCAGTGCGTCAGGCATGGCACATTTGGTGGGCTGTGTTAGCCCACAGCCCATTTTACATGAAATACAGTATCTCAAAAAACTCAACTACACAAACGCTTAAATATTTTCACAGCTTACAGTTTGAATACATCATTCACAGATAACAATTTTTAACAATTCATCATTCACAGATCACAGTAAGGTAAGAACTAATCAACTTGACAACTCATTCATCAACCTGATAGATAACAGAATGAGCTATTTGTGCAATGCTGCCTCATTAATAACCTTTCTAGGAAAAACTCACCCTTGTGAGAAACCTTAGAAAGAAAAAAAAGAGTGCAGCCAGCTTTAAGTTGTCTTAATTAAGTTATTACAAACATTGTTCAAGTCTCACTCTCAACTCACAAAAATACAGATGATAACGACAAGTCTCACTCTCATCTCATCTAAAAGCAAGTCTCACTCTCAGATCTTAACTCGGTCACCAGCAGCAGCACCTTCTTCCGGAGTTTCTCAAGTTTGAATACATCATTGAATGCTTTTTAAGCTCTTTGTTGTCAGCAGCTCCTTGTTGTTCTCTTTTCTCTTCTAACTCCCAGTCTTTCAAGCAAGTCAACATCTAAATGGTTTCATGTAACAAGCAGCGACGCCATTCTTCAATGATCCTGCATGACAAGCTGAAACAGGATTATGAAGACATAGTAGACACAGGAACTGACATAATATCTTTGGCCATTATGATAGGACTGGTGTAACACCCCTGGTGTTACGACCTTGCTTAGCCTGAGATTAAGACCTAAGGAAGTTTAGCAAAATAAGTTCTTGGGTTTTAAAATTTAAAACGCACATGAAATAATAAATGATTTCTATAAACAAAAATAAAACGTAACTTGTGTGTAGTATTGAAGTAAATTGATGAGCAAGTAGTGTAGATAAAAATACAAATTTAAATTGAAAAATAAATGTTGTTAAACTAGTGTTCTTGAGAGCCCAAAAATCAAATTTGAAATTAAGATAAGCCTTGTTTGCTAAATCAGCAAGAATCTAAGTTTATGTTTAAAATGTTATCCTTGGCGAATTATATCGAGCAAACTAATTAAGATAAGCCCTGTTTGCTAAATCAGCAAGAATCAAGAGTGGGCTGTTGCATGTGATGCTTGTTGGGTGGAATAAATAGGTTTAGACCTTTTAAGAATTAAGACAAAGTGCTAATGAATGTTAGTTCTAATTAAAACCTTGAATTCTCCTAAGTCGGAATGATAATAGACAATGTTATTTTGGCATTTAAATTTCAACAAAACTACCTAAACACTAACACCATGTTTTTGCATAGTTGGTTATATCTAGGTGAGCATTTGAGCATGATGTAGGTCATAGTTGGGTTGGATGTCAACTTGAACTCATAAAAATTGCCCTAACTTCGATTTAAACGCACTAGAACCTTGTCTTTGGTGCTCTGCTCGCGAACGCGCGATGCAGTGAGAAGCTCACCTTGGCATCCTTCTCCCTCCCTCTCTAGTCACCCTATGGTCTCGAGGGTTGCTTCGCTGGATATCTGGTGATGCACACTTTAGGATTGTGAAGTTGGTTGAACCTCAACCGAGCTGGGTTCGCATATTAGCTCGCTTCAAGATTCGTGCTTGTGCAGCGCTCGGCCGTTTGGCTCCGTGTTCGCGGTCACCACGCGCGCTGGCGCTGCGGGCGCCGGTCGCAAGCTGTGGCCGAGCTGTTGCTGCGTGCCAGTCCGCGTGTCTGGTCACGGCCGCACCGTACCTGGGCTTGGCGTTGGCCGGCTCTGGTCGGCTGCGCCTTGACTCCCGCTCTTGCTTGGTGCGCACGCCACGTTTGGGGTGGCTAGCCGCTATGCCGCGCCAGAGCCAGACCGATGCTATGCTCGCCATCGCTCGGTTTTCGTGGCACCTTGCCCACCCTTCGATCCATCTACCGCATCAAGCCCTTGGGCATGTGTTGCTGCCGTGCGTCTGGTCCAGGGCCCGGTAGCAATGGCGATGGGATGCCCCCTGCCTCGCGTGTCCCTGCTAGCTAGCACCACGTGACCACTCAGGTCTGGCCACTCCCTGCCGTGTGTGACGCGCCATGCCTTCCCTGGCTCGTCAACTGTAGTGCGTGCTCACATCATCACTAGCGACCGAAGCCGCCCATCTTAACTGCTCAACCGTCGCGTGTGCCCTTCCACAGTCGCGCGCTTAAAACCGCCTCTCCGCCCTCCCAATTCGCCCAGCTCGAGGCTTTTCAATTTGATTCCTTCCATGAGTAAGAAGCTTAGGGAATTGACTAGCCATCCAACCCCTACCGAGGTCATGCCGTGCCCTGGCCGGGGCATGCTTGGAGTTTTTGCGGCCGCTGGGCAGCTCGCCGTTGACGTGCGGCGCAGCACGGGGTAATCCTTGATTGGTCGTTTTCGGTTCGGTTAGTTGTAGCGCTGAGTAGCCCTTGACCTCCTCTTTCCAGTACGCCTTGGTGTGGACAGGGACCTCACCGGCGACAGCTGACGCCACCTTGTCCACGCTAGAGCACCACCACACCAACCGGGTGCACGTGGCCAGGACTCCTCGGCCCTCCTCCGCTCTAACTAGTCGTACAGCTGACTTCGTGGTAAGCCTCGGTTGCTCCCGCACCTCCATATTGCGCTCGTTGCCGCTCTAGCTAGTTGAAACGACCTCGCCACCGCCGTGGACCGTGCTGCTCCAGCCATCACCGTGGTCAGCCAAGTGGCAACACCCCTCTGATCGCCTAACCACCATCAACCCTCGCGCGTTTGGTCGTGGATGATGATCGGCCCCTTACGTCGGCCGTTGCAC
Source organism: Saccharum hybrid cultivar R570 (assembly GCA_038087645.1). Lineage (NCBI taxonomy): Eukaryota > Viridiplantae > Streptophyta > Magnoliopsida > Poales > Poaceae > Saccharum > Saccharum hybrid cultivar. Next base: position 24,842,575 of record JAQSUU010000496.1, read on the forward strand.
GCTTAGGTTGCCCGGTGCGGCTGCATTGTGCCGTCGGCCGCCACGCCGGCGAGCACAGGGGACACCAGGGACCGTGTCATTGTGAAGGCGGATTTTTCCAGGGTGTTTTGTGCAGAGCTCGAGTCTAGTGAAATAGTGTGGCACGGTGTCTCGTGATTTTCAATAACTGCGAGCCCTCTTTTGCAAAAATCGTGAGCACGCGTGGGCTCCCCGGCCTTGGGCCACGCTGGGCCATTGTGTCACGCGTGCTACCGCTCTCGCGCGGGCCGCAGTAGGGCTGCTGGACCGAAATGGCTGCCGCTGGCCCTTCTCAATTTCTAAATGCGTTTCTCATTTAGTTTCTGAGGTAAACTTGCAAATTCAATATAAATTTGTATATTTAACCAAAAATTGTGAAACTAATTTTTAGAGGCTCTAAAAATAATGCTCTACCTTCTGGTATAACTGGTTCACATAGTTCCATAATATTTTCAAGAGTTCCTCAATTAATTTGAGATGCTTAATATTATTGAGATAAAATTTGTTGGAATTTTTGGAGAAAAATGATGATAGTGTTAGCTTTAAAAATTTTATAGTAGCTTCCTAATATTATTTGGTGCTCACTGTAATTTTTGCAGCTTCAGAGTGATTAATTTGCTAGGATAACTATTAAGCCCTAGTTGAATATACATTAAATGAATCAAATGACTAGAACCACACCTTGGGATTTTATAACTGAAATACTTGTTGGGGAATAACGTCTGGTTTGGCAACGGAAATGCATGGCCTAGCACGTTAGAGTTAGCTCGGTAGCTTGAGAGTCGTAATAGTATTTACGAGTTGCGGTTATCACTGATTATTTATATCTCTACGTTGCATCCACGTAAATCATATAGGGAACAATGATGGATCGTGGAGCTGACTGGAATAGCATGAAGGATGGTGCTTTGACGATCGTGTCACCTAATGGAATGCTAACTTTTGGTTAAATATTATGCAGACAAGCTCTAGTGCATAACCCCTATTATTTTGCACTTTATTTTATGCTTGTACATTAAGTTTTAAGGAGTTGAATGAAAACCACTTGCATATATATATATATATATATATATATATCCTTATTCTATGAGTCTTAGTAGTCTGATAGGATCGCGTAGCTTGCTATGCTATAGGATCACGGTAAAAATCGATTGATTACCTATCATTCGCGAGAGATAGGAAATATATTATTGTTACTACTATCATGTTACTCTCACATGGAATATAAATATATATGGATAATAATTGGAGACCGGGCGGGACTGGGCTTGGATGGACTTGGATTTGGTTGGGCAACAGAGCGGGGCTCTGGTTGCATTTGTCCTGCCCGTGTCAATTGATGACCGTCCGTTGCCGTGGGCACTAATCAGGTCACAGACTTATTATCCCGAGCACATACTTGCTTATGGGGGTGGGAAGACTTGTTACTCTCTTGTCATGGGTTCCAACTCTTTTCGGACCGACTGTTATGTGGATTGTTGGGTAAGAGGTCTAAGCACAACACTGAGGCCGAGCCTGCAGTGTTGGGGGCTTGGAGTCCCTGTTTGGACAGGGACCTGAACCCTCTGACAGGAGTGGGACGGGTTGGTCTTGCTTGTGCCTGGGGTACAAGCGAGGCGTGTGTTTTTTGAGGTACCTAGCTGGGCACATTGACTCGGGAATCGCCGTTTCTATGTGATGGTATGACTTGGCTACAGTCTGGCATTGTAGTAAGAACTAAAACATAGAAGATGGTAAATTGATTCTGATTGCTCAACTCTTGCTAGAAAATAGCATAGGTGCTTACATAGAATGGTTGGTTAATGAACTAATGAGAATTGCTAATAAAAATTGAATATAAGGATGTCCCTTTAGTAATGCTTTCTGCAGTTGCAATAACCCACAGCCAGGTAGCCTTGCATATCCTTGGAGTCTTTTCTTTCCTCCTGACAGGTAAGTCTTGCGGAGTACAATTGAGTACTTAGGGTTTGTTCTACCCTGTTGCAGGTGACAAGAACATGTGGAGCTGACACTTGTGTGTGGAAACCTCCTGCTGGACTCAGTGAGGATTTCCTTTACTTGCGGACATAGAGTTTATTTAAAACTTCCACCAAGAATGTTTTTTTAAAAGAAAGACTTATAACCTGTTATCATTTCATGCATATAAATGTTCTTCATGATAATGTTTAACTTGGCATTAAATGATTTTTATTCCGCTAAAACTCTGATAACATTTTATATTTCCGCTGTTATAATCAAATAATGAATTACTCTGAGATTGTATCAAAAGTGACGTAAGAAATGGCTAAGAATATTGTAAGCTTTATCTCTCATTTATGATCCTGATGGGAAAATGTGGATTTTTGAGTTCTCCCGTTGGGTGTGCTCGACAGAATCGCAGAGTTTAGTACTCTCTCTTGGGTACTTAGTGTCTAATGGAAGACAAGTCCTCTTGGAAGGGCATTAGATTGGGCGGTTCTGCCACAACTGGATAGGTTAGTTTATGGTCACGCCACCAAAGAAGTATGTCCAAATCATCCTCATAAGAAGTTACATTGTCACTATCCGAATAGACTGAGAGTTCAGATCTAGCAGAGGCAGAGGTAGATGAAGATGAAGTGGTGACAGGGGGTGGACCAACAACACCTGAGCCTCCAAAGATTCTTCCCCATGCCTGTTTTCTCTTGCCTGCATGGTTTGATGGCTGTGCAACCCTTTGAGACCTAGTTGCACTAAACTTGATCTCATATTTGTTGAATAGTTTATACAATTCTGCTTTCATATCAGCATAATAAGTAGTGTACTCAGAACCAATGGCTTCAGCAAGTAAATTCAAAACATTAAAGAAACCTCTCATCTTAGCTCTAGGGTCAAGAATGAATGCAAATGAGTATAACAGAGGTATATCTGCCCAGTACTTAAGGAATTTATGCTGCATAGGAAACATAAATTGTCTAAGATTCAGATCTCTTTCACAAGCATGCAAATGAGTTACAATCTCCAAAACATGGTGTAGTACAAGTGGACTAGTAGGATAGTAAACACCAGATAGAACACAATGCAGTTATAAAAGAGTTCCAGGAACTCCAATACCTTCTCAGCAATATACCAGTGATTTTGAGACAATAGAGTAGATCCATAATTTGAATTAATGAACACAGAGAACACTTCACTATATGGAACCAAGTGTTTCAGCATAAGATAAGTAGCATTCCATCTGATGTTAATATCCAAGCCAAACTTTCTAGATCTAACACCTTTAGCAATACAGTAGTTCTTGAACATAGCAATTCTTTCATTAGAGAAATTTAAGAAATTAATTGCAGTTCTAAAATTTTCTAGGTAAGGTTTCAACCTTTTTAATCCAGATTTAATAATCAGATTAATGATATGACAAGCACAACATTGATGCACAAGACTGTACTTGCATTTATTAGGATCATCAAGCTTAGGTGCAGTATCAGAGCCCAAGTAACCAGCAAACATTGGTGTCAAAGTTTCCATAGCCTTAGAGTATCTCCAACAGTTTTGCAAAACCCTTCCCCATCCTTGGTTTTTTGGAAAAAGGAGAAAATCTCTTGTCCAACAGTTTTTCATGTTGGTTTGGCATATTTAGGAAACTCGCAAATCCCGTCCTACTCCGCGCAAATATACGTGCGATCTATACCCCGTGCATCCGCTGTTTCCCTCCGTGACTTCCTCTTCCCGCGCGACATCGTTGTTCCCGCGACTGGTTCCCGCGATCTCTTCCGTCGCGCCATAGCCCAGATTGTGTCCACGGAGAGGTTCTTCGACGTCGCAGCCCGCCTGGTTCAGGTATGCCATCGATTCTCCCATCCTCTCTAGGTCGACTATGGTTTCTGGTTCCTAGGGTTTCCGTAGCCGCTGGTTGGATGCCACGGAAACAGCAGCGCCGCCAGTCATCGTCCTCTCGTGCACCTGGCCGTGTCCATCTGCCGGCCGCCGTTCTGCTTTGTCTTCACCATGACCGGCTGCCGGTTGTTGTGTGGCCGTCAGATGCATCTCGTCGCTTTGTTTCCTGGTCAAGTGTCCCTGCAATTGGCAGATGAATGGAGATGGCCTGACTATTGTTCCTTGTCGGCACAGTGTAGTTTTTAAGTCAGTAGACGGTGCTTGGCCAATGTTCCTTGTCGGCACAGTGTGACTGTATTTGATTGTTCATGTTTTCCGTGCAGTTTTCAATTTTATTTTCTTGTTACTACAACTTGTTATGATGATCTCAAAGTGGCAGACATGGAGGAATTAACTGAGATGATGAATTTGTTGTCATAAATCATTGTTCCGGATGGGTGGTGTTGACACCGTTTTTAGCACGTGTCAAGATGATCAGGAAAGGCTAATCAGCAAGGGAAAGATTGCCGTGTAAATTGATAGCCAAGGAGAATAACTTTGTTTTTAAGCGGTGACAGTGTATGAATTTAATTTGGAATGTTGCCGATGAGGTCAAGGGTGTTATTGCCGATGCCGATGGAAGAGGGTTTGGAGACTGTTGCCGATAAGATAAGGGAATGTACCGATGAAGGAAGGTATGAAGACTGCAGCCGATGAAACAGGGAATGTACCGATGGAAGGAGATCGAAGGTTGCTGCCGATGGAACAGGGGCTGTGCTGGTGAAAAGGAGGTCGATAAGAATACCATCGTGATTAAGGCGGATTATGGAATAAAATAGGAGTTGATTTCCTTGTTTACGATTAGTAGAGTCTGAGTTGTGTCAAAGTCATGTTCTTTTCCTTAGACTTGGATTTAGTGTCCTAGTCGTATTTGGTTATGTTTCTATAGATCATGGTATAAATATAGAGTGAAGGGCAATGTAATAGAAGATCAATCAATACATCAAAAACCAGCTTTTACTCTTATTTACATCTACTTTTCGGCGACTTCGTCAATTTGCATATTTTTCCTTTTTACGAGTTCTCATCGATTCGGCGAGTTGCATTGCTCTAAGTGCAATCTTTGTCGATCCTCGAGTTCCGTGTGAGTACCTCTTGGCCGTGACTTCCGGGCGTATCGCTGTTGTCAGGACCAAAGTGCTCGTATCTTCATCCTTGTCGATTAACAGGTCAAATCGACTAGCACGCTTTGGATATCGATTTTGGGTATTAGCCCTTTGTGTTTGCAGATTCACTTTTGCATCATCACATCTTTTGGCACGCCTGGTGAGACAGATCTAGTCAAGATGCCTAATCATGAGATCGATGCTGGGAATATCATCGCAGTAACAGAAGAAGATCTTAAGGACGATCAGAAGCAGGCTATGGAGAGGGCTATTGAAGAATATAGACAGTTTTGCTTGAAGTCATTCAGCGTGAACAAAAGTGGACAAGTCATCCAGAAGCAGGACTTGCCGTTGCCTCGGCAGGTTACCTTTGATCCTAATCCTGGTAAACTTCAAGAGATGGTTAATTCTGCGGTGAATCATGCTTTAATTAATCACTCCAATGTGCTGTCCAATACTGTTCATAATGCTGTGATTCGAACTTTCAAAGAAGGGCAAGCGTCACATCATTACGTCGGGCCTGCTTATCATCAACCAGAAGCAGCATCTGCTGTTGCTCCATCGGCTCCTCCAGCCGTTGCGGGTATAGAGATTTCTTCTCCTCTAGTATCAGCAGGATTATCTAATGCACAGTCTACTCCGGTGCGTCCAGATTCAGCATTATCAGGACGAGTTCAACTTGGTACAGATCTATCAGCATCATCTTTATCGGGTCCGACACCACAGAGTAATCAAACTCCTGCTAATTGGTGGGGATATGGTATGCCTCCGGAGCCATCTACTTTTAATCATGGATTATCTCAAGTATTTGACGCAGCGGGAAAAAATCCTATGCCATCGGCTGGTTTGCCGATAGTCCAAGCACCTCAATATATTACAACTACTGTACAACCAAGTCTAGGAAGTTTTCAGGCGCCTCTGGGTCAAATATCTAGCTCAAGTCCATCGGCAAATTTGTTACCGATGCAGCAGAAGGCTCCTATCACCAGTCAACCTGGAGTCCAGGTTATGCCTCAAGTTGGATGTAATTATCCAGCAATGCCAACAAGCTACCAGCCATCGGCAAACTTTGTGCCGATGAATACTAATAATTGGTCAGGGCAATTTCCTACTCAACATACAGTTCAGCCAAGTCAGCAAGTCACAGGAATTCATCAAGGTCACATGCATGCTGGTTTTCAGAATCAAGCATCGGCAGCTCAGCCGATGAATCCTTTTCAGCAGGTTAATGGACCACAGTTAGTAGCAAATATGTCAATTGCTGGAGATCGTGGGCAACAAAGGTATGCAGAAGGGTATCAACAGATACCTCCAGCAGAGATTCAACCATATCGTCAGCAAGATGTCGATGTTTTTTGGGCCGATAAGATAGCAGAAGTTATGAGAGATCAATTTGGGATCAAGCCCAAGGTTAATACCTATTCTTATCGGACTCCGTATCCTCCAGCATATGATTTAATTCCTCTCCCAAATCGTTACAAAGTGCTAGATTTCACTAAATTCTCTGGGCAAGACGATACATCAACCATGGAGCATGTTAATCGTTTTATTATTCAATGTGGAGAGGCAGCTTGTAGAGATGAATTGAGAGTTCGTCTGTTCTCGTCATCTCTATCCGGATCAGCATTTACGTGGTTTATTTCACTACCGCCAAATTCTATTATCACCTGGGCTGATCTGGAAAAGCAATTTCATAAGTATTTCTTTGCTGGAATTCATGAAAAGAAGCTTACCGATTTGGTAAAGATGAAACAGCGCAATGATGAATCGGTAGAAGGCTTCGTGCAAAGGCTACGAGATGTAAAGAACAAATGTTATAGTCTGGTATTGGATGATCGGCAGCTCGCCGATTTAGCCTTTCAGGGATTATTACCACACCTAAAGGACAGATATGCTTCTCAGGAGTTCGAAAGCCTAAGTCATTTAGTACAAAGGATTTCTGATCAAGACACTAGGGTTTTTGAACCTAAGAGAAATTGGAACAAGAAAGTTTCATTTGTTGAAGATGCGGAAGATTCTGATTCAGATAATGAACCAGTTATCGGTTTGGCAGAGTGGGTTAAGAATAAGAAGCCGATATCTTGTCCCTTTGGTCACAAAGAGCCAGAGAAGTTTACTTTTGATGTCACCAAAGCCGATAAAATATTCGATCTTTTGCTTCAGGAGGGCCAGATTAAATTGTCACCCAATCATGTGATCCCATCGGCAGAAGAGTTGAAGCATATGCTGTATTGCAAGTGGCACAATGCAACTTCACACAGTACCAATGAGTGCAAGGTGTTTAGACAGCAATTACAGTTAGCTATTGAGTCTGGCAGGATAAAATTTGGCAATTCCAAGATTCAAAAGCCAATGAAAATTAATCAACATCCTTTTCCAGCAAATATGTTAGATGCTGAAGGAAAAATTAAGGTGTTGACATCGGAAGCTGCTGAAAAGAATGCATCAGTAGATCCCCAACATCGGATAACTACCGATGATGCAAAAGGCAAGGGGCTAGTGACGGAGAGTGGCGGTTCTGGGAGGCCTCCTCGATCTGGCATCGTGATTACCCATCAAAGACAACACGAAGGATGGCGTCAGCGAAGGGATCGGTATAGACGACAACAAGAGGAAAGGCGTCAAGAAGAGTGGAATCGGCATAAGGATCATTGGAATTGTCTGTTTTTTATTCATTGTTGGGAAGAAGGTATTAAGTTACATACTGTTGAAAATTGTCCAGAGTGCAATGGCTATTATGGAGTTAATTATCCTGCAAGAAGGTTTCAATCTGGTAATCAAGGTTTGCTCATTAATGAGCCGATCAGAAGGAGAGCATCAATACATGATCGGCTGGGGGGCAGGCTTAGTGTGCACGAAAGGCTTGGTAAACGCGTTGCATATTTTCCAAGAAACCAAGAGGAACTCGAAGAGATGGCAAATGCAAGAGTTCCTGATGAAGAAATATTTTACAGGGATCCTAATATACGTCGTGTGGAGACAACTAGGACTTATCAGCCAGTTTGGAAAACTAAACTTCCTCAATGGTGTCCAGAAGGTTTGACAAAGATACAGAAGAGAAAAATACAGCGGGATCGTCAAAAAGATTTATATCAAGAAGAAAATCCCTCCAATGAGAAATCTGGTAACCAGCAGTGGCAGATAAGGCACAAGGATAAAGGTCCATCGGCAGATGTCAATATGGTGTTTATGTTGCCGATGGAATTTTTGGCTCTGTCTGACAGTGAAGAAGAGGCTGTTTCCTCTGATCAGATAGCTCAATTAATGTTAGATCCAATGATGGCTGTTTTTGAGAAGCCTGCTGATGATGAGAGACAACACCTCAAGGCTTTATTTGTAAAAGGCAGAGTTGATGGCCAGCCTATATCTAAGATACTTATTGATGGAGGAGCTGCGATTAATATCATGCCTTATGTGATGTATCGGAAGCTTGGTAAGGGAGATCAAGACTTAACTAAGACCGATATGATGCTAAAGGATTTTGAAGGCCATGTGTCACCAGCTAAAGGGGCAGTATGTGTTGAGTTGACCATCGGCAGTAAAACTTTGTCGACAACTTTCTTTGTTATTAACGGCAAGGGTGCATATAATTTACTTTTGGGAAGGGATTGGATTCATGCTAATTGTTGTGTTCCTTCTACAATGCATCAATGTCTGGTACAATGGATTGGAGATAAGATTGAAGTTGTTCCTGTGGACTCTTCTTATATCATTGCATCGGCAGAATCAGATACTTATGAACGAACCAAGTGCATATCGGGAGAAGCCTGGGAAAAAGAGTTCCTCAAGATTGCTGATTATGAAATTCTACCGATCCAAGCAGTCGGTTCTGAAGAAGAGTTTTAATGGATAGATTTGCCGATGATGGAAAATTAGGTCAAGGATTTACATCGGCAGATGATTTAATAGAAGTAGATATTGGTGAAGGTGATAGGCCAAGGCCCACTTTTATTAGCTCTAAGTTAGATTCCAAGTGTAAACAGCAACTAGTTGATTTGTTAAAGGAATATAAAGATTGTTTTGCTTGGGATTATACTGAAATGCCTGGATTAGACCGATCTATAGTTGAACATCGGTTGCCTATTAAATCTGGATTTCGGCCACATCAACAGCCGGCTCGCCGATGCAATCCTAATATACTCCCTGATATTAAGGCCAAAATAACCAGGTTAATTGAGGCAAAGTTTATTCGGCAGTGTCGATATGCAGAGTGGATTTCTAATGTGGTTCCTGTATATAAGAAAAATGGAAAACTCCGTGTTTGTATTGATTTCAGAAATCTTAATAAGGCCACACCGATGGATGGTTATCCAATGCCGATTGCTGATTTGTTGATTGATGCTGCAGCAGGACATCAGATTATTAGTTTCATGGATGGAAATGCGGGTTATAACCAAATATTCATGGCTGAAGAAGATATTTCCAAAACTGCTTTTAGATGTCCAGGTCATGTGGGATTATTTGAGTGGATAGTTATGACATTTGGTTTGAAAAATGCCGGTGCTACTTATCAGAGAGCTATGAACTTTATTTTCCATGAATATATCGGCACCTTGGTAGAAATCTACATTGATGACATAGTGATTAAGTCTGGAGACATCACAAAGCATCTAACCGATCTACGGAAGATACTGGAGTGCACAAGAAAACATGGATTAAAGATGAATCCCAATAAATGTGCATTTGGTGTATCGGCAGGACAATTCTTGGGTTTTATGGTGCATCAGAGGGGCATTGAAATTAGTAGAAAATCTATTGAGGCAATCAACAAGGTTGTTGCTCCTGCCGATAAGACTGAATTACAATCCTTGATCGGTAAGATTAATTTCATCAGAAGGTTTATATCTAATCTGTCAGGCAAGATCAAGGCTTTCAGTCCGTTATTGAAATTGAAAGCCGATCAGGAGTTTAAATGGGGGGATGAACAACAATTGGCTTTAGATCAGATTAAGAGTTATTTAACAAATCCTCCAGTGTTAGTTCCACCCCAGCATGGAAAACCTTTCAGATTATATTTATCAACTGAAGATACTGTTATCGGTTCAGCTCTTATTCAAGAATTTGAAGGAAAGGAGCGTGTTATCTATTATTTGAGCAGACGATTAATAGATGCTGAAACCAGGTATTCGGCTATTGAGAAATTATGCTTATGTTTATATTTCTTCTGTAGTAAGTTGAGGCATTATTTACTATCGGCTGAATGTACTGTCGTATGCAAAGATGATGTGGTCAAATATATGCTATCTATGCCGATATTAAATGGTAGGATTGGTAAATGGATTTTAGCGTTATCAGAATTTGACCTGCGTTATGAATCGGCTAAGGCAGTTAAAGGACAAGTTATGGCCGATTTTGTTACTCAACATTGCAACATGGTAGATTCTTTGGAAGTTGCTCCATGGACACTTTTCTTTGATGGGTCTACTTGTGGTGAAGGGGCAGGCATCGGCATCGTGTTGATTTCTCCTCAGGGGAAGAAGTATGAATTCTCATTGCCGATCGTCGCCACATCGACAAACAATCAAGCTGAATACCAAGCCCTGATAAAAGGGTTAGAATTGCTTAAAGAAATACAGGCTGATGCTGTTGAGGTCTTTGGTGATTATATGCTAGTTATAAATCAGTTGATTGGGATTTATGAATGCCGAAGTGAAATTCTAATTTCATATTATGAAAAGTGTTTGGAATTATTAAAAGGGTTTAGGAGTTTTCATCTGGAGCATATTTCCTGGATGCATAATGAAGAGGCTAACCGATTGGCTCAGCATGCTTCAGGATATCAACCTGTTCAAGATGCATTGACATCGGTGGCTGATGCCGATGACTGGAGAAAGGAAATCATTGATTATTTAAAGAATCCATCTAAAAAGGTTGAAAGACGCGTAAGGTTCCAAGCGACAAAGTATGTACTCCTCGATGATGAATTATATTACCGTACCATAGATGGAGTTTTACTCAGGTGTGTTAGCATAGAGGAATCAAAAAGCCTGATGAGTGAAATTCATGAAGGAGTGTGTGGGGCTCATCAGTCAGCATTTAAGATGAAATGGATGATCAGAAGAAATGGATATTATTGGCCGACTATTCTTGAGGATTGTTTTAAATATTTTAAAGGATGTCAGGAATGTCAAAAATTCGGTAATATTCAAAGAGCACCCGCATCGGCTATGAATCCCATAATTAAACCGTGGCCGTTTAGGGGTTGGGCTATTGATCTCATCGGTCAAATTTATCCACCATCGAGTAAAGGGCATAAGTTTATTCTGGTTGCTACCGATTATTTCACAAAGTGGGTTGAAGCAATACCTTTGAAAAAGGTAACATCGGCTAACATGGTTGATTTTGTGAAGGAGCATATTGTTTACCGATTTGGCATCCCTCAAACCATCACTACCGATCAGGGCACTATGTTTACATCAGGTGAATTTGATAAGTTTGCTTTAAGTATGGGAATTAAAGTTTTGAATTCTTCACCATATTATGCCCAAGCAAATGGCCAGGCTGAAGCATCTAATAAGGGAATTATCAAACTTATTAAGCTCAAGATCAAAGAATATCCTAAAAAGTGGCATACCATATTAAATGAAGCTTTGTGGTCATATCGGATGGCATGTCATGGTGCAACCAAGGTGTCACCTTATCAATTGGTGTATGGACACGATGCAGTATTACCTTGGGAGATTAAGATTGGATCTAGGCGAATGCACTTTCAGGATCAACTGACAGCCGATGATTATGATATTCTTATGAAAGATGAATTGGAAGATGTAGCAGGTCATCGGTTAAAAGCTTTGGTTAACATCGAGGAGAATAAGAAAAGGGTAGCTAAGTGGTATGACAAGAAAGTGAAAGTAAAGGAATTTGCCGATGGTGAATTAGTCTGGAAATTGATTTTACCGATTGGGACTAAAAGTTCTAAGTTTGGCAAATGGTCTCCTAACTGGGAAGGTCCATATCGGATAAATCAGTCTGTTCCTGGTAATGCGTATATTCTTGAAACTCTCGAAGGAGTTGTATTTTCCAGAGCATTAAATGGAAAATATTTAAAGAAATATTACCCTAGTATCTGGATAGATGCATAAAGAGTATAGTTGCCGATAACAACCCTATCGGCTGGAGTTAAAACAAAGTATCAATTGTGCCGATGCGCTAATTTAACAAAGCCTGGATGGCTGATATCGCACGCAGGCGAATTTCGTCGGCTTCTTTTAACTCTTTGGCATCTTCATCGGCACTTCCTTCCACAGGCTTGATTTTCTTTTTCAAGGCCAAGGCCTTGCGAGCTTGAGCATCTCGTTCCTGTTGAAGGGCTTTAATGGCGTCGGGAAGCTGGTCTTCTTCTTGGTTAGCTTGAGTCAGAGCTGTCTCAACCTTTTCCAGTTCAGCTAGCAGAGCTGCTTTCTTTGCCGATAGATCTGAGATTTTCTGTCTAATATCGGCACTGGAGGCTTGCAAATTGTTGATGTTCTTGTGCTTCTCGTCGGCAGTCTGCTTCAGCTGTAGCATTTCTTCTTTAAGTTGAGAATGAGCTGCTCTGTCAGCAATACGATGAACGGCCCTTTGATATTGAAGCTGTCTGCTCTCCAGATGGACTGCTGGAAAGATGATTTCTTCAATATTAGCGAGGACTTGGCCGCGAATCGCTTTGAAGATAGACCTCGCAGGATCCGAGTCGATCACCAATTGGACAGTGTCTTGCTGTAGCAGGTTTAGAAGGGTTTCCAGCTTGCTGTAGGTGTCTGATGATATTGTTCCCAACGCCAGGGAGGAGCTCGCTTCTTCTCCGTCGTCATCAGAAACATCGATAGCGAAAGAGAATAAGCTATCGGGAGAGTCTTGTTCCTATGGGATAAAGAGAATTAGAAATCCTGTTTATGATATTTGAGGATATAATAAACCAAGTAATTGATTGGTTTACCTGCTTCAGGGCGATTTCTTGAGCTTGGCTTGAATGTTCCCAACGCCAGGGAGGAGCTCGCTTCTTCTCCGTCGTCATCAGAAACATCGATAGCGAAAGAGAATAAGCTATCGGGAGAGTCTTGTTCCTATGGGATAAAGAGAATTAGAAATCCTGTTTATGATATTTGAGGATATAATAAACCAAGTAATTGATTGGTTTACCTGCTTCAGGGCGATTTCTTGAGCTTGGCTTGAAGGAGCGACTTGTAAAGGGTCGAGTGAAGGATCGGCAGAAGATGCCGATGGAATATCTTCTATGACCACATCGGTAGTCGGCCCTTGAGGTACAATTGCCGATGATGTATCTTGGGCAGGAGCAGTTGGTTCAGAGGGTTGATCGACGGGTGTTGGAGCAGACGCAGGGGCCGGTGTAGGTTTTTGTCGTTTCTGTTGAGCTTCAGCATCGGTCAAAGCTTTACGTTTTTGTTGTGCTTCAACAACAACTGGCTGAGGGGCATCAACATCTGTTGGTTGGGGAGCTTGTATGATCGGTGTGCTTACCGATGTATCCATTTGTTGCTGCAAAAACAGGTATAAGATTGGATGTTTAATGGAGAAAAATAAAAAATAATGAGAGAATACCTCTGAAGGAGGAGTAGAAGTTGCGGTGCTTGGTAAAGTTGCCGATGATGATCCAGCTGCAGCTTGTACACCCTGATAGTTGTATGTTAATATAAAGTGTATCGGCAGAAAAGAGAGTAAACAAGATTGTTACCTTAAAAGCCTTGATCAGGCTTGAAGCAGCAGCCTTTGGAGAAGCCCTGGATGTTCCCAATCTTGGTCTAGAAGTGCCGATTTTGGTGCGAGCCCTTTGGAAGGTCAAGGCTTCCAGGGTGGGGGCGTTGTAACCGATTGCTGAAATTGGAGAGGCTGGATGGAGATTGAAGGGTTTTCCGCTTTTGCTTATCGGTGGAACTGGATCGTCAGCCTGTTTCAAGGAAGGTTAGTTACCGATACACATAATAAAAGAAAGGAAAAGGACAAAAGTTGAAAGGAACTTACTGCATTATCAGGAATAACATAATCAGGGTCGATCAGGTGCCGATATGTGTGAACAGACGTTGAAAATAGCTGTTCTTTCCACTCCTGCCACCATTGCTTATATGATTCTGTTATGAAAGAAGCTGGTGACCAGGCGGAGAGATCGACATTTGAAATATCGGCATCAGGAGCAAGTCTTACTATCCTGCTCCATTCAGTTCCGGCGGTGATGATTTCCCTAGGTTTAATCACATCGGCATAGCACAGTTTGATGGGCAGTTGCCCAAAGGCCAGCTGGCGAGATACTGCCGATGGATTGTAGAATTCATAAGTAATGTGGGAGGCTTTCCCGCTGCCAAATGTGTTGACTGGGATTGCTCTGGGGGTGATAATGGCCATCATGAGATCATTGTCTTGGTTCAGATCGCTATCGGCAAAATTGAAGAGGAGAGGGAACTTGTTATCCTCGTCAATATAAGACACCCAAGCCCTGAGGTCACGAGGGAGGCCATGGTAGAAAGTTTGGAAAAATCTGCCGATTTGATCCTCATTGGCTTCTGTTCCGGGAAGGACGGTGATTGCTTCACCGAAGTTGAGAGGGGGGCGTGTTGCCGATTCATCATCCCTAAGGACGTATTCTTCGGGAATCTCTCGTGGGAATTCCTGAGCAAAGAGATCCCACTGTAAACGCTTGTGCATGTGAGCGTTTAACCACATATTAACAAACCACCATGGGCCTCCCAGATTGCCGATGGGTTCGCCAAGTATAAGCTTCTGAGATACTTGGTGGAGGAGGTGGTAGGTTGAGCTCAGGAGATATCGGCCAAGTGGGAATCTGACACCGTTGGCCAAGAGTTCTGCTGCTGGGAGGAAAGCGTTAGTTGGTCCTACCGATCGTCCGCAGAAAATAAACTTTTCTAGCCACATGTTCAGGAATGTGGCATGCTCCCTTTGATTGACGGTGCCAGTCTTCTGGTTCTCCTGGATATATCCTGTCCAGCCGCCGATGTTGCGTGTGGTTATTCTGTATTCAGCTTTTCTGCCGAAGATATGGCCTTCATCGACAGTTGAAATGTCTAAGCCTGTGAGCATGTATACATCGGCAAGAGTAGGGGCACATGGGCCATGACCGAACATGAAGGTGTTGGTGGTGTCAAACCAAAATTGAGCAGCAGCTATCATCATGGATTCATTTTTCTGCATATCGGCAATGGACAGCCTGATACATTGATCTATTTTCCGCTCTGCCCAGAACACTTGCATTGATCTGTTGACCCTCAGAAACCAGTTTTTCCACCCTTTGGTGGGTTTGGGCCAAGAACGGAATGTGTCTTTCCACAGATTCAAAGAGAAATTCTGAGATTTGAAGGGAATACGATTGGCTTCTGCATTAATCAAATCAGTTGGATCTGGGTTGCCCATCGGACCTAAGCAATGAAGGGGAGGTTGATGGGTTGGAATCACCAATGTGTTGCGAAGTTCCTAGGTTTGAAGGACCAGGAAAATGAAAGAGAAAGAAAGATGTCGACTGTAAGAATTCGCAGGAAATCGAAAGGATTAAAGTAGAAGTAATGAGAAGAAGAACAAACCGCAGGGACGTCAAAGTTAACAGCCATTGCTTCAGGAGGATGAGGGCACGAGCTGGGAACTTGAAGATGATGATGGTTTTGATGAGTTGAAGACGCACGGTCGTTGGTTAGGGTTGCCGCCGGAGTGAGAAGGCCAAAGGGTGGAGTTTGAAGGTAGAAGATGAACAGCTCGGAGGAATCTATTTATAGGCTATTTGAGGTAGGGGTATTCTTGACTTATCTCTATGCCGTATGCGGATGGATCGAGGTGATTCAGTTGGATATGGTAACTGTTCACACGACAATCAAGGGATGGTACAGAAGATTTGACGGCAAGTAATCATAACTTGAAGGATATCTTGATACAAGATTTTTCAGTTCTAAAAATGATGCGTTGCGGTGAGATATTGTTGATGGATTGTTATTTTGGTATCTCAACCGTAGTTAAGGCAAAGAAGGTTGGAAGAAATGCGATATATATTGAGATACATGGAGTGGATCTAGATTTGATTGAATTTGGTAACAAATCATGTTGTGCTTGGAGAATGGGTTAAAGAAATAGATAATAGCAAGCATCAGTTGGAGTAAATTTCGGAGCATCAGTATCTTATACTCCGAAATTGGGGGGCATGTGTTGACACCGTTTTTAGCACGTGTCAAGATGATCAGGAAAGGCTAATCAGCAAGGGAAAGATTGCCGTGTAAATTGATAGCCAAGGAGAATAACTTTGTTTTTAAGCGGTGACAGTGTATGAATTTAATTTGGAATGTTGCCGATGAGGTCAAGGGTGTTATTGCCGATGCCGATGGAAGAGGGTTTGGAGACTGTTGCTGATAAGATAAGGGAATGTACCGATGAAGGAAGGTATGAAGACTGCAGCCGATGAAACAGGGAATGTACCGATGGAAGGAGATCGAAGGTTGCTGCCGATGGAACAGGGGCTGTGCTGGTGAAAAGGAGGTTGATAAGAATACCATCGTGATTAAGGCGGATTATGGAATAAAATAGGAGTTGATTTCCTTGTTTACGATTAGTAGAGTCTGAGTTGTGTCAAAGTCATGTTCTTTTCCTTAGACTTGGATTTAGTGTCCTAGTCGTATTTGGTTATGTTTCTATAGATCAGGGTATAAATATAGAGTGAAGGGCAATGTAATAGAAGATCAATCAATACATCAAAAACCAGCTTTTACTCTTATTTACATCTACTTTTCGGCGACTTCGTCAATTTGCATATTTTTCCTTTTTACGAGTTCTCATCGATTCGGCGAGTTGCATTGCTCTAAGTGCAATCTTTGTCGATCCTCGAGTTCCGCGTGAGTACCTCTTGGCCGTGACTTCCGGGCGTATCGCTGTTGTCAGGACCAAAGTGCTCGTATCTTCATCCTTGTCGATTAACAGGTCAAATCGACTGGCACGCTTTGGATATCGATTTCGGGTATTAGCCCTTTGTGTTTGCAGATTCACTTTTGCATCAACAGGTGGTTTTCTGAATGTATTGTCCGTTTATGTCATTTGTTCAGTGGCAGCATCTTATATATTTCATTTATTCTTCTTTATTTGTAGACTCGTCCGAATGGAAGGAGGTGGATATTGGTCAAATATGCTCATGGGAGATGATGTTGATGTTGCTGGTTTGGAAGACTTCACCTTTCCCATGACACACGTGACATGCCTTCTGAAGATGAATCGTCATCCAATTCTCTTTGGAGAAGTGATTTGTAAGCACTCATGACGTCTAATCCACCTACAAATGACAATTGTACAAGATCAAACATCGGTACAGGGTCCCGGCAGCAAGTTATTCATCAAACAATCTGAGAAGATCAAAAATCTGTACAGGGTCCCGGCACCAAGTTATTGATCTAGGAAGCACGAACCTTGGAGACTTGCACTGCCTGGCTGGGAGGACGGCGACCGGCAGCAAGGAAGATCCGGTGTCCTGGAAGGTGGACTGGGCGACGGCAAGGAAGATCCTGTCTGTGGCTTGTCCGTGGCTTCCTAGAGACCAGCATCCAGCGGCGACCTACCGTGGAGCCATCGGTGACCTGGGTAAGGCACGCAAGAAACCGCGCGACTACTCCTGAGCGACCAGGCGACGGCGCGAAGAGGAAAAGCGCGGGAAAAAACGTGTGGGTCCGTAATTTTGTGTTTTTAAAATGAAATTTGCCAAATTGTTGGAGATGAGATCTTTTTTTCTCCCCATATTATTCTAGGAGTTGGCAAACAATAAGATTTGGGAAACGAAATTTGACAAACTGTTGGAGATGCTCTTAGCATTAGAAGAAGCATTACCTAGAGTGACAGCAAAAATTTTATCAATCAGACAAAACTCCTCAACTATAGAAGCAACTCTTTCAGCAATGTTTTCACCAAAATGTTTCACTTCAATCAACCTAAGACCAATAACCTTTTTCTGCAACTCCCAATCAGCATTCACATAATGAGCAACAACACTAATATAGTCCTCCTTAGCATTACCAGACCAAATATCAGATGTCAAAGCAACAGATGAAGCAGCAGACAACACATTCTTAAGTGTATCACAGCGCTCAGTAAATAATTTACCAAGATCTCTAGTGGTGGTCCTTCTAGAGCACTTAACAAACCTAGGGTTATGAGCACGAACAATATATTACTCCTAGGCCTCAGTGTCACCTATACCTAATGGAAGATCAAGCCTAGCAATCAATCGACACAACTTAGACCGAGCAACAGCAGGATCATAATTCCAGATATGCAAAGAACCATTAGGATTAAAAGCAAGCTTAGATCGAATCCTAGCAACATGATCAGTCTTTTGCCTGCAAGATTTTTGGTGCCTAATCAAGTGACCAGTACCAACAGTAGATCTAGCACTCAATGTGGACCTGCACATCTTACATGTAGCTTTTGTTCGAATCTTCTCACGATTCACCACCTCATAGATCTCGTCAAAATCAACCCAAACACCAGACTTACGCTTACCGATAGAAGAGGTTGGAGTATCAGTAGTGCTATTGGTGTTGGAGGCCACTATCATCCCTGTGGCCGTCGTCGTCGGTTCTGCACCACCGCTACTGCTACCGAGGAGATCAACACCGAGCAACGTCGTAGCGTCCTCATGGATGTCATCGTCGTCCTATGTGGGCAGCCCTGCCATGGCCATGTCCTCACTCCCAGTGATAGGATAGACAACATCGTCATCCGCCATGGCAACCTCAACTGCAGAAGGCCTCCCTCTAGCCCTGTTCTTTGACGGTGCGTGCGGTTGCCTCATGCCAGAGCTAGACGAAGAGGCATCGACAATCGACCTATAGAAATAGCCAAACATGGAAGGATGAGGGATCAGAGATTGATTAGGGTTAGGGTTAGCTCTTACTTGAGCAACCGAAGCCTGACACTGGAGAAGATGAGGGCCACCTAGAGGCAACGAAACACCGATTATCAAAGACGGCGAGTGGTGGCGGAGCGGCTGGACGGGAGATGAACTCACATGGTCACCGAGAGGACAGAGGAGGGATAGGGAGAAGGGAGCAGACTGGAAGAGTGAAAGGTCCAAAATGGCTAGAGGGGGTGAATAGCCTAAATTAAAAACTCTACAAACTGCTAGAGCAAGGATTAGTAACACAAATGGTGATAAATGAGGTTTGCTCTAGCTCTAAGTGTTAAGCAAGCCACCTAGTTGCAATTCTAGTTATCTAATGTCTCTATGGCACACACAAACTAGGTTGCTACAACTACTACTACCTAGAGTGCTAGCAACAAGAACAAGCAAAAACTAAACAACCTAAAACACAAGGTAAAGTTGCAGTAAGTAAACGATGGGAAGATGATTTTATACTGACGTGTAGAGGCAAGTGAACCAATGAAAAATACCAATATGAAGCCAATCATTGGGAGACAATCAATCATAATATCAAGAGAGACCCAAAGATTTTCTCCCGAGGTTCACGTGCTTACCGGCATGCTAGTCCCCGTTGTGTCGACCAACACTACGTGGTTCGGCAGCTAATTAGGAATCCACACCCAAGCTCTCCAAGAGCGCCGCAAGAACCTACTGCTAGTGAGGTAACTCAATGACACGCGTAATATATTAGAGCTACCATATGGCTCTTCGCTAGGGAAGGTGCAAAGCCCCTCACAAGTCGCTGGAGCCGGCCACGAACAACCTCCAACTCATGTCGGACCTCCTCCGTTGCTCCAAGCTGTCTAGGTGGCGACAACCATCAAGAGAAACAAGAATCCTGTAGCAAAAGAACACCCAAGTGCCAACTAGATGCAAACTCACAAGCAAATACACTTGAGATCACTCAATCTCACTTTGATTAGTCAATCAAGCAAGGGAGATGAGTAGGAGGGGATATGCTCAGCTCAAAAGGATGTTAGAGAGTCAAAAAGTTCAAGAGACATCCTCCAAGTCTAGCCAACAAGTATATATAGGCGTCCCCAACACGAAATAGCCATTAGGGACAAGTTGCAGCTGCCTGCGCACTGACCAGACGCGCCGACCGTTGTGACCGGACGCGGACACAGTGTCCGGTCGCGCCTACATGACCTCCCGGATGAACGCCACATGTCTCACTTTGAATCTCATTCGTTCGATCGTAACGGTCACTTAAATGTACTCGTTCACGCACTAGAGTGACCGGACGCGCCGATCAAAATTGATCGGACGCGCCTAGGCGTCCGGTCGCTAGAGGCTCGTGCGCTGAGAGGCCTGACCGGACGCGCCGCTCAAACTGACCAAATGCCACAGTGCCAACGTCCGGTTGATTACAATAAGCAACCACTCGCAACCTGACGTGTCCGGTCGATCATGACCTGACGTGCCACCGCGTCCGATCGACCTCGCGTGCTTCGCAGTTTCTCTAGGGCTTGACCAGATGCGCCGGTCCTATGACCGACTAGATGCACCGGTGCGCGCGCTCGCTGCACGCGGGATGAATTGACCAGGTGCACCAGCCGCGTTCGATCCAGCATCCTGTATAGCGTTCGGTCACCCCAGTGACTTTCTTTTGCATCCGTTTCTTTGCCTCCAGCGCAGTGAAAAATAGGTATTTTCACTTTCTGAAAAGCGCTGAATCCCACCGAGCTTGTGAATGTGCTAACATCACCAAGTGTACATCACCATGTGCATGCGTGTTAGCATTTTCATAAACATTTTTGAGGCATTAAGTTAGCTCTCCACTAGATCTAAATGCATATGCAAATGAATCCTCATCTAGTGGCACTTAAGTGATCAATAACCCTAGAAATTCTCCTCTTTATAGTACGGCTATCGATCCTAAGTGTGATCACACTCTCTATGGTGTCTTGATCACCAAAAGCAAATCCTATCTATACCTTTGCCTTGAGCTGCATAGGATTTTGCCTCTTCTCCTCTTCTTCTCCAAGCATGGCACCAAGTCATCATGATCAACATGCATCTTGCCATCACTTAGGAGTGTACCAATCACCTTTTGCTATCAATACTCAAGCACATGTCATCAATTAGCCAAAACCAAACTAGGGACTTTCAAAGAGGCGATCAGGGAACTCAGGGTGAGGTGACAGATTGGCGGCGATGTCACCAGAGTCAGGGACGATGGTCGACGGGGACAGTCAGAGTTAGAGTGCGAGCAACAGAGCGAGAGCGTCAGAGCGAGAGGCGAGAGCGAGAGAGGTGTCACGGCGGTATTGTGATTTAGGGTTTGTAGTGGGGGAGGGGGGAGCCGTGGTGCCAGCTTATATATGGAGCGAGAGGGTACGACGGGAAGCTAGGCTGGGCCAGATGCGGCCTGCTAGGGGAGGCGGAGGCCGCTGGAGGCACTGGGCCAGCCGTTGAGGAGCGGGCCATGCCGTGCCGGCCCACGTGCCTTGGGTGCGGCCCAGGCACGGCCTGCTCCTCCAGGCCGTGCCAGCTCAGGCCCGCTGTCCACCGGGCCGGGCCGTGCTTGGGTCGGGCCAAAATACCGGGCCTCGTGCTGGGCTCACGGGCCCTGGCGGCATGCCCATATATATTCACGGCACAGTACACAAACAGGTTTATAGAACAGCACCATGCAAGCTCACGTACGACTGGTGTAAGGTCCTAAATGGCTAGAGGGGGGTGAATAGCCTTTTTAAATTTTCTACAAACTTTACTCAACAACAAAGTTAGAACAAAAGATGGCAAAGCTAATTCTAGCACTAGCTCATCTATGCTAAGCATGCCACCTACACAATTCTAGTTAACAAGGCTATGATCTCTAATTCACACCACAAGCTAAGTCACTTAGCTACTTACTCCTATGTGATACAAACTACTCTAAGCACACTAGACAAGATAAGGTGCAAGAATGTAAAAGGGGAGTGAATTGATTCTTATACCGACGGTGTAGAGAAGAGATATATCCAAAGAATCAATTACACACAATCACAATGAGAATCCTCGGCAAGAGATGACACAAGATTTTTTACCGAGGTTCACTTGCTTCCCGGTAAGCTACTCCTCGTTGTGGCGATGCACCCACTTGATGGATCACGAGCTAATCAACTATCAAGAGTTGAACCCTCAGCGGGTGCCGCACATCCACTCACAAGATAGGGATCCTCCAAGCCACGAGCTCCACTAGAGTATCCAATTCGCAAACTCCCGCGGGGAAGGATCAAGAACCCCTCACAATCACTTGGTGAAGGCTCGAACAAGTCTCCAATCGCTAGCTCAATCACCACCGCTGCCCCAAGCCGTCTAGGGTGTCGGGAAACACCCAAGAGTAACAAGCAATCCGCAGCAAACTCGAAGATTAAGTGCCACTAGATGCAACTCTCAATGCAATGCACTTGAATCTCACTCAATCTCTCTAGAGTATGCAACCAAGCAAGGAGATGAGTGGAGGGGAAGTTCTCTAGCTCAATGTATGTCTCAATATCTCAAAAGTGCAAGAGTAAACCCCAAACCCGGCCACCATCTATTTATAGCCCCACGAATGAATATGGCCGTTACCCCTTCACTGGACGAATTTTCGGATCGACCGGACGCGCTGCACATGTCCGTTCGCCCTGTGCCGTCCACGTGTCCCTCCGTGTTCAACACCGAACGTCCGATCTCAACGGTCGACTCAGTGTTTCAACAGTCAAATGAGCAACCGGACGCGCTGCTCAACCGATCGGACGCGCTACACCCGACATCCGGTTTGAGTCCAGTAAGGGTCCACTTGCGACCAGACGCGTCCGGTCGATCGTGATCGGACGCGCACCGCATTCGATAAACCTTGCGATCTGCTGTCCCTCTGGGCACCTAACTGGACACGCCGGTCCTGCGAGTGACCGGACGCGCTGGTGCGAAACCCTAGCCCACGCGTCTCTGCAGCAGCTGCTACTGACTGGACGCGTTGGTCGTGCGGAGACTGTGTCCGGTCCAGCGTCTGGTTACCTCAGTGACCTCCGTTCGCTTCCATTTCTTTGCGTCTGGCGCAGTGGAAAATAGTCATTTCACTTCCACAAAAAGCGCCGAATCCCGTCTCGCAAGCTCAGCGGGAGGGAGAGAGAAATCCAAACCCCTCTCTACCGCTCAAACCCCACCGCCTTTGCAAATGTGCTAACACCACCAAGTGTTCACCACCTTGTGCACGTGTGTTAGCATTTTCACAAACATTTTACCGAAGGAGTTACATTAGCTCTCTACTAGATCCTAATGCATATGCTCAAGAAGATGACATAGTAGCACTTGATTCATGAGCTAACTGTGATTGCCCCTCTTGATAGTCGGCTATCAATCCTAAACCCGGTCAATCACTTCTCTACTCATCTTAGACCGGCAAAAGTGAACCCTATGATTATACCTTTGCCTTGATCACTTTGTTCCATGTCCATTTCCTCATGCTTGATCACCATGATCATCATTTCATGTGCATCTCCACCATGATCGTCATTTCATATACGCCTATGACTCACCGGCATCACATCACAGATATAATGCGAGTAAGAATAAAAGCAATAATATGTAACATGTGAGCATCTAGCCTAACAATAGGGTGTGCAGGAGTAAGGTTGCAACAAGATATAAGGCTCAGAGTATATCTACCATGCAACCTAATATTATATTATTGCATAAAAGATAAAGCACTAGCAGTTCTAGTTATGGTATGCGTAATAGGATCTATGAGATTGGGTGGGGCGTGGCACCTGGCAGGTCATCACCCAAGTCCTCGCTGTAGTCAGGATCGTACTCCTCAGTCAGCAGGTCCTCTGGCTCTGTTAAACGTAACATATGGTCGCGTGAGCAACTCCTATAGAGGTGCACAAAGAAGCAACAAAAATTCGAAAGATCCAAATGCACTCAAACACAAGCCTATGACATAGAGCTCATTTTTAGAAAAATTTGAACACTGGTTTGGTATTTTTCTGAGTTAAAATGAATTAGTTATGAATTTTCAAAGATTAAATGAATTTCTAAAAAAGGAAAAGAAAAGAAAAAGAATTGGAAATTCCAGGCAGTGAGACGTGGCAGCATCCGATTGGCCAGAACGGAGTGAGTCACTGACAGGTGGGTCCGTTGACCGGTCAACGGTCGATGGTCAACTTTGACCGGGTTGAGACCGGGCTTTAGCGGGCGGCTCCAGCGAGGGTTTCCATGGCGGCGGGCGGCACTCCGACGCCTCCTCCGCTCGGTGAAAAATCACCAAACGGCATCGTGCCCCACTGCCCTCGATTGCGAGCGACGTTCTCCACTAAGGCGAACTATATGCGCCCTCCTTTTCTCTAATCTACTGACTTGATGCGACGGAAACGTGACATCGCCATGACAGTCATGGCCATGGCGCCCGTGCACGGAGCGTGTGTGCGCTGCGATTGTTCCCGAGCTAGTATGGCTCCGCAAGGCTGTGCTGTTCTCGTGCGCGTGCACGTGCGTGCGAGTTGACGTGGATGGTGTCCAGGCTACGGCTTTGATCTTTCCGGGTGCGGGAACGATCGCGGCGGTGCCGGCGTGTGCACGGTGGCGAGCATGGTAGGCGAGGATACGGCGAGATGTGGATCACCTTGGGCTCGTGGTGGCTGGGTGACGGTGCGGTGGCGAGTTGAAGCAGTGAAGAACGGTGGCCGTGCAGGGCAGACCGGTGGTGGAGAGGAGGAAGTCCTGCTTCTTCTCCTTCTCCGGTGAGTTCGGACGATGATGTCGGCTTCTCCTCGTTCCTCCTCCCTTCCTTTCCTTCCTTCTCCTCTTTTTCTCCCCTCTTTCTTGCGGTGTAGGGTGGCAATGGTGCCACCAGTGCGGCGGCTCGGGGGGTGAAAGGCTAGGGTAGCAGAGAGGCTCTGCTTTTATAGCCGAGCTTGGCTATGGTGGGCGAACGGTGGATGCGGCAGCGGTGACGCGTGGAGAAGATCAAAGGGTGTTGCGGTAGGGTTTTGGGGCGTGACACGATCACGATGGCGTCGTGGCGCGCCCGATTTCGCACAACGGTTGGCCTGGCACCGTACGGTGGCGTTAGGGGGCGGTTGCGGGCGCGGCCATGGCGGTATCGCATGGTGCGTGAAGGGGCAGAGCGCGCGTGCGATTGACCGAGAGAGCGCGCTCGCGTAGCTGGCACAGTGCCTTGGCGCGCAAGGTGGTAGCGGGGACAAGGGGAATCTTTCCCACGCCGATTTCGTGACCCTGCCTCCCCTCCTTCTCCGCTCCGGGCGAACAGAGGACAAGGGAGATGAGGGGAAGACGATGACTCGCGGGACCCATTCGTCAGCGAGCGAGAAAGAAGAGGGCGTGAAGTCCTCTGGCGCCTTGCGAAGGGCGACGCGGGCCGAGGTGGCCGCGGCCTTTCTGGGCCGGCCCAACTTGCGGCGAGCGCTGTGCGCGCGAGGCCACGGGCGTGATGCAGGCCGGGCCAGGCTGGTTTGAGTGGCTGGGCCGGGAAGGAATTTTTCCTTTACAGCTTATTTATTTGGCTTTTTCTATTTGTATTTTCTTTATTCCAACTAAGCCAAAACTCTTGTATGCAAACAAGCCTGTTGTCACCACTTAGGTATTCCAGTGGGGCCCACTAGAAGTATTTCAGGGTTTCAACTATTTGCCAATGTTATATTTACATATTTATTTAATTTAAGAAATTCATTAAATAAATGTTATTGCTTTTAATTAACAATACAAAGAACATAAGAATCAACTCATGAATATTTAATTAAATGCAAAAATATAAATATCTACTTTAGGGTCTACTGGTGCAACTAGGTAGTAGTTTTCCTACTTGTCACCCACCAAATATAGGTTGTTTTTAGCAAAAAATTTATAGTTGTAAAGAACATAAGAATCAACTCATGAATATTTAATTAAATGCAAAAATATAAATATCTACTTTAGGGTCTACTGGTGCAACTAGGTAGTAGTTTTCCTACATGTCACCCACCAAATATAGGTTGTTTTTAGCAAAAATTTTGTAGTTGTAATTTTTGGTTTGTGGAATTTCTGGGTTGTTACACCTGGCCTGCCCCAGCCTCACCCTACGCGGGGGTGCGGGCGCGGGCGCCACCGCCCCTTGGTTCCCTCCCGACTGGGAGAATCCAGAATAAATGGAAAGTGTGGATAAAATTAGAAAAATAAATTGGAAAATCATTTAGGAAATAAGATTGAGTTAGGAAATGGACTGGTTTGCTTAGAAAGTAGAAGTCCAGATCTATAAGGATTCTATATAGAGGTTATTTGAAGGTTAAGCCTACGTTGCTTAGGGGTCAAGTCTCCTAGGACTACAAATAGAAAGATGACGTAACCTTTTAATATTAAGCAAAAAAAAAGGGCCTAGTGCCTTTCTACTTCTCCCTCTCCCTTCTAAGACTCCCTTTGAGATACCATCTTTGCATCTGAATGTCACATGTGTGTTTGTATGATCTGTGTGTGTTTTTCCTGTAATGTTTATTGGTGCTACTTCATGTATATTCGAGTGCTAATTAGCAATTGACTACTATGAATAATTTGATGTGTCATCTGATGAATATAAGGCCCTTGCATTGTATTTTTTTTTTGTTTCTTCAATTCATCATAACCGACGTGTATAGACAAAATGCGTCTGTGGTGACCGCTCAGCATAGACGCGTATAGGCAAAACGCGTCTGTGATAAGAGTTATCACAAATGTGTTTTATCTGTATACTCGTCTGTGGTTGGGTTATCAGAAACGTGTTTTGCTTATACCTGTCTGCGAATGTATTTAGTACAAACGCATATTTACGCATCTGTGATTTGCGATAATCACAGACGCCTTATGGGAGGTGTGTGAAACCGTGTCTGTGACTTGAGTTAAGCCGCGTCTGTGATATGATTTTTTTACATAGTTTATTCCACTCGTTTTTTGCAAGGAAACAGCTTATTCCTTGACCTGACTGAGCGGAGACTAGCTCTCGCCCTGTCAGAATCCCCAGTTCATACTCGGAAAGGCACTTCCCTGCCCCACCTGCTCGGAAATTTGTGTCGGCTTATTATATTTGTGTTACCAACTGCAGCAGGTTCAGTCTAGCCGGTCCACACGTACGGCACTCAGGTTCTCCGGCCCGGCGTCGCGCTGCTCTTCTCACGCACTTGGTCGCACCGACGACCGACGTCGCGAACCCGCAATTCTGATCGAAATCGCCCAGCCATTCCCTCTGAAAGTTCCCTGCGAAGGAGCGGGAAGCACAACCACAATTCACACACGACCTCCTGGCCTCTCGAGTCATCTCAACCGCTGCCTATAAAACCCGGCTCCCGCATCGCTCTGTGCAATCAAATCCAACCACTGCACACGTCGTGTCTTACGTGCTCATACAACGCCGCCCGCACTTCGCCCCCAGTGCACAGCACACTACCCCAGCAACACCGATGGGCCCCCCCTGCCAATGCCCAGCAGCAGCCGCAGGTGCAACTGGCTGGTGGCCGCAAGGTGGTGGACGAGGTTTCCGGCTGGCTGCGCGTGCTGGACGACGGCAGCGTCGACCGCACGTGGGCCGGCCCGCCGGAGGCCCTCCCGCTGATGGAGCCAGTGGCGCCGTACGCGGTGCCGCGAGACGGGCACACGCTCCACGACCTGCCCGGGGAGCCGAACCTACGCGTGTACCTCCCCGAGGCGAAGGCGGAGGCCGGCGCGAGTCTGCCCGTCATCCTGCACCTCCACGGCGGCGGCTTCTGCATCTCCCACCCGTCCTGGCTCATGTACCACCACTTCTACGCGCGCCTCGCGTGCGCCGTCCCCGCCGTGGTGGTCGCCGTCGAGCTGCCGCTCGCGCCCGAGCGCCGCCTGCCCGCGCACATCGACACCGGCGTCGCCGCGCTCCGCAGGCTCCGCTCCATCGCGCTGTCCGAGGACGGCGCCGTCGACGACCCGGCGGCCGCACTCCTCCGTGAGGCGGCCGACGTGTCCCGGGTGTTCCTCATCGGGGACAGCTCGGGCGGCAACCTCGTCCACCTCGTCGCCGCGCGCGTGGGACAGGAAGCAGACGCGGGCAGTTGGGCTCCCCTCCGCGTCGCTGGCGGCATCCCGATCCACCCGGGGTTCGTGCGCGCCACGCGGAGCCGGTCGGAGCTGGAGACGAAGGCGGACTCGGTGTTCTTCACGCTGGACATGCTGGACAAGTTCCTTGCCTTGGCGCTGCCGGAGGGCGCCACCAAGGACCATCCCTTCACCTGCCCAATGGGTCCGCAATCGCCGCCGCTGGAGTCCGTGCCGCTGCCGCCGCTGCTTGTGTCCGTGGCCGAGAACGACCTCATCCGCGACACTAACCTCGAGTACTGCAACGCGCTGCGCGCCGCCGGCAAGGAGGTGGAGGTGCTGATCAACCACGGCATGAGCCACTCCTTCTACCTTAACAAGTACGCCGTCGACATGGACCCCACCACGGGGGAACGAGCCAGAGAGCTGATCGACGCCATCAAGAGCTTCATCCCACGCCACTAAAGTGCAAGAACACATACTGTACTATCGCACGTGCCGATACTTATACATGATGTTCGTTTTCAGCACTCCTACACCACTCATGTCCAGTCTACGTGCGACTGTTTACACCCTACGTTCGTCTAGCTGCTTTAATTCGCTATATTAATTCGTGCCGGTGTAAATGATATATCAACTTAAAAAATAATGAGGTGATACACCTACATACAGTCCTTTACTCCTATGCACCATTGGATGGCACCCACAGGCTGTAGCATGTCTGTCCTTTATTACTTTGTTGGTGTAGTTAGAAATGAAGAATTCACCTCACGTTGCCGCAGGATTTTTTTATAAATGTCTGCAAATGTTGGTCCAATGCAATTGTGCAAGGTGCTATGGTAGTGACTACTGAATAGTTGAGTTATCAGTGGAGTTCATTTTTTTGGTGGCCATGTAAAAAAAAAGTGGATAGCAGACACCACAACTCCTAGTGACGCAAACAAAAGGCGTCTCTAATATATAATTACAGACGTGTCTGACTGAAACACGTCTCAAATATACTGCCCCCAGAAAAAAAACCTTTTGTGGACATATATCAAAGACGCGCGTCTGTGGTATGTTATTGGAACGCATCTATAGCATAAATGTTTACTCACAGACGCGTGAATTAAATCCGCCTAGTCAATACTACGGACCCAAAAAAATGTTTAACTCCAGCTTACCTAGATCCCTTAGGTCCGCCTCCTCTCATCACGTCTCCTCTCCCATTTCGTCTTTGCCCGCCTCCTCTCACTTCCCCTCCGCTACAACTTCTCCCCTTGGAAGACGGCACCGCCTCCCCTGCAAGACTAGCCGGTGCCGCCTCCCTCAACCCAGGTCCAGCCGGCGTCACCTTCTCCACGCTCAAGTGGACAACTCCACCAAGGTCACCAAAGTGCCGAGGCCACCACCACCTGGCCCTCCTTCTCATACTCTTCTCCACCCTCACCGCTGCCACGCCTGAGTGGAGCCAGGGGCCGCCGTGCCACGCACGAGTGGAGCCACCGCTGCTCTCAGCATCAGGTCTGGACAAAGATGGTGAGGCGAGATCCTGGCACACTGGCGACGGTAGTGACGGGATCTCGACAAGGTATCCTCCTGCATGGTGCTCGTCGTTCTCATGGGTAACCCTAGCCCCATCACTTTACCCCCGTCTCCTGTAGTCCTTCATCCTGTCGTGCCTGCGATGCCCCTAACCCTAGCCACCCCCTCATTTTGCAGGGATGAGATCCAGGGGGAAAGTAAGTCACAAACGCCTCTACGGGCAGCGAGGACCTCAAGAACTGGGACACGGAGTTAGCCAAGGTTGACCATTATCTATGCTCTTCGATCTCATCCTGGTTTTAATGCCATGATTTCCCTTGTTGTGGGATGGAGCAGAATAGTTTATTGATATCATGTTGTTGCTAGCTGATTAACAATGATATCATGCTGTTGCTAGTTGATTAACAATACATAACAACTCTTTAAACTTACACCAGTATCAAGTTGCTTGTTTTGGTTTCTACTAGCTATAGTCGGTGATGATTTAGTTCGCAGTGAGATAATTTAACTTACAATTCATACAGATGTTGACATGATTATAGCCCCGTCCAGACATATAATTGACACGTACAGACACATATTTTCCGCTCTTTTAATTTACCAGCGAGAATGAAGCCAAGGATTATTTGCCCGTATAGATATGCTCCCTCCATCCCAAAATAAGTGTTATTCTCGCTCCCCGAGGAGTCAAACTCGTTTAACTTTGACAAAATATATATAAGAAAATATTAATATTTATAATACATAATTAGTATCATTAGATAGATCATTGAATCTATTTTAATAATAAACTTATTTGGAGATACAAATGTTGCTAACATTTTCTATAAATATAGTCAAAGTTAAGAATGTTTGACCAGCACGGAATCTAAAACGACACTTATTTTGGGACGGAGGGAGTATAAGAAAATGCTTGTAGTGGAAGGGAAGAGAAAGTACATAACAAAACATCTAGAAAAAATTAATTAGGTTGCTACTTACAGCAACTGAAACAATTTGGTTAAACTTAGGAAGAGAAACTTTATTCAATATTTCAGCTCTCAGTGAACTTTAAATTTTTAGTTTGGCTTGATTGGAATTTCTCCTGTTGTACTTCCTCCAGACATTTTTGTTTTGCAGTCTGCAACATCATTTAGTTTTTCTGCTCTGTATTTTACTTGTAGGAATCTCAGCACACGTCTAGTCTTAGTCGTTTCTCTTTTTTTGAAACAAACAAGTTGTTTCTCTGATTTAGAGTTGCTTCGACCTTGTTTAGTTCCCAGAATTCTCCCTCAAATTTCACTATGCAAAAAGAAGATTCTCTGTCACATCGAAATGCCGGCACATATATGGAGTACTAAATATAGATAAAATCAAAAACTAATTATACAGTTTTGTTGTACTTTGCGAGACGAACATTTTGAGCCTAATTAGTCAAAGTTTGGATAATTTTTACCAAATACAAACGAAATGCTACAGTACGCATTTATGACGCTACAGTGCATTTGGTGACCACCAATTCGGTGATCTAAACACGGCCTTCCATATTTTTCCGTTTGAGTTCAGTGGCAATCATCAATGCTAGCATTTATATTGCCAGTAGCTGCAGTTCACTGTATCTGTCCTTTGTTAAGGCCATGTTTAGTTTCTAAAAATTTTCAGGATTCCCCGTCACATCAAATGTTTGAACACATCCATGGAGCATTAAATGTAGACGAAAAAAACTAATTACATAGTTTGGTAGAAAACCACGAGATGAATCTTTTGAGCCTAATTAGTCTATGATTGGACACTAATTGACAAATACAAACGAAAGTGCTACAGTAGCCAAAGCCAAAAATTTTCACGAACTAAACACACCCTAAGTTGTGCTATTGGAGGTTCAGAAAGTTCAGAGTTTCCTCTGCTTCAGTTTAGTACTGCAGCCAGACTACAGCAAGCTTTGGGCAACTACTCAGTTCTCTTATTCTGCTCTCATTGTTAATTAATTGGAATTTATAAAATTTTGAGTCCATCTTAGTTTCTGCACTTATTGGCTCATTTATTATAGTAAAAAAAGTTAGTTTTTTAATCAAGTAGACATAGAAATCTTTGTTAGCTTCCTGAAGTTAACAGTAATCGGATCCAACCAGTTGAAATATGAGAAGGGCATCTTGCATATAGAGATTCAACAAGTAGAAAGATTTTGTAGGTTGCTGAATGTCTTCCCTCTGGAGTCTGGAATAGCAAAGTTGGTCCTATCTCATCTTCATTGATAGAAGATATGATTTCTTAGTTTAATCTCAACTCTTGTCCAATGCAACTGATTTGTTGCTTTGTGATCTGCAGGTACCGAGCGAGGTTAAGCCATTAGCTGTACCCAGGGACACAGATTTGGAGTGTTTGTGTCACACATCAGATCTGGACTCCCGATGTCGGGCCAAACGGGCCAAGCAAGGCCCAACGCCGGGCCCTGGTGAAACGTCCTTGATTTCCACGAAGGGAAATCCACAGAAATGAAGTGTAAAATGACGAAACAATCCGTCAATTTACCCATTTCTCAGTGGTACATAAAGTCATACACGATTATCAGAGTACAATAGAAGGTTTTACATGAATTATTCTCTTTGCCACGCAGGGCGGAACACAAACACACTCAGCATCCTGAAACAGTATCTGATGAAAGCAGCAGCGGAAAATGATCTTCTCGAACCATCTTGAGCGCAGAATGAACCCTCTACTCCTCCCAGTCGTCGTCGTCGTAGTCGTACTCGGGCTTCGAGCCTGCCAAAAATCTATCAGTACATTGGGTACTGGCCACGCATCGCCCACCCTACGCTTGCATTGCTTTGTAGAAAGTGGAATGCATTGAGGGAAGTAGAAGAGACCTGTTTAGGTTGTGGGTTCCCTATGCAAGTAGTCAATGTTTTAGTAATATTAGTTTTATCAAGTTTTAACCTATCTCATTCTCACATTCTCCCATCCCATTACACACATCACATCTCATCTCATTCTCTCTCTAGGCGACGAGATTGACTCCCGCTCAGATCTCACCTCAATGGCCAAAGGCCGGAAACCAACACAAAACCCGGGAAAAGGTAGAAAGGACTCCTCTCTCTAATCAAGTGAAGCGTGGATCATGGGAATGTCCATATCCGCGGACGCGGCTATACATATAGATCGGTCCACTCTGCAGAGCGTGTACACCTGGTAATCCACAAGATCACCATCCTTGACGATCCGGCTCGTCTAGGTTGATTCTGACTGCCTCCCAACCGGTACAGTACCACCCTACCATTCAGCCCTGGGCCACCTCGGAGTCCACCGAAACGCTGAGACTGTGAGACGTAGTACCGGGCTCCCAAGGTCACTACGCTGTCTTAGCAGGGTGTGGGTCCCTATGCCCGTACCTCCCTACACTATCACCTTCTAACCTAGTAGTAGTGGTATTGCCTAGTCAGTCGGGTAATCATCCCCCGCCCATCGGGAGCGAGTGGTGTGCACGAAGGTCCCATGGTTCCGGTTCTCAAGACATACCAGTCCTTAGGGGGACCGGACAGGATATCTTCTCGAGGGGATCACCAACTCCCCGTGCCACGATAGCACCTCCACTATGGATAACCAACACCCCGGTCCACCTCTCACATATACCCGCCACAGGTAACTCTCGTAAGGGATGCCCAGGTCACACCCCTCCAGCAAGACTTGCCCCAAAGACTCGTCGTAGGATCCTGCCCGATCGACTCAACCCTTACCACACACCCAAGACACACGCCGAGATCTCCCCAGTTCATTACTCAGTTTACCAAAACCTCGGCACTACGTGCCTTAAACATATACGCCTATCACTCACCGGCATCACATCACAGATATAATGCGAGTAAGAATAAAAGCAATAATATGTAACATGCGAGCATCTAGCCTAACAGTAGGGTGTGCAGGAGTAAGGTTGCAACAAGATATAAGGCTCAAAGTATATCTACCATGCAACCTAACATTATATTATTGCATAAAAGATAAAGCACTAGTAGTTCTAGTTATGGCATGCATAATAGGATCTATGAGATTGGGTGGGGCGTGGCACCTGGCAGGTCGTCACCCAAGTCCTCGCTGTAGTCGGGGTCGTACTCCTCAGTCAGCAGGTCCTCCGGCTCTATTAAACGTAACATATGGTCACGTGAGCGACTCCTATAGAGGTGCACAAAGAAGCAACAAAAATTCAAAAGATCCAAATGCACTCAAACACAAGCCTATGACATAGAGCTCATTTTTATAAAAATTTGAACACTGGTTTGGTATTATTCTGAGTTAAAATGAATTAGTTATGAATTTTCAAAGATTAAATGAATTTCTAAAAAAGGAAAAGAAAAGAAAAGAAAAGGAACTAGAAATTCCAGGCAGTGACACGTGGCAGCATCCGATTGGCCAGAACGGAGTGAGTCACTGACAGGTGGGTCCGTTGACCAGTCAACGGTCGATGGTCAACTTTGACCGGGTCGAGACCGGGCTTTGGCGGGTCGTGCCAGGGCTGGATACGGGCCGGGCCGGGCTGGACATGTGGTAGCTCCCCGTGATGCCACGTTGCGCTGTGGATTCGAAATGGGCTCCAGTCTTTTGTAGGCGTGGCTCACGGTGAACTTGACCATGCGGTTCACGGGTGTACGTGGGGTCTACGGTGGACCACGCTCTCCTTCTCTTTCTCCCCCTTGGTTCATGGTGCACACGGTGCACCAAACCGCTGTCCCAGCTCCTTCCCTTGCTTCCTCGTGCGGTGACGCTCCCGCCGGCGGCGAGCGGCCGTTCTCAAGCCACGGCGGCTCCCCAACGGCGCTCTAGGGCTCAACTGAGCCATTAGTACATGGCGAACTCGATGGTGCAGGGAACTCGGTGGTTTGGCGCCTCCAGCGAGGGTTTCCATGGCGGCGGGCGGCGCTCCGACGCCTCCTCCGCTCGGTGAAAAATCGCCAAACGGCATCGTGCCCCACTGCCCTCGATTGCGAGCGACGTTCTCCACCAAGGCGAACTGTATGCGCCCACCTTTTCTCTAATCTACTGACTTGATGCAACGGAAACGTGACGTCGCCATGACGGTCATGGCCATGGCGCCTGTGCACGGAGCGCGTGTGCGTTGCGATTGTTCCCGAGCTGGTACGGCTCCGCAAGGCTGTGCCATTCTCGTGCGCGTGCACGTGCGTGTGGGTTGACCTGGATGGTGTCCAGGCTACGACTTTGATCTTTCCCGGTGTGGGAACGATCGCGGTGGTGCCGGCGTGTGCATGGTGGCGAGCATGGTAGGCGAGGATACGGCGAGACGTGGATCACCTTGGGCTCGTGGTGGCTGGGTGACGGTGCGGTGGCGAGTTGAAGCAGTGAAGAACGGTGGCCGTGCAGTGCAGACCAGTGGTGGAGAGGAGGAAGTCCGGCGTCTTCTCCTTCTCCGGTGAGTTCGGACGATGGCGTCGGCTTCTCCTCGTTCCTCATCCCTTTCCTTCCTTCCTTCTCCTCTTTTTCTCCCCTCTTTCTTGCGGTGTAGGGCGGCAATGGTGCCACCAGTGCGGCGGCTCGGGGGTGTGAAAGGCTAGGGTAGCAGAGAGGCTCTGCTTTTATAGCCGAGCTTGGCTATGGCGGGCGAACGGTGGATGCGGCAGCGGTGACGCGTGGAGAAGATCAAAGGGTGCTGCGGTAGGGTTTTGGGGCGCGACACGATCACAATGGCATCGTGGCGCGCCCGATTTCGCACAACGGCTGGCCTGGCACCGTACAGTGGCGTCAGGGTGCGGTTGCGGGCGTGGCCATGGCGGTATCGCGTGGTGCGTGAAGGGGCAGAGCCCGCGTGCGATTGACCGAGAGAGCGCGCTCGCGTAGCTGGCACAGTGCCTTGGCGCGCAAAGCGGTAGCGGGGATAGGGGGATCTTTCCCACGCCGATTTCGTGACCCTGCCTCCCCTCCTTCTCCGCTCCGGGCGAACAGAGGACAATGGAGATGAGGGGAAGACGATGACTCGCGGGACCCGTTCGTCAGCAAGCGAGAAAGAAGAGGGTGTGAAGTCCTCTGGCGCCTTGCGAAGGGCGACGTGGGCCGAGGCGGCCGTGGCCTTTCTGGGCCGGCCCAACTTGCGGCAAGCGTGTGTGTGCGCGAGGCCACGGGCGTGATGCAGGCCGGGCCAGGCTGGTTTGAGTGGCTGGGCCGGGAAGGAATTTTTCCTTTACAACTTTTTTTTGGCTTTTTCTATTTGTATTTTCTTTATTCCAACTAAGCCAAAACTCTTGTATGCAAACACGCCTGTTTTCACCACTTAGGTATTCCAGTGGGGCCCACTAGAAGTATTTTAGGGTTTCAACTATTTGCCAAGGTTATATTTACATATTTATTTAATTTAAGCAAATTCATTAAATAAATGTTATTGCTTTTAATTAACAATACAAAGAACATAAGAATCAACTCATGAATATTTAATTAAATGCAAAAATATAAATATCTACTTTAGGGTCTACTGGTGCAACTAGGTAGTAGTTTTCCTACATGTCACCCACCAAATATAGGTTGTTTTTAGCAAAAATTTTGTAGTTGTAATTTTTGGTTTGTGAAATTTCTGGGTTGTTACACCTGGCCTGCCCCAGCCTCACCCTACGCGGGGGTGCGGGTGCGGGCGCCACCGCCCCTCAGTTCCCTCCCGACTAGGAGAATCCAGAATAAATGGAAAGTGTGGATAAAATTAGAAAAATAAATTGGAAAATCATTTAGGACATAAGATTGAGTTTGTTTAGGAAATGGACTGGTTTGCTTAGAAAGTAGAAGTCCAGATCTATAAGGATTCTATATAGAGGTTATTTGAAGGTTAAGCCTATGTTGCTTAGGGGTCAAGTCTCCTATGACTACAAATAGAAAGATGATGTAACCTTTTAATATTAAGCAAAAAAAGGGCCTAGTGCCTTTCTACTTCTCCCTCTCCCTTCTAAGACTCCCTTTGAGATACCATCTTTGCATCTGAATGTCACATGTGTGTTTGTATGATCTGTGTGTGTTTTTCCTGTAATGTTTATTGGTGCTACTTCATGTATATTCGAGTGCTAATTAGCAATTGACTACTATGAATAATTTGACGTGTCATCTGATGAATATAAGGCCCTTGCATTGTATTTTTTTTGTTTTTTCAATTCATCATAACCGACGCGTATAGACAAAATGCGTCTGTGGTGACCGCTCAGCATAGACGCGTATAGGCAAAACACGTCTATGATAAGGAGTTATCACAAATGTGTTTTATCTGTATACTCATCTGTGGTTGGGTTATCATAAACGTGTTTTGCCTATACCCATCTGCGAATGTATTTATTACAAACGCATATTTATGCAGCTGTGATTTGCGATAATCACAGACGCCTTATGGGAGGTGTGTGAAACCGTGTCTGTGACCTGAGTTAAGCCGCGTCTCTGATATGATTTTTTTTACATAGTTATTCCACTCGTTTTTTTGCAAGGAAACAGCTTATTCCTTGACCTGACTGGGCGGAGACTAGCTAACAACTAAAGTGCTCTCTAGTTCTCGCCCTGTCAGAATCCCCAGTTCATACTCGGAAAGGCACTTCGCTGCCCCCACCTGCTCGGAAATTTGTGTCGGCTTAGGCCCTGTTTCGTTTGCACATGTTAAAGTTTAACTCCCATCACATCAATGTTGCGGCAAATGTATGAAGTACTAAATGTAGACTAATTACGTGCATGTCGACACAGATTAGGAGTAATTTACGAGACGAATCTATTAAGCCTAATTAATCTAAAATTAAATTTTTTTTGTCAAATAAGACGAAAGTGCTACCGTATTTGTTAAATTTAACACCTCTAACAAACATGTCCTTATATTTGTGTTACCAACTGCAGCAGGTTCAGTCTAGCCGGTCCACACGTACGGCACGCGGGTTCTCCGGCCCGGCGTCGCGCTGCTCTTCTCACGCACTTGGTCGCACCGACGACCGACGTCGCGAACCCGCAATTCTGATCGAAATCGCCCAGCCATTCCCTGTGAAAGTTCCCTGCGAAGGAGCGGGAAGCACAACCACAATTCACACACGACCTCCTGGCCTCTCGAGTCATCTCGACCGCTGCCTATAAAACCCGGCTCCCGCATCGCTCTGTGCAATCAAATCCAACCACTGCACACGTCGTGTCTTGCGTGCTCATACAACGCCGCCCGCACTTCGCCCCCAGTGCACAGCACACTACCCCAGCAACACCGATGGCTGCCCCTGCCAATGCCCAGCAGCAGCCGCAGGTGCAACTGGCTGGTGGCCGCAAGGTGGTGGACGAGGTTTCCGGCTGGCTGCGCGTGCTGGACGACGGCAGCGTCGACCGCACGTGGACCGGCCCGCCGGAGGCCCTCCCGCTGATGGAGCCAGTGGCGCCGTACGCGGTGCCACGAGACGGGCACACGCTCCACGACCTGCCCGGGGAGCCGAACCTACGCGTGTACCTCCCCGAGGCGAAGGCGGAGGCCGGCGCGCGCCTGCCCGTCATCCTGCACCTCCACGGCGGCGGCTTCTGCATCTCCCACCCGTCCTGGCTCATGTACCACCACTTCTACGCGCGCCTCGCGTGCGCCGTCCCCGCCGTGGTGGTCGCCGTCGAGCTCCCGCTCGCGCCCGAGCGCCGCCTGCCCGCGCACGTCGACACCGGCGTCACCGCGCTCCGCAGGCTCCGCTCCATCGCGCTGTCCGAGGACGGCGCCCTCGACGACCCGGCGGCCGCGCTCCTCCGTGAGGCGGCCGACGTGTCCCGGGTGTTCCTCATCGGGGACAGCTCGGGCGGCAACCTCGTCCACCTCGTCGCCGCGCGCGTGGGACAGGAAGCAGACGCGGGCAGTTGGGCTCCCCTCCGCGTCGCTGGCGGCATCCCGATCCACCCAGGGTTCGTGCGCGCCACGCGGAGCCGGTCGGAGCTGGAGACGAAGGCGGACTCGGTGTTCTTCACGCTGGACATGCTGGACAAGTTCCTCGCCCTCGGGCTGCCGGAGGGTGCGACCAAGGACCACCCCTTCACATGCCCGATGGGTCCGCAGGCGCCGCCGCTGGAATCCGTCCCTCTGCCGCCGCTGCTTGTGTCCGTGGCCGAGAACGACCTCATCCGCGACACTAACCTCGAGTACTGCAACGCGCTGCGCGCCGCCGGCAAGGAGGTGGAGGTGCTGATCAACCACGGCATGAGCCACTCCTTCTATCTTAACAAGTACGCCGTCGACATGGACCCCACCACTGGGGAACGAGCCCAAGAGCTCATCGACGCCATCAAGAGCTTCATCTCACGCCACTGAAGTGCAAGAACACATACTACCGCACGTGCCAATACAGATCATATCATAATATATGTGGCTACATGATGTTCGTTTTCAGCACTCCTACACCACTCTTGTAACACGTGCGAGTGTTTACACCCATATATGTTCGTCTAGCTGCTTCGATTCACTATATCAATTCGTGCCGGTGGAAATGAAAATGATATATCAACTTCAATAATAATGAGGTGATACACCTACATACAGTCCTTTGCACCATTGGATGGCACCCACACGCTGTAGTATGTCTGCTATCGTGATTTGTAGTGATGCATTTCCTAATTTCATTCAAAAGTTTATGAGAAGTGCTCCAATACCCTTTTTCTAAATATTGCGCGGATCTCAGAGCAGGCCATCAAATTAATGAATTTTTTTATTATTTTTCAACTGTATATCCCGCATAAGCCCCGTTCATTCAAGACCAGTCCATGCTTAGCCCAAACCCAAGTCGATATCATCCATCTGAGGCTGGATAATGAGCCGGCTCGGCTCGGCTCGTTATGGCTCGTTAGGATAACGAGCTAGCTCAGCTCGGCTCGTTATCCTAACGAGCCAGAAAGCCAGCTCGGCTCGTTAAAAGCTTGAGCTGGCTCGTTAGGTTCGCGAGCCAGTTATAAAAAATATACAAAATTTAATATTTACATTTATCAAAAGCTTAAAAATATTAATAATACAAAAATAATATATCCAATAGCTTTAAATTAAATAAAATACTCGTATGAGCTAACATATCAACTATTTGCAGAGTGCAAGACATGAAGTAATACAAACATAATATAAGTTGTGATGACTTTTTTTCCTAAAACTATGACTCGTTTGGCTCGCGAGCTAGCTCGAGTTGGCTCGTTATAGCTAACGAGCTAAAATCTTGACTCGGCTCAACTCATTATGGTAACAAGCCGAGCTTCGTTTGGCTCGCGAGCTAGCTCGAGTTGGCTCGTTATAGCTAACGAGCTAAAATCTTGACTCGGCTCAACTCATTATGGTAACAAGCCGAACCAAACCGAGCGAGCTAACGACCTTCGAGTTTTTCGTCCAGCCTTACATCCATCGGGAGTTTTGCGTCCAGCCTTACATCCATCGGACCATGACCGATCCCCTTCCTTCCTAATCTGTTCGTCTCTTTCGTTTGCGTGCAAGCTGGCAAAGGAGCATACCTCTACGGCTGCTCATCCATTGGAGGATTTTTTTTATATATATTACGTCTCCCATTGATGTGTCGTGCGGCAGTTCCTCACGTCTACTCTTCTCAAATAAGTGTCGATATGCTCTTTTAAGTTTCACTAGGTTTGTACAAAAAAAATATTAGTAATATTTAGGCCATCAGTGTGACTTCATTTTACTGTTTTTAAGACTCATACGTTAGAAACAGTGTAAACAAGTTTTATCCCCAACCCATTTCATCTCATTAAATGTTTTCATCTCTCTTTTTATTTATAGTATGCCACATCAGCTTATTTAATACCCTTTAAACTCTCATGAAACTGTTAATGAGACCGGCCTTATATCTTCAAATAAGTTTATTATACAAATATATTCAACAATCTATATAATGATATTAAATAATTATGGACTATAAATAACAATATTTTCTTATTTACATTTTATCAAAGTTAAAAGTGCTTCCTCGAAAAACAAGAACAACGCTTCTTTCGGGAGTGAGGGAGCAGTGACTTATGACATTGCGTGAGGAAGAGGCGCGGACCTCCTCACGCCAGCGACAAAGCCAGCGGGAGGCTACCCGGGCTCCAGCCCCCCTTACGGCCATGATTTTCATGGAGCCCGGGCTAAGCCCCCCTACCACCATGAGGAGGAAGAAGAATGAAAGGAGAGGCTGGAGGAAGAAGAAGAGGAAGCCAGCCCTCCCTAACGCCATTCCTGGCTTCATCGCTGCCTCACGCGAACTTTACTTGTGTGCCTCCCAACTCTCGTACAACATGATGATCTGCGGTCTCCGTCCAAAATTGCCAGACCTCATGAAAATAAATTGAATCAGCATTGAATGATTAGCAACAAGCAATCCGGTGCCCGTACGAGAAGGGCGGAGGAAGTGGCGCGTCCCGGTGGACTGATCTGCTCCTTGCCGTACCTCATATAAACGAATCACAGGGCTAGTTCTCGGACGTCCGGTCCTAGGCCCGCATCTGGACGCAGCTTCGACACCTGCAACCACTTCGTATAGGATGCCCTCATGCTTACATCAGATCCCGTGCCAGCAAATCGCGTTTAGCCACCCGCGACCGATCCCACACCAGTGACTGCGCCTGACCATTCATGACTCGATCCCCATTCCGGTTGCGCCCTAGGCGTCAAGCCCACCGCGCTTCTTCCCCAGCCACGCCACGCTGTGCTCCTTCCCTTACCGCAGCGCCATCCCTGTCGCGCCCCCAACCTCTGCCATGCTCTGTCTCGGCTACGCCCTTTCCCCCGTCCTAACATCTCATCTTCTTTGCAACATTCGTCCGATCGTTGCAACATATGCAGTGTACTATTGAAACATATTTGTATAGTCATTGCAACATCTAGATGAAACACATAAAATATGAATCTGGAACAACTGAAACATTTGGAACACATATTTGCAACATTCGTCTAAAACAGATTAAACATGTGGAACATACACTTGAAACATATGTGTGTAGCCCTTGCAACATATGCAACATCAGATCCTTTTGCAACATTAAAATGAAACACATGAAATATACAGATGAAACACATGAAACATACAGATGAGACGCGTGAAACATACATATGAAATAAACGAAACACTTGAAACATATACTTAGCTATTGCAACATACGCAGTATATAGATGAAACACTTGAAAATAACTTCTGAAACACACCTAAAACAAAACATGGTGCCGCCGGCAGCCATGGCCTACCTAATAGGGAACTGCGGTAGCCAACAAGTGGCGCTCGGGTGTAGTAGAGAGGGAGGATGGTAGCAGACAAGTGGTTGAGCGTGGTGAAGAACGCTACACCGGAGCGGTCGCTGTGGACCACACTGCGTTGGCTCGAAGAACTCGACAGCGAGTGGTGAGTGGCGGTGGGGAGACAGGAAAGCAAGCAGCGGCGCTCGAGCAGCGCAGTCATGAGGGAGCAAGCCGCGGCGATGCTGGCACGGAGAGTTGGTTTGAGAATGGATGGAAAAACAGCGGCGATTTGAGAAGAAGGTGAGAGTGACGATTTTTTATTTTTATTTCTATGCTGATGGCAATGTTGTCTGTTGGGCCGTTTGGGCATCGAGGCCTACCAACGCGCATCCGGACGAAATGGACGCCCTGCCAACAGCATTATCGATAAAGAAACGCATAGATAGGCATGGGCTAGGCTTGAATCGGCAGGGCCATGCAGGACGTGAAAATATTTAGAAAGATATTTAACTAATTAGATGGATGCGTTGAGATCTGCATAATTTTTTTAGAAAGGGCAGTACCGGAGCACTTCAAAGTTTATATGTATTGCATAGTTGAGACTCAATAGTCAATACAATATGTTTGCGTAAATGTCGGTGTTGTTAGAACTAGAAAAAGTCACCGCACATTGCCTCGGGAATTTAGATAGGTATTGAAAATGTCTGCAAATTTTGGTCCAATGCAATTGTGCAAGGTGGTATGGTAGTGACTACTGAATAGTTGAGTTGTCACTGGACTTTTTTTTTGGGTGATTCAACAGTCAGCCAATTGTTGTTGCCTTCTGCAAGATTAGCCGAGATCTCTCTCTCTTTGAGACCAAAAGCCCCATCACTTACCACCAGATAATATCTATACCTCCTATAAAGCAAAGACCCACTAGCCTATTTCTCTGGCTTCTCATTGGGCCACATCAGCAAAATGATGTCATCCGCCCACTAAGTGACGTCATCCGCCCACTAAGCCTCATTTATCTTCCACTAGCTATTTCTTTTGAAATAGAAAAAAAGTCGTAGCACCTAAACCAAGTATCGTAATTAAAATCCAATTGCACCATGGTGTTCCTCGCAATAAACTCTTCAAAACAAGACCCCACATGGATATATTTCGATTACTTTTTGCAAACATTTAAACGGCTGTTCCTAAAAAAACCTAGCAAAACTGTTGTTTCTAAGCAAAAACCTAGCAAAACTGCATATCACATGGATTACATGTGGTCCTCCGAAACATGCATGATTTTGTGAAGGAAAACTCCTAGAACTTTTGGGAGGGGGGATGGCCCTCAGGTATAGTAGGGGTGAGGGGTGAGGGTGGATGAGGTTAGCCTCCCGTATTGGCCGATCCTATAGGTTATTGACCGTGTTTTCTTTGATAACTGTTTCTAAGCAAAAGTCCGTTTCTAAGAAAAACCTAGCAAAACTACATATCACATGGATTACATGTGGTCTTCCGAAACATGCATGATTTTATGAAGGAAAACTCCTAGAACTTTTGGGAGGGGGATGACCCTCAGGTATAGTAGGGGTGAGGGGTTCCGGTGGATGAGATTAGCCTCCCGTACTGGCCGATCCTATAGGTTAGTGACCGTATTTTCTTTGATAATTGTTTCTAAGCAAAAGTCCGTTTCTAAGCAAAAAAAACTAGCAAAACTACATATCACATGGATTATATGTGGTCCTCCGAAACATGCATGATTTTGTGAAGGAAAACTCTTAGAACTTTTGGGAGGGGGATGACCCTCAGGTATAGTAGGGGTGAGGGGTGAGGGTGGATGAGATTAGTCTCCCGTACTGGTCGATCCTATAGGTTAGTGACCGTGTTTTCTTTGATATGGTTTTTGTTGTCTTTAGTTACACCTTTAACAAAAAAACTAAATGTGTTCTCTGCTTATATCGCATATATACTTATGTATTATACACCAACGAGATTCCTTCTACATCCTATTTCTCCTAACTCAATTCAAATTACTCTTGCATTCCCGCGGCAACGCGCGGGGAATTCACCTAGTTTCATAAGAAAGGAAGTGCGTCATATACCCATTTCAAATGTGTAAAGAAATTATAGAGTGAATATATAATAGAGTCAAATCGGCAGCCGGTATTTAGAATAACTCACAACTCCCAACAAAGTAGGTTTGGCATGAATTGGAGAGACTTCTACGATCCTATTAGGAGAACATGAAAAATTCACGGCCATCAATAGTATTGAGAGAGTTTAAATGGACATAGCAGCAGGTGCCAATTGAAGCAGCCGCTGATGGCCACCAAACTTTGATGTAGGTGGTCACCAGACCTGCTCCATGGTTGTCACGGTCCGAGTCAAGGGCCCAGAACGACGCACCAAGAGTAAACGAGCCAGGAAGCCCAACCCGCGAGTCTCCGGGCCGGATTGGAAGAAGTAAACAGGCCAAGCCCAGCTGTGTCTGGTGTATCGCTGTGAGATAGCTGTAAACGTCTATATGAGCGTGGGGAGGAAATCGAATTGGATTTGTCTTGGTTGGCGACGAGCTGTGGCTCGAGATCGCCGGCGTCCTCTGATTCCACCATTACTTGTATCCAGATATTGCATTCTAATAGAACTCATAGTAGTCCACCATATCCACTTGTGTTGCTTAGTATCGTTACATTTGGTATCGGATTCATATCAATTCCGGGAGTTTTGGAGTTCGTCACCTC
Source organism: Saccharum hybrid cultivar R570 (assembly GCA_038087645.1). Lineage (NCBI taxonomy): Eukaryota > Viridiplantae > Streptophyta > Magnoliopsida > Poales > Poaceae > Saccharum > Saccharum hybrid cultivar. The sequence goes on from JAQSUU010000496.1 coordinate 24,886,882, forward strand.
GATCGCATCTGTAATCCCCGTCGGCAGAATTGCGTGATCCGCTTCGGTGTCAATTGCGTGTATTCATAGATCCAATCCGAGGTCTGACGGGTCGGCGTCGAAATCCTGGCTCACAACCATCGCACTCGCCTCCAAGTCACCATGAAGGTAGAGGACCAACTCACTCTAAGACCTCTGACGGCTATGCATGTACACCAGATAACTTAAAAAGATCTGTCGGGTGCTCTCGCAGGACCCCGATTCAACTACGTTTGATAACTCATACCAGAATCAACAAAGGAGTAACTACAATATTACAACATTTGTTACAAAGCTTTACATCAGAGTGCGGAAGAATAACAACAATAAATTTATAAATCATGATTAAGTTAACTTTTTACAAACTTAACTTGTATTGCGGAAGTCGAGTAGAACCATAGAAGCTAACTTAGGAGAAGATAACCAGATCACGTCGAGCCCACCGACATGACCTAATTAGTAGCACCAGTCAGCACTTGCAACAAGGGTTTAACAAACTCTGAGTACTTGAGGGTACTCAACAAGACTTACCCGACTAAGAAAAAGATTCCAAGGGCATGCTAGCTTTAGGGAATCAAGGTACGGGTATTTAGGAATCAAAATTATTTTGCAGAAAAGCTTACTAGAGTAAGTCCTTGCTTTCAACATTTTATTTTTATCATTGATGGTTCATTAAGCAATTCTAAGTGATCCTAATCTAGATCAAAATGATTTTCATCAAGATCCTTCCTTATTCTTTCTTCCAATTCCAGTTCTTAACTACGATGTTGGTGCAAGGTCAAGACTCCTTTCTCGTGGAGTAACGACGATTCGAACCGCTTGATTTACCCAGCTGGGGCTTCCTAACCACACGACATATGTAGAACCAAATCTTGCATGTATCAACTCTTACTCGGGTCATCCAAAACTAGAACGTGTCCATCGCCATCCGAGAAGACAGTACTCCTCGAACCCGGCCCAATTCTAGCCCCGAGGGTACATGCTACTCTCGCCATCTCTCCACTCCCAGTGCGATGTTAGACGTTCTCGTGATGGACTAGCCGAAGTAAGGCTTACCCAACAGGGGTATGTGGCTAGTACTATTAAAAACTCCTTGGCTCGAGGGTCAACAACGTACGGTCCTTAACTGACAAGGCGAAAACACTACATTGAGACTCATTTCCCAGTACAAGTTAGCAGTGGCCAAACCACCCGCCCGATCTTCAAGCTCATTCTTATAATTCAATATCAACAAGATATGCCATCATGGGGCCATTTAAAACATTTTATTTTAAAATCCTAACTTAATAAGCATGGCGAAGCATAACTACACATTTTCCAATAAAAACAGGTACCAAGGGTGATATCATAATAATCAAGGATAATAATGCATCAATTGTGTTATCACTCAAATCCTAGTTACTGAATGCAATAAACCATAGTACCAGTGATAAAGATTTGTAAAACTCAAGGAAGGGTTTAAATGCACCGGGGCTTGCCTACGTTGCAGCGGTGGTTAGTTCTCGTAGAAGTCAAGTTTGACACTAGCACCATGGGTAGACGACACCTTTCCGAAGATTGATCAACACCAACCTCGTCAACACTTGTTCAACATGAAGCTTCTCATTATCGTAATCACTACACGTAATACATGGTGCATGCTTAGCATGATGAAATGTATGCCACAATGCGTGATGCATGATGATGAACAAGGCATATCATACAAGAGACATTTAGAAAGGATAAACATTAGTTATCTACTTGAGTATAACTTTCCTTCGCGGTACAGTTGCAATCCAACAAAACTATTAAACAACTTCAATCGCATTAAGATGTTGTTAAGAAAACTACTTAACTTTACTTTTTACCCAAGAGGTTGCATCTAAAAAGCAAGTAAGTCTATCACAAGACCACTAATTACTTGCACAAGAAATCATTAACCAATAATGATCTATGTTAAACACATTAATTATCATTAACAAATCCTAGTTAACAAGTTAATCATAAACTCAAACAATTAATTAAAATGCCAAGGGTCATTATATGTTAATGACCCAAGGTCATCACTCAATCCCAAAATCACTCCAACCCTAGATTATGATTTACTCTAATCATATAAGCATAATAAATAAAAGGCATGAAATAAAGTATATAATTAAATGTTATCAAAATAGTACCAATATTTTTGTGAAGGTATATCTTACCATGCAAAGCATACTCACAAAGTTTCAAGATTTTTGGATACTTATTTTAATCACTAAAATTCATGGAAGTAGCGTTTATCAATTAATTGAGCTAATTTTCAAGCATATTAAAAGTACTGAAAATTACCATTTCATATTTTTTTCATGAAATATCACATCATGAACAAGTTACACATCAATTTTCATAATTTTATCATGCTTCCATAATTAGTTATGAAAATAACAAATATCATCAATTATGGAAATTAACAAATCACAGAAAAAGGAAAAAGAGCCTCGGGTCCGGAGTGACCCAACTCGGCCTGGTCCAGCGGGGAGGCCAGCCCAGGCGCGGAGGTGCATGCGTGGCCCAGTAGCGAAGGTGGCTCGGCATTTTGCAAAAAGGCCCCTACGTATACATAAATCAATCCGTAGTACACAAGCACTATTCACTTGAGTCTCAGATCTCTCACCTAGCACCCTCACCTTTCTCTTAAATACGTTTTCCTGTCCTTGTCTTCTTCATAGAGCAGAGCATGCGGTGGGGGAAAACCGGTCGGCGTCGATTCGGCCTAGCTGGGCTCGCTGGCGATGCGATGATGGCTCGGGGGGGCGCGGTGGCTCCGTGCGCAACCAGGTGGGGCGCGTCTTTCCCGGAGGTAGCCCACGGTGGCATGGCCGCGCGTGGCCATGGTAGAGACACCGCACGGCTGCACGGTGTGCCATGGTGGTGTCGAATGACGGCGGTCGTGCCACGGTGGTGGTGGCACGGCGAGGGTGGCCTGAGCGGCATCGGGCGTCCATGACGTACCCACGGCCAGGACCACCCCTGTGCCAGAATAGGGCGTAGCGGCCTGGCCACATGCGTGCAACGCGGCGGCGGCCCGAGCAGGGGCCACGGTAGCTCCTGCCGATGCGGGCTTTGATGAGCATATGCGGGGCACCGAAGGGAGTGATACGAAGGTGGTGGTGGTGCCGGCTAGGCGCGGGGCATCCGGATAAGCAGGGATGACAGTGGCCACGAAGCTTGGCGATGGCCATGGTGGCGGTGGCACAGCCGGTGGCTACGGCGGGCGCTCGGCTCGGCAGAGGCAAAGAGAGGGAGGGAGAGTGCGCGAGAGAGAAGCAGCGAGGAGCGGCTTGGCGCCTTTTGTAGGCAAAGATGGCGCGGCATGGGCGCGGGATGCACGGCGTCAGTAATGTGCCCGGGCGGCGCCGTGGCCAAATTGATCACGATGACCACGTGCAAGGTAGGGACAATGGCCATGTGCTCCTCTATGAACCATTGTGTAGCACATTCCAGTTAGAACTAGGCCAAGACCACTATATAAAGGATCTTCCTCCCACCTCATTCTCCCCTTCTCATTAAGGTACTATAGTCATTAGTCACATGGATCAAGAGATAAACAACACCAAAAATTGCAGTGCCAAAGCGTTTACAGCGATAAAGAAACTTTACACTTGATGATCAAAACGAAGTCCAACTAAACCCAAACTTTGCCTGACCTTTCACCTCGGCCTAAGCTCCAACTCTTATTTTTGGATCAAACCAAGTTGTTTAACGAAAACTCAAGAACGTGACATGCCAACATATCAACATCATTGCCCTCTAATCCCAGAACATTTTGAAGGCTTAAAATAGCATCACACTTGTGAAATTTCAAAATTACTTCTGATTTTGCATTGAAACACAAAAATCTCCAAAAACAAAAGTTGCTCAAAATTTTGAACCCTGCAACTTTGCTTTTGTGACCAAACTCAGATTTTGAATAATTTTTGAAATTTGGATTTGAATTCAAAAGGGGACAAAAGTAGGGTTTCTATAAATTCAAAATTACTTCAAATTTTTAAATATAACTTAAAAATATGTAAAAAGAGAAAATGTATAACTTTTGAATATCTACAACTTTCATAATTGGGCCATCACCCAATTATGCCTACTTTTTGAAATTGAGTTGAAATTCAAATTTGGGGTTTGAATCTTTTCAATTTTATTCAAAATTTTACTTTGAAACTTTGAAAACTCAAAACACCAAAGTTGTACATCTAGGTAAGACCTACAACTTTTCTTTTTAAACTATTTTCAAATTCTACCTCCATTTTGAAATTGGAATAGGGAAATAAAAATGGGTCAAATTTGAGATTTGCTTCTTTTCAAAATTACTCCAAAGTTTACACTAAAACTTTGAAAACTCAAAACACCAAACTTGTAGCCCTTGAAAATATCTACAAACTTGGTTTTAAACTTTTTTCCCAAATTTTGCTTAGATTTTGAATTACACAAAAAGGGGTAAAACGAGGTTTTCCGGAATTCAAGGTTTTGAATTCAATTGATTATTCTTTTTAACTAAATCATGATTAATTATTTATCCCTATTAAAACCTTATTTCCTGAGGTAAGCAACATGGCATTTTAACATATTAAGCATACTTGTAAAACAACATATCAAAATACTATTGAAACATGTGAAACATGTATATGAAACATGAAACATTCTAAAGCTATACTTGAAACATTTCCTTGCAACATAAATAGGGTATTTGAAACATGTGCAACATATAAACCTTACATGGGAAACATTGCTCAAACAACCCATTACATGCAACATATGCAACATGACTAAAGTAACATGTGCAACATGAATGCATTTATGGCATGCCATTTGATGTTTATGCTTGATGATGCTTCATTATCATGTTTTAATTGTTCCTTAACATCTGGGATGTTACACGGATCTCCGCTCCTGCGTCGACTCTCCGTTGCCGAGCTGTGTTCTGCCTTGTCTAAGCTGAAGGATGTCGCTGAGGACGGCCACGTCTTCACCAAGTCGTTGGGGTCCGCTCATCTGGACCCGTCCCCGTCGCGGGCAGCGCAAGGGCTGTTAGGCCACAACATCGAATCCAGTCACTGGGGTCTGGTTCGGGGGGTGATGTGACCCTCGAACCACCTCCGTCAAAGGTGAGCCCCACACACCTCCCACCTCGCCTCATAGTCCTCATGCTCATCATTTCAATTCCTGTTGCCACCATAGCAATTTCAATCAAAATTTGCCACATCAGGAATTTCCTAAGTTCTCTAGTTCCAATCCAAAACTCTGAATCAAACAGTGTGAATCTTACTTTGATCTCTATGATATTTCACCTAGTAATTGGGTTAAGCTAGCTACTATTAACTTCACCGGTATTGCTGCCTTTTGGATGCAAACCATCGAGCTTAACCTACGTAAATGCCCATGGGATATTCTCTGTCAAAATGTTGTTGATCGTTACGAGTGAGATCAGTTCAATCATTTCATTAGACAATTCTTCCATGTTAAGCAATCTGGCTGTCCTTGAATATATCACAGTGTTTGATGAACTCATGCATCAGTTGCTAGGAGTGGAAGTGGTTTCCTACGCACCTGGAGAAGTGGAAGCGCTAGGGGCGTTGGGAGAAAGAGGTAGGCGGCGGTCCTATGGTGGGAGGCAAGCGACAGACGAAAAGCATGCTACGGTGTGAGAGATGCCTATCTCCACCCCCAACCGAGCTTGTAGGACTAGGAAAACTATTGAGAAGATGAAGCAGGCCTGAGAGCGATGAGGCAGCCATAGCCCCATCTCCAATGTTGCACCGCGCGTCATTGCCGCCTCTGTCCCCGCCCCCGCGTCTTCCATTGTCACTGCCCTAACCCCTTTTGCCCACCCCGTTGCCCGACCTCCACCTAGCCTGTCGCACAAACTCCACCCTATATCCTTGCCACTGGCGACCATGGGCATGCGCATCTCCTAGCAATGACCTATCCCTCAAACCGCATGCATTAGCCGTAAATTTGATTTCTCCATCTGGAGGTCAGTCTTTCCACTAGGGGATTTGTGATGAGGCACTATGTCCTGCAGTGATTCATGGAGGTGCATCACCATTCCCAACTGAAGTTAGAAGCTACAAATCTCCTGATTTTGTGATGAGGCACTATGTCCTTCCTGATTTTGCCCATGAGCTACATTTACTCTTTGGAGTCAACTAGGCTCCTCCAAATCTGGGACCGGAGGTCAGTGAGGATCCACTGGTACAAGACCTCCTTCAATGACCTTTGCTCCAAAAAACTAGGAGGATCAATCTGCTACTGCTTCATTCAAAGTGTCCACTGACAGTTTTGGCAATAATACAATGGAAGCAAGGAGGAAGCACATATATGAAGAGAAAAAAAGAAAAAGAGTGGAGCCCAAGCCTACAAGCAAGCAACAATTAAGCCAAACCAAGCAGACAGAGTAAAGAAATGTATCCTCTTCTCAGATCTTTCACCCTCACCATCTGGTCACTGAGTCAGCCATAAAGACAAGGTAATTTCTTGAAGCAACCATTTCAATTTTCAAGAGCTATAATACAAAGGGCGAATTGAGCCTAGCTCGGTTGGTTAGGTTCCTTGTGGTGGAACCTACCTATCTGGGTTCAAGTCCTCGACTTGGCATGGATACTCGTATTTTTCTGGATTTATTCCAGAATTTAACAACACTGCGCTTTTAGTGGCTCATAAGCATTTGGGCTTTTAGTGGTTCATAACATATTTTGAACCCATAAGCATTCTATAAAAGTCCAAATGGGCTCCTCGACAGCGTGGGAGCCCAAATGCCTCCCACTAAAAGGCCAAATGCCTCCCACGCGGAGGAGCCCACTAGCTGCCGAGGAGCCCAGCAGCAAACGCCCAGGAAGCCCAGCATGGAGTAAGCAATGAGAAACATAAAAACAATATTTACAACTATAAACACCAATCAAGTCTAGTGGTTAGCATTTGGGTTCGAACCCCACCTGCTTTGGCTTTTTCACTCTTTTTTATTTGACATTTTTTCTTTGTGCGCAGCAGAACAGAAAAAACTTGACCACGCAAGCTCACTAGGGCGCCTAGGCCGCGCGCTCGCTGGCCGTGTGCGCCTTCAACTGGCCAACCTGGCTATGTGGCAGGCCTTGTGGCAATTATTTTTTTAAAAAAAGATCGCTCCATGCTAATATGTGTAGACTCAAAAAAACAGCACTAATCTAAAAAAACCGCACTTTTTAGGATTCTTGGACTTGGACATCAATGCGGACCACGAGCTGATAAAGTTTTATAGATAATAACAAACCACTAGAACAAGTGTCTCCCTAGCTCATTAGTAAAGGCCTATTTTTTTTAGTGTGAGGTCCCAGGTTTGAGTATTCGAAGGCGCTACTTTTTTCACATAATTTCTGTGTACGTCTAGGGGTTTCCTGTATGAGTGTTGTGTGGTTTTGGGTGGCGTGTGTGTGAGTGTGACCAATTAATTTGTTTTCTTTTTTATTTTTGTTTCTTCTTTTTTAATATATGTATATCAATCTATATCTCTATTAATTTTTATCTCTCCACATCTCTTTCCTATTAAATTGAGTTTAGAAACAAAGAATTACACACATGATAAAAAACACTCAATGTTTTTTGTTTATTTTTTTTATTAAAGAGTGAATTGCGCTATAGGTCCTTAAACTTTTTCCCACGAACTTTTTTTTTAGACCTGGATACATCAACTTTATTCACATCCTAACCGCCATCCGAAGCAGTCCACGCTGGACTCTGCCACCTATGTGGCATCTGATGTGGCACTATGGTGGCGTGCAATGAGCTAGGCGTGCTGGCACTATGTTTTGGCTTTTATAGATTTATAGTTTTTTGCTATGCATTTATATATACACTATGTCTAGATGCACACACAGACACATATATATATATATATATATATATATATATATACTAAAATCAACGTATCTAAAAAAGTTAAAACATCTTATAATTTGGATGGAGTAACAACAAAATGAAAAAAGAAAGGCTTCTCTTCAAACTCAAACGAATTCAAACAAATTTGAATCTGCCTAATATTTCTTAGCTGTCGAGCTCTGCTATAATGTCGCTACACTGATAGGGCTGGGCTGGGTGGAGCCTGGCTAAACAGGGGTTTACTGGTTCTCCGGCTTCGTTACTGCATGGCGGGAACTAATGAAGCTGCTCCAAACTAAGACCTGGTTTAGATGCCTTTCAAATTCTAAATTTTTACACTTTCTCTCCATTACATCGAATTTTTAGACACATGTATGGAGCATTAAATATAGATAAAAAATAACTAATTGCACAATTTGGTTGTAAATCACGAGACGAATCTTTGGCACCTAATTAGTCCATGATTGGACACTAATTGTCAAATACAAATGAAAGTGCTACGGTAGCCAAATTCTAAATTTTTTTTTTGTATCTAAACACCCCTTAACTTCATCTCTTTGCTTGCTGCACAGATACACGGACACGGTGACGCTCAAACAGAGCCTAACATCTTCCTATGTTCAGCGGTTCAAAAAACGTTACTAATATCAGCATATGTGGAAATATATGCGCTACTCGAGTGCTTACTACTTTTTGATATATACGAGCAACTGAACTCTGCTCGAGCTGTTAGACGTCGACGTCGACTCCGTTGCTCAATGGTGGGTCGACTCCAGGGAGAAGGTGCCAACCCCACATCGTAAGTCGACTTCCATTTTGCTAGTCTCCTGGAGCATCTGGAAGACCAGGAACAGGTCAGTGTTCGATGAGGTTTCCTGCACCCCGGCAACGGTGGCCTCGATGGTCGTGGACGAGGCGAACCTTTGGGTTGCAACCGGCAACAGCAACCTCGCCTCTCTTGCAGGTTTACTGTAGTCACAGTGACTTCCTTGGTAGCGCAGTTAGTATCAATGTAGCCTCAACTGCATTTCTGTTTCTTGTTCGGTTTCAGCTTCTTCATTCATGCTTGTCAAGCGTAGCGTTGCAGCCACCTCAATGCTTACGCTACTCACGTTAGCAATACGGTTACCATTGTAAACCACTTCTCAATTTAATGAAAAACGCGTCCACAGACGTGTTCACGGAAAAAAAAAAGGAAAAAAACGAGCAACTGAACTTATCGTTCTTTCCTTTTTTCTTTGAAGAATTTATCTAGTAACTTTTTGGCTCAGCTGCCATTAAACAATACGTATGCATTTTCTGTTAATCGTATCATTTTCTTTGGAAGCATACTTTTACTGCACCAAACAAAATATTTGTCATGATTGACAGGTTCATTTACAGAGAAGACAAGCAGAAACTATAATTGATTAACAGAGACGAGATCGGCTTAATTTACGTTCAAAGATCCTTTCACAGCAATGTTTAATTTTCATGGCTTGCGAATAGGATTGTCACAGCCGAAAGCGTCTTGTTATTTTACATGAGGCCAAAGAGTGAGAACGATATTTTTAATTTTGTATGCACGAATTTGCGGTGGCTAGACAGCCCTATTTTGGTTTAAAAAGAAAATCTTCTCACACAGATCGAGATACATATATACTAAAATCTATATATCTAGAAAAGTCAAAACATCTTATAATTTAGATAGGGTAACAGCAAAGTGGAAAAAAAATGCTTCTCTTTTATTGCAAGGAATCAAACAACTTCAAACTCAAACGAATTCAAACAAATTTGAATCTGCCTAATATTTCTTAGCTGTCGAGGTCTGCTATAATGTCGCTACACTGATAGAGCTGCGCTGGGCGGAGCCTGGTTAAACAGGGGTTTATTGGTTCTCCGGCTTCGTTACTGCAAGGCCAGAACTATTGAAGCTACTCCAAACTAACTTCATCTCTTTGCTAATTCATTTTACGCTGAGAGAGAAAACAATACATCATGGTAATTGCTAGAGAGACCACGGACACGGTGACGCTCAAACGAGCCTAACATCTTCCTTCGTTCGGTGGTTCAAAAACGCTAGTAATGTCGGCATATGTGGAAATACATGCGCTACTCAAGTGCTTACTGCTTTCTGGATATATACGAGCAACTGAATTTATCGTTCTTTCCTTGTTTCTTTATTTCTTTGAAGAATTTATCTAGTAACTTTTTTGGGTCAGCCGCCATTAAACATTATGCATCTTCTGTTAATCGTGCAAGTTTCTTTGGAAGCATATTTTCACTGCACCAAACAGAATCTTTGTCATGATTGACAGGTTCAATTACAGAGAAGACAAGCAGAAACTATAATTGAGCAACAGAGACGAGATTGGCTTAATTTACGCGTTCAAAGATCCTTTCACAGCAACGTTTAATTTTCATGGCTTGCAAATAGGGTTGTCACAGTCGAAAACGTTTTGTTATTTTACACATGAGGCCGAAGAGTGAGAACGATACTTTCATTTTGTATGTACGAAATTGACAAGGACTTATTGGTGCCTGAAGCTGTCGTTTCAATGATATAAGTAGAAGGCCTTGATGCGACCTGCATAACCAATCGTCTATGATTGAAGTTACTGTTCCGGAGCTTCCCTGCTCATCCTTCCTGGTTTGATTGTTGGCTGTCAGTTTACTGGCATTATTTGTAGTGAACAGTGGTGGTAACCATAGTCAGTGCGCGAAGACGGCACCACAGCCGCGTTTTGTGTGCTTCCGGCTCACCCAGGACACGGCCTAGCAGAAGTGCCAAGCAGCACCAATGGAGTCCAGCTCCAGCTCCAGCACCAGTGGAGTCCAGCTCCAGCACCGCCACTCCACCATCCTTCTCCTTCCTCCCCGTGAGTAATCCGTGATCCGGCCCCCACTCCCGCCGCACATGAAGACGACAAACGTACCGGCCGCGCGTCCCCATCGGTCCTAAACAATTTACTCGTCACTTATTCGTCAGTGCTGATGGCGCGCGCGGGTGGATTACGGTTCGGCGCCGGCCGGCCTCTGTACCCTCTTCCGGCATTCACTGCCACGACAGATTCTGACGTTCTGAGGCAGGTGCATTCGGGTCGGGATAGCTCGGTGTCATGGCTGCCTAACGGCCATAGTTCTTTTTCTTTTGTTGAGAAAGACACTCGACAGTATTTGATATATATCCAGAAAAATAATAGCTTCTAAAAAAAAGGACAAATTGACCTCTAAAACATAAGAGTACAATGAAGATCAAATAAGTCATCTTCTTTCTTTGATCGTACATTGCATGTGAAGATTTAAAAACGCACTGAAATGACGACAAAGGAAAGGGATACCTGCAAACACTCTCGCCATACAAGACTTTGAAGACTGCAAAATCTCACTTGTCACTGACAATGAGATTTAGAATCCACTGAAAGAACATCGACCGGAGAAATCCTAATCTATCACCATCAGATTAGAGTGTTGGAGATGCCGAACCTTGCAATGGAACAAACCAAAAGAAGAGGTCCAAATCATCGTGAAGCGAGCCAACTGACTGCTTTCCCTGATAAAAATACCAACTACCACCAAGATCTGAAGAGAACGAATAGATCTGATAGACCAAACTCTCACTGGCCCTTCGTCAACGCCGGATCGAAGTCGACGAGGTAAGGAGAGACCATATTCCAATGCGTTATGGATGCCACCACCTCGTCGATGATGCTAGAAACTAAACACTAGAGAATAAGGATCAACGAAAAACTAAAAACTATTGAGGGATAGGGCTCCCACTCCTCTGGCCATTGGCGAGGTCACCGGATGGAAGAGAGGAGGGGACCGAGACGTTCCTGTGGGCAAGGGCGGCGATAGTTGAGAGACTTCACGTTTTGGGAGAGTGAGGGCATCTCTCCAATATCTTGTCTTGCTGCTGAACGGGTGGGCAATAACGGCCATAATTCTGTGTGTGACGAGGGTTTTTTAGACGAAAGAAGAATTATAGTAAATAATAGTTGGGTATATCATCACGTTATAAGCACTCTGTAATACATTGCATATATTTTGAAACTGATTTTCATCTATTTTATACCCATGCTGTGAATAGCTCTAAATCTCAAAACCAAACCTATATGACGCTTCGTATGGATGACCGCACAGGCAAACACTCAGTAAAAGGCTTGAGAACAAATGCCCAACGAACGACGACCAACATTCCTGCAGGAGGAGTTGAGAATCTTCTTCTTTCTTTTGTCTTTCTTCTTCTTCTTTCTACCACCAAAGAATGAGAAAAACTGATCTAAAACTTATTCTCCCTAGTCCTTCACCGTGGCCAGATCTAACCACAACAAAATAGAGAAGAGATCGGAGAAAATTGTTCCATGGCAGCAACATCATCTCCGCCTTGATGTCGCCGTTCGGAAAGAAAAGTCTCCATGTTGCCGTGCCAATGAAGTTGTTGATGCCCTATGTCGAATGATTTAGCTCCGGCAATGCCTAGCAACATGATCACGAAGATGGAATCAGATGGTAGCACACGAGACACAAGGATTTATACTGGTTCGGGACGCGGTGGCCCGCTAAACCCTACTCCAGTGGTGGTGCTCTTCTTGTATTCGTATGCTCGGTTACAGGGGCTGTTGCTCCTAGCTACGAGGTAGATTGGAATAAGGCAACGGTGTCATGGTAGACGTGACAATCGCGGGATCCTTACCCCCATTTATATAGGCAGAGGGGTAGGGTTACAATGAGGGCGATCGGCGCCACGGATTGGATTCCTAATTTGTTACAACAGATCGATTCTATCTTTCCATAGCTACGATGGTGGTAGATATCATTGATACGTCGTGATCTTCAAGCTGATAGTTGCGCCTATTCCTCATGGGCTTCATCTTCGGTCGTCTTCCACTAATGGGCCAGATACATGGTCGGTGAGGGTACCCCGGGCCCATATATTTGACACCGTAGTTGTTGCCCTCATCTTCAGCAGAGCCGCCATGGAGAAAACGATTCTACCCTGCCTCCTCACCGTCACCAGAGAGGATGAGAAGGTAAATCCCCAATACCAAGAAACTTAGCTTGGAGAGACCTTAAACCTAAGGACTCGATCTACTAGAAAACTTATTAAAAACGATGGATCCCCACTCCCTCCGGCCTCCGGCGAGATTGAAAGGTCCTAAATGGCTAGAGGGGCCTGAATAGCCTATAAAAATATCTACAAAATAGTAGAGCAACTTGATTAGTACAACAAATGGCAATAGCAAGTTTTGCTCTAGCTCTACTAAGTGTTGCAAGCCACCTATCCAATCAATTCTACTCAATTACAATCTCTATGGCACTCAAGAGCTATGCCTCTAGTTCTATACTAGTGAGCTAGCTAATTAAGACAACTAAGAACCTCTAGTTACTTAACTAGGCTACACTAGCTAAACTAGAGCTACTACTACACAAGTAAATAGGAAAGTAAATACAAGAGAGGGGTAGAAGGGTTATACCGAACCAGCAAGTAACAATCAATGAATACCAATAGAATTCCAAGAGGACAATTGACACACAATTTTTCTCCCGGGGTTCACATGCTTGCCGGCAAGCTAGTTCCCGTTGTGTCAACCATTCACTTGGTGGTTCATGAGCTAATAGGCGCAATGAGCCTAGCCTTACACAAAGGCGCTGCAAGAACCTACACAAATAGGGTACTCAATGACACGAGCAATCCACTAGAGTACCTTTTCAATCTCCCGCGGTGATAAGGTCAAGAACCCCTCACAATGATCACCGAGAGTGGCCACGAACAATCACCAACTCGTGCCAAAGCTCCTCCGTTGCTCCAAGCTGTCTAGGTGGCGGCAACCACCAAGAGTAACAAGAAAACCACAGCAAATCGATGCCCAAGTGCCACTAGATGCAATCACCCAAGCAAATACACTTTGGATCACTCCCAACTCAATTGGATGCACAATCAAGCAAGAGATTGAGTGGGAGAGGTTTGGCTTAGCTCACAAGAATGCAACAATGATCAAAATGTCCAAGAAAGTGAGCTAGAGCTGGCCAACATCTATTTATAGAGTCTCCATGGCTCAAGTAGCCGTTTGAAAGCCCAAGTTTGGTTTTGGTAATTAATGACACCGAGTTGCTAATGCCATGTGTTAAGTGTCTTGAGTTAGGCATAAGCAACACATGTGTTGAAGGTGTACGTGGCAAGGAGTGGTGGCCACAAGATCACAAAGAGATAGTGCATGGACATGAAATGATGATCATGGTGGAGATGCACATGAAATGATGGACATGATGATCAAGTGGAAGAGAAGGATCTAAGAGCGCAAGGCAAAGGTATATCCATAGGATTTTCCTTTTGCCGGTCTAAGATGAGTAGAGAAGTGATTGACCGGGTTTAGGATACATAGCCGACTATCAAGAGGGGAAATCACGGTTAGCTCGGGAATCAAGTGCCACTAGATCAATGTCTTGAGCATATGCATTAGGATCTAGTTGAGAGCTAACATAACGCCTTGGAAAAATGTTTGTGAAATGCTAACACACATGCACATTGATGGTGTACACTTGGTGGTGTTAGCACATTTGCGAAGGCGGTGGTGTTTGAGCGGTAGTAAGGGGTTTGGGGTTCGCTCTCCCTCCCGCCGAGCGTGCGAGCGCGTGATTTAGGCGTTTTCGAGGAAATGAAATGCCTATTTTCTATTGCGTCGGAGGTGAGAAAAGGTGGCGGAAGTCCGAATTGTTTATCACTGAAAATACAGTGACCGGACGCTGCACCGGACGCGGTCTCGGTTTGACCGGACGCGTCCGGTCAGTTCAACGCGGCGTGGGCGCTAGGGTTTGTGACCGGACGCTGGTCTGGCCTGACCAGCGCGTCCGGTCAGTTCTCCTGTGCGCTGAAGTAGAGCGCTCGACCGGCGCGTCAGGTCCCTCACGGAACCGGAGCGTCCGGTCAGGCGTCCAGAAGGGTAGAGTGTTGATCTGACGCGCGGCGCGTCCGGTCACGTGCGATCGGACGCGTCCGGTCTCGCTGGGAGCTTACTGGAACGCGACCGGACGCTGACACTGTCGCGTCCGGTCAAACGTTTGAGCGCGTCCGGTCACAGCAACGGCTAGTTCTGACGCGCACTGTTCACGCTTGTCCTGTAGTGACCGGACGCGTCCGATCACCCTGACCGGAGCGTCCGGTCAGCGCGATTTCAACTGAGTCGTCCGGTAACGGCTAGCTGCGTACCCCTTCGTTATAAATAGAGGATGTCTAGGGTTTGAGGGTAACTCTTGCACATTTTGAGACCTAGAGACATCCTTTGAGCTAGAGAACAACCCCTCCACTCATCTCTTTGCTTAGTTGCACATCTTGAGTGAGATTGAGTGAGATTCAAGTGCATTGCTTGAGAGTTGCATTCTAGAGGCACTTGATCTTCGAGTTGCTGCGGATTTCTCGTTACTCTTCCGTATTTCCCGACACGGTAGACGGCTTGGAGCAGCGTAGGTGATTGAGCTCGCAATTGAAGATTGTTGGAGCCCTCACCAAGTGTTGTAAGGGGTTCTTGATCCTTCCCCGCGGGAGTTCGCAAATTAGATACTCTAGTGAAGCTCGTGGCTTGGAGGATCCCCATCTTGTGTGCGGTTGTGCGGCGCCCGCCGAGGGCTCGACTCTTGATAGTCGATTAGCTCGCGAACCGACAAGTGGGTGCATCGCCACAACGAGGAGTAGCTTGCCGGGAAGCAAGTGAACCTCGGTAAAAATCTTGTGTCATCTCTTTGCCGAGGATTTCTCTTGTGATTGATTCTTCGAGTGCATTACTTCTCTACATCGTTGGTATAAGAATCAAGTCACTTGCTCTTTACTTTCTTGTACTTACCCTAGTGTAGTTTGCTTAGTGTAGCTTTTATCACATAGGAGTAAGTAGCTTAGTGACTTAGCCTTGTTGTTGTGTATTAGAGATCTTAGCCTTGCTTTACTAGAATTGTATAGGTGGCTTGCATAGTGTAGTTGAGCTAGTGCTAGATTAGCTTCGCCATCTTTTATACTAACGTGTTTGTTTAGTGAAGCTTGTAGAATTTTAAATAGGCTATTCACCCCCCCTCTAGCCATTTGGACCTTACAAGTGGTATCGGAGCCGAGGCACCGTTTATTTGAGGCTTAACAACCTACGGTGAAGAAGAAATGGCTCAATTAAGTTTGCACATCAACAACACCAAGAAGGCACCTCACTTTGATGGCACAAATTATGCATATTGGAAGGTTAAGATGACCGCACACCTCAAGTCAATCAATAGAGAAGTGTAGAAGGTCACCGAAACAAAATTTGAAGTTGCTAATCCGGAAGCACCTACACCGGTGGAGGAGAAGAAGCTTCAATGCAATGATATTGCCATTAGTGCTCTTCATAAGGTATTAGATGACAAGACATTTGAGCAAGTAAAGAACATAGAAGTTGCACATGATGCTTGAGCCAAGCTAGAAGAAACATTTGAGGGCACCGAAGGCACAAAGACCGCTAAAGCATATATCTTGCAAGAAAAATTTTCAAGCTTTAAGATGCAAGATGATGAGAGTGTACCGGAGATGTTTCATAGATTGCAAGTCATTGTCAATGAGCTCAAGGCACTTGGTGAGGAAGTCAAGGACAACCAATTCTCTATGAAGTTCTTGAGAAGCTTGCCTAAGAGGTTTGATACATTGATCACCGTGCTAGTGAGGACTACATTGAAGGATTCAACTCCTCAACAAGTATTCCAAGAAGTGATGACCGATGATTCATATAGAGAAGATGATGAGAAAGAGGAGTTGGTCAAAAAGAAGAAAAAGGAAAGTGAGAAGGATGATGAGAAGAAGAAGAGTGTGGCATTCAAAGCCACCACATCTAAGGGCAAATCCAAGATTGAATCATCAAGTGATGAAGACTCAAGCTCTTGTGATAGTGATGACATTGATGAGAAGATGGCTCTTTTTGTCAAGCAATTTGGTAAATTCATGAAGAAGAAGGGCTTTTGTGCAAGAAGGAGAAAGAACTCATCCAAGAAGAATGAGCATACCATGAGATGCTTTAGATGCCATAGCAAGGACCATCTCATTGCAAAGTGTCCTTATGATAGTGATGATGAAGATGCTATCAAGAAGGAAAGGAAAAAGCAAAAGAAGAAGCAAGAAAAGGAGAGCTCTCATAAGAGAAAGAATGATTCTCATGTTGCTACATGGGATAGTGATGATTCCTCAAGTGATGAAGAGGATGACAACAAGAGCAAGAAGAAGGGACATGCTAGCATTGCCATCCAAGAGAAAGTCTCCCTCTTCGACACTCCATCATGCTTCATGGCTAAGGCCACTAAGGTATCATCCGATGATGAGAGTGATCATGATAGTGATAGTGATGAAGAAGAATTCACTAAAGATGAACTAATCACTATGCTAGAAGATTACACTCAATATTTTAAAGAATCTAGAAAGGAGTGCAAGGGCTTGCTTAAGGAAAAGAAAAACCTTATGCAAGAACTTGATGAGCTTAGGGCATCTTATGAGAGTCTAAAGGTAGACCATAAGAAGCTTCAAAAGTCTCACACTAAGCTTGAAGAAGCCCATTCCTCTCTAGTTGAAAAATGTGAAAACATGCCAACTAATGTTGAGAAAGCTAAAACTTGCAACATAGGCATATCTTGTGATATAATTGATGAATCTTGTCATAAGCCTATTGTTGTTGCTCCCACTAACCCTTCATGTAGCGCATCTACATCATCCTCATCTAGTAGTGATGGTTTCACTTGTGACTTCTCACTTATAGTTGAGAATGAGAATCTCAAGAAGGAAGTAAAAGAGCTCAATCACACCTTAGCTAAGGCTTATGGTGGTGAGGACCGCTTGCTTATGTGCTTGGGTAGCCAAAGGGCTTCCCTCTATAAAGAGGGATTGGGCTATAACCCCAAGAAAGGCAAGGCCGCTTTTACTCCTCACAAGACTCGTTTTGTGAAGAACAATGGTAGCTATTGCAAAAGTTGCAAGCAAGTTGGTCACATAGAGCAATATTGCATGAACAAGAAATCCAATGCTAATGTATCCTCAATTAAGTTTAATTCTTTCTATATACTTACCAAGGGTACAAATGGTGTTCATGCTAAGTTCATTGGTGCACCATGGATGGGCTCAAAGAAGAAAGCCATTTGGGTACCAAAGAGCTTTGTCACTAACCTTGGAGGACCCAAACAAGTTTGGGTACCTAAAAAGAATTGATCTTATCTTGTAGGTCAATTACAAAGCCGGAGGAAGGCATTGGGTGCTTGATAGTGGGTGCACTCAACATATGACCGGGGATTCTTGTATGTTCAAATCAATTGATACAAGTCAAAATGGTGGTTTTGATGATATCACTTTCGGCAACAACAAGAAAGGCAAGGTCAAGGGGCTTGGTAAAATTGCTATCTCAAATGACATGAGCATATCTAATGTGTTGCTAGTTGAGAGCTTGGATTTCAATCTTTTATCGGTGGCACAACTTTGTGATCTTGGCTTCAAGTGCATATTTGGTAGTGATGATGTTGAAGTCATTAGTGTTGATGGATCAAATTTGATATTCAAAGGATTTAGACATGGTAGCTTGTACTTGGTTGACTTCAATGATAGTGAGACACAATTGACATCATGCTTGCTTAGCAAATCTAGTATGGGTTGGTTATGGCATAGAAGGCTTGGTCATGTTGGAATGAAACAATTGAACAAACTTTTGAGGCATGACTTAGTTAGAGGCTTGAAAGATGTGACTTTTGAAAAGGATAAACCATGTAGTGCTTGTCAAGCCGGCAAACAAGTTGGAAATACATATCCTAGTAAGAGTGAAATGAGCACATCAAAGGCATTTGAGCTATTGCACATGGACTTGTTTGGGCCAACAACATACACTAGCATTGGTGGGAACAAGTATGGTTTTGTGATTGTTGATGACTACACTAGATACACTTGGGTGTTCTTTCTTTATGACAAGAGTGATGTACATGATCTATTCAAATCTTTTGTCAAGAGAGTGCAAAATGAGTTTGAGATCACCATCAAGAAGATTAGAAGTGACAATGGTAGTGAGTTCAAGAACACAAGAATTGAAGATTTATGTGATGATCTCGGTATTGGACATCAATTCTCACCAACATACACTCCTCAATCAAATGGTGTAGTTGAAAGGAAGAATAGAACTTTGATTGACATGACTAGATCAATGCTTAGTGAATACAATGTGAGTCATTCATTTTGGAGTGAAGCTATCAACACGGCTTGCTATTGTAGCAACCGTCTTTATTGCTATGGAAAGCTTGGGAAGACACCATATGAGCTATTGAATGGAAGAAAGCCCAACATTGCATACTTTAGAGTGTTTGGTTGCAAATGCTATATTCTCAAGAAAGGCACTAGATTGAGCAAGTTTGAAAAGAAATGTGATGAAGGGTTCTTACTTGGCTATTCTACCACAAGCAAAGCATATAGAGTTTGGAATCTCACAAATGGCACCTTGGAAGAAGTTTATGATGTTGAATTTGATGAAACCCAAGGATCTCAAAATGAAGCTCAAAACCTTGATGATGTGAGAGGAGACCAATTGGCAAATGCAATGAGAAACATGGACATTGGTGATATTAGGCCAAGGCAAGTTGATGATGATGATATTCATGTGATCAACCAAAGTGTGCAAATTGATACAAATCAAGCAAGCTCTAGTGGTTCTCATGATGAAGTGCAAGATCAAGGTCAAACAAGTGGAAGTAATCAACTCCCAATACTCCAACCTACTAGCATTGCAAGAGATCATCCATTGGACCAAATCATTGGTGGAATTCAAAGTGGTGTTCAAACTAGATCAAGACTAGCATCTTTTTGTGAGCATTACTCGTTTGTGTCACTTGAAGAACCTAAGAAAATAGAAGAGGCTTTGAAGGATTCCGATTGGGTAAATACCATGCATGAAGAACTAAACAACTTCACTAGAAATCAAGTTTGGGAACTTGTTGAAAGGCCAAAGAACTACAATGTGATTGGTACTAAGTGGGTCTTTAGAAACAAGCAAGGTCAAGATGGCATGGTTGTGAGGAACAAAGCAAGATTAGTAGCACAAGGATACACTCAAGTTGAGGGTCTTGATTTTGGAGAAACATATGCACCGGTTGCAAGATTGGAGGCTATTAGAATCTTATTAGCATATGATTGTGCACACAACATCAAGCTCTATCAAATGGATGTCAAAAGTGCATTTCTCAATAGCTACATCAATGAAGAAGTTTATGTTGAGCAACCTCCCGGTTTTGAAAATGACAAGAAGCCCGACTATGTTTACAAGCTCAAGAAGGCATTGTATGGTTTGAAGCAAGCACCTAGAGCATGGTATGAGAGATTGAGGGACTTTCTTCTCTCTAAAGGGTTCAAGATGGGAAAGGTTGACACTACTCTCTTCACCAAGAAGCTTGGAAATGACTTGTTTGTGTTACAAATCTATGTGGATGACATTATCTTTGGATCAACTAACCAAGATTTTTGTGAAGAATTTGGAAATATGATGGCAAAAGAGTTCGAGATGTCTATGATTGGAGAGCTTAGTTACTTTCTTGGACTTCAAATCAAGCAAATGAAGAATGGCACTTTTGTAAGTCAAGGGAAGTACATCAAGGACATGATCAAGAAGTTTGGATTGCAAGATGCTAAGCCAATGAGTACACCAATGGGCACAAATGATCAATTGGGTATTGATGTAAGTGGCAACATGGTAGATCAAAAGCAATACCGGTCTATGATTGGAAGTTTGCTCTATGTCACCGCTTCTAGGCCGGATGTGATGTTTAGTGTATGCAAGTGTGCAAGATATCAGGCTTCACCTAGAGAAAGTCACTTGAAAGCAACCAAGAGGATATTGAGATATCTTAAGGGCACTCATGATGTTGGATTATGGTTTCCAAAGGGGTCTAATTTTGAGTTGATTGGATATTCAGACTCCGACTATGGTGGATGCAAGATTGATAGAATGAGCACAAGTGGCACTTGTCAATTGCTTGGAAGGTCTCTTGTTTCATGGTCATCAAAGAAACAAAATAGTGTTGCACTATCTACCGCCGAGGCCGAATACATTAGTGCCGGTAGTTGTTGTGCACAATTGCTTTGGATGAAAGCTACCTTGAATGACTTTGGAATTAAGTTCAAGAATGTACCATTGTTTTGTGACAATGAAAGTGCTATCAAGATGACTCAAAATCCGGTTCAACATTCAAGAACCAAGCACATTGATATTAGACATCACTTCATAAGAGACCATCAACAAAAGGGTGATATTAGCATTGAAAGCATTGGCACCGAAGATCAACTAGCTGACATATTCACAAAGCCACTTGATGAGAAAAGATTTTACAAGTTGAAGAATGAATTGAACATACTTGACTTCTCCAACTTGAGATGAGTGCACCCCCACATTCTTATATGACATGCCTCTCCTCCAACATAGCAAGATAAAGTTGTTTGGCATATCATCCATACTTTGCTAAGGACATGTTTAGAACATATAGACATATTTGCATGACAAATAGGCTCATTCATGAAAATCAAATGAGTTTAATGTATATATGGTACCACTATTGCTTCTATGTTTTGATTGATCTAGTGGTAGCATATGACATGTTTGTGGGCTTGCAAACCTAGTGTTGAATCTAGAAAATGAGCTCATGATGTGTAATTCAACATGGTCAAGATAACCCTTATACTTTATGAGGCGTGAAGAAGCTTGTCCTTGAATCAAACCGAATTACATATTCTAGGCAATTGATCTAGATTGAACCATAATTTGGACTCCCTCATATTGATTGACTTATCTCTCACTAAAATTGGCACCTTTTTGGTGATTGTTAACAAAGGGGGAGAGAAAAGTCACAAAGATAGAAAAGTCACAAAGATAAAAAGTTAAGTTACTAAGGGGGAGAGAAAGCAAAAGATATGACATTGGAAAGGGATCAATTAAAATTGAGCACACAAGTAGGGGGAGCAAGCTCATGAATTATTTGTTGCATTTTGTATGTGCATTAACATGATGAATTGTTGCATTGCAAAGCTTAAATTCATATTCATGTTTGTATGGTGATTGCTACAATTAGAACTTGAATGATGTTTTGTTGAAAGTAGCTTTACAAGTGGTATCTAGACACCTTTTTGCTTATAATGTTGATCTCACGAGGTGTTTTAGTGTTTATGACCTTGACAAGTAATGTATTACAAGTGGTGTCTAGCTACATCGATGCTAAGGATGGTATATAAAGGCAACTCCGATTGGTATCACGCTTCAAAGGTCCATTCTATATACCTTAGCATCAATTTGATAGTAGTAACTCTCCCAAAATTCAAATCCATACATATGTGCACAATTGAACCAAACTCATGGTAGCACATATGTAGGGGGAGCTAATACTATCGAAATTGAAAATTGATTTCATTTCATATCTTTGTGATGGTTGTCATCAATTACCAAAAAGGGGGAGATTGAAAGCCCAAGTTTGGTTTTGGTAATTAATGACACCGAGTTGCTAATGCCATGTGTTAAGTGTCTTGAGTTAGGCATAAGCAACACATGTGTTGAAGGTGTACATGGCAAGGAGTGGTGGCCACAAGATCACAAAGAGATAGTGCATGGACATGAAATGATGATCATGGTGGAGATGCATATGAAATGATGGACATGATGATCAAGTGGAAGAGAAGGATCTAAGAGCGCAAGGCAAAGGTATATCCATAGGGTTTTTCTTTTGCCGGTCTAAGATGAGTAGAGAAGTGATTGACCGGGTTTAGGATACATAGCCGACTATCAAGAGGGGAAATCACGGTTAGCTCGGGAATCAAGTGCCACTAGATCAATGTCTTGAGCATATGCATTAGGATCTAGTTGAGAGCTAACATAACGCCTTGGAAAAATGTTTGTGAAATGCTAACACACATGCACATTGATGGTGTACACTTGGTGGTGTTAGCACATTTGCGAAGGCGGTGGTGTTTGAGCGGTAGTAAGGGGTTTGGGGTTCGCTCTCCCTCCCGCCGAGCGTGCGAGCGCGGGATTCAGGTGTTTTCGAGGAAATGAAATGCCTATTTTCTATTGCGCCGGAGGTGAGAAAAGGTGGCGGAAGTCCGAATTGTTTATCACTGAAAATACAGTGACCGGACGCTGCACCGGACGCGGTCTCGGTTTGACCGGACGCGTCCGGTCAGTTCAACGCGGCGTGGGCGCTAGGGTTTGTGACCGGACGCTGGTCTGGCCTGACCAGCGCGTCCGGTCAGTTCTCCTGTGCGCTGAAGTAGAGCGCTCGACCGGCGCGTCCGGTCCCTCACGGAACCGAAGCGTCCGGTCAGGCGTCCAGAAGGGTAGAGTGTTGATCGGACGCGCGGCGCGTCCGGTCACGTGCGATCGGACGCGTCCGGTCTCGCTGGGAGCTTACTGGAACGCGACCGGACGCTGACACTATCGCGTCCGGTCAAACGTTTGAGCGCGTCCGGTCACGGCAACGGCTAGTTCTGACGCGCACTGTTCACGCTTGTCCTGTAGTGACCGGACGCGTCCGGTCACCCTGACCGAAGCGTCCGGTCAGCGCGATTTCAACTGAGTCGTCCGGTAACGGCTAGCTGCGTACCCCTTCGTTATAAATAGAGGATATCCGGGGTTTGAGGGTAACTCTTGCACATTTTGAGACCTAGAGACATCCTTTGAGCTAGAGAACAACCCCTCCACTCATCTCTTTGCTTAGTTGCACATCTTGAGTGAGATTGAGTGAGATTCAAGTGCATTGCTTGAGAGTTGCATTCTAGAGGCACTTGATCTTCGAGTTGCTGCGGATTTCTCGTTACTCTTCCATGTTTCCCAACATGGTAGACGGCTTGGAGCAGCGTAGGTGATTGAGCTCGCAATTGAAGATTGTTGGAGCCCTCACCAAGTGTTGTAAGGGGTTCTTGATCCTTCCCCGCGGGAGTTCACAAATTGGATACTCTAGTGAAGCTCGTGGCTTGGAGGATCCCCATCTTGTGTGCGGTTGTGCGGCGCCCGCCGAGGGCTCGACTCTTGATAGTCGATTAGCTCGCGAACCGACAAGTGGGTGCATCGCCACAACGAGGAGTAGCTTGCCGGGAAGCAAGTGAACCTCGGTAAAAATCTTGTGTCATCTCTTTGCCGAGGATTTCTCTTGTGATTGATTCTTCGAGTGCATTACTTCTCTACATCGTTGGTATAAGAATCAAGTCACTTGCTCTTTACTTTCTTGTACTTACCCTAGTGTAGTTTGCTTAGTGTAGCTTTTATCACATAGGAGTAAGTAGCTTAGTGACTTAGCCTTGTTGTTGTGTATTAGAGATCTTAGCCTTGCTTTACTAGAATTGTATAGGTGGCTTGCATAGTGTAGTTGAGCTAGTGCTAGATTAGCTTAGCCATCTTTTATACTAACGTGTTTGTTTAGTGAAGCTTGTAGAATTTTAAATAGGCTATTCACCCCCCTCTAGCCATTTGGACCTTACACCGTTGCCCCTTCGGAGGGGCAACCGGACTGAGAAAAATGGCTCCAGACCAAGGGGTCCAGACCAATCACCCCAGGTCCGGTTCCTCTCCCCTTTGAATGCTGAGCCGCCACATGTCCAGGTAACCGGCCAATGGCTAATGACAGCCTCCGGACCAGAATGGCATAGTCATCAACTGGACCATGCGCAACCCCAGTCCGGAGGTATCCAGAGAGCTCCCAGAGCGCACAAAACCAACCGGACCGAGTCCGGTCCTAGCCGTCAGACCAACGCTGCCTAGGTCCGGTTCAAATTGGCTAGTCTCTGTTTGACTGAATAATTCTTCGGATTCGCCACTTGGTTCGGACCGACTCCGGATCACACCGATGCGCCATGTGGCAACTACGCCCCAACCGGACTGAGGCCCATTGGTCCGAACCCCCTGCCACCAGGGTACGGAGCACACGCGACCGCACTGTCCCCTTAGGGTTAGGTTTCGGACCCATGCACCATGGTCCGGACCCCGTAAACCCTAGAGTCCGGTTCACCATTTTCAATTGTTTTCAACTCCTTTCTTCAACCTGTGCTTCCAAGTGCTAACCACAAAGTGTCTCATAATTTGTGCACGTGTGTTAGCATTTTTTTAAAAGCATTTTCAAGGGTTTTAAGTTAGCACACTAGGTCCTAATGAATATGCATGAACAATGTCACCTAGTGGCACTTGATAAACGCTTTAACCATGATTTTTTTCCTCTTCATAGTACGACTATCTATCCTAAATCTAATCGCACCATTTATGATGTCTTGATTGGCGAAACAAAAAATAGTCATATAGGTTATACCTTTGCCTTCAGCCTATTTTTATTTTTCTCTTTTTTCTTTTCCAAGTTAGAGCACTTGATCCATCTTTTGATCACCTCCATCACCATGAATACCATCTTGCTCCACCACTTGGACTTGGACCACCCTAACTCATCTATACACTTAGATAAAGGGTTAGTCCAATAGGTTTCATCAATTATCCAAAACCAAACTAGGTCTTTTAGAGATGCCAGAGGGGAAGGGAGAGGGACCAGCGGTGGTGGAAGGCGCGCGGGGGAGGGGGGGTGGGCGGCGGCGGCGCTAGGGCAAGTCGCGAGGGAGAGGGGCCAATTAGGATATAAAGGTTGAGCTCGTGTGTGGCGAGGGTTGATGCATTATTACTATACTACGCACATATCTGCTAGTAATATACTGTATATAGCACTTTTTTAGTAAGACTAGGGGGGAGAGGATCCCCACCTGGAATTTTATTAGAAAGAGATCGATTGTTCAGTTACACAATGCCAGTAGTTAGAGAACGGAGATTTCTACAGCTTTGCAGGTACAAGAGCCAAGCCTAAACATTCTCAAGATTGCTCGTTTTCTTCAATACGAAACGTCTCTTCCAGGTCGAGAGGTCGTCAATTACTCTGGCAATGACCTGGGTAGCAGAGGATTGTTCTTGCCGGAAGACCTCGCCGTTCCGGGTGTCCCACAGACGCCAGAGTATAGTAAGCAGAATAGAAGGCCACAGGTCGCTGTCTAATCCGTGGGGAGTGTTTAAGAGCCAGATCAGCTCTTCATCAGACACAGATGCAGCGGTATTGACCCCTAGCCTTTGCCATATCGAGGAGATGGATGGGCACCTGAAGAACATATGGTGTCTATCTTCAACGCTGTTTGAGCACCGTTCGCATATATCATCTCTTAGCACATGCTTACGGAAGAGGTTGGACCTAGTGCTGAGTCTGTCTTTGAAGTAAAGCCACGAGAAAATATGGCACCCTTTGGATATTATTTCGCTACCTCTGGGCTCTGGCAGGGTACGGGCCTCGTGTCTATATATATGAACATGTGGTTCCATACTTCCATCCTCGCATGCATGTGAGGGCCAGAGCTCACTGTCGCATGCCCTGCTCTGCTTGAGCACCACACGCATCAATCACTGGCCATAACAAGCAGCTAGAGCTCCCTGCATGTAGCCATGGCAACCACGACGACGACGGTTGGTAGGAATGGAGAAGGAGAGCAGAAGAGGAGGGAGAAGGGAGGCTTCAAGACCATGCCATTCATACTTGGTGAGGAAATAGCTTAGGCCAACATAATACATGTAGCCAGCATATTTTCAATCAGATGATATTTTGAACAAGCAATGAGCGAGAAATCTAGACGATGCATTCAACGAGTGATGATGTCGGCGCAGTTCTTGCCTTCTTTGGACGTTTGATGATGGCCCGTCTAATGGCTTCTCCGTACGATGCAGGGAACGACATCTGCGACCGGTTCGCCACGGCCGGCTTCGGCGCCAACCTGATCACGTACCTGACGAAGCAGCTGCACCTGCCGCTGGTGGAGGCGTCCAACCTCCTCACCAACTTCGGCGGCACGTCCAGCCTCACAACTATCCTCGGCGCGCTCGCCGCCGACTCCTTCGCGGGCCGCTTCTGGACCATCATCGCCGGCTCCGTCTTCTACCAGCTCGGCATGCTCGGCCTCGTCGTGTCCGCGCTCCTCCCTTCGCTACGCCCCTCGCCATGCTCCGCTCCTCCCGGCGGCCCCGGATGCCAGCGCGCCTCCGGGTTGCAGCTCACCGTGCTGTACCTCTCCCTGCTGTGCACGGCCTTCGGCGCCGGCGGGCTCCGGCCCTGCGTCGTGATGTTCGGCACCGACCAGTTCGACCACGAGTTGGGGGAGCAGCAGCAGAAGCAGGTCACCGCGGAGGCGGCCAAGGCGGTGGCGGAGCGGAAACGTCGCTACTTCAACCTCTACTTCTTCATGATGGGGGTAGCGGCGCTGCTGGCGCTGACGGTGGTGGTGTACATCCAGGACAACGTGGGGTGGGGGTGGGGGTTCGGGATCCCGGCCATCGCCATGTTCGTCTCCATCGTGGTGTTCGTGATCGGGTACCCGCTGTACGTCATGCTCAAGCCCGGGGGCAGCCCGTTCACGCGGCTCGCGCAGGTCGCCGCCGCCGCGTTCAAGAAGCGCGGCGTCGCCGTACCGGAGGACACGGGCATGCTGTACCAGGACAAGGAGCTCGACGTCCTCATCTCCACCAACGGCAGGCTGCTGCACACCAACCAGCTCACGTAAGTCCGTCTCTCTAGCTATTTTGTCGTGCTCTGTATGTTTCGACGTGTTCTATACACACACCTACACCCCGTAAGATAGCGTCCACGTGATGTGCTTTCTGCTTTTGCATTGGCGCCTGCTTGCCTTACGCTATCTCGATAAAAAAAAGGGGGGGGGGGGGGGGGGGGGGGGGGGGGTGGGGGGGGCGGGGGTAGCGGGGCGGTGATGGGGGATGCAATTGCCAAACTCTTACATCTGGCGCTGTCTGGTGCACGCGCTCCCACTCGAGGCCACCACCACCCGTCCTTCTTCGTCCGTCCCAACAGCGCTTTCACTGTCACGCTAATCTAATCCGTCTTCACATCCCCTGCTACTGATCTCACTGGCTGATTCTGCCTCTAGACTGTAGCATCACAGTTTGGCACTATGGTGCGGAGCCATTTCAGATTCAAGAAGAAAAATAAGCTGAGAGAAAGGCGAAGCCGGTGAACTCCAAAGTGAAACTAAAATTTTAGACTTCATAGTTTCAGCTCCTGCATATAATAGTAACACTATAAGTCATGGGGCTGGAAAGCTCCACTAAATAAGCCATAGCCCTCCTAGGCATGCCAATTCCCTCAAAGATCGGAGGATTAGAGCCCTAAAATTCTAAACTTGAACCCTAACCTAACCCCCTGAGGCCCACCGCCGTTGGCAGTGACCACAGCCAGAGACGAGAGTGTCATCACGTCGCTATATCCACACCTTGTCCGCCCCATGCCACGGCTGCCCTCCCCTAACATCGCAGGAGCGTTTTTCTTCCTTATGCCTGTGTGTATAAGGATTTTGGCAAAAGTATGTACTACTTTTCTAAAATCTACTCTCTAAATATTATTTAGAGGGTCATTTGAGTAAAAATCGTTTTTCTATATCTTTGTACTCGCCAACCGTTTTTCTGTATCTTGTGCAAAGTCTAGAGACTCATTCTCGTTCTCCATCTTTGGTCAGCGAGAAATCCGGAATAGAGGATGCCTATATTTAGATATTCAATATATTGAATAGGCTGTTGGAGGGTATTTTTTTCACTAAAATCTCTATTCCAAGATGCTCTTAGCATTTAACCAGGAAAGATATAAAGAGGCCGCCCTTGAAGATGCTCTTAGCATTTAACTCTGGTTCACGGTTCTTTGTACTCTACCTAACGTTCTATAATATAGTGTATTCTAGAGATTCTAAAATAAATTAAGAGAGAATACAAAAGACATATCTACTCTTACTTTTTTTTTAATTAGACGTCAACATCAATATGATTAATGAAGATTTGGTTGATAAATAGCAAGTAATGATACAACACGTACAAAAAGTTTGTGATATAATATTTAAAGAAAAACTATCTCTTGTCTCCTAACAAAATCTCTTATATTTAGATACAAATTTTGAATGCTTAGATGCACTACATTTTTGGACGGAGGGAGTAGGTTCTCTCACTGCTCATTTTCAGGTTTTTTTGGGAAGTTGTCACGATCACAACCCCAATAATACTCGCTGTGCTGACTGCTCGTTTTTTGTTTTTTTTTTCAAAAGCTCACAACCCCAATACTCCACTTTCCACTAGCATAGTAACGACATTGAGACGAAAACTATGTGTTGATTTCTCTTTTCCTCTGTGAATTAAGGTTCTTGGACCGGGCAGCCATAGTGACGCCGGGCGACATCTCCGCTTCCGGGCAGCCGGACCTGTGGCGTCTGTCGACGGTGCACCGCGTGGAGGAGCTCAAGTCCATCGTCCGCATGCTGCCCATCTGGTCAGCCGGGATCATGCTGGCCACCATTGAATCGCACAACGGCACCTTCATCATCATCCAGGCGGGCAGCATGGACCGGCACATCACCCGGCACTTCGAGATACCACCAGCGACCATGTCGATCTTCGGAACTGCGGCCTTCCTCGTCAGTTTGGCGCTCTACGATCGCGCGTTCGTGCCCCTGGCACGCCGCGTCACGGGCCTGCAGTCTGGGATCACCTACTTCCAGCGCATGGGCATCGGGCTCGCCATCCACATCCTCGGCGTCGCCACGGCCGCGCTCGTAGAGACCAAGCGCCGCCACGCCGCGGTCGACCACGGGCTCCTGGACAATCCTGCCGCCGTCATCCCGCTCAGCGTGTTCTGGCTGGTGCCGCAGTTCGCCGTCCACGGCATCGCCGGCGCCTTCTCGTCAGTGGGGCACATGGAGTTCCTGTACGACCAGGCGCCCGAGAGCATGCGCAGTACTGCCGCCGCGCTCTTCTGGCTCGCCAGCTCCTTCGGGAACTACCTGGGCACCGTGCTGGTCACGGTGGTGCAGCGCACCACGCGCGCCCGAGGCAACGACTGGCTCCAGGACAACATCAACCGTGGCAGGATCGACAACTACTACTGGCTCGTCACCTGCCTCATGGTGCTCAACCTTGGCTACTACCTCATCTGCTTCCGTTTCTACACCATGAAGCCACTGGAGATGGCAGACGAACAAGACGATCATGATGGAGAATGTGAGCTCTCCACTCTACAGAAAAATGACACCGGTGCTGGAGGTGTGGTGTAAGGTTGATTTGCAGGCAATTAATTAGGGTGGGCTTTAGTTGTTAATATATACTGGATGATACCCCGCTCGTTGCTACGGAAACTTTGTAGCATTGCATTGCATCATGGACCAGCTTTTACATATTATAAAGTTCAATATATATTAAAGAGCTCTTTTACAATGGTTGGGAAAGTACTATTGGTACTCAGGTACTTTTGTTTTTTTTTCTATTTCCTAACTGATTAATTGAGAATGGTTATTTATAGGGTATATTGGTAATTGAGCTCACGTCTCCTGCTCATGCTATTGAACGCTACCGCCTCAAACTCCCGATTGCTCGCCACCATTGCACAAATCATACAGAGTAGGTTCTAATTGTTAGAGCGAACGTGCAGTGATGTCCACTTCCACGGCCGCGGTGCATTCCTCGCCGTGGACCACGACCAGAACCTCGGCGCTGCGGAGTTCAACCTGGCCGGCTGCCTGCTGCTCCTCACCCAGCCGTGCAGCAGCCCAACCCGCGAGACCATCCGACCATGCCGCAGGTACTGCAGATCCTGTCCACGGTCTCGCCGCCGCCAGGGTCTGTCCACGGTCCCGAGCTCTCGCACAGCTACGGACGGAGGGACGGGGTGAGAGGCGGTGCTGGCTGCTCTGTGCTTGTACGTGTAGGGACAGATGTGCGGTGGTGGCGGTGCAACCAGCGGCCGGCGGAGCGGTGGCAGCGACGGTCCGGGTGCTCCAGCCACCAAGCCATGGGGAGAAGAAAGGAGAGTCAGTACGAGCTCAGATCGAGTGAGGACGGGTTCAGAGATTGAGACCGAGTGGGATGGAAAATCTTAGTTTTGCCCTTCAATCAAGAAACTAAAATTATCGATTTAACCTCCGTTGAAAAAATAAGAGAGTTACTAAAATTCAGGTGCCTAAAATTTAGCTTTCTTTCAGGCAATAGTTATTGCACATGTTTTATATTAAAATTGCAGGTTTAGTTCTTTGCAATTTCTGTAGCTATAATATGCAATTTTCAGGTTCAAGAATAAAAACGCGCTAGACAAAACCATGAACCTGACAAATCTGATCTATGCCAACACAGAGACAATTAGCAATCTACAATTGTTTCTACGGGTAGACAAAAACAAAAATTTAATATATTATGATAAAAAACAATTAACAAAACAATCGAGCTACTACTAGCCTACTGGTACGTACTCCCTCCGTCCCATAAAATGAGTCGTTCTCGGATTCAAATATTGTCCCGTAGAAAGTGTCGCTCGGCTATGTTACCCATCTAGGCATAGGTGCCGTACGAGCAGCTGTCTGTGTCCACTGACCCAGCGGCCAGCGTCCAGACTTACCCCTTCGCTCCTCCCATCCAATGGACCACGGCTATAGGAATAAAAAAAAGTGCAGACCTGTCCGGACTCTGGAGCCAGCTCGTCAAGTGCCACTGCCAGCGTAGAGCAGAGCCCATAGCAGAACTCCTGCTGCTTGTACTACTACTTTTTTACCCAATGTAATCATGCATAGTAGGGGTATACAGGTACTTTATCACCTTCCTTGGTACAAAGCCCTGCTCCCAAACCTTCCTTGGTACAAAGCCCTGCTCCCAAACGACCGTATTTATGGGACAGAGGAGTACTACAGCACGTTATGGCTCAGTTGCCCCTTACGTGGTCCATGGCACGTTAGCTTCAGCATTTGTAGGTGCACGCGTGCTGCACCAGCGTCTACGTGCCGTCCGTCGCTCTGACCATGCACCAGCCTAGCACCACGTACGGAACGCACCAGTGATGGCATGGCGTCGCCTGAACGGACTAAAAATATCAGGTGACTGATATATATAGGAATTGTGAAAAAAAAGAGATCTTTTATCATGGTTGGGAAAGTACCTTGTACCTACAATTTTTTTTAGCTATTTCTATCTTCTAAGTAATTAATTAAGAAATATATCATAAAGGGTGTTTTAGTTATTGTGCCCTTCTGAAACTCGGGTGCCGTGCCTTGCTGCCTTCCTGTGCCGCTCTGGTCCTTCTATGCAGTGACTTGTCGCCTTTCTGCGCCGCCCCGTAACTCCGGCGCCAACTCGGCCCTCTGTGCAGCACCTTGTCGAGTCTTGCCCCAGCACTTCAGCGCCGTGCATGTGCATCGCCGTCTTTCCGCTTTGTGCTGCCTTGGAGGGGCTGGAGCATGAGAGGTTGGTGTTCAACGTCCTTGGCTTGTCCGTGGAGTGCATCATTGGGGCTGCTGCGCTACTCGCCATCACGGATCGCCGGAAGCTGCGCTGTCGAGCTGCACCGGGGACGTACGCGTCGGCCTCAGCCGTGTCGCTGGCTCGCGTGATGCGCGATGGGAGCGGCGGCCTGGAGGCGAGGATCGACGCGCGACGCGGCTAGGCTGGCGAATTACTTGCTCGCCAATGTGGCCAGCGACTCGAAGTTGGCGGCGGCCAGCCGAGTCGTCCAAGCTACTATCCGAGACAGCTCGTAGGCTCCGTTGACGACGACAATAAAGGCACCCTATACAGTACAGAGATGCCATGGACGCTGACCTCTCCTACGGGCCGCCATTTGCCGGTCGCGCACTCGCAGCACGCGTCGAGATGGTGCGTCTGGGTGCAGTCCCGGCCATGGTGTGCGCTTTGCATGCCACGACGGAGCTCGGCTGATGCTGCTACCGCAGTGCCGCTAGTGAAAGATGACTGATTTACCCTTATTCGAAAATAAAATATAAAATAAAAAATAGATCTTGTCCCATATATTTTGGTATTAGCCCTACCTAATTTGGTAATATCCACACCTATTTAGTACTTTCAGGTACTTTCAGTTATGTATCTCCTTTTTTTCCACGATCTCGCCTAATGGATGACCTATGTTTTCCCCCACCATTGTAAAATTTCTCAAAAATAAATATAGAAAAAATCCAGCAATGGTCCACCTATTTTGGTACTAGGCCCACCTATTTTGGTATTGTCTCCGCCAATTTGGTACTTCTGAGTACTTTCACGTGAGTACCTCCTATTTTTACACCGTCTGATCTCGCTCAATGGATGGTTCATATTTTTTTCAACCATTGTAAAATTTCTCTATGAAAAAGAATGAAAAAAAAGAAAATAGGAGGAATGATTGAACTACCGTGCCTTATCCACAGCATGGCCGGCCGGCTCGCTGGTCTCCTTCATTTCTCTCGTGACCGAATCACCATCACTCGGTGAAAAAAAGAATCACCATCTGTTCTCTTGGTGCTGGTGTGAAGAACGGTGGATGCCAGCGAGCGATGCGGGCGTGACGCGTGAGACTGGCTCGTGCGGTGCGGGTCTCTGCCCCCATGTCAACGCGACTCCGTCTTCGGTGCGGTGGCGGCAGTAGCCGCAGCCATTGGAACTTCGGCACCAACCATGGCATGGAGGCCACCTCAGCTCGTCCCCCGTAACTTGCCCCCTTAGTTGCTGCGACTGTAATCTCTTGAGCGCGAGCAATGCTTCTCCTTGCGCTCGCCTCTTCCCACCGCTGTGGCGAGCTGATCTCTCCCGCCCTCCACTACAACAAAGCTGGCGCCAAGGGAGATGGCCGGCATGGTTCTCACGATCGAGAAGGCCAGCACCTAATTCATGGGTGAGAT
Organism: Saccharum hybrid cultivar R570; assembly: GCA_038087645.1. Classification (NCBI taxonomy): domain Eukaryota; kingdom Viridiplantae; phylum Streptophyta; class Magnoliopsida; order Poales; family Poaceae; genus Saccharum; species Saccharum hybrid cultivar. Next base: position 24,920,465 of record JAQSUU010000496.1, read on the forward strand.
GAAAGGGTGAATGGAATTGAACGAACCTTACTAGCTTATAAATCTGAGCAATCGACTACTTGGTTCGCTAATGGAGGAGCCTGTGAGTGGTTATTTATTTGCTTGTGAGTTGGAGTAGTTCTTACTTCTTAGTCCGTTCAGATGCTAGAGTGGTTTTTTATTTGCTCGTGAGTGGCATTTGTTAGTCCATTTAGATGCTAGGAAGGGGAATAGGTGCTGGTGTTTACTGCACTGGGAAGGAGAACATGCAAGTGGTCATTGATGCTTCAACGAAGGTGAAGAGAAGCGGCCCTAGACGATGACGTGACTTGACGAAATCGTAGATATATATTAGATAGATATACTCCACTACAAGGTTACTGCATTGCAACAGCACAAAATTGGTTGCAACAGGGGATAATGTTACCACGAATATTTTAGCACGGCGATTACCACACATTTCATTGCAATAGTTAGGGGTTATTGCCACCATTTTCAGTTCTGGCTGTGACAGGGACAATTTGCCATGAATATTTTAGCACGATGATTACCATGCATTTCGTTGCAATTGGTAGGTGCTATCTCCACCATTTTTAAAGTGGTTGCAAGTACATGACAATGTCGCCACTATTTATAAAGTGATGGCAAGACACCCGCTAGTGGGCTAGCCACGTCCCGACCCCGCTGCTGTTCTTGATGGTGTTGTTCTGGTCGTGGCCACTTCACACCGACCGTGACGAATCCGTTGTGTCAAGCCTTCCTAGCTAGATCTGGTCAGCCTAGAGTTTAGGCATGGGGAGGTGGGTTAAGGCCGCAGGAGCAGTTATTCATTGGGCACCATTGACACATGAGCTCTGGCCGATTTGGGTGAGTCTTCAAGCTTTGCTTCAACTGATTCATGCAAAAGCCTTTGAGCTCTGGCCTTTCTGATTCATGTGATGCAGCAGTTGCAGGCAGAAGCTTGACCTCCAGCGTGATGCTCGATTCATGGGCAAAAAGCTAGATTTGCATGTGTAGCTATACTGATCCACCGACCTCCCATGGGCAAACAATTGTGTCGGAGCTGTTGGGAATAGTAAATCCACCAGAAATAACCATCAGTATGGGAGAGCGAGGTCTCCCCTACATTCAGGGGAGAGGGGAGGTGTTTTCTCAACTCTTTGCCAAAAAAGGAGCATCGGTCTAATCACTTATGGTTGTTCCTTTCCAGGATGGATGGCTACTGCATATTATCATATAGAAATCAAATGAAAACCCTACTAAATTAGGTAGTACTTAAAAATTTTAGGTATTAGAGACGACAAGTAATATGTTGGAGCCCTCTCAATCTCCTATATGACAATTTTTTATATTAAGGATGAGATAAGTAATCTATTAGAGATACTTTAAGGAGAGAGGGTGGAAGTGGAACCAATAATATGGGAGCACAATGGGGGAGGTAGGGCAACCGTGTATTTATGCATGTAGCTGTCTTACTCATGGCGAATTCGAGTAAAAGCCGGTACACTAACTAATTATATAAACAATATCGCTTGGCCTCCTATGCTCGCTAAGGGTTAGCACAGAGGAGGCCGAGAGTGCTCCATAGGGAAAGTAAAATGAGGGTTGGACTAAAAGGACATTGAGATGTTGCAATAAATTTTGGATTAAATGACCATTAATTCATCATCCATTACTGTGCCACCCGCCAGATATTTATAGGGCATACCCGGGGTGGTGAAATTACAATTTTCCCTTGCCACAAAGGTCACCGCTCTACGGGTGTATAGGGACGTGCCAGACATTTCATGTTTCTACTTCAATTGCTCCTCTGACGGCATGGGGGAAGCCGTCTGTGGAGACCACTGTCTCCCTTCCTCTGCTTGATGGCATAGAGCTGATCACGCCAGGGTTGCTTCCCGCCCTGGAGGTTCCTTGAGCGATACTCGACCTGCAAAGACAAAGGGTGAAGGCTACCTTCGTCTTGGGGCGTTAATACAACGCCCTTCACCGAAATGGTACCCAACAGCCGACAAACCAGCCTGGAAACGGGCCTGGCCGATTTTTCTGCTAGAACTGGCTTAGGAAACTGACTTGGACTCTTTTACGGGAAAACCGGCGTGGCCAGTTTGTAGAACTAGCCTAGCTGGTTTTTCTGCACAACGCAACATGAGCCGAAATGCCAAAAGGTGATTTTGATCCAAATCAACTCCAAATGAAACCAAAATTTGCACAAGCCGACATCATATAGTGATGTGAAGCTATCTGCAAAAGCTCAACTCCAGAAACTCAGCGAATTGAAGCAGATCTGAATAAAGCTCTCCAAAATTGGGGTTTTCTTGAATTTCCTCAAAACCTGAGTTCTTTGTGCTCCTGAGGAATCTACCAAAAATAGTGGCTAGAAGTATTCTCAAGGGTCATAGCACATTCAGATCAACACCAAACAAACACACAAACTCGGATCAAAGGAAGACTACAAGTGACCATCAAAATTACCAAAACAAGCCAAAAGCAAAGAAGGGAGAGATTGAAACCACAAGACTAGAGGTCAACTTGATTGAATATGCACAAAAACATGTTTACAAGACCAGGTCTAGCCTCCACCCTTCATCCTCCCTCTTATAGATCGGAAAACATGAATAGGAGGTACTCACCCTCTCTACTGCTGATCTCATAAACAGTTGAAACCTGGCTAGCCTAACCAAATGACTTAGGTAAGAAGGATGGTTGTCTTAGGCAACATTTATACATGTTTATAGGCTTGTTACACATTCCAAGAATACCCCTAGATATTTTCGCTGAACCACTTAACCCTAGGGGATGAAATGGTCCAAGTTGAGTTCTTAACACCGAAAGGCCATGATCCCTTCAGAAGAAGCTTCTCCACAATGCAAGCTCTCCGATGATGCCATGTGCCACCCTCAGATTCTCCCAGGATTTTGAGGCCGAAACCCAGCAAACCTACCGCTCGTGGTTCTGAGGCTGATACTAATGGGGTCGTGATTCCCGATCTTCCGTCATATTCAAGATAACTATCGATTTGGTCGGAAGCGACACACCGATCTGGCTTCAGATCACAAAGACCCGAACCCTGCAACCTTAGCACCACGTCTCCTCTGGTTATCAACCGTGTCACAATCTGGTTGACCTCGCCACGAAGGCTAATCCCTGCTGCGAATCAAAGAACACAAGCAAGAACAAGATAAAATGCAACTTAATTAAAATGACAATTGCAGATGAATGATTAAGCACTCGAAGTTGGGGTCTCGCAAACCGAAAGACAGCGACTGTCAATAGATAGAATAATCTAAGCAAAACCCAAACCCTAACATAGGCAGCGGCTACTGATTATAAAGCCTAAGGGGCATCCAAGGACCCCTACTCATATCGCTAAGAAGTCTCGACACGTTACAAGGGCCAAACGGCCCAAAAGACGGCGACGCAGCACCCTGACAGATTTTGGATGTCAACTTATTTTATCGATTTCCATTGACTCGAATAGAATTTGGGCGTCAAACCAAAGCCATTGGTTAGCTTATGAAATTATCTTTCCATCCATATGTGGATCATTGAAAACGGAGTCCAGATGCGTCCTGTGCGTCCGTTTTACTACAGACTGGTCCTGGAGCCGAGATGGACTCGAACTTGATATGGATTGGACCTCCAACTTGGCTTGAACGCCTTGCTTGACTTCTAAGGTGGTGGCCAAGGAGGAGGGAGTCCTTGGGCATCTCTTAGGTGTTCTCCATCTTCTTGGGGCGTGCTCCAACTTGGGCCTAGGTCCCAAGTGTGAATAACAAGCCCGCGACGACGCTGTAGCACCTGACAGAAATAGCGGCGGAATGGCTCAATGATTTCGGGGCCTTGCCAATGTGATATTGAGACGGGACTAGATCTATTTGAAAGCTTATCAAATAATTTTTCTATCAAGTGCTCATTGACCTCAATCGTACTCCGGATGGATGAATTATGGCCTTCCCAATGAAACACTATCGGGCTGCCGACGAACCGAAAGTTCAACTTTGATGGACTTGTACTTTGAGACACATTTGTACCTACATTCAAATAACGACATGTACATGTGGAACCAAGTGAATTGTACCCAAAATTACTATGCAAATGTAGGAACGAGCGCACCTTATAATCAATGGTCATATCCGTTGGTGTCATGTCCTCATCATCCTCCCCTTCTTGACAACAAACCATCCTTGGTTTGAGCTTAGTTGGAGGACAGATTGTAGGTTGTAGCCAATATTGCTTCTCTTTTTGAAATTTAACATGTTGCTTTATAACAAAATTTGGGGATTTTGACATGACATGATTATATCTAATGCAGCCCTTTGATTGGTCATATTGATGCACAGAAAAAGGAGATTTCAGATTTGAACAAATATAAACTCGGTGTACCATATATTCTCCTTTATAATTATATTTGCCAATAAATTGATATATACATGTAGACAACCATGGTAATTCAGCACATAAAAATTTCTCCTCCAAACTACTCAGAGCACACAGTGTTTTAAACTCAATATATCCCAAAGTATTTAAAGAAGTCAACAATTTTAGTTCATCTTGTTCAGTGGCAATTGGAAGCAATTGTTTATTTTTAGCACAAGTATTTTGTTCCAAAACAAAAGAAGCATTCTCATTCACTGGTTGCTGCTCATGAATAATCATACCACTATCACACAACTTTTCTTTATCACAAAGATCAGTAGAACATTCGCCATGTGACAAAGGTAAATCAATAGAAGGTTTTAGTATAGGATTATTAGCATCATTGGTGGGAAAATTCATTACAACAAGTGAGCTCTTATCTGATACATTTACCTGTTCTTTCTCAATCACCTTGTCCTCGTTTTTGGATACATGCTGCAAAATATTAGTTCCAACAAGAGGCAAAGTAATATCTTCATTTTGTAAAAATTCAGATCTAGATGAAGGTATTGTAACATTTGAAATAACCCATTCTTTTCTAAAAGGCCCATTCTTCCTCCTCTCGGCCCTTAGGAGATCTTCCCTTAAAATTTGAGCAGTAGTAATAGGTATAAGTGTAATTTTTGTACCATTATATTTGAACAAATATTTATTAGTAATTGTATGGTGCACAACATTATTTTCAGATATCCATGGTTTACCAAATAACAATTGACATGATTGCATAGGTACTATATCAAATTCAGCGCTATCCTTATAAGGACCAAGGGAAAACTCAATGCGTGCAATTTCAGTTACCTTTATCTTATCCCAAGAATTTACCCATTGGACGTAGTATGGACGTGGATGTGGCTTTGTGGTCAGACCAAGCTTCTCAACCATCTCTAAGCTTGCAAGGTTGTTGCAAGTCTCGCCATCAATCATAACACGACAACGTCATTCCTTCACAACAAAGTATGTTTGAAACAAGATGTTGAACTGGTTTTGCTCCGCCTTCTCCATTTGAGAACTGAGCACTTGTTGTGCAAACTCCGTAGACAGTCCATCCATGATGTCCTGCAATTCACTCTTAAAAAGAAACTCGTTGTTTGGCATATATTGTTAGAATTAAAATAAGTACCCTATCAACTATTTATGGGTTAGTGGAATCACACTCCCACACACGTCTTATCAAGTTCTTACTAAGTTCTTACCAACGCAAGCAGTGGATGGTACAACCGATGGCTGGTTTGTGATACCGATGAGGGCGTGGCACTAAGATTGCAAGGATCTTTTTCTGTACTGATCAGGAGTATATATGTGGAGTTTGGAAGGCACACAAAGAACAAATATATATATGTGGCACACAATTCAGTAACAGATTGCAATATTGAATAAATGTCCAGAGCAATTGTCCTAGTTGCTGGCCTATACGTGTTCCTAGCACCAGTTGTGACACACAAGGGAGTGAAACAAGTATGAAAGATAGCAATGGAAATATGGACAAGGCAAAAGTCGCCACAAACAATAGAGCTATCGAGTGTTCCCTTATGTGTTCCTTTTTGATCTCTTCTCTTCTCTTTTGCTATTTTTTTCTTTTTTGTCCAATTTTTTTCTTGCTTTTGCTCTTTTGATATTTTTTCTCAGCAAGGAACACACAAGAACAAATCTCAAAAAATTTGAGCTCAATTGGACAAAAGATATGGCCTATACAAATTCAGGATTGTGATCTAAAAAGCTGGCCAAAACTTGTGGGCCCTGAAACTCGATGTTCCTGATCGAATTTCGCAATTCTAAATTTTACGAACCCAACTTTGCTAGGATGAAACAGATCTAAAATTTTCTAGCATTCTCCGTAGATATAAAATTTGCCCCGTTTCGAGTTCGGATGCAAAAGTTATGACTGTTTTATGAAAACTGCTCGAATCAGGGTTTTATGTGGACACAAGATGCAAACTAATGATCTAACGGGATGATGGCGGATGGAGGGATCAATACAAATTAAAAAAGAACACAATCTAAACCAGCAACAAGACCTTGACCTAGGATACAAACTCAACACGGCGGACTCTGGAACTGAAATATGCAAAGGCTATGGCGCGGATGGTTGTAGGACAGGAAACAAATATGGCGGTGGACTATGGGACGAAGGCAAAAATCAACTAAACTAGGATAAATATGAACTTGATGGTATACCTTAGCTCCGAATACCACTTGATGGGGACGTGATTCCCGATCTTCCGTCAGGTTCAAGATAACTATCAATTTGGTCGGAAGCGACACACCGATCCGGCTTCAGATCACAAAGACCCGAACCCTACAACCTTAGCACCACGTCTCCTCTGGTTATCAACCGTGTCACAATCCGGTTGACCTCGTCACGAAGGCTAATCCCTGCTGTGAATCGAAGAACACAAGCAAGAACAAGATAAAATGCAACTCAATTAAAGTGACAATTGCAGATGAATAATTAAGCACTCGAAGTTGGGGTCTCGCAAACCGAAAGACGGCGACTGTCAATGGATAGGATAATCTAAGCAAAACCCAAACCCTAACATAGGCGGTGGCTACTGATTATAAAGCTTAAGGGGCATCCAAGGACCCCTACTCATATCGCTAAGAAGTCTCGATACGTTACAAGGGCCAAACGGCCCAAAAGACGGCGACGCAGCACCCTGACAGATTCTGGATGTTAAATTGTTTTGTCGATTCCCATTGACTCGAATGGAATTTAGGCCTCAAACCAAATCCATTGGTTAGCTTATGAAATTATCTTTCCATCCATATGTGGATCATTGAAAACGGAGTCCAGATACGTCCTGTGCGTCCGTTTTACTACAGACTGGTCCTGGAGGCCGAGATGGACTCGAACTTGATATGGATTGGACCTCCAACTTGGCTTGAACGCCCTTGCTTGACTCCTAAGGTAGTGGCCAAGGAAGAGGGAGTCCTTGGGCATCTCTTAGGTGTTCTCCATCTTCTTGGGGCATGCTCCAACTTGGGCCTGGGTCCCAAGTGTGAATAACAAGCCCGCGATGACGCTGTAGCACCTGACAGAAATAGCAGCGGAATGTCTCAATGATTTCAAGGCCTTGCCAATGTGATATTGAGATGGGACCAGATCTATTTGAAAGCTTATCAAATAATCTTTCTATCAAGTGCTCATTGACCTCAATCGCACTCCGGATGGATGAGTTATGACCTTCCCAATGAAACACTATCGGGCTGCCGACGAACCGAAAGTTCAACTTTGATGGACTTGTACTTTGAGACACATTTGTACCTACATTCAAATAACGATATGTACATGTGGAACCAAGTAAATTGTACCCAAAATTACTATGCAAATGTAGGAACGAGCGCACCTTATAATCAATGGTCACATCCGTTGGTGTCATGTCCTCATCAGATACCGCCAAACCCAGCTGGAGTCACATATCCACTATGTCCTCTCCACGATCTCTACGATCACCAAGTCCTCAAGCACCACCTTGACTTGGTCAACCATCATCTTGACTTTGATCAACATCGTCTATGCTCCATCGCATGTACACTTGCTTGTCGATGTCGCCAAGTTCTAGCCATCCATGGTCCATTCTCCAACCTTTGGTCCCTTGGTCCAAGCCTCCATGTCTGTCCTTCAGCACCCCTGGTCCATCGGCATGAACTCGCTTGACCTTCTCCATTGCCCTTAACCATGTCGATACTCAACACCTGCACATCACAATACAACAAACATATTGCGCATACTCTACTCAGGCCATGGTTAGTCTCAACACACTAAACCAAAGCTCGATCATCTCTTCACAATCACTCATCATCCTTACACATGGGCATATATCCAACATGTGTTCGCAAATGGGAAGGTGTGAACGGCGAAAAGAGTGACCGGGGCGGTCGTTCTCCGCCGTCGCCGTCACACGAAGCAAGCCGAGAGAAACCACATGGAGTAGATCCTGAGCTCTCTCCGGGCTTAAGGGGTGAGTGCCGGACCGGATGGTCGTGACCGAAGGCATGCCAGTTAATTTGATCCTGCAATTGACAAGAAGAGAAAGTTGATAAGTAATTTAAGGTGGAACATACCGGTGTTGGTCTAGATAGTTCCAAATATACGACCAGGTGGCCAGCAATGTATGGCTATCGACTAGAGAGTCGATATCCAGCATGTGCATGATCTAATGTAAGCAAAACAAGCATATCGGTAATTAAAAACATGCGAAAAATGTAAAGATAGGCGTGTAAGCATACATGTAAGAGACGTACTAGCTTTAAACCAGGCTAAGAACAAATAAAAGCATATAAACAGCCAATAAATCCTCAACAAAGTGGGCTATCTGCTAAAACAGCCGACTCTAGTGATCATGTCGTACGGCATACGATCACTCATCCATTGGATACAAATAAATCTACAAATGGATAGATTCAATCTATTATACCATCAACAGGTCAAGTCATCTGATGCAGCATTGACGGTAGGACCCTAGATCAGAGACCAACAATCGATAGATCTACTTACATTGCAAAGAAATCATGAAAGCATGCCATGCACGTTAAAGATCAAGCCTTCGGCTAAATAGCTGATGGAAACATAGTGGGTGGCTGACGCCATGCTCTTCTTAACAGACAGATCAACTAACCGCCAATGTCTGATCTGACACGCTATCAACAGATCGAGTCATCTGATGCAGCATTGATAGCGGAATCATACCGGGTACTGGCGATCAATGGATCTATCTCCTAACGGAACATGACTCCAAACACCCGCCATGTACGATCAAGACTGAGATAGATTGGTCATTAAAATAGGATCTCACGTCAGAAATTGAATTCAACTGTGATAGTAATCAGCAGATGATAGATCAAAACAGATAGGACCAACGAATCTCAACCTAGATCATGCGATTGGTGATATTATGTTAAACAATAAACTATCTAACGTTTACAAGAGATCAGTCGTCTGTTGCAGCCTTGTAAAAGCTGATATGAATCGATAACTAATCTATACCGTGATTTGTAAGAGATCAGTCATCTATTGCAGCCTTACAAATAATAATACAGATCGATAACTAACTTATACCGCGACTCGTAAGAGATCAGTCATCTGTTGCAGCATTACAAGTAACAATATAAGTCATGACGGATACTCACAAACAAGTCAGAGGTCAGGTCGTCCGATGCAGCCCTGCTTGTCCAAAGAACTCGCCGAAATCTACTCTACTCCTACTCCTAAGGGGTGGCCAGAGCCAAAAAAGTAAAGGTACTGGATTTGTTTGATCAATGTAAGATGTCTATTACAATAGTCGGGGTTCAATATTTATACCCGAGGCTTGACTACGAATCCTGATCAAACAAGACCGGTTACAAACTTTGGAAAAGATAAAGGCTTCCAAAATTACAATAACTTGGACCTCAATCTTTCTCTTCTATGAAGTCCGACGTGTCTTCTCATTTCCTGCCTTGCTGATCCTGTCGATAGGGCCCACGACATTTTCTTTATCCAATCCTTGTTGATTGGGCCCATCCTCTCGAGGTGATGACATCATATCACTTGATGGCAACTTTGGTTAGCCGATCTCGTTGAATATTTTGGCTTTCCTTTGACGGATTTAGACCTTAGGGTCCTTTCTCCTTAAACCAATTTTTGGTGTCAACACATGCCCCCTAATTTTGGGATAAAATGATTTTATTCCAAAATTCTCCTTCATGACCGTTGCACGCGTTGCGCATCCACGCCGAAACCTCTGCCTCGGCTCCTGACTCTGGGCAAGAATTTTCATTATATTCCCAAAATTGCCCCTGCCTTCATTATTCCCCTTTTGCCTCACTCATCGGTCGTCGTAACCTTTCCGAGCACCAAACCCTAGCAAATCTGGGATTCCAATCTTAGCACAGTACTCCTCCAATCCCCACGGGTTCCTTAGAGGTGACGATTCAACCTGGTGGCGCATCATCAATACTCTGCTTGGAGACTCGGATCCATTTCTTTGAGCTCGATGGCGACCATCGACTTTGTTCCAGAGGTATGATTCAAAGCCCTTCTTTGTTGATGGTTCCTCAGTCCCATTCAATTTCAGCTCACAGGCTTGCTCCCTCCATCTTTAGGATCTCAAAAACAAAATCTTGATCCCAACAAATGTTGAGAATGCGTACCTTTTGGGCCTGATGGGTGACCTAGATCCAACTGAGCTCATCAACTTCGAGATAAACAGGCTGCCTTTTAAGCGCTCTAACATGAGTCCCTTGGTGTGGGATAAGACCTTCAGGGCTTGGCCACTTCCTCTCGATGGATGGAGGGACTGGTATCTTAGGGTGGCCAAGACTCATCAAGCCAGTTAGGTGACTTATGACCTGGATCAGTGCATAGCCCTCTCTGTCGAACATAAAGAAGAATGAACCTCTACTAAGATCGTCCTCCTATTTCTGGTCCAATGCCTTCAACGCCTTCATATTTGGTCATGGACTGATGACAGTTACCTTGGCCGATGTTTATATGCTGACCGGTCTTAGAATCACATGGCTCTTTGTTGGTATTTCTTAACGTTTACAGAAAGAATCTACAAGCGTACGGAATTACCGTTGTAGCTTTCACCTAGAAGTATTCAGGGTATCGTATTTCCACAGGGAACGAAGGTATTTCTTCTAGCTTAGTTCGTCCAAGGACAACAGAAGGGGTAAAGTTGGAAAGGATAGAGATGGATTCCTATGGCTTCTGGGTCTAAGGACAGCTAAACTTTACTCCTACTTGCTTACTTCAGGCACCAGAGCGCAACTGGTCTGCTAGTCGATACCGGCGTGTAGCTCTACACCGTACCCGAACGTGGGGGATTACGAGGGACAAACAGGGCTGTCACCACCTGCCGCCTACCACTCAACCGTGGGATACGAGGCAAATGAAGGTAGCCTCTAGCCTAGACACCACGTCTACGCTAGCAACTATTACTCTAGCGTGAGCTAGGAACATCTGTCTTTATCAGGAGTCCTCTACTAGAGCATCCGCCATGGGGATGGACGACGAACCCGCAAATAAGTAAAAGTATAGCTTAACTATTCAAAGGCTTGGAACTATAAGAACCACGCATACTTACTTAGCGGGAAAACCCATTTGAGGCACAAGTACTCGTTGAGGTACAAGGCGGGGAGACATCGACAAGCCCGGCTCTTCCCCGAACTCTTCCCTCACATCTCTCTTTCACAACTCTAGATAGCTACCAGGGCCTAAGCCCTTTGGAATGAAGCTCTTGTGTGGTGCTCTTTCTCCCTTGAGGTGTTGATAAAATGAAGGGGGAGAGGTCCTCCTTTTATAGGTGGAGAGGAGGTGTGTATTCCTTGGAATATTCCCTAGATCCCCTCAAAAGGAAGGAGCAAACCACCCTCGGCATTTATGTTACCGCCATCCCCACCTGAACCGATTTGCCTGGCCCACAACTCATTGCCCTGACAAGGTTGGACCCGAGGAGAGCCGCTAGGGGTGCGCCCGCACCCTGGTTGGCCCAGCCTGAGTCCAATTTCCTCAGGTGATCTTCTTTGGTCTTCTGGAGTGGGCCTGTGTGGGTGTTGCACTAATTGGTGGTATTTGGATTTGGGTTTTGGCCTTCTCCTCCTCTCGTCTGGGCCCTAATTTGTATGGTAATGGGCCTGCTCCCCCGTGGGCTTGTGTTGCTTTGCGCAATATGGTGTTACGTTTTGTCTCTTTGCGCATTTTGAGCCCTTTTATGTGTATTTCCACAAATGCCCTCATGTAAATGAATAAACACCAAAACTCGTGTAATTCGTTAATTATAAGCCCTAATTCTAAGTTTGGTGTCCATATGTGTAGATTTTATGTGAGAATTGGCGGTTAGAATTAGGAGTTAAGGACCGCCAATAAGGCCCCACACTTAGCTCTTTGCTCGTCCTAGAGCAAAGTTAGAGATGAATGTGATCATGAGCATAACATCCTAAGATATATGGCTATACATTCAAGTTATTCCAACATATTCTTTACGCAAGTGGGATATGTGGCATTAGCTAACATGTTTCCTTGGATTGTTGAAAAGTGGAACAGTTCTCGAAACAAAGTCATCTTCCCAATTTCACATCTTAGCAACTTGGAGTTTTGAAAGTTTTTCTCAAATAAAAGCATAGTTCACTTTATACTCCTCAAATGGCACTCTCAAATCACTCAATGGTGTATATTTCCTCACCAAGGCATAGCAAAGTTTTGCCTTCATTTGTTTTCTCCCACTTCTAAAAAGGTTTATGTGGAGCTTTAGGTAGGGATAAACAAAGTAGCATACTTGTATTGCATATATTGTAAAGTCAAATCGAGGATCCAAGGAGAGAAGTGACATACTCTTAGATCTAGATGTGCATGTGTGTGGAAAGAGGTGAACTATAACTATACTCCTTTTGTAGATACGATCTCTTCTAACTATTTATTTTGAGACATGGTTGTCATCATACATTTTTTTATATGAGCCTTCATGTGCTCATCTTTCTTTCTTTTTCTTTCAATACCTTAGGACCTTCATGTGTCCCTATTTTTTTTATTTTTCTTGGACCTTCATATGTCCAAATATATATTTTGATATACTTTTGCATAGCCCATGTCTCTTAAACCACATGTTTAGAGAGATCATTATCTGTTTAGAACATGGAGTATTTGCCTAACAAACATTTTTCCTCACTCCTCGTGTAGGAGCATAATTTTTGGTGGACGGAAGCATGTTTTTGTGTACTCCCAGTGTAGGAGCAGGATATACATATATATGTGGGGTGTATGTGATCTTGATCTTGGGAGCATGATAAATCTCTCAACAAGGGTCAACAAGAGTTGACCGACCTTAACATAGTAACAAGCAGCGTATGTAGAAGGCTTGAAATTTGCAAAATGTCATTTTTGGCTTTGGTAGGAATTGCTTCACCAAAAGTGGAGTATGTGATACTATGGTTTTTATAACATTTTTATCAAAATAAATTCTCCAAGTGCTTCGAATAGAAACGGTAGGATTTCTAAGTCAGAACTATATTACACCTCAAAACAACTTAGTCAACATGATTGTCCTATTAGAATATTTTTCCCACAAGCATAAATGTATGTATATGGAACAAACTTTATGCATGCTTCTATCTTAAAGATGTTATGACATGTCACTTCTGGAATTTTGAACAAAGTGTGGTTTATAAATTTGCATGGAGGTAGAGTGATATTTATTTTGTATTTTTAATTTGTTTAATTTTAAGCTTCAAAATTTGGGAGAGTTGGGGGTTGAGTTGCACAAACCACCGTTGAAGATGAAGGAGCTATTGGCCTTCTCAAGTAAAGAGATCCTAGAAACCTTCTCTGCCAGCTCAAATTGCAAGCCTGAGCAGGACTTGCACGCACCCAACAAACTAGACCTAGACTTCAACTCATTATTCTCATCAAGCAAAGCAACATACTTGGATTGTAAATTGGTAAGGTTGGACATGTGAATAGCACACTTATCGCACTCAACCTCATCAGACACTACTACAACGTGCTTCTTAGCTTCTTCAAGCTCCTTCAGCGCAATTTCTAGCTTGTCCTTAAACTCTTTCCTCTCACGGGCAACATGCTTCAGCAGCTTATCTTGGCTAAACAAGGTGTCGTTCATGGTTTCAAGCTCAGCAACGAGATAGTCGATGGAAGGTGTTACCTCAGTAGTGTCGTCATCGACGGGAACCACGTCCTTGCTAGCCATTACCTCGGCATCGACCGCCATGGTGCAAAACCCTCTATGGGTGGAACCAGCGATGAAGCAGAGCCCGGTCAGCTTGTCCTCACGCTTTCTCTCGGACTCATCATCGCTCGAGGGAGAAGAAGAGCAGTCGTCATCGGTGTCATTGTCGAGGTCGTTGAGGGAGGCAAGGAAGGCACGCTCTTGGGCCTTGGCCTTCTTGAGATACATCTTCTTGAGCGCTTCCCTATTGAATCCTCCCTTCGACTTGTGCTTGCCGGAGGTGTACTTGCGCTTGTCCTTGCGCTTGCTACAGTCATACTTATCGGAGGAGTGCTTGTTCTTCTTGGGGCAGTGGGCGACGAAGTGATTGGGGTCTCCAAAGCCATAGCATCCTTCCTTCAGACCACCACCGCGCCGACGATTCAAGCGGTTGTTGTGAAACCGTGAGAACCGGCTGATGACCAGTGCTAGCTCATCGTCCCCAAGGGCCTCCAACTGCTCCTCTGTGACAGACACCAAAGAAGACAAGACAAATGACATCTGTGAAGGGTTAGCTGAAGAACTTGAGCCGTTACCTAGGACCAAAGCCATAGTCGATGCAGAGGGGTTTTTGGTCTTGGCTTGGGTTTGGTAATCAATCTCGGTGGACTTGAGCTTGCTGAAAAGCTCATCCACAGTGAGGGTGTCATAGTTCGCGGACTCAATGATAACGGACACCTTCACATCCCAAACATTCTAATCTAGGGCATATAGTAACTTAAGTGCCCTCTCATGATCATCATAAGGTAGCTGCGGCTTGTTTGCCCGCATCTTGTTCACAATCATCTAAAAGCGAGAGAACATGGCATCGATGGACTCTCCATCCAACTGAGAGAAGTTCTCATACTCTCACTTGTACGTCTCAAAGAGTCTAGTTTTGACCTGTGCGATTCCCTCGTGATAGCTCTGAAGTCTCACCTAGATCCCTCGAGCAGTCATACAATCGGAGACTCTCTCAAACTCAGAAAGCGAAAGACTCGAAAAGAGAACACTATGAACCTTGCTATTTGTGTTGTGTTGATCAATTTGATCCTAAGTGTTGCGAGCATCAAGCACAATGTAATTAGTATTCTCATAAATCTCTCAAACTTTCCAATCAATCCCCTGAAGATGCGCCGACATGCGAATCTTCCAATAGGGGTAGTTTGTTCTATCGAAGAACAGTGCTTTGCCAGAACCGCGCTCCATGTCGCCTTCATGGATCACGGACCGATTAAGCTGGAATGATTCTTAACCGGCTCCAATACCAATTGAAGGACCAAAAATGGCGACTAGAGGGGGGTGAATGGGAGCCTCAAATTTCTTTCGAAATATTCAACCGATGTCCCAAATTCAAACCCCAAGAACAAATGCACGCAAGAACGATGTATCCACGAGCCAACTGGTGGCTGGGTACCTCTGGTGATGACCAAGAAGTACAGCGGGATAATCGAGAATCAAAGGAATCGAGCCCACAATGAAAGACAGAGAGAAGAGATCACTGCACAGTCGCAGACTGTCTGAGGTTTGGTCTCGGACTGTCCTACGACAAAAGGAGAGAAACACGACTGACTGAAACAGCCCCCTGTTCGGATTTGAAACACAAACGGCGGACTGTCCACGGTGAAGTCCCGGACTGTTCGGTTCAAAATTTCAACAACAAACTGAATAAAATGACTCTGTACGCTGTAGGAAAAAGACCAGCGGACTGTCCGCGGGTAGGCTCGGACTATCTGGTGTTCAGAAAAGTGAAACACGACCCAAAAAGAGACTTATGTTCGTGATATGAACAGTAACGGCGGATTGTCTGGGGGTCAGAGGCGGACTGTCCACGGATCACAAAATCAGCATGAACAGTCATCGGAAATCGCCCAAAACAAGAAAATTTCTGATTTGTGGCCAAATCTCAACCAACTACCACCAAATTTGAACCAAAGGTTCACAAGACAGTGGGTGAGCTAGCCCTAAGAGATCATCGCTCAAAGTTTAGCCAATCAATGGGAAATCAAGAAATTACTAAGAACACTAAATAGTTGACCCTAAAGCTTGTTTCGTTCCGATCTATGAACTCGTGAGGAATTAGGTGAAATCCTTCAGTGGAAGGGATCAACTC
This sequence comes from Saccharum hybrid cultivar R570, assembly GCA_038087645.1. Classification (NCBI taxonomy): domain Eukaryota; kingdom Viridiplantae; phylum Streptophyta; class Magnoliopsida; order Poales; family Poaceae; genus Saccharum; species Saccharum hybrid cultivar. Next base: position 24,936,653 of record JAQSUU010000496.1, read on the forward strand.
ACGTCCTAGTCCATCTCAGTGCAAAAGAAACAAATCAAAACGATCTCAAAACGACGAATCGAGCCACACAAGAGAGGGGAGAAAAGAAGAACGTGAAGAACACAAACGTGATTCACAAGAACATCTCACAAATCGAATCCCGGAGGACACGAGGAGGTTAGGGCCTCCATTCCCGCAGCAACCTCTTGTTCACTTATACAAATTTTGGAATTTTTGGACCTCTCTCAAGAAAACCTAAGGGGAGGGGGAAACCTAGGGTAAGGATGAAGGAAAATGAAAGAGGTGAGGGTGATTGGGGCACCCTTATCCTATTTAACAGGGCTATTACACAATCCTAGTTTTGTCCCTAGATATTTTGAGTCGAACCACTTGACCCGAGGGCGTTATAGTCCAACCCGAGGTAATCTTCATCCGACGGCCACCACGCCCTTCATGAGATAGCTTCGTCTCGACGCGAACTCCTCGATGCTGCCGCGTGCTGTCCGTTTCTCTTTGGAACCTCCGCCTAGGTTTTGAGGCCTAAACCCGTGAAACCGTCCACCGATGGTGTTGAGGCCCAATCCACCAAACCGTCCACGAGTAGCGTACTCTATACGCGTCCCCCGCCACTCGACGCGTGTCACCTCCATCCTCGACCGCCCGGGCGCCAAGTCTTCCAGAGGCTCGCTCGACTTGCACGTCCACCGTCTTGACTCGGTCAACACGGTCACTCCTCCATGTACACTTGCACTTAGTGATGTCCCCAGATGTCAGCCACCGCGGCTGGTCACCCGGTCTCCTGGTCCCTCGGTCTAAGCCTCATGTCCGTCCTTCACCGCTTCGGGTCCATCGGCATGGCACGTCCCTACTTGACCTTCACCTCGCCGTCGACCACCGTCTGTAAGCTCCACACCTGCGCACCACAAGCCAAGAGACATATTGCACAACCCAACTCACGCCATGATTAGTTCACCAACTCACCCAAGACACGAATCGCGTTGACAATCATTCATCACAAATCCGAACCATAAGGGCATATATCGTGTTCGCAAAAAAAACGTTACTAATGTCGACATTTGTGGAAATATATGCGCTACTCGAGTGCTTAGTGCCTTTTTGATATATATACGAGCAACTGAACTTATGGTTCTTTCCTTCTTTCTTTATTTCTTTGAAGAATTTTATCTAGTAACTTTTTGGCTCAGCCGCAATTAAACAATACGTATGCATTGTCTGTTAGTCGTATCATTTTCTTTGCAAGCATATTTTTACTGCATCAAACAAAATCTTCGTCATTATTGACAGGTTCATTTACAGAGAAGACAAGCGGAAACTATAATTGAGCAACAGAGTGAGACGAGATCGGCTTAGTTTACGTTCAAAGATCCTTTCACAGCAACGTTTAATTTTCATGGCTCGCGAATAGGGTTGTCACAGCCGAAAGCGTCTTGTTATTTCACATGAGGCCGAAGAGTGAGAACGATATTTTTAATTATGTACGAAATTAACAAGGACACCACTTATTGGTGCCCTCAAGGCTCTCAAGCTGTCGTTTGATTTTTCAATGATATAAGTTCAAGGCTTTGGTGCGACCTGTGCATAACCAATCATCTATGATTGAAGTTATGATTGAAGTTACTGTCCCGGAGCTTTCCTGTTCGTCCTGGTTTGATCGTTGGCTGTCTGGCGTTATTTGCTGTGAACAGTGGTGGTACCACAGTCAGTGCGCAGAGATGGTACCACCAGACCAGAGTGGATTTTCCGCTCATCCTTGTAGCTGCAAGCTAGACTTATCTTAGCCTCGTTAGCCGTTGTGTGCTTTTTCTGGTTCACGCAGCAGGACACAGCCTAGCACAAGTGCCAACTGCCAAGCAGCAGAGCTAGCACCAATGGAATCCAGCTCCAGCACCGCCACTCCATCACCCTTGAGCCGTCCTCCGGTCCTCCCCGTGAGTCCGTGATACGGACCGCCACTCCCGCCGCACATGAAGACGACAAACGTACCGGCCACGCGTCCCCATCCGTCCTAAAACAATTCATTCAAATTTCTCGTCAATGTTGATGTCGCGCGCGGGTGCATTAGGGTTCGGCGCCGGTACGTCGTCGGCCTCTGTACCCTCTTCCGGCATTCACTGTCACGACGAACTCTGAATTGTTAGGGAGCTGCGCTATTGGGTGGGGTTCTCGGTGTCACGGCTGTAAACAACTAATTTTGTGTGTGTGTAGAGGACTGGAGGTCGATGCATTGTTACTACACACATCTGTGGCAGGTCCTCGTGTCTATATATATGAATATGTGGTTACATACTTCCATCCTCGCATGCATGTGAGGGCCATAGCTCAGTCTCACTGTCGCATGCCCTGCTCTGCTTGAGCACCACACGCATCAATCACTGGCCATAACAAGCAGCGAGAGCTCCCTGCATCCAGCCATGGCAACCACGACGACGACGGATGGTAGGAATGGAGAAGGAGAGCAGAAGAAGAGGAAGAAGGGAGGCTTCAAGACCATGCCATTCATACTTGGTGAGTAGCTAGCTTAGGCCAACGACATAATACATCAGCCAGCATATTTGCGGCCAAGAGAGGATTTTGAACAAGCAATGAGCGAGAAATCTAGACGATGCATGCATCGAGTGATGCCGGCCGGCCGGCGCAGTCCTTGCCTGGTTTGGCAGTTTGATGGCCGTCCGTCTAATGGCTTCGTTCTCCGATTCCGATGCAGGGAACGACATCTGCGACAAGTTCGCCTCGACAGGCTTCGGCGCCAACTTTATCACGTACCTGACGGTGCAGCTGCACATGCCGATGGTGGAGGCGACCATCCTCCTGACCAACTTCGGCGGCACGTCCAGCCTCACGCCTATCCTTGGCGCGATCGCCGCCGACTCCTTCGCGGGCCGCTTCTGGACCATCATCGTCGGCTCCGTCTTCTACCAGCTCGGCATGCTCGGCCTCCTCGTGTCCGCGCTCCTCCCTTCGCTGCGCCCCCCGCCATGCTCCGCTCCTCCCAGCGGCCCCGGATGCCAGCGCTCCTCCGGGTTGCAGCTCACCGTGCTGTACCTCTCCCTTCTGTGCAAGTCCGTCGGCACCGGTGGGCTCCGGCCCTGCGTCGTGATGTTCGGCACCGACCAGTTCGACCATGAGCCCGGGGCGGAGCAGCAGCAGCTCACCGCCGAGGCAGCCGAGGCGGCGGCGGAGCGGAAACGGCGCTACTTCAACCTCTACTTCTTCGCCGGTGGAGTAGCGTCGATGCTGGCGCTGACGGGGGTGGTGTACATCCAGGACCACGTGGGCTGGGGGTGGGGGTTCGGGATCCCGGCCATCGCCATGTTCGTCTCCATCGTGGTGTTCCTGATCGGGTACCCGCTGTACGTCCGGCTCAAGCCCGGGGGCAGCCCGTTCACGCGGCTCGCGCAGGTCGCCGCCGCCGCGTTCAAGAAGCGCAACGTCGTCGTACCGGAGGACACGGGCGTGCTGTACCAGGACAAGGAGCTCGACGTCCTCATCTCCACCAATGGCAGGCTGCTGCACACCAACCAGCTCACGTAAGCCCGTCTCTCTAATTTGTCGTGCTCTCTATGCTTCGACGTGTTCTATACACACCTACACCCCGTAAGCCAGCGAGGAAAAGCTCGCTTGTGCAGAAACCAAGGCACCAGTGTTTCTCATTGGGCGAGGTGAAGCAAGGTTTCGTAGAAAAACCAAACGCCCCCTTAGAAGTTATAGCCACAGCTGCAACCAAACAAATAGACCCAGAGTGAAGCCAAAGGACTCTTTGGTAGCCCACTTTCCACTTCGTTCCACGTGAGATGCTGAAGAGTGCTACTAGACACGTCCGCTCCAGCCAGCTTCAGGGCGGCCCCAACGGGTAGCTACGTCGCTAGCTTGCATCATCTCTCAGCTGATCTGGAGGGGAGAGAACACAGAAAAATGAAACGCTAGCGAGGAGCAAAGCGCCTATCTCGCACACTGACCGATGCTTCTGCTGTCTTGCATGCGGCTTGTGCTTCTCACCTCACCTTGCCATGCTCATCTTCCTGCAGCACCGCGGACGTTGGTTGCGCTCTTCTCCTTGTCTAACCCATGAACTTCATAGAAATTTTGGTGTTTAGGGATTCTTTAGAATTTCAAATCAGTCAGTTTAATTTTACATGAGAAATATAGGATTTAGAAAATTTCACTCATTCACAAATAGAAAAATTAAGCTGATTCATTCATAAAATTTCTGTATGATTCTTATGAAATTCTTGCAATCTAAGCGGGCCTAAATACCTAGAATGCATGTTGCAGATTACAACAGTGTAACCCTTAGATTGTAGCAATCCAGCAATATGGGTTTGACCAGCTGTCAAAAATCCACAATCTTCGTGTTGTCTTCTAAACCAAAAGTATGCACTACTTTAGCATTTAACTATGGTTCACGATTCTTTTTGCTCTAGGTCCCTCGCTGCTGCTCACTGCTCATTTATTTTCGTTTTTTTTTAAAATCTGTCACACTCCAAAATTCTGCTTTCCACTACCATGGTAACATTGAGATGAGACAGCGTGTTGATTTCAGATTTGTCTTTTCCTCTGTGAATTAAGGTTCTTGGACCGGGCAGCGATAGTGACGCCGGGCGACATCTCCGCTTCCGGGCGGCCGGACCTGTGGCGTCTGTCGACAGTGCACCGCGTGGAGGAGCTCAAGTCCATCGTCCGCTTGCTGCCCATCTGGTCAGCCGGGATCATGCTGGCCACCGTTGAAGCGCACGGTCCCTTCACCACCTTGCAGGCGCGCAGCATGGACCGGCACATCACCCCGCGCTTCGAGATACCAGCAGCGACTATGTCCATCTTCGGGACTATGGCCTTCCTCGTCAGCCTGGCGCTCTACGACCGCGCGTTCGTGCCCCTGGCACGCCGCGTCACGGGCCTGCAGTCCGGGATCACCTACTTCCAGCGCATGGGCATCGGGCTCGCCATCCACATCCTCGGCGTCGCCACGGCCGCGCTCGTAGAGACCAAGCGCCGCCACGCCGCCGCCGACCACTGGCTCCTGGACAAACCTACCGCCGTCGTCCCGCTCAGCGTGTTCTGGCTGGTGCCGCAGTTCGCCGTAAACGGCGTCGCCGGCGCCTTCTCGTCAGTGGCGCACATGGAGTTCCTGTACGACCAGTCGCCCGAGAGCATGCGCAGTACTGCCGCCGCGCTCTTCTGCCTCTCCAGCTCCATCGGGCACTACCTGAGCACGGTGCTGGTCACGGTGGTGCAGCGCACCACGCGCGCCCACGGCAACGACTGGCTCCAGGACAACATCAACCGTGGCAGGATCGACAATTACTACTGGCTCGTCACCTGCCTCATGGTGCTCAATCTTGGCTACTACCTCATCTGCTTCCAATTCTACACCATGAAGCCATTGGAAATGGCTGACGAAAAGGACGATCATGACGCAGAGTGTGTCAGCTCTCCGCTGTCCAGAAAAATGGCACCGGTGCTGGAGGTGCGGTGTAAGGTTGATGTGCAGGTAATTAATTAGGGTGGGCGTTAATTATTAATATATTGATTAGATATTGCACTACAAGGTTAACGCCACTATCTGCATTGCAAAGACACAAAATTGATTGCAATAGGTAAGGGTTATTGCTACCATTTTCAATTTTGGTTGCCACAATGGACAATGTTATCATGGATATTTTAGCACAGCGATTACCATGCATTTCGTGAATATGGGAGCGCAGAGCAGCAGTGTTTTTATACATATAGTGATGAGGACATCACTCCTTCGGAGTTCGGACAAGCTATAGAGATGAAGAGGACCAACGTGGGCATCCCACTCATTAAACTCTTGGCGGAGGCCCAGTCCGACCCAAATAGTTGTTCATTTCGGATTCCAGGAGCAGCATGGGTAAAATTGACGTCCAAGACGCATACGAACTATCCATATATGCATGGAAAGATAATTTCATTAGCTAACAAATGATATTTGTTTGACGTCAAAATTTTTCCTGAGTCAACAAGAATCATCAAAACAAGTCAGCATTCAGAATCTACCAGGGTACTACAACATCGTCTTTTGGTCCGTTGAGCCATGTATCGTCTTAGAGCTCACAAGGGGGTGCGTCCAGGGGTTTTGTCACACCAAAATTTTCCATTTTGGATTGTGATAGAAAATACTAAATAAAATAAATGATTTAATATTTTTCTAAAATTTTCCAAGATTTATTTATTTGTTGCCAATACAAAGTGTGCAAATGTGGTTTATACAATTTTTACAAAGTTAATGAAAGTGTATTTGTTGCATTCATGCCTTTGCTTTGGCTTTGTTGTGTAAAAACTGAATTTCAAAAACTCAATCAACCACGAATAAACTCTCTTCTATTTTTTAAAAAAACAAAGCTTCAAAATTTTGCCTCAAAATCAGTTTTAAAGGTAAGCTCAAAATTTGACTTTGAAATGTATTTAAGTGCTTTCTAAGTGTGTTTAAAAGAAAAGTATTTTTAACTTTAAAAATAGTCTACAACCACATTCCAAAAATAATCTCAAAATATGAATCAAATTTTGGTTTTAAAACTTTTTTGGAAGAGTGGTTTGAACCCTTTTAATAAAATAAAAACCCTTTTCTTTTTCTTTCTTGTATTCGACCTGCATCCCCTTCTGGCCTTCTAAGGCCCAGCAGGCTCTGCCGCCTCTTGCGCTCCACCGGCCTAGCTCTTGCGGCCCGCCCCAACCTGCCACAGGTCCTTTCCGCGCTCGCCCTTGCGTAGTGGGCCTAGCCTAGCGCTGCGGCCCATCAATGTGCTCAGCAGCGCGCTTTCTAGCCCAGCGGCACCCCCGCCCCTGTGCCGCTGCCATCTGGGTCACGCTCGCCAGGCCATGCAGAGACGTTGACCGCCTGGGCCCACGCGTCAACGGGAGCGGCCCTTCTTCCCTAGTACTCCGCATCTGCTGGGCGCGATCGCCATCACCGCTGCTCATCCTCATGGCCCACGCACAATTTGAGGATGGCAGCTGCCTACAAAGGGTCTAGCCCTGTGCGCCGCGCTGCCTTTGAAACCCTAGCCGCCCCTAGCCCTAGCTCTTCGAAGCTCCCACATGTAGCTGCCATCGCCGCTGCCCCAGAACGATGCCACCACCGTTGATCTCCTCCCCTGCAATGTATCTACTGGCGAGACATACACGAAGGTCATCGCGCGAAGGTGACCAACCCATTGGTACCTTCCCTGGCCGCTCTCTCCCTCTCTGTTGCATATGCGCTCTCGCCATATCTAGCGCCTGAGGCTGACCCGCCTCGCCACGTCCTTCGCTGTCGTCCGCCATCTTAGGCACCCTAGCCAAGTCCGCGCCGTCGATTTCTACGTGCTAGTGCCAACCCCATGCCCGGCAGTGGCCTGGATCGCTAGCACTGCCGTTTTTTCGGTGAAGCTCCACCATGCTCCATCCTGCACCGCTGCGCTCCACCGACGCCGCTCGGGTCAATCACGTTGAGTGACCTGCAGCCATCTAACCCTTATCTAACGGCCTAGATCTGATCGGCTTTTGCCAGTCAACGAGGTCAACTGGCCCAGCCAGTGCAACTGACATGGCTACTGTGTCGGCACCACGCAAGCTGACAACCAAGTCAACCGTGCAGTCCGCTCAAAATTAGCCATTGGGTTCAAACAGTTACACTGTATAGTCAGCCCCTAAGGCCTGGACAGTTCGCCATTCACCTCGACGACATAGATAGAATCTGTCCAGCAACTTCGCTCCTTAGAAAGTAGTCGTCGCACAGTCCGATCCGCAACTATAGGGCTAAACAGTCGGCCAGTGACTTGTCAGCCCGAGATCAGTGCACCCGCAGTCTGGTACTAAACCATAGCAAGCATCAGACCAATCTGATGCCCGCGGACAATTCACCGCCTTGGGGCCGGAGAGTCCATCGCTGTCCAGAAAGCAGCACTATAGAGCACTTCGCCCCCTTTCTCTCCACCATCTTCCCACCGTTCTCAAGACATTTTGCAAACATGCTAACCTCAAGTGTTGTCACACAAGACAAACACCTCAAGGTGTGCTCACACAAGAGCTCTTCCCTCACCCCTCAAGGTGTGCTCTCAAGCTCACTCTCACCTCTCAAGGTGTGCCCACACAAGAGCTCTATTACTTCGATCTGGCCGGACCACTTGATGCTCTTCGCTCCTCGCTTCTACTAGCTGTTCTTTGCGATCTCCCGCGGGGCGAGCGTAACACCTCTCAACAATGTGATCTCCTCTAGAGCACCGCACCAACTCCAGGCGTGCTACTTGGAGTCCACAAACCTCCAAGACGTCTAGGAGGTGGCAACCTCCAGGAGTAACAAGCACACCGGCTTGCAACAAGATCACCAGTGTCCACACTTGCAATCTCTCATGCACTACACTAGAATTGCTCTCAATCAATAGAATGCATATACCACTAAGCATATATGAGTTAGAGGGCTCCAACACACTCCCCAAGGTGCCAAGCACCCCAAATACCCCGCCACCCCCTCTATTTATACAGGGAGGCCTCCGCCTAGCTGTTTGGGGGTGTGCTGAAATTATCAACCCACACAATCCGCCCTTTTAAGCCCAGATAGTCCGCCCTTATGCCAAAACTAGCTCTTATGTGCTGAAACAGTCACCCCAGACAGTCCATCCCTTAGGGCCCGGACAGCCCGTGGTTCAACCTCGACGATATGGATAGAATTTCTCCATCATCTTCGCTCCTCAAAAAAATTAGCCGCCGGACAGTCCGTAACTATAGGGCTAGACTGTTCATCGGTGACTTGTTTGCCCGAGAACAATGCACCCACAGCATTCAGAACTAAACCTTAGCAAGCATCAGACCAATCTGATGCCCGTGTACAATTTGCCCCCTTGGTGTTCGACAGTCCGCCGTTGTCCAGAAAGAAGCACTGCAGAGCCTTCGCCTCCTTTCTCTCCACCGTCTTCGCCACCGTTCTCAAGATATTTTTGTTGGCGGTCCTTAACTCATATTTTTACCTACCAATTTTATATAAAATCTATACAAACAAACACTAAAACTTAGTAAATAGGGTTTATACTAATGAATTCCACGAGTTTTGGTATTTGACCATTTGCAGGAGGGCATTTGTGGAAATGCACATAAAAGGCTAAAGAATGCGCAAAGGAACAAAGCGTAAATGCCATCCTATGCAACCCAAGAAGAGAGGCCCACTACTATGCAGAACTAGGGGCCCAAAGAAGAGGAGAACAAGCCCATAGCCGAAGCAAACCATCTCAACTTCGCGCAAAACCCACATAGGCCCACTCTAGAAGACCAGAGGAGAACTCACAATGAAATTGGACTCAAGGTGGCCCACCTAGGGTGCTGCCCTGGTGGCGCGCCTCGGGCCCAACCTTCTCTAGTCGGTTCATACCGATGTCCCAAAGGCGATTGATAGGGTTTTGGGCATATTCAATGTACCTGTATGGCGGTTTGGAGCTTTCCATGTGGGATCCAAGCATATTCCATGGATATTCCCTCCTCTCCACCTATAAAAGGAGGCCCCCTCTCCTCATATGATCAAGACTTGGAAGATCAAACACAAGAGAGCTACACCATGTGACAAGAAGAGAAAAGCTACACTCCTATTTTTAGTTTTAGCTAAGTTTATTGTAGGGAGTGAGTGAGAAAGAGAAAGAGATGGAGAAGTATCGGAACTGTCGGCTATCTCCATTTGTAGCGGAAGGAATGCCGGGAATGTCGGCTCCCTCTTCACTTGTACCTCGACGGACCTAGTACTACTTGGAGGGCAAAGGTTCATGTTTATCTTCGGTGGTGAGTTCTACTTTAAGTTAGTCTTGTTTACTATTTACTTACGGGTTCGTCGTCCGCCCCCGTGGTGGATACTCTAGTAGAGGGCTCTTGATAAAGACGGATCACCCTATATAGCGCTAGAGTAGTCGTCGATAGCGTGGACATGGTGTCTAGGCTAGAAGCTACCTTTCGTTTGCCTCGTATCCCATGGTTGAGGGATAGGCGGCAGGTGGTGACAGCCCTGTTCGTCCCTTGTAATCCCCCACGTCTGGGTACGGCGTAGAGCTGTAGGCCAGCAACGCTTGGCAGACCAAGTGTTATTCGATGCCCGAAGTAAGTATATAGTGGCAAAGCTATCTTAACTTAGGATCTCTATCCCTAGAAAACCTCGCTACCTGAGCTATCTTTCTTCTTGTTACCCTAGGTGAACTAGCTAAGAGACTTTTACACATCTGTTCCTCATGGAAATACGATACCCTGAATACTTCTGGGTAAAATGCTACAACGGTAATTCCGTACGCTTGCGGATTATTTCTGTATGCGTTAAGAAATACCAATAATTTTGCAAATCTTTTTGTAAACATGCTAACCTCAAGTGTTGTCAAACAAGACAAACACCACCTTATATTAAATCGATGGTAGCATTTTCAAAATTATTTTCATATTGGTTTTAAAACTCATTTTCAATCGCCACTTGATCCTAGAAACACATGAAAAGTTAGATCACTCAAGTGGTACTAGATGACTGATATGCAAACAAATTTGCCACTCTTGATAATATGGTCGTCTATCCTAAACCCGTGCAAGCACTTTTCTACTCAACCATAGACCGGTAAAATGAAATGCCCTACAAATATACCTTTGCCTTGCACATTCCATTTGATCTACATCTTCATGTTGCCACACAAGATCCAACCTCCATCAAGCCACTCGTAATCAACACAAGTCTCCTATGGCTTGATACCTTATAGATGATATGACCCACTTTGTGTCATCACGTGTGGCATTATTGGTTCATCGATCGCAGCCTCTTGCTCTTCACTCGTTGCACCCGGTCCATTAGCACCAAGTCCTTCGTTCTAGCTTCACCGCCTCGATGGTCCATCACACAGGCCTCTGACGTGTCCTTCCACTAGCAACCCGGTGATTCTTAGTCAAGCCATGTCTCTTGATCTTCTCCACCTAGCCACATGAAATCATGTCATGGCTAATATACAATGAGCTCCTTCAAAACACTAGTTGAGCACTTGCAACATAACCAAGCCACTTTTCCATCATGGCCTTTAAGTATTGCACTATTGTACCTGTGAACTAAATACCCGTGTATCTCAACATAACCGATATTAGTCCACTTAAGGTTATCACTGAATCACCAAAACCAAACTAAGACCTTTTAGTGAGGTCAATCGTGTTATGCGTGGTTGATAACCAACGGAGCTGTAGTGTAACAATTGGTGGGGTCTGAATCAAATTTGGTTTGAAACCTAGATTATTAATTTTTGTGACGATATCTAATTTCATCATAAATAGGCAGGATCAGAGGACCATCACCAATGATCCATGATGAAACAAAAAAGTCGATCTTATGACAGTTTTTGATTCGTCATTAAGATTTTCGTCATAAATGGAAGATTGGACCGCGTCTACATCATGTAGCCGTCTTACTCGTGCCAAATTCAAGTAAAAAAGCTGATACACTAATTAATCGTATATTTAAAACATTATTAAGAGGATATGAAACTTATCTATACCAGTGCTAAACCAAATAATTGGCAGCCACTTCTATAAAAGTTAAAAGGTGCGGCCCGGATTGCGTGACCCTGCATGGGCTCTAGAGTCAATAATATATACCGTCATGAACAGTGAATAAATTATTTTAAATTTGCCTGAGAAAAAAAAGAAAGTGAACAGCGAATGGCGATATCACATCATGAACAGTGCCAGCCATCGCGCCATGAGCCGTGTTGAACAGTGTCAGGGCGCTCTCCGCTCCCAAAAAACTCTTGGTTGAAGAATACTTATATTATATATCCTTTGTCGATTATATTTCAAGCATTTATGAGGGTGTTTGGGACTTCTCGGCTCCATGTTTTTCAGCTTCGCTCCACGTTTTTTTGTCAAATGGTTTCAGCTCCACGCATTGTATTCAGAAAAAAAAAAAGGGTAGAGTTATGAGAGCACCTAAAGAGGTGGTCCACAAACTCTAGTTTTCTGTGGAGCTATTGCAAAGTGGAGTTTGTGGGGCAGAGTTTGTGAAGTAATCCCAAATACCGCCATAAACGGGTATGAATGATATGTTCTACTATAGTATTAGCTTACTTTTCAAACCCCTCTGCTTTCCATTGATGGTCTTCACCAATGACTAGTGTTCTTCAGACTTCAAAACCTTCAGCAATAGGTCCTGCAGATCGCACCTGTGTGTATGGCGCGTATATACATCAACAATATCCATTCATTTTGTTTATCAGAATTATATCTCGCTTTAGATCTAATAATTCAATCTTGCGTATGCAATTACGTGAATCATCCTGCTAATATATAATCTCATAAAAATATTGCAGCACACCAGACAAGTTGGGTTAGTTCACATTATCGTGGTTCCATGTGATTTGTCGATTTATCCCTACTACTAAAAAAAAATACAATTCATACTATGGAACAAGGCTCTTTCATCGTTTATAATTTTTTTTTTTTAAAAGTAGGATATTCTAGGCGGCCCATTGCCCATTGGTCTAGCTGACTGTGTAACGTGCGGAGCTTGTGCTGGCTTGTGAAAGGATCAGCGCACTCCACTCAAAAAAGTGAATCTGTGATACAGGTATGGACACAATAAACTATATATCATGCATGCGATGCATGGTGCTTTTAATTAGCTTGCTTGATCACAATCATGATCGTTACGTTTGTATCTTCCTGTGACAGTATGCATGCATGCTCGCTCACAGTTCATATAATTCTAGCCTCGATATACTATACACTATAATCCCTATAGTAAACTGTAATTCTTGTGCATGTGCAGCAGCTGATTATATCTAGTTATTAACAAGAGACCATATATATTCTTTCTAGTCTTCTAGTTAATTACCCTCAAATAGATCAACCTTACACCATCCCACCTGTGCCGCCACCGCCATTTTTCTGGAGAGACGACGAGAGCTCACAGTCCTTGTCATGGTCACCACCACCATTGTCATTCTCCGCCACCTCCAGCGGCTTCATGGTGTAGAAGTAGAAGCAGACGAGGTAGTAGCCGAAGTTGAGCACCACGAGGCAGGTGACGAGCCAGTAATAGTTGTCGAGCCTGCCCCGGTTGATGTTGTCCTGGAGCCACTCGCCGCGGCCGCGCGTGGCTCGCTGCACCGCCGTGACGAGCACCGTGCCCATGTAGCTCCCGATGGACCCCGCGAGCCAGAAGAGCGCGACGGCGCTGCTGCGCATGCTCTCGGGCGCCTGGTCGTACAGGAACTCCATGTGCCCCACCGACGAGAAGGCGTCGCCGATCCCGTGGACGGCGAACTGGGGCACGAGCCAGAACACGCTGATGGGCACGACGGCGGCGGGGCTGTCCAGGAGCCCGTGCCGCGCCGCGGCGTCGCGGCGCTTGGTCTCCACGAGCGCGGCCGACGCGACGCTGAGCACGGAGATGGCGAGGCCGATGCCCATGCGCTGGAAGTAGGTGATCCCGGACGGCAGGCCCGTGACGCGGCGCGCCAGCGGCACGAAGACGCGGTCGTAGAAGGCCAGGGTGACGAGCATGGCGGCCGTCGAGAAGATGGTCAGCGTCGCCGGCGGGATCTGGAAGTTGCCGGGCCCCAGGTGCCGGTCCATGGTCCGCGCCTGCATGATGGTGAAGGTGTAGTTGTGCGAGCCGGCGGTGGCCAGCATGATGCCCGCCGACCAGATGGGCAGCAGGCGGACGATGGACTTGAGCTCCTCCACGCGGTGCACCGTCGACAGACGCCACGGGTCGGGTTGCCCGGACGGGGAGATGTCGCCCGGCGTCACTATTGCTGCCCGGTCGAAGAACCTTAATTAATCAACAGAGAAACAGTTCAGAATCAATCAATACGAAAAGGAGGTAATTTATTTTAAAGCAGTGCACGATGTTGCTTTAAGCTACTAGCGGGGTTGCATTTCCCCTTTCTGTGCACTGACAATATAATGTAACCCCCACAAAAAGTTGCCCACAGGACTATCACCGTTCCGGCACGCAGGTGCGCGACATTGTAAGACACATCACGTGCACGCTATCTTACGGTTAGGTTACGGATCTTTTACTTGCTGTCGAGGAACTCAAGTCTTTTACTGACAAGACTTGTCGAGGAACTCAAGGATTTTTTTTTTACTACAACTACAAGAGAGTCGGTTTTTTACTGACAAGGATCTTTTTTCGTGCACGCTATCTTACGGTTAGGTTACGGTGGCATACTGGCATATGCTTTGGCGGCCCTGGGGAGTGTATGTCCGAGGCCGGCTAATATTGGACAATTACTTTCGTTTTTTACAAGAGGCCGGAAAAGAACAGGAGACTTACTTGAGCTGGTTGGTGTGCAGGAGCCTGCCGTTGGTGGAGATGAGCGCGTCGAGCTCCTTGTCCTGGTACAGCATGCCGGGGTCCTCCGGCACGGCGGCGTGGCGCTTCTTGAACGCGGCGGCGACAACCTGCACGAGCCGCGTGAACGGGCTGCCCCCGGGCTTGAGCAGCACGTAGAGTGGGTAGCCGACCAGGAACACGACGATGGACAAGAACATGCCGATGGCCGGGATGCCGAACCCCCACCCCCATCCGACGTTCTCCTGGATGTACACCACCACCGTCAGCGCCAGCAGCACGGCGAACCCCATGGTGAAGAAGTAGAGGTTGAAGTAGCGCCGCTTCCGCTCCGCCTCCGCCTTGGCCGCCTCGGCGGCGCTGCTGTCCTGCAGCTGCTTCTGCAGCTCGAACTGGTCGGCGCCGAACGCCACGACGCACGGCCGGATCCCGCCGGAGCCCAGCGACGTGCACAGCAGCGAGAGGTACAGCAGGGCGAGCTGCCACCCGGAGGCGCGTTGGCACGGGGTGGCCGGTGGTTTGCACGGGGGCGGGCGCAGCGAAGGGAGGAGCGCGGACACGACGACGCCGATCATGCCGATCTGGTAGACTACGGAGCCGGCGATGATGGTCCAGAAGCGGCCGGCGAAGGAGTCGGCGGCGAACGCGCCTAGGATGGGCGTGAAGGCGGACGTGCCGCCGAAGTTGGTCAGGAGGTTGGACGCCTCCACCATCGGGAGGTGCAGCTGCTGCGTCAGGTACGTGATCAGGTTGGCGCTGAAGCCGGCCGTAGCAAACCGGTCGCACACTTCGCTTGCTGCAATGCAATGGACAAAGCCATGAGACTGTCGTCAGAACATCTATCACCAAGCCAAGAACTGCACTTGCAATCCAATTATTCGTTGCATCGTCATCATCTGTCTTAGCTTTCTTGGTTTGTTCACCAACTAATTTCTTATTACCAAATTTACCGTATACGTCATTCAGTCTACGTTTACAGTTTGACACTAGAATTAGACGAGGACATAATAAAAGAAAAATGAACGGAACAATTAATGAACAATAAATAAAACAAGAAGACAAACATATTGGCAGCGGTAAGACCGCGGATCTAGATTTCCAAGAACAGGAAGGCGTACGTTTCCTTGCAACGGAATCATATTAAATTGTGAACCCGGTTAAGTAGAGGCGTAGAGCTCGAACTCTTCGCTAGACGTGGACTCTACATCTTTCGACTGAATCACCGACCAAAATGTAAACAATAAACAACCGTGTTCATCTTGTTAATTTCCTAACAACTTGTGCAGACTCCACAGATTGGTGTAAACAACTAACTGTAACATAAGCCGATGATGGAGGCATATACGGTACTCGATTTCCTCACCTAGTATGAGCGGCATGGTCCTGAAGCCTCCCTTCTTCCTCCTACCCTGTTCTCCATCTGCATTCCTGTCCATTGTTGCCGTTGTGGTCCCCATGGCAAGCTGCAGAGAGCCAGAGAACTCGCTGGTTCCTGTGGTGAGTGAGTGAGTGAGGCGTTGCTGATGCTCAATCAGAGCAAGGCCTTGGGGGAACGACTGCGACCTTCACATGCCCCTGCATTTGATGCGAGAATGGAGCCACATATATAGACACGCCGCGAGCCAGCTGGAGACAAACACCTCAGCGGCGCCCGAGGGGGCAAGCCAGACCTGCTAAGCTAGTTCAGACCACAAGTGTGACGGCAACTTTTTCTTTTTCTTTTTTGAGGAACAGGTGCATGATTGGGTATACTTATATTAGCTTTATATTTGCACCTAGGATTATTTAAGAATTTAACTTTGTGGCCAGTTAATGTTGGCACACCCAGGTAGTACGTTTTACCTTTTCTTTTTTTTGTCATTATAATGGGAGGATACATCCATTAACCACTAAACGCCCTCCATTGTTAGGGATTAGTCCTCCCTATTTTACTGTTATTCCCCTCAGTCATAAATTATTGCCGTTTTAAGCTATATGATATGCAAAAGTTTAAACTTTGAACATCAATATCTATTTAAATATTCAAATGAGTTTTTGAAAATTGTAAGTCTAAAATTGTTTCTTAATTTTATAATGCATAAATTGCATACTACTCCATCTATTCCAAATTATAAGTCATTTTAGCTTTTCTAGATATATTATTTTTACTATGTATCTAGACATATAATGTACATCCAAGTGCATTGCAAAAACTACATATCTAGAAAATTCAAAACATCTTACAATTTGGAATTGATGGAGTAGTAAGTAATGGTCAAACCAATGTCTTGGTGACTGTCTAAAATGATAGTCATTTCTGACTAGAGGGAGTACTATCCAGAGACTCATGTTAGAGAGTTTACGTTAATTCTCATAAAAATGCTAAGAAATTAGAGAAGTTTGAAGATTAAACATTTTACTATCAATGTGGTGGACTCTAATTATCGTTACAATTAAATTGTTATTGCGAATTGGAGATTCCTTTTATAGAAAAAAAATCATATACGGGTGTCATGAGAAATCACATCATTGCTATATTTCGGTCTAAAACTCCATCCTCAATGGTACATTCTAATAATCACTTTCACTAAATAACATTGTAATCTTTTATCTATTTCTAAACAATCCACATTTAGAGTTATAGAAATAACCTAAAGTGTCCTTAATAAATGCTTGTGGATTAACTGCCTTTGCTATATTAATTATTAAAGCAAACACCACTGAATACTTCTAAATTACTCGCACTAACCATTAAGAAATAAATAACCAAAAACACAAAATTTTGTTTCTAAATTGTCCATACTCCACATGTACAATTATAACAAAACTAATTCAAGATGCCACATTTTTGCATTGTTCTATCTGCTTGTCACATAACATTAATTTACCTTTCTCATTGAATTATGTGGTAGACTGGTAGGGTCTGGACAGCAAACTAAAACAGAATATCCCATAGATGGCAATATATACATAATAGACATCTTGAATGTGAAGATAAAACAAATAACTTTAAGAAAGACTATTATATCAACATTATGATAAATAAATAGCATGATCCAGCACCAAAAACAAACTTGACTGGGTTAACAAGGCCTTGAATGGCTTATTAGCAACCCTATTAGCAAAACCGGGTAGAAAAGGTTACGGACATACACATGCACATACAGTAGGGCGATTTCTTCAACCAAGGGGACTGCTGGATGTGTTATTTAGTTATTTGCAGTAAAAACGATGTATGGGAGTGGCATCACAAAATACAAGTAACCTATCGGTGGTTTCACATCTTTTTCTTTGCGGATTTACGCCTCGTTCGGCTGGCTGGTGGCTGGTGGCTGGTGCTGATTTGTTGTGAGAGAAAAATACTGTTGGCTGGCTGGTGGCTGCTGACTGATGCTGAATTGGTGTGAGAGAAAAGCACTGCTGGCTGGAGCCAGCCAGCCGAACAAGGCATTGCCTCAGGGGTGTTACTATCCTATATATCTTGGCCGAGTCCTTTCGGCGCCCTGCAATTAGAAACAGAGCTTCCAGAATGCTCTCGATATGCCAGTGCATGTGGCTTTTTTTAAAGGTGTGCCTTTTTCAAATCACCTCCAAAGTATGCCCAATATGGTGCACCGAAAAGCAAGCAACGCAGGGTTTCTTCGCGGTGTGCTAGATCGGGTTAGACCAAGGTTTTGCCACTTGTCTCTACTACACTCTAATCGCGGTCAATTTTGTTGTTTACCTGTACATCGTAAGGTAAAAGTAGGTTAGACAATCAGAATCGAGCTAGGAGCCCAGGACAAGCGAATCGAACTCGGCCGTCCCTGAAGCTGCATGGAGCCAGCGCCGACCCGAAGCATGCTCAGCTCCCCCGGTACTAGCTACGTCTTCATTCCTCCCATCGCTGTCGTCCGCTCCGTCTCCACGTCGGCCGGACAGCCGATGGCGCCAGGCCACCAGCAGGTTCCCTTTCGCTGAGCTGACACCGCCCGAAAGCGGCTCCCGGCCATCCCGTCCTGAGGCTCCCGCGGAGGCGAAGGCAAGAAGCGCGTACAGACTACAGAGACAGGCACCAAACCGGAACATGCCCAATTGCCCATCACCTGCGCTAGGAAAACGAAGCAAATTGGACGTTTGCAGTCTGCGTGGAGGCCGTGGCACGGCGAAGGGTGATTGTGCGTGGGTGCGTTCGGCACTGGCTTGGCTGTGTGAACTGTGAACCGGACTGCCGGCGGCGGACACAACAGCTCATAGCTAAGCTATGGTTACCATCACCGTGCTGTGCACAGCAGCACATGCGTGATGGTATCTTAGGTCCGATCGGGTCCAAATGATTCAAGGGGACGAAGAACTGCAGACTGGCACTGTCCCGTTCAACGCAGCAGTTGTGCCTGTTCAGCTGTAGCGCAGTGGTGCCTGTTCAACTGTTGTGTCATTGTTTCAAAAAAACAAATTGTTGTGTCATTGGTGTCGTGCCTACTTCGTTGAGATGTTTGGGATTATGGGCCCGTTTGGTTACAGAGACTAATTTTTAATATCTGACACTAATTTGAAGTATTAAACATAGATTAATTATAAAACTAATTACACAATGGAGACAAATATATTAAAACTAATTAGTCTATGATTTGACAATATGGTGCTACAGTAATTCCGTGTGGGAGCGAAACACCTAATTGCATTCGGTAACTTAAATGATAGTAGCTGGTTCTGCACTTCGTACACAACACAGGTCATTAAAACTATTGGCTGAAATCCCAACGTGGGTAACCAAAAAGTCGCTCTCAATTTGAGTAAAAAAAAACAACACATCATCATCACAATTGAGTCTGACGCTAAATCGCGCTTTCGTCAGCTACCATACATGAAAACACCTTGAACTCTCAACGAACGGCAAAAGTATATAGCCGTCCGTTTTTTTAGTCAACACCAAGATAAGAGGCCCCGCCTAAATATATTTTTCTCATATTTTGACAAGCTAGTAACAGAGGACGCAAAACATCTATTACAGGAATGACCCTTGAAAGTCACAAAATTACATGGAATGTGCAAAGCACCTATTACTGAGACGACCCACAAAGATCACACAAGTACATGACATAGAGGAAAAGAAAATGAATACAACACCAACAAAAACAAAACAAACAACAATGATAGGGTTTAGCTATAGGCTCGGCCTATATCCGGAGCTAGTGCGAGGACCACGTTCCCGACATTTGCCACCACCAATGATAGACTCTGAAGATCTCTAATCCACAAACCAAACAGATGATGGCCAGGAAGCTGTAAGGCATCGAATCAGAACAAACCGGAGATATGATGAGATGAAGCACTCAAAATAAACTAGGCGACAGAGTAAGCTGTTGACGGCGAGCACCTGAGAACAAGTAGTATGCACAAAGGCTAAGAGATAGAAAGGTAATCAGACCAAAAATAAGATGGGCAAGGAGAACAACTAGAGAGAGCACAAGGACACACCAGTCACGGACAGGAGAAAGTGTGGAGCAGTCAGGGAGAGCCCAAGGACATGCCGGACGCGGACATGAGCAGGTGTTCTTGTATCGATGCTTTTAAGAAGGGAAGTGACGTCCACGAATGCCACCATTGACAATCGGAGTACCAAGCTCGTAAGGGCTTTCGCCTTAGGACCTACCCAACTTATACAGCAACATCAGAAAGGCTTCCACGATAGCATAAATTGAAGTCTACCACGACACCTTTAGGGAGGTATATGACGTTATTTTGCGCCATCGTCCCTGGCCTGGAGCAGCAGCCATGCAGGGTTTTCACCCAGATTCCATATGCCTCTAAAAGCCCACCAGAGCGCAACACGGAAGCCAAGCTTGTCGAGCATGAGCAATAGACAGAGGGGACTGGCGATGTCCCATCACAACCACGGTCAGCAGGGGCCGTGGAGGCGAGCGCGCGGGCGCCTGGCAACCCGCGCTGCGAGTGCAGGTGAGCAGCCCGGCCACCGCAGGTCATAGGCGTTGCCATCCCGGCCACGCTGCCTGGCCTTGCTAGGGGGTGTTTGGTTCCCACAGCTAAAGTTTAGCTCTTATCATATCGGATGTTTGGACACATGCATGGAGTATTAAATATAGACTAAAAAATAACTAATTACACAGATTGCGACTAATTTGCGAGACGAATTTTTTAAGCTGAATTAGTCCATGATTTGACACTTTAGTGCTACAGTAGAAATGTGCTAATGACAGATTAATTAGATTTAATAAATTCGTCTCGTGGTTTACCGACGGAATCTGTAATTTATTTTTTTTATTAGTATCCAAACACCTCATACGACACCTCATATAACATCCGATGTGACATCAACTAAACTTTAGTCCTGCATCAAGCACCCTGTACGTCGTCCGTTACTCAATTAGAATCTCATTTCCCGATTGTCTTCTTCCTGCTAATGTGCAAATAAATAAATTAAGACAAGGGACAAGGGATCCCGGTTACGAGGTACCAACGGCAGGATAGAGTACAAAAGATACTCCTTGCAAAGAATTTTGTGTGACTAACAACAGTAAGCTGCAGATTGTTTGTTGGCGCCTGTGGTATATGGCCACCACTGGTAAGTTCTTTTGGTCCTTCAACGAAAAGATCAAAAAAGAACGATTAGTTCATCGGTCATTGCTCGTACCAATACTAAACACACTAATTGAAAGACGAGTGCTTGGATTTGCACATGTGAACAAGAGCAGTAATCATCGCAGTATGACAAGATTGACCAGCTCATCAGTATCACGAGCAAAAGATAAGGATCAATGGAGTCTAGAGGCTCTGAATCTGATAGCAACTCTGAATCTAATAGCTCCGAGATCATGAGACGTCTGAACCTCTAGTTCCGATTAAACTTCTATTTGCTCGATCAGTAGCTACTACTAGCAGTGGCGGATGTAGCTAGGATGCCGGTTAAGGCTCGCTGGCTGTATCCGCCCGACTACTGGTTCATTTCGCCATCACTACCATCATCTGATGTTATTCATCGGCTCGGTTTCTACGATCACACGACGCTCGAGAAACCAGTCCTGGTTCCGCAAACAGAACTGAACTGTCGTTTCTACGTTTCAGTCACACCACAAAGTGGAATAGAAGCTTTGAGATTGAGACTGTACCAGGCTACCAGCCATCTGTTTGGTTTCGAAAACAAAAGCTGACAGTTTTTTCCTTTCTTGGAAGCGAGCAGCGCACGCCTGGAGGGATATACTGCGAAGAATTCGGTGCATAATTCTTCTCACATCTTGTATGTCGATCTAGTCGTAAGTGCAGCGATCTTGTGTTCTGTCGATCGAGCTCAACGTGCCAACAGGTTGATCTCCTTACTGAGGAGGCCCAACGGCCGTCCTTGGGCCTTGACTCGCGCTCTGATCGGGGACGTCCAACCCTACATGGTTGGTGGGCCTCGTCGCACTGCGCAATATAAAAAGGTGGGAGGCCGGCGGCTCGAGAGACGAGGTTCACCGCAGCCTTTCCTCCCACCGACAAACCCTAAACCCGATCTCTAAGTGAGGGGCGCAGCCAGCGGCGGGAAGCACCACCGGACTACGCCGCCACCTCTTCACCGCGAGCTCCACTGCATCGGCTTCTCCCCAACCACCGCCGCCCGTGAGCAGAACTTCACCAACAAAGGAGATGGCGGCCACTGGATCGACCTCTGCCGCCCCAACAGTTCCCACCGATGGTCTATGAAATCTATTGTACCTCTATCTCCTTTCTCCTCCCTCTCTCCGTCATTCTTCTAGTAGATCATGTACTAGGATTTTGTTGATTATACCAAAAGAAAAGAAAGTTCCCCGTCAGATCTACTCTACATGATCCTATAGTATCAACATTGGTATCAGACGCCTTGTGTAGCACTAGATCTAGACTTGGGGATAGAAAAGAAAGATAGAAAACCAACACCGACTTCAAATCGGAAAGAAATCCCCACTGGAACCCTAACCCTAACAAACTTAAAAGGACGGAAATGGAGCTGACCTGCCATCGGCTCCACTTTCGTCACCACCCGCGACGTCAAGGATGTCGTGCGCGAAAGAACAGAGAAGCCGCCGCTTGCCGGCGGGACGCCGCCGCGCATGCGCGCGAGCTGGTGGCACCACTGCGAGGCCGCTCAACGGTGGCGTGCTCAACCACAGGCGAGCGCGCGCACCGGCGAGGGGGCCCGCAGCGGCGCCGTCGTCTTCCTCCTCTGCCGGTCGCCATGAATGGCGGCTGCTGCTTCTCTTCACTGGATGTGGATTGGGCAAGCAAGGGAGGAGGAAATGGAAATGAGGGTTAGGGTTTCAGGACCGACGGGTGCAACGGGTTTTGTTCCAACGAAATCATCGCTGCGCCGTCGGATCGCAATGAATGGCAGAGATCCGCTGGAGGTGAGCTGGGCCAAAATCAGCCCCGGCGGGCAAGAGCCGGAGGCCGGAATCCCGGCCCAAGCCCAGGTTGTGGCCTGGGCGCGGGAGCACTGGCGAGCGCGCGCGGGAAGCGGGCCGTGGGCCGCGCTTTGCTAGGCCGCTGCAATACAGATTCAAAGAATTGCATTTTTTTTCTTTTTCCAGAAACATTTTGATTGCATATTTGATTGATTTGAACTGAATTTTGATGCAATTTTCTGAACAGAATTTTTATCCAACGATATTATTTGTTCAGACAATAGAAAAGTGATTAAAGTGCTTCTGGAAAATATTATGAGAATATTAAAAGTATTTCCGCTGCGTACTTGATGTTATTAACTTCATTATTAAATTCGAACCAATGGGAGAATTTAATTTTGAACAATGGATAATTTTTTACATGATTATAATGTTGTTATTATTCTGACCAACGTTGATTAATAGTAGTATTATGATGTTATTATGTTTTTTGTCATGCATTAATTCTATTTCTGCCCAACGGTGATCTAGAATTAGTGTAAAAAGGAAAATTGTATGTTTTAATTTTGACCAACGTTGGAACTAAAGCATGCAATTATTGATGTCATAATTATGTTCTCACTTTATATGAATTATATTTTCAGGAGCTTACTCTTTGATGGGGTTTATCAAAGATATTCCACCCCTCAAAGGTGACAACTACACCGAATGGAAAAAGAAAATTGACCTCGCCTTTGTCTTGGCTGAGGTGGACTGGGTGGTCACCACACCATGCCCCAGTGTACCTGTGGCACCGGTGAGGGAGGCCAATGAGTCTGAGCTGAATGGCAAAAGAAAGAGAGGGACCATGCTCCCATACAGATGGCATATGACCTACAAAAGCAAAAGTGGGTCAATGCCAACAAAAAGTGTGTTGCTGTCATAAAGAACACGATTGAGCCTACTATAATGGGCTCAATCCAAGAATATGACACTGTCACAGAGTACTTGGAAAGGATAAAGAGTCAGTTCTATGGCTCTTCAAAGACTTATGCTACTCAGCTGATAAAGCAGCTGGTGACAGAAAAATACACTGGAGGTGGACATGGCAATGGCATTAGAGAGCACATATCAAACATGAATCATTTGAACAACAAGCTAAAACCAATGGATCTGGCTCTTACAGAAGAGTTTCTTGTCCATCTGATTTTTGCTTCTTTACCAAAAGAGTTTGACACTTTTGTTGTCAACTACAACATTCAGCCCGAGAAATGGAATCTAGAACGTTGTATGACAATGTGTGCACAAGAGGAAGAGAGGATAAAAGCCGCCAATGGTGGTACTCTTAGTTTTGTTAAAGATAACAAAAGAAAGAATTTCAATGCCAATGCCAACTCTCCCTCAAAGCCAAAGGGCAAGGGTCACATGCAGCATCAGCCTCAGCAGAACAAATTTGTAGTGAACAAAGATCAGTGCCTCTACTGCAAGAAGGAGGGACATTACAAGAAAAATTGTCCTGAATTCTTAAAAATGATCATGACAAAGCAAGGTGAGAACATTATTACGTTCATAAATGAATCCCTGTATGTACAGTATTCGAAATCTACTTGGTGGATTGACTCAGGCGCAACTGTTCATGTTGCTAATTCTTTACAGGGATTCCGTTCGACGAGAACTACGCAAAGAAGCGAAAGACACGTTAAAGTCACAAATGGAGTCCAAGCAGATGTCGAAGCTGTTGGCGATGTCTCCTTAGAGCTTGCTGATGGATTCATTCTTTCACTTAAAGATGTTTTATTTGTTCCTTCGTTACAGAGAAACTTGATTAGTGTATCATGTTTGGATAATGATGGATTTGATTGCCATTTTGGAGATGGCAAATGTGAGATATTGTGTAATAATCAATGTGTTGGCCTTGCTTTTCAAAAGCAAGATATTTATTTGTTATCACTTTGAGAAAATTTGAATTCCGTATGTGATGTGAATGAGAACGTATTCTCGTTTGTGAACGCGAATAGAAAACGAAAGAGAACTCAAGATGCGTCGTCGAAATTATGGCACTGTCGTTTAGGCCATATTTCGAGGGGGAGAATAGAGAGACTAGTTAAGAATGATATTCTTCCTCAATTAGAGTTCTCAGACTTTGAACAGTGTAGAGAATGTATTAAAGGAAAATACACAGAGCAAATTAAAAAGGATGCTAAACGAAGCACAGGAATTCTACAGATAATTCACACAGACATCTGTGGTCCTTTTCCTGTGAAAAGTGTGGATGGTTTTGACTCGTTCATAACATTCACGGATGATTACTCTCGTTATGGTTACATTTATCCAATTAAAGAAAGAAATAAAGCGTTGGATAAATTTAAAATATTTAAAGCTGAAGTTGAAAATCAGCATAATTTAAAGATTAAAGTGGTCCGGTCTGATCGTGGTGGGGAGTACTACGGTCGGCATACCCCATATGGCCAAGTTCCTGGACCTTTTGCAAGGTTTCTACAGGAAAATGGCATAGTAGCCCAGTATTCTACACCGGGCGAACCTCAGCAGAACGGAGTAGCTGAAAGGCGCAACCGTACCTTAATGGATATGGTGCGTAGTATGATGAGTTACTCTGACTTGCCATTGAGTCTATGGATGAAGGCGTTAAAAACCGCCATTCATATTCTAAATAGAGTACCAAGTAAAGCGGTGCCCAAAACACCATATGAGTTGTGGACAGGAAGAGAACATTCACTAAAACACTTGCGTGTGTGGGGGTGTCCTGCTGAGACAAAAGTATTTAACCCAAATATTGGGAAGTTAGATCCCAAAACTGTTAGCTGCCATTTTATTGGCTATCCTGAAAAGTCAAAAGGTTTTCGTTTGTACTGTTCAGACAGATACACAAAATTTGTAGAAACGAGACACGCTGTTATCTTAGAGGATGAAATGATGAGGGGGAGCGTGGTGGCTCGAGAAATTGTTCTTGAGGAGAAGCGGGTATGTGTGCCCACTCCAATGATTCAGGAACCATTCTTTGAACTACCTGTTCTTGTTGCACCAACAGTGCCAGATACTGTAGTGCCAACACCTGTTGTTAGTTCTCCTGTAGTGACAGTAAATAATGATGAGGAACATGTCCTTCCGGAACCTATACAAACTGATACCACAGATGAGGGGAGCAACAATAGCCCCAAACAGAAGATGTGCCAAATGTGGAGGCCCCGAGAAGGTCCCAAAGAGTTAGAAGATCAGCTATACCTGATGATTATGAGGTGTATAACACTAAAGAATTTCAAATGGAGGATGATCCCACTTCATTTGAAGAAGCCATGAGAAGCGATAACTTATCCAAGTGGCTTGAGGCCATGGAAGATGAAATAAAGTCAATGAGTACCAATAAAGTTTGGGACTTAGAACATATTCCTAAAGGAGCTAAGACAGTAGGCTGTAAATGGGTCTACAAGACAAAACGTGACTCCCAAGGGAATATTGAAAGATTTAAAGCGCGACTTGTGGCAAAAGGTTTCACGCAAAGAGAAGGAATTGATTACAATGAGACGTTTTCTCCAGTCTCATGTAAGGATTCCTTCAGAATTATAATGGCATTAGTGGCACACTATAATTTAGAATTACATCAGATGGATGTAAAAATGACATTCCTAAATGGGGATCTGGAGAAAAATGTTTATATGGTACAACCGAAGGTTTTATCGTGGAAGGAAAAGAACGAATGGAATGCTGCTTAAAGAAATCAATTTATGGGTTAAAGCAAGCTTCGAGACAGTGGTACTTGAAGTTTGACAGAACAATAAAGAATTTTGGGTTTAAAGAAAATGTTGAGGATAATTGTGTTTATGCAAAGTTTAAGAATGGAAGATATATCTTTCTAATCCTGTATGTAGATGATATCTTACTTGCTAATAATGATGTTAGTCTATTACTAGAGACAAAGAAGTTTTCATCTTCAAAATTTGATATGAAAGATCTTGATGAAGCTTCATTTGTTTTGGGCATAGAGATTCACCGAGATAGAAGTAAAGAGGTATTAGGACTATCACAAAAGGCATACATAGAAAAAGTTTTAAAGAAATTCAGTATGCATAAATGTAGTGCCTCACCTGCACCCATGGTCAAGGGCGACAGATATGGGGATTTTCAATGCCCTAGGAACCAATACGAGCTCGATCAAATGAAAGTGGTTCCATATGCTTCTGCTGTCGGAAGCCTACAATATGCTCAAGTGTGCACGCGCCCTGATTTAGCTTTTGTTATCGGGTTGCTTGGCAGATTTCAAAGTAATCCAGGAATTGAACACTGGAAACTGGTAAAGAAAGTCTTGCGATATTTGTAAGGTACGAAAGGCCTCATGTTGACGTACAGAAAATCAGATTCTCTCCAGATAGTGGGGTATTCGGATTCTGATTATGCGGGAGATGATAGAAAATCCACGTCAGGATATGTATTCACTCTCGCAGGAGGAGCAATTTCATGGAAAAGCTCGAAACAAACCGTCACTACATCGTCCACAATATATGCCGAGTTTGTAGCGTGTTATGAGGCAACGGGGCAGGTGAACTGGCTAAAGAAGTTCATACCCGGTTTGAAGGTGGTCGACAGCATACATAAGCCACTAAAGTTATACTGCGATAATAATCCAGCAGTACAGTACGCTCACAACAATAGGTCAAATGGTGCTGCCAAACACATTGACATAAAGTATTATGTTGTGAAGGATAAAGTCCGGGATCAAATTATAAATCTTGAGCATATAAACTGAAAAGATGCTCGCCGATCCCTTTACAAAGGGTTTACCACCCAACGTGTTCGGAGAACATGTAGCCGGCATAGGTTTAAGGGAAAGCCTATGACTCCTGGACTATAATAAAGGGCCCAAAGTTAAAGTAACTGTTTCAGATCAGACATGTGTATTATAGCTGTCAAATCCATCGGCAATTGACCGTGACGATGAAACATACTCTATGCACTTATCTGTGATGGAACAAGTAAAGTGAAAGTGTTAAAATCAAAGTTTAAAGGTTAAAATATATGTTGAGATCAAGGGGGAGAATGTTAGGTTGATCTCCTTACTGAGGAGGCCCAACGGCCGTCCTTGGCCTTGACTCGCACCCTGATCAGGGGCGTCCAACCCTACATGGTTGGTGGGCCCCCGTCGCACTGCGCAATATAAAGAGGTGGGAGGCCGGCGGCTCGAGAGACGAGGTTCACCGCAGCCTTTCCTCCCACCGACAAACCCTAAACCCGATCTCTAAGTGAGGGGCGCAGCCAGCGGCGGGAAGCACCACCGGACTACGCCGCCACCTCTTCACCGCGAGCTCCACTGCATCGGCTTCTCCCCAACCATCGCCGCCTGTGAGCAGAACTTCACCAACAAAGGAGATGGCGGCCACTGGATCGACCTCTGCCGCCCCAACAGTTCCCACCGATGGTCTATGAAATCTATTGTACCTCTATCTCTTTTCTCCTCCCTCTCTCCGTCATTCTTCTAGTAGATCATGTACTAGGATTTTGTTGATTATACCAAAAGAAAAGAAAGTTCCCCGTCAGATCTACTCTACATGATCCTATAGTATCAACAACAGGCACCCGTATAGGTTTGGCTCGTTGCCCATACGGCCATACCGCATGGATCGGCTTTGCTAGCCAAGCGGCCATTCAGGGTTAGGCAGGTCGGTCGGCGTCAGAGAGAAGCGGACCTTTGTCTGGTCCGGCCGTCCTACCAGGCATTCAGGAGAAGATGATGGCCATGACTCATGTGGCGGCTATCCCATTATCCAGTCCAGATTTATTAATAGTGTGCCAAATCCTATCTCGCATGCTAATGAACTCAACATGGGATCTTGTTCTACTGGTGGCAACTAGTTGCATTATACTCCCTCCGTCCCAATATAGTTGACGTTTAAGCCTCCAAGAAAAGTGTCAAAATGAAAGTCGTTTTAGCTCTGCCATCCTAGACTGAGTAGGCGAGTACAGCACCCGCTCCCATCAGTCACTTTGCTGTCGTCCACTAAATTGAATAAAAAAAATAAAAAAAGGCAGGCGGTGGACGGTGGGAGCCTGGGAGCAGGCTCTCATCTTCTCCACCAATCCCTCCGTCTCGTCTACGGCTCGGAGGAGGCACAGAGGCGCGGCTGGCGGCCCGCATGCCGGTGGGGAGGAGGCGCTGTCGACGGCCTGCGCGCCGGTGGCGAGGAGGCGCGGCCAGCGATCTGCGTGCCGGTGCGGAGGAGGCACGGCCGGCGGCCCACGTGCCGGTGGCGAGGAGGTGCTGCCGGCGGCCCGCGCGCCGTCGAGGAGGAGGTATGGCCAGCGGCCCGCACGCCGGCGGGGAGAAAGTGCTGAGTGCCACTGCCACCGTGGGAGCGAGGGAGGATCCGCCCACAACTGGAGCACGCGCGGCGGACCCCATGGACCCGGCCTCCGAGGAGCTCCAGCGTCGCAGCCACTACCTCAGCGCGCTCGTGCGCCGCACCAAGCTCGCTGACGCCGACCCGCCGCAGCCCGAGCCGGCGGTGGTGGAGGCCAAGGCGGACGTGGAGCCGGAGCTGAAGGCGCCGCCGCGCCCGCACGCTGGCGGTGAGGACAAGGGAGGGAAGGAGGAGGAGAGGACGCCAGCGGGGAGATGGCTCCGAGGTGCGGCCAGGGGTCGCGCGGCGTCGAGGAGGAGGTGCAGCCGGCGGCCGGAGCGCCAGCCGGGAAGGTCGTGCTCCTCCAGATCTGGACGATGAAATGGTATGCGCACGAGAGAGAATAAAGTGGAAGTACTGGAGTAGGGGTAACAGGGTCTTTCGCCACTGTCTTTGGTAGCCGTGTCCAGCGCTTAAACGACATGTATTGTGGGACGGAGATAGTATACTGATTGGCATGATTTGTGGTCTGACCGGCTAACTCTGAGTAAGACTGACCAAGCAATCCAATCATTCAGCAATTATGCAGAGAATGATAACCGCTGAGTGTGCATGCCCAAATTAAATTTCAGTTACTGGTAGTAGCAGTCAGTGTTCGTGACGGCAGGTGCGCGACAGCGACCAAGGCACCAAGCAGTACCGGCGGGAAGGCTGGTGCGCTGGTACAATATGTCCGTTTCCTGTCGTCTCGATCTGCCGGCGTCGGCGTCCGTCCTGTTCACAAATCACAAGCTCAAGCGCTCTCAATCATTGGAACGGGACGCGCGCCTACTTTGCCTTTCTTTACAAGTGTACAGAGGGCGAGCGTCGCGAGCCGCAGGTGCGGTTCGATCTGTGCGCCGGCGGTGTGGCGGTGGTGCGCTGGGGTGGTCTGGTCTCTGGTGCGCTGTGCGCGCCGGTCCCATCCCGATCGGACACCGGGACCTTCCCGCTCGTCCGGGTGCGGTGCGAGTGCCGGACGTGGCAGATTCGGCGCGCACGGACGCGGTTGGCGTCTTCCACTGGTCCCGCGGTTCGCCCCTGGCTCCGGCGCCGGCAAAGGGACGGATGGTTCGCGTACCCTGCTGTGCTGTGCTGCGCCGTGCGCTCCGTGGCGGTTGGCGTGCGCCGTGCGGGGCGAGATCGGGGACGAGAGAGACCATGGGGGGCGGTGCACGCGGAATCCTCCGCGTCTTGACCGCACGCACAGCACAATGCGGACGCGACGAAACGTCGATGTCGCTGGTCCGCTCGCGGGGGCTCGTGTGCGAGGAGCGCGACAAAATTGGTGGCATCTCGCGTGACCTCAACATCGCTTTCGTGGTCGCGGGCAGGCGGGGCCCGACACTGGCGCTAGCTGCTGGCTGCTTGGGGCAGGGCCAACCGGGGCAGCTAGTAGTGTTGGCCTCAGTAAAAAGTTACAGGCTACGTAGACCTGGAGGGCTCAAGCTGTCAATTTTTACGACGCAAGTTAAAACGCTCACTTTTAGTCCGGTCTCACGGTCCTTCCTACCTCTTAGACAAGGTCTGACTCGGTTTGTGCTGTGGTCCCAACAAAAAACCTAGCCGGGCCTCTACTTTTGGCCTCCATCGCGTGCTTGAGCAATGACTTAAGCTTTGTGTCAGACCAAACATACGGTGCTTCTGTAAGATCCCTTGACACACTGCGAAGCCATCAATCGAGTTGAGGTGGCAGGCTGGTGCAAACGTGGACGTCGGGGCTACAAGCCACGGTGTTGCGTTGAGCCTGGCCATATAAAATCACTCCCATGCATTGCAAATAAAAATTATTAAACTTTCATAGAAAACGAGAACTGGATTATTTCATTTCAACTATGTTTTACACTTTATATAAAATTTATTTAAAAGCTATAAATGATTCCAATGATGACCATATGACAACATAATATAATTTCATATTAACCATAAAATGTCCTAATAAACCTATTAAGGTACTACAGTTTTCATAGTTTTTTCTTCCATTACAACACAGAAAAAATTATCGATAAATATATCATATTAAGATACTACAGTTTTCATAGTTTTCATATTATCCCTGTGTTAGTACAGTTAAATATTAAGTTTTGTGACTTACCTAGATGTCTCTGTTATTATTATTTTGGACAGATCAATCCTTGACATGTTAGCAACTAAATAAGTGCATATTTCGTTTCTTGTGGATTCAATTTTATAAAATTTGATTAGGTATATAAAACTAGTATCAATATTAATATCTCTAAATAAGTTTCTTACGAACGTATATTTTACAAACAATTTAATGATAGTTACGATGCATCATAAATGTAATACTTATATAATTAGTCAAACTTTAAAATTTTGATTTTTCGAGAAGTTAGATGTATACTTGTGTTTGATATTAGTGTTGAAAAAAAACCACCACAAGTTTATAGAGAAGATGATCTAATATTATTATACCACATAATAACAAAACATCTTACTATCTATATTAGTCCATAGTTGTATCTATATCTATATCTAATATTAATATTATATGTACTGACATTGAAGAGTGAAGATTTCTCTCCCTAGGTCTGTCGTTCCGCACTTCCAATCTCTCTTCTTCCGTCACTCACTCCTTCACTTTTCACTTCCTCACTCAGCTTTCACGGATGGCCTAGAGTCACTCTCAATTTGGTCACCGTTACAGTTTAGCTGCAAAATATTGATCGTCCGAGCCTAACTATGTCGCTACTTGACAAAGTTCAGTGTGCACAAAGGTGTGTGACTCACCTCTTATCTTTCATCTTGCTCATTCTCACATCATATACACATGATAGCCTCCTTTGTAATCTTAGTCAATTTCTAATCAATTTTCATACGAGATTAATTCTTTTATTACATCTAACACTTCTGAAAAATCTAAGACTTATTTGATTCAATTGGGCCAAACCCACAAAACAAGCAGCTGGCGCAATGCTTCGCTGAGGCCTTCTAGACTAGCTCTTAGCCCACCCGATTATTTCCCTCAGGCCCCATGTGGCAAGCAAAGATTGATATGTCAAGCAGGCTTTCTTAACCCTACTCATAGTTTGATTTTTGTTGTTTAGAGCGGGTTTGGAACCCAACCCATTTGGACTGGTTCTAGGCGATTCCAAAACGTCTCTGATGGCAATGCATGCTTGATTGGTTCGGCCTAGGTTGGTTCCAGAATGTGCAGTAGTAATTTATATACAAAATAGTTTTAAAAAAACTTATATACAAATTATACAGCAACTTATATAGGAACCCAAGTAGCAAATTTAGCCTTAATCAATATATATGGTGCAATTCTAATTGATACGATTGTCACAACTCCTAATCAATATGGAACCTGCAAACCTAATTAGTATGCACGGTTATACGAACCAGTGTTTGACAAATCTAAAAGGAATAGCTTGAGCAAACTATAGGGCAAACAGGGCCGGTCTTGAATTTTTAGGGGCAGGGCGAAACAAATTTTTGGGGCCCTTATGTACACATGAACCACGGAACTCTTTTGGAAATTCGAAAAAAAAAACACATGAACGACGTCGTAGTCACCGAGGCGCACGACTTTAGCAAGGAGATGTTGCAATGGAAGCGCATATTGCAAGCGTATGTTTCAAGTGTTTCAGAGGTATATTGCATTTGTTTCATATGGATGTTGCAAAAGTAGATCAAGGATGTTGCACATATTGCAAGTGTTTGAGAGGTATGTTGCAATTGTTTCATATGGATGTTACAAAAGTAGATTAGCGATGTTGCACATATTGCAAGTGTTTCAGAGGTTTTGTTCAAAATGTTTCATTTGTTCCAGATGTATGTTGCAAGCGTTCTAATCTGGATGTTGCACATGTTGCAAGCATATGTTCCAAATGTTTTCAGTTGTTTCAGTCTTATGTTGTTTTCATGGTCGCAAGTTTCAAGTATTTTATCTGATGTTGCATATATTTTACACATATGTTGCAAGTGTATGTTCTAAATGTTTCATCTGTTTCGTACGGATGTTGCATTCAAATGTTTCATGTTGCACGTGTTTCATACTATTTGGAGAGTCAATGGGTACAAGGAGTGATGGTGGCACAGCACGAGCGCCGAAGAATGGTTCGCGGCGAGCTAGAGGCCGGCGGGCAGGGTGCGATGGGGGCGGAGTGGACGTGCGGGACAAGGCAGGCGACTTCGAATAGGCGGACATGGCGTGCTGCGGGGGCAAGGCAATTCGTCTGGACATGTCGGCGCTGTGACAGGGCGGGTGCACTTGCGGGGCGGGAATAAAAATCAGCATCAGCGCACAGGGGCAGGCTGCGCAGGCGTCCTGTCCGGACGTCCAGGCGCTAGCATAGCCCGTTGGGGGTGGTTTGGGGGACTTCGAATGTTAGGGCATACCTAGCTCATACAAAGCTACGTACGCCTCATTGGAGTCTCACTCCGAGTTGGCCGCCCGCCGCGGCACCGCTGTTGAGTTGGGTGATCATGTCGCAGTTGCTGCGTTGTGTTTAGGATTTATGATTTGGTTCCGAGATGAGAAGTCACAGTCACAGAATCGACAAACAAATCGTGAATGCCAATCTGCTAGGCTGTCGTGGGCCTTAACGAGCCAACCAAATCATCTAATGATACAGCTACGTATTGAGTGTATACCTGGGGTGGGGCCCCGTGAGATTGGGGCCTAGGGCGGCTGCTCCGCTTGCCCACCCTCAGGACCAGCCGTGAGGCAAACACCATACCTCACCTAGCGTGACTTAGTATGCACGATTATACTCCTCGTCGCGCACTCGGGCACCCGGACGTCTGAACGGACGCGAGCGTCCGGATGCCCGCGCAGCCCACCCTTGTCCGTCTCGCAACACCCGCACGCGCACCCCGCCCTTGTCGTTGTGTCTGCGGCTCCTTCCTAGCGACACCGCTCCCCTCTCTCCAAGTGGCCGGGAGCCGGGAGCCGGGACGAGGACGAGCACGCCCTCGTCCACAGACCTCAGGCTTGCCACGCGCCTCAACCACTTGCCCCCAGCATGCCCCATTTGCGGGCACTCGGCTTGCCGCGCCTATCCCCTGGCGCCCGGACCGTGCCCCCAAGACTCTCTGAACACACATTTGAAACATAAAATACTTGCAACATGAAACACTTGAATGCAACATATGTCTAAATCAGAAGAAACATTTCAAACATATAATTCAAACATATACGTGAAACATATGCAACATCCATATAAAACACTTGCAACTTGCAACATGAAAACACTTACTACAACATAAGACTGAAATAACTGAAAGCATTAAAACATACTCTTGCAATATGTGTGAAACATATGCAATATCCAAATTAAAAATGCTTGCAAACATACGTCTGAAAAATGATGAAATATTTTGAACAAATGCTTGCCACATGCCTCTGAAACACTTGCAACATCCCGATCTACTTTTTGCAACATCCACATGAAACACTTGTAACATACCTATGAAACATATCGACTGCTTGAAACATATACTTGCAATATGCGTTTTTCACCCTAATTCCGTACAACGCAGCGCAGAGCGAGGGGACGACAGGATCTGGCTAGCGGGTGGCCGAGGATGGCCCCTAGCACGCCCCATCCGCGAGCACCCAGCTCGCCACGCCCATCCTCTAGCGCCCAGGTCATGCCCCCAAGACTCTCTGAACACACCTTTGAAAATGAAACACTTGCAACATAAAAAACACTTAGTGCAATATAAGATTGAAACAACTAAAATCATTGAAACATACTCTTGCAATATGTGTGAAACATATACAACATCTAAATAAAAACGCTTGCAAACATACGTCTGAAAATTGATGAAATATTTTGAACAAATGCTTGCCACATGCCTCTGAAACACTTGGAACATCCTAATCTACCTTTTGCAACATCCATATGAAATACCTGTAACATACCTATGAAACATATACTTGCAACATACGTTTTTCACCCTTATTCCATACAACACAGCGCAGAGCGAGGGGACGATTGGATCCGGCGAGCCGGCGGCCGGGGATGGTGACATGGTAGTGGCCAGCTGCATGCTACGCTTGGCCTGGGCCTGGCCAGTGACGATCCCCTCTCTTGGGCGCCTAACCTAGGCGCGGCGAAGAACGGAGCACAGCATGGCGCGACAGGGGACGGAGGAGGGGATGGGGGTGCCACGGGGGATGGCGGCGGCGGCAGCACGGTAGAGTGGGGCAGGCAGCCATGCCATGCGGCGCGGAGTGGGGAGAGGAGTGCTGAGCAATGTGGGATGGGGGCAAATACGGCGCCGCCGCGCTTGAGAAGGCCACGGCGAATTGCCTTGCGCAGCCTACGGCGAGGAGCCTCGCGCTGGAGAAGGGAGCATCGCTATCTTTTTTTTGGAGAAGCGGATTGACGAGCAGTGCTAGATAAGACGGAGTGCGAGCGTGCGGCATCCGGATGGACGGATATCGTACAATCTCATCCGTACTCCAAGGACTAAGCCCACCAACAAACAAGCCATGCTGTGATCCAGAACAATCCTTTTGGTACGGTTGAGCCCAAACATTTTTGCAATGGAATCTTCTGGCCCGCACCAAAACTATTAAGCATTTAAGCCCAGCCGGTTTTGCAAAAAAAAAACATTATGAACACGATGGAGGGTCCATGTGAGAAATACGGGATGGCATGTGAGGAGGGGTCGCATGAGAGTCATGACTTTTGTGGCGGGACCTTGAGTCCTTGACCGATGAAGAGTTGACTTTTCTGACCGCGAGTCTCACAAAACAACTAGAACTAGGTGCATATGTACTGCAACGATCTGTCGGATCTGAATTCCTTGGCTCGTTCTTGCGCTCCGGCGTGCGGAGTGCGGTGCACCGTACGCTTGCTTGTCTCTGGTGCCCGCCTCGCTGTTCGCACGCTGGGTTGGTTCACTGGCTACCGAATCTTGCGCCGTTGCAGTTTAGATTAAAACTGTCCACTTGCCAATTTGCCACCGAATTGCTAGTTATTTTAGCCCTCCATCTGCGCGCGTATCTCAGTATACATAGCTAGTCCCCTACGGGCGGGCCGGGCGGGCGACGGCACTGACAATCTGATACCAAGCATGGTGACTGATGCAGCTGTGGCCGATGAGGATGGATCGTTGAAGAAGACGAAGCAGGGCGGCTTCAAGACAATGCCATTCATACTAGGTGATTGCCCTTGCTTCCACAGAAGTTTCCTCTCATCAGATCGCAATTCAAGCACCTTTCCATCGTTATTTCTGAGTATATACATACTACTCCGAACGACTGATGCTAACTCGGGCCATGCGTGTCCGTCCTGCTCCTGCACTGCAGCAAACGAGATCTGCGACCGGTTCGCGACGGCTGGCTTCAACGCCAACATGATCACATACCTGACGCAGCAGCTGCACCTGCCGCTCGTGGAGGCCTCCAACCTGCTCACCAACTTCAACGGCACCGCGGCCTTCACGCCGGTCCTGGGCGCCATCATCGCCGACTCCTGCGCCGGCCGCTTCTGGACCATCGCGGGGGGCGGCGCGCTGTACCAGCTCGGCATGCTGGGCCTCGTCGTGTCCGCGCTCGTCCCCGCGCTCCGCCCCGCGTCCTGCGTCGGCGCCGGCGCCGGCGCCACTGCCACGGCGCAGCCCCCGCTGACGCTGATGTGCCAGCGCGCCAACGGCGGGCAGCTCGCCATGCTGTACGTGTCTCTGCTCCTCACCGCGCTCGGCGGCGGCGGCATCCGGCCCTGCGTGGTGGCGTTCGGCGCCGACCAGTTCGGCCTGCGCGGCGGCAGGCGTCCTGGCGGCGAGCAGAAGTGGAGCTACTTCAACCTCTACTTCTTCAGCATGGGGCTCGCCGTGCTGCTGGCGCTCACCGTGGTGGTGTACATCCAGGAGAACGTCGGGTGGGGCTGGGGGTTCGGGATCCCTGCCATCGCCATGTTCGTCTCCGTGCTGTCGTTCGTCGTCGGGTACCCACTCTACGTGAAGGTGAAGCCCCAAGGAAGCCCCTTCAAGAGGCTCCTCCAGGTCGTCGTCGCGGCGTTCAAGAAGAGGAAGGAGTCCGTGCCGGAGGACTTCGGCTTGCTGTACCAGAACAAGGAGCTCGACGCCCCAATCGCCGCCGACGGGAGGCTACTGCACACCGATCAGCTTAGGCAAGTACCAACCATTGACTTCTTCAGACGTTGGTGGTTGGTCTCATATGCATTCCTATGTCGTTTTGCTAAGGCGGTTAGTTGTTTATTGTCGCGCGCGCCGCGCGGGCTCCAAAGCCCGCGAAATCAGAGTTACTAATGCTTTGCTCTTACCTTTCCCACGTGAAGGTTCTTGGACCGAGCCTCTGTACTGACGACGGGCGACGTCTCCGACTCCGGCGAGCCGGACCTATGGCGCGTGTCGACGGTGCATCGCGTGGAGGAGCTCAAGTCCATCGTCCGCATGCTGCCACTGTGGGCAGCCAGCATCACGCTCGTCGCGGCCGCGTCGCACAACTTCACCTTCGCCATCCAGCAGGCGCGCACCATGGACCGCCACCTCACGCCGCGCTTCCAGATCCCGCCGGCCACGATGATCATCTTCACCACGCTCACGATGCTCGTCAGCCTCGCACTCTACGACCGCGTCTTCGTCCCCGTCGCGCGCCGCTACACTGGGCGCCGGTCGGGCATCACCTACTTCCAGCGCATGGGCGCCGGCTTCGCGGTCTCCGTGCTCGGCGTCCTGGCGGGCGCGCTCGTGGAGACCAGGCGGCGCCGCGTGGCCGCGGAGCACGGCCTGCTCGACAGCCCCGGCGCCGTGGTGCCCATCAGCGTGTTCTGGCTGGTGCCGCAGTACGCGCTCCACGGCATGAGCGACGCGCTCTCCACGGTGGGGCACATGGAGTTCCTATACGACCAGTCGCCGGAGAGCATGCGCAGCTCGGCGGCGGCGCTGTTCTGGGTCGCCGGCTCCATCGGAAACTACCTGGGCACGGTGCTCGTCACGGTGGTGCAGAGCGCCACCAGAGGGGTGTGGCTCCAGGACAACATCAACAGGGGGAGGCTGGACTACTACTACTGGCTTGTCACGTTCCTCTTGGTGCTCAATCTTTTTTATTACATCGTGTGCTTCCATTTTTACACCTTGAAGACGTTCGAGGTGGACGCCGGCCGCATTAATGGTGGTGGTGAGGAGCAAGTTGGAGAACGGCAGGCGGAGGCCGTGGAGCCTTGCCATGTCCAGGTTGGAAGCTTGTAGTGACAGCGTGTGATATGGTGAGAAGCTTTGCACTGACCGACCTGTTGATTGTTGAGAACGAGAGAATCAACATTCAAATGATGGGCGTATATGTAGTCCGTACGCAGCAGTGTACCATACGGTAAACAGCCTGTTCGTTTCGCTGGTTTATTGTGGCTGAAAGTACTGTTCGCTGGTTTGTTGTGAGAGAAAAACACTGCTGGATGGCTGCTGATTCCGCTGAATAGCTCAAAAGAACAGGGTGTAAAGTAGATTTGATTTTCCGTTTCTGCACTACTAGGAAGTGGCGAGTCTCATGTAACTGACATATGAGGTCACCTGAGTCATTGACGGTGGCCTAGGTGGCAAATGTGCTGTCACTTAACTACGACCTTCTTAGTACCAAAATTTGCCATGCCAAAAAATTTGGTAAGCAAAAGCTCCTAAAAGTTAGAAAAGACATTTGTTTCGTACTGTTGACTAGTAAATTTGCGATTGCATCGTTTAGTTGGGATGCCTTGGCGCTTAATGAACTGTAATAGGAGTTTGATGATTGTCTGATGAATGTGGTGGTTGCAGCTCAAATTAGCTTCGCTACAACCTCTTCACGTTCCTAGAAGAGCCGGAATATCCTACGAGATAATTTCCATCGGATTATTGTGTGCTTCTATCCAGTGATTTGGCCGCGGGCATGGCTTGTCCAGAGTCCAGAAGGTATCTAGTTCAAAAATAATTAACAAAATGATTGATTAATTAGAACTATTTTAAGATAGTGCAATTTTAAAAGAGATGTACCATTCTCTCCATACATAGGTTTTACTATATATCTAGATATAATATATATTTAAGTACACAGAAAAATCTATGTACATAGAAAAAACAGAATTAGAGGAGCGGAAGTGTATATTTAAGAAAAGACAGAGTTCTCGAAGTACAGTTATTTCATCCCAACCCAATCTTTCTTGTTGGGATCCAGATCGAAGCTCGCTATAAGCTGAAGCTACTTGAAGCTTGCACCCTGCTTCTTAGCGT
Source organism: Saccharum hybrid cultivar R570 (assembly GCA_038087645.1). Classification (NCBI taxonomy): domain Eukaryota; kingdom Viridiplantae; phylum Streptophyta; class Magnoliopsida; order Poales; family Poaceae; genus Saccharum; species Saccharum hybrid cultivar. The sequence goes on from JAQSUU010000496.1 coordinate 24,975,856, forward strand.
CGTCCGTGCCATTGCCATGGTGGTCGAGCTCGACCGCCTCCTCTTCGCTGACCATCTCCAATGGCTTAAAGGTGTAGTACTTAACGCAGACAAAGAAGTAGACGAGGTTGACCACCTCCAGAACCACGACAAGCCAGTAGTAGTTGTCTAGCTTCCCTCGGTTAAGGTTGTCCGGGAGCCATTGCCCGCTGCGCCGCGTCTTGTCGTGCACGATGGTCACCAGCAGCGTGCCGAGGTAGCTCCCTATCGAGAAGGTCAGCCAGTAGAGCGCCGTCGCTGTGCTCCGCATGCTCTCGGGTGCCTGGTCGTACAGGAACTCCATGCGGCCAACGTCCATGAAGGCGTTGGCGATGCCGTGGATGGCGTACTGCGGCACCAGCCAGAAGACGCTCATCGGCAGGGTGGCCTTGGGAGCGTCGAGCAGCCCACTCGCAGCGGCTACGGACTTGCGTCTCCGCTCGACGACCGCGGCCACCACGTTGGACAGCATGGCGATCGTCAGTCCGACGCCCGTGCGCTGGAGGTGGGTGATGCCGTTCGGGCGGCCGGTGAAGCGGCGCAGCACGCGGACGAGCACGCGGTCGTAGAAGGCCAGGGTCAGCAGCATGCCGAGGTTGGTGAAGATGAGCATGGAGGCCGGCGGGATCTTGAAGTGCGGCGTGATGTCACGGTCCATGGTACGGGCTTGCTGGATGGCGAAGCTGTGATTGTGCGACGCCGATGTCACCAGGATGATGCCGGCAGCACAGATCGGCAGCATGCGTATGATCGACTTGAGCTCCTCGACTCGGTGCACCGTCGACAGCCGCCATAGCTTCGGCTGGCCTGACGGCAGCACGTCGCCGTCGGTCACTATAGCCGCCTTGTCAAAGAACCTAAGGATCCGAAAGACAAATCAGCTCGTGCAGATCAAATTCTCGACACTTTTCCCTTAATTTTAACTTACTTTAGCTGGTCGGTGTGAAGAAGGCGGCCGGTGGTGGAGATGCCAGCGTCGAGCTCCTTGTCCTCGTACAGGAGGCTCGGGTCCGCCACGACGGCTTTCCGCTTCCTGTAGGCTGCGGTAGCTACCTGCGCCAACCGGACCAGGGGGCTGCCCCCGGGCGGCATCCTGATGTAGAGCGAGTACCCGGACACGAAGGTGATCACCGCGGCGACCATGGCGACGGTAGGCACGCCGATCCCCCAACCCCACCCGACGTTGTCCTGGATGTACACCACGGCGGTGACGGCCGCGAGCTTCGCGAGCTCGACGGCGAAGAAGTAGAGGTTAAAGAAGCTCCACTTGGGCTTGGCGCCCCGGTGCCTGTGCGCGTTCAGCTCGAGCTGGTCGGCGCCGAACGCCATGGTGCAGGGGCGCGTGCCCCCGGTGCCAATCGACGAGCAGAGCAGAGACAGGTAGAGCACGGAAATCTGGTAGGAGGACGCGCGCTGGCAGTCTGCAGCGTGCTTGGCGCAGGGTGGCGGGTGCAGCGACGGGAGCGCGGCGGAGAGGGTAAGGCAGACCATGCCGAGCTGGTAGATGATGGAGCCGAATGTGATGGTCCAGAAGCGGCCGGCGAAGGAGTCCGCGATGAGACCGCCGATGAGCGGAGTGAGGTTAGCAGTGCCATTGTAGTTGGTGATTATGTTGGAGGCCTGGACGAGCGGCAGGTGCAGCTGCAGGGTGAGGTACGAGATCAGGTTCGTCGTGAACCCCACCGAAGCAAGCCGGTCGCAGAAGTCATTCGCTGCCGTCGTGCACATGCATGTCAAGAAATATTAGCTTCAACGAAGATAGTAAAATTTTACAATTACTAGGTGAGGTGCGTTAATTTTTACAAAAAAAATGTTAAAAATATAAATCCTAAAAATTCTAACAATAATCAGAAGCATTTTAACTTTAATTTGGTTGACTTCAGTCTGCATCGTTTATCTAAATTTCTGATAACAATAATTAGAAACATATGTCCATTAAGTTCACTAACTTTAAGCATTATAAGCAATAATAGCCCCCAAATCTATTCTGTTTGATAAAAAAAAGTATCCGCTTCTACCATTAGAAGAAAAATAACATAATAAATAAACATCTAAATTACCAATCTCCATCATTATAAAAAATAATTTAAAATAATCCCTTAAATTACTAACATCTTCTATTAAGAAATAACCTCTTTAATTTATCAAAATTACCCAAATTTATCATCACAAAACATCTATAAATTAAAATATCCGTCAAATCTACGTATGAATTCCCAATATAAGATATTATAGAAAATAATTAAATAACATTAAAGTGCATGATATATGTTTCTAAATTACCTAGTTCTACTACTGTTAAATTTAATGTACATGTAAATGCTATTTGCCAAGTATATTTGCATACATTAACAATAAATATATATTTTAATAGTTTATGAATCATGAAACAACTTTGCCTTTTACAAACCAAATACCAATGACACTAATAATTTATTTTAAATTATATTAGACACAATAAATTTTATAAGTCGTTACTTTAGATAACTTTATACATTTGGACTAAAACATTATGACATATCAATATTTATAATTCAATTATATGCATTTTTTACAAACTAACACTACTATACATGCAAATCCAGTGGAAATTCAATGTGTTGCCGTATTGTAGGTAGATTTTATTGGTATTATATATTGTTTGCTTTGGTTGTGTTGCCATCAATCACAAAAAAGGGAGAGATATTTGAAAGACATTATACGCTTTAAGGTCTATAGTACTAGGTCCCATAGTTAAGATTTACATAGTCAACCACCAATATGTTGGGGTTATGTAAACTTTTTCATATTGTTTTGCTTCCATGTAATGTGCTACATGAGCAAAACCACATTCAAAACCATCCAAAGATTATTTAGATAGTTTTCAATGCTTTAAGGTGCGAAATACCTGGTTTTCTAAGTGATGGTGTGAAGTAGATAAACGCTAATAGTTAAGGATGTTTTAAATAGATTTTTTTCTTTAGTTATTTAGATGTAAATTTGAGAATTATTTTAGATTATTCATAATGACGCACGTGTCTAATTTAGATGAGGATACACAATCACTTTATATCATTGTTCATAATGGTATAAGTGAGTAATTTAGATATAGATTTAGAGTTAGTTATTTAGTTTGGAGCTTAAAGTTATCTCTCTTATTATGATTAGTTGCGAGTTGTAACACCCTAGTATGTTTTGGTCATGTCGCCTTTAGCAAAATCTTGAGAGGGCTTGGCTTTGGGATATTGTGGAGGTGGTAATGGATTAGCATCCAAATCTGTATAGGTAAATCTATCTGATCTAAAGAAAAAAAATCTAATTCCAAACCTATTCTAATACAAAATGATTGATATCGAATCCAATCTAATTGCTCTTATGTCCAAAACCATCCAATATGATCTAAAATAATAACAAAGCTATTATAACTACCTCTCAATTCTATGTCAAAAGTTGGACCTTATAATTTTAAATTTTGTGTTCACCTTAAATTTTTAGCGAAATTGATTAACATTAGTTAAAGATGAGTCAATATATAGGCCCCACGTTAGAAACCAGACCCTAGAATTAAAACCCCACGTTCACATCATAAAATTTTGGCAAAATTGACTAAAAATGATTAGAAACAATTCAATATGATTGCTCGCTACGTTTTCCAGATGGGTGTGAATATGTATATAAGTGGGCCTCACATGTGAGCCGCACCCTAGAATTAAAACCTTACATACACACCATAAATTTTAACAAAATCGACCGGTTTTTAAAATAATGTAATATGATTGTTCACTGCTTTGTACAAACTAGTGTAAGTAGATATATACTGGACCTCAGTCAAAAGCTGGATCCTAGAATTAAAACCTCATGTTCATAGCTTAAAGTTTTAACGAAATTGACTAAAAGTACTTGGAAATGAATGAGTTTGATTGCTCGCTACTTTATGAATATTGGTGTGACTAAGTATATAAGTGGACCCCCACATCAAAAGCTGAAGCCTATAATAAAAAACCTCGCATTAACACCTTAAAATTTGCCAAAACAACTTAATCTCTTGAACATAACTTAATACGATTGCCTGCTACTTTGTGCAGATCGGTATAACTAGATATATACATGAACCCCACATCAAGAATTGAATCATAAAATTGAAAACATTGTGGGCTCCCCTTAAAATTTTAGCGAAGTTAACTAAAATCTATCAGAAATAACTCAGAACAATTGCTCGCTACTTTGTGCAGATCGCTGTGACTAGATTTATATGTGAGTCTCATGCCATAAATTTAAAAGTCGACACTAAAGGTTAGTCTACCTATCGAGAGTCAAGTCAGTTTGAGTCAAATGACCCGTCTTTTTTGAGTTAGGACTTGTTTGGTAGGACTCTTCCTCAGGCGCTCCTTCGAAGGAGCCAGAGTACTTAAAGAGGAGCCAATTTTGTGGTTCCAGTTCCTGGTTTAAAAATAGCTCCGGCTCCTCGACTGTTCATCAGAAAAAAATAGTTTCTTCTCCTAAACTATTTGGTAAGACTGCTCTGGCTCCTCCAAAGAAGCTGTTGCTAGAGGAGCCGGAGCCGGAGCCGGAGCCGGAGCCGTGTCAAACGGGCTTTTATTGTCTAATGGATTTTAGATTATTTTGAATTAAATGATTACGGACCTTTATTGTCTAATGGATTTTAGATTATGTTGAATTAAATGATTATGGACATTCAAATCCAAAGAAATTCTATTCAAGTGGATCCAAAGTAACTAGAGTACTCCAATTAAATTTTGGATCCAAATCCACTACCATCTCTAGTGGTGGTCATCGTCGTCATGGTGGCGGTGGTGGTGCTGGTGATGGTGACGATGGTAGCCATGGTGGCAGCATGCGTGCCTGCATCCCTTGAAACAAGCCGCGTACCACCCACTAGTATATCTTTTATGACCAAAAAATCCTCAATTCCGAGACGATGGTGTATGTCTACTGACTGTTCAGCCCCTTTGGAGTATGACTCTGTTGGAGTATGCTGTCATATTTCTAAGCCGATTTTAGAGCAACTTATCTAACTGTAACTGTATATGGCATGCCATATACCTCCAGGGCTCTCACTCTTTCTAAGCTATTCTTGCATACAAGAGCCCCACAATTTGAGGGTAGCAAAAGTAACATGCATGTACAAGTCAAGGAATTCTTACGCACCAGATAGAAATTTTTGTTACAGTTCAGCTTTTGCATTGATATTAAATAGGAGAACGTCACTAAGCTATCCTTCATAGAAGTTTAGTTCTGAACTAAGATAAAAGGCCTGTTTGATCCACCACAACTAAAATTTAGGTAGCTAATTGCTAGAGCTAAAATTTAGCTAGCTAAACTTTGGATCCTCTAGCTAATTGAAAATTTTGACCATGCTACCCCCATTAATTCCATTGTTAAGCTAAACTTTAGCTAGGAGTGTTTGGATCCTCTAGCTAAACTTTAGCTGGAGGTAGTATGGTCATTGATGCCTTTTAGCTGGTTTTAGCTAGGTTAAACTTGAAACAGCTAAAGGTACATTTTGTCCTTCAACTAAAGTTTAGCTAGATTAGCTGTGGGCTGTTTGGATTCACCACAACTAAAGTTTAGCTCGTGAGGCCGAAGTCATTTTGTTTTCATTGGTTGGTGCCTCGACAGCTAAAGCTTGGCGGTACAGAATTTCCACTTGTCACAAAGGAGATGCTTGATACTGTTCTAAGGTTGAATCGTTTGACGTAAATCCAAAAACGTCTTTTTTTAGTATAGTTGCCTGTGTTCTGTCAATCAAAATAGACTGGTTTGACCCAGAGCAAAACAACAAAAAAAAAACTGCTACGAAATGAAGACGGCCATATGTGCATGGACTGACGTGCAGTGTGGTATCGTCCATCAACGTGTTCGCAGATGCAGCGTCCGCTCCCCTAGCATAGCAGCAGAGCAGGACCAAGAGGTGGCGAGCATGCAGGGATCTGAACTGAAAATTGGAAAGGAAAAAACATTTGGTGGTGCTGCTTAGCTATAGGTGGACCCGCCCTGTGCCCTGCTAAGTATCCTCTTCTTCTCTTCTTTTTTTGAGGGAAGCCCTGCTAACTATCTTATAGTGAACAAGCTACATGAAATTCGTGAAGGAAAATGGAGACTAGATGCAGAAGGGCCCAGCTCAAGAAATAGAGGACAAATCTAAAGGGTGATCCGATGGAATTCCAACAGGAATCTAAGCAAAACACTGAAACAGATCGAGCATATGGAGTACTGACAGTAGGAGGAGGACGGAGTGGATCACTCACCTAGGATGAAGGGCATGGTCCTGAACCCTCCCCGTTGCTTCGCCGGGATCTTCGCCGCCGCCGCGTCGGCATCCTTCTTCTCTCCTCTGCCATCCTCAGCCATGGTGCTCTCTTCCCCTGCTTCAGAGGAGTAGCCGACTACGGCCAGTGGAGAGGTATGGGGTTGCCAGTGCCAGCACGGCAGCACCCTTCACTTGTGATGGTTGTGGCCTCGTGGGAATTGAAGACGAGTATGCGTTGTACGCACGCTTTTATAAAGGAATCGGGTTAAGATCGGATTGGAAATGGATGTGTATGTCCGCGGGAAAGCAGCGGTCTGGGAATAGGACGTGCTGCAAGCCTGCAAGGCTCGACCACTGTCTTTTGTAATTTCTTTTATAAAGGATTAAAGTATGATCAATATAAGAAGAACTATACGTTTTTTTCGTTGAAAGGAAAATATTGCACCTAAATTTTAGTTGAAGATGACTCAAAGTTAGATAGTTAGGGTCAGTTCGTTTCATGTTTTTGTTGGTTTCTGCCAGCCAGAAGCTGAAACAAACAACATGGTTATTTTTTGAGTTAGCTTTTAAAAGCTGGAAAGCTAACTTCTAAGGAAATAAGCTGACAGCTAAAAACCACAGCGAGAGAAGCTTTTTTAGTTTTTGCTGTGGAGCTAAAAATCTATTACAAAAATTAATAGCAAAAATTCAACAGCTAGAAGCTAAAAGCCAAAAATGAGTTTTTGAGTCAAAAATCAGTTTTTTAGCCAAAAATCTAAAAACCACGGCTCAGATAAATAATCCCAGAACTAGACATATGACTATCTTCCACCCTACTAGTTCAGCTAAGCTCACATTCTAATCTAGCGGGCCTGATTGAGACGCAACATCATTGAGGAGCTCCAGGCACTGGATATCCAGTGCAGTCACATCAGGTGGCATGAGCAACAGTCCCCTGATGGGCAAGTCAATTTGATTATTATTCGGTTTTCACCACTTGGTGCTCTAGATTTTGTGCGGACCTGTGGATAGCGTGCGTTGAGGCAGAGATGGAGGTAGAGCAAATCTAAGAAGGATACATTCATTGATGCAAGCATCTGAAACATAAGGGTACAAATATAGTAAAAATGTAGAACTTTCTATTGTTTTTTTTAATTTAGCTCTACCCTGCGTCGAGGTAAGGTTGTAATTCATATTATTTTTTTATAAGATGTAATTCATATTGTTATTGGCCTTTTGGGTTTTTCTTCTGAGTAAAGCCTGATTCATCCCCTCTCTAAGTATTTGTTACACTACCGGTCTATAACTTTTAAAACCAGACAAAATAACTCTTTGACCATTTCTTTTTTTCCGAAGGGTTGGGAGATTATATTAAAATTTGACATAGTACTTCTCACATAGTACTTCTCCAAATTACATATGAAAAAAATCTAAAATAAAAAATACACAATATTCTATCCAGATTCTTACATCCTCTTCTCCCCGATGGCATCCCCTCGAACGTCAGAGCTAAAGTGCAGTCCTTATGCTGACCAACCCCAAAACATTGGACATGCCGCAAGATCCAACGCTTCGGAACCAATCCAAAACACATCTGAATCGATGAAAGAATATTAGCAGTTGCATCATCGGGAGTAGCATAGGATGCAGATTCATCACCTTCAAACCTTGATTTCTTCTCCGCGACTAACGGCGATGAGATCGATGACCCGGAGTATTAGTCTTCATTGGGGGCGTCCAGAAGCACCCCTCATCTTGCAGATAATGGCCACAACTTGGCTGCCTACCAATGAAATTGATGCCTGCAAAGGCGATCTCGTCGTGACAATCACCGAAGTCATCGCAGGAAACACGATCTCGACCGAAAATCATTTGATTTCGCCAGAAGATTTGTTTGGACTAAACCTAAGCAATTGAAAAAAAAACTATGGGAAAAGAGATGGGTCCCCTTCCCTTCTTATCCCGGCAGACGCGCCAAAGAGGAAGGAGAGGGGCCCTAGGTGCGGCGGTGGCGAGGAGTAGGAGTTGCAGCAAGCGGCGTGGTGGTGGCGGCGTATGCGAAAAGGTCTGTGTGTTCCTAAAACACTTCCCTCTTGACCATTCGAAAGTAGTTGATAAGTTTTCTATTTAAAAAATTTAGAGGCTCAAATATTCATTTTAAGTTACCATACTTTAAAATCAATTTTTTTGAACTTTTCAAATGACCTCAGATGTTGACATAGTTTATACTCAAGTTGTAGTCTCAGTAAGATATACATTTTTGTAGTTGACAACATTTTTATCTGAGATCATTTAGGGCCCAAATATTCATTTTAAATTCTCTAGTTTTGAAATTCATTTTTTTGAATTTTTCGAACAACATCTAATGTGACATAGTCCACACCAAAGTTGTAGCTCTCAGTATGTCCTACAATTTTGTAGTTGATAATTTTTTTTATTTGATATCGATTAGTAGCCCAAAAGCTCGTTTCAAATTCTTATATTTCAAATTTAATTTATTTGAATTTTTCAAAAGACAAAAAATTAGGCCTCTAAACGATATCAAATAAAAAATTTATCAACTACAAAGTTGTAAAACATGTTTAGAGCTACAACTTTGGTCTAGACTTAGTTAACATCCAAGGTCATTTGAAAAACTCAAAAAAAAAAATGTTTCAAAATCTTGTAACTTTAAATGAATATTCGAGCGTCTAAAACTGTTTAAATAGAAAATATATCACCTATAAATTTGTAGATAGTGTCAATCTCTACAACTTTGATATAAAGTTTGTATTCATATGACTTCATATAGGAAAATATGCTTTTTTATATATAAGAGAAAGCGAGACCAAATGATAGGTGGGCTCTACTGCCACGTTAGCAAAAACACATAATAAACCACTTTGAAATGGTCAAGGGGTGACTCCCCTGCCTGCAGGGCTGACAAGCGGGCCTGGAGCCCCCTGCCCTTGGAGCTTGGGGAGTTCCTTGTCTTGACGCGTCACACCTGTTGCGTGACCCTGCTGAGGGAGTGGTCGACAGTGCCTCGCGGCCGTTGAGCGAGCAGATGGTGCAATATCTCTATGCTTGTTAGGCTCTAGGTGCCTGACAAATTCCTGAGCTAGCTTTTGGACGTGGCCCGAGACATCGGTTCCTACTCAGGTGGTTGCCGAGGGAGAGTTCAGGCTCGGGCTCCCGTCATTCACTAGCCTGGGGCTGTGGCTGAGCCCCCAAGCCCCGGGTGACAGCTATAGGCATGCTTGAGCTCGTCCTAACTTCACCGGAGGGTACGTGCGACGATGGGTATAGCCCTCAAGCAATTTGTAGGATCGGTCGGGGATCTATCGATCTGCTATCCCTTTTCCGGAGACTTAATATACCCCTATACTAGACTCTTGTCACTTGTCATCACCAAAGGGACATTATTTTGTGCTAGTTGCAACAGATTATTTCATAAAGTGGACTGAAGTGTAACTTTGAAGAATATGACACACAACGAGGTAATCAAGTTGGTTACTGACCATATTATTCATAGATTTAGCATCCTTCACACGTTAACTAGAATCAAGGTACATCTTTTTCATCAAACGAGGTATGAGATTTTGCTGAATTATATAAGATCAAATTGCTTAATTCATCTTCATATTATACTAAAGCTAATGGCCAAGCTAAGTCAAGCAACAACACTTTAGTCAAGCCTATTAAGAATAAATTGAGGACAATCCTGGGAGATGGCAAGAAGTTTTGTTTAAAGCTCCATGGGCTCATCGTATATCTAGACATGATGCTACTAAAGTTACTCTTTTTGAGCTTGTATATGGACAAGAAGTTGTGCTACCTGTTTGAAGTGAATTTGGAAGCATATAGATTGGTAAACGAAATGATCCATCTGTTGTTATGTATCATGACCTAATGATGGATAATATTGACGAGGTGATTGACAAAGAATCAAAGCTCTGAATGACATTGAGAGAGACAAAGCTTGAGTTGCTCGGGCGCATAACAAGAATGTAAACAGCAAATCTTTCCAAATTGGGGAGTTAGTGTGGAAAACAATTATGCCAATTGGGATGAAAAGCAATAAGTTTAGCAAGCGGTCTCTAAGGTGGAAAGGTCAACACAAAATGATCAAAGTAGTGTTCTGGAATTCACACTCCCTCCGTCCTAAAATATAAGGAATCGAAGCAATTTTCAGACAAAATAAAGAGCCAGACAAAATACCTCATTACCCCTCACAAATTAGGAGGGAGTGAGTGTTCGGTTAGTTTTTTCCTAGTTTAAAAAGGAACCTTTACATGCTATTATTTCTTGCCATGAATTGGAGAGGAAAGGTACAGTGTACTTAGAAGGAAAGTTTTGTTCAGTTAATAAAGCTAGAGGAGAGAGAGGAGCTGTGGACCTCGAATACCTTATATTTTGGTACAAATCTTGAACACTCGTTTTCTTATATTTCGGGATAGAGGGAGTACATGCAGGGTCTCCATAGAGAGTATTGTCCAAACAATGGTCAATATACAATGTCGTCCTTAGAACAAATATGGCTGATGCATGTGTCGCCCTGAACAAAGCCGATGGCTTCACAATTCACTGCTTTACTGTCATGTGTTTTTTGAAAACTTGCCTGTGCTTCGCTTTTGAAAATAAGAGGGCACGTGTTAACAACAAAAAAGAGGTTAAAGAAGTCAAATACTCCTTTTACCCTACTCGTGGTAAACTTGCATGAGCTGAGGTTAATAAAGCTATGCCGATTTGAGTTCAGACTTGCCATTTCGATTCAAACTCCTCTAAACTCGTGGGGAACTTGTGGTGCATATTTTGGAAAACTTTTCTACTGAGATAAGACCACTCCCTCCATATATATTGGAGGACCCACAAACCGATTGAGGTTAACCACGTAGAATCAATAAAAAATCAATCTAATACTCCTTTTACCCAACTTTTACTCCTAAAAACCCCTTGCTGTCCAGCACATCTCTCTACGAGATTCATTGGTGTTTTAGGTGGCCTTCCAATCCTAAGACAATCTCGTTGTGTCCCTCCCCGGTGGGTCTTTTAGGGAGGTGTCCGCGAGCTTTTCGGACAAAGAGCGGGCGTCAAATCTGCATGGGCATGCTAGTGGTCAGCCTTGCTGTGTTTGAATCCTCTCACTGCATGCTAGGCCTAGCTAGCATGTGACCCGAATTGACGTGAACCATGCTCTTCCTTTAATTTCTACTTGAATAATGGTACTATGTATTCAAAATATTCAAATGCAAATTTGAATCCAAACTATTTGTTTTGTATTCGTACTCGAGAACATTCGAATCCATAGTTGTATCTGGCAAAAAGTTCAACATCTTGATTAATAGATATCTCCATTTTCACCCCTACTTCACCTACATTTTCCTTCCCGTAAAATCAAACCCTTTTAACTTTATATATATATATATATATATATATATATATATATATATATATATATATATATATATATATATATATATATATATATATAGCTACAAAATAACTTATTTTTGTAGTCACCTCTATTTACGATAATTTTATATACTAATTTACGACAATGTCAGTATATATTTATGATAGTTGAATTACTATAACACATGGAGATATTTACCATAATGTTACAGTAAATCACATAGTAAGGAATTATTATAATCTCATAAATTAGCATAGCAATTATCGTAACTCAAAGTGGCTACAGAATAAGTTATTTTGTAGCCAGCTATAGGGTAACATATATATATATATATATACTCCCTCTATGTTGGTAAAAGAAGTCGTTTTGGACAAGGTTTGGGTCAAACATTGGGAATATAAATCATGAATAACTTTTAAGTTATTAAGTTTAGAGATGTGAAAACAATATGAATAGATTTGTCTTGAAATATACTTTCATAAAAGTATACATATATCACTTTTGAATAAATATTTTTATAGAAAAATGAAGTCAAAGTTATGCTTTGGAGACCGTGTCGTTGTCTAAAACGACTTCTTTTACCAACATGGAGGGAGTATATATATATATATAGCAGCGCTATTCTACACCCTAGGTGTAGAATATACTACACCACAAGTCAAAACTGACCTGAAAAAATACTGAGTACTACTGAAGCACGTTCAGTATCAGTCAGTACTACACCCAACAACTCGAAAATACTGAACAATACTGAAACGCGAGTACTGAACAGTACTGAATTTTGTTCAGTATAACAGCTTGGTGTAGAATGGTATTCTACACCTAGGGTGTATATATATGTGTGTGTATACACACACAAGGAATCATTAATACTTGTGGTATATAATAAGTGTCATTAGATTATATGCTTAATATATTTTCATAATAAACTTATTTGGAGATACAAATGTTTCTAATATTTTTGATACACCTAGTTAAATTTAAAAAAGTTTGACTTGTACGGAATTAAAATGATATTTGTTTAGAACGGAAAATTTCGGAAATATAATTTTGTTGCCTAAGAAGAAGGATGCACGAGTTGCTCAACAATACATGCCTATCTGTTTGTTGAATGTCTCTTTCAAAATCTTCACAAAGGTGGCAACAAATAGATTAACATCTATTGCTCAGAAGTTAATAAGACCGACTCAGACAGCCTTTTTACCAGGAAGAAATATTATAGAGGGTGCAGTTATTTTGCATGAAACGTTACATGAACTCCATACGAAAAAACAAGACGGGGTGATTTTCAAAATTGATTTTGAAAAAGCATATGATAAAGTAAAAGAGTTTTTTACAGCAAACACCAAGGATGAAGGGATTTTCACAAAAGTGGTGTGAGTGGGTACAGAACTTTACACAAGGAGGCAATGTAAATATTAAGGTTAATGACCAACTAGGGCCCTACTTCCAAACTAAAAAGGGTCTAAGGCAAGGTGATGCCATGTCACCTATACTATTCAATATAGTGGCTGATATGTTGGTTGTACTAATTGCCAGAGCAAAGGAAGCAGGTCAGGTAGAAGGGGTCATCCCCCATCTTGTTCAAGATGGTTTGTCCATCCTTCAGTATGCAGATGATACTATGATTTTTATGAACCATGATGTTGAAAAAGCAGTCAATATGAAATTGCTGCTAAGCACTTTTGAGCAACTATCTGGCTTAAAAATAAACTTCCACAAAAGCGAAGTCTTTTGTTTTGGAAAAGCTAAAGATCACGAAGAATTTTATTCGCAGCTGTTTGGATGCGCCATTGGTAAATACCCATTTCGTTACCTGGGATTACCCATGCATTTCAGGAAATTATTTAACAAAGATTGGAAGTGCATTGAAGAAAGAATTGAGAAAAGACTTAGTGGTTGGAAAGGGAAACTGCTAACAGTCGGTGGCTGTTTGGTCCTTATACCGATGTTTATGATGTCTTTTTTCGAACTTCCGAAAGGTGTGTTGGAAAAAATCGATTGTTTCAGGTTTCGCTTCTACTGGCAAAATGACCAACACAAAAGAAAGTACAGATTAGTCAAGTGGGAAGTTATGTGTCAACCTAAAGACCAGGGAGGTCTTGGGATTCAGAATTTAGAGTTTCAAAATAAATCTTTCTTAGCAAATGGTTGTTCAAGCTGTTAAATGAGGATGGGATGTGGCAAGAGTTACTAAGAAATAAGTATATTAAAAATAAGACTTTAGAAAGTTGTCAAAAGAAACCAATCGGACTCACAATTCTGGAAAAGTCTGATGAATATTAAAGATACCTTTATGAAGTTAGGTCATTTTGATGTCAAAGATGGGTCACGGACTAGATTTTAGTTGGATACTTAGCTGGAAAATAAACCTCTCAAAGATAAATTTCCTGCATTGTTTAATATTGTATGAAGAAAACAGGACACTATTGCTACAGTTATGAGTTCTCCTGTACTAAATATCTCTTTTAGGAGAAATCTAGTGGGTGCAAATCTAACAAACTGGCATCAAACTGTGGCTTCTTTACAACAAGTTAATCTAATACAGCAAAGGGATGTGTTTGTTTGGGGCTTAAAGGCCTCTGGGGTTTTCACAGTCAAATCCATGTATGCTGCTTTAATCAACAATGGGGTGAGAGTGTCACAGGATATTTGGCAAACGAAGGTTCCAATGAAGATAAAAATTTTCATGTGGTACTTGAAAAAAGGAGTGACTCTAACCAAGGATAACCTGGCTAGGAGGAATTGGTCTGGAGACAAATCCTGTTGTTTCTGCCATTTCTCAGAGATGATTTATCATCTCTTTTTTGACTTCTTTTATGCCAAATTTCTGTGGCGGTCTATACATTTACTTTTTGGTTTATTACCACCGACAGATATGGCTGATTTGTTTATTCGCTGGTCTAAATTGGGCAATAAAAAGTACAATACATTGTTGTTAACAGCAGCTGCAGCACTACTATGGGCAATCTGGTTAACAAGGAATGAGATAGTTTTTGACAAATGCAAACCCAAATCTCTTTTGCAGGTACTGTTCCAAGGGACACACTGGCTACGCCAATGGGCGAACTTGCACCGGTATGAAGATTTGAAAGATCAGATGAGCTATGTGGCGCAGGCACAGCACCTAGAGACATCGGCTTTAGAATTCTTTAGTTCCCATGGCTGGCTCGCGCAAAGGCATCTTGAATTTGTTTAGTCAAGAATATTTTACTTATTTTTTTAGTCGAGTGAGTGATTGTAAGTTCATTGCAATTGAATTGAGTGCCCGAGTTTGGTTTTGTAATAATTGGTCTGATTTTATCTATGGATAGATGAAGTCGGATTTATATCCTTTTATCTAAAAAAAATTTGTTTAGAACGGAGGACCTCTCGATGAAATCGTCGGTCGCCCATTAATTCAGGCCTCTTCTTCCCGTTTTTCTTCACTCACGCGCGCTCCTAGTAATATTGTCCATGTTATATATCATTCCTGAAGCAACAAATGGCGAGCGCGTGCAGTGGTCCAGATCACGGTCCAGGAGAGCAACGAGACGCCTCCAAACCTTCTGCGTCCTCTGCATCTATAGCGGCACCGCCCACCGGCGTCGCGCACGCTGACGGCGACGGCACGGCGGATCATCAGAGTGCTGAGGGCAACAGTCATCTTTCTCCTTTCTGGCGGAGGAAAAGAGACGATCACTATTGCTACTTGCTGAAGGGCCCACGGCATCAATCATACGCTGCCTTCCTCAATACTCCGTAGTCAATATGGCACTTCCAACGATCAAAAACATTGCTGGCACGATTTTTGTTCCTGAAATGTGATACCAATCATGGGAGCAACGACATCCGCGCGAGGTTGTGTCTCGGGCAAAACGTGGCGCACTTTAGTACTTTTCAGTACTACTAGTACTACCACTTGATATTTTCCTCTTTCTTTGATAACAATATTTTACCCCTTCTAATTTCAGTAATTTGCTAGATGCTAAGGCCGAAGTATATTTTCTTATATTGGTAAAAAAAAGAGTTCACTTTAAGCTACGTTTGGAACACAAAGATCGTTTTACGAAAATTTCCGTGACATTTATATGCTCAAAGATCGTTTTACAGGAACACTACCCGTCTACCGCACTAGTTTGGATATAGAGCTTTCCATATGATATAATTCAAATAAATCTCAAAAGGCTATGTAAAGATGATATGCCCAAAAGCTCCTGTTGAGAACTGAGCACATGACATTGTGGTCCACATCCACATTCTCCTTTGTCCTGTGTCAAAGTACCTTATAAGATATAGGAAGCTCTAGAGAAAGTGTTGTGACACTCCATCCATTATACGAGAGCTTAGTGATCATATCCAAGACTAGGATTTTTCTTATTGCCATCTTTAGCAAGTCATTAGGCCTTTGCTTGAAGGCTAAAGCGAAAAGGGCCATGTTCCCTTGTAACCTTGGTGGGCCAGGCCTTAGAGTCTTGTTGACTCTCTGACGACTCAATTCTCCGAGTTTAGTATGGAGCGGTAACAACTTCGTATGAAGGAACGAGGAGAATGCGAGTGAATAACACTCCATCCAAGATTACGATTCCCTTGAAGCTATATGAAGTTAATTAGTGCAAGTGAATAGCACTCCATCCATCATATGAGAGTTTAATCAGTCCCAAAGCTCTTCGCAAAAAAAATCATTCCCAAAGCTTAGTATTCTACTTAGTGCTCATCTTTGTGAGAAGTTAGTTTCCATTATGATCTAATGGAAATGAGGTTTCCTCGTGTGGAAAAAAATCTTTGTGAGAAGTTAGGTCTTATCTTGTGAGAGCAAGTAAAAACCCCAACCCCAAAAATTGCAACTTTTTGATTTTTTTTTCTTACAAGAATGTGTGGTGATGTAGAATGCAGAAGAAATAAGCTTAGTTGGGTTAAGCTCATGACTAAATCTAATTTAATTATGAGTTGAGAGACTAGGACATGCATTGCACTAAGTAACCAAACCTATGTGAATTGCTTCTTATGAATCCTTTGCATAAACTCAGAAATAATTTTCCTACAACCAAAACCTATGTGTATGTATCCATACATACATATATACATATATAAAAACAATATATACATGTACCCATACACTTGTCCACTTGCCCACCTAGAATGTGTGTGTGGGCCTAATTGTTGTTTGCTAACGGTGCACAGATTGTGGCACGGTGCGCACATCCTTTCTGACTTGATTCCTTCCACTAAACTAATGCAACTACCTAGTTTTTTAATTATAAGTATAAGTATTTGAACTGCACCTTCCATCCAACCCACCTGACCCATATGCATGCACGGAATCTATTCATGATTCAAAATTTTAAAATGCAATATCTTCTAAACCATAAGTCGGATTCACAAACCATTTGAAGATTGTTGTTGGAAAAAAAATATGCCGAACAAAATGAGATGCATGAAGGTTATCGATGTGGATTCCTAACCACGACAGTGATTAGTGGATTGATCGATGGGTCGAGGTGTGGGACTTCGATGGTTGTTTAACACTCAAGACAGAAATGATCTATCCTAGTTCGGACCTCTAAGCCCTGCATCTAGCAGCAAGTTCTTTGTGATAGAATGCTCAAAGCGAGTTCTTACAACAAGAGAGAGAGAGAGAAGGTAGGAGGGCGCAAGCTAGTTCTGATATAGGGTTTGCTAGGGTTCATCCCCGGTGTGCGATTAGTCATCTACTTCTACAGGAGCTTCTGCCCCCTATATATCCTGGGGTGCGAGAGGAGTACAAGGGCAAGGTTGCTGGCAGTGGCAAAGTTAGAGCAAATTAGAGGGTGGTGCATTTGCCTTGTATGTGTGAAAATTTAAGCTAAAAACATGGTGAAGTTTTGATTTTAGTATTGGTTTTTCAAACTTTTGTGGGTGCATGTGCACCCACAAGCTACAACATAGCTTCGCCACTGGTTGTTGGTGGATCCCTTGGCAAACAAGGGAGCTCTAGTGTTTTGTGTCCTAATCTTCAAATCGTTGGAGGCGTCCGGCGTTGTCTCCTTCTTCGTGGCCATGGTCGAAATGCTAGAACCATCTCTGATGTTGCCTGCGGGAGCCTGGAGCTGGTCATCAGAGCCTCTGCAAATGTCGTCTCTCCCAGATCCACCGTTTCCATGGCGTCTGTTGTACGCCAGCGAAGGGAAAGGCATTCTTAGGAGAGACTAACCGGGGGGTCCCATGCTCCCATCTCCCCTTGATGCAAAGATGGTGTGTGTCCCCTTGTCATGTTGCATCATGCCCCCTGCGTGACCCCTGGACTAGGACTGGCTGACACAGAGTCGTGGATGTGAGGGAATAGAGCTCCGGCACAGGTGTGTTGCAACTCTGCATGTGTGTCAGGCTCTAAACCTCCTGTATGATTCCTCACCAAGGCATAGATCACTTTTACTCCTCAAATGGTACTCTCAGATCGCTCAAAGTGTATGATTCCTCACCAAGGTATAGCATTGTTCTGCCTACTTTTGTTTCTTCTTACTTCTAAATGGTTTATGTGGAGCTCAGGTAGGGATAAACATGATAACATACTTGCATTGTATATATTGCAAAGTTAGAATAAGGATCCAAGGAGAAAAATGTCATAATCCTATATCAAGATGTGCATGTGTGTGGAACATGATGACAAAATTTATTGTACACCTTAGACAAGTATGATCCCTCTCCCTAACTTATGATCATATTTTCTATGCTTGGACTTTCACACGTCCAATTTTTTTCTCTTTTTTTGCATAGCCCATGTCTGTTTTGCAAGAACTTTTTAGAGAGAGATCACACTATATAAATGTTGGAGCATTTATTTGATGGACGTGAGAGGCAAGTTTTTGCGTACTTCTAGTGTAGAAGCAACATGTTTAAGTAGCGTGTACGTGATCTTGATCTTGGGAACATAACAAAATTCTCAACAAGGGGTCAACAAGGTATGACCAAACTCAACACAAGTACAAGAAGTATAAGTAGAAGATTTTAAGCATTTATGAACATAGCATTTGGCTTTGGTAGGAATTTTCCCACCATTGAGGAGTATGTGACACTATGGTTTTATGACATTTTTATTAGAAAACAAATCTCCAAGTACTTTGAATAGAAAAGGTAGGATTTCTAACCTAAAACTATATCACACTTCACAGCAACCTAATCAATATGATTTTCCTATAAGATATTTTCCCACAAGCATAAGTATATGTATATGAAACAAACTTTATGTAAGTTTCTATCTCAAAAATGTCAGAAACATGTCACTTTTCAAAATTTTAATCCAAGTGTGGTTTTGGTTCATTTTACTTGCATGGAAAGCATGTTGAAGTGTTGCACATGTATCAAAAAGGTGGGAGAAAGGATCAAAACAACATTTAGAAGTGGAGTGGTGGCCATGGAGGCTGGTAGGTGGGCCTAGGGCTCCATATGGGGGTTGGCCGACCCCACCTAGAGGCACCTGGCCATCCTAGGTGTTGGGATGATCATGGAAGCTTGTGGAAGTGTTTGGAGCATCTGGGGCCATAGTGGGCAGGCCGACCCCATTTTGTGGGTCCACTGCCTTGCAATTCCTTCATTTTGTTCCGATAAGAAAATAAAGACATGTACAAGTGGAGCCAAGTAAATTTTACCAAAAAATCTCTATGTCTATGCTTGGTAGCTTCCAAAAAGTGTGTTTTGTTAACAATTTTGGATATGAAAATATATGGTGAAATTACAGTCAACACTAGGTCTTTTGGTGTCTTCTCCAAGCTGTACCTCGGTGGATGTGCTCTTCTTGTAAGTAATACATCTGAGATTCTTTTATGGTAATCCATATCTGATTCTGATAAGTGGATATATGTTCGGTTTGTCATTCGTACATCGCTTTACTTTAGTAGAGTGCTCTATCTTCGCTAAGGGAACTTAGTGGGCCAAGGCTAGAGTAGTGAGATATAGTGTAGACATGGTGTCTAGACTATACCTTGCCTATGTATGCTGCTTGTTGCATGAATTGTTTGTGTTAGCTAACAGGTGGTAATAGCCTTTCTAGTCTTTGTATACCACCACATGTTCTTAGGCAAGTTATTAAAATAGTAGGGCCCCCCACAAAAAGTTAGGCGGTTCGGGCAAGAGCTTTGTCCTCTTGTTGTGGCATCTTTCACCCCTATGAGCAAGTGCGAGATGATTGCTTTTGTATCTATCTTACCTTACCTTACCAGATATCATAGCCTTAAAAGATCCTATCTACCCACTATCTTAAACCCCTTGTATCATCATAGGACGACTTTGATTCCTTTGTTAGTACACTCCACATTCCCCATGGAAATTGATACCAGAAATACTCTCGGTGAAGGCTACATTGACAACTATACGCTTGCAGTTTATCCGTTTGCCACTTTTGGTGCCAACAAAGGCCTGATGCTTAGACGTTAGGACTGCTTCCTAAAGTGGGCCATCTTCGGCCTAGCATGCCTTTGTGGTTATCTGGCGGGGCGCGCTTGAGCCCGTGATTGATTAGGAGAATTGGTTAGAGGGTTAATAGTATGGTCATGCACTACTACAATAAAACTTAACCGAGGCATTTGGCAAAGGGCCTCGGAGGCCGGCGGACATTTGAACCGCCTCGGTTAATGCCTGGGATTAACTAAGGTGGTCATTTTTATTAACCAAGGCGGTCACAATCAACTGCCTTACAAAATCGATTTACGGAGGTGGTTAAAGAGTAACAACCTCCTAAAATCTATTAACCGAGGCGGGCTCCAAATGTGCCTCTAATTTTTGGAGGCAGGCCTCCTAAATGTCCCACCTCAAAAAAAAAGGGTCGAGGCATAGACGGCCCAGCAGAGGCCCAATAGACGCGACCATGTATAAAAACATGACTTAGGGTTTCCTCTCCCTACTCTCTCATATCCCACTCCTCTCCCATCTCCCTCTCCTGATAGGATGCGGCGCTGGTCTCCACAGCCCGATGCCTGCCCCTCCCCATCCTGCCGCCCTCTCCCCTTCCTCCCTCAGAGTGCGCCCCTCCCCTACCCTCCCAGCGCCACCTCCCCTCCCCTCCCAGCGGCTCCCTATCCGGCCGCCCCCACCCCTCCCGGTGGCACCCCTCCCTCTCCTCCCAGCGCTTGAGCACTCTCCCACCTCCCGATGGCATCTAGGCCGGATCCGGCGTCACAGCGGCGGGGGAGGCCAGATCCGGCGTCATGGGCGTCAACTCCGGTGTCACGGCAACGGGGGAGGCCTCACCAGCATTACGGCGGTGGGTGAGGCTGGATCCGGCATCACAACAGCGGGGACGGCCAGGTCCGGCGTCGCAGGCATCAACTCCGGCGGTAGGGGAGGCCGAATCCAGCGGTGCTCCTCCCCTGCCCTCCTTTGCTCATAGATCCGGTGGCCGAAGGCTGGATTCAACGGCGGACGGTCAGATCTCGATGGTGGGCGACCGGTCCAACGATCGGATGCCGGATCCGACAGCAGGCGATCGGATCCAGCGTCGGGCAGCCGAGTCCTGGCGGTCCGGTGAGGATGCTATCACCGTGAAAGGTCCTAATATGGCTAGAGGAGGTGAATAGCCTATTTAAAAATCTACAAGATCACTAGAGCAATTTGATTAGTTTGACAAACGGTGAAATGCAAACTTGCTCTAGCTCTACAAGAGTTGCAAGCCACCTATCCAATAATTCTAGTTGCTATGATCTCTAGTCACACAATATGCTAAGTCAGTACCCACTAAGAGCTCTCAACAAGGCCACACTAAAGAGCTCCACTAGATGAACTTAAGCTACATGCAAGCTCTCAATTCTAGCTACACTAAAGAGCTTGCTACAACTAGTTTGCAGGAAAATAATGAAGTGAGCAAGGTGATAATACTGCCGTGTCTAGGAATGAACCAATCACAAGATGATGATAACTAATCACTGAGAGAAATCAAATCACACAAGAGACACAAGATTTTTCTCCCGAGGTTCACGTGCTTGCCGACACGCTAGTCCCCGTTGTGTCGACCAACACTTGGTGGTTCAGCAGCTAAGAGGTGTTGCACGAACCCCGTCCACACAATTGGACACCTCAAGAATCTACCCACAAGTGATGTAACTCAATGACACGAGCAATCCACTAGAGTTACCTTTAGGCTCTCCGCCGGAGAAGGTACAAGACCCCTCACAATCACCGGAGCCACCACGAACAATCACCAACACATGCCAAAGCTCCTCCGCTGCTCCAAGCCATCTAGGTGGCGGCAACCACCAAGAGAAACAAGAAATCCGCAGCCACAATGATCCCCAAGTGCCACTAGATGCAATCAGTCAAACAAATACACTTGGAATCACTCCTAATCTCATTATGATGATGAATCAATGATGGAGATGAGTGAGAAGTGTTTGCCTAGGCTCACAAAGATGTCAAGTATGTCAAAGTGCCAAGAGAGAGAGCCCTAAGCCGGCCAAACACTATTTATAGATGGCCTCACGAAAAAGAGCCATTGGCTCAGCCACGGGCTGACCAGACGCTGCCTTGCGTCCAGTCGGGTGAGTCCGGTCAACCGATGGCTGCCACGCGTCCCCCATTTGAACCAAAGCCACCCGATCTCAACGGTCAAAACTCGATCGCTCGCGTGTTAAGTTGTGACCGGACTCGCTGATGGAAACGACTAGACGCCACGCCACCAGAGTCCGGTCAACTCCAGAGCGGATTTCTGCTGACCGGACGCGTTCGGTCAACGACGACCTGACG
This sequence comes from Saccharum hybrid cultivar R570, assembly GCA_038087645.1. Lineage (NCBI taxonomy): Eukaryota > Viridiplantae > Streptophyta > Magnoliopsida > Poales > Poaceae > Saccharum > Saccharum hybrid cultivar. Next base: position 24,998,190 of record JAQSUU010000496.1, read on the forward strand.
CACCCTAGTGTCTGGTCGACACTCCGCCTCTTTGCACTCGCCTGCGAAGCTGACGCCAGCGTACGACACCGACGACCTGACGCAGAGCCTGTGCGTCCGGTCACGCTAAAACGCCTCCTCTCAAAAAGTGACCGGACGCGCCGGTGAGGCCTGGGCCAGCGTCCAGTCCTTCCTTCACGCTCTTGGCCAGAGCAGCTTCGCCGCCTATAATTGACCGGACGCGACGGGGTGAGTCCGGTCACCCGCGGCCAGCGTTTGGTCAAGGACTTTCATCACCTTTTCTTTTTCTAAGTCCTCAACTTCTTCGCCCTTGCTTTCAACTTGCAAATCACAAAGTGTAGAACTTGTGTGCACGTGTATTAGCATTTTTCAAAGCATTTTACAAGGGTCAAGGTTAGCACACTAGGTCCCTAAATGCATATGCAAGGACAATGACATCTAGTGGCACTCGATAACCGTTTAGCTAAAGATTTCTCCTCTTTATAGTACGGCTATCGATCCTAAACCACTCACATCCTCTATGATGTCTTGAGCGCAAAACAAAAAACTATCTTATACCTTTGCCTTGATCTTCTCGGTTTTTTTCTCTTTCTTCTTTTCCAAGTTTGCTCCATCACTTGTATTGGACTACCTTATCTAATTCACATACTTAGATCAAAGGTTAGTCCTAAGTTTCATCAATTATCCAAAACCAAACTAGTGCTTTTACACCGGCGAGCAGCTGCTGCGGCGGCGGCCCGTGGATGGGCTCGCTGGGCTTGTCCATGGGTTTTCTTTTTTTTTTGTTGTTTTTTATTTGATTAACCGAGGCGGGCATTTGAACCGCCTCGGTTAAGATTGATTTACTATGACCTTTTGACCGAGGCGGATGGTTTGCCTGTCTCGGTAAATCCTTTTTGTCTGCCTCGGTTAAGTTTATTGTAATAGTGATAGCACTAATCTGAAGGTTTAGGCAACCCTCTCTTAGGTATTCAACAAATACGAAATGCATAATTCCATGTTTATATTATATTGAGTACACTTGTATACTCATGGTACAACTTGTTGAGTTTTGCAAGTGAGGTCGCACCTGCGTATGGTTCCTTCTATGCCCCTGATCCCTCGGCAGATTGGAAGTACTAGAGGGCCCCCTTTTATGTGTGGGTTAAATCTTGGTTGTGGCGTGGAGCATGATTTGTGAATTAAACTTATGTTGTTTAAGGACTTCCGCTGTAGACTTGATAGTCGTTTGCGTGAGATGTGATGAACTAATGTGTGAAAGAATGTGTTGTAAAACTAAAGCACTATCTTTCATTAACTGTTTTTTTTAAAAGCAAAGTGTTGGGGGAGATTCCCCACCTAAATTCATTTCAAAACTCCGCAGATGGGGAGGAAACAGTAATGTTACAAGAGAGGAGGTAGCAGCGCCATGCGTTTAAGCTGGATACATCCCGGTCGTTCCTAAGGCGATTACGCCAGATTACAAGATCACCACACACTTTAGAAATGATGATAGACCGACTAGTTGGAGATTCAGCTCTAAAGATTTTTCCATTCCTGGCGACCCAGAGTCTAGTGTATGGTTTGCAAAATAAAAGGCCATAGTTTCGCGTCCAGGTTTGCAGGGACCGTAGCGTTCCAGACATCAACATCTGAAAGGTTCGCAACAGAAGCGAGATTTAGTCTGCTCCAGACTCCAGAACTTGTTTGGCAACCGAAGAAAACATGATGCCTGTTCTCAATATGACCTGTGCAGCGCTCACACAGGTCGTCATCTAGTATGTGCTTGGCGAAGAGGTTGCTTCATGTGCTTAACCGATCTCTGAAGTAGA